>CM050508.1:74880000-80115000 GCA_027563665.1 Antrozous pallidus
CTTGCTAACCTTTCCCTATTTAGTGCCTTGTTTCCCTTACACTTTTCCTGCTTTAGATTTACCTTAATGCTTTCTTTTTACCCACTGTTAAAATTTCACCCCACTTATATATCTAATCTCCAACCACCTACTCCAAGTCCATATATACCTCTAGCTTCTCTGACTTCACTATCCTAAATTGTTTTTATCCCTGTCCTGTTGTTGTTGTTTACTTGACTGTTCATTATATTGATTTTTTATGCAGGTTTGTGAGATTGATTTGCTTATTCTTCTATTTTGGTTTGTTTGTAGGCTTGTTTTTTTGTTTTGTTTTGTTTTGTTTTTGGTGTTGTTTCTTGTTTTGTTGTACTCATTTGCATTGTTTTTTAGATAGATTTTTGCTTCTGTGTTCCCTCACCTCCCTTGATATTAGTAGCTGCATGTAGTTTGTATCAATCTCCAGGTACTTGTTGCTGGTTTTTGTTTGCATTAGGGGCTGTTCTATAGGAGTTTTCACCCCACATTTATAGTTTACTCCTTTTTTAAAAAAAAAAAACTTCTTCCCCTTTTCCCATTATCATTTTGGCATTCCTGTCTTTCTTTTTGTGAGTGCGTGTGTGTGTGTGGGGGGGGTCTCTTTCTTTTTGTGTGAGTGTGGGTGTGAGAGTGTTTGTGTATGCGTGTGTGGGGGGTTCTCTTTCTTTTTTCTCACCTATTACCAAATTTGCCTTTCTCTGGTGATCACCTTTATTTGGAATTACCATTACTGTGACTACATTCCAGTTCAGGGCCTGGTGCGTTGCACCTGGTTGTGTTGTATTTTGTACCTTTAAATCAATGCAGGAGAGTGAGAACTACATAACCAGATACACAGAGAAGAGAGACCATAGGGAGACAAAGAAACAGCCCACATATGAAAGAAAAACAAGCCTCACCAGAAAAGGAGGTAAACGAAATGGAAGTTAACAACCTGTCAGACACAGAATTCAGAGAAATGGTCATAAGGTGGCTGAAAAGAATGGAAGACAAATTTGACAATATGAGTAAGAACCAAGAGGAATTGAAGAAGAACCAAGAGGAAATGAGGAAGACCCAGGAAGAAATGAAGAAGAGCCAAGAAGAAATGAAGAACAGCCAAGAAGAAATGAAAAGTGACATTGCTGAAGTAAAGTACTCAATAGAAAGTATTAAGAGTAGACTAGAAGAAGCAGAGGATCGCATCAGTGAGCTAGAAAACAAGGTAGGAAAAAATAACCAAGTAGAGCTGCTTCTAGAAAAAAAATTAAAAAGCAGGAGGAGAGCCTATGGGAACTTTGGGACAGCATGAAACAAAAAAACATCCATATAATTGGGCTTCCAGAAGGACAGGAAACTGAGCAAGGAATAGAAAACCTGTTGGAAGAAATAATGACAGAAAACTTACCTGATATAGGAAAGAAAAACCCCACACAAATCCAAGAAGCTCACAGAGTCCCAAGCAAAATGAACCCCAAAAGACCTACGCCAAGGCACATTATAATTAAACTGGCAAACACCACTGACAAAGTAAGAATCTTAAAAGCTGCCAGAGAGAGACAGAAAATCACCTACAAAAGAACCCCCATCAGACTAACAAGTGATCTCTCAACAGAAACCTATCAGGCCAGAAGGCAATGGAATGAAATTTACAAAGTCGTGCAAAGGAAGGGTCTGAATCCTAAATTACTATACCCAGCAGGGCTCTCAATCAAAATTGAAGGTCAAATCAGGAGCTTCACAGATAAAAAAGGACTAAGGGAATTCATTATCACCAAACCAGCAATGCAAGAAATGCTAAAGAGTATGCTGTAAAAAGAAACAGGAAGCGAAGAAGGAACACAGGGGTAAAGAACAAAAATGGCAACATATAAGTACCTATCAATAATAACTTTAAATGTAAATGGTTTAAATGCTCCAATCAAAAGACATAGGGTTATAGACTGGATAAGATAGCACGATCCATGTATCTGCTGTCTACAAGAAACCCAACTCTGGAAAAAAGATGCACACAGACTGAGGATGAAAGGATGGGAAAAAAGTTATTCAGGTGAATGGAAATGAAAAAAAAGCTGCGATAGCGACACTTATATCTGATAAATTAGATCTCAAAGTGAAGGACATAAGAAGAGATAAAGAAGGCCACTTCATAATACTAAAAGGAGCAATCCAACAAGAAGAAATAACTCTGGTAAACATATATGCACCCAATACAAGAGCACCCAAATACATACAAAAACTCCTAGAGGATATCAAGGAAGAGATATACTGCAATACAATCATATTAGGAGACTTTAATATCCCACTACCACCATTGTACAAATCCTCTAAACAAAAAATCAGTAAAGAAACATCAATCCTCAATGATTCACTAGACCATATGGAATTAATTGACATCTTCAGATCATTTCACCCCAAAGCCACAGAATATACATTCTTTTCAAGTGCCCATGGGTCATTCTCAAAGATAGACCATGTGTTGGGTCATAGGTAAAGTCTCTCCAAATTCAAGAAGATAGAAATCATATCAAGCATCTTCTCAGATCATAGTGGCATAAGGCTGGAAATCAACTACAATAAAAACAATTCAGAGAAATCAAACAATGGAGACTACATAGCATGCTATTAAATAATGACTGAGTTACTAGAGAGATCAAGGAAGAGACAGAAAACATCATGGAAACAAATGACAATGATAGCACAACAATCCAAAATCTATGGGACACAGTGAAAGCAGTTCTGAGAGGGAAGTTCATGGCTCTACAATGCTACTGCAAAAAAACAAGAAACAGGAGCAATAAATTATCTAACCCAACAACTCAAAGAGTTAGAAAGAAAGCAACAAGAAAAGGTCAGTGTAAGCAAAAGGAAGGAAATAGTAAAGATCAGAGTAGAAATAAATGACATAGAGACCAAAGAAACAATACAGAAGATCAACAAAACCAAGAGCTGGTTCTTTGAAAGGATAAACCAGATTGATGAATCTCTAGTCAGGCTCACTAAGAAGCAAAGAGAGAGGACCCTAATAAATAAAATCAGAAATGAAAGAGGTGAAATAACAACAGACCCCATTGAAATACAAAAGATTGTTAAAAAATACTATGAACAACTCTACTCCAACAAACTAGACAAGCTGGAGGAAATGGATATATTTCTAGAAGAATATAACCTCCCAAAACTCAATCAGGAAGAATCTAAACTACTCAATAGACCAATAACTGTGGAAGAAATTGAAGCAGTCATCAAAAAGCTTCCAGCAAACAAAAGCCCAGGGCCAGACAGCTTCACAGGGGAGTTTTACCAAACATTCAAGGAAGAACTAAAACCTAACCTCCTCAGACCACTCCAGAAAATTCAAGAGGATGGAACACTTCCAAACTCCTTCTATGAAGCTGGCATCACCCTAATACCAAAACTAGATAAAGACGACACAATGAAAGAGTATTACAGGCCAATATCCCTCATGAATATAGATGCCAAAATCCTCAGTAAAATTCTAGCAAATCGGATCCAGCAGAACATCAGAAAGATCATACACTATGACCAAGTAGGATTTATCCCAGGAATGCAAGGATGGTACAATATCCACAAATCAATTAATGTGATACATCACATTAACAAAATGAGAGATAAAAATCACATAGTCATATCAACTGATGCAGAAAAAGCATTTGACAAAATCCAACACCCTTTCTTGATAAAAACTCTCAACAAGGTAGGAAGAGAAGGATCATACCTCAACTTAATAAAAGTCATATATGATAAACCCACAGCAAACATCATACTCAATGGGCAAAAACTACAACCATTTCCCCTAAGAACAGGAACAAGACAGGGTTTCCCACTCTCACCACTCCTGTTCAACATAGTACTGGAAGCATTAGCTATTGCAATTAGACAAGAAGAAGAAATAAAAGGCATCCAAATTGGAAAAGAAGAAGTAAAGCTATCCTTATTTGCAGATAACAAGATATTATACATAAAAAAACCAAAAGACTCCATAAAAAAAAAACTAATAGACTTACTAAATGAGTTCAGCAATCTAGCAGGCTACAAAATTAACGCCAGGAAATCTATGGCATTTTTATACACTAATAGAGAACTTACAGCAAGACAGACTAAAAAAGCAATCCCATTTACCATCACATCAAAAAAAATTAAGATACCTAGGAATAAACTTAACTAAGGAGGTAAAAGACCTATTCGAGGAAAACTACAGGACACTAAAAAAAGAGATAGAGGAAGATGTAAACAGGTGGAAGAACATACCATGTTCATGGATTGGGATAATCAACATCATTAAAATATCCATACTACCCAAAGCAATTTATAAATTTAATGCACTCCCCATTAAAATACCAATGGCATATTTCACAGACCTAGAAAGAACTCACCAAAAATTCATCTGGAATTTTTAAAAAAGGCCCCAAATAGCCACAGCAATCCTGAGAAAGAAGCACAAAGTCGGTGGGATTTCCATACCAGATTTCAAGCTGTATTACAAAGCTACTGTTCTCAAAACAGCCTGGTACTGGCACAAGAACAGACATATAGATCAATGGAATAGAATAGAGAATCCTGATATCCACCCAAACCACTATGCTCAATTAATATTTGACAAAGGAGGCATGAACATAAAATGGAGTCAAGACAGTCTCTTCAGTAAATGGTGTTGGGAAAATTGGACAGATACGTGCAAAAAAATGAAACTAGAGCACCAACTTACACCATACACAAAAATAAACTCAAAATGGAACAGGACTTAAACATAAGATGGGAAACCATAAAAATATTAGAAGAATCCACAGGAAGAAATATCTCAGACATTTGCCAAAAGAACTTCTTCAATGATACTGCTCCTAGGGCAATGGAAGCTAAAGACAAAATAAACAAATGGGACTACATCAAAATAAAAATCTTTTGCACAGCTAAAGAAACCATCAACAAAACAACAAGAAAACCCACTGTATGGGAGAACATATTTGCAAATGTTATCAGTGATAAAGGTTTAGTCTCAAGCATCTATAGGCAACTCACACAACTCAATAAAAGAAAGACAAATGATCCAGTAAAAAAATAGACAACAGACCTAAACAGAATCTTTTTGAAAGAAGACAAAAGGAAGGCCCAGAGACATATGAAAACTTGCTCAAAGTCACTAATTATCCCAGACATGCAAATCAAAACGACTATGAGGTACCATCTCACACCTGTCAGAATGGCTTACATCAACAAATCAACAAACGACAAGTGCTGGCGAGGATGCAGAGAAAAAGAACTCTCGTGCACTGCTGGTGTGATTGTAGACTAGTGCAGCCACTGTGGAGAACAGTATGGAGTTTCCTCAAAAAACTAAAAATGGATCTCCCATTCGACGCAGTGATCCCACTGCTAGGAATATACCCCAAGAAACTAGAAACGTGAATTAGAAAGGATATATGCACCCCTATGTTCATAGCAGCATAATTTACCATAGCTAAGATTTGGAAACAGCCTAAGTGCCCATCAGCAGATGAGTGGATTAAAAAACTATGATACATTTATACAATGGAATACTATGCTGCGGTACAAAAGAAGGAGCTCCTACCATTTGTAATAACATGGATGGATTTGGAGAGCATTGTGCTAAGTGAAATTAGCCAGGCAGAGAAAGATAAATATCACATGATCTCACTCATTTGAGGAATATAATGAATGACATAGACTGATGAATAAGAATGGATCCAGAGACTGAGGAAAGTCAATCAAAATGTCAACCCTCAGGGTAAGTGGCAGGTGGTGGGAGTAAGGGGGAAAGTCAAAATATTTGAACTCTTGAACTAAGGTAAGTAATTTGTGTTTTTCATCCCTGACAAAGTTTATATCAAGTTATAAACAAATTGGCAGCTAGTTTGAGATTGAATTAACATGGCCTAGAGCTTGTTATCTCCTATGGACACCAGTTCTTAGGCCAGGCCCTCCTTAACCTCCCATGACACCATAATACCCTTACATGATATTATTCTACAATGTCATTATAATTTTTGATATTTGACATCAGCATATTATACAATTATCCCAAATATACTTAAAAACTAATTCTTTGAATGTTGGGCAGCAATTTAAAAAAGGATAGGAAAGGAATTAATCCCTTTCAGAAGGAATTAAGGCACTGGGAAGGCATCAGAGCATTCTATGTTGGCCCCTCTTGCCCTTTTTGCCAAGAGGGACCTTCTTCTTACTATCCAAATACACACAGCTGTTGCCTGAGCTTTCAGTTCAAGATGTGGCTGAAGCCTCTAGTCAGCTGGCACCATGGATCTGTCTCTCGACCAATGGTGTGAGCTGGGCCCTCTCTGGAGACGAAACTTGGGTCCCCCGAGATATGTGATCAGTACCGGGACCCCACCAGCAGGTGAGGGGACCCCAAGGCAGGTGCTGGACATGGAGGCCATGGGGGCATAGACTACAAAGGAGACAGAACTGAACCTCACATCAACCTGTTTGGCCCCAGAGGATGGCTGGTTAGCCAGAGCCGGGTAAGATTCCTCAGGGAAGGAATAACCTAAGACAGGCACAGTCGCAGAGGGGCCAATAGGAGAGAACTAAAAGGTCAACAGAGGTGGGGCACAGACTCTCACCCACAAACCATGAAGGGGCCTGAACTCTCACCCCTTCTGAGGGAGATCTCCTGCCCCCATGGCTGCTTCGCCTCCCATGCACAACTCAGACTGGGACCCAGGTGGCAGACAGAGACTCGCACAGCAATAGCTGCTCTATATCTAAATTTAGTCTATTACCAGGAATGCCCAGGACCTACTCAAAAATGCAAATATTCCTTTCCACTAATACTTACAGAGTAAATTAAGATTTCTGCTTGAGTATTAAAATTGACAGTAAAATAGTAATCAAGTTTTCAGATTAATTTAAATTGGCCAAGTGAAATAAGTAAATACTAAAGAAAATTTAAGTGTACTGGATAAAAAGCTATTCCTAAAACATTAACTAAAATATCTATTAGTAGTTCATCTCACTGTAAAATTTCCTAACATCCAAAGAACCTAAAGCAGTTATATTTGTGTGCAAAAATTAAAATTTAAAATTACCAAGACTGCAATATTAAACTTCCAAAAGCCCCCATTAATCAAAAGGGGGGGGCAATGGAGTAATATCAGGTAAGGAAAAATACCCTGTAAGTAAAATACATCTAGAAAATTCTTACTCTGGAAAAGTAAATTCCATTTGTAAAACCAACTGCAGGACACCCATGAAAAAAACACACATGGTGTCAAAATAAGCCAAAGGAAAATCATTTAGGTAAAAATAAAAAAAAATCCCAAATCTAATTTGCAGAGAAGATCCCTTTGTTAACTTTTGGTAGAGAATGTGTTTGTGTGTTTTCACAGAACAACTCCAAGACCATGTGGGTTCCTGCGACAGTGAGGAACTGACAGGTCTGTTCCAGTCACGAGGATGGTCCAGAGATGGGGGACACTGAGGACACCTTGCCATGCTAGCAGTCAGCAATGGTGCATGGCTGCAGGTGGCCCAGGACCAAACCAGAGAGGATGGATCTTGCATTGCCACAATGTGTCCACCATCTGGATACCATTGCTGACATGTACACATAAAGAACTATTTGACACTGAAACTGGGACTCAGAACAGTTGGACATTGAAAGTGACACTCAAACATTTTTTGTTCTTACACATTTACTTCTAGTATGCAGAAGCAAGATATTTTTGAAGAAAAGAAACAGGGGAGAGTGATTGATATAGAGGCAGGGAGGCATTGAACAGGCTGTCAAGCTACAGGGGGAAGGCTGGGGTGGATGGGAGCTGGATGTTGGGGGAGATCAACCGAAGGACCTCTATGCATGCATATGAGCATAACCAATGAATGAAAGGCACTGGGGGGCAGGTGGGGACATGTGCTGAGGGGTAAGGAAGGCTGGGGGAGGATAATGGGGGCAAAAGGAAAACATATGTACTACTATTAAATATGTTATACTGCCAAAAAATCAATAAAAATATATTACAAAAATAAACACAAGCAACTTTATTTAGAGTTCTAAAAAATACCTAGAACTCTATTTGTTTTTAGAAAGAAATATATAATACAGAGCAAAATTAAAGCTTCCCCTTAAATAATTAAATATTTTTATTCAATTATCTGATTTAGCTGTCTAACCACCTTGAAAAGAAATCCTTCTGCAATGGACACATAATAGACCCCCCAAGTGGCTATTGAATAAATCAACGATTGAATAAATGTATTTTAAAAGGAAATACTTAACTCTGTTACCATTTCAGAGCACACTCAAGATAATGCATGCATTTCTTGATTACTCAAAGTCTGTATATTGCAAAACAATTACTATTTATGTATTGAAACTGACTTATTGTACTACAAGATAAGTGTGGGGCAGTATGTTACTGTGATTGGGAAAATAAGAGCTATTGCCAACATTGGGTCAATTAATAAAAGCATAATGTAACCTAATAGAGGAAGAGATAATTTCATCTTTCTGAAACAATTAGACAATATGTACAGAGGTACATATTATATGGGCTGCATAGGAACTTTATTTAGTTTATTCTGAACAAGTTTCAGCTTATTTGTAAGTTTTTAAGGCTTCAACTATATGTTGATAAACAATTGTGGTCATTTAATTGTAGATAGAATTATAACTGTAGCTATAATTAATTTGCAGGTAGCAAAGTTATTTAGTTTTATTTTGTTTCAGAAGGGAAAAAATATGTTGCTAAAATTTACTTAGAGCATAAAAGTTAATTAAGTCCAAAGTAGTTTTAAAATATGTGAAAAAGTTTTCATTAAAACTGTTCGTAAATGTAGAATCTTATTCATTTACTTACTTAGTCAACAAAGTTCTTATGAACCTACCATATGTTGGACTCTACTCACATGAGATACAATAAAAAGGACTGTTCTGTTCCCAGGCAGTCATATTTAATAATTTTAAAGAACTTCTATAACTAAATCAAAATAGGAATCTGAGCTGGTAGATTAAAATTTGGGATGGAAGTATTGTAACCTATGCAGGATATTATAATTTTGCTAGGCCAGGTCAGCAAAGGCTACCTCTCCAGAGGTGACAACATTTAAATGAAGTCCTTGACCACAAGGGTTGTTGTTCAGTAGATGGATAACTGGAGAATGTGAAGTCCAGCCAAGAGGGTGTGTAGGAGTGATTGCTCTCTCATTGTGGAGAAAACAGCATGACTCCTGTCAATAAATAAGAAACATGGCTTTTCTGGAACACAAGGCAAATGGAGAAGAGGAGGTCAAGACTATGCAAATGTAGATAGGAGCTACACTGAACAGATTGTTAGAAGGCTTTGGATGACATGCTCAGGAGTTTTACTTTGCGCTGGTAAAATAAAAAGGCAATCGATGATTTCATTCATGAAAATACTATGATCAGATCTCCATTTCAGAAAGACTGCACAGCACAAGTTTTGCAACCTGGTCATCTATCCTATCTAATAAAAGAGTAATATGGAAATTGACCATACTTCTGATCAAGCCACGCCCATTAGCCAATCAGGAGCAAATTATGCAAATAAGCCCCAAACAAGATGTCTGCGGCCACTGAGAGCAAGAGGGAGGCTTGGGTTTCCCTGACAAAATAAAGGAAGCCAAGCTTTCCACCTGCCCGCACTGGCATAGGCCTCCACTCAATGCTACAAAGTTTCAATTATAGAAGATATATCCCAACAGAAATGGCAGCAGCCATGGAGCTGGAGAAAGCAAAGGCTAGGGTTGCTGGGGCAATGGAGGGAGCCAAGTTTCTGCAGCCTTAGTGCCTAGGCCTCCACTCTAGGCTACAAAGTTTCAATTATAGAAGGTAAATATCCCAAGAGAAATGGCTGTTGCCAAGGAGTGAGCAGAAGGCTTGGCTTCACTCCAGGCTACAAAGTTTTAATTGTAGAACATAAATTAATCCCAGATCTCAAGGCTTCCACTTGGGACATTGGGGGGTGTTGCTGGCCTGCAAACCACCACAGGCCCCTCGCCTAGGCTGCACACACCAAGGGAACCCCCACTCTGATCTGAGACACCTTTCAGGGGAAACCAGCTGGCCCCCATCCATGCACCAGGCCTCTATCCTATCTAATAAAAGAGTAATACACAGACTGACCATCACTCCAACACACAAGAGGGCTGCCCCAATGTGGTCAAAGATCCTGCCCCCATGTGGACACAAGATGGCCACCACAAGATGGCCTGCAGGGGAGGGCAGTTGGGAGGTTCCAGACCTGCAAGGGAGGGCAGTTGTGGGCAATCAGGCCAACAGAAGAGGACAGTTGGGAGGGACCAAGCCTGCAGGGAAGAGCAGTTAGGGGTGACTAGGCTGGTAGATGAGGGAAGTTGAGGGCAAACAGGCTGGCAGGGGAGCAGTTAGACATCAATTAGGCTGGCAGGGTAGTGGTTAGGGGGTGCTCAGGCTGACAGGCAGAAGCAGTAAGGGGCAGTCATGGAGGCAAGCAGGTGAGCAGTTTGGAGCCAGCAGTCCTGGATTGTGAGAGGGATGTCCAACTGCCCGTTTAGGCTTGATCTTACTGGGATGAGGCCTAAATGGGCAGTCGAAGATCCCTCGAGGGGTCCCAGATTGGAGAGGGTACAGGATGGTCGGAGGGACATCCCCCGGACCCCTATGCACGTATTTTGTGCACCAGGCCTAGTATATATATAAAAGCTTAAGTGACCATTACAATCGAAAGACTGAAATGACTGGTTGATCAGTTGCTATGATGTGCATTGACCACTAGGGAGCAGATGCTTAATGCAGGAGCTGCCCCCTGGAGGTCAGTGCACTCCCACAACCAACCTCCTACAGCCCCTCCACCTAGCCAGCTAACATTCCACAGCCCCTTCCCCCTGCCAGCTGGCCCTCCTCACTGGCTGGCCAACGTCCTATGGTCCCTACTCCCTTCCAGCCAGCCCCCCAGATAGGCCCATAATGGGGGGCTGGCTGGCCAACCTCCCAAAGTCCCTCTGCCTTGCTAGGAACCCAACCCCCTCCCACCATGGACCTCAATCACCAGCCAGGCTGAAGGATCCCACCCATGCACAAATTCGTGCCCTGAGCTCTAGTATGAAATAAGACTGAAGGCAGAGAGCATTGTTAGAAAGCTCTGACAACTGTTAAAATGAGGAATGATGAGGGCTAAATTAAGGCAGGGTAGACATATAATTAATTTCTTCAATAGAAAGAGAAGTTGGGAGAGAGATGAAAAGATTCTCTCTTTGTCTTTAACTTTTGGCATTCTAATTATGATGTGTCTTAGTGTGAGCCTTTTGGGATTTATTTTGTTTGGAATTCTCTGTGCTTCCTGGTCTCATATGTTTATTTCCTTCATCAGACTAGGGCAGTTTTCTGTCATTTTATTGAAAGGTTTCTAATTTCTTGCTCTCTCTTTTTTTTTTGGAATCCTCATGATGCAAATGTTGATATGCTTGAAGTAGCCCTAGAAGCTCCTTACGCTATTTTTATTTATTTATTATTCTCTTTTACTTTTTGGTGTTCTGTTTGGGTGATTTCTACTCCCTTAACTTCCAAATAACTAATTTGATTATCTACTTCATCTATTCACTGTTGGTTCCCTGTAATGTATTCTTCATTTTGGTCTCTTTAGCATCAAGGATATGGATATGTTTCTTGATTTAGTGAGTGGGGATAGAGAGAAAAAGAGATTGATGTAAGAGAGAAATATCAATTACTTGTTCCCATATTAGTCCTGACCAGGGATTGAACCTGCAACCTAGATGTGTACCCTGACCAGGATCAGACTCACAAACTTTTGACGTAGAAGATGACACTCCAACCAACTGAGCCACACTGGCAAGGGCCTGACTGATTCTCTTTTATGGTTCCCATGTCCTTTGTTACACTGTTGAAGTTCTCAGTAAGTTCCTTGAGCATTCTTATAACCATTGTTTTGAATTCTGTGTCTGGTAGTTTGCTTGACTTACTTCATTTAGTTATTTTTCTGGAGATTTCTTCTATTCTTTTTTGGGGAACTGTTTCTTTGCTCTCCGTTTTGGCTGCCTGTCTGTGTTTGTTTCTATGTATTAGATAGAGCTGCTACTTCTCTCAGTGCTGCTAGTAAGTGTCCTGTAGGGCTCAGTGGCACAACCTTCCTCATCATCTGTGCAGGGTGCTCCAAGTGTGCCTCTAATGTGGGTCTCGTGTACCCCCTTGTTTTAATTGAGCCTGGATTACTGTTTTCACATCATTGGGAGAGATTGACCTCCAGGGTGATCAGCTGTGACTATGGTGAAGGAGACAATGTACAGTGCCCTATCCACAGAACAGGACTTGCTTCAGTGGGGCATTGGTGCCCACTAAGTGTGCCCCTCTAATGTGTTACCTATGAAAGTAGTTGGATTGTAATCTAGCATAGTCTATGGTTGTCCACTGGGCATACTCACTCTGGGGCCTCTTGGGAGGTACAAACCAAGGTCAGCCACTATATGTTCCCTGTCTGTGGCCACCTGGCAGATGCCTGCTACTTGTGCTGATCTTGAAGGTGCCCTGGAAAAGCTGCTGCTTGTGGCAGCACTGATGCCACTTAGCAAGAGGTAGGGTGTATGCAGAGGCCAGATGCCACTTGTTTAAGAGATTTTAGGAAAGTCTAAAACATGAATCAAGAGAAGTCATTTTTGTGGAAAAGTCACTGAAATGGCTTGGATGGATCCACAAGTTGAATGTGGTAGCGTCTCAGGAAATCACCAGGTCAGGTGGGACAGCATTGACCAGGTTAAGGGAGATGCAGCTAGGATGCCCGCCTGCTGGTTCTATAGAGGAGGGCAGCAAAGAAACAATGGCCTCTCCCACAGACTTCTGTCTGAGAGAAAACTACCATCTATTCTTCCTCTTAAAGCCAGACGATTCAGTTCCTCCTCATCTGTCCCTGGCACCTTTCAAGCTAGAGCTCATAGCGAGTGAGTGTACATCTGTGCATGGGCCCTTTAAGAGGAATGACTGGGAGTCCAGGAGCCTCTGTCTAACTCAGCCACAATAGCTGCTGGTTTTTACTACCAAAACTGGCAGAGATTTCCATCCCAACACTGGAACCCTGTGCTGGGAGTTCTGCTGTGGGACTGGGCCCCCTCATTCTCAGAGGGAACCTCCTCAGCTGAAATATCCCTCCCAATTTTTAAACACAAATTGTGGGTGTGGGACTAGCTGTTTTGCAACTCCATCCCTCCTCTCATTCTAGATATGGCTTCTTTTATCCTTAGTTATAGGACTTCTGTTCAATTAGATTTCAGGTGGTTCTGAATGATGGTTGCTCTGTAGCTTAGTTGTAATTTTCATGTGGTTGTGAGACATTTCAAGTACTGCAATTACATATCGTGCCATTTTAACTGGAACTGCTTGATTTTTTTTAAAAAGTGTATCTAATGTTTCTGAATATTTTTGTAACTCTTAATCTTTCCCACCCACCCACCAAATATTCTACATTTTATAAATATCTATAATTCCGGTTGTTTCTGATTTTACAAAACACAATAAAAGTTCTTCCCTACATGACTCATACCCAGGGAAAATACTATTTTGATGTTTACCACTTATAACCTGTCCTTACAACTAGGAAGAAAATAATCTCTCAGTTTATTACCAGTTTTTATATTAAAATTTCTATCAATGAATTTAAGACCTATTAGATTTAGTGCTAATTACCCATTTCTTCATTTAATAATTTTGCTACATTTCATTTTCATTAATGGATATTCAAGATATCCTAATCATAATGAGACATGTAGAAATGCTTACTTTTCTATTAAGTAAGCTGATAATTATAAAATGTATCAATGTATATTAACACTGCCTGTTGTGAAATAGTACATTCTAACAAATGCTTATGGTGGTTGGTGAGTATTATAGATTTTTTTTTTTAAGGTTCTACAGAGATGAAAAATTCCTCCAAAATTCGCATTATCTAAGAATTTGTTCTTGGCTAAATATTTACTATAAGGACAGAAAAAGGCCTCTCCTTTTCTTTACTGTGGCCTTCCACAACTTATGAGAAGCACCTGGAAATAAAACCCCAAGATTGGTGGCTCCCCTGATTCAAACAGTTCCTCTGTTGAAACTGCAGGACAAGATAAGCTATCCTCAAGGCTACATTATTTCACCCCTCCTCCCACCTGCTGTTTTGACATCTTAGGGATAATTCTCAACATGGAGTTTCTAGTTCTGTGATGGCTATGACATGCATGTGGGCACTGACACGCGTAGCCATTTTCGATGACATGCGGCAGCATGCAGTTGCATACAGAGAAGTATGGGGCTGCATGCCGAGAGGACGTTTCATCCTCAACGACTGCACGGCCACGTGCAGTAGCCGAGGATGAAACATTTGCTGTAGTGTAGACACTCTGTGCCGGAGGTCTGTAGGCCAAAACAACAGAACTCTGGCACAGAGCATCTAGTTCTGGGACTTCCGGTTAGGCCATTAGGAGATCTTTGACCTCACTTCCGTCCAGCAGTGAAAGCAACCATCATTCAATCTACTGTTCTGGGGTGTCGTGGATTTCTAATTGACCAACATTGCTGAGATAAGTGAGGAGAGGCTGGGAGAAGCAAGGGCATGTGCTATGGGTGCCATTTCCCGCCATCAGAAATAGCAGCAACCATCTTAATTTATATAAGGAATGCCATTTTGCAGCATAGTGCAAACTCCATTTCACCACTATTATTGTTGTGCATCCTTATTAACCCCTATTTCTGCTTATTAACCCTGCCCTTTCCTAAAAGACAGCTACATGTGCCATTCTGTGGTCGGTTAGGCTAGTTAACCCCTAATTGGCTGCAGGGCTAACAGGCTATCTATAATTCTATCTTCTTTCACTGCCCCCCTGATGGAGAACCCAAAAAATAAAAAAACAAGATTAAGTAAAGGAAGTGGTAGTAGCAGTAGCTGGCCCTTTTAAGACACATGGACTGAGATGTATGGCATTATAGAAATAAATGGCAGATTATTTTGCGTTTTATATACTGAAACGGTAGTAAGCAGAATGTGGAATATAAATAGACATTTTGAAACTAATCATTCCCAGCTCTTGAAAAAAAAGTGAGTATGAAAGGAAGGAATACATTTCCAGGCAGCTACACCTTTATAAGAGCCAATCTAATTCCATCCTTAAATTTATAAAAGACTCTACAAATTTAACATCTGCAAGTTTGAACATTGCTCACTCCATAGCTCGGCGTGGAAAAGCACTCAGTGAAAGAGAATTTATTAAAGAAACTCTCCTAAGATGTGCACCAGTTCTATTTCAAGATATGCAGAATAAAGATGCAATTATTAAGAGAATATCTGAGTTACCACTCAGTAGAAATATCATAAAAGACCAAATAATGAGACTGAATACAAACACACAGTATCAATTAAAGAGAAACAAGTAATTTTAAATATTTTTCGATCTCTCTTGATGAAACTACTGATGTCACATGACATGCTCAGTTGGCCATTATTGATCAATATTCTGATTGTCTCACAATGAGAGAAGAGTTGATAAAGTTAGTATCAGTGCCAAAAAGTACATCAGGAATCGAAATATGTAAGGTTGTTATACAAACATTCTGTGACCTAAGCATTGATATCTCTAAAGTTGTGTCAGTATGACAGATGGGGCACCAAACATGGTGGGGACAAAAGTAGGATTTATCAAATTATTTACAGAAGCTATTGGACATCCAATTGTGCCTTTTCATTGTATTATTCATCAGGAGGTTTTATGTGCCAAGGCAGGATTCACCGACTTAAACGACTTAATGTCAGTTGTTACAAAAATAGTTAATTAATAGCTGCTAGCCCCCTTCAAAAGTGAGAATTTTCTGCACTTTTACTGGAGGTTGATTCCACCTACAGTGGACTGATGATATACAATCATGTAAGATGGCTGAGCCGAGGCAAAGTTCTTGAGCGCTTTGTGGAGTGCTTTGAAAAAATTAAGGTATTTCTTGAGGATAAGGATCTGGGAAACTTTTCTCAACTCAATGATGAATAGTGGGTCAACACCCTGATATTTTTTTTACAGATCTCTCTGTGCATATTAATGAACTGAACTTAAAGTTACAAGGTTTTGGCAAAAGTATTGACGTTATGTTTAGATACATAAAAGCTTTTGAAAGTAAACTTAAATTTTTAAGCGAGATGTAGAAACTAAAAATTTTAAGTATTTTCCTCTAGTAACAAAGTATTTTGAGAAGGCCAGTGCAGCTGTACAAAATGAAATGGAACCCTTGCATATAAAGTACCAGCATGTTTCAGATTTGTTACTTGACCAGTTCAGTCATAGATTTAATCAATTTAGAAGCCCAGAACAGACCATAAAAATAATTAAGTATTCTGATGTAGTAGTCTACAGTAATTTGGAATTAATTTTTTTTCCAATGGATGCAAATTGATGATTTGGAGATGCAACTTGCAGAATTTCAAGACAGCATCTGGGCTCAGGTGTTTTTTAACTTGAGGTCAAAGCTTGAGAATCTGGAAAGGTGCTGATTGGAAATCAAGAGAAGTGCCACTAGGAACAGGAAATTTGGAGTGCCTGAAACCGATTACCAGACACCTAAAAAATATATCAATGGTTTTATTCACAATTTTTCCCTCTACATACTTTTGTGAGACCTTATTCTCAGCATTAAATAACATCAAATCCAACAAAAGAAACAGATTGACAGATTAAGTTAGCAGCACTTGCTTGGGCTTGAAGTGTACAAAATACCAACCTTCAATTGAAGGTTTAGCCAATGAAATTCACCAACAAAAAAGTCACTAATAGGCACGTTAGTTAAAGAATTCCCCTTCCCCCTCACTCATCTTAGTTCATGGCACCCCACACAAGTTAAATAATATCAAGACCAACAAAAGAAACCGATTGACAGATGAACAAAAAAGTTACTAAGCCGGTAAGTTAAATAATTAGTTTTTGGTTTATTAAATACAGTTATATATTACAATTCTACATTTTGTGTTATTTAAACTATAAATACCACGAAATTATGGTGTTTTTTTCTCAAAGTGACATACCACCCGAGTTATGCTCGGTTTTTTGGCGAATTTTGACACACCAAGCACAAAATGTTGCCCATCACTGCTCTAGTTAGTAGAAAGTGACCTTCCACACTCCATCTCCTCTTCAAACAAGCTTTTTTTGAACTCTTCATAACTTTTTCTCAAAGCCTGTTTTACAGGCTTGGGGAAAGTACTGATAAGACTCCTCTCTAGGACATCTACAGGACTGTCTCATGGAAAGCAAACAAACTGAAACTTTTCAAGACAAATATCTCCTTCTTCCCCTGGGTATCTGCTCAACTTGAACAAAATCTTCCTCCCTTCCCTGTCCTTGGCAACAGCCACTGCTTAAAAGAGCAGGCCACCTTTTGTCCCCTTCTCTTATGGATCGCTTCTATAGCCTGCAGCATGGAAAGGTGGCTTCCAATATATGATGGCATCTTTTTATTTCTTTCTCATAGTTTAATACAAAAATGATGATGGATAAGTTACATGAAAAGTACTGCAAGAATATAGAACATGTAACTTGTTTTTCAAAGACCTGAAATAAGAAAGAAATAAGGTGATATATTGCAATGAATTACATAATTACAATAGCAAATAATAGTGCAAAAGAAAAGAAGTGTACATGTAGAAGAGAAGTCAGGGCTAGGAAAATTATCAGGTAATATGTATTTTCTGAGGCTCTAGCACCAAGATGTTACTAATGCTTTTTAAAGCTAGTTTCATTATTATAGCCAATTTATTTGGAAAAAAATTATTTCTTCTTTTTTTAAAATTTATTTGAGGGAGGGAGAGTAAGACATTTTGTTCTTCCAGATATTTACACATTCTTTGGTTGCTTTTTGTACGTGCCCTGACCCACGATTGAACCCACAACTGTGGTGTATCAGGACAATATGCTAAACAACTGAACTACTTAGTCAGGGCCTATTTCTTTTCTACAGAAATATTTGAAAATATTTAAATAATAGCTATTTCATTGGTTAGGGTCATATATCTACATTATAAATCCAAAAATAAGATATTTAAACTAATCATTTTATCAAGAATAGTTTGCTTTGCCGAGACCGGTTTGGCTCAGTGGATAGAGCGTTGGACTGCAGACTGGAGGGTCCCGGGTTCGATTCCGGCAGGGGCATGTACCTTGGCTGCGGGCACATCCCCAGTAGGGGGCGTGCAAGAGGCAGCTGATCGATGTCTCTCTCTCATCGATGTTTCTGACTTTCTATCCCTCTCCCTTCTGCTCTGTAAAAAATCAATAAAATATGTTTTTTAAAAAAGAATAGTTTGCTTCTATTGCATATAATAACCCAAATAACTATTCTCTGTCTATTAATAGATCAAATTAAGAATTATTATTTTACTAGAGGCCCAGTGCACAAAATTCATGCAGTGAATTCATGCCCTCTCACAGTCCAGGATCCTTGTTCCTTACCATCCATCTGCTCACTGCTCCTTACCATTCAGCTTGCTGCCCCTTACCGTTCAGCTCGCTGCTCCTTAGTACTATCACAGAGGCTGGAGAGGCTCCTGCCACTGTCACTGCGCTCACCAGCCGTGAGCCTGGCTTCTTGCTGAGCAGTACTCTCCCTATTGGAGCACATTGACCACCATGGGGCAGCTCCTGCATTGAGGTGGTCAGCAGTTAAAGTAAAGGTGCTAATTGTGCATCATAGCAACTGGTCATTCTGATCATTCCACCATAATGATTGCTTAGGCTTTTATTATCTAGACTAGAGGCCCAGTGCACAAAATTCATGCATGGGTAGGGTCCATAGCAGCTGCTGGCTTCTGGCTGGGGCCTCCCTTCCCCAGCTGCCTGCTGGTCCCTTCATCCCACCCTGCCGCCTGGTGGTCAATGCATGTCATAGCGAGTGATCAAACTCTGGATTGGTCAAACTATCGAGGTGACATTTTACATATTAGGCTTTTAAATAGATTTTTTTCCTGGACATTTAAACATATCCTATGCAACAAGTTTTAATGCATATGCTTTCTTTCTGCGAATCTTTCTTTATTAAAAATCTTAATTTTATTATAAACTAGATATTTTCTGAAATGTATATTTTCCATTGTTTTAATTTTTCTTCTTTGCATCATTTCCAAATTTCTTGAATTATTGCATAGATTGAATACCTAGAAAGACATGCTTCTATTTAAGTATTTTTTCAATATAATATTGTTATTGCTAACATTTATTCTCTAAGTTGAACATTAGTATCATTTTATATAGTTTCTTTTACTAATATAGCACTCCTAAATGCTGTTGAAATTTGAATTTGCCAACAAATTTGGATGTGATATGTAATTTTGAAATTTCAAAAGCTATGAGTATCTTTGAAAAAATTGTGGTACATATGAGTTGTAAACATATTTATCTCTACAAAATGATTGAAAATTACTCTTTAACTACTGTGTTATCTCTTGTAGTACCAGTGTTGCAATAAGCTTACTACTTCAAGAGTATATACAAGAGTAAATATTAATATATTTTCTGAAAACTAATTTTCTACATTATGTAAGTGATTTCATAATATACTTTTTTTCAAAGGTTTAAACAATTTATATATTTTATGAGATAAACTTGTTCTATTCTGAATCAGTAAATGTACTATAATGTTTTTTAGGTGTTAACTGCCCAATAAGATATGTTTATTAGTTTTCAGAACTTCTAAATTGAGCTGAGAACTACATCTTTTTTTCTCATTGCTTTGGTCCTTTTCCAATACAGAATTCATGAAGTTTTCTGAATCAATATTAGCCATGTTTCCTAGCAACAGGCTCAGCTCTTCTCTGAAAGAACACTTTTGATGGTAGGTGGGAGGAGAGTTGTTTTTGGATGGCAATAAAATCCAGGGTGGGTTTTTTTCTGCAATTTTTTAAAAATGTCTGCAGATCTACTTATTTTAAAAGAAGCCCATACTGAGGTCTGTGTACTTCGAGCATGTCAAACTCGCGGCCCACAGGCTGCAGGCCACATGCCTCAGTTACCTGGCCCATGTTAGCCTTTGAGTTTGACGTGCTTGGTATACTTTCTCATTTGTTTGTTTTTGAATAAAGGTTTAGGGATGATATAAGTTCTTCACAGTAAAGTGGGATTCGCTACAAAACAATATCATAACAGTATATATGTTTCTATTTTAAAATATTTAATGAATAAGTTAGTCTTTGTGTTTGGAATTTTGTTAGAAATATTCATCATATCACACACCAGAGATTTTAAAAAGTTGGTAGATTTAAACAATTATATAAACTTAGCATAGTTAAGACCACAAATTATGGAGTAAAATGCATCTGCCTTTTGCTTATGATTGCTATTTGTATGTCTGTAACTCTGGAATCACTTACCTCAAACATGTATTTTCAAAATTTCCTTATCTTTAAAATATAGTTATCAAAACATCTCCCAAATTCAGGTATTGTAGTATGAATATCACAGTTTAAAATTCATTAAACAGTGCCTGATACAAAGTAAAAGCTCAAAAATATTAATTGAAAATGAAATGACATAAAGTTGTGCATTTTTTCTCGTAGTTAAAATGTATTTATGTTAACTATTCCACATTAAAATTCAATTAAGCACAAGATAGTTTAAGTATAAAATATCCACAGAAAGCTACCTCATTCACCAAAAAGAACCTACAGTGTTACTTAATATCCATTTTGCAACTTAAATTTCAATAAGCATTTTCAAGGCATACAGTATTGTTCATCTGACTGAAGAAAAGATGGTTATTTTCTCCATGTCTTAATTTCTAAAAATGGTTGTTCTTGTGCATTGGAGACTTGAAGAGTTTTGAAATTTAAGGATAAAAGCACAACTATTTAAGACAAAGAAAAAAATTTGCAGATAATTGTAGACTCTATTAAAGCCTTACTTAAAGGGCACTAACAAAGCAAATTAGCATATCTGAAATTTTAATCTAATTGCTATTCCAAACAATTCATTCATTTACTCCAAGATTAAGCTGTAATGTGTGCTAAGATGTATGTGTGTAATCTAAAAAATTTATGAATATATCTTATTATTCTGATCTCAGGAACAACTAAATTGAAATGTGAAATTAAATGTGATGTAGTTTTATAGGGATAATTGTGGATTTATAATAAGCATTGGTCATTTTATGCCTTTAATAGTTAAACCTAAAAAAATAATATAATTTGGAATTCAGCAAACACTTGCTATATGGCTAAATATTTATAAATATTTTGATCCATAAAAACAAAAGCCACATTCTCGGTTTGAAATATAGTTTTGACAAGAGTTGGAGCAGATGGTATGTTGTATAGCATAGTGCCTATAGTTAACAATACAGTATTGAGCACTTCAACATTTGTTCAGGGAATATTTCATGTTAAGTTTTCTTATCAGAAGAAAAAATATAACAAAAGGGCGCAGAGAAACTTCTAGAATTCATGAATATATTTCTTACCTTGTATGTGGTTATGGTGTCATGGGTATATTTGTATGTCCAAACTCTTCAAATTATGTAATTGTACACATTAAGTATGTATAGCATTCTTTTTGTATATCAAACATACCTCTATAAAGCTGTAAAAAAAACAATATTCCTGCATTCTTGGCAGGAATATAACAAAAAAGAAAACTAACTACTAGATAATTTGATACAAATAAAATTCATTTTCAAAAGTCTTCAATATAATTATAGTAAAGCAAAAAGACATTTTCAAAATATATAGAACAATTCCATAAATTCCAATCTGAACATTGGGTATAGGTTCTTATCTTACTCAATTTAGCTCCTATAGCAAGAATACCATAGACTGGGTCATTTAGAAACATCCATCTCTATTTCTAACACTTCAAGATCAATACATCAGCATATTCTGTCTGGTGAGGGCTCATTCTGACACATTCTTATTTTTGCTATAACTTTATGTGTTAGAAGGAATGAAGGATCTTGTTAGAGCTTATTTTATAAGCACTAATTCCATTTATACGGATTCTGCCCTCAAGATCTTATCGATTTTCCAAAGTGCAACCTCCAAACACCATCACATTGGCAATTAGGTTTCACCATGAGAATGTTGAAAGGATGCAAGCATTCGCTCTCTTAACAGGCCTATCTTTTCCTGAAGGCTTCAATCAATGGATTCCCCTTCTGTATGTTTGGAGGTACAATATCAGAGGTAAAATAAGGCAACCTCACATAGTCTTCTATATAGAAATGTATTATAATAAAGTTATTACCTGCTTCAGTGTGAAATGGACTTCCCTCTCCTGTAAAGAGGTGATGTATTACTTTCCTTGAAGGCAAAAGAGGCAAATTGAATTTCCTTCTAAATTTGATTTCTTCCAGATGATTTTAAACAACCACTCATGTTCTTATCCCAATGGAAAACAGGAAAATAAACGCTCCTTTAACTTAAATGCGTTTTTTTTAATTCATGCTGTTTTAAAGTCTTTGGAAAATAGGAGCAAAAGACAATTATGAATTTTCTTATCTCTGAGCTCTTTCAGATTTAGCAAGAAGCACCATCCCAAAAGTCTCTAGTTATTATTATGATTAACCAGCTCAGTCTTGTAAGTAAGAACAGACTTAATTTTTTTTCTTTTCATGGTGAATAAGCATAAAGTTTTTGACATTGATGAATATATTAATTGTGCCTTTTTAATTTTTGTGTTTTTGAAGCTTTGACATCTGGTGCCTTGCTGACCTTAGAGAGACTGCTTCTCCCAGAGCTAGTCAATTCCTAGAAAGAATCAAGGATTGACCTACAAGATCATCTTTATATGCAAAACAATCAATCCAGACCCCAAACTCCAACAGCATTCTTTATCAGACTCTCACAGGGCTCCAGCACTCTGGACCAGGTACCAGATAACCAGAGAGAGCCAATACATCCCAGAGCACACTGGAAGTGTTCACACTAGCCCATCCTCAACCTACTTGCCCTGCCTTGTCCCTTATTCCCATGGAAACCAAAAGAGGTTCTTTTCCATGCTTTCCTCTTGCTCCCTGCTCCGTGTCTCCCTCCTAACCTTGGTGCTTCCTCATGTGGCCCAAGCATGGTGTGACATGGCACCTCCTTTTGGAAACTGTGAGTTAAAAACTCTTTTCAGTCTTAGCCGGTTTGGTTCAGTGGATAGAGTGTCAGCCTGTGGAGTGAAGGGTCCCTGATTTGATTCCGGTCAAGGGCACATGCCCAGATCGCAGGCTCAATCACCAGTGGGGGGCATGCAAGAGACAGCCAATCAATAATTCTCTCTCATCATTGATGTTTCTATCTCTCTCTCCCTTCTTCTTTGAAATCAATATATATACTATATATATATATATATATATATATATATATATATACACACACACACACACAACAACAACAACAACAAAAATACCTCTCTTCAGTGGAAATCTTTAATCTTTTGGCCTCACCATACCTGAAAAATAATAAAATCTGAAATGTAAAACAGTGAATGCAAAATATTTCTATTATTAAGAAGATGGATATATCTTCCCATTTCTAGGCCTGGTGTAACTTTCTAGCCATATATAATAGTGAAGTAAAAAATGTTTTTCACAGTTTCATGATTTCTATCAATCCATCAAACAGCTACAATTCCTGCTACCAGTAGAGTAAGTTTATGTATGCAGCAACAGCTCAGGTTGGGCCTGGCTAGAAGCAGTGTGATGAAAATACCACCCCAAAGTTCCACAATGAACAACCTTTTTTCAGGGCCACTCCTTATGAAGTAAAGTTCTTTCATTTTCATCCATAAGGAAAGAAATGGTTTATGTGCACAGGGCAAGTGAGGACCTGTTCGTGTATAAGGATGCTTTAATCAACACTGTTACTATAAAAATTGTGTTTCAATTTCACTTTACTATTCTAAAAATCACCCTTTTCCCATCCAACTCTGCAATCTTTCTATTTTTAAGCTGTACTTGAGCCAACCATTTTCAGGTGCAGATTTCTAATAGAATGAGGAGCAACTTTGATCTTCTAATCTCTCAATGTCCCTTCACACACATCAGTGTGACAAAATAGATAATAAAACTTAATGTAGTAGACAATGTGGGTTAGACTATTTTATTTATTATCTTTTCAATAGGTTTAAGTTCAAGATTTGATTGACACTGGACAGTTGCTGGCATTGATGGATATAAAAATATTGCTTATGAATTATTTTAAGTACTTTTATAGTCATCATTTCTCTTTATTATTATTAACTACTCTCTGCATGGCCATCTGTTTCTACATTGATAGTTAAATAAAGAAAACTGCAATAGATCCATATCATTGACTTATCAAATAAGATTGATATGTCCATAATGAGTTCATAAATGTTTTAAGACTAATCTATTATGAGAGTAATTTTCCATAATCAGTACTTTGACTAAAACATCAAACAACCATCTATTGGTAGTGATCTGAAAATTGCTCCTCACTTGACCATTTGCATCTGAATGACTAATCAAGTACTTAACTGACCTAATTTGACTTCCTCAATTTCTCCTGTTCTAATCCTTTTCTTTCTATAGGAGGTGGGCTGTCTTCATGTTCCTCTGAACTTCTGCAGTAGCTTTCTATATTTCTAGTCACTCTGCCTGGTTTGTCATCCTCTAATATCTCATCCCTCAGAGTGCTGCTAGAAGAACAGGGCTAACATGTAGTGAGGAGCCAATGTTTTCCATGCTAAATCTTCTTTAGGGATTGTCTAATTAATGGGTATTATAGCATCTTTCTAACACAGTACAAAGGGCCCTTCAAAATCTATTGTTTGCACACATTTTAGATGATATGGTCCAGCAATACTAGACTGCTGCAGAAATGGCAAGATTGCAGCCCTAGTTGGTTTGACTCGGTGGATAGAGCATTGGCCTAGAAACTGAAAGGTCCCAGGTTCCATTCTGGTCAAGGGTATGTACCTTGGTTGTGGGCATATCCCCAGTAAGAGATGTACAGGAGGCAGCTGATCGATGTTTCTAACTCTCTATCCCTCTCCCTTCCTCTCTGTAAAAATGCAATAAAATAAAAAGTAAAAAAGATTGCATGCTCACTTACATATTTTGCATGTATTATTTTTTCCATTTAAATGCCTTTTGATTCACTTATTAATGACTCACAAAATTCATGACATTTTCCATGAATTTTCTAGGAACACATAGGCATTCTCTATAGTTCTAGTGCTACCTGTGATGACTAAATTGTATTATTGCCATTTTTTCTTATAGTTGCTTGCATGTTTGCCTCTCTAGTGCATTTAAATCTCTTTGCATATGGGATATAAATGTTCACATATATGTGTGTTAGATACAGCTCCATGCATACAATGTATTCTTAATTTACATAACCATTCATTTGAAATAGTTGAAGTTGCTATGGAGCCCCTGAAAATCAATGTAGATGGACAATGTTGGATAACATTTATCATGACTTTAAGTCTGATAAACTGCTATCTAGGTAAGTGTTAAGATACCACATTTTCTTAAATTCTAAGTTCCTTAAGACAGAAACAATGTGTTAACAGTTGAGTCCCTCAAAACATCACCAAAACAAACAAAAAAACCCACAGGCAAAACAACAATAAAACCAAAAATGATTGTTTAAGTAAAGCAATTAAAAATGATCACAAAATTTTTGACACATCTTTCCATTAGGAGATTCAATCTATGTCCCCATCCTTGAATCTGGGTTTTGGCTGCTACAACCAATAGCAGATGGTGAAAGTGACAGTCTATAGCTCTTAAGGCTAGGTCATAGAAAGTCATGCAACTGCTGCCTGGATCTCTTTGGCCTGTCATTTTCTAAACACCCATTCCCAGATCTCAGCCACTATGGAATAAGAAGCCCAAGTCCATGTGGCAATGACAAATGTAAGTGTTCCAGCCAAAAGTTTGAGCTGAGCCCAAGTTTTGAGTTCTGCCAGAAATCAGTAATGGCAACACAAATGCCTCCCAAATGATATTAGCCTTTAGAGTTTTGAGTTACTTTCAGATATCAGGAATTCCTTGCTGAGGCACCATAAGACATCCTTGAACAAAGAGAGACAAGTCATGGTTGTTCCCTGTCTGAAATCCTGACTCATGGAATCCAATAGTAATGTGAGACGGTTGTTTTGGGCACTCATTTGGGATTGTACTATTGAATAAACAGCAATAGATAACAAGAAGAATGAAGCTTTTTAACTCATTAAGAAAATTTGAGCTTGTTTGTAAATCAAAGAGAAAAAAAAGGTTGACGAGAAAAAATTAATTATAGACCATGAAAGAAAACCAGAAAGGTTCTAGAGTCTATCAGAATGGTGGGAAAAATTGGAAAGAATAAACAAATTGACAGTCAGGTCTCTTGAGTTCTATATATAGATGGCCATTAGAAGAAAATCAGGACAAATCTGTGACCACCAAGAGTAGAAAAAATTATGCAGCAGAAAGTACCTATTGAGTACTTAGTACGTTCCACATACAAATTACAATACAAACACACACACACACACACACACACACACACACACACACACACACACATTGTATTTCAATATGTGTGACCCACTTTAATATTCTTTATTGTCATGTTCTAACACTTCCAATCACAATCCTTTGCACATTTAGAAAATCTTTTCAAAAGAAAGCTTTCCTAATATCTTAGAATTGCTATTCAAGACATTGTTGCATTTGATTTTTTAAAATTACAGTTAATAATACCTGATTCATCATCCACTCATTGCTCCTTTCTCAAAGACAGAATTAAATTCAACTGCTGTTGGTTTACAAAGGAAGTTTGAAAAATGTGGCAAAATCTAGCAGTCAACCATCTGTTAGAGGAGCTGTTTCTCTTCATAGAAAATATAAAGCTTATCAACAATTGAGCTTCTTGATTTTTACTATAGGAGATTGAGTTGTGTCCAGCAAGATGCAGCCACTTGTTCTTCTAATACATTCTCAAAGTCAATGCATAAAGAACACATTAAAGTATTATGTAAATTCTAAATCAACTCTTTTGTCACTTTCTTTTAGATGTGTTTCAAAAAAGACATGATTGTGGGCTTTTTTGTCTGCCTAATAATATAAATTAACAATTAAGTCTTCTAAGTATGTTGTTGTTGTTTTGTAAAGGATGATAACTTCACAATTGTAATAAATATCTCTAGGTATTAAGATAAGCACAATATTTGATCCAATAGGTATATATGCCCAACATGTCCTCCTATTTTTCTCTTTTGACATCCTCACTATATAGGCAGTCCACTATTTTCTTTTACTTGCCTTTTTAAGTATAGAAATCAGTTGAAGATCTTTTCTTAGACTAATTTCTGTAAAAATATTATTTGAAAATTTCATTCTTCCCCACAATTTTGATGAGTGCTGGCTTTCTACTAATGCTGAACCAATTAACATAGTGTTCCCAAATGGCTTAGAGTCATATTTTGTTTATTCCCCACAAAATATGGAAACTTAATTTTATTCAGTCTGTTTCCTTATCGATATTTTAAGAAGGGAAACAATCTCAATGTCTAGCTTGTCTTAGAAAAGCAGGATCTGCAATGGAGAAGATATCAATCCTGTGCTACATTCCTATGACTTTATTATTTTGACCGCAGCCAGTGACTTTAATAGTCCCTGGAAGCATTTGAATTTGCAAGCCCTTTTCTACTTCATATCTTTGGAAAGGAAGATACAAGCCTGCATTTTCTGCTGGCAGGTGAACAGCTTCATTCTAAATGTCTTGAGCCAATCCTTATACTTTACTAGGTTGGTCTGATAAAAATTCTCTCCAATAATAACACCAGAAACTATGTAATTTTTTTTCTTTCCACTTTTTTTTCCTATCTCTGTGTCACTGATTTATAGTGGGAACTGATCTTCTCAGATAACAACGCCAGAAGCTATGTACTTTTTTCCCGCCATTTTCTTTTCTTGTCTCATTGACACTGATTAATAGTGAGAACCAGTCATATAGATTCAATTTTTATAATATAACCCCTCCTTTAGCCCCTCATTACTTCTTACCTAGGAACATTAGGGACTCCAAGTGATCTTCCCATAAGAATTAATCCTATGTATGCCCATTAAATTAACCTTTCAATTGTATATTTTAATCATATCTTGTTCAGAAAAACTTTCAGCAATTTTCAGTTGCTTGCAAATTAAAAAGAAATTCTTCAATTTACCAGTCTAGGCCATTCCAAAGGGGGACCAAGGTATTCTTTTTAGTCCATAGCATTTTAGAACAGGCATGACTTTAATGATCATCCAGTTTATTCCCTTCATATGTGAATGAGAAAACTAGATCTCACTCAAAGAGCTAAGTGACTCATCCATAATCCAACAGATAGTTGGCTAAGCAATAATCAAAACAGGATCCACAATAAGTTCCCTGGGCTAGTTTCACACTTACCCACCAAAGTACTTATTCTAGTCAAAGAATGTTACCTGGCCTCTAGTGCATTCATTACTACCCATATCTGAGCCAGTGCTGTTGAGTCTATCTCAAAAGTAACTTCATCCTTAAAGGCTTTGCCCATCTCTTACCCTTATTCAAAGTAAAATATATTTATACTAGTGGCCCGGTGCATGAAATTCATGCATGGGGGGGGGGGTTGTCCCTCATCCTGGTCTGCACCCTCTCCTCGAAGGATGTTCCACTGCCAGTTTACAGGGATCAGGCCTAAACCAGCAATTGGACATCCCTCTCACAATCCAGGACTGCTGGCTCCTAACCACTAACCTGCCTGCCTGCCTGATTGCCCTTAACCACTCTGCCTGCCAGCCTGCTTGCTCACAACTGCTCCCCCTACCCCCACCCCCCGGTGCCAGTATGCTTGCCCACAACTGCCCCCTGCCAGCCTGCTCATCTCCAATTGCCCCTCCTGCTGGCCTGCTTGCCCCCACATGCCCTTCCCACTGGCCTGCTCACCCCCAACTGCCCCCC
Source organism: Antrozous pallidus (assembly GCA_027563665.1). Taxonomy (NCBI): domain Eukaryota; kingdom Metazoa; phylum Chordata; class Mammalia; order Chiroptera; family Vespertilionidae; genus Antrozous; species Antrozous pallidus. Next base: position 74,908,926 of record CM050508.1, read on the forward strand.
TGCTGGCATGCTTACTCCAAACTGCCCCCCAATGGCCTGATCACCCACAACTGCCCTCTCCTCTTGGCCTCTAACAGCCTCTACCTCGGCCCTGCCATCATGGCTTTGTCCAGAAGAATGTCTGGAAGGTCTCCTGGAAGGTCTCCCAGTCTAATCAGCATATTACCCTTTGATTAGTATAGATAGAGGCCTGTTGCACAGGTGGGGGCCAGCTGGTTTGCCCTGAAGGATGTCCCACATCAGGGTGGAGGTTCCCTTGAGGCATGTGGTGGCCTGGGTGAGGAGCTTATGGTGGTTTTCAGGCTGGCCATGCCCCCATGGGGTGGGGGATCCCACTGGGGTGCCTGGTCAGTCTGGGTTAGGGGCTGAGGGCCTTTTTCAGGCTGGCCACACCCCCTTCTGGGAGGGTGTCCCCACTGGGGTGCCTGGTCAAACTTGATAAGGGGCTGAGGGCTATTTTCAAACTGCCACACCCCCTTCAGGGTAGGGGTCCCCACTGGGGTGCCTAGCCAGGCTCAGCAAGGGGCTGAGAGCCATTTTTAAGCTCGTCATGCCCCCCAATGACCCAGGCCCCAGCCCCTCCTTGAGTGGAGGACAGGGAAGGGTGAAAGCGTGAGTTTCCCCCAGCAACACAGGCTCCCATCCATTCCTTCAGTGGTGACCAGGGCAGGCTGGAAGCTTGGCTTCCTCTGTCGCTGGGGGCAACCCAAGCCTTCTGCTCACTTCAGCTCCGATGCCACCACCATCTTTGTTGGATTAATTTGCAGACTTGCTCCTGATCGACTGGTGGGCATAGTGGAGGGATGGTCAATTTGCATGTTTGTCTTTTATTAGTGTAGGTTCTTAAAGTGCATTATATGTTGCAATATTGTTAGGGCATTCACCATACTCTCTGTTACGTTTCAGCAGGCTACTTATACCCAATCTCTCTCAAGCACATTGAAGGAAGGGGCCTCATTCTTATAGCAACTGGCACAGTGTTTTGAATCTAACAATCTGAATTGCCATTGAATCCCCAGCATAGCCTCTGTTCTTCTCAACTTTATCTACCTCTAAGGATGTCTGCTATGATCTAATAATTAAGAATTATTTCCCGTGCCCAATAATGCTTCTCTTCCAAATGATTCCATATATTGGTTTCTTTCACATTTGCAAATTCCAGGGATTATTATATTATTTTTGTTTTGATTTAGCACATAACTGATTTTAATACAAAGGTCCTCCCTTTAACCTTTAAGATTTTTGACCAGGAACATTAACTATTTATGTTTCAGGACCTAATAGTGATTTGCAAAGACTTATAAAACATTATCATATGTCTGAAGTGCTAGAACCCCATATAAATTGAGATCAAGAAATGTTCAGCCACACAGTCTCATATCACTGAAAGTCTACCAGGGTTGTCTTTGTGGAATATCTTTATTATTCTTCTGGCACCTGCTATTATATCTTAAGAAATTACCAGTTTAATAGTTACTTAGATTAATAACTGTTATAAGGAATTTTCATTTCATCAAATTGTTCATTCCAGTTATAGCTCCATGCTGTGTTGTGAAATTTAATCAAATGTTAATTTGAATTCAGGTCATAACACTTCTAGTTATCTCCTTATAATTAAATTCTCACTTTAAAAAATTGAAAATAAATGTACTTATGTCTAGAATTACTTGTCTATTAATTCTTTGTTCTGCTGAAAAATAAAATGATTAAATCAAAATACAATAATGATCTGTTGTAGTTTTAGATAAACAGCTTAAGGTATTTTACATGTCCATTTGAGATGAATAAGATTGATACAAATTAATCTCCTTTTAACTTTAATTTATACTATCTTCTTGATATTTCTATATATAAAACATTATTTTGACCATTATAATTAAAATTATCACAACTACCCACTTTCTTGACATTTTAAAATAATTAGCTGTGAACATATTTTATAAGTAAAAATAAATATAAAATATTTAAATGATTGATTATTTCCATGGTTTCTGTATCACATTTCCATTGCATTTTAAAATATATTTGGGAGCCTGATTTCACCCCCTATTAGCTCTCATATAAGCACATTGAAGGTGGGGACCAAGATCTACTAGCAATGAGCACAACGCCTTAGACCTAATAGGGGCACAAGGAATATTTGTTGAATTGTTATTGATCCCAAACCCTCCATTTTCCTTATTCCAATTTTATCTTCCTCTGCAGTTTTTCCTTTTGAAATTCCAAATGGATAAATAATTTCTACCTAAAATCAGAAGAATAAAGGTACAATTTTAGTTCTTACATATTAATTGCTATGTATATAGCAAATTAATCAAGTGTATTGGAATACAAACCTTCAGTATTCTACATGACTTGAATTCAACAGGCTTTTCTACTCTGCTTACATTGTAGTACTATCTATAGGCTTAAGAGATCCAAAGATGAATTAAATATGGTCCTTGTCTTAAAGAGCTCACAATATATCAGGCAAAACAAACAGATATGTGTTCTGAATTATATGTATAGCATACTATGGCAACACAGTGAGCGGCTTGACTACATAGGCCCAAGGAGAGAAGGGATTATCACAATGAGAAGATGCCATTTGAGACAGGTTCAGAAAGCATGAGTAGCCATTCACTTAGAGGGGGGAAAAGTAGAGGAAACTTTTTTTTACATATCAAGGAATATTGGTGATGGAGAGAACTATAAGAGAAAAAAATAATGAGAAGTTTGATATGACTATAATGGAAGACCGAGTGGAATTAAGGGTTGGGGGAATGACAAGTTATGAAAACATAAAGTTCTTTGAAACAAAACTTTTAATATCAGATAGACAATGAAGATATACTGAATATTTTGAACATGGATAATCATAAGATACATTCTGTGTGTGCCATAGTCAACATAGTACTTACATTGGAAAGGAAGACAGATGTTAGTTAAAAGAATGCTATAATAGTCCATATGGATGATGAGAACTTGAACCAGGGAAGACTTGTAATATTTGATTTGTTTTAGATTAGGAACAACAACATAAATAGACATATAAAAATATTCAAAAGCCACTCAAATTATTTTTTTATATCCAGAGATTATTCTGTTCAATATAATCATTAATATTTTAAATAGGTAGTACACATTCAATAACTATATGCCAATAACTGAACAGAGAGTCTGTGATGAGTAAATTAGTTAAGTGTTACTATAGGGAATATATTTACAACTACTTCCATATGGAGATATTTTTTTTGATACTTCCTAATTATACTCACAGGTACAATGAAGGGACAGTTCATGTAATCCTGCTGCCTGCCAAATTGTCCTATCTAATAAAAGAGTAATATGCAAATTTGACCTTCCCTTCACCACACCCACAAGCCACACCCACCAGCCAATCAGGAGCAGATTATACAAATAAACCCCAACCAAGATGGCTGCAGCCACTGAGAGCAGGAGGAAGGCTTGGGTTTCCCCCGCAATAGAGGAAGCCAAGCTTTCCGCCTGCCAGGCCTCCACTCAATGTTACAAAGTTTCAATTATAAAAGATATAGAAATGGTGGCAGACACTGAGCTGGAGAGAACAGAGGCTTGGGTTTCCCTGGCAATAGAGGAAGCCAAGTTTTCAGCCTGCTGTTGCAGGCCTAGGCCTCCACTCTAGGCTACAAAGTTTCAAACAGAAATAGCTGCCACCCTGGAGCGAGCAGAAGGCTTGGCTCCACTCCAGGCTACAAAGTTTCAATTGTAGACATAGATTAATTCCAGATCCCAGGGCCTTCCACTTGGGTTGGCAGGGGGGTGTGGCTGGCCTGCAAACCTCCATAGGCCCCTCACCCAGGCCACCCTTCACCCTAAGGGAACCCCCACCCTGATCTGGGACTTTCTTCAGGGCAAACCAGCTGGCCCCCACTATGCACCAGGCCTCTATCCTATCTAATAAAAGAATAATAGGCAGATTGACCATCACTCCAAGACACAAGAGGGCTGCCCCCATGTGGATACAAGATGGCCATCACAAGATGGACAGCAGGGGAGGGCAGTTAGGACTTGCAGGCCCTGCAAGGGAGAGCAGTTGTGGGTGATCAGGCCAGCAGGGGAAGGCAGTTGGAAGGGACCAGGCCTGCAAGGAAGGGCAGTTGGGGGTGATCAAGTCTGCATCAGAGGGCAGTTAGGGGTGACCAGGCCGGCAGAGGAGGGAAGTTGGGGGCAAACAGGCTGGCAGGGGAGCAGTTAGACATCAATTAGGCTGGCCGGGTAGTGGTTAGCAGGTGATCAGGCTGGCAGGCAGAATCAGTTAGGGGCAATCAGGAGGCAGGCAGGTGAGCAGTTTGGAGCTAGCAGTCCTGGATTGTGAGAAGGATGTCTGACTACCCATTTAGGCCCGGTCCTAACATGCCTAATGGGCAGTTGGGCATCCCTCGGGGAGTCCCAGATTGGAGAGGGTACAGACTGGGCTAAGGGACATTCCCCCTCCCCCATGCATGAATTTCATGCACTGGGCCTCTAGTAAAAATAAAATGCCCAACATCTGTTTCTCTTTGTGATCATAGTAAAAATTTCTAGTGTGACTTCTTAACTCTAAGACTCTTGTTTCCTATATAATCCATTGACTCTGTGCTTCTGTCTAAAGCGACTAAGCTAGAGAAATTGAGTCCACTTTTGGTATGAACCATCATATTATTTATTTCATGTAGGCACTTGAAGTAACTTATTTTTTCATTTTCTATATGACACTTTCTGTTTAACACCAGTGACCATCCAGAGAGCAAATAAATAAATAAATAAATAAATAAATAAATAAATAAATAAATTGGCAGATAATCCTAATACAAAAGCCCAGGGTTGTAACTTGTATTGACCAATCATGACCAAAGGTTGACCAACCAGAAGTCAGTGCTGGGTTGCCCTGGGCTCTACTGGTCGGCTCCCCCCAACCCATAGGAGACTGTTGAGCTCCAGCTGATGAAATGCAGCGAGCCCAGGCTGAGCTACCCACAATCACTGGCGAATAGGCCAGGAAGAGCTGCCCCACAATCACGGGGCAAACAGGCCAGGCAAAGCCATCCCCCAATCATGGGGAGAACAGGCCAGGCCCAGCTTGGCCAAGCTGCCCTGCAATCCCAGACAAAGAACCGCTCCACTGACCAACCTGCGCTAAGTACCTGTTTGGGTGCATGGCACTGAGTCTGCTGGGGCCGCTAGCCTGTAGCCATGGGAAGGTTCCCTCTCCCCAGAGTTAGGAGCACCAGCCCAGGTCTATCCAGCGTCCCTGAAGGCATTTGTTCCTGCAGGCTGGGGTTTGATCCCTGCATATTAGCAGTAGGAGACCAGTGCCTTTGTTATTGCTGTGTGTCAGGGTTTTAATTGGACAAATGTCTGGCATTCCAGGTGCCAGTTTAGCAAAATCTTTTAGGAGGAGAATTCTGTCTTGGTTTCCTCAAATTCCCTCTGTAAAGGTGCAGAACAAGTGAGGCCTCTTAAATAAAAATCAGAGGTCTCCAGTGACAGTGGGCCTCTCTCATCACAGTCATTTGGACTGGGTGGCATTTGAGTATTATCTAGGCACCATGACAGAGAAACACAAGCTCAAGTCATGATCTCTGCCCTTAAAAAATTCACAATCTTATTAGAACGAGTGGATGATAGAAGTGCAGTAATAACATCAGAATGTAAGGCAACAATACAGAGAAAACAGAGGCAATTGCTAGGATGATTTTCTAATAATTTGTACAAAGAGTATGTGTTGTGAATTAAACAAACAAAAAAACATATGTGTGGAAGTAGCTGTTTCATGAGTATGGCATCCCTTCCTATTTTGAAGGAAACTGAGTTCCATGTGAACTATGTACTATGCTATGATATCTGAGGCACAGGGCAAGGGAGGCCCTAAGTATACTATGCTTTGACATTGAGTCATTCTTTATTGTTCAATGTAATTTATTTCTGCATGCCCCAGTTTCATAATAGTTAAATTACTAGAATAATACATCTTGCTATAAAATTTGACTAGAAGATCAAATGACTAGGTGACATTTATTTTTTATTTTCTACAAATGAACACAATCTCTGGTATGCTAAAATAATAGATATTATAGAAATATTCAGATAGGGAGACCTACATACAGGCTTGATTACAAGTGAAGCTTACTGTCACAACCCAAATTTATTGCTTATAAAGAAGCAGGGAGACAACTAGAAAATAAACCAAATATAAGCCCTTGAAGGGCAAATGTAAACTGGATAAGCTTTGCTATTACAAGATCAAGAGGGAAAAATTCAAATGCAAGAATGAAAACTACAGTGCATCCACTCTAAGTAGCTGTTAAAGAAAAAAATTGATATACTATGAAATACTTAATACAGATTGTAAATATATTTGTTCAAAGAGGATTTCCTAGAGTAGGTGATATTTCAGTTAGTTCTTTTTAATGTGAAGAGGTTAGCTAGAGAAAAAAAAGGTGTAGTAGTCCCGAATTGCAGAGGGTGCAGGTGGGGCTGAGGGACCCCCACCCTCGTTCAATGCACAAATTTCGTGCGCTGGGCCTCTAGTCTATAATAATAAAGTTGTAATATTCTAATTAGACTGGACATCCTTCTGGACGTCCTTACTCCAGGAGAAAGCCACAGTGGGCAGGGGCAATGGCAGAGGTGGCAGAGGGCTTCTAGTCCTATATAATAAAAGCCTAATATGCTAAGTGTCTGTTCATCTGGTCAGCCATTCAACCAATAAAAAAGTATTATGCTAATGATATGCTATGGCCACTCAATCACTTGCTATGATGTTCTCTGACCGCCAGGGAGCAGACAGTAGACCAGTTGACCAGTTGTTATGATATGAACTGACCTTGAAGGAGCAGATGCTCCAACTGTTACGCTAGCTTGCTGCTGGGGTCCAGCCAATCATGACTGAGCAAAGAGCCGGCCTAAGCCATCAGTTAGACATCACCTGAGGGCTCCTGGGCTGTAGGGGGTGCAGGCAGGGCTGAGAGTCCCCCTGAGTGCAAAACTTTGTGCATTGGGCCTCTAGAATGACATATAATAAGTGAAAGGATATTTCACATTTTAATTATGTGCATGCAATTTTTATAGCTTTAAAAATCAAAATTAGATTATTAATGTCCATAGTGTCATTGAAAAAGAATATAAGATTTTAATTTTTAATATTTATGTAACCAATTCATAGTAATATGTCTTATAAAGACACTGGCAATAGATAGAAGTCATGTTTTTTTTCCTAGTTGCTTAAAATGTAGTTAAGAAACAGTTATAGGATATATAAGTAAATTTTAACTACTTATTTTATATTTTAAAATTTTATTATTAAAAGATAGCTAATTTGATGTTAATAAATACCATTTATTTATTTATTTATTTATTTATGCTTACTCCAAGCTTTCTGGAAATTACACTTGGCTAAGGGGAGCTGGCTTGCCCAAGGCCCTCTGGCCCTTCTCAGGGGAAGCCTAAATTAAATGACTGCTTGATATGAGACTCAAGCCCCTTCATGTAACATGGTAAAATTCTGAAGGACTATCCAAGTTTCAAGGTTACTTGTGAGTCTGGTTAAGATCTATATTAAGATTGCATCACCACCAACTCCTCCCTCTATTTACTATTGCTGTCTTCCTTTCCCTCATACAAGTGTTGATCTTAATAACTTATAGTTGACATTTATCCTGATAAAGATGCACATGTTTTACCTTCAGTTCATGAAAAATCATAAAGTGTGGGGTGAACTTAGTCTAAGCTGATGAATAAACAACAGTAAAGTGAGAGCCTTGTTTTCTCATTTATTATTTTAAAGACTTGAAATCAATTTTCGGGTTAACCATATATATTTTTAATATGATGATATGAAGGTATAGAATAAATACTTCATTCATTCATTAAGAATCAGAGGAAGGTGATGTCCCATCAAACCTCTGCTGCTGCCACTGCCGGCAGCTCAAGCCTCAGCTGGCCCTGGTTACCTGAGACTCCGGTGGCCCTGGACAGTTGGGCAGCCACCATCTAAGGCTTGCCTGCTTCTTGGGCCGGCCCTGGGCAGCTGGGTGCTGAGAAGGCTGGGGGACTTCAGAAGCAGGCTTGTGGAGCAGCTGGGCCTGCCCATGCACCTGCCACCCCGGTAGGCTGATGGTACTGGGTGCAAGCACCTGGTGGGTGTGGGCACTACCATCTTTCAGGGCAGGGCAGTCAATTAGCATATTCCCTCCTTATTGCCTGTAGGTGCTGCCATCTTTGAGGGCAGGGAAGTCAATTAGCATATTCCTTCCTTATTGGCTGTGGGCACCACCATCTTTGAGGGCGGGGCAGTCAATGAGCATATTTCTTCCTTATTGGCTGTGGGTGCTACCATCTTTGTGGTGGCATGAGGATCAATTAGCATATTCACTCTTTATTGGATAAGGATTGAGAATCTGGATGAGTTCTATGTAGTAGCTTGGGAGAAGAAGTGAAGTATCTGGTCACAGGTATTTGAGAATAATGAGTCTTCCACATTCTCTATTCCCTTGCCCGACAACTCCTTAATGTCTTATCATGGAGGCATCAACATATTAGAAAGCATCAAAATTCTTGGGTTACCAGATGAGTATTTAAATTACTTTGATGCCTAATTCACATAAGATTTTGAGAGAGATATACATCTTTGATTTATTAAGCCACTGAGATTCAAGATCTCTTTGTTTCTGCAGCATAACTTAATATCCTCTCTAATCGTCCTGGGCATCCACTGGTAACTGTTTTCTTAATAATAACCAGGAAATAGAGCATGCTTTTTAATTTTTTTAATAGGGAACATTTATATGTCTCATAAACTGAAACCAGATTTTCCTTAAAAGTCTATTAATTGGGACTTCACTAAACAAGAATCTGTTCTATTCGTGCCTGTGGTGAGGTTTGTTGTAAAGGGACTCTGTTGGGTCTTTAATTGCAGAAATGCCTCATGTCAGAATATTTACAGTGCTCAAAATTGCAGAAGTGACTTTTTCAGTCTCCTGCATGGATAATAAGAGCTGAGTCAGAGCAGAAGTAGACAAACATTTATGTAACTCTTTTGTTTTCATCATGAAAAATATATGGACTAATTTATGTCTTCTCAAAATTCACATGCTTACACCCTACCTCTGAATGTGACTGAATTTACTGTTAAGATTTATAAAGACATAATAAAAGTTAAATCATAAGCATGAGTCCTTAATCCAACAGGACTGGTACACTTATAAGAAGAGAAAGAAATACCAGAGATTGCTTTCTGTCTAAGTGTGCACAGAAGAATTTTGATAGCCTTTTTTTTTTAGCATATATTTGAAGTCATTTGTAGTATCTATGTTTTTTTTTTCAGTGTGTTGGCTTGCAGATGATGAAATGTGATAACTCACCTATTGTCCTCTTTTCATAGATCCCTTTAATCCCTTTGAGGCAATTTTGGCACCAATGCTAGAAGAAGATACTAACTTAGAATTTTGTATTCCCAGTACCCCACACGGGACTCTGATCATGCAGCAGACTTTTGATATACTTTGAGAATACACGGGGCACTCTGAGGCATTTTGAGGTCCCAACACAATCAGTCTCTTTCCTCTGAAATGATCCATCCTGAAAATACAATTTGTAATCTTATTTGAGACACCTACAAATTTTCTTAGACAAGAAAGTACCAATGTATGGTTTGTTTTCCTTGAAATTACTATCGGATAAGATCCATGTAGCATGATCAAGATATTATGATTGTTATTTATCAATTTAAAATATATTTATTAAATTTCTACAATGTGTTTTAGGAATGCAGCAGTAAAATAACTAGACAAAAACTATGATTTCAACACCTTACATTTTAGTGGCGTGTGATCAAAAGCAAAAAAATAAAATATAAAACACAAAATATACATACATCTAGAGGTAATTACTGTCAATGAGATGATATGTCATTCCCTCTATAAATACAGAATGTTACCTGTCATTATTTGAGAAAGACAAAATACCAAAACCTGGCGATTCTTAATATTTAGCAGGATAACTATTATGACTAATTTTAATTATATATTAACACTTCTTTTAAAAGAGGCATTTTATGTATATTATCCAATACATCTTTTCCTGCTGAGCACATAAGATTTCTTTCTTCTATTTTAGGCTCATGCAGCCTCCCCTTTCTTATTTAAAGGTCATGGCAAACTACAAATTGATTCTTGGAAGCTTTCTTTATTTACCTTCCTCATGGAGGAAAAAAGATGTCCCACCTCTCTCTGAGTGTTCCTCTCTTTTCTTTCTTTAATGCAGTTTTTATAAAGTCTTGTTTGTAAATTTGAAACCTGTATTTGTTTCTAATATGTGAGATTGACATAGCAAAGTAATTCTCGAGTATCATAATCCTTTCTGGCCAAATAAATGAATTTACAACTTGTGGGGAAAGTTTGAAGGCAGTGTCTTCATTGGATACTTTCTCCTTCTCAATTTAAAGACACACATCAATAAAGTAGCTAATGTACTTAAAATATTATTTAATCAGGATAAGAAGTGTGCCAGGGAAATCTTTGACCATCTACATTGCAGCATAGGATTAAAATACAAGGTATAAAGGGACTAAAGAGTATGAGAGGGCATCACCTTATCCCTCTTGCCTTCTAGCTTTTCATCCTTCGCCCCCCAACACACACACACACACACACACACACACACACACACACACACACACATACACACACACATACACACACATACATACACACACATACACACACATACACACACATACACACACACATACACACACACACACACACACACACACACACACACACACACACACACACACACACACACTTTCTTTTCCTTTGTGTTATCTCTCTTCCCTGTCTCAGGAACCTTAAACCACAAGGCTGGCAAAAATAATCCTGGGAAAATATTGTTTTGATGGTTATTGTAACCCCAAACAAAAGTCAATAAATCCCCAAATAAGTATCATTTAAAGCCAAAATTTTCTGCCTAAAACAAAAAACCAGGAGAGCAGCTACTGTTCCCTTTTCTGTCAAACTCTGAGTCTGCTTCAGTAAGAAGCCACCTCACTTCAGATGCTCTACTTTTTATCAGCTGAATGAACCCATTAACCTCCAGTTAAACTACTTAAATTTCTTTTGAGAATTTAAGATCAGGACAAAAATGCTAAAATTTTCACTGGAGCTTGAGGGAAAATGATAAGACAAAGCATAAGAATGCAGTGCTAAATTATGTTATGCAATAATATAATTTAATGTATTCTTATTCTTAGAAAAATTCCCTAAATGAGCTTAGGATCAAAACAAACTATGAAGGCATGGTTTTAACTTACCTATAGAAGTTATTGTGGAATTCTGATCCTTGGTTAGAGCAGAAATTCATTATTGTTTTATACATTGCTTTATAGATATTGTGGTAATTTTTCCTCAAAGACATGCTATGCCTTGTTGATAAACACGGGTCCAATATTGCAGAAAATGTATCAATTTTATGAAATAAAGGTACATTGTTATTGTAGAAAAATGAGATAGCCGTTGAGATGACAAAGCAGACAGAGGCTTTTAGTGCTGTTAAGTCCAATTATACAGCATCCTTTTCTAGGAAGCAGTGTAATGAACAGCTGTGGTTTCCATTTGTGGAACCAAAATATGACAGAGTAGCTATTTTAGAAAGCTTTAGTAAGTTAACTTTAGCATTAAAGTAGGTAGATTAGATAGAGATTGCAAATATCTTGATTTTGTTTATAATTATCTTAAAAACAATGTTGGAAAGTCCAATTTAATGTGTGTGTGTGTGTGTGTGTGTGTGTGTGTGTGTGTGTGTGTGTGTCTTCATACATTTGTCCTATGTATTGAATTTACTCTTTAAGTTTATCTCTGGCTCAATTTATAGTTTTGAATCTGTGAATAGCCCATTAGAGCAGAACAGTGACATCCCAATGTACTTCTAAAAGAGGAGCCATTAACGTGTCATTTAGAGCTACAAATGTGCTCTGTATGGTTTCTTTTTTATGGAGAAAGATACATGGAAAGGAAGGAAAAGGGGAGGAAGAAGTAAAAAGGAAAGGAATGAAGGAAGGAAAGTAAAACAGAGAAGTGAAAAACTTCTGAGAGAGAGAGAGAGAGAGAGAGAGAGAGAGAGAGAGAGAGAGAGAGAGAGGAAACATATGAAAAAAGTTATCTTGATCTAATTATATGTTTCAGGTGGGCTGTATGTTTATGACTTAAAATTCTAATAGTAATGGGACACTGTTAGAACTATGAACTGTATGCTAAAGTTTTATAGCTATGTAATATTTTTATTTGGCCATTTTGTAATGTCTGCACAGAGTTCTAAAGTCAGTGAGATTAAATATGTACTCTGCTTCCCACAACACAAGCAAATTAGCAAATGCATACACAAATACCACACTTAGGATACAGTAGTTAAGAAGGCTCTATAAGGTGAAGGGATTAAGCAAAAATGAACAAACAACAAACAAACAAAAAACAAGAACCACTCATAGACACAGATAACAATATGGCGATTACCAGAGGGAAAGGTCAGTGGGGAGAGGTAGAAGAGAGGATAAGTGAAAATGAGACTTTACTTTGGGTGGTCAGCACACAATAAAATATACAGATGATATATTATATAATTGTACACTTGAAACCTATATAATTTTATTAACCAATGTCACACCAATACATTCAATAATAATTAGCAAAAGGGTTGGTCTATAACCAGTAGCTATCAGGCATACATTGATTTAAAATTTCAAGAATCATAAAATATAGTGTCTTAAAAGAATTACACAATTGAGAAAAAGACTTTCCTAGGATTAAATTGGTCAAACTTGAATATATTAAATAAGCAGAAATGGAGTCTATGCTCAAACTTAAGCTTTGTCAATTTAGAAAAACAGGATTGAAAGAAAATAAAAATGGACAGGACACTTATAAATATATCCTTGAAAACTATTCAAATATTTTTTATCAGGAGAGTGAAATGTTTGCAAAAGTATTTCCAAATTGCCTTAAGATTAATTTAAAAAATAGGAACAACTCATGCAAAATGAATAAGATGAGACTGTTCTAACTTGACTCAGAGTTTCACTCTTGGTGTGAAGTATTCAGCAAAAGACAGCTAAATATATTTAGGTTAGAGAAAAAAATCAGTAGCTAGTATTATTTCTTGGGTGGGGGGAGTAGGTGATACAGATAGAATGGCCATCTGGGAGACAAATCTCTGCAAAGGGACATTTATCTGTGGAACAGAAGGACTTCAGCTCTGCAATCTGGTTGCTATATTTGCAGAAAAAAAAGCACCACTTAAAAACTTAGATAGCTTTTCTGTTTCATGGGTCGCTTTTACATAAAAAATAACTGGTTAATATGTTACTTTAAAATTTTGCTGCATCCTGTATCTTATGTTCATCTGTACTATGAACTACTTTGGTTTGATATCAATAGATTAATCTTGGAATAGAGAGAACGTCAGAGGAGTAAAATATATTACCACCATATTATTCCTCTTCTTTTCCATATTGCACACATTAAATTACACCTACCTCCATTTTCACAATAGCCCACAACCATATGGTCCTACCATAGCTTGCAAATGCTTTCAATATGTTCCCACTCATCTTCTGAAGAGAAAGGATGGTTTGTCTTGGTTCCACTTTACTCAATATATCTTGGGAACTCAAGTTAATCTTAACAACTGATTTTCATATGAGGAAATCAGGCATGGAAAATTAAATAAGTAAGCATTGTGTGGGAAAGCTGCAATAAATTAAACTCTAAGGATTTTAAGCTAAGGAAAACTTAGACTTAAATGTCTAGTTTGTCTTATAAATTTATAGTAATTGAGGCAGTATTGTATATGTGTCTCAGTATAGACACATAAATCAATGGAACAGGGACCAGAAACAAACTCACATAAATATTATCAACTGATTATTATCTTTATTTTTTTTAACAAATGGTCCTTAAATCATGGGGTGTTCCTGTGCAGAATAATTAAACAAATCTGAGTCTCTTAATTCACCTTTATTATTCCCTTCTCATATAAAGTTTTGTATATGATAACCCTAATAACACATAAACCAACTGATACAGAGATGAAAATTATTGATTACATAAATCTAGGTTTATTCTACACTGATTTGTGAATTTCTTTCTATCTTATCTAGCTTTGGACATCTTTAGCATTGAGTCTCCACTCAGCGAGAGATCAGGGTTTAAAGTCAATCTTACTATGATTGTTCCCTTCTGAAATGGCATTAACTTTAAGAGACAATTTTTCACGTGAGTTTCTAGTCAGCCAACCTAAAAGGGAAGTGGGTCAGCATGAGGAGTGTGGGCACAGTGTATGAGAGAGCACGTAATAAGAGAAAAACAATAGTTGAATAAAGATTGTCAGTTTCAAGTAAGAATGTGGAAGAATCAAATAAAAGTTTTAAATTTTCACACATTTAACTTGTTTGGTTCAAGGAAGTTTTTAAATATGTGACATTGTGTCAACCAATAATGAGTTGAAGCTGTAAAATAATTTAAAATTTATCTGGGATCTTAAATGATTTGAATCTGAGAGATGCAGATTCAGGTTGTGAAGCAAATGGTGCTCTGAAGAGAACACAGAAAAGCAGGGCTTGTAAAGGCAAGCACCAAAAAAGTGTAATTACATAAATCTAGATTTATTCTACACTGATGAAGGATTGCGGCTAGGTTGACAGGGATTGGTTAGTTCCACTTTGCGAGCAAGGGAGGTGAACACTACAGGGAAGGCAATGAAGTCTGCATGTGTCTATGTTTAGGACTCAGCCTTGAGCTGAGTGCAGCAGCAGGTTAGCAGCTTAACAGCCGCTCTTAGAATAAGACCTGAGACAGGCTGCACTTCCCTAATAGCCTCCTGACTCTATTTTAGGCGACTCCCTTATTCCTTTATTTTTCAATTATCAGTTGTAATCTAACATCATTTTTGAAGCTTCCTTATACAGATCCAAAAAAAGTGGTGATTACTAGATGGAACTTTGATCCTGCTTTATTTTTACATCCCTCTAATGAACCATTTTATTTATGTTGAAAATTCCCCCAAATGGCTACTATACTTTTAAATTATCTTTGGTAAACTTAGCTAGATTTTGGAAGAAAATAAAAATTAGAGTTTAAATGTAAATACATTTTTTAAAAAATATAGAATCTGACCTGGAGGAGATACAGACTTAAAGTGAGGGGGGAAAATCATGAGAGGATGGCAATGAGCGATAAAATATGTTGCTGGTGCACTTTATGGCTCAGGCTCATTCTCATGGTTGGCTGTCTGCAATTGCCATCTCAACACATCCAGTGGATAGAAAAAAAATGAAAACTTATCATATATTTTAAATAGAAGACCTAAGGCAAATTTTATCCTACAAAAACTGTCTACAGTAGCAAGGAAGAACATTACATTGAGAGTACAAGCAGTTGTTCAGGATGGGGCAGTAAGTGGGTAATATTTATAGGGGTTGAGGTTGTGGGCTAGAATGGGTTAGATGGCTCTTTAAAGTAACTGAGCTAAGTCAGATGGGGAAAATCTGTGATATAACTGTTCCATGGTGTAGTACACTGGATCAGGAGTCTTGAAGTGACTAAAAAGTAAATCGGCATTTGAAAGTGAGTTGTTTGATGAAGTGAGCAACATATTGTCCTGCTAGGAGAAACTTTTGCGCAGAAGCAAACAATTTGTTTAGATAAATTTGATTATTGTAATTTCCTAAAGCAAACAGTTCAGCCTTGTCAATACAGATAGCCTGAATTTTCAGCAATAGTTAACATTAAATTATGCAAAGAAGATCGTAATGCTCATATTTAAGAGAGAAAAAGCCAAAACAAAAGGAAACTACATACTTTGAAGCCTCAATTCACAGTCCAGTGTTCTGCCTTCTTAGTATCTAACCATCAAAAGATTCACTAATATTGTGAGGCCATATTTATAATGCATAATATATCTTACATGTTTAATCAATATGAATTTAATTATGCATATAAATAATCTATACCAATATCTACACTGTTATATAGAAGTTGTACATTAAAAGCAAATTTCTTCTCCCTTGCAAGGATTAAAACAAAAAGGTCAAAAGTGAAAATAATATTTTAAGTCCTTGAATGTGAGGATAACAAAATATGTTTGTTTTTATGGTCATGTGGCAAACTTATTTACATATACATTTGTGATTTGCATTAAATTGTATTTTAAAAAATATGTATTTTATTGATTTTTCACAAAGAGGAAGGGGAGAGGGATAGAAAGCCAGAAACATTGATAAGAGAGAAACATCGATCAGTTGCCTCTTGCATACCTCCTACTGGGGACGTGCCTGAGCCAAAGTACATGCCCTTGACCAGAATCAAACCTGGGACCTTTCAGTCGGCTGACCAACGCTGTATCCAGTGAGCCAAAACAGTTGCGGCTAAATTGTATTGATTGACTAAAGGCCCAGTGCACAAAATTCATGCACAGGTAATGCCTGGCCAGTGATCAGGACCAATCAGGGCCTTCTGGCTGCTGACTGGGTACTTCCTTCTATTGATATATATTTTAATTTCATTTATTATTTTCAAATATTGCTATTTTCATTGGATTTTTTATATTAACTTAAGGATGATCCACATTTTATAGGGTTCTGTCAATGACATCTAAAAACATATATATTACTTAAATGAACTTTTGTGTCTTTTTGAGTACTTTCAAATACTTTCTCTTTTAGATTTCTCTAATATCTTACTAAACTTATTCACAAGTATTTAATCTTTATTTCCTTTTATGATTGAATATTTTATTTTCATTCTATCTTCCAAAGGATCGTTATTTGTATTTATGAAAGATACTGATTTTTACATGTTAATTTTTAGATCTTTAGCTATTGAAAGTATTTTGTCCTTGTGTTAGTTTTGGCACCTATTTTCTGAGATTATTGAGTTAAGCTGTCAAATTGCCTACAAATGAAAGTAATTTTCATTGCAGGTTTTATGTCTCTAAATTGTTTTCCCTTTTTTGGTTGCATTAAATAATATATTCAATAAAATGGTATATTATAATGGAGTTAGTTGTCATTCTTATAATGACTAAGTATTTCTTATAATGAAGAAATACTATTTCTTCATTTAGTAAAATGTTCATTTTAGGACTGACGTGTGTGTGTGTGTGCATGTGTAAATTTTTATTTTTTTAAATCAAGAATGGATGGAGCCGAGACCGGTTTGGCTCAGTGGATAGAGCGTCGGACTGTGGACTGAAGGATCCCAGGTTCGATTCCGGCAAGGGCATGTACCTTGGCTGCAGGCACATCCCCAGTAGGGGCGTGCAAGAGGAAGCTGATCGATGTCTCTCTCATCGATGTTTCTGACTTTCTATTCCTCTCCCTTCTGCTCTGTAAAAAATCAATAAAATATATATATATATATATATATATATATATATTTAAAAAAAAGAATGGATGGAGTGAGAAACCAAGATGGTGGCATAGTTAAACACTTAAACTGCTGCCTTGCCCAACAATTTCAACAATACATCTAAAAGACACAATGGACATCATACAGAACCATAGCAAAGCCTGAGGTACAGAGACACATGTGTGGAGAAGATGGGGCTGGAGAGGACAGGGCAGCTGAGTGCCTGGCTGGCGTGCTCTAGTGGGAAGAAGAGAAAAGCTCCAGCCTGTGCTGAACCCCAACTCCAACTGCACTGAACCCCAGTTCCAGGCAAGACCCTGGGGACCCAGGCCCAAATGAAAGAAATATGGACTATAAAGCAGAAACTCAGGGGAACAGTGAAAGGCAGAGGTCTGGAGGAGTGCGTGAACATGTGCAGAGAGGACGGACTGCTGGGTATGCCACTGGCTTGATCTCGCAAGAAGGAGACAAAAGCTCCAGACCATGCAGAACACCAGCTCCTACTGCACTGAACCCCAGTATCAGATGAAAATCTGGGAGTCTGGATTCATTAGGAGAGAGACTGGACTGTTTGGCAGCAAGCAAAACTCAAAGGCGCCTTTATCTCAGAGGTGTTTGCAGCAATTGCCTGGGGACACTGAAACCCAGGAACCTCGTGGGGTGGAGCTGACTGGAAGCCAAGGCTGTCAGCTTCATCGTGAAACTCTGCCCCATCCAAGCTGAAACAGAGGCTTTTGCAATTTTGCAAGTCTTGTCACATAGGCTGTCTCCCAGTGTAGATGCAGCTGATCCTCACAGCCAATTGGCCTGGAGGTCAATTCCTCCCAGTGATACCAACAACAGTCAACACTTAACTACAATAAGGCTGTACACACATTACACAAAGGGGTGCACCAAGAGTGTCCACTTCAGGTAACAGGGGAGGCCAAGACACCTAGCACACAAAGCTACCCTACCAACTCAGGGAAGCAGTGAAAATGCAGAGACAAAGAAACATATCACAAATGGAAAAAAAATGGAGGAAAACAAATGACTGGATATCGAGTTCAAAACCACAGTTATAAGGTTTTTCAAGAGGTTCTTATAAAAGGATATAAATTCAGTGAGACACTAGAGGATATGAAAAAGGACCAACGAGAAATTAAGCATACACTGACTGAAATAAAAAAAATATACAGCGATCCAAAAGCAGACTAGAGGAATGCAAGAATCAAGTCAAAGATCGAAATACTAACAGAAAAAAAACACTCAACCGCAAAAGCTAAAAGGAAAAATAATCCAAAAATTTGAGGATAGTGTAAGGAGCCTCTCGGACAACTTCAAGCATACCAACATTCAGATTATGGGGAGTCAGAAGAAGAGAGAGAGCAAGATACTGAAAACCTATTTGAAGAAATAATGACTGAAAAGTTCCCCAACTGGTGAAAGAAATAGACTTACAAGTCCAGGAAACATACAGAACTCCAAACAAAAGGAATCTAAAGAGGACCACACCAAGACACATCATTATTAAAATGCCAAGAGCAAAACACAAAGAAAGAATATTAAAAGTAGCAAGAGAAAAAGACTTAATTACCTACCAGGGAGCACCCATAAGATTGTCAACTGATTTCTCAACAGAAACTAGGTAGGCCAGACGGGAATGGCAAGAAATATTTAAAGTGATGAATAGCAGGAACCTGCAAACAAGATTACACTACCCAGCAAAGCTATCATTCATAATTGAAGGTCAGATAAAATGCTTCACAGATAAGAAGAAGCTAAAGAAGTTTGTCAACACCAAACCAGTATTATATGAAATGCTGAAAGATATTCTTTAAGAAGAGGATGAAGAAGAAAAAGGAGGAAAGGGTGGCTGCTGTAAATTAAAGCATGAATGGAATTGGAGAGCATTATGCTAAGAGAAATAAGCCAGTCAAAGAAAGATAAGTATCACATGATCTCACTCATTTACGGAACATAATGAACAACATAAACTGATAAACAAAAACAGATCCAGAGACAGAGAAGCATTGACTGTCAAACCTCAGAGGGGAGGTAGGGGAATATGGGGGTAAGAGGAAGAGTTCAACCAAAGGACTTGTATGCAAGCAAATATGCCTAACCAATGGACACAGATACCAGGGAGGCAGGGGGGTGAGGGCATGAGTGGGAAGCGGGGGGAGTTGGAAGGGATAATGAGGGATGAGGACACATATGTAATACCTTAATCAATAAAGACTTTTTTCTTTTAAAAAAAGAATGGATATTAGTTTTTTATCAAAAACCTTTTCAGTATAAGCACTATAAAGACATTCCCTCCTTTATCATTCTTTTAAATATAAATTTTATTTAAAATATTTTAATGCTTACAAAGTGTTCCAAAAAAAAGAATGTCTATGTTACTTTATGTAAATGATACCTTATATATCAATAGTATAATGTCAAAATCAGAGACTTGACAATGATGCAGTCCTAGTAACTCAAGAGTACAGATGGTATTCAAACTTCCCGTTTATATATTATTTGGGGGGAAGAAAATGTATATTCTATGAATTGTATTGCATGTATAGCTTCAAGTAATTATCATAATATTTGGTATCACTTCATTTTGTTACCTTGTGATAGTTACACCTTCCTCCAATCCTAACCTCTAAAACAATTTATCTGTCCTCTTTACTATAAACTTATTTTATAAACAAAATTATGTAGCATACAATCTTTGAGTTTGGTCTTATTTTTTTCACTCGGCATGATCCTTTGAGATGTATCCAAGTGTTTGCATGCACCAATACCTGTTACTTTTTATGATTGAATTAGATGCCTGGTACACCAGTGAGCCCCTCAGCCTGGCCTGCACCCTCTTGCAATTCAGGACCCTTCAAGAGAGTGAACGCCTTAGTCTGACTTGTTTCAGTAGAAAAAATACTTTCCATGCAGCAATTGAAACAATAGTAGTGAGCTAAAATTCATTTTCTCCTCTTTTTATAGCAATTAACCTTTTTTTTTCAAACTGTCATCTATTCAGATAAAGTAGATTTCAAGTACCAGGACATATAAAGATTCATAATATGGCAGAATATCTTGGAATCTGATTAGAAAGATCCACTTCTTGCTTTGTTGTGGTAGCATGTGACTGCTGAGATTTTATTTGCCTTTGTCAGATTCAGTTTGTTAGCTTATTTCATCTTTTGTAAGACAAATGTAATGTTATACATTTTCTGTAAAACAGAGACAAAGCATCTAGGCCATCCTTTTTTGTGGCAAATTTAAAAAAATATCTTACCCACTTAAAAGGTTCTTCTGATAATGTGATAATGGCTATGCAATGAAATGTTATTTTGCCAAGTTGCCTCAGTGGCTATGAGGAATGTGCAGCTTTGTGTCTCTCTAAGTATAAGTGAGATGACCTCATTTATTTGTAATAACATAATTAGGTGATTATTTGATTGATGCCTTTTAAATTTTTATTACCTTCAGAAAGTGTCATTGCCAATAACCAGTACTTATGGTTGGACTGTATAAGCAGGTGTGAGTAGCATGTGTATCAATTGGTCAAAATATAATTCAGTCTCACACAGTGTATAATGCAAACAACTTCACAGAGGTATTATTTTTCATCCACAGTGGAACTTTGCTATTGCATGTAAGCTATGTTTTTTGCAAAATTGCACTTCTAAAACTATTTATATAATAAAACAAATGGCCATAAAATCAATTGTATTTCCTCAGAAATGATGCTATATGTAGGTGTTATACTCTTTATCAAAAAATTGTTCTTATAGTAGCTCTGATCTAGTGATATAACCTAAAATTAAAAAAAACTACCCATTGGAAATATAGAATTCCTGTTCTTGAATATAAGGCATACACTCTCATAAGCATAGTATTTCAAAGTTTCAGATATTCAGAGACCAATCTCCTAATTTTCACTTAAGGGAATTGGAACCCAGTTTAATTATTTGCCCAATATTAGCTGTCTAGTTGATGATAAGCAGAGACTAGAGTCTAAATCTCTATACTCCAAGACTAATTATATCCTAATTACTTTTTGTAACCTCTGTTACAAAAATTTTTTAAAAATTGAAGTTATTTACAAGTGAGTAGTTTTGTCTGAAGTGAGATCGTGTCAGGCAGATGTTATTAGATCTTGCATCTAAAGACCCCCCCCCCTTTATAAGAAATATATACCAACTACCAGATATAAACAAGATCCCTCAAAAATGGAAATGTGCCATTTTTTTTCCAGATTCTGTTAGAAAAGGAGAAGAGGGATAAGGGTTACATGTTCATTTTTCATTGTAGTGGATATAAGAAATTAACAAAACTGCTTTTCTATTGTTTTCAAGTAACTCATTTATTCAACAAATTTTTATAGAACAATCATATAAGACAGAACTTATTTTAATCCTAGGAATAAGTAATGAGAAAAATTCATGACTGCATATTGAATATTACTATGCTTCCAGAGAAAGGTCATTTGAGGAAAGGATAGTAAGTCTAAAAGTTAGCTAATTTTAAGCCTAGTGTGGAAAATCTCTAGTAACTGTGGCCTTATATCTGCATTTTACCATATAGTCCTACAACATTCAAAGAGGGAGGCAGAGAGAAAGGTTTTATTTTTCATGGTAATAGGAAATAGTCCTTCAAAGGGGGTAGGTGGATGAGAAGAGATCAACCAAAGAATTTGTATGCATATATGCATAACCCATGGGTGGTGAAGGCCTGCAAGGGGGTGGGGAGAGGGGACATATGTAATACTTTCAATAATGAAGATTAAAAAATATATTAAATATATACATTAAAAAAACACTGGTTTTCCTGAATTCAATTACTCTACCAAATATCATGAAGAGATATGGAGTTATATGTATTCTTTGGTCTCTAGTCTCTGTGAAGGGTAGTTTAGTTGCTTCTTTCCATCCAGCCCCTATAGTTAAAACTTCTCAATGTTGCTTTGTTGGTGGTTGAAATTGGATTTAGAAACCATTTTTCAATGTTCAAATGTTAAGGTTAATATTTGGAATACATTAGCTTCTCATGATTTGGAATATCATGGATCCAAAGTTTGAACTTTAAGAGTACTACAGAAGACAAGGTGTTACAGAAGAGCAGATAAAAAACAAACAATGCTTTTAGAGAAAAGGAGTTACACTATTTAATACACTGGCGGACTCAGTGGAATAACTTCCCAAATCTGAGTAAAGTAACATGCATGGGGCTTCATTTTTATATCTTTCTGGGTTTAAAAAAAAAACCCAGGTGTTGGGGATCTTGAGATCATATCTGATGGTCTGACCTGCCACCAGTATTAATAACTGCCCTGCCTCCCTCCCCTCCTCCTGGGCTGTGCACTGTTCATCATTTATGGCCTCTGTGAAATGTTAGCATTTAGATAACACATTATGCAAGACCGGTTTATGGGAAAGAGGCAGTTACTTAATTATAGTCTATCAAGAATGTAAACTGGGCTTGCTGGCACAAATTCAGATTTCTAGCGCCCCCCCCCCCAAAAAAAAAATATCAAGGTTACATTGGAATTAGCCCTTTTTAGCCTTCTCAAAGGTAGTGACCAAGAATTCAGAAGTCCACTTACCTTTTTGAAAATGTTAAAAAACAAAAAACTCTTAATACAGGTTATTGAATAGACCATACTAATACTATGTCATTGTATATAACATTAGTTTATAACATTATTTTTTAAATTTTTGTTAAGGAATACTACAGGTAACTAACTAGCTATATGAACAGATTTATGCTATTGAATTAAATTCACAGGCTCTCCTAAGTTGGTAAAATTTGAATTTTCACTAGTAGTAGGTTTTGGCTGCAAGTTCAAATTATCCAGTGAAAGATATATTAGGTAAGAATCTCAAGGTAAAAGAGTATGTGAGTTGACTTTTAGAGACAGATATGCTGAGAGTGACATATTTTAAGAATGAATATATGGCTAATATTACCATTAGTAAAATGTTTTCAGACATATATGTAAACTAAAATTTGTCATTTAAAAATGGAGTTAATATTATTTTCATGGAGTTGAAAGAAAAAAATAGAAGACTGTGTTTCTAAAAACAAATATCACAATTCATACAATGGGTTAGCATATACTACATGGTGGTTATTTTCTTTCCTTTCCATCTAAGAAGTTCATATGTAATTATCTGGTTGTATGTATAAACAGATTCATTGTTTGACATTTTTTCAGAAGATATCGTGGGAGTATATGAATATTTTTGATCAAGTAGGCTTATACCTTATTTTCAGGTCTAATAGTGGTTATGCATTAACATAAGGAAGAATCAATCATTAAAATAGTCAGATATGAAAAATTTTACATGCACCAATGTATGGGAGATTTTCTGGGTGGCCAGAGTTATCTGGTTGCTCTGAGATTTGACAGAGCTAAAGTGAAGAGTAGTATGTATTTCTAATCTGGATTCTAAAACAATCCTAGGTAGTGCAGATTACTTTTTCTACAGTAATTAGCTAGTCTTTTTACAAAGACTGCCTTCTTCCCTGACTGGGTACCTCAGCTGTCCTAATAAGTCAAGGTTGTGGGTCAAATTCCCAGTCAGGGCATATATAAGAATCAACCAATGAATGCATAAATAAGTTGAACAACAATTCAATTTTCTCTCTCTCTCTCTCTCTCTCTCTCTCTCTCTCTCTCTCTCTCTCTCTCCCTCTCTCCTCTCTAAAAGATACTTAATCAATAGATATTAAAATTCTTTTAAAAATGAAGGGTTTCTGAAATTTAGTCAAAGATAAATCAGTCAATTTAATACCAAGATGTGTATACATGTCTTCTGGGCTGTCTACATTGTTATATTTAATTGTTAATAGTATCTCTTATGATTCTTTGTATTCCTGTGGTATCAGCCACAATTTCTCATTTATGTTTTTATTTATTTGAGCCCCCTCTCTCCTTTATTCTTTTTGAATTTGGCCAAATGTTCCTAAATTTTGTTATTTTTTAGTGAAATAGCTCTAACATTTATTGATTTTTATTTCTATTAACTGTTTAATTTCCATTTCATTGATTTCTGCTCTGATCTTTACTATTTTATATCTTTTACTAACTAAGTTTTAGTTGTTCTTTTTTCTAGTTTATTTAGGTATAAAGTTAGTTTCTTTAAGATTTTTGTTGTTGTTGTTTCTTGAGGTAGACTTACATTGCTATGAACTTTCCCTTTAGAACTGCCCCTGGATCCCATATATTTTGTTATGTCACATTTCTGTTTTCATTTGTTCCTATTTCTGATTTTTTAAACTTATTTCTTTGATGGCCCAGTATTTGATCCAGAACTAGATGGCTTTAATGATGAATTATACCATATATTAAAAGAAGATTTAATGCCAATTCTTCTCAAACTCTTCCAAAAAATTGAAAAGGAGAGAATGCTTTCAAAATAATTTTATGAAGCTAGCATTATACTATACCAAAACCAGTCCAGATCACTATAAAAAATAAATTGCAGGCCAATAACTCTGATGAATATAGATAAAAATTTCCATAACATAATATTAGTAAACCCAATTTAATACAACATTAAAAGAATCATATGCCATGATAAAGTGGGGTTTGGTCCAAAAATGCAAGGTCAGTTCAACATCTACAAAATAATTAACATAATACACATCATTAACAAAATGAAAGATAAAAATTACATTATCATCTCAACTGGTGCAGAAGAAAAAAGCATTTGTCAAAATTCTCAACAAATTGGTTTCAGAGGAAACGAACCTCAACATAATAAAGGTCAAATATGATAAATCTATAGCTAATATCATACTCAACAATGAGTAGTTGAAATACTTTCCTCTAACATTAGAAATAAGAGAATGCTCCCTCTCATCACTTTTAACAACATAGTATTAGAAGTCCTAGAAATAGTAATTAGGTAAGAACAAGAAATAAGACATTCAAATTATAAAGGAAGAAAGAAAACTGTTACTATTTTCAGAAAACATAATATTATATATAGAAAACCCTAAAGACTTCATCAAAAAATTGCTTGAATTCATAAATGAATTCAGTAAATTTACAAATACAATGTTAATATGCAAAAGCTATTGTCTCTATACTCCAGCAAAAAAAAAAAAATTAAGTACCTAAGAATAAACTTAACTAAGGAGGTAAAAGACCTTTATGTGGAAAACCCCAGGACACTGAAAAAAAGATAGAGGAAGACATAAACAGATGGAAGAACATACCTTGTTCATGGATTGGGAGAATCAGCATCATTAAAATGTCCATATTACCCAAAGCAATCTATAGATTCAATGCACTCCCCATTAAAATACCAATGGCATATTTCACAGACCTAGAAAGAACTCACCAAAAATTCATCTGGAATAAGAAAGGACCCCAAATAGCCACAGCAATCCTGAGAATGAAGAATAAAGTAGGTGGGCTCTCAATACCAGATTTCAAGCTGTATTACAAAGTTACTGTTCTCAAAACAGCCTGATAATGACATAAAGACCAATGGAATAGTATAGAGAACCCAGATATCTACCCAAACCACTATGCTCAATTAATACTTGACAAAGGAGGCATCAACATACAATGGAGTCAAGACAGTCTCTCCAATAAATGGTGTTGGGAAGATTGAACAGATACATGCAGAAAAATGAAACTAGACCACCAACTTACTCCATACACAAAAATAAACTCAAAATGGATCAAGGACTTAAACATAAGATGGGAAATCATAAAAATACTAGAGGAATTCAGAGAAATCTCAGACATTATGCAGAAGCAATTTCTTCACCAATACTGTTTCTAGGGCAATGAAAGCTAAAGAGAAAATAAACAAATGGGACTACATCAAAATAAAAAGCTTTTTCACAGCAAATGAAACCTTCAACAAAACAACAAGAAAGCCCACTGCATGGGAGAATACATTTGCAAATGTTATCACTGATAAAGGTTTAATCTCCAACATCTACAGACAACTTATACAACTGAATAAAAGGAAGACAAATGATCCAATAAAAAAAAGGGAAATGGACCTAAATAGAAACTTTTCAAAGAAGACAGAAGGAAGACCAAGAGATACATGAAAACATGTTCAAAATCACCAATTATCTGAGAGATGCAAATCAAAATGACAATGAGGTATCTGTCAGAATGGCTATCATCAACAAATGACAAGTGCCAGTGGGAATGCAGATTGGTGCAGCCACTGTGGAGAACAGTATAGAATTGCCTCAAAAAACTAAAAATGGAACTCCCATTTGACCCAGTAATCCCACTCCTAGGAATATATTTTAAGAAACTAGAAGCACCAGATAGAATGGATATATGCACCCCTATGCTCATAACAGCACAATTTACAATAGCTAAGATTTGGAGAAAGCTTAGGTGCATGTTAGCAGATGACTGGATCAGAAAACTATGGTACATCTACACGATGGAATACTATGCTGCCATAAAAAAGAAGGAATTCTTACCATTTGCAGCAATCTGGATGAAACTGGAGAGCATTATGCTAACTGAAATAAGCCAGTCAATTGAAAAAAAAACAACAACCACATGATCTCACTCATTTGTGGATAATAAAGAACATTATAAACTGATGAACATAAAGATAGATACAGAGGCAGTAAAGCATCAAAAAGATTCTCAAATTACAGAGGGAAGGTTAGGGAGAGATGGAGAGACAAGAGATCAACCGAAGGACTTGTATTCATGCATGTAAGCATAACCAATGGATGCAAGACTGGAGGGTGAGGGCATGTATGAGAGTGGGGTGGGGGGGCAATAGGAAGATATGTACACATGTAATACCTTAATTTAGAAAACTACACGAAAAGCAAAAATCTATCAAAAAGATAAATTATAATAGCATAAAAAAACACACTCTTAGAAATAAATTTAACCAAAGAGGTGAAAGATATGCACACAGAAAACTATAAGATATAAATAAATAAAAACTATAGACACAAAAAATATATTGTACTCATGAATTAAAAAAATTAATATAGTTAAAATGGCCATACTACTCAAACTAATCTATAAATTCAATGCAAAGCTTATGAAAAGTCTAATAGCAGTTTTCAAAGAACTAGAACAAATAATTCTAAAATATATAGGCAATGATTACCTTCAATTCTGCCAACAATAGCCTATAATTTACCCTCAAATAAAAGAGTGTAATACTCCATTGGGTTACTAAAGAGATTGAAAAATAGGAATTTTTTTAGAGGGAGATTTGTTATCTGTTTTGAGCAAAGTAGCAGAATATAACTTGCTACCTACTTAAAACCAAGTCATTATTTTGCTTGAGATAACTACCCACTCTGCAAATGCCCTTATACTTTATTTGGCACCCTGTTTGAAACAGCTGAGACTGAGCCCTGAATTAAAATTTTGAGATCTAAAAATTCTATTTTTACATTATCCCTAGTAATAGATTGGGTGAATATCTAAAATGTTAATAGAGGTTGATTTTGGAGAAGGAAAGGATATGATATTAAAGCAGAAGAATGTAGGAGGGCACGTTAAGTACTTATAATACACACAGTGCTTTCATTTATATTTTATAAGTTAGTATTCATATAACATTTATGGGCCTGTAAACAAGCTTTTAAAAAATAAAAAAGAGGTGAGACAACTAGACCTTAGAAACCAAAACTACTGGCACTTCCACTAGATCATAAAATGCTCAACAATGGGGATTGATTTTTACCACTGAATCCTCAGGCTTAAAACATTGATCTCTCTGCATGGAAAGTTTAATAATTATGTGCTGAATGTAGATAATAAAAGAGAAATGACATACCTGGAGCTCCCAATCAGACAGTTAGCACAATCTTATTCATTTTGAAAGCAATTGTAACAGTAGCTACATAAAGAAACAAGGCATACTCCAACCCATTCCCTTGAGGACTAGTACAGGGCATAAAAACATTTTCTACCCAGTCTTATGAAATTCATGTAAAATTAAGATTGGACCTCTTGAGAAATGAAGATGGACACCTGACCTTGTGCCATTTGGTTACAGTTAATGTATTTTTCTGCAAGTCTATGTAGGAAATGAAACAGATCTCTGATGAGGGACCCCTCTAGTAAGCAGAAAACTAAATACCTGGGGCTGTGCAGGTAGATTTGACTATAAGAATATTAACAGTAGCTCTATTTGAAAAATGCACAAAATATACTAAAAGTATTAACATACAATGTATGTCTATTCATGAAAATGTTATATACATAAAGATATAACCCTGCAATGAATTTAAACCATATAAAACTAACCTACCAAATACCAAAAAGGCATTAAACATAATATCAACTACATTTTTTTTTGTCTTCTTAGCACTTAGGACTTTCAGGAATATTTTCAGAATCTATTATTTTACAAAAGACCAGAAAAGAGTGCATCATTTCACAGTAAGCTGAACTATTAAAATCATTCTTTTGAAAACTTATTTGAATATAGTCATTGTAGCAATCCAGATGTTTAAAGGCAATGCTAAAGATTATAATTGTGATAGATTTGGGAAAGCAGTTAACTCCTACCATGTGTGTCTCTTGATCATAGCCTTTCCCTCACCCTTTCTCTACTTTCCCATCCTCAAGTTTAAAGGCAGAACTGAAAGGGAAGCATGGTTTGTGTGTCCTAAAAGAGCACAAGCATAACTAGGACTATCAAATAAAGGCAGAAGGGAACAGTCTTCATCCTTTGAGGTGGTGTAGTCAGGGAAGGATGGAGCATGAGCTAATTGGCCTCAGGATTTTCACACCAGCGTTTGGAGCCCTTTACTTGATCATTGCTACAAGGTCACTGACAATGTGTGGCAGTGCTATAGACATCCACATACAAAAGAAAAGATGTGAAAAGTGAGGAATAGCTGTTAATTAGACAGTGGTGAATGAGCTGTGGAGTAAAAACTTGGACTGCCATACCCTGAGAAGAAATTAGCCTGCATATTAGTGACAGCAAAAGATGTCTACAAAGGATGGATTTCTAAAGGCTGAGACTTCATTCTTGCCTCAAAGTTCCTTGCATAGCGCAAAGCTTTATCATTCACCTATCACTGTCACAGAAATAACAAAGGCTTTCAGACTTCCTACTGAACTTTACAGATGTTTGCAAAACATTTATGAGGCCCTTAGAGGTAAATGTGTTCCACCTGACTTATATAAACACTATTAGGATGAATTTACCTTCTCAGTCATTTTTCTTTTTTCAATGTCTTTGTGTTTGCAGATATTACCTGTGAAATGTAAATGGACTTCTTTGTTCTCTTACTATGGCATAGACTCTCAATTCTAATATTGAAACAAAAATAGAATCATTGTGCAATGCAGTTCAAGTCCCTTATTTGACATCATATAATAAAGAATCTTTTGCGTGCTAAAGATTTGACACAGAACTCCCAAATATATAAGGAACAATACAAACACATATAATGTTTGCAACTCCCTAGGCATTTTTAATAGAATTTTAGGCATAATGTCTTACATAACAAGATAGGAACAAAGTGTTTCAATTCCAGTCTTTTATCTTCAGCAGGAAACTAAAAAACAGTGCTTATTCTGCTAAAGAAAAATTTGCTGGTAATTACACTTTTTATAGGTGAGCTCCTTGTACAATTTTCTTCACTTGTAAAGAAAGTAGCACTAACCCTCTCATATTTTAACAGAAAAAGAAGAAAGAAATAGATTCATTTGCATTGCATTGCATTGCATTGGATCCTGAAAGAGAATCCTCAATCTTCAGAGAGTTTGTTTACAAAGATAGTTTCTATATATATATATACTTGGCAATGACTTCAGTGGCTCTGTAGTTTACAAGCCTTCAACAAATATGAGATTGATAATGTTCCAGGCAAAAAATTATGCAACTGCTCTGGAGAAAATCATTTCCTCTCCCTGCCAACAAATATTTTTTTAAGTGGATGAAGATCCAATTGTATTATAAAGCTTAATGCTAGTAAGAATAAGATCTTGCTAATTAAGTTTGGTTGACCACAAAGAGCAAAGCACTGCTTTCTTGGAAGAATTTAGACATCTAAGAATTTCTAAATATCCTGCAGAAAACAAAAGACAGAATTCATAAAAACTAATTAAGTTCTGTGAATTGTATAAAAATTACATTATTTGGCTATCTGGCTTTCAACTGTAATGGGATCTAGCCTAAATGTGGAAGTAAAGATTGATTTTAGAGCCATAGGCAGTTTGGCTCAGTGCATAGAGCATCAGCCTGGATTCAATTCCAGTTAAGGGCATATGCTTGGGTTGTAGGTTCAATCCCCAGTTGGGGCTGTGTGGGAGGCAGTTACTCAATGATTCTTTCTCATCATTGATGTTTCTCTCTTCCTCTCCATTCCTCTTTGAAATAAGTAAAATATATTTTTAAAAGATTAATATTAGAAATATTATATTCATTTGATTAATAAAAGGTAGTTTAACAGAAATGCACATGTAAACTACTTTAATGAGGATGTCTTCAACATTTATAGTATGATAGTGACAGCAATATTGATCACTATAATAAAATACTGAGGATTTATTATGCTCCATATACTGTAAGTGATATTTTACATACATCAGATTTATACTCAGGCCAATTTCACGAAGTACTTTTATCCTAAATTTATGGATCATTTAAAGGAATATGTATGATACCATACCTTTGACTCATGGCAATTATTTTGATTGTATATTGCTGACTAAAACACCATCACAAACATAGTGATGTAAAACAACAATACTTGATTAATATTATTGTTTATGGCTCTGAGGATTGATGGGGCAAAAGTAAGTGGTTGTCTTAGAGTCTCTCTTATGACTACATTCAGATAGTGACTAAGGCTGGTGTTATTACAAAGAATTTCTCACTCATAGGCCTGATTATTGTTTTCTTGTAGTTTGGGCTTTATTGGAGCAGGGCAGCAGAGTTCCAAAGATCAATGCCTCAAAATAATAGTCTGGAGAAAGCTTTGTCGTCTTTTGTAAACTAGCCTTCAAACTCAAGCAGCAGCATTTCTGCAGCATTCTATCTATTAGAAGTCATATTTCCAAATAGAGAGGAAGCATGGTCTATTTTGTAATGGAATCAGTGCCAAAAATTTGTGAATATCACTTTATTAATATTTACTTTCTAATTGTATGAAATACAGATAACGTAGAATTTGCCATGTTAGCCATTTTAACTGCACAGTTCAGTGGCGTTAACTACATTACATTTCTGGGCAACCATCATCACCATTAATCTCCAAAACCCTTGCAAAATGGAAGTTTTGTGCCTATCCTATCTAATAGAAGAATAATATGCAAAATAACCATAACTCCCATATATCCACCAGCCAATCAGGAGAGACTATGCAAATTAACCCCAACCAATATGGCTGTGACCCTGGAACAAGCATGAGAGAAGCTTGGGTTTCCCCAGTGATAAAGGAAGCTAAGCTTTCTGCACACCCTGGTGGGCCCAGTCCTCCACTCAAAGCTACAAAGTTTTAATTATAGAAAATAAATAAATCCCAACAAAAATGGTAGCAGCCACGGAGCTGAAGAGAGCATGAAGCTAAGGTTGCCCCTGGCGATGAGGGAAGCCAAGCTTCTTCAGCCCTGGCTTGTCTTGGCCTCTGCTTAAGGTTACAAAGTTTCAATTATAGAAGATAAATAAACCCCAACAGAAATGGCTATGGCCAAGCAGTGAGCATGACGCTTGGCTCTGCTTCAAGCTACAAAGTTTCAATTGTAGAACATAAATTAATCCCAGATCCCAAGGCCTCCACTTGGGTCACTGGCGGGTGGGGCTGGCCTACAAACCACCACAGGCCCCTCTTCCAGGCGGCCCCATGCTCCAAGAGAACCTCCACCCTGACCCAGGACACCCTTCAGGGCAAACCAAATGGCCCATGCACCAGGCCTCTATCCTATGTAATAAAATATTAATATACAGATTGACAAGATAGGTGCCCCCATGTGGTCAAAGATCCTGGCCAGATGTGGACACAAGATGGCTGCCACAAGGTGGCCAGCAGGAGGAGTTGGGAGGGACCAGGCCTGTAAGGGAGGGCAGTTGTGGATGATCAGGTCAGCAGAGAAGGGCAGTTGGGAGGGACCAGGCTGCAGGGGAGGGCAGTTAGCGGCAAACAGGCTGGCAGGGGAGCAGTTAGGCATCAATCAGGCTGGCAGGGGAATGGTTAGGGAGTAATCAGGCTGGCAGTCAGAAGCAATTAGAGGCTATCAGGAAGGCAGGCAGACAAGCAGTTGGGAGCCAGCAGTCCTGGATTGTGAGAAGGATGTCCAAATGCTCATGTAGGCCCAATCCTACTAGGGGCCCTAGATTGGAGAGGGTGTGCACTGGGCTGAGGTACACCTCCATGTACGAATTTCATGCACTGGGCCTCTAGTCTATACTAATAAAATGCTAACATGCTAATTAGACAGGGAGATCTTCCAAGAGACCTTCTGGATATCCTTCTGGACAAAGCTATGGTGGCAGGGCCAAGGAAGAAGTGATTAGGGGCAATCAGGCCAGGCAGAGAGGGAAGTTGGGGTGATCAGGCCAGTGGGGGTGGGAGGCGGGCAATTTGAGGCAAGCAGGCTGGCAAGGGGGGGCAGTTGGGGGTAACAGAGTGGCTGGAGGGGATAGTTAGTTCCAATCAGGCCAGCCGGGGGAGGCAGTTAGGGGTAAGCAGGCTGGCAAGGGATGGGCAGTTGGGGACAATTAGCCTGGCATGGAGGACAGGTGGGGGTGAGCAGGCTGGCAAATAGAGATAGTTGGAGGTGAGAAGGCTGGTGGGGGGGGCAGTTGTGTGTCAGCAGGCCAGCAGGCAGAGTGGTTAGGGGTGATCAAGCAGGCAGGCAGGTGAGCAGTTAGGAGCCAGAGGTCCCAGATTGCAAGAGGGATGTTTGACTGCCAGTCAGACATCCCCCAAGGGGTCCTAGATTAAAGAGGGTCAGACTGGGCTAAGGGATACCCCCCTCCCTGTGTGAATTTTGTGCACTGGGCCACTAGTAAAAAATAAGTCTCTGTACCTTCTTTCCCCAGCTCCTGGAAATCGCCATCCTACTTTCTGTCTATTGAATTTGACTACTCTAAGTATCTCACATGAGTATAATTATACTAGTGGCCTGGTGCACAAAATTTGTGCATGGGGGGTGGATTCCCTCAACCCAGCCTGCACCCTCTTCAATCAGGGACCCCTTGAGGGATGTCCGACTGCCCTTTTAGGCCCTATCCTGGGAGGATTGGGCCTAAAGGGGTAGTCGGACATCCTTCTCACAATCCAGGACTGCTGGCTCCAAACTGCTCACCTGCCTGCCTCTTTGATCACCCCTAACTGCTTCTGCCTGCCAGCCTGATTGATGTCTAACTGCTCCCCTGCCAGCCTACTTGCCTCCTCTGCTGGCCTTGTCATCCCTATCTGCCTTCCCCTGCGGGCTTGATAGTCCCCAACTGCCCTTCCTTGCAGGCCTGCCCCCTCCCAACTGCTATCCCCTGTTGACCTGATCACCCATAACTTCCCTCCCATGCAGGTCTGGAACCTCCCAACTGCCCTACCCTGCTGGCCATCTTGTGATGGTCATCTTGTCTCCACATGAAGACAGAATCTTTGACCACATGGGGACAGCCCTCTTGTGTGTTGTAGTGATGGTCAATCTGCGTATTACTCTTTTTTAAAGATAAGATGGCCTTCTTTTCGTGTCAACGAATTCAATGTACAGACATAATTTTTAATGGCAACAGTGTTATCCCTGACTGTTTAACATTATTATGGTTTACTTCACTAACCCTTTATTGTGGAGCAGGTTGCTTCTGCTTTCCCCTGGCATCAACAATGACAGTAAACATATTGCTTATTTGACTGTTTACTTAGGACACATTCACAGACATGAAACTCCTGGCCCAAAGCTAATTCACTTGAATTTTGATCCACATTTCCAAATTGACTTTCTAGTTTAGTCCATTAATTTTAAGTCATATTACACTCCCACAA
Source organism: Antrozous pallidus (assembly GCA_027563665.1). NCBI lineage: Eukaryota > Metazoa > Chordata > Mammalia > Chiroptera > Vespertilionidae > Antrozous > Antrozous pallidus. Next base: position 74,943,269 of record CM050508.1, read on the forward strand.
ATGGGTTAGGAGAAAACTATTCAACATGCCTTGGGCAAGTTGCAAACTCTTATGAATTTGAGTGACCCCAGGGCTTGGGACCTGGAGAATCCGGGCTTAAGGGTAAGGTCCAGGGAGGCGTGGGTGGCACGCTGATGACTGTGTGTGAGTGCTGGTGTGTGAGTGTGTGTTGCTCGGGTCCGTGCGCTCCTGCCTTGTGTGCACAGCTCGGCCATGACCCCCTGCCTTGCATTCGACTCAGCCCCTGCTCCCCCGCCTCGGGTGAGACTGGTCCTGCTCCTCCACCTCGAGTGCGACTCGGCCACGCACCCCTGCCTGGCACACAACTGGGCCCCGCTCCCCCACCTTAGGCACACAACTCGGCCACATCCCCCTATCTGGTGCGCAACTCGACCATGCCCCCTGCCTCGCTCGCTCAGCTGGGGGCGTGGACCCAAACTGCCACTTGGATTCAGAGCTCGCGACCCAGCCCCTGTGCCTGATGAATCACAGCCCTGCCTCACACCTGGTGCTCATTACCTAAGGTGCCCCGGGAACTCATTTACATGTGATTCAGTCACAGTAACTGTAAGGAGGGATCTCGCTGGCCTTTAAGTATTGTGTGGCAGAGCTTATAGTGTGGTGCTTGTTTACCTGGCACTGTGGCCATGTCCCTGCTGGCCTCATGCTCTATCTGCAGGCCACGCCCCTGTCTGCTGGCCACGCCTGTTGGCCATGCCCCCTGTCCACTGGCCATACCCCCTGTCCACATCCCCTGTCTGCTGGTGACACCCCCTGTCCTTGGCCACGACCCCTGCTCCTGATTGGCTGGTAGCATAGCGGAGGTATGGTCAATTTGCATGTTACTCTTTTATTAGATAGGAGGAGAGTACTAGAGGCCCAGTGCACAAGATTTGTGCACTTAGAAGAGGATGGGGACTCCCTCAGCCTGGATTGTGAGAAGGCACAGGCCAGGCTGAGGGACCTCACCAGTGTATGATTGGGGCTGGGGAGGGATGAGGGAGATTAGTCAGTCAGGGAGGGACTGTGGTCAGCCTGTCTTGCTCAGTTTTAATCAGCCGGATCCCAGCACCAAGCTAATCTACTGGTTGGAGTGACTGCCCCCTGGTTGTCAGTGCACATCATAATGACTGGTCACTGGACAACTGTCTGCCCCCTGATGGTCACTGCACATCATAACGAGCAGTTTGAGTGGCATTGGCATGTTATTAGTGTATTATGCTTTGATTGGTTGAACAGGCGATCAGATGACCAGACACTTAGCATATTAGGCTTTTATTATATAAGATTTGTCCTTTGAGATGTCCTTTTTTACTTAGCATAATACCCTCAAGGTTCACATATGATGAGCATGTGCCAGAAATCACTTATTTTTTAAGTCCAAATAATATGTTGTTGTATATATAAACATATCCATAGTTAGACACTGGGTTGCTTCCACCTTTTACCTATTATGAATAATGCCACTATGAACATGGAGGCATAAATATCTCTTCCAGGAGTAGAATTGCTACATTATATGGTAATTCTATTTTTAATTTTTTTAGAAACTTCCAGTGGTTTTATAAAACATTTTTACACAGTGCATTATGGTGCTATTTTCTCTCATCCTCACCTTTTGTTATTTATTGTTTTTTAACTGTATTAATTGTACTTTTGATTTGCATTTCCTAAAGGTAAGAGCTGCTGAGCACATATATGTACATGTGTTTTTTTTGGCTATTAGTATATTTTCTTTGGAGAATATCCACTCAAGTCCTTTGCTCATTTTTAATAAGATTGTTTTATTGCATTGTACAAGTTCATTTAATATTCTAAGGATATGAATCCCTTATCAGTTACATGATTTGCAAATAGTTTTCCCATTTCATGCATTGCTTTTTCATTCTTTGATTTTTTTTTCCTTTGACAGTTCAAATTTTAATGTAGTCCAATTTATTTATTTTTGTTTTGTTTCCTGCACTGTGCCATATTCAAGAAATCATTACCAAATCCAATGTCATGAAGGTTTCTTTGTATTTTTTTCTAAGAATTTTATAGTTTTAGGTCTTATGTAAGTCCTTTGATCTCATTTCAGTTAATTTTTTATATGGTGTAAAGTAAGTGTCTAATTATTTTTTCTCTTTAATAGATTTATTCGAGTGACATTAGTTAATAAGATTGTATACTAGTATATTCCACCAAATTCAATAATCTAGAAATTGCAAACTTTCTAGAAACATAACCTTTCTGACTAAATCATGAGTAATTGGTAAGGGACCAATTGTATTCCTGTGTGTGTGTGTGTTTGTGCGTGTGTGTGTGTGTGTGTGTGTGTGTGTGTGTGTGTAAGAGAACATTCATTGAGTAAATAACAGAGAGAGAAAAAGTAATTCCTAGAAGAAATGGGCTTAGCAAACAAGTTCTAGAAGTAAAGGAAGGGCCCTTGGAGCTTGGAAGTGAGGAAGATAATGGTAAAGGTAATGTTCCTGCAAGTAGTAAGGGGTGGAGGTGAGATAGGGAATGGGAAAGGCAAGGGTATGCCCCCTGGAAGGAGGGAAAATGGAGTTCTCCATCCTATGGGTTTTAAGGGTGGAGTTTTTAGGGGAGGTCCCAGGGAAAGATATTAATAAAATATTCAGCAGCTCTCTAGGTGTGTCCATTCAGGGTTGTGGTCTCCACTGACTGACTGGCTGGCACCAGAGCAGGGGGTCATTATTCAATGCAGCTGATCCTGAGGTCAGCTGTGGCTGTTCTTGTTGCTTACCTGGGTCTGGATTATATTCTTTTAGATGTGAATTTCCACTTTTCCCAACACTATTTGTTGAAGAGATTATTCTTTCCCCATTGAATGTTCTTAGCTTCCTGTGAAAAGCCTCTTGACTATATGCAAATATTTATTTCTATGCTCTTTATTCTGTTCCATTGGTCTCTGAGTTTTTATAATAGTTTTATTACTGTAACTTTATATTTGTAGTATTTACAGCAAGACTAAGAAACAGTCTTTTAGCTTTTTAATTTTTTAAAAATTGTTTTGGCAATTTGGAGTCCCTTGAAATTCTATATGAATTTATTTTTTTTTATTTCTGCAAGAAATGTCATTAAGGTTTTATTAAAGAAATATCATTAAATTTGGATATTCTATTAGCATCTAGCAAAAACAATCCACAAACTACCGTGTAAGGCTAGCTAGTCTATCCAGAATAGAAATGTAAAACTAAAGGTAATATATTCAAGACACCTTGGTTTATTTGAAATTCTTTTTAATCCTTCAAATGTTAAAGTTACTACCTTTATAAAAGAAAGGCAATTAACAGTTTAGATTATTTTAAGTATTTTAAATATATCAATGGTAATATTACAAATAAGTATAGAAACAATAGATTATTTAATTAAGTTTTGAGAAAATTAGATAATGATTTGGGAAAAAAAAAGTTAATTTTAATCCTTAACTGACACTGTTCCCAAATACATTCCAGAATGATGAAGGAATTTTTTAAAATGTATATTTTTTTATTGATTTTTTTACAGAGAGGAAGGGAAAGGGATAGAGAGTTAGAAACATTAATGAGAGAGAAACATCAATCAGCTACCTCCTGCACACTCCCTAATGGGGATGTGCCCCCAATCAAGGTACATGCCCTTGACGGGAATCAAACCTGGGACTTTTCAATTCACAGGCCAACGCTCTTATCCACCGAGCCAAACCGAGCACGGCAGGATGAAGGAATTTAGCAGAACAACACGGCTACAAAAAATAATGCAAGAAAATACTTTTATAATATTGGGGTCCAAAAAACCTTTCAAAGAGTGACATAATAGCAAAGATTGACATACATGGCAAAATAAAAGTTAGAACTTCTGAATGGAAATGAAACAAGATTGAAAGACAAATGGAAAAATCTGTCTCATATATGACAGTTATTAAAAAGTGGGTAAAGCAGATAAAGAAATTCTATCAAAAAAATCCACAAACTACCTTGCCATGGATATTCACTAATAATATAAAGAGACAATTCAGGAAACAAATAAAACAAAACAAATAACCAATGTTTGAACAATTATTAATGAAAGGAAAATAATATTTGTTTTCCTGCTGATGTGGCCAATATTAAAAGGCTTGATCTAGTATCTGAAACTTGTTTAGTTACCTACTTGTGCTTCAGTTCACTCTTGCCCTATCTGTCCTTCATTTTTCACAGTAGAAAGACTGACTCCTATAAGCTCATTTCCCAGATACCCATGTCAGCTGCCATCCAGCTGAATTTGTCAAAGGATTGAGCTGGTAGTTGACTCAAGGTTGAATTGAAGATATGTCAGGTTATTTCTTCCCCCTCTTTCCTTGAAGCTGTGCCTGTGGCTAGTGACATTGCCTCCTTGCCTGCACTCCCAGCTTATTCCAGCTTCCTGCCTCTGGTAACACCTCCTCCTCCCATCACCCTTCACCTGTGTCATACCCAGAGGACAAGCATTGGGAATAATCCAACCAAGTGCAAGCAGTAAGTGTGGGAAGATACTTTTTAAGCTGTATTGAAACCAACTAAGTCAGTCTGCTTTTTATATAACCAAGTGTGAGCAATTCTAAACTATGTCAGTGACATAAAGATGCACTCCTCCCACCAAAACCCTGTCCCAAGTATTCCTCCCCCTGCCCTCTCTGGACCATCAATTCAGATTGAGGAGTGATAGCAGCAGCTTCCTGCTGTTACTAATCTCAGTGTTGCCTCACTCGCACCTGTTTGATTTTTCAACTCTTCCATTATCTGTGTCAAAATTTCCTGTTCCAATATAGGGGTTCCAGATTGAACCCTGACTGATGCAGTCAGTATAGATGGAATTTGGCATGCTCATTTGTGACGGGTGTTAAAGAAATATGTATAAACTCTTTAGATAAACATTTGGTCATATTTATCCAATTTTAAATGTGCATTTACTTATTGCATTTTCAATTTGAAAAGAAAAATGTCCCGCACTTGAAGCTTATGCTGCATTGCTGTCAGCACGAGGGAGTAAATGCGTATCTCAGGCCGTCAGGGTGTGTCTAGAGAGCAGAAGTTTAAAAAACAAATAAAACATCTTAGTTGAAGACAAGCATGACTGGAATAAATCACAGAGAAATAGCAGAAGGGAAATAATCAATGGTGGAGGATGGACCTACTGCTAGGATGCAATTCACTTCCAAGGAATAGACTTAATGAACGGGGATATTAAAATAAATACTATGAAACCTGCTGTGAAGAAATAGAAAACAAGTGTGCTAGCTCTGAAGGAACATATTCTGGTTTGCTCAAAAGTTTAAAAGGTAAACAGGTTTCCAGGAATCACTTTTACCAGATTGCAGAAGCCACGTGTATAGCAGTGGTGGATAATTTAGAGCCACATAAACATGCAGTCCTGTACGCTGTAAGACACTGGTTCTCAGACTATGTGGTGCAAATACCTGGGGAATGCAGTCGTTGGTAGAGTCGTGTTTTAGTTGTGAACTTGCTAAGATGGACGACATTACTCTGATACACAACATGTTAATGTGTTTGGAATCAGGCAGTCCTGAGTTTGAATCCATCCCTTTCAAGCAATGAGGATCTGGAAACATTATTCAATGTATCCTACTCTCCATTTTTTTTAATCTATGATAGCAGTCCTTATACCATATACCTACTGTATGAGGTAAGCACCTCTTATAATTACTCAATGATCTTTTGTGATCCAGAAACCCATTTTTTATAAATAAAATGAAAATTCACTCATATTCTTTATTGAATATTGATTTGTTGCCATTATGAAGTCTTCTCAACTGCAGTAAAAATATGGCTACTATGATGTTGTACTCTATAAAATGTATTGTTACAGTTCAGACAGATTGTACACAACTAAATATTAATGTAAATATATGAATTGTGACACTAATGAGGTCCCATATTACAATAAATCAAATTAGTCATTTTAAATAAAATCAATATAATTGGAGGAAAATACCCACAAAATAATAACAGTTTGGAGACACTAACATATCAGTAATCTGACTGGGACACGTGGGACTCTCATTCAAGTTCTGTGATATAAAAGTAACTAGCTATTTAATATGATAATTATTATGTTTTTAATAATAGTTAACACACAAAGCACTTACTATATGCCAGGTACACCTCTAAGTATCTCACTGAAAGTCCATGATCCAGCAAAAACTTCATGAGGTATCATTATTATTCCTATTCCCATTTTACAGACGAGAGAAAGGAAGTACAGCAGAGGTTTTTGGTGTCAAGAGTACACAGAGGTATAAGTATTTGTTATTTAAATTCTAAGTGTAAGAATAAACTAACATAATATAGTACACAAAGCAAAGCTATGATACACAGTGAGTGACTTTTAAGTATTATATCAATACAATTATTAGAGTTTTAAATGATGTTACTATAGCAACCCTGTGATGGTATTCTGTGACTAGAAGTTGTTTTTTAGATTCTATTTATCAGAATGAGAAAGTTCTTATTAATTCATTAATTATTACTTTTCTAAGAGATATTAATAAATAACATTTTCAAAAAGTTGTACTGCAACTATTAAATTGATTACAAGACTTTTATTTTTTTTCTATTATGATAAATTAGATTGATTTTCAAATTGACTTAATATCTACATTCCTAGTCATTATGTATTATCGTTTTTTAAAAATTAACTTGCTAATACATTATTATGGATATTTGTGTCTATATTTATGAGAAATATTGGTGGCCTATAGATATTTTTACTTGTAAGGTTTTGGGGTTTGGTAATATGGTTATTATAAAATTCATTATAAAATATTTCTCTACCTTTCTATCTTCTGGAAAAGGTTGTGTAGAATTAGTATTATTTCTTTCTTAAATATTTGATAAAATTTGCCAATAAAATCGTTTGAGCTGAGAGCTATTTTTCGTTTATTTGTTTATTTTTGTGGAAAGATTTTTAGCTGTAAATTTAAATTTCTTAGACATCTAACTATTCAGGGTAATTATTACTACTTTAGTCATTCTTGGTAGCTTAAGCCAGTGCCTTTGTAAAAATTTTTAATTTGTTGTCATAAAGTTTCATGATATTCTCTTATAATTCTTTAGAATATTTAGTGATCTGTAGGATTATTTAGTGGCAGTCCCTCCTTCATTTCTGATATTAGTGATTTGCATTCTCTGATTTTATTGATTGGTACATCTAGCTGTTTATCAATTTTATTGACAGTTTTCAAAGAACCAGGTTTTAACCAAGTTGATTTTTTTCTTTTCTTTTTATAAATCTTTATTGTTCAAAGTATTACCTATGTTTCCCTTTTCCCCCATTGACCTTTTCCAGCTCACCCTTGTCCCCCCCTCCCATTATCTGTGTCCATGGGTTATACATACATGCATCCCAGTTCATTGGTTGATCTCTTCCCACACCCTACCCTCCCATGCCTTCCCTATGTCTTTTCATTATGTCTTTCTGATAAACTGACACCCTTTTGTGATTCTTAAATGCCCCTTTCTATTTTTAGTAATACTTTTATCTTGAAGTCTATTTTATTGTATATTAATGTAGTCTTTAAGCCACTCCAAAAAATAGTTCTCAATTCATTGCTTTCAGCCTTGGTTGAAAGTTGCTTTCAGTTTCCTATACAGGTTCAGGGATCAGCTATAAACTTGGGTTGAGTCTATACACAATTTTTTCTTTTATAACTCTCCCCTTCCTAGGGTTTTCCAAAATCTCAGTCTCTAGTGGTTTTTATTGCTCTGACTTCCTTCCTTTGATTTCTCAAGACAGACAATATGTTCTTTTTTTCAGAATTTTACAGCTCTTCTACTGCATTCACAGCCATAACTATTGCTACTACCAAAAACAAAAATAAAACTGGTGGAAAAATTGATGCCATTTTGTTTGATCCAAGTTCTGACTTAACTTCAATATTTGATGGTCTTTTGATTTTGTTTTGTTTTGCAATTTTCTAGAGTTCTTAAGTAGTTGTTTCATATATTTTGCTCAGAGTTTGTAACTCATATTTGGGTAAGGATTGGTCCAAAGTTTATAGCTGTAGGAAAATTCAGTATTCACTCTTTCATATTGGAAGCAGTATTCACTTTGTCATATCTCTTCTACCTATTTTAACTAAGATTTGTGGTGAGACAAAACAGAAATCGAGAAAGACCATGTAGCATTGATCTACTCAGACTAAACCTTATGATTCTACATTGCTGATTACCAATGTATATATAGTCAATTCAATGAATTAATCTACCAAGAAAGGGATCAATTCATTCACATGTTAAAATATCATCTTATTGCTTGAACTGTTTCTCAGGTGTTGCTCATAGTATGGCATAGCAATGTATTAACTGTCCAGCCATTAAACTAGCTTTATGGTTTTAAAATGCTTGCTAATTTCAGCATCTCCAGAATTATATTACAATGTAAAAATAAGGTAGAGATGATTTTCTGTTCTTTCGTTTGACCAATTGCAAGTAGTAAGATCCATTTAAAAATTTTTCAAACATGATCCCAGAACATTGTAAAGTTGGCAATATTTCTTGCATTGACATAGCTTAGGGGGGAAAAAGGTGCTCTGTTGTACTACAATGCATGTCAGACATCATTCATTGTAAGAGGCATCATTATTTTAACTAACATTAAAAGAGAAGAAATACAGCTAACTTATGTCTAGCACGATACTTTTTTAAAGAAATCACTTGAAACTTTTATTTTTTTTTATTTTTTACTAAGCAACATGTGCCACCCCAATACTTGCTGTCTTTGTTACAATCGGCTGGAACGCTTCCAACCTACACAGAAGCACTTGTCACAGCTCCAGGTGAAAGGGCTCTGTTTTTTATGGCATGTGGTGAAAAAGAGCAGTATCTCTTTAAGAGTCAACAGTAAATTAACTTGCACAAAAGAGTGAAATAATTAGCAGTTTAGTAGCTTATTAAAAGGATGGCAAAGGCCAAGCTGCCATCTGGGATCTCCAGTTTCTTGTGATTGTTATTATGTCAAGATGTGGAAGTTGCATTAGCTTTCATGTCACCACGCCTGCCCTTGCTTTGCATGTAAATTTTTTTTAATCTTTATTGTTCAGTTTATTAATTACATTGTTTCCCCTTTTTATCCCCCTATAGTTCCCCTCCACCCTGTACCTATCCCAAGCTCCACCCTCACCTCCCCCTCCCCACTGTCCTCTTCCATTGTTGCTAGATTTTTGTCCAGTCTCTTGCTGCACTTCCACAACCCTTTTCTCCCCAAGAATTGTCAGTCCATTCCCTCTCTATTTCCATGTCTCTATTATATTCACCAGTCTATCCTGTTCAACAGCCTATCAATTCACTTGATTTTTATGTTCATTTGCTGATAGATGTGTATTTGTTGTTCATAATTTTCATCTTTACCTTTTTCCTCTTCCTCCTCTTAAAGAATATCTTTCAGCATTTCATATAATGTTGGTTTGGTGGTGATGAACTCCTTTAGCTTTTTCTTATCTGCGAAGCACTTCATCTGACCTTCAATCCTGAATGATATCTTTGCTGGATAGAGTAATCTTGGTTGTAGATTCTTGCTGTTCATCACTTTGAATATTTCTTGCCACTCCCGTCTGGCCTGCATCGTTTCTGTTGAGAAATCCGCTGACAATCGTATGGGTGCTCCCTTATAGGTAACCAACTGTTTCTCTCTTGCTGCTTTTAATATTCTCTCTTTGTCTTTTGCTCTTGGCATTTTAATTATGATGTGCCTCGGTGTGGTCCTCTTAGGGTTCCTATATATTGGGGTTCGGTGCACTTCTTGGACTCCTAAGTCAATTTCTTTCACCAGGTGTGGGAAGTTTTCAGTCACTATTTCTTCAAATAGGTTTTCATTGTCTTGGCCTCTCACTTTTTCTGGCACCCCTATAATTTGGATGTTGGTATGCTTGAGGTTGTCCCAGAGGCCCCTTACACTATCTTCAATTTTTTGGATTCTTTTGGTTTCTTGCTTTTTCAGCTGAGTGGATTTTACCTCTTTGTATTTCAAATCTTTAACTTGGTTCTTGGGGTGCTCCAGGGCACTTTTAGGTCTTTGTATAATATTTTTTGTTTCAGTCAGTGTATGCTTAATTTCTGGTTGGTCCTTTTTCATATCCTTGAGAGTCTGCTTTATATCCTTGAGGGTTTCTTTCATTTCCTTGTAGGACTCATTCATTTCCACGTTGGTCTTGATCATTTCCACGTTGGTCTTGATTATTTCTTTGCAGCTCTCATTTATATCATTGAGGGTGTTGTTCATTTTCTTATAGGACTCATTCATTTCCTTTGCGGTCTTGCTTATTTCCTTATAGGCCTCGATCTTTTGTTGGAGCCTCTTAAAAAACCCTATAACCGTGGTTCTGAATTCCATGTCCAGTCATTTTTTTTCCTCCATTTCTTTCACATCTGATTTCTTTCCATGTTGCTGCATGGTGGCTGCCTCCCTGAGTTGGTCAATTAGCTTTGTGTGGTAGACTTCCTACTAGGGATAGTGGCTCAGCCTCCCGGGTTACCTGAGGTGGATATGGGCTGCACAGTCTTGCTGAAGTTAAGCTCAGGTTAATCGTTGTTAGCACTTGCAGGGTTGACCTCCAGGCCAATTGTCTGTGAAGCTCAGCTGTGCTCAGGTTGGGTGGGCGGAGTCTCTGGGCCAAGCAGACAGCGTTAGCTCCGCCCTATGCGGCCCCAGGGACTCTGTGCTGGGGGCAATGGCTGCCAGAACCTCTGAGAGAGAGCTGCTGCGGAGCTCCACCGGCTGCCGGCTGCCAAGGAATTCAGACTTTCCCAAAATGAGTCTGCATGCGCAATGTCTCACCCAGGATCGTAAAACAAAGCAGACTGACGGTTTTCTGAATGAGAGGCAAGTCGCGGTGCGCTCTCTGCACCGTCACACAGCTGAGCTGTTCGCGGGCAAGCTGCCTTCTCCACAAGCCGGCAGACCCGGCAGCACCAGAGCTTCGGCGTGCCCTCCCACTGTCCAGTTTTCACCCCGTGTGATAGTGGGTTCTCTGGACTTCGCCCAGAGCTGGAGAATCAGTCCAGTGGGACGCCTTTGTCTCCCCGTTCGAGAAAACTGGCTGGTTTTTAGCCGCCCACCCTCTCCGCTCGCGCACTCCAAACCTCTCTCCGTGCGAATCTTTCAACGCTGTTCGCCGCCGCTCCTCCGAGTCACAGTGTCTTATTTTCACTTTTATTTGTGGAATTTTCACTCGGCGAGCTTTCTGGTGATTCTGGAAGGTGTTTGTTCTTTCATTAAGTTGTAGTATTAAAATTGCTGATTATGAAGGCAAGATAGGTGTTCTACCTTTGCTGCCATCTTAGTTCCTGCATCTCACTTGAAACTTTAAGCTGCACCTACTTCAAATGAATTTTTCTTCTATCTTGTCATGGATTTTTAAAATTTTATATTAATCTGTTTTGCTGCTATATTTTTCTGCTCACACATATTTTTGTTTCCATGCTGAATCACAGTATCATCTCTTGAAAGGTATTTTAAGAAGAAATTAAGCATATCATATTCAGTACAAATAATACCCCTAACTCAATTGGTGTGAGGACAGGACGGACAGCTGTGATTAATTTCAGGCTTGCTGAAGCAATGACTACATGGTGACTGTTGCTTTGCCACCAACATCAATTTTAAGAGTCCTTGAAACACAGATCTCAAAATGTGAAAATCTGTTTGTTAGTGTAAATAAAGTATTGCTAAATATATTTTTGTGTCCTCCCCACAGGGAGGAAAGTAAGCACACCAATTGATTGAAGGGGTCACTTGTCTAGATAAACATCTCTGTACAAGGTATGTTTATTCACTACTCACAATATTTTAGTCTGCTTGTTTCCATATGTTAAAATAATTCAATCATTGGAAATTATTATCAGGAATAACATTTTAAAAATAAAATACCACGTTAGCATTTTGCCTAACTTTCCAGTCTAAGACTACATAAATTTGAGCATTATTTTATACTGGTATATTTCCCCTTACACTCTTATATATAAAGTTTTAATCTGTAGAGAGGTTTTTAAGTCTGCTGAAGTAACTACACAGAAACAGTCTAAAGCTTACTTTCTTGTGTGCCTGGTCTTGTCTGTCTCATAAAATGAATTACAAAATTGGGACAAAGGTCAATATAGGTTATCCCTTTGATAATAGAAGCAATGTCATAGAATTTCCTAATGAATCCCCTTAGTTCTAACTAAGCAATTCTTCTGAGAGCATACACAGAGAGCAAACACCCACAGGCCTAACTATTGTAAAGGAAGTTTTTCATTAGATATGTATATTGTCATTTTAAAAGAATCTTAACCATCTGATATAACCCTTAATGATTTCATATCCCATCCTTATTTGTTTCAGTTTCCTTCATCAACTCCTTGTTTTTCTGCATTAGACTGTTTTTTTTGTTTGTTTTGTTTTGTTTTTAGCTTGATCTCTTCATATGACCCTCATTCATGAAATGGCTGGCCTTTTCATCTTTGCTTAACTAACTCTTCATCATCCTTTGCAACTCAGTCAAGACATTGCCTACTCTAAGAAAGATCCTCTGATCTGGTCACATTTAATTTTAATCCAAATTCTAGTTATGCTTTTGGGTTGTTAAGATTTTTCCCCTTGACTCTTCTTTCTTAGTATGCTAACTGAGAATGCAATACAGAGGTAGAGTTTTCTGTTTCTATGTTAGACAACACAAGCAGTCATAACAAAATGCCACGGACTGATGATTTAAACTACATAAATTCATTTCTGACAGTTCTGGAAGCTGAACATCCAAGATTATAGTCCTGGCAAAATAGGTTCCTGGTGAGAGCTCCCTTATGGCTTTGCAGATGGTCATTGCCTTACTGTGGAGAGAGAAAGAGGGAGAAAAGAGAAGGGAGGGAAAGAGAGAAGCTAGAGCTCTCTAGTATCTCTTCTTAAAAGGACACTAATGCAATTAACAAGGGACCAAAACCTATGACCTCACTGAATTTTCATTACTTTTATAAAGGCCTTATTTCAAGATATACTATAGTCACATTTGGAGTTAGGACTTCAGCAGGTAAATTTGAAGGGATATATATTTTTAAATCTTTATTGTTTAAAGTATTTCATATAGTATTACATATGTCTCCTTTTCCCCTCATTGACCTCTCCCTAGCCACCCCCCGCCCACACACACACATGCCCTCACCTCCTAAGTGTCTGTGTCCATTGGTTATGCTTATCTAGTATATGCATGCATGCAAGTCCTGTGATTTTTCTGTTACCCACTCCCCCCACCCCCACTTCCCTGCCTTCCCACTGAGGTTTGATGGTTTGTTCAATGCTTTGCTGTCTCGGGATCTATTTTTGTTCATCATTTTATGTTGTTCATTATATTCCACAAATAAATGACATCATGTGGTATTTATCTTTTTCCGACTGGCTTATTTTGCTTAACATAATGCTCTCCAGTTCCATCCATGCTGTTGCAAATGGTAGGAGTTCCTTCCTTTTTCAGCAACTTAGTATTCCATTTTGTAGATCTACCACAGTTTTCTAATCCACTCATCTCCTGATAGGCACTTAAGCTGTTTCCAAATCTTAGCTATTGTAATTGTGCTGCTATGAACGTAGGGATTCATATATCCTTTCTGATTGGTATTTCTAGATTCTTGGGATATATTCTTAGAAGTTAGATTACTGTGTCAAATGGGAGTTCCATTTTTAATTTTTTGAGGAAACTCCATATTGTTTTCTACAGTGGCTGCATCAGTCTGCATTCCCACCAGCAGTGCACATTCTCACCCGCACTTGTCATTTGTTGATGATAGCCATTCTGACAGGTATGAGACGGTACTGCCTTGTTGTTTTGATTTGCATCTCTCCGATGATTAGTGACTTTGAGCATGTTTTCATGTCTCATGGCCTTCTGTATGTCCACTTTAGAAAAGTGTCTATTTAAGTCTGTCGCCCATTTTTTTATTGGATTATTTATCTTCCTTTTGTTAAGATGTATGAGTTCCCTATACATTTTTGAGATTAGGCCCTTATTGGATTTAACATTGGCAAATATGTTCTCCCATGCAGTGGGCTTTCTTATTGTTTTTTTTTTAATGGTTTCTTTTGATGTGAAGAAGTTTTTGTTTTGATATAGTCCCATTTGTTTATTTTCTCCTTAGTTTCCATTGCCCTAGGAGCTGTATCAGTAAAGATATTGCTGTGATATATGCCTCATATAAATGCTTTAGCTAGATGACTCTATGTATTCTTCTAAGATTTTTATGGTTTCCTGTCTTATGTTTAAGTCCTTTACCCATTTTGAGTTTGTATTTGTATATGGTATAAGTTGATGGTCTAGTTTCATTTTTTGCATGTATATTTCCAATTTTCCCAACTCCATTTATTGAAGATTCAATCAGGGTATTTAAGTAATCCTTTAAGAATCATAGAGCCAACGAGTTGAACTACTAATTATTTAAGTGAAATCACTCCCTAATGCTCTCATATATTGTCCAATGAAACATTTCCCTCTGGATGGTATAAGAGACACAAACAACAGGGGCTCTCTTTCAGTTACTCTTTGAGGTGTGTTTATTAAAAATGTAAAAGTAAATAACTGTTTTATGTAGTCTAAAATACAAATTCCTCATTGATCTATTGTCTTCACATTAAACACTTCACAATCCTGAGCAGTATCACCACCTTACTCCTGAACTGGAAATGGAGTCATTTCTAAGTGTGATGGGTGATGGACAGCAGCAGAGTCTGTCCCTCAAGAAAGGAATGAGACTGCTCCCATCTTCCTCTAATTCTCCTCAGTCCTTACACAGCAACCCTTTCTGATTTCAAGATTCCTTGAACATTCTCTTATTTTACTGTGCAATTTCATGATGTCCTGGATATTTCCTTTTTGCTACATCAGATGCATTCTCTACTCTGCCCAACCATACATATAGTATTAGATAATCCCTACTATTAGTAGCAGCTATATCTTCTCTCCCTCTTATAAATAGTCCCTTTATTAAATAGACATCATCTATCCCTTTGGTTGTGATATTTACTACTAGCAGTGCCTTAAGCAATCTATCCATTTAGTTGTCTTTCATCTAAAACCAAATTCCTTGAGGATGAGTTAACTAAATTTATATTTCGTAGCCTAACACAGTGCTTGACATAGTCAATCAGTGGATCAATACTTACATTATCCCCTCTATTCATTTTTCAGTCTTATTTTCTTTTCTTAATATTGATAAATTTAGTTCATAATAATTAGAAACATTTCACTGTCTATCATCCTTTAGGGCAACTAGAATTTTCTTTTAAAATGTAAATGAGTGAAGAACAGGTTTTTCCTTTATACAGGAGGAAAAATAAATCAAAGCTCCAGACAATCTGACTCCCCTTTGTTTGTAGTGGCTTTATGTAAACTCTTACATAAAGTTTCCTGAAGACCACTTGCAATTAAGTAAAAAATGATAGTTTGTTCAGGAGTGAAGAGCTATGTTTTATCTCATAGAACTAGAACATTGGATTTGTCCTCATAGGAAGGTGTAACAGAGGAAACCAAGAGGGAGCAGCTGAGTATTGCAAAGAGAAGAGGAGAGGAAAAATCAAATAACTACAGCATAAACAGAGAAAGTAAGGGAAGGATTAAAACTCTGATGGGATATGTTGTCCTCTGGCTCTTTTAAATTAGAAACAGGTTGTGCTTTGTTTCTCATTCACATGTAGGCTGGATTGGTGAATTTAGAGCATGCATTATGCTCATATAAATCCTTTAGCTGGATGGCTCTTGCTGAGGATGCCTTCATTCAGAGAGGAGCCACTGGGATAAAATACATGTATAACGAAAAGTATCCCTTTAAAAGATTATAATAGCCCCTTCAAATAAAGCCAAAGAAGGAAAATATACTTCTCAGTATTCTAAAATGATATATATTGTTTTTAGTCACTGATAATGGGGGATAACTTATTAGATGAATAAAGCCATTAGATTTTTTAAATTTTATTCTTCAATTGTAGTTGACATACAATATTATTTATATTCGGTTTATGTATATTGCATAGTGGTTGGACAAATGTATAATTTGTGAAGAGATCCCCCTGATAATTCTACTACTTACCTGACATAATACATAGTTATCACAATATTATTGACTACATTCCCCATGCTGTACTTTATATTCCTGTGACTATTTTGTAACTAACCATTTGTACTTCTTAATTCCTTCACTTTGTCACTCAGGCCCCCAACTCCCACCTCCCATCCCCAATCTGGCAACCCTTAGTTTGTTCTCTATAAGTCTGTTTCTGTTGTGTTTATTTTGTTCTTTAGATTAGCCAAGATATGAAAGCAACCAAGTGCTCATCAATAATATGATTGGAAAAAGAAATGTGCTAGAGGAAGAACCAAGATGGAGGCATAAGTAAATACCTATACTGCTGCCTCGCACAATAATTTCAAAAAAAAACTAAAAGACAAAATAGACATCATCCAGAACCACTGAAAAGCTGGCTGAGTGAAAATTCTCCACTTATCTGGAAGGAAAGATAAAAGAACAGTGAGACTCAGAGGAGGTGGGGAGGACAGAAGTACTGAAACGCAGAAACTGAGGTACAGAGACACAGAGACACACGCTAGTGGAAAGGGCAGGTGGCTGAATACCCGGCTGGTTTTCTCAAACAGAGAGGGAGACAAAGGCTCCCCATTGGACTGAACCCCAGTTCAGGGCAATTCTTGGGGAACCTAGACTCATACAGGATGAAATTGGACTGTCAGAAGGAAGCACACTGAGACTTGGGAGATGCAGAGATGCATGAGCTCACAGAGAGGGTGCATGGCTGGCTCTCTCATTTGGGAGGAAAACAAAATCTGTGGACTGCACTGTAACCCAGTTCCAGATGATATGTTGGGTACCCATACTTATTAGGGGAGAAACTGGACTGTCTGGCAATGGGCAAAATTAGAGGTGTGTGCAGCCATTGCCATGGGATACAGAGACCCAGCCAACACTTAGGGTGGGGCTGACAGGAAACCAAGGCTGACTGCTCAACCCTAAGACTCTGCCCCCTTCAGCTGAGCACAGAGGCTCTCCCAGCATAGACACAGAGGATCCTCACAGCCAATTGGCCTGGAGGTCAATTCCTCCCAGTTATACCAACAACAATCAAGACTTAACTACAACAAGGCTGAACACAGAGCCCATAAAGGGGTGCACTGAGAGTCTCCACCCTGAAGTAACTGGGGAGGCTGAGCCACCGTCCCCTAGAGAACACCTGCCACACAAAGCTACTCGACCAACTCAGCGAAAATGCAGAGACAAGAAAACGGATCACAGTTGAAAGAAATGGAGGAAAATAAACAATTGGACATAGAGTTCAAAACCATGGTTTTTCAAGAATTTCCCAGAAAAGACTGATAAATTTAAGGAGACCCTTGAGGATATGAAAAAGAACCAACTGGAAATTAAGCATACACTGACTGAAATAAAAAACATTATACAGAGACATAACAGAAGACTAGAGGAACACAAAAATCAAGTCAAAGATTTGAAATACAAATAAGCAAAAACCACTCAGATAGTATAGCAAAAAATAAAAAATAATCCAAAAAATTGAAGATAGTGAAAGGAGCTTCAGAGACAACCTCAAGCATATCAACATCCAAATTATGGGGGTGCCAGAAAAAGAGAGAGAGCAAGATACTGAAAACCTGTTTGAAGAAATACTGACCAAAAACTTCCTCCACCTGCTGAAAAGAATACACTTAAAAGTCCAGGAAGCACACAGAACTCCAAACTTAAGGAATCCAAAGAGGGTCACACCAAGACACATCATAATTAAAATGCCAGGAGCAAAAAACAAAGAGAGAATATTAAAAGCAGCTAGAGAAAAACAGTTAGTTACCTACAAGGGAACACCCATAAGATTGTCTGCTGATTTCTCAACAGAAATTATGCAGGCCAGACAGCAATGGCAAGAAATATTCAAAATGATGAATAGCAAGAACCTACAATCAAGATTACTCTACCCAGCAGCAAAGCTATCATTCAGAATTGAAGGTCAGATAAAGAGCTTTACAGATAAGAAAAAGCTAAAGGAGTTCATCACCAACAAATCAGCATTATATGAAATACTGAAAGGTATTCTTTAAGAAGAGAAAGAAGAAGAAAAAGGTAAAGATAAAAATTATGAACAACAAATATATGTCGATCAATAAGTGAATCTAAAAATCAAGTGAATTAAAAATTTGATGAACAGAATAAACTAATGAATATAATAGAATCAGGGGCATAGAAAGGGAGAGAACTGACAATTCTTGGGGGTAAAGTGGTGTGGGAGGTGACTGGGGTAAAGTGGTGTGGCAGGAAGAGACTGGACAAAAATCAAATACCTATGGATGAGGATAGTGTGGGGGGGAGGTAAGGGCAGAGAGTGGGGTGGGTAGGAGGTGGAGAGGAGCTAGGGGGGAAAAAAGAGTAACAATTGTAATAATTAGAACAATAAATATTTATTGAATTAAAAAATAAATGTGCTAGATATACACAACAGAATATTTCTTAGCCATAAGAAAGAATGAAATCTTACCATTTGTGAAAACATGAATGGACCTACAGCAAGCATATCAAACTTGCAGCTCACAGGCTGCATGTAACCCACAAGAAATATTTTTGTGGCCCAGCCAATAAAACGGTATGTAAGAAAACATTAATTTTATTATTGTTTTTGTTCTACTTTATACAATACTTTTAAAAATACTAATAAACCTATGTTTTTATGAAAATTGAAGCTTATGTTTTTAAGCTGCCCACATAAAATTAAACCCTGTTTATTTGGCCCATGTTAGCCTTTGAATTTGACATGCTTGACCTACAATGTTTTATGCTAAGTGAAGTAAGTCAGACAGAGAGAAAACAAATGGATTAGATTTAAATGGCAGAACCACACAAAGACACATCATAATTAAAATACCAAGGGCAAAAGACAAAGAGAATCTTGAAAGCAGCAAGAGAAAAACAGTTGGTTACCTACAAGGAGTACCCATACAACTGTCAGCTGATTTCCCAACAAAAACTATGCAGGCCAGACAGGAGTGACAAGAAATATTCAAAGTGATGAACAACAAGAACCTGCAACCAAGATTATTCTACCCAGCAAAGCTATCATTCAGAATTGAAGGTCAGATAAAGAGCTTCACAGACAAGAAAAAGCTAAAGGAGTTCATTACCACCAAGTCAGGATTATATGAAATGCTGAAGGGTATTATTTAAGAAGAGAAAAAAGAAGAAAAAGCTAAAGAAAAACTATGAACAACAAAATGTCAACAAATACATGCCTACCATCAAGTGAGTCCAAAAATAAAGTGAATGAAGGGTCTGATGAACAGAATGGACTGATGAATATTGTAGAATCAGGGACATGGAAAGGGAGTGGACTGACAATTCTCAGGGGGAAGAAGGTATGAGGGGTACAGGAAGATACTGGACAAAAATCTTACACCTATGAATGAAGACAGTGGCGGGAGTAAGGGCATGGGAAGGTGGAGAATGGGGTGGAGGGGAGCTATGGGGGGAAAAGAAGAGGAACACCTGTAATAATATGAACAATAAAGATCTATTTAAAAAATAAATAAATAAATAAATAAATAAATAAATAAATAAATAAATGGCAGAACCAACTGCAGTTCACTTGGAAACGTTCTCTAGACAATAAGAAAGGTGATTGATATAACGTAGCTTAATTTGAAGATAGAGACACATTTAGCATTATAAAAAAAATCATTCTTTGTGTTTGGGTCTGAGAGAGTCCAAACAGGATGCAATAGTCCTCTTACATACTCTTAATACAGTAGGAATGAGTATGGAAGGATGGGTGGTAGATGAGGTCTCAGGCCCTCAAGTGCCTTGAAAACACAGAGTTTATTGCATAGGAAGTCCTTCTTCTCTCAGAAAAGGCATAAATAGTTCATAACAAAGTCTGGAAATTTTTCCATAGAAATTAAAAAATAGGTTCATCATAGATGCAGGAACAACTTGTTCTCATGGAACATTATGAATAACATTTACAAAACAGCTTGCAGTTGAGCCATGTGGCTTGTTGTTATTATTTTTGTGTTGTTGTTTCTTTTTTTTCCTATGGCTTATTATTGTTCAAGAAGTGTTTCAATATTCCATATGTATTCATCTTTCAGGAAAGGAGAGCATTTCCTTGAGCTAGTATTACATTTGTATGTTCTCCTCGATTATAGCCAAGTTCTTTGGCCTCATGGATTGTGTTTACCTTCCGTGAAACAGGCAGAAAAGACAGTTCTTACTGTGGGATTTGTGCATCTAAATATCTTACCACAACAATGTAGCTTGTTTTTAAATAGAAACAAAAATGTTTACCTCAAATACTCAGTATTCCCTTTGTTCCTTATAAAATAAAAGAATTTCTCATTCCAACATTCTGAAAAGCTTAATTAGAAATGTAACAGCTCAGCTTCATAAAGTGTAATATGTAACAAAATTGCTGTGTTGAAACAGGAATCTAATGATACTTTCATTAACCTGATCACTGAAATGGCAAACTGTTTCTAACATAACAGTTTCTATAGCTACCACTTGCCTATGATCAAAATTGCTCTTGTGAATGTGTTTTTCTCCCCTACTTGATTGTATTTGACATTTTCCTAGTTATAAGTTACAATTAAACATAAGGAAAAATAGTACAAGGCAAAATATACTCTACATCTGTTATATTGCTCAAATAAATACACAATCTGTACAAAACAGATTTTCCTGCTGGGCAAATTACAAATGACTGCCTAGATAGGATCTAGATTTTTTGTTTTGCTTTGTTTTGTTTTTTAATGCCACTGGGGACCTACCAAGTATTACTGCAGGAATTTTCCATGTGTTCTAGCTACCTCCCAAACAGAGTAAGTGTTCTGTCAAAACTCTTTAACTTCGGCTCTTGTGATATTTTTAGCAGAAAAGAATGATTCTGGTTAATAAGTAGATTTTCATCAAAGTATAAATGTATTTTCTGCCAAAACTGGTTGGGCTCAGTGGATAGAGCATCAGCTTGTGGACTGAAAGGTCCCAGGTTTGATTCCGGTTAAGAGCATGTACCTTGGCGGTCACATCCTCAGTAGGGGGTGTACATTAGGCAGTTGATTTATGTTTCTAACTTTCTGTCCCTCTCCCTTCCTCTCTGTGAAAAATCATTAAAATATAATATATATATATGTATGTATGTGTATATATATATATATATATATATATATATATATATATATATGTATTGCCTTACTAGGGGCTTGGTGCACGAAATTCATGCACTGGGGGTGGGAAGTTCCTCAGCCCAACCTGCCCCCTCTCACATATTGGGAGCCCTCAGGGGATGTCCTACTGATGGCTCACCCTCAACCTGCCCAAGGCCGAAAGCCTCTGGCTTTTGTCCTTGGGTAGGGGACCTCAGTCAGGGGGCCCAACCAGTGATTGCTCTGCAATCTGGCTGATCGCTGGGACCCTGCCCCAGCCCCAGCCCAAGCCCGCCCCAAGGCCAAGGGGGAGAAAGCCTCTTGGAAGAAGCTTCCCTGTCATGGGCAGCAGCCATCTTGGTTGGGTGTTAATTTGCATATCTCTCCTGATTGACCGGTGGGCATGGCTTATGGGCATGGTATGGTCAATTTGCATATTACTCTTTTATTAGATAGGATTACATATTGATTTAAAAACTTGCAAATAACTTCAGGAGCGATGTCTTTGAAACTGAAGGAAATTTTAAAAATCAGTGGAAATGACTGATTTGTCCCTTTTTTCTCTATATAATATTCAGACAGTTTG
This sequence comes from Antrozous pallidus, assembly GCA_027563665.1. Lineage (NCBI taxonomy): Eukaryota > Metazoa > Chordata > Mammalia > Chiroptera > Vespertilionidae > Antrozous > Antrozous pallidus. The sequence continues at coordinate 74,965,042 of CM050508.1, forward strand.
TTGTTTTATGTTTTTCCTGTGTACCATAATGATAAAAATAAATCAGATCACCAATGGAAAAAAAAATTATGCTATTTTCCATAAGCCGAGTTTTATGTTTAAAATTTTGGAGTAGTTTATTTTATCCTATTTTAGGTCATTTTCTACCTAAGCTATAGGGAAAACTAAGATAGAGTCAGTTGCATGGTCAGTCATGTTAAAGCCTAAGGCAAATGGAAAATCAGTGATACCAATTCTATGTTTATTTTCAAGTTTGTTATTTGGTTCACCACTTTTGAATTAAGTTTAATTTTTAAAATATTACATTAAAATAATCCCTCTCAATTACTTAGTTTTAAAATTTCTTTAAATTTTGCACCTGAGTCAATTGTCTTACTCTCTTCACTTTTACTGTTGTCATAGAATGAAAAGAACACTGCAAATAAGGACAGTTTTACTTCTTCTTTTCCAACTTGGATGCCCTTTATTTCTTCTTGTTGATGGCTAGCACTTCTAGTACTATGTTGAACAAGAGTGGTGAGAGTGAGAGAAATCTTGTCTTGTTCATGTTCTAAGGGGAAATGATTTTAGTTTTTACCCATTGAGTATGATATTGGCTGCATGTTTGTAATATAAGGCTTTTATTATGTTGAGGTATGATCCCTCTATTCCCACTTTACTAAGAGTTTTTATCAAAAAAGGATGTTGGATTTTGTCAAATGCTTTTTCTTCATCAATTGATATGATTATGTGATTTTTACTTCTCAGTTTCTTTATGTTATATATCACATTTATTGATTTGTGTATATTTTACCATCCTCGCATCCCAGGAATAAATTACACTTGGTCATGGTGTATTATCTTTCTAATGTATTGCTGGATCTGATTTGCTAGGACTTTGTTGAGGATTTTAGCATCTATATTCATTAGCAATATTGGCCTGTAATTCTCTTTCTTTGTAGTGTCTTTATCTGGTTTTGGGTTTAGGATAATGCTGGCTTCATAGAAAGAGCTTAGCAGTATTGTTTCCTCTTGAATTTTTTGGAATAGTTTGAGGAGAATAGGTTTTAGTTCTTTGGATATTTGATAAAACTCCCTTGTGAAGCCATCTGGCCCAGAGCTTTTATTTGCTGGAAGTTCTTTGATGACTGCTTCAATTTCCTCCATAGTTATTGGCTTATTCATATTTTTTATACATCCTGATCGAGTTTTGGAAGGTCATATTTTTCTAGGAATATGTCTGTTTCTTCTAGGCTGTCAAGTTTGTTGAAATGGAGTTGTTCATAGTATTTTTTTACAATCATTTGTATTTTTGTGGGGTCTTCTGTTATTTCACCTCATTCATTTCTAATTTTGTTTATTTGGGTCCTTTGCTTTTTGGTGAGCCTGCCTAGAGGTTCATCAATTTTGTTTATCTTTTCAAAGAACCAGCTCTTGGTTTTATTGATCTTTTGTACTGTGCTTTTTATCTCTTATGTCACTTATTTCTGCTCTATCTTTATTATTTCCTTCCTTCTGCTCACTCTGGGCTTTTCTTGTTGCTCTCTTTCTAATTCTTTAAGTTGTAGAATTAGATAATCTATCAGAAACACATATGCAACCCTATGTTCATAGCACCACAATTTACAATAGCTAAGATTGGGAAACAGCCTAAGTATCCATCAGCAGACAAATGAATTAAAAAGCTGTGGTACATCTACACAATGGAATACTATGCTGCTATAAAAAAAAAGGAACTCTTACAATTTGCAACAACTTAGATGGACCTGGAGAGCATTATGCTAAGTGAAATTAGGAAATCAGAGAAAAACCACAGGACCTCATTCATTTGTGGAATATAGTGAACAACATAAACCGATTAACAAAAATAGACCCAGAGACAGAGAAGCATCGATTTGACTACCAAACCTCAGAGGGAAGTTGGGGCCAGGGGGTAAAAAATCAACCAAAGGACTTGTATGCATGAGTTATGACCAATGGACACAGATGAGGGAGAGTAGGGAAGGAATGTGCTGGGGGTGAGAGTAACCAGAGAAAGGTCAATGGAGGAAAAAATATTGTAATAGCTATGTACAGGTGAGAGGGGTACTTGAAATATTAGGGGACCACTGTAAAGTATATGACTGCCTAGCCACTATGTTGTGCACCTGAAACTAATACAGAATAATATTGAATGTGAACAATAATGGGGGAAAAAAAGATGGAAAATTATAAGTTATATCTTTTTCATCATCATCAACAACAAAAAAAGAACACTACACTGCAATTATTAAAATCATTAAATTATATTCTATTCTTATTAACAACTGTCATAAGTATTATGAAATGTCATGGCTCTGGTTTGGTTTATATTGAACATTATGATACTGTTAGCCATCCTAGCCTAGTGATGTCCAAATATAATTAGGAAAGTGCTTTCAGAAAAGCTATAATATGATAACTAGAGGCCCAGTGCACAAAATTTATGAACTGGGGGAGGGAGGTGTCCCTCAGCCCAGCCTGCACCCTCTCCAATTAGAGATGCCTCGGAGGATCTCTGACTGCTCATTTATGCCTGATCCCTGGGCAGTTGGACATCCCTCTCACAATCTGAAACTGTTGGCTTCTAACTGCTCACTGCCTGCCTGCCTGATTGCCTCTTAACACTTCTACCTGCTAGCCTATCACCCCGTAACCACTCCCTTGCCAGCCTGATCAATGCCTAATTGCTCCCCTGCTGGCCTGATTGCTGCCAACTGCCCTCCCCTACTGGCCAGATTTCCCTCAATTGCCTTCCCATGCTGGCCTGGTCCCCCTCAACTGCCCTCCCCTGCCAGCCCCATCCCCCCTAATTGCCATCCCCTACCAGACTGCCCCCTTACTGCCCTCCCTTGAAGGTCTGGCCCCCCAAAACTGCCCTCCCCTGCAGATCTGGTTGCCCTCAACTTCCCTCCCTTGCTAACCTGATCATCCCCAACTGCCATCCCCTGGTGCCTAGTTGTTCCTAACTGCCCTCCTCCCTGGTCATCCGGTGGTGGCCATATTTGACCACATGGGTGTAGCCATCTTTGACCGCATGGGGCAGCCATTTATGACCACATGGGGATGGCTATCTTTGGCCACATGGGGGTGACAACTTTGTGTGAAGGTGTGAGGGTCAATTTGCATCTTACCTCTTTATTATATAGGATGACATTTTATGTAATACAATAAACTATAATGCAATACTTGGATTGATATACTTAAGTTCAGAGTGTTTTCTACATTGGCCTATACTTTAGTTAAATTATTTCAAAACTGTGACCCAAGGTATACTTAAATCCCTTATGATATCAAAAGTTAGTACAAAAACATTTTTCATGTTCAAACGATATTTTGAAAAGCTATATAGGACATATTACCATAGATGTTCACAATCCACATGTGTATGTTGACTATTCTAACTAAAATTTTGTACTAACTTCAATTATAAGTAAATGTACTAGTTTAACTTTACTTAATTCAGTATTTCCTAAATCATTGATTCTGAACATTTTAAGTGCTGTTTGATGTATAAAACCTGACAACCTCTTTCAGTAAATATACTGATCTCTTAGAACACAATTTATAAAATACAGTTCTGATATATATAAATACACATTTGTTATATTGCTGTATAACAACATACATAGTTCTTTCTCAAGCTCAATATTATTAGAATGTAGATATTTTTATATGTGGTAATATTTGACATGTATATGAGCTTACTTTATAGCTTTGAAAACTAAAGGAAATAAGGAAAAATAGATAAAATTAAATGTTTTTCTATTACTAAGTTATATATTAATTTGATAGAAAGTGATCTCTTGAAAAGTATAAGAGTATATAATTTCAAATATGAATGCCTACTTAAAATATTTATAATGCCCAATCTACTTTATAATTCTACTCTACATATTTTCCAATACCTTCAAATACTTACACTTTCCAATATTTATTCTGTATTTTATCAGCTGCTTTAGTAAATCTTCCATGCTTTTCAAACCAGTTTCAAACTTTTCTTGTCTTAGTGCATGTGAATATTTCTCAAAGAAGTGTTTTAGGGGTTATCTGAACTGTTCTTTAGAAGCTTCACATTATAAAATTTCTCTCCTATTAAATTGTGAGTCCTTTGAAAACAAAGGTTGTGCTTTAGTCTTTAAATAAACTTCAATAAACAGAGGTGCAGCATAAAAGTGTCTGAATGCATTAAAATAGTCAAATAATTGGTAATTATTAAAGTTTTGTTTGATGAATATTCTTAATTTGGAGGAAATTTTATTACCACTTTCTGTTTTAAACTGCTTATTGAGAGATTACTAAGTAGAAATAAAAAAAATATCCTCTGGCATGCATTTCAAAATTGTGTGAGACCCAGACCTGGCCAGCCCCACCCCCACTGGGTGGGATCCAGACCCGGCAGGCCTCACTCCCATCAAGCCCCACCAAGTGGGGTGTGCAGTCTCAAGCCACCCGGCACACACTCAGGTCCCCTGTCCTCGGCACCCAGGGTGGGGAGCATGGCCTGAGGTCAACCATGAAGCTCCACTAGGTGTGGCCTGCAGTCTGGGTCAAATTCCACTGGGCAGGGCCATGGCCTCAGGTCCCCAGGCCCAGGGCAAAGGGCATAGCCTGAGGTCCCCCAGCCAGCACCAGGGCAGGGATGTACCTTGTGGTCCCCCGTCAAGCCCCACTGGGTAGGGGCTGCAGCCTGAGGTCCTCCAGCCTGGTGCTGGGGCAGAAGGTACAGCCTGAGGTCCCTAATCAAGCCCTGCTGGGCAGGGGAGGGCACAGCCTCAGGTCCCCCATCCCATCCTGGCTCCACACAGCCTCTGGTCCACTGTAGGGGCAGCCATCTTGTGACTGTGTGACATTTAATTTGCATATTACCTCTTTATTATATAAGATAGTGTTATACATTTGATTCAGAGAACTTATTCTTCTTATAACTGAAAATGTGTGCCCTTTAACTTGCATTATACCATTTCTCTCACCACCCAACCCCTGATAATATCCATTCTATTCTCAGTTTCTATAAAATTGGCCTTTTTAAAAATAAAAAAAATCCACATATAAATGATACTGTGCAGTATTTGTCTTTCTCACCCTCTCTGAGCATAATGTCCTCCAGATTCATTTATGTCAAGACTCACCAATATTAAGCATAAAAAATCAATTTGACTGTAAATGAATGAATTATGAGAATATGAGTTGATACCAGGCTGATTTTAAGAAATCAGTACCTATCAAATATCCCCATACTGTTATTGCAAAGATTACCTCAGATGAGCCCTCAAAGGTTTAGCAGCAGAAACAGACAAGACAAACAACCAAAAGTATGCTAAATGGGAAACTAAGAAGTACCAAATATTTTAAACAATTATCTCTAACACATTGTTCAAAGTTATAACCTCCCTTCTTCTATTGCAAATAAACCATGACTCTAACTGGTTTGGCTCAGTGGAGAGAGCATTGGCCTGTACTGAAGGATCCTGGGTTCATTTCTGGTCAAGGGCACATGCCTGGGTTGTGGGCTCGATCCCCAGTGGGGAGTGTGCAGGAGGCAGCCTATTAATGATTCCCCCTCATCATTGATGTTTCTATCTCCCTCTACCTCTCTCTTCCTCTCTGAAATCAATAAAAATATCTATTTTTTAAAAAAAATCATGTCTCCTCAATAACACCTCTCTGGCTGAAGTGGATTCCCCAACTTTAAGCCAGCCCTTTGGCAGGTGGTATAGACAGATAGATCAGGAAACCCAATATCAAGGGCAGTAATTCCACTAGGATGAGGGCACACCTCCTTCCTTTACTGTCTCCTGTCTCCTCTCAATCACACCTTTCTACTCCCTACTCCTTCCCCATCATGTTCTTCAGGCTAACCTTAGTGAATTTCATCAAGAAATTCTCTTTTAGACTTGGATTTGGATAATGTGAAGCAAGGAGAAGAGTCCGATCAGATTATTCACCCTGCTGGCAACATTGTGTACAGATCAAACAGTTGACAGTGTCCTTTGACCAAAGGCCACAGCTTCTATTCTCTATCTCCTAATTACTCCTTTTCTTGGCTTCAAGCTTAGAGATTTTAAAGTTCTCCCTGATACTACCCCTAGATATTTTTTATCAATTCTCCTTGTAAACCTTCCTCAATTTTCTTGTTTGGATGTGGAATCTGTTTCCAGCAAGAATGCTGACCCAATCTGCTCTCCCTCCTACTTAGCCAGCTGTGCCCTGTGATCGCACTTTAGAAAGAAACTATGTCAGACACTGCTAAGGTGTCCGTCATCCAACAACTAAGGGTCGAAGCATGGGTTTACTCCAAATACTGGTTCCTTAGCTTCCTCCAGTCACTTAATTTACTCTGAAACTTTCTTTCTTAGCTGATTTTTAAATAAATGGTCACTAGCTTAATTTAGTAAGTCTTTTTTATGTTTGTTAGTCATTTGATAATGTGAAATAATTTACTTGAAATATCAGATAAGAGAAAATTCTTCTATATGGTGAGAGCTTCATATTCAAAAGCCTAAAGGACAGTTTTTCAAGAAAGTACTACAAATGAAAAACAGTGAACACAATTTTTCTTGCTTTATAGAAAACGCTTAGTTTCTTATTATTTCCACCAAGAATATTCTTCAGACTTTCTGGTAAAAAAGGGGCCTAAGCATAGTAAAAAAAAAAAAAAATTATGTATTTGCTAATTCAAAAAAAACTGATATGTATATATCCTATCTAATAAAAGAGTAATATGCAAATTGACCATACCTCACCACAAGTCACACACACAAGCCACACTAACCAGCCAATCAGGAGCAAATATGCAAATAAACCCCAACCAATATGGGTACAGCCACTGAGAGCAGGAGGGAGGCTTGGGTTTCCCTGGCAATGGAGGAAGCCAAGCTTTCTGCCTGTCCTTGCCAGCCTAGGCCTCCACTCAATGCTACAAAGTTTCAATTATAGAAGATACAAAAATTCCAACAGAAATGGCTGCTGCCACTGAGGAAGCAAAAGGCTTGGCTCTGCTCCAGGTTACAAAGTTCCAATTGTAGAAGATAAATAAATTGTAGATACCAGGGCCTCCGCTTGGGTTGCCAGAGGGCGTGGCCTTTCTGCAAATCACCACAGGCTGCCCCACGCCCCAAGGAAACCTCCACCCTGATTCGTGACACCCTTCAGGGCAAACCACCTGGCTCCCACTCATGCACCAGGCCTCTATACTATCTAATAAAAGAGTAATATGCAGATTGACCACCACTCCAACACATGAGAGCTGCCCCCATGTGGTCAAAGATGGCTGCCTCCATATGGACACAAGATGGCTACCACAAGATGGCCAGCAGTGAAGGGCAGTTGGGAGGGACCAGCCCTGCAAGGGAGGGCAGTTAGGGGTGATCAGGTTGGCAGAAGTGGGAAGTTAGGGGTGACTGGCCTGCAGGGAAAGGAAGTTGGGGGGGACCCAGGCCTGCAAGAGAGAGCAGTTGGGGACAACCAGGCCTGCAGGGAAAGCCTGTTGAGGGGGACCAGGACTACAGGGGAGGACAGTTGGAAGGGACCAGGCCTGCAAGGTAGGACAGTTGGGAGCAATCAAGCCTTCAGGGTGGGGGGCAGTTAGGAGTGACCAGGCCAGTAGAGGAGGGAAGTTGTGGGCAAACAGGCTTCCAGGGGAGCAGTTAGACATGAATCAGGCTGGCAGGGGAATGGCTAGGGGGTGATTAGGCTGGCAGGCAGAGGTGGTTAGGGGCAATCAGGCAGTCAGGCAGGTGAGCACTTGGGACCCAAGAGTCCTGGATTGTGAGAGGGATATCTGATTGCCCGATTAGACCCAGTGGGATTGGGGCTAAACAGGCAGTCAGACATCCCTTGAGATGTCTCAGATTGAAGAAGATGCAGACTGGGCTGAGGGACACCCCTCCCATGCATGAATTTTGTGCACTGGGCCTCTAGTGTGTATATATATATACACTAGAGGCCTGGTGCATGAAATTCATGCACATGGTGGCAGGGGGTGTATTCCTCAGTTCAGCCTGCACCCTCTCCAATCTGGGACCCCTCACAGGATATCTGACTGCAGTTGGACATCCTTCTCACAATCCAGAACTGCTGGTTCCAAACTGCTCACCTGCCTGCCTCCCTGATTGCCCCTAACTGCTTCTGCCTGCCAGCCTGATCCCCCCTAACCACTAACCTGCCAGCCTAATTGATGTCTAACTGCTCTCCTGCCAGTCTGTTTGCCCCCAAATTCCCTCCTTTGCCAGCCTGGTCACCCCTAACTGCCCTCCCCTGAAGCCTTGGTTACCCCCAACTGCCCTCCCTTGCAAGCTTGGTCCCTCCCAACTACCCTCTCTGCTGGCCTGATCACCCACAACTGCCCTTCTTTGCAGGACTGGAACCTCCCACTGTTCTCCCCTGCTGACCATCTTGTAGTGGCCATCTTGTGTCCATATGGGGGCAGAATCTTTGACCACATGGGGGCAGCCCTCTTGTGTGTTGGAGTAATGGTCAGTCTGCATATATTACTCTTTTATTAGATACGATAGAAGCCTGGTGCATGGATGGGGGCCAGCTGGTTTTCCCTGAAGAATGTCCCAGAGCAGGGTGGGGGTTCCCTCGGGGTTTGGAGCAGCCTGAGGTAGGGGCCTGTGGTGGTTTGCAGGCTGGTTATACCCCCCAGTGATCCAAGTGGAGGCCCTGGGATCTGGAATTAATTTATGTCTACAATTGAAACTTTGCAGCCTGGAGTGGAGCTAAGCCTTCTGCTTGTTCCGTGGTGGCAGCCATTTCTGTTTGAAACTTTGTAGCCTGGAGTGGAGGCCTAGGCTGGCAGTGGCAGGTTGAAAGCTTGGCTTCTCCATTGCCAGGGAAACCCAAGCTTCTGTTCTCTCCAGCTCACCATTTTTGTATTTTTTAAAATATATTTTATTGATTTTTTACAGAGAGGAAGGGAGAGAGATAGAAAGTTAGAAACATTGATGAGAGAGAAACATCGATCAGCCACCTCTTGCACACCCCTACTGGGATGTCCCTGCAACCAACATACATGCCCTTGACCAGAATTGAACCTGGGACCCTTCAATCCGCAGTCCGACGCTCTATCCACTGAGCAAAACTGGTTTTGGCATCTGTATCTTTTATAATTGAAACTTTGTAGCATTGAGTGGAGGCCTAGGCCAGCAACCCTGGCTTCTTCCATTACCGGGGAAACCCAAACCTCCCTCCTTCTTTCAGTGGCAACAGCCATCTTGGTTGGGGTGTATTTGCATAACTTGCTCCTGATTAGCTGGTGGATGTGACCATGGGCGTGACTTGATTGGTGGTACAGTCAATTTGCATATTACTCTTTTATTAGATAGGATAACAAATTATTAACTAGTTGCTTCCCTCAGTGAGAAAATCCTCTTGGTTAGTATAATTCCCAAGGCATCCTATAAAACTTAAATCAATATTTCAGAAGTCTACTTACTTAATGTATATTAAAATGAGTCATCTTCACTACCATTGCTCCACTACTCATAAGCTTTACTCTCCCAGTTTTTCTTTACATAAAAACAAGTTTGTTTATTTTTTTCAACAATTATATAATATTTTAAGAATTAAGTTATTGAAACATTTTACTAATAGACCAAACATAATAGTTTTCAAAAGTCATGCATAATTCCATCATCACAAATATAAACTTAAAATATTATATTTGAACTTGTATTGTTCATGTGATATTATTTTCCAATAGTTTTCTAAATATCATGTTATAAGCATTTGGTAATGAGTCATCTTCACTACCATTTGGAAAATATGTTGATACTATATAATATTCAATTATGTGTAATTATATCATACAATTATATGATATGTATGAACATTTTAAAATGACATGTATTGCTAATTTTCATTTCTAATCACTACTTATGCTCTCACCAGATATGTATCTTTACTCTGTAAAGAATAGAACTAAATTTAAATAGAACTGCATTTTAGGCAGTTTACATAGTAAATAACCATTGTAGAGAGAGCATATAAATTTGATATCAGCTAGATTTTATTGGAGATTCATATTGCAAGACTTTAAAAAATATTGTCTTGTAAATTCTACTTTTAATGTTATTTCTATGCTATTTATGTATTGAAATCATAAAAGATTTTATCTGTTTTGTGTCTTGACCTTCAATACATATCATCTACTCTGAATCTTATAATTCTCTACCACCAACATGAATTAATAATATTTCCATTTTCAAGACTAAAAAAGTAATTTCTTGGGAAATGCCAAGTTTTATTTTCTTGTGCATCACTAATTTAAAAAACAACAACATTGATGATATTATTTCATTTGAAACATTATAAAATGTTGGTCAGTCTTAAGATTTTCAGAAGACTATAAAATATACCAATTCAGAGTAAATCATACTTTAACTTCTGTCTCTATTTCCATTTCCATTATAGTTTCATTTCTAAAGGTTGAAATATACAAAAAAATGATAGCATTTTACCTTTATAACCTAAGACATTCACTCAAATTATTCTGTAAAACAATTTTCAGTTTTTGACCTTCTGGTTGGTCTGATATCCAGAACATCCAAGTACTTTGTAAGATGTTAAGCACCTGCTTCCTGAAAATATGATTCATGAGGCCTGTCTGTATTCCCCCTAATGGCAAGTGAAAGTCTGGGACACTACATTTCTTAGAAAAAGATAGTTATAGAAAATTGATAAGCTGTGTTTTTCACTGAAGAAGCCTTTCTAAAGTCATATTGTACATTTACTGTGTTTCCTAATCAGATAGATTCTCTGACGTATATAGTTCAAGTCAGTACCCTCTTAATGGGAAAAAGGTGTTTCTCTGCTCATGTGTGAGAAGCATAAATGTCAGAGAATGTCAGGTGCCACTGCCTGGGACAGCAATATGGTCTCAAGAATTTCCTGCTTAACTTCTCTCTTTAATATTTAGTGGCACATTGGAAAGCCTAAGCCATTACCCAAGGATCCAGCTGGCAATTTCAAGAACAATTTGGCCTTGGAATTTGACCACTTGTGAAGATGAACTCAGGCAAGCATGAAAGATCATTTAAAAAAGATTAAAATGTTCTAGACAAATGGAAGGTATTGAGTCAAATCAATTTGGGGGACAGAGTCTTTTTTCATGTATTTCTCAGGATGGTGCTATAAGTACAATTAAACTGCAATCGGGATATTTGTAGGCTTTGAAATAATTTCTAGAGAAAACATGCCCAGTGGTTTTCTCATGCCTTATAAAGGCATGCAAGAGATAAAAAGTGAATGGTAGATTGGGGGAAAAGCAGCTATTTAGGACCAAACAAAGTTTAAACTTGTAGGCTTCACATAGATTTACCTTATATTTTAGATAGAAGTTTACTTTTTAGAAGTGTAAATATAGAGACAACTTGTTATGTTGTTTCTTAATGTGTCTCCAAGATCTAAAGAAGGGGCTGGCACAAAAAGTATCATTTGAATTAGTCAATTTAAATTTGGCATGTGCTTTGTCCAAAAGTCTTCCAGTTACCAAACCTCTGTAATAGATTGCCCTTGAGATTATTTCCCTCCAATATGGTCTTAAAGCAGAAACATAGGATGCAGGAATACGTGAGCTGGTAGTCTGGATAACCATAATACACACCTGCTACTGACCTCAAAATGGTGTTTCTATCAATCTGAAGATATTTCTTCTCTCTTCTACTCCTGAGGTCATAAAGCCAAGTTCAAAGCTATCTGCCATGTCATGATACTAAAAAGGATCACTCTTTCTCAGGTTTGTAGAAATATTTCCCCTACTAAGTTGAGTTTCATGGTAGCTATTCATATCACATATTGCTTTCCTAATAACTTTATCTCTTAGACAGCCCTGGGTTTGTGCTCTAGTACATACTGAAGCAACTCAGAGAATCAGATTTATTATGTGATCATTGCAGACAGGACATTTTAGGCTTCCACTTCAACTGAAATATCCATATACTGGTGATTGAGAAGAACAAAGCAAAGTTCAAGATATGGAACAATTGCATGCTTCCACTGGGAATTCCTGACAGAGGTTGCTTAAGAGAAGCCAGGGTTCCCACATACTTGATAACTGTGAAGTTAACTGACAGTGGAGGACTCTGATCCAGCCTGCCACCTGGGTGCAGGAATGATGCAGTTCTCCTCTTGATTCTTCAGCCATGGCTCCTGGCCATGATTTTCTTTATCAAACCACTTATCTGGCTTATTCTATCTAATAAAAGAGCAATATGCAAATTGACTGTACTTCCTATCAAGCCATGACCACAAGCCACACCCACAAGCCAATCAGGAGCAAATAAAACCCAACCAAGATGTTTGCTGACACTGAGAGCAGGAGGGAGGCTTGGGTTTCCCTGGCAATGGAAGAAGCTAAGCTTTCTGCCTGCCCTTGCCTGCCTAGGCCTCAACTCAATGCTACAAAATTTCAATTATAGAAAACACATAAAACCCAACAGAAATGGCAGCAGCCATGAAGCTAGAGAGAGTAGAGGCTAGCGTTGCCCTAGGCAATGGAGGAAGCCAAGCTTCTGCAGCCCTAGCATTAAGCCTCCACTCTAGGCTAGAAAGTTTCATTATAGAATTTAAATAAACCCAAACAGAAATGGCTGTCGCCACCAAGCGAGCAGAAGGCTTGGCTCTGCTCCAGGCTACAAAGTTTCAAATGTAGAACATAAATTAATCCCAGATCCCAGAGCCTCCACTTGGGTCACTGGTGGGCGTGGCCGGCCAGCAAACCACCATAGGCCCCTTGCCCAGGCTGCTCTACGCCCCAAGGGAACCCCCACCCTGATCCAGGACACCCTTCAGAGCAAACCATCGGGCCCCAACCCATGCACCAGGCCTCTATCCTATCTAATAGAAGAGTAATACCCAGATTGACCATTATTCCAACACACAAGAGGGCTGCCCCCATGTGATCAAACATTCTGCTCCCATGTGGACACAAGATGGTCACCACAAGATGGCCAGCAATGGAGGGCCATTGGGAGGTTCCAGGCCTGCAAGGGAAGGCAGTTGTGGGTGATTAGGCTAGCAGGGAAGGGCAGTTGTTAGGGACCAGGCCTACAAGAGAGGGCAGTTGGGGGCAATCAAGCCTGCAGGGGAGGGGAGTTAGGGGTGACCAGGCCAACAGAGGAGGGAAGTTGGGGGCAAAAAGGCTGGCAGGAGAGCAGTTAGACATCAATTAAGCTGACATGGTAGTGGTTAGGGGTGATCAAACTGGCAGGCAGAAGCAGTTAGGGACAATCAGGGAGGCAGGCAGGTGAGCAGTTTGGAACTAGCAGTTCTGGATTGTGAGAAGGATGTCTGACTGCCTATTTAGGCCTGATCCTACCAGGGGTTCCAGATTAGAAAGGGTGCAGGCTAGGCTGAGGGACATCCCCTAGCCCCTGTACACAAATTTCATGCACCAGGCCACTAGTCCTATATATTAGAAGCCTAATATGCAAATTGACCAAACAACAGAATGACCCATGGAGTGATGCACACTGACCACCATGGGGCACAGATTCAATGCAGGAGCTGCCCCCAGCCTGCAGGCCCCAATCCAGCCAAGTTGGGGGACCCCAATCATACCTCTAGTCACTCTGCAGAGGGTAGTGACTGGTGGTGAGGGTGGGGGATGAGACCAGCGAGCAAGTGGTGCCAGGCCAGCCAAGGTGGGTGCCAGCAGCGGCACCCTGTTCGCCCCACGGTGACCCCACATATTGGCCCTGATTGCCAGCCAGGCCTAGGGACCCTACCTGTGCATGAATTTCATTCACCAGGCTTCTAGTGGGCTATATTACTTTCCTTGGACTGTTGGCTTAAAACTGTCTTGTAATTATGGAGCCCAGAAATCCAAAATCAAAATCTTAGTAGAACCTTACTCCCTCTGAATGTTTTAGTGGAGAATTCTCCCCTGTCTTTTCTAGTTCCTGCTGGTTCCATGTGTTCCAGGCTTGTGAATCCATCTCTACTGTCTTTGCCTACATCTTTATATGACCTTCTCTGTGTGTCCTCTTCTCATAAAGTCACCTGCCATTGAACTTGTGAACCACTGTAATCCACAATGATCCCATCTCAAGACCTTTAACTTAATTACATGATCAAAGACTGTTTTCCAAAAAGGTCATATTCATAGGTTCTGGGGCACACACATATATTTTGAGGGTTACAATGTAACTAACTACACTGATAGATTGGGAAAGACTAATATTCAGAATCCTCACTCCTCTCTTATATAGTCACTCTGTCTTCTAACTTTGTACCACCCTACCAAAACTCTGTTTGGGCTCTTCCTTCATAATAACCCTTGTGGGAAAGTATCGATGAAGCAGTTATTCTGAGTTCAAATGATCGGCAATTGAAAACTGGACCATAGAGAAAAAAGACTTAAAGCCTCAAAGAATAAACTTGAGAATCCTCCTCCTTTGAGAGGAGCACAATGACTTTTTCATTCAGACAAGAGCTGAATAACTCCTCTCACATAAAGAAAAATGTCAAAACAAGGAAAATATACTGATAACAAAAATATATAAAATTCATATATTTTTTAAATGTGAAAAGAATGTAGTCTGCTAAGTGTGTTGATATAAGGTTCAATCTGAACTCCTATGTTTAGATATTTTATTGATCCATGTAAGCAAAATGTAATTATAAAGTAAACAATAGTAAGACAGCTAAATAGAAATGATAAAAATTGAGCATAAATTGAAAGTGATTAATTTTCTGAAATAAAATCACCGATGTGGATGTAGTTTGTTTAGCTATATGCCACTGGGAGTTGTGTGTTGCAAAATATACCACTATTTTCTCCATCCAAATGATTATCTAACCCTTCTTATATCCTGGGCAAAATTGACTTTTGGTCTTCCCTTTTCATTAAAACAATTAAAGTGGTATTTTCCCTGCTAATATAATTAAAAATGCAATTTTAATCACAAAGGAATATAAGACTATAATTTATTAAGTAAATCAGACAATTAATCTCTAAGACTAACCCATAAAAATTTACTAGCTTCAGGTTTGGTGTGGAGGTGGGTATGTTTTTTGTTTGTTTGTTTGTTTTTTTCAGGAGAAGTGGGTTTGAATAAGGATGTTAGAGTTTGGAAAGGCAGAGAATGAGTAACATGATTATATCTCATACTAGAGGCCTGATGCAAGAAATGCTTGCAAAGGGCTCAGCCCACACAGCCCCAGCTGACCCTCACAGCCCTTTGCAGCATTGGCTTCATCTGAAATGTAGTCTGGTTGGTTGTTCTGGTGTTTGGTCTAATTAGCATATTAGCTCTTTATTATATAGAATAATTTAACTCAATATGAGGGCTTTTAGGGAGATACTTTTTATATTAAATAAGGTATTGTTTTGATCTGGGGGTTATGGACCAAAATAAATTTCTTTCTGGTTGAATTTTAAGCAAACCAGACACTATGTGTTGGCTTATTGAAGTGTGAAAACTGATATCCATAAACTTATATTACTCAGTTTTTCCAACTAGCCCTATGACTGATTCTGAGAGAGATAAGGGAAATTTTTATTACCTCTCAACAACTGCTTACATGTTGGAGGTAGTCTAATTTTAATATAATGCTTTTAGCTACATCGTTGTTATTCGAATAGAAAAAAAATGTGTTTGTGGAAATATTACAAGAGGAAGAATTTTGTTTTATGCCTAGTCTACACACTTATAAGGTACACAGAAATATTAAAGTTCTGCAAGTATATAGAGCAATCAAGTAAAAACATTTGGGTCTTAGTTATCTAATGTGTGATAGTATTATGGACTGAATTGTGTCCCCAGCCCAAATTCATATTTTGAAGCTCCATCCCACAATGTGACTGTGTTTATAGATAGAGATTTTGTTGAGGTATTTTGGTTAAACAAGATAACTGGAGTAGGTCCCTAGTCAGATAGAATTTATATCCTTATAAGAAGAGAATGAGACATCAGGGCTCTGTCTCTCTCTCTACACAAGCGCAGAGGAAAGGTCATTTGAGGACACAGCAAGAAGGCAACTGTCTACAAGTCACAATGAGAGCTCTCATCAGAAACTGAATTTGCTGGCATGTTGATCATGACTTCTAGCCTCCGGAACTCTGAAAATAAATGTCTATTGTTTAAACCACTCAGTCAGTGTTATTTAGGTATGTTAGCTTGAGCAGACTAATACACATAGCAAAGTTTGATTGGTCTGCATTATCCTAGATAATTACCCTACTTTGCACTTCATTGTCCAATTCTATTTATAACCATAAGGTTAAACTCTGATGGAAATAATTTCATTTGTGACTTTGCTGAGACATTTTCAAAGCATATCATTTTGCAGGGTATGGGAAATGATTTTGAGCTTAATCCAGTTCTTCAAAGACAGAAGTTGGCAGCACAAAAAACTCCCATCATCACTGGCACTAATTAGTCTCCTTCCTGAAAGCTGAAGGAGGTATGATTAGGACTGAATATTAAACCAAGATGAAAAAAAAAACACTTTATATCTCCCTTAGTTTATCTCTGAGCTGTATTTTTTCATAAGCCAAGGGAAACTTGTCATTTGCTATCCTTGTTTTCTGACCAATTAGAGTGCAGTTGGCCCTTGAGCAACTGTCCTGCATGAGTTTGGGTTTGAACTGTATGAGTCTACTTATATATAGGTGTGTTTTTTTCAGTAATACATTGGAAAAAAATTTGGAGATTTGCAGTAAGTTAAAAAACTGCAGAAACTCAAAGCCTAGAAATAGCAAACAATTTTAAGAAAAAGCTGTTTCATGAATGCATAATATATATGCAGATACTAGTCTACTTTATCATTTACTAACATAAAATATACATAAATCTATTATAAAAAGTTAAAATTTATGAAAACATATACACAAACAAACACTATAGAAGATGCCATTTGCAGTTCAATGTAAATAAACACAAAGATGTATTATTAAATCACAAATGCATAAAATTAACTGTAGTACACTCTGTAATACTGTATTAATTTCATAGTCACCTCCTGGGGCTATTGCAGTGAGCTCAACTGTTGCAAGTATCCGCTTAGAACACCATGCGATGCTAATCATCTATGCGTGAGCAGTTCCTCTTCCCAGGAAATTTCATATCACAGGAAAGAGTGATCTCTCACATGATATATCTTATCGTGTTTAGCACAAACTTTGAATAACATCGTGGGACCCATACAGAATGCCCTGGTGATGCTGAAAGTGCCCCTGAGGAGCAAAGTCATGCATTACAAGAAAAGGGGAATTGCTGGATATGAACCATCCACTGAGGTCTGCAGCTAAGGCTGCCCACCAGTTCAAGATAAATGAGTCCAGTGTAAAGGACCATTGTATAAAAAAAAAAAGAAGTAAAGGAAATTCATGAGGCTTTCGCTTCAGCTGCTCCCACAGATGTGAAAATCTTGCACTTCCTTTTTGCAAAATACCGTGTTATCTCAAGCTTTTATGTAGATGCTGGATTGTTACAAAAAGGCATACCTGTAGACTCTAGTATGCCTTTATTTTTTTTTTTAGAGAAAAGCTATTATATGACAACTTATAGCAAAAAGAAAGTGAAGCTGAAGAACTCAATGCCAGAAAAGATGGTTTGATAACTTTAGAGAGGTTTGGCTTTTAAAATGTTGAGATAACAGGAGAAACAGCTTCTGCCAAACAACAGGCGGCAGGTGAGTCGCGGACACCATTAAGAAAATCACTGAGGAGAAAGGATATTTGCCTGAAAAGATTTCTAATGCAAAGAAAGTGCCTATTCTAGAAAAAAAAATGCCACAAATGACATTTATTAGTAAGGCAGAAAAGTGAGCACCGGGATTTAAGGCAAAGAGAGGATAACACCACTGTTTGTGCAAATGTGATCAGGTTTATGATCAGAGCTACTACCCTTGCCTTTGAAGCTGCTGACTCCCAAGCTTTAAAGGAAAAAGATAAACAGCAGCTGCCCGTTTTGGTTTTACAGCAAGGCCTGGACAACAAGAACCCTTCTTTTTTAGGTTGCTTTTCCTCAATGTTTTTTTTTTCCTTAAAGTCAGGTAGTACTTTGATGATTCTTTTGGTATTGGACAATGCTCGGGCCACCCAGAAGCCCCCATGAATTCAATATCAAAAGGATCTATGTGCCCCAAACACAACACCCATAATTAGCCTCTAAATCAGGGAGTCATAAAGGACCTTTAGGATTCATTACGTATTGTGCTTTATGAGAACGATCATCAGCACCAAGGAAGGGAAGCTGATGGAGAGAACATCATGAAGGTCTGGAAGGATTATACCATCAAAATGCCATTGTTGCTATTGAAAAGGCTGTGACAGCCATCAAGCCTGAAAAATATATTCCTGCAGGAGAAACTATGTCCAGATGTTGTGCATGACTTCACAGGATTTATAATAAAGCCAACTGAGGAAATCACAAAAGGTTGTGGCAAAACTGTAGTATTTTCATTTCTTGAAAATGAAAACACTTCAGAAATATGAAACATTTTTTCATGTTAGAAATGATACACACAATGTCCATTTCTTACGTCTTTGAATCGAGTTTTAAAACAATACGGAATGGCTTCATTTATTGCAGAGAGCAGAAGAAAATATTAACAAAATCCATAATCACTGAAAATTTAAATCAGTTGACCATCAGGTAGGTCTTTTCTTTCTATTAGCTTACTTAGCACATTTACTTTATACTTTGAATTTGCAAAGTGCTTATCATCAGCCTTATCAGTCAACCCTTGTAATGTGTCCACAATGCAGATTGATGGCAAGTATCAGTGTGACATGCATTAGAGTATTCCTTTGAGAGATTCCAGCAATAAAGCACTTGGAGGTTTAATGACTGCCGCACAATTGTCCATCAAGCCTGAAAAAAAAGTCTTAGTCCTAATTTCCTACTTTCTAACCCTCACTGATAACAAGGAGAAAATTCAACGTAAGATCATCCACAAGAATATAATGTGTGGTCTCCTTTAAAAAGGAAAGCTCTCAAATGCATTTTCTTAGGGTACTGAAAATATATTCATTGAGCAAGTATATTAGATATATATTTCTTTGTCACTTCCCCATTTAAGACGGAATCATCTTAAAAGGCTATGACATAAATTGTTGTGGAAAAGATCGATTAGTTTAAAAGCTTTTTCCTTTTAACAGATCAGATAGTTATTATATTTTACCCTTTCGCATTTGATTTTCATTGAGCCATTTTAATCATTTACTCATTTAAAAAAATTTCACAAGAACCAAGAGGTCTACAAATCTCTTTATCACCTCTGGCTTGCCTTGCTGATCACTGGGTTTGAACTTCTGGGAATTGGGGACAACTGCCTTGCCTCTGGAACCCATTTCTTTAGAAGTAGATTTTTTTAAGAGCTGCTCAATTTTCTTCCTGGGTCAGACTCACTATCTCATTTGTAATCCTTTCATTTGAGAACATCATTAGGGAATATTTATGAAGAATGAAAGAAGAATATGTTTTGAACCTGAGGGTAAAGAGAAAGATATTGTAATCAGTTCTATGGGAAGAAGCCTAAATGTTTCATTCTTTTTATTTTTTGATGAACTAATCTTTTAATTTTACATATTTTTCCAGTATTTTTCATCTTTTGTTATTTTACACTTGCATGGCACCTTTATTTGAAAATGGATACAGAGAAAAAAGTGCTCAGGGTAAAATTCATAATATTTCATTGACTTTTTTTTTTAAGATAAAGGACAAGCTGGTGGAAAAAGTTAAAAAGAGTTTGTTACAATCAAATTTACAATTATGAACTAATTGCCTCTGTTGAACGCAAACATGGAAAATCTAGCATATTGAAATAGTTGAAGAGTATCCTATATAACAAAGAAGTAATGTGCAAATTGACCTTCACAGCCTCACAAAATGGCTGTCCACAACCAGGCCAGCACGGGGGTTAGTGAGGGATGACCAAACAACGAACAAGCAGGCTGTGTGGGGCAACCAGGCTGGCAGGGGGATTAGTGAGAAATGACCAAATGACCGAACAACAGGCTGTGTGGGGTGACCAGGCCACCGGGGGGTGGCATATGGAGGCAAGTAGGCTAGCAAGGGAGCAGCAAGGGGTGACCAGGCCATGGGGGGGGGGGCAGTTAGGAGCAACCTGGCTGGCAGCAAGGGGCTGTTAGGGGTGATCAGGTTGGCAGGGGGGACAGTTAAAAGAGACTAGGCAGGCAAGCAGGTGAGCGATTAGGTGCCAGCGGTCCAGGATTGTAAAAGGGATGTCCAACTGCCAGTTTAGGCCCAATCCTGGCAATTGGACATCCCCCAAGGAGTCCTGGATTGGAGACGGTGCAGGTCGGGCTGAGGGAAAGCCCCCCCAAGTGCATGAAATTTGTGCACTTAGGGGGGGGGGCGGTTGTCCCCTCAGTCTGGCCTGCATCCTCTAGCAGTCTGGGAGCCCTGGGAGGATGTCTGACTGATGGCTCAGTGGGCCTAAGCCATCAGTCAGACATCCTTAGCATTGCCACAGAGGTGGGAGAGGCTCCCACCACTGCTGCTGTGCTCGCCAACTGGGAGCCTGGCTTCTGGCTGAACAGCGCTTTCCCTGTAGGAGCACAAGCTCCTGTTGAGTGTCTGCCCCCTGGTGATCAGCATGCATCCTAGTGACCACTCATTTCACCATTCAGTCTTTTGCATATCAGCCTTTTATTATAAAGGATACGCTGTAGCTGATGCCCCTTAAGAAATGCAAAAAATTCACTGTTAACTCATTCTCAAATTGCCCCCACTTAAAATCAAATTCCCCACCCACCCCCACCCCCCTGTGGGGTGTGTGCTGCACCTTGGGAACCACTGGGCTTGACACTTTTCCTCTCTGAACTTCATTTCTGAATACATATGCATATACCATGGGAATTGTTATCTCTTCTCTGCCTACCTCACTGGGTTGTCATGAGGAGGTTCTGAGCTAATAAACCTAGAAATGTTTCATCAAGTAAGTGATGTCTAAACGGGAAGGGGTTGTTATTTTTAAGCCCACGGGTATCCAGGAAGGTAGCAGGTGCTGATTAAGGGAGGAGAGTATGATTGTTTCCTCGGACTGTAGCTATGGAAGTTTTGCAGAGGATTCTGCTGGCCTCGGAGGGGCGCGCTCTGGCCAACAGCCCTGTAGTGGTGTTTGTCCCTGGAGGTGCTGGTGGGGAAGGTTGGGGGTAGGGAGTTAGGGGGATGCGGTGAGGCTGAAGGGGGAGTAACTGTCAAATCTTCCTGCTTAGGGCCATTCTTTAAATTGTAAGTGGCTGTTTCACAGCTGTACCTGCTCAGGGTGGGGCTCCAATCTTCTGGAGCAGGGTTGGGGCTAGGCCAGGGCAGAGCCAAGTGGGTTAGGAGGGCGGGTTAGCCCCCCACCCAAAATGTTCAGGGCGCTTCCACTGTGGAGACAGCACTGTTGCTGTGGGAGGTGGGGGGGAGAAGGGTATGACTTTGGGGGACTGCTCAGGCCTGCCTCCACCCGGATCTAGAGTTGTAAGGAGGAGAGGCATGCCCAGCCCCAGGAGAAGGGGCCGGGCAGTGGTGGGCCCTGGGTGCCTCCGGGACGCTGAAGGATGGTCAAGGGTGTGCTATTGTTGTGGGCACTTCTGGAGGTGCAGGCTGCAGCTATTCCCCAGGCTGGGTCTTCTCCCCACATGGTCAGCCTCCCTGTCCCCCCAGGGGTGCAGGGGCTGGGGTAGTGTGTCCATCTATCCCCCCAGGGGTGCAGGGGCTGGAGTAGGGTGTCTTTGCAGGGGGATTGGAAGAGCTCCCCATGGTTGCTTCCTCTTCCTTTTTTGCAGTCTGGGCTCCTGTTAGTGCTCTCTTCAGACCCCTGGGAACTAGGCTCCAGCCGCCTGCCCCCATTGTTCACACATCAATATGCAAATTGGTCATTATGGGGACACTGTAATGGCAATGAGCATATTACCTGTTTATATGTATAGATGACCAATACTTGTACAGGTTTTGCATTCTATAAAGTAGTCCTATGTTTAATATTACATTTGGCCCTTGTATTAAGTTTGAGAATCTACTGATATATATTATCACTTCTAGTTGGCAGGTGAAGAAAATAAAACTCAAAGAATCAGGGACTTTACAAGTCACATGGATGATGACATAGAAGTTGTATAGCCAAGACATGAGCCTTTGACACTAAGACCAGAGAAATTCTCCTTATTATTTCCTCTGACTAATTTATATTGAAATCTATAGATCATATTCACAAACAAGTCTGGAAATAGGTACAATAACAAAGAAAACCATAACTGAGAACAATACCAATAAAAATTTGATAAACATTTCTCATAACCTACAAAAAATAGGTCAAAATTATCTAACATTTTAATAAGTAGTTGAGGATTTTCACGCTCTTATCTGCAAATAGCCAAGTGGGCGGTTTCCAAATGAAAACTGATTCAGAAATGTTTCATGTGATTATTGCACAAGAGCTAAAATCACTAAAATGCTTCAAATAAAAACTTATTTCAAAAGTTCTTGAGAGTAAATTCAGAACCTGCCCACATGTCCAGAAATTTTGTGATATATACTAAACATTTTTTCAGTATTTTACATAGCTCCATAATGGGATATTAACAAGAGTTAATGTATTTCAAAAAGGACCCATCCATCACAAACAAATTCTTTTTTTAAATACATTTTTACTGATTTCAGAAAGGAAGGGAGAGGGAGAGACAGAAACATCAATGATGAGAGAGAATCACTGACTGTTGCCTTCAGCATATCCCCTCCTGGGGATAGAGCCTGCAACCTAGGCATGTACCCTTGACCAGAATTGAACCTGGGACCCTTCAGTCCGTAGGCCGATGATCTACCCACTGAGCCAAGCAGGCCACAAACGTAACAAACAAATTCTGTTTACCTTTTGGAACCATGCCTTATGGAACCAAATATTCAATGGTAACCTGTTGCCTACAGAATCAAGTCTAATTCTCTTACGCTGACATTCAAGGCCCGCCAAGACTTATCCCAATTTCTTCTTGACACTTCACCTAACTAGTCATATTCATAAATGGGCTATTATTACCAACCTTACCTTTTTCCCCTTCTTTATATTTGTTTCATGCTCTTTTAAATTATCAACTAACATGTCTTATCCTTTCTTTTATCTTCACAAATTCTATTCATTGATTATCCAGCTTAAAGCAGGTTCCCTCCAAATCTTTCTTTTTCTTTATTTTGAATTCTAGCTTTTAGTACATGTAATGTTAATTTTACATTTAAAATGCATTGCCAATCTTGCATCACAGTAGACATTTTAAAATAGTATCATTTCAATTCTATTTTTCTATTTTTTAACTAAATCAATATAATAAAATAATATTTGCTATAATCATAACATGTTAGAGTCAGACATCAGAAAAGTACGTTAAATACATTTTCTCACTTAGAACAACAACCCAGAAGTTGCTTATTTCACACTGAGACATAGGAGTTTAAGTTCCACCATCAATGTTATAGCAGTAAGATAATTGGTAAAATAAGAATTTGAAACACAAGGCATTTTGGAGTCTAGAACCAAACTTTATCTTAACATATAACCTCTATCAAGAATTATAACTGAGGATAGAAGTTATGAATTAAAATTATTTATATCTCAAATATAATGTTATATTTGGGAGTGAATCCTGGAACAGAAAAAAACACATTAGTGGAAAACCAGTGAAATCCACATAAAGTTTTGGTTTAGTAAAGGGTATTTTTCTTAGTTTTTACAAATACAACCAATATTATAAAATATATTGAGATTAGGGGATGCTGTATATATAGGAAGTCTCTGTATTATTTTGGAAACTTCTCTATAAATTTAAATTTATTCTAAAATTTTAAAGTTTTAAAAAATGATATGAACAATTTTTGTCTGCTCATAATTTATATTCTAGTTATATTTCCTCAGCTGTGTAATTGTGATTACTCTTCCATAATCTTATGGTATTACTAGAGGCCCAATGCATGAAATTCATGCAAGATTAAGTCTTCCTTACCCCAGCTGCCTGCACCAGCTTCCCTCTGCCACCCAAAACCTGGGCTTGCCTCTGGCACCTGGGACCCGGGCTTCCCTTGCAGCCCAGGCTTTGTCCTGAAGATCATCCGGAAGTACATCAGGAAGGACGCCCAGTCAAATTAGCATATTATGCTTTTATTATTACAGATGTTTACTACCTCTTTGTGGAATCTATATTTTTGTTTAGATTTGCGTGGGGATGTGTTTGTGTGTGTATGTGTAAATACTTACTTTTGCTCCTTACCACTTTATCAACATTATAATGGCAGTCATTGCATCTTATTAAATGTTTAATTCCTCATAAACTTTGCAAGAGTCTTGTATACATAATGAGAGTGTAAATAAATAAAATGTGTTGGAAATTTTGAAATTGTCAACTTGAAGGTGGCTTTGCAATTTTGATAGACTTTCATATATCTAGTTATCTCCTTTTCCTCCACTTTCTTTAATGCTGATGATGTATAGAAAGATGGCCAGTAAGATTTGTAGCTATAGTCCATGGTTAATAAATAAAATAGCTAAGTCAGTGGTGTGATCTCATGTAAAAATCCACTCTTAGATGATAGAGTTAGACATAATGGAGAATAAAATCCACTCCCATGCAATATCCATCACCCAAGAAATAAATATTTTCAATTCAGAAGAAAAAAAAAAACAATAGGATGTTTCTTCTTTAAATTCAAACCATGTTCTGATGTTTTGGGGGTTTTGTTTTATATTTCAAAATGCACCAAATCATAGTTTACAAGCTTTTTAAAAGCAATTTTATTTTCTCAGCCTAAATGAGGGGAGTATTTGTAAAAATTAATTTTATAAAACTTCACTCTCTGCTTCTGTTGTCAAATTTCCCTGCTAATCAAATAATTATATCACATAAAACATCCAGACATAAGATACTTTACCTTTTCAAAGGCAAAAATCTTCCCTGGTCCCTGGCTGCTCTCTGTGCTAACAGCAGCATGCAATGCATAAGGAAAGTGGCAAGGGATGCTGACAAATCCATCCTCCTACTCTGTTTCCTCCTATGTTTGATGGTAGTTTTTTAAATTATGCCCCCCAGTTCTAGTGTGCCTTGCCTCATTGGTGGATGTAACAAATCAGTGGCAATTCTAATCGAATTAGAATTGTTTTCTCTTGGAACCTCAAATTACTGCTCAAACCCGGCGAGTTAACAGGATATTGCAATGGCACATTACAGCCTCCTGATCTCTGAACACTTTCATACTTGAAAACAGAGTGACAGGGTACTTTCCGTCATCAACCAGGAAAGGTCTCTTCACTCATGCCTTGAAAAGGAGAGTAAATGTGCAAATCTATGCAATTGTGCTTCCCTTCCCATCTATCTTGTCAAATGAAAATCGACATGGGAATCAAGTCAAATGTGCTCCAGCAGATTAGAAAGAAATAATGTGTATTTTCCCTCTTGAGTCACACACAGCAACTATCACCTCCTGCTGTGCCAATTTGTCTTGGGCTAGTGGTTCTGAAGGTTAAACTTTCAAGGTCCTGTGAATGAGAAGCCAATACTATGCAGGGTGAAATAAACACAGAAAGAAAAACTTGTGGCTAAAATAAGAAACTGTAGAATAAACTGTAGATTGCATCTTTTTTTTTTCTTTCAAGAGAAAGTACTGTTCTCCTGCCTGAATACTGTTAAAATAATTAAAGGAGAAGCTGTAACATTATATGTAACATATTCTCTAATAAAAATTAGGCAGCTTTTTAGTTGTTTTTGAGTCTTTCATTCTATTTGCTGTTACTTGATGTCAGTTATCCTATAGCTCCCTTGTATATAGATATATGGGGGGATAGAGGGATGAACCAGAGGGGTGGTGTGACCTATGAAAAGAAAAGGAAGAGGAGGTGAATAAAACCTGAACTATTTGAAGAATGAATTTTGATCAATGTCAAAAGCCAAATGTGATTCACTGTATAAACCACTCGTTGATCACCCCACCTCCATGCTTGCTTTCTCCACTAACACTATTATATTCTCTTCAGGACATCCCTATCACCATCATAATGTACTTGGCTTTGTAAAGATCCTCATTTTTTTTTTTCAAGAAAATGGCATGCTTCTAGCCCAGGTGTAACTTTTTTAAAGAAGATATTGGCATATTCAAAGTAAAAGGCAGATAATTCTTAATTATGTTGTTCTTTTGTGAAATCACTTTTTAGAATTCATCAGGGCCACCTACACCCAAAATATTATAATCCCCCTGACCTAACTTGGGACTCATTAGCAAGTCAGGTTGTATGAGAAAATCTCATTACTGCAGGAACTGTCCAAGCAACTATTAGCAGAGAGAAAGCAGGGATAAAAGTAACCCAGGTGACTGTCTGCAAATTGAAACAGATTAACTATTATTTTTCCAGAATCCTGGAGGAATACAGAAGAGCTGCACCACTGAGAATACAGCTGAAAGATGATACATAGGCATCCATGAGTGAAAGAAGCATAAGTAAAATTAATTTGCCCAAAACAATATCCCTAGAAACAGTTTTAAACAAGCTTCAACATGTTCCCACAGCTGACAATTTATTTAATTGGGAAGGCTATTAACCATTTAATTTCAATGGACAAAATTCTATCAGATTATGAAGCCACATACATAACCACAGGCTTCTCTTTTCTCCTTGTACTCATTTGGGGACACTAATTGAATTCAACCACAAAGCACTGGATTCTATTGTAAATGGAGTTGGTTGCTTTCCAGAAATCAATTCCCATTTTAAAACAAGGCCTAAAGTGTCTGGGCTTCAGCCAGATGTTTCTGAGAGAAGGGTGATTAAAATGGTTGCTAATCTCATGGTGAATGTTTTTCTCACCATTCTCACATTCTACCATGAAGAGGTAAAATGAACAACAGTTTAGTATTACATATTTCTGGGAAGGTTATTTTAATACATGTTAGTCTACAATAATATGTGTGATAAAATGAAGGGAGCATAAATTTGATATGGAAAGGCAATATTGAGTCTAATAAGATGATATTTATCGATGGAAAAATAAGGGTGCACACTCTAGAATTATAACCATTTCAATTAAATTATTGTTTTTTACTTGTGATCACTAAGAATCATTTTGGAATTTTCTTGCAGTTAAACTTATTGCTAAATTTTTACTTCCAATGGTACAAAGTGGAAATTTGTGACACCAACTCAGAATATCTGCATTTTGAAGCAGTAATAGAAGTAAAATGACCATTTTCCCATTAGAGTTCAATTCTGATGAGTGACACACACATCAATACCAAAACTACATGCATGCATATCAATACCAAAACTACAAATGCTTAAACTCATCCATGATGTAAGATTTCTTATATCATGTTATTCTATGATTTGTTGGAAAATTTGCTTGTCTGGTAACCTTGAATTTCCAAAGCTGTATAATACTTACAGAGTCCTAGTCTTTCTATTGGTGACTACTTATCATCCACATGTTAAAATACAGGCATCTACTACACTCTTTTTGACCTTTGTATTTCTACTACATTTGCTACTTAAATTTTAGTCTTTCAACACTCTTATATAAATCTATCCATGCAAGACAGGTCACTCAACAGGTGTGATTGTCTTTTGCAATTCCTTCCCATAGAAAATCACTAAAGCTTTTGCAGAAGTCTGGAAATTAAATTGACCTCAAGTTAAGAGAAACTTAAATATTGCAAACAACCTATAAGAAAAAAAATATTATCTCCATATTTCAGATGAGTAAATTGAGGCTAATATGCAAATCAACAGAATGGTGGAACCATTGGTTGCTATGATGTACACTGACCACCAGGGGGCAGAGACTCAATGCAAGATCTGCCACCTGGTGGTCAATGTGCTCCCACAGGGGTAGAACCACTCAGCCAGAAACCGGGCTCACGCCGGGTGAGTGCAGTGGCAGGGCAGGAGCCTCTCCTGCCTCCACAGCAGCACTAAGGATGTCCCACTGATGGCTTAGGCATGCTCCCTGAGGGGTCCTGGACCATGAGAGGGCATTGGCCAGACTAAGGGACTCCCAGCCCCTGAGTGCTCGAATTTTGTGTACCAGTCCTCTAGTACTCAATAAAACCTAACCAGCAAGGGTGGCAAGGCAGGGAAGCTCAGTTGGAACCCAGGCCCTCATAGGCAGAGTCCTTGGGTAAAAGGTAGAAATGATGGAATGGGGTTGATTGGGCAAAGCTTTAGCATCTCTATTTAGAGCAAAGCAGCTTCATCACAACTCATTATGTTTGAATTCCAAGTAAAATAATTTTCTGAATAAAATACTCATAGTTCAGGAAATTTACTGCAGGACACATGGAGTAAACAACTATCCCAGGTTGCCTAGAGGTTGTCCCAACACAGGAGCTTCAGTGCTAAAATGGGAAAAGTCCCAGAAAAAAAAGGATAAGTTAGTCACCCTTCTACCCTATCTTTCACTAATGGATGTTGTTAAAGCAGGAGATTGAGCAGGTGGTAGCAATGCACTCTGAGCACTATCATTTATGTGGAGTGTGGCTCTGGTCCACAGCTTCATGTGATGCAGCACTGTCAGGGCACGTGCACTTTCCCTGGGTCTTGACTTAGTGCAAAAGATAGGCAATTATGTACTGATCCATCTGAATTTGTCTGTGTTTACCTTTTTAAAAAGTCAGCATAGCCTGGCCAGTGTGGCTCAGTGATTGAGCATTGAATTATGAGCCAGGTCATGGTTTGATTCCTGGTCAGGGCACATGCCTAGTTTGCAGTCTCAATCCCCAGTGTGGGGCATGCCAGAAGCAGCCATTCAATGATTCCCTATCATCTTTAAACTCTCTCTCTCTCTCTCTCTCTCGTTCTCTCTCTTCCCCTTCATCTCTAAAATTAATAAAAGCATATATATTTTTGAAAGTAGGCATACATATTCATATATATTAAAATTATTAAAATTGTTTTACCTTTGGTTATGTGTTAGAAATAGTTGGCACATTACAGACCCTAATTCTGAGTTAATTATGGGCTTAAAGGCAGATGTGGCCACAGTGACTCTCTGGCTATACTGAAGAACATCGCTCTCCGGGCTCTGGTCCTGAGACATTCCACAGCTCCTCCATTGCCATTGAATTAATTTCCTGTTATGTAGTCATTAGAGGCCCAGTGCATGAAATTTGTGCATGGGAGTGTGTCCCTCAGCCCAGCCTACACTCTCTCCAATCTGGGACCACTCAAGGGATGTCTGACTCACAATCCAGGACTGCTGGCTCTCAACTGCTCGTCTGCCTGCCTTATTAATTGGCCCTAATTGCTTCTGCCTGCCAGCCTGATCACCCCCTAACCACTCCCCTGTCAGCCTGATTGATGCCTAACTGCTCCCCTGCCAACCTGATTGACCCCAAATGCCCTCTCCTACAGGTCTGGATCTCCACCAACTGGCCTTCCTTGCAGTCCTGGTCACCCTCAACTTCCCTCCTCTGCTGGTCTGGTCCCTCCCAACTCCTCTCCCCTGCTGACCATCTTGTGGTGGCCATCTTGTGACCACATAGGGGCAGGATCTTTGACCGCATAGGGACAGCCATCTTGTCTGTTGGAGTGATGGCCAATTTGTATATTACTCTTTTATTAGGCTAAAGTCCCAGATCAGGATGGGAATTCCTTGGGGCACGTGGTGGCCTGGGTGAAAGGCTTGTGGTGGTTTGAAGGCTAGCCACACCCCCTGGCAACCCAAAAGGAGGCCTTGGGATCTGGGATTTATTTATCTTCTATAATTGAAACTTTATAGCCTTGAGTGCAAGCCAGAGTATGCCAGAAGTTTGGCTTCCTCCATTGCTGGGAAATCAAAGCCTCCTGCTCGCTCCAGGGCCACAGCTATTTTTGTTGGGATTTATTTATCTTCTATTCTTGAAACTTTGTAGCCTTGACCACAGGCCAGGGCAGGTGGAAAGTTTGGTTTCCTCCATTACTGAGGAAACCCAACCCTCCTGCTCACTCTGTGGCCGGCCACCATCTTGTTTGGGTTGATTTGCATACTCACTCCTGATTGGCTGGTGGGCGTGGCTTGTGGGTGTAGCTGGGTGATGGTTAATTTGCATGTTTCTCTTTTATTAGTAGAGTCATTCAACAAATATGTGCTCAAAATTGTGAGAGGTACTGGGTGTGTAGGCCTCCTATTGCTAAAATATAATTGAAAGAAATGCAAAATCCTATATAATAAAAGAGAAACATGCAAATTTGACCGTACCTTTGCTCCTGATTGGCTATGCTGCCAGCCAATCAGGAGTGGGGGCGGGGAAAAGTGGCACAAGCTCCAGTCCTGGAGTGAAGATGAAATGGTGGTGGCGGCGAGCACCCAGCCTCCAGGGCCTGGTGGTCGCAGGCAGCCGAGGCTGAGCTGAGCAGGGCGATGGCTGGGTGAGTTGGACATCCACTTGGACATCCCCTGAGGACTCCCAGTATGTGAGAGGGGGCAGGTTGGGTTGAGGGACCACCCACCCCCAGTGCACGAATTTCGTGCACCGGGCCCCTAGTTGGAATATAATATGATCATTTTTATTAACAAAGTTTACATAAGAGTTCGGTGTAAGATTTGATTCTGTTTTTCCTGCACAATAAGTAATCATCAGAGAAATATGTGCAAAAATATGATACCGAGTTTTTGCTGATTAAAAAGGTCACTTTGGTGTATAGGAGGACATTTTAACCTTTAGGAGCTTATTGCAATAACCTGGGGAAGACATGGCTGGTTAATGTACTATAAAGAGTAGGCCTGAAGAGAGGCATAGGTGCTAAGGATACAGCAAGCAATAAGAAGCATGATTTCTTATTGTTTAATATGTGAAGCAGACAAGCAGATGGTCATCCCGATACAGTGCCACATGTTCTGTGCTAATGGGATTCATAAGTTACATGACTGCAAAGAGCAGGGACCTGGTCAGAAACACTCTGGGAGGAACCAAGATGGCGGCATAGGTAAAACACCTATCTTGCTGTCATACTAAACAATTTTAATACTACAACTTAACGAAAGAGCAAACACCTTCCAGAATCACCAGAAAGCTCGCCGAGTGAAAATTCCACAAATAAAAGTGAAGATAAGACACTGTGACTCAAAGGAGCGGTGGCGGACAGCATTGAAAGATTCATGCGGAGAGAGGTTTGGAGCGCGCACCAGCGGAGAGGGCAGGCAGCTGAAAACCGGCCAGTTTTCTCGAACGGGGAGATAAAGACGTCCCACTGGACTGATTCTCCAGCTTTGGGTGAGGTCCAGGGAACCAACCGAATATCATACGGGGTGAAAACTGCACAGTGGGAGGGCACGCCGAAGCTCGGGTGCTACAGGGTCTCCCGGCTTGTGGAGAAGGCAGCTTGTGCGAACGGCTCGGCTGCGTGACCTGCGCACAGAGAGCGATCTGCGACTTGTCTCTCATTCAGAAAACCATCAGACTGCTTTGTTTTACAACCCTGGGTGAGACGTTAGGCGTGCAGACTCATTTGGGGAGAGTCTGAATTCCCCGGCAGCTGGTGAAGCTCGGCAGCAGCTCTCTCTCAGAGGTGCTGGCAGCCATTGCCCCCGGCACAGAGTTCCTGGGGTCACATAGGGCGGAGCTAACGCTGTCTGCTTGGCCCGGAGACTCCGCCCATCCAACCTGAGCACAGCTGAGCTTCACAGACAATTGGCCTGGAGGTCAACCCCTCCAAGTGCTAACAACGATTTACCTGAGCTTAACTTCAGCAAGACTGTGCAACCCATATTCACCTCAGGTAACTGGGGAGGCTGAGCCACTGTCCCTAGTAGGAAGTCTACCACACAAAGCTAATTGACCAACTCAGGGAAGCAGCCACCATGCAGAAACATGGAAAGAAATCAGATGTGAAAGAAATGGAGGAAAAAAAACGACTGGACATGGTATTCAAAACCACAGTTATAGGGCTTTTCAAGAGGCTCCAACAAAAGGTCCAGGCCTATAAGGAAATAAGCAAGACCGCAAAGGAAATGAATGAGTCCTACAAGGAAATGAACAAGACCCTCAAGGATATGAATGAGACTTGCAAGGAAATGATCAAGACCAACGTGGAAATGATCAAGACCAACGTGGAAAGGAATGAGTCCTACATAGAAATGAAGGAGACCCTCAAGGATATAAAGGAGACTCTCAAGGATATGAAAAAGGACCAACCAGAAATTAAGCATACACGGACTGAAATAAAAAAATATTATACAAAGACCTAAAAGTGCTCTGGAGCACCCCAAGAACCAAGATCAAGATTTGAAATACAAAGAGGTGAAATCCACTCAGCTGAAAAAGCAAAAACCCAAAAGAATCCAAAAAATTGAAGATAGTGTAAGGGGCCTCTGGGACAACCTCAAGCATACCAACATCCGAATTATAGGGGTGCCAGAAAAAGAGAGAGAGCAAGACAATGAAAACCTATTTGAAGAAACAGTGACCGAAAACTTCTCACACCTGGTGAAAGAAATTGACTTAGGAGTCCTTGAAGCGCACCGAACCCCAATATATAGGAACCCTAAGAGGACCACACCAAGGCACATCATAATTAAAATGCCAAGAGCAAAAGACAAAGAGAGAATATTAAAAGCAGCAAGAGAGAAACAGTTGGTTACCTATAAGGGAGCACCCATACGATTCTCAGGGGATTTCTCAACAGAAACGATGCAGGCCAGATGGGAGTGGCAAGAAATATTCAAAGTGATGAACAGCAAGAATCTACAACCAAGATTACTCTATCCAGCAAAGCTATCATGCAGAATTGAAGGTCAGATAAAGTGCTTCGCAGATAAGAAAAAGCTAAAGGAGTTCATCACCACCAAACCAGTATTATATGAAATGCTGAAAGATATTCTTTAAGAAGAGGAAGAAGAAAAAGATAAAAGTGTAAATTAGGAACAACAAATACACATCTATCAACAAATGAATCTAAAAATCAAGTGAATTAATAAGCTGATGAACAGGATAAACTGGTGAATGTAACAGAATCCCGGACATAGAGAGGGAATGGACTGACAACTCTTGGGGATAAAGGGGGTGTGGGAAGTACAGCAAGAGACTGGACAAAAATCATGCAACTATGGGAGAGGACAGTGGAGGAGGTGAGGGTGGAGGGTGGGATGGGTACCAGGAGGATAAAGGGAACAAAGTAATTAATATACTGAACAATAAAGATTAAAAAAATAAAATAAATAAATTAATCAAAAAGAAACATTCTGGTATGCATTGCAACTCTGTCTCAGAGAAAAAATTAGAGGGACTGAGGGTGAGCCTCTGACCCCTAAATGAAGTGGCTTTAAACTAAGATGAGCTCAGGATTTTGAATTACCATTTAATAAATGTAAGAATATGATACCATTTAACA
The DNA here is from genome assembly GCA_027563665.1 of Antrozous pallidus. NCBI lineage: Eukaryota > Metazoa > Chordata > Mammalia > Chiroptera > Vespertilionidae > Antrozous > Antrozous pallidus. The sequence goes on from CM050508.1 coordinate 74,998,339, forward strand.
CTGCAATAGAGTACAAAGAAATCAAACATATTTGTCATGTCTTCAATAGCAGAAACTCTGAGGATCCAATACTAGATTTACAAAAGGTGGGGATGCTACTATATATTTTTCCCATTTTATATAATCTTCTTACATAGCCTCTATGTAACAGAATCATTTGTTGAAAATCCTCAGGACCTTCTCTTAGACAATGTGGAGATTGATGACTCTCCTCTTCCTGACATTCCTGTTCAATTAGATAGAGGTCAGGGAGACCTCTGCTCCATATTTCGCCAATGAGTACTAAGGACTTCAATGGAAATAAAGTTCTCTAATTTTAGGTCCTGTTACAACACAAATCAAATTCACCTTTCACTTATAAAATTGGTGATAATTAGCTGATGTTCTCCACCAAATTCTCCCATTTTTTTAAATTCTCCCTTCATTATTTACTGGCTTATTTTGTTAGCTTTAGCTTCCCTCTCCAACCTTCCTGTTTACCCTCTTGATATACAGCTTGACTCTGGATCAAATGCAGTGGAGGACCTCATTAAACGCTGAGCAGCAAGTTTTGACAAACTCTGCTTTCATGCAAGTTCCACAAGAGAAATACATAATATAATTTTTATGGTTGACTGCCTTGAGAAAATTTAGCACACCAGAAGCATAATTCATTCAAGGAAAAAAATCTCTTTAGCTGAGTTATTACCAGAGCACAGCTCTGCAGCTGGAAATAAAGTTTGAAAGCTTCTGCGTACATAAGGAGCACAAATGGATTTGGGTCATCAATAACGTGACTAAGTTCAGAATCAAGGTGTTAAGGAATCTTCTTATGAAAAATAATAAGAGTATTCATTGTGCTTGTGTTTCAAAGGCAATTGGGTCCCTGTACTACACTATACATATGTCACCTCATTTTAATCCTAAAAACCCTTTTACATCAGCATTGTTATCCCCATGTATAGATAGCAAAGCTGAGGATCAGAAAGGTTGAATAATGCCCATAAGGGTCACTTCACTGGTAAGTGCTGAATCCAAGTCTCTTAAGTTCCGTAGCCAAGGCCTTTTCCTATGACTTTCATGAAAATATTCCTTCTCCTTTTAACTAGAGTATGTGTGCATCATTGAATGCTTGAAAATCATATAAATATATTTGCTGTTCTCCACATTGTTTGTTAGTGCAGGCAGCAGAGAATACTAAATGTGCAGCAAGAAGTAATCTGATCCCCTTCCCCCCAAAAAAGCAATCTAAATGTTTTAGTCTCAGAAACACCATTCAGTGAACATAGTAACATAGGAGTGGATGAGGAAGGGGACAGGAGTCAGAGTTGATTTGATGCTAATACCAAAGCACAGGAGAATATGTATCCCTTGCCAAATCATTTATTTGTGATTGTTTGCAAAATCTAATTGTATCACCCTAAAGAGTGTGAAATGCTAAGCAAAAAATGTTTCTTTGGGCATATCTATATAAATAGAGAGCTTTGATTTCCTCAATGCAATATTTGCATAGATGCAATGTAGTTATAAAGACAGAACCATACTGCAGTGGCACTTTTAAAGAGTCATTTAGAAAGTAAATGAGAAATAATGCGAGACCCATAACACGGAATATAGTATGCCTCTTTCTCATGGATTTTCCTTTAGCCATCTAATTTATTTGCTGCATCTATTTTAGAATTCTTTGATGCAAGAAGTAAGCTCAATTATCCTTCGGGGGTGGGGAGGGGTGGAAGGAATGTGATCAGATATCAGAAGAACAAAACCTGGAAATGCGTTAGTACTAATCTCTCACCGTCACTGCTCTCTGCAATTCTGGCTCACACTTGCTCTGCACACTTTCTCTGATTTTCAGTCCACGTGGCCGGTAGAAGATGGATATTTTACTGTCCTATGTTTATATGTCATTATGGAAGCAATCTGGACAGATATTCATAGTGCTAATTTCAGGTTTGTTTGTTTGTTTGTTTTGTTTTTTTTTTTTTTTTTTTTCTTTCAGAAAAGGAACAACAACATCCTTGTTTTATTCAATTCTTTCCTCTTGGCCCAATCAATGTGACCAATGTCTCATAAGGTAAACACATGGTTTGGGTCCCCCATTTAGGGAGCTGAGACTCATTGAGAAGCATCCTGTGCAGAACAAATGCTCCTAAAATGATCTGCTATACCTTCTACAGTTTATTTATTCAGGTAAGTGCTTCTATGCCCGAAGTATCCTCACGTTTTCAAAGTTCCCTCAAAATACATCAGCAAGAAAGGCTATGTGATTATAGCTATCCATTCACAAAGGGAGTCTTCACAGCTGATGAGATCACTTTGGCTTTCCCCTTATCGGACCAATGTGGAGCACAACACCTCCACTTAGGACATGGAACTGATGTGGGAGGAGTTTTAAGCATAGTGGCAAGATTTCTTATAATGAAAAGTGACAGTACCCTCTCAGAGAGGCAGAGAGTGGACAGGTTATAGGACAGCGACTCCCCTGAGGTCTTTCTTATATTTCCTTGGGTTTGGAAAAGAACAGGCTTCCTTCACACCATTTAATCTCTTTCCTGGAGTTTCTGGGGCTGGTGCTTGTGCCCCATTCTTCCTCCTGCCCCATCCAATAGCTTTCCATGATTTTCTGGGGCCTGTGCAATTCCTCTATTTGATCTTTTCCACAGGCTAGTGCCTTCCTCCTTTACGGTTGCCACTTGGGCTCCTACTACACAGGCCTCACACAGTTCCACGTCCTCATTTGGCTTCTCCTGTGAGTGCACCTAGTAAAAGGAATTTCCTTGCTATTTTCTCCCCCTGCCCCCTTAGCCAGGTGGATCTCTGAGGGCGGCTGTAAGGCTGATTCTTTCTACTTAATCAGGTTTAATCACATCGCTGGTCCCGTTGGCTCCCTCCTCTTTTGTTTATAGCTAACTGCCTACCCCAGATTCATATTTAAGAGATTTTTTTTGTTTCCTTTTTTATTTGTTTTCTTTTTGTTGTGGTGGTTTGATTACATAATTTAGCTTACCGTGGTTTAACGTGACCCACACCTCACAATCAGTCAGATCTGTTGGTATAAAAATTATATCCCAGAGCATTATTCCTCACTAACATCTTTTCCAATAAATATACTAAGTAATATGACAAGCACTGCTTTTTGAATAGATGACTATACCACCTTAGATACAACATTAAGAATTTAATTTGACAGAAGAAGAGAAGCATGAAGGGCCAGTACTCAGACACACGTGAATAAACACAAAGTACCAGAATCCTGCAAAACTATTCTAGATGCAAGAGTGACAAGAGAAGAATAAGAAACCAATGCTCCATGAATATGACAGCCAGTGAGGGAAACACATTAGAATATAAAAAGAGGTCATTCTTACTTATTTTCAATAGGTGAGCTTCAGAAGTAGAGTCTTTGCTGATATTAGAAAATTATAGTTTTCAAGCCAGAGTTATATTATAAAAATTAGAAAAGATGCTGGTGTGTTTCATCTAAGCCAGGGAAGGAAGGAAGGAAGGAAGGAAGGAAGGAAGGAAGGAAGGAAGGAAGGAAGGAAGGAAGGAAGGAAGGAAGGAAGGGGAGGGGAGGGGAGGGGAGGGGAGGGGAGGGGAGGGAGGGAGGGAAGGGAAGGGGAAAGCTACATCTGTTTTTTACTGAAGAATCCCAGTTAATATATGTAGAAGAAGTGAGAAAAATAGAATTACTAGTAGAATTAAATTACCATCAGACCTGCATAATGATATTTGCAACTGATAAGTTCCACCAATAGGTACTAAAATTAATAGGTGAAAGCTTAAGCAGAAACAAGAAATTTGCACAGTCTCAAATATCTTTCCCAAAGAATTTAGAAATTACAAAGGAAAAAAACAGTTACTTCACAGGAGGATTCTGGCAGATACCCCCTTAGGCAAACTATCAAGGTTAACATCATCAGTGTTATATATAAACACTAGAGGCCCAGTGCCTGGCCTGCACCTTCTTGCAATCCGAGACTCCTTGGGGGACATCCCTCTCACAATCTGGGACCACTGGCCCTAACAGCTCACCGACCTGACTGCCTATTGCCCCTAACCACTCTGCCTGCCTGCTGATCACCCCTAACTGCCTCTGTTTTGGCCCCCACTGTTGTGACTTCATCCAGAAGGACGTCCAGAATGACTTCCGGAAGGTTATTCAGCTGTCCGGTCTAATTATCATGTTATGCTTTTATTATTATAGATTGGGTAGCACTTAATATAATATCCTGAGTGGGGCACTTCACTTCTGTGGAATCCTTCCACATAACCTAAATATAATGCAAAACCTACATTAAAAGATGAGTTCAAATTGAGAAATACTACACAAAAATAAATGACCAATACTCTTCAAAAAGTATCAAAATCAGAAAAATGAGAAAACTAGTAACTATTTCATATTGAAGGAAATTTAAGAGACATGAGAACTAATTGAATTTAATGTGGGATTATGAATTGAATACTGGATCAAAAAAAAGACATTAGAAAAACAAAAACTGATAAAATCTGAATATATTCTGGATTTTAGTTTATAATATTAAGCCAAATGAATTTCTTAATTTCAACAGAGGTGTTTGTTGTTTTCTAAGATGTCAAAAGAAAGAAGTTGGGTGTAAAAGTATAAGAAATTTTTTCCACATAATTATGGAACTCCCTTTTAAGCCTAAAATGCCTCAAAGAATAATGTCAAGTACTTAAAATAAAAATATATAATAAAGACTTTGAGATGACAATAAATATGCTTAATACCTGCTAGAATCTAACACGACCACTTCTTTTTTTTTAATATATTTTATTGATTTTTTACAGAGCGGAAGGGAGAGGGATAGAAAGTCAGAAACATCGATGAGAGAGAGACATCGATCAGCCACCTCTTGCACGCCCCCTACTGGGGATGTGCCCACAGCCAAGGTACATGCCCTTGCCGGAATCGAACCTGGGACCCTTCAGTCCACAGTCCAACACTCTATCCACTGAGCCAAACCGGTCTCAGCATAACACGACCACTTCTAAAACTGAGTTGGTGTCCTGCACTAATAGCAGGAGGGTCTCCACTTGGCTTCAGACTAATACAAAATTATTGTCTTCTCTCTTTACCATTCTGATGTACACTTCATTGGCTTTTAAAAGTATATCGTTCATCCTAAAGCAATTGTTAAAACAAATCTCCTTAAACTTCTCATTCTACTGATTCTAGCATGATGCGGATAAAAAAATCCATAGGATGTTATATATGACTCTGCTTGGTTGTAATTTTCCAAGTTAAGAGTTAATATATCAAGATCATAAAATTTTATAGCTTCTAGTTCAAGTAAAAACTATAAAAAAATAAAAGATTATAGTACACATTATCAGACTATGCATGAAATTGCCTATTTAGAAAGAGGAATAGTAAAATGATAATTGTTATGATGTTAAAATTTCTGAATAGAAATTGCCACAATCTCTAGTTGGTTTATCAATAAGATTGCAATTTTCTTTGAGCCTGTACTGTACTTCATGCCGCCTTCTGAGGATGTCATCTCTGCCATTATCGATGAAGCTGAATTTCTCCGGGAGGATACAATGACTGGAGAGCTAATGTAATGCTCATGCCCACATTTTTGGGGGCGCGACCTGAGTTTAAAGTGATCATCAGAGGCCATGAGGGAGAAGAGAAGTAATGGAGAAGAACTGACATTTCTACATCATTATTGTTCCTACTCAAGAAATGAGCCTCTCTTATAGAGCTTTTAGAATGCAAGAGAACTTAAGACAACACACACACACACACACACACACACACACACACACACACACATCTTGCTCACTGTTCCTGTGAGTCACTGGATGAAGTCTAGAAAGGGCCATTCAACTATATCTCTAAAGTAGAATATAAGCCCTAAGGAGGAATATCTGGATATTGAGGGACGAAACACTTGAGGAAATGGAGCTTTTTAGATGTATCTGGTCTTTTTCTGAAGCCCCATCACTGACTCGGTTTGTTCATCTTTCAAGAAACTCTGTCCTAGACCATGTATCATTTGATTGAAAATGATTAAATGATTTTGGTTTCCCTTCTCTCTCCATAGATATAAATAATCTATTATTTATAGATTAATAATGTAATGTTAAATAATCTATTATTTATAGATTAAAATTTTCCAATTTGAATAAATTTATTGGAATTATTATACTTTACTGGGAAGAACTTACCTACTGAATTGATGGATTCTTCCTTGAATTCTTAAATGGATCCTCAGTTTTTAAACTATTATTTCTCTATGTTCTCCTCAAGAACATGAGAAGCAAACATGTGTATAAACCACCTGATGGGAACTAAAAAAAATCAGTTTCTCCTTCTTATTCCAAAATGACTTTTCAATTTCCACCCCTACAGTAATAATAAGAACTCTAGGACCAGGTGTATAATCACGTACTTAAGGTGACAAGGCCCTCAGCTGGAGCCTGATGCCACGTTCGTTCTCCCAGCCTTTCACTGCCGCCGCTCTTGTGGAGCATGTTTTGTGTTGTAAGTGTTTGGCCCTGTGCCTGCTTTGTCCTTCAGCTGCATGGGCCTTAATCTTCCCTGGGGTTCCTGTACTTAGAAAGCTGCACAGATCTCCAGTCCTGTTTCATTCATTGCTACTTGTTCCTGTGTATGACCGTCAGACTTCCCTCAGTCTTGCCTTGTTGCATGCATCCTTTGAATGATTGCCTTGTTGTTGGCATTGTTTTTTTCTTTAATTAATCTACATCTTCATTTCTGTTGATTGGCCTATAGATTTAAATTCTTATCTTCCTTTCCCTCCAGTTAATAAAGGAAAATAATTTAACTGCCACAGAGAAGATATTTTTCTGTTTTTCATGCTATAAAAGTTCTTTTCTTCTAGAGACAAAGAAAACATTTACTTCTACCAGTGGTCATGGTGGTAATTAATATCTTGTGTATACTTTTGTGGGAGGAGATTTGGTATTCAACCCAAATCTTGGCCATAGATTTTAGTCCATGACTAAATATAAGGAAATTATATTTCTATATTTTTTAAATGTTGATATTTATTGACAAGTAAGAATCTTAAGAGTCATGTTTCAAATAACTCAAAAAAAGGTGTTTGAACTCACCCAATGCAAGAAAACACACAAAAATAACTGGCAATCTGTTAGGTGAATATTGAGCTATCACAGGAAACCTAAGGAGAGGAAATGCAAGAGGAATCTGTCATTCATTTTCTTTTCCTGTCCTTCCTCCATGTCTCACACCACTCCACAAATATTCTAGTATTTATGTTTTTATTTTGCTTATTCTTCTCTTTCTCTAAATGCCCTTTATTTTCTGCTTTTGAGTATTGATAGCCTTAGCTTCAACTTTCATGACTCTTAACTTTTCCACAAACACAGTGTCTGAGTGTCAATTCCAAACTCTCTGCAGGAAAGATCTAATTGAGTTATTTTAGGTGTTCACCCCTGGTTCAGTTAGCACTGGCTATAGGTCAACTAACTGCCTCAACAGCTAGATGTATAAGGAAACCCTCAGAGAAGAGAACCAGATGCCCAGCTATCACTACAAGTTTTACTATGCAGTCTTTAGCAGTTAAAGATAGACTCCAGGTTTTCGTTGTACTGAAATAAGTAATTTATATGTCCATTATGTTGATTTTACATGTAACTACTAAAAAGGTAACAGAGTATTTCAATGTGATTGGTAAAAGTAAGTCTTTGCTGATGAGAATTTCCTTTTCTGCTATAAAAACTCATTTCTAAGCACAATTTTTTCATTCTCTTTTTCTAAAAATTTACTGTCCTCCATTAGACTAAGGTCATTGTCAATATTACTTTCATTAGACTTAACAGCACAAGACGAATTTTCCAATAGAATTCATGGTAATTTATTTTACATATGTGCTTTCTTAATTTAGAGATTGTCAAGTTTTAGCAGGCATGAGACTTAGCTGGAGGGTCCAGATAGGGCCCAAGAATTTATATTTCTAACAAGTTCCCAGGTGATACTGATATTGTTGATTCTCAAGTCTCACATTAATAACCCCTAATATAATCCATTGCTACTGAAATCCTGAAATCCTTGGACTATTAAAATACAAGAGACTTTTGATATTGTCAGGTTCTGATTTTGGTATTCATTTTTTTGTTTGTTTGTTTTTCTTTATTGTTCAGTTTATTAATTACATTGTTTCCCCTTTTTTATCCCCCTATATCTCCCGTCCAACCTGTACCTATCCCACCCTCCACCTTCACCTCCCCTCCCCAATGTCCTCTCCCATTGTGGCAAGATTTTTGTCCAATCTCTTGCTGTACTTCCCACAACCCTTTTCGCCCCAAGAATTGTCAGTCCATTCCCTCTCTATGTCCATGTTTCTGTTATATTCACCAGTTTATCTTGTTCATCAGCCTATCAATTCACTTGATTTTTATGTTCATTTGTTGATAGATGTGTATTTGTTGTTCATAATTTATATTTTTACCATTTTCTTCCTCTTCTTAAAAAATATCTTTCACCATTTCATATAATACTGGTTTGGTGGTGATGAACTCCTTTAGCTTTTTCTTATCTGCGAAGCACTTTATCTGATCTTCAATTCTGAATGATAGCTTTGCTGTAGATTCTGAATGATAGCTTGGTTGTAGATTCTTGCTGTTCATCACTTTGAATATTTCTTGCCACTCCCTTCTGGACTGCATCGTTTCTGTTGAGAAATCCGCTGACAATCATATGGGTGCTCCCCTTTAGGTAACCAACTGTTTTTCTCTTGCTGCTTTTAATATTCTCTCTTTATCTTTTGCTCTTGGCATTTTAATTATGATGTGTCTTGGTGTGGTCCTCTTTAGATTCCTATATTTTGGGGTTCTGTGTACTTCTTGGGCTTTTAAATCAGTTTCTTTCACCAGGTGGGGGAAGTTTTCAGTCACTATTTCTTCAAGTAGGTTTTCATTGTCTTGCTCTCTCTCTTTTTCTGGCACCCCAATAATTCAGATGTTGGCATGCTTGAGGTTGTCCCAGAGGCCCCTTACGCTATCTTCAATTATCTGAATTCTTTTTGTTTCTTGCTTTTCCAGCTGAGTGTATTTTGCTTCTTTGTATTTCAAATCTTTAACTTGGTTCTTGTGGCCCTCTGGCTGCTTTTAGGACTTTGTGTAATATTTTTTATTTCAGTCTATGTATGCTTGATTTCTAGTTGGTCCTTTTTTTTATCTGTGAGGGTCTGGTTCGTATCCTCAGAGGTCTTGTTCATTTCCTTGAGGGTCTCATTCATTTGCTTGAGGTTCTCATTTATTTCCTTATAATTCTCATTCATTTGCTGGTTGGTCTTGTTTATTTCCTGGTAATTCTCATTAAGTTGATCGGCCTTTTGTAGGAGCCTCTTGAAAAGCCTTATAACCGTGGTTTTGAACTCTATGTCTTGTCGTCTTTTCTCCTCCATTTCTTTCACACCTGATTTCTTTCCAAGTCTCTGCATGGTGGCTGCTTTATGTGGTAGATATCCTCTAAGAGTCAGTGGCTCAGCCTCCACAGTTACCCAAGGTGGGTACTCTTACTGCAATCCTTTATGGGTTGTATTCAGTATTTTTGAATTTAAACCCAGCTTGTTGTTGTTAGCCCTAGGAGGGTTTGACCTCCAGGCCAATTGGCTGTGAAGGGAGACTGTGTTCAGGTTGGATGGGCGGAGTCTCTGAGCTGCGCAGGCTTGCGCACGCGGGTCTCTGTTGGATGGGGATGGCTGCAGACACCTCCAAGAGAGGTGTCTCTTCCCCTTGCCAGACAACTCTGCCTTTCCCCAAATGTGCCTGCACACCAAATGTCTAGCCCAGGGTTGTAAAATAGATGGTTTCTGGAACCAGGAGACAAGTTTCCAGGGGGCAAGTCATGGGTTTGTGCGACCCTTGTGCAGAAACTTCTTTTCGCTGCCTCCGGGTTTCTAGCAGACCTGCTTCCAGGGTGCATCCCCCGGACCTTGGACCTCGCCTGGTGCTGGTGAGTCCGTGCAGTGGGACGTCTCTGCCCTCCCCGCTGGCGAAATCCGGCCGGGGTTGCTGCTCCAGCCCTAGCCCGCGCGCATGACCAGGACGGCTCCTAACCTGTTTCCGTCTGAAAGGCTGCGCCCCCCTCGCTCCTAAGTCTCAGTGTCCCACCTCTACTCCTATTAGTGGAGTTTTCATTCAGCCAGCTTTCTGGCGATTCTGGGTGCTGTCTGTTCTGCTGTTATGTTGTAGTTTTTAAATCGTTGCGCACGGCAGAACAATAGGTGTTTACCTATGCCACCATCTTGGTGTTCCTTCTGATTTTGGTATTCATTTTCATATTCCATTAGTGAGTTTAACCACTTCTATGTACCACCTCTCTTAGTGTGTTCTTCATATCTTTCTTTTCTTGAAAAAAAAAATTCAGTTCTGTAGATGGAAAGTAAACATCTTGCCTTAAATTAAAGATAACTATGAAAATAAATTTAAAATATAACAATTTTAAAAGTAATAGGTATGTCATACCAACTCAAATAGTTAAAAAATTAATATGCAAAAACAAATTATTTAATCAAAATAAAAACTCTTATGGTTCATTCTTATTAAAGGAGTAATCATCTTAGTGTATTTTGCTTAAGATTAAAAAGAGATCCAACATCATTAATTCAATTTTTTTAGTTGTGATATTTACTTTCATTGCAAATCCAAATATATATATGTATGTGGTTGGAAATGACAGAAGAGATCTAAGAACTTTCTTTGAAATGGTTGGATATTAATATTTAATCCTAATATTTAATCCTATGATGCAAGTTATTTTATCCAAACAATAGAGTTGCAAGAAGATCTCTAAAGCCTTCTGCAGATGTTGTCCTGAGTTTTCTAATGCCTGCAATATCAAGGAAAAACTAGGTTTGTCTCTCCCACGTTGCCATGCTCTTTCGGGAAAAACTTATGCAAACCATTACATTATTCAAGTTTTTTTTCATAATGTTCTAACATGCCTTCAGTGAGTTAGCTGACAAATGTATACTCAGTTTCTTCTGAAAAGAATATTAGCTACATATTTGTAGGTTGGCTGGTCTGACAGTGGGTAAAATACATCTAGTGTTCTGTGCAACAGAGCACCTTCCTGGCAGAAGATTCTTGAGATGCCTCAGACCTCAAGTGGGGACTTGAAATATTAATGCTATTGCCTTAGTTTGAAACACTGTTCTTGACTAAGAGGGTTCAGCCCAATTGACCCAGGTTTCCACTAAGTCACTGGAAGGTGGTAGAGGAAGAGAAGCACACCATTACTGGTGACCAAAGATCTTCTGTTCCTTAACTTTGTAGGAACTTCCTGAGTATTAAACCATAATACATGCAAAGGAGTTTGAACATAGAAGCATACAAGTGCTCAATGTTGATTATTCATTTTTGGTGCAAGAAATTCATGCATGGGGAGCGGGGGTGTCCCTCAGCCTGGCCTGTACCCTCTCCAATCTGGGACATCCCTCTCACAATCCAGGACTGCTGGCTCCCAAAGGCTTGCCTGCCTTTCTGATTGCCCATTACCGCTTCTGCCTGCCAGCCTGATGACCCCATAACCACTTGCCTGCCAGCCTAATTAATTGGATATTAATATTTACTACTAATGCTATGATGCAAGTTATTTTATCCAAATAATAGATTACAGTTCAATTCCTGGTCAGGGCATATGCTTGGGTTGTGAGCTCCATCCCCAGTACGGGGTGTGCAGAAGCAAGCTGATCAATGATTTTTTCTCATCATTGATGTTTCTATCTCTCTCTCCCTCTCCTTACTCTCTGAAATCAATAAAACTGTATCCTATCTAATAAAAGAGAAACATGCAAATTGATTGAACCTCCACTACACCCACAAGCCATGCCCACTAGCCAAACAGGAGCAAGCATACAAATTAATTCAACCATGATGGTGACAGCCACAGAGCTGGAGTGAGCAGGAGGCTTGGGTTGTCCCTGGTGATGGAGGAAGCCAAGCTTCCTGCCTGACCTGGCCTGCCCTGGCCTCTGCTCAAGGCTACAAAGTTTCAATTATAGAAGATAAATAAACCCCAGATACCTGCTTCCAGCTGGCCCTGTCCTCTGCTCAAGGAGGCACTGAAAAAAAAAAAGCAAAATGAAGGGGCTGGGAGCTTGGGTCGCAGGGAGCTGTGGCCAACAAGCAAATAGCCATCAGCCCTTCACCCAGGCTGGTCAGGCACCCCAGCAGGGACCCTCACCCTTCACGGTTTGTGGCCAGCCTGAAAACAGCCCTCAGCCCCTCACCCAGATTGGCCACACCCCCATGGGGTGAAGGTCCATGATGGGGGGCTTGGACAGCCTGCAAACAGCCATAGGCTACTCACACAGGCTGGCCAGGCACCCCAGCAGGGATACCCACTCTGATCCAGGACACCCTTCAAGGCAAACCAGCCGGCCTCCATGCTTGCACCAATCCTCTATCTATACTAATAAAAGAGTAATATGCTCATAAACTGGTAGACCATCCAGGGGACCTTCTGAACGTTCTTCTGGAGAAAGCCATGGTGACAGGACCGAGGAAGAGGCCATTAGAGGCCAAGAGGGGAGGGCAGTTGTGGGTGATCAGGCTGGTGGGGGATGGGGTGATTGTGGATAAGCATACCAGCTGGGGGGCCAGTTGGAGACAAGCAGGCCTTGAGTGGGGATCAGTTTGAGGTAATCAGGACAACTGGGGGGGTGCAGTTTGGAGTGAGTAGGCCAGCAGGAGGACAGTTGGAGGCAAGCAGACCAGTGGGGAGGGAAGGTGTTGGTGATTAGGCCAGCAGGGAAGGCTGTTGGGGGTGAGCAGGCCAGCAGGGTAGTCAGTTGGGGGTAAGCACACTGGCATGGGGGACAGTTGGGTACAAACAGGATAGCATGCAGAGTGGTTAGGGGCAATCAGCAGGCAGGCAGGTGAGCACTTAGGAGCCAGCAGTCCCAGATTATGAGAGGGATGCCCGAGTGCCAGTTTAGGTCCAATCCCTATAAACCAGAAGTAGGACATCCTTTAAGGGGTCCCAGATTGGAGAGGGTGCAGACTGGGCTGAGGAAAACTCTCCCCCAACACCCTATAAATGAATTTTGTGCACTGGACCACTAGTGTGTATATATATATATATATATATATATATATATATATATATCTCCTCCAAAACAAATCCTTTTGTGAAAGTAGACATAAAAGAAAATAAACCAGAAACCTGGGGAATTTATACAAATTTACCTACAGGTGATATGAAACAGGAAGGTAATAATTTATCAGATTTTGCATAAATAGATAACTTACTGGGTCAGAGTTTAAGACAACTTAAGGTAGACTCCTCCTGGGGGTGTTATTAGGATAAACACAAAGTTTTAAAGTTGGAAATGCTTCCAGGGTGGATCAGGTAAGCATCAAAATATACTAGTAAATAGTGAATGTTATGAGCAAGGAAAAGGGGGAGAAAGAGACTGAAGTGCTAAATGCATTGCTCTTCATACTTCTTACGCGACAGGCATATATTCAAGTATAATTCCACTAGATCGTCATATAAGCTAAGGTAACTAATTAATTTGTGATCAATTGTCACAAACTATCTTTTTGGCTTCATACCTGTAGCTCTTGCTATTTAACAACAACTGTAGCATCTAATGGAAACATAAAAGGGAAAGAGAGGAGATGAAGACAAACTTCATATTCTTTGAAACATTGCCTGGGACCACCCTCTCTGCACTGCTCAAGATTAAGAGTCAGAAGAGGACAAATCAGTAAGTGGGTATAGTTTGCCTCTAATTTCTTTTTTTGTTTGTCCATTTTTCTTGTTCCAACACAGAATGACTGTCCTCTAATAAAAAAGTAATTTTCTTTAAAGACAATACTGTGACAGTCTCTGAAAAAATGGTAGTATTTTTGCCCTTTTTTGAAATTGATAACATTTTTCTTGCAAAATTGTTTTTATAACTTGATATTGTATTTACTCTAGGTGAAATTTTACAAAAAAAATAATTGTCTCTGAGGGTTGGGTATCTTCTCCATTACAGAAATCACCTAAATTCTGTTTATCTCAATAAATTGCAATTTGATGGGCCTCTGTAAACAACTGCTAAAATTTTCTCAAGTGTGTTAATGCTTGTAAGATAGATAGCCCACAAACACCTCATTCTGGAGATAATAGGGTAGAAACACCTATCTTACACCCCACCACAGACTGGTTTATCTCAGAGAACAAGGGACTACCGTACTCAACTTCTTTTCTTTGCTAAAATACTCTTGCCATGGTTTCTCCTATCTCCAGTTACACATGTGCATTAGAAGCGGGGGGGGGGGGGGGGGGAGAGAGGAACCAAGATGGCGGCATAGGTAAACACCTATACTGCTGCCTTGCACAACAATTTCAAAACTACAACTAAAAGACAAAATGAACGTCATCCAGAACAATCACAGGCCTGGCTGAGTAGAAATTTCACAAATAGAAGGAAAGATAAAAGGACACTGAGTCTCAGGGGAGCTGCGAAGAGCAGAGTTACAGATATGTGCATAGTCAGAAGTGCGGAGCTGCACAAGCAGAAAGGGCAGGCAGCTGAATACCCAGCTGTTTTTCTCAAACAGGGAGGGAGACAAAGGCGTCCCACTGCATTGATCCCCAGTTCCAGGCAAGTCTCTGGGAACACAGACTCAGACAAGGTGAAACTGGACAGTAAGGAGGAAGCACGCTGAAACTTGGAAGCTGCAGAGCTGTGTGAGCTCATGGAGAGGGTGTGTGGCTGGCTCTATTGTTCAGGAGGAAAAAAAAAAATAAAACCCTCCAGACTGCTTTGTTTTCCCATTCCAGGTGAGTCTTTGGGTGTCAAGACTCCTTTGGGGAGAAACTAGACTGGCCAGCAGTGGGCAGAGCTCCAGGCAGCTTTCACTAAAAGGTGCATGCAACCATTACCATGGGGCACAGAGACCCGGGAGCTATTTAGGGTGGAGCTGACAGGAAACCAAGGTTGGCTGCTCAGCTGGGAGAGTTCACACCATTCAAGCTGAGCACAGAGTCTCTCACAGTATAAACACAGCTGATCCTCACAGCCAATTTGGCTGGAGGTCAAACCCTCCCAGCAATACCAACAACAATCTAGGCTTAACTACAACAAGACTGTGCAAGCCATGAAGGGCTGCACCAAGAGTGTCCACCTCAGGTAACTAAGGCAAAGACTGAGCCATTGTCCCCTAGAAAACATCTACCAGACAAAGCTACTTGACCAACTCAGGGAAGATGCCAAAATGCAAAGATAAGAAAACAAATCACATTTGAAAGAAATGGAGGGGGAAAAAATGACTGGACATAAAAGTTCAAAACCGTGGTTATAAAGTTTTATAAAAGGGTCCTAGAAAAGGGTGATAAATTTAACAAGACCCTCAAGAATATGAACAAGACCCTGGAGGATATGAAAAAGGACCAACTAGAAAGTAAGCATACACTGACTGAAATAAAAAGTATATATATATATTATACAGAGACCTAAAAGCAGACTAGAGGAATGCAAAAATCAAGTAAAAGGTTTGAAATACAAAGAAGCAAAAATTACTCAGCTGGAAAAGCAAGAAACAAAAAGAATCTAGATAATTGAAGATAGTCTAAGGAGCCTCTGGGACAACCTCAAGCATACCAACATCAGAATTATGGGGGTGCCAGAAAAAGAGAGAGAGCAAGATACTGAAAACCTATGTGAAGAAATAGTGACAGAAAACTTCCCTCACCTGGTGAAAGAAATAGAAATACAAGTCCAGGAAGCACAGAAAACCCCAAACAAAAGGAATCTAAAGAGGACCACACCAAAACACATCATAATTAAAATGCCAAGAGCAAAAGATAAAGAGAGACTATTAAAAGCAGCAAGAGAAAAACAGCTAGTTACCTACAAGGGAAACACCCATATGATTGTAGCAGATTTCTCAACAGAAACGATGCAGGTCAGACAGGAGTGGCAAGAAATATTCAAAGTGATGAATAAGAACCTACAACCAAGATTACTCTACCCAGCAAAGCTATCATTCAGAATTGAAGGTCAGATAAAGTGCTTAGCAGATAAGAAAAAGCTAAAGGAGTTCATTACCACCAAACCAGTATTATATGAAATGCTGAAAGGTATTCTTTAAGAAGAGGAAAAAGAAGAAAAAGGTAAAGATAAAAATTATGAACCACAAGTACATGTCTATCAACAAGTGAATATAAAAATCAAGTGAATTAAAAATCTGATGATCAGAATAAACTGGTGAATATAACAGAATCATGGGCATAGAGAGGGAATGGACTGACAATTCTTGGGAGGAAAAGGATTTGGGAGGTGCAGGAAGAGACTGGACAAAAATTGTACACCTATGGATGATGACAGTGGGGGGAAGGTAAGGGCAGAGGGTGGGATGGGTACCGATGAGGGGGAAGGGAAACAATGGGGGGAGGAAATAAGAACATTGTAATAATCCAAACAATAAAGATTTATTAATTTTTTTAAAAAGCAGGGGGAAATCACAGAAATCATATATGAGGAAACAAGAAACCATAACAAAGCAATGTGTAATTATAAAATGTGAAATACTCTTAAATACACAGCATTTTTCTTCCACTACTCTCTGAAAACACTCAAATCATCCACGTACTCTGAACTTTCCAAGGGACTGTTATGGAATTTAAATCAAAATTAGTTAAACTAAAAATTTTTTAAAAACTTTAGAGATTAAACAACAAGATCTATTTACTATGTTCTATAACATGAGGTAAACAATAAATAAGTAAGCACCTCACAGAAATTTGTTTTATAGTTCTCTAATTGAGAGATAACATGTGATGGACCCAGTATTGATGAGGTGTTGACCTGTCTCCATCTGTGGCATTCCCATGTTAATTATGTTCAGTTAATTATGTTAGAAATAATAATTTTGAAGTACAACTTGAAAATTGCTCTAACCCCAAAGAAAGATATTATCATTTTCACTAAAATTCTATTTGCAGTATGCTCAGTTAGTTTTAAAGCATTTCTTATAGCACAATAGCATTACAGTGTAGACATTCAGGAGCACTGTTCTAAAGTAGGGTTACTTGGCTTCAATTTCAATGTGCCAGGTAATACAACAAAAATAAAATTAAAAAACACCATAACTGATGTCGCTGAGTGGTTGTGTGTCCACCTATGAAAGGGGTCATGGTTCAATTCCCAATCAGGGCATATGCTCCGGTTGTGGCTCTATCCTCAGTGTGGGGCATGCAGGAGGTATTCAATCAATGATTCTCTCTCATCATTGATGTTTTTATCTCTCTCTCCCTATCCCTTCCTCTCTGAAATCAATAAAAATAAATAAATAAATAAACCCTATCTAATAAAAGAGAAACATGTAAATTGACCGTACCGCCACTATGCACACAAGCTATGCCCACCAGCCAATCAGGAGAGAGTATTTAAATTAACCCAACAAATATGGCAGCAGCCACAGAGCTGGAGAGCTCAGAAGGCTTGGATTGCCCACAGCGACAGAGGAAGCCAAGCTTTCCACTTGCCCTGGTCTGCCCTGGCCTTTGCTCAAGGCTACAAAGTTTCAATTATAGAAGATAAATAAATCCCAGATACCAGGGTCTCCACTTGGGTTGCCAGTGGGGTGTGGCCAGCCTGCAAAACACCACAGGCCCCTCACCCAGGCCACCCCATTCCCCAAGGGAACCCCCACTCTGATCCAGGACATCAGTCAGCCCCCACCTGGGCACCAGGCCTATATCCTTTCTAATAAAAGAATAAATATGCAAATTGACCATTACTCCAACACACAAGATGGCTGCCCCCATGGGGACACAAGAAGGTCACCACAATATGGCCAGAAGGAGAGGGCAGTTGGGAGGAACCAGGCTTATAAGGGAGGGCAGTTGGAGGCAATCAGCCCTGAAGGAGAGGGCAGTTAGGGATGAACAGGCTGGCAGGGGAGGGAAGTTGGCAGTGACCGGGCCTGCATGGAAGGACAGTTCGGGGGTACAGGGCCTGCATGGGAGGGCAATTAGGGGTGACCATGCCTGCAGGGGAGGGCAGTTAGGGGTAACCAGACCAGCAAGGAGGGCAATTAAGGGCAATCAGGCTGACAGGGGAGCAGTTAGGCATCAATCAAGCTGGCAGGAGGAGTGATTAGGGGCTGATCAGGCTGGCAGGCTGAAGCAGTTAAGGGCAATTGGGAAGACAGGCAGGCAATAAATCATTTATAATAACTATAAAAGCATTCCTGGATTGTAAGAGAGATGTCCTACTGCCCATTGAGGCCCTTAATCCTATCCTAAATGGGCAGTCGGACCTCCCTCAAGGGGTCCCACCCAGATTGGAGAGGGTACATACTGGGCTGAGGGACATCCCTTCCATGCACAAATTTCATGCACCGGGCCTCTAGTAAATAAATAAATATAATTAAAAGTAATCTCATTTACAGTGAAATAGGGAGGCCAGAAGAGAGAACTTTCAGATAAACTTATTTCTGGAGTAATATGTGGCTCACTTTTTGTTTAAAAGTCAATACTACTATGATACCAGTTTTTTCATCATAAAATAGGTTATTAGTAACTTAAAACTCATAGGGTTTTAATATGTTTGATTTATATCAAATAATTACTAGTTTCTACTACTAATAAAATTATCATCTTTTAAGGTAATGCAATTCAAACCTGAACTCTGAACCTACTTGCTCTGAAAACTCAGGCAAGTTAAATAACTTGAATCCAGCTTGTTAATAATAAACACTTCTTTCATTTTCAGTTTTAAAAATAAATAACATGGCTGGAGAGCTCAGTGTAGCTTCTGGAACATAAAAATAATCCCCTCCCGCCCCCATTTAGGTTAGCCAGTTTGCTCAGCCAGCATGGCTCAGGGTTGGACTCCCATTCAGGTCACAGCCCAGGTTGTGGGTTGTGGGCTTGATCACAATGTGGGATGTAAAGGAGGCAGCAGATAATTTTATTCTCCCTAATCATTTCTTTTTTCTCTCTCTCCCCCTTCCTTCCTCTCTCTGAAATCAATAAAAATGTATTTTAACATAACTTTTAAAAAGCTTGAAAAAAATAGAAAAGTCAATTGTTACCAAATCCTTGAAAAACAAGGTCCTTGAACAAAGTCACATTTTCCAGCCAAATTTTGGTGAGGGCTGTCTTTTGAAATAAAATGTGCTTATTTTTTAGATGGTAAAACATACGCATATCTTTACGTTACATTTATGTTGCCATTCTCTTAAAGAGGAACACATTTATGATGTTTATCCTTTAGTTTTAGGTAAGGGACTCATCTCAATGCTCAGTCCCCTTCTTTGCCTTTCTTGTACAAGTCCTGAGGACACTTCACAGAGATGATGACAAAGGCTTATTAAAGGAATCCAAACCAAACACAGCTTGAGAGGAAGAGAGAAGCCAAGATGGTGGCATAGGCAAATACGTAGGCTGCTGCCTCGCACAACAATTTTAAAACTGCAACTAAAGGACAAAACATCTATCACCCAGAACCACTGGAAAGCTGGCAGAGTGGAAGTTCTGCAACTAGATGGAGCATTGAGACAAGCACAAGCGCTGAAAAGCTAAGGTACAGAGGTCCACCAACCTGGCTGGCAGTGGGCAACGGGGTGCTGCTGTTTTCAACCCAAAGGGAAACAAGCTCCTGATTACTGTGAACTCATTTCTGGGGAAATGCTGGCGATCCAGACTCCTTCAGGGAGAAGTTGGACGGTCTACCATCGGGTCGGAAAGTGAGGGTGGCTCCCTTGCAGAGGTGCCCGCAGCAATTACTATTCACAGCACGGACATGCGGAAATGTAGAAATAGCTGAGTGTTAGCCATCACTGTTTGCCATGCCCTAGTGACTCTCTGAGACTCTGCCCCACACAATCTGCAAACCCACCCTAGATGTGCACAGAGTCATTTGCATATAAGTGGCCTATGCTATCACAGCTTAATCTAACAAACTAATTGCAGCTCTCATCAGCCCAGGAGAAATCTGCAGACCTCACTGTAGCTCCTGCTAGGTCACCTCAGACAGTAGCTGACCTGCACCCCTTTGGAGATCCAGAAGCTAGTGTATCTAGAGGTCAGTGTGAGACGATACCAGAATTCAACTACTCACATCCACAAGTGATACATTCAAGAGGCAGACCTGGTGAACACCAAAACCCCATTGAAGCAAGTCCAGTCTCCTCCATTACAGCAGTTCTTCCACTCCATCAGCATAGGGAAGCAGCAGAATGCAGAGACAAAGAAACATGTCACAAATGAAGGACATGGAGGACATAGAGTTCAGGACCACATTTATAAGGTTACTTAAGAATCTTCTAAAAACCGCCTGAGAAACTTGATGAGACCTTCAAGGACCTTAATAAGAATGTCAAAAAAAATAGAAAGGACCAGTCAGAAATTAAGCATACAATGACTGAAATAAAGAATATACAGAAATTCAATAGTAGATCAAAGGACTCCAAGAATCAAACCAAAGATCTGAAATATGAGGAGACAAAAAACACCCAACCAGAAAAACAAAAAGTAAAAAGAATTCAAAAATATGAAGAAAATGTAAGGAGCTTCTGGGACAACTTTAAGTGTACAACAGCTGAGTTATTGAGCTACCAGAAGAAGAGAGAGAGCAAAATATTGAAAACCTATTAGAAGAAATAGTGACAAAAAACTTCCCTATCTGGTAAAAGAAATACACTTACAAGTCCAGGAAACACACAGAACCCCAAACAAGAGGAATCCACAGAGGATCACACCAAGACACATCATAATTAAAATGCCAAGGGCAAAAGACAGAGAGAGAATCTTGAAAGCAGCAAAAGAACAGTTGGTTACCTACAAGGGAGTACCCATATGACTGTCAGCTATTTCTCAACAGAAACTATGCAGGACTGATCAGAGTGGCAAGAAATATTCAAAGTGGTGAATAGCAAGAACCTACAACCAAGATTACTCTATCCAGCAAGGCTATCATTCAGAATTGAAGGTCAGATAAAGAGCTTCACAGACAAAAAAAGTTAAAGGAGTTCATCACCGCCAAAGCAGGATTATATGAAATGCTGAAGGGTATTCTTTAAGAAGAGGAAGAAGAAGAAAAAGGTAAAGATAAAAACTATGAACAACAAAATGACAACAAATACATACCTACCAACAGGTGAATCTAAAAATCAAGTGAATGAAAAATCTGATGAAGAGAATGGACTGATGAATATAATAGATTCAGGGACATAGAAAGGGAGTGGACTGACAATTCTCAAGGGGAAGAGGGTATGAGGGGTGGGGGAAGTGATAGGACAAAAATCTTATACCTACCGATGAAGACAGGGTAAGGGCATGGGGTGGGGTGGGAGATTGGGTGGGGGGAAGCTATTGGGAGGAAAAAAAAGAGGATCACCTGTAATAATCTGAACAATAAAGGTTTATTAAAAAAAAACACAAAGCGATCTGGTGGAAATCTTTATTGGAATAATTATTGAGAAGTCATCAAGCTGTGGAATTGGAAAATAATAGTTTGTTTTTTTTCTTCTAATAAGTGGTGCTTTCTAATTAAATACTGAAGTCCTAATTCTGTGTTTCAGACATGTTTAAAGTGGATTTTAAGCAGGAATTACAGACGCCAACAGAATGTTCCTCTGCTAAGACATAGGAAGAGACTGATAACACTGTGGAAAAAGTGTGATAGACTGTAGAGACCAGAATATTTCAATTAAAAAGTGGTTTTGCTCCATTGATTTTAAAATAGAAATAAAACAATTCAGATGATCTTGCCTGGGAGTTGTTTTACTGTTAGTTCTATTGACTTGTATAGGCGTCTTATATAATATGCAATAATGCACAACTAGTTCTTTGAGTTTACTCTAGAAATATATTCCTTAAACTGGGGACATACATAAGAAAATTACATTTTTCCCTAAATCACAAGATTTTTTTTGGGGGGTGGATATAGTTATAAAGTATTTTTCCAAAGATTAACATAATTTATAGAGTCTACAGTAATAACAGCTACAGTAGAACAGTCGACTGGACTAAGAATCAAGTAACCAATTTTATTTCCAGTTTTGACACTAACTATCTGTGTGATCCTAAGAAAATCATTCCATCTTCTGGTTTTAGTTTTTCATCAGTTAAGTGAGAAAAATAAACTTGGTCGCTTCACAGAATTCATAAAGTGTTAGAGATGAAATGGACATAGTCTAAAAATATAGGGTTTTGCTTAACAAATGAAACGACAGGGCCCTAGAGACATATGGTGCTTTGTCCAATGTTCATTTGCATCAAAGGAAAAGTGAAAAATAAAATTAAGGTGTTTAATTTCAATCCAATGCTCACTTCTTCACATTGAAACATTATATTTTTGTCTTTTAGTGAAAAAATGAAAATAAATTTTATGATTTATCCTATATAATAAAAGAGTAATATGAACATTGATCATACCTCTGCTATACCCACAAGCCACACCCACCAGCCAATCAGGAGCAAGGATGCAAATTAACCCAACCAATATGGCTGTGGTCATGGAGCTGCAACAAGCAGGAGGCTTTGGTTTCACTGGCAATGGAGGAAGCCAAGCTTCCCTGCTGCCTTGACCATACCAGGCCTATACTCAAAGCTGCAAAGTTTCAATTATAGAAGATAAATAAGTCTCAAAAAAAATGGTGGCAACCACGGAGCTGGAGAGAGCAGGAGGCTTGAGTTGCCCCTGATGATGAAGAAAGCCAAGCTCCCACAGCTGGACTGTGTTGGCCTCCTCTCAAGGTTACAAAGTTTCAGTTACAGAAGATAAATAAATCCCAACAAAGATGGTTGGGCCCACAGAGTGAGCAGGAGGCTTAGCTTTGCTCAAGGGCACAAAGTTTAAATTATACAAGATAAATAAACTCCAGATACCAGGGCCTCTACTTGTGTCACCAAGGGGTATGCCAGAGCCCTTGCCCAAGCCACCTTATGCCTCAAGGGAAACCTCACCCTGATTTGGAAAACCGTTCAGGGCAAACCAGCTGGCCACCACTCATGCACCAGGCCTCTATCCTATCTAATAAAAGAGTAATATGCAAATTGACCATCATTCCAACACACAAGATGACTGGCCCCATGTGGACACAAGAAGGCTGCCACAATATGGCCAGCTGGAAAGGGCAGTTGGCAGGGACCAGGCCTGCAAGGGAGGGCAGTTGGTGGCAATCAAGCCTGCAGAAGAAGGCAGTTAGAGGTGACCAGGGCAGAGGAGGGAAGTTGGGGGCAACTGGTCCTGCTAGAAAGGGCTGTTGTGGGGGACCACGCTTGCAAGGGAGGGCAGTTAGGGGTTACCAAGTTGGAAGGGGAGGGGAGTTAAGGGCAATCAGCTGTCAGAGGAGTGGTTAGGGTGTGATCAGGCCAGCAGGCAGAAGTGGTTATGGGCAATCAGGAAGGCAAGTAGGAAAGCAGTTGGAAGATGGTAGGATCAGGCCTATATGGGCAGTCAGACATCCCTTGAGGGACCCCAGATTGGAGAGGCTGCAGGCTGGGCTGAGGGACACACACCCATGCATGAATTTCATGCACCAGGCCTCTAGTAGATTATATAAATACATAATGAATATACAAGATTCATTTCAAATTTATTTTATATTATATATACTTATAAATATATAAGTATATTTATTCAGTATATAGTTTTATATTAATACTAGAGGCCCAGTGCACAAAATTTGTGCATAGGAGGGGCCTAAACAGGCAGTCAGACATTGCTCTCACAATCCAGAACTGCTGTCTCCCAACTGCTTGCCTGCCTGCCTTCCTGATTGCCCCTAACCACTTCTGCCTGCAGACTGATCACCCCCTAAACATTCCCCTGCCAGCCTGTTTGCCCCTAAATGCCCTATCCTGCAGGCTTGGTCACCCCTAACTGCACTTCCCTGAAGGCCTGGTCACTCCTAATAGCCCTCCACTGCAGGTCTGTTCCCCTACAACTGCTCTCTCCTGCAGGCTTGGTCACCCACAACTGCCCTCCCTTGCAGGCCTAGTCCCTCGCAACTGCCCTCTCCTGCTGGCCATCTTGTGGTGGCCATCTTGTGTCCACATGGGGCAGGATCTTTGACTACATGGGGGCAGCCATCTTGTGTGTAATATTCAATCTGAATATTACTCTTTTATTAGATAGAGTAGAGGTTTTGTGCACAGGTGGGGCCCAGCTGTTTTTCCCTGAAGGGTGTCCAGGATAAGGGTGGAGGTTCCCTTGGGGCATGGGGCAGCCTGAGTGAGGGGCCTGTGGTGGTTTGCAGGCTGGCCATGCCCCTGGTTACCCAAGTGGAGGCCCTGGTATCTGGGAATTAGTTATCTTCTACAATTGAAACATTGTAACCTAGAGCAGAGCCAAGCATCTTGCTCACTTCATGGGGGCAGCCTTTTCTGTTGGGATTTTTATCTTCTATAATTGAAACTTTGTAGCATTGAGTGGAGTCCTGGGCTACCAGGGTGTGTGGAAAGCTTGGCTTCCTCCATCACAGGGGAAACTCAAGCCTCCCTCCTCCTCTCTCTGTGGCCACTTTCATCTTGGTTGAGGTTATTTTCCATACTCACTCCTGATTGGCTGGTGCGCATGGCTGGTCATTGTAGCATAGATATGGTCAATTTGCATATTACTCTTTTATTAGATTAGGTAAAATGTATTTATTTATTATATAATAATATTTATGTTTACATTGTATTCATCTCTCTCTTGCCCAATAGCATGTGAGCATGATTTTTGTATATTTGGTAATTTTTGTTTGAGTTAGTGGGAAATGATATTAAAAAACCTTTGATACAATGCAAATATTTGTTCATGATTACTTGACAACAGATTTGTAGTCACAATTTGGTTTGGATTCTGCTTAACAATCGACTATTTTAGGAAGTTCTTTCCAATTACATAAAGTCATTATATAGAATTTTCCACTTGGGCTGCTTCTAAATGTTGGCTATTGTAAATAATGCTACAATGAACATAGGTGTGCATATATTTTTTTAAGTTACTGTTTCGGGTTTCTTTGAATATCAGTAGATGAATGAATAAAAAGTTGTGATACATTTACACAATGGCATACTACTAGGCCATAAAAAAAACGGAAATCTTATCCTTTATGACAACATAGATGGACTCAGAGGTCATTATGCTAAGTGAAATAAGCCAGTCAGAGAAAGACAAGTACCATATGATTTCACTCATATTTGAAATCTTAAAAACAAAATAAACTAACAAATAAAATAAAACTAGACTCATAGAAAACAGACTGACAGCTATCAGAGCATAGGGGAGTTGGGAAGGCTGGGTGAAAAAGGTAAAGGGATTAAGCAACAAAGAAAACAAAAGTGATAGACAGAGACAACAGTATGGTGATTACCAGAGGGAAAAGGGACTGGGCAGAGATAGAGATAGTCAAGGGGGTATAAGGTGACGGAAGGAGACTTGACTTGGAGTGGTGAACACACAATACAATATACAGGTTATTGCTTATAGAACTATACACCTGAAATCTATATAATTGTATTAACTAATATCATGCCAATAAATGCAGTATCAAAGGAAAAAAGAGGTTTACAACAGCAACAAAGATTTCAACCTGTATTGTATCAGAGAGATGCTTCCTGGGATGACATGGTAACTAAGTTCCAAGGCACCCAGGGGATCTTATTTACTTGCTAAATTTATTCCAACTTTGAAAAACCGATTTGTCAAAGTTTTTAATTCTAATATTACTAAGAAACACTCTGGACTTTCTCAAATAAATAAGCTAATAGGAATAATACAGAAAACCAAAACTTTATTAATTTACAACTAAAACATAATTTCCGCTGAGACTGGTTTGGCTCAGTGGATAGAGCGTCGGACTGCGGACTGAAGGGTCCCAGGTTCGATTCTGGCAAGGGCATGTACCTTGGCTGCTGGCATATTCCCAGTGGGGGGCGTGCAAGAGGCAGCTGATCGATGTTTCTGACTTTCTATCCCTCTCCCTACCGCTCTGTAAAAAAATAAATAAATAAATAAATAAATAAATAAATCAATAAAATATATTTTAAAAAAACAAAACAAAAACATAATTTCCTAGGAGATGATGGAATTCTGTCCTTTGCCTAGTTCATTCTCTCTATAGATTTTTTTAATCTATAGTAATCAAGACATAATCCGAAATTTGACACCTTGAGGTTGAAATGGGTAGCTATTTACTTACTGTAAATCATTTCCTCAGTCACCTTGTCCTCTACGCAGAGAATAAACTTCTTGTTCATAGATTGGTTTAATTTCTCACACACTGTTCTTCCCAAAAGCCATATATGTTATAGATTAAGGAGAACATTTTTTTTCTTTGGTAAATATTTGCACCAGCAGGAGTAATATGCAATATCTATAGTGTAGTATGGGGACTAAGAGAGATAATTCCAAAGTTATGGAAGGGTTAAAAGCTTTAGCCCCAGTTCCCCCAGCCCTGCTTCCTATAGCTGCTGAATTGTAGGGCAGTCTGACATTGAGTTTGGATGGGGTAAGGGAAAAGCTGAATAACAACCAACATGGAAGTACTTTGATATTTTTAACAACTGTTTTAGCTGTCCTGATGAATACTAATTAAACATCTCTCCTGAGTACTGGAAATCTTTCTTAATATATTCCATTTTTTGTCCACACTTCAATAAATTATAGTTTAAACTTTTTTAAATGCTTAATGTGTATGTTTAGAACATGAGTTATAGCAGCAAGTTCTACTCGTAATGGCTTCCAAATTTTCAAACTGCACCAAATGATGTCAGACTACTGGGATTTCTGGGATTCTTATATCTGCTTTGAAAAATACTTTTTTTTTTCTTTCTCTTCTTATCATGGCTGTTTCTTCCCATTTTTATCCTGGCACTTTCTACCAACAACAGGTTTTCAGAAACTAAATCTAATTTAAATCTACTCTGAGCAGGAAAACCTGGCCAATTTCTTTAATATATGTGCAAAATAATAATGAAAGCATTTCAAGGCATGACTCTAGGAGATATATTATAAGTAAAAGAATGTATATTTTAATTTTGGGCCTTGGGACACATATGTTGTCTATTTTGAACACCTTTGGGTTTACCACAGGGTCCTTTCATATATTAAAATTTTCTAGTTTGACTCATACTTTTCACTGGCTAAGTGATCAATTTTGCTTCACGTTATTGCAGAAGTTGAAAATCAATAGCTTACTAATCAAACCTAGCCAGCAGTTGTGTTTTAATTGCCCTAGAAAATAGTGGCTTATGGTAATGTTTTAAAAGTATGGGTAGTCAACGCTTAAAATCAGAAAATTTCTAAAGTAAAGCTTAATTTCTGGGTTCTTTTGAAAAACAGGTCTGGCAATACTGGGCCCATATATTAACTTGAAAATGATAAAGTAGAGTTAAATAACAGCTGCTTTCTTTCTTTTTTAAAATATTTTTATTGATTTCAGAGAGGAAAGGAGAGGGAGAGAGAGATAGACACATCAATGATGAGAGAGAATCATTAACCGGCTGCCTTCTTCACGCCCTATACTGGGGATCAAACCTGCAACCCAGGTATGTGCCCTGAACAGGAACCAAGCCATGACCTTCATGCCGATTGGGGTAGCAGCTGCTTTCTTTAGATGTTGTAAATGGCTTGAAATGTGTCCCCTAAGGAAGATTTGCTGAAGTCCTAATCTGAGTACCTCAGAATATAGCCTTTTTAAGAAATAGGCCATAATTAAGATAATGTCATAATGGAGCACCAAGAACCCCCAACCCAATATACTGATGTCCTTGGAGAAAGAATGCTATGTGAAGAGATGGAAAAATACAGGGAGCACAAGGCCACTGAAGATGGAGACAGAGATTGGAGTTAAGTAGCCACAATCCAGAGAACTCATGGGGCTGCCAGAGTCTAGAAGAGGCCAAAAAGGATTCCACCCTAGAGAGCTTGGAGGGAGCGTGGTCCTGCCAATACAATGATTTTCAGGCTTCAACTCTCTGGAGCTATTAGAAAATACATTTCTGAAGGATCATACAGAGGGATTTTCAATATGGTGTACTAAATCATCAAAATCTCTCCACAGAAATAAAAGAATGTACAATTAAATATTGAATAAAGTATTTTAAAAAATCTTATCCACACATAGGTAAAAGACATGCAAGAGACAAAAAACAAAAGAATTGCCCCTTTAGCCATCAGTCAACGTAGAAGAGAAGCAGTCTCACCATGGTAAAGGGGATCACAGAGACAGATGCATGTCTGCCTCTGCCAAGAATTTAAGGGAAAAACACTTGACCTGAGAATTTAAACCATAAGTTTATAATTTCCCTGGCTTTGTAATTTTTAAAATATTTTCTTTAATTTTTCAATTACTGGCTTGTAACTTAAATAGTAGTAATTACCTAGCAAGCTAAGAAATCAGATAAAAGATAGATAGATGATAGATAGATAGATAGATAGATAGAGAGATAGATAGATAGATAGATAGATAAATAGATAGATAAATAGATAGAGATATTCATATAGATAGGGCAAATGATCGCAGGTAGATGACACTATTGGATCAATAGCATAACCTCTCTGAAATATTCTCAATTCAGGCCTTGAAAGATTTATATAGAGAAAACTTCAGCTCAGTGAATATAGAGATTTAATAATAGCAAAACATATCAACAGCAAGACCACCAAAAATCTCATAATGCAGTTACTAATTATAATTTAGATTAAAACACAAATAGCAGCATTTCATTTTCAAGAATCTACATACCACAACCGGTTTGGCTCAGTAGATAAAGCATCGGCCTGCGGACTGAAAGGTCCCAGGTTCGATTCTGGTCAAGGGCATGTACCTTGTTTGCGGGCATATCCCCAGTGGGGGGTGTGCAGGAGGCAGCTGATTGATGTTTCTCTCTCATCAATGTTTCTAACTCTCTATCCCTCTTCTTTCCTCTCTTTAAAAAATCAATAAAATATATTTAACAAATAAATAAATAAAAAATAAAAGGCTAATAAGCTAAGTGTCCAGCCATCTGACTGATCACTATGATGCACACTGACCACCAGAGGCAGACATTCAATACAGGAGCTACCGAGCTACAGAGACTTGGCAGCAGCAGGTCTCAGGTGATCCACTCCAAAACCAGAGAGGAGGGAACTGATTCCTCATGAGGCTGCTCAGTTCCACCTTCAGTGGATTATGTTATCACTGGGGCATTGTCGCCCCCAAACCTAGTTTACTGTGCATTTATGTTCCACACCCTGTACAACAGCAACTTTACAGAATGCCCCCTGCACTATGGGACCCTCTGGAGGATGTTGGAGAACCAGGTTTGGCCCAATCCCTGCAGGCCAGGCTGAGGGACCCCACCTGCCAGGCTGAGGGACCTCACTCACTCTGCAGATACCAGAAAGGGACCAGGAGAGGTTGGCTCCAGGGCATGTCTGGCTCATCTTATCCCCTCCCACCCCACCAGACACCTTCTAATTAATTTCCTTTTCACGTGCACAAATCTATGCAATGGATCACCAGTTTCATATAACAGAATTATCAAATTATATTATACATTATGTGTAATAAGACTAAAGAAACAATAAAAAGGTAAAATATTTTTCAATAGCACATATTTATTTCATTAACTCTCATTTATTGCAGACCAATTATGTCAGGCATTTTTCCAGTAACTGGGAACACAAAAATTAACTACCATCACTACCACCACCATCATCATCCCTATTACTGCCTTTATATTCTAACTAGAGGCCCATTGCAAAAGATTCGTGCAATATGCCTTCCTTTCTTTGGCTGCCAGAACCAGTTTTCCTCCTGCAACCAGGACCCAGGCCATCACTCTGGCCACAGTGAAGAATCCAAGCCTTGAGGCTTCTCTACTCATGATGCAGAGGAGAAGCCAAACCTCTTCAGTCTTGACAGAGGAACCAAGATGGCGGCATAGGTAAACACCTATTGTGCTGCCCCGCCCAACAATTCCCAAACTACAACATAACAACAAAACAAACATCATCCAGAATCACTGGAAAGCTGGCTGAGCGAAAATTCCACAAATAAAAGTAAAGGTGGGACACTGAGACTCAGAAGAACGGCAGTGCACAGCCTTTGAGATATGCACGGAATCAGAGGTTAGGAGCCTTGAGCACGCATGGGCTGTAGGGCTGGCAGCAGCAATCCCGGCTGGATTTCTCCAACGGGGAGGGCGGAGACGTCCCACTGCACAGATTCCCTAGTGCCAGGTGAGGTCCGAGGTCTGGGGTACGCATCCTAAAAGCTGGGCGCGGCAGAAGTCTCCGAGTTTGAGGAGAGTGTGCGTAGCTTGGAACAGCAGTTTGCACACGTAAAGTGCACGACAGCACAGATGCGCGACTTGCTCCCTCATTCATTCAGGAGACCACAGGACTGCTTTGTTTTGCAACCCTGGGCAAGACATTGGGTGTGCAGACTCATTTGGGAAGAGGCAGAGTTGTCTGGCAACGGGTGGAGACCAACGGCGGCTTTCTCTTGGAGGTGCCTACAGCCATTACCACCCAACACAGAGACCCGCACGACGCATAGGGCATAGCTGACGCTGACACTGCCTGCTCAGCTCAGAGACTCCGCCCATCCAACCTGAACACAGTTTCCCTTCACAGCCAATTGGCCTGGAGGTCAAACCCTCCTAGGGCTAACAACAACAAGCTGGGCTTAAATTCAAAAATACTATACAACCCATAAAAAATTGCAGTAAGAGTGTCCACCTCAGGTAACTGGGGAGGCTGAGCCACTGTCCCTTAGAGGACATCTACCACACAAAGCTAATCAACCAGCTTAGGAAAGCAACCACAATGCAGAGAAATGGAAAGAAAACAGGTGTGAAAGAAATGGAGGAAAAAAGACAACTGGACATAGAGTTCAAAACCACAGTAATAAGGTTTTTCAAGAGGCTCCTAGAAAAGGTCGATGAACTTAATGAGAACTACAAGGAAATGAACAAGACATATGAGGAAATGAATGAGACCTACAAGGAAATGAATGAGAACTACAAGGAAGTGAACAAGACCTACGAAGATATGAATGAGACCCTCAAGGATATGAAAAAGGACCAACAAGAAATCAAGTATACACTGACTGAAATAAAAAATATTATACAAAGTCCTAAAAGCAGTCCAGAGGGCCACAAGAACCAAGTCAATGATTTGAAATACAAAGAGGTAAAATCCACTTAGCTGGAAAAGCAAGAAACAAAAAGAATCCAGATAATTGAAGACAGTGTAAGGGGTCTCTGGGACAACCTCAAGCATGCCAACATCCGAATTATGGGGGTGCCAGAAAAAGAGAGATCAAGGTAATGAAAACCTACTTGAAGAAATAGTGACTGAAAACTTCCCCCACCTGGTGAAAGAAACTGATTTAAAAGCCCAAGAAGTACACAGAACCCCAAAATATAGGAATCTAAAGAGGATCACACCAAGGCACATCATAATTAAAATGCCAAGAGCAAAAGACAAAGAGAGAATATTAAAAGCAGCAAGAGAAAAACAGATGGCTACCTATAAGGGAGCACCCATACGATTGTCAGCGGATTTCTCAACAGAAAGGATGCAGGCCAGACGGGAGTGGCAGGAGATATTCAAAGTGATGAACAGCAAGAATCTACAACCAAGATTACTCTATCCAGCAAAGCTATCATGCAGAATTGAAGGTCAGATAAAGTGCTTCGCAGATAAGAAAAAGCTAAAAGAGTTCATCACCACCAAACCAATATTATATGAAATGCTGAAAGATATTCTTTAAGAAGAGGAAGAAGAAAAAGATAAAAGTGTAAATTATGACCAACAAATACACATCTATCAACAAATGAATCTAAAAATCCAGTGAATTAAAAATCTGATGAACAGGATAAATTGGTGAATGTAACAGAATCCCGGACATAGAGAGGGAATGGACTGACAACTCTTGGGGAGAAAGGAGGTGTGGGAAGTGCAGCAAGAGACTGGACAAAAATCATGCATTTATGGGAGAGGACAGTGGAGGGAGGTGAGAGCGGAGGGTGGGATGTGTATCAGGTGGAGAGGAACTCAAGGGCGGAAAAAAAGGGAACAATGTAATTATTAAACTGAACAATAAAGATTTTTTAAAAAGCACAGATTTACTTGGTAGAGAAAATAAAGCTAAGAAATAATTAGGGTTTTTTTCTTCAGAATTAAAAAGTACTTTAAGTTTTTAAACCAGATGATAAATAGCCTTATTGAGTATGGTTCTAAAATGATTTTTTAGGTGTATTTTCCTTTTCACTGACCTGATTCTAGCCATACTCCTTATATTATAGAGCTTAACGTGCTGTGTCAGATAGAGTTCAACTAGAGAAACAGAACCAATATGAACTGTATATTAAGATAAATATATTACAGGATTGCTGGAGTTGGCAAGGCAAGTCTGAAGACATAGGGCAGGCTATCAGCAAGGACAGGCTGGGAACCCTGGAGAAAGGGGTAAGACTGCTGGCCACAGGCAGAATGGCTTCTTCTGGGAAGCCTCATCTCATCTTTAAGGACTTTCAACTATATATATATATAATCTGGACAGGAACTTGGGAGCAGGTAGGCAAGAACTTGTCCCATGGAGAAGTGGGGACAGTGGGGTGCAGAATGATATGTGCCAAGCCTCCCAACATATGCTCCGAGTCCTATTTGGCTTATTCACAAAACCCAGATTCCAACATCAACTTTTCTAAACCACAAAGTCCAGAACACAGTTGCTTTTTAGCAATAACAGAAAATATTATTTAAGTTACAGAGGCTTTTCTCACAATTTGGCCATCAAATGTGGGTTTGAAAGTTAAAAATAAAATAAAATAACCAAAAGAAATGCATATGCTTTTTTTCTCCCCAGCATAATTTTCCTCCTTGGCAAGTAGCCAATCAAATAGTTTGGAATCTCTGAAGATGTGATGACAATAGATGTAGAGGTGTGAACTGTCTTTAATTAAATTCTGCTCAGGGCAAGTAACTAACAGGAGTAATGGCTGTTCACACATCTTTCAACCACTTTTGTCAATAGGCTCTAATGGGAAGAGGCTGGCTGCTAACTTGATAGTCCCCAGGAATCATTCATGCTTCCAGACAAACATGGACTAGACCCACCATCTCTAAGGCTGCATGACTCTGACCCTTTCCTGACACAGCAATTGTTACATGATAAGTTTTGAAAAGGCACATACAGGAATGCCTTTGCATTTGGAAATAAGAGCAACAATTTGTACCCCACAAATGAACATCTAAATCATAATATAAAAGTGGATGTATTCACAGACATTTTTTCTTTTTATATAAAAAAGACTATATTGCCAAGCAATCCCATATTTTTTAGCTATGTTATATAAATAATACAAAAGAGGAAGATAACAAGAAACATATGCATTTGTTTCCTATTGTGAGGATTAAGAAAACAGAATATGCTTACAACTAAGTTTATTTTCAGATATTAAACATTTATCATGCACACATTAGTGCAGTTATCTATCTGGAAATCTTATTAATCCATAAAATGAAATCTGAAAAATATTATAATTAAGCATCATTTTAATTACTTGTGAAAAAATAGAAAGGAAGATGGTGGTCCTGATGTCACAATTCTAACTGTATATCTTCCAATACAACATTGTAATTAGGTTTCAACAATGTGAATGAATAACCCAGAGCTAGATTTGAATTGTTATGAATAATTTAAAATAGGTTAAGAATATGATTTCATAAAATGCAAGTCGGATAGCATGAACATTAGATGAAAAAGATTAGAAACAACCAATATACAGTGATTAATAATAACTGTCCTTTTCAATTGGGATGATGGTTATAGTTTCTGTTCACATACACATACATAAGTTTGCAATATTGTTTTCTAAATGTCAATCCAATGTTAGAAAATTTGGCAGCAATTTGCATATAATGTGGAGGGTATTATTTTATTGTATTTATTCATTTTCTTATTAATAATATCTAAGTCAAATATCTAAGTCTTCTCATTAATAATATCTAAATCGAGGTTGGTAAGTGAACTGTTTCATGATGTAACCAATAGGTTTAAGAGAAATAATTTGTTTTTTGTGTTAGCCTGTCTTTTGTGCAGAAAGCCCTGGTATGAGTTGTAATAACTTGTTCTTTTCCATTTCCTCCTGCCTCTAATTTACTGTCTCTGAGGAGTTTATATGCACAGACACATCTCAAACAACATGAGATCAAGTGCATTTTATATCCCTTGACTGAAGGACAGAAAACTTTTAAGGGTTTGGTTTTCGAAGGGTAGATTTTTGACATCCTATTTTTGCCAAGGAGTCTATAAAGTAGCATCATTGAGACTGTCAGCTTCTCTGACAAGATAACTTGAGCTCCGAACTGTATGAACTAGAGGAGTTTGAGTTTACCCCAGGCTCAGTGAATTGCACAGATGGCTTCATCTGCAGGGTGTCCAAGCCAATCATAATGGGAAGCTGAGTCAGAGTTTGAAGGAGAGAGATGGTGTTCTTTTATTCTTTTTTTGTTGTTGATGGGTTTTGAACTTTTTGTGCTGCCACTTAAGATTCCAATCTTTACCCCTTTGAACACCCTCAGTTTTCTTGGGCATATTAGAATTATATTGTCAGATCAAAGTTTTAGGAGATATTTGCTGGTAATGTTTTACATAAAATCAAAGCACATTTCCTTTTTTAAAAGAGAATTAATGTTCAAAGGTAACACTAACTTGTGAATATTTTTCACCAAAGCCAATTATCCTCCCTGAAAAACCTTGATATATTAATGTTAAAGATGTGGTAATTACAAATATAGATATATTTCTCCATTTTACACAAGAAATACAGCTGAATGCTATGCAATTGGGGACAGAGACTCTATGATCAAACCAACATGATATAAATTTCATATATAATTTATTATTATATGATCTTGGATAATTTGTTTATATTATCTGATATGTATTGTCTTCATATTTAAAATGGAATAATGATATATCTTTGATAATATGGTTATGAGGATTTAACAAATTAGGGAATCTGTAACCAGGAAAACAAAATTTGTTCTTTAAAAATAAACAATGTTGCCCAACCAGTGTGGCTCAAAGGTTGAGTGTCAACCTATGAACCAGGAGGTCAGGTTTGATTTCCAGTCAGGGCACAGGTCCAGGTTGTGGTCTCAATCCCCAATAGAGGTTGTGCAGGAGGCAGCCAATCAATGATTCGCTCTCATCATGATGTTTCATCTTTCTCTACTTCACCCTTCCTCTCTGAAATCAATAAAAATATAGTAAAATAAATAATTCTTATGATTATATGTTCTAAGTAAGTATGAGGACACCATTGTAGATATAGTTTTTAAGAGAGGATGTAACATAATGGGTATCCTATATAATAAATGAGTAATATGCAAATTGACGATCACTCCCACACACAAAATGGCCACCCCCATGTAGTTAAAGATGACACCCTCATGTGGACACAAGATGGCCAGCAGGGGAGGGCAATTGTGGGCAATCAGGCCAGCAGGGGAGGGCAGTTGGGAGGGACCAGGCCTGAAAGGGAGGGCAGTTGGGGGAGATTAGGTCAGTAAAGGAGGACAGTTGGGGGAAACCAGGCCTGCAGGGGAGGGAAGTTGGGGGGGGGGAGGACCAGGCCTGCAGGGGAGGGCAATTGAGGGGGACCAGGCCTTCAGCGGAGGGAAGTTGAAGGCAATCAGGAGAGCAAGGGAGGGCAGTTATGGGTGACCAGGCCAGCAAGGGAGGGAAGTTAGGGATGACCAGGCCAGCAGAGGAGGGCAGTTAGGGACAACTGGGCCAGCAGGGGAGCAGTTAGGCATAGATCAGGCTGGCATTGGAATGGTTAGGGGGTGATTAGGCTGGCAGGCAGAAGCAGTTAGGGACAATCAGGGAGGCAGGCAGGCAGGAGAGCAGTGGGAGCCAGTCTTGGATTGTGAAAGGGAAGTCCCAGATTAAAGAGTGTGCAGGCGTGGCTGAGGGACAGATACACACATGGTCCCCCCTACCCCAGTGCATGAATTTCATGCACCAGGCCTCTAGTTTATGATAAGGATTTAAATTATAAACACAGGTAATATCTTAGGGTGATGTAGGATTTGGAATTTGAAAGAAAGGACAGCTGGAGTAAAAGATTTTGAGAGTAACCGAAGGAAAACAATGAGACACTTCTGATAAAAAAGATGACAGAGGTTAAATTAAAGAATAAGTTCCAATTATAGTATATGCCAAAGTGAACTACTTCTAGTAAGAAATTATAATAGCAGTTATGATTGAAAGACATTAAGCCCAATAGATATAAGGTTGAATATTAAGCTGTTTTCTGCCCAGTGTTGTTATCAAAAAGAGGCAACCAGGGAAACCAAGAGATGAGATTGCCTTGCTTATGTGATGTATCCTCCCACTCCTCCATTTGGAATCCCTAGATGGTGGGAAGGTTGCTTATCTTCCCACAGCATAGATGACTTTGGGTACTTGTTAATGATATTTAAAAAGCATTGATTCTGGAAGCCTGAAAGACTTATGGACTTTAGGTTATACATATAAAATAGAGCCCTAGCCAGTTTGGCTCAGTAGATAGAGCGTCAGCCTGTGGAATAAAAGGTCCCAGGTATGCTTCTAGTCAAGGCATGTATCTCTGTTGTGGCTCAATCCCTGGCCCTTGTCAGGACACATGTAGTAGGCAACCAATCAATGTGTCTCTCTCACATCTCTCTCACTCTCTCTTTCTCTCTTTTCCTCCCTCCCTTCCCCTCTCTCTAAAAATAAATAAATAAAATTTAAAAAAATAAAACAGAGAATGCCCATACAATGGAAGCTTGAGAAATTTCATAAGTGCACTTATAGGTATTGTTTTTCTCACTGAATCTTCTCCAAAATTTACAAAGTATTACAAAATTTATTTTTAAATGACTCCCCATGTTTGATAGAGCAGGTCTTAAAAGATATTAGTTTCCCTTTTGCTTTGTGATATTGATGTTCTACCAACATGTTCTAAATGAAGATTTATCCCATTTTACATATTACTTTTCATTGGAAAAACCTATGTATACATCATATATCTATCGTATACATTTCTTGTAAATACTTATCTAACACTGATAATATACTTTTCCTTTTCTGTTTTTTTCCATTGGGATGTTTTTTCTGTCTTCACTCTCTTTCCCTTAAACTCTCTCTCGGGGGTCGTTGACATTATTCCTATCTTATCTACTGCTTTACCTTTTTTTCCACAGGCTAGAATTAGTTATCTTGAATATATAAAATATATTTCTTGAACTCAAATCTCTTTAACTGTTTCCCTTTTTATAGAGAGAAAGCAATTGAAGATTAATTTGGTTTGTTTATAAGTGAAATTGAATTTTAATTTGGTGATTTATATATCCCAAAACCTATTATGCATATTTATACATTGTATGTTTTTCCTAAAGGATAGAAAGGAAGTAAAGATAATGACAGGAGGGGAAAAAAACAACAACAAAAAAAAAAACAGAAGCAGGAGCCCTTAGAATTGGTGACATGGTTAGGAACAGAAATAGTGTTTGGTGAACTGGCTCTATTTTCTGTTACTTTACATTTGAGCTGGGCTAAGGGAGCAGTTTATAGGTCTAGGCATTAAAGGGTTGCACTCTCTATAAATAATTTAAAACAATAATACAATTGATGTAGACTCTGCATGACAATACCAAAAAAATGTGGTGGGGAACCATTCTTACCCAAACATCACCCTTCTTCTTAGACATGTTATTGATTCTAGGAATGTACTTAATTAGTATTTTTAATAGCCAGGAACCAGGAAATGACTTTGAATTGTTCTAGAAGGGAGTGGACCTAGGTATGTAAAACTCCATGCCTCCTCCCTTTCAAAATACCTGTCCCAGGTACAAAAGCCTTCACTACAGGTGTGGGACTGGGAAGGTCTCTGCACTTAATTATTCCAAGTGAAGAGAAGAACTCCCAGACATTATTTCCAAAACACAAAAAGGAACATGTTTTTCAAGTAGCACTTTGATTAATTTTGCCTTTTAAAAATTAGGATTCCAGGTGATATTTTACCAGTGTCATACTTCCTTTTGCTTCACCATGAACTAAACATTTTGGTTTTGAGTGGTAAGACAAAGGGACTGCTCCAGTGAATACATTGTTTCCAATGCAATCTAAGTTCCAAATACATGGTTTACAAAGGAATCTTTGGAATACAACATTTTTATACACTGGGGACTGGTTATAACACAAGAAACTAACTTTTATAGACCACATATTCGGTTCTTCCAAGTTTCTTGTAGACATTACATAATACCAAAGATTATTCTTTATATAAAGCCAAGAAGTTGAGATACACTTTCTTATATTCCTAATTAAATTTGTTTTATTCTCAAAAATTAGAAAGCTCAAATCAGACATAGCTTGAATCTGATGCTCTTTTATATTAGCTCTATATTGAGATGTTATTAATGCTTTACTACTGCCCCCTGCATCCATCAGCAACTGGACCAGCTACGATGGCTCTACTGATGACAATATGGACTTGATAGTATTGTTGGGTTTCTTTGGCCATTGTTGATTCTCTGTAGAGTTGTTATAAAGTAATTCAAGATGGCTGATTTAATAGAGGAAAAGAAGTACATGACAAAGAAGTGCTCTGGGGTGACATAATTAGCAAGCACAATCTAACACAGAGAAATGCCTCTCTCAAAATTCATATGTTGAAATCCTAATACACAATACCTCAGAATGTGACTGTATTTAAAAATAGAATCTTTAAAGAAGTAATTCAGTTAAAATGAGTTAATTAGGGTGGGCCCTAATTAAACCTGACTAATGTCAGATTAAGACCCAGACATATACAGAAGAAAGACCACATGAAGGCATAAGACAAAGACAGTCATCTATCCACAATTCAAGGAAATAAGCCTTGGAAGAAACTAACCCTGACAATACCTTAATCTCAAACTTCTAGACTCCAAGATATTAAGAAAAGAAATTTCTGTTATTTAAGCCACTCAGCCTATGGTCCTTTATTATGGCAGGTCTGTCTAACTAATATAGTACATAATTAGTAGTTGTTCATTTATGTTTTTATTTATTCATCTAATACATACTAAATAGGAAGGTAACATATGCCAGTCACTATGTTAGACTCTGAGATCCAAGAATGAACCTTATTAGCTTGAGACCAATAAGCACACAGTGTTACCAGAGAAAGCCACTGAGGGGTAGAGTAGAAAGGGATGAGGACAATGAGACAACCAGGGTCTGGTTGAACCCTTGTATGTGGGTAACATAAAAAGAGGGTATGCATAGCAATGAAAAGATTAGGAGCCCATAGTAATTAGAGACAACAGCAGGCAAATGTATAACTAAGTGTATAAATTAAAAGCACTTAAAAGCATGTACAATCTATATATATATATATATATAAAAGCCAAGTGACCGAAATGACTGGAACGACTGGTCATTATGACATGCACTATGGCCAGCCAATCTCCTGTGGCCCCTCCCCCTGGCTGGCTGACGCCCATCATCCCTGATTAGGGCAGGTCGGCAGGACCCCATCCATCACAAATGCAAGCATTGAGCGTCTAGTCTTTTATATATGTATTAAAGGCCCAGCACAAAATCATGCACTCAGGGAGTCCCTTAGCCTGGCCTGTGACCTCTCTCAGTCCAGGAGCCCTCAGGGAATGTCCAACTGCTGCCGAGGTGGGAGAAGCTCCTGCCACCACTGCTGTGCTCACCAGCCATGAGACCAGCTTCTGGCTGAGCGATGCTCCCCCTATGGGAGTGTACTGATCACCAAAAAACAGCTCCTGCATTGAGTGTCTGCCCCCTGGTGGTCAGTGTGTGTCATAGTGACCAGTGGTTCTGCTGTTTGGTTGATTTGCACATTAGCCTTTTATTATATAAGATAGTTGAGAAGACAAAAGGTTGATTTTTCTGATATTAGTTCATAGTACAAGTGTTTATACTTATTTCTGATAAATTTGCATGCAATTTTTAATGTCATTTAAATAATATTGTACAACAATTTTCTATAACAAAATCCTAATTACAAAACTGCTCTATTTCGCCTCCAGTTTTAAATTTGAGACATGTGGTTAATTTAACAGAATCCTAGATGTTATTCCAAGCCAAGTGTGCTCAGAGAGAGATGCTTGAAACATGATTTTGAAATTTTCAAATCTACAAAATTTTCAAATCTATTTTCAAGGATCATTTTCATCATTCCCACTGAAAACCAAATTCTTATAACGGAGAAGTTTGGCTATAGTCAAGTGTGGAATTAAGAAAATATTTTTCAGAAGACAAAAGATGACAGTCTTCTTGAAGATCATATTAAAGATCTCTAATTATTTTCCTCTCCTGATCACTTGCTTTTTAGGATCTTTCACTCCTCTTGGATATCCTAGTGACCAAACCACAAAAAGCCTACATTTAGGTCTATTAACAGGGAATATAATAAATGAATGGAGGTCAGAAGGCATTTTGATGAATAAAGATATTCTAATTATGTTAGATGTAAAGGAAAGGAACATATATCTGTTCATTCAAAACCCCATTTCTTATATGAGTCTTTGAAATGTCAAGTTCTTAAGTTTCCTGATGTTATTACAACTCAGTCTAATTTTGAGTCTTCTATCTCCTTAAATAGGTAAATAAAGACCATCTCCTTAAGTGCAAAAAGATCCATTGCAATGCAGTAAACTGTATTTGCCACCTGGGAGAGGGACTGAACTATATGACTCAGATTTAGGACTGGGTTCCTACCTTCATAGCTGTGTAATCCTGCATAATAAATTTAATTTTTTTCTAAAACACCTCTCAAAACAGTATGAAAGGGGTTTGAATGCAATTATTCATAGGACACCTGCTTCATCTAATATTCTACCTCTTTAGCCAGAATTTTGTAACAAGAAAATTAAACATCATACATGAGAAGGTTTATTCCCAACCTGAAAGGGTTCAATTCTGCATAAAATTGCTGACCTTTGCAACATTTGTGGTTTAAAAAGTTCTTCAATAAAACAGACAATAAAATGAGCTATAAAACAATAAAACACTTTATGGAAACATATGTATAAAAATTTATTTAGTTGCAGAGGAACCAAGATGGTGGCATAGGTAAACACCTATCTTGCAGCCCCACACAGCAATTTCAAAACTACAACTTAAAGAAAGAACAAACGTCATCCAGAATCACCCGAAAGCTGGCTGAATGAAAATTCCACAAATGAAAGTAAAGATAGGACACTGTGACTCAGAGAAGCAGCTGAGGGCAGCATTGAAGATACGCGCAGAGTCAGAGGAGCCCTGAGCGCGCGCGCAAGGGAGCAAAGAGGGCAGGTGGCTACAAAGACAAAGGCATCCCACTGCATTGATTCCCCAGTTCCAGGAAAGGTCCAGGGAACTCACACTCATACGAGGTGAAAGTGGACAGTAAGAAAGCATGCTGAAACTTGGGAGCTGCAAAGGTCTGTGAGCTTGTGGAGAGTGCACGTAAACTTGGGAACAGCAGAGTTGCACGAGCACGCAAGAGGACTTGCTCTCTCGTTTGGGAAACCACTGGACCGCATTGTTTTACAAACCTCAGTGAGACTTTGGGTTTGCATACACATTTCGGGAGAGGCTGAATTGTCCAGCAGCAGGTAGAGCTCGGCAGCAGCTTTCTCTCAGAGGTGCTTGCAGCCATTACCACCCAGCAAAGAGACCCAGGTGCCACATAGGGTGGAGCTGACGCTGCCTGGTCAGCCCAGAGACTCCGCCCATCCAACCTGAGCACAGCTGACCCTACAGCCAATTGGCCTGGAGGTCAAACCCTCCTAGCGCTAACAACAATAATCTAGGCTTAACTTCAATCATACTGTGCAACCCATAAAGGGCTACAGCAAGAGTATCCACCTCAGGTAACTGGGGAGGCTGAGCCACTGTCCCTTAGAAGACATCTACCACACAAAGCTACTCAACCAACTCAGGAAAGCAGCCACCATGCAGAGACATAGAAAAAAATCAGATGTGAAAGAAATGGAGGGAAAAAAATGACTGGACATAGAATTCAAAACCACGGTTATAAGGTTTTTCAAGAGGCTCCTAGAAAAGGCTGAGACCTACAAGGAAATGAATAAGACCTATGAGGAAACGAACGAGACCTACGGCAAAATGAAAAAGGACCAACTAGAAATTAAGCACACACTGACTGAAATAAAAACTATTATATAAAGACCTAAAAACAATCTAGAGGACCTCAAGAACCAAGTCAAAGTTTTGAAATACAAAAAGGCAAAATCCACTCAGTCGAAAAAGCAAGAAGCCAAAAGAATCCAAAAAATTGAAGATAGTGTAAGAGGCCTCTGGGACAACCTCAAGCATACCAACATCTGAATTATAAGGGTGCCAGTAAAAGAAAGAGAGAGCAAGATAATGAAAACCTATTTGAAGAAATAGTGACCAAAAACTTCCCACACCTGGTGAAAGAAATTGACTTACATTCCAAGAAGGGCACTGAACCCCAAACTATAGGAATCCAAAGAGAACCACACCAAGGCACATCATAATTAAAATGCCAAGAGCAAAAGACAAAGAGAGAATATTAAAAGCAGCGAGAGAAAAACAGTTTGTTACCTATAAGGGAGCATCCATACCATTGTCAATGGATTTCTCAACAGAAACGGTGCAGGCCAGATGGGAGTGGGAAGAAATATTCAAAGTGATGAATAGCAAGAATCTACAACCAAGATTACTCTACCCAGCAAAGCTATCATTCAGAATTGAAGGTCAGATAAAGTGCTTCGCAGATAAGAAAAAGCTAAAGGAGTTCATCACCACCAAACCAATATTATATGAAATGCTGAAAGATATTCTTTAAGAAGAGGAAGAAGAAAAAGGTAAAAATGAAATTACGAACAACAAATACACATCTATCAACAAATGAATCTAAAAATCAAGTGCATTAATAATTTGATGAACAGGATAAACTGGTGAATATAACAGAATCGTGGGCATAGAGAGGGAATGGACTGACAATTCTTGGGGAGAAAAGGTGTGTGAGGTGCAGCAAGAGACTGGATAAAAATCATACACCTATGGGAGAGGACAGTGGGAGGGAGGTAAGGGCGGAGGGTGGGATGGGTATCGGGGGAGGGGAGACATAGGGGGATAAAAAAAGGGGAACAATGTCATTAATAAACTGAACAATAAAGATTAAATTTTTAAAAATTTATTTAGTTGCAAGTGGTAAAAAATCTAACTCAAATTTGGTAAGCCAAACAAAGCAGCGGGAATGTAAGTATTGCCTTATTTACTCCCATAGCCTACGAATAAATTTAGACTCATGGTTATCTTTACCCAACAATTGATATATGCAAGACCTACTGTCACTTACTCAATTTTTTAAAGTTGTTACCATATTCAGAAAGTCTTCTTTGAGTTGTTGGTCAAAAACT
This sequence comes from Antrozous pallidus, assembly GCA_027563665.1. Taxonomy (NCBI): domain Eukaryota; kingdom Metazoa; phylum Chordata; class Mammalia; order Chiroptera; family Vespertilionidae; genus Antrozous; species Antrozous pallidus. The sequence goes on from CM050508.1 coordinate 75,041,712, forward strand.
TGTAGAGCTTTCTATTATAGGCTTTCCTTTTCTTTTAATCCAGGATATGATAAGAGAGAGTTAGAGAGAGGGAGAGAGAAAGAGAAAGAGAGAGAGATAATAAAAAGAAATATCAAATGGTTGCCTTACATACATGCCCAGACCAGGGATCCAACCTGCAACCGTGGTCTATGCCCTGACTTTTTGCTGCACAGGACAATGTTCAACCAACTGAGCCACTCTAGCTGGACTGCGCTTTAATGTTTGTGTCCCCCCAGATGTGTATGCTTAAATTCTAAATCCCTAAAATAGTGACAATAGGTGGAGACTTGGGAGGTGATTAAATTATGAACATGAGTGATTTTTCTTAGTAATTGCTCTTGTTCTTCTCTTATGTGCAATGGTCTGCAACCCAGAAGAGGCCCATGGTCTCGGATTCCAACTTCCAGATCTGTGAGAAATAAGTTACTGTTGTTAATAAGCTACCCATTCTGTGGTATTTTTTTATAACAGCCCAAATGAACTAAGATACTCTGCCATACTATAGGAAGATGTTTACAATCTTTATACCCCTCCCCAGCCAGACCCCCTCCCCCACAAACTCACACACACAGAGTCACAAATGTACTTGCACATAGAATTAAGTCCTTTGATTCTGATTGATGAATCAAGTGGCCAGGGAGACTGGAAATGTGGATGACTCTTTGAAGGAAGCAGAGAATAGATGCTGGAAATATCCATATATGTCCCAGTACAGCATCTGTAGACATTTTTTCTTTATTTTCCAAATATTTTTGCAGATGAAGGAATAATTGTTGAATATATATATATATATATATATATATATATATATAGAGAGAGAGAGAGAGAGAGAGAGAGAGAGAGAGAGAGAGACAGGAGAACTTAGAAGAAAATGCAAAGGAAATTTATGTTCCCATTTGTATATTTTCCACTGAGAAACTGTGAAACAGTAGAGAGGGCCAAATGGAATTTACAATTAAATAACATCAGTGTTTTCTATAGAATATTGAGTTATATTCAGCTTTTATTAGAATAGCTGATGACAGAAAATTGCAAGCAATTTATAGTCACTGAGACTATTTAGTGTTTTTTTAATTATTGCTTGACTTAAAAATTAACTAGGAAATTAGCATTGTATTATGAAACAGTTGATTATAGTCTTATGGTTTCTTTCCCTTTTATGGAAGAAATTTTAATGCTCTTTTGTAATTTAGTTTCTGGTTCATGAAAATATACCTCAATTCTGCTAGCCAATAAACTATTCCAACAACTTTGCTCCAACTTCCACTTTTTAATCCCAATATTCTGCCCCATCAGTTGATTTATAATTTATATGGTCTATGGCCTAGAATAAAATAATATCCAAATGTGTCATAGAAAATCCTGACTGGTACTTTTAGTTTTAAAGATCTTCTCTTATATTGTAACTAGAGGCCCAGTGCACAAAATTTATGTGTGGGTAGTGTCTGTAGTCTTGGCTGGCAATTAAAGCTGATAGGGGCTTTCCAGCTACTAACCAGGGCCTCCCTTCCCCTGCTGCCAGCTGCCATCCAGGACCTTTCTTTCTTTACACCACCCCCAGTGGCCAGTGCATGTTATAGTGAGCGAAGAGTTTCCCAGTCAAACTCCCGTGGGGACAATTTGCATATTAGGTTTTTATATAGAGAGATATGAATAAAAAATTATTGCAGTATTCTTCTTTAAATGCCCTAAGAAAGTTAGGAAGAACATATCACTTATGATGGAAGAAGTTAGAGCAAAACAAGTTAAATAAATCAATGATGCTGTTTTTGTTGTTATTTAATCACAGTATAATTTGATTTGTGTAGTTCTATCCTGGATGTTTTGGAAGCAAAATCATGATGTTAAAGTGACAGGATTCTGTATTGGTCGAAAAACTTTTAGAGTGATATCAATGCATAAATATTACATATTTTATATTCATAAATCATTTTGATTTTGATCTGATTTAATCTCTCTCAATTATTTTAAGGATTAAATTGTACCTACTTAGAAAAATGAAAAATGAATGTGTGCTGACCTGATACTCATCCTATTAGTAATCCATTGCAAACATATAGAGCAAGTAAGATAATTTAATAGTTTCTTGTTTACTACCCACCTGCTTTGTAATTCCTAATATTTACTCCCTAATTGGGCCACAATGTTTAGAAAATGGAGTACATTCTTGTTATCACTTCACTTTCTGTTGAAACTATACTCGCAAAACAAAGGGTTGTTCGTTTACGTTTTCTAATACTAACATTAGTTTGTTTCTCCTTTCTCTGAGCAGGTCAGGTATTTAAAGTTCAATCCCACTTTTGTGGGTTATTTTAAATTCTTTCTTTATGAGACTCCAACTTGTATGTCAGGGGATCTCTTACCTGTATTTCCCTTGATTAGGGTGATGCTTTGCTTTTCAATTTAAACTTGACATTTTCTGCAATTCCTGCACCTCTAACAATAACTCCAGCATTTTTCTGCTGTCTATTAATTAAACTATGCAAATTTCCCTCCTTTCCTGGGATCAAAGAAAGATAAATCCAACATTTATTTCTCTGGTTTGTGACTTTAAATCTGGATCATGGATGTCACTCATAAATTCTTTCAACTTGCTATTTTTGGACTCTAACACTTCAAAAATGTAATCCTCCTCTCTGTGGGATACATCTCTCCATTCAATTTTTTACCCTTTAGAATTTGATGTAAATCAAATATCTGTCCACTGGATTCCTCAGGCTCCACAGGACACATATGAATGTCTCCAAGGAGATTTTTTTTTTTTTTAAGAATTCTCTTTCCTGAGCTAATGGTGGAAGTCAGGAATCTGCCACTCTGACCTTTTGCAGTGGGTGCAAGTCACAGAATAGCTCTCTCCAATAAAATTATTTTAAAAATCCTTCCCTGACCCAATTTCTACTGCTGATCCTTTTGCATTTTTGCTGGTAGAAGGTTTAGCAATTTGGGGATATTTTTTAAAAGTTTACCTCACAATATGACATGTCACTTTGGACTATAGCGTCTATTTTTTTCTTGGCCCCTAAATGAAAACTCCCATGTAACATGCTGCTATTGCCTCTTGTCATTGCCATATACTACATCTCTCCTTAACTTTTGTTTTTTTGTGGAATAAATCAATTAATTATTTTACTTATTTGTGTAAAGAAAATGGAGTACATTCTTGTTATACTTTGATTTATGTTAAAACTATACTTGTAAAAAAAAAAAAAAGGGTTGTTTGTTATATTTTCTTCCAACCACATTTCCCAGCTGGTTTGGGGTATAATTCAAGTTTTTTTCCCCCTTGTGAAGTCTCAGTCAAAACATGACGGTACTATGAGGAAGACGTGCAAAGATAAATGGAGACATTTTCCTTTTCTTTTTCATCTAATCAGACAGCGTGTCTTGTCTTTCCCAGGGTTTTTCATCATGAGTTTTTTTATGTTTTAACAAGCTAATTATATGTTACTATTTTCACTTCCTGCTTCTATGTGGTTAAATTAACAGAATTCCTACACCTGGTTTACCACTCTACTTGTGCCTCAGTTACCAACCTGGGCAGTTTGAGAAGTTTGTTTTACTGCACAGAGAAACAAAGCCTTTCCTTGGTGGTCTGCCCACACAGGGGGAGCAGTTAGAACATTAGCAAAGAATGGACAAACAAGAGCTGGATTCCAGGGTCAACATCCTATGCTTAGCAAGTGCAAGATTGTTTAATCCTCAGCCTTTCATTCTCAGACAACAGTTTGGATTTATTGTCTGGATAAACTAACTTCTCCCATTGTGCTCTTGGGCTCTAGCTGAAATCCTGAATTACAGAGGAGGGATTTATAGGGGCTACAATGTAATCATGTAATTTTTTTAAAAAAATTATATTTAAGTAAATATTTATTTTGTTATTAGAATAATGGTTCCTAGAAAGATTGAAGCTTCTTCAAGTCCAGGCTAGAAAAAAAAAAAATCAATTGTCCTTACTCACAGGAAAATATTATTTTTATTCCACATTTTTAATGTTTTCTTTATAAGTATTAATACCTACTTCTGTTCTTGCCCACTCTCTTGACTGGTCTCGATTTTTTTTTTCCCACACTTTTCTATATTTTCTCAGATCACAGTTTTCATGGCCTGGTTTTCTTGTTAAACATCTCAGGTCATGTAGTTAACTGTCATACTTTATCTTCCTTGTACATTAAGGTTTGTTCTGAAACCACTCTCACTACATTTATCCCCAGAAATCGCATTAGTGCCCCTATGTGTACCATCTCTCTCCCTCTCCCTCTCCATCAATCAATGGCTAGCTCTAATTATAATATTGTGTTTTTCATTTACCCTCTCCTACCTCTCTGCCTCGGCACTGGTAGCCTAGATACTAGTTCTTGCTCTACTTGAATTCACCTGACACTTCATTACTTACATATTGTTGATTATACAGTAGACAAATCAAACAGGATTTTGTAAAGTGATAGACTGTTAATGAGTTGAGCACAAGGATAGAGTTGCCAGATGAAATATAGAATGTTTGGTTAAATTTGCTTTTCATATAAACATACTATAATTTATTGGTTATCTGAAATTCAAATATGACTGAGAATACTGTATATTTATTTTCTAAGTCAGGCAACAAAGATAGGACTCTATTAAACATTTATAACTCAATTTAATCACATTACATAATTTTTTCTTATTCTTCCTTAAATTTTATTGTATCAAATTCTGTGTATTCCTCTTAGATTTAGTTCCTATGAATTGTCCCCATTCTGTTTATGTGTTTGCTATTGCATAAATAACTCCAAGGACTATGACGCTGGGAAAAAAATAATGTGACTATTGATCTGATATAATTTCTTTTCCTGAGTACTCTCCCATTTGTTTATGGCCTAGTTTAGAATTGATTACTTAAACCCTAGATATCTTATTGCCTTGTGTTTCATCACTGAATTACTTAACATCCTGGCAGAAACCTCATAAAACAATCAAATCATTAAGTGAAGATAATTTTAATAAAAAGACCTTTGAAAGAGATTCAGCCTGCATTAAGAGACTCAAGAAGAATTGCATAGTCCCCAAGGACTAACGGTGACTAACTTTTGTTACCACTGTTATATCTGAAGAGGATGGGGTAGCCAGAATCCAGTGAAAACTGTAGCCCTGAAAGAGAAGGCAGACAAAGGAGCAGTATTGAGATTGCAAGTGTCTTTTGTTCAGACTATGACATTGACAGCAAGAGAGTGGAGAGAACAATTACCTGATCTCAATCTCCTGCCCCCAGGACAATTGTGTCCCCCATTATACAATCTCATCTTGAAGGCAAAGGGCATGAAATTGATAGAGGTCAACACAAAGAAGGTAGAAAATGAATCTGAAAAATAACAAACAATCCAATAAATATATTTTTAATTTAAATATTTAACTATTCCACAAAAAGCATAAGAAAATCATCTTTCAATATTAAATATTTAATTCCATATATGAAATAAATAATGTTACTTTTCATAGAATAGTGAACTCTGTAGACATTTAGCTCAGACCTTTTTCACAGGTAAATTTTTTTGGTCAGCATTGAAGAATTAACTGTTGGGGAACATACTATCCTTCAAACAATGTGTTGAGCCCAGCCAGTGTGGCTCAGTGTGATTGAACATCGACCTATGAACTACGAGGTCACGGTTCGAGTGTCAGCCCAGGTTGCAGACTCTATCTCCAGTGGGGGGGTATGCTGGAGGCAGCCGATTGATGATTCTATCTCATCATTGATGTTTCTATCTCTCTCTCCCTCTCTGAAATCAATAAAAAATTGTTTTAAAAATTATAAAAATAAAAAAGAGGTTGAATGATAATAATAATGTCTGAGGGGGAGTATAGAAATTTTTTGTTTTTATTTTTATTTTATTTTATTTTATTTTATTGTAGAAATTTATTTTACTTTTTGTTTTTATTTTTTTAATGGAGGAGAAGGGGGATTGTGGTGATGGGAGGTGTTGAAATTTTATTTATTTAATTGTTGGTTGGTTGATTGATTTTTAGAGAAGTTGGGAGGGAGAGAGAGACAAACAGACAGAGGTGAAAGGAAAACAACAATTAGCTGCCTAACCTAGGTATGTGCCCTGATAGGGAATAAAAACTTTAATCTTCTGGTACATGGGATGACACTCCAACAAACAGCCACGCCAGCCAGGACATGTAAAAATTTATTTTTATTATAAGAAAATTATCAGACAAGCATATATGGTGCATTTAATATAAGCATGTATATATGAGGAAATTTATTCATAGTTACAAATCTTGGAAGCAAATAAAATGTGTTAACAGATCATTTAAATAAATAAAATTGATATATCTATAAAATACTATGCTGTCAAAGTATTTTTTATTTTACAATGGATTTTCACTATATATTTTATTAAAAACTATTAAGTAGAATATAATGCAAGACAAGACTTCACTTACACATTTCCTGTTTTAGAATGTCACATAACTGAATCAGAGAGTACATAACCTCTTGCATTTGTGTGGGTTTTTTTTCACTTAGAATAATGCTTTTGAGATTCATTCATGTTTTTGTTGAATAATATTCCATTATATGGTTTATTCCACAACTTGTTTATTCTCTGAATAGTGGATGGACATAGCTTGAGGATGTTATGAATAAAGCTTCTCTAAACAGTCATATACAGATTTTTGTGTAGGCAAGTCCCCCTCCCCCATCCCACCTTTAATAAATACTTAGAAGTAGAATGTCTAAATCATATGGTCAGCCTATATGAAATTTTATTTAAAAATAAAGTAAAATACTCTCTTTTAGAAAACATATTTTTATTGATTTCAGAGAGGAAGGGAGAAGGAGAGAGGGGTAGAACCAACAATAATGAAAGAAAATCATTGATCAATTGCTTTCTGCATGCCCCCTACTGGGGATCCAGACTGAAATCCCTGTCATGTGTCCTTGACTAGAATGTAATTGAACCTGGGACCCTTCAGTCTGCAGACCTACGCTCTATCCACTCAGCCAAGCTGGCTAGGGCTAAACTTCTCTTGTCAAAGGAGTGGTACCTTTTTGTATTTCCATAAGTAAAATATGAGAGTTAGGTTTATTTTTTAATGTTTTACAAAGAATATTGATTCCTTTTATCATGATCTGATAATAAAATGAAACTATCCCTATTCTTATTCCTAAACACTTCTTAGGGGAAATAAAACCTTTGGGGACTCATGTTGAGAGGAAAACTTATAAAAGCCATCAATATGTGTTGTCTTAGTCTGGAAACATACAATAATAGAAAAAAACAACAAATAAAACCTCATCAGGGCAATATTTATATTGCAAATTAATAATAATTTTTGTATTAGTGATTTCTATTCACCAATAGCTAGTGTCTGACACTCAATCCACTGCTAAATAAAGGAGACACTTACAAATGTATCTTATTGTAGACTAGAGCCGCCCAATGCATGAAAATTCATGCAAGATTAGGCCTTCCTTTACACATACACACACACACAGCCTGCACCACTTACCCCCTCCCCCTCCCGCCCCCCCGCACCCAGGGCCTGGGCTTCCCTCCCTTGAGCTGGCCACAGGCACCAGGAACTGAAGGCGGTTTCTCCCAGGCCAGGCCCCCAACTTTGTCAGGAAGGATGTCCGGAAGACATCCATTCTATCTGTTCTAATTAGCATATTACCCTTTTATTAGTATAGAAAAACATCTTTTTCTCTGGGGTCTGTTCTCCACTCTGGGTTTATGTCTTTCTGACTGTAGACTCCTCTTTGCTAATTTCTATCTCCCTAGTTCACTTTCTTTTGGCACCAGAGAGCACAGCTAGCCTAAAGAATATTTTCCTGAGATGTTTTTTTTTTCTTCTTTCCTAAATTTTTTTATAAAAAAAACTTTGCTGCATTATTACCATCTACTTTACCTCATTTTTTATTAGAAATTCTATTTTTTTTTCTATTTTTAATCAGTCCTCACAGAAATGACTCAAAATTCTAACACACTGGAAGTGGAATGTTTATGCTAGGAGGCTATGTGCTAAAGTTTGCAGTTAAATGTTGTTCTCCATTGCCATGACTTACCAGGGTACATCTCAATTTCAAAGTGAAAAGAAGAATATAAATTGTGCAGGACAGATTTGCTTTATTCTCATTACCTTATTCATTCAAGGATTTTGTTTTCCTCTATGTATGGTTCTCACTAAATGTTGACTTGTTTATGTTATATTTCAAGAAAAGATATGCAAAGTATATAAAAAGAACTATATCCTAATTACTTCACTTTGATACGGTTTCATTTCTCAGATCTGTGGCTTACTCTACCTTTTAATAGTTACTTTGAAATTTATCATGATCTTTTCAAAGTGACCTTGAAAGGTCACTTTGCTCATGCCTTCTTTCTCCAAACGCGGTGTCCCTCCTAATTATTGGGGTCAATGTGGCAAAAATCATCCGTTAGAGGCAGATAAAACAATCACATGTAACCCATTACTTGCCCTCTGATCATCAACTATGCTCTAGCTGTATAAATTACTTTTACTGACTTAGTATACTTTTTATTAGTGCTGTCCCCCTCTATTGCATAGAACGCATTTGCTAACCTATTAGTAAAATCGCTTATAGATGTACAATTTTATGACTTTTTAAATGTTAATGTATGGCTTCTTAAATGTTAAGTGGTAAATAGCTCTAGGAGCTCATATGTACTAAATTTCATTTTGCAGCCCTCAGCATTTAAAGAATGAATTTAAAAGATATTTGTCACGCTAAGATTTTTATAAACTTGCTACTTTTAAAATATGAGAGTACAAAATATTAAGGCAATTAGAAGAAAATGTCAATGCCACATTAAGCGGTCATGTCAGAGAATAACAAGCATCCTTTTGCTAACAAATTATAAAATAAAAATATCATGAAATATAAGAATTGAGAATTTTACCTACTGTTACAGAGAACATAGCTTTCTAGGCCATTTTACCATATCTATGTTCTTCTGCATAAGGCTGTTTACAATTTATATTTACTTAAGTATTTATTGTAGATAGATACATACAGTGAATATTTTTCTAGCTTTTATTAGCATCACTTATATAACCCATGACACAGAAGCATATTCATAGAATAAAAGAAATCAGAGCTTCAAGCACTTGAGCATTTTTATGTTGAATCTAATGGTTATCATTAAAAAGCTGACATTAAATTTAATTATAAATCCATTTAAACATATGGACCATTAAATTGCAACTATTGACATATTCTGGAGTGCTGAGAACTAGGCATGTGTATTTTTAAAAAGTGACCTAGTTTATCCTGACATGCTTCCTACACTAAGAATCTTTTTATCCTTGTAATTCACTAGAATCCCAGAAAATGAAATCATGTAGCCCCACCCACTCATGCCAATCTTTGGTCATTACAGCATTAGGGCCAGTCGCTTTTTATAATATAGATTATTTATTTATTTATTTAAATATATTTTATTGATTTATTACAGAGAGGAAGGGAGAGGGACAGAAAGTCAGAAATATCAATGAGGGAGAAACATCGATCAGCTGCCTCTTGCACGCCCCCTACTGGGGATGTGCCCGCAGCCAAGGTACATGCCTTGACCGGAATTGAACCCAGGACCTTTCAGTCTGCAGGCTGACGCTCTGTCCACTGAGCCAAACCGGTTTCGGCAATAATATAGATTATTTATAAATAAGAAAACCAATACCCAGAATTCTATGGCATTACTCAATGTTAAAGAACTAGCAAAAACTAGAAATAAAATTGAAAGTGTATTACTCATGCAGTAAAGGACACATAGAGCAATCTCCAATCAAGACTACATTAATAGGGAGCAGAAGGGTTAGCAACAGTTTTTTTTTTTCCCCTAACCATGACTCTTTCTAGACAGTGATATGAATAGATAGAATAGGCCAAATAACACTGATATGCAACTACACTTACTAATTTGCTAGAGTTTCAATGAAAAAGTACCACAAATTGGTTGGCTAAAACAACAGAAATGTATCAACTCATAGTTCTAGAAACTAGAAATCCGAGTTTGAGGTGTTGGCAGTGTTGGCTCCATCTGAGGACTATGAGTGAGAATCTATTCCATGTCTCTTGCAGTTTATGTTGGCTTACTGACAGTTATTGATGGTCCTTGACTTTAGACATATCACACTGACTTGTGCCTTCACATTCACATGGCATTCTCTCTGTATGCATATATTTGTGTCCAAATGTTCCTTTTTATAAGGATACCATTCATATCAAATTAGGGATCATTCGAATGATTTCATTCAATTTGATTAAAGATGTTATTTTCAGAGGAGGAGAAAATGGCGGCTGAATAGACAGATGTGTCCTGAGTCTTGTCCTGGAGCAAATAGAGGGAGCAACTGAAACAAATGGAATCCAGCCCAAATTGGCAAAGGAGACACAGCTGGTGAGATAGTTTGCAGTTGGGAAGGGCAGAGATCCCCCGGATAAAGTTAAAATAAAAAATCTAGGCAGTAGAATCTGCTGGACCTCTGTACTCAGAAAGTCAGGGAGAAACTATAGGGCACCAAGCTGCGTCCCTGAGGACAGGCACAGCATCTGTCTGTGAAAAAAAAAAAAAAAAAAAGGGTCCATGCGACCGTGGGAGGTAGAGGATTTTGGGATCTGAGCTCAGAGGCAACCCTAAGGACTGCTAGAACACAGTGCTGGCAAGAGAGGAGCTTGCAGAGATGCAGTTCCTCCTCGCACTGGGGCCTGTGTCTTTCTCCACTGAACCCAGTTCTGCGACTTTCTCCAGTGAATCTAGTTCGTAGGACCTTTCAGATACAGACACTTACCCATGGCTGAGGTGAAGGAGAAGGGGTGGAGTTGTGGAATCTGGGGAGTGTAGGTGGCGGGAGGTCAAAGAGAGGTAGTATAGCGAGTCCTGGTGAGTCACATCTAAGCTGCCTTGCCATTTTCCTCTGAAAGATAGCCCCTCCCACTAGTCTCCAGGCAACCAGTATAGCCACACCCAGATTCCACCCTGAAAAACACCAGGGAATCTGAATACTTCCTGAGGCCATAGGAAAAGTGTGCCTTGGATTTGTCAAAGTGGAGCATGCTGCACTTGAAAGAACCAGTAGAGTTCTCTTTTACCTCTTGGCATTTTTTTTTTAATATATTTTATTGATTTTTTACAGAGCAGAAGGGAGAGGGATAGAAAGTCAGAAACATCGATGAGAGAGAGACATCGATCAGCTGCCTCTTGCACGCCCCCCACTGGGGATGTGCCCGCAGCCAAGGTACATGCCCTTGCCGGAATCGAACCCAGGACCCTTCAGTCCGCAGTCCGACGCTCTGTCCACTGAGCCAAACCGGTCTCGGCTACCTCTTGGCATTTTTAAAGAATTAGTTTCTTCCCATAAGAATGGAACAAAAATTGGGACACTCCCTTCCACAGGTGCTGACTTATAGACACCACAGTTGTGCCACTCAAGCTTGCAGGCCTACATCAAGAGAACCCAAATAGCTCAAGTAGGGAGCTACACTAGATTACCAAGCCCACAAGGACTGAGAGATTACAGCAGTAGCACCATCACCAAAAGAACCTGGGTAGCAAAGCAATTGGATCTACAATTAAAACATTACAGGAAAATATGGGGAGACAAGAAAGCAATTCCCAAGGGAAAGAAAAGGAGGAATCACCAGAAAGGGAGTTAAATGAAATTGAGGCTAGTAGGTTATCAGAGAAAGAATTCAGAGTAATGGTTGTAAGGATGTTTAAATGTATGGATGACAAATACACAGAACTCAATGAGAACCATAAGGAGCTGAATGAGAATGTCACCAACATAAAAAGGAACCAAGAGGAGATGAAGAACACCGTAGCTGCAATAAAGAACACATTGGAAGGCTTAAACAATAGACTAGAAGAGGCTGAGGACTGCATCAGCGAGTTAGAAGACAAGGTAGTAAAAAACACACAAACACAGCAGCAACTGGAAAGATTTAAAAAGCAAGAGAAGAGTCTAAGAGAGCTTTGGGACAACACAAAACAAAACATTTGCTTAATTGGGATACCAGAAGAAGAGGAAGAGAAACAAGGAATAGAAAACCTGTTTGAAGAAATAATGAAAGGAAACGTCCCTGATATTGGCAAGAAAAAAAACTATGCAAGTCCAAGAAGTACACAGAGTCCCAAACAAGTTGAACCCCAAAAGACTGACATCAAGACACATCATAATTAAACTGGCAAACACTAACAACAAAGTAAGAATCTTAAAGGCTGCCAGAGAGAGACAGAAAGATACCTACAAGGGATCTCTTATTAGAAAATCAACTGATTTCTCCATAGAAACATACCAGGTTCAGAAGGGAATGGAATGAAATATACAAAGTGATGCAGAGCAAAGGACTGAAACCAAGAATACTATACCCAGCAAGGCTATTATTCAAAATTGAAGGTGGAATCAGGAGCTTCACAGAGAAAAAAGGACTAAGAGAGTTTATCACTACCAAACTAGCAATGCAAGAATGATAAAGGGGCTGCTGTATAAAGAAGAAAGAGAAAGGCAAAAAGAAACACAAACACTAAGGAAGCATATGAAAACAAACATGTACTTACCAATAATAATATTAAATGTAAATGGATTAAATCCACCAATCAAAAGACATAGGGTAGCTGAATGGATAAGAAAACATGACCCATATATTTGCTGTCTACAAGAGAGCCACCTCAGAGCAAAATATTTACACAGACTGAAAGTGAAGGAATGGAAAAATATTTTTCAGGCAAATGGTATGAGAAAAAAGCTGGAGTTACAATGCTTATATCTGATAAAATGGACCTAAAAGTAAAGGCCATAACAATAGATAAGGAAGGCTACTACATAATACTAAAGGTAGCAGTCAATAAGATGATATAACTCTGGTAAACATATATGCACCCAATGCAGGAGCACCCAAATACAGTAAAAAAAAAAAAAAAAAAAAAAAAAAACCTCCTGGAAGATATCAAGAGAGAGATCGACAACAATATAATCATACTAGGAAACTTTAATACACCACTGACATCACTGGAGAAATCCTCTAGACAAAAAGTCAGCAAAGAAACATCAATTCTAAATGACACACTAGAATAGATAGACCTAATTGACATCTGAAGAGCATTTCACCCCAAAGCCACGGAACATACGTTCTTCTGAAGTGCACATGGGACATTTTCAAAAATAGACCACGTATTGGGTCACAAAGTCTCCTGAAATTCAAAAAGATTGAAATCATATTAAGCATTTTCTCAAACCACAATGGCATAATATTAGAAATAAACTACAATAAAAACATTCCAAAAAATTCAAACACTTGGAAGCTGAATAGCATGCTATTAAACAATAACTGGATTACCAATGAGATCAAAGAAGAAATTAAAAACATCTTGGAGACTAATGACAATAAAAACACAACGATCCAAAATCTATGGGACACAATGAAAGCAGTTCTGAGAGGGAAGTTTATAGCTCTACAGGCTTATCTCAAAAAATAAGAAAAAATGGTAATAAATCATCTAACTGAAAAAGTCAAAGAATTAGAAACAGAGCAAACAAAAAATGCCCACAGTGAGCAGAAGGAAGGGAATAATAAAAATCAGAGCAGAAATGAATGACATAGAGACAAAAAAAAAATACAAAGATCAACCAAACCAAGAGCTGGTTCTTCGAAAGGATAAACAAGATTGGTGCCAGGCTCAAGAAGCAAAGAGAGAGGACTCAAATAAACAAAAATCAGAAATGAAAGAGGTGAAATAACAACAGACCCCATAGAAATACAAAATACTGTTTAAAAAAATACTATGAACAACTGTATTCTAACAAACTACACAACCTGAAGGGAGTGGACATATTTCTAGAAAAATACAACCTTCCAAAATTCGCTCAGGAAGATTCTAAAAATCTCAATAGGCTGGTAACTATGGAAGAAATTGAAGCAGTCATGAAAAAGCTCCCAGCAAACGGAAGCCCGGGGCCAGATGGATTCACAGTGGAGTTTTACCAAACATTCAAGGAAGAACTAAAACCTATCCTTCTCAGACTATTGCAGAAAATTCAAGAGAAAGGAACACTTCCAAGCTACTATGAAGCCAGCATCACCCTAATACCAAAACCAGATAAAGATAACACAATCAAAGGGAATTACAGGCCAATATCCCTCATGAATATAGATGCCAAAATCCTCAACAAAATTCTAGCAGATGGAATCCAACAGTACATCAGAAAAATCATACACCATGACCAAGTAGGATTTATCCCGGGGATGCAAGGCTGGTACTATATTTGCAAATCAATAAATGTGATATGTCACATAAACAAATTGAGAGATAAAAATCACATAATCGTATCAATTGATGCAGAAAAAGCATTTGACAAAAATCCAACACCCTTTCTTGATAAAACTCTCAGCAAGATGGGAATAGAGGGATCATTCCTCAACATAATAAAAGCCATATATGACAAACCCATAGCCAACATCATACTCAATAGGCAAAAGCTACAATCATTTCCTTTAAGAACAGGATCAAGACAGGGATACCCACTCTCAACCACTCCTATTCAATACAGTGCTGGAAGTACTAGCCATTGCGATCAGACAAAAGAAGAAATAAAAGGCATCCAAATTGGAAAAGAAGTAAAACTGTCCTTATATGCAGGTGACATGATACTGTACATAGAAAACCCTAAAGACTCCAAAAAAATTACTAAACTTAATAAATGAATTCTGCAATATGGCAGGATACAAAATTAATGCCAAGAAATCTATGCCATTTCTTTACAACAATAATGAACTTACAGAAAGAGAGACTAAAAAATTAATCCCATTTACCATCGCACCAAAAAAAATTAAGATACCTAGGAATAAATTAACTAAGAAGGTAAAAGATCTGTACTTAGAAAATTACACGACACTGAAAAAAGAGATAGAGGAAGACATAAACAGCTGGAAGAACATACCATGTTCATGGATTGGTAGAATCAACATCATCAAAATGTCCATACTATCCAAAGCAATCTATAAATTCAATGCACTTTCCATTAAAATACCAATGACATATTTCACAGACCTAGAATGAACTTTCCAAAAATCCATCTGGAATAAAAAAGACCCTGAATAGCTAGAGCAATCCTGAGAAAGATCAAAGTAGATGGGATCCCAATACCAGATATCAAGCTGTATTACAAAGCTACTGTTCTTAAAACAGCCTGGTACTGGCACAAGAACAGACGTATAGATCAATGGAATAGAATAGAAAACCCAGAAATTGATCCAAATCACTATGCTCAATTAATATTCAACAAAGGAGGCAGGAACATACAATGGAGTCAAGACAGTCTCTTCAACAAATGGTGTTGGGAAAATTGAACAGAAAAATGCAAAAAATGAAACTAGATCACCAACTTACACCATACACAAAAATAAACTCAAAATGGATAAAAGACTTAAACATAAGATGGAAAACCATGAAAATACTAGAGGAAACCACAGGCAGCAAAATCTCAGGCATATGCCAAAAGAACTTTTTCACCAATACTGCTCCTAAGGCAATGGAAACTAAAGAAAAAATAAACAAATGGGACTACATCAAAATAAAAAACTTTTGCACAGCAAAGGAAACCATCAATCAAACAATAAGAAAGACCACTGCATGGAAAACATATTTGCTAATGATAACAACTATAAAGGTTTAATCTCCAACATATACAGAGAACTCACAACTTAACAAAAATAAGATAAACAATCCAATCAAAAAATGGGCAACTGATCTAAATAGACACTTTTCAAAAGAATACAGAAGGCAGGCCAAGAGACATATGAAAACCTGCTCAAAGTCCACTAATCATCAGAGAGATACAAATCAAAACAACAATGCAGTACCATCTCACACCTGTCAGAATGGCTATCATCAACAAATCAACAAACAACAATTGTTGGTGAGGATGTGGAGAAAAAGGAACTCTTTTGCACTGCTGGTGGGAACGCAGACTGGTGCAGCCACTGTGGAGAACAGTATGGAGTCCCCTCAAAAAACTAAAAATGGAACTCCCATTTAACCCAGTGATCCCACTCCTAGGAATATATCCCAGGAAACTAGAAACACGAATCAGAAAGGATATATACACTACTATGTTCATAGCAGCACAATTCACCATAGCTAAGATTTGGAAACAGGCTAAGTGCCCATCAGCAGATAAATGGATTTAAAAACTGTGGTACATCTACACAATGGAATACTAAGCTTTAGTAAAAAAAAAAAAAAAAAAAAAAAAAGAAGAAGCTGTTCCTACCATTTACAACAACATGGATGGAGATGGAGAGTATTTATGCTAAGTGAAATAAGCCAGGCAGAGAAAGAAAAATATCATATGACCTCACTCATTTGAGGAATATAATGAATGGAATAGAGATGAACAAGAACAGACCCAGAGACTGAGAAATGTTGATCAGAACATCATACCTCAGGGAAGGTAGGTGAGGGTGGGGTTAAGGTGGAGAGATCAACCAAAGGACTTGTGTGCACGCAAATGAGCCTAATCAATAGACACAGACAATGGGGGGGGGGGGGGGGGCGAATAAGTGGAGAGTGTGGGGTTATGGAGGAATATGTAAAAATAAAGTTATAAAAATAGTAAATCTAATCCATACTAGTGATCACCATAACCTTAAGAGAAATTGTTTCATGTGACAAAAATTTTTAAATGAAACTCTCTGTAGCCTGAAAATTATTTTGGAAGGAAACAAAGAGAATTTTCCTTCAAAAGTCGTAAGGATTATGACTGAAAGTCAATATATTTGACCTCTTGAACTAAAGTAAGCAATTTTAATTTTTGCCTCCCTGATAAAATTTATATAAAGTTACAAGAAGAAATTGACAGGGAGTTTGAAATTGAACTGCCATGACCTAGAGCAAAGAATATCCTTACATGATATTATTCTACAATATTATTATAATTTCTGATATTTTACAGCAGCATATTGTACAATTATCCCAAACAAACTTACAAACTAATTCTTTGAATGTTTGGCAGCAATTAAAAAAAAAAAGACATGAAAGGATTTAATCCCTTTCAGAAGGAATCAAGGCACTGGGAAGCCACTGAAGGAGTCTATATTGGCCCCTCTTGCCATTTTTTCGAAGAGGGACCCTCTTCTCAAAGCCAAGCTTTCCCAATTGCCCTCAGCTGTTGCCTGAGCTTTCTGTTTATGCTGAGGTTGAAGCCTTGTGGTGGCTGGTACCATGGATCTGTCCCTGGCCCAATGGTGTGAGCTGAGCCCTCTCTGAAAAAGAAACCTGAGTCCCCCAAGATATGTGACCAGTGCCAGGGCCCCACCAGCAGGCAAGAGGAGCCCATTGCAGATGCTGGGCATGGAAGCCATGGGGTCATAGGTTACCAAGGAGACAGAACTGAACCTCACATCACCCTCCTTGGTTTAGGAGGATGGCTGGTTAGCCAGAGATGGGCAAGATTCCTCAGGAAAGGAACAACCTAAGGCAGCCACAGTCGCAGTGGGGCCATTAGGAGAGAACTTGGGGGTCAACAGAGGTGGGGCACGAACTCTCACCCCCCAACCTTGCAGGGGCCTGAACCCTCACCCCTTTTGAGGGAGGTCTCCTGCCCCCATGGCTGCTTCACTTCCCACACCTAGCTTAGATCAAGACCCAGGTAACAGACAGAGACTTGGCCCAGCTCAGATCAGGACCCAGGTAACAAAGAGAGATTTGGCTTAGAGCATCTGCTCTATATCTAAATCCAGCCTGCCACCAAGATTGCTCAGGGCCTAATCAAGAATGCAAATAATTCTCCCCACTAATATTTACAAGGTAAAGTAAGATTGTTGGTAGAGTATTAAATTTGACAGTAAAATAGTAATCAAGTTTTTAGATTAATTTAAATTGGCTAATTAAAATAAGTAAATATTAAAGAAAAATTAATTGTACTGGATAAAAGCTGTCCCTAAAGTATTAACTAAAATTTCTATTAGTAGTTCATCTTATGTTAAACTTGCTTAACATGCGATGAACCTTAAGCAGTCTATTTTTGTGAAAAAAATTAAAATTTAAAGTTATCAAGGCTGCATTATAAAATTTACAAAAGCTTCCATTAATTAAAATAAAGGGGGGATAGTAGGGTAATATCATGTAAGGAAAATATCCTGTAAGTAAATTACATCTAGGAAAAAATTTCACTTTACAAAAATTAATTTTTGTTTGTCATGCTAACAGCAAGACACCCATGAAAAACACATCTGATGTCAAAATAAGCCAAAGGAAAATTGTTTGGGCAAAAATAAAAAGGATCCCAAATCAATTTTATAGAAAAGATTCCTTTATTAACTTTTGGTCAAGAATATGTTTGTATATTTTCAGAAAACAACTCCAAGACCATGTGGATTCCTGCAACAGAGAGGAATTGTCAGGTCTGCTCCAACCACAAAGACAAGAGGAGAAACAGTCCAGAGATGGAAGATGCTGACAGTGCCTTGCCATGCTAGCAGTCAGAAGCTGTGTGTCACTGCAGGACCAAACCAGAGGGGGTCGGACCTGCATTCCCACCATGTGTCCACCATCCAGATATCATTGCTGTCATGTACACATAAAGAACTGTTGGACATTGAAATTGAGACTCAAAAATTTTTTGTTGTTATTATTATATGTTTATTTCTAGTCTGCAGAGGCAAGATTTTTTTAAAGAAAAGAAATGGGGAAAAATAAATACAGAGGCAAAGAAGCATTGAACAGACTGTCTAACTACAGTGGGAAGGCAGAGGAGGTTGGGGGGAGTGAGGGCTGAAAGAGATCAACTGAAGGACGGGTACACATGCATATAAGCATAATCAATGGATACAAGACACTGTGGGGTAGGAGGGGGTGGCATGGTGAGGGCATGTGCTGGTGGGTAGGTGAGGCCAGGGGGAGGTTAATGAGGAAAAAAAAGAGGAGACATATGTACTACTATTTGTAATACTTTAAGCAATAAAAAAAACATTAAATATAAAAAAATAAAGACGTTATTTTCATATAAGGTCACATTCTAAGTGCTCAATCTATAACAACTGTTTATACACAGACCATAAGAGAATCAGCAGCATAGCACACCTAGACACCCTCTCCTAAACAGAGGTTTGCTCTTTACAGGAAGTTTAAATTATTTACTTTTATACCATCGTTGTTTCTCTGAAAAACTGACCCTAGAAAACTATACGTTAATTAGTTTCCAGGAAAGAAACTATTTAGAAACCTGTAGGCCTCACCCCCCACTTTACTTACTATTATTTAATTTGCATTTAAAAATATGTACTGTTAACACAATGTGGAAGTTATTACATCAGTAATGAGTAGTCCAACTTGGGACTTTCAAACTTTATTTATAAAAGAGCACAAATATGGCCTTTCTTCCCTTATTTTTGTGGTTGTTTTCTAATTAGCTCTTTCTCCATGAGGTCTAGCAGACTTCTACAGTTTGGCGCAAACTTCACTAATTTAACCCATTGTATTTCCTTTGCTAGTTAACACACCTTTCTCTTCTACTACATAGTCACCTAATTTTATGAAATCATCATTTCTTCCTACTCAACACACATTACTGTTTTCACTTCATATAGTAGAAGTTTTCCTTCTCATTTAGAAACATTATTTCTCTACTTAGAATTGCTTTTCTCTCTCAGCTCCACACATTTGGTTGCCCCCAAAAATGCCATGTTCTCACTTGATTTTATTCAACAAGAAAACCAGAAAAGATTGGCCTAGAATTTTTTACTTTGATTAACTGGGGCCTTTGTGTGTTCTACACTGCCCCCTGATGGTCAGCTCATGTCATAGCAAGCGATTGAACTTTTGGTCTCCTGGTAGAGTGCCCAAGGAAACAATTTGCATATTAAGTTTTTATATATATACTAGTGGCCCAGTGCATGAAATTTGTGGAGGTGTCCCTCAGCCTGGCCTGCACCCTTTCCAATCTGGGACTCCTTGGGGGATGTCCACAGGGATCAGTACTAAACTGGCAGTTGGACATTTCTCTTGGAATCTTAGATCACTGGCTCCTAATCGCTCACTTGCCTGCTTGCCTGGTCACCTATAACTATTCTTTCTGCTGGCCTGCTCACCTCCCACAGCCCTCCTCCCCCACCAGCCTGCTTACTCCCAACTGCCCCCTGCCTCCTGACCTGATCACCCTAACCGCCTCTGCCTCAGCCCCACCATCATGGCTTTATTCAGAAAGTCTTCCAGTCTAATTAGCATATTACCCTTTTATTAGTGTTGATAGATAATAAAAGCCTAATATGTTAACTGTCTGACCGTTCGACCATTTGGCCAGTTGCTATGACATGCACTGACGACCAGGGGGCAGACACTTCGGCCAGTAAGTTAGATTGCTGCTGGGGCTCAGTTGAACAGGACTGGATGAGACAGGAAGACGTGCTCTAGAGCCCTCCCATGGTCTCTCACCAACTGGCCAACCTCCCACATCCCTCCTCAGATCCAATCATGCACCAGTGGGATCCCTCCATTTGAACTGCACCCTTTCAGAATACAGGACCTCTTGGAGGATGTCAGAGAGCCAGTTTCAGCCTGATCCTGCAGGCCAGGCTGAGAGACCCCACTGGTGCACAAATCCATGCACTAGGCCTTTAGTATCATCATAATTATTTCCATTATTTCACTCTATCACTTTTGAGATTGGCTTCATCTTTCTGCTTGCAGTAAAGTGGCTATACCAGTTCAGAGCACTTTATCCAGAAGCTATGCCATTCATCCCTAGTCTGTTAAATTTTAAAGCAAGAAAAAGATTTTTAAAACAATAATTCATCTTATTAGCTAGAATTATAGCCTAATCCTATGCCTAAACTAACCATAGTCAAGGGAATTAATGCAAATATATCCTATCTAATAAAAGAGTAATATGCAAATTGACAGTACTTCCTATCAAGCCACGCCCACAGCCACATCCATCAGCCAATCAGGAGCAAATTATGTAAATAAACCCCAATCAAGATAGCTGCAGCCACTGAGAGCAGGAGGGAGGCTTAGGTTTCCCTGGCAATGGAGGAAGCCAAGCTTTCCTCCTGCCCTTGCCGGCCTCAGCCTCCACTCAATGTTACAAAGTTTCAATTATAAAAGATATATAATCCCAACAGAAAGGGCAGCAACTGGAGAGAGCAGAGGCTAGGGTTGCCCAGGCGATGGAGGAAGTCAAGTTTCTGCAGCCCTAGCCCCTAGGCCTCCACTCTAGGCTACAACATTTCAATTATAGAATTTAAATAAAACCAAACAGAAATGGTTGTCGCCATGGAGTGCTCTGCTCCAGGCTACAAAGTTTCAATTGTAGAACATAAATTAATCCCAGATCCCAGGGCCTCCACTTGGGTCACTGAGGGGCATGGCTGGCCTGCAAATCACCACAGGCCCCTCGCCCAGGCCTCCCCATGCTCCAAGGGAACGCCCTCCCTAATCTGGGACATCCTTTGGGGCAAACAAATTGGCCCTCACCCATGCACCAGGCCTCTATTCCAATAAAAGAGTAATATGCAGATTGACCATCACTCCAACACACAAGAGGGCTGCTCCCATGTGGTCATAGATCCTGCCTCCATATGGACATAAGATGGCTAGCAGGGGAGGGCCGTTGGGAGGTTCCAGGCCTGCAAGGGAGGGCAGTTGGGGACAATCAGGGGAGGGCAGTTAGGGGTGACCAAGCTGGCAGAGGAGGGAAGTTGGGGGCAAACAGGCTGGCAGGGGAGCAGTTAGACATCAATTAGGCTGGCAGGGTAGTGGTTAGGGGGTGATCAGGCTGACAGGCAGAAGTGGTTAGCAGCAGTCAGGGAGGCAGACAGGAGAGCAGTTTGGAGCCAGCAGTCCTGTTTGTGAGAGGCCCGGTAGGATGGGGCCTAAATGAGCAGTCAGACATTCCTTGAGGGTTCCCAGATTGGAGAGAGTGTAGGCTGGGCTGAGGGACATTCCCCGCCCCCGTGCATGAATTCTGTCACTGGGCCTAGTATATACTGTATATATTTATTTTAGAGAGAAAGGGAGAGGGAGAGGGAGAGAGAGATAGAAATATCAATGATATGAGAGAATCATTGATTGGCTACTTCCTACAGGCCCCCTAATGGGAATTGAGCCTACAATCTGGGCATGTGTTCTGGCAGGGAATGAAATCTAGGCCTCTTAGTTTATGGGCCAAAGTTTAGCCTCTGAACAATACCAGCTGAGCCAAATATAGTTGTCTTAAGGTCAATTGGAATTAAATCTCTAGGGTTGAGGATAGAACAGCTTCTTCTTATATTCATTGCCATGTGGAAGAGAACATACACATTACCAAAACAATGATTGTTAACAGAAAAGAAAGAGAATAAATGTTGGGTAAATTATTGAAACTCTATGTTAATCCTCCAACATAGAGAGAGCTTGTATGTGTTGAAACTGAGTGCAGCTACCATACCACAGATACACGGTGACCTGACAGTTCTAAAGACCCTAGTTCCAACTCATCCTGACTTCTAGTTGTATTTATTTTTATTCCACAATATTTTATGTTCTTTTTGTTTATACTTCATTGGATTTCATGAATATATAAATTTTTCCTTCGTTATGTTTGTTAGAATAGGGTTTCCGTCACATAATAAAACTAATAGAATCTACCATATTGTATCTTTGTTGAAGTGATATTTGCATTTATAATTTTTCTTCATGGCTGGAAATTGTTTTCCCACCTTTTATAGATAGGGGCAAGGGTTTATGCCTTCTACCAATTTCACTATACCCAAAGATATCCACATATAAGGTTGAATTTGCTGACCACTTCCTTAAACTATCATAAATATTTTTTTTATTTCTACTGCTATGCTAACATGTGGATTTTAAAATCATTTACAAAAGTGATAATTGTATCAACTCTAATTTTCTTTTTTGATCACTTATGAGGTTAGAAAAGCTGTTAGTAAGTCACATGGGAATCATTATCTTTGATCCGAGAACCTGACCCAAATAACCACATCATCTACTTAATATTTGCATTTCACTTATATTATGCAATTCACACATTTACAGTTAATGTTATGGTGAAAATAACAGGATTTATATTCCACTCTTCCTATAAATAGAATAAATTTGAACACACAAACTGCAAGGAACAAGCTGCTAATGGTCTCCCATGGGTTTTATTTCTTACTTGTGAATCTTTAGTGATTTCTTTGGGGTTTTCGTGAAACAAATTTTGCAATTTACTCTATAAGCATGACAGTTTGCCTATGATTTTCAGTAGTCTACTTTAGATTTGTGTTTTTAAGGCAGGGGATGTTATCAGATGAACAATAGTTTTGACCTATCTCTGCCCCGTGATTTTCTAATGAATTCAATTTATACTCTCAATTATAATGTTAGAGGAAATTATGGCAAAGACAGAGCTTATTTTTTGTGTGTGGGACCTATGCCTGCTCCTTCCTTCTCACTCTTTAGCATCCAAATCATTAACCATATTGCTCTACTACTCTTCTGTCCCACCTTTAATCTGGGCGGCTAGACATGTTCATATTAAAGCCTACCAGAGCACATGTTCTTTAAAATAAAAATTTTACTTTTTTATTTTTTACAGGAGACTTCTATTCAAGTGCGCTCACATTGAGAGGTTTTGTGAAATTTGATGGCATAAGGAATTTCAGTCAGAGGAGTTCTTGCTGATAATTGAATTATGATGTTAAAATTTATTATATAAACAATTAAAATAATGCTCAATGGCTGACTTAACAATATCTATGATACCATTGTAATAACCTGGTTATTATTTAACAAGAAAGAAGTGAAAGGGGAGACCAAATAATATAGGCATAACATTTACACAGCTTTGCCAAAAGCTACATTTGAAGCTCCAAGTCTGTTTCCTGCTGATTGATGGGGGAAGAAACTAAACAAAGGCAGTTTAGAGCTTGCCCAGTAAGGTCTGAGTGGGAGAGGCTAATTTCTCATCAATTACACCTGGAAAATAGGCGTGGGTGGGTGTGACCACTGCAAGCATGCACAAATATTACATATTTAAACTTCAAAACAAAGAATTGAGTCCTCTCTCTCTCTCTCTCTCTCTCTCTCTCTCTCTCTCTCTCTCTCTCTCTCTCTCTCAATGCTCTGGCCCTCTAGAGACTAATGCTCCAGGGGGCTGTGCTACCCTGTGCATACATGCACACAGCCATGTTGGACTCCATGCATACACTGATAGGCTTTAATCTGGTCTATACGTTGAGCCACAACCAGCTGCAACATGGACCAAAAACTGTACACTGGCCCTCTTGCTGGCTCTACTGAACTCCCAGCTGTCCCTCTCTCAGTACTTGTTATGAGAAACTCAATATATGCCAAGTGGCTATAGTGTAAAACAGGATATACTCTCACTTTATTAATCATTTTAAACAGTTGTCTTGTTAAACAGTTGTCTTTCTTGAAATAAGTTTTAATTTAGGGTCAGTAGTGTAGCAGTTTAGGCATTTTGTTCAGCTGCTTGTAATTATCATTTAATTGCAGTAGTTTAGACAAGCATTATTTTTTAAGTTACATTAAAGCAGAGGGTTCTTTAAAATAAATTTATTGTTGAAAGTATTACAGATGTCCCATTTTTTCCCCCCCTTGACCCACTCCACCCTCTACCCGCCACCCTCACCACCCCCTACAGGCCTTCACCATACTATTGTCTGTGTCCATGATAAAAGTTCTTCGGTTAATCTCTTCTTGCCTGTTCCCATCCTCCTGCTGGTTCTTGAGGTTGATTCCACAACTTAAGTATTCCAGGAAAAAGTTCTCTACAATTATCTTGATATTTCCCTCTGAATCTCCATTCCACAGAGTATGTATAGAACTACATGGGTAAGTGAACCTGAGGCTATCGGTATTTACACTGTAGTTCCAGAGAGACAAACATAGTATTTTCTAGAACACAACTGGAAATACATGTTAAAATAAGAATTGATTGGGATTCATTTTCATAAGATAATAGTTGAAGATTAACATTTCAAGAAGTTTGGGGGTGAATGAAAAAAGAAAAGAAGATTGAGAGGGAAATAGACCAATGGAAACCCTTTATTGGGATAAGGAAGGATAGAGCATGTTTTCAGTGGAGAAAGTTTTGTCTACCGAGAAGGGGATCACTGAAGTGATTGGTTAAGGAGTTTAAAGCTTCAGAAGAAAATAGAGATCATAAGAGTGACAAATGAGAGAGGGAATGATTTTGAATAGCATGTTCTTCAAATATAAAGAAACAGTGTCATAGGTTTATTATTTCTAAAAAAAAAAGAAAAAGAAAAGAAAAGCCTTAATGAAAACATGGCTATCTGTGGGAGGTTTGACACTCCCACTCCTATTTTATAATCATTTATCCTCCCAATATTATTATTATGTGTTGTTGTTGTTACTCCTCATTGGAGGATATTGTTTTTCCATTGTTTTTAGAGAGAACGAAAGGGAAAAAGGCAGGGGAGGGAGGAGGAGGAGAGATGTGAGAGAAACATATCCATTTGTTGCCTCCTGCATGTGCCCAGATCAGGTATTCTACCTGGATTGACTGGAAAACAAACCCGTGACCCTTTGGGCTGAGGCACCACCCAGGATATCCTCCCAATATTATTTTAAAGGTGATAGCATCTATAGATCGAATGCGTTAAGACAGCTCTTTTTTTAGTACCAACCTACCTGAAGGTCAAATTATTCTATATCTTTTATGGAGGGATTCTCAACTTTTGTATTAAGATCAGAGCATATAGTCTTACCAGGAGAAATTGAATATATAAGTCCCCCCAAGCTTGACCTTGAGAAAACTATGTGCATTTTATAATATCTAGTGAATCACATCTTCACATACAAGAAAAAGAATGATCTGGAATTAAATGCTTTGTGATTTGAGTTCCATTTCTTTAGAAATTTCTAGACAATAGTAACAGCCACCCACTGCTGTGTGCAACAGTAAACAGGTTGATTTAGATATAGTCATTATATCAGCACACATAAAAAGAAAATATGCACATGTAAACAAGACTGTATTATAGCTACAAACTTATTTTTCCTTTGAAATGAAACTGGTTGGCAGCCTTACCAATAAAGTGTTCAGTGCTATCTTAGTCATCTGTTTGAGTTTTACATTGTTGGGTCTTTTGGTAATTGCATATTACATCTACATACTTCAAATGAGTTTATAATGGCTATTATTACCAAAAGGAATAGGAAAACAATTAAGTATGATTAGCCTTTTTATGTGAAGAGTTACCTCCTTTTTTTGGCATTCAGTTTGCAATCATTATGAAATTAGCTTTAAATTTGAAAAAATTTATTTATTTTTGTATTTCAATAGTGAAAGAAAATGAGTTCCTTCATCTTATGTATTTCTATAAAAAGGTAGAAAATGCTAGCAATGTTTATTCAAATATAAAACCCATCTCCCTAACTAGTATTTTTTTTAATCAGAGAAAGAGACCACAAGGAACATTTCTGAATTGTTTTTCTAGTGTGATTTGAAACTGAGCCAACTTGAAATAGCTACTATTAAATTCATTATTGTTATTTATATTGTCCCCCAAGTGATTGATTATCACTTCACAGGTCATTTTCTAAGGTAAGTATTCTCTGGTAAGAGAATAAGGACATGACTCTTTAAACAAACGTTGATGATATGGTACACGTTTCAAAAAATCACATTGTTGTAATATTGAGACATTGTACATTCATGTCTTATATTCAACATGTAATAAGTGTCCATTTTATCACAGAGATTCCCAAATGCTATAAAATAAAATAAATATTTAAAATAATGGCTCCCTATTGTGTATCACCACCAGATCCCCTTTGTTTATTGCTGACTGTTCTGCCTGTGGGATGTATTTGTCCTTAAGTGATGACTGGGAGTGAAATCTCAAGAGGCTGCCTGGCACTCTGAACTTTCCAGATATTGATTGTGTAGCCAGCACACACAGTTCTGAAGGAGGGCTTGAGGTCCCTGGAGATGTAGCCTCTGCTCTGTGCTAGCACATGGCTTGCAAGACCGCCAGTGGCTGTGACTGGAGTAACCTCTTAGAACAGCAGACTGCAGCTTTGGAGTCTTTTGGATGGCTATAAATTACGGAGGACTAAAGAAATCCTCTCAGGACTCATGTTTTGTTGAAAGAATGGTAGCAACTTCTCCCTTCCTCCCCCCAAAAGAAAGACATTGTAGCATAGAAGTTAATTTTAAAGAATTAATTTAAGTTACAGAAAAGTAAATTGTGATTTGTGCTACATGATGCTACGTACATAAACTATATGTGAATAAAACATTTCCTTACCTTATATTCATTTGTTTAGTCCTACCACTATGTTTTTCATTTGCCTACTCAGTGTTATTCCATATTGAAGAATTTCAGAAGCAAATTCCTTAAAATACTTGAAGGAAATCTCAACATAAATATTCAAACATTAAATGTCATCATCATTGTTTTCTGGAAGTGGAAATCATTGGCATAATGTATTCTCAGGTAACCTTTCTTGATTTGTTAAATGATTTACTTTTCAGAGCTAGGGCAATAGATTATTCCTTCATTATGCTTCAGTTAAAAAAATTAAAAATTAAAAAACTTCCTGCATCTTTATAAACAAATATATAAATTTATGGAAAACAATTGGCCTTATTTTATGTTTGATATGAGAACTACTCCTTAGGAGATATGAGACTTCTACAGCTTTCTTTCTTTCAAATGTCTCACAGGTTTCTTATAGGGAAGGTCTATTCCAATAGCACTTCTTATAGGGAAGAGCAGTTGTTTAAAACAAACTTCTGCCCTCTTTAATATGTACCTCTATTTTTTTTATTTATCTTAATTGATTTCAGAGAGGAAGAGAGAGGAAAAGAGAGATAGAAACATCAATGATGAGAATCATTAATTGGCTGCCTCCTGCACTCCCTCTACTGAGGATAAAGCCTGATACCCAGGCATGTGCCCCTGGCTGGAATCGAACCTGGGACCATTCAGTCTACAGGCTGACACTCAATCCACTGAGCCAAACCAGCTAGGGCTGTACCTCTAATTTTTAAAGATCAATTAAGGTAAAATTTACAAGCCATAAAATATAAAGTATATCAATATACAATTAATCCATTTTACCGACTTAATACAATTATGCAGCCATCACCATAATCCAATTTTAGAACTTTTTCTTAACCCAAAGAGTTCACTCATAACTATTTATGGTTATTCTCAATTCATACTCTGATCCTTAGGAAAACACCAATGTTTTCTGACTCGACAAATTTTCCTACACTAGACATTTCATATTAAAGGACTCTATAATAATAAAAGCATCATATGCTAATTAGACTGGACGTTCTTCTGGACAACCTTCAAGATGAAGCCGAGACTGTGAGGGAAGCCCTAGTCCCGGGGGACCTGCAGGCAGCCAGAGAGAAGTCCAAGTCCCAGAGAAAAGCCAGTGCCGGCAGCTGGGGGAAGGAAGGCCTACTCTTGCACAAATTTTATGCATCAGGCCTCTAGTAATACAATAAGTAGCCTTCTGTGTGTGGCTCCTTTCACTTAACATGATATGTTTAATGTTCATCTATGTTAGCACAGAAGATAGACCAAATAATTACCCCCCAATGATACTTACATTCTAATCCCTGGAAACTGTAATTATTTTATGTCATATATAAAAAAGGAGAATTAAAGGAGCAGATGGAATTAAGTTGACTAATCAACTGTCCTTGCAATAGATCATCTTGGATTATCCAGTGGTTTCCTTAAATGTGGAAGAGGGGGACAGAAGACACAGAGTAATTAAGATGTAAAAAAGATTTCACTGGCCATTGCTGGCTTTCAGGATGAAACAGGATAACAAGGCAAGAGATATGGGTGGTCTCTAGAAGCTGGAAAATGCAAGAAAATAGATTGTCCCTCTGGCCTTTAGAAAAATCTGAGCAGCTGGGCTGGTATGGTCAGTGACTGAGCATGGACCCATGAACCAAGAGGTCATGGGCCTGATTCCCAGTCAGGGCACATGCCTGGGGTATAGGCTCGGTTCCCAGTGGGGTACATGCAGGAGGCAGCCAATCAATGTTTCTCTCTCATTGGTGTTTTAATCTCTCTAACACTCTCCCTTCCTCTCTCTCTCTAAAACCAATAAAATAAAATATTTTTTAAAAAGAAAAGAGAAATGTCAGTAGCCCTGTGAATTTGAACCCAGTGAGACCCATTTCAGATTTTGATCTCCATACAATGTAAGATAGCATATTTCTGTTGTCTTAAGCCACCAAATATGCAACAGTGTGTCACAGCATCAATAAGAAAGTAGCATAAACATATCAGTTCTAGTTCCTTTTTAAAGTTTCTTTTTGTTTCATTGTAAGAACAATTAACATGAGATCCACCTTCTTAATAGGTTTTTAAGTGTACAATACAGTATTGTGAACTAGATATAAAATAATATTCAGCATGTTTCTGGAAGTTATTCTTCTTGCATAACTGAAAAGTTATACCATTGACTAGTAACACCACCATCTGCACCCCTCTCCAGGCCCTGACAACTACCATTCTACTTTATGTCTAAGAGTTGGATGAATATAGACGCATCATATCTGTAGAGTCATGCAGTTTTTGTTCTTTTGTGACTGGCTTATCACACCTTACATAATGTGCAAGCTGATTTGTTAAATGATTTACTTGTCAGAGCCAGAGCAGTAGATTTGGCTTTTAACAATTTGACTATATGTTCAGGTGTGAGTCTATTTGTATTTATCTACTCAGACCTGGTGAGTTTCTTGGATCTGTACTAATGTTTTTTATCAAATTTGGGAAAGTTTTAACCATTTATTTAATAGTAATTTTTTGTCTCATATTCTCTTTTCTTTTTCTGAGACTCCCAGCACATTGGTTATTACACTTGATGTTGTCTCACAGGTCTCTGACTCTCTATTCACATTTCTTCTCTTTTTTTGTCCATTTGTTCTTCAGGCTGAGAATTAATATTGAATTTTCTGATTAATTTTCATCTTTGTTATTTCTTCATTTTTCAAAACCAGCATTTCTTTTACAATGTGGATATATATCCTTATAGACTATATTTATTGGTGTTTACTGTTCTCATAGTTGTATTTAGATCTTTAAATATTTTAGTTCTTTGAAAATATTTATATTATCAATTTTGTCATTTTTATCTGTTCAGTCCAGCATTTATGCACCTTTTTAAAATATATTTTTATTGATTTCAGAGAGAGAAACATCAATGATGAAAGAAAATCATTAATTAGCTGCCTCCTGCATGCCCTCTAGGGGGTATCGAGCCCACATCCCAGGGATATGCCCTGAGCAGAATTGAACCATGATCTCCTGGTTCATATGTTAATGCTCAACAACTGAACCACACCAGCCCAGCACCATTTCCTTTTCTTTTTTGCTTCTTCTCCCTCTCTTCTCCCGCACCCCCCGCCCCCCGCCCTACCCCAGGAGAGGCCTGCCTTAATTTTCATGTTTCTTTTTATTTTTCATATTTTGTTTGTTTCTTTGCTTATTTGTTAAAATCTGAACATTTCAGATGGTATAGTAACTCTGCATTAGTTAATTTATCTAAATTATTGTTTTGCTATTTTTGTTCATTTTTATAGCAATTTGTCTGGATTAAATCTGTGAAATCTGTCTAGCCTTTGTTTGAGACCCAAGAGGAATTAATAATTCAGCTATGGTTTTATATTTTCATGAGATAATGCTTGACAGAAGGCCAAAAAAAAAAAAACAAACACCATAATTAGACTTTTTTTTTCCTTAGAAAGTTCCAATTAAAATATCTTATATTGTATCAACTCAATTTTTAGTCAGGCTTAATGACATAGATTACTTGAAAGATAAAAAGTTTCAAAATTGCGAAAGTTATAAAAAAAAAAACTGGCAGCTAGTTTGAGATTGAATTAACATGGTCTAGAGCTTGTCATCTCCCATGGGCACCAGTCCTTAGGCTAGGCCCTCCTTTACCTCCCGTGACACCATAATACCCTTACATGATATTATTCTACAATGTCATTATAATATTTGACATTTGACAACAGCATATTATACAATTATCCCAAATAAACTTACAAACTAATTCTTTGAATGTTGGGCAGCAATTTAAAAAAGGATAGGAAAGGAATTAATCCTTTTCAGAAGGAATTAAGGCACTGGGAAGGCATCTGAGCATTCTATATTGGCCCCTCTTGCCCTTTTGCCAAGAGGGACCCTCTTCGTACAATTCAAATACACACAGATGATGCCTGAGCTTTCAGTTCAAGCTGTGGCTGAAGCCTCTGAGCAGCTGGCACCATGGATCAGTCTCTCGACCAATGGTGAGAGCTGGGCCCTCTCTGGAGAAGAAACCTGGGTCACCTGAGATATGTGATCAGTACCAGCACCCTGCCAGCAGGCAAGGGGAACCCAAGGCAGGTGCTGGACGTGGAGGCCACAGGGGCATAGACTACAAAGGAGACAGGACTGAACCTCATATCACACTGTTTGGCCCCGGAGGATGGCTGGTCAGCCAGAGACGGGTAAGATTCCTCAGGGAAGGAACAACCTAAGACAGGCACAGTCACAGAGGGGCCAACAGGAGAGAACTAAAAGGTCAACAGAGGAGGGGCACAGACCCTCATCCACAAACCTTGCAGGGGCTTGAATTCTCACCCCTCCTGAGGGAGGTCTCCTACCCCCACAGCTGCTTCGCCTCCCACCCACAACTCAGACTGGGACCCAGGTGGCAGACAGAGACTCAGCCAGCAATAGCTGCTCTATATCTAAATTCAGTCTATTACCAGGAATGCTCAGAACCTACTCAAAAATGCAAATATTCCTTTCCACTAGTATTTACAGAGTAAACTAAGATTTCTGCTTGAGTATTAAAATTGACAGTAAAATAGTAATCAAGTTTTCAGATTAATTTAAATTGGCCAAGTGAAATAAGTGAATATTCAAGAAAATCTAAGTGTACTGGACAAAAAGCTTTTCCTAAAACATTAACTAAAATATCTATTAGTAGTTCATCTCACTGTAAAATTGCCTAACATCCGAAGAACCTAAAGCAGTCATATTTGTGTGCAAAAATTAAAATTTAAAATTACCAAGACTGCAAGTTAAAATTTCCAAAAGCCCCCATTAATCAAAAAGGGAGGGAGGGGCAGTGGGGTAATATCATGTAAGGAAAAATACCCTGTAAGTAAAATACATCTAGAAAATTCTTACTCCAGAAAAGTAAATTCCATTTGTAAAACCAACTGTAGGACAGCCATGAAAAAACACACATGGTGTCAAAATAAGCCAAAGGAAAATCATTTAGGCAAAAATTAAAAGAATCTCAAGTCTATTTTGCAGAGAGGACCCTTTTGTTAACTTTTGGTCGAGAATGTGTTTGTGTATTTTCAGAGAACAACCTCAAGACCATGTGGGTTCCTGCGACAGTGAGGAACTGACGGATCTGTTCCAGTCACGAGGATGGTCCAGAGATGGGGGACACTGACAACACCTTGCCATGCTAGCAGTCGGCAGCTGTGTATGTCTGCAGGCAGCCCAGGACCAAACTAGAGAGGATGGATCTTGCATTGCCACGATGTGTCCACCATCTGGATACCATTGCTGACATGTACACATAAAGAACTATTTGACGCTGAAACTCGGACTCAGAACAGTTGGACATTGAAACTGAGACTGAAACATTTTTTGTTCTTATACATTTATTTCTAGTATGCAGAGGCAAGATATTTTTGAAGAAAAGAAACAGAGGAGAGTGATTGATATAGAGGCAGGAGGCATTGAGCAGGCTGTCAAGCTACAGGGGGAAGGCTTGGGTAGATGGGAGGTGAATGCTGGGGCAGATCAACCGAAGGGCTTGTATGCATGCATATGAGCATAATCAATGAATGAAAGACACTGGGTCTGGGAGGGGGGTGGGTGGGGACATATGCTGGAGGGGTAGGGGAGGTTGGGGGGGAGGATAATGGGGAGAGGGGAAAGGAAAACATGTACTACTATTAAGTATAAGTTATACTGCAAAAAAATCAATAAAAAATTAAATGTTAAAAAAAGTTTCAAAATTCACCCTTGCTTAACATTCACAGTGTCCTTAGTCCTTGTTTACAAATTAGAGAATAGAATATAATCACCAGGCTGTGAGAATAAAAGTTACTTTTTTTTCTTTTAATTTAAAAGATGTGCAGTTGGTTGGGCATCATCCAGTGCACTAAAGAGTTACTGATTTGATTCCTGGTTAGGGCAAATGCCCAGGTCGCAGGTTCATTCCAGAGTCAGGGTGCATAACAGAGGCAACCAAATGAAATTTTTTTCTCACATCAATATTTCTCTCTCTTTCACTTCCTGTCTCCCAAAGAAAAAAAAAAGTAAATGAACACTTTTTTTTTTAATGTGTAAAGTACACATACAAACATATGAAAGTATTGGGCAACATATCTTATCTAATAAAAAAGAGTAATAGGCAAATTGACCATACCTCTGCTACACCCACCAGCCACACCCATCAGCCAATCAGGAGTAAATATGTAAATAAACCTCAACCAAGATGCCTGCAGCCATTGAGAGCAGGAGGGAGGCTTGGGTTTCCCTGGCAATGAAGGAAGCCAAGCTTTCTGTCTGCCCCTGCTGGCCTAGGCCTCCACTCAATGCTAAAAAGTTTCAATTATAGAAGATACATAATATCCAAAAGAAATGGTGGTAGCCACAGAGCTGGAGAGAGCAGAGGCTAGGGTTGCCCTGGTGATGGAGGAAGCCAAGCCTCTGCAGCTCTGGCCAGCCTAGGCCTCCACTCTAGGCTGCAAAGTTTCAATTTTAGAATTTAAATAAACCCAAACCTAAATGGATGTTGCCATAGAGTAAGCAGAAGGCTTGGCTCTGCTCCAGGCTACAAAGTTTCAATTGTAGAAGATAAATTAATCCCAGATACCAGGGCCTCCCCTTGGGTCACTGGGGGTGTGGCTGGCCTGAAAACCACCACAGGCCCCTCACCCAGGCCACCCCATACCCCAAGGAAATCCTCACCCTGATCTGGGACACCTTTCAGGGCAAACCAGCTGGCCCCAACTCATGCACTGGGCCTCTATCCTATCTAATAAAAGAGTAATATGCAGATTGACCATCACTCCAATACACAAGAGGGCTGCCCCCATGTGGTCAAAGATCCTGCCCCCATGTGGACACAAGATGGCCACCACACAATGGCCAGCACGGGACGGCAGTTGGGAAGCACCAGGCATGCTAGAGAGGGCAGTTGGGGATGATCAAGCCTGAAGAGGAGGGCATTTAGGGTTGATCAGTCTGGAAGAGGAGGGAAGTTAGGGGCAAATAGGTTGGTAGGGGAGCAGTTAGACATCAATCAGGCTGGAAAGGGAATGGTTAGGGGGTGATCAGGCTGGCAGGCAGAAGCAGTTAGGGGCAATCAGAAAGGCAGCAGTCCTGAATTGTGAGAGGGATGTCCGACTGCCCATTTAGGCCCAATCCTACTGGAATCGGGCCTAAACAGGAAGTTGGACATCCCTTGAGAGGTCCCAAATTGGAGAGCGTGCAGGCTGGCTGAGGGACACTCCCCCATGCACAAATTTTGTGCACCAGGCCTCTAGTATCTTATAAATAAGGAAAACCAACATATATAGGAAAAAAAAAAAATGTTGCCAATATAACAGAGGCCTACAGCAAATATTTAATGAATATTTGAATATATATTCTTCAATCCATTAATCAAATAGGAGTGGAAGTAGCATTTATAACATATTGTTAACTATAGTAACACCGCTTTTAGATGTTTAACATTATTGCCGTAGTTAACCTTGATAGTGTATCATGGGAAAATATGTTGTTGCAACATATGTTTGTCCTCAGATTTCCTTCTATCCTTCCCCACCATTGTGCTGTATTAAAAGTTGCCTGAATCCTAAAGACTGAATTTCTCAGGCTCCTA
This sequence comes from Antrozous pallidus, assembly GCA_027563665.1. Taxonomy (NCBI): domain Eukaryota; kingdom Metazoa; phylum Chordata; class Mammalia; order Chiroptera; family Vespertilionidae; genus Antrozous; species Antrozous pallidus. The sequence goes on from CM050508.1 coordinate 75,076,649, forward strand.
TAATAACTGGTTTCTGGATGAGCATGGATATGGAAGAGTTTGGCAGAAGTTTAGTGGATGGGAAGAAGTAAGAAGCAGAGTTATTCCCCACTATTTCACTTTCTTGGGGTTAAGAGCACTGTGTTTAATCCTGGCCAACATTATACAGTTCCAAAGATGAGGAAGGAAGCTTTTAAATAAGGTTGACACTAATTCTAATTCTTGCAGTATACCTATGCTTTACATGTCCCACAGATCCACTCTGCTCCAGTTGCAATGAAAAAACTCTTCACTGCTTTGATTATTTTTGCAAAGTTTAGAAATGAGAGTACATAATAAAATATAATGTAAAGATAATACATCTTCTAGTTAAAACATATTTCTTTTAACCACAGTGAATGTATTTTTAAAAACACAGCCCTGACCAGTTTGGCTCAGTGGATAGAGCTTGGCCTGCGAATTGAAGGGTCCCGGGTTCGATTTCGGTCAAGGGCATGTACCTTGGTTGTGGGCACATCCCCAGTAGGGAGTGTGCAGGAGGCAGCTGATCCATGTTTCTAACTCTCTAGAACCTCTTCTTTCTTATTTTCAAAAAAAAAAAAAAAAAAAGCAATAAAATATATTTTTACATAATCCATACATTCTCAAAATCTATTTTCCTTTTTAGAAATGCTTGAAAATCAGCGGGTACTCTCTTTTTCTTTTCTTCTATACTTTTGTAGTATTAACAGTATGAATTAGCCAACTATATCCCAAAGGAACTATTAAAAAGAAAAAAAAAGTCCAACCAGTGTGTATCAGTAGTTGAGTGTTAACCTATGAACCAGAGGGTCACAGTTCAATTTCTGGTCAAGGCATATCCTATGTTGCAGGCTCGGTCCCCAGTGAGGGACAAGCAGGAGGCAGCTGATCAATGATTCTCTCTCATCGTTGATGTTTCTATCTCTCTCTTCCCTTCCCTTCTCTCTAAAATCAATAAAACAATATTTTAATTAAATAAATACATAATAAAACAGAAAACCCTAAAGATTTCCATGAAGAAAATGTTTTCATTCACCAGTTTGAAATTGTTTTCTTTACACATGGCTAAATATTTAAAGTGTTGCTGATATATAAGAATCATCTTTGTGTTAATTATCTAATTATAGACTATCTTCCATATTTTCCATCCTAAATGATACTTCATCTGACCAATTAAAAATTTGGACTGCTGAGGAATAGGCAGTTGGTGAGGTTGATTGTTAAATTGTACCATCATTTTATTTTACAAATCAATTATTTAAATTGAGGATATCAGATATAATAACTGAGAATGTGAACATATCTAAATTGGTTTTTATTCTGCCATTAGATGTTCAAAGGAAATTGGAAATAATGTAGCTTATTCAGATGTCTGTCACAAGTTCTTTCTAATGGCTTTTGTGAAGTATTGCTTCAATTCTGTTTCCAAAAAGCAATACAATAGACGTTGTTTTTACAAAGTAGAGACAAAATTGATTCACTGATGTTGGGCATTTTCCAAGTGTAATGCAATATTCCTAAACTGTTACATATGTAATAATGGCTTTGGTGTTTAAGCAAGCATTTCATTAAAATGGGTTGGTTTTAGTTTTAAGGCTGGGACTAGCATCACTAAATAATGAAGTGGTGAGAAAAATTAGTTAATAATATTGTTTTAAAAATTACCACTTATGTGTATTTGAATCTATCAGTTTATGGGATATACTAAACTGCTATGCCTCATCAATTTTTATTTTGGAAATGCAGAGTTTATGTAAGGATGTTTTCTTATAAAACTATTACAATAGTAATAATGATTTGTGCATATCACTTGAAATGATCAGCATGAGATTTTTTCCTCTCAGTTTTCATATTAAACCACATTTACTTGTTAATTAATATCACTCTTTCTCAAAATTGTTTTTAGCATTTATTGACCTACTCCTAAATCATATAACACAAAACAAAATATTTTTCACTTGTTATTTTCATTTCTTTCCAATTCTAAAAATTAGTGAAACTCACATTTTTTCTATCAATACTGATTAGAAATTGCACATTGCAATTAATAATTAAAATTGTATTATTTTAATATTTCCATCAATTTTGCATAGCAAAAGGTATGGCAATTATCTTTAAACACTGATAGGATTGGATTGTCTTTTCAGAAACTAAGGGTATATTAGATAGGAATTTTTTTTCTTTATTGCCTAAAGTATTACATATGTGTCCTTATTCCCCCACTTGTCCCCTCACTGCTCCCCCACCCCTGCTCATGCCCTCACTCCTCTGGTATCTGTGTCCATTAATTATGCTTATATGCCTGCCTACAAATCCTTTGGTTGATCTCTCCCCCTTACTCTCCCCTACCTTCCCTCTGAAGTTTGACTATCTGATCAATGCTTCTCTGTCTCTGGACCTGTTTTTGTTCATCAGTTTATGTTGTTCATTATTATCCACAACTGAATTAGATCATGTGATATTTATCTTTCTCTGACTGACATATTTCATTTAGCATAATGCTCTCCAGGTCCATCCATGTTGTTGGCCTTGTTAGGAGTTTCTTCCTTTTTACAGCAGCATAGTATTCCATTGTGTAGATGTACCACAGTTTTCTAATCCACTCATCTGCTGATGGGCACTTAGGCAGCTTCCAATTCTTAGATATGGTAAATTGTGCTGCTATGAACATAGGGGTGCATATATCCTTTCTGATTTCGTGTTTCTAGTTTCTTGGAATATATTCCTAGAAGTGGGATCACTGAGAGTTCCATTTTTAGTTTTTTGAGGAAACTCCATACTGTTTTCTATAGTGGCTGCACCAGTCTTCATTCCCACCAGCAGTGCACAAGGGTTCCTTTGTCTCCACATCCTTGCCAGCACTTGTCATTTGTTGATTTGTTGATGATAGCCATTCTGACAGGTGTGAGATGGTACCTCATTGTCATTTTGATTTGCATATCTCAGATAATTAATGGTTTTGAGCATGTTTTCATATGTCTCTTGGCCTTCCTTATGTCCATTTTTAAAAAGTGTCTATTTAGGTCCATTGTCCATTTTTTAATTGGGTTGTTATCTTTCCTTTGTTAAGTCTTATGAGTTCCCTGTAAATGTTGGAGATTAAACCCTTATCAGTGATAAAACATTGGCAAACATGTTCTCCCATGCAGTGGGCTTTCTTGTTGTTTTGTTGATGGTTTATTTTGCTGTGCAGAAGCTTTTTATTTTATTTTACTTTTTAAAATATATTTCATTGATTTTTTTATAGAGAGGAAGAGAGAGGGATAGAAAGTCAGAAACATTAATGAGAGAGAAACATCCACCAGCTGCTTCTTGCACACCCCCTACTGAGAATGTGCCCACAACCAATGTACATGTCCTTGACTGGAATTGAACCTGGGACCTTTCAGTCTGCAGTCCGACACTCAATCCACTGAGCCAAACTGGTTTCGGCAGAAGCTTTTTATTTTGATGTAGTCCCATTTGTTTATTTTCTTTTTAGTTTCCATTGCCCTAGGAGCTGTATCAGTGAAGAAATTGCTTCAGCATATGCCTGAGATTTGCTGCCTGTGAATTCCTCTAATATTTTTATGGTTTTCCGTCACATGTTTAATTCCTTTATTCATTTTTAGTTTATCTTTGTGTATGGTGTAAGTTGGTGGTCTAGTTTCATTTTTTTTGCATGTATCTGTCCAATTTTCCCGACACCATTTGTTGGAGAGACTGTCTTGACTCCATTGTATGCTCTTGTCTTCTTTGTCAAATATTAATTGAGCAAAATGGCTTGGGTCGATTTCTGGGTTCTCTGTTCTATCCCATTGGTCTATATGTCTGTTCTTCTGCCAGTACCAGATAGTTTTTAGATTAGTGGCTTTGTAATACAGCTTGAAATCTGATATTGAGATCCCTCTTACTTTGTTCTTCTTTCTCAGGATTGTTGTGCCAATTCGGGGTCTTTTTTTGTTCCTGATGAATTTTTGAAGAGCTCATTCTAGGTCTATGAAATATGCTGTTAGTATTTTAATGGGGAATGCATTGAACCTATAGATTGCTATGGATATTTTAATGATCTTGATTTTACCAATCCATGAACACGGTATGTTCTTCCTTCTGTTTATTTCTTCCTCTATCTCTTTTTTCAGTGTCCTGTAGTTTTCTGAGCACAGGTCTTTTACCTCCTTAGTTAAGTTTATTTCTAGGTATCTTAATTTTTTTGGTGTGATGGTAAATGGGATTGTTGGTTTTTCTAAATCTCTCTGTAAATTCACTATTGGTGAATAAAAATGTCATAGATTTCTTGACGTTTCTAAATGTAAGAAACAAACAAAAATTAAAAACAATGTACTTAGATTTAAATTTTATAAATATTTAATTATAATATTATATGCTATAAGATAAAAAGCCTTTTCTCCTTAAATCACAGTTATGACTATGTATTAAGTTGCTTAGAAGTAAAACAGTAACATGATAAGCATTGGCACTCTGTTCAAATTCTGTTCAACATTGTGTAGTATGCTTAAGGCTAATACGCAATCAAACACAGAAAATATTAAGATTTTCTTGTGCTGTACAAATATAAATACCAAGGAAAATAAAGAGTACCTATTCCCCAAAAGGAATGACCTTACTTCTCTTTTAAGGGGGATTGCAACCCTATTCACTGAGATGAGCCACTTTTTCAGTGCATTGCAATGCCACTGTAAGAAAAGAAAGAGGTTTCCTTAAGAAGGTCTGACTCATTCATTGTTTTCTTAGAGCACTGGCTTATTCTTTATTTCTGCTACTACCCCTTACCTCAACCTGTTCAAATAATAGGGTAGGGAAATATCATACCAAGGGAATAGATATTGTAAAAATCAAGGTTAAAAAGTGTAAGTGTTTATATAGCTTATAAAGTCTTACCTCATGCTGAGCTCAATTAAGAGAAAAGCAAATTAAGTTGTAGCAAATGAAAACATATATTACCTCAAGCATGAGCTCTCCAGTTTGAGTAATAAAGCCAGAGAGCTGGCACTCTCAGAGCCCAAACAAATTTTGACAACCTTTCTAAAGTTCTAATACTTATTTTGTTGTTTGATTTCAGTAAATATAAGTCCTTTTTCCTAGAGCATCAGCACCTCTACATAATTTTTTACACATACTAATAATGGTCATCCATAACATAACTGATGGGTTTATTTCTGAAATTAGAGTGAATCAAATGGAATTTAGAAGATTTCTTGACCTATATTTTCCACATATTTTTGACAGAGACTCATCTGGGTTTTGCTTCCAAAGCTGGGCCTGAAGGATTGCCAGTATTGAAGTCAGCTCTCAGGGCAGGCCGAGCTTGACTTTGGATTCCATGGCAGTGGGACCAGAGTATAGAGACACATGTGCCTACAATGGAGTGGACCCCCTGCCAAAAATGCCTCAAGTTAGGCACATTCTGACTTGATTCCAAGCACAGATTCTCTTCACATATTTGAAGACACTGAGAAATTTTAGCACAATTATCCACATTTGTCAGATATTTGAAGCCTTCTTTGTACAGTTGTTTATTTTTTCCTTGTTCAAAAATCCCCTTCATCTTTCTTTCCTTCCTTGGGGAATTTATCTGAATATCTGCATTGAAAAGATAATATAACAGAGATTTGAGCTCAAAGAGTTGTGCAGGAAATTGAAAGAGTTCATAAGCTATTTAGACAAAGCAGATCAATTAAATTTGCCAAATTAATTATATATATATATATATATATATATATATATATATATATATATAATCCATTTGTCAATAATTCAGAGGGTATTTTTTTAAGATTGTGACTTCAAAATTATAGCCAGTTCTTTATTGGATATGTTATAAAACAGGTTATTCACTAATTTTATGACAGTGCTTGAGACAATCAAAGCAGAAATGAGTTTTAAAATAAGTACAACAGGGAAGAAGATGCTAGGATAATGACACAGCAGGAAAATAATTACCTAGACAATAATTATACTGCAAAACTGGGGAAAAACACAAAAATTCCTCAGAGGAGAGCAAAACATCAGAAACCAATGTTGCTTCAATATGGCATTAAAATAGCATGCTTCCAAATAAATTCATGAGTTGGGCAAAGAAAATAGGAAGCATGTCCCAAAGACAGAAAATAAATCATTAATAGAAACTGCCTTTGAGGGGTCCCAGAGATTGAATTTTGTATAAAAAGATGACAAAGCTGCTTTTATGAATATGTTAAAATACACACATAAAAAACTGAGCTAATGTGTTTAAAGAATTAAAAGAAAATATGATAGTACTGATTCTAGAAAAAAAGAATCTAAATAAACATTTTAGAAAATACTAAAAACAGGCAAATTTAAAATACAAAGTTGAAAAGTTCAATAAATAAGATGAAAATGTATTACTGGAGGTAAACAGCAAATTTGAGAGAGCAGAAGAAATACTCTGTGAACCTACTAATCTATATATATAAAAGCCTAAGCAACTGTTATGACCAGACAGTAGCTATGATACACACTGACCACCAGGGGGCAGATGCTCAATGCAGGAGCTGCTCCCTGGTGGTCACTGTGCTCCCACAGCTGGCCAACCTCCCATAGTCTCTCCCTGGGCCAACCTCAATCGGCCTGCACTGCCAGCCAAAGTGAGGAACCCCACCCATGCATGAATTCATGCACTGGGATTCTCTCTCTATATATAAGCCTAAGTGACCATTACACCGAACAGATGACTGAACAGGCTGCTTTTAGTGACCAGGCTGGCAGGGGTGTTAATGAGGGACGACCAAACAACCAAGCAGCAGGCTGCGTGGGGTGACAAGGCCCACAAAGGGAGCAGCTGGGGATGACCAGTCTGCAGTGGAGGGAGGGAGCAGTAAGGGACAACCAAACAACTGAGCTGCAGGCTGCATGGGGAGACTAGGCCTGCAGGGAGAGCAGTTGGAGGTGACCAGGCCAGCAGGGGGAGGGCCATGAGGGGCAACCAGGCCAATGTGTTGGCAGTTAGGGGTGACCAGGCTGGTGGTGGGGCAGTTAAGGGTGACCAAGCCAGCAAGTGGGGGGGGAGTTAGGGGCAATCAGGCAGGCAGGCAGGTGAGCAGTGAGGACCCAGTGGTCCTCGATTGTGAGAGGGATGTCCCAGATTGGAGAAGGTGCAGGCTGGACTGAGAAGAACCCTGACCCCCGTGCATGAATTTCATGCACTGAGCATCTAGTAGATTAATATAAATTATCCCACTAAAGAAAAAAAGAGAAAATACATAATAGAAGAAAAATGTAACCTGTAAGAAAACATATTTCATAACAGCCCCAAACTAAGTGTCCATCATCTTGTAAATAAACACAATAGTGTATATCCATATAAAAAAATCCAGTTAGCAATAAAAGAAATGAACCATGGGTACATGTTTCAACATGAATAAACTTGAAAATTATTAAAAATAGGAGCCAAATTTAATCAACATAAAATTTTCAGCGATAAAAGATCTATTGGGGCTCTTCCTAGAATGATGTCTTCAGGCATTGAGAATGGTTCAGTGTCTGACTTACTGATGGAGGCTGTTGCTCAGTATAGCCTCTAACAACACTAGGCTGTCCCAAAGCGCGGCTTACCCTTATACCAAGAAGGTTGGGGAAGCACCAAAATCTGCATGTGATGTGTACCCAGGCCGACTTCATGGAGTTCATGCTGAGACCTAAGGTTCTAGTGAGGTTCTCTAAAATGAAAACATGGCAGCAGGGCCTATGTGGATCCATGTGTACTAAATATGTCCGTGACAGCACTAACTGATTTGGCTCAGTCGATAGAATGTCGGCCTGTGGACTGAAAGGTCCCAAGATTCAATTCCGATCAAGGGCATGTACCTTGGTTGTGGGCACATCCCCAGGAGAGGGTGTTCAGGAGGCAGCTGAGCAATGTTTCTCTCACATTGATGTTTCTAACTCTCTATCCCTCCCCCTTCCTCTCTGTAAAAAAAGTCAATAAAATATATTTTTTTAAGTTGTTTTTTTTTAAATAAATATGTTCGTGATAGAATCAGGTGCACTTTCTTTATAGAGAAGTAGAAAATTGATGTGGAAGTGTTGAAGGCACAAGCACAAGGTGAGAAACCTAAATTAAAAAGATGAAGCATTGAGTCCAGTTGTTTCCTGGGTTGGACTCAGATGGTTGGTTGGCTGTGCCCGCTCCTCCCGCCCATGGCTGCCCTTTGCGCCACTCCTCTGCTGGAAGGATTGTCCACAAACAGATCTACTACTGAGACAAATACTTCGACGAGCACTACGAGTATCAGCATGTCATGTTACCCAGAGAACTTTCCAAACAAGTACGCAAAATCCATCTGATGTCAGAAGAGTGTCCAACAGGGTTCATTACATGATTCATGAGCCAGAACCACATATGCTTCTCTTTCGACAACCTCTTCCAAAAGATCAACAAAAATGAAGATATCTGAGGATCATCAATTAAATCTTTTTTCAAATTTAATGTACATGTGTATATAAGTAGTATTCAGTGAATACTTGAAAAATGTATAAATCATTCATCCATACCTGTGCATGAGCTGTATTCTTCACAGCAACAGAGCTCAGTTAAATTCAACTATAAGTAGGTTACTGTAAGGTGTTTAAGATAAAATTTCTTCTAGTTACTTTTTCTCTTAAATATAAGTGCCTGTTTGACTTTACCTGTTACTTTTGTTTAATAAAGTTTGTAAGTTGCAAAAAAAAAGATGATGCATTATTGAATAATAAAAACAATTAAAATGGTTTTAAAATAATCCATGGGAGACAAAATACAAATCAGCACTTCGATGGGGTTGGGGTTGTGAGAGAGGATTGACTACAGATGGGAAATTTTAGAATAATGGAAATTTTATAAAACCAGATGCTGTATTGAATTTTTACACAATTCTATGAATTTACATTACAATTTTATGACATGTAAATTATACTTCGATGAATCTTCAGAAAAAAAAAAATATAGAAGTACAGCCACATAGGACAACATATGGTCTTGACTCAAGAAATATTAACAAATTTGCAGTTATTTTTTCATTCAGTATTGGTGGAATAAGATCAAGTTAGTTGGTAGAGCTATCTTCTGGTTAATATCAATAATAAATGGGTTTCTGACATCTAAATAGTGGATCAGTCTCTTTGGCTAAAACTCTTCACTAAATCCTTACTGAATGTGTATAGAATTACCAGTTAGCCAGCCTCCAAGAGCCTGAATGATAGGGTACATGCATACCTATATTCTAACCTCATTTCGAAATATGTTGGGTGCTTCCTCTCCAGTCACCCTAGATTTTTTATTTCAGGAGAAAAATTGAATGCTTTCCCAACTCAATGGTCACATGATTATTGTTTCAACTATCTCTATTTTAACTCCAATTATATTTTAGTTGTCTTCTTAGATGTCTCTAACTCAGAGATATAATCTCTGGCTCATTCTGGAACCCACAAATATAAAGTAGATCCTCTCTATTTTTATATGTCTGTTGTGTATGTCCTATTTCTAATATCACTCTGCAGTTTTCCCCCATGTTATTATCATAATTAATTATTTTATATTTTTAAATATATTTTATTTCTTCTCTCTCAAGACTATCTGTTTCATAGGTGTAGGAACCCTATTTCTTTAGATTAGTGGTTTTCAAATCATGACCTTTGAAGCCTGGGCATCACCAAGATCTTTCTATGATATGCATATGTCAGTACTAATACCGTACAATAATTAGATGTTATTTGCTCTTTCATTGTGTTGACACTTGCATTGATGGGGCAAAGCAATGGTGTGTAAAGTCTGAATCAAAGCCAACTGCACTATTAATCATTGTATTCCTCACCACTTCCCACATGCAGAGAAAAATTGGCACATTCACTTACAGTAATAATGCCCTTTATACAGTGAAGAATTATTAATTTTATTAAATGCTATCTATTTACTCTTCTGTTTACAAAATGTGAAGTACCTAGAAAGCTCTCTGGTGTATATTGAAATATGGAGGTTTTCTCAGGGGAAAATACCATGTAATGCTTTTATTTTTTTTTTTTTTATTTATTTTTTTTTTTAAATATATTTTATTGATTTTTTACAGAGCAGAAGGGAGAGGGATAGAAAGTCAGAAACATCGATGAGAGAGAAACATCGATCAGCCGCCTCCTGCATGCCCCCTACTGGGGATGTGCCCGCAGCCAAGGTACATGCCCTCGACCGGAATCGAACCCGGGACCCTTCAGTCCGCAGTCCGACGCTCTACCACTGAGCCAAACCGGTCTTGGCCATGTAATGCTTTTAAATTTATGGCTGCTCTAGCCATTTTTAAAATAAAATAGCATTTTTGCCTGAAAGAGTGGCAATCAGACAGATTATGGTTATTCATATATGGATATTTGGAAGACATTTTCTAAAAAATTAATGAAGTGATAAATCCCAAAGAAAATAAATAATAGCAATTGTTGCCAGTGATACTATATAAGCTTTCAAGTAACAATTTTAAATCATCTATCATCACTGTTAACTTCACAGCTTTCCAATTATTAAAGGTACTCTTTATGTTGGTACTATTATCTTACCTAATAATAGATAAACATATAAATTGACTGTACCTCCGCTACGCACACAACCAATCAGAGTGAGTATGCAAATTAACCCAACAAATATGGCCATTAATTTGCATACATACCTGAGTTCTAAAAATACCCTCAGCACCCAGGTCACTCTGAGCCAGCTGTCAGAGTGGTGGGGAGCCCCTTGCCCAAGCCTAAAGCCTCAGACCAAGGCTTTAGGCTTGGGCAGGGGCCAAGCCAGTGAGTGATTATAGGGGCAGCAAAGGAGTAGGGGAGCAGGGGCCAAGCTGATGATCAGAGGGACAGGGGCTGAGCCAGTGATTGGAGGGGTAGGAGACAGGGACTGAGCAGGTGATCAGAGAGGCGGGGGTGAGGAGTACGCCTGCCCAAGCCTGAAGCCTCAGGCTGAGCCAGTGATTGGAGGGAAGGAGAAAAATATCAATGGAAATGTATCCTCAGGTCAGGATAAAAAATAATAATAATAAAATGTCATATCCTATGAAAGACACATCTTGAAAATGCCTAAAGAAAGTTGTCAATTTTTCATGATGAAGGGACTGGAGTGCATGTTGATAAAAATACCTCGGCAGCTGCAGTGACTGGCAGTGGCTGCAGCAGTGGGGTGATGGGGCTGATGCTTTCCCCTGATAAGCCTGCTCACCTCCCACAAAAGGTGGCCAGATGATGGGGAGCGGGCCTAAGCCATTAGTAGGACATCCCCTGAGGGCTCCGAGTATGTGAGAGGGAGCAGGCTGGGCTGAGGGACTCCTCCCCAGTGCACAAATTTTGTGTACACCGGTCCCCTAGTTAATGAATATATTGATAGTGTATTTAAAAAGTGTTAGTATTTGGAAGATCTACAAAAGGAAAGAAATGACTATTTCGAGTGCAACAATATAGGTCAATGAATTTTAATGCAATAGTACAAAAAGTTCACTGACATAGTATCAGGTTACAAGTTGTAACTATTCATTAAAAAACTACTAGTTGTTAAATTTGGAAGTAGTATTAGCACTAAACCAGAGCTGAGAGAGAAACTTCAAGCATTAATTGCATTCATTATAAAAGATAAAATGCCTCAAATCAGTAATCTGAATTTCCATTTCAAGATCTTACACAAATAAAATAAAGACCAACAAAAACCTAAAGCAAGTAGAAGGAATAATAACAGCAGAAATCAATGAAATGACAAATAGACAAACAATATAAAAAGCAATAAGACAAAAAGCTGGTTCTTTAAAACATTCAATAAAATTGACAAACCTCCACTGAGACTGACACACACACACAAAAAAAAAAGACAAAAAATACCAACATCAGCAATAAAACACATGATGTGATCACAAATTTTGCAGGCATGATAAAGATAATAATACTACAAAAAAAAGCAGGGAAAACCTCTAAATGCATAAATTGGGAAACTAAGATGAAACTAATTTCTCAAAAACAAAACATGCCACAACTCACCCAATATAAAAAAATTTTAATAATTCATTAACGATTAGGGAAATTGATTCAATGATTTTAAACTTTCAACATAAAAATTTCCAGGCTTAGATGTTTGGTTAGCAATTTCTATAAAACATTTTTAAAAAATTAACACTTATCTACACAATCTCCTTTTAAAAACAAAAGAGGAAGGGACATTTGTAAATTTATTATGTAAAACCACTATTAAACTGGTACCAGAATCAAACAAATGCAGTACAAAAAACCACTGACCAATAGTATTTAACAATAGGGGCATAAAAATCTTAAATTAAGTATTTTCCCACATCAACATTCAACTGATTTTTTACAAAGTTGAGAAAGTAATTCATTGAAGGAAAGGTAGAACTTCCAACTAGAAATGGTCTGGAGCAATTGTACATTTATGGACCAAAAACATGAGCATCAACATAAATTTTATCTTTCATACAGAAAAAATGAGTAAATGACTCAAGTGGATCTTCAACTTAAATGCAAGAAGTAAAATTATAAACTGTTAGAAAAACAAAACCTGAAGATGGTGGCATAGGCAAAACACCTATCTTGCCATCATACACAGCAATTTTAAAACTACAAATTAACGAAAGAACAAACACCTTCCAGAATCACCAGAAAGCTCGCCGAGTGAAAATTCCACAAATAAAAGTGAAGATAAGACACTGTGACTCGAAGGAGCAGCGGTGAACAGCATTGAAAGATTCGCGCGGAAAGAGGTTTGGAGCGCGTGCGCCGCGGAGAGGGCGGGAGGCTGAAAAACAGCCAGTTTTCTCGAACGCGGAGACAAAGACGTCCCACTGGACTGATTCTCCAGCTCTGGACAAAGTTCAGGGAACCCACTATCATACGGGGTGAAAACTGGACAGTGGGAGGGCATGCCGAAGGTCGGGTGCTGCAGGGTCTCCCGGCTTGTGGAGAAGGCAGCTTGCACGCGAACAGCTCGGCTGCGTGACGGTGCAGACAGCGCTCCGCGACTTGTCTCTCATTCAGAAAACCGTCAGACTGCTTTGTTTTACGACCTTGGGTGAGACATTTCGCATGCAGACTCATTTTGGGAGAGTCTGAATTCCCCGGCAACCAGTGGAGCTCAGCAGCGGCTCGCTCTCAGAGGTGCTGGCGGCCATTGCCCCCAGCACAGAGTCCCTGGGGCCGCATAGGGCGGAGCTAACGCTGTCTGCTTGGCCCCAAGACTCAGCCCATCCAACCTGAGCACAGCTGAACTTCACAGACAATTGGCCTGGAGGTCAACCCCTCAAAGTGCTAAAAACGATTTACCTGAGCTTAACTTCAGCAAGACTGTGCAACCCATATCAACCTCAGGTAACCGGGGAGGCTGAGCCACTGTCCCTAGTAGGAAGTCTACCACACAAAGATAATTGACCAACTCAGGGAAGCAGCCACCATGCAGAGACATGGAAAGAAATCAGATGTGAAAGAAATGGAGAGAAAAAAAACGACTGGACATGGAATTCAAAACCACAGTTATAGGGTTTTTCAAGAGGCTCCAACAAAAGATTGAGGCCTATAAGGAAATAAGCAAGACCACAAAGGAAATGATCAAGACCAACGTGGAAATGAATGAGTCCTACAAGGAAATGAACAAGACCCTCAAGGATAAACCTAACAAAAATCTCAGTACTCTAGAAGTAGGCAAAAAATAAATTAAAAACTATTAGAATGAAAAAATAATGCATTTGACCTAATAAAGATTAAAGCTATCATTTTGCAAATGTCCATCTTAATAGAAATCTTCAGAAAATTATGCTGAGTGAAGAAAGCTAATTATCAAAGATTGCATATCATAAAATTCGACTTATATAATATTCTTGAAATGTCAAAATTACATAAATAGAAAAGAGGTTAATAATTTCCAGAGATCAGGAGAAAGAGGGGTGAGTAGGAAGTGGGTGTGGCCATAAAAGGTCTCCATGAAGGATCCTCATACCCATGGAAATGTGCCATATCTTGACTGTGAATGTCCACATCCTGGAGTGACACTGCACTACAGTTCTGCAACATTATTAGGGAAAAATGGGGAAAGGATACACAAATCTTTTTGTATTATTTCTCACAACTGCATGTGAATCTACAATTATCTCAAAATAAAACGTTAACTAATATTCTCAGATTTAATTTTTAATACACAATGTATTTGAATCAGTAACTCACCTGTAAAACTCTTTGGGGAGCTCATTAGTTTTTGTTTGTTTGTTTGTTTGTTTGTTTGTTTTGTGTGTGTGTGTTTTAAGAGTGGAAAGGTGTTTCAAAAACAAAATATTTGAAACTATTTTAGAACACTCAGCAGCTTCCATTTTAAAGGCTAGTAAAATCCACAATAAATACATGTTGAATAAATGTATAATTTTAAAATGGCTATATGCATACTATTCTAAAAGTATTTTAGAATACATTAACTAACACTATGTTCCAGTTAAATGTAATGAGAACCTGATGTTTGGCTTCTCAGAATTATGTAACTTGCTCAAATTTTAAATATTTCCAGAGTCTCTTTCTAAGCTTGCAAGTTTTGAAAGCTTATTTTAACATTTTCCCTAATGGATAGATGAATAATATAATGATAAAACAACAACAAAATTTAACAACTTTTAAGAACACCTTTTATCAGTCTCAAAATATATTAGTCAAGATAGACTCAGCTGTGTTATGGTAGAAAGTAAGTCTAAAATTTCAGTGCCCTAATCAATAAAGGTCTATTTATCATCAATATTCAGGTAAACAAACCTTCAGAGTGTATATTGTCTGAAAAGTTCCTTGTCTACAGTAAGAGAAAGGGACATGGTAGCCTATGCCTCATTTCTTGAAGTTATGGTCATGTATTATTTGCCAAGGTAAGGCAGATGACCATGCCTAACTTTCAAAGGCAGGAAAATGTGTTCTTACCTACTGTCTTGTAAAGGAGGATCAGAAATTTGACAAATCCACCAATAGTTACCACATAGTATTCCAAATAAATTATAACACCATTGGATTACTAATAAGTGAGGATCAGAGAAAATGAATTTAAATTAGCAGCAAGAATTTTTATTAGACAGTGATGAAGTGAAAATATTATCTGTGTTTCATGGGAGATTTAACACTAGAACACAATGGTCAATAAACATTGAAAAGTCATAGTACCCAAATCTCCATTTTATAAATGCCATTTGACCCCCAACTTATAACAGTTCAGGTTTGGAATCTCTACTGATGATAAAAGGAATTAAGTCAAGAGACACCAACAAATTATGTATCTCCTTCACAGAACAATGTTTTCTGGACTACCTGGGGCAGGTATACCTATGCAGGACAGCAGGTCAGCATAGGGCCTAACCTAGAGTTTGTTTCTCCACATAAGCAGTTCAAATTCTGCAATTTGCTCCGATATCTTTGTAAAATAATCCAGGCCCTATGCCCCACTTAGTCACAATGCGCATTAGCATATTAAAAATCCTTGAGAATTTCTTTAGTGAAGAACTTGCTTATTACATAAAATGTAACACTGTCTACATATTGAGTTTATATGAACTCATTTAACCCCTAAAATTTCAATAGGTAGGTAAATAATTATCCTCATTATAAACCAATTTGCCTTATAACTCATTAAATTCTAGAATTTTTTACTGAGGAATTCCTATGCTCCTTTGATGGTGGTTCTTTAAACCTAAGAGAGATTCAGGGTTTTCTGAAATAATCTGCAGTTGAATAGGCAGCACAAATATTAGTTTATGTAGTAGAACTTGAAATAGACCATGCTGTCTTGAAAGACTTACAATATATTATCTAATGGCTGAAAATAAAATGTTTTCCCATCTCTTATGATCTGAATTGTCCACCAATTAATCACCACATTGGGTTATTTCATGGGCAGAAAATTATATTTTCTGGCACTGGGAAATGAGCCATACTAAGGAAGATTTCCTTGTTTATGAGTTGAGAGAATCGGGTAGCTGTTGATTTCAGGAAACCATGATATTGAGTTTAAAGGATGAGGTGCAAGGAGTATAGAAAGAGCACTCTAGAAAGCAGTGAGTGATAGGAGATGCTTTGTGGATCTCTGGAGATCACATATGGTAAAGAAAAAGAATAAAAACCAGGGTGTCTAAACAATGACTCTCAAATTCTGGTATGTTTCAGTAAATATAGTGAAGCTTGCTGCCTCTTCCTCTCCTCCTACTCAACACACCACTGATTTCAAATTTGTATGTTTGGGGTGGAGCCCAGACTTCAGGATGTTTAGTGAGCTAACTACTTGTGAAATTTGTTGAATCATTGTTTTGTAACTGCCAAAATATTGTTGCAAAAGAGGAGACATAGCGTGACGACTACAGAGAACAACTTTTGATATTGTGCTTTGCATTTTCTATCTTTTGAGCTGTATTTTTTTGCTTCTACTTTAAAGTATTTTCCAGAAGAATTTCCTCAGGATATTCTAGTAGTCAGAAGCCAGTTTGAATTCAAAGGCTCATTTTAAAGATCTTGCTTTGTTTCATATTTTGGCAAAACAAACAAAAATTTTAAAAGTATCTGTCTACATTTACTAATTTGTTCAATATCAATAGGAACTTTATAGCAATAATATATAACTAAAAGATTTTGATTGACAGTGCATGACAAGTTATATTTCTTATTCTACAAATGTAAAAATATTAGTGACAAGGAGAACTATAAAACTCTTGAGAAAAAATGTATAAAAATAGTAAAAATCAAAACAAAACCCTACACTCTTTCAATATCGCTGTAAGTTTTGAATGAAAGATTTGTCCAGCTAGGGGAAATCTGCTATTTAATTCATATCATGACTTCCTATTTAATATACATTTGAGGAAGTGTTCATAATTTATTGAATATTTACATTTATTTTAAATGGGCAAAAAAGTTTAAACATTTCAAATGTAAATTCATTTGGAATATTATTTAAGGATGCATGATAGAAATATTTGTATAGTTTTAAGTTATAAAACACACATTATGTACATAAAAAGTATAACCAGATTGATTTCATCTTTATAAGTATTAATTTCCAAATTAGAATTAAATTACTGTTTCAGAACACGTACTTCACTTAAAAGTGTAATCAAAGACAAATGTATGTAAAAGCTAAATCTAAAGTCTTGACGTTTTCTTTATATGGAAGACATATTTCATTTTTACCACAAAGATCGGTTGTTAAAATTCAGAAAGTATTGCATTATCATCTTATGTTTATTCCAAGCCCCAGATTTAGTGAATTTGCCTTTTTTTATTTATAGTGTCAGCTCCTTAGATTTTCCAAGAGAGTGAAAATCATCAGTCATATTCAGACATGGGCATTCTTCTGGTTAAAGGACACTTCAGAACCAGGTCTCCTAAAGCATTTTGTGCAAATACAATAGGTTTACCTATAGCCAGACAATCAAAATCTTTATAAATAATTGAAATTCTGATTTTTAGCATCTTTTGCTACATTTACTTTTTAACTCTGATATTCATGTAAGTGTCTCACTGCAATTGGATTCTTTAATCTAATTTAATAATCCTTTTATTTCTTTTTTAATTTATTTTTTATTTATTTGATTATTGGGATGGCATTAGTTAATAAAATTATAAAGCTTTCAGGCATAGAATTTTATAATACCTTATCTGTATATTATATTGTTTATTCACCACCCCAAGTCAATCTCCTTCCATCACCATTTATCACTGCTTTACCTTCTTCTACCTCCCCCACTTCTTTTTCCTTCCATGTCTATAAAAAAATACAATTTATAAGTTTTTTATATTTTTTCTAACATTAGGTAAGATATTACAGATGGTAGTAAGGAAAAAGTATGTATTCTGGGTTAGATTCTATTTTAGAAAAATAGAATAAATAATGAAAGTACAGTTTAGACTACATTGGCTAAGTATCATTTTAATGACTGGATGACATACACAGCTGATGCTGCTTTAGAAATAGGTTATGACTTACCAGAGGCATGGAACACTTATTTTCTTGGGAGAAACAGCCTGATTCATCAACTGGACACAAGCCAAGAGAAAAAACTTCTAACAAAAATTAGGACTATGGTGGCATACTCTACTTAAGAAGATTCAATATTTTACTCCTTAACCTAAATCTATTTAGAGAGCCACCATTGCAAGCTTAATGTAATTACAGAGTGTTTTATAATATTAACTGCTTAGTATAACTGACATAATATTCTCCATGTCCTTCTAAACTTTAGAATCACTAAACAATCTTTTGATAGACTCATTTTTGTTGGCTGTTGAAAATGTAAGCCGCCATATAATAAATCCTCTATAACAAAAAAAAGTTAGTCTTTCTCTTTTTCTACCTTATTCTCTAGTGTTCATAGTTATCATTGACTTATGAATTTATAAATGAGTTTTTTGGGATACTCTCTATTCACTTGTATTGCTACTGTAACACTATTATTGCCTAATCCAGTGGTTAGAAAACTGTGGCATGTGAGCCACATGTGGCTCTTTGGCCCCTTGAGTGTGGCTCTTCCACAAAATACCATGGTCTGGGCAAGTATATTTTGAAGAAATGGTGCTAGAAGAAGTTTAAGTTTTAAAAATGTTGCTCTCAAAAGAAATTTCAGTCATTGTACTATTGATATTAGGCTCTGTTGACTAATGAGTTTGCTGACCACTGGCCTATGGGGTTGGCCCTTGGTTATTTGAGTTCCATGTTTTGCACATGTATAACTCATACGCAGTCTATCCCCTGGATCATATTCTTCTGTGGCTCTGTCCAACCTGTCTGTCTTGACCTTTCTATTCATTTTCTGAAGTATTGGTATCTGTTGCCAAAAGTCTTGCACATCCTGGTACATACTCCTGCCTCCAGTTTTTAGGTCATTTTTAATTCTACCATAGATAGTGTTACAGCTGAACTTTGTTTCCCCAAAATCTATATATTGAAATCATAAGACCCAGCCCCTCAGAATGTGATTCTATTTGGAGATGGAAACTTTTAAGAGGTACTAAAAGTAAAATGAGGTCATTAGTGTTGATCCTAACTGAATACGAGATTAGGATACAAACATACACAGAGGGAACACCAAGGGAAGCTTCAGGCAAGAGGAGACAACCATCTGCAATCCAAGGAGAGATGCCCCAGAAAAAACAACCCTGACAACACTTTGACCTTGGAATTCTAGCCCCCAGAACTATGAGGATATACATTTCTGTTGCTTATGCCACCAGTCAGTGATATTTTGTTTTGGCAGCCCTAGAAAAGTAATATAGACGGGTTTACATAGATATATGTGATGGCTTGAGAATTCTCCACTAAACTCCCTTTTGAGTATCAAATTTAAAGGAGAAATGGTGTACACTCAAGGACAAGAAGAATAGGAAATATCATAGCTGCTGATGAAAGGCAATGACAAATGTAAAGTAAATGAAAAAGTGGTAACTAATTTAATATTGCATAGAAAACTGAAATTTTCTATGTTGCATATCAAGAAGCTAATAAGAAGCAAGACATTGGGTTGAAGATCCCATAGACATTAAAAAATGATGTGTAGACAAGGCAGGGTTATGGAACATGGGTGAAAAAAGGATTGGCTGAAAATATTCAAATGTGCACTTAAGTGCACCAGATCCCCTTGTCCACACGAGCAGTTGGGCATGATATGAGAAAATTGTTCTGTGAAGAGACTGACCAGAAGATGCCCAATAATTAGGAACATCAAGCAAAAGGGAAAGGTAGAAATTAAAGCTAAAAAGAGGGATATTAAGCTGAAATCTGTATTTTGAGTAGTGAGATTCTTCACACTCTTTCTATTCTTGGCTCACAGATAATTAGTCAGGCATATTCTATTCTCACCATTTGGCAGAACTTTGGAAATTTCAAGTACTAAAATTGGATTTTTCTTCAATACAATACCCACTCATTTCACAGAGATGAACACTAAAATATAAATTCCACCAATGGGTGGGATTTCCAAACATACTTTAGGTGACTCATTGTTAAATGTAAAGGAACATCCAATGATCATCAGACAGTTGAGAAAAACCTTTAATATGAAGCACAATACTAATAAGTAATAAAGTAATTTTATTAGAGAAAATACAGAGAAAAGAAAAATAATTAATAATAAAATAATTTTTCTCTCCATGGATGTTAAAGAATTAACATCCATGGAGAGAAAAAAATATGAATCAATTGAAAAAGAGGGAACAATAGAATGAGAAAGTATTTTTGAAATTTTAAAAAAAGAGAGCACACTTTTAAAGACTAAGAAATGGAAAGATAAGAGTTTGAAAAAATAATCTATAAATTTTAACAAAAAGACAAGGAGATAGAAAAAAAACTAGAGCATTGATAATTGCCAACATTCAATTATCAGTCTTTCCAATAAGAAAAATAGATGTAATAAAAAATGTCAAATAAAATTCTATAAACTGTGGTACGTCTACACAATGGAATATTACACTACAGTAAAAAAG
The DNA here is from genome assembly GCA_027563665.1 of Antrozous pallidus. Taxonomy (NCBI): domain Eukaryota; kingdom Metazoa; phylum Chordata; class Mammalia; order Chiroptera; family Vespertilionidae; genus Antrozous; species Antrozous pallidus. The sequence goes on from CM050508.1 coordinate 75,097,109, forward strand.
AAGGAATTCTTACCATTTGCAATAGCATGGAGGAACTGGAGAGCATTATGCTAAGTGAAATAAACCAGTCAGAGAAAGATAAATATCACATGATCTCACTCATTTGTGGAAGAAACAACATAAATTAATGAACAAAAACAGATCCAGAGACAGAGAAGCTTTGATCAGATTGTCAAACTTCAGAGGGGAGATAGGGGAGGGTGGGGTAAGAGGGAGAGATCAACCAAAGGACTTGTATGCATGCATATAAGCATAACCAATGGACACAGACACCAGGAGGGTGAGAGTTTGAGGGAGAGGGGGCATGAGGGGATAAGGACACATATGTAATACCTTAATCAATAAAGAAAAAAAATTTAAAATAAAAATAAAATTTCATAATAAAATTTCCCAGAAATAAAGTAATGAACGGAAATATTACCCATACCAAGAAACAGAATATATAGTTTAAAAAACTACAAAGGAAAATAATTTTAAACACTTATAAGATTTTATATCTTACCTAATGCAAATTAACCATCACTCTGCTACACCCACAGCCAATCAGAGTGAATATGTAAATTAACTCAACAAAAATGGAGGTTAATTGCATATGCAGGCACAGAGCAGTATGAAACCTGCTATGAATAGAAGGGTGGCAGCAGAGGGAGCTACTGGAGTGGTGCTCCAGACAGAAGCGAGGACTTGCCTGCTCTGGGCAACCTCGGAGTGGGCACTTGCCCGCTCCTGGGTGGCTGGGAGTGAAGCCTGGAGCCTATTATTACATGAATATTGTGCAACAGCCCTCTAAACAGGCCTCTAGTGTGTGTGTGTGTGTGTGTGTGTGTGTGTGTGTGTGTGTTCAATTTAATTTTTACTTTTAATAATCATATTGGCCCCATAATGTAGCAATGTCCTAATGGCAACATTGGAAGTTAGGTGTTAATAAAAAAGGAAACAATTACTACAAACTTCTCACAAATGTTAATGTTCATGAATATACCAAAGAATATTAATAATTCTAGTGGATTATTATCTCAAATCTAGTAATTGTATACCCAGCCAAACTGTTTTATAATGAATTACTATTGAAATTCTATTTAACACAAAAGAGATAATACAAATCGAGTATGATGTTCAACCCAAGTACATAATTTACCAAGGAAACAGCAAAAACAAGTTATACAATTGTGGTACTGATTAGCCATTTGAAGTGTAAGGTAAAAGAGGAGATGCTGTGAGGAGATTACTTTTTGGAGAAATCTCTTTTGCTTTCCATATCAACTCCCCCATGTAGGAGAGGGATGTGTAGTACCTGATTCAACTCAGTCTAGTGAGAACTTTAACTTAACTACTGCAAACATTAATATGTGCCCTGGAGAGTATGAAGTCATTGTAGCATGAAGTCTGGCTCCTACCCAGAAAGTAAAATGTAGTCAAAGGACTCATCTGAAGTTTTATCTAAATCATGACAGATGTGCTAAAGCAAATTAGACATTCTTGGACTCTTCTTTCAGATATTTCTTACAGATCATGTTGTGTAAGAAATAAACTGCCTTCTGTAATTAAAAGAGGTGGTTACAGATAGACCCCAGAAAGATCTTTCCTAGGATAGTCTTTTTCTCCCAGTACTCAAGAATTTCTAATATAGACCAACCATTCTTTGACAAAAAAAAAAAAAAATTGAAAATAAAGTGAGTTAACAGTAGGTGAGTGCTTAAGTTGCCACCAACGTTTAAATACATAGTACAGTATTCATTTATTTTCACTGGAGACTGAAAGATTTGGCCTTCTTAATTATCTTTCCAGGATTTGGTTGTGTGCCTTGATGATCATCTATACTAATAATATAGGAATATGCAAATTGTTCGGGACACCATCACAATAACAGTAATGACTGAGCAGCATGTTGTGTGGGGCAACAAGGCTGGCGGGGGGTTAGTGAGGGACAATCAAATGACTGAACAGCAGGCTTCCTGGGGCAACCAGGTTGGCAGGGGGTATAGGTGGGAGTGACCAGACCAGTGGAGGGGGATAGTTGGGGACAACCAGGCCAGTGAAGGAGGCAGTTGGAGGCAACTAGGCTGATGAGAAAGGGCAGGTGGGAGCATCCAGCTCTTGGAGGGGCACAGTTGGGGGTGATCAGGCAGGCAGGAAGGTGAGCAGTTAGGAGCTAGCGGTTCTGGATTGGGCCTAAACCAGCAGTCGGATATTCCCCGAGGGGTCCTGGATTGGAAGAGGGTACAAGCTGAGCTGAGGGAAATCCCACCCCCATGTGCATTAATTTTGTGCACCAGGCCTCTGGTTTATATTATATTTTCAGTGAGGTACTTGGTTCATTAGGTTATTCTGAAACTTCAGCTACATTGTACTAAGAAATACCCTTACTTTCTATAACCTCAGGCAAAGACTTTTACTCTTATTCACTATTCATGTTTGTTTGCTTGTTTTCCCATTTTTATCTTTACTATCTATTTCAATGTTTTCCCCTTTGCTTGCCAGAATTCCATTTTCATCTTCCTCTGAAGCCTCGCTAAGCAGTCATTCCTCCAATCTTCACATGCTACAGTACATTCCTCTATTACAGGCATGTGAATTATCTAAATCTACACCTTACTGTTCTAAGAAATAAAGTATTCTCTAACAGAGAGTTAATAAAGAATTAAACCCAGTACTATTTTATTCTATCTACTAATTCCTTTGATACCTGGTTAGATGTAATGTGTGCCTGTTTTCATGGATTTGGTATTTTGGGATGCTCAGATGACTGTGATTATACACTCCTTCCTCAATGTTATAAAAGCCTATTTCTGAAGCAGACTTCCTGATGTACAGCATACTGATTATCCTGTCACCCTTGGTGCGATTTTCCCCCTTCTACTCTGCTCATTACCATTTCATCCTAAAACATTCAATGAGATTCTAAGAAAATACAGATCTTTTGATAGCTGAATTCTTTCCTTCTATTTTAGAATCTTAACCAGTGACTGGTAACTTTTTTAGTCAGTGAATCATGCAAATAGATGGCAAGCACTTTTCCATCTGTGGATGTGTGTTTTGTTGACTTACTTATAAACCCACTCTCATTTAGCACTGCTGTTTTCAGTGATAAGTTGAAAATGAGTTGAAAACCAAAAGGAAGACCTCAATAGAAAGACAAAGTAGAATACCTGTTTTCATTGATGTCAAGTCTATAAAAAGCAAGGAAGATACATTATAAACATTTTCCAAGCAGGAAATAAATAAGCAGCAAGTTCCTTGAAAACTAAACAGTAAAAGCTTTTTAAATGAATATATAATATATATAAATATATCTACATATTTAAAATCATGCTTATATAAATACTTATAAAGATAAAAAGAAGGTATTTGTTGACAGAAATAAATTTTAGAGACACTAATATAGATTTCTAGAATTAACTTTATTAATTTTTAAAAATTGTGCAACATTTATGCCCTAATGAGTTTGACTCAGGGGATAGAGCATCGATCTGTGGACCCAAGGTACCCAGATTCAATTCCAGGCAAGGACATGTACCTTGGTTGCAGGCATATCCCCAGTGAGGGGTGTGAAGGAGGCAGCTGATAGATGTTTCTCTCTCATTGATGTTTCTAACTCTCTGTCCCTCTCCCTTCCTCTCTGTAAAAAAAAAAAAAAATCAATAAGACATATAATTTTTAAATTGTGCAACATTTAATTGACTTACCTTTTATTTAAATAAGTTTATATTAATACACATGGGGTTTCTTATTCTCAGTTTAAAATTATTCAACAAATGAAGAGTCTGCACTGTTGTATTTTCTAATTTTCTTTTATATAATCTGATGATGTGCAGATAATGGTATTACAAGACAGAAAACTATTTAAAAACTAACTTTTTGGTTTTGATATTAAACTTTTCAACTGTGTCAGGACACAACATAAATTCTGAATGCTCTACTTCTTTGTGACTCTTTCTCACTTCCTTTTATATCTTCTTTCCATTCTAGGAAGATTCTTCTGTATTTTTTAACTACCCAAATACCTATTCAATGGTGCAGAAAACAATTCAAAAAACTATTGAGAAATCCATAAGAAAAATTGAAAGATACTAAAAATAGCCCTGAAAAAATATATAAGATTTTTAAGGGGAAAAGCATATATTGTTTAATATTATATTTTGATCTACAAAGGCTTTAACTGTATTTATAAATTTCTTACCAGGCTCAGTAATCACTGAATAGCTCAGGTGTTCATTAATTCAATCTATATGATATTTTATTCTATCAGGTAGGAGAAAATGCAGTTTGAAGACAACTTCTTTCTGAACTATTTATCTCTTATTATCTCTCATATCCCTTCTTGATTTCTCATCAACACTGTAATTATTCATTCATTTATTTATTTATCTTATACATGTGTTAATCAGTTACTATGTAAGAGTCCCTGTTATATAATTAAGAACAAGTCATAACTTTTATGAAACTTACTCTTCAGAGAAGTATACAGACAAATACACAGATGTTTACAATATAGGTGACAAAGGAACATGAAGGATGATATAAGAACTTTTAAGATATGTACATAACCAGAACCATCTCAGTAGTTCAGGAAAAACTTAGAATGTGGTCATAGAGGGAGAGGAGGTGGGTTAGAGAAAAAGAAGATATATTCCTAGCAGACTAAATAATTTATAGAAAGATCCTGGCATGATGTAGTCAAGTAAGTGGAACCCAGAAGTCTAGGGGTGCTGGTAAAAACTCTGGTTCTGAGGGAATGCAAATACAGAGGAAGAAAGTAGAATAAAGATAAGAGAATAGGTGGAGAGATATGCAGGATCAAATCAGATGGTTCAAATAGTACATATGTAAATGTTGGATGAGACCAACAGAGACCAAAGTGTTTTTTAGAAAGGTTATTCTGCCTCTAGTATGGAGATTAGAGAGGTATAAAATTGTCACCAGAGAGACCACTTAGTAGATAATTATAATAATCCAAGTGAGAAAGTATTGTTTGACTTGGGGTTTGGCAGTATGAATGGATAGAGTTGAGATATGTTTAAGAGCTGCATGGAATGACTTATAATTGATTGGGGAGAACAGTGATAAATAAAAATGAGAAAAAAATTGAAGATGATATCCATATCTTTTGTTTGATAAATTATATGGATCTAATGGATAAGTTGGAAATTAAGTGACTGTTCAAATAAAAATACCTAATATGCATTATGATAAACTAGGGGCCTGATGCACGAAATTTGTGCACTGGGGGTGGATGGTCCCTCAACCCAACCTGCCCCCTCTCACATACTGGGAGCCCTCAGGGGATGTCCAACTGATGGCTCACCCTCAGCCCCTGGTGAGGCTTTAGGCCTTGGGCAGGCAGCCATTGCCCTGCTCAACTCAGCCCCGACTGCCTGTGACCACCTGACCCCAGGGGCTGGATGCTCACCACCACTTCCGCTCACAGCACCAGGGGACCAGGCGCTCTCTGCTGCCGCCACCACCGCTGCTGCTGCTGCCGCTTCCCCTCACAGTGCAGGGGGCTGGGTACTAGCAGCCACTGCCATTTCATCTCCACCCCCGGCCCCGCGCTCATGCCACTTGGCCCCACTCCCACTCCTGATTGGCTGGTAGCGTAGCCAATCAGGAGTAAAGGTACGGTCAAATTTGCATGTTTCTCTTTTGTTATATAGGATTGGTCCATGGCTAAGGAGACAGTCAGGACTATAGGTGTGCAAATGGCTTAGAGTTTTTAAGGTGTAATAGAATGTGGTCCAATAGAATTGTTGTTGTTCTGAATTAAAAACTCAATCTCAAGCTACATTTCAGGAAGGGATTCCCAAGAGAGTAACTAGCTAGAACTGGAAATGGCTGCTGAAAGGAGAAACTAGCATCTCATTTTGGTCTAGATTTTAGATGAACTAGAGAAGTCCAATTATTCTCCCTACTATCACCACCAAACTACATGGAGAGGGACTTCTTGGAAGTACTTGACATACTGCCAGTTTTTTGTTTGAACATTTCTCAATGTAGTAGTTCTTCTGAAGCAAGCCATGAGAAGAGGGAAGAGATTTGGAGGTCCAAGTAAGAAAATCCCCACCGCTCAGTTCTTGTGGCCCCTTGAAGCCATGAAAGTAAAAATCATTGATTCTTATGGGTTAGAAAATGAGGCAGGAGCCAAGACAGCTATTAGCAAAGACAGATGACACACAACATTGAGAGAAAGTTGGAGCCATGTGTTGCTAGACATAATTCTACAGGGCATGGTTTACATCAGTGTTGTTATGTATCCTTCAGTTTAAATATTCAATGCAATTCACTGAAAGCAGTATAATAAGGAGATGATCAGTGACATCCAGGTGCTATGGGAACGTCCTAACACGGAAAGCTAAGTATTTCCACATTCCTGCATAGACAAGGGAAACACAAATAGATGGGTAGACAAGGGCATTGCAGAAGAAAGAAACAACTGGTTAAAGGCATATAGAAGCAATAAAGCATTCAGAAATAATTTAAACAACTTTTGAATTCTTTCAAGAAGTCCAGGATATATGGAAAGAAGATAGAATAAAGAGGTAGGGAAAAGTTCAAGATGTGTCCTAATAAAAGTCTACTGTTAATAATTTAAGAAGGATGTCACTAAAAGCTTAAAAATTATATGGCTAGAGAATCCTCCATGATGATCTCATATGTTGTACATGCAAGTAAAAGTTATATAAATGAATCTAATCAAGGTTTTAATGATGGACTGAAAATCCATATCTAATCAACATGAGACTTTTACATAAAACATCAGCTTTCCAATATTGTAAATGTATGCCACATTTCATACAATGTACTTAAATTCTTTTTTTTTAATGTTTATTGTGGTTCTATTTACTGATGCATCCACTGGTTGATTTTTGTATATGCCCTGACCAGGGATCAAATCTGTATTAGGTATATTAGGGCAATACTCTAACCAACTAAGCTACCTGGCCAGGGCAATGTACCTAAATTCTTAGTGGACTTCTAAAACATTTGTTTTTGTCTAGATTATGAACTCTTAGATAACAGTAACTCTTACATCTTTATAACTCCAAATATTATCTTACATGCCACAGTTTTAAAAATAATAGTTGATTTCATTATGCCATCTTTTCTATTCTGATTATTAGGTTTATTTTGTTTTGTTAATATATTTTATTGATTTTTCAGAGAGGAAGGGAGAGGGATAGAGAGTCGGAAACATCGATGGGAAAGAAATATCGATCAGCTGCCTCCTGCACACCTCTCACTGCGGATGTGCCCGAAACCAAGGAACATGCCCTGACTGGAATCAAACCTGGGACCCTTCAGTCCACAGGCCAACACTCTATCCACTGAGCAAAACCAGCCAGGACATTAGTTTTTTTAATTGTAGAAGAAAATACATAGATTGAGACACAGAAAGAGTCTAATTTTAAGTGCCCAGCATGATGCATAACTCAGTTATATAATCACAATACACATCTAATATAGAAAAATACCATCACTTCAGAATAGTTTCTCATTCCCCTGCTCAATCAAGACCCCTCTCAGAAGTAAGCACTATTTTGATTTCTATCATAATGCCTTGAAAATTCAGTTTGATAGAAAATATTGTCTTTATAATTAATTTGATAAAAATTAAGTACTAGTATTCTTAGACAGTGGGCTACAAATGTAAGAGGTTATTTCTAAGTAAATTTCTGAGCCTGACTTTCTACAATGACTAAATTCACTAGATAATTACTACCAGCATCAGCTCATTTTGTGTTGTGCTGTGTGGACCCGAAATAAAAAGCCTCATTTAATGGCAACCCTTCAAAAGCATTACTCAAGAGTCATGATCGTGTTCTAATTATTATGGGGTGTGTACTGAATCTCAAATAAGGTCAGAGTCTTTGAAAGCATAGAAAGCCTACATGTTATGTCCCTGAGTTAATGAAGATAAAAATTCAAGGTTTATACATTGATATAAACTAAAACAGCTTTGTTAAGGTAATCATTTTACTCTTCTCACATAACAGGGATGCTCTGTTAACAAGCTTCACAGAAGTATGGCAGATTGAATAAAATTAATCAATAATGGCTTTCAGTCAGTGGTGCAAAATAGCAATGCCATTCTAATGTAGCTTGTCATATTTTTCAGACCTTTAAAATCAGAAAATGAAGTTTATATGTGTACTGTGTGATTTAGTATATCCTCATGGAGCATCTCATCGATGGTGGTTTTTACATAAAGAATGAAGTTTCTGATACTCTTAATGGTAAATGGCAGATTTTTCATGACATCTACTTCTAGATTGGGAAAGTTCAAGGAAAGAGAAGAAGAATGAACTTGGTGGGGTATTAGTAAAGAATACATAAGTAGTGGACAAGGGGTTAAGATATTTGTATTGGTGGAGTTAAATGAGATATTTCTTCATTCAGGAAACATTTGTACAGCCTCTATTATGAAAGGTTGTGGATATATATGTGTGTGTGTGTGTGTGTGTGTGTGTGTGTGTGTGTGTGTATAGCTCCTCTAAGGAAGTGGTCAGCAAATTCATTAGTCAATGGAGCCAAATATTAACAGTACAACAATTAAAATTTGAGAGCTGAAAACTGACTGCACATGGGCCATGAAGTTTCAGTCACACTGTACGTGCACACCCGCACATGGTATTTTGTGGAAAAGCCACACTCAAGGGGCCAAAGAGCCGCATGTGGCTCACGAGCCGTGGTTTGCCGAACACTGCTCTAAGGGAATAGAATGAGAATTCCTGCCTCAATAATTATTCAGTTTATCAAGAGAGGCAAGATATATATAACCAGAAACTATTTTTACCATACAGAAAAGGACAGCTGTCAAAATCGCAGTCAAAAACTCGAAAGTAGAAGATTAAAAGAACAAAGAGCCTAACCAGTTTGGCTCAATGGATGGAAGGTCAGCCTGTGGACTGAAGGGTCCCAGGTTGTATTCCCATCAAGGGAATGTACCTTGGTTGTGGGCACATCTCCAGTAGGGATTGTGCAGGAGACAGCTGATCAATGTTTCTCTCACATTGATGTTTCTAACTCTCTATCCCTCTCCCTTCCTCTCTGTAAAAAAATCAATAAAATATATTTAAAAAAATAAAATAGCAAAGAGTGTCCTGATTTCACAGAAATATCCTCATTTTAAAATTTTCATGAACTTTTATTGTAGTCATCAACACCACCTTCTCTGCTATCCCTAATATCACAAGATGTTGGAACACATTTGTCATTATTATCCAACTAGACCCATCTTCTCTTTGAGTGTTCTATGAATTACTGCAGCTTGAACCAGAACTGTTTCCCACCTTGAAAAGCATTAGTTCTTCTTCTCTTTTCACTATTTCCTTGAAGGTTTAGTTTCAAAATTATCTCCCTAGTTGTGTGCACCACATCTATATCTTCTTCCTCCATGTTTAGGTGTAAATGTCATATAAGATTGCTGTGACCTCTTTAAGATTGCTTTCCTCCCTACAAGAAAGTGCCACATGAAAGGAAACTGTATTGGGTTAGTATTCTTTATATCTAATGCATAAAAAATATTCAAAGTGCTTGCTGGCTTAGTAAATAGTTGAATGGAAGGATAAGCTTGGCATAGAGGAAGATTAGAGTCTGAATTTAAAGTTTTAAATGTGAGCTTTTGATATATCACTGAGAAACTACAATCCCAAGCAAACCATATCTGAAGGCAAGGTGTTACAGAAATGGATGAAGGGTAGTAATCTGAGAGAAATTATGGCGTTTTACTTATTACTAAGTGATTCTACCTAATAAATAAGAAATTATGATACACTGCATTGCCATAAAACAAAGGGAATTAAATAAAAGGAATGATTTGTGACACAGGTAGGGAAATGGTCAGTAAGGTAAAGGAAGACAGAATTGACAAATTTGGCTTTGGGAAGTAGAAAGTAACTTTAGAATGAGTTATTTCAATGGCTTAGATTATAATCTGTTCAAGGGTGATTAAAATTTGAAGAAAGAGTATCTGAATATAGTTTATGCTTTCAAAAAGATTTGACCAATGAGTACAGAAAAAGACTCAGAGTTTCAATGTGAATGTTTAAAGGCAGGTTTAGTCAACTTTTGCTTAGTTTTGTTTGTTGTTTGGGGGGAGAATTTTATTTTTGATAGGACAGATAATATAATCTCACAAAAAAATATTTTAAAGTAGCCTTACTTACATTCTCATTTTGCTTATCCTAAATTTCAAAATATCACAATATGATTTTTCTATAGAATCCTCATCATATGCAAATTTCTCTCCATGCCACCCTCAAGAAATAAAAGCTATTATACATCCATTTTAATAAATTATTTATAAATAACTCCATTCTTTGAATGACTTTGAATTTTATTTAGGAAAAGTTTTTTCACTGTTTGTTATGGCAATAGTTTGATTATGTTTGCTTATTTTTGCTTTCTGTGCATATTAAAATACAGCTTCAAGGTCACTAGAAATTATAGAGTAGGCAGCTAGACAAGCATCAGCAGAGCAGGAACTATAGGCCAGATACAGAAGGTCACCAGAGCAGAAAGTCCTGGGTGCCTAGCAATGGGAAAAACTAAAGAAAGAAAATACTATCAACTAGACCCTTAACCCCAGGGTCACCTTTCCTACCCTAGCATGTTGCTTGTTGTGTAACAGAGCTTTCACATTGCTAGAGGGCTGGAGAATTGTCTCATAGGACTTCCATACAAGCACTTGCACAAGCACCCCTTAAGCATTAAGCTTTCAGAACAGTGAGGTTCTGACCCACATCAAATAATCTTAGGAACAAAGGCTTGGGTCTCTTGACCATACAGACAAACTTTTAATCAAACTGGAGATAATAAGTAGACCCAAAAGGAAGCAAAACTTTATGAAGCAATGCCATGAATGACATCAGGACCAGCTGCAATACCTTATGACTTCCTACCTTAGGGTCAACCAATTAGTAGATACAATGACTCTGAAAGGACACACTTAAAAAGATTTATGAATATTCTATTGAGATCCTCCCCTGGAAACTCCTTAACTCAAAGGGACTTTCTTTGGCCTCTATAATCTGTTTCCTGAGTCCATGCAGCCCAGCTGACTCACCACTTCTACCTCTGTGACTTTCTTTTTTTTTTTTCCCATCTCAGGTTCTTTATTATTTTTTTAATATATTTTTTCTTTCTCTTTATTTTTCAGTTTATTAATTACATTGTTTCCCCTTTTTTATCCCCCTATATCTCCCCTCCAACCTGTACCTATCCCAACCTCCTACCCTCCCCTCCCCCTCCCCAAAGTCCTCTCCCATTGTTGCAAGATTTTTGTCCAATCTCTTGCTGTACTTCCCACAACCCTTTTCTCCCCAAGAATTGTCAGTCCATTCCCTCTCTATGACCATGTTTCTGTTATAGTCACCAGTTTATCTTGTTCATCAGCCTATCAATTCACTTGAGTTTTATGTTCATTTGTTGATAGATGTGTATTTGTTGTTCATAATTTATATTTTTACCTTTTTCTTCTTCCTCTTAAAGAATATCTTTCAGCATTTCATATAATACTGGTTTGGTGGTGATGAACTCCTTTAGCTTTTTCTTATCTGCGAAGCACTTTATCTGATCCTCAATTCTGAATGATAGCTTTGCTGGATAGAGTAATCTTGGTTGTAGATTCTTGCTCTTCATTATTTTGAATATTTCTTGCCACTAGCGTCTGACCTGCATCGTTTCTGTTGAGAAATCCGCTGACAATCGTATGGGTGCTCCCCTGTAGGTAACGAACTGTTTTTCTCTTGCTGCTTTTAATATTCTCTCCTTATCTTTTGCTCTTGGCATTTTAATTATGATATGTCTTGGTGTGGTCCTCTTAGATTCCTATTTTGGGGTTCTGTGTACTTCTTGGGCTTTTAAGTCAGTTTCTTTCACCAGGTGGGGAAGTTTTCAGTCACTATTTCTTCAAGTAGGTTTTCATTAACTTGCTCTCTCTCTTTTTCTGGCACCCCAATAATTCGGATGTTGGCATGATTGAGGTTGTCCCAGAGGCCCCTTATGCTATCTTCAATTATCTGGATTCTTTTTGTTTTTTGCTTTTCCAGCTGAGTGAATTTTGGTTCTTTGTATTTCAAATCTTTGACTTGGTTCTTGTGGCCCTCTGGACTGCTTTTAGGACTTTGTGTATAATTTCTTATTTCAGTCTGTGTATGCTTGATTTCTAGTTGGTCCTTTTTTTTTATCCGTGAGGGTCTGGTTCATATCCTCAGAAGCCTTGTTCATTTCCTTGAGGGTCTCATTCATTTGCTTGAGGTTCTCATTCATTTCCTTGTAATTCTCATTCATTTACTGGTTGGTCTTGTTTATTTCCTGGTAATTCTCATTAAGTTGATCGGCCTTTTGTAGGAGCCTCTTGAAAAGCCTTATAACCGTGGTTTTGAACTCTATGTCTTGTCGTCTTTTCTCCTCCATTTCTTTCACACCTGATTTCTTTCCATGTCTCTGCATGGTGGCTGCTTTATGTGGTGGATATCTTCAAAGGGACAGTGGCTCGGCCTCCCCAGTTACCTGAGGTGGGTTCTCTTACTGCAGTCCTTTATGGGTTGTATTCAGTATTTTTGAATTTAAACCCAGCTTTTTGTTGTTAGCCCTAGGAGGGTTTGACCTCCAGGCCAATTGGCTGTGAAGGGAGACTGTGTTCAGGTTGGATGGGCAGAGTCTCTGAGCTGCGCAGGCTGCGTCAGCGTCAGCTGCATCCTATGCGGTGCTGGAGCACGCGCGGGTCTCTGTTGGATGGGGATGGCTGCAGACACCTCCAAGAGAAAGCTGCTAGTCTCTTCCCCTTGCCAGACCACTCCGCCTTTCCCCAAATGTGCCTGCACACCAAAAGTCTAGCCCAGGATTGTAAAAATAAATGGTTTCCAGAACCAGGAGACAAGTTTCCAGGGGGCAAGTCACGGGTTTGCGCGACCCTTTCGAGGAAACTCGCAGTTCAGGAGCCTCTGCGGAGCCCCGCTTCCAGGGTGCGTCCCCCGGACCTCGGCCGGACCTCGCCCAGCGCTGGGAGATCCAGGCAGTGGGACGGATCTCACCTGGTGCTGGGAAATTCGGGCAGTGGGACGAGTGTTGCTGCTCCAGCCCCAGCCCGTGCGCGCACCACCAGGACGGCTCCTAACCTGTTTCCGTCTGAAAGACTGCACTCCCGCTGCTTCTGAGTCTCAGTGTCCCACCTCCACTCCAGTTAGTGGAGTTTTCATTCAGCCAGCTTTCTGGTGATTCTGGGTGCTGTCTGTTCTGCTGTTATGTTGTAGTTACTAAATCATTGCGCGCGGCAGAACAATAGGTGTTCACCTATGCCGCCATCTTTGCTTCTCCTTACCCCTGTGACTTTCTAAATAAATCCATTACTCTAATGTTTTTGGCACTAAATTATTTCTTAGTTGAGCTCAAGTACCAAGATCTAAATCCATCACTAACAGAAAGAAGTTCAAAACTTCAACCCTATGCTAAGGACCAAATATCTACTTCCGTAGAAAGGGGCATATCAGTGCACACACAATGAGTGAGTGGTCTGCTCAAGATCGTATGCCTGACACACATCATCTGACCCTCACTCTTGGTTGGTTAGGCTCACAGTCTTGGGTGATTAGCTAATTTAAAGGAAAAAGGGAGGATTTGACCTTTACCATTTCAAAATGGTAGCCCCAAGGGGAGCTGCAAGTCATGAAAGCCAAAATGGCAGTTGTCTAAATTCCCTTCTTTGACAAGAAAGAATACTGTTTATTATCACAGATAATCAACAATCAACAAAATAATTGAGATTAATAAATCAACAAAATAAATGGGAAAATATTAAAATAATGTGTTAGATGATCATTTGTGTTATGGTTAAAACTAATAAGAAAAGGAACTATGAGATATCAGGAATTGGATAAAATAATCTATACTAATGAAAGCCTAAGTGACATCTCACCCCCATGTCATCACAAGATGCTCACCCCCATGTCGTTACAAGATGGCTGCCCCACATCATCATAAGATGGATGCCACAAGATGGCCACCACAAGATGGCCAGCAGGGGAGGGCAGTTGTGGGCAACCAGGCTGGCAGAGGAGGATAGTTAGGGGTGACCAGTCTGGCAGGGGAGGGCAGTTGGGGGTGATCAGACCAATAGGGAAGCAGTTATGTATCAATCAGCAGCAGAGTGGTTAGAGGGTGATGGCTGGCAGGCAGAATCAGTTAGGGACAATCAGGCAGGCAGACACGTGAGTGGTTAGGAGCCAGAAGTACTGGATTGTGAGGGAGATGTCCCAGATTGGAGTGGGTGCAAGCTGGGTTGAGGGGCACCCCGCCTCCCTCCATGCACCAATTTCATGCACCAGGCCTTTAGTAAACATATATTTAACACTATGCATCATTTATAAGGTCTTAGGATTTTCCTTAAATAAAATGTATTGATATACCAGTACATTCAGTAAAATAATAACTCCCTAACTCATATGACTGTGTCCTAACTTTATTATAGTCAGTCCAGACACTCACTTAAAATATTCTACTGGTCTTCACTTTTAATTTGTACATTTATATGCTCAAATTTTATGATATGGGGAAAGACCAAAAAAGAGTTATATCATGCAAATTTAATCCTTACAGAATAGTTCATCACATTAAATTGGTCCATATAATTTTGCATAAACTCAATTTTTAAATGTATAATTTCTCGGTAAAATTGTGTGAGAAAAACAAATGTAGTATTAAAATGTCCATGCCGGTCTAGCAAGTAATAGCTCAATAATATCTTAACGCATTCAAAGAATAGGAGAGGAAAAAACGGTTTAATAACCTTACAAATCCTTCTCCCAAAACATATGAAATGTAGGCATAATTTAATCATTATATTAGCTTATGAAATATTATTATAAACTATGAAACATGAAGATATAAACAATTTTATATTATTACATTTACGGAGCAAAATATAAATGATAAATTATATATTTTTCTAAGACTATTTTTGAATGAACTATATAAATGATGCACAAGTGACATAATGTCCTTTTATGTGCATCCAACAATATAAAAATGAAATGGGAATAGTGGCTTATACTAGGACACCTTGGATTTTCATGGCTTTCTGCAGATTGTCAGTATAACAACCTTGTTTCATTGTCTTATTCCCTGAATTGGATCTTAGCCGCTTGACACTTCTATTTTAGGGGAAAATTATTATTGAAATTGTTATAGAATAAGAAAGGTCCTTGTCCCCAGCTGTAGCTCCTCGGGGTAGATTTCTTCCAATATTCTGAGAAAAAGAATTTTCTGAGACTGGCACAGGAGGATGAATGGTTTTTATTTGTGTGGAATTAGATCCCTGAGTTTCCAGGGTCCCATTTCCCTTAGTGCAGTCCTAGAAACAGAGTAGTTGGGGTTTCGATAGAGCTAAAATTAGAGCCAGTATCCAGATTCCTTTCCATGTTGGAACAATGTCCATTCCAGCACCAGGCTCACTTAGATTGTGTTCCCCATTGTAGTACATTAGTCCATTGCAAGTGAAGTCCACGTGCTCATAGGCCATATGGTCAAAAGCAAGGATACAGGAAAGAGAGAGCTCCTCAAACCAACAACAGAGAGTACTCCTTTGTTTAGGCGATTATGTTTTCCCAAATATTTGCATGCTTGCTAGTGGCCACGCCCAATCTGGCAAACCATCTCTATCCCCAGGTTTGACTGACAAGCAATACCTTCTCTGTCACTCCAACTTTACTGGGCATGCCTCTATTTTCTCTTTGTTGGATCCCTTCCCCAAATGTTTTTCAGGGAATAGGCTGGTAGTTCCCTGGGGAGTGCAAAGTTGTAGCTTCCTAGTAAAGCTGCCCAAACGACATGCCTATATGACATGCCTATAATGCCTGGCTTCCTCCTTTGCTCCTTTTCTAGTATTATGAACAGCTAGCTAATTACAACAGTATAACAATGTCAAAACAGCTTTAAAGTTAAATATTGGGATGTAATTAAAAATATTTTAGAAACAGTCTTAACTTCTCTGAGATGTAATTTTTTTTTCATTTTTCCACTCATCTTTCATGGGAGGAAAATTAATTACTCTTATAGATGAAAGAAGCCACATAGTACGTCTTGTAAGCTCAAGGGAAGTCTGCATGGTAAGCTTACACACTCAGAGACTGAAAGTAACCTGGTAGGATGGTCTGAAATTAAAACTTTTTTTAACTAAAAGCAGTTCACTGCTGGTGAAGCATGGTAGAAACTGCTGTTTCAGTTCTGTATTTTTTTGTTTCCTAAAACAATAGAAAGTTATTTTGATTTTTCTGAACTTATGTATGCTATCCCAATACTCTACTGATAATGGTTTGAATATCCCATTGATTGTGATCTTACTGGTTACTGGAGCACATTCTTCTGGGAATCAGGACAGCTTAATTATCCTAAATTGTCTCAGTAGCTACAGATAACGAGTTTCAGTTGACTCAGTGGTCCCAGAATCAGAACAGACCCTAAATTGCCTCAGTAGCTACAAATAGTGCATTCCTGTTGACTCAGTGATCCCAGAATCTGGACAGCACAATTATTCTAAATTGCCCAGGTGGTCCCAGACAATGTGTTTCTATTGATTCAGTGATTCATAGATACTTTAGATAACTGACTTGCTCAATTTTTGCTTCTGTAAATAAATGCTTTTCATGAAACAGATTCCTCATTCCTGACCCAAAGATGTAATTGATACCTTTGTGATATTCTGCCAATTTAAGCCAGATGTAGTGAGCTGTTCAGGGCTGTGAGGTTTGGAGCATGATAGCTTTACGTATGCCACCGGCTTTTAATAAATGACTCCATAATTCGACTTCTTCAGGTGTCCTTTGTAAGATGGGGGTACACTACATCACTGGTAGTTAGTCCTAAAACAGTATTTTTCCCTAACAAAGGTCAGTCTTCACCTTAACTGAGCCTGTTTATTATCCTTTTGTATCTAGGATAATATGCCTGATAAACAAGCCCTTGGATAACAAAGAAATTTCCTTTTTTTCTGACCAAAGTACAACAACTGAACCATGGCAGAGACCACAAATCCCCTCATTGTTATTGTTATCGTGTTAATTGTTGACTGATAACACATGTAAGTATTTTGCATTCATTTTACTTTTTATCAAATGGAGGAGCGCAACCCCTTTGCTTTCTCCTACCTCTCTAATCTATTGATATGGGAATTTTGGACCAAAACACGAGGTGACCCGGGCAGGATGGTTTCCCTGGATTCCATCAGGGTCAAAGAATGAAACCATGAAGGGAAGATGGTAGAGCAAAGGTTGAAATTATTAAAGAACAAGTACAGAATCCCAAATTGGGAGAGGGAGAGAATCTCAGAGCATAGACTCCCACATAGGGAGTAGGGAGGGGGAAAGAGTCCCACTGAGTTTCTTTTTCCATGGTTGATAAAGGCTACAAGTGCCTCTGTTTTTATATCCCCTCTGATTTTGGTCAATATTCCCTTTGATTTGGTCACTATAGCAACTCCTTAGCTCAAAGGTCAAACCTCACTTGGGAAATGTGAGACCCTACTTCTTTATTTTGTAAATATAAACTTTTGGCTACTGCCAGTTCTCTTATCTTATGGAAATGTAACTTCTGGCTCTCTGCTCCCTGTATTATGGAAATGTAACCTTTTGCAACTCTATAGCCCTGTGTGTTTTTTTTTTTTCCAGGAACCCCCTTAATTTTAAAAATTCCCTATATCTGCCTATTTCACCCCAAACATTTTTATTTCACTATCACCAATGGATAGCATGTAACCCACTTATACCTCCTCTTTTTATTATAATTTATAAATAAGGTATAAAACTGCCACTTTCCAAAGCATTTTTCTCAATCCGTTGAGGTTTTGCTTCCTGGCAATTGTCTTCAGTTTGGCTCAAATAAACTCAAAAATTCTTTCCTGTTTGAACATTTCTTATGTTGACACTCTCATAAAATGTTAATTAAATGGCACGCTCATTGAAATACCTTATAATATTAACATTTTATTGAAATATGGTAGCATTAATCTCGGATAAAACTGCTGTTTGAAACTTGAATCTGCTATTCTGCTTAAAACAAAAGGGTAGTTAATTCAGCTTCCAGCTTGAGACCTTGAGGCCCACATAAGCCCCTTTGAAGACCAGACCAGAACCATAAAAGACTGACTGGTCGGCGCCAGGAGTTGGTCACTGAGGGTCCCACTGAGCTGTAATATCTGCTTTCGTGAGATAGGACTACATTCCCATGTCTAGCAAAAGGAATGATTAGAGATAAGGAGCAGGCAACAGGGTCAATCATAGTCCACTGGCACCTCTCTATCCTGGATACAACCTTGAAAGCTGTTCTCATAATTTAAAACAATGAAAATTTATGGTTCAGACCCCTTTAAAAAGACTGCCTACACCTGGAAAGGTGCGGTTGTAGATGATAGGTGTGGTGCCCTCGCTACTGTCCTGGACAGTTTCAATAAATCCTTGCTTGCTTATTACCAACTTAACTGCCTCTGTAGTCATTTGCAACTGGTCATGGAAGTTGCCCCACAACATTTAGGAACTCATATTCTAGCAACCAATAAATAAGACCTGACTTAAAAGGATTCCTAAATAAAAATAAAATTTTAATTAAAATATAAACTAATATATTTTGTATTATTCCAGTTTTAAGAATATATTTACCATTACTCTGTGTTACATTTTTTATATTATTTTCTCCAAAGGTATACTGAAAGAATGGTTTTATGGTAGACAGTTAGATAGGCATGAATAGATTAAGGATGATGGGCCATGTACAAAAGGTCACCAGGGTTGAAAGCCCTAGGTACCTACAAGTTGGCAGTTGTAGGGTAGGACCTCATCCCCAGCATGAACTTTCACCCCTAGCATATCACTGGTTTGAACATCTGAGCTTTCATATCACTGGTCATGTGGTTTAAACCCCTGACCTTTCCTCCGTAGAAATAATGATGCAGAATTTTTGGACTGGAACCTGCATTCTTTGTCCCCTGGAGTTGAAGAATGAATCCATGAACAGAAGATGGTATAGCAAAGGTGGAGACTTATTGACAAACAAGTACAGACTCCCACGTGGGAAGAGGGAAGAGTCCCACAGAACAGACTCCCAAGTAAGGAAGGGAAAAGGGTCCCACTGAGCTCCTTCTCTCTATGGCTTATAAAGGCTGCAGACCCTAGTGCCTTGACATTCCCTCTGATTGGTCACTATTCCCTTAGACTTTTCCTTCCTTATTGTTTTTCTATGCCCTTTGGGCTTTCTTCTCCTTCTGGATGAAGATCTTTCTTTTTTATTTTGTAAATATAGATCTTTTGCTATTCCCGATTCCCTCATTCTATGGAAATGTACGTGTTGTAGCTTTTCAGCTTCCCCATTTTATGGAAATACTAGAGGCCTGGTGCATGACATTCATGCACTGGGGGTGGGGAGGGATGGACCCTCAGCCCAGCCTGCACCCTCTAGCAGTCCAGGACCCTTAGGGAGATCCTTAGTACTGCTGCGGAGGCAGGAGAGGCGCTTACCACTTGTGAACCTGGATTCTGGCAGAGCAGTGCTCCCCTGGTGGGAGGGCACTGACCACCAAAGAGACAGCTCCTGCATTGAGTGCCTTCCCCTGGTAATCAGTGTGTGTCATAGAGACTGGTCATTCTGCTGTCCAGTCAATTTGCATATTAGCTTTTTATTATATAGGATACCTTCTGCTGCTCTGCAGCCCTGTGCTTTCTCCATGGGCCGCTTAATTTCTGAAATTTCCTAAAACCTTTTTTTTCACCCCTAAAAATTCTTGTTTCAATAACACCTAGGACTCAGTTGTATTTCAGCTTTAGGCTCAGAAAAGCAACAAAACCAGATAAGCCATACCACAGCTGACCTCAGGACCAGCTGCATTCGATAATGATCCCCTGCCCTGGGACTGAGCATTCAATTAGTGGAGACCTAGACCTGAAAGTACACACCTGGAAAGCTGCTGGATATTTTATTAAGATCTCCCCTTTCCTGACAAGCTGATAACTGAAACAGTGAGCCCCGGGTGTTTTCCCAGGGTCGTGTCTCTCGGTGCCAAAAAATGAGCTCCATAGACCAGAAGAAAGGAAAAGAGTGGAAAATTTATTATAAGCAGATTCAGACTCCCCACAAGGGAAAGAGGACCCAATAGTGGGCTGCAGTCCAGGGATATATATTTGCTACAAGCCTGCTCTATGTCTATCTGTGTCCTCACCTGATTGACCCCTTCAATTGTTCTTGCCCAGATCTGAACTTTACCTGTTTCTATGTGTCCTTTCTCTATTCCTATGCTGAACTTTCTTCCCTGTTTCTATGAGTTATTTCTCTGTCCTTGTGCTGAATTTTCTCTATTTCTATGAGTTCATACACCTTGTGACTCGAAGCCCTCCCTTGTTTTCCTCTTTCTGCTTGGTTGGTTTCTGTGGTTAGGCTGTTCAAACTGCTGTGTCTCCCCTGCCAATGTTTCACCTGCCTTTGTTTCCAGTTGTACCCCTGCCATATCTGCCTGTGTTTCAAGTTAACCCTCTCACTGTGTCCTAGTAGTTGAGTGTTGACCTATGAACTAGAAGATCATGATTCAATTCCCTTTCAGAGCACAAGTCTAGGTTGCAGACTTGATCCCCAGTAGGGGGCAAGTAGGAGGCAGCTGATCAAAGATTCTCTCTCTTTATAGATGTTTCTATTTCTCTGTCTTTCTTCCTTCCTCTCTGAAATCAATTAAAAAAAAAAAAAAAGATTGCCCTACCTGGTTTAGTTAAGTAGATAGAATGTCAGCCTGTGGACTGAGGGGTCTTGGACTCCATTCTGGTCAAGGTCACGTGCCAGGTTGCAGGCTCAATCCCCAGTTGGGATCATGTAGGAGGCAGCCAATCAATGATTTTCTCTCATCATTTATATTTCTCTCTCTCTTTCTCTCTCATTCTCTTCCTTTCTGAAATAAATAAAAATATATATTTATATATTTCTAAAGATCTTCCCCAGGGACTTTCCCTAAGGACATCACTCTTAAAACCCTTAGGACAGAGGACTCACAGTGCTTTCTATCCATAAGACCTCCTGAGAGTTTGCCCTCCTTCTGAGAAGGCAAACCCATATTTTGTAAAACTAATGTTTGGAATTCTCTGCTGTTGTTTTTTAATATATATATATATATATATATATATATATATATATATATATATATGGTCTCTTATTCAACTTTGTTTTCTAGCCTGCTTTAGCCTGCTTTAATAATGAAGAACATAAACTTAGCTGTCTGACCTTGTAGGCCAGAGACTAGATATGACCATGCTCAGAATGCCATGCCAGGTGCATTTTTTAATTCAATAGAACTGTGTTGTTTTCAAGGCCAGCAGTGAGATAACCACTAAGCCCACATTGGGCTGGCTCTTTAATAAAAAGGGAAATTTTGCTTGTAACTTTGCTTAGAATTTTAATTCATTTTTTCTAAGCCCACTGGTGAATAAAATGTGACTCCAAACTCTCCAAGCATTGCTAGATATATTCCAGTTCTCTGTAACACTTCCTCCTTCAGGCTCATCACCTTTATCTTTCTCACTCCTAAGCTCCAATGGGCCCTTCCTTTACCTTTATAACTTCCTTAAGCCCATTTCCTATAAGAATTATTTCTTCTACCTTTGTGACTTTCTAAACAAATGTTCTTGTGAAGTTTGAGTCACAGCTCTGAATTCTTTCCTAGCCAGAACTCAAGTACGAAGTTTGCTAAAACCAGGTCTTGTTTGACCCCACAGATATAATACCTGGTACTGATCTACTAGGGAAAGATTCTTTTGTGTTAAAGTATATACTTTCTCTAATTTTAATGTAAAAAAAAAAAATACAAATGGAGCCATTTTTAAATGGAGTTGGAGCTGCTAATGTAGTAAAAGTTTGCACATTTTACACCTCAAACTTTGAGAATGTAAAACTGGGGAAAATAATTTTTCAAATGGCCTTAACGCACATTTATTTCAAATAACTGTTATGATAAGGGATTGAACTTAAAGACATTCTTTATAATTAACATCACTGTGTGAGCTTATCTGCATCTATAAAAATTTCTTCTTAGCTTATTAAAACCCATAGAATTTTTTTTATTATTCATGTAATTGTTCCCCCTCCCTTTTTATATAAATATTCCTTGCCTTCACCCCTTTAACTGAACCCTGTTATGCCCAGATTTCAAGATCCCCAAAGACCACCAGGGAGCTGAGTCCGATGCAAAAGCAAAGAGCCTTTATTCAAGCTAGCTTGGCTCTCTGCCTCCACTGACGCAGTGGCAGGATGCAAAAAAAAAAGCGAGTTTCAAAAGCACAATGATTTTATAGGGTTAAGTGTTGGGAGGTAGGGATTCTGATTGGTTGGGTGAAGGCTGGGGCTAGTGATGCAAAGGCAGGGTACGGCTAGGGTCTGGTCACAGAAAAACAGTATGTGATCAGCATACTTTTGGCCTTAGGTTAGTTGCCCTTGTATTCCCATTGGCTGAATTAAAGTCGGGCTGAGTAACTGACACATCCTGTGATTTTTCCCAGAAGAGGGGACACAGTTACACAAGAAGGAGGACACGCTACAAAGTGGAGTCAGTCCCACTCTGCCCTTTCAAACACTATTTGTTTTTCTGCCTGAATCAATGCTTTCCAATTAACTATTCTTTTGAATTTCAAATAAAAGGTTGTTGCTTCTCACTTGGACCATTTATTTTTTATTAAAAATGTTCTGGCACAAGGGCACTGCCAGGACAGACCCTGGCCATGAAAAGCTGGGCCTTGCAGGTGGCTCACAGCCAGAAGTGTGGTTTGATATGGTTTAGCCAAGCATAACTCCTACCCTTCTTCTTTACAAAGACCCCTTTAGCACACCCTGCCTAAGGTAACTGCAAGGCTGCATAAACAGAATTGCTTCAAGCTAACTTTATGTACCCATCTTTGATTTTGTAACCTATTGTTTAACTGAAATTTTCCATAGCTGCAAGTAATGTAATTGAGTTTTTGTTAAGAGCTGAATCAATCACAAACTGCCAAGTCCCCCTATGTTGGGGATAAAAAGTGCTTGCTGTAAGGGCTCGGGACTCTTGTTGCTCACTGCTGTGACAGTGGAGACTTGAGCCAGGACTTGAGTTCGCAATAAAGGCTTCCTAAATTTCCAATCGGACTGTCTGGTGGTCGTCATTCACGGGTCGCCCCACAACAAAACTAACAAATGTAACTCTGCACTCTCAACCATTTGTTTATTATTACCTGAGTTCTATACTAACATCTTTTAAAAGATGCACACTCTTTGCAGGCTCTTGAAGATACTATAAGTGACAAAAAAGTTAGACCTCCTATAGTTGCAAAAATGAGAACTAGTCCCTGTAGCTGGCATAATTTGCATTGCGTGGGCAAATACTAATAATTGTCTGACTCAACTAAAATACCTTAAGTGCTTGCTTTCTAGTCAAAGTGAGGAGACAGAAAAAAAGCTAGGTAGATAGTGATGGGAATGAAATGGAATTTTGGACTGGAACCCAAATTCTTTGTCCGCCAGAGTTGAAGAATGAATCCACGGACAGAAAGTGGTTCAGAAAAAGTAGAGCTTTATTGAAGAATAAGTACAGACCCCCACATGGGGAGAGGGAAAGAGTCCCACAGAATGGACTCCCACATTGGGAGGGGGAAAGGGTCCCACTGAGTTCCTTTTCCCTATGGATAATAAAGGCTGCAGATCTTGGTGCCTTGATATTCACTCTGATTGGTCACTATTTCCTTGGACTGGTTACTATAGTAACTCCTGGGCTCAAAGGTTGAACCTCACATGGGACATGTGAGGTTCTCCCCACTCCTTCCTTATTGTTTTCTTATTCCCCTTGTGCTTCCTTTTTCTCTATCTGGATGAAGGGCTTCCTTCTCTTTATTTTGTAAATATAGAACTTTTGCTATTCCCAATTCCCTCGTTCTATGGAAATGTACCTATTGCAGCTTTTTAGCTTCCCCTATTTTATGAAAATATACCTTCTGCTTGCTCTGTAGCCCTGTGCTTTGTCCATGGTCCTCTAATTCCCAAAAGTTCTAAAATGACCTAAACCTATTCTATTATACCTTTAAAATTCCTTTTTAAAGACCATGTGAAGAGAAAGTAAAACCCAAGAACCAAATGAGGTGGAGTCACTAATACACCCCAACTAGGGAAAAGAAAGGGGTGTGCCAAAGGCATGAACATTAAAATATACAGATATCACTAAGACAAGCAGCATGAGGATAACCAATCACAATGCAGTAAGGTGTATAAACCAATAGCCACAGGGGCTACCACACATGGACTAATAGACTTTAATTAGCTTGGACCTGAACTACCTCAGACTATAACATGGAAAGGAAGCGCTGGACACTAGGCTGATCCTGGAATTCCAGCTGGACCTTTTCCAGCACTGGCTTCTCTCACTAAACATCGGTTCTATTAACCATTTTTGTCCACAACGTCATTCTTTAATATTGCAAGACAAAAACTCTGACTCAAAACCCCACATTTTGATTTCAAAAGCAGTAAAAAAAATAAATAAAATGAATTAGCTCCTGTACTCAATAGTACACCATGAAAATATAAAACAAAAAGAGAAGTAAAACACTGTTTCATGATGAAACAGAAATTGATTTTTAGGGGTGAAAAAGACAGGTTTTAGGAAATTTTAGAAATCAAGGGGACCATGGGAGAAGTATGAGCAGCAGAAGGTGTATACTCCTATCTAATAAAAGAGTGATATGCAAATTAACCATCATTCTGCTCCACCCACAAGCCAATCAGGAGCAAGTATGCAAATTAACCCTAACCAAGATGGCTGCAGCTACTGAGAGCAGGAGGGAGGCTTGGGTTTCCCCTGTGATGGAGGAAGCCAAGCTTTCCACACACCCTGGCTGGCCCTGGCCTCCACTCAATGCTACAAAGTTTCAATTATAGAAGATAAATAAATCCCAACAAAAATGGCAGCAGCCATGGAGCTGGAGAGAGCAGGAGGCTAGGATTGCCCCTGGGGCTGGAGGAAGCATAGCTTTCCACAGCTCTGGCCTGCCTTGGCCTCTGCTTAAGGCTACAAAATTTCAATTACAGGAGATAAATAAATCCCAACAGAAATGGCTGTGGCCACAGAGTGAGCAGGAGGCTTGACTCTGCTCTAGACTACAAAGTTTGAATTGTAGAAGATAAATAAATCCCAGATACCAGGGCCACTGCTTGGGTTGTGATGGGGGTGGGGTGGGGTTATGGCTAGCCTGTAAACCACCATAGACCCCTTGCCCAAGCCACCCCATGCCCCAAGGGAACCCCCACCCTGATCCGGGACACCCTTCAGGGCAAACCAGCTGGCCCCCACCCATGCACCAGGCCTCTATCCTATCTAATAAAAGAGTAATATGCAGGTTAACCATCACTCTAACACACAAGATGGCTGTCCCCATGTGGTCAAAGATCCTGTCCCCATGTGGACACAAGATGGCCACCAAAAAATGGCCAGTAGGAGAAGACAGTTGGGAGGGACCAGGCCTGAAAGGGAGGGCAGTTGTGGGCGATCAGGCCAGCAGATGAGGGCAGTTAAGGTTGACCAGGCCAACAGAGGAGGAAAGTTGAGGTGACCGGGCCTGCAGGGAAGGGCAGTTGGGGGTGGGGGGGTACTCAGGCCTGCAGGGAGGGCAGTTAGGAATAAATAAGCTGGCAGGGGAGCAGTTAGGCATCAATCAGACTGGCAGGATAATGATTAGGGGGTCATCGGCTGGCAGGCAGAAGTGGGTAGCGGCAATCAGGAAGGCAGGCAATCAGTTTTGAGCCAGTAATCCTGGATTGAGAGGGGTGTCCGACTTGCCTCAGGTGGTCCCAGATTAGAGAAGGTGCATTCTGGGCTGAGGGACACCCCCTGACCCCGGGCACAAATTTCATGCACTAGGAGTCTAGTTTCTATATAATAGGGAAACTGAAAAGCTGCAACAGGTACTGGGAACAGCAAAAGGTCTATACTTACAAAATAAAGGGAAAGAAGCTCTTTATCCAGAAGGAGAAGAAGAAAGCCCTAAGGGAATAAGAAAACAATAAGGAAGGAGGGGGTTAGAACCTCCCATGCCACATGTGAGGTTCCATCTTTGAGCTCAGGAGTTACTATAGTAACCAGTCTAAGGGAATAGTGACCAATTAGAGGGGATATCAAAGCACAAGAATCTGTAGCCTTTATAAGCCATAGGGAAGGGGAATTCAGTGGGACCTTTTCTTCCTCCACACCTTTGAGTCCATTCTGTGGGACTCTTCTCCCTTCCTACATGGGAGTCTGTACTTGTTCTTTCATAAATTTTCACCTTGTTATACTATCTTGTGTCCATAGATTCATTCTTTGACTCTGGCGGAAAAAGAATCCAGGTTCCAATCCAAAAATTCTGCTTCAGTGATGTTTTACTGCAATGTCCCAGAATTTGAAGGCTGTGTCATTATCATTATCTGTTTATAATAACCCTAACGGTCTCTAACAAAATACAAACATGTAAGCTGGAGGGCAACAAACAGAAAAGAAAAATGCATGGCATAAGAAAAAAACATGTTTTTCATTAAGAATGCTTTATGTGGTACCAATAATGATCCTATTTGTTTCCATTGCATGATTCACATATTTTTTTTAAAGTTAAAAGATAATGATACCGAATTTTTGGACTGGAACCCAGATCCTTTTTCTGCCAGAATCGAAGAATAAATCTGCAGACAGAAAGTGGTATAGCAAAGGTGGAGATTTATTGAAGAACAGGTACAGACTCCCATGTGGAAAGATGGAAGAGTTCCATAGAATGGACTCCCCATAGGGAGGGAGAAAAGTCCCACTGAATTACTCTTCCAATGGCTTATAAAGGCTGCAGATCTTGGTGCCTTGATATCCCCTCTGATTGGTCACTGTTCCCCTAGACTAGTTTCTATAGTAACTCCTGGGCTCAAAGATCAAACCTCATGTGGGACAAGTGAGGTTCTCCCCCCTCCTTTCTTATTGTTTTCCTATTTCATTTAGCCTTCCCTCTCTTTATTTTGTAAATATAAACATTTATTGGCTACTTCCAGTTCCCTTGTCTTATGGAAATATACCTGTTGCTGCTTCCTTGTCTTATGGAAATGTAACTGCTTCCTTGTGTTATAGAAATGTACCAGTCGGTAATCCTGTGCTTTTCTATGGACCCCAACTCTAAAAAAATCCTTAAGCCTGCCTATGTTCCCCCCAAATTCCTGCTTCAATAATAAAGTATAAGGGGTTAAAAAGAAATTTGTTTCTAGTTATGAAGCCAATAGCCTTACTCAAATGCAGTGTGGCATTTATGTTCAAGATCCAAACATATTTAACACAAGCAAATTGTTATTAAGTACATATGCTCAGGAAATAATGTTTTAAAAGAGCTTAATTTCTGAAATTACTGCCACCAAATGCCTAACAGAGTTTAGACCCAAAAACAGAAATCACTCTTGAAATCCAAGCATGATCTTATGCCAAAAAGGCAGAGTTTAGAGTAGCATCTTCTATAAATTCTACTAAAAATATGAGTCCACCTATTAAACAGTCTAGTGTGGCATATCTCATAAGGTGATAAATTGATTGTCTAAGGGGTATATTAAAATTAACTATCTGGGCCGTCTTCTAGTCTCACTAAACCCAGATATCTTAGCAGAGATTAGAAATATGCATTTTTATTAAGTTCCATGAGTGATACTCATGGGCAATCTAAGAGCTATAAGTCTAATGTGGCCACATAAGTATAAAAATAAGAAAGCACAAATTAACTAAAATAGTAATTATGCTTGTTTTAAATGAGAACTGTGGCATTTTAACTTGCATTTTTTACATACTAAATAGGTATAAATGAATAAAATACATCTCCTTTTGTGAAATAACTTATTGAACTGTATGAATAAACAGACAAGTAAACCAACGATTACATTAGTAAAGTGCCATTAGGACTTTAGCAGGTGTGCCCTAACTGGTTTGGCTCAGTGGATAGAGCATCAGCATATGGACTGAAGGGTCCCAGGATCGATTCCTGGTCAAAGGCATGTACCTTGGTTGTGGGCACATCCCCAGTAGGGGATTGGAAGAGGCAACTGAGTGATGTTTTTCTCTCATCAATGTTTCCAACTCTCTATCCCTCTCTCTTCCTCTCTGTAAAAATCAATAAAATATATTAAGAAGGAAAAAAAAAAGGACTTTAGCAGGTGTATGGGCCAGATGATAAGGAAGTACAGAGGATGGACTGTTAACTAGCTCTGTTCAGCATTTTAATATGCTCTTGCGTGGTGATATAAAAATCAGAAAATTATTAAAAAACTATACCTTTATTAGAAACTACTGCCCCAAATATGTCACTAATAGGAATTTTTCACCAGAAGTGAAAAAATTATTAGTGTTAAAACACTTTTTTATATTTAATTGACTTTATGATAATTTTAAGTTCTTACTGAGGTATAGTAGTCAATAATCCCATGTTTTCACATTTATTATTGTACTAGAGGCCTGATGCACAAAATTTACACAAGAGTAGGGCTTTCTTTCCCTGGCTGCCAACATGGGCTTCCCTCCAGAACCCAGGCTTCCCTCTGGCTGCGGGCAGGTACCCGGGACCTGGGCTTCCCTCGCAGCCCCAGCTTTGTCCAGAAGGTTGTTCTGAAGGACATCAAGTCTAATTAGCATATTATGCTTTTATTATTACAGGTAAGCACAAAATCATTCTCTTCACAGGTCACTGTTTTGATTTTTGACTGATATTTTTGGTTGTTTGGCTTATGGTTGAATAATCCTGGGTAGGGCCACTCAACTAATCAACCTTATTTAAGCACGGGAAAGGGATACTCACCAGAGGAACAATGCAGAGATCTTAAGCATTACTAGTCTAATTTTATTTGGGAAAGTAAGAGAGCCTTGTGTCTTTCACCTCCCCTTGATGTCATACTTGTAGGTCTGGAGCATGGAGTGTTTGCCTTATCCAGTGGTCGGCAAACTCAATAGTCATCAGAGCCAAATATCAACAGTACAAGGATTGAAATTTCTTTTCAGAGCCAAATTTTTTAAACTTAAACTATATAGATAAGTACATTGTTATTAACTAAATTAAGGTATTCCTAAACGGGCCTTTGCTAAAAATGTGTTATTTTTTGGAAGAACCTCACTCAAGGGGCCAAAGAGCACATGTGGCTCGTGAGCCCCAGTTTGTGGACCACTGGCCTATTCTGTTCTGATCCCTCACATTCCTTGAACTTCAGGTACAATTGGGCTGAGCAGTTTCAGCATCATAATCAAAGGAAATGACTCATTATTTACTGTTTCCTCTAACTCCTGAGAGTCCCTGCTGGTCTTTGGCGTTCCTGCTAGTTGTAAAGTAATAATACCAAGGCAGTCTCTTCAGAATCCTGAAAGTCTATAATTTTAGTGCTAAAAGGGGCATTCAAGATCAGTAACCACTCCTCTCTTATTGTAGATAAGGAAACTAAGATGCTTAAAGGCTCAGTGTGCAGAAACTCCAAATGTTGGTTAATTTCAACACCTCTCCAACACTAAGCTACCTAGAGTGCTGACTAGGCATTCTCTTAAGCCATAAGGCCTCAATCTGAGTACAGTTTTCTGCAGTTCCTTCTAGGCCAATCAGGACTGCAGAGATTAAATTCAAGCTGATGGTCCTTATTCCCTAGCCCTAGAATTCTCAGAATCAGAGTCAAATCAAGCATTGTTGTTAGGTCTGAGAGCAAAGCTAAGACACATTCTAGAATTTAAAACGATACCTAGAAGTCCTGGTTGGTGCAGTTCAATTGGTTGAGCATATACCTGTCAGCAGTTGGATTCTGAAGTTTTAGTTTAATCAAGTTTTTCCACTCATAATAAAAAAAAAAATTATCCCTAAAAATACTATTATTACTCTAAATTTGAAGATTTGGGGCAAAGTTATTTGGGATGATTTTAAGCAATGTATTATGAAAAAGTAATATAACTCTCCAAAAATCTTAATATAAAGGAACTGCTATGCCCCAGTGTCCTGCTATGGACCCCGTAGCCTGGACCATTATTTTAAGTTACTTAAAAAATAAATACTTTTACAATTTCTGATGTCTGAGCCACTTCAGGATCTAAACCCAGACCAAGTCCAGTCCAGATCATATGCAGAGCAGTACTTATCTCATCAGAGAGTCTCCAAAACCAAACAGAGCTCATTGAATTTGTGGAATCTCTATGGGAAGGATATTGGTATCTTATAATGGAAGGGTTAAATGGAAGAGTTGGGCTCTGTCCAGTTTAGCTCAGTGGATAGAGCAGTAGCCTGTGGAATGAAGGGTCTGGGTTCAATTCCAGTCAAGGGCACATGCCAGGATTGATCCCCAGTGGGGGGCATGCAGGAGGCAACTAATCAATGATTCTCTCTCATCATTGATGTTTCAATCTCTCTTTCCCTCTCCCGTCCTCTTTCTGAAATCAATAAAAATATGTTTAAAAAATAAAAATAAATGGAAGGGTTAGGAATATTATACTATTACATTAACTTACACAGCTATGTGATTTTTTTTTTATCTTCATTCAAAGTCCTTCCCAGGACTTTGAGATCATCACCAAATTTCACTGACAAAGAAGCATAAATAAATTATTTTTTAATCAGTTGTCAGGTGCCATTGCTGAACATAATTATTATTAGTGTTTATAATATATACTATTACATTTATTAATTCTAGTTAAATAAAAATGTGGATACTTTTTCATAGCCTACTCTATGAAAATTAATTATATAACTTGCCTCCTTATTTCCTCCCCGCAATAACCATCATCCAAAAGAAACTTTTCCAAATGAAAAACTAAGTTTAAATGAAATACATATAATGTCTGAAGTAATAAAGGCATATGATAATATGATGTTTTTCAAGCTAGTGAGAAACTTATGTGCAGAAAATACAAGTGGTACACCGTAAAAAGGATCTGCTATAATACTCATTTTATTTTAATTATCCAGGTGGCTCAGTTAATTGAAGCATCCTTCAGTACACCAAAAGGATGTGTCATCAATTTCTGGTCAGGACACATGCCCAATCCCCAAAAGAGGGCATGCAGGAGGCAGCCAATCAATTTTTCTCTCTCGTCATTGATGTTTCTATCTCTCTCTCCATTTCCTTTCCTCTCTCTGAAATCAATAAAAACCCAAATATATATATTTTAAAAATGAATATTATCTTAAGAACTCAAAATGGTGAAAGTAGATATCAGAATTAAAACAATAATTAGCAAACTGGGGATTTTTAAAGAAGTATATTAAAAATAGTACCAAATTTTGACTAATTTGGCTACTTCTAGTTTTGACCTATGATAATACTATGACACTTGAAAATTTAGTCCATTAGTTTTTGTTTGTTTGTTTGTTTGTTTGTTTGTTTTTTAATATATTTTATTGATTTTTTTTTTTACAGAGCAGAGGGGAGAGGGATAGAAAGTCAGAAACATCGATGAGAGACATCCATCGATCAGCTGCCTCTTGCACACCCCCTACTGGGGATGTGCCCGCAGTCAAGGTACATGCCCTTGCCGGAATCGAACCCGGGACCCTTCAGTCCTCAGTCCAACGCTCTATCCACTGAGCCAAACCAGTCTCGGCAATCCATTAGTTTTTGATCATATATATTTCCTCACATGTATTCTTTCCAAGTTTTATATATTTTGGGGGTAAAATGTAAAATAGCTATCTAGGAAAATGTCAGTCTTAAGTCTAAAGTTTTTCATAATACAACTTTTCTTTTTGATACATTTCTCCCTGTGAAAATTTGCCTATGCTTTTATAAATTTATAATCCATTTATATTTTTTCCCACTCAAGGGAAAAAAATGTATTTTTCTGTCATTATCAGTTGAGTAACCAAGTATCAACTTAGTATAAGCACTTTCCTTTATGTCTGTAATTTATGGTGATTACAAGCCATTCTTAAACTAATGCACCCTAGTATGCCCTAGCACATTATTGTTTTCTTCACCTGGCCCACCATGTTAATAATAGGTCATTATTTCTATCTCTTTTGTCAATTACAAACTTATAGGATGTTCTGAACTTGTTCTCCCTGTGACCTAGGACGACCTAATCACAGCTATCTTTTTCTGGATTCCAAGTTGCACACTTTATGTCAATGTCCTTTTATCCAATTTGGTTAATATTTTATGCCAATTACAGCTACAGAAGGTTAATCTGACAATTTAGTCATATTGTAGCTAGCCTTACCTGTAATAAGATTGATTAAATGCTTGACTTGATTCAATCAGACATTAAAATTATGAAAAGGATGAAACCATTCACTTTCCATAAAATTGCACAGTTTTCAAGCCTTTAAAATTGACACACATTGAAAATTGTCCTACATTATAGATTTTCTTCTGTACAGGTGCCAATGGTAACCCTATCCTTACTTCTGAGGGAGAAAGTAAAGTAGGTAGAAAAGGGAAAAGGATAGCACACATTTGGCAAACATGTTGAGTGATTTTTTCCAGTTCATTAATCCTAGGAATTTAAGCTATTCTAAATAAGACAAATGTGTTCCCTGTCTTCCTATATATAAAGCATTTTTTTCCAAATACCTTACTTGACTATTGTATTTATATTTTAAAATTATGAAAGGTGAATGGGTTAGCATTTTTGAATTTCAATTGTTAACTGTAATAGTCCATTACTTTTGTGCTATAGGCATATGCATATCTGTGCGTTGAATATGAGTATGGGTGCATGTGTGTGCTAACTACAGGAAAAATCTTTCTGTCCAGAACCTCTCAAAATATAACTAATACATTAGGAAAATACTGTTCAAGTTGCTTTTCTAATGCATAAATTTGATTAAAAACTTTTGGAAATAATATTTCTTCAATAAAGGAGGAACCAAGATGGTGGCATAGGTAAACACCTATACTGCTAACCTGCACAATTTCAAAACTACAACTAAAAGACAAAATGGACATCATCAAGAACCACCAGAAAGCTGGCTGTGTAGAAATTCTACAACTAGAAGAAAAGATAAAAGGTCACTGAGACGCAGAGGAGCTGTGGAGGGCGGAGTTGCAGAGACTTGCAGAAACAGAGGTACGGAGCTGCATGCGAGCTGAAAGGGCAGGTGGCTGAATACCTGACTGGTTTTCTTGAACAGGGAGGGAGACAATGACTCCCCACTGCACAGATCCCCAGTTCTGGGTGAGTCTCAGGGAACCCAGACTCATACGGGGTGAAACTGGACAGTAAGAAGGAAGGACACTGAAACTCAGGAGCTGCAGAGGTGTGCGAGCTCACAGGGAAGGCTTATGGCTGGTTCTATCATTCCGGGATGGGGGCAGGGGCGGGGGACCAGACTGCTTTGTTTTCCAGTTCCGGTTGAGACCTTGGGTATGCAGACTCATTTGGGGAGAAACTAGACTGTCTGGCAGCAGGCAGAGCTCCGGGCAGCTTTCTCTCAGAGGTGTGTACAGCCGTTGCTGTGGGGTATGGAGACCAAGGAGCCATTTAGGGCAGAGCTTATGGGAAACCAAGGCTGACTGCTCAGCCCTGAGACTCTGCCCCATTCAAGCTGAGCAAGGCTCTCCCAGGGTAAACAGAGCTGATTCTCACAGCCAGTTGGCCTGGAGGTCAAACCCTCCCAGCAATTCCAACAACAATCTAGGCTTAACTACAAGACTGTGCAGCCTATAAAGGGGGGCACCAAGAGTATACACCTCATGTAACTGGGGAGGCTGAGCCACTGTCCCCTAGAGGACACTTACCAAACAAAGGTACTGGACCAACTCAGGAAAGCAGCCAAAATGGGAAAACAAGGAAACATATCACATTTGACAGAAATGGAGGAAAAAGAAA
Organism: Antrozous pallidus; assembly: GCA_027563665.1. Classification (NCBI taxonomy): domain Eukaryota; kingdom Metazoa; phylum Chordata; class Mammalia; order Chiroptera; family Vespertilionidae; genus Antrozous; species Antrozous pallidus. The sequence continues at coordinate 75,130,929 of CM050508.1, forward strand.
ATGACTGGACATAGAGTTCAAAACCATGGTTATAAGGTTTTTCAAGAGGTTCCTAGAGAAGGAGATAAATTTAACTAGACCCTCAAAGATATGAGTGAGACCAACTATAAATTAAGCATACACTGACTGAAATAAAAAATATAATACAGATACCTAAAAGCAGACTAGAGGACTACAAGAATTAAGTCAAAGATTTGAAATACAAAGAAGCAAAATCCACTCAGCCTAAAAAGCAAGCAGCAAAAAGAATCCAAAAAATTGAAGATAATGTAAGGAGCCTCTGGGACAACCTCTAGCATACCAACATCAGAATTATGGGGGTGCCAGAAAAAGAGAGAGAGCAAGATACTGAAAACCTATTTGAAGAAATAATGACCAAAAACTTCCCCACCTGGTGAAAGAAATAGACTGAGAAGTTCAGGAAGCACAGAAAACCCCAAACAAAAGGAATCCAAAGAGGACCATACCAACAGACATCATAATTAAAATGCCAAGAGCAAAAGACAAAGAGAATATTAAAAGCAGCAAGAGAAAAACAGTTAATTACCTACAAGGGAGCACCCATATGATTGTCAGCTGATTTCTCAACAGAAACTATGCAGTTCAGATGGGTATGGCAAGAAATATTCAAAGTGATGAACAGCACGAACCTACAACCAAGATTCCTTTACCCAGCAAAGCTATCATTCAGAATTGAAGATTAGAAAAAGTGCTTCACAAATAAGAAAAAGCTAAAGGAGTTTATCACCACCAAACCATTCTGTATTATATGAAATGCTGAAAGGTATTTTTTAATGCGGGAAGCCAGACATTGCCTCACCAATAGAGATGTAAATAGAACAAACAGGAAACCGGGTCAAAGCTTAATGGAACTGTTTACTCATTGTTTAGGTGAGACATTGGTAATTGTAAAAGCTTCCACACCTTTTGTCTTATGTTAATTCTTGCTGATTGATGGATGTATCACTCGGCCCTAATAAAGGGGATAGGAAAGCCAGAGCTGGTGGCAGTCCCTCCACTAGAGATGGGCTCCTGCCTGGCCCCCATGATTCCCCAAAATTAATGCTTTCTTAGTCTCTTTTCATTTGTGTGCGGCCTTCTCCAGACGCTGAACCCTGACATGGGAACCCTGGACACGCAGGACGTGAAAAGGATTTCCACACAAGAAGAGGAAGAAGAAAAAAGTAAAGATAAAGACTATGATCAACAAACACACATCTATCAACAAGTGAATATAAAAATCAAGTGAATTAAAAATCTGATGATCAGAATTAACTGGTGAATATAATAGAATCAGGGGCATAGAAAGGTAATGGACTAACAATTCTTGAGGGGAAAGGGGTGTAGGGGGTGCAGAAAGAGATTGGACAAAAATTGGACACCTATGGATGAGTACAGTGTGGGGGAGGTAAGGGCAGAGGGTGGGATGGGAACTGGGGGGAGGGGAGCGATGAGGGGAGGAGGAAAGCAGAACATTGTAATAATCTAAACAATAAATATTTATTAAATTAAAAAGTATATTTCTTCAATAAAATAATTTTCACTTATAAGCAGTTATTTTTATTAATGTATTTACTACAAGGTACATTTTAATACAAATACTTGTGACCTATTCTAGGTAATTAAAAACTATTTTCATTTCAAAATTAATTGGTATCTGTACATATAAAATAACTCTCACCTTTTCCCCTCATCAACTCAATATTTGAGGCTAGAATGGCTGGGTTACTAAAATTAAGTTTTAAAACTATCTTAATCTAGTCTTTGCTGTTCCCATCTAAAAACTCACTTCCTCAGATAACCACATACATGGTTTGCTCCCTCACCTCCTTCAGTTTTCTAATCAGTGAAGTCTTTTCTATCAACCCAATTTTAATAAGAACTTTTTACTTCTGAACTCTTTTCTGCTTTATTCTTCTCCACATCACTGCTTATGGTGATTACAATGTACAATCCAGGAAGACAGAAAATATTTATTTCTTATTTATTTTCCATGAATCACTAGGGCCTGGACTAGTGCCTGGCACATAGTAGGATAGGATGAAAAATGTCTATCTTATGTTGTATGTTTTATAAATAGCTTGACATTTACTGCTTGATTATTTTTTTGAGCACATAACACATAATTATTTTTTTTTCTTTTATGTACTTGAATAGTGTTGAAGAGAAAACAGATTATATTTCTATGATTTGGTACAACACTGAAAGATTAAGGACTCTATGAAATATATTTATCTTCTGGATTCCTTTTTGAAGAGCTTCAGTAGTATCCTTCAGAGCCATTTTTGCTGTGATCATAATGACAGGATTTTCTCAAATTACTATAAAACACAGCAGCATTTCTGATTCAAGTCTAATCAGAAAGAGTCACCTGAATGAACTAGTTATACGTGTTGCACTTATTATCCCTTTGTGTTATTTTAAACATTATATCCCTGGTTTTCTCTAAGGAATGTTCCTGAGTTTTTGACCAATTTTTAGATTGATCAAGATCTTAAGCCTCCATATACATCTGAGTAAGATGTGTGAGGGGATTAAAATAAAAAATAAATGAACATTGAAGCTGATGCATATCTTTTGTGCAAAAAATTATGAAAAATTATGAGCAAATGTACAGCATTGACCTTGGTGCTTAAAAAGTAAAAGTCACACTGCATTGAATTCTTCTTGTTGCTAAAGGACATCTGCATCCAAAGTGCAAATTTTTTAAGCACAAGGACTGCCATGTATTTCTTTTATTGATCAGTTGTCAATTGGCAAACATATAGAAGCTCTCAGGGGGAATTTTTTTTTGAAATGTATCTTTATGAAGGAACAAATTAGATCAGACTAATTTAATTCCTCTGAGTCAGAATGGCAGACCTTGTGGTTAAGAGAAAAGCAATAGACATAAGATCTTTATTTCAGTCAGGCTTTTAATTTGGTCTCATATGGCATTAATTAGGAAGCCACAAAGGAGAGTTGAGATCCTGCTATTTGGGCACAGAGTATGCAACTGCTTAGAAGGTCACACTCAAATAGTAGTTATTAATCTATTAATCGCTCCACATTGCCTGAGGGATGGGAGTGGATATTGAGTGATGCTTCAGAACCTGTCCCAGGTCCATTACTACATCCTTATCAGTGACTGGAATGATGAAGTGGAACTCTTACTCCCTAAAGTTCATAAACTTCAAATTGGGAGGAGTAACTGTCCTTAGCATAATCTTGAAAATTTAAATGATCTTCCTGGTGAAAACACAAGAAAGAAAGAAAAAAAAAATGTCTAGGAACCAATAGAAGGAGGGCAATCAAATAAAAAGTTCTTAACAAACTGAAAATAAAAAGTTGCAGTCTTAGCTGGTTTGAATCAGAGGATAGAGTGTCAGCCTGCAGACTGAAGGGTCTCAGGTTCAGTTCCCGTCAAGGGCACATGCCTGGGTTGTTAGCTCAATCCCCAGTGTAGAGAGTGCAGATTCTCTCTCATTATTAATGTTTTTATCTCTTGCTTCCTCTCCCTTCCTCTCTGAAATCAATATATATATATATTTTTTTTTAAGTTGCAGAACTATTTTTTAGGTAACCACAATAGCAGAGAGCAATAAAATTAGCCTACAAACAGGGAACATTTTAAATATTTACAGTCTTCCCAAGTTACTGCACTGGAAATAAGAATATGGAGAAGACCCTGTTTTCAGGTAGAATTTAACAACTCTCCATTCCTGTCAGCTTAACTACTGATTAGGAACTCAATGTTATAAACCCATTTTTATTTGATCCTCGTCATTTCTGTATCACTAGAAGACATAGACGGGATCTCCTGAAGATGAAGAAGACTTTCCCCTATTTTTATCTCTGATCTACTTGTTTACTAAATAAAGTGCATATTGCTATTCCTGGACACTATTTGGCCCAAACTGCTAACCTTGCCCCACAGTTTTTGGTCTAGAGGTTATAATCATTGATTTTCTTTGTCATTCTAGGTTCATGATCAGTAGGTGAATTTCTTCATCTTGATTTATGGAGATGAGTACTATGGCTAGTTACTAAACTTAACTTGAAATTATGTGGAATGGCATTTAATAACACTGTTCTTACCAACGCCTGCAAGTCTGCATGTTTTGACTTCTAACCTAATATCAGACCATGACTTATCAATTTTGAAAACTTGCCAAGGCTTGACACAGTACCTAACCTCAATCTTCTGGTGGTTGGTGTGTGTGTGTGTGTGTGTGTGTGTGTGTGTGTGTGTTTTGTGTTTTTCTTTATCTCCAATTTGATCACCTGGCAGCAGACTTCCTCATATCTCACAGGCCACCATCTTTAGCCTATATACACAGAGTTAATCCTTACCCCATAACTACCCCCTGTGTGAATATTTTTAAATACAATTTATTGGGGTTAGTTAATTTTATTATTTTTCTTCCAAAAGTATTGTAAAACAAAAGCATAGTAAAACTGAAACTGTACAAAATACATTTCAGTTGTAATGAAAATCCCCTATATTTATTCTGCCCATCCTATTGTATTAATTTTTTCTTCTTTTTAAAAATGTTTTTATTATTTTAGAAAGAGAAGAAGGGAGAGGAAGAGAGAGATAGAAACTATAGAAATCTATAGGAGAGAAACATTGATCAGATGCCTCTTGCATGTACCCTACTGGGAATTGATCTTGCAACCCAAGCATGTGCTCTGACTGAAAATGGAACCAGAGACCTCTTGGTATATATATATAGGTTGACACTCAACCACTGACGCACACAGGCTGGGAAAGAGGTTTTCTGATAATGATTTTGAAACCAAATTTTTGGACTGGAACCTGGATTCTTTGTCCTCCAGAATCAAAGAATAAATCCATGAACAGAAAGTGGTATAGTAAAAATGGAGATTTATTGAAGAACAAGTATAATCTCTCACATGGGGAGAGATAAGAGTCCCACAGAATGGAGTCTCAGGCAGGAAGTGGGAAAAGTATCCAACTGGGTTCCTTTTCCTTAGGACTTATAAAGGCTGCAGATCTTGGTGCCTTGATATCCCTTCTGATTGGTCATTATTCCTTAGACTGGTTACCATAGTAACTCTGGGCTCAAAGGTTGGACCTCACATAGGACTTGTGAGGTTCTCCACCCCTCTTTCCTTATTGTTTTCCTATCTCCTTCTAAATGAAGGATTTCCTTCTCTTTATTTTGTAAATATAGACCTTTCTTGGCTTCTTCTAGTTCCCTTGTCTTATGCGAATATTAGAAGCTTGTGCACAAAATTTGAGCACAGGAGAGGAGGGTGGGAAGGGATGTCCTCTCAGTCCAGCCTGCACCATCTCCAACCTGGGACCCCTTAAGGGATGTTCGACTGCTGGTTTAGGCCTGATCCCAGGGAATAGGCCTAAACTGTCATTCAGACATCCCTCTCACAATCCTGGACCGCAGACTCCTACTCGCTCACCTGCCTGCCTGTATGGTTGCCCACGTAGCCTGCTTGTTCAGTCATTTTATCATCCCCACTAACCTCCCTGCCAGACTGATTTCCCCATGCAACCTACTTATTTGGTTGTTTATTCGTCCTTCACTAATCACCCTGCTGGCCTGGTCATAGGCAGCCATCTTGTGAGGGTGTGAGAGTTAATTTGCATATTACTTCTTTATTATATAGTATACCTGTTGCTGCTTCCTTGTCTTATGGAAATGTAACTACACCTGGCTTTCCTGTGTTATAGAAATGCGCCTTCTCTCAATCTGTGGTCCTGTGTTTTTTCCATGGACCCCAATTCTAAAAAATCCCTGATCACCCCTAACTGCCCTCCCTGCTGGCCTGGTCACCCCCAACTGCCCTCCTTGCTGGCCTAGTTGCCCCCATCAGAAGTCTGGAAAGCTTGGGAAATAGATTGGCTAGTTTGAAAAGAAGACCTAATTTTTCTGAATCCGGCATTAATATAATCCCAGATCAACAAAGAATACCTCTCTCCCCTCTCCCCTCTCCCTTCACCCCTCTCCTCTCTCTCTTTTACCCTCTTTTCTCCTCTGTAACAAATGCTAGTTTCAGGCACTCACTTGCGATGCAAGAATTTTAGGGGGATACAGGCAGGTTTAGGGATTTTTTAGAATTGGAGTCCATGGAAAAAACACAGGGCTACAGACTGGGAGAAAGTACATTTCCTTAACACAAGGAAGCCAGGCACAGTTATATTTCCTTAAGACAAGGAAGCAGCAACAGGTATATTTCCATAAGACAAAGGAATTGAAAGTAGTCAAGAAAGGTCTATATTTACAAAATAAAGAGAATGAAGCCCTTCATTCAGATGGAAAAGAAGAAAGCCCAGAGGAATGGAAGGACTGTGAGGGAGGAGGGCCTCAAAAATCACTATAGTAACCAATTTGAAGGGGAATATTGACCAACCAGAGGGGATATCAGGACACAGGAATTGCAGCTTATATAAATCTGGAAAACAGGAACTCAGTGGGACTCTTTTCCTCCTTCCTACTTGGGAGTCCATTCTGTGGGACTTTTCCCTCTCCCGATGTGGGAGTCTGTACTTATTCTTCAATAAATATCCACCTTTGCTATACTACTTTCTGTCCATGGATTCATTCTTTGAATCTGGCAGACAAAGAATCCAGGTTCCAATCCAAAAATTCGATATCACTTGCACTTCTCTCTGTAGCAGCCATGTGGCCCTAGCAGCCTCCTGGGCACAGAGCCAGCCAGAAATGGCACAGAATCTTTGGACACTGACCCTATTTCTGGGCTTGGTGAAGGCAATATTGGACTTTTTCCCTGGCAAGACAGATGGAGATGGGACTTTGGGAACCCAGGTGCACCACACCACAATATTCCATACATGGGTCTCTCAGAATTTTTTTTACATCACATCCACTGGCAACAATATCTTTCTAAAGCTGAATTATTGTCAGGTTTAACCTTGCAAGCCAAGAAGGATACTTTTTTACACTACTGTTATTTTAATTTTTTTAAATATATTTTATTGATTTTTTACAAAGAGGAAGGGAAAGGGAGTTAGAAACATCAATCAGCTGCTTCCTGCGCACCTCCTACTGGGGATGTGCTTACAACCAAGCTACATGACCTTGACCAAAATGGAACCTGGGACCCTTGAGTCCTCAGGCTGATGCTCTACCCACTGAGCCAGACTGGTTAGGGCACTACTATTTTTTTTTTTTTTAATTTACTCTTCCTTCAAAATAACCTGATGTTGGTTTCCTCAATTCTTTTTCAAAATTAGTTAATTCAATATTTTAGTTTTCCTTCAAAGATCTTTGTATAAACTGCCTCAACTAAAAATATATGCCTCTAACTATAAAACATAATTTTTAAGACATTTCAAAATAAATTATGAACTGAAATGCTTTAATTCCTTTTTATTTTTGGAGAGCAAACCGTTAGTCATGCCCTGGAGGTCCTGGAATTATCTATTAGAATGTGGCATTTCAGATACACAGACCTAAGTCTTCCGCTTCAACCTAGTTCTATTTTGGAATTCGGTTTTTAAAATACCAGAAGTTGGCATGTTGTTTTTTTTTTTTAAAGGAGCAAATGTTAAGAACTGTTACAGAGCGCAGCCCACCACGAGACAGACCACCACACAAATTTGAAGTTTTGGAATATTTATTTGCTGATTCGAACCAGGGCTTCCACCGTCCAAACACAAATCGTGGTGGAGAGCCCCGATCTTCAGTCAAGCCGATATTTTATACCCTGCGCAGGGGGTGAAGGTTGGCTTGGCAGCTCCTGATTGGCTAATACAAAGCTAAAAACCTTAACTACTTCTTTGTTCTGTCTTGACGCAGCTAAAGGTCACATTTGCAAAGTATATTTCAAAATAACACTTCGAGGTCAGGTCTGGTCTACATTCCGGGAAGCCGGTCTCTGCTAAAGTTTATCCGTATCTGCCATCTGCTTACACCTGGCCTTTTATGGCCGGGCCTGTTTGTCTCAAAATCTTCCACTCCCTACATTCCGGGACCTTCCAGTCCCCAGGGCAGTGGGGCTCACAAGAACAACTTTCCTGTGGAAATTAGTGCTTCTGTTATAAAGCTTCGGATTCTCTGGTTAAATAAAGAAGTATATATAATTGAGTCTTAAAGCTTGGGATAGGCTTATAATTTCATTAGGTTTCTCCTATGAGAATCATTTGAGTAAAGTGGCTGATATAATTAATCAGGTATTTTTGTTGTTGTTTTTATTGATTTCAGTGAGGAAGGGGGAGGGAGAGAGATAGATAAAAATATCAATGATGAGAGAGAATCGTTGATCAACTGCCTCCTGCATGCCTACTACTGGGCATTGAGCCCACAGTCCAGGCCTATACCCTTGACTGGAATCAAACCTGGGAGCCTTTAGTCTGCAGGACGACACTTTATTTATGAGCCAAACTGACTAGAGCAATGAGGTTTGTTATTGTTTTATAAAAGGAATAAAAGGCAAACTATGCTGAAGAATTTTACTGGTAACAGTGACAGAAAAGTGTAAATTATTCAGAGATAAAAACATAGATATACCAGCAGATAGAAGTGGGATTTTAAAGAAAGAAAATCATAGAGAAAGGAAGAAAAAAAGTATTCAAAATCATGACTTTACTTGAACACCGATATTCATTATTCTTCAGCCTGGTGGTAAGGTAGGACTTCAAGTCATGTTATATAGACAGAAAAACAAACAGAACAAATAACAGATGACTTTCTTTGAACACCAGTGAATGACTAGGTGAGCAGGTAAAGTATGGTAGCAATCATCTCAGGTAGAAATGCTGTTTGGGTTCTATACTTATTTATTTGCTGGAACAATAGAAAGTTATTTTGATTTTCTGAACTTATGTATGCTATCCCAATATTCCATTGATGATAGTTTGAATGTCCCATTGATTGTGATCTCACTGGTCATTGAAGCACATTCTTCTGGAAACCAGAACAGCTCAATTACCCTAAGTTGTCTCAGTAGCTACAGATAACGAGTTTGGGCTGACTCAGAGGTCCCAGAATCAGAACAGACTCTAAACTGACTCAGTAGCTACAAATGCATTCCTGTTGACTTAGTGGTCCCAGAATCTGGATAGCACAATTATTCTAAATTGCCCAGGTGGTCCCAGATAATGTGTTTCTGTTGATTCAGTGATTTGTAGATACTTTAGATAACTAACTTGCTCAATTTCGCTTCTGTAAAAATGCTTTTCATGAAACAGATTCCTCATTCCAGACCCAAAAGATCTAATTGGTACCTTTGTGATATTCTGCCAATATAAGCCAGATGTGGCAAGTTGTTCAGGGCTGTGAGGTCTAGAGCACGTTAGCCCTTCGTATGCTGTCGGCCTTTAATAAATTACTCCATAATTTGACTTCATGAGGTGTCCTTTGTAAGGTGGGGGTACACTACAACACAGGGATACTGATATGGGATTTTTGGACTGGAACATGATTCTTTGTCTGCTGGAGTTGAAGAATGAATCCATGAACAGAGGATAATATAGCAGAGGTGGAGATTTATTGAAGATCAAGTACAGACTCCCACAGAATGGACTTGAACATGGGGAGGGGGAAAGAGTTCTACCCCATCCCTTCTTCCACAGTTTATAAAGGCTGCAATTCCCTGTGTCTATATATCCCATGGTATTAGCCACTATCCCCTTTTTTGATTTGGTCATTAAAGCTCAAAACTCCTGAGCTCAAAAGTCAAACACCACCTGGGACATGTGATGCCCTCCTCCCTCATTGTTGTTGTTGTTGCTCCTCTTCTTCTAATTCTTATTCCTCTTCTTCTTCTTCCTCTTCTTCTTCTTCTTCTTCTTCTTCTTATTCTTATTCTTATTCTTCTTATTCTTCTTATTCTCCTTCTCCTTCTCCTTCTCCTTCTCCTTCTCCTTCTCCTCCTTCTCCTTCTCCTTCTCCTTCTTCTTTTTCTTCTACTTCTTCTTCTTCTTTTCTGGGCTTTCTTCCTTCCTTTTTTATTTAGCAAACGTAGACTTTGTTGGCTACTTCCAGCTCCTTGTCGTAAATGCCACTATTTTTGCTCCCTGCACCTGGCTTCCATGTGTTATGAAGATGTACCTTCTCCCAAATAGTAGCCTTGTTTTTTTCCTTGGACCCCAATTCTAAAAATTCCCTAAGCCTGCCTATATTCCTCTAAAATTCCTGTTTCAATACAAACAAACAAACCCTTGGAGGACTAAAACCGTTTGGGATCACCTGGCCAGTGTGGCTCAGTGGTTGAGCTTTGACCTATGAAGCCAGAGGTCATGGTTTGATTCCCGTTCAGGGCACATGCCCAGGTTGATCCCCATTGGAAGGGTGCAAGGGGGTGTTTGTGTGTGCAGAAGGTAGCTGATCAATGATTCTCTCATTCATGTTTCTACTTCTCTCTCCCTCTCCCTTTTCTCTCTAAAATAAATAAAAAATATACTTAAAAAACAACAATGACAACAACAACAACAACAAACTAGTTTGGGATAAATTCTTATGACTGACTGCCAATTCTCAAACTGTTAGTGGGTCTGAAATGAGATGATGTATTTAAGCTAAAAAGTAAATAATATAGAACTAAGCACAATATCTTGTTCAGTTGATTTTTTTTTTTTCAGATCAAGATGTTCTTGATGAAGAAAGCAGAGACAATTTGCATGCTGGCACAAGCTTCTGATCTTGTTGTGGACCAGCATTTTAAATGCATGGAAATAGAGAACTGATGCACTTAACCTGCATGCTGAAGGATCTATGCTAGAGGAACTTGTTTTACACCTTAACAATGTTGACTGTGCAGTTAATTGCAAGGGAAGGTGACTTACTCATTGTCAATGCCCCATTTATGCACCTAGAGCAAGAAACTCCCCCAACTTTGTGTTAACATAAAAACACTAAAAAGGAGGGAAGAAAAAAAGAAAAGAAAAACACTAAAGAGAAGTATTATATAAACAGCAATAGAAAAATGAGCAAAAGCCCTAATTGGTTTGGCTCAGTGGATAGAGTGATGGCCTGCAGACTGAAGGATCCCAGGCTCGATTCCAGTCAAGGGCATGTACCTTGGTTGTGGCCATATCCCAGTAGGAGGTGTGTAGGAGGCACCTGATCAATGTTTCTCTCTCATTCATGTTTCTAACTTTTTATCCCTCTCCCTTCCTCTTTGTAAAAAATCAATAAAATATAAAAAATAAAAATGAGCAAAATCAACAACGGGGATTTTATGTAAGTGCCCATTAATATGACAATGAGTTTAATCTCTTTAAAATCAAATAAATATGAATAAAAACAACAATGTCATTTCTTACCTATTGAATTTCTCCCAAAGTTAAAATTTGAAAAATTGATACTAACACATGCTAGCAAGGATTCAAAACACCAAGAGCACTTATCAACTGCCAGTGTCTGAGAGTGGAAATAATGTAGAGCACATAACTCCTGTCCTTTTTCAAAACTCCTCTATTGTACCATGATCTTGTCCTCCTTTGAATATCATTAGTGTCTATAATATTTTTTACCTTTTTAAAAATATATATTTTTATTGATTTCAGAGAAGAAGGAAGAGGGGGAGAAAGAGCTAGGTACATCAATGATGAGAGAGAATCATTGATTGGCTACTTCCTGTATGCCCCCTATGGGAATTAAACCCACAAGCCCAGCATGTGCCCTGAACCCTAATCAAACCCTGGACTCTTTAGATGGCAGGCCAAAGCTCTATCCACTGAGTCCAACCAGCTGGGGTTAGTCACCTTTTTAATGGTCCACTTAGTGCCCACTTACTCTGAACTATGCTCTAGTTCTGCCTCGTATTGTTGTTTCAATTTTTTCCTTTGCTTATTCTCACAAATAGGTTGTAAAATCCTGGAAAGCAGGTAATACAATTTGAACATACATTTTATACTTCATGGTTTTTAATCCCTCTTAGAATTCAGCACAATGCTCTTTATATAGTGGGTATGCTAAATTCATATTTGTACGTGAGATTGAAGGATATTGATGCATTATTCTAAATGTATTGGAAAGAAACTGGATAAGAGCAAAGGAATATTTTTTCCTATCTTTGTGTCCAAAGGTATTTATTACTTCTATACTCTGCAAATGAGCTCTATTCACAGATTTAGTTTATTCCTAGAATAAAAAAGGAATGGGAATAAAAAGTTTCTTGTGTATGCTTATGGGAAAAGAAGGCTAAGGCTGAAAGTCTGATTACCGAACTAAAGAAAATTAAAGCAAAAGTGGTTAGAAGTAAATCACTTTATCAATGACAGATCTAAAGTCCAGAGAAGTAAGTGCAAGGTTGCCTAACTGGTTATTCACAAACCCCTTATCATTAAGCACTTTACAGAGCAAACAGGAGTTTTTTTAAAGAGGAATTAAGTAGGAAGATAGAGTTTATTCATTTTTATGCATAGTTAAGATGTTAGGCATAAAAGCAAAGAGAAAACACCGAGCTTAAAGGGGTGTTTGCCCAAGATAAGGAACAAGAACCTAGATGTTTAATTATTCTAAATAAATGGTGTTCCTCAAAACAGCTGACCCATATTTTCCTTCACAAGTAGGAGCCAGTTCATTCTAGAGGGCCCCATTAGGCTTCTTGCCCATTGTGTCACTGATGCAGCCTTGTGATAAATTGGTAACTAAGTGCCATGCTGGTGATACATCCCCACTGACAGGATTCTGAAATACTCCTTGCTATCCCTTTTACTCAGGATGGTTGTATTCTGCTGAGTGGTCAGAATGAGATTAAATTGGTGGCAAAGGGCTACCAACATATTGTGATTTCTCTAAAAACATGCTCAGTTATCAAAGTCAAAAGTAGTCAGTCAATTGGAGGTATGTTCTATTGTATTATTTATTACACATTCTTTTGTATTTGTCTGGTAACAATAAAGTTGGGGTAATTTGGAAAGCTCTTAAGACTTATGTCCTTAAAAGAGATTTGACTTATAATATATTATAATTTTTCTAAAGGTAGTTTTAGGAGGAGTTTTGAATTAATAATAACTCAGAATTATAATAGAATACTTTTTAAAAATAGTCATAGTGTTTAAATAGATCTTACACTTTTTGAAAAAAATATATACAAACACATATTTCAGATTAATAAAGGCAAAATGGAAATCATTTAGATGCAGCTATCCTTTAACATTTTTCTCTATATACAACTAGAGGCCTGGTGCACAAATTCATGCACCAGTGGGTTCCCTAGGCCTGGCCTGTGGGATCAGGCTGAAACCAGCTCTCAGCTACCCTCTGAGGAGTACCAGATTGCCAGAGGGCACAGGCCAGGTGGGGGGACCCACTGGTGGACAATCAGGGCTGGGAGGAATGCAAGAGGTTGGCCAGTTGTGGAGAGACTGAGGGAGGGCTCCAGGGCATGTCCAGCTCCTCTTACTCAGTTCTGATCAGCTGGACCCCTGCAGCAAATTAACCTACCAGTCTGAATGTCTGCCCCCTGGGGGTCAGTGCATATCATATCAAGCAGTTGAACGGCCTTAGCATATCATTAGCATATTACACTTTGATTGGTTGAATAGCTGACTGGTCGACTGGACACTTAGCATATTGGGCTTTTATTATATAGGATTATGTGCTCACATATTGAAAGGCAGATAAAAGGACTGATGGCATGGTAACCTGTGAACTCTATTATAAAACAATAAAGCCAAATTGCCATCTGGATTAAGAAATAACCCATATTTTAATTTAAACTTCTTTGTATACTTGGAACCATTTTCTAAGGCATTTTGTGTCTGTGCGTGGGGGGGTGCATATTGCAGGGTTACTTGCTAATATGGACTGGGCCCTCTAACTATAATGCAAGCTTTGAAGCTCCCATTTTCTTATTGTCTGATTACAAAGGAATAACTTATCTTTCTGTGCACTTTGTTTTTTAAAACATAAGATACTTGTAATCAAAGCATTTGTGAAACTAAGTCAGATAAGAGACATCGTGTATTTTCAGATCTTCAGGTGATAGATGCTCTATAAATACAAGTTGCAGAGGTTAGTATGGATTTAATAGAATATTTCTGTGATGACTATAAATAGAGTAATGCATATTTGGCTACTTAACTAGATCATTGGTTGACACATTTGTTTCAAAAATGAGCTTTACTTCTAAGATATTATAATCTACTCAGTGTGACAGACTTCACCTTTACAAGGCAACTTTCTGCAAAGCATGAGCTGTGTGCACTCAGTTTATGGATTTGTGTCAAAAATAAGGTTCTTGTTTGCAAGATATAATCTAACCTCATTTGCTGAAAGAACAATAAACAATCAGACCAGTATTTATTCCATTTGATAATCGCATAATACTGACTCAGACTCTAAGTCATGTATGTGTTTGTTATAGTCTTCCTTTATTTAAAAAAAATCATTTATGTTCCATCTTCAAATCACATGTTATGTTGGATGTAATTGAAGCTGTATCATGTTGTCAATGGCTTATCTAGGAATGACTATTACTACTTTAACAACAACAAAAAAGCATTTTAAAACCTTTTTTTTTTAAATTATTCAAGGGCCTTACAAATGTTGATGGGCTTTCAAACCTTAGACTTTTTAAAAATTGTATGCATTTTGTAACACATGAGTCACATTGACCCTATAGCTAAAGAAACTTCTAAAACAAATATTTTTGAGATTTATGAGGATAAAAGGGACCACATACTAACCTGGAAAGCTCAGGGGAGGCCTGCATGGAGGTCTTGCAAAATCAGAGACCTAAAGTAACCACAAAGGATGATCTGAAATTAAACTTTAACTTTAAAGAGTTATGATGGGTAGTTAGATCCTAGGCTGGTATCTTCACTGACAAGGTCAACCTTTATCTTAACTGAGCCCATCTGTCTTTTTTTGCATCTATAATAACATACCCTTTGAAAGGTCTGGGTAACTTGTAACTTCCCTTTTTCTGGAACCCTTAGGGCACAACCTAATGTACTGTATGCCAGGACAGATACCACAAATTCCTTCATTGTTATCATGTCATTTGTTCCTGCACCCACCTAAGTATGTGTCCATCATTTTACTTTTTATCCAATCCCAGGGGTTTCTCCACTTTGCTTTCTCCCACCTCTGTACTCTATCACCAATGGATATCAGGTAATCCACCGATGTCCCTCCTTTGATAGCAATGTATAAATACAGATGTAACCCGCCATTCTCTGGAGCATTATCTCAACTCATTGAGGTTCTGCTTCCCCGCATATATCAACAGTTTGGCTCAAATAAATTCTTTATAGCTTTCAATGTTTTTTACATTAACATTTGAAAGTGTAAGTTTTATATAGGCTTTCTTATAATTTCCAAAGCCTACATTTTATGGAAATATGCGGGAAGATAATTCTAAAATAAAACAATGGAATAAAATAACATAAGTGAATAGGATAAGCTAATTCTTAGAAAACTCTATTTTCAATTAACATATTTCTTTGAATACAGTATATCCTATTAAATTGTATTCTTGGTGCCTCTTTACTTCAGGTGTTTTAAGTATTATTTTTTTTAAATTACTTCAGGTATTTTAAAAAATTATTATTTAAAACACCTTTAGAGATAAATTACATAGTATAACTAAAGATCTTCTAAGATAATTAGGATTAATCTTGCATTTTTGTATCCCTCTCTGCAGGAAATGAATTATTTTCAAGTGTTTATAGTTAATAATAGAATCATTGGTATCCTAAGAAACCTAAAATATGCAATAATCTTGCAGCCTTTTAAAATCAACTATGTACACAAAGTCTTAGAGTCATTGGTTTATGTTCAATGGTTACTAAGAATTTTTGAGCTTTGATTTCTGGCATTAGTGACAAGTCAGAATGTGTTGCTGGGTATAGAAATGAGAAATATTATGTCTCCTTGGGGGTCAAAGAGGAATCTGAAAGTAGTTTTACTTAAATAGCATCAGAAAGTAGCATAGCATTTCTGTGTGTTCCAGCATCATCTGGCATTAAAATGGGCGGATCTTTATCTCAAGAGAACATTCTAGTGGAATTAAACATCAATTAAAACACCCTTGCTGATGGGTATTTAGCTTAGCTTAGTTCCATAGTTGAGCCTAGGTATGATAGTCAGACCTATTATCTCACTACACTAGAAAGAGGGCTTGCTAGTCCTGTAAAACCCACAGCATAAGGCCAAGAGGGTGTGTGCCCTTGGCAATTTTAGTCTAATTACTGGGTACAATTGAGGCAGGCTTTTCAGGGGTTCGGGATCCAAATGTCCACAACCCTCTGTGAGTTCTTGGCTTCCCACAAGAATGCACTGAAATGTGAGCCAGATAGGAGTTTAGAGTGAAGAGAATTATAGAAGCACCGATCAGAAAGAAGGCAACTCCACAGGCAGTGCAGCCCCTCCCTAGTGGGATTTACTTCTTCATTGAGGCTCATTTAATGGAGAGGTAGGGCCTTGAATATAAGGGTGGAATATTCAAGATTTTTCTGGGAAAAAGCACCATAAATCGTTATGCCCATATATATAGGCTTTCTGTTTCCAATCGTAGGAGTTTGAGGTGTGTCACTTAGTATGCTAATGTATTATAATGAGCGTATAATGAGGTTAAGGATTACCTCAAGTTGAAATCAGTTATTGCGGTGGATAGAGCTGGTCTTCTGCCAATTCTAACCCATAAATCTGTTAGAGGTTTTTCTTACTATCTCCTCGATAGTCCCTGTACTGTAGCCTTTATGTGTGAAAGGACAAAGGACTATCCTCCATCTTGAGGGGCTGGTCAGCCTATCTCCCCTTTCCCCTGCTGCGAGTGGCCACAGGGGTGCCAGGAATGTCCTGACTCCCCCAACCACTGCCTGAGCGACCAATGCAGCCCAAGGACATGGCTTAGGTCCTAATAAGGCATAACCAAAGTACTGGTCACTCCCTGAATACTTGTACTGTGAGATCCCTGCTGAAAAACCCTGACCTAATAAGGCTATCTCTGTAACCCAGGTCACGTTTCTCAGACCACCCAAATCACCAACCCTTTATGACCTATTGTTCTTGCTGGGCTCGTTCTCTCGCCTTGCTGCTGTGCCAGATGAAGGTTGAGGGCCAAACAAACCCGGGTTTGAATAAAGGTTCTTTTGCTTTTTGCATCGGATAATAAAGGGCTCCCTGGTGGTTAATTATTGGGGATCCTGAGCTCTGGGCATAACATTTGGGGGCTCGTCCGGGGTCCCCAATACCCACGAGGGACCCCAATCCGGAGAGCCTGACTGACCGCGGTAAGTGTCTGTGTCTGTACCTTGTCCTGTCTGCTGTGCCAGCTCGCTTCTGAAACCTGTAGTGCCTGAAATGGTCTAAGTGGACGCGCTGGCGGACCTCAGGTGGGAGGAGACAAAGGACGCTTTGTTCCTCCAACTGGAGGGGTGTAAAAATACCTCGAGAAGGGAGTAAAAATCCCCTCAAACCTCTGGGACAAACTGGGTCACTCCTGGTGGGTGGCGTCCAGCCATCGTCCAGTTTTCAGTCTTGTTTCCGTGGGGTTGGAAGACTATTCCTGAGTATTTTTGTTGTCTGTTATTTTTGTCTTTCTGTGTGCTTTTGTGGACTTTTTGGACGGACTGAATGGGACAGACTCAGACGACTCCCTTAAGCATTATGGTTGATCATTTTAAAGAGGTTAAGGGAAGAGCTAACAACCTTAGTGTAGAAATAAGAAAAGGTCGGTGGCAGACTTTCTGTTCCAGTGAGTGGCCGGCTCTAAATGTCAGGTGGCCGCCGGAGGGGACTTTTGACCTCCCCACCATTCGCAGGGTCAGAGAAATCATTTCTCGGCCAAGGGTAGGCCATCCTGACCAACTCCCTTACATTGTTACTTGGCAGGACCTAGCGGAAGACCCTCCCTCCTGGCTTAAGCCCTTCGTGGTTCTTCGCCCAATGGAGCCACAACCCATCCTTACCTTGCAGGAAGCAGAAAAGAAGAAGGAAGCTACCCCGCCGTCAGCCCCAGCTCCCCTCTACCCGGTTTTACAGGGGGGAACTGGAGAAGAGTTAATTTTTCCTCCCCGGTATCAGCTCCCCAGGTTACCAGGTTACCGGGGAGATTTGATTTTCCCACAGCCTCCGCGGTTACGGTGCAAAGCCCGCCTCTTGGAGCAGCTGTGGGTGGGGTTCCGGGAATGGGGTGGAGTCTTGGGGCAGCCGTGAACGTAGTTCCGAGGGCAGCCGCAGTTCCAGCAGAAAGTCCTTGTCCGCCTCTTACCCGGCGAAGGGCCCAAAGGGAACTGCGTGTCACGGCTCCCGACTCCACTATTACAGAGAGATTTGATTTTCCAGCTGCAGCCGTGGTTCCAGCAGAAAGCCCGCCTCTTGGAGCAGCTGTTGGCGGGGTTCCGGGAATGGGGCGTGGAGTCTTGGGGGCAGCCTCAAACATAGTTCCCAGGGCAGTTGTGATTCCAGTGGAAAGTCCGAGTCTGCCTCTTACCCAGGGAAGGGCTCAAAGGGAACTGTGTGTTGCGACCCCTGACTCCACAATTAAAACCCTACTCCTACGGGCAGTGGGCCCCCCAGATACCGATGGCAATCAGCTCTACTATTATTGGCCTTTTGCCACTAGTGACCTTTATAACTGGAAGCTGCAGAACTCAAAGTTCTCTGAGAAGCCGGCAGGCCTTATAGACCTGCTGGACTCTGTCCTATTTACCCACCAGCCTACGTGAGATGATTGCCAGCAGCTGTTGCAGGTCCTGTTCACAACGGAAGAGAGAGAAAGAATCCTCAATGAAGCTCGAAGAGTGGTTCCCGGCATAGATGGGAACCCAACCACAAACCTGGCCCAGATAGATGCCTCCTTCGCCTTAACTAGACCTGACTGGGACTTCAACACGGCAGAAGGTAAGGAGAGGCTCCGAATTTACCGCCAGATTCTAATGGGGGGTCTCCCTATGGCTGCTAGAAAGCCTACCAATTTGACCAAGGTAGGGAACATACAGCAGGGATGGGATGAATCCCCAGCTGCCTTCTTAGAACGAATCATGGAGGCATACCGCACTTACACCCCCATGGACCCAGAAGCCCCTGAGAATAAGGCGGCTGTAGTCATGAGCTTTATAAGCCAGTCAGCTGCGGACATTAGAAAGAAACTGCAGAGAATAGATAGGTTAGGGGAAAGGAGTCTTCAGGATTTGCTGGAGGTGGCCGAGAAGGTCTACAATAACCGGGAGTCCCCTGAAGATAGGCAAGCCCTTGCCATGGTGGCTGCCAGTGACAAGCAGACACGAAACCTGGCCAAGATTCTGCTAGCCACTACCACAGAGTCCCCTCAGGAGCAAGCCCGCCACCTTTGCCAGCTTGCAAATGGCCAAGAAGTAGGTAAGGGGACCGTCAGGGGTGGGAAAAAGAAGCTGCAGCGGAACCAGTGTGCTTACTGCAAAGAGATAGGACACTGGGTCCGAGAGGGCCCAACGAAAGCCGGTAAGAAGGGGAACAAGATGGACCGGGTGGAAGTCTTGGAATTGGAAGGACTAAGTGACTAGGGGAGTCGGGGTTCGGACCCCCTCCCCGGGCCTAGGGTAACTCTTAGAGTGGAGGGGACTCCTGTTGACTTTCTTGTGGACACCCGGGGCCCAACATTCGGTCCTCCGTACACCTCAGGGAAAGCTAGCCAACAAGAAATCCTGGGTACAAGGGGCGACTGGCTTGAGCCTGTATTCATGAACTACCCGAAGAACAGTAGATCCAGGAACGGGCCGGGTATCCCATTCATTTATGGTAATACCAGAATGCCCCTACCCCCTACTAGGACGGGACTTGCTTACCAAGATTGGAGCCCAAATAACTTTCAGACAAGGGGGGCCTCAGGTCACTGATGGCAAAGGTCACCCCATCCAGGTTCTGACTCTGAGACTGGAGGATGAGTATTGTCTCCACCAGGGAGCCCCCCAACCACCGTAGACTGATGGTTACAAGAATTCCCCACGGCTTGGGCAGAGATGGGATAGGGGGGTTGGGCTGGCTGCTCACAGGGCCCCAACCCTGGTAGAACTAAAGCCTGGAGAGGGCCCGATAAGGGTCAAGCAGTACCCCATGTCCCAGGAGGCCCGGAAAGGAATCCAGCCCCATATCCGAAGACTGTGAAATGTAGGGGTGCTGGTCCCGTGCCAATCTGCCTGGAACACCCCACTCCTGCCTGTCAGAAAGCCACACACAAATGACTACCGGCCAGTACAGGGCCTCCAGGAAGTAAATAAAAAAGTCATGGGCATACACTCAACTGTTCCTAATCCATACACCCTCCTAAGTTCCTTGGCACCCTCCAGAGTTTGGTATACTGTATTAGTCTTGAAGGATGCTTTTTTTTTTTTTTTTTAGCTTGCCGCTAGCACCTCAAAGTCAACCCTTGTTTGCCTTCGAATGGTACGACCCAGAGGAGGGCTACAGTGGACAATTAACCTGGACACGACTGCCCCAGGGGTTCAAGAATTCACCTACCATCTTCGATGAAGCACTGCATGAGGACCTTGGTGAGTACCGGAGAAAACACCCCAGACTCACCCTCCTTCAGTACGTAGATGATATCTTGATCGCTGCTGATACCGCTGAAGATTATGAGCAGGGGACCAGGGACCTGCTGGCCACCCTGGGTACCCTAGCGTACCGGGCCTCTGTGAAGAAAGCTCAAATATGCGGAAAAAGGGTGAATTACCTGGGATACATCCTGGAGGGTGGAGAACGGCGGTTGTCTGATGCTAGAAAAGAGACAGTCCTAAAGATCCCTACTCCCACCTCTCGGAGGGAAATAAGGGAATTCCTAGGGTCGGCCGGCTACTGCTGTCTGTGGATATCAAGTTTTGCTGAGATCGCCAGGCCCCTATATGAAGCTACCAAGGAGGAGAAAGCGTTTGAGTGGACTGAAAAGGAGGAAACTGCCTTTAATCAGATAAAGACAGCCAGCCCTCTTGGCTGCTCCGGCCTTAGTCCTGCCAGACATCACGAAGCCCTTTCCTCTCATTGTAGACGAACGCAGAGGAATAGCGAAAGGTGTTTTAACCCAGGCTTTAGGCCCCAGTAGCATACTTGTCCAAGAAGTTGGACCCGATAGCTGCTGGCTGGCCACCGTGCCTGAGAATCATTGCGGCAACTGCACTTTTGGTCAGGGATGCTGACAAACTGGCCCTGGGACAGGAAATCTGGATTAAAACCCTGCATGCTATTGAGGGGGTTCTAAAACAACCTCCTAATAGATGGATGAGCAATGCGCATATGACCCACTATCAAAGCTTGCTGCTCAACCCTCCCGGAGTACGGTTCCATCCAAGTACAGCCCTCAACCCCGCTACCCTGCTGCCTGACCCCAACCTAGATGCCCTGCTACATGACTGTGCAGGAATCCTGGAGCAGGTACATGGCCTTCAGAAGGAATTAACTGATTGACCCCTCCCTGATGCAGAGGCCACATGGTTCACGGATGGAAGTAGCTTTGTGCAGGACGGGTACAGGTATGCGAGTGCAGCAGTGGTTACTGACACAGACACTGTGTGGGTGGAGGCTCTGCCTCCTGGGACGTCAGCTCAGCGAGCAGAACTCATTGCCCTCACCAAGGCACTGACATTGGGAGCTGGGAAACGGCTTAACGTCTACACAGACAGCTGTTATGCATTTGCTACAGCTCATGTTCACGGGGCGATCTATCAAGAGAGAGGGCTATTGACAGCAGAGGGGCAGACAATCAAGAACAAGCAGGAGATTCTTGTCCTGCTTACAGCCTTGTGGCTTCCCGCTAAGTTAGCCATTATCCACTGCCAAGGGCACCAGAAGGCAGATGATCCAGTGGCAAGAGGTAACCGAAAGGCTGATCAGGCAGCCAAAGCAGTGGCGCTCACTCTGGTCCCTACCATGACCTTACAACTACCAGATCCCGGGAACCCAGTTTTGCCAGATCAGCCGGGGTACTCTCAGGAAGAGCTGCAGCGGATCGGGAGGCTTCTCCATGCTCAGGAAATAAAGGGATGGTGGTACACACCAAAAAAGGAACTCATCCTACCGGACTGGCTGGGGGTTACAGTGTTAGAACGCATGCACCGGTCCACTCACTTAGGGACCCGGAAATTAAGAGACTTAATTCAGCATGCTAGAATCAAAATTCACCAACAAGACTCTAAGATAGGGGAGAACTAAGATGGCGGCATAGGTGGAACACCTATCTTGCCGTCATACTCAGCAATTTTAATACTACAGCTTAACAAAGGAACAAACACCTTCCAGAATTACCAGAAAGCTGGCCGAGTGAAAATTCCACAAATAAAAGTGAAAATAAGACACTGTGACTCGGAGGAGCGGCGGCGGACAGCGTTGAAAGATTCGCGCGGAGAGAGTTTTGGAGCGTGAGCCACGGAGAGGGCGGGCAGCTGACAACCGGCCAGTTTTCTCGAGCAGGGAGACAAAGACGTCCCACTGGACTGATTCTCCAGCTCTGGGCGAAGTCCAGAGAACCCACTATCATACGGTGTGAAGACTGGACGGTGGGAGGGCACGCCGAAGCTCGGGTGCTGCCGGGTCTGCTGGCTTGTGGAAAAGGCAGCTTGTGCGAACAGCTCGGCTGCGTGACCGCGCACAGAGAGCGATCTGCGACTCGCTCTCTCATTCGGGAAACCGTCAGACTGCTTTGTTTTACGACACTGGGTGAGACATTGCCCATGCAGACTCATTTTGGAAGAGTCTGAATTCCCCGGCATCTGGTGGAGCTCGGCAGCGGCTCTATCTCAGAGGTGCTGGCAGCCATTGCCCCCAGCACAGAGTCCCTGGGGCCGCATAGGGCAGAGCTAACGCTGTCTGCTTGGCCCCAAGACTCCGCCCATCCAACCTGAGCACAGCTGAACTTCACAGACAATTGGCCTGGAGGTCAACCCCTCCAAGTGCTAACAACGATTTACCTGAGCTTAACTTCAGCAAGACTGTGCAACCCATATCCACCTCAGGTAACTGGGGAGGCTGAGCCACTGTCCCTAGTAGGAAGTCTACCACACAAAGCTAATTGACCAACTCAGGGAAGCAGCCAACATGCAGAGACATGGAAAGAAATCAGATGTGAAAGAAATCGAGGAAAAAAAAACGACTGGACATGGAATTCAAAACCACGGTTATAGGGCTTTTCAAGAGGCTCCAACAAGAGGTCGAGGCCTATAAGGAAATAAGCAAGACCACAAAGGAAATGATCAAGACCAACGTGGAAATGAATGAGTCCTACAAGGAAATGAACAAGACTCTCAAGGATATAAACGAGACCTGCAAGGAAATGATCAAGACCACCGTGGAAATGAATGAGTCCTACAAGGAAATGAAGGAGACCCTCAAAGATATAAAGGAGACTCTCAAGGATATGAAAAAGGACCAACCAGAAATTAAGCATACACTGACTGAAATAAAAAATATTATACAAAGACCTAAAAGTGCTCTGGAGCACCGCAAGAACCAAGTTCAAGATTTGAAATACAAAGAGGGAAAATCCACTCAGCTGAAAAAAGCAAGAATCCAAAAGAATCCAAAAATTGAAGATAGTGTAAGAGGCCTCTGGGACAACCTCAAGCATACCAACATCCGAATTATAGGGGTGCCAGAAAAAGAGAGAGAGCAAGACAATGAAAACCTATTTGAAGAAATAGTGACTGAAAACTTCCCACACCTGGTGAAAGAAATTGACTTAGGAGTCTAAGAAGTGCACCGAACCCCAATATATAGGAACCCTAAGAGGACCACACCAAGGCACATCATAATTAAAATGCCAAGAGCAAAAGACAAAGAGAGAATAATAAAAGCAGCAAGAGAGAAACAGTTGGTTACCTATAAGGGAGCACCCATATGATTATCACCGGATTTCTCAACAGAACTGATGCAGGCCAGACGGGAGTGGCAAGAAATATTCAAAGTGATGAACAGCAAGAATCTACAACCAAGATTACTCTATCCAGCAAAGCTATCATTCAGAATTGAAGGTCAGATGAAGTGCTTCGCAGATAAGAAAAAGCTAAAGGAGTTCATCACCACCAAACCAACATTATATGAAATGCTGAAGGATACTCTTTAAGAAGAGTAAGAAGAAAAAGGTAAAAATATAAATTATGAACAACAAATACACATCTGTCAACAAATGAACATAAAAATCAAGTGAATTGATAAGCTGATGAACAGGATAAACTGTTGAATATAACAGAGACATGGACATAGAGAGGGAATGGTCTGACAATTCTTGGGGAGAAAAGGGTTGTGGGAAGTGCAGCAAGAGACTGGATAAAAATCTTGCAACAATGGGAGAGGACCGTGGGGAGGGAGAGGTGAGGGTGGAAGGTGGGATAGGTGCAGGGTGGAGGGGAGCTATAGGGGGATAAAAAGGGGAAATAATGTAATTAATAAACTAAACGTAAAGATTGAAAAAAAAAGACTCTAAGATAAATCAAATTGTAGCCTCTTGCAAGACCTGCCAACTCATGAACGCAAGAGCTGGGCCAGGTAAACCAGGAACCAGGCTCAGAGGCACCAAACCAGGGGTACAATGGGAGGTTGATTTTGCTGAAATCAAACCAGGGAAGTATGGTTATAAATATCTTTTAGTATTCATAGACACCTTCTCTGGCTGGGTAGAGGCATACCCAACCAAGCATGAAACAACCCAGACGGTCGCCAAGAAGCTACTAGAAGACATCCTACCCAGGTATGGTTTTCTGGCTATGACAGGATCTGACAATGGACCAGCTTTTATTTCACAGGTAACACAGTCAGTAGCCAAGATTATTGGGGCAGATTGGAAATTACATTGTGCCTAAAGGCCCCAGAGCTCAGGGCAGGTAGAGAGAATGAATAGAACTCTAAAAGAGACCCTTACCAAATTAACCATAGAGACTGGCGGAGATTGGGTAGCCCTCCTTCCATATGCCCTGTACCGGGTGAGGAACTCTCCCTACACTTTAGGTCTTACCCCTTAGGAGATCATGTTTGGCAGCCCCTCCTCCCCCCATCATTCCTAACCTCAAGGCTGAGCTTCTTGCTGAGTTTGAAAATCAGGAGATATCTTTTCTCTCTCTCTCTTTTTTTAAAAATATATTTTATTGATTTTTTACAGAGCGGAAGGGAGAGGGATAGAAAGTCAGAAACATCGATGAGAGAGAAACATCGATCAGCTGCCTCTTGCTCACCCCCTACTGGGGATGTGCCCACAGCCAAGGTACATGCCCTTGACCAGAATCGAACCTGGGACCCTTCAGTCTGCAGTCCGATGCTCTATCCACTGAGCCAAACTGGTCTCGGCTATCTTTTCTCTTAAGAGGACTACAGAAGGCACACGAGGATGTTTGGTCGCGCCTCTGTGCCGTTTATGAGGCTAGCCCAGCCCCGACGACTCATCAATACAGTCCGGAAGATTGGGTGTTCATCAAGAGGCACTGCCGGGAGACCATCGAGCCACGTTGGAAGGGCCCCTATGTCATTGTGCTGACAACACCCACTGCTCTCAAAGTAGACGGTGTCGCAACTTGGATTCATCATTCACATGCCCGCCCAGCTGACCCCTCTACGATCAGGAGAACTTCATCACACAATGGAGCATCGACCAGGACCAGCACAATCCACTCAAGCTCAAGCTAAGGCATGTCCGACCCACTTGATGTTGGTAACTCTACTAACTCTGTTTGCTGTCACCCATGCTGCCAGGAGTCTCCATGCCCCCTACAATCTTACCTGGCAGATCATAGACACCAGCTCGGGGATAGTACTTAATCAGACTTCCCAGATCCACCCTAAGAACACTTGGTACCCGGACCTTTACATAGATTTGCTAGACCTCATCCGCGTTTCATGGGACCCTAGCTTCACCTGAAGGCACCATTTCTATGTCTGTCCCGGACACTCACGGACTCTGCGGGGACGCACCCGGGACCCATGTGGAGGAGCAGAGGACTACTTCTGCGCCTCCTGTTCATGTGTCTCGACTGGACACATCTGGTGGACCCCCCAAAAAAACCGATGACCTAATAACCATGGTTCGGCCGGCAGCACTGGCCTGTCAGAAACATAACAAGGGTCTCGATACCCCATGTAACCCTGTGCGGATATCCTTCACAGAACAGGGAAAGAAAGCAACAGGATGGGACACTGGTAAAACCTGGGGAATTCGCCTCTATGATAAACATAGACTCGGGGTTATGGACCATGGAGGATTATTTACCCTTCGAGGATAGGCAGCCCCCCTTCACCAAGAGGCTCCAGCAGGAGTAAGGCCCAAAGGAATACTGGCTACCCGGCCTCGGCCTACTGCACCCTGAGCGGCCCTGCCCAGAAGAACTTTGACCCCGGCATCACAGCCTCTTACCCCACATGCACCTACCACCCTAAGTCATACCTTACCGTCCCCTTTGGAACATGGTCATAAGAGCTTATTATGTCTTAAACAGATCCAGGACGACCCGAACCAAATCATGCTGGCTCTTTCTGGACATTAAGCCACCATATTATGAAGGGGTAGCTGTTGAAGGCAGTTATACAGCATCCATGACTGCCAGTTCCTGCAGGTGGCAGGAGAACTTGGCAAGGCTGACTCTCCAGATGGTAATAGGGCGGGGATCGTGCATAGGCACCATACCCTCAGAACAGTCACATCTTTGTAGCAGAACTCTAGTTACACCCCCGAAAGGAGTGTATCTCTTGCCCCCTGAAAATGCATGGTGGGCCTGTTCCAGTGGCCTCGCTCCTTGTGTCCACTCTTTAGTCCTTAACTTTCCAAAGGAAAACTTTTGTGTACTCATGTAGTTAATTCCCAAGTTAATATACCACTCAGAAAAAGAAGTGCTTGACAAGTTTGGGGCCGCTAATCCCCGAAGTAAAAGAGAGCCCATCACTGCCCTGACTATGGTAGCCCTCCTGGGATTAGGTCTGGTGGGAGCAGGGACTGGAATATCCTCGCTTGTCATACAGGACAAGAACTATGGACCTTAAGAGCAGCCATTGACTTAGATACAGAAAGAATTGAGAAATCCATCACCCACCTGCAGGAATCCCTCACTTCTTTGTCTGAAGTGGTATTCCAAAACAGGAGGGGATTAGAATTACTATTAATGCAGCAGGGAGGCTTATGTGCAGCCATAGGGAAGAATATTGTTTTTATATTGACCATTCTGTAGTTGTCAAAGAATCCATGGTGCTCATAAGAGAAGGATTGCAGAAGTGGAAGTTAGAAAGAGAGCAGTCTCAGTCTTGGTATGAAACGCTGTTTAATTGGTCCCCATGATTAACTACTCTTATTTCTGCCCTTGTCGGACCCCTTGTAATCCTATTGATGTTATTAACTTCTGGCCCTTGTATTATTAACAAACTAGTTCAATTTATAAAAGAAGCATAGGAGTAGTCCAATTGATGGTCTTACAGGCCCAATACCAGCCTCTAGCAATAGAAGAAGAAATAGAAATGCAGCCCATCTCATGATTGAGCCGTGTGTCCCAAGACAAGGGGGGAATGTGAGGACAAAGGGCTATCCTCCATCTTGAGAGGCTGGTCAGCCTATCTCCCCTTTCCCCTGCTGCGAGTGGCCACGGGGGTACCAGGAATGTCCTGACTCACCCAACCACTGCCTGAGCGAACCAATGCAGCCCAAGGACATAGCTTAGGTCCTAATAAGGCATAACCAAAGTACTGGTCACTCCCTGAACCTTGTACTGTGAGACCCCCGCTGAAAAACCCTGACCTAATAAGGCTATCTCTGTAACCCATGTCACTTCCCTAAGATCACCCAAATCACCAACCTTTTATAACCTATTGTTCTTGCTGGGCTCATTCTCTCGCCTTGCTGCTGTGCCAGATGAAGGTTGAGGGCCAAACAAACCTGGGTTTGAATAAAGGTTCTTTTGCTTTTTGCATCAGATGATAAAGGGCTCCCTGGTGGTTAATTATTGGGGATCCTGAGCTCTGAGCATAACATGTGTTATCACTGTTTCATCACATTTCTATTTCGCTTGTCCTGGCTTACCAGTCTGTCTCAATACCAACTATATTGTAGATATGGAGGATATGACTATTATGTAGACCTAATTCTTGACTCAGTGAAGCTTAAAGAGTTAAGTAGAAAACAAATGTGATTAAATTAGCTATTACATTCATGCTTCAATTAAGGAAGGGGGTATGTTCTGAGATAATTCCTCCTTATGTGAACATCACAAAATGCAATACAAACCAAGATAGTATAGCATAATATACACATAGACTATATAGTATAGCTTATTGCTTTGCAGGGGAGAAAAGATAATTTACCTCTATCCTCTGGGTTTTTTGCTGAAATTTACCTGTAATAAACATCAGATTACTAGGAGAAAAACAAACAAATAACATTATACCTCCTGTGTTCTTGAGAGAGACCCAGGAAAAGTAACTAACATGCTAAAATGATTGAAGCCAACCCTTCAAATGCCATCTGTAGCTGAAGACAAAAGATGTTGGGGTTGAGGGAAGTCAGTTATGGGAGCTTACTAGGAAAACCACAGTAAACATGGGTAATGTTGTTTTGCAGATTTAATCTATTTAGTCTTCTGCATTGATTAAGAGTTTCTAGAGGCTATTCCTCTCTTCCTGCTACAGCCAGGGAGACATCCTTATGCCTGGATGTGTCCCTTTCAAATGTAAATATCTCTAATAAATGTAAAGGGCCCCAGGGAAGGCATCTGAGCATTCTTCAAATAATTGTCAGCTGAATCCGAGGCGCCAGGCAAAGCCAAGTCTTGGAAACACATCCAGGAAGAAGGCTGGATGCATTATCAGTATTGACTTAACTTTGCTCCAGGTGTTGGGGAGAGGGCCTTGAAATGTAAATTCAGCCAGCCTCGGGAATGAGGTAATGAATATGGCCTAAGCCTACCTAAGATCCTTTGATCCTAAGTTTTTTCCAGTGAAACCCCTTTGTATTTTGGTATAAATAAACACTCTGCTATTGGGTTTGGATTCCTGTCTCTCCATCAGAGAAAACAAAGATTTCATCCAGCCCCAGCTTTTATTTCTATTTCTGTGTCCTCTATTCTTTCCTTTATTTCTTAATCCCCAGCTCCTTTACTCAGAAACTGGACCCATTCTCTTTCCACACTGGATGTGGAAAAGAGAGAAAACCCCTACAAATAAAGGGTTACTTCTTGGTTTTTAGAACTTCTCCAAAATCTGCTGTTTCTTAAAATAATCAGCCTACAATAATCCTTATACCAAAGAGACATATTTTGGGTGACAAATTCTGTTCCCCTCTAGCTCCTAGGCTATAAACTTGTACATCATGTTACTGTACTGAATTCTGTAGACAATTGTAACACAATGGTAAATATTTGTATAATGCATTGTGCTGTGATGTTATTAAATCTATGGCTATGGAGTCACTAGGTAAGAGGAATTTTTCAGTTCATTATAATCTTATGGGACCACATTCACATATGTAGTCCATTGTTTACCAAAGTAGCTATTCAGCACATGAAGTAGTTAGGGTTGCTACATCTGACGATCAGCTTCTTCCCAAAGTATTGAGGAGAAAGACGGAAGCTAATGACCAGAGTTTTAGGGATAAAGTAAATAGGTTTAGGGAGTTTTAGGAAAGAGGATTGTCCATGGGAAAGGAATATATAGATAGAGACTTGAAGATGACAGGGTACTTATCTTACTTGTACAGGGGATAGAAAAATGCCACAGGCAGATAGAAATATTTCTGGCCTACACCAATTAAAACAGCCATAAACCCAGGACAGAGAGGGGTATCTCTGGCCTGAGCAATTAAAGTGACCATAAGTTAGACCAAAAGTAGCCCTGACCTGAGTAGCTGGGAGAGCTATAAGACAAGGCTTTCTCTGCCAACACAACTGGAAGACACCCATGGAATAAATCAAAAGTGACTCCAACCTTAAGAGATGACCAAACAAAGAAAAGTGCAGATGTGGGGGTCTTGGGAACTGATTACAGGGCTAAGGTTCCATGGTAGAAAAGGAGGGTCTCCAGCCTAATTAATGCTTCAAGACAAAGAAAGCAGTGGTCACCCTTCTTAGGGGCCCCTCTGTCTGTTCAGGAAGGATAAAGTTTTAGGATTAGGAATCTAGATAACACTTTCTTAATCTGCTTTTCCCCTTTGCACCAAGAGAGACAGAGTTTTAGGCTTAGAATTTAGAGTTAAGATTTAGAGGTAGAGTTTTCTTGCAATAAAGTTTCTGTACTTTTCACCTATCACCTTCTGTTCATGGCTTCACCCTTCAAATCCATCTGGACAAGAAGCCAGAAAAGAAATCAACCTGCTCAATAAAGCAACCCACATCACCAGGTAGTCAGGAATTGGGACCGTGGAGGTGGGGAAGCAAAACCGTGGACCCCAGCTAGATACAGTTACGAAGGATCACCAGCTGGGTGGGAGAGGAAGGGTGCCCTTGAGAGGCATGAACTTTAAAATGTATAGATATTGCTAAGACAGGTAGCTTGCAGATAACCAATTACAAGGTAGTAAGGTGTATAAACCAATCTCAAGGATATTGCTAAGGCAGAATTCTTTGAAAAGACCAATCAGGACCTAGCAAGATTGTATCCACTCCCTAAATTTAAAGGCACAAGCTTCCTCTTATCCTCCCCCTTCTCCCCAGGCACAAATGGGTTCCTGACATTCCTATAGCAGGGAAGCACATCCCTACATCCCTGAGGCTTATGGCCACGTGGGACTCTACACATGAACTAATAGGTTTTAACACATGACTGTAACATGGATAGGAAGCTCTGGAGACTGGCCTGCTCCTGGAACCCCAGCTGCACCTTTTTCAGGACTGGCTTCTCAAACAGTTGGTTCCACTAACTGCTTTTCTCTATGACTTCATTCTTGATTTTGAGAGACAATGAACTTATACTCAAACCCCACATTTTTGGTTTTAGTATCAAGTTACTAAAATGATTGAGTTGATGGGCAGTTTGATTGCAACATGTAGACAGGTGGCTGCACAAAGGGTGAATTCAGGAATCTGGGAGATATGCTGTATTGAAATTTACAAACATTTTTAATTGTATTAAATGATGCCAGTATTCCCAAACTGATTTTACCAATCTATATTCTTTTCAGCAGTGTGTAGCAATTCACATTATTTTGCTACTTTATCAGCATTTGATACTATTATTTCCTTTCTTAATATTTGACAATGTATGAAAGACACATGCTTTTTAAATTCTTTATAATTATATACACAGCTAACTACTATGAAAATTAATCTATGTATTTATAATAAAAAATTGTTATGAGACAGTACAGGGACATGGACCAGAGAATAGAAAAAATACTAGCTGAGACATTCGGAGGAGAACCAAGATGGCGGCATAGGTAAACACCTATTGTTCTGCCCCGCGCAACGATTCAAAAACTACAACATAATAACAAAACAAACATCACCCAGAATCACCAGAAAGCAGGTTGAGTGAAAACTCCAGAAATAAAAGTAAAGGTGGGACACTGAGACTCAGAAGAGCAGCGGGAGCACAGTCTTGAAGACAGGTTAGGAGCTGTCCTGGCTGTAGGGCTGGAGCAGCAACCCCAGCTGGATTTCGCCAACGGGGAGGGCGGAGACATCCCACTACACAGATTCCGCAGCACCAGGCGAGGTCCGAGATCCGGGGTACATGGAGACGTCCCACTGCACAGATTCCCCAGTGCCAGGCGAGGTCCGAGGTCTGGGGGATACACCCTGGAAGCCAGGAACGGCAGAGGTCTCCTAGTCTGCGGAGAAACCGGGTAGCTGGGAAAAGACGTTTGCATGCAAGTGTCACAGAAGCGCCCGACTTGCTCCTTGGAAACTTGTCTCCTGGTCCCGGAAACCACGTATTTTACAACCCTGGGCTAGACTTTGGGTGTGCAGACTCATTTGGGGAGAGGCAGAGTTGTCTGGCAAGGGGAAGAGACTAGTGGCTTTCTCTTGGAGGTGTCTGCAGCCATCCCCATCCAACAAAGACCCACATGCGCGAGTGCCACATAGAACATAGCTGACACTGAGGCTGCCTGCGCAGCTCAGAGACTCCGCCCATCCAACCTGAACACAGTCTCCCTTCACAGCCAATTGGCCTGGAGGTCAAACCCTCCTAGGGCTAACAACAAGCTGGGTTTAAATTAAAAAATACTGTACAACCCATAAAGGACTGCAGTAAGAGTACCCATCTCAAATAACTGGGGAGGCTGTGCCACTGACCCTTAGAGGACATCTACCACATAAAGCAGCCACCATGCAGAGATATGGAAAGAAATCAGGTGTGAAAGAAATGGAGGAGAAAAGACGACAAGACATAGAGTTCAAAACCATGGTTATAAGGCTTTTCAAGAGGCTCCTAGAAAAGGCTGATGAACTTAATGAGAACTACGAGGAAATAAACAAGACCAACCAGGAAATGAATGAGACTTACAGGGAAATGAATGAGACCCTCAAGGAAATGAACAAGACCTCTGAGGATATGAACGAGACCCTCACGGATATGAAAAAGGACCAAGTAGAAATCAAGCATACACAGACTGAAATAAAAAATATTACACAAAGTCCTAAAAGCAGTCCAGAGGGCCACAAGAACCAAGTCAAAGATTTGAAATACAAAGAAGCAAGATCCACTCGGCTGGAAAAGCAAGAAACAAAAAGAATTCAGATAATTGAAGATAGTGTAAGGGGCCTCTGAGACAACCTCAAGCATGTCAACATCCGAATTATTGGGGTGCCAGCAAAAGAGAGAGAGCAAGACAATGAAAACCTACTTGAAGAAATAGTGACTGAAAACTTCCCCCACCTGGTGAAAGAAACTGACTTAAAAGCCCAAGAAGTACACAGAACCCCAAAATATAGGAATCTAAAGAGGACCACACCAAGACATATCATAATTAAAATGCCAAGAGCAAAAGACAAAGAGAGAATATTAAAAGCAGCAAGAGAAAAACAGTTGGTTACCTACAGGGGAGCACCCATACGATTGTCAGCAGATTTCTCAACAGAAACGATGCAGGCCAGACATGAGTGGCAAGAAATATTACAAATAATGAATAGCAAGAATCTACAACCAAGATTACTCTATCCAGCAAAGCTATCATGCAGAATTGAAGGTCAGATAAAGTGCTTCGCAGATAAGAAAAAGCTAAAGGAGTTCATCACCACCAAACCAATATTATATGAAATGCTGAAAGATATTCTTTAAGAAGAGGAAGAAGAAAAAGGTAAAAATATAAATTATGAACAACAAATACACATCTATCAACAAATGAACATAAAAATCAAGTGAATTGATAGGCTAATGAACAGGATAAACTGGTGAATATAACAAAAACATGGACATAGAGAGGGAATGGACTGACAATTCTTGGGCAGAAAAGGGTTGTGGGAAGTGCAGCAAGAGACTGGACAAAAATCTTGCAACAATGGGAGAGGACAGTGGGGAGGGGGAGGTGAGGGTGGAGGGTGGGATAGGTACAGGGTGGAGAGGAGATATAGGGGGATGAAAAAGGGGAAACAATGTAATTAATAAACTGAACAATAAAGATTTTAAAAAAAGAAACATACATTCACAGGTAACATGTCAGCCTGTTCATTTGTGTTTTCAAATAAAAATAGGACAAAATAAAAAAAAAGAAAAAAAGAAAAATACTAGCTGAGAAAAGACCAAATGGCTGAAATATGTTGGTAAGTTGGATAAGTTGACCCCAAAATGTCATCACCCCATCCAAAACTGTAGAAATAACTTATTTTTTCTCCCTGTTAAGCTTTTACATCTTGTTCAAAGAGAGAGTAGAGAGGAATCCCCACTGCACATGCAAGGTAGGCGTAATCTTGACTGCTATATGATCTTCCTGGAGTGGCAGTAGTGAGCAGTTTGCCATCTTGATCCTCACAGAGCAGGATCGAAGATAGTTGCTAAGCAACCCAACATAAGGAGGTAGTAGCTCCACCCTGACATAAAAAATTCCACAAGCTTTCTTTTACAAGTAGCCCTCTTTGTCCCCAGCTTATAAAAGAATCCAAGCAGAGCCAATTTGGAGGAACTTTCTTTACTTTGTGCTGGAGCAGAAGCTTAATAAAATTTGTGCATAAATTTCTATCACAGTTCCTCTTGATTTCTACTTTAGGAAACAAAGACCCCGAATGCCAGTAATAGTTATGTCCTATGGACTATCTTTCATAAAATCTTAAAGAAAGATAGATATGCATAAATATACCTCCCTCTCTCTCTCTCTCTCTCTCTCTCTCTCTCTCTCTATATATATATATATATATATATATATACATCATAAGTGCGTGTATATATGCCTAAGTATAAGTAGATACATGCATATTGAAATATAATAAAATCTTACCTGTTTACAATAAAAATATAACTTGGAAAATTATACAGTTTCTAGAAGCCCAGTGCACAAAATTTGTGCACAGGGGCAGGGGGGTTGTTCCTCAGCCTGGCCTGCGACAACAGAGGAGTTCCACGTTCAGCCTGGCCAGAGACACTCTGTGGTCAGGTGCAAAACTCTTGCCTCATCACTGGAAGGACAAGGCAAGCGTTTCACCCCCTCCCATCCTGGCTGTTCTGTGCTTACTGCCCTCTGCAGCCAGGGTGGAACACTTGCCTTGTCGCCATGGTGATGAAACAAGCATTCCACCAGGCTTTTCACATTGCCTGCTCTCAGCGACTGCCCCCCTGGGACTGGAGGACTCCAGAGGGGCTGAAAGGACTGGGCACTGCAATCTTGTGGCTATGGGTGCTGCCATCTTTGAGGCAGAGTGATGGTCGCTTTGCACATTCCCTCTTTATTAGATAGGATGTCTTATAAACCATCCTACATAAAATCTTTAATGCATAGATAAATAATAGATATATTTAAGATTTTTATGTAGGATAATTCATTGGACATACTTTATCACTTAACCAGTTATTATAATACAAAAACCATGTAATTAATACCAGACTTAAAATATAGAACATTTCCAGCATACCACAGCTTCCTTCATGCTCCTATGAATGAGAACTTGCTTTATCTTGGTCACAATGTGATGTCTCTCAAGGAGAATCATAATATTGGCTCATTCTTTTTTGCATTAATTTTTCTTCCTCCCAAACTTTTAACTCATCCAATTATTTTAAGTCATAAAATGAGAACCATTCTTTCACTTGTTCCAGATTCATTAGTAAAGAGCTAATGTAGGTTTTAATTGTGCTTTTGTCAGTTTGTTTATTTTGCTTATTAAATAAGTTGTCCTTCTGAAGTTTTTCTTTATCTCTAAACTTTATTTCATTCAAATACTCACCTAGAACACTGACAAACCAATTCTAATTTCTAAAGACAGTCAAGGTGAATGTTATTTATTCCAATGCAATTCTGGTAATATTTAAACACCTTCACATCCATGAATCCTATAAGGATGCTAAGCACTTATAAAGGTCTTTTCATATCCACAGTGGTAGTTGGCATACACAGACAAGTCAGGTATTATATGAAGATAACAAAAATCAAGCACCTACCCCAAGGAGAGAACCTATTATTAATATTTTTGTGCAAGGCTTTCCTGGTAATGAAAGAAATATGCTGCTTCCTGCAGGATTTCATAGAATCATATTGCTAGGAGGAACCTAAGAAGTTGTCTAATCCAATCCCTCAAGGTTTAGGAAGGTGAACTGATTTAGTGTTGACCCCTGCATATATATGTGACTTTTTCTTGTCAGGAAAATACAACAACAAAAGACAAGGAGCAGAAGTGATGAATATATATATATATATATATATATATATATATATATATTAGTTCAAATTGTTTTACTTGAAAAAAATAATATAAACGAATAAAAATGGAGAAAACTGAAAATGCAGACTTATAATGAACACTCATATAACCAACACCTTGATTTGACATTATCCATTTGTTCTTTGTTGAATTATTTTTAAGATAAATAGATAGTTAAAATGCATTTTGTTCTCTACTGTCAGTTACTTTTTCTTTCTTTTAAAGAAAATAACCACAAATATAGTCAATATACATACCCATTCAGTCCATTTAAAAATATAATAGAATACTTTTTTTTATTTTCTCATAAAAATAATCACATTTCCCATGAAAATTTCCACAATCACATTGTGAACTTAAAATAAGTTGCAATTTTATTTGTTAATTATACTTAAATAAAACTGGAAAAATCAGATTTATAGAATTTTTATATATTCTGAATAAGAATCTTTCTTTTATATATGTTGCAAATATGTCTTCCTATTTTTAAGGTTCTAAACATATACTAGTAGGTGAAGTTAACTGCTAATTTTAGTTCATTGAGGTCACAGAACATTAGTATTTTACATTGTTCCGCCCCTTTTTTTCCCACCTTATAATTCCCCTCCACCTGGGACCCATCCCACCCTCCGCCCTCACCCCACTCCACTGTCCTCTCCCATAGTTGCATGATTTTTGTCCAGTATCTTGCTGCACTTCCCACTCCCCCCTTCTCCCCAAGAGTTGTCAGTCCATTCCCTCTCTATGTCCATGATTCTGTTACATTCACCAGTTTATCCTGTTCATCAGCTTATTAATTCACTGGATTTTTAGATTTATTTGTTGAGAGATGTGTATTTGTTATTCCTAATTTACACTTTTATCTTTTTCTTCTTCCTCTTCTTAAAGAATATCTTTCAGCATTTCATATAATATTCGTTTGGTGGTGATGAATTTGTTTAGCTTTTTCTTATCTGTGAAGCATTTTATCTGACCCTCAATTCTGCATGATAGCTTTGCTAGATAGAGTAATCTTGGTTGTAGATTCTTGCTGTTCATCACTTTGAATATTTCTTGCCACTCGCGCCTGGCCTGCATCGTTTCTGTTGAGAAATCCGCTGACAATCATATGGGTGCTCACTTATAGGTAACCATCTGTTTTTCTCTTGCTGCTTTTAATATTCTCTCTTTGTCTTTTGCTCTTGGCATTTTAATTATGATGTGCCTTGGTGTGGTCCTCTTAGGGTTCCTATATATTGCGGTTCGGTGCGCTTCTTGGACTCCTAAGTCAATTTCTTTCACCAGGTGTGGGAAGTTTTCGGTCACTATTTCTTCAAATAGGTTTTCATTGTCTTGCTCTCTCTCTTTTTCTGGCACCCCAATAATTCGGATCTTGGTATGCTTGAGGTTGTCCCAGAGGCCCCTTACACTATCTTCAATTTTTTGGATTCTTTTGGGTTCTTGCTTTTTCAGCTGAGTGGATTTTACCTCTTTGTATTTCAAATCTTGAACTTGGTTCTTGGGGTGCTCCAGAGCACTTTTAGGTCTTTGTATAATATTTTGTTATTTCAGTCCATGTATGCTTAATTTCTGGTTGGTCCTTTTTCATATCCTTGAGAGTCTCCTTTATATCCTTGAGGGTCTCCTTCATTTCCATGTAGGACTCATTCATTTCCACGTTGGTCTTGATCATTTCCACGTTGGTCTTGATCATTTCCTTGCAAGTCTCGTACCTATCCTTGAGGGTCTTGTTCATTTCCTTGTAGGACTCATTCATTTCCTTTGCGGTCTTGCTTATTTCCTTATAGGCCTGGACCTTTTGTTGGAGCCTCTTGAAAAGCCCTCTAACCGTGGTTTTGAATTCCATGTCCAGTCATTTTTTTTTCCTCCATTTCTTTTACATCTGATTTCTTTCCATGTCTCTGCATGGTGGCTGCTTCCCTGAGTTGGTCAATTAGCTTTGTGTGGTAGACTTCCTACTAGGGACAGTGGCTCAGCCTCCCCAGTTACCTGAGGTGGATATGGGTTGCACAGTCTTGCTGAAGTTAAGCTCAGATTAATCGTTGTTAGCACTTGAAGGGGTTTACCTCCAGGCCAATTGTCTGTGAAGTTCAGCTGTGCTCAGGTTGGATGGGCGGAGTCTTGGGGCCAAGCAGACAGCGTCAGCTCTGCCCTATGCAGCCCCAGGGACTCTGTTCCAGGGGCAATGGCTGCCAGCACCTCTGAGAGAGAGCTGCTGTGGAGCTCCACCGGCTGCCGGGGAATTCAGACTCCCCCCAAATGAGTCTGCACGCCCAATGTCTCACCCAGGGTCGTAAAACAAAGCAGTCTGACGGTTTCCTGAATGAGAGGGCAAGTCGCAGAGCGCTCTCTGCGCGGTCACACAGCTGAGCTGTTCGCGCAAGCTGCCTTCTCCACAAGCTGGCAGACTCGGCAGCTCCCGAGCTTCAGCATGCCCTCCCACTGTCCAGTTTTCACCCCGTATGATAGTGGGTTGGTTCCCTGGACTTTACCCAGAGCTGGAGAATCAGTCCAGTGAGACGTCTTTGTCTCCCCGTTCGAGAAAACTGGTCGGTTTTTAGCCGTCCGCCTTCTCCACTGGCGCGCGCTCTCCAAACCTCTCTCTGCGTGAATCTTTCAACGCTGTCCGCTGCCGCTCCTCTGAGTCACAGTGTCTTATTTTCACTTTTATTTGTGGAATTTTCACTCGGCCAGCTTTTTGGTGATTCTGGAAGGTGCTTGTTCTTTCATTAAGTTGTAGTATTAAAGTTGCTGAGTATGATGGCAAGATAGGTGTTTTACCTATGCTGCCATCTTGGTTCTCTCACAGAACATTAGTATTTTATTAAGAAGTTTTTTAAGTCATGTTCCATTTTTGTAAATTATCTATATTTATTTTTTTAACCTTTATTATATAAATTGATATCTTTGTGTATGTGCTTATGAGATCAAACTGTTTTAGTATTGGGCACATCGTCAATGTTCTTGGGCATTTTTAATCTATTTGATCTATCAATATGTGTGTATATTTTGGGTAGATTAATTATTATATTTTTATTACATTTACTTTTAATATTATAAAGCTAAGCCATAATTATATGCAATTATTACATTGCTTTACATTCTTAAGGGATATATCCTTTATCTTCAGATTATGTCTTTTGTATTTCTTATAATGTTTTTGGCCTCAGGTTCTATTTTGATAATAATATCACTACTCCAGATGTTTTCTAATTTGTATTTTCCAGTATAACTTTTTCCCCTTTATTTGATTTTTAGTGTTTACCTAAATTATATATCATAAAATTTTAATGAAATGTCTTGCCTTTATTGAGTATAAAACATTAACATTTTGGGTCATTATTTGGCATTTAAATTCACTTGTATGATTTTACTGTTTGCTTTTTACTATGCTTCTTTTCTCTCTTCTTTTCATACTTTCTGTGGAAGCCTTGTTATTTTTTCTCTTTTATTGCTTTGGAAGTCAACCATGGTATTTCTATTATTGTTGTGATTATCCTTAAATTTAACAGACATACATGATGCTATGTTTTTCTTTTTCTTTTTACTAATGTTCTTACAGATCTCAGGTAGAAAGTATTACATTGATCATAATCTGCGGTTCAGGACACACTCTGAACACAGTCCTTTTCTATGTATCTGTCTATCAATTTGTTGTACCATAATAAGTGCTTATAAGTCCACCATCTTCCATAAATTCTAGACCCTGAAAATCATTTGCATCTGCTTAACTAGTCCTTCATAATTCCATCCCTAATGCCCCTTGAAGGTACCTTCCGAGAATTATTCCTTGTTTATTATTCCTCTGCGCTCCCTTTTTCAAACTTGGCCTATGCTGTATGCATTTCTAAATCAATTTCAATTGTTTCTAACATTTTATAAAGGCATCTATCTTTGCTCTATTTCATGTTTATAAAATTCCATTTTTACTTAATATTTATTCATATTTTGACACTGCTCTAGTTTATTAATTTTGGTTGGTATCCTTCTTACCAGTTCCTTGTCAATTATGTAAACTGAAATATATTCTAACAGTTGGTAGTTTCTTTTTCATTTTTTTTCAGGGTATGTTTCAATGAAAAAATTTTAAAATTTGTATATGAGAAAATTATTTTCTTATCATTTATAATTTATAGTAAATGTGTTTTTTTAAATCTTCTCAGCTCTGAAATTATTAATCACTTAAAGCTTTGACTAATATTTTTAATATCTTTTTATACACACAAGATTTTAATTTATTTGGATGTAACATTTCATTTGTTATTGAGAAAAAATTCAATTTTATCTTTTTCTTTAAGAAGTTCAACGAAAAGCCCTGCTGCCAGGGGATAGTCATTATAGAACTTATCAGGCAATTCCTTATCAAGAAACCCCCACTCATCAGGCTAGATTATCCAATTTTTTACTTTTTTAATAAAATAAAAATTAAAAAAGAAATCTTTACTTTTCCCAATATTTACATATTTTAAAGTAGAACACATACTATTGAAGTTTTTTTTTTTTTTTCTGGGAAAATTATGTCCAGTACAGATTTTAAAATGTACATGAAGTATTTTTCGTGCTATATATTATGCCATAACATTTTTAAAATATAGTTTGTAATTCTAAATCAGTGAAAATTTGGGAACCTGACAGTACTCATTCATTGTGGAAATTAGATATTTGTCAAAAATAAAAGCAATAGTTGTTTACCATCAAAGTTCCCTGAGGTGGTGATAACAGTTGGGGCAAACAAGAAGCTAGCCAAAACTTTAAAAGGCAAAGTTAAGGAACTACATGTTTGTAAAGAATTTTAAAAGCTTCAAATGGGAATTAGGAGGAAAAAACTGAGATGGTTTTTAACCTCTCTCTCCTGGGTGACTTGAAGCTGTGTACAAGCAGAAGACAAACAATAAAACCTAAAGGAAGATTTTGATCCTGTTTGCCGGAGCACTGAAGGCATACACCATCACTTTCACAGTACACCTTGGCAAAGGCAAAAAGGTCAACCGGTTCAAGGCATTTAAGGAAGTCTCTGTCTAATCCTAAACTGAACACAGATGTTTGAGCAAGGACTTCAGTTGCTGGGAATGACAAAGCATACACACTATATAATTAGTCCAGGATTTTTTGTTGATGAACAACATTAATCTGTACATGCAAGAACCTCAGTTAAATCCAACTTGGATTAATTAAAAAAAAAAAAAACACTAGTCATATGATAATCAAACTAAAAAACATAAAGACACAGTTTTGAAATAAACAAGAAAGATACCTGATCTATTATACAAGGGATCCTCAATAAAATTGATAACTGATTTTTCTACTCAGTATTGTTCTGAAGATTCCTGACAGAGTAATAAGGTAGAGGAAATAAATAAATAAAGGCATCCAGATTGGAAATAAAGTAGTAAACTATACCATTTTACAGATGACATGATTTTTTTATAGAGACATTCTAACCAATTCACCCCAAAATATCTATTAGAACTAAAGAATCAGCTCAGAATTATACAGGCTATAAAACAATATGCAAAAAATCAAT
Source organism: Antrozous pallidus (assembly GCA_027563665.1). Classification (NCBI taxonomy): domain Eukaryota; kingdom Metazoa; phylum Chordata; class Mammalia; order Chiroptera; family Vespertilionidae; genus Antrozous; species Antrozous pallidus. Next base: position 75,172,109 of record CM050508.1, read on the forward strand.
TATATTTATATATGCTAGCAATAAACAATAAACAAACAAAAACATAAAATACATAAAATAAATTTAACAAAAGAAGTCCAAAATGTGTATACTGAAAACTACGAAGTACTGTTGAAAGAAATTAAGGATGGACCTTGAAAACATTGTGCTAAGTTAAATATCCAGTAATAAAAGATTATTTGTATATAATATAATTTCTTATAAAATGTCAAAAATAGTCAAGTCCATAATAACAAAAAGCAGATTAATGGTTGCTAGGCCTGGTATCAGAGAAAGAAAGAGTGACTGCTAATGGACATGGAGTTTCTATTTGAGGTGATGAAAAGATTCTGAAATTAGATAATGATGACATTTGCAAAAAAAAAATGGAAAAATACTCCATTAAAAAATTCTAAATTGTATATTTTAAAAAAACACACACAATCTTTGGGTATTTTTTCAAAAGTATTTGTAAAAACAAGTAACTGGGATAAGGTAAAACTCAGAATAGAGAAATAAAGATGTTTATATTTTATTTTCAGCCTTAAGTACATTTACAATTAAAAAAACATATTAAGAAGCTAAAATGTTAATTGATATTTTTGTTTCCTTTGGGTTAGGCTTAATAATTTGTTAGTGAATGCAACCAGTAGTAAGACATGGAAATGCAAATGTTCTTCAAAGGAAAATTTATAAATTGGTACCTGCCCAGATGATTTACCCAAAGCCCTAGATCTGGGTTACTTTGTCAATCATGGTGTTCCGAAGACTTCCACATCTCTGTAAGCACATTGTTATTCCATCAAGTAATAATCCTGTACTTCAAGTACTAACACTCCATCAAGTCTTCTTCTCTGGCAAATATATTCTGGGTTTACACAGGGACAATTCAATACAAAGGTGAATGTGGATAATTGGAATAGTTTGGGAAAGATTTATCACTTGTAAGTGTCTAAAAATACCAAGATAAAAGAAGCTTTTTTTTTTTTTTTTAAGAATATAGAGTGTCCCGGATTTCTTTCTCGGGAGAACCAAGATGGCGGCATAGGTAAAACACCTATCTTGCCGTCATACTCAACAATTTTAATACTACAACTTAACAAAAGAACAAACAAATTCCAGAATCACCAAAAGCTGGCCGAGTGAAAATTCCACAAATAAAAGTGAAGATAAGACACTGTGACTCGAAGGAGCGGCAGCGGACAGCGTTGAAGGATTCAAGCAGAGAGAGGTTTGGAGCGTGCACCAGTGGAGAGGGCGGGCGGCTGAAAACCGGCCAGTTTTTTCAAACAGGGAAACAAAGACGTCCCACTGGACTGATTCTCCAGCTTTGGGGGAAGTCCAGGGAACCCACTATCATAAGGGGTAAAAACTGGACAGTGGGAGGGCACACCGAAGCTCGGGTGCTGCAGGGGTCTGCGGGCTTGTGGAGAAGGCAGCTTGCTCGAACAGCTCGGCTGCGTGACCGCACAGAGAGCGAACTGCGACTTGCTTTCTCATTCGGAAAACCGTCAGTCTGCTTTGTTTTACGACCCTGGGTGAGACATTGGGCATGCAGACTCATTTGGGGAGAGTCTGAATTCCCCGGCAGCCGGTGGAACTCCACAGCGGCTCTCTCTCAGAGGTGCTGGCGGTCATTGCCCCTGGAACAGCGTCCCTGGGGCTGCATAGGGCAGAGCTGACGCTGTCTGCTTGGCCCCAAGACTCCGCCCATCCAACCTGAGCACAGCTGAACTTCACAGACAATTGGCCTGGAGGTAAACCCCTTCAAGTACTAACAACGATTAATCTGAGCTTAACTTCAGCAAGACTGTGCAACCCATATCCACCTCAGGTAACTGGGGAGGCTGAGCCACTGTCCCTAGTAGGAAGTCTACCACACAAAGCTAATTGACCAACTCAGGGAAGCAGCCACCATGCAGAGACATGGAAAGAAATCAGATGTGAAAGAAATGGAGGAAAAAAATGACTGGACATGGAATTCAAAACCACGGTTATAGGGCTTTTCAAGAGGCTCCAACAAAAGGTCCAGGCCTATAAGGAAATAAGTGAGACCGCAAAGGAAATGAATGAGTCCTACAAGGAAATAAATGAGACCCTCAAGGATATGAACAAGACCTGCAAGGAAATGATCAAGACCAACGTGGAAATGAAGGAGACCCTCAAGGATATAAAGGAGACTCTCAAGGATATGAAAAAGGACCAACCAGAAATTAAGCATACACGGACTGAAATAAAAAATATTATACAAAGACCTAAAAGTGCTCTGGAGCACCCCAAGAACCAAGTTCAAGATTTGAAATACAAAGAGGTAAAATCCACTCAGCTGAAAAAGCAAGAACCCAAAAAAATCCAAAAAATTGAAGATAGTGTAAGGGGCCTCTGGGACAACCTCAAGCATACCAAGATCCGAATTATTGGGGTGCCAGAAAAAGAGAGAGAGCAAGACAATGAAAACCTATTTGACGAAATAGTGACCGAAAACTTCCACCCCTGGTGAAAGAAATTGACTTAGGAGTCCAAGAAGCGCACCGAACCGCAATATATAGGAACCCTAAGAGGACCACACCAAGGCACATCATAATTAAAATGCCAAGAGCAAAAGACAAAGAGAGAATATTAAAAGCAGCAAGAGAGAAACAGTTGGTTACCTATAAGGGAGCACCCATATGATTGTCAGTGGATTTCTCAACAGAAATGATGCAGGCCAGATGCGAGTGGCAAGAAATATTCAAAGTGATGAACAGCAAGAATCTACAACCAAGATTACTCTATCCAGCAAAGCTATCATTCAGAATTGAAGGCCAGATAAAGTGCTTCGCAGATAAGAAAAAGCTAAAGGAGTTCATCACCACCAAACCAATATTATATGAAATGCTGAAAGATATTCTTTAAGAAGAGGAAGAAGAAAAAGGTAAAAATATAAATTATGAACAACAAATACACATCTATCAACAAATGAACATAAAAATCAAGTGAATTAATAAGCTGATGAACAGGATATACTGGTTAATGTAACAGAATCGTGGACATAGAGAGGGAATGGACTGACAACTCTTGGGGAGAAAGGTGGTGTGGGAAGTGCAGCAAGAGACTGGACAAAAATCATGCAACTATGGGAGAGGACAGTGGAGTGGTGTGAGGGCGGAGGGTGGGATGGGTACCAGGGGGAGGGGAACAATAGGGGGAAAAAAAAGAGAACAATGTAATTAATATACGGAACAATAAAGTTAAGAAAAAGAATATAGAGTGTCCCAAAACTATATATATATATATATATATATATATATATATATACACACACACACACACACACACACACACACACACACACAGACTGTAACAGCTGGTAGATCAATTTTGAAAATTAATTCTGCCTTTACAATTACTCAGAGAGAGAGAGCAACACCAGCCAGGGCAGAAGAAACTTTTAGCGAATAATACATTACATCAATTGGCAGGTATCAAATCTATAGATTTATATTTTACAGAACTTGTCATACCCCTTTTTCAACCCAACTATTTTACTCTACTTTCTGGAAAATGCATTCTCAAAACAGGTCAATCTACAAGGAAAACAAGCACTTCTGAAAAATAACCATGATTTACTTATGAAAATTAGAAATGTTAACTTTTGTTTCCAAGACCCACAATACTATTGTAAACTTCAAAATCCCCTTGAATTCCAGCACTATTTTGAAATACAGTGAAGAGTTTTAATCTCTGAAAACAAAGAGACACTAGAACAAAAGAAGAGACACATTAAATAAGATTCAGAGCATTTTTCTTGTCTCTGTGAAAAGATGAAAGAATTGACACCTCAAAGAAAGTGTTTTCTTTCTAAATATTACTTTTTTTTAAGTAGTTTTGTTTTGTTTTGTTTTGTTTTGCTAATCTTCACCCAGGAATATTTTTTTCACAGATTTTCAGAGAGTAGAAGGAAGGCAGGAAGGGCGAGAAAGAGAGACATATAGATTTGCTGCCTCCCCCCACACAATTGGACCAGGGTAGTGATCAAAACTGCAACACAGGTATGTGCCCTTGAACCCTTGACCCTTCAGTGCCACTGATCAACACTGATGTCACCAATGATTAACACCAGCCAGGGCTGGGAATCTTTAAAATATGTTTATCACCTATTAAAATCCAACTATCATGTCAACAGTTACATTTTTAAAATATTTATTACCAAAACTATATTCTAAGAATATCAGAAAAACAAAAAAGAAAGAACAGTCAGACAGAATGTATTCCTTTCATATGTTTATTCCATGTTCCTCTTCATTTATTATCTAAACTAGTGGTCTGGTGCATGAAATTCATGCACATTAAAAGGGAATTAATGAGAGGAAATGTATACTAATAAAAGGGTAATATGCTAATTGTACCTGGAGACCTTTTGGGAGACCTTCTGGAAGCCCTCTGGACAAAGCCATAGTGGCAGGGCTGAGGCAGAAGTGGTTATGGGTGATCAGGCCAGTGGAGGTGGGAGAGGCGCAGTTGGAGGCTATCAGGCCAGTAGGGGTGGAGGCAGTTGGGGGCAAGCAGGCTGGCGGGGGGGGGGGGGGAGTTGGAGGTGAGCACGTTGGCAGGGTGTGGGACAGTTGGAGGCAAGCAGGCCAGTGGAGAAGGCAGTTAGGGGTGATCAGGCCGGAAATGGGGTGGGGGGCAATTGGAGGCAATCAGGCCAGCAGGCAGCGTGGTTAGGGACAATCAGGCAGGCAGGCCATTGAGCAGTTAGGAGCCAGTGGTCTCAGATTGTGAGAGGGATGTCCAACTTCTGGTTTAGGCCCAATCAAGAGTGGGCCTAAATCGGCAGTCAGACATCCCCTCAGGGGTCCCAGACTGGAGAGAGTGCAGGCCGGGCTGAGGGACACCCACTAATGCACAAATTTCATGTACCAGGCACTAGTATTTTAATATTGTTATTTCCCTTTCTCTATAATAGAAGTATCAGAGATGAAAGAAAATTAGTAAAATGTATATGAAAATCTTCCTCCTGTCAGAATCTGGGGCGCACCACGGGATCCAGAATCAAGTCCTTGCCCAGCCTTGTGCACTTTGAAATCACAGGAGACCCAGATTCAGCCAGCCTTGCCCCCATTAAGCAAGATGCAGACCCAGCGGTCCCCACTTCTGTCAAGTCCTGCCGGGTGGGGAACACAGCCCTAGGTTGCCCAGCCTGGCACTGGGCAGGGGGCACAACCTCAGGTCTCCTGTCAAGAGCAGCCAGGTGTGGGGGTGAAGCATCAGGGCCCCCATCAAGCTCCGCCAAATAGGGGGCACAGCCTCAGGTTCCCCAGCCTGGTGCAGGGCAGAGGGCACAGCCTAAGGCCCCCCAGTGCATCCTCAGGTCCCCAAGCCCAGTGCTGGTTTAGGGGGTGCAGCCTGAGGTCCCCTGCCAAGCCTCACTGGGTGGGTGGTGAGGCCTGAGGTTTCCCGTCAAGCTCCGTCAGGCAGGAGGTATGGCCTGCGGTCCCTGTTGATCACTCTTTATGGCTCTTAATGGAAAGCCTGCCTCCACTGTGGGCACAGCCATCTTGTGATGGCATGACAGAGTGTCAATTTGCATATTACCTCTTTATTATATAAGCTATCTAATATAGTCTCAATGGTTATATTTTTAGCATTGGCATAACCATTTTGCACTTTGTATTTACTATACCATTGGTATGTATTCATACTGCTAAAAAAGCTTTAAAATAGTTAAAAGTTATTGTCATTTAATAAAATTAATGCACTACTTTTGACTTAACCATCTTTTTTCTGCATTCTTATTTTTTAAAATGTAGGTTTTAAATTCTCATATAATGTGTATACTTCTGCACATAGAATTATAAATTATTTTCTTATAATAAATTTCCTCTAAAATTTGTCTGTTATCTTCCACAAAATAATCAAACACTTTAATATTTGTGAATGGAGAAATAGATGCTATTAAGCCATAGTGAAGAATGTGAAGTGGTTTGAACCCTGCTTCATCATTTACTAACTGCAGGCTCACATCTACTATACCTGACCTGTCTTAGTTGTCCTTCTTCCCTCTTAAATGGAAATATGTACACCACCTATATTAAGGGGTTATTTTTATAAAGTCATGTAAAGTACTTAGTTCAAAGTCAGGCACATACTAACTATTCAATAAATGATGATGATGATGATGATGATGATGACGACGACGACGACGACGACGATTACTAAAATTGTAAGAAAGAGAAGAAATTACAGCATCTTTTCTAACCTTCATGTTCTTCTATGCTAAATTTCCACATTTAGACTGTAATGACAAACAGTATAGTCTAGCAGTTTTGGCCTAAAGTATTATGATAAGAAACATATAAGTGCCGTATTGGGTGGAGAATAGGTTTTAGAATAAAGAAACATAACTATTCTAGAGGCAGCGAAATTCAGTGACAATTCCAAGTAAATTATTTACTGTATTTGCAATTTTTTGAACCTATTCCCTGCAAGTGGATTTGTTTGTTTGGTGTTTTGTTTGTAACTATAATGAAGGTTGATATCAGTACATTAATTATCTATAGTATATAAAACACAGTAAGCCTTAAATACACTTTGTCATTAAATGATGTTGTTTTTTCTAGCCTTGGGAACACTGGGAAAAATGCATCTTACTCCAAGTCAGCCAGTGGCAAGGTGATACCTGGTAATGCATTCCTAGATCCTCTTCCTGCATGCCTCAGGCATGCTCCCTCATTAGGCAGAAGTCCTTGTCCAGCATTTGTTTTTTTCAGTACACTGAACAACAGAGATATGTAACATTCTGGCATCCCTTGGGCAAAAGTTGCACATAATAACAAGACAAAAGTTGATAAACTAAGATGTTAGCTGTCAGCTTAGTGTGATTATTTTTAAGAATTATCTTATACATACACTATTCAATAATAAATATTTGCAATGTTTCATCATGTGGTATTGAGGATATAATTTCCATTACCTTTTTAATAGCATCCTATCATGCATATGATACTATTTAAAGGTCTGCTGGCACATTGAGGGGAGATTGGATAAAAGCCAGATCACCAATGTGTTTCTGTTTTTACATTAATTCATCTGTGATTGTGGGTAAACAAATGGTATTTTACTCTTTCTTTTATCTATCGATTGATGAGGTATATGAGATAATTTCAAATTTTTCTCCCCCAGCTCTTGTAAGTCAAGGAATATATCCCAGCAGATACTATTTTTCCCATTTGCTGATGAGAAAGTGAAGTCAAGAGGGTTTAAGTGACTTCTTTAGGTCACATAGTGGGTAAATAATGAAAGTAGAATGTGAGCCCGGGAATCTCATTTAACTTGTCTCATAGAATAAAAGATGATGCTAGCACTAATGAGAAGGCTAATTGTATAGAAATCAAGGAAGGAAAGAATTTGAAGTAAGCAAAGGTCAGTAATGCTACAGAGGGATTGAATGTTGTGAAATGTTTGGATTTGAAAACTAGAAAAAACATGGTGACTTCAATGAGCAATTTCAGTGAATTGGTAGGGATATAAGTCAGATTTAAAGAGTTGAGAAATAAATAAAAGATTGTACAATCAGGGGCAGTTTGGGAAAATATGTTACATCTATCAGGTTGACACTGCCAGAACTCATTATTGTATGCTGACGCTGACATTAGAATTATACGACAACTATAATCACACTGATGTCATTGCCACCATCTTTCATTGAGGCCATATTGACTGTTGCCAATATTTTTTATGCCTTTCCTTGGCCAGAAAATTACACAGGACAGACTATAGATCAAGGAAGACTGAGTTACTCTGTTTGGCCAGAGCTGACTCATGAGGGCTAGCCAGACTGGAATTTCGCTAGGGACAAAACATCTACAGATGCAGTAAAAAATATATTTCACCAGCATAGGTACCATGCCAAGTACAGAACAAGTTATATCAGAGTTTGGTTTGAATATACAGCTTTATCATTTTTACTAAATACTTCCAGAATTGATTCTTTAGAATAGAAAATGCCTTATTAGCCATTGACATATCAAAATTGCCCTATACTGTATTTAACTCTAGTTCCTGTTAAGGATCTCTCAGTGCTGTATTAACCTTGTCAGTCAAATCTGTCCTACATTCTTATGTACAGGAATTTCTCTTTAAAACATCTAGCTATTGTTAAATGCTGTTTTTTTTTGTACTTTGTTTTCACTAATAGACTTTAATGCATAATGAAAAAAAGGACACTTTAATTAAAAATAAACTTTATTTCACTGTCTCTTATATGCATTTGCCAGTGGGAAGTAATGTGCTGCCACAGTAATGTGCTATTAAGCTGGGATGTTGGAGCAGCATCTAGACTTTTGCGTCAGTTCTGATACTGACTAGCTGTGTACACTTGGAAAATTCCCACAAAATCTTGTATATTTATATTTCTGCTTGTTGAAATAAGGAGCTCTAAGAGAACTTCCCAAGGGAGCTTCCAGTTCTAAAATCATTTGTCTATTAATGTTTTGTTTGTTTTACCTCCTTTGAGATGGAGATGCGGATATTAGATTTCCCAGAAACACCTTGGGTACTACCACTCTGTTAATGCAAACAGAATCCTCACCTTAATGTCATTTTCTTGGACTGGGCATCTGCAAGAGATCAATGGGAGCTGAACTTCATTAACAAGTTTTATATGTGAAGCTGAAAAGAATCAACTGTGAGCAAAAGTGCAAAACAGAACATGTCAAGGGAATGCTGAAGTACAAGTTCAAATACTATGGCACAGTCATGAGCATGCTGCAAAAAGTAGCAACAAACACTCCAGCTCAGTACACTGAACAAAGTAATCAGCTTTTAAACAAAACAAAATCTGGCTTAATAGGATTCCTAAGAGGCAGGTATCCAGACCCCAGGCTCTGTAAACAATGGTAGCATTCTCTAGCCTGAAGATAACCTCCACGGGAGTCTCTGGAGGTACAGGCTTCTCACGAGTTTCTGGTCTGTTCACAGAACCAGAAATTGCTGTCAAGGGCATCTCTTGTGGATAGAAATGGTGATAGTCATTGGGGCTCTCCTTCCCGGCCTCATTTACTCTGCAGCATTAATGCATGATGTGCTGAATAAAACATATTCTATGTATGTGCTGAATAAAACATACTAGTATTCTTTATACCCTTACTTTACTTGGGATGATGGGTTTCGTGAGGTAAGTCACTTTGTAAGGTAAGATTTGCTGTTTGTTATGTTCTCTTCCTCTTCTTTCCTCTTCCTTTCTATTTAAAGAGATGTACCACAGTTGCATTTCTGAATTCCTCAGAGCATCCAAACTTTATTCTAATTCTGTCAGCTTCCCAAATTTTTACCTGTCCCCTACTCCCCTGCCGCTTTTTAAAAAATTACATTTCATTTGTATTTTCTTACCTTAATTCAGTGTTTCCTATCAAAGAACATAGTAGTATCATCCAGATGGCACCTAACACTGGAACAGTGGTTTTAGAAACTCTGGGCTCACTGCAGTTTTTTTCAAGTTTCCAGGTGATACTACTGTGCAGCCATGTTTGAAAGCTATCACTCACTTAGAAAGTATCTTTTCTATTCCTTCCCTCCCTCCCTCCCTCCCTCCCTCCCTCCCTCCCTCCCTCCCTCCCTCCCTCCCTCCCTCCCTCCTTCCCTCCCTTTCTTTGTTAATCTTTACCTAAGGATACTCTCCCATTGTTTTTTAGGGAGAGTGAAAGAGAGAAGGAAAGACAGAGAGAAAACTGATGTGAGAGAAACACATTGATTGGTTGACTCCTGCAGGAGACCCAACCAGGGGCTGGGGAGGAGCCTGCAATCAAGGTATACCTCCTTGACTGGAATCAAACCTAGGCTCCTTTGGTCTGAAGGCTGATGCTCTATCCACTGAGCAAAACCAGTTAGGGCATTATCTTTTTTCAATCTGTGGCAGTCAGAGCTATAATATATTTCTTTATAGATTCTATGCAGTCCAATGATCTTTTGATTTTGTGACTAAAATCCTGAGGACTCTCTATTTTGGTATTTTTAGTGAGAGTGATAAGTGGCTTGGTGTGTCTGGTGTTTTTAGATTCAAAAGTATATCTGACCACAACCTCTGCCATGTGCAAAGCATTATATACTAAATGCATCTATTTTCATTATTTGATAACTATACCAATAATTCAATCTAATAGTTATTATTATTCTTAGTTCACTGATAAGAACACTGAATATCAAAATTTTAAGTTATTTTTTCTGATGTTATACTAATCAATCTCTAATTAAAAAAAAAAAAAACCTTTTGGGTCCTACTTCAGTGCTCTCTTTTATTAGTGGTGTTTTCCCAGTAAATTTCAAGGTCAAGATTGAAGCCCCTTATTCTGTAAATATTGCTTTGTTTCTTCTGCTCAAAGACCTTGCCCTTCCCACAATAAAAGACATCTATCATTTGCTAGTTACTCACACAGTTCTAAAACCAACTTTCCTAGTTTATTTTCAGTGAGGCATTCAACTACTGAACATTTTTTATATCATCTGAAGACTAAATTTTGAAAGCCTTTGTCATCCACACAACGGAATTTATCAAATGTGTACTGATTCTAGTGGAAGAGAATGAGCTTTCTTAAAGCCTTGCCATGCCATTTTAGTTGCCTCTGAATTAAAACATTTTAAAGGCCTTTTGAAGGAAAAGTTGAAAGAACAATTACATTCAATTCCCTACTTAGTGTGTATCTAGCCTTTCAAATACTGAAGTCCATTAACACTGTTTCTCACCTAAAGACCTGCTTGGTTTGCCTCCAGTTATTTATAGATTCTGTTCAGTAAATCTCAGAAGTAAACGTAAAATTCACCAGTTTTGTAGTTCCCAAGTTGAGGGATATTCTGAGTTGACAATGCCTGCAATCAGACAGTCTTTTGGACCAAGCAGCTAATTGAAACTACAGGTTGGAATATTTCTAAGGTCTTCTCAATAATGACTAAGCACATACATTAATCCAGTCTTCCTACAACTTCTTAACACCCTTAATGCAGTTTTTGGAGACTGGCCACATATTATTCCAATGATTGTTCAGCTTGCTTCTGCCTTTAAAATATTTTAAAACTCCTAAATCCAGCTTTGGATTTTTTTGCAAGGCATTCTATATATTTTCTATTTTGTTTTATTTTTGTATCTATGCAGGCTTTGCTGAATTTTACTTTTTACACAAAAAATGTTTTAAAACAATTTTTAAGTACATCATTTAAAGTAGAGAATATGTTGAAATATATGTGAAAATAGCCTATATAATAAAAGCCCAATATGCTAAGTGTCTGACCATTTGACCATTTGACCAGTCTCTATGATGCGCACAGACCACCAGGGGGCAGATGCTCTCACCAGTAGGTTAGCTTGCTGCTGGGTTCTGGCTTATTGGGACTAGGTGAGACAAGCCAGACATGACCTTGAGCCCTCCCAAGATTCCACCCCGGCCTGAATCAGTGGGCTTCTGCGGAAATCCTTTTCATGTCCTGCGTGTCCAGGGTTCCCAAATCAGGGTTCAGCGTCTGGAGAAGGCTGCACACAAATGAATAGAGACTTAGAAAAGCATAAATTTGAGAAATGGGGACCAGGTGGTAGCCCATCTTTAGTGGAAGGACTGCCTCGTGCTCTGGCCTGGCTGTCCCTTTTATTAAGGCTGCGGGATCCTCCCATAGCCTCCAGGTAGGAAATTCCAACAGAAATACATAAGAACAAACAGAGGTGTTTCAGTTAACAATGTTTTTAGCTCTGACCTTTCAGAGCAATTCAAGTTGTTTACCAGCCTCCCTGGCACCTATGCACATCTTTCTATTAGTGAGACAGGATTGGTTTCCGACAGGCTTCCGAGGCCTGGCCTGCACCCTCTCGATATCCAGGACCCTGATTTCAGCCCGTTCCCCACAAGCCAGGCCAATGGATCCCACCGGTGCACGAATCTAATTATTAATAATTAGCAAATTGTTCAAATATCTTTTGTACACTGTATTAAAGCTACCTGTCTATATTAGATTTTTCATTTTAAAACAGCTTCTGAAATTTCTATTCTGTTGATTTCTATATCATTTGTGTACGCTTTAACTTGCATGTCTTTGTCATTTCCTCATTATTTTCTGTTGCAAATACCATCACCCTCCCACCCACTTACTCTTTTTAAAAATTATTATCTTGATTATTTTCATGTATTTAGTTTTCTACTTTAATGTTAAAATCACATGGTATAATTTTAAATGGAAATATCATTTTCGAAGTAATTTGGGATTTCATTATATTTCAGAATAATTGGTGGAGAAATGCATTTTTATTTACAGATACATAATATGAATTTCCACTCATCAAAATCAAACTAATTTATATCACATTTCACAAATTCTGAGCAAATAAATGTGACTCGCATTTAAAGCCATCAAATCTTTGTATAAAATGTTCTAATACCTTATATTTAATTATTCCTTTGCATGTTCTTGTATTTTAAACTGTATTGAAATATACATACAGGTGAGACAAAAATAGATTTACAGTTGTGAATACATGAAAGACAATTTATTCTTGTATTATTATTTATTGATTATTGTATTATTTTACATACAGACAACTGTCAAATATATATATAATATTATATAAATGAGGTAATGGCTAATTATGTCTAATTTTTTCACTGTGCTACAACTTCTTTTTATTAACTTGTGCTCTTAGAGTTTCATTGCTCTTAATATCAGTATTGTTCCCCTTGTTTTATTTCGGCTCTTTTTAAAAATATTTTTAGTGATTTCAGAGAGAGAGAGGGAGAGAGAGATAATCATAGATTGGCTGCCTACTGCATACCCCACACTGGGGATCAAGCCTGCAACCCAGGAATTTACTAGTACTCTGACTGGGAATCCAACTGTGACTTCTGGTTCAAAGGTCGATGCTCAACCACTGAGCAAAACTGCCTAGGCTGGGCTCTTTTTCATCACGAAATTCTTTTAACTGAATTTATTGGGGTGACATCTATATATATAAAAAGCCAGTGACTGAAATTCCCTAACTACCAGAATGACTTGTTGCCATGATGCCCACTATGGCCAGTTAACCCACCCAATTGGGGGGTGGCGCCAGCTGGCCAACCTCCCTCGGCCCCTCCCCCCATCCAGCCCTGCTCCTGATCAGGCTCTCCCACCCTGATTGGCAAGCAGTCCTTCCCCAGGCTGGCTCCACCCTCGGTGGGCCCCCACCATCCCAATTGGTATGAGGCCCCTTCTCCCAGCCATCTCCACCCCTGATTGAACCCCCTACTCCAATCATAGGCAGAGTCAGCCAGCCAACCTCCCATGGCCCCTCCCCTGGATGTTGACTCCTAATTGCCCCCTCCTACCCTAATTGGGGGTGGGGCCTGCCATCCATTAGCTTGTGGCCCCTCCCTTCAGCTGGCCCGGCCCTGATCAGGCCCTGATCAGGGGCAGGTCAGCCAGCCAACCTCCTGCCATCTCTTCCTTCCAAATTCCTTGCACTGGGCCTCTAGTAGGTTAATAAAATTTTACAGGTTTCAGATATATAATTCTCTAATGCATCAGCTGTACATTGTATTGTGTATTCACTACCTGAAGTCAGTTCCTCCCATCACAATTTATCTCCTTTTTACCTGCTTCTACTTCCTCTCATTCTCAGATAGTCATCCCTCTGTTCTCTGTATGTATGAGTTAGTTTATAATTTACTACAGGCCCAATGCACAAAATTCATGCAAGGGGCTCAGCACTCGCAGCCACAGCGGCTTGCCTCAGCCCTCGCAGCTCCGGCTTTGTCCCGAAGTTTGTCCAGAAGGTCATTTGGCCATCTGGTATAATTAACATATTATGCTTTTATTATTATAGATTTATTTACTTTGTTCATTAGATTTCACATATAAGTAAAATCATATAGTATTTGTTTTTCTCTAACTGGTTTATTTCACTTAGCATAATATACTCCAGGTGCAAGCATGCAGTTTTATAGTCAAGTAATATTCCATTGTATAAATGTATCACAGAGATTTTATCCACTCATCAACTAATGGGTATTTGGGCTGCTTCCAAATCTTGGCTAATGTAAATAACGCTGCATGAACATAGGGGTACACATATTCTTTTAAATTAGTGTTTTGGGTTTCTTCAGATATATTTCTAAAAGTGGAATAGCTCAATCATAAGTCTGTTCCATTTTTAATTTTTGTAGGTAACTCCATGCCTCTTCCCACAGTGGCTGCACCAATTTGAATTCCCACAAACAATGCATGAAGATTCCTGTTTCTCTGCATTCTCACCAACATTGGTTGTTTTTGATTTATTGATGAGGACCATTTTCTGAGATATAGGACAAAAAACATATTGCTATAAGAAATGTCCAAGAATTTACTGCCTATGTTTTCTTCTAGGATTTTCGAGTTTATCCTTGGTGGGGTGCCAGAAGGAGGTCTAGGTCCCTTTTTTTGCAGATATATGATGAATAGTCCCAACATCATTTATTGAACAGATATGTCTTTATCTCATTTTATGTTCTTGTCCCTTTTGTAAACTATTAATTGATATATATGTCTATTTTTATGCCAATACTATGCTTTTTTGACTATATGGCCCTTTAGTAAAATTTGATATCAGGTAGCATGAGTCCTCCAACTTTGTTCTTTATCAAGATTGCTGTAATTATTCAGGGTCTTCTGTGGTTCTTTCTACATTTTTGGACTATTTGGTCTAGTTCTGTGAAATATGCCATTGGTAACTTGGTAAGAATTGCCTTGAATCTCTAGATTGCTTTGGGTAACATGGGCTTTTAATGATATTAATTATTTATATCAGTGAATAGAGTTTATGCTTCCACTTATTTGTATCTTCTTTAATTTCTTTCTTCAGTGTCTCATAATTTTCCAAGTACAGGTCTTTTGCATCCTTGATTAAATTTATTCCTAGCTATTTTATTCTTTTTGAAACAATTGTGAAAGGGATTTTTTAAGTTTTCTTTTCTGATAGATCATAAATAATGTGTAAAAATACAACTAATTTCTGGGTATTTATTTTGTATCCTGGTACTTTACTGAGTTCATTTATCAGTTCTAGTATGTTTTGGTAGTATCTTTAGGGTTATTTATGTTACCAGCAAATAATGACAGTTTTACTTCTTCCTTCTAATCTGGATGCCTTTTATCCCCTAAATAAATCACACTTGATCATTGTGAATAATCTTTTAAATATATTATTGGATCTGGTTTGCTACTATTTTGTTGAGGATTTTAGCATCTATGTTCATCAGGGCTATTTGGCTATGATTTTCTTTAGTATATTTATTTGGTTTTGTAATTAGGATAATGTTGGCCTCATAAAATGAGTTTGAGAGTCCTCCGTCCTCTTTAATCTTTTGAAATAGTTTGAAAAGTATAGTTGTTAGTTTTTCTTGTAATGTTTGGTAAAATTCACTTGTTAAGCCATTTGGTCCAGGACTTTTGTTCATTGAGAATTTGTTTTTTGTTTGATTGATTTTTTAAAATTTAATTAGTTGTAACTTGTGCATTCAGGTTCTCTTAATTCTTCTTTAATCAATTTTGGAAGATGTATGTTTCTAGGAACTTATCAATTTTGTCCATATTGTTTAATCTGTTCATATATAGTTGTTCATAATATTTCTTACAATCCTTTGTATTTCTTTGGTGTCAGGTGCTACTTCTCCCCTTTCATTTCTGATTTTATTTATTTGTGTCCTCTCTCTTTTTATCTTACCATGTCTGATTAAAGGTTTGTAAATCTTATTTATCTTTTCAAAGAGCCAGCTTGATTTCATTGATTTTTCATGTTGTTTCTTGAAAAGGCCTGCAATACAAGAAAATTCCTTGTTAGGACTGATTTTGCTATGTCTCATAGATCATATGAGATTTTGTATCATATGTATTTTCATTTATTTTGAAGTAACTTTTGATTTCTTCCTTGGTCTCATTAATAACCCATTCATTATTTAGTAACATGTTATTAGCCTCAAAGTCTTTGTGTGTGTTTTTTGTTTGTTTTTCTAGTTAAATAGCATTGTGCTCAGAGAAGATGCCTGATATGATTTCAGTATTCTTAAATTTACTGAGATTTGTTTTGTGTCCTAACATGTGGTCTATCCTAGAAAATGTACTCAGAGCATTTAAAAAGAATGTATATTCTGCTACTTTAGGTGAATGCTCTGAAATGATCAATTAAACCATCTAATCTAGTGTGCCATTTAAGGCCACTGTTTCTTGTTGGTTTTCTGTCTGGGAGATCTATTAATTTATGTCATTGAGGTATTAAAATCCCTTACTATGACTATATTACTCTTGATCTCTCTATTTATGTCCATCAAAATTTGCTTTACATATTTAGGTATACCTGTGTTGTGTGCATGAATGTTTATAAGGGTTAATCCTCTTGTCTGATTGATCTTTTTATCGTTTGTAGTGTTCTCCTTTGTCTCTTATTATAGCCTTTGTTTTAAATTCTATTTTGTCACATGTAAGTATTGCCATGTGTTTGTTTATTTAATTATTTATTTTTCTTTTAATTTGCATGAAATATATTTTTGCATTCCTCTACTTTTAGTCTGTGTGTCTTTTGTTCTGAGGTGGGTTTCTAGTACACAGGTCTTGTTTTCTTATCCATTCAGCTATCCTATGTCTTTTTATTAGAGCATTTACTCCATTCACATTTAAAGTGACTATTGATAGGTACATATTTATTGATATTTCATGCTTTTAACTCCCCTCCTCCTCTCCCTCTCCTTCCTCCTCCTCCACCTCTTTCTTCTTCTTCCACCTCCTTCTTCTCCTCCTTCTTCCTCCTCCTCTTTCTCCTCCTCCTTTTCTTCTTCCTATTCTTCTTCCTTTAACATTTCTTGTAATACTTACATAATGGTAACACTCCTTTAGCTTTTTTTTTTTTATCTGAAAAGCTCTTTATTTCACCTTCAATTATTTTTTGTTAAATTTATTGGGGTGACATTTGTTCACAAAATCAGACAGATTTCAAGTGTACAATTCAACAAAACATCATATATACACTGTATGAAGTGCCCACCACACCAAGCAAAGTTGCCATCCCCATTGTCCACCTCTACCTTGTCCCCATACCTCCTTTTCCTCTGGTTATCACCACACTGTTGTCTATGTCTATGTCTATCCATTTTCTCCATATTTTTAAATCTGTATATAGTTTTCCAAAATATTTTCTTTAGTGCCAGTTGTTACTTCTCTTTCATTTCTGATTTTATTTTTTGTGACCTATTTTTTCTCTCTTAAATATATATATGTAATTTTATTTGTTTAATTCCTTCACCTTCTTTCATCCAGTCTCCTACCCTTCTTCCCTCTGACAGCTGTTAATCTGTTCCATGCTTACATGCCTCTATTTCTGTTTTGTTCATCAGTTTATTTTCTTCATTCAATTTTAAATAATGGTCTTGTTGTGTAAAGTAATCTTGGATGTAGGGGTCCTTGCTTTTTATCACTGAATATTTAATGGCAATCTTTTCTGGACTGAAATATTTATGTTGAGAAATCAGCTAAGAGTTATATGGGAGCTCCCTTGTAGTGAATAACTGCTTTTCTCTTATAGCTTTTAAGATTCTCTCCTTGTCTTTAGTCTTTGCCATTTTAATTATTATATGTTTTGACGTGGACATTTCTGGGTTTATCTTCTTTGGAACTATCTACACTTCCTGGATTTATGTGTCTTTTTCTTTTACTAGGTTAGGAAAGCTTTTGGTCATTATTTCTTCAAATAGATTTTTGATTCCTTGTTCTCTCTCTACTCCTTCTGGAATCCTTGTGATATGGATGTTGTTATGCTTCATGTTGTCTCAAATGTCCCTTAAACTATTCTTTTTCTTTCTTTTTGCTGCTCTGATTGGGTGTTTTGTTTTTCTCTCTTATCTTCCAAATTGCTGATTTGATCTTCTTCTTTATCCAACCTACCATTTATTCCTTCCAGTGTATTCTTTATTTTAGACATTATACTCTTCATTTCTGATGTTTCTTTTCTTATCTTTTCTTTAAGGTTTCTATGTCTTTTTTCATGCCATTGAGAATCCTTATAACCACTATCTTGCCTCCGTTTCATTTAGCATTTTTTTCCTGGATATTTCTCCTGTTCTTTCATTTGGGATTTCTTTCTTTGTTCCCCAGTTTTGGCTGTCTCTTTGGATTTGTTTATATGTATTAAATAGATCTGCTATAACTCCCGGGCTATATATTAGGTGTCCTGTGGGATCCAATGTTGCAATCTCCTTGATTCCCTGAGCTGGATGCTCCAGGAATAAAGCATAAGACCCCACATATGTTGGGCTTTCTGCTTTATTGAGTCTTGATTGGTATTGACCAATTTGTGTGTAGGATCAACATTCAGGCTGACTGACTCTGAGGCTCAACTCTAACCACAATGTGTGAGCTGTGACCACACAAAGTGGAATTAACTTAGCAGGATCTCATGTCTCCCCAAATCTTTATTTATATATTTATTTATTTATTTGCTTATTTATTTATTTATTTATTTATTTATTTATTTATTTATAAAGCTACCTGGGATTTAAAAAACATTTTTTCCCCTGATTTCAGAAAGAGGGATGGAGAGGGAAAGAGAAACAGAAACATCACTAATGAGAATAATCATTAGTTGACTGCCTCCTGCACACTCCCTACAGGTGATTGAGCCTGCAACCTGCACTTGTACCCTGACCAGGAATCAAACTGTGATTTCCTGATTCATGGGTCAATGCTCAACCACTGAAACACACCTGCTGGGCCAAAATATTTCTTCATATATGCCACTTGTGAAGCTTGGATTCTACTCTGATGCTGTCTGAAGTTGACCACTGGATATGTTGCTTCTGGACCTCTTAGCAGAGACTCTGGTGCAGGCCAATATAAGATGCTACCTGTGACTGTTCCTCAGCAACCTGTTTGCAGCTATAAGTAACTCACAGTTTATGGCCATTTCTTTTGGGCTTGTAAGCATGCTGTAGGTCCAAGATGCTAACAAGGCTGGCTTTTATCCGCATTGGGCCCAGGGGCAAGTTAGCAAAAGTCTCAAGATGTCATTTGCAGTATGAGAGAATGATCCAGCACAGGGATTCTGGCTGCTGTCCCTTCAGCTCTCTCCATAGACCCACAGACCCCAGACTCTTATGCAACTCTAGTCTGCTCTGCCCTCCCTCTCCCAGAGCGCAGGGTAAGTGGATGCAAACACAATTACTTTGCATTGGTCCTTTAAGAGGGCACCTGTGTCCCTAGCAGAATATTATCTTACCCCAAAGCACAGAAACCCAGCTGCTTTTCATAGCCAGAAGTTACATAGGTGCCTGCCTCTTCCTGGCTCTGGTGCTCTCAGTTGGGAAACCCACTTTGGGATTCAAACCCTACGAATTTCAGAGTGAAGACCCCGCAGCTGAGTTATTTCTTGGGAACTCAACCACTGCTTGTTGGAACAGAGCCAACCCTTTTTATGTTTCCTCCCTTCCTACCAGTCTTGATGTGGCTTCTTCTCTGTATCCTTGGTTATAAGACTTCTCTTAATGAGGTGTCAGTGGGTTATTCAGGATTATTTTTATATAATTTAGTTGTAATTCCAGTTTGGTCCTGGGAAGAGGTAATTGTAGATTTCACCTATTCCATCACCACCTTGGCTTTCCTAATTGAAATTCTAACTCTGACAGTTTTCTTTCTTTCTTTTTTTAAAAAATATATTTTATTGATTTTTTTTTTTTACAGAGCAGAAGGGAGAGGGATAGAAAGTCAGAAACATCGATGAGTGAGAAACATTGATCAGTTGTCTGTTGCACGCCCCCTACTGGGGATGTGCCCGCAGCCAAGGTACATGTCCTTGACCAGAATCGAACCCGGGACCCTTCAGTCCGAAGTCGGACACTGTATCCACTGAGCCAAACCGGTCTCAGCTGACAGTTTTCTTTATAGTAGCATTTTCCCCCCAAAAAATCCATTTTATATATATTTTTAATACTTCCAATTTTGTAATTCTTATATGCTGTCTTTAATCCCTAGTTATCTTTATCAATTAATGTGTTTGTATCTTATCTATCCAACTAAATTAATCTGCTTCTTTGGGAAGGAGCAGTGAGTGTTGTAGAATGAACAATAGATCTGGCTAGACCATGTGACATGATTATATAGGTTAGAAAATTTTCATTTGTGAACACACAGGAAGTGACTGGCCAAGTGACAGCAGATGTCAGCATGACCCAGGAAGTGGTACTGTTGAAGATCCTGGTGTTACCATCTCTAATCTCCTGAGGAAGACATTATGGTTTGAAAAATTTAAGTAATTGGCCTATATCATTTAGATTGTAAGTGGCAGAATTTAGAAATGAACTTATAAATTGGAATAAGTAGCCAGAGAAACTTGTATCAACTAGATCATTGCATTAACTGGTCTAGGATTTTTTTATTTTATTTTATTTTATTTTTTACATATAGTTGGTCTAAGATTTTTAGAAGTGTTCTATACTAGATAAATTATTAATTTTACAACCTGGCATAGGAATCTGAAATTCAGGATACTTCTTCTGTGGGGAATGGAGAATTGAGAGATATGATTCTAGCAGGTTTATGTAGAAAGGTGAATGTAATAACCTCTCAGATAACACAATTACATATTGTATGTGCCTGCTAAAAAGGTTGTCCTTTGCTGTCTATCCTAGCAAAAATATTCCAGAGTCATCTGAAGTATCTCTTCCTCGGTGCAATATTTTTTCCTCAACAGACACTGAAATGTATATTATCAAAGGCCCCACTTTATGTTACACACACCTTCATCTAGAGCACTTAGCAGGATTCTTTTAATAGTCACTTTAGGTCTATTTTCTCACTATACATAATTCTAATAAGAAAACAGAGCCATGGCTTTCCACTGGAATAATCTGGGCACCAAGCACCTTGTCTTTAACATAGCAAGTGGGCAATAAATACATGAGGGCAGCAGGGTGAGAGGCAAGAAAGAACTTAGCCCTCCTTGTGTTGCAAATTTATATTAATGCTTCCTTACTGCTGGCTACCTCTACTTCTCATTCAGAAACAAACTAGTAAAAAGCTAAAAAGTTTTAGCCAGAAACACTGTGTGTATTTGTTTGTGTGTCTGGACACTAATCACATTTTTTGGATGCAAGTACATTACATAGAACATGAAGTTGGTAGCTTAAAAGTGATCTAATTACAGTCCTATCACTTAAGGCAGCCACTCTGAACATAATAAAGTCTCATTGTGGGCATATATGGATAAAGGTGACTATGACATACTCGGCTGTGTTTTTTTGTTTGTTTTTTAAAAATATATTTTACTGTTTTTTTACAGAGAGGAATGGAGAGGGATAGTTAGAAACATCGATCAGTTGCCTCCTGCACACCCCGCACTGGGGATATGCCCACAACCAAGGTACATGCCCTTGACCAGAATTGAACCAGGGACCTTTCAGTCTGCAGGCCAATGCTCTATCCACTGAGCCAAACTGGTTTCAGCTTGGCTGTGTTTTGATTATATGTCCAAACCTTTAACCCTAGGCTACAATATAAATAAGAAAGACTTGCAAAGCCTCAAAAACTAGCCACCACAACCTTAATTAAACTCTCAGGAATATATAAATACTAGAGGCCCAGTGCACAAAATTCATGCACGGGTGGGGTCCCTTGACCTGGTAAGAGATCAGGGCCAATCAGGGCCAGGCTGATCAGGGCCCAAAGGCCCCGGCAGGGTCAAGAGAAGATATCACGGTGGCCAGGCCAGGTACAGAGGAATAGATGCCAGACACTGATGCTGCCCTCAGCACCCTGCCACTCCATGGTTCCCTATCTTCCCCCCTCCTTCCCTCGATGCCTCACTGCCACCAGGGGCCTGCTGCCGGTGGGAGTGGTAGGGGAAGAGGTCAGGGAAGGTTTTGATCTCCATTTTGGAATGTGCAGAAGACAGCCAATATCAATGATTCTTTATCATCATTGATGTTTCTATCTCTATTTCCCTATCTGAAATCAATCTAATATATATTTTTAAAATGCAAGGTTTTTAGAGGAGGAAAGGTAGGACAAGGGATCTATTGACAGGAGGCATTTGAGATCTTGCTCACATTTCAGACAGAATAACGTAAGGTGGTCCTCAGGGGGTGATAGGTGAAGAGTGGCAGTGAGTGAAGCAGGGCACTGTGGGGTGAGAAAGGAGCTGTAATGGCTGGGAATGTCTGTGACAGTGACACTGAGCTTGTGTTGGGGCCATCAATGGGATTATTCATCCCCAAGAAGTTTTGATTCTGGATAGGAGGGGAAACGGGGAGATCAGCAGGCCTTTCTTAGCCTAGAAGGTGACACCGGCACCAGGAGCGGGCTTCCCTGCTTCCCTATAAATGTAAACATGCAGTGTAACTGCACATGGCCATCAGTCACATGGCCAAATCAATGCCAGCACTGGTGGCTATGTCCTGCTACTCTCTGGCTGTGTTGTGGTGCTATTGGCTGGGAGGGTGAGGAGGGAGCAAAGTCATGCACCCAAGCACGTAGTGTGCGAAGGAGTGGGCAGGAAGCCAGAAGCTGGAAGTCGACATTGGGGCAGCCAGACAGTGCTATATATGTCTACCATGGAGCTGGATGGAGAACAGCTGTCAGTGCAACCGGCTTTGGAGTCAGAGGGGCTGCACTTCTGCTGTGTCACCAGTGAGTCCCTGTGAGCCTGTGGCATGCCAGCTGGGCAAGGTTGGGCCTGGGGAGGCCTTTCTCTCCTGAAAGCCATTCTTTCTAGGATGGCAGGATCAGCTGCTCCCCCAACCCCCTCCAATTTATTTATTTTTTATTGAAAAGCAAGCTTTAGGCTTTTGGTTCCTGGGATCCCTGGGTCATAGCATCCGCCTCCAGGCCTCACTGTGCCCGCGCCGCCCCCCCCCCCCCCCCCCCCGGGTCCTGCATTGAGCGTCTAGACCCCTGGTTGTCAATGCATATCATAGTGACTGGCCAACCAGTTGTTATGGTCATTCTGCCATTATGGGCTTTTATTATATAGGACTAGTGACTTGGTGCACAGAATTTGTGCACATTGAAAAGGAATTAATTAGAGGAAATATTTTAATATTGATATTTGTCAGGCAATCAGGCAGGCAGTGTCACGTCCCTGGCCAGGGATGCAGGCAGGCAGCTTCACCTCAGCGCTGGGCGCGGATGCACTCAGGCAGCACCATGCAGGCAGGCAGCATGACATCAGTTCTGGGAAGGCCTGCATGTGTCTCTGCTGGTGGCCACTTCTGCTGGGGGCTGCTCTACCTCAGCACAGGGCAGAGACACTGAGGCCTGCTCACGACCCGGCTGGGAAGCCTTTGGGCTGGGCGGTGCTGCAGGCCTGAATAAGCCCCCACCAGCGGCCATTTCTGCTGGGGCCGCTCCTGGGCATTGCCTGACTGGTAGTGACTATTACGTGTCTGACTGGTGGTGACTGTTATGATGTCCCTGTATTATTATATAGGCTATGCTTCTTTGTTTACATTCCAATATTATTCATAGATGTAAAGTTGAAATGTGAGAAGTTCAAAGATTCTATTCTCAGACAGATCAGCAATTGCACTTCCTCCCAAACAAGGACATTTTACTTTTATTTTTCAAAACTCACAACTAATTGATCTTTATAAAAAATATTGAAAGCAAAATACCTATGTCCAATAAACATAAAAATTAGATGAGTATTTTTAAATGCAGTAGCTGATACTATAAATGCAGACATACAATAGAAAAGCAGGCAAATCATGACTTTAGGAGAAATTTTAGGCAAAAGCAAAGAAATAACTAAGTAATTAAATAATAGTTTGTTTTGGATATTTAGATATAAAGATATGGGGAGCTGAGAGTATATCATTGCTTGTTTTGAAGGTGCATATTTTTAACATTTTACTTTTACTTAAAAAAATTCTAGGAAGTGAATTTTTCAAGCTTACTTTGCTACATGAACAATAATATAAAAAGTATCCTTTAGGGGGCACTCAAGTACTATGAACCGAAGCATCTGCTTTTTCTAGTCAGATTTTGTTTAGATGGGAAGGGGTAAACCCTTGGGCACATTTTCATATTACCTTTTATATAAAGAACAAAACCGAGTAAAATAAACAGAAATACTCTTTGTCACTCTTTTCCTAGTCCCCATTGAAAGACAGGGATATTATAATGTGTGATTAAATTGCATTCTGAGCCTTATCATTCTAAAAGTCTATAAGTCTGATAGTATAGACAGCTGAGTTGGTCTGAATTTCAAAATTCCAAATAAGGTTTCTTCCCGAATGCCAGAAACAATTAGCATCCTCTTCTGGAGATATTTAGTTGCATAAAACAGTAAAAATCAGAGTCATGTGTCTCATTCTCTCTGGGCTTTAAAGCAGAATAATATGAAAAATGATTTAAATTACTTTTGAAATCATATTCCTAAAGAGAATTTAGCCTACCATTATCAAAGAGAAGTAACAAATGATGGTATTGTTTTAAGAGGGTTGGAAATGGAGGAAGATGAGGGCAAAACTAAAATTCACTCCAGCACTTGTGTTTCACCTTAATGACATTTGGTTGCTAAGACTGAATTTTAACAAAAACTTAAATGAAAACCTATTGTGGCATACACTGATGTAAAAAAAAAAAAAGTTTTATTAAAGTGTTGGGGAAAAATGCTTCATCTACACTTTGAAACTGTAGATTTAAAAACAGTTGCTTTTGCTGTAACAGGTTTCGTTCAGTGGATAAAACGTTGGCCTGCACACTGAAAGGTCCCAGGTTCGGTTCCGGTCAAGGGCAAGTACCTTGGTTGCAGTCACATTCCTAGTGGGAGGTGTGCAGGAGGCAGCTGATCGATGTTTCTCATCAATATTTCTAACTCTCTATCTCTCTCCCTTCCTCTCTGTAAAAAAATCATTAAAAATATATTAAAAAGTTGCTTTTTATTTTAATATGATCAATAAATATGTCAGTTTAAAAATTAACCTCTAGATGCCCCCAAGATAGTGTAATGAATCCCATTAAGCACATTATTAATCTTCCCCTTGAATTTTCTACTGAAGTGCTTCATGGTGTGCCTCACTTAAGAGAACCCGGATTAACTTCTTTTCTTTTTCATACAAGTGAGCTTAATGCATGCTTTTGATTTCAAAACACATGTATGAGTACTAAGCACTTCTCTTCATTACCTTGTTCACCACTATCCCAGTTGCTAATAATGAAATCACTTTCAGTACCATTTATTACATCCACAACTAGAAACCCCTGTATGCAGTTATGATTGTGTCTTACAGCCTGTTTGTATTACAAAGCAAGATATTAACCCTGCTTGCCATATGATTAAAGCTACAAAAATATTCCCTTCCATAAAACTAGGTCATACGTTATCTTTAACAATAACTTGATAAGAATCCCAGGTTCTTGATGTACTTTGAAAGGATGAAACTTTAAATAAAAGGCAGTTTATAATGAAAGTTTCTTAGATTTTATAATTCTTATGGCCAAAGAGATTGGACTTTCTGGAGCAGTCTGGAGTAGAAACATTCTGCCAAATAATTCCATTTATTAGCTCATGTGTTCTAATTTTGATTTGGAAACCGTGGCAGCCATAAATCTAAAGCGTAGGGAGAGGAGGGCAGAGGGAACAAGCTCAGAGCCCCAGAGCCAGCCTGGCAGGTGCCTCCATAGGACTACTGGGCCCTCTTTGCTTTCATTTGCAACCAGCAGTTTGGAACATGGTTGGTTCCAGAAACTCCTTGGCCAAATTCAGTCCTGTTAATTATTTGTACTTTACTGCTTTTTATTTTATGTCAACAACAGACTACGTTACTTTTTCTGAAGCTGTTGTCACAGTGGTTGGATGTCCCTTTGTGGAAATGGCCAAAGTGATTCATCTTCTAAGTTTTGGATAAAAAGTAAAGATTAATATCAATAATCCTTTGACTAATCTTGTATATTTTCTGAATGTGACCAATTCATGGGTTTCTAAATATATTTTCTTTTTCAATTAATTGTAATATAATTTTCAGAAAATGTTTATTAAAGAATATAAAAATTGTTTCTTGTATTTTCATTAACTTCCTTTTGGCAAGAAATAACAGAACCTTAAATTAGATTAAATTAAGATTAGTATCCACATGAAAGTATAGAATTAATACTTATTTTAAAAATAAACGCATTTAGCCTACATGGTGTGGCTCAGTGGTTGAGCACTGACCCATGAACCGAGAGGTCACGAGTTCCATTCCCAGTCAGGGCACATGCCTGAGTTGCAGGTTTGGTCCCCTGTCAGGATGCTTATAGGAGGCAACCAATCAATGTTTCTCTTCCCCCTCCTCTCTCTCTAAAATCAATAACAACATATTTTAAAAAATTTAAATGAATGAAACAAAATGTATTTGATAACAAAGAAAGACTGAATAACCAAAAATGTTCTTGGTCACTCTAAGTCCAAGCAAAGCTTATCCACCCTCTTCTACTTCTTCTATTTTGTACTTCTGAGTAACTTTGTCCTAAGGCTCTTTTTGTTGTTGTTGTTGTGTTAGGATTTGAGAACAATGTGAAGTTACCCTTTTTAAGTCTGTTTACTTTGCAGAAAGTAGCAATGGAAAGTCATAAAAGCATTTAAGTGTATTTCGACTATAATTTAACTTTCCTTGTTTTCATGTATAATATCACACATTTTCATAAATCTTGATAAATATATCTAGGTCCAAATGTCACTATTTTTATTCCCACAAAAGGAGCCTTGACACAAAATTAGGGCATTCTGTTCTGGACCAGAAAGCTCCTTTTGCATTTTAGTTTTTATTTTGATTAAAAAGTGCAATTTTTAGAATAGAAAACACTTTCAAAGGGCAAAGAACATTTCCTATGAGAAAAATAAGTTTTCCTACTTAGAAAAAATGAATGATGTTTGGGAAAAGTTATTTTTGTAAGTTTTCTTTAAGGAAAGCTTTAAAAACAAGGCAAAACCTCCACACTAAGTGTGTTCCTGTTACCACACACCTGTTTAGTACTCACTCTGTGCCAGGTACTGTGTCCAAATAGAGCTGTGGACAACCTCTGTGGAGCAGTTTCCAGTGGGAATTACTCAAGGTACAGTTTAAAGAAAGGTGTGCCCCTTCCTTCCTTCCTTCCTTCCTTCCTTCCTTCCTTCCTTCCTTCCTTCCTTCCTTCCTTCCTTCCTTCCATTATTTTTGCTTGTTTTAACTTTGTGTTTTTAATTTATTTTGTGAAGGCCATTTTTGATAAAGAAATTTTTAAAAAATAGGTAATTACTTTCTTATAAACCCCACCATCAAAAGCAAAACAATTTCCCCAAAGTAAAAAGAAAAAAAACCAAAAAAACAACAACAACAAAACCTAAACTTGGCCAAAGATACTGTAGTTCCAAAGTATGTCTGACATTTTTAACAGCAACTAACATTATGGAAGTACAGTATATGTAAAATGCAACTAATATGATTCTGGCATCCCATCCTCTTAGCTCTCTGTCAATTGTTTGTACCTACTTCTATCTTCGTCATTGTATTATCCCATTTACTTCAGATACAGGGATGTGTTGCATGGCAAAAGGACCAGGGAACAGCAGATATAGGAAAGATTAAACAAGTTCAAAGGAGAAGTGAAAAGTTATTAATCAGCTGTATGGCAAAGTGTCTCTAAGTACTAATTGTAAGGAAAGCCCAGGCACAAAGACCATGTTTTGGGGGATTAGAGATTGAGAAGTGCTGAAGAGTGTATACAAAGGAAACAGAAGAAAAATATAATTTGTATGTGAAGTAGAAAATTATTAAAGTGGCTAAAACAGTTGAAAGTGTCCCCAAAATATCAACAACAATCAAGTAAATGAATAAAAGTTGAAGAAGAATTTCTCAATGTCTCTTTGTGTCCTCTAATTCTCTATGAACACACAACACAACAGAATCTACTGGCTCAGATTAATTTGTAAGTGACACTGACAACATTTCTGAACATGTTTTGAATTCTGAACATTTCTGAATTTGCTACCAAGTACTAGATCAAAGGAGGTATGATGCAATAGTTGATTAAATGCTGGTACCAACCGACTTTCAAGGTATTTAAGTATATGTTTTGTGATTTCTTATTCAGAATCAAATTCTAACAGAAGGCTCAGGGTTCTTTACAAAGGTTTATCCATACGGATATCTTCCAAGAAAGATGCAGCCCCAATTTTATTTTATGGTCTCAGCAGTGCCATTATGTGTCATATATACCTTTGGTTTTATAAAAAACAGGGTTCCCCAGAGATCCTGGGAAGGTAGACAATTAGCACAGAAATGACATTTGATTTCAATGTCATTTGTAAGCTTTGCTAGTTCAAGAACAGTGTCAATTTTCTTCATAGGTATTTGTATGGTGCTGTGTGCAGTGGCCTTTACATAATATATAGCTATTAAGTGAGTGAACAAATGAAAACCCCTGGGCAACCACCTCTCTGACCAATGAAAAATCTAAAGAAATATCAATGAAGTTCACTACATAATATAGGGAAGAGTCATAAAACTGTATTCAAGAACTGTTTCTGAGAAAAATAAGATGTGTGACCTCAGAGTACTTACCTTTCCTGTCTTTAACGTTTTTTCTCTGTAAAATGTGGTAAATTGGAAGAGATGATTTGAATGTTCCTTCCAGCTCCAGCAATCTAAGAGTATCTAATAGAAATTAAGAAGCAGAAAGATGATGACCAAAAGGACAGAGATCAATATTGGCAGCTAGAAAAGGGACTCAAGGGCAGTCAAAGTGCTGCTGGCCATGGACCACAGACAAACAAGCACCCGCATGGAACACTAACTCTGTTCTAGCAGCTGGAGATGGGGGTGTGGAGATCATCTTGACTGTCAAAAAGTGCCACCAACAAGAAGCATTTAATCAGCACCTGACTTCAAACTCAAGGGCTCTTTCCTCACAAGTAGAGATACAGGATTTGACCTGTTTTAGGTATTTCTGTATTATCCTCCCTCCACCAACGCATGACTGGATTGCATTATTACTGATTGTGCCTTCTGAAGACATATCCAAAATCCAAAAATCAAAATACTATTTGTCTCTTGAGACTGTACGAATATTATAGGAGCAATTGTTGCTTGATATTGTTGCTAAATCAGCAAAGACTATTTTCCTTCCTTTCCTTTCTACTGTTAAAAGTTTAGCAAACCACCATGGAATCCTATGCAGCAGTAAAAGAGAAGGATCCCTTACCATATGAGACAGCATGGAGGGGCCTAGAGAGTATTATGTTAAGCGACATAAGTCAGTCAGATAAAGACAAGTATCACATGATCTCACTTGTATGTGGAGTCTAATGAACAGAATAAACGAAAGAACAAAATAGATCCAGAGACATGGTAGCATGGAACAGCCTGGTGAATCTCAGAGGGAAGGCGGGGGTGGGAGGTGGGGTGGGTGGGTAGGTGGGTGGGAAGAGATCAACCAAAGAACTTGTATGCATATATGCAAAACCCATGGATACAGACAATAGGGTGGCAAAGGCCTGGAGAGGAGTGTGGGAGTGATTAGAAGAGGTCAAAGGGGAAAATAGGGGACTCATATATAATACATTCAACAATAAAGATTAAAACAGTTTATCAAAGTCAGAGAAAATGTAAACCAATCAAATCAGAGTTGAGTTTTTATTTTTTGCTTTTTGAAATTTATAATTCACTATCAGTTGTGCTTTTCACTGTAATAAGTATTTTACATCACCCAACAATATTGGCAGTACATAAGCTGAAATTTATATAAAAAGTAAAACTTAATTTGCTTGAAAATAACTTTATTTTCCAGGTTTAATTAGATAATTGCAGCACTCTTGATTTTCTTTCTAGGTATACATACCTGATAATACTTTCCAAATGGTGGCAATTAAAGTTGCACCAACATCCTATATATCTCAACTAAATTCCCCATGTGCCTATTGAATCAGCATGCTACCAAACAGTTACAGCACTCTTTAGAAGGAAAGAAGGTAAACATGTGCATCGAAAGACTGCAGGTTGATTAATAAAATGAAACTAAAGGTTGTTTTGTTGCTGTGTTGTATGTTTCTGTTCTTAGGAGCTTTGTTCAGTATCTTTGTTTCAATGTTAAAGCACTGATAATGTTTCTTTAACAATTTTCAATCTCCACATTCCCCCCCCCCCCCTTCTTTCTCATCCTGTCTCTGCTGCTGCCTGGCAACTTTTCTGTGAGGGAAGGAGAGTAAGAAATCTAGCAGCCCTTGGAATGATAGCTGCAGAAATTCCTAGCAACCTGATTTCAGGCCAATTCTACTTGCCCACATCACTTTCATGAGAGACACTGTCAGTCTTGGTTTGTTTAGACACACGCTCTGCTCCTAACAAGACTTTCAGGTAGTTGTGTAGTGGATGAATTGTTACTACCTATGGTAACTGCCCCCTGCACTGCCCCCCAACAGCACAAGAAAGTAATTAAGTTAGCAGAAATAAAATCTGATATTTGATCACATGTATATAAAGGGGGGCTCTAATTGGGAAGTATAAGATTACTTCTGGCTAATAATTAATATTCACGTGTTGTGTTAGAACAGAAAGTAAGAATGATTGGTTCTACTTTAATTTACCTCAATGAGAGTTCATAACAGTCCATAGTTTGATGAATTAATTTATTTAACTTGTCAGTGTTAATAACTCTGATTAGAATAAAGTATAATGGGACATAAAAACAAGCAGAATTTGACCAGTAGCTCCAGCTACTCTCTCTTCACCAACAGATCACTTAAATAACTTTATTTTCTTTTTTATTAAAGCATATATAATGAAAAATAGCAGTATTTCATAGAAAATTATACTCTTCCCTTTTATTTATAGTCCATTATAACTGATGGTCTATAAATAAATGTCCATTATAACTGATGGTCTAGAAGTAAATTATTTAATTTTAAAACTCAAATTTGGCCTTTACCTTTATCCACCTCATTCATGTCCATAAAACAAACAAACAAACAAACAAAAAAACACAACAAAACAACTATCTCTTTTGATGTACTAACTGGTCATTATCAATTTTTTTTTAATAAGAGCCACCTTTATACAAATGATTTGATGTGGGATAATTTTATCTAATTTTATTTGAATACTGTCCTTTATGTCAGTTTTGGAACAAATATGTCTCTATTAAGTTTAATATCTAATCCCTTTATTATTTATCACTATGACTTTGTGGTATGAAGCAATATCTTTATTATAATTTTTGTCTTAAAAACCTGCTTGACATGCATTTACCAGTAAGTGCATATGTTGTGATCACTGTACATACCTAAGCATCCTTTCTGCCACTAAACTGTTGTAGACAGTTTTTATACCCTCAGGTCTTTGTTAATAACATCTATTCACATTCTTAAAATAAGTCTTAAATTATATTTTGTTGGTAAAATTGAGAATCATTTACAGTTGATATTAAATACAGGTTCCCATCATTCATTTGCAAGCTTCCATTATTGTTACCAATATTATACTACTATTTTTAATCAAGTGTCATTCAATAGGCGATTTCATTGATAATTACTAAAAAGGAATTTTGTTTTGCTTTCTTATTCTGTCACAGCATGTGGACAACACATCCTTATTACTCTTTCATGCAGAGCACTTAAAAGTCAACCATATTATCTAAAAGATATCACATGGTTTTTACCCTGCCTAATTCATTCAATAGGTTTTTTATTACCAGGCACTACATATTTAGAAGGCAGCACATTTAGAATATGCATTGAAATTTGAAATTTGCAGGACATTTACTTCTCTAGTTGGTTTTTCCCTTTTAAGAGTTGACAGTTGAAATGTAGGGGTGCTATATATACTATAGAAGTGAATGAGTCACTGATTTGCAATTATGGTGTTTTTGATAAGGTAAGAGTCTTGGCTTGGTTGTACTGTTCTTGATTGCTTTTCTCCTCCTTGTGATTTTTGAGATGGGTAGGTGAATAGTGGTAATTGGCGGAAAATAGTATGAAAGAGAAAAACCTGTTTTGTAAGCACTCCTCATTTTGCTGTCAAGACTTCAGTGGATATGGATTACTAGTAGTTGTCCTCCTAGTTGACTGAATGGGATCATGTCAGAAAGATATCTGCTCACTTTGTCCTGATGAAAGGATAAGTATTTCGGAGATGCAGCGGTCTGTGGGTTGTGGAATAGATATTTATTACTTTGTGCATCATTCAGAACTTCCTCTTCCTCAGAGCCCCTCTCTCACATTCTTTGAACTCAGCCACTTATTCCAAAGTTTGTGAAATTTTAGTATGAAGTAAAGTAGAAAAAGTTTATCTTTAGTTTTCTATATGTTACATTTTAGTTAAAAAAAAACAACAACTAGGTTACATGAGATGTACAATAACTTTAGAAGGAAACATATCCTTTTAAATGTGGAAGGAGTTATCTTATAGATTTGATTTACAAGGGAAAATAAACTTGAAAATTTAAAATATGGAAAAAAACGGGCATAGAAGACATTTTCTAATCACAGAGGTATGAAAAAGTGAATTTCACAGATTTGTAGCAATGTCCCTCAGAGTTACCCCAGTGTGCTTTAAACCAGTCTAATTTTATTGGCCTTGAAGGAGCATCCAGAGATGTTTCTGGATTTTAGTCATAAACAGCTTGCCATTCATCTACTCTCTGTCTCAGCCAGTAAACCGAATAGAAGTGTTTAAATTGCTTCCCTTTGCTTCTCAATCTTCCTGTTGCTTAGTTGTTGTTTTTTTTCTTATAGTTTTCCCTGAAAATATTACATACAACACATTTTTCAAACTTGTTCTTAGGCCAGGATTATTGATGTTACAAGGGAAAAATAAACCTTCAACTCAAGATTTCTGATTTTTAACTCCCTAGCCATTTTTTCAATGGCAACCTAAAATTTTAGGCACTTGGGTGATCTTATTTTGAAACTTAAGTGATCATTCAAATCACTTTAAAAAATTCCCCTTGATTAATTGGGTGCCTCGGATGGTTTGGGAAAGTTTTTAAATCACCGCTGTACTATGTAGGAAAAGAAACACACACACACACACACACACAACAACAACAACAACAACAACAACAAAACCCTCAAGTGTTGAAAATGGGTTAAGGTACCCTTTTCAAGAGCGAAATCTACTGCAAAACGAACTGCCTATTTCTGGCTCCGAGGTTCCTGCTCAGGGTATCTCTTTCCATGCACCTTTCCTTCTCCTGTAATACATAACGACTTTGGGGGCTTGTTTGCTTGTTTCTGCTGAGTCACGGAATTTCGCATCTTTGTCCCAAGGGGCTACTCAGCGTAAAAGTTAAAACTGCGATTGACAAAGCTTGGCATTTGTGTGTCTAGCGGTGGAAACCATTTCCCTAAGAGAAGCTCGGTTCCTTGGCTTGTCCTTCCTTCCTGGGAAGGAGGCTTGCAGGGAACAAACGGCTCCAAACTGCTCGGCGAGAGAAGCACCGGGCGCTGGAGCTGCTAATTTCCAGCTGGCTGTTAGATGCGGAGCTTCCTGGGCGCCTGGCTGCCTCAGCCCATTGCAGAAGCTCCCCCCTCCCAACACCCCCCCCCCCCCCCTTCCCTAAAGACCCAGATCCCTACAGAACCAGCTTGGAGTTACTTTCCCTTCAAGGAGACCGACATCATCGTGATTTGTGGCGCTCTCAGTTCGCGGTGGTATTTTCCTGTTGTGTTAAATGTCTCTTACGAAGTAATAGACGTGATTGATGTGGGCAGCGAAGGGGTGTGTGGCGGCTTCGGTGATCAATCAGTGCACTCCCATCCGATGGCATCGCTCACTGCCCCTCTTGCGTGATGTAAGATCAGACGTACCCTGCATTGAAAAGTCAAGACACACGAGCGGCTCGCTCGCTCGCGCTCACACGCACTCCCTCTCCCCCACGCGCGCATCCGTGCACCTTCCACATCCTGCTCCAGGCAGGAGCGGGCGGACTGGCTGGGCTCATTCAGCTGAAGAATTCCCAGTGACATTTGTAAATGACGCCGCTCCATTCCGGGCTCCGAGCCGCCGCCGCCGCCGCCACCGCGGGGCCGAGGGTGCCGCCGAGCAGACTCCAGCGCAGGCTTCCCTACCGGGCGACCGCGATGTCCGAGTTTCTCCTCGCCTTCCTCACTCTCTCGGGATTACTGCCGATCGCCAAGGTGCTGACGGTGGGAGCCGACCGAGGTAAGGAGACCACCTCTCCCCTTTCTTCCTCCTTCTTGGTTTCCCTGCTGGAAGATGCTTGCAGATAAGTGAGTGTGAAACTTAAGTCCTTGCGGCCCCGCTCCCCGGGTCCGGTTGGCCACGGCGCGCCGGCCTCCTGGAGGGTGAATGGGGCGGTGGGGGCTCTCTGAACCCGGTGCCAGAGTCCTCGGCTCGCCCAGAGCTTGCTCCTTTTGGCCTTTGACCGGTCCTGATTTGCACCCCCCCCCCCCCCCCCGCCCCGAGTGTTTGGACTGGACCGCGCGCGTCTGCCCGCGCATCCCAAGCGCTGCAGATGTTGGAATAAGAATTCGCTTTCCCAAGACTTCTCTCCGAGCGGATTCAGGGCTCCGAGCTTTTGCGGGCTCCAGATTCTCTGCGTTAGGTAGATGCCCCCTCAACTTAGCCCTGGGTTCACTGCCTTACCCGCTGCACCCAGGGTGGCAGAGAGGCCGAAGCGCCCACCCAAGCCCCTTAGGTTTCTGTAGCCCCAGCCTGGGGTGGACTACGCGAGGTTCCTGTCAGCAGCGGAGAGGCTAGGGCTACCAGGGCGCTTTTGAACACAGACACCTGCTTGAACTTGACTTTTTTGTTTGTTTGTTTTTATTCCGAAGTTGTGTGATACAGCTCATGGTACCTGGGGATGATCACCCATCACTGGCATTTTGTCCTAGCTTTTTATCCAAATAAGAGCTGGTGAATGGTAGAAGTTTAAATGGGAATGTGTATGGAGAGCAGAGGAGGGGGAGGTGGTCATAAGAAACCTGGATTCTGTAAACTTTTGATCCGGAAATCCAGGAATCCCAGTGCAAGTTTGATAATCATTGAGAGCAGCTGCAAACGAGAAAAACAAACAAGAAAAAAAAAAAATAGTGAACAGATAGTTGGGTATCTGGCATTGGAATGGTTAACTGCTGCGAGTGGAAGCAGTGTCATAGATCTCGGTTTCTTTTTGCCATGAGTTCACATTGACTGGTATATTTCAGCTTGTTTGGGGTGGGGTGGGGGTGGGGGTTGTTACAATAAAGAGAAGTAAGAAAGATTGGAATGCTACCTGGATCCCAATGCCAAGCAAAGAGGCAAAATGTTGCCCTGGAAGATTTGATGACTGTGCTTATATAAAGCAAATTATGAACTGACCAAAAATTATTGCTTCATTATGGGGGGAAACAGGAATGAATTGTAGTGTTTCTCACCAACCTGCTCTTGGCAACCAGATTCTAGTCTGTATAATGTACACACACAGGTCATTTCCTACTAATGAAACTAATACCATTTCCTCCAGAGAGTCTGACATTTACGAAATATTTTAAACATATCATTGCCACCTAACCTTATAGCTTCTGAACTTGCCTTGAAGTTGGCATGGAACAGTGAAAACTATATGGATGAAATGGAAGCCCATAGCTTTATCTTGACACGATGATGATGTTTTGATCTGGAGCAAAAGGCTCTCAACCCTTCTTCGGAAGAATGTTTGAAATTGGACCAGAGCAGGTGAACAGAATGAAGCTTTTCAGCCCTGTGTACCAGCAAAGTCATGGCACCGGCAGATGACTGCTATTGGGCTTGTTTTCTTATTGAGTCCCCGATCTCCAGAAATTGACCTCATCTAGAGCTCAGGCCTCAGTTTTTTGTATGTGTCTAGGAGGGATAGAGCTATTGCTACAATGATTGGAATGAATACCTGAGGAATTTTAAATATAATAAAAAGTTAAATATGTTGCCCTCCCCAAACTTCTTCTGAGAGAGGAAACTAAGTACCTCAAAGGACTACAATCTAGTTCCATGGAAGGGGTGGGTGCCCTCATCTAATATATAGACAGGTTACTTTTTCTTTAAACCGAAATAGTGTCATGTTGTGGGCGCCGTCATCTAGTATATAGACAGGACACATGGAAGAGATGGTTACTTTTTCCTTAAACCGAAGCAGTGTCATGTCGTATCACCATGTCAGCATAAGAGGTACTATATCAGCTAGCACAAGTAAAATTAGTTGTAGACCAACTTTCATATATATTTAAAACAACTTTCAAAACTGTTAGAAAAGACCTAAAATTGTCACAGCTAGTTACCAAAAGTAAAAAGGATGGGTCCTTTTTGGACAAAAGGAAAAATGATATGACATTTTGTTGAAAGTTAGAAAAGAAAGTGCTGCTGCATTATGACAAACTTCTTCATGACATGCTGAACAAGATATAGGAATGTACTAGTAAATTCAAAAAAGAGGTTGCTTTTGCACAGGCTCATGTCAATTGTCCTTGAAGAATAAAAGAGGCATGTGAATTACACAGGTGTGTTTTCTAGTGCAAGAGCTAGAGATTCATGCCAGAAAATGAGAAATCACTTTCAGGTTCTCCAAACACATATGGGGTAATGGGTAGTTTCTTAGCTGTGTGGACTAAATAGAAATGGTTGTACTACTCTCTACCTGTGTTGCTCTTTCCTATGTAAGCTTTAAGTATAAAAGCAAACATTTTTTGTAACAGAAAAATAACTTGCATGCTTCTATCCAATTTATACCAATTCAATTGTTCTTTAATTCTATATTGTTTTTTTCCAGTTAATGCTGATTTTAATGTAAGGTTAAGCTAATGTACATGTCAGTTCTTATTAGATTTTTTCCATTTGAAAAAAGAAACATCTTTGTAACTCTTAACAGCAAAAGTGGAGGATAAATCTTATTCACTTGGGATCAACCAATGTGTTATATAATAATGCCATATCATATGAGAGTAGGGCTTGAGAAGGAGTAAGACTTAAAAAAAAGATATTTTAAATCGTTAAATTTTCTGATAAAAGAGGGATGGGCTGTTGAATTCTTAAATTCTTGAGTCTTAAAAGATGTGGAGACATATTTACAAGTAATAAAAGTTCCTGGTCTTATAGCCATTTAAATGTGTATATCTATAAAATTATCTACAAATGGCAATCAGGCATATGTAAAAATCTTAACTTTTCTCTCTTGAAAGAAGAGTGAACTGCAATCCTTGTCTCTTTATATCCAGAAATATCATAAAAGTTTTGTTTAAAAGAGGTCTCTTTGAAGAGATCTCTTTGAGATCTCTCTCAAATTGACACAGGTAATACAGAAAGGAGACAATGAGAAAATGAACAAATTTGATGTCTTAAAACAAGAGGAAAGAATGTGAATTTCAGAAACAGATTAAGGGTAGCAAAGAGGAGTGGGAAGACAGCAAATGACTTTAGGAAGAGGCCGAATTCAAATGACTATTTCTTAAGGAAGAGTTAAAGTACCCTTAGGCAAAATGATAATTTCTTAAAATAAATAATTTCTTCTGATTTCATAATAAATCTTATGAAAATGTTTGCAGTGTAAAATAATTTGAAGAGACTTCTACCAATGTGAGACTGGATATAATTAAGCTCTTAGTATGAGAAAACATGTGAAAGAGTTGCAGAAAACTTAAATGTTGACTATGCTAGAATCATTAAGAGGGAAATGATTTTTTAATTGGATGTAAAAAATCTTAGAAAGGGTGAGGGATGAATGATATAGTTAACATATACTTAAGAACAAGATCTTACTTGTTAGCCACAGTGGAGACCTGCAGAAATTTTAGTTTCCAAATGTCTTGCATCCAGGATTTAATTTCTTGTTACTTGCCTTGTCAATTTATTTTCGGAGCTTAGGGTGTACAACAAAGATAAGTTCCATTTAACCTCACACCTGTCAGAGTGGCTATCATCAATAAGTCAACTTGTCAAAACTAGTATTGGTGGGGATGAAAAGGGAATCATCCACTGTTGGTGGGAGTGCAGATTGGTGCAGCCACTGTGGAAAGCAGTATAGAGATACCTCAAATAATTAAAAATAAAACTGTCTAATGAGTTGCCAGTTCCACTTCTGGGAATATATCTGAAGAATCCCAAAACACTAATTTGAAAGAATTTATGCACCCCTATGTTCATTGCAGCATTATTTACAAGTAGGGGCCTGGTGCATGAAATTCGTGCACTGGGGGTGGGTGGTCCCTCAACCCAACCTGCCCCCTCTCACATACTGGGAGCCCTCAGGGGATGTCCAACTGATGGCTCACCTCCAGCCTTGGGCACCCAGTCATCGCCCTGCTCAGCTCAGCCCCAGCTGCCTGTGACCACCAGGCCCCCGGGGCCTGGGCGCTCACCACCATTTCTGCTCACAGCGCCTGGGGGCCGGGTGCTGCCTGCCCGCCACCACTACCACTGCTGCCATCACTTCCACTCACAGTGCCCAGGGGCTGGGTGCTCCCCTCCACTGCGTTTCATCTCCACCCCCAGGCTTGGCCCACTCACACCACTTGGCTCCGCCCCCACTCCTGATTGGCTGGTAAAATAGCCAATCAGGAGTGAAGGTATAGTCAAATTTGCATGTTTCTCTTTTATTATATAGGATAGCCACAATTTAGAAATAGCCGGACCACCCATTAGTAGATGAGTGGCTAAGAAAAGCTATGGAACATTTACATAATGGAATAATACTGAGCCAACAAAAGGAGGCAATCTTAGCTTTTGAAACAGCATGGGTGGACGTGGAGAGTATTATGCTAGTGAACTAAGCCAGGCAGAAGAGACAAGTACCATATGATTTCACTCCTATGTAAAACCTAATAAACAAAATTAAGTAACAAATAAAATAAAAATAGACTCATTGATACAGAGACCAACAGACTGACAGCTATGGGCAGGGGGAGGGTTTGGGAGACTGGGGAAAAGAGTGAAAGTATTAAGAAAAAAAACACACAAACATAAAACCAAAACTCATAGACATAGATAACAGTATGGTGATTACTAGATGAAAAGAGGGGGTAAGTGAGGTAAGAGAGGATTTAGGAGGATTAATAATGATGGAAGGACTTGATATGTGTGACTGATGAACACACAATGAAATATACAGATGATGTAATATACAGTTGTACACCTGAATCCTATATACTTTTATTAACCAATGTCACCCCAATACATTCAATTAAAATAAATAAAAATAAAGTCACATGGACTAAATAGGTATCTGTATCTTCCATTTGTTCTATATATTACTACGATCCAGATTTTTCTTTATGATTCTGCCATCTTCTATAAAATGTGCTTTCACATTTTTTAAATTTCTTCCTTCCAAGTTATAGGGATTCTGTGTGGTAAAAAGTACCAACTAGATGTATTGATTGATTTATCTGTCTTCTTTGGTGTTCGTCAAAACAATTCCTATACAAAGGAAATGCATTTTCGTTCTAGATAGATTCAAGAAAGTAGAATTAGTACTGAAACTTAAACATGATTGTATGAACATGATGTCATTTGATAGTGAATAGAACCAACCTCTTATAGGTGTGTGTACATGCATGTGTGTATCTAAATCTATCTATCTATCTATCTATCTATCTATCTAATCTTCTTTAAAATAGCTACTTCAGCAAAAATATCTATAAAAACATGAATTTAGCCTGAAAAGTGGAAAGAGATTATTAAAATAAACTTCTCTTTTTTTAAATGTACGACAATAAATAAAAACAACTCCCCAAAATGTAAGATATATATTTGGGATTATTTCTTCCTTGAAGAACAAAAATGTGAAATGAAGAAACCGTTAAGAGTTATTTTTCAACTCCCAGCATGCACTATTCTATTGAATTCATTCCAAATATTATATATATATATATATATATATATATATATATATATATATATATATATATATAGTAATAGAATCTGGTAGTGGAAAAAATAGATGTCAAAGTGCATTTGTGTTTGAAATGCTTATAATTATAAGGAACCAGTGCTTATACTTTGAAAGTGTTTTTTTGTAGCTAGAATACTGAAGCAAAGTTTGAGAACTTTTCAAATCAGTTCATCAGAACCTATATTGGACCAAACTTCTATCAGGAAATAGTCATGTTTACTTTAGGTAGTTCATAAACTTTTCTTACATTCTCTGAAGAAATCTAGCTCTCCCTATTTAATCTAAGAATAATGGCAAAAGCTACCTTGTTTTACAGAAAGTGCAAACAAGATTTGGGGGTTTTGTTTGTTTGTTTTGGTGGGAAAGGGAGGACAAGATTAATCTACAACCAACCAAACAGAAGAGTCATGACACCTTCTACCCTCTGTGGAGCTGCTCTACATTTTCATATGGATTGATAGTCCCCAAATTTAACCTATACAACGACCCATTAACAGAGGCATAAGAGTGAAA
The DNA here is from genome assembly GCA_027563665.1 of Antrozous pallidus. NCBI lineage: Eukaryota > Metazoa > Chordata > Mammalia > Chiroptera > Vespertilionidae > Antrozous > Antrozous pallidus. The sequence goes on from CM050508.1 coordinate 75,212,426, forward strand.
TTGGAACATAGCATTCACAAATCTTACCATCTTCAGCCCTTATGGAAATTCTCCAGTTATTCTATTTTGGAAGGTGATATTTAGAGCTTTTTAGTTCCTTGAAAAAAAAAGTTCAACTATTTGAACATTAAATACAAAAGTATGAACATATCTCTAAAAATTAATTTGAGTTTTAAAAAGTTAATTTTGGATTAATTTACATATGTGCCAAAGAATGTATTTTCCTCACTTGTTTTTGAAAGTATTGTGCTTGCCATAATATTTAATCACTGTTCTCACTCTTCTGTGCTTTCTCACTTGATTAAATGGTAACCTCTCCAAGTACCTCTGAATCCTCTACATTATAAAAAGAGGAAGATTTTGCAACACATCAGAACAAGCAAACTTAGATCTTCAAAATTTATATATACTTTTCATTAGATGTTTTTCTGTTATAAACTGCTGTCACAATTTTAGATCTATGTTTTCTCTTCATAAATGATTTGGTGGCCTCCTTTTCCCGCTTGGCATAACTAGAAGGCTGAGTTATTTATTACGATATTCTGAATTCAGTGATACCTATTGATTTAGGTTATCTCTATAGAAACTCAATTATTCTGACTTAGGTTCCAGACTAATAATTGATGAAATTGAGTAATAACTGAAGGGGAACCAAACTATTAGATAGTAGCCAGTAAGAACTGCTGAAACAGTTAAACTGATCTTGCATTGAAAACCCATTAGTTGACTTTTATGGTAAAACAATAATAACATATTTCCCTGAAAGACCTTTGTAGAGTAAATCATATAGGCTTTTATCTATACTTTGTAGAGTAAATCATATGTGCCTTTCCCATTGTGTCTATAATAACAGACACATTAAATATATTTGGTAGAAATAATATATTGATATCCAAGAGTAGCCTAAGAATTTAAAGCGTGACTAGAATATGAATACAGCATGGCCTGTGTGGCTCAGTTGGTTGGGTGAAATCCCAAGTACCTGAAGGTTGTTGATTGGGTTCCCAGTTAGGGCACATGTCTGGTTCAGAGCTCAACCAGTTACTGGGCAAGGAGGAGGCAGCTGATTGATATCTTCTCACAATGATGTTTCTTTCCCTCTTCCTCTTCCTCTCTCTAAAAATCAATAAAAATATTTTTAAAATAATATGAATGCATATATGGTCTGAATTTATTCATGATCAAAGATTACTAATTATTTTTTAAATTAAGATTTGTTGTTTTCTCATTTTGTAAAATATTTAAAAAAATATATTTTATTGATTTTTTACAGAGAGGAAGGGGGGATTTTTAATAGAGAATTAGAAACATTGATTCAGCTGCCTCCTGCACACACCCCTACTGGGGATGTGCCCGCAACCAAGGTACATGCCCTTGAGAAGAATTGAACCTAGGGCCCTTGAGTCTGCAGACCAACGCTCTATCTACTGAGCCAAATTGGCTAGGGCTATAAAATATTTTTCAAACTTAAAACATATTCCAAAATGTTGTTTCAAAGTCAAGACATTCTCTCTTCATAGGATAGACAAGGAATCATTTCAGTGATGACATAGACAACAGGAGTTAGTCTGCTTTCCAACATGACCCTAACAACTTTCTCATGTGATTACCTCAATTTACTTTTAGTCTGCAGTTAGCTGTGCAATTATAGGCTTTAAAAAATTCAATGCTATGATCAGATAAATGGGCCCCTTCATTTATTGTTGATTTCTCAGTAGGTCAGATTCTTGTATTATCAGAGCAAAAGTCTAATTTTTTAGGTTGGTAATGCTTATGTTACTTTTATCATTCAATGACTTGGCCACTCATATTTGCAAAATAATTATATATCATTTCCATTTTTTCAAATATTCCAAATAGTTGTAAATATATAACAGTGGTCAAAGGTGTCTTTACTACAGAAACAGTGAAACATAATTTTCATTAATGATTTCCTACTGTTGTGTCATCTGTTTAATCTTATTTTTCTCAGCTATAAGTTTGGATATAGTCATATATATATAAAAGTTTCTTTTTATAATGTAAATATTATAACTATGTGTTTTATAGAAAAGGAGTTGAGAAAGTAGTTTTTCATATGAGAATCTTTCTAACTTTGTTAAGAAAGAAAAACTATGAAAAAAAGAAACTTCTTAAAGAAAATAAGGGCGTGTGGCTTTGCTAAGATAAGGGCATTACATTTTATCTCACAACGCATTCTTAGGAACAGTCAGACATCCCTTCCAGAGTGGCGTGCACCTCATTGTCTTGGCTGGCTTAGTCTTCAGACCAAAGACAGGTATTGTTGAAACGCGACCTCATTTTAGTTGAAATACATTTCTTCTTTAGGTAAGATCAAGGTACCACACATCATCTCTTGTCTTATTCTTACAATCAATAGGAAACTTCTTCCTAACTTTTCCACATTGCATTGACATCTTCAAGACTTCCAAGACAGCTGAACTTTAGAAATACGCATACATAATTTCTTAAGAATTTTTCTACCGCTGAGTTTTTCTTTAATGGCTATTTGTCATCTTAGCCCTTTCTTCTTAAAATGAGAAAAAGAAAACTAAAAATACGACAGGGGAGAGGGAAGTAAAACTTAGTTGTGGTTGCTTGCTTTGAATGTTCCTAAGGTGTTTTAATATACTTGCAAAAAAAGCGAAACTGTAGGTATAAAGCTAATAACAGAAATGGGTCTACAATGATCTATTTTCTTTAGAGATTAGGATGCGTAAGGAGAGGAAGGACAAAGAGTCTAAGAAAGAGAACATTCACACTAAGAATTTCCTTATACTTCAATCCACACAGATCAAGTAACTGAGACAATTAGGAAACCTCACATTTTTGCTAAAATATAAATTCTAGAGTTTAAAAAGTATTTGGTTTTTAATTATTTCAAAGCTTGTGTGCATTTTCCTAAAGCTTTTAATGGTATATTTAACCAGTGTGAAAATGTTAAAATAGCAAATATGCAGCATTAAAATATTTTACTTTATTTTAGCTCTATTAATTTTAAGCCCTGGCATGGGTTTCAAGCTCAATCCCAGGAGGAGATGCTCAGGAGGAAAGAAATCCATGATTCTCTCATCATTGATGTTCTCTCTCTCTCTCATCCTCCCTCTGCAATCAATAAAAGAATTTTAGAAAATTAAGCTTTGATAGTATAGTAAAAAGGATGTTTGTTTGTGGTTGAGATTTTTGCCTCATCAGGAGAAGGTATTACAGATCATGTCTAATGGGAATTCTATTTCTATGATTTTCATTAAAAAATAAGTAAGATTTATAGATAGAATCACTAACTCAGAATTTAGGTCCTTCTGAGTTTTTATACTGTCATTCTAATCCAAAAGCTGGCTAGCAGTTCTCCAGTACCAGGTTAAAGGCCCATAATACTAGTGGCATATAGCTCTTACTTGGGAGAGAATATGGGGGACACTTAAAAAAATCGTTTTACTTCTGTCCATTTTAAGATTACATTCTATTCTATAGTTCTTTCCCCTATAAGGGTGTTTTCTTCCTATTTTCACTTGCTAATGATTGTCAAGTTTGTTAAATGAATTCTGATTAAAGTATCAAAATCTTAGCACTTTTTCCACTCCCTTTGTTGTTCTCATTGCTGAGAGAACATAAGGTTATGAAAGGCATAATAATTTTATATTGTGTGTATTTTCTTCTGGGTGTCTGTGAAAACCCCTCCATAACTTTTTAGAAAACTGTTTCAACCAACTCTGAAAAGAGAGACATAGCAATGTTCTTACCTCCCATGATTTCAAGAAACTTAATGTATGTGAAAACACACTGCAGTATATAATGCATTGTGTAAATATCCATTATTTGATTAATTATACCATTAATTGAATAAAAATGCTAACAGCAGCAGAAATTTCTTACATTTTCAGGATGCTTTAACTTTTTTTTTTTTTACCAGTTTTTTCTTACTGAGATTATATGATCTCTAAAGCAATCCTTGTGGTTGGCAGTCATTCATTTATTTTTTTCACCCATTGAACAAAGTTGAGTAAATATCTATTGGGTGCTGTTCCAGGTGTTGGGAATGAAGCAAGTGAGCACGTTAGACAATGAAACTGGTCTGAAGGGGCTTACATTTTCATGTGAGATGAAACAGACAATAAATAAAAAAAATAAACTAGTAAGTAGTATCTTGTGCTAAGAAGAAAGAAAAAGAATGTAACGTAATTGAGAGACGTGGTCTGAGGATTGATGGTTGTAGTCACAGAAAACCTTTTTGAGAAGGGTGACATTTGCTGAGACAACAGTGATGAGAGGGAGCAAAACAAGCTGTGCATACTTCTGAGGGATGAGCTTTCCATACTCACCCTTGAGAGGAAGCCATGAATTTGTCATTTTAGAGAATGGAGAAAGGTCTGTGCGTCTGAAGAGAATTGTGTTTGGGAGAGAGGCATGGGGACAGGCATAGTTATAACGAAGCTGTAATTGTTAGGTAGAACCATGCTGATCAAGGTGAAGTATGTGAATTTTGTTCTTATTACAATAGGCAGCGATTGATATTTAATCAGACGTGATATGACACAATTTAATTATTTAAGAGATCATGTTCACTGCACAATGAAGAAGGACTAGAAGATACATAGTGATCCAGGTAAGGGATTATGATAATTGTCCTGGAGAGAGAAGTTGGTGGCTTCAGTAAGGGGGTAGCAGTTAAGGTAAGGAAAAGGGAGAAGAGTAACTCACATTTTTAATTTAGGAAAATATTTTTTTTAAAACAATGGGTGCAGCAACATTTGATATATTAGGAGGATAAGGCATGACATGAAATCTCAAATTATTCTTTTTGGAGGTTAGGGTTAACATACTAGGTTATTTCAAAATGAATACATTCTGTTTTGCAGCACTCTGATTTGTATGAAGCATGTTTCACAATATAAAGGTGCATGGACCCTCTAATCATGCTCACTTCTTATCCACTTTTCTCTTATTTCAGAAGTATTAATACACCCTTCTCCATTACCATAGTACACAAACCATTTCTGCAGAATGGAATTAATAGAGTCTAACTCATAGTACTCTTTGGAGATTTAGTTAAAATAAAACACTTACTGTTTTAAGCATTGGTAAATATGGCAACAGTGATTTTTCCTTGATTTCTACCATTTCAAGCCAGTACAACAGCAGCAGAACTAGCCTTTGGCTTATGTAAAGACACATTTGCATTTGTTTGTTTTTCTTGAGGAAGTCATCAGTGTTTTCAAGGAAGACCTTTTTTTAATTAATTAATTAATTAATTAATTAATTAATTTTTATTGTCCCTAATCCTCAGAAAAATGTTTGCTCTTAGTCAAGTTCCACTTATGGATAGTTGATGAAAGGGAAGAAACTGTAAGAGAGCTGCTATTGGCTATAGTCATTACGCTCCCTGGAAATCCAAAGAGAACTGTAGAAACGAATAGGATAGTGATGAGTAATGGAGAGTCTCCTGGCTAAGAGGTATTCCTCTCGGCCAGTTGGGCCCTTGGCTTATTCTTCTGTATTATCCACACATTCACTGACTAAAAGTTATAAGAACTACTATTTTCCAGTGAATGTCAATTATAGACTGAAGGAAGAAAGAACTAAACAACAAAAACCAGAACAAGTAATAAAACACTAGTTTAATAACTGTATGAATTTGGAGTTTCAGGGGAAGTTTGCTTATGGCTACAAAACCAAACCATTTGGGTTTACTGAGTTCTTGTTAGTATTAAAAGGAAAAAGAAAGTAGAGAGTGAGAGGCTCTATAAAACTGATGTAAGAGAAAAAAGTACCAGAGACCAGAGAATTTGTAAGAAAGGAGAAAGCAATGAAGTTTTTGAAGGAAATATGTTTATTATTAAACTGAATGGGTTACTTTATGTCTGAAGTTATTTGACAATTATTTGGGATTTGGTTCCATTTATTTATTTATTTTTATAGTGCTCCTTTTCTCACTCAGCTCTCTTTTCTGTTACCTTGATAAAAAGTCAACTTTAGTTTCAAAATTTGATATTTAAATCTGCATTCCAAAGTACAGGTTTAGCCCAAAATATTCTCACTTAGTTTCTTTTTCAGTTTACAGGCCATCTAGTGCCAAACATCAACCATTTTGTTACTATTTATTTTATACCAGGAGCAGCAGCATTATGGAGGAACTATTTCATCCCATCCAGAGAAATTACCTTGAAAAGACTACATGATCAATACAAGTACTGTTTTAAAAGATTACCTAACCTGCTTTCTTCATTTTTAAACATGTTATGCTTTTAGATTTAAGGAGAGAAGACCTATACCAAGCTGACATTAGGTGAAAATAAAAAGAGATTTAAAGCTCAGGCATTTAAAGTTTTAGAAATACTTAAAAAAGCTACTAAAGTTAAAGATCTCAACCAATTTATTTTTTTGTATAAAGACCTTACATGTGATTTAGCAGACATTTGCAAAATGCCTGTACAGAAATTGAATTTGCCTGTGACTTTGAGTTCAGTTCATTTTTCATTCATGTTGCCTTCAAACGCCTATAATTTGGTTCCCAAAATTTCAGTACTAAAGTCAGCATAATGCCTAGAAAAGAGTTAAATATGAAATAAACTCCAAAATTTTATTACATTCCAGAATGACAGACAAAATGAAATTTAAGACTAGAAGATTTTGCATTAATATTGAATTTGGGACTCGCCGTAAATTTGTTTGCAGTACTTTAACAGAGGGGTGCCAGAAAGTTTGGAAATACGTAAATTAATCTGAGTAATTGGAAACAGCAGGAAGGGGAAGGGTCACTTGTGTATGTGTGAGTACAAGGTATGATTTATGTTCCCCAACTAGGACTCTGCTCACACCACAGAGGTCTGCTGAATGCCCCCCCCCCTTTCCATAGGATAAGCACTATAAGAAAAGATCCAAAATGAGTATAAGGGAGTTATTTATATTTTATGTAAAGTGAAAGATAAATACTGACTACATGCTCAGAATCAGAGGCATTTGAGCAGGACATGTTGTGACCCTTTGGAACAGACCTAGACCTGCTAGGAAGAGCCAAGGAAAACAGACAAAACATATTTAGACAACAGTTACGCTGGCAAGACACCTGAAAGATCTAGCAATTGCAAGAAAATCACTTAAGTCAAAAATAAACTTTCAGAGATTGAAGCTACCGGAGTTCACTAAGATTTAGAGATGAATGCCAAAGAGGATTAGCGAAGCTCTCTTCCCTTTGAAATACAACAGTAATGGCTCTAAAGGCATGTCTCAAACCCATGCTTGAGAGTCACTGTATAAATGAGAATAGAGCTCAACATACAGTAAGGATAGTAACATTTTCTTACAAAAGGAGGACAACATATAAAGGAACCTGAAACAAGAATCCTGCCCTTTCCTCTCCCTTTTGCAGGCAAGAGAAAATGATAGGTGGTATTTCTTTTATAGTTAAACTGAGGGAAATGCATAGGCTAGGGCTTATGAGGTCCCGAGATTCAGAGAAAATGCAGCTTAGATTTCTTTGCTCATCATTTTAAGTAATGGCACTCAGGCACGTTTGGCTGACCTTTATGAATTTTTACAAACACAAGAGCATTCAGTACCCAGGATGGTCAAAAGTAGCTCTGGGTGACACGTACATTAGATAACACCCACACTGTCTAAGCGGACAGCTGATATTCAACTGGAGCAGTTTCTAGCCTTGTATGAATGTGGCCTGAGGGTAGCTGGGCCTTTAGATAATTCAAGGGAGTCCTGGAATTTGACGTTTTATTCAGAATGCTCTAACAAAACAAAGCAAAAAACACAAAGAAATAATCTTGTAGGGGGTCAAAAACAGGAGCTGATAGATTTAACACCAGGCTGTCAGCCTGGGACTCAGTACAGTGCCCCTTAATTGCAGAAATCCGTAGAAGATTGTGCTGGGTAACAGTGAAAAGACATTTTACTTGGTGCATTGCAGACAAAAGGTGGCCCTAGAGAGCTGAGCATAGGTCTTGAAATTTGGAGTGCATTATTGTTGCAGGCCGTGGCTTTGGGAGAAGGTTACCAAAGTGAATTCAGTCAGTGCCCTGGATCTCAGCCTCTACAACTTCTCTCCCCTGTGGGACATAAAGGCAGAATCAAGGGAGAAAGCAGGTACAGAGAAAAGTCTTAATGACTCAGAGGAGAGTTAGTAGTGATAGGAGGCCCAATAGAGACTTGGGATAGGGACATGCCACCAAAAGTCTTCTAAGGAAGAAAGCTCTGCTGATAATGGTGAGGAACTGCTATATAGATTATTTCAGTCAGCTTCGGCACTGCAGGCAGCTGCTGAAAATTGTTCTGCGCAATAAGGAAAAGCCACATGACGAAAACAATATTGCTGGGCTACACACAGATCATTATTGAAATGTGGAAAGAAAAAAAATATAAGACCAAAAAGGAGAAGAAAATACAGTGAAATGGAGATGGCAGAGCTATCATCCTGATGAGTAAACACATTCTCATGCTGACACACAAATGGGATCACATTTATGTTTGCGTTTCATCTTCTTTCCTTGGGGAATGCTGTGACTTAAAGCCAACTGCGTGCTTGTTTACCACAGGTTGTCTTTAGGTTACATACCTGTGCTCACATAAGATTAGTATAACCAAGTTGACTGTGCAAACCAGTTATTTTTTAAAGCATTTTTTTCAACTTTTTATTTGAAATAATTGTAGTCTTATAAAAAATTCATACAACTAGTGCAGAGAGTTCCCATACATCCTTCACTCAGCTTTCCCTAATGTTAACATATTGTTTAGCTGTAATACCATTATAAAAACAAAAAGTATATATTGGTACAATGAATATTATTACCTAAACTATAGACTTTATCTGAATTTGGCCACCGATGACCAGTTCTATCCTGGCATCCCATTCAGGATTCAGTGCTGCATTAAGTTGCCATGTCTCCTTAGACCTCCAATCCGTGACAATCTCTCGCTTTAGTTTATGTTCATGACCGGGTTCAATTGAAAAACCCTGGTCAGTTTTGTGTGTTTGTGTGTTTTTTTTTAATGCACCACAATTTGGGTTAGCATGATATTTTATCAAGGTTGTGCATTTTTAACAATAATAACACATAAGAAATGGGCCCTCCTCAGAGTACTGTATCAGGAGACATATCAATATGTCTTCTTATTAGTGATGTTAACGTTGATCCCCTGGGTGAAGTGATGCCTTCCTCATTATTTCTATTTGAAGTAATTAGAATTCTTCTGTAAAAAAAAAAGCTGTTCTTATTTAGGCATTAAAGTTAGTATAGACTCACAGATTTTTATTACTGGTTATAATCCATTGCTGTCATTGTTCATTTTCTTGCTCAGATCTTTCTACATTTACCTATTAGTTGCTCTTTCAAATTGGCTTCTCTGCTCTTTGACGTACCACCATCCTTTTGTGAGCACGTTGTGTTGTTACTTTCTTCATAGCCAGATGATTCAAGCTCTTGTATTTTCTCTAGGAATTTCATATTATATAGAAACTTCAAAATGAAAATTCTGAATTAGAGTGATTAGAGTGGTGATGCTTATTAAGACATTCACAATTTCACTGTCCCCAAAGTTTCTAAAGAAAAAGATAAAGACGTTTTATAAAATCAGTGGACATTTATTGGTCTTTTGTTAGAAAACTGTTAAGGTCTTAAAAAAAATCATCTCTGTCCTGAAAGTCTAATTTAGATAAGAGGCATTATGGAAGCGTAAGCAAATCCCATAAGAGATAATTTGATCAAACCTGGCAGAAGAGGCCAGGGGACAATAGTGATTCCATGTCTTGTCTTTTGAATGGGGATTGAACAGAAAAGAATATGCTAGATATAAAGAATGTCTTTTATATTTTGGATTATTATTGATCTACTGTTAGTGTTCAGACTAGTATATTTAAAGAGATTCTACAGCTGAGTCTGGATTCTTTAGTAAGGGCACAATGGTAAGTTGGTGTTTTTAATGATAAAAACCAGAAGACATATAAGCCTACTTACTTACCATTTGTGATTTAGTTAGCACAATATGAGTCTCCAGTGATTGCCATTAAAAAAAAACGATAGTTTCTGTCCATGGTCCAGAATTCCCAATGAACCAATTGGTAAAATCCCAACTAATGAAACAAGCATGGCTTTGTATAAAAAAACTATCTGGAATATTCTCAAAGGGTCTAAAATACCCACTCTTTCAAAGTACACAACTTTTTAAATTTCTTTGCTTTTTACTATCAATTGTGAGCACCCTATTGCTTTTTTTTTTTAAAACTCTTTCTGGTTGTCTTGCTCTTCATCATTATTTTTAGTTTCTCCTAACTTTGAAATTACCATTTTTTCCTCTCCTCACTGTTGTATTCTTTTTTACCTGCAAACAGAGCTAAACACAAACTCACAGCCAAAGACTCGGATTTATCTCAGGTGTTTGGATATAACCTGTTTTAATGGTGTATTGTCTAAAAAATATAGCTATGATATTACTGAATTGACCAACAGTTTTGGCTTCTGATAATAGCTCTGGTAAGGTAGTGAGAAACAGATAGTTGGAAAGCAATGTTCCACCCATATTGATTTTTTAACAACTTAATACATTTTAGGAAACGATCCATCTAAAAGGCATTATGACTTGCTGAGGAAAGCTGTACACTGGGAACCGGGAGAGTGGGCTCAATTCCCAGCTCTGCATCTGACTCACTCTTTGTCCTTGGGCAAGTCACTTCATCCCTCTCTGTATCTACCTCCTGCCTGGTAAAACAAGGAGAATAATACAGAAAGGCTCCCACCTCCCCAAAATGTGTCGAGGCTGCACTTAGTAACCACGGAAGGGATCTTTCTTCACCTTGCTGGCTAATGATAGTCAGCATCTAGGTTTTTTTTTTTTTTTTTAATCAGCATCTAGTTTGAATAATTTTGCATTAAGAGCATGGTACTATAACTGATTGCAAAGAATCCTTTAATTCACACTGTAGTACATATTGTTTTCTGTTAAGGCACTCATTGCTTTGCAGAGTGCGTTCACCCACTCATTGCTAGGAGGACTTGTGGATCTGTGTGTACAAAAATATCTGTTTGTCTCAATCTACTTGAATGCCAACTATGGAGTCGTATACGGAGCATTGCTGAGCCCATTGAGGGAGTAGAGTATGGAATCCTGAGGAAAAGAGGTTTGCAGATAAGAAGCTGCTAGATGTTGCTTAGCAATATTTATTCAAAAATGCTATTGCCAAGGTTAGAGTTTAGACAATAGGAAAATCTACATAGGCAGGAAAATCACATAAAAATGCCATGTAACAGATGAACAAATGTCTCTTCCTCTATCATAGCTTCCCTGATTCCTCCAGCAAAAATTATCTCCTTAATTTTTTCTCCCTTTTCTTTGATCTTGCTGGTTCATTTTACCTTTCTGTAGTTTTCCATAAATGTCTTTTAATATTCTTCTCTTTTAACTAGTAGGTAATCATGGATCATGCATTATTTTTGGTTGTTATTTCTCTTAAATTTCCCTTCTTATTGAGAGTAGCCCTTCATATTGTTTTTATTATCTTAATCTTCTGAAATGATCCTGCCAATTGTAGAATATCCTATATTCTGAAATTGTCTTATGTCTTCATTATTTCATCTGTCTTTTGGTTCTGGATCACTACTATTTTACCAAACTGGATACTAGATCTACAGGCAAGGCTGGATTCAAATTCAACATTTCTGGACAAGAACACTTCCCATGTTATATTAGATATCTGAATACTTAATAGCTGTGATGTTAGACATTTGTGTACAAAGCGGGATTAATAATGCAGATGATAGGAGAGGCAGAAAGAGCACTTCTGCTTTGCTGCAGTGCTCAGGGGCAACATGGTATATGTATCATGGTGAAAGAAAAAAGCTTGGCACTTATTTGCTGTATCTCCTGTGATCAATTACTTTATCTCTTCAGGTGTTATTTTTCTTATCCAAGAAACTACAGGTCCATTGCACAAAGAGATTCCTGCAATAGGCCTTCCTTCCCTTGGCTCCCAGCATTGATTTTCCTCTGGCACCCAGGACCCAGGCCTTCGCTCCATCTGGAGTCTCCCTTCTTTGTCTGCCATCTTCATCTTCCTGCAGCACTCCAGAGTCTGCAGCCTTGTCTTCACTGCGGCACTCTGCTCCTGTAGATCCATTCCACCCCCTATGCCCTGTCTTCCCTCTCATAGCAGACATCCTGCCCCACCTGGCCACTCCGCACCTGGAGCAGCTGGGCAGCTGCCATCTTTGGTTTTCTAATTTGCATACTCACTCTGATTGGCTTTGAGCATAGTGGAGGTACAGTCAGTTTACATGTCTGTCTATTATTAGTAAGACTAGAGGCCTGGTGCACGAAATTCATGCATGGGGTGGGGGGGCAGGGGATGTCCCTTAGCCCAGCCTGCACCCTCTCCAATCTGGGACCCCTCAAGGGATGTTCAACTGCCCGTTTAGGCCCAATCCACTCAGGTCTAAACAGGCAATCAGACATCCTTCTCACAATCCAGGACTGCTGGCTCCAAATTGCTCACCTGCCAGCCTCCCTGATTGCCCCTAACCACTTCTGCCTGCCAACCTGATCACCTGCTAATCACTATCCTGCCAGCCTAATTGATGTCTAACTGCCCCCTGCAAGCCTGTTTGCCCCCAACTTTCCTCCTCTGCCGGCCTGGTCACCCCTAACTGCCCTCCCCTGCAGGCTTGATTGCCCCCAACTGCCCTCCCTTGCAGGCTTGGTCCTTCCCAACTGCCCTCCCTTGCTGCCGTGATCACCCACAACTGCCCTCCCTTGCAGGGCCTGGAACCTCCCAACGGCCCTCCCCTGCTGGCCATCTTGTGATGACCATCTTTTTGTCCACATGGGGGCAGGATCTTTGACTACATGGGGGCAGCCCTCTTGTGTGTTGGAGTGATGGTCAATCTGCATATTACTCTTTTATTAGATAGGATAGAGGCCTGGTGCATGGGTGGGGACCAGCTGGTTTGCCCTGAAGAGTGTCCCAGATCAGGGTGGGGGTTCCCTTGGGGTGAGGGGCATTCTGGGTGAGGTGCCTGTGGAGGTTTGGAGGCCGACCATGTCCCCCAGTGACCCAAGCAGAGGCCTTGGTATCTAGGATTAATCTATGTCTACAATTGAAACTTTGTAGCCTGGAGTGGAGCCAAGCCTTCTGCTCGCTCTGTGGCAGCAGCCATTTCTGTTTGAAACTTTGTAACCTAGAGTGGAGGCCTAGGCCAGTAACGGCAGGCTAAAACCTTGGTTTCCTCCATTGCCAGGGAAACCCAAGCGTCTATTCTCTCCAGCTCAGTGGCTGCCGCCATTTCTGTATCTTTTATAATTGAAATGTTGTAGCATTGAATGGAGGCCGAGGCAGGCAAGAGACTTGGCTTCCTCTGTTGCCAGGGAAACCCAAGCCATCCTCCTGCTCTCAGTGGCGGCAGTCATCTTGGTTGGAGTTTATGTGCATAACCTGCTCCTGATTGGCTGATGGACATGGCTGTGGGCGTGGCTTGTGGGTGTGAAAAAGGTATGGTCAAATTTGCATATTAATCTTTTATTAGATAGGATAAGGATAATGAATTCGATTATAAGCTCTCGAAGTTTTGGGAAAATACTGAAGTGCCCTTTTTGTAGTAGATACTCAATTAGTGGAAGTTTACTAGCACCAGTAGTAGTAATAATGGTTATGTTTGTAATATTCTGTCATATATTTTTGTATGATGAAAATATTTAAGAATGGTATTTATTATATGAATAGAAAAGCAATGCTGTTTATCTCAGAATTCCCATTTTAACAGATGAACTTTTCTTGGTTCTTTGTTAGTTTGATTGTTGGTTGTTAGGTTGCTTGTTTTGATATGGTTCCATATGGAGAGATGTAAAAAGAAGGTATCATTCTTAAATTCTTTCCAGAAAAAAAATAGGTTTAAATAATCCAATAAACCAAGTTAAAACACCATCCAAGAGGCTCTCTCTCTAAACTCTCTTAGAATGCCTCAGGATCATCTTGTCCTCCCCACCACTCCAATGCAAGGAGAAAAAAGTACACACAAGGACCAGGGACCTTGTCTTGAGCTGTTCCCAGTCATTTGCAAAACACCTTTAGGGGTGAGGTTAAGAAATTCAATTTTGAAGTCAATCCATTTGATTGCAATTTGAGCTTTCTTGCTTATTAACTGTGTAACATTGGCCATGATACATAATTGCTCTGAAACTACATGCTTGAGAGAAAAACTCAAAGGGCTCTGTAGTAAATATAGAATCTATATACATAAAAGACTAATATGCAAAGTGTCCCTCCCTCTATCTGACTGGTTGCTATAAGACACAATGACCACTAGTGGGCAGATGCTCAATGCTGCAGCTGCCGAGCTGCAGTAACATGTCAGCAGTGGTTCATGGGTAATGAACCCCCAAATAAGAGAGGAGGAAGCCTGATTCCTTGCAGGGCCACACAACTCCACCTTTTGTCATGGGTTATGTTATTGCTGGGGCACTGTTGGCCCTGGATCTGGCTTACTGCACATGTGTGTTAGCGTTCTTCACTCTGTATGACAGCAACTTTTCAGAGTGCCTTCACCCACTCTGAGATTCCTTGGGTAATGTCAGAGAGCTGATTTCGGCCTGATCCCTGCAGGCCAGGCCAAGGGAACTTGCCTGCCAGAGGGACCCTGCTTACTCCACAGATGTCTTTCAAGCCACTGTGCCACCCTAGGTGTGGCTGGCCAGGGAGGACCATGAAAGGTTGGCTCTAGGGTGTGTCTGGCCCATTTTGCCCAGTCCTGCCCCTCCGGCCACCTTCTAATTAATTTCCTTTCAATGTGCACAAATTCATGCACTAAGTCACTTGTAGAGATATATAAATTCCCAACTTAAAATCACTGTTTCATACATGCTAGGAATTATTATAATTGTATTACTGTGCACATTTACTGCCCACAGTGGGCAGTTATTAATACTTGGAAAGCAGTGAAGTTCTAGTAGGACAGACCAGGGCTGTTGCAGAGTCTCCAATGAACCAGGGACCAATGATATCTAGACCTACTCTACTTACCAAACTCTGTGCCCTAGTCTGGGGTAGCATTTGCCTAGATTGGGCTCCTTTTGTTAATTAGCACAATGTGCCATGTGGGCTGTTGCTGCCCTACCAGGGAAGCAGAGAGAATTGCAGGTGCAAAATTAGTGAAGAGCAAGAGAACTGACTGCCAGTGTGGTCCTGTAATTAAGTATAGTTAATACAAGATGAGCTCTTGAACAGCAAGACATGCAGAAGATGTTCTTTATAATTCACTGAACCCAAGCTGGGTTTTAAAAAGCTGTCTCTAAAATAACCATTCAAAAATCTCTGAATAGAATTAATGAACTACTTTACAAAGGAGAAAGGATACTTGTAGAGGGAATACATTTCAACATAGGTCCTCACACTCTTCTCTGAGGGTAGTTGCTTGAAATACAGTTTATTTTTTCTTCAAATAGTTTAAGACGACATTTTGAACATGTTAGAGCAGACTTTCTCCCACTACTTGCGAACTTATGGTGCTGCTTTAAGTCATGGCTTTGCTTTCACGCTGCGTGTCCTGCAGGGATGCACTGCTGTGTTGAATCTGAAAAAAGAAAGAAAAATTATTGGCAATCTGGAACATTTTTCTGATCGTCAGGTTGTTCCTAAAATGGCATTTTTTTAGCTTCTATGGGTTAAAAACAAGTTTTTATTATTTATTTTTACTAATACAAGACTTTTGCATTTATTTGTTTTAAAAAATAAACAGGTGGGAGAGAAAAATCTGTTGCCGTTTTATGTGCCACAGTATTGCTATATTTCTTGAAACAACGCTATTTTTTTTCCTCAGGAAGAATGATGTGATTGTATAATACCAAGTCCATGTTCAATACTTCTAAGTGATAAATTTACATAAAGGATAGTTTGCTTTCTGATCAGAGTCTGTGTGCTAAAGATTTTCTGTCAGAGACTCAGAATGAAGACTAAAATCAAGGCTTGTTTTTGTGTCTTTTAAAGCTACACATTTCATTCAGGAAGGCTTTTGAAAACTACTAAACCAGATATCACTTTTTAATGTTGACACTGTACTTTGCTGATACTATTGTTTTCCATTCAGGTAGGGGGGCTGTGAGGAATGCCTTATAGCCATAATGCTTTCTTTCTCAGGAATAGCTAGCTACTTTTTACAGAAAATCATCTTAAAATTAAAAATATATAATTTTTCATTATTCCTGTCTTTTTAAAAAAAAAATATTTTATTGATTTTTTACAGAGCAGAAGGGAGAGGGATAGAAAATCAGAAACATCTATGAGAGAGACATCGATCAGCTGCCTCTTGCACGCCCCCTACTGGGGATGTGCCCGCAGCCAAGGTACATGCCCTTGCCGGAATCGAACCCGGGACCCTTCAGTCTGCAGTCCGACGCTCTATCCACTGAGCCAAACCGGTCTCGGCCCTATCTTTTTTTTTTTTTTTTTAATCCTCATCTGAGGATATTTCCCCACTGATTTTTAGGGAGAGCGGGAGAGAGAGGGAAAGACAGAGAAACACTGATGTGAGAGGGACACATCAATGGATTGCCTCCTGCACATGTCCAACCAGGGCTCTGCCAGGGAGAAGCCTGCAACAGAGGTATATACCCTTGACCAGAATTGATCCTGGGACCCGATTGTCCGAAGTCTGACACTCTTATCACTGACCCACACTGGCTAGGGCTATTTCGGTCTTTTTCTTAAAAAAAAAAAAAAAAAAAATATATATATATATATATATATATATATATATATATATATATATATATTGATTTTTTACAGAGAGGAAAAGAGAGGCATAGAGAGTTAGGAACATCGACGAGAGAGAAACATCGATCAGCTGCCTCCTGCACACCCCCCACCGGGGATGTGCCTGCAACTAAGGTACATGCCCTTGACTGGAATTGAACCCAGGACCCTTCAGTCTGCAGGCCGACGCTCTATCCACTGAGCCAAACAGGTTTCGGCTTATTTCTGTCTTTTTAAAAACAAAAAATATTATACTTTGCTTTCCTGGAAAGCTATAAAAACAAGCAGGTCAAGGCAGAATATTAATTCTGGGCTTCTTTAACTAAAGGGAAATAATTTATTAGATAATGCAAATAGTTGAATAATTTTTTTAATCTTTTAAGTGGATAGATATTCTCAAAAATTATTTTCTTTGAAACCAGAAGATGACCTTGTAAAATAAGCATTACTAATAGTAGCAACAAAGAACATAGGAACTGTCCAAGTTATGCTATTTTATTGTGCTATTGTATTTTCTACATGATGAATTCAAGCCATGTCCCAATATTCTAGAAATAGGAGAAAAAGACATTAAAACATTTCAAGGGTGTTAAAGTGACTTCACATCATAACCACCAACTGTCAGCAGGCTTTGGGGGGCCAGCAGGGAGCCATGTTTATGCCACATAATGGATGTGTGGTCACGGATCTCATTAAGCAATAACAATCTTTGGGAAACAGTTGTTTCTCCCAAAGTTTCCTAGTGCACCGAGGTTTATGCTGTTTATAGGTCGTCATGCTCTTTTCTAGAGTCTTTTAAAGCTGCTTTTGTGTGAAACAGAAGAATCGTCTCAAATAAACAAGATATTTGTATCTCAAACACCCATTGAAAAGAAAACCACTGCTTTAGACTCACGAGGAAAGTTCTTAGGTGAGCACTGTTTCTGTGATAAATTGTCCTGAGATATGGAGATATTCTCTACTGGAAGTACTCCCTTGGCTACTTCTGGAGTCCTTTGGAGGAAATATGCAAATGAGCTGACTCCAGTGGCCTTGATGGATACATTCTACCAGCCAATTTTAGTCAAAGGCTGGAATAGAAAGAATAGTCACTAGATAGAATTCTGATGCATGGACAATGCAGGCATCTATAGGTGCTTTTGTTCCTTTAAAAAAGAATTCATTTATTCTGTTACTGTATCTATATAATAGAATGAGAAGTGATCAGAGGCTGATAGAAAAATGTACTAGTCCTAGCTAATAAAAGAGAAATATGCAAATTCACCATACCTCAGATCAAGCCACGCCCCCAACCACACCCACCAGACAATCAGGAGCAAATTATGCATATAAACCCCAACTAAAATGGCTGCCGCCAATGAGAGCAGGAGGGAGGCTTGGGTTTCTCCAGGCAACAGAGGAAACCAAGCTTTCTGCCTGCCACTGCTGGCCTAGGCCTCCACTCAATGCTACAAAGTTTCAATTATAGAAGATACATAATCCCAACAGAAATGGCAGCAGCCACACAGCTGGAGAGAGAAGAGGCTAGGGTTGCCCAGGCGATGGAGGAAGCCAAACTTCTGTAGCCCTAGCCTAGACCTCCACTCTAGGCTACAAAGTTTCAAACAGAAATGACTGTCGCCACGGAGTGAGCAGAAGGCTTGGCTCCGCTCTAAGCTACAAAGTTTCAAATATAGAACACAAATTAATCCCAGATTCCAGGGCCTCCACTTGGGTTGCTGGGGGGGAGGGAGGGAGGGCGTGGCTGGCCTGCAAACCACGATAGGCCCCTCGCCCAGGCTGCCCCACAACCCAAGGGAACCCCCACCTTGATCCAGGACACTCTTCAGGGCAAATCAGCTGGTCCCCTCTCATGCACCAGGCCTCTATCCTATCTAATAAAAGAGTAATATGCAGATTGACCATCACTCCAACAAACAAGAGGGCTTCCCCCATGTGGTCAAAGATCCTGCCCCCATGTGAACACAAGATGGTCACCACAAGATTGCTAGCAGGGGAGGGTCATTGGGAGGTTCCAGGCCTGCAAGGGAGGGCAGTTGGGGGCAATCAGGCCAGCAGGGGAGAGCAGTTGGGAGGGACCAGGCCTGCAAGGGAGGGCAGTTGGGGGCGATCAAGCCTGCAGGGGAGGGCGGTAAGGGGTGACCAGGCTGGCAGAGGAGGAAAGTTGGGGGCAAACAGGCTGGCAGGGGAGCAGTTAGACATCAATTAGGCTGGCAGGGTAGTGGTTAGCAGGTGATCAGGCTGACAGGCAGAAGCAGTTAGGGACAATCAGGGAGGCAGGCAGGTGAGCAGTTTGGAGCTCCTGGATTGTGAGAAGGATGTCCTACTGCCTGTTTAGCCCCAATCCCAGTAGGATTGGGCCTAAATGGGCAGTCAGACATCCCTCAAGGGGTCCCAGATTATAGAGGGTGCAGGCTTGGCTGAGGGACACTCCTCACCCTCACCCCACCCCCTGTGCATGAATTTTGTGCACTGGGCCTCTAGTAATAAATAAAAGAGGATATTTCATTGATTTGGCAGTCAATGAAAAAGTATGGAATGTCCAAGTGTCCTCATCTCATTTTGCCAGTTTTCAGTCTTTTAGACCTTCCCATTCTCATAAAGCCTATGTTTTAAATAAAGTAGTTTAAGAAATTACAATAATGGTTCCATGAAGTAATCATTAACGTAGCAAGGTTCTAAAAATGTGAATTTCGTAATCATTCATTGACTGATATTTTTTCCATAAGGGGGGGAACAGTAGTCAATGCCTAACTGAATTTATTTTTCTTTTAAGTTATTGAACATTGACCGATTAATTACTTTCAAATACATTCTTAGCTTAGATTATGAAAAGTTGTTTCATATTGCTTTATTTTCTTTTTTCAGTTAGACTTAAATCTAGAATTGTTCTTCCACGTGGAATTGCAAATGAAAAGTAGCTTACTTGAGAAAAGTAATTTAGAATAATGATAGAGACTTAAAATCATAGGTGAAGTCACTTCAGAAATTGTATCTACTTTATTGTTATGGAGAATTCCCTGTAAATTAATTTTTATATTTTAGCCATATTGTATTTCATATTCATAAAAAGGATTAATTCATATTTGATTTTAGAAAAATAATGTGTTAGAAAGCTTTCTGAAGACATTAAGATATATTTATACTCTTAAGACCTTGGAGTGAAAGATTTTTGTCTAAAAACTATAAAAGCTGAATGAGACAAATAATTTAGGAACATAATCTAATATAAATTTTATTAAAATATGCATCTTTATTTAACTATTATGTATATATCTTATACCACTTTATTAAATGGAATAATTTTATTTTAGTCCAGAAAATGTTATAAAAAAAGGAAATTTTTATACTGTAACATGTGTAATATTTTCTCCTTTTTATCTTCTCACAGATTAAACAACTATATGGAATGTATTATAGAAAAATGATACCTTCTTTTTTGTCAAAACTAGAAATACATATTTATACAATTGTGATAATTGAAAAGAACTAGGAAATTTAATCCATTCCCATTCTGCTACTAGATTCTGTCTAAACCCCTTCAAAGGGTGGCTTCCAGGGGGCTTAAGGAAAAAAATGTAACCCTGGCAAGGCACCCAGGAATAGAGGTGGCCTGGACTTCGCTTTCCTCTCTGGTTCATGCCTAATCAGGTGGGGAATGGGACCCCTTTTCACCTTTGCAAATCACCTGTGAATATTTACTTCCCTCAGGGCACTTGCCAGGAAGTATTATGGTTGTTTGTTGTTAATATCCTTTCTCTTAGACTATGGACTCTCTGAGGGAGGGGAATATATAGTTGTTTCTCTCTCTAGTGTGTAGTGTCTGGCACATGGTAGGAATTGTAAAACAGATGAATAAATAAAACCAATTATCTTCCAAGGACCAACTAGACAGCTTCTTATTGGTGTAGTCACTAATTCCATGAAGCTCTCCAGATGTTTAAATAATTTAAACATGAATCATTCATTGGTTGCTCTTTAAAAGGTTAATTGAGTATTGGACTGAGAAAATGACTGAGAAAGTGTGTGGCCACTATTTCCTGGGATGAGACACAAGGAAAGTAGCCCAGGTGAATGGAGGAGAAAAGGCAGACACAGTACAAATTATTTAAGTGCAAACAGAATGTCTTTGTGTGTGTCAAACTCATCTCTGCCCCATACAGAGACCCCTAGGACTCTAATATTTGGAAAATGCCTAATTTTAGTTTAAAGAAACTATTTGGAGTATTGGTTTCAAGTTAGATTTGCTAAAACATAGAGTGCCAGTTTCTTTCATGCCAAACAACCCAATAAACCCTCTGCAAAAGGGATAAAGACTGCTGAGCAACAACTGATGAGGCTTTAATGTCAATAACTGTCATTCTGTGCATCAGTATTGTTTCCTTTTCACAAATGGAAGAGGGGTTTTATAAACTCTCCTGAGAAAGGATGGGGATTTAGAATTGGCACTCATTGACTCTGTAATAAAACAAATCCCTCCTTCAAGTTCCCCTTGAAGTGAAGAAGGGCACTTGAACCTTTCACTTGGTAATATGTGGATTATAGATATCACTCTGTACCACTAAGATGTGTATCATCTTCTTTGCCATCTTCATAAATATCCCACAGGGAGTGGAAATCAGTGGAAAATAATTGAAAACTTGCCTTTGAGCTTCATTACATATCGCTTGATTAAAGATTTGGAAGATGTTATTAAAATATAGTTTTCTGACAATGTTTTAAATGAAGCTCCACAAGTATGCACCAGAGCACTGATCAGATACTTGGGAGGAAGCCTGTACAGAGCTGACAGGTTCTGCTAATGAATCCTGGTTTGGCAAAATATTTAGTCAGGCTTTTCTTTATACTCAGTAGGTAAGAAACAGCCAATAGCACAAAGTCAAAGATGCCTTTACTTTTTGGCATATCACATTCATTATAATTTGTGACATAGTCTAGCTTAAAATATTATACTATTCAATATAAATTTATTTATAAGAAATTACTGGTCTATCTGTTGAGAGACTAAAATATTAAATGGTATTTGTGAAAGAATAAATATCCTTGTGTCAAGTCATTAATTGTTTGGCTAAGATTTTTTCCTTCCTTTATTTATTTTTTTTAAACTGAAAAATGCATACACTATAAATGAATCTAGTTAGCTTCCTAGGTGGCTGCCCAAAACAAACATTTGCACTAAACTCAAAGTGCACTCCTTTATGTATGCAAAGAACATAAAAAGCACAATGAAGATGGATTTGGGTTTCTTTCTTAATGAAAACATGACTATAAGCATGCTCATGGTGCTCATAACTGGTAAGAAAGAATGATAAGTAGTAACTTTTGTTACCTAAGCAATAGTTTATACATTTGTGTATACATTGTTTTAACAGTTGGTCTTCTTGGTTTCCAGGGACCAAACTTACTCATGACAACAAAATAATTGTATGTAAATAATCTGACCAATTAATTTATGTAACTTATGCATAATTGTAATTCATAGTTTGCATAATTGTTTTCATTTAAATGAAAATTCTGAACTTAAAAAACACAATTTGAAAAACTACTCAAATATTAAAATACATGGAGTTTTAAATAGAAAATAAGTTAATTATCAACTGTATAAATCTTAAACTCTGTGATCTCTGTGGACGGTTGCTGGAGAGCTCTGCTTGCCAAAGTACGGAATCTACTTCATGCCAGAGACTCAAATGTGTCCTTTCTCAGGACTGGTAAAGATAAAAAATGATATTTACACACTTATACCTAGAAGACATAATAAACTCAGTGTCCCAATTATGCCCCAATTAATTGATTATCTGTCTAGACTTAGTGGGACAAGTGTAAGTGACCAGGAGTCAGCAATAACAGCTTATCCCCTGGTACTTCAATGTCTAGACAGCTGAGCCAAACCGAAACACATAACACACAAGACAGAATTAGTATGCAATTACACAGGGTTTATTTACCTGTTTATAGTGGGTCCTTGGCTCCAGCAAAGGCCAGCCGGCGATGTACACTGAAGGACAGATGATGAAAACAGAGACAGGCAGGTGGCCACAGTTGGTTCAGGCTCACACAGCAGAGCAATCAGGGGCTTGTCTCTCAGAGCGACATGGAGTCCTCCTCTTAGCGGGCAGGAGTCCTCAACTGAAGAGGTTATATAGACCATGGTAAACAACTTGTGTCTTTATCAGCGTGGGCCAGATGGTGTGCCTTATGTTAGGAGCAGGGCATTTACACTTTAAGGGCTCAGAGCTATTATATCAAGATAGTGGGGTGTTTATTAATTTTGGAAGTTACAGAGTATTGGGGTTTTCCATACAGCAAACATTTCACACAAAAATTATTTCATACATTAGAGGGGTTACATTATTATAATACCCAGAAATTTATGCAATCATTAAAATAGTGATTCATTAACTACCACATTGCTCTTAGTTCTTTTCTCTTCCTTATTGATTATATTTCAAATATATGACTTAGATTTTAGAGAGGAACCAAGATGGTGGCATAGATAAACACCTATATAGCTGCCTCACACAATTTCAAAACTACAACTAAAAGACAAAAACGGACATCATCCAGAACCACCGGAAAGCTGGTTGAGTGAAAATTCTAAAACTAGAAGGAAAGATAAAAGCACACTGAGACTCAGAGGAAATGAGGAGACAGAGATGTGGAGATTCAGAGACTCAGAGACGCAAGCAAGAGGAAAGGGCAGGCGGCTTAAAATACAGCTAGTTTTCTTGAATGGGGATGGAGACAAAGGCTCCCCACTGTGCTAAACTCCAATTCCGGGTGAGTCTTGGGGAATCCAGACTCATACGGGGTGAAACTAGACTGTCAGGAGGAAGCACGCTGAGAATCAGGGGAGCTGCAGAGGCACACGAGCTTCTAGAGAAGTTGTGCAGCTGAGCGTGTGGCTGGCTTTCTTGTTCGGGAGGAAAACAAACCATCGACTTCACTGTACTCTAGACTTTGGGTACCCAGACTCATTTGGGGAGAAGCTAGACTGTCTGGCAGTGGGCAGAGCTCTGGGTAGCTTTCTCTCAGAGGTGTGTACAGCCTTTGCTGCTGGACACAGAGACCCAGGCACCACTTAGGATGGGGCTGATGGGAAACCAAGGCTGAATCCTCAGCCCTGAGACACCGCCCCATCCAAGCTGAGTACAGAAGCTCTCCCAGCAGAGACACAGTTGATCCTCACAGCCAATTGGCCTGGTGGTCAACCCCTCCTAGTGATATCTAAACTTAAATAGATATCTAGGCTTAAATACAACAAGACAGTGCAGCTCATAAAGGGGTGCACCAAGAGTATCCACCTCAAGTAACTGGGGAGGCTAAGCCACTGTCCCTTAGAGGACACCTACCACACAAAGCTACTCGACCAACTCAGGGAAGTGGCGAAAATGTGGAGACAAGGAAGCAGATCACAATAGAATGAAATGGAGAAAAACAAATGACTGGACATAGAGTTCAAAACCATGGTTATAAGGTTTTTCAAGAATTTCCTAGAAAAGGCCAGTAAATTTAACAAGACCCTTGAGGAAATGAAAAAGGACCAACTAGAAATTAAGCATACACTGACTGAAATAAAAAAAATATAATACAGAGGCCTAAAAACAGATTAGAGGACTGCAAGAATCAAGTCAAAGATTTGAAACACAAAGAAACAAAAAACACTCAGTTGGAAAAGCAAAAAGAAAAAAAGAATCCAAAAAATTGAAGATAGTGTAAGGAGTCTCTGGGACAACCTCAAGCATACCAACATCAGAATTATGGAGTGCCAGAAAGAGAGAGAGAGCAAGATACTGAAAACCTATTTGAAGAAATAGTGACCGAAAACTTCCCCCACCTGGTGAAAGAAATAGACTTAAAAGTCCAGGAAGTGCACAGAATCCCAAACAAAAGGGATCCAAAAAGAACCACACCAAGACACATCATAATTAAAATGCTAAGAGCAAAAGACAAAGAAAGAATATTAAAAGCAGTGAGACAAAAACAGTTACCTACAAGGGAGCATCCATACAATTGTCAGCTGATTTCTCAATAGCAACTATGCAGGCCAGATGGGAATGGCAAGAAATATTCAAAGTGATGAGTAGCAAGAATCTACAACCAAGATTACTCTACCCAGCAAAGCTATCATTCAGAATTGAAGATCAGATAAAGAGCTTCATAGATAAGAAAAAGCTAAAGAAGTTCATCATCACCAAACCAGTATTATATGAAATACTAAAAGGTATTCTTTAAGAAGAGGAAGAAGAGGAAAAAGGTTAAGTTAAAAATTATGAACAACAAATATCTGTCTATTAACAAGTGAATCTAAAAATCAAGTGAATTAAAAATCTGATGATCAGAATAAACTGGTGAATATACTAGAATCAGGGGCATAGAAAGGGAGTGGTCTGACATTTCTGCAGGGAAAGGGATGTGGGATGTACAGGAAAAGCCTGGACAAAAATGGTACACCTATGGATGAAGACAGTGTCGGGGGGAGGTAAGGGCTGAAGGTGGGGTGGGTACCGGGTGGAGGGGTGCTTTTTTTGGCAGGGGGAAGAGAAACATTTTTAATAATTTAAAAAATAAAGATTTATTAAATTAAAAAAACCTCAAAAAAGAATGAAAAATAGGACTTAGCTTTTAAAACTTGCATATTTCAACTTATTTTATTTTAAACATTTTTATTTTAAAATCTTAATTCTTGGAAGTATTACATGTGACCCTTTTTTACTCCCATTAACTTCTTCTAGCCTGCCACACCTCCCACCCCAGACCTTCACCTCCCTAGTGTCTGTGTCTATGGGTTATGCGATATGCATGCAAGTTCTTTAATTGATCTCTTTACAGCAACCCACCCTTTCCTCTGAGATTCTCTTTGAGATTCCTCAGGGGTCTTTGTTTCTGTTAATATTTTCATTTGGGGATGATTGCTAGATTTTATATTTCACCTCATTACAATTACATAAAATAAATTTAGGGAGAGTCTTTTCCATAACTGTAAAAGATCTTATTTTATTTTCTGTATATTTTGTGGTCGAGTTATGTGGCATGTTTTTCATAAGAAGAGATTTGCTTTTTAAATTTAATTATCAGTAGCTAATTTATGAACCAGTATTTCCTTTAAGTAATAGTAATGATTCAATTAATATGATTAATTTTGAATGCTTTAAAAATATTTATTATTTTAAAATATTAACAGTTACAGTCTTTACACTCAGAAGTCAAAAGAAACCTAGTCTTATTTTTGGCTCTGTAGGAATGGTTACCAGATCTTGTTAATGAATTTGTCTGGAGCAACTTGAATTTAATGAGAATGAAGTGTCCTCAGCTACCTTTCATGGTTTCATTTCAATGCCATTTTTAGGTATTTGAGAGGAAGTTTTAGAGGGTTTGTGATTAGAGTACAAAATGTTTCACAAAGCAGGTGACTGTAAGCATGCACATGGCTATGTCCTTTAGACACTGCTGTTCACATAATTTAAATAATTATAAATAGCAACCACATAGAAATATTATCCCTTATTTTGCACAGGAGGATATTTACACCCACACAAGGTCCACCATCCAGTAAGTGTCAAACCTCTGCAAAGACCAGAACTCAATCTCCAGGCCCCTTAGCTATACTGTCATAATGTAGTTTCCCAGAGAAACTGCTTAAACGTTTAATAAAATGTAGTGTTACGACAATAACACATTGTTAACGTTTTGTGTTTTGACAAACATCTCAGAAGTAAAAGAATCATGTAAGTGTTTTTCTTTCTTCATACTAGCTAGAACCCCATGGGAGGCTAAAAACTTGTTCTAATAATGGCTTTTTTCACTCATAACATTTTGGGAATTATTATTTTGGAATTGCCTCAAAAGCCCATGACACTTTCTTTTAAACCCAGTACTTTCAAGTCTTGATTTCTAAAGTGTAAATTTGATTTTTGACAGAATCAAAAACCATATAGATGTAAGATCTATAAATGAAGTGATAGATTAAACTTGTTATTTTGGTTTAGAGTTTCAAATTTTGAAATTGATTTCAAGTGTATCTAAAGTAATCCTAAGAGACATATTCAAAAATAGTTTTCTTATAAGCATATCAAATATTAAGCATTCTATCTATGCCTACACTAAAATGTAGCTTCATTTGGGTTCTTTTTTTTTAAAAAAAAAACAATATGTTTTTATTGATTTTTTTAGAGAGAGAAGAAAGGAGAGGGAGAGAAAAAGAAACACCAATGAGAGAAACATCAATTAGCTGCCTCCTGTATGTCCCCTACTGGGGATCGAGCCTGCAACCACGCATGTGACCTTTCAGTGCATGAGACCGTGCTCAATCAACTGAGCCATATCAGGACTAGAATTCTTTTTTATCTGGATATGTATAACGTGTTTTATATCTGAATATTGTGACATATGCAGGGTATACCTAACATATGCTTTATATCAAAACACGTATAACATATGCAGAGACATAGACACACTAACAAATCTTGTAGTCTAAATTTGTGAAATGCAATTGTGGCCGATTTCAATTCAAATCATGCAGAACACTTATATAACCTAGATGTTATGTAAACTTCTCCCACAGGATAGGTTTATCTTAGTGAGTGATGAAGAAAGAACATTTGAGAGAGTCCACTTGCCAATCTAAACTGTCAAGGAAGTCCAGCCTGGCTGTGGTCCCGATCAGCAGAGCCATCACCACTGTTTGAGAATGACTGTCTTCACTGATCTCCTATTCCTTTAGGTGCAAGTCCTTCAGCGCATTAACGCACACATCCCCACTTCTCTCTCCAAGTTCACAAACCATTTAACACCTGTCCTCTCCAAAAAAAGTAATTTAAGGATATGTATAATTTAAAAACAAATTTGCCTGTGGAGTTAGGTTTTATTAGTAATTATCTTCCTCTCTTCCACTCTCTCCCTTCCTTACTCCTTTTCTCCCTTCACCTTTCCCTCCCTGCCTGTCTTCATCCATGAGTCCCACAGGTCTCAAAACAAAAGTAAAGCAGACATATTTGTTGGTGGGACAATGAGTCCTGTAAGAAGAGGGATAAGTTGGCAAAAGCTTACAAAAGCCAAAATCAATTTCAAGTTATCTGATTAATTTTATTATTAGATTAAAGAATCTTTAAAGACACTTGTCTATTATGACCAAGATTTCTTGTCTGGTTTGAAAGATGAATGACTCACTTACTGAGGTATACAGTTTTCTTTTATTTTTCACTGACAATTATCTTCACTTGTTTTAAAATGTCATGTGACCTCCAAATGTATTGTAGGCATTCATTACTTCTGTCAATTAAAGTTCCTACATCATGGATTTAAAATGAATCACAAATAAACATTAATTGATTTTAATCACTGAATGCCCTCTTCCCCGAAGAAAAAATGGGGCAGATTTATTTTGGAAAGTCTGCTTTCCCTGGCAGCTGGAACAGAGACTCAGCAGATGTGGTTTCTAAAATGCTGGTATTCCCTTTGGAGACTGCCTCTGCATGTCAGTGTGTTCTTTCTCCAGGGAAATGGAGCAATGGTAATTTCATAGAGCATTTGTGTTCTCTAAGCACCCACGTGATGCCTGAGTCATCTGATATTTCAAGGCAAATTCATCATTTGTAAACACACATTCAACCCTTCCCTCAAAGTTTTCATAAGTAGATCCAATTTTAAATATATAATACAAAATCAAGTGTCCCTAAATTTACTATAAAAAAGCAGCATTCTTATAAAAGAATAGTAATGTTTATAAAATGTAGAAAATCCTGGTTATAATCATGGTGGTAACATTTGTACATATTTGCCTTACTTATGAGATTAAAATGAACAACTTCCTTCATAAACCAACTGTGCACTAATTCTCTCATGCACCAGCCCCATTAAAATTGACATCTCTCTAACACTTCAAATTCAGGTTACTTCCCCTAAGTGGTGTTATAATAAGGTTGTTGCCATAGAAACTTTGCTATCATTGACG
Organism: Antrozous pallidus; assembly: GCA_027563665.1. Lineage (NCBI taxonomy): Eukaryota > Metazoa > Chordata > Mammalia > Chiroptera > Vespertilionidae > Antrozous > Antrozous pallidus. The sequence goes on from CM050508.1 coordinate 75,241,120, forward strand.
TACTTTTTACTATTGGAACCTTAAATGCAATGACAAATTTAGAATTTTAAAATTATTTAGAAACAGAACAAGTTCTGTGGAACAGTGCATTATTTTTTTTTAATCTGAAATAGACCACTTGAGGAACTATTTATTGGAAATTGAAGGAAGAGGCATATTATTGTTATTACCATTTGGAATCTAAGGTTATGAGTTAAGGCTAAGAGAAGAATTTAGTCTGGCAAATGCAATTTGCCAACAGAAATACATTGTAAGAAAATCTCAGTGCTTACTGATTTTATTTGGAATTTTTCATACTTTTAAGAGCATGAAAAGTGTTTTCTGTACAATGGGATAAATAAACTTGCTAAATCAAAATATAGGAAAAATAGACTTTCTCCAAACTATCAATTAATTATCACATTTCTGTTCAAGACTTTTGAAGAAAACATTTTACATTCTAAATCATGTTAACAATATAATTATATCATCTGGCTGTAGTGTCAAATAGAGGTTGTAGAGTGAAATGTGTAAGTAGATTTATGGAGCTGTTTTTTTATGGTCATTTTTCTAAACTACTGTTGCCAACTAGATTATAAACCCTGAAGGTAAAGTCCACTGGGATGGTGGCCACCAAAGGGAAAATATAGTTTAGAATATTTCAGTAAGGCAATTTAATTTTGTTTTGCACATGCATTACTGCTAAATAATGAGTTCTCCTCTATTATAGATGTAGTACATGATAATATTAACCTGAGTATACATTAAATACTGAATAGCAACTTGTGTTTTTATGATTCTAGATAAATAATGTTTTTAGGCAGAAATACAATCAATTATTGCCTGAGATCTAGTTTTATTCTCATTTATTAAAAAATCAGGTGGGGGAGGGTGGGTGTGTGGGAAGAGTTCAACCAAAGAACTTGAGAGTATATATGCAGAACCCATGGATACAGACAATAAGGTGGTGAAGGCCTGAGTAAGGGACAGGGGTGAGCTAGAAGAAGCCAATGGGGAGAAAAGGGGACCTCATATGTAAACCTGTCAATGAAGATTAAAAAATTATATATATATATATAATTTTTATATATATTTATACACACACACACACACACACACACACACACACACACACACTCTCTCTCTAGAGGCCCGGTGCATGAAATTTGTGCATGGGGGGAGTGGGGGTTAGTGTCCCTCAGCCCAGCCTGCACCCTTTTCAATCTGGGACCCCCTGAGAGATGTCCAACTGCCTGTTTAGGCCCAATCCTCTCACAATCCAGGACTGCTAGTTCCCAAATGCTCGTTTGCCTGCCTTCCTGATTGCCCCTAACTGCTTCTGCCTGCTAGTCTGATCACCCCCTAAGCACTCCCCTACCAGCCTGATTGATGCCTAATTGCTTCCCTGCCAGCCTGTTTGCCTCTAACTGTCCTCCCCTGCAGGTCTGGTCACCCCCAACTGCTCTCCCCTGCAGTACTGGGTCCCCCTTCAACTTGCCTCCTCTGCTGGCCTAGTCACCCCTAACTTCCCTCCCCTCTAGGCTTGATTGCCTTCAACTTCCCTTCCTTGCAGGTCTGGTCTCTACCAATTGCCCTTCCCTGCTGGTCATCTTGTGTCCACATAGGGGCAGAATCTTTGACCAAATGGGGGCAGCCATCTTGTGTGTTGGAGTGATGGTCATTCTGCATATTACTCTTTTATTAGATAGGATAGAGGCCTGGTGCACAAGTGGGAGCTGGCTGGATTTCCCTAAAGGGTGCCCCAGATCAGGGTGAGGGTTCCCTTTGGGCATGAGGCCTATGGTGGTTTTCAGGCTGTCCATGTCCCCTGACAACCCAAGGAGAGGCCCTTATCTGGGATTTATGTATTTTCTACAATTGAAACTTTGTACCCTGGAGTGGAGCCAAGCCTCCTGCTCGCTCAGTGGTGGCAGACATTTCTGTTGGGATTTATTTATCTTCTATAATTAAAACTTTGTAGTCTGGCCAGGGCAGGTGGAAAACTTGGCTTCCTCCATCTCCAGGAACAACTCAAGCCTTCTGCTCTCTCCAGCTCTGTAGCTGCTGTTATTTTTGGGGGATTTATTTATCTTCTATCATTGAAACCTTGAAGCATTGAGTGGAGGTCTAGGCCAGCAAGAGCAGGCAGAAAGCTTGGCTTCCTCCATTGTCAGGGAAACCCAAGCCTCTCTCCATCTCTCTGTGGCCACAGCCATCTTGGTTGGATTTGCATATTCACTCCTGCCTGATTGGCTGGTGGGTGTGGCTTGTGGGTGTAGTGGAGGTATGGTGAATTTGCATATCACTCTTTTATTAGATAGAATATGTGTGTGTGTGTGTATATATATATATATATATATATAATCATTAGATAGAATATATATATATAATCATTCATTGCCCTGGCCAATATTGCTCATTTGTTAGAAAACCGGCCTCACACCAAAGGGTTGTGGATTTGATTCCTGGTCAAGGGCATGAACCTAGTTGGCAGGTTCAATCCTGGGACCAGTTAGGGCTCATGCAGGAGACAACCAATCCATGTATCTTTCTCTTTCTCTGTCTACCTCCCTCCTAACCCTCCCACTCTCTCTAAAAATCAATGGAAAAAATATCCGCAGATGAGGATTAACAACAACAAAAGTCATCCATAATGGCAGAGTCAACACTGTATGTGTAGAGGAGAAAAGTGAGTTCTAATTAAAGATGATCTTGAGTTAGCAAAAGTGAATTCTAATGTTTTGGAACTATGTGTCTTTTGAAAATTAGCAGTATTGTTGCTTACAATACGTGCCTGCTTTGTTTTTTCATTTAGCCATGCCTTAATCTATTTAGATTGTTCAGAATAATATGCAGAACCAAATAAATTAAGGTTGACTTAACATTAAGGTTGACTGTATAATTTATCTCAATATGTTATTGATTTCATTCATTTATTTATTCTAGCTCCACTTCTCTGAGCAAAAATAATGTAAAGAGAATTTTTATTAATTTTATAAACTTTCTCCTTGTTAAAGACAATTTGGACTTTTTAAATGTAGAATTCATATTTTATTTGTTCTGTATTAGTCTTTTAATGGGATCTTAAAACTTGAAAATGAATACACATTTGGGAATTTAATGATAAAAGTTAAATATTTTGTCTAGCTGAGAAGAAATTAAAAAGCCATTTTAGGATCCCCCAACTGAACAGTTTCCTGTAATATTTAGAATAACAGTTTCCTGTACTTCTAAATAATTCTTTAAATGACGGCACAGTTTTAGCAATTCAAATATTCTTTTAAAAATGCATCAATGCACTTTGTTGTAAACATTTTCTTGAATATTTATAAGTGCAATTGTTTTATTTCAAAGTATCCAAGAAAATTTAGATTTAATGATACCTAAATGCATGTGGCATTTTTATGATGTCCTTGAAAGTACTGAAATGTTTATGTGAAGCCCATTTTCTGGATCTGACCTCATCAAATTTCCTGCTTTCTTCACCTTTTGCCAGGCTGGAGTGAATGTGGTAGGGCAGAGGACTGCGGGCAGGGGAGAACAAGGGGATGATAACTATGTCCTCTTAACTTGCTGAATGTGAGGAAGATTTTGTGAAGCTTATCTGTGTTCTTCCCAAACATTAAAAGGTGGAGGATCTAGACAATAAAAAATATGAGACATTGCTGCCTCGTTTTCAGAGGAGACTTGTAAGAAGAAAAGTGACACCCTGTGATTTATTCTCATGACAAGATTGTAAAGAGAACAAGAAGTACAAAAACTCAATCTGTTGTTGTTACATTATTTACATTTGTACACAATGTCTTCTTTGTTCCAAATGCTGTATTTGAGTACTTCAAAATGGGAATACAGAATCTTCATAAAGATTTAAAGTCAACTTCAACAGAGCAACTTCCTAATTTAATGGTAATTATATGGTTTTAAATCGTACTTTCTATTTGCGGCTTATTTCCTCAATCAATAGCTCTGTGTAATCTGGTGTTAAATAATTTTGCTGTCCTCAAAATACATTCTAGCTTACTTAAGTTTTAAAATGTGGCGCTCTATTTAGCTCTACATTTAGTGTCTTTAAAATGGAAAAGCACCAGATAGGATTTTCCAAATATTTTTTAAAATTATTAACCTATCTTTAAAATCTTAATTGCTAATCCAAAAAGCCAAACATTATATCAAGTTAAACTGTTGCTTCACTTTTTTTGCACGTGGTACATTGTAAGATCAAATGCAGTGCTTTCTTTATAAATACTAATCAAGTCAATTGCTTTGCTTATGTTGGAAATGGCTCAGAAGCATTTGACTGAAACATCATGGATCCACATTATTTTACAAGGAAGAAGGGACTTTAAAAATAAATTTTTTGCACTGATTGTTTTTTCAAGCTGATATGTTTGAAGTTTTTCTTATAAAATGGGCCCTATTTGACATTTTGAATAAGAGATCATTACGTTCCTCAAAATGGTACATTATAATAGAGGAACTGGCAGCATTAGAAATCCCAGCTTTGCTACATAGCAAAATAGTTACAGCAGGATTCTTTGGAAAATATTTCTTTGTCTAATGATAATCACTGCAAATGGTGGGTAGGGATAGTCTAATGATCTGTGTAAACATGCACTTAAGAATTTATAAGGATCAATAATTGTATAGTCACTTCATCAGAATTTTAAAAAGAGAAGTTAACTTTTGTTGTTCTGTGCAACTTCATAAGACCTTTGAGAACTACATAACACATAATGCCGAAGCATTTAAGAGTAAATGAGAAATTGCTCTGGCTCGTGTAATTCAGTGGTTAGAGCATTATCCCAGCCACCAAAGAGTCTGGGTTTGATTCCCCATCAAGGGCTCCTATAAGAGGCAATCAACCAATGTATTTCTTTCATATCGAAGTTTCTGCCTTTCCCTCTCTTTCTCTTTCTCTCTCCTCCTTCCCTCCCTTCTATTCTGTCTAAAAATCAGTGGAAAAAATATCCTCAGGGGAAGATTAACAAACAAACAAACAAACAAAAAGAGTAAATGGGAAAATGAAAACATTTAGTTTCATAGCCAGGAATCAGGGACTGAATTCTAAGGTCAGGGACATGAGGCCTGTGGTTTATTTATTAAAACACACGGATTATATCATAAAGGTAAATGATTACAGGCACAATTAATATCCACTGGAAGATCAGAATTGGTGCAAATATACCTCTGTGAAGTGGAGAACACATCATTTTGAGATCATGTGAATAATAGAAATAATTGCTTTGTTTTGCTTCCCATATTATGTCTCAGGACATTCTACTTTTCCTGTGTCTTATTTTAAATTCCTTTCTTGTTTTGACCTATAAAAATGAAGAGGTTATTTTGTGGACAGTCACTGATGTCTAGTCCTCGTGTGTCACAGGATGATGTTGGGTTCTCTGATTAGTCCATCATTGTCGTAAGATCTGGCACCTACACTGCATTCCAGTTAATATCACCTTGGTTTTTACAATGGTTGATATATGGGTCTATTCACCAGGCATTGACTGGAACTAAAAACTTATATTATATTGGATTCTGAGTGATCTTGAGATAATCATGTCCTTCTTTTTCTGGGAGTTGAATTTTAATCCAGAGAAGCAACATGCTATCATTTAGCAATAAGTCTCAGAGTTTTCTAATCTATTAATAAAAATGACCAAATTATATAAGGTTGAAGATGTACTGTTGTTACACGTATTAAATATTAGATGTTAGCATTAGCTAAGCTTCTTTCCAATTAAAAAAAATGTTGAAAGAGATGTTTTCTGATTTTAAAAGGGGTTAATTTAAAAATTAAGTAAACTTTAAAGCCACTGGGGTATAGTTTAATACCTGGAGATAGTAATTAACTAAGACCTGTAATCCCCCTATGAATACTCCTAGAATACTTAAGTCATTGGTTACATCTGACTCATTTTTATGGTCCTTTCTTCTTAAATATCATGAAGCAAAAATTTTAATTAAAGGATATATACATACACACACATGCTACAGTTAAGTGGTATTTTACATAAACTATACTAGATTTTTAAGTACTTAATGAATATTAGGTAACTATAAATTATGGAGTTTATTGAACTATTTAATCCCTTGAAATCAATTTACCCTACAGTAATAGGGTATCACAGGTGTTTATTCAGGGATTTTTTTTAAAACTATGAGGTACTAAAAAGTGTGCTGTGGTATAATACACATTTGCTAATTTATACCCCCATGCATTGCTTTACATCCTCCTAAAAACTCCGACCTACACATTTCATTGCAAATTGATTCCACAATACAGGGTCCAACTGCTGATTTAAAAAAAAACAGACTTTTTATAAATGCTTAGTGCATGCATTTTTTTCTATATTCTCTCAACAGGAGACTGTTTTTTTTTCCATTTTAGTCAACATTTTGCAGCTTGAAATTAATACATTCTTTGTTTAGCCATACTACCTAAAAGTGTGGTTAATTGGGTCAATTCACATAAATGCTATAAATATTTATCATACTTTAGCAGCATTTAGAGTTACATAAGGTGGAAGAAGCATGTCACCTAATGGGATCTTTATTAAATTTTTTTTCTGGAACCATTTCTCCTGTTTTCAAATATCCGTTCACTTATGAAATCACAAAATCTTAGCATTGGCAGGAAACTTACTTATTAAAATATATTATTGGAAAATATTTATTATAAAGTCATTGAGTGTATTTAGTTTTACTTATATTTAGTTATTAATATATGTTGACAATTGTCCACATTTAAAGATGAAGAGCCTCGCCCGGCTGGTGTGGATCAATGGTTGAGCATCTACTTATGACCTAGAAGGTCATGGTTCAATTCCCAATCAAGGCACATGTTCAGGTTGTGGGCTCAATATTAATGTGGGATATGCAGGAATAAGCTGATCAATTATTCTTTCTCTCCCTCTCCTTTCCTCACTAAAATCAATAAAAATATATTTAAAATAGATAAGTAAATATGAAGAGCCTAAACCCTGGAGAAGTGAATTGATTATTTTCTAGAAAATGAAATATTAAGTAAGACAAAAATTAATTTAAAAATTTTGTATAGTTTTTGTTAATGTATTTTAAATTTATGGTATATTAGCTAATAATATTATGACCCAAAATAAGCTGGGGTTGAATGAGATAGTTTGAATCTACTTTCTATGCCTATTGGACTGGTTTTTTGTAAACACTCCTGATGGTTATATTCAATTTACATATTTAAGTATTTTTCAACTGCACAAAGACAAGTGGTCCCACATACTGTTGATCTTACAAGTTCTTTGTCCACCTTAAACTTTAGTTTATCTTTGTGAGCCCCAAATAATGCTGGACCGAATATTGAAGCCAACTTTAAAGATGCAGTCATAATGAAACACCAACCCAACAGCTAAAACTTGTTGAAAAGTTCAAATCATTACCTAAGTCTCTAAAGCTTAAAAAAGAAAAGTTGCCTTGTATGCACCATATCTACTTGAGAGTAACTTTTAAATTCCTCTTATTCCTTTTGTAGAAATCAATCACTTGTGTCCTATCTGTCCACTTACTGCATCCGTTTGATTTTGTTAAATCAAAGTTGGATGAAGAAAATTTTTATGTAATAGCCTTTGTAAGGTATTATTCCATTCATCTTAAGGTCAGTAAACTGATCCTGCCCTCAAGGAACTTAACAAAGATTGGGAAAGGAAAGAGGAGGATAAATTGATCTTGTGTTCCTGAAACTCATGGTCTACTAGGAATAATATTTGTAATACTGTAATCGGCAATAATGTCAGTTTTAATTACTATTAGAAAAATGTAGACGGTGACAAAAGAAAGAGGGAATTCAGAGCAATTCTGATTTAAATGAGGAAAAACTTCAAGTAATGTCCAATAGAATATGAAACTATAAGAGAGGATCTATCTAGAGATGATGTGAAAATCAGAGCTCAGATTTATAGATGGGAAAGCACAAATGGTTTATATAAATAGCCTCTAATGACCTATGTAAATAGCCTCTACTCTATTCTAATGATTTTAGTTTTATTAGAGTTTAATATTATTATAGTTAACTTCCTAATTGTATTTTATTACAGATAATTTAAAATAAATGTAGAAAAGTTATTATGATTTTAGTAGGAAAATCATTTATGTCCGGAAATGCACAAGAAGAATAACATAACTATTCAGATTTGAAATTGCTATTAATACTTGTTTTAGTGGAAAACTTAGTCATATTTATCATCTCATATATATAGAACTATGCATATATATAATTTTTTATTAAACTTAAATGTTAAAAGCTTTAAAACCTGCAGAATATATAAAAACCTAGATTAAAATTTTAAAATATACTTTTTGATTGTTTATGTTTCTGTACCTAAAGAACGTTGGACTTTCCTTCTTATATTTGGGTCCATTATATCTATTGTTTTCTAAAGATTATTTCCTTGTGAGATGTTTTTGCAAAGTTATAGCCCTTAAGAACAACATTTTAAAAGTCTTAAGGTTTTATTCAGAATATAGAATAAGCAAATAGATACTCTGCATAATTTACAGGAGAATACTAAAGTGTCAAAATAAAATCAAATAACTAAAAGTATAAAACACTTTTCAATATTCCAGCTTAGTTACTAACCAAGTGTTTATTTTTTAAACAACTATATATATATATTGAGCAATGTCTCACAAGATAAGTGGTCCAAAGATCAGATATTCTCAACAGAAAATATTGTTTGCAATGCCATATGCAAAGGATATTCCATTATCACACAAAACAAGACACCTGCTAATTAAGGCTGATTTATCAACATAGTGGTTAATAAAAAAATAAAACATAACTAACAGTAGAAATATGCAAAGAAATTCATATAGAATTTTTGGCTTATCTATGAAGTTATTATAATTATATCTTATCATTAAGGGAAACCTGTTAAAATAAAATAGAAATGGTTATTTGAAAAAGATATTCTTCAAATTAGTTAAAATTTAGCATATCCTGATATTTCTCTAGCTTCTAATATTAGTGCATTTTGTACATAAATGAACTATCACAATAGAAACCATACATCCACTTAAATTCTTGAAAGGAAAGATTTTTATATGATGAAATTCTCCTAGAGTCTAAGAATAAATTAGGAACAAGAATACCAAGTGGATAACACTTTGTATTGTTAGTTCATTTTTCATTGAGTTAACTTGCATATTCTTGTTTTAGTTGTATATGATTCATATAACTAATTCACATACTTGGTTCAGAATATGGAAATAATTGGTGGGAGATTATTTGGAGTATTTTTGTTTCCAGTGTTGAATACATCACCAGTAAAAGAAAGAAACTTCAATATTTTGGAAAACTTTAGGTTCTCATTATCTTTCCTATAGATAATTATTTTCATCTCTGCACCACAATGTCTTTATGATTTATAATTTCAGAATCAACATGATAGACGGGTGACAGTATGGGGTTTTAGATGGAAAAAGATTTGTTCTGAGGCACAAATCTGAGCCTGATTTTCACTTGTAAGATGATAGTAATGATAGGTGAATTATGAGGTTGTTCTGGGGATTAAATACAACTCAGGTAAAGAGTATATGTCAGATCTTTGTAAATTAAGATATTATCACTAGTACTTACAGGTGAGAAAAACCAAGGCTCAGAACTATATGTATGAATATGCTATTTAAACAATAACTGGATTCAAGGCACTTGTTAATCACACTTCCAATTTTGCCTTGTTTTTGAAAAAGATACCTTTTAAAAATAAGTGGTTAACAAGACCATGCTTCATTTGTTCTTCATTTAATACAAAAAGTAAAATTGTTTATATTTACATATTTTCTCATTATCCATATAAGTGGAAAATACATCTAACCCTTTGCTTTATTGTGACAGTAACTCACAAATGAAGATTTTGGCTATTTGATGAAGGCAGTCGTGTGAAGTGCAACTAAGGTTATACCTGACTATGAGAGATATGAGAAAAAATAAACAAAACCAGAAATGCAAGAATTAAATATCACAACAAAACCCAAGTCATAAAACAAAACCTCTTTCTCTAAAAGCAGTGTTAAATAAGTATAAACCTGAATGTATAATTCATTTAATAAATAGCTGACTTAAGTTTTTTTCTTGATTATATATATTTTTTACTATATTATACATGTTAGATCAGGCTTAAAATTTGCTTTCTTTTATGCAGATTAAATTTAAATGGGTTCTCTGTTAATCTGATTAACATGCCACATTCCTTCTCAAAGATCATCATTGGTTCCCTATTGCTTATAGAATGACAAGTAACTCCTACTCTTACATTTCAGATGCATGATAATTTCCCCTCAACCCATATTTCTATCCCTGGCAAGTACCGTAATTGTCCATGATCTATATGTTCCTGTCATATGGTTTTCTTTTTCTTTCCAAAGTATTTGAAATGTAAGGCCTGGCCTGTGTGTTCTCATTCTGTTCCTGAAGCATCAAAGCATCTGTCTTCAACAATGCTTCAAAACTCATTGGAACATTAAATATTTTCCACAAAGCCTTTTCCAATCCTTATAAATTTTTATAATCTTTTGCTTCTCTTCAGTTCCAAGGCATTTTCGATCTAAGCATTTCATTCTTATGTTTTATAGCTATGTATGTCTTGTGAATAAATTTACAAACACCTTGAGTTCATGCCATATTTTATAATTTTCTGTATGCTCCAGTTTCTATCAAAGATATTGTAGATCCTCAATAAATGATTACAGGAGCTAAAATTATATTAATTACATAACTAATGCTTATATCTTGTTGGCCCAATATTTCCCTTTAAAAGAATGTAAACTCCTCCATGCTTTGAGGATTTTTGCCTGTTGTGTTCTTGTGCTCACTAATGTATTCCCAGAGCCAATGTAAGTGTCTGGAACATAGCAGGTCCTCTATATTTCTTGACTATAATACTACATTTATGGATATAAGTCAAATAGTCATTAAACAAATTCACTATTAGAATATTTCATTAAAAATTGATATTTTAGTTCTGGCCAAGTGGTTCAGTTGGTTGGAGCAACATTCCATAACACCTAAAGGTTTTGGGTTTGATTCTAGTCATAGCACATAACTAGGTTGTAGGTTCTATCCCAAGTGAGAGGGACATAGAGGAGGCAACCAATCTCTCTCTCTCTCTCTCTCTCTCTCTCTCTCTCTCTCTCTCTCTCTCTCTCTTTCCCTCTCCTCACTCTCTTTCTCTCTTTCTCAAATCAATAAATATATTCTCTAGTGAGGGTTAGAAAATATGACATTTTAATAATGCTAATAAAATATTATTCTTGAGAGGCTATTTGGTCATCTGTGTCTAACACTTTTCATAGGGATAGGAAGATTCCTGATTTGAAAGAATATTTAAAAAAAACAAACAATGCTGAAGTACTATCTAAATCTAAGCATCAGTGAGTATTGAATTATACTTCACTATACCTCAATTTGTAGAGTTTACACTCAAATCTATAGCTTATATTAGTCATCATAATTATTCTAATTTCTCATATATTGTTTACAAAGCAAAATTCATCAAAAGTTAGAAATTGTAATGAAACCAGCTAATAGTGCATTTGGCCAAATGCATTTGGGCAGATTTATTTAAGACTGATTGCAGAAACAAAAAATATTTAATCTAATTGTGTTTTTGGGTGAGTTAGAACTAACGTAGGGATCCTGTCCTTATCTTTTAAATATCAAGTAGGTTAAATGATATCTTTGATATAACATTTAAAATATATAGTGATTAATTTTGTGCTATGGAAGAGTTATATAAAATATCTTAATTTAAAATTTTAAGGCACTATGAATGTCAGGACTGGAAGGAAAGCTGTAATAAGTTTTTTGGTGAATTATTTTTTTATATATGAATAATAACTTACTGATTTGCATGTTCTGTACAATTTGATTTTTGCGTGTATGAACATTTAATGTACGCATATATTCTTTAGACAGGATGAGAGAAAAATAAATTAATATCTGAGTACTTAATTTTGCAACTACTTTATTTTGTGAAAGGTCATTCCTGGCAGGGATAGTGTTCCTATAAAGTACAGCTTGCTATCTGTGTGCTAATTGAGCATATCTTTTGCTTGAAACAGAATTATCTGTTCTTAGGCTTAAGAAAAGCTGCTATGATCAGTAGAGTGCTATTTACAAAAAGATCTAACACGGTAGACACGTTATCTTCCTCTGAGGTTCCTTGTCTTTGTAAGGTAAAAAAGAATTGCATGGTATTTTTCTTAATTTTCTAAAGAGGTTTAGTATTTTACTAATAAGATGAAAATCATTACTAGAATATGTTAACATGTTGATAAATGACAGAGATTCAGAGGGAGAAAACATCCTCTGAGTTTCGTTCTTATAATTTCTCTTTAGAGATCTGTACTGAAATAACTTGCTCTTTTGTTGTAATCATGTAAATAATCTTAAATATTCCATTTACATTCTCTTTTAAAATTACTGCCAAAATAAGACGTGTCAAGTATTTCAGAATCCTAGGCATATAGCTCAGATGAAATAAAGGGAAGTTTACTGAAAACAAGATAAAAAGGAAGATTACTTAAATTGCCTCCTCCCTTCTAGGCCACCATTTCTGTTTACCCACCCCACATCCATAAGAAGGTGGTATCTGGGATATTTGAGATAATGGACCAATTACCATAAAGTCCTATGATCATCAGGGAATAAACATTCTGAACACTTGAAACCTAGAATAGAAAGCTATAAGGCTTCATATTACTCTCTTTTTAAAAATATTTTATTGATTTTTTTACAGAGAGGAAGGGAGAGGGATAGAGAATTAGCAACATCGATGAGAGAGAAACATCCATCAGCTGCCTCCTGCACACCCCCTCCTGGGGATTTGCCCGCAACCACGGTACATGCCCTTGACCGGAATCAAACCCCGGACCTTTCAGTCCGCAGGCTAACGCTCTATCCACTGAGCCAAAGCAGTTTTGGCTTCATATTACTCTCTTATTCTTGACTATCCTTATTGAAATGAATAGGTGTTATTATCCAAAAAGAACAAGAGGTCAACACTTTTCTGAATTGCAGAAAATTGCAGAGAGAATAATTAATCTGACTGGGAAAAATGGGAAGAGAAGAGATGAAAAACATATATTTCACAAAAGAAACAAAAGAATGTATGATGGAGTGAAAGAAAATTGCTTTATTGATGACAATGAGATTATTTTAAACTGCGGTTACATGAATATGGCATTGTACTCCATCTTGTCTATGCCACCTAGAATGTAAGATTAACAGGTGAAATGTAGGACACCCAGTTACTTTTGAATTTCACATAAAGTATTTGTTGTTTATCTAACGTTTGACTTTGGGAATTTTGTATTTTTACTTAATGTACAAACTCTATCTGGAGACACATTGTTTTGTAAAGATTAACTGCTGGAAATGGTCTCTTCCTGATGTTTCTGTATCACAACCAGGGAAAAGTGCCACTATAGATCTGTTTCTAAGGACCCTAGGGTTTGTGGGTATGTTTCTAAGGACATCATCTCTTTTAGAGAGATGTGATGTGAAGAGGTTGAATAATAGTATTAAATTTTCAGTATTGGAAAATGACACATTCTTGCTCTTGCTGAGGTGATTCTGGACACCTAAATGCCTTATTAGTTATATGAGGGATCCTACTTTTATGCAATTTTGTATTTCCTTAGCATTCAGGTCACCTGTAGTAAATTAAAGAATAGTAGTTGTATAGGCAGGGAGTGAGGACTGGCAGGATACACTAGACTAGTGGTCGGCAAACTGCAGCTCACAAGCCACATGCAGCTCTTTGGGCCTTTGAGTGTTTTAACACCACTTCAAAATAGACTTGCCCAGGCTGAAAACTGACTTCAGTGCATGGGCCACAAAGTTTCAATCATACTGTACTGGTATTTTGTGGAAGAGACACACTCAAGGGGCCAAAGAGCCGCATGTGGATCGCGAGCCACGGTTTGCCGACCACTGCACTAGATCAACCAGTGGCTTCAGGCCTGTCCTGGGTAACTGTTTGATCACAATTTACCCTTAATATATGCATAATAGTATATTTACATAGTTAAATCACACTGAGATAAATGTCTGATTTAAATCAGTAATAAAAGTCGAGTTAAACTGGGAATTGGAATGGCCTCACTTATAGCTCAATGCCTATGAGAGAGCTGTCACAAACAAACACAGAAACAGATATTTTTACTGGGTACCTTTATCAAAAAGTTGGTGTATAAATAATAAGAAATACCATGAGATAACTTTAAGATATATTTTATTGATTTTTTACAGAGAGGAAGGGAGAGGGATAGAAAGTTAGAAACATCGATGAGAGAGAAACATTGATCAGCTGTCTCCTGCACACCCCCTGCTGGGGATGTGCCCGCAACCAAGGTGCATGCCCTTGACCGGAATTGAACCCAGGACCTTTCAGTCTGCAGGCCAAAGCTCTATCCACTGAGCAAAACCAGTTTCGGCTACCATGATATATTAAGTAAATACATAGCATAAGACAGAAAATTATTTTTACTCAATATGTACCTTAAGTTTGTATGCAGTAATTATATGCATGATGGGAGAGGGGGCGGGGAGAGGTGATACTTGGTAACATTTTTTTTTTTTTTTTAGTATCTAACTCAGTTACTGGAACTTTATAGATACTTTTGAATACATTCATCTCCTATCTTTCATAAGTTCACAGTCCAGTAAAGAAGACTAATATAGACAGGTACAAAAATTAGTACAGTATTACTGGTGTCATGATAAAGATTGTCACATGTTTACATAGGAGAAGGAAGGAGGCATCCATGTGGTGAGCCAGAATGGCATCCTGAGAAGGCTGACCTTTCAAATAAGTGGAGTTATCCAAGGAAATCTGGTTGAAAAGATGGAAAGGATGAAGAGACAGTTTTGAGTACAGGGCTGGATGCAAAAAAGCCCTATAAATGTGAACTTCACAAAAGTAAATATTTCTGAGATCTAAATTTTAATGAAGGGAGAACCAAAAATTGAAGCTGACAACTTGGAGGGCCTCATTTTCGGTTGGCTGAAAGAGCTTGGACTTTATTCTGTAAACCACTGGGAGCCATTGGCAGATTTTAAGCAGGGCTTAAAAAGGCCAGATATGCAGTTTAGGTGGAACATTTTGTCAATATGTGGAGAATGGATCTGAAAGGGACAAAATTGCAGGCAAGAAGTTCCATTAGGTAACTGTAGGAGCAGTGCAAGGATAAAATGTTAGCTATGGGAAGGTTATTGGTGAAGATGACTAGGGGTGGGGAGGTGGTAGAAGGCTCAGATTGAAGAATTATTATAGAGGTAACATTTTAAGTGCTTAGTGAATGGTTTGATGCATGGACAAGGAATGCAGAAATGTATAGTGTCAAGTTGGAGATATGAGTATGAAAGTGTGGACAGAAGTCGAATTTGGAACCATTGAATTAAGGTTCATCAACTCAGAGATAAAATCTTGAATGTGGTTGAGATCACCCTGAAGAGCCTCAACAAGAGAGGGGAGCTAGCAAAACAATGGAAGCCTAGAAAATGCAAAAAGTAAAAGTTCGAGTAAGGGAAGATGTATAGGAAGAGGAAGAGGTGCAGGTAATGATCTAAGGGGATAGAGGGGAAACAGAATGGTGTGAATCATGAAAAACAAGAGAAAATTTAAACAAGAGCTAGAATAATGATGCCAAATAGAGTGAAAGTTCAGATGTATCTCCATCTGAATATTTTAAGAATATCTTTTATAACACATAACTCAGTATAGATCCATTTACTCTTCTCCCTGTTTCAAGGACAACTTTTAAATTTAAAAAAAGTGCCTTACCATAGACTAGCCATGAAATTTGATAAACAATTTTTGGCCCATTTAATGTACAGTCTAGGAAAATGTCATAATGAACTGATTAGAATTTGAATACCTGTTTTAAAACATCTTTACATACTATATATATTTATAGGATAGATTACTCAAGTTCCTAGGTCTATCAGTGAATTAATTCACAGTTAAAAATTAACTAAGTGTGCACTGTCTCTGCATCTAAATTTCTCAAGAGAGAAATGATATTTTATCAAGCATAAAATGTATGTTGAAATATTATCTGTTTACAAATACATGATAAACTCTAACAGCCTTTTCAGATGTATTATGAGATACTCATTACATATAATAAAATATGCTGTATTCCTCCATAAGAGGATACTTCCTTCTGATTTCTGACTTTAGCAATTATGTTACAGAGACTGTACATTCAAGGACCAATAACTGATTGGAAGAGAAATCCATTGGGAAATAATATGAGGAAAAATTAGGAAAGCTGGGTGTCAGGAAGGGTCAGAATACCTACGGGGCTAGTACTACAACTGTCATGCAGTTCAAGTACAAAGACTAAAGTAGAAGATTTTACTCAATTTATTTGTAGATATATAAACCCCGTGGCTGCTTTGGTTCTCAGAATTTTCTTGCTGGGCAACTCCTTTCCAGCTAAGTTTGCTGTCATGCTACATGGGTTTATGAACCTCTGGCTTGAATCTTGCCATTCTTAACCTCTTCTTATCTCTGCATCACTCGATGAACTTTCATCGCCCCCAGAACAGTTTCTCTATTGGTAATCCCTAAATTTTTGTCACTTAACTATGTAAAATTTTTAAAAAAGTATCTTTGTTGTTGAAAATATTACAAATGTTCTCCCCTTTTTTTGTATAAAAATGTATTACCATTTATTGAAACACTCTTTCTACCATATGAAGATGCCAATCAGGGGTGGAGTATAAGACATCTCTATATACATACATACATTTATATCCTATCTAATAAAAGATTAATATGCAAATTGACCATACATCTGCTACACCCACCAGCCATGCCCACCAGCCAAGCAGGAGTGAATATACAAATGAACTCAACCAAAATGGCTGCGGCTACCAAGGGCAGGAAGGAGGCTTGGATTTCCCTGGCAATGGAGGAAGCCAAGCTTTCCACCTGCCCTTCCTGGCACAGGCCTCCACTCAATGCTACATAGTTTCATTATAGAAGATAAAAAAAAATTCAACAGAAATGGCGACAGCCACAGAGCTAGAGCAAGTAGGAGGCTAAGGTTGGCCCTGGTAATGGATGAAGCCAAGTTTCTGCAGCCCTGGCCAGCCCAGGCCTCTAATTAAGGCAATAAAGTTTCAATTATAGAAGGTAAATAAATACCAAAAGAAATGATTGCAGCCATGGAGTGAGCTGGAGGCTTAGCTCCACTCCAGGCTACAAAGTTTCAATTGTAGAAGATAAATAAATCCCAGATCCCAGGGCTTCTGCTTGGGTCGGCGGAAGGTGTGCAAACCATCACAGGCCCCTCACCCAGGCTGCCCATGTCCCAAGGGAACCCCACTCTGATCTGGGTCACCCTTCAGGGCAAACCAGCCGGCCCCCACCTGTGCAACAGCCCTCTATCCTATCTAATAAAAAGAATAATATGCAGATTGCCATCACTCCAACACACAAAATGGCTGCCCCCATGTGGTCAAATATCCTGCCCCCATGTGGACACAAGTTGGCCACCACAAGATGGCCAACAGGGGAGGGAAGTTGGGAGGGATCAGGCCTGCAAGGGAAGGCAGTTGTGGGTGATCAGGTCAGCAGGGGAGGGCAGTTGAGAGGGACCAGGCCTATAGAAGAGGGCAGTTGGGAGGGACCAGGCCTGCAAGGGAGGACAGTTGGTGGTAATCAAGCCTTCAGGGGAGGGCAATTAGGGGTGACCAGGCAGGCAGAGGAGGGAAGTTGGGGGCAAAAAGACTAGCAGGGGAGCAATTAGACATCATTCAAGCCGGCGAGTGGTTAGTGGGTGATCAGGCTGGCAGGCAGAAGCAATTAGGGAAATCGGGAAGGCAGCCAGGCAAGCAGTTATTAGCCAGCAGTCCTGGATTGTGAGAGGAATGTCCGACTGCCCATTTAGCCCTGATCCCGGTGGGCAGTTGGAAATCCTTTGAGGGGCCACAGATTGGAGAGGGTCAGGCTGGGCTGAGGGACACCCCCCGTCTCATGGATGAATTTCATGCACTGGGCCTCTAGTCCTTTATAATAAAAGAGTAATATGCTAATGTGACTGTACCTTTGCTATGCTACCAGCCAATCAGGAGCAGGAGGTATGGCCAGCGGGATGGGAGGCGAGGCTGGCAAGGCTGGCAGGGGCATGGCTGTTGTGCTGTGGAAGCAAGCACACTATAAGTTCTGCCTGCACTGTATTTAAGTGCCGGTGAGATCCCTTCTTTCAGTTACGGTGACTGAGTCGCGTCCTTTTCCGGTGACCTCGGACAGTTAGGGGAATTTGATGCCATGGGATCCCCTCACCAGGCTCGCATGTTGGTTGCTCTGATAGTTAGGCTGTGACTGAGCTGTGGGGTTTACCTGTAGTGTGGGACATGCCAATCAGTGCCTGGGGCACCTTGGGTAATGAGCACGAGGCGCGATGTGGGGCTATGAGTCGTCAGGCCCAGGCGCTGGGTCGTGAGCTCTGAAGCCAAGTGGCAGTTTGAGTCCATGCCCCCAGCCCAGCGCCCACGACAGGAAGCTGGTTGCTGGCCTCTGGAGCATGTTGATACCCTGGTGGCCACTGCTGTGTGAGGCCCAGGGGTCCTTGCATGCCCCCCAGCCCAGTGCCCATGATGAGGCTGGCTGCTGGTGTCCGGGGGCCTTGGGAGACAGGTATGTTCCCCCCCTGCTCCCAACCACTTGCAAGTGCTCTGTCCCCAAGTGATAGTTCAGGCCCCATGCCCGAGCCCAGCACCACAATGGGGGTGAGGGGGCTGGCTGCCAGTCTCTGGGGTGTGCAGAGACCCCGGTGGCCACCACCGAGTAGAGGAAGTTCACAGTCCTCTTGGTTTCTGCAGTAACTGAACCAGAAGCAGAAATCAAGTGTGCGGGAAGCACCAAAAATCCTGGGAAATGTAGTTCTGGTGGCAGACGCACTGCAGGATCTCCTAGACACTATATCAAAGTGAGCCTGGAAGAAGTTACTGTTGCGGATGGGGGATGGAGGGAAAGCAAAAGTGAGAGACATAAGTAAAGTCAGAGTGTCGAGAAAAAATTAAAGGAAAGACATCCTACAACTTCTAGGAAATCTCCACCAATGAAGAAAAAAAAACACAAATACCTCTATTATTCTGAGCATCAAACCAAACTGGGTTGGGGTCTCAGACAATTCGCTCATATGATTGCAAAGACAGATAGAAACTCCCAGATTGGAGAGGGCTCCCCTGAGGGTTCCCAGATTAGAGAGGGTGCAGGTCAGGCTGAGGGACCCTGGTGGCTGCTGCCGTGTGTGGCGAAGTTGGTAAAACTATTAAAAAGGCCCAACTTCTTATTATTGATGAATGCACCATGGCATCCAGTCATGCTATAAATGCCATAGATAGATTACTAAGAGAAATTATGAATTTGAATGTTGCATTTGGTGGAAAAGTTCTCCTTCTCAGAGGGGATTTTTGACAATGTGTCAGTATCGTGCCACATGCTATGTGATTGGCCATAGTACAAACGAGTTTAAAGTACTGTGATGTTTGGAGATGTTTCAGAAAGTTGTCTCTTAAAACAAATATGAGATCAGAGGATTCTGCTTATAGAGAATGGTTAATAAAACTTGGAGATGGCGAACTTGATAGCAATTTTCATTTAGGAATGGATATTATTGAAATCCCCCATGAAATGATTTGTAATGGATCTATTATTGAAGCCACCTTTGGAAATAGTATATCTTCTATAGATAATATTAAAAATATATCTAAACGTGCAATTCTTTGTGCAAAAAATAAGCATGTTCAAAAATTAAATGAAGACATTTTGGATATACTTGCTGGAGATTTTAACACCTATTTGAGTGATGATTCCATTGACTCAACAGATGATGCTGAAAAGGAAAATTTTCCCATTGAATTTCTTAATACTATTACTCCTTCAGGAATATCGTGTCATAAATTAAAATTGAAAGTGGGTGCAATCATCATGCTATTGAGAGATCTTAATTGTAGATTGGGTCTTTGTAATGGTACCATATTTATTCTCAAAATATTACTACCTAACATTATCGAAGCTGAAGTATTAACGGGGTCTGCAGAAGGAGAGGTTGTTCTGATTCCAAGAATTGATTTGTCCCCATCTGACACTGGCCTCCCATTTAAATTAATTCAATGACAGTTTCCTGTGATGCCAGCATTTGCAGTGACTATTAATAAATCACAAGGACAAACTCTAGACAGAGTAGGAATATTCCTACCTGAACCTGTTTTCACACATGGTCAGTTATTATGTAGCTTTCTTTCGAGTTCGAAGAGCAAGTGATGTTAAAGTTAAAGTTGTAAATACTTTATCCCAAGGGAAATTAGTCAAGCACTCTGAAAGTGTTTTCACTGTTAATGTGGTATACAGGGAGATATTAGAATAAGTTTAATCACTTTATCAGTCATTATTTGCATCAATGTTGTTTTTATATCATAAGTTTGTTATATCATTTTGTTATTATTTATTTATTAATGAAATTATGTATTATTTTCATATACATTGTACTCATTACCTTTTATCTCTCACACTTTTACTATAGAGAAAGGGCAAATGGCACTATTAAAATATTTCCTCTAATTAATACCCTTTTAATGTGCACGAATTTCATGCACTGGGCCACTAGTATATATAAAAGCCTAAGCGACTGAATGACTGGTCAACCAATTGCTATGATGTGCACTGGCTACCAGGGGGCAGATGCTCAATGCAGGAGCTTCCCCGTGGTGGTCAGTGTGCTTTCACAGCAGGAGCACCACTCAGCTGACCGCCTGTGCCAAATGCCAGGCTCACAGCTGGTGAGTGCTGCTGTGGTGGTATTAGTCTCTCCCACCTCCACAGTAGCACTACTGAGCGGTGGAAGGTGCAGCAGGGTTGGGATGAGCAGGAGCGACGTGGTGCCTGGCCCAGGCTCAGGCTCCTCCCTGGCAGCCTGCCACTTTGTGCACTACTACATCCCTTAGAGGATGTTGGACTGCTGGTTTCAACCTGATCCCCACAGACTAGGCCTGGATTGCAAGAAGGTGCAGGCCAGGCTGAGGGACCCACCAGTGCATGAATCCATGCATGGGCCTCTACTATATATATATATATTTACATACATGATGTGTATGTGTGTCCAAATATATGCATATGGGTATGTAAAAACCATAAATTTGATTATTCACATTTTTCATTTTTCATGATATGACCATTCCATTTAATGGAAGAGGAAACTGAGAAAATAGTAACTTAACATTTGTGTCACAGGACTTATGCTAAAGTTCCTCTGAGCCCCAGTGACTGCTCTGGCCACTCTGCTTTAATGACTGGCATGTGTTGGCAGGGCCATTTGGGACTCCAGTTGGCAGTAGCCAGTCCCAGTGTCCCCAGCAAGGAATTCCAGCTGATGGCTGCTCTATGTCATCTAGGATCTACTTGTTGCCCCTGATTTGCATTCCCTGAATCATATCACTAAATGCCTTTTGCTTTTTGGGAACCAGAAATCTCTTCTCAGTGATCGTACTTACTAATATTTGGTGGGTTTTCTGAAAGTTAACTCTTATATGGGAATAAAGCCAAAGAATTTTTTTTTAAGTTTGACTCATCTTCCTTGTGTTTGGTAGAATGGAGTTTGATCTAAATGTGAGAAAATGTATCACAGACTGGGACATGGGCAGTAACTTAGATATTCCTGATGTACTAATGGATTTCAGTACTGACATCCTCATGTATTTTCTTCAGTATCTCTTGAAAAGAGGTTATTGCCTATGGGTGATGTAAAATACCTAAACTTTCAGATTTTATACTTCCAAAATGTACTATAATGACCTGCAAGATTATTTCAGGTGGTAAAATGTTTGTATAAACAGGTGAGCATCAGCATTTCTACATAGCAACATCATGTGGTGGTAAACAGCCAAGACCTCTGGAGCCGCACTGACTGAATCCTGGTTCTACCACTGACTAGATGCACTGTCTTGGACCAGTTACTTAAGTTCTCTGGGTCTCAGGTTTTCTCCTCTGTAAAATGGAAATAATACTACTACCAGCTCACAGGGCTGTAACAAGGGTTGAGTGTACCAAACCGCTTACAAAAATATGTCAAATAAAATAAAAATAGAGACTATCTTATCATTGTTAACTGCAAATTTAAATTGAACTAATTTCTATGTTTTCCCCAATTCTACTTCCCAAGGTAGCGTTTTTTGTTATATCTTTTGTATTTCTTCTATACCTCTTATTCCACCTCTCTACTGGTTTCTGTTATAGTCAAAGGCTAGATTTATTTACCTGATGACTTTGCCACTGGACTACAGGATCTTTGAGAACATAAGTTATGTTGTTACCACATTTTTATCTCCATGTACTTATAACATTTCTGATGCAACATGGAGCCATAATGAAGATTTGTATTGGACTGATTAATTATCTCCCTCATTTCTAACCTATTATAGGAATTATTTTTTTGGGTTCTATGAATTTTCCACAAAATCTTGTTTTGCCCCCATCCTGGGGCTCTCTAGTTTCATATTATTCTTTCCCTCATTTCTTAGATCCCAGTGAATATGTTTATTCTTATTATATTTATTAAATATTTATAACTCATTTTAATTGTATTAAAATAACCTTTGAATAGCTTTTCATATTTATTCTTTCAATTTAATTTCAAACCTTATTAATTTAGCAGTTTTGAAAGTGAGGAAATTGAAAGAAGAAAAGTATTGCCCTACCAGTATGGCTCAGTGCTTACGCATTGACCTATGTATGAATCAGGAGGTCAAGGTTTAATTTCTGGTCATGGCACATGCCCAGCTTTCAGGCTTGATCCCTACTAGGGGGGATGCAAGAGGTAGGCAATCAATGATTCTCCCTCATCGTTATATTTCTCTCTCTCTCTCTCTCTCTCTCTCTCTCTCTCCTCTCCTCTCTCTCGCCCTCCCCCTCTCTCTCTCTCCCTCTCTCTCTCCTCTCTCTCTCCCCCCACCATGTCTCCCTCTCCCTCTCCCAAATCAACGAAACTATATTAAAAAATAAATTCATTGCATTCCCCTCAAAGTGTCCAAATTGATCTTCTAAAAAAAAGTGTTTTTAAATTTATGAAGATGTCTTTGAGGAAAAGTCATGTTTCCCAAGTTTGAATTGAGTGTTTTCCTATCAATCCTTCCCTCCCTCCCTCCCTCCTTCCCTCCCTCCATCCTTCCTTCCTTCCCTCTTCCCTCCCTCTCCCCTCCCTCCCCCCCTCCCTCCTTTCTTTCTTTCTTTCTTTCTTCTTCCTTCTTCCTTCCTTCTTCTTTCTTTCTTTCTTTCTTTCTTTCTTTCTTTCTTTCTTTCTTTCTTTCTTTCTTTCTTCTTCTTTTCTTTTTTTCTCTACAGAAATCACATGAGAATTTGACATTTGAAAACTAAATGGAAACTCTAAGCAGGGAAAGGCAATGGCAGTTCACTCAAAAGCTATGGGATTTTAAAGATGGTATGCATTAGGGTTGATCAAGAGAGGATTATTATTGAACCTAGGGAAAGTATCAAGCCTAAAAATTTCGGGTGGGAGAAGTCAGATCCAGAACAAACAAGAGAAAAGGAGGAGTCATTCCCCCACTGAACATACAGAATTCTGAACAATGCATTCTAGGGCATGTTGTGCATGACTCTGGTCATGCAAAACTGGAAGGAAGTTGAGGTTGCAGAGTAAACACTGTACTTGAAGCAGTAAGAGTAGGTGATTGCTTTTTACGAAGTTGGGCTAAATCATTTCAACATCCTTAATTTAGTTCAAAACAGATTATTTACAAACTCAACCCCTTTTCTATTTCTATTTCTTAATGCTTATTGGCAATGTAGCGATCATTTAAAGACAACAACTGAAGTGTGAATAAAAATCCATAAAAAAACACAATTTCCACTAGGTTTCCAAAGAAACGTATAAAACCGTCATCCTCAGACTCAGCCATCTTTTCTTTTATGTCTGATCATTTAGAGTGAATTTACGTGTTTCCAAACACACTTGAACACACTCAGAAGAGGCTGGTCACTTAATAGCACATTTTATTTAAAAAAATGAAAGAACAGATTTAATAGTATAGTTAAACCATAACTATGATCTGTAAGATATGTAGCAGTCAGTTTTCCCAAACCAAATCTTTATTTGATATTTGTGGCTCTACTTGTGATTTCACTTGTTGATGCTCTTTATTCCTGGCATTTTGTGGGGCACCACCAATGATAAATTAAGTCTAACATGGCTTTGTCCAAAATGTAAGGAATGATCCTAAATCTTCACATTATATACAAGTAAATCAAAATTAAAACAAGTAAAAGTGAACAAAACTGAAATTAATTTCACAGGTCCTTGTTATTTCTTAATTCTGACTATTCTGTGTAGAAAAGATAGATGATTATGTCATATGCTTGTTGAAAACATGTTAATTCAGAACTCTGTTATGAAGAAATGCAAATTAAAATAAATAAAATCTGCTTATAATATAGATTAAGAAAAATGAAAAAAAATTGAATGTTGGAAAAATTATGTTTTGAATACTTGGATGTTTCCAAATGTGACAGCATTTAGTTAAGATTTAAAATACCAAGGTAAATAAAAAAAGTTTTGTTTTAGTAGTAGTCATTTATGTTTCTAATGTATATTTGTATCTGTTGGTATTTTCATAATATAATAATATTTACAAAAAGTAAAATTAAAAAAATACCTAAAACACTCAACAGATAATGGTAGATGTATGTGCATATGGAAAAGTTACATTTTTTTTCTTTTTTGCTCCCTACAGTTCAAATAAAAAAAATGCATCAGTCTCAAATATCTTCAGTAGTATAGCTCAAATCTAGTAGTTTTCTCTGTGCTCTTATAACCTAGTATTTTAGTGGTAATTTTTATTTTGAAAAAAAAAAAGATCCGGATATATTTTAAATGTGATGGCATTTTGATTTTAAATTATGTTAAATAATTCCATGTTTATTGGATGGAAAGTATAGATTAAACTGGAATTAGAAACAGGGATTATTGAAAAGTATTGCATTTTATTTAGACATAAAATTCATTATTATGCTATATAGATTACAAACAGTATAAATTATTTTCTCCAGTTTACTATATGTTATACTATAGCACCTAAATTACAACTGTGTAGGTACTATATAAATGCTGTTACAAAGGCACTACTCTTTATATTATTTATTACATATATAATGTAGATTTCAAAAATCTGTTATTAAACCCTAATTTATAGATACATAAACCTCTTGGATACTATCACAAATGAATAGTTTCTAAAGAAGTTTCTAGATTTCTGAGAAATTAAATAAGATTTTAAAAAGGATAATAGAACACCAACTCTGCTAGATTTTTTTCACAAAGGTTTCTCAGTTAAAGCAAGTCCATTCTATAGATATTACTGTGCTCACCATACATAGGTAGGAACTGAGAAAGAGACATTAGAATTTGATAGGATCATATAATTATTAAGAGCCAAGTTTGAATCTCAAATTTGACCTAAAATCTAGTGCCAAAGATCGTTCTAACAATATGTTGTTCAATTGTTTAATGAAAAGAAAAATTATTGTGGTCTCTGACTGTTAGAAAATACTTAGTACATTTAACATGAAATGAGCTTTGAAAATAATTGCAGCTTAAGAAGCAGGGTGAGAGGATGTCTTGTAAAGGCAAGGGAATGTCAGCCATGAAATGGTGTTAAGACACTTTGATCATTTAAAGACAACAACTGAAATGTGAATAAAAATCCATAAAAATAACCCAGTTTCCATTAGGTTTCCGTGATATGATGGAGTTTACCTAAATAAAGGAGCTGGAGAAAGTGTAGGTTTCCATCAGCTGGCAGAGGCTCTGGAGCACCAGGCTCACTCTGTAATGAATCTGGTGCGTGCATATTCTGTGGCAGATAAACATGGCAATGGAAGGGGAGCAAAGTGCAGGTTATGTTTTGATTACATGTTGTGAAAATGAAGAATGCTTAGCATTGCTCATGCAGGTAGGAACACTGTAGAGGACAAAAAGTGGTATTTCAGGCCACAGTGAACAGAGTTTGTCTTGGGGTGATTTTCAATTCATACTATTAGTCAAAGCAGTAGATAATTATGCTATTTAGATATTCAAGTAATCTGGTTCTACAAAGGGGCTTTTGGGCAAACATATTTTAGTTTTACCATTAAAATAATTCCCTTGTTCTAGAATGTATGACCTACCACCAGCATCGGAGCATTTCTAAGGCCTTCTGGGCAGATATAATAGACTAGAGATTGCAGAAGACAAATTCCGTACAGAGAAAGATTTGTGAAATCCTGCAGGGAACCAAGGAAACTATACTCCCAAACACTCTCCCCTGCAGAGAAGCCTTTATCATTGACTGTTTCTTAGCTCTTCAAAAAAAACTGTGAACCAGTAAGTTGTAACTACTGTTACCTTATATTATAAATCCCCACAGAAAATTACAGAGCTACTGATGTTTATCCTATACTATGAATGCAGGCTTTAATCTTAATAATAGACATTTTGTGTTCATAAACACAAGCTTTTCTCTGAATATACAGGAAAATATGTTTTGGCAAGTAGAGCTATATTTAAAAAATCAATTTGTTTGTATACATTTGCTGAATACATGTTCTGCCCCAAAATTGTGCTGGATTTGGTGATATAAAGTTGAATAAGACATGACCCCTTTCTAGAAATATTCATCAATGAATGAATGAATGAATGACTTGTTCAACATCTCTGTTATTTTCAGGACATATTTGCATTCTAACTCTAAGCAAGAATATGTCTAGGTTGTCTCTCAGGTACCCTTAGATCCAGTTAATTTCAAGGTATTCCAGGCCAAAATCTGAGCAGATTCCGATGTTCTCAGTAAACATGAAATGGTTGCCTGATGAACTTGTCTCAGTTCTTATCTGAAGTGACTCTGGAGTGGAAATATAAATTATGCCATATATTATCTTAGACTTTTAAATGTTTGGGAGAGAACAAGGTGTGTGCTGGGTAAGCAATTATAAAAATTCTCTGAAATTTTATTCTGGGCCACATCATAACTCTGTATTTCTTTTTCTGTTTGTAATATGACACGTCAAATGATGTCCTCGGAAAATGCTTGAAAGCTGCATGCACATGTGTATTTTAGGGAAATTCCTAATACTCAGAATTATTTCATGTCATGTTCACAGACTGATAATCTAAATTTTTGCATTTGGAAACACATGGTGGTAATATTAAGATGAAAAATTTAAAGAGGCAATGCACTCTAAGGACTCATCTTTGGGGATTTCTAAGCCCTTTTGATTAGCATTCCTGTGATAAATCCAACAAAAACTCCTACTGCTGAATGTTCCCTTGTGCTTTGGAGCAGAAGCTGTTTCAATACTAGTTTACAGGGTTCTTTCTAACCTTCCTTTGATTGAGAACTTTGTGTTCCTCTGTGATTTTAATGCACACTATATGCCTCGTAAAGCACTAGATAGATGAATTAAAGAAATAGTGTGAAAGTAGATTTTACTTAAAGGAATTTTTTTAAGTTGCCTTTTCCTCTAAGCATCCTTATACTAAAGTAAGTAATACTAACATTCAATTACTCCAAATTAATGGATGTTTCTATAAGCATGTATTCTTTCTAAAAAGATAAGTTATTGTTCCCTTTGAGGGTGTTGGTGGTGTGAAGAGCTCTTTTTTTTTCTTTTTAAAAAGCATATTCTATTATTATTTTTAAAGTGTAGAGAGGCATAAAGTATTTTTTTTCATTTGGAACATATTGTGGTTCATGCTTTTCATAAAATTAAATTGTTTATGCTATTTTAATTCATCAAGTAAATATATAACTTCCTATTAAGGAAATGATTTGTCAATGTTGTAAAACATTTTTTAACAGTAAAGGTCATATTTTATTGCAAAAACCTGTCAGTGCTTTATGTCCAAGCTGTGAAATGTTATTGCCTCAGGGTGATTATGAGGGAGGGGGCTGTGGTTAAGAATGTCTTTTTGTGGCCAGCTATGATTTACAGCAGCAAATAGAGAATTAAACCCTTAATTGAAGCCTACCCAGCAGTGCCTAGAGGCTAGATTCAGCCTGAAATTTGATTCAGACAATTTTCTTAGTCAAGCCCCTATGGGTTGACCAGTTGATTTTCATGAGTTTTGATAGAGATTGAAAAGACAAGTTGTTTTCTGCTTTGCCCTGAACTTCTCCAAGGTAAATCCTCAGTTTTAGTAAGCACCTTGATTAGCATAAAGGAAGACATTATGAACGGGGGGTGGGGAGAGAGAGAGAGAGAGAGAGAGAGAGAGAGAGAGAGAGAGAGAGAGAGAGAGAGAGAGAGATTTTAACTATCTCCTCAACTCCTGAAATGAAAATACCTTAATATATTAAAATATCTGATATTTTCTAGAGGAAATCCATATTTATTTAACTGGTAAATGTAACTTTCTTGAAATTGTATTGGAACCAGAGGTGTGGTTATAGGTACTTGCCTCTGTGCCTCTATTAAAGAGGGGGCATGGGTCATTGGTCACAAGTACCTCATATTTGTTTGTGCCATGTCATAACCAATGGGTGACTGACTTAGATGTGACATAAATGTGAGTACAGAGGTCACACAATTCTGAATAAGTCTTTCCATTCCTTTCTATTCATAAGCAATACCCTTGTTTGTTCCATAATATGTGTGTTATGTGTCATTGGAGGCTCTAATGGCGACCCTATGAATGAGTGATGGCCACAATGTGCTATTCTTTTTTTTTTTTTAAATCTTCACCTGAGGATATTTTCCAATGATTTTTACAAAGAGTGGAAAATAGAGGGAAAGATGGAGAAACATGATGTGAGAGAACCACATTTGATTGGTTGCCTCCTGCATGCATCCTCACCAGGTTCTTGGGCCTGGCAGGATCTTGCAACTGATGTACTTGCACTCGAAGGAAATCAAACCCCCGACCCTTCAGTATGCAGGCCGAGGCTCTACCCACTGAGCCAAACTGGCTAGGGCCACGATGTGCTGTTCTTAACAGCCCTGCTCAGCTACTGTGGGCTCATGCATCTGGCTTCTTTATGAAGTTAATCCATCTCATACTTTGTCTTCCTCTTTTCCTTCTGCCTTCTAGTTTTCCCTGCATTATTTTCTTTTGCAAAGAAAACTGCCTCTCATAATATGTCTGAAGTAAAACAGCTTCAGTTTTGTCCAGTGATCTTTCAGGCCAAGTTTTCTCTAGGATTTTCTAGTTGTCCATAGTATCCAGAGAGCTTTTCTCTAACAGCATATTGTTAAGCGAATCAGATTTTTTTGTTTTGTTTCTTCCTATCAGCCTTCTTTACTGTTCAGCTTTTGCATCCATACATCGTCATTGGAATCCCATCATGTAGATGATCTTAGCCTTGGTCTCTAATGACACATCTTTGCTCTTGATGATTATTCCCAACTCTCTCAGTTCTGCTCTTGAATTATTGGCTGTAATCACCATTTGAACTGAAGACTAAACTAAGATAAATAAAACATTAAACAGTTTTAATGTCTTCATTTGTCTATGTTAAAACTTCCATCATATTTTCTATTTATTCTCTTTTGCATGTTTTACAGGTTACTAAATTATTTAGTCTATTAAACAAGATGGGTTAAAGGCTGCCTTTGTCTCAAAAGTGCTTGTTTCCTGATTACTTTGTAAACATATTCTATTAATTTTGCCTATATATCTTAAGCCTAATTTACTGTTCATGTTTAATACTTATGATTATCAACCACTTATTATTTTCTTGTTCTCTGCAGCAAAATTGACAATTTTCAAATAATTCAACAAAATCACATTATATATTGAACGCATAAGATTTTCAGAGTATTATGGGTTTTACTGATAATAGAAAGATAAAATATAATCCTCTATTTAAGTTCTAGGAGTGATGGAGGAGCTATGTTATTTGACTAAAGTTATTATGTCAGGTGGATAGAAATTTCTGTGAAATAGGCACTGACATGACAAGAATTCTGATTTAGGAAAATGAATCTGAAGTGGTGCATAACATGAGTCATAGGAGGAAAGGTTGGATGAATAAGTTAATTTCAGTGGTCTAGGAAAGTAGTAATGTTATCCTAACAACTAGAGCGGTTATGAGATAACAGAGAAAGTGTCAGACGCAAATTATATTTTGGAAATAGAATTAACATTATTTGACGATCTATTGAACATAGGTTGTTCAGGAGCAAAGGAAAAGACACCAAGACAACTTTGAGTCTTTGAGCCTGGGCGAATAGGAGAATGGTCATTAAACAAATAAGCATGGAAACATAGGGATAGAGCCAGCTGAGTAAAAAAATAAAAAGAAAGAAAGAAATAAGAAAGGAAGGAAGGAAGGAAGGAAGGGAGGGAGGGAGGGAGGGAGGGAGGGAGGGAGGGAGTGAGGGAGGAAGGAAGGAAGGTTTTCTAGATGGAAGCATATGGAATATGATATCCCCAAGGACATCTACTAAGAGATGCAAATTAGACAACAAATTCCAAATTATAAGTTATGACTAGAACTAAGAATGCTCAGCAAATGAATTTGTTTCTATCTTTATGCAAAATGATATAGAAGTAAAAGAGAGAAGATAATGGTACTTTGATAATTAGTAACGCCTTAGTTGGGGAAAAAAGGAAAGAGGATTTTCAGGATTAGAAGGAAAATATAAAGTAAGGAGTTAGGAAAAGCCTATTGAGAAAAGTAGGAGAGTTAAAGGATAAAAAAAGGTAACTAGATTTAGTTACTGTTGGTTTGGGGAGATTTCAGTAAAATGGTAGGGAAATAAATTGCATTTTGAGGTATTAATGAGTGAGAAGTTATAAAGTAGAGCAAGTGAAAGTAAATTTCCTGTGAGCTGCGGGATTGTTACAAGGAAGATGGAAGATGGAACTGACAGAACCTGGCTGTAGGAAGCAAGAAGGTTGACTCAAGAAAGTGGAGTGAACGATGTCTCATTGTATGGTTTTGTAGAGAATAAAATTTTGTTGGACCAGTAAGAGGCCTTTCACTATTTGTTGTCTTGTTCCTCTGTGAATAGCCCAAATTCATTTTCTTTCTTTTTTTAATAACCCTCCCCTGAAGATATTTTTTTCCTTTTAATATTTAGAAAGAGTGTAAGGGAGGGGAGAGGCAGAGAAGAGAGAGAGAAACATCGATATAAGAGACGCTTCAATTGGTTGTCTCCAGCATGTGCTCCAACCAGGGCTGGGGATGGAGCCTACAACCAAGGTAAGTGCCCTTACTGGAATCAAACCTAGGACCCTACGGTCTGAGGACTGAGTCAAGCCTGCATCTTTGTCAGCCAAATTTAAAGGATCTGATTTGGATATTCAGATGATCAATGTATTTATACCATCATGATCACCCAAAAGTACTCTAAAATGTCCTTTCCTATCTTGTATATCCTATCTAATAAAAGAGTAATATACAAATTGATCACACCTCCACTATACCTACAAGCCATGCACACCAGCCAATCAGAGCAAGTATGCAAATTAACCCAACCAAGATAACAGTTAATTTGCATATCCAGGTGCAGAAGAGGGCATTGAAGGAAGCCATGCACTGCAGAAGAAAGCAAAGCTGTGGAGAAGCAAGCAAGCAGGGTGGGGCAGAAGGGAGGGAGCAGGGCAGAGGAGATGGGAGAGAGTGAGGCAGAGGAGATGGGAGGCAGCAAGGCAGCAGAGAAGGGAAGGAGCTTTGCTCAGGCCGCAGGAAGTCCTATTGTTGCAGGAATCTTCCTGCAATGGGTCACTAGTCTATAATAATAAAAGTGTAATATGCAAATCAACCAAACTAAAAGAAGAACAACCATCTGGACGACCATCTGGAAAACCACACTATGACACAGGTGCTAGGCCAGCCAAGGCAGCTGTGATGCCTTGGCCATTGCCCCATGATCATCTTGCAGAGGGAAGCCCAGGCCACCTGCTTTCAGGGTGATTCATCATTTGAAGGGCTCCGCGATGCCCCAAAGAAGGAGGCCCAGGCTACCCCACAGCAGCACTGCAGTGGTGGGTGGAACTTCCCTCTGTGGGGGTGATCCATTGTGGAGCCCAGGCCAGGTGGGCGGGGCCTACCTCTTTGGGGTGATTGATCGCAGGGCTCCCTGACTGTGAGAGGGCACAGCCTGGGCTGAGGGACCCTTAGCCCTCCACCCCCACATCCAAAATTTTATGCACTGGGACTCTAGTCTATAATAATAAAAGCATAATATGCGAATTAGACAGGACAGCCAGACAACCTTCCAGACAAAGCTGCGGCTGCGAGGGCCAAGCCCCTTGCACAAATTTCTTGCATTGGGCTTCTAGTCTATACTAATAAAAGAGAAACATGCAAATTGACCAGCCCTCCACTAAACCCATCAGCCAATTGGGACAAGTATGCAATTAAACCCACAAAATGGCAGTTAATTTGTACATGCAGGTGCTGAGCGAAGACTGAAGACAGTGTAGAAGAAAACCAAGTGCTGCAGAAGGGAGAGAAGTGGTGGAGAAGCAAGTGAGGCAGCGGAGATGGGAGGGAGTGAGGCAATGGAGAAGGGAGCAAAGCCTGCCTCAGCTTCACTCAGATTGCAGGAAGCCTTATTCTTGCAGGAATCTTCCTGCAATGGGCCTCTAGTATAGTAATAAATAGCTGAGGCTTTGGCCCTGCTTAATGTTAAGGAACAAACAAATAAAATTTACATAAGATAGATTAATATGCTTAAAATGAATATGGCTATTAATGAGCAAGACAATCTCAAATTTATATTTTTTAATTTTTTTATTGATTTCAGAGAGGAAGTAGAGAAGGGGGAGATAGAAACATCATTGATGAAGGAGAATCTTTGATTGGCTGCCTCCTTCATTCCCCTTATTGGGGACTGAGCCTTCAATCTGAGCATGTGCCCTTGACCAGAATTGAACCCAGGACCCATCAGTCTGCAACCCAATGCTTTATCCACTGAGTCAAACCAGAGAGTTCAAGAAACAGTTACTTTTTAGTTAACAAGTAAACTTGGTGATAAGACATGAACAACAGATTAAAAATTTAGTTTTGAGGGTATCTGGTTTTTAGATAATAAATAATTCATGATGTTATTTAATATTTTATTGAAGGGCTCCTACTATATCTAAGATAGTAATTATAATAATTTTATATATATTCTTTGGTATTCCATAATTTATACTTGATCTCTGCAGTTTATAAGACTTGTTATCACTAATACACCTGGATTCTGACTGAGTATGTATATCCTTAATCAGAATCCTAATCCTAGTGAAGAAGAGAATATACTTAATTTTCTAATCATCTAGGCTATTTCTCATTAACATAAATATTTTCTATATTAGACAATAGTCCTCTTAATGCTTAATTTATAAAAATTATCATAAAGTATATTAGTGATAGTGATAGCAAACTATGAGTGTTGCTGAGATTATAGATAGATGTCTTTTATTTTTAGGTGACTTACTAGAGAAATAATGATACTTTCTGGCTGGGATGAAAATTATCCTTATTAGTGCTGCTGAATAATTGTCTAGCAAATTTTAATAGACAAAATAACAGCAAAATGACTTTACCAAGCTTTTCTTCCTAAAAAAATAATTAAAGACCTGGAGATTTTTTGTTTTAAAGATTTATTTTGACTACAATTATTTTTGCATATGTGTCAAACTTTCACTCGATT
Organism: Antrozous pallidus; assembly: GCA_027563665.1. Classification (NCBI taxonomy): domain Eukaryota; kingdom Metazoa; phylum Chordata; class Mammalia; order Chiroptera; family Vespertilionidae; genus Antrozous; species Antrozous pallidus. Next base: position 75,274,782 of record CM050508.1, read on the forward strand.
CAGTTGAACACAAATTCACTTGATACCTATCTTCTATGCTAGACCTTTATTAGATCTGCACATCTTGTGATAAAAATAACAGACCACCAGCCTTTGCCCACACAGGATCATATAGTTTAGTGTGGAAAATTTCAAAGGAGATTAAGAAATACTTAAAACACAAAAGACAGTCATTTAAGTCTTAAATCTAATAAATTTGATTTCTAGATTGGTCCTTTGAGTAGACTGTGGTGCATTTCTTAGAGAAAAGTAAGTTTTAGAGAACATAGATCATTCAAAAACCGAAGTATAAATTAGGGAGTGGGGATATGTGAAATGGTGAGAAATATGTGGACTTCATATTAAGGGAAATAAGGAATCACTGAAAGGTAAAAAGCAAAGCAATTACATGATTAAGATTACATTTTGCAAAGATATGGTCAGTAGAGAGAATGAAGTAGGTGAAGCAAACCTAGAGCCATGTATCTTTATTAGGCAACTGCTGAATGAATGTAGGCAGTACATGATAGTTGCCTAATCTGGTGCTGACCTGTGGAATTAGGAAATAGATTTGAGGGGCATTTGCAATATGAAGGTTACAGTCCCTGACATGTATCCAAGGTTGAGAGAAGGAGAGGAAAGAATCAAGGATGCTCAGGTTTCTGATTTGGTTGATTGAGTGGCCTGTAGTGGCTTTCTCTGAACTTGGAATCACAGAAATATGATCTTGTTTGGGGGCAGAAGGAAATGAGTTCCATTGTGGACACACTTGGATTAGCAGTCTCAGGGAGTGGAGCTTTTTGTTTGGCTGTCTGTTTTGTGGGCCTGGGGTTCTGGAGAGAGAATGTGAGCAAGTACACCCAGAACCTGATGATTGTAGCTGTGGTGGAAGTGCTTGCTTGGGGAATGTGTAGAGGAGAAGAGAGCCTCAAACAGGTCAGTGGGCAGTATAGTCACAACTACTCAGCTCTGCTATTGTAGTGCTGAGGCCTCCCTAAAGAACACATGAGTGGGCGTGGCTCTGATACATTAAAAGTTAGTTATAGAAAGTAAAAGTAGAATTTCATATAACCACATATCACTGAATTATTGCTTTTTTATGTTTTTAAAAATTTCAACCATTTTAACTATGCAAGTCCATTCTTAGTTTGAAAACCATACACAAAAAACCCAGTTGGTATATGTTGCCCATGGGCCACCGTTTACAGAACCCTGGCCTAGAACGTTACCCTTTGGTTAACACAAATCAAAGAAGAAATGACAGGCATGCATCAGAATGGTAGGAGAAAAGAGCATAACGTGTGTGTGTGTGTGTGTGTGTGTGTGTGTGTAATTTTGAGTTTATTATCTCTGATATTTGTGGTAGTTGGGTGCCAAGAAGTAAAAATTGTAGCAATGACTGAGGTCTACAGGTAATGAAAATGGGAAAGGCGGGGTTTTAATAAATATACTCTATAATTATAAAAGTAAATAAATATTGAGGTGCTTGAAAGAAAGGAGTCATCCCTCCCCATCCTCTGTGCCTTCCTCTCACCAATCCCAATCCCCCAAAGCATGAGGTTAGACATCCTAGAAACATGACTTCTATTCTTGGCTATCTCAAAATAACCAGGTAATTAAACCTGTAATCGCAGACTACTTTTATGTAAGAAAAACTAAAGAGAGAACAAGTGAGAAGACATGTATGCATGTTCCTGAGACTGAGCTAACAGTTTGGGACAAATTAAAGCAATATCATCTCTGAAAGCAACTATAAGATATATGGAATACATTTAAAGACGTTTTTAAATGTTAGTCCTCTCCAAATATTTGCAATTTAATGTCCTATGTGAGCTCTAATTCTTTTCAGGGAAATAATCTGTTTTTATGGTTTTGGATAAAAATATATGAATTATTTAAACAATATCTATTGATTAAGAGATTAAATGATTCTCTAAAAAAAGGGAGTATCAGTGCATAGACTATAAAGTATGCTTGACTGTGATGAGTTATCAATAATTGCAAATTTGTGTGATGATCATATTGCTGTCCATTATAGAATCAAATCAACATACTGGGTGGATTTGTGTGCTTGTGCAACTCAATAGAAATGTAAGAAAATGTGAGAAACAGTCATGGGGAGGGATATAAATGATTTGTGTTAGAACCCAACTCTGCTTTATATTTGACAAAGTTAAGTACTAGTAAGCTTGGGACAAGTTATTTAACCCCCTCACTGAACCCCAATTTCATTTTCTATAAAATGTAGATCAGTTGTCTCTTTGTGAGTGTGGTTTCAATGAGATGACATAAGATAAAAAACATAGTCTCTGACTTATAGTAAGTGCCCAGTAAGTATTAGTTTCTCTCTTTCCATTCCCTCTTACAAGAAAATTAATTTTGCCCTTTATTTCTACTTGGAGTGTACTGTTTGCCCTAAAGAACAAACCTCAGTGGAAAAGAAGAGTTTTATTGATGTGCTTGCAAATGGGTTATTGGGAATGTAGAATCTGTTACACTTGAAGAACATAAACTCCATTGCAATATGAGCCTGATGCAAAGCTAAGAAGAGGTCTATAACTTGTTTTATTTAAAACATTAAATTATGATGGCTCACTTAATAACTCCAAACCACTAAGCTAAACTACATTTGTGTTCAGCAAAACAGTCATAAAAATTCCTGTTAGACATTTAATTACTGCACAAATTGTTTTAGAAAGTGCTTTAAAACAAACATGTTGATTAACAAAAAAATAGAGACATGATTACAAAACCACTAATCTTTTTTAAATATATAAATTTGGCTACAAGCAAGTATTCTATCGTATAGAATTCTTTACCCCTTAAAGCAGTGGTTTTCAACATTACTAATGCCTCAAACCTTTAATACAGTTCCTCACATTGTGATGACCCCAACCATAAAATTATTTTCGATGTTACTTCATAATTGTAATTTTGCTACTGTTATGAATCGTAATGTAAATATCTGTGTTTTCCTTTGGTCATAGGGTCTACAGTAGCAGTTCTCAACCCTGAGTAGCAGGGTTGCCTAAGACCTTCAGAAAACACAGATATTCACATTATAATTCATAACAGTAACAAAATCACAGTTATGAAGTAGCAACGAAAATAATTTTATGGTTGGGGGTAACCACAATGTGAGGGACTGTATTAAAGGGTTGCAGCATTAGGAAGGCTGAGAACCACTGCACTTAGAGGCTTGTCATTTTTCATAACCTGTCCATTTTCAAAGGTAAAATTTCACCTGCAGTTTCTTTTCACATGTACAAATTGAAGAGATTGATTGGGTTCTTAAGAAAAATGTCTTATTGTATTTTTTAAATGGAGATATATTAACATTTATTAACATGAAGGTACAGAATCACATTTTCAAAAATAAAATCAATGATTGAGTAAATAATGAAATAAGTGATTGTCAGAGTAAGGAGATGGCAACAGTTACTAAGGTCCAGGGTGGGGGTGGGAGGTGAAGTAGTTATTGAATCTCTTCAGAAAAACCAATTATGAAGTCATCACACAAAGTTGACCATATCTCAGGCAGAGAAACTATCTTCCCAAGAGTATTAATGTGATCTTCATCAGTGATTAAAACAAAAAACAAACAAACAAACAAACAAACATGAAGATGCTAGTTCTAAATTTGAATTAGGAGGGCTGTTCTATGGCTTGAATTCTATCAGAGGGAATGTATAGTGGTAAAGATCCTCTTCAATTAAGCCTCTTGTCCCAATCATCTTAGAAACTGCAACATATTATTGACAAAATCATTAGAGTTGTATTTGGGAGCCATACAATAGATTAAACACAAAATTACAGACAAAATTAACAAATTATGCACAAGTGACACACATAAAATGCTTTCTCATGATTTTGATTTAATAATAAAAAGTGTGTGTGGCTGAGAGAGGAAGAGGCAGAGGGGCTGAGGGAAGAAGGGAGAGAGGGAGGGAAAGAAGGAGAAAGGGAAGGAAGAAAGGAAGGAAGGAAGGAAGGAAGGAAGGAAGGAAGGAAGGAAGGAAGGAAGGAAGGAAGGAAAGAAGGAAGAAAGGAAGGAAGGAAGGAAGGAAGGAAGCAAGGAAGGAAAGAAGGAAGGAAGGAAGGAAGGAGAGAGGGCTGGAAGCAGGGAGGGAGGGAGAGAGAGAAAAAGAGAGGGAAGAGAGAAGAAAAAATGGGGGAGGAAGACGGGAAAAGAGAGTAAGGGAGGGACTATTTTTTTTCATGAGCATATTTATTTAATAAACACCTCTTCAGTAATGTTCTATTATTCAGTCATTGTAGTTTTAATAATGAATTACAGTGCCTTTATACAAATCATTGTTTTAACAGGAGAGAAAGAAATATAAACAATTTAAATATTATAATCAAAGTAAAATATAACTAGCAATAGATAATTGACTCACTTTGGAAAATGGGATGAGGAGCAGGGTTCCAGAGCAAGATGACATTATTGCATGCCTTTTAGTGTTGTCTAGAGCCTAAGGAAGCGATGGGCAGCCTTTTTTTCTGAGCTTGTTATAACAGAGAGAGGTGAGGTGTGGTCCTTGTCCTTGGGCTTTGCAAGCAATATCATATTGAGAAAACTGTTGAGTGATGCACAGAAGAGGAATCTACTTAGGAAAGTTGTGAAGAACTGTGTTACTATCACAAGTTGACAATCAAGAGAATGATACCAAATGCAGATGAGTGGCCAACCCACATATAGGTTATCACATAATCTCCTGGGGATTGAAGAAATTTTGGTATTTGAAAAGGATCCTTTTTAAAGTTGATAGAACTACCTCTTCCAAGTTTTTCTGGTCCTGTTCCAAACTCAATAGTTCTTCTATTTGCTACTTTATGCTGGCAAAAATACTGACCACTAATGGAATACCAAAGCTTTCGTATTCCATTAAATTCACAAAAATCACACAGAAATGAAGTAAATGTAAAAGCATATATTGTATCTCCAATATGAGTGGCAATTATGCCAATTTTGAAGTAACTACCATCTACACTAAAAAAAGAATAACATGTGAATTGAACATACCTCCACTATGCCCACAAGCCATGCCCAATCAGGAGCAAGTATGCAAATTAACCAAACCAAGATGGTTGTGGCCACAGAGTGAGCAGAAGGTTTGGGTTTCCCCAGTGATGGAGGAAGCCAAGCTTCTTGGTTGGCCCAGGTCTCTGCTCAAGGCTACTAAGTTTCATTTATAGAAGATAAATAAACCCCAACAAAAAGGCTTGGGTATATATATATATATATATATATATATATATATATATATACATTTTTATTGATTTCAGAGAGAAAGGAAGAGGGAAAGAGAGATGGAAACATCCATGATGAGAGAGATCCATTGATTGGCTGCCTCCTGCATGCCCCCCACTGGGGATCGAGTCTGCAATCTAAACATGTGTCCTTGACCAGAATCAAACCTGGGACCCTTCAATCTGCAGGAAGATGCTCTATCCACTGAGCCAAGCTGGCCAGGGCTAAATAAGTCTATTTTTGTTTGTGTTTAGACTTAGTTGGAAAATAACATATGACTAAGCTGATCTGCACCAGGTCTAAGTTTCAAGCATGCACAGCAACCTTTTCTGGCACACATACTGATAAGAACTTATGGTCTGAAGATTTTTATTTGTGAAATGTTTTAAATACCAATATAATTCAGAAAAAAAGTAATAAGTGATAAATCAAAGATGCCTTATTTTGTTTCATTTTAATAATTATTTTATCTTTAAAAAAGTAAAGGCCAATACAAAGTAAATAAGAATATTTAAATCTTTTAAAAAAATATATTTTTATTGACTTCAGAGAGAAAAAGAGAGAGAGAAAGAGAGAAAAATCAATGATGAGATATAATCTTTGATCAGCTGTTTCCTGTATGCCCCCTACTGGGAACTGAGCCAGAAACCCAGGCTCATGCCCTGATAGAAGATCAAACCTTGACCTCTTGATTCAAAGGTTTCTTGGAACCTTTGTGATACAATAGATGGTGAACAGGGTATGATTTTCACATTAGTTTTTCAGACCTGAAATAAAGCGCACAGCATTTTTTTTGGTCTACATTTTACTTCTTTTTCAGAGAACACACTGTTCTCCATGTGGAGATAAGTACATAAAATTACTGATTTGGGGGAAACTAGCTTTTGAATAAATTCCAATTTATATATCATTGACTACATTAAATTATCTATTAAAAATTTCTATCTATGCTTGTGGTTGGCAGAATAAAAGGCTCACCCAAAAATGTTCATGTCCTAGACCCAGAAAAATGTGAGTTGCATGTTTCCATGACAATAGACAAATGAACAAAACAAACTTTGCAGATGTGATTAAGCTAAGGAGGAAGATTATCCCGGGTTATCAGTAAGGTGCCTAAAATGTGAAGACAAGAGGCAGATGAGTCAGAATTGAGGATAAAACAGTTTGGATGATGTGATGTAAGGAAAATTCAATCCATCAATCCTGGCTTTAGCTATGGAAGAGGTCCATGAGCCAAGAACTATATGCAGTCTCCAGTAGCTAAGGAAGGGTTTTCTCCTTAAGAGTTTTAATAGGAACACAGCCCTGCAGACACCTTGCTCAGCCAATCAAGATCCACGGCAAACTTTTGATTTGCTAAACTGTAAACATGTGATTTACAAATTTCAATGTATAAAATAATACATTTCTAAGTCACCAGTTTGTGGTAATCTATTATAGCAGCATAGGAACTGAATGCAGACCTTAGTATGTGGAAGTGCTATATTATTGTAACAAGTGCCTAAAAATGTGGGCAGAAGCAGAGACTGGGAAAATTTTGAGGAGCATATTTTTTTAAAGGACTAGATTATCTTTAAAAGACAGTAGAGATATGATGTTAATGACTCTGCTAATATGGACTCACAAGGAAGTGAAGAGCACAGTGGAGAAAACATTTATCACCTTGGAGAATATCTAAATCATTGGGAATGGACTGTTAAGGACAACTGTAAGCTTTAAAGGCACTTGCTTGTGAAGGAACAAAAGGAAGTGAAATATGTGTTTGCAAACTGGAAGAAAGGGGATTCTTAGTTTATAATTGCAGAAATTTAGAATTATGTTCTATAGTTATATGGAATTTGTAAGTGATGAACTTGGATATTTGATGAGCTTTCCAGGTAAAGTATTGAATGTGTGGCCTGGATTCCTTCTTGCTGTTTATAGTGAAGTGCGAGAGCAGAGAGATAAACTAAGCAAATAACTATTACATAAGCAAGCAAAACTATAAACAATCACATGAAAAAAGAATCAGAGTTCATGGTTTTTCTAATCCTTAGCTTACGCAAATGGCAAAGGATACAAAAATTAAGAGAGTCACTTGAAAGAATACTGGCCTTGAGAAAAAGCCTATGGTGTGGCTGGGCAACATTTTGCTAATGTATCAGAAAAATCAAGATCAGAATATTCAGTCAGCCAGAATGGTCCTTGAAGAGATTAAGTATGTGATGCTTAGATCCCTCAACTATTTCATGGGAAATCAAAAATAGGGATAGGATTATTTAAGAAAAAACTCTGTGGCCTAATTTCTTTTTTAGTTGATTGGCTCCTTTGACACACATAGGAGACCCACAGGTTTCTGAGAAATTCATGCCAGCAGAAAAACTACCAGCTTGGATTGGAAAAGACAGAGATAATACAAAATGGAAAGGTTGTTGGACCACTAAAATTCTCCAGGTAGAAAACAGGAAGATAACATGACTCAGCTGAAAACATGTGCTAACTATCATGAAAAATAAAGGATGACTTCAAGGGTGAAGACCAAGGGGTAGAACTATTAACCACAGGAGGTATATTCTTTTCTTTTAAAAAATATTTTTATTTCATAGAAGAAGGGAGAGGGAGAGATAGAAACATCAATGATGAGTGAAAATCATTGATTGGCTGCCTCCTGCACCAGTACCCCCGCACTTGGAACTGAGCCCACAACCTGTGCATGTAGCCTTTCTGGGAATCAAACTATGACCTCCTGGTTCATAGGTCTATGCTCAACCACTGAGCCATGCCAGCTGGGCAGAAGGTAATTCTTATGCCTTAAAAGTGAATGGGGATTGCCTGGATGAATTTAGAAATTGCTTTATACCAGTGATTTTTATTCTTTCTATTTTTATTAGTTTTGAACCAGGATATTTATAATTGTTATCTTGTGGCTGTACCACCATTATAGTTTAGGAACCAATGCCTTGCTTTTTGATTTTCACAGACTCACAGATGGAAAGTAATTTTTCTCAGGATTAATTTTGCCCAAAGCTTCACATATACTTAATTTATGTAATTTTGATGGCACTGTTGAGTTAATGAAATTTAGGTAAGAGTTCAACTTTGAGTTACTAATGTAATGGGTTGAAAATGTGAGCAACTTTGGATGAATAAGTTTATTTTGTATTTGTAATGAATGTGAATCTTTGGGGGCCGAAGGACAGGCAGTGACAGGCAGAATAATAACTCCCTGACCAATGTTGTCCATATGCTAATCTCAGGAATTTATAAATATGTGGTATTACATAATGAAGGGGATTAAAGTGGAAGATAGACTTATGGTTGCTAGTCATCTAACCTTAAAATAAAGAAATGCTATGGATTATCAGGGTGGGCCCAGTAGAATCATGTATTTATAAGTGAAAGAAGGAGGCAGAAGAAGAGGGTCAGAAGGAAATGTGTCTATGGATGACAGTAAGTGAGAAGGCCTAAACTGGCTATTTTTGCTTTGGAAATGGAGGTAGGGGGCCAAAGGCAAATGAAAGTGAGCAATCTCTGAAAACTAGAAAAGCTAAGAAACCATTTTGTTCCCTAGAGCCTACAGAAATAAATACACCCTATTAACCTTTTGATCTTAGGCTAGTAAGACCATGTCAGATTTCTGATCTACAGAACTGTAAGATAAATTTTTGTTTTAAGCTGCTGAGTTAGTGGTAATTAGTTAGCAGTATAGGAAACTAATACTCTGCTATTATCTAATGGCTCCAATAAAGACATTCTTACATAATGAAAGTCAAATCTGTAGTGAATATCTTATCACAGATTTACATTCTTCAATAAATATTTCATTGTTTAAACGCTGCAGGATTGTCCTTTCTACTGGTACTATGATAAACATTCATCATCTAAGTTTGGCTTACTTTTTTACTCTTTATATTAATACAAAGCTCCAAACTCTGCTACTGCTCCTGTCACTGGCTAAAGTATTTTCTCTAGGAGTGGAGATTATGTAATGGAAAAGGAAGGCAGTGGTGCCCATTTGTCAATTGTTTTTCTCTAATAAACACTTTTGGATAAATACTTTTTTTATTTCATCAGCTAGGTCTGGTCATTACTTGATCTGAACATAAGAAGAATACAAATAGCCTTTTGGTGTATGTGCATGCCTGTGCATGCATGAAGCACACATTTAGTTTGCATATGTTATGAAAAGAGGACATATGCAATTTGTAATGTATAGTCTCAACTATGGAAGTCAAATGTTGCATGGAATGTTTCTCGAATGTCATATCAATCAAAAAAGGACAGAAAGAAGAGTGCATGTTACTCACAATTTCTGAGTCATGATGTTACATAACTCCCCTTTCTTTGCATTCTTGAATATTGGAATTAGAGAGTCAAATCACAGACTCATGTTATCCCTTCCAATTAAACAGCTAATGAGCTAGAATAATGACCCTTTCTCCTAACTGGTTGTAAGAATAATTAGATTTTAAAATACTTCACACATGAATGAAATCATAATGTTGCCAGTCAGAGAAAGAGAAGACGGAGCACCATACTTAAATTTTCTCACTCTGATAAAAGCCATTTTGCTGTATGGGTGATAAACTGGAGAATTACAATATTGATCTTTGTCCAAATTCACCTAAGATCTTAAAAAAACAGGATATAGATAACTGGACCAGTACTAGGACTATGTGAAATATGTATTTAAAATACTAACTATTACAAGGTTCTCTATGCTAGAATTCAATTCTGGTTAATAAAATTGTTCGTTTCAGGTTCTCATAATTGGATACACTGAGACTTAATAAAAAACATTTTATTTAAGGCATTCTTGTCAGTCGTTTTAAATATACAAGAATTACAGTATCTATATAATAAAAGCCTAAGCGACCATTAAGGCAGAATAACCAGAACGACTGGTCGCTATGATGTGCACTGACCACCAGGAGGCAGTTGCTCAATGCAGGAGCTGACCCCTGGTGGTCTTCGCTCCCACAGGGGGAGCACCACTCAGTCAGAGCCGGACTCACGGCTGGCGAGTGCAGCGGCAGCAGCAGTGGCAGGAGCCTCTCCTGCCTGTGCAGCAGTGCTAAAGAGCAATGAGCTGAGCGGTAAGGAGCAGCAAGCAGGTGGGCGGTAAGGAGTGAGGGGTCCTGGACTGCGAGAGGGATGTCTGACTTCTGGCTTAACCCTGCTCCCCACCTAAGCTGGCAGGTGGACATCCCCCAAGGGGTCCCAAACGGTGAGAGAGTGCAGGCTACCTGAGGGACCCTTCCCTCACACTAGTGCATGAATTTCATGCACCAGGCCTCTAGATGAGTGATAATGAAAAATCTTGGAGTGTCTCAAGAATCATAGATTAAGACATAAATCTTAATCATACACTATTGGCCATAAGGAACGTATAAGAAATAGGTGTGTATGTTTATTGATTTTAGGAAATACATGTAGGATGAAGAAATAGGATTCATGATTATATCGTGTGTCTTATTAGAAAGCTCATCTACTTTCCTATGATGATTCCTACATTGATATGGTTAACTAAATCTTTGAAATTTTAGCAGGAGTTGTCTAATTTTGGAGTATTAAAGTATAATGTTTATTTCCTGTTATCTAGAAATGCTGGTTTTGTCAAAGGCTAGATTTTGACTTAATATTTATTAGTAAGTACTTTAAAGAGACTCCAGTTCGAGGAAATACATTTTTGTTGCATGTTTATCTTAGTTCAAAGTTTTTTTGTAAAATTGGGAAAGGTCTGTTATAAGTTACAGTGTCTTGTTGTATAGTCACTGTTAAGGCCTGGTGGAGGAAGACATATTTCTGATTAAACATAATTTTTTTAATTTCTTAAAAATAAAAACAAAAATGTCAAGGCTTGATACTAATTGTGCTCATCAGTTTATATGTTACTAATTAATATTTTCAACATTGAGAATTTAAATTTCTAGGAGTATCTCAATGTAAAAGCTTTTATTCATTTTTTGATAGTCTCTGACTTATACACTGAATGGCCAGATTATTATGATCTCTGAATGCATAATAATTTGGCCCCTCAGAGTGTGTGTGTGTGTGTGTGTGTGTGTGTGTGTGTGTGTAGAGAGAGAAGCCCAATGCATGAATTCATTCATGGGTGGGGTCCGGCCAGCCTGGTGTGGGGAGGGGACATGGGCAGTTGGCCGGCCTGCCTGCTGGTCAAACTCCTGGTCTAGAGGACAATTTTCATATTAGTCTTTTATTATGTAGGATATACACTGAGTGGCCAGATTATTGTGCTTTCAGAGATCATAATAACCTGGCCACTCTGTGTAGCTTTATTAGCTTTCAGACCACTTCCATCTATCTAAAAGACAAATTAAAGTGAAGAGTAGAGTTCTATCCATTGCAAATTCAAGGTAAATAATTACTTTAAACAAAATTTATACTGAGAAATAGGGCAAATCAATTTCCAAATATATCATTATCTAGAAAATGAGGATAGTAATAAGCAAATGACACATTAATATTTTTCAATACATGGAATATGTGAGAGGAATATTCGTTGTTACTATTATTAACTTTATTCAACTCAAGTTTTCTTTTTTCAAGTTATACCTCTATATTGTAGATATAATTAACATACTGAATATGTTAATTTCCAAAAAAGTTCAAGAAAATGTAATTTGAAAATATTGAATAATTCTCATAATTGTCTAAGAACAAAAGTGTTGTAGTGAAAGTATCTAGGTATATGATACTTCTAAGTCATAATTGTTTCTTTACCCTTGTAAAGATTTATCAAAGTACAGAAATACTATTGGTAAGTGATATCTTACTCTTGTCACAGGCCCTGATTTTCTGATTATTATAAATCAAGAAGTTTGTTTTATCCAACACATTTTTCTGGTTGCTTCAAATTTAGTTGTCAAAATTTCGATATAGGAGTTGTCATCACTTAGTTCACCAGGGCCCACACGTTGTGTCATTCCCTGATAAATCATGCCGCCATAAAGTAACATTAATTATTTCTGCTCCAGCTAGTGGACATCAACATCATATTTTTTCTCAGCTTTCATCTTGTTGGTTGAAGTAAATCCATTCATCATCTTTTTAGAAATGAATTGGATTAGATCATGAAATATTTTTATGATTGGCAGGCTTCATGGTGGATGTGAATAGGTAGTGGTCAGCAAAGATCTTGAAGATTTATTTTCTTGGTCATGCTCCTGCCTCCAATAAATACTTCACTACTTCAGTATTATAATTTTTAAAGGTCAGAGAGGTGACAGAATGTGAGCAGGAGCAAGCATAATTTCTAGATCATCTCCATAGTCCTTTTGATTTTTTCTGAGCATACAGAGAGCATCTAAAGACATAAAAACAGTAACAACCACTTTACCAACCACTAATTATTTTTGGGCCATTGAAGTTTGCCCAAGGCATAACTAGTGTGTAATGGAACTTGTTAAAAGTTTACATGTGAAGAGATAACTTTTAGAGGAGAAACTATTTATCTATGGGAATCACCCTGGCAGATTATTAACTAATCTCTAATGACCGATACCTGGGCAGTAGAAGCAGCCCCTCATCAAGAGTTCCTCAATGGCAATTTCTGTGCAAGAGACATCCATCAATATAAAAGTTGATTAAAGTAAGGAGTATGTTTCAAATCTCCTAATGTACGTGTCCTCCACAGATTTATATTAACCTGAAATTTTCTGTTCTAAACCTAGAATAATGAAATTTTTGTGAGTGTTGTGGATATACGTCTAAATGAAGTTTAGTGTTGGTAGCTGCTTCTATACGGGCCTGTACTTATCATGAAACTAATAAGACTCATTATTCCTGGCCGTCTGAGTTTAAGTAAATAGTGAAGAACATAGTCATTGCTGAAATTTTGAATTGATTAAATTTTTATTCCTATTCTAGCAGCCATTTAACTTAATAATGTTAATGCAGAATATAGCATAGAGGGAACCCTGAGATGTTTTATATAAATTTAACGTTTCCCATGTGAATGTTGCTTTTAGCTCACAAATGTTTTCAGCTTGTAGGTGTGTCAGTGTTCTTTTCCCTGCTTGCTGAACAATATATTGTTTTATATTCTTTGGTGAACACTAAATGGAGTATAAGTTTTATTATAAGCACAATACTTTATTATACTATCTAGAAATAATTTTTACCTCAGTTCTAGTAAAATTATATGAGCCGTGAAATCAGGAAGAGACCGGAAAGGTCTTGTATTGATGATACACATTTCCAGGGTAAGAAAGAAAGCAAGTGAGATTTGCTCAATTCCTCACCTGATGGTATTCTTTCATTTTAAAACATAAAATACATATTAATTGTCATCACAAGTTCACCACACATATTTGGTATACATTTACCCACACAAGCACTCTGAACATTGCTTTGCTAGTTGTTCTAAGCTATTATTCAAGTTATTTTTCAAGTTATATCTTAAAAATGAAGTATTTCTTAGAAAATGTAATTGAGTCTGTGAGAGAATTGAATAATGATTCCTGTTGGATTAAATCTAATTTTTCTCTTTATCTATGTCATGCTGTTACTGTCCTTTGATATAGTCCTCCTTTTATTCATCTGAATACTTTTATATTTAAATTCTAACTTCGCTCCTGTTCCTTTAAAAGCCCAGTCAAGGGCAGATTTCCCTATTTATCCATGAACTCTAGTTATAGTTTTATTAGAACCATATCTTGTCATGCTTATCTGAATAGGTACTCAATAAATATTTCTTGACAACTTAATTTTTCTATTAATTCACCTCCCTTATTTAAAACTAATCTTACACATTGAAAATTGTTATACATGTCATGGTGTAACTGGTGACTTCCAGAGAGACAGTGATTGTCTAACTATGTCTTCTCTTAAAATGTAGAGGTTTCTTCTTGGAAAAAAAAAAGTTCAAAAATGCAAATTTTCCAAAGACTAACACTTATCGCAGTTTAGTCAAGGAAATGTAACACAGCAGTGTTACCATTGTCCTTTGTTAAACAATAAAAAAGCCATAAGAATCCAAAAATAAACCCAATTTATACCAGATTTTTAAATCCTTGAGATACCCATCTGCCTCTTGTGGATTTTCTAACTTTCAAAGTAATGCAGAGGATCAGCTGAGAGGAACTTGCTTGAACTGGGAAGTAGAGTACTCCTTGACAAAAGATTTTCTGCAGTCTCCTCTGTAAAAGCCTTTGAGGTTCTTGCCTTTAACCTCTCAGCAGCAACACCACCCCTTGGAGCCTCTCTGACACCCAGCAACTCACAAAGGCATTTGGGCCTAAAACCTCCCAGATTAGCTACAATTTACGATATAGAGTGGCATTTCCTGTACCAAAGATGAAACACTACTCATCTCCAACATATGCAGCCCAGAGCATCATTTCTCTGTCCTTAATATGTTTGTATAAAATGTCTCCTTTGGGAATCTGAATTTAGAGGTTGAACAGAAAAAGTTAGAAGGGTTTTAAATGCATCCTGAAATTCTGTTCTGGCAAGAGCTCCTGAGGTTTTCATCATCTGTTAAAATTGCTGTTTTCTTCAACTTCTCTAAGAAAAGAATAAATGTTGTCAAAAGAATGTTATAAAAAAGTGAATAACTCTTTGTAAGTGTGGGTAAGGTATTCAGCATTTCTGTAAATAAGATTTTATTCAACTAAATACTTAACAACTTATAAAGAAATAGTTTGATGATTTTAAGAAATAGTTAAAATGATCCCCATACTTTTATTTCAAGGGTCAGTCCCCTTAGCTCAGAAGGGATATGTTCCATGATCCTTCTAAAATGGTATCTGTAAATTACAGAGAAAATTGACCTCAAACACTTATAATCAGTTTCTGACTCAGAAATAAAAAGAATGCAGCCATATGGAAGGAAGGAAGGAAGAAAGAAAATACCATTTCTTGTTAAGAAAATAAAATATTGCAATATGTGTATAATTGAAAAATGGTTTCTCTTTACCGTAGGCAGGAAAACTTATCAAGTCATGACTAACAACCTTTTTTTATTGTCTACTATCTCAAAAACAAACAAATGCAATGTTTTCTTTTAATGATTAGATAAGGGTTTAGGTCAATATGTTTCCTCCATATGGTCTATATTAAGCACCGCCTAGACAGTAACTTTTTATCATTTAGCCTGATCACTTAACATAAACTTTTCAATTTTTTTTGAGTGAGGTGGAAAGGATAGAATAAACAATATGGACTGTGGCTCAAGACAGACCTAATTTGAATGCTGGTGTTATTATTTTATTTAAAAACTTTATTTAAGTATAATTTAATTATCATACTATAAAACTCACCTATTTTCAGAGTACAAATTTATGACCTATATATTGACAGTGGTGAACATTGACAGATGATGAACATTTTCACCATCCTCAAAAGAAAGCGCATGCTGTTACAGTCACTCCCCATTCCCATCCAATCCTAAGTGACTGTTAATCTTCCCTATGACCCTATGACTCCCAGTATCAATAACTCTCTTTCAAAGACATGTACATTGTAATTCAAAAAACTGTAGCAGTCTTCCCAAGGAAAATAGCTGGTAAAAAATATGAAACATGTAGGTAACACTTAATGGCAACCCATATGAAACATTCCCTGCTTATTTCTGTGTTTTACCAATGAGGAGAGGTGAAGTAACCTTCTTAACATTTCACATGTAGACAATAATGATCAAGTAAGGTTCAAAGTTAACACTGAATTCCTGTACTCCTGGTCATCGTGCTATGTTAACACCTATTAGTGTAAAGGAAGATAAGGCAGAGGTGAGAGGTTCAAAGTTATGAGAGTCCTATCCTTGAACAATTTATTTTTTAAAATAAAAATAGATTGAGCACCAATTATATAAAAAGTATTATGCTAGACTGGATAGAAATAGGAAGAAAAGGCTCTCTGGTATCAGAGGAAGCAGCAGGATAACCACTTCATTCATGGAATGGATGAAGATGGAGTCAGCAATAGGGTGTGTGACATGTGGCATTTGTTTGGAATTAGTAGAGAGGCAGTCTGCCTGGAAACTTGAGGAGGAAAGTTTCTTATAGTAAATACCACTTTAAGATAAAATCCTACTAGCATATGATATTTTAAAAGTTTATATTCATCTGTGAGGTGGGACAGTTGCCCCCCTGGGATTTGCTGAGGGTAGAGAAGGTAGTTCTAAACCTTTTAAACATCTTAACAAAGTAACGGAAGAATCATTTCCAAACCTAAATTAAAAAAGGGTCATAGTGCAATGTGAAAGCTAGAGTACATTTTAATCTCCATTTCTGCATTTTTAAACACCCTGAATTGTCTTATTGGCCAATTGGGCAAAGAACCTTTCATTCAGCAAATACGCATTGAAAACCAGCTTTGAATCAAGACGGTGAGATGCATAGCTTCATATCAGGGTTCAAGTGTAAGTAATTCTTACACTTACTGTAGAAAGTTGAATAGACATATTCAATGTAAGGAAACTTTGTAAGGAAGCTTTGTTCAGTTATGTAATAATGTAAGGAATCTTTGTTCAGTTATGTAATAGTAAGTGAAGTGTCTCAGAAAAGGAGTTATTTGAGCTAAATTTTAATATATTTTATTGATTTTTTTACAGAGAGGAAGGGAGAGGGATAGAAAGTCAGAAACATCGATGAGAGAGAGACATCGATCAGCTGCCTCTTGCACACCCCCCACTGGGGATATGCCCGCAGCCAAGGTACATGCCCTTGCCGGAATTGAACCCGGGACCCCTCAGTCCGCAGTCCGACGCTCTATCCACTGAGCCAAACCGGTCTCGGCTATTTGAGCTAAATTTTAAAAGGCCAAGAAAACAAAAAACCCAGACAAATTTATAACTTAATGCCCCATTTTCTGGTTTCACCTGTTTATAAGAGAATTTTCTACAACCTGAAAAGTACTATAAATATTACTTTTACATAAAAGTGATTACAATAGCAGTGGAGAGAGTACTAGGGGTATAGCAAAGAATGGTTAAGAAAGCAAAAGACCCTAGAAGTGTTTCTTTATGTAAAATTTATGAACAGCTTTGAAATCAGCACCATTTCCATTCCTCCCCAGCGGCTTCAGTATGGATGTGAGCCTTTGGAAGGAACATTAGACAGTCTGTTCCCTCCTCTGCTCCCCCTCTTCTTGCAATGAGAGAATTTCCATTTCCATCGCTAAGACCTTGGATTTTTCAGGTCACTGAAACAACTCTACTGATTTCATAGCCCTGATCTCTGATGGCTTGGGCACAGGCACTGCCTTCGTACACAAGTGAAACAAGAAATAGTTATTCCCATGCAGGCTTTTAAAATGAGACCTAGAAATGGGGGTTGGGGTAATTAAGGTGTAATGCAAAAAGTAGAGAAGTATATGAGGCAATAAATAATAGTTGCGGTTGGTTAAGCACCAAAATGAAGCAGCAATGTTTGATAACCACTAAAGCTATTTATGGTAAATATACTCCTAAACCACGAACATTAGTCCCATTAGATGACAGAATTTAAAAAGCAATAAGAAACCATAAAAAGTAAAACATCCAATTTTCTTTCTTTGTGAGGAATAGGAAAATGCTGACTTGTTCATTTTTCCCATTGAGAATGCATTTAGCACATAATTTAGGTGAAAGGTAACATAGTATAAATAAAAATATTTAAAGGCAATAAAAGGATATTAAATATAAAATAGTTTACTGGGGCTGAAATGATCATAGCCCAGGATGGGAGGGAGGGTGAGAGGAAGGAAGGTTAATATGCAAACAGTTCTAAATTTCTCTCATATTTTATACAATTATAACTCCTAATTATAATAATCTTAAAAAGGACCTACTGAAAAGACCATACTGTCTTAGATTATAGCAATGCCTGAAATTTTAGTTCAATGTTTTCTGATAAGGATAGGGAGGAATTTTAGGTAATATTTTTGTTGTTTTTGTTCATATTTGGATTTGTTTTCTACTCTACCACTCCCTTATCTGGAATAAAACTAAAAAATGACTTTGTGTCATATTCAGCCATCTCCACAGGTTTCCTAGCCTTTTCTAATAGACTTATACTCATTCATATTCTATTATTTCCAAATTTAATAACAGATTTTACAAATTAGTATAATGGGTGAGATTCAATGTATAATTAGGGCAGAATTTATTATTTCAGGATCTTTAGTGCCTAAACGCTTTAGTTTGTCTTTCAAAAAACACCTATCCACCATGTCCTTTCCTTCAGTCATGTTGCATGACACAGAAGAAAGATAGCTGGTTTTTGCAACATTTGCAATAGCAAAGAGTCCAAATGGTGCTTTCTTGTATAAAATAACACAAAAATGTTTTAATTCAATTTTACTTGTTTTTTTAATATATTTTATTGATTTTTCACAGAGAGGAAGGGAGAGGGATAGAAAATCAGAAACATCGATGGGAGAGAAACATTGATCAAGCTGCCTCTTGCACACCTCCAACTGGGGATGTATCCACAGCCAAGGTACACGCCCTTGACCGGAATCGAACCTGGGACCTTTCAGTCTGAAGGCCGAAGCTCTATCCACTGAGCCAAACTGTTTCGGCTAAAATAGCACAAAAATTTGATTTCCTCTATTGCAAACACATATAAAAAACAGGAGGTGCTATACCACAAAAGTCACTCAAATAAAACTTATAGCAAAGTTTTGTAGTCCTGGGAGCCATCACTTTTTTTTTCTTTTTTTCTTTTTCTTTTTTTTTTTTTAGCCAACAATGGTGGGTGATAAAATGTGAGGAGAGCTGATAAATGCTTCATGGACATTTTGGGTAATGATGTGAGTAATGTGTCATTAATGTCCAAAGTTGGAGAATGGTCACAATTATCCTGATGTATTGGTATGAACATGGAAAGCTCTTGGAGGCCTTTGAGAAATGAAATAATCTCATGTAATAGTTGCAGGTGCTAGAAAAACAATGTATTAAAGGCTCACATGTCTATATGGATTAAACAATCAAGGATGACTTCAGGAGTTTCCATACCTTCTGCCAATTCTTTTATTTCTTTCCATTACAGGCTTTTATTTATCCTTAGTATTTATCTTTTCTCCACCAATATTTTTCTTTTTTTAAATATATTTAATTTATTTTTTTTACAGAGAGGAAGGGAGAAAGATAGAGAGTTAGAAACATCAATGAGAGAAAAACATTCAGCTGACTCCTGCACACCCCCTACTGGGGATATGCCTGCAACCAAGGTACCTGCCCTTGACCAGAATGGAACCTGGGACCCTTCAGTCCAGACACAGGCTCTATCCACTGAGCCAAACCGGTTAGGGCCACCAATAGTTTTCTAATATCTGTAAGCCATATGATGAACTCTCCATATGCTATTAGATTCCTCAAATTACATTGTTTAGGTATCAATTTACACTTTTCCCACCATAGAGGCATGTTCTATCCTTCAATCTAAAGCTCTCCTTACCTGCTAGTCTTTATACCAGCACTGTATTTGTTTCATATTACTTATGACTATTTGCAAATATGTCTATTACTTCTTCTCTATTTGTCTCTAGACTGTAAACTCCATAATGGAAACTCTTCTGTCTTCTTCGCTATTACAGTCTTAGCACTCAGGATGGTTATGATGCACACAAGTGGCATAATGTGCAGTTGGTGAGGGAAAGATAGAATGAGTGATGTTTTCTCCCACATAATGAGCTCGTCTCTATGGCTCACTAACTCTAGAGATAAGATTTGAGTTTCTTATAAAAGTCACTGATGTGAAACATACTATTTCTTAAATAAGGTTATGTAAAATATTCTAAATTTTAAGGAGAGCTGAGCTTAAAAAATTCATATAGCATTTTTGTATAAGTGGTTTTAGAGAGAAAAGCTGGTCACAAAACCTCAAATTTGAGTTAGAATGAGTTGTTTTAATGACTACATATTAATTTAGCTTAATTCATTTTTTTCCAGTTTTATCCCAAATTTTAAATAAAATGCAGTGTCTGTATTGTATAGAAAAGCAAAAACAAAGTTTACTTTCTATTGGAGATTCCAGTCAGCTAAATCAGAGGTCAGCAAACCACTGCTTGTGAGCCACATGGCTGCTCTTTGGCCCCTTGAGTGTGGCTCTTCCACAAAATACCACAGCGTGGGTGAGTCTATTTTGAAGAAATGGCATTAGAAGAAGTTTAAGTTTAAAGAATTTGGCTCTCAAAAGAAATTTCAGTCATTGTACTGTTAACTAATGAGTTTGCCGATCACTGAGCTAAGGGAATCCAATTATTACATATAAAACGTATCATCAGAAATGTGTATATAAAGAACTATAATCATGTGACTGGGAGTATAGAGAAAGTCGCCAAGGAGATGGGCCTTATGGAGTAAGAAAGGCATTGGCAGAGGGAAGACTACAGCGTGTATAAAAGATGAAAGAGTCCAAGGTGTTCTGTGGACAGAATAGAATAGTTTGCCTAGAATGTACGGCATTTATAGAAATGATTGAGATAAAAGGCTAGAAGTGGGATAGGACTAACTGGAAGAGGATCTTCATTTCTCAAGCTTGGGTTCCTCCTCAGATTTAAATCTAGTACTCCACCCACTCTATATAATACCCACTATTTTAATATTATTTTGTTCTGTGTTTTCTTAACTAAATGGATTTTAAATTGGCATCTACCAATATGTCACTTCTCTGTAAAAAATATTTCTGATGAGAGAATAACCTGAATTTCAAGATATTCTCATGTTGAAGACATATTTGCCTTTATAGAAAAAAAATCTATAGCGAAATAAAAACAAGTATATCTAATACTCCAACTATTAGCTTAAACTGACATAGTGTTTCTTCCCTGAATGAACTCTTGGCCATCCTTCAATTATTAGCTTTTCCCTAATGTACCTACTGTTCAACGGAGCTCCCGATTAGCTATGCTCTTATCTCTGTCTTTTTGGGCACTTTGCTGCCTTCGTAATTGCACTTAAAAATCCTCACTGCTCACTACGTGATAATTGTCCTGAATGGACCCTCTTGTTCAGTGCAAGATAATCTGGTGACTAATCCAGACTACATTACCAAACACAAGTCAGTAATTATTTACAGAATTAATAAACAACCAGTGGGTTTTTCAAAAACGATTTTAGAAACAGTACTTTTCAAAATTATGAATATTCCAGGTATTAATGTAGTCATATTTTTATTCATCAAAAGATCTTAGTATGTAGGTCTGCAATTGTACATATTGAGTGTCCCAGCTCAATCAGGTGAAATAAATGTTGTGCTTCCAAATCTTTGGCTTTCCATTATATATATAAAATCTTCATTTATCCATAGTAAAAACACTGGCGTCTAGCTGTCGTATTTTATAGCAGTGATTCTTTGAATTAATCTCTGCTATACCCTTTTATCCCTAATGATTATATGAAAGAAATGGTTATGTGTGCTTCCAGATTGCTGAGCCAAACAAAATAAAACACCTTTTAAAGGAAAAGTATTAATTACCAGAGTGATGTTATCTTTATTTTCTATATTTTATAGGTCCAATTTGGCTAAATAAATATCAGAGCCCTGTTAGCAAATAATGCTATGTGTTAGTTTCTGATGTCTGTACTTTCAGACAATGCAATAAACATAACTCTGTTTTCACTGTGCCCCTGTGAGAGAAACAAGAAATTCTATCTATTTTTGTTGGTCTTTAACCTGCAGATGAAAGCACTTTTCCTTTTGCCTTATGATACATCTAAGCAACTATCTAGGCAGTTGGATTTAAGATTTAAGTAAGCTCTAAATTTGATTCCTTTTGTGTATTCATTAACTTCATGCAGACAAAGCAGATGGTCACTTGTATAATTGCTTATGTGTTTATAAAGGAAATCAATTAGCACTACCCCTGTGGAGTTCTTACCTTTTTCCTCCTTAAATTCTCATCAACAAATGTATTGATAGAATCAGCTTTTGCCACAAGGAAATCTCCATATTTGTGCGTAGCCAGGGATCCTCACATGTGTTAAGAAACCTTGAAAAGAATCAAGAAAAGCACAAGGGAGACAGAGAGGTAAAGGAAAGGATGTTAGTGATAGATGAAAACAGTGGGGGTTCAGAGCATCAGCCAGCAAGCCCACTTGGACATATGCCTTTAAATCCTGGGGAGCAGGTTTTCAGCAGTTTTTAAGGCTTAAGAAAGGGGTTATTGGCTGGAGTACATCAGACATAAAAAGACAGGAGCATAGTGCAGTCAAAATATTGAAACTCTAGGAGGATGACTGAGGTGCATGCAGAAAACTGTAGTTCACGGAAGTAGGCCACTCATCAGGAAAATTGGAGCAAGTTCTGTCTTCAGGTTTTTCTGTACAGTTTTTTTCCACCCAAACCAGCCTGCCATTAGGGCATGGGCAAAGAGCCTGGCAGGCACTTTAAAATGTGCCCTTGCTCTGGGATCTCAGGGGGAAATGAGTTTTGATTGTCATTACTATTTTATTTAGGCATAACCATGAGGAACTTTAGGTCTCTACCCTAGGATTAAAAACAAACAAAATAGGAGAGAGGTGAGGGTAAAAGATCAACCAAAGGACTTGTATGAGTGCATATAAGCATAACCAATGGACACATACACCAGGGGAATGAAGGCATGTGCTGGGGAGTGGGAGTGGGCGGGGAGAAGTCAAAGAGGAAAAAGGAAACATGTGTAATACTATATGTAAAACTTTAAATAATAAAGAATTAAAAACAAACAAACATTCAAACTGGTTTCTAAGAACAATTTTGATTAGTTTTAGTTGCTTAGTTTTTTATTCTGTAAAATTTTAAAAATATATTTCATTGATTTTCTACAGAGAGGAAGGGAGAGGGATAGAAAGTTAGAAACATCCATGAGAGAGAAACACCAATCAGCCACCTCCTGCACACCCTCCATTGGGGATGTGCCTGCAACCAAGAAGGTACATGGTCTTGATCAGAACGGAACCCAGGACCTTGTGATCTGCAGGCTGATGCTCTATCTACTGAGCCAAACCAATTTCGGCTATAATTTTTTTTTAAATAAAGGAAAGGAGTTTTCACACAAAATAAGGTTCCTGAACATTTCCATTGGTCTAATATTTAAGCGTGGTGAGAGAACCCAGGAGACGTTATCACCATCGGTGCTTTCCTTCATTGTAAGTATGGAAAGAATGGAGATTATTGTCACTATTGAACTGTTTGGCAGTATGATATACAGTTTTAGTTTCAACAGGCACATCACTTGCCATAATTGTGAAGTCTTCTGACCAACATAACATTACCCAGAACATGCAACCTCTATCCATGTGATATATAAATATTTCTAGATCTGTAAGCCCTGCCAAAGAAGTGATATTCAGCTGAGTGGTATTTGCTTTTTACAACTCCTCAAGTTGAAATTTGGTAAAACTGAAGTTTCTCATTCTGCCTTATCTTGGTCTTAAAACCAGTATCAATTGCTTTCATTCTAATGTTATCATTTTTACAAGCAACCAGTGTTAATTTTGTTATTAAAACGTACCTCCAACAAAATAGAACTCTAGTAAGTAAACAGTATTAACCTTGTACATGTCTTTTCTTTTGTTTATGCACAATAAAATAGACTTACGTATTTGAATATGGTCTGGATTATACTACACATGTCATGCTGCAACGTATTATTTTTTTACTCAGCAATATTGCATTTTTTTTCTTTTGTTAATACTCGCTCAAGGACATTTTTTTAGGGAGGGTGGAAAAGAGAGGGAAAGACAGAGAGAAAAATCAATGTGAGAGAAACACATTGATTGCTTGCCTCCTTCACTAGCCCTGACCAGGACCTGGTTCAGGGAGAAGCCTAAAACCAAAGTATGTGCCCTTGACTGGAATTGAACCTGAGACCCATTGGTCTGCAGGCCGATGCTCTATCCACTGAGCTAAATTGGTAGGGCCTAACATGCATTTTTGAAGGCTATATAGTATTCTCAAGTCTGAATACATTTTAAGTTACTTTCATATTTATAGTCAATTAGGTCTTCTTCCATTATTCCATGTTTTAGCAAGTTTGTAGCAAATATAATACAAAAGTGTATAATATAAACTTTTGAGTATTAGTATATTTTTTGTAGTCCAGATTCCTAAAAGTAAAACCGTAAATACTATGCCTAGCCAAATGTGCCACAGTCAGGTGGCTGAGATTCCATATTTAAAAATTTGGTCAGTTTTAACCAAATTGTGCTTCAAAAATATGGTATCAATTTGTAAACCCACCAATATCACATATAACTTTTATTTTACCCACACTGGCACCAACAATGTACCTGTTAGAGAGGAGTCTTCAAACCTAAACTGCGTGGAAGTCACTACTTCACGCTCCCCTGTGTCACTAAGCATGCCCTCTCCAGATGTTCAAATGCTCATTCCTTGTCTTAATCCCTGAACTAACTGTCTCTTTCCAGTGTTTTATTTTCTGCCTGCTACCTACTCCAACAGTGTTTTTGCTGACCTTTTCCTCCCATAACATTTCTTAGGGCCATATGTTTTGTTAGTATTGTTCTTTCTCCTGGGGAACTTGATTGAGAATAAACTCATATATTTTGGGCATATATTTATTGCTTTGATAAATATGACTTACCCATCATAATGGAAAAATACATAGTATAAATGAGGTGAAATATTGTGGTGTCTCTAATTTCCTATGTAAAATTTATTTGAGGAAAGAGTTCATAAGCACCTGGCTGCCTCAGAGCAAGAGGTAAGCACTCTAATGTAGTATCCTCAATATCTTGTATGTGCATGTTTGGGGAGGGATCGTTCCCTACATATAGGCAAACTTGTTCAATTATTTCTTTGGCCAATCAATAAAAATCAAGTAATCAAGCCTTTTGTGTCATTTAAATATTTTATTTAATTGGATAGAAATAAAATAGCCAAGAAATTTACTTGATGCAGTTTTATTTGAAAAAAATTCTCTGTTAGTAAAAATGTTCATTATTTGCATATAATAGCATATGGGAAAGTTTGAGATTTTATGATAATTGCTATGTTGCCTTTCAGTCTTTTTGCTGATTAGTTGTTTAGGCATTTACTACAAAGACTTTTTATTAAGGAAAAACAGTCTTTTAAAAAAGTCAACACTGTTTTTAGATTTCTTAAATATAGTATCTTTGTAAGTTTAATAATAAAATAATCTTTGGTCAAGTGCATGCCATTAAACTTGGACTAATCATTTAAGATATTTAGAAACTATTGATATAAACAAATTATTTCTGCCTTAAAATAGTATTTCCACATTTTAGTAGAGAAGTAGTCAGCTGGATTAATTATTTTGGTTTTAAACATGTACTTCTCAGGTCTGATAATGTTTAGTTTTATAGCTTTAGGATTTTCATTGAAGACAGGGAATCTTCTCTTTATTGAAGATTCCTCTGAGAATGCTGTTTCCATTGTCCCATGCTGACTCAACTAAGACCAAAAGGTTCATCATCTACTTCAGTGTCACATCATCTGCCTCAAAAATGGAGCATGTTTGGGGAACTTTTTATAGTAGCAATTTTAGTCTGAAATATCATTTTAAATGGACTACAGTTAGGAATGACATATGCTTTGGGTTGGTACCAAATATACATAAAAAACAGTCCAAATTTGCTTTGTTATCCTTGTGCCAAAGTATTTTATAAATGGCTAAAATCTATTGACTATATCCAGCAATATTTAAGGTGTTTAGAAGTCATTTACATAAAAGAAAGTGTTTCATCCTTTCTTTTAAGAAGAATGCTCGGGAAACACTTTTTTTTTTTTTTTTGGTAGTTGCTGAAACTGCAGAAAGCAGACCAAGAAAAGATCAGTTATTTGCAATTCAATTTTTGTAAGTGGAATTGGGGTGCTTCAGCAGATCTTGAAAATCTTGGGAAGTACTTTTACAACAGTAAGCAACAATGTTCAGAATGGTCATTCACGATAGCGGAATACTGGCACCATGGAAGGTCTGGTCTTTGCTATTTTAATGATAGGTGGTAAAACCTTCCTCATATTTGCATAGGCCTTAGGTTATTCAGAGTAGGGCATTGCTGTAACAAAGAACCCCAGAATTTCAGTAGCTCAGCACAACAAATGTGTACCTATTTATTGTGCAATCAGTTCATTTTAGACGTTGCTGTTCCAGGGACTTCTGTGGGCTGTGCTCTCCCCGCGGGCCTTGTCATCTTCCTGGCTTCTCTGCAGTAGATGAGGGGAGGAGCGCGACAGAGCACCTAACCACGGGTTTTTATGAGCCCATTTTAGAGCTGTCATCCATCACTTCTACTCATAATTCATATGCTGGAACTCACAAAGATGGCCACACCTAAATAGGAAAATAGGGGAGATATAGTAGAGCTTTTTGCCCAGAAAGAGAAGAGAAATAGTTTGTGAACATCTAACCAGTCTCTGTCACAGCCCTTTATGATTTATGAAGTTATTTCATTTCATTGGATCCCGAAAACCACCACGTAACATCCCTCAGGTGGGTATTTTACTCCAAAGAATAGATGAAAGCCAAGCTAGAAACCA
This sequence comes from Antrozous pallidus, assembly GCA_027563665.1. Lineage (NCBI taxonomy): Eukaryota > Metazoa > Chordata > Mammalia > Chiroptera > Vespertilionidae > Antrozous > Antrozous pallidus. The sequence goes on from CM050508.1 coordinate 75,301,443, forward strand.
CCATAGATCTTCTGAATGCATCTTTTATCCCCAGCATTGAAGTATGTGGACTACTACCTCCTATAGTAGAATTTTGGGTTTATTTTATGTGACAGCATGTAGAATAAGAATAGAGAGTTTGTACATAGAGTGGCATTTCTACAGCCAGAGCATTCATGTACAACTCCGAGGAGCCCATTTTTATAGACAATATAAATGACCACTACCAAGGGTTGGGTTCTGCCCAGACTCCATAACTGTGCAAGGCTGCTCTGACCTAAGTACAGCATTTGGACAATTCATTTTAGACAGAAAAAGATGACTCTTTATACCAAGCTCAATATTGGAGGTATTGTATACAGTGAAAAGAGACTCACTTCAATTTAAGACACTTGGGTTTGGATCCCTACCCTGGCAAATAACTACTAACTGAGTTGTTAGGCATGTTAATTAACTCACAAGACTTTCACTGTTTCCATGTGAAATTTGGGGATGTATAAGATGGCATATTCACAATGCCTAGAAATAAATTGACGTTCAGTAATTGCCAGATGCCTTTCCCCAAACAGAAAAGAAAAAATAAAAGAAAAACTTGTCAGATAATGCCAATTTTTGTAAGATGGATGCAAAGAAGCATTTATATGAACTCCATAGGACATCAGAGATACTTAAGCTAATGGGAACAGATAAATGTGGACTATAGATTTAAAAACAACCCTGTACATTATACTAATTAACCATTTAGGTCAGTGGCCAAATATTTTTGAGTGCACAAAATGTGCCAAGAATTTTTTTTAACATACCTTGAAATACTAGAATTTTTTTCAATTTTGTTATTCAGAAACTTACATATAATTATTATATTATTATCCCTTCTTCACCTCAAACATAGTTCTGTTTAGAGTGGAGACTCATTAAACAATTCAAAAATGGGGAAAAGGCCCAGACACTTCTCCAAAGTGGACATACAAATGGCCAAGAGACATATGAAAAATGATCAAAGCCACTAATCATCAGAGAGATATAAATTAAAACCACAATTATTATCACCTCACAGCTGTCAGAATGGCTACCATCAACAAATCAACAAATGACAAGTGCTGGTGAGGATGTGGAGAAAATGGAACTCTTGTACACTGCTGGTGGGATTGCAGACTGGTGCAGCCACTACACATACTAACTTTTGTCAGTGATTGAAGAGGCAGGGGAAGGGGAATTGTATAATATCAATACGTGGAGATAATGAACACCATGCACTCTTATTTCTTTGACTGATACAGCTTTCTGGAAATGTTCTATGCAATGTTTTACTTCTGTAGTTGAGACTCAACAATATATTTTAAATGTGACTTATTTTCTTAGTAACATATACAGGAGAAAGTGAGATCAGAAGTCACTTAGTAGTACTTTTCTTAAATCTCTTTTATTCCTACGTATTACAGTCTTGCTTTACAACTTGTTTACTTAAGAAATACTTTGTGAGGCCCTGACCAGGTAGCTCATATGGTCAGTGTGGTCTTGATATGCTAAGGTTGCGAGTTTAATCTCTATTCAGGGAACATACACGAAAACAACCAATGAATATATAAAAAAGTGGAACAACAAATTGATGTTTCTCTCTCCCCCCCTCTATTTCTCCCTCTCCCCACCTCTCGAAAATCAATCAATAAAAATTAAAAAAAATAATTTGTGACACTGAAGCAAACATTGTAACACTACCTTAGATAGTGGCTTTTTGTTTTATTTTGCTATGAATATTTTCTTTTTTCCCCTTTTTATTGAATTTATAGGGGTGACACTCATTAACAAAATTATACCGGCTTCATGGGCACAATTCTATAATACATCATCTGAACACTGTATTGTGTGTTCACCACCTGAACTCAAGTATCTCAATTACCATTTGTCCTCCCTATATCCTCGTCATCTCTCTCTACCCCCCACCCCCAGAAAAAGCCTTCCATTAGTAATGAACGTTAGTATGTGTTCCATACTTTTAATTTTCTGTCCTCAAGAATATGAACTTTATTACCAAAGAGATGGAAGCTCAAGTACCAAGTTTGACATTTACTAAATGTGGCCTTGGGCAAGTGACAGAATGTCTCTGGAAACTCTTTTTCAGAGGCAATACATTTAGATTGTACTTGTGAGTTGTTTAAAAGTTAAAGATGATGTATAGTAAGCGAGGTGTATGCTAAGCATGATCTAATAGATTATTAAGTGTTATTTTTGTCAGAAATTGATTATTATAATGGTTTCAAAGTAAATAATAAAGTTAGTTTATCCTACATTGACCAAATAGTCAGGCCAACATAAGACAGAACTCAGTTGATTATAAATTGCATGCATAATCTTTTTTTTCTTTAACAATGTATATAAAGGAAAAATATTGACTATAAATGCTAGTTAAAATTAGAAGAAAAATTACAACCTGAATTGATTAAAATATTTTTATTCTGTATGCAATTGGGATGAAACTTTCATTTGAAAAGTAAGCATGGTCATATGAGAGAGGTACATTTTTAAAATGAGGAAATTAAGATTCAAATTCTCACCCAATTTTGTTAAATATGATAAGAATAGAAGTATAAATTTAAAAGACTACCATGACACACTGAGATTACTACAATACTGGGACTGTTCTATTCCTGCTTACTCCTACACAGACTCCTTTTTTGTTGTCTCCCCCCCTTGGGTAATATTGTAATGTAGAAAATACATTTGCATTACAGAATGTCAGTAATCTTGAAAACTGAAATGTATAGTCTGATATGCATACTTTCAAAAAGGAAATTATATTTAAAGAAAACTCATTTAACTCCTCTCTACATTTCATAAAAGTCAATGCAATAGATGTAGAAAAACTAAAGTCTGCCTGTAGAAAATGGGGCTCCATCTAGTATTCTCAGGTATTTTTATATTTAGCATTGATATGAATTTTAACATATTTCTGTCTGCTCAAAAAAGAAGTAAAGTGGGTCAAACATTAAAGATATTTTATCAACTCTACCTCTCCTTCCTGTTAACTGTTACATTTTCATGATGATTATTAATGTTTCTGTGTCAGGATGACCCTGGATGTCTATTCATGATTTAAAATATTGGAGGAAATGGTAAGGAAGAGAAAAAAATAGAATTGATCGATGTCCTGGGGCTTCAGTTTTTGTAATCAGGAAAACAAACCAACACACAAAAAAGCAAAACAAAACATAAATTCCTTGTTGAAAAATTTCTATGTTAAAGTTGTGTTTATGTTACATACTACTACAACAATTGAAATTACTGACAAGTATGTATATGTTTTATCATTCTCAGACCTTTATCAAAGGCTTATCTAGCAGATGTGTGGCCATCTCTCTGCTGTGCGGGAGGAGCATGAAGCTCAAGTTTTGAAAGAGATCATTGCATTGAACTGTATGGGTGGGTTGCCTGCCCAAAGAATCAGAAAATAGCCAGTTTACTTCTGGATTATGCTACATGAGCCAACTTACCTTTTGCTTTGCTATGTGAATTAATTATATTGCCTAGTTCCCTGACCTATGATTTGGAGATAGCCATGTGGAAACTCATCTATAAGATGGAAAAATTGACTTCTTTTTCTTTTTGTGTACATACAAAGAAATGGGCTGTTGTGTTTTATAGTACCAGTAAAAGACAAAACAAAACAAAACAAAAAAACCAAAAAAAAACCCCCCAAAAAACCTAGTTTCAAGATGTAAATAATGTATCTAAGTATAATGTAAAACATTGTGTCTAACTTTTTTCTCTTAATAGTGACAAAGTAAAACTACGCTAGACATACATAAAATATAATAGCAGATAATATAATAGTAAAGATTGAAAATATAGCTTAGATTAATATCCATATTTCAGAAGTATTTCAGGCCTACTGTTGAGTTAGTTAAATCACAACTTTTCCATATTGGAAAGGCCTATAATTTTTATTATAATTTATTTATTCAAAATATATATTATATATCTATTGTATGCCCAGCTGGTTTAGCCTAAATTTGATTCATCTTTTTCCAAATGACAGAATGGTAAAATATGATCATGTAAAATCACTCCTTCTCTTTATTTAGATGCCAATATCAGGGAAGACTTGAAAAAATGAAAAGGCTAATTCTTTTAGCTGAAGAATCTTTGATAGTAGGTAGCTGTAGATTTTTATGCTATTTCTTACTTTCTGGAGGAAAACACTTAAAATCACTGAGCTATTGAAAAAATGGATTGACAGCTGATATTTATAAGGTTCAATGAAACAGTTAATGATTTTTGGTTAACACAGTGCCACATAAACTGAAATATGTTCTTTCTCTTTCACTTATTTGGTGTCTAGAAACTGTCCCGCTGACATGCAACATATAATCACTTAGATTTTTTTCTGATTTAAATACATCAGATCTGTCTTGCTGTGCTAAAAAGTATTGTATTTATTGTATTTTACTATGTAAAAATATATGTCAGCTTTGAATAAACATTAAAAATTATCTTTAGTTCTAAAAATGATCATCTACTGTTATTGTCATTGTTATTGCACTATAGGAAATCCAAGGAATTAACCTTAATAATGGTGAACTTGAAAAAAATGGGGATTATTTTGTGCATTAAGATTTTGAGCACAGTGCAGTCATTACAACACCAATAAATAAAGAAAAATATATTTATTGTGTTTTAGCATATGGTAAGTCTGGCTTCTGAAATACATCCTTTTTCCCTCTTAATTTTATTAATTTGCTTAGCTAAGGGATATCATTCAGTTAAACCCAGTGATCCCAGATTAGTTAGCATCGGGAAACATTGAAAATAAGATTTTCAAGTAGATTAAGATTAAGTGGTGATAAATAAAAATTACATCACTAGGTCAGTGTTCCCCTAATTGGGTTCCATATGACAATAGTGTCTTTAATAGACACTAAAAATGATAGGTAGTAAAATTAGTTGATATGTATATTAACTTACATTATCCTCCTCTTGAAACACCACACTTCATAGCGAAATAAATGAGGAATCTTGGAATGAAGGCACTTGTTTAATTTAGTTAACGCACCATTAAATAAAGGCAATAAAAGACATAACAACCATTTTCTTTATGTTTACTTGAAAAGATAAAAAGGAATTAGATTCTCCCCCTCTTCCTCAACAATGAATTTCCATATGACTATATTCAAATCATAGATATTTGGGTGGATTTAGATTGTTAGACTAATACATTCTAATATATTTCATTAGGGGATACATTTTTTATAGATCTAGATCGAGAAAGGCTGTTCTGAACCTAGCTAGGGTAAACCTTACCAGGACTGTTAAAAACAAAATCAGCATTGTCCAGTTTTTATTATGAAAAGTAATAAACAAATAATGAAAAGAGCATAATTTAGAACGATCTAAGATATTAGAGGTATATAGATATAAATATGGAATTATTGAGTATATTATTGTTTTGAGAAACTATAAATCTGAATTTATTTACATTTATTCCAAGCCAGTATACTTTAAACATTCAGAAAAGAGAATATGCATTTCATCTTTAATTCTAATTAGCTCAGCCTTCACCAGTGAATACAATCATTTTACAGGTCATTATTCTCAACTACATTTTTATAGCACAGTGACCTATGTGCTACTTAAATTCTGGGATTTTAATTTCATCATCATTATTACAGCTTTCCAAATGCCACTGTATGTAGATTACTACCAAGTTAGGTTTATTATCAAGTGGGCTAGGGCTATGATGTGCTAGAGACAGGTAAGACCAAAGTCATTTATTTTATGTGGCTAGCTTACAGTACACATTATGCAGGAGAAACTATCGACAAAACTACAGGAAAAAATGCACCAGTACAATATCCTTTATAGAATTTATTTTGAAGTTACATTCTCAAATTTAAGACTTCTCCATTTATTTCATCATAATAAAAAATAGCCATCCTTTCTCCTATAATGAGGAACAGTGTAATTTAGATTCATGATCTTCATGAAGTTAAAAATATATAATATGCATGCTTTAAATTTCAAAACTATGCTAAGAAATTTTAGAGAATATACAATTTAAAATCTACATTATATCTTTACAAAACTAAACTCTTGGACTTTATATTCTCTTGCACTGAATTTAAGGTTTTTCTTCTCCTTTCTCCAGTGAACTGTGTTACTGAAAATTAGAATAAGGACAATACAAGCCAGCAAAACAGAAGTTTATCTTTCACTGGATAAAGCTGTGTTACATATATACAATGGAATACTACTACTCAACCATAAAAAAAGATGAAATCTGCCATTTGCACTACATGGATAGATCTTGAAAATATCATGCTAAGCAAAATAAGTCAGACAGAAGTAGTGAGGAACCATATGACTTCACTCATAAGTGGGATATAAAACAGAAAGTAATAAATGAAGAAAGAAGATAAACAAAAACTCATAGACAGAGACAATAGTTACCAGTAGGAAGAGGGGTAGGAGGTTGTAAAGAATAAAGGGGCTCAAATACTAGTATATGGCGGAAGAAAATTTTTATTTGGGTGGTAAACACAGAATACAATGTACAGATGATATATTATAGAATTGTGTGCTTGAAACCTATATAATTTAATTAACCAATGTCACCCCAATAAATTTAATTAAAATATATTTATTATAAAAATGTTCTTTCCAAAAATTTTCAGAAATTTATTATTTCTTATAGAGTTCAGTTCATAACATAAACCAAAATATTTGTTTATACAATAACTTCTGTTTTTGGTTTCAGAGCTAATCAAATGAAAAGATAAAACAGACAACAAAGGGCTTTTGTTTTGTTTTGTATACTTAAGGTTTAGTCCTTTATCCAAAGATACGATTTTTGAAATTTATCACCTCAGCCAGTATCATTGACTTTTTAAAAATTATTTTCATGATTATACTTTCTGTCTAACTGGTTTGCTTTCCACCTCTTCTCTTTGTTTATTCCAATGAAAAGTTGTCTTGGTTACATAAATTCAGTTCCAGCTTTCACTACAGCTAACTAGTCAGACATAGCTGTGCCTTTGAGTGACCGTCTACTCCTCTGAGCTTTTACATAATGGCTTTCTTGTCACTGACAAATCTCTGGGACCTACTACCAAAGGCAAGTTACAAATCTCCTTCTTCCTTTCAAAGATGTAGTCTTAACTAAAAGTATGAGGATTCAACTACAAAAATAAATATGGGTTCAGGAAGAAAATAAATCAGAAAGAAAACTTGGCATTGGTTTCATGACATTTACAAATATGTTTCACAGGCTAAGGAAGTATCTCAGTACAAGTGCTCATCGAATTATTGAAATATTGAAGTTTGTAGATGTCTCACTGGACTCTACATAAATTATTGTGCCAGAGAGAGTAGTCAAGGGTGCTTAAGGTTGAGCTACTCATGAAAAGCTTTGAATTCAAGTCTTTGAAGTTATTAAGATTTCCTTTAGTTTGTTACATATGTCTTGACTGTCAATCAGCTAAAATGCAAGTTAATCTATTTTGAAAAGAAAGAGGAAAAAGAAAAAAATAAATATAACTCATTTGAGTGCCAGGCTAAATAGTTCAATCTACTTAAATAGTTCAATCTACCATTTTCTTTGAAAATGTGATTGGCATTTTAATAGACATGAATCATTCATATACATAGGCCATTTAATAATAATAAAAAGTTATTTGCTGATGTTTTGATCTTGATTTAAGACCAAACTGAACTTATTCAGTCATTAAAAACAAAAGTCCTCAGAAGAGCTTTTTATGTGCTTTTACTAGACTGGATTTTAAACTGTTTCCCTTTGATTCTATGGGATAACTGTTTTTGGTCTATTTTGTTTTCATCTATCAAGAAGAAATTGTTTTCAAATGATAAAGACAGAACAAACACTCATGAATATTAAACTAAAAAAGAGATAAGGAAATTATATAAGAACACAGTTTCTCTGATTTCAAACCTCTTTTTTAGAATAAATTTACCTCGTAGGACATACAAATGTTATTTTAGAACCCTTTATTCTTTGATGGATGATAAACAAGATTTAGAGGAAGGCTGAAAATGGAAAATTTCTTATTGAAAAAACATGAATACTTTCCTAAACATTATTATTTTGATGAAGTAGATGTCTGCAGCTTAATTTTTTAAAAAAGTCAATCACTGCAAACCAAATTTTGTTCACCAAACATATAAACAAATAAATATACATTCTAATTGAATCTCATTTTCTTTATTTTTTTAGAATTAAGAGTACTCTGGGGAGAAGAATTAAAGTTGGAAAATCCACCATACATTGCATTATTTTCATATTAGCATTAATATAATGGCTCCTAACAGCCCCAGAAGAGAAGCTATTAGAAATAGAATTAGCTGAATTTTATAACATGGTGAATTACAAGTTTCTTGAAAAGTGCTGCTTAATTGATTGATAAAACTCGATAGGATCCTCTATTTTCATCAAGTATTTTCAAAATTTTTAGCGCTGATATAAATGAAAATATTTTTGACGTTTCTAGATGATATAAAACAATGAGGAATAGCAAATCCATGAATGACAGAAGCAAATTCAAATATAAAATAGCTAATTTCAGAATTATAAAAGTACACTTTCATATTACTGCCTCTACATTTCCCTGACCACTAGTTATCACCATATCCAGCTACCCACAAATATGCACTCAGACATGCCCTACCACACTTGCATACCAGCTCTCCATGCTCCAGAAATTCTATTTGATTTTTCTTTGGATAAAGGTTCCAATTCCTGCCCTTGTTTTAATGTGGGCATTAAAGACAACTATTGCTTTTATTTATTTTTTGGCAACTTTTATATTATTTTTATTTTTTTCAGAACCAGAACAACCAGATTACTGTTTCCAGTACCTGTGGTCTATGACCAACATAGATACATACACCAGATATTTTCTATGAAGTTCTAAGAAAGTATAGTGAAGATAGAGATTGATGTGGCTGGGGATTTGGAGAGATTTTACTGGTATTCTGCTATTAATTTGCAATGTAAAGGGGCTGTCCCTGGCTATTTCCAGCCTGGTCCAGTGAGGCACACTTTTTTCTAAGGTTATATTAATATGGAAAAGCTTCCAATGATTGCACATTCTGCAATTATTCCCAACTAAATTTTCTGCTGCCACGACAAAACCCATTTCTCAAGATAGGCTATAATGATAGTTCAAAGAAAGAGGAAAGAAAGTGTGTCTACCAATGGTTGGCTGCATCAGAAATAATGGTGCATGAGTGTCTTCAGATATGGATTATTTCTTCTTATGGGCTCTTGGTATATTGTACCATAAAATGTATACATGAGCAATGAAAAGACAACAATTGACTTACACTTTCTGTAACATCTTGGTATCAAGGCTACATTTGAGTCTTTTCTACTGTCCAGGATGGACATATCAAATGAGTACCAAAACTGAAAGAAAAAAAAAGTGCTACATCTCATCTAAGTGAAAGGTGAAGAACTATTCTATATAATAAAAGCCTAATATGCTAAGTGTCCACTTGTCCAGTCATCCATTCAACCAATCAAAGTGTAATATGCTAGTGATATGCTAAGGCTGCTCAACAGCTCACTATGATGAGCACTGACCACCAGGGGTCAGACACTCCAACTGGTAGCTTAGCTTGCTTGCAGAGGTTTAGCTGATTGGGACTGAGCAAGATAGGCAGATAAACCCTGGAGCCCTCCCACAGTCCCTCCCTGGCTGACCAGCCTCCTGCATTCCTCCCCAGCTCTGATTGTTCACCCTCTTTCAATCCAGGACCCATTGGGGGATGTTAGAGAGCCAGTTTCAGCCCGTTCCCACAGGCCAGGCTGAGGGACCCCACTGGTGCACATATTCGAGCACGCTGCCTCTAGAGTATAGATAAGAAGAAATGACATGTAACTGGGTGGTTTTGCCTAATTAAAAAGGGCACAAAGGGAGGTAGATGGTTTTGATAGCCCAAACCTTTAGTTCATAGAGTAAGAAATACTCCCCAAAGTAAATTTAACTCCATACCTGCCTTCATATGGAGCAAAGGGCTGATTCACTAAGACCCAGCACTTCTGTGGCAAATGAGAATAACCTATTTTATCAAATACCTGGTTTCCATTCTATGGTGAAAATAATAAAAGGGACTTAGTACCATGTCAGATTCCATAGCTATCAATTATTGCTATTTCTGTTTGTTATTTTTTTTCTGTTGTTGCTTTTATTTGTTTGTTTGGTATAATCACTGTCTGGTCCTGAGACTTGTATGCATCCAATATCAGTAATTCAACTTCATATACTTTGTCTGATTTTTTTAGCAGCTGTCCTTAGGAGCTAAATTCCTGTGCTATCCCTGATGCTAATCAGATGGGGTTATTCAAAATTTGTGGCTTCCATCTTGATCATTGAATTTAGAGTATTACCACTTAAAACAGATACCAATAGCTTGAGCCTGTTTAGAAGTCAGCAATCCTTTTGCCTCTCAAGGTCCTTCATCATGTCAATAGCTGAAAGAAATAAGAGTGCTCATAACAGAGGTAAGATAAAACTAAAGGTGATAAAATATGCTGCTTTACATATGTTTAAAATATATTTATTTTATATAATTTTGAGGACAGAATTGAATTCAGGGTAAAAACTACTAGAAGATGAGTACTAGTAAACATGAAAGCGCTCCATATGTGGAATAGCTGCCTCATTAGGTGGCGCCTTCCCTCACTGACGCAGAACAATCTGAGCTTACACTAAGGGATGCTGCACAGAAAATTGATGGCCAATGTAAGTTTTAGCGACAAGCCTGTGGTTATTATCGGATAAATGCCCTAATGTATAGCTCTTTAAAATTGATAAATTTAGAATTTTTAAACTTTTAGAACTATAGACAATGCGTAATTGAAACTTCTCATCCATCAATGTCATTTTAAGAGTGAGACCAAAAGAACTTAACACAGTTTCCTTAATGTCACATACAACTCAGTGACTGGGCTGGAACCCAAGTCAGATGTCTGCAATTAGAGTGCAGTGTCATTTCACTGGTACCAGATTTCTCCTTTTATAAGTAATAGACTGCAAATCCTGCTTTTTCCAGATTGAAGATTTCAAAGTAGAATTTAAGTCTTGTGTCTCTTTTCCTCTCCCAGGCTTTGTTGTCACTCCAGGGTTTCACCTCAGGTTCTGAACTTTTTCTTTCCCTCTAAACTTGTCATCCTGCTACTTTTCATTATCTCTTAAGTGATTCTCTACCTGCTGTGTGTCTGCAGCTGTGCTCCTGTCCTTATTTAGTTCTCAATCAGATTTACCAACAGCACAATGCGCATGATGTTCAGTCTTAGTAATTCATTTCCCAGTATTCCCTGGAGGATATGATAGAGGCCAAAACCACTGAGCTGGATGGACTTGGAAAACCAGGCTTTCTGAAAGAAAGAACAGTATGGGAGTGAATCCAAAATAATGTCTTCACTGTCATTTTTCTTCAGGAATTTAGAATTCAGAATAATAGCCTTGTGGTTTTTGTTCCTATGTTTGTTTTGAGTGTTCCTACACTTAAGGCATTTGTGAATATGAACAAAAAAAAAATAAGTAAAAGAAGTGATGCCTATCAGCATCAATGAATTTCTTTATTCATTTCATAATTACATATAATAATCTGTGTGATCCACCAGGCAGTGCCAAGTTAGCAAACCCAGTTTGTGAGTATGAATGGGTCCTTGTAGTTTTTTAAAAAAATATATTTTTATTGATTTCAGAGAGGAAGGAAAAGAGAGAGAGAGAGAGAGAGAGAGAGAGAGGAACATCATTGATGAGAGATAATCATTGATTAGCTGCCTCCTGCACATCCCACACTGGGGATCCAACTCACAACCTGGTTCATAGATCTATCAATGGTCAACCACTGAGACACAATAGCCAGTCTGGGTCCTTGTATTAAAAAAAAAAAAATCTGTTGAGCCGAGACTGGTTTGGCTCAGTGGATAGAGCGTCGGACTGCGGACTGAAGGATCCCGGGTTCGATTCTGGTCAAGGGCATGTACCTTGGCTGCGGGCACATCCCCAGTAGAGGGCGTGCAAGAGGCAGCTGATCGATGTTTCTCTCTCGATGTTTCTGACTTTCTATCCCTCTCCCTTCCGCTCTGTAAAAAATCAATAAAATATATTTAAACAAAAATCTGTTGAGTTATGCAGTGTCAATCTGCATTGTAGAATATACAATGGGAGTATGACAAATGGGTTAAGAATCTTTATTTTTGTGTTTTTATTAAGAAAACATAACTATATGTAATAGTGAATTTGACATGTTTGAGTCTGAATGATAAAGTATATATCAAAGACTTTGCCAAGGTAGTTGGATACGTATATTGTTTCTGTGAAAATGTGCAAACTTCACAATTAACCCATGAAAGCTGTGTCCATTTTGAATTTAAATGTTATTACTTTAGTGAAAGAAATTCCAGTGTATAAATTAGGGAATAGATTTTAACTTATAAGAAATGATAGGAAAAATGTTACTCTGCCAACATTTTTTGTCAATGATAGTTTTGAGTATTTTAAGACTATATACATTTTTCTTTTGCCTCTTAGACTTTATACCATCTTGGCATTGAGCATAAAAATAACAAATTAGACAGTCAAAATGGCAGTGGATGAGAAATTAATAAATTTAGTATAAAAAAATCAAGTGCCAAGGAAGAGAAAAAAGGGCATATGTAATTCTTCAAAAATGTCATTTTATAAGATTGCGCTTCTGGACCAGATCTATCCTTATTAACTGAAAATTACTATTTTAAAATGTCAATAGTCAACATGACTTTTCCATTTTTAAATTGGCCATGAAATGCTTTTGTTTCTTCCTGTCTGGTCCCTGAGCATGGAAAATAATTTTGGAAGTCTTGTATGCTCTCTACCTTCACTGCTGACCTGGGCAGACTAGAAAGAGGATATTATCAAGGGGTGGTCTAAGGCAGTGACCCTGGGATAATATTATGTCACCTGGGAATTGTTTGGGAGAAAAAAGTATAAGTGGCCCGCAGGTTGCAGAGTAAGGAGTTGAAGGAAATATAAAAGACAAAATCCCGAGATGAAATTGTCACCCAAACAACTAGACCTAATGTCTATGATTACAGAAACCAAACCCATACACAGTGAGGCTTATTTTGACTACATGAGATAGATAACGAAAGGTAACTTCAAAAAGAAGGTCAGGATGTAAAGGTCCAGTATCACAATGGTTCTCAATTCAAACTACTTATTAGATCATCTCTGGGGATTTTAAAAATACGAATGAGTGGGATCCATTACCCAAGGATGCTGGAAGCAGTTCTTGATCATTAGAGCCCAGGCACCTCTCTTTCTTTAAAGCTCCACCAGTGATTTTGATGAGCAGCCAAGTTTAAGAACCACCTGTGCTGGAAAACTATTCTGCAGTAGCTGGAGTGTTGCCATAATAGTTCTCATTACAGCATCTGCCCCATTACCTGCAGATGAGGAGAATCCAGTAAGAGTGTCCTGTAAAGAGAAGCAGATGTGATTTGGCCTCGGAGTGCTTGTGACTACTATATAAGTGGGACTTTTTTTCTTAGGAAAACAAATCAAGCAAAAGAAAATGGATGTAAAAAGAAATGTTGCATATTATTTGTTTGTTTGTTACTGATTTATACATGAAAATGATTAGGACAGTTTACACTAGCCATTCTATCTAATAAAAAAGCAATATGCAAATTGACCATCACTCCAACACACAAATGGGCTGCCCCCATGTGGTCAAAGATCCTGCACCATGTGGACATAAGATGGCCACCACAAGATGGCTAGTAGGGGCGGGCCATTGGGAAGTTCCAGGCCTGCAGGGGAGGGCAGTTTGGGGCCATCAGGCCATCAAGAGAGGGCAGTTGGAAGGGAGCAGGCCTGCAGGGGAGGGCAGTTAGGGGTGACCAGGCTGGCAGAGGAGAAAAGTTGGAGACAAACAGGCTCGCAGGGGAGCAGTTAGACATCAATTAGGTTGGCAGGGTAGTGCTTAGGGGGTGAGCAGGCTGATAGGCAGAAGGGGTTAGGGGCAATCAAGGCGGCAGGCAGGTGAGCAGTTTGGAGCCAGCAGTCCTGCATTGTAAGAAGGATGTCTGACTGCCCATTTAGGCCCGATTCCAATCAGGCCTAAATGGCTAGTTGGACATCCCTTGAGGGGTCCCAGATTGCAGAGGGTGCAGGCTGGGCTGAGGGAAATCCCCCCCCGCCGCCCCTTGTGCATGAATTTTGTGCACCAGTCATATATATATATATATATATATATATATATATATATATATAATATATCAAAGCCTAAGCAACCATCCAACTGGTATCTATGATGCACAATGGCGATCAGGGGACAGATGCTCTGACTGGTAGCTATGACATGCACTGACCACCAGGGGGAAGATGCTCAATGCAGGAGCTGCTGAGCTGTGGTGACTTGGCAGCTGCAGTTCTCAGGTGATGCTCCCAGAACCAGAGAGGATGGAGCCCGATTCCAGGGCATGTCTTCTGAGAACTGCCCTCTCACAATCCGGGACCTCTTTAGGGATGTCAGAGAGCAGGTTTCGGCCTGATACCTGCAGGCCAGGTCAAGGGACCCCACTGGTGCATGAATCTGTGCACTGGGCCTCTAGTTTTATATAATTGATGAATGGAATGGGTTTTAGATCTTTATTCAATCATGGGTATTTAATTGCATTTCTATATAAAATAGAATTCTACCAATAAATTATTTATTTTCCTATAATTTTATAGGCTTTTATAAAATGTGATATATTTTAAATATAATTTTGGAAGAATTCCAGAATGGAAGAATTAAATAAATAAATTATTGAAGGGCTACTATTTGCTAGACACTGCTAGGTTTAGAGTTACTATGATAATATGACATATTCCCTGTCCTACTATTATTACAATGTGGGTAGTTATCTATTGTACTAGGTATAGAGTTACTATGATAATATGAGATATTCCCTGTCCAACTATTATTACAATGTGGGTAGTTACCTATTGTAAATATTAATGATTCATTTTATCATAAATTCACTTATGATTTCTTAATGTAATGATTTAATTAATCATCATTGCTTGAATAATGAAGGTCCTACTATCCATTTAGTAGTTAAGAGCAAAATTGTTCAAGATACTTAAGTACTAAAAATATGATACTAAATAATGCTTCCCTAAAGAATGATAAATTCCAAGTCTAGGGATTAAGTTCAAAATGTTTACCACCAGAAGAGGCACCATTGAAAGTGGCTTTTGTCAGCTCAATGAGAAGAGAAAGGGATGCTGTGCAGAGCAAACAGTACAAACAAAAGCATATTTGTTCCCACAACGTATGTAGGAAATGGCAGTAGACAGAAATAAATAGGGTATGTGTAAATACATTTAGAGATGGAACAAAAAAGGCAGACTCATAAGCCAATTGGATATTGTAACATTAAGAGTTTATTCCAAAAGGGAGCATAAAAATGATAAAGATACTATTTATAAAGATATCTTAAAATGTCTATGTTTTATGAATATAATTATACAAGTGGTGCACAGAAGTGATTACATAAGCAATGATTGGATAGCAGAAAGCACAGATATTCCAAGTAAGAAGACTCTTGGAAGGAGGGTAGATTTGAGAGGTGTTTTGCATGTAGAATCATCAAGACTTAGTGGCTACTTAGAGATGACTCTAAGCTCCTGGCCTGAATTTGGGGACCTAATAAACTGTAATTTCAAGACACAAACTAAACTCCTACAGAAGATCAGGTTGAGTGAATGGAACAAAATTAGTTCTCTTTTGGATCAGTTGAGGTATTTGGGAAAAAAGTGGAAAATACATATTTTAAATACATTTCTAAAAGTCATGTCAAAGCATCCCAACTGAGTGTAACTTTTGGCTACTAATGACAAATTATTAATATAAAATGGTTTGAAACATAAAGGAAGTAATTGTTCCAGCACAAGATGTTTTATAGTGGGATACCTGCTTAATTCAGTATCATTAAAAAAAAAGTAATTTCACTCTGCCATTTGAC
The DNA here is from genome assembly GCA_027563665.1 of Antrozous pallidus. Classification (NCBI taxonomy): domain Eukaryota; kingdom Metazoa; phylum Chordata; class Mammalia; order Chiroptera; family Vespertilionidae; genus Antrozous; species Antrozous pallidus. The sequence goes on from CM050508.1 coordinate 75,317,437, forward strand.
TTTATTGTGAAAGCTTCTTCAGTGTCTTCAAAGAAGATATCTAACCTTACTGACAATAACTGAGTCACTCACCCCACCTAAAGAAGGAGAATGAACAACCAGGATTAGTATAAATTATGCTTCGCCAAAGGGACTGTGATGAAGCCCATCTTTTCAGCCATTTAACTTCTTAGATGAGGGTCAATGCTCTGTGTTTTGACAACAAACAAAATACGTGAGAAAGGGGGAATAGGAAAGAGAAAAAAATATTCTATAAAAACTGTTATAGACATATAAGTAATAATAGATGTATGGAAGTAGAAAGGTCACACAGAATGAAAATTTATAAGAAGTTTAAGAGTAGAATTGATAACATTTTAAGATAGAAATTGGGGGTCAAGAAATTCAACACATATTCTATTCTTGGAAGAGTAGAGTTTAAAAAATCTTTTAATATTATAATATGATAAAATATAATATTATAAAATTCAGAAAGAGATATGTTATAGGAATTAAATTGGGCAACATCTGGATCAGAGGATTATAAAGATTCTCAATAGGTAGAGCATGGTAACAGAATCTCATAGTTGGGAAAGCTGAGAGATTTTTATATTCACTTAAGAAAGACTGAGAAATGTTAATGTATAGATGAGGTACAGAAAAAAATAATTTTAAAAAAGTGGTGTAGCTATTAGAGAGGAGAATTCCAGACAAGTGGTATTAGGAAGCCAGGTGAGAAGATTTTTCATAAATAAGAATAATAGAGTTATATGCAAAATAGTATTGAAATTTAACAAGCTTGTCAGAAGTCAGCCAACAATTGAGTAAATGGGAAGGGAAGAAGGTAGCAGTTTCCAGTATTCTGTTATTTTGTTGTTTTATACATTTCTGCAACCTGTGTTTATCTATGTTGAGCTGACCAGGAAAATGACTCAAAATGGGTCCTGTGGCCCAGCTGGCATGGCTCAGTGGTTGAGCACACCTATGACCCATGCGGTCACAGACCAGTTCTGGGCAGGGCACATGCCCGGGTTGCAGGTTTGATCCCCAGTGTGAGTGTGCAGGAGGCAGCCGATCCATGACTCTTTCTCATCATTGATCTCTCTCTCTCTCTCTCTCTCTCTCTCTCTCTCTCTCTCTCTCTCTCTTTCCTTTCTGAAATCGATAACAATAAATTAAAAAAAAAATAGGTCCTGCACCATGAGATGACACAGCTCCAGTTTCCTTCACCAAAGAGAGCCCTAGGCTGGAGTGCTCAAAGCCCTGCATATCTGGATGTGATTTTTACAGGAAGAGAGGAAGAGAGGAAGAAAGAAACGGAGGGGGGGGGGGAGCGAGGGAGGGAGGGAGAGAAGGAGGAAGAAGAGAGATATAATGCGGTCAAAGGATTTAAAAATAGAAAATGGTTAATACTGTGTTATACTAGATTATTATGTGGCGGCTGATATTTAGGGAAATTTGCACAGGTAAGAAGGATGAACACCGGCTTTCATTAAAAAAGTAATTTAAGCAGCAGCAGGAAATCTTGTTCACTGTCCAGCTTTAGTCAAACGCCTGGCCATGGCTGTGGGCTGAGGGACATGATTCAGCAGAGATTAAGAGATTGGTGATATGCAATTCAGAAAAAGAGAATTGATTAGAGAAGATGGGATCAAGAGCAGTGGTGGAGAGGTTTGCGTGGGAGAGAAGGATTCACACGTGCACTCTATCAGGAAGAAAGAGCAGGTGAAGACACAGGCGACCTAATAGCCAGGAATAGGAATGAGTTGGTTTCTGCCTGTTGACTTCTGTTGGAATCTTGGTTTGATCTTCTATTGGTTTGTTGGGGCTGCTGTAACAAAGTGCTACACACTGAAGGGGCTCGCATAACAGAAATTTACTCTAATTCTGGAGGCTAGAAGTCTAAGATGAAGGCACTCTTGGAAGGAGCTAAGGAAGATTCTGCTTCACGTCTTCTCCCAGCTTCTGGCAGTCCCTTGGCTTGTGGTTGGGACATTTCAGTCTTCATGAGGCATTTGCCCAATGTGTCTGTCTGCTGCTTCATGTGACCTTTTTATAAGGACACCAGTCATATTGAAATAAAAGCCCACCCTGATCTAGTATGATACCATCTTAATTAATTGTATCTGCAATGACTCTTATTTCCAAATAAGGTCAAAATGTAGTACTGGGGATTAGGATTTAAACATGGATTTGGGGGCACAATAACCTGTAACAGATACTGAGTAATGGAAAAAGGAAATTTGGAAAAACGATGACAATAAGTAATTTTTCCTTAGAAAGAAAATATGTTGGGTGAATCTCCATGAATAAGGAAAACTTATCTTTCTCCAAATATATCTGCTTTTGCCTGATATATTTAATGCAGAATAACAAGAGAATCAAATTATTCTAGTGATTTGCTGGTATATATCTGTCTATCTTGCATGTTCACACTGATCACATTATAAACACATATACATACAAGTCATATCATTTAGTGGGTAAAGTTAACATATAAACAGAATAAAGAGAAGACAGGTGTGCAGATTTATAAAAGGACATATATGACAAATAGTCAAACTACATGACTTGGAGTAAAAATATGTGGTGGTATAAGAAAAAACGTGAAAAGCTTTAAATTATGTTACAACCTTAAAAATTGTCTTTGACAGGGCTATAAGAACAAAATTGTAACATCAGCTGAGGTAAAAATAGGTTTTAATGGGAATGAGGAACATTTGGATTTCAAATATAAAATAAATTGTGGCTGGGAGAAGCTAAAATACTTCAATGATACCGCTTGGTACTAAATATTTAGAATAGCCAGCCCAATTTCAAGATAACTAACATCACCACGGCCTGCCCTTACCTTCCCGAGGGATTTCTTTCCAGGTCATAAGTACTAGGCATATCATCTCTAATAAACATCTTACACAAATAGCTTTCTTATACTTGCCTTGTACCCTACACCATTACCAATACAAATCTATCCTGTGCTGTTCTTAGTTTGGACCCCTGGTTTTAATATTAGCTTTAAAGGTTACATACAGTAATTCAAGATTTAAAGTGCCTTATACTACTAAAGCTTATGTTTCCAAAATATTTCTTCATGATATGCTAGCTCCTAGAGATCAGCCATCTCATTTTCATCATTTTCTTAGTATCAACTTAATTGTGAAAATACTCAAGTCATTTATCATTTGAACTTTCATATAATGAGCAAAGGATGAAAATTATCACTAAATATGTAAGCCTTCTGATTGTCTAGTTCATAAATTTACTTAAATTACAACCATCAATATGTTTTGGAGTGGATTTTTAATTCATATTTCTTGCCTAAATGAACATGAGAAGTAAATACTAACTGCTTTTTAGTATGACAGATTCTTTTATAGTCATCTTAATAACTTTGATGAGAAACATAATTGCAACTGTTTTTATGCAAAATGTATTTTACTCAGTCACTACCCTCTAGTTACTTACCATTTAAGAAGTGCACAAGTATAATAATATCACAGATGCATGAACATTCAAATACTAAACCAGAATATAAACAGCCCATGCAGATTGTTTTCTATAAAGGACATATTATAACTCTTTTTCTAAGGTAATAGGGAAGAGTGAAAAAATGAATAGGAAAGAAAAAAAGTTAAAGAAGTCAGTAGTTAGCCCTAACCAGTTTGGCTCAGTGGATAGAGCGTCGGCCTGCAGACTTAAGGGTCCCAGGGTCCATTCCAGTCAGGTGCATGTACTTTGATTGCAGGCACATCCCCAGTAGGGGGTGTGCATGAGGCAGCTGATTGATCTTTCTCATTAATGTTTCTAACTCTCTATCTCACTCCCTCTCTGTAAAAAAAAAAAAAAAATCAATAAAGTATATTTTTAAAAAAGAAGTCAGTATTTATCAATCTGAATAAATAAGAGGTCTTTATTTCTCTAATATTCTCAACCACTTTAATTTTTCTGCCACAACAGACATTATGGCATCAAGTAGTTCTAAGAAAATAAATGGGAACATCTTGAAAAACCATGAGACATCTAGAAAAGTTTGGGTTAAACTTTTATCAAAAAGATGGTGTGAGAGAAATAAGTAGAGTGAACTTTCTAGGGGATCACACACACTGGGATGATGTTGGGGGCTGGAGGTTTTGAAAATGAGAGGCACTTCCAGAATAATTGTGAACAACCCTGGACTAGGTATTCATCCTTTCTCTCTCTCTCTCTCTCTCTCTCTCTCTCTCTCTCTCTCTCTAACTAAATGTGTTTTCTCTCAGGACCCAAGGTTGTTTGCGATGAAAATAAGTTGAGAGTGAATGCATTATATCTTTGCATCTCTATTATTCTATAACTAGATAATTCTAAAATTGGGATAAAACTAATCAAGTCCTGAGATGTATAAAATCAGCAAGACCTCGGCATTTATTCACTTATATGTTTCAACTCTTAGAAAAGCTTCTTCTCATCCTCTCCAGAATTTGACATTGACATTATTTTTAAATTTTTATTTTAGCTGTTCTGTTAGGAATGTAATGAAACCTCATGGTGGTCTTAATTTGCATTTTTCAACAAAGGGAGATTTTTTAAATTTCTGAAACTCACCCTCTGAAGATTCTGATTCAGTAACTCTGGGATAGGGTCCCAAATTCTGCATACTCCTTCCAAGCTATGTGATCTTGGGCACATTACTTAGCCTGTATGCTCTGCCCTGTTTTAGTCTAATCAGTGGTGATGATTCTACTTTTCTTAGTGGATTATTACAAGAAATAAGTGCTAAAAGCATGTGAGGGAATTAGAACAGGTCCAGGCACATAACAAGCACCTGATAAAAGTCAGCCATTATTTGTTTCACGGTGTACTGGACATGACATTTTTATGTTTTATTCCATTCTCTCAACTGCCAAACTTAGAATTATGTTATCCCTGTTATGTTTGCATTGTGATCTCCATATTTATAGACTATAAATTCCATAAATGTGCAATGTAAATATCAAAAAAGAAAAATTAGGAATTCTGGATTGTAATATTTACTTTTTCCACTTATCTCTAGCTTAGTATTTGGAAAAGAAATAATTTCTATAAATTGGAGTGTCTTCATTTATAAAATGAAAGGATTAGACTAGACAATATATTGGATCTTTTTAATTCTCGGATTCTCATATGTGCATCAACAATGGAGGAATACAGCCATCTGACCACTCTCCGTTGGAAACAGTATTCGTGTGATCAGATATATGTTACTCCTATCATGCACACAAAGCACATGTAAATTCATCTGTTTCATCTGAGTAAGGGTGACCTTTCCAAATCTGGTGTAAATTACAAAATCTTTTCTAGTGAATAGATCATATTCTTGTAGCACCCACAAAGTCATACTTGCTGTCAACTTGAGAAATTTGGTCTTAGAGCTCATGTTTCTCCTTCCCTGTCATAGGAGAAAGGCAATCCTTCTTATGAGGAGGACAAGATGTACCAGGAGGAAAAATGAAAAATTACCCACTTTTGGCCTCAACAGCTCCAGAATCTACGTACTTGAAAACAAATCTTTATATTTTTTATATAAACAATCAAACTATATGTTTTAATCGTCTCTGCAATATTGTTGTTTAAGGCAAGATTGAGCTATACCCTTCAGAGACTAGCATTCTCTTCATTCCTACCAAAATACAATCTTTAGTGCCTGAAGGAATTTTTATTCATTTGACTAAAACATAAATGTCAGCTTACTTCGCCATCTGGGAAAAATGATTTTAAGTTAGCCTCTCGGTATATGTAATTAATTGCACATAGCTTATTAAATTTAGTCACTAGCATTTTATTGGAATGAAAAAAAAAACACCAATGTGTATGTGTGTGAGTGTGAATGTCTTCCAAATATGCTTCATAAGAAATGATGATTTGGTCCTATTTATTATATAGGTCATTCTTTTGGGAGTATGACCATTATGACATGAAAAGGCAGGCTGGGTCACACGAACTATCCTTCAAAACAATGACGAGGCTTTTTCCCCCCAGCTGTTGATATGGTTACGCATATGAGCTGAAGGAGAAAAATAGTGTACCTTGATTGAAGTGCAGGCATAAAATTCATACCTTAACATATGTGTTATTTAAGTTTAAAATGGAAGTAAAAATGTGAATCAACTTCTATCAAGGTTGGCACAGCTGTTGCTATTTTTTTCCTTTCTTGTTGAATTTATAACACTAGTTAACAAACATACATGGTTTCACATGCACAATTCTACAACACATCATCTGTACACTATATTGTGTGCTTACATCCCCAAGTTAAGTCTCCATTTGTCACCATTTATCCCCTCTTTACCCTCCTCCACCTCCCTCCACTTCCTCCTCACCCCAGTAATCAAAACACTGCTGTCTATATCTATGAGTTTTCCTTTTTTGGTAGTATGTTGACTGTTATTAAGAAACAGGCAAAAATATAGCATGTTTAATTTTATTGGACAGGGTTTTGAAATATTGATCTTTTTAAAAATATTTTTCATGGGCCAAATAACTATTAGATCTAGTCAGTATCTCTTCTAACTGTCTGTTGTCTCTTCCCACCCTTTTAAGAGCGGGTCTTGTGATATTCACTCTCTGTGTTTATGTAGGCAATGGATAATGGAAATTTATGAAAGATACCACATAGTAAATCAGAACTATTCATCCTTGTTGGCTCTATAATTCTATACCTGCTTTACCCTTCCATTAAAAAGTGAAGCACATTTCTTATCATGGTATGTAAAGCTTTTTTTACCATTTAGATATTGAAAATGAATTAACCAATCAGCTTATCGTTACAATGTCACACACAGTGTCTGAAAGTTTTTCTCTGGGAGGATGCATTTGTCTTCTTTAAGGATTTTCTAACCTAAGGCACTCAAACTCCCAGGCAACACAAGACCCCTCCCCCACGTGTCCCCTTTTAAATCCTCTTTGAGAAGTTAACCTCCTGCTCTTCTTTGCTATTATAGTATTTTATATTGCACTCATCAATCACTGTCATTGCTACTCTACCATGCTGTCCTTAAAAGCCAGGTTCTAGACTCATACTGCCTGGATCAAATTTCTATGATGTAGTAAAATACTTTAGTCTCCTTCTTTTTTTTCTAAATAGGAATAATAAAAGTACTTGCCTCATTGATTTGGTATGCTCATGGAGTAGCAGCATTGTTTTTGGTTTAAGTACAGCCTGCCAGGAATTATGGTTTGAAAATTAGCTATTAAACTGTTCCAAGTAAAATATTACTAAAACAGATCAAAGATGATTGTAGTGAAACTACAGCTAAAACAGATGTGGTGTAATAGAAATTATATGCTGACTTACTGATAGGGTGTGTGTTTGTGCAGGGAGAGGGATAAGGCTGTGAGGAAGAAGGAGAGTCAACATAGTTGACAGGCTAATGATAGTACCCAGTGATAGAAATAGGAAATTTTCTTTTAGAACAAATAAAAGGAAGTGTATAACTAGAGGCATATCAAGAAATATGCCTCTAGTTATATTTCCCCACCTTTGTTTTTCTTTTTTCTTTTTTTATTGTTTAAGGTATTACATATAGTAGTACATATGTCATCTTTTTACCCCTATTGACCTCCCCCCGGTTGACCCTACTTCCCAACACATGCCCTCACCTGCCTCCCTCAGTGTCTTGTATCCATTGGTTATACTTTTATGGATGCATACAAGTTCTTCTGTTGATCTCTTACAGCCCTCCCCTGTAATCTTCCCTACCTTCCCGCTGTAGATTTACAGTCTGTTCAATGCTTCTTTTCCTCTGTATCTATTTTTCCTCCATTTCTTTTCTTTAACAAATCTTGCCTCTGCATACCAGAAATAAACATATGAGAACAAGAAATGTTTGAGTCTCAATTTCAATGTCCAACAGTTCTGAGTCCCAATTTCAATGCCAAACAGTTCCTTATGTGTACATGTCAGCAATGGTATCTGGATGGTGAGCAAATGTTGGCAATGCAGGTGCAACTCTCTCTGGTTTGGTCCTGGACAACCTGCAGTGACACAAAGCTTTTGACTGCTAGTATGGCAAGGTGTCATTAGTGTCTTCCATCTTGTCTTCATGGTTGGAGCAGACCTGTCAACTCCTCTCTGTTGCAGGAATCCACATGGTCTTGGAGTTGTTTTCTGAAAATATACAAACATATTCTCAACCAAAAGTTAATAAAGGAATATTTTCTATAAATTTGACTTGGGATCCTTTTTATTTTTGCCCAAACAATTTTCCTTTGGTTTATGTTGACACCATGTGTGTTTTTCATGGGTGTCCTGCTCTTAGCATTATAAATGAAAGTCAATTTTCTAAAGTAAAATTTTTCTAGATATAATTTGCTTACGGGATATTTTTCCTTACATTATATTATCCTATTATCCCCCCTTTTTAAATTAATGGAGGCTTTTGAAAATTTTATAATGCAGTCTTGATAATTTTAAATTTTATTTTGTTTGCCTAAAAATATGACTGCTTTAGGTTCATTGCAATTTTACTATTAGATAAACTACCAATAGAAATTTTAGTTAATACTTTAGAAACAGCTTTTTGTCCTGTATAATTAAACTTTCTTGAGTATTCACTTATTTCAATTAGTAAATTTAAATTAATCTGAAAACTTGATTACTATTTTACTGTCAAATTTAATACTCTAACAACAATCTTAGTTTGCCTTGTAAATATTAGTGGAAAGGATTATTTGCATTATTGAGTAGGCCCTGAGCATTCCTGGTGCTAGGTTGGCTTGAGATATAGGGCAACTGCTGTCCACCAAGTCTCTGTCTGTTACCTGGGTCCTGATCTGAGCTGGGCCAAGTCTCTGTCTGTTACCTGGGTCCCAATCTGTGTTGGGCATGGGAAGTGAAGCAGCCATAGGGGTAGAAGACCTCTCTCAGAAGGGGTGAGGGTTCAGGTCCCTGCAAGTTTGGGGAAGTGAGGTTCGGTGCCCCACCTCTGTTGACCCCAAGTTCTCTCCTGTTGGGCACCTCTGGGACTGTGCCTGTCTTAGGTTGTTCCTTCCCAGAGGAATCTTACCTATCTCTGGCTAACCAGCCATCCTTTGGGGCCAAGCAAGGTGATGTGAGGTTCAGTTCTGTTTCCATGGTAGCCAATGCCCCTGTGGCCTCCACGCCCAGCACCTGTCATGAGATCCCCTCGTCTGGTGGCGGGGCCCAGGCACTGGTTAGATATCTCGGGGGACTCATGTTTCTTCTCCAGGGAAGGCCCAGCCCACACCATTGGGTGAGAAATAGATCCATGGTGCTAGCCATGATGAGGCTTCAACTTCATCATAAACAGAAAGCTCAGGCAACAGTTGTGGGCAATTGGATTGTGAGAAGAGGATTGCTCTTGGCACAAAGGGCAAGAGGAGCCAATATAGAATGTTCAAATGCCTTTCCAGTGCCTTAATTTCTTCTGAAAGGAATTAAATCCTTTTATGTCCTTTTTTAAATTGCTGCCAAACATTCAAGGAATTAGTTTGTAAGTTTGCTTGGAATAATTGTACAATAAGCTGTTGTAGAATATAAAAAATTATAATGACATTGTGGAATAATATCATGTAAGGATATTCTTTGCTCTAGGCCATGTCAATTCAAATGGCTGTGAATTTTTTTGTAACTTTGTATAAATTTTGTAAGGGAGGCAAAAACACAAATTACTTACCTTAGTTCAAGAGGCCAAATATATTGACTTTCAATAACAATCCTTAGGACATTTGAGAGAATCCTCTCTTTATTTCCCTCCAAAATAATTTTCAGGCTACAGAGATTTTCATTTAAAAATCTTTGTCACATGAAACAATTTCTCTTAGGGTTATGGTGACAGTAATATGGATTAAATTTAATATTTTATTTTCACCTTTGTTTTTCTTATCTACACATATTACTCCCTAGCATCGTATTTAACATTTTTTTCTGTTTCTGTTATCTTTTTTTCCCCAACTGGAATGTAAACGTCATTATAGTAACAACACTATGTATTAGTATTCTCATTAGGCACATTTAGTAGGTGCTTAATAAATAGCTGTTGAAAAACTGAGTGGTAGATAGAAACATCCCAATAAGAATTCAGGTGCAGATTTTATAGAAAAGTATCAGAAAAAGAATTACCGAGAGAGAGAGAGAGAGAGAGAGAGAGAGAGAGAGAGAGAGAGAGAGGAAGAGGACACTTTTATAGAGTAGTAGTGAAAAAATGGGAAATTTAAATTAACATGAGTTTGTAGGGAGTCAAGAAAATAGTATATTTTAGTATTATTTTTTTGTTAAATCAAGAGCAAACAAAACCACAAAGATAAGAGGTTAGATAACTACTTTTAAAAATATATTTTTATTGATTTCAGAGAGGAAGGGAGAGGGCTAGAGAGATAGAAACATCAATGATGAGAGAGAATCATCAATTGGCTCCCTTCTGCACACCCCACCTTGGGGATTGAGCCCGCAACCTGGGCATATCCCCACCTGAGAATTGAACTGACCTCATGGTTCATAGGTCAATGCTCAACCACTGAGCCACACAGGCCAGGCTAGATGACTACTTTTAAAAAATATTCTTATTGATTTCAGAGAAAGAAGAGGGAGCGAGAAATAGAAACATCAGTGATCAAAGGGAATCACTGATCAGCTGCCTCCCACACACTCCACACTCTTGGTTTGACCTCTTGGTTTGTAGATCAGTATTCAACCACTGAGTGCCACTGGCCAGACTAGATGACTGCTGACATGACAATCACACAAGAAAAGAGAAAAAGTTATAGACAGTCACTCTCAAAGTAGTTTTTGTCAGTTATTCTTCAAATGTAATCCTTGGACCAACAGCAAGAGAATCACCAGAGAATGATGGGACCCCATCATTCTGGAGGGACTTTGCCCCAGACCTACTGAGTCAGAAACTCTTAGGCAGGGTTAGCAATCTGTGTTTTAACCAGCCCTCCAGATGCTTCTGATGCAGGCCAAAATTAAGATCCAATGGCCTAAAATTGAGGCACTGACATTGGGAGGCTTGGCTGAGAAAGGAGTTAGGGCAGCCCCTAAATAGAGGGCTGTTGAACCAGAACCATGTGCTGGAAATCCCTGATGATGGGCACATCTGATGAGCAATGATTCTAAAGTTGAAGAAATTATGGTTGTTCTTCTGATAGTTGTAGGATAAAAGGAAAGCACAGGCCCTCTCACTCTGGGTTCAGGGAACCTATCTGTTCTTTCCTAATAATCAGAATAGATGAAATAATTCATTCAATCCAAATAGCCAATAACTGCACTAGATAAAGTCAGCAAGGGATGTTTGTCTTAAGCTCAGTGTGTTTTCTCTAGTACTTGGAAAGTATGGATTTTTTAAATCAATTCTCAACTTAATTATAATAATGAAAATAATAAGTTGAGGAATAGTTTAGCTTATTTCAGTAAACAAATGTGCATTGGCTAGAAATATATTTTGTGTGTGTGCCTGTGTACTTGTATATAGGAGTGTTGGGTGTTACTAGAGTGTCAAGCACTATAATTACCTAGTATGCTGTGTTGTCACAGCAATTCACTATGTGCTTGGTATGTTATAGTCCATTTTAGATAATATGTTTTGTCATTACTATTTGTATTGCCTAGCTTTTTGTGTTTTGTTTTCTTTTTTTGATGTGAATAAACTCTTAGAAATTAAACTCTTCAAAATAAAAATATAGGCTTTAGATTCTGTTAATTCCATTCTATAACTGTGCTTTGTAAAACACTGTGGCTATTGCCATCATACGGATCATATATGAAAGTGGTGTGGAATCCCAAAGATAAGAATCAGTCTGATTGCAGTGAAAGGACAGACATTTGCAACTTGGATTGTGGAGCCATTCTTTAGCTAACAGCTTCAAGTGGCCAAAGGTCCTCCTTGTTTCCTTTAGCTTTGATATCAGTCATCTAGATGTTACTAGTCTTCCCATTTAAATGAAAACATAGCTTCCTGAAGAATTAATAAAATAAATCTTGTCACTCTATAGGAAACCAGGAATTGCAACTGTTGTTAAGAAAAGAGTCTAGATTTTTAAAAAAATGCATCAAGAATGACTAAAGCTTCCTTGTCATTCTATTACATTGAGTTACTAAGTATATTGTAATGAGAATCTTATTTATATAATTAATTACTTCCTAGCAGCTATGACTTTACTGTAGTGCTATGTTCAGCTGTCTACTCTACCAGACAAACCTAGTCATAGCTAAATGTGATGCTAAAGGACCACTTAAAAAAATTGTACAGCTGCCTCATAGCATGGACCAAAGTAGAATTTATGGTCAATTGGTCAGATGTGGCCATATTTTGTTTTGTTGAAAGATAGAGTCTGTATCTCAAATGACCTACTATGTGAAAGCTTTGTTAAGAACAATAGTGTTATTATAAAAAGGGAAACCAACCCTAGAGAAAGAAGAGTTTAAAGCCACCTATTTGATACTACATAAAATCCTCCAATGAGGCACAGACTGGCACATAACAGGAGGAAAATACTTATCTATGTGAGATGTGAATATTATCTGGTACTTTTCCACACCAGCCTTAAACCATCTTATCAGTTTCCCATTGTGCCTGGAATTTTTAAGAAATAATTCATTGGATCAAGATATTGGGTATTTAGTAGTCTCATGTTAAAATATAAATAATTCTGGAAGAAGTCACGTCTTTCCTGTATACCCAGTCATTGGGCCTCTCTCATGCCTTAGTTTATATTTCCTTGAGAGAGATGAATATTCTTGTAAGATGGCCTGAAAAACAGGTCTGCTATGTTCTATATGTGCATGGATCTTGGTAAGCACACAATTTTAATGGACATAAAGTAGAAATCACTTTATTTATTTTTTTAAAAAAGAGTATATGAACTTGAACCATTCATTTCATACCAGGGAGTTGAGTTACAAAGTCACTGCAAGGCACTGAAATGAAAGCTGATACCAAGGAATGAGGAATTATGCTGAATGTAGTCATGGGCCACTGTGGGACACTGACATTGGTTAGGGGAAGAGATAATATATTTATTGAGTCAACTGATTATGTGTAATAAAATATGGGGGCAAGGATGAACACAGAAATCAGAAGTTATGGAAAACTGTAGTTCAAGCCTGACACTGGAGGTAAGAGTGAGGTTGTTGAAAGTAGGACCTAGAACAAGGGTATATTCACAGTTGATTCAGAAATAGACCTTCTGACATGGTATGCTGGCTTCTTGCACCATTGCTGCTCACAGATCTTAAGCCGTGGTCTTCTAGACACAGCATTGTAATATTATGAGATTTGGCTATTACCAGTAAGCACTTGTAACATGTTTTAATGGGAAAATATTCCATAGAATTAGTTAGAGCCTGCAATAATAGAAAGCTACGAAGTATACCTACAATATCACACACTTAAATTAGTTTAGACGCATCAAGTTCTTTTTCATATTTGCCATTTACAACAAAATCCACCTCTTATAAAAACTGCTCACCTTGTGACACCAAGCAATACAAAAAATAGCAACACACAAGTGTTTAACATTCTAACTAACTCTTCAAGTGTAAACACAGCAGATATTATGCTATCCATTTTAATTGAAAGATATTTAATTATTGATTTTTTTACATTGTGTTTTAAAGGGCTCCTTTTATTCTAATGACATTGAAGGAAGAGTATTTGTATTCTGCCTCAATTTACTTGTGGGAGAGGAACTACTCCATAGGCTAATTTCAGTAGTTGGAAATATTTCAGACATTTCCCAACATTTTCCAGGGGTACTCTCAATACTCCCCTTCCCCTCAACTTCTGATCTTGGACTTAGGATTTTTACATATTATGGTAATATTCCTCAGGGAGTGCAATTGAGATAAAATTATCTATGATGAGGAGTGAGCTGAGTAGGGCCTATGTCACTTTTTTAAAGGTTTTGTCACTTTTATTTCTGCAAGGTTGTTTTTGTTTTGTGTTTTTAGATTTTTAAAATATACCATAAATCTTTATTGTTGGAAGTATTATATATATCCTCCCATTTCCCCCACTGACCCTTTCTAGCCTGCCCCACTCCTTCACCCAGGCCTACACCACCCTATTGTCTATTGTCCACAGGTTATGCATATATGCATACTCTTTGGTTGATTTCTTCCTACTCACCCACTCTCCCCTGCCTTCTCTCTGAGATTCCAAGATCTGTTTCATGCTTCTATGGATTTATTTTTTTCATCAATTTATTTTGCTCATTATATGGAGGGTGTTTTTTTCCTCTCTCTCTCTCCCATGTCCAGCGTGGAGAGAGACTGGGTTCAGTTTCTGAGTGGAGTAGCTGAGGATGAAAAAAAATGAAATATAGAAGAGAAGACACAGAAGTAGGATTAAAAAGCTGGGGCTAGGTGGGCATCTGTTCTCCCTTTCATGGAGAAACAGCCATGCGCGCTGAGCCCAGGAAGCTGCATTTATTTTATACTCCACAATACAAAGGGGTTTCTCCAACATTAGGATCAAAGGAGTTTCAGTGAGCCCAGGCCCAATTCATTCACCCATTCCCAGAGCAAGCCTGCATTTACATACCAAGGCCCTCTCCTGGACACCTGAGGCAAAGTTAAGCCAAGCTGATAACATTGGTGAATATGTTTTTCCAAGACCTGGTTTTTCCAGGAGCCTTGAATTCAGCCAGCACAAAGATTTAGAGAATGCTCAAAGTGTCTTCCCTGGGGCTGCCCCCCACATCATTAGATTCCACATATGAGTGAGATCATATGATACTTGTCTTTCTCTGACTGGCTTATTTTGCTTAACTTAATACTCTCTAGATCCGAGTTGGAAAATTGACACACAAGGGAATTCATGTGTTGGATAGCATAGTGATTGACTCATATAAAGTTCTTGTGGGTTTTTGTGTTTGTTTGTTTGTTTCCACAGGGGGGTATGCTATTGTCCTTTATTAATCAGGACAATGAAGTTGAGAGGAGACACAAAATGAAAGTACAATTGGTACTAGTTTGTGCGCTCACCCTGGGGACTGACCGCAAGATAGAGGCTATAACATAAACCTTTTGTGGGATACCTTTCATGCACAATTTTTATTGTTGCATTAAATGTTACCCTAGAGGCTGATATTTGTACTTCTGCTGCTCGTCTGTAAACTTTAACCACAATCTCTATAATTGGACTAATTAATGAAAAGTGTGAAGTAGTCTATTGACATCATTATTTTATAGCCCTGTGAAGAAACCTATTAAGTAAGCCAGTGCTATTTTTCATCATTTTGTAAATACAAAGAGAGACAATAGATAGTTCTATTAATAAACTCTCAAAATAGAGAAAAGAAATAAAATAAAATGCTCATGTTAGAGTGTTGTTGTTTTCTTCTGGATCATGTTGATAATACAAAACAAGATGATTTAATTGATCAAGGATTATCCCAATATTCTTGAAAGTATAAAACTATCTGGTAAAATTCATTACATTTCTATAAAAATAATAATCAAAGTATACATTTCTGATCTGACATTCACAGATCCTAATATAACAAGAGGAATCTAGTTTTGTGCTTCTTGTACTCCAAGAGTATAAATCACTTTTATACAACTTTACATTTTTATGAAGTAGAAATTCTGAATATTTTAGCCTTGAAATGGCTCTAAAATGCAATAATCTTTTGGCACCAGAGCTTAACAAGGACAAATATAGTGCAGTAAAACAAAAGGTCAACTGATTGAGAATATTTAAATATGTTCTTCATCCTTATGCAAAAATAGGTAGTATATTTTTTGTTCTATCTTCTACAATCTAAAAGTTAGGAAGCTTTGTTAATTTTTATTGTCTCCTTTTTTCAGTTAAATATCATTGCAACATTCAGTAGTGCTGCTAATTTTTTATGAGTAAATTATATATCTCCAGAGGTTCTTTATGGGAATTTATACTCCAATTAGGACTAGCACCAAATCATGAGTATCAAATTAAAATACATAAAAGCTCTCCTTGGAGCACAAGGTTAAACTTGCATCTGTTTTCCTTATGAAGATCATTCTCCTACTGTGACACTTACAAATTACTAATATATTCTTTATTAGCATCAATATTTAAAACAAGTATGAAAAGTTGATATCATTTAGTAAGTTTTCTCTCATCACAAAAAAATCCTTATTTGCTCTATGAATTTTAACAAAGGCTTAAAAAGTCGAGCAAAACTGTTGTGGGCCTTTTCTTTTTTTCAGTGTTACACAAAATAAATGGTCACAAAAGTTCCCAAAATCTATTCAAGACTTAATTTACATAAAGTAAATAAACTTGGAGCATTTCATTGTTTCATTTCTAATAATCCTTCATTGTGAATCCTTGTATCTTGAGACTGTAAAGTCCTTTTAAAAATGCCTAATATTAAAGACTTGCAAAGGAGAATGTGTATTTTCAGTATTGTTAAAGTTTCATTTTTTATTTAATTAATATAATGCTATCATTTATGATATTACTAAAAGTCACCCTTTTATAAGAATTACATAAGAAGGGTCTATTTGTGAAGATAGATGTGCTTACTTCAACTCACAGAAGAGATTTTGGAACTTGACAATTAGTATCTGGAGCAAACATTTACTAGCTGCTTTGCTTTTCTAGCAAAGAATTGAGAGCGCAAGAAAACAAAATTGACCTGAACTTGCAGAAGGGTTCAGATGCTAAACCTTGAAATGAATTAGAAGATATATGACCACCTTGATCTTGATTCTAATCCAATTCCAATTAAAACTATACCATAATTCAAGAATTTATACACTAAGAAGGCTTATTTGTTATTTTCTTTCGTTTTTATCACTCTATTTCATGCATAGGCTCAAAATGAGATCTAATTAGCTGCTTTACTCTGTGAACATTTTCTGTGGTTACAAGCACAAAGTAAAAGTTGAGGCAGCAAAGAGACAGAAAGAAAACATACAATGATTCAGGAGATGGTAGAAATGGATGGGAAATCCTTTTGTAGCACAGTTTTGTTTTTGTTTTTGTTTTTTGGACTGTTACCAGCTTAGTAGCCTGCACTGACTAGTATACTATCACTTAGATTATCAGAAGGGAAAAATTAAAACTAAGAAAAAAATGAAGCAGCCCGGCCGGCATGGCTCAGTGGTTGAGTGTTGATCAGTGGACCCGAGGTCACGGTTTAATTCCTGGTCGGGGCACATGCCCAAGTTTCAGGCTGGATCCCCAGTGTGGGGTGTGCAGGAGGCAGCTAATCAATTCTCTCATCACTGATATTTCTATCTCTCTCTCTCCCTCTCATTTCCTCTTTTAAATCAATATATATATATATATTTTAAATATTAAGTGTAAGTTCCTCTTTGTTGGCATTCAAGACCCTACACCAAATGTTTCCAATGTGTCTTCTGTCATCTTCCTGAACTCTCCTGCAGGCATTCTAGGGTCTTGGGGAAGTAGATGTTTCCAAGCATACTTGAAGTCCCCCATTCCTTTATACTTTGCCATCATCCTTTAGGGTCCCTGTCAAATTTCACCTGACTTTTGACACAATATTTTGAACTGCTGTGATTATTTACTTCTGTGAACTACCATAGTCCTTTGATGATACCTGCCTTGGTCCTAGATGGTCTGTAAGCCAAGCACTTTTGCAGGTGCTGGGAAATCATCAGTGAGCAAATCAACCAAAAAGATTTGCTCCCTTGTATCTCTCATTCTAATGTGGTGAGACAGATTATAAACATAAGACACAATCAATTATATATTTTAGAAAGGGGTAATTGCTATAGAAATAAAGAAGGAGAAAGGAAGTGCAGGTTTTGGCAGTTTTAAATTTATAGTTCAAGGAGTGCCTCAATTAAAAGGTGACATTTGAGCAGGGATTTGAAGAGCTGTGGGTATTTGGAAAGGAACACTTGATGTAGGGATAGCCAGGGGAAGGGTCCTAAGGTGGGAGTTTGGCTGGGGCAGGGATCCAGGATGGGAGTAGGGTGGAGTCAGATGTTACAGGAGTTTGTTGGCAAAGCAAGGACTATGCTTTTACCTAGTAAGCTGGAAGTGCTCACAGATTTTCGAGCAGAAGAGCACTAAGATCTGAATTTGCTTCCTAAGGCATCACTCTGGATGCTGTTGCAGTCTATTATATAAGAAGCAGGGAGATGACAATAGGTACTTGAACTGAGTAGTAGCTTTGGAGGTGATAAGAAGCAATCACTTTCTGTATAATAAATAAGGCAACATGATTTTCTGACAGATTGAATGAATAGTGTCAGTGAAAATGAGGAATCAAAGAACACCTCCAAGGTCATCATGTGTTATAATAAGCAAACTTATTCTTCCTTCCACCATCACTAAGCCATTGAACTAATATGTTTGCTTAGACATATAGTCATAAACTTGCATTCACTCCTCTTTAATAATTTAGACTAATTGATAATCTATACAATATACTGAATCTCTCTGAGGGTTGTGGAAATTAAAAGTGAAAAGGGTTAGTATCAGTTTAACGATATGAAAGTCTTGAAATTTTTTATTCTAATTTTGAATTAGATGTAATTTTGCTTCAGGCTAGCTGGGAGAGTTCTGTGACAATTTAAACTGAAATTAATCTCACTTTTAAGCCTTTTTAATAAAGCTCTTCTATGAAACACTGAAAAGCCAGCAATACGAGGGCCATAATGTTCTCAAGAATATGTAATCTGAAACTAGTACTTAATGTGAATTTTACTGCACTTTTTAATTAAATTCTAGAATTTTACAGACAATTAATATACATGTATATCTATCTACAAAGTCATGTGAATTGAAGAATTTAAGCATTTATCTAGATAGTAAAGGCTCCAAATCTAGCCTCTGAGGAAAGATGTGAGTCAGTATGGAATTTAATTAAATATAAATATGCAATTATTTAATTCTGTGTGTGACTTACTTATATAAGGTTGAAAAAAAGTATGTTTACAGTTGTGAATATGTGAAACACAGACCTTACTCTTATATTATTATTTATTAACTATTGTTTTATTTTCCATACCAACAATTGTAAACTTACTTTTGCCCCACCCTGTATGGACATAGGCACATTTTCAAGAAGGGAATAAGTCTTATTAATGTAGACATTGCAGCTAAAAAAGTATAAGTATCATGTATCAGCATTGATACATATTTTGAATTTAAAAATTAGGCAAAAGCAAAAAGCTGCCTTGAATGTAAATTAGATTTTATTCTAAAAAAAAACAATCTAAAGATAAAATATTCAACATAAGAAAATAAAAGTTGTGACACAAGAACCACAGGAAAAAATCTACTTTAATATGTTCTTTTTATTGTTTTGAATAAATTTATATTCAATAAAGGGAGTTATAAATAGATTGACTGCAATTCACATTTTCATCATATGTTATAAAGTTTAGAATCTGAGTGTCTTTATCCTAATATGGCTGACTTTTGGTTATTCATTTCCACCTGAAGGGAGTTATTTATTTTGAAAATGGCTTGGCCATTCCAGGAAAAGAAGACAGCATGATTTAAATATCAACTGCAAGTTAAGAAGAATGATGACAATAATGTTATTATAGGCACATTTAATCAGAGAAAGTGACAAACAATTTGTTGTAAAGCACATAAATACTAGTTGATAACTCATTCTATCCACATAAAGGGCATTAACTTTTTCACACCAAGGCAAAAAAAAAATCTAATCTATGGCACATAATTATTTAGACTACAAATGGGAAACCATTGACATGCAAGACCCTGCTATCATGTGTTCATGCTTTGAAGGTAAATAGGATAATTATGAAAACACTAAAAAGAATGACAAAAATATGTAAGTAAATAGATGAGCACAAATAAAAAAAATGTTGCTTCACACTGAACAATTTACAAATACTTTCTATAATTCAACACCATATTTACTAAGCACCTACCAAATGCCAGGCTATTACAAGATGAGAAACTTGAAAGATTGAACAATGAAAAGCATAGCTAAAAATTACCACATTAAGAAATCAGATAAATTTAAAAATAAATATATATTATATTCCTGGAAGAGATGCTTTATCATTTACTATATCTTTAATTATAACTAAAAAGGTTTTTTTCTCACTTCAAGTATTAATCATAGTTTGTGTTCTAATATTTTTGTTTAAATAAAGAGAAAATACCTTGTTGAAAGACCAGGGCATACACTAAATCATAGCATCAATTTCATCAAATTCCTGTTTCACAGGATTAAGTGGCAACCTTTCTCATGCTAATATTTAAATCTTTTTTCTTTATAATATGTCATCCTACTCTTTAAGTATCTACTTTCTAGTTCTATTATTTTAAATAGTTAATAATTTTCTCTACTTGTATTTTTTTTCTATTTCACAAACCTTTAGATTTACCCCTTGCCTAACCTAGACATTATCTTCTCACATTCATATCCACAATTTTTCTTAAGAAATATTCCTCTTGAATCAATGTAATTTTAGAATTCTGTTAACCAGCAATATTTATAAAAGAACATTTAGGGACTCAACTTATGGCTGATAAGATTTTTATTTTACCATAATAATCTAGAAGTAATTGTGATGATTATTATGATAATTTTGTTTAGGAAAGGATTAGAACCCTAAAATGTAGAAATATATATTTATATAACTAGAGGCCTGATGCACAAAATTCATGCATGAGTAGGCCTTCCTTCCTCCAGCTGCTGGCACTGGCTTCCCTCTGACATCCAGGACTTGAGCTTCCCTCACAGCCCCGGTTTTGTCTGGAAGGTTGCACAGAATGGCATCCTGTCTAATTAGCATATTAAGCTTTCATTATTATAGATGCTTTATTTGTTTTTATTTATATTCATCTATCACTCACCCACCCAATTTCACTATGGACCAATGGAAATGTCTTCCTCAGATTAATTAATGATCTAAAATAGGTTTAGGGGACTGCTGGGCTATACCACTTGCCAGTTCTCATTCCTTATTACCTGTCCTCTTTGCAATCCCTACTTTCTGCCCTTACCACTCTCCTGGACTTAAAATGCTACTCATGATCACACAGTAGCTGAGTAGAGTAACTGTCAGTTTTCATTGTAGTGTATGTACTTTCAATATTTGACAGTCAGCCATTTACTCCTTTAAAGGTTTTCCTGATGCTTCTCTAACCTGGTTTTACTGCTTTGTGACAGGTCATCTTTTTGTTTCCTCTTTTTTCTTTTCACATAAAATTGGGTATTTACAGTTTCTGATATCAGTTTCTAACTTGACATACCCCATTATCCTATGAGATATTAATTTTTTGAGTTCCTACTGTGTTAGTTTCCCTTATCCACAAGGGGATAGGTTTTAAGACTCCCAGTAGATGCCTACAACCATGGATAGTACTGAACCCTCAGTACTATTTTTTTTCCCTGTACACACATACCTGTGTTAAAGTTTAATTTATAAAGTTGGCAAAATAAAAATTTAGCAGCAATAAGTGATAAGAAAATAGAACAATTATAATAATATCCTATAATAAAAGTTATGTGAATATGGTCCTACTCTCTCAAAACATCTTATTATATTGTACTTGTCTTTCAACCTCTTGTGATAATGTGAGCTGATATAATGCCTCCATGATGAAGTGAGGTAAATGATGTAGGCATTGTGACATAGTATTGGGATACTATTAACCTTCTGATGACTATTGACCTTCTGACATATTGTTGAGGTTCATTGAGTCATGGTGTTGTCCATGGTTGGATGTCAGAAGAAGATAGTGTCATTGCTTGGGGATCCTTCATAGCTGAAGGTTTCTAATTGTGTTTGAGCATAGGTAACTAAACCATGGATAAAGGGGAACTACTGCATTACTCTTATGAGATTGACTGTATAACATGTATTTTCAACCATAATTTTTTCTATAATTATTCATGAATCAGTAGTTCATGTCTAAACAACATGCTACTAAATAGTTGCTAAATAGAATTCCAGAACAAAGCCATTAAAAATACAAACATATTCCATCATCTTTTATCTATCCACTTCCTTTCCTATCTATATACAATACAATCCATGTTCTCCTACTCTTGTTTTATTTTTATTTCAATTAATATTAATGAAACAACTCATTCACATAGTAAGTAATCATTTCTGAGATAGTTCTTTGTTATTAGATGGTCAAGTCTTTTTTTTTCTTCAAAAGTCCATACAACTCTTTCTTTTTCTTCACTTTTAAGTTATATGTTGTGATATAGGGTGATTCATTTTTTTAATAAAATGGGTTTATTATTGTATGACTGAGAATGTTTCTGTATTTTTTATCATTCAGGATGTATTAAATGCCTGTGAAGTTCTTATTGATCAATACATGTTAGTTTACTCTCTATCCTGATTCCATGCTAATCTATTGAAAAATTCTATTTTCTTATATCAGTAAAGTGACATTTTTTTCTAGATTAAATTCCAACCTCTGTAATAATCGTCCTATAATAATTTACTTCTCAGGGCTCTTTTTTTCCCAACTTATAAATCTTTTGTTTTACTATTCCTGCTTTAAAAAATATATATGCTTTTATTGACTTTAAAGGAAGGGGGAATAGAGAGATAGAAAAGAAACACTGATTGGTTGCCTCCTGCATGCCCCATTTTGGGGGTCCAGCCTACAACCAGGGCATGTGCCCTGACTGGGAATTGAACTGGTGATTTCTTATTTCATGGGTCCCTGCTCAACCGTTGAGCCACAATGGCTGGGCTACTATTGCCACTTTTAAGACTTTCATACTATGCCCTTCTCAACCCATTTCCTACCTATCCAGTCTTATTTCAGTTTTATCTTATTTAAAAAGTATGTACATAATAATGATTTTGAATCTTATTTTCACCCATATAAGTTAAATGAATTGAATAAGATATTTTATTACTCAAAGCCTTGGTGTTCTTATCATCACAGTCACAATGACTGGCACATGGTAGATACCTAATAAAAATATGTATTATGCATTTATTCTGTTACATCCTGTTTAAATCTTGGTAGTGTTTTCCAACCTCTGCATCTTTCCTAGCCCCTCTCTCTCCACAGAAGTGCTAACCATATTGCAGTTATCATATCATATAATCTTCCCTAATTGAACTCCATTTTTTCAGATGAGAGGTTGAATCTTAGAGAAGTTAATAATCTGACAGACTTAGGACCATGTTGCATGCTACCCAGAAAATCTACTGATTTTACCTGTCTTTATAAAATCTGTAAATTCTGTTTTGACCATTTAATTTCCAAAAGTGGATTGTAAATCCCATAAGATACACAAGAAAAATAAAAATAAATACTAGTCTTATTAATATGAGTGTTGTGGTTGAATATTAAAATGGAGCCAGTTAACTAGTTTTCACTGCATTTTGTTATTAAATAATCATATGCTCTCAGATATGCCTCTTGGTGTCTTGAGGAAGTATTTTTATTTTATCTTAAATGATGGAGTTACAACAGGTAAATTATAAATCTCCTTTTACTCTAAATATTGTTATTGTAATTATCATAGTCTGACATGGGATAGATTGCAATTTGATTTCTTTATAAAACCCACAAAGAATATACATTTGACCTATTATCAAAATTTGTTCCTGAGTGGAAAATCAGGTGCTAATAGATTTTATGATAGAAAGAATATATCCTGACAAAATGAGAATCCAATGTAAAAATGGATTTGTTTTAACATAGTCAAACATCTGAATATCTGACTGAGATTTTCAGTTGTAATATGGATATTTGACTTTGTGTAATATCAAGTTTTTTTAAAAAATTGGAAGTTAATTTATGTCAAAATAATCAGGCTTACATAATTTTTTAAAAATATAACATTTGATTAGTTTATTATTTCCTATAAAACAATAATAAATATTTTGATTTTTAAATATTTTATATTATGTCATAGTTGATTATTTTGCAAAATATGCAGCTACTTTCAGAAGAATAATTCTGCATAAAATGTGATTCTCTCTGTATTATTTTGCTTCCATTGTCTAACTAATTTGCTAAATCTTAGATTATTCATCTTTTTTTGGATTATGATCTTTTCTACTGAAAAACTCTTACCTAAAAACAAAACAAAACAAAATAAATACCTTATTTTTAAATTAAATGTCAAAATATATCAAGTGAGTAATGAAGAAAAAATTTATCAAAAATATTTATGCTATTTTATATTTAACTAGGGGCTGGTGCACGAATTCATGCACCAGTGGGGTCCCTCACCCTCGCCTATGGGATCTAGCCGAGATCAGCTCTTCAACATCCCCTGAAGAGTCTCATATTATGATCGAATGCAGGCCAGGTTGAGGAACCCCCATTTGGGCTGGGGAAGGATGTGGGATGTTGGTCAGCTGGGGAGAGACTGTGGGAGGGTTCCAGGGCGTGTCTGGCTCATCTCATTCAGTCCCCCATCAGCCAGACCCTAGCAGCAAGCTAACCTACCAGTTGGAGCGTCTGCCCCTGGTGGTCAGTACACAATATAGTGAGCAGTTGAGTGGCCTTAGCATATCATTATCACATTATGCTTTGATTGGTTGTGGATGAACATATACTTAGCATATTAGGCTTTTATTATATAGGAAGATTGAAGAAAAGTAGTAAACCTAGAATATAATTTCATTTTAGGGGTTGTAGAATAGTGCGGTGAAGTTTCAGGTGCCTAGAGTATCAATAAGTTGAAAGTGTTAATTTTAAAAACACAACAGCAGGCCTTGAAACTGTTTAGCAGGAAGCATGCAGTCTCCAATTGTGGAAAGTATAATTAAAAATCTACCAATAGTTTGGGATTGTCAAAACTTCTTTGTCACCTGAAGCACACGCCTTGTAATTATCTTTTAGGCTTGATGCTAAATCACCATTAACCTCAGAATGAAAAGTGTTACTATGCTTTTTGGTGTGAGAAATTGTATCATCATGTAAATTAAACCCCGTTCGACAGTCAAATTATATTTGGGGAATGATCGAGTATTAAACCAATTCATGTATATTATGAAACGACACACAGTCTGAGAGCACTACGAGAAAAGAGGAAGCATTTCCCTTCTTTTGAAAGATTTTGAGATTTCTTATTTGCACAGAATATGATTTTGAGCATACATCAGAGGAATAAAATGGGAGCAATAGAAGGAAAACTCAAGAGTATTTTTAGCCTTTCCCCAGCGATTTCTTTTCAGCTCTCAGACAGTACAAAATGAGTCAACACTTAGTAAGCCAGAAATAATATAACGAGTCTGCTAAATTACAGCAACCTACAGCTCATCTCTTCAATCAAGCAATTGTTAAAGGCTCACTAGAAGGAAGAACAAGAATATTCTCAGGTGACCTTGCTTAATACTTTTCACCTTATGTCAAAAGGAAAGAAGAAGACAGCACCATGCAAGAAGCAGAGAGTAAGTAGCCAGTGCATCCTCCTGATGAACCTCGTTTATCCCTGAGGTGGACCCTCAGTGCAGATCAAGGAAAACCATGCAGCCTTCTATCTCTGTATAAGATGTCAGTCCCCAGTGCCAAATAATCCCCTGTTGTCATTCCTGGGTGATGCTGAGCTGAGCACTAGTTGTGAAAAGTCATGCTAGTTGTTATGAGTGATTCTCAGCTGCAGGCAGAATACAGCCTACAACCAAATGTGTACTGTCATACTAATCTTCTGGCAGGACCTGTGGGCCACTGGAGGGTATTCTGTTGTGGCTGTTATTTGCAAAGAAACTCATAAGGTGGAGTTTTTCAAACTTGACATCATTACCATTTTGGCTAGGTATCTCTGAAGGGGACATTTTCTTATGTGCCTGAATAAGAGGATGCAAAGGGTAAGTGTCTGAATTGTGCATAATTAGCATATATAGCAGCATCCCTGGATTCTACTCTGTAGATGTCAGTAGTCACTCCTCAACTTCTGTCATGACATTCACAAAATGTCTACTGGGCGGCAAAATTGAGAACCACTGGTGTAAGATTCTTAGAAATGCTATATAGCATAGACTATATCTACATAATATATCTATAAAAATAGATGCAGACATGCACTTGTGCACATAAACACACTCACATGTCTCTTTATATACAACTGTATATGGCCGTATAATATACATAACCTATATATATACATGCATGTATATCCTCACATATTCCCACATATGTGAATATATACCCAGTTATATATACTAGTATATATTATGTTTTTAATATAAACAGACATATATAGAAACAATGTATGTGTATGTATTCAAATATAGTATACATACATGTGTGTATATATATATATATATATATATATATAATAAAACCAAAGTCACAAAACACAAACATTGTAATGTTTTTATTGATTAAAGATGCCTTTGATAATATTAGTTATATTTGCATATGTTTTAGACTCTCTTTTTAGATGTGAATTTTTGTAGGATAAGTAGAATTGAGTGAAAGGAGGATTCCATGCAGCACACGCAAAGGCCTTAAACCTGGCAGAGAAATTGCGAGTCTATATGTAGGTCAGTGTGTCAGGAGATTGGAATACACGTGGAGGCCCACTGCAAGATGATGCTCCAGAAATGGGCAAGGGTCAACACATGTTCTCACATAAATCTCAGCACAGGTTGAGAGACCGGCGGAACTGGGTATTTTTTTGGTTGCATGTAGAAATAAAAGCCAACAAATCAGACCAAAACCACTCTGAATAACTGGCTCAAATATTACTCTCTATTTAGACTTTATTATCTAATTCGTCCTTATTTTCTTCTTTTTGTCGTTGAAATACTTTCTCATTCGGTGGCTTTACCCTCAGGTGAAGGGGACATTTTCTTGTGTGCTGCAATAAGAGAGATGCAAAGGTTAAGTGTCCTTCCAAAGAAATCCCAGAAACATGTAGTCTACAACAATTTGTAGAAGTTCTTCTTTTCATTGATATTCTTTGTCATTAAAGACCTCAGTGTCTAGTATTGTCTTTAAGTTGGGAATATGCCTCAGCTGAACATCTCTCAATCCTTCAGTGCACTGAAGGATTACCTGGTTTCAGCACCTAACTGGGCGCTAGGTAGTGGGGTTTGGAGCAGTTAGGCTTCAATGGAGAGCAAGATGGGCAGCTTTGGAACATTGGTGCCTGGAGAACAGGAAGACAAAACATATTAAATAATTATTAAATACCTACTATATAAGGAACTTTAGCCAACCTCAGCATGGATAAGTGGTTGAGCATTGACCAATGAACCAGGAAGTTATGGTTCAATTCACAGTCAGGCCACATGACTGGGTTGCAGGCTCGATCCCCAGTGTGGGGTGTGCAGGAGGCAGCTGATTAATGATTCTTTCTCATCATTTATGTTTCTGGGTTTTACTTCCTACCCTCATGGTCTGTCCCTGTCTACCTAGCTTCCTTCTGTCTCCTCAATACCTTTGTTGGATAACGAAACTATTATATAATTCTGACTCACAGCAGAATTCTTCCATCTGTTTATTGAAGAGCAAAGCGCCAACATTAGTTTTCAGGATGGGCTGTGAAAAGAAAAGGTAGGATTTAATTACAATTTTATCTTGAACTGGCTTTTCCTGAGACCCTTTCCTACACAAAAATAAACATGCCAAATATAACTTGTCAATTGTCAGAAAATAAGTAGTATCTTTCTTTTCTGGCTGGCTTCAGATTCTGATAGGTAAAGTACACTTTGGACCAGTGTGTAGTTTATGGCTTAGTGTACCCTATTTCTTTTTGCTTGACAAATATTAATGGCTAGATAAGGAAGCCCTTCTTCTACCAGGAACTATATATTTACACAAATGCTCATTAACAGAATTTTTGTTACTTTATCATCAATTGGACACATCTAAGACTTTAACACTAAATTTTAGCAAAAGCAAAATATTCTTTCAAAGTTATATTGCTAATGACTTGGTCTGTAGTAGTACAAACATTACTATGAGAGGGAGTGACATTTTGTTTCTAATTATAATATGGACATAAAACTAATTAGAAGTTTTAAAATCCAAAATAAAGAAGGTGCCATAACTTTTCTTCCAAATTTAAAATTACCTGAATTTAAAAGACCTGATATTAATTGTTTAGGGTTGACTTATTAAGTCAAGATGTTATTATATTTATTAGAGGGGGAAAATCAAATCTGAAGCCAGGTATGTTGTTTTGTAGAGTTTATCTAGAACATTTTTTTCTTATTTAAAAAAATATGTTGCTGAACAATCCAAGAAATGTAGGTGTTTAGAGTCCAGTCTGGGGCACTTACATAAATATTTTCAAACAGATTTTGGTACCACATTGTAAAGTGATCACCTCCATTTTTACTGAGGAAAAAAAAATCATCTGCACTACAGGAAGACCAGTAGTCTCCCTTGGGAAGCTTTCCAATTTATGGCATTCTTCTGTGTTTTTAATAGGAAATTAAAAAAAATAATAATAACTCTTTCAAAAAACTGTCAACCGTTCTAGAAACTACAATTTAACCAAACATTTAGCTTTCTGCCAAATTACTGTACGTTGATGGCAGTTGTCTGCCAGGGACTCCGGCCTTCCATGTCACTCAGGATACAGAATTCAGAGCCATGAATTCATTCAAGTAGAAGGTGCAAGAAGTTTCATATAAACTTGTAAAAACATGAAAATGTAAAATAAGTCACTGTGATGTGAATTGCATATGAATGCAATTAATTTGTACATGAAGAGAAGATTTTTAATGTACTTTTAGCTCCATAACAGCCTAATTTAGAAGCCAATCATTAGGTTGCCACAAATATGACAAACTGCTTGTTACACATTTCTTTGAAGACAATGGATGAATGTTGTTTACCGGAACATTTTGATTAACCCTTCTATTGAATATTTGTAATTAGTATAAAATTAATGTTAATTGAAAAACTTTATTGAATTACAAATAACATGGCAAGAATGCAAGTAATCATGGTTTATATGCAACCAGAAATTTATGAAATGCAAGGATCAAAAACAATAAATGCTTTTTTTTTCTAACAATGCAAAATTATTTTTACAAATGTCCTCATTCAATTTTTCTTGGTTGATGGAAGTATTGTGAAAGGAAGGTAGAGAGGAAGAAAAAAAAACTAACAAATTTTTTAAATGGAAATTTCTCCTCAACTTTCGGAAGGTAATGGCATGATTACCAATATTAGAGATTTATGTATTTATTATTTTTCCTTTTTATTTGAACAAACTCTTGTTTATTATACCACAATAAACATCCATTCTTATCATGAAGATATAAAGATAAGGAAAGAAAGGAATAGGAAATAGATCTCAAAATTCCGATGTGACTTTTCTGCTTTGGTGCTATGAATTTGGGATAGATTTGGTCAAGTTAATGGCAAAACCAAACTGAGAAAGATGGATAAATATAGAAATAAAATTAGTCTTGAGATGAAGAGAGGGGTCTGTAAGTTTGATAAGTTATTTTTAGTAAAGTCCTTTATAAAAATAAAAATGGATTATAGCATTTCAATAAATGGTGCTGGGGTTTACATTTCTTCATCATTTTCTTTCATTCATTACTACAGGAATAAAATAATTTATAATCAATTTTATTTTCTTAGAGTAATTTGACCTGCATTAAACATTGTAAAGTCAGGCAGCCAGTTCACTTGAAAACCAGGATGCCTCCTGCATTATTCATATGAGGTATCCTGCCAAAAAAATAGAATAACTTGAAAGTATCAACTGGTAAAAGAACACAATCTAAAGGGCTTAAGAGAAAACTGTCATTTAATAACCTAGTTTTCTCCTCCCAGAAAATACCCAGTATGCTGCAAAACTATTGCTAGTCAATTTTTCATAAAAGGCTAAATTGTTAGCTGCTTATATTATTTAAAAAATGCAGTAGTCTTTCTTAAATTCTTTTGTAGCTTTGCACCTTTCAATAGCTAATTGTAACTCTTTGAATCTATTCATCTGCACAAAATATATAGCACATATAATATATATGTATATATGTATATATGTGTATATATATAAATTATATATATATATATATTTTTTTTCCTGGTCATTTCACATCTACCTTCTCTTCTCCTATGCTAACCTTATTACATTTCTCATATTGTTGGGAATTTTATCTCACATTGATCTAGAACTAAAATCATAGAATTGCCTTTGGTTAATCCTTATTCTCAGACCCCATACTTCTTTAGTCACTTGCTTCTGTTTCATCATATTTTCTCCATTCCTATGGCATTTGTATCAGTTTTTGAGTCCTACAAATTCCTTTTCAACATTTTTTCTTCAGCTTCTCTGCAGGAAATGAATTATAAATTTTCTTCCTGCCACCAAATATCCTGATCTTGGAGAATAATAGTCTCTTGTTATATGCCAGAGAAGTGTGCAAATCATTTTGCATTCCTTGTATCACGGGTTCCTTGTAACAATTAAGTGACTGTTATACGCTATTGCCCTTATTTTCCAGTAGAGGAAACTAAGGCTCTAAAAAGGTGAAGACAACATAAAAGGTGGCAGAGGAGGGGTTTCGGCCAACCTTTCTGCCTCCAGATGCCATCATAAATAGATTGTCATAAAACCACTATTTTGTCCTCTGCAAATGAGAGCTTGATGAATGTCAAGTGTCTTGCTAAGTGCCAGATGGCAGAAGGCCACAGAAGTCACAGGTAGGTCGCATATTTGACCAGGGTTAGGTGGTATATTTACTTTCACTCTAATATTACACCCTGCCTACATTTTATTGTTTTGCCATGTGCATTTTGTTGTCATTGGACACTCTTCTGAAAAGCAGTTTTAACCTGCTTCTCCTGAGCTAGTCTCATTCTACTGAAACCTTACCTGGGTTGCTTGCTTCTGTTTGCACAGAGGAGCAGCAGAGGCAGTGAATAGCAGCGATGCCACTAAGTTATGTCCCCTGGAACAGGGCTACGTCCACTCAGTAGAGTGGTTGCCTTTTCTATTTGTCAGAAAACCATTATTCTCTCCCTAAGCTTCAGCCCACAAAACTTCATTCATATCCTCTATAGGACATGCCTTTGTCTGATTGTACAAAATTGTCCCGTTGCTCAGTCAGACTTTTGTTTCACCTGATTATTAATGAATTTTTTTATTTTATTGCTTTTAACCAGTTATAACAAACTTATTGATCCCAAACAATATGCATTTATAGCTCATGTTTTTCTGTGGGTGAGAAGCTCAGCCACAGATTAGTTGGATACTCTGATCAGGGTCTCACAGGATGAGATCAAGATGTTGGCCAAGCTGTGTTCCCTTTTAGAGGCTTCTAATTGCATCCTCTCTTGGGTGGTTGGCAGAACTCATTTCCTTGCAGCTGTAGATTTCATGGAATCTTGCTTCTCAAAAGTCAGCAATGGAGATGGAATCTCTGCTGCTTCAAATCTTTCACTCAAAGATAAAGGGCTCACCTGATTTTATTTGGCCCACGTAGGATACTCTACCCTTCCATTAGCATTATCTTAAAGTCATCTGATTAAGGGACTTTAATTACATGGGCATAATCCCTTCACCTTTACCATATCCTATTGGTTAGAAGTAAGTTACACATAGAGTCCACATAATAGGGAGGGGAGTTATGCAAAGTAGGTTATCCTTGTAGGTTATCTTATGTTTGCCTAGCATGACTATTTTTTATTCTTCTTGCCCAGACATTGATTTTCTGTTTTGGAATTGCTACACATTGTTTTGTCTCATCACAATTATCATGTGTCATGCAATGAACAGTTGTTTAATGTATAATACTGGAACTTGCCTCTAACCCTCCTTGCCTTGCACTTCTGTTTCTTTCTATAGCACTCCTCACATTTTATATAATTAACTAGAGGCCCAGGTGCATAAAATTTGTGCATGGGCGGAGTGTCCCTCAGCCCAGCCTGCACTGTCTCACAATCCAGGACTGCTGGCACCCAACCACTTACATACCTGCCTTCCTGATTGCCCCTAACTGCTTCTGCCTGCCAGCCTGATCACCCCCTAACCACTCCTCTGCCAGCCTGATTGATGTCTAAGTGCTCCTCTGACAGATTGTTTGCCCCCAACTTTCCTCCTCTGCTGACCTGGTCACCCCTAACTGCCCTCCTTTGCAGGCCTGGTCCACCCAACTGCCCTCTCCTGCAGGTTTGGTAACCCCTAACTGTCCTTAACTGCAGGCCTGGTTACCCCCAACTTCTCTCCTCTGCAGGACTGGGTCCCCCACAACTGCCCTTCCCTGTAGGCCTGATCACTCCCCAACATTCATCCTTTGCTAGCCTGGTCATGCCTAACTGCTCTCCCCTGCAGCTTAGATCACCCCCAACTACCCTCCCTTGCAGACCTGGTCCCCCCCAACTGCCATCCCTGATGGTCATCTTGTGGGGGCCATCTTATGTCCACATGAGGGCAGGATCTTTGACCACATGGGGGGAGCAGTTGTGTATTGGAGTGATGGTCAATCTGCATATTACTCTTTTATTATATAGGATAGAGGCCTGGTCCATGGGTGGGGGCCAACTGGTTTGCCCTAAAGGGTGTCCTGCATCAGGGTGGGGGTTCCCTTGGGGCATGGGGTGGCCTGGGCCAGGGCCTTTGCTGGTTTGCAGGCAGGGTATGCCCCCTGGTACCCCAAGCGGAGGCCCAGATATCTGGGATTTATTTATCTTCTACAATTAAAACTTTGTAGCCTGGAGTGGAGGCAAGCCTTCTGCTCACTCAGTGGTGGCAGCCATTTCTGTTGGAATTTATTTACCTTCTATAATTGAAACCTTGTAGCCTGGAGTGGAGACCTAAGTCAGCCAGGGCTCTAGAAGCTTGGCTTCCTCCATTGCTGAGGGCAATCCTAGTCTCTGCTCTCTCCAGCTCTATGGCTGACGCCATTTCTGTTGAGATTTATGTATCTTCTATAGTTAAAATGTAGCATTGAGTAGAGGCCTAGGCCAGTGAGGGCAGGCAGAAAGTTTGGCTTCCTCCATTGCGGGTGAAACTCAAGTCTCCCTCTTGCTCTCAGTGGCTACAGCCATCTGGGTTGGGGTTTATTTAAATATTTTCTCCTGATTGGCTGGTGGGTGTGTCTTATGGCCATGGTTTGTGGGGTGTAGCAGAGGTCTGGTCAATTTGCATATCACTCTTTTATTAGATAGGATTGTTTTATAATGTTTAGTGTGCATGGTCTATCAGTCCTAAGGAAACTTTATTTTGTTCACTAATGTACTCCTATACTTGGGACAGTGTCTGTGATGCAGTGCAGACTACGAATAAGTGTTAAATAAGTGCTAAATGTGCTATCTTTTCTTCTTGTGTATTTTTTCTATTTAGAAAGTCCTTATTATCAGAATGGTATTCTTATATACTAGGTCAGCTATGTCAAAACATTTTTGTTTGCGAATCTCATCATTAAAATAGGAATAATTATGAGTATGCACCTTAGTGTAGTTATATTAATTTCTAAGTTATGTAAGTGCGTGCTATACTTATATAAGGATTATAAAACCGAGAAAATACACATGTTAAAAGGATCAAATTATTTTATTCTAAAATAAAAGTTCTAATTTTGTCTTACATGCCAACTCATTATCTCCTGCATAATTTAACCCATATTAGACCAATATTATAGCTGTTTAGTAATAATATTTTTCATCATTGATTTTTTAAATTTATTTTTTGCTTAAAATATTACAAATAGTAGTACATATGTCTCCATTGATTCCCCATTGATCTCCCCGCAGTCTCTCAGACTCCCATCCCTCCAGTACATGCCCTCATCCCCACCCCTCCAGTGTATGTCCATTGGTTATCCTGTTTTTTTAAAAATATATTTTATTGATTTTTTTACAGAGCAGAAGGGAGAGGGATAGAAAGTCAGAAACATCGATGAGAGAGAGACATCGATCAGCCGCCTCTTGCACGCCCCCTACTGGGGATGTGCCCGCAGCCAAGGTACATGCCCTTGCCGGAATCGAACCCGGGACCCTTCAGTCCGCAGTCCAACGCTCTATCCACTGAGCCAAACCGGTCTCGGCCCACTGGTTATCCTTTTATGCATGCATACAAGTCCTTTGGTTGATTTATTACCACCTCCCTCCCCTCCCTTCCCATTGTAGTTTGACTGTTCAATATTTTTTGCCTCTGTATCTATTTTTGTTTATCAGTTTATAGTGTTCTGTATATTCCACAATGAGTGAGATCATGTGGTATTTATCTTTCACTAACTATATTGAAATTGCACATGGATCATGGCTGAGGGAGTTAAAAAATTGGGTCAAGTGACCACTTAAGATTGTTTGTTTTATTATTACACTAGAGGCCCAGTGCATGAAATTCATGCTTGAGGGTGGGGTGTCCCTCAGCCCAGTCTGCACCCTCTCCAATCTGGGACCCCTTGAGCGATGTCCAACTGCCCTTTTAGGCTTGTCGGACATCCCTCTCACAATCCAGGACTGCTGGCTACCAACTGCTCACCTGCCTGACTTCCTGATTGCCCCTAACTGCTTCCGCCTGCCAGCCTGATCACCCCCTAACCACTCCTTTGCCAGCCTGTTTGCCCCTAACTGCCCTCCCCTGCAGGCCGGGTCATCCCTAACTGCCTTCCCCTGCAGGCCTTGTCCCCCCAACTGCCCTTCCTACAGGCCCAGTTACTCCCAACTTCCCTCCTCTGCCCGCCTGGTCACCCTTAACTGCCCTGCTCTGCAGGCTTGGTCCCTCCCAACTGCTTTCCCCTACTGGCCTGGTCCCTCCCAACTGCCTTCCCCTGGTGGCCATCTTGTGGTGGTCATCTTGTGTCCACAAGGGGTAGGATCTTTGACCAGATGGGGGCAGCCATCTTGTGTATTGGAGTGATGGTCAATCTGCATATTACTCTTTTATTAGATAGGACTAGAGCCCCAGTACAGGGATTCATGCACTTTGAGAGGAACTGTGGGCTGCGAGGCTGCAATACTCACAGGGGCGGATTTCGGCCCATTTTCCATGCCCCCACTCAGCCCCTCTTGCCACGGCCCCCCTCTCTGGTCCCCTGTATACCTGCAGCCCCTCCCATCATCATGGCTCCCATATGCTAACAGTGCCAGCCTGGCTTGTACCCGTTGACCAGAGCTACTGGAGTGTGAGCAGTGGCTGCTACCTCCACCCCTCAGGAACAGGGGGCAGTGGAGAAGCCCTCAGGGGCGATTGAGGCTGGCACCCACTGATGGTGCTGAGCAATCGGGATTGGCACCTGGCGCTGGCAGCAGGTGCAAACAGCAGCTTTGGTGCTGGCTGCAGATACAAGTGAGGCCAGCACTGGCAGTGGGTGCGAGTGCCCGGTGGGACCACAGCATGTGGAAGCAAAGAATTTTCAGTAACAATCAGAGGCTTGACCTGATGATGGCAACCAGCACCCTGCCTTGGTCTGGCATCCTCGCTCACCTTTTCCACCATCTTGCTGCAGCCGATGCCCACCATGTTCCACACTCTGTTGCCTGCTGATGATGCCCACCATGCTCTGCACACGCACCCCCTTGTGGTCATCACATATCACAGTGACTGGTTGTTCAGTTTTTCCAGTTTGGTGTATTTGCATATAAGACTTTTATTATATAGGATCGTGCAAGTAAATGACTCATTGGTTGCCTCAGGATTGGAAAATTGTTGCTTAGAGCTGAGGGACACAGAACAGTCAAGTAGTTAAGTATGTGGCCTTTCTAATCACATGGCCAGTGTTTAAATTCTCACCCCAGAATTTGTTAGCCATGTGACTCTAGATAAGTAACTTTTTTTACTTTAATTATTTGTCTGTACATGAGAATAATATCTACTACATAGAATTGTTGGAAAGATTTAAGTGATTTAAGCATTTATAGCTTAGCAGAAAATAAACTCTGATCAGTTTGTTTAACATTTCATACCTTCACTTTTCTCAATTTTTAGAACATAGATAACAATACTTACTTATAAGAAAGTTATATGCTACCACAATATCTTGTGATGAACAATTATACCAGGTCAGAATGGAAAATTAATTGTATATATAAAATAGAGCAATGAGAAGGCAGGTTATAAATGAGAGAGGTTGTATTATAATAGCTACTAATTTACTTATATTGTGAAGAAGTAAATATAAAGCTAAAAATTCAAATTATCACTTGGGGGAAAAAGTGTTAAACCAATTTAAGGAATTGTATTTCAAGCCCTGGTAGGGTTTATTGCTGTACCAAAGAGTTTAAGCAATTAATATGTGAAACTTGTGATTCTATGTTAATTCTATATAATAATCTATTTCATTAGAATATATTTTAAGAAATAAAGACAAGCTAAGAGGAAAAATAAAGACTTGTGATTACTGTGATAACTGATCCAATTACTGCTTTGCATCAGTATTTGGCAAGGTGATTCTTATACTTCATTCACAATTCAGCTTCAGTAGGCTAAATTGCAAGGGTTAAGTCTCCATTCCTCAGCCAGGAATCTGAGTTTAAGAAAATGAAGGTGAAAAAATCACCCCTGACAAACCCTAAATGCCACTTAGGAAATTAATGCAGGGAAACTATAGCTGGTGGCTGGGTCTTCCTTAAAACTATTCTAAGTACCAGTCCCCTTACTTTATTTCTATTTGTTCTAGAGGGGAGCCAAGGAAATAGTATTCTGAAAAGTGTTTCATATAAAATACTTGAGATCATAATATCCTAAACCCCACTTAGCTCATAGATCATCTTCAGTATTTTTCAGAATGTCTTTCACAAGGTTCTCCCTGTAAGTTCTCTGAAATAAAGATTCTGTGGCCAAGCATTTTAGGCGTAACTGTACCTTGCTATATTTCTTTTTGGAGAATTATAGTGCATATAAGCTTACTCAAAGCTGTTGTATAACTCTGGACAATGTTGCTCAGCAGTTAGAGTGTCAGCAAGTGCAATGAAAGGTCTTGGGATTGATTCCCAGTCAAGGGCACATACCTGGGTTGCAGATTCCATCCCAGGCCCCAGTTAGGGTGAATGTGGAGACAACCAATTGATGTATCTCTCTGTCTTTCTCACATTGATGTTTCTCTCATTCTCCCTTATTCTTCCTCTCTTTGTCTCTCTCTTCTCTCTTCCACTTTTTTTTTCTAAAAAAAAACAATGTTAATCTTAGGTGAATATTAACAATAACAACAAAGCTGTTGGATGTTCTAAAGGTGAAAAATTTATTTGACTTGAACATGTTATATTCCAACCATGTTTTCAACATAGTAGTATTTATTTTATTTAGCTTTAGAAATAAATGTATTCTAAGAGGGTATAACTTAAAAGTTCTCAAACAAAAGAAGTGGATAAATATGTGAGGTTCTAGAACTAGATAGGGGGAACCCTTTCACAGTGTATTCACATGTCAGATGGTCAAGATGTACACTCAAAGTATCTTATGGCTTTATTTGTTAATTATAAGATCAATAAGGCTGAGAAAAGAAATACACTTATTTTTGTGTCAAAATGCCTTCAAAAATAGTATGTCTTGAAACACTCAGATAACTATGACAATAGTGATACTAATTGCTATAGATGAATTTGTAGGCACCAGTCTTTTGTATAAAAGAACTCTTAGTTCTTGCAGAAAACTAATGATGTAGGAACAGTGGTTGCTACATCTGTTACCTGCTGCCCACGGCACCTAAATGTCTCCCTCTCATTTCCCTTCATAGGTGGGAAAGTGAGGTTTCCAGGGTAAATTACTTGCCAAAATCTATGACCTTAGTAAGTCGTTATATTGTATCTCTAATTTTGGTAATACTGA
Source organism: Antrozous pallidus (assembly GCA_027563665.1). NCBI lineage: Eukaryota > Metazoa > Chordata > Mammalia > Chiroptera > Vespertilionidae > Antrozous > Antrozous pallidus. The sequence continues at coordinate 75,355,009 of CM050508.1, forward strand.
TATGTTTAAAATATAAACAAATGGAGACCCAGCAAAGTATTAATAACTTGTTGCCTAAGTTAATATTTTTTAGAGGCAGAACAGGGATTACCTGGTTATGCTTGTTACCAAAATGTAACCTGGTTCTCTTGAAACATATCATGCTGGTTGACTTGCATTCTTTTGTTTTCAAGTTATTTTCCTTTTAAAATTACTTGATCCTTGCAAGGAACTAGGCATCACCCATACACAGTTCTGTCTGTTTTTTGGAAGTCCAGGGTTAGACTGTATATTGGCATGACCATGAATGTATATTAAGAAATTTATACTAACACTTTGTAGAGGGCCTTCCATACTGCCTCATATCCAAGGCTTAGTGCCCTTCAATGACATGTTAGATGCCCATGAAACAGCAAAAAAGACTAATTTGTATTTTTATTGCCATAAATCTGCATGATAGTCTTTGCTATACTTTATAATCCTCTGAATAAAAAGATGTTTATAACTTACTTTCAAAAGAAAGGAGCTGTGGGACTTGTGAGTTAAATCTGCAAGCATGTTCACATCCTCATTAGAGAGTGCAACTAAAGTACAAAGACATGAATGGTCATTTCTCTAAGTGCCAAGATAAAATTCAGACAGAGAGATTTCACTGCTTCCTGACAGAGTGGCTGGAAGAACATCTGTTACCTGCTGCCCACGGCACCTAAATGTCTCCCTCTCTCTTTTTTTTCCTGCTTTGGGCATTCCAATGCATACACATTGGGTGAAAGATACTTCACAAACTTATATAGCAATGGAACTCTTATGAACACCATAAACAGTGCTTTTTTACAGGTGTCATAATTAGGCTCAGGTAATTGAAAGAGGTTTAGAAAATTCCTGCCTGAATGTTACCTCATATTTTGACACTTGTAGTTGTACATGGCAAGGCAAATTCTAAAATCCTGACAGGCCTCAGTGAATTAGTCTATATAATAAAAGGCTAATATGCAAATTGGCCAAATAGTGGAAGGACTGGTCACTATGATGTGCATTGATTGCTAGGTGGCAGACACGCAGTGCAGGAACTGTCCCCTGCTGGTCATTGCGCTCCCTCAGGGGGAGTGCGGCTCAGCCAGAAGCCAGGCTCATGGTTGGTGAGTGCACCGGTGGTGGTGGGACCCTCTCCTGCCTCTGCAGCAGCGCTAAGGAGCAGTGAACTGAGCAGTAAGGAACAGCAAGCTGGTGGGCAGTAAGGAGCGAGAGGTCCTGGACTGTGACAGGGATGTCCAACTGCCAGCTTAGGCCTTTGAGAATGGGTCTAAGCTGGCAGTTGGACATCCTCTGAGGAGTCCTGGACTATGAAAGGGTGCAGGCCAGGCTGAGGGATCCAATCCTTCCCCTCCCTCCTCCCCAGTGCATGAATTTCATGCACTGGACCTCTAAAATCTATCAATCTATCAATCTATCTATCAATCTATCTATCTATCTATCTATCTATCTATCTATCTATCTATCTATCCATCCAGCCTATATAATAAAAGCCCATCAACTGAAATGGTAGAATGACCAGAGAACAGAACACCATAGTCCCTCGCCCTGGCTGACCCCACCCCATCAGGGAGGGAGTGGTCAGATATGATCAGGCAGGCAGGTGAGCAGTTAGGAGCCAGTAGTCCCGGATTGTGAGACGGCTGTTTGACTGTCTGGTTAGCCCACTCCTGCTGTGGATCAGGCCTAAATCAGCAGTTGGACATCCCCCAAAAGCTCCTGATTGTGAAAGGGTTCAGGCCGGGCTGAGGGACCTCTCCTCCCCCTCCCCAGGCCCAGATTCCATGCACTGGGCCTCTAGTAATTATATATCTATATATTTCCCATATGAGATAGACTTTAAACCGATGGTATCACGCTGAGCAGTGAAAAAAAAGAGCTACCAGCACTTCTCCTGATAGGATAATTGCTGCAAATGATTTTATGAATCATTAATTTGGAGATGTGGTTCTACCCATTTTTAAAATCCAATGTGAAATTAACATATTTTATCTGTGATGTGATTTTAATAGTTTCTGAGGAAAGAGACCCTCTGATCAGGTAAAACTCTCAATATTGTTCCACTACGTTTTCAGTAATGGTTATGACTAATTAGAATTCTTGACTATTAAAGAACAAAGACTAATAGGTTTATAGATCAATACTGGTTACTTAATGTCCTGAGATACACTGCTGCTTGAATCACAACACATGGCATATACAATTACATTTTTTAAACATCTTTTTTATGTTGATTCCTGTTTATTTTACTAAAGCTTAAGCACTATAAATTAAGCAAAATGGTAGAGCATCCTTTTGGCCAAGGTTAAGCAATAATTTTCCTTTTGCAGTTTAATTAATGTTCCCTTTTCTGTGGTAGATATAGTTGGGTAAGTGTTCTGAGTGTTTTGTAGTGATTTCACTATGCAACTACCATTAAAATAAACATGAGCTGCATGGCACAATTAGAGTATGCTGCTTTAATTTTCAGCATATTGAGCTGTCAGAACCTGGGCGCAAATTCCTAATTTGAGAGTATGTTTATCATGCATTTCTCTCCTTTTCACCCAAAGTTGGTGTGAAGTTTAAATGGTAGCATAACATGATTATAAAACCATCCATAGTACATGAAATCAATGTATATTTTAGAAATATTCCTGAAAGTGTAAAGGTTTCATATTTCTAGACTTGTGAATATATTGCAAAATGTGTCCAATAGAAAGCTATATTTCAAGAAAAGAATCTGAACTTATTTCACGATTTCTGTCTTTGTTAATGCGCATGGTTGTTTATCCTTAACTTTCTTGTGTTTTTGCAAGGGTATTTTTGCTATCCACCCTCTGAGTAGCATGTTTACTGATCAATGAACAAATAATTACAAAGCAGGGACTGTGAAGCAAAGCAATGTTGCTGGCTTTTTACTGCACTTTGCGAAACTCTCTATTTGACACTCTGATGCTCAGTAAATATTTACTACTTTGCATTTTTCTTTTAAATTGAAGAACAGAATTGCTAACAAGCAGGCAGCATCCCTAATGCACAAGGAGGATATGGAGAGGTGCTTACACAGAGGTATCTACCACGGACTATGGTCATTGGAGCTAAATCAAATTTAGTTCTAATTCTAATTTCCTCACTTAATATTTGGGTGATTTTGGGCTAGTTCCTTAATTTTTCTTGGCATCAATTTCTTTAATGTAAAATAGGAATAATAATAGAATTACTACAAAGTGGTCCTCTGATGGTTAAATGAATTTTTGTAAAGTACAGAGATTAGTACTATTAATGGATAAATGTAGGCAAAATTAATGTATTTAGATGATATTGATAGTGACACTACCACAGAGCTTGTTTGAAATACATATTTTATTTTAATTGTCTTCTCCTAGTTATTAATTTTGTAATATTGCATATATTATTCCAAGGCACTGAGTCTGATCCATATTAATCTTATCCTTCATGCATCAGTTTTTATCATTTTTGTTATTCTTTTGTAGTTCTTTGAAGTTTGCAGAGTGCAGTGTTTCTTAAAATTATTGACAATAATAACTGCCTCACTGTTGTTGTGAGAAGTAAGTGGAAATATTGGCCCAGTGTGGCTCAAGTATATGAGACCAGAGAATAGGATATCCCCAGCTCATGTCAATAGATGCCTTGTATTAATGCCTACAAATTAAAGGTTATGATAACAGTATTAAAGCAAAGAACACACTGAATGATGAATTAGTGTGGCTAATAATGCCTTCAGGTCAACAGTGTTACTGTTCATTTTCACTTTATTACACAGATATCCTCTTCATGGAAATACATTCTTCTTATTATTATACAAAACCATTGTCCTTAAATCTTTAAATTAATCTAGGGCCTTAAATCTATGGCTGTTAGTATGTATCTTTATTAGTAGGTTGTTTAGTATGTATTTTTATTATATATTTTAAAATTCTTAAAGTTTGTGTAGCGTGACAAATGTGAATACCTTGTTTGAATACCATATGCATGTGTGTGCGTATGTGTGAAACTGGCTGTATAATTTCTAAGGTTTGAGAATTTCTAAAACTTAGAATTTCTCACTAACTTAAACTAGATACAAAGAAGACTAGTTTAATTACTTAATTAAAGAAACTCTGACTAGTTGACCTTAAACAACTATTTCTAAATAAAATTAAAAAAATAATACAGTCAATAGAACTAATGTGTGTGTAAGGCATAGAATTAGTTCTCATGATTATTAATGATACTCTTAGCTAATAATTCTATATTAATGGAAATATTTTTACTTTAATTTGATGGGGAAAATCTATTCATATTCCACATAAGACTTCTCATCAATAGTTAAAAAAAAACCAAAATATTAAATAAGTGGGTATGAAATACCATTAACAAATTATTTTTTAAAATTTTATATCATTATTTTTAAGTATATATACTTTCTATTGATTTCAGAGAAGAAGCAAGAGAGAGAAAGAAAGATAGAAACATAAAGGGAACCATTGATTGGCTGCCTCCCGCAGGCCCCATACTGGGGATCAAGCCCACAACCCTGGCATGTGCCCTTGACCAGAATGGAACTCAAGACCCTTCAGTCGCAGGCTGACACTCTATCTACTGAGCCAAAACAGCTAGGGCTATCACTATTTCTTTTAAAACATTTTAATTAAAGTTGATATATAATATTATATAAGATTTAAGTGTGCAAGATAGTGATTAGATATTTATATACCTTACAAAGTGTATACAACTTTATCTTTGTAGCTAACCCTAAATAGGTCACATATAAAAAGTCTACAAACACTTAAGAAATTATTTAATCTATGCCAATACAATGGGGAAAATAATGGGGTTCTTAAAGTTACACAAATTATTAAAGTATTTATGGAAATAATTCACATGAACATATATTCTTTAAAATGTTAACTTTAAAGTTTTGTATGTTTTATAATTCTAAATCAACTGGAAGCCTTAAATTTATGATAATTTGATAAAAAACAAATTATAAATACCAGATTAAAATATTATTAGAAGTATAATATCACCAAAACACATGACTCTAGCCCAAATTTCTTTGGTAATTGCCCCTGATCTTCACAAACTTTTAACATTTAATTTTATTTCAACAAGTACACAGTGAGCCTCAGGTCTCTAAGCCCACCCAACCATATGGCCCTGGTCTGACCTCCTGGCACTGACATGAGCAGAGAAAGGCTGTCAGTGATATCATCTTCAAATTATGCATATGACACACTCTAAGTAGCCTATATAATTTGATACATTGAGCGTAGGTATGCTTCTTTTGCAAAGAAAAGAAATTGTTCATTAATCAGGATAGCATGCAGCTAAAAAGTTGAATCTAATCATGACTCACCTTTGTTTCTCCACAAAATTCATTAAATAGTAGTTGATTTTTTAAAATTCATATTTCAAAGCACTAAAGGAATTCACTATTTGAGAAAATTATTTTAGAAATTGATTTCTTATTTTGTTTCACTAGTTTGTAGGAAAGAAAAAGAAACTTTAAGTGTAAGAAGTATATAAAAATTTAAATACATAAAAATTTAAATGTAATTATAGTATACATTTGTGATTTGAGCATGCCCTGTACTGTCATGTCCCTCTCTTGCCTTTTAAACAGACAATTCTGCATACATCCTGAGCAGTTCGGAATAATGCTGGTGATAATCAATGTTAGCAGTTGCTCCAGTTAAAAAAAAAAACCATTTAAAAAAGCATTTCTAATGCCCCAGATTATTTTGCCATGTTATCCCATTTAACCTAGCTACTTTCTTGCAAGGTAAACATATTAACTTTATGTATTGATGTGAAAAAAAATTCAGAGGACTAAATAATAAGAGGGAAGGTCTGGCAAAACAGTTTTACAGTTGAAATTATTACAAAAACTAACCACTAATAAGAGCCAGTGTTGATTAATTCATTCCTAACTATAGCATCAACTTCTAGATCTTAGAGATTTGAGATAGAAAATAAAGCCATTTTAAAGTAATATTCAGTAATGACTTTTTAATGGATCTAAATTATATTAGTGTCTTTCTATTTTCTCTGTTCCACAAAACTGAAGTTTTTTTAAACCCACACTTTAGGCATTTTTATGGATTCCTTCCCCTAAAAAATGGTAGCACTTCTTTTTTAATTTCAATTAATAATAGTCTACAGAATTAAAGCTTTAATAATTTTAAGACTTTATATTCATAAGTTTTAAAAATTTCTACAGTGAAAGCTAAATATTGTTTACTTTTCTACAAAATGAAGCTACTACTTCCTTCCTGAGAAGGATTTTATGACAAGTAAGTGAAACAATAAGAGCATTAATACGTATTACTATGATTATTATGGCAGGCAGAATGATGATCTCCCCAAAATGTCCATGTTGTAATCCCAAAAGCTTCTCAGGATGACAGTTGACTTTATAGATATATTATCTTGGATTATACTTATGGGCCCAATCCAATCATAACCATCCATAAACATAGAAGAGAGGAAGAAGAGGAATCAAAGTTAGGGAAATGTGACTAACAAGAGGTCAGAGTGATACTACCTGAGGGCTCAAATAGCCATTCCTGGTTTTGAAGGTGAAGGATGGCGGCCATGAACAGAGGTAATGTGGAAAGCCTGTAGAATTTGAAAAAGGCAAGGAAACAGATTTGCCCCTAGAACAGTGATGGGCAGCCTTTTGAACTTGATGTGTCAAAATTTGCCAAAAAACCGAGCATAATTTGGGTGGTGTGTAACTTCGAGAAAAAACAACAACATAATTTTGCAATATTTACAGTTTAAATAACAAAAATGTATAATTGTAATATATAACTGTATTTAATAAACCAAAAATTAATTAATTAATTAATTAATTAATTAGCAGGTGCTTAGTGTCTTCTTTGTTCATCTGTCAGTTGATTTCTTTTGTTGGTCTTGATATTATTTAACTTGTATGTGGTGCCATGAACTAAAATAAGTGAGGGAGAGGGGGAATTCTATAACTAACCTGCCTATTAGTGACTTTTTTATTGCTGAATTTTATTAGCTAAACCTTCAATTGAAGGTTGGAGTTTTGTACACTTCAAGCCCAAGCAAGCTCTACTAACTCCATCTGTCAACCTGTTTCTTTAGTTGGTTTTGATATTATTTAACACTGGGAATAAGGTGTCACAAAAGTACGTAGAGGGAAAAATTGTGAGTAAAGTCATTGCTATATTTTTCAGGGTGCTAAAAGTGTCTGGTAATCAGTTCCAGGCACTCCAAATTTCCTGTTCCTAGTGGCACTCCTCTTGATTCTCCAAGCGGCATGTTTCCAGATTCTCAAGCTTTGACCTCAAGTCGACAAACACTTGAGACCAGATGCTGTCTTGAAATTCTGCAAGTTGCATCTTCAAATCATCAATTTGCATACATTGGAAACCATTTAATGCCAAACTAGTATAGACTACTACAACAGGATACTTAATTATTTTTAGGGTTTGTTCTTGGCTTCTAAATTGATTAAATCTATCACTGAACTGGTCAAGTAATGAGTCTAAAACAGGCTGGTACTTTATATGCAAGGGTTCCATTTCGTTTTGTACAGCTGCACTGGCCTTCTCAAAATACTTTGTTACTTGAGAAAAAACACTTATAAGTTTTAGTTTCTACAGCTCACTTGAAAATTTTAAGTTTACTTTCAAAAGCTTTTATATATCCCAACATAACATCAACACTTTTGCCAAAACCTTGTAACTTTAAGTTCAGTTCATTAATATGCACAGAGAGATCTGTAAAAAATATCAGGGTGTTGACCCACTATTCATCATTGAGCTGAGAAGTTTCCCAGATTCTTATCCTCCTTGACTAATGCAACTGGCCGTGCAGTAGCCTAGGATGAAACGTCCTTCTTGGCATGCAGCCCCATACTTCTCTGTATGCGGCCGCATGCGGCCGCATATCATTGAAAATGGCTACGCGTGTCAGTGCTGACACGCGTGTCATCACAGCCCTAGACCTTCCAGGGAAACTAGTCCTGCAGCGACCTTGATTTTGGACCAGTGAGACCCATATCGGACTTATGACCTACCAAATCACAAGGACATACATTTGTGTTATTATAATTCTCTGTGGTTGTGGTGATTTTTTAGAGCAGCAAGAGAATACTAATTCACTATCATTGTTATGTGTTGCAAGAATTTTTGAACACATGGATTGCTAGAGACTTGGGCTTTGTCCCAATTCTGTCACTAATTAGCTGTATTATTCTGGCACAAATAATTCTGTGCCTCAGTACCATATCTATAATATATAGTATCCAATCTAATAAAAGAGTAATATACAAATTGACTGTACCTAGATGACACACAAGCCACATCCACCAACCACACCCACCAGCCAATTAGGAGTGAATATCCAAATAAACCAAACCAAGATAGCTGGGGCCACAGAGAGCAGGAGAGAGGCTTGGGTTTCCCCGTTGATTGAGGAATTCATGCTTTCTGCCTGCCCTTGCTGGTCAAGGCTCCACTCAATGCTACAAAGTTACAATGATAGAAGATACATAAATCCCAACAAAAATGATGGCAGCCATGGAGCTGGAGAGAGCAGGAGGCTTGAGTTGCACCCAGAGATGGAGGAAGCCAAGCTTTCCACCTGTCCTGGCTGGCCCAAGCCTTAAGGCTACCAAGTTTCAGTTATAGAAGATAAATAAATTCTAACATAAATGGCTGCTGCCACAGAGCAAGCAGAAAGCTTGGCTCCGCTCCAGGCTACAAAGTTTCAATTGTAGAACGTAAATTAATCCCAGATACTAGGGCCTCCACTTGGGTTGCCAGGGGGTATGGCCAATCTGCAAACCACCACAGGCCCTTGGTGCAGACCCCCCCATGCCCCAAAGGAACCCCCACCCTGATCCGGGAAACTCTTCAGGGCAAAGCAGCAGGCCCCCACCTGTCACCAGGGCTCTATCCTATCTAATAAAAGAGTAGTATGCATATTGACCAGCACTCCAACACACAAGATGGCTGCCCCTATGTGGACACAAGATGGCCAGCAGGGGAGGAAAGTTGGGAGGGACCAGGCCTGCAAGGGAGGGCAGTTGTGGGTGATCAGGCCAGCAGGGTAGGGCAGTTGGGAGGGATCAGGCCTGCAGGGGAAGGAAGTTGAGGGGGACCAGGCCTTCAGGGGAGGGCAGTTAGGGGCAAACAGACTGTCAGTGGAGAAGTTAGGCATGAATCAGGATGGCAGGGGAGTGGTTAGGGAGTGATCAGACTGGCAGGCAGAAGCAGTTATGGGCAATCACGAATGCAGGCAGGCGAGCAGTTGGGAGCCAGCAGTCCTGCATTGTGAGAGGGATGTCCAACTGCCCATTTAGGCCAGATTCCGGTAGGATTTGGTCTAAACGGACAATTGGACATTCCTCTAGAGGTCCCAGATTGGAGAAGTTGCAGGATGGGCTGAGGGACACCCCTCAACCCCGTCACAAATTTGGTGCACTGAGTCTCTAGTATATAATAATGCCCATTCAGCTGCCCTAAGAGCATAATAAAGGCAACTTTGAGATGTCAGGAAAACTTCATCTCCATCATTATGCATGGGTGCTAATTATTTTTAGTATTAGTAATAAGAGAATGAATGTAAGACAATCCAAATAAAAGGCTAAATTATAGAAGTCAGCGATAAAATATGTTACTTTTATATGTGGAGAATTAATTATACTAGGTCATATGTCCTATTGTGGGGCAACAGAGGGATGTGCTAAAGTATCCATTCCACTTCCAACAAACCGAAATATATGCTATCTATTTGTGTGTTTATAATATATACACATACGTGCAAAGACATATTTATTTAATGTAAGATCTCAACGTAAGGCACAAAAATATTTGTGTGATTCTATAAGCTCCTTTTAATAATCCATAAAATGCAGTGGACTTTTGTATACTTGCAAAAGAGACCATGATTGCATTCATAAAGATAAATGATTTACTTTCCTGAATTATGGAATAATTTTTATGAAATGAATGATTGACAGTATATATCAGGCCATTCACAGAATCAGGTATTGTAGTTAGCTGGCTAATATTACATTAATATCTCAACTTCCTGGAGGGTATTTTGCAAACAAACACAACTCTAAAAAATAAATAAAAACAGAATAGATGAAAATGGTCTCTGAACAGGTATACCAATATACTTTGCTAATTGGAAAACCTCCTACAAAAAGTTTCATCTAGATTTCCTCTTTGTAAAATCTGACTTTAGAAAATTTTATTATCTTGGTTCTTGACAAATAGTCAATGTAAAAAATCGGAAGCATAAGGGTATTATTAAATGGGTGTACACTGAAAAGTTATAGTTGATTGTCAGCAAGTTAAAGAAAAAGGAAAGCAGAGAACATTGTCCTTAAAATTATAGGAGTATGGAATCATTAGCACGGGGACAAGAATTATTCTGCATCTCAGAAGTCATTGAAAGGAAACATTGACATTCTAAATTCAACCTTGAGTCATCAAGAAAATGTTAAGTTATATTGTCTTCTTTTTTTCCCCAAAGGCAAGAAATATAAGTTGACTTTAGAAAGACCTTCACCTATGGTGCTGACATTTCTTGTGTATCTATATCAGTGGTCGGCAAACTGCGGCTTGCGAGCCACATGCGGCCCTTTGGCCCCTTGAGTGTGGCTCCTCCACAAAATACCATGGCCTGGGGGAGTCTATTTTGAAGAAGTGGTGTTAGAAGAAGTTTAAGTTACAAAAATTTGGCTTTCAAAAGAAATTTCAATGGGTGTACTGTTGCTATTTGGCTCTATTGAGTTTGCGAACCACTGATATAGATACACTGAAGGGCATCCTGAGTTTGAATCTCTCCTCTGATTCTTCCTACCTATGTGACTGAAATCAAATAATGTAAGTGCTCTAAAGTGTTTTCTCAAATCTAAAGGAACATAATATTTTTTGAGACAACTGATTAAAGGTGATGTACACAGACTTGACAGCATGTGTTTCTAACTTTGTAAATAAACAGGGTGATTTTATATTATAAGTATATTAGTAATATAGTATATATGTGGATGTACATAAATGCATGTGGATGAATTTGTGTAGTAATTTGAAATATTTGAACTTGCTTATATTGAAGTGTTTGTAATTACAAAATATATATCTTGCTCTATTAAGACATTTGTAATCTCTTATAAAAAGATTTCCACAGGCCATAGGATTTGTGCCAGTTATTAATAATAACTGGATGTTGTATGTCCTATTTAGTTAAAGGTGGTAACAATATGTTAGCCAGAACATGTTATATTAGATGTTAAAATATTTTAGATTTTTTTTCATTAAAACATCTGGTAAATTTATTTATATATATCTTATCTAATAAAAGTATAATATGCAAATTGACCACACCTCTGATCAAGCCACAATCACAGCCAAACCTATCACCCAATCAAGAGCAGATTATGCATATAAACCCCAACCAAGATGGCTATGGCTACTGAGAGCAGGAAGGAGGATAGGGTTTCACCAGCAATAGAGGAAGCCAAGCTTTCTGGCTGCCCTTGCTGGCCTAGGCCTCCACTCAATGCCACAAAGTTTCAATTATACAAGATATATAAATCCAACAGAAATGGCAGCAGCTGGATAGAGCAGAGGCTAGGGTTGCCTGGGCAATGGAGGAAGCCAAGCTTCTGCAGCCCTAGTGCCTAGGCCTCCATTCTAGGCTACAAAGTTTCAATTATAGAATTTCAATAAACACAAACAGAAAAATGCTGTCTCCTCAAAGGGAGCAGAAGGCTTGGCTCCACTCCAGGCTACAAAGTTTCAATTGTATAACATAAATTAATCCCAGATCTTAGGGCCTCCACTTGGGTCGCTGGGGGGCATGGCCGGCCTGCAAATCACAACAGACCCCTCTCACAGGCCCCCTCCCACCCAAAGGGAACCACCACCCTGATCTGGGAGACTCTTCAGGGCAAATCAGTTGGCCCCCTCCCATGCACCAGGCCTCTATCTTATCTAATAAAACAGTAATTTGCAGATTGACCATCACTCTAACACACAAGAGGGTTACCCCCACGTGGTCAAAGATCCTGTCAACATGTGGACACAAGATGGCCACCACAAGATGGGGAGGGCCGTTGAGAGGTTCTAGGCCTGCAATGGAGGGCAGTTAAGGGTGATCAGGTCAGTAGAGGAGGGAAGTTAGGAGCCAAAAGGCTGGCAGGGGAGCAGTTAGACATCAATTAAGCTGGCAGGGTAGTGTTTAGGGGGTGATCAGGCTGGCAGACAGAAGCGATTAGGGGCAATCAGGGTGGCAGGCAGGTGAGCAGTTTGGAGCCAGGAGTCCTGGATTGTGAGAAGGATGTCCAACTGCCCTTTTGGATCAGGCCTGAAAGGACAGTCAGACATCCCTTGAGGGGTCACAGATTGGAGAGGGTACAGGCTGGGCTGAGGGACAACCCCCACCTCCCATGCACGAATTTCTTACACAGGGTATCTAGTGTATATATATATATATATATATATATATATATATATATATATACACACAATTATGTATTCATGGTTGATTGGGAAAAGTTAAAGAATAAAAGTTTGTATCAAGTACATTTAGATAGTGATAAAAAGGTCTAAACTCTGTGAAAGTAAAATCTCTTATTTGAACCTTTTAAATGAAGGGAAAGTTAACTCCCAAAGAGTAATCAAGCTCAAACAAATAATTTGCAGCCTTTGTAAAGATGTCGTAGAAATTAGAACATTCACCATGAAAACTGTTATGCTGAAGTGAAAATTAGGCAGGGACCAATGTACTGAATACTGAAAGAAGCACTAAATCTGCAATGTTGGAAACGTAGCTTTGAAAGATCATATTATTGATTGACTTATCTTTAAGTATAAGTAAACTGATTATAGAAAATTACAGCCTATCTGTGCAGTTATTAAATGGATTTTTTAGTAAATCATTATGTAAGTCAAAAAGAATGATAACCAATTTAGAATAATTGGCAGTAAGCTAGTTGAAAATATTATAAATACATATGTACACACAAATTTACATATTACTTTTAATAGTTAAAATCTATTCATTTAGATAAAACATTGCTTTTTAAATACATCTATTTTAAAAAGCATTGCTTTTAATTTTATTGGCTTAATTGTTGTCTTATCCAGCACATAACTCCTACTACATTGTTTGGAATTATAGTTCAGTGGTTTTAAACACTGACAGCTACATTCTTTATTAAGAGGACTTGTCAATTCCTCCATCTCTGATATTGAATTATCTCATGATGCCAAATTTTGAAGTCATCAGAGGCAAAAATATGGAACTTATTAACATACAAATATGAGTAAAGTTATTGTCTCTGTAACAAAAATATCACTAAACTATCAGTTATGCAAAACCTTACCATTTGTAACTGACTAATTATATGGCCAATTGCAGCAAAATGGATATAAAATGAAAGAGCTAAATGATGTAATTCTACTTTTTTTTAAACTGAATGAGAATAATATTCAGGGGTGTGTTTAGAATGAAGGGGGATGAGTAAGGTGCTCATATAGGTTGAAGTGGAGAAACAAATTTTGCAAATTATTATTTTAAAAAATCAGTTTTTAGTGTAAAAATTAAAAGATGGCTGATAATGCGCAAAATTATTTTAACATATTTAAAATATAATATTTTAGTATATTTTTAAACAAATTTTTAACACATTTTTATACCTTTTCATTCAAGGAATCTAGTGGAAATGCACATAAAGTAACCACTTATTCTTATTGGATAATTATAAAGCTGTTACATTAATGATAATATGAGAAAATACCCCCCAAAGTGGGAGAACAGACTGGAGACAAATGAGTCAATCTTAGAATTAAAAAGCTCTTTTGTGATTGAGTAATTTTAAGAGGTGATCTTATGTTAACAAAACTCTGTAAACTTACATGATTTTATTCAAGGGAAAAGGGGCTGCTGCAACCATGAGCACTCACTGAGGAAGACCAGAGCTCTTTGCAGATACAGCAGATTTAAATAAGAACACTAGAGCCTTCCTGGGAGATTTTGAAGTGAAGGAACTTTTAAGCCAAGAGAGGAAGGAATTCATCAGGGGACATAGGCAATCTCTTACATCATGAAAGCATAACTGAAAGCCAGTTACATACATGTAAAGTTAGAACTATTTTGACCATCTCTACAAACTCTAGTATTGCCATAGAATAATGCCTATAACGATGCTTAATATAGCTATCATAATAATAAAAGACCAAGAGGTGTTACATCCAAAATGACCAAATGACCAGTCACCATGAGGTGGCATTGACCATCTCAGCCATGTTCCCGGTGGGTGGTGGTGGCAGCTGGAGCAAAACAACCCATGTTCCGGGTGCCTGGCAATGGCCAGAGCAAAGCAGTCCAGTTCCTGGGTGTTTGGCAGTGGCCAGAGCAAAGCAGCCTTGGTCCCAGATGCCTGCATGCAGCAGGAGTGAAGCAGCCCAAGTCCCAGGTGCCTGACTCTGGCCCGAGCAAAGCAGCCCAGGTCCTAGTTGCTGGAGGGAAGCTGGTGCTGGCAGCTTATTGCATAAATATTTGTGCATCGGGGCTCTAGTCCTACCTAATAAAAGAGTAATATGCAAGTTGACCATACCTCCAATCAAGCCATGCCCATCAGCCAATCAGGAGCAAATTATGCAAATAAACCCCAACCAAGATGGTTGCCATCACTGAGAGCAGGAGGGAGCTTGGGTTTCCCTAGCAACTGGCAACAGAGGAAGCCAAGCTTTCCGCTTGCTGTTACCAGCCTAGGCCTCCACTCAATGTTACAAAGTTTCAATTATAAAAGATACATAATCCGGAACAGAAATGGCAGTAGCCATGCAGTTGGAAAGAGCAGAGGCTACAGTTGCCCCCAGCAATGGAGGAAGCCAAGCTTCTGCAGCCCTGGTTGGCCTAGGACCTCCACTCTAGGTTACAAAGTTTCAATTATAGAATTTAAATAAACACAAACAGAAATGGATGTTACCATGGAGTGAGCAGAAGGCTTGACTCCACTCCAGGCTACAAAGTTTCAGTTGTAGAACATAAATTAATCTCAGATCCCAGGGCCTCCACTTGGGTTGCTGGAGGGCATGGCTGGCCTGCAAATCACCACAGGCCCCTTGCCCAGGCCTCCCCACAGCCCAAGCGAACCCTCACCCTGATCCGGGACACCCTTCAGGGCAAACCAGCTGCCCCCGTCCCATGCTCCAGGCCTCTACCCTATCTAATAAAAGAATAATTTGCAGATTGATCATCACTCCAACACACAAGAGGGCTTCCCCCATGTGGTCAAATATCCTGCCCCCATGTGGACACAAGATGGCCACCACTAGATGGCCAGCAGGGGAAGGCCATTGGGAGGTTCCAGGCCTGCAAGGGAGGGCAGTTGTGGGTGATCAGGCCAGCAGAGGAGGGCAGTTGGGAGGAACCAGGCCTGCAAGGGAGGGCAGTTGGAGGCGATCAAGCCTGTAGGGGAGGGCAGTTAGGGGTGACCAGCCAGCAGAAAAAGGAAGTTGAGGGCAAACAGGCTGGCAGGGGAGCAGTTAGACATCAATTAGGCTGGCAGCATAGTGGTTAAGGGGTGATCAAGCTGATAGGCAGAAATGGTTAGGGGCAATCAGGGAGGCAGGCAGGTGAGCAGTTTGGAGCCAGCAGTCCTGGATTGAGAAGGATGTCCAACTGCCCATTTAGGCCCAATCTTACCATGATCATGCCTGAAAGGTCAGTAGGACATTCCTCGAGGGGTCCCAGATTGGAGAAGGTGCAGGATGGTCTGAGGGACATCCCCTGCCTCCCATGCACGAATTTCATGCACTGGGCCTCTAATATATCTATAAAATCCTAATATTCCAAATATATTGAAAAGCAGAACAACTGAACAGCAGATTACTATGATGTGTACTGACCACCAAGGCACACGTGGAACATGGTAGGTGTTGGTAGTATGTGGCAGAATGTGGAACATGATGAGCATTGGCCATGGTGGGATGGTGGAGCTGGTGAGTGTGGGGGTGCCAAACCAAGGTGGAGTGCTGGTAGTTGTCATCGGGTTGAAGCTCTGGTGGTTGCTGAAAGTTCTTTCTCCCATGTGCTGTGGTCCCACCTGGCATTTGCACCAGCTGCTGGTGCTGGAGCCACTGCTGACAGCTGCTTCCAGAACCTGCGCCAGCTCTGATTACTCAGTGCCATCAGCAGGCCCTTATCCCCGCTTAGCATTTCTCCATCTCGCCCTGCCCCTGAGGTGCTGTCAGGGCTGGCAGCCACCCCTCTACCCCACTGCCAACAATGGTCCTGCTCACAACCACTTCCAGCTCCCAGCACCAGTCCCTATCACTTGGTGCTGTCAGTGGGTACAACTGGTGGCTGCCAGCCCCCATTGGCCCTGAGGGTTTCTCCACCTCCCCCTGCTCCTGAAGAGTGATTGGGGCAGCAACCACTGCTCACACCTGCTGATGGTGCCAGCTCCACTCACACCCACTGCTGGCACTGGACCCAATCACTTTGTGCTGTCAGTGCATGTGAGTGGGGCTGGCGCCATCAGCACATGGGAGTGGTGGTGGGAAGTGGTGCCATAGTGCAAGGTGGTGCTGCAGTGAAAGGGGCTGGGCAGAGGCATGGAGCATGGGTTGAGACCTGCCCCTATGCCCACTGGTCCTTTCAAGGTGCACAAATTTGTGCAGTGGGCCTCTATTATTATTCATAGATTCTGGTTTTATAATACATAGAATTTAACATGCTATGAACTAAAAGTCACTGCTAAATATACATTGCCAACCACTTCTTTTAGCTATCACACAGCAAGCGCCTTCAGGGATCTAAAAAAGAGCATGTGAAACACACAAGGAATCAATAACTCATTAACAAGCAGAGCAAAATTTGTTAAATGTGCCCTTTTTATATTTTTAAATTCACCTAATATTTAATAACTATATTGTTCTTCATTTATAATATTAGAGTTTGGCAGGACTGATATATTTTATCAAAGCTCTTATTTTGTATACTTAAATTTCAAGGGCAGTGTCTGGAACATGATGTCTAGAATGGGATGATTCTACACCCTTTATCATATATATATAAAGAAATTATATATATATATATAAAAGAAAAATATATATAAAGAAAGTCCTGCTTGCTGAATTTTTTCCCAGACCCAAGCTCTACAGAGACAGATAGAAAAAATGAAAAAGAGAAAAAATAGAGCTTAAATCATACACATACTGGTTTTCAGTAAGGTTAATTAATTGTTGCTAATTGCAAGGTGCCTTGGCTAAAGACAGAGCTTTGTTAGTGATAATGAAGCCAGAAGAATAGGGACAAAAGATAAATGTTTGTGAATTTGAAATTTTTGAAGTTATTCTTTACCTCACTGTGCGTAAGATGCATAAAAAGGAAACACAATATTAGAACACACATCCTGGAAATACATAAAATTAAATATATATTTTTATTTTTACTTTTTATTTGCATTTTGTTTTTATTGTTCAGTTTATTAATTACACTGTTCCCCCTTTTTTATCCTCTTATAGCTCCCCTCCACCCTGTATCCATCCCACTCTCCTCCCTCACCTGTCCACTGACCTCTCCCATGTTCCAAGATTTTTGTCCAGTATCTTGCTGCACTTCCCACACCCCTTTTCTCCCCAAGAATTGTCAGTTTATTCCCTCTCTATGTCCATGATTCTGTTATATTCACCAGTTTATCCTGTTCGTCAGATTATTAATTCCCTTGATTTTTAGGTTCATTTGTTGATAGATGTGTATTTGTTGTTCATAATTTATATTTTTACCTTTTTCTTCTTCCTCTTCTTAAAGAATATCTTTCAGCATTTCATATAATATTGGTTTGGCAGTGATGAACTCCTTTAGCTTTTTCTTATCTGCGAAGCACTTTATCTGACCTTCAATTCTGCATGATAGCTTTGCTGGATAGAGTAATCTTGGTTGTAGATTCTTGCTACTCATCACTTTGAATATTTCTTGCCACTCCCATCTGGCCTGCATCATTTCTGTTGAGAAATCCGCTGACAATCGTTTGGGTGCTCCCCTATAGGTAACCAACTGTTTTTCTCTTGCTGCTTTTAATATTCTCTCTTTATCTTTTGCTCTTGGCATTTTAATTATGATGCATCTTGGTGTGGTCCTCTTTAGATTCCTATATTTTGGGGTTCTGTGTACTTCTTGGGCTTTTAAGTCAGTTTCTTTCACCAGGTGGGGGAAGTTTTCAGTCACTATTTCTTCAAGTAGGTCTTCATTACCCTTCTCTCTCTCTTTTTCTGGCACCCCCATAATTCGGATGTTGGCATGCTTGAGGTTGTCCCAGAGGCCCCTTACACTATCTTCAATTACCTGGATTCTTTTTGTTTGTTGCTTTTCCAGCTGAGTGGATTTTGCTTCTTTGTATTTCAAATCTTTGACTTGGTTCTTGTGGCCCTCTGGACTGCTTTTAGGACTTTGTGTAATATTTTTTATTTCAGTCAGTGTATGCTTGATTTCTAGTTGGTCCTTTTTCATATCCTTGAGGGTCTTATTCATATCCTCTTAGGTCTTGTTCATTTCCTTGTAGGTCTTGTTCATTTCCTCATAGGTCTTGTTTATTTCCTTGTAGTCCTCAGCCTTTTCTAGGAGCCTCTTGAAAAGCCTATAACTGTGGTTTTGAATTCTGTGTCCAATTGGTTTTTTTCCTCCATTTCTTTCACATCTGATTTCTTTCCATGTCTCTGCATGTTGGCTGCTTTAATGAGTTGGTCCATTAGCTTTGTGTGGTAGATGTCCTCTAAGGGACAGTGGCTCAGTCTCCCCAGTTACCTGAGGTGGATAGTCTTAGTGCAGTCCTTTATGGGTTGTACAGTATTGTTGGAGTTAAGCCCAGCTAATTGTTGTTAGCACTAGAAGGGTTTGACCTCCATGCCAATTGGGTGTAAGGTGAGCTGGGTTCAGGTTGGATGGGCGGAGTCTCTGAGCTGAGCAGGCAGCGCCAGCGTCAGCTGCATCCTATGCGGTGCGCGGGTCTCTGTGTTCGGTGGTAATGGCTGCAGGCAACTCCAAGAAAAAGCCGCCGCTGGTCTCCTCCCGTTGCCAGACAATACTGCCGCTCCTCAAATGTGTCTGCACACCCAAAATCTCGCCCAGGGTTGTAAAACAAAGCTGTCCGGTGGTCTTCTGAATGAGGGAGCACATCACACGTCTGTGCTGTCGCGCACCTTATGCGCGCAAACTGCTGCTGTAAGCTATGTGTACTCTCCTCAAACTCAGAGACCTCTGCCGCACCCGACTTTTAGCATGCATACCCTGGACCTCGAACCTCGCCTGGCACTGGGGAATCTGTGCAGTGGGACGTCTCCGCCCTCCCTGTTAGAGAAATCAGGTGGGATTGCTGCTGCCAGCCCTACAGCCCACCCGCGCTCAAAGCTCCTACCCTCTGATTCTGCACGTATCTTCAAGGCTGTGCTCTGCCGCTCTTCTGAGTCTCAGTGTCCCACCTTTACTTTTATTTGTGGAATTTTCACTCAGCCAGCTTTTCGGTGATTCTGGATGATGTTTGTTTTGTTATTATGTTGTAGTTTTGGAATTGTTACGCGGGGCAGTAGAATAGGTGTTTACCCATGCTGCCATCTTGGTTCCTCTACAATTAAATATTTTTTTTAACTCCCTCGTAAATATATACATACAGGGTGTCCCAAAAATGTATACACACTTTGAATAATTATTAATTCCAAAGTGTTAAATATGAAAAGAAATATTAATTAAGCTATCAGCTTTAAAGTGTGTACACATTTTGGGGGGACACTGTGTATATCAATTAACCAAGTAAAACTTGGCGATTATTTATTTATTTTCTCAGTGTAATATCAAATTCTATAACTCAGTCTCCTCACTTCATTTAGAAGGTAACAGAGTAGTAGATTTTTTACACTAGTGATGAGAAATAATGAAGTATACCACTTATAAGAGCTAATGATGTGTTTCACATTGTTTTAAGAGACCTTTAACTCATTAAATCTCCAAAATTATTGAAGTAATTCATACTATTATCTCTACTAACAGACAAAGAAACAGAGACACAGAAGTGTTACATGTTCCCAAAGGACACAGATAATAACTGATGGAGCAGAGATTCGAGCCACTGTGCCAAGCTGTAACAGCAACTTCATTTTATGCATCCCACAAAAAAGATGTGGGAAGAGATGCCTAGTCTTTTCATGAGGATCAGCTATAATTGAAGAATTGTTGCTGGTTTTCCAGTTTGGCCAATATGATCATTCAGGAAAATTTCAGAGAAGTCAATTTAGAAAGAAACTCACTTTTCCAAGATAGCCTTATTTATCCAATCTAGTAAAAGAGTAATATGCAAATTTACCATCACTCCATCACACAAGAAGGCTGCCCCCATGTGGTCAAAGATCCTGCCCCCATGTGGACACAAGATGACTGCCACAAGATGGCCAGCAGGGAGGGCAGATGGGAGGGACCAGGCCTGCAAAGTAGGGCAGTTGGGGGTGATCAAGCCTGCAGGGGAGATCAGTTAGGGGTGACCAGGTCAGCAGAAGAGGGAAGTTGGGGGTGACAGGTCCTGCAGGGAAGGACAATTGGAGGGGGACCCAACCCTGCAAGGGAGAGCAGTTGGGGGGATTAGGCCTGCAGGGGAGGGCATTTAGGGGCCAACAGGCTGGTAGGGGAGCAATTAGGCACCAATCAGGCTGGCAAGGGCATGGTGAGGGGGTGATCAGGGTGGCAGGCAGAAGCAGATAGGGGCAATTAGGAAGGCAGGCAGGCGAGCAGTTGGGAACCAGCAGTCCTGGGTTGTGAGAGGGATATCCAACTGCCCGTTTAGGCCCAATCCTGGAAGGAATGGGCCTAAACGGGCAGTTGGGCATCCCTCTAGGGGTCCCAGATTGGAGAGGGTGTAGGCTGGGCTGAGGGACAATCCCCCTCCCATGCACGAATTTTGTGCACCAGGCCTCTAGCATATTCATTATTAGAAATATATATATTGGCCTGAAAATGGACAGCATACATCACTGTTCAGAAATATTTATAATTCTTAAAAGGCAAAGCAAATGACTCAATTTCCATTTATTCACTCACCCATAAAATTAGAATATATTTTAGAAGTAAACAGATTTCTTAATATATCAATTTCTGGGATGTACTTATTAAGGATAAGTATAAACTTGAGAAAAATGAGATAAACATAAAGAAAAAGAATTCATCCAGCCATACTCTTATCTACTCTTCTCTATCATAGGTAGAGATCTTGAAGTAGTATTTTAGAATGATTTGTGAAATAACAGATGACTGTATTTGTCATGCTTACTCCTATTTGATTATATAGACATTTAAGTATTTACATGTAGTTTTAAATTTATAGAAACCAATATCTACTTTTAAACAATATTGTGGCAAAATATGCATAACAAATTTACTGTTACATGAATATTTTGTGGCAGTAACTACATTCACATTGTGCAACCATCGCCATTATCTCCAGACATTTATTTTTATTTTTATTTTTTTATTATTTTTTAAAAAATATATTTTATTGATTTTTCACAGAGAGGAAGAGAGAGGGATAGAAAGTCAGAAACATCGATGAGAGAGAAACATCGATCAGCTGCCTCTTGCACATCCCCTACTGGGGATGTGCCCACAGCCACGGTACATGCCCTCGACTGGAATCGAACCCGGGACCTTTCAGTCCGCAGGCCGATGCTCTATCCACTGAGCCAAACTTGCTTCGGCTCCAGACATTTTTTTAAATTAACATTTTCTTTTAAACATGAAAGAATGCACTAGGAATATAAGGCCTCATGTAGTTAGCTTTACATTTTTATATATAAGCATTTATTTTTATTTCCGTGATGAAGAAGAAAACTAAATTACTTATGTCTATATAATCCCTGTTGTTTCTTTATATTCCTACTATGTGGCCATTTTTTCTTTACAAACAAGAAATGAAATATCTATTTAGTATTTTCTATTTGCATAATTCTAAAATGCTTCTGAAACTTCATATCAAAGCTATATTCATTTAAACTCAGAGGAAGCAATTATAATTTGTTAATTTCAAATTATTAAGGGGATTTATTGAGGTGAAACATTTTCTGCATCTAGGAAATTGTTATTTTTACTGTGAAACATAATATAATGCAAACAAAAGCTGATTTAAAAATATTATGATTTTTTAAAATATATGTTATATATTTTAGACAATCCCAAATGGCAGCATCTAATGAATTGAAAGGTAATGACATTTTATATAGGTAAATATGTCAACATGTAGGCACCTGAAGTTCTCATTGAAATTTTACTCTTTTCTAACCTATAAAAGAGATAATTAGAAAAAATCTTGTAAAAAAATCAATTTTCAACCTTTTTCATCTCAATGGCACACATAAATTGATTACTAAATTTCTGTAGCACTACCAAAAAAAATGTTTCGCCATTATGATAAAAAAAAATAGGTATAATTTTGAGTCATTCAAAGCAGATCATTATTGTTACATTGGCTGTTTTCATTTTTAGATTTATTTGACAGTCTTGGGGAAAAGAGGTCAGTACCCCTGACTAAATAGTCAGGTATTGTATGTCTTAAAAATTCTTGTGGCACACTAGTGGAAAATTGCTTCATTAAGAATCTCTTGGAATTGTTCTTAACAAAGTAATTTAAAGGCAAAAAGGTTAAAGTCAGATTACTGTGGCTAAACCAGAATATAAAATTGTGATACCTTTGATAGTTATATCCTGGCACAAAATTGTAGAGTTTTTA
This sequence comes from Antrozous pallidus, assembly GCA_027563665.1. Lineage (NCBI taxonomy): Eukaryota > Metazoa > Chordata > Mammalia > Chiroptera > Vespertilionidae > Antrozous > Antrozous pallidus. Next base: position 75,377,771 of record CM050508.1, read on the forward strand.
ATCTCTTCTACATCTTTGAAATGAAAAAAAATGCTTTTTTACTGATATTCATATTTACTAAACTCAAACTGTTAACCTAATTTGCTATTTGTTGAAACATTAAAAAACTATTTTAAAAGCATTTATAATTTTGGATGCCATCTTGGAATTTTTCAATAAAAAGCATTTTATTCCTCAATCATTGCTTTCAACTCCCTCTAGGCATTGCCAAATCTATTATCTAAGATTTGAATTATAGTCAACTCCTTAGAGTAAATTTGTTAAGTCAAGACTAGACTCCTCATTCACATTTAAAGTGATAATTTGTATTAATAGTAGAATCTATTTTTCAAAGAAAATCTGACACTAATTATCAGTAAAACATCAATGTGTATACAGGAACAATCATCTAACAGTATTTAAAAGTTTTTGTACTGTATGTAATAAAGCCAGTGTTCTTAGACCTCAACAGGTGGCCTGTTTTAGATTTATGGCCAAAATTCCCCCAGATGATGTATTTATAAATCCATAAATTAAATAATGTCATCTACTCTCTTGTGTACCATCTTTCCTATAATTCTCAAACAATGTTATCCTTATTTCTCTTTCCCAACTATCCCTCTGTACCATTGTTGGCCTGGACAATGTCCAATAAAAATGCAGAACTCATTTCGATATTACTCTTTTAGCACCTTGTTTGCTCACCTCCTACCCACCACTTCAGTGGGCTGGGCTAAATGGGCATGTGCATCTTTTTATTCCCATTTTTCCATTATGTATTCTCAGTATCCCTCTTTCCATTTCTGGCATTGAATGCTAACAAGCATGTTTTAAATATTTAAATAAGTATATATATATACATAATTTTTTAAATAAAAATCTCTTGGGAGGATTATTTCATTAGTCCATTTATTGTAGGAACTTGTTTTTTTCCAAATATGTTTTTTATTATTTCAAAGAGAGAAAGGGAGAGGGAGAGAGAGATAGAAATATCAAAGATGAGAGAGAATCATCAATTTTGAGCCCACAACCCAGGGCCCCAACAGGAAATTGAACAGAGACCTCCTGGTGCATAGGTTGACACTAAACCACTGAGCCACACCTGCTGTGCTGTGGTAACCCACCTTTACTTTAGGATATTTACTAATTCTTTCACTAGGTAGTGCCTACCTAAAATATGTCATTTTATGGTATATTGAGTTTGTGCCTGAGGGCTCAATACGAAAGAGTGTTATTTATAATCAATTGCGATGTCTGCCATTGAAATGGAAGAGGGGAAAGGTGGCATGCATAGAATACATGCCCTGTATAGTCAGATAAGGTCATGTCTCGGGGATAGAAAATTAGTGACAATGTGAGAAAGATATGAATGGCAGAGAATTGGAATCTGTTGCGTGAAAGAGTGAAACCCAATGAAGGGCCCTGGGCATCCAAGAAATAGCATAAGGTAGGTGTGTGTGTGTGTGTGTGTGTGTGTGTGTGTGTGTGTGTGTGTGTGTACCAGAGAAAGGAATAAGGAAATATCAAATTACCTACATGAAAACTAGTTTTTTCTCAATTCTGGTGTTCTGTGTTTTTCAACCTCTATTTGTTACTTGGGCTGCATGCCTCAAGTACTATCTCAACCAAAAATGTCTCCCATGGTTGTCTTATTGACAAAAGATTCTTCGTTACTGGTAGATTGGTGGAAATTATTTTCTTTTCTATTTTCTATTCTAGAACACCACTTAATGTTTTTCTTTTTTCCTTTTAAATCAGCTACATTTATTCTTAAATGTGAATGAAATTAGTCATAACATCATCTCTCTGAACACATAATCTTATGGAAATGTGGCAGAAATGCAAATGAAATGTAAAGCTTGTTTAGCATCAAAGACAATGACACTTCTTTTCAAATACTGTGTTGTTCTAAATATAAACCTATTGTTCATAAATCTGTTCAAACTAAGTTTTGAAGCCTTGCTGTCTTACCTGGAGAATTGACTTAATTTTCAGGCAAACATAATTATTTTATTTGACTAAGGTGAGAGAGTGAGAGAGTGCAGGTTCTGATGATTATTCACACAATTTTACAGAAATTTAAGATTATAAGTATTTGTTTCCTCAGATTACAAATAAATAATAGTGTACTTGAATATTTTCTATTGCATTTTTTCTATAATAAGATTATAATAAGGGAATTGTTCATGTAGATAACTTAAAAAATACCAATTATTTTAGTGTTCAAATATCATTAAGAATGAAAATATTTCAAGTGTCCAGTGCTGTGCACTGGTAGAGCTTACATTGTCTGAAGTTACCTGAAGTATTACCTACCTACCTCTTCCTAAAAAAACAAACAAACAAAAAAACCAACCAAACAAAAACAATAAACAAAGGCAAATTCTTATTTCTAATACTTTGGTTTTATCATTAAGCCAATGAGCTCTGCCTTTGCGTTTTTAGTTTAAAAGAGATCTGAATTTTTCAAAATCTACTTTTTTGATGACTAAAAAAAGTGATCTTCGATCTGATTTCTTCTTCTAAACTAGATCCAATAAGAATTTGGACCATGGGTTTAGATTTCAGTCAACCACTAGCCCAGTTGAGGCTAAAGAGACTTATCTTTATTTATACACATGGAAAATTGTACTAATTGAAAAATTTCTATTAGTATAACCTGTGGTATATACATTGCTGTGGAAGTATTATTTGTCAATTAGGAAAAGGCAAACTACTGTTTAAAAATCACAATATACCAGAGGCTTAATACAAAAGAAAGTTTCTTAGCCAAGTAAAGTTAGTATCACTGGATGTTGGAGCTAAGCTAGAGGACTGCTTCATGTAGTCAGTCAGGAATCTAAGAGAATGAGTGTTTTGACATTTTCAAAGATATGACTTTGAGTATTTCCATGGAGGAATGGGAAGATGTTCAGGAGACAGGGGAAAGGAGAAAAAAGGGTGAAAGCATATCTGTTTCTTAATTCCCTTCACCTGGAAGAGACTGTCATCACTTTTGCTCATAATCTCTTCATCAGAACCATTTCAGGGGCTTCACATAGAAACAAAGGAACTTTGGAAATGTAGTATTTGTTGAGTAAATACTTCCCAGAATTATCTCTGCATCCTGGAAAGAGAGTAAATATCTTTGATGAACAGTTAGCCACTTCAGCCATAATTCCTTATTTGATTAAATCTATGCAATCTCTTTGGAAAACCACAATATTAGCAATACTAGCTAGCCAAGTAGATAATATATACAGACAGCATTGAATGTTGCAACAGCCTGCTATGAAATCTCTGTGCTTCCATACGTGTTCTTTCTACTGTCCATTCGTTACATATCAACTAGAGTGTTATTAAAAAATGTGTTAAGTGTGTTCCATGCCAGGCTGTTGAGTGGGCTCCAACTCCTGGCTACACTATGAGTGAGTGATGTCCTTGATGTCTTATCTTCAACAACCCTGCTCTTGGAAACAGGTACACTTAGAGCTCTTCTCCAACACCACATTTCAAACTTAATTTTATATCAGCTGAACAGTTTACTTAAATCCGTCGCTTGCAATCCTTATTGGACTCCTTGAATAAAATGCAAACTCCTAATCAAGGATATCAGGGGATGATTATTGAGACCTACTTAACTCTCTGATATCCTATCCCTTTCTCACTTGTTCCCAATATTTTAATTATACTTAACTTCTTTCTGATTCATGCCTATATCTGAAATTTTTTACTTCCTGTGGCTTCTGTCTTAACTGCTTTTTCTCTAGATCTTCATACATTAAACCTCTATTACAGGTTATAGCTTTAAAGACCTCTACTCAGAGAGCTCGATCCTATTCATCCTTGCTAAAGGAACAACCTTACAACCCATCACTATATATTATGGCCTTGCTAGATTTTCTACCTTAATCCACCAGTCCTATGATACATGGTATTTTATAACAACTACTAGAGGCCCGGTGCATGAATTTTGTACACCAGTGGGGTCCCTCGCCCTGGCCTGTGGGATCGAATTGAAACTGGCTCTCTGACATTCCCTGAGGGGTCCTGGATTGTGAAAGGGCACAGGCCAGGTTGAGGAACCCTACTGGTACATGACTGTGACTAGGGGGGGGGGGGCAGGGGAGGTTGGCCAGCCCAGGAGAAACCTGTGGGAGGGCTCCAAGGCATGTCTGGCCCATCTCGCTCAGTCCCAATTGGCTAGACCCTAGCAGCAACCTAAACTAACAGTTGGAACATCTGTCCCTCCCCCCCCCCAGTGGTCAGTGCACATCATAGTGACTAGTCAACCGGTCAAGTGTTTGCCTTCTGGTGGTCAGTGCACATCAGAGCAAGCATTTGAGCCGCCTTACCATATCATTAGCATATTACACTTTAATTGGTTGAATGGGTGACCAGACACTAGCATATTAGGCTTCTATTATATAGGATATTTAATAACTGTTTTGGGCCTTAGATGAATTATTTTGACCTCTCATTTTATGATGAGGAAACTAAGACTCTAATCACTACTAACATCTCATAGTTGTTAAAGACAGGGCTAAGACCCAGAAGCCATTTAATATTTTCAAAATTTATATATTTTATTTATTTTTATTGTTTAAAGTATTACATATATTAATACATATATGTCCTTTTCCCCTCCCATTGACCTTCCCCCAGTCTCCCCTACCCTCTGTTGCATGCCCTCATTCCACATCCCCCAGTGTCTTGTGTCCATTGGTGTGCTTATATGCATGCATACAATTCCTTTGGTTGATCTATTTCCCAATACTCCCCAGCCTTCCCACTGCAATTTGACAGTCTGTTCAGTGCTTTACTGCCTCTGTATTTATCTTTTGATTCATCAGGTTATAATGTTCTTTATTTTCGATAAATGAGTGAGATCATGTGGTATTTTTCTTTCATTGCCTGGCTTATTTCACTTAACATAATGCTCTCCAGGTCCATCCATGCTGCTGCAAATGGTAATAATTCTCTCTTTTTTATAGCAGCGTAGTATTCCATTGTGTAGATGTACCATAGTTTTCTAAACCACTCATCTGCTTACAGGCACCTAGGCTTTTTCCAAATCTTAGCTATATGATAAATTGTGCTGCTATGAACACAGGAGTGCATATATCCTTTCTGATTGGTGTTTCTAGTTTCTTGGGATATAGTCCTAGAAGTGGGATAACTGGGTCAAATGGGAGTTCCATTTTTAGTTTTTTGAGGAAACTCCATACTGTTCCCCACAGTGGCTGTACTAGTCTGCATTCTCACCAGCAGTGCACGAGGGTTCCTTTTTCTCCACATCCTTGCCAGCACTTGTCATTTGTTGATTTGTTGATGATTGCCATTCTGACAGGTATGTGATGGTACTGCATTGTCGTTTTGATTTGCATCTCTTGGATAATTAGTGACTTCGAGCATGTTTTCATGTGTCTCTTGACCTTCCTTCTGTCTTCTTTCAAAATGATTCTATTTAGGTCCATTGCCCATTTAAAAATATTTTATTAATTTTTTACAGAGAGGAAGGGAGAGGGATAGAAAGTCAGAAACATAGATGAGAGGGAAACATCAATCAGCTGCCTCTTGCACACCCCCTACTGGGGATGTACCCACAACCAAGGTACATGCCCTTGGCCGGAATTGAACCCAGGACCTTTCAGTCAACAGGCAAACGCTCTATCCACTGAGCCAAACCGGTTTTGGCCCATTGCCCATTTTTTATTGGATCATTTATCTTCCTTTTATTAAGTTGTATAAGTTCTCTGTAGATGTCGGAAATTAAACCTTTATCAGTGATAACATTTGAAAATATTTTCTCCCACTCAATCAGCTTTCTTGTTGTTTTGTTGATGATTTCTTTTGCTGTGAAAAAGCTTTTTATTTTGATGTAGTCCCATTTGTTTATTTTCTCTTTAGCTTCCATTGTCCTAGGAGCAGTATTGGTGAAGAAATTGCTTCGGCATGTCTGAGATTTCTCTGCCTGTGGATTCCTCTAGTGTTTTTATGGTCTCCTATCTTATGTTTAAGGCCTGTATCCATTTTGAATTTATTTTTGTGTATGGTGTAAAATATTTTTTTAAATTGATTTCAGAGAAGAAGGGAGAGGGAGAAAGATAGAAACATCAATGATAAGAGAGAATTATTGATCATCTGCCTCTTACACACCTTACACTGGGGATCGAGCCTGAAACCCGGGCATGTGTCCTGACCAGGAATCAAACTGTGATCTCCGGTTCATATGTCAACATTCAACCACTGAGTCACGCAGGCTGGACTCAATTTTTTTCTTTTTAAAATAACTTGGGAAATATAAGATATTTTATGATTCTATTTAACTCAGGAGATATAAAATACCTTTATGATTTAACGACTTAATCTGTCATTTCAAACATATCATATGTATCTTACTGAATTTGCATTTCCTTTTCAGAGAAGGAAACCTGCTTCTTGTTTACAGATAATAGGTGTATGTGGCATTTAAATAAATACCTCGTTTGAGAAACAAGTAAAATGTACACATGAACATACTATCCAATGTAGTAATTTCTGGCTATAGGAGGCCAATTTAAATTTAAATGAAATTAAATTAACAATTACAGAACAGTTCATAGAACATTTGAATCATACAGAAAGTTCTATCTGAAATTCCTGCTTTACCTTTCTTATGCTCTCCTCTGATTAGTTATTCTTGGTTCTGAATTTCATAATTTCCTTTTTCTTCCTAATTTATTCTTAGAGCCACCTTTCCATATTCCCTGCTTAGTGTTATAAGCTGGCTTTCAACAAAGCAGTTGAGATGAGGTGGAGGGGCATAATTGTAGTCCACTCTGAATATCTGTGAAATATGGTGTTCATAATTTGTATTTGTTTTCATTTATATTTTAATGATATTTTGTGACTTTTGTACACTATTGTCTAAAAATAACTCTAGTAACGCAACCTCACATGACTGTGCAAACCTTTTTAGGACATTATATTATGACATTAGAGAGCTGCATAATAAGATAGTCCACTGTGAGTGAAAAGAAATTCTTCATGCTATTATTCCCTTTTATCTTTGTTATAGTTGCTGGATGCCAGGGACACATTTACCAGTTTATTACCTGCTTCTAAGGTAATGAATATCACTCCTGACCTCTCAAGAGCACCTGCTAGTCACTGAGAAATAAGCAGCCCATCTTCTCTCTCTTAGACTCTGTAAACAGTGATGCTCCTGTTTGTCTCACTTATACTAGAGAAGAAATAATTTCATATATTCAGTTATTTGGACAGTTGTTTCAATTATGCAAGGTGACCTCAAAAAAAGAAGGTTCTGTTTATTATTTTTGTTGTCAGAAATATATTAATGAGGTCACAAGGGAGAACATAGATGACAGAGTAAAAACCAATTACCAGGCCTGGGAAATCATATCAAAATTAATATAATTCTGATAATGGGCATGATCACAACTGTCATTTTCTAAGCTTGATTTGAGTGATTTGCACTTCAGACACATTTTTTTTTCTGATCCAATTCGGTTAGCTGTTTTGAGGCAGTCTCTGAACTGTAGAATTATTATGCCAATAGCTCAGTTTTGCCCAAGTATGTAAAAATAATTTATGTGAAATATTCCCTACTTTGCCACTCAAATACAAATGAATTTTGTGCATCTCAATGTATAACTCAAAAGAGGGATGTTAACTAATTGCAGAGTAAATATTCAAGATGGTGACAACTAATAAGGAGATAGAATATGAATATGAAGACAAGTAGCAGCAACAGGGTACTTGTCCTAGATAAGAGAAACCGGAGGATGGGCATAAGAAGGTTTTAACATGTTTGTGAGTCTATCAAGAAAAAGTGATTCTACTTAATCTGTAATTTCAAACATCTAAAATGTGACAAATGGATGAAAATTCCATGGAGATAGATTCTACATTAATCTAAGTATTAAATGATTGGCAGTGTAATCTTTCTACTTAAATGTAGTTTTGAAATTATTTTTTTTGTTCAAGCAGAGATTAAATTCCCATATATCAGGGAACTTTGAAGTATTCATTTCTTGGGAGATTCTTTTCTATTCTTTTCTATTCTTTTCTAAAGTCTACTACTTTATGCTTTCTTCTAACTGTGAGATACTATGATTAATCAGTAACTGTGGGACAATTTAGGGAAATATTTAAAGGTATATAAATACCTACATGGAGTTGATTACTGGATTCTCATTTTTTTAAAAATATATTTTATTGATTTTTTACAGAGCAGATGGGAGAGGGATTGAAAGTCAGAAACATCGATGAGAGAGAGACATGGATCAGCTGCCTCTTGCACACCCCCTCCTGGGGATGTGCCTGCAGCCAAGGTACATGCCCTTGCCGGAATCGAACCCGGGACCCTTCAGTCCGCAGTCCGACGCTCTATCCACTGAGCCAAACCGGTCTTGGCTGGATTCTCATTTTATTCATTGAGTATAATCTATCCTTATTATCTCATACTGAGTAAATGAAAAAAAAAACACTACTTCATAGAAATAATTAATGTTTATAATTATATGGGGGCCCGCTGCACGAATTCAGGAACCTTGAAAATAACTGTGGGCTGCGAGGCTGTGGTGGGCACAGGGGCGGGTCTCGGGCCATCCTCTGTGCCCTTGCCGTGGTCCCCAGCCCCTGTCTGCCAGCAGCTCTGCTCCCAGCACTTCCATTCCCATGCACTGATGCTGCGTGATTGGGGCCAGTGCCAGCAGCAGGTGCGAGGGGCAGGTGCTGCCTCCTTGGCCCCTCAAGAGCAGGGGGAGATGGAGAAGCCCTCAGGGGCGATGGGACTAGTAGCTGCAGCTCGTACCCATTGGTGGTGCTGAACCATTGAGACTGGTGCCAGGTGCAAGCAACTGGTGTGAGCAGGGCCAGTGCTGGCAGCAGGTGTGAGCACTGGCGGGATCATGGGGTGCGGGAGCAAAGAATTTTCAGTAACCACCAGAGGCTCGCCCCGATGACAGCAACTGGCACCCTGCCTTGTCTGGCACCCCGCTCACCTGCCCTGCCATCCTGCCGAGCCCGATGCCTGCCATGTTCCGGCTCTCCCACCTGCTGTCGACACCCTCCATGTTCTGTGTGCACGCCCTGGACCTCAGCGCACATCATTGCGACCAGTTGTTTGGTTGTTTCGCCGTTTGGTTTATTTGTGTATTAGCCTTTATTATATAGGATGTATTCTATCTTTTAACCAATTTTACAATATGGATAATACAGAGTGTATCTGTAATTCTCTTCCATAATGTAGTTTATGATTGATGTTGCAAAAAATATATGAAATAATGAATACTTTAAATTAGGTCTGTTTGAACCATAGACAAAATAGAAACAGTTCATCTTTGTATGGCACTGAGGTTGAAAAAACATTCTTCACTTCAGAGAATAAATGTTATAGGATCTTATGGTATGTTTATCTTTTTGCTCTTCTTGTACAGTTAACGTCTAGTCATTACTTTGAAACCTATTTGAATATTAAGCCCAAAATTATATTTGATATTGATTATTTAACCAATGTCCAAAACAGTCAACAACAAAATATCAAAAGATATATAGAATAGCAGTAATTAAAAAAAATAAGGTGGGAGCTCATTTCAGTATAATGGCTTAGCAATATAGATTATAGAGTTCATAGATATAAATGAACAGCACAGCTTGCTGGATTATTTTATTATGATAGGAATATGATTGTACATTTTAAGATGTAGCTATTTCCTCTCCAAGAAAAGAGTCTTAAAATTTATTTATTTTAATATATTGAATTACTTATATTAATGAAATAATAAAAATCTTAAAAAGTTTGTGTTACTTTATCACCAAACCACTTGGTGGCCCCATCTAAGCATTGTGCCACATAAAATAATGAATTCAAACTATTTCAACATTCAAAACTCTTTTGAAAAGTAGTATCATAGGAGATTTCATTCACAGCTTGCCTTGTTTAAACTGTCTCTCCTCATTTTCTCTATTTTCAAAACATAATATCTTTATCTTTATCTCCTTACTTTATGAATTTACTAAAACATTTTCAATACACTAGCCCTCAGAGGTTCTTGAATTTTTTAGTTTAAAATAAAAAATTAAATCCTTATCTGAGGGCATATTTTTATTCAGTGATTTTTAGAAAAAGTAGAGGGAGGGAATTAGGAAGGTAAAAGAAAAAGGAGAGAGAGAGAGAGAGAGAGAGAGAGAGAGAGAGAGAGAGAGAGAGAGAGAGAGAGATGAAAGGGAAATATAGACTGGTGGCACTAGGGATGGGACCCCAGCCTAGGTATGTGTGCCCTGACAGGGAATTGAACCAGCACACTTTGTGATGTAAGGGAAGACTACTCCAACCTACTGAGCCACCCTGCTGGGGAAGCATTTTCCAAACTTTAATTTTTTCCCAGCACTTCTTAACATCTTGCAAAAAGTTAGTGTACATTTTTGGAGCTTTTACACAAAATTTTACAAAGTTTTTCAAAAGTTGTCTTAGGTATTAAATTGACAAAAAATATCTGCATGTAATTCAGTCTTTTTAATTAATCTGAACCAATGCAGATACGGGAAAAACAAAAATTACTGAGAAAAATAATAATGTGATATTTTATATCTAATTTATTAAACAAGACAGTCTATACAATAAAAATAATAGGAATAAATTAAAATCTATAAAATATGCTTAAAAAATTTTAGACCATTATCTTAGATAGCAGGCCTAAAAAATAATATAGTATTCCATCATTTAAAAAAACTGCACATAAATAACAGAAGAATAAGTAGATTTTTATATGGACCATTGATTGCATAATATCCTGACTCATGAAAAGGGAATAAAAATTGTGCAAAAATATTGCCCTATAGAAATTTTACAGTTTTCCTCCGCTGAAATTTTAACAATTGAATGCCTCAGAGATTGTCTAATGCCTTCAGAAGGCCTAATAGATATGGCTTCATTTCTTTCATTGCTGAATATGGCTTATGATAATCCTGACTTTACTACAGTTTAATGCCTGATCAATCTCAGGCATCAATGACAGCTGGTGTAGACAGACAGAAAAAAAAATAACAACACAACAAAATAGTTACTCCTCAACATCTTTGAAAGTGGGTCACTGCACTGTGTTAATGTGTTACAGCTGCAGTATCCCTAAGACACTAAATAGAAAGGAATAAAAAGAATTAGAGCATGCTACCCTATGTTCTTTCTTCCCTCCATACATTTAGATGGTCTGTTCTGTTGCATTGTCTGGGTTAGGACCTGATGAAAATTGAGACTAGAAGCAGTTTTAAAAGGTAATGATTGTCTTTCTCTTTGCATGGTGCAGTAGCCTGGTGTTACTTTGCCATCAAGCAGACAAAGGAACCTTAGAACTCTCAACTAAATCAATGTAAAAAACAAACAAACAAAAAAGAAAGGACGCATACTGAAACAGAACTGTTTCATTTAGAAAGCAAATTAAATTGTATTAGATGTTAGTATCAACACAAAATGTCATTTCAATCAAACATTTCACAGCAAGTGACCAATATCAGCTATAGCAGCTATTTTATTAGTCAATTTCAATCAGTAATATAACACATGACTAGATATATGCCAAACTTTTCTAATTTAATTTTGATAGGTGGAGGAGCACAGCACCTGTGTGGATGCAGAGCACATGCTGCAAAGTCGGACGGAATACATTAGCTTAAATCACATTATAATGAGATATGACGAAATATAATACATCACATTAAAATAAATGAAAAAATAGATACGCATTATAACTTTTGAGCCTAAGTATCCTTAGAGGGCTGAAAACAAATTATGGGAAGTCTGAGCAAACTGTGAAAGTCAGTAATTTGAATTTATTTACAGATCAGATCGTCATTCTAATAACATTAAGCAGAGCTGCCAATATTAACTGTCAGGGCTTAATATTGCTGCCACTTCAAATTGCATTTGTTGGAAAACTGAAAAACTAGTTGTCAGGCTAATTTTTTCTTTGAAAATTATTGATATTGGTTTAGGTTATTTATTCACATAACCACAAAATAAGGCATAAATCTATTTTTAATTAGAATAATTTAAAATAGAAATTTCCAGATCACATATGCTTACAATTAAATATACTATCTTAATAATGTGTTGCCATTCATTCTCAGGTCTCAGCCTAGTTTCTCCCCCTTACTATAGCACTTACATTCTTAGCAATCAAAAGCTGTAGTGTTTAACTTATGATGGTCTCTTTGAAACTCAAAAGGTTAGAGGCCTATTATGCATACTGAATTGGAAATTATTTACTAGAAACACTAAATTCTCATCAATCAAATTCTTAGACTGTTCCTGATTGCCTACGCTAGTTGAAGATGATATGAGTACAGTAAGAGGAATTAACAGTTCATGTGCTCGGTGTCCTTGTCATTCTCACTACAGCCTGTGTTGGAATTCTGTGTAACCAATTAGTGGAGAGTCTCATATCTGCAGCATGACAAGTGGTCTCATAATCACAGCTGAGAAAGTAACATAGCATTTATCTATTCTAGTTGTAGAGTTCCCCAACCAGATCTTTTTAATTTCAGAAGAAATTTCCTAAACATAAAGAGTAGAGTAGCTTGTTTCATGACTTTGTTCAGTTGCTGTCTATTAGGCAGCCTCTTTTAAGCAGTAACTTGGGCATAATCAATTCAGGTCTTTTAATTAGAGTTTATTAAGGCACATTTGGTACATGCTAGAGAAGGTGTGGAAAGCAATTACATCATATATTTAAGAGATAAGATGACAGATAAGATTTGAGAGTTTTTATTTTATCCATTTGCCTTTATAGAGTCATTAGGGGCTTCTGCCCAAAAGATTGACATGTAACAAATTTTCCAATAGAAAATATGATAATCTTAAAATATAAGTAGGAGCTATGTATAGCTTAGAATAAAAGTATAATTGAATGACAAAGTATTCATCTATAACTTACAATTTTTTAATAATTGGCAACAGTATCTAAAAACTTTATAAAAGCATTATTTTCTCCTTTAGCTGGGATTTTACACCACTTTGCACAAATCTTTATATAATATACATTCAACTATTTTGTAAATTTTTATAACTAGTGTCAAGCTAGGATATCAGCTTCATGAAGGGAGTATCCTGCCTTGATTATCTTTGTATATCCAGTGTCTATCACAGTGCCTAGAATGTTATAGATTACTAATTACCACATATTAAATGTGAGCAGATAATAATAAAGGTAACTAGAAAAATGAATATTTAAATTGCTTTAATTTTCCTTTTAACCTGATATGTGAGAATGTCTTACTCTTATTTGTTATATATATATATATATATATATATATATATATATATATATACACACACACACACATACACAATATATATAAATTTTATTTTCAAAAGTACTGCTACTGAATTCATATTACTTTTAATTGTAAATCAATAAGAGGTGGCAAAACACAGAGTTATCTGAGGTTCAATTTCTTTATTTTTTTCATAATGATGTGGATTTTAATCAATAGAGAATTATTAGAACACACTTTATTAGACTAGCTAGTAGAATTTAAAAGGAAAATATATTAAATGAGTATACTATTAGATTCTATCAACAATTGTTCTTTTCATATGTAAATTCCCACGACAGTTAGAAATTAATTTGTTGAGTATTTCAGGGATTTGTAAATCAATGAAACATATCGATAGAACACTACATTGTACATACAATATGAAGTAGAAAGTAATATCAATAATTTGAGATGAGCAATATCTTTAGCAGCATAATAGTCTGAAATTTGTCAATTATAGAAGTAATTATTTAACTATGCTTTGTTTAAAAAATAAATTAAATTATTAGTCTATGAGAATTAATCTACCTGATGATAAAAAATAGGGCTTATTAAAATTATAAAAAGTATAGTTTTATCAGATCTAACTGTTGATACTTTATTTAGATACTAGAGGTCTGGTACACAAAATTTATGTGCTTGGGAGGGGCTCCTTCAGCTCAACCTGTGCCCCAGGGGAGCAGGCCTAAGCTGTCAGTCAGACATCCTCAGTGCTACTCCGGAGGTGGCAGAGGCTCCCACCACTGCCTATGCATTCGCCAGCCTGGCTTCTGTGGGAGCTCACTCACCACCAGGGGGCAGCTCCTGGATTGAGCATCTGCCCCCTAGTGTTCAGTGCACTTTATAGCCACTGGTCATTCTGCTGTTCCGTTGATTTGCATATTCGTCTTTTATTACATAAGATTTGTACTGACATCATATTTAAAAACTAAATTGTTAATTTGTTATAAAATAGAATGTTAACATAGAAATTAAGACAATATTTTCTATTGAAAAGTTGAAATATGATTTTTTTATAAAGATGAATCTAGAAACATTTTGTTTCAAGATAGAAAGCTCAGAACTGACATTTAAATAATCCAGCCTTTGTCTCATCGGCTAAATGTTTCACAGGTGTGATTAATTACAAACACAATTCTCTACACCTAGATTACCTGCTTATAGATTTAATTAATCTTTGTTGCCTAACTTTGAGGATTCAGAACTTGAAATAATACCTGGATATTTCCACTTCATTTGGCATAGAATTGAGAGAAAGTGTCTCTAGTAAGTATTTACAAACTTCAATAAGAAAGATTACATTTTAAAAGCAGGCATTAGGGAAGTATATAATGTAAAAAATCAGTTTTGAAGATGTTTCTGAATTTGAAAATAATTATTCACTAAATGATATGGTTACGTAATATAACAATTACATCAAAAGTAACTTGGTTAAAAATTTGGTTGAATCAGTGAACATTACTTTGCAAAAAAAATCTTTAAACATCTGAATTTATAAAACATCTTGGTAAAATCTTGATGATTTTCACATACATTCTAAATAAACTACATTCCATCACTCTTCAAGAATGATTTGCATTTGGAAAATGATAAACTTCCATTTGTTTGCATAATTACATATATCAGCCCACACAAAATAAATGATTATGTTCAGGCATTAAAACATAAGTAAAATATTTGATTAATTTTAATCAATTTAATAAATGTGACCCAATTATAATGATGGTGTAAATGAGCGGAAAAAAAGAGATCAATTTTGAAGGAAATAAGAAGAGCTTAGTGATAACTGAGGTATAAAGTGATGAAGAGTAAAAGATCCCTACAATTTTCTTGCCAGGAAAATGAATGGCATTAACAAACCGTCAGTTCCAAAAGAGCTGTGTGGTGTTCAGTAAATATCAGACTGAGTTTTGGGAGGGAAGGAGGAAGTTGAGACTAGAGAAAGAATATGGAAAAAGTAAAATTTTATATTTAAGGTAATAACTGTGGTTTTGTGTTATACTATTTTTACTGGTAACCTGATGCTAGGTCCTAACAACATCTTTCACTGATGCCTTATGGGCTCTTTTTGTAATATAAATCATCATTTTAATTCACTTATTAATTTTTAATGTTACCATCGACAAAGTCCCTCTGGGTGCCTGTAGGTAATTACCAAAATGGAGTATGATCATAAAATGAAGAGAAACTAAATTCAGAATTAAATAGAAGCAGGTCACCTAGACATTAGGAAAGGCCCTGGTATTGAACAAGCTAAACCATTATCAAACTAGAACAGATGGCTTAAAACAAAAAGGGTATAGGAAGACAAGGATATCCTTAGGACAAAGTGTTTTTACACTTTGAGAGGGAGTTTCCATAATATAAGAAACTTTTCATCTCTGTAACCTTAAGGGATACTATTTTCAAGGATATTATATTAATTTTAAATTCACTAGTGAGCATATTTTTCTAGTTCATTTCGAGATTACATGTGTGAAGTATTAGTGGAACAACAAAGTTGATATTTGGTATGTGGTATCATGCCTTCATTATTGACAGCTGTGCAGATTCTAGACATTTGCTTCAAATTAGTCCATGGCCAAAAGGATTTTGACACTTTATGATTTCTGATTATCTGTAGCAATCTATAGCCAGTCTCCCCTGATATTTATAATTTATTGGATACACAGACACTGGTTTCAACAATTCAGAAAACTAAATCACAGAGAAGAATTGTTTTCTTTTTTTAAAAAAAATCTTGTTTTATCTTTCAATAATTGGTAGCTCTGGGGTTTGAGTTCAGGTTCTCAGAAACTTTGGCTCTACTTTGAGCCTAGCTTTGATTCAGGCGCAAATGCTGATTAGATGTTTTTGCATAGCATGGGTTTTCATAGACTGAAGTAGTTATAATGAGATTGACTAATTATATATTGTGATTTTCTTTATTGTTTTTCATCTTTAAACATCATCTAAATCTGGAGCTAGATCTTTAAGAGCAGGGAAAGATTGTGATCCCCAGATAAATAGATTAAGTTGCAGTTGCTATAGGGGGCTGACTGTTCTATTGGTAGAAAGCTCTTTGATTTAGTTGCACTTTCTCTTCAAACTTTATTCTTTGGAGATATGAACTGTACTGCAGATAAAATGGCAAAGAAAAAGCTAGAGGTAATAAGCAAAAAGGAGGGGACCTTGCAAATGTAGAATGGGAATAGTATTTGTGTCAAATCTGCTCAGTCAACTCACTATTTTGTAGTTTGTAATCTATGATGTGCTTGTAGCTATGAATGCATTTATTAGTGAAATTTCTTTAGAATAACTTTCTTATTAATGATCTGCAAGTCTCTAGCACCATACTTTATTTTTCACTCATTAAATGTATAGTTTCCATAACAAGGAATTGTGAAGTCTCTCCAGAACAGTAGGATCACTGAAGGGCTCTGGCACAACAAATGCAATGCTGTCTACTGGAGCTAAGCGTGTGGATGGCCTGTATCCTCAATCATTATATCATTGGGCTTTGCTTCTCAAAATGTACCCATTGACATCCTTAGATTACTCAATACATTGTCAATAATGAAATAATGGGTATGTTAGTAAAACAAAGTATATTTTATTTGATATTCTCATGTTTATTGGTATGTAAAATATTATCATTAGAATCAACCTGAAGAAATCAAGTTTTACTCTGCAATTTTGAAGTATAGGATGTGTTTTCTGCCTTAAGCATTTAATAATCTTGGGTCATGAAACTGAAACTCATGAAATAGAGGATCACACAACACAATGCGTTATAAATTGAATTATACACATAGAATGTACCAAACAAATTAAAATAGGAAGATCAATGATTGCTGGAAGGGCCACAGAAAGGTGGGAGTGAGACTGGAATTAACTACTGCCATAGCTAATATTTGAATCAACACAGGAAAAAAGGTCATATTTCATAAAGGAAATATGCACAAAATATCTGTGGTTGAGATGAATCTACTGTTGTCAAGCATATATTTCAACCATTCTACCACATCTGTGGAGGCTAAAAATATGAAGGAGTTGTCATCCCTCTCCTTAATGAGTTTACAATCTCCAGAGAACAGCCATACAAAGGAAGCAAATGGGATAGCTGGGAGAAGGGCTTTAAGGAAGACATTATTTTAATATATGAGGGATAACAAAAATATAAAAATAAGCATTAGAAATTTGAGCTGAGTACTTCAAGAATGAAGTGACTTGAACGAGTAAGAGCTCTAAAGACAGAAATAGGGAGAATTATCCTAGGTGGAAGGAATTTAATGAAAGAAGGGAAACAAATGTGTACTAGAAGATTATCATAGCGATTGGGACAGGGAATAACAATAGCCCAACATGACTGGAATTTAAAACTCCCCAGACACAATGGTGGAGGAGAGAAGCCCAGATTACGAAGAGATGATGCAGGATGTTGACAGACTCCTTACTGATGTAATTGTCTAAATATGAATTAGTGAGTGGTGGTTGTAATAGGTAAGAGGGCAGAAGTGCAAGAGCCACCGAAAAACAAAACAAAAACAAAACAAACAACTAGGTGACTTGCCATGGGTGGCATAAGATAAGGAGGAGCTGGCTATCCTTGCATAGTTATAGGACTTGGTTTGGGTCAGTTTTAAACTCATTTTCAGAGGTCCAGAAGTCAAGAAGAATCTGATTTACTGAAATGATAATAAGCTTAATTTTGGTCAACCAGATTGTCATGAAAATTAAAAAAAGGATCATATTTCAATAAAAAAATTAAAAAACAACAATACTAACCATGTCATTAAAATAAACTAAAAAATACTTCAAGGTCACTTGGGAACTGAATGAAAACTTAATTAGTAGAGTGGTGATGGGTTTAAACCAACTACAAAAGATATATGATTAATTTTCATGTTGTTAAGTAGAAATAGTGAATGTAGACTATAATTTAAACACATTTTGGATAGGGTGGGATGAAGGAATGAATCTGGCATACCTGTAGGACACAGAGAAAATCAGAAGAAAATAAAAGTGGCAGTGATAATTCCAGAAGAATGGGATATAAGGATTGATTGAAACACTGAGGTCCCATTTTTGAGAGCCTATTAATAATGCAGTAGAGACTAAGCTACTCTGGAAGATGTTCAAGTAGTGTTTTAAAATAATGTCGTGAAGAATTAAGGGCAAATGTGTATAATATAATATCAAACCAGAGCTAAACATATACATAAAATAGAAAAATAAATTTAATTCAAAGTACAGTTTTTGATTATATAATCTCAATTCTATATGAGTGCAACATTTATTTTCATTTATAATATTTTTATATTTTAGGAATTTACCTTTTATTCATGTATACTCTACACCTAGAATATAAACACATGTGAGGATAAATGAGTCATCTAAAGAAGTCATAAAATCATGTTGTAGGAAATACCTTATATTACACAACTTCATGTGCCAGAAAGCCCATGGTCTCTAGGGCAAATTACCGAGGATTGGGAATATCAAGCAAAAGTAATAAAGAAATCCAGGAACAAATATGCAAATATCTCATTTATGTTGAATTGGAGCCTGAATTTCCAAAGCAGTGAAATTAAAAATTACAAAGCACTAGAAGGGCAGAGTTAATTTCTCCCAATAATTCTTCATGAAAATTATAAAATGCATTTATCATCAAAGAACAGATATTTGTGTAAAAAATGGACAAAGGCTTTTTGCTGGGATGTTGTTAGATCACCCACCAAGTCAAAACAGTTGTACATTTTGCTAATATGTTACTGGATTAAAATAGTGCTGCACATTTAGCACTGGATTATGTGGGCTGCTGCTGGATTTGTAGTTCTGGTTACAAGTTAAAGTAGTTTCTCACTGATTTATGTCTGAGGCATTATAATTCACTGACTAGGAGGGTAAGTAACAAGAGTTCTCAAAATACATTTTTCTGTTTTTTCAATTTAGTACTTTTCTATTTTGAGGCTAAGGTAAAAAAATACATACTATGAAAAAATTAATATTACTTTAAGACTTAAAATATTGGATATGGAACCCAGTGAAATTTATTTTTAATTCTTATTGTTAACCAATCATAACTGAAGGAATGTAAATTTGATTGTGTAAATTAACAAGGCTTATAATGAACACCATTTTTCTATGTAGCAAGTCAGTTCATATTTTTAAAAATGACTAATATGTAAAGATCTCTTATAGCAAAATGTGTTATAAATCATAAAAACCTAGCTGACACTGTACTTTTATAGTAGGACAAATCCAGCATTTAGGTTATTTTATGGATTTTAATGTCCTACCAATTATTTAAATTTCCTTTCCTCCCAACCTACACATGAAAAACTTGAGTACTATTATTAAATTCCCTGTAATCTTCTAAATTATATTTCTCAAAAATAAATATGGAAATGCCTGTATCTTTATATTTGAGTAGCTAAAATGAACAAGAGATGGAATTTTACATAACCACTGATATTTTTATTTCTGATACCTCCTTCCGTTAATTCATGTCATTAGGACATTAGAAGAAATGTCATTTTTGTGAAAACACTTAAGATTTACTGAATCGACTAATAATATCTAACAGCTTGACCTTGAGGAATTAGCTTAACTGTCAGCCAAGAGTTAAATCTTATAATTTTCTATTCAGGAGTCTATTCTGAGTACTTAGAGCATAGAGGAAATAAGCAGTAAGGGAAGAGGCAAGAGCTCCTAAGTAGATAATGAAGAAAAATGAAATCCACATGTAATAACTTAGGGCCGATTTCAGGAAGTTTAAAGAATAAAGGGGGTGGGCATTGGAGATGAGGCAGCTATCTACAAGGTAACAGGTAGAGTTGGAAGAATTGTCCCTGGCACATTACAGAGAAAAGGAGGATCAGCCTGCACTGGGGAAACTAACTTAGCAAAAATATAGAGGCTGATGTCTTTATGTCCTCTGGATGAAGTACAAAGGATTTCTTCCTCTGCCTCAAACACACTAGCGACCTGAGGCCACAGGCTGAATGCATTCCAGAGACGTGGAAAGAAATGGAAGACCTACTGACAGTATTACAGAAGTATGGATGGATCAGAAGTTCTCCAGGGCCTTTGGCTGTCTCTGTAAAATACTTATTTCAGAATCTTGGTGATAGAATGAGGGTACCGGCAGCCTCTTGGGAGCAAACCCTAGTTCACCCAGGCTCAGAATAGATAGGAAAGCTTATAGATGGATGAGATGTTTCTTGTAGAGACAATCTCATGATGGAATGTGTCATTAGTTAAAACAAAACTAAATTTTTATTCTGATTACTGTTTACCTCTTCATATTAAAGTCTGGACATGGTCTGCTAGATGCTATATGGACTGGCCCCTGCCTCATGCTTGACCTCATTAGTTATAACTCTTCCTCTAGCTCTCTGTCCCAGTCACTCTAGCCTTTGTTAGGTGTTTGTTCAAATGTTGTTTATCAAGAAGATGACACCTCTATCTAAAATAGAGGAAGCCCCTCCCAATTACTCCCCTTGATTTATTGTTTTTCACAGCATTTAAAACTTTTGGTCATACTTTGTTCTGTTTTACTTACTATTTTCCTTTACTGGTTTTAAGTTTAATGAAAGCAAAATGATTTTTGTCCTGATTTATTTACTGTTTTGTACTATAGGTACTAAAATATTCTCTAAATTGAATAGGCTCCACTTACATTTTCTTTCTTCTTAATATATATTTAACAAAATATATTAAGTATATGAATTTGAAAAATAGTAAGACTTGATAGTAAGAGCTTCGTGCATAAGTGTTGATTGAAAACCAGCTTTGGGTAAATTAGATGCTACTTGGTAGAATTAGCCCAAGTATTTAGGCAATGTATTCATTCCTCTCTTCTCAACAGCTTTAGCATCGCATTGGCCCCAAATTGGTTTATAACATAAAGATTTTCTCAGTAATTGGAATAATATCTTTAGCAGGTTGGCAAAAATTATATATATATTTCTATATCTATCTTACCCAGTAATAGACAAACATGTAAATTGACTGTACCTACACTACACCACCAGCCAACCAGGAGTGATATGCAAGTCAGCCCAACAAAAATGGCAGTTGCTTTGCATGGTGCCAAGTGATGGGGGTGGGATGCTGTTCTGCCAACCGAGGTCTCTCAGTGTCTCTGGGCAGCATGGGAAGGCAGGGCTGGAATGGAATAAGAGCAGAAAGAGGCAGCTCCTGGAGCAGAAAGAGGCGGCTCCAGGGCCTGAGCGGAAAGGCAGTGCCGGCAGCCAGGGAAAGGAAAGCCCATTCTAGCACAATTCTTCATGCCTGATACTTCTAGTATATATATTGTCAGGCAATATTAAAACATACAATTGAAATTCATGTATTCAATATCACACCTCCATAAAGAAGCAGAAAAGAGAAAATATATTGCCTACATCCCTATTATCCATGATAAGATGTAGACTTCAAATAGAGAAAAAAGTATTATATTTAAAATTATATTCTACATGCCTAATGTCTGAAAATTATTCAACAATTAATTCTTTAGTAAATATATAACTAAATATGTCCAGTTTCTAGTATATAATTTATTTTTAAATAGAAAAAAATTCTTGTAAATACAAAGGTAATTTTACCTTAACATAAATTCTGATGGTTAGAAAAACATATTTTAGGTTGAAAAAAATATATATTTTAAATTTAATCTTTATTGTTCCCCCTTTTTTCCCCGCTATAGCTCCCCTCCACCTGATACCCCTCCCACCCTCCACCCTCACCTCCCCCCAACTGTCCTCTCCCATAGTTGCAAGATTTTTGTCCAGTCTCTTGCTGCACGTCCCACATCCCTTTTCTCCCCAAGAATTGTCAGTCCATTCCCTCTCTATGCCCATGATTCTGTTATGTTCACCAGTTTATCTTGTTCATCAGATTTTTAATTCACTTGATTTTTAGATTCATTTGTTGATAGATGTGTATTTATTGTTCATAATTTTTATTTTTACCTATTTCTTCTTCCTCTTCTTAAAGAATATCTTTCAGCATTTCATATAATATTGGTTTGGCAGTGATGAACTCCTTTAGCTTTTTCTTATCTGTGAAACAATTTATCTGACCTTCAATTCTGAATGATAGCTTTGCTGGATAGAGTAATCTTGGTTGTGGATTCTTGCTATTCATCACTTGAATATTTCTTGCCACTCTCATCTGGCATGCATGGTTTCTGTTGAGAAATCGGCTGACAATCGTATGGGTGCTCCCTTATAGGTAACTGTTTTTCTCTTGCTGCTTTTAATATTCTCTCTTTATCTTTTGCTCTTAGCATTTTAATTATGAGGTGTCTTGGTGTGGTCCTCTTTAGATTCCTATAGTTTGGATTCTGTGCACTTCTTGGGATTTTAAGTCAATTTCTTTCACCAGGTGTGGGAAGTTTTCAGTCACTATTTATTCAAGTAGGTTTTCATTATCTTGGTCTCTCTCTTTTTTTGGCACCCCTATAATTTGGATGTTGGTATGCTTAAAATTGTCCCAGAGGCCCCTTACACTATCTTCAATTTTTTGGATTCTTTTTGCTTCTTGCTTTTCCAGCCAAGTGGATTTTGCTTCTTTGTATTTCAAATCTTTGACTTGGTTCTTGCGGTCATCTGGACTGCTTTTAGATCTCTGTATAATATTTTTTATTTCAGTCAGTGTGTGCTTAATTTCTAGTTGGACCTTTTTCATATCCTTGTAGGTCTTGTTCATTTCCTTGTAGGTCTTATTAAGTTTATCGGCCTTTTCCAGGAGCCTTTTGAAAAGCCTTATTACTGTGTTTTGAACTCTATGTCTAGTCATCTTTTTCCTCCATTTCTTTCACATCTGAGTTCTTTCCATTTTTCTGCATTGTGGCTGCTTTCCTGAGTTGGTCCATTAGTTTTTTGTGGTAGATGTCCTCTAAGGGACAGTGGCTCAGCCTCCCCAGTTATCTGAGGTGGATACTCTTACTGCAGCCCGTTATGGGTTCTACAGTATTGTTGAAGTTAAGCCCAGATTATTGTTGTTAGCACTAGGAGGGTTTGACCTCCAGGCCAATTGGCTGTGAGGGTAAGCTGTGTTCAGGTTGGATGGTCGGAGTCTCCGGGCTGAGCAGGCAGAGTCAGCTCCACCCTATGAAGCACCTGGGTCTCTGTGCTGGGTGGTAATGGGGGCACGCACCTCTGAAAGAAAGCCACAGATCTCCACCTGCTGCCAGACAACTCAGCTTCTCCCCAAATGAGTCTGCACACCCAAAGTCTTGCCAGGGTTGTAAAACAATGTAGTCCGGTGGTCTCCCGAATGAGGGAGCAAGTCATGAGTCCTCTCTGGGAAGTTGCACACTTCTGTTCCCAAGTTTACGTGCACTCTCCACAAGCTTGCCCTCTCTACAAGCTCTTAGACCTCTGCTACGCCTGGGTTTCAGCATGCTTTCCTACTGTCCAGTTTCACCCCATATGAGTGTGGGTTCCCTGGACCTTGCCTGGAACTGGGGAATCAGTGCAGTGGGACACCTTTGTCTCCCTCCCTGTTGGAGAAAACCGGCCAGGTTTGCATGCAGGGCTCCAAACCGCTGACTCTGTGAGTATTTTCAACGCTGCCCTCCACTGCTCGTCTGAGTCACAGTGTCCTACATTCACTTTTATTTGTGGAATTTTCATTCATCCAGCTTTCTGGTGATTCTGGATGATGTTTGTTCTGTTGTTATGTTGTAGTTTTGGAATTGTTGTGTGAGGCAACAAGACAGGTGTTTACCTATGCCACCATCTTGGTTCCTCTCCCTGAAAAATATATTAATATTTTACTTGCATTTCTATATTTGTATTAAATTTATTGGGATTACATTGGTTAATAAAATTTCACAGGTTATATCTGCATATTATATTGTGTGTTGAGCACCCAAAGTATAGTCTCCTTTCATCACCATTTATCTTTGTGCTTATTCCACAATGATTTGTTGGAAACAACTAATAGGATGCTGTTCTAGTTTCTGAAGGGATTATAAAAAATGAATAAATATGGTTCCTAAAATTGTGAGGTGAAACATTATATTCTCTCCGATTATCATTGCATAGGAAAGAGGGAGGGATTGGTGACAGAAATATATAAGGCTATGCCATTCTCATGCTCAAGTGTGTTATAAAACAATCACTTGATCTATATTTTTAGCATATAATTCAATAATCTAAATGGTTATTAGGTATTTTTATAGATAACCTTTACTCAAATTTTTCTAATCTAATTAAGTTTCTTGAAATACAGTTGTTTTTTATGGAGAAGATATGTGATAGGCTTTTCAGTTACGACTTTGAGTACTTTTTCTTTATTTGTCTCAGATAAAACACAGCATAGGTGAAACCAAAATGCTGTGACCAGGTTTGTTGTCCTGAGTTTGTTGTCTGAGTTTGTTGTCTCCCAATATTGACAAGTGAACTCACTAACAAAAATGGTGAGCACAAGCAAAGTTTACTGAGAGAAGCCAGTCCTGGAAAAGGTACAGCTGGGGTTCCAAAAGCAGGCCAGAGTCCAGACTCTCCGTTACTTGTTACAGCCAGGTGTAATTCATCATCCAAGCTAATTAAAGTCCATTAATTCAGGTGTGGAGTCCCGCATGGCCATAAGCCATCTGGGCAAAGGAGAGCACATTCCCTGCCAGGAACCCAGTGAGTCGAAAGAGAAGAGCAGAGTGTATTTTTTTGTTTAGGGGTAGGTATATGCTTTGCTAACTCCTGGCTGGTCATTTCAAAGAATCCTGCTTAGGGGTGAGCTATGTTCAACTGCCTGTCTTACAGCATCCATACATTTTAAAGCTCATGTCTCCCATGAGTCTTCTTTCCCCACCCACCTGCGTCTAGTTTTCCCCACCCAGTCAGGTTACCTCAGCAACTTGCCTAGTTGGTTTTGTCTCTGTGGTGTGGTCAGCAAGCTGTATCCTTTACACATCTGCAATGCTTTATCCACTCCCTACCTTGTGGTTCCTGATTGCCTAGCCATCTTAACCTTCTTCTGTCTCCTTATAGGTGCCAGTATTCACTCTTTTTTTAAAAAAATATTTTTTATTGATTTTTTACAGAGAGGAACAGAAAGGGATAGAAAGTTAGAAATATCAATGAGAGAGAAACATCAATCAACTGCCTCCTGCACACCCTCCACTGGGGATGTGCCTGCAACCAAGATACATGACCTTGACTGGAATTGAACCCGAGACCCTTGAGTCCGTAAGTTGAGGCTCTGTCCACTGAGCCAAACTGGTTTCAGCACCAGTATTCACTCTTAGCAACTCTGCTGTGGTGTTGTCACCATTGTTGTCTGAAGATTAATATTTGTGCAATCGTATCCTGAAACATTTTTAATGCAATATGAATGTATCTATTTGACCAATATTACGTATTTTCTAGTTAATTATGACACTGGATTAATAAAAACAAAGTTCTATTAACCAACAAGAGGAAGTGTGTTGATATCTTTTAGATTTCAAATGAAAAATACTTACATTGAAATGAAACTTTAACTTATCCCCCACATGTTCTTATCAAAAATATTTTGTCCCGATGGCTCTTCAATATTGTTACCGTATATGAGAAGGATTGATGAATATAGAAAGAAGATGGATATCCTTATTACTTTAGAGTGAACTGTGAACTCTACTCAACAAATGAGCTTTGCCTTTTTACACAGAAAACTATTAGACTGCACCATATAAAATTGTCTTCTTTCATAGGTTAGAAATTATTGTACAAAGTTAGTCAAATATTGAAGTCATTATAAATAATCTCTGATGAGAAATCTAATTTAAGGCATCTTGAGATATATCACAGGTTAACTTCAGTTTTTCCATTTATAAAATGATAAAGCTGATCTTAGAAATATAGGGTGTCCCCCCAAAATGTATACACACTTGGGATAATTATAAAGGTAGTGTTTATTAAAATACATTTCATTTTCAAAATGTAATAAAATATACAGGCATTGTATATACATTTTTGGATACCCTGTATTAATTTCATTATTTACTTTGACTTCATCTAAAATATGATGACCCCTATCAGGAGGAATATATGCACTCCTGTGTTCATAACAGCACAATTTACTATAGCTAAGATCCGCAAACAGCCCAACTGCTCATCAGTAGATGAGTGGATAACAAAGCTGTGGTACATTTACACTACGGAATACTACCTATGTAATGGAATACTATCCTATATGGAATACTATCCTATATAATAAAAGGATAATATGCAAATTGAGCAAACAGTGGATGGACCAGTGGAATGAACTGTTGCTCTGATGCACCCTGACCACCAGGGGGCAGACACTCAATCCAGGAGCTTCCCCCTGGTGGTCAGTGCACTCCCACAGAGGGAGCTCTGCTCAGTCACAAGCCAGGCTGAGAGCTGTGAATGCAGCGGCAGTGACAGGAGCCTCTCCCACCTGCTTGGCTGCTTTAAGAATGTACCACTGTGGCTTAGGTGGAGAGTGGGCCTGAGCCGCAACTGGACATCCCTAAGGGCTCCCGGGCTGCCAGAGGGATTGTCTGACTGCCAGCTTAGGCCCAATCCTCTGGCGACTGGGCCTAAACCAGCAGGTAGACATCTCTCCAGGGGTCCTGGACTGGAAAAGGACACAGGCTGGACTGAGGGGAACCCCCTCTCCCCGCCTCGAATGCATGAATTTTTGTGCACAGGACCGTCAGTGCAGGTATAAAAAAAGAAGGATCTCTTACCCTTAGAGGGACCTGGAGAGTATTATGCTAACCGAAATAAGCCAATCAGAGAAAGAAAAGTATCACATGATCTCACTCATATGTTGAATCTGTTGAACAAAATAAACTGATGAACAAAATAAATCCAGAGACATAGAAGCATGAAACAGACTGGTGAATCTCAGAGAGAAGATAGGAGTGGGAAAGTGGTTGGGAGAGATTAACCAAAATATTTATATCCATATTTGCATCACCCATGGACACAAATAATAGTGTGATGAAGGCCTGGGGTGGGGGACAGGTGCAGGGTGGAGATGGTCAATGGGGGACAAAGGGGACATCTGTAATACTTGCAAAAATAAAGAAAAAGTTTTAAAAAATAATAAACTGTGATGACCTTGGCCAGAGAAAGAGAGTTAGATAAGACAAATCATCAAATATTGAGATTTGTAAGAATATATATTCCAGTTACCCCCCAAAATTGGGCATTTTTGGAAATTACACCATTTCAGACCTCAGTAATGAACATAAACTAAGTAGAATTTTTGTTTTTCCTACTTTTTTATCTCTGTAATTTTCCATTACTGTTTGTCATACAATGGTTAGAGGATGTCACTGTCAGGTTAATGGAAAACTTAGGAAAAAAAGTTTATTGTGTATCTCATGTTTCTGTTGTAGAAAGTAATTAGGTGTTTTAGTTTTAAATATATTCTGTTGATCTATTGACCCATACCAGTTAAAGACATTGGAAGTCTGTAAGCCTGGAAGTCCTGTGACATACTAAAGATAAGATTGCTTAAACAAACAACCCCCCAAAAATATATATGTTAGATATTTTTGAAGTAGAAAACACTATTTTAAACCAACTAGACAACTTTTATCCTATCCTCTGTTTTGCAATAGTCAAAATAAAAAGAAGAAGTAAAATAAAAGACTGTGTAGATTATTTTCTCTACATTTATTTATTTTTTTAATCTTTATTGTTCAGTTCGTTAATTACATTATTCCCTTTTTTCTCCCCTATAGTTCCCCTCCACCTGGTACCCATCCCACCCTCCGCCCTCACCCCCCTCCACTGTCCTCTCCCATAGTTGCATGATTTTTGTCCAGTCTCTTGCTAAACTTCCCACACCACCTTTCTCCCCAAGAGTTGTCAGTCCATTCCCTCTCTGTGTCCGGGATTCTGTTACATTCACCAGTTTATCCTGTTCATCAGATTTTTAATTCACTTGCTTTTTATATTCATTTGTTGATAGATGTGTATTGGTTGTTCATAATTTACACTTTTATCTTTTTCTTCTTCCTCTTCTTAAAGAATATTTTCAGCATTTCGTATCATATTGGTTTGCTGGTGAGGAACTCCTTTAGCTTTTCCTTATCTGCAAAGCACTTTATCTGACCTTCAATTCTGCATGATAGCTTTGTTGGATAGAGTAATCTTGGTTGTAGATTCTTGCTGTTCATCACTTTGAATATTTCTTGCCACTCCCGTCTGGCCTGCATCATTTCTGTTGAGAAATCCGCTGATAATCGTATGGGTGCTCCCTTATAGGTAACTAACTGTATTTCTCTTGCTGCTTTTAATATTCTCTCTTTGTCTTTTGCTCTTGGCATTTTAATTATGATGTGCCTTGGTGTGGTCCTCTTAGGGTTCCTATATATTGGGGTTCAGTGCGCTTCTTGGACTCCTAAGTCAATTTCTTTCACCAGGTGTGGGAAGTTTTCAGTCACTATTTCTTCTAGTAGGTTTTCATTGTCTTGCTCTCTCTCTTTTTCTATAATTCGGATGTTGGTATGCTTGAGGTTGTCCCAGAGGCCCCTTACACTATCTTCAGTTTTTTGATTCTTTTGGTTTCTTGCTTTTTCGGCTGAGTGGATTTTACCTTTTTGTATTTCAAATCTTTAACTTGGTTCTTGGGTGCTCCAGAGCACTTTTAGGTCTTTGTATAATATTTTTTATTTCAGTCAGTGTATGCTTAATTTCTGGTTGGTCCTTTTTCATATCCCTGAGAGTCTCCTTTATATCCTTGAGGGTCTCCTTCATTTCCTTGTAGGACCCATTCAATTCCACATTGGTCTTGATCATTTCCTTGTAGGACTCTTTCATTTCCTTTGTGGTCTTGCTTATTTCCTTATAGGCCTCGACCTTTTGTTGGAGCCTCTTGAAAAATCCTGTAACCGTGGTTTTGAATTCCATGTCCAGTTGTTTTTTTCCCTCCATTTCTTTCACATCTTATTTCTTTCCATGTCTCTGCATGGTGGCTGCTTCCCTAAGTTGGTCAATTAGCTTTGTGTGGTAGACTTCCTACTAGGGACAGTGGCTCAGCCTCCCCAGTTACCTGAGGTGGATATGGGTTGCACAGTCTTGCTGAAATTACGCTCAGGTTAATCGTTGTTAGCACTTGGAGGGCTTGACCTCCAGGCCAATTGTCTGTGAAGCTCAGCTGTGCTCAGGTTGGATGGGCAGAGTCTCCGGGCCAAGCAGACAGCGTTAGCCCCGCCCTATGCGGCCCCAGGGACTCTGTGTCAGTGGCAATGGCCGCCAGCACCTCTGAGAGAGAGCCGCTGCCAAGCTCCACCGGCTGCAGGGGAATTCAGACTCTCCCCAAATGAGTCTGCACGCCCAAAATCTCACCCAGGGTCATAAAACAAAGCAGTCTGATGGTTTCCCAAATGAGAGAGCAAGTTTCAGAGTGCTCTCTTCGCAGTCACACAGCTGAGCTGTTTGCGCAAGCTACCTTCTCCACAAGCCGGGAGACCCCTGCAGCACCCGAGCTTCGGCATGCCCTCCCACTGTCCAGTTTTCGCTCTGTATGATAGTGGGTTACCTGCACTTTGCCCAAAGCTGGAGAATCAGTCCAGTGGGACATCTTTGTCTCCCCATTCAAGAAAACTGGCCGGTTTTCAGCCGTCCGCCCTCTCTGCTGGCGCGCGCTCCAAACCTCTCTCTGTGTGAATCTTTCAATGTTGTCCGCCACCTCTCCTCTGAGTCACAGTGTCTTATTTTCACTTTTATTTGTGGAATTTTCACTCAGCCAGCTTTCTGGTGATTCTGGAATGTGTTTGTTCTTTCGTTAAGTTGTAGTATTAAAATTGCTGTGTATGACGGCAAGATAGGTGTTTTACCTATGCTGCCATCTTGGTTCCATCTATTTTCTCTACATTTAAATCATAAAGATTCAAAAGGCAGTCATGTAACACAATGAACCAAGAGTTCAAGTTTTCACAGAAATCCTCTGTTGTAATGACTCATTGAAAAAAATGATTACAAGTTTAGGAAATTAACTTAAATTTAATTTGACCACATTATCTCTTGGTTAGATTATTTTCAAATAATTTTATAAATGATTATTTCAAATGGTTCATTTTGCTATATGTCATGAAGTAACTAAGTTAAGAATTTAAATTATGCTCCTTTGGTATTTATAGTAAATCATATTTTCACTTCATGAACAGCTTTTAATTGAGAATTTGAGCTTAAATTTAATAGTAAAAATTTGAATTATTCTTGAAAGAGCTCTTCAGTTTAACTATTAAATAAAAAATAAAGTCTTTAAATAGTGTCCCTTAAATGGTTTTAAGCCCTACTATGTTTTGTGTGGTCTATCTACGATCATTAGATTATTGGAAAGATTCCTCAGTATTTTTACTTAGTATGATGTTATTTTAAACATCTTTTCCAGTACCAAAAGTTTTAAATTAAAGCCGATAATTGTAATATTATAATGATATTATAATTCTACCAAATAGTGTTATAAATTTACCAAAGAGAGAGAGAGAGAGAGGGGGGGGGGAATAGAGATAGAGATATTGGGAATTAAACATTTCTGGTATCTTAGAATTTAAAAAAGTATGTGAGATTGCTTAAAGTATATTTCTATTGATATCAGAGAGGCATAGAGAGGGAGAGAAAAAGCTAGAAACACCAATGATGAGAGAGAATCATAGATTGGCTGTCTCCTGCATACCCCCCTTTGGGGATCCGCCTGCAACTCTCACATGGGGATTGAACTGTGACCTTCTAGTTCATAGGTAAATGCTCAACCACTGAGCTATGATGGGCAGGCTGTGACCATTTTAGGAGAAACAGTGATGGACAGGTTGGAAAAGAGAAACTTTGAAAAAAACCTCTATGTTAAGAAATACTGTGGAGCATCAAAAATTACAACTGGCAAATTTCTGATAATACTAGGGGCCCAGTGCACAAATTTGTGCACATTAAAAGGAACTGTGGGCTGCAAGGCTGCAGTGGACACAGGGATGGGTCTCAGCCCATGGTATGCACCCCTGCTCGGCCCCTCCTGCTGCAGCTCCTGGTCCCCTATCTATTGGCAACCCTGCCCCTTCCACCTGAGAATGCCAGCCCCTCTTGCACCCACTGAGGGCACGGAGCAATTGGGACCAGCACTGAGTGCTGGCAGGCAGTGCGAGCAGTGGCTCCAGCACCAGTTGTGAGTGCTAGAAGGGCTGGCACTGGCTATAGGTATGAAAGGCAACTGCTGGCCCTGATTGCCCCTCAGAAGCAGGGGGAGGTGGAGGAGCCCTGTGGATGTGATCAGGACCAGCAGCTGCTGCTCACATCTGCTGATGGTGCTGAGTGATTGGGGCCAGTTCTGGGCACCAGCAGTGGGTGTGAGCACCCAGCAGGACCACGGCACGTGGAAGGAAAAAGTTTTCAGTAACCACCAGAGGCTCATCACAATGATAGCACTGGTGCCCTGCCTTGGTCTGGTACCCCCACTCACCTGCTCCACTATTCTGCTATGGCAGATGCCCACCATATTCTGTGCTCTGCTGCCTGCTGCTGATGCCCTCCATCTGACATGTGCACCACCTGATGGTCAGTGCACATCATAGTGACCAGTTGTTTGGTTGTTCAGTTGTTCTGTTGTTCAGTCTAATTGTATATTAGGGTTATATAAATATATATATATATATATATATATATATATATATATATATAGTCTGAGGATAGTTCTCTTGAGAATTAAATGCATTTGAGTTGGGAAATGCTGTATGTGGGAACAGCAAAGAAGGAGTAAAATGGAATAAGTGCCTGTGTCCTTTCATGGAATTCAATTGTCATTAGGTCTTTAGCTTGGTGGACTCATGAAGCTTCAGAATGGGAACAGACTTCTAGTTTTGCTATTAATTAGCTGCAGGTCTTTAGAAAAGTCAGTTACCATCTTTGAATCTCACCACCTTTATCATATCCAAATAATATTCTGTTTCCTCCACTAAGTATTTTTTTTTATTCCCACAGATAAGTTTTCTCTCTCTCCTGAGAAATTCCAGGATGTATGTTTCCTTCTGCTCATTGTATTTGTTGTGTTTAGCTTCTCTTATACTTATTTTAGCCTGTGTCTATATACATATGACTCCACTGGAAAATAAACTTTTTGGAAGGAAGTTTCATTCTTACATACCTTTATGCTCTGTAAAATATGTAGGACAATTTCCTGAGAGTAGACGATAACTATCTGCTTTAAAAGCAACTTGGTTACTTACTTAAAATGCATATTCCAGAGATTATCTCCCTAGTATTGTGCTATGCAATGCAGTAGATACTACCACAAGTATTTATTGAGCACTTGACATATGCCTAGTCCTAACTGAAATACTCTATAGTCATAACATGCACAAAACTTGGTACAAAAACTGTAAAATGTTTCATTTAATGACATTTACATGTTGAATGTATGTTGCAGTGATACTATTCTGAATTTTTTAGGTTAAATATAATATTTAAAAAATTAATTTCACGTTTCTTTTTAATTTCTTTTTTTTTTTTTTTAGAAATAAAAAGCTGGGACCGGGTGAGATGTCTGTTCTCTCTGATATAGAGACAGCAACTCCAACCCAAACAGCAGCAGTTTATTTATATTCCACAATACAAAAGGGTCTCTCCAACATTAGAATCAAAGGAGTTTCAGTGGGCTCAGGCCCTATTCATTCCCCCATTCCTGGGGCAAGTCTGTATTTTTTATTATTTTTTTTTTATTTTTTTATTTTTTTTTAATTTACAATATAACTTATATTTAATAGTAGTACATATGTTTTCCTTTCCTCCCCAATATCCTCCCCCCAGCCTCCCTTACCCCCCAGCACATGTCCCCACCTGCCCCCCTCCCCGCCCCAGTGTCTTTCATTCATTGGTTATGCTCATATGCATGCATACAAGTCCTTCGGTAGATCTTCCCCTGCATCTGCCTCCCATCCACTCCAGCCTTCCCCCTGTAGCTTGACAGCCTGTTCGAGGCCACCCTGCCTCTATCAATCACTTCCCCCTGTTTCTTTTCTTCAAAAATATCTTGCCTCTGCATACTAGAAACAAACGTATAAGAGCAAAAAAAAAAAGTTTGAGTGTCAGTTTTAATGTCCAACTGTTCTGAGTCCCAGTTTCAATGTCAAATAGTTCTTCATGTGTACATGTCAGCAATGGTATCCAGATGGTGGACACATCGTGGCAATGAAAGATCCATCCTCTCTGGTATGGTCCTGGGCCGCCTGCAGCCATGCACAGCTGCCGACTGCTAGCATGGCAAGGTGTCATCAGCGTCCACCATCTCTGGACCGTCCTCGTGGCTGGAACAGACCCGTCAGTTCCTCACTGTCACAGGAATCCACATGGTCTTGGAGTTGTTCTCTGCAAACACACAAACACATTCTCGACCAAAAGTTAACAAAGGGGTCCTCTCTGCAAAATAGACTTGGGATTCTTTTTATTTTTGCCTAAATGATTTTCCTTTGGCTTATTTTGACACCATGTGTGTTTTTTCATGAGTGTCCTGCAGTTGGTTTTACAAATGGAATTTTCTTTTCTGGAGTAAGAATTTTCTACATGTATTTTACTTATAGGATATTTTTCCTTACATGATATTACCCCACTGTCTCCCCCCCCCCCACCACCTTTTTTTGGTTAATAGGGGCTTTTGGAAATTTTATCTTGCAGTCTTGGTAATTTTAAATTTTAATTTTTGCACACAAATATTACTGCTTTAGGTTCTTTGGATGTTAGGCATTTTTGCAGTGAGATGAACTACTAATAGATATTTTAGTTAATGTTTTAGGAAAAGCTTTTTGTCCAGTACACTTAGATTTTCTTGAGTATTCACTTATTTCACTTGGCTAATTTAAATTAATCTGAAAACTTGATTACTATTTTACTGTCAATTTTAATACTCAAGCAGAAATCTTAGTTAACCCAGTAAATACTTGTGGAAAGGAATATTTGCATTTTTTAGTAGGTCCTCAACATTCCTGGCAATAAACTAAATTTAGATATAGGGCAGCTATTGCTGGCCGTGTCTCTGTCTGCCACCTGGGTCTCCATGTGAGTTGTGCGTGGGAGGCGTAGCAGCCATGGGGGTAGGAGACCTTCCTCAGGAGGGGTGAGAATTCAAGCCCCTGCAAGGTTTGTGGATGAGGGTCTGTGTCCCACCTCTGTTGATCTTTTAGTTCTCTCCTATTGGCCCCTCTACAACTGTGCCTGTCTTAGGTTGTTCCTTCCCTGAGGAATCTTACCCATCTCTGGCTAACCAGCCGTCCTCCGGGGCCAAACAGTGTGATGTGAGGTTCAGTCCTGTCTCCTTTGTAGTCTATGCCCCCGTGGCCTCCACATTCAGCACCTGCCTTGGGGTCCCCTCGCCTGCTGGCGGGGTCCCAGTACTGATCACATATCTCGGGTGACCCAGGTTTCTTCTCCAGAGAGGGCCAAGCTCACGCCATTGGTCGAGAGACAGTTCCATGGTGCCAGCTGCCCAGAGGTTTCAGCCCCAGGTTGAACTGAAAGTTCAAGCATCAGCTGTGTGTATTTGGATAATAAGAAGAGGATCCCTCTTGGCAAAAGGGCCAGAGGGGCCAATATAGAATGCTCGGATGCCTTCCCAGTGCCTTAATTCCTTCTGAAAGGATTAATTCCTTTCCTATCCTTTTTTTAAGTTGCTGCCCAACATTCAAAGAATTAGTTTGTAAGTTTATTTGGGATAATTGTATAATATGCTATTGTCAAATATCAAATATTATAATGACATTGTAGAATAATATCATGTAAGGGTATTATGGTGTCACGGGAGGTAAAGGAGGGCCTAGCCTAAGGACTGGTGTCCATAAGAGATGACATGCTCTAGGCCATGTTAATTCCACCTCAAACTAGCTGCCAATTTTTTTATAACTTTATATAAACTTTGTCAGGGATGTAAAAACACAAATCACTTACCTTAATTCAAGCATTCAAATATATTGACTTTCCCCCTTACTCCCACCACCTGCCTCTTACCCTGAGGTTTGACATTTTGATGGACTTTTCTCAGTCTCTGGATCCATTCTTGTTCATCAGTCTATGTCATTCATTATATTCCTCAAATGAGTGAGATCATGTGATATTTGTTTTTCTCTGCCTGGCTAATTTCACTTAGCATAATCTATTTAATTTCTTAACGTGACTTTAAAATCTTTAAAATTACATACATGTCCCACATTATATTTCTTTTGGACAGCACTGGTTAACACATTTTTGATTTAGTAAAATACTGTGCATTACACCAATCCACAATTTTTAACAAGATTCTCAGGTGAATCCAATGTATACAAACATTTGAAAATCGGCAGGTTGGCACATTATGTATACATAGTAGTAGACACTCAACAAGTGATGGCGGCAGTGGTATTGCTCATCATTTCATTAGTTTGATAATATTGTTCTGTAAGTAAATACTATCAATGAATGAAGGTACTTACATTTGGCAGTTCTGATTTTACATACCAGTAAGGCAAAAAAGGAAACGTTGCCACCATTTTGAATGGCATACTTAATGAATGGCAAAGGTAATTTGAGGTCATTGGAAACAATTAGCACATTGTTTGCTATAGTAAACAGCACTTTTGTTTTCAGAAAATGTTTCTTGCCAGCTTCAAAAGAGAGGCTGGTATCCTAGGAAAGGACCAATCAGAAGAAGATAGTGCTAAAAAAAATAGTGCTGGAGGACTTGGCTGTTAAAGTTAGGTGGTAAGTAAGTCTGATTAATTGACACATTGATCCATTATTCAGAGAAATTGAATTTGAATGGATTGTTGAAAGAGCAGGGGATAAGGAGAAAGTATACAAGAAATTTAGAATTAAGAATGCATTATTTCCATGTGTTTGGTGAGTAACAAAATGGAATATTAAAACAAATACATTTAGAATTAATTACATGAAAAATAGGTTTTATACTAGTCTGAATTTATAAAGTTATACCTTCAGTTAATTCTGACTTTCAGATATAGGAGAAAGCAGAATATTATATAGCATAATGTAGTTATTGAGGCTGTTGAGAAAGGAAACCCACCTATTTTAAGCTTTTCATTCTGATTTTACCCTAAAACAAACAAGGAAAAAAACTTACATTTCTGAATAGTAGCTCGATTAAAAACCACACACAGGACAGTTATGTTTTCCCTCAGATGCTGGCTGAGGCATGGTAGATAGATTTTTTAAAAATAAAAGAAACAAGATATATGAGTATATCTTGGTTTTTCAAGCCCATTGTTTTTCCCTTTAAACAAAATAAACTAATATTTTTCTTTTTAAGGAAAATAAACTACTTTGCTATCTTTGCAAATAAGAGTTGAGGGTGGGACACAAGGAACCCTTTAGTGTTTTAAATTCTCCACAAGGCTTACTGGGAATGGCTTAATAGCCTTCTGAGAGAACTGAGGTTGCATTTTGTGCCATGGCAAATTTAAACCCAGGTCACAGAGATGTTAAATAGCAAATGACACATTTGCTGTGCCACCCAGCTGCCTCCTCTAATGCAGCAGCACTGCCTTCTGAACAAAGTCAGCATGACAATGTTAGACTCTGTGCGAGTGGTTTTGTTGATCTGGGTAAGGCTAAAAGAAGAAATTCTGCCCATAGTTAAAAGGGTACTTAGCTCACTTGGTAATTCACCCCTGAAGTGTCAAATAAATGACTTACCTCTCTGAGGGAGCCCTAACCCTGTACCCCATGAGTCAAACATTTTCAAGTTGTTCAATGAGTCAGAGTTGAGATTGAAATATTGGCAGAGGTCACAGGCTAGTATCATCAAGCTACTGTAATTAATCTTTTAAAAAGATGTTTTGCCTCAAGGAAAGCTTATTAAAATGAAGTTATAATCATGGTTATTTTGTGGTCATGAATGGAGGATTGCCTGCGTTGACAAAATCCTAATAGTTTATCTCTTATCCTATCACTGTTTCACAAGTGCTTTCTTCAAAATATTCTCACTGGTATACCTACCTCCTGTGAATCAAAGCCACATCATTAATTAATCTCAAAGTTAAAAGTGAGAATCAGTTAATCTGTGAAGGGCGAAGAGCTAGAGGCTTTCATTCTTTTTTTTTTTACTTCAATATATTTTTTATTGATTTCAGAGAGGGAGAAGGAGAGAGAGAAACACCAATGATGAGACAGAATCAGTGACCAGCTGCCTCCTGCATGCCCCACACTGGGAATCAAGCCCCAGCCCTGGCAGGAATAGAACAGTGATAACCTGATTCATAGGTCAACGCTCACAAAGGGCAGCCGGGGAAAGGCTGTCATTCTTGATGTCCTAGAGATGCATAGCTTTGGAATCATAGCAAGAGAAGAAAGAACTTGTCAAGTTGGAGGAAGACAAGACACAGCTGAGGATATTTTTCACTTGTCAGGCCAGTTATGGTCTCTTAGCTGTGATTTTGATCTTTTGACCAGACAGGTATTTGAACCCTAGGAAGAATGCTGCTCCTTGACATGGCTGCACATGAAAACCAGCCAGGGAACTTCACATGATTGTCCTGGAACCCTCCTAACTTTTTGTTGACCTTGTGACTTCTGGACTTAGGGCCTCATTTATAAAATTCTCTCAAAATATTTTAAGAAAAAATAAAGAAAATGAATGAAGGATGTTACCATTGATCGTGTAAAACATTTAAAAATATTATTTGGAAGGTATAGTAGCATAATGAAAGTGTAGAGAAATTCCGGGAAATGATGAATGACATATTTATGAAAGGTTACCTCAGAGGAAGGGAGAGAGATGCAATTTTGGTACATACTCACTCTAAAAATTATGAGCTGTTTATCTAAAATTCCTGTGTAACAATGTATCCTGTATTTTACATGGCAGCCGTGGTCAGGAAGGGCTATATAGCAACTTCAGATGACTATATGATGTGCAGATATCTTCTTTTAGTGTTTTCCATTGTTTTCTGTTGTTATAATCTCTTGATGAGAAAAAGTTATATTTCTTATTTGGGCAATGTGAACACAGGTATTCATTTTGCTATTCTTTATAGCTTTCTGCACATATAAATTATTCCATAAGTAATATTAAAAATATCTATGCAGCCAAAACTGGTTTGGCTCAGTGGATAGATCATTGGCCTGTGTACTGAAAGATCCCAGGTTCGATTCCAGTCAAGGACATGTACCTTGGCTGTGGGCACATCTCCAGTAGGGGGAATATAAGAGGCAGCTGATCGATGTTTCTGGTTTTCTATCCCTCTCCCTTCCTCTTTGTGAAAAATCAATAAAATATATTAAAAATATCTACATAACAAAATAAGAACTGAAGCATGTCATAAAGAAAGGTCCTCTGGGTAAAGCACTTTAGGAGGTTAGAAGAGATAACTCATAACCAGTGAAGGGGCTCACAGAGGCTCAAAACCTTGAGCTATTAAGAAGATAAAGGAGGTCAGTATGTTCTTGGCAAAGGCACTATGTGAAGAAAAATATGAAGACATAAATGCAAAGAGGATATTGAAAATAGCAATTACAATAATAATGATTAAATAATGCACAATATGCATGCTGTTTTAAAGAGTGTTTCTTGAGTGTTATGTGCCAAACAACATTTTAGCTTTTTCCTATGTTTCACTTAATTTAATACTCTCAAAAACCCTTTCAGATAAGAACCATAAGTTTCCCATTTTAAAAAATAACTTTAAAGATGTTAGGTAACTAATGCAAGTCCATATATCTAGTAAGTGGCAGAGGGAAAGTTTTTAATCCCATTTGTGAGGGTTCAGTACACATCTGTAGCTAACTGCACACTTACTCATAATAAATGCAATATCTGGCAATCAGATATAGAGTGCATCCTTCCTGAGCTAACCATCCTCCTTTAGGTGCTCTATGAGTTTCCTTATTTAATTCTTACACCAACCTTTTGAGTTAGGTACCATCCAACTTTACAAGCTGAAGCAAAGTAACTTGCTGAATAACTACTGACTACAAAATAGCAGAATATTATTTTAAACCAGTCCTACTGAACTCCAAAGCCACTTAACCAAGGACACTTTTTAATTTGGGTAATATCAATGGTAAGATGAAGAGGAATAATATAAAATATATTCCTTGAAATAGATGCTGGGCATCAAATCATAAAGTAAAACTCAAGACATTTTTCTCTTAGTAATTGCTTGAGCCAAGGGTTATAGAGATGACCAATGGACAATTTTGAACAGGGAAATGAATTGAGTAAAACTATGCTTTGAGAAGATTAATAGCAAAGTAATATGAATCTCAGTTGACAGGTTATTATCATACATTTGGATCAGTGTGGTTTAATTCTCTGTTCTTTCAATTTATTGTTGTCTTGCCCCAACATTTCCCAGATAGTTTTACATATGACAGCACTCATTATTACATGTGACAGGTAATCAATAATTGTGTCTTGCATGAGTAAGTGAGTGAATGGTATATATAATCCACACTAATGATTAAGACATATTATTTCTGAGTTTGAAAGATGTTCTGATATAGGAACTCTAAAAGAGGTTCAGACTTCCTAGGTCTGCTACTGTCTTACTTTGTTAGCATTCTCTCAGTGATTTGTAAATGAGATGACTCCTGTGTTTCCTTGTGATATTATCATTATGAGGTTTTAAAGGAATATGCATTGGAAGGTCCCCAAAGTACAACTCCCATTCAGAGCAGATGATTAAAAGAGAGGACTCTGAAGTCGGATATTTATCTATAGCAGTGGTGTTTATCTATTTTGATCATCCTGCAGTAGAAGGGTAGATGTATTACATTCCCCACCCCAATAGTTTAGCAGCCTTAGTTTAGTTGTTTTAAATACATTCAGACCTATTGGCAATTGGTATTCATTTCAGATCAGTGTGTGGAAGGCGAACCCACTAAAAAAGTGGTAATTATATGACTAGGAAGGGAAAAGAAATGATCATTTGTGTGTCCATTCTAAGACAGGATACTGGTGAAGTACGTGTTTTAAAATGACTTGCGGCGCATATTTCTATCTATAGTGTTACCAAACCTGACTCTCTTTTAAATGTTTTGCACACTCAAAAAAGTTTTTCGAGAAGAACCATGTAATAATAAATACACAGACACACACTTGCAGTCAAGCCTCAACAGAGTCTAAAACAAAAACGATACCACCAAAAGTCTCTACTGAATCCACCCAGTACATTAAAAAATTAAATTTCTTCCATGAAATTGTCAACCTTTGGAGTTGATGAATTATATCATTGAAGTATTTCCAAGTGAGGAGGCTCATCTGAATACGTGAAAACACACACACACACACACACACACACACACACACACACATACCAACTAAACAAACACAACAGAAAACTTTCTTAGATAGCTCAAGTTTCAGAGGATAGGCTATCCTTTAAGAGTATTTCTTTATAGAAAGACTCCTTTTATTGAAACTTAAAATCTTCTCTACACATAATAAACTTACGCTTTTCATAGTAAGGCATATATTGACCACATTGGAAAGGAAATAGGTCTTAGCTATATATCTACATATAGGTGAGTAAGAGAATAATTGTTTTAATGGTAATGCTTTTTAAGTGCCTTTTAGGTGCTATTCCTACTGGTCTTAGCAAATATATTTCAGGATTCTATATCCATAACTTCTATTCATCATCTGTCACTTCAAAGTATTTCTCCTAATGTCCCAATCTTGAAACTGAGGCCTTTAGTCACAGCGCATTTCCACACTTCTGTTTTCAGAAGCAGTTTTTATATTTAAAATTCAAAGTGATAAAAACAAACAACCAAACAAAAAAAACACCATGTGCTGCTCTGAACTGTAGCAAACCTATAAATTAATTTGTAAGTTTATCTCAATATATCTCTGTTGAATCATGCACCTTATTTTTTTATTGAACATGTTTTCTTCTATATAATACATTAATTTTTTTATTGAAAACTCATCTATTATCTAGGTTAGTATACATACCCTGTGTTTTAGAGATACTTTAACTTTCTGGCTAATAAAAAGTTAACAATTATTCAATTATCGGTAGATA
The DNA here is from genome assembly GCA_027563665.1 of Antrozous pallidus. Classification (NCBI taxonomy): domain Eukaryota; kingdom Metazoa; phylum Chordata; class Mammalia; order Chiroptera; family Vespertilionidae; genus Antrozous; species Antrozous pallidus. The sequence continues at coordinate 75,419,004 of CM050508.1, forward strand.
AAGTGAACTGATACTAATTTAGTTAACGTTTCTTATTGTTGTTTCTGTTTGTCTACCTTGAGCTACAACATAACTATATGAATTATTTAGCAATCATTTTCAAATAGGGGCTGGAATATCCATTGTGCTCCATTCTTAAATGCTATAGTTCACTTTTATAAAAGCAGAGTCAAATGCATCATTTTAGCTTTTAAATTTTTATATATCGTGGTAGTAATAATGTGACAGCAAAATTAATATTGGTGCTCAAGTTGGTGAGCTAAATGATATAGAAGAATAATCAGAGGAGAAAAGTTAAGTAAAAATAGATATATATTGCCATATTCAGAAATGGTCACTAAAGACCAACCAACATTTTCAGAGTTAATGACTTTCTATCTTAGAAATATTTACAGTTCAGACTTTTTTATGCAGAAAGGATATCTGGGTTTTATATACAGGGGTAGGCAAAAATAGGTTTGCAGTTATGAGTATGCAGAGCACAGGTTTGATCAAGCTATTGTAAGAATCATAACCCGTATCATTTTTTCCTATGAACAATTGTACACTTACTTTTGCCCACCCTGTATTTGACTTTTTTCACCTCATGTCCCATTTGGTTCAACTTAACCTGGAATACTGTAAGTAGAAAAATTTTATGGACTTGGGGAGGATACCAACTTGTTCCTTGTTTGTCAAAGAATTGGACATTCAGTACATCGCTACATAATCAAACTTCAAATATTAGTTAACTGAAATTACGTCTTTAAGTTTTTTTGTTTTCTTCTCTTAAAAATACTGGTTATCAAAAGTTGAGTATTTGGCATGGTATCTTAAATGCAAAAGGGAAAGAAAAGAAATGAGAAGATATAGTTGTTCAAATAGAAGGATAAAGTTTCTAAGGAAGATATACTTAATATTTATTTTATTATCCAAAATTCTGAGTGCTATGAATGGTCATCAAAGACACATTCGCATTGCTCATTTGATCTTCCTTTGAAGTTTTTATTAAAATGACCATAATATGCTTTCATTTTTTTAAAGTTCTAACTTATATAATTGAAGATATGTTTAAAATTTTTCTTTATTTCAAAAGAAATAATCCATACATTCTTAAAGAAGATAAAAGAAGATAAAACATTCACTTCATTCAGATTCCATGGAATATATTGTCACCTGACAAGCATTTATTTTTAAAAATTCTAAGTGAACTGAATTCTAATTGAAAAAATGCTCTTTAATATCATTCTTTACTTACTGGTACAAGAATGTCAGCTTAAAAATTAGATGGATTTTTTTAAGCAGCTTACAGAAGTGGAATAATATTCTGAAATATTTTTAGAAGTTTATTTGGAAAAGAAGATAAATTATTTAACATTAAAGCCCACCTAGAAAATGTATTGATCTAAGGAAATGTAAGCAAGTATAAAGTACTTTAAAAATAAACACACACACACACACACACACACACAGAGAGAGAGAGAGAGAGAGAGAGAGAGAGAGAGAGAGAGAGAGAGAGAAATTGAAAGATTATAACAATAGCTAGTCACTACTCAATCTTACAGCTAAAATGATTATCTAGATTTAAACATGCATATATGCATTTTAACCATTTAGGTCCTTTAACACCTTAACAGAGGCTATTAGCCCTTCTTTTAATAATCAAGTCCCTTTATTTTGCTTAAAGATCTTGAATTTGCTGAGTGCCATGCTTATTGAATATAGTGATTGATTTATAGGAAGAATAATTACATTCTCTCATTTATATGGGGTTTAAAAATAAGCCTCGTATTCTCCACTAAAATGAAGTTAAAGGCATATCCTTATTATAGGTTATGAAAGAGAGAATAGAAGAAAAGTGTGGAATATCAAGAGATCCACTCTATTTTTACTCTCTCATCATAAATCCTGGCACAATTACCTTTTCAGAATTATAGGACATGCCGTTTTTTTTTTTAAAGCAAATTCATTTTGGTTGGAGGAACAGTCTTTTTTTATTTTTTAATAGCAATAAATGTCAAAAGCTGATATTCTGAGTTAATTTTAAACCCATGCCTATATAATGGCTTTATATTTATATTTAGAATACATTTCTAAATGGCTAATACCATCAGGAATTTGGGGGTATGCAGATATGTGGAAAGAAGAATTAGAAGGGCTCAACCTTACATACTTGCAACCAGGTCTGTGACCTTCGTCAATATTGTCAATATTGTGGCAGGTACTTAAGACACTAGAACCTATTTGGTAAAGGAAAGGGTTTTTTTTGTTTGTTTGTTTGTTTGTTTGTTTTTTTTTAGGTCTTGCTTGCAGCGGGCAAAAAATAATTTGGCAAAAATAGTATACTATGAGTGGGAATAGTGAAAACATGAGCTTTCCCTTCAGAATATCTGTATTTTTCTATGAAAATGTCTTACATTTTGAGTATTTGATTATCTTTCTTTTAATTACATGTGTGTATATATGTGTTTGCATGTGTGTAAATTTATACTTTTACTTCTCCAATTATCATTTTCAAATATTAAATTTAATCTTCATATTATAGAAAAATGTATATTTTTTAAAATCTTAACCATCATTTACCAATATTTAAAAATGTAATCTGTGTTTTTATGCCCTGCCTTGTTATTATTTTTGTATTATCTCTTGTCATTTAGGAATGATTTTGACTAGTGATGAACTGGTAACCCGTTCATCACTAGTAGTTTATACTTAGCCTTGATTAACTGGTTTTAATGCTCATAACCAGTTCTTCCAGTACATGAGCTTCCATTGTTGTACGTACTCTTAAATGTAGCTATTCTCTTAGCTAGGTAAAATATTTCTTCATACACTGTTTTTCAGGAAGTGTAAATGAAATGCATGCTTTACAAGCTCTAGAAACTCAGAACATTATTTACTGATATGAAAAGCATCTGGGTGTAAATATAATGTTTTGCAGTTAAAACTTTTTAAAATTATATTTTTATTGATTTCAGAGAGGATGGGGGAGGGAGAGAGAGATAGAAACATCAATGATGGGAGAAAGTCATTGATCCGACTACTTTCCATTGGTGTTTGAGCCTGTAACTCAGGCATGTGCCCTAACCAGAAATTGTCATTCTGGTTCATAGGTTGAAACTCAAGCACTGAGCTATGCCATCTGGGCTTATTATTATTATTACCATTTTATATAGATGAGAAAACTGACAGAGAGGCCGAATGTCTTGGCAAAACTAAATGAATAAATTCACAACTCAGCAGACATGAGTTTTACCATCTTTGAGCAAGGAACGATGAAATCATCCTTTTAAAGCTTGTTTATTTTTAGCTTTTTAATGTCTACCTATGTATTTGTAGTATTTTAAAAATAATATATGTATATAAAATATATTTTTAATTAATAAATGTCTTATCAGATTATTTCTACATGTTACTTTATTTTTATTGAATTTTTTGCCTGGATGTGAAAGGTCTCTAATAAGTTTAGGGAACTAAAGTACATTTGTTGGATTCAGTAACAAGTAGCATGATGGACACAAATACATGCCAAAGTGAATTCACTTTCTCTCTCCCATATGGTCTCTTTTTTAGTATATTATTCTCTCAGTGGCACTACTGCTATACCTACTCGACTATAAATGGATGGTTTGAGCACATCTCATTCCCCTTTACCTTTTTTGTAATTTTTTCTTTCTTTTTTCACTTGTTTTCCATTAATCCCACTACCTTTGTCCAGACCTTCAACTTCCTCTTATCCTGTAATACTCACATCACCAACCTACTTTAAAAATCTGGGACAAAAACTCTTCACTTTAAATTTCAGTTTTACTATATTACTTTTTAGGGTAAAAAACAAGTTTTGTTTCTTGTTCTTTGAGATGTTTCCCAATCTTGATTAATGTACCTCCACTTTTATAATTTTTACCATGCTACTGGTATGCTTCCCTTAATTGATTAACTTTTCTAAACCCTGGTAAAGTGTAATGTTAAGATATAATATCTTTGAAATATGGATTAAAATACATACATTATCATTAGTAAAAGATGATTTTTCATATACCATTTAAATAATAAATTATACCTTAATGTTTACTTTTGAGAGTCATGTCTATTACAAGCCCCACAATTATTAACTCTGCCACCTACATAAAGTCCACATTTCTCTAATTTAGGAGCCTCTTATTCTGGTGTGCTACTTGTAAATCCAGTTTTACAGTTTGTTTTCTCTGGTGGTCACTATCTTTGTCATCAGAAATGTCTTGTCTTTCTTTTTATTTTTCTCCTTTTCCCACCTGTTAATGAGAAAGATACTAATGTATCTTTCTAATGCTACAACCTAGAATTTATTCCTTTTACTTGCTTCCGCATCCTTTCCTCTTTCATCTACCAAATGTCATTCATTTTAACGCTTTACCCCAGGAGCGAGCACACTTTGAAATCTTCTCTGATTACAGCACACCACAAGAGCATTTATATTTTGAATGTACCACACTTTTGTCATTTAGGTTTTCTCTAAATTATTATATTTAAAAGTATTTTTAATGGGTCATTTTGGATTTTGTGGTAGCAAATGAGAGGCATTAGACATGCAAAAGCGTTGCAGTGGGGGAGACCCCTAGAAGAATGAAGGGGATGGAGCAGGAGCAGGCTTAACAGCAGTGAAGGGGAAGGTGAGTCAGGAAGGTTGGATAGGAAGAGCATTAGACTGCAGTATAATGTTAAGAATGTCTCAGCCAGCACATAAATAGCCCATATGCACTTATTCATTCAATGGAAAGTTGCCTGGGGAATGTCTCCTCGTTGCTGAAAGATAATGGTGGATCCTGTATGCTTGTTGAAAAATTGGCTGGTTTCCCATCACCACATTTTCCTTTAGCAGTGATTCAAATTGCTGAGAATGGAAAGAAAAAAAAAACACAGATCAAAACAACATTTTAGAATTTACTCACTTCTAAAATATGGTTTATGGCTCAACTCTAAACCAACACCTTTTATCTACTATTAATAAGATTTATGATATAGATGAAGTTCATTTGTTTCTGTACAACTTTAAATGGAAGAGACAGGGAATGGGGGAAAATGCCTAATAATTGAGTTTAAATTGATTTATTTTAATAGTAAGTAAAATTGGGTAGTCATTATTATTAGGAACTAGAGGCCTGGTGCATGGATTTGGGATCTGGCCTGTGGGGATCAGGCTGAAACTGGCTCTTCGACATTTCCCAAGGGGTCCTGGATTGTAAGGGCATAGGCCAGGTCAAGGGACCCTACTTGTGTACCATTGGGACCAGAGAGGGACCATGGGAGGGCTCCAGAGCTTGTCTACCCTGCCTCACCCAGTCCCAATCAGCGGGAACCCAGCAGCAAGGTAACCTACTGGTCGGAATGTCTGCCTCCTCATGGTCAGTGTGCATCATAGCAACTGGTCAAATGTCAGACATTTAGCATTTTGGCTTTTATTATACAGGATATTTAAAATGAACTATAGAGGCAACATTTTAAATTGGATTTTATGTTTTTGTTTTAATAAATTTCAGTTATTTGGGCCAATTATGGATACACTAGAGGCCCAGTGCACAAAATTCATGCAAGATTAGGCCTTTGCAGCTACAGCAGCTGCCTGGATCCCATGGCTGCAGCCCCGGCTTCACCTGGAAGGTCATCTGGAAGATGTCTGGTCTAATTAGCATATTACACTTTTATTGTTATTTATAATATCATAAACTGAACTGGGGAATGTCAGCTTCAATGATAATGATAAGACTATAAAGAATAATTAAATTAAATTTAATTATTTATAGAAAATAATGATAATTTATTCTAGGAAAACTATAATGAGACTTTTAAAGGTTACCTCTAACATTTTGATGGTTAATAAAACATTCTCTATTATTAAATATGTTTGCAGGGGAACAACATATCCTGAGACCTCTAAGATTCTGTGGGACAAACTATGGTATATTATCCATGAAAACATTAGTATCTCATTAAAATATGATGAGAATTATGAAAATAGAAATGCAAGCTTTAAGACCCAAAATAAAGCATAAAGACAGAGGTAACTAAGAAGGAAAATAAGGGACTAAAATACAGAGAAATTGTTGACTACTCAAAAGGAGAGATGTCTTAATCTAATGACACACAAAATTTGAAGTTAAGGACAACAAAATTATGAATACCTGAAAAGCAAAGATTGGATATAAGGAATCTGCCTCATAAAATCCAACAGAATTTAGTTGCATGTCTTTGAGAAATAATAAAAACATATTTTTCAAAAATGTTTTGTTGTTGTTAATTCTTACTTGGGAATATTTTTTCCCCACTGCTTTTTTAGAAAGATTGGGATGAGAGAGTGGGAGAGAAGAAAGAGAGAAAGAAAGAGAAACATTGATGTGAGAGAGACACATTGATTGGTTGTCTACCCTATACGGGATTAAACCTGCAACACAAGTATGTGCCCTTAGTCAGTTATAACCTGCGACCCTACATGCACAGGCTGATGCTCAAACCCTTTAGCAGTACAGTCAGGGCTCATAGATGTTTTTAAATTTTTTATTCATTGATTTTTTATAATTTTTAGAGAGAGAGAGAGAGAGAGAAACATTGATTTGTTATTCAGCATATTTATGTCTTATTGGTTGACTAGAGGCCTGGTGCACAAAATTTATGCATGGGTTGGAGTCCCCTCAGCCCAGCCTGTACCCTCTCCAATCCAGGACCCCTTGGGTGATGTATGATTGCCAGTTTAGGCCTGATCCTAAACTAGCAGTCAGATATTCCTCTCACAATCTGGGACCACTGGCTCCTAACTGTTCACCTGCCTGCCTGCCTGATCACCCCTAACTGCCCCTCCTGCTGGCCTTTCCCCCCAGCTGCCCCTCCTTGCCAGCCTAGTTGCCCCCAGTGCCTACCCCCTGCTAGCCTGATAGCCCTAACTGCCCCCTCCCACTGCCTGGTCACCCCTTACTCCCCCCACCCCCACTGGCCTGGTTACCCCTTAGTGCCCCCATGCAAGCCTGATTTGCCCCCAACTGCCACCCCCCCTATCAGCTTGGTCACCCCTCACTGCCCTACCCGCTAGCCTGGTCACCGCCAACTTCCCTCCCCCTGTGGGCCTGTTTGCCCCACGCAGCCTGCTGCTTGGTTGTTTGGTCACCCCTCACTAACCCCCTGCTGGCCTAGTTTCCCCACATAGCCTGTTTGGTCATCTGTTTGGTTGTGATGATCATTTAGATTTTTATATATAGAGAGGCTAGAGGCCTGATGCATGAAATTCATGCAAGAGGCCTGGCCACCATGACATTGTTCAGAAGGATGTCCAGTCTAATTAGCATATTATGCCTTTATTATTATCAATTACTATAGATTCCTATATAAGAATCAAACCCCTAACCTTGGGAACACTCTCATCAACTGAGCTACCCAGCCAGGGCCAAAGATTTACACTTACTATTTGGCAAGTGATAGAAACCAGTTAAAGCAGATAGGGAGAATTTAAATAAGGATGCCTAGTGTAAGCTCACATTAATGATTTTTTTTTGGTGTGTGTGTGTGTGTGTGTGTGTGTGTGTGATGTGTATTAGAAGCAGAAAAAAAGTGCATGGTAGATTTCTCAGAATTCAAAAACACAAAACAATGTCGCTAATCCCTTGCCTGTCATTTCAACTTCTTTTCAAGCATCTCATTTATTATTTTCTCACTTTGCAGTCCAGGTCACTGCGTTTTGCCATCTGTTCACATTGTGAGTGGAAGATGGAAACTGCACGGCCTTGAAGTGCATACTTTCTCTGATTGGTTGCTTCTCTATGCCAGTTCCAAAATCTGAGTGGGGGAGTATTGATTGGCCAAGTTTAGGTCTAATGTAAGTCACTGTGGTTGTCTAAACATAGCATGGAACACAGGTACTCACAGCACTTCTCAGCCATCTGTGGCTTGCTTCTGGGGAAGCAAAACTTTTCCAGACAAAGCCCACACACTAAATGCCATAGATATCCACTTCAATGAGCAACACCCCTCCAAAGAGAAGGAAGACAGTGTACATAAGATCAACATCTAGCAGTTTAACATGTTAGAGTTTAATAAACTAATTTAATCCCTATTCAGTAAAAATGCAGAGCAGGAACATTTTTTCTAGAGTATTAAATTATAAAATAATAAAACCCCGTGGAAAGTTGCTCTCCTTTCTATCATTAGCATCAATGAGAAACTAAACAATACCAGTGATTAATAGTCCTCCCTGCCAGAGTAGACTCTGCTAATCACTAACCACCTTGGTATGTCATTGTCACTTTTATTTGACTTACCTGGAGTTGAACAGAATACTCTAATGATGCTGGGACGGGGAGAGAGATGATCCATTGAGAGCTTTCTGGTTTACTTAGAAAACTCTAATAATAATTCAGTTGTGACAGAGTTATGCCTGATGTTATAGTAAATAAAAAATTGATCAAAAAAGTTATAATGGTTGGGCTTGACCTAGTAATTTTCAATGCTATGGAGTTTTAATGAGCCATCTATGGAGGAGTCTGTGCAGGTTGGAGCATCTAAGAAACTCACAGAATGTCATCTGGTTAATGGTAAATCATAGTCACTATTTGGTAATTTAAATATAAAACTATTATTACCCATGTAAAGAATAGTACTTCAGAAAGCAGACTCTTAAACAGGTCAGAACCCTAATGTGTATCCATTTATTTTACTTAGCAGGGGGTTAAAAGGAGAAAGTTAACATTAAAAAGCTTTCTGAAAGTGAGATGCAAATTACAACCGTTTTATGAAATTGAAGCCCAAGAATCATTGTTATAACACTTTCAGATATACAGATTTTGGAAACCTAAGTATTTGAAATCCACATAATATAAATATAGTTTATTTGGAGGTTACAAATCTTTTTAAAAAGTCTATTTTTAAAATGATGGCCTTTAAAACAAGTAAAGATAATTGATTGGATTCGAATTAATGTAACATATAAGCCTCTGAACTCTCTTAGCTACATATTTTTATTACAAATCTACAAAACTTTCCACTTTTAAAACCTAATGTTTATGCCAGATTACACCATATCTAGGTTTATTACATGTCATTAGTTTCTGGATCTAATTCTGATACCTTTGGGGGAAAATTAGATTGCTAAATTCAAATAAGAGAAATGTATTCTTGATTAAAAATGTGATGATTTAAAATATCATTTATCAGAACTGTACTCAAGTCCCCAAACCCTTGCTTGTAGTCCCTTGAAAGGTGTGCCTGTAATATGGAGGGGCCATGATCAAGGTAGTACCCTGTAATAGGTATATGGCCTGCTATTGTGTTTACAGCTCCTAGTCTCCAGTAAAGACAACGTTGTCTACAGTCAAATTCAGTCTCCTAAAAAGCTGGTCCTTTGTAAATATCATTAGCAAGGGCACTGTGTTAGAAATTGCAGAGGAAAATCAATAAATGTGATATATCACATATACAAATTAAGAAATAAAAATCACATAATCATATCAATTGACACACAAAAAACATTTGACAAAATCCAACACCCCTTCTTGATCAAAACACTCAACAAGATGGGAATAGAAGGATCATACCTCAACAAAATAAAATCTATGTATGAAAAACCCTTAGCCAACATCATATTCAATGGGCAAAAACTGAATCCATTTTTCCTAAGAACAAGAACAAGACAGGGATGTCCAGTCTCACCACTCCTGTTCAACATAGTACTGGAAGTACTAGCCATTGCGATCAGACAAGAAGAAGAAATAAAAGGCATCCAAATTGGAAAAGAAGAAGTAAAACTGTCCTTATTTGCAAATGACATGATATTGTACATAAAAAACCCTAAAGACTCTATCAAAAATTATTAGACTTAATAAATTAATTCGGCAATGTAGCAGGATACAAAATTAATACCAAGAAATCGATGGTATTCCTTTACACCAATAGAGAACTTATAGAAAGAGAGACTAAAAAAGCAATCCCATTTACCATAATAAAAAAATTAAGATACCTAGGAATAAACTTAACTAAGGAGGTAAAAAACCTGTATGTGAAAAACTACAGGACACTGAAAAAAGAGATAGAGGAATATATACATACATGGAAGAACATACCATGTTCATGGATTGGTAGAATCAACATCATCAAAATGTCCACACTACCCAAAGCAATCTACAGATTCAATGCAATCCCCATTAAAATACCAATGGCATATTTCACTGACCTACAACAAATTTTCCAAAAATTCATCTGGAACAAAAAATATAAGATCCTGAATAGCTGCAGCAATCCAGAGAAAGAAGAAAAAAGTAGGTGGGAGCTCAATACCAGATTTCAAGCTGTATTACAAAGCCACTGTTCTTAAAACAGCCTGGTACTGGCACAAGAACTGACATATAGATAAATGGAATAGAATAGAAATCCCAGAAATCGACCCAAACCACTATGCCCAATTAATATTTGACAAAGGAGGCATGAACATAAAACAGAGTCAAGATAATCTCTTCAACAAATGGTGTTGGGAAAATTGGACAGATACATACAAAAAAATGAAACTAGACCACCAACTTACACCTACACAAAAATAAACTCAGAATGGATCAAAGACTTAAACATAAGAAGGGAAACCATAAAAATACTAGAGGAATCCACAGGCAGAAAAATCTCAGACATATGCTGAAGGAACTTCTTCAATGATACTGCTCCTAGAGCAATGGAAGCTAAAGAGAAAATATAGAAATGGGACTATATCAAGATAAAAAGCTTTTGCACAGCAAAAGAAACCATCAACAAAACAAGAAATCCCACTGTGTGGAAGAACATATTTGCCAATGTCGCCACAGACAAGGGTTTAATCTCCAACATTTACAGGGAACTCATACAACTTAACAAAAGGAAGATAAACAATCCAATAAAAAAACAGGCAACGGACCTAAATAGACACTTTTCGAAGAGGAAAGAAGGAAGGCTAAGAGACATATGAAAACATGCTCAAAGTCACTAATGTTCTGAGAGATGCAAATCAAAACAACAATGAGGTATCATCTCACTCCCGTCAGAATGGCAATCATCAACAAATCAACAAACGACAAGTGTTGGCAAGGATGTGGAGAAAAAGGAACTCTTTTGCACTGCTGGTGGGAATGCAGACTGGTGCAGCCACTGTGGAGAACAGTATGGAGCTTCCTTAAAAAACTAAAAATGGAACTCCCATTTGTCCCAGTGATTTCACTTCCAGGAATATATCCCAAGAAACTAGAAACATGAATTAGAAAGGATATATGCACCCTTATGTTCATAGCAGCACAATTTACCATAGCTAAGATTTGGAAACAGCCTAAGTGCCCATCAGCAGATGAGTTGATTAAAAAACTGTGGTACATCTACACAATGGAATACTATGCTGCAGTAAAAAAAGGGAATTCTTACCATTTGCAACAGCCTGGATGAAACTGGAAAACATTATGCTAAGTGAAATAAGCCAGTCAGAGAAAGACAAATACCACATTAACTCACTCATTTGTGGAATATAATGAACAACATAAACTGATGAACAGGGACAGATCCAGAGGCAGAGAAGTATCTACCAGAATGCTGGACCTCGGGGAAGGTAGGGGAGGGAGGGGGAAAAGAGGAGAGATCAACCAAAGAACTTGTATGCATGAATATAAGCCTAACCAATGGACATGAATACCAGGGGGGTGAGGGCATGAGTGGGGAGAGGTTTGGGGGGTTAATAGAGGGACAAGAACACATATGTAATACCTTAATCAATAAATTGGGAGAAAAAGGAAATTGCTGCAGAGGATCATTTCAGAAGGTGTTGAGATTTGAAATCCTATATAGACTGTTTATTAATAAATGTATCTCTCGAATGCATTTGGGGGTGATCTCAATTATAGTTTCAGGTGTCTTTCAAAGGCAGCAGGGGAAAAGAAACACATGCACCAGTTTTGAAATTTCCTTTTCTTATCTGAAGGGCACTGCTTTCAGGGAAATTGAGTCTGTACCAAAGTACCACAGGGACGTAAAACTGTTGGCCAGCAGGAACCACCAATTTTAGAGAGATCTAGTAAAGGCATAGTTTATGAACTAAAAGGTTGGCTTTAAGCTGCCACTTCCTTCATATGCATTTCAAAGAATTGCCCATGTAACTATTTACTTAATTGAACAGAACATTGCCTAAAGAACTTGTCAGTCCTAAGAACAACAACAACAACAAAAGGTGTGTGGGAGGGCAAAATGGCACAGCAGAAACACTTTGTGTGTTTTTATTGAACAATTTTAAACCAGCTTAACTGGTTGTTTTTTTGTCAGAGTCAATTAGCAGCATCCTTGGAGTGTTTTCCTGGAGCAGGTTACTGTGAGAGGTGCTGGGGCAAGGTGACGGGTAGAAATGAGCAGAGGATTAAATAGCATGCTTTCATTATGGTTATGATTTGTGTTCAGAAGTGAAAATTGTAGAATATCCCAGAAAGGTATTAACACTTAAAGGTATTCAGCATTATATGATACTGGAGGCCCAATGCACGGAATTCCTGTAAGAGTAGGCCTTTTTCCCCCTGGCTGCCGCCACTGGCTTCCCTCTGGCACCCGGGACCTGGGCTTCCCTCTGGCACCAGGGTCCCAGGCTTCCTTCTGGCCGCTGGCAGGCACCGGGGACCCGTGTTTCCTTCACAGCTCTGGCTTTGTCTGAAAGGTTGTCCGGAACAACATCCAGTCTAATTAGCATATTATGCTTTTATTATTATAGATTCTATACCATGTATCCTACCTACAGTCACCATTTTACTGATAAGGAAATAGACACAAGTTAACTAATTCACGTCCGCAGAGACTGAGTGGTTGTGGGAACCACACCAGGATCCCTAGTTAGTCAAGGCCAATAGGGGCACAGAGGCCTTGTTGTCAATACACCAGAATGGCCAGAGCAGCTCTGAGCATGAGCCTAATTGGGGTTGCCCAAGGCCAAGATACCATGAGCATGTGCAAGGATACATGGTTCACTGTAACCCAAATGATTGATGTCACTGTTGGCAACTAGCCTTCTTTGTCTCTGGAATAATATATAGGTTACAGACCAAGAGTCTGCTAGAGAGCAGCTGAGCAGAGGCTAGAGAGTGCAGATAAGCAGAGAAGTAGGCACAGAGAATGTAGCTCCTATGTGTGCAGGTGAAAAGAGAGCTGAGAGCTGAGAGCTGATACCGCTATGTTGTAAGGCTAAGGGCTCATAGAGTGTTCAGATACAGCTACCATGTTAGCCAGCCAGTGTGCAGGGCAGGGGAAGCAGGGGAAGCTGCTGAGTTAGAGAGCTTAGGTACCACTACGATGTGAGGCGGTAAGTCTAGAGGCAGCATCAGGCTGCTCAGATAATAACTGTGGGCACAGAGACTAGTGCTGCTTTTGTGGGAAATATGTAGATTTTAACCAGCTGGTGTCCGGCTGCCTGCTTGTGTAGACTTTGCTATGAAGGACTGTTTTGCCTGTATTGGACTATTGTGCCACTGGCTTCTGCAATAAAGACTCAATCTTATATACCCACAGCTTCTCATGGCTTCTCCGTCTAAGACCCAGTGTCCAAGGAGGCCAGCCCCAGGCAGCAGGGCTCGGACCCAACACCTGTAGCTAGTGAGCAGAGGATACAGGAAGAAGTTGGACTAAGTTCCCACCTGTTAGTACAGTGGGAAGGGTGCGAAAAGGAACCAACCCTGGCGAAGTCGGGAAGAGCTGAGAGGATTATAAGGGCTCAGATCCACTCAGAGTAGCAGTACTGAGTAATGCTCCTGCTGTCTCTGACAGTGATTCTTCTTATTTTTAAAATATATTTTTATTGATTTCAGAGATGAAGAAAGAGGGAGAGAGAGAGAAACATCATTGATGAGAGAGAATCATTGATTGGCTGACTCCTGCATGTCTCACACTGGGGATCGAGGCTGGAATCCAGGCATGTGCTATGACCAGGAATCAAACCTCGAGGACCTAGTTCATAAGTTGATGTTCAACCACTGAGCAATGCTGGCCGGGCATGCGTGATTATTTTTAAATAAATACATGACATAGAATCTCACTATTTACATCACAGGAATCGTTCCCTCTTGTTTTTATGATATAAACCAAAATTCTCAAGGCTCTTCATTATTCATCTCCTAACCTTTTGTACCAGCTTCATATTATCCCATGGTCTGGCAGGGCCCTGAGCTCTAGCCACACTCACCTCCTGATACACGAGCCTTCTTCCAACAGTAGCCCCAAATAGCTGATGCATACTCTCTTTAGAACTCATTTTATCTTCCCTTTCTCCAGGAAGTCAGGGAATAGGTCAAAGACCTTTGGCTCAAGTTTTCCCAGCCATAAGCGTCTCTGCAAGGATACATGGTTTAGCATCTAGCAAAGCTGACTGACTGTTGCCCCACAGCCTGCTGAGCTCTCTGAGGCTGCTGATAAGGTCTGTATTTGAATTAGCAAACACTCCAGCAGGCAAGAGTGTCCCATAAGCACACAAAATGATATTCTTGTTACTACTAAGGTAAATAAGTGCTTTTAAAACATTTTAATTCCTATTTTATGGGGAAATTCTTCAAACATAGTATTTTGCAGATGAGAAAAACTTAATTCTGTTTATATCTCATCATCCTGAAAGGGTGAATCCATTTATCTAGCTTAACTGGAATGGAAGCTCTACTCTGTCAGGCACTGCTAGTATCTGTTTTTAACTGGAGCCACAACACATTCAGAAAACAAGTTTACAGAAATCCATCAGGAAATCAGATTTCAGCATTCAGTTACTTCTTTGTAATGCAAACATTGAAATCCATTGATATATATATATATAGTAATACTATATATATATATATATAGTATTACTTTGCCACGGCCTAGCTAGGTGACCTTGGGTAAGTAACTCATCTTTGCAGATAACATTTCTACAGCTGTAGAATGAGGGATTTGAAAAGATGATCCCCAAAGGTCTTTTTCTGTTCTTAAATCCTGCTTCTCTTAGTTCCTCTCCAAGGAATTTTAACTTTGAAAACTGCTGCCATTTCACATCCTACTCTCTTTGCAAACGAGAGATTTTCAATTCCCAGTGATGAAATGAATCTGCATACACACTTGTATTTTATTACACTAGAGTAAAAGAATGTAGAGGAAAATATTTTTTTTTTCTTCTTTCAAATCCTCCTCTGAGGGAAGCAAATTTAGTTGAATTATGAAAGATACCAGGATAAGTGTACTCAGCATTTACCCATAACTCCCTTTCCCCAACTATCTGGTTTCAAATTTTAAAACCTAGGAACATTTCATTAAGAAGCCATAGCAACTCCTCTTTAATATGTGAAGAGTACATTATGAGTCACATGCATAGTTATCAACATTTTAGTACATTAGACACCACTCTCCAGTGGATGTTTATGAAGCCTTTGGGTTTAAGCACTGTTATTCCTAAGTTAGTGTGAGAATAGACCCCCGGAAAATATTTGGAATCCTTTAAACAATTAGACCTTCGTACAGTGATAGGTTCCACAGATAGCTGAATTCTAAGTATTCAAAATACTTTAGAAAATAAGACATCTTTGGGACCTTTCCCTATTTCATCTTCTATATTATCCTTTGTTTGCACAGATTTTTGTGAGTATTTGCTCTCATTCTGTGACTTGTCTTTAAACTGGCATTGTGCTATAGGTGAGCAATTCTTAACTGCAATGAAATTGAATTTATCAAAGATCTGCATTATGGTTAATTTTTTGTATCTTGTAATTCTTACTCTGAGGCCATCTTGGTTCCTTGTCAATAGACATAAACTTTTTGTATGCATATTTTTATTTATGTACTTACTAGGGGCCCAGTGCACAAATTCATGTGCCTTAAAAGGAACTGTGGGCTGCAAGGCTTTGGTAGGCACAGGGGTGGGTCTTGGCCCATTCTCGGTGCCCCCAGCCAGCTCCTCCCACTGTGACCTCCCCCTGTCCTGTCTGCCAGCAGCCTGCTTCTGCCATTGCTGCTCCCATATGCTGATGGCACTGGCCCCACTTGAACCTGTTGATGGTGAGGAGTGATTGGGGCTGGCGCCAGCAGCGGATGCAAGTGGGATTGGTGCTGTCAGGGATTGCGAGTGGTGGCTGCTGCCCCAATTGCCCCTCAGGAGCAGTTGATGAAGAAGCCCTCAGGGGAAATCAGGGCTGGCAGCTGCTACATGGACTCACTGATGGTGCCAAGTGATTGGGACAGGTGCCGGGCACAGGCAGCAAGTGCAAGCAGGCTGGCAGTAGGTGCAAGCACAGGGCAGGACTGTGGTGCATGGGAGCAAAGAATTTTCAGTAACCATGAGAAGTTCACTTAGTACTCCGTCTTGGTCTGGCACCCCCGGCTCACCTGCTCCACCATCCTGCTGCAGCCAACACCTGCCATGTTCCTCACATGCCTCCTGGTGGTCAACGGTTGTTCGATTGTTCCGTGGTTCAGTTTATTTGCATATTAGTCTTTTCTTATGTAGGATTTTTGTGTAAACTATAAACATTTAATTTCTCTCAACTCCAGAGGCTAGAAGATAGAAATGAGGGTGTCGGCAGGTTCCTCCTGAAGGGTCTCTCCTTACCTTGTAAATGGACTTCTTCTTTGTATCATTTGGAGTCCTCTCTGTGCTTCCATGTGCCTTCTCCTCTTCTTTGAAGGACACCAGCATCTTTTCAGCAGCCACATGGATTTGCTCCTTTCATTATCTGTTAAGATTCATGCCTGGTGATCCCCCTTTTTCCTGTTTGGAATCTCCAGGCATTTGCCCCTTTGCTGATTCTGGGATCTTTAGAATGAGGATCTCAGAACACCATTGAAGGAAGAGGGAATGCTGGTGAACTTCAGATTCACTTCACTTCACTGCACAGCTAGCTGGACAATTGTAGAACTACTTTCAATTCCCAGCACTTGGACATTCCTCACACGATTCTCCATCTCTTGAGGCCCTGCCAGTGTTTTGGCCTCCCTTGGCCTTGGTCCTTGTTAGCACCACTGGTCCCTGTTAGCGCCTTGGGTACCTGGATGCACATTTTAAAACTGGTAAACTATATTATTAAGTTCTGATCACTCATCTATAATTTCATATTTTCTGCCTAATAATATCATTGGCAAATAATCATTGGCTTATTTCTTCTTTTCCATTCATATGTATTCTTAAATATATTTATTGCCTTATAGTGATGAATAAGGTTTTTTAAAAATAAAACATATGGATTTAGTAGAAAGAGAGATCTTAAAGTGTTTCTGATGTTACAGAGAAAACTTTTTAGTTTATGTTTCATTAAATATTATCATTATTATAGCTCCTTCATTGCAGTTACATCAAAACAGAAATGTCATCTTATTTTTCCTTTGTTTATTAAAATCAAACATAGATATTGAATCGTACCCATTGTTTACTCTTTCACTTGAAATGAATATGGCTACCACACTTGATGAATTAATGTAGGAAAAACATGTTAATTTATTTTTAAATTTATTTTTATTGCCAAGCAATTTTTGCATTCTATGCATTGATTAATTTGGTCAGACAATATTTTATTTAAAAATTTTACATCATTATACATGATTGAAGTCATTTTATAACCTCTTTCCTTCAAAATAATGTGTATTTTTTAGTTTGAGTGCAATTCTTAAAAGATTTATATTACATCAAATTTAATATTATGATATTTAAATCATCTACAACTTGACAGATTTTTTGGTCTGCTTTATTTATTAATTATTACATGAGCTATGTTAATATATACCAATAAAATGGTAGATTTTTACATTTTCCTTATTTTGCTTGTTTACTAGTACATTACATATAAAGACTATTAATTGATGCATGCAACCTTTGAGATTTCTGGTGAACTTTCAGTATTACATAGTTATCTAGCTTTAATAATAAGGCTTTTTGGGACTTAATGTCCATTTGGTCTAGGAATAATGTAGAAATACTTGCACTCTTATTATTTGGCTGGTATTTCTTTTTTGAAACTTTTACTTACATTTTTTTTTTGTTGGCAAACTGCCGCTCTGTTGACTAATGAGTTTGCTGACCACTGGTTTAGTCATATTGGTTCTTAGCATTTAGTTAGATTTTTAAAAATTCATTCTGATCATCTAACTTGATTATCTTTTCCATTTGTATTTACTGTAAGTATTAAGAAGTCTAGATTTAGTCTTCTATCTTATTTTAGGCATATTGTAATTTAACATTTTATATACAATATTTTATACCATTTTATATATTTTCTCAATCCATTTATTTGTATTAGATTGAAAATCACACGACTAATTTATTTAACTTTAATAGTCATCTTCAAAATTTTAAAATACCAATGTCAGAATTTAAAATATATTTTTAATTTCTTTCTAAGTAATAAAGAATTAGAATACTAACTACCTTCAACTATTTTATCTTTTATATTTTTTGTTTTCCTTTATATTGTTGGAAAATTATCTGGTTGTCTTGTCATTTCCTTATATGTGATATTATCACAATTATTAATTTTCTTAGAATAGTTCCAGTTTATTCCAATTGACATGAAGTAATAATTATTACTCTCTCTTTCATCCTGGAAATTGCTGGTTCAGATTATAAATTCTGTGATCTTTTTACCTAGTTAATTTGATTTTTTCCAAAGATTTTAAAAGAAAATTTTGAATAATATCTTTTCATTTGGTTGGTTCTATTGTGTCAATATAATATGCCTAGGGGCAAATATTTTTATTTGTAATGTCCCTTTGTTTTGGCTTCCTGACTATGGATGCATGTATTTTATCAATTATGGAAAATTTTTCAGTCATTATCTTTTCTAATAATACTCTGACCCATTCTCTTTTTCTTCTTCTGGTAATTCAATTAGCTATTCCATCATTACACTTGCCTTCATTGCTATTAACACAATTTTATATTTTTCATTTCTCTTTTTGGTTATATTTAATATTATTCCTATAGATTTATTTTCTATTTCATTAATTTTCTTATCAACAGTGATCTGCCATTTGGTTTTACATAGCAACAATACAATTTTCCTACTTCTAAAAACTCTCTATATTTTTCAAATATGTGGATATTTTATAGTCCATTGCTTTTTACTATTTTATTTGTTTCAACATATAAAGTATTATTTTTAATTTTGTATCAGATAATTTCATTTGTCTATCTTTATAGCTCTGAATATTCTATTTCTTGTTTCTGACAGCTGGTGGCTTATTTAATTTTATTTATTGGTTTTAGAGAGAGAGGGGGAGAGAGACAGAGAGAGGGGGAGAGGAAGTAGAATGGTGACATTGTATTGTGACTTTAGCTATTTATTTATTTATTTTTTACCTATGGGAATTCTTTGAAGCCTGGGTTAAAGAGAGTAGTCCAGAGATTTTCAAAACCTTCTTAGAAATACATCAAATTCTTAGCATAGGTTTTTTTGTTGTTTGTTTTGTTTTATTTCTTTTTAAATGTCTGTTAGTATATACAGACTAAAAACTCATGTCCCGGTAAGATAGTGGTTATGAATTGTCACCAGCAATTTTCTTTTCAATGTCCTCACAGTTAAGATTTGATTTTAATTTATATTTCACACTCATTCTGTAGTCCTGCATGTTATTTTATCAAGGGGAATAAAATGGTCTTCTTATATAGGTCTCTGGTTTTAGCTCCTGACCTTTATTTCCAGAAGAACTTTAAAACAAAAGTCAGCTTCCCCTATTTAGCAAATATTTATAATACATATCCATGATCTAATGTTCCCTTTAATTCTCTAATTCTTTGACATCAGATCATACCAGTTCTAATTTATAATATTTTCAGTAAGATGATTTTTTTAAGGTAAGTTCCTCTTCAATTCTTTGTTTTTTAAGTTTCAGTGCTAAACTTGTACCACATTTTAAAAAAAAAATAATTTTCCAAAGAAAATTATACATAACAATTTAGGTATTATAAATTTAGGCATTTTAAATTTATTTCAAAATCCAATTTTTCTTTTTAATTTTATTGTAAAACTGAAGTATAGGTATTTAAATCTAGTTAATAAAATAATAAAATCATTACCTAGGAATTCCCCACAAAGTTATTATAGTTAGTAAATGTGATGTAAATAGAGATTACTTTGATTTTGAAAATATATACTGATAAAATATATTCACATTAAAATATTCTCATAGAAAGTTTTTATACTTAGAGTCATTTTGTAATTCTACTTGTATTAGATAAATGTAAAAATAATAGTGCATTAGCAGTTACTGAAATAAGTAGAAAATAAAAGGTCAAGTTTGCAAGCATATAGTCAACACAAAGAAACTGTAATATTAATAAGTAATTTGTGGCCATGGTAAATAAGAAATGAAAAAAATACTTATCATTTTATATAGATTTGCCACATAACCAATATTAATTCATATATTTGGTAGTTATAGTAAGATTTTTAAAATATAATTTCTTTCAAGGGAGTGACCAAAAATAGTAAAAAAAATTGACGGAGTTATTTGAGCCATATAACTATCCCAAGATGGTCATGAGTTGAAAATTTGTATCAAGGTTTACCTAAATTTACATCATTTTTGAAATCTGTAGTTAATACTTTGGATAACCAATACTTAGAATGTGATTTGAAATTTCTTTTCTTATGAAATATCCTTACACAAGCATGACATGGCTTTTCTAAAAATGTCTTATGTATGAGTCTGAGTATATTTTATAAGTCTGATGGAAAATGCAAATTTGAGGGCTTTCATGGATTAAGGGTAAAGACTCAACTGTTCAGAGGCCCTAAGTCGTCACTTTGCTTTTCAGGTTAATAAAAGCATATCCTTTGGTTGTATTATAGTGCTTTACAATTGCAAAGTAATGAACAGTACACTATGTCATTTCTTAACATGCCCTATCTTTAAGGTTAAAATATTTTATTCAATACCTTTAATGTTTAAAAACCAGCTATTGGCCGAGACCGGTTTGGCTCAGTGGATAGAGCGTCGGACTGCGGACTGAGGGGTCCCGGGTTCGATTCCGGCAAGGGCATGTACCTTGGCTGCGGGCACATCCCCAGTAGGGGGTGTGCGAGGGGCGGCTGACCGATGTCTCTCTCTCATCGATGTTTCTGACTTTCTATCCCTCTCCCTTCCGCTCTGTAAAAAAATCAATAAAATATATTAAAAAAAAAAACCAGCTATTGTTTTCTTACAAAGAATTAGGGAGTTGAGTTGATGATGTGATAAACTGATGAAATATGTAGTACTAGAGAAATATGTATGTCTGAATTTTAAAATAAAAAGTCACTTGAAGTGAAAATCAAAGCTATCTTTTTGGTCACTTTTAGATTAAAAAGATTATATGGATTTTTCTCTCTACTGCTAACTAGAGGGTTGCCAATTCAGTCTATCTACTTCTTGTTTGCTGCCAGTTATCTTCCTAAGGACAAAGCTGATACCATCACTTTTCTTTTGAAATACCTGTTAAATGGTTTAGAATAAGAAATGATACAACTTATACCTCCAAATTTTTTATTTTTCTATTTTTGGTTTGGGTTTGTTTACATCACTGGCCATCACTAGGTACCGAGTGCTATTGCCCTACT
Organism: Antrozous pallidus; assembly: GCA_027563665.1. Taxonomy (NCBI): domain Eukaryota; kingdom Metazoa; phylum Chordata; class Mammalia; order Chiroptera; family Vespertilionidae; genus Antrozous; species Antrozous pallidus. The sequence continues at coordinate 75,440,522 of CM050508.1, forward strand.
AATCTCAAAGATCTTTGTCCAAATGCCATTCATTTTAAAATCAGCATATGTGTTTCTTTTAGTTGTTGTTGTTTTTCCCAGCATGCTTTTCCTCTAAAAGTGTATTTTTATTTGTTGATACCATATATATCCCAACATTTTAATGAAAGAATCCAGCCATGTAAATAAGTGCATGATGTGTATTTTATGAATGAAATATTTTTTGAAATAATTTATAAAACTCCTTTTTTTTGATAAAGGATCAATATAGAAATATTTTTAGCCACTGAAAATTTGAAGTAAGTTTAAAAATCAAAAGTGGAACCTTTAGATAATTTCTTACTTAACTGTCCTTTAGTACCAAATAGAATTGATGATGACAGTCTTAACAGGGTTCTATCTCCATTTCCTCAGTAAAAATCTTCCTACTCTTTGAGATTAATCTAAAAAAAAAAAAAAAGAAAAGAAAACATTTCCTTCTTTCATATCTCCTTCCATTTGAGTTGATTTCTCCACCACCATTTTTTGAAATATAAAAGCATTTTGTGCTTTTTCCTAGCTCTTTGTAATACTATCATTTGTATAATTGTCTAATTCCTCTATCCCTCTCCACATGCACATTACTAGATTGTAGATATGTTATCTTCCCTGTTGTCTTAATATCAATCCAAGTGCCCATTGTGCAGTCTATAGTAATATTTTCTGCTTGGTACGTAGGAAAATATACTTTAAATTGCCATAACAATTATCAGAGTTTTTCTACTTCTCTTTTAAAAATAATAACCATAGAGTCTGTATGTATAATGCCATTCTCATACAAGAACACATATTTGTTCAGGTGTGTTTATGTGTATTGGTTTTGTAAACTCTGAGCAGAAAAATAACAGCATGCTTAACCTCTCATTGAAGTAAAAATCATAGGAGTGGAAGAGCTTGTGGCCTCAGGGAAACTGAAAGTAATGGTTTTAAGTTTACTAATGGGCAGCTGTATTTCATGAGAGGACTTTAAAGATCCAAAAGACCAAAATATTAAGGAAAGTGAATACAGACCATATCTTAATGATCTATATTTGGTACATCAGTTTCCTTATCTATAAAATGAGAATTTAGCTTTTAAAATTCTTTAAATTTTCCTGCTTATAAAATATGAATTGTAGCCAAATTGGTCTAAATCCCAAACCAACAGCCAGCCTGAGTTAATCAAAGACCAAATTAACCATGTATCCTTTCTGAACACCCACTACCATTTTGAAGGATTGCTAATGTTCTCAATGACTGATACTTGTGCTATCATTATTGGACAATCTACTGCATAAAACAGCCAAGCAGTTCACTAATAGTTCCCACATGTCTTGGAAGGTGATGTACCTCCTAAGTCCCCAAGGAGTAACTTACTTGGCAGACCCTTGTCCAATAATTATGGCATTTAGGACAGATAGATGTGTTCTGTGCTGCAATGAGTCTCCCTTGCTGACTTAAAATGTCAAGTTTTGTTTTTATAAATGTTAAAATTAAACGAAGGGGAATATGGTCATTATAATGATGCAGCTCTAGTACTTAAAATCATTAATATCTTTTATGGAGGAACTGTTTGTAACTATTAGTTAGATTAATATTTAAAAGTCCCAAGACATTAGCATAGGCCAGAGTTGCAGTGTTTTACATTCCTAGAGATTTTTAAATCTAATATGTGATGGTTTAAATGTGCCATATTTTCCTAGAGATGATATGGACACTTTGAATAGCTCTTTTAGGAACTGATTAGATGAACCAATTAAGCTTTCACTTTTCATAGCCACTACTTTTATGGGCTTTGAGTCTTCATAATATTTCAAAAGTCAACCTGGGTTGTTTATACTGTATCAACAGTTATGTTTTTCATCTCTAGGTCACCCTGCCTTGACGTTATGATCTTCTAAAAGACAGAGATCAGCTCTGGCCAGTTTTTTTTCAGTGGTTAGAGTGTTAGCCTGTGGACCAAAGGGTTGGATTCTAGGTCAAGGGCACATATCTCAATTATAGGTCCAATCCCAGGCCCTGGTCAGAGATCTTGCAGGAGACAACCAATTGATGTGTTTCTCATCTCTCTCTCTCTCTCTCTCTCTCTCTCTCTCTCTCTCTCTCTCTCTCTCTCTCTCTCTTTTATCTCCTTCCTCTCTCCATTCCACTCTTTCTCTCTAAAGATCAATGGAACAATGGAAAAATATACTCAGGTGAGGATTAAAAAAAAAAAAAGATAGAGACTGTATTTTACACTTTTCTGAAATCCAGACATTAAGCTAACGTTGTGCTCCATTTATGTAAAATCAGTATTTGTGTAATAAGTGAATGCATTTCCACATCTTTGTACTATATTGTTAGTGCCTGCCTACTGTATCTTCTAAGAAAGACCAATTTAAAGAAACCAAAGCATACCTGAGATATAGGAATGTTTATTTTATATCTACATACATTATAAGAAAAAGAAGGAAAACTTAAAATTCTCTAAAAACCTAAGAGTTTGTGGGAATTGAAACAACTGTTTTCCCATGAAACAGCAAACATGTGGACCACATATATAAGGGCTATTAAAAAATTCATACCTGGAATATTGTGGTCATATCCTTAAAAAATTGTTCAAAAAGTTCTAAACATAGCTTTCTATGCATAATAGTGGCCTGGTACACAGATTCATGCACATTGAAAGGAAATTAATTAGAAGAAAGATTAGTGTGATAATTACATTACTGCAAAAAACCTACATGTCAAAATAGTATATATAATACTAGAGGCCCATTGCATGGATTCGTGCACCAGTGGGGTCCCTCGGTGTGGCCTGCAGTGATCAGGCTGTAGTGGGCAGTCCAATAATGCTACCTGCCATTCCTGCCTGCTGCTCCCACTCATCCCAGCCCTCCTGCGCCTGCTGCCGGGACTCAGTAGGCTCACTGCTGCTCCACCACAGTCTCTATGCACCCGTCCTAGGGTGATACTGGTGCTCCAATGGTTGAGAAACTGTGGGGGCTCATGCCTAGTCAGTCCCTAGTCAGTCCCGAAGCCAGTCCTGATGCTGGTTCTGATATGTACGGGGGAGAGTCATGCAGGGGGAGTGGCCACAGGAGAGGCTCACGACGCTGTAGAAGTGCTCGCCAGCCATGAGCCTGGTGTCTGGCGCCTTTCAATCAGCTGAGCAGCATTTCTCAATGTGGGAGTGCACTGACCACCAGGGGGTAGTTCCTGCATTGAGTACCTGCCCTCTGGTGGCCAGTGCACATCATAGTGACCAAGTGAATGGTCAACTGGTTATGTAGGCTTTTATATATATAGACTAGAGGCCTGGTGCACAAATTGGTGCATGGGGGGAGTCTGGTTGGCTTTATATATATTGCACATGCAGGAGTCAACATTTATTTTTATTTATTTATTTATTTAATATTTTAATCTTTATTGTTCAGTTTATTAATTACATTGTTCACCCCCTTTTTCCCCCTCTATAGTTCCCCACCACCCGGTACCCATCTCTCCCTCCTCCCTCACCCCCCGCACTGTCCTCTCCCATAGGTGCATGGTTTTTGTCCAGTCTCTTGCTGTACCTCCCACAGCCCTTTTCTCCCCAAGAATTGTCAGTCCTTTCCCTCTCTATGCCCATGATTCTATTATATTCACCAAGTTTATCCTGTTCATCAGATTTTTAATTCAATTGATTTTTATATTTATTTGTTGATAGATGTGTATTTGTTGTTCATAATTTTTATTTTTACCTTTTTCTTCTTCCTCTTCTTAAATAATATCTTTCAGCATTTCATATAATATTGGTTTGGTGGTAATGAATTCCTTTAGCTTTTTCTTAGCTGTGAAGCACTTTATCTGACCTTGCTGGGTAGAGTAATCTTGGTTGTATATTTTTGCTATTCATCACTTTGAATATGTCTTGCCACTCCTTTCTAGCCTGCATAGTTTCTGTTGAGAAATCCGCTGACAGTCATATGGTTACTCCCTTATAGGTAACTGTTTTTCTCTTGCTGCTTTTAATATTCTCTCTTTGTCTTTTGCTCTTGGCATTTTAATTATCATGTGCCTTGGTGTGGTCCTCTTAGGGTTCCTATATATTGGGGTTCAGTGCACTTCTTGGACTCCTAAGTCAATTTCTTTCACCAGGTGTGGGAAGTGTTTGGTCACTATTTCTTCGAATAGGTTTTCATTGTCTTGCTTTCTCTCTTTTTCTGGCACCGCTAATGTTGGTAAGCTTGAGGTTGTCCCAAAGGCCTCATACACTATCTTCAATTTTTTGTATTCTTTTGGTTTCTTGCTTTTCCAGCTGAGTGGATTTTACCTCTTTGTATTTCAAGTCTTTGACTTGGTTCTTGTGGTCCTCTAGAGTACTTTTAGATCTTTGTATAATATTTTTTATTTCAGTCAGTGTATGCTTAATTTCTAGTTGGTCTTTTTTCATATCCTTGAGGGTCTCGTTCATATCCTTGTAGGTCTCGTTCATTTCCTTGTAGGTCTCATTCATTTCCTTGTAGGTCTCGGCCTTTTGTAGGAGCCTCTTGAAAAGCCTTATAACCGTGGTTTTGAATTCTATGTCCAGTCTTTTTTCTTTCTCCTCCATTTCTTTCACATCTGATTTCTTTCCATATCTCTGCATGGTGGCTGCTTTCCTGAGTTGTTCAATTAGCTTTGTGTGGTGATGTCTTCTAAGGGATAGTAGCTCAGCCTCCCTAGTTACCTGAGGTGGATATGGGTTGCACAGTCTTGTTGAAGTTAAGCCTAGATTATTGTTGTTAGCACCATGAGGGTTTGACCTCTAGGCCAATTGGCTCTGAAGTTCAGCCGTGCTCAGGTTTGATGGGTGGAGTCTCTGGGCCAAGCAGGTAGTGTCAGCTCCACCCTATGTGGACCCTGGGACTCGGTGCTGGGTGGCAATGGCTGCCAGCACCTCTGAGAGAGAACTTCTCCTGAGCTCCACCCACTGCCGTACAATGCAACCACTCCCGAAATGAGTCTGCACACCCAACATCTCACCCAGGGTCATAAAACAATGCAGTCTTGTGGTTTCCCAAATGAGAGAGTAAGTCACGAGTCCTCTCTACGCGGTCACGGTCACACAGCTGTGCTGTTCCCAAGTTCATGTGCACTCTGCACAAGCTCGCCCTCTCCACAAGCTTGCAGACCCTTGCAGTGCCCGAGTTTCGGCGCACCTCCCCACTGTCCAGTTTTTACCCCGTATGATTGTGGGTTCCCTGGACTTCGTCCAGAGCTGGGGAATCAGTGCAGTGGGACGCCTTTGTCTCCCCGATTTGAGAAAACTGGCCGTGTTTTCAGCTGCCTGCCCTATCCACTGGTGCATGCATAGCTCCAAACCTCTCTCTGCGCATATCTTCAATGCGCTCCTCTGAGTCACAGTGTCCTATCTTCACTTTTATTTGTGGAATTTTCACTCAGCCAGCTTTCCAGTGATTCTGGATGATGTTTGTTCTTTCCTTAAGTTATAGTTTTGAAATTGCTGTGTATGGCAGCAAGATAGGTGTTTACCTTTGCGCCATCTTGGTTCATCTCCTCAACATTTATTTTTAAATTGCCAGTGGGCGTCATATGCTCTGGTCAATTGGTTGCTTGGATGGTCGATGAATAAATCACAATGTGGTTTATGTTGAAAGTCAACACAAACAATCAAATTCATGATCAACAATGACAAATCAAAACACACACGTGTGATTGACTCCAGCAAGAGCTTTATATGTATCACACATGCATGAGTCAATGTTTATTTTTAAATTTCCAGTCTGCATCACATGTACTGGCTGGTTGGTTGGTCAGACAGTCAGATTGACATATGAGTGGTCACTTAGCCATACACACACACACACACACACACACACACACACACACATACACACACACACACACCACACACACTAAAGGTCCAGCAGACGATTAAATCATGTGCATTTGGCCTAACCTGTCATCAGGGCCATGTTCGCTGCCTCATGATGCCTCGCATGCTCAGTGGATACATTTGGTAAAGAAATGTTTACCAAACCTCTTCCTAATAGGCATTTTCAAATGTTGTGTAATTTTGGAGAATTTCAACATGTGACTTAACAGAAATCTAGGTTAGGCAAAAATGAACCAAACTATAAACACTCTAAGACAGCTTTCTATTTTTCAACTGTCGCTGGAATATGCTCTCTTATGAAGACATGGTTACCAATACGGGATAAGGGAAATTTCAGGGCTATACCAGTTCAAGCTAATATAGGCTGATAATAAAGTTAAACCACAGTCAATCCTGACATATTTTGATTCTGGATCAAGAATCACTGAGGCCCAAAATAGTGGACTTAATTAGCACAGTGATCTTCACCCAGCTCTTCTTCAATTTGTATATCTTAATTTTGTCTCCATTTCAAGACATAAATTCAGCCATATTAAACTGTAAGATTTTATGACCTATCATGTTTCCAATATGCCATGTTCTGATACATTGTTTTAAAGTCATATCTAGAAACAGATATAAGCTCTGTGTCGTATTATTATGTCATCAGATACCAATATGTTTATTCAGAAACTCTTCTCAGATATGCACAACATGGAAGCCAGATATCATACCTGAACATTATTTTCAAATTAATTTATTATAGAATAATATAAGAACTAAAAACTGTAAAATATACATGTTCAGCGAATAACATCTATTGCTTCAAAGACTACCTGATTTTCATAAACTCTCACAAGCCCAAATCATCTTCTAAAGGTGTGTTTCTTATGTGTTTCAATGCTATAATATTGTTTTAAAATACTTGCATACACACTCTATACACAAAATTTACAATACAGAAGTTCCATCACTAAAAAATAAAATAAAACCTCTGTATGAACCTTATTTCTAAATGAGAAGAGAAACTTATTAAGTCTAAGTGTATATTAAAAACTTTGAAACTGGTAGAGTCTAAAAATGATTCAAATGCTATTCTTTTCTTAAATTGTATGATGGAGAAAATATCAGAGTGTATCTGGGCTCTTGAATTGGAAGTCATTTACTTTTTTGTAAAATACAGAATTGCTCCACTTTTACCTTTGAGGAGAATGGATGATAGCACGGCTTCTCTGTAGTGAGCTGCGCTTAGAGAAGAGAAAATTACCTAAAATATGTACTGTAGCACTTCAATAACTTTAGAATATAGCTGGGTTTTGTTTGTTTGTTTTAATAAAACCAGTTTGACTAGTAGTGTTAAAGACAAGATAGCTATTGTCAGGTCATAGCTTGGGAAGAAGGATGAGGAAAAGCAGAAACCTCAAATATTGGAAGCAAGCAGAACTTAAGAAAGATTTATGATTTTACCATCAGCCCTTACAGGCAAATGTAGAAAAGACTCAATAACATGATTAGACTGCCATATGTATGTTTCAGAGTTTGTGGTTGCAACAATTGAAAACTATTCCAGTTAATTAAATCAGAAAAGGAATTTTTTGGTAGGATAACTCAGAAAATTAATTGTATGTTTGAAAAAGTAGATTCCAAAGGAACCCAGGGAAGTATGTCACTGATTAGGATACCTCTACTGGACAGTTACTACTCATGAGTAGCAAAATCAATATATGTCTACCACACAATAAGAATACACTCTTTGATGAGCAAAATCTGGACAGGTTTCGCTCTAAAAAATAAAAGACTCATTTAAAAAATGGCTAGAAATGTATGGAGATAAACTTTTGTTGAAATGTGGTTTCCTTTTTAAAAATTCAAAACTTTTGTCTTACAAAATTTAGACTAAGAGATAGATGAAATGGTCTTGAAGATGGTTGCTTCAATAGATTCTTATTCTCAAAAGTCAGGATGTTTACCCATGTGATGATAATTGTTTATAATAATTTGTTGTCAAGCTAATATATGATTTGATATATTATAGAAAAGAGTCATACCTTTCCTTCTAAATATATTGTGCTCTACAGGTTATTAGTAATCAGTCAATAATCATTTACTGAATACATGGCATACTTAAAGCCCCTACCTCTAAGGGGCTTATGAATTAGTCAAAGAGGCAAAAGTTGTCATCCTAAATTAGTAAATAACAATCAAACTTATAGTAAACAACAACAACAAACTAATCTGTTCTCTAAATCTTGAAAAATGTGGCCATTTCTCTGAACCTGATATACATCATGTATATGTCTATTTTATTACCTTCACAGTAAGGAATTTTGAGAAAAAAAATAGTTCATGTTGTTATTTCATCATTATATGTGCTTAGAAGATTCTTTGTATTGAACAAGATTATTGATGATATAACTCACTCCTCAGAAAAGATTTACTAGAAAAAAAATGAAATTATATGTTCACAGAAATACATGTTAATTTCAAAACAGGTCTCATCATCACTTATATATTCTCAAGTTGTCTATAAAATAAAGAAAATATGTAAATTCTTCTTCAAAGTAGAATGCCAATGTGGGTTATCAAACTAGCATTAAGACATTGCTAAAGGATTGTATGAAGTGTGTAGAAAGTTGGGTGTACGGACTAATAGGTGGGAATTGGTGATAGAAAGAGGTGAAGCCAATGTTGGATTTTGGTTTTTATTTGACTTATTTGGTTTCTTTAGAGTTTACAGGTATAGGATCTTGTACAGTTTTAAGGACTGTGCCCATGGATACAATAGAAGAGAAAGCAGTTATACCTTCACCCTTAGGGAACAGAATATAATGACCAACACATCAATACATGCACTTAACAAGCCACAAAAACCAAAAGCTGTGGAGATATTTGTAAATATGAACAGCAAACAAACAAACAAAAAAACAAGCAAACAGTAATTTCTTCATTTACTTCTATTACTTGGACACTATAGCTATCTGGTTTCTCATCACAAGAATCAGTAACATTTCTTTGATAATTTTAAGAATAATTCATTTTTTAACACTTTTCATATATATAGTTGTTAAATGGTTTTTGAGGTAGCATTCAATATGACAGAATAAAGAAATTATTTAGATGTTGACTATCCTATCTAATAAAAAGTAATATGCAAATTGACCATACCTTTGCTATACCCGAAATCCATGCCCACCAGCCACGCCCACCAGCCAATCAGGAGCTGGGGCAGAGCCAGCCAGTGAGCTCCTGCCCAGACTGTGGGAGGTGGGGCCGAGGCGGCAGAGTCAGGGGGCGGGGCTGGGGTGGCCCGGGGCCACAGGGGGACAGGGCCAAGGTGGCCTGGGTTTCAGGGTCAGGGACAAGGTGGCCCGGGTTGTGGGGAGGCAGGGCCGAGGCGGCCAGGGAGAAGGTCTGGGCTGGGAGGGTGGACTGAGGCCTGTGCTAGCCCGGCTCGAGCTGGCTGGGGCAAAGGCCTGGGCTAGGCGGGTGGAGGAGCATGGCTGGGCAGAGCCAGCCATCGGCTCCATTGCAGGGCAATAGCTAGGTGCCCAAGGCCTAAAGCCTCTGGCCGAGGCTTTAAGCCTTGGGCAGGCTGGGGTTTGTGGTTAGCAGGACATCCCCTGAGGGCTCTCAGTATATGTGAGGGGGCAGGTTGGGCTCAGGGATCATCTACCCCCAGTACATGAATTTCATGCACTGGGCCCCTAGTCTATGTATATAAAACCCTAAGTGATCGGTTGACTGTTTGACTGCTTGCTATGATGTGCACTGACCACCAGGGGCAGACACTTAATGCAGGAGCTGCCCCTCTGTTAGTGCACTCCCACAGAGGAAGCATAGCTCAGCTGACTGATGGGCACCAGATACTGGGCTCACTGCTGGCAAGTGCAGCTGCTGTTGCAGTGCAAGCCTTTCCCGCCTCCATGGCAGCACTAATGAGCAGCAGCAGCAGCAGCAGGGGTAGCAGAGCTGGGATGAGCGGGAGCAGCATAGCACATGGGCTTGGCCTCCTCTCCACCCACCTGCTGCTTCAGCACTACTGCATACCTTGGGGGATGTCAGACTGTTGGTTTTGATCAGATTCCCGCCAGTCTGACATCCCCTGAGGGGTTCCAGATTGTGAGAGGATGCAGGCCAGACTGAGGGATGCTACTAGTACACGAATCTGTGCACTGGGCCTCTAGCTTTGTATAAAAAAAGGAATGAGGAAAATATTGTACTTGATAATAATTTCCACTTATTTAATGCCTACCATGTAAGAAACACTCTGTTTATTTCCATGTGTTTTTTCATAATTTTTTACTATTTTATTATCATATAGAAGCTATCATCCCCCAATTGAGACTCAAAGATATTAAGTAATTTTACAAGATTACTTTACAAACAAATGGGGGGCCAACATTTATACTCAAGAAGTCTAAAGTCTATACTTTTCCACTATATTTGCAGAGATTATAAATGACCTAATAGATTGCCTTGCCCAGCAGAGCCAGAAATTGCTTCCAGAAGCATGTCTATATTAGCTGCATGAAGTTGATCCCTACGTGATAATTGTGCCATTAATGTGATAGGAATATTGAAGAGCTCAGATCTTCCTGGCCCTAGGCTAAAGTATAAAAGGGAAGAAAGTTAAATAGTCTCCTACTGGTTTTAACAGGGGTCATTTCAAGGACATTGTCTAGTCTAGACAGTGAGAATCAGATGCAAGATTAGAGCAATCTTCTTTGATCCTGGGTAAGGCACAACTGGGTTTATGGATTTCTTTTCTGTAACTCTGTGTTTTATGGAAATCAGATGGGTTCATTTTAACTCACCGCTCAGTCCAGAATAATATTGTCATTAAGGCAGTAGCACTGTGTTCATGTGATTCATGAATCTATTATTTCATAATTATATAATCTTACAATCAAGAACACAATCTTCTATTTCAAGAAACAACTCAGATCTTATTCGGAAGGAAACATTCAGTTGTTGTCTCCTTTAGAATGTTTTGGCAAATATTTTTGTTGATCAATCAAGTTTAGTGAGTAACACACAATAGAGACATTTTCAAATTAGTATATGAATTTAGATAATATGTCCTATTAAAAAGGAAATAGTTTATCAAGTGACATAACCTTCATGTATAATTGAACACATTTTCCATTGTAATATCTAGTCATTGTTGAAAAAGCCTGCTTGTCAGACTTGTCATCTGCTGTTTATATAACTGGTAATTACAGAATCAAGATGAATTATCCTCTATTTTAAAGGCTATAAAATAGACACTACTCAATTAGTATAACTATATCTTTGTTCTTTGAATAAAAAGGGAAAATCAATCTCATTTCAAAGTCATTTATCTATTCCCCTCCTTCTCTTCAACCCATCACATAGAGCTGTACATTAAACCCTGTGATTCCATTTCTTACCATTACAATAGGCCTCCTTGACATAAGTTGTCATGGAATTCTCACAGAACACTTTTTTCTATTAATATGTAATCACAAACTCTTTTGCAAACTAAAACATATTAAAAAACCATGCCCAAATTTACTTTACTTAGTTGACACTTCACAGATACAACACTCCTTTTCCTAAATTGGTTATGTTACCAATTCCAGAGATTAAGTCCAGGGAAAGAAATGGCTGTTTAAACACCAAAATGCTTTGCTTGAGCAAATAACTAACCACATTTCTGGAGCTTTCTTTCTATTTTTCATCAAGTAGATCTTAACCCATGATTAAAGATAATTAAAAATGTTATTTTGAAAAAAATGTTATATAGCCCTGGCTGGGTAGCTCAGTTATAGTATCACCCTGATACACCAAGGTTGTGGGGTAAGCCTCTGGTCAGGGCACATACAAGAAGCAAGCTATGAATCTTTTAATAAGAGGAACAACAAATTGATGTTTCTCTTCCCTTTCTCTCTCTCTAGAACCAATCCTATCTAATAAAAAAACAATATGTAAATTAACTCATTCCCTCACAAATATGGCAGCACCCATAGGCACAAGATGGTGGCACCCAGGCCTTTCAGCCTCATCGGAGTCCCCCAGTCCCAGGGGGACAGCTGCTGGAACGGGCAGCATGAGCAGCCTGGCGGAATGCCTGCTTTGTGGCCGCAGTGATGAGGCAAGCATTCTCTGCCCAGCTGTGGATGGCCCTCTGGGCCACAGAGAGCCTCAGGGCAGTGGGTACGGAGTGGCCAGGCTCTGCAGAGAGCTACTGGCACACGGATTCATGTGCAGGGCTACTAGTAAATAAATACAATTAAAACTATAAATAAAAAGAGTATATATAATTACTCTTTATAAATTTCTTCTCCTGCCCTAACCGCTTTGGCTCAGTCAATAGAGGGTCAGCCTGTAAAATGAAGGGTCCCTGGTTTGATTCTGATCAGGGTCATGTACCTTGGTTGTGGGCACATCCCCAGTGGGGAGTGTGCCGGAGGCAGCTGGTCGATGTTTCCAACTCTCTATCCTTCACCCTTCATCTCTGTAAAAATATCAATAAAATATATTTAAAAAAAAAAAGATTTCTGCTCCTACATCATTATCATTTGTGGGCTTACTTCCAATAAGGGGTAACTAAATTTTTGCTTTGGCAGACAAATCTGAAATTTTTATATGCATATTTTATGTGTATATGTACACACATTTTACATATATACATTTTGTATGTAGTAACAAAGAGCAATGATTCTCTTAGAAATTTGTAGTTGCTTCCATTTATTTGTATCTTCTATTTTTCTTTAGTTCACTAATTATCAGAGAAATGAAAATTCAAACTATAATGAGATATCACCTCACACCTGTCAGGATGACTACCATCAAATCCACAAGTGCTAAGTATTGGTGAAGAGTGGAGAAAAGGAACCCCTTGTGCACTGTTGGTAGGAATGTATATTGGTGTAGCGACTATGGAAAACAGTATGGAGGCTCCTTGTAAAACTGAAAATGGAACTGCCTTATGATCCAGCAATTACTACTTCTGGTTACATATTGGGGAAAGAAACAAAACACAGGTTTGAAAGAATATAGGCACCTTTATGTTCACTGAAGTATTATTTACAATAGCTAAGATATTAAAGTAACCCAACTGCTCATCAATAGATAAGTTGATAAAAATGTTGTGGTGCATACTAGTATATATGTTTTAATACTACTTGATCATAAAAAGGAATAGAATATTACCATTTGCATAGATAGACCTAGAAGGTATTATATTAAGTGAAATAAACCAGTCAAAGAAACACAAGTGCTATACAATTTTTGGACAGGTTATTAAATTTATGTTGAATTATATAATATTTTTAAAAGTAGGAACATTTATTTTAGTAGATAAATCAACATAAATTAAATTATTTAATTTATAGTTGGTGAGAGGCTGTAGGTGAAGGGGTAAGTTTAAAAATGCAAACTATATTTCTAAGATAAAGTAGTGACTCTATATACATACATTTATAATAATAGGATATAGAAATTAAAAAATAGAAAGAAAAATAAAACATAAATCAATACAGTGTTGCAAAAAAATAGCACTTCTTTGAAACTATATTCTTCAGTATGTGAACACACATACACATATTCATTTTATTCACAGAGATATATAAACCTTTGATTCAAACATAAGTTTTAAAATATTAGAATCTTCAGATTTGAAAAAATATTTTATAGATATATTCTACACGTATAAATTGTGTATAATAAAGCTGCTTTTAAAAATAAAACGTGTATCTTTTAACCATAGAATCTCACTTCTTTAAAGGACTCAAGACAAGTGTGATTACTAAAAATTTTTATATGTACACATAAAGAATGCCATTAAAATATAGTTCCTTTCATTACAACATGTAAAGTAAGACCATCTTATAAGGATCAGAAATTATAAAGGCATACTAAATCTGGAAATTATTTTGCACCCTCTAAGGGAAGTAATTTGCTATTAAAAGAACATAGCTTCCTGAAATAATGTTTTATGCACTTATATACTAGATGTTGAAGTTTGAATATTTGCTTGGGGTTTTAGGGATTGGATCACAGGATTCTGTCAATATAGGTGGGTTCTCACATATGAACTCAATCCATAAATCTTAATAATGTCAACATTAGGAGTAAAATTGTATCATTAGAAAGGATAGATCTAACTAAAAATGTTTAAAAGACAGAGGCGGAACCAAGATGGTGGCATAGGTAAAACACCTATCTTGCCGTCATGCTCAGCAATTTTAATACTACAACTTAACGAAAGAACAAACACCTTCCAGAATCACCAGAAAGCTGGCCGAGTGAAAATTCCACAAATAAAAGTGAAGATAAGACACTGTGACTCGGAGGAGCAGCGGCGGACAGAGTTGAAAGATTCGCGCGGAGAGAGGTTTGGAGCGCGCGCCAGTGGAGAGGGCGGGTGGCTGAAAACCGGCCAGTTTTCTTGAACAGGGAGACAAAGACGTCCCACTGGACTGATTCTCCAGCTTTGGGCGAAGTCCAGGGAACCCACTATCGTACGGAGTGAAAACGGGACAGTGGGAGGGCATGCCGAAGGTCGGGTGCTGCAGGGGTCTCCCGGCTTGTGGAGAAGGCAGCTTGCGCGAACAGGTCAGCTGCGTGACCACGCAGAGAGTGCTCTGCAACTCTCATTCGGGAAACTGTCAGTCTGCTTTGTTTTACAACCCTGGGTGAGACATTGGGCATGCAGACTCATTTGGGGAGAGTCTGAATTCCCCTGCAGCCAGTGGAGCTTGGCAGCGGCTCTCTCTCAGAGGTGCTGGCAGCCATTGCCACCAACACAGAGTCCCTGGGCTGCATAGGGCGGAGCTAACGCTGTATGATTGGCACGGAGACTCCGCCCATCCAACTTGAGCACAGCTGAGCTTCACAGACAATTGGCCTGGAGGTCAAGCCCTCCAAGTGCTAACAATGATTAACCTGAGCTTAACTTCAACAAGACTGTGCAGCCCATATCCACCTCAGGTAACTGGGGAGGCTGAGCCACTGTCCCTAGTAGGAAGTCTACCACACAAAGCTAATTGACCAACTCAGGGAAGCAGCCACCATGCAGAGACATGGAAAGAAATCAGTTGTGAAAGAAATGGAGGAAAAAAACCAACTGGACATGGAATTCAAAACCACGGTTATAGGATTTTTCAAGAGGCTCCAACAAAAGGTTGAGGCCTATAAGGAATTAAGCAAGACCGCAAAGGAAATGAATGAGTCCTACAAGGAAATGAACAAGACCCTCAAGGATATGAAGCAGACTCTCAAGGATATGAAAAAGGACCAACCAGAAATTAAGCATACACTGACTGAAATAAAAAATATTATACAAAGACCTAAAAGTACTCTGGAGCACCCCAAGAACCAAGTTCAAGATTTGAAATACAAAGAAGTAAAATCCACTCAGCTGAAAAAGCAAGAAACCAAAAGAATCCAAAAAATTGAATATAGTGTAAGGGGCCTCTGGGACAACCTCAAGCATACCAACATCCGAATTATAGGGGTGCCAGAAAAAGAGAGAGACCAAGACAATGAAAACCTATTTGAAGAAATAATGACCGAAAACTTCCCACACCTGGTGAAAGAAATTGACTTAGGAGTCCAAGAAGCGCACCGAACCCCAATATATAGGAACCCTAAGAGGACCACATCAAGGCACATCATAATTAAAATGCCAAGAGCAAAAGACAAAGAGAGAATATTAAAAGCAGCAAGAGAAAAACAGATGGTTACCTATAAGGGAGCACCCATACGATTGTCAGCAGATTTCTCAACAGAAACGATGCAGGCCAGGCGGGAGTGGCAAGAAATATTCAAAGTGATGAACAGCAAGAATCTACAACCAAGATTACTCTATCCAGCAAAGCTATCATTCAGAATTGAAGGTAAAATAAAGTGCTTCGCAGACAAGAAAAAGCTAAAGGAGTTCATCACCACCAAACCAATATTATATGAAATGCTGAAAGATATTCTTTAAGAAGAGGAAGAAGAAAAAGATAAAAGTATAAATTATGAACAACAAATACACATCTATCAACAAATGAATCTAAAAATCAAGTGAATTAATAAGCTGATGAACAGGATAAACTGGTGAATGTAACAGAATCCCGGACATAGAGAGGGAATAGACTGACAACTCTTGGGGAGAAAGGGGGTGTGGGAAGTGCAGCAAGAGACTGGACAAAAATCATGAAACTATTGGAGAGGACAGTGGAGGGGGGTGAGGGCGGAGGGTGGGATGGGTACCGGGTGGAGGGGAACTATAGGGTGAAAAAAAAGGGGGAACAATGTAATTAATAAACTGAACAATAAAGATGTAAAAAATGTTTAAAAGACAAGTGGAAGTTTATGTGACTGTTATAAATTTAAACATTTGTAAAGATGAATCCGTAATATTCCAGGTATAGGATTGACATAATATTAATGTTGAATCCCTCTGTTTATTTTTGGTATTTGTATATTAATTAAATAAGAATTTATGGAATATCTGTGATATGTACATAACTTTTTAAGCTAAGAATATAAAATACATTCACACACATGTATGACCTAATAGGTTATAGAAATTATCACATATAAAATTTCACTTTTGTTGATTCATCTTGGTCTTCTTAGATGATAACATCATTAGTCAATTGACAGTGATAAAACTTCAACTTATTTTTTTCTCCTTGCACACTAAATTCACCTCTGAGTTCTGAAAAGTCTATATCCATACTATTTCTCATCATTATCCCCTATTTCTTATTCATTGCCACTAAGAACGTTTGGGACTTTTACTCTGAGTCTAACTTCCATGATTTTTTCCATTCCATAAAGTTATATATGATTAGATGGCCAAATGGTTGACATTAATGATGACTATTATTGAAGTTCAGAAAAAGAGGGCTGAGAGAGAGAGAGGGAGAGAGAGAAAGAGAAAGAGAGAGAGAACGCGCTTAAAACAGAGATCACACTGGCATGGCAATGTTCGATCCAAATGCTACACAATGGAGAGGGATTGGTAAAAAAATAAAATTAAAAATAATAATAGAATGAGGAAGAGCATTGAAAAGATGATGGTAAGAAATCACTTAAGGTACTCTGAGAGACAAAAATTGACATTAAGTAGAATTTGAACCCCTTAACAAGGTATATTTTTCAGGAGGAAAGTTACCTACTATTTCTTAAAGAAGTTATTTCTAAACACAAACAGATTAATTGATGAGGTCAAGTTTGTACAAAGATTGACAAAGAAGAAGATAAAGACAAAAAATCGGCGTCTCTTTGTTTCTCTATCAAAATTCTGTGAAATAATTAATAAAGATTCCTGTGATTTATTTCATAATAAAAATTCACATAGAAGAAATAAATCATTAGATACTTACATATCATAACAAAATTAGTTAAAATTAAGACCATTTTTATAAACTGTCAAATGATATTCAGATATTAGTTATTTAAAAGCAAATACACAACACAATACAACCAAACTTTATATCTAAAGAAATTAGAAAGAGAATAAAAACTGAAAGTTAGCAGAGAAGGAAGTAATATAAATTGGAGTTGAAATAAGTGACATAGAGACTAGAAGACAACAGGAGATAAAATCAATGAAACTGAAAAACTTTTAGCTAGACTAACCAAGAAAAAGAGATTGAATTAAACAAAATTGTAAACAGAAGAGGAGGCATTACAACTAACATCACAGAGATACAAAGGTTCATAAGAGGCTACTATGAATAATACCAACAATCTGGATAACCTAGAAGACATAGACACTGAATCATAAAGAAATGGAAAACCTGAACAGACTAATAATTACTAAGGTGATTGAAGCCGTAATCAAAATCTTCCCAACAAAGAATGCCTGGGACTAGATGGTTTCACTAGCAAATAATATCAATGCTTAAAGAAGAATTAATATCCCTCCTCAAAACCTTCTAAAAAATTGAAGAAAAAGACACAGTAGCAATTTCATTAAGCTTACTCATTAGCCTAATACCAAAGCCATATAAGGACATGACAAGGATACAAAAGTACAGGCCAATATCCCTGATGATTATATATACAAAAATCCTTTACAAGATTCTAGTAAAGTGAAATAACTGACGCATTAAGTGGATTATACAGGGTGGTTAAGTGGGATTTATCTCTAAGATTCAGGGATGGTTCAGCATATACAAGTCAATAAATGTAATACACCACATTAAAAGAATAAAAGGATAAAAATAAACCTCTAAATAGTTGCAGAAAAAAAACCATTTGATAAAATTCAATATCCTTTCATGATAAAAGTTTTCAACAAATTGCATGTAGAAGAAATATACTTCAACATAATAAAGGCCATACATGAGAAACTTACAGTTAACATTATACTCAATGGTGAAGAGCTAAAAGCCTTTTCTCCAAAATTAGGAACAAAACAAGATTTCCCACCCTCAACAGTCCAACCTAATACTAAAAGTTCTAATAGAGCACTTATGCAAGAAAAGAAATAAAAGCCTGGAAAGTAAAAAGTAAAACTGTCTCAGTTTGCAGATGACATGATCTTACTGGTACTTAGAGAAAATTCCAAAACTCCACTAACAATCTGGTAGAACTAATGAACAAATCCTATAAATATAAAAGATACAGTATCAACATAAATATCAATTACATGTCTATACACTAACAATGAGAAATATCTGTAAGCAAAATAAATAAAATAATTGATCTACAATAGCTTTAAAAGCAATAAAATATTAACTTTAAACAAGGAGGTGAAAGATCTGAGCATTTATAAAAGAAAGGCATCTATAAAAGAAATTGAAGAAGATACAAGTAAATAGAAATATAACCCCTGTCATGAACTGGAAGAATTAATAGTGTTAAAATGTTCATATTACCAAACCATCTATAGATTTAATGTAATCCCTACCAAAATCCCAATGGCATTTTTCACAGAAGTAGAAAAAAGAGATTCTAAAAAATTGTGTGGATCTACAAAAGGTCCTGAACAGTCAAAGCAATTCTGTTAAAGAAGACAAAGGTGGTGGCCTCATACTTCCAGATTTCAAACTTTACTACAAAGCTATAGCAATAAACCAGAATGGTACTGGCATAGAAATAGAAACACAGACCAATGGAATATAACTGAGAGTCCAGAAACAAACCCACACATATACAGTCAACTAATATTTCAGAAGGTATCCAAGAATACACAATAGGGAAAATACAGTATTGTTAATAAATGGTGTTGTGGAACCTTTATATTAACATCCAACAGAAAGAAATTGAACTACTATCTTACACCCCTAATAAAAATCAACTCAAAATAAAACTTTAAATGTATGTCCTGAAATGTTAAAAGTCCTAGAAGAAAACAAAGGAAAAGAGCTCCTTGGCATTGGTCTTGGCAGTTATTTTTTAGATATAAATAAAAAGTTCAAGTAACAGAAAAGTGGGACTACATCAAACTGAAAAACTTCATTACAACAATAGAAACAATCAACAGAATAAATAGGTAACCTATGGAGCGGGAGCAATCATGGCAAATTGTATGTAAGATAAGGGACTAGCCCATATGTGAAATAAGAGACTAGGCTTAGTGGATAGAGTGTGGGCCTGTGGACCAAACGGACCTGGGTTCAGTTCCCATCAAGACCATGTACTTTGGATGCCTGCTCCTCTCCAGCCTGAGCCCTCCTTGGGACTAGTCCAGGAAGCAACCAATCGATGTGTTTATCTCACATCAATGTTTCTCTCTATCTCTCTTCCACTCTCCCTATGGAAAAATATCTTCAGGTGAGAATTAACAACAACAAAACAAAGGGACTAATATCCAATAACAAAAACAAACCATACATAATCTGATTTTAAATGGACAGAAGGAGGAAGTGAATAAACATTTTCTCAAAAAAGACATACAAATGTCTAACATGAAATTATATTCATATGCCTAATCATTTGTGTAGTGAAAATTGAAACCACAATAAGATATCTCCTTACATCTGTTAAAATGGCTATTTTTTAAAAAGAAAGGAAATGAGCATTGGTAAGGATATAAAGAAAAGGATACCCTTTCACACTATTGGTGGAAATTTAAATTGGCACAACCACTATGGAAAACAATAGAACTACCATATGATCAATCAGTCCCACATCTGGCTATATTTCTGAAGGAAATGCAATCACTATCTTGAAGAGATATCTGCAGTCTCATTTTCACTGAAGCATGAGCCACAATAGCCAGGACAAGGAAACAACCTAAGTGTCCATTAATGGGTGGATGTGGTATTCTTGCCATAAAAAAGGAAGGACATCCTGTCATTTAGTACAACATGAATTGACCATGAGGTTGTTAATGCTAAGTGAAATAAGTCAAAGAATTTTATCTACTGTATAATCTCACTTAATTCTAGGAAAAGCCAAACTCCATATGCATGTACACTAATATATACATGCTATATAATAAAGAAGTAATATGCAAATTCATCATTACTCCAACACACAAGATGGCTGCCCCCATGTGGTCAAATATCTTGCCTCCATGTGGACACAAGATGGCCACCACAAGATGGCTAGCAGGGGAGGGCAGTTAGGATAACCAGGACAGCAGGGGAGGGCAGTTGGGGGAGACCAGGCCAGTAGGGGAGGGCAGTTAGGGGCAATCAGGCTGGCAGAGGAGCAGTTAAGCATTGATCAGGCTGGCAGTGGAGTGGTTGGGAGCCAGTAGTCCTGGATTGCCTATTTAGGCCCGATCCCAGTGGACATCACCCAAGGGGTCCCAGATTGGAGAGGATGCAGGTTGGGCTGAGGGCCCTGTGCACAAAATTTGTGCATGGGGGTGGGGATTGTCTCTCAGCCCATCCTGCACCCTCTCACAATCCAGGACCATTGGCTCCTAACTACTCACCTGCCTATCCATCTGATTGCCCCTTACTGCTCCCCTGCCGCAAGCCTGGCTGCCCCTTATTGCCCCCACTGCTGGCTTGTTTGCCCCCTACTGCCATCCCTGTCAGCCTGGTAACCCCAAACTGCCCCTTGCCCCTGCCAGCTGGTCATTTCTGTTACTATGACGGTGTTCCAGACAATTTGCATATTACTGTATTATTAGTATAGATATATACCACTACAATATACTAACAGGTGTATTTTTATACTTATATAAGCACACAAATGGAGGACATTTATTTAAAGGTGTTTATTTGTCTTTTTAAAGCGTGATAATGATCATCATTTTAAAAGAGAGGAAACAATTTTTAAATGGCTCATCAGAATCAATTGCCCTATGTCTTAAATATAACAAGTCTTGATGTCTGATTTGGATTTCAAAGTCTCTGTATGAGATCGCAGGCAAATGGGTGACAATCTTATTAGAACAATTCATTATTATATCTTCAGCAATTTACTCCTTGAAAGAACAGGGGTGGTGGATAGGCTTGTTAGGCCTAATTCAATGGTGATGGCTTGTGGTCACTGAGGCATGGAGAAATCTGAAAAGAAGAGGTTAGGTGATAAGTAAGGGCTATTATGTTGACTATTTTTTATACTTCTAATACATGTTTTTCCCTTTTTTTTAGAAGGCCAATAGTAAAAGTGAAACAACCAATTCACAAAAAGAAATGCACTCACCAATGTAATAGAATAAAATTGATTTGTAAGATAAGAAAATTTTGTGGTTTGTGCAATAGATGTTATTAAATTCCAGAGTGAATTTTTAAAAGAATATGACCTCATAATAGCTCCCAAATATTTGAAGATTATCTAATTCTTTTCTCTCTCTTTTTCCTCCCTCTGCCTTTCAAAACAACCCAAAATATCACTCAATACCAAATACATATACAAAAAAAGATTGGGTTGCCAATAGCTTTTCTTTTCTAAGAAAAGAAAATATTTGTTATATATTTAACAGTTGGGTTGTTTTTATTACCATAAAATTAAACATATACACTGAGTGGCCAGATTATTATGACCACCTGACGTTTGTAGGCAAATTAGCCATACACTGCATCATATGGGATATGGAATCCGAAGTCCTGTTTTAACACCTTTGGTGTCTGCAATTACCAAGATAAAACGTCTCCAATTTGCATAGAAACACAAGAATTGGACAGTCAAGCATGGGAAAAATGTCACGTGGTCTGATAATCACGTTTCCAGTTGCATAATGCAGATTGCAGAGTGAGAATTTCCTGGAAACAGTATTAAAGCATGTATCCCACATGCATGAATGCAACCCTTCAGGCTGGTGGGGGCAGTATTATGGTTTGGGGCATGTTTTCCTGACATGATTTGTGTGGAACAACATCTGAATAACACAACATACCTAAGTATCTCTGCTGATCAAGTTCATCCTATCATGTTGATGGCATATCCCAATGGAGATGGCTTCTTCCAACAAGACAATGCATCATACCATGGTACTTGTGTTGTGCAAGAGTGGTTTCAAGAATATGAGGGAGACTTTACCTTATTAGGTGGCCCTGACAATCACCAAATCTCAATCCAATTGAGCATTTGTGGGGCGAAGTTAAAAAAGCCATCAGGTAGCTGTTTCCACAACCATCAAATCTCACAGAACTGGACAGTGCTATTCATCAGGCATGGTGTCAGATTCCTCACATCACTTTTCAATATCTGATGGAGTCAATGCCAAGAAGAATAGCCACAGTATTGAAGGCAAAAGAAGTACTGATGGGGTGGTCATAATAATTTGGCCACGCAGTGTATTTTGTCATAAAGTCTTTTTTTAAGCAACACATTTTCTTTATAACATACCAAGTAATGCGGAGGTGTATTAGGAAATAAAGGCCTGGTGCACAAAGATGGGAGGGGTTGTCCCCAAGCCTAGCCTGTGCCCTCTTACCATCCAGGACCCCTTGGGGGATGTAGCAGTGCACCAAGAAGCAGGTGGCTGGGGAGGAGCCCAAGTGGCCACTCACACTCATCCCAACCTACTCTGCCTGCCACCGCAGCTTGGTAGCCCTGCTGCAGAGTTGGGAGAAGCTCCTGCCCCCACAGTTGCACTTGTCAGCTGTGAATTTGGCTTTGAGCTGAGCAGAGCTCCAGTTGTGGGAGCACACTGACCATCAGGATGGAGCTCCAGCATTGAGCGTCTGCCCCCTGGTGATCAGTGGAGATCAACTCGTCTTTCTGGTCATTCGGTCTTAAGGGTCGCTTAGGCATATATATATATATATATATATATATATATATATATATATCCATATATTTTACTTTAGTCTTAAAAATAAATACAAGGATATAGGGTTTTCTTTTTCCTTTATTGTTAAAAAAATAAAAATGGAGCCATACTCTATATGCTTTTCTTCTCTTAATTATCCTCTCTAATAAAAGAGTGATATACAAATTGACCATCACTCTAAGACACAAGATGGCTGTCCCCATGTGGTCAAAGATGGCTGCCCCCATGTGGACACAAGATGGTTGTCACAAAATGGCTGGCAGGGAAGGGCAATTGTGGATAGTTGGGGGGACCAGGCTTAAAGGGGAGGGAAGTTGGGGGGGACTAGGCCTGCAGGGAAGCACAGTGGGGTGGGGAACCAGATATACAGGGGAGGACAGTTGGACTGAAACCAGACCTGTAGAGGAGGGCAGTTGGGGAAGGGACCAGGCCTGTAGAGGAGGGTAATTGGTAGGAGCAGAGGGACAAGGCATGCAAGGGAGGACAGTTATTGGCAATCAGGCCAGCAGGGAGGGCAGTTAGGGCTGACAAGGCCAGGAGAGGAGAGCAGTTGGTGGTGGTGGCGGAGACAGATCTGCAGGAGAGGGCAGTTAGGAATGACCAGGCCAGCAGGGGATCACAGTGGGGCAATCAGGCCAGCCGGGGAGCAGTTAGGCATTGATCAGGCTGGTAGTGAAGTGGTTAGGAAGTGATCAGGCTGGCAGGCAGAAGCAGTTAGGGGCAATCAGGCAGAGACAGGTAAGCAGTTTGGAGCCAGCAATCCTGGATTATGAGAAGGATGCCCACCTGGGACCGGGCCTAAATGGTGGTCAGACATCCTTCAAGGGGTTCCAGATTGGAGAGGGTACAGGCTGGGCTGAGGGACACCCTCGCCCCATGCTTGAATTTTGTGCACCAGGCCTCTAATTTCCTTAATAAAAGTACATGGGCATATTTTCACATTAATTCATGCATCATGTATACTGTTCATTATTTCTAATATTTAGGTAGATCTTATTCTTTTCCTTTATTACTCACCTATCAATAGACATACTGGTTATTTCTTGCTTTCTTCAAACAATGTTGCATCCTTTTTCTACTAAAAACAAATACTTTCAGGTGCACTAAATTGTGTTCTGGGATTTGAGATGCTAGTTGTGCTAAATTTTATCTGAACACTATAAAAAAAGAGATTTGCTTAGCAAATGAATTATGTAATGGTGACAGTAGAGAGCAGAGTAAATGTGGTAACTGGAAACATTTCAGACTCCGAAAGCTGTAGAGGTAGGTAGTGGTTAATATACTGCAAATAGGCACCAACATTTTTTAACTTAGTTTTCTCACTATGTTGCTATCTGTTGTAACCATTGGCAAGAATAATTCTGTGGAACTAACGGATGTCTTTAACTAGAAGTAAAGACTTAGTATCTATAAAGGGGAGATATTATGCTTCATCTTGGGCCAGTTCCTGAAGCATTTTACAATGACATTCCAGAAAAACTAACCTCCACATTTTATTCAAGAATGTAAAATTTCTTTACAACTAATTGTGAGTGTGAATATCAATTGAGCAAAAGTCGCGGTCACTTGTAGTTTGCTGAAATACACTACATCTGTATTTCAGGAAATTTCCTAGTTTTCAAGATATTGTATGATGGCTTCTAATAGCTGAATTTCATTACTTTTACACTATTTTGAACCTGGTGCAAAGAACTTGAGTTAATCAAGATCTTCAGTTTTTGGAATATTTTTTATCATTCTTTAATTCAAGATTTTTCTTTTAATTTTTTTCTCTTTTAACTCCATTTCTAAATTTCTTTCATCTGTCTTCATCATAAAGTTAGGTATGAATATTACATTGTACACATTATATTTCAGTATAATATGCACATTACTATTTGTAATAAATGTATATATTAGAAGTATCAACTTTTCATTTAAAGATATTAACCTTAGAAATAGAAATATGCCAATTTCCATATCTTTATTCTTTTCTGATATAATTTTTTAATTTGACACTTCTCTCTATAATTCATTCTTTTGCTATATCATCTTTGGTATTAGTTAATCTATCTAGCACATTTGATCATTTAGCTATTAAATTTTCATATTCAGTATTTCTAATGGTCTAATGGGCTTTTATTTATAACTATAACTTTTTTATGTATAACACAACATTTTGTTGTTAACATCTTTTATCTTTTTGAAGATATACACTATGCTTATTTATTATTATTTTACCTTTGATCCATTTAGATTTGCATGTTCTACTTGCTCTGTTTCTTTATCTTTTTTTTAAGTCACTGCCCTATTCAAATAATACTTCATAACATCACATTCCTGGGAATTTAATGTTGATTTGAGACAATGGACAAAAACCTAGGCTTGTGATCTTATTGGTAAGTTTAGGAGGAAAGGGTTCTTGACTCTAAGTCATATACATTTGGCTTTCTAAGCACTTACTTGGTTCTCAATGGGTAACCCTGACCTTACTGGAAACTTTTCTCTACCTCAATCTCTGCCTTTTCTTTTCATGAGCGGGGTCTTCTTGGGTTGTAGTTAACAAAAGTTTGACCTCTGCTGGGGTGAGGTAGAAGGAAACCCCAGGGGCCATTTGTAAGCCAATTGTCATCCATTCTCTATCAGAGGGTATTCAGGAATCCCCATAATTTTAGTCATCTGACCATGCAGACCAATCAGCTATTTTACAGCCTCACAGTGTCATGGGACAGGCTAGGATCCACCCACAATTTTTTTTTTCAATTGAGAGAAGGAAATATGTATATCCATTCATTCATTTCTATTATTCCATGCCTTTCCATATACATAGATTTTTCTGTTTATCTGCATTTTTCTGTCTCCCCCAAATTCAACCAGATTGAGTAACCTCCTGGGAGTACCTTGCAGCTTTTATGGGAGTGTCTTAGCTCTATCATCCTTCCTATCAACCTATGGTTTGTTAGGTGAGATTAATCCACAATCTGATTTGTCATTTTATCCAGAAGCATCCCCTTTTCACTGGGACACTGTTGATCTTTATTGAGAAATTTAACTCTACATTTTTGAAACACTAACAAATTATAATGACCAAATGTACCAATAGCATATTTGCTAGGTTAATTTCATAGTGTTAGCACCTAGGTTAGTGTTAGCGTAATGCATTTTGATTGTGCAATTACAATCAACCTTGGAGCAGCATGTTTGAAACCTGAATTTTCTTTAGCAGCGTACAGTTGGCACTCCATATCCTTGGAGTTTCCATTTTAGGGTTTTGGGTCCTGGATTTTTATGCACAGATTCAAGCAAACATGGGTAGAAATCCTCCTCTGGGAATATGCGGATGCAGAGAGTGGACTTTATAAGAGGACTTTCTTTTGTCCGATGGTTAGTGCTCCTAACCCTGAGTTGTTCAAGGGCCAAGTGTGTACATAAAAAAATCCCAATTTCCACACTACCTGAAAACCAACACTGCAGGTGAGTATTCAGCCTTTGGTATCATGCTGAAAGGAATTTTGATGAGGAAAGATTTATGCAGAGATGGCAATCAGAATGATAAATGCATAAAACTCTGACAAATATGTACTGTTAGACCTCACTTAACATTGTGACTAAGTTCTTGGAAACTGATTTTAAGTGAAACCCGGTAACAGAAAAGCAATTTTGTCACAAGCTAGTTGATATTAACAAGATTTAAATTCCTATGGCATATTTCTGGTTAAAAAAATCATCACCAAACTTTGAATAAGACTCCTAAGCACTTCCAATATTAAACATGAAAATAACTGTGAACTTATACATATACTAGAGTCCTGGTGCATGAAAATTCATGCACTGGAGGGGGGTGTCTCTCAGCCTGGCCTGCCCCCTCTCACAGTCCAGGAGCCCTTAGGGGTGGGAGGCAACCTGGTGATCAGGGGAAGACAACACCCCCACTACACCTCTGATGCTGCCACTGCTGGCAGTGTAAGCCTCGGCCGGTCCTGGTTATCTGAGCCTTGGGTAGCCCTGGGCAGCTAGGCAGCTGCCATCTAAGGCTTGCCTGCACCTCAGGCCGGCCCTGCATGGCTGGGTGGGCTGAGGGAAAGTCCGGTTGCTCTGTGTGCTTGCTGATACCTCCCCGCCCCCGAACACCCTGCCCTCCTGCCACTGGATGGGCTGAAAGGACTAAGGGACTCCAGTGGGGCTGAGGGGACTAGGCGCTGCCATCTTGTGGCTATGGGTGCCACCATTTTGTGGCAGTGTGATGGTCAATTTGCATATTCCCTCTTTATTAGGTAGGATTTAATAAAGATTAATAAACATAAGTAAGATAATACTTTTCCAACCAACTTATTGCAGTTCAGAATCATGTGGGTAGCCAGAACAGGACTCAGCAGCTCAGGGCTCCAGACGGGAACCCACCCTAGTCAGGGCAACCTTCCATAAAAGGGCCACGCACAGCCCCACACTCATTCAGACTGGAACAGTGGAGACACTGATCCATCTCATATGCACATTTGGGCTTCGGGAAGTCACCTGAGTCCTGAAGTGAATCCATGCAAACAAGACAAGATCCTACAAACTCTGCATGATAGTGGCTCTCTCCTGGTATAATTTTATTTCTCATCACTATTACAATGAAAGAATGCCATTTAAAGTCCTGCTATAGAAAAGTTGAAGTAATTATTATGCTTGTGAAAATATAACTCAGAGGAAATAAGATATTTGTGTTCTGAGCTATATAAAGGTCCATTACATAAAAAAGAAAAATATTTCATGGTAACATCAGAATAATATTAATAGCCATTAAGATAAAAATAATTGCTAAATAAATGTATGTTCATGGAACATACTTGTGGGGGTTTTGAGAGATTTGGGGGCTGAACAACAACAGAAAAACCATGAGATGGCAGTAGCACACAGGAGCTTTGACAGGTGGGCAAGGCAGGCAGGTCCCTCCCAGAAGAGACTGGCCAGAGGCTTAAGGCCTGGGGGTTACCACTCACTGGGGAGGGGAAAAGGGAATTTCCAGGAAGAGCAGGATCAGAGTAAGAGAGGGTGCTTGTGTATCTGAGTGAAGTTTCTCAGCAGAAGTAGGGAGTCTGTAGGTCACAGAGCTCCAGAGAACAGCATCAGCTTAGAGACTTTACAGTGCCTGGCTTATCTGTGGCTAGCAGATGTTGGGTGTAATTTCACAGTCACACTCTAAATGTCTAAAAATCTGCTTATTTGGGCTTTAAAACAATTGATTCTGTAAAAAAAAATTAGTTTGGCACCCATGGGCTTTGAGTTAATGAGTCAGCCTGCTGTGAAGAAATAAACAATTTAGGGGCCAATACACAGAGGCCACCTTTGCTGGTTTATCACAGTGCTAAATACAGCATGTTATTGATATGATTGTGTCTAATTTCAAGAAAGATAGTTTCAGAGCAGAATTAGAACTAGAGTTTTCCTAAAACGGAATGACTTGCTCAGAAATTATTAGAGAAGAGGTTAAATAGAGACTGGAGTAAAATCCTTATCAGGTCACCCTTGTGACCTTATCTAAGGTAGCACATGTCTCTACTAACCAAGCTTTCTTATATACAGTAAACATGACACATAGGTACAATTTCATCGCTAAAACATTTTTCACTCACAGAAAGATCCCCTTAATATTGTTTTTGAGTTAAGAATTTAGCAATTTCTAGTTTTATGTAAATACAGATACTGGTAATGTGTGTGTGTGTGTGTGTGTGTGTGTGTGTGTGTGTGTGTGTGAATGTGTGTGGAAATTTTTAGCAAATTGTTTACATTTAACTCTTTTGATCTAATCTATTGGGACATTTTTTTGAAGTTTTAATTTTACCAATGTTTGAAAAAAAATCTTTAAACAAAATTTCTTAACACATAATATTTATTTTTATTGCTTTTGCATATTTTGTGTGTGATGTTGTGGATCCTGACATAAATGACACCAAAAGTCTCCTACTTTTTTTTAAATAACATAAAAAGTAACATTTAGATCTATTGGATTATCTACCATAGGTATATTTATGATTAAAATTTTACAGAAAACTCAAAGTAGTTTTTTTTCTTAGTGACCCCAAGATATGATGTGTAAGTGAATAAAGTATGTGATTATAATTTTAGTCAAATCACTTCTTATTCATAGTGCAATGCAATTCCAGTCGGTATGTTTTTGGACAATTATAAAGCAGTGTAATGAGCAGCCAGTAGTATCCAACCTTGCAAAGTTTGTAACATTTTAGTAATAATGGAAAATGAGTTTTTCAGTGTGCACATTACACAGAAGCTGCTGAGATTACTAGTAGTAACAAACTCCATCTCTGAGTAGTTTTCACCTTGATTGTAAGACACTTAAGAGTCTCACCCATGGATGTGACACAAACATCGCGCAGCAGAGTAAGTGATCTGAATGGCTGTCGATTTGGCAGTGCATCCTCTGAGACTGATGCCTTCTCTCACTTTCAGCTGCACCTCTTTTCCAAGTATAGCTGGCTAGAGAAGACAACTGAAGCAAAATATGGTTTCAAAAGATTACATACGTATATAATGCAGTCTTAGCAAAGAAAAAATACTCTTAAAAACAGCAACTTCTCTTTATTTCTTGATTTCTAAATAAGTAAAATCGGAGGGGTTGGGGCAGGGAGAAACACTAACCTCTAGCTGGAAAAGGTTTAGAGAAAATTCAAAACCTCACATCAGAGAGAAGCCTCTCAGCAGCACTCGGTCAGTCACTGATTGTAAGAAAAATTAATTCTATTTTTATAAACAACTTCAGTGGCTTTAATTATTAAAATCTAATATATGTGCCATTGCTGTGCACACAGGAGATCTACCAGTTAGATTTTCTTCTAGGGTGTTTATCAGAAAGCCCAAGTTCAGGGTTACTCTGGCAGCTAACAGATTGTTTTAAAGATTTAGTTGTTACTGTATTTTTTTTTCTCCTGATTTCACCACTGTGGTGGCTTAATGCTATCCCAAGCATTCTGCCACTGGAGGGCACACATGACTGCCATCAGCTCCAGGGACCACTTTGCGACACAGAGAGGAAGTGTTTCTCCTGCGAGATGGAACTCAGGTCCAGCCCTCTCCCTAATTAAATCAACAGAGGTCCTGAACGGTTACTCCATGCAAGGATCAGGGTTATCGCGCTGGTTTTAGGCCCCTTGGAGACCACACCTGATGGGACATTGTAATGAAGAATTTGTTGGTTACCCAAAATAAAATATGATTTTTATCTCTTTTTCTAGGTCTTACATTTTAGCCTGTCTTCCTGTAACTCATTGTCTTAATAAGAGTTACTCATATTGTAAAGATGTTTCTTACTTGCTTTTCTTATTGTCCAACTTTGAGCAATAGAGAAACTATATAATGCTATACTGGCTCTAGCACTCTCTTTGGTTTAGTGAAGTCTCCATGCTACTCTGCTATTCTCCAGAAATGGTAACACAGCACATTGGGGGTGGGGAGGAGCGATGCACTCAGACTATTGCACTCCTAGGCTTCTATAAAAGCCTCATTGCTTTGAACTATGGCTCAACCTCTCTAACCTCATGCTCTTCATTGATAAAATGGAGATAATAATACCAATCTCAATGTATTGTTGAAATTTACATCATATCATGTTTGAAAGCACTTTGGCAGGCAATAACTGTGGTCATCTTATAATCTATTAGTGGAAGTCTACATATTGTTAAAAGTGTTTTAGTTGATATCTGGAAATATTGTCTTTAAAAATATATGTATACTTTGAACCAGCCATTCCATTATTAGGAATTTACTTGGAGGATATAATTAGAAATTTATAATATATTGATGTAATTGGATATTTGTTATACTTTACATAGTACTTTTTAATTTTAAGAGATTGAAGGCAGAATAATAAATACCCCTTCATATGTTTTAGTCATAATCATATTAGCCAATTTTACTATGGGCATAGCACTTTTATAAGCCAAGTTTATCTTTTTTTGTTTTTCTCTTTGCTGTCTCCCCTATTGCAATGTAAGATTTGTGAGAGAAGGGATCTTATCATATTTCTTCCTATATTCTCCCAGAATAAACAGCCAATAGATTTAATTACTTAATACAAGCACAGATATGTAGACATTTTGTGAGGTTGTAAATGAATACTTAACAACATAAGAAGACCATGTAATGATACGTGAGTGAAATAAAGTATAAATAGCATGTGCTATGGTATCAAATTTGATATTTTATTTTGCAAATATTTTATAAATATTAACAATAGTTATTCTGGAAGATTTTAATGTTCCCATTTACATGTTTCCATAATTTCAGATTTGCTGCAATACACTTTGTTACCTTTGTAATACAAAGTGACTGCAATTCATCTAAACTCTCAATTTTACTCAGGCACCTAACAAGCCTCAAAGGGAGAAGTCAGAGGAGTGGTGAGTTGTCATCAGGGGTCAGGAAAATCTGGTGATTCTTAGGAAAGCCATGCTGTGGAGAGGCCTGGAAGCCAAGCCTTTTGTGGATCCACAAGGCAAGAAGCCAATGAGAAAGCACTGGCTTTCCTGGTGCAAAAGAGGAAATAGGATATGAGTAAAACTCTTGTGTATCAATGTATATCCCTCCCCAACCCCAGCACCATTATTAAAACTCATAACAGCAGCTGAAGCCAGTTTGGCTCAGTGGATAGAGCGTCGGCCTGTGGACTGAAGGGTCCTGGGTTTGATTCTGGTCAAGGGCATGTACCCTGGTTGCGGGCACATCCCCGACAGGGGGTGTGCAAGAGGCAGCTGATCGATGTTTCTCTCTCATCGATGTTTCTGACTTTCTATCCCTCTCTCTTTCTCTCTGTGAAAAATCAATAAAATATATTTTTAAAAAAACCTCATGACAGCATATAATTAAATACAATTACATTACATAATTTGATTACTTGATGATTACTGACTAGGAAGAACAATGTCATAAACCCCAGGAATACCAAGATAAAGAAGAGAGAGGTCCTGCCCTAAAAGCTCAGGGTCTGTTTGTGAGGGACAGGCTCAACCAAAGAAAGCACAGTTTGGGTTAATAATGAGGAAGATACATATATGCCTATGCTACATAGAGCAATGATACAAAGGTGAAAGAGAAGTACTAAGACAAAGCTAGTGCATGAATTTTTTGATGCTATGTCTGTTTTAACATATGAACTTAGTTATTTTACACCTCCCACCAATGCTTTAGGATTATCATCCATTTCCAGAGGCTCCTGAATGCCAGTGGTAAGTACTCAATAAATATGAATGAGACAGTTTTTATGGATAGCCTCTTCCTCATACACTCCTCACCAACATCCTGAGCTTGAATTTTATCCCCCACCCCCACTCCTTCCCTTCCACACAAAGTCTTTTCTAGGTCCCAATTCACACACTAACACATTTACTATGTATAACCTTATCAGTATATCTCTTAAACCAGTGAACTCCTCAGAGAATCTAGACCAGGTGTCTGTAAATTATAGCTCACAGGCCAAATTCTGCTCTCCTCTTGTTGTTGTTGTTTTTTGTTTGTTTGTTTATAATAAATAAAGTTTTGTTGGGCCACAGGGATGCCAATGATTTATGTATTATCTGTGATTACTTTTGTGCTACAGTGGGAACAGAGTTGAGCAGTTGCCATAGAGACTATATGGTCCAGACCACAAAATATTTACTATCTGACCTTTTATAGAAAAAGTTTGCACTTCTCTTATCTAGTCATTCTGGATTTTTTTTCCACATATTATATAATATTTTTAAATGAAACATAGTTTCCTTCTCCTCCTCTTACAACACCTTAAAAATCAACTCAGGTCTAAAAGTCTAAAAGTGTTGCTCATAGGTAAATATTTACATTCTCTTACTATAGTAAGTATGGGAACTAAAAAAAAAAAAAATCCAATACTGGTATAATTACACTGTTTTTGAAAATATCTAACAGAACAGTATATATGTATAAAGTTATGTGAAAGTCTGATTACTCTAATTTATTTTTTAAAATGTTATTCACATTCAGACTTAAAGTTGAGTGGTTACTAGAAGTCTCCAGGTATCGATATACCAAATTAAAACATTAGAGCTTAAAAAAATAGTGCCAGCATTGAGAATTGAGTTCTGTATGAAATTTGACATTTAATTTATATTTCAAATAAGTTATTTGGAATACATAAACCTGTTAAAGTTTATTCCAATATTGCTCCAAAAATAATAACTTAGGATTCGTTAAAATGCTGTGAGTGGAACGAATACACAATAAAGCAGTTGAGCTAATTTCATATATGAAGTTTCATGCCAACTGTACTATATATTTGATTATATTGATTCTGAAATCCTTCCATAGCACCACCCTGTCTGAATTGCACACATCCCTCTATAAATACAAGCTGTTTTGAAGGTGTGAGTCTTGTAGCTATTTTCTAAAGTTTGCCAAAGGGGCACGTTCGTCTGCCAAAATGAAAAACAGGGGACAATTTTTGTGCCTCTGGGTGGCTCTAAATGGCATGCTACCATCTGCCACTGGGCATGTAATAACAATAAACATTTAAAATGCTGTATCTAGTTTTACAAGATTACAAATATTCTGAATCTCCATGTGCTTTAGAGCCATGAAGACAAACAATTAACACACACACACACACACACACAGACTTACACATACCCACATGAAGAAAAACACACAAAAATATTTTATATCAACTGTTTGATTTACAACATTTTAGGGGGAAATTATTTTATTATAAAATATTGCTAAATGTATGTGACAACATATGACCAACAACATACTATCCAGAAGATGGGTAAAATAAAATTTTAGGCAGTATTGTTTCCAATGTGTAACTTCTATTTAGTCATATTCCGTGATATTAAAATGCTGGGAACCAGCCATTACCTCAACAACAGAAAGGTGTGGACAAGGAACCCTAAAGGCTTAGTCAACCTTGAAGCTCTGGAAGGTCAGAGTCAACCACTCCCTATCTAATTGAAATAAGGGCGGCAAGGGCAACTTTCCCACCAGATAATCGTGTAAATCCTTCCTGACAAGATAATCTGCTTATTTCCCGCCTAAGGGCAATGGGTGTATTCCCAGAACCTAAATAAAAGGAATGGCAATGCAAGGCAAAAGGTAGTCCTTCCACTAGAGATGGGCTACCACCTGGCCCCCCATTTTCCAAAGTAATGTTTTTCTGAGTCTCTTTATTCGTTTGTGTGCGGCCTTCTCCAGAACCCGAACCCTGAACTGGAACCCTGAACCACGTGGGACGTGAAAAGCATTCCAACATTAAAATTTGCAGATTTGCAGATTTTTTTTTTTAAATTGAGGCCTTTTTCTGACTACTTACTGAATCAAGTTTTCATCCTCACATACTAGGTAGTTAGAACTTTTTTGAGCCCTGGCTGGGTGTTCCAGTTGGTTGGATGCATCATTCTGTACACCAAAAAGAGGTTGTGGGTTTGATTCTAGGTCAAGTCACATACCTAGACTGCAGGTTTGATCCGTAGTCAGGGTGTGGATGGGAGGCCACCAATCATTCTTTGTCTCTAAAATCATAAAACATCCTTGCTTGAGGATTAATGAAAACAGGCTCTGGCCAGTTTGCTAAGTGGATAGAGCCTCAGCCCACAGACTGCAGGGTCGCTATGATTTCTTCTGGTTTAGGAAACGTACTTCTGTTGCAGGCCCAGTACTATTTACTAAATAATCATTCATGCCTCACTATTTAATAGTTCAGAAAATGGAAACATGCTGAAGGTTTGTAAAAATGAAAAAAAAAATCTCCCTTCTGACTTGAATATCATCTAGCATAATGCCATTTGGTAATAATTCCACCAATGAATTATTTCCTTTTCCTTCAAAGCATCAGTTCCTAACTCTGTAGCATTCTTAGTTTTGGTACACCTACCATAATATTATCCATTCTAAGTGGTTACTTTATTTACACTCTTATTTTTTTCTCAAAAAATTTTAGAAACTCCATAGTGGTTGCACCAGTCTACAATCCCACCAGCAGTGCATGAGGGTTCCTTTTTCTCTGCATCCTCTCCAGCAATTGTCCTTTGTTGATTTGTTGGTGAAAGCCATTCTGACAGGTGTGAGATGGTACCACATTGTCATTTTGATTTGCATCTCTCGGATAATTAGTGACTTTGAGCAGGTTTTCATGTCTCTGGGCCTTCCTTTTGTCTTCTTGTATGCCTGCATATAAGCATAACCAATGGATACAAGACACTGGGGCAGGAGGAGGGGGCAGGTGAGGGCATATGCTGAGGGGTAGGGGAGGCTGGGGAGAGGTCAATAGGAGGAAAAAAAAGGAAACATATGTACTACTATTTGTAATACTTTAAATAATAAAAAAAATATTATTAAATTAAAAAAATTCTAGATCTATATATTCTGTTCTTATTTTATTGCTTTTGCCGTATATTACCTTTGCAATTAGGGAAAAATAAAAGCTATGATTCCCTTTAAAGCTATGTCTCTGCAATGGAAGTAACTGTCACTAATGGATGTCTTAGGATGCTCTGGTGATTGAAATAAAACTTGATGGGTAACATCTCATTTACTTCTCTCACAACCCTATGAGTATAGGAATATCAAAATGAGGAAAATGATACTTTGAGCTATTGGTACAGGATAAATGTGAAACCAGGTTTGTCTGATCTGAAGATAGACCTGTGCCCTAATTTGCACATTTGTGCAATCAGGCTTAAGGAACATCATTTCAGCAAGAAGGTGTGGCTCAGTGGTTGAGGTTCCACCTATGACTAGGAAGTCATTGCTCATTTCCTGGTCAGAGCACATGCCCAGGTTGTAGGCTTGATGCCCACTATAGGGTGTGCAGCAGGCAGCCAATCGATGATTCTCTCTCATCATTTATATTTCTATTTCTCTCTCCTGCTCCATTCCTCTCTCTCTAAAGTGAATAAAACATTAAACAATGTCTAGAACTTAAGTTTCCTGAATCTTAAAGAAAGAAAGAAACATGCAGTATCACACACTCATGTGTGATTTGTTGGAAAACAGAATATATTTTTGAAGTACTACAATTTTCTAAACTTAAACTAGAAGCCACTCAATACTTTATTGTATATTTTCATATTAAATATAATCATATGCAATAAAAGTTCTTTGAAAATGCATTCTTAAATGAATAACAATATAATTCCCATACTGTTTAATATTAACAAAAGTTCAAGATTTATGGTATTAGCACCTCTAATATATTTAAATTTTCTATTAGAAAAAATATTTAGAAAATATTTTATGATAGACAAGAAAACTTCATATAGTTTTAGTAACTAAACAGAACCCATGTGGTTATCTGGTGGGTATTTACTACTAGATTTTATTGCATGCATAGATTTTTGTACTGTTTATCTTTTACTTGAGAATTTGCTTTAACTAGCAATTTACTTGGAAGTTTGGCATTTTTAACTTTTATTTTAGTGATTGGTTAGAAGTCTTTGAATAAATTCATCTTTTAATATTTTTTATGCTTTTCATTTCTTTTTCCCTCTTGTTTGGTCCTCTTAATGATCTATCCATACACACATTAGGCCCAAATAGATCATTTTTTCCACCTTTAAGATGGTTATATGAATGAATGTTCTATGAATTACACATGAATGCGTCCTATATATCCTTATGCTGAGGTTATTTCCTCCTCATGTCCCGTTTTCTCATTCAGCCCTAGATCTCTTTGTTGATCAACATCTATATTCATCCCAAATACCTTTACCTTTCTCTGCTATCTCCCCATGCTATAACTTTTACCTGACAATTGTCTTACATTGTGCATGTACCAGCTGACTGTTACTTGCTGACTTGGCTGACTCCATATTTATGGTAATAGATCCCAAATGAGCCCTCAATATTGCCATGTACTCCCACCATATTTTTAAAAAATAAAATCACCTTTGCAGTTTTTTTTTAAGTTAACTCTGTCATGTCTTCCTACCTTTCTCCATCTCTGTACTCATCTGCTCAGCCTTTTCAATCATCATAAGAAATTACACTTTGGGCAGCCCCGATACCATGGATCTTATTTTCTCTCTACTCTAAAGGGTTTCATTCCAGCAATTACTCTCTTGATTTTCTCAGCATCAATTCCTAGCTCTCTGTAGTATTCTTTATTTCAGCAAACCTACTATAATGTCATCCATCTTAAAGGAAAACAACTTATAAATTTCCTCAGGAATACCTTTTCTCTGCTCTCCTACTTACACACACACACACACACACACACACACACACACACACACACACTCCATGGATTTTCTTTCTGATTTCCCACTATCTCCTTAATTTCCTCTAATTGGGCTGTAACTTGTGAATTCACTGAAAAGTCTTCGATAGAAAATACTGGTAACCCAGAGTTTCCCCACATTGGTGGTTAGGTTTCTATCCTTGTATTCTTGAATATCTCAGCAACAATGAAAATAGAAGAAAAGAGGATATTTCCCTCTTCTTGAAACATTTTGTTTTCTAAACTTTCATGACATAACACTGACCTGCTTTTCTTTTTTTCTCTTTCTTTCTTTCTTTCTTTCTTTCTTTCTTTCTTTCTTTCTTTCTTTCTTTCTTTCTTTCTTTCATCTATCTATCATCTATCATCTTTCTATCTATCTAATCTATCATTTATCTATCTAATAAGTAGTTCTGTCTTTAATTTTGCTACTTTTAGTTTTGTTATCTTTTCTAGATTGCTTTGACTGGGATGTCTGCTTTGAAGTATCCTGGGCATCCCCAAAATCCAATCATCTTTTGTGGTATTCTTTCTAGAGCTATAGCATTAGTCCACATCTCTATATGCAACATTGTTGATTCTAAAGTTTATATGCATACTGAACCTTGTCTCTTAGAGTCATATTCAATAATCACTTCCCCACTGAGGTCCTATTTCTATAAAGAATAGACTTAAAAACTAGTATGGCCTTCCCAAATTTTAGATATCCAAGACCCAAATATTATTTCTTCCTTAAGCCCTTCTCATTACAGAGCTCGGAAATCTATCCTCCAACTCTACAGGATAAAGACTATCATACATTCCTGATTCTTCCTTCTCTTCTGCCCTATATTCTTGCTATTAGAAGGAACTGCTGGCTGTATCTCTAAAATACATTTCTGATATGACCACTTTTCAAAATTTCCTCTTCTACAATTATAGACCAAATTACCATTGTGCATTGTCTGGTCTACATAAACAATGTCCTAATGATCTCCCTAGATTCTTTCTTGACCCTCTACAATGCATCGTCCATAAAGTTATCACAGTCCTTACTAAAATTAAATCAAATAATTTTAACTCTCTGCTTCAAATTTTCCAATTGTGCTTTATTTGACTTAGAATAAAATCTACAATTAATGTTAGGTTCTAGTTGTCTGTGGCTTCAGCATCACTTTCATTTATGCTTTATTCTCTGGCATCCATTCATTCTTGCAATTCTTGACATTGATCTTCTTTCTACTTGGAATGTTCATCACCCAAATATTTTCTTGCCTGCTCCTATCCATCCTTCATGAGGAAACTCAATTATTCTTATTATTTCCAAATGAGTAGCTGGTCCACCAATTACACCTACTTATTTAATCCACAGCACTGTTTTGTAACTTAATTTATTTTTTCATGTATTTTATGTGTTTATTGCCCCTCCAAACAAATATCTGTAAACACCTTGAAGGCAATAACTCGTTCTAGTTCCTGCCCTTTTCACCAATGCCTGGTACACTGCTTAACACATAGTAAATGCTCAATAAATTGTTAGACTGAATGGTACAAAGTAGATTAGGTATCCATGGTATTTTTAAATGAAAATTCCATCTTTACTTACAACCTGCAAGGTAATAAAATATAAATTGCATTTCCTTGCTAATAATTATCTAATTACTAGAGGCCCAGTGAACAAAATTTGTGCACGGGAGGAGCGGAGGATGTCCCTTAGCCCAGACTGCACCCTCCCCAATCTGGGACCACTCGAGGGATGTCCAACCACCCATTTAGTCCCTGATCCTGGTAGGATCAGGGACTAAATGGGCAATCAGACATCCTTCCCACAATATAGGACTGCTGGCTCCAAACTGCTCACCTGCCTGCCTCCCTGATTGCCCCTAACCGCTTCTGCCTGCAAGCCTGATCATCCACTAACCACTACCCTGCCAGCCTAATTGATGTCTAACTGCTCCCCTGCCAGCTTGTTTGCCCCTAACTTCCCTCCTCTGCCGGCCTTGTCACCCCTAACTGCCTTCCCCTGTAGGCTTGATCGCCGCAACTGCCCTCCCTTGCAGGCCTGGTCCCTCCCAACCGCCCTCCCTTGCTGGCCTGATGGTCCACAACTGCCCTCCCTTCCAGGCCTGGTCCCTCCCAATGCCCTCCCCTGCTGGCCATCTTGTGGTAGCCATCTTATGTCCATATGGGGGCAGGATCTTTGACCACTCGGGGGCAGCCATCTTGTGTGTTGGAGTGATGGTCAAACTGCAAATTACTCTTTTATTAGATAGGATAGAGGCCTGGTGCATGGTGGGGGCCAGCAGGTTTGCCCTTAAGGGTGTCCTGGATCAGGGTGGAGGTTCCCTTGGGGCGAGGGGTAGCCTGGGCGAGGGGCCTCTGGGGTTTGCAGGCTGGCCTTGCCCCCCAGCGACCCAAGTAGAGGCCCTGGTATCTGGGATTAATCTATGTCTACAATTGAAACTTTGTAGCCTGGAACGCAGCCAAGCCTTCTGCTTGCTCCACTCCATGGCGGCAGCCATTTCTTTTTGAAACTTTGTAGCTTAGGCTGGCAACAGCAGGTTGAAAGCTTGGCTTCTTCCATTGCCAGGGAAACCCAAGCCTCTGTTCTCTCCAGCTCCATGACTGACACCATTTCTGTATCTTTTATAATTGAATGTTGTAACATTGCGTGGAGACCTAGGCCTGCAATGGCAGGCCGAAAGCTCGGCTTCCTCTGTTGCCCGGGAAACCCAAGCCTTCCTCCTGCTCTCAGTGGTGGCAGCCATCTTGGTTGGGGTTTATTTGCATAATCTGCTCCTGATTGGCTGGTAGGGCATGGTTGGTGGGCATGGCTTGTGGGTGTGGCAAAGGTATGGTCAAATTTGCATATTACTCTTTTATTAGATAGGATACTTATGCTAGATGGTTCTAATAATTTGCTTTTGTGAATTTTTTTATAGTATTGCAGGTTAGTGATAATATTAGGTCTTCTGAAATAGAATTTAATGAGAAAGGGAGAAGATTGTGGCTAGATGTAGATCTCATAGCTGCCTGGAGTTCAGTATAAACTTAAGAATGGCTTGTTTTGTGGAGGAGAGTAGTTATTTCATCTTCCTGTCACTGTTTCTCCTGTAAGCTATAATATCCATGCAGTATCATCCAGTCCCCTACCTCACAGAAAGGAATGTCTGAGGATTAATTAAGAAGTGTCTATAAGATTTTCTGATTTTACTTTAAAACGTATCATGAAAGTAATAAAAATGACTTGTACATTACTATAATCAGGAACTATTTTCATCTGTTACCAGCTTGTTTACACTGTCAATATTGAAGAATTATAAACATTGTTGGCTTACAAGGATAAGGCAGTAGGAGCAGTCAGATCCAAAGGCAGGCTATAAAGAAAGGCATATAGTCTATAGAGAATTTTTAAAAAATAATATAACTAGTTAAAAGCCTGTTTGTTGTTGTTAATTTGTGCTAGCAATTCTAAACAATGTCTATTATAGAATATTATTCCCTGAAAAATTTTGTTTTGATCTAAGTTCTAAACTATAGCTGCAGTTACTACAAAGTTTTAATAATGCAAATTTCAGCTTAATTAGCATATGTTATGATTTCTATTTTGCTAAACATTGTCATCAACATGAAATTTAATGTTGATAACTCCCAGTTATGAAATAGAACTCAGGTAGACCTTTTTATTTTTAAAGTAAAATTGAATCATTCTAGCTTTTTTATTTTGAACCTGGGTGATTTTCAGCAAGCAACAGAGGAAGCACTCAAATTCAAATAATTGTAAAAAATTATTTATAAAGGGATTATTAACAGTGGGATTATTTAAATATTTAAAAGTTTAATATAATAAGTGGATTTTGTTTATATTTGAAATAGAAACATTAAAATAATTTTTATTTGAGTTTTCATCCCAATATTTTATATATATAATATATGAAATCAAGAATCTTTAATTTGCAAATAATTTTCATTTCAGGAAATGGATAATAAAGGGAAAGATAATTTGATATGTTATTTCTGTTACTTTAAATATAAGGGTTTATTTAGAAAAAAAATGATAGTTCACATACACAACTTTTGAGAAACATACATTGTATTACTAGAAAGATGACAAGATTGCTAATTTTCATCTACAAAATGAGCCATATAATTTTGTAGAAATTAGATTTTGTTTTACTAGATAGCATTTTTTAAAACTATATTTTTATTGATTTTAGAGAGGAAAGGAGAGGGAGAGAGAAAGAGAGATGGAAACATCAATGATAAAGAGTCATTGATCAGCTGCCTCCTCCATGCTTCTCACTGGGGATGGAGCCTGCAACCTGGGCATGTGCCCTAATTGGGAATTGAACTGTGACCTCCTGGTTTCTAGCTCTATGCTCAACCACTGAACCATGCTGGCTGGCTACTAGATAGAATTTTTTCAAGGATAATTATAGCCTTCCATCTAAATTAATTCTATTTACTTGACTTGTAGATAGTACACACAGCATACTGGCCCCATTTTTTTTTGACCCGAATTTGAAGCATCAGTTTATTAATGTATATAATTTTCCAAATTAATTTTGGTTTGTTCTAAGTCATCAATCACCAATATAAGCCCTCAAAAAGAATATTGGGCACTTGAGACAGCAAACTGCATGTCATAAGAATTGCCCCTTGTAATTCCAGGAATCATGTTCATCTTCTCAGGTATAGTCCAGGAGGCATCTCGTGTTGTACTTTGTAACTCTCAGCCCAGTAAGACATTTGACTGCACAGCCGGGAGTAGAGATTTCACTTAAAATGCAGGGAGCTGTCAATGAAAACTCAGGGGGTGGCCAGATACCGACCATGTGTCAGGACAAAGCTGAAGTATTCTTGGAAATGAAATCCATTTCTGAGGTGCAGTGTCATATTTTGATATTATTCTCTTTTTATTATAAAGAAAGAGCCCTTCTTTACTGTTTACTTATGATTTTTTAAAAACAAAAATGAAAGAACTTGCAAACAAGAAAGGAGAAGAAAATAAACTTGAAGCCTAGGTCCACAAAGTAGATTATTTGCCTTTATTTTCCAGAAGTACTAGGACGAGTCCAATGTATACCTCTGAAGGAAGTTGTAATTGGAAATGTTTCCAAAGTGAGCTCTCACCTGAATCCCATAGACACACAGTGTTTATAGAGGGCTGCTTGCTCTGCTCTCATTTATAAACTTGGCAATTTCTTTTAACAGAAAAGTAGGCAAGGAGGCAGGTGCATGATTCCAATTGCCTGGAGTTTATTTAAATAGTCTATTTATTTTTCTGTTGAGTGCAATAAAATATACTTACCACAGCATATGTCACATGACAGGATACTT
Organism: Antrozous pallidus; assembly: GCA_027563665.1. Taxonomy (NCBI): domain Eukaryota; kingdom Metazoa; phylum Chordata; class Mammalia; order Chiroptera; family Vespertilionidae; genus Antrozous; species Antrozous pallidus. Next base: position 75,483,026 of record CM050508.1, read on the forward strand.
TTGATGTCTCAGAAATTGTTGTGTTGGGGCAGAAGACAGACTTAGGAAACTAAATCTTCATTAAAGCTGTGATTTAACTAGCCATTTTCATCAATGCACAAGCAGTCTCAATTAAAGCTAGATGAAATCTCTTTATTAGCTTGTCTCTTTAGATTTTAAAGAAAAAAATGCCTCTTCACCACTACCTGAACATGTATTAACATTAACTATTTTTGAGAAGGTGATTCTTTTTCAGTAATTTATTCAGCTCTCATAAATTATAAACACACATTTTAGTGATGGAGAACAAGTTGGCTAACACATTCTGTGTGGAAGGCTGTGGCCTGTTAATAATGTAGTCGGACAGTGGGCTTCAACCAAGATTTGAATAGACTGCACTAAGGCAATAAATTATTTTCATTTTAGAATGACAGGGCTGCACATCTTCCACGCTGTGCCTCACCTGGTTATTGTTATCATAAACCCATTAATTCTGTAACAAATTATGTCAAATGGAAAGGGTTTTATAGCGATGACATTCAGGTAATATCTCCTGATAATAAGGATGTAACACTTGCTTCCACAACAAATGTACTTCCTGCTGGTGTTTTTATGTGATGCTGCCTGGTGTTTTGCTTATTGCCCTTCAATGCAGGAGGCTTTTGTCAGTGGTCTGACAGGTGGATGTAGAAAGTATATCCTGTGAAGCCCTTTAAATGTGAAAAATACACCTATCATAGGTGAACATGGACTGGTTTCATTCTCCTTTATCTATTCATGGTATGATTAATCCTATCTATAAAAGAGCAGTACACAGATTGACCATCTCTCCAACACACAAGAGGGCTGCCCCCATGTGGTCAAAGATCCTGCCCCCATGTGGATGCAAGATGGCCACCACAAGATGGCCAGCAAGGGAGGGTTATTGGGAGGTACCAGGCCTGCAAGGGAGGGCAGTTTGGGGTGAGCAGGCTGGCAGAGGAGGGAGGTTGGGGGCAAACAGGCTGGCAGGGGAGCAGTTAGACATCAGTTAGGCTGGCAGGGTAGTGGTTAGGGAGTGATCAGGCTGGAAGGCAGAAGCAGTTAGGGGCAATCAGGGAGGCAGGCAGGTGAGCAGTTTGGAGCCAGCAGTCCTGGATTGTGAGAAGGATGTCCAACTGTTCGTTTAGGCCCGATTCTACTGGGATCGGGCCTAAAAGGGCAGTCGGACATCCCTCGAGGGGTCCCAGATTGGAGAGGGTACAGGCTGGGCTAAGGGACATCCCTCTCTCCCTTCCTCCCCCCGTGCACGAATTTTGTGCATCGGGCCTCTAATCTTCTATAATTAACAATGTATCAGATCAATCATTGACTTTTAATCAGAAGAATTTCCCCCCTTAAAACAACATTAAATCTGATTTTCTAGCCTATGAGTCAAAGACTTGATGGTGACGAGCTTTAGCCATTCAGAAAGATTGTGGCAATATTTGAATGGTATTGCAGTGACTCTGTGCTCTGTTTTTATCACCTGTTGGAGCCCCCTATAGCTCTGGACATCTTTCATAAGGAGGAGTCCATGCTAAAAACTGTCTCCGCACTTCCCAGCAGTCTCTGAGGGAGACACAGAGAAATTCCAGAGGTGATGGAGGGCACAGAAAGCATATTAAAATGTTGTTTTTTATTTGAACTACACAAAAGCCAGAGTTTAATAATGATAATAAAAAAAGACAAAACACTCAAAAGGGAAGGAATCTGACTTGTGTCTTTTGGTTAGGAAAAATAAACCAAACAAGCTAATAACTCAACCCCAAATGCTTGCATTGACTATGTGTTTTTATTTAGCTTATTTTAAATTGGATAGAATGTGGGATATTTGGGCTCAATGAATCACTTGTCAGTTACAAAATACCAACTTTTTAGCGTGATTGTAGTCAGACTGTCATTTATGTAAGTATATATGCACGTGTGTGTGTGTGTGTGTGTGTGTGTGTGTAAGTGTGCATGCATGTGTGTGAGATCATTTTTGCACATGTAGCTAATAATTAAGCAATAGCTTGTTCTGGGAATACATATCTCAAAATGTGTCACGTTTGGTTTGGATATCTTATTGAAAGTTAGACAAACCGGGCTAAATTATAATATTTAACAAACAAGTCTGGGTGCTTTGAACATGTAGTTTCTTTATAATACAGTTTTTCTACTTCAAAAAGCACAAATCACACTTCCTGGTGGTACTTTCACATGCATGTATGTCATTTCTGATGTGGCACAGGAAAAATAAAATTGAATATATATATATATATATATATATATATATATATATATATATATAGCGAGAGGTTGAGAAGCATAAAGAGAGGGAGGGATAGAGAGAAGGAAGGATAGAGGGAGAGAAGGGTAGAGAGAAGAAGGAAGAGGAAGAGAGGGAGAGAGAATGCTTTATATGTTAATTTAGAGCTGGAAGTGGAAGGAGGGAGTTGAAGTTGTAAGATGACGTATTTCTATTCAGACTCATTTTCAGCTTCTAAAGAATATTCAGTTCACACATTATTCAGGCTGTCTCATTTGATGGAAAAATTAGATATTGCTGACTCTGTCCTACTTGATGATACACTATCAGCCCAAGTAGCATCCTCCATGCTGTTTTTCACGAGGGTAATCACTCAACAAGCCTAGGCATCTGAACAATTGCCTGCTGGCATTAGTTACCTGTTCTTTTCATTTTATTTTGCCTCATCCTCCCTTAAGCCTTTTAAAAATATTTTCTTTCCTTTATCTTATGTGCTATTTTTATTGAATGACCTTTAGAGTTTGTCTTTGTTTGATGAGAATAGCCAATTCCTTATACTGAAAGGTCTGGACTTATACTGAAGAAAAATCAGAGGACTAATATTATAGTTTAAGATTCTTGCCATAGCTAGTTTGGCTCAGTGGCTAGAGCATCAGCCTGCGTACTGAAGGGTCCCAGGTTCGATCCTGGTCTAAGACACATGCCTGGGTTTCGGGCTCAATCATCAGTAGGGAGACATGCTGCAGGCTGCCAAATCAGTGATTATCTCTCACCATTAATGTTTCTATCTCTCTCTACCTCTCCCTTTCTTTCTGGAATCAGTAAAAAATATATTTAAAAAATCCATCCTCTCTCTAAATCTTCATGATTATTTGATTCCAGAATAGGAAGTATATAACCTACAAATGTGCATTTTATGGTCTTGCTCCATAAGAAATCAGGCATCGAAGTAACATTCTCTGAGGCCTGTTTCTTAACTTACAGGGGCATTGAATAGGAAAAGCTGATTAGAGAACTCTGGAGTTCTGCAGATACAGCAATTCACTAAGAGATCCAGTCCAGCATTTGACTCTGCACAGGTCGAACCCCGAGGTACCAATGTGGTGTAAATCAATTCCAATGTTTTAGGTTTAGATTTGGAATGCATTTTTCTACATAATGTTTTAGAGCAGGGTTTTAAAAACTGGCCCTGAATTAGGAGTTTAATAATTGACTATGATACTTTTCTTTTGCTCTTATGTCAATAATAATTTTTAAATGTTATAATGAAATAAGGCAGGCCAATTCTAGTGCCTGCATTTCTGTTTATATTTGTGATGGCTTTGGAACTATACATTGTATCTGAAAAATCTTGGGCTTATTACATTCCATCTATACCAAGTAAAGGTAAAATAATCTCAAAATGTTCTATATTAATGAGAGTTTAAGATATTTGGAAAGATAAAATGGTTCAAAAATTACTATAAATATATAGCACATGTACATATGCAGTGTAGTATTATGACAAACTGCTGTATTCCTGTTAAAAGGGCGGCATAGTTTTAGGTAAGAAGCATCATTTGATACTTTAAAGTTAGTTTGGATCTTGGTGTCATGGTTATATTACTTAATTTGAATTTTAAATTTTATCAGAACTATACTATGGTGATTTATACTGAGTTTTACATTTATATGAGTTAAATAAAATGAGATTAAAACATACTTTGGGACAGTTCTGGGAGTGTGAAAAAGTTTTTCTTAAAATTTTTCACATATTGCTCCAGTCTGAGAAAACTATTCCAAGTGATATTCACAGAGTAACATAGTTCAAATATATTTTGGAGTAAATGGGCATTTGAAGGCTATGATATTGATCTAACTGCCACTGGGAACACTATTTCTTTGGGAGAATAATGATAATATTTTGGTGCTGATTCTTATGAAAATATGAGTATTTCTAGGTTTTGTTTTGTTATTGGGATAAGTGGAGTTCTTGGAGTGTGTCGAGGAAAAGAGTTTCCTCAGGCCCCCGCGGAAGGGTGGGTCTCATGGAACGCTTTATTGATGGTGTAAAATTAAGGGTGTTTCCCTCCAAAGTCCTGTCACTGCCTGTCTCACATGGAAAATGTCCAACCTTGTTTTCAGCAGGGCCAGAACTAAGAATACAGCCCAGGATTTCTGTTCCATATTAAGGCCCATCCAGTCCAGCATCTGGCTAGCTTAGCTTGTGTTCCTAGCTGCAGTCCACTCTGTCTGGGGTCCGCATGGCAAGTGCAGGCCACAGAGCAAGAGGGAGGAAAAGTAAGAACAAGCGAGAAGAAGAAGCAAGGAAACTCTTTGTCTTGGGATTTTAACTAGGAGCTTACTCAAACTAACCAATTACCTTCTCAAGATGTCATGTGTTTCTTATGGGATTCACCCCTAGCCAATGTATTGTTCCTCCTGCTATCCTGACAGGAAAACAGCTCCCCTGTGCCATCCCAACTAATACTGTGCATATACCTATCTCCTTCTGCACCACTGACAGCCCAGTACCTGATGGTGAAACTTCCCAAATGACCATGCTTACAGTGTCCAACTGCCCTTTACTTTCTTTTCTTTATTAATATTAACTAGCTAGTTATCACAATAACAGTTTTTCCCAAATATTAGATGCTTAAAAAATAATACACACACACACACACACACACACACACACACACACACACACACACAAAAGAAGTATTTGTCCCAGTGAGATCCCTAATTAAAACAACATGTGTGAACGGAGTCATGATATAAATTCTAACTTGTATAGTGTTGTAATAAATGGTACTTCATGGAAGTATAATAGTCGTGAAACAAGCCTTCACACAGAGATGTGGATACCTAACAGCTGGAAGCTGGGCACCCACTGAGTGGTCCAAAGTATATAAGTGGAGAGTTGATGGTGATTACAACACTGGGTATCTTGGATACAGTAGGTGCTAATTACAAGTAACTCACTGTTACTAGCTAGCTCTATTCTCTAATAGCAGCTTTCTGAAGAACTGCCAATTTACTTCCCATGAAGAAAGGAAGTAAATAAATAAACTTAACTTTTAATATTTTAAGGAGTAATTTAAGGATTGTAAATGCTTTGGATATTTTTTCTTTAATATAATTGTATGGGAAAAACAAACACATCCTATATGATAAAAGGGTAACATGCAAATTGACCCTAACTGTGGGATGACCAGGAACAACCAGTCACTATGATGCACACTGACCACCAGGAGGCAGATGCTCAATGCAGGAGCTGCCTCCTGGTGGTGAGGGCACTCCCACAGGGAGCTCTGCTCAGCCACAAGCTGGGTTGACAAGGCTGTGAGCACAATGGTGGTGGCAGGAGCCCTTTCCGCCTCCGTGACAGCACTAAAGATGCTTGACTGTGATTTAGGCCTGCTCCCAGCAGAGTGGGCCTAAAATGCAGCCAGATATCCCTTGAGGGCTCCTGGATTTCAAAAGGGTGCAGGCCAGGCCGAGGGACCCTTCCCAGTGCTTGGAATTTTGTGCACTGGGACTCTAGTCTATCAATAAATTGCTTTCATGAGTGTCATTCTTTTGTTAAATTAGATGTGCTTTGTAATCATGGTATATTTTATTTCTGAGTTGCTTCAAACATAATTCATAAAACTAATAATACTTATTTGCATTCTAATGCAATGGTTTTCATGAAGGTCTGATTACAACTGTTGAAGTGATGCAGAAAACCCAAGCATCCATTTACTGAACTTATTATTGAGAAAAAGAGAATTCCATCAAAACCAAAAGAGTGGAAATATGAAACCATTTCTCCCTTTATTTCTCCCTTTATTTATCATATGTAGCAAGCTGTTTTGCTACAAACATATAAGTCATTATATATTTGTATTGCTACTACTTGGTTAATTCCAAATAAACAAAAAATATCAACTAGACTTTAATTTTGAAACCAACATACATGGTAAACAAAAGGGTTATCTAGTCAACCACCTCAAAAGGATTTTGTCCAGTAGAAAACCTACAAGTGACTACTCTATGGCTAACCTTCTTGCTGGCTTCTATCACTTCATCCACTTTGCAATAACTACTAAGGGCGGCTTCTTAATATAAGATATTTTTTTAAATTTCTCAAAAATATATCATGTTTATAAAAATTTGGTTTACAGATTATAAGATGATAAGTAAGTATGTCAAAATCACCTGACCAAACTGACACTCTAGTGTGGGTATGTCTAACAGAGAACAACATTTTGACTTAATTTTTTCAAAGTGTTTTCTAATTTTCCTATTTAGAAATGACTGATATTGAGTCAGCAGGTATAAATAAACCAACTATAAAATTAAATCAAAATTCTGATTGAAATTTCAGTCAAGACAATTTATTTTCAAAAGTAAAATTATAACAATGATATGGGTTACGATTAAAATGTATCTTTCAATTACTAAAGCAAATAAACAAAAAACATATAGCTCACATTTATTAGATGATGAGAAGGCTCAGATTGTCATGTCAAAGCAATGGTATGTTTCTCAAGTTTATATGTAAATTACCACATGTGTATACATCTTCAAAACTTTCACATAACTATAAACTTTTCAGTGTCATTAAGGTTTTTAGCTCCTGAGAAATCAAAAATGTTAAACAAGGGAGTCAAGAGAAAGGCTCCTTACTATATTCAGCTCTGTGATTTTCCTCAAGTCATTTTTTATTCTCAAACTGTTTACTCATCTAAATAAAATAGGCATCATAATATCATTCCTTTAGGATTAATAATGAATATGAAATGAGTTAATGAGTATAAAGATGAATTAGAAGTTCTGAAATGAAAAAAAATGTAGAAAATATTTATACTATTATTAAATTCCATTTTAATTGTTATTCCTCTATAAGGATTAGGCCTGGGATTGTCAATATTTTATAGTAGTATTTTGGAAAATAAGAGATCGAAGTGCATATTATATAATTGCATATAATAAATATCTTAGTATAATTATTTTCTTTCTATTAAACTAAAGGCTCAGTGCACAGAATCATGCAAGGGTGAGTTCCTTCTCGGTGGCCTGAAGGGATAGAGCTAAAATGTGCAGTCCAACACCACCTGCAACTCCTACCTGCTGCTCCTGCTCATCCTGGTCCCACTGTGCCTGCTGTAGACTCATGCTTAATCAGTCTTCATAGATCAGAAGAGGCTTATGTTGCCACAGCAGTGCTTGCCAACCATGAGCCCTGCGTCCGGTGCCCTCCCAAGGAAGTGGCCTGCAGGATCGGGCTGAAACTAAATCTTCAATATTCCCCAAGGGGTTCCAGATTGCAAGAGGGCACAGGCCAGGCTGAGGAACCCCACCAGTGCACAATCAGAAGGGGGAGGGACTGCAGGAGGGCTCCAGGGTGTTTCGGGCCCATCTTGCTCAGTCCTGATCAGCTGGACCCCAGCAGCAAGGTAACCTACTGGTCAGAAGATCTGCCCCCTGGTGATCAGTGTACATCATAGCAAGCAGTTCAGCAGCCTTAGTAATTCATTAGCATATTACGCTTTGATTGGTTGTTCGGTTGTTCTGCCTTTCAGTCTGTTTCCATTTTACCCTTTTATTATATATGATGATGCTATAGTTTTATGGTTTATTTTATTATTTTAAAAAATTTTCCCCTTAACATAGAAAAGAGCCATATATACATACTAGTGGCCCAGTGCATGAAATTGATGCAAGTGGAGGGTTGGAGGGGTTGTCTTTCAGTCCAGCCTGCATTCTCTCCAATCTGAGACCCCTGTAGGATCAGGCCTAAACTGGCACTTAGACAACCCCTAGCAATCTGCTCTTAACCGCTCACCTGCCTGACTGCTTGATCACCCCTAACCACTCTGCTGGCCTGATTGCTCCAACTGGTCCCCTTTGCCAGCCTGCTTGGTCCCAACTGCCCCCTACCACCAGCCTGATCACCCTCAGCTGCCCTACCCTCCAGGCCTGATCGCCCCCAACTGCCTTCCCCTCCTGACCTGATCACCCCTAATGGCCTCTGCCTTGGCCCTGCCACCACAGCTTTGTCCTCTGGGTCTGGGCTGTGATCTGGGACCCCCGGTGCCTGCAGCGAAGCACCCACATGGCCAGCCTTCACCATAGGCAGACCAGATCACCTGCTAGGGCTGGGGCTGGGCTGTGATCTGGGACCCCCGGGCCCATGGCAAAGCACCACTGGGGCCGGGGCCAGCTGGGGGCAGAGGGGTCCCACCTATCATCTTGCTTGGGGGTTAATTTGCACATCATTCCTATTGGCTGGTAGCATAGGGAAGGTACGGTCAATTTGAGTGTTTCTCTTTTATTAGATGGGGTATCCCATCTAATAAAAGAGTAATATGCAAATTGACCATGCCTTTGACCAAGCCATACCCACTAGCCAATCAGGAGAAAATTATGCAAATAAACCCCAACCAAGAAGGCTGCCACAACTGAGAGCAGGAGGAAGGCTTGGGTTTCCCCGGCAATGGAGAAAGCCAAGCTTTCCGCCTGCCCTTGCCGGCCTAGGTCTCCACTCAATGCTACAAAGTTTCAATTATAAAAGATACATAACCCAAACAGAAATGGCGGCAGCCACGGAGCTGGAGAGAGCAGAGGCTAGGGTTGCCCAGGCGATGGAGGAAGCCAAACTTCTGCAGTCCTGGCCTGCCTAAGCCTCCACTCTAGGCTACAAAGTTTCGATTATTGAAGGTAAATGTCCCAACAGAAATGGCTTCCACCACAGAGGGAGCAGAAGGCTTGGCTCTGCTCCAGACTACAAAGTTTCAATTGTAGAACATAAATTAATCCCAGATCCCAGAGCCTCCACTTGGGTCACTGGGGGGTGTGGCAAGCCTGCAAACCACCACAGGCCCCTCACCCAGGCCGCCCCATGCCCCAAGGAAATCCTCATCCTTATCTGGGACACCCTTCAGGGCAAACCAGCTAGCCCCCACCCATGCACCAGGCCTCTATCCTATCTAATAAAAGAGTAATACACAGATTGATCATCACTCCAACACACAAGAGGGCTTCCCCCATGTGGTCAAAGATCCTGCCCCCATGTGGATGCAAAATGGCCACCACAAGATGGCCAGCGGGGGGGGGACAGTTGGGAGGTTTCAGGCCTGCAAGGGAGGACAGTTGTGGGCCATCAGGCCAGCAGGGGAGGGCAGTTGGGAGGGACCAGGCCTGCAATGGAGGGCAGTTGGGGGCAAACAGGCTGGCAGGGGAGCAGTTAGACATCAATTAGGCTGGGAGGGGAGTGGTTAGTGGGTGATCAGGTTGGCAGGCAGAAGCGGTTAGGGGCAACCAGGGAGGCAGGCAGGTGAGCAGTTTGGAGCCAGCAGTCCTGGATTGTGAGAAGGATGTCCGACTGCCCGTTTAGGCCCTATCCCATGGGATAGGGCCTAAACGGGCAGTCGGACATTCCTCAGGGGGGTCCCGTATTGGAGAAGGTGCAGGCTGGGCTGAGGGACATCCCCTGCCTCCCGTGCATGAATTTTGTGCACCGGATCTCTAGTGTACGTGTAAGATACCTTTATTGATTTCAAAGAGGAAGGGAGAGGGAAAGAGAAACAGAATCATCAATAATGATAGAAAATCATTGATTGGCTATCTCCTACACATCCTCCAATGGGGATCAAACACTCAACCCAGACATGTGCTCTTGACTGAAATTAAACCCAAGACCCCTCTGTCCACAGGTTGACTCTCTATCTCCTAAGCCAAACCACCTAGGGCCCTACCCATATAATTTTATTGTTGTCTTATTTCATGTATTTAAAAATCAAGGTAAATAAGTTCTTTGATTTATTTGATAAAATGTTAAAACCCAATGATACATTTGGGATAATTTTTATTTTTATTTATTTGTTTATTTTTTTCTTTAATCATCACCTGAAGATATGTTTATTACTTTTAGAAAGAGAGGAAGGGGAGAGAGAGAAAGAGAAAGATAAAAAAGTGAGAGAGAGATCAGTGTAATTAACTTCATTAGATAGAGATCTTAGCATGCAATAGTGACCATTTGGATGATGATCAGTCCTAGGTAAGCAAGCTTAAAAAGAAGTTTTCTCAGGTCAGTGTTTCTTTTCTGAATGTCACCATTTTTTCTCTGAGTGATAAATTGACTTGAGATGTGAATTTTGTTTTGTTTTTTTAAAGATTCAGCCTTGTGCAACATACAATGCACCTAAGGTCAAATTGCAAATACTGAAATCAATTGTATACAAGTAAGCAATAGTAGAACTGATATAAAATAAAATTTGGAGAGAACTTTCAATAATTTGCTTTTCCAATTAGATATCTAAATCACCACATACTATCACCTGCTATAAATGTCTCAGTTCAATTTTTAGTATCCATGGTATCAGATCATTTAATTTGTATATTACTATATTTATGTTACACTTTTCTTTGTTCCTGAAATTACATATTGACCATTATTTAAGTTAAAAATTGCCCTCAAATATCAACTTTAAAACTAGTAATAGTTAAAAAATTATCAAATTAACACATTATTCTATAGTACTAACCCTGTAGTCTTCTTTGGATCTGAGAATATTTTACTTGTCTTTATGTGTATTCCCATTCTTTCCAAATATAAACATACCTTTCCATGGTAGAAATTATATCCTACAATTATTTTTATTTTTTCAAAGAGTTAAGTGTTTTCCAGAGTGAACACTCTACATGTGTTTTTAAGTAAACTTTTTATTGAGGTATATGTGCTTGAAAAAGTGTGCAAATCTTTTAAGTGTAGACCTCAAGAAAATGTTCACAAAATGAGCACACGACATAACTAGAGCTCAGATCATGAACTAGAACATTATCAACAAGCCATATCTCCTTTGGGTCTCTTTTCAATTTTCAATTCACTAAATTTTTTATGATGAAAAATGATGTCTATACTTTAATTATATATTACCAATTATAATAAGTAATGCATCAGAAGTTAAATATTATTCATATTCTGTTATTTATATGGAATATTTCTCTCAGGTTGTCCCTGATTTATTTACTCATTAATCAAACATGTATTAGATGTTTGCTTTTGGGCAATGGAGTCATTGCAGTAAAGAGTAGTCTCTGGTCTCATCATTTATGAGGTCTATGATGAAGATTAAATAGTTCTCTTCTTTACTTGCACATATTTTCAGATATACCGCCAATAATGATATCCCTTTATAGTAGGATTTATGGTTTTGAAGCTGGAGACATTTTATAAATTATAATAAGCTGATGATGTGTCTATAGAATATCCCAAGAAAATAACAAGAAAGTATTATGAGGTAAAAGTAGTAAGAAGCTAAATTTTTCTGTTGTATTTATCCAATAATTTTTACTCTAATGTTTATTTAAATATATAAAGGGGTAATACATATGTTTCTATAACTGTGGACACAGGAAGAAATCTTTTTTTTGGGGAAAAAGATATTTTAGATTAATAGAAAGATTTGGGCTTTCCACTAAGTAATACTAAAATTGACATCACCTAATCTAGTGGTCAGCAAATTGCACCTCGCGAGCCACATGCAGCTCTTTAGCCCCTTGAGTGTAGCCCTTCCACAAAATGCCACATGTGGGAGTGCACATGCGGGAGTGCACATACAGCAATTGAAACTTTGTGGCCCATGTGCAGAAGTTGGTTTTCGGCCTGGGTGAGTCTATTTTGAACAAGTGACACTCAAGGGGCCAAAGAGCCCTATGTGGCTCTCGAGCTGTGGTTTGCCATCCACTGACCTAATCTATTATGCTTCATGATGGCAAATTTTGAAATTAGTAAACCTTTGCAGAATTATTGTCAAAGACTAGGAGAAATAAATACAAAACCATAGCTGGTTTTTATTGGATCTTTGGGAACATTGGGACTTTCGTGTTACTTTTGCTCGAGGACACAGGTGAGGATGTAGTCATGTATGAAAAGATAAAACAATGCATGAGTGCTGAATAATAATGTGATTTACAAGAAATGCTATTGACTTTTGCGTCTGTAAATTGTTAGATAAAAAGCATCTTTCCCCACATGGACCTGTCACTTAAGCATTTAAGCTCATTTTTCTTATAAAACCAGCTGCCTCCTTGGGGAGTTCATTTATTTGAATTATTTTATGTACTCTCTCTACTTTTTCCCGTGTAGTCCCACTGAAAACTTCTTGGGTGAGATTATTTTTTCTTTCTATTTTTTCACCTATTTTTAATGGAGGAAAACGAGTTTCTGTGAATATTTCATATAGTGGCAGTAGTATAAAAGTTTTAGCCTCAAGATAGGTAATCTTTGTCTTGGACTCCCCAAATAAAAAAAAAATGGGTCATCAATCCCTTAAAATATCTACTCAAACCTGGCTTTTTAGTCTGATCTGAAGGGAGGTGATTGAAAGGACAGGTATAAGTTTTTGAGGCTGTATGCAATGGAGATCCCATAGCTATGTTTCTGGAAAAGTGTGTAATCAATGATTTTCAATGCTAAATAAATTATAATGAGGATTCATGGAAAACAGTGCAGTATTTCATGAATGGATTCTCATAAGTTTAATAAATATCCTGTAAATACAGGCAGCAGGCAAAAGTACAACAAAATCAGATATTAATGTGGTCAATATAATGTTTGTCTTAATTATCGATGCATTATATTACATAATGGGTTTAGCCTCAGCAATCTGTACTGATAGTCAGAACCACAAAAATAATTGATCATCTTTGCTTTGGCATTCTTTTGTGTATATTCATGAGGAAGAGTCATGGTTGAATTGACAATTCTATGTTCATGCAATAAGCTGCTCAGTAAAAACTATCATATCTGTTCATTTGCCAACTTCTATTGGCAATAAATATGCACTTGTCAACATGCAATTGATTGGCAGGAAATTTTTTATAGTATGCAAGATCCAATGAAAATATATATTTAATTTTGATTCAGCATATATTTATCAAGCACCTGCTTAATGACAACTGCTGTGCTAAATACTCAGAGTGCAACACAAACAACATGCATGTGGCCACTGACTTCAGGAAGCTTTGAGAGCCATGGAGTAATTTTGTCAGAAATGAAGCTATTGAGATGGTGTTGTCAGTGCTATGAATCCTGTATGAGCACCTAAACTATAGAAAGTTTTCTAAAGAAGTTCACATGTAAAATCCTATATAATAAAACTGTAATATGCAAATAAACCAAGCAGCGAAACTACCAGTCAGCAGGAAGGGGTGGTGACGGGGCTGGACCAGTGAGTAGGCAGTGCCAAGGCATGTACTAACAGGCAGAAGGAGGGAACAGCAGTTGGAGGGAGGGCAGCGACAAGTGGCAGCTGAAGGGTGATGGATATTGGGGCTGGCATTGTTACCTGATTGGCCTGACTGGTTGCCTTCTGCAGAGGGAGACCAGTCTGTGACTTAAGCTATCAGTAGGACATCCCCTGAGGAATACTGGACTGTGAGAGGGCACAGGTCAGGCTGAGACATTCCCAGACCCAGTGCATGAATTTTTGTTTACCAGGCCTCTAATTAGACACAAATCATGACTTGTAGTTAGCCAGGCAAAGAGGATAGCGACCGTCTAGGAACAGATGGATGGAGAATGAAGGACTGAAAAGGGTAATGTGCCCAATAGAAGCAGCTTGTGTAAATATCACTACGAAAGAGAGATAATGACATTTTCGCATTACATTCAAGTGTCATATGCTGTCTTACTTGGCGATAGAGATGTGCTACTCACAGAACACTGAATGTAAGATTAAAGGGATGAAACAAATTTTGCTGCAGAAATGAGCAAAGTTCTTACTAAATATCAAATTTGTGTTTTAATATATATATATATATATAATTTGACAGGAGCAAATGAAGTGTTCTGCTTCAGTATACTATTATTTAGAGATTGATTACATTTTAATCATTAGACTAGAATATTTTAAATTTGGATTTTATTTTTATACCATAATGACAAATGTCCATGGGAATAATAATGACTATGTAAAGTGTGGTAATCACTGTGCTAAACCCTGGAGATATAAAGATAATGGACATGGTCTCTATTCTTCAGTAATTTGTAGCCTATATAATATACAGGCATCTAATTAGCCCTATTTATTACTCAGAACCATTTCCAGACATACCATTGTAAGTATACTAATTAGAAGAGCTGTATCCTAGTTCTGACTCCTGAGTCTCATATTTACTTCTTCAAAACCTTGCCATTCTTCCATAATTTTCTCTAGAAAAAAGACAAATTCAGAAGGAGAAACACACACACACACACACACACACACACACACACACGCACACACACACACATCCCTAACTACCAGAGCTGTCTGTCTCACTGCTCTCTACCTGTGAGTCTGTTCACTTTGCTTGGTAGTTCAGTGTGGTCATTAAATTCCACATAAGAATAAAATCTTATGGTGGTTGTCTTAATAGCATTCTTATTAATACAGTGTCTTATTAGGTGTTTTAGGAAATCATAGTTATTTCTTCTGAGGTAAGTTTTACTATTGATTTATCTTGTTCTTTCTCTTTCATTCTATGTTTTCTTCAAATGCTTGGTCATTCTTGCTTAGAAAATATTACAAATAGTGGAAGGCAGATTGTATAGGAGTTATAGTGCTTAGGAGCACAGTGTATAAATTGGGTAGCTTTGATGGCCATTGAGCATTATGTCTGGAAATACCACACTGGTGGATGCTCTAATATGGGGTACCCCAAACTCACTCTTTTTCCTAGTTCTTTTCAGATTGTTCAATTACAAATCTCTTGATTTACTTTTAGTTAAATGTTTAAGGGTTTTTGTTTGGTTGATTGGTTCTTTGGTTTTGTTTTCTCCTAATGAAAATGTCTCTGGCTCCCTGACAGTCAACAGTTCTATATATACATACCTCCCAGGTATCTGCCTTTGATCTGCAATTGAACCTGCAGATCTTGTTGAACTTCAAGATCTCTCCTTTAACCAGTGCTCTGTCTTAGATTTAATTGCCTCATACATGCATATCCTTGGAACCTGAAAGGCCCATTAAAAATAATAAATTTAGATATAATTTCCTCAGTGCAGTAAAAAGTGGAGATAACAAAATACCTCTGGATTTGTTCCATTCACAGAATAATACTTAAAAGCATATACCATCTGTAGCTTACAGAGTGAGAACAAAGAGTTTATGTCATTTTTTTCTGTGATTACATTCTTTATGCAAATCTATATTCCTCTCCCGATTTAAATAATTCCTAATTTCAGCTCCAAACTCTCATTTCCAAAGCCAATAGCAATTCCAACATGGTAGTGCATTTCTCCTAAGAGAAAAGGCCTGTCATTTCTCTTTATGATTCTGCTTTGTAATTTTCTGTTATCTCTTCTCTATTCATACTGTAAAGAAATTTCACTAATAACAAAATGATCCAGACTGCTATTATTGTCAATCTGAAAACAATATTCTGATATACTTCATAAAATTATATCTCATAACTACATAACAATTTGAATTTTTAACATGAAACCTTGATTTCAATTTATAAGCACATAACAATTTATATACTTAATATGAAACTTTATATTAACCTGAACTGAAAATTAGTTACATACTGCTGCATAATACATTGACCTTGCAAAATGTATGAACTGCTTCTGCTGAGCCAATCCAGCAATCCAGATATCTTTCAGCAAAATTATTGTTTTCTGATGAAATAATTTTCAGCTTATTTTCTAATTAAGTTGGTGTGACATCAAAAGCAGTCTACTCTCTTGCAAATTAAAATAGTTTATGTAGCATGGGGCTTGGAGTGGGGTTAAGGGCAATAATCTCCTCTGCATAGTCAAGGCCATTTGAGGAAAATTAAATGTATTCCACATTTACCCATTCATGTTGCCTTCAGGTTAGGACATTCTAAAAAGGTGACATATATATTTTCAGACATTGTCAGCTGTTACTATTTTTGCATGGTTGTTGTAAAATATTTGACTGATAGCAATCCATGAAGTGCAGGGAAAATCTGCCTTCTAAAATAATGTCTGGTAGGTTGGCAAAAGGGAATACAAGGGAGGAAAAATAATGTGGAAAGGTGATTGCAACATCATTGAAGTACATATTTTTGTTTGGGCTATGACATCATAATGTGTCTATCAGAGGTTCTTTAAATCCTTAACATTTCTTGCATCTAGTTCCTGCATCATAAAATTAAAAGAAATATATTTTGACCCTTGACCTTATCATTATATATATATTTTTTAAATTCATTTTCATTGATTTCAGAGAGGAAAGGAGAGGGAGAGAGAGAGATAGAAACATCAATGAGAGATGCATGTCCCTACTGGGGAAACAGCCCACAATCCGAGCATGTGCACTGACTGGGAATTTGAACCTTGACTTCCTGGTTCATAGGTCAGTGCTCAATCACCAAGCCACACATGCTGGGCTCATTATACATTTTTAAAATTGAACTTCAGATAGGAATCTTCTTATTGCAAATGATAAATAAAGCCATTTAAACCTAAACTTTGAAAGTGAAAAAGCAGTTTGGTAGTTTGAAATTGTAAGTGGTCAGTATTCTTCCTGTCACATAAAATTACATGTCCATGTATATAAGTAAAATATCAACTTAGATTTACTAAGAAAACACTTTCTTTGGGTGCTTAAAATTTTTTTACATCAATTTGGAATGAACATAGGCATAGAGGATTTTGATATTAAAATAATTTAATCTAATTTCTTCATCCGTGTCATGACCATTATTTTTAATATTTAACTGCCTAGAATTACTGAAATATAGTCTCTGGAGAGCAGAATTGAACATTTCCTTTTAAAAACCTTGACAGAATTTTGAATCATTGCTTAATAATTTTGTTTGCTCTACCAGACTAGCAAAATTGCATCTTTTACTTTAAAGCCTTCAATTTTCTTTCCACCTAATTCAAAGATATGAAAAACTCTTATTTCCTATCCTCCTTTCAGCTCTTTCTTTGTTTCTTGTAGTGCTATTACAAACACAGTTAGCACTGGAACAAATAATTGCATGCTGTTGACCTACAAGCACATCTTTCTGAAAACCTTAGAAAAAATAATTCTCTCTTTGGACCTGTTCAGTTTGGCTGGGGTGGTCACTTGTTATTCAGTGGTACTATTAGACTTTGCAAGTGGCATAACTGTTAATGTGACTTACAAGATGTCACTGTTAATGTGACTTACAAATGGAGAGATGGGCCATTACTCAAGTTTGGAGGTATATCACCTTTTGTCCAACTAAGATAACCATGAGCAAACCCAGTTTTCATTGCTTTGTACTTTAGCTGTTATGCCTCTGTTCAGATTAATACAAAATTGCCAAAGAAACCTTTGCTGTCTTTGTTTCTCCTACTTTTAAAGCTCATTTGACTCATCAACTCATTGATTCTTCTATTGTGATAAGTTAAAAAACATTACATTCTTTTTATGCTTTATTTAGTATCAAAGATTAATCTGAGATGTTACTTATCAACTGAAACTGCTTCAGAGCCAATTTAGGGCTTATGTTCACAAGCGTTTTTGCTCCGTCTAGTCAATTCTCTGGCAGACAAAGCGATTGGATGCTTACTGGATGTTTGATACAACCATAAATCTTTCTGGTATTACAGGTCTTAGATTACATTCTCTTTTGTGAACCTGATCTTACTTCTGTGACTGTGATGCTCCAAAACTAGAACAATTGTATAGTTCTGGCACATGTCTCGACATCCTAGGGCTGCAAATGCTCTATGAGCAGAGCAGTCTTCATGAGCTCTTCAGCCACAAAGGACTCTGGGTTCAGATAGAATCCATACTTGGGGTTTCATACTCTTTTGTCACAGTGTTGAAAGCCTTAATAATTTTATCTATGAATTTATGTTTTTAAGTGAAGTCCAGTATGATTATGAAGTATGCAATTCAGTTTTCATGTAATACCACTTCCCAGTGAGTTCTTAGATGCCTGCTCTCCACTACCTGGTATCCCAGCCTGCTTGGTCTTTCCCTCCCCACCTCTATCCTCTAATGTGTTTAAGGAGAGATCTGCATTTTGCCATCACACTCCATCTCCAGTGGCATGGGTGCAGGCCCAGGTGACGTTACAGGGAGGATAAGAATACACATTCTACAGAATCTGGGGATAGGACAAGGCAGCAGGCATTCCTACCTTATGCTGGCAGCAACATGGGACATATGGTGGGAGACTTAGGGGGACTTGTCACCCACCCCTGTCAAAGCATATCTCAGCACAGAGGTTGCATTCCCTTAGGAGTCACCTTTCTGCATAAGATGGAGTAGAGTGCTAGTGTAAGAGGAAATAGAGTGTCCTGGCCAAGCCAGGTCCCCCATTACTAATATTTTGTAGTGGTCCTGGAAATTATGTAGCCAGCCCTATCTGAGACTTAAGTTGCTTGAATCTTTTTTATTCTTTAAAGTATTACCAATAGTAGTACACATATTTTCCTCCCCCCCCCATTGGCCTCCCTCCAGCCTCCCCTACCCCCCAGCACATGTTATTACCTGCCCCCCCCCCAGTATCTTGTATCCATTGGTTATGCCTACATGCATGCATACAAGTCCTTCGGTTGATCTCTTACAGCCCCTGCCCTCCACCCTTCCCAGCCTTCCTCCTATAGTTTGACAGTCTGTTCAGTGCTCCTCTGCCTCTATATCAATCTTTTCCCCCTGTTTCTTTTCTTTAAAAAGATCTTGCATCTGCATACTGGAAATAAATGTAACCTGAGCCGTGCGTGGGAGGCGAAGCTGCCATGGGGGCAGGAGACCTCCCTCAGAAGGGGTGAGAGTTCAGCCCCCTGCAAGGCAACAAAGTTCCAATGATAGAAGATACATAAGTTGCAACAGAAATGGCTGCTGCCACAGAGGAAGCAGAAGGCTTGGCTCTGCTCCAGGCTACAAAGTTTCAATTGTATAACATAAATAAATCCCAGATCCCAGGGCCTCCGCTTGGGTAGCTGGGGGACATGGCCAGCCTGCAAACCACCACAGACTCTAGCCCAGGCCGCCGCACACCCCAAGGGAACCCCTATCCTGATCTGGGACACCCTTCAGGGCAAACCAGCTGGCCCCTATCCATGCATCAGGCCTCTATTCTATCTAATAAAAGAGTAATACACAGATTGATCATCACTCCAATACCCATGTGGTCAAAGATCCTACCCCCATGTGGACACAAGATGGCCACCACAAGATGGCCAGTAGGGGAGGGCAATTGGGAGTGATCAAACCTTCAAGGGAGGGCAGTTAGGGGTGACCAGGCTGGCAGAGGAGGGAAGTTGTGGGTGCCCGGGCCTACAGGAAAGGGTAGTTGGGGGGAACCCAGGCCTGCAGGGGGGAGCAGTTGCGGGGTACCAGACCTGCAGGGGATGGCAGTTAGGGGCAAACAGGCTGGGAGAGGAGCAGTTACACATCAATCAGGCTTGTAGGGGAGTGGTTGGTAGTTGATCAGGCTGGTAGGCAGTAGTGGTAGTGGTAGCGGAAGGCAGGCAGGCGAGCAGTTGGATTCTGAGAGGGATCTCAGACTGCCCATATAGGCCAGTGAGATTGGGCCTATATGGGCAGTTTGACATCCCTGGAGGGGTCCCAGATTGGACAAGGTGCAGACTGGGCTGAGGGACACTCCCCTCCTCCGTGCATGAATTTCATGCATTGGGCCTCTAGTATTATATAATTGTTAATGTGTAACAAGTTTATTAGTCAATTTTACCTCAATACAGCTGGGAAAAAATTAGTTTCTCAGTTGAACTATCCAAGTTTTTGCTGCTTGATCTACATGACTGGTTCTTACCAAAGATGACTATAGACACAGACCATTTCCATCATTGCTGCTAGAGAAAACTGGATAAATAGCAGGCATGATCTATTCACTGAATAATTTTTATTTCATCAACATTTTATTAACTATCCAACAAAACTTAATTTCTTATTTTCTTGTGTTCTTTAAGGAGGAGCATAATAAAATCCAATTGATGTTTACTTTTAATAAATGTTTGGTTGTATATTTAATATGTAGTGTTCTCGTTTAGAATTTTTAGTAAATTTCTACCATCTGTAAGTAAAAATATTCTGTCCATCAGAGATTACTTTGAAATAATGGTCCAAAGCTATCAGTCAGTATGAAATGTTACCTTTATGGACCTTTTTCTCCTTATATATATGAAAGGTGGTTGCCATTTCATCAATTTATAGACATTTTTTTATTTGAGTATTATCATAGTCCTTACCATTTGCTTTAAGGAATAAGAAAAAAGTAGGTGATATAAATTCTTAGTTTTTTTGACTTGACAAATCTAGTTTCAAAATTTGGCAAAGTCTTTCAATAACAGAAACATAGATTCAGTACTGCTTCCCAACTACTAGTCTTTATCAATAATATCCAACAGCCTCATCTTTACTCCTTAACCCTGGAAGTAAATCATTAAGATCTTGTTTTCTGTTACTTCATTGTGCAAAAATGACAGGCTGGATTTTACCAAATTTGGAACAGCTGGAACTGAAGTACAACAAGAGCCTCACTTGAATGCTAATTTTGGAGAGATATGCAATATGAATTTGGATGCTTTGAACAGAACAAATGAATAGTTTCAAATTTGAAATTCAAATAAAAAGTCACAGTGCAGATGGTTGAAATTACAAAAGTGAGATTGGCAATTAGACTGCCTCTCACCTGGGTAGCTAGCTCTCTATAGTGTGAACTAGAGTGACTAATACCAGAGATTTGGTTATTTAATGATGTTTAGACATTTCCCAAGCATCACTTAAGAATTATATATATATACATTTTAAGTGATATATATAATTTTTTAAAAAAGTAAGTGATATAAATTCTTAGTTTTTTTGACTTGACAAATCTAGTTTCAATTTGGCAAAGTCTTTCAATAACAGAAAAATAAATTCAGTACTTCTTCCCAACTACTAGTCTTTATCAACAATATCCAACAGCCTCATCCTTACTCCTTAACCCTGGTAGTAAATCATTGTATTTCAGAGAAGCAGGGAGAGGGGAGAGAGATAGAAACATCAATGATGAGAGGATTTTTGATTGGCTCTCTCCTGAAAGCCCCACACTGGGGTTGGAGCCTGTAACCCAGGTATGTGCCTTGACAGGGAATTGAACCCTGACCTCATTGTTCATAGGGTTCAAACACTGAGCCACTTTGGCTGGGCTTCTAAGCAACTCTTATGCTATAGTTAGCAAAATTTCTTCCTCTGTTCATAAAATAAACAGGAAATTTACTATTTACTTGATTGAAGACATTTCTCACGTACTCCCTAAAACTCTGGCAGTCAGGATGGATGTTAGCAGGCCAGGTTCACAAAGACTGGGAAAGACCATATTGAATGACCGCGTCCTTGGAGGTGGATGGTAAAAACATGTGTGGGTTAATGTTTCAGCCATTTCCAAATACATTTGCCATTTATTTCAGTGGCAAAACTTGGGATGTTCACATGACCCTTGCTTTCATATCCTTTGCACAAAGAATTAAACCATAGCTTGTGGAATTTGCCTTATTTCTCCTCTTTCAATAATCTGATAAATTTAAACATACAGATGGGGACAAGTTATGTTATGAAATAGAAAAATAGAATTAACATTCTCTTGCTCATGTCTGTCTGAAATGTGAGAAGTGTATTGTGTCTAGAGACTTTCTTTCCTTCTATATTTTTAAGTCAGTCACATGACAAGGTTATTTAGAGACAATGCACCATAAGTCTCACTGGAAGAGCAACGTTGATAAAATGTAAATGCTTACATTTTAAAACCGAATAGTAAAACTGAGTAATCTTACTTCCCTCCAGTCTCCTCTGATTTGTAAGCTCTCTGACAGGTTCAGCATTCTTCAGTCTTACATATGTTAAACTACCTAGCTGAAAACAAGTACTGTAGTAAAAAACCATTTCTATAGACACTCTATGCTTTTCCATGAGGAAAATTATAATTAGGGAAATTAATTTTCTTTCAGAATAGTAAAAGGTAGATTTTCAAAACTGGAAGTAACCCTGGAGATCATCCTGTATGTACCCACCATTTCAGAACAGAAAACCAAAATTTAAAGAACTTGAGTAAGTTGCATAATAATATATTAATCAAGTTGCAGGTGTGTATTGCTGAAACTGGATTCCAAAACTTTATCTGCCAGATGCTTTCCATTAGACTTTGTTTCCTCTATTTCAGAAGCATTCTAAAATTATTACCTTTAAAGACCAATCATTTTCCTAGGTTTTACCTACCATTCCTCTCAATGACTAGAAGATAAATGAGGTTGCTTAAGCTGACCTAAGGAGACTAATAAAAGTTGAGATTCATAGAATACCTATGTCTAGCTATAGCCATCCACTCCAGAGACACTGCACAGAAAAACTCTGACCTTCCTTGCTTCCTCCCTTCCTTTTTTCCTTCTTTTTCTCCCTGCTTCTCTCCACTTCTCTCTTTTCATTCCTTTTACGTTTTCTCTCCTTTCCATTTATTTTACCTTTTTTTATTAGGTAGTAAAATATGAAGTCAAGACGTATTCCTTTGGAATTAAGAGTCTCTAAGAAGTTTTACTGGAAAAATAACTGTGGATCAAATAGTAGAAATATCATAATATCTTTATGGGTTTAATTTTTATTATTTATATTTTTCATCTTTATTGAGGTATAACTGATATATAAAATTATAAGATATTTAAAGTGTACATCACAGTGATTTGATATACATATACATGGTGAGAGGATTTCCCCATCTAGTTAATTAATACATTCACCACCTCATATATTTGTTGTTGTTTTTTTATTTCCTTATATAAGTGAAAAGACGGTATCTGTCTTTCCCTCTCTGTCTCACTTGGCACAATGCCCTGTTGTCCCAGCGTTGCTGTCCCAAATGATAAAAGTTTCTTCTTTCTCATGTCTAAAGAATATTTCATTGAGTATTTATATCACATCTTCTTTATCCATTTATTCATTGAGGGATGCTTAGATTGTTTCTATATTTTAAATATCAGGCATAGGAATTACCATCCTGTCATTTTTTAACTTTCTAGAACAAGTGATATCTCTTTTCTACATGTTTGTTTTATTATATATAAGTGAATATGAGGATTCTGATGTAATCACATTGTTATTAATTAATGCACCCTTGAACCTATGAAATTTGGTAGTTTATTTTTATTTCTATAATTTATTGTTCCTCAAAAATATCTGAAAATACTATTTTTGCATATCTGGCCACATTAACTAGAAAAAAATATTAAAAAGTATAGACTCTAAAGAGATATAAGCAATGCAGAAGAGGGTAAGTATGGTTTCCCCCTTTTTTTTCCTGCAGAGACATAAGAAATGGAAGCACTACGTAATTGCTGAGAGAGAGGTTTTTTATTTGTACATTGAAGTAAACATTTTGAAATTTGACATAGTGTTTCTATGACCCATGGCCCTCTTTCTGGGTTGTCAATAAGATCTTCAGGACACAACTAGGTACCTGTTCCTCTTATTCAGTTCTAATCAGTGGAAACAAAGAATCATTCCATATTCTCAGAAATTCTGGAGCCAAAGTGGAAAATCTTTAAATTTACATTTACTATGCCAGAGCTTGAGTGCAATTAAGTCCAGAATAATACAACACATTTTATTGGAAGACAATTTATGCAGAGGAAAACTGAATTCTGAGATCTCTGTTCACATCCCAGTTCTTCCATATCCTCCCAGTATGCATTTAGATAAACTCATGTACCCTCTCTGAGTGTCAGGTCATCCTATGAAAATAATACCTGTCTCACAAGATAAGTTTGGTATTAAATAAAAGAGTATAGAAGTAAAATTCTTAGCATAGCACTTACAAGGTATTCAACAATGCAGTTGTCCCATCATTGCCTTCCCTCATCTTTTTACACTAAACTTCTACCTGGATGGTACATCCTTGATATGTCCTTCCTTACAACCTATAGAATAAGTAGTTCTGATTATAATTAATTACCAAGTAGAGTGGTGAAGGAAGAGAGACATAGCTATAATGCAGAGGGGGGAAATAACAATAAGTCAGAGTAGGAAGATCTTGGGCACAGGGGAAAAATGCTGCTTTTGCTAGAGCTTTTTCAGTCTAGTGGAAAGGTAGTGTTACTTATGTAAAACAGAGATCTCTGCATTATTTTAATGATCCATATTTCATTAAATGAAAATTTCATTAGCAAAGGAAGGTGACCTATTAATACAGCAAATATAGAGAAATAAAGAAACTCCATGTTTTAACATGTGCTATATTAATACAACACCACATTCCCATACTTTTATAAGTGTTTTCCCTTATGCTTTTAACATAAAATGAATGAGGTTGGGCTAAAGGAAGAACACATCCTTATCTTAAAAATATGTGAACAGTGTTGCAGAGTGCACATTGCAGACTATTTTTAAGCTTGTCTTGAGCTTTGTTTTAGATTTCCAAGGAATTAAATGAGACACCAATTAAAATATTGGAGTATGTGATAAATATGAACATATCTTATCAAAGAAAATATCTTATAATAAACAAGATATATATTTCTAATTCTAGAATATTAAAACTGGTTTCTATCGTTCCATAAAACTTGGGCATTTAATTATTAGCTTTAATATCAAAAGCTTGCTTTATTTTTATTTTTTTATAGTTTAATGTATTTTAATAGCAAACTTACAGGAAGACAGACAACATTAAAAACATGTACTTGCATGTAGGACAACTAAGTTAGAAAAACATAGTGAATGGATGGAATCTACTATACGATAAAAATGCTACAAACACCATTTAGTTGCCATCAATAAGAAATTTACTTGTTTTTAAAAAAATCCAAATGCTGGCATTGTCCAGAAAACTTTAACAGGTTTATTTACAGTTATAAAGTCAAACTGCTGAAACTTGTTCACTGAAACATTTGACTTGCATTAATGCTTTATGTCCCCACATTTATATCTAAAAAAATCACACACAAATGAAAATGGAAACACTGCCAATACCTGATTTCTGTCCCCTATTTTCAACTTGCAATCACATACTTAGGTACCTTTTGACCCCATGGTAAAACACACACACACACACACACAAAAAAAAAAAAAAAAAAGAAAAAAGAAAAAAAGAAAAGAAAAAAAAACCAAACCCTAACTACCAATAACAGGAAGAAGAGAAATTTCTTAAAAGAATGAAATGTGTTCCATCATAGTGGATTCTTAAGCACGTTCTCCACGTATGCGGCGTGCTAGCTGGCTGTCTTTTGGCATAATTGTTACACGTTTGGCATGGGTAGCACACAGGTTGGTGTCTTCAAAAAGGCCAAGCAGATAGGCCTCACTCGCCTCCTGCAAAGCACCGGTCGCTGCACTTGGGAAGCGCCGGTCTGTTTTGAAGTCCTGAGCAATTTCTCGCACCAGACGCTGGAAGGGAAGTTTGCAAATCAGAAGTTCAGTGGGCTTCTGATAACCTCTAATTTCACGAAGGGCCCCAGTACCGGGCTGTAGCGATGAGGTTTCTTCACCCCTCCAGTGGAGGGCGCACTCTTCCGAGCGGCTTTGGTGGCCAGCTGCTTCCTGGGGACTTTGATGCTGGTCATTTTGCGGGCAGTCTGCTTGGTATGAGCCATGGCACAGAGATGCTTTACTTACCCCCCTTCTCCTTGGGCTGGAGCGCAGGCGTTGGAGAGCGACGGCGGCTGCGAACACCTCAAAAGCCTGTTTTAAATGCATTAAAAATGCAGTTCGATTCTCCAGTACAAACAACCCTCAAACTTCTTTAGTCATTTACAATAATTATATGATTCATCGTTTGCATAATGGCCACGCAGATTTTTCTCATATTTTATTGCTTACCTCATATATATATGGTGGTGGTGTGGTTGCTGTTTAAACAAAGCATTGAAGTTCTATAATTTATAATCTCTTGATTTTTATTGGCATTTAGTTTCTTTTCTGGTTGACAACTGTTTTCATTCGGAAAAACTGAAAGCTACCTAAGCTAAGATTATATGCTTATATTAAATCAGATAAACTGTTTAGGCACTTTAGATTAAGGCAAATAAATATTGTATTGGTCTTCTTGATAGTTTTGTTCTTTCTCTCTTGTAAATTCACTGCTTGTTATAAAATCCTGAGGGTTCCACTATGCCAACATTTGTCGAACTTTCATTATACTGAGAAGTGCTATAGTGTAGTGGGGAGAAATTGGAATCTGATGTCAGTTAGGTTTAGTTTGATTGAGAGCTTGTTGAAGCTTCTGGGTATTTCTTTAGATGCTTCGCTATGACTCAGTTCCATCATCCATTAAATGGGGGAAAATGGTGCCCAGCCATACTGTTGACATGATGATTTGATGGTACAATAGATCATGGAATACACACAATTGACACATAGGTCTCTATATATATAAGTCTAAGTGACTGGCTGAACAGCTAACCGGCCAGTAGCTGTGAAGCTCAGTGACCACCAGGGAGAAGATGCTCAATGCAGGAGCTGCCATGTGACAGCAACTTTGCAGAGTGCCCTCTGGCACTCCAGTCCAACTGGGGGATGTACTGCCAGTTTTAGCCTGATCCCTGCAGAACAGGCTGAGGGACCCCACTGGTACATGAATCTGTGCACTGGGCCTCTAGTGTATACATAAAATTTAAAGCTGAGTTTAGATTATTCTGATCTCAGCTCACATGATTTCTTCTCAGTTAGGCTTTCCCTGAACATTTAACTAAAGTAGCCACTTTGGCATTCTCCTTACCAGCTTTTACTTTGTCTTAACACTTATAATCATAAAAAAATTAAATCACATGTTTACTATATAGTTGTTTCCCTACCAAAACATAAACTTATTGAGGACAATGAATGTATAATTTGTCTGTCACTCTTCTCAGTGCATATTCACTCAATAAAGGTTTGTTGAGTAAATTTATAGCTGAATACCTAACTGATACAAAGCACCATGTTTGGTGCTGCAGGAGTTTAAATATGAATATTAAACTAAACATATAAAATTTTAAACTAAGTATATAAATATTTAAACTAAAGCCAAAAGTGGCCTCTAATCTGGTAGGCAGTATAAGATAAGTGAAGCAAATAAAATGTGAGGGAGTTAAGCTTACTACCATACTTAAGGTGTGGAGCTTAATATCACAGGAGAGAGAACAGGAATAAGAAGGTATATTCAATCAAAATGAACCATTTAGTCCTGACTGGTTTGGCTCAGTGGATAGAGCATCAGCCTGTGGACTGAAGGTCCCAGGTTCGATTCCGGTCAAGGTCATGCACTTTGGTTGTGGGCACATCACTAGTAGGAGACTTGCAGGAGGCAGCTGATTGATATTTCTCTCTCATTGATGTTTCTAACTCTCTATCCCTCTCCCTTCCTCTCTGCAAAAAAAATCAATAAAATATATGGGGAAAAAACAAAAAGAACCATTTATTATACTTTATGATGAGTGATATCAGGGTGCTATTGCAGGAGAACAAGCTTCTGTTTCTCCAACTTTGTTCTGGAGACTAGCAACTGGCAGTGGCTATAGTCTTTAAGAAAATGCTTCAATTGTATGTTTTTGTTTCTATTCAAAATTAACACAATTTTATTTCAAGTTATTTGCATGGTCATGTATAGCCAATAACTTAAACATCATTTCAGTAGCTGGAATTTTGTTTGCCTTTATGATAACACTAGAGGCCCAGTGTACAGATTCATGTACTGGTGGGATCCCTCAGCCTGATCTGCAGGGATCAGGCTGAAACTCAAAGTCCAACATCCCCTAAAGGTCCTGGAGTGTGAGAGGGCACTCTGCAAAGTTGCTGTCACTCAGCAGCTCCTGAGTTGAGGATCTGCTCTCTGGTGGTCATTGAACATCATAGCTACCGGCTGGTCAGCAGTTTGGCCAGTCACTTAGGCTTTAATATATATAGATGGGCTTCGACACTAGTATATTAATTTGTGGGTGAATGAGACTTCTACAACAGTGGAGCTAATATATAAACAATCCACATTAGCCAAGAAGGGTTTCAGGTAAGTTCCCATGGAGAAATAAGGAAGCTATGAGATAGGATATGCTTACAAACTCAAGAGAATTTATATTATGGTACTTGATTCATAACCTCATCTCCAGATGAGGTTTTGTTTAAGCAACATATTATCATTTTGCATATTTTATTAGTATCATTTAAAATTTAGTTTATAATACTTTGCAGTTTTGGGATGATTACGATTGGATAGCAATCAACATAGGCATTTGTATGTGGGTTTGTAGATGTATAAGTTACAGTTAAGGTAAAATATGAAATTATAACGTAGGTTAATATTAGAAGTCTATAATTTTGTTTTTCCATTAAAATAATTTTACATATTTATAACAGTTGAGAAATAATGGTAAGATGCCTCTAATTGGCCCTATCTTCCTTTGTTCTATTGCAATGTTTGAGTATCTATATGTCGATAGTGAAAACTTTCTCAGTGGCTGTTGGAAAGGAAATGGAGTAAGACCTAGTCAGACAATAGAGAAGTCTTGATTGATTGGCCAGCCCTAGATATGGTGGGAATGGTCACACCATTTGCCAAAATATAAGCACTGTGTTGGGTAAGTTAAGCTAATTAATTCTGTTTGGTACATGTTGAGTGTGAGGTCCTAGCAGGTATTGGTGAAGAGTAGGCAGTTGTGGTTGTCACAGTAGATGAACTTGGATCAAAGTCAGAATTTGATAAAAACTGCATTTAAGGGTATGAATGAGAAAAGGGGGAAAAAAGCAACACAATACCAGACATTTATAATACATGATTTTTATCCACTTTATAAATTTTTAAATAATACAATTTTATTTTTTAGAGTACAAAATAAACCTGTATACTTAGAAGATAGCAGGGAGAACTGTGTGATATGGGAAGTGATTTTTGAAATGGTAAGGAAATAATGAGTAAAAGAAAGAGAAACAGAGAATGCACCAAGGACATGTATACCACATAGACTGATCCTGGGTCAGCCTTTATTTACTAGTACTATAGATATTTATTTTTGGTAGAATGTAAAGAATATTTTCATATTAGGTGGATATGGAAATCAAATATTATAACATATATTAAAATGCTCTGAAAAATCATAATTACTCTATAAATGTTTGCAATAATTTTCTCTAGGCTAACTTCTTAAATTGATATATTGCCATGGAAACATTTTTCTTAATGTTCCAATATTTTTATTTGTATTTCTGTTTTTACCATCTAACTATTATTTTTTAACATTTACTATTTATTTATTTATTTATTTATTTATTTATTTATCTTTATTGTTCAGTTTATTAATTACATTGTTCCCTCTTTTTTATTCCCCTATAGCTCCCCTCCACCCTGTACCCATCCCACTCTCCGCCCTCACCTCCCCCTCCCCACTGTCCTCTCCCATTGTTGCAAGATTTTTGTCCAGTCTTTTGCTGTACTTTCCACACCCCTTTTCTCCCCCAAAATTGTCAGTCCATTCCCTCTCTATGTCCATGATTCTGTTATATTTACCAGTTTATCCTGTTCATCAGATTATCGATTCACTTGATTTTTGTATTCATTTGTTGATAGATGTGTATTTGTTGTTCATAATTTACACTTTTATCTTTTTCTTTTTCCTCTTCTTAAAGAATATCTTTCAGCATTTCATATAATATTGGTTTGGTGGTGATGAACTCCTTTAGATTTTTCTTATCTGTGAAGCACTTCATCTGACCATCAATTCTGCATGATAGCTTTGCTGGATAGAGTAATCTTGGTTGTAGATTCTTGCTATTCATTATTTTGAATATTTCTTGCCACTTCCGTCTGGCCTGCATCGTTTCTGTTGAGAAATTGGCTGACAATCGTATGGGTGCTCCCTTATAGGTAACCATCTGTTTTTCTCTTGCTGCTTTTAATATTCTCTCTTTGTGTTTTGCTCTTGGCATTTTAATTATGATGTGCCTTGATGTGGTCCTCTTAGGGTTCCTATGTATTGGGGTTTGGTGCGCTTCTTGGACTCCTAAGTCAATTTCTTTCACCAGGTGTGGGCAGTTTTCGGTCACTATTTCTTCAAATAGGTTTTCATTGTCTTGGTCTCTCTCTTTTTCTGGCACCCCTATAATTCAGATGTTGGTATGCTTGAGGTTGTCCCAGAAGCCCCTTACACTATCTTCAATTTTTTGGATTCTTTTGGTTTCTTGCTTTTTCAGCTGAATGGATTTTACCTCTTTGTATTTAAAATCTTTACCTTGGTTCTTGGGGTGCTCTAGAGTACTTTTCGGTCTTTGTATAATATTTTTTATTTCAGTCAGTGTATGCTTAATTTCTGGTTGGTCCTTTTTCATATCCTTGAGAATCTCTATCATATCCTTGTAGGTCTCGTCCATTTTCTTGTAGGACTCGTTCATATCCTTGAGGGTCTCGTTCATTTCCTTGTAGATCTTGCTTATTTCCCTATAGGTCTCGACCTTTTCTAAGAACCTCTTGAAAAGCCTTATAACCATGGTTTTTTAACTCTATGTCTAGTTGTCTTTTTTCCTCCATTTCTTTCACACCTGATTTCTTTCCATGTTTCTGCATGGTGGCTGCTTTATGTGGTAGATGTCCTCTAAGGGACAGTGGCTCAGTCTTCCCAGTTACCTGAGGTGGGTACTCTTACTGAAATCATTTATGGGTTGTACAGTATTTTTGAATTTAAGCCCAGCTTGTTGTTGTAAGCCCTAGGAGGGTTTGACCTCCAGGACAATTGGCTGTGAAGGGAGACTGTGTTCAGGTTGGGTGGGTGAAATCTCTGAGCTGAGCAGGCAGCCTCAGCGTCAGCTACATCCTATGCGGCGCTGGCACGCAGGTCTCTGTTGGGTGGTAATTGTTGCAAGCACCTCCAAGGATAAGCCACTAGTCTCTACACCTTGCCAGACTACTCTGCCTTTTCCCCAAATGAGTCTGCTCACCCAAAGTCTCACTCAGGGTTGTAAAACAAAGCAGTCTGGTGGTTTCTGGGACCAGGGGCAAGTCGCCAGGGAGCAAGTAGTGTGTCTGTGCTGTCGCACACTTTACGCGCACAAACTACTTTTCCAAGCCACCCGGCTTCTCCTCAGACTAGGAGACCTCTGCCGCGCCCGGCTTCCAGGGTGCATACCCTGGACCTTGGACCTTGCCTGGCACCGGGGAATCCATGCTATGTGACGTCTCCGCCCTCCCTGTTGGAGAAATCCAGCCAGGGTTGCTGCTGCCAGCCCTACAGCCCGCTCTCGGCCATGGCTCCTAACCTCTGTTTCCACGCGTATCTTCAAGACTGTGCTCTGCCGCTCTTCTGAGTCTCAGTGTCCCACCTTTACTTTTAGTTGTGGAGTTTTCACTCAGCCAGCTGTCCGGTGATTCTGGGTGATGTTTGTTTTGTTGTTTTGTTGTAGTTTTTGAATTGTTGTGCGGAGCAGAACAATAGGTGTTTACCCATGCCACCATCTTGGTTGCTCTCTCAACATTTACTATTTATAAAAGTCAGGAATATTCTATACTTCTGCTTTTATTATATAGATGCCACATTGTGAATTACACAGCATGATGAAGCCATTCACTTTGTTAATTAGAAAAGTGGCTCAGGTTTGAAATATAGATAATTTTCAAATGGTAAGAGGAAGAACAGTAAAATTAAATTGCTCTTTGCTATCATTTTAAAAGATTGAACTCAGAATTTCTAGAAAGCTTAAGGAAATAAATAATTTATTCACTTTGAATTTTTCCAGCCAATATAAATAATCCCATCAATATGGTAGAATTTTATAAGAATCTGGCATATATTGAATATAAAACCTAAACGTATAGTGCATATAGCCTTATTGGAGAAATAACTAAATTTTAGGACAGTGGAAAAAATGGTGCACAATTATAACAGGTACCTTATTTTCAAAATATCATCTAAATTTATTTTTAAGTTTTAAAGTTTCTTTCCACACTAAAATGTATATGGAGAGTTGTAACTAACATTCTCAATAGGCAGCAGTATAACAGAATAAATTGAGTAATGGGCTTAAACAAGGGACTGAGGCATTATTAAAGGGTCAAAATGCTGTTTCAAGATATGTATGATATATGAATAAAACTGTTTGCTTGTTTTTAAGAAAACAAATATATAAATAAGAAATAACTTACTTGGCATTTAGCTATAAAGTCTAATTTTGTGAAGCATTATATTCTTATACTAATATGAAAAGGATGGTTAAGCACTACACATTGCAAGTGAGAGGAATGTAGGGGGAAAAAAAGAATCTAACTGAAAACATCGACCAATTTTGCTTTTCCACCATTGTGGCTTAGAAATAATATCCAATCTGAAAATATACTTTCAAAATCTTCCACTACTAGTTCCCCATCCTATACAAGTTATAAACTACATTGGCAAACTATTTGAGAAAAATATTTTGCACTTCTTTTCTTAAGTTATTAATATTTTTCATGGGTTAAGAGAAAACCAAAAGATAATTGTATTTCCTATGATCTTTATTTTAAATATGAACATAGTAACTTTTTTTGAAGCCCTAGAATACTGAGGCAATGGCACAGTAATGAGGTAGAGATACAAGAGGAAGAGAGTGTGGGTGAGGTTACTATTCCCACTAGACCCCAAGAAGTAGTGCAACATATTTCAAAGAACTAAGTTGACAAACATAAACAATGAAAAACAACATAACATAGTAAACATTAGGAATATTTAAAGGGAAAATGATTGTTTGAGGAAGAAAATTCATTTCATAAAGATTTTATTTGTTTTTATTTAGTCTCTTAAAGTAAGTTCAGAGATGTGGGAGGTTTTGAAAAGCAAAAATGAAAGACGAATTGAAACCAATGGATTAAATTAGTGTGAGGGGAAAAGGCAACATTATCTTGAATGACTGATTGCTCTGTTAGAAATTATTCTGGAAGCTGTTTCTGATATTCCCTTTCCCTCTATCTGCTCATATTTTACCTAGTTGATTGTCTACCTCTGGTCACCACCTTTGGCTGTTTCTCCTATTCCTAATTTATGGAGGAAGAAAAGGAAATGTGTGTGTAATTTACCCTTGATTTTGTCTATGGCTGCAGCTGCTTCTCTATTTGCATTTGATTCTATATTTGTGTTGGATCTATCCTTGTATATCTGAATCGATGCCAGTGTGAATTCATTCATTCAAATAGCATTTACTAAATCACTTGGATCAAGCAGGGTACTTATCATTGAAAATGCAATTAAGAAATAAAGGATCTCTTACTTTTTGAAACAGCCTGGAGGGACTTAGAGACTATTATACTAAGTGACATAAGGCAGAGAAAGACAAGTATCATATGATCTCACTTATATGTAGAATCTAAAGAAAAAAATAAACTGATGAACAAAATAGATTCAGAGATATAAAAGTATGGAACAGACTGTCAAATCTCAGGTAGAAGGCAAGTGTGGGTTAGTGGGTGGGAAGATATTAACCAAAGAACTTATATGTATACTAGAGGCTCAGTGCACAAAATTTGTGCACTTGGTTGGGGGGCGGGTCCCCCAGCCTGGCCTGTACCCTGTCACAATGCAGGAGCCCTGCCCATCCCTCTGAGAGTCCTTGATGAATTGCCCCAAAAAGGTAGGCCAGAGCCGAGGATCCTGCTCTGCGCCACATGGATCTGGGAGGCAGGACACCTAGGACCCCCAAGCAAGCCTCTCCATGCAGAGCCGAGGGACCCCTCCAGGCAGGCCTTGCCATGTGGAGCTGAGGGACCCCTACACAGGCCTTGCCATGTAGAGCCAGGGGACCCCCAGGCAGGCCTCACTGGATCCCCAAGCTCGCCTCGCTCTTAGAGCTGGTGGACCCATCTCCTCCCAGCTCCACATAGCCAAGAGGAGGCGGGACTACCAGGCAGGCTCCATATTATGTACACAGCAGCAAGCCAAGCCCTGCCACCTGCATGTGCCTGCTGTGTGCACAGCCATCTTGTGAGGGTGTGAGGGCATCAAGGATGACCACCACTTAGGCTTTTATTAGTAAGGATGCCTGTTCATAGGGACTTAATTCATAACCAGAAAGTAGAAAAAGAGCAAGGGTCTATACACATTTGAATAAACATCCTCAGATAAAAAATTGCCACCCCCCATAGCCCCTAGCGCCACCATGTCGTGGCTTGGGGCCGGGATTGTGGCTCTCAGCACAACCTGGCTGGGCTTGGGGCTGGTTTGTGGCTGCCATCACCATCTCTGCAGCCCTAAGCACCACCTTGGCCAGGTTTGGGGCCAGGTGTGTGGCTGCGATCACCAACCCCACCGCCCCCGGCACCACCATGATCAGGCTTGGGGCCGGGTTTGTGGCTGCGATTGCTGCCACTGCGGCCTCCAGTGCCACCATTGCACTGGGGGTGGGTGGTCCCTCAACCCAACCTGCCCCCTCTCACATACTGGGAGTCCTCATGGGATGTCCAACTGGGGTCTCACCCCCAGCCTACCTAAGACCTAAAGCCTCACCAGAGGCTTCAGGCCTTGGGCACCCAGCAATCACCCTGTTCAGCTCAGCCCTAGCTACCTGCGACCACCCGGGCCCCAGGGGCTGGGCGCTCACTACCACTTCTGCTCACAGCCCCGGGGGGCTCCCAGCCACCGCCACCACTGCTGCTGCTGCTGCCGCTGCAGCTTCCCCTCACAGCACCCCAGGGGCTGGGTGCTTGCAGCCATCACCATTTCTTCTCCACCCCCAGCCCAGCACTCTTGCCACTTGGCCCCTCCCCCGGTTCCTGATTGGCTGGTAGCATAGCCAATCAGGAGCCAAGGTATGGTCACATTTGCATGTTACTCTTTTATTAGATAGGATATGCATAACCTATGGAAACAGACAGTAGAGTGGTGAAGGCCTGGGGGTAGGGGTGGAGAAGGTCAATGGGAAAAAAGGGGGATATAGTAATACTTTAAACAGTAACGATACCTTAAACAAAAGAAGTGGCTTGTAACCTTAAGGTATTTACAGAATAGAAAGCATAAATAGATATATAAATACATGTATGCTATAAATTATGGAAATATGTAAGATGAAAATCCATAGAAATCACACTGTGGATGCAAAAAAAATGGTGAATTCTACGTGAAAGTTAGGTTAAAAAAATTAAGAAAAGCTACTCAAAAAATCTGAGTAACAATTTGCCACTCAAAATATGATGCATGCTTTTTTTTTTCCTGACTATCCTACATATAAGATACTGTAACATGATAAGGATATAGCTAAAATGAAAGGTAAGGCTTAAATTGGGTTACCTTCCTTGCTCATTTCTGATTATATTTCAAAGTGATAGATTGCCCCCAAATTCAATCAATGTTTTATTTTATTATATTTATTCCTGTGGGTCAGATATTATGGTAAGAAATTTAAAAACTAAAAACATATTGATTTTTATTAAGGGTTTCAAGTATAGTGTAAAAGTTCTGTGTACAAATAATAACTTAGTTTTAGTCTCATGGTTCATAATACAAACAGCATAAAATGAGAAATGGTTTATTTTCCTCTGAGGCAGGGAAACCATTAGAGTAACATTCAAGGTAGATTTTACAGCAGCAGATGGAAAAATATTTTCCTATGAAAGGCCACAGAGAGGACCAGATCCAAGTAAATCTGAAGATGTAGGTCAGGACTGGCTAGCATGTGAAGGACTTGCATACTTGAACTTCATCTGATAAAAGATAAGACTTGTTTGCAAGGTTGTTTCATCAGACTTTATTTTTAAAGTCTAAAAGTGATTTGTATTTTCTAAAATGTGGAGGGAAAATAATGGAGGAAAGAAATCTAGTTAGAATTCTATAAAACTAGTTAACAAATCTTGCAATATTCCAATTATATAATAATGAAAGCCTTTATAATATTGTGGGGAAGATGGAAACATTAACTGGAAGAGAATAATGAAGGTTGACTTTCATAGTTCTAACCAGTGATCAGGCAATATTGCAGAAAGAAGCAGTTTAGGGTAGAAAAATAACTCTAGTTTCATGGCTATTACATAATAGACCATCTGATAAGTGGCTTATATATATAAATAAATAATCTACAAATATAGAGAATAATTTTCGCATTTCCTATACAACCAGCAGGGATTTGAGCCCAAGCTACTGGCTTCAAACTCTTCTTACATATTACATTTAAGGAACTTATAAAACTATAGGCCTGGTTCACAAAATTCATTCATGGATAGGGTCCCTAGGCCTGGCTGGCTATCAGGGCCAATCAGGGCCTTCCAGTTGCCAGCCAGGGCCTTCCTTCATTCTGCATTACCCCATGGTGTTCAGCGTATATCATGATGAGTGGTCAAACTCCTGGTCAGACTAACTCCTGGTTGGCCAAACTCTCAAGGGGACAATTTGCATATTAGGCTTTTATTATATAGGATTGTAAACTTGAAAAAAATACCAGGTTTAGCAATATCTAACTAGAACATTGAAATGGAGAGCAATATCTGATTTTCCAGCAGGCACTTCAAGATGTACCTAAGTAAGCAAAATATGTACTATTTTGAAAAATGTCAAATTTGTTTAGTAGTAATATATACTCTCTATTTTGATTTGCATTATCTTTCCCTTTACTTGCTTTATTTTGTGTACTATGTGTTTTCGCATTTAAAAAATTATAAGGAAAGAAATCGAATTCTTCAGTGAATAGTAACATAGATAAACACTTGATCACTTGGTTTTGTGAGGAAAGACCTAAAATTTTATGCTCATTTTTGAGAAGTAGCATCTAGGGATTGATCACTGATTTTTTTAAAACACTTGGATGGTTGCTAGGTGAAATATATTTAATGGTGGTTCTCCATTATGAATGTAGGAATCTCCATGAGAAAGCACAAATACAAAAAAACGAAGTAGCTTCCTCTTGTCTAGATTTGTTTAACAAACTTTAACCTAAATGTTGGATCAAAGGACTGATGTAAGATCTCTTCCAACTATATATGAAACTCTATAACTATAGGATTGCTAGAATAAAATTTCTTCATTTCTGAGCAGCAATTTTTGCATTTTACTTAAATGGAATATTTTTGGATAGGATATACTTTTCTTTTGCCAATATCTAAAAAGCTTTGGTATATATTTGTAAACACAACAAATGTAATTCAAGAAGGTTGCAAAAAATGAAAAACATTTATCACTGGGAGATATTTTTCATATGTGGTATTGTTTTTACATAGTTTAGGCAAATTCTATTTTAGATGAGAAAAGAAAGCACTCAAGATAATTGACATTATATTTATATAGCACCTTCAATTAAGATACCTAGGTATTTCATGGTATAGCTATGGGTGTTCTATTTTGTTTACAGTAAACTGATTTAATTTATGTTTTAAAGTATAATTATTGTTTTTACTTTCAAGATAAATTCATTAACAGGAAGATTATTTTGCCAATTTTGTTGAATGCAAATTTTCCATATTTTTTAAAATATATTTTAAAAATTCATTTCAGAGAGGAAGGGAGAGGGAACTAGAGAGAAATATCAATTATGAGAGAGAATCATTGGTTGGTTGTCTTCTGCATGCCCCACCCTGAAACTGAGTGCAACCAGGCATGTGTCCTAACTGGGAATCGAACATTGAACTCTTGGTTTATTAGGTTGATGCTCAATCACGCTGGCCAGTCTCATTCCCCTCTTTGTTTAATCATTATTCAATATTTATGAAATAATTATTCTTTACCAAAAACTAATACTACAAATGAATTCATTTTAAAAATCTAGGAATCAGTTGTTAGGGTGTAATTGCCTGCTTCTGGAAATTCATGCGATTTTGCCTTCATCTGCTCAATACTATGGCCAGTGTAATTTCCTAACCTCTAACAACCTCTGCTATTCCAAAATGGAGAATGGAGGGGGTGACATAGATTTGTTCTGAGAATGTTGCTTTAGTTGCACATCACAAAGTATCTGACATAAAGTTAGCCATGTTTTAAAATGCTCTCCTTTGGAAATCATTCCCACAAAGCATTCATGAGTTTAGTGTATTTTATTGGAATTTGGGGGCCACAATGCCTTTGCCCTGGCTGTCTTCCCATTAGTGTCTGCTAGCACCCCACTCCAGGATTACGCTTAAATGTGCACAACTATTCTATTAGGCTGAACAGGTGATTGCTTCTTTATTTTATTTTCCAAATTTGGACATTTTACCCAGTTAAAGTCTTGACAAAAATGACTCACTGTCCTGTGGAAGCCATTTTCTTTATAAACAGAATTTTAAAAATCTGTTATAGCCGGTTTAATCAAAATTTAAATTTTTAATGAACTGCTATGCTTGAGTGATCTTTGGACGCTGTGAGCAGCTGGCTTATATTTAAAAGTATTTCTCTTAGTTCACACAAACCTGCCAAACAGATGAGAGATTAGGTCTACCTCCACTTTCTCCCTGGCACCTCCACAGGCTTGCCTGTGTAATAGGAATACAAATACTTTGGTAATTTTTTCCTCTTTAGAGAATTGCAATTCATTCTTAATGGATTACATATTGCATTACAGGTGTTTGTATGAATTTACGCATATCCTCCTGAGGAGGTCTCGCTGCCCCAGAGATTAAAACCGTTGGACCCAAGTTTTAACCCTGAACCACACTGGCCAGGCTCTATTTGTTTTTTGGGGTTTTTTTTGGTTTTTATTGACATTGATTTTTAATTTTATATCCTTGTGGTCAGAGAAGATGCTTAATATGATTTTAATTTTCTTGGATTTATTAAGACTAAATTTGTGTCCTTGAAAATGTTCCATTGGCACTTGAAAAGACTATATAGTTTGCTGCTGTGGGATGAAATATTCTGCAGATATCGATTAAATCCATCTGGTGCAGTGTGTCCTTAAAGTTCACTGTTGTCTTGTTGATTTTTTTTGTCTAGAAGATATATCCATTGATGTCAATAGATATTAAAATCCCCTTCTAGGAACACTATCATTTAGCTATAAATCCAGTTTGGTGCCAAGAGGAGGTGTGGCTACTCCATAGCCATTGTAGAATCTGCTGGGCTCAGTTTTCTTTTCAGCTTTTTTATCTCTGTCAGTAAAAATAAATAAATAAATAAATAAATAAATAAATAAATAAATAAATAAATAAATAAATCTAAGATGTATTTGAATAAAGAAAAGAATAGCTTAGACAATATATTTTAAAACTCTTTTAGAGAGGAATATAATTCCATATTATTAAAATTGTTTATAATTAATTTTATTTACATAGAATTCATATCCAGGTGTTTCTTTTCCTACTTATAAGATTATGGCATCCATATTTTTAAAAACTAAGGATAAAGAGCATGTTTTAGTTAATACTTTAAATGATGGGCATTGGATTAGTTTATCTTTCCTGCAAATTAAACTTCAATAGATGTGTAACGCAGGTGTAAATCATCAGCACTAGATGATACACTGGCTTTTAATTTTTATCTAATGTCTTGATTGCTTACCAGTTAGTCATGTGTGGTGTTAGAAAAATTTTGAAATGCAACCTAATAGTTGTTAATTAGAAATAAACCATCACATTTTAACAAGACTTATAATACCCTTTCCTGATGAAATGGAAATTGCTTTCTTTCTTTACTTTTGTTATACAAAATTGAGCTGAGATTTGGATGATTAGAGATTACCAGCCACAATTATGATGATGTTCTGATTTAACATTTCTCTTTTTGTAAAGTAGTGGAAACTTGTTATTGCATTTTAAAAATATAAGATGAGTATCAGTCATGATTGATACTTAGAAATTAGCTCCCTGAAAGGTTTACATGAATGTAACATAATTGCATTTTTTGTGCCAATTGATTTTATTGCTGTGTTTAATGGTTTGT
Organism: Antrozous pallidus; assembly: GCA_027563665.1. Classification (NCBI taxonomy): domain Eukaryota; kingdom Metazoa; phylum Chordata; class Mammalia; order Chiroptera; family Vespertilionidae; genus Antrozous; species Antrozous pallidus. The sequence continues at coordinate 75,522,988 of CM050508.1, forward strand.
TGCATACTTTGCAGGATAATAAATTTCATTTTTTGTATTATCCTATAAATAACCTGGACATTTTGTAATTACAATAATCATAGTAGCTGAATTAACTCTTACAAACATGTACTGCTCTCCATGCATTTGAGAATTGGAATATTCAAGCTAAATCAGGTAAGACATTACAGAACTAGATAGGCAGTTAAATAAATATGTAAAGATATATATCTTTTTCTCTACACATACATATTCAAAATATTATTATATTTTATACCTGTTAGATAATGCTCTCTTCTACTTGTGTTTACTGCTAAGTTTGATATTTTTGTCTGGAGATGCCATTTCATATTAGCTTCCCTATTAATTTTTATCAGTTTATTTGCTAAAGATATAAGGACAGAACTCCACACAGATTTTTCACATGAGACAAAAATTTCCATCTAAATAAGCAGCCCACTGACACTCAACTATGATGAATTCATACAGTTCGTGTTGATGTCTAACTTTAAGAGAAATTTTTTTTTTTACTTGGAAACTATACTGATACTTTGCAACATGTATATACACTTCAAATGTTTGACTAATATCAGGGGAAATAATACTTTTATTAATATTTAAAAATATTACAAAACATTTATCTGTACAAATTGACCACACAACTAAACTAAACAGACAAAATAGAAATTTGATATTAACAATTAAGGTACACTTTATTATCCTTTTAAACTCCACGATCCTTCATAACTATTATATTGTGAAGTAATAAGGATAGTCAGTTTTTCAAAAACATATATTGGAGGCATTCCAAGTCTTGCAAGGTATGAGCCTCAATGTTCACTGGTCTTAGTACCAGGATTTGAAGAAAAAGTAGCCTGGTAGACTCTATGAGATTATTTTTCCATTGTAGTTGTTCTTCTGATAGGTGTTAACAATCACCAAAGATATTAATATTCATATGGTTACAAGACAAACATATATGTATATTTTCTAAATATATTTTTATTGATTTCAGACACGAAGAGATAGAGAGATAGAAACATTACTGATGAGAGAGAATCATTGATCAGCTGCCTCCTGCACACCCCATAACCCAGGGATGTGCCCTTGATTGGAATCAATCCCAGGATCCATCAGTCTGCAGGCTTACACTCTGAAGCAAACCAGTTAGGGCAAAGACAAACATATTTTTGATCCATTTTGTTTCTATGGAAGCAACTTATAATTATTCTTTTTTTCTTACTTTATTTTTGTATGTTCTATTCTGCTTAAATTGGAATTAAAATAATAATTCCATCTAGTTATTATATCTTTAGCCTTCCTATATGGCAGTGATATATTCACCATTAACTCTGCCCTCATTTTGTCCAGAATTATATCTAGAATGGTCTTTTTCTTATAAAATTTTTGAAAATAGTATGTTCCAGTTTTCCTTTAATATTTTTTATTTTAATATTGTATTAAAATATTTTATTCATTTAGAATTTATTTTTATATAGTTTCAGATTTGTTTGTGCCTTTTACTTGCCAACTAGCTGGCTAGTGAAACCTATATACTTTACGGGATAATCATTAAATTTCTCCTTTACTGTGTATTAGTTTTTATACTTGCATGTGAACCTCTCTCACTTCTTTTCTGTTCCATTAAACTATTTGTTTCTTTATTTAGTACTAAAATGATTTATTTTAATTTAATAATTTTAATAAATACTATATTTTATATTTTAAAAAATTATGTCAGGTACTGTATAAATATTATTGCAAAATTATCTTTACTATTCTACTTGTTTTCTTGACTGTATTAACACATATTTTAAAATATTATTTATAAGGTGTCCTCCCAAAAATGTATATACACACTTAGAGTAATTACAAAGGCAGTGTCTATTAAAATACATTTCACTTTCAAAATTAAACTATCAGCTCTTACAGAGTGTATACATTTTTGGGGACATGCTGTATATATTTTTACAATAAAATATATTTAAAAATTTAACCCCACTCCCTAACTTTTCAATAAATGTTGAATGTACATTTAAAAACTATTCATTTCAAGGAATGCCTAGTTAATAATTTCCTGGGCCTTAGGATGTGAAGGTATATATTTTATAATTAATAAAAGATCCTTGTCACTTATTCATCATAACTACTTTTTCTAGGACCTAGTTTTAAAAATATTAATTTACTGGTACTTGTCTGATTAGAAGAGGTAAAAATGAGAATTTTGAGGGCATTCCTACCTGGTAAAATTATGGCTAATCCATCAAGTGTGTTGGGGTAGGAGACATAATGAGTTTTAGAGATGTTGTTTAAAAAATTTGTTTTATATGCTATATCAAATTCGGGGAAATCTACCCAAGATACCTATTCCCACTCTCTTGAAAGGAATTGCTAACCAGGAAAATCTAGCAGATTTTAGAGTCCATTATAGGAAAAAGAGACTTTCTATTCAGATATGTCTACCTGGCAATATCTTTACTAATCCTGGTGAAATATACTTAGGTATTGGTACAAACTTCTTATTGTTACCTACTCTTGGGAACTTAATTGGAAAACTAAAACAAAATTAGTTTTTTCCAATCAAAACTGATTTATTGCCCTTCAAGATATCTAAGTAAGGTACTCAAATAGCCACTTGATGTTTTCACTGCTTTATTTGGTATACATATTTCCCGGGAGAGCTAATTTTATTTGTGCATTGTTAAATGTGTTATAGTTCAAAACTGTGTTTTTGTTTCTCAAACCGGCCAATTTTCACATACCTATCTACACTGAGTGGCCAGATTATTATGATCTCTGAATGCATAATAATCTGGTCACTCAGTGTGTGTGTGTGCGTGTGTGTGTGAGTGTGTATGAGTGTGTGTGTGTGTGTATGTGTATGTGTGTATGTATGAGGCCTGGTGCATGAATTCATGCATGGGTGGGGTCTGGCTAGCTTGTCCAGGGGAAGGGCAGTTAGCTGACCAGTCTGCTGGTAGATTTCCTGGTCGAGGAAACAATTTTCATATTAGCCTTTTATATATAGGACTAAAAGCCTGTTGCAAGAAGAGATTTGTGCAATAGGCCTTTCTTCCCTTGCCTTCTAGCACTGGTTTTCCTCTGGCACACAGGACCCAGGACTTCACTCTGCCCAGAGTCTGCCTTCTTCATCTTTGCTGTAGACTCTGGCTGGAGTCTGAAATCTTTGTATTTGCTGCAAACTCCAGAGCCTGCAATCTTGTCTTCGCTGCAGCACTCTGCTCCTATATATTCCTTTGTCCCCCGCCCTCCTTTTCATAGCAGGCATCATCCTCTGCCTGGCCACTCTGAGCCTGGAACAGATAGGTGGCTGCCATCTTTAACCTTCTAATTTGCATACACACTCTGATTGGCTGTGGGCATAGCAGAGGTACCATCAATTTACATGTTTGTCTATTATTAGGTAAGATATACACTGAGTGGCCAGATTATAATGCGTTCAGAGATCATAATAATCTGGCCTCTCAGTGTACACTTCTTATTTAGAGTAATAGCTATAGAATAAAGCCTAATGTGAATATTCCTGAGCACACCTACTTGAAGTAGATCACTGACAAGAAAGTATCATTGGTGAAAGATCTACAAACTCTTTTTGGGAAAAGTGGGGTATGTATTGTACGTACTTAAGGGAGTTGTGATCATCAGGTGACCAATCTCTTCACTTTGAGCTATGTATATGGGGATGGAGGCAAGTGGATTTGATACTGCTTCACCTTAGTCATTCCTGCCAAATGTAATAGTACCTGTTTACTATTCACATATTTCTTTATTTATATTCCAAACATTTGCCAAATGAATATATGCTGGAGACTGCCATGCTTTTTTGTCTACATCTGTGAAGTCTGATAAAGGTAGATCAAGGGAATTCAAGTCAATTAGTTAATCAGAATTCATTCCAGATTCTTTCTATTAATCTTGCACTTCTTGCAAAGGGATTTTATTGTGAGCACTTAATATTTTATGGGAATACTGTCAGGTTCTTGCAGAACTCAAAGGGGTTATATATATTTTTTTCTGACATATGATCGTAATTCCCATCAGTATGCTTAATGTCAGTGGCTGTAGGATTCCTTTGATTTTTTTAAAGAAAAAAATAAAGTGAAGAATTCCAGGCTCATCAAATAGAATAACTATGCATGATTCAGGAAATTCTTATTACTCTGGGTGAATACTTGAGGACTCTTGGGACAAATATGCAATAGATGCCTCTTAGTGACTTTTTGGTTAACCTATTTCCCCCATGCCTATTAATCTATTCCTGAAATGAGAATTTTTGAGGACTAGCTTTGAATCATACACATACATAATTTATGCCAGAGTAAAACATGCACAATATCCATATGCATATTTTACATATGTATGTATACATTAATATATACTACAGGATAGGATATTTTATTCTGAAATTGATCATGCATTAAAGGTGTAAGGCTGTGGTTGGCAAACCGCGGCTCACGAGCCACATGTGGCTCTTTGGCCCCTTCCTTGAGTGTGGCTCTTCCACAAAATACCACGGCCTGGGCGAGTCTATTTTGAAGAAGTGGCATTAGAAGAAGTTTAAGTTTAAAAAATTTGGCTCTCAAAAGAAATTTCAATCATTGTACTATTGATATTTGGTTCTGTTGACTAATGAGTTTGCAAACCACTAGTAGAAGGGGAAAAAAGAAGTGAAGGCAAATCCAAAATGTTCAAAATTTTGGATGGTGGATATTTTAGTAATTATTCTATTAAAATACAATACTCTCTATGTCAGTAAACTCAATTCAGAATACAATCCATGGCACGAACACAAGACCACAAAAGTATCTTGAGATGTGGTCTTTGCTCTGTGACAGGTTTTAAATCATCCATGATCTATGTTTTTTCTTTGTTAAATATAATTCCCTTTTTATTATTTTTACTCAGAACCATGAAAAGAAAATGCTGGCAGAGTGACAGTGGCCTGGTAATTGCTAGTAATCTTACACTGGTTTAGTAGAAAACAATTATTTTTTAAACTAATTTGGCCTTTTACTAGAGTGGATGAATTATCCAGTTTTTGGCATTAAGTAAACTCAAGAAATAAACATATAGTAAATGCTTGATCTGTTGCTATTGGGAATTCATGTTGTCCCAAAATGAATTTTGGGAAAAGTGTTAGCAAATGTTGTGTGTGTTTATTTTTCTAAAAAAAAAGCATGTACAGCTTTCACTTACATGAAATTGAGTGTATCAGCAGGTACATTCTTAGCCATCATTTGACTATGACTTCTTAGAATTATAGGTCTAAAGAGAAGTTTTGTCATTGTTAAGTATGTTTAATATTTGAAATATTAATAACTGACTAAAGTGAAGAATTTCTTTGATGTAGCCGTGAAACTGTTAAATTTGACTTTCAAATAAAAGGAGGAACCTTACAGTATCTGTTAACTCTAGTTATATATAGAACTATTTATTTATTTAACTGTTTAATGGTCATGTTTAGCATAAGCCATATAAGTCATAAGTTTGGGCCAGTGATTTCATTTATTTATTTTTTATTATAAAAGCCTATATTTGTCACTTTATAACATGTTTTATATATTGATTAGTGTGAGATGTTTTAAATTGTCAACATGTATTTCCTCATAAAGGTATTATGGGGCAATAAGAATAAAATTGAGATTTTTGGGGGGAGGAGGAACCAAGAAGGCGGCATAGGTAAACGCCTATTGTGCTGCCCCACGCAACAATTCCAAAACTACAACATAATAAGAAAACAAACATCATCCAGAATCACCGGAAAGCTGGCTGAGTGAAAATTTCACAAATAAAAGTAAAGGTGGGACACTGAGGCTCAGAAGAGCGGCGGAGCGCAGCCTTGAAGATACACGCGGAATCAGAGGTTTGGAGCCTTGAGTGTGTGCAGGCTGTAGGGCTGGCAGCAGCAATCCCGGCTGGATTTCTCCAATGGGGAGGGCAGAGATGTCCCACTGCACAGATTCCCAAGTGCCAGGCCAGGTCCAATGTCCATGGTTTGCACGCTAAAAGCCAGGCGCGGCAGAGGTCTCCGAGTTTGAGGAGAGTACACATAGCTTAGAAGAGCAGTTTGCGTGTGTAAAGTGCACGACAACAGAGAAGCGCGATGTGCTCACTCGTTCAAGAGACCACCAGACAGCTTTGCTTTACAACCCTGGGCAAGACTTTGGGTGTGCAGACTCATTTGGGGAGTGGCAGTATTGTCTGGCAATGGGTGAAGACCAGCGGCAGCTTTCTCCTGGAGTTGCCTGCAGCCATTACCAACACCCAACACAGAAACCCATATGCCACATAGGACTTAGCTGACGCTGACGCTGCCTGCTCAGCTCAGAGACTCTACCCATCTAACCAGAACACAGCTCACCTCCACACCCAATTGGCCTGGGGGTCAAACGCTTTTGGTGCTAACAATAATTAGCTGGGCTTAACTCCAACAATACTGTACAACCCATAAAGGACTGCACTAAGACTATCCACCTCAGGTAGCTGGGGAGGCTCAGCCACTGTCCCTTAGAGGACATCTACCACACAAAGCTAATGGACTAACTCATGAAAGCAGCCAACATTTAGAGACATGGAAAGAAATCAGATGTGAAAGAAATGGAGGGGGAAAAAATGATTGGACATAGAATTCAAAACCACGGTTATAAGGCTTTTCAAGAGGCTCCTAGAAAAGGCCGAGAACTACAAGGAAATGAACAAGACCTATGAGGAAATTAATGAAACCTACAAGGAAATGAATGAGACCTACAAGGAAATGAACAAGACCTACAAGGATATGAACAAGACCCTCAAGGATATGAAGAAGGACCAATTAGAAATCAAGCATTCACCGACTGAAATAAAAATATTACACAAAGTCCTAAAGCAGTCCAGAGGGCCACAACAACCAAGTCATAGATTTGAAATACAAAGAAGCAAAGTCCACTCGGCTGGAAAAGCAAGAAACAAAAAGAATCCAGATAATTGAAGATAGTGTAAGGGGCTTCTGGGACAACCTCAAGCATGCCAACATCCGAATTATGGGGATGCCAGAAAAAGAGAGAGACCAAGATAATGAAAACCTACCTGAAGAAATAGTGACTGAAAACTTCCCCCACCTGGTGAAAGAAACTGACTTAAAAGCCCAAGAAGTACACAGAACCCCAAAATATAGGAATCTGAAGAGGACCACACCGAGACACCTCATAATTAAAATGCAAAGAGCAAAAGATAAAGAGAGAATATTTAAAGCAGCAAGAGAAAAACAGTTAGTTACCTATACGGGAGCACCCATACGATTCTCAGCCGATTTCTCAACAGAAACGATGCAGGCCAGATGGGAGTGGCAAGAAATATTCAAAGTAATGAATAGCAAGAATCTACAACCAAGATTACTCTATCTAGCAAAGCTATCATTCAGAATTGAAGGTCAGATAAAGTGCTTCGCAGATAAGAAAAACCTAAAGCAGTTCATCACTGCCAAACCAATATTATATGAAATGCTGAAAGTTATTCTTTAAGTAGAGGAAGAAGAAAAAGGAACAACAAATACACATCTATCAACAAATGAACCTAAAAATCAAGGGAATTAATAATCTGATGAACAGGATAAACTGGTGAATATAACAGAATCATGGACATAGAGAGGGAATGGACTGACAATTCTTGGGGGAGAAAAGGGGTGTGGGAAGTGCAGCAACAGATTGGACAAAAATCTTGCAACAATGGGAGAGGACAATGGGGGTGTGTGAGGGCGGAGAGTGGGATGGGTACAGGGTGGAGGGGAGCTATAGGGGGATAAAAAAGAGGGAACAATGTAATTAATAAACTGAACATTTTTAAAAAACAGAAAACATATCATAGGGGGAGGATGAATAAATAAATAAATAAATAAATGAATAAATAATAAAATTGAAAAACAAAACAAAAAAATAGTTTCTAATTCTAAAAAATACTCAGAATTTGGAGATCATATACTTCTTTTTCATATCCAAGGTCTATGTTTAGTCATAGCTGGCATCATAAATAATATGTTAAGAAACTAGTGATCATTTCATTGTGAAAAACCAATAAATATAAAATCTACTATCACAATTAATAGACTGACAAAGCAAGAGACATGAAATGATTGAGTCAAAAATATCATTATCTGTAGACAAGGTGATTATGCACCAAGAAAACCCAAGAGAATGCAGTGAAAAACTTTTATAATAAACTAGTAGCCCTGCACACAAAGCTGTGTGCCAATAGTTCTCTGTGGGGCCTGGCCCTTCTGTACCCACTGCTCTGAGGCTCTTTGGGACCCAGAGGCCCAACTGCGGCTGGGCGTGGAATGCTTGCCTTGTTGCTGGGCCAACAAAGCAAGAATTCCACCAGCTCATGCTGCCTCACTCTCAGAGGTTGCTCTTCCCTACCCCAGGACTGGGGGACTCCAGAGAGGCTGAGGATTGGGATCCTCCATCTTGTGGCTATGAGTACCACCATATTCGTGATGAAGTGACAGTTAATTTGCATATTATCATTTTATTAGATAGGATTAGAAAATTTGGTTAAGCATTAAACATAGATCTTGTAACTGTGAAGTAGTTAAAACAATTGATACCCTGATTCCCTGAAAGTAAGACATACCCTGAAAATAAGACCTACTTCCAGGTTTGCCTCTCTCTGTAATATAAGGCATCCCCCCAAAAAATAAGACCTCCCTGATAATATTTTTTATTCTTGAAACTGAAAAAGCCTGGGCCACACAAGCAGTTATAAGGAAGTGTGTCGATTTAATGCTGCCGCTTGTTATGCAGCCAGCACTCACTGCACTAAAGACATGAAGAAATTTCTTCACAAAAGAAAAATAGATCAAATAATGATTCCTGCAGGAATGACGGCCTATCTCCAGACTCTTGCTATTGCAATAAACAAGGCATTCAAGGACAATTTGCGCATGGAAATTAATGACAACATTGAAAATACAATGGAGAGAAATCAGCGTGGAAACTTTGTGAAACCTAAACTGTAACAGGTTATGATTTGGGTGAAGAATTCATGGGAGAAAATCACTGACAGTTGCATTGCAAATGCATTATGAGCAGGCTACCTTGACAAGAAGTACTCATTTAAGGACAGTGCTATTGCTAAACATGAGAGATTTGGTCCACTGATTCTGAAAGAAATGGAGTCACAAGAAATTCACCAGGAAATTCAGGGTTTGGATTGTTATGATGATGTTCCAGAAGATGATGAGATGACTGTCATTGAATAAATCTTACTTTGTGTTCATACCTGTAAATTTCAATATTAGTAAATGTACCATAGATTGTTGTACATGGAAATAATGGTAATAACAGGAAATTCTTGATACCGTAGGATTCACAGTTTGTCTGGTTATGCTGGTTTGTGATGACAACTACTACCGTACTGTATACAGGTAATAATTTTTTTTGTTCAATAATAAATGTGTACCATATTCTTCTTCATGGAAAAATAAGTGGTTCCCTGAAAATAAGACCTAGCGCATCTTTGGGAGCAAAAATTAATATAAGACACTGTCTTATTTTGGGGGAAACAGGGTACTAATACAGAAATGAATAGTCATATCAGTAGACTAGCCCTCTCAAAACCATATTTTGGTGTGTCAATTTTTTATTACAATGCTTTAAAAATTACTACAATTAAAAAGAAAAATGTCAATAGCATTATGGCCATTGCCAGAAGGAAGGGGGAAAGGGGAGAAAAAGGTCCTAATATAGGGTGGAGAAGATATGACTTTGGGTGGTAGACACACGGGGCAATATACAGATCTTGTGACATAGAAACCCACACATGAAACATGCATGTTCATGTTGACCAATGTCACCTTGATCAATTTAATAAATAAATTTTTTTAAAAGAATACCAAAAATATGTTTAATTATTCCTTTGTAGGAACTTAGTCACCCAAAACTTATTTTATTATAACCTTCATTTAGTTATATTTATTGAGCACATATTATATGCCCAGCACTCCCCTAAGCATCTAGATGACATCAGTAAAAATAATTAGAAAAAGATGGTATATCTGAGGATTATGCCATCTGCATATGCAAAACCCTTCTGATTTTTAATTTGTTCTATTATTTCCTCTTGTTTTCCTATCCCAATCACATTGCCCTCTCTGCATGGATATCCATTCTAATTTCTACACCATGTATTCTTTGACCTATCACTAAGTATTAGTATATTTGTATGTATATTATTAAAACTATTCATAGTTCTCATGTGGGTGCATTTGTTTCTAATTTACCCAGCTACATTGTTATAAAATGTATGTTGTTGCCTACATATTTTCATTCTCCATTTTATTTTTAAATTCTACACTTTTGGCTGGAATTTCCCTGGATAATATGCCATTATGCTTATGCATATAGCACCTATCAGTTATTTTTCCCCTAGTGATGGCCACCAAAGTAGAATCTAACTATTCTAACATACATATTGTCATCATGAATATGTTTCTTTATGTGGCTTGCACAGATGGTCTGTTTGATTTTCCTAAGACATACATTTTTTAGAATAGTTTCATAGTGTATATTTTATATTGGGTTTCTATTACCAAGTACTCACAAATAGCTGGTATTTGTCATTGACTTTTTGATAGATATATTTCATTGGCATTGTAAGTAATATTTTTTATAGTGAAATTGATCATCTTTTTATATTCATCTTACTGACTTTACCTTCTCTTTTTATAATAGGTTATTCATATATTTTACTCATTTCATCTATAATAATAAAAGCCTAAGCGAGTATTGCAACCAAATAGATGACCAAACAGGTTGTGTGGAGTAACTAGACCTACAGGGGGTTAGTGAGGGGTGACCAAATGACTGAGCAGCAGGCTTTGTGGGGCAATCAGGCCCACAGGGAGGGCAGTTGGGGGGTGAATAGGCTGGAAGGGGGACAGTTAGGAGCATTCAGGTAGCCAGGAAGGTGAGCAATTAGGAGCCAGGGGTCCTGGATTGTGAAGGGGATGTCCAAATGGCAGTTTAGGCCCAATCCCCAGACAAGTTCCTGCTCCTCAGCTGCCCATGAGCAGGCAAGTTTCCACTCCCTGGGCACCTGGAAGCTGGCAAGTCTCTGCTCCCAGCCCACCTGGGAGCCAGCAAGTTGTTGCTTCTCTCCAAAGCACTGCTTCTGTAGCTCCCTCCACTGCCCTCTTTCCCCTCATAGCAGGCATCATGCCCCGCCCGGACACTCTGTGCCTGCATATGCAAATTAACCTCCATCTTTGTTGGGTTAATTTGCATACTCTAATTGGCTGTGGGTGTAGTGGAGTGATAATTAATTTGCATGTTTCTCTTTTATTAGGTAAGATATAAATCATCAACATGTTAGATTTAAATGTTACAAATGGCTTTCCCAGTGCTTGTCCTTGGTGTCACCATATTAAAATCCTAAATTGTACTCAGATATATCAGTTTTTCCTTATTGTTATAGATGAATTTTCTCACATTTTAAACTTTAATACTTTCACATTTATTTACTTATTTTTAAATATTTTTATTTTATTTTTCAATTAGATTAGACATACAATATTATATTTGTTTCAAGTGTACAACCTAGTAATTGGACATTGTATAACTTACTATCCTGATGAATCTCATACCCATCTGACACCATAAAGAGTTATTACTATACTAGATGTCCAGTGCACAAATTCATACACATTGAAAGGAAATTAATTAGAATAAATATTTTAGAGGCCAGGGAGGGGCCATGGGAGGTTGGCTCCAGGAAACATCTGACCCATCTCACCCAGTCCTGATCAGGGTTGAGCAGGGTTGTCTCGACCAGCCCCATTGGGACCAATCAGAGCTGGGCAACCAGGAAGGGACTGCGGGAGTTTGGCCAGCCAGGGAGGGACCATGGGAGTGCTCCAGAGTATGTCTAGCCCATCTCACTCAATCATGATCTGTTGGACCCCAGCAATAAGCTAACTCACTTGTCAGAGCATCTGCCCCCTGATGGTCAGTGCATTTCATAACGTGCTAATATATTAGGCTAAAAGCCAGAGGAAGCTTAGCTGAAGTAGCTAAATTCTCCCAATCTCTGTACCACTCTTTATTAACACAAATTGCCCCAATGCAAAGCAGATATACATATCAAAGGTTAAGGTTTAGTATACAGTAGGCATTTTCAGGTTGGGGGAAATGCCCTTAGCTGTCTAGCATTGTCAGGTTGGGGGAAATGCCCTTAGCTGTTTGGCCAGCAGGAGGCAATAACATGTAAATTGAAATGCCCTCAGCTCTCTGGTAACAGGCAATAATATATGCAGATCTTCAGGTTTGGGGAAATGCTTTCGGCCATTCCAGCAGGCAGTAACATGTATTCAGCCCTGCCGAAACCTCAAGGTTCCATCAACTTTTTGATGAAACTTCTTACATTTGTGACATGCTGGAATTAGCCTCCAGCACTAGTCTTTCATTTTCTGTTTTTATTTTATTGTAATTTTTATTTAATTTATTGGGATAATATTGGTTAATAAAATTATATAGGCTTCAAGTATACAATTCTATAATACGTCATGTGTATATTGTGTTGTGTGCTCATCACCCAAAGTCAAGTCTCCTGTCACCATTTATTCCTCTTTACCCTATTCTATCTCTATCCAACCCCCCCTTCCCCTCTGGTAATCATCATATTGTTGTCTGTATCCACAAGTTTTGTTTGTTTGTTTGTTTTTTACCTTAATTCCTTCATCTCTATTACCCAGCTTCTCAAGCCCCTTTCCCTCTAACAATTGTCAGTCTGTTCTTTGTCTTATAGTCTTTTATATGCGATGCCTTAGCCAGTGTGGCTTAGCTAGTTATGTTCCATCCTGTGCACTGAGAGGTTGCCAGTTCAATTCCTAGTCAAGGGCACATGCCCAGGTTTCAGTCTCAAATCCCAGTGTCAGGTGTGTAAGAGGCAGCTGATCAATGCTACTATCTCACATTGCACTGATGTTTCTCTCTCCTCCTGTTTTCCTCTCTCTCTAAAAATCAATAAACTATTCTTTAAAATACATACATACATACATACATACATTCAATGAGTTTATGATATAGTATTTGGTAGGGAAAATTAGAAATTTTGTCATTTTCAGTAGTAGTTTTAGCCTATATAGACCTATTTGCTTCCATAATTTTTTTGTTGTTGTTAAATCAATTGTCAAGATTAAAAACAAAAACCAGTACTCAGATTTTGAATGAAGCTGAATGGTTTATTAATTGTTTTGATGAGATTTACATTTTCATAGTATTCGGTCACGTCATTCATGAACAGGTATATCTTTTGATCTATTCAACACTGTAAAAGTTCATTTACTATGGGCTTGTGCATTTATTCTTAGGCTAATCCATATAACACATGTTTTGTTATGGTAAATGGAATCTTATTTTCTATTAACTATTGTAATTGGTTTTGGATGTGATTTTATTTTATAATCTCACAAACTTGCTGAGTTCTCTCTAGTTGTTTTTAAAATGTGTTCCCATAAGTTCTCTATGTAAATGTTCATATAATTTTCAAAATGAAACCAAACCCCAAACTACTTTCTGTTTCGTGCTTATGTCTCTTCTGTCCTTTTCTTGTCTTACAAAGTTAGAAACTTGAGTAGCCCATGAATATTGATAGTGTTGTGCCCAGAGCTCAGGATCCCCAATAATTGACCACCAGGGAGCCCTTTATTATCCGATGCAAAAAGCAAAGAACCTTTATTCAAATCTTTGGGTTACACAGATAGCCTTATTCGGTCAGGGTTTTTCAGCGGGGTCTCACAGCACCAGGATCAGGAAGTGACCAGTACTTTGGTTATGCCTTTTTAGGACCTAAGCAATGTCCTTGGGGCTCCATTGGTCCACTCAAGCAGTGGTTGGGGGAGTTAGGACATTCCTGGCACCTTGTGGCCATTCCCAGCCAGGGGGGAAAGGGAAGTTAGGCTGACCAGCCCCACAAGATGGAGGATAGTCCTTTGTCCTTTCAATAGTAATAAGAAAAGCACTCCTTGTATTTTCAACCTTCAAAAATATGTGAAAAATGTGATCTCTAAGTATAGAACTTACTATACAACTTTGTATGTAACATTTTTCTAGTTAAGAAAATTGCTAATTTTATATTTTAAGAAGTTTTTTTTAATTAGAAGATAGTGTGCATTATCAACAACTGTTTATGTCTCTCCAGGTGATAATGTAATTGCGCTTTACTTGAGTTCATTATTATAGATAATTACATTGATTTGTTTTCTGAAATTAAATAACTTGAAATAAATTTCACTTACTAATATCATATTATTTTGATATATATTTTGTTTTATTTTTTACATCTACAATTTTTATAATTCTGTACATAAGTAAACATAACCCTAATTAAACATTTTTTGTACTCTTTATACATGACTTAAATTCTAAGAGCTAGTTTTTCCTTTTTAAAAAATAATTTATTTAATTTAGAAATAACCTGTTCCAAAAACTATTGTAACATGAATTATAACTTTAATGAATTATAATCTGTCATTTCATATTATTTTATGATTAATGTTCATTTCAATTATTTATTTATTTTTTGTAATTTATTATATTTTCTTAGAAACATCAATTTTAGCTAGGCTTTCAAATGTAATAATGCATAGTTTATTTTATTATTTCATAAAATAGAATGTTTGCAACATTTATAGCTATCTCCCATTTTTCCTCTGTATTTCATACCTTTCTATCTTTCTATTTCTAATGTAGAATTTCTTTTCTTAAACCCAATCTTTATCCACCCAACTTTAGGTCAAAACGACTGGCCTACAGCAGTAATGCCTGTAGTGTTGCAATCTGGTCTCAACCACTCTCTGTCAACCTATCCCTAAGCTATACAGTTTTACACTTGTATTTTTATAAATGTTCATCCACCCAACAATGGGAAAACTATGATCTTATAGGAAAATATGCAATTTAATACACTTGTTTAAATAAACTGGAATCTACTTTGACATTTCTAAAAACCATCATGTTGTCTTTATTTCTATGCATTCTCTCAATCTTACCTTCATAGAGTTTTGCATTCTTATTTAACTCTAATTCTATTTGCTTTCAGTTATTAAATTAAGATAATTGAAATTATATAAATTACTGAAGATATTTTATAAGGATAAAGAGAATGCAATATTACATTGATAAATTCAGTCATGTATTTCTATATATTAAAAAATTGAACTCAAAAGGTGAAAGATTACTAAAATATCCATTAATGGGTTTTGTCACTTTTCCTGGAAACGTGTATCATGACAGTGCTGAATTGTTTATGGAAATCTTTGCCATAAATTAATTAAGATTACCTAATTGTGAAGCTGATAAAAAATAAATTTAAATGGTCTAAGAAAGGTTAAGTTATAGATAAGAGAAAAATTCAAAATGTTAAGTAAGTAAGGCAAACATGACAAAAAATCTGGAAATTCCAGTCTCACCTGAATAAAAATCTATTTTTTCTGAATTATCATAGAATCTAAATGTTTAAGAACATAGTATCTGGTGTTTGATGAAAGTTCTCTACAAGCAAATAATTGGAGTTTGATAATCATTTAGCACCTTAAAAATCTTGTAGTTTCTAATTTGTGTTGTTACATTTTAATAACATAATTTTATAGCAGTTTAACATAATGGAAAATTTCTCCAATGATATCTGAACTGATTAAGTTGATCAAAAAATTTTCTACGACAAGTTTTAGTGTAGGTGATTCTTTTTACCAGATCCATTATAACTTAGTAGGCAAAATGAAGACTTTTTACATTGTATATAAATAAATTGGATCATTCACTTATTTATCTGAAATCTATTTATTGCATACCTTCCATAACAGACATCAGACACAGTTGTAACTGCTGTATTATCAGTGAAATGACAGCAAGTGTCACTGCTGTCACAAGCCTTTTTAGGTTAGAGAGACAGTCATTTAACAATTAATTACACGCAGGGTTATTTAATCAGTTTTGATAGTAGCAAAATTGGAAAAGCTTAGAGTTCTATGAAAGTATATGGGGTGGGGGCAGGAAGAAATCAACTAACTCTGAGTGAGCAGTGAATGCTTCCATGAAAGAGGAAAAACTAATCTGGACCTAAAGGATGAGTTGAAGGTAGCCAGGGTTAGGATAAGGGGCAGGAGGTAGGATAATTTTTAGAATTCTCCTTACTTATACCCCTAACTGATTCTGAGAATAAGGTCAAAATCTAATGAAAACTATTAACTTTTCTTCCTGGTTCGGGTTTTTTATTGCTCAGAAGTGAGTGGTAAGAGAGGATGTGATTAAATAGGATCTAAGGCAATCTGCAATGCAGGGGTGAATGAAAGAAAGCCTGAGGATCCCCATTTGTATTGGTAGGTTTAAATTGTCATCCCTGCTGGCTGCTGTTATTGTTCCCTGGGTAAAGCACTCACTGAGTAAATGAGGTGAAGAGCATACACCATTGCCTATGGCTGCTCCACCATACTGCCTGCCTCAGCATGGAGGCCACTGATGAAAAGGATACGGAAATTGGAAATTTGCTGCTTTCAACCTTGAGAAGGATCACTGCTATAACGTGCAGTGTGGTGGAATATAGCTTGCCTTCTTGTTAAACTGTTCTACTGGGGAATAATATCTGGTTCAAGCTGTCTCTGTATTATCTCTGAAATCCATTCTAATTTACTAACTATAAAAAGGATTGTAATCAATAGAGAAAAATGTTTCTTTTTGTATTATTGAGATCTGCACCAGTTTTGTCTATATGATATTTTTAGTCATTCAAACAAAAGTTTAGCAATTAAGTAAAACATAGATGAGCTGTGCCCTTATGATGTTATATTATACTCTCACTCAGAGCACAACTTGGTTTGTGATTATACATTTAATTAAAATACAAACATTAGCCCTGGCATTATCTTATGTACAACCTGGTTAAACAATTTCCAAAAGCTTCATTGGATTACAGAGTGACCTCTGTAAATGAATGAAATTCAGAAGAGCACCATTCTATAATAATGATGGATTATATATAAGCAAGTCCTGTTTTATACTGTGTAAAATGCTTGCTTTATTTTGGAGCATTGTACTGTCTGAATATTAGGGCTACAGCTTTGCTACAAAAGAGAGAGAGTATCAAAGATATTCCAAGTGCATTTCTAAATCTTGCCAAAATATCAACAAAATAGTCATAGTCATTAAATACATTTTTTCAAGAAAAGAACAGAAGAAACATGATTAAGGAGCTAAGGTTTTTCAAGAGATTTCTAGCTATATATTCAAATAGGCCAAAAACATTAGAAGAATTGTGGGTCTAACTGTTCCTCTTGTTTTTAATAACAATTAAAAATTTGAAATAGTTGTTACAATATAAGTATTCTTAATACTTGTTGCTATTAAGCCATCATATTAGTTTTCAAATGATTTGCATTTGATATGAATTATTTCTGGGATTTTACTTCAAGTGTTTATTGTAACCCTCTAGCAAAATGTGATTAGTAGAATTGGTCAGAATTAGTCATGTACCGACTAATGTACATTTCTAAATGTATTTGTAGAACTTTTAAATAAGATATGCATTGAAATGGGCAACATATCTTAGTAGAATATCTGAACTTTAGTAAGTGCTGCTCTTTCAGATTGTTTTCATGCATATATGTGTTGAGCCATTCTAACAGGCTATATAATTATATTAATTAACTACTTACTTTGTGACAACCATTATATTATGAGATAAAATAGTAATAAGAACTAATCTTATTGGAAACTTATTTGTGTCACGAACACATCAAAAGCATTTTATGTGCAATTAAGTACCCAATCCAGAAACTACCACATAAGGCAGATATGAGTTATTCAAGCCATTACAGATGAGGAAACCAGGAGAAAGAGATATGAAATAAGTTTCCATGCTCACCTTCCTGAAAAATGTTAGGATTCATATCTAACAAAACTCGTAAAGGATGTTTTTAATCATTAACCTCCTCTTCCTTCATGACAGACAAATCTCTAAATTCTATCTAAATTATACCATAAACTTTTGAATTAATCTAGTAAAAGATACAAACAGGTGAGTAGACAATTATAGTTCACTCTAGTAAAGTCTATTATAAATAAGTTCTAGAGTTTTAGGCTGGGTAAATGCCTTCAGTGGTGCCTTTCAGAGAGTATGGTCCCATATAGCAATTCTCTTCCACACAAAAATTGTAAGTCTTTCAATCAGCCAACTCTAATAATTGTAAAAAGAAACTAATAAAAGTTTAAACACAATTTGCAGATTTTCCTTTTACTTAAAGGAAACAATTACTTAATTTTAGATTTTCTGCCATGGTTTTTATATTTTGATTCTTGTTCTAGCTTGTCTACCAAAATGAATATGTATTAATATTTGAACTCATTATTAATCATAACTACATTGGTTATTTCACAAATGCATGTTTATCATTGTGGTTTCATACCTTAATTTACTTTAGTTATTATATAATGTAATATTTTCAGCATGTAATACTCTTGCTAAAATATATGAATAAATAAAGTATGTCAGTAATCTATTGTGTTCTACAAGGGCATGATTATTTCTAAATATCATCCCCAGCTGAATCAGTTTGGTAGTCCCTCCTTGGCTTCTTATTTATGGCTGGTGAGGGCTTTGTTGTTGTTTAGTTATGTAGTACTTTGTGCCGTATAAAATGCTTATCAACCCTACTTTCAAGCTAAAGGATAAAAAACAGACAATATTACTTGGAAAGGAATTAATAGAAAAGAAGGAATTGATAGCAAAGATAAAAGACTAAGGAGGGAATTTTACTCAGAACACTGGGGTGACAGAGGTCTTCTAATATGCATACATTTTAAAGTTTAAAAATATTTGTGTTTTTGTCCAATTTAACACTCAGTTTTGCAAATTTTAGTACAAACTTCTATTATGTAACAAATAGGAAGTAACTAATATTACTAATGTATATGTAATTCAGAAATTTGTCTTTTTTAAAGTAAGGCAGTCAATTTTATGTCTAACTAGAGGCCCTGTGCATGAATTCATGCATGGGTGGGGTCCAGCCCAGTTGCCCCAATGGGGGGTAGGGGCTTCAGGTGGTTGGTTGGCCAGCCTCACTGGTGATGGGGGTGTTGAGGGGCCATCAGGGGCCGGGTCAGTCAGTAGGATGGTGATTTGGGCCCGGATCAGGCTGGTTGGCTGCCACAGTGCATGTCATAGCCATTGGTTGATCTTGTTGTTCTGGTTGTTCCACCATTCTAGTCACTAGGCTTTTATTTATATATTATTGTCCTGGTGCATGAAATTCATGCATGGAGAGGGGGTTCCCTCAGCCCAGCCTGCACCCTTTTCAATCAAAAACCCCTTCAGGGATATCTGACTGTTGGCAGTCAGAGATGTCTGACTGTCGGCAGTAGGATATCCCTTTCACATTCTAGGACCACTGGCCCCTAACTGCTCTCTGGCATGCCTGTCTGATCACCCCTAACTGCCTCTGCCTGACTGCCTGATTGCCTCTAATCCCTCTTCCTGTCTGTTTGATGGCCCTTAACTACCTCTGGCTGTTTGATCACTCCTAACCACTTCTGTTCCTGCCTGATCGCCTCTAACTGCTCCCCTACCAGCCTGATTTTCCCTAACTACCTCTGCCTTGCCCCACACCTGGGACCCAGGCTTACCTCCCTCTGGCCAGCTATAGGCACCCAGGACCTGGGCCAGCGTCACTCAGGCCGACTGCGGTCACAGGCAGTCCACAGGCAGCCACAGGCACCCAGGACCACAGGGCATGTGGCTTGTCCCTCTCCTGGGCCAGAGAGGCAGGCACAGCTGTTGGCATCTGGGACTGTGGAGTGGGTAGCTTGTTCCTCTCCAAGTCCATAGCCTATCTGGTGTTGAGTGTCTGAGCCATTATGACATGATGGAATGAAGGTGTGATGAATATTTGCATATTAGCTCTTCATTATATAGGATTTTAACTTGTTATAGTCTTTCTTTAAGTGGATATTTTACCACTTCTCATCTTGTATAGAAACTTCACTGTAACACAATTTTGTAGCAATCACTGTAGCAATCTTTGTGTTATTGTTGTCATGTATTTTACTTACACAGATGTTATAAAACTGACATTACATTATTATTTGTTTAAATAGTTAATTATCTTTAAATATATTTCAGTAATAGAAACTTCTATTATATTTTTTCTTATGCATATACTGTCTTTGGTGTTTTCCATTTCTTGGTATAGATCATTATTTATATCTGGCAAAATTTTATTTCTCCTTGCAGGACTTCTTTTAATATTTCTTACACTAAAAATCTGCTGGTGATTTAAAAAATTCAATCTTTTATACATAAAAATATTTTTAACTATTTCTAAAATAGTTTAACATAGTTAAAATATATTTTGACTCTTTTAAACTATTTTAAAAATATTTTCACTCAGTTTAGAATTATAAATTGAGAGGCTTTTCTCCCTTGTGAGTACTTTAATGATGTTGCTCTACTATCTTCTCCCCTACAGTCTTTCTGATGAGAAATCTTTTGTAATCTTTATGTTTATTCCTGTGTATAGTGTGTATCTTTTCTTCTGACTACAGCCCGGCCTGGAACCCGGGCCATCACAGGGCCCTGTGATTGGGGTCCTGTAATTGCTGGCTAAACCCTGCCCAAGCCCACGCAACCTAACCCAGGGAGAGGCCCTTTCTGGACCTGGACCTAGGCACCCGGCCATTGCAGGGCTCTGTGATCATAGCTGGCTGGCCCCATCCACAGCCCAGCCAGCCTAACCCAGGGCCATTGCCCTGTGTTTGGCTTGTGGGCGTGGCTTGTGGGCATGGCTTATTGGGTGTAGCAAAGGTATGGTCAATTTGCATATTACTCTTTTATTCGATAGGATATATGTGTGTGTGTGTGTATATATATATATATATATATATATATATATATATATATATATATGAGAAAATAAAATGGCTTCATTTTCTAATTCAAATTTAGATTCATTTGTATCCCATCTAATAAAAGAGTAATATGCAAATTTGACCATACCTTCATCATACCCACAAGCCACGCCCAAAGCCATGCCACCAGCCAATCAAGAGCAAATTATGCAAATAAATCCCAACCAAGATGGCTGCCGCCACTGAGAGCAGGAGGAAGGCTTGGGTTTCCCCAGAAACAGAGGAAGCCAAGCCTCTTGTCTGCCTAGGCCTCCACTCAATGCTATAAAATTTCAATTATAAAAGATATAGGAATGGTGGCAACCACTGAGCTGGAGAGAACAGAGTCTTGGGTTTCCCTGGCAACAGAAGAAGCCAAGCTTTCAGTCGGCTGTTGCTGGCCTAGGCCTCCAACTCTACGCTACAATGTTTCAAACAGAAATGGCTACTGCCCTGGTGTGAGCAGCAGGCTTGGCTCCGCTCCAGGTTATAAAGTTTCAATTGTAGACATAGATTAATCCCAGATACCAGGGCCTCTACTTAAGTTGCTGTGGGGCATGGCTGGCCTGCAAACCTCCACAGGGCCCTCTCCCAGGCTGCCCCTCAACCCAAGAGAACCCCCACCCTGATCTGGATCACTCTTCAGGGCAAACCAGCTGGCTCCCACCCATGCACCAGGCCTCTATCCTATCTAATAAAAGAGGAATTTGCAGTTTGACCATCACTCCCACACACAAAAGGGCTGCATCCATGTGGTCAAAGATCCTGCCCCCATGTGGACACAAGATGGCCACCAAGGAAGGGCCTGCAAGGGAGGGCAGTTGTGGGTGATCAGGCCAGTTGGGGAGGGCAGTTGGGAGGGACCAGGCCTGCAAGGGAGGGCAGTTGGGGACATTCAAGCCTGCAGAGGAGGGCAGTTATGGGTGACCAGGCCAGCAGAGGAGGGAAGTTGGGGGCAAACAGGCTCTCAGGAGAGCAGTTAGACATCAATTAGGCTGGCAGGGTAGTGGTTAGCGGGTGATCAGTCTGGCAGGCAGAAGTGGTTAGGAGCAATCAGGGAGGCAGGGAGGTGAGCAGTTTGGAGCCAGGAGTCCTGAATTGTGAGAAGGATGTCTGACTGCCCATTTAGGCCCGATCCTACCAGGGGTTCCAGATTGGAAAGGGTGCAAGCTGGGCTAAGGGATATCCCCCCTCTCCCTGCCCCATGCATGAATTTCATGCACCGGGCTTCTAGTGTATTTATAAGAGTGTTAGAGGGAGAACCAAGATGGCGGAATAGGTAAACACCTATTCTTCTGCCCCACACAACGATTTAAGAACTACAACATAACAGCAGAACAGACATCACCCAGAATAGCCAGAAAGCTGGCTGAGTGAAAACTCCACAAATAAGAGTAAAGGTGGGACACTGAGACTCAGAGGAGCAGTGGGAGCGCAGCCTTGAAGACGGAAACAGGTTAGGAGCCGTCTTGGTCGCGTGCGCGGGCTGTAGGGCTGGAGCAGCAACCCCAGCTGGATTTCGCCAAAGGGGAGGGCAGAGACGTCCCACTACACGGATTCCCCATTGCCAGGCAAGGTCCGAGATCCGAGGTACATGGAGATGTCCCACTGCACAGATTCCCCAGTGCCAGGCGAGGTCTGAGGTCCGGGGGACGCACCCTGGAAGCGGGGCACATCAGAGGTCTCCTAGTCTGAGAAGAAACCCGGAGACTGGGAAAAGAAATTTGCGCTCAAGTGTCACACAAACCCGCGACTTGCCCCCTGGAAACTTGTCTCCTGGTCCTGGAAACCATCTATTTTACAACCCTGGGCTAGACTTTGGGTGTGCAGACACATTTGGGGAGAGGCAGAGTTGGCTGGCAAGGGGAAGAGACTAGCGGCTTTCTCTTGGAGGTGCCTGTAGCCATCCCCATGCAACAGAGACCTGCGCGCGCATGTGCACGAGTGCCGTATAGGACATAGCTGACACTGAGGCTGCCTGCTCAGCTCAGAGACTCTGCCCATCCAACCTGAACACAGTCTCCCTTCACAGCCAATTGGCCTGGAGGTCAAACCCTCCTAGGGCTAACAACAACAAGAAGGGTTTAAATTCAAAAATACTGTACAACCCATAAAGGATTGCAGTAAGAGTACCCACCTCAGGTAACTAGGAAGGCTGGGCCACTGTCCCTTTGAAGATATCTACCACATAAAGCAGCCACCATGCAGAGGTATGGAAAGAAATCAGGTGTGAAAAAAATGGAGGAGAAAAGACGACAAGACATAGAGTTCAAAACCATGGTTATAAGGCTTTTCAAGAGGCTCCTAGAAAAGGCCGATGAACTTAATAAGAATTACGAGGAAATAAACAAGACCAACCAGGAAATGAATGAGACTTATAAGGAAATGAATGAGACTTACAAGGAAATGAATGAGACCCTCAAGGAAATGAACAACACCTCTGAGGATATGAACCAGACCCTCACGGATATGAAAAAGGACCAACTAGAAATCAAGAATATACAGACTGAAATAAAAAATATTACACAAAGTCCTAAAAGCAGTCCAGAGGGCCACAACAACCAAGTCAAAGATTTGAAATACAAAGAAGCAAAATCCACTCGGCTGGAAAAGCAACAAACAAAAAGAATTCAGATAATTGAAGATAGCGTAAGGGGCCTCTGGGACAACCTCAAGCATGCCAACATCTGAATTACTGGGGTGCCAGAAAAAGAGAGAGAGCAAGTTAATGAAAACCTACTTGAAGAAATAGTGACTGAAAACTTCCCCCACCTGGTGAAAGAATCTGACTTAAAAGCCCAAGAAGTACACAGAAACCCAAAATATAGGAATCTAAAGAGGACCACACTAAGACATATCATAATTAAAATGCCAAGAGCAAAAGATAAAGAGAGAATATTAAAAGCAGCAAGAGAAAAACAGATGGTCACCTACAGGGGAGCACCCATCCGATTGTCAGCGAATTTCTCAACAGAAACAATGCAGGCCAGTCGCGAGTGGCAAGAAATATTCAAAATAATGAATAGCAAGAATCTACAACCAAGATTACTCTATCTAGCAAAGCTATCATTCAGAATTGAAGGTCAGATAAAGTGCTTCGCAGATAAGAAAAAGCTAAAGGAGTTCATCACCACCAAACCAATATTATATGAAATGCTGAAAGATATTCTTTAAGAAGAGGAAGAAGAAAAAGGTAAAAATATAAATTATGAACAAGAAATACACATCTATCAACAAATAAACATAAAAAATCAAGTGAATTGATAGGCTGATGAACAAGATAAACTGGTGAATATAACAGAAACATGGACATAGAGAGGGAATGGACTGACAATTCTTGGGGAGAAAAGGGTTGTGGGAAGTACAGTAAGAGACTGGACAAAAATCTTGCAACAATGGGAGAGAACATTGGAGAGTGGGAGGTGAGGGTGGAGGGTGGGATAGGTACAGGGTGGAGGGGAGATATAGGGGGATAAAAAAGGGGAAACAACGTAATTAATAAATTGAACAATAAAGATAAAAAAAGAGAAAAAAAAGAGTGTTAGACAATAGGATTCCTCCATTTTCCATTAAGGCATCTAAGTTCATTATTACTAGCCTTGTTCCAACTATTACTATTTTTATGGCTTCATAAAAACAAAAATTCTCATTTGAAACCAAACTACATTATCTTGGATTCTGTTGAAAGTAGACTAAACAACTTTCTTCTAGAGATGTTGTAACTCTAAGGCCATAGACTGCATAAATGGTAGATATATTTTACTTGTGGTTGGAAAATCAATTTATCTCTGAAAAAAAATCACCTTTTCCCTTTACAAACATCAGGATGAACATTTCTTTAAAAATAAGGAGTTGAAGATACTTGTTATATTCAAATATGATTCTGTAGGGACAGCCGATACTTAGAGTAATGAGTAGGTAGTATAACTCTGAGAAATTTCATTACTAAAAATTATTTCTTATTTATCTGAAATTAAAATTTACTTTTATAAATCTGTGGTTTTCTTGGCAACTCTAACTTGCCACCTTCTAATGCTAATGAGTTTACTTATTATGTTAGTTTTTTATTTCTTGTCTCCTTTGAAAGCAGGGATCTCTGACTTATTCATCACTTATCCACTTTCTTAAACAACAATAGGCTTGAAGCAGATGCTCAATAAATACTTGGAGGATAAAATTTGTTTTAATAAAGATGACCTAAAGTCTATGAGGCTTTTAACAAGTATAATCTTAATTATAGGGATCAGTATACAGGTGATTCCATTTAAAAATCCATTTAAATATTTAATTTATCCACTAATTAAAAATATCTGACCAATTATTTCTGAGTAACTAAAACATGGACAGAATCCATGAATGAATATTTCTTTCTAGAAAGCATAAAAACTCATTTTGATGCTTTTCATTTTTTTTCTTTACTTAGTGCTAGGAAGGCATATGTGTGAGGATTATTGCAATTCTAATTTATTAATGTCTTTCATTTAACAACATTTTATTAGACGAGGATTGCAATTAAACAGTTTATCTGTGCTTTATTTTAAGGTACATCTACAGTGACTCCTTTTTCAACAGATTATGCTAATTGCCAAGTAGACTAACCTGGAATTATTTTTCATTAGTTAATATCTATAGATTCTCATTAAAGTTCTCTTCCCTTTCAGCAGAATGTAAGATAGAATTCCTTTATTTTCATTGATCTTGCTAAACATAAAATATAAACTTTTATACCTCAAGTTGTCTAAAGATAGTAAAAAACAGGAAATATTGCTCAGGGCTGTTTCTGACAGAGTGGGCAGATGTTCATCATTGTTTACCTTTTTATGGTGGACTGACACAAAAAAAGGTTCTATGAAAATCTAAACTTTTTTAATTATAGAAATTTCTTTAGAAGGACCTCTATTGTAAATTATTTTTGTTTGAGCAATTGGTGTGAATTTTCAATATTTAAGCATGTTCTTTGGTACATGTATGTGCATATGCATATGAAAAGTAAACTACATATATTGGAGAACTTGGAATTCTGGCTTGATATAAGCAATAATATAGCTTTCCTATTTGAAATGATATTTCAATTATAAAAAATGGGAATATTATTTGTTCCTATTATAGGCTCTTTCATATAATTAAATGGTTCAAACACTTAGAAAATGCAATTTCAGCCTCTCAAATCCACTAAAGAACAGCATGAAGTCCTTTTCAAGACTTAAAACATTTTTGTTTCAGTATAACTCATGCTGTACCTAGCCATATAAGTATCTTAAAAAGAAATTAAAAAATCAATGTCCCTTTTTGTTCAAACTCAGGAGTCCCAGGTCTTCTGGTTCAATAGTCTTCTAGAAAGCACACTGCTGGTCAGAGTACTCAGCTTCTACTTTATGAAGCTGCATCTTAATATTCTTAAGAGAGAATGGAAAGTTTATACACTAATCTGAGTTTCAAGTTTCACAATCAATTTTCCCACCTATTCTAGTTAAAAACCCAGTTTCTTATTCTTTAGATCACTGATTTTTAACCTTTTTCATCTCGTAGTACACATAAACTCATTACTAAAATTCTGTGGCACACCAAAATGTATATTCTATTTTTGCATATCTGAAAAATATAAAATAGATATAAATTTGGGTCCATTAATACCAGATAGCTATTGTGTTGGGTGTTATTGTTTTTTGACAACATTAGGGAAAAGAGGTCAGTGTCACTGACTTGTCAGGCTTTCATGTTTTGAAAAATGTTTGTGACACAAAATTGCTGCTTTAGAAGAGTTTGTGATCCAACTCAAACATGAAACATTTTATGTCCTACAAAGTGAATAGATTTTTGCCCTAAATAAATTCAGCCTCCTTTAAAAATACTATCTCCAATAAGAAAGCCAATGAGTACAATTCATTCTGAAAGGTTACATTTGTGAATCAGTCCTTAATTATTATGTAATTAAGGCATGCTGAAGCGTTCAACCAAAATAAAGAAAAATGTCCTCCACACAAGGATCACTGAGTATGTACTTAAGATGTCAAATGCCAAAATATATTCACTAAAAAATACAGGTATATTTAATGATGTGCATATACCTTATTCCCTTTTTTTCTTCTCAAATATTAAGAGAAATCTAGGCTTATCATAGATCAATAGAGTGATAGATGGGAGGAATCAAAGAATCACTAAATTAATAGCTGAGAGATGGAAAAGAAATAGAACAGAGATAATTTTGGAAATATATCAACACCATTAATAAGCACTTCTATCAATTTTCCAAATTAAATGTAGTGGCTCTGTAGATCAGGGTACCTTCATTGTTATTTTGTGCTCCATTGTTGACACTTCAGATGTTCATATCCCCATAAGTAATTATTTGATTGGTTGTCAGGGTACCTTCATTGTTATTTTGTGCTCCATTGTTGACACTTCAGATGTTCATATCCCCATAAGTAATTATTTGATTTGTTGATTGGCATGTCAATGATTCATGACATGTGAGAGAGCTTGGGTTGTAGATTATTAAGACTGCAGTTTTATATGCCCTACTTCTAGCCTGGGATCTGCTATATAATATGTGCTCAGTAAATGTGTTTAGTGAATTAAATGTAACATGAGGTGGAAAGTTGTGAGTTAACAACCACCCTCTTTGTTTTCCTAAACCCATGAGAACATACTTGGTCAAAGTCTACTCTTAACTATTCTCTTATTTTGTGTTCTCTGCTTCAGTTTTCCTTGGCTGTATTTGCAACTACATGTCATCTATTTTTAATCATATCAATTACATAAACATTATAGTCATTTATATAGGAGTTTTATATGAGACAGTTTCTTAGTTGATTTTGATTGAAGAACATTCAGGCTTAATTTGTTTGTTGGTAAGGTTTAATATTCCAATTATTAAAAGAAAATTCTTGATTCATCCATCTAGTTTTTTATTTCCATTCATCATTTATTTACTCATTCAAACATCATTCATTAACTTCCTATTATTATTTAAAACCATAATATTAGATAGATTCTTGGGCAGATACACAAATGAAGAAGAAAAATGCTGTTTTTCTTAAGAACTTCCAGTCTAGCACTTAATTTGGTTTATGCCACATAATTATAGCACTTGTGGTTGAAATGTAAAGATAATCAGTGCTTCTAGCCTTATTAAAGTCATGGTGTCTATACAATAATGATGAATGCTAAAGATTTTCTCATAATAATTGCACATTATAAATATAGAAAATATTTTATTTTTTTCAGATGCTTTGAAACATAAATCTACCCATGGGTTAAAGATTAAGAAAACCCTCTAATTTGGTCTAAAACATATTTTAAGGACAAAAAGAGCAATCAGACAAGAAAAAAAATACCTTTAATCACTGTTAATTTTAATATCTTTTTCTTTAATGACATTTGTCAATTCATCTTCAAAGACTCTCTCCTTATTTCTCATTACTCTTAGAATAAACGTTTTCTGTCATCTATACTATCTTTCCCTGACAGTATTATTCCTTATGATATTCTACAAATCTTCTAATCATAGTTGTCTTTTCCAAACCTGCTTGACTACTGGTCAATCAAAATCCCATTTCTCTGGATCCTCCACCACTCTGACTATTCTAAAATAATGTTGACTCTTGTATTATTATTTGTTAAATATTGTATTCTTCCTGTAGCAACATCTGTAAACATACTTTTGCCCAACTCTGTATAGTACCCTTTTTGTGAATTTAATTTACATGTATACTTTAATTATTTTATAGAAAATCACTAAGTGCAAATGTATTCTTAAATGTCCAAATTATACAAAATTATTTTATATAATAAAATAGATATAAAATCTGAATTATTCTGAAGATTATTTTAAAGTAAGATAAAATATTTCTACTATTAGATTTATAAATTTCTAATAAACTTCAACTAACAGCTTAGATTTTTTCACAGGACATAATTTGAGCTCAAGTTATCCAATATGTGCACACAGACATTGCAATTAAGAAAGCAGCATGAAGAAATATCATTAGCCGTTAGTATCATGTGTGACTGATATAAAGCTAATTGATATATGGGTTACCCAATTATATTTCAGGTTATTGCCTGAAGGGTTAATGGTGAGTCCCAGCTTCCATCAGGTGACAGTTTTAATGTCTGCTGGTGATGCTCATTTTATCTGTAGCAGCTGCTTGATTTTTTATGCTTAGAGGAAGGATTTCAAAAATGTAAAATTTCACAAGGTCTTTGGAAGAAAGGAGAAAAATAGAACAGCCAGAGAAAGTAAATTCTATTTGTAGAAATTTATTTATCATAGGTAAGTCATAAGAATCCATGATTCTGCTTCATTTATCTAAGCACTTGTATCTTTTTTCTTGTTTATACACTTTTTCCCTCAATTTTATACTAATTGCTACCCTTCCTTCCATTCAGAATGTCTTTCATATACTGAAATGTCTTCCACTTGGGTGAAGTATTTCTATGAGAACCCATGGGAATTTTATGGATGAATATTGTTAGTCTTTTCTGGATTGGAGTTCAGAGGCAAATAGTGGAACTGATTTAGACTGTATGATTTCCCAATGGTAAGGCAGCTGTTTCCTCCATGGCTGACTTTCAGGAAATATTTCTATGAAACACGTATGGAAAGGTGATTGTTTAGTCAATAGACACCATCTAATTTAGGGAAATAAGTAACTCTGTGTTCCACTGTTTAATTTACATATAAATGTTTCTCCCAAGTTCATAGTATTTTATGGACCCTATTTAATGAATATATGTGCTTAGAGCCATCTTGTGGTCTAAGACAATAAGATGAAGAGTCTTTTCATAACCTGATTAAAACAATAGTCTGACAACATGTGCCATAATGTTTCATTCAGAAGAACAGCTAGACTAATTTTGAAAAAAAGCATTGAAAAAATAATTCTATACTCTTTACACATCCTTGGTTTTATTTGCTCAGCCTAAATTCTTTTTCCATGTTTATCTTTTGTGAAAAACAACAAAATCAACAAATAGCAAATATATCCCCATCCAATCTCAACTCAACTTTCTCATGCACTCTGCAGTTTTTCTTTTATTCTGAAATATTACTCTATAGGTGCCTTATCATCTTAACATCCTCAGGTACGGTAAGTGAATTTTTTTCTTTGTTGTAATCATTTCAAAGTTTCCAGTAATTTTTCCCCCAACTTTGCAGCCTTCCCAATTTCATTCCTCCTTGATTTTTCTATGAATAACTATAGTTGATCTATCCTCCTCCTTTGTCCCAGAATAATAATTCTGACAGCTTTGGACATCTTTCCCCAAATATCACATAATTCCCTTCAACGTCATATGTTCAAAACAGATTTTACTATCTTTCCCACTGAAATTTTATTTTCCCATTCTACCATATGTATTTAATTAGTGCATCCACTCAGTAACACACTTCCTTCCACCAGACACACCTATTCCTGCAGTGTTTCTGTACTGATCCATCAGGTGACATCTGTTTACTTCTGAAATGGCTACTTTGTTTCCTTCTCTCTTTCTTTTGAATGTTTGAGTTGAGGCCTTATTTAACTGAAAAAGTATCTTAACATCTTCTTAAATACTTTGCATATTTTTTCCACAGAATTCTCTTTCTGTGGCACAATGAGATGTTTCTTCTCTAAAACATTAAAACCTTCTTTAAAATAGGTGGTGTCTCTCCTCAGTGGATGAAATAAAGTCCAAAACATTTCAGCACATTAATCACAGCCCTTCAAGACATACTAGTAATTGTACCAACACTGTTCAGCCACACTTTAAAATTTTCTGCTAGGCACCCTGTAATCAAGGAGCTGGCACTACACACTGGAGATGCTGTGCAATTTCATATGCCTTTCATTTACATTGTTTCTTCTCCCTGAAATGTCCTCTACTTTCCTAGTGCTTTCTACCTGGTAAATTTCACCTCTTCCAGATCCATGTCTATTTTTTAAACCCAGTTCAAAAACTTTCTCCTTTGAACATTTTCTTGTTTCATTCTGCCTTTCTCTGTTCTTGAAAAGAGGGAAGAGTAGACACCGACATACACTTTCTATACCTTTAGACCATTATACATACTTTTAGTAAAACAATAATTCAATTATTTTTAGCTAATATTTATTGAATGCTTGTTACATGCCAGAAGTAGAGATATGATAGTGCTATTCTAGTCTAATGACTTGCTCTTAGAAAATTGCATTACCATTTTTTTATTTTTTAAAAAACTTTTATTGAGTTTTTACAGAGAAGAAAGGAGAGGGAGAGAGATATAGAAACATTGATGAGAGAGAAACATCAATCATCTGCCTCCTGCACACCCCCTATTGGGGATGTGTCCTCAACCAAGGTACATGCCCTTGACCAGAATGGAACCAGGGACCTTTGAGTCCACAGGCCAATGCTCTATCCACTGAGCCAAACCAATTAAGCCTGCATTGCCATTTCTAATTTATACTTAATCTTATTACTAAATTGTTATTATCTAAAGACTATTCAGGTTTGATTGCATAAAAATATGGCAGGATTTGAATACAATAAATCTATACATATTCTCATAAATTAATAAATATTATATTCCTTTTACTGTGTCAATATTTTTACTGTATCAATAATATTATTTTACTCTGAAATAATTTTGATGAGTTTTTCCCTGTAATATTCTTATTGTACTAGAGGCCCAGTGCACAAAATTTGTGCACAGGGGGCAGGGGATGTCCCTTAGCCCAGCCTGCACCCTCTCCAATCTGGGACCCCTTGAGGTAAGTCCGACTGCCTGTCTAGGCCCGAACGGACATCCTTCTCACAATCCAGGACTGCTGGCTCCAAACTGCTCACCTGTCTGCCTCCCTGATTGCCCCTAACTGCTCCTGCCTGCCAGCCTAATCACCCACTAACCACTACCCTACCAGCCTAATTGATGTTTAACTGCTCCCCTGCCAGCCTATTTGCCCCCAACTTCCCTCCTCTGCTGGCCTAGTCACCCTTAACTGCCCTCCCCTGCAGCCTTGATTGTCCCCAACTGCCCTCCTTTGCAGGCCTGGTCCTTCCCAACTGCCCTCTCCTGATGACCTGATCGCCTACAACTGACCTCCCTTGCAGGGCCTGTAACCACCAATGGCCCTCCCCTGCTAGCCATCTTGTGGTGGCCATCTTGTGTCCTGATGGGTGCAGGATCTTTGACCACATGGAGGCAGCCCTTTTGTGTGTTGGAGTGATGGTCAATCTGCAAATTCCTCTTTTATTAGATAGGATAGAGGCCTGGTGCACAGGTGGGGGCCAGCTGGTTTGCCCTAAAGAGTGTCTCAGAACAGGGTGGGGGTTCCCTTGGAGCAAGGGGAAGCCTGGGTGAGGGCCCTGTGGAGGTTTGCAGGCCAGCCACGCCTTCCAGTGACCCAAGTGGAGGCCTTGGTATCTGGGATTAATCTATGGCTACAATTGAAACTTTGTAGCCTGGAGCAAGGCCAAGCCTTCTGCTCGCTGTGGGGAGGCCGCCATTCCTGTTTGAAACATTGTAGCCTAGAGTGGAGGCCTAGGCCAGCAATGGCTGACTGAAAGCTTGGCTTCTTCTGTTGCCAGGGACACCCAAGCCTCTGTTCTCTCCAGCTTACTGGCTGCTGCCATTTCTGTTTTGTTTTGTTTTTTTTTTTTTTTTTTTTTTAATAATTGAAACTTTGTAACATTGAGTGGAGACTTACCAAGGCAGAAAGCTTGGCTTCCTCTGTTGCTGGGGAAACCCAAGCCTTTCTCTTGCTCTCAGTGGTGGCAGCCATCTTGGTTGGGTTTATTTGCATAATTTGCTTCTGATTGGCTGTTGGGCTTGTCTGTGGGTGTGGTAAACGTACAGTCACATTTGCATATTACTCTTTTATTATTTAGGATTGAAATTACTTCCTCACAAGGCCCCAAAATACATTCAAAGTATCATCATTTCCTGCATCATTGATGAAGATTCTATAACAAAGAAGAGACATAAAACTAATAATCATAAAATCTGTCAAACAAGCTTTCTTTTTCCTCCTAAATTTAATTGTTTAGGACATTATCCAATCTAATATTATTTACACTTTATTAAAAAATTATGTCCTTGCTGGTTTGGCTCAGTGGATAGAGTGCTGGCCTGTGGACCATAGGGTCCCAGGTTTAATTCCAGCCAAGGGCACATGCCCCAGTTGCAGGCTTGATCCCTAGTAAAGAGTGTACAGGAGGCAGCCTATAAATGATTCTCTTTCATCATTGATGTTGCTCTCTCTCTCCCCCTCTTCCTCTTTGAAATCAATAAAATGTTAAAAAGAAAAGAAAAAAAATACTTTTAGCCTGGCTAAATGCTCAGTGGTTGAGCATTGATCTATAAACTAAGAGGTTATGGTTCAATTCCCAGTCAGGGCATATGCCCAGCTTGAGGGCTCAATGTCCAGTGGGGCATGCAGGAGGCAAGGTGTTTCTAACTCTTGCTCCCTTTCCATTCCTCTCTGAAATCAATAAAAATATATTTTTAAAAATTAAATACTTTAAAAGAGGATAAAATTATGTATTTAAGGTTGCAGGATTAAACATAGAAGAATAAAATACATATTTATTAAAATATTTAATTTAGTTAATAGAAACATTTTATTTGGGTTAATTAGAATTTCATAAGAAGTAATAATAAATAAGAAACCTTATTTGTGAACCTGTAGTTTTAGGTATCTTACTATGTGCATTCTGCTTTTTCTTCAAACTTCCTGTTTTCCTCTTAGGTTGAGGCTTGTTGCCCATTTTAAAGGCATAATTGAAACTTAAAATAGTCTGTAATGAATTAAATAAATGTAAAGTAGTAGTTTTTCCAGAGTTGTGAAATGAAACACTGTTTTTTAAAATCATTTACTCTGTTGATATTTATAAGACATAAAAAATATTTATTGTAGCCTGACCGGCATAGCTCAGTGGTTGAACATCGACCTATGAACCAGGAGGACACGGTTTGATTCCCAGTCTGGGCACATGGCCAGAATCTGGGTTAGATCCCTGATGTGGGTTTTCAGGAGGCAGCTCATCAATGATTCTCTTGCTTCATTGATTTTTCTATCTCTTTTTTCTTCTTTCCTCTCTAAAATCAATAAAAATACATTTTTAACAAATATTTATGTGTTAAATTTTAATGAATGATTTAATGAATGAATAATTAAACTTTGAAACAACCTTAATTATATGCATTTGATTGGTTTCATGGGAATAGGAAAAGAAAAAGAAGGTATTGATAGTTGAAATATATCTTATAGCTCTATTATTATTTGAAGCCAGTAGATGTTTGAAAATTATGTTGAGGATTCTTTTTCACAGCATTAGAATGTCTCTGCAATAGTGATTCTGCCAGCAACCTGGTGGTCACTCTGTGAACTATTTTCCCAGTGAACTGTTTGGTTGCATTGCCGAAATAGCCAACACAGTTAATTGCAACTTAATAAAACAGTACAGCCTTTACAAGCTCACAGAATGATTATTTGAACCAGAGAAAATAGGTATTTTGTGTAAAACTATATTACACACTTATCACAATTTATATATTACTGTTTTAATTTGTCTGCTCCTTTTTATGTTATTTGTTTTATTCACTTAACAAATTGTGAGTGTGTGTGTGTGTGTATAATTGTTGCCCTCCCAGTGAGCCAATTTTCTATGGCAATTCAGCTAGCAAAATTTTACTTAAAAACAAACTATAATTATGATAATGGATTAGTTTTTAAGGAAAAATAAATAAACTAGATAAAAGGGATTCTTTTTATTTGAATGCTTATCATTCTTTTTTGAGGGGAGGATTTCCAGTTTCATTTGTAAAAATATGTTTTGTTGCTTTTAGAGAGAAAGGGAGAAGGAGAAGAAGAAGAAGGAAAGGAGAGAGGGAGAGAGAGAGAGAGGAAGAGAGAGAGAGATATCGATTGGTTGTCCCTTGCACACAACCTGACCAGGTATCAAACCCATTTAAATCCTGACTAGGAATCAAACTGGTGAGCTTTTTGCCTGCCACAATGCTCAACCAATAGAGCCACACCTATCAGGGTTGAATGCTCATAGTTCTAAAAGCACCCTCACCTTATTATTTCTTATAAATATAATGAGGAGAAAATCCTAGTCAAGATCCTAAAGACCTATGAGACTGAGATAAGAAAAAGACATTGGAAATAAAGATAGGACTTTACTATTGGCCAAGATGTCAGCATTGTCAGTGTGTCCATTGCCAATGTTTCCAGTGTGGTGTCATTGAACCAGGGGAGTAATAAGATTGAGGATTCCTTGAGTAGTGGTTTGAACAATGAAATCATTGATGCTGTTTTAACTGGTCAAAGTTAATATGCTTTGGAGGACTGAATAGATGAGATTATTTTTATTTATAATCTATAATAATAAAAGCATAATATGCTAATTAGAACAGATGTCATTCCAGAGGACCTTCAAAACAAAACCCAGGCTGTGAGGGAAGTCCTGGTCCCTCACAGAGTGAAGCTGGTGCCAGAGGGAAGCTGGTGCAGGCAGCTGGGGGAAGGAAGGCCTACTCTTGCATGGATTTCATGCATTGGGCCTCTAGTAAATAATAATACCCCTCATTTTTTGAGTGTTACTGTTAATAATTCACATATAATATTATGTAATTTTAACAACACTGCCATGAAGTTTATACT
Source organism: Antrozous pallidus (assembly GCA_027563665.1). Lineage (NCBI taxonomy): Eukaryota > Metazoa > Chordata > Mammalia > Chiroptera > Vespertilionidae > Antrozous > Antrozous pallidus. Next base: position 75,558,524 of record CM050508.1, read on the forward strand.
ATTAATATTGTTTTATACATGAGAAACTGATTTAGGAATATAATTTTTACTAAAGCTATACAAATTTCACATTATGTCTAATTCCAAATATGTTTTCATTATTTCAGTTTCTTTGCTTATTTCAATAAATACTTAATGAGTTTATATATTTCTCAGAGAATGATAGTTCCTACTTAAGCCTGTGGTCTAAGGCCATGGTTGGCAAACCGTGGCTCGTGAGCCACATGTGGCTTTTTGGCCCCTTGAGTGTGGCTCTTCCATAAAATACCATGGCTTGGGGGAGTCTATTTTGAAGAAGTGGCTTTAGAAGAAGTTTAAGTTTAAAAAATTTGGCTTTCAAAAGAAATTTCAATTGTTGTATTGTTGATATTTGGCTCTGTTGACTAATGAGTTTGCTGACCACTGGTCTAGGGAGAAAAGTAGATAACGAAACAAGGTATGAGAACAAACTATGATTAGTATCACAAGAACAGAAATACAGAATACTATTGAAAACCACGTTGGATCAGATCTCCTAGAAGATATGACTTTTAAATTGAGACATATGGTAGATTTGCTCAAATAAATGGGTGAGGAGAGAAGAGTAATAAAAGCAGAAGGTAGAGTTCTGTCAAGGCACTGAGACAAGAAAATGAATTTTGTAGTAAAAGACCAAAAATAAGTTAATTTGCACTAGTGCTCTGATTTTGGGAGGTGAGTGGGGAATATTGGACATAGCTTCAATCTTGAAGATTCTTTCCAATATGTTTACTAAGGTTGGACATTTATGGTAATTCCAAGTTTTTATTTTTTATTTTTTGGTTAATCCTCACCTGAGGATATTTTCCATTGATTTTTAGAAAGAGTGGAAGAGAAGGGGAGAGACAGTGAGAGACACATCAACTGGTAGGGAACCAAGCCTGCAGCTGAGGCACATGCCCTTAACTGAATTGAACCTAGAACCCACAGGCCAATGCACTATCCACCGAGCCAAACCAGCTAGGGCAGTTTTTAAAGAATTTAAGCAGGGCTTTAAAATGATCAGTTGCAGTCTAAGAGTGAATCATGCTGTGGAGAATGAGTCAGAAGGAAATAAAATTTAATGCAGAGAAGGCTGCTGTGGGGCCGCAGGGACTCCTGGCTTGAATTTTGGATATTTCAATAGGAATGGGAAAAAAAGATGACATTTTACTGCCATGTTTGGAGTAGGAAATAAAATTACCATAATTTAATGATCCATTGTATGTATAAGTTGATTCAGAAGCAAAGGTTTAGAAACAGTGCTATGTGTGTGTGTGTGTTTAAATAAAGTATGATGGATATTGAAATAAACGCTACATAGATACTTTTTAAAATTCAATAGTTATTGTCTATCAGTAGTAAACTTCAAAATATTTGCTTTTAAAATTTTTTATTATCCTCTATTTTCTCATGTTTTAATTAAATATACATATGCAATTTAAATATCACCACAACTTGAACTACATAAAACAATAATATTCTAATTCATAGACTTCATGTGTATTTTGATAGATTAAAGTATACTGTTTCTAAATAATTTCTTAATTGTAGGGAAAAATAACATGCATTGGTATAATGTAAGAAAATGTATGCGTTTATATCTCTTCCTGAAAACATTATAAGGCATAATTTATATTCATTTTGGCCCCCATGGCTACCTCTTCTAATTTTCTATCAACATTCAAATGTTACATTACAACTTTTCTTTTGATTGACAATAATTACTTTTATGAAGATTGATTTAAATTTTCATAATGTGTCTACTGTAGACAAGTACTCAATTATTTGTGTTACTTATAGTTATGTTTAGGAAACGCTTTGAACTTTTAGTCATATTTCACAACTAACACAAGCCCACCTCGTTAGGACCATTGTACTCTATGATGTTAACTAATGAAGATGCTCTTCTCATATGATAGTTTATGGGTTAGATATCTGCCTACAAAAGGGTAGCCATTCTACGAAAACCACTCTCTCACCATCCTTCTTCCTCACCCTAGTGTATTTTATGCATTTTAAACACTTGTTTGATCATAGATATGAAATGAAAGGAGCTATAAAGTTAATGTATTCCATGCCTTTGATTATGGAGAATATTATGGAAGAAAATTCTTGACAATATCATGAAAGGTGTGTGTCTACGGTTCTTCCAACCTCCTTTGTTCTTCATTCAACCTTTTCAACTGGGGTATAGTATCATGATTACCACATGTCCATCAATGATTTCCTTTTATCTTTATCCACAAGGTTGTAAATACATAATAAGCAAAGTTTCAGTTCTCCCAGGGATAGCTTCTACCTTTATATATTTGTGAGTAAAACATACGGAATTTTAGTGATCACCCAGAAGATGGAAAAGGCTTGAGAAGAATAAAGCATTGAGACCTAGTTTGAAAGAATAAGGTGGGTACAAAATAACAGCAGTTTAAAGTAGAGTGAATACTAACAGTTTATATGAATTGCCAGTAGGTTTCTTTCATACAGTATCTGTAGGGTGCACACATATATTTGTGGGGTGGTTTGGGCTATAATGATTTAAAGGTACTGCTGGCATTTAATACCTATAGGTTAATGATGCTAAATATACTATTGATGCAAAAATCATTTCTCTTCAAAATGCCAATAATTCCCAATTTGAGAAAAAATCAATTAGTAGTTATGTGAGCAGACTTTGTGTCAGTTAGATGAGTGTTTGTGTCCTGATCTTGCCACTTTCTAGTGGGGTGATATTAAGAAAGTCATTTTACTTTCTAACGGGTCTGATTTGTAAGATACGAACAACATATTTTTATTAGTATTAAATGCAATACACAAATTGTTTAATTTAGCTTGTAACATATAGTGAATATTCAATTACTTCTGCAATTTGTGGTATCATTTTATTATCTCCCACAAAAAGGTATTAAAAAAAATCTAGGAACTTGAGGAAGAGTAAGAACTCTTACTAAATGGTTATGAAGAGCATATTAAAATATTGACGATATTCAAGCCTAAGAGTGTGAATGTTAAAACTATATTCTAGGCAATCTTTGAAACATAAACTAAACCTCAACTATCTGAATAACTTGGTCTTCCATTTATATGCCATGGTTTTCCTATATGATCTTCCTTTTGTTTCACTTCCCATCCCTACTAGTCAGTTTGGCAATCTTGTGTTCTTATATTAAAATGATTTAAAAAACACATTTTCTGGGAAGCTTCCCTGATACCTGTATCAGTTACCTACAATTGGTAGTGATATTACTCAACATATTATGGCTTAAAAAATGGATATTTGTCTCATAAAGTAATAGAATGTCTAGAGATTAGTGGGATGTGGGTCAAAGTCACCTCTGAGTAACCCACAATATCATCCAAAACCATGGTGCTGGGCATCTTTTCACTTTGCCATCCTCACTGTATTGGCCTTCATAGTAAGCTTATTTGTCCTCATGCTCTTAAAATGTCTGTGACTTCTCCAGGCTTCAACTGCTTATAACCTAAAGCAAAGCAGGAGATCTTGCTCCTCCTATCCAGTCTCCTTTGTTGTTGTTAAAAGAAAACTTTTCCCAAGGGAGTCCTAGCCGTCTCCATACCTCATTTGTCATTTGTCATTTGTCAACTTTGGGGTCCATGTTCTAGGTGCAAGACAGACTGTAAAAGCAAGCATAGGTCTTTTCTCCACCTCTATAGTGGGAAGTGAGATTTTTCCAAAAGAGGTAAAAATACTTGTTGGATAGGTAACTATTTTCTGCATGCCCTGTCCCCATCTGGACCCCCCAACTTCAGCTGTCTGCAGCACGAGCTGCTCCATTTTCGGTGCTCTTTCAACAGTCCATGTACACCCAGAGTAGCACCTGCTTCACGTGATTGATTATAAGTATTTATATCTTTGCCTACCCTTCAGCAACTTGTATGTAGAAATCCTGTTATCTTGTTATATTCTCAGTGCCTATATTGCTTCACAATAAATGAGTATTAACTAAATTATGTTTAAAGTATTTTAAAGTAGGGAACACTTTGACTTAAAAATATTTTTAAACTCAAAGTAGGAACATGAGATATGTAAAATATGTAGTCTTTGAAGAACCATTAATGGTTAAAACAGAGCATAAAGAATAGATCTTGCAGCATTCCCGAAACAGCCAAAGCCTAGCCATATGCTTCATATCTCACTGAGCTTAGAGATGAGAATAAAGATGTGAATTTTGATACTCCCTGGGAGTGAGATGAAGATCATATAAGATTTAGAGAATGGAACTTGCAAAGAAATGTCAATAATTGAGGCTTTTTCTTTTAAATTTAAGATGGCAACCTATCAAATTTTTCCCCTTTCTTAACAATGTAGTATATGAAATGAATTGTTATATTCATTTCAGTGGGCTTTTGAGAAAGGGCAAGTCACAAGAAAATATAGCATTCATACTGCAATTTCAAAAAAGAACACAGAACTGCAAAGAATTTGTCTAATGATAATAAAACTCAAGGCAACCATATTTATTGTATCGGTCTCATTCAACTGAAATATATATATATATATATATATATATATATTTGTCTCTTGCTAACTAAAGGACAGGGTTTTTTATCCTGGTGGTTTAACTTGTTTCTTAGTTTCAAACAGTTCCTGCGGAGTGCCTTATAATTTTCCATATCACTGCCCTCATAAAACAAAGAGCCTATCAATGTTTAAATGATCAAGGAAAAAAACATTCTTCTTGAAAATTAAATGTCAGATTGGATTTGAAATGTTTACAGTGATACTTTTTCATTTGTTCATTATGATAGAAATGATAAATGAGCAACATTTCTTCCTGGGGATAATGCACTTCTTCAAATTTTCAATTTTGTCTTATTTTTATATAAGATGTTTTTGTAAGTACAAATTGCCATTTGCAGCACTAAAGACATTTGGTGCTTAATAAGGCATGGGATGATTGCAAATTTGGTAGCCAATAGAAAGCATAAAAATATATAATTAACTATAATTTTTCCATAATAGAAAGATATATTTTTTTGCATTTTATCATCTCAAAAGAACATACACGCTCACTTCTCCATTCATGTATTTCCTATTGAAGGATGTGATTTATTTGAACATTTATGGTGTGTTTTTATAAAACCCTATTACGTGCTTCTAGGCATTATTGCTGGCTTTAGTATTATGCAGATGTATTTTGACTGTCATTTGACATCAAGGAGAAATAAAAGGCATTTTATTTGGGTAGATATTGTAGAAACTGATTTAGTAGAAAAAAGCCTTTAAATTAGTGTGAAATACTTGGCAGCTTGCTTGTTTCCTGATCATTTAATCAGACTTACAAAGTGATATGTGTTTGTGAGATGGGGGCCTGGTATTAGTTTTCTATTGCAGTTGTAACTTAGTGGCTTAAAGCAACGCGCTTATTATCTTACAATTCTGGAGGTCAGAAGTGTAAATAGTATCTACAGGACTGAGTTGTTTTGGAGGTTCTATGTGAGAATTCATTTTCTTGACTTTTCCAGCTTTGAGATGCTGCCCACATTCCTTATCTCTTTGTTCTTGGTGTCTTCCGCAGATTGGACCAGGTTCTACTTTTGTGTTCGTGTCTTTGCTCCTCTGATTTCTCTCGTATAAGAACCCTTGTAATTGCATTGGGCTCATTTGAATATTCCAGGCTCGTGTCCTAACTTCAAGATTCTCAACTTAATCATATCTGCCCAGGCCCTTGTACTGTGTATATATTCTCAGATTCTTGGAATTAGGATGTGGTCATTTTGGGATTGTCATTGTTCAATCCACCACAGGACTCTTATTCAAACTTTTGAATGGTCTCTCATAATCAGCCTTAGTTTCAGTGATAATAGAGCACTAGGCAGAGCTGTATACTAATTTTAAAGTATAAGAATATATATACATATTGTATGTGAACGCATATGTCTACAGTTTGATTAACTTTCTAATTTATCAATAATGATTTAGCAAGACAATGGGAATTATTAATTAAAAACCATGTTACCATTGAAGCATGGTTACCCTTTATTACTAATTACCTCTTTAGTTTAAGCCTGGGTGGGTTTATAATAAAGGCTGAATTTAACATAGATAAATGATACCACAAATTGTAATACTATTTAAAATAATAAAGTTTATTTTTAATACATCATGCATTTCATGAAGGAGATATATTCCTTGGTAAACTGAAAATGGCAGGTTTGACCACATTTTACCTAACTTCTTCCACACCAGCCTCCCAAAATGTGAATAAATCAAATATGTTTTTGTATGCTATTAAACATGGACTTAAATGGTGAGTTTCATTTTATCTTACACTTATAGTGATGATATTCCTAAAGAAATTATCTTTAAAAAAACACCTATAATTAACATATTTGGCTGTTATAATTGTACAACCAGCTATTATAAAAGTGTAATTTTCAGTGTAGTTAAGAGACTCTGGAGGATAACACAATCTCTCTCAAGTTTGATTTTTAGTGTTCCTGGATGCTTTAATTTTATATGGTATAATCTTTACTACTCAGGGTATTTTATTTAACCATGGGAGAACTTAGTTTTATTTTGGTGATTAACTAAATAAGCTATTTATTCTTCTGATAAAAATGCAGAACACACTTGGGTTTTTCTCCCCCTCCCTTTCTAAAAATAATATATAATTCTTTACATAATTTGTTTTTAATTGAAATCACCTTGTTAGGAGAAAATACAAAGGTTAGGAAAGAGCTCCTTCAGGAGCTCCTCATACGGTAGCTATAATACTCAGTAAAATAAAGTGTGAGCTTTTTGGTGATCTGAGTAGAGGGTGATGGAACCAGTGATGGGGAAGAAAAAGTTTATTGTGAAAGTTTTGATTAAAGGAACTAAAATGTCATTAAAAATTAGAAAAGGACTAGACTTGTGTTATATGGGAAAGGGTATTCTAAGCAAAGTAATAAACAGCAAAGATATAGAAATGATATATTTAGAAAGTGAATAGAACAGGTGGAGAACTAGAAATGTATGCTGAGTGGTGAAAAGGTAGCAAAAGAAAGCATTGGAACAAAATGTCTTTAAACATATTATGAAAAAAATTAAAGAGAATTCTGAGGAATTTATTCTTCATCTACATTTGTACATTCTTGAAGCAGGTGAATATAAAGAAAAAAATAAGGTAATTCTTGGTGCTTGATAACTAACATCATTTGTTTAACTTATAGGAGCTTTATTAAAATTTGAAGATGAATTTGTAGATCTATACAAGAATTCTGTTCTCCTGGTAATGAATTAATTGCCTGTTTACATAGGAGAAGAAAGTGAATGTAACCATATTTCTCTTTAAGCAGTTTTAAATGATACTAGAGGCCCAGTTCATGAATTCATGCATGGGTGGGGTGTGGCCAGTCTGGCCCCAATCTGTGGATTGGGGATGGGCCTGTTAGGAGGAGGAGATGGTGGGAAGTTGGCCAGATAGCCTGCCCTAATTGAGGCCCAATAAGGGCCAGGCTGGCTTGGAGGGGGGGCTATGAACAACTGGCCAGTGGGCCCTGCCCCTGATTGGGATGGGGGAGCCATTTGGGGCCAGGGTTAGCTGTGGGGAGGGGATGTGGGTGGTGGGAAGGCTGGCCTCAACCCTAAATGGGGTATGATAGCTGATTAGGGGTCAGCACCTGGAGGAGCAGTCATGGGAAGTTGACTGACCAGCCCCACTCCCGATTGGTGTGTGGAGTGCCAATTGGGGATAGAACTGGCTCAAGGGAGGGGCCACAGGCCATTAAGGATGGTGAGGGCTGATCAGGGGTGAGGATGGCCATGGTGAGGGGCTGTGGGCACTTGGGAGAAGGGGCTACAGGCGGTTCGTTTCCAGCTCCACCCCTTATTGGGGTTGGTTGTGGCAATTAGGGTTGGGGCCAGCTGGGGGGAGGGGCTGCAGGCCAATTTAGGGAGCGGGGGCCCATTTAGGATGGGGCTGGATAGGGGGAGATGCTGAAAGCTTATTAGGTTGGGTGGGCCAATTAGGGGTGGGTCCAGCTAGGGGGAATGCCTGTGGGGTATGGCTAGGTTTAACTGGCTGCACTACCCTTAATCAGTTGGGAAAGGCTGATTAGGGGCAGGGTCCCTTGAGGGGACAAGTCATGGGAGATAGGCTGGCTGGCCCCATCCCCTGATCTGGCCAGTTTGCTGGCTACAGTGGGCATCAGAGTGACTGGTCATTCTGGTCATTACCATGTTCCGGTTGCTGGTTATATCCTATCTAATAAAAGAGTAATATGTAAATTGACCAAACCCCTGATCAAGCCATGTCCACAGCCACACCCACCAGCCAATCAGGAGCAAATTATGCAAATAAACCCCAACCAAGATGGCTGCCACCACTGAGAACAGGAGGAAGGCTTGGGTTTCCCCACCAATAGAGGAAGCCAAGATTTCACCTGCTGTTGCAGGCCTACACCTCCACTCAATGCTACAAAGTTTCAATTATAGAAGATACATAATCCCAACAGAAATGGCGGCAGCCACGGAGCTGGAGAGAGAAGAGGCTAGGATTTCCCCGGCGATGGAGGAAGCCAAACTTCTGCATCCTTGGCTTAGACATCCACTCTAGGCTACAAAGTTTCAAACAGAAATGGCTGTCACCACTGAATGAGTAGAAGGCTTGGCTCTGCTCCAGGCTACAAAGTTTCAATTGTAGAAAATAAATTAATCCCAAATCCCAGGGCCTCCACTTGGGTCACTGCGGGGCGTGGCTGGGTGCAAACCACCATAGGCCCCTTGCCCAGGCCGTCCCACACCCCAAGGGAACCCCCACCCTGATCCAGGGCACCTTTCAGGGCAAACCAGCCGGTCCCCACCCATGTACCAGGCCTCTTTCCTATCTAATAAAAGAGTAATATGCAGATTGACCATCATTCCAACACATAAGAGGGCAGCCCCCATGTGGTCAAAGATCCTGCCCCATGTGGACACAAGATGGCCACCACAAGATGGCCAGCAGGGAAGGACATTGGAAGGTTCCAGGCCTGCAAGGAAGGGCAGTGGTAGGCCATCAGGCCTGCAAGGGAGGGCAGTTGTGGGTGATCAGGCCAACAGAAAAGGGCAGTTAAGGGTGACCAGGTCAGCAGAGGAGGGAAGTTGTGGGCAAACAGGCTGGCAGGGGAGCATTTAGACATCAATTAGGCTTGCAGGGTAGTGGTTAGGGGGTTATCAGGCTGGCAGGCAGAAGTGGTTAGGGGCAATCAGGGAGGCAGGCAGGCAAGCAGTTTGGAGCTAGCAGTCCTGGATTGTGAGAAGGATGTCTGACTGCCCATTTAGGCCCGATCCTACTGTGATCGGGCCTAAATGGGCAGTCAGACATCACTCGAGGTGTCCAAGATTGGAGAGGGTGCAGACTTGGCTGAGGGACACCCCCCACCCCTTCGTGCAAGAATTTTGTGCGCCGAGCCTCTAGTATATATATATAAATATATGGCCTTTTGCTAGGGAAAGGTAGCTGGGTGTTGCTACATGACATAATTACCAGGCACCCATAGCCACAATTTCAGGGCTGGGCTGTGGACATCATTTTGTGCCACGGGGTCTCGGCAGCCTCATTTGCTATCTGGTGGGCTGTTGCTTTAGGGAGGTGGTGGGGCCTATGTCCCACTTGGGGAAGCTGAGTGTTGCTTTGTTGATGCCAGGTCTGTGCTGCCATTTCTCTGTAAATGGTAAGCGTGCATCACAGCAGCTCCTGTGTCGAGTGTCTGCCCCCTGGTGGTCAATGCATATCATAGTGACCAGTTGGACAGTGGGAAGAACATTTAGCATATTAGCCTTTTATATATATAATAGAGGCCTGATGCACGAAGATTCATGCAAGAATGGGAGTTCCTTCCCCTGGCTGCCAGCATTCCAGCTGGAGCCACCTTTTGCTCTGACCTGGAGCTGCTTTTCCTCCTTCCCATGCTGCCCAGAAGTCCCACCCCCAGCCTCTTGGCTCTTGTGTATGCAATTAACCTACCATCTCTGTTGGGTTAATTTGCATACTCCTGATTTGCTGTTGGGCGACACAAAGTTATGGTCAATTTGCATCTTAGGCTTTTATTAGTGTAGATATATATTTTAATTAGCCATACTATATAAATTAAATGAGATATAGATATATTAAATAACTATTGTTGATGTTAACTAAGCTCTGAAAACTTGCCAGAGTATTTCTCTAATACTTAGCATGTGCAAAAGTTCTACCTATTCTTGAACTTAGCTAGGATCAATATCAGACTCCTCATGAATTCAGATATTAAATGGGGACTATATCCCCTCCTTTGCCTTTAATTGGTAATTAGCTATCAGAGTTCCTCCTATCTAATAAAAGAGTAATATGCAAATTGACCTACCTCCATTACACTCACAAACCATGCCCAACAGCCAATCAGGACTGAGTGTAGAAATTAACCCAGCCAAGATGGCTGCAGCCACAGAGTGAGCAGGAGGCTTGGGTTTCCCCAGCAATGGAGGAAGCCAAGCTTTTGCAGCACTGGCTTGCCTTCACCCTCACTCAAGGCTACAACACTTCAATTAGAGAAGATAAATAAATCCCAACAAAAATGGCTGTGGCCATGGAGCAAGCAAAAAGCTTGTCTCCTCAAGACTACAAAGTTTCAATTATAGAAGATAAATAAATCCCAACAAAAATGGCTGTGGCCACAGAGCGAGCAAGAGGTTTGGGTTTCCCTGGTAAGCTTCCTGTACACCCTAGTCAGCCCAGGCCTCCACTCAAGGCTACAAAGTTTCAATTATAGAAGATAAATAAATTCCAGATACCAGGGCCTCCACTTGGGTCACTGGGGGCCATGGCCAGCCTGCAGACCACCACAGACCTCTTTCCTAGGCCATCCCACCCCCAGGGGAAGCCCCACCCTGATCCAAGACACCCTTCAGGGCAAACCAGCTGGCTCCCACCCATACAGTAGGCTTCTATCCTTCTATCCAATAAAAGTATAATATGCAAATTGAAAGTCACTCCAACACACAATATGGCTGCCCCCACATGATCAAAGATAGCTGCCTCCATGTGGACACAACATGGCCACCACAAGATGGGCAGCAAATGAGGGCTGTTGGGAGGGATCAGGTCAGCAGGGGACGGCAGTTGTAGCTGATCTGGCCAGTAGGGGAGGGCAGTTGGGAGGGACCAAGACTGTAAGGAAGGATAGTTGAAGATGATCAAGCCTGTAGGGGAGGACAGGTAGGGGTGACCAGGTAGGCAGAGGAGAGAAATTGGGGTCAACTGGGCCTGCAGAGAAGAGCAGTTTGGGGGGACCCAGGCATGCAGGGGCGAGCAGTTGGGGGGGTGCAGGCCTGCAGGGGAGGGCAGTTAGGGGCAATCAGGAAGGCAGGTAGGTGAGCAGTTGGGAGTCAGCAGTCCTGGATTCTGAGAGGGTTGTCCAACTGCCGATCCTGGTAGGACATCCCTTGAAGGGTTCCAAATTGGAGAGGATGCAGGCTGGGCTGAGGAACACCTCCCTGCCCCCTGCGCACCAATTTTGTGCACCAGGCCTCTAGTTATTTATATTTCCTCTAAATATCCCTGTAGTGTCCTGTTATGCATTAGTAAGCAGATAATTTGTTGATAAACTAGCACTCTCATTAGTATTTAAATAGGACACAAAATGTCAACTTATAAGGGACATGACAGCATTATTATAAATTAATTATTGTAAAACACTCAAGGAGCTACATAGTTATTCAATAGGCCCTTGTTGGCAGATACGAGTTTTAGTGTTTGATTTTTATAGTTCTTTATCTTAAAGATCAAAATTAGCAATTCATCATGATATTACAAAGAAAAAGATAAGTTAGCTAGTCTGTGGCAACTCATGTATATTAAGTCTTTCAGCAAAGACTACTTCTATCCTACTTCCAAAAATAATGTTACAAATTTTATTTAGATAAGTAAGTAGCCATTCTCTATAAGTGGAGTAGGGCTATCATATTAAGCTTTCTAGTGCCAGGATGAATCTAAAGTCAGTCATCTCTATAGGCTAGGATTGTCCTAATCCTTTCATGTCTTTTGGTTGTAAAAGTCTATTATTAGAGATAGGCTAGCTTTGATATTCTTCCTTAGGGATGTAAGTGAAACTGGCTGTTCTTTCTTATAAGCTTCTCATTTTAATCACAGTGTATAACATTATGTTTCACACAATAGAAAGACATTTAAAATAAGATTAGTTTGGCTATCTCAGAAGTGTAGCATGAAGCATAAAATAGGATGAATGAAAAACACACACACACAAACACACACACACACACACACACACACACACACACACACACAACATATTGAGCTTCTGATTCCAGGAACTAAATCCATTGGATATATTTTAAAATAATCACTTTGAAATACTGAAAATCCATTCATTTGAATTTTATAATCAATGTTTTTAAAAACTGATCTGGAAATGGAATATCTGGTTGAAAATATTTAGGTGACTTTTAGGAAGCTATTCTTAATGGCTGTTTCTCAGAGAAATAATATAAAATTTTCCCAAAATTGCAACAAGGTAAATTGTCTTTAAAAGTTAGAACTTGCTTTGCACACTGATATTATAGACTCAGTAGGTAAATCCCCATAAGTCTATCTTACTTGTGGGGGGGGGGAGTTTTGTTCATGATGGATTAGTGATGGATAAATATGAATACCTATTGATGATGAGTAATTGGCATTTTCCAAAGGGACTTTCTTCTTGGATTTTCCCAGGGGATTATTCTGTATCCATAGCATAATGTAGGTGAACAATTTGACATCAGAATAAAATAAATTGAACAAAACACTCAACTGTCAAATATATACTTTTCAATGTTAGCTGGATCCTCTGGCCTTAGAGAGAAATCATTCCCCAAATTTCTAGTTCATTCCTTTCCAGTTCCCCATAGTAGTTATTCTAAATATTTACCACTTTCCAGTTTTACTCCCTAAAATTTCAAGTTTTGCTTTACAGCTCTTTGAGAAAATGAAACCATGCAAGAACACCTTAATTTTATTTCCTACCAGCTGATAATTTATCTTTTTTTTATCCTTTCTTTTTTGCTCCCAGTATTGTTTTGGTTCTCATTGCAGTCCCATGAGTTCTCGTTAGGAGAGGGCTCCACTTTCATATCCTTCTTGAGCCCCCAGTCTCTCTCTTTCCTCAGTGGTACCTTTACCTCAGCCTGAAAGCCTATCCCATCTTTTCAGAACTCATCCTACTTGAATTTTGTCACCAGTGATCCCCTTCCTCAATCCAGTTATTGAAATTCCACATATTTTTAATGATTCTCCTTTCCCCTTGCCCTTCTCCTTTCCTATTTCTGGCTAAACTTCGTCTTTTCTGTCTCCTTTCTTGACCTATGCCTCTCTCTCCCTCTCTTTCTCTCTCTCCCTCCTCCCCTGCCTTCCTCCCTCCTACTAACTCCCCACTTTAATTTCAGCTACATCTATTACCATGTCTTACATTTTCAGTTTTGTTCTGTATTTCCACTTTTGATGATTCTGCTGAATTTCAGATATATATATATATATCACTGTCTAATGCAAAGTTATTCTTTTTAACCATATATATTTTATTGATTTCAGAGAGGAAGGGAGAAAAAGAGAGAGACAGAAACAACAATGATAAGAAGGAATCATTAATCGGATGCCTCCTGCACACCCAACACTGGAAATCCAGCCCACAACCCAGGCAGGTGTCCTGACCAGGAATTGGACTGTGACGTCCTGGTTCATAGGTCAACACTCAACCACTGAGCCACACTGGCCAGGAGGCATATTTATACTTGAATGTCTCCTAAGTACATCAAACTCAGAATATTACAAAAATTATTACCAAATACATTTGAGATCAAAACCTGAATTCAAGATTTTGACATGTAATGAAGATGAACAAGGTGTTTGACTTCAGTTTCCTCATCAAATACTATCATGTAACTTTATTTCACCAACACACTTGCCCACACAATCATCTCTCTCACTTGTTATTCCATAACATCTTAGGTGATCTTCCCACTTCACTGTACTCTATTCTCAATGTAGTAGACCAGCACGAGCCACATATGGTTCTTTGACCCCTTGAGTGTGGCTCTTCCACAAAATATCATGGCCTGGGCAAGTCTATTTTGAAGAAGTGGCTTTAGAGGAAGTTTAAGTTTTAAAAATTTGGCTCTCAAAAGAAATTTCAATTGTTGTACTGTTGATATGTAGCTCTGTTGACTGATAAGTTTTCTGACCACTGCAGTAGACAGAGTAAACCTTTAACAAAAAGTCACCTAGAATGTGTCTCTCTACTCAGAACCTTCCAATAGTTTCCCATCTTGGCTTTTAGCAAAACTCAAAACCTTCATGTGTCACCCTCAGCCTCTTCTTCCCTGAATCCCTGACTTGAGTTTTTCATCCTGTCATTTTCCCCCAGCACTCTGCCCACTTCAGTTTTTCTTACTTTGCCTAGCTTCCTCTTGCTTCAAGTGCTTAACACATGACTTTTAGCCCATGACCTTTTATTCAAATGGAGGTCACTCTCAGCTCTGTAAGACTTTATTCAAATGTCTCCTTCTTTGTGACAGATTCTCGAAATGAACTTCCTTCCTTCCGGTCTTGAACACTTTATCCCCATCTTGTTTTACTATTTTTCCATAAGGCTTATTTCTAATATTCTATACAATTAATTCATTTAGTTTGTTTTTGTTCCCCACTAAAGTGTCCCAAGATGATAAGAACTTTTCCTTTGTTTCCCCCCACAACATTGTACCTGCAGGGCCTAGTAGTAGAAGCTCAATAATAATTGCTAGAAAAAGAAATAAATATACAAACTAAGATATCAATGGTGGGATTTTTTTTTTAGCTAAAAAGCACTATAAATATATTAATTATTTCCTCTGTTATATCTGCTATCATTATTTTATGCCCACATGACTACACATTTACACACACACACACACACACACACACACACACACACACACACTGATTTTTTCTCCCTAAGGCTATTTACTTTCAGACATCTTTAAGTTTTTCAACCATTTTATTCACCAATTTTAACTCTTACATTATGTGGAGCAGAATATTCATTTTAGTTCCTACTACTTTAGCTCAACCATATTGAACCTGTCTCTAGATAATTACAATAGCCTACACTTGAATTTGTACCATATTTTATCATAAAATTTTTTTCTTAAGTACTTTTCAGGCTTCAAATGATCTACAAGATACTTTCTACAGTAATTAAGGTCCTTCATTACTGACCCTGACCTATGTTTTTGTGGTGCTATTTTCCAACACGATAAATTGTTCTTTACGGTTCTTTTTACTTCCAGTCAGTACTTATTGATTATTCACTGAGTCAGACAAAAGGCATTGGCATTTAACAAGGTACTATCTCTTTTCCCCTCTCATCATAGCAATTTGTTAGAGTTTGGGAGGAATAGAGGAAGAAAAAACTTGGCCTTTGAGATCATACATTAAATGCATAGTAGCTATAGGTGCATTAAAAATGTATTCTGATTTTTTTGGGGGGGCAGACTTGGTTTATACATTTTGTCCTAGTATAATTATTATTGAAATTTTCTTTACTATCAGAACTCATCCTTGTTTGCTGATAAATTATAGCATCTCTTTATAAGCAAAATAATTTGAGTTTTATCCTATTATGAACTATGGAAGTTATGGGACTTTCTAAGCAATATTTAAGTACTCCTTCCTTAGCATTGGAACTTACTTATACATATGACATAATGTTTGATGGAGAAAACCTAGGTTATATAACCTGAATGTTATCTTAATTTTAGTAGAAAACTTTTATTTATTTCAAATACATTTTAATAGCTACTGTCTTAGCAATTTTTTTCACATCCTTGTCAGGAGTGTCTTATATTTACTCTTCATTTATTCATATCCTTCTCATCTTTAAAATTATGCTTACATCCCCAAACTATTTTTGATTCATCTTTATCTCTCTCTACTTGTTGTCTCTCCTTTTAGAAGCTATTTTTTATCATTTAGTTGGCAAATTTTTGTATACAAAGTACTTTTTAAAAAAATTCCTAGATCTTTTGGCATGGTGGTCTGCTGGATTCTTGAAGGCAAAGAATCTTTGATTCTTTAGCACTGAGTGTAGGGCCAAATACAGAATATAGTCAAGAACTTAACTGTTTATGTAAAAAACAGCAATATGTTAGCAGTGGTATGGAATGTTGCATTGATGGTAAATGTGTTAAAATATAATAGGATAAGATAATATTAATTTTCAGGAAATATCTATAGTTTATACTAATGTCTATAGATTAAAGATATGATGTGTGTTTGTAATGTATATTTATTGAAAGTTATGTTGTGATGGGAGGAAAGACGTTAAGGAAGAGAAAGGGAAGGTATACCATGTTTTTTTAAACTATTGTGTGGAAGATCATCAACCTTTTGTAATTGCTAAGGTAAAAGTACCAATTAAGTTATGGTCTAATGTTTTCATATCACTTATAAATTTCATTTGATATATATTGAAATACCTATTTATTTATGGATTTTAAAAATATTTGAACCATCACTGTATATGCATAACAAAAAGTGTAAGTGATATCAAAGGACTAAGGTATTCTCAGCACTCCATTACATTTGGAGGTCATTAATTGTAAGAGGTGTTTATTTTCCAGTTAAGATATAAAAATGAAATATTTTTATTGAATTGATTTATAGCATATAAGTAAGTATATTGCAAATAAGCAGCATCTGATGACTTTGCTAGGATATGAAGAAGACCCTAAATATTCTAAGACATAAAGGGAAAATAATGTGTATTTTGGATGTAGTTGCAGAAATCTGAGTTACAGCAAAACTTTATGGAAGTGTACTATCACCTTTGGTGTTCAGCAGCCGAAGCTGTCATCTGAGAAGTTTTAGCAAAATGGACAATAAAATATGATGAGATTGGGCATCTAATTAATGTAGAGACATGAATCTATGGCATTAGTATGGGAAGTTAAGAACTGAACATGCAGAGGTGTGGTTTAGGTACACTATGTTTATTACAGTTTTTTTTTTCTGGGAGCAAAGGAGGAATAAAAATGTCTGTGTTCAGAATGTCAACATCTAAAAAACTCACTTGCTGGGATTCTAAGTGCCTTATCCAATTTGACAAAACTGCTAGTCATAAACATAAACAGAATTCATAACAATTTCCAGAACAGACTGTGTGAGACTACATAAAAGTCAATTCTATCAATAAGGTGGACTTGAGCTGAGTGGCTCTAATTAAGAAAATTATTGGCTTAATTTTGCAGCTGAACAGAAAATGTGGATGACATTCATGTACCTTTTATGTATTGTTTTCTCAGATTTCATCTTTGTACTGCTCTTGTGTTCATGGTCAGATCAGTCATATTTTATTTTCAAACATTTTCATTTTCAGATCAGCAGTCCTGTGATCCTGGTGAATTTCTTTGCCACGATCATGTGACTTGTGTCTCCCAGAGCTGGCTGTGTGATGGGGACCCTGACTGCCCTGATGATTCAGACGAGTCTTTAGATACCTGTGAGTAGAAAGGTTTTCCTGCCATTTATATTTCTCTTACATGTGAAACAAAATGTCATCGGTTTTCACGGATGACTGATGTTGTAGTTGGTTCTTTTTTCCCACCTAGCCTGAGAAATGCAAAACTTTTCATTTATGTTTCTTTTAAAATGACTATGTGAATGAAAGCATAAAATTCAATTTTATAATGTGAACTGACTTATGAAGGGAAGAAGATGCAAGGTTAATTATTTCAAAGTGATTGTGTTACTGCTAGAGAAAAATGAATTACAGAGGAAAATAATCCTTTAAAACACAGCACTAAGAGGAAATAAGACCCTCTCCAAAAACTTATCTCACACACTGAGTCTGAGGAACACATAGGCATGAAAAGAGTAAAAATGAATTAATAAAAACAAACTCTAATGTAAAAATCAAATGTGTAAATCCATACAAAGGAATATTATTTGGCAATACAGAGAAGGAAGTACTTATACATGATACATGGATAAAGACCAAGGGGAAGGAGCCAGTCACATGTGGTATGATTTCATTCATATGAAAGATCCTAAATTGGCAAATATATAGACATAGAGAATAGATGAGGGATGTGGTGGAAGGCAATAAGGATTGATTTAATGAGCATGTGGTCTCTTTGTGGTGAGATTCAAATTTGCTAAAATAAGATTGCAATTATGGTTGTACATGTATGTTAATATATTTTAAAATACTGAATTTTACATACTAAAAGGGTTGAGTTGGGTGTTAATTTTATCTCAGTAAATTTGTTTAAAAATAGGAATATATCTCAGTATTATGCCTAGAGATATAGATGGCAGAGTAATGTGAAAAGAAAACAATAATAAATGCTTTGACCATATGAAATTATATATATATGATTAAATCATATTATTTGTTATTATTAACAAATCATATTATATGATTATATATAATGCTCTGACCATATGAAATCGTATTATATATGTCTAATATTATATGTATAAGATTTACATATTCTTTTTAAACTTTACCCTCTCCTTTTTAAGTGTCATCTAGGAGTTCTTTCCTCATTAGCTGGAAGGATTTTTGTATCATAATCAGAATAAAAGTATAATTATTGAATGTTGGTACTGGAGTGTTGCATTTTGGTCCTGATCCTCCCAACAAATTCCTGATGGGGAAAAATTACAGAAACATGAGATATATTATTGCTATCCATATGCAGGAAAGCCAGGTTGAAGATGAAATGCCATAGAACTGTGTATTTGGAACAATGCAAATACATTTGAGAAAAAATGACTGTACAGCTTACTTAGACTGATGCTGACAAAGAAGAGAGAATAATGGTGTTGCCTTTGTGCTCAAGAGTGAGATAAGTAGGATAATCAGACTGGAGAGGATTTGTGATATAGGACAGGAGCAAGGACCTGGATGATCAAAACTAAAGCCCTGAGAGAGAAAACCTTATACTAAATGTCAAATTGTGTAAATGACAATTACTCTGATACCCCTCCCTTGCTGAATTCCTGCTTCTAGGACATGGCTAATACCTAGGAAGGCCACATCAGTGGACCAGAGTTATGTTTGACAGCTGACTGATTGGATATTTGCTCTAAATGGTCAGTGTCTCCACCACAATGTCCTTAAATATTTTGAATATCTACCCTGCCCAAAAAATAGACATCACCTTGGTTTTTGGAAAAGGTGGGTTCCTCAATTCAGAGATTAGGGACTACAGCAGACTGAGGCCTCAAATTAGAAATCACATATGGGTTAATAAAAATATAGATTTTTTTTGCTTATTTTAAAAAATGAAATTCTTGCCAATTCAAGACATTTTTATCAGTTTTTACATATATAGCTATTTTCTTCTCCAAAAACATTTGATGAATTAGATTTAAAAGTATTTATTTTGGTCATTCTTATTCTATCCTCAAACATTAAAATTGCTGAATACTCTTAAAGGAAACACTAAAACTATTGTTATATCAATGTAGTCATATAACAAGGACACAGAAAGAACTATTTTTCTACATGGGCATTTAATCTAGACAATATATTTGGATCTACATGTAATTAGCCTGTTTCTGATTAATGGTTTCATATAATACCAATTGAAATCTGGACAAGCATAGAAGAAAAAACCTTTATAAAACATATAAGACTTTTGAATTTTAAATTCCTCTACCCAGAGATTTGAAATTATCATGTTTCTAATCATAGTGCTTTATAATGTGTTGTTTCACATCATTCATGATTCATGATATGCATAAAATAACTGCAAAATTTTATGACATTAATGTACACAGTCAATGTGAAAGATAATGCTAGAAATCTAAAACCATGAAGACTGATTATTAGGAGGAGTGATTTTGTGCTCAAAATGTATGTTTTACATTTTGGTTGGAAGTATGTGTATCTACAAAATATTAGATGAAAACAGTTGAAGCAATACACTTATTTTTCCTAACTTCATTTAGCCTTTAAAATCATAAGAAAACCAATACAACATGTAATTTATTATGACATTGTAAAAGCTCTGAAATGATGACAAAATTCTCATAGGAAAAAAGGGGGATATTGTCAAGGAAGAAGAAAAGCTTTTGTTGTGAAATGCTGATGACTGAAATACTTAGAAAATAAACCTGCATACAGAAAACTCAAGATGAGATTTCTAAAATATGAAAACAGATAACTTCCATAATTTATATTTTTACCATTGGATATGAGAAAGTATTCTTTAGCCTTATATTAAAAGTGAAAGTCTAGATTTTTTCACATTATTTGAAGTAATTTCAAATGTCTAAATAAATGGCTAATCATCTTCAGGCCCTATGAGGACATGAGAATAGAAAATCAGGAAATCACCATCCTTCAAATCAGGGCTTTCAGTTCTGATGTTAGTCTCGAGTTGTGTGTGACAAGAATTAAAATGGAAAGTGGGGACATTTATTTGTGAAATGAAGACTTTGGGACCACCTGTTGCTGGAAAATTTTCTTGAAAGGCACTTTTGTTTCAAAGTGTTCAACATTTAATTCCTTCTAGGATTTTCTGTTTAATTCTTAATGATACTTCCTTTACAACAATCCGCTCCAGCTGATGTATGATATTTTCTGGGAAATTGAATTGAATGCACTTAAAACTGATTCTTTTTAAGCCAGAACTGCATTTGTGTTGGCATGTCTCCTTCCTTCCTATTACCATAAACATATCCTACTCCGCAGTCAAAAAATTATTTAGTGGGTACATTAATTATAGATCATATTTTCGATAGATGACTCACTGGTCAACAAAGGAGAATAAAAATGGCCTTATAAGAGGGTGTTGCAACCTGGAAAGTTGTGATAATTTGCACATTGACAATCTGCAGGAATTAAGAAACTTTTTCAATAAAGAACCAGATGGTAAATATTTTAGATTTCATGAATCCATGTGATCTCTGTTGAATATCATTCTTGTTTATGAAATGCTTTAAAATAGAATGCACATTCTCAGCTTACAGTCTGTACCAAGTGGTCGGCAAACAGAGGCTCACGAGCCTCATGCGGCTCTTTGGCCCCTTGAGTGAACCTCAATAAGATTGAGGACGTTTTTAGCAAAGGCAGGTTTAGGAGTACCCTAATTAAGGTATTAACAATGCACCTACCTATATAGTTTAAGTTTAAAAATTTTGGCTCTCAAAAGAAATTTCAATCATTGTGCTATTGATATTTTGCTCTGTTGACTAATGAGTTTGCCAACCACTAGTCTGTATAAAAACAAGCCAGATGACAGAGTTGGCTGGCTGTAATTTGTTAATCCCTGTTGCAATGTCATTGCTGCACTATATCCACTGTGAAATTATAAGGGTGGGTTTGTGCCCATGTAGAGTCACCACAGGGAGCAGAATACTGCCTTGTAGTGGAAGCACGTGGCATAGAGCTGTGTGTGTACCCACTACCATATAGTGCCAGACTCAGGCCATATGGTATTTTCTGCAAAATGTAGGTTTATTCTCCTTATTGGTTAGGATTACACTTGCACACATGTAATAAAAATGGTAGAATAACCAAATAGGGGTTCATTTTTTTTTCACATAAAAAGTAAAAAGGTAGAAAATTCAGGATTAATATGTCAGCTCTCAAATGGCACCCGCTTTCTCTATATTTCTGCTATGCCATCCTCAGCATGGAGTTGTCAGTCTTATA
Source organism: Antrozous pallidus (assembly GCA_027563665.1). NCBI lineage: Eukaryota > Metazoa > Chordata > Mammalia > Chiroptera > Vespertilionidae > Antrozous > Antrozous pallidus. The sequence continues at coordinate 75,580,178 of CM050508.1, forward strand.
GCCACAGTATAAATGCTCTACCTCTGCCAGCAGATGATTCCATTTTAGGCAGAAAGAAGGGAAAAAGGCAAGTGCTAGCTTTTTTATGATTTACAGAAAAGCGGTAACTTTTACAGAAAGCAGTGTTAGGATGTGCTGCCGTTATCTGCTTCATCAGAACTGATCAGATGAAGTATAGGGCAATGAGCATTTTCATCAGGGCCTGTTACTCCAACCCCTACACCAGCCTGACACCCCCCCCCCAAAAAAAGGTGGCTCTGCTGGTTCAGAAAGGGGGAGAATAGATATTGGGAAGGCAGAGGAACCCAGTAGCATATGTGACAGTGTCCCTTCACTCTATTTTCTTCTCTCCATCCACTACACAGGAGGTGGCACCCCTGTATTTGATCAGGCTTTCTGCATCTCAACTGCTGGTCTCCAAGTCACATTCCTTCTCAAATATCTTTTCTTCTTGGCAGCTAACTTAACCCTTTTAAGTCCCCATTACCTCATTTGTACAATGGGCATGATAGTACTGCCTCATAGTGAAGTGTTTAGAAAATGCCTAATCCATAGTCAAATCCCCTCTTGACTGCACACGCCAATCTGCACCCCAGGTGCTCAGGGCTCTGAGGAAGGTTCTTACTTCTTATGAAGGGTCCTGACTGCCCCCATACTCAATTCTCACTTAAGTTAGTTTACACTCTGAGGGTTTGACTAGGAATAGGATTAATTTACCACGTGCAGAAATTCAAGTTAAATTGTCAACAGTTTTTAATCATTAGATATATTACATTTAAACATTGAGACAATTTTTAAAAATATGTTTTATTGATTTTTTTTACAGAGAGGAAGGGAGAGGGATAGAAAGTCAGAAACAGTGATGAGAGAGAAACATCAACCAGCTGCCTCCTGCACACCCCCTTCTGGGGAAGTGCCTGCAACCAAAGTACAGGCCTTTGACCAGAATCGAACCCGGGACCTCTCAGTCCGCAGGCTGACACTCTATCCACTGAGCCAAACCGGTTTCGGCGAGACAATTTTTATATGGAGATTATTTTGGGACAAGAGATTTTTATAGGAATTCTTTAAAAAACATCATGCTAACTAACTAAAGTTAAATTACATTCCTAAAAGTCATGTTAGTAATATTTCTTAAATGACACTGCAGTCCTGAAATGTAGATGATATCTCATTTTAGGAAATTGAGTTTATGGGCCTTCTATATTCCTCCAAGTTGGCTGTTATTGGTAAAAGCCGAATTCAAATCTATTTAAACTTGCCCTTTTTTTCTCAAAATTTCTTTATTGATTAAGGTATTACATATGTGTCTTTATCTCTCTATTAACCAACCCCCTCACAATCCCCCCCACTCATGCCGTCACCCCCCTGGTATTCATGTCCATTGGTTAAGCTTATATTCAAGTTTATAAGTCCTTTGGTTCATCTCTCCTCCTTCCCCCTTCCGTCCCCTACCTTCTCCCTGAGGTCCAGCATTTGGTCAATGCTTCTCTGCCTCTGGATCTGTTCCTGTTCATCAGTTTATGTTGTTCATTATATTCCACAAATGAGTGAGATCATGTGGTATTTGTCTTTCTCTGACTGGCTTATTTCACTTAGCATAATGCTTTCCAGTTCCATCCATGCTGTTGCAAATGGTAAGAACTTCTTTTTTTACTGCAGCGTAGTATTCCATTGTGTAGATATACCAGTTTTTTAATTCAATCATCTCCTGATGGGCACTTAGGCTATTTCCAAATCTTATCTATGGTGAATTGTGCTGCAATGAACATAGGAGTGCATAAATCCAATTCTGATTCATGTTTCTAGTTTCATGCGATATGTTCCTAAAAGTGGGATTACTGGGTCAAATGGGAGTTCCATTTTTAGTTTTTTGAGGAAACTTCACACTGTTCTCACAATGGCTGCACCAGTCTACATTCCCACCAGCAGTGCAAAAGAGTTCATTTTTCTCCACATCCTCGCAAACACTTGACGATTGTTGATTTGTTGATGATTGCCATTCTGACTGGTGTGAGATGATACCTCATTGTTGTTTTGATTTGCATCTCTTGGATAATTAGTGACTTTGAGCATGTTTTCATATGTCTTTTAGCCTTCCTTCTTTTGTCCTTTGAAAAGTGTCTATTTAGGTCGATTGCTTATTTTTTGATTGGATTGTTTAATCTTCCTTTTGTTAAGTTCCCTGTAAATAAATGTTGGAGATTAAACCCTTGTCTGTGGTGACATTGGCAAATATGTTCTCCCATGCAGTGGGATTTCTTGTTGTTTTGTTGATGGTTTTTTTTGCTGTTCAAAAGCTTTTTATTTTGATGTAGTCCCATTTCTTTATTTTCTCTTTAATTTCCATTGCTCTAGGAACAGTACCATTGAAGAAGTTCCCTCAGCATATGTCTGAGATTTTTCTGCCTGTGGATTCCTCTAGTATTTTTATGGTTTCCCTTCTTATGTTTAAGTCTTTGATCCATTTTGAGTTTATTTTGTGTATGGTGTAAGTTGGTGGTCTAGTTTCATTTTCTTGCATGTGTCTGTCCAAATTTCCCAATACCATTTGTTGCAGAGACTATGTTGACTCCATTTTATGTTCATGCCTTCTTTGTCAAATATTAATTGGGCATAGTGGTTTGGGTTGATTTCTGGGATTTCTATTCTATTCCATTTATCTATATGTCAGTTCTTGTGCCAGTACCAGGCTGTTTTAAGAACAGTGGCTTTGTAATACAGCTTGAAATTGCTATTGGGCTCCCATCTACTTTGTTCTTCTTTCTCAGAATTGCTGCAGCTATTCAGGGTCTTTTTTTGTTGTTGTTCCAGATGAATTTTTGGAAAATTCATTGTAGGTCAGTGAAATATGCCATTGGTATTTTAATGGGGATTGCATTGATTCTGTAGATTGACTTAGGTATTATGGACATTTTGATGATGTTGATTATACCAATCCATGAACATGGTATTTTCTTCCATCTATTTATGTCTTCTTCTATCTCTTTTTTCTGTGTCCTATAATTTTTTGCATACAGGTTTTTTACTTCCTTAGTTAAGTTTATTCCTAAGTATCTTATTTTTTTTTTGTGTGCAATAGTAAATGGGATTGCTTTTTTAGTCTCTCTTTGTATAAGTTCGCTATCGGTGTAAAGGAATGCCATAGATTTCTTGGTATTAATTTTGTATCCTGCTATATTGCTGAATTCATTTATTAAGTCTAATAGATTTTTGTTGGAGTCTTTAGGGTTTCTATATACAATATCATGTCATCTGCATATAAAGACAGTTTTATTTCTTCTTTTCCAATTTGGATGCCTTTTATTTCTCCTTCTTGTCTGACTGATCACAATAGCTAGTACTTCCAGTACTATGTTGAACAGGAGTGGTGAGAGTGGGCATCACTGTTTTGTTCTTGTTCTTAGGGGAAATGGTTTCAGTTTTTGTCTATTGAATATGATGTTGCTGAGGGTTTTCATATATAGATTTTATTTTGTTGAGGTATGATCTTTCTATTCCCACCTTGTTGAGTGTTTTGATCAAGAAAGGGTGTTGGATTTTGTCAAATGCTTTTTCTGCATCAGTTGATATGATTATGTGATTTTTATTTCTCAGTTTGTTTATGTGATGTATCACGTTTATTGATTTGTGATATTGAACCATCTTTGCATCCCTGGGATAAATCCTACTTGGTCATGGTGTATGATTTTTCTGATGTGCTGCTGGATCTGATTTGCTATTTGTTGAGGATTTTGGCATCTATGTTCATGAGGGATATTGGCCTATAATTCTCTTTCATTGTGTTTTATTTATCTGGTTTTGGTATTAGGTTCATGCTGGCTTCATAGAATGAGTTAGGGAGTATTCCTTCCTCTTGAATTTTTTGGAATAGTCTGAGGAGGATAGTTTTAAGTTCTTCCTTGAATGTTTGGTAAAACTCCCCAGTGAAGCTATCTGGCCCCAGGCTTTTGTTTGCTGGAAGCTTTCTGATGACTGCTTCAATTTCTTCCATAGTTATCAGCCTATTGAGATTTTTAGAATTTTCCCTATTGAGTTTTGGAATGTTGTGTATTTTTTTAGGAATGTGTCTATTTTCTCTATGTTGTCCAGTTTGTTTGAGTAGAGTTGTTCATAGTATTTTTTAACAATCATTTGTATTTCTGTGGGGTCTGTTGTTATTTCATCTCTCTCATTTCTGATTTTATTTAATTCCTCTCTCTTTGCTTCCTAGTGAGCCTGGCTAGAGGTTCATCAATCTTGTTTATCTTTGAAGAACCAGCTCTTGGTTTCATTGAACTTTTGTATTATTATTATATTTTTGGTTTCTATGTCATTTATTTCTGCTCTGATCTTTATTATCCCCTTCCTTCTGCTCACATTTGGCTTTTCTTGTTGCTCTGTTTCTAATTCTTTGAGTTGTAGAATTAGATTATTTATTGCCATTTTCCCCCCTGAGTTTTGAGGTAGGCTTGTAGAGCTCTAAACTTCCCTCTTAAGACTGCTTTTATTGTGTCCCATAGATTCTGGATTGTTGTGTTCTTGTTGTCATTAGTTTCCAGGATGCTTTTAATTTCTTCTTTGATCTCATTGATAACCCAATCATTGTTTAATGGCATCCTATTCAGTTTTCAAGTGTTTGAGATTTTTGAATTGTTTTGTTATAGTTTATTTCTAATTTTATGGCGTTGTGGTCTGAGAAGATGCTTGTATGATTTCAATCTTCTTGAATTTGGGGAGACTTTGCTTGTGACTCAATATGTAGTCTATTTTTGAATGTGCCTCATGTGCACTTGAGAAGAACATATATTTTGTGGCTTTTGGGTGAAATGTTCTGAAGATGTCAGTTAAGTGTATCTGTTCTAGTGAATCATTTAGGATTGCTGTGTCTTTCCTGATTTTTTGTCTAGAGGATTTATCCAGTGATGTCAGTGATGTTTTTATTAAAGTCCCCTATGATGATTGTATTGTTGTTGCTCTCTCCCTTGATATCTTCTACGAGTTTTGTTATGTATTTGGATGCTCCTGTGTTGGATGCATATATGTTTACCAGGGTTATAGCCTCTTGTTGTATTGATCCCTTTAGTATTATAAAGTGGCCTTCCTTATCTCTTGTTATGGCATTTACTTTAAGGTCTATTTTGTCAGATATAAGTATTGCTACCCCAGCTTTTTGTTTCATTTCCATTTACTTGAAAGATATTTTTCCATCCCTTCACGTTCAATCTGTGTGAGTGTCTTGTTCTGAGGTGAGTCTCTTGTAGACAGCATATATATGGGTTATGTTTTTTATCCATTCAGCCACTCAGTGTCTTTTGATTGGGGCATTTAGTCCATTTACATTTAAAGTTATTACTGAAAGATACTTGTTTGTAGTCATATCTATTTTTGTGTCTGCATTCCTTCTTACCTGTTTATTTCTTCTTTTTACAGTATTCCCTTTAGCATTTTTTGCATTGCTGGTTTGCTGGTGATAAACTCCCTTATTCTCTTTTTGTCTGTGAAGCTCCTGATTTCCCCTTCAATTTTGATTAATAGTCTTGCTGGATAGAGTATTCTTGGATTCAGTCCTTTGCTTTGCAACACTTTATATACCTCCTTCCAATCCATTCTAGCTTGATGTGTTTCTGTTGCAAAATCATTTAATAATCTGATGGAGGTTCCTTTGTAGGTAACTCTGTTTCTCTCTTGCTGCCTTTAAGATTCTCTCTTTGTCATTGATATTTGCCATTGAAATTATGACGTGTCTTGGTGTGGGTCTTTTGGGGTTGATCTTGCTTGGGACTCTCTGTATTTGTGTAACTTTTTTCTTCCCCATATCCGGGAAGTTTTTGGTCATTATTTCTTCAAATAGATTTTCTATCCTTGCTGCTCTTATTTTCCTTCTGGCAACCTTATTATATGTATGTTAATTCGGTTCCTGTTGTCCAAAAGCTCTCTTAGGCTTTCCTCCTGCTTTTTAATTTTTTTCTCCCATTGCTGTTCAGTTTGAGGTTGTTTCTGTACCTGATCCTCTAACTCACTGATTCGGTCCTCTGTTTCTTCTAGTCTACTGTTAAACCTTTCCATGGTTTTTTTTATTGTAGCTATATCATTTTTTATTTCTTCCTGATTCTTGCATAGGTTGTTGGTTTTCTCACCCATCTAATGTATAAATTCCACGACCATTACTCTGAATTCTTTTTCGTTCATGCTCCAATTTTCAGTTTCACTAATTTCCTTTCTTTGCGACTCCTCATTTTCTTTCTTCTGGGTATTGTGTTGTCTCCCCATTCTGACTATCACCAGAAGGTTCAAACTTTGAGTTGTGTGGACCTGGGCTTTGTGCCGTGGGAACTTTGCACCACCTGACTGTCATCGAAGTGCTCTGACATTAGAGCATATGGGTACTGTGGGTTGGTGGGAACCAGGCTTGCCCAGGGTCAGTGTTCCCAGTGTTCTGTGTGGTCTTGTGTGCACACCTAAAATCAGGGACCCTGCCTGCACCTCCCTTTTGGCGTGTGTTGAAAATGGTGCCAGGAGTCAGAGTTTCCCTGTGTCTGCATCAAAAATCGAGTATCAGAATCTGTTGCCTCCTGAGGTTTCTTGTTGAGGATCAGGGTTCCCGTGTGTGCATGCACCAAGAATTGGAGTCACTGGCTCTTAGTGTGGATGCTCTCTGAGTCAGGGTTCCCAGGCACATAAGATAAAAAACAGAGTCAAGTCAGTGGTGCACAGTGCTGCCTCTTGCTGGGAGAATTCGGGTCTTGATCACCATAGGGGACTGGGTTGCACAATAGCTCTGTGGTGTGCCTGCACTGTGGGAGACTGACTTCCATGTGTGTTTGCCCTGTAACCAGGTCAGGTGGCACTGTCGCCCTGCGGGTTTGGTCACCTGGTTGCAATTGCATTGTACGAGGCCAGCTCCAGTCTCTCAAATTCCCTTAGCAGTACTGAGGCCTCTAAGCAAGCTCTCAAGCTCCATTCTCCTATTCCCTGTCTGGGAGTTTCGGCCACAGGCATGTTCACGAGTGCGACTGTGTTCCCAAGCCCAAGTTCTCCTGGAGTATTGAGGAAACTGAGTTTTCAAGTTCCAAGCTCCAATTACTGTCTGGAAGCTTCGGCCATAGGCATGCGCACATGCCCGGAGCATGTTCCCAAGCCCAAATTCCCCTGGGGTAGCTGGGAAAGTGAGTTCTCAAGTTTCAGCAGGTGTGGTTCCCTCTAGGGACTAGGGGAGTTGTGGCTCAAGCCAGGGGCGGGTCTATTGGTTACTGTGGAGCTATCTGCTATCCTGGAGGGAGGGGGATAGGCTCCTTGACTCACAGAAATCTGCTGTGGAGAAGTCTGGACTCCTGTTGTCTGTTGGTCTGAAGCTGTGGCTGCAGTTCTCTGTCCCCAGCAACTGCAGGTCCCTGGCCTGCATCTGAGATGTGATTGGGTGAGGACAGGGTCCCATTTGAGGCAGTTCCACTTCTCAAGATGGCTTGATTTCTGCCGCCATGCCAGCCATCTGCCTGGAAATGTTCACCTTGTTGGTGGGGCCTCCACCGACCAGGAATGCCTGGTTTGGCAGCCCCTTGGAGGACCTGCAGAGTCTAACTATCCGTAGGTCACACACACACACACACACACACACACACACACACACACACACACACACCACACACGTCTACACTCTCCTCTATGGGTTCCTCACACTCTCTCCCTTCCTACCTTCCTGCCAGTCACCATCTTCGATGTGCCTAAACTTGTCCTTTTTTGAAATACTGAGGTAAAGAAGTATCGAAGTCCTAAGAGGACCCCATAGGCCATAGGCAATATTAATTTATTAATATGGAGTCATTTGAGAAACATAGAAGGCTATCCCAACAGAATTGTGAAACATTGGCTTTGGGAGTGAACCAGTCTAATTGGATATTGCAGTAAAAATAACAAGTGTCCTGGGTAATAAGAATAGTAGTATTTATTTAAAAAATGAAAATGGCTGTAAGTTATTAGGGTTAGATGTGCCTCTGCATGGAGTGACTATTGCCTTTATTGTGTTTCTATTGAATGATTTTAACTTTATTTAGACAGGAGGATATTATCTTGTGACCTGTCTTGTATCAGAAAACCAAATAGCTGTGACTTCTTGAGTAAAGAGCGAGGCCTTTTTTAATGCTGGTCTTGCTTTGCTTCTTGGGACTCAGTTTTATCACCTACACTTTCAATCAGCCTTTCTTAGTATTCTTATAGTCACATAATGACCTTTCCCCTAGGTATAAGATAGAAAATTTTTTAAAAACTTCCTTTCTTTGACAGAGGTCAGAAACTTAAAATAAGATTCAGGTGGGAGATTATTAGCAAATAGACATTGCTCTTTAAACATATGTAGCAATAGAACACTGAAAGTAAACTACAGGAACAATAAAATGAAGTGTGGTCCTTGTTTGTAAGAAGTAGTGACTTAGAGGTCACTGTGCAATGAGCTAACATATGATAACCCCAAAGCAGAGTTTATTGTCACACAGAGAAGCTGAAAAGATCTTACACATTAAAATAAAAGCATATGAGACACCCGAGGGCAGTTTGTGTCTCTTTCAATTTTTTTGTTTGTTTTGCTTTTCATTTTACTGTGAGAATCTTCATTTTATAACTAAGAGACTAAAACACTGACCCATCTTTAATAATAAAAAGACTCCCACGTAAGAGTTGATTGGAAGGGTGACCTGAAGGTGGAGGAAAGTACAATTGTGAACTGTAAGGGCCTGTCTAATGCTGACTCATTTCCCTAGCACAGTGGAAATGAGATGGAGGAAGGTCTCATTTCTCTATTCTTCCCCACAATGTGCTAATGAATCTCTGCAATTTTAAGAAAGGCTGATTGAAGGTGTAGGTGATAAAACTGAGTCCTAAGAAGCAAAGCAAGACCAGCATTAAAAAAGGCCTCGCTCTTTACTCAAGAAGTCACAGCTATTTGGTTTTCTGATACAAGACAGGTCACAAGATAAAAAGGGACTCATGCCACTTAGCCTGCACTGGAAACTGCAGGGAATAAAGTTTGAAATAGTTTAAAATAAAGGGGGTAAAATAAAATGAATGGATTTCAGGGACAACTCTAGTAAAATCTCCTTGGCTTAAGGGATGATATACTGTAAACAAGTGCCTTAGAAACACACTGAAGGTTGAACAAGGAGTCTTTTCAGAAACGGTCCAATCCATAATTTATCCTCAGCTAATCTACCATTTGGGGTTGGGCATGAAGGCTTCTTACCTTTCTTGGGTGAGCACATTTCTTCCCCGTTTTATTCTTTATAGTCAGTGTATAAAATTTACATTTGACTTTCCAGAAGGGCTTCTAAAATGACATATTTTGCTAAATTAAGCTCTAAAGTATGTTGTGTTCTAAGAACGTATTTTAATGACAATGTCTTCCTTTTTTTTCTCCCTTCCCTCACATCTTCCATCATCCTTCACTAAAAGCAGGATATAAAGACCTACTGTAACATGACTATAGAATTTTCAGTAGGAGGAAGAGTGTTATCACTCTACTAATTTATATATTGGTCCTGTTCAGATTCAGGCAGTGCAACTGACTTTGGGTTGAATTTTTAAATTAAAATGTTTGTAACAATAGCTTTCCCAATTCTCAGTATGGGAGAAATTGCTCCAAAAACAAAGTTCATGAGAGAATGGGTAAAAACAGGGAGTAGGTTGAAGAATAACAGTGAATGTGGCTTATAGCAACCCACTCAGCCTACAAAATCTTTCTCTCTCTCTCTCTCTCTCTCTCTCTCTCTCTCTCTCTCTCTCTCTCTCTCTCTCTTCTCTTTCTTTTTCTGAAGAAAAAAATGCTTTGTGAGGGAAAAGTCAACCTTAAAGCTTGGTTGAAAAGGGGAGAATCCCTTAACTGGGTACTCAATTGCAAAGAAGAAAGCAAACAAACAAGCAATTACTTCCCAACATTTCTGATGGAATAGAATAGCCAAGAGAAAAATAATTGTTAATGTAAAGGACTTTCCTAGAATTCAGCCTACAACCGTAAGACTATTTTTAATCTTTCACAAAAAAGAATTATAGAAATAAGGTGTACTTGTACTTTGAGAATGTCTTAAGGATATGACGATTATTATTAAATGTCATTTTGTCATTGCAGCTATTTTTTGAGAAATATAGAGCAGATATGTCCATTAAAACAATAAGAAATCTGAGACATGAACAAGTTGCTTGGTAAAGAGTGTCTTAGCTAATGGGTAACAAGGATGGAGTAAGAATCCAGAACTTCTATATCCTAACTTCCTGCACAGCCTCTGTTACAGGCTGAATTGTGCCCCGTCTGAACTCATATGTTGAAGCTCCAAATCTCCCGAACCTCAAAAAGGACCTTAAAAGAACTCTTTAAGGTCAAATGAGGTCATTACAGTGGGTCCTACTCCAATCTGATTGGTGCCTTATAACAGCAGGAAACTTTGCAACACCAGGGCACACTGTGGCCCTGCATGCACAGATGGAAGAACCTGTGAAGAATTAGGAAGAGTGTAGCCATCTGCAAAGCAAGGACAGAGTCCAACTCTATCCAACATTTTACTCTTGGACTTCTAGCTTCCAGAATCATGAGGACATGAAATTCCATTGCTTAAGCCACTCAGTCTACGGTATTTTGTTCTGAGACCCCTAGCAGCTTAACAGACCATTCTATAATATATCTAACAAAATTCCATTTATTTTATATAATTATAAGAATAATGCAATGACTTAAATATCTCTCCTTTTCTTGAAAAGATATGCTATCAGAGTACTAATATTGCAGACATTGTAATCCTGTTAAAGACATATGAAATAAAATCACCAATCAAACTGATGGAATAAAAGACACATCCTTTCATTGGTGGTTATAACTCTCCAAGAAAACCTAATTTAGAAAGTGCTATTTGTATGAAAATGAAATATATTTTAAATGAAAAGTCATTCGATGATTAATTCAGATAGTCTTCAAGTACTTATGGATGATGGATTGTTTCAAAGTTAACACAGTAGGTTACCTGACTCTTCCTCCTGGTCACCCAGGACACTCATTTAGAGGTATAGTTGAGGACCATCTTTACAGTAATAGTAATAAAATAAAACACAAACTTGAAAATATGACTTAAATGCCATTAATTTCTGAGAAGACAGTAGAAATGCATAACTGATATATACTAGTATTAACATGGATATTATCAATATCTCATATTAAGTTGACATAATCTATATTAGGTTGCTATCATTTTTAATTCTAAATTGATCAGTGGGTTACACTATAAAGTAGATGAAATTTTATAGTGAAAACAAAAACAAAAACATTTCTTCCTCTACATTGACCTTTGGGGAATTTTGTTATATTTAACTAGCAAATTTGTACATATAAGATAACTAGAGATCTGGTGCATGAAAATCATGCATGGGAAGGGTCCGTAGGCCTGGCCAGTTATCAGGGCCAATCTGTGGGGTGACTGGAGGGTTCAAATGGGGGGGAGGCCGCTGGCACTTGCCTTGGCTGTCCTGGGGCCTGCAGGCTGGGGGTAGCTTCTGCATTGAGCATCTGCCCCCTGGTGGTAGTGTGTGTCATAGTGACCAGTTGTTCTGCTGGTCATTTGCTGTTCAGTCAATTTGCATATTAGGCTTTTATTATATAGGATTTAATTTTTTAAATGAATGACTTGCTATGTATTTTCATTTAAGCAGTGAAGACATTTGTGTCACTATAACAGACTTCTCAATATAAATATGAATTTTCTTTAAGGAAACTATAAATTAATCCATCGTTAGAAATTTACTGAGGAACTATATTGTAAAGGCATTTAACAGGCAGTTCTCTTCAACCATTTATTCCCATGCCCTACCATGTGGCAGGGCTTTAGCATATGCTAATTTAGTCTTCTAGCCTGAGATTATTTCCATGTTAAATGAGACTGTTTCCATGTTGAAGAAAATATTTATGATTAAGTTGATGATGATATTACTGATACAAAATGGATAAGTAATATCTGGATGCCCCAATATGACCCTTATGTGGATTATCTCGTTTGATCTTGACAACAGTCTTGAGCAGGACATTGGGTTTAGTTGTTTGGATTGTGTAGGGTGCTAGGATGATGTGGCTCACAGGCAACAGAAGTGCATATATTTTCCCACAAATGGAAATGGCCTATCTTGAAGAGGGTACAAGTTTTTCTCATTTGGGTGAAGGCACTATATGAGTCAATGGTAGTCCTTCCTAGGATAATAATCATGGTTCCCTTTTACTGATGCTAAAAATAAAGCATGAGGAGAGTTATTTGCTAGAGGTCTTAAAGCAATTTAGTGACAGAACTGAAGATGAACACTGTGTCATTTTATACAGCTTTCTAGTGATGCTCAGAGAAATTAAATTCCACTAAGATTCCCTGCTCACAAAGGCAGGATGTTCATGCTTCTCACATTACATTCAAATCAGAATGCTTTTCATTATACCACACACCACCTGTATATACTCCATTCAGATATTTGTATACTTGCTATTGAGTTTATACACATTTAATTTTAATTGAGTGGGAATGACAAGATCAATATGCTAAAGAAAGGCAGACATAGTAACCATTGGAGAGAGGATTTTAATTATTTTCCAACCAGAAAGGATATGTTTGTGAATTTGTAAGATACTGTATTAACAATTATGAAAGATATATGGGTTAACATTTTTATATGCATGTATATGAACTTTATGTGCATGCATATGAAAAATTTGAATGTGGAAAATAATATTTTCTTAACCATTTTGCTCACACATGCACAAACCACAACAAACACACACACTAAGTTAAAAAACACATTGTTGAACATAACACTGTTTACAATGAGATTTTTATTAGCCTTATATTGCTATGTAATGAATCATCACATGTTTAGTATGTTAAAACAACTCCCATTTCCCTATCTCCCAGTTCTGTTTGGGAGGATCAAATGAGTTTCCTGCTTCACAAGGCTGAGATCAAGGTTTCCACAGGCTGTGCTGTCCTCTGGAGGACCTAAGGATGAATTTTCTTTAACTCTTTTAGGTTGTTGACTGAGTGAAGTTCCTTGTGATTGTTGGACTGAGGTTACAGATTTATAATGTCTGCCAGCTTCAGACATTCATAACAAAGGCCACCAATATTTCTTGACAGATGCCCCCACCCATTTTCAAAGCCAGCAATCCTTAATCTCCTCGGCTACCATAAGGGAAAGACACTGCTTTTAAAGATATTAGGTGATTAGATTAAGAGCATTTGAATAATTATTCTTTTGGCATATGATATAATCCTGAGAACATATCGCAGATTCACAGCGTGTTGTTTTAAACTTTTTAGGTTTGACTAGTATTTGACAGAGTGGGGAGATTTGCTATTCCTCAAAAATGAAACTAATTAAAAAATCAAATGTAGGTTAATTTATGTTCAAGTAATCACAGTGATCTGATTGGCTGTCTAGGAAGTACTCATAAATGGCCAGTATTGGCTTCCACCATAGATTTAGTTCCATGATAAACTGGATCTGGGTAACCCAACATGAGTCACATCCTTTGTGATGAGCATTTATACTACCAAGTTCGTGGTAAAATTTGCTTCAATATAAATGTTTGCTTCTAACTTTCATCCTCTATTTTTTTTTAATAGTAATAGTTTGGTTTACAGGGTACTTGAAGATGCTGGGAGCTGCAATAGGTTCAGCACACATAATGTCCACATGAAGAAAATCAAACATAAAAAACAAGCTCAATGAGGTAAAGCACTGGCCTAAAGACACAAAGTTTAATGAATCTCAGAACTGTGACTGGAATTTAAATTCCCTTGACTTACGCCCTACTTTGTTTCTCTTTCGCATTTGTGTATGTGAATCCCAGTAATAAAGTTCTAAACCCCCTCCGAAGTGATTGCATCTCACCACTTATCAAAATAATAAAACAACAGAAGAGGATCAGAAATGCAACTTCTAAATAAATTGCTAAATTTAAACAAAAATATAGAGGTGTATCTATAAACGCAGCTTGACAATTGCTTCTATATTCCCTCAAGAGCTGGCATGTATGCAACTATACAAACACACATGCACACACACCATAATATTTTTTTATAACAGAAAGGCGCTCTACTTACTTGGTATATATGTGGCTTCTTTTTTATGTGAGAGTATTGGAAGTGGGACAGTATGATTAATAGGAAAAAATAATATGCAGCAAGTATACATGGTAGTCTGCTTGCTTAATTTTCAGAAAGACAACCTAATACAAGTAATGAATATATGTACCTTTTGCTTATCAAAGATTTTTTCAGGCTCTTTTTAATTTACATGTAACAAACCATTGTATATCAATTAGATTTATTTTAATATGCAATAACAACCTAAAAAGCAGTCATATAAATCTTTTGGAAAATCTATAAATACTTAATTACATTTAACTCAAAGCCACAATGTCAGGTTTTTGTTCAAAACAGTACTTTTACAATGAACAAGTCTGTGACAGAAATACTGAAGGGCCTTAAAGAAAATATTTCCAGATTCTGATAATATAATTCTTCCTGACACAATTATATGCACTTTGTCAAACAGAGAATGTTCCTTGCATATTAAACAAAGCCTGACTTTGAATTTTTGAGGTATCATTCCCAAAGGACTGCTTTAATCACTATGTTTTGACTGCTAAGAGAACTTTATTTTGCTGGTACTATGATACCATAAGATACTTATATACTTTTAAATATATATATATATATATATTTGAAATTATAATAAAATAGAGGCCCAGTGCACAAAATTTGTGCACGGGGGTGTGTGTCCATCAGCCCAGCCTGCACTCTCTCCAATCGGGGACCCCTCAAGGGATGTCCAACTGCCCATTTAGGCCCAATCCTACTGGGCAGTTGGACATCCTTCTCACAATCCAGGACTGCTGGCTCCAAACTGCTCACCTTCCTGCCTCCCTGATTGCCCCTAACTGCTTCTGCCTGCCAGCCTGATCACCCCCTAACCACTACAATGACAGCCTAATTGATTTCTAACTGCTCTCCAGCCAGCCTGTTTGCCCCAAACTTCCATCCTCTGCCAGCCTGGTCACCCCAACTGCCCTTTCTTGCAGGCCTGGTCCCTCCAACTGCCCTCCTCTGGTGGCCTGATGGCCCACAACTGCCCTGCCTTGCAGGCCTGGAACCTCCTAATGGTCCTCTGCTGCTGATTATTTTGGAGTGGCCATCTTGTGTCCACATGGGGGCAGGATCTTTGACCACATGGGGACAGCCCTCTTGTGTGTTGGAGTGATGGTCAATCTGTGTATTGCTCTTTTATTAGATAAGATAGAGGCCTCGTGCATGGATCGGCTGGCTGGTTTTTCCTAAAGGGTGTCCCAGATCAGGATGTGGATAGCCTTGGGGCATGGGGCAGCCTAGGTGTGGGGCCTGTTGTCTTTTTCAGGATGGCCAAGGCCCCCCCCCCCCCCCCCCCCCAGCGACCCAAGCAGAGACCCTGGGACTTTGGATTGATTTATGTTCTATAATTGAAACTTTGTAGCCTGGAGTGGAGCCAAGCCTTCATTTTGCTCCCAGGTAACAGCCATTTCTGTTTGGGTTTATTTTAATTCTATAATTGAAACTTTGTAGCCTAGAGTGGAGGCCTAGGTGCTAGTGCTGCAGAAACTTGGCTTCCTCTATCACCCCAGCAACTCTAGCCTTTGCTCTCTCCAGCTCCATGGCTGCCGCCATTTCTGTTGGGATATAACTTCTATAATTGAAACTTTGTAGTATTGAGTGGAGGCTTAGGCCGGCAAAGGCAGACAGAAAGCTTGGCTTCCTCCATTGCCAGGGAAACCCAAGCTTCCATCCTGCTCTCAGTGGCCAAAGCCATTTTGGTTAGGGTTTATTTTCAGAATTTGTTCCTGATTGGCTGATGAGCATGGCTGTGGGCATGACTTGATTGAAGTAATGGTCAATTTGCATATTACTCTTTTATATGATAGGATGTATGTAAAAGAAATGTGTTATACTTTTCTTGAGAATGTAGACTGTTTCCTAAGCTGCTTCTTATTCTCATACTCTTAATATATGCTGAAATACACACTGTAAATCTACAATGGTTAACAAACTAGTTAATCTACAAATTTAAAGTACTATAATATTTTGATTTTTTTTAAAAATGCTGTAGTTCATTCAGAGAAGTTTATACTCAAATAGCTGATTAGGGTAGATTTGATAGGATGAGAGACTCCCAGGATGAGTGGATTTTAATCAGGCTTGACAGAAAACACACACACACACACACACCCACACACACACACACACACACACACACACACAAAATCTTCCCTTGGTGTTTTATTTAATTTGTGACTTATAATCAGGTGATTTATAGGAGTTTACATTTTACAAAATGTGAGCATTTGTCTTGATAAAATAATTAGAATCAATACCCTCCCATTTGCCTCATTTCAGAGATGCCAGTGCACACATTTTTTATAGTAACTTGTATGTCTTAGATCATGTCCTTTCCTGGAGATTTATATAATTCAGTGCTAAAATGAATCTATGAGTGCTATACCAATAGTTAAATAAGGGAGAATAGTTACTTTCTTCTAGACTCAAATATTAATTCCAAGGATTGGAATAAATATAGAAGGGTGATGATTCAATCTAAAAATTATACCTAGATGACTTCATAGATACTTTTTAATGAGTAGTTTTTGTAGTGTTGTTTACCACATATGTATGGCTTGTTCTTATTTACTATCTTTTTCTCACAAACTCTTTCATTTTGTCTACTTGTATTCATACCATTTTCATCATGCTCTTTATTCTGATGGCTCTTGTGCTAAACATGATGCTTTTGAAATGTTAAATCTTTATTATCTATGGCCTTTTTTCTCTCCCCTCCCTCGATAACCAGCTTCTCTCTCTTATTTTAAATATCTTAATTATAATAGTATTCTTTGTATTCTCATTTCTTCTTTTTGTGTGTTTTGTTTTGTTAATATTCATCAGGAGATATTTTTTCCATTGATTTTTATAGAGTAAAAGGGAGGAGGGAGACAGAGAGAAATAAACATTGGTGTGAGAAAGACACATTGAGTGGTTGCTGGGTGCATGGGTTCTACTGGGGCCTGGGATCCAGCCTGAAATCCACATATATACCCTTAACTGGAATCAAACATGGTACTCTTCAGGCCACTGGCTGACGATCTAACCACTGAGCAAAAACTCGCTAGGGCTATTCTCATTTCTAATGCATTTTTATTTATTTATTATATTTTGTCTTAACTTCTACCTCTCTCTACTAGTTCTATTAATATAACAATGAAATCAGAGCTACTTAACAAGTAGCTTACTTTCAATAATATTCCAAGTTAATTGGATATAGTAGAGATTTAAAAAACCCTCTAACTATGATATATACAAATGTAAAGATATATAAAGAAAAGATGTAAATCTAAATTATAAAGACCTGCCTCAAATTCTAATCTTTTCTTTCTTTTTTTTTTCAGGACAGGAGTTTGGATTTTTTTCTTTTTTAATATATGTATATATGGAATCCATTGAATTTATAGATTGCTTTAGGTAGTATGGACATTTAAATGATGTTGATTCTCCCAATCCATGAATATGGTATGTTCTTCCACCTATCTCTTTTTTATGTGTCCTGAAGTTTTCCACGTATAGATCTTTTACCTTCTTAGTTAAGTTTATTGCTAGGTACCTTAATTTTTTTGATGCGATGGTAAATGGGATTGGTTTTTTAGTCTCCATTTCTGTAAGTTCATTATTGGTGTAAAGGAATGCCATAGATTTTTTTGGCGTTAATTTTGTATCCTGCTACAGTGCCAAATTCATTTATTAAGTCTAATAATTTTTATGGCGTTTTTAGGGATTTCTATGTACAGTATCATGTCATCTGCAAATAAGGACAGTTTTACTTCTTCTTTTCCAATTTGGATGCCTTTTATTTTTTCTTCTTGTCTGATCCCAATGGCTAGTACTTCCAGCACTATATTGAATAGGAGTGGTGAGAGTGGGCATCCCTGTCTTGTTCCTGTTCTTACGGGAAATGGTTGTAGTTTTTGCCCATTGAGTATGATGTTGGCTGTGGGTTTGTCATATATGGCTTTTATTGTGTTGAGGTATGATACCTCTATTCCCACCTTGCTGAGAGTTTTCATCAAGAAATGGTGTTGGATTTTGTCAAATGCTTTTTCTGCATCCCCAATTGATATGACTATGTGATTTTGTCTGTCAATTTGTTTATGTGATGTATCACTTTTTTTCCCGATTATTATACCATTCTTGCATCCCTGGGATAAATCTTACTTGGTCATGGTGTATGATATTTCTTTCTTTATTTTATTTATTTTTAAAAATATATATTTTATTGATTTTTTTTACAGAAAGAAAGGGAAAAGGGTAGTTAGAAACATGGACGAGGGAGAAACCGATCAGCTGCCTCCTGCACACCCTCCACTGGGGATGTGCCCGCAACCAAGGTACATGCCCTTGACCAGAATAGAATCAGGACCCTTCAGTCTGCAGGCCGATGCTCTATCCACTGAGCCAAACGGGTCAGGGCTGTATGATCTTTCTGATGTACTGCTGGATACAATTTGCTAGAATTTTGTTGAGGATTTTGTCATCTATATTTATGAGGGATATTGGCCTGTAATTCTCTTTCATTGTGTTGTCTTTATCTGGTTTTGGTATTAGGGTGATGCTGGCTTCATGGAAGGAGCTTGGAAGTTTTCCTTCATGTTGAATTTTCTGCAATAGTCTGAGTTGGATAGGTTTTAGTTCTTCCTTGAATGTTTGGTAAAACTCCCCTGTGAATCCGTCTGGGACCAGGCTTTTGTTTGCTGGAAGTTTTTGATGGCTGCTTCAATTTCTTCCATAGTTACCAGCCTATTGGGATTTTTAGATTCTTCCTGATTGAGTTTTGGAAGGTTGTATTTTTCTAGGAATATCTCCATTTCCTTCAGCTTGTGTAGTTTGTTAGAATAGAGTTGTTCATAATATTTTTTAACAATACTTTGTATTTCTGTGGGGTCTGTTGTTATTTCACCTCTTTCATTTCTGATTTTGTTTATTTGAGTCCTCTCTCTTTGCTTCTTGGTGAGCCTGGCTAGAGGTTCATCAATCTTGTTTATCCTTTCGAAGAACCAGCTCTTGTTTTTTTATTTTTATCTTTTGTATTATTATTATTTTTGTTTGTTTGTTTTTGTTTTTTATGTCATTCATTGCTGCTCTGGTCTTAATTTCCTTCCTTCTGCTCACTCTGGGCTTTTTTGTTGTTGTTGCTCTGTTTCTAATTCATTGATTTGTTGAATTAGATGATTTATTTTTTCTTGTTTTTTTTTCTTGTTTTTTTGTTTGTTTGTTTGTTTGTTTTGAGATAGGTCTGTAGAGCTATAAACTGCCTTCTCAAGACTGCTTTCATTGTGTCCCATAGCAATTGCATTGCTGTGTTTTAATTGTCATTAGTCTCCAGGATGTTTTTACTTTCTTCTTTGATCTCATTGATAACCCAGTCATTATCTAATAGCATGCTATTCAGCTTCCAAGTGTTTGAATTTTTTGCAATGTTTTTATTGTAGTTTATTTCCAATATTATGCCATTGTGGTCTGAGAAAATGTTTGATATGATTTCAATCTTTTTAAATTGGAGAGACTTTGCTTGTGACTCAATATGTGGTCTATTTTTTGAAAATGTCCCATGTGACCCAATATTTGGTCTATTTTTGAAAATGACCCATTCCATGTCCCATGGAATATAAGTTCTTCTATTTGAAAAGAACTTATATTCCATGGCTTTGGGGTGAAATGTTCTGAAGATGTCAATTAGGTCCATCTGATCTAGTGAGTCATTTAGAATTGCTGTTTCTCTGCTCACTTTTTGTCTAGAGGATTTATCCAGTGATGTCAGTGGTGTATAAAAATCCCCTTATATGATTGTATTGTTGTCCATCTCTCCCTTGATATCTTCCAGGAGTTTTTTAATGTATTTGAATGCTGCTGAATTAGGTACATATATGTTTACCAGAGTTATATCTTCTTGTTAAATTGCTCCCTTCAGTATTATGTAGTGGCCTTCCTTATCTCTTGTTATGACCTATACTTTGAGTCTATTTTATCAGATATAAGAATCTCAACCTCAGCTTTTTTCTCATTTCCATTTTCCTGAAAAATGTTTTTCCATCCCTTCACTTTCAGTCTGTGTGAATCCTTTGCTCTGAGGTGGGTCTCTTGTAGACAGCAAATATATGGGTCATGTTTTCTTATCCATTCAGCTACCCTATGTCTTTTGATTGGTGCGTTTAGTCCACTTACGCTTATTGTTATTATTGACAAGTACATGTTTGTTGTCATATATTTCTTTAGTGTTTGCATTTCTTTTTGCATTTCTTTCTTCTTTTTATAGCAGCCCCTTTAGCATTTCTTGCATTGCTTGCTTGGTAGTAATAAACTCTCTTAGCCCTTTCTTGTCTGTGAAGCTCCTGATTCCATCTTCAATTTTGAATGATAGCCTTGCTGGTTATAGTATTTTTGGATTTAATCCTTTGCTTTGCATCACTTGTATATTTCATTCCATTCCTTTCTAGCCTTGTATGTTTCTGTTGAGAAATAAGTTGATATTATAATAGGAGATCCCTTGTCAGTAACTTTCTGTCACTCTCTGGCAGCCTTTAAGATTCTTTCTTTGTCGTTGGGGTTGCCCAATTTAATTATGATGTGCATTGGTGTTGGTCTTTTGTGGTTCAACTTGTATGGGACTCTATGTACTTCTTGGACTTGCATAGTTTTTTTCTTGCCAATATTAGGGAAGTTTCTGTCATTATTTCTTCAAACAGGTTTTCTATTCCTTGTTTGTCATCCTCTCCTTCTGGTATCCCAATTAAGCGAATGTTGTTTCATTTTGTGTTGTCCCTTAGGCTCTCCTCTTGCTTTTTAAGTCTTCTTTCCAGCTGCTGTGTTTGTATGTTTTTTCCTTTCTTGTCTTCTAATTAACTGATGCAGTCCTCAGCCTCTTCTAGTCTATTGTTTAAGCCTTCCAATGTGTTCTTTATTGCAGCTATGTCGTCCTTCATTTACTCTTGTTTTTTTTTATTTTATTTTTTTTATTTTGGTGACATTCTCATTCAGCTCCTTATAGTTCTCATTGAGTTGTGTATATTTGTCATCCATCTGTTTAAACATCCTTATAGCCATTACTCTGAATTCTTTCTCTGATAAGCTGCTAGCTTCAATTTCATTTAACACTCTTTCTGGTGATTCCTCTTTTTCTTTCATTTGGGAATTGCTTTTTTGTCTCCCATGTTTTCCTGTGATTTTTTAATTGTAGATCCAATTGCTTTGCTACCCAGTTCTTTTGGTGATGGTGAAACTGGTATATTCTTTCAGTCCTCCTGGGCTTGGTAATCTAGTGTAGCTCCCTACTTGAGCTATTTCGGTTCTCTTGGTGTAGGCCTCTGAGCTTGAGAGGCACAACTCTGGTGTCTAGAAGTCAGCAGCCATAGAGAGGAGTGTTACAATTTTTGCTGTATTCTTATGGGAAGAATTCTTTTTTTATTTTTTTTAAATATATTTTATTGATTTTTTTGCAGTATAACTTATATTTAATAGTATAGTAGTATATATGTTTTCCTTCCTCCTCCATTATCCTCCCCCCAGCCTCCCTTACCCCCAGCACATGTCCCCACCTGCCCCCTTCCCCACCCCAGTGTCTTTCAATCTGCTTATGCTCATATGCATGCATACAAGTCCTTCGGTTGATCACCCCCAGCATCCACCTCCCATCCACCCCAGCCTTCCCCCTGTAGCTTGACAGCCTGTTCAATACCTCCCTGCCTCTATATCAATCACTCTCCCCTGTTCCTTCAAAAATATCTTGCCTCTGCATGCTAGAAATAAATGTGTAAGAACAAAAAAATGTTTGAGTCTTAGTTTCAATGTCCAACTGTTCTGAGTCCCAGTTTCAATGTCAAATAGTTCTTTATGTGTACATGTCAGCAATGGTATCCAGATGGTGGACACATCGTGGCAATGCAATATCCATCCTCTCTGGTTTGGTCCTGGGCCGCCTGCAGCCATTCACAGCTGCCGACTGCTAGCATGGCAAGGTGTCGTCAGTGTCCCCCATCTCTGGACCATCCTCGTGACTGGAACAGACCCGTCAGTTCCTCAATGTTGTAAGAACCCACATGGTCTTGGAGTTGTTCTCTGAAAACACACAAACACATTCTCGACCAAAAGTTAACAAAGGGATCCTCTCTGCAAATTAGATTTGGCATTCTTTTTATTTTTGTCTAAATGATTTTCCTTTGGCTTATTTTGACACCATGTGTGTTTTTTCATGGGTGTCCTCCTGTTGGCTTTACAGATGGAAGTTACTTTTCTGGAGTAAGAATTTTCTAAATGTATTTTACTTACAAGATATTTTTCCTTACATGATATTACCCCACTGCCCTCCCCTTTTTGATTAATGGGGGCTTTTGGAAGTTTTATATTGCAGTATTGGTAATTTTAAATTTTAATTTTTGCATACAAATATGACTGCTTTAGGTTCTTTGGATGTTAGGCAATTTTACAGTGAGATGAACTACTAATAGATATTTTAGTTAATGTTTTAAGAACAGCTTTTTGTCCAGTACACTTAAATTTTCTTGAGTATTCACTTATTTCACTTGGCCAATTTAAATTAATCTGAAGACTTGATTACTATTTTACTGTGCATTTTAATACAAAAGCAGGAATCTTTGTTTACCCTGTAAATATTAGTGGAAAGGCATATTTGCATTTTTGAGTAGGTCCTGATCATTCCTGGTAATAGATTGAATTTAGATATAGAGCAGCTATTGCTAGCCGAGTATCTTTCTGCCACCTGGGTCCCGGTCTGAGTTGTGTGTGGGAGGTGAAGCAGCTGTGGGGGTAGGAGACCTCCCTCAGGAGGGGTGAGAATTCAAGCCCCTGCAAGGTTTGTGGATGAGGGTCTGTGCCCCACCTCTGTTGACCTTTTAGTTCTCTCCTGTTGGCCCCTCTGTGACTGTGCCTGTCTTAGGTTGTTCCTTCCCTGAGGAATCTTACCCGTTTCTGGCTAATCAGCCATCCTCTGGGGCCAAACAGGGTGATGTGAGGTTCATTTCTGTCTCCTTTGTAGTCTATGCCCCCGTGGCCTCCACGTCCAGCACCTGCCTTGGGTTCCCCTTGCGTGCTGGCAGGGTCCTGGTACTGATCACATATCTCGGGTGACCCAGGTTTCTTCTTCAGGGAGGGCCCAGCTCACACCATTGGTCGAGAGACAGATCCATGGTGCCAGCTTCCCAGAGGCTTCAACCTCAACTTGAACTGAAAGCTCAGGCAATAGCTGTGTGCACTTGGATTGTGAGAAGAGGGACCCTCTTGGCAAAAAGGGCAAGAGGGGCCAATATAGAATACTCGAATATCTTCCCAGTGCCTTAATTCCTTCTGAAAGGGATTAATTCCTTTCCTATCCTTTTTTAAATTGCTGCCCAACATTCAAAGATTTAGTTTGTACATTTATTTGGGATAATTTTATAATATGCTATTGTCAAATATCAAAAATTATAATGACATTGTAGAATAATATCATGTAAGGGTATTATGGTGTCACAGGAGGTTAAGGAGGGCCTAGCCTAAAGACTGGTGTCCATAGGAGATGACAAGCTCTAGGCCATGTCAATTCAATCTCAAACTAGCTGCCAATTTTTTTTTATAACTTTATATAAACTTTGTCAGGGATGTAAAAACACAAATTACTTACCTTAGTTCAATAATTCAAATATATTGACTTTCCCCCTTACTCCCACCACCTGCTGCTTAACCTGAGGTTTTACATTCTGATGGACTTTTCTCAGTCTCTGGATCCATTTTTGTTCATCAGTCTATGTCATTCATTATATTCCTCAAATGAGTGAGATGATGTGATATTTATCTTTCCCTGCCTGGCTAATTTCGCTTAGCGTAATGCTCTCCAAATCCATCCATGTTGTTCCAAATGATAGGAACTCCTTCTTTTTTACCACAGCATAGTATTCCATTGTGTAAATGTACCATAGTTTTTTAATCCACTCATCTGCTGATGGGCACTTCGGCTGTTTCCAAATCTTAGCTATGGTAAATTGTTCTGCTATGAACATAGGGGTATATAAATAGAGAGGAGTGTTCCAATTTTTGCTGTATTCTTATGGGAAGAATTCTTTAAAAATACCAAGAGGCAAAAGAGAACTCTGCTGGTTCTTTCAAGTGCAGTACCCTCCACTTTGACAAATCCAAGGCACACTTTTCCTTTGGCTTCAGGGAGTATTCAGATTCCATGGTGTTATTCAGGGTGGAATTTAGGTGTGGCTATATTGGTTGCCTGGAGACTAGTGGGAGGGGCTATCTCTCAGGAGAAAATGGCCAGGTGGTTTATGACTCAGCATTAGACTCACTATACCACCTCTTTTTCACATCCCGCTGCCTATTCTCCCCTGATTCCACAACTCCATCCCTTCTCCTGCACCTCAGCATGGGTATGTGTCTGTACCTGAAAGGTCTTACAAAGTTGGTTCAGTGGAGAAAGGCACCGGCCCCAGTGTGAGGAGGGACTGTGTTTCTGCAAGCTCCTCTCTTGCTGGCACTGCATGTTCTGGCAGTCCTTAGGGTTGCCTCTGAGCTCAGATCCCAAAATCCTCTACCTCCCACAGTCTCATGGACCCTTTTTTCACAGACAGATGCTTTGCCTATCCTCAGGGACATGGCTTGGCGCCCTATAGTTTCTCCCTGACCTTTTCAGTACAAAAGTCTGGCAGATTCTACTGCCTATATTTTTTATTTTACCTTTATTCAGGAGATCTCTGTTCTTCTCAGCTGAAAACTATCTCACCAGCTGTGTCTCCTTTGCCAATTCAGGCTGGATTCCACTCATTTCAGCTGCTCCCTCTATTTGCTCCAGGAAAAGAATCAGGACACATCTGTCTATTCCACCACCATTTTCTCTCCTTCAAATTCTAATTTTATCTAATAAAAGAGTAATATGCAAATTGACTGTACCTCTGATCAAGCCATACCCACAGCCACACTCATCAGCCAATCAGGAGCAAATTAAGCAAATAAACCTCAACCTAAATGGCTTTGGCCACTTAGAGCAGGAGGGAGGCTTGTGTTTCCCTGGCAATGGAGGAAGCTAAGCTTTCTGCCTGTCCTGGCCGGCCTAGACCTCCACTCAATGCTACAGTTTCAATTATAGAAGATATATCCCAACAGAAATGGCAGCAGCCACAGAGCTGGAGAGAGCAAAGGCTAGGGTTCCCAGGTGATAGAGGAAGCCAAGTTTCTGCAGCACTAGCACCTAGGCCTCCACTCTAGGCTACAAAGTTTCAATTATAGAATTAAAATAAACCCAAACAGAAATGGCTGTTACCTGGGAGCAAAATGAAGGCTTGGCTCCACTCCAGGCTACAAAGTTTCAATTGTAGAACATAAATTAATCCCAGATACTAGAGTCTCTGCTTGGGTCACTGGGGTAGGGGTGTGTGGCTGGCCTGGAAAACACAATAGGCCCCTCGCCCAGGCTGCTCCATATCCCAAGGGAACTCCCACCCTGATCTGGGACACCCTTCAGGGCAAACCAGCTGGCCCCACCCATGCACCAGGCCTCTATCCTATCTAATAAAAGAGCAATATACAGATTGACCATCACTCCAACACACAAGAGGGCTGTCCCCATGTGGTCAAAGATCCTGACCCCATGTGGACACAAGATGACCACCACAAGATGGCTAGCAGGGGAGGGCTATTCGGACATTCCAGGCCTGCAAGGCAGGGCAGTTGTGGGCAATCAGGCCAGCAGGAGAGGGCAGTTGGGAGGGACCAGGCCTACAAGGGAGGGCAGTTGGGGCAATCAAGCCTACAGAGGAGGGAAGTTATGGGTGACCAGGCTGGCAGAGAAGGGAAGTTGGGGGCAAACAGGCGTGCAGGGGAGCAGTTATATATTAATTAGACTGGCAGGGTTGTGGTTAGGGAGTGATCAGGCTTGGAGGCAGAAGTTTTTAGGGGCAATGAGGGAGGCAGGCAGGTGAGCAGTTTGGAGCCAGCAGTCTTGGATTCTGAGAAGGCTGTCCGACTGCCCATTTGGGCCTGATCCTACTGGGGATCAGGCCTAAACAGGCAGTCAGACATCCCTTGTGGGGTCCCAGATTGGAGAGGGTGCAGGCTGGGCTGAGGGACATCCCCTGCCCCTGTGCACAAATTTTGTGCACCAGGCCTCTAGTACACTCATAATTGAGATAATAAAGCACAATAAGTATAAGTGAAAAATTTGATGTTTCACACAGCAAATGACTGTAAAGATCTCTAATAGTACAGAGCAAAATAGATTAAATGTATATAAATTTTAACAAATAATTCATTCACTTGTGATTATAAACTAATATCTATATATTGTAAGTAGTTCACTTGCTATTCTCTATAATGAAAAAGGAAATAAAAAGAGTTTAAAATTTGGCAGCATTAATTTTTGTGTGAAAATAAGCCTGATAACTATTAATGATTTTTAAATTATAATATTATTTGAGTACTTTTTTGTTGTTGTTCTGAAATGTTGTGATTCTTCCACTTAACCTTGGAACTTGGACCCAGAGAAATCTTTTATAGGAACACTTATTACAGTAAGGAGAGTTTAGCTTTTATGTACTATACAAAAGTAGCCAATGTATTTGAATAGCTGTTGAATGTTATCCTTTATGCTAGAAAAAAAATGTGTTTAAGTTTTAATAACTTTTTTGTTTTAGAATTACTCCTGAAATTTGAAAGCAGGTGGTCTTTTTGAAAGAAGAGCATATAATTCTTTACAAAAGAAAAGTTGGGATTTAAAACAAGTATTTAGAGATTTCATAAAGCATGTTATGTGATGCTATTTTAATCAACAAAAACAATACTTTGCTATAAACAGAGGTAAAATAATCAGTTATTGATTATGTGTACAAAATAAAGATAACTGGCTGTAATCAGCAGGGTAGAAAACCCACATGAACTTAGCCCTTTTAACAAGGCAGCTGTTAGGTGTCTACAATGAAAAGGAAGTAAATTATATTTTTGAAATATTATTTAAAAGTTTTCATAATTATTCATGGATTTCTATCAGAGAGAAATATCATCAAAAACATTAAAGTAATTACCATGGGAAAATTTTTTGAATAAGATTTACTGGTAATAGACAAATATATGAAATTACTGAATTAAGCAGTTACCTTGAATCATGAGGATCCATGTAACTCTGCAGGGAAAAACTGGAAAGCAGGAATGTTGTGCTTTAACCTTGATTCACTGACTACCTGGATATTCTATTGTAAGTGAATTCAACATTGCTGGAACATGTAATAATTATAAACCATTAAAGTCTGAAAACTTAACAGAAGAAGGCAAGTCTGCTTTCTGGCTAGCATGTTATGGTTGCAGTCTCTCGGATTCTACATCTATGCTGTGTATCCATTCTCCTTTTCCCCAGGTCATGCTGGTTGTTAATCATTCTGAAAGTTACCCCTGGAGTGAATAAAGATGTTGCAACCTCAGTGTTAATTGGCAATTTATTTTTTAGACAATGCGCCATATTGAAGATAGAAAAGCAACTTAAAATATTACAAATTATTGAAGTCTGATCTGTAATGATTTGATTGACAATGTAGTAAGATAGTAAAAATTAAAAAAAAATTACCAGAAATTTGCTTTGGCAAGGTGTTCATTATAGGCAAAGTAGTCAAAAGAAGTTTAACAGTGCTATCTTTAAATAGGTTCCTAGATTTTATGTTTAAATATAGATTCAGTCAATATAAATAAAACTACAATAAATGTGGAAAAGTGATTTTTCAGTGTTTGTTAAGTTTGTTTTTGTTAGTTTGAATATTAGCATTCAAAAGGAGAGAAAATTTTGTACAAATATGTGTTAGTGCATTTTCATAATTTCCTAAATGTCTGTCAGGATATAATTATCAGATTTTAGTATTTTCCTTAGATTTTTTGTTTGTTTAACACACTTTATAGCTTGTAATATTGGAAAATTTTTAATGACAATTCTTCAAAATAACTTCAGCAAACCCTCTCCCTTCCTCTCTGTAAAAAATCAATAAAAATATATTTAAAAACATAACTTTACTTGTTAACAATTTTATATCAATATCAAGCCCTTAGAAATTTTACTGATAATACAGGCACAGTTTGAAGATATTGTGAATTCCATTCTAGACCACTACAGCAAAGCAAATATTACAATATTGTGAATCACACTGCTTTTTGGTTTTCCAGTGTGAATAAAAGTTATGTTTAAACTATAGTGTAAGAGTAAAATAACATTATGTCTAGAAAAACAATGTACTGTATATACCTTAAGTTAAAATTACCTTATTGCTAAAAAATGTTAACCATTATCTGAGCCTTGAGCAAGTCCTAATCTTTTTGCTAGTGAGGGTTTTGCCTTGATGTTGATAGCTGCTGATTGGTCAGAGTGGTGGTTGCTGAAAATTGGGGTTATTGACAGTGTCTTAAATAAGACAACAATGAAGTTGCTTTTATCTATTGACTTTCAGGGATGATTTCTCTGTAGCACATGATTCTGTTTCATAGCATTTTACCCACAGAACTTTCAAAATTGAAGTCAGTTATGTCAAACCCTGCCACTCCTTCCGCAACTAAGTTTATGTAACCTACTAAATACTTTGTTGCATTTCAATAACCATAAAAATATCTTCATCAGAAGTAGATTCCTTATCCAGAACTATTTTATTTGTTCATTCATAAAACAACTCCTCATCCCTTAAAGTTTTATCATGAGGTTGCAGCAATTCATTCACATCTTCAATCTCCACTTCTAATTCCGGTTCTTTTGCTCTTTCCATCACATCTACAGTTTCTTCACTGAAGTCTTGAGTCCTTCCACCCCCAGCCCCTTAGAGTCATCCAGGAGGGTTACAATCAACCTCTTCTAAACTCCTAGTAATGTTATAGTTTGACCTCTTCCCATGAATCACAACTAGATGGTATTTAGAATGATAAATCCTTTCCAGAAGATTTTCAATTTATTTGGCTAGATCCTTCAGAGGAATTGGAAGTAATAGTGTTATGAAATGCATTTCTTAAATAATCCATGTGGAAAGTCAAAATTACTTCTTGATCCCTGGGTTAAAGAATGGATGTTGCATTAGCAGGCATAAAAACAACATTAATTGTTGCATTTCAATGTGGAGTTATTTTTCAAAAAGAAAAATTTTATTCTGATCAGCAGGTTCCAACAATCAGCTTAAAGTACTCAGTAAGCCATGTTGTAAACAGGTGTGCTGTCACCCAGGCTTTGTTCATTCTTTTATAAAGACAGGTTGAGTAGGTTTAGGGTCATTTCTAAGGGCTGTAGAATTTTTAGAAGGGTTAAATGAGTATTGGCTATAACTGAATGTCAGATGCATTAGCCTCTCACAAGAGTCAGCTTGTCCTTTGAAACTCTGAAGCCAGGCACTGACTTTTCCTCTCTAGCTATGGAAGTCCTAGATGGCATCTTCTTCCAGTGTAAAGCTGTTTCATGTACATTCGAAACTTGTTGTTTAATGTGGCCACTTTCATTCATTTTTTGGCTAGATCCACTGGCTAACTTACTGCAGCTTCTGCACCAGCACTTGCTGCTTCACCTTGTGTTTGTACTTTGTGTTATGGAGATGGCTTCTTTCCTCATGATCCAACCTTTGCTAGCTTTAAACTTTTCTTCTGCAACTTTCTCAGCTCTCTCAGTCTTCAGAGAATGGAAGACAGGGCTTTGTTTGGACAGGCATAGGAATGTTGTGGCTGCTTTGGTCTTCTATCCAGACCATTAAACCTCTGTATTAGCAGACGGTCTCACTTTATCATTATGTGTATGTTCACTGGAGTAGCCTCTCCTTTTTAAATCTTGACCCAAAGAAATATTTTCATTGATTTTAGAGAGGTGAAGGGTGGGAGAGAGAAAAAGAAACATCAATCACTTGCCTCCCTTACATGCCCCAATCGATGATTGAACCTGCCACCTAGGTATGTGCCTTAACCGCAAATTGACCTTCAACCTTGTGGTGTACAGGTTGATGTCGCCCGGCCAGAGCTGGAGCTGTACTTCTAACATCCTTCCAAAACTTTTACTTTGCATTCACAACTTGGCTAACTGTTTGGCTTATCTCAGCTTTTGACATGCCTTCCTCACTAAGATTCATTATTTCTAACTTTTGATTTAAAGAGAGAGACATGAAACTTTTCCTTTCACTTGAACGCTTGGACTCCATTGTAGGGTTACTGAATAGCCCACAATTACAACTGTTTGAAACCATCGTCACATATGTGGCCTGCTGTTGACTGAAACGTCCTTTTGCAGAGGATAAATGTGTTGCAAAAATTACCAAAATATGACACAGAAACACAAAGTAAGCAAACGCTGTTATAAAATGATGCTAAATTTCAATATTAGGGAGGCCCATGGAGAGATAGACAAGGGAATGGACTTCTGGTGGAACAATCAGAACATGCACATTTATTAAGTATTCTGCCTTATTTGGATACAGTTCCTGCAGCTTCCAAAACAATTACAATAGTAACATCAAAGATCACCACTCATGGAACACCATAAAAATATAATACTATTAATGAAGTTTGAAATACAGTCATGTGTCAGTTAATGACAGGGATTCAGTCTAGAAATGCATTGTTAAGCAATTTGGTTGTGCAAACATCATGGAGTAAACTTACACGAAACCTAAATGGGTTAGTCTACCACACACCTGGGCCCTATAGTTTTGCCTGTTGCTTCTAGGCCACAAACCTATGCAGCAGGTGACTGTACAACATGAGATTCAATCAAGCATAAGAGAAAACGATGCAATCAAAATATGTGGTAAACAGGCTGCTGCTGATGTAAAATATCATACTGTTTTACAGCATTTTTTTTAAGAAGTAGAAAGAGTACATTTTAAAATAACCATCAAAAGTATAAGATAGTAAATACAAAGTTAGTAACACAATCATCTGTTACCATTATCATGTATTACTAGAGGCCTGGTGCAAGAAAATTTGTGCACTTAGGAGGAGTGCCTCAGGCCGACCTGCACACTCTGGCAGCCCGAGAGGCCAGGGGACACCCTTCAGGGAAAACCCATAGGAGCTGGCCTAAGCTGTCAGTAGGACATCCTTAGTGCTGCTGAGGAGGTGGCAGAGGCTTTGGCCACTGCTGCTGAACTGGCAGCCATCAGCCTGGCTTGTGGCTAAGTGGAGCTTCCCCTGTGGGAGTGCAGTGACCACTAGGGGACAGCTCCTTCATTGAGCATCTGCCCCCTAGTGGTCAGTGCATGTCATAGAGATCTGTTGTGTCTGGTCATTCTGCTGTTAGGGTCAATTTGCATATTACCCTTTTATTATATAAGATGTACTGTACATAATTATACATGCTACACTTTTATACAACTGGCATCACAACAGATTTATTTACACCAGCATCACCACAAACACATGAGTGATGTGTTTTGCTATGACTTTATGAAAGCTACAGTGTCATTGGGTGATAGGAATTTTCCTGCTCCATTATAACTGTTTGAAACCATTGTCACATATGTGGCCTGCTATTGACTGAAACATCCTTATGCAGTGCATAACTGTTTCAAAAATTACCAAAATATGACACAGAAACACAAAGGCTGATAGAAAATGATTCTGATGGACTTGCCCAACACAGTGTTGTCACAAACCATCAACTTGCAAAAAACACAGTATCTGTGAAACATTAAAACCCAGCTCAATAAAACGAGGTATATCTTCATTTCTCTATTCACTCTTCATTAGTATATTGCTATAATGCATATAAGAATTAGTATCCTCTGATTTTCTAATCCATTTTTAACTACAGATAATAAAAATATTGAATGCATTGTTTCTGAGGAACTCATTGTTATGTCTATAAATTAGTTTTCCTTTTTTTCTATTAATCTTCACCCAAGGATATGTTTTCTATTGATTTTTAAAGAAAGTGAAGTGGGGGAGGAAGAGAGAGAGGAAAAAAGAGAGACAGAGAGAGAGCCTCCCACATATACCTGGCCTGGGCTCTGGGATAAAACCTTTCAGTGCAAGGGCCAGAGTTCTAACCACGTAGCAACACAGGCATTATTAAAAGCAGGTAATGAAGAATGATGTAAGATGGTACAGCTGGAGATTCTGATTCTAAAATATTTTTCTTTTATTTAAAAATCATTTTTCATTTTTAATGGTAATTTTCATTGTAAAAATCAGAAATCTGATTAGTGTTGCTCAAGCAGGGTGGAAACCAGGGCCCTGATTACTTCCCCTCTACCCTCAGGCCAGCCTCAATAGCCCCTGGGAGACTTTTCAGAATTCCCATGGCACTGAGGAACACAGCTTGAAACAGCCACTCTAATGTGTACCTAATATCAGGAGAGTTATACTTTAAGTAATTAATTTTGGGAAAATTTTAAACCACCTTAAATACATATAAGATGAAAAGGTGTGTAATGTAGGCTTAATTCTATTCATTAACTGAATACATTTATTTTAATTAAATGACTGAATCTCTACTAGAGTCTTTTACTGGTAATTATTCATGATAAAACATATACAAAGATAAATGAGGGTTTATCTCCAGAGACAAACTATGCATCAATAACAATGAGGTAATGATTCAAACTATGTATGTCTAATCTATTAACACCTGAAAAATGAATCTAGAAAAGCAGTAGGAGGACATTGTTACTGTGGAAAGCTACTAGGCTTATACTGTTTCTTTATGCCTAATCTGAATTCTTTATGGATCTTAGCCATCCAACTTCAAGGACTGTAGTGTACTTGAAGCTACAATGCAGCATATCAATGTTAGTTAAGTCATCAATAAAAGGAAAAATGTAGGTCTTTTTGTCTCCTCCAAGTAGAATGTTCCTATTTGAAGGCAGATCTGAGGAAGGCTGCACAGTCTTGAAAATATTATTTCAAAAATTATTAGACCACCTGATTCAAAATTGACACACATTTCCTTGGCCTTGTTCACTCTACCAGTACCACCCCATGAGCTATTCTTACCTTCTTTCTTCTCTTCCCACTTCAGGAAAATGGAAAGAACAAGCAGTGCTCTTCAGCCCAAACACTCAGAGTCCTTTAAAGCAGTTTTTATTCTACAGCAACTGAAAAGAAAACATAAAGCTGGTGCATGTCTTATTAATGCAAGGCATGATTTTATTACTTTATCTTTATTTCTTTTAAGCCTAAACCTTAGCCTATAATCACTGCCATGCTTTGATTGCTAATGTAGTCATTATCACAACCACAGAGCTGCTTATCTTGTCCTTTCCATGAATGGTATGTGGGCCATGCTTGGCTGATGTTATCATTTTATAATAATAAATTATGTTATTATTTTTAATAACTAAAATTTGAGTTCTCACCATGTGCAGATAGGATACTAGTGTACTACTGAATTGTTTAATCCTTTTGTAACAACACTGTGAGATATGAGAAGATTCTTAATATAGAACTGGAACACCCGCATATAACACCTAATTTTTTATCAGTCTTCATTGAGAAATTGAATATTAATTTTTCTAAAGACTGATAAATAGGAGCCATCATTTAGTGATTGTTAAGTTTTAATTACCACATTTTGGGATAATTTTAAACCACCTTAAATACAAATAAGATTAAATAAGATGAAATAAGATGAAAGAATGTGTATTGTAGGCTTCATTTTATTTATTAACTGAATAGATTTATTTTAATTAAATAATTGAATCTCTACTACAGTTTCTTTGGCTAGAAATCATCACATCAGTGTTAGGGAAGCTGAAGATTAGAGCTTAGCAGCTCCAAGGTTTCTGTAAAATGATTTCAGATGGTACAAAGCTCAAATCCTGGGCCTGTTATCAACAACCAAAAAATGGCACTTTTACCTTTCTTTGGAGAGTTATAAATGTGGGCCTGTGACATGAATCTTGTAGAGGTAGATGTGTTATTTTGAAGAGTATTTGGCAGAGAAAAGGAAAGCTTATTTCTGTCTCAAGCATAGGCCTTTGATAGCTCAAATTTAGAACAGAATTCTACCCATTCATATATACAGTATTTGAAGGTGTTACATCAAAATATGTTAATGGGAATGGTTAGAATAGGAACTTAAAATAAACTTCCTGCAAAGTAAGAAATGTTATATGGAAAACAATTTGAAAAAGAAAGGTCTTTGCCCATTTTTAAAATAGAATTTTTGTATTACTGATGTTGAGTTGTGTAAATGAGTTTTGTTATTAGCTAGACCAACCATGTGTCTCTGGCTAAAAGCAAAAGGGTAAGTGCTGTTTTCCTGTAAAATGAGGAGGGAAAATAAATCAGAAATGGGTGATCACCAGAAGTCTCTAATCTTACAAAGAACTCACTTATTTGATCTCCAAAGGGGTTACCATTTCCCATTAATGACTTAATGTCTTCATACATTTCCCAACTCACATCTAAGACTTGAGGAAAATTAAATGTACCACACTATCCATAAGAGAAAGTGAATTATAATTAAGAAAACATTGATTCTTATTGGTGACATACAATGTTCGAAGTTGTATGAACAGTCAATTTGGAGTGAGTGCTATTTTATTAATATAAAATTATAAATTGCCATAATATATTTAAGAGACTTTCAAGAAAGTGAGTTATTATATAATCCCCACATTCTTTTTTTAAAAATATATATTTCATTGATTTCAGAGAGGAAAGGACAGGGAGAAAGACATAGAAACATCAATGATGAGAGAGAATCATTGACTGGCTGCCACTGGCATGCCCCCATTGGGGAATTGAGCCCACAACCTGGTCATGTGCCCTTGACCAGAATTGAACTTGGGATTCATCAGTCTGCAGGCCGACCCTCTATTCACTGAGCCAAACCAGCTAGGGCTAATCCCTACATTCTTATTGTTTAAGCATAGGAAGAAAGAGAAAGAGTAAGAAATTAAACAGACTGGCATTGGTTATTTGGCATAAGAAACTCAGACTTCTTGTTCTTGTTATCTCTATAAGTCATACTAAAATCTAGAGTGCTTGGATATAGACTTTTAAATAATAATCAAATAGATAATTTAAAAATACTTTTAATATAGAAATATTACTGTTTTGTTTGCATGTATTATACTGTTGATGAAAAAACTAGATGGAGTAATTTACTAAAGATCACACAGCTAGTGGTGTGGAGTTGGGACTAGGATCCAAATATGCTCACACAATTTTTCAATAAAGTAGCTTCTTCATAGTATACAGAAATGTGAATGTTATCATCTATCCTGTGTAGGGCACTTTTAAAAGTATATATGCACACATTATACAGGTTTAATCTGGTCAATATGAAAATATTAAATGTCTATTCCATATTTATCTTCAAATGTCATTCTACCTTAAGCATATGCAATTTTTTATACTTCGGGAAGATAAAGGTAGCAAATGAAATTAGTCCTATTTGTTATTTGGTGTAGTTTTAGTTTCATCATATATATATATATATATATATATATATATATATATATATATAATATCTTACGTATTTTTTATATCTTACTATAAGATGAGACAGATAAATAGATCTAAGATAATTTCTTACATGTAAAACTATGCATAAATAACTTTTAAATGCCAACACAGATAATAATTAAAGAAAATAATCTGAGATGAATACATAGATGAATTCTATCATAGCATCTATAACTACATATTAGTGGGTCTTAGTATCTAATTTTTCAGAGATTCGTTTTTGAACAAGTCCACTAATAAAATGTTAAAAGTGTAAAAATGTGCCTAATATATTCTCAGAAAAGGACATTAAATATAATTTAGAAATATTTAATCCATTTCTAAGTAATACCTTATTAGTAATTGATAGTTCATTAACTAAATAGTTTTTCATTCTAATTCTCAAGGTATTAATACTAATATTACCTGATATATAAAATTTAGGATTTAATTTAACTTATGTTATTTCTTCTGTATTAAGAGATATTTTCTGAGGTCTGCTAGAGAACTTAGATTAATAAAATGCTACAAGTGTCAGATAACACTAATATTTTAAAGAATGGTAAAATCATAAAGATACAACACTAAACAAAATTTATAGATGTAGAGACTAGAACCATAGCGAAAATGCAAGCAATCTATTTCTGTGAGGAATAGATCCCGGTATACTAGGGGGGGAAATCAGCATGTCAATCCAGTTGTTCAAAATATGCAGTCAAGAAAATTTTCAGGTGATAAAGGAGATTGGGTTCACATATTTTCATTGTAAAATCTTTGGCTGTTGTAGAGCATAGTGCTATAGAATTCTTTCTTCTTTTTACATTGATTCTTCCCAGACACTTAGAAATGAACTCTCCTGTCCCTGACCTTCTATTCTAGTAATATTTCAAGTCATAAAATTGCCTTCTTTAAAGAAAATATGCTCATACTTTGTGCATCTAACAGCAGAGAAGTACTAATGTAACTGGGGATAAGTTAAATTCGTTAGTTTATCTCTGCAATAAGGAATGACTATATTTCCCAACCTAGGCCTTGTATAAATCCTGATATATAAATAGTGCCCAATAAATATTTGTTGAATATTTAAATGAATGAAGAAGCAAACTAAATGATATCTACTCTACCCCGCCCCCAACTTTAATATTCTCTGGTGCTGTGATTGCCTTTAATATTCTCTGGTGCTGTGAGACCTAACTGACTGCTGAAAGTAGCTCTTACCTATTCCCACACCTGCCCTTGTTTGCATCCTCTCTTGGGAGAAAGCATTTCCCAAATTCTCTTCAGAAAAGCATTTCTAGTGCAGTGCATACACAGAATAAATGTACAACAAAATTTGTTTATCGGAACTGAAATGGGAAAAAGAGCTTCTGTGAAAAGCTGACAGTGCAATTACTTTACCTCGATCACACATTTCACATTGACCATATGCTCAACCTTCACTAACATATGTTATGTTTATTTGGGGTAATTTTGCTCTCTAACTATTGCACAATAGTGAGTTTTGCACAAAACCCATATGATCAGTGTCGAAAACACTGTACTTCTACTTCATCTTTGTTTTAAGGAGTGCTCATTTGTTACAGAACTGAATATCATTTAGGACATTATGATACAATAAATAAATAGTTAAATAAATATATAAGGAAAAGTAGGACATATGAAGAAATGCAGTTACAGACCAAAGCAACTGAACTTTAAAAGGATAAAAGGAATTAAATAATAGTCTCAGATAATGGAGGCTAGATGAGTAATGGATATTGTCATTTTGTCATTAATGTGCATAAAGCAGAAAATGGGGTAAAGTTTTATTAATTAGAAACAATGATTCTGAAGCAAAATCTGTTACTATTTAAATGGACAGGGGCTGGCTCAGTCTGGAATGTTATCCTCTAGAAAAATTTGAAGAGACTTTTAAAAGATACACTTAAAAAATACCCAGATCTTTGCCTATAACATTAATAAGCATCCTCCAATTATGTCTGGCAAGTATACTATGATAATTGTTTTGGGGTCCTAGTTATATAAATCAAGTTATATTGAATTTTTCTGGCTGAATAATTCAATCCACAGCTATTAAAACACAGGAAGAATCCACATATATTCAGATACCTTTAATAAGGTGATAATTAGACAATATTTCCCAACCTTGATGTATATTTTTCTGTATTATAAAATGGCTCAGAGGCCAATTTTCAGCAGAAAATGTTATGAGAGTGAGAGACAGGGATATGATTATCCAGGTAGAAAAAAAACATAAACCAAAATAATTGCCTTATATTTCAAGATTTATTTACAAGAGTGGTTTAGAAATAAAATGAAGTAAAGAACCACCAGCAGCAGCAGCATTGTCATTGTCATGATCATCATCCCACTGAAAGCAACTTGCTTGCTTAGCTTGCAAGAATTTTTTCTAGGTATCTTGGAAAACTTTGGAAAAAGTACATAGGTATTTTTAACTATATTTGTACGACTACAAAGAGACATTAATTCTCAATAAAACCAACTTGTGCTATTAATGACTGGCAAGAAGGAAAGTTTAAAAAATTGATTAAAACTCCCGGAAAGAATATATTTCCTCAAACAAATGTTGCTCTCTATGTTATTTTCTGCTTTTAAAAGCAATTTTGTTGTCTAAACCAGTGTAGCAGAAAAGGATGGGTTGACTTTCAGGAGCAGCTAGAATGCTCCTTTATTTTTGCAATGACTTCAAATATGTTTATAGAATATGCTACTAATTATGTAGAGAGATTGTCACAGAAAATTCAGTTAGTTGAGTAAAAAACAGCAGTAATTAACTATGTAAATAGTAGAGAAACAAATTTAATATAATTTATTCAAACTTGATCACCACAAGAATAATGTTAATTATTTTGACACCTTTAGATCCATTATATAATGCCTAATTGGCCTAGTTTACAGGCTTACTTTAATCCCTTCCATCTAGTCCCCTAACTTTAAATCAAAAAATAAAAGCCTTAAAAATATAGTGTTAGCTGAGAACAGGAATTAGTAACCAATGTTTATAGATCAAGAACTCTAGGAAACTCATATGTTTTCTAAGGAGCATTAGAACTTGAGTTGTATAAAAAGATGAGAAATTGGTAGATGTTATTGTTTTTAAAAGCACCCCATTATCATGCTATTATCAGTGCCATATTTTCTTCTCTGGGCTTTTGTTCTTTAATGTCTTCTGCACATATCCCTACTCCTCATCTAAACATCCAATTTCCTCATTCTTGACTGCCTTGTAATTCCAAATGACAACTTTTAATCATTCCCCACCCCATTCCCCAATGCAGAATACTTATTACCTAAGATAATGCCCTCCTAATGTGCAATAGAGTGATTTGAATATTTGAAAAACCAATCTATGATGAGGTGAAATGGAGGTAAATTCTCTATGAATATTTGACTTGTAGTGTTGTTACTGTTGCTAGCTGATTCAAATCAATTTCTAATGTAGTTAAGAGAATGAAGAATGATTGAATTACTCCTCACATCTGAGGTACTCTTTCCCTTCACCAGCATGGATTCAGGAGGGTGCTGAAGCTGGTTAATAATGCCTTGGGAGAGTGGACTCTGTGAAGCTCTTCCCAGTTCCGTTGCTACTGTTTAAAATGGCCCGTGATTCACCATAGAAATGAGCAACTGCTGCATATTGGGATTGTTCTATTCTTGGAAAGTTGGTTGATAAGTCAGCACATTACTGTTTGAGTTACACAACATGATAAATGTTCACATAGTTGAGGAATATTGTAGAGGTAATGAAGAATCAGACTGTTATAGACCCGAAAGGGAACAGCCCCCTTACTCATTTACCGAAAACAAATATATATTATTTCCAATGAAGTTTCATTTTTAAAAAGTAAGATTTGAATGCTAACAAATGTTTGAAAGCCACTATTTTTAGCATATCTGAAAATGAGTCCCTAGCCCTATTGTTTTGTTTCCTGAAACCGACATCTTTTAGGTATGTAACTTAGAAAATTGTTTATATTTTTTACCTTGTTTCTAGATGCTTGTTAGTATTTGTACAATTTATAAACATATTTTCATCACATTGCATTCATAAACCCATGTGCTCTTTTATTGATATACAAAAAGCCTACTATTGGGGAAGGAGAATATAATTCTAGATTTATAATCTTTATTTTCTAAGGATATTGTGAAGCATCACCAAAAGACAGTGGGTTGGAACAAGAAAATACCATGAAGGACATAATCGGAACTTAATATAAAATGATCGATTCGGTTAAGAGGCTGTAACAAGTGGTGGCAGTGTGTCACAAGGAATACAGCAGAGAACTTTTTTAACCAGGAGTGTCTAGATTTAAACACAAATGTCTTTACATAACAGCTGTGTGATCTTGTTATTTAACCTTTCTGAGGTTTAATTTCTTCGTTCTTAAAGTGGAAATAATACTACACGAGACATTTTCTAGAATTAGCTAGGAAGATGGAGTAAAAATGCCTAGTGATGTCATGTAACACACCAAAAAATATTTTAAAATGTTTTAAAGGTTTTTAGGATGAATATATGGATATAAAAATGTATATCCATATATAAGCATATGGATATACAAACGTATATCCATACATGTATATATTGTTATAGAAAAAAGAGATTCAGGCTATGGTATGAATCAAAAGGCATTTATTTGAATAAAAGCATTGCATTCCTGACTGGTTTGGCTCCGTGGATGGAGCATCAGCCTGTGGACTGAAGGGTCTCAGGTTCAATTCCAGTCATGGACATATGCCTTGCTTGTGGCAGCATCCCCAGTGGGGGGAGGGGTGGGAGTCAGCTGATCGATGTTTCCCTCTCATTGATGTTTCCAACTCTCTGTCCCTCTCCCTTTCTCTCTGTAAAAAATCAATAGAATATATTAAAAAATAGCATTGCAATCTGGGAGACACAGATTCAGGTAGTGAAGCAAATTACACTCTGAAGAGAACACAGAAAGGCAAGGTTTGTAAAGGCAAAATCCACAAACGGTAATTTTTTCATATAATTGAAGAATTGCTGCTAGGTTAACAAGGATGGTTAATTGCATTTTGCAAACAAGGGAGGCAAAATTACATGGAAAGCAGTGAAGTGTATGTGTCCACACAGCAGTTGTTGTTCCAAGATATTTAAGACTCAGCCTTGAGCTGAGTTTAGCAGCAGGTTAGCAACTTAACAGCAGCTCTGAGAACTGAGACTGGAGATGTGCACAGACTGCACTTCCCTAATAGCCTCCTGACTCTATTTTAAGTGGCTCCCTAAGCAATGCTTACTCCATTTTCCCCCCAATTATTAACATACTAGAGGCCTAGTACACAAAATTTGCACTTGGGGGGGGGGTCCCTCAGCCCGGCCTGCGCCCTCTCACAGTCTGGGAGCCCTGTGATGGATCAGCCCAAAGAGGTAGGCCCTTCCCACCCAGCCAGGGCTCCACGACAGATCAATGTGCAGTGTGAGTCATAGTATGGTAATCTGGAAGGTCATCCAGATGCTTGTTCTGCTGTTCAAGTATAATATGCAAATTGACATTCCATACTTTTATTATGATAGGTATAATAGTATCACATTTGGATATTTCATGCTAGAGGATAATATCTTATTTAAATGTCTTTTGGCCCTAACCAGTTTGGCTCAGTGGATAGAGCAACAGCCTGCAGACTGAAGGATCCCAGGTTCAATTCCATTCAAGGGCATGTACCTTGGTTGTGGGTACATCCCGGGTCAGAGATGTG
This sequence comes from Antrozous pallidus, assembly GCA_027563665.1. Classification (NCBI taxonomy): domain Eukaryota; kingdom Metazoa; phylum Chordata; class Mammalia; order Chiroptera; family Vespertilionidae; genus Antrozous; species Antrozous pallidus. Next base: position 75,621,418 of record CM050508.1, read on the forward strand.
CCAAAGGCAGCTGATCTATGTTTCTCTTTCACCAATATTTCTAACTCTATATCCCTCTCCCTTTCTCTATGTAAAAAAATTCAATAAAATATTTTTGAAAAATAAAAAAAGTCTTTTGAAGGAAAATCATTATCATTTGAAAATAGTGATCTGAAGCAAAAATACAAGAAGATGAACTGTGGTTCAGAGAGGAACATCACTAGAAATGTATTTCATGGCATCATGGCATTTTATAATCAGAAGTATTCACAGAAATGAACTATTCCAGTCAGTCCATTTGACATATGAGAACCGGGGGTGGTGGTGGGGGACGGGGAATTAACTCAGTGATTAGGCATGAGCATGTTACATAACCTCCATAAACTTCAGTGTTTTTTTAGTAAAGTGCAAATAATTTCCACAGCTCGGGTTTATTTCTCAGATTTAAATGAGAAAATACAAGTAGTCAAGTAGCATCTGGAGCCCTGAGATTCCAAAGGCTGAGGTGCAATAAGAGACAAAGATTGTGAAATCTTTCCCCCACCTGTCTACTCACTTGTAACAAACTCAAGTAAGTTTATTCATTATGGGACTTGTGCTAATTAATTTACTTCCAAAACATTAAACAGTAAAAGCATTCCTTCCTACAGAACATGATGGGGTTATGGTTCTAAATATAGCTCCTCTCTCTCTCTCTCTCTCTCTCTCTCTCTCTCTCTCTCTCTCTCTCTCTCTCTCTCTCTCTCTTTCTATGCTACAGAAGAAGGAACAAAAAAGGGCCTGCCATTCCTAGTCTCAAAGGCTGCTGGAGCAAAGAAGAGAGAGATTCCAGCTGTGTAGGAGGAAATATAATGTGTGTCTGCATTTTCTGCCCCATTACATTGAGTAGTTCATGGTCATACCATAAATTTGTTTTGAGACATATTACACACATCAAGGTGGAAAATGGAGTCCGCTCTTTGGTGTTCTGAGATAGGAAATGACTGTGACTAACCACAAAGTCCTGAATAAATACAACTGGTTTCCACTATGCCTATGAAGCACTGCTCCCCTGAGCTCAAACTGCTCTCTGCCTATCTCTGAGCTGCAGGCAGTGGAGTGAGGGGAGCAGATACACTATGTCTCGAAGAGGGAGAGGCAATTACAGATACGACTACATAGAAAGCAGACATTTCCGAAGAGTATGAGGTGCTTTCCCCTCCCTGTCTCAGAACTTTCAGAGTCACTGAGATAGTGTGTGAACATGGCTAGATCACAATTCCCTTCAGAAGATCAAGAATTTAAAAATCATCTTTAATCTCATGTATGTAAAATAGATGCAAGTGAATAATCACCTATTCTTATTCAAATGATGATATCAATAGTAACAAACTTACTAAAGCTGAGACTGTTTTGAAAGATGATTAATAAAAAAGTAAAAATAAAACAGAACAAAAATAACAGCAAACTTAAATGCAGAATGAAAGCATAATTGTTCCCAACTCTCCCAATGCTGCTCAGTTTTCTGAAATAATTCCATTTCTAACTCTACTGCAGCTCATTTCTATTTAGTTACTTATTATTTCATATAGTAACTATTTAGTTGAATGTGTTATGCTATATGTGTACAAATAGAATATATAAATTTGTATTTATTTAATTTTTCCTATATGCTCTGTTACTAGATTGAAATTTTGTTCACTGGCAATTTGGAATATATATTTTTAAGAAAACAGGAAGTCATAGAAGTAACTTCCAATTATTCAGCCTCCATAGTAAAATATTAATATATATTTTTTTTTCAGAGAGGAAGGGAGAGGGAAAGACAGAGCAATAAAAACATTAATAATGAGAGAGAACCATTGATCAGCTGCTTCCTGCACTCCCCCTACTTGGGATCAAGCCTGCAACCCAGGCATGTGCTCTGACTGGCAATCCAATTGTGATCTCATGATTCATAAGTTGATGTTCAGCCACTGAGTCACACCGGCCAGGCATAAACACTCTCTAGCTAATAATCTGAGCAGACCATGTTTTGTGGAGTTAGCAGAGACAGAGCCCAAGTACAATGATAAGAAACCTAAAATAAATGCTGGATCTTGAGTTTCCACAGCCTTTGTGATACTTTCTCATAGATGTCTTTAGGTAGTCACCTTGTCCACTGATCCTTTCCTATTTTGTAATAATGAATAGTCTTCCACATTTAGAGTACTTTAATGCTTTATTATCTCTGTGACTCTCCTTTGATCAAACATACTTGACCTTGATTCTGTTCCTGCAGCATCTGGTTCTGTGATTGGCTACTTATTGACTGACTAAGAAATGTAGGGCAGAGATTATTTAATTATGTATTTCCCAGAATTTTTGATTTCATAGATGAATTAAATGAAAACCTAAGAAATGGTGGCATACATAAAGAAGTGTCTACTTTTAATTATACCAAATTATGACATAAAATAAAATAAGATCAAACCTAGATTACACTATTCCTATAAAATCACAACATAAAAGGCATTTAAATCAGTAAAAAAATAAATCATCTAACCTCATAGCAACTATCACTATCTAATAATTTAAATTAAATAAAAATTCATTTAGGGAAAATATTATTTCCTATTTTACTCTGGCTTAAAATATTACCATTACCTAGTGAGCATTTGTAGTTCAAGTCCTTAATACCAAATATATCTTTTGACATGGGAGTGTAAGGGTGATATGTGGAGACAAGAGGACTTAAGGCAAGTTATTAAGGTTAGCCCTGATAGGTAGAAATAACTGAGAGATTTCCTTGAACTTTCTCACTTAAGAACATCCAAAGGCAAAGAGAAAAAAAAGTGATGGAACATGCCCAGAGGGGTCTAGGAGCCCAGTCTGTGGCAAAAGACTCACAACAATATTTCCCTGGGTACCTTACCCCTCTTCTATGTGTACCAAGGCTATGAGTGCCCCAGGTAGAGAAACACAGGAGATCATTTTAAGATTATTCAGTGTGGGACAACGTAGGTTTACATTTTTTTGTATTGAATGTTATACCATAGTTAAAAAATAATAATACAAGAATAGACTTTTGCATACTCATAACTGTAAACCTACTCTTGTCCCACTCTGTTAATAATGAGTAGTGTCTATGTACCATACAGTCAAATTAACAAGTTTGTAAAAATCTATAAAATGGTGATTCGCAAGATTTAGCATGCATTATGATCCCTAGGGGTCTTATTTAATCTCTGCAGAGTTCCCCATTCACTGGCTTAGGGGTAGAAACTGAGAATTGCATTTTCAATAAATTCCAGGTGATGCTGATGCAGTGGATTAGGGACATAGACTTTGAGAACACTTTAATTTTTATTAAACATTTTATTTTTATATAAACATGGAACCTTCTGTAGCCTTAGACATAAATTTGTGTATATTCATTTTAGTGGAAAAATTATCAATCAATTAAGATTAGCAGGTGCCTTAGTTTAGGCTGCTATAGTAATATATTATAAACTGGGAGGCTTAATCAACAAAAGTTGAGAAGTTCAAGATCAGGATGATGGCAGTTCAGTGTCTGGCGAGGATCTGCTTCATTATTTGAGGAAGGCCATCTTCTCTTTGTATCCTCACTTGGGGAGGAAGGGGTCTTCTCTCTTTTCTATCTTATTTAGGTTACTAATCTATGCGTGAGGGTTTTACCCAGTGACCTACTTACTCCCAAAGTCCCACTTCTGAGTACATCACATTGGGGTTTGGGCTTCAGCATAGGAACATGGGGAATACAAAACCACAGTTCATAGTAACAGGGGATAAAATAAATGTCTTAGAAAAAAACCTGTCTTAATAATGTTCTCTCTTCTTTTAAACAATCTCTTTATTTCCAGATTGTTTCTGATATAGCTTACCCATGCAAGGTATTTTTGTTTGTTTGTTGTTTGGTTGGTTTTGGTTCATTTTCTATCTTGATTAAATTTCCCTTATACTTATGAATAGGTGTTACGTGCATGATTAGAACCTTCATTGCAGAAACTGTTAATATGTTAACAAATCAACTGCCTAGGATGGATTTAACACATGTAAGAGTCAATTAAATTCATGTAAAATTTTAGAAACATCATAGCTTTCCAACCAGGCCCTGGGACTTTGGGGAAGTTAGGCATTTGCCTATACTGTGTGCAACTAGTTTGTTGACTAAGAAGTAATAATCAAAACACTAATGTTTTTTTAAGGAGTAATGACTAGCTGGTAGGAGTGACTTATTTGTTCAAAAAGCTATTAACTACCCCAGTCACTGTTAGAAAATATAGCCACAACTATATTATTATAATTTCATCAATTAAGGATATATTTTTGAAGGATAATTTTTTATTATTGTTAACAAAGTGTTTTAGAATAATAATATAAGACTAGAAGTCAGTACAATAGCTCAGTCTATTTCTTAGTATTAACTTCTCTTTATAATTAAGCAAGAATAACCTGCAGGTTAGATTCCTCTTAGCTGTTAATGACCAGTTGGAGAAGCTGAGGGCTATTTTTGCAATTATAATCTGTGAAGACTAAAACACACTAAGATAAAGTGTCTATCTTATTAACAGTCTACTCATTTCCACACTTGAATACATATCAATAGGGGTCTCCAGTTCAATCTCCCTCACTGGCCTCTTTCAACCACCCATAGGGAAGTGACATCTAACTGCACCTTCTGCTGGCCTTTGCTTTCATTTTTAAGAAGCTGGGGGAGAGGGGATGGTTCTTGAAATAATGGTATAAGATTGAAAGCTTTCAAACCCACTTTGGAAGAAAACATGTCCAGAATAAAACAAGATGCATTCCTGGCAATAAAAAAGAACACTATTCTATATTTATAGCTGTAGCAGTCAGTTATGATGCTGAGTAATACCCAGAAGTCTATGTATTAGTGAAATGGCTTAGGCCAAGACCTTGAATAGTTCAAAATTAGTTCACAATTATTAAACACTTATGGGAAGCATGCCATTTTCAGATTTAAGAAATCTTTCTCAAGTCTCAGCTTTGGAGTGATGTAGTGTTCAATTCTCTCTGATTTGACCATTGAAGAAGTGAGATTAAGGATGCTTTTGCATACTTGACAGATTTAGAGAAGTGAGGGTTTGAAGTGAGCATAAAAGGATTTTGGAGAAATTGAATAAGAAAGGTGCATAAAATAATGCAAAGAAGCAAATACAAAAGAAGCAAATGTATAAATGCACACAGCTATTGTGGAGGGAAAAATAACTAACCTTTCTGGAAAATAAAACAACACTCTGAAATTGAGGAACAGGGAAAATCAGAACCAATTAGAAATGATCCACTGATTCAGCTTAATATTGAAGGACTGAACTACCTCTTTTTCCTGTTGACTTTCATTACATATTAATATGTCATGCTAACTCTATCTACAAGTGGTCTCCAGTAGAGAGAAATTGGATAATTTGTATCCAGCATTTTACCAGTAAGTGTCTAGGTGACTTGGAACTTATTTAAACTTGCTTATCATTAGCTTCTGTGTCCATTAAAGGAAAAGGACTAGGTGATTTTCAAGGTTCCATCTTGCTCTAACAGTCCTTGTTTCAATAACCCCCTTTAAAATGGACCAACTTTATAGCATATAGTGATAACTGAGAGGTTGAAAGACAGCGGCACAGCAGGTGCAAAATGTGACTCCACTTGAAAGGTCATTGGTGAAAATTTCTGGTTACAGAGCTATGAAAACTTTAACTCCCTAGGTAGGTCAGCATTATGGTTGTCATTGTCATTAGGACTGAATGTAAAAGGTGATCATGACCTTCATGCATTTCCCAATACCATCTCTACTTTCAGAGTCTTATTGTCCTAACTAGCCAAAGCCACCTGCTGTTGCATTCCAGTGTTAATGAAACTGACCTTTCTGACCTCAGAGGTAAAGGAATACCTTGTATGTACCATTTCTGTAAGGCACTGCTATCTGCCTGGTAAGAACTACACAGTCTTAGAAACAATCTCTGTTGACTTTATTTCTATGATACCTCTCAGAAATACATGCCAATTTTTACAGATGCCTTTGAAAGACAATATCTTAACTTTAAGAAATAACAGAAATGATGATGGGAATTTCTGTTAGCATTATGGAGTAGTGCAGAGTTGGTTTGCATAGTGAATCAGGCAGTACCCCTGTGTTGTCCTTCAACTAATAAACTTTAAGAGACCAATGGCTCTGTCTATAATCCCTGCCAGCCCTAATTCTTCAGACATGAGATTTGAATTACTAAAGAAAAACAAAGTGATTAAAATGTATGTTCTGCTACAGGGGGAAGGCTGGGGAGGGTGTGGGGAGATCAACTGAAGGACTTGTATGCATGCATATGAGCATAACCAATGAATGAAAGACACTGGGGTGAGGGGGCAGGTGGGGGCATGTGCTGGGGGGTAGGGGAGGCTGGGGGGAGGATAATAGAGGGAAAAAGGAAAACATATGTACTACTATTAAATCTAAGTTATACTGCAAAAAAATAAAAAATATTAAAAATAATAATTAATTAAAAATATTTTTTTAAATAAAGAGAAATAAATAATGTCAAAAAATGTGGGTTCTGGAATAAGACTCTCTGGGTTTTAAACCTCATTTTTACCAATGAAGAACTGTAAGCTTGGACTACAGATGGCTATAATATCTCATTTGTACAATCTCTCATTGTTTTCCTATCAATAAATGGAAATAGTTAATAGTTTCCAGCTCTTAGGATTGGGGGGATTAACTACATAATATGTAGAATATATGTAATATTATTTATCTGTGTCTATCATTTAGTACAGTAGTATAATTATAAGTACTATAAATCTGATAAAATTTATAGAGTTATTAATTCAGTCAAACAAATATAAATCTTGATATGTTTTCAGTTATATTATGGAGGAAGCATTTTTCCGTGAAGTACATGACATCAATATGAGTGTTTCTTTTGGTGATCAAGGAACTGATAGAGCATCATCATGATTAACCCTGAGTAGTTTTTAATGGAAGCAAACTGGTGGCCATTTTTAAATAAAGGTCAATAAATTAATTTATCATTTCTGATAAACTGCCTATTTAAAATATTCCCTAATCCAGAATAATGAAATCAGGAAGCAAAATTCTCCTTAAAAATTATTTTGAACTAACTATTGAGTGAGAAGCACAATGAAATTCTATGTTGCATGTGTCAGACGGATGAAGGATAAAGAGATTTCTTAATAGAAAAGAAGAAAAATACTACCCAAGCATGAAAAGAACTCTCTGGAAAAACTCCACCATTTCAATCGAAGTGTAAATAGTAACGAATAGTTCCAAAATGAAACAACAACAACACTGATCTACATGACATGCTATTGAAATATAAAGAACCTTTAATGAATATGTAATGACTCTTCAATATGTAGAAACTTCTGAAACATGTCACTGACACAATGCACACGCTCTCATTTCAAGTCTTCTTATACCCTGAGGCATTTAATTTAGCATTTATTGAATTACTTAGGACAAGCTTCACTAATGCACTAGGGTAAGCATCTCAAGGAAATAAAAAGTGATATTGTCTCAAATCCTTCTCTCTCCCATTGTTTCTTGGCTGGTAGGTTATTGTCTTCTTTTGATTTTTGTGGATAGAATAACCAGCTATGCAAATAATTTCTGAGAATGTGCCAATTGAGGCCCCCCAGAAGTTTAACAAATTAGCTTCTTTTGATCCAATGGAAATTATCATGGAAGAGAAAAATAGAGCATGTTTTCACTTAAAGAGTGGAATTCTTATTTAATCCTCTTGCCCCTGTGGACTGAACTTGAAGTAGGGAAAATATGAATAACTATGTTTTTTCAATTCTCTGGTTCCCATAGGCCATAGGTTTAATGTCAGACTTGCTTGCCAATTCATTGAATTCATTCTCTCATCCTAAAAGACTGTTCTCAGAATCTTATACTTCAACCATTTACTTTATATTTAGTAACCTGGGGGAAAGAGTGAGTGAGAATAAAGCTATAAAATTAAGGGCAGGATAGAAAGTACAGCAACTCCTGAGGGAAAGGAAATGAATAGTCTATTCATCAAATCTGACAATATGTATAAGTCTTAAGAGAAGATAAAAATGTGAAATCACTTCAGGAGCTTTAAGGGACATACACCATTCTACCTGAACCTATCCAATACCTTCAGCAATTAAATGCAATTGCTTTCTCCTGCTTGGTTCAAAAGGGGTTGCAGATAAAATCCACAATTTTTTTTAACGAAAATGCTTATGCAAGCTATGTCAAAATAAAAATGGTGACTTGTGCAATTTTGCTTAATACTATAACTCATTAAACTTAGCTTGTCTTGCTTTCCCTCAGAGTTTAGCCAGATTTTAGAGGGTGAAGGCATGTATCCCAAAATCCTTGAGGTCATTTCTCTCCTTTAACCAAATATTTGCGGGCTTCTGTTTGCTGTTTATGTGTGTGTGTGGAAGCACATGTCAATCTTTTTCTATTAAGTGTCTTGGCTTGGAAGCTCTATTATTTCTATAGCTCATTTCTAGTGGAATTTCTGTCCATTATGTCCGTTATTCTCTCTTAAGTAAAGTCCAACTCAAAATAATAAAAATTGGTCTGTTTTCTCCTTTTGTGTAAGGCTTGTGCTAAGAGGTAAAAATTTATCAAACTATATTCAAGGGGTTGATTTTCTTTTTTATACTCTCAGTTTCAAACTGGGACAGGTTGAAAAAGAGGTTTAGATATAGCATATGTACAAGGCTATAAAGTTTCCTGTTGTCTTGATGGTTGCTATGGGGCTTAAAAAATAGTGAGAGGAATAATGACCTATTGCAGAGAGAGATAGAGACAGCAAACGAGCATGAGTGAGCAAGAGTGATGGAAAAGATATTCAAACGGAGTCAAAGGATTTTACGTGCCATGATTGAAGCCCCTTTTAAGCATTGAAGCCAAGCTTTGCAGAGGCATTTTCTTTGTCCTATTGTGCATTAGTTTTGATTTGCTTCTCCCCGTTTTCTGAAAGAGAGATACACCTCTCATCTCCACTTGAGGACTCTTGAAGAGAAATGGAAAGACGGCCATTATTCTTCCTTGGAAGATTAGTTTTAAATGAAGTCCTCTAAAAGCTTGTTCCTGCTTTCTGCTCTGTCTTCTGGAGCTGACCACTTCAGAGGACCTGCAGTGCTGTGAACTTGAGCTGCACTGTAGTACTAGCCTTGAAAATGCACCTGCCCACATTGAGAGGTAGCATCTGTAACTGAAATTCACAGAAGACAATCTTTTCTATTCTCTCAGTGGACACACATATAATCAATTTCACCAAAATTTGTTGATGATCCTGGGCTTTATTTTTTTCTCTTATCTTTGCTCCTAAAATAACCTGTAAAAATTCTATGCTTTTTCCATATATTCTTTGTATTCCTTAACATTCCTTTCTATTCTTATTTGTTTACCTTTAGTGACACATCACTGTGGCTAATTACCCATACTTTAATTTTGTACTTATAAGCTTAGGGGAGGCATTCTAAATAACGAAGGGAGTGGTGTAGAAATGGAGAGAGAGAGAAAGGAATAGGGTGATTCTTCTCTTGTGCTCCTTTACAGTGGAAATCTGGCTCCCTGAAACTTCAATGATGACAGTGCTCCTCAAACTTGAACGTTCATTGACTTCACCTGGAGGGCTTGTTACAAAAGCACAGGATGCTGAGCCTCAGCCTCAGCGTTTCTAGTCCTGTTGGTCAGGCTTATGTTCCAGGAATTTGCTTTTGTTACAAGTTGCTAGGAGGTGCTGGTGGTGGTGATCTGAAAACCACGTTGAGAGCCCCTGAAATCAGGGGGTAAAGAAACACCAAGGACTGAATTCCACCTGAAGAAAATGCCCCACCCAGTGGCTTCTACTCCCTTTAGAAATGAATAGCATGAATGGTGCTTGAAACATTTTCATGTGAGTAGAGTTTCTTTCTGGGCAAAATAGCAATTCTGCCCAAAAGCCTGAATTTATCCACCATCTCACTTCTAAATAGTCCCAAGGATATGGTTTCTAAGATATTTTTAGCTACCTTTTGTCCAGATATCACTTAGAATTTTACCTGGTCTTCATTTTAAGTAAAATATTTTTTTTGTTTTATTGAGATGTAATTCACAGACATCACTATATAAATTTAAGATGTACAGCAGGATGGTTCGATTTACATAGACTGTGAAATAATTACCACAATAGGTTTAGGGAATATTCATTATCTGATATAGACACAATAAAAAAAGAAGAAGAAAAAAGCACCTAACTTCCTGTGATGAGAACTCAGGTTCTACTCTCTTAAACAACGTTCCTATGTATCATATAGCATTGTTAACTGTAGTCATTATGTTGTACATTATATCCCTAGTTGATATTTTCTTTTTAACTGCAAGTTTGTACCTTTTAATCACCTTCATCCAATCCTCCCCCCAATCCTTATCTCTGGTAAACACAAATTTGATCTCTTTTTCTCTGAGTTTGGTGTTCTATTGTTGCTATTGTTTTAGGTTGCAAATATAAGTCACATCATACAAATTTGTTTTTCTGTCTGATTTATTTCTTTTAGCATAATAGTTTTAAGGCCATTACCTGGGAAATGGTATTTCTTTGTGTTTTTGTTTTGTTTTGTTTTTGTTTTCATAGCTGAATAGTTTTCCATTGTATATATTTGGTGTGTATTTGTGCTGCTCCCCTGGTTCCTTGCAAGTTCCAAGTGCTTTGGAAGCCAATGTTGAGCAAGCTGGCCCCATGTAAACTTGTATGTATTCAACAGAGAACAGTTGAGACCGCATCTATACAAATTTAAACTAGCCATTTGTAAGTGGAAACCTGTTTGATTAAACTAATGGTGATTAATAAGTGAAAATAAGATAAAATAATTTATAAGATTATAATCTTGCATTTAGGTCTACTGTGATTTTAAATATGGGTGATTTACTTTGAAAATGCTTAAATGTATTTTTTTATTCTTAAACAGGCTGTTTACTAATTACTAGACAGGAGTTTCCAGTCTCAACTTCCCAGAGGTTATACTAAATTTATTTTTTCCACCTGTGGAGGGAAAACACACACACACACACACACACACACACACACACACACACTTACCTATGAAATCTTCCCCGATTTCTGGTATAAGGTAGGAGCCTTAGCCTTATCCCCTCAGGTGAAACTCACATCTCTTGTTACTAAAGAGCTTTCCCAGAGAGCCCATTTTATCATTTAATAGAATTAGGATAGTGTTAGTTATCCCAGGGCACCAATTTCTTAAAATAATTTTACTGATAAAACATAAATGGTACTTAAAAACAGAAGAAATAGAAAACAGATCTGATATAGTAACAATTTTCTGTTTTCTAGTTATGCTCTTGACCTTGTTAAACTGTAGTGATAAATATGTGCACTATTATATGTACGGTGTGTTTTTCCCCCACTTAAACTGATTATATAAGAATTGAAATGTTTATATTTACATAGTTATAACCATTTGGGTTAAAGTAATTGCATTAGTCTGCTCAAACTGCCATAACAATAACACAGGTGATGTGGCTTACCAATAGAAGCATATGTTCTCACAATTTTGAAGGCTAGAGGTTCATAATCAAGGTACCAGCAAGGTGGGTATTTCTGGTGAGGCCTGTTTCCTGGCTTGCAAAGATTGCCATCTTATGTCTTCACAACTGCTTTCTTGCTGTCTTCTCACATGGCTTTTCCTCTGGGCACATGGAAACTGTGAAGTCTGATATTTCCTCTCCTTTCCTTATAAGGACACCAATTCTTTTTGATTAGGACCCAACTCTTTAGATAGCTTGTAACCTTAATTACCACCTTAAAAGTCATAATCTCTAAATACAGCTACATTGGGAGCTAGAGCATCAATATGTGAATTTTGTGAAAGACACAATTCAGCTCCTAACATAAACTGAAGAACGTTTACCTTTTTATTATCATAAAAAAACTCACCCAAGGTCAAAATGAGGATATTTTTCCATTGATTTTTAGAGAGAGTAGAAGAGAGAGCGAAAGATAGAAACATGGATGCAAGAGAAACATATTGATTGGTTGCCTCTTGCATGGTGCCCTTACTAGGGCCTGGGCAGGGGAGGAGCCTATAACTGAGGTACATGCCCTTGAACAGAATCAAACCCAGGACCCTTTGGTCCACAGGCCAACACTGTATCCACTGATCCAAATAAATATGTGCTAATGATATAATAGTTTAAAATTTCTAAAGAAAAACTTAACAATTCTGAAAAGTATACAGAAACAAATTAAAATAATCATTATGGATATAATATTATGTATTCCACCAGGGTTTTTCAGTATATTCACTTTTTTCCATCCTGTAGTTTTACAGTTATTTATCTTTAGTGTTACACATTTAGATTTTTTAAGCATTTTCTTTTGCATGTGATGCTGAAATGAACATCTTTCGTATCACTGATTAATTTTTAAATTATAAGAAGTGAAATGACTTGGTTGAAATTATGTAAACACAGCTTTTTTACACTAACAATGTATAAAAATATACTGTAATCCTGCCATTTGTAGTGCTTTCATAAAAACAAACAATGAAATGAATAACAACAACAAATACTATAGTCATTATTATTACATTGCTTCACTGTGATAGAGGTAGTCATTTTCTGTTTTGTTGAATATTTGTGTTTGTTTCCTTCACTACTCCTTAATTTTTTTCCAAAGTTTATAACCTGTTTAGGACATTTAGCCTGAGTGCTTCTTTTTATTGAATCTCTTTTTACTAATTTTAAAATATTGTCCCCTATACATGTCTTATTAACTCTAAAGAACAGTACTTAAAGGGAAAATAATATTCAAGACAAATATTATTCTTCTCATCCTCAACCTCCAGTATATATGGGCAAGCAAACACACCTGATAGACTTTTCATCAAGACTTGTTTGGAACGACTATGATGTTTAATTTATATATATTGAAATTAAATCCTGGGTAAATGCTTTGGGAAATTGGATTTAATTCTTGTTAAATGCAGCATATTTTGAATTGCATGATGATGGTCAAATCATTTCATTTGAACTCATTAAAGTCAAGGATCCTTGTATTGGGAGAGCTGAATGGTTGGTTGTTAGGAAAAGAGACCATAATCAAATAACCACAGTTTGAAAATTCAGTTGAACTGTTTTCAAATATCAAACACTTGACATTTGTGGAGACATTAATAACTCTGAAGCTTCTGACAAAGGGATACAGAAGGTACAAAGTGGATAATCATCAATTAACAGGGATTTGGGAAGTATGCTTTTTGTTGACTAACAGCTATAACGTTACCTAAATGGAAAAAAGAACGGTAAAATTTTAAGTATCAAACAATTCTACCTTTTAGTATATTTACTTTATTTTTTCTATGCATATTTATATGTAGTCTGATTTAATATAGTTATGTTATATTTACATTGTTTTTTAATGTAACCTGTATGATTCCCCACATTATTAAATAATTAATGAGCCAATAAATATGTAAATTTGAAATCAACACTTTGCAATCCACTCTATGGATTCCACTCTAAGGGTAGAATAGGAATTAATTACTCAATTACCTAATTCTAGTCATTTGTATTTGTTCACATTTTCTTCTAATTAGTGCTGCAGTGGATAATCTTATTCAACATATTTTTTGCAAATGCCTTTCCATTATTTTTTTCATGATTCAGGGCTTTTAATTTTATAAGTTTCTTTTTAGTTAAGTATAGTTGGTATATAATCTATTAATTTCAGGTGTATAATATAGTGACAATATTTATGTGCTTTACACTGTGAACACCACAATAAGTCTAGTAATCATCTGTTATTGTTTAAACTTATAAAAATATTATTGGCTATATTCTTCACTTTTTTACCCATTCCTCACCAACCTCCCCTCTGCAATTTAAAATATTATCATTATTGTTAAAAGTAATACAGATGCAATCCTTTATCCCTCCATTGACCCCTTCTAGCCCACCCCTTAACTCCCTGCCCCAGGCCTTGACTACACTATTGTCTGTGTACATGGATTATGCATATATGCATATAAGTAGCTCTGTATCTTTTGAGAAATCCTGGCAAACAACAATGTCAACAGGAAAAGTGCTGAATAGTAAGTGAAGAAAGTTATATTCTGAAGATAATTCACTCACATATTTCAATGAATTCATTGGCACTGGTAGTCTAAAAGAAGTTCTAAACTGTCTTATCCTAAATATGATATTGTGTATGGTGAATGGATATTTTGAGAGATATATAAATATCTCCTAATCATCCAGCTATCAATCCATTCCTTGAAATATTAATTTCTTTAATTATACCCTGCTGAATAAAAGAATCCATGCATTTCCAAATCTGTAACATTTGTTAAATTGCTTAAAGAAGTAACTTGCTCACCTGAAAAGATAATAGTGCCTTGTTAAATCTCAATTATCCATGCTAGTGGAAAGTAATCTGTCTGGGGATTTTATCCACTGCTGTAGAAATCTTAGAGGTCAAAAATGAAAGAGCCTGGGGAGAGTTTCCAGAAAATTAGATTCTTAGGGAGACTCTAGGGATTTGGGTTATGAAATCACTTTCTTATTTTCCACTCATGGATAAGAATGAGAAGTGAAGAAATTCTGTGTAAATTTTCTCTGATGACTAACAGGTAACTATGGTTGTACAATTCAAAGCACAGTAGAAGGGCTACTAATAGATAGCTGTATACTGGAATGGAGAAGTTTAAAATCAAAGTGATTTGTTCTTTCATTTGGGAAATTATCAGCAAAAGTTCCTGTTATGTGCATGCACAGTCCAAGTTACTAGGGTTATAAGGTGAATGGGATGGACAAGGTACCTGATTCCATTGAAGCAGAAAAATGTAATTATTTTTATATAAAACATTGAGATATCTAACTTTATTTTTGTGAAGAAAATAAAAGACAATGATTTTATAGAGTGATTGCAGCTAAGAGACAACCTTAGTCAGTGGATCAGGGAAAGTGCCATTTGTGTCAAGTCTATTGAGTTGAGATTTTCATGAGAAGTTTTTTGGAGAGTTTTCACTGAGAAAGTGAGTTGATGCTATTTTCATAAAAATGTCACCTTGACTCTTGTAGTGGAATGATTGGGTAGGGCGTGAGTGAAAAATAGAAAAGCAAGTTACCAGGCTATTGCAGCAGTTCAAAGAAAAACTAATGTGAGAAGAATTCAGATGCTCCTCTGGGCCTAATAAGCCTTTTGATACATGCCCTTGGGATATGGATAAGATGGCATTTAGATGACAATTTGTAGGCACACCTGGATGCAGAGTGAGGCAGCTTATGAGTTCTGTGGAGAACACAAATTAAACAGGATAAAAACAAACCAAAAGAAGGAGTGGAAGGGAAGGGGAAGAGGAGGGGATGAGGAAGGGATGGGGATGGGGAGGAGGATGAGGAGGGAGCTGGGGACGCAGAAGGGTAGGAGGGAAGGGAAGGGGGAAGAAGACTGTATTGTCATGGGGCATGATTTAGAACCTTATCTGAATCATTTGTCATATTTTAAAAAGCACTGCCTAACTCCTACCACCACAATAAGATAAATGCACACACAGCCTAAGATTCTGACTTACTTGGTCAGGACTGTGAGTTTTTAAAAGGCTACCTAGATCATGCTAATTCATAGTTCCCTCTGAGAACCTATGGTCTGGGCAGAACATAGAATGGTCAGTGATGCAGAGGGAAGGGGAGGAAGGAAAACAAGCTGTAGGTGAACTGAGTAGTGGTACACAAGGAGCATCGTAAATTCTTAAACTCCCTCAGGACAGCCTTCAGATGTCTGATACTTAGCAGGAAAAGTGATTCATTACCATACCAGCCCTCCAGACTCAAGCAAATGCTTGGTTTTTACAAAAGATTTCTCCACATTAGGGGCTTTTATATGTATGTAAATAACACCTTTAAATTCTCTTCTGCCCTTTTAAAATTTACCATGCACTTAAAAATGCATTTGTAACTATAGCAAAAAAATTAAACTTTTTACATAAAGACATTTATGGATGCTATTATACATCAAATTAGTATTGATTTGTAAATACTTAGGTCAAGGCTGGTACTAACATAAAAACAAATTATATTCCTCTATTACATATGAAATACCAGCTCATTTTATTTTCACTGAGCTTAATGTATATTGAGGAAAAGTCATAATCTGTAATTTATTTTTTTTAAATTACGAAGCCCATTTTAATCAGTTATAAAGATTACTATTTATTGTGTAATTTGGAAATGCTGGAAGATGGCTGTGTATTAAATATAAAAGTTAATTTAAAACAATTTAAATCACATGCAAGAAATTGCTCATTAAGCAAAAGTGTCTGTAATGCTTGATATTAAAATATTACATCCCCAGTGTTCAAGGCTGTTTAATTACTAGGTTTAGATTTTTGCTAGCAAATATTTAAGTTCTTTTTCTCTCCTTAAGTTATTATATTTGTTTTGGAGAAGAAATTTGAATAAATAGGTTAATAATAATATTTTTTTTCTGGATAATCTGTTCAGGAGTAATTGATGATGAAAAACACTTTGGAGTAGGGTGGAATCAGACAGGGGAAACCCGTCAACCCTTCATTTAAAATAGATTTCAGGTCATTTATTAGTGTTTGAAGCAACCTTTCAATGAGCACATAAATCACTAAGCTTTAGTTCTTAGAAATATTCTACATAACCTTCTACACTTGTTAAAGTTTTTATGCATAGTACATTTATTTTGCCATTTATTGTATTAGACTCCATTGATTAAAAAAAGATCTTAAGAGGTAAATTTGCAGCAAAGAAAATTAGTCTATAGCATTTATTTATTTTTAATCTTCATTCTAGAATATATTTTCCCTTGATTTTAGAGAGGAAGGGAGGATGATGGAGAGAGAGGGGGAGAGACATTGATGTGAGAGAAACAATTGATTGTTCCTGCACATGCCAAAACCTGGAATCAAACCTGCAGTCCAGGTATGTACCCTGATTGGGAATAGAGCCTGCAAACTTTTGGTGTATGGGGTGATGCTCCAATGGCATATTTATTTCTTAATGGTATTTTTAATATTTTTCAGTTTTATTTCCTACAGATAACTTTTTAAAGCTGAAATGTTAGTGTTAAAAATCAAAGAATATAAGCTATAGCCACCAATTTCCTCAATTAATATCAATTCTAGAGTAAGAAACTGAAAGACAAGTGTATTGAATTTATCTTTTGATGTTTTATTTAACTCTTTCCTGCAAAATATTTTCTATCCCATTAAAAGCAATGCAAAAATTAAAGACTCTCTCCCTTATATCAAGAAAGAATACAAAGGAAAATACCATTGCAATACATCTACTTAAAAGTTTAAATATTTTAGTAACTGGTAAAAACCTTAAATTAGTGATTAGACTAAAGTATAATTATTGAAGCAGAGTAGTATATTATATAAAATTTATCTCATGGAATTTATCTAAAATTTTTAAGTATCACCTAACTGACATTCTGGTTAAAATAATGATAAATTTCTTAGGATTTTAGGCATTACCATAATTAATGTCCCCTTTGATCCTTAATACATAAAACCATACCTCAGTTAAAGTCAATCTTTTCTTTGATGTATATATTAGCTAAAGTGCCCTACTTAATATTTCATCTGCCAGGGATCTGACTCAATTCCATTCTCCATAGTATATTCTCATCCCTGCTTTTCCCTCCTCACTGGTCTAAATAAAGTTGTCCTATTTATTTATTTAGTTTTAAATATATGTTTATTGATTTTAAAAAGGAAGGGAGAGGGAGAGTTAGAAACATCAAAGATGAAAGAGAATCATTGATTAGTTGCCTCCTGCAACCACCCCCCACCCCACTGGGGATTGAGCATGCAACCTAGGCATGTGCCCAGATCGGGAATGGAGCTGTGACCATATAGTTCATAGGTTGAAGCTCAACCACTGAGCCATGCTGATTTGGCAAAGTTGCCCTGTTCAGTCACTGATGAATATGTGCCTAACAAATAAAGATCCTCATTTTGTTGAATATTCTCATTCAATTTTAGCTTTGATACAAGTATTTCTACATATTTACATTCAGACTAGATGTCCAGTGCACAAAATTCATGCATGGGGGGAGGGGATGTCCCTCAGCCCAATCTGCACCTTCTCCAATCTGGGAACTCTCAAGGGACTGCCCACTGGGATTGAGCCTAAATGGGCAGTAGGACATCCCTGTCACAATCCAGGACTGCTGGCTCCCACCTGCTTGCTTGCCTATGTGCCTTCCTGATTGCCCCTAATCACTTTTGCCTGCCAGCCTGATCACCCCCTAACCACTCCCCTGCCAGCCTCATTGATGCCTAAATGCTCCCCTGCCTGCCAGTTTGCCCCTAACTGCCCTCCCCTGCAGGCCTGGTCCCCCCAATCTGCTCTCCCCTGCCAGCCTGGTCACCCCTAACTGCCTTCCCCTGTAGGCTTGATTGCCCACAACTGCACTCCTTTTGCAGGCCTGGTCCCTGCTAACTCTCCTTTCCTGCTGGCCACCTTGTCACAACTATCTTGTGTCCACATGGGGGCAGGATCTTTGACCACACAGGGACAGCCATCTTGTGTTTTGGAGTGACAGTCGATTTGCATATTACTCTTTTATTAGATAGGACTAGTGGCCCAGTACATGAAATCTGTGCACATTAAAAGGTATTAGAGGAAATAATATCACTATCTGCTCTTTATAATAGAAATATCAGAGACTAAAGAAAATTAGTAAAATGTATATGAAAACCATCCTCCTATCACAGTCTAGGATGCACAATGGGACCCAGAGTCAAGTCCCCACACACTCACATTCGCCTCAAAATCACGTTAGACCTCCCCCAGATCCAACCTCCCCCTCTCCCGCTTTGAGGAAGATCCAGACCCTGCAGTCCCACCCTTGTCAAGCCCCACAGGGCAGGGAGCATCCTCAGATCCCCTGGCCCAGCACCAGAACAGGGGGTGTGGCCTGAGGTCCTCCATCAAGTCCCACCAGGTGGGAGACACAACCTGAGATCCCCTGTCAAGCCCCACTGGGTAGGGGGCATGGCCTGAGGTCCCCTGTAAAGCACCAGGCAGAGGAGCACAGCCTCAGGGCCCCCGTCAATCCCCACTGGCATGGGGGTGCAGGCTCAGGTCTCCTGTGAAACCCCGCTGGGTGGGGGGCACAGCCTGAGGTCCCCTGTCAAGCCCAGCCAGGCAGGAGGGGCACAGCCTCAGGTCCCCTGGCCTGGTGCTGGGGTGGAGGGTATGGTCTGAGGTCCCCCAGCCTGGTGCCAGGGTGTGGGTGCAGCTTGAGGTCCCCTGTCAAGCTCTGCTGAGTGGAGATAACAGTCTGAGGTCCCCTAACCCAGCACCAGGATGGGAAACGCACATTGAGGTCCCCTGTCAAGCCCTGTCGGGTTGGGAGTGTGGCCTGCAGTCCCCTGTCAAGCCGCACCAGGTGAGAGGCATGGCCTGGAGCTGGGGAGGGGGGAGCAGCAGGAGGTCCCCTAGTCCAGCATCAGGACGGGAAGTACCCTTTGAGGTCCCCCGTCAAGCCCCACTGGTTGGAGGACATGGCCTCAGGTCCCCTGGCCTGGTGCTGGGGTGGGGGTCGAAGCTTGAGGTCCCGTCAAGCCCCGTCCTGCTCACCACAGTCACACCTCCCCGCTGGCCTCCAGTCCCGCTGCCACAACCACCTCACACTCCCTGTGAGCAGATATGCATAGGGAAGGCTGGGCCAGGATAATTGGGAGGGGGTGGTGGGGGCTAGCATCCTTGGTGAGCTGGGCCTCACAGCCTCTCTGCTTCAGCTCCCAGCACCCTGGACCTAAGGGGTAGTGCTTTCACAGGTGCCTGGCAGGCACTGGATATGGCGATGCCTTAAAAACTGAAGGAGCCCCCTTTAACTCTGGCTGGAAGTGCGTTAGGAACTTATGGTCGGGGGAAGTCCAACATCAGGGCTGAAATAAGGCCTTGGGTAGCCTCTGGAGTGGACAAACCAACAGTAAAAGGCATCTTTGAAACAAAGACATTAGAAGGTACAGTGAATATTAGGTGATATTAAGGAATTACCTTAACTTTTCAAGGTGTGACAATGGCTGAATATTTACTTCTTTTTCAAAGATACTCATCAGAGGGTATTTAAGTGGGAAACAACTTTCTTTGAAAGTATGGCATTGTCCTGGCCCAGCCCTCCCCACACCACTGACGCCTCAAGGACTGAGCATCTCCCGCTCACTAGACCCTCAAAAGCGCCTTGTTCAGAGGCGTGGTCCGTGCTCACCGCCGCCTTCCTACTCACAGCCCCACCTTGTGCTCATTACCCAAGTTGCCCCGGGCACTCATTTGCATGTCCCATGCAACAGGTAAACCCCACAGCTTAGTCACAGCCTAACTATCAGAGCAACCAACATGTGAGCCTCATGAGGGGCTCCAGTGGCATCAAATTCCCTTAACCATCCCGAAGTAACCACGAAAGGACGCAACCCAGTCACTGTAACTGAAAGGAGGGATCTTGCTGGCCCTTAAATACTGTGCAGGAGGTGCTTATAGCGTGCTTGCTTCGGTAGTACTGAGGCCATACCCCCCGCTGGCCTCCTAGCCATGCCCCCTGCTAGCTACGCCCCCTGCTCCTGATTGGCTGGCAGCCTAATGAAGGTATGATCACATTTGCATGTTTCTCTTTTCTTATATAGGACTAGGGGTACTGTGCACAAAATTAGTGCATTGGGGGTGGGTGATCTCTCAGCCCAACCTGCCCCCTCACACATACTGGGAGGCCTCTGGCTGAGGCTTTAGGCTTTGGGCATCCAGCCATCACCCTGTAATGGAGCAGATGGCTGGCTCCATCGCAGCCCGGACCCCCCCCCCCCCCCCACCTCCAGCCAGGGCTTTAGTCCTAGCCAGCTCGCCCCCATATAGAACAGGCCTCGGCCCCACCTGCCCAGGCCCAAGCTACCTCGGACACCCCCCTTAGGTCCCCCACAGGCTCGAGTTGACTCAGCCACGCCCTTCCGTGGCACAGGACGCCTCAGACATGCCCCTCAAGGCCCCCCCAGATCCCCTGAGGCCTGGGCCGCCTTGGCCATGTGCCCCGTGGCCCCAGCCACCTCGGACACACTCCTCGAGGCCTGGGCCACCTTGGACATGCCCCCCAGTCCCCCCCAGGACCCCCAGGCTAGGGCCACCTCGGCCACACCCCTGCAACTCGGACTGCCTCGGCCATGCCCTCCCTTAGCCTGGGCTGCCTTGGCCACACCTCCCCAGGTGCAGGCCACCTCGGCCATGTCTCCTGTGGTCCTGGTCACTTCAGCCAGGCCCGCATGCTTCTGATTGGCTGTTGGGTGTGACTGTTGGACATGGCTGTTGGGCGTAGCGAAGGTAAGGTCACATTTGCATATTACTCTTTTATTAGATAGGATTAGATAAAATAGAGGCCTTGTGCTGGGGTAGAAACCAGCTGGTTTGCCCTGAAGGGTGTCCTTGATCAGGGTGGGGGTTTTCTTGGGACATAGGATGGACCTATTGTGGTTTGCAGGCCGGCTATGCCCCCTCACAACCTAAGTGGAGACCCTGGTATCTGGGATTTATTTATCTTCTATAATTGAAACTGTAACCTTGAGTGGAGGCCTGGGCCTACCAGGGTGCATGGAAAGCTTGGCTTCCTCCATTGCCGGTGGCAACTCAAGCCTCCTGCTCACTCCATGGCCACAGCCATCTTGGTTGAAGTTAATTTACATACTTCTTATGATTAGCTGGTGGGTGTGGCTTGTGGCTATAATGGAGTGATTGTTAATTTGTATGTTACTCTTATATGATAACTATAAATAAACATAGCTTTTTACCCACCATATATTTATAAACAGTGTCATTTTTTTCTTGTGTCAATATAGGCCTTCAACATATTGGGTAACACTCTGGATTTGTGTTGTTTTCATCTCTGGAGTTAATTTTTTTAATTAATCTTTTATTTTAATGAAGTGAATCAACCTAAGACAATAGGATTCCCTTTATGTTTTTACATATATTATGAAGGCTGGTTAAAAGCTTGAAAAGCTTAAATTGAAATCAAGGTTTTCATATTCATTTCAAGGATTTCCTAACTGTATCTGAGAAAAGAAAAAAATCATTTTCTTTTCAACATTTGGAAAGCTTATTATAAAGGGCCAAATTTTATCTATAATAATCTATAATAATAAAAGGATTATATGCTAATTAGATTGGATAGCCAGTCAATTTTCCGTATGTCATTTGGGTTGTCCTTCCAGATGAAGCCATGGTGGTAGGGTCTGAGACAGAGACAGTTAGAGGCAATCAGACAGGCAGGCAAATGGTTAGGGATGATCAAGCAGGCTTGGTGGAATGGTTAGGAGCAATCAGGCAGGCAGGCAGTGGAGTGGTTATGGGCAATCAGGCATGCAGGCAGGTGAGCAGTTAGGGGCAATCAGGCAGGGATGCAGAGTGGTTAGAGGCAATTAGGCAGGCAAGGCAGGCCAGCCCGCAATTAGGAGCCAGCAGTCCCATATTGTAAGAGGGTTCAGGCTGGGCCGAGGGACCCCATGCTTGAATTTCATGCACTGGGCCTCTAGTATAAAATAAAATTAGTTCTTTTTTAAAGTTGTTTTATAAAATTACTATAGGCCTGGTGCATGGATTTGTGCACTGGTGGGGTCCCTTGGCCTGGCCTATGAGGATTGGGTTGTAACTGGCTCTCTAACATCCCCCAAGGGGTTCCAGATTGCAAGGGGGAAGTTCTCTGGTGACGCACTCTGGAATTGGGCTCCCTCCTTTCTGGTTCGAGTGTATCACCCAAGAATTGTTGCTGTCAATTGTCCATAGCTCAGCAGCTCTTGCATTGAGCATCTGCCCTCTGGTAGTCAGTGCATGTTATAGCTACTTGCCTGTCAGCCAGTTGCTTAGGCTTTTATATATATGTTTCCATCCCTCTCTCAGATTGATGACAGATTTAGGCAATGAAATTAAGCCTATATATTTTAGTAAAGGGTGTGAGCATTCATGTCTGTGTTGGAATTCTTTCTTTTAAAAAGAATACAGCAGCCCCTTAGCATTTCCAAATTTTCTGGGAGATAATTAATTGTTGGATCAGTCAGAAGTGATTTCAGTAATGTCTTCCATTCCCAGAAGTCAGGACCTTCAACAGTCCTGGATGTTTTTTATATTTGATGGTCTACAGCCCAAGGCCTTCTTCATGGGAAAAGGCCAAAGTGATTCTACCATGGACACTGAGCATATTCTTCCTGTTCATGATAAAAAAATGTAACTGTCACCAGTGCTTGTGCACTTGTTACAAAGGGACCATGTAAACCATATTATGAAAACTAAACCCCAGAATAATATCCAGAAGGATATCAAAAAAATAACTCCTGGGGTGATATAGGTGGGACAATGGATTTCCTATAGAGGGTGCTCAGCTGTGTTCAGATTTGGCCATATTAGGGTGGATAAGTGTTTGTCCAGAGGATGAATTCCACTTATTGAAATACCTTCTATGTGTGTCCTTAATAGAGGAACAAATAAATTAGAAAAACTTAGTTATAAAATAATTTTAAAGATTTGTGGGGAAAAACATTTTCTCCAAAACAAAAACAAAAATAAAAAACTGAACGCTTATAGTCATTGTTCTAGGCATTTTATGATTATTCTAATTATCAATAAAACTCCACATGGTAAATGTTGTTATTCTTATTTTTAAATGAAGAGTTGAGATTTATTGATATTATATAATTTGTCCCATGTTACATTGCTAAAATTGTATCAATAATTTGTGAATAGGTATTGTCTAGCTATCTCAGCATGTAAAATGCAAGACATACATACTTGAAGCTATGGTTATAAATTAGCTGTGATGAAATCATTTTCACTCTATACTGGACTGTGGTAAGTGTCCATTTATATTATAGGTGATTATCAATTTGCATTTCAAAGTAAATTGGCAGATGTTTAATCAAAGGCTAACTAGTAGTAATAATAGCAATAATGAATGTTCAGTCATTAATTTAGAATTCTAGATGGTTACATGCCTCACAGTTTCCTCATCTAAAAAATAAATAATATGAATGACTATTTCATGATGTCATGAATTAAATGAAATAATACAAGTAGAAAAATGAATAAAGTGCATGAAAATAGTAAACAATAAATATGGGTTATTATTATTATCTACCTAGAGGCCTGGCACATGAAATTTGTGCACTTAGAGGGGTCCCTCAGTCTGGTCTTCACCCTCTCACAGTCAGAGTTGTTGGGGGATGTCTGACTGACAGCTTCATGGGGAGCAGGCCTAAGCCATCAGTTGGACATCCCTAGAGCAGCTGTGGAGGCAGAAGTTCCTGCCACCACTGCTGAACTCCCCACATAAAAACCCAGCTTCTGGCTAAGTGGAACTCCCTCTGTGGGAGCGCAATGACCACCAGTGGGCAGCTCCTGCATTGAGCATCTGCCCCTTGGTGATCAGTGAGTGTCATAGCAACCAGTCACTCCACTCTGGGGTTGATTTGCATATTAGCCTTTTATTACATAGGATGGTGCAGGAGAATTTAGAAAATGCATAAAAGCAAAATGAAGAAAAAAAAATCACTCCTTGCCTACCTCTAAGACACAATCTTTGGAAGGGTATAAAATACTTTCTTTTAAAATACTTTTAGCCCTAGCTGTTTTGGCTCAGTGGATAGAGTGCCAGCCTATGGACCAAAGGGTTCCTGGGTTTGATTCTGGTCAAAGGCACGTGCCTGGTTGGAGGCAACCAATCAATGTGTTTCTCTCACATCAGTGTTTCTCTCTGTCTTTCCCTCTCCCGCTCTCCTTAAAAATCAATGGAAAAATATCCTCCAGTGAGGATTAACTGAAAAAAAATTTTTTAGAAAGTTTCTTTGTAAAGTGTGGGTTCTAAAAGTTATAATCATATATCTGGTTTACTGCCAGTTTTTCAATTGATATTGTTGCTTGATCATTTTTAATGTTCTTAAATAATCTACAATGACATCATTTTTGTCAACAACAAAGTATTAAATCTGATAAATTTTTTTGCTCAGTTTGTGGACTTGGATTTTTAGATGGGTTATTAACATTTCATTTTAACACATAATGTGACTAAAGAGCTTTGTGCAGCAAAAGGTTTCTGTATTCAGAATAGTGTTTTGTTTTTTTTAATTCATGTCAACTTGTGATACTTCATCTCCAGATAAGTTTCTATTTAGTGTTTAATAAAATCTTTTTCAATATTCTAGCCTGATTCAGCTATGGCAGGGACAAATAAGAGGAGGTTTTCTCCTTCTTGGGACAGACTTATTTCCTCTTCCACAAACTTTTGGCTTCCGGGTTTTTCCACCAGGAAGGATGGTCAGAAAATTATTTTCAATGGTTTTAAACAAATTATAATAGTGTTAGAGTCATTGTTATTTCACGGGAAGGGATATAATTTTTATCTTCATGTATTTTTACAGCCATGCCTCAAGGGTATAAAGCTCACATTTGTGTTATACTTTTTAACTTAATAAAGCCTTACATTTATTTTATTATGTTTAATCTTATTTTTGGGCTTTTAAATTTAGTTTGGGTGATTAAAAATAAACAATAATTCTTTTATTCACTAGCTTTTTCCCTAGAGTTATGTTATTTGCAAATGTGATAACATTTTCTGATTCCCAGCAACATAAGTAATAATTGTTTTGAAATAATAAAACTGTGATGTGAACAACCGTTGTCTGTATTCAAACTACTGGCCACTAGTCAACATTTATCAGCCTTGTAATAATGATTTCATTGGAAGCTTTATTGAAAATCTTACTAGAATGGACATATAACAGAATATGTCATTCCTATGATCTACCAATGCAGTTATTCCACTAAAAAGGTGATGGCATTATAGTGACCTGATATCAATGAATGGCACAATGATGGTTTTCAGTAGCTAAAATACCCCTTCTCAGGTGTTCGCAAGCTGATTTATTATTATGTTTTTTACTTACTTGATTTTTTATTGCTATACCTTATCTCCTTCCAACATTAATTTGTGAATTTTAAAAGGTATTTCTTCATATACATTCTAGGAATGTTGTCATAATGACTTGATTCATACGGTGTTTAATCTGGACAGACTTCACAAAGCAAATTAGTCTTGAGTTGTACTTGGAGGAGGAAAAGATAGATAGTTTGCTAAACTCAGTCAGAAATTGCACTTTAAGAGGGGAAGCAATATGGGCTCAGTGGAGTCCAGGCATGTGAACAAACAAGTCATTCTCTAGGGATAAGACTTTCTGTAGTATATACTTTAAGTCACTTCTGCATATCTCTTATTCTTTCTTTAACACTAATCAAAACTTTTATTAGTAGTAAAATACAGTTTTTATTTAAAGAACACCATACTATTAAAGTTTCACTCTATTGTGTTCTTTAAATAACCTGTCAAGTGAAGAATGACTTTGACCTTAATTTTCAAATGACTAAATGGAGGTCTTGGTTAAGTTCTTTCCCAGGAGTTGAGTTGTGGTGTAGACTAGAACCAGAGTGGTAATTCACTCCCAGTGCTGTGCAGAGTCTGTTCTTTCTACGGTGCTACATTTGCTGCTACAAAACAAAATTCTGGCATTTGCCTTCTGAATCCAGACAATGAAAAACCATCTTTCTTCTTGTAAGCATGCATCTGTAAGTTTTTATTTATTCATTTGTTTATTCTGGATTTAGGTATTGTTTGTTTTTCCCTACTAGAGGTTTCGGTTAATGAAATGTTTAGCAAAGTAGGATAGGCCACCCTCTTAGATTATCTTCCTGATTAGCACTTAGAGAAAAAAAGGGATAAAACAAAAATATAAAGTTTAAATCACTTTAATGATGTTATCTAAAATTTTTATGGTTATTTTAATCTTCTGAGATTTTCTTCTTTTTTTTTTCTTTTTATTTTGAATCCAGGTCACAGTGTTTTATCATTGTTTCTCCTCAAAGCTTTGAATGGGACATGGATGTTTATTTACATTCCTACTTTCTGTTATTGTGCATATGTCTATGTGACTGTATTCACAAATTAATGTTGGAAGGAGATGTGTAATAACAAATGTATGTTGTAGTGTTTTGCTCCAAATTGAAAAGATATTAAGATGCAGACCCTCTTGCTTTTTAAGTATTTCATTCTTCTTTTCACAAATGTTGCCATTTCCTCATACACAAAATTTGAAAAAGACCAAGTATAAGCAGGAGAGAATGTTAATATTTTTCATTAGACATTTTTGCAGCTCTAGCTATTTATGAGAAATTAAATTATATTTAATAGTTTTATATGAAAGAGACTGCTTATTGAATAATAAAAGTTTGGAAATAGAACTGTCATATCTGCTGTCCTCTTTAGGAATGACTTTTTCTAATAAAACTTAACTTTAACCTTAGAATATGATGTATCATATTAACTTAGAGAATGTGCCATAAAATTATGTCTGTAATGAAAAGGGTAAGATTCATCTGAGTTTCCTTTTCCTTTTTTTTTTTTAGCTCTATCTTTCATAGGGCCATTGTGTGCTGCTTGCTGATGTGTGTTTTCCAACAGAAAGTGATACCTATTGTTTTTACTGCAGGGACAATAAAGTATCTTGGAGTTGTGCAGTTTATAACCTGTTCAACTGTACAGAGAGGCTTTGCAGTGCATAGAGTTTTCCCCTTACACCAATAACTTATTGCCTCTCTTAAAGTTAAAACCACATTTTATATTTTGAGACGAACTCCCACCATTCTCTTTTGAGGGTTTCTCCGTGACTTGTTTAAGAAGTTCTATATTATAATTATCAAATTCTTAGTAAGGCGTACCTGGACTGTGGGTAACTTCTGCATACAGAAAAGTCTGTTGACCTTGGAGAACATGGTTCCATCCCTACCTGGGAAAAATCTGACCCTTTAGTCAGATTTGTTTCAAGACTTCACCATTCTGAGAGCCAGGATAAAATTGAAATTCCCTTTCTAAGGGGCTTCTACTACTCTGTGTCTCTTAAGTCTTTATTTTACAGAATGTTGTCTCTTCTCCTTGGGGTCGTCTCTTCTGTGATAATTATGGGACATCTCCTGGTATCACTGGAATTCCCCTTTGGAGAAGGCAGATGCATTTAACTGCTATCAACCCCATGAATAGAAGGGGTGCAAATTATTCCTGGAAAGTTCAAAGTCCAAAGAGCTCCTGAATTGGCCTCAAATGCTACCACTCTAGTGTTGTCCCTGTGATGATGTTGGCATCTGTATTAGATTCTTAGGGCTGCCATAAAAAGTACCACAAACGAGTGCCTTAGAAACATAGACATTTATTGTATCATAGTTGGGGAGGATTCTTCCTTCCTCTTCCAACTCCTGGGAACCCTAGATATTGCTTGGCAGCTTAACATTATCTGTTTCCGTGTTCATATCCTGTGTTCCCTTGGTGTCTGTCTTTGCCTGATAGTCTCATCTCTGTGTCTCTCTGTCCAAATTTTCTTCTTCTAATAAGGATACCAGTATATTGAATTAGGACTCACAATAATAAGCTCATCTTAACTTGATTAGATTTGTCAAGATTCTATATCTAAATTTACAGTTCTGAGGGTTAAGTCTGCAAATATCTTTTTGAGAGAAAAATTCAACTCATAAGAACATGTCTGAACTCTATATATTGCCGTTGTCATTAGTGCATATTACAGCTCCATCTAGAGTCATTATGGAGGGAGAGAGACAGTTTAATACTCAGTTTGGGTACTGTATACCAATTAAGACTGGGTTTCAAATTTCTTCCCTTCAAATGAACTCATTTAGCCTCTTTTTCTGGACCAGCCTATGCCTAAAGGCACAATGAGGCAAGGCCCCATATCTTCAGCGTCACAAACCCAGGTACCCTCTCCCCGCACAATCTTTGACTTTGGTAGGAGCCTATATATAACTCTCATCTTTTTCTACCATCACATAATTCAATTTTAAAAATTCTCTACATACCATGTTTCTGGCTGCAAGTTAACATTCTATTACAATTAATAACAGTAATGATTACATTTTACACTAATGATTACGTCTTCCATTGAGTGATAGAGTGCTCTCACTAAATGTTTTCTCTGAGATGCTTTACTCAAGCTTTGGACAATCTATTAAAAAAAAAACAGCAGCAAAACTCTTTTGGTTCTGATCCTATTTGAATACTTTCCTTAATTTTCTTAGAGCTAAGAGTTGAGCAAGTCCTTCTTGAATGTCTTCCTTCACTAGTCTCTATTCTGACTTATGAATATTTTACCCATTCCTCTCTTTTGTTACCTGTATTTCATTGCTGCTTCTATCCTCTGAACAGTAATTCCCAAAATACCTATCTCCATGCTAGGCTTTGTCTTTCAGATGGATAATTTTTATTTCTTAAAGAAACATAGAAAATAATTTTTAATGCTTCTCCAAGGTCAAAGTCTTTCTAACTATAAAATTATATGGTTGGAGTAAAATTATTTATATAATGTGATTTCAACATTCATATGGTTTGGGGGAAAGCATATTTCAATTGTGGTAATTTAGTTGTAAAATCAGACAGACTCTATTTCTCTACAAACATCAATTCTGGCCAGAAATCAGCAGCTCCTATTTTTAAATGGCTTCAGTTGAGGGACTGGAGTGCAGGTGTTTAATAACATATTCATAAGAACTCCCCAGTTTCTATGTTTGTTATTTTAAAATGCTTCGGTTTGTTGCACAATTCTAAGGCCCATTCACTCGCAGTTTGCCGCACTTGTTACTGAAACAGTTCTCAAGAGCACTTCGTAAAGCCAAGGAGATAGGCAGAGGGGGCCTTTAAATATTTTATAAAACAAAGGAACTGAAACCTACACAAACACAAATGTCCAGGAACAAAAAGAAAAGCAAATGTCATCCTATATAATAAAAGATAAACATGGAAATTTGACCGTACCTTCACTCCTGATTGGCTATGCTACCAGCCAATCAGGAGTGGGGGCAGGGCCAAGTGGCATGAGCACTGGGCCTTGGGGTGGAGATGAAACAGCAGTGGTGGCAACGCCCAGCCCCTGGGCGCTGTGAGGGGAATTAGTGGCAGCAGCAGTGGTGGTGGTGGCAGCGGGGAGCACCCGGTCCCTGGGCACTGTGAGTGGAAGTAGCGGTGAGCGCCCAACCCCCAGGGCTGGGTGGTCACAGGCAGCAGGGGCTGAGCTGAGCAGGGTGACGACTGGGTGCCCAAGGCCTAAAGCAGGCTGGAGGTGAGCCATCAGTTGGACATCCCCTGAGGGCTACCAGTGAGAGGGGGCAGGTTGAGTTGAGGGAGTGCCCACCCCCAGTGCACGAATTTTGTGCACAGGGTCCCTAGTTTTTAAATAAAATTGAACCATGATCTCACTAAAAATAATTGCCAGTATAAAGCATACAGATAATAGAAATTAACTTTTAC
Source organism: Antrozous pallidus (assembly GCA_027563665.1). Classification (NCBI taxonomy): domain Eukaryota; kingdom Metazoa; phylum Chordata; class Mammalia; order Chiroptera; family Vespertilionidae; genus Antrozous; species Antrozous pallidus. The sequence continues at coordinate 75,651,765 of CM050508.1, forward strand.
TATTTTCCTTAAATTTCTTTCTTTTAACTCAGTTTTTAATAGAATGTTTTAAATATGCTTCGTATAGAAGTTCTGTTGTTAAGATAAATATAACTGCTAAATATAGAATCATGAATCTGTATAATTTATATAGCTTAAAACTTTTCATTTAACTGAATGTATTGCTATTCTTCTTAGTGTTATTTTAGTTTACTAGATTTCATAAGTTTATTTTACTATTAGAATTTTTATTAACTATATTTATTTCCTTCTCTGTGTTCTCCTCCAAGTTAATCTAGAAATTAACTATCAGTTAATTGAAATGGATTCAGTGTTGCTCTTGGCTTACAATAAGCACTTAACAAAGGTTATGTATTTATTTATTAATATATGTTAGCATCTAATTGTCACCTTCCTGGTTAAGTTAGTCAACAAAAATTTAGTGCTTTATGTAGGCAAAATATTATTATATTACTCATCTACAAAGATGAATAATATGTGGTCAGTAAACTGAGTGAGGCCATAATAAGATATGTAAAGGGTGACAAAAAAAGTAGTGTAAGTGCAATTAAACATTAGAGGTTGTGTTATGGTGCACATACAACATAGACATGGAGAAAAGAAAGATCTGGTAATAGAATATTCATAACAGCTTTGACAATTATGACAGCATCAAAACACTGACTTAATTTTAGGCAAGCAGAGAGCAGAGAAAAGTCATTTCAAGCAGTAGGAACTGCATGCTCAAAAACATGGAGTTATGAAAAAGCGTTAACATATTTGAGAATCTCAGAACAAGATATCAATGACCATATGAGAGTTATTTCAAGAGATATAACTGCAAAGATGAGTGATAGATGGGCCAGGAAGAGCCTTGAGGCCACCTAAGCAATTTAAACTGCATTCTGTAGGCAGTGGGGAGACATTATAGGAATGTAAGCAAGTGGATAAAATGACAAGATTTGCATTTCAAGGAAGTCTCTGAAAACATTGTAAATGAGGGATTGGAGGAAGTAAGACCAGAGACAGAAACTAGCAGGCTATTTCTGCAGTCCAGAGATGCTAAGGCCCTGATCTGAGAACTAAAACTTTCCAATGAACTGGAGTGTTCATTTTTGTTATGTGAAGAAACTCTAAGATTAGTGCATTCTCTGTGGACAAATGTTTACAGTAAGACAAACACAAATAAGCATGAACTCATAGTAATAAATATAATCCAGGAAACTGAAAACTTTTGTTTCCATAGCAAACCATTTTCTCACCATAACAAAAAGTCAAATCAGAATCAGAATGTTGCCCTAGAATCAGAATAAGGGGAGCTAAAATAAAAGAATATTTAATAGTTTCGGGCAAGCATAGCCTAGTGTAACCATCTTGCCAAATGTATAAAAAATATTTTGAGTCCTTGGCCACACCTCCCATCACCAATGGACCCAGTAGGTATGGCCTTGCCAGTGGGACTAGCATATAAAATAGTGTAAGGCCAAGAGCTAAGGTATTTGCATTTTTAAAATAGAATATGGGTAATGCTGAGATTTGTCACTTTAATTTTGTTATCTGCTTCTGATGCTCCCTAATCCACTCTGAGTGATATAATTTTATTTTCTTCTTTAGCTACGTTAAGAGTCAGATTATAACAGTCTTCTAAACTCTAATCTAAATAATGTATGAAGTGACTTTATATATCCCTATTGAATTCCCCAAAAATAGTGGTCACTATATTTTAAAATTTCTGAGGAAAACTCTATTGTGGCTACCCTTCCCCTCTCCTTTAAAATTCTGCCAACTCACTATCTTGTGAAATCATTGTGTGTGGTTTTCTCACTGAAATTTCTGTGGATTAACTCCATAAGCAAAAATTAGTTTTAGGGTAAGCTACTTGAATTAAATATAAAACCTCAGTTGATGATGCTTAAACAGCATTTATCCAAAAATACTATAGCCTACAGAAAGAGAAAAGGCTTGTACAACCAGGCTTTTGATGACTCAAATAAAAATGTGTCCACCTTAATTTTAGCATCATATAATGTACTTGTCATCTTGTTAAATGACCTAGAGACCATGTCTCTCCCATAAAGAAAAGAAGTGGGAAGATGTATTTTTTTAAATGCAGTTATATTTTAAAATTCTGGGTGACTTCTAATTCTGAAAGAATTATAGATTATTTTTAAAAAATCATAATTTTGGCAGTAGTTCCCCAAAACTATTGCTGACAACTTCTACTAATATACTAGAGGCATGGCACATGAAATTTGTGCATGGAGGGTGGCCAGTCTTCTTCCTTTCCAATCTGGGACCCCTCGAGGGATGTTCAACTGGGATCAGGCCTAAATGGGCAGTGTAACATCCCTATCGCAATCCAGGACTGCGGGCTCCCAACTGTTCACCTGCCTGCCTTCCTGATTGCCCCTAACTACTTCTGCCTGCCAGCCTGATCACTCCCTAACCACTCCCCTGCCAGCCTGATCGACACCGAACTGCTCCTCTGCCAGCCCAATTGCCCCTATCTGCCCTCCCCTGCTGGCCTGGTCACCCTTAACTGCCCTCCCCTGCAAGCCTGGTTGCCCCTAACTGCCCTCCCTTTTGAGCCTGGTTGCTCCCAACTGCCCTTCCTTTCTAGCCCGGTCACTCCCAACTGCCCTCCCCTGATGGCCTTGTTGCCCCCAACTGCCCTCCCCTGATGGCCCAATAACCCCTTACTGCCCTCCCTTGCCAGCCTGGTCATCCCTAACTGCCCTCCCCTGCTGGCCAGGTCATCTCCAACTTCCCTCCCCTGCAGGCCTGGTCCCTCACAACTGCCCTCACCCTGCTGGCCAGGTTTCCCCAAATTGCTGACCCCTGATGGCCCAGTCACCCTTACTTCCCCTGCAGGCCTGGTCATCACCAACAGCCCTCCCTTGCCAGATTGGTTGCCCCTAACTACCCTCCTCTGTAGGCCTGGTCTGTCCCACTGCCCTCCCCGGCTGGCTGGTTCCCCCACAACTGCCCTCTCCTGCAGGCCTGCCCCCCCAGCTGCCTTCCTCTTCTGGCCTGGTCCCTTGAACTTCTGTCCCCTGCTGGCCATCTTGTGTCCACATGGCGGTGGCCATGTTTTGTATGTTGTGGGGATGGTGAATTTGCATATTACCATTTTATTAGATAGGATGGAAAGAGGAGTAGAATTAAGAGAAAAAAATGTTCAATATTGAGATGAATAGTTGTGAAACTTGCATGAAATGAGAAAGTCATTAACATTTAGGTAGTAGATGAATTTACCTTCAGGAATACCACAAAGCCATTGTGAAGAATAGTGAGAAAGAATAGAGTATTGTCATAGACACTAGAATAGAGAAGTTCAAAAAGGAAGTAGAGAACATTGTCATATGCTATAGAAAAATCAAAATCTAGATGGAAGAGTGCTGTGAGAAAAATATGTCCCAACACCCATCTAAATGCTTTGCGTGTAATAACTATTCCCTGTAATAACCTAATGAGCTTTGTGTCTGCAATTCATAGATGAGGGAACTAAGGACAAGCAATTTTTCTAAGGTTATACAGTTGGTAAGTGGTGGAGTCTAACTGTGAACTACAGTCTATCTTGAGAGGCTAAAAACCAGAATGTTATACTGAAACTCACTCAGATCAAAGAGGTGATGCACTTGGACACTAAGAAAGCACAGGTGCCCAGCCAATGTGTCTCAGTGGTTGCACAATGACCTATGAACCAGCAAGTCACATCTTAATTCCTGGTCAGGGCACATGCCCAGCTGTCTGCTTGATCCCCAGTGGGGGCCATGAAGGAGGTAGGTGATCAATGATTCCCTCCCATCATTGATGTTTCCATTACTCTCTTCGTCTCCCTTCCTCTCTGAAACCAATGAAAATATATAAAACAAGAGAGAAAGCATAGGTGAAAACCTTCACATGCACCTTTCCTCTGGGCTTAGGAAAAATAGATGACTTTATATTCTGATGAGTAAAAGTGTGGGGGACAGAACAGAGCAGTAAATGAATGTCTTTTTCACCTGACATCTTAAATTTTCATGTCTAATTAGGAGATAAATTTGAACAGGAATCATGGAGGAGAACTGGAGGAGGCTGTAGTGGCCCTCTTTAGGGCCTAAGGAAAAGTGAGCAGCTATGCCATCAGTCTTATGGTGAATGTGCCTCTGAGCCACCTAGAAACATGTTTAAAATGCACAAGCAGGCCTGAATACCATCCCTAGAAATTCTGGATTAGCCTGAGCTGAGGCCTGGAAAATGTGAATTTGGGAGATGTCTGGATGATTTTGAAATATTCTCTTGTTTAAAAATCTTACATACAGAAATCATAGGTAAAGTCTTCATTATTATTAAAGTAGTCAGACAAGGTAACTAAAGCAAATAAGCTGTGCTTGGGTAAACTGCCTATATTTTTCAGTCTTGACATACTCTCTTGTTCCTTCCTATCTTTCTCTGCATGTCCTAGTTGGGAGTGTCTATACTTTATCTGCTTCTTGTGTTCAAGTTACTGTTTCCTTCACATTAGAAGGTCATAATTTAAGGCTGGGCCCCTTTAGAGGCATTTATATGTCAGAAAGAAGTCCTTACATGTAGGAAAACTTGCAAGTTTACCCAAATAAAACTGTTTCTGTAAAATGAAGGCTGATGCTCAGGGAAGGAGTGTCACCTTTGGCACAGATCAAGTGTAGGCCGCCATCTATAAATAAGGTGGTTTCTGAATCTAAAACCACGTAACTCATTTATAAATCAGTAAGCTTTCCTTTCACCCTTAATAATGAAACAGAAGTTTCTTCTGCTTCATAAATACTGTATTTAGTAATATTGTTTAAGGCTGGCTTTACATCTTCAGGCACAAATTGAAGCTATAAAACTGATTTTTAACTAGCATAATGGGCAGTTGGGGATAAAAGAACAATATAATACTGGAAATAATCTGATTTGAAAAAGAAATGCCCCAAAAAAGGAATACCCTTAACACATGGGCAAGAAAGCGCATATTAGAACATTACATGAGGTAAAGCAGCATATTCCAGCAATTTAGCAAGCAAAGCCCATTATTCTGTTGCTCCCTGGTGTTCTGATCTGATTCAAGTCCGAGGACAGCTCAGCTTCTTCCCTCAGCAGCTCCTGGGTACTCCTCATGCACTTTGAATCAGAAATGATGATACCAGCAAAGATGTGTATGACAGGCTGTGCCCAGACCCTCGTTCACATTCAGCCAATTAACAGGCTCTCCCATCTGGACCCCAGTCTCCCTGTTGTACATCTTGTCACAGTGTGGTGGCTGAGACCGAGCTGGGCTCTGCAGGCTTCAGATGCTGCTAGGAAAGCCAAAACTGGCCATGCCACATGATGTTTGACAAAAATGGGCTCAGCTGGAAATGGCTCTTCATGTGTTTTTCAAATGCCCGCCCACGGTTCTCTGAGACAGTTTTGCCTTTGTGTCTGCTGTGGGGGGCGGTCCTTATACACTTCCAGCCTCAATTAAATACAAAAGCTTTTATGTAATGCACATTGTCACCCAGCCTTTCTGCTTATTCTGTGAAGGGACATGACTTACACCAACTCAGCTCTCTGCTAGTTATGAGAATCTTGTTCAGTTGGATCTCATGTAAACAATTTTGAATAATTCTTTTTAAGTAGAGAGGGGTTTCTTCCCCCGCACCATCTCTGCCGTCATTTTGACTCCACCTACTGTATCACCTAAGTATGAAGAACAGAATAGTAGAAATCAAAGAGAATAAAATGTGCTTAAAGAACATTTTTTAAAAATGTACATCCATTTTTTTTAAATGTCTGTACCCAAGATAAAATGTTAAAGTAACTTAGATAATTATTTTATTTGTTGGCACAGGTTAGTCTGTAGCAGGCCCTGTGTAGAAAGTGGATTACCCTCCCATGAGCTGCCCTGTCCATCAGATTCCCTTTCAATTATTATCACTAGCCAATGGGAACACATTCTGGGGCTGCACCGCCACAATTGGACCATTTAACCCATGATGTATCATTTCTTTTCATATAATAGTACAAGATGTGATTATCCTTAACAGTCTCTACTAATACTCCACTTCAAACCCAATAATACTTAAGCCAAGATGTTCATAATCACTAAAACACTGTTAAACTCAAAATAAGAAGTAAAGCCTTTAAAAAAATAGCGTGGCATAAGCATTTTTGTTTGAAGTATTAAGTATCAGCCCCATGTCTTTTGGATGCCCCAGTGAGGTCCTGTGGTATAGCTATGAGGGGAAGCTGTGGGCAAATATGGGAAAAATAGGAAAAACAGACTCCAGCTGAGGCCATCTTAGCACAGCTCCTAATGGCCAGACTCTCTTTGGCTCACCTTGTTAAGCATCTGCCTGCAGCCCTCAAATAACTCCGTTTGAGGCACAGCTGCTGTAATAAGCTGATCGGACCCACAAGAGATTCCAGCTAGCAGATGGGGACTGGTTGATTGAGAGAGACTGAGCTAGTGTCTGGCCACCTATTTTTAGACACAACTTTCCTGGAACCCCCTCCCTGCCACCCCAGTAAACTCACACAGAAGGGAAACAGACAGGAAGAGAACCAATTCTTTAAAGGAATAAATAGAAGAAAAATGTTTGTTAAGCCAAGCATTGCATGTGAGGGCAGATTGAGTAAATCAAGGATGTTGCTTTGCAGCAGCCTTTGGACCAGGAATCTTCCCCAAATAAAGTGAAATAAAAATGAATGGTATGCCTGCAATATTTCAAATGTGAATTTAAAATGGTTACCACGAATGGCCTTTTAATAGCGATGCTAGTAGGAGGCCAAAAGTGTTATTTGCTTCTCACTTCTATGTACCAAGTGGGTGCGAAAGGCAAATTTCAGGAACACCGTTGGACCTCTCTGGTTTACTCGGTGCAATTAAGTCTGTGGTTCTCCTTAACGTTAGGGCAATAGGAACGATGAACTTTACTTGGACTTTATCATTCTTTCTCAGAGCCCTGGACTTCTACTTGCTTAAAAAAAATTAAACAGAAAAAAAGTAAAACAGCAGAAAGGAGCCATTCCCTAGGTGCTGTCATCCTTTTATAGAAGCTTGTAGAGGCTCCCAATTCAAGTTAGCTGCACAGTCGGAGATTAAGATCATGCCCCGGAGACTGGAACTCCTCAGAACAGAAAAGGAGGTCCTGGCAGTTGCCCCAGCTACCTATGTCCCAGCCCTTCTGAAGAGTGACTGAGGATCTTCAGCTAGAGAGGTGCTGGGCCACTGAGGTGACCTTTATTTGAAAGAGCTTCCCTCCTTCCTCTCTACACTCTTCTTAGCAAGTTTCTCTTCCTGAGATTTTTCTCCCAGCTGTTTCACCTTTATAAGCTGTGTTGCATCTCTTGAAAAAGAGATACTGCTATTCTCTAGAATGGGGGCCTTTCTCCCCCCTGTTATAGTGCTAAAAGTAGTGGTGTCAAAAGAAGGGGATCATTGTGAAGTGTCAGGTGTGAGGAGCAGGTCTCCTCCTGGTAGGTTCTTGTCTCATGAACTATGAAGAATAAAATTCAGGGACTACATGAACTTGTTATTAAAAGGGTGGAAATTTATTCGGAGCAATACAGATCCCATGTAGGGAGGGTGTCCCAAGGGGGTAACCCACTAAGCTCCCATTTTCTATAAAGGCTGTAGTTCTTTTTCTATTCACGCTCTCTTCTAATTGGACTCCTTCCCTATTTTATGACCCTGTGGTTTTCTGATTGGTCACTCTTTTGCATAATATCCACTTCAAAGTCCAAAACCCACCTGGTGCTCCCCTCCTCCTCTCCCTCTTGTCTTATAGCATACCTCTATCTCCTGTGAAAATCTGTTTCCCTCTTTCTGCCATTTGTGGACATTTCTCTATCCTCCATGAAAGTTTGATTTCTTTTCCTCATACTTTGTGACTTTTCTTTATCCTCTATGAATGTATGCCTTCCTCTCCCCTTATCCTGGGGCATTTTCCTATTCCCTGTGACAGTATATCTTTTGGCGGCTCCAAGTCCTCACCTAAGCATTTCTCCCCTATGCATTCCTCTTTATTCCTAAGACTCCCTAAACCTGCCTATTTTATCACTAAAATTCCTTTCAATTGAATAGTAGCTTCAAAATATAAAAAGGCTTACAAAAAATAAAGGAAAAGCTGATGAGAATCCCCTACAGGCTCCTCTGACCATAATAATTTGTGCACAAGGTGATGCATCTCTATAGACAGCAATTCCCCTGTCCAGCCCAATTATAGTGTCTTGTCAAATTCCATTCAGATTTTTTAAAATAACCCTTCCCTAAGACTCATATAACACATTTTAAAAGGTGCTTTAAATGGATACAAAGTAATGGCTTTGAGATGATAATCACATATTGGACCTAGAAAGAACACTGGAGACAATATCATCCCCTTTATTTTAGGGATGTGGAAACTGAGACTAGATTTTAATTAAGTGGCTTGACCAAGAGCTCACATTTTTTTAAGTGGCATTACCACCACTAGAATCCAAATTTGATGTCAATCTCTTTAAATCATGTTGTATCCATCAATCCAGCAGTGGGCAGGTTAGCTAGTAAGACACACTGCAAATCTGTATGCATTCACTGCAGCACAGTGCAAAGGGAATTAGATGAAAGGAAAGCATTTTAGGTAGACCACATTTGAGATCTATCTTTTACTGTGTTTCCTTGGGCCAATTATTTAACCTCTCTGTTCCTCAGGGTCTGAATCTATAAAGTGGAAAGAATAAAATTCACCTCTTAAGGCTGAACTAGGATTGATGCGTCCGTGCAGATGTGGTTCTTAAAGAACTAACCTATTGCCAACTATTACCTTTATCTAAAACGGTGGTGGGGAATGTGCAACCCGGGGGCCCTGGTGCCCTGCAAAATCATTTGGTCAGGCCCTGCCAAGGCAACTGCAGGCAGGACTTGAAATTAAATAAATCTGGAGCTTTTTTCTTAGCGATGTAAATTTATACTAAGTGAATTATATTAAGCACATGATTTAATAAATACCCAAATGGCACTTGGCAGAAAAAAGGTTCTTCACCCCTGCTCTGAACAATCTGCTTTCTCTTAAAACACACACACACACACACACACACACACACACACACACACATTTTAGCACATACTTTTCTATATTAGTAGTTTTGACGGTATAATTATTTCCCTTTAAGTTGTAAGATTTTTCAAATGAGCATAAAGAGTACTTTTTATAAATGTGCTACTTATTACCCAATTCTAGATCACAAGTACAGATATAACATAAAATCAGTTTATAATGCATGCTAGTTCTACCAAATGATTCCTCATTCTTTCAATTATTCTTCTTTATTATCACTTTCTGTATTCAATTTTTGAGACAGAGAATTGCTTCTATTTCAACTTTTAATCAATTCTATGAGCAAACTTTATAAGTTATTCCATGACATGCTTTGTTTAAATGTGTTCTTATAATCCACTAATTCTGTTATTACATTGGAGTAAAAATTTATTGAATTTGACTGGCTGGATTTATTTTTCATAAGCCACACTACTTTATTGCTTTTGATTCTAATATCATATGGATAGTTACAGATTTTTCTTTCATAACATGTATTCCTTAATATACTCAGAATTGATATTATTGAGAGTAATTTCCGAGCTTGTTCTTCTAATGATGTTTGAAATGGATTACAATGTTTGGCCTCACATATTACCCCAAGTCGCTGTAACTTGAAGAATAAATGAATGGTACTTTCAAATTAACCAACTACCATGCTCCCTGGAATATATAGTACAGGAATCTTGATATTTTAAATTCCTGATTTTTCTAACTATAGTATTTATTACTTACTTTTTAATGTAAAGATTTTTTTTTAATTTCTATTGGGAGGAGAAGGATAAATAAAATTGTTTTTCAATTTGCTCTCCACTGTATACACACATACCCACAAGAATATAGACAAAAAATACCCCAAACAAATGAACAAAAAAAAATCCCCAAATCAAAACATCCTCAACTTGCATCAATGCTTTGTATTTTGACCAAAAAAAATGGATCTTCAGAGGAACTGCAAAATGCAAAATCAAATGACTGAGGATGCTGAACAAAGACCATTATTAACATACAACATGTTTATATTACCCAAGTAGCCACAGTTGATATTCTCCATTTCTGTAATACTTTGGAACCACATAGCTGCTTTCTTAAATCTAGTCCATGCCAGCTTCCAAAAACCAGGTAAGATTTCAGTTAGCTTCACTCTTCCTCAGTGTCTTCTGGTTTTGATGCTTTGCTATCCAACACTTGCCAAAGGAACTGTTCATCTAACTTCCTAAGACTTATTAAGCAGTTTGTACCAAACTGCTGTGCTTTCCTCATTGGTCACTCTACTACACAGTATTAGTTTTAAAGCTCAAAGCCCACATGCTGCCCCCTCTTCCTCTCCCATTATCATGCAACATTCCTCTATCCTCTGTGACTACCAGGGGACCGTATTCCAGGAAGCATTTCTGTGTTTGGTTTGACTTTTCTGTGACTGGTAATTGCAAAGGTGTTAGCAGAAAGGGAAGCTTGGACTTTGGGGTTGTTGAAATGAATAACTGTCCCGTCATCTTGAATCATGTTTACCTCTTCAATACCAGCTATAGAATTCACAGCAAGATTTTTAGAGAACCCTGAAGATTTTTGTCATCAGCTGTACTACCTTCTTCTTTCTGTGACCAATACCCTTGCCTCCTGCCTGGACTTGAGTCTGAGGTTTGGTAACTTATCTTGATTCATGCTGTTGGTAAATCTGTGGCAAGGGCAAGATGGCTGCCTCAGTGGAGCCAGATAATATCTGAAGGAGGCCTATGTATTCTTGATACAAAAGGAATATGTATTTAAATTATAATTTGTATAATTGATATAATGGAAAACATTAAATTCACATTTTACCCAGAGATAATCACAGTGTATTTAGTTCCTATCCTTTCAATTTTATGTATATGTTTTTAAAGTGATAATAGGATTAAACAATGCATGTATTACAGCATGCTTTTAAAAAACAAATCATAAAATATTTTCATGACCTTTAATATTTTTCTATGACATCACTTTAATGACTACATAATGTCTTATTTTACATAATACTTCGAGGACTAACAGGTTTATTTAATATAATGTAAAAGTTTATTGGAAGCATATATAAACTCCATCTGGGCAGGGTTGTCTCTAAAGGGAACCCTTCTGGGGAGGGGCCCTCAAATGGTAAAGGCATTTCTCTCTCTCTCTCTCTCTCTCTCTCTCTCTCTCTCTCTCTCTCTCTCTCCTTCCCTCCCTCCCTCCTTCCTTCACTCCCTCCTTTTCTCCCTCCCTCTATTTCTAATGGGAAAAATAATCTAAATATTCTGAATCTCCTGAGTATGGCTCTGGTTTATAAAGGCTGTAGCTCTTTGTCTGAACATGACCTTTTTTAATTGGTCCCTTTCCTTATTTTGGGACCCCTGTGCTTTCCTCATTGGTCACTCTACTACATAGTATTAGTTTTAAAGTTCAAAGCCCACATGCTGCCCCCTCTTCCTCTCCCATTATCATGCAACATTCCTCTATCCTCTGTGAAAATGTTTCCTTCTTTCCAATATACTGTGACTTTTCTTTATCCTATGTGAATGTATGTCTTACCAACCCACGCCCACCCTTATCCTGTAGCGTTTATCTTCTGTACAAGTAAGATAAGTAGTTTGGCATTTCCAAGCCCCCATCTATGCATTCCTCTCCCATGGACCATCTCTCAATTGTCCTGGTTGGAGATGTTTTATAACCCCTTATTGTTCTCCCAGCTGCTCAGGTCAGGACTGCTTTAATTGCTCAGGCCAGAAATGCCTCCATCCATCCTGGACCCCACTTCCTGTCTGCCTAATTAACCTAGCTAGCTAATCTTTATCATTTTTACTCTTCTTCTTCCCATCCTGCTGCCATCTAATAAATTGAAGGTGAACAATCACGTAAACAAAAATCTAGAAAAATAATTGTGTTTGGACCAAGTGACCTTGGTTATAAATATATATATTTGCTTTCAATGTTGTGATTTCTTGAGTGACCTAAAAATGTTTGGTCTTTTGCCTGAAATTTAAATACTTATTAGTGATACTTTAGTATAATTTATGATTCAAGTATATATGTTATTAAGATATGTCTATTTATTTTACTTCAAAAACTGCTATATTAATTATTGGTATTACCAAATGTTATTAGCAGAAAGGTACTTACAATTCAAATATGATGACCTTACTCAAAATAGACATCTACTTTAAACTTCTCCTCAAACATTCTTTTACCTCCAATTCTGACACTGACCACTTAAACTAAGTAGAGAGGCACTATCTCCCACTTTACCCCAGATACTATAACTTAATCATTATATCAGAAGTCAAAATCTCCTTGCCTTTTCTTTCTACATCAGCTTTTAATTTCTTAGGAAGGGGAGAGTTCAGTTTTAATGTTCATTTTCATTGCACCCATGCTAAATCATTAACATGTTTCTATTTCCCCTGCCATTATTTGTATGACCCTAACTTTCTGGGTATTTATGGAGAAATAATCTCTCTTTTTTTATCTTTATTGTTCAGTTTATTAATTACATGGTTTCCCCTTTTTATCCCCCTATAGCTCCCCTCCACCCTGTACCTATCCCACCCTCCACTCTCACCTCCCCTCCCCACTGTCCTCTCCCATTGTTGCAAGATTTTTGTCCAGTCTCTTGCTGCACTTCCCACAACCCTTTTCTCCCCAAGAATTGTCAGTCCATTCCCTCTCTATGTCCATGTCTCTGTTATATTCACCAGTCCATCCTATTCAACAGCCTATCAATTCACTTGATTTTTATGTTCATTTGTTGATAGATGTGTATTTGTTGTTCATAATTTTCATCTTTACCTTTTTATTCTTCCTCTTCTTAAAGAATATCTTTCAGCATTCATATAATATTGGTTTGGTGGTGATGAACTCCTTTAGCTTTTTCTTGTCTGCGAAGCACTTTATTTGACCTTCAATTCTGAATGATAGCTTTGCTGGATAGAGTAATCTTGGTTGTAGATTCTTGCTGTTCATCACTTTGAATATTTCTTGCCACTCCCGTCTGGCCTGCATCGTTTCTGTTGAGAAATCCGCTGACAATCATATGGGTGCTCCCTTATAGGTAACCAACTGTTTCTCTCTTGCTGCTTTTATGATTCTCTCTTTGTCTTTTGCTCTTGGCATTTTAATTATGATGTGCATTGGTGTGGTCCTCTTAGGGTTCCTATATATTGGGGTTCGGTGCACTTCTTGGACTCCTAAGTCAATTTCTTTCACCAGGTGTGGGAAGTTTTCAGTCACTATTTCTTCAAATAGGTTTTCATTGTCTTGGCCTCTTGCTTTTTCTGGCACCCCTATAATTCGGATGTTGGTATGTTTGAGGTTATCCCAGAGGCCCCTTATACTATCTTCAATTTTTTTGATTCTTTTGGTTTCTTGCTTTTTCAGCTGAGTGGATTTTACCTCTTTGTATTTCAAATCTTGAACTTGGTTCTTGGGGTGCTCCAGAGCACTTTTAGGTCTTTGTATAATATTTTTTGTTTCAGTCAGTGTATGCTTAATTTCTGGTTGGTCCTTTTTCATTTCCTTGAGAGTCTCCTTGATATCCTTGAGAGTCTCCTTCATTTCCTTGTAGGACTCATTCATTTCCATGTTGGTCTTGATTATTTCCTTGCAGGTCTCGTTTATATCCTTGAGGGTCTTGTTCATTTCCTTGTAGGACTCATTCATTTCCTTTGTGGTCTTGCTTATTTCCTTATAGGCCTCGATCTTTTGTTGGACCCTCTTGAAAAACCCTATTACCGTGGTTTTGAATTCCATGTCCAGTCGTTTTTTTTCCTCCATTTCTTTCACATCTGATTTCTTTCCATGTCACTGCATGGTGGCTGCTTCCCTGAGTTCGTCAATTAGCTTTGTGTGGTAGACTTCCTACTAGGGATAGTGGCTCAGCCTCCCCAGTTACCTGAGGTGGATATGGGCTGCACAGTCTTGCTGAAGTTAAGCTCAGTTAATCATTGTTAGCACTTGGAGGGTTGACCTCCAGGCCAATTGTCTGTGAAGCTCAGCTGTGCTCAGGTTGGATGGGCGGAGTCTCCGGGCCAAGCAGACAGCGTTAGCTCTGCCTTATGCAGCCCCAGGGACTCTATGCTGGGGGCAATGGCTGCCAGCACCTCTGAGAGAGAGCCGCTGTGGAGCTCCACCGGCTGCTGGGGAATTCAGACTCTCACCAAATGACTTTGCATGCGTAATGTCTCACCCAGGGTAGTAAAACAAAGCAGACTGAAGGTTTTCCGAATGGGAGACAAGTCGCAGAGCGCTCTCTGAGCTGTCACGCAGCTGAGCTGTTCGCACAAGCTGCCTTCTCCACAAGCCAGCAGACCCGGCAGCACCCGAGCTTCGGCGTGCCCTCCCACTGTCCAGTTTTCACCCCATGTGATAGTGGGTTCTCTGGACTTTGCCCAGAGCTTGAGAATCAGTCCAGTGGGACGTCTTTGTCTCCCCGTTTGAGAAAACTGGCCGGTTTTCAGCCACCTGCCCTCTCCGCTGGCGCGTGCTCCAAACCTCTCTCCGCTGGAATCTTTCAACGCTGCCGCCGCCACTCCTCCGAGTCACAGTGTCTTATCTTCACTTTTATTTGTGGAATTTTCACTCGGCGAGCTTTCTGGTGATTCTGGAAGTTGTTTGTTCTTTCATTAAGTTGTAGTATTAAAATTGCTGATTATGACGGCAGATAGGTGTTTTACCTTTGCCGCCATCTTAGTTCTCTAAGGAAGTTTTTGAAACAGTCTCTCTTAACTAAAAAATGGTTGTAAGAAAATGTCAACTATACCAGCAACATTTATTACACTGAACAATGACTGTTTCCTAACCAGATAGTTTATTTTTCCACTTTGCTGAGCCTCATCCTTTCTAGTCTATGTTATTTTAATTTCTTTCTTTCTTTTTTATATTTCCTATATGTTTAAGGATTAAATATCCCCCATTATTTTCTTTTGTTCCAGATTAATGTATTTAATGAAGTATTGTGGGGAAAAAACCTGCATACCTGATCTTTTCTACAGCCACTAGAGCAAAGAGTATCAGTCTTAGATTTTCTGTCTTAGAGGTTAGGATATGAATTTAGCTTAAATACATGTGGCTTAGAGTGTCTCTCTATTAGTTATAGACATTATATTATAATTATTGCTTTTGGTGGTTTTCTGGAACTGAGCAATCACTAGATAAACAGAAATATTGTATTATGAAAAAATAAATATTTATTTTGACCATTAGTTTTCTAAATTCCACACTTCTTTCATTCTTAAAAATTTATTTCCTGGTATTTGTTTGTTTGTTTTGCTTACTCTAAACTGTAAGGTACTAGGAACTAGGGATTATACCAAATCAAAATTTCTGAAAACAAATATAATTAGAACACCTTATCATTCCAAATAAGGTGAGGTGAGTTTGTCACAAATTTTAGGGCACATATACATACTTATATGTAATTTGTTTTTGTTAATATGTGTCTATGAGTTTATTATTTAAGGAACAAAAAACATTTTAAAGGTAATATGCTGTCAAATTTCTACAACATATTTTCTCCTGAAACACATTTAGGTCCATTTCCAAAATATAATAAAGTCATAGTGACACAGATATATTAATATTTCCTTTCTTATCTGGTAAAGGTCTTATCAATATTGAATCTTTCCAGTAATCATTTGATTTTTTCTTTTTTATTTCTTTCTGGGAACAAGAGGAGTAGCCATAACTGGAAGCATTATGAAGTAAGATCAACTTACTCTTGTCACTTGGCCTGATGATTGTTGATATTTTTGGTGAATTTTAAGTGGATAGTGTGAGAATATGTAATTTCTTTTTTGCTTTTAGTGCTCATTTATATTTTAAAACATTTTCTGGAATGGCTTAGGGTGATAATTTGAGGAGAAACAGTAGGTCATGAAATACAATTATAGTTTAAAAAAATTAGTTTCCTCTATAGAAGAATTAAAGAATTTTAGCTCTTTATCAATACATCTTCTGTAAACCATTTAAATACTATATGAAACAAAGAGATTTAAAATAAATAAAATTAGTTACTCTCTTTGTATAAAGGCAGAAACATAAACAGTTATCCCAAACTCTATTTAATCTACCTTTTCTCTTTGGTCTCTGATGCTTATAAATACGTCACTTCAGTTAAGACACTTTATATATCTATCTGATCCTGAATAATATTATCTATTGAGCTTTATAGATATACCCTAATGGACCCAAAGCATTAAAGTTTCATATGTGCAGTTTGTGAATAAAATACAATTCTTCTTTTCTTTCAATTATTGATTTTTAAAGATACAAATAGCCCAATAGAAAGAGGAGAAAATGATATGAATAGGAGTTCACATTAAAAACAGCCAATAAATCTATAAAAAGAATGCTCTCATCTCATTAGTGTTCAGGGTACTATGAAATTAAAAAAATACTGAAAGATGTTCTGTTTTATTTTTCCCTCCCTCCCCCACCCTTTGCCCTATTACAAGATTAGGAAAAGTGCTATTCCTGGTGAAAGTTGAATTCCATGAACTATTTTTGCATAGCATTCTGGCAACCCCTGTAGGTTATAAATATATAACATTGCCGACCAACTTTGTAAAAGCTTCCTAGATAAATGAAAATACAAGTAGCCCTGGCGGGTGGATCACGTGATTAGAGAGTGTCATCCTGTTGGACCAGGGTTGTGGGTTTACTCTCTGGTTGGAGCACAAAGAAGAAGCAACCAAAGAATGCCTGGGCGTATGGAGCAGCAGATTGATGTTTCCCTTCCCCCTTTCATTTCTCTCTCTAAAAGAAAATAAATACAAGTAAGCAAGAATACAGATATCAAGTTTATATATTCTAATACTATTTGTCCTTGCAAGCAAATGCAAACCACAAAAATATCCATCAATCAAATATCCATCAAGTGAAAATATGTTAATCAACTTGATGGCTATCACACTGCTATTAGTTACACATCTAATGACATGGAGGACTATGGACATCATATTTTTAAATAGATTTGAAAGAGAGAGAGAGAGATTTCTTGTTCCACTTATTCATGCATACATTGGTTGCTTCATCTATTGGCCCTGCCAGAGTTGGGACCCTCATCTATTGGCCTATCAGGATGGACACTCTTACCAACTGGTCTTGCCACCCAGGGCTTTCCATGATATTTGTTTAAGTCAATAATACAAAAAAACAAAATAAAAGATAATACTCCCATACCAGTGTACATATCCACATATTTTTTATATGAGCATGGAGAAATAGTTGAAGCATTAACTCAAGAGATGTGTGCAAAGGAAGAGAGAAGAGTGGAGGCAATTAAGTTTTGCTGAATACATTTTTACATTGGTTTAGCAGTTAAAATAAGCATACTCTACTCCAAATAGAAAATGGCAAAGATTATTAATAAAATAAATTAATACACACAAAGAAACAAAATGCTCTAAATAAGCAGGCATCAAAAATGTCTTAATTGCATGAAGGGTCTCAGATTTGCCACCCATCACCTTTTCAATGGAAGCATGTAGTGAGATATCTGAACCTCCTTTGAAAACTTGTATTTCCTAAGGATTAGAGGAATGCATTTTTAAAAATTTATTTGTATTTTGACAGTATTACAGATGTCTCCCGTTTTCCCAGGTTTTCTCCCATCCACCAAACACCCACCCTACCCCAGGCCGTAATAATGCTATTATCTGTGTTCATGAGCTATGAATATATTTATGTACTAGTAAGTTCTTTGGTTAATCTCTTCCCAACCCCCCACTCCTCTGAAATATGTTAGTTTGCTTCATGCATCCATATCTCTGGACTTATTTTGTTCCTATTTTCATTAGATTCCACATATGAGTGAAATCATATGATATTATCTACCTGACTTATTTTGAATAGTGTAGTGCTCTCAGGTTCCTCCATGCTGTCACAAAGGATAAGAGATCCTTCTTTTTTACAGTTGCATAATATTCCATGGTGTAAATGTACCATAGTTTTGTTATCCATTCATCTACTGATGGGCACTTGGGTTGTTTCCAGATCTTATCTATTATAAATAGTGCTGCTATGAACATAGGGATATATGTTTTTTATAAAAGTAAGCCCAGGGCTCTGGTCCACTAGGGCCTGTGGCATATCTGCTGTAACAGAGAAATGGGAAGTCTTGCTTGGTTGTTGTTTTGATGTTCTGAAGGGAATATGGAGTTGATTTAGCAGTTGGCCATACACATATACACATTTTGGGAGAGCAGGGTATTTTGCATTAGTCATTTATTATAATTTGTTTGCATTACAACAACTTGATAGTCTCAAATGAGTTTATTCTTTTTGGCATAGTTTTGCCAGGTAATGTGTTTTAACAAGCATATGGTTTTTGCTTAGTTACTTTTCTTGAAGAATAAGGTACTTTGGCCTTACAAAAATAAAAAAAAATCTGTATTTTAAATAATTCTCTAACTTTTATATTACTTAAAATGAGAGTGGGGGGCGGGGGCTGTAAGAGATCGACCAAAGGACTTTATGCATGCATATAAGCATATCCAACGAATACAAGATCCCACGGCGGGGGATAGTGGAGGGCAGGTGAGGGCATGTGCTGGGGGGTAGGGGAGGCCAGGGGGAGGTCAATGTGGGAAAAAAGGAAGCATATGTACTACTATTTGTAATACTTTAAACAATAAAAATATTAAAAATATGCATTTTTATTTAAAGTGGCCAAATTAAAAACAACTTTTGTAAATGAGCAGGACATCAATGAAATTATGCAACATATTGAAAAATGCAGAAAATCTAATACCTTAAAAATATCTGACTAAATTTTGTCTTGTGCCAGGGGCTTTTTACAACTACTTTAGAGTTAAGAACCAATAGCACTAATTCTATCACTACCAGTAAATTAATCCTACGTAACAACTGTGTATCTAAAATTAAGAGTACTTACTTGTGAAGAATAGAAAGCAATGTTAACATTAAATGACTATTTTAACCTGTTTTAAAGACCAATCATGAAAACTTTGAAATAAAAACAGAAATAAAAATTTGCTAAATGAAAAAACAAGATGAAGAACTCATTAACAAAAATATAACCTGTGTAGATTTATTTACAATTAGTTTCAACATTCTCTTTGCTCTGAAATATTGGGTGCAATAAAATATATACATGATTAAATAAGTTTGGAATAAAAAAGAAGGGCAGTGAAGCTAAAAAGTAAAAGAAGAATGATGTTCTTTTCAAACAACACAATCAAACAATAAATGTTAATGTGCTTCAAATCCCCACCTGGAAGACTGAAGCTGGAGGTTAATATCATTCTTTACCTTATAATGAGGCCAGGGTAGAAGTTTCATTTAACAGATTTATTTGTCCTTATTATAATAATAACTTAAGACATGTTCAATATAAGATGCAAGTGTTTTGTTGATTTTGTATGATGTATTTAACTAAATGAAAAATAATGTTATCTTGTGTGTAAGTAGATAGGTATCCTGAATGGCTAAACAATCAATATATCCTCAGTCCAGAGAATGTGTCAAAAGAGCATCCACTTGATTATGTTTCACTGTGCTTAATGTTACTCATTATCAAGTAAGATAAATGTATTGAATATAATCTTCTAACTCTACATCAATTTATAACTTTCCATGTGAGAGGAGGGAGGAATTTATGTATTTATAACCCCGAATCAAAAAATACATTTATAGTTCATGATGACAACTGGCTCATTCAGTAAGTATTTTGTCAAGCCAATCACAACTAAAACAGCAATTTGAAGCCAAAATTATAACATAGAAAAGATGACAGTGGAAATGAAGCTTGGGAGCTGTGTGAAGAAATCATGGTTATTACAAGTTACATGACACTCCCATTTACATGTAATTAGAGTGGGTAATCATGTTAAAATAAGGAAGAGGGTTATTAGCTGTTTCTCTACACTGAAAAAAAAAAGTCTTGCACTGAAATGCTCAGGAAAAGAAGCAGTGAACGGTACAAGACAGTGGGTAAGAGCCATTTGTGACCACTGCATGACAAATGCAACTTAGTGGTCAGTAAGAAACCCTTTAAAATTGCCAATTGCAGGACTTCTGAAAATATTATACTATATTTTCTCCCTATTTTCATATCTTCTCTCTTCAGTGACATAGTTACAAAGCAGAATTTTTAAAAAGTGCCATTGTCACTTGAATCCAGGCATTTAAGTAAACCAAGATTCTAAGAAAATCGTAATGCAAAGCAGAACAGAGAATTTTTCAAAACATTGCTCAGAATCTGTGGTATCAGTTCTGTCATGTGGCACGCTTTTCTGAAGTTTCCCTGTTCAGCACTGGGAGAAAAAAAAGTTATTTTCACAGATAGATTACAGTTCTTTGTCTATTCAGGCAATATGCAACATTTTTATTCACCAATATATTATTAAGATTAATGTAAATTTATGTAAAGACATTGATGTGAGAATGCAACATTGTGCTAGATTCAGACTTGGCCAGTCCCACCCTTGTCAAGCCCTGCTGGGCAGAGGGCATAGCCTCAAGTCCCCTG
Source organism: Antrozous pallidus (assembly GCA_027563665.1). Lineage (NCBI taxonomy): Eukaryota > Metazoa > Chordata > Mammalia > Chiroptera > Vespertilionidae > Antrozous > Antrozous pallidus. Next base: position 75,672,309 of record CM050508.1, read on the forward strand.
GCCCAGTGACAGGATGGGGGGCGTGGCCTGAGGTCCCAGATGGGGCAGCGGGCATGCTTTGAGGTCCCCCATCAAGCCTCACCAGGTGGGGGACACAGCCTGAGATCCCCTGGTCATTCTGGTCATTCTGGTCGTCTAATCATTCTGCCATTTTGGTTGCTGGGTCTTTATTATATAGGACTAGAGACCCAGCATACAATTGAAATCACCTAAGGAGGCTGCTTGTGGGGAGCTGGGATGCACACCTGACCCGTCAGCGCCATCCACTGCATTGTGTCCACTGGGGTGGGGGCAGGTGCTCCTGTGTGTTGTGTTTTTGCTCAGGTCTGCCCCCAGCCCCAGCCTCCCCATGGCTTCTGGGGCTGGGGGCAGCACGCAGTCCCCTCCTGCCTATCTGCATGTGCAGCTACTCCCAACCAGTCATGATGCAGCCTCCTCCTGAGCGGTCGTGATGCCCGGCTAATTAGCATATTCCCTGTTTACACACACACACACACACACACACACACACCCTGTTTTATATATACATGTATAGATATGTGTATATATACATATACACGCATATCTATATCTATATCTATATCTATATCTATATCTATATACACATATATATACACATATATACATACACACACATATGTGTGTGTGTGTATATGTGTGTGTGTGTGTGTGTGTGTGTGTATATATATATATATATATATATATATATATATATATATAACTAATTGCTAAGATGTCATTCTTTTGATTCTCTGCTCGGCTGGACTAATGTTTTAAATATCTTAGGAAGAGCCTCTCTGATTTTTCAGACTTTCACATCTCTACTACAATGGATAGAACACAGCTGCTTCATTTTGTTCATCTCTTATCCAGGACTCTGCTGTTCATGCAAGTTTCAGCCCACACAAAAGCATAATAGAGAATTTGTTGAAACATTGCTTGGAATCTTTGATGGTTGGGAAAAAAAAGTTTGCATAAATGTCACTGAGAACCCAAAGGAAAAAGTAAGTCTTCACAAATGTGTGCTGGATGGAATCTGAGACTCTGGCCAAGGAGCCTTTATTAGAGGAGTTTGGAGTCAGGAGCAGGAAGCATTCTTGGCAATGTATTCTTAGTGCCATATACTGAGCTGAGCCCATTTGTAAACCATTCTGTACTTGAGGAACATGAGGTAAGCTATTAACAAAGGCAGTCAAGCAATGAGAAGGAAAGCAGATTGGGTATGAAAAAATTGCCAGTCAATCTGAGGTGGAGGGAGGAAAAGGAAAGAAAACTGCCCTTGGAGATTAGTATGTTTGCTCTCAGTGGTGCATTGAGTCTCCCTTCCCCCTGAAAAGCTCCAGGAATGTGCAGTGTCACTCCTTCCTGGACCATCTGCACCCTCCCTGCAAAATGTATAGCTGGACATGACTCTCAAGCTCAGACAGCTTCTCAAACTAACTTCCTGCCAACACTTAGCCTTTGTCACAGTGTCCATTTGCTATGCCTAGCCCTGGCAAGGGTAATAATGTCAGCATGCACTCTTCTACTTTCTTATCTTTTTCTTTCCTCTTCTTCACTTTCTACTACACTTTAATTGTTGTCTAAAGAGGCTAAACATTGTTTCCCATGTCTCATAGAAGGAGCAGACATTTACACACTTGTTTCAATAATTGTATCCTTCCCTTAACGCCTTTACTATGTTGAATATATTAATTATCATAATTTTCAATATTAGCAATAGATGATATTATTTTGCTTATGGTAATAGTGTACAAATATGCCAAAAGTGAATAAAATATGAAATATTCATCCCATGACTTGGGACACATGTGGTGATCTGCATATCTTTTAGCTGTCCTCAGGGCTAAACCAAGGTGACATTTAGCACCTACTGACTATTTTATTGACAGTCACAGAAGAGTGCTCTAGATTGAATCAACTATAACTACTGTTTCCATTTAAGATACATTGTGTTACGTGGCATGAGCTGATGCTGCCACTTAGAGCAACACCTTGGTATTTGAAAAACACAGGAGCTCTGCTGCAGTGTTAGTCAATGCAACAGCCCGGGTCAACTTGAAATGCTCCAGTGAGAAAATATATTTTCAAGCAGAAGGAGCAGCATTTTACATAAGAGCAATTATTCAAGTACAGTGACATTATCCATCCCATAACATTTGACTTTCAGCCACTCAAATTAAAAAAAGAACCATTTTAGTCCAGAATAATATTACTGTGTAGTTGATAAATAGTTGCAAATTAGTTGCTGGAAGAAAATTGCTTTCTGGGTTATTAAGATAGAGAAGGTCCTTTTGGGTTAGTACTGGCCAGAGATTACTTTTTATTGACATTTATATCATCCCTCTGAGCTTTAAGAAAATAAAAATGAAACAAAATCAGGTCAAGCAAGTACAAATGGAAAGGTATTGCTGAGAACTGCATGGACACCTAAGTACCTAAGCCCAAATTAAACACAAGCAACTCGGAACTGCAACTCCACCTGTCCGTCATGCTGAGGCAGAAAATACAGAGGGTTTATTTAGAAAGCCCTGGCAGTGGGGAAGTAGTGGGGAAAAGCTTCAAAATTGCTAATTTATTTTGCTAAGGAGCTCATCAAGACTAGCAGACACAGGAAGGATTTCAGACGGTCTCATAAAGTGGCTTACAATCAATTGCAAAACTAGACATATTAGTCTAGAATCAAATGTTGTTGCTTTTAGTCACTGAGCATTACTGAGCACAGCATGCTATAGAAAGATTGCAGACTGCCAAAATTGCTTGGCTTTAGCAGATTTTTTAGCTTTTGCAAAATGACAAAAACATATGCAGAGCAGTAGCCTTCCTTTCAAGCAAGTTTCTGTTAGCTGATCACCTTAAATCGCAACTTAAACTTTGTTGCTAAAATAGTTTATTTTCCTCCTGATTCTTCCTGAAACTCTCCTTTATTACTTTCAATGATATATTTCTCACCAACCATTGTATTCATACTGGAGTTCTAGCATTAAAACAAGAGTCATTTCCCTGGTTGTGGTGGCAGTGGTGTGTGTGTGTGTCGGGGTGGGGGGCATGACATACATATTATCGCTTTTGGGAAAAAAAGTAATTAAAACACTAGCATCTGTGACTCTCAAAAGTGAAATGAAATAGAAAGCTGGCTAAGCCATAAAATACCTGCTCTCCAAATTACAGGATTTGAGCACTGTAGCTCTGCTGCTGAGGCTGTGGAACATTTTAAGGAAAGCTTCTAATCCCTTTTATGGCTCTGTGCTGAATGCAGAAACACTGTTCTGTGGTAAGAGAGTTTCCTTAGAAGTATTAAAAAGTGCTACGTTCACCAATCTGGTTTGGCTCAGTGGATAGAGCATCAGCCTGCAGACTGAAGGGTCCCAGGTTTGATTCTGGTCAAGGGCATGTACCTTGGTTGCGGGCACATCTCCAGTAGGAGGTGTGCGGGAGGCAGTTGATCGATGTTTATCTCTCAATGTTTCACACTCTCTATCTCTCTCCCTTCCTCTCTGCTAGGTTTTTGCAAGATTATGGGGAACCTTGTGAACTTTTATTATTCTGTGTTCTACCCCAAAGCAATGTGTGTTGTATCAGTGTCTACTGAGCGATCTCATGTAATTCTAGCCCAGATTCCCATCACCAGAGGTGAGCTACTGAGTTCTACCTGCATTCAAGTTCCTTGACTTTGACTACCAACCAAATAGTCTCTGGCTAGCTCAGTAGCCTTACACATAAAGTAAACTGCTCATATTTTGTGGTTAGCTATTTCAGCAACCACAGTGCTAGAAGCCAAAATTAGTTCTTTGTTTCCATACTACTCTGAAACAGGCTGCTTTCTTATCAATAAAGAAATCATGTTAACTTTGATGTTCATGATGAGTCAGACAAGGCTACTTCTGAAGTAATCTACCTGTCCACTTTAGTCCCCACTCTAGGAGAGCAGGGTTACAGAAACAAATGGATTATGCAAACCAAGTGTCTCTCTGAAGCTGTTAGTGAGGATATGCCTGAAAAAAGGTCAGTATAAAACAAATATCATAATCAATTGCTTTTAGCTCTTTGGGCATTTTCATTTCTCTTGTTCAAGCTTCTTGAAGCTTCTTGCTTCTTTTCTAAGTAAAACAAACAAAACAAAAAACTTTTCCGTATACATCTGAACCCACCATATTATTCTGCAGATCTCCAATCTTATTCTGAATTGGAAAGTAAACCTGCATTTCATCCTCTGCTAATATTCTGGATGGTTTGGGCTCTGTCCTAGTATGTCTTGCTGAAAGTAATTTGCTCAGTTCAAAATCTGAGCACTGCTCAAGATGCAACTTCCTGTCAGGTCGTGACTTTCTAACAGTCTCTGCCTAAAGCAACTTGTCTGAAATATGAATTAAACTTGGAAGTCTCTAAAGAAAGAAACTACAAATAAATAGGTACATGCAGATAAAAAACAGGAGGCACTGGAAAGTAAAAAGCCATTTTTTATTTTTTAATATCAGTTTTCAAAATCTAAATAAACACTCAGCACACAGAAATACCAGGGGTACTGGTTAATAATGCGAAATTTTTTCAATGGAGTTACACATATGTTGGTATATATATATGCGATTTGATATGTGTGCTATTTTGTTGTATTGACAGCAAGCTTCAAAACTTCATATGTCAAATTTTCTGAAGGTCTTAACATTATAGATATTTTATGCTTTAAAATGTTGAATTTTGTGCCAAGAAAAGAGCATTTGTGAGAAGTTTTAATTCGTTATTTTGAAGAAAGCTGATGCTGAAAGTTATCGTATACTTTGGAATGCTTATAGTGAACATGCTCCATCTCAAGATACTTGTGTACGCTGTTTTAAATGCTTTAAAAGTGATGATTTCAATGTGAAAGACAAATAACATCCAGGTCAACTAAAAAAGTTTGAAGACCAACAATTACAAGTATTATTGGATGAAGATGCATGTCAAACTCAAAAAAAATTTCAGGAAGATTAAATGTTGCTCAGCAAACAATTTCTGATCATTTATGAGCAATAGGGAAGATTTTAAAGAAAGGAAAATGAGTGCCACATCAATTGGACAAAAGACAAATAGAAAACCAAAAAGACATCAGTAAAATGTTGCTTCAATGGCAAAAAAGAAAGTCTTTTTTGCATTGAATTGTGACTGGCAATGAAAAGTGGATTTATTCTGAGAATCCCAAATGCACAAAATCATGGGTTGATCCAGGTCACCCATCAGCATTGACTGCAAGGCCAAATTGCGTTGCAAAGACAAAGCTCTGCATTTGGTAGGATCAGAAAAGTGTGGTGTATTATTAGCTTCTAAAATCAGGTGAAACTGTTAATACTGATTGCTACCAACAACAAATAATCAATTTGAAGCACTCTTTGATTGTGAAATAACCAGAATGAGCCAGAAGACACAGCAAAGTCATTTTACTTCATGATAACGCACCATCACACAATTCAAAACCAGTTAGACACATTAAAAGATCTTACCTGAGAAGTATTAACCCACCCACTGTCTTCACCAGACCTTGCTCCTTCAGGTTACCACTTATTCTGATCGATGGCACACACACTTTCTGAGCAGCTCTTCAAAATGTACAAAGAAATGGAAAAGTGGGTCTCTAAATAGTTTGCCTCAAAACAAGAAAAGTTCTAGTGGGGCTGTATTCACAAATTACCTGAAATATGGGGGGTGGGGGAATGTAGCTAGCGAAGGACATTACTCTGGATAAAGCACTTTTGATGTTTCTCTTGAAATTATTGTTTATTTATTTTTTATTGATTTTCTACAGAGAGGAAGGGAGCGGGATAGAAAGTCAGAAACATTGATGAGAGAGAAACATTGATCATCTGACTCTTGCACACCTCCCACCGGGGATGTGCCCACAGCCAAGGTACATGCCCCCGACCAGAATCGAACCTGGGCCCTTTCAGTCCGTAGGCTGATGCTCTATCCACTGAGCCAAACCAGTTTCAGCTATTGTCTTTTCTCTGATTACATAATGTGCATTATTAACTAGTACACCTGGTAAACCCCCCCCCCCCCCGAGTGACAATCTACTTCAAGATTAACAAACTGTTTAAAAAAGATTAAAACAGATAATAATTTACCATTGCAGCAGAGTAAGCAACCATCACTCATTAAAAGTGTACAGTGTGCTTTGTGTATTAGTCGTCAGCAATAACATTTATTAATTTAGCCATTCACCTATTCCTATTAAGAACAATATCCCTATGTTGCTTTATTTTTAAAGTTATTTCATATATATCTAAACATAATGAATTAAACTTAGATCCAGAACACAAAGATCCCATATCTTGTATAGTTATTTAAATTAAGGGTTGAGCTGCTTTTAGTCTAAGTTTTACCTCCTTTCTCCTACATCATTGGGGATTTTATATGTTCACAGTTGTGTTTTCAGACCAAAAAATGAAAGAAAGATACAAGAATAAGCTTAAGGGAATGATCCTGGAAATAAATAGGTTGTAACACTCCAGTGACAAATATCACTGCTATTTTAAAGGAAGCAAATTAAATTAAAAAAATCACTCTTTACTGAATAATAATGTCTGGGCACCAAGTCTGTATAGCTTATGATGCTAAGATAGGAAAAGACATATGGGTGACTCAGGACTCAGGATTTCTTTGTCCTTTTGATACTAAGAAAAAAATTAATAGAATAAAACATTTTTTTTAAATGCTGATAATTAGATTTATGTTTCTATGTCCAAATAGAATTAGGACAATATCTGCCTGATGTATTTGTATACCACAATAACTTGAGGATGTGTATTAATAACAATAGTTAACCCTTACTGACCACTATGATGGGCAAGCAACTCTTTTATGTGATTTACATACATTACTTATGTACTCTTTAATACATCACAATAATGAGAGTGATGAGATATAAAAGGATTCTAACTTGCTTGGGATAATATGCAAGTTCTTTGTACTCAACAGAACATTATCTGTTATTTGGTACAATCACACATTTTGTAAGTACTAACTCTGTCTGTAGCATTCTAAAATAATACCTTATATAATAAAAGCCTAATATGCAAATTTTACCATTGGGCCGTCATTCAACCAGGAATTCGACCTAGAGACTGGAAGTTCGACCACTCTCTATGATGTATGCTGACCACCAGGGGGCGGTGCGGAACATGGCGGGTGTGGGCAATGAGCTGCAATCTCTCTCTGGCTACCTGGGAGCAGGGATGATGGAGGTACAGTGAGAATGCAAAATTCTAGTCAAGCTAATTAATCTTTCCTGGTTGCAATTCCAATATTCCTTGGTAAGAATGTGGTTAGTTAGCTAGAATCTGATGTATTGTATTTGTCAAGACAGCTATGACTGGGTTGACACACCCTACAAGGAGGTGCTAGGAATCATCTATCAGGGGGTGGGGTAGCAAAATATTTCAAGTATAATTTCTCCTTGGGATTAATATTTAGGAATAAATATTAAATGGCAAATTTGGTAATTAATAGGTTGATTTTCCTGAAGACCAGGTGGATGAAAGTTAAGAACAATTCCCAGATTATCCTAGCCATAAATACAATATAAAATATATTTTCTCGGGTTACTTATAAAACTTATATGACAGGAAATTTAATGACAAAAAAATCCATAGAATGGAGAAAATCATCTTTCTTAACTTGGCTTATAGTTTATTGTTATAGAATAGATGAAAGTGATTATTACATCAAGTTCATTTTACCTTTGGTAAACTCTCAGAGAATTTCCAGATGACCTCTTTGCAGCTATATTAAAAGGTGATTTTCAGGTTAATTTCACATCCTCTGTTATCTGTATTTGTGGTGCTAAGCCTGAGCTGGAAATCTTTTGATTGTATATTTAGACTTTTCTTTTATATCTGAATCTATGACTTTAAATACTTCCCAGTTAAGCTTTATTGTAGAAAGCATTGCACTTCCTCTATAACACAGATCTTTTTGCAATGTTCATAATGGCTCTTGCTTTGACTGTTTTAGAGCTAAAATATTTTAATCGTTATAGCTGAAATGATGCAATTGAGTGGAAAATAACAATCCCTAAATTTTTTTCCCATTTTCACATTTATAAGACCAGTGGAATTCTATGATTTACTGTACAATCACAAGGTAGCTCCTCTTTGCTTTTTAATAAATGAAGTTGTTTTGTAAGAGAAATAAAGTTGTTTGGTGTTTTCTATCATAATTTTTCCTTCTAGATGTTCTCAATCAATAATTTAGCATCCATCCCTCTAATTATATTTAATAGACGATGCAGTGGATCATTTAGAGAAAAACAAACAAGCAAACAAACAAAAAACCTGACTTTCTTTGAGAGGAATAAAGAATAAGAAAATACTCAATAGATTAAAGAGGATTATAATCATAGTATAAGAAGAACAGTATTCAATTTCAATTCTAGAAATATTGAAATCTCTGAAGTTACCAAAAATTGTCTTCTAACCTTCAACCAAGTATTTTTTCTTGTTTTTGGGCTCCTTACTCCTTTCTACCATGTACTGTGATGGCTGAATGCTTTCCATACTTTTCCTCAAGCCTTGTTCTATTAGTCAACTTTCAGAAAAAGTTTCAATAACCTTATGTGCATACTCATAACTAACTAATAAGTCTTAATATTTTTCCATCTCTGTATATTTCAACAAGCTTGGAAGCCCTAAACCAAAGTAACTCCAGGTTTGGGATCTCATAGATACTTTGAGAAGTCATTAGTGCTTTCTTAGTATCTACACAGAATGTATTCCTGCCAATTTGTAACCAGTCTGTAGCTGTGATGAGAACAATCTGTCCTAGAGAACATTCTCCAATAGGGATAATTGATTTCAGAGAGGAAGAGAGAGATTGAAACATCAATGATGAGAGAGAATTATTGACCAACTGCTTAATGCATGTTCCCAACTGGGGAACAGGCCCACAACCTGGGCATGTCCCCTTGACTGGAATCAAACCTGTGACCATTCAATCCGCAGGCTGACACTCTATCCACTGAGCCAAACAGACTAGGGCAGGGATCACTTTTTAAGTTTCTGAAGATTATGCTTTGATAGGCTGACATATTAGTTTATTGAATCTGCCATGACAATGGACCACAGACTGGATGGCTTAAGCAACAGAAAGCTATTTTCTCACAATTCAGGAAGTCCAAGGTTAAGGTATCAGCAGGTTTAGTTTCTTCTCAGAACTCATTCTTGGCCTGTAGACAGCTGTTTCTTATTGTGTCCTCACATGGTCTTTCCCTTGTGCATATGGTCTCCTGGAGTCTCTATTGTGTTCAAGTTTTCTGTTCTTGTAAGGACACCAGTCAATTTGGATTGGGACCATTTTGAGGACTCCCTATATAATAATAAAAGCATAATATGCTACTTAGACCGCACAGCCAAACAATCTTCCAGGAGAAGCCGGGGCTGCTAGGGCAGAGGTAAGCCACTACAGCTTCAAGGGCTGAGCCCCTTGCAAGACTTTCATGTATCAGGCCTTTATTTTTTACATAATCACCTATTAAAGACCCTATATTTGATTATAGTCTCAATGTTGAGAGTTAGGACATATGAATCTTGAAGGGACATAAGCCCATAAGAAAAGGTCATTAAGACTATAATGAAAGGTTAGAAGAAACAGTGTAGAAACTTTAAAATATCAGTTGGAGAAAGGGCTGTTTGAAAATGTAGAGAAGTAGTTGAGAAGTTGTATTATTTTTATTAATTTTAAATAGCTTTTAATTTTTCTCTGCATTTCTATACTTGTATCAGCCATGGGTGAGTTCATCAACTCCAACCTGGCCCTCAGGCCCCACTATTCCTAAAGATCAAACCTAACTCCTACTACTGGTCATGTTACCTCTATTAAAAATAGCCTGTGCACCCTAATTAGTTTGGCTCAGTGGATAGAGTGTTGGCCTGCAGACTTAAGGGTCCCAGGTTTGATTCCAGTCAAAGACATGTACCTTGGTTGTGGGCACATCCCCTATAGGGCAGCTGATTGATGTTTATCTCTCATCAATGTTTCTAACTCTCTATCCTTCCCCCTTCCTCTCTGTAAAAAATCAATTCTATCTAATAAAAGAGTAATATGCAAATTGACCACACCTACGCTACACCCACAAACCACCCCCCCAAGCCATGCCAACCAGCCAATCAGGAGTGAATATGTAAATAAACCCAACCAAGATGGTTGTGGGCACTGAGAGCAGGAGAGAGCTTGGATTTCCCTGGCAATGGAGGAAGCCAAACTTTCTGCTTGACCTTGCAGCTCAGGTCTCCACACAAGGCTACAAAGTTTCAATTATAGAAGATACATATATCCCAACAGAAATGGCGAGAGCTGCAGAGCTGGAGAGAGCAGAGGCTAGAGTTGCCCCTTGATGATGGAGGAAGCCAAGCTTGTGCAGCCCTGGCCAGCCTAGGTTTTCATTCCAGGCTACAAAGATTCAATTATAAAAGATACATAAATTGCAACAGAAATGGCTGCCACCACAGAGGGAGCAGAAGGCTTGGCTTACTCCGGCTACAAAGTTTCAATTGTAGAAAAAAAAATCCCAGATACTAGGGCCGCCTCTTGGGTTGCTGGGGAGTGTGGCCATCCTGCAAACTACCACAGGCCCCTTGCCCAGGCCACCCTATACCCAAGAGAACCCTCACTCTGATCCAGGACACTCTTCAGAGTAAACCAGCTGGCCCTCACTCATGCACCAGGCCTCTATCCTATCTAATAAAGAGTAATATGCAGATTGACCATCACTCCAACACATAAGATGGCTGTCCCCATGTGATCAAAGATGCTGCCCCCATGTGGACACAAGATGGCCAGCAGGGGAGGATAGTTGGGAGAGACCAGGCCTGCAAGGGAGGGCAGTTGGGGGTGCCTGGGCCTGCAGGGAAGGGCAATTGGGAGAGACCAGGCCTGCAGGGGAGGGCAGTTAGGGGCAACAGGCTGGCAGGGAAGCAGTTAGGCATCAATCAGGCTGGCAGGGCAGTGGTTAGGGGGTGATCAGGCTGGCAGGCAGAAGCAGTTAGGGGCAATCAGGAAAGCAGGCAGGTGAGCAATGGGGAGCCAACAGTCCTGGATTGTGAGAGGGATGTCCAACTGCCCACGAGGATCAGGCCTAAATGGGCAGTCAGATATCCCTCAAGGGGTTCCAGATTGGAGAGGGTGTACACTGAGCTGTGGGATCCCCCACCGGGCACAAATTTTGTGCACCGGGCCTCTTGTAAAGTATAATAAAAAAATAGCCTATGATAAGGCTTCTATCTGGCATCATGAAGAGATCTGTATTATACTGTTGCTCCCATGATATCACCAACTTAAAAAGGCATTACAGAAATGAGAAGCTAATATATTTTATACTTTACATAAATGTTATTTTGAGTGTACATGGTTGTATATTTTGGGAAATATTGCATAAACCTGTTGAAAATAATCAGATAAGCCTTTTCCCTCTCATCTCCTCATTTTCTTAACATTGACATTTTGAAAGGTGCCCTAACATGTCAATTAGTTGGCTTTTTTTTCACTATTCAAAACTACTGAAAGAAGAAACACAAAGTTTGCTGTAATGTAAAAAAAGAAAAGAAATCTCTGCCAAATGTTGGAAGATTTTCAAATAAAAACTATTACAGTGTTCACATATAAGATCTACAATAATGTTTATCACTTTTTTGGATTTTAATACCTATCTATTGTGGAGTGAATCAGTCAGGTTATATCCTGTACCTCCAGAGCACTTTGCACCTGCCTTTATTAAAGCATTCCTTGCATTGTGTAATAATCACATATTCCTATGTTTGTAACCCTAACCAGACTGCATACTAGGTTCATATCTGTATTAACAGAGATATGAAAAAAGCCAAGACTGAATACTTATTTTTGACCAAAAGAAATAGCATGTATTTTCAAAAGCAGTGCAGACATGGTAATGTGCAAGCAATAATTGTGAGTAGAAAAGAGAGATCCTAGGTAGCTTTGACCTTTGCCTTTATTGTTATGTCACTATAGAGGTTAGCCTGGATGTAGTCTAAGTGAAAAATATTAGTGAGTAATAAGTAAAATTGCCACCAATTTCTCACCTATTTTACAAGTTTGTATGTCTATCCTCTTCAATACAAATGAGTTTAAATTGCACTTATTTTCCTACTGCTAGGGGTTCTTAGAAGAGTGATAAAACTGGGAAAGTCTTGAGTAAGCTGGGAATGGTTAATAATCCTACAAAAGAGGCTTTCATCACATAAACCCTGTGAGTAACAATGATTATCCAGTCAAAAGGTGAAAAAAAACTGACATTTATGGAGATAAAGCCAGATAAGGCCACTATAAAATGAGGTTATTAATGTATTTTCTGATAAGTTGTAAGGATGAAATGAGGTAGTATACATAAGGAATTTAGATCATTACTTAGGACATAGTATACTCCCAAAAGAGCAGGTGTTATTGTTAAAAGTGTTTTACTCTTCCACAACATAACCAGTACTCACCAAGATACAGCTTTAATATATATATATAATTGATTTTTTACAGAGGGAAAGGGAGAAGGATAGAAAGTTAGAAACATTGATGAGAGAGAAGCATTGGTCAGCTGACTCCTGCACACTTCCTACTGGAGATGTGCCCACAACCAAGGTACATGCCCTTGATTGGAATCAAACCTGGTACCTTTCAGTCTGCAGGCTGATGCTCTATCCACTGAGCCAAACCGGTTAGGGCAAGATGCAGCTCCAAGATGAGAGGATATAAGGATCTAATCTTATGTCCTTCTAGTTTGTGTCATCATATAAGTAATAATCTTTTCCAATAAGCCACTGAAAATAGGAATTTAGAGTACATCTGAGAAGCCTGAAGTAAATATATCCCATTATACCAAATAATGGTTGAGGATATGGCAAGATATGAGTGGATCCTTGAGTGGATGTAGGAGAAGGAGTTGTAGTGAGAAGAGACTACTGCCAAGACATCAGTGAAATCAAGAAGAATGTGTCTCTTAGATACTTTCTGACATCTAGGCTGGGATGACTGCTAACCATATTTTTATCAGGGGAGATAAGTGCAAGCTCAATATGCATTATGTATGTTACGTAATAACTAGGGAATGAAGGGGTGGGCTGCAACTGGGTAGCAATGAGGAGCAAGACTGGAAGACCAAATGGAACTGATATGATTCTTTAATGGTATTAAGAAAAAAAAAGTAAGTTTAAAGCTTAAATATCAAATTTAAAAATCTGGAGGTTTTATATGTTTTACTGGAAAAAAGAATCAGTAAAAGTATATATATTTATTTGATAATTCACAAGGAACTTCAAAATATTGTGTTTTGAGTTGATTTTTTTAATCACACTTATATGATGAGTTTAAAATTCTGGTTAATAGAATATCGTAACTGACACCACTTTGAATAAGAGTAAGGTCAGTATGTCAAGAAGAACATAAACACAATGGAACAAAATCCCAACACATCATGGCACAGCATATACTTTCAAAAATATTCCTGATCTAAGCATTAATGCAAATAAGTCACTTACCAAGAACATTATATTACTTAACAATTCTTTGAGTTTATTATTTTCATTTTTATTCCAAAAATGGATTACTTGACTTATTTTAATTAAGTTTGAGTTTCTATCATTAAGTCATATGTAAAATCTTTCATCAGAATTACTGGGGTGGAAGGTTTGGAGAAATCAGCAAAATATGGAGATAAACTGGAAGTGATAATTTCAAACATTCTTTGTAAGAAGGAATTTCTTTTTTACATCAGGATAGTTTAGAAAGACAATTTTGGAAAAACTGAGTTACTACCTGAAACCAACATAACTAGCTCATTTCCAAATGAGGAAGGAGAGAGATTTCCCTGGGCCTCTGTTTCCCCCACACCAGGTTTTCTATTATATGTGTACTGTACTTAGCAATACCACTGTTTGAGGTGCTAAACCTGGGTTCATGATCGGCATTAAATGACTCTATTAGATTTTGCTGACTGCAAGATTAATTTCAAAAAGCTCAAGACAGGGATTGGCGTGTGGGCGTTGAATGAAAATACTTCAAAATTAAAAATAATATCCCTCTAACGCTCAGAGAATGAGCCGGCAATCCGGAGAGACTTGGCACACATCCATAATGGTTTTCTCTGTACTGGGAGTGATGCAAATCATTGCTGAGTTGAATGATGTTCCTGTGAAAGCTTTTTATTTCATAAGTAAGAAAATTAACCCAGATCATTGTTATTAATGCATAAAATCAAACTAATGTGAGCCATAGATTAACCATTGCTTTTTAATTTAACACCCCAGAGAGGAAAAGCCAGGTAATTATACTTTATCACTAAACAGTAAGCACAAATTTGTCTTTCCTGGATGTCTTTGCAACAGCATGCAGAATTTTCAGCTAAGAAGTCCTTTATAACACCTTGTACATTTTACAGCCCAATATTCTGTCCTTAGGTTGGAAATGATAGCTGCTTATTTATATTTAATTTTCAAAAGCCTGAGGGTGAGATGACTTTTACTGAAAGTCATATGTAATTGTATTTATTTGAGGACACGTAAGAAACGTTCAGGATTACTTATCACAGATGTAGAAAATGTTCTTTTTATCCTATTATATATAATCAGATTAACCTTTCCTTTTTTTTTTTGCTATGATTATTACACAAAATGGCAAGGTTCATTTGGCAAGACATGATTTTCTTTAAGTGAGCTCACTTATGTTAATCTTTTGATTAAAGGGAAAATAAGAGAAATGGGAGAAATTAGCACAACTTGGGAAGATAACAACCTAATTTGAATCAATCAGAATTTGAAAGGGGTTCAAGTGGTTTGTTTTAACTTTAGAAAACTTCTTTTATAGCCCCACAGCTAACACCTTATTGAGGGCTTTAATACTTCACCCTGGATTAGAACAATCATGTCTAAATTAGACATTTTGCTTCTTTTTTCAATAATCACTTTAATTTTTTTTTCTGGAATGGCCTACTTTAAATTTTCCTGAGCATGTAACATTTCTGTTCAAAAGCCTTCAATGGTTCTATACTAACATATGAATTCTCAGTATCTCACCTGGCAATTACATCTACACATAGCCACTTCTAACTTTTTCAGAAGTTACAATTTCACAGCCAGGACAGCAGTCTTTGACAAGCATAATTTGTCTGATCTACTACTCAGTGTTCCTTAAAATGTTGAAAAAAGACT
Source organism: Antrozous pallidus (assembly GCA_027563665.1). Classification (NCBI taxonomy): domain Eukaryota; kingdom Metazoa; phylum Chordata; class Mammalia; order Chiroptera; family Vespertilionidae; genus Antrozous; species Antrozous pallidus. Next base: position 75,687,488 of record CM050508.1, read on the forward strand.
GATTTTAAAAATCAGAAAAGATATTTCTAAAATGCATATGCTCCAGCAATATTGTTATCTATTCCCATGATACAATAGTTATATTGTAGCTGAGGAGTGGCTGCCTGCTTTACTCAAGGAGTGGGTTTCCCTGTTTGCTAGACCCTCCATGTTATCATTGCCTTATTTATTCATTTATTTTACTTGCCTGTAAGTGTCATGGTTTGCAACTCCTGATTTTTAATGTTATCCTGAAAAAATTTTTCTGCATAAGCCAAATTCATCTTGTCAAAATCATCCCTATCTCCATGCTGTTCTATCCAGTGCTATCCACCCCTAATGCCTCCTATAATATTTACCAGCACTTTTAGCACCCTTTCTCCTATTTCAACACATTCTACAATTCATTCTATCCTCATGGATCGTGCCTTCTTTGGGTTTTCATATTCTTTTGTATGTAGAACTTCCATTTGAAAACAATGAGCAAAATTTCTAATGTTCTGTGTATGGTTTATTTCCCAAAATGTATTATAAACTACTTGAGGACTAAGACAATTATATTTATCTCTTTATAAATCCAAATTATAGCATCAAATTATATGAATAATAGGCATTCAGTATAGATATAAAAGTTTTTAGCAAAGGAACTGTAGCAGAATAAGTAGTCTCTCTTTCTTTCTTCCTTCCTTTCTCTCTCTCTCTCTCTCTCTCTCTCTCTCTCTCTCTCTCTCTCTCTCTCTCTCTCTCTCTCTTTGCCTGTCATTCCCTATGGGTATTAGAATCACCTGAGGAACTTCATACGCTGCCAGGGATTCACTAGCCCAGTCAAAGTCTAGAGGGATTGAATATGAGTACTGTACATTTTAAAAAATATATTTTGCAGCTTTTAAAAATATATATTTTATTGATTTCTACAGAGAGGAAGGGAGAAGGATAAAGAGTTCGATCGATGAAAGAGACACATCAATTAGCTGCCTCCTGCACACCCTCTATTGGGGATGTGCCTGCACGCAACCAATGCCCTTGACAGGAATTGAACCTGGGACCTTTCAGTCCTCAGGCTGATTCTCTGTCCACTGAGGCAAACCGGTCAGTACTGTACATTTTTAAAACTCCCTAGTAACTGTAACATGCAGTCAGGCTTGGGAAATACTGTTCTCTCTTCTTGCTCATGAATAGGGTTTGGGATATGTACAGAGAAACCTCTTCCCAATCCCTCTGATTTTAATAGGATCTGAGAGGAAAAGAGGAGACAAGAGGGTGAATTATCTCTGTGATACCCAATAACTTCTTCCTCTGTATTTATCACATCCTCCAATTTAGGTGTGGATTTGGAACACCTACATCAGAATAATTGAGTCCTGTTCATCCATCCGTCCAGTGTGGCTCAGTGATTGAGCTTAGACCTATGAAACCAAAAGGTCAGGGTTCAGTTCTGGGTCAGGGCACATCCTGGGGTTGTGGGCTCCATCTCCAGTGGGGATCTTTCAGGAGACAGAGAATCAATGATTCTCGCTCATCATTAATGTTTTTATATATCTCTCCCTCTTCTTTCCTCTCTAAAATCAGCCAAAATACTTTTAAGGTGCAAAGTATTGAGCTCAACCCCAGAACTCCTGAATTAGAATTTCGTCAGCAGTGGTACTGTGGCAGAAATCCAGATTTTTAGTAAGTGCCTTAGAGAATATTATGTACCCAAAATTTGAGACTCACTGTTTTCAGTTTATATACGAAGCACCTTAGCATATTTTTCTTTAAGATTTTCCTAATCTGGGAAAGAAGTGTTGTGTGGACACAGACATATTTCAGTTGAATCTATTGTAATTATACTATACTCCAGCTCAGTCAAATAACTAGAGAAATTACAGAAAGGTTCATATAGATATGGAAATCTTCCAGCTACTCCTCAGAACTCATAGATAGGCCAGAGATAGGTGTATTTTATGACCCATTTACCATTTGTTTGATGAAGTGATTAAATATATGAAAAGCAAAAATGGTTGAACACCTTTTTATTTTTAGGTACTCTAACCAATTTCATACCTGGGTCTCACTTGGAGATAAAATTAGCCCTTTTGGTTTCTGCTTCATTTTCTCAAAAAGGTCTTCCCTAAATTTTGGATCACTAGGTCAACTTGCTCTAGGTTTCCAAGCATCTTGATATGTGCATGCATATCCTCATTTGATTTGCACCCCACCATTTATCCAAACACTGTGGGGGTTCCGCACTCTTTGGAGGCACTCCCTGAGTGCATAAAAATTGATGCCACCGCCCTACCAAAAGTCTGAATGTGCTTGGGAATGTAGGCACAAAATAAGAATGTTTTCATGAACTTACTGACCTTAACATATTTCTGCAGAGAAGCAATACCTACTCTTCTCGTTATTCGATGTAATACTATGCTATCCCCTCACCATATTTGTAGCTTGAACAGCTCCGTAACATAAAATGATGGATACACTGGACAAGGGTAGAAGCCCCATAACCAAAAAATTGTCATGAGCACATCACCATAGTAATCATCATATCACAGAATGTAAGTTATGGGGGAGGGTGGATACACTTTCCTGCTGATGCGCTAATGAATTATAATTTTGACATTTAATCTTCTATTAGTTTTGAATGCTAGTTGTAGTCAGTTTTATGTAAATGGAGCCAATGATTTTTTTTATTATTATTTGCAGAGGAAAATCCTGTAATTCTGTAGACTTATTGGTTCTTGATCTTTTTTTCAAACGTGTTTGATGTTCTGGTGGCCAGAGCAAACTGACAGTCTGAGTAGCTTCCTAAGGGATCTCGGAAATAGCCAGGTATATAAGTCCCATATTACCTTACTAGTTTTGCTACCATCTTTATAGAAAAAAAAATCAATATATTGTTTTCACATTTAGATCTTTATTATTGCTTTCCAATACTTCTTCAGGTGACCGAATTTTTATCTTGAATAAATCGTAATCCCTACATGCATTCTAAATGTAATATGAAAGTGACAAATGTTGGAAATGCCACCTTTTTCTAGAACAGTAAGTAAGAGAGAGCAAATGAAATTGAACCTAACAGCAACCCTAAACCTGAGAGAGAGGAATGCTGTATTGATTCAGTAAGTTACTGTGTTTTATGATCCTTAGTTTACAAACCATTAGCTAACAGTCCAGCCAGTACACATTCACTTATTAAGCTAAAATGTGAGGGGTGACATATTTTATGCTGATTACCATATTTACTTTTGGATCACTAAAGTAAAGGAGAAAAAAATTGCTGACTTTTTATCAACTATAAATTTGTAACCTTGAAAGAATGACATGTTAAAAATATTTTCATTTAATAGACAAAAAATAAAAAAAAGAATATGTAGTTTTTAAACAATATCTGATAACCAAAAAGAGAAAAGAAACATAACATGATAGTTGATAAAAACATCTGTCTTTAAAATGAAAAAAACTTGATCCAGGCCAGAATGCTACATTAATCTATTTTTTTCCTTAGGTTTAGTTCTATAACATACAAAAATTATCATAAGATTACTTCATTATTACTATTGTTTATTTTGTTCATGTTTTCATTATTATTGCCTGTTATCACATGGAAGATGATTTCTATCTTTGAACATCTCATACAAATATGACAGCAGTCACCCTTATCCTCACTTAGTTATTTTTACTGAGCCAAGTTATACCATGTTCAGTTCCTTGATCTTCCCTCGTAATTCAAATTCTTTAGCTGCCTAATTATGGTAGTGGTGCCTCCAATATTTCCTGCTGAGAAACTGTAGGGGATAATTGATATAATATATCTTAAGTATCCTACTCCTAAAAATTCAAAATGGAAGATTGGAATGTTACTGTGGTATGGGAATACACTGTGTGTGTGTGTGTGTGTGTGTGTGTGTGTGTGTGTGTGTGTGTACCATATTTTCTTGCATATAAGACTACTGGGCATATAAGACGACCTCCAACTTTTCCAGTTGAAATATAGAGTTTGGGATATACTCACCGTGTAAGACTACCCCTCTTCCAACACAACCAAATAAAAATTAAAAAAACATCAGATTTGATTTCAATATGACAATTTTGAGAAGATTTTCCTAAGTTAAAAAGTTGTCTTATATGCCGGAAAATACTATATATATATAGTGAAGCTCCTGGAGTTCAGAGTTCTTTTGAGGCTTCAGTCTTCAGTTGCCTCCCACCTTCATGAATAACTATATCAGCAGTTCTCAACCTGTGGGTCACGATCCACAGGTTGAAAACTGCTAGCAGGGTTGCCCAACGCCATTGGAAAACACAGATATTTTCATTACAATTCATAACAGTAGCAAAATTACAGTTATTAAGTAGCAATGAAAATAATTTTATGGTTGGAAGTCACAACATGAGAAACTGTATTAAAGGGTCACAGCATTAGAAAGGTTGAAACCACTGCCCTAGAATTTGACAATAATGGAAACAGTGTAATATTGGATCCACAATTTTTATAATTCTTTCAACAGACTTTGGCCCTGGGCCTTTGTTTATAATGTTTTTTTAGGTCTCTCTCTCTCTCTCTCTCTCTCTCTCTCTCTCTCTCTATATATATATATATATATATATATATATATATATATATATATATATTCTTATTAGTGGAGTGGCATTACAATTAATATGTGAATATAACTGTCTTTTAGTAATGAGGATGATTGAAAAGGTAGTCATTGTTTAAGCCAGCTGCTTTTATTTATAACTATAGGCCCGGTGCACGAAATTCATTCATGGGAGAGGGCTGGACCCTCAGCCCAGGCTGCACCCTCTCCAATCTAGGACCCCTGGTGGGATCAGGCCTCAGTGGGCAGTCGGACATCCCTCTCACAATTCAGGACTGCTTGCTCCCAACTGCTCACCTGCCTGCTTTCCTGATTGCCCCTAACTCCTTCAGCTGCCAGCCTGATCACCCCTAACCACTCCCCTGCAAGCCTGATTGATGCCTAACTACTCCACTACCAGACTGTTTGCCCCTAACTGCCCTCCCCTACAGGTCTGGTCACCCCTAAAAGCCCTCCCCTGCAGGCCTTGTACCTCCCAATTGCTCTCTCCTGCAGGCCTGGGTGCCCCACAACTACCCTTCCCTTCAGGCCCGGTCACCTCCAACTTCCCTCCTCTGCTGACCTGGTCATCCCTAACTGTCTTCCCTGCAGGCTTGATCACTCCCAACTGCCCTCTCTTGCAAGCCTGGTCCCTTCCGACTGCCCTCTCCTGCTGGCCATCTTGTGGCAGCCATCTTGTGTTTATATGGGAGCAGGATCTTTGACCACATGGAGGAAGCCATCTTATGTGTTTCAGTGATGGTCAATCTGCCTATTACTCTTTTATTAGATAGGATAGAGGCCTGGTGCATGGGTGGGGGCCAGCTTGTTTGCCCTGAAGGGTGTCCCAGATCAGGGTGGGGGTTCCCTTGGGGTGTGGGGCAGCCTGTGTGAGGAGCGTTAGTGGTTTTCAGGCTGGCCACGGCCCTCAGTGACCCAAGAGAAGGCCCTGATATCTGGGATTTATTTTTTTTTTCTACAATTGAAACTTTGTAGCCTGGAGTGGAGCCAAGCCTCTGCTTACTCCGTGGCTGCTGCCATTTCTGTTGGGATCCTATACTTGAAACTTTATAGCCTTAAGTGGAGGCCTGAGCCAGCAAGGCAGGAGGGAAGTTTTGCTTCCTCCATTGCCAGGGAAACCCAAGCCTCCCTCCTACTCTCTGTGGCCACAGCCATCTTGGTTGCATATTCACTCCTGATTGGCTTGTAGGCATGACTTATGGGTGTAGTGAAGGTGTGGTCAATTTGCATATTACTCTTTTATTAGATAGGATATGTGGATAAGTTCAGACAGACCTGTTTTAATTCACAGCTCCAAGAACATGATAATGCCAAACTCTCATCCAAATCATGATGATGCACAGTCATAACCTCTAAAACTTAGTTTCTGTTGTTTTAAATGGAGAGAACAATGCTACTTCATAAATTTGTTGTGGAGATTAAGTTAACGTGTACAAAACATTTTTACAGCAACTGAACAACATCATTATAATACTAATTATTGTTTTTATTATTAATCATTACTAGATAATATTGCAGTGACCCTTTCAAAGTAGATCAGGAATATTTTCATGTTAGATGACTGAGCAATTTGCAGAAGGGCAGAATAAAGTTTTTTTCATGTCTCTTTTGAATTTTTTCATGTATATTTAAAATTTAATCCAGAAGGCACCAGAAAAAATGACTGTTCTTTATGCACATCTTCAAATCACAAGAACAGATCTTAACCTAGGTTAAGTTAAATGGTAAATGGAACAGGTATAGATAATTATAGGGGTGGTGTAGCATAATATTCTTGTATGGGAATCAAGAAACTACAAAAAAGGAGCCAATTTATATGGTGCAAACCCAACTGTGATGCATCCATAGGTCATTGGTGGCTTTAAATAATCAAACATTCTTATACACTGGAAAATTTAGAGTAATGTTATGTTAGTTATTCATTCTGCTGAAAAGAGACATAACAGGCTTTTTTTAAGAGCTATCCAAAAGAACATTAAAGATGATGAGTGTGCGGAACAAGGTCTGTTAAAGCTTATTCAGCAAGACAGATAACAGGCAGAGATGAGATGTAATCATCTCCAGGAATATGATGATGCCCAGAAAAGAAGTAACAGAATGCCTTGTATCCATTGTCATTTAATAACTCCTTTCCTGTGTCTGATTTTGTGAGAATTCTATCTTTATATTCATTGTGATTTCCAAAGGCAGCACTTGTTCCTTAAAGGAATAGATTATGCCCGCCCCCCCTTTTAGGAACAATCCAATGATAATGAGCCCACATTCTTCAGTATACAATTTTAGGGATTTCCTAATTGTGTGGAACCAGGAAAAGGCTGAGGTAAATGAAATTATTTCAAATCTCGAATCTATCACTAACCATGCAATTTAATTTTCCATATCTATAAAATGAGGATGAGAGTCGAACTCTTGGGATGATAAATGACTTATATGCAAGAAGCTCTTAGAACAGAGCATGGCATGTCAAGCACTTGAGACAGGTTTGCACCTTCGCTGCAATTCTCTTGGGTCAGTAGGGCAGGCACACTTCCAGTCCCCTGTGCACAGGATACTTATCTTGGCCAAACCTTGTTCATTGTCCTTCCTCCTTCCCTTCCATTTACCTGAGTTCTGCTTTTTCCTCAAGGTCCAGCTTTTTCTAGTCTGGAGTAGTAAAGCTGTCAAGAAAAATGGAAGTTTTAAAATATGAGTATGTCTTCTACAGACAATGAAACCAAAACTCAGAAAAGTAGAGAAAAAGAGAGGTGGGAGGAGAGAGGAGAGAGGGTGGTACTGAGCAACATAAGACTTTAGCTTTCAAGGTGGTCTTTTGCTTCACTCAACATTCTCACAATTCCCCTCTTTTGGTTAAATTGCAGGGCTTAGACAAGTAATTGTGTGCAGCACAAGAGAATGCTGTTAAGAAATCAAGTCAGTTGAGTACCTAAATATGCCCTGGTGTATGGATAGTCAATGTCTTACAGTACAAGAAAGTAATTGACTCCTGCATATGCTTTGCCTTCATAAAAGTGTAGGATGCCCAGGACTGGTGTTCCACCATATTATTCTGTGGGGGAGGTTAAAGTATGCAGCAAGAGAGTTGGAGAACATAAATGCCAGGAAGTCACAGTCTTTTTTGTAACCTTCTATCACAAAGAGACATCTTATCACTTTCGTCATATTTTATTAATTACTAGCACTCCACTAGGTCCAGGCTGTCTTCAAGAGAAGGGATAATATAAGAGCATGAACAGGAGGCAGGCATATTGAAGGCCATCTTTGAGGTTGCGTACCACTGTGTTTCACTGTAGTGTTGTTACATTTTTCTGATTATTCCTTGGACATCTTTTCATACGTTTTGGGCCATTAAGGTTTCTGTTTTGTGAACTACCTATTTATATTTTTTCTTGATTTTCTATCTACTAATGTTTGTTTGATTTCCTTTTAACTTATACATATATCAGAGGCCTGATGCATGAAATTCGTGCAAGGGGCTCAGCCTCTGCCACCACTGCCACAGCCAGGGGCCTCACCACCTCTGCCTTGGCCCCTGCCTACTGCGGTCTGCCTCAGCCCCCGCCACTGCGGCTTCATTAAGAAGGTCATCTGGAAAGATATCTGGTCTAATTAGCATATTGTGCTTTAATTATTATGGATATTATGAATAATAATCTTGGTTGTTCTTATGAGCTATAACTCAGTCACTCTTTAACTCATTTTAACTTGATATTCTTTCTCACTCTTTTCCTTGCCCTTTCACAATAACCACTCTTGTAAAGTCATCATTGATTTTTATAATGTTAAATTCAATGGATGATTTTCAGATACATCTTAATTGATTTGGCAGCATTTAATATAGAAGAGTAGTTTCATTCATTTATCTTAAAAACATTTTTTGTGTCATAACTTTGCCAGGTATACTATTTGTTCTTGAAATTCACAACATTACTATATATATATATTTTTTTCATACACTGTAGCTACTATTTGTCAGACTTTGCTGATTTTTCTACTTCTATGTGACCTCAAAATATTTGAATTTGTCAAGATTATCCCTGACAATCTCTCTCCGGTTATTATAGTTAGTCCTATGGATTTACATCTATCATCTATAATAATAAAAGTTAAAAAGTATAATATGCTAATTGGACCAGGTGTCCTTCTATACAACCTTCCAGACAAAGTCAGGGCTGCGAGAGAAGCCCGAGTCCCGGATGACTGCCAGCAGCTGGAGGGAAATCCGGGTCCCGGGTGCCTGCTGGTGGCCAGAGGGAAGCCCAGGTCCTGGGTCCCAGGTGCCAGAGGGAAGCCAGTACCAGCAGCCAAGGAAAGGAAGGCCTATTGCATGAATCTTGTGTATCATGCCTCTAGTTTATGTATATAAAAGGCTAAGTGACCAGCCAGCTGGCCTGTGAGTATGAGCACACTGACCACCAGGGAGAAGATGCTCAATACGCAGGAGCTGCTAAGCAACAGGAACTTTGCAGAGCACCCTCATGCACTTTAGGACCCCTCAGGGGATGTCAGTCTGCCTATTTTGGTCCAGTCCCCACAAGCCAGGCCAAGGGACCCCCCACCTGCCAGAGGTACCGTGCTCAAGCCCCATTGCCGGCCCAGGTATGGCTGGCCGGAGAGGGACCATGGGAGGTTGGCTTCAGGGTGTGTCTGGCCTGTGTTGCCTGGTCCCATTCCCCTAGCCACCTTCTAATTAATTTCCTTTTAATGTGCATGAATCGGTGTACTGAGCCTCTAGTTATGATAACAATTCTAAAATATTTCCAGAATAGTATCATTAATCTTTTAAATGATGTGTTCACTTAGATTTATCACAAGCTTCCAAAATGAAATTATGTCTGAAATTTTGGTCATTCTTGTTCCTGGGTGTACCAGTTGGTGATACCATAAAAATAGAAATTATCTCTGACAACTTGTATCTAAAACATCAAATAACATGTATATTAATAACTCAAACCTCTTATAGTTATCCATACCTCTTTACCCCTCAGCTATCACCTTAACAAACCAATTTTTTCTTTTATGGCATGCTCTCCCATTTCCATTTTGCTTATATTTTATTGCTTTTAAAAACAAACAAATAAACAAATAGAAAATTCATTGAATTTTTAATATAAGACCAATTTTTTAAAATATAAAATAATTTGAATGTTAAAATAACATAATAACTTTCTGAAGATTTACAATTGAATTAAGATTTTAAATCTTCAATTAGAGACCTCATTGATAGACATTGCACATAGTGCTTAACCAAATTAACTTTTCTGCAATGTTCCTCCTCAGTTTCCCCTCACTGTTGCTTTAGTCACAGTGGATTTCTATCTTTTCCTGTAAAAATTTAACCTTTTTCAGGCTAAATATTTTTGAACTCATATTTTTATCTGCATGAAAACAACTTACCCCTTTTTTTAAAAAAAAAAAAGTATTACTTGCCCTTCTCGCCTACATTCAGTATTCTACTATCTTTTTCATGAAATTATTTAGTTTTACTTCATATCATATCACAAACTTAATTATCTAGTAATTTATAATTATTTTTGGAATTGTTTGATTAACATCTGGTTAATCTACAGACAATGGTCATATAAAAGCTAGTCTCACATTATAGTAGTTTCAAATATCTAGATCCTTAAATATTACTTGGCTCACAGTTGGCACTGAATTAATATTTGTTCAGTGAATTGCTGAATCTACTACTGATTCTAGCTCCAGAGATGTCTTTAATCCCATTGGTAAAAAATTAAAAGAAACACAAGATTGAAAACTAAAATGTGAGTTTTGGTCATTAAGAATACTCTGAGGGAAAGTTTCATAACCTTCCCAGCCATCCGTTTCCTCATTATTAAAAGAAGAGCTTAACCTAGATCGAGTCTAATATCATTTTTTACCACTAAAATTAAACATTCTAACTGCTGGCTCAGGAAGAATGAGAAATCAATGTGCTCCCAAGTAGTCAAGCAAAATTTCATGAAGAAGTTTTTGATGATAAAAACTGTAATAGATGGGGAAGATATAGAAATCATCATAAGTGTTCTGAGATAGTGAGACAAATCAGCTGTCTGGATTTTGGGATTCTTTTGGCAGATATGGTTCTCATTTTTCTAAGGCACCTAAACATGAAGACATAGGTTTTGAATTGGTTTGAGTGGTGACAAAATATTGTGAGATTTTGAACAGTGGTGCATCATTGATTGTAGATTATTTTTAATATAAAATACTATTCAATTTAAAAAAAAACATGTATTTATTTTTTGGCTATGTGCTGGGCATTGCTAGACACCAGGGATAAACATATGAATAAGACATGTCCCTGGTCTAAATGTACCTCAAAATAGTGAGTGGATTTTTATAAAATGGGTTGTTATAATATTACTAGGGGCCCAGTGCATGAAGATTCATGAACAGGAGGGTGAGTCCCTCAGACTGACCTACACACTCTCTAATCAGGGAACACTTAGGGGAGCCCTATCCAATCCAGGAGTTTCTGTCTGTCTTTGAAATCATATGAGCGAACTGTATGAAACCCCAACCCAGTTTGGTTTGGTGCTCAGAATAATAGAGGTTTTTTGTTTGCTTGTTTGTTTTGTTTTGTTTTGTTTTGTTTTGTTTTTTTGCTCCACTGGTGGAGATTTTCTATAAGTTGCAGGATATCTTCCCTTTAACTTTCCTCGACCCTGTGACTTTACTTATGTCTCTCACCTTTGCTTTCCCTCCATCACCCACCCGCCCGCAACTGTAACTTGCTCTAGGCTCACTTTGCTCTAGTGTCTAGGAGATCCCACAATGCATCTGCCATCAGAACTATGATTCCCAGAATTCCTGGTGTTCCCCACACTCTTAGTTTCCACTTCTGGTTTAGTGACTGCAGGAACCAAGAGGACTGTGAACTCCCTGCCACCTGGTGGTGGCCACGGGGTCTCCACACACCCCAGAGACTGGCAGCCAGCCTCCCCATTGTGGGCACTGGGCTGGGGTCATGGACCCAAGCTGCTTCTTGGCACCAGAGCACACGCAAGTGACTGGGGGCCGGGTGGGAACATCCCTGTCTCCCAATGTCCCAAACGCCAGCAGCCAGCCTTGTCATGGGCGCCGGACTGGGGGGCATGCAGGGACCCCTGAGCTGCACATGGCAGCGGCCATCAAGGTCTTTGCATGCTCTAGAGGCCAGCAGCCAGCTCCCTGTCATGGGTGGCTGGCTGGGGGCTTGGACCCAAACCTCCACCTGGTGCTAGAGCACATGCAAGTGGCTGGAGGCAGGGCGGGAACTCTGGGATATTCCCGCTCCACCCCCAGCCACTTGGCTGCTGCTTGACTGCTGCACCCATAATCTCACAGTGGCTGGGGCGTCCTGGGACCACTGCTGCTCAGTGCCTAAGTCCAGGCCTATGGGCCTGCAGGCTAGGAGCGGCCTGGGTCCCAACTATGTTCCTGGGACCCAGGCCACTCAGCACCTGCATATGCAAATTAACTGCCATCTTTGTTGGGTTTATTTGCACCTCGCTCCTGATTGGTTGGTGGGCATGGCTTATGGGTGTAGCAGAGATATGGTCAATTTGCATATTACTCTTTTTATTAGATAGGATATTACAAAGTGAATGTATAAAAAAGAAAGATATGTGTAACTAAAATCCAATGGTTCATAAAGATTTTCTAACAAAAGACAGTGTTGTATGATGGCAAGATCATGTTGCATGGGCATACTCTTTTAGGAAGCAAGACAGACTACTGCTAGGAATTAAGTTATTTTGGAGAGATGCAGATGTAAATTGCAGATAATTTACAGCAGGTAAATTTATCTCTTTACATTACATTTCAGTTTCTTTTGATGAAATAAAAAATAAAAGGTTGATGAAAGGATTGAAAGCATAAATCTTAAAAATGTTGGAAAACCAGATCAATTTTCAAATGAAACTGAGTATACAGTTAAAATGAATTAGTGAGAAAATGATGCACAATTTAATCAAAGATATAAGGGCACTTGCTTCCCTATTTTTGAAAAATTAAACTTATAACTTCTGCAAAAACAAATATGTATACGCCAGTTGAATTTAAGATAGTTAAAATCTCACTTCTCTGATTCAAGCATTCTTAAGTTATACAGTACAGCATATGTTATCTCATGTCATACTTGAACAGCCCTTTTAAGATGGGTACTATCATTAGTCCATTTTAAACACAAGGAACTGTGACATTAAGAGTTTAAGTAAGTTACTCAAGGTAACCTAATTTATTATGATTCGAAATCAAGGATTCTAGGTCATGAACATGACTTTTTAATACTATGTTTCATAATATCTATAAAAAATAAAAATCTATCAATGTTGAATTAAGGTTAAAATATTAGAAATAATCTATGAAAGTTGTTTTTAGCCCTGGCCACTGTTTCTTAGTGGTTAGAGCCTCAGCCAACACACAAAAGGATTGTGGGTTCTATTTCTGGTCAAGGGCAAATACCTTGGTTATAGGTTCAATCCCCTAGTCAGGGCACATGGGGAGGCAACCAATCAATGTGTGTCTCTCACATAGGTCTCTCTTTCTCTCTTTCTAACCTCCCTCCCTCACTCTCTCCCTCTCTCCCTCCCTTCTATTCCTTCTAAAAATCGATGGAAAAATATCCTTGCATGAGGATTAACAAAAAATTGTTTTTATAACTTTGAGTGGGAAAAAAAATCCTCCCTAAAGCAAGAACCAAAGCAATAAAGTACAAGCGCATAAATGTATTTTCAGCAGGTTTTCAAAAAGTACTGTATTGTGAATGATGCTTGAACAATAAAATGAATGTAAGAACAGAGAGACATATTTGCATTTAGTATAAATTATGTTAAAATCATTAACATACAGTTTATAAAAATAGTAAAAAGATGAAATAAAAAACACCAATTTAGAGAAAAATAAAAACAAGTTCCCAAACATATTTCAAATACATGATCATCATAAGAGTGAAAATACAAATCAAAACCAAAACAGAAAGTTAGCAGTACACAGCATTGTTAAGGTCACCAGTATACTTTATTGGTATGTATATAACTTGCTCCACATTTTCAGGAGGGCAAATTCTAATATCTCAAAATGCTTAATGTGTATTTTCTTTGATAAAGCAATTTTTTTTCTAGCAACCTGCCCAGCACAGTATAGTCTGTAGTAGCTAAGGATTTTGCTTTCAAAAAAACCTGGTTTAAGTTTCCTACTATTCATTATTATATGTGTACCACATTTTAAAAGAAACATTGACATAGTGAAATATGTCCAGAGGAAATGTGAAACTGTGTTACAGATTTAAGAATGGAAGGAACTAGGGATGCTTCCTCTGGTGAAAGGAAATTGAGGGGAGACATGGTAGGTCTGTCTATTCAAATATCTGAAGGTTTTTCCGTGCAGAATAGGAAACAGAATTGTGGGCACAGCTGAAAGCTGCAGGAAGATGAAATTCATTTTAGAATACACTTTCTCACAATGAGATGTTCAATGCTGCAATAAACTCTTTAGCATTATATGTCTCATAGTTGGAAGTACTTAAGTAGACAGTAGGAAAACTGCCTTCTGGGTTGTAGAAGACACTTTATTTCCAGGAGAAAGTTGGGTTAAATTTCTTCTAAGATTTCTTATATACATAGAGGTATGGTAAAGAAAAAGAATAAAGGCAGAAGACTTCTGCATCAAACTTACTCTTCAACTCATCTGTGTTTTAAGGCAATTTAATTTACAGTCATGTACAAAGATGGGGGGAGGTAAGAGAATCTCAGTTAACCAAAAGGAAGAGTTTCACAGTAATTTTGCAAACCCAGTTTTTGCTTTAGAGTACACTATGACTCTTCAAATCAAGTGACTGAATTCCACATAAGGGAATCCTTGATGATGAACATTAATCTCCACTGTTAATCTCCATTTACATTTTTAAGTCCCATTCACCTCCCCTGAGCCATACCCTATTTGTTTTGTAGTTCTTTAATAGTAGCATTATATTCAAAGAGATAAAATCTCTGTGATTCAATGTACTCTGCTTTTAGTAATCATATATCTTATTTTTATCCATTTTCCCCTGGGTGAGCCACTCAGGTTTTCTCTGTAGAACACTGATGCCCTCTGGGATTAAGAAGAAAAAAAAAGATAGATATATATATAGATATAGAATATAGATATAATTAACTATAGATGTTTTCCAAACCAGATTACATGAATATAGGGATAGAAAACATTTTATGAGACCCAAGTATTATTATTTTAGTCCTTTGATCACAAAAAATTTTTCCAGTTTGATTTTTTAACCTCTGTTTCAGAAATCAGAGCCCTCAAGAGCTTTTAAGCCTGGAAAAAAAACATTGTAGAATAAACTGTAAATCTGAGCACCTCCAATCCATTTCATGATGGATTACCTTCTTGGACACTCTGTTCCACCCCCACAAACCCTTGATATCCTCAAGCTTTCACACTATATTATAAATTTTATTGAGTTTTCAATTATAGTTTACATTCAGTATCATTTTGTATTAGTTAAGGCAGTGGTTGGTAAACTCATTAGCCAACAGAGCCAAATATCAACAGTACAATGACTGAAATTTATTTTATGAACCAAATTTTTGAAACTGAAACTTCTTCTAATACCACTTCTTCAAAATAGACTCTCCCAGGCCATGGTATTTTGTGGAAGAGCCACACTCAAGAGGCCAAATAGCCTCATGTGGCTCATGAGCCACAGTTTGCTGACCACAGTTCTAGGGAGCTTTATTGCTAACTAGTTGTTTAAGTAAAAATTGCCTCAAATCCTGAAACACCCAAAATTTTAAAGTTTGAGAGTTGATTATGTATTTTTAATATTTTCTGAAAGCTATTTTGGCACCTTTCAGACAACGTTAGGACCTCATTCATTACATAGTCTCACCTTATACTTCTACTCACCACAGAATTTAATTGAAACTGAATTTAATAATATGTTTATATCAACAAAATTTAACTATCCACCTTCCTGCATAGAATGATTGTTTCTTGGGGTTAGACACTGTGTCTGCCTTGTTCAATGCTATAATTCTATAGCATATTCCAATATAAGAGATGCTCAATGATTGTTGGATGAATACCATTTTGTTTGTGAAAAGAATAGGAGATGGTCTAAGAAAGAACTTATTGGGGAATAACATTTACATACACACACACACACACACACACACACACACACACACACACACACACACACTAGGTGTCAGGTGCACGAAATTCCTGTACTAGGGATGGGTGATCTCTCAACCCAACCTGCCCCCTCTCACATACTGGAAGCCCTCAGGGGATGTCCAACTGATGGCTCACTCCCAGCCTGCCCAAGGCCTAAAGCCTCTAGTGAGGCTTTAGGCCTTGGGCACCCAGCCATCACCCTGCTCAGCTCAGCCTGGCTGCCTGAGACCACCCAGCCCTGGTGACTGGGGGCTCGCAGCCACTGCCGTTTCATCTCCACCCCCGGGCCCGACACTCAGGCCACTTGCTCCGACCCCTGCTCCTAATTGGCTGGTAGCATAGCCGATCAGGAGGAAAGGTACGGTCAAATTTGCATGTTTCTCTTTTATTATATAGGATATATCCCATTTTATGCCAGATAATGTGTTTAAAGTCAGGTTTTGTATCAGAAAGACCCCTAGAAGAACACAATGTTTTTTTATACAAATTAGTTTTTAATTATATAATGCCCAGAAGTGCCTTATTGCTTTTTCCCACTGAGCACACTTCCAACCCCTGACAGAAGATCTTGACTGGATATTGATCACTTCAGTATTCCTCTGTGGAACTGAGCTGACATTACCCTCTCTGCAGACTTTGCCTGAGAGCAATCATTGCTTGGCCTTTTCCAGTTCCCTTCTCTGCCCCCTCCACTCCTCAGTCAAACACTTAAACATGACTCCTCATATTCTGACTTGCTTCTAGTGAATCTAAGTTATTCTCTTTTCTGTTTTAAACATTTTGATGATTATCTTAAACTCAGTTGTTTTCAGTAGCAATTATGAACAAAATCATTATTATATTAATAATATAATTTTAATTCAAATATTATTTTAATTCAAAAACTAGATATTCCTTCATAATCTTTACATAACTAATTTTTATATAATCTCTCTAAGTCCTAAGCGTTTCTATACAACTGAGCTCTGTCTGCTGCCAGTCAGTTCAGCCTCTCCCCAAATGAGTCTGCATTCACAATGTCTCACCCAGGGTTGGAAAACAATGCAGTCCAGTGCTTTCTCTTCTTTTTTTTCTCCTCCCGAATGAAAGAGCAAGCCACACATCCTCTCTGCATGCTCATGTACCTTTGCAGTTCCCAAGTATATGCCTCAAACTCATGGACCTCTGCAGTTTCCAAGTTCAGCGTGCTTCCTCTTTATGGTCCAGTTTCACCCCGTATGAATCTGGGGCTCCTGAGACTCACCTGGAACTGAGGAATCAGTGCAATGGGATGCTTTTGTCTCCCTCCCTGTTCAAGAGAACCAGCCAGGTATTCAGCCAGCCACCCGCCCTTTCCACTCACATGTGCAGCTCTGTACCTCTTTATCTGCATGTCTCTGAAACTCTGCCCTCCACAGCTCCTCTGAGTCACAATGTCCTTCTGTCTTTCCTTCTATTTGTGGAATTTCCACTCAGCCAGCTTTCTGGTGATTCAGGATGATGCCTGTTTTGTCTTTTAGTTGTAGTTTTGAAATTGTTGTGTGGGGCAGCAGTATAGGTGTTTTACCTATGCCACCATCTTGGTTCCTCCTCTCAAAATACTGCCTTTTTAAAAATAATCAAAGGTCCAGCCTTTTACTCACTCTGATCTTGTTGATATGTATTTATTGCCATTTCATTGTTCATTTTTTAACCTTTTTTTCTTCTTCTTTTTAAAGAAGACCCTTTAACATTTTGTGTAATATTGGTTTGGTGGTGATGAACTCCTATAGCTTTTTATTGTCTATGAAGCTCTTTGTATGTCCTTTGATTCTAAATAATAGCTTTGTGGGTTGTAGGTCCTTGCCTTGCTTCTTTCTTATTCCTTGAATTTCTCTCCTTCTCTTACCTAGTTCCCACAAGTCATGCCTGCCAATCCTAAGAATTCTTCAGGATATACTTAAAATGTCCCCTCCTCTCTGAGAACTTTTTGTCTCTCCATTCTGACTGGATCTTGCCTCTTTAGCAGCAGGTAACATTCATAGCTAGCAAGGCAATTATCACTTTAGAGCACCTTTCTGTGCATGTCTCCCCCTACTTGTAAGAAAACTTCAGTATAGTAACTTTGTCTTAATAATATTGTGTATGTTCAAAACTTAAAATGACATAACCTATTTTAAGACATTTTGAACTATGTTAGTAACTAGGGCCAGGAAGTACAGTGTAGACCTGGCAGTGTGAATCACTTAATGTCCTGATATAATACAGAATTCCGCTTTCTCTTATGGAGTAATTTCTAATTATGTGGGATTTGGTAAAATTCTGAACTTTATTTCAAATCATTATAAACCATATGAGATGAAGCCAAAGGCATTTGCATATAAAATTGAACAGGATTATGAGCTTATTCAAGCTAGGAAGAGGTTTTATCTGTTGTAATGCCTTAGTGCTGTGAAAAAATAAGGTGATTTCTGATTAACTAACATGAATATTGAGAAAGAGTGTATTTTATAAGCCCAGAGTGGTTTGATAATTTTTTATGTTAACTATGAGCAGATAGCTTCATCTTATCAGGTAGGATTGAGTACTTTTTGTTGAAGGTGTGGCAATGATACAGTGCTTTAGGAAAAATAAAAATTCTTATATATATTCACACAAACACACTCATGCAAATCTGAAGATTTCTCTCTTTCATTAAAAAGTTAAAAATAGTCCTAGCCAGTTTGATTTAGTGGATAGAGCACCAGCCTGAGGACTGAAGGGTCCTAGGTTCAATTCTGATGAAGGGCACATACCCAGGTTGTTGAGTCAATCCCCAGTAAGAGGTGGGCAGGAGGCAGCCAATCAATGATTCTCTCTCATCATTGATGTTTATATCTCTTTCTTCTTCTTCTTTCCTGTCTGAAATCAGTAAAAACATTTTTTTAAAAAAATGAAATATCTCAGTGAGAGAAAAATATAGATTATATTGATGTGACACAATACAGATGAACAATTATTGTTGCAAAAGATTGGAAGTTCCAAGAAGATAAACAGAGAAATTATGGATTAGAATTCATTAATGATTGTAATTCTAAACATCTTCCTTTAAGAGATGAAATTTATTATTAAAACTACACAATTCACAAAAATTTAGCTAAATAGTAACTTTAAATCAAACATAATGCATAATCAGTCCTCATGTAGTATATAGACTGAAGATATATCTGGGCCTGGATAAAATTTGTATTGAATCAATTGTTACCATTTAAAAACTAGGATATTTCTAACAAATTTCTGAGTTATTGTAAATTACTAGAAATTTGTCCACTCATGGTCTACATTCCTTTATGCCAGTGATTGAATTAAGCTGACTATCGGCTGCCCTTATGGGCAGGGCATGTCCTTTCCTGCTCCCACCTCCTCTGTACTCACTAGGGCATTGCACCTGCCCCCTTGTATGTTATCAGCTTAGCTCTTGTAAGCATTAGAGTTAGCAAGCCCTGAAATGTTTAAATTTTATTCTGTTTTGAAAACATACTAAATCCATGTGGAGATATTGACAATATATTCTCTCATGGAAATATTCTTAGATATAGTTCCTTTACCAGTTAACTATTATTGTCTCCAATGCTATATATGCAGATTAACAGAACTAGCTGAGAAGGTATTTGATAATGTCCTTGAGATTTTTTTCTTTTAAATGATACCCATTACATTTTCTCTCTCATGAAAATAAATGCTTTTTTTTCAACCAGCTGCATGGGTCTGATGTAAAAATAAAATCATACCAGAGGAAGTAAACTAGTATTTGGCAAGAATATATTTTTGTGTGTTATACTATATTTAAGGCAATTGGTAGGCAGATTTGTGGATGAGGAACATTCTAGAACATCATTTCAATTTTCTTCTCTTAGTAGCAGGAATTGGAGTAGAAGGTAACATACAGAATACTAATTTGACTAAAGTAGTATATTTTGGTTAACAAAATATTATTACAGGAAAATAATACATTATGTCCTGAAAAGTTATAATTACAGATTTAACAGTTGCCAACAATAACATAAATATACAATACACATATAATTCTTAAATTCACCAAAAATAACACTACATTTGTACAACCTCAGTCATATCCAATTGAACCCATATGTCTTTAAATTTTGGCTCTTCTTTCAGGTTAAATTAATTACTTGTAATTTACTGAAAAGACAGACATAAGTGAAAGTAATTATGACAAGTTTTTAGTTTTTACTAAAAATAGTTTGAATAACTTAACAGAGGCTCTTTAAATTTGCTTAATTTGAATTCTAATGGATTATCATACCTATAGGATATAATTCATTTGATGCCAATTTCTATTCATAAAATAAATTATGTATCGGAATTATATATTTGAGTTAAACTGCGTTTAAAGCCAAGAATAAAATTTATTTAATCCTTAAGACAGACTTCAGCAAGAATTAGTCTTAAGAAATCTATAATGTAATTAAGAATGATCTTTCAAGATTGAATTTATTATTTTATGTGTAACTTTACATTTCCTTTGATAATTTATTATACTCTGTAATTTCTAGAATCTTAGATACAAATATTTTGTACTGTTAATTAAATATACTTTATACTTCCTTTTAATTAGATATGTCATAATTATTTAGGACCTCAAAAAATTTCCTTCTAAAATCAGCAGAAATATTAAAAATTTGCTTTGTAAAGTCTCTGTAAAGCAATAATTTTATATAAAGAATACTAGGCTTTAATATAATTGTCCTCAAATTGTTTAGAAATACCAACTAATTTGGCATTAAGGTTTGTAACATTTATATACATTGGTTTTCTCTTACATTTCCGTACTTCATCTTTTTACTGAATTATATATGCTTCTAAATTCTCCTTTTATTAAAACAGCCCCCTGTGTATTTAAATTATCTATCTAATATTAGATATAATGAGTATGGAGCATGGAGCCAGACACATAGGAGATTCTCAAAAGAAAATTGTCAAACTGCAACACTCATGTAACATATACGTTATATGCTTACATAGATATGGACTGGGTAAAGTTCTCAGTTCATCTAAATTTTAATCTTTTAGGCAATCAATACAATATGAACAACTTTGAAATGTAATTAAAAGCAAATATTAATATTTAGATTGGGGTCATTAATCAATTGTACTGCTTTGTACAAAATGCAGTTTGATAGTTACAAAGAGGATAAAACTATCCTTTAATTGTCAACATTTAAGTCAATACTATATAGAATGAAAAATTTTGAAATACATTGTTTGTGTGTAATATCATGACAACCTGATGTTCAAGTTTCATTTTTGAGATACAAAGTTTTAAACATTGCTCAAGAATAATGTAAGTGATGATTACAATCATTTTAGACAGTGGATTAGAGTAAGAAAATTTATCTTTAATGTTTAATAAGGATCCCTTTTCATGACAGGAAAATAATCTAAATAGTACTTCAATTTCTTTCAACTTGAAGAATCTGTGATATAGGAAGGATGGCAATATCCAATTGGCATTATTTGTATGATATCCAAATATAGCTAAAAACTGTTTAATTTTAAGAGAGGCAACATCATGATGTGTTTAAAAGTATGGCTTTTCTGGAGAACTAAGATGGCGGCAAAGGTAGAACACCTATCTTGCCGTCATAATCAGCAATTTTAATACTACAACTTAACGAAAGAACAAACACCTTCCAGAATCACCAAAAAGCTCACCGAGTGAAAATTCCACAAATAAAAGTGAAAATAAGACACTGTGACTCGGAGGAGCGGCGGGAAAAGCATTGAAAGACTCACACGGAGAGAGGTTTGGAGCGCGCGCCAGCGGAGAGGGCGGGCGGCTGAAAACCAGCCAGTTTTCTCGAACGGGGAGACAAAGGCGTCCCATTGACTGATTCTCCAGCTCTGGGCGAAGTCCAGAGAACCCACTATCACACGGGGTGAAAACTGGACAGTGGGAGGGCATGCGGAAACTCGGGTGCTGCCGGGTCTCCCCGCTTGTGGAGAAGGCAGCTCGCGGGAACAGCTCCGCTGCGTGACAGCGCAGAGAGCGCACCTTGACTTGCCTCTCATTCGGAAAACCATCAGACTGCTTTGTTTTATGACCCTGGGTGAGACATTGTGCATGCAGACTCATTTTGGGAAAGTCTGAATTCCCCTGCAACCTGCAGCCGGTGGAGCTCCGCAGCGGCTCTCTCTCAGAGGTGCTGGCAGCCATTGCCCCTGGCACAGAGTCCCTGGGGCCGCATAGGGTAGAGCTAACGCTGTCTGCTTGGCCCGGAGACTCCTCCTACCCAACCTGAGCACAGCTGAGCCTCACAGACAATTGGCCTGGAGGTCAACCCTCCAAGTGCTAACAACGATTAACTGAGCTTAACTTCAGCAAGACTGTGCAGCCCATATCCACCTCAGGTAACCAGGGAGGCTGAGCCACTATCCCTAGTAGGAAGTCTACCACACAAAGCTAATTGACCAACTCAGGGAAGCAGCCACCATGCAGCAACATGGAAAGAAATCAGATGTGAAAGAAACGGAGGAAAAAAAAACGACTGGACATGGAATTCAGAACCACGGTTATGGGGTTTTTTAAGAGGCTCCAACAAAAGATCGAGGCCTATAAGGAAATAAGCAAGACCACAAAGGTAATGAATGAGTCCTACAAGAAAATGAACAATACCCTCAAGGATATAAACGAGAGCTGCAAAGAAATAATCAAGACCAACATGGAAATGATCAAGACCAATGTGGAAATGAATGAGTCCTACAAGGAAATAAAAGAAACCCTCAAGGATATAAAGCAGACTATCAAGGATATGAAAAAGGACCAACCAGAAATTAAGCATACACTGACTGAAACAAAAAATATTATACAAAGACCTAAAAGTGCCATGGAGCACCCCAAGAACCAAGTTCAAGATTTGAAATACAAAGAGGTAAAATCCACTCAGCTGAAAAAGCAAGAAACCAAAAGAATCCAAAAAATTGAAGATAGTGTAAGGGGCCTCTGGGACAACCTTAAGCATACCAACATCCGAATTATAGGGGTGCCAGAAAAAGATAGAGGCCAAGACAATGAAAACCTATTTGAGGAAATAGTGACTGAAAACTTCCCACACCTGGTGAAAGAAATTGACTTAGGAGTCCAAGAAGTGCACCGAACCCCAACATTTAGAAACCCTAAGAGGACCACACCGAGGCACATCATAATTAAAATGCCAAGAGCAAAAGACAAAGAGAGAATATTAAAAGCAGCAAGAGAGAAACAGTTGGTTACCTATAAGGGAGCACCCATACGACTATCAGCGGATTTCTCAACAGAAACGATGCAGGCCAGATGGGAGTGGCAAGAAATATTCAAAGTGATGAACAGCAAGAATCTACAACCAAGATTACTCTATCCAGCAAAGCTATCATTCAGAATTGAAGGTCAGATGAAGTGCTTCGCAGATAAGAAAAAGCTAAAGGAGTTCATCACCACCAAACCAACATTATATGAAACGCTGAAAGATATTCTTTAAGAAGAGGAAGAAGAAAAAGGTAAAGATGAAAATTATGAACAACAAATACACATCTATCAACAAATGAACATAAAAATCAAGTGAATTGATAGGCTGTTGAATAGGATGGACTGGTGAATATAACAGAGACATGGACATAGAGAGGGAATGGACTGACAATTCTTGGGGAGAAAAGGGTTGTGGGAAGTGCAGCAAGAGACTGGACAAAAATCTTGCAACAATGGGAGAGGACAGTGGGGAGGGGGAGGTGAGGGTGGAGGGTGGGATAGGTACAGGGTGGAGGGGAGCTGTAGGGGGATAAAAAGGGGAAACAATGTAATTAATAAACTGAACAATAAAGATGAAAAAAAAACAACAAAAAAAAACAAAAACAAAAAAAATAAGGATAGATAAAAAAATAAAAAATAAAAAATAAAATAAATAAAATAAAAGTATGGCTTTTCTGAAGCTAGAATCACTACTTTTCATTCTTATTTCAGCTTTGTACTGGCTGTGCAACTTTAACTGTAACATAACTTCTTTGTGCCTGAGTTTCTTTATTTACAAAACTAGAGACCTATTGCACAAGATTGTGCACTGGGGCAAGTGGGGGAGGAGTGGGGATTCCCTCCGCAGGGCCTGTGCCCTTTTGCCGTCCAGGAGCCCACAACTGATGCAAGGAACAGGCTTAAGCTTAGCACTGCTGCCACCACTGCTGCCCTGCCAGCCATCTGCCTGGCTTCTGGCTGAGTGGCGCTTTCCCTGTGGGAGTGCACTGACCCCAGAGGGAGGTTCCTCATTGAGCGTCTGCTCCCTGGTGGTCAGTGCACATCATAGCAACTGGTCATTCCACCATTTGGTTGATATGCATATTACCCTTTTATTATATAGGATAGATATACAATAATTAATAAATAATAATACAAGAATAAACTGTTTCATGTAATCACAACTGTAAATCTACTTTTGCTCCCTCCTATATTTAGAGAAAAATTTCCTGTGAGGCAAAGTAATAATTGAATTCTAAGAGCCAATGACTGTGTGACCTTGGGTCCTGAACTCTCCACTATGAAATGGCAAAGTTGGTCGATGAGATTTCTGAAGGACCTTCCATCTTCAAAAAAACCTGTTTCCATAGATTCATTTGGCTGTATCCAAGCAGAATATTTTATATTAACAATGGACCAATAAAAATTTAAATAAGTCACCTTAGCTGATTTGACTCAGTGATAGAGCTTCAGCCTGCAGACTCAAGAGTCCTAGGTTTGATTCTGGTCAAGGGCACATGCCTGGGTTGCAGGCTTCATCCCCAGTAGGGAGTATGCAAGATGAAGCTGATCAGTGGTTCTTTCTCATCATTTATGTTTCTATCTCTCTCTTCTCTCCCTTCTTCTCTGAAATCAATAAAAATATTAAAAAATAATTTATTATGGTTCTTGACAAATAGCAGATGATCAAAACTATTGAAAGAAATGCATGCTCACATGTATCTTTCTTACATTGCAATTTCCTTGGACAGGAAGGCCAAACTGTGTGAATTAGATACACAACTGTGCCCCAAAATATATTGATTTGAATAGTCATTGAAGTTTATGCAAATTGGTAGCTTTTAACTTAGTCTGTTGGCATCAAGATGGACTCTATAAAATTCAGTTATTTGTCTTACCTATAATTACATCTCTTCATCCTATTTATTCCACCAACATGTATACTTAATAGGAAGAAAAGACATTAGGTATTATGCAAATCTGATTTTATTTTTTATTTTATATGAAAAATGTGAGTATTAAGGCATTAAAAAAGAGTGACTAAGAAGATAAAATTTAGATAGTGTATTAAAGATTATAAAAATTATCCCATCTAATAAGGGTGATATGCAAATTGGCCATACCTCCACTACTCCCACTAGCCATGCCCACCAACCAACCTTGAGCAATATGCAAATTAACCCCAAACCAAGATGGCTGTGGCACAGAGAGCAGTAGCGAGGCTTGGGTTTCCCTGGTGCTGGAGGAAGCCAAGCTTTCCGCACACTCTGGTGGGCTCAATGCTGCAAAATTTCAATTATAGGATCCCAAAAGAAATGGCAGCAGCCACAGAGCTGGAGAGAGGAGTCTAGGGTTGCCCCTGGCGATGGAGGAAGCCAAGCTTTCCACAGCCCTGGACAGCCTTGGCCTCTGCTCAAGGATAGAAAGTTTCAGGTATAGAAGGTAAATATACCAAGAGAAATGGCTGCAGCCAAGAAGCGAGCAGGAGGCTTGGCTCCACTCTAGGCTACAAAGTTTCAATTGTAGAACATAAATAAATTCCAGATACCAAGGCCTCCTCTTGGGTTGCTGGAGGGCATGGCCAACCTGCAAACCAACACAGGCCCCTCACCTAGGCCACCTCACGCCCCAAGGGAACTCCCACCCTGATCTGAGACACCCTTCAGGACAAACCCGCTGCCTTCCCCCATGCACCAGGCCTCTATCCTATCCTATCTAATAAAAGAGTAATATGCAAATTTGACCATACCTTCGCTATGCTACCAGCCAATCAAGACTGGGGGTGGGACCAAGGTGCACGTGAGGTGAGGGGTGGTTTGAGGGGCAGGGCTGCCACAGCGCCAGCAGGCCAAGGCCGCTGCTGGGCCAGCGGGGTTCAATTACAGCCTCAGGACCCATGCCTCCACCCCCAGGCCCGGCCTCGGCAAACCTGTGGCAGTGGCAGGGGTCCTGATTGCTGCCCCGGATCCAGCAAGGGGTCTGGGCCCCTGCTGCTGCACCCAGGCCCAGTAGAGGGTCTGGACCCGCACCAGACCAAGCAGGAGCTCTGGCTGCCCCAGACTCAGCAAGGGGGCGGGGCCCGCACCACTGTCCCCAGTTCCGGCCACTCCACATTAAAGCTTCTTTTATTATTAGCATCTTAAATTAATGTGATACATTTATTACAATTGATGAGCCTTTATCGACACATTATTAACAAAAGTAAAATTTGCAGTTTACATTAGGATTCATTCTTTGTGTTGAACATCTTATGGTCTTGACAAATGTATCATTAATGTAGTATCAGACAGAACACTTTCATTGCCCTAAAGATCACCTGTGGCCCACCTATTCATCCCTCCCTGCTCTGAACCCCTGGAAGCCAGGGGGTGATGAGGCTGCAGGCAGAAGGGGTTAGGGGCAATTAGGAAGGCAAGCAGACAAGTATTTGGGAGCCAGCAATCCTGGATTGTGAGAAGGATGCCCGATTGCCCATTTAGGCCCGATCCTACCAGGCAGTCAGACATCCCTGGAGGGGTCCCAATTTGGAGAGGGTGCAGGCTGTGCTGAGGGATAACCCCCCCCATGCACAAATTTTGTGCACCAGGCCTCTAGTCTAATATAAGAGTAATATGCAGATTGACCATCACTCCAACACACAAGATGGCTGCCCCCAGGTAGTCAAAGATCCTGCCCTCATGTGGTTAAAGATGGCCACCACAAGACGGCCAGCAGGGCAGGGCAGTTAGGGGCAATAAAGCCTTCAGGGAAGGGCAGTTAGGGGTGTCCAGGCCAGCAAAGGAGGGAAGTTGGGGGCAACCAGGCCTACAGGGAAGGGCATTTGGCAGGGGGACCCAGGCCTGCAGGGTAGAGTAGTTGGGGGGGGGGGACCAGGCCTGCAGTGAAGGGGAGTTAGGGGTGACCAGGTCTACAGGGGAGGGCAGTTAGGGGCAAACAAGCTGGCAAGAGAGAAGTTAGGCATCAATCAGGCTGGCAGGGGAATGGTTAGGGGGTGATCAAGCTGGCAAGCACAAGCGGTTAGGGGCAATCAAGAAGGCAGGCGGGTGAGCAGTTGGGAGCCAACAGTCCTGGATTGTTAGAGGAATCCCAAATTGGAGAGGGTGCAGGCTGGGTGGATGGACACCTCCTACCCCCCCCATGTACGAATTTCATGCCTCTAGTTATAAGTAAAGATTCCATAAATAAAGTCCCCTTCTTTCCAATTTGTTGCTACAAAGGATTTTGAGTTTGGGTTATTAATGTTGGTTATTAGTAAAGCTAGAATAGATCATTTTTACAAGACAGCTTGATATTTCTATAAAGCTATTCTAGGTTATCTCAAATCTAGCCTCTGCACTGATAACTTACAAAACTATAACATTTTAAAGAAAAGAAATTGGGGGGGGGGGAAGATAGATACAGAAGCAAAGAAGCATTGAACAGACTGTCAAACTACAGTGAGAAGGCAGGGGAGGGTGGGGGGACGGGGCTGTGGGAGATCAACCGAAGGACTTGTATTCAGGCATATAAGTATAACCAATGAATACTAGACAATGGGGGGGGGCAGGGTAGGTTAGGGTATGTGCTGGGGGGTAGGAGAGGCCAGGGGAGGTAAATGGGAAGGAAAAAAAGGAAACACATGTACTACTATTTGTAATATTTTAAAGAATAAAATATATATATTTGGGAAAAAAACTATAACATTATCTACATTTAACACAGCCATAACGTATAGCCATCTTATTTCTGTCCTAAGTAATGTAACAGAGAGACAAAATATCATATATCCCTTGAAGATTGAAAGAGAAGCTTCATTAAACTCTTCTTGCCCTCCATGTCAGAAGACAGAATCAAGGCAACACTTCTATCATTAAAACAGAATTTTAAAGAAATGATCAATGTATATCTTAGGATGAGTTGTGACACTTAATGACTCCCAGGAGTGGGAACACTTTGGTCCAGGGCTAATGGCCACCCTTTCCCCTAGACCTATTGAGTTGAGAGAGAACTGGATGCAAATGGTGGTTATACTGTGCTGTTTTTTCCATGAGAAAAAAAGCAAGTGAACAGGAAGGAGCATGGAGATGAGCAGGGGGTGCACATGTGACAGATGGGAAGTTTCTCAGGATCACTAGACCCATCCAGTGCCTGGATTTGCCCCAGAGGTCCCGGAGCACAACTCTTCTGCATGTTTCCAATAAATTTCCCTCTGAGCTTAAGGTAGTTCACATAAGGTTTCAGTTACTGTTCAACCAACGGAGCCCTAATTTAGGTCAAATTTGTCAAGACACTGCTCCTTTGAAATCAGAGTAACTCCATCTTCTCAAATTTCCATCTTCTTGTAAAACTATTTACAGAGGTTACAGAGGTTCTGATTTATATATTCTATAATAAATATGTAATAAGGATGAGAAAACTTAATGTAATAAAGTATTTAGGCTTATCTACCATACATCTCCATGTACTGCATAAAATAATTACAAGGTTTTAGTGCAAATTCCTATATTTGAATGGTATAATTTTTAAAAATTATTGTGTTGATCTCAGAGAGGAAGGAAGTGGAGAGAAGAATGGAAACATCAATGATGAGAGAGAACTGTTGATTGGCTGTCTATTGCACACCCTAGGCTCATAGGTTGATGCACAATCATTGAGCAAGACTAGCCTGGTATCAATGATTATAATTTTTAAATGTGTGTTAATTCCTTCCCAGGTAGATTTTGAATTACTTATCTTTCATCATGCTTTGAATACCTCTGTGAAGCTGTCACAGTGAGTATTAAGCATCCATAAACAATTATGTAATTGTAAACTTGAAGAATACATGGTGCTTAACAACTCTAGCCAGAATTCTTGTGAGAAAGCTTTGTGGAAAGTAGCATTACAAATTATTATAAACTACAAGTTATATACATTTATTGATTGATTGGTCCAACTCTCCATTAAATGCATTAGTGTCCTGTGGTAACTTAGCCTGAACAATCTGAATTTGATTCACTGCCACAGAAAGACTAAAGATCACCTGATGCCATGAAAACTGCCTGGCATATCTTGAACCTCATTCAAATTCACAGTATAATCTCTGTACTCATTCCTTTGCAAAGCCTATATACTAGAATATGTATGTAAGTGGAGATTCCAGAATTTAAGTAAGAATTCATATGTCTGACTGGATCTGTAGATATTATAGGACATGCATTTGCAGAGTTTTACTGATGCCAATAGCATTCTGCCTGCGTTGGGACCAGAATTCATATTAGAAGTTGTGGTTTTCATTTCTATGACACATACTGATGCAATCTCTCTGGCTGGG
Organism: Antrozous pallidus; assembly: GCA_027563665.1. NCBI lineage: Eukaryota > Metazoa > Chordata > Mammalia > Chiroptera > Vespertilionidae > Antrozous > Antrozous pallidus. The sequence continues at coordinate 75,716,724 of CM050508.1, forward strand.
ACATCTTCTCAGACCATTATAAATTGTCAATTTAGTTCAGTCTTTAGTTCCCATTGGAGGGCTTCATCATGACCTCTGCACATGATGATCTTGAAAAGCATGCCTGCTAATAAATCCTCTAAATTACAACATTGAAAAAATGGCACAGCTCTGAAAATTGTAGCAATGTCCTCGCCACGCTGTGGATGCAATTGTTGGTATTTAAGTCTCAGAACAATAACTGATAATGGTGCTTTGGTGTAAACTTCCAATAACCTTACAGATTCATCAGATGCCTTATATTTACTTGAGGCAGTGATATTGAGGGATCATGTTATAACATTTTACAATTCTGATAAAAGGCTTCAAATTCTTTTATTATATACTATTGCAAATTAAAGTAGAGAAGATTCACCATAATTATTCTGCCTCACAGACACTGCTGGCATTTTGTGTACAATGTCCCTTAGCATATGAAGCAACTACAGGAGGCCAAGTGTCAAGAAACCCTTACCAGGTGTACTGGTTAGTAATGTGCATTTTGTAATCAAAGAAAACACAATAATTTCAAGAGAAACAGCAAAAAATGCTTTGTTCAAAGAAATGTCCATCACTAGCTACACATTTCCCCCTTCTTACAGGTAACTTGTGGATACAGCCCCAATAGAACTTTTCTTGTTTTGAGGCAAACTATTCAGAGACCCAATTTTCCACTTCTTTGTATGTTTTGAAGTCCTGCTCAGAAAGTGCATGTGCCATCGATCAAAACAAGTGATAATCTGAAGGAGCAAGGTCTGGTGAATACAGTGGGTGGGTTCATACTTCCCAGGCAAGATCTTTTAATATGTCTTTAACTGGTTTTGAAGGGTGTGATGGTGTGTCATCATGAAGCAAAATGACTTTGCCGTGTCTTCTGGCCCATTCTGGTCATTTCATGATCAAAGCATGGTTCTAAATGATTATTTGTTTGTTGGCAGCAATCAGTATTAATGTTTTCACCTGGTTTTAGAAGCTCATACTATACCACACCTTCCTGATCCTACTAAATGCAGAGCATTGTCTTCTTTGTGAAGCGATTTGGCCTTGTAGTCAATGTTGATGGGTGACCTGGATTAACCCATAATTTTGTGCATTTAGGATTCTTAAAATAAATCCACTTTTCATCGCCAGTAACAATTTGATGCAAAAAAGACTTTCTTTTGTGCCATTGAAGCAAGATTTTACTAATGACTTTTTGGTTTTCCATTTGTCTTTTGTTCAGTTGATATGGCACCCATTTTTCTTCCTTTAAAATATTTTCCCATTGCTTATAAATGATGAGAAATTGTTTGCTGAGGAACATTTTATCTTTCTGCAAGTTGTTTTTGAGTATGACAGGCATTTTATCCAATCATGCTTGTAATTGTTGGTCTTCAAACTTTTTCGGTTGACCTGGATGTTCTTTGTCTTCCACAACAAAATCATCACTTTTTAAGCATGTAAGCCAGATTCACAGGCATTTTTAGATGGAGCATTGTTCACCATAAGCTTCCCAAAGTATACAATAAATTTCAGCAGCACTTTTCTTCAAAATAAAGTAATAAATTAAAACTTCCCGCAAATGCTCTTTTTTTTACCCAAAATTTGACATTTTTATGCATAAAAATATGTATGAGATTAACACCTTCCAGCAAATTTGACATATGAAGTTTTGAAGCTTGCTGTCAATACAACAAAATAGCATATATATCAAATTGCATATATATCAATATATGTGTAACTCCATCTATTGAAAAAATTTGCATTATTAACTGGTACACCTGGTATATAAGGCGACGGGCAGTCATTCTTCTTCTGATATATGTTTGATTACAGTTTAGGTAGAGGCTGTGAACTATTAAGGAATAGCAGCGAAGCGATACAGTGGGGACTTGGGAGGTTTGCATTCTATTTGTCAGTTACATGATCTCAGAAAATTTGTATCTGAATTTAAACTGACAGTCTTAAAAGAAAGGTATTGAGCTTGATGGTTTTAAAGGTTTCATTAGTTCTAATGTTCTGTGAAAAGAGCAAAGTTAGCAGCTTCATAACTATTGTCACTCTGCACACCCTATTCTAGTATGAAGCTTCCTCATCAGCAAGACTGAGCCTCAACACTGCTTGTCTGTCAGTGTCACTAATAAGGCAGCAAGGAACCAAGGACATCACTATGCTTATAAATATTCTGTCTTGACATTCATTTATCTAGTCATATACCACACCATTCTAATAAATCATGTTATTAAACAAAACCTAGAGTAGTTAATTACTTTCTCTGCTTGTATTTTCTTCATAAAATTATCTGGCATTAACTAGGAATACATTTCTCCAAGAAATCATTTCCAAATTTTGTGTGTGTGTGTGTGTGTGTGTGTATGTGTGTCTGTGTGTGTGTTTCTGGAACCAAATTTATCTTAAGAAATGGAAGAGCATGTTCTCAAGGAAAGCATAAAAGAAAATTCCACAAGGAGACAGTAACCAAGAGTTTTATAATGTCACAATTATGCTAAATAGGGCTTCACTTGAATAGGTGGAGAGAGGCCTCCTTGGGACTCATATCTGGTAAAATTGAAGGAAGTTGTGTGTTATGATCTGATCTCTGTATATTAAGTATATAATGGAAACAAAACCTGGTCTAAAATATAAATGGGAACAAAAACCATTTTAATACTGTCTGCTATTTTAAACTAGTATATAAGTATCATATATTTATAAAAAGGATTAGCTATGGGCTTGATTTTAAAATGCATACAAATTTTTCAATGGCTTTATATACTTTAGATGTTCAAAATATTTAAAATGCCAGTTGATTAAAGATAACATTTTGTTATTTTATTATGCCACAATTCAATGGTAATACTTACTGTGAAAAATTATATATACCTATAACATAAGGTAATCCTCAGATAAATACTTCATTTATATTAAGGTTACAAATAAAAGTCCAAGACACCCTGTTTAATTTGAGTTTCATGTAAACAATAAATAAATGTAGTATAAGTATTTCTCATGCAATACTTTTAATATTATTATACTAAAATTTGCTCATTGTTTATCTGGGATTCAAATTTAACTAGATGCCTTGTATTATATCTGGCAACCATTTTTATATTTTTAGAGATTTTAAAATTTTTACTTTTATAGATTTATGCATATAAAACTCTGGGGAATTATGCTTCTCTTTGTTTTTAGGGTGAATTGAATCTACCTGCCTCTCTAGACTGATTGCTGATACCTCTCCTACTCCTCACTATGTTCCAATTTACTAGTCAACTCTCTGGAGATGTCATATTCACCTGGAAGCAGCCTAAGTCAAATCAGTGGCCCCTCTGTGTTTTCAGATTGATCCTAGCATCTCAACTTGGAGTGATTTTAGCAATCAGGGTTATGACCACAGGTAATGAGACAGGGACAGAGATAAGAATATACATGAAAATGCTCTTTACATTTAGGTTGGCCCTGACAGTATATCTTGAGCATTGATGTTCTTTATTCTTTGATGCATTTATGTCAACCGTCTATTCATATGTGCGTATGTGTGTGTGTGTGTGTGTGTGTGTGTGTAAATTTAGATTTGCTATTTATTTTGCCTTACTACTAATTTATTCTTAATATTAGGTTAGTCTCTAACTAAGTTAAATTGCCTGGTCAACTATTTGGGAACTCCCACCTTAAGCAATGTGGAATCCTCCTTATATCCCTAAAACCACCGTTGAGCCTGGTCAAGAGAAGTGGTTCTCAAATTTAAGCATGTATTAGAATTAATTGAATAGGCTTATTAAAATACAGATCTCTGGGCCCCATCCCCAGAGTTTCAAATTCTATATGAATAGATTAGGGCCTGAAGATTTGCATTTCTAACAAATTCCCAAGTGATGCTAATGTTTGGGATCAAACTTTGAGAACCCCTTTGCTTTAAGCAAATTAAAAACCAAGAAGTAAAGTGTGAATGTCAAATTTTCTGTTTAACTTTAAACTAACCCACTTACCAAACCTAATTTTATTTCCTTAGATACCTAAACTCCATTCAGAGAAATGGGTTAGATATCTTAAGTAGTATTAATGCCCGAAACTGTATCTACAAGACCGTTTCTCCTTTCCACTTTCATAGTTGAGTCTAAGCTAGCTTCTCTATTAATTAATTACATTTGGATTTGTCTGTCTACAACTACATTCCTTTGGTGATTTGATTTTCTTTGTCAATGATTCTAAAAAAAGCATGAAAAGATTGGTTAAATGCTGTTCGCAGGCTTGGTTAAAGCAGAAAAGAGCTTCAGGAATCAAGTCCCTGCCTCACTCAGTTCAATCAAAAATAGAATGGATCCAAAGAGAGGGAACACACCCAGGCAGAGAGTACTGAAGGTTGTGACATTTTTAGCCGTATCTGTAAGTTTCTCCTGCACTCAGCATCCACTTCCAAGTAAACCCTCTGCCAAACCTACCTTCTCACCCCTGAAATCTGGGGGAGCACATTCATTGATTCATTCTCTCATCTGACAAAAAAATTATTGAGCAAATTTTATAGGCTAGGGATTATACTGAGATATGATTTCTGGCTCAAGAAACACAACAAATGAAATGAGAAATGAATATATAAGGAATAAGATGCCAACTTTTAATGCTATGATAGACCTCTGCACAGGATTAATATAGGGAGACCAAGGAGAGAATAATCAATTCTTTTTTCTGGAAAGGGGAGGGGAGTCAGGAAAGGGTTCATGGAGAAATGATATATATTTACACTGTATCTTGAAAGACAGTCTGCTGCTGATACAGGGATTGGAAAAAGGGAATATTATATTCATTCATGTAAAGTGAAAACAATAATTTTATATTTATTTTTTTATAGATGAGATAAGTGAAATGTCTTGAAGAGCAAATTATTGGATTCAATGAATGTCAAGTTTAACTGTTGGTAGAGTTTACTCAAAAGCTCTAGCATTCTTATTGCAGGTCCAGTCTCTTTGTACCATCCCAAGTTGGATGTTTCCTCTCAGCACAAAACTGAAGAGGATCTTGTTTAATTTAGAACTTGCTGGCTGTACAGTTTTTTTTTCTTCTTGAATTGCATGATTAGCCTCAGTATAAATCTTCAAGTGAGTGTTGAATGAAGAGATCTTTCAGGATAGTCTGCCAGAATTCCACTTATATTTGTGTTTAGAACTTAACATTTATTTTATTTTTATGGAGATGAAAAATACAATATTATTTATTATTTTAGTGACTTAAGCTTACCTATAGTTATCTCCTGAGCTTTTATTTGCATACTTCAAGTAAAAAACACTAATCTTTTCAGAGAAATATAGCTACTATGAATTCATAGGTTTATCTCTAAGTGAACCAAACAATAAATAAAAGTAATATAAAGAGCTTCGAAGATTGAAATTGAGGTTCAAAATATATATGCTTCATTTGCACAAATGGCCCAGCATGTCTGTTCTCATTGATAATAATCAAGCTTTCTGAAAATCATCTAAAGTTTATAAATAGGTTCACTAGAGAAACATTGTTGCTCTTAGCCAGAGAAGAAAACACTAGACTCTGGAAACAAATTAACTCACAAAGCTCAATGACTTAAAGCAAAATTAAACTGAAAAACCTCTCTCTTAGTGTGACCTGCTCCCTCTATCATATTTATGGCTATATCATCAGGAATACTTGGCTTTTAAGATAGCCAAGGCAGGAAAGAGAGGGCTGGATGTTTCCTTGGACATTTTTTTTAAAACTCTGCCACACTTCTGCCCACTAGAATGATTAAAATGAAATCTATGTTTCCAACCTAGCTGCAAAGGAATGTGGAAAGAGAAATTGGTGAACACAGCTAAAGCCTTAATCTGACAATGACACAAAATCAATACTATTCTCGTACTTACTGCTCCTTCTACCTGGGCCCTTCTTCTCTCACCCACAACTTGTCTTCACTATTACCTGAATGTCATAACCCCTTGGAAGATTTATCAGCAATATTAAGAACAAAGAGGAAGGTGGAGGAGGGGAAGAAGGAGAAAAAGCAACTATATAACAATCAGAATCATTATTGCCTTTGATCTAGATGCCTGCTATGATTATCCTGATCTGACTCCAGTCTTGCTCCATGATCATTCAATAACTAGTACCTTATGGCTTTTAATCTTTTTATGGGAACCATCTCCTCTGACTTCATGAACAGGTGAAACCAACCTTAAAATCTTGTCCAGATTTCCATGACTTGTGAAGCCACCCTGGATTTTTGAGCTGAAAAGGAGCTACATTTCCCATTCTCTTGATTACATGAATTTCTTACTACTTACTAGCTGCTTAGGTTGTTCCACACATTTCTAATAGTTCTCTTCACAACTGAATTATAAACATCTTGGTGTATTGTAACCTTCCCTATTCATTGCTATATTCTCAAAGCATAGCCAAGTACTCAGTATTTTGAAAATGCTTATTAAGACTTAGTTTACTGAATTAATTAATCTTTTAATCATGATCTTCATATCACTCAGCACAACATCGTGTACACAATGGATCTTCAATGAGCTTCTGAATATTGATTGATTCTCCTTTTAAAAACTTTAAGATGAAACAATGTCCATAGGTGGTTCTTAAACACATCATATAATACTAGAGGCCCAATGCACAAAATTCATGCACTGGGGGTGGGTGATCCCCAGCCTAACCTGCCCCCTCACACATACTGGGAGCCCTCAGGGGATGTCCTACTGACTGCTCACCCCCAGCCTGCCCAAGGCCTAAAGCCTCTGGCCAAGGCTTTAGGCCTTGGGCACCCAGCCATTGCCCTGCAATGGGGCCGATGGCTGACTCTGCCCCAGTCCTGCACCGCCCACCCCACCTCAGGCCTTTGCCCCAGCCAGCTTATGCCCAGCTAGATCGGGCCTTGGCCCTGCTACCCCAGTCCTGGCTGCCTTGACACACCCCCCCCCCGGCCCTGGTTGCCTCATCCCCGCCCCCCGGACCTGGCCATGCACTCGCTGGATGGCTCCACCCCAGCTCCAAATTGGCTTGTGGGTGTGGCTTGTGGGCATGACTTGATCGGAGGTATGGTCAATTTGCATATTACTCTTTAATTAGGATAATTTTTTGATGTATAAATTCTGTTTACTTGTAATGAGTGCAAGTCCTTGGGAACTTTACCATGGTTCTCCATTCTAATTACATTCAAATAGGAACTATAGAAAATTTGGGAAATTTTAGTTGTATTTAGTGAATTGTACAAATAATAGGACAAACAAAACTTAAATCAGATTATATTGTATTAAATATGTAGCATGTTGGTAGAAGTTTTTGTGATTAAATCCTGTGAGATTACAGGTCTTATTAAAAATGATATAAGAATTTATGATTCAAGGCAATTTTCTTGGCCTGAAATTTCTTAATTTTTTGTTTTACCAAAATGCACTAAATCTTCCAAAACATAAAGTTGGCTTCTAATCATTTGCTTATATATGGTGTGTGCATTCTCTTCATATTTAGTATTCATGTCAGAGGATGTGTGGAAAACTATTCACTCCTGACAATGTGTAAGAATCCACATAGAGGGGACATTTAAGCCTCATCTGGGAGGACTTATCTATAAAAACCAAATATAGTAGACTCAGTTGATGTAATAATTTTGTAATGAGACATGGCAAAAAATAATACACATGTTGATGCTGACATTGTCCAGATTAATGTTTAGTTGCTGGGAGATTAGTTGTTTTAAATCTGATTTTTTTTTTTTTTACTTTTTGAGTAGAATTGAGAGGGGGGCGGGGAGAGAGAGAGAGAGAGAGAGAGAGAGAGAGAGAGAGAGAGAGAGATCAGTTTTTGTTGTTATTTATTTATGCATTCATTGTATGTGCCCTGATGGGGACCAAACCCACAATCTTGGTATATCAGAAGGATGCCCTAATCAGCTGAGCTTCTGAGCCAGCAATGATTCTTAAACCACTAAGTTGTACTCCACCTGTGCACAAATTGAAAGAGTAATGATAATAAAATAAATATAAAGCCATGAAAAAGCCTTTCTTTTCTGAAGAATTCTAATGATATCATGTCTACTATTGACTCCTTGTCTATTTTCATCTGCAGTCGTAGTCAGCAAACATGAGGCTGAGATCTATGGCTTCCAAAGCTGCTAGAATAAATTTCTTCTCACCAGGGATGACTTGGAGTCCAGTCAGAGTCATAGGGACCTTGAAGGCCATGCAGTGGCCGTTCTCTACTTTTTCTATCCAAAGAATAAATTCTCATGAAAGTCAGGGAAGAGTTTAACCCAACCTTAAAGTCTTCCCCAAAAAGGAGCTTCCTTTACTTGGGAGTCTACTGTAACTTTAGACAAGTCCTCACATTCTTATAACTCACCCTAAATTCTCCTAGTCCATATAAACTCATGGTATTTAGCTAGCTTTCAAAAGACAACTTACATTTATTTGAAAGGTACTCATTCCATCATCAGCTTAAACAGTCTCTCTTTTCTTTATTATTTTGATTTTACATTAAAGGACATTATGTTTCCCTAAATTTTTTGTTTGTTTGTTTGCTTTTCCCCAAATCCAGCTATGGTATTGCACTTTCTATTGTAATTAGTGCTATTTATAAATTATTGTGCTGAGTGAAGATACTGATGCAATTGAATGGATCAGGAGAAAACGAGTGCCAAGAGTAATGTTTCCATGAGTGGGAAAGGAATATTGCTGCTTCTTTTTGTGAACCGTCACCATTTATCAAACAACTGACCAGGTAGGAAAAAATATATTTTCTAGAAAAGTAAAGTAGCCCTTGTTGACATCAAACTTTCACACTTTTATTATTACATATATAAAAAGCATAATATGCTAATTAGACTGGATGGCCAGACAACATACCAGATGACCTTCCAGATGAAGCCACGGCTGCAAGGGTCAAGCCCCTTGCATGAATTTAATGCACTGGGCCTCTAATATATATATATATATATATATATATATATATATATATAGAGAGAGAGAGAGAGAGAGAGAGAGAGAGAGAGAGAGAGAGGTAATATGCTAATGGGTCCTAATGGTGTTCCAGTCATGACCAGAGCTTGTGGGCCAGGACAGGGGTGGGGACTTCTGCCCCCAGTGCAGGCATGCACAGGCCTGCCCAGCACTAACGTCAAGCTGCCTGGGTGTGTCCCCACCCAGTGCTGAGGTGAAGCTGCCTGCCTGTGTTCCTGACCTTGGACATGGCACTGCATGTGTGCATCCCCACCCAGCGTTGAGATGAAGCTACCTTTTAGACTATGGAAGATCAAACTGTACACCCCAAATGCTTTTCCTTGGGTGGTCCAGGTGGTGGAAAAAAATATTTGTATAAAGTTTTAATACATTATATTAGAGGTTGTGGTGGTACTGTTTTACCCACAGCATCTACAGGAATTGCTGCAAATTTACTTCTTGGTGGAAGAAGCTTCCATTCTCAATATAAATGACCAATTCTGTTAAATGGAAGTTCAATTTCTAGACTTGATATAAAGAGTGGAGTTGCTAAAACTATTAAAAAGGCCAAACTTCTCATTATTGATGAATGCGCCATGGCATCCAGGCATGCTATAAATGCCATAGACAGATTGTTAAGAGAAATTATGAATTTGAATGTTGCGTTTGGTGGGAAAGTTCTCCTTCTCAGAGGGAATTTTTTTACAATGTCTCAGTATTGTGCCACGTGCTATGTGATCACCCATAGTACAAATGAGTTTAAAGTACTGTAATGTTTGGTGATGTGTCAGAAAGTTGTCTCTTAAAACAGGTATGAGATCAGAGGATTCTGCTTATATCATGTTTTTGCTTTCTATCATGTTTTTGTTGTTTTCATATTATGTCCTTGTTATATCATTTTGTTATTGTTTATTTATTAATCAATTTATATATTTTCATATAAATCTTACTAATTTTCTTTCATCTCTGACACTTCTGTTATAGAAAAATGGCAAGTAGCAATATTAAAGTATTTCTTCTAATTAATTCCCTTTTAATATGCATTAATTTTGTCCACCAGGCAACTGGGTATTAAAAAGTCCACAATAATATATTGGAATAGTACATATAACATATTCCACAATAATTTTAATTTAAGTGGTTTTCACAGTAAGAAAATAAATAATTGCTCATAGAGAGAAAGAATGATTGTATAAGAAAAAAAAACAATAATTTTAGTGTTGAAAGGACTAAATTGTAGTTCTGAAGATAGATATTGATAGATAGAGATGTGGATATAGAGATAGAGATAGAGTCAGAGATAGAGATACATATAGATAGATGATAGATAGATAGATAGATAGATAGATAGATAGATAGATAGATATAGATATACATGTAGCTATAGGTACAGATGGATAGATATCTATATAATAAATAGGTAATATGCTAATTGGTCCTAATGGTCCCAGTTATGACTGGTCAACAGGCTGCGATTGCACAGGAGCTGGTGGGCGGGGACTTCTGCAACCAGCACAGGCATGCGCAGGCCTGACCAGTGCAGGCCTGACCAGTGCTAATGTCATACTGCCTTGGAGATGGAGGCCACTCCTGACAGAGGCATGTGCAGGCCTACTGCACCACCCGGCCCAGAGGGGAGCATTAGGATAGTCTATGATGGCTCCTCTCAGTGGAGGTGCACATAGGCCTTCCTGCACTGCCTGGCCCTGAGGTGGGTGTCAGGATGGGGTGGGGCCTTGATGGAGAGCTCTCAGCACTCCTTCACTGGGGTCTGAAGGTGCTGAGAAGAAGGGAGAGCAGATGGGCAGTTAGGAGGTTTAGGCCAGGAAGGGAGTGCAGATAGGCAGTTAAGGAGATCAGGCCTGGAGAGGAAAGCAGTTAGGGACATCAGGAAGACAGGAGAGCAGTTGTTAGGGGCATCATGCAGGCAGGCAGATGAGCATTTAGGAGCCAGTGGTTCTGGATTACAAGAAGGATCTCAGATTGGAAAGGGTGAAGGCCAAGCTGAGGGACAGCCTCCCCGCCGCATCTCCTCCCCCCCCTCCAACGTGAAAGAATTTCATGCACCAGACCTCTAGTATCTAAGTAAACAAGCATCTGTTGATCCCCTATCATGTGTAATGTGCCATGAATTTTCCTAGAAACATATTTAATCTTCTAAACTTATTTTAACCCTTATAAAAGCCCTCTGCAGTAGCTGTCCTCATCATTCCCACTTACATACAATAAACCAAAAAAAAAACCAAAACCCCCCAAAAAAACACATACACAAAAACAAAACAAAACAGAAGTTAGATATTTTCTCGATGTCATAAAACTAATGTGTGAAAGTCAAGAGCAGTGTCATGTGTTCTGTCCTCATTCCACAATATCAAAAATACCTATTGATACCACCTATAAAATAAGATATACAAATTCAATGTCTGAAACTCTCTTCTTTGATTCTTTTTAGTTCAATTTTCTACCTCAGTACTTTTTGGGACAAAATACCGGAAACTTCTTTTTTCCCAAGTAGACCAATTTACAATAATGCACAGCAGCTTGCACATATATTTATATACATATTATTTAGAGGCCTAGATGGTTGCATGAACAAGTTGGGATATCAAGGCAGCTTCTCCCACAAATCTACATTTTTGAAAATGTACTGTAATGAAATTTCACATTTGTCTCACTCTTTAACTTTAAAAAAATACAGTATACTATCTCTTTGTCTCAACTATGTGTGTTCCTTAAATTGTGGACATGGATGGAACAGCCTTTACTGATCAGCTCCTTGTCCTTAGCCAACCCATAGATACATGCCTGTGAAATACAATTTTCTGAAGTCTGTACACTGAGGAAGATACTTCTGTTACCTGGATTATTGAATTGCTTATAAATCAAAGTAACTTCAAGAGGGCCATCATTCCAGTTATGCCATTGAAGAGGCTCAGATTAGCACTGCTGCGAGTGTAGCACATTAGAAATAGACCACTGCTTTTGCTGGACATATTACTAATTCTCAGATGACTACTTTTAGATTGCCCATACATTTCAGATCAACCCCCCAACAGTATTATTTCATCACATTTTTCTTGTCTTTTTCAATAACTTGACCCTTATGTTTATCTTTTAAGTGTGAGGTTAAGATAGTTCTTGCCTCATCCTTTGATTGTATTGGCGATTGGCCCAAACCAGAGTTGACTCAATGTAGGTATAAAAAAACTTGCTGCAAAATGGACCTTGTCAGTTTAATCTCTCTAAGAACAGTGTTAATATCTGATATTTTATTTTGTATTTAATACCACTAAACCTTACATTGTGTTCAAAGGCTTTGCTGATCCCTCCCGTATAAGTAGTGAACTAGTGTCTGGATCCCATTCTTTATTTTCCCTTCAAGCTTTTCTTATGTCGTCCCTTTTTTTTTCCATATCCTTTCTGATTTCTCTTTCCTAAAATAAATAGCATGCCCAGGATTGTGCTACCCAAGAAAATATCCAGCTCTAAGTGATTTAAGAAAGACTATATATTCTTTCTATGACACTTCTATTTGGACTACAGTCATTTTCTTATGTGGAAAATTGTCATGTAGGCAATCAGGGAAGTACTTCCCTTTTTCTTTGTGTTGTACTTTTTCCTGTAAATGTACACACTCAATATTATTGGATATTTGTTCAGTCCCTTGCAGTTTGGAAAGCGCTTCCACTAACTTGAACAGAGGTAATCATCATAACTACACTTTCAGGTTGGCAACAATATGCTACTACCCTTGCTTGATAGATGAGAAAACAGGCTCAGAAAATTAAGCAAATTACTAGGGTCAGATAGCATGTAAATGGCAGAGTAGAAATTCTCTTATGACTTTTTTTGCAACAGATTACAAAGGGTGAAATTATCTATCATGTTGAACCGAAAACAGATGTCTCCAGCCTTGGCTGGTTTGGCTCAGGAATTAGAGCATTGACCTTCAGACTGAAGGGTCTTGGGATTGTTCTGGTCAAGGGCACATAACCCAGTTGCAGGCTCGATCCATGCACCAGGATGGGTGTATGTGGGAGCAACCAGTCGATGTCTCTCTCTCACGTCCATGTTTCTTTCTCTGTCTCTCCCCCTCCCTTCCATTCCCTCAATAAAACAAACAAACATAAAAATTCAATGGAAAAAAATTCTTCTTGAGGATTAACAGAACAACAAAAACAAACACAAAACAGATATTTATGGAATCTGGCTTTATATTGAAATAAACTAATTCATTATTTCAATCCAAAACAATTTTTCAGGAATAATGTTGACATTTAAAATATAAGATTACTGAACAGTGTTATTAGTTCTTATCCCAGGGCCCCTGCAGAGGCAATCAGGACTCAAAACTATCTCCTGTTTCTATTTTGCCTTTTTCACCCAAGCATATTACCTTTCACTGCCTGATAATATTAGAGGCTGTAATATGTGCCTGAAAAATATTTATGGAATATTAGTCTTCATAATGTTATTTTATGGGTAGCTTTCCTTGGGAGATATTTAACTAGTATTGGTTTTTAGAATTACAGCATTGCATTTAAGAGTTTAAAGTGAATTTGAAAGTGTTTTGGGAGCATCACTAACTCAAAGCCTACTTTATTATGCTTTAAAATAGATTATATAGCTCACTAATTTAAAAGCTGAACTATATATCCCATAATAAAAATAAAATGAATATTCAGTGTAGTAACTTTTAAAGTTAATAAATTATTGCATATTCACACCTTTTTATAACTCTTTATTGTCAAACTGTATTTATCAGTGTTGGAGTCAATTGGAATATCATACGTAAACCCCGGTATCTGAATGCATACTTTAAAAAAATAGGATTCACTACATCTTAGTAAAATACATTAAGTGACACAATTGTTATTATTTTTTTATGATACAGTTATTATTGCTGGCACTTTAAATAAATGAAATTTAAGTTATTACAGAGGACTCCAATTTTCTCAATAGGAAGGGAGGGAAGATAATTGAAAGTTAATGAAAATAGAAAATATACACCTCCATGCAAAATATTTATAGCTATTGTTTGCCTGAGAGGTTATTTAGTAAATTAAGTTAAACTCTTTTTAACCAATATTTATTAGGCATGTACTACTATGTGCCAGACATGTAAAAATGGGCACTCCCCACCATTAAAAAATATATTGTTTTGATACAATGTGTTCTGTGTAAAGATTGAGATGTATGAAAAATATTGTGAGAATACCAGTGGAATACAAGGATTCATTCTGATTGCATTAGCAGTGGCTTGAGGTATTCTGTGGAGAAAAATATAGACAAAAGGAGCCATTGAAGCTGAAGGATGAGCAGGAAGGTCAAACTTGATAAAAACAGAAAGAACATTATATATAGGTATCCTAAAGCCTGTATAAATCTATATTTGACCCATAATAATGCTAACTCTTTTGACACACACACACACACACACACACACACACACACACACACTCAAAATCATACTCAAAATGGTAAAAGAATTATCTTATTACAAGATTTAGATAGTTTTGTCCTGGATCAATATATCTGTAATTATCCTGATCTTCAGCAACTCATCAGGGAAGCAAACCAGTCCTTCAAATTCAGTTCTCACATCAGCAGAAGGAAATAAGGGGACTGGGGTATGAATATCTCTTTGGTTTTCCTTTTTTTGTTATTGATGCTGTGGAAGTCAGATTATTGCAGGTGATTATAGTTATTCATTTACAATTCCCTTTGGTTCAAGAGTTTGTTGCTGAATCATCCTTTCTAAGGCGAATGCTTCCATGTACGTTTCCATGGCTGGGAATCACTGTTGCATTTCCTTTTCCTTGTCACATCCACCTGCCCCTTGTACTTATAGGACAAGTCTTAGGATATAAGCTGTGGCTGTACAATATGTAACAAAAAGGAAAGGCGGGTGGGCTGGGTAAAACACAGTGTGTCCACAATGCTGCCTATTGAATGTGTTCATATTTATTTGGCTCTTTATGACAACAGCAGAGAGAGGATGTTTTTCTGTAATAATCCTAAAGGGATTCTTAAATTGGAGATATAATGGAGGTAAAATAATTATTTAAAACTGAAAACCTGTACAGTTAACTGAGATAAAGTGTTTAATATATGTATTTTAATTATAGTTAACAAACAAAAATAGATGCAGAAGGTTTAAGAAACTGTTCAGTATGATTCCGGTATAAGGATCCCTGGTTAGTTAAGAACCTGTGAAAAACTTGCTTCAAATGTGGCTGCCCTGGGTCTCAATTCTGACTCAGGCTGGATCAGCATCTATTGTTATTGCTGTCCTGTGCCCAATGGTAGCTTTACCCCACTCTAATCTAAAATGTGTTTTTTAAAAATATGTTCTATATTTTTCATTAACTGTATCACATGAGCTTTCAGATAACTTGCTGGTATTAATCATGAGCCCAGGAGTTAGTCCTCTTTCTCACTTTGCCTCTCTGTAACCTTTGACTCCAATGTGTTGCCTGCAGTTCCATTTAGTGACATTCCATTGTGGTGTGAACTGACCATGGCTTGCCCCTTCTCCTCTAACTGGAAATTTTTACACCATGACACTTGCCTGGGTTTCACCACTAAGCTTTTATCCTCTGTTAAAATCTTATGATTCCTCTTCTACCCAGTTAATGCCCACTGTGTGTGGGCACCCAGGGAGTTCTGGAGCATTGGCCTCTCTTACACCATGATCCAGGGAAGAGCAAACCAGCAACCACATCCATGACAAACCTAAATGGAGACTGTACTCACCCAAGTCTCATTATCAGCCATGTGTCCGTGTGCTTTATTTCCAAGTGTAGGAAAGAGACACTCTCAGGCCTGGCAATACCGTTTGTACAAGAATCATATAGACACTTTGCTGGCCTGGTGACTTGCTCCTTTTTCATCTGCCCTTGTTCCTTTCCCTATGATAATATGTACACGCAAACAGCTCATCTTGGTTATCATACCATTTGCTTTCCTCAAAACGTAGCACCTATTAGGGGGTTACATAATGTTTTATAAGAATGTTTTTTTCTTGCTGTTACTGAACTCAAGAAGTTTGTTGCTTTCAGTGCCCTATTAAAAAATGAGACTTTGTTGTCCCATATATGGACGGTTATGGTGTAACTGTGCATGGTGTGGAGTGAGAGTGATCAGTTAGTAGCCCTGAAGGGCCCCTTGCGGGGGGCTCTTTTCTGTGGAGGAAGCCCAAGTATGGGCTCCAAGCAGTATCCTCACTTCCTGATGACTGAGCCCCACAGAACTTGGAACCGTGGCAACCAGGCAGCCACATGCTAGGGAAGACCTTGCCAGCTCACTTGAGATGCTGGTACAATTAGTATATTATCCTCCTGCTTCCTGTGGTCCCAAGGTTGTGGCTTCAAAATAACACTCACTGATAGCCTGTTCCAATGGTGCAGATTGTTGGTAAGGTCTCACCCCTGACTCCATTGGCACTTTTCTCTGAGGGACCCAAATCTAATACAAGAAGGCCAGGAGCAGTCCAATTTAGGCTAGACCACCCCTTTGACCTCCCATTGGAAGCTAGATGTTCCCTGCCTATGTGTGGGGGGTAGGCCTGTCCCAAACAGGAGCAGGCTGAGAATGGGTCAGAAGCTTAGTGAGCTGGTCATGTTCACACCTCAGGTCAAGGCTGGCTGAGTAAACATGGAATATGAAGCAAGGCCCTTCTGTCTGACTGAGGTTTATCCTGATCCCTGGAAATGAATCTTATTTCACCTGAGTGGAGGACTGTGCAGGCACAGGTCCACAACTGATCTGGAAGTAGAAGGTCCAATGGCAGAGTGGCAGCAACTAAGGCCAAGCAGGACTGTGATGCCTCGAGACAGGCTTCCAGTCACTGTTACCGCAGCTCCACTCTGGGCATCAGTCAGAAATACCCAATCCATGTTCCTGAGTGATGGGTAGATGCGATGTGCCACCAACTAAAGTCAGCTCAGCTTGGAGTGTAAGCACTGAGGGTTTTCTAGAACCAGGGCCTGATGTGGCCAGGAAAGGCCTCCTTCTTAGACACTGCCAAAAGATCGAGCCTGGTATCAGCATGCAGCTCAGTATTTCAGTCTCCCATCTGGACCATGTCCACATTTACCTGACTCGGCCAGAGGACCTGGATTACACAGTGGCAGAGCCTGAGACTCTAATACCAGCTCATCAATATGAGCTGGCTTCAGCTATAGTACCTATTCATCCTGCAGAAGCCAGTGCAGAAGGAAAGGCTGCTATAGAACTGGAAGAGTTTTTACTGCCAACTGTCCTGGGAGTTCCGGAGGACACTCTAAAGCTGCAGCCAATACCAACACCTGTCCCATCTGCAGATCTAGAGCAGGTCTGCAGGATCCCTTAAGCTGGAACAGGAACAGTCACCAAACCCAGAGAACAACTATCTGCACCTGCATTGGATCATGGTGAGAACTCAAAGATGGAACTGGAACCACAGCCCTGAAGGGAGAACCATCACCTGCACCTGCACCTGCATCTGCACAGGCTCCTGCAGAAACCCCAAGGTTGTCCTGGGTGCACAGCTCCTGAAGGTTGAAGCTGTGCACCCAGGGCCACCTCGGGGTTTCTGCAGGAGCCTGTGCAGATGCAGGTGCACCTGGCCTGGAACCTGCATTAGATCCTGAGCTGGTGCTGGTTGCACCACCCCTGTCAGCTGAGTTTGCTCTGGAACCTTACTCAATTCTAGCCATTTTGCCTCTTCTTCAACCTGCTCCCCCACCACATCTTTCTTTTTGAGCTCTCTCTCTCTTTGTTTTTTTTTTTTATGTATCTTTTGTTTTGTATTTTATACTTATAGTAAATACAATAAATGTAAGGTTTTATTTTTTATGTTGCTCCACATTATGTGTCAACAGGGATATGGAAATTAGTACAATAAAGAGATGTCTTTATTAGAAAGGCCCAAATCCACAACATTGGCAAACCCAAGTGCTGACGAGGATGCTGAGGAACAGACACGCTTATCATGGCCAGTGGGAATTCAAAATGGTACTGCCAGTTTAACAGACAATTTACAAAACTAACAGACTCTTAAAATATAGCCCAGCAAATTGCAGAAGAGAATTGAAAACCTGTGTCCACTGAAAACCTGTGTACAGATGTTTATAACAGCTTTACTTAAAATCACTAAAACTTGAAAACAACCAAGAAGTTCAACAGGATAATGGATAATGGATATGGTACAGTCATATAATGAAATATTCAACATTAGAAGTAAATGTTATTGAGCCATGAAAATACATGGAGGAACCTGCAATGCATTTTACCAAGTGAAAGAAGCCAATCCGAAAAGGCTGCATGCTATATGATTACAACCATATGGAATTCTGAAAAAAGCGAAACTGTGCAGAGTGTAGAAAACAATTAGTTGTGGCCAAGGGGTATAGGGGTAATTGGGTATACATGGTTAGGATACAGGGTTTTAGAGCAGTGAAAATACTCTGGATAACGCCCAATGATGGACACATGTTATAACAGAGCTTCCCAAGTCCACAGAATGTACCACTCCATAAGTAAACCCTAAGGTAAACTATGAACTTTGGGTGATCATCATGCTTTAGTCCAGGACCATCAGCTGTAACAAATGTATCCCTCTGGTGAGGAATGTTGGTAATGTGAGAGGCTATGCAACAGTGGGGAAGGAGAGACATGAACACTCTTTGTACCTTCCCCTCAGTTTTTCTGTAAATATAAGAAAAGCAAAAAAAGGGATACATGTCTAGTTACCAGGTATGCCCTTTGATGTATGGAGAAATTGAGTCTCAGAGAGACTGAATAATTTACCCAAGTGTACATGTAATCTACTTGACCTTCAGACTCTGTCCTATGGCCAACCACACTGCTGATAAACTTAAAATAAGGACAACTGTGTCTCACCCTTGATTCCTGCTTTTGCTGTGTCTCAGGAAAGCCTTGCATTAAGTGAAAATCTGAGCCCAAACCCCTATTTTTAGCATTATCTAAAATTGAAGCTGCATTTGCTACTAAAATATGAGTTCTGAAAACAGCATTTTTAATACTGTGAAATTGATCTTGAGACAAAGTTTTTATTTCTCCTTTCCTTTGTGTGGACTGATTAGATGACTTAAAGAAAGGCTAAAAGGTTTTATGGTGAACCAATGCTACTTCAAACTCAATCCCAGAGAACATTAATTGGGACAGAATTAAGATGAGAGTTTTAAATGCTCCAGAAAGAGAGAGGGACGGGTAAGGATGTGATTCCTCACAGGCTTCTTCATGAGGCATCTTCTGGAGTTCATGCAGGATTATGGACAGTCAAGCAAACCCCAACTGGCCCATTTACTCAACATTGATGGGTCACTGACAACATGGTCACATCTCCATAAGTGCCCCTTCCCTGACTGCTCTTGATTTCCTGGGCCTCTGGGATATCTGGGTTTATACCCTCATCCTGCAAGAGGAGTACTTCTGCCGATTTTGGCACTGATTCTCAGAACATTGCCAAGGCCTGCTGCGACCTTTGTATGGTGACCTGTGCAAAGAGCTTCCTTCCCTGCAGCTCTCCCCTATTCCTTTGCTCAGGTCTGAATTCTCACAGGGCACTAAATCATGGAACTGCTTTCACCTGATTTTCCATCACCTAACTTTTTTTAACACTTTGAAACTCATCTTTATTGGTATATTTCTTTCTCTCCCTGCCCTGAACATGCAGCCTGTACAGGGAGGGCAAAGGTGTGCAGGCAGGGTCCTTGACCAGGTTGCATTCAGCAATTTCACATACCCCTGAGTATTGCTTGCATAGAAGCCTGGTTATAGCCTTGTTAGGTCAGATCCTTTTGTTTGTTTGTTTTGACATGTTTCTAGTGTACACCATTATAATGCAATATCTGCATGCACAACAAAGTAATCATCTCCAAAAGTCTAGTTACTATCCATCAGAAAACAGGGAGCACTTCACAAACTTTGCATGTCATCATTATGCAAGGCCACGTTGATATTTGCAACTGTCAGGTTTTAGCACATGCTGCTGAAGCCAGCACTATCACATACTTGTGACTGCCACTTCATGGAGGTCCTAGTCCTCATAGGGCAGGGGCTATAGTAGCTATATCACAACTTTTCATGTAAACAACTTCCTGTTATCACAATGGCTTCTGAGGTGGCTTAATGTATTAAGTAGCAATTCAGCTGTGGGGGGAAAAAAGATCTGAAAGAATGTACTTTTTTATAACAACAACAAAAAAGCATAGAGTAAGAAAGCCTCTGGCTGCAAAGTTAGCAGAAGGAAGGAAATAACAAAGATCAGAGCAAAAAAAGAAATAAAAAAATAAACAAAAATCATGATATAGAGATCAGAAAGAAAGAAGCAAAGATCATTGAAACTAAGAACTGTTTTTTTAAAGGATAAACAAAATTGACAAACCTTTAGATGTAATACAAAAAGAGAAAAGACTCAATAAAATCAGAAAAGCAAGAGGTGTTACAACTGATATCCCTGGAATGAAAATCATACGAGACTACCATAAACAATTATACATCAACAATTGAATATCTTAGAAGAAATAAATTTCTAGAAACATACAACCTACAAAGCTTGACTCTTGAAGAAAAAGATAATGTTAATAGACCAATAATAGATAAGGATATTGAATCAGAAATAAAAAGTCTCCCAACAGTCAACTCCTGTTAAAAATAAATAAATACAAATAAATCTCACACCAGACCAGTGTGACTCAGTGGTTAAGCATCAACCTATGAACCCGGAGGTCATGATTTAATTCCTGGTTATGATTTGTGGGATTGATCCCCACTGTGTGGCATGCTGATCAATGAATGATTCTCTCTCATCATTGATGTTTCTATTTCTCTCTCCCTCTCCCTTCTTTTATGAAATCAATAAAATATATTTTTTACTATTTATTTTTATTTTTTAATTTAATAAAACTTTATTGTTCAGATTATTACAATTGATTCTCTCCCCCCCGCCCTCCATGGCTCCTCTCCACCCAGTACCCACCCCACCCTCTGCCCTTACCTACCTACCTCCCACTGTCCTCATCCATAGGTATACAATTTTTGTCCAGTCTCTTCCTGTACCTCCCACACCACTTTCCCCGCAAGAATTGTCAGTCCACTCCCTTTCTATGCCCATGATTCTATTATATTCACCAGTTTATTCTGTTCATCAGATTTTTAATTCACTTGATTTTTAGATTCACTTGTTGATATACATGTATTTGTTGTTCATAATTTTTATTTTTACCTTTTTCTTCTTCCTCTTCTTAAAGAATATCTTTCAGTATTTCATATAAAGCTGGTTTGGTGGTAATGAACTCCTTTAGCGTTTTCTTATCTCTGAAGCTCTTTATCTGACCTTCAATTCTGAATGATGGCTTTGCTGGATAGAGTAATCTTGGTTGTAGGTTCCTGTTATTCATCACTTTGAATATTTCTTCTTGCCATTTCCATCTGGCCTGCATAGTTTCAGGTGAGAAATCAGCTGACAATCATATGGATGCTCCCTGGTAGGTAACTAATTGCTTTTCTCTTGCTGCTTTTAATATTATCTCTTTGTCTTTTGCTTTTAGGATTTAAATTATGATGTGTCTTGGTGTGGTCCTCTTTGGATTCCTTTCATTTGGTGTTCTGTGTATTCCTGGACTTGAAAGTCTATTTCTTTCACCGGCAAGATAAGTTTTCAATCACTATTTCTTCAAATAGGTTTTCAATATCTAGCTCTCTCTCTTCTTCTGATACTCACATAATTTGGATGTTGGTATACTTGAGGCTATCCCAGAGGCTCTTTATACTATCTTCAATTTTTTGGATTCTATTTGCTTTTTGCTTTTCTGGCTAAAGGGTTTTTTGCTTCTTTGTATTTCAAATCTTTATCTTGATTTTTGCGGTTCTCTAGTCTGCTGTTAGGTCTCTGTATAATGTTTTTTATTTCAGTCAGTGTATGCTTAATTTCTAGTTGGTCCTTTTTCATATGCTCAAGGGTCTCATTAAAATTTTCGGCCTTTTCTAGGAAATACTTGAAAAACCTTATAACCGTGGTTTTGAACTCTATGTCCAGTCATTTCTTTCCCTCCACTTCCTTCTATTGTGATCTGTTTTTCTTGTCTCCACATTTTTGCTGCTTCCCTGATTTGGTCGAATAGCTTTGTGTGGAAGGTATCCTCTATAGGAAAGTGGGTTAGATTCCCCAGTTAACTGAGGTGGACACTCTTGGTGCACCTTTATGGGCTGTGTGCTCAGCCTTGTTGTAGTTAAGTCTTTATTGTTGATGATTTCAATGGAAGGGGTTGACCTCCAGGCCAATTGGCTGTAAGGATCAGCTGTGTCTTTGCTGGGAGAGCCTTTATTCTCAGCTTGGGTGGGGCAGAGTCTCAGGGCTGAGCAGTCAGCCTTGCTTTCCCATCAGCCCTGCCCTAAGCGGTGCCTGGGTCTCCATGTCCCTCAGCAATGGCTACACACACCTCTGAGAGAAAGCTGCCTTTAAGTTTTGCTTGCTGCCAGACAGTCCAGTTTCTCCCCAAATGAGTCTTGGACACCCAAAATATCACCCAGAACTGGGGGACAGTGCAGTTTGGAGGTTTTGTTTTCCTCCTAAACGAGAGAGCCAGCCATGCGCCCTCTCTGTGAGTTCATGCACCTCTGCAGCTCCTGAGTCTTAGTGTGCTTCCTCCTGACAATCCAGTTTCACCCAGTATGAGTCTAGGTTCCCTGAGACTTGCCTGGAACTGAGGTTCAGAGCAGTGGGAGCCTTTGTCTCCCTCACCTTTTGATAAAACCAGCCAGGCGTTTAGCCACCCACCCTTTCCACTCATGCTTGTCTCCACATCTCCACACCTCTTTCTCCGTGTCTCAGCACCTCTGCCCTCTGCACCTCCTCTGAGTCTCAGTATCCTTTTATCTTTCCTTCTAGTTGTAGAATTTCCACTCAGCCAGCTTTCTGGTGGTTCTGGATGATATCTATTTTGTCTTTTATTTGTAGTTTTGAAATTGTTATGTGAGGCAGTAGTATAGGTATTTACCTATGCTCTCATCTTGGTTTCTCTCTCTCTCTCTCTCTCTCTCTCTCTCTCTCTCTCTCTCTCTCTCTCTATATATATATATATATATATATATATATATATATATATATATATATAAAGTAAAGCCCAGCACTATTCCTCCTACTGAAGAATTCATTAATCTGTGTGGCACTCTTGCCCCAATACTATGCTGTTGCTTATCAATCCCATGTACAACCTGTCATTGTACATATCTTTTCCTTAAAAAATGAAGTTCCATTCATGTATTCACAAAGCAACAATTCCAAATAGTATATAATTATACAAAACACAACAGTCTAGTGTCCCTTTCTTTCCTCCCCAGCTCTCACTTCCCTTCACAGTACTAACCATTTCAACAGTTTGGAATAAATTTTCCAAGCAACTTCCTGTGCATTTACATATATACATATGCATGCCAGATGGAATAGATATAAATATGTTAATTTACATAAACATATGTATTGTTCTATGATGTACTTTATTCATTTTGCCATATGCCTAATAGGCGATTATATAATTATACATATATTTTTACCTCATTCTTTTTAAGAACTTTAAAGTATTCCATTATAGAAACTATGACATGTTTTAAACCACTTTCCTAGCATTAGATCTTTAATTGGGTTCATAATTTTACTATTCAAATATAAATCAATGAACATTCTTATTGTCATACATTGGCATTAGATCATAGAATATAAATTTATATGACATAAAGTTAAGGTATAATATAAAAATTATAATTTTTTAATATGGAAGTCCTACAATTGAAATTGCTGTATCAAAGAAATATTCTGTTCTTCTAATTTTGATAGATATTGACAATTGCCTTCCAAATGTATTTTACCAATTTATACAGCAAACACTGGTTTCAACATTTGCTATTATTAATCTAATGAACTAAACTAAGGTTTTGTCAGGCTTATGAATGCAAATTTATATCTTTACATTTTAATTTGTATTTTTAAATTGTTATCAAAGTTGAGTTCTTCTCATCTGTTTTTGGTACATTTAATTTATTGGGCTATGGGTTTCTTATTAATACTTGATGTCCATGTTTCTTCTATTGAGTTATTTCTTTTAATAATTTAATAAAACTGTTACTATATTATAGATATTTATAATTTGCATGTATCACTAATTTAGTGGTGGCACTCAGTGTTAAGCAGTATACATGTCTTGCTTATTTTTATATTTCTTCTTTATACATTTAGATACTAAACTACATTAGTTTAGGATCCTTGTTATATATCTGTTCTATCATTTTTAGTATCCTATGTAGACATAGTATATATTCACTTAATATTGATTGTCCATTGATAATGGAGATTAGAATGGCCAAAATGATAATAAGGGTCACCAGAAATGTGTTGCTGGGTCAATGCCAAGAGTGACACAGTCCTCTCTGGGTCAGCTGTGAGTTCTCTGGTAAATTGATCAGTACTGAATTTATAAAACCAGAAAATGAAAGAAGCCTTTATATCCAGAGACATAACCAATCATTTTTGGTTTGGTCAGTAAATTTATTTTGGATTCATTATTTTATGCACTCACTCATCCAATGATGTGTTTATCTTCACTAATTTGTTTTGCTCCCTCCATCATATTTCACATAGAAACGTATGTTAAACCAGAATATTTTCAAAATAAACTGTCAGGAAGTCATGTCTGAAATGTTATTCCATACACTGCATGTAAAAGCCAACTAAAACTGTGGTCAAATTATATGTTTGGTATAGTTGTTAAAATTTTTCAATTTAATAAAACTTTTTTTACATACCTATATATAAGCAAGGAAATTATGCAGATTTTGAAATTCGATATAAACATTTTTGAATGAACAGAGTACTAATTTTCTTAGAAATAAAGACTATATTCAAGATTATACAAAATACAGTAGCCCCCTTTTACATATTTTAACATTTCTCTCACTTCCAGTTAGCATGTACACTTCACTTCTAAAAGCCTTTATTCAGTTATTTGCCAGATTTTGAGGTAACACCTAATGTGTTCCATTTCTAGTCATGTATGTTTGTGATTTGGAAAAATATGGTTGTCTCTAAGTGATGTTTTAAAAGGCTTTGAGGTAATTTTAATCAGTCTTATAATGTAGGGTATGGGGAAAACTGTCTTTCTTATCCATCCTGTATATATAGCAAAACATTTAAATTTATTTTCCACTTTTATTTTGGGAGTGGTGGGTTGAGGGGTTGAGAGATGAATGAAAGTAAATGTTTCTGTCAGAGCAACACTTGGTGGTGGTGGTGGTGTGTGTGTGTGTGTGTGTGTGTTTGTGTTACCGGTTTTAGTTAGAGAGCTAAATAGCAGTTATATAATCAACTTACAAGTTGATTCCTCTTAATTATAATATTTAGAGATATTTACAAATATCAATAAACTAAAATGCTCATTTTATAATAATGAATAAAGAAATAATATTTTTACATACCTTTATTGAATGGGAAATATTATCAACAAGAAAAAATCATTGGTCCAACCAAACTTCCTGAGGTTACTCTTAATTGAAATGGTCCACGCCATCATACTACTAAAAGTCTGTCAAATTTCTAAATAAGTAAACAATTTATTAATTTAATCTAAATATGGGAAGAATCTTAGTTTTATATATGATGGTAAAACTATAATTTATATTTTGCATATACACTCAATTTAACATCTATAATGTATAATTAATCCACAACCATAGTGTTGAAATATTATTTAAAAAGTCATTAAAATATGTAGAAGAAAAAAAAAGTTTGTGATTAAGAAACCTTCAGTTTTAGTGCCTGGTTCTGCAAGCTACATTGGAAAACTGATAGATTGTCACAAATCTTTCCTAAAGAAATTATTTTTTCTTCCAATCCATAAATAAGGGGCTTAAATTCAGCAATATTCTAAATCTCCCTCTAGCTGTTAAATTCTACAAAGGAGTATAATTTTACTATTTTAAATTATTACAAAGGTTTATAGTTACTATAGCTTTGCTTTTATGACATCTTATTGGTTATACCTATGATTTATTCAGTGCAAAGTCTTGCTCAGGAATACAGCTCCCCAACTATGACATTGTTTCTATGAAGAGAAAACAATATGTTTTAAGATGAGCTTTTTTTGATAGAATTTATATTAGCACATTATATCAGAAATGGGGACTGCTATGTGTATTTCAGTTTCTCTCAGAACTAATTCTTCCAATAGGGTTATTTGTTTTCTGAAATCTTTTTAAAGTGTATTGCTTTGTAGGAGATAATTACTCATCTTTAATGATTTTAACCCATGTTCTAAAGTTAATCTCTTTGGGATTAAGATAAAGGAACTTAAGTTTTGGGTACCAATTTCAATTTTCTTCTTGACACAAATGTTTAAATGGCACAGTATATAACATGAATTCTATATTACTCTCTGCTATGCTAATTCAAGAACTTTAGCACATGTGGCTAATTTTACTTTAGATTGCTTAATTTTTATAGCCTCATTTTCCTCATAATTTCGGCAACCCTTTAATGTAGCCTGAGCATGCATGTGAATATTCATAAAATAAGTACATGTTTGATGGATACAAAATTTCTGTTTGAGATGATGAAAATTTTCTGGAAATGGCTAATGGCGGTTGTAGTACAACACTGTGAATGTATGCCTGATGTAACTCAATTGTATATTTAACAGTGGTAAATTTTATGTTAGTATATTTACTAAGATTTTTTAAAAAATCACTATAGCAAGAACATTACATTTATAGTTCTGGAATTAGATTTGTAAATTTAAAGGAAAACACTTCCTTGCAAGAAAAAGAATCAGAAAATACTTCACATTTAATATTTGAGCCTTACTTTTTTATACTGAATTCTAGATACCTATTTATCCCCAAGCAAGTCTGCTGTAATAATTTGAAAGTAATATTTGTCTCAAGGCTATGATGACCTCTGTGGGTCTGTTAATTCCATGTCCATATATATGTTCATAGTTCTTTCCTTAAAACCAGAATATTCACCTCTGCTATTTTGATGATATGGATGTGAATGAAATGCACAATTAGGGTCACTAGAGTAAGAACAGAACAATTCAGAGAGAATATGGGCATCCCCATAAGTCTGCAGAGCTTTCTCCATTGAGTTATTATGTATTTATGCAATTTTCATGCATGTGTCACCTTATTCTCAAGAGTGACAAAAGCAATATATAAATGAAGTGGTACAGAGAAATATGCAAAATCCTATTATGTGGAAAATTCTAAATTTGAAGATGAAAGTCAATTTGATATGGGGGAAATGTCAAAATCATAAACACACTTGATCCTCATTAAATCCAGAACATACTTAGAAGTTAGTAGTTTAGGCTATGGTCCTTTTTTAGAACAGGGTGGTGTGGTCCAAGAGAAAAGGCTTTTGTTTAACTCCTGCAACACTTAACGCAATACATTCTCACAGTACAATATTTGTAAATGCGCTGTTGTGGATCAGCTTTGAGCAACGTTGATCAACTTTATGTCATGCTTTGACTGCTGTCTTTCTAGCTCGTTTAGTCTTCATCCTGCATCAAATGCCTAATTATGTTTGGTGTTAGATTCAATAAAAAAACAAACATTTGAAAAATAGTCAAAGACTCTCTAATCTCAAGCAGCTTTTTTTGTAATTGGAAACTTGTGTTTTAGATAAGACTTGGGGAGTAAAATGTTCAGGTGCCTTAGTTATAATCATAGGACACAAGACACTGGGAGGGGGCCAGGTGGGGGCATGTGCTGGGGGGGGGGGGTGGGAAAGCCAGGGGGAGGTCAGAGTGAGGGGACAGAAACATAAGTACTACTATTTGTAATACTTTAAACAATAAAAATGTTATCTATAAAAAAAGACTTGGGGAATAATTTTAAATTAAAAATGTTTTTTTTTTGTATGAAATATAGAAAAATGTGGCACTGACAATGCTCTTTAGTCTAAATTTCTTCAGGAAGTATGAAACAATAGAATGGAGTAGGCTTAGGTAAAACCACACTAACATTATGATGGGGCAGCCACAGCAGGAGAAGGTTCCAGAATAAATGCATGTATGCTAGACAGAGAGTAAACAGGGAATAAAAATATAATGACATAAGTCAGATGTCTGAGTTGAATGGTGGAGAACTGGAAATATGTATTTGCTAATCATTAAATATTTTAAGTGCTATAAGTATTTATCATTTATAAATGTCCAATAATTATTGTGTTTTTTTAATAAAAATTTAGAAAAAATATTGTACAATTTACCACAACATGCATAAAATTTGGTATTTATATTTTTATAGGTAATGTATTAAAAGTTATAAGATAGCTGATCAAAATATATTAGCATATATAAAAAGTAGAGTACTACAATATAAATCTTAAAGAAGAAAAAAACCTATAAAGAGGAAAATAAAAGGCATAACGTAATGAGAAGAAACTTCTAAGAGAATGAAGAATATTCCAAAGGGTGTTTGATAGTAAAGTTAAAGTTAAGGGAAATGAAGGATAATTCACAATATGATTGGAGACATTGATTTCAATATCCCAGGACATATTTTCTTGACAATACTTATTAATTAAATATGGCTTTTTCAACTTTTATAGTGACAGCATGATTTGCTATAGCTTTTAGATTATTTGATTAGTCTGGGTGGGACAGGGGATGAGAGACATCTTTGCTAAATTACCATGAAAGAAAACAAAGAAACAAAACTCCATAAAATACTAAGTTCTTTTATGGAATTCAAATAGGAACTGGTAGTTCAAGGGGTAAGTTTTGAGTGTGCCAGTTGAAGTCAGTTAAAGAATCCACCATGCGGCATTTTGTCTGGGAGTTTGATTTCATTCCTGCAGCTTTGCTTAAGAGACTTTTCAGTATTTTATCCTAATGACTAAGTACTGCTTTCTCCAAAAGTCTCATTCGTTTTGCCTTTGTCTTGAGCATTGTAGAAATGAATACAGTAGGCTCTCTATGTCCCATCCTCAACACCTGTAGTTTCCTGTACGTGATAGTCTGAGATCATGCAACTGCTTCTAATCCCATAGCTACCCTGATTCCCATTTGTCCAATGTAACATTTTCCACATCAGCTGGGAACATTAAGCTGCTGCTGTGGGTGGTAGAAATTGCCTTTTGTTAGCTGCAGGGTGCAAACAACCTTGGATGAGGTTATAATACAATTTTTTTTTTGTGGGAACTTTTTTGGATTCTATTGATCCAATTTATGAATTCCTTGACATGGGATGGGATTGCTCTTCTCTTGTGCTGTTTTTTTCCTTAGCTTGTTAGTGACTTCCCTCTTGGTGGGAACAGAATTTAATCAGATAGCTGGCTGGGACCCCATTCTCCAAAAGGCTCATGTGAAGAATATTGATTGTCTATAGGAAGAAAGAGAATTCGGCCATAGGCTCAGTTTGATATAGTAACCTTGGATTCCATTCTGTCAGTTTGAAATCTAATTCTCAAAAAATGGTTGTTTAAACAAACCCAAGTTACATTTAGTGTTAAATGCTACAAAATAACGACATCATAAGATTGAAATGATGGAGGCAGGACATTTGAAACCTGTTTTCAGGACAAAAATCTTTCTCAGAACACATCTTAAAGTAGAAATAACACTTCAAATATTTTATATTTCATTAAGTATATCTATCTATATAAAAGGCTAAGTGACCCATTGACTGGCTGACTGATTGGTAGCTATTACGTGCACTGACCACCAGGGGATAGACATTCAATGCAGGAGCTGACTAGCTGTGATGACTTGGCAGCTGCAGTTCTCCAGTGATGCACCCAGAACCAGAGAGGAGGGCGCCCGATTCTGGGGTGTGTCACCCAAGAACTGCCCTCTTGCAATCCAGGGCCCTTCAGGGAATGTTGGAGAGCTGGTTTTGGCCTGATCCCCAAGGCCAGGCTGAGGGACCCCACTGGTTCACAAATCCATGCACTGGACCTCTAGTATTTATATAGTGTTTCTGGCACTGACAATATAGCTGTGGTGGGGGATTTATGCATTTATGGAGCAGACTGAATCCCTTACCTCAAGGGTTTACCTTAGAAAGTGGGATGGAATAGCTAATTTAAACTATTGTAAAAAGGTGCTGGCAGCCTCACCTAGTTTGGGCTGGAGATCAAAGAAAGATCCCTCATAGGAATGATATTTAGATTAGAGGATGTAAAAGAATGGTAAAAGAATTTCAAGTAGCTTACAAATTTAGTTTTATGGTTTCTCGCCATCTCTATCCTACCCTAACCCAGTGGTTCTCAACCTTTCTAATGCCGTGACCTGTTAATACAGTTCCTCATGTTGTGGTGAGACCCAATTATAAATTATTTTCATTACTACTTCATAACTATAATTTTGCTACTGTTAATGACACATAATGTAAATATCTGTGTTTTCCAATGGTCTTAGGTGTCCCTGCTAGCATTTCTCAACCTGTGGGTCACGACCCACAGGTTTTGAACCACTGCTGTAGAGCCCAAGACCATTGCAATCCAGGGCTCCTTGGGGGATGATGGAGAGCCCAACAGAAGACTTCTGTTAAAAGCATAAGCAATCTATCTCCTTCAATCTTAATCATCCCACACTCAATAGTAAGGAAGTGAGTGGGGTTTATTTAGTAGTTAGCAAAAGGGATATGGAGAGAAATACTAAGCTCAAGAAGAGGGATAATGATTTTCTGACACCTACTTTCAACATAATGTTTATATTTATCTCCATTGGCCTACCCAATCAAGCAAGTCTGCAAGTTTTATTGTCCTCAAATCTGAGCTCCTGGTCAGAGCCCCTTGTTGCTCTTCTCTCCCAGTCACATAGTGTGGGCTACCTCTGAACTGTCAAGATAAATTATAATGTTGTCATAGTACATTATAATTTACTAGAGGCCTGGTGCACAAAATTTGTGCACTGGGGGTGAGTGGTCCCTCAATCCAACCTGCCCTCTCTTACATCCTGGGAGCCCTCAGGGGATGTCCAACTGATGGCTCACCCCCAGGCTGCCTAAAGCCTCACCAGAGACCCAGCCAGCTCAGCCCTGGCTGCCTGCGACCAACCAGCTCTGGGGGCTGGGCACTCGCCACCACTTCCGCTCACAGCATCCAGGGGCCAGGCGCTCCCTGCCAGCGCTACCACCACTGCTTCTGCCACAGCTTCCCCTCACAGTGCCCAGGGGCTGGGTGCTCACAGCCACTACCATTTCATCTCCACCCCCGGGGCCCAGCGCTTGTGCCACTTGGCCCCACCCCTGCTCCTGATTGGCTGGTAGCATAGTCAATCAGGAGAAAAGGTATGGTCAAATTTGCATGTCTCTCTTTTATTATATAGGACTAGAGGCCCAGTGCACAAAATTCATGCACAGATGGCAGGGAGTTGTCCCTCAGGCAAACCTGTATCCTCTCCAATCTGGAACCCTTCTCGCAATCCAGAACTGCTGGCTCCCAACTGCTCTCCCACCTGCCTTTCTGATTGCCCCTAACCGCTTCTGCCTGCCAGCCTGATCACACCCTAACCACTACCCTGCCAGCCTGATTCATGTCTAACTCTTTTCCTGCCAGCCTGTTTGCCCTAACTGCCCTACCCTGCAGGCCTGATACCCCAAACTGCTCTCCTCTGCAGGCCAGGGTTCCCCCCTAACTGCCCTTCCCTGAAGGCCCAGTTGCCCCCAACTTCCCTCCTCTGCCAGCCTGCTCCCTCCCAACTGCCCTCCCCTGCTGGCCTGATCACCCACAGCAACCCTCCTTTGCAGCCTGGTCCCTCCCAACTGTCCTCCCCTGCTGGCCATCTTGTGGTGGCCATCTTATGTCCACAAGGGAGCAGGATCTTTGACCACATGGGGGCAGTCATCTTGTGTGTTGGAGTGATGGTCAATTTGTACATTACTCTTTTATTAGATAGGATAGATGCCTGTTGCACAGGTGGGGGCCAGCTGGTTTGCCCTGAAGGGTATCCTGGATCAGGGTGGAGGTTCTCTTGGGGCAGGGGACAGATTGGGCGAGGGGCCTGTGGTGGTTTGCAGGCTGACCACTTCCCCTGGTGACTCAAGTGGAGGCCTTGGCATTTGGGATTTATTTATTGTCTACAATTGAAACTTTATAGCCTGGAGCAGAGCCAAGCCTTCTGCTCGCTCTGTGGCTGAGGCCATTTCTGTTGGGATTTATATATCTTCTATAATTGAAACTTTGTAGCCTTGAGTGAAGGAGGCCGAGGCAGGCCAGGGCTGTAGAAAGCTTTGCTTCCTCCATCGCCAGGGAAACCCAAGGCTCCCTCCTGCTCTCTCCATTGCCGCAAGCATCTTGGTTGTGGTTAATTTGAACAATTGCTCCTAATTGGCTGGTGGGCGTGGCTTGTGGATGTAGTGGAGGTACGGTCAATTTGTATATTACTATTTTATTAGATAGGCTTTATAATTGAAATTATTTTAAAGCAGTTTTAGATTTACAACAAAATTAGAAGGAAGACATAGAGCATTCACTTATATTCCATGCTCCCACATGTGCAACACTTTGCCTGTTATCCACCTTCCCACTAGAATAGAACATTTGTTAAAATTGATGAACCTACTTTGACACATCATTATCATCCAACTTCCATATTTTACCTCAGGGTTCTGTCATGGTGTTAGATATTGTGTGATTTTTTTTAAGTTCATGGTATGGGTTCTGAATGGTGAAAAATGACATGTAGCCACCATTGCATTAGCATACAGGATAGTTTCGTTGTCTTATGAATCCTCAGTGCTCCACCTGTTCATCACTCGCTTACTGCTGGCACCACTGGCCTTTTTATGGTTTCTGTTGTTGTTAGTTGGAATCATGCAATACATAGTCTTTTCAGATTGGCAGTTTCACTTAGTAATATGCATTTTACTTTCCTTTATTTCTTTTTATGGCTTTATAGTTTATTTCTTTTTAACATTGGATAAGAGTCTGTTATCTAGATGTAATAGATTTATTTATCCATTCACTTACTACAGGACATCTTGGCTGCTTCAGAGTTTTATATTTATAAATTAAGCCACTGTAACCATCTGTGTGCAAGTGTTTGTGTAGACCTGAGTTTCAACTCACTTGGGTTAATATCATGGAGAGTGATTGCTGGATCATATGGTAAAAAGTATGTTTAGTTTTGTAAAAAATTGCCAAACTGTCTTTTAAAGTTTCTGTACCATTTTGTATTCCTACCATCAATGTATGAGAGTTCTGAGGACAACTCCATATCCTTAAGTGCATTTGGTATTGTCAATGTTTTGGATTTGAGCCATTCCAATAGATGCCTTATGGTATCTCATTGTTGTAGTAATCTGCAATTCCCCATTGATATATAGTGTTTAACAATTCTCTAATATCATATGATTATTTACTATTTGTATATTTTATTTGATGAGGTGTGTCCAGGTGTTTTGCATATTTTGTGTCTGTTTTCTTAATTTTGACTTTTAACAGTTCTTTTATATGTTGTATAACAGTCCTTTATCAAATATATCCTTTGGAACTGTTTTCTCTGAATCTTTGGCTTATGTTTTCATTCTCTTAGTATCCTTCACATAATAATTTTTTAAAATTTAATGAATTACAGCATACCAGTTATTTATTTCATGAATCATGGTATTGTATTTACAATGTTACTGTCATACCTAAGGCAATTTAAATTTTCTTTGTTGTATCCTTGGAGTTTTAATATTTTGCATTTTAAATTTAGGTCTGTGATCCATTATTAGTTAATTTTTGTCATAAATATAAAGCAGATATAGATTATATTTTTGCATGTGGATGCCAAATTTTTCCAGCATCATTTTGTTGAAAAGATTATAATTGTTCCATTGTATTGTCTTTGCCTTTTTTTTAATCAATTATCAGTTGACTGTATTTATGTAGATTTATTTCTGGGCTCTAATTTATTTTTAGGTGTTTGTTTCCTCATGTGTGTGAGATTTATAAAGACCTCTACAATGTCTTAAACTTCTGTATGCCTAAGATCTAAATGTAGGAATTGGATAAATATTTGCATGTGAATCTCTCTATAAAATTAGAGAGAATATCCCTGGGCAGTGTGGTTCTGTTGGTTGGGTGTTGCCCCATGCACTGAGAGATGCCAGTTCAGCTTAGTTGAGACAGGGTGCATGCCTGGGTTGCAAGCCTAGATCCCTTGTCGGGGGCTGTGGGAGGCAGCCAATTGATGTTCTCTCTCACCAAATGTTTATCTCCCTTTTCCTCTCCCTTCTTCTCTAAAAATCAATTCAATATCTTTGGTTAAAATAGAGAATAAATTATTAATTACTCCATAGAAAATACAGATAAGATAAAATTAAGTTAAATATGTTTTCTTAAAGCCTTTGAAATTTGCCACATAAATATGGGATTCTATAGACCATGCCAAATTAATTGATCTCCCAGGGCACTTTTAATCTTATCTTTTTTTAGTCAAGATCCAGATTTCTTCAAGGAAGGATCTTTGGAATCTGTATTTTTAGTAAAAATTCCAAGTGATATTTATGTTCAGCTACAATTAGGTAAAATTCATGTATATAAAAAGTAATTTTAAAGTTTGTGGTCTCTAACATTGAATATAAATGCATACTACCTTTATTTTTTTAATTCATTTATTTAGCAAACATGTACTGAGCTCTGAGCACATTGGATACTATGCCTGGGAAGAAAAGGTAAATTATAGTACAACTAGAGAGCCGGTGCATGGCATTTGTGTAGTGGAGGAGGTCCCTCAGCCCAGCCTGCACCCTCTTGCGGTCCAGAACTCCTCAAGAGCAGGCCTAATATGGCTGTTGCACATCCCCTGATGAGTCCTTAGCACTGCCATGGAGGCAGGAGAGGCTACCACTACTGCCTCTGCACTTGCCAGCTATGAGCCTGGCTTCTGGTTGAGGGCCTGACCCCTGGGGGTCATTGCACATCATAGTGACCAGTAGTTTGGCCTATTTGCATATTAGAGTTTTAATTCTATAGGGTATTAAAATAAGTGCACAAAATAGAAGCATAAATAAAAGTTTTTGGAAAGTTTTTGGCATTAGGAAAGACTATAAGAGTAGATAATATTTTAAAATAACCTTAGTATGTTTTTCATCTGACTTTCTTCTGATATTTCCTTAGCCTTAATTAGAATGAACAGATGATCCAGTATTATTTGTTAAAATCCATTATCTCTGGCAATTGAAATTTTCTTTCAATGAGTATAACATTAATTACATCACTCAAGGTTACACTCTAGGCTTGAATAATTACATACATTTCTGCTGTATCATACTGGCATTATGTTGGTGACTTGTTAAAGATTTTTTTCAGTTGAATAAATTATGTGACTTCAAAAGGGAGGGAGAGAGCAACAAATAACATTTTAATTTTAATTACAATAAAAAGGGCTAGAAAAATGTTGTTATTAGGAGGAGAAGACATTTTGTTTAATTTTGCTCCTTCAATGAGTTACATTTTTAAAATGAACAAGAGAGAATAAACATTTTTAAAATAACATTTTTAAATTTATTTGTTCCCATCACCATTTATCTCCCCTATGCCATCCTCTACCTCCATCTCCCCCTGCACTCACCACACTGTTGGTTTTGAAAATGGCACTTATTATTTATGGTATCTATCTATCTATCTATCTATCTATTTATCTATCATCTATCTATATATCTATATACATAACCACATATACATCCACACAAGGAATGATATTTACCAGCAATATTTTAATATTGTTTCATTATATAGGTAAGAATATTCTAAATAGATATAAAAATCGTATATTAGCTACTTCAAATGAAAACAACCATGGTTTTGTGAAAAGAATATAGCATCAAGATTATAGTCCTTTTTATTGAACTAGATGCTGATACTTTTAGGTGTGTTACTTAGCATCCCTGGACATCATTCTCCTCATATAGAAAATGTTGGCTGATTGCTGGCATTTCCCCTGCTTAAAAGTTCTGTGATATAAGATCTATTCAGTATGTACAGCATTATGCAAATGGCTGGTCTTCTATAAGAATTTTGTTTGAGTGAATAAAAAACAACTCATGCCCTACTAGCTTCCTTTAAGGTTTCTCAAATGAAGATTTACTTACTGTTTGGATAGCTTCCTGTAGACTATTATACATATACATTATGTACTAATTTTATTCCTTATAGTCTGTATATACTAGTATTATGTACTAATCTTTTATCTGTATGCATTAGAAACCATAACATGTTTCTATATAGCCCGTTGAAGAGCAAATGAGAACTGTGATATAATTTTGTTCTAAATACTGAGATAGGGAAGTCTAGGCTAAACTGTTATATTTTCAGGTAAAATTGAGGTGTTTCTTTTTTTTTACCTCTGTGTACATAAAAGCAAGTTGCAAAAGTCTGTATTGTGAGAAGAGGGGGGATTACTGCCATTAATCTAGAAAAGGTAAAACATAGGCAATATTTCAGCAGTGAGAAGGTGATGAAGATGTGTATAAATTTGGGGGAAATTTCTTCCTCTGGAATTCCCCTTGATCCGAATAATGAGAAAAGATGTTTTACTATTTCTTTATATTTAACAAGTAATATCTTATGTTCACTATCTTCAAATCTTCATATCTACCATACAATTTACTAGGTCCATTTTAGAAGAATGTGGCTGCTTTATTCATTCCAAATGTACTTGGATATGGTCCATGTAAATTAATATTAACGTTTTCTTCAAAATGCCTGCCCATATCTTTGAAAACAGATGTGAAAATGAACCTAGTTAGTTGTTTGCTAAAGTATCTTTAGAAAATGTGTACTTTATCTTACAATTGCCTTTTTGAGTAAACTTAGCCAATTCCAGCTGGACTTGTAATAGTCTTCAAGGACAAGTTGATGTCAAGCTTTACTGTATGTGTTATGCTGATAATCAGCATCATTGGACCTGAAACTCTGCCGTCTTTCTTTAGTGTGATTGACCTTGTTATTTTAAAGGTGGAGGGGTTAGGGGGAGGAATTTGGCAAAGCACCGAAAAACAGAACACTTCATAGCTCAGCAGTTCATTCCAGACATTAAGGTCAGACCAGGGGCCAAATAACCTGACAAATTTGGAATGAACAGCAGGACAACTACCTACAGAACATCAGAAGTTCACAGTGTTTCCACAGCAGCACAAAAATAGGACAGCTACTAGCAATCCTTCCTGTTATTTGGCTAATATTACTTGCAGAGACAATGACTCTTCTCCTTTACTTTCCAAAAAGACTGTATGGACACATAGCATGTCAATAAAAATGGATTCTTACAGAGCCCTGAAACAGTTACTGCAGCTGTTTGTAATGTGAATCACTTTACTGATGTGACAGCAAGAAGTTGAAGTTCAAAGGGCAGATTTTAAGTAGTTATTGAAAGATATGTAGTAGAACCCTGTACTACCCGCTGACATGTAAGTTCCTACAAGGAAGTCAAGTACAGTAATTGACATTAAAGTCACATAATTAAAAATAATCCATTTTATTTTTATTCAACTTTTAAAAATATGTACCATTTTAGTTCTATATAGAAATTTAAAATTGGATACTTAGCTGTGGTGTTCATAGATGAGCAATGCAAACATATAATGTACAATTTTTAATTTCACACATTTTTCTCAAATTTTCCTCAAATATAAACAGATACTGGAATTATCCATTAATTAGTTAAGTGCCTTGGTATGAAATGAGATAGATACATTTTTGCACATATTACTCCTCTCCCATCTTTTTTCTTCTTTCCCACTCCCCTAAATATTTTTCTAATTTTTTTTTCCACATCAAACCCACAAACACAAAATTTGGAGAGGAACACCTTTCATAAAATTGTGAGAAGAACTATTCATTTTCTGCCCTACTTTAGTATGCAATTTTAACTAAATCTAAATTTCAATTTAGTAAAGTTTTGCCTAGTTTAAGAACATTTGAGATGTCTTAATTATTATGCAAATAACCCTTAATTTGGACATATCTGAAGCAGCTTCTGATTAGTTAAGTTCAACTTCCCATTTTAGAAAATCTTTCATGAGATTATCAACTACTAGAAAATTCACTTCAAGAAACAAGCCTTTTCATATTAGTGATGATAAAAATTTTGCCTAAATTCATCTGATTCTTTAATTCTAATTTAGCTGTTTTGGTATGTTCTACTTTATCAGGTTATTTACCACAAGTACAGTAGGAAATGGTTAAAATTGAACATTATTATATTAATTTTATAATGAAATAATTTAAATTATTTCAAACACAAAAATGTTTGTTTCCTTCATTCATCTACAGATGGGCACTTGGGTTGCTTCCAAATCCTGGCTATTGTAAATAACACTGCAGTGACCATAGGGGTGCACATATTCTTTCAAATTAGTGTTTTGGGTTTCTTCAAGTATATTCCCAGATTGAATTGCTGGGTGATAAGGATGTTTTATTTTTAATTTTTTTAGTGACTCCGTACTGCTTTTCACAGTGGCTGTACCAATCTCCATTCCCACCAACAGTGCACTAGGATTCCCTTTTCTCCACAGCCTAGCCAATACTTGTTGTTTGTTAATCTCTTGATGAGAGACATTCTGTCAGATGTGAGGTGATATCACACCTGTGGTTTTAATTTGAATTTACTGATGGTTAATGACATTGAATATCCTTTCATATGTATACTAGAGGCTCAGCATGTGAAATCACTTGCAGTACCCCAATGGTGCTCATCTCGCTGACCCTCTCCGCGCCCCCACACACACACACCACTGCTTGTTGTGTTCATTGCCCCGCCTGCTGCCCTGCTGTACTCGTAACCCCACCCACCTGCCCACTGCTGCTCTGCATTCTCTCCCCCGACCCACCTGCCTTCATGGTGACCAGTCATTTGGTCATCATGGTCGTCACAGACACTGGCTTTTTATATATGCAGATTGGCCATCTGTACGTCCCCTTTGAAGAAGTATCTATTCAGGTACTTTGCCCATTTCTTAATTGAATAGTTTGGTTGTTTTTTATTTGTTTTGTTTTTTGTGGATGTGTGTGTGTGTGTGTGTGTGTTTAGGTTTATAAGTTCCTTATAAACTTTGGATATTAGGCCCTTATTGGATACTAGAGGCCCGTTGCATGCAGATTCATGCCATAGGCTTTCCTTCCCCTGGCTGCCAGGACCAGTTTTCCTCTGGAACCTGGGACCCAGGCCTTCCCTCTGGCTTTTGCCTTCTGTTTTTGCTTTGGCTGGCTGGAGGCTTCACTCCAGCTGGAGCCTTCAGTCTTCTCTGCTCTGGCTGGAGTGCCACGCTGCCGGGCCTCGTCTCCGAGCCGGGGGGGGGGGGGGTTGGGGGGGGCAGGTGGCAGACGCTTGCCTCCACAGACTCTGCAGCTTTGTCTCCGCCCCCAGGGCCAGGCGCTCGTTCCGCTTGGCCCTGCCCCTCGCTCCTGATTGGCTGGTAGCATAGCTAATCAGGAGCAAAGGTACAGTCAAATTTGCATGTTACTCTTTTATTAGATAGGATGTCAGCAAATATTTACTATCATTCAGTGGGTTTCTTTTAATTTTGTTGAATGGACTGCTACTCAGTTATAAAAAATAAGGAAATCTTATCTTTTGGGACAGCATGGGAGGACCTGGAAAATATTAGTAAGAGAAAAACAACTAACATATGATTTCACTTGTTTTTGGAGTCTACTGAAGAAGATAAAATTACAAAGTGGAAACAGACTCAAGGATACAGTGAACACAGTGGCAGCTGTTAGAGGGGAAGGGTTGGGAGCTGATTGAGACTGAGCAAAGAAAAAAAGGCTCATGATACAGACAACAGTATGGTGATCTAATATATGGTGAAAACTATGTATTTTATTAACCGATGTCACCTCATTAAATATAATTAAAATGTTTGTTTCTCTTCTTTCATTTAATTTTTACTTACAATTTGAGAAAGGACCTCACAACATTGTATTGACTCACTGGCATTATTACAAGCACTGAAGATAATCATAGTGTGTAGTAAACATATATACTTTAACATGTGTACTCTGTATGTAAAATTATGAATGATGTAACCATTCATTTATTGACTATAGAACATTCTACTTATTTTAAATGTAAAATAAATAAAGATTATAGTGCTATGATCTGGCTGTTTCTTCCCCTGGAATGCATGGCCTGAGAGTTGAACAAGTGAGAAATACACTTAAATTTTAAATTAAAAGGTTAATGAAATCCTTCCTGACTTTTTTGGAGGAAAGTTCAGTTTGAGTTTTTGCCAAAGTCTGGACACTTTCCCTGTATGTTCAACTAACTTGATACAAGCCACTATAAAAATCAATACTATAACAAAAACTTCAACTGAGTAGGTTCTTGAGAGTGTCATTATTTAAATGTATCCAAAAGAGGTGTAAAAAATGGGGGTGAGAGGAGAAAGGGAGAGGTATCAATTATGACTATAATAAAGATTATAAGGTTTGATATATGTAATGGTTCGGTATACTTGAATTCTATGACAGTATTATTGTAACATGAATGACTTAAACAGAAAATAATGCTATAATGTATTTATAGATGAAACATCATAAAATTATTTAACTCATTACAATAACAAGGCAAAATGCATATACTGTATCATTTCCTTCTAGTAGCTAATGTGTGGAATTAACTTTAAGAAATAAAAAAATCTTTATTGCTTCTCTCACATTCCATTTCTATTAGTTTCATGGTTTAGAGGAATTAAAATTATCATCTTGAAGAGATGTAGTCAGTCATGCCTTTATCAATTAGGCTGATAGAATAATCAATGCTATGTAACAACTGTTTAAAGGCTGCTTCTGGGAAGGGATGGTAGATGTCACAAATTACTCCTTAGCTACTCTTTATTGAAGTCCTTTCATAGCTACACAAAGTATGTTAATTTTTAATAATTGCTATTTATAAGTAGCATGGAATAATTATATTACACAAGCATTAAAGTCAGCCCTTTAACCTGCTAATAACCCTGCTAACAGGTAATTTTAGTATGAGTGGTCACTTGTTCTCAGTTTCAGGTACTTCCTGGGGGTTTGCTTCCTTAAAAGAAAAAAAAATGTAGCTCTCGGTTCTTCCAATTTAATCTAATTTCACAAAGGAGTCCAAGTATCCATCCTCTAATCTCATCTGATATTTGTGGGGATAAATTGCTGTTTGCCACTCTTGTAGAACTGAGCTCCAGAGAACTTGAGTTCATTAATTCACAAATCCTTTCAGGTTTTTAATAACTCATATTTTTAACATGTGGTTGATTATTATACCTTTTAAAAAGCAGGAGATTCCCTAGCATAAATTTACGTGATACCAATCAGGTAGGTTATAATTCAAAATAACTGAACAGCAGACTCATTTTTGGTTTTTCTTCTCTTTATTCAATCAACGGTTATTTCCCTTTGATTCTATCTCCCCAATGTCTCTCTGAGGCATTATTTATTTAGTATTTAACAAAGATTTAGGAAGTCCTATAAAACTAGGACTAAGTACCTATTAATTCTTGTTTTTCTGTTTATTTGTTTGCTTCTGCTTTTCTTTAAGAATTATTAGGACAGGACACTAAAACACTAGTAATTGTTGGAACTGATTGGCAGGAGTTCTATGTACTACTCTCTCAACAATGGTCAGTGTTTAAAATTTTACATTAGAAAAATAAACTAAGAAAAATAGCATAACAGAAACATGATAATTACATTTTTATATGTACTTCCCTTATCTTGATAATTCATCAGTTTAGTAGGAGTATTTGCCTTGAGCTCTTTTTCTTGGGTAACTCCATTTGTATTAATTGATGAGAAAAACTCAAATTCTCTTACCATAATCTTATGAGAAAAAAAAAAACTAACAAGAGACTAAGAAGCAAAGCATTGATAAATGTGATAAATCCAAAAACATTTTCATAGAAATAAAAATAGCCACATTGATCTCTGAAAATTACTCTAAAGTATGATATGTACAGTCTCATTCTGTAATCCAACCAAATGATATCTCACCATATTAAATAGATCCCCAAAATTGCACCAAGAGAAATAAAGATGGTTATATATTAGTCTATTATTTTCTATAGTACTTTGATTTAGTAGAGCAATAGCACACATACTAGTAGCTATTGACTTGACTTTTCTTCTGCTCCCTAAATTTCTCTTTTTTATATGTTTGTTCAATAAGTATTTATTGAGGCTCTTAGTTGTTTCAGGTACTTGTCTAAATACTAGAGATAAAAGTATAAAAAAGGTACAGTTCTTATCTTGGGAGAGCACACAATCTCATACAGGAGATAGATCCCCAAACATAATTATAATACAACTAGGGGCCCAGTGCACGAAATTCATGCACTGGGAGTGGGTGGTCCCTCAACCCAACCTGACCCCTCTCACATACTGGGAGCCCTCAGGGGATGTCCAACTGATGGCTCATCCCCAGCCAGCCATCACCCTGCTCAGTTCAGCCCTGGCTGCCTACGACCACCCTGCCCTGGGAGCTGGGCACTCGCCGCCACTTCTGCTCACAGATTCAGGCGGCCGAGCGCTCCCTGCCACTGCCATCACTGCTGCTGCTGCTGCTGCTTCCCCTCACAGGGCCCACCTGGGGGCTGGGTGCTCACCACCACCACCATTTCATCTCCACCCCCTAGGGCCCGGCGTTCGTGCCACTTGGCCCCACCCCCACTCCTGATTGGCTGGTAGCATAGGAGTGAAGGTATGGTCAAATTTGTATGTTTCTCTTTTATTATATAGGATAAGCAATTTTAATATGCCCCAAATGCTAAAATAAAGATAGAATAAAGAAGGGAGTGAATAACTCTACCTGCAGAAGATATAAAACTAGGAAGAGACAACATTAGAAATATAATTTAGATCTGATTAAGAATAGGGGGAAAAGGCAGAGAGATTAGACAGTGATAACTTAAGAGACTTAATAAAACAGTACATGCAAGTGGTGGTGAGTAAAGTAGCAAAACAGGACAATAAGGAGTGGATATATACAAGAGATATGTAAAGAAATGAATTTGAACAATGTTAGTAATGTGTGAAGTTGAAAGCAACAGATGGATGATTGAAGGCATGTATATGTAGTAAACAAAACAAATTAACTTCTGTATCTATATTTTCCCCCTGTTTGTTTTCTTTAATTTTTTTTTCATCTGCATCCTAGAAATAAACATATAGGAACAAAAAAATGTTTGAGTCTCAGTTTCAATGTCCAACAGTTCTGAGTCCCAATTTCAGTGTCAAATAGTTCATTGTGTGTACATGTCAGCAATGATATCTGGATAGTGGAGAAATGGTGGCAATGGAGGTTCGAGGCAAAGAAACATTGAACAGACTGTCAAAGTACAGTGGGAAGGCAGGCGAGGTTAGGGGGCGGGGGCTGTGAGAGATCAACCAAAGGACTTGAATGCATGCATATAAGAATAACCAGTGGATACAAGACAATGCGGGGGGGCAGGTGAGAGCAGGTGCTGGGGGGTAGGGAAGACATGGGGGAGGTCAATGGAGGAGAGAAAGGAACCATATGTACTACTATTTATAATACTTCAAACAATAAAAAAATTATTAAAAACACAAATTAACTATTTATAGATAGAAGAAATTTAAGAAATATTTCCAAAATATATCTTTTATATTAATTAAAATTATAATATTTTAGTCCTTTTATATCTTTTTACATCTACATAGTATCTTTCTAAATAGTATATTGAAATATCTTTATTGATGGAAAATGGGATATATGAATATATAACAATAAAAAAGATAAAACGTTTAACTAATTAATACCAGAGTATCAGCTATTCTTAAAAGCAAAGGTATGTCCATGCATCAAAGCTACTAAGAAAAGAATGGGGGTAGGCAAATCAATTTGAGTATTGTTTTCACTGCCTATATAATTTCATATTGCATTTTTAAACAATAGGTGTTAAGGTAGCAGTCAGATTTACTTAAAAATACAGTTATCATTTTTATGCTGTTAAGTATTCTATGGATCTTTATTTGATATTACTATTTCTTTTAATTGAATTTATTGGAGTGACATTGGTTAATAAAATTATATAGGTTGCAGGTGTATTGTGTGGTTACCACCCCAACTCAAGTCTCCTTCCATAATTTATTCCCCTTTTGCCCATTGGTAATCACCACCATTTTCTCTCTATGAGGTTTGATTTGTTTGTTTTCTGCTATTACTGTTTAATGGACTTATGCTATTAAAGTCTACCCAGCTATTACCAAAGCTCATCCTAAGAATAAAATGTTAAGACTTTGAGAACCCACTTTATATATGGCTTGAAATTTGCATTTCTATGAAATAATTTTGTTTCTGAAACTCCTTAATTGTTCTTCTTCAAAGAAGTTACCTTAGCATCCCTGCTTTGAATTTCATTATTATGAACATTTTAATTTCTTATTTTTGTCAAGATCTCTGTTGTAAAACCCAATGTACTTACAGTCATATA
Source organism: Antrozous pallidus (assembly GCA_027563665.1). Classification (NCBI taxonomy): domain Eukaryota; kingdom Metazoa; phylum Chordata; class Mammalia; order Chiroptera; family Vespertilionidae; genus Antrozous; species Antrozous pallidus. The sequence goes on from CM050508.1 coordinate 75,761,093, forward strand.
ATTTTTTTTCAGTTGGAGTTGAAGTAATTTTATTTTTTCAATTACAAAAACTATAAGAAATATGAATCTTTTATAAACCTTTTTGAAAATTAGGCATCAAACCTGATGGGCCTAATTTGAGAATTTCAGCTCCACATATTAGTTTTATTCTTTGCACATCTGAAAAGTTGGAGAATATCAGTGAACAGAACAGACTAGGGTATCTGGCCTTGTGGGGTAACATTATAGTGGAGGGCAAAGATATACAACAAATAATAAACATGGTATATGAGACTATGTTTTGATTCAGGCTTGAGGCAGAATTCCTTATTCAATGTCTCTCCTTGCTCTCACATTTACTGCAAACAGAAAGGAGAAACTAGGTTGTGCATTCCACATTTTACTTCGCAACTTCCTCAGCTAAATGTATCTGTTTATCATTTACAAGTTCTACTTGGCTCCGAACAGTAGAAATAATTCATCCAAGTTCTCTGCTACTAGATGACAAGGATAGCCATTCTTTCACTTTTCAATACGTTCCTCATTCTGAATCCTCACCAAAAGCATGTTTCACATCCATATTTCTACCAACAGTTTCTTCAAGGCTATCTAGGTTCTTTCTATTAACTGCCATAAAATGCTTTCAGCCTCTACCCATTACTCGATTCCAAAACCACATTTTGGATATGTCATTAAAACACCCCACTTTTGAGTAGCAAACCCTCTATTCATTTCTGAAGGCTGCCATAACAAAATACAACCTGGGTGGCCTGAAACAACTGAAATGGATTTTCTTAGTCCTAGAGGCTAAAAGTTCTATCTAGGGTTCAGCAGTGTTGGCTCATGAGGATAAACCTGTTCCATGCATCTCCAAGCTTCTGTGAGAGCAATCAATCCTTGGCATTCCTTGTGTATGCATCACTTCAATCTCTTGCTCTCAGCTTTAACAGTTTCTGTCTGTTTTCTCTGTATGTTTCTGTCTCTATATTCCAATTTCCCTCTCGTAAGGACATCAGTCATATTGGACTATGGCCCACCTGAATAACTGCATCTTAACTTGTTACATCTGTAAAGACCCTGTTTAAAAACAAGAAAAGAAAAAGAAAAAAAGGTCTCATTAACAAATACCAGAGTAAGGACTTTATATGTATTTTTAGGGGACACAATTCAACTCATCACACATGATATATTAGTAATTTATAAGCATACTAGAAAGTAGTGAGTATTCTCTTTATATATATAATGTTTTTTTCCCATCAATACAGATAGGTCACACATTGATTTTTTAAAAATTTAATTTAATTACATTTTTCTACCACCTCTACCTAATAATCACCACCTATTGTTCATGGGCATGAGTTTTATGTCTTTTTCACCAGAAAACTCATAATGAAGTAGAATCTCCCAAAATGTGTTCTGTGAAGAGCTGGTCTGTCAAAATGCTACATAAGAAAAATATTCCATAATTAATTAAATTTATTTTATGTAGGCATTCTCTTTCCCCTCTCAGTGCTTCACAGTACTCATTAAGTTATTAAGGATTCTGAGAATTCCTACAATAAAGAAAATGAATAAACTTATCAATTTCCAAATGACTTTGACCATGGGACTCATTTAATCTTAGCACTGCCCTTGAAACTGCTCCATTACTTGGAAAATACTTAGTGGAATCACTGCAATAGAAGCACAGGTCCCCTCTCCCCCGCTGGTTCCTATATTTAAGAAGATTAACCAAAATGGAAAGAAGGGTGAACTCCAATATAAAATTATCAAATTTATTTCTTCTTATTACTAGATAGTCAGTAGGAGTATAGATATAATTTGCTATAGAGCTATCAGAGTTTGAGTCCAGAATTATCAAAATCTCTATCTTAAATCAATTTAGATGAATAATTAAAATTTAATAAACAGGCAATAAAACTATAAAAGTATATGTGGCAGTGTGAAAATACAGACTCATTAAGAGGCAGGATTATTATAGCCTTTTTTTTCTTAAAAAGTACAATTTTTGGTCACTTCACGTTCTCTTGCTGGAGGTCACAGCAATATCAACTTTAGTGTTAAGGAATGCAGGACCCAAAAGAGCTATAATGTTCCCCTACATGCTGAGAGGATAAACACAATAAGCAGGCAGAGAAAATACAAAAATATTGATAAATTTTCTGGATGATTGTCACCAAAAGGAGAAGAAGGACAGAATATCAGGAAGCTGCCCTAAAAAGAGGGAAGGAAGGAAGGAAGGAAGGAAGGAAGGAAGGAAGGAAGGAAGGAAGGAAGGAAGGAAGGAAGGAAGGAAGGAACCTACCTATTATGGGATGAAGACACTTTCCAGCTTTCTCCCTGTTATCTGAGAGAAGCTGCGTAAAGTGGAGGAGATTTAGGGGATTGTACCTATACTACCTTCTGATATGATATTTCAGAAAATGTAAAGCTCTTTATCTCATATCTTCCAGACACCACTAGTATAAAATATCCCAAATTGTTGATAATTAATCTAGAGTACTATTCTTCTGAATTTAAACCTCAAGTAGTCTAGATTATACATATTTATTTTGCATACATCTCTGCCTCCAGCTTTTTCTATGACCACAAATTCATCCTATGCAATTTAATTTTTAAGAGATAATAAGAAAAGTGCTGAGGGGAATAACTGGTAAGAGTTTCTTAGACCTAAGTTTGCTTTGATGGCAGGAACAAGATTTTGAAATGTAGCCAACTTTATAGAGGTCCTTCTAGTGTCAGGACAATTAATAATGTGGCCCCAACTAAACCTGTCTTAACACAGAGTTTTATCTTTATAGACAACTAATTTTAAAGCAGTCTTTTTTGCGGTAGATAGTTAGACTGTGAGCAGAGCAAGGGCCAGGGACCAGGTATAGAACGTCATCATTGTGGACAGCTACGGGTGCCTCGTGATGGACAATTGTAGGGTGGGACCTCATTCCCAGGGTCATGCAGTTTGGACCCCTTGACCTTTCCTGCCTAAACATAACATCTAGGCCTCAGTTTTATTTCAATTCCAGGCCCAGAAAAGCAGTAAAACCAGGCAAGTTATGCCACCAGCTGACCTCAGGACCAACTGCACCAAATAATGACCCTCTGCCCCTGCCCCCGCGCAAACCAATCAATTAGTGGAAACCTAGATCCTAAAAAGACACAAAGGAGGATCCAGAGCTCTTCCTGTAGGGAGCATGCTCAGATCCCCTCTACCATCCTCACCTTTGCCTTCCTTACTTCTAAGCTCTAAGGGTCCTTTCTTTACCTCTGTTGTTACAGAACTTACCAGAGGAGAATACACAGGAGTAATTGGAAGTACAGGAAAAAACATTTATATGTTTTGCACGTTCTAGTACAGTGACTCAGGGGAGACTGTTTCTCTCCAAATTCTGATCCCCCCAATATATGTTGTGATGTACCTACATTTTACATAGGACGCCTCTAAAAAAGTCGAATTATGGAGTCTAAGATCACAATCAATGGGATATTCAAACCATAGTATTCAATCATACATAAGTTCAGAAAATCAAAATAACTTTCTATAGTTTTAGCGAACAAATAAGTACAGAACCCAAACAGCAGTTTCTACCTGAGATGATTGCTACCATACTTCATATGGAGGAAGCTTTCCCTTTATACCCTTTGGTTTCTTTGTCCCCCAAATATGTCTGGGACTTTTGGGCCTTTCACAGCTTTGCAAAAAGCCCTGTGTATTGGGATGGGGGCCATGAGACTGTACCTAAAGGCCTGTTCTGGTGCCAGTGCTGATCATCCCCTCTTGGGGTTGTGTATTGTTCATCGTTTATGGCTTCTCTAAAATGGGAGCAGTACTTAGGTAACCAAACAGGTCTTGCAAGACCAGATTGTGGAGAAAGGGGCAGTGACTTAATTATAGGCTATCAAAAATATACATTATGGTACTGGCACAGATTCAGAATGCTAGACGCCCCAAATGTCTCATTTTCCCCATCACTATAACTTATTTTCTAAGCCCATTTCTTCTCTGAGTTACTTCCTCTACCTCAGTGATTTACCAAAAAAATGTTCTCTTATGATTTGAGTCTTGCCTCTGAATTCTTTCCTAGCCAGAACTCAAGTACTGAGGATGCTGAACCAGATCTAGTTAGACCCAATGTCAGGTCAGACATCCACTGCCTTTCGCACTGCTGCCAAACTATTTGATGAAACCCTAGTTCAGGAGTAATAGAAAACTTATTTGTTTGTGTCTTAAAATCTAACTTCCTGTCCAAGCAAACAGTTAAAGCAACACATAATAATAAAATGCAACCACTCTAGTTTTGCACTTTCTTCGCCCTTTTCCCCAGAAAACCTAGTGCACGAACTACATCTTGAAAAGAAGAAATCATTAAAATGGCTGATAATTATCCAGAGCTTACCAGTTTTATCAGTCTCTGAAGAAATCCTATTAAATCAGCCTGTTTCCCCAAATACAATAATACTATACAGCACAGCATATCAGAGCTTATAATTTTGAGGCCATTAATTAAGCAAATTCTAGTCCTGGTAAAAATGTTTCCCAGAAATCTCTCTTGGATTGACATTTACTTTGCATTAACCACTCTGCCTGGCTTGGCTTCACACCACATCTAGAGGCCATTTAAACAATATTAAGAGAATAACATTAATTCGATGTTCTTCTGTTAATCATCTAGAAGCAGATCAGCTTGTTATAAATAATGATCTTTCCTTGCCTGAAGCTCAACTGTTAGCACTTGTTATAATGCAAATCCCTGTCCTTTTGTGCTAGCTGCAAAGTAATAGTGTTGAAAACTGTGAAGTTCTTTTTTGGGTCTCAATACAGTGAAGGGGAAGTAGCTTCAGTTTTAAATGTGAATAGGGTTGCTTTCCAGAAGGACTGGGGAAGAGGACACAACCTTTTCTGACTTGCTTTGATCCAAGTCATCTCTTTTCAGGAGATGATTACTGGAAATGAGATTCAAATTAGGCAGTGTGTCTGACAGATGCTGTAATGTGGCATAACTTCACTTTATCTGCAAACTAAGTATATTGGGTTGAAAAGTAAGGAAGTTTTGTCAAAATTTCATTTATTTTTCATACTTGGCTCGCATTCACTACTGAGGAGATGTAGCTACTCTGTTCCTGGCAAACTCTGTCATTATCTTGCATGGAATGTTTGAATGTCTCAGGCTGATGGAATAAAGCAAGCAAATGTACAATTGGATTATAGTGAAGAGAGCTCCTTCTTTGCTCATGTGTGTAATTAGGCACGGCTTTTTAACAGCTCTCTGTACCCAGGAGGCCTTTGGAATATGGAAGAGGGAGTTCCAGTAACCTGCTGCTAAAGAGTGGCTCACCCAGTCAGATCCAGTAAAGTACCATGTATCCTCTTTTTAAAAACTTCAAAATTATGCAGTTCTAACCTGAGATAGAAACAAATGGGAAGCATGTTTATAATCCCAGTGTTCTAGCTTCTCTTAGAATCATCAGCATTGCATCCAACCAGCATTTGCCCACTGCCAACAAACTATCAGGCATCATTTTTGGGTGTAAGATATACTGATGAACAAGGCAGACTTGCCTCCCTACCCTCACCCTCTTCGCAGAATTCCCAGACAGTTGCTGTAGAAAAGAGATGAGATCAAATGAGACAAGTGTTTCTGCAAAGGTAAGCATGGGAAGCTGTGGAGTCCCATTGAGGGGTTTACTCCAGAAGGATAGGGGGCTTTTATCAGGCAAAGTGATGGCTCACCTGGCATAGGAAGATCTGAAGGCAGCAACCACAGGGGGTCAGGATAGGGAGTGGGAGGGTGCTCTAAGTAGAGAGAACTTCAGTAGACACCTGAAGGCTAAATGTGTTTCACAATAGCTAGACCAGAGAGAGAAAGAGTCACAGTGAAAATAGGAGTTTTAAATAGCATCAATTAAAAGGTTAATTACCTAGTAGGACTGTTAATTCCAAACTTATAAGAGAACTGCAAATAGTTATACCGATTAGACCAGAACACACTAGTTTAAAAAATATTTATGTAAACTATAGTCTATAATTTGAAGTATTTACCCCCAAATATCTTTTTTCCATGGTATACCATTAAACATTAAAATGCCACAATTAGAAGTTAGTTTATTTGAATTTTCAATACCATACTCTTATTGAATAGGACATATATTAGCTATTTTTTAATCCACATACATACCATGTTAGTGTGAATTAGTATATTATATTTCAAATGCTATAATATTAAGAAAAGATTGTGGGCAGACTAAAAATCAGGTAGAAAGGAATACTTAGGATAAATATTAGAAGAATTGCTCAAGGAAAAGACAGATCACCTGGTAGAAAATCATCATGAGAGAGAGAGAAAAGAGGTTTAAAAGAAAAAGTTACCTGACAAAAGCAGTGAACTGGTATAGCTGGATTGTAACACTCATGAGAGCCAACTGTTTAAGTTTTGATAACTTTTGAGAGCCAATTGTTAAACACAGTTATGGTTAAAAATAAACAATATAAATTTGTAGTTAAATAAATTATAAACAAAGAGAATATTCAGAACTCATTACTTTCTAATTGCTTTATTAGTTTTAATTATTTTTGTTCTTATAGTTACTTTAAGCTCTCTGTAATTGCATGGTATAATAACTATACAAAAGTGTTCTCCTATAAATCTCTTCCCAAATTCTTGCTCATTATGTTGGGAACTTGAAATTGACCATGATAGGGATATACTATGAAAATTACAAACAACAGAAATCAGGGTTTGATTCATTGTTTTTGTTGAGTGTCTACTATAGATGTAATAAAGTAATGGATAAAACATATTAAAATGTAGATTGAACTTAAAAGTGTCATGGCTGTATCTGCTACATTGTGAATAGCACAATAAATTGAGAAAATATTCTTTCAGCTCTCAAAAACTGATAATGAAACTATACTTATTCATCATTTATATCCATGCATTGGTTTATAAGTATAAGAGTTTGGCAAAATCAATGGAAGCATTTTAGGTGAATCAATTGGCTATAGAGAATTTACAGTAAAGAGTATTACACATTTTATTCTTATTTGTACTTTGGGTACAATACATCCTTTATATCAGTAATATTTTTAACACACTAAATACTCATTTTTTAAATAAAGTTATTTGTTAAATATTTATTGTCTTCACTTGCTGACAACTCCTCAAATTGATTTACATTTTTTCTGATGTTTGACCTCTGCATGAGGGCTCCTATATATATATATTTCTTATAATCATGCTCACATACTTGGTGTTTTAACTTAATGTCTCTATAGAGTGATGATCTGGATCTCCTAGCACTACTCTGACTACCATGGCAGAGTGAAGACTGGAAAGAGAAGATGTAAATGTGATAACTCAGTAAGAGGAAGCAATCGTTTTACCTGGAGTTGTGTACCATGGCTCCAATTACCACCACTCATTCCTAGGATTTATGCATTTAGAGTATCCATATATGTCTTAGATTTAGAAATGCACTTCTAGGGAAAATATGCCCAACACCACCCAAGTGATGGCAAAGGCTTTTATCAAATAAATTACTTCTAATGGATCACTATGTCTCCTCCTCATCAAAACTTTGGGAAAATATGGTGATGCTAGAGGCAGCATTTTCAGATGTGAGGTTTGATTTACAGTGAAAACAGGATGGGTAGTTGTGAGGAGGGGCTCTACAGAAATTAGAAATCCATCTTTAAAAATAGTGCCTGACTGCTATCTACCAGCGATTATCAACTTCTCTAATTATTGTTCAAGTGTACTGGACGCTTAAGAAAAGGTGCCACAAAGCAACCTGAGACAATTTGTTTTAGTTACAGCTGCCTTAAATACAATACTTTTCATTAAACTGCAAACTGCAAGCTTAGACTGTTCTTTTGTTATTGCAGGAATAATAAGCAACTTGTTTCTATATAACTAATTGCAGGTGTGTGTGTGTGTGTGTGCAGGTGTGTGTGTGCATGTGTGTGTGTGTGTGTGTGTGTTTATGTGTGTTGGGCAATGTTGAAATTGATTTTTTCATTATCTTTTTCTTAAATAATATACAATTCAAATCTATCAGATTAAATTTTGTAAGGATAAAAATCACACTATGCTTTAAATGCCCAATTGCCCAGTGCTTAAATATTCATGAGTCTGGCCAAACACTAAGCACTTAACAAATAATATTTTGTATACAAACATAAGAAAGGAAGCAGGAAAGGGAACAGGGAGGAAGGCAAGAGATAAGAGAAAGTATTGAGTTAAACACAGGCAGTATAAAATCACAAAACTCAGGCATAATTTAACCAACCAAAAGTAATAATAACAATATTTTATTATGTTTCTTGCATTAGCTTGCTAGGGCTGCCATAGTAAAATCCAAGACAGGGTGGCTTGTACAACAGAAGTTTATTTTCTCATGGATCTGGAGGCTAGAAATCTAAGATTGATGAGTTGGCAGGTTTGTTTTTCCTGTGGCCTTTCTCCTTGGCCTGCAGGTACCTTCTCCCTGTGTCCTCACATGGGCTTTCCGCTGCGGAGAGCCCCTGCTGCCTCTGTGTCCAAATTTTGTCCTCTTATTAGGGCACCAATCACATTGAATCAAGTTCCACCACATTTTAACTCAATCAGCTGTTTAAAGACCTTCAGTCCAAAAACAGCCACATTCTGACTTATTGGGGGTAAAGACTTTAATATACATATTTGGGGTGGGGTTATAATTCTGCCCATAACATTTCTGTTAGTCTGTTCGGTGTTCTTTTTTATTGCATTGTTGGCATGTAATTTTTAAATTTTATGTTCAGTTTCATATTTTTATTTTAAAAATTTACCATAGCAATAAAAGCTTTGCAAACATTAATGTGACAACTTAAATAAATGCTATTACTTGCATATATTAACCAATTCCTCCATTCTATCATACAAGCTGTTTTCAGTATCGACTTATAAATAGTAGTAGTATAGTGTGTATTAGCAGTTGTTGAAACTGTATTTCTTCATTTAAGTATCATGATGCTGGCGAGGGATTCTTGAGGATAGAAATGATATAGTCAACTTTATTTCCTGGGGGAGGATTATAATGATGTGCTTACTAGAGCTGAAATATAGAAAGTATCCCTCCCTAACCCAGAAGACTATGAAAGAAATAAATTGCTCCAAATGTGTACGAAGAGGCATTTAGAGGCTTTTGATGAAGTGATATCAGGCTGAGGGTTATTTACTTGGACTCCATGTTTTGTTTTGCTTTTTTTTACACTTACCACACTAAAATTGGACTTGATCAGTATTATCAAAATCAAAGCAGCTAAATAACGTCACAGCTAAAAAAAAAAAAAAAAAAAAAAGAAGAAATATACACCATCTTCTGACATTGAACATGAGTATACCAAGACAGGATATACTGGTATATCCTGTTTGATGCTAAAAAATATAAAAAGAAAAAGAAAAAGAAAAGAAAAATCAAAAGAAAACAAACAAACAAAAAACACCACTTCTGAGCTTGTGGCTGAGGTGACCTTTCTTATATCTTGCTTGGCATATGGAAAGCGTATTTTCCTATTTAGCAGTAATAGCTGCTGGAAATGTGCTCAGCCTTTACCTGTGTGTTTATGGTGGCAGAACCCACTGGATCATGTAATGGGTTCAGTGTTCTGCTGCCAGACCTAGGGAGGCTTCTCCGGGCTATTCAGCTTAACGGGACCTGGCCTGACGCCTAGAGTTCCAGGCAGGCTTACCTGGCTTAGCTAAAGGGATGTCAGGCCTTTATTGATCCCATAAACCTGTGAATGAAGAGGAAGCTCAAACAGAAGTTATCTAATTCTCTCCCAAATTAACCATAAAGAATTCATCCAAATAGGATCTGTTTTTTGTTTGTTTTTTTTAAAGCTTAAATTAAGTGTTAGCAATTTTCTTTTATTATTTTTTTCTGAAAAGGCTAAATAGTAAATATTTTCAATAGTCATTAAAAATAGCCATGTGTTAGATTTGGCTATGAGACATAGTTTTATTTTGTCCTCCAAGTTGTAAAATAGGTATGGCGAATCTAAATGTGCTCTATAGTAGTACCTTAAAAAATTAAAAATAAAACCCTTGTTTGTATTTGCTACACCCTGTCCTCTTTATACAAAGCTTGAACCACAAGAAGAGCAACTTAGAAAGCTAGCTGGCATAACATTTCAGATGTTTTGAGATTATTATGTCATGTGTCTTGTCTGATCGACTTATATAATTTATATAATTTTATTATATAAATTTTTAATGCTATAAGAAAAAGGTCTTAATCCCCTTTTTAAAAATGACAGTTCCATGGAAAGCTAATATCAGATTTTTACTTAACATATTGTTAAGCAAACAAAAAACAAAAAGCTTCATGGCTGGAAGTTTTTCTGAAAGAAAGATTTACTAGGCCAAATGCTAGCCAGAAAAGGACAAGGTCCTAGGACATGAAACTTCAACCACCATTGCTATGGCTAAATAGAACAAGCAAGCATGTCTGGTATCCTGATGGGTACTTTTATGCATTATGTTTGGAGACAAAATATATAAGTTGTTTTGAAAGGAATTACATCAGCTATAGAAAAGGGGAGTGTGGCAGGGGCAGTTCTATGGTAGGTGCACAGTCTGTAAGGAAGAATTACTACTTTTGAGTGATTACAAGCAACAGTTCTGTAAGTTATGCAGTCATGTCTAGTAGAGGGCAGTAGACTCCTAGAGGTTGATTCAAAGCTTCAACATACGGTCAGGAATGTCAGCGTCTTCGGTGGCCCACAGCTATTTACTGGTCTGTTTATTTCTCTTACTCTCTGGTCTGCTGTAATTTCTTTTAGAACATCTCATAATTTTTTTTCTTGTCCAAAATTAATCATCATCAGACTACTTGAGGGCACTGAGTATAGGGGACTTGGGGTGATGAAAAATAACACTGAGACCTACCAGGAGGCTGAGGCACAGAAACAGTTTTTTCCAGTTCATAGTCTCTTGAATGTGAACCTTCTTCTTCCACGTGTCAATGGCTTTTTTTTTAACCAATTTCCAGTTAGCTGTCATCATCTATATACATATATGCACACTTAAGTTTTTGTTTGTTCACTTTTTAGTAGTGTTTCCTAATTAGCATACAGGGAAGAAAACTCTATTCATTTGAAATTTCTATGGAAAATTGGGAAGGTGTAATGCAATTACCTCACTGGAACCTAGCCAAACTCCTAAGGCAGCTTCCTTCTCCTTACAAAATTGAATCTTAGAATATAACATTTGTTAGTTAGAATTGCTTTAGACCTCATCCCCAATAAAATAGCATTAATTGAAACTATCCTCAAAGACCTTCTTTTAAAATATGTTTTATAACTCTTCTTTTAGATTAATTTTGAGAGAAGGAATTTACTTAAATTAAATCTATAGAAAGATATGTTTTTATAAATGAATATGGTATATGCAATTACAGATTTAAAGATACAGTCAAATGTTGACTCATGGTGTTTTATTTAAGAGCATCAGATATGAACTTTTAAGTAGAGTGCATTACTTACTAGTCAGTTATGATATTGTGATATGGATATATTAGCTATTAAGTATACTAGCCCAGGAGAAGATATAATGAACTAAATTCTATACAAATCCAGTATAATTTTTTGAGACAGAAATATTTCTTTCGATGCATCTTTTCTGATGTAAGATCTGGGCAGATGAAATTATAGAAAAATGAACTGGCCCATCAAGTAAAAACCTACAAGTAGAGAGATCACCTTTATTGTAGAATTTAGGATTGACTTAAAGATTAGTGACTATTTAAATATTTTACATACCCACACACACACATACACATACACATTCAACTGAACTTTTTAGGATTATTGAACTTTTTTCAAAAGTTCAGTAACACAGGCTTTTTAAAAATAAAGATGTGAAAGGTAATTTACAGTAAACCTTAGATTATATTCTCTTAATTTAATTGGTTGAGCCAGGTACTGTTCTAGCTTTAAGATATCTAAAAGTGACACAACTATATTTGACTTTAATGAAACTAATTATAAACCATAGCATTCAATTTAGTTACTCTATGTCCTTTATTGGGAAAAGGTTCATTACTTTTCTGGAAATTGTGTAATAATTAGAAATCTCAACTTAACAATGCATTTCAAAATAATGCTAGAAATCAATAAAGTAATTTATATTCAGTATTTGGTATATGGAAGTGTCTTAACAAATATTTACTGACATTTGTATCTATGCTAAAATAGGTAACATATTAATATTAACCAGTTAGGTTTAGGACTATCAACCTCACTTTAACCTGTGAATGTGACACTTTAAACGTGTTAATGTTTTTCTTCTAGATTGGATGCAAGGATTGTCTTTTGAAAGTAGAAACCATTAGTGTTAAAATACATATAGGTTTAGACCTTGTCCATTCTTTTTTAAAAAATATATTTTATTGATTTTTTCACAGAGAGGAAGGGAGAGTCAGAAACATCAATGTGAGAGAAACATAGATCAGCTGCCTTTTGTACACCCTCTACTGGGGATGTGCCCGCAGCCAAGATACATGCCCTTGACCAGAAACGAACCTGGGACCTTTCAGTCCGCAGGCCGATGCTCTCTCTATCCACTGAGCCAAACCGGCTTTGGCAGGCCTTGTCCGTTCTTCCATCAAATGTGGCTGTACTAGGTGAAAACAATGAATCCAGCAAAGTGAAGGACAGCTGGACAAGTAAAGAATCCAAATGAGATATTTTAGAGAGAGAGAGACCTGAAGAGTATAAAGTGAGAGATATGTATTTTAAGAACTACTGTAAGAAGATGAAGACACAGATTTCAGGAATTTAACAGTACAGTATAAATAGGATTTCCCCTTATAACCTTTTGAGAGGATGTTAAATTATACCAGCTTCCAGAATAATTTCTTTTTATCTAACATTGTTTTGTCATGAAGTTGCAATATGGAGGAAACATAATTCTTGTTTATATACATTGACTATAGTAAAATTGATTTTGTTATATGTCATTTCGCTTATAGTCAAAGAACCTATTGACAGTGTTAAGTGAGGACTTACTGTACTTCTAAATACCTTTTCTTGTTTAACTTGACCAACATGGAAATGTGAGGACCCTTGATTAACTATATGTGGGTTATGGTTTGGAATCCAGGCTTTATTGTTCAATACTCAGCTGTACTTTGAGAAACTCAATACCTTAAAGTATAGTTTCATGATGGTTATAATCTTACTAGACTCCTAATGCAAAAGATAAAGATTTGTCCTACAAAATCTTAAGGATTTTTAGAATACTACTGCAGAGAGAAGCACTAGAGACCACTTTGAGACCCAGTGGACTCTCTTATGAAATTGAAAATGGAAAATGTGTTTGGAACAGCCTTCGTGGACATAGACTTTTTTAAGTTGGAGTTCTTTATGGATTATAGAAGTCATGATAGCTATGTTTAGGCTAGTTTAAGTTTTTGTTGTTGTTGTTGTTTCTTTTCTGTGCTCCAGTGACAGAAGGTTCCCTGGGAAATTGGCTGGAGCTATGTCTTGTTTTTATTAGAACTGCTGACACTGGCTATGTGCTTTTAGTAACTTGAGATACTTGTTAAAGTACCTTGCCACAGCCCAGAAAATAGATCTTAGGATCTTAGGTATAGATTGCTATTAAAATAGTCTAGAAATGGTATTAAAGGCAGACAAATACAGCCAGGTGAAGGTCAGCAGTTCAACATGAGGGGTTAATTGTTTTCTTAAAGTAACCCAGCTCCTATTGTATTTCAGCCTACTTCACTGGCCTAGAAACCTACAGATGACAAGATGATTTGTTTGTATTCATAGGTTAAAGATATATTTGCAAATAGACAAAATATAGTATTTGCATGTAGAGAATGGAGGTATTTCAACTGTCATCTTCCAGGGGAAGTTGTAGCACAATTTGTAGAAATATTTGAAAGGTTAGAGCTATTTTGCATAAGAGTCATAAAGAAAGATATATTGAGAAGTTGATAGGTAGGTAGGTAGATAGATGTAGTAATTTTAAGATCTATTTTAAACCTAATGGCCATCTGAATCCTCACTATTGTGAAATTAAAAAAAAATGAGTGAGAAAATGAGGAAAACATTGAGGTCCTTTAGAAATAAAATAAATACCAAATTACAGAGCTCATATTTAAGCAGGAAGATAGACTCAAGATACCTATATGCAAGTGTGCTTTTGACTCGATATTCCATTACAAACAAAAGAGTTCCTAATTAGGGTGGGGAGATGGGCAGCTCAACAGGTAACAGAAGGTTTGTTTGGATGCTATGCCAACTAAACTGCTTTTCTTTAAGAGCCTTGAACAAAAGAGAGACTTGATGAAATGCCTGGTCTTGTCTAACTATTTTGTAGGCCTGAGTAGGGGTATGGATACCTCTGTGTTTGCAAGAGGAAAATCTAATTACACCCTGAATCAATTAAGAAATGAATGTAATGAATGAAGACCTGTTCTTATTTTAAGACAGAGACCCCAAAATTAAGTATTACTATTGATAACATAGTTAACAGATGCTTTTCCTGCTTAGGATGCTAGTCAGAAACATGGGGCCTGACCCTGAGTCTAATGGCTAATGTTTGAAGGAGACCCAGATTACAGATTCTCCCAGTGTACTCATCTGCTTTAAATCCTGACACAACAGATGCTCACCCATGACACTCACCACTCACTATTCCCTCTTTTCCCCATTAGACTGATACTGTTGTCATTAGCTAGTTATTAATAATGGAAAAGAAGCAAAGGGGAGGCCAGATATTATAGGCATGTCATTTGATCAGCTTCACTAGGAAACTGCAACTTTGCACTCACTGCATGGGTGGAGGGAGGAGAGGTTGTCCAAAAAAGGAAATATAGATGCATGCCCAGAAAAGATGGGATAACATAGAAAGGTATTTGCCTGTCAATGACACCTGGGTACAGAGATGATTGGTCAGAATGGGTATAGCCATTGTAAGCATAGGAACATTTAGGAATACATAATCCTCTAAGTAAGAGATTTCACTCTCTTGTGCTCTTGTCCGACTCCTCTCTGGGGACATGGGACTCTTGTTTTGCTACTCCTGGTGTTGACTCCCTAGTTATATGGCAGGTCCCACATGCAATTGACTGATAAATTGTAATAAGAAAACACAAGCTAAGCTGGCCTCATGCTGGCAGGACCCAGCTCCAACATGGAAAGGAAACTCTGGACATTGGCTTTGATTTCAGCCCCACTGAAGCCCCCGCTAACTTCTTCTAAGACTAGATTAAGGGAAATATGACTTTGGAAACCCAGGAACATAATTTCACAAAAACAAAACTTTCTAGCATATTGCATCCTCCCATGGGGAACTCCAGAAATGATTATTCCAGCTAAATCCTAAGAGTGCCACTTCCATGAGCCACTGAAAGAGATGAGTTCCTCTCCTCTCCTATAACTATTTCTCTTTGACCAAATCCTTTAGAAACATGATGCCCTCCTTTGTGGAACACAAATCAGTATTTTGCAACTTTGGTTGGATAATAGATTCATTTGGAAAGGGTGTTTTTTCTTAAATGTCTGGGCTCACTGAAACCGGTTTGGCTCAGTGGATAGAGCATTGGCCTGTGGACAGAAGGGTCCTGGGTTCAATTCTGATCAGAGGCATGTACCTTGGTTGCGGGCACATCCCCAATAGGGGGTGTGCAGGAGGCAACTGATTAATGTTTCTCTCTCATGATGTTTCCAGCTCTCTATCCCTCTCCCTTCCTCTCAGTAAAAAAATCAATAAAATATATTTAAAAAATAAATAAATTGGGCTCTACCTCAAATAAGACTTAATTGGTCCTTTGTATTTTTATTTATTTATTTTTAAGGTGTTTCCTTTTTTATTTTTTTATTTTTTTAATCTTTATTGTTCAGTTTATTAATTACATTGTTTCCCTTTTTCCCCTCTATAGCTCCCTCTCTACCCGGTACCCATCCCACCCTCTGCCCTCACCTCCCCCACACTGTTCTCTCCCATAGGTGCATGATTTTTTTCCAGTCTTTTGCTGTACCTCCCACACCCCTTTTCTCCCCAAGAATTGTCAGTCCATTCCCTCTGTATGCCTATGATTCTGTTATATTCACCAGTTTATCCTGTTCATCAGATTATTAATTCACTTGATTTTTAGATTCATTTGTTGATAGATATGTATTTGTTGTTTATAATTTATATTTTTACCTTTTTCTTCTTCCTCTTCTTATAGAATATCTTTCAGCAATTCATATAATATTGGTTTGGTGGTGATGAACTCCTTTAGCTTTTTCTTGTCTGTGAAGCACTTTATCTGACCTTCAATTATGAATTATAGCTTTGCTGGATAGAATAATCTTGGTTGTAGATTTTTGCTATTCATCACTTTGAATATTTCTTGCCACTCCCTTCTGGCCTGCATAGTTTCTGTTGAGAAATCCACTGACAATCATATGGGTGCTCCCTTATGGGTAACTAACTGTTTTTCTCTTGCTGCTTTTAATATTCTCTCTTTTTATTTTGCCCTTGGCATTTTAATTATGATGTATCTTGTAGTGGTCCTCTTTAGATTCCTATATTTTTGGGTTCTGTGCACTTTTTGGTCTTTTTAGTCAATTTCTTTCACCAGGTGGGGGAAGTTTTTGGTCACTATTTCTTCAAGTAGGTTTTCATTATCTTGTTCTCTCTCTTTTGCTGGCACCCCTATAATTCAGATGTTGGTATGCTTGAGGTTGTCCCAGAGGCCCCTTACACTATCTTCAGTTTTTTGGATTCTTTTGGCTTCTTGCTTTTCTGGCTGAATGGAATTTGCTTCTTTGTATTTAAAATCTTTGACTTGGTTCTTGTGGTGGTCTAGACTGCTTTTAGGTCTTTGTATAATATTTTTTTTATTTCAGTCAGTGTATGCTTAATTTCTAGTTGGTCCTTTTTCATATCCTCATAGGTCTTGTTCATTTCCTCGTAGGTCTTGTTCATTTCCTCATAGGTCTTATTCATTTCCTCATAGGTCTTGTTCATTTCCTTGTAGGTTTCAGCCTTTTCTAGGAGCCTCTTGAAAAACCTTATAACCGTGGTTTTGAACTCTATGTCTAGTTGTCTTTTTTCCTCCATTTCTTTCACATCTGATTTCTTAAATTTCTCTGCATTGTGGCTGCTTTCCTGAGTTGTTCCATTTGCTTTGTGTGGTAGATGTCCTCTAAGAGACAGTGGCTCAGACTCCCTGGTTACCTGAGGTGGATACTCTTGCTGCAGCCTTTTATGGGTTGTACAGTATTGTTGAAGTTAAGCCTAGCTTATTGTTGTTAACACTAGGAGGGTTTGACCTCCAGGCCAATTGCTTGTGAGGGTAAGTTGTGTTCAGCTTGGATATGTGGAGTCTCCCAGCTGAGCAGGCAGTGTCAGCTCTGCCCTATGCAATACCAGGTCTCTGTGCCAGGTGGCAACGGCTGCACGCACCTCAGATAGAAAGTTGCTGCCAATCTCTACCCTCTGCCAGACAACTCAGCCTCTCCCCAAATAAGTCCGCACCCCCAAAATCTCGCCCAGGGTTGCAACATAATGCAGTCCGGTGGTCTCCCGAACAAGGGAACAAGTTATGAGTCCTCTCTCCACTGTCGCACACTTCTGTTTCCAAGTTTATGCACACTCTCCACAAGCTCGCCCTCTCCACAAGCTCACAGACCTCCACCACGCCAGGCTTCAACATGCTTTCCCACTGCCCAGTTCAACCCCCTATGAGTGTGGGGTCCCCAGACCTTGCCCAGAACTGGGGAATCAGTGCAATGGATGCCTCTGCCCTCCCTGTTGGAGAAAACCAGCCAGGTTTGCAGCCACCTGCCCTCTCCGCTGGCGCGTGCACACGGCTCCAAACCTCTGGCTTCGCGAGTATCTTCAATGCTGTACTCCACTGCTCCTCTGAGTCACAGTGTCTTATGTTTACTTTTATTTGTGGAATTTTCACTTAGCCAGCTTTCCAGTGATTCTGGATGATGTTTGTTCTGTCATTAAGTTGTAGTTTTGGAATTGTTGTGTGGGGCAGCAAGATAGCTGTTTACCTATGCCACCATCTTGGTTCTTCTCCCTGGTCTGTTGTAGTTTTAAAAAAGGTATCTAGATGATTCCAAGGTACAAGAAATACTTCTCTACCCAAAGCACTTAAATGGGAAGGGGGTGGCATTGGGAAACCAGTTGCTCATTGAGTGTTTATACCCTTTCTTCTATCTACTTAGCTTTTGCTTTGCTGTGTAATATTGATCAGCATAGTGGGTGATTTAGAAAATTAGATATATTAGAAAATGAAGATTTATTTACATTAGAATGAGAAAACTGCTATGAGAAATCAATAATGAACAGTTTAAAAGATGGATGGGGGATGGGAAAAGTAGAAAATGCTATAACCCTAGTCAAAGGTTCGTCAAACCGTGATTTGTGAGCCACATGCAGCTATTTGGCCCCTTGACTGTGGCTCTTCCACAAAATACCACGGCCTACGCTAGTCTATTTTGAAGAAGTTGCATTAGAAGAAGTTTAAGTTTAAAAATTTTGGCTCTCAAAAGAAATTTCATTCGTTGTTCTGTTGATATTTGGCTCTGTTGACTAATGAGTTTGCTGACCACTGCCCTAGTGGTTCAGGTTAGAAAGTTAGGGGATTTTTGATAGAAAGAGAATTTGGGAACATCTCTAGGTATACAGATTACAAGGAAAGCAGGAAGTCCACTTTCAAGAGGATTTACTTTGTTTTACTAATAGAAGGTTTATATGATATTCTTTGAGAAACCAATGAAAAGTATAATTATTAATCTAGTGTTTCTTTAAATGTAATACAGACCTGCCATGGAACCATACTGTAGTTCACCTTACATAGTTTATGATTTTGTAACATTTATCTCTGGGTCAGATTGTACATTGCATAAAACAGGAGGTTCAAATTAAAAGCTAAATAATAATCTTTCATCTGTTCAAGTGTTCTGATTATACCAATTGCAAGTTCCAGCCAGAGTTACCTTAAATAATTGTTTAAATGACAATTTAATTGAGCTATACATTAATGTTCAAGTTTAAAACTTCCTGCTGTGGCCATGGTTATATTTTATTATTCATAAGGGAACTTATGGATCTGGACCTCCTGAAATTTGTCTTACCAAGATAACCAATAAGAAAATCCTTTTCTGAAGCAAAATAAGCCATAGATTAGAATGAAATGAAATAGATAATTAAAATGCTGAAGAGAGAAAAAATGCCAAGGAGAGAAATAGGATTTTGTTCTTATGCGCATCACTTCCAATGTTGTTTTTCAATATCTCAGGCCAATTTGGAGGCAACACAGTAGCTATGAACAAAAGTGATATGACTGCTTGAGTTGCTGATTGCAAAGTGGCAAAATGCAGCCCTCTGAGGAGCTGATCTGAAATAGTGACTTTCCAAAATTAGAGCACTTGAAGGAAGAGTTAGAGATAAAGGGGGTGAAATTGATTTTTTTTTAAAGCAAGTTGCTTTTCTATGAAGTTGCTTTCCCCTTGTATCTGAGAGTGGCACAGCTGGAAGGGCTATTACCAGTGTGGCTGCCACGTCAGATGTTGTCTAATTAGAAATCTTTTAGTTTAGCTTCTGCTTCTAGATGAGCCCCTACTCTTCAGCTCCTGGGTTGCATGGTACTGTTGCTGCTTAAAAGAAATTGTGTCTTGGAGTGTTCTCTGGCTTCTATACACCCTTGTGTGGGCACAATGTCTCCTTTCATCTTTATTACAATCAACAACATTTAAATTGAGTCCAGTTTGCACTTGAATCAGACCACTATAAGCCCAGTCTTTCAATGCACAATAAGTTGATTATTTTCTGTGTCTGTGTTTTCTTTTTCTATTGGACTTGTCTCCATTTGCTGAGATTTTTTTAGAAGCATAACATCAAGCTAAGTTATCTTTTGCAAGATCAATATAAAACATCCAACTCTAATTCAGCAAATACCAAGTTACATACTATCATTATTGCCTTTAAGTCATTTTCTGTTTAGAAAGTGAAGTAAGGCAACATGCAAAGAACTCTTTGAACTACATAAGCATTTCAAAGTTACATAAGCTCTGTAATTTCTAAAATAATTCACTTGTACTATTTTTAAAAATTAGAATTAAAATATAGCTTGATCTCCATGATTATTTCCATTTGGGATTTTACAGTTGTTTAGCCAACTTTATTATTTTTCATCCCAAGTAACAAAAATGTTTTAAGGTACTACTATGGAAACTAGGGTATTCAAAACTGGAGTCCACACTCTGAATTATACTGCCCATTAAAGAAATGAAACAAAAATGCAGTAGTCCCTCTCCCTTTATCCCTGGTTTTAGTTACCCATGGCCAACTGCAGTCTGAAAATATTAAATGGAAAATTTAAGAAACAAATAATTCATATTTTTTAATTACATGCCATTCTGAGTATCAAGATGAAATCTCACCTCTTACCAATCCATCCTGCCCAGCCCGGGGGGTAAACCATGCCTTTGTCCAGAGTATCCACATGGTATATGTTCCCACCCATTTGTCACTTAATAGCCATTTCAGTTGTCTCATAACTGTTGCAGTATTGCAGTACCTATGTTCATGTAACTCTTATTTTACCTAATAATGGTCCCAAAATCCAAGAGTAGTGATGCTGGCTATTCACATATGCCCATAGGAAGTTGTTAAGTGCTTCCTTTAAGCATAAATATAAATGTTCTCAATTTAATGAGGAAAGAAAAAAATGTATGCTGAGTTGCTTAGATCTGTTCAAGAACAAATCTTCAATCCATGAAATTGTGAAGAAGGAAAAACAAATGTGGACTAGTTTTGCTATAACATCTCAAAATGCAAAAGTTATGTATGGCCACAGCATATGATAAGTGATTAGTTAAAATGGAAAAGAATTAAACTTGTGGGTGTTTGTTTGAATTCTTGTGTAGGCCCAGTGCATTCCTGGTGCTAGGCTGCATTTAGATATAGAGCAGCTGCTATAAGCCAAGTCTCTGTCTGTTACCTGGGTCCCAATCTGAGCAGAGCATGGAAAACAAAGCAGCCATGGGGGAAGGAGACCTTCCTCAGAAGGGGTGAGGGTTCAGGCCCCTGCAAGGTTGGGGGGGGGGTGAGGGTCTGTGCCCCACCTCTTTTGACCCCCAAGTTCTTGAAACTGGGACTGAGAACTGTTGGACATTGAAACTGGGACTGAAACATTTTTTGTTATTATATGTTTATTTCTATTCTGCAGAAGCAAGATTTTTTAAAGAAAAGAAATGGGGGAAAATAGATACAGAGGCAAAGAAACGTTGAACAGACTGTCAAACTACAGCCGGAAGGCAGAGGAAGTTTGGGAGGGAGGTGCTGAAAGAGATCAACTGAAGGACTTGTATGCATGCATATAAGCATAACCAATGAATATAAGACAATGGGGGAGGCAGGTGAGGCATGTACTGGGGGGGGGGTAGGGGAGGCTCGGAGGAGGTCAATAAATTAAACAATAAAAAATTCATTAAAAAAAAACTTATGGGTGGAAGACATGAACAGAAACTGTGTTCTGACTAATGGCAACATGTTGTGTCAGAAAACATTGAGCCTATAGAAAGACTTCATCAGGGGATTCCCTGAAACAAGTGACACTAAGGCATTTACTATGAGGAAGGAATTCAGGAAAAACTTTAGACTAAAAAATGTAAAAATTACTGGAGAGGCTGCATCTCATTTTGCATGTGTTAATGGTTATGTATTTAGTAGGACTGAAATAACAGAGTTCACATAACTTATAATTAATATAGCCCCATAAATGTTATAATACCACATGTAGTTTTTTTTTCTGATTACTAGCTTAATAAATATAGATCCTCCATAGTTAAGTTCACAGTCTGAATTACTATAGTTGATATTATCTTCAAAATGGATGCAGATAAATTTTGATTAACTTTCAGTGACTAATCTTTAAGTAACTCTAAGCTCACTCTGCAATGTCAGATGTTATTTTGATATGAACTAAGGTTTCTAACAGATGTGTGGCACTGCAATAAAATATTTTCATGAATTTGATGGTTTTCCAGTGCCATGAAGGCAAGGAGTGGGCACCTGTCATTTCTGCTTCTCCCTGTGCCCTTAAGTAGCAAATGTTTAGAGAAACTGATGCAAGCTGTGTGTCATATTATTTAGTTTTTTTTCCTATTTTTCCCCAGTTCATCAAAACATTCTATAAAAAAATGATAGTTTATGAGTGACAAAAATAATTCTACATTTCAAGAGTCTGTCACATTTTTGTACTTAGTATAGTATCGCTTTACTGCCAAAGGTTGTTAACACCAATTAAAAGCTGATAGTTTAATATTTACAAGTTTCTAGTATATAAAGCCAACTTGGTTTTTTCCCATCTCAGTATAGTATTTCATGTAAACAAATCTAGAAACCAGCATCTTGAAAGTATGTGACATTGTAATGTGATTAAACTGCCTCTTACACTTTGCTTGTGACCTTCAGTAAGAAATAAATTTTACATCTTGACCTAATTAATATATGTCTATATTTTCAATAGATACTGCTAACTACTATTACTATGGATTTTAATGAACATAATTCATTATTATGAGGTAAAACAATTTCTCTATCACACAAATTTCAGTAATTGCAAAAACAGCTATTCAAAGCTAAGCATATCTTTGAAAATAGGATGATATACTTTTTTTTGTTCATGTATAAGATTAAGTACTGCTTATGTAATATCAACATGAAAAACAATTTAGAAATTAACTTAAATATTTACTTTTTTTTCTTTTTTGGGCTTCTATCAGATTAAAATAAGGTAGTTTTTATTTACATTTCTAAAGAAATAAATTGACTAACTGGTTATCTGACCAGTTGATTCATCAGTGACAATTATGGCAAATTGAAAATCACTCTCTTCTCCCAAATATCACTTTGTAATTGAATTTTTAAAATTAGTCATCTATCACTTAGGTTAGTCCAATCAAAAATCTCTCTGTTAGATAGACATAAAGTCAGGAGAAAACTACAATTCCTTTTCTGATTAGCACTCTTAAGTTTTAAGTTACTGCTAAGCTTAAAGAATCTTTGGGACACCTAGAAAAGTCAACTCTCAACCAAAATTTTAATATTGCCAGTGTTTTGCTTAGTACTTATGATTTACCAATCATGTTACTCTGTACAATTACTAAGGTTTACTATTCTAAATCATTCCCCATCCCCTATCCCAAATAACCTTTTGTTTTCTTCTTGCATTTAAGAAAACTAGAAGTGCTTCTTCAGAAAAAAAATGTATTCAGAATATCTCATTTGGGGCAGAAATTTTGAAATACTGGAAGAATAAATATATTTCTTATCGAGAAAAATCTGTATTTCTGTCATCTATATCTTTATCTATCTATACCATATGAATAATGTAATAAAATATCCTGCTGACAGTAATACACTGAGGGCTATTTATCTTTCACCAATTCAGGTTTCATCTGTTCTTTTTCTCTTATAAATGCTCTTAAAGGTTTCATACATTCCCTGGAATGCAAAATTTTCATCACACTTTGAATTCCCTAATAATATCTATTTTCAGAAATATTGTTGTCTGGTTCTGTCATACTATCTGTTCTCAAGAGTTTTGTTTGTATAACAGGCAAATTTTCTTGTTTTATATATTTTGGCAGAAGCTAACTCCAGAAAACATATCTGAATTGACTTTGTAGCATTCATATATACTAGTTACACTCTAATTATACTAGTTACACTCCAATTATAGAAATCAAGGAGATTCTATTATAAGGGTTTCAAATGATTTTTCTATTATACACCTTGAAAATAAAATGACCTGGTTCCTCAGATAAGTTGTTTGACTTAAATACATTTTCTTAACACTATGTTATATACTCCTAAGCAGCAGGGATTCTTTCTACTCTAATATTTTCTAATTATGTGAATAAAACATAATATAGACTTTCAAATGTTGGGCAATAAAGGAATTCATAAAGCAGCATTAAATGTACAGTATCTTTATTTGTAATGTTTTCCCTCCACAGTTTATTTGATGGAAGTCCTAAACCACAATATTGATTACTAGAGGCCCAGTGCTTGGGTTTGTGCACATTGAAAGGAAATTAATTAGAAGGTGGCCAGTGGGACAGGACTGAGTAAGATGTGCTGGACATGCCCTGGAGCCAACCTCCCACGGTTCTTCCCCAGCCATCCGCACCTGTGCCTGTCCTGGGAGCTCAAAGGGCATCTGTGGAATGAGTGGAGGCCTGGCCTGTGGGGATATGTCAGAAACTGGCTCTCTAACAGCCCTCTGAGGGGTCCCAGAGTGCCAGACGGCACTCTGCAAAGTTGCTGTCACTTA
Organism: Antrozous pallidus; assembly: GCA_027563665.1. Taxonomy (NCBI): domain Eukaryota; kingdom Metazoa; phylum Chordata; class Mammalia; order Chiroptera; family Vespertilionidae; genus Antrozous; species Antrozous pallidus. The sequence continues at coordinate 75,785,387 of CM050508.1, forward strand.
GCAGCTCCTGTGTTGAGCATCTCCCCCCTGGTGATCAGTGTGCTACATAGCTACTGCCTTTTATATATATATAGACTAGAAGCCCAGTGCATAAAATTCATGCACTCAGGGATGTTCCTCAGTCTGGCCTGCACCACCTTGCAGTCTGGGACCCCTTGGGTGATGTCCACCTGCCACCTTAGGCCCCTTCCCTGGGATATTGGACCTAAGCTGGCAGTCAGAGATCCCGCTGGCAGCCTGAGAGCCCTTGGGGACTGTCTGACCACTGTGTAGGCCCGCTCCCCCCAGGGAGCAGGCGTAAGCCATCAGTTGGACATCCTTAGCGCTGTGCTCACAGCTATCAGACTGGCTTGTGGTTGAGTTAAGCTCCCACTGTGGGAGGTCACTGACCACCAGGGGGCAGCTCTTACATTGATCATCTGCCCCCTTGTGGTCATTGCATGTCATTGTAACCAATCATTCCCGCTCATTCAATCATTAGGGTCAATTTGCATATTACCCTTTTATTATATAGGATATGCACATAGAAACACATACAAACATATAAAATGTACTATATATATCTGGCAATGCTTTAAAATGAATTAAATACAACTGATCTCCTCATAAAGTTTACAAAAATGATGTAAGAAAGCCACATAAACTGATTAAGAATAGGACAAATAAATGAGTGTTTGGGAGAACAGAGAACCACATCCAGTGCTGGTGGGGAAAGGATAGGATGTAAGATTGCGGTTAGTAGCTGAGCATTAAAGAAGTCTTTCAAGAGGGACTTTTAGCCCTGGCTGGTGTGGCTCAGATGGTTGGGCATTGTCCCATGCACCCAAAGGTTGCTGGTTCAATTCTTGGTCAGAGCACATGGAACCGATTACTGTTTCCCTCTCACATTAATATTTCTATCTCTCTCCTTCTCCCTTTCTGTCTCTCTAAAAGTCAATAGAATATTTTTTTAAAAAATAAATTCTTTATTGTTTAAAGTATTACATATGTCTCTGTTTTCCCCCATTGATCTCTCCCTGGCCACTCCCAACCCCCAGAATAGACCTTCATCCCCCTACTCTCTATGCCCATTGCTTATGTTTATATCTATGCATATAAGTCCTTTGGCTAATCTCTCCCATACCCCCAATCTCTCCTGCCTTCCTTCCCTCTGAGGTTTGATATAGAAGTACCAAACATACATTTTTTTTCTTATTAAAGAGTGAGTTGTGTGACTGAGTTATTATTTAGGGGTGGAATTCCAGATCATACAACTTGAAAGTAAGAAATTTTTATAAGTCTTCATAGGCCCTGAAAAGTTAAGTCACTTAAAAATTCTAGACTTTGTATTTATTTTCAAACTTATTTTTTGCCATCAATACTAGTATTGGTATAAACCTAACTAAACAATATATGTCTATTATCTCTCAAATACTCTTCTGGGAAAAGTACAAAGAATGGGCAATCTAAACTATATGATCAATATTTTTTATGAGCTTGGTCATTCACATAAGACATTTATGCTGTATGAATTGAGAACTGCATTAAGGTCTCTCTGCCTAATTGCCTCACATCAACTACTCCACACAAACACACATGGGGAAATACACACACACATACACACACTGCATTGGGCTGCCAAGGCCATTAAAATTTTCTCCCTGATCAAATCCTTAATTAAAATGTTTCTTGATTGCCCCAGTTGAAGCACATCCATATTACCTAATAGTTGTGACTAAAAATATTATTTTTTATTTAATACATAATTATTTGTTGATGTTTTTCTATTTTGTAGCCAGCACTTGGCCCATTCACAAGCCTAAAGGAATGATAACTAAAACTACATTTTGATTGAAGATAGTATTTTAAGGCATTTTAATCTTAATGAGAGAAACCCAGGTGGAATGGTGTTTTTAGGTGTGTGTTGAAAGCATGAGACTGTAGGAAGATTTGGAGTAATTGGAAAGCATGAGAATGGGGTGGAAAAATGAGCAAAGGGCACCACAAGATACTAAAGCTATAGTTCTTGGCACTGCCTCAGGTTAATCCTTTATATTGTCGGTTAAGGAGAATCACTACTAAATTTTAACATACCGGTGGAAGGTGAGTCAAACTCTAGGCTATTTACTGTGGCCCAGGTTTCATAAACAGTCAGGCAGGCAAAGAAAGGAGAAACAGTGTCAAATACTTTTAAAAGGATATATTTGTGTAAGGACACGGGGTGTGAATAGAGAGGCAAGGGGGTGCAGGAACATGGAGAAGGACTTCTGTAACATTGACTTGGTGTCCTTGACTGATGAGTTGGAGAAGTGCAGCCTGGAGCAGTCACTGTCACGTGGCAATGATTTTACATCAACAGCAGACATATCTGGTCGCAGCAGGAGGGAAAAAGAAAATATCTCCTCTGATTGAAAATCTTAGGGGATTCATGGAAGAGAAGCACAAAGGCCTGAATTGGAAGGAGGCAGGCATCATCATTGGAATCTGTTCTCTTTAGGGAGAAAAAATATTCTGATGAGTGCAAGTGACTGGAGTCTTGCTTTACTCTTTTATAGTTCATTTTAGAAATGATACCCTTGTCTGCCTATAAAAATGTTTGAGACTTAATTCAGAATGAATCTTCATTTAGGTCATAAATGTTTGAAGCTTAAACTTAAAATCAAAATCGTTTTCCGACTTTCTGCAACATGAGCAACCCCTCGGGCACTCCAAGTATTTTTATATGTATAAATTGCTTTTGCTGTACAAAAGTTTTTAAAATTCAGCCTTTGTGTCACAAAGGAATGCTCAAAGGGTTTAAAAGGGTAGTAATCTCAGACAAAGCTTTAAATTCAGCTATCAGGCAAACACAATTTAGTTCATATGTGTCATGAATCTAAGTCTCTTTAAAAAGAAAAAGGAAAGAAAAGAAAACATTACACACATGGAAAGCAATTTACAATGAGACCATCACCAATAATTGCTTGTTTTAGCCATGAAGTGGTAAAGCCCTTTCCTGCCTGGATGGAATCAATGGAAAATAACCATTTTTCCCCTATATTTGCAAACAGGATAGGTTGCAGTGAATAAGATGCCAATATAAGCCATTCCATGCCAAAGCAGACTTTTTAGATGAAGTAAGAATAACATAAAATATGGCACTATTTTTTGAATTGAACAACTTGTGCAATTTAGTGACTGTTAAACTGAAATTTCAAAGATACTATTTATTTTAATGATGCTGCTTACTTTTGAATAGCTATATTTGCCTTTCTCCAGATGTGCACCCCAACATTTCCAGACATGACCTAACTTGTCTGCATAGGAACCTGACACAGATGTGGCACAGTCTGTCTACATAACTTAATTAAGAGTAACACTCCACGTCTCAGGATTCAGCTATATGATGGCCTGCCTTTCTTGACAGCTGAGAAGCAAGATTTAAACAATAAAATATGCACAATCAAACCTGAAACCACAAAGTCCAAGCAACAAAGCAAATGCAGTTTTTTTCTCTTATGAATGTTCTCTTAGAATTTACAAAATCTTATTTTACTGACAGTTTTAACAAGCTTAGCTATCTGATTGCCAAGTCCATTGCTATTAGGAAGCAGCAAATTAGAAAAGGGAGTGGGGCTGTTAGGACTAGCACAATGATAGCAGTGAATAGTGACATTAAGGGTGTTGACAGAAAATCTATAAAAAATAAAATAAAAACAGATACTCAAAAAACACTGAGCTATTTAATAAGGAAGAGTAAACTGACCTACAAACTTTCATAACACCTAAGGGCATCCTCACATAACTAGTATTCCTAATGATGGCCAAAAGACATTAGGGAATGTTACATTAGATTCAGTAGTTTGAACACTGTTAAGAAAACAAAACAAACAAAAGTATACAATTCATAATTCATTTTGGACAAATTTTCATCCGGAATAGACATAATTTAAAAAGTTTGAAGGACTAAACTTTTAGCTTAACTGTCATGTTGCTTTTTGCTCATTATCCAACATGTTGAGTCCCACTTATAAATTCAAACAACTACCATCCAATATATATATTGGATAATGAGACTGTCCACACTTTTTTAGAATCTACCCAGCTTCAAAATCATAATTTAAAATTTAGTGAATTTTATAATATGGCTACTGTGTCTAGGTGGCTTAATTCACTGCTACATTTTTGTGGTCTGACTAAAGTTTCAGGTTCAATATCCATATGGGCCTATTTTCTTTGTCTTGTGCTTCCATTTATCTCCCAAATGGCACAAAAAATAACTCCTTTCTCCTCCCAGAAAAATAACCACATCATTATTGGGAAAACATCTTATTATCTAGGTATTTAAAATAGAAATTTAAAAAATAAAACAAAATTTCATTCACAGAGTTGTTTTTTTTTCCCCACAATGGAAAAAGAACTAGCCCACACTATGTGCCTACAATGGCAAGCACCATGTTCCTGTTACACTTACATTATCTATAATAATAAAAGCATAATATGCTAATTAGATCGCACAGCCAAATGACCTTCTGGACATCCTTCTGGATGACATTTCAGAAGAAGCCAGAGCTGCCAGGCTGAGGCGGCCACTGTGGCTGCGAGGGCCCAGCTCCTTGAATGAATTTTGTGCCTAGGGCCTCTAGTCTTGCAATCAACCTGGAAGCTTAATTTTCAGATGAAAAAACTGTAATCCATGGAGGGAGCCTACATATCAAATGTAGGATAGTCTGATTACCTTTAACCCACAGCTAGAGAGGAGCTAAGACAATCTCTATAAATATAGATTAGTTGTTAACATTAATGGTACAAGTGAGCTTGACTGAGTTTCGTTATGGTATTCTGTTCCCTGTTCAATTAATCTGGCAACTGAAACAATGACATAAACTGCAAAAGGACACAGTCATAGCTTCAATCTTCACTCTTACTGTGTGGTCTTGGACAAGTGTTATGTTTCCTAGGCATTGGCATCCTCTTTTTTTAAAAAAGCGAAGAGGAGCCTTCAATTACTTCTACCTAGAAGTCAACACATTGTCAGAATTACATGTTTATTAATTAAGTTCCATGATACCATCAGTAATTATTAGGTTGTGTTTGCAAAACTGAATTGAGTTAAAATGAAATTAAACACTTTTTTAAGCCTATAACACTTTTATTTTTGCTTCTATGTTTCTGGGAAAGAAGCTGTCAATTCTGTGGAAAGGGTTAATAAATGCATATTTGGACAACTGTTCTTAGGATATGGTGGATACATTTGGACAAAAATTTAGACAGGAATTGTCAGTGTGTGAACAAGAATGTAAATCTTGAGAGAAATTATATTTTTCATTTTTCATAAAGAAAGAAAGGAATATTATACAAAATCGATTTATCAGATAATTATATAGTCAAATTTCAAGACAAGCCCAACTTAATGAGTGTAATTTAATACACATATTTTGGTTTAGGGAGGTATTAGCATTTAGAGGACCAATTTGAATTTCTCACATTTTGGAAACAACTAAGCATCCAGGAAGAAAAGAAATCTTAGTGTATATATTTATTGTTTTATCACTTAAATTTTATTATCAAATAGTATTGGTTATCTAGTTTATAATACAGATAACTTAGTTTATCACTTGCATTGTTTTAATCAATTGCTTTTACTTCACTGTTTTTTGTTATTTTGTCAGACATTTTAATCACAGTATTCAGTATTTCACATGTTTTTAACTATTCAAGTGATTATAGACCATTAATTTCAATGGTAATTACATTTTTAAATTCCGATAATTGCCACTAGATTTTCAGAAGTAAATTATCTTGAAAGGAGGAGAAGATTGTATATACATTTTAGTGTGTATTTTGTTATGCTATTTGTAAAGGGAAATAAATTTCATATGTTAGTCACAGAATAACCTAATTAGAGTAGAGAAAGGGATATAAATATTTATGGAGAAACTAATCTACATCAGACATTCACTAGTTGATTTATAGATACTGTTTAATGTTTCCATCATAACAGTTCTTTGAAATAGACATTATCCTGTTTAAATAAAAAAGGCTCAGAAGCTCTATTTATAGAAAATAGTATACTTAGAATATAGTGCCACGTCAGTCCCCAAAGCAGGTATTTTTTCAAGGATATGATGCTGTCTTCTGGCAATACCCTGTAATTGTTAATTTTCCTATGTGGTAGAGTATTGACTAGCAGAATATAAATAATTCAGTATCTCTAAGTCTGCTATAAACAAGGAAAGGGGTTAGATGATGCATAGATACTTTGCTGATAAGGCAAAATAAACAGATTTATTAATATAGTCCATGTTCTTAGCATATTTGTTGCTAATCATACTTTTATTTGCAATGTACAAACATTTGCAGGTGTGTGTTTCAGAATCAGTTCATTTACCAGCTCTTTTCACAAATAGTGAGTTTTTAACTCACAATCTACACAAATTATTATTTCCTCTCTCTTTAATGTGTACTGGAATTTGTGGATGACATTTAAGCATGTGTGTTTGTGGAGTGCAAATATAAATATCATCATATAGCAAATTTCTCAATCACTCTATTTGCTCTAGAATGCACTAAATTGTGATTTAATGGGAAGTAAACTGCTTTTTTTTTTTTTGCTGGTTTAACTATAAAATGTTTTCAATTTATTTTGAGGCACAGCTTGTATTAAACCAAAGCTATCGCTAGTCTAATGGAGTCCAGCCTTTCATTTTATTTTCATAATCGCTTCACAGTTATAAAAAATAAAAATAAACTTAAGTAAGACTATAAAATATAAAGATAGCACAGTAAGACCACAATTGATGTTAAAAACATATCCAAAAAATGTTTAGCAATATTGGTTTTGAAAGTTTTCAGCCTTTTATTTTGTATAGTTTAGATATGTAGGTAAGGCAAAAATAAAAGAATTTTGAAAAGTTAAAGGAGGTATGCCATATATTAATATCCAACGTCTCATTAAAAATAAGAAAAGAACAAGTACATTATAGGGTTTAATAGTTTAACCTGACTATTGAGTTTCCAGAATATGAGTACTTGACCAGATATATTTTATATCACAGCTCATTTTAAAGTTATTTGTTCCAAATGTTTCTCTTAAAATATATTGATAATTTTTTCCTTTTTTGAAAAAGAATTTCTAATATACTTATTAAATGATTTTATCTTAATTTCAGAACTAGTGGTTAAGAGTAGCTTCACGAGGCCATCCAAAGATCACACACACACACACACACACACACACACACACACACACACACCAGCATAATGAGTTTGAAAGCAAACTCAGTAATAGCTAGCATGCCTTCAAGTTCTAATCACTACAGAAGTAGGTTGTCTAACTTCAAAGCTTTTCTCCTCCAAATAACTGATTACTCCCTTCTTCCAACACCACTCCATCAGGCATGCATGCTCAGTTCTGTGAGACACAAGCACGTTGTCTAGCAACATGAGTTATTTTACATTGGGTAAGGGTTTCTTCTGAAATCACTTATGTCAGGCTTATTCAATTAAAAGGAAGCATATTTAGAATTTAGTTTTAGCACAAATAATACAGGAAAATATTTTAGAATAAATACCTCAGGAAAAAATCATTAGATTATCAGTTTATATGAGAGTTGTATTCCAGGTGGAGAGATTTTACAGAGGGATACTGGAGAGAGATTTATATCAGGGACATTCCAGAGAAAGAACAGAGACTGGATGGAACCAGAAAAGCTGAGAAAATGATAAATTATAGGATTGGGGATCTAGTGTGCCTAATGCAGGGAACTGCAGAAGATGTGGGTGGCAAAGAAAAAAGACATAGCTAAGATATTTCATTAATATTACAATTTTGCCCACTTTTTAACTTTTTAAAAACTTTTTAACTTTTTTAAAAAGCACATCCTAACTTCAAGTGTACCATTTAGAGGCAAGTATATTCACATTATTGTGAAACAAATCTCCAGAACTTTTTCTTCTTGCAAAACTTAAATTCTAAGCCAATTTAATGACAGTTCCCCTTCCTCTCATACCAACCCTGGTAATCACTATTATACTTTCTATGAATTTGACTCTTTTAGATGCCTCATATAAATGGACTCATATAGTATTTGTCTTTTCAAATCGTGCTTATTTCACTTAGTACAATGTCCTTAAGGTTTATCTATATTATAGAATGTTGCCTAATTTTAACATTACCTATATTTAGACTTAACTTATATCTTGTTACACATTCTATAGCCTTTGTGTGTGTCTGTATGTGCATGCATGCTGCAAATTCAGCTATTGGTAATTTGGATTATGAAACTTTCCATGCATAACAATATACTTATATCATAGTGTTAAAAGTTGAAAACACTTGACAGGCTTTGCCCCTCTAAATTCTGAAGTATTTCTTCTGAATAAAGTACGAATAGATTGCGTTGCCTTTGCATAAGTTAGTGTCATCAATTCTCAGCATCTTTGGTCCTTTGCCTAACAAGTTCCTCTTCTTACCGAATCTGGTTCCATACTTTTCCACAAGAAACATTAAGGAAAAACACTTTCATCTCACTTTTCTTTTATGTAATCACTTGGCTAATTCATTTCAGCTATTCCTCTTCTGAAGGCACAAAAATCCTATCTAATAAAAGAATAATATGCAAACTGATTGTCACTCCAACACACAAGATGGCTGCCCCCATATAGCCACAAGATGGCCACAACAAGATGGCCAACAGGGGAGGACAGTTTGGAGGGATCAGGCCAGCAGGGGAGGGACCAGGCCTGCCTGCAAGGGAGGCCAGTTGGGGGCAATCAAGCCTCCAGGGGAGTGCAGTTAGGGGTGACCAGGCCAGCAGAGGAGGTAAGTTGGGGGTGACCAAGCCTGCAAGGAAGGGCAGTTGAGGGGGACCCAGGCTTGCAGGGGAGAGCAGTTGAGGGAGACCAGGCCTGCAGGGGAGGGCAGGTAGGGGCAATCAGTCTGGCAGGGGAGCAGTTAGGCATCAATCAGGCTGGCAGGGGAGTGATCAGGCTAGCAGGCAGAAGCGGTTAGGGACAATCAGGAAGGCAAGCAGGCGAGGAGTTAGGAGCCGGCAGTCCTGGATTGTGAGAGGGATGTCCGACTGCGCATTTAGGCCTGGCCTCAATGGGCAGAGGGACATCCCTCAAGGGATCCCAGATTGGAGAGGGTACAGGCTGGGCAGAGGAACAACCCCCCACCCTGCACAAATTTTGTGCACCGGCCCTCTAGTAGAATTTAATAACCTGTTCAGCAAGCTTTACCTCACAGTATTTTTAGATTTAACTCAAGAACTGTTTTATTGATCTTTATTTTTCCATATTTATCTTATATAAAGGGGAAAACACAACATTTTAGGTAAGGATTTCTCATAATTACCTGCATTGATAATAGTAATTTTATTTCTGTCTTATCCTTGAAACTCCCTACTGATTTTTCTTATGCTGGTCACCTTAGGTCTCCTATTACTTCCTTGTTTCCCATTTCTTTCACCACTTGAATATTCATATTACACTTATTTTACCATAAGAAAATTCTCATGTATTTTCCAAAGTATCACCATTCTATATTTAGTACCTCTGTTTACAACCCCTGGGTGCATTATTATGACTTTTCTCTCTCCTTAGGTGTTGTAGTATTTACCAGAATTTTGTCATTTACTATGTTTATGATTGTTTTATTTTGTTTTGAGTAGCAAGCTTATACTTAGAGACTGATTATCTCTTTGCCATTAATTCATTTAGCACTGATCCACTGTGGGAATTATAATTAATTTTACAAGCCAATAACATCAGAATGTCTCTTAATAAGCCAAATAAAAAAGTAACATATTTCAAACAAATGACAAATTGATTACAATATTGTTCCAGGTAATGGGAGTTAAAGAAATAAATAACAAATTTAACAGAGATGTATCTTTTTATATGAATTTGTTTCCTCTGACTTCCAGCTTTTAGAGCAAAACAAACAAAAAACCCCAACAAATTATCACAAAATTTCCTTGTTGGGAGAACTCCTTGCTGGATAGTGAAGAGGCTGAGTTGGTGCACAGGCTAGGCTGCTCTGAGAGTAATCATTCCAGGGATCATTGCAGGTTTAGTACTGCTGATGACCAAAGAATTACCTTGGCTACAGAAAAGCTATTCAGGTCAACAAAGTGTCGCAGTGTCCACACCTAAAAGGTCCAATAGTCCTCACCAACTCTGAGTATCTATAAAATCTTTGTCAGTTGCTTCTCTACACTTTCTATTGATAACCTTCATCAGGTTCCTCAGCAGCTGAACTACTGGCTGATTATCAGTGATAGCAGATAAGACGATGACATCTTGAAACAACTTACTTCATTCTTATATCAAAACACCTTTATTTTTATCCATGTAAGAAACGTCCAAACTTGTAGAGAATTTTTTAAAAGAGTTTATTCCAGCCAAAATTGACAGCAATTGCAGGATAGCAAGATCTCAAATGTTTTGGAGACTAACTTTTTCACAGTTTCTTTTATGTACTTAAAATTAAGAGAGGAATTTAAGAAGATTACATGAGAGTGGGAGAAAGCCAGAGCAGAATTGGATTCTAGAATAGTTAAAAAGATTGTGTGCTTTCTTTGGAGTAATTATAGTTACTTCAAATGTCCGAAAACAATGGACAGGACTGGTTAAGGCAAATATAAAACTTTTATTTAAAAGGTTATGTATAGGGTATAATTACTTACCATGAACTACACATTAAGGAATTTATGATCAGAGTACCCTGCCAGCTTACTTTTCAGAGAACCTCCTTTTTTCTTGTACTAGTTTCCCTTTTGGTCATAAATCAGTCTGAAGGAGGCTTCAATGACCATCCTTTTGTCAGATAGTGTGGTTTCACAGTGCTAGGAAGACTCATTCCTTAGATGTTTCAATATCAATGTCACTTTGATGCAAGGGTGGACCATTGGGAATGGCACAATACCATTACCATGGGATGTGAGTTAGGCTGAATTTTCCCAAAAAAGGAAAGGGCAGCTAAATGGAAGGAAGTCATGTCTTGTAATCTTCACTGCAAAAAATACTCTGGGTCATTCCTATCCTATGAACTATTATGATCCAAGTTTTCTTTTATTTGTATTCTAGAAACAGCTTTTTTGGGGGGCTACTTGTTATAAACACATCAATTTTTAAAGGTTTAAGTCATAAACAAGTGAATTTGAAATCATTAAAACAATTCATAGCAATTTTTATTCTTCTTATTACCTATTCTTGATTTCCATATTATTTTTAAATTTAAAACAATTTTTTTCCAAAACTGTCTTACATTAGAAGTTTAGTTGATTTGAATTTGTCAAAAATATTATGTTTTTGCTAAAAGATTATTAGTAAGAGTTCAAGTATTGCTTTTGGTCAGACCTCTCAAACTACTTTATTTTGAAATGCTTCTCTAAAGTTTTGCTGAATTTCTTAATTTCTGGCTGAGATATTTTATTTTATTTCAGTAATTTTCACAATTATTTTACACATTTAGAAAATCAACAGAGTAAAATTGAATATCTAATTTGCTTTATTAAGTGATTCATGAATCAAGCAGTTTCCTATCTAATAAATACAGAGATGCTCTTAGAAGTTCAAAATGAAGGGTTTTTCTAGGCAGAAACTGAGCAGGACAAGAAAGTTATTAGCCAAAGAAAATAAAATTTGTTTCAGGCAAGAGAACTTTTTTTGAAGAGCTATAGGGGTCTGATTTAGGAAAATTACCTCCACAGCTTTGATCAGAAATACCAGACTCATTGATTTAAGATTTGGTTTGTTGTTCTGTTTTTGCTTTTGTGTTTTTTTTAAAACATATATGTCATATTTTATCTTTGAAACTTCCCAAAAACATTTGAAGTGTTTTAATCTTAAAATACTGTGTTGATGTTGAGAAGGTCTCAGAGCCTAACTCTGCACCTGCTTTATTGTTGAGAATTAGCTATAGTCATGTGTTGTTTAATAAGGAGACTAGTTACTGGGAAATATAGTCATTATGTGATTTTCTTATAGTGTACACATCATAGTATACACTTATGCTAACCTAAATGGTATATCCTGTAAAAACTCTAGACTAAATGGTCTATTGTTCTGAATGGTAAGAATTCAATATCATCATTTGTGGGCCAACATTCATATTTTTTCAGTTTAAACTCAGCAGCTTCTTACAGAGTATGACTGTGTTCCTTGGCCTTAAAAAGCATCTGCAGAAAGAACAATGTCTTTCTGTGCTGTTTGAGTTATGTTGATGAGTAACCCCAAAGTTTTTGTTCCACAGGCCTGAACCAGAACTAGGATATTGACAAATGGTCTAGTCATATATCATCCATTGTTCTTGCTGACCACCGAGTCAGCCGACTGTTGGGAAAGTCCAGTGACCCCCAGCAATCAGAAAATGCATGATGTAAGTTTGTAGTCTGGTTTTTCCTAGCAACACATCTTCTTGCTCTTCAGGTCCTTGCAACTTTTTCCTTTAAAAACCTAGTCCTTTCCCCTCCATTTTGCAATGCATCTTCAGTTCATTTTATGGGCTATGCTCTCTCATTTGCCAATCATCTATGAACAAAACTCTTAATTTATTTTTGGATTTTTTAAAACAGGTCCTATGCAACAAATTTGCATAGCATGTTACTATGCTGAATAATGTAGGCAGTTGTAATACAATGGTATTTGTGTATCTAAATATAGAAAGGTAAATAAATACAACTATAGTATAAAAGATATAAAATACTACACTTGTATAGGGCACTCACCATGGATAGTGCTTGCAGGACTGGGCATTGCTCTGGGTGAGTCAGTCAATGAGTGGTAAGTGAATATGAAGATCTAGAACATTACTGTCCACTACTGTAGATGTTTAAACAGTCCACATCTTGGCTACACTAAATGTATTTTTTAAATGTGTTCATCACTAATAAAGTAGCTTACTGTCACTTTTATTTTATAAGACTTTTAATTTTTTAAACTTTTAGACTCATAATTCAGTGTAAAACACAAACACTTCTAGAGCTGTACAAAAATATTTTTCCTTATATTTTATTCTATAAGCTCTGTATTCGTTTTTAATTTTTAATTTTTTATACTTTTTAAACCTTTTTGTAAAATACTCAAATACAAACAACACATTAGCTTAGACCCATTCAGGGTCACTGTCCTCCACCTCCATATCTTGTACCATTGGAATGTCTTCAGGGACAATAATAGCCCTGGGGCCATTGTCTCCTATGACAGTGCTTTCTTCTGGATCCCCTCCCCAGGGACCTGCCTGGGGCTCTCCTTCAGGAGGCATCCCTCTTCTCAGATACATGTTCATGGTGGTTTGTTTCTTTTGGTCACCATACATTTGCTTGTAAGGAGATAGTACACCATGAACATTCCCCTCTGTTAATGAAAACCTTTCAGTGTCGGGATCCATGGTTTCAAACTTTTTTAAAAATATGTACTTTTATTAATTTTGAAGAGAAAGAGAGAGAGAGAGAAACATCAATGATGTCAGAGAACCATCCAGCAGCTGCCTACCGATCACCCAACACTGGGGAGTGAGCCTGCAGCCCCAGCCTGTGCACCCACCAGGAACTGAACTGTGGCCTTCTGGTTCCTGCCACGCCTGCCGGGCTAGCCCTGTTTCCAAACTTTTTAAGAAGTTTGTGGAGGTCTGCATAAGCTTCTGCTAAACCCTTTCCTGTGAATTTTCTTGTAGGTTCTTTTTTTTTGCTCTCTCTCTCGTGAAGTTTCCTTTCTTCTTGCCTCTTCTTGAGCTATGCATTCCTCTTTCAATTTCAACAACTCCTCCTCAATCAATTCCTCAGGAACCATCTCTAGGAACTTTTCAATGTCATTCTCATTCATACCCAGGTTAGAGTTGTTTGCTGTCTCAACCACAACCTTGTTGATTTTTTGCAAACTCCTCATCTTGGCAAATCCTTTGACATTATGGATGAACCCAGTGAGTGTCTTCTTCCAGGCGCCATTCATACACTCCTTGGTGAGATCACTCCAAGCCCAAGTGAGGTTTTTAATGATGCATTTAATCCTTCCAGAATTACAACAGTGTCTTCCCCAGTTTCAGCAATAGCCTGGGCAAAGGTAGCCTCAGGCAATAGGCCTTATTTGTTTTTTTAACTCAGTGACCCATGGATGGAGAAATACCACTTTGATATTGGGATTACAATCATCAACAAAAGATGGGTGTCTAGGATCGTTATCAACAATAAGCAAAGTCTTGAAAGGTATATTATTTTCCAAACAGTGCTTCTTTATTTTGCTGCCATAGCAATTCAGGAAAGCCTACTGGCAGAGTTCTGTCATCCATGATTTCTGATCGCTCCCGTAGCACTCTGGCAGTGTGTGCTTATTTATAAGCACGAAGGTCCTGGGGTTCTCACTCTGCCAGGTCACAAAGGGTTTCACTGTGTAGCCTCTAACTTTGTTCCCAGTCATCCTGTCCTTAAAAACCTTGAAACCTGGCATTGGCTTTCCCTTCTTATGGATGAAATTCATTTCAGTCATCTGTTTTTAGAATAGGGAACTTATCATCCATATTGAATATTTGCTCTGGCAAGTCATTTTCTTCCATAATCAGCCTTTATTTCAACATCATACATTTTTGCTTTGACTGTCACCATCATTGTATTGCAAGTAGACACTCTGTTTCTGGTCTTCAGCCCTGGTCCCTAGACGTTTCTCCATGTCTGATATAAGTACTCCCAGAATTGTTGTTAGTAGGTTGAGAAATAAATGTAGGTCATATATTTGACATTGGTATTTTGAATCAGAAACTTACAACACTGACTTAAATAACAATTTTCCATCCAATTACTTTATCTTGCTAAAATTATAACTAATAGATCAAGTGATGGAATATTTAAAGAGCAAAACATGGATTTTTATGGAATAGTCATATTTGGATCTACAGAGCTAAAAATAGTTACAAAGCTAGTTGCCCCACATAGATTGTAGGACATAAATGTTTGGAATGTAATGAATGACAATGGATAAGGAAAAACTGCTGAACTTAGTCTCTGGGTGTCACAAGAAAGACATTATATTCCAAGCATATGAATTAAAAGCTTGAGACTCCTTGGCAGTTGGAAGCATTGTAATTATTTATGATCTAGAGTTAAAGAAGACTATTTTTCAGACCCAATTTTGTGTGAGTAAGTTATTTTTAATAAACTTTATTATAGTTTAAAGAAAGGTATTTTAAACTGTTTTCTATGTGGTGGTTGAAATTAAAAAATATGGTTATTTTTTCTCTCCCTTAAAGATATTTTACTTGGCCATTATTATAAAGGTTAACCCACCTACCCACCTAGATAAGTGTTTTGATGTGAAAAATATAAGATAATCAATATCTGCACATATTGGGAAAATAAAACAACATCCAAAATATGAAATGGGAAAATTTTGGGGGGAGCTTAGATAGGGTAAAATTGTATTTGAAAAATTCTCACATGAAAGCAGATGAGCTAGAAATTAGAGATCATCTTAATTCTTAATCACTAGAAAATGTTTCCATTATCAGGAGCATTATTAGGAAAATAACTGAGAGGTATTTTTTCTATTTTATTGATTTTTTTTCTTTTGGAGAGGAAAGAAGAAGGATTGAGAGTTAGAAACATCAATGAGAGAGAAACATCAATCAGCTGCCACCTGCACACCCCCAACTGGGAATGTGCCCGCAACCAAGGTACATGCCCTTGATTGGAATCAAACCTGGGACCTTTTGTCCACAGGCTGATGCTCAATCAACTGAGCCAAACTGGTTAGGGCAGAGAGTTTTTATTGGAGAAGAAAAAACTGCAGATTTGTGAAAGTTAATAAAGAGTTCTCCAACCTGGAAAATACAAAACCTTATTTGAATATGGTGCTTATTTGAGAACTGAATAGCATGCATTCTATCTATTAAAAGAGTAAAATGCAAACTGACCATCACTCCAACACACAAGATGCCTGCCTCCATGTGGTCAAAGATCCTTCCCCCATGTGGACACAAGACAGCCACCAAAAGATGGCCGGGAGGGGAGGGCAGTTGTGGGCGATCAAGCAGGAGAGAAGGGCAATTGGGAGGGACCAGGCCAATAGGGTAGGGCAGTTGGGGGGAACCAAGCCTGCAGGGAAGGGCAGTTGGGGGTGATCAGGCCAGCAGGGGAGGACATTTAGGGGTGACCAGGCCTGTAGGGGGAAGGCAGTTTGGGGAAATCCAGCTGGCAGCGGAGCAGTTAGGTGTTGATCAGTTCGGCAGGGGAGTGGTTAGGGGGTGACTAGGGCAGGCAGAAGCGATTAGAGACAATCAGGAAGGCAGGCAGGCAAGCGGTTGGGAGTCAGCAGTCCTGGATTGTGAGACATCCTTCAATGGGTCCCAGATTGGAGATGATGCATGCTGGGCTGAGGGACACACATCTCTCACCCCCGCCCCCCTGCCCTTCCCATGCATGAATTTCTTACACTGGGCCTTCTTACACTGGGCCTATCTAATAAAAGAGTAATATGCAAATTGACCATACCTCCAATCAAGCCACGCCCACAAGGCATGCCCACCAGCCAATCAGGAGCAAATAAACCCCCTACTAAGATGGCTGTGGCCACTGAGAGCAGGAGGGAGGCTTGCATTTCCCTGGCAATGGAGGAAGCCAAGCTTTCTGCCTGCTGTTGCTGGTCTAGGCCTCCACTCAATGCTACAAAGTTTCAATTATAGAAGATATATTCCAACAGAGCTGGAGAGAGCAGAGGTTAGGGTTGTCTGGGGGTTGGAGGAAGCCAAGCTTCTGCAGCTCTGGCTGCCTAGGCCTCCAATCCAGGGTATCATGTTTCAATTATAGAAGGTAAATGTCCCAACAGAAATAGTTGCCAACACCAAGCAAGCAGAAGGCTTGGCTCTGCTCTAGGCTACAAAGTTTCAATTGTAGAACATAAAATAAATCCCAGATACCAGGGCCTCCAATTGGGTCGCTAAGGGGTGTGGCCAGCCTGCAAATCACCACAAGCCTCTCACCCAGGCTGTCCCATCCTGATCCAGGACACTCTTCAGGGCAAACCAGCTGCCCCCACCCATGTACCAGGCCTCTATCCTATCTAATAAAAGAGTAATATGCAGATTGACCATCACTCCAACACAAAAGATGCCTTCCTCCATGTGGTCAAAGATCTGGCCTCCATGTGGACACAAGATGGCCACCACTAGACGGCGAGCAGAGGAGGGCTGTTGGGAGGAACCAGGCCTGCAAGGGAGGGCAGTTGGGGGTGATCAAGCCTGCACGGGAGGGCAGTTAGGGGTGACCAGGCAGGCAGAGGAGGGAAGTTGGGGGCAAACAGGTGGCAGGGGAGCAGTTAGACATCAATTAGGATGGCAGGGGAGTGATTAGGGGTGATAAGGCTGGCAGGCAGAAGCAGTTATGGGCAATCAGGAAGGCAGGCAGGTGAGCAATTGGGAGCCAGCTGTCCTGGATTGTGAGAAGGATGTCGGACATTGTGAGAAGTATGTCACCCTGTGAGGGCAGTCGGACATCCCTCAAGGTGTTGCAGATTGGAGAGGCTACAGGGTGGGCTGAGAGACAACCCCCCCAACCCTGTGCATGAATTTTGTGCACCAGGCCTCTAGTTCTATAGTAATTATCCATTCTCAAATAGTTTCATGGAACATGTATACATGCATTAGAATATACCTGATATGTTTTAGATGAGATGTGTTAGCATTTAACCAAAAGCATTCAATAACCAATAAACAGTGATTCCTGATGAGTTTATCTGAGCTTTGGAAGCACAAAGGCTAATCTTTCACATTTCAACCTGTAATCACTGCCCTCTCCCATTTTTGATAAGCATCATTGAGATCTGGAGGATATTTCTTTCTCTTTATATGTGAAACATCAGTGACTTTAGTAGTTCTCTTTATCCATGGTGAATATATTCCAAAACCTGCAATGGATACCTGAAACGGCAGGTAATATTGAACCCTAATCAACTTCAATTCTGCTAGAGACATGACAGTGGATTCTTCATGAGCAGATACAGAATCTCCAATAACATTTACATTTTATCAGTCCAAACTTGTTCTTGAGTCTGTGTAACCATCCCTTAGTCGCAGTAAAGGGTTGTATCACTTTTTTTTAATGGATCCCTTCCTATAGGCTAAATGTTTTTCTGACACAACAGACCAGTTGTGTCAGAACACATTTTCTGTTCATGTCTCCTACACACAATAGATGGCCTTTTTCACTTCAAGTAAGCACTTATAATGCATGTGACAGTAATGTGCAGTTTAGTTTAGGGTGTGACAGCAAAACTAGCAAGGATTTCTTTTTTCCACCTTCATAATTTCCTGGATAGAAGGATTATTTTTGCCATAGTTCTTAGCAACCTCAACATACACCATTTTTATTTACTTACTAGAGGCTCGGTGCACGAAATTCATGCACTAGGGATGGGTGATCCCTCAGCCCAACTGGCTCCCTCACACATACTGGGAGACCTCAGGGGTTGTCCTACTGACCTCCCACCCCTGGCCGAAATTTAGGCCTTGGGCACCCAGGCATCACCCTGCAATGGGGCTGATGCCTAACTCTCCCTGGCTGCCTTGGCCCCGCCCACCCATCCCTGGCCTTAGCCTTGGCCACTGGCAACTACCTGGTGACCACCCAGCCCTGGGGCCCCGTGCTTGCCTGGATGCCTTGGCCTCTCCCCCCAGCCCAGGCCTTAGCCCCAGTGGCATCCGACTAGCCCTGGGGCCACCCCACACTCGGCAGCCACACACACCAGACTCCTATCCCCCACACCGCTCACTGTGCCAGGATGGCCTCCCGTCCTGTGTGTCATGCGCCAAGCATGGACGGCCTCCCATCTCACCCGCCACCTGCCAAGCAGAGACAGCCTCCTGTCCTGCGCACCGAGTGCCAAACCAGGATGGCCTCCTGTCCTGCCTGCTGCACGCCAAGCAGGGACAGCCGCTCGGCCCTGCCCTCCCACCTCATTCCACTCAGCCCCACCCCTAACCCCGCATGGCCCTGCCCCCCATTCCTGGTTTGCTGCTAGGGTAGCAAAGGTACAGCCAAATTTGCATATTACTCTTTTATTAGATAGGATTAAATAAAGAACTTTCACTTTTTGACATTAATAAAAGCACTTCACAGCTTCTCTTAGGCATATCCAAATTACCAACATTGCTACTCTTCACTTAAGGGCCATCTTATCTAATAAAAGAGTAATATGCAAATTGATCGTACCTCCACTACACCATTAAGCCACGCCCACCAGCCACGCTCACCAGCCAATCAGAGTGAGTATGCAAATTAACCCATCCGAGTTGGCTGTAGGCCACCGAAAGCAGGAGGCAGGCTTGAGTTTCCCTGGAGATGGAGGCAGTCAAGCTTTCTGCCTGCCCATGCTGGCTCAAGCCTCCACTTAAGGCTATAAAGTCTCAATTATCCTATCTAATAAAAGAGTAATATGAAAATTAACCATCACTCTGCTACAAAAATGGTGGTGCCCATAGCCACAAGATGGCAGCACCCAGTCCTCTTAGCCCCGCAAGAGTCCCTTAGTCCACCCAGCCACTGCCTGTGGTGTCAGGCTCAGAGGTGCCCTTCCCCACTCCAGCGGTTCCCCCCAGCAGTGACAGCCCAGGGGTGTCCATGTGGGGGGCACCAGTGCGCAGTGTGATCCCTGGCCAGCAACGGCATCTTGGGCTGGGGTTTCAGGCCAGAAGGGCCACACACCCCAGCCACATGATCTTCCAGCCAGCAGTGGCAGCCTGGGCTAGGGTCTCATGCTGCCAGGGCCGCGCACCCCTGTGGCACGATCCTTGACCTGGCTGGAGTCTCAGCCTGGCGGGGGTGAACACCCCCAGCCAGCAGTGGCAGCTTGGGCTCTGTCTCAGCTTGGCTGGGGTGCAAACCTCTGAAGTGCGATCTTTGGCCAGGCTGAGATTGAGCATGGGTTGGGGTCTCAGCCTGGCCAGGGAGGGCACCCCCAATGATACCATCCCTGGCCAGCAATGGCAGCCTGGGCTCCAGTTTCAGCCTGGCCAGTGTGCACAGAGTGATCTCTGACTAGGCTGAGATAGCAGCCCAGGGTGGGGTCTCAGTCTGGCTGGAGAGAGAACCCTCTATGGTGGCAAGATCTCTGGCCAGGCTGTCATGGCAGCTTGGTTTGGGGGTCTCATCCTGGCTGGGATTCGCACCTCTGCAGCATGATCTCTGGCCAGGCTGAGATGGTAGTCTGGGCTGGGGTCTCAACCTGGCTGGGCTGAGGCAGCAGCCTAGGCTGGGATCTCAGCCTGGCTGGGGTGAGCACCTCCTTGGCGAGATCTCTCTCCAGGCTGAGATGGCAGCCCAGGCTGGTGTCTCAGCCTGTCTGGGGAGAGCACCCCCAACAGTGGCCCAATCTCCGGCCACGTTGAGACTGAGCACGGGCTGGGGTCTCAGCCTGGCTGGGGTGTGATACCCTTCCAGTGGTGGCAGCCTGGTGTCTCAACCACTGAGTCATACCAGCCAGGCAGATATGGAGGAATTTTAAATGTTCCTTTCTTTAAAATATATATTTTCTTGATTTTTTACAGAGAGGAAGGGAATGGAATAGAGAGCTAGAAACGTCTATGAGAGAGAAACATTGAACAGGTGCCTTCTGCACACTCCCCTGGGTATGTGCCCCCAACCAAGGTATATACCCTTGACGGTAATCAAACCTGGGACACATGAGTCTGCAGACTGACACTCCCTGCATTGAGCCAAACAGGTAGGGCTATCCAATATGCTAAAGAAAAAACCCTATCTAATAAAGAAGGAATATGCAGGGGAGGGCATTTGGGGGTGACCAGGTTGTCAGGAAAGGGCAGTTGGGGATGATTGGGCTGTCAAGGGAGGAGTTAGGCATCAATCAGGCTGGCAGGGGAATAGTTAAGGGATGATCAGGCTGGCAAGTGGAAGGGGTTTGGTACAATGAGGCAGGCAGGCAAGCAATTGGGGGCCAGCAGTCCTA
This sequence comes from Antrozous pallidus, assembly GCA_027563665.1. Lineage (NCBI taxonomy): Eukaryota > Metazoa > Chordata > Mammalia > Chiroptera > Vespertilionidae > Antrozous > Antrozous pallidus. The sequence continues at coordinate 75,806,300 of CM050508.1, forward strand.
GATTGTGAAAGGGATGTCTAACTGCCTAAACAGTCCGATATCCCCCAAAGGGTCCCAGATTGGAGAGGGTGCAGGTTGGGCTGAGGGACACCACCCCCAGTGCACAAATTTTTTTGCACTGGGCTTCTAGTCCTATTTAATGAAAGAGTAATATGCAAATTAACCATCACTCTGCTATACCCACAAGCCACGCCCACCATTCAAACAGGAGAGAGTATGCAAATAAACCTAACCAAGATGACTGCAGCCACAGAGAGAGCAGGAGGCTTAGGTTTCCCCAGGCCTCCACTGAATGCTACAAAGTTTTAATTATAGAAGATAAACACATCTCAACAAAAATGGCTGCAGCCATAGAGCAATCAGGAGGCTTGGCTCCACTCAGGGCTACAAAGTTTCAATTAAAGAAGATAAATAAATCCCAGATACCAGAGCCTCTGCTTAGGCTTCTGGGGAGCATGTCTGGCCTACAAACCACTACAGGTCTCCTCACACTCCAAGGAAACCCCCACCCTGATCTGGGATACCCTTCAGGGCAAACCAGCTGGCTCCCACCCATGCATGAGACCTCTCTCCTATCTAATAAAAGAGTAATATGCAAATTAACCATCACTCCAACACACAAGATGGCTGCCTCATATGGGCACAAGATGGTCAACACAAGATGACCAACAGGAGGACAGTTGGGAGGGACCAGACCTACAAGATTTGGTAGTTGTGGGTGATCAGGCTAGCAGGGAAGGGTAGCTGGAGGGACCAAGCCTACAAAAGAGGGCAGTTGGGGGCAATCAAGCCTGTAGGGGAGGGCAGTTAGGGGAAACCAGGCCAGCAGAGGAAAGTTGGAGGCAACCAGACCTGCAGGGAAGGGCACTTGGGGGAACCAGGCCTGCAAGGGAGGGCAGTTAGGGGCAAACAGGCTGGCAGGGGAGCAATTAGGCATCAATCAAACTGGCAGGGGAGTAGTTAGGGGTGGTCAGGCTGGCAGGCAGAAGCAGTTAGGGCCAATCAGGAAGGCAGGCAAGCAAGAAGTTTGGAGCCAGCAGTCCTGGATTGTGAGAAGGTTGTCTGACGGCCCGTTTACTGGTATGATCAGGCCTAAACGGGCAGTCAGACATCCCTCGAGCGGTCCCTGATTACAAAGGGTGCAGGCTGAGCTGAGGGACACCCCTCCCACCGTGCACAAATTGTGTGCATTGAACCTCTAGTTATTAATAAAAACAAATGTGACTTGAACACAAGCACTACCATACAGCAACAGCCAATCTGATTATGGAGATGGCAGACTAAAGGGTGAGATGGTGTCCAGGGAGGACATGATGGCAAAGGGAAATTCACAGCCCTTCTGATATGTGAAGTAGAACAAGATTTCATCAGGATGCTCAGAAAGACATGTTATTTTAAAGCTTAGAATTGTTTATCTGTGGATTTTTTATTTAGTATTTTTGGACTATGGTTGACTGTGGGAAATTGTAACCACAGAAAGTAAAACTGCAGATAAGGTGGGACTACTGTATTTTCAAAATACAAGGGTATTTGGCAGTAAAGTTTTGTGCTTTGTGCAGTTAAGTCTGTTGTATTTAAGGATAACTTTATGTTTAGAGAATCCATAATAGAAATGACTTTTGTTTGTTTAAGTAGTGTATTTACTGCTTTTAATGTTCTCACTTATTTTTATATGGTCTTTCAAGGGATCTAAGGATTTATTAGCATCATCTGGAGACTGTTAGAAAGATAGAATACTCTTAGTTTGAGGAATCCCAGGTTTGTCCTGATATGTTTGGCATATCATTCATAGACATCAGTTTAATTTTCAAATACTGATATTTCTAAATTCATATTTCTAAATATTATAAAATGTGGTATAAGAATAAAACTACATATTAAGAAAATCACATTATCCAGAGATTACACATGTTTGTGTTTCTAGAATAAAAACATCAATTGGACTCTACAAAGTTATGGTTTAATTATATCCAGGTTGTTTTTGTAGTTAATCAATGAAATAGTTTTAGTGTTCACCATTTAATGCAGAAGACATTATTTTTCAGGTATTTTCTTAGTATACCTATGTGATATGGATTTTTTTGCCCATTAGAAACTGTTTATGTACCTATAAGCAGAGTCCAAATCAGTGTCTAGAAATAATGCACTTTTAAATTTTGGCATTTATAAGTATTGGGATTATGGGAAGTAACTGAGAATTTATAAGCAAAATATACTGAACACAACTGCTCAAAGCCAAATTAATTCAGTGGTAAAGTAAAATATTTTCTGTTTTTAAAATGGAAATAATAAAGAGAAAGAGGTCATCAAAAATCTGATTTATGTTTTCCATGAGATTTAGAATACATTTCAACAAACAAAAATAAGTTATAGAGGAATAAAATAGCAAAATGCAATGCCATTTGAAATTCCAACTATTTGTCCAACAAAGATAATCAATTTAAGGTTCATACAGAAGAAATGACGAAGATGTGTGCATTATATGCAGGAAAAAAATGTAAGGAAATTTATTTGAATTTAGAATTTGTTAAAACGAAAACAACATTTTTTTTTTACTCTGCTTTATTTTGGTAGTAAAATAAGCTTGAATAGAAGCCAAATCTTGGCAATAAGTGCACTAAATGAGATCACAATTGAAATGTAAAAACTTTCCCAAAGTGTTATTTTATGGTAGTCAACTATCTCACCCTTGATCCCTCTCCTCTGGATCTAATTTATGAGTTCACATATGGCATATTAATGCAATATTTAAAGACTCATAACAGCCTTAGTTCTAAATGTATCATGGAGTATCTCGACACTGCCCATCAACTTCCCCAGGCTTTCTGCTTTTTCTCAAACAAATACAGTCTGGAGTTCCTCTTCTTAAATATTTGAAATGTGGTTGGCTCTCCTGGAGGAAAATGAGTGAGCCAGAGTCCCTTTAGTTGATGATTTCATTTTACTATGGCTATGAATGTGATAAATGCACCTGTCTCTAGAGAATGAAGCTGCCAGCTTCAGGGAGTGCAAATGTGTCTCTAACTGACTCGATTCCCATGAGTTATTATTCTCTGAATCTGTTCTGCTTGTACTGGGATAGTTGGTGCAGAAATTGTTTACAGCTATAGTTAGAAATAGGAAGAGTAAATAAAGTGGCATTTATGGGAAGGGAAAAATTCACCAACCTATAGAAGGTCCCAAATGTATTTTGTTTCTGGTTAATATTCAGAATGCCAATGACTAAAGAAAGAGTACAGCCTCATCATAGATAACCTACATTGTTTCATGACTATAACATAAAAAGCGTCTCCTGGGACTGATCTGAGTTTTCTGGAAACTCACACCAACATATATTGCAAATATAGTCCTTGCAAATTTAGTTCCCCTAGATGTTGCCTTGGGAATTACAGAATTATGTTTCAACATACTGGTTCATTTTACTTATGGGTATTTTTGCACATAATCTGAAACCTTGACCTAAGTTCCTTCTTGTCTCCAAGGTTTCCATTTCAAATGTTTCCTACTTACTGCTTCTGTTATAATCTAAATTTGCATCAGTCAATAGGGCATTGAGGTAAATGAATTTGAGTTCTGAAATGAAATATTTTAGTTTTGGAAGTTTTCATTTTTTCACCATTGCTTTTGAGTATGCATAAATTGGGAATATTTATAATATTTCATGCATGAACTCATTAATAGGTACTGATGACTAGACCTTGATATGTATATGGACATAAGAGGTAATGGAATATACATTAACATCTGACCTAGGCATTCTCTGTGCTCTGGAAAATTTTCTTCTAGCAAAGGTAGTAAGCAATGACTTCTTTCAAGTCTATTTTCCCCTCTTAAATGTAATGTTAGCAGAAAGAAAATTGTGAGTATCTATAATATATGTTTCTATATGAGCAGAAATGCAATTACCAATATCTGGGTTCTGAAAGATATATTATGAAATTCTGGAAATCATTCTGGTTAATATCAGGAAGTAAAAGGATTTGAAGTGCCTTCTGCCTTGGTTTTGCTAACTGTAAAATGATATGACAATTTCTGAGGGTTTACTAAGGAACTGTTTATATACTGCCAGGAAAATATATATATATAATCTCAAATTCGTGCACAGGAAGTGGGGGATGTCCCTCAGCCCAACCTGCACCCTCTCCAATCTGGGACCCCTTGAGGGGATGTCCAACTGCCCATTTAGGCCTGATTATGGCAGGATTGGATCTAAACAGGCAGTCGGACATCCTTCTCACAATCCAGGATTGCTGGCTCCAAACTGCTCACCTGCCTGCTGTCTCCCAGATTGCCCTGAAATGCTTCTGCCTGCCAGCCTGATCACCCTCTAACCACTACCCTGCCAACCTAATTGATGTTTAACTGCTCCCCTGCCAGCCTGTTTGCCCCCAACTTCCCTCCTCTGCCGGCCTGGTCAGCCCTAACTGCCTTCACCTGCAGTCTTGATCAACCCCAACTGCCCTCCCTTGCAGCCTGAAACCTCCCAATGGCCCTCCCCTTCTGGCCATCTTTTGGTGGCCATTTTGTGTTCACATGGGGGCAGGATCTTTGACCACATGGGGGCAGCCATCTCATGTGTTGAAGTGATGGTCAATCTGCAAATTACTCTTTAATTAGATAGGATAGAGGCCTAGTGCATGGGTGAGGGCCAGCTGGTTTGCCCTGAAGGGTGGCCCAGATCAGGGTGGGGATTCCCTTGGGGTGTGGGGCGGCCTGGGCAAGGGGCCTGTGGTGGTTTGCAGGCTGGCCACGCCCCCCAGCAACCCAAGCAGAGGCCCTGGGGCCTGGGATTAATTTATGTTCTACAATTGAAACTTTGTAACCTGGAGCAAAGCCAAACCTTCTGCTCCATGGCAACAGCCATTTTTGTTTGGGTTTATTTAAATTCTATAATTGAAACTTTGTAGCCTAGAGTGGAGACCTAGGTACTAGGGCTGCAGAAGCTTGGCTTCCTCCATTGCCGGGGGCAACCCTAGCCTCTGCTCTCTCCAGCTCCGTGGCTGCCGCCATTTCTGCTGGGATATATCTTCTATAATTGAAACTTTGTAGCATTGAGTAGAGGCCTAGACCAGCAACAGCAGGCAGAAAACTTGGCTTCCTCCATTGCCGGGAAACGCAAGCTTCCCTCCTGCTCTCAGTGGCCACAGCCATCTTAGTAGGGGTTTATTTGCTCCTGATTGGCTGGTGGGCATGCCTTGTGGGCGTGGCTTGATTGGAGGTATGGTCAATTTGCATATTACTCTTTTATTAGATAGGAGATACATATGCCATATATATATATATATATATATATATATATATATGCCTCATATGCAAAGTATCCCCTTGGGAGTTTGACCAACCGGGAGTTCCATCACTCACTGTAACATGCGCTGACCATGAAGGGGGAGTGCAGATTGAAGGAAGGCCCCAGCTAGTAGCTAGCAGCCACTAAGGACCCTGCCTGTGCAAAGCTTTCATGCACTGGGTCTCTAGTATGTTAATCATGTTTTAGAAGCATTTAATTATTCGAAATTACAAAACTACAATTCAATGGATGCATGAGGTAAATTATTAAATGGTCCCTTTATAATTTATAAGAGGTAATATAATTCAACATGCCCTAGGTATTCATAGAAAATGAATCATAGAATCTCGTGGCTGAAAGGGGCCACAGGGAATCTAAGCAAATGCCTATCATGTTTAGAATTCCTCCATTGCATCCAGTCATGGGAAGTTCTCATGGCTTAGGGATCATTACTTTCCTATAGCAGCTTAATCCAATTTTACAGCATTCTAATTATTGAAATAATTTTTCTTATATAATTTCATTTTCTGCTATTAATTGATAAGATATTTACTAAAAACTTCCCACGTTCTAAGACATGGGAAAATAAAGAGGAATCATGAATTATATAAATAAATATAGTCCTTGACTTTATGGAATATTTTCTCTGGTAGCAAAGTTCACACCTATTATGGTGATAATTCTAGTCAAACATCAAAAAATATATTATTATTTATTCTTAATTGTAATTGTTTAAATATTTGAGTGATCTTCCTTGTCTCAAAAGAAATTGTGATAAGCCTAAAGATTTCTTTATTCATCCTATGAAATCTTGATTAGGCTGCTACTTTTAAAGTTGAGCATAATCTATTAAAAAATAAACTTCTAATAGCCACCAATGATTAATGTCCGCTTGCAAGTATGATAAAATGTTTAAGAAGACACCAATAACTTAAATTTACCATTTGAATATTATATCTTGAATTAAAAAAAAACAATATCAGTGAGCAAGTAGATTTTATAGTATTAGAAAATCTTTTCCTCAATAATACTCTTGAACAAATGGTTATTACTGTTTAAGCACAAGTAGGTGTCATATTTATTTGGTGTCCAATGTCCCTATTGGAACAATAACTTAAAAGTTTTTCAAACTTCATTTTTTTAATATATCATAGTAAAGGCCCAGTGCATGACATCTGTGCACAAGGATGAGGGGAGTTCCTCAGCCTGGCCTGTGCCCTTTCATGGGGAGTGGGCCTAGGCCGGTAGGTGGACATCCCCCAAGAGGTCCTCAGTGCTGCCTCAGAGGCAGTAGAGGCTCCCGCCAATACTGCTGCACTCCCCAGCCATGAGCCCAGCTTCTGGCTGAGTGGCACTCTCTCTGAGGGAGCACACTGACCACCAGGGAGCAGCTTCTGTGTTGAGTACCTGGCCCCTGGTGAGCATCATAGGGACCAGTTATTCTGCTGTTCGGTCAACTTGTATATTAGGGTTTTATTATATAAAATCACTATTTTTGCTATATTTGCATTCTACCGGTATAACACAATTCTAATTTTTTGTTTAAATTTATTTTTAAATGGTGACAAATATCAATAAATTTTAAGGTATTTTATAATATACATAAAAATAATATATTACTACTAAACATTTAAATTTTCTATTTTATTATTTTTTAATTTTTAATTTTTATTGTTGAGAGTATTTAGATGTCCCCCCTTATTTCCCCTCATTGTAAAATTTCTATTTTATTATAGTTTTTAAAAGACTGATCCAGATGGTCTCTAATTATTTTTCTGTACAAATATTCAGTGCCTTAGTATTTTTCATTATCTCTGGCTCTTTCCATTTTAGGCACTGTACACTTTTGGAAGTTAGATGTTATCTAAAATATAATACATCTAAAAGTATTTCTTTTGTTACTATAGCTAAATACATTACTTTTAAGACTGCTAGAAATCTGTCCTATATTTACTTTCATTGCCCATAAAATTCACAATTATTTTATCTCCTGTTAAGCACCTGAGACAACGTGTGTGTGTGTGTGTGTGTGTGTGTGTGTGTGTGTGTGTGTGTCTATGTGTGTGAAGGGGGACTTGTTATAGTATTAATGACAGCAGGACAACCCCACCCCAATTTGAATTTACAATAACTTAAAGTAACTGCCTTTATATAATTGAAGCTCAATGTCTGTTTCAGGTTCAAACTGCCAGACTGAAACATTAAAAAAAATATATACTTAAAATGTTCTTAAATACCATCTGAATAAACAGATGTGAAAAAATAAATAGAAAAAGAAATTGTGTTGTGAATTTCTCTCACATTCACATGCCCTTCAAAGTAGCCCTTGATGGAGAAATAAGAGAAAATGATAATATCAAATAGAGAAAGTAAAGTTCAAGTCAGACTAGTTAACACTTGTTTCTTTGGTATTTTCCAGCCAGCCAATTAAAAAGAAATGCTTTAGATCATTAGTCATTCTAAACATCTACAACAATATAAAAGGAAGGCTGAATCCAACTTGTCCTTGCATAATATTTTATTGTTGCCTAAAATAGACTTTCATTACATAGTACACAGGACATAGTTATATCAAATAATAAAATTGGGACATTGAAGAAGCTAAAGTTTTGGCCTACTTTTCTATAATTATCTATGTGATTGATGCCTTCCACCACAGACTGAAATAATCCTTTTCTATTATTTTAGTGATTTTCTGAGCCTTCATAAACTAATAACCTTTGTTTTTAAATATATTATCTATAATCTACACTTTGTATTTTTCCTCTTTCTGAATATGCAGTTTTCTAGTCTTTCCAGGACTTGCTCAAAACGCACCTCTAAAGTGAAGTTTTCCCTAACTTTCCTCTCTAAAATGATAGAAATGTGGTCTTCTTATAAATTGAGTTTTCTTATGCCTCTGATATTGGATAGCCAAAGAATCATATTTTTTTCAATTGAAATGCCTCATAAAAAGTTTTATTTTTAAACTAAATGGATTTAAGATTGAGTTATACTAAAAATAATTTTTTCTTTCTCTAATTCCTGGAGTATTTCATGATCTTGTTTATCTAACTAATAGATATTTCTTGGTTGTTATTGATTAAAGCAAATTAAAATAAAACTTTTCTAAACTGTAATTATTAATAATGATTGACCTCAATGTTAAGCAAATTTCTTTTTAAGTGGTTTCTTATCTACAAATACATTTTTAATCTGTGAGGTTATGAAAAAGGAGATTTGATATTTCTGCTTCTTGGATGAGAAAACTAAAGCAAAGAAAGATTGGGGATTTTATATTTAAAAGATAGTCAATTTTTAAGGTGAAGGAACTCACCTGGAAGACCACCCATAATTTGAGACAATATTGAGAAAAATAGTAGATATACTAGACTGATAGAAGATCTAGAGTTCACCACCATTCATTCTTTCAGATTTAAATTAGGCAATTCTTGATTAATTGTTAAATGATAGAAATGATCATAAATTTATTTTCTGTACAAGGTCTACATTTTCCTATAAATGGTGATTACATTGTTTTGAAAATTATTCCTGCTCTTTGATTTATTAGGTATATATTTTGAAAGAACTCTAATTTCCTAATCTAATTATTTTTAAAAAATTTTTCAGAGTCCAGGAAGATGTTTGTGGATTTACTTTGTTAGTTTCTAATGAAATGTGGTTCAATAGGTTGACTAAGAGCACTATGTTTTAATGTATTTCAGTACCCTTTTCTGTGTAGCATGGTATTAGTAGAAAGAAAGGTCATTTGTAGCTAGAAAGCCCTAAATTTAAGTTCCTGTCAGGTCACTCCCTACTCCAGGTGTTATGCAAGTTATAACCTCTTTTTAAAACAAATCCAGCTAATCACTGAAAAAGCGTTGTGAGGGTTAGATAAGACATTATAAGGTGTCAGGCAAACACAAAACACCGGTGCTCAATAAAATTAGTTCTATTTTCAGTTGTAATTGATCTTAAAGAACTGGTATTTCTGGAAGCAGAACAGGGAAAAATGAGATTCAAGTCAACAGTGAGTCCAGATTTCATTTACTGATTAAGCACACTAAACAATGCACTTATTAATTTATCATTTCCTTAGTATAATCTTGAGTTTTGTTTATTCTTGGCCTGATACATTTTGCTTTTTCATATACATGTATGTATAAAGCATAAATTAGTGTGCGGGTGGTAAGAACTGTAAAATGTCATTAACTTTATTACTAGAAGTGGAATAAATGAAGGTAGAAATATATAGGTAGAAATATGGGTAAGATAAGATATTTAATCCAATAAAATTATAATAAGACCTATATTGCACCCAATACCATTAATTGTTGTATTTAGCTTGTGTTGGATATAAAGAAAAAATGTATAGAAGATTATTTGTAGCTTTTAAGACTTAATTGATCTTTTTTTGTCATTCTTCACTTTTAATTTCATGTTCCTTAGCCTTCATATGAAAAGTCAGAAAATAAAAATATTCTCCTTTCTTTTGAATTGTGTCTTACTGTATGGTGTAAATAAACTAAGTCCTGTAGAATGCATTACAGATGTAAGCAACCCAGGTACATTATGCCAGAAAACATTTTTAAATGCCCTTACTCATTCTTGCTATGCTATATCTTGAGTTCACAGTACCCAACATTGAGTGTATTCTACCTAAAACCTGGACCTCAAAGGAGTCTTAAATTATAGATATAAACAACAATTATTCAGGTGGTTCTAATAGTGGAGCTATACAGTAGAGCCAATTATAGTAGCTTCAGGATGGCATCGCTCAATACAACTTTTTTCTTTTTTCCCCACACTACCTAACCATCACTTTCCTGCATGTAAATGAATTGTTACTTTTAAGTGTTTTATCATCTTATTCTTTTATTTTATTTTATTAAATGTCAATGTCATTATATATATTATATATTAACTATTCTTATTCTTATATCCTTATGGGGAGGTTAGACTTTAAAAATACATATATTGTTATTCTATATACTAGTAATAAAAGGCTAATAGGCAAATTGTCTCCTTGGGAGTTGGACTGTGTGACTGAGAGTTCACTCGCTCCCTATGAGGTGTGCTGACCACCAGGGGGCAGCATGTAACATGGCGGTACAGCAGTGGCAGTGGTAGTGGCTGGACTCTGAGGGAGTGAGGGAAGGAGGAGGCAGAGAGGCCTGGAGGCAGGGAACCTGATGGGTCCTGATAGCTAGCCAGGCCTAGGTACCATACCCGTGTATGAATTTCATGCACTGGTCCTCTAGTAATGTATAAGGTTACTAAAATGAACTCATGGTTATTTTTTATCTTTTTGATACATTACAAATTAATAGAGTATCACTTTCACATTGATCTCCACTTGATGGAACTTACAAGAATACCATTTGATAGTAAACTGTCACCGATCAGATTAGGGATTTTTGGAGGTCAGGTGATCAATGGAATTTTAGGTCAGATCTGTTTCACCATAGGCTCTGTGGGTCCCCAAACCCATTGTCTGGTTATTTTTACAGAATGCATAGTTGAGATAGATATATTCAGCAGCGACAGAATCTCCACAACCTTCATTTAAACATACCTTAATTTATTGAGTTTGGGCCAATGGTTGTGCAATTTCCTCTGCCTTGAAGTCTTGTAGCTACCCCAAAAGATCTGGTTTACATTTTTTCTAACTTGTCTTGTCCACAACATGGAGGAGCAATGTAGAGATTACCAGACAGAGTATCAAGTGTGCAAAATCAGGCCTTGAGTTTAGTGAGTATCCTACAATACAGCATAAGGAGCATTCATCAGCTGGTCAGCAGTGGAGAGAAACAGTGAGGCAGTTGGAGCCATACTGAGGGAGTGAGAAAAGCATAGTCTAGGACCTAGCTGAGTTTATTTCTTATAAAAGCCGACAACTGTTAGAGATAGAAAAGAAATCCCTGTTTGTGTCAGTGCTGAAACCATTCTCCACATCGTTAGAATATTATCTAGGTTTTTAAATAGAGAGATTCATCTCAGCCTCTTACATTGTTCATGTGGTATTGTGTTCACAGTTTTCCCCCAGAAGCCGCTCAGTCAATTTTGGTCAAACAACTTCTCAACCTCCAGCATGCATCACTATATATATATATATATATATATATATATATATATATATACAAATATATATATATATATGATAACTTTGACCCAGTGATAAAATTATTTCTGTATGTGACCTATCTCTTTGATTAAATTATATTCTCCTGGAGATTGGTAGCTTTGTTTTATTTACATTTCTATCTCCACCACTGCTCTGCTTGTTGCAAACTAGACAGGCACCAGTAAATATTTATTAAGTGAATTTATAAATAACATATAGAAGTTAAATATCTCCTATTGGCAATCTATCCTGGAAAAAATAATAACTATGGTAAATTTAAGTTTTATAGTGGGTATATTTTAAAAAATAATTTTTTTATATTTTGGCCAAAATTTCTAGATACAACAAGTGCATTTAAAGTCTAATGTAAGGAGATGACCTTGTACTACACTCAGTCATACTTGAGCTACATATTAGGAGAGAGAAAGGTCTGTGAAAGGCAAAGAAAATTGACAACCTGTGATTTCACTCTCAGAGTAAGCTATGACATATTTAAGCAAAGATTATTTTTTCTGAAAGAATTTAGTAGATATGTTCTGGGGAGTGAAAATGTACAGATTATTATAAAAAGGTAAAATTGATAATGCAGAAGAGTAATGAATGGGAATATTCACAGAGATAGGATGTTTAAATTGCCAAGATTCACATCTTTGCTGCTTTTCTGGCCTGAGGCACAACTTATCCTGGTTTGCTAAACTTCTAAGTTAATTTTGAACACCGATAAACCAATATATTGAGCTAACGTAGTCCCAGATCTTTCTTTATGAATGTTAATCTGTTTGAGGAAACATTTGGGATTTACCAGAGTTGGATCGGGTTCTAGTATATGTAATTTTAATGTTAGCAGGTGTTATATGGAATTCCATTTCAAGAGCATAATGATTTATGGGCTATATGTATAAATTGCTGCCATAGTTATAATGGTATGGATATCACCCAATACAAATTTTATTTAACTCTTATTTTCTGCTATGGTTTATGGTGTTAGAAATATTTAGAAATAAAACAATTTCTCTCACTTTAAAAAGCTTATAATCGTTGACCAATTTCTATACTGTTTATAAGCCACAAACTAGAGCAGTTAATTCACAGTTTGATTGATCAGTTTTAATTGCAAATGTCCACCTTTTTCTGGAGGTCTTCATGGTAGCACATTTATAAATAAACAGGAAGGAGAAAGAAATGGGATCTTTATATTACAAAAACACTGTAACGAGGACCTTGTAACTCAGGAGTTAATTATTATGAGGAAAGTAGAGCTTGTATTTTTTGATACTATTTTCTGATTTGTATTTAAATATACTGATTATGCTTTATTATTACTAATCTTCTGAACTTCAACTAGTTAATGATTTCTCTATAACAACTTTAACAAAAAGGTAACTTATTAAAAAACTATGTAATTTCTTTTATGTCCACAAATTCATCAAATCATCTTGATTGCATCACCTGCAAAAAACTAACTCCTTTGCTCCCTCCCCTGAAGAATAATCCATCATCAGAGTGCTAAAATAAAAACAGACTTTGATCTAGATTTAGGCCTAAATTCCCTGTAATCCACTGATCCAAGCTAGCTAAGTGAGCCAGAGAAAGGATCAGTTGAATTATTATTTTCTAAATTCCCTTTGGAAAAGTTGAATAAAATGCAATGTCTGCAGGATCCATATACTCTGTATGAGTGTTATAGAAAACCCAGAGGCCTAGGAAATTGGAAAAGAAATCCAATGGCTTAGCTGTTTAAGTACAAATGCAAAGATAAGATTGCTTTTAAAGTTTCACACCCTTTCCCAAGCTCACTTTGTTTTTTTCTTATTCAAGTTGCCATGGGGAGAATAAAATGAAGTTACTGTTTTGTTTTGTTTTTCATTTGTTTGTTTTTACATAAGTGCACCATATTGTTGGAAACATTAAATATATTAAAGTGTTCAGAATAGTTAGATAGCTATTTTATTACATTATGAATGGTTGTAGATAATGCATTTGCTAATATTTTTCTTAACCATCCTTGTAACTTTTTACATGTTCCAGGTGTCAAAGGAGTAAAAACACTAAGACTCAACATGGTTAAAAAGGCAGGATGGTTAAGAAGGAAGAACTTAGCCTGAGTCCATAGTTCAAGGTTTTGACTTTATATTCATTTATATTCTTTGAGCTCTATTTTCTTAAATTGTAAAATAAGGAAGTTAGACTAAGTTATCTTGTTTTCACCTTGAGGTTTTCATGTTTTAAACGATGTCCTGAATTCAACAATATAAAACAATCATTAACATTTGTAATATTACATAAGTAAGTAGTTTTTTTTCTTCAAATGAATTTATTATAAGTTTTATAGAAGGCAGTTGAGAATAATTGTGGCCCAAGTACCAATTACTTGGTTATCCTCCTGGTCATTGAAAATTGTCATTTTTTATGCATCTATAATATTCATTTCAATTATGCTGGCTAAAATACTATTTTCTTTTAGAAAAAATACTTTATTTTAAAATTATAATTAGTATCTACTATCCAAATTAATGTTGATTTCTGGCCATAAAAATAATTTTAAAATAATGATATATCTAATTGAACCAAGTGATATTACTTCAAGTGAAATGTGGTAACAAGAAGAGGCACAATCTAAAACAACATAGAGTGTCATCTTATTTATCTGCATCATTTTCATTTGGCTATAATGTGTTCTCTCATTTCTAATAATGGGCATGTGGTCAGTATTCTAATAAACTGACAATCTAAATAACAAGGGTGTTGCCAGATATACTGCTGATGGAAATCAATCATAGGCATCTGATGGAACTAACATTTGTCTCTGAAAGTAGCCATTTAATAACTTTCTAGGGGGAAAAGTCATCATTCTTGAAAGAAGGAGAAAACTTAAATTTTAGAAATGAAAGAAAGATAAAGATGCTGGAAAATAAAAATAATATTTTGATATCCATTTAAAAGTAATTGGCTAGCCCTGGAAAGGTGGCTCAGTTGGTTGGGGCATTATCTCATACATCTAAAAGTATGCAGTTTTGATTTCAGGTCAGAGCACATACCTACGTTGTGGGTTCAATCCCCTTAGGGGTGTGTATGACAGCCAACCAATTGATGTTTCTCTGTCACATCATGTTTCTCTCTCCCCTTTCCTCCCTATATAAAATCAATAAAAACATATGCTCAGGTGAGGATAAAAAAAATAATAATCCTATCTAATAAAAGAGTAATATGCAAATTGACCATACCTCTGATCAAGCCACACCCACAGCCACACCCATCAGCCAATCAAGAGCAAATGATGCAAATAAACCCCAACCAAGATGGCTGAGCAGGAGGGAGGCGTGGGTTTCCCCAGCAATAGAGGAAACCAAGCTTTCCACCTGCCCTTGCAGGCCTAGGCCTCCACTCAATGCTACAAAGTTTTAATTATAGAAGATATATCCCAACTGAAATGGCAGCAGCCACGGAGCTGGAGAGAGCAGAGGCTAGGGTTGCCTGGGCGATGGAAGAAGCCAAGTTTCTGCAGCCCTAGCACTAGGCCTCTACTCTAGGCTACAAAGTTTCAATTGTAGAACATAAATTAATCCCAGATCCCAGGGCCTCCGCTTGGGTTGCTGGGGGGCATGGCTGGCCTGCAAACCACCACAGGCCCCTCACATAGGCTGCCCTACACCCCAAGGGAACCCCCACCCTGATCCAGGCCACCCTTCAGGGAAAACCAGCTGACCCTGACCCATGCACCAGGCCTCTGTCCTATATAATAAAAAGTAATACACAGATTGACCATCACTGCAACACACAAGAGGGCTGCCCTCATGTGGTCAAACATCCTGCTCCCATGTGGACACAAGATGGCCACCACAAGATGGCCAGCAGGGGAAGGACCATTGGGAGGTTGCAGGCCTGCAAGGGAGGGCAGTTTGGGCGATCAGGCCAGCAGGGTAGGGCAGTTGGGAGGAACCAGGCATGCAAGAGAAGGCAGTTGAGAATGATCAAGCCTTTAGGAAAGGACAGTTAGGGGTGACCAGGCAAGAAGTTGGGGGCAAACAGGCTGGCAGGAGAGCATTTAGACATCAATTAGGCTGGCAGCGTAGTGGTTAGTGGGTAATCAGGCTGGCAGGCAGGTGAGTAGTTTGGAGCCAGCAGTCCTGGGTTGTAAGGAGCATGTCCGACTGCCTGTTTAGGCCTTATCCTACTGGGATCAGGCCTAAATGGGCAGTCAGATATCCCTAGAGGGGTCCCAGATTGAAGAGGGTGCAGGCTGGATTGAGGGACACCCCCCATGCACAAATTTCATGCACCAGGTCTCTAATAATTAGTAAAAGTAATTGGCCAAATGTTAAATTCTAATATCTAATATGTATGAAAATAATTTATCAAATTCTTTATATTTCATCCCCTATGGCCTGGAACTGACTTAAATATGTAAGAACTGAATACAATATTGATTTTTGATATTTTGGACTTATACTGAAGACAATTTCCTATTTTTCAGCCTGGTGACCTACTTAGGTCTTAAAGCTATTAAGAGGAGATTGCCTGAATCCATTAGTGCATAAATTTTGTCTAAAGTTAAGATTGACTTTAGCTTACTTGCTTTTTATCTACTTTACTATTGTAGCTGTGCTTTAATTTTGGGTATTGTAGCCATGATATAATAGGACAAAATGTCTTGAATTTAAAGTTCAGGGTAAATTTAAAGTGCAAATTAATATGCTACTTATATAGGGCTATCCAAGACATAGCTCACTATTTCTCTATGAAGTTTATTGTTGAGGAAGTATAGAGAATCCCATCTTATGTGAAGAAGGGGAATCTGAATGAGATGCATTTTTAGGCTGATAATACTTTAATTAATAATTATTTTGGCACTTTTTGCTGACCTATTTTAGCTTGCTAAGGAAAAAAATCTGCTTAATATTCCTGATAAGTCCTATTGAATGGTGTTGAGAGAATGTCCAGTGTCCTTTCCTAGAATAGTGTCACTTATCATAGGTTTCTAGGGAAATAAATCACTACCCTAAGGTTCAGTATCTCCTACTACTTCATATCTATTGAACCTTAGAGACCTACTAGTTTAGGTATTGTTGCCTTTTAAAGGTACTCTGAAGGTAAAGGGCATAATAGTGAAAGGCTGAATTCCTAAGAGCATTGGTCTCAGGAAAGTGAGATCTTTTGATGAGCAACAAGTCATAACTTTTGAGTTCACCTTTGCCAACTTGCAAGGCCTCAAGCTTCCTATTGTGGGTCACAGGCTGAGATCCCCCTTTTAGAGTAGCAATATTCTTTTCCTCATATGGTGGCAAACTTTTTTTTAAAATTACAATTGGCATTCAATATTATTTTATATTAGTTTCAGGTGTGCAGAATAGTGGTTAAACATTTATACTATTTACAAAGTGATTCTCCAGATAAGACTAGTGCCCACCTGACACCATACATAGTTATTACAATTTAATATATTTCATTTGCTGCAATTTGCACCCTCATCAGTATTTTTACCTACTTACCTACACCCTCTAAGCCCTTTACCCTTTTCACCCAGTCCCCCAACAGCCTCCTCTAATCTGGCAACCATCAGTTTGTTCTCTGTATCTATGAGTCTTTTTCTGTTTGCAAACAAGTTCATTCTTAATTATTGACTTACTAGGAGCCTGTGCATGAAATTTGTGCATGGGGGGGGGGAGGGCAGGGGATGTCCCTCAGCCTAGCTTGCACTCTCAAAGGGGCCAATGGCTGGCTCTGCTCCTGAGGCCTCGGCCCTGCTCCCCCAGCTCAGGCCTTAGCCCCAGCAGTGACTGCCCAGTCCCAGGTGCACCCCACTACCAGGTCATTGCATGGCACTGGAGCCACGGGCGCCGGAAACAGAGCGCTCGGAATGGTGCACCCAACCTTGACCGCAGAGATCGGCAGGACTCAGGAGGAGGGCGTCGGGGTCTCTCGCCTTCTGGACCTTCGGGCCACATGTCTGCTTCTCCCGACAAAGGCTGCCCTTTGAAGGGCCCTGCTATGCATGCAACACCTCCCCAGCTCCCCGGCTCCTGTTCTCCCGCCTTCCCTGCTATGCCCAAAGATTCTCTGCTGCAGACCGGGACCCCTTAGGTGCCTCTTCCCGTGCCTCTGCCAAAGCTCAGTGCCTGTGCTTTTCCAGCTCCATCTTTCCCTCTTAAAATTGAAAGTTATTAAGGTTGCTCAGGGTTGTTGCTCCAGCCCCCGAGACCCCCCCACCTCCTGCAGCCATGCCTCTCCCCTTTCCTCATCCAGTCTTTCCATCCCTCTTTCCTCTCTCCTCCCTTCTGGGGTTCTCCTGGCAGCCCAGCCCCACTGGAGCGGCTCCTGCTCGTGAAAGGCAGAAGCAGCTCAGGGTCTCTCCAGCACCCCTTGGCCATGGCCATGATGCTGACAGTGCTGGCTCCTCAGTGCTCCCGGGGCCTCTACCCCCCACCTCCACAGCCTCTGAGCCCCTGAGGCTGCTGCCATCGCCACCCGCTCGGACCCCACCTGCGGCCGCTGCCACCTCACTCATGGCGCTAACAGCACCCTCATGGAGCCCCAGCAACTTGGGGCTTGGACACTGTGAACGTACAATAGTAGGTTTCCCTCTCCACCCGACCCGCTCTGCTTGCCAGCCCAGTGCACCCATCAGATCTGCACACAGAAGTTGTGTTGGCTGCTCAGGGTGTCCCCCGCTCTCTCTGTGCACCTCACACCTACCTACACTTCTAAAACATTCAGCATACTCATCCACCACAATCCCGCATGCCTTGGCCCCGCCCCCAGCCCCGCTCCTTGCATGCCCCTCGGCCCTGCCCCTCGTGGGGCTCAGCCCTGTCCCTTCCCCCCACTCCTGATTGGCTGGTAGCGTAGCGAAGATATGGTCAAATTTCTATATTTCTCTTTTATTATATAGGATTTTATCTCTATTTTATAGAGTCTTAGTATCAGTGAGAGGAAACCAACACACTTCAACATTACAGTCAAAAGGAACTCTTGCTATATATATATATTGATAGGGTTGAATGGGATCATCTGTTTCCTCACTCCCCATAGCCCAGATGTTAGGTTTTGGTAATTGCAGTTTCCCATTTCTGGTACCTGCTTACATGTTAGTTATGATAGTGACAAAAGCTTGTGTAATGAGACAGCCCAAACACTTAATAGCTCAAGCAAAGCAAAGCTCAGTTTCTCTCTCATGCAGCAACCCAGAAGTAGGCAGTCTGACTGAAGGCGGTAGATTTATTATGCAAGGGTGCCCTCTTGTATTTCTGAGAGTTCTGGATCAGCTGTTCATCACATCAGCATTCCGGTCCATGGATAAATGGGAGAGGAAGTGAAGGACATGGAATTTCTTTTAAGAAACTGATGTGGATCACATTTATTCATGTCCCATTCATGAAAACTGTCATGTTGCCAAGGATAGTGGGGAATGTAGTGTCTCTCTGTAATTATTTATGAACACTTTATTAAAAGAAAATTATTGCATTTATATCATCCACATTTTTTTCTAGTATCTTATTCTAGTGATTGATGCAATATTGAAATGTTAGTTTATTTTGTTTAGTGAATTATATTCATCAAATGTGGACTCTCAGCTCAAGAATTGCTTTTCTTTCTCTGAATATTCTTTGTGTTTGTTTGTGTGTGTGTGTGTGTGTGTGTGTTTACGAGGTTGGCATTGTGGCATTTTTTTTATTTGTTGGCCATCTCAGGCATTTTGATGGAAACAGAATAAGGCCTCTCTACTGCACATAATCCATGAATATAGGAAACTTTCTCCAAATATTCCTTTACCATGGGCATTTGCTATTTAAAGTTTTGCTATTGAGCAACATCAGCAGAGTAGAGTGGCTGAGAAGTAAGCATACTTTTTACACCTAATTCTCTGGAAAGAGAAATAGATAAAAATAGAAAAAGGAATAATAGAATAAGAAAAATCAAATAGTAGAGATAGAAGGGTATTTCATTTAAGTGATAAACATTTACCCATCTAATAACAGAAAAGGTCTAAAGGCATGCACTCCAACTTAGCAGGGAAGAGTAAGAAAAGAGAAGGCATACTCCCCCCCCCCCTTTTTGTTTGTCTCCACTGAAGGATATTTTTTCCATTGAATTTTAAAAAGAGTGGAAAGGAGGAAACTGAAGGCGGGGGGGGGGGGGGTGGATGAGTGGAGAGGAGGGTGCGGGGAGAGAAAGAGAGAGAAACATCAATGTGAGACATATCAATTGATTGCCTCCTGCATGTAGCCCAGCCAGATCTGAGATCAAACTTGTGTAATCCAGGTACATGCCCCTGACTGGGAATGGAATCCACAATCCCTTCAGTGCTAGGGTGAACACTGTAATCACTGAGAAACACCAGCCAAGACCTATTTTTTATTGTACTTTTTTTTTTATAAACTTCTAGGTTGTTTGTATATTTTTAATGAATATGTGCTGCTGCCATATTTAGAATATCAGTAATTAAACAATAATAATAAAATAAAAGCTAGTAGCTGCACCATTTTTCCTCCCCAAATGATGGTGGCTGCATTTTTATTTTGAATGTTTGTCTCTTATTTTCATTTTTAAAGGTTTTTTTCCCCTCCGTTTGCTTAAGGGTTTCCATAGGAGTCAGTGCCAACACACATGTAGTAGTCATCTAGTAGAAGTTGGTAACCTAGGCCTTCTGACTTGCTTGTTATGACTTGAGCAAGTTATGTAACTTCTCTACCTTAAATTCCTTACCTCTAAAATGGAGCTACTATTGAATGCTTACTTGTTCTCCTTTAATATTTACAATATCCTTGTGTTGACTAGAAATAAACCTTCTCATACAAAACTGTGTAAATATAGTGCTGAAAGTTGAACATATCTTTGTCTCATTCCAAATCTCATGTTCTTAACCAATACAAACTTCAAAGGTTTTCTGAAAATTTAATAATTTTTAATGAAAAGTATAAAGTTAAAAAAAGAAAAATATAAAGTTCAATTTCCATCTAATTAAAGGAGTTTCTAATATATTTTTACACTCAGCTGTTTACAAATATCCTCAATCAAATCATTCAAATAATGTCTGGGTTTTGTAAAGAGATAGCCCAATCTCTATGAAGGTTTGTCCACTATCTTGGAAATGGAGAATGTACCTTTTTTTGGAGAGATTCTCTGTTCTCCAAACCACAATAATCAGAACATTTACAGTGATTAAATTTTTACTCACCGTGGATGCCTAATTTCTAAATTCTGCCTGGAAAATGAGTGATTGCCCAAAAGATATTTGGCAAACTGGCATCATGAGTGATTTGTTCTATGCTGCATCTCAGGTACCTCTGGCAAGTATCTCAGAGTTGGTGCTTTAATGCCAATACATTCTTATAAGGAAGGATAGCTAGCTAATTGTCTTCCTTCTCACCTAATGTAAGCCTGGCAGCAGACACATACACCTATTTGTGGTTGTCGCAAGTGAAGCACAAGAATTAATGGTAACGGACACATGAAAACATTGAGATTCTGCTGGCTCACTGGTCATCAGCAGTAATGATTATTATGATAAATATCAGCTTAAGTAAAGATGCGGATTGGGCCACAAAACTCCAGAATGTGTACAGTCACCACAAAACAACAGAAAGTAGAATGGCTTCACTTAACAAAATCCCTACAGACATAAGAAAATGGAAAACTGTTGGGGGTGTGTTTTTTCGCCTTTAACTCACTTTAGTGCCCTGGTATAGAAAGTGCCTGTAATTTGGAATGCTGAACTGCCTTTTTAATGACAGTTATATCTATCTATATACATGTATGAAATATGTATAAAATGCAGCATTATATACCCACTAAGTACTTCATAAATGTTGCTAATTATATAGTAGTGTAGGAGGCTTTAATAAGTGATTTTTGAAACGGTTATTCAAATTTTTATAAAGTATGACACAATTTTTAAAAATAAACAAACAATTGAGATAATGGCAAGCTTTTCCATCTTGATTACAGAGATCCTAGGCAGAATGCCATTAATTTTTTTTTCTCTTTTATAAAGAATTAGAGGGCCAGTGCATGAAATTCATGCACAGGTAGTGTGGGGTGTCCCTCAGCCCAGCCTGCACTCTCTCCAATCTGGGACACAACAAAGGATGTCCAACTGCTCATTTAAACCTGGTCCCAGGAGCGGTCCTGGGGGGATCAGGCCTAAACGGGCAGTAATACATCCCTGTCACAATCCAGGACTGCTGGCTACAAACTGATCACTTGCCTGCCTTCCTTACTGCCCCTAACTGCTTCTGCCTGCCAGCCTGATCATGTCCTAACCACTCTCCTGCCAGCCTGATTGATGCCTAACTGCTCCCCTGACAGCCTATTTGCCCCTAACTTCCCTCCCCTACTGGCCTGATCATCCCTAACTGCCCTCCACTTCAGGCTTGATTGCTCTCAAATGCCCTTCCTTTCAGGTCCGGTCCCTCCCAAAATGCACTCCCCTGCAGGCATGGTCACCACTAACTGCCCTTCCTTGGAGGCCTGGTTCCCCCAAAATGCTCTCCCCTGCAGGCCTAGGTCACCCCAAATTTCTCTTCCCTGCAGGCCTAGGTCTCCCCAAGCTTCACTTCCTTGCAGGTCACTCCAACTTCCCTCATATGCCAGCCTGATCACCCATAACTGCCCTCCCCTGAGGCCTGCTTCCTTCCATCTGCCATCCCCCTCCTGGCCATCTTGTGGTGGCCATCTTGTGTTCACATAGGGCAGCCATCTTTGACCATATGAGAGCAGCCATATTGTGTGTTGGAGTGATGGTCAATCTGCATATTACTCTTTTATTAGATAGGATGGTGGCCTGGTGCATGGGTGGGGGCCAGCTGGTTTGCCCTGAAGGGTGTCTCGGGTCAGGGTGGGGTTTCCCTTGGGGTGTGGGCCAGCCTGGTCGAGGGGCCTGTGGTGGTTTGCAGGCTGGCCATGCCCCCCAGCAACCCAAGCGGAGGCCTGTATATCTGGGATTTATTTATCTTCTATAATTGAAACTTTGTTGCCTGGAGCAGAGCCAAACCTTCCACTTGCTCCGTGGTGGCAGCCATTTCTATTGAAATTTATTTACCTTCAATAATTGAAACTTTGTAGCCTGGAGTAGAGGCCTAGGCTGGCCAGGGCTGCAGAAGCTTGGCTTCCTCCATGGCTGTGGGCAACCCTAGTCTTTGATCTCTCCAGCTCTGGGGCCGCCGCCATTTCTGTTAAGGTTTATGTATCTTCTATAATTGAAACTTTGTAGCATTGAGTGGAGGCCTAGTCTGGCAAGGTCAGACAGAAAGTTTGGCTTCCTCCATTGCCGGGGAAACGCCAGCCTCCCTCCTGCTCTCAGTGGCTGCAGCCATCTTGGTTGGGGTTTATTTGCATATTTGCTCCTGATTGGCTGGTGGGTGTGGCTTGTGGGTGTAGCAGAGGTATGATAAATTTGCATATTACTCTTTTATTAGATAGGATGTGATCAAACATATGGTATTTTCATATTTACTCATTTATCGAACTAGAGATTATTGAATGCCTAAGATGTGTGTGTCACCTCCCTTTAGTCAGCACTTATTGTCTTGTTAGTTTATTTATTTTCTAGAAGCCCAGTGAATGAACTCGTGCATAGGTGAGATCCAATGGGGGCCAGTCCAGCTGGGAGAAGGGCCAGCTGGAGATAGTGGCTGCAGGAAGTTGGCCCATCAGTCCGCCCCCAGAAGTGCATGTCAAAGCAACCAGTCAATCTGGTCACTTAGGGTTTTATATATAGATAGATTTATTTTAAATCTTTATTGTTGAAAATATTGCATATGCCCCCTCCCCCATATTCACCTCTTCTAGCCCACCTGCAACCCCTGCCCCAGGCCTTCACTACCCTATTTTCTGTGTCCATGGATTATACATATAAGCATACAAGTTCTTTAGTTAACCTCTTTCCACCCACCCACCTTCCCCAATCTACTCTCTGAGATTCCACAGTCTATTCTGTTTCTATGTCTTTGTATCTATTTTGTTTATCAGTTTATTTTGTTTATTAGATTCCACATTTGAGTAAGATCATGTGATACTTGTGTTTCTCTGACTGACTTATTTCACTTAGTGTAATGCTTTCCAAGTCCCATCATTCTGTCTCAAATATAAAAAAAAAATCTTTTTTCCTGCTGCATAGTATTCCATGGTATAAATGTACCACAGCTTTTTTTTTATCCACTCATCTACTGATGGCATTTTGGTTGTTTTTAAATCCTAGCTATTGTAAATTGTGCTTCCATGAACATGGAGGTGCATAGATTCTTTCTGATTGGTGTTTTGGGTCTCTTGCGATATATTCCTAAAAGTGGAATCACTAGGTCAAATGGAAATTCCATATTTAATTTTTTGAGGAAACCCCATACTGTTTTCTATAAATGCACCAGTCTGCATTCCCACCAGCAGTGTTCCCTTTTATCCACATCCTTGCCATTTATTGATTTGTTGACAGTAGCCATTCTGGCAGGTGTAAAGTGATACCTCATTGTTCTTTTAATTTGCATTTATCTGATGATCAATGACTTTGAGAATTTTTTTCATGTCTCTTGGCCATTTGTGTGCTCCCTTTGAAGAAGTGTTTTTTAGGTCCTTTGCCCATTTTTTTAACTATATTATTTGTCTTCCTTTTGTTAACTTGTAGGAGTTCCTTATATATTTTGTATATTAACCATTGATCAGATGATCATTGCCAAGTATGTTCTCTCATGCAGTGGGCTCCCTTTTTATTTTATTTATGGTTTCTTTTGCTGTATAGATTCTTTTTATTTTGATGTAGTCCCATTTGTTTATTTTTCTCTTCAATTTCCTTTGGCATAGGGGATGTACCTGTAAATGTATTATTGAGATTTTGCTGCCTATGGTTTCTTCTAGGATTTTTATGGTTTCATGCCTTACATTTAATTGTTTTATCCATTTTGAGTCTATTCTTGTGTATGGTGTAAATTGGTGTTCTAGTTTTATTTTGCATATATCTGCTCAATTTTCCCAACACCATTTATTGAAGAGACTGTTTTGATTCCATTACATGCTCTTACCTCAAATATTTGTCAAATATTTTATTAAGCATAATGGTTTGGGTAGATTCCTGGGTTCTCTGTTCTGTTCCATTGTTCTATATGCCTATTCTTGTGCCAGTATCAGGCTGTTTTGAGTATGATGGCTTTGTAGTATAATTTGATATCTGGTATTGTTATCCCTCCAACTCCATTCTTCTTTCTCAATATTTGGGGTCTTTTTTATTTCATATGAATTTTTGGAGTATTTGTTTAATATTTATTTATTTATTTATTTATTTATTTATGTATTTATTTTTAAAATATATTTTATTGATTTTTCACAGAGAGGAAGGGAGAGGGATAGAAAGTCAGAAACATGGATGGGAGAGAAACATTGATCAGCTGCCTCTTGCACACCTCCAACTGGGGATGTGCCCATAGCCAAGGCACATGCCCTTGACCAGAATCGAACCTGGACCTTTCAGTCCGCAGGCCGAAGCTCTATCCACTGAGCCAAACCGGTTCGGCTGGAGTATTTGTTTTAGGTTGGTGAAATATGGCATTGGTATTTTAATAGGAATTGCATTGAATCTGTAGATTTATTTAGGTAGTATGGACATTCATTGTCTTGTATCTTTAAACCCAGGGACAGGGCCCTAGAAATAAATGCTCAGTTCATAGTAAGTGCTTAGTAAATATTAGCTTTAATTATTAAATTTGCTTTATTTTTAGTTATTTACTTTTATACATAATAGTGGCTAATTTTTTTAATGGTTAGTTTATTTATTTATTTATTTATTTATTTATTTATTTATTTTTTACTTGGAAGTTGAATAGCATGTTATTATTATTATTTTTTTATCTTTACTGTTCAGTTTATTAATTACATTGTTTCCCCTTTTTATCCCCCTATAGCTCCCCTCCACCCTGTACCTATCCCACCCTCCACCCTCACCTCCCCCTCCCCACTGTCCTCTCCCATTGTTGCAAGATTTTTGTCCAGTCTCTTGCTGCACTTCCCACAACCCTTTTCTCCCCAAGAATTGTCAGTCCATTCCCTCTCTATGTCCATGTCTCTGTTATATTCACCAGTCTATCTATTCAACAGCCTATCAATTCACTTGATTTTTATGTTCATTTGTTAATAGATGTGTATTTGTTGTTCATAATTTTCATCTTTACCTTTTTCTTCTTCCTCTTCTTAAAGAATATCTTTCAGCATTTCACATAATGTTGGTTTGGTGGTGATGAACTCCTTTAGCTTTTTCTTATCTGCGAAGCACTTCATCTGACCTTCAATTCTGAATGATAGCTTTGCTGGATAGAGTAATCTTGGTTGTAGATTCTTGCTGTTCATCACTTTGAATATTTCTTGCCACTCCCGTCTGGCCTGCATCGTTCTGTTGAGAAATCCGCTGACAGTCGTATGGGTGCTCCCTTATAGGTAACCAACTGTTTCTCTCTTGCTGCTTTTAATATTCTCTCTTTGTCTTTTGCTCTTGGCATTTTAATTATGATGTGCCTCGGTGTGGTCCTCTTAGGGTTCCTATATATTGGGGTTCGGTGCACTTCTTGGACTCCTAAGTCAATTTCTTTCACCAGGTGTGGGAAGTTTTCAGTCACTATTTCTTCAAATAGGTTTTCATTGTCTTGGCCTCTCGCTTTTTCTGGCACCCCTATAATTCGGATGTTGGTATGCTTGAGGTTGTCCCAGAGGCCCCTTATACTATCTTCAATTTTTTGGATTCTTTTGGTTTCTTGCTTTTTCAGCTGAGTGGATTTTACCTCTTTGTATTTCAAATCTTTAACTTGGTTCTTGGGGTGCTCCAGGGCACTTTTAGGTCTTTGTATAATATTTTTTGTTTCAGTCAGTGTATGCTTAATTTCTGGTTGGTCCTTTTTCATATCCTTGAGAGTCTGCTTTATATCCTTGAGGGTTTCTTTCCTTTCCACGTTGGTCTTGATCATTTCTTTGCAGCTCTCGTTTATATCCTTGAGGGTGTTGTTCATTTTCTTGTAGGACTCATTCATTCCTTTGTGGTCTTGCTTATTTCCTTATAGGCCTCGATCTTTTGTTGGAGCCTCTTAAAAAACCCTATAACCGTGGTTCTGAATTCCATGTCCAGTCGTTTTTTTTCCCTCCATTTCTAACACATCTGATTTCTTTCCATGTTGCTGCATGGTGGCTGCTTCCCTGAGTTGGTCAATTAGCTTTGTGTGGTAGATTTCCTACTAGGGATAGTGGCTCAGCCTCCCCGGTTACCTAAGGTGGATATGGGCTGCACAGTCTTGCTGAAGTTAAGCTCAGTTAATCTTTGTTAGCACTTGGAGGGTTGACCTCCAGGCCAATTGTCTGTGAAGCTCAGCTGTGCTCAGGTTGGATGGGCGGAGTCTCTGGGCCAAGCAGACAGCGTTAGCTCCACCCTATGCGGCCCCAGGGACTCTGTGCTGGGGGCAATGGCTGCCAGCACCTCTGAGAGAGAGCCACTACGGAGTTCCACCTGCTGCCGGTTGCTGGGGAATTCAGACTTTCCCAAAATGAGTCTGCATGTACAATGTCTCACCCAGGGTCGTAAACCAAAGCAGTCTGACGGTTTTCTGAATGAGAGACAAGTCGAGGTGCGCTCTCTGCGCAGTCACGCAGCCGAGCTGTTCGCGCGAAAGCTGCCTTCTCCACAAGCCAGGAGACCCGGCAGCACCCGAGCTTGGGCGTGCCCTCCCACTGTCCAGTTTTCACCCCGTGTGATAGTGGGTTCTCTGGACTTCGCCCAGAGCTGGAGAATCAGTCTAGTGGGACGCCTTTGTCTCCCCGTTCGAGAAAACTGGCCGGTTTTCAGCCGCCCGCCCTCTCCGCCACGCGCACTCCAAACCTCTCTCCGTGTGAATCTTTCAATGCTGTTCGCCTACGCTCCTCCGAGTCACAGTGTCTTATCTTCACTTCTATTTGTGGAATTTTCACTCGGCGAGCTTTCTGGTGATTCTGGAAGGTGTTTGTTCTTTCGTTAAGTTGTAGTATTAAAATTGCTGATTATGACGGCAAGATAGGTGTTTTGCCTTTGCCACCATCTTAGTTCCTCCTCTATAATGGTTAGTTTAAATATTACAATTATTTCAGAGCATTTTCTGCCTTCCTCTGTCTGATCAACCTGATGGCTACAGCTTGTGTGTGCCACCTATTTATTTGTACTTAAGAAATAAATAAAAATGAAAAGTAATTGGTATTTTTTATTTTTTTGACACACATCCCTAATAATCTTCAAGTTTTGTCAGAGGGAATGTTGGATGCATCTATCTGTATAGGTATCTTTCATCAATCATTCTGTCTATTCTCAATTGTTAGTACCACAAATGACAGCTGATAGAAACTGAAAGTCTAAGCATATTCTTCTTTGGAACTTTACATCTTGGTTCTGGTCACTACCAACAGATGGTGCTGTTAGGTTATATGGTTGTCAGGAGTCAAGTTCTCAAAAGCAGTGTTACCCAGAACTAAGCATGCTTTGTAACCACCTGAAGGACTTGCTACAACACAGATTCCTGGGTCCTATTGCCTGAGGAATCTGATTCAGCAGTTTTGGGTGGGACCCAAGTCTTAGCATTCTTGATATGCATGCAGGAGCTGCAGTTCTGTGGACCACATTGGGTCATACACCTCCAGACCACTAGTTATTGAGGAATTAAATGATTTTTAATCAATGGAGTCTTTGAAAAAAATAAGCAGTGTTCCTGCTATTACCCACTTCATTTATCTTAATATAAGCATACCTTTTATTTCATATATTAATGATAGAAAGTAATAATAAAAACTTACTCCCCAACCCTCCATTCCATTATTCAAGAAAACCACTCTTAACAGTTTCTTATTTTTTTTCTAGAAGTGTCTTATGCAAATACATATATATTATTTATACATTCCTTTATACAAGTGAGGTAGACAATTTTTCCCACACTAAACGTATCTTGGATAAATTTTTCTATCAGGACTTGAAACCCTTGTTAAAGTAATTTTAATCAGGTTTCTTCATGAATTCTATCATTCAACAAATATTAAATGCCCTCCTCAATGTAAGACATGATTGGGTACTAGATAAAGGCATAAAAAGATGAGTGGAATTGGTTTAAGTTCCAATGATTTCTCTGTTTCCCTCCCTCTGTTTTTCCCTCAGAGTATAAACATATTGCCCTAGCTGGTTTGGCTTCATGGATAGAGTGTCAGCCCCTCGGACTGAAGGGTCCAGGGTTAGATTCCGGTAAAAGACATGTACCTAAGTTTCAGGCTCCATCCTGGCCCTAGTCATGAATTCTAATTCTAGATTCCTTCTTTTCTATATAGTCATATTTTTGAGAGCCACTATCTAAGGTATTGTGAGAAATTCCAAAATAAATTTGCATCTGGTAATTTGTTTTTAGTGGAAGAGCTAACATCAGTTTACAAATGTCAATATTGGTACATTTTGTAAATGAGAAGGATTAAAACTTCAATACAGAAATGTATTTCAGGACATGAAATTAGGAATATTAATTTTGAAGAGCTTGAAAAATTCAGATTTTTAAAAATTCAGTATTTGCATTTTTCATATTTCAAAAATAATATATGGTTATTGAAATAATTATAAATATAAACAAATCAGAACTAACAAATTAAAACTCCTTGTAATCTCACCATTCAGAGAAAAACTAAGAATTTGGCAGTAAAATGTTGAATGAGACACTCCAATTAAAGTAAAACATAAAACATATATAGTCTGAAAGAAAAAAAAAACATATATAGTCAATGACAAAATATTCATATGAGGATTGTTTCATGTAGGTTCTAACTCAAATTCGTACATTTAAAAGTAGTTTATATCTTGATAGGAAAGGACATTTTTGTTTATTTGCTTTAAGAAATGATGACACTCACCCACCCCCATCTTAAAATGTGCAAATGTGCAAAAAATACTTACTGAGACTAAGATGAAAGGAAAACAAGGGAGTCACATCCTATATAATAAAAGCCTAATATGCTAAGTGTATGGTCCGCCAGTTGGCTGTTCAACCAATCAAAACGTAATATGCTAATGATATGCTAAGGTCGCTCAACTGCTCTTTATGATGTGCACTAACCAATAGGGGGCAGATGCTCCACCAAGTAGGTTAGCTTGCTGCTGGGAGCTGGCTGATCAGGACTGAGAAAGATTGGCCAGGAATGCCCTGGAGCCCTCTTGTGCTTCCTCCATGGCTGGCCAACCTTCCGTGTCCCTCCCTAGCCCTGACCATGCACCAGTGGGGTCCCTTGGCCTAGCCTGCACCTCTTGCAATCCGGGACCCCTAGGGGATGTCAGAGAGCTGGTTTTGGCCTGATGGCAGAAAAACAACTCGCTATAACATGCACTGACCATCAGGGGGCAGATGCTCAACACAGGAGCTGCCGCCTGGTGGTCAGTGCTCTCCCACAGGGGGAGCACTGCTCAGCTAGAAGCTGGGCTGAAGGCTGGTGAGCACAGTGGTAGTGGTGGGAGTCCCTCTTGCCTCTGAGGCAGCATTGAGAATGTCCAACTGATCGCTTAGGCCTGCTCCCTGGAAGTTGGACATCCCCTGAGGGCTCCTGAACTGCAAGAGGGCACAGGCCAGGCTGAAGGTCCCCTCTGAGTGCACAGATTTTTGTGTACTGGGCCTCTAGTTGCATATAAAATGAGAAAGCTAACAAAAGGTTCCTGCTAAGGTTGAAGATGTGAAGAAAAGAAGAAAAATGCATCTCCAAGTCTGGTGGAAAGAAATACCCATAAATTAAATATAGAAGAGTAAACTTGCAAATTCATTGGGTTATAAGCTAAGCAAACGTTCATAAATAGTTCAAGCCAGTCACAGTATTTCCCCCCCCACTTTTTATTAGTGAAAACATGCTTCTTAGGTTAAAGAAACAGGTATGGTATGAGTGAGCCTCAAGTGCAGAGTGACTACAATAAATTATAGCAGGGTGTTCTCCCTGGGGTTTCACAAAATTAGGGGGCGTTTCTCCCTCTTACATTGTTCCCAACACTGAAGCTAATTCAGAGCCTTCTTGGTCTAGGACAGTGGTCAGCAAACTGCGGCAGGTCTTTGGCCCCTTCCACAAAATACTATGGCTGGGCAAGTCTATTTTGAAGTGGTCTTAGAAGAAGTTTAAGTTTAAAACATTTGGCTCTCAAAGGAAATTTCAGTTATTGTACTGTTGATATTTGGCTCTGTTGACTAATGAGTTTGCTGATACTGGTCTAGGAGTTAGGGAGAGTAGAAGACACAGAACCATACAATATTTATCTCTGCCAGAGTTAGTAATGGGCATCACATGTAAACAAGCCTTTATCATTGTGCCTCAAGGCCCCCCTGCTGAGGCATCATATCTGCCAGGTGACTCCAAGCTCTACTAAAACCATTCAGATTTTCATTTTAAATTTTGAGCTGCAATGTTTATACTCTCCTTTTATAAGTAATGCTTTTGTTTTATTTTTAACTTATTTTGAAATAATCATAGTCTCAGAGTAAACTGGGAAAACAATATAGGACATCCTTTGTACCCTTTGCCCAGCTCCCCAAACAGTAACTCTTTACATAAGCAGTAACAAACTAGAGATGTCATTGGTAGGACTATTTGGATCTTACAAGGGATCTTTTGCAAAACAACTTGCTTTTTACCATTTGCTTATTGCTAGTGATATAAAAGTAAGGTGGAAGGATAAAACATTTTCTAATCAGGAAATCTGCATGGAATCATAGATTCTGACTGTGTTACACTTCAGTAACCTTTAAAACATGGAATCCAATGGAAAGGATTACGTTAGTGTATATAGCTGTTAGGTATGTTATGGTAATCATACTTTAACAACTAAATTTATAGGAATGAGACCAACTTTCTCACCTATGTGGCCTATGTAGCTAGCTAATAAAACCAGGAGATAAAGCAACAAAAAAAATTATAAAAAATAAAAAACAAACAAAAAAACTGGAAGGAAAAAGAGAAACAGCCAATAATCAAAAGCAGGGTAATTGGTAAATCTTGCTCCCACAAAGAATCCTGATTTAAGAAATAGCTGGATGAAGCAAAATATCTTTTCTTCTGCATCTCCCTTACTGAGCTAGTAGCTTTTAAAAAAGTGAGAAAATGGCTGAAACTGGTTTGGCTCAGTGGATAGAGTGTCAGCCTGCGGACTAAAAAGTCCCAGGTTCGATTCTGCTCAACAGCACGTACCTTGGCTGTGGGCACATCCCCAGTAGAGGGTGTGCAAGAGGCAGCTGATTGATGACTCTCTATGTTTCTGACTTTCTATCCCTTTCCCTTCCTCTCTGTAAAAAAATCAATAAAAAAAAAGTGAGAAAATGAACAGCAGTAATAAGAACTTAGAGGGGTGTATTGGAAGTAGTTTTCTCCCTCAGTTTAAAATCTTGACTAGAATATCCACATCAAAGAAGAGGCATGGAGTTGGAGATACTTAGTCTAAACATAAATATCTGGTTAGGCAACTGGGAGTTTTCATTTGAGGGTATTAGTCATGGGAGGTTAAAACTTATTTCTTCCCTTGGGATATTTTTTAAATCAAGTTTTAATAATTATAGTTACTGCTTTTGGTTAAATATTCAAAGGTAATATTTAATTATTGTTCTTTTTGCCTCAGTCTTAGAATTAGCTAATACTGAGAGTTTACTCTGCAAGATTCTATTCTAAGGCCTTAATGTGCAGTTTCTCATTTTATCCTCATGAAACTCTGCTGAATTTGATATTATTATTATCAATAGTAATATCCATACCACTTTAGAGTATGGATAGTGGAAGTTGTGCCCAAGGTCTTATAATGATGAAGTACTGGAATGAAGATTTGAACCTTTGTTTGTAACACCAAAGTTTGTGCTCTCAACTACCCTGCTGTATTTCTCCTAGCTGAAGCAACTGATTGTATAGAACACTGTTTCAGTTGAACAGGTACTATTACATCTTTAAGTACATAATTTGAGAATACATTCTTGTAATAAACCATGACCTGCTGCTGTAATTGATGACCATATCTTTCCAATTGCATCATTTTGTTTTTAATGCAATTAGTGCTTCAAAAGATAATCAAATACTTCATCACATAGGAGATTACGTGGCATCATTTTAAAGACTGGATGAAAATTTCTAAGGTCTTAAGGCATGCAATCAGAAAATATTAGCTCTTTGTTGCCACAAGCAACCACATAAATACTGGATGCCTTATTATCTAGCAATAACATGTGCACCTTCCGCAAGCAGTACTTACATATGTGGCTACTTAAAGAAGGCACCCCGATGGTATAAAAGCAATATGATTTGCTAAATCAGCAGGGTGATATAGATTAAAACTCAGGCAGAACAAGTCGGGGGTCATATATGAAAGAAATCCTACTCAAGGTCAAAGATCTTTACTGGAAATTCTGAGCTGGAAGATTTTGCTGAATTTTGTTAACTCAGCAGTGCACTAACAATGAGCAAAAGACAAAAAAAAAACCTCAAAGGTCAGCATGTCTTTTGGGTAGTTAGCAAGCAAGTAAGCATTTCAGAAGCAAGATAAAGAGCTCTGGAGCATGACCCTATCTAATCCAAGTCTAATTCAGCATTATGCCTAAATGCCTTTGCCCGTGCATTTAAAACAGAGCCTCCTCCATTTTTCTACCTGTTTAATTCCCAGTCATCCTTCACATATAATAACAAAATGAGAATTATATTAAGACTACAACAGTCATGAAAGCAAACTCATGTTTTTGAGCAAAGCAGCATCTCATTGAAATCTGCTAACAACCCAAAAGGTATATATAATTTTCAGCTTTATAAATGAAAAAAAATGAATTTAGGAGAGATAAGATAATTTGCCTAAGGCTTCATAATTAATATGTAGCATAGCTGTGTTTCAAACAAAGGCCTCTTATGTGTGTCTTTAAAATTTTTAATATATATACTAAAGGCCTGATACACAAAATTCGTGCTTGGGGGTGAGGGTTGTCCCTCAACCCAGCCTGCACCCTCTCCAATCTGGGACATCCCTCTCACAATCCAGGACTGCTGGTTCTCAACTGCTTGCCTGCTTGCCTTCCTGATTGCCCCTAACTACTTCTGTCGGCCAGCCTGATCACCCCCTAACCACTCCCCTGCCAGCCTGTTTGATGCCTAATGGCTCCCCTGCCAGCCTATTTGCCCCTAATTGCCCTTACCTGCAGGCCTCATTACCCCCCCCCCCCAACTACTCTTCCCTGCAGGCCTGGGACACCACCCAACAGCCCATCCCTGAAGGCCTAGTCACCCCAAACTTCATCCTCTGCCAGCCTGGTCACCCCTAACTTCCCTCCCCTGTGGACTTGATTGACCCCAACTGCCTTCCCCTGCTGGTCATCTTGTGGTGGCCATCTTGTGTCCACATGTAGGCAGGATCTTTGACTACATGGGGACAGCTATCTTGTGTATTGGAGTGATGGTCAATTTGCATATTACTCTTTTAATAGATAGGATAGAGGCCTGGTGCATGGATGGGTGCTGGCTGGTTTGCCGTGAAGGGTGTCCTAGATTAGAGTGGGGGTTCCCTTGAGGCATGGGGCAGCCTGGGTGAGGGGGATATGGTGGTTTGCAGGCTTTCCATGCCCCCCATCCCCGCTCAGTGACCCAAGACGAGGCCCTGGTATCTGGGATTTATCTTCTACAATTGAAACTTTGTAGCATGGTGTGGAGCCAAGCCTTCTGCTTGCTCTGTGGCTGCAGCCATTTCTGTTGGGATTTATTTATATTCTATAATTGAAACTTTGTAGCATTGAGTGGAGGCCTGGGGCAGCCAGGGTGTATGGAAAGCTTGGCTTCCTCTATCGCTGGGGAAACCCAAGCATCCCTTCTCTCCATGGCTGCAGCCGTGGTTGGGATTAATTTGCATACTTGCTCCTGATTGGATGGTGGGTGTGGCTTGTGGGTGTACTGGTGGTATGGCCAATTTGCATATTGTTCATTTATTAGATAGTATATATCTAATTACTCTTTTATTAGATATAGTATTAGATAGTATATATCTAATTACTCTTTTATTAGATATAGCCTATCTAATAAAAGAGTAATATGCAAATTGACCATAACTCCAACACACAAGATGGCTGCCCCCACGTGGTCAAAGATACTGCCCCCATGTGGACACAAGTGTGACCACCACAAGAAAACCAGTAGGGGTGATCAGTAGGCAGGTACCAGGCCATCAGGGGAGAGCAGTTGGCAGGGACCAGACCTGCAAAGGAGGGTAGTTGTGGTTGATCAGGTCTGCAAGGGAGGGCAGTTAGGGGTGACCAGGCCAGTAGAGGAGGGAAGTTGTGGGTGACCGAGCCTGCAGGGAAGGGCAGTTGAGAAGGACCCAGGCCTTCAGGGGAGAGCAGTTGGGGGTGACCAGGCCAGCAGAGCAGAGAAGGTGGGGGCAAACAGGCTGGCAGGGGAGCAGTTAGGCATCAATCAGGCTGGCAGGGGAGTGGTTAGGGGTTGATCTGGCTGGGAGGCAGAAGTGGTTGGGGCAATCAGGAAGGCAGGCAGGTGAGCAGTTGGGAGCCAGCTGTCCTAGATTGTTAGAGGGATCTCAGATTGGAGAGGGTTCAGGCTGTGTTGCAGGACACCCCACACACCCTCCCCCATGTATGAATTCCGTGCACTAGGCCTCTATTATATGTATACTATATACTAGGGGCCCAGTGCATGAAATTCGTGCACTGGGGGTGGGTGATCCCTCAGCCCAACTTGCCCTCTCTCACATACTAGGAGCCCTTAGGGGATGTACAACTGATGGCTCACTCCCAGCCTTCCCAAGGCCTAAAGCCTCACTAGAGGCTTTAGGTCTTAGGCACCTAGCCATCACCCTGCTCAGCTCAACCCTGGCTGCCTGTGATCACCTGTCCTCAGGTGGCCGGGCGCTTGCTCCTCTTCCACTCAGAGCACCCAGGGGCCGGGCACTCCCTGCTGCCTCCACCACTGCCACTGCTGCCACCGCTGCTGCCACTTACCTTCACAGTGCCTGGGTGCCAGGCACTCCCTGCTGCCATCTTTTCCACGCTCAGCCCTGGGGGCCAGGTGCTCGCCGCCACTGCTTTGTCTCCACCCCCAGGGCCCAGCACTTGGGCACTTGGCCCCGCCCCTCATGCGCTCGGCCCTGCCCCTCATGCCACTTGGCCCCATCCCTGCTCCTGATTGGCTGGTATCGTAGCAAAGGTATGGTCAATTTGCATGTTTCTCTTTTATTAGATAGGATATATATTCAAGACATAATAGCATCTTTCTGTAAAGTCTTCCTTGTTCCGTTGTCCAAATCCCTATCACACTTATATCCAACAGAGCTGGGGATTGTATCCCACCCTTCTGATTGTATTCATAGTTACTAATACATACTGCTTTTTTAAAAAATGTATTAAATATTATGCAAAGTGAAATAAGCTAAACTGAGAAAGATAAACATCAAATGATCACATTTATTTGTGTAATCTAATGAACAAAATGAATTGATCAATAAAATAAAACCTGAAACATAGAAGCATGGAA
Organism: Antrozous pallidus; assembly: GCA_027563665.1. Lineage (NCBI taxonomy): Eukaryota > Metazoa > Chordata > Mammalia > Chiroptera > Vespertilionidae > Antrozous > Antrozous pallidus. The sequence continues at coordinate 75,842,185 of CM050508.1, forward strand.
CAGACTGACATACCTCAATGAGGGATTCGGGGGATGATAAGAGAAAAAAACACACAAAGAATTTATATATATACTAAATGCCCAGTGCATAGAATTTGTGCACTGGGTAAGGGAGTGTCCCTCAGCCAGGCCTGCACTCTCTTGCAGCCTGGGAGCCCTCAGGGGATGTCTGACTGGCAGCTTAAGCCTGCTTCCCCCCATAGGGAGAGGCCAAAACTGTCAGTCATATATCCTTAGCTTTACCACCAAGGCAGGAGAGGCTCCCTCTACTGCTGCTGTGTTCGTCAGTCATGAGTCCAGCTTCTGGCTGAACAGTGCTTCCCCTATGGGAGCACACTGACCATCAAGGGGCAGCTCCTGCATTGGTGTTCAATTATTGTCATAGTGACCGGTCATTCATCTGTTGCACTGAAACTGGCTCTCCAATATTCCTTAAGGAGTTCCAGATTGCAAGAAGGTGCAGGCCAGGCCTAGAAACCACACAAGTGCATGATCAGGGTCAAGGAGGGCTGCAGAGATTGGCCAGCTGGGGAGGGACTGTGGAGGCCTGCAGGGTGTGTCAGGCCCATATAGCTCAGTCCTAATGACCAGATGCCAGAGCCAAACTAACCTACTGGTCAGAGCATCTGGCCCCTGGTGGTCAGTGTATGTCATAGTAAGCAGTTGAATGGCCTTAATATATCATTAGCATATTACACTTTGATTGGTTGAATGACTGGACACTTAGCATATTAGGTTTTTATTATACAGGATATGCATAGTTTATTTACATGGGCAATAGGGTAGTGAAAACCTGGGGATGGAAGGAGTTAGGGCTGGGAGAAGGAGGAGGAAGTGGAAGAAAGGGGGGATATCTGTAATATTACCAACAATAAAAATATAATTTAAAAATGTATATTGGAATATAATTTTTGATTTCTATGTCTCTACTAAACAACAAGTCCCTTGAATGCAGGAACCATCTCTTACCTTTGATCCCTAGTTACTAACAAATTAAGTCCTTAATGGATGAAGGATTAATTAGATTAGATAAATCAAGGAAGCTTTTACAGAGAAAAAGTTATTGAGAAGAGAATGATAAGGTGAGGTAGGAGAAGCAGTATCCCAGCTAGATGGAATACACTAAGCAAAACACAGCCTTGGGAATCCACTGTGCTTGAAAACTCTGAGAAGTCTTTGATTATTAGAGTGAGAAGCAGATTCATCAAAGTGGCAATGCTAAGAGGTAGGGCAGATAAAGTGACTTGGAACTGCTGATAAAGAAGCTTACATACAGGCCAGAGAACTAGGGTATTATTTTGTTGGTAAAAAAAAAAATCCTTAAACAGTTTTGTATTAAAACAAACAAACAAAAACATTTGCTCAGATAATTGTTTTAAAAGATGATCTTTGCTTGCATTGTGGAATGAATGAGTTAAAGCAAATTAGGAGACCACTTATCAGGATGCTATAAAAGTTAACAACAACAACAACAACAACAAAGAAATTAAGACCTGGAACCTGTTCCAGGCCAGCACAGCCAAGGGTAAACCTGAGTGGGGGCTATGAAGGATTGAGAAAAGATAGACAAGAGAAGGAATGCTGGGACTCACTGGGACACCGCTTCTTTGATGGAGACCCAGAATCACTGTGCCCACAAGCCTTCTCTTTATTTTGTAGCAGATGCCAAGAGGCAAAGTAAGGGCGTGGTCAAGATGTTTATAGCATTCTCATGAGTTTCGATCCTACTCAATTACATGCACCTGATCAAGCTTTGTTTACGTGCAGCCTATATGACTTAGGCACGTGGGGCCACGTGTTCAGACCATGGGTTCAAGCTTACAACTATAGCTGTTGACTATAATTGTGCTGGGAGGGCTCTGCCCTTCACGCTGAGACTTATACGTGGCCACGAGAGGACTGTGCCTTCTCAACAGTCCAAGACTTGAACCTGGCCAAACACTGTAGCCTCACCTCACAGGAACCAAAGCATTAAAAGGGAGAGTGTAGATGATTATATTGATCTTAAAGACATTACAGGGGCAGAATCAATGGCACGTGTTGGGGAGGGAATGCATTTAAAATATCTCTGTGATAACCCAGTCGGGGCTGGAAGATGACACTACTCATAAGACACCCTGGGTAAAGACCAATTTGAGGGCTAAACAGTGCAGTTTTGGATGCGTTTTGTTTGTGCTATCTGTAGGATTTACCATGAGAATATACACAAAAGAGTATTGGGAATTCAACACAGAACAACAAAAGTCATTAGAACTGAAGAATTCCATGGGGAGCCACCAGGTAAAAAAGGAATGTTGAAACTTTTGACATCAATAAGCAATATGAAGAGGAAGCTGCTAAATTTGGTGCTTCAGACCTCAGTGCTCATTTTCAAGGGAGAAGTGTTCTACTTAGGAAAGGGGATCTGCTATCTTTCCTCCTTGCTATATGTCCAGCAAGTGGGATGTAATCCCACGCACATAGTAGGTACTCATTATGTACCAGTATTTAGGGTGGCTGAATTAATTTTGTTGGGAGACTGAATGAGAGTAACAGACAAAAAATTCTTTGAAGAAGAGGGAATTGATCAAATGACAAAGTAGTAAAGGAGCCAAAAGAAGATGGAACCTATGATACAGAGAGAGCAGGTGACAGGCACCAAAGAGAAGATTCACTCGGCAGGGAGACACAATGCTTAGAATCAGGAGTTAGACAGTTTGGGCTTAACTTCTATTTGCTGTATCTGAGCATCAGAAAATTATTCAGACGCTCTGAGCATGAGTTCATTCTCCTGTATGATGGTGCTCAAAAGGCTTGTAGAGCAGCAGGTAGTTTAAGTGAGGGATAACTGAGTGAGTGAGTGACTCAGCTACAAGTGACTAAAAACTCAATGTGACATAGCTATAATCATAACAGGGAGTTTATCAAATTCTGACTTGATTGCTTCAGGGTTAGCATGGAGAAGAACTACCTAGGTTTGGAACCTGGATAGTGAGTCTCACGGGAGAGAAAGGTGCCTTACTGAGATGCCTAACTATACTCAGTTTCTATTGCTGCTGCAACAAATTACCACAAAGCTAGTGGCTGAAACAACACAGATATATTATTTACTGCTCTCGAAGTCAGAGGTTCCACAAGGCAAGGTGCTATGGGAGGCCAAGGGGAGAATTTGTTTCCCTGCCTTTTCCAGTTTTCTGAGACTGCCCACATTCCTTAATTTTGGGTCCCTTTTCATCTTCAAAGCAATCAGTACTACTTTTCTTCTTCTGTTGTCACATCGCTCTGATACTTCTCCCTGAATACCAGACTTTCTGCAGGAGACAACAATCTTACCAACTTTTACATTTCCTTACAGAAATAGTTATATGGGTAATACATTTGTTTAGTCTTTACTCAAATGATAACTGCACACACTGGTTTATAACCTTTTGTGTGTTTTTTCCATTTTATTTTTTAAATTACTCTTTACATTCAAAATTATTTTGTATTAGTTAGAGTAGAGTGGTAATCAATCATATACTTTACCTACTTATCTGATATATTATATATTGTAATACATAGTTATAATATCATATGAATGTGTGAATGTTATAAGGAAAGGGGAGAAAAGAGATGACATTTGACATGGTTATTTTCATTGCCAACAAATATTTTAATGAATCTTCTGGACATAGAGTATGGTGCTAGCTACTCAAAACATGAAGATTTTAGTTAAATGGGTCTTTCCAAATTACTGTTTGTAGTAGATATTGCAAATGTCATTTTATCAGATGGCCACAAGCAGAATTAGTCATCTGTCTTCTCCCAAAGCATGTTAAAAAGGGAAACAAATCTGTTTGCATATCTATCTCAACAGACCCTAACTATATGTCAGGGTCTACTTACTTGATTATGCTTCTGTCCAAATACAGCAAAAATATTAGGCACTAGATAGTAATTGTTTGTAGAATAAATGGATATTAGTTATCTGGACTTGAATAATTCTCTCGTTATAGGCTCACTTCCTTTTAGTATTTAAATACTAGATAGTTGTGTATCATATGCTTTGTTGTCAAAATGCTTCTTTTTTGAAGAAAGAGTTTGACTTTAATATTTGTCTCTTTAAAGTGCTATCTATATAATAAGAGCCAAGCAACCATTACAGCAGAACAGCCAGAATGACCAGTTGCTATGATGTGCACTGACCACCAAGGGGCAGATGCTCACTGCAGGAGCTTCCCCCTGGTGGTCATGCACTCCCACAAGGGGAGCACTGCTCAGCCAGAAGCCAGGCTCATGGCTGGCAAGCACAGTTGTGGTGGTGGGAGCCTCTCCTGCCTTTGCTGCAGCACTGAGGAGCAGCAAGCAGGCAGGCAGTAAGGAGTTGGGGGTCCCGAACTGCAAAAGGGCTCAGGAACCCCTTGGCGCATGAATTTTGTGCACTGGGCCTCCAGTATATTAGCTATAATTATTGATGTTATGTTTTTGGGCAGCTTCATAGGATGCCCTGTACACATTTTATTTTCATTTTAGGCCAACAACCATAGTGTTCTTTAATATTTCTCTTTCTGAGAACTAATGATATAGAGTGATTCACCATCTCTGACATGCCATTTTAATATTACATTAAGAAGAGTGGTATTAGTAACTTAATCTATGAGCACAGGAGATTTTTAACCTAAGATATTTGGAAAACATACAAAGCATCCAAGTAATAACTATATTTTATTGACCCCATAATAGCACAAGTTGATCATGCACATGTGACATTTATTATAATAATGTTCTGTTTTAAATTTTAAAGACAGTAACTAAGTCTTTTTGAATATAAGTTAGAAATTACAGATTGCATTTGAGTTAAATTAGAAGTCAAGAACTGTTTTACAACAGAGTTGCCCTCCAGGAAAGCCAAGAACACCTCAATAATAACATTGTCATCCTTAGTCACCTATGAGACTCCAGCTATTAATGTAGATAACTCTAAATATTTTCTTAACTAAATTGTCATTGAAATTACACTCTTAAAAATCCAAAAATTAAAGCCAGCCAAATATAGACACATTTGAATTTTCCCTTTGCAACCAAAATTAGAGAGTACAATCATTTATTATGTAAATATCCTTTAAAATCATCTATTCATGATGATATGTGTGAAAGAGACCTGTTTTGTATCTGTCAGTCAACATGAAGGGGTAATATTTTTGTGGTTCTTTTAAAAAAGTGACCTGCATGGTTCCCAACATGCGTTCAACTTTTATAGAATTTTGGCTTCTTTCCCTTCCTTGATTTGTGGTAGATATTTGTTATGTGACTTTGGGCAGATTGCTTCATGGTTTTGAGTTGCAATGTCTCCATCTGCAGAGAGGATTAAGTGAAATAATATGTGTGATAAATTATTGATGATCTATTAAGCAAAAAATAATAATATTTAAATGCTATTTCATTACTTGAGCAGGCTAACTCAAATTAGGTGCTATTTGAAAAATATATATTTTTCAAAGATGGTTTGGATATAGAAATATAACGTTTTTTTTTTGAGGAGGCATTCTGGAAGTTGTATTTAATTTCTGTAATTTTGTGTTGTCTAAACTAAATCTTGGCAAACTATGGTCTGCTGCCCAAATCTAGCCTGTGGCTCCATGGTTTTTAGAGTTTTGAATGCTTGAAAAAAAATAGATTTTTAACATAAAATTTTGTGAAATTAAACTTCTCATTCATAAAGTTATATTTGAACAGGTTTATTCTTACTTATTTTCATACTAGAGGCCTGGTGCATGAACTTTGTGCACAGGTAGGGTCCCTAGATCTGGCCAGTGATCAGGGCCAATCAAGGCCTTCCTTTGCTAGCTGCCAGCTGCCTGCTGGGGCCTTCCTTCCTTCACCGCCACCCCCTGGTAGTCAGTGCACATCATAGCAAGTGATGGAACTCCCAGTCTCTGAGTCAAACAAACAGTGGCACACTTTGCATATTAGCCCTTTATATGTATAGATTGTCTACAACTACCTTCATGATATAATGCAGGACTGAATAGATGCAATAGAGAAAATATGGGCTACAAAGCCTGAAATATTTATGATCAGGCTTTTTAGAGAAAAGATTTATAGCCCTCCAGTCTAATTCTTCAACCATTACCTGAATTAGAAGATGAAAACAACAAATATTCTTTATAGGCTTTGATTGTCAAAACTACCTAGAAAATTTGGAAATAGAAACAGGACATTTTTTATGGTTGTGACAGGGAAAATAAAAAGAAAATACTTAGAAAATTAGAAAAGTGGGAATGATGAAATTACTGATATGATTTGACTGAGAAAAACAGAAAAGCAAAAGTAGTGATGTGATCATGTACACATCATTAATTATGCTTCAAAAATATACCCATTTTTTTACAGCAGACTGAAATGACTTGAGGAAGAGCTGAATCATAATATATATGGTTTCTTTCTTTCTATAAATGCTGGAAACATACTCAGTTCTACAGAAGGATCACATTCTGACCTAAATCTATGAGAATAACTTACTGAGGAACCACTATCTCTGTGCACCAAATCAGTGATATTTGTACACAGTTTGTTTTTGAACTTTGAAATGTTGACTTTGTATAATCATTGAGACTTGTTTCCTGTTTTGATCACAATTATTGCATTCTTATATTTTTTCAAATGTATTATTTTTATAATTTGGCTTTCAGTGCAAAGAACACATAACTTATTGAAGATATGGGTAATGTGAACACTGAAATCTTATTTCCTAAACAATTGCTTCCAGAAAAATGCTCTTCCAGTGTCTGTTTCTCTAATCCATGAGATAAATGGATGGAATACACTATTTGTGAGTATATGTGGATTCATCACTGACCCATTTGTACTTAGTGTTTAAAATTAAACACATTTCTAAAATCTGAATGATCCAAGGTTCATAAGCTGTTAAAGGAATGAGTAATGACTTGGTTGAATTATAATAAGAAAAACTTAAAAAGGCTTTTTAGTGGCAATTCCAGGAAATAGTTTTTAAAGCTTTGCACTTTACCAGCCATATTCATACCATTTATTCTAGAAGTTTACCAGCCATATTCATACCATTTATTCTAGAAGTTTACCAGCCATATTCATACCATTTATTCTAGAAGTTTACCAGCCATATTCATACCATTTATTCTAGAAGTTTACCAGCCATATTCATACCATTTATTCTAGAAGTTTACCAGCCATATTCATACCATTTATTCTAGAAGTTAGGGAGGAAAGACTTTTGAACTAAAGCTCATATAGTAACAATAACTGAAGACAAATGGACACATCACATTATTACATAATATACTTTCTCTTATTTGTGCTGTTTGACACTGAATGTCTTTAAGATTCTCTGAGATATTAAAGTCTGCAAAAATTATGCTCAGAACAACAAGCAAATGGTGGTTGCAGGAACTTCTTGCATGACCACACCAGGATTCTTTTTTATCCTATGAGTATGAATATACATACACGAATATGTGTGTCTAGTAGAAACAGAATCAAATTTAGGTATCAGCATGTTCCATTAAATTTAGAGAATCACCAAGCGGGGACATCGAATATTGTGAGTAGATTTTAAGGCATAATATACACTTTTCTGAGAAACCTTCTATAGAGTTTTTTTGTAATGGAGAGTGAATCCCTCGAGTTAATGAGACACAGTGGTAGAGATGGGATTCCACAAAGGGATTGTTATGGAGTTTGAAAAGATAAAGATATCTATCTATTGAATGAAGTCTGACTTTCAACATAAGCCTTATCCCTACTCTAGATGAATGAGGTCCTAAAAACACTTCTACATCTCAGAAAACTTATAATTCTCTCTCAATTTGATTATCATAGTGGAAACAATATCATCATGTATTCATATAAGGTGATAGTTCTCAAAATACACTCTGGTTTTAAGTTCATTATAATACTGTGTGATACATAGAATGTCAATACATATTTGTATTTTGTAATGAAGAGAACTGAAATTTAAATAGATTACTTGATTTACCTAAAGTTACAGTTTTATGTAGAATTGAAATTTAAATTAATTTTCTTTGACCAGTGTTCTTTGCATTATCGAACAGCAGTCTCACTTCATCTTTTAAAATCCTGATTTATACCTGTCCATGTGAAAAACACTCAACAAAATCTAGTTACTTTTTAAATTGTCTTTTATCATGTTATTGAGTATTAAAATATCAATTATTTTTATTTCTCCAAATTAGTAATGATGCCACATTATACTGACTATGGTTTATTTATTTATCTAAAATTCCAATAAACCATGGAGACAGATAACCAAAATTTTGATACATTGTAATTTATATATTTACATTCATTCCATTTTATCCACTGTGATTCTAACAAATTAATAAACCATATTATATCCAAATTAATCTAACTGTACTCAAGTTAATTTTCCTTACTTCTATAATAAAGACATGTTTTATACAAGACAGACTGTACTCTCACCTATCAGCTTGTGATTCTTAACCTTTGGAACAATCATTTATTAGTTTTCCTTTAAAAAATACTAGTAGTAGTCTTTTTATTTATACTAATTCTCATTTTCTTTGGTTGATAAACAGTAGGTATTTGATCAATCTTTGAAAGAAAATTGGTTACAGAAAAATAAAACTTCATAAAAGGCAGTAAAATAAACTTTGTGACCTCAGCATACACTTGAATTATAACTATAGCAGAATATTACAGACTTGAATTGATTTCTTCCCCTATGAATTAGACCTTTCCCAAAATATTTCCCTGGAGGTTTTTGATATAAAAAATAGTTATTCTCATTTTCTCAATTATAGATTATAGCTGGAGGATGGGTACAAGAACTGGTGACAAGATTTTCTATTTCAGAAATGTGTGTCCTCCTGACAGTTTAATTTCTAGATCTCTGGCACAGATGCTTTGATGGTGTATTTTCATTGATTCTAATTAAATGTCAGGCTCATAATTTACTCACATTGTTCCTTTTTCAATGGCATGAGAAAAAATGTAATGTTTTCTTCAATTTCTCTCTAAATTGACATCAGTTTTGTTACAGTGTGGTCAAAGAAGTCTTTTAGTGGTCAATGTGCTTCCCAAAATAAATGTGTCCACTTTTAGTGGAGCTTCCAATCAGCATTGTTACCAAATTGCTTTGCAAAGTTGTCCTAGGGTATTATTAGATGTATAACTTGACCCTCTCAAGGACTTCTAGAAAATAGTGTTCTATTCCATTGTTAATTTCTATTCTATTTACCTCTGCTATATGGCCATTTACATTTCTGTGTCTTGTTACTTCTGCTTCGCTATTGATTCAATATTAGTTTCTGTAGAGCATTAAAAAAATCATTTGTTGTAATTCCATCATACAAACTTATAATGTTCCTTAGAAAGAAGCAAGGGCCCATTTAATTACTACAAGTTAAAGCTATCATTAATGGATTCATTTTAAAAATAAATATGCTAATTGTAAAAAAAGTTGAAAAGAATAAATTTAAAAACTATTTTCTCAGATTTATTCATTGATGCTTTCTGGAATTTTAACTTAATTTAGTGATATTTCATGTGTCTTAAAACTTGAACCATTAGAAAAAACATGGGAAAGTATCGATTAACATTCAGGTGAATTGAATGTTTCAAGTGACTTAAAGTAATTAAATTATTTGTTTATGAAACATTATTCCTAATGCACGGTCTAAATAAAAGTTTTGAAGTGATGTGCTTTTGGAGTAAATGTAAGTAAATATATTCCATCTTCAACATTTATGGTTTATAAAGAAGTATTATAACACTGAATTTTAAAAATCTTGCATTTATATTGAGTGTTTTATTTTTCTATATGTTGTTTTATTGTGAAATCATATATATGTATGAATATATATTCTATAAGTAGTAGATACATACTTAGGCTGTGCAATTGCCAATGTTGATAAAACAATTAATAATTATAGATGTAAGAGTATATTTCAGAGTTGCTCAAATTTTGTCACATCCAAAGGGTTTTTAAAAAAAATGTTCAACTGGGTTTTGAAGTGATGAAATAGATTCTGTTGGAGGTTCATTAACCTTTTTAGACTATTGAGGCATCATTAAGACTTTCAAGATGATAATTTACTAAATTGCCACTATGAGGCATGTAAACCTGCTCTTTTGTGTAAAAATATCAAACTTCCTCTTGGGTAAAATTTTATTTGACAGAAAAATTCTTTCATTTTGATTTCAATTACTTTGCTGTACTTTTTCACTAAAACTTTGAAAAATGCTTTAGTTCCACATCTGAATCCATCTTATGTCTTCTTTACTACCATTTCAACTTCAGGAATCCTGGAAATGGCAATTCCCTTGAATTGGAAAAGCTCACAGGGATAGAATCTTTTCCCTGAGTTCCAACATATTTGCAAAGCAGTAATAGTCTTGGTATTACCCTATTATATTTCTCTCTGGAAGCTTTTATTTTAGCCATGAACTAATATCATACTGCAGAGTTTACTATAGATAGTAAGTTTTACTGGATTTTATGTGCATTAAGAGTTGAAAGGGAAGATTTACCAACTACTATGACAATAGATTGCTTCTGGAGGTGTATAAGAAAACTTGGACTCAGTTGATAAAGGGCTGCAGGTCACAGACAAGTCTGCTCTATCAAGCCTGAGTATTTAAGGTGTTACCAGAGGACACTAAGGAGAGTCATGCACCAGTAAACAGAGCAATCAGACAGCATTAGAAGATGAACCAGCAAAAGTGATTGGGGAGCAAAGCTTTGAGAGAGAGAGCCTGGGCAGAAGTTGATGGCTGTATAAATGTTAAAAACAACCCAGGCCTTGTAAAGAGAAGTCATAATGCTAGAAACCAATATTAGAAACTAAAGGAAAAGTGTTGATGTTTAAAATATATATAAACCAAATCACAAAGAGACAAAAAAGGAAAGAGACTACTTTCCATGAGTCCATAGATTTCTTTCTCAGCCCTGAAAGGTATGGGGGTCTAGGACCAAGAAGCAACTGCCCTAATTGAGATCTGAAAGAAATTAAAATGCAGTTCAGCATTACCTCTTCTGCTTTTAGTTCACAGCCTCTGAGCAACTGCAAAGCACCAGTAAAAAGCTCCCTACCTCAGGATGTATAATTCTGGTACAAAATAGGCAGTAAGTGCAAATGAGACCTTGACCAACAGTTTTATATTTACACAGATCTGTTTCTCTATTTTGTGTGCTGAGTTGAAAAAATGCTGTCTTATTTAGACCTAGGAGCAATTATTTGTGTTGTCTGAGAGAGAACTTGAAATTAATACAGCCAAAGCAAGAGAGATTTAGATACTCCTGACTTAGATTATTTACTTAGTAGCCTTTTAAAAAAGTAAAAATCATTTGTCAAAAGCGTTTGTAATATTTTGATATCAGAATGAATATACAAGGGAATGATATGAATCTTCCAATAGAAATAGAAACCTGTAATAATTTACATAATCTTTAAAATGACTTTGAATGTAGCTAGTGCCTTTTATCAGTTAGCACAGTCTTATTTTCCATTCTCTAGTCTACAGTTGGATTCAGTTTTCATCTAAACTCTCATTGATCAGCTCCATAACATACTAATATACTAATATATGTACCTATGTGCCAAAACAGAGCTTGCTTCCTCTCAGCCTTTAGTTCTCATGAAAAGATGTATACAGTTGGAATCTTATCTATCTATCTATCTATCTATCTATCTATCTATCTATCTATCTATATCTATCTGTCTATATATTTAAAGAATTAATATGCAAATTAAGCGGGGAAACCATAATGGCCATAGCCAGCTCAGGAGGAGGGGCTGGGCGTGGCCCAGAGCCTGAGAGAACAACATGTAGGGGAGCATGACCAGACCACTGATGCTGCCTGCTGTCCCCAGCAGGCCCTGGAGTGGGAGCAGAGAAGCAGGGGGTATGGCCAGGCTGCCACCACTGGGAGACAGCACCCCAGCAGGCCCGCCTCTACATGTGAGCTATAGAGGAAACACCTTTTCTGACTGCTCACTGGCTAAGTTCCCCACACCCCACTTGCAGTGTTCTTGGTAACTTGGGTAATAAGAATCCAAGAAAGAGATTTAGGGATTTTTCACCTCACTCCTGGAGGAAAAAACAAAGCTCTACTGCTGAAGGGGCTAAGAATGTCATATCCTGCTCTAGCCAGTTTGGCTCAGTGGATAGAGCCTTGGTCTGCAGACCACAGGGTCCAGTTTCAATTCTGATCAAGGGCATGTACCTAGGTTGCAGGCTTCTTCCTGGCCAGGGCCCATGTCAAGGCTCATGCAGGAGGCAACCAACTGAAATGTCCCTCTCACATTGATGTTTCTCTCTGTCTTTCCCTCTCTCTTCCACACTCTCTAAAAATCATTTGAAAAGTATCCTCATGTGAAGATAAGATTTAAAAAAAGAAAAAAAAATGTCATATCCTATGAAATGCCTAAAGAAAGTTATCATTTTTTCGTGGTAAAGAGACTGCATTCCATGTTGATGAAAACACCTTAGCGGCTGCAGTGATAGCAGCAGCGGGGTGATGGGGGTGGTTTCTTCCCCTGATCAGCCTGTAAAGGGAGACCAGCCTGCAGTTTAAGACATCAGTAAGACATCCCCTGAGAGCTCCTGGACTGCGAGCGTGGGCAGCCTGGGCTGAGTGCTCCTCCGTCCCCAGTGCATGAATTTTGTGCATACACGCACACACACACACACACACACACACACACACAAATTAAGTGGCCAGATTATTATGTGTTCAGCAATCATAATAATATGGCCACTCAGTGTATAAGAAAAAAAAGTTGAAGGAGTCTGTAGCTTTATTTCTCTATATAAAAAATATGCTCTATTTTTTTCACTAATGAATTAAGAAGCAGTGTTAATCAGTACTTTTCTAGGAAGATATACTACTAATAAAAATTTTCCAGATTTTGTTTTCAATGAAAATGTTAGTCGGGCCCTAATAGATTTGGCTCAGTGGATAGAGTGTCGGCCTGTGGACTGAAGGGTTCCAGGTTCGATTCTAGTCAAGGGCATGTACCTTGGTTGTGGGCACATCCCCAGTGTGGGTTGTTCAGGAGGCAGCTGATCCATGTTTCTCTCTCATTGATGTTTCTAGCTCTCTGTTCCTCTCTCTTTCACTCTGTAAAAAAAAATCCATAAAATATATATTTTTTAAAAAAATGTTAGTTATGATGAAGATTTGAAATCTTATTTTATTTCTCATTAACCTGTTTTCCAGCTTAGACATATGACTGTGGATGAGTCAAGTCTTGACTGTTTGAAGGCAAGAAGCTCTGTTGATTCAAACACTGAGCTAGAAGGTGAACTTCATTTGTCTGATCTGAGCTTAAGCTACACCTTTATAATATTTTCTGATTGTAGGCTGTCAGCATTTGTTCTGATCCTAAATAATTGTTTTAAAATTTGATGTCATTAGTTATGAGTTGTTCTGGAAAGGAAGCATGTTATTCTAGAGAAAAGTCATTAGTATGAAAGAATGATTCTGTGCCCCATACTGTATAATAAAGAGGTAATATACAAATTGACCATCACTCCAACACACAAGATGGCCACCACAAGATGGCCTGCAGGGGAGGGCAGTTGTGGATGATCAGGCCAGCAGGAGAGGGCAGTTGTGGGCAATCAGGCCAGCAGGTGAGGGCAGTTGGGGACAACCATGCTGGTAGGAGTGGGGCAGTTGGGGGCAACCAGGTTGACAGAGGAGGGCAGTTAGGAGAAATCTGGCCAGCAGGGGAGCAATTAAGCACTGATCAGGCTGGCAGGGGAGTGGTTAGGGGATGATCTGGCTAGCAGACAGAAGCAGTTAGGGGCAATCAAGCAGGCAGGCAGGCAAGCATTTGGGAGCCAGCACTCCTGGATTGTGAAAAGGATATCCGACTGCCCATTTAGGCCCTGTGGGATTGGGCCTAAATGGGCAGTCAGATATCCCTCGATGGGTCCCAGATTGGAGAGGATGCAGATTGGGCTGAGGGGCACCCTCCCATGCTCCCATGCATGAATTTTGTGCACCGGGCCTCTAGTATATATATATTTGACTAACTTGGTGGATGAGTCATATATATATATGCAAATTATTTCCATGGGAGACCAATCACTTGCCATTATGTGCACTGACCAATCACTTGCCATTATGTGCACAAGGGGCAGTGTGGAATGAAGGAAGACCCTAGCCAGCAGTTGGCAGCTATGGGAGACCCAGGTTGGCAGTCAGAAGGAAGGCCCAGGACTGTAGCCATAGGCCCTGATTGGCCTTAATTGCCTAGCAGGCCTAGGGACCCTACCCATGAATGAATTTTGTGTATTGGGCCTCTAGTTGAGTATAAAGAGATATGTTCATCTTTTCATGTGAACTCATCCTTTGTGTCAGAAAATAACACTGCTGCATCTATGCTCTGTTATTACTTAAACCAGCAATACTCTCTATACTGGGGAGGAAAGGAGAAGGAAAATAAATCCCAATGAGTTGTTAAAGCAACTTCTCTGTCTTTAACTTGGTCATGTAAGCAAAATATATCTTTCAAATCTGATTGCTAATGTGTGTTATTTTCTAGAGTAGCAGATGTTTGGTCAGGCATGTATCATTGGTAAGTACCGATGGCTTGATTCACTATGCTTAAAAGTAATGCAGTTTATTAAGTTCATGCATTGTAATCCAAACTAGCAGGAATGAGCCCAAAATGCACCTGGGAAAATGAGTTCTAATCATGGCTACATCTTAAACTCTTCAAACTCTATTCGACTTCTGAACAGATGCTCTTATTTAAATGTAAAACCAATGACTTATGATAATAAAAGTGTAATATGCTTAATAGACTGGACTAAGCCGGGGCTTGGAGGGAAATCTGGTTCGTGGGTGCCAGAGGGAAGCCAGTGCCGGCAGCCAGGGGGAAGGAAGGCCTACTTGTGCATGAATTCCATTCATCAGGTCTCTAGTATTAATATAATAATGTATTTAGACTGAAGAATGTTCAGACTGCAACCATAGGACTAGATGTCTGCTCTAAAGATATTTACATAATCACAAGGGAAATAATACAGGTATTTCAAACACTACCAATTTGTCCCACCAAGTTAGTCAAATAAACAATTGTGTTTTTCTATTATCTAATATACTATATTGGTGAACTATGAAGAATAAAATTGGCAGCACAAACAGCGCTTTTTCTAGTCATTTACACTTCAGTCTCTGGTTAGCACTTATAATTTCAGTTTTTAACTTAAGTATAGTGGAATGTCAATGTAAGATCTATAATGCCTCTACCCCATGCATTTGTGCTATGTTCCTACATAATATTTTGACATCTTTATACTCAACAGTTTTTATTCTCCTTGGGTTTTATTTTAATTACAAACCTGAGTCTGTTAGAACAGAAATGGTTCATAATGGTTTGACCATGATGAATTACTTACATTATCTAATGCATCTTCATGTAACATGACCAGCTTGCTTTACAAAACAGATAAAAATTTAATATCTTTGAATTGTTTTTCTATATTGACTTTGGTGTGCACTTGGGTAAGCAGTAATCTTTTCTGAGAAATGGCTTATTGTTGCAACATTTTAAGCAAATCAATTACCTTCCTGTAATGCAATAATATTACAATATGCAGGCAACCATTGCTTCCATTGTATATGACACAGTCAATTTTATGAAGCTGTAAACATTCATATCAGTGCTATTTAGTTTATAGTAATACGATTTGAAATGGAGAGATTGGCCAAGTTATATTAATATGTTATCTAATAAAGCTCATTATGTCAGAAGCTCCTTGGAAAATAGACATACAGGTTTCAGGTTCAGAGGTTCAATGAAAGAATCAGAAAACTATGTGGAAGAAACATCAAAGTGACAAAATGAATATGAGTCTCTCTTTGCACTAGGAAATAACTTGGTAGATTTGGTACTCTCTCTCCAATGTGTTAATTATTCACGGAGTAACTTTCCCTATATTCTAGAGTTGCATCCATCCAATTAAAGCTATATTCACTTTCTAACTATGTTTCCTGATACTTTTCTTACAAATCTTGGTTAAAATGCCTAACTAAATTATTCTTTTTTTACATAAATCAGGTTATGATGTCTCTTTGCTTAAAACCTACCAATGACTTCCCATTGAAATTAGAATGCAAATGTCTTGACATAGCTCTAAGGGCCTCACATGACCCATCTTGTCCTACCTGCCTCTCCTAACTTTTCTCCTGCCACTCTCCTCTTTCCTCCCCTGTGGGCTTCTTCTGTTCCTCAAGCATGCTATGCTGATTAATTCCTGTCTCTAGGTTTGGAATACTCTTCACAGCTGCTCCCCACCCATCATTTGGGCATCAATTCAAATGATACTTCCTAAAAGAGATCATTTCAGTCATCAATCTAGTCCTTGTTTACTCTCTAGTTCTTAAACTCCTCTATATTGTTATTCTCTTTTATTTTCTTCATGGCAGTTGAAATTATCCAAATGTATTGGTTGTTCTGCTTGATTATTATCTGATGAGAACAAGGGCATTGATAGTTCACTGCTGTATCCTTAGCACCTAGAACACTACATGTAGGAAACATTCAAAAATCATTTGTTAACAGATAAATGAATGAAAAATGAATACACATTCCAAGTAAGTATTCGAAGAGACCATTACCCTGGGGTCAGATACAGACTCAGTTGGCAGGTGAACAGAACAATTCTCTTCTATTGTGTTACCTTGCTGTAATAGATACACTTTAGTGATATTGACCTTTATATGGAAACCTTATACTCTATGCCTCATGCTCACGTCCTCCAGAGCGAAGAAATAACCCAACCTTATAATGTTATTAATGAAACAACCTTATTTAAAAAGGTGGCTTCAAGTGTAGACATTGCCTACACTTAAAGCAACTTCTACATTACTTATAGAATAGTGCTTTCTACTAAAAAGTCAATATTCCTGGATTATTATTACAAAGACCTTGCTTTCCTCCTATATAATTATACCTCCAAGGAGTAATCAGATATCTATTGTTAGAATTACAATACTTATGAGATGTCACTTTAAAAGTTCACTCCCTTTTATTCAGCAGTTTAAATGGTGTTCAGGCAATATATCATTATTCTTCCCAATAAATTGCATGAGAAATAACACAGTATCTTTGAAATTACTGCTTGTTGTCAGCACTATATACCACCACATAAACAGTATGTGGTTTGTACAGTAGATAATTTTTCCTGTTTATATTCAGCAAGCTCTCAGGGCTACACACTAACACCAGCTGTTAAAAATGACAGTAGTATTTTATCTCTCACTACCAGGATTCTTTATGTAGAATTTTTTTTTATAAATAGTACATGTGTCTGAATAATGATAAAGGTCAATATGATAAACAGTGGTATGTTTTGCAGGATTCATTTGCAATTTAAAATGGAATGCAACTAGAAAAATTACATGGCAAAGTCAGGTATAGGGAAAGTCACATTCTATACCTAAATTTAAGTCAATCGTATTATTCAGAAATATCTAAAGGATAGAATAAAGATTTTCCTATCTTAGAATCCGTTCAAGGTGAATCATGGAGAGGTATATGTATAGGTATCTTTTATTACATACCTATCTAATAAAAGTGCAATATGCAAATTAACCATCACCCCCACTACACCCACAAGCCACGCCCACCAGTCAATCTGGAGCGGGTATGCAAATTAACCCCAACCAAGATGGCCACGGCCAGGGAAAGAGCAGGAGGGAAGCTTGGGTTTCCCCGGTGATGGAGGAAGCCAAGCTTTCCACACACCCTGGTGGACCAAGGCCTTCCTCCACTCAAGGCTATAAAGTTTCAATTATAGAAGATAAATAAATCCCAACAGAAATGGTTGCCACCACTGAGAGAGCAGGAGGCTTGGCTCTGCTTCAGGCTACAAAGTTTCAATTATAGAAGATAAATAAATCCCAGATACCAGGGCAGCTACTTGGGTTACCAGGGAGCATGGCTGAACTGCAAACCACCCCAGGCCCCTCGCTCAGGCTACCCCATTCCCCAAGGGAACCCCCACCCTGATATGGGACATCCTTCAGGGCAAACCAGCTAGACCCACCCATGCGCCAGACCTCTATCCTATCTAATAAAATAATAATATGCAGATTGAACATCACTCCAATACACAAGATGGCTGCCCCCATGTGGTCAAAGATCCTGCCCCCATGTGGACACAAGATGGCTACCAAAAGATGGCCAGCAGGGGAGGGCAGTTGGGAGGAACCAGCCTGCAAGGGAGGGCAGTTGTAGGCAATCAAGCCTGCAGGAGAGGGCAGTAGGGTTGACCAATCCTCCAGGGGAGGGCAGTTAGGGGCAAACAGGCTGGCAGAGGAGCAGTTACTGATCAATCAGACTGGCAGGGGGTGATCAGGCTGGCAGGCAGAAGCAGTTAAGGGCAATCAGCAAGGCAGGCAGGCGAGCAGTTGGGAGCCAGCAGTTCTGGATTATAAGAGGATCCCAGATTGGAGAGGGTGCAGGCTGGGCTGAGGGACACCCCCCGCCTCTTCCATTCACACATGTCATGCATCAGGTCTCTAGTGAGGATATAAAACTAGTTGAGTTTCAAAAATCCAAAAGTGTTTATTGATAACTGTTTCCCTCTCACTTTTGTCTGTTTTTTCTTCCTATGTTTTTATAAAATATATATTTTATTGATTTTAGATAAGAAGGGAGGAGAATGAGAGGGATAGAAAAATTGACAATGAGAGAGAATATTGATAGGTTGTCTTCTGCGCCACCACATTGCAGACTGAGCTCAAAACATGAGCATTTGCCCTGACCGGGAATCAAACTTGACCTCCTAGTTCATAGGTCAATGCTCAAGCACTGAACCATGCTGGTCAGACTCTTCCTACATTTTTTTTCTTTAAGAAAAAGCAAACCCCTCAAGGATAAGCACTGTATCTCTTATATCAAATACATAAGTTCTGAAAGGGGTCAGCTAAGAATGGAGTAACTTTCTTAAGACCATTTCCTTTGTTTAGAAAGCACAGATACACTTGCTTAGATTTATCACAAAAAAAAACAGAGTTAGCAAGTTTGTTTTTTAAGCCTGTGTATTTCTCTAGTATTACGTACCACATCACAGAACTTAGATAAGATTCCCGTGATCAATTAATATAAGTCCAGGCTACAGGGAAAACCTCAAGGTCAATGTGATCAAACATGTTTCAAATAAAAACAATTGACACTAGGTCAGGATCTAAAATATTTTATGTTTCACTCAAACACATTGGGCTAAAAATTGTATGCAGTAAAAATTAAATGAATGTAAAATATTATTTGTTATTAGATGATAGATATTTATATGTGGTTTAAATAACATGAATAGTACTTGAATTTAGAAAACTATTATAAAACTTGCCTTATCGACACTTGTATTTTTCTCATTGAAACTATAGTACTGAGTCATGTAGCTTCCATAGCTCAGTCAGTTCTTCTAGATGTACAACATCTTGATTTCAGTTACTTTAACGTTTCCAGGGGTGATATCACATTTGATTTTATCCAAGTTCTAGTTTAATCCAGAAAACAAAGACTAATAGTAAAGAAAATAAAAAGTTTTCAAGTTACATGTCATGTATTTATCAAACATCAAAATATTTGAATATAGCATATGTATAAAATGCATTTGTACATGTATTTATATAAAAATCTTTCTAAGATTAATGACTGCTCCATTGGTTGGGGGATGCTCTGTAGAGAAATTCTGACTCTCTTATGAATAGTGAGATGCTTTCTAAGTAACACTTATCCAGGGGTCTCTTAAACAGTCACCATATCTGGAATTTATCCCCCATTCCCCTGGACAACCACAACAAATATTTATTAAATTCACTTAACACATTATGGGAGAACCTTCTAAATTGTCACTGAGGACCCATTTAATCTCAGTTCATACTCATAGCTAACACAGTTGGATCTCTTGTCTCTAAATCAAAGTAGGACAGAAAGAATCCAATTGGATTGAGAAGAGGAAGTAGAAAAATCTAGGGCAAGAAGTAAGAGGTGATGACAACAAAAGAAGAGAGTCGGATGCTGAGGATCAGTCCGCTGCTTTTAAGTTTGTGTCTGTTTTAGAAGAGGGACAGTTATTCCTGCAGACTTCACCCAAGCCTCACAGTTCATCCCAATGACCATCAAGGACTAAATTTAGGAGACATAATATATAAATTATTTATAAATGTGAGAGTTAGACCATAGCTCAGAGTTACCAAGATTGGATTCAGTTTTATTCAACATACTCCATTTATGAAGACAGGAAAATTGTAGTATATTCTAGAAATGTTTACAACAAGTTGAGGTCACATTTTTTTTTTGAAAATTTGGTCCTTAAAAAGATCTATTTCAGTTGCCTGAAATATTCATTTTTCTAAAACTAGTATTTACTGTATGGCATTGAATATTTCTCATAAGTAGAAAACACCACTTATTCATTTTGGCATGAAGAGCAATTAACAAGGTGTCTGGCATGTAGGTCTCCAATAATGTTTGTTAACTAAAACTACTGAGTTAATTTGTATAGAGTTCTAATTTTGCTGTTCAGAGAGAGTTGCGTTTATCAGCAGATTCATATGGTTCAATATAATGATGGCAAATAAATGAAGAATTACTAACTTGTCCATTGACTAGAATTGGAAGATTTTTGTGAAAAAATTACTATATTGGTCTGTTAGATGATACGAAGGCCAGACATAATGTTTTTCTGTGTCGTGTCTTTACATTAAAGTAACTGTGAGCAAAGTCTAAAGTAAATGGCAATACAACCTTATTATATCTGGTATAAGACTCCTAGAAGATAAACACCTTCATGTGTTTAAACAAAGACTACATCCACCTTCACATTTATTTGGACCTAGAAAGAAGCAATGGGGTTCTGCTTAAACAAACAATCACAGAAATCCATAGTTGGTGTCTACTAGGTGACCAAGTTTAATCAATTATTAATAGTTATTTTAAATGTATTCATATTATTCTATCTGTAATTACCACTCTTGATATTGCAGAACCCCAAAATCGGGGGTTGTAAATTCTTTCTTGATTCTGGCTTCTAAAACCTTTCAGAAACTGTTTACATGCACAAGCAACTTCTCTAAATAGTTCATATGCCCTTTACTCCCATTTCTTTTTATATAGTCAAAGAAAGGCATGAAATACAGATACAAGTGGATGTGGATAATGCTCTGAGAAGCTTGGGCACAGAATAAACTACAGTGATGATTTATTATTCTAATAAACATTCATCAGGCACTGGAACTGTTCCAGGTACTTTAAAAATATACTCTTACTGGGTTTATGCCCGTGAGACCTATAATAGAGTTAAATCATGAAATGGAAGAATGAATAGAAGGCAGTATGAGCAATATTTTACTAAGCACTTGATTGATTTAATTTTGTGTGAAAAACTTCAAATTTGACCCACTTAGGTGGGAGAAGGGTGGAAAAGTGAGTATATATGTTCTCTTTTCAAGGTGGGATTACAGAGCCTAGTAGAAACTGCAAATCAATCATGAATATTAGAAAATAATGAAAAAGATAGATGTATTGATAGGAAGCAGAAAATAATGAAAAATTGGCAGGCTCAGGAAAGGAAAGAAATGTCAAAAGTGAAAGAAATATCAAAATAAAAGAATAAAGACAAACAGTTGAGAAGAGAGACGGGAGCTGCAGCAGATTGTGCAAAGAAAGGCTTGGGGTGTCAGGATCAAATATAATCAAAGCAAGAATGAGGAGTTTAGTACTTGTCAGAGTGACAAAGAGTTTGTAGATTGTAATAAAGATAGTGCAGGACACTACTAGATAAAAAATAAAAGCTCAAGGAAGTTCTGGAGAATCTAAATTGAAATTAGCCACTCTCTTCCTGTTATTGCTGCACTAGAATAATTTAATGTTAAGTGGTGCTTACCTGTAATCAGCACTTATTAGATCGATAATTTGAAATCTGCAATGTAGATAAAATGGACTTTTGGGGTTTTGCCTTTCTTATGTGAGACCTGAAAATTTAGGAATATCATTCCCTAATTTATTTAATTTTTTTTTGTCTCTCCTGTAAGTTGGGTCTGGCCATAAGTCACCACTTGGTTAAAAGAAAACATTTTCATATGCTACTGAAGAAAAACAGTGATTGAATATGGTTTTGCTTAAGTCATACTCATTTACACTTGTGGGAATGTGTAGCATCTTAAAACAGCATTTCTTTAACTTAGAAAGTATGCAGAGCAGGTAAAAACAGAGCTTTAGAACCAAAATGCTTGGTTTAGAAGGCTAGCTTTGACACATATAAACTGTGTAGTTTTAGAATAAATACTCAAACTCTCTGTGTCTTATTCAATCTATATAAATGTTGATATTACTCATATCATCTAGTAGTATGAAGATTAAATGATTTAGTTTTAGTTGTCAGATTTCACAAAGAAATAAAAATAAAACAATAAAAATCAGCTAAATTTGAATTTCAGATAAAGAATAAATATACTTTTTGTATAAGTAATATTTGCACCTACTATGAGACAGTTATGATAAAAACTATTTGTTGTCTATTTGAAATTAAATGTTAGCTATTTTAATATTTTGCTATCTAAATATTTTTATATTTTATTTCTTCATTTTATTTGACAACTCTTATATTTATGGACTTGCAAAATCAGTTCTGTTACTTAGGAATATACGTATCTGTTTCTCATATGATCAGTAAAATAATTTAATCTAGCATATCCATTGCTCTTCATTTAATTACTCTATCACAGGATTAATCCAATGTAATTATTCTTTATATACACATCCTCTGCCAAGTGTTATGAGTGACCATTGAATTTATAAGCACTTATTAAATTGTTTCCAACTTCCCAGAGTTTCTTGAAAAAAATAATTGTACAGGGAGATAAATTTTAGCATTAAGACTCTGAATAGTTGCTTCCTTTCAGTGACAATGAGAAATATATTACCATTAAAAATCTATATAATTTATTGCACAATTACAGCAATAAAGAAGGAAAGATATTTGAGACAAAAAATAAAAATAAAACAACACAAACCTAAAAGGCAGCCATTCTTGTTGTCTACCCACGTATTATTTCTACTAACTTCTTAATTCAATGACAGTTGTTCATTAGATTAAAGTGAGAAAAACTAAGGTTTCCTTCTCTTTTTCCTTCAAATAATCTCTTTTGCTTTGCCTTTATTACTAAGACCCCAGTATTTTCTTGTCTCAGCTGAATATCACTCAAAACTCACTGATATGCCAGGAGTTAATTGATTCTGGGTCAGTGTTGTTAGTTTAGGGATTTAAAATTTACAAGAGTTTCTTAAATATGAAACATATTCAAGAGCCAAAGAAAGAAGTTAATATTGGTGAAAAACAATTAGGTATTTTAGTCCAGATGATTTGCCTGTATACCTTTTCATCACACACAATACATTGAAAAGTGTGAGGTGAAAGCTTAGATCATTACTAGATTCTTCCTTTAAAAATTAAAATAATAATATCCTGAAGCAAGTAGCAATTAAAAATTCCTTTTAATAAAATCAATTTTGTTCTTATAGCCATAAACCTTATCTTTTTTAAAATTTAAGAATAGCTAAGAGTATTATTTCAAGCTTATCATGGAGATATTATAGCATAGAGAAGTGGCTTGCTCATGATTAGTCAGACTGAGCCAAGACTTAAAATGAATTTTAATGAGCCCTCATCCACTGTCAATGGGTATTGTCTCTATGGATATGCTCCATTGCTATAGAAGAAGGAATAATTTACTCAGAGGCCACCCAGTTGCTAAAGTGAAAAAGGCATAACATATCCACAGCTTTCTCAGGAACTTTGAAATGGAATACAATCATTATTTATTGAGCACCTATAGAGCACAAGGTGTTGAGATAGATCTGGGCAATATAATATATACAGGCCTTTCCCTTGATGATGGTACAATAAAGTAGAGAAAAGAGAAGTTCTGAAAGGTATACTTTAAGATAATCAAAGTGCCCTTAAGTTGTGCTTCGGGCAGTCAGAGGTCACATTTAAAATACTCGACACTGCAGTGAAACGGTTATACTGAAAAATAATTGATACTTAATCTTTTCTTTTACCAGACAAATGATCTTATGGCAGGTTTCACTGGAGATGATTACAGGTTGACAGCCCTCATTTTTTGTTTCAGAGCTTGTACAGTTACAGCACACAGTGGGTGTTCAATTACTATGTGCTAAATTTTGGAAAGAATCCATGCATCATCATAAGAAAGTAATGGACCTCACTTGGCTTTTAGGGAGCAAACAGAACATGCAATTCCTTTCCCCAGATCTAACAAGTGTCCTTTTGCTTCCTAAGTATGCAAAACTGCTCTGGATGGTTAGAGTTCTCTCTACCAATTCTTTTCTATTTTTAAGTATGTGATATTTTAGGTTAAATAAAGTAAAAAGGATTTTTAAAAAAGTATTTGTAACTTGCTACCTCTTTGATTTTATTTTGATATAGTTTGTCTAAAGGACAAAAGAGTACATATGACCATACACATATTTATTATTGTTTTTAATAATTTATTGATTTTTTATGAATGTTAGGCCCTGTGCAAAATGCTTATTTGTGTTAACTCATAGACTCATTGCAACTCTTGGCAATTAGTGTCATTAAGATTTTCCAGGTAAGACAAATGAATGTTTAGAAACATTAACTAAAATAACTAGAAAGTAAATATTTGAACTCAGTCTCAAGCTAGCCAAACCTAACCAAAAAAAAAAAAAACCCCACTATCTTCTTAATTATTGTCATTTAAAAAACCAAGCACTCAATTTAAAATATTTATATGTTCTGGCTCCCTTTATCATATTAAAATGTACTAATCTTACTTGGAAGTATACTTAATGTCATCCTCATTTGACTTTCATGCTCTAAGCACTTTTAAATTCTGAGATTTATGACACTTTTTTGTTATTTTAAAAACTATGTTTTGATTTCTATCCTGACCTTACTGGAGAAAAAATGTTGATTCTGTAGTTAAAGAAAACAAGCTGGTGGCCAGGGAAGATGCAGAGCTCCCTCAACACACAGGAGATGTTTTCCAGAGTGGATAGAGATCACTGAAGCCAGAAGAAAAATACTGACAGATCTGACAGTGATCTACATCTCTTTCTATGTCATTATCTCATTGATGAAAAGAGATTCTTTTGCTCAATGGAAACAAATATCAGGCACTGAAGTAGTTGCTTACAAATAAGATGAAAGCACTTAGACTGCAAAAAGCAGCTTTCAGAAGGCAACAGACCTTGTCAAACATGGACTTCTAGCTAAGATATGGAAATAGCGCAAGTAGCCAGCAGCAGATGAATGGGTAAAAATATGTGGTACATTTACACAATGGAATAATATGCAGCATTAAAAAAGAAGGATCTCTTACCCTTCAAGGCAGTGCAGAGGGACCTGGAGAGTATTATGCTAAGAAAAATGAGCCAGTCAGAGAAAGACATGATGTCACTCATATGTAATGTCTAATGAACAAAATAAACTGATGAACAAAATAGATCCAGAGATAGAAGCATGGAACAGACTGATGAATCTCAGAGGGAAGATGGGGGGATGGAGAGGGAAGAGGTTGACCAAAGAATTTGCATACATATGTACATAGCCCATGGACACAGACAATAGTGTGATGAAAGACTTTGGGTCATGAAGTGGGAGGTCAGTAGGGAAAAAGGGGGATATCTGTAGTACTTTCAAAAACAAATATAAATTTCTAAAGTAAAAATAAAAATAAATACTAGTAATTTTTGTTGGTTCAGTCCTGACTCTTGATTTTACCTCCTCTTAGCTTCCTACACAAGGTCTCCTATTGACATATTTTATGTTTTCAGTATTTGAACCCTTGACTTCTATTAATCCTTTTCACTTTTCAAAGATCTCCTCAGGTCCATCTCTTATTTATTTATTTATTTATTTATTTATTTATTTATTTTACAGAGAGAGGAAGGGAGATGGGTAGAAAGATAGAAATTTTCATGAGAGAAGGACATCATCAACCAATTGCCTCCTGCACGCACCCCTATTGGTTTCTGGGTCAATGCTCAACTGCTGAGCCAAACCAGCTGGGCAGTCTGACTCTTAGCTCACAATTGTTTTTCTGAATGTCAGCAGTTTCTTTGACTTATGAGACTAGTAAAATATTTCTAGCCCAAATGAAGATCAGGTCTGATGTTCAAGATGCACCTCTGTGGATAATTTCTTCCATCTTACCTCATTCCAATGGGAACCTAATGCATGGCAACATTTCCCTTCTGCCATGTTCTGGGTCTCCTTTCATCTGCTATTCAAATCCGATTTCTATTCTAGATCTTACCCAAACTCTCAACTGAAAATGTTTACTTAATGCACTTAAAACCAACTATGGAAAAGAGGAATCTAGTCTAGACTATATTTATTTTTCTAGATACAGATTGAGATAGATGGTTGTTTCTCAGACAAGAACATCCTCTAGTGGGCATTAGCATCATTAGGAAGTCTTGTTAAATCTCGGATTAATTACATACACTCCACTTCTACAGGTTTTGGTTTAGTAGATTTGGTTTGGGGAAGGGAATGGGAGTCTGAATCTGTATTTCAAAAAAGTTTCCAGAAGCTGTAACTATTGCTGGACCATGAAACATACTTCAAGAAATTGATTTAGAGTGACATATGTAGTGGTCCCATTTTCCTATTTATTCATCAGATGACAAAAACTCAGTCCAAACTGGCCAAAACAAGAAAAATCATTTAGTGGATCTTATAAATGAAAGATCAGACAGAGGGCAACAACCAGGACTACAAGCTTTATTAGAACAGAAGGACCTGCTGGGCTATCTCACAAGGGGAGAGCAGCCACACATGCAGAGGTGAACACGTCTTTTGAGTGGAGGGATGGGAAGGCATGGGGGCTTAGTGTACTCAGGACTCGCTGATTGGTGGCTTAATGTATGATCATATAGGAGCAAGGACTTAGGGTATTCGGCAGGTGGTGATTGGTGGTTTAATATATAGTCAGTATAAGGTGCCTGGTTAGGTACTCAGGTATGTCCAGGATGCAGGTTACATCATACTCTGCCCACCAGTTGCGGGGAGGGAGGATCTATCAGTAAATTAAATTTTAGGATTTATGGCTTATGGCCTATCCACTTCTCAAACCTCACAATATACTGTCAGTAATTAGCTTCTTCCCTTCTCTTGGTTATTCAGGGTTGGGTTTCTTCTGAGGTTGTTTCTGCCCAGGGGAAACCTGGGCACCAGCAGTTTCAGGCAGCTGTATCTCACAGAGATTTCCATAGCAGTGTCAGGCAGCTGTATCTCACTGAGAACAGCATTTCCGTTTCAGTACCCTCACACCAAATCCTGAGGTTGACTGTAATGTACAAACATAGGCTGTGTGCTAATTTTTAAACCAAATCCTGAGGCTGAAAGGATGAAATGATTATATAGGCTTTCTAAAATATATATATTTTATTGATTTCAGAGAGGAAGGAGAGGGAAAGAGAGAGATAGAAAGATCAATGATGAGAGAGAATCATTGTTAGGCTGCCTCCTGCACACCTCCTACTGGGGATTGAGCTGGCAACCTGAATATGTGCCCTTGATCAGAATCAAACTTGGGACCCTGCAGTCCATGGGCCAACACTGTATCCACTGAGCATACTGGCTAGGGCAATAAGCTTTTTTTTTTTTTTTAACATGAACACAAGGGACCAAAGGAAAACCAGAGGCTATAGTCAGAAGATGGAATTGATGTTGCATTCTTAAACAGGCAAAAAAGTTAAAATAAAAACACAAAAAACTCTACCCTAAAGATGTCCACTGAAGGTCAGCACTACCACTTCAATGCCAACAGGAGTTCCCAGTTTGGGAGGCAGTGAGGGAAGAAAGACTTCAGTGCACGCTGCTAAATTTTGATACAGCTTAGCTATGGAGCAGAGCAACTGTAAGCCAGCTTGCTGGTGATCCAGCCCGATTTTGATGCAGCTCAGCAGTGGAACAGCAGCTGTGAACCAGCTCAAGTGAGGCAGCCCCGGTGGCATGGCTGCATTCTGCTCCAGCCAGACAGCTCCAGCTCAGATGGTACAGTTCCAGGTGGGGAAACAGTTTTAGATGAACATTGAAAGTATGCTCTTTGAATCACAGTGGGGCTGATGTATTCAGAAAGAAGTCCCTGCCCTTGGTCCCTGTTTGGTCCATTCTCAGGAAAATGAGTACTCAAATCTTCACAGCTTGATTAATCCAAAAATCACTGCCTGCTTGAGTGGAATAGAGCTGCTCTGATTGGTAGTTGAAGATGATAGTGAAACTATATCTGCGGAGCTCCTGTTGGATAGGGAACCTCTCAGTCCTATTGATTGAAGTAGGATTTCAGGGACTCCTTTATCAGGGTTGGCCTAGATGTCAGGAACACTGCAGGCAGGCAGTTTGGTTCAGGTTCTCCCTGAAGGGCAGCTTTTATGAAAGGTCTCTCTATAGCAATGGCTCCTAAACTCTGTTTTCCAATTTGAGCCCAGGTAGCCATCAGGAGCCCTTCTTAACAGGTACTTCACTCTTGGAGTCAACAGTGTAAACTCTGAAGAATATAGAGAATATGCAATCGAGTGCATATAAAACTCAGCATGATACCAAATGCATAATTACTTAGTACATATTTGTCAAAAATATATTATAATTATACTGGCGGACCCCTCAGTAAAACACATGATTATCTAACCACTATGCGGTATGTGTGAAACTGATATGGAATAGTATTGAAAGTAAATAGTATTTGAAAAAAAATAAAATGTATTATGACTGGTGAATGACATAAAATGCAGTGATTAAAATCACTGTCCTAGAACCCAGATTAGGGAGCTTGTCCTTACTACAAACCTTTGTAGTAAGGAGCCTGTCCTTACTACAAACTTTGGAAAACATGGGTTAAAATTAAATATCTAAAAAATGAGTATATTACCAATTTCAATTCAATATATACCTCTAATGTTAAATTTCTTATTTGTATTTAATACCTGATTTGATGCAAAATCAATAAAAAGTAGGAAGACAATAGAATATGCATATGCTTATATATCAGAAACACTAAATGTCTAAGTCTATAAATAAAAAAGTCATGCAGTTGGCATAATTCATATTCTAAACTTGGTCATGGCAATAAGAACGTTATTTCCAGTTAAGGTTTAAAAATTTTCACACTGCTGGTTTTTAGTTTCTGAAAATTTGGGGGCGGGGATAGAAAGAAAAGAGGGGAAAGAGGGAGAGGAAATATGGGACTGTAATTTGTTTATTTGAAAATATGAATAAAAATGTGATGAATTCGTGAATGATGTTGGTTTGAGATTTCTGAAAGCCAGCTATTAAAAACGCATGTGCCAGGGCTGATGGAGCTGAGGGAGAAGTGAAAGGGGGAAGACATGGTGTCAGGCTCAGGAACATGAAGCTGCA
Organism: Antrozous pallidus; assembly: GCA_027563665.1. Lineage (NCBI taxonomy): Eukaryota > Metazoa > Chordata > Mammalia > Chiroptera > Vespertilionidae > Antrozous > Antrozous pallidus. The sequence continues at coordinate 75,871,600 of CM050508.1, forward strand.
TCCTCAGACATTGCCACCCCAAAGTCATTCTTAGCACAGAGGTAGTGTTTAATTTTTATTTGTTTATTGCTATAGGTCAATTGTGTGCCTACAGCAAGACTAGTGAGAGATGAAGAGAGAGATGCTGAGCATGAATTGTGCACTTAAGTTTTCTATTTTATCCTCCTTCTTTCACAAAAGGAAAAAAATAAGTGAAAAATTTCCATCAACAAGGGAATCAGCTGAAGGGAGAAAGAAGGAGAGCCTGCCAACAGCTAACTGACCTGGTTTATTCCTGTAAAAGCATCCAGGCAATAGCAGCAGAAAGAAAGGAACAATAAAAGAGAAGAAGAAAAAAGGAGGGACCTCAGAGCAGCACTCTTTTTAAGGTTGTGTTAATGGAAAAGGTTGCGGATATTAGGTGTTCACTTTTCTGGTGGTGGTTTATGATCTCTGTCATCAAGGAGAAGAGAATCTTTGAAAATATAAAGCAGTGGTAGATTCCTCCTTTTAAGTCCTCTCCCCTTGCACTTTCCTGTTGATGTATAACTGAGCTAGTTGGTCAGAAATCAGGAACTAATTTGTGGAACCAAACCCAAAATTTGGGTTTTCTTTAAAAAAAAAAACACCACAAAAACTGGCCTGAAAAACATAATACAAAAATGAATAGAAATCAGAATGAATAGAAATTTAAAGACACAGGCGTAAGTTTTAAAATACAACCCTTCCTTCATGTGAACTTAATGTATTTAAAATGGCTTTAATTTAGCACCTCAAACTTTTCAAGGAAATGGTGATTTTGCTTTTCCTGATAAGGATGCAACGACAGACCCTTCCTGATTCATCGTGGAGCAGCCATGCACAATTACCTGTTTTGTTCTATTCCCCTTTCTTTGAAATCACTGGTATTGGTTTTATCAGAATCCATTTGCCTTTTTCTCATTTAGCACTTACTATGTTGCTAAAATCTCAGAATCGTCCAGTCTGAAAGCACCATGAATGAGTTCATTGTTGAGGTCCAAATGCACCCCGTTTCTTTATTCTACTTCCACACTGGCCTCATTGTTGCAGCCCAAAATGGCAGCTTGCAGGGGCGAGTAGCAAGAAAAAAATGTGACAGCCTATTTCTGAAAAGCAAATGGAAAATACCTTTTGTTTAAGGGATATATATATATATATAATTTCTTCTATCAGAGTAAATTGCAGGCTCTTTTCTTTCCCCAATAGAGCATTTTTAGTAAACAAAATCAACTAATGTGGCCATGACAAACATGTCACAACCCTCATGTCCTATTGCTGATCTTATTTCTTTGCTAAGGATGCCCTAGTACATTAGGCTATTGATAAGAAAGATCCCTACCAAGCTAAGGAACTACTGTTTTGTTTTGTTTTTCCTATTCAGTTTGAGGTTCTGTTAGCCCTACATCCAACAACCCTTTATGTGGGTCCATATGTGGGGCCCAGACACCTACAGAGAAATTTCCAGTGACTTATATTTCAGTTTGACATTGGCTTTTAAGACTTTCCAGGTATTGAGAATATTCATAAATTTGAGTTTTAATAGGTTCATCTTGATTTTCACAACTCAAGTAAATAGAAGTGAAATATGATCAGATCCTTCCAGCTGGGAGAACTGCTTGTCACAAAAAAAATGTTCTCTGGACTCTGGCAATACTTCAGTAAGAATTCAGTAACCAATAAATATTGTTTTTATTTAATTTTTAATTTTCATTGCATGTATTGGGGTGACATTTGTCAAAATTATGTAGGTTTTGGGTGTGCAGTTCTATAATACATCATCTGTATATTGCTTAGTTTTCACTACCCCAAGTCTAGTCTCTATCCATCACCATTTATCCCCACTTTACACTCTATTACCACCCCTTCCCACTCCCCTTCCCTCTGGTAATCACCATGCTGTGGTCTGTGAATATTAGGTTTTGTTCTTTCTTTCTTAACCTTTTCACCTTTTTCCCTCAGCCCTGAAACTGCTCCCCTCTTACAGCTGTCAGTCTTTTATCTGTAGATTAGACTGTTTCTATTTTGTTTATTAGTTTATTTTGCTCATTAGATTTGACATATGGATGAGTCATATGGTACTTGTCTTTCCTGGACTGCATTATTACTCAGCATAATGCTCTCTAGGTCCCTCCATGCTGTTACAAAGGAAACATTTTTCTTTTTCTTTTCTTTTTTTTTTCCTTTCTTTTTTCTTTTTTATGGCTGAGTAGTATTCCATTGTAGAAAAGTACCACAACATTTTTATCCACTTATCTACTGATGGGCATTTGGGTTGCTTCCAAACCTTGGTTTTTGTAAATAAAGCTTTAATGAACATAGGGTACATACGTTCTGTTAAGTCAGTATTTCAAGTTTTTTGGATATATTCCCACAAGTGAGATTGTGGAGTCAAACAGTAGTTCCATTTTAAATTTTTTGAGGTAACTATAAACTGCCTTGCACAGTAGCTGCAGCAATCTGCATTTCCACCAAGAGTGCACAAGGGTCCCCTTTTCTCAATGTCCCCACCAATACTTGTTGTTTATTGATTAACTGGTGATAGCCATTTTGACAGGTGTCAGGTGATATCTCTTGCCTTTGAATTTGCATTTATGATGATTACTGACATTCATCATATTTTCATATCTCTTGGCTATCTTTCTGTTTGCTTTGTAGAATTACCTATTTAGGTCATTTGGCCATTTCTTAATTGATTATTATTATTTTTTGGTGTTGAGTTTTATAAGTTCTTTATAAAATTTGGATAGGTTATAAGTGGGTAAGCACTTATTTCCATAAATATTATATCATATCATTTGAAGTCCCACAAATGGTTAAACATTTTCTACTTGGGTCCTATCTTGGACATTATATTTGACATTGAGGAGCTGTGGATCCCGAACATTAAACAGATAGGTATCTATTTAAAACCAATAGCCATTAGTTAAATTTAATTGGCTGACTGCCTTATATAAATATTTGAATGAGTATTTTAGCTAATGTAAAAGAATAGCATTCTCTGTAGTTTCGTCTCATCTCAGACAAAAAATATTTTGAAAAGTAGACTTATGAAAAGCCCATAGTTCCATGACAGGGAGAGTGAACACCAACTTGAGCATAGTTCTCTCACATTCTCAACATCTTTGCAATGGAAATGTCTATCTCACTCTTAGCTGACTCTGAGGAAGAATTCAGCCTTAACTTGATATTTAATCAATAATAATGTCTCTCTCATCGTATTAACACTCATGTTGTAAGTGTTAACTCTAGGAACATTGCAAAATTATGGAAAAATCCCAAATACTTTGAAAACAAACCAAAATTAAACTTTTTTGCCTTTGCTTTTTCATATGAAGTATCTGTAGCAGCATATTGATACTTGGAGAAAATTCCCAAAGTAAATTATGTTCTTGGAATTTGCTTTGATAAATAAAGTAGCCTATTTTCAGATAAAATTTTAAGAAATTATTAAGATTAATAATTAATATTTTATTTTAAGAAATTTAATTTTAAGAAAATATTAAATATGATTATGTATGTAACCTTAACCACTCTGACCCACCCAAATCTCTAACTTCACCTCAATAATTTTATTGAAACCTTTTAACTTCCAGATGTTAAACATCAACACAGGCTCATTTGCTTTGCCCTTGGATTTGCTTAGGGACGGTATCCTTCCTTTGTATGAGAGCTCTGTGGACTCCCCTTTATCTAAGTCATTCCTACACATTCAAATAACTGTTTTAAGATCTCCTTGCTCAATTTATAACAATACAAGCACTAATTTAATTATTTAATTAATTTTTGTTATTCCTAACTGCACATCCCTATTATTCATTTATTTATTTATTTATTTATTTATTTTCATTTTTGTTTACCATCTCATTTCCAACAATGGAACTTAGTAGGATATTAGTAAATACTTGTTGAATGACTAGATGAGCTATCAATGAAACAGAACTTGTGTCAATACTACGGTTTGCTCAGAAAGAGTTATGATTAGTTTTTAATTTCACAAAACATTTCCACATCCTTTAAATAAAATTTTGTCCATTATGGTAATCTATGGCATGACTTATGAAGCAAATTCTATAAGCACAAACGAAACCTCCCCAGTTAAAGCCGGATACACCCCTGGGATATCATTTCATATATTTATTCACTTCTGGAGGAATCAATATTATAGCAAATTTTTTGGAAACTGCTCTTCAGCAAGTGTACTGCCATGATATTTTCTTGCATTGTGACTCATGTTGGAGAACTTAGAATTAAATTTAACTGATGCTTTCAAAAATGGGGTCCCAAACAATAAAAAAATGTATATAATTTGCCCTGGCTGGTGTGGTTTGGTTGAAGCATAGTCCTGCACAGCAAAAGGTTGCAGGATGATTCTCGGCCAGGGCACATACCTAGGTTGTGGGTTGATCCATTCAAACTGATAGATGTTTCTCTCTCTTGCCCACTCTCCCTCTCAAATCAATAAAAGCCCTAGTCTGTTTGGCTCCATAGATAGAGCATAGACCTGTGGACCGAAGAGTCCCCAGTAACAAGTCAAGCGCACATGCCTGGTTTGCAGGCTCAGTCCTCAATAGGGGGTGCACAGGAAGCATCTGGTCAATGACTCTCTCTCATCAGTGTTGTTTCTCTTTCTCTTCCTCTCCTTTCCTCTCTGAAATAATAATAAAAAAATCAAAAATAAATAAATAAAATCAATAAAAACTTTTTTTATAATCAGAACTGGTATTGTATATAGAATATTTTGATGTTCTACACACACACAGTTATTTTCACACATTCATTCCCTGTTTTGTGAGAATTTACAATGGATACTTCTAAGGTGAGGGATGAAGCTTCTGTAAAGCTTAGTAGCTCAACCAGGAGTGTGCCTTCAGAGGGGGAAAAATTGTTTTTGGAACCTAGAGATCTGGTATAGAAATCTAGACATCTGTTCTTCACACTATAGGAAATGAGTGTGAGTTGTAGCTATGTGTGTGGTATGTGAAAAGTTCTTGTTCTTCTAAGATATGATCAATACATAGGTTAAGAAGATAGCAATGATGAGCCCCATGATTAATTTGTTACTAGTTTTTATTAGAATGAATATATTTGTTCAACAAAAAGCAATCTGGAATAATAACTGGGATCTATGCTATTTAGTTATGAGCTAAAAGGTCTTGTGACCTAACAGTGTGATTAATATTAAAGACATCTGTAATGGTTCAATTGATTAATGAGAATAGTACATCATCATATCCTATCTAATAAAATAGAAACATGCAAATTGACCATACCTTTGCTATATCCACAAGCCATGCCCACAAGCCATGCCCACTGGCCAATCAGGAGCAAATTAACCCAACCAAGATGGTGGTTAATTTGCATATCCACATAGTGGAGACTGAAGACAGCTTAGAAGGAAGCCAAGCCCTACAGAAGGGATGGAAACTTCGGAGAAGCAAACAAGTGGGCAGTGGAGAAGGGAGGGATGCAGGCAGGAAGGTGGAGACCACTGCAGGAAGCCCTATTGTAGGAATCTTCCTGCAATGGGCCTCTGGTATATAGGTAAACAGGAGATCTGAGCAAAATTAGTATGTAATATTTTTAAAATATATTTTATTGATTTTTTACAGAGAGGAAGGGAGAGGGATAGAGAGTTAGAAACATTGATAAGAGAGAAATATTGATCAGCTGCCTCCTGCACACTCCCCACTGGGGATGTGCCCACAACCATGGTACATGCCCTTGACCAGAATCAAACCTGAGACCCTTCAGTCCACAGGCTGACACTCTATCCACTGAGCCAAACCGATTAGGGCATTATGTAATATTTTATCATGCTATAGGGATTTAGTAGAAATCAATACCTTTGAAATGATTTTGATGGTTACACAAAGAAGAATGTTAGAAAGCAAATGTCCCTGAAAGCCATCATAGCTTTGTTAAATTCCTCAGACTAAACCACAGGTAAATTGCTCAGAAATAGGTTGTAAAATTGAGGTAGGTTGGCCTAGATTTGAGATTGAATCTCCATAATGATAATTGAAGCACCTTATAACATCAAATAAAATAGGCACTGCATCTTGGTGTTTTCTGTTTTGTATTTTAAAACCCTTGATTTAATCACCACAGAATATAAGATTTTAAGTCTTATTTCCACAAAATAAGAGTCTTGCTGCAAGCTGAATGTAAGATTTTTTTCTCTTTATTTTCACATTCTGATAAGTATTAACCTACAGTTCTATACATGAGAACATTCTTAACTGCAGTTCACTTGAGTGTTCATGTTAATGTGACTTTCCAATCATTAACACCTTGTTAAGCTACTCATGATAAACTCTTGAAATTTTTCTCATAATCACCATGCAAATTGCATATCACTTCATTTCCCCTTGTACCCTAGCCATAAGAAGCTTAAGAAATAAATATTATCTTCATGAATAGACTTACTATTTAACATTTAATGCCAAAGTAAAAAAAAAATCACTTTCAGAATTTTTAGTCAAATGTTTAAGTGTTTATATAAAGAGCTTGTCTGTATTCCTTATTACTTAATGAATATCTGTTGCATTTGTAGTAATACTAGGTAATATCTTACTATGAAAAAATTTTGGCTAGTGAAAATGCAGTTTGTTAACTAGGGTGATGCTTAAAGAATCCTCTTCCTGGCTTTGCCAGTGGGTTCCAGCCTATACCTCGTAAGCTCTAAAGTAGAGGGTAGTTTTCTCTGTAAATGGAGGCTCTTTCTTGAGAGGTCTTGTCTAAAGTCTGATTTTAAAAAAAATCAAATAATGGTCTTGAACTAATTTTTTGAGAATTGCCATGCCTATGGTCTTTAGTCTGTTTGCATAGCTAGTCATCTGTCACGGTTCATACAGATATTAAAAAAGACTCAATGCTGATTTTAAAGGCCAAAAAAGAAGAGCAATGGCTGAGAAGAGCTTATTGCCCTGAATATATAATTCATTTAAAAGTCAGTGAAATTTAGATCATTTTTAAAATTTAAATATAAATTATATATAAATTTAAGTAAGCCAAACTTCATATTTTTTATTGATAGCATTATTTAACTCTTATCCATTCAGGAAACAATTGAAAGAACTTAAAATTTAAATAGCTTAAAATTGAGGAACAAATTTCTATAAAGTTGATGATGGTTATTAAACCCTGACTTTTAAAAGTTCTTGGGAAATAGAAAATCATAACCAAATCATGGCTACTAGAGTCTCAAATTTTCTATCCTGATTTAGCTTTCCATAATTTTTAATTGATACAGTAAATCACAGATTTTCAGTAATACTATTAAGTTATTCTTTCCAAGGAAAACACTTGTTAAGGATATCCTGTGTCCCATATCCTGTTGGTGTTGAGTCTAGCTAGTTAAAACAATTATAATGGAAATGAATGCATTTTAGGGCAGATATAGGAAAAGGTCATAACAGAAATGGAATATTTTCTAGTTTTAGAAAGGCTTTAGCTAATTTTCATTGCAGTAATTTCCAATAACCTAGACCTTTGGAAGGCAAACTGTGGCTCGTGAGCCACATGCTAGCTACTCTTTGGCCCCTTGAGTGTGGCTCTTCACAAAATACCATGGCCTGGGCAAGTCTATTTTGAAGAAGTGGCCTTAGGAGAAGTTTAAGTTTAAAAAACTTGATTCTCAAAAGAAATTTCAATTGTTGTACTGTTGATATTTGGCTCTGTTGTCTAATGAGTTTGCCGACCACTCTCCTACACAATTATAGCTGTCTCCTGCCCTGTAAGACTATTTTGGATTTTTCTTGGAAAATTACCCAGTCAAAAGTTGGGTTTTTTGTTTGTTTGTTTGTTTAACTGAAGATGTAGTATATATAGATGGTGTGATCCTGAGAAAGTAACTATACTCTTCTTAGTTTCAGTTTTAACATGTGGCATACCAATTATATTCTCTAAATTAAGAAAGCTAAGCTGCTGTAACAAAGTGATTCTAAATTACAGAGGTTCCAAGAAAACGGGTTTTTCTTTTACATAACCGTTTGGGAAAGACAGATGCCCTCAGCTTCATGAGGTCATTCGGGACCTGGATTAAAGGGCAGTCTCTGCATTCTCAACACATAATTCCAAAGGTGTTCTAGTCACTATTACTCTCTGACACTGAAAGGCAATAGACAATGAGTTCAGGCAAATATCTTTCTTAGAAGATGCATGGGAATTTATAGATACACCTTCTGCTCACATTTATGGGGACTTAGAAAAACATCGACTGCAATGGGCTGGGCAACGTATATGGCCACGTGCCCAGGAAAAAAGGGGGGAAGAATAACTGTGAGGGAGCAGGGGCTATCAGAAGTCTTCTATATTGGTGTGAAAATACTCACCTCCACTAAACTGTTGTAAGAAGGAAACTGTTGTATCTGAAGCATTTAGTATAGTTCAGAATAGTTGGTATTATTACCTGTCATCATCATTATTATTAAGATGCAGGTGCAGAGAGGGTAGAGCATAAGATGATGAAAACTTGATTCCATATAAAGTAAATGAATGTACTATCCCAGAGGGAGAGCAAAGAGGAGAAATTTAGGAATTATGCATTGTCATTGGCATTCACTCTTTGTGTTTGTGGGTATTATGTACTTAGCTTCTGTATTCTGTTAATCAAGCATACTAGAGAGAGTCATAGACAGCAGGCAAACAGCTCTGGTAGTGGTGTTGGGGGCTGTTGTGGGTGGAGGGATAGAGTAACAAAAGAAAAAAAAAGAAAACTCATGGACATGGACAACAGTGTGGTGATAGTGGGTGGAAGAGGGCATAGAGTGTATAAATAGTGATGGAAAAATAAAAATGTTTAAGTGAGCACAACTGGTTAGAAATTTACTGAGTATCTAATTTCTCTATTTATGGATTATTTGGGCAAACCTCAAAAGAAAATTTATTTGTAGTGATCACAGGAAAATAGGATCCAAATAAACATAGAAATCATAAAATTATCCCTCAATTTTTATAGCAGCAAAAATTGAATTATAAGCAGTGTTAACGTTATTCATTTAGCCAGAAGTTCTTTAATTTGTTCCGGTGTTCATTAGGATTCACCACAGCTACTGTTAGGTCACAGTGGAGAAAGCACAGGTGGCTAAGCACTGAACAGGCACAAGGAGTATGGAATAGCAGGCTACCTGAATAAAAGCCATAACTGACTCTGGCAGTGAGAATTCAGCATTTAACATCTCCCACAAACATAACATATTTTACAATAAAGTGGAATTTAGAAATATATCTTGTTTATCCTCTAACTCTGCTAATGGATATTTGAGTTTTTAATTTAAAATTAGAGTGATATTTCAGTGGAATTTTTCTTAAAATATTGATGTGGGCAGCTGCTGCTAATTTCAAACATAAATTTAAGAACATATACTTTGCATTGTGATTAACTGAAAATCCTTCTGTAGTTAGGATGCTGTCTGTGAGGAAGATGGATTATGCTGGATAAGCCAGGTGTTTGTGCTCATAAAATTGTGATATTTCTGTTTTGATTGAAGACAAAAGATTGCATCTGTAATTAGTCAGACACAAAATACCTATTAGAGAAATATAAATTATAATTAAGTCAGTGAAAAACAAAGATGTTATATGCTTTTATAACCGCACAACAGATTTTGATTCTTTTCCTAGACCAACCCCCCGAGGGAAAGACAGCTCTGAGCTATGTAATATTTAATGAGGAAACCTTTACACTTAGAGGCTAATACTAGCTACTCTAAACTGCTACCTTGGAATGACAGATCATTCAACTCATTTCTTGATAGTCTGTGTGTACCAACCACGTTCACTGAATTAAACACAAAAGAGAATTAATTAAACAAAACAGAGAGGGTTATTATTCTCCCAGAGTGTGGTGTCCTGGTGTGTGTGTGTGTGTGTGTGTTTGTGTGTGTGTGTGCATGTGTGTGTGTGTTTGGACAGGGGGCCTATGTGCATATGTACAGGGGAAAGATTGAGGTAAAATAAACAAGTCAGGTGATGGGGGAAGCCAATAACTGAGAAGGAATCATGATGGAAATACTGTTTTAGTTAGAATAATTCTAGAAAGCCTCTCTGCTGGGACTTGAGCAGAGCTCTAGATCCAGTGAGATTCTGAATCTTTTGTATAGTTGGCATAACAGTGGTGGCAGAGGAATCAAATGGATATGGGACAGATTTTAGATCTGAGTCTAATTGTCCTCATTCATGAAATAGAAAGTGTATTTTTCCTTCCCAATGCTTATGTTGGTAAAGAGAAAAAGCATGTGATAATATTTGTAAACATAAAGTACTTCCTAAACCTAAGGTACTAAAGATTTGAAATAAGTTTGTTTGTTTTGCTGTTATTTCAAATTAAAGATATGGATATACAAATGGAAGTTTTATTTTAAAAAGGACCACTTTTTGGAGAAGAAAAAAAATTAAAGAATGAGATGCATGGTGATATATATATATATATATATATATATATATATCCTTAAATATAAATTCAGCATATATATCTATGTGAAATTAATAACCTAGCACTTTCTTATTCATCAAACAATTTTCTAGTACAAATTTACTTTCTTTTGGTTGAGATTTCAGTTAGATATTAATAGAAATGTTACATATATAAATATACATAGAAATATTACATATAAAGATATGCTCTAATTTACAAATAAAATATATTCTACATGAAATAATAACTTTTGCTAAATTGTTATTTCTTAACCCAATAGCTCTTTGGATTTAGCTCTTCTCTTTATCAAAATTTTTTTATGTAGTTGTGAAACTGGTACCAAGTTATAACAATTATTATTCTATAAAGTCCTTTATTAGTTATAAAATAAAAATCTAAATACAACAGACTTATAAAGACCTGTTTCTTTACACTTGGTATAAATAAGTATTTTTCTGTAGGGATAAATGTTAAGAATGGAAATACATTATTGGGGTACATAATTCTTCAACTATTAGAGTATTTTATTATTTCTCGATCTATTATCTATATTTCTTAGTATATTTGCTGTTGAATTATTTTGTTTTATTATTTTTCACTCTATTATCTATATTTCTTAGTATATCTGCTGTTGAATTAACTACATAGTTGTCTGAATATTTTGATGATGTTTTATCACTTTAAATTTTTTTAATCATCATTAATGCTCTGAGTTGTAGAGAGAGAGAAAGGAGGAGTGAGAAACATTGATTGGTTGCATCCAGCACCAGGGATCAAACCATCAACCTGATATAATTCCTGATGAGGAATTGAACCTGCAACCTTTTGCGGTGCAGGATAATGTTCCAACCAACTGAGCTACCCAGCTAGGGTGTTTAATCACTTTTAACACTTATTCCAAATTTTTATTTGGAAAAATACATTTTAAGTTCTAGCACCACCACTTAGGAGTATTTAGATATAGTTTAATTCAGATTATTTTTATTGATTTTTTAGAGAAAGAAAGAGAGAGGGAGAGAGATAAATATTAATGTGAGGTGAAGCATCATTTGAGTTACTCCTGCATGCCCAAACTCATAACCTGGGCATGTGCCCTGATGGGAATCAAACCAGCAACATTTCTGTGCATGGGATGGCATTCAACCAACTGACCCACACAGGCCAAAGCTAGTTTCAATAAAAAAAAAACACAACCTTTAAATTATGGCAGCAATGAACACTAAAGTAACAGTAATCATGAACATCACTAACAGAAGCCTTGGTGCTAGCACCAACTGTATTGTATAACTATTTTTGGCAAAATGGCAGTTTCTTTTTTTTAATATATTTTTTCTTTATTAATTAAGGTGTTGCATATCTATCCTTATCCCCCATTGCTTCTCCACTCCCACCCCCACTCATGCAATTTCTTATTTACTAGTCTAAGTTGTACAACCACAAAACCATGGCATGACTTGACAGTCTTCAAGCCAGCTCAGTTCCGGTTTTAAATTTCTGTACATTTCGTTGGTTTTAGTATATTTTACGTGTGACTTTGTTATTATATTTATCTCAACCTTTTTCTCAAGTTTCCATTAATGCAAGTAGGCTACATTTTCTGCTTGAGGCAGTTTTTGAATTTCTCTTTTTATAGTCTTTCTTTCTCTGTTAGGACTTTATTTGTGAACACTCTCTAAATTGGCAACTCAGACCTTAATAAAGGCTGTTCGTATGCCTCTCCTTTGTGCACAATAACTGCCCTCTACAGACTATTGACTGTGAATCAGAATCTCAGGAGGAAGTCGGTTCAGCTTCATGCTTCTCTAATTGTTGGAGTGAGTGCTTTATATCAGGACAAATGATCTTCCCATAACCTCCACTCACTGTGATGAATGCAGTTTAAGAGGAAAATAAACTAATCATTGTAATGGTTAGTTAAGATGAATTTTCTCTTCAAAATAAAATGTATGTTTTTTTCCCTAGTAGTTACTGATGCTTTTTAAAATGTATTTAATTGTCACGTATTAAGCAAAACAAAATAACACAAAAGCAAAACAAAAAAAATGTGACAGGATGGTCTTTTCTTTGTATTTACTAGACCAGGAGGCAGGTAGGTATCCAAAGTGTGAGAAGCCCTATGTAAACTTGGAATATAGAAACCTGCCTCTGTCACTCATCAGCTTGAAGCTGGTTGTTTTTTGTTTGTTTGTTTGTTTGTTTGTTTGTTTTGTGTGTGTGTGTATGTTTTTTTTTTCATGCGAGACTGCTCTAAATAATTTAATTTTTTAAATTGTTTAAAGGATTGCATGTCTTCTTTTTCCTTCATCAACCCCTACCCAGCCACTCCCACCTCCCAGGACAAACCTTCACCATCCCAGTGTCTGTCGATCGGTTTTGCTAATATGCATAAATGCAAGTCTTTTGGTAGATGTTTCTTTTTAAATCTATTCCGAGCTTCTATTTACCCTCTGTATATTGCAGAGATTTGAAGCTGAATTGAGATGAATTAATTAAACAAGTTCTAGAAAAGTGCCAAGCACATTGATTGGCACAAGTGGGTGTTCAAAAAATATAGTGTTTTCTTGAAAAATATACAGCCAGTATTTTAAAATAATATAACCCAAATATGTGCATATGAGTCCTATATTTCTGATGCAGTTTAAAGCATGCCCTGATGAAGTGGCCCATAATTTTGAAATACCAAATTTGTACTCTGCTTACGAGAATTCACTGTCAGCCTTACAGCATGACTACATAGGGAGAAACAAATTTCACACATTATTTTAATGGAAACTAATTAATATTAGATATTTTTTCCTTATACTGTTGTGAATAATTTTGTTTGGACAGTTTTTAATTGGAAAATATCTATATCATTTTTAAAACTGTAGGCTACAAACAAGGTCATTACATGTAATTTATTTTAATTGCTTAGCATAAATTGATATTTTGCTTTAATAATAAAATCTTTACTATGTGCTAAACAAATAACATGGCAATGAAAACTGGCTTAGTCATTTTTGCATTTCAAACCCATAGTAAACTATATTTCTGGAAATTTACATTTTAAAGTATAAAGATTTTAAAATTTCTATCTTATTTCTATCTTATTTTCACAATCTATTTCTATATAATGACATGCAGTTTCTTTATAAATAATGGAATATACTCTCCAAATTAAAAGCCTAAAATCTATAGCTATTACCCATCCAATGAACATCCGGTTTCAGATGAGGTGAATGTCATCTGTAAAAGTAACTTTATTAACCAAACATTCATTGAGCACCACCTATATGCAGCCCATATCACAGAATTTGCAAAAGAAAAATGAAAGGAGGGCTGGGTTTCAAGGAATGTAGAATATTTATTTAGACACAATACATTCCAAAGGCAAATAAGACCATATTATACTTAATAACTTACTACATACAGACTCAATTAATATTTAAAGATTTCAAAGGATGTTTTGAGAAGGAAAACATTTTCTGTGTTATATATATCCAAAAGATGCAATATATATTGTATAATATATCTTTATTTTTACATACAGATACAAAGAGCTTAAATAGCATATTATTTAATGAAAAATTATTGGCAGCTATGTGCACACAGCTTATAAACTGTGCCATTACCTCTTGCCATCATTTAACTGTGAAGCTAAGTAGTGCCAATAGGGATTTTCAATGAAGATTAATAGCCATTAGATAAGTGAATACTGTGGAGTGTTACACTGGACTCATATAAGGCAGTTTACTTGCATAGGTAATTAACACTTCTGTTCTTCTCATTATCATTTTGTTCCATTTGAAATGTTTGTTAGCAACCTATGCTCTAGAAGGAATAGATAACTTATCATTACAATAGTTGACACAAGGCAGCCTTCAAGTATGTGAAACTAATTAAATTAAAACTTCAAATTACAAATAGACTTCTTACAACTAATGATGAATGACCATCTTCCAAAACAACATTCACTTTTTTCAAGAGTCACAGATCCGGCTTTTAATATGTTATATTCAATCAGAAAGAAATCCATTAACAAAGCTTTTATGTCTGTCTTTCCAAAGGGAAAGAATATTAATATTTGAGGCTTTTCTGCAGATTGAGGGGTTTTCTTCTCTCTCTAATCACAATGACAAATGATTATGAATTTATATCAGCATAACTAGAAATGTCACCCTTCCCAAGCAGCTAGATTATGATGCAATCTTTAGAGTGTTCTAAAAGTTTGGAAATCAGTATTTTTTTTTAGTTAAGGACAGCGGTTAGTGTATAGAGATTGCCCAATAATTGGTATTGGTGTATTATTATATTCTTAACTAGAGGCCCACTGTACAAAACTCATGCAAGCGGCTTGGCCTCTGCTGCCGCAGTGGTTGCCTCTGTCTTGGCCCCTGTCTGCTGCAGCAGCCGCCTCTGCCTTCGCCCCTGCCAGTGGCTTCATCCAGAAGGCCATCCAAAAGGAGCATATTGTGATTTTATTATTATAGACAGTCCTTGAAAAGGTGACCTGAGTCTTAGCAACCACAAGTGTGCTCTATCAACTGCCCTTAAACAGGGTTATATAAAGGATGCTCAGACAAGGCTTCATCATAGCACAACACTGATACTGTTAGAACATTCAGAGAATTACCCCACATAAGAAACTGTGAAAGAAATTGCTCTACAAAGCAGAATGTTTCTAATTCACAAAAGAGAAATACAGACTAAATTAGTTGATTAGTACATATTTTCCACTTACAAAACCTACTTTATAAATAAAAAAATAAGATATAATCTTGCTTGGTGAGGATAGAATATTAATTAAAATGAAGAATATGTGTTGAATAATTGCAATGGCTTTTATTATAAAGTTCTGAAGCCTACTGTACCATTTTTAATCAGTATATTTCAATTCATACTCTCACTATAAACAGTCCATGGTATGGGATCAACTTTAATCGATCCATACAATGTATTTTTATTGCATACTGGAACAAGCAAGTATGTAGTATTGCACCAATGTATGTCAGAAGTATATCTGAGTTGAACATATACTAAAATGTTTCTCACCCTAAGAAATAGAGGGTTAACATAAGATCAACATAGATAAAACAAACAGTCCCTATACTATCTAATAAAAGAGTAATATGCACATTTACCATACCTCTGCTACACCCACAAGACATACCCACCAGCCATGCCCACCAGCCAATCAGGAGTGAGTATGCAAATTAACCCAAACAAGATGGCTGAAAGCCACAGAGAGAGCAGGAGGGAGGCTTGGGTTTCCCCGGCAATGGAGGAAGCCAAGCTTTCTGTACACCCTGGTGGGCCCAGGCCTCCACTCAAGGCTACAAAGTTTCAATTGTAGAAGATAAATAAATCCCAGATCCCAGGGCCTCCAATTGGGTTGTCAGGGGGTGTGGCCAGGCTACTAACCACCACAGGCCCCTCGTCCAGGCCATCCCACACCCGAAGGGAACCCCAACCCTGATCTGGGACACATTTCAGGGCAAACCAGCTGGCCCCAACCTGTGTACCAGGCCTCTATCCTATTTAATAAAAGAGTAATATGCAGATTTACCCTCACTCCAACATGTAAGATGGTTGCTTCCATGTGGTCAAAGATCCTGCCCCCATGTGGATACAAGATGGCCATCACAAGATGGCCAGCAGGGGAGAGCACTTGGGAGGGACCAGGCCTACAAGGAAGGACAGTTGTGGGTGATCAGGCCAGCAGGAGAGGGAAGTGGGGAGGGACCAGACCTGCAAGGGAGGGCAGTTGGGGGTGATCAAGTCTGCAGGGGAGGGCAGTTATGGGTGACCAGACCAGCAGAGGAGAGAAGTTGGGATGACAGGGCCTGCAGGGAAGGGTAGTTAGAGGTGACCAGACCAACAGGGGAAGGCAGTTAGGGGCAAACAGGCTGGCAGGGGTGCAGTTAGGCATCAATCAGGTTGGCAGGGGAATGTTTAGGGGGTGATCAGTCTGACAGGCAGAAGCAGTTAGGGGCAATCAGGAAGGCAGGCAGGGCAGCAGTTGGGAGCCAGCAGTTTTGAATTGTGAGAGAGATGCCTGACTTGGATTGGGCATAAATGTGCAGTCAGACATTCTTGGATGGGTCTCAGATTGGAGAGGGTGTAGGCTGGGTTGAGGGACACCCACCCTCATGCATGGATTTCATGCACCTGGCCTCTAGTGAGTATATAAGAGTGGTTAAATGATTAAAAGGTATTGCTTAAATGAAACTAAAATAATATGTGATGGCAACTAGAGCTTTTAAAGACTCTGAGAGGCATTGTATTGTTTGTTATACTGCTTTAGTATAATAATAGTGAGTTTATGTTATTGTTGGAAGAGAATGAGAGTAAGAAAAAGATATGATTTTGTTCTTAAGCATGACAATAATGATTCTATTATACAAGATTGTGTTATAACTTGTGTTATAGTTATCAGATCAATAACTTTTGATCTAATGCATCATTGTCCAATAAAGCTGTGTGATGAGGAAAATGTTCTGTGTCAGCCCTGTCCAATATATTAGCCATTACCCATATTTGGCTATTGATGAATTGAAATTTGGCTATTGAGATTGAAGAACTAAATCTTTAATTTTATTTCACTTTAATAAATTTATTTTAAATAGCTACGTGTACCTAGGATCTGTCATATTGGGTTGACAGATCTGAGGCATCAACCTTCATGATGGAAAGTAAATGTTATGTGTTCCAGAATATTCTTGACCATTGCTGAAGACAGTATGAACAGATTATTGGTCTATGGAAACCCAATTTGCAGGTTCACAACCACCTCAAACCTACTGATACATTATTTTGCAGACAAGGTGTAAACAGTTAGCTTGATTACTAACTTTGACTTACATGTTTATCCTCTGGTTGGAATTCCTCTTTTCAAATGATCACCTATGAGTTATTTATAAACATAAATGACTAGAGGCCCAGTGCATGAAGTTTGTGCATGGGGGGTTCCTCAGCCCAGTCTGCACCCACTACAATCTGGGACACATGGAGGGATATCTGACTGCCTATTTAGTCCTGATCCTACCAGGCAGTCAGACATCCCTCCTACAATCCAGGACTGCTGGCTCCCAACTGCTCACCTGCCTGCCTTCCTGATTGTCCCTAACTGCTTCTGTCTGCTAGCCTGATCATCCCCTAAACACTCCCCTGCCAGGCTGTTTGCCCCTAACTGCCCTCCCTTGCAGGCCTGGACACCCCTAACTCCCCTCCCCTGCAGGCTTGGTCCCTCCCAACTGCTGTCTTCTGCAAGCCTCAGTCCCCCAAAACTGCCCTTCTCTGCAGGCCCTGGTCACCATTAACTTCACTCCTCTGCTAGACTGGTCACCCCTAATTGCCCTTCCCTATAGGCTTGATCGCCCCCACCTGCCCTCCTTTGTAGGCCTGGTCCCTCCCAATTGCACTCCCCTGCTGGCCTAATTGCCCAGAACTGCTTTCCCTTGAAGGTCTGATCCTTTCCAACTGCCCTCCCCTGGAAGCTTGATCACTCCCCACTGCTCTCCTTTGTCAGCCTGGTCCCTCCTAACTGCCCTCCTCTGCTGGCCATCTTGTGGTGGCCATCTTGTGTCCTCATGGGGCCAAGATCTTTGGCCACATGGGGGCAGCCATTTTATGTGTTTGAGTGGTGGTTAATTTGCATATTATACTCTTATTAGATAGAATAGAGGCCTGGTGCACAGGTGGGGGGCAGCTGCTTTGTCCTGAAGGATCAGGGTGGGTTTCCCTTGGGGCATAGGGTGGCCTGGGCAAGGGGCCTGTGGTAGTTTGCAGGCCAGCCCTGACCTCCCAAGCAGAGTCCCTGGGATCTGGGATTTATTTATCGTCTACAATTGAAACTTTATAGTCTGGAGTGGAGCCAAGCCTTCTGCTCACTCTGAGGTGGCAGCCATTTCTTTTGGGATTTATTTATCTTCTATAATTTAAACTTTGTAGCCTAAAGTGGAGGCCTGTGCTGGCCAGGGCAGGCAGAAAGTATGGCTTCCTCCATTTCCGGGAGCAATTCAAGCCTCCTGCTCTCTCCAGCTTCGGGACTGTCATCATTTTTGTTGGGATTTATTTATCTTCTATCATTGGAACTTTGTAGCATTGAATAGAGGCCTGGGCCAGCAAGGGCAGGTGGAAAGGTTGGCTTCCTCTACTGCTGCGAAACCCAAGCCTCCCTCCTGCTCTGCATGGCAGCAGCCGTCTTAGTTGGGTTTATTTGCATATTTGCTCCTGATTGGCTTTTGGACATGGCTTGTGGGTGTAGTGAGGGTATGGTCAATTTGCATATAACTCTTTTATTAGATGGGGTGTCATCAGTTAGTGTTTGGATATGTGTTTTATGGAGTCATTTCTCACAGAGTAAACTTATCCCTTACTTTTATTGGCATCTAACTACTAGCCATAGTTGTAAATCAATTAGATTCTAAATAATAACTTACTGAATTTCTGTGTTAATATTTAGTGGTTGTTAAGTAGTTTACATCCTGTGCTACCACAGTTTTCCAAAATGATTAAGCATTTCCCCTGCCCTTGAGGAACTTTCAGTCTTTAAATACCACAGCACTGTAAATAAGCCAATTACTTTTCCAAATCAGGCTTAATTAATATGAGGCCCCTAGGAAATTGTCCACAATGAATATGAGTTTTCCAGCAAGCAGAAATTATTTAAAATACAGTATCCTTCATTCAGACATGCCAGTTACCAGAATCATTATTAAATTGCTAGATACTATTTGGAGTTGGCAGAAATCTAATAGCCTAAATTATTTCCAATGTGGCTTTTGTAGCTAATGACCTGATTTAAGAAATTCTAATTGGTTCCTAAGCACACATGAAATAAAATGCTTAGTGTGAGGATGTGCCTGAAAGCCTAAATATATTGAGGAGCACTATATTTTGCTTATTTGTTTTCTCTCTTTTCAAAACTCAGCATGACAAAGTTTGCCTTAAGCATTCTCTTTGTATTTTCTTCCTTTTACATGTCCAGTACTCCAATTCTGTGTGTTATTTGGAGGAATAAAAGCAAATTAGACAAGTCATTCATATTGTGATAAGAGTTCTAAGATGTTATATTTAAAAACATATGGAGTACTCTAACTGGTTTGATTTAGTGGATAGAGTGTTGGGCTGCATACTGAAAGGTTCCAGGTTCGATTATGTACCTTGGTTGCAGGTGCATCCCCAGTAGGAGGTGTGCAGGAGACAGCTGATTGGTGTATCTCTCTCATAAATATTTCTAACTCTCCATCTTTTTCTCTTTCTTTTTGTAAAAAATCAATAAAATATATCTATATTTTAAAAAGTATGGAGTTAGAATCTTACTTTTAAATATGGCAAGGGGTTAGGGAGAGAGAGGTTTGGTTTCCCTGACACAATGCAAATCATATACATGGATAGGATAAAGTGCTGTGTGTTATTATTGCATTTAATTTACAGGTAGACTTTTCATGAGAAAATAATTGAATTATTATTATTTTAACTATCAATAATGTAGCATATTTAAAATCAAACCTGGCAATCAATAGCTGAGTTTGGAATTTCTCAGTCACCAAGTGCTGGAACTAATTTGAAAATCAGAAGCCATTAAGGAAAACTTTATCAGTTGTGTTCAGATTTCCAGACCAGAAAAAAATTATTTATATTAAAGTAAAATAATGTTTTCTCTTTGAGGTTAAAGCCATAATTGCTATTCTACTTATATGCATTTAAAGATTGGGGTTTAAGCAAATCATGGATGAGGTCTATCTTTCTTATGCTGCTACCAATAAGAAAGAATAAACTTAAAGTTTAAAAAATGACTTTTAAATTAATTTGAACTTAAAATAAGTTTTCAAATTTGATAGCAATTGTATTTTTAGTAATGTTGGTAAAATATTCCTCATGGGCTATTTTTTTCTTGATAGTGATGCTTAGATATGTACATGATCTATCTTACCTATTTTCATATTTCCATGAGAATAACATATTCTTTTAAATCAAATAATATTTTTAAGTCTCGTGCATTCTGGAATATGTTGATAAAAACATAGAGGCTAAACTATAAATATTAATGAAAATGCAGACACCTAAAATTTGGGGGCATCCCCCAATTAGCTCAAGGTAACCAGAATATTAGCTTGATTTTGTCAAGTATGACAAAACTATTTCTCTCCTTCTTAGGGAGAATCAAGCCTTATGTGTGTCAGAATCTATTGAGCTATACAAATACTAAAATATGTCCCCACTTTCTATTATTTTATAAATAACTTGATTCATACAGAATATTTTTGGGAAAACAAAATTGAGACATTTTCTGTAAAGATATGGACTATTTCAAAATCAATATCTCACCTGGGAAGACCTGCTACTGGACTAGTATAATTAAATCTTACATTTTGGGGAATATTTAGATATTAACAAGTATTTTATATCTGTTATTACATTTAGTCATCATAAAGTTAGATTATGAAGTTATACTGGTGCCTGTCTCTGCCCCCAATTCATCAACACTTAACAGATGGTAAAATGAGACTAGGTTGCTTAAATGACTTTCTTAGATTTAGTTGCAGATTGCCAATGCCAAGCTATAGCTATTTCTACCAGATCATGAATCAGACAATATGTAAGTTTTAGGTACAGCTAAAACTTTTAAAAAATGGTAACTGATTATGTCACTCTGTACAATGCATATTTCTTTTAGATCTTTGTCATGACCTCATCATGAACGTATTCCATATGATTACTAACTATAGTGCATAGCTTCATTTGTGTATAGCAGCTGATTTCAAAACTAACTTTGCAGAAAATATTTTCAAGTTACAAGAACTACAACCTCAGCAACAATGTCAAAAAGTTGTAACTTCCTTTCTCCAATTTAATTTGCATGGCTCATTAACTTCCAAGTCTAAAAAGAATTAATTTTACTGTAGCTCTTTAAATATAAGCCAGAATTAATGACAATTGCTTGATTGTACACTGGATGCTACTTACAGACCATTGCATTTTTTCATGTAATAGATTATTATTGTACCTATCATGTACTCAGAATACATGAAAATAATATGTTATGGATATCGAGTTATACTATATGCACCTATTTTATTCCTTGAATTTATCAGTTCATATATAAATAATAAAATATAGAAAATATAAAGTTTATGAACTCCCCACTTTTCACCAATGTCAAATAAAATGGAATTTTCTTGAATGAAAAAGGGATATTTTTCTTTGAAAAAAGAAAGGTAGCAAAATGAATTATTATGATTATTATTATTATTATTATTGGCCAACTTTGTGAGAAGCCATATTATGCTGAGGGGATTTATTACTATGCATTTGACAAAAAGAGTGATCTAAAATGATTACACTAGTTTCCATAGTAAGAAATGAGAAATAATGGCAAAGGGCAAAAAGTGTGAAAACCAAAGGGTACATGAAGAAAACAGGCTTTCAGAATCCTATTGCTGGTAGGAACTGTAATAATCATCTCCCTCATCTATAAAGCAATAGACCATCTATAAGGGTGACATCTCCTCTGCGAGAATTTGTCTAGAAAAATGAGTTCCTTTCCTCAGGAGACTACTTATGTCCTTGTTATATAGCTGTAGTTGTTCGCAAGTCTCTTCTTATATGGATCGAAAAGTACTTTCTTTAGAAATTCTGGAGGAAACACTGACCTAAACCCTCTTCCATTGTGAAGCCTTCATATAATAATAATCTTCCTGACAAGATTCTTCCTTCTCCGGTTTCTTTTCTCCAGGAAAATTGTTCTCAATTTTTCAACCATTGACTTAAAAGCATAATTCCAAGATTGCATTCACTTTATTTTCCTTTTATGAAATAAAAATAATTTTTGACATTTTCTAATATGTTACCTAGTACTTTAAAGGTACTCTGAATAAAGGTGGAGCTTTATATCTATAGCTTTACCTCTTTTTGTAATAGGAAAACCAAAATTATATAAAAATGCACATATAATAAGACAGGCTAATGGAGAGTGCTAAAATATTCTTCAATATTTTATTTTTTATTCCAAATCAGAACTTTATATTATTATTTGTTTACTTTTTTCTGGTCAATCATTATAGCTTCATTATAAATTATTTTAATATTCCAAATATTAGCTATTTTCCAAAGCTTTATTAATTTGTGAATTAAAGAAAGTGACATATGAATCCTCATTTAAATTAATGATTATCATGATATGTTGCACAGAGGCCAACCCAAAACCTTTCAGAACCTTCCATTTGTGCAAACAAGGATGGACTTTGAGGGCATTATGCTAAGTTAGACCAAAAATAAATAAATACTATATGATCTCACTTACATGTGGAATCTAAAGAAACAAACTCATAGATCCAGAGAACAGATTGGTGGCTGTCAGAAGTAGAGATCAGGAGTGGGGGAAATGTGTGAAAATGATGAAAAGTAATCAGATGAGTTGATCCTGGAGATGTCAGGTACAGCATAGTCACTATAGTTAATGATACTCTATTGTATACTTGAAAGTTTCTAAGAGAGTCTTAAAAGTTCTCATAACAAGGAAATGTGTAAATGTATAATGTGACTGATGTTAACTAGCTTGTATTAAGTATTTTGCTGTATTTGTATACACACATATGTGTAAATTATTCTGTTGAAAAATTCAAGTAGGGTTTAAGAGATAATACAATGGAAACAAAGTCAAAATAACCACAACAAAGCAATATGAACAAATACTTGGCATAAGTATTACAGAAAAGTGCAGAGTCTGCTCTGCTAAATTAGTTAATTAGGCAGGATATCATAGTGGGTAACTGTGTGGACCCTAAAGTTGAAATGTCTGAGTTTGAATTCTCCTTCCACAAAATTATAAGATGTGACTTTGTATAAGATATTTAACTCCTGGGTCTCTGTTCCTGACTTTTAAAATGGGAATCATGACAGGGACAAGGAGAAACCAAGATGGCGGCATAGGTAAACACCTATACTGCTGTCCTGCGAAACAATTTCAAAACTACAACTAAAGGACAAAATAGATATCATCCAGAACCACCAGAAAGCTGGCTGAGTGGAAATTCTACAAATAGCAGAAGAGATAAAAGGACACTGAGACTCAGAGGGGCTGCAGAGGGCAGAGTTGCAGAGACGTGGAGACAGAGGTGCGGAGACATGCACAAGCAGAAATGGCGGGCAGCTGAATACCTGGCTGGTTTTCTTGAAGTTGGGAGGGAGACAAAGGCTCCCCACTGCACTGATCCCTAGTTCCAGGTGAGTCTCAGGGAACCCAGACTCATATGGGGTGAAATTGGACTGCCAGGAGGAAACACACTGAAACTCGGAAGCTACAGAGGTGCACGAGCTTGTGGAGAAGGCGTGTGGCTGGCTCTCTAGTTTAGGAAAGGAAAAAAAAAAAAAAACAACCACCAGACTGCATTGTTTTCCAGTTCTGGGTGAGACTTTGGGTGCCCAGACTCATTTGGGGAGAAACTGGACTGTCTGGCAGCAGGCAAAACTCAGGGGCAGCTTTCTCTCAGAGGTGCCTGCAGCCATAGGCGCAGGACACAGCGACTCAGGTGCTGCATAGGGCGGGGCTGATGGGAAACCAAGGCTGACTGCTTAGCCCTGAGACTCTGCCCCATCCAAGCTGAACACAGAGGCTCTCTCAGTGTAGACATAGCTGATTCTCACAGCCAATTGGCCTGGAGGTCAACCCCTCCCAGTGATACCAACAACAATCTAGGCTTAACTACAGCAAGACTGAGCAGCCCATAAAGGGGTGCACCAAGAGTATTCACCTCAAGTCACTGGGGAGGCTGAGCCACTATCCCCTAGAGGACACCTACCACACAAAGCTACTCAAACAACTGCAAAATACAGAGACAAGGAAACAGATCACATTTGAAAGAAATAGGGGGGAAAAAACAACTGGACATAGAGTTCAAAACTGTGGTTATAAGGTTTTTCAAGAGTTTCTTGGAAAAGGCCAATAAATTTAATGAGACCTTCGAGGATAAGAAAAAGGACCAACTATAAATTAAGCATACGCTGACTGAAATAAAAAAAAAATATTATACAGAAACCTAAAAGCAGACTAGAAGACTCCAAGAATCAAGTCAAATATTTGAAATACAAAGAAGCAAAAACCACTCAGCCAGAAAAGCAAAAAGCAAAAATATTCCAAAAAAGTTGAAGATAGTGTAAGGAGCATCTGGAACAACTTGAAGAATACCAACATGCAAATTATGGGGATGCCAGAAAAAGAAAGAGAGCAAGATACTGAAAATCTATTTGAAGAAATAGTGACCAAAAACTTCCCCCACCTGGTGAAAGAAATAGACTTAAAAGTCCAGGAAGTGCACAGAATCCCAAACTATAGGAATCCAAAGTGGACTACACCAAGTCACATCATAATTAAAATGCCAAGAGCAAAAGACAAAGAGAGAATATCAAAAGCAACTTACAAGGGAGCACCCATAGGATTGTCAACTGATTTCTCAGCAGAAACTATGCAGGCCAGACGGGAATGGCAGGAACCTACAACCAAGATTACTCTACCCCGCAAAGCTATAATTCAGATTTGAAGGTCAGATAAAGTGCTTCATAAATAAGAAAAAGCTAAAGGAGTTCACCACCGCCAAACCAGTATCATATGAAATGCTGAAAGGTATTCTTTAAGAAGAGGAAGAAGAATAAAAAGATAATGATAAAAATTATGAACAACAAATACATATCTATCAACAAGTGAATCTAAAAATCAAGTGAATTAAAAATCTGAGGAACAGAATAAACTGGTGAATATAATAGAATCAGGGGAATAGAAAGGGAATGGACTGACAATTATTTGGGGATAAGAGGTGTGGGAGGTGCAGGAAGAAATTGGACAAAAATCATACACCTATGGATAAGGACAGTGGGGAGGGGGGTAAGAACAGAGAGTGGGATGTGTACTAGGTGGAGGGGAGCCGTGGGGGAGCAAAAAGAGGAACATTGTAATAATCTGAACAATAAAGATTCATTGAATTAAAAATATAATAGGAATATTAAGTGTGCCCCGTAAAAATGCTCACAAGGCAGAGTTGATTCCAAAGGGCTTTATTTATTTACTAGAGGCCTAGAGCACAAATTCGTGCATGGGTGGGGTCCCTTGGACTGGATGGCAATTGGCTATGGGAGGTTGGCCAGCCACAGAAGTTGACTGTGAGAGTGCACTGACCACCACTGGTTGGTCAGCTGCATCTGCCCCCTGGTGGTCAGTGCACATCATAATGACTGGTCGACTGGTTGGTTGTTCATTAGTTCTTTGTTCGGTTTTTCTGTTGCTTAAGATTTTACATATGTACATTTTTGAACAATAAAATTATCTATTTAATTATTTATTTTTAAATATATATATATATATTTTTTTTTTTTTTTTACAGAGAGGAAGGGAGAGGAATAGAAAGTTAGAAACATTGATGAGAGAAAAACATTGATCAGCTGCCTCCTGCACACTCCCCATGGGGGATGTGCCTGCAACCAAGGTACATGCCGTTGTCTGGAATCGAACCTGCTCTATCCGTTGCACATCCATGCTCTATCCATTGAGCCAAACTGATTAGGCAATAAAGATTTATTTTTTAAAAAATTAGTGTTTCGTTTTTCTTCATATAAATTCCAGGAAGTGGAATCTTGGGGCATAAGGCAGTTCCCTTTTTAATTTTTTGAGCTAACTTTATTCTGCTTTTCAAAATGGATGCATTAATCTACATATCCTCCAACAGTGCATGCATGAGGGTTCCCCTTTATCCACATCTCCACCAGAATTTGTTGTTCGTTGATTTATTGAGGATAGCCATTCTGACAGGCGTGAGGTGATATTGTGGTTTTACTCTACATTTCTTTGATGATTAGTGATATCAAGCATCTTTTCATATGTCTAATGGCTATATTTGTTCTCTTTGGAGAGGTGTCTGTTCAGGTCCTTTGCTTATTTTGTAATTGGATTGTTTGAGATTTGGTGTGAAGTTTTATAAGTCCTTTAGAAATTTTGTGAATTGTGGATACATCTGATAAGAGATTCCAAAGGGCTTTAGAACAATGCCTGATATATGGGTTGTGTCCATTAAATGATAGCTACATCATCATCAAAGGAGAGCATCTCTCTGAACTAACAAAATATCATCTTCCCTCATTTATCAGAGCAGAGTTGAGACAGAGTAGAGACAGAAAGCTGTGTAAGGAGACATTGCTGACAAGGGAACCTATGGCTTCTTTGCTCAGGTCCTGAGGAAGTGAGAGCTGCATGACATAGGTCGGGGATTGGTATTTGCTTATCTAAGCCTAGGCCAACTCTGTAGATGCTGCAATTAAATTTGAGGAATAAATACAGCAAAACCACACAGTCTTTCCTATTCAAAGTCAAGCATCACTCAGAATGTCTGTAGCAATCATTAGCCACATACCTGTGGGGACTGTTAAACTTTGGAGTGGTTTGGAGATATTGTTTCTCTCCACCATGCTTTCCCTGGGATGACTAAAAATATATGGGCCATTAGGTAGTTGTTCAAAAAGCCAGCCAGGAAGCTGCTGTTCTGCAGGGTCGAGTGTGGGCATGAGGAACATGAATTTGACTTGTTTTGAGAGACTGAATCTTTGGTAAAATTTATTTTCGCAGCAGTTTCACTGATGCCATAATAGATAGTGAAAGATATAAAGGGATACCATTTTGAAAAGTTATTTTACCATGTAGGAAACTTGCAAGAGGATTTATATTTCAGAATGACAGTGACCTAAAGCTCACATCAAAATATGTCTTGAAGAAAAAAGGTCCAGAATTGTTGCCTATGAAACTATATTACTCACAATATTACCCAACTGAATAAAAGCTTTTAAACACCTGGGACATTTATTCTTCAGCAGAACTTTATACAAAGAATAAGTTGTTAAAGTGCTAAAGATGAAGACATTAATTTCAGACTAACAAAATCTCCCTATTAAAAAAAAAGAATCACATGTTATACTACTATTCCTTTTCAGCAATGTAAGCCATTTAATGGTTATGCTTATTAGGGTTATAAATTATGCCCTTAGTTTTATGCACTTTATAGTATTTTAGCATGAAATACTAATGTCATAGAGGTTTGTCTGATTATGAGACATTCAAATGTTTCTATTTTGATATGTCAAACCAAAAATTTCAAGCATTTACAGGTATACTTTTGAAGTCATTCTATATATTAACAATCTTTGAGTACCTTTAAACTCATTTCTTAAAAGATTCAGAATTAATTTACCTCCTAAATATTAATTTATAGTTTATTATTTTATAAAGTTATGATTTAAGTTAAATACCTTATAAATAGAATAACTTACAATTATGCATTGCCAAATCAAACAGTTAATGAACTTTTTCTTTCTTAAATGTTTTGCAGTTTGTTAAGTAGACTCACAGGTGTGTTACAAGATCTGTATAATACACCCTGTGCCATTACCGAAGTCAAATATTCTTCCATCACCATGTACTATTGGGACCCCTTTTTCCCCCTACCCCATTCCCTCTGGAAAGCACCACACTGCTGTTCATGTTCACAAGTTACGGTTTTATAGCCCACACATGAGAGAAATCATATGATTATTAGCTTTTTCTGACTAATTTATTTCCCTTAGCATAATATTCTCAATACCCATCCATGTTGTTGCAAATGGCAATATTTCAGCCCTTCTTATGGCTGAGTACTATCCCATTGTGTATATATGCCACATCTTCTTTTTCCAGCCCTCTATTGCAGGACACTTTGGTTGTTTCCATTCCTTGACCACCGGGAATAATGCTGCAGTGAGCAAATATATGATTTCGAGTTTTTTTGGGTATATACCCAGGAGAGGGATTGCTCAGTTATATGGTAGCTCTATTCTTCATTTTTGAGGACTTGCCAGAACTGTCTTTAAGCATTTTTATGGTACTTCGGGCTTAGTTAAAAGTAAAGAGCAGTGTAAGTAAACAAATCATCCCTCAGTGCTTATATTATCTCCTGATTTCTTTCTCCTGGACCCATCCCATGCCCTCACTTCATACTAATACATGGCTAAGAGCAAACTCCCACACCTTCTTAATTAGTTAGTCTAGGTCTTTTATAATTTAAATAGGACGCCAGTTGAATTCAAACTAGTTTAACAATTTAATTAAATATTGAAGAAAGCAGTTATTACATGCAGTGATACGGGTGAAAGCAATTGCACGTAGTGGGCCAGAGAAGGTAGTTGGTCTAAATTAAGTATTTGAAACATCCTTGGTTCCTGTTTTCCTGATACCCTAGAGCAGTGGTCAGCAAACTCATTAGTCAACAGAGCCAAATATCAACAGTATAATGATGGAAATTTCTTTTGAGAGCCAAATTTTTAAACTTAAACTTCTTCTAGTGCCACTTCTTCAAAATAGACTCGCCCAGGCCTTGGTATTTTGTGGAAGAGCCACACTCAAGGGGCCAAAGCACCACATGTGGCTCGTGAGCTGCAGTTTGCCGATCACGGCCCTAGACCCATCCCTTGCCCTACTTCATACTAATACATGGCTAATATATTACCTTTCCCAGAAGTAAATTTTGAGAAATTAAGGAAGTGGAGGTAGGATGCAGAAGGAAAATAAGCAGGGATTTTTTTTTAATTTATATATATTCATAGTAAGCATAGAATTGCAAATAAAATGGAAGCAGGTCTTCTGCCTTAGTATTTCTCAGTTTGGAGTGAGGACTCACAGCTGTTAAGGTTGCTCATCCTTGACTTATCATAGGCAGTCAATTGAGAAGTGATTAATGTAATTTTAACCAGGCTGTCATTTCTGACATCATATGATTGGTTCTTCATTTGTGCTTTCACATTATCCATTCTCAGTTTCTAAACAACAGGAACCATGAACTTTTTGCATAATTTATCACATTTCAGACCTGATATCCTTTTCTGTAACTCATGACTCTTTTTTATATTTTTTTCTTTGACTACATGAGATCCTTGGGTAACTTTTGGAAGATTTTTATTAGGGTGTGAATGCATATGGTGCCCCAAAGACAAAATCATTCATAAGAATTTGCTGCAGATGACCATTTCTAGAATATGTCAATATATTAAGAATAATAAATGTTTAAAGTGATGTGCTTCTGGCCTCTCATAAGTGACCTTTTGTTTAATTTGTGGTTAAACAAAACATGTGCTCCATTTTTAGGCTCCATTGCTGTGGAGGCATTTTCAGAACATGGACCCTCGAATCTGTTTTTGGAGATGTTAGAACATTGCTGCCCACAGTGTGATTTGGGAAGCAGCAGCACTGGCATCCCCTGGAAGCTGTAAGAAATGCAGAATTTCAGCTACAACCAAGAATTACTAAACCAAAATTTGTACTTCAGTAGATCCCTGGGTGATTCACAGGTTCATTCAAGTTTAGGCAGCATTGTCTTAGAATATAGAGTAGGACACTGAATGTGACATTGACCAAATGTTTAGTATGAAATATGGAGAAATGTTCATGAGATACATAATCCATGAAAATGAGAACAGAGCAGTAAAATAGTGAAATATGTTGAATACCATCAAAGAAGATGGAATCCTTCCTTCACTCTAGCATAAAATATAAAAATGTTATAATATCCTGAGGTCATTTTTTATTGTATTTATATGTTAGGAAGCTTTTAGATATCTATTATTTAAAATAAAACAGCATTTCCATAAAAACTTTACATATAAATGAGGCATTCTTAATGAAATTCTACAGATTACTCTTTCTATCTTAAATACTGTGCTATTTTACCTTAATTGTGGTTATTAATCAACTTCATCAGAGAAGATCATAAGGAGAACATAGGTGAAGACAAAAGGAAATGCTGCAGTAAAGAATTTCTATTTCCCCAACCTGACAGATATAGGATGGGGCAAAAATAGATGTACACTTGTGTGTATGGAAAATAATACAATAATTAATAAATGATTATATAAGACTAGAGGCTCGCTGCACAGAATTTGTGCACTGGGGGGAGGGGGTGTTCCTCAGGCCAGCCTGCATCCTCTCCAATCTGGGAAATCCCTTTTACAATCCAGGACTGCTAGCTCCTAACCACTCACCTGCCTGCCAGCCTGATAGACCCCTAACTGCTCCTCTGCCAGCCTGATTGACACCTAACTGCTCCTCTGCCAGCCTGATCACCCCAACTGCCCTCCCCTGCAGGCCTGGTCACTCCCAACTGTTCTCCCCTGCAGGCCTGATCGCCCCCAACTTCCCTCCCTGCAGGCCATCTTGTGACAATGTGGGGGCAGCCATTTTGTGGCAGTCATCTTGAGATGACATGGGGATGGCCATCTTGTGACAACACGAGGGTGGCCATCTTATGATGCAAGGGTGTGAGGGTCAATTTGCATATTACATCTTTATTATATAGGATAAATTCTATTTCATATACTCACACTGTAAACCTGCTTTTGACCCACCCTGCATGCATAGTTTTGCTTGCAGATTTTTGTTTCCTATTTTACCAAACTAGTGTGTGTGTGTGTGTGTGTGTGTGTGTGTGTGTGCATGTGCTTCAACATACGTGCACACAAGTCTGCAAAGGCCCATCTTCAATAATGTGGTAAAGGTATTGAACTAATGAAAGGATTGTTTAAAATGTACTCGCAGAACAAGTAAGTATTACCCTTAAAAATGTGCTTTTGAGAATAATTCATTTTTATGTACCTGTTCAAAGTTATGTAGGAAAGGCCAATTTCAAAAGCCATGTTATGAATTTAGGGTGAGATTAAAAACTGGGTCAGTTCTGTTACCCAATGTCTGATTTTTCATTCTGCACGTTCCTATTGACCTTTTCCATCTCTCTTCCTTCCGGTTTTAAGTCCAGTTGACCATTTTTCTGTTCATTACCATGAGTGGAAAAGGTCAGAAAGGGCAGATGCAACAATAACACCTCAGTGGATTTCTTTGTAAATATATCTCACAAAAAAGATCTGGTGGAGGAGGTGAGACACAAATATTATGCTACAGTGCTATTTACTGAAGATCAAAATTTACTTTAAAGCTGACCAGCCTTGGAGTTTCTCAGACAGAATAAAGTGATGCAGTACAATAGCCAACCTGGACATTTGGTTTTTATATGACTTTAATTTATTTTTCCATCTTTTTTATCATGCTCAACATGGATAATCAGAAAATTCCTTTTATTGATGCTCTTTTGCTCTGATTTTTTCTCCAAGCAAAAAAAAAATGAATAGGATATTACACATTTGTAAATATATGAATTGCCCATCAGTATAAGAAATTTCTCCCTAGAATCAAAATAACAATTATGACCAATTCATCACTTTTTTCAGACCACTCAGATATCATTTAGTGGATTAATTTCATTAACATTATTAGTACTGTTACAATTCTGTGTGTTAATGTCTGTGTGTTTCAATCTCAATCTCTTTTCTTTCTTCTATATTCTCTTTTTTATTCAGCATAAATGTCTAAATCCAGTAGTATGCTGTGAAAAGTGTAGTTGCCTTATAAAAGTATGAGAAGAGTAGCTACTGCCAATAGATGTTGTCCATGAGGAAAGATAAACTTCTTTTGCTGATTCACTATTTAGCAAATACTGTTTATTTAGCAGTTGTTTTAATTGTTCACATAAATTGGAGAAATTCAGCTCTGCTTAAAACAGGAGAGCCGAGGTGTTATTTAGTGAACTGGAGCAGTTACATGAGTGCACTTAAAAGCCCTGTAGTGCTTTCATATAGTCTCCCAGGGAGAGTATGGCTGAGTGTTTATTGCTGGCACATTGAACTCAAACTTAAACCTGGCTAAGGCTCTGGCTTTTAAAATATGCAATTGAATCATAAGTGGTATCAATTCTTTCTTTTAGGGATTTGCATTGCTTCAAAGATTCTGACTTGCCCTGTGTCAGCTCTAGCATGAAGAAGGTATATGAATGGCAGATGTTAAGTTGTAAATCTGTATCTGAAAAACAGAAAGGCAGATAATTGTATCATATGGTATTTGAACCTGTGATGTTGGCATCCTTCATGCTGGGTTCCAATCTGCCAAGAAAGCCAGGCCCTGAAGCTCTGCCAAGTAGCAGAAGTAGCAGCACTTTACCAAGAAGAGATAGCATCTGGCATGTGGTGGGTCTGCTTATCTAGAAAATGCCCTACCAAAGCAGAAATAAACCCATGGTGAGAGACTGATTTAAATGATTAAAGGAAGGTTTCTTGTGCTATGGTCCCATGGGTTGATATCATCAAAAGACTTTGGCTTTACCTTGGCAATCCATACCATTGAAAACTCGTTTGTATTTACTGAGAACAACCTAAATAACACCGTGAATAAGTAAATATTCTGTCTTTGAGGCAAAGCATGTGGAACCACATGCACAGTGAGAATGTGCTGAAAATAGACCATTTTAAGTACAACTGATTGTAGAAGTTGTGTTCTGTAAAGTGCATTTCACATGTTGTTAAAAAATTGGGTATCCCCCTTGACCATAAGAGCTGTTTAAGTATTGGCATAGCATGGTTTCATAACCTTGACTTCTAAGGAGATTTTCTTCCCTTTTTCTCAAGATCCTTTTCTAATCTACTTCAGAGAGAGAGAAAGAGAGAGAGAGAGAGAGAGAGAGAGAGAGAGAGAGAGAGAGAGAGAGAGAGGAGACAAATAGAGATATATAATTAGTCTTTATTGCCTTATTTGTTTCTTTGGCACACATGATTGAGATTGTAGCACAATGGATATAGCAGCATAGTAAAGTATAGTAGCTTTTTTAAGATATGAGACCTGAATTCAAATAGTAAGATTTTAACTCTGTGACCTGCAAGAAGGTATTTATCCTCTGCGATCTTCAATTACTTCAAATATATAATATGTATTATAATACCTAACTCAGAATGTTCTCATAAGAATTTAATACGATAATGAATATTATATATACTGGAGCCTGTAATATAAAAAATACTCAATAATCAGCACTTACCCTATAATCTACTTTTATAGAATTCAATAAAAACTGTTTGTTTTCATTGAAAAGGCATCATAAAATCATTTTAGAGTTAACATAATTTTGAGTGTAATAAAAATTTAAATATTTAAGAATATTTTTCATTAATAACATTTTAATTTTGGTCTGAAATATACAATGTATATACTCCACAGATGATTCAAGACTGTTATATTTAAGATTGTCTGTACCAACCTATGGATTTTCAATTGAGCTGTTTAACATTCTGACATTCTCTCAAGTACCAATTGATTTATATAAGCATCACCATGTCTCCCAACATGGTCCTTCCAGTGAAAAATAATTAACTACACTTGGACTACCCTGCCCCTCTCACTGTGAAACCATTTGTATGCTAATCAGGCTTTTCAAAGATTGTTTATTAGTTTCACATACAACATAGAATTATTTTTCAAAATGTGATGCAGTGCTTCAAGGCATATATTTACTCTTCTCTCTCCTCCATTTTTCAGGTATCCATTCCTTCCAAGGAAATATTAGGTTTTGTTTTGTTTTTCCAAATGACATAAAAAAGGAATAACTCCTATTAACTAACTTTCATTTTGGTAAATGCACCAATAGAATCAGAAAATATCCTTCTACTCATTGTTTACACATATCACAGTTAATACATGTTGCTTGACCAAGAGTCATGGACAAACTTCTTTCTAAGTCAGATATATATTTTTTTAAGTAAATAATGTTGTCTTAGGTGAGTCCTACAAAATAAAATAAGTTTGTTCTCTAGTTTGTATAGAGTTGTTTTCATCTTGTCTAAAGTTTGGTGAAGAACTAATTGCATGAGAAATGAAGCTTATCACCAGGCATGCCTGGTTCAGTGGCTCAGCATTGACCTATGAACCAGGAGGTCATGGTTTGATTCCTGGTCAGTGGACGTGTCTGGGTTGCCAGCGCAATCCCCAATATGGGGCATGGATGAGACAGCCAATCAATGATTCTCTCTCATCATTGATGATTCTATCTCTCTCTTCCTCTTTTTTTTCCTCTCTGAAATAAATAAAACAGAAGAAGCTTGTCATTAAGTATCTCCTCAAAGTATCTCTTCTTCATTGTTTTGAGGACAGGAACTATGGAGACATAGTTTTGGTTTCTAACATACTTAGTTGTCAAATGTTGATTTGTTACCATTTTTTGAGGGAAAATTAAATAATATGTTTCAAGTGTTTTGGCAATAACTTACATACTTAGAATTCTTTTATCTGTGACTTATATCAGTTGGGCAACACACCGCAAAGGCCTCTTTCATTAATCACCTATTATCTTGCCTTTGGTTTTTAGGCCTATCCTAGGATCTGTATCTAACTTTTTTATTATTTTAGCTGATAGGGTAAGAGACAAAAAATACTCCCCTTTCTTTACAGATTTCTAAAAAAAAACTCTTAAGAATGACAACAACGGGGAACCAAGATGGCGGCATAGGTAAAACACCTATCTTGCTGTCATACTCAACAATTTTAATACTACAACTTAACGAAAGAACAAACACCTTCCAGAATCACCAGAAAGCTGGCCGAGTGAAAATTCCACAAATAAAAGTGAAGTTAAGACACTGTGACTCGGCCAAAACCGGTGTGGCTCAGTGCATAGAGCATCGGCCTGCAGACTGAAAGGTCCCAGGTTCGATTCCGGTCAAGGGCATGTACCTTGGTTGCGGGCACATCCCCAGTGGGAGGTGTGCAAGAGGCAGCTGGTCGATGTTTCTCTCTCATCGATGTTTCTAACTCTCTATCCTTCTCTCTTCCTCTCTGTAAAAAATCAATAAAATATATTAAAAAAAAAAAAAAAAAAGAAGACACTGTGACTCGGAAGAGCGGTGGCGGCGGACAGCGTTGAAAGATTCCCGGAGAGAGAGAGGTTTGGAGCGCGTGCCAGCGGAGAGGGCGGGCGGCTGAAAACCGGCCAGTTTTCTTGAACGGGGAGACAAAGACGTCCCACTGGCCTGATTCTCCTTCGCTTTAGGCGAAGTCCAGGGAACCCACTATCACAAGGGGTACAAACTGGACAGTGGGAGGGCACGCCGAAGCTCGGGTGCTGCGGGGGTCTCCCAGGTTGTGTAGAAGGCAGCTTGCATGAACAGCTCAGCTGCCTGACCATACAGAGAGTGCTCTGCGACACGCTCTCTCATTCAGAAAACCATCAGACTGCTTTGTTTTACGACCCTGGGTGAGATATTGTGTGTGCAGACTCATTTGGAGAGAGTCTGAATTCTCTGGCAGCCGGTGGAGCTCAGCATCGGTTCTCTCTCAGAGGTGCTGGCAGCCATTGCCACCAACACAGAGTCCCTGGGGCCACATAGGGTGGAGCTATCGCTGTCTGCTTGGCCCGAGACTCCGCCCATCCAACCTGAGCACAGCTGAGCTTCACAGACAATTGGCCTGGAGGTCAACCCTCCAAGTGCTAACAACGATTAACCTGAGCTTAACTTCAGCAAGACTGTGCAACCCATATCCACCTCAGGTAACCGGGGAGGCTGAGCCACTGACCCTAGTAGGAAATCTACCACACAAAGCTAATTGACCAACTCAGGGAAGCAGCCACCATGCAGAGACATGGAACGAGATCAGATGTGAAAGAAATGGAGGAAAAAAAACGACTGGACATGGAATTCAAAACCACGGTTATAGGGTTTTTTAAGAGGCTCCAACAAAAGGTCGAGGCCTATAAGGAATTAAGCAAGACCACAAAGGAAATGAATGAGTCCTACAAGGAAATGAACGAGACCCTCAAGAATATGAATGAGACCTGCAAGGAAATGATCAAGACCAACATGGAAATGAATGAGTCCTACAAAGAAATGAAGGAGACCCTCAAGGATATAAAGGAGACTCTCAAGAATATGAAAAAGGACCAAGCAGAAATTAAGCATACACTGACTGAAATAAAAAATATTATACAAAGACCTAAAAGTGCTCTGGAGCACCCCAAGAACCAAGTTAAATATTTGAAATACAAAGAAGTAAAATCCACTCAGCTGAAAAATCAAGAAACCAAAAGAATCCAAAAAATTGAAGATAGTGTAAGGGGCCTCTGGGACAACCTCAAGCATACCAACATCCGAATTATAGGGTGCCAGAAAAAGAGAGAGAGCAAGACAATGAAAACCTATTTGAAGAAATAGTGACCGAAAACTTCCCACACCTGGTGAAAGAAATTGATTTAGGAGTCCAAGAAGAGCACCGAACCCCAATATATAGGAACCCTAAGAGGACCACACCAAGTCACATCATAATTAAAATGCCAAGAGCAAAAAGACAGAGAATATTAAAAGCAGCAAGAGAAAAACAGATGGTTACCTATAAGGGAGCACCCATACGATTGTCAGTGGATTTCTCAACAGAAACGATGCAGGCCAGACGGGAGTGGCAAGAAATATTCAAAGTGATGAACAGCAAGAATCTACAACCAAGATTACTCTATCCAGCAAAGCTATTATGCAGAATTGAAGGTCAGATAAAGTGCTTCGCAGACAAGAAAAAGCTAAAGGAGTTCATCACCACCAAACCAATATTATATGAAATGCTGAAGGATATTCTTTAAGAAGAGGAAGAAGAAAAAGATAAAAGTGTAAATTATGAACAACAAATACACATCTATCAACAAATGAACATATAAATCAAGTGAATTGATAGGCTGATGAACAGGATAAACTGGTGAATGTAACAGAATCATGGACATAGAGAGGAAATGGACTGACAACTCTTGGGGAGAAAGCGGGTGTGGGAAGTGCAGCAAGAGACTGGACAAAAATCATGCAACTATGAGAGAGGACAGTGGAGGGGGGTGAGGGCAGAGGGTGGGATGGGTACCAGGTGGAGGGAACTATAGGGTGATAAAAAAGGGAACAATGTAATTAATAAACTGAACAATAAAGATAAAAAAAGAGAAAAAAAAAGAATGACAACAACAATGCCTCCATGTGCACAGTCTGGCTCAGAAGCAATTTCTGTCACATTTCTGGAATCAAAGACCAGACGACTCGCAGTGTCTGACATGTGGCAGCAGCAGTACACCGTTCTTCCTCATTGCCCCTTTGTTGCAGTAAAATGCCTTTTCTCTGGGAGATGTGTGAATCATCTGAGTTTGGCTTGTCTTTTTCTGTGAGGTACCAGTCTTTTAACGTGCTTCCTGCCAGGGGTCATATCTGCTTCCAGTTGGGTATGCTTTCCACATAGCCCTGAGCTTCAAACTGTAATCAGGAGCTGCCCCTGGGTCACAGTTAAGTAAAGTCACCCCAGAAGAAGAGAAAAAAAAAAAAAACACTGCCTTTAGAGATGAAATACTTAGAGTCTATTCTCCGTTTCAGAAGAAAGATAGTCCCAAATGGAACATTACTCCTTCTGCTTCCTTAGTTATTTTATCTGCAAATTGGGTGAACCTTTTCCTTACCGAGGAATTTTTTGAAATGACTAGTGCATGTGTTTTACCTCTTGAGAATGCATTGGGATTTCTGCACATTGAAAAATGCGCATCTTCTTTCTGGCTTATCGATTTAATACATTGTTATTTATTTAAAAAGAGAGTTAAGAGCCAACTTTAGAAATTGGCACAATTGCCGAGACCGGTTTGGCTCAGTGGATAGAGCGTCGGACTGCAGACTGAAGGGTCCCGGGTTCGATTACGGCAAGGGCATGTACCATGGCTGCGGGCACATCCCCAGTAGGGGGCATGCAGGAGGCAGCCGACCCATGTCTCTCTCTCATCGATGTTTCTGACTTTCTATCCCTCTCCCTCTGCTCTGTAAAAAATCAATAAAATATATTTTAAAAAAAATAGAAATTGGCACAATTGTCACCAAGAAGTGGGCCATTGGTATCCATGAAGTGCCCCTTTCTTTCAAACAA
This sequence comes from Antrozous pallidus, assembly GCA_027563665.1. Taxonomy (NCBI): domain Eukaryota; kingdom Metazoa; phylum Chordata; class Mammalia; order Chiroptera; family Vespertilionidae; genus Antrozous; species Antrozous pallidus. The sequence continues at coordinate 75,909,810 of CM050508.1, forward strand.
TAGTAACTTTTTCTTTTCATTGAAATTTCTATATTTATAGTTAATACATTGTTTCTGTTAGAATCTTACTTAAAACCTAGCTCATCAAGTTGGCTGGCAAAGAGAAAGATGTTTAAGAAAGTGTACAAGTGGAAAAAGAGACAGAGTCGATCAATCTAGCAAGCAAGTAGCATATAATGGATACTTGGAGAGGGATAAAGGTGCATTTAAACATCTAAATAACATTACTTTTTTAAATCATTCAAGCTGAGATTCATCCATTTGCAAGGTTTAATGAATAGCAGTGTTGCAATGTCAGTCACTCATAAAACAGTGACTTTATTTATTTTATAATCAATTTATCCTTAACTGGAAGTTCAGGAAGTGAGACAGTTCATGGGCCTGATAAAGTTTTTATTTCTAAAGCTATAATTAGTAACAACAATACTTTTGCTATGTACATACCATAATTTTTATGTGCCAGTCCTGACTATATTCTAAATGTTTACGATTTCAGTGGAGGAGAATGTTATTATTTAACCTCTATTTGTTGAATTCAGATGCTGATAGTCAATCAAGTGGATTAAAATTACTTGATATATACTAAAGTTGGCAGAAAACATACACAAAATACACACAGAGATAAATTAATGGCTCTTTATCTTAACATAATATTTCCTGGATATGATCCAGAAAGTTTTTAGTGAAGAACAACTAACCATCCACTTATTTATACTCATAGTATTAACACAATAGTGACTTTGGTCATAGCAGAATTGCTTTAATATGGCTTAATCTTTCTTAGGAGACCAGGCATGCTTTTCATATATTAAATACATAAATAAAGCTCTATATGTTAAATTCAAGGAATTTTCTTACACTGAGATTTCTGAAGAGCAAGGGCTAATGATAAAGGATTTTAAAACTTTGGAACAAGTTGTCAAAACTGCAAAATCTCCTTTCCTGGGGGGTCTTGACAAATAGGACAGATGTCACAGATGGTTTAAGGGTAGTGCAGCTGGACAAAATCAATCACTTTCACATCTCTCTCCATCTTGAAGCTTCGAAACATTCATTTGAAATATGTAAACACACAGTCATTATAGAACCCATTTTACACAGAAATTATTTCATCTGAGTGTTACCATTAGATTAAATGTACATGTCTCTTTAGAGATTGTTATCCATATTCCTATATCCTCATACAGATTAAGAAATTATATAAATTAATATTGTGTTATTTAAAAGTTGAAACTCATAAGTCCAATTTTAATTTTTTATGAAATACTATACATTTCTTTCACTTTTTTCTACTTAATTAAAATAGTTTGTCAGGTAAAATAGCTTACATGTAAAAATAAATTGCGCATGAAAATAAGAACAAGGCCTTATAAAATAGACCTTCAGAGCTTGTTTGGAGGTTCTAGCAGGGGAGCGCAGCTACTCATATACTCTTGACGAAGACCGGTCCTCGACTCTGCGGGGAAGGTCGTCCTCTTTGACTGAGCGCGCAGCTTCGGGAGGGAAGAACACAGATCAATGAGGGAGGAAGGGGACACCCGCCTAGCCAGCCAGATCAGCCGAATCAACCCTGGCAATCAATGGGGTGACAGATGTCTTAGCCAGATTGCCCTCACATCCAGGGCCTTATAAAATAAAGACAATATAGGGCAGTTGTATTCTTTTTGCAAATGTATTATGTGATCCAATGTTATTTCTAATATTAATCAGGTACATGATATTTAGTATCAATAAGTTATATACTAATTTTCCCATCATCAGTAATTAATGTGCTTTATATGTTTTACAGTTTTTATAAAAGGCATACATTGCTGTAACCATTTTTATTTCTCAGCTCTGAAAATTATAATAGATATTACAATGCAATATTCCCATATACTTATTTATATAGTAATTACATTTTCCTTTAAAAGATGATTGTCCATATTTTTATGAAACTGCATCTGATTATGTGGAAATGATTCTTTCAAAAAGGATATAAACATAAAGATAAAAAAAGATTAAGCGTTTGCAATCAAGTTAATGATGCTCCCAGAATCATAATGTATTACTACTTAGTTATAATATACTAAAATAATATTTTTAACTTACTTAAGGAGAGTTAATTTTGAAGTTAATTTTTAGAAATTCTTAGAATTTATGGTATCTTCAATTGAATAATTAGAAAATTTTCACAGGAGACAATATTAAAAAACTAAGTAGTATGAGGTATTATGTCAATAGAGCATTTTTAAAAACCAGTACTAAGATTTTCTAGAAGCTAAGTTTTAAATAAACTTTCAAATTACACCCAAATATCAATCTTCTTTTGTGAATTCAGAGCTATAATCAAATGAAATCCAAAACTGCATAATTTATAATGTTTGAATTTTGAAAGCATTTCATGCTTTTTGGTGAGAACTATATGTACCAAATTATTTTTTACTTGATTGTATATCAACTAAGTAATCAATATCTATTTATTTCTACCCTCTGGCTTATATTCTAAAGCAGGGGAAGTAAAATAAAAATAAGTAAATGAAAGACCTATGACTTATGAAATATATCTGAAACAATGTATATCAACACAGTTCATACATTAATCAAAGATGTTTATATTACAAAAAATAAAATATGATATATATTTTTGCAATGATGTATTTTTTCCGTCACCATTTATGCCCTCTATGCCCTCTTCTACCTCCATCCCCCTCTGCCATCACCACCCTCTTGACTGTATGAGTTCATAGATCAATAACCTCTAAAAAAATCTCCCATTTTTATTGTGCTTCTGAAACTATGATTTCATTTGCACCTTATGAAAATCATGTTAGGTCAGCCCTATTATTACACCCATTTCTCAAATGTGAAAAAGGAGTCTCAGTGATGTTAAGCACTTTACTTACATCTAGACAACTGGTAAATAGCAGAGAGAACTTTAATACAATGATAGTTCTACATATCATTATCTTTGCACTATGTCATATTTGTTTTCTATAAAGAAAATTTGATGGGGAGCCCAGAGTTTTCAAATGGTGATATTGCAAGAAAAAAAAAATCACAAATGGGAAACTTTTGGTTTATTGTAGGGAGGTGAAAGATGGCACTGAATGCAGTAGAGTATAAGTACTGAAAGTAATTTGTATATAACACTAATTAAGTTTCAATTAGGTTTTGAAATCAGGTGAAGGAGTCTGGTTTTGTTGTGGCCAGCAACTGAAAACAATTATGATTTTGAGAGTAGTTATTAGGTGAAAGAAGTATTTGTAACATGAATTCTGAGATTGTATTGATGGTGGGAAAGGTAATTTCTATCTTATCATAGAAAGTGGAAATTAACCAGGAGTTAAAAATGTACTTGAGCATCACTAAGCACCTGTATGTTCAACACCATTCTGTATCAGAAAGTGTTAGAAGTTTGTGTTTTCCAGATGGAGACAACCAATATTATGAAAGAATATGTATGAAACAACATCCAAGTGTGTTCATGGGATAGTACAAATAATTACAACAAGAACAACAATAGTGTGACTTAAGTTTGGAGGCATGAGAAATACTGGCAGACTGTGTATAACAGGAAGGATTCCTGGTCAATTTTGAGGACACTGTGTACCTTTGGTTTCACTGTTAGTGGGACCATGGAGAGCCTTGGAGAAGCTCAGCAGTGTTGGAAGCAGAGGCTACAGGGAGAAGAAAGTGGGAATGCAGCAGATCCAGTCTACATTTTAAAGAAGTTTAATAGTTAAAAAAGAAAAAGTAGAAAAGAAGGGATGCTGATTGAAGCAGAGTTCAATCAGCAAAAGTGACTTTATTCTTGAGCGAAGGTTAAGAAAAGTAGATGAGTTTGCAGGACAAGAACTTAGAGCCACAGGAAAGCACAGTGTAACCAAGCAGTCCATCTTGATTAAGATACAACTTAACATGAGGGGTGTGATGGAGTTAAGGTGGAACAGTTAACTCTGGAGGATGAGGATTCATGCTGGTTCTAAGATACAATGATATAGTGACAAGTGGAGATCGTTTACTGTACCAGACATTACAGAAGAAAAATGGCCACTCCTTCACAAAATGTGCTATCTCAGTTTTCTTTACTCAGAAAAGATATTTGATAAGCTCATGTCTGCCTTTATCACATCTTACTGAACAAAGTAAGATGTTTACTCCATGCATAAAAAGTGATTATAACATTCAAAAACATACAGATGAATTACATTACCCTTGCCTTATCCTAGAAGCCTGGTTTGTAAAAATTTTTAATTTAAAATTAATCCTAATTCAACTAATTGGGTAAGGCTTACAAAAATTAATAGATAGATGATGGATAGATAGATAATAGGTAGGTAGGTAGATAGATAGATAGATAGATAGATAGATAGATAGATAATAGATAGATAGTTGATGGATAGATATATACATATACTATGCTCCTTTATTGATAAATTTTTAAATTTCCCAATGAAGATTTTCTTTCTTCAATTAATTAATATAGGTCAAATTCTGCTACCTTGCTCAGGTCACCTAAAATTAGATTTGAGGGACTAGAAATATTTTCTGAGTAGACATTCCAAAAAAATTGAAGTGATGTTCTCTCTAGAACTATGGTATTGTTAAAATTTTGGATTCTTTATAGTATTTTGAAATTTCTTACATCCTGCCTGTGCCTCTCCTAAATCCCCCCCCCAGGTCCACATGATTTAGCAATTAAAGAAGTAATTCCAAGTGTATGAGGGAGCCTCCGACCTTGCTCCTTGATATGTTCAGATTATGATTTCTGATTTTTACATGTATTGAATGCCTAAAAGTCTTTATGAAGTGATCATTTAATGAATGCAATATTGGCGTGTTCCCAGGAATTCATACAAGCTCCATTATAATATGGTTCTCCATATCACACAAGTAAAGGGCTAATCACAGTGAACAGGTTGCATCACCTCTCCATTTACAGGAGAGACTAAAGGAGCCCCATGGATAGTACAGATCTTTACTTCACAAACAGTAATTGGGAATTAAGAATGGATAGTTGCTCAAAGCAACAGTACAATACATACTTCTATTGCCTGACTTCTGGGAGATTTTAGTTGAAGCAGTCATCACTGTTTCTCAACCCATCTCTATTTTCATTTTCCAGAAAGAACAATAAAATACTGGCTTGAGCAGAATCTTCCAACCGAAGAATCCTAGCACTGGTCAAAGGGGTTTAAGAAATTGATTCTTTAATTTTGAGATTAATTCCTAACACCTGTGACAGCCTCTACAACTAATTTCTGCTATTTATTCAGTGTAATTTACAAATGTCATCATTGCCTTATGTGCTCTAATATGAAGATTGGGGGAGGACTCCTTAAAATACAATTCATGAAACTATAGCCCAGCTGTCTTACTGGTTTATCCAGTGATGATGAAAACCAAGATGAAAGATGGCCTGACCAGTTTGGCTCAGTTTGTTGGGTATCATCCCATACACCAAAAGCTTGCCAGATTGATTCCTGGTCCGGGCACATGTTAGGGTTGCAGGCTCCATCTCAGTAGGGGGTGTGCAGGAGGAATCCTTGATATATTTTTTTCTGTTTCTCCCTCTCCCCTTCTCTCTATAAAATTAATTTTTAAAAACTTTTAAAAATACCAGAGATGGAGAAGACTATAATGGTTAGTCCATAAAAAAACCAATTAACTGTTTATTATTTCAATCAAATATCTCGTATTTCCCACATTCTTGGCCCTGGAACAATTTAATAGGCCTAAATTGCCCCTGGGAAATCCCAATATTTTTTACTGTTTTCTCAAAAATTTTAAATAGCCTAGCCTTACTTCTGGAAACAAGATGTGCATTCCATTCCTTTTGTCATGCTCATCACTTACCTGGCAGTCTTAAAAAAATGAAACATCATACATCCATTGGTGCCAATATTTGTACCATTTTTTAAAGTACTATTCAGTCACTTTTGGTCTCTAACCATAAAAATCTCTAAAATTTCTCAGATTTATGAAGTGTTTTGTATAGTTATCTTGTTTCGTTTTGTTTTCAAAGATCTCAATATATCTGACCTAAATACTACTTTGACATTTATGCAAAGATGAATGTTTATAATTTTAAGGAATCAGCTGATAAATTTTAAGAAGTACTTTGTGAATATTTTTCATAAAAGTTTATACCTTGTCAAAACAAATTCATGTTGTTTAATTTTATCCTAAAAATTGATTTATGTTGCCTAGCCAGCATGGCTTAGTGGTTGAGCATCAACTTAATAACCAGGAGGTTATGGTTTGATTCCCGGGCAGGATACAAGTCTGGGTTGATTCCCAGTGTGGGGTGTGCAGCAGACAGTCAATCTACGATCCTCTCTTATTATTCCTGTTTCCATCTCTCTCTCCCTCTTCATTCCTCTCTGAAATCGATAAAAATAAATAAAATGTATTTATGTTAATCTTATAAATACAAGTTTCAATAGTTAGAAAGTCTCAGTGAAAACAGTGTCACATTTTACCCCAGCTAGTGTGGATCAGAGGTTAGAAGCTTGTCTAAAGGGTGGCAGGTTCCATTCCCAGTCAGAGCACATACCCAGATTGTGGGTTTGATCCTCTGGTCTGGTCAGAGCATGCTCATGATATTTCTCTTTCACTTTGATGTTCCTCTTTCTTTCTCTCCCTCTTCCTTCTTCTCTCTCTAAAATATATAAAAATATATCCTCAGGTGAGAATTGAAATACAAAGAAAAGAGTTTCACTTTTCTTTTTATAAATTAGATTTAATTTGTCTATTTGCAATTAGTGGTATATGGAAATAAATTATTATGTTTTAAGATATTCATACTCAAGTTAAGGAGATATGTTACAGTAAAACAAGTTGTATATGTGTAGAAGCAGGTGTTGGAGAAAACTAACAGCCTTTTGTGGCAATAATTGTATAAATATACATGAAAAAATAGAGAGGTATCTGTTAGTGGCAATGCTTCAGCTAGTGAAGCCCCATCATAAACATTATTTAATCTTCAAATACAAAAAGTTGGAAACTTTCTTACTATCAAACAAAATCATTTTACCTATAATACATATTTGGTAAGGCATTTAAAATAAAACACATCTTACTTTTAGCAACTCCAGCTTATAGTATTTTTCTTGTGTAGTACTTTTGTATTCCTCTTTTTTTATATTCTCTAATTCTTATGCAATTCTCATAAATTTGCATATCTTAGATAGTATATTAGGTAGGTCTTGTCATTATTTCTAAGCTTTCTTTTCTTTTCTTTTTCCTTCAGGGGCTTGCAACAGAAAAACAAACAAAAAAACAGTTATGCGATACAAGTGTTTACAAAAGACATCTCATCTTCTTAGAACATTCTTAATTTAACTATGATAATAGCAAACACTTAGTGAGTGCCAGGAAAAATACTAAGAGCTTTTGCTATAATCCTTCCAACGCCCCGCTGAAGCACAGAGAGGGTATATATGTTGCTCAAGTTACTCGTTTTGCAAGTGATGGGATCAGGAATTAGACCCAGGAATCTGGCTCCAGTATGTTAATCACTCAAGAATACTGAATTTATTTACATGATTAACACATATTGAATTTGAATTCCTACTCTGAGCCTGCATCTCACAGTGCTCAGTGCTTTGCTATCAATAACTTTTGACATTCATAACAACCCCACAATGTAGACTCAGTTGATAGTTCCATTTACAGATGAGAAACCTAATGCTTAGTTGATTAAATTAATGGACCATGGGTATTGCTACAACTGTATGCAGTTAAAGCCTAAATGTGTCTGACTATAGAATGAGCTGTTGCCATAACCACTGTCAGTTTAATGCATAATTGTAGTCATATTGGTATGACGGCACTTTGGATTTGAGAGAGCTAGGCAAAATTAAGGATCATTATAGGGACTTTGGGGAGTGCCTACAGAAGAAGTATAGATAGAATTTGGGAATTAGACACAACAATATACCAAAGACTTGGATGTTTGATGAAGATTTGGAATTAGTAACTTTTGAGGAAAGACTCTGTGTTCTGACTTTAGTTCATCTTTAAAAGCACAAAGGGTGATTATACAAAATGCAGTTACCAACAGCAGGAGAACTAAAGAGTATGCCCTGTTCATCATTGCCTCATCATTCTTTAGCTAATTCTATTACATTATAGCTGCTCAGTGATTTTTTTAAACAAAATAATCCTTCTATACTAATAAAAGGGTAATATGCTAATTAAACTGGATGGACTGGACATCTTCCCGCGTCTGACTTCCTTTCAGACAAAGCCATAGTGGTGGGGGTTGAGGCAGAAGCAGTTACGGGCGATCAGGCCGGCAGGGGAGCAAGCAGTTAGGGGTGAGATCAGGCTGGTAGAGGAGGGCAGTTAGGGATGATCAGGCTGGTAGGGGAGGGCAGTTGAGGACAATCAGGCTGCCAGGGGAGCTGTAAGGGGGTGATCTGGTCAGCAGGCAGGTGAGTGGTTAGGAGCCAGTGGTCCCAGATTGTGAGAGGGATGTGCGACTGCCTATCTGGCCTAAACCAACAGTCAGATATCTCCCAAGGTGTCCTAGATTAGAGAGGGTGCAGGTTGGGTTGAGGGACCCCCCATGAATGAATTTCATGCACCAGACCTCTAGTATATAAATAAGTATATAACTAGCTGGTCTTCACATTCCAGATTAAAAATAAAGTCACATTTAGGTTGTCACAAATTAATTTGAATTCTACAAATATGTTTTTGTTCATGTTTCTTGATATAATTTTAACAACAACCCTGCCAAGAAGTTGTCATTTTGTGCATTTCAGTTGAGGGAATTGAGATTTACAGGATTGAAGTGCGTTGTCCGCCTATCTAAGGATAAGAGAACAATGACTCAAAGCAACCCACAGGTTTCAATCCACACTACTTTAAGGGTTGAAGGAATAGTTGTGTTTTTAACACACTCTTTGAAAACAAAACTCAAATCTGTGTCTCCTCTGCAGATTTTTAAAATTAGTATTTTAATCCCTTAGGCTAATTTCAATGCCTGTCAGAATTAGAGTTGTTCTCTAGTATTATTTCTAGTTTTGTTTTGTAAATTAATTCTAGTAACTTTTTTTGTTTTTAAAAGTGTTAGTTTTTTAAAAAAAGCAAAGCTAATCAACATCAATCTGACCCTTTTTACATTGTTTTCAGGTCCTGAAGAGGTGCCAATCAAGTGTCCCTTGAATCACATTGCTTGCCTTGGTGCAAACAAATGTGTTCACCTGTCCCAGCTGTGCAATGGAGTCTTGGACTGCTCAGATGGGTACGATGAAGGAGTGCATTGCCAGGGTGAGTCCTTTTGCAGCTGAAATACTAAGTTTTTCATAGTTTTAATGCAAGTTCAAATAAAACCTGCCTTTTTAATAACCATAACCATATCAGTTTTTGAGAAAACAATTATTATTGGCAGACACACTCGATATGCATTTCAAAGCTGTATATATTTGTTTTCCTGAAAAGTGCCGGTAGGGACAAAAACACACTTAGACTTTGAAGTTGGGCTCTTAAATAATTATGTATTTCATGGAAAAGAATGCTTTTGAGCAAAGGACAGATAGGAAGTCTCTGTCACATTACAATGATACTGTAGGGTGGTACATGCTTCTTTCTCTGAACCTTTGCTTAAACAAAGAGTATTTGAAGAAAATCCTCCACAACACACACACATATATTTTTCCCATGGGACATTTTTCCTGAATGTTATTCTCTGAAGTTATAGCAACTTTCCTCTAATTAAAAATAAATAAATAAACATCTAAATTCTACAATGGTAAAAGGATTGCCTATACTAGTTTATTAATGATAGGATGGAGAAGTAATACAAAATCTCAAAGTCAATGAAAAGTAATGCAAATTGCAAATGGCACATTCTAGTAACATTGGTTAGGGAGAGGGCATGAAATGTGAGAGAAAGAAAAGCAAAAAGTCTAGGAGTAAAGATTTGGAAACAGAATCAAGATATTAATCAAGGGAATCAGGTCGCTAGAGGGAGCAAGGAAAGAAATCACTGAAACACAAGTCTCAGCACTTTCTCACTGGCTGAGGGTAACGCAAAGATCATTTATCCAAGCCAATGTCAAAGGGAAGCCCGTCTTTCATGTTGAGGAGAGTACAATGGTAAGGAAAAGAAGGAACTATAGAAAACTTGAGATGCACGTCTGGCTGTGGGCAGATTCACACAAACTACTGTCATGTGAAAAAAGGTTGTAGGTCACCAAAAGTTCCAGTTTTTTAGCAGGAGCTCCATTTCTGCCTATGTTTTAAGTGTTTAAAGTCAGTTGCTGCTTTTTAAAACATTGTACAGTCCACAATGTACAGGCCAAACAAGAGGCCTGACAGGCCTTACTGGCTTCCAGTCCCCCAATTCTGGACTGAAGGAAACTGAATTCGAGATCGGGAAGGGAGAGCTACATCATTAAAACAGGAAATATTGGGAAAGTATCCAATGTGCTGAGGATGCTGAGGTCCCATAGATCCACTGGGGCACTTGGTCTTTCTGCTTTTTCTAAAGGAATATCCAATTACTCTGTTCTGTGAACAGATTCATACTGAGAAGTTAAAGGTCTTTCTTCTTTGACCGAGTTTCCTTTCCTAGCCTTGTACTCTGATATGGTCACATAAGAAGCCAGCAGATTCTTAATTTCATTTCTGAGCACATATGTAATAATAATTAATAAGATATTTTATTTTTATTTAAAGGCTTTGTGACATGTATTTTTATAATTGTATATTAATAAGAATGATATTAATGGAAAGTAAAGTACTGAATTATAAAGTAACAGGTATTAAAGAGTTTAATTTTCTTTTCAGAAATTAATTGTATTTTCTAGAGCCTAATTCTATCTACTTTAGTTATAATTGCAGCTTCTTCTTATATTTAAAAAATATTTCAGGTAGACATGTGTGACTAAGCTTCTAACATTGAAATCATGACATTGCCAAATATTCCCTTGGAGGTGGTTACACAAATTTGAATATCTCAAACATTTTCAGTGCTGTGGATTATATGAAAATATATCTGAGTTATCTAATGAAATTTATGGTTGTGATCTAATCAATCTAATTAGATATATCAAATAAATTACATGTTAATGGTAAACCACGGAATTCAATTAAAATATAATGTATTTGATAAAAAGGAGATATGTGCACTAATATTATGTAATACTTTAAACAATAAAAAAGATGAAAAAATTAAATAGTATAAAATTTATCTTGATTTTTTAAAAGATCAGCATACACTCCAAACTGAGAAAGAATTAGAGCATATACTGTAGTTGTTTATATTTCAATCTTTTTTCCTCTTCCAATTTACATTTTGTAATTATTCCAAGTTTCATATCTTTATCACAAATGGCAATCTTTTTCTTTTATAATTTACCAGTAGGAATTGAATTATACTAGTACTACTCTGGCCTTTAAAGTCAGCTACTTTTCCCACCAAATAAAATATTTTAAAAACCTAAATAATATGTTATAAACTGTGATGGACTTAGAAATAACAAGAATAGTGTAAAAAAATGAATGAAAAGAAATGACATAAAGTATGTTTGAATTTCTACATGTATTTACCAAAGGGTTTTTCACCTACCTCATAGATCTGATACAATTAGAGTGGTAAAATCCAGATGACTGAATAGATATAGTCATTTCATACTTAGTGGTTTAATAAACTATTTCTGCATTGAGGAAAGAAATTGGAAATGTGTTTGCCTCCTGGCATAGGAGAGTGCTCCTATCACTTGGACAAAAAAATAAAAAAATATCTTTTTGGGAAATACCAGATTTATCACATGTATATGGTTTGTTTTTAAATAAGGGAAGATGACTGATTATAGGAAAAAGTGGATCATAGGAATTAAATCCACTTTCTCACCTGCAATTTACCTTCCAATTTTGGGTCGCACCTAATGAAAAACTTTTAAAAAAAAAACATAATTGGGCATGAGCCTATCAAGTCTCTGAGGAACTTTCTCTTCTACTATTAATAATAATAAAAGCATAATAGGCTAATTAGACCAGACAGCTGGACGACCTTGTGGACAACCTTCTGGACATCATTCTGTAAGTGGTGTCAGGGGCCAAGGCAGAGGCAGTTACTGATGATTAGGCAGGCAAGCAAGCAGTTAGGGGTGATTAGGGAGGCAGGTGAGTGGTTAGAGGTGTTCAGGCAGGCAGGCAGAGGGGTTAGGGGTTACCAGGCAGTCAGGCAAGTGGTTAGGGGCAATGAGGCAGACAGGCAGAGTAGTTAGGGGTGATTAGGCCGACAGGCAAGCAGTTAGGGGTGATAAGGCAAGCAGGCAAAGGCAGTTAGGGTCGATGAGACAGGCAGGCACGTTGTTAGGGGCAATCAGGCAGGCAGGTGAGCATTTAGGAGTGATAACAAAGGCAGGCAAGCTGTTAAGGGTGATCAGGCAGGTCAGTGGTTAAGGTTGATCAGGCAGGCATGAAAGTGGTTAGGGGCAATGAGGCAGGCATGCAGAGTGATTAGGGGCGATCAGGCAGGCAGGTGTTCGGTTATGAGCCAGCACTCCCAGATTGTGAGAAGAATGTCTAACTGGAAGTCAAGCATCCCCTGAGGCTTCCTGGATTGTGAGAGGATGCAGGCCAGGCTGAGGGACCCCCTTCCTCTGTGCATAGTTTTCATGCACCAGGCCTCTAGTCATACTAATAAAAGGCCAAGAGGCATCATGACCAAAATGACCAAATAACTGATCGCCAGGAGGTTCATGGAGCACCTCTTGGCTATAAAAATCAGTTGCTATGATGCCCACTGTGGCTGGTACACTGGCCTGGTCAGGGGGTAGGGCAGGTAGCCAACCTCACAGCCTCTCCCTCCTTCCTGCCTGCCTGTGATTGGACTCTCCTACACCGATTAAGAGCTGGGACTGCAGGCCAAATATCCCCCTTTCTTCCCCCTCTACCAGCCACATCCCCATCAGCCCACTCCATCACCATAGGCCTGCAACCCCTCCTCCTGGCCAGCCGGCCCCTGGTCATACCCCCCCACACCTCAATAGGGAGCAGGACTGCACAGCCAACCTCCTTTAGCTCATCTCCCTGGCCACCCCACCCCTAATCACACCCCCACCTAAATAATGACCGGAGCTGGCCTAGCAACCTCCTACAACCCCTCCCCAGGGCCGGCCATGCCCCTGATGGACCCCCACCATCCTGACAGGCCCACAACCCCTCCCCCTGGTCTGCCTCACCCCTGATTGCCCCCCACACCAATACGGGGTGGATCTGGTCAACCAATCACCCATGGTCCCTCCCTCAGGGTGCTGGTCCTGATCAGCACCCCCCACCACTCATTTGGGGGTGGAGCTGGCTGGCCCCCACCCACAGCCCATTCCCATAGCTGACCCCACCCCTAATCGGCCCCCCAATCCCAATCAGGGGCAGGCCTAACTGACCCGGCCAAGCTCTGATTGGGGGTTCTGATTGGGCCATGATCCAGACAGGCTGGCTGGCCATGATCCAGACAGGCTGGCTGGCCAACCTCCCCAATCTCCTCTTCCTGAACCACCTTGATGGTGACCAGGCTGGCCAGACTCCATCCATGCACAAATTCGTGAACTGGACCTCTAGTAGACATATAATAAAGAAAATAAATAGATTAATTCAAACTTTGTGTCAATCTTTAGAAATGTGTTTTCTTTGCAGAATCTTCTCTCTGAATCACTTTTCTTTCCATTGTTTCCTTTTTATTTTCTTCTAAGCACAGACTTTATGTTATTATACATGAAGCCTAAGATATGATTCAAAGATTGACATATTTTTCTAATGAAGGAGTTACATTTATCCTTTAAGAAAATGAATAAGGAAAAATGTTTAACATTTTGGAGGTGATATTCTAGTCTTGGGAATGCTTTCTTAGCAACTGAATTGTTTTTCTGAATGTTTCCTAGAAAAATCAATTTCTCCCTGGTGAGAGTAATAAAATATATCTATTATTAATGATTTTCTATAGCACTGATATTTTAATCTCCATAATTTAACTCCACTTGAAGAAAATATTGATTTTTGTATATGGGTATATATAATATAGGAATGTGCTTATAAAATTTTTACAATAAGAATGTTCAAAATCACTACATTATATTTTAGAAAATTGTATCACTTCCTGCATTGTATTTTATATTGGTTGTAATATCACTATATCTAAATTTCATGAGCAATGAAAACACATTTTATGCAGCACAAGGTTCCTTACCTCAGAATAGTTTCACAAAAATCCTTACAACCATCAAAGAATGCTGAACAAAAACTACTAATAGAGACTAGATTGACTGAGGTGTATCAAGACACTATTTTAAAAGTTTACATTCATAAGATAATTCATTATGTCAGCATGTAAAGTGGCTATGAGCAAGAGAATCCCTCTTTTTACTCACAACCTTACTCTTTGATCACATTTGTAGTAGAGAATGGTCCTACAAGGGAACTCCAGTCTCTGTGGCATTGCCTGCTAAAAAAATATATAGGGATTCTTAGAGTCCTTACAAAAGGGATTCTATCTCCTGTTTCTAGAAACAATGATGGAGCAATCTTATGTGTTTAATTTCCAGCAAACACACCAAAGTCCTTGTGAACATAAGGAGATAACGTGTGAAGTGTTCCCTAAGACTGATCAGGGAATAGCACTCTCTGACATCTGAGAAGCTTACCACCCATGCACACAGATTTACAAAGCATACATAGATACTGGCCTTTATGATTTCCCTCTTTTCTATTCTGAGCTTATTGCTAACTCCTTCTGAGTGTATAATATATTGAATTAGTATATTTGATCAAGAACTTAAAGAAAAATAAGATTCCCAGATATGTCATCTAACTCCAAGAAATAATGCATAGTAAGAATTTTAAAAATTACACTTGATTATTTTACTTTAATTGCCATTTGGGATATAGTTTTCTGAAATATGAAATTATATTTTTCTCCATTCACCTACAATCAGCTCTAATATATTTATTTTACATTCCAGTCATTCTAGTGTATTTGTTTTAATATATGTATTTTAGATATCAACTTGTTTCTTTTATGTTACTATTCTTAAAACTAAAGCCATAGGAGAAAATGCTGGAAATCCTGGAGATAATTTATGAATTGGAGGCTCTCTCAAAATGGATCAAGACAAATGGCAACCTTGATTATTTGTAATAACTCGCTATAGGAAATTAATAATCCTGTTTTTTTGTTTAAACCTTATGCATTTGAAATAATTCAAAAATTTAATCTAGCACAATTAATTAGATTTAATTAATTTATTTGAGAAGATTGAGTAAATTTAATGAGAGGGTTAGTGATTAATTCTTACCTCAAATATTCAGGACTATGATGTTTTCCCCCAGAATGGAAATACTTTATTTTGTGGTGGCTTTTGTTATCAATAAAACACTGATTTCAGATGGAATAATGTTAATTTGTACCTTCAGGAAGGAAGGAAGGAAGGAAGGAAGGAAAGAAGGAAGGAAGGAAGGAGGGAAGGAAGGGAAGGAGGGAGGGAGGAAGAGAGGGAGGAAGAAAGGTAGGAAGGAAGGAAGGGAGGAAGAAAAGAAGGTAGGAAGGAAGGAAGGTAGGAAGGAAGGAAGGTAGGAAGGAAGGGAGGAAGGAAGGAAGGGAGGAAGGAAGGAAGGGAGGGAAAAAAAGGGAAGGGAGGTTTGTAGGCTCTGATTTTGACCATTGCAGTTCCTATAATGTAAGAATAGATCCTGTTGTATTCTTTTCTTTGTGTTGAATTGCAGATAGTCTCAAATCTATCTCAACTCTCAAAGAGATTAGCATTTTCTTTCAAAGAGATTGGTTTAAGTAATAGTTTAGTGAAGGGCTATGACCCTTAGCACTGTTGGTTTCATAAATTAATGCTTCTCGGAAGCAAAGCCACATTCCTAGGAGAAAAAAATAGATCTTCTGTAACTGTATCATCCCTTTGCAGAGCTATTAAAGACATTGTTTATGTTAACAAGTGACATCTATATGAAATTAGGATAGTGGTGTATTTGAAATACACACACACACACACACACACACACACACACACACACACACACACATACACTAGAATTAGAATCCTGGTGCACAAAATTTGTGCACGGGGGTGGTGGTCCCTCAGCCTAGCCTGCACCATCTCTAATCTAGGACCACTTGAGGGATGTCCAAATGCCTGTTTAGACCCAATCCGGGATTGGGACTAAACAAGCAGTCAGACATCCCTGTCACAATCCAGGACTGCTGGCTCCCAACTGCTCACCTGCCTGCCTTCCTGATTATCCCTAACCACTTCTGCCTGACAGGCTGATCACCCCCTAACCATTCCCCTGCTGGCCTGATTGCCCACAACTGCCCTCCCTTGCAGGCCTAGTCCCTCCCAACTGTCCTCCCCTGCTGGCCATCTTGTGATGGACATCTTGTGTCCACATGGGGGCAGCTATATTTGACCAAATGGGGACAGCCATCTTGTATGTTGGAGCGATGGTCAATCTGCATATTACTCTTTTATTAGATAGAATAGAGGCCTGGTGCATGGGTGGAGGCCAGCTGGTTTGCCCTGAAGGGTGTCCTAGATCAGAGGGGGGGGGGGATCCCTGAGGGTGTCGGGTGGCCTGGCGAGGGGCCTGTGGTGGTTTTTAGGCTGGCTATGCCACCTGGGGACACAATCAGAGGCCCTGGGATCTGGGATTAATTTATGTTCTACAATTGAAACTTTGTAGCCTGGAGCAGAGCCAAGCCTTCTGCTTGCTCTATGGCAGCAGCCATTTCTTTTGGAATTTATTTGTCTTTTATAATTGAAACTTTGTAGCCTTAAGTGGGAGCCTGGGCCAGCCAGGGTGTGCAGAAAGCTTGGCTTTCTCCATCCCTGGGGAAACGTAAACCTCACTCCTGCTCTCTCCTTGGCCTCAGCCAGCTTGGTTGGGGTTAATTTTCATACTTGTTCTTGATTGGCTGGTGAGCATGGCTTGTGAGTGTAACAGAGGTATGGTCAATTTGCATATTACTCTTTTATTTTTATAAGCTATATATATAACATATATGTGTGTACATATGCGTACATACACATATTCATATTCATATACATATACATAACTGCATATATTCACTTTTCAATCTTAGATTTATAAATTCCGTGTGATTAGAAATATGATCTTGTAAAGATATCTGATTTCTTAACACTGATTTATCTGATATAATTGCTAAATTAATTCTGCTAAAGAGACTTGGAGTTTAGTTTTCAAACATTTGTTTGAATATATTGACTTCTAGAAGCAGTTATCTAACTTAATGCCTGTGGGAAAAGAATGGCAAAGTAATTTGGTTCTGTATCATACCTGAGCATTCAAAGGATGATCTAAAGCAGTTTATTATTTATTGGAAGTTAATATTTTTGTACTGGATTTACATATTTGATTCATGTTAGTGTTTTATATTAATTAGTCTTTGGCCCCAAAAGAATTATTTTGAAGAATAATTGTGGAAACAAGAAAAAATTACAAATTTAAAGAATGTTATATTGATACATTCTTAGATTAAACACTGAAAGATCTAACTCAAGAAAAGAGATGTTCTTTATAAAATGCCATCTCATATTCAGTATCTTCCTCTCTCTTTATCGGTTTCAGGCTTATACTAGTTCCATATATATATATATATGTTGTTGTTGTTATTAATCCTCACCTGAGGATATTTTTGCCATTGATTTTTAGAGACATTGGGAAGGAGGAGGGGGAAAGAGAGATCAACAATGTGAGAGACATATCATTTGGTTGACTTCTGTATGTGTCCCTAGGGGGCATGGGGAGCAAACCCACAACGAAGGTACCTGCCCTTGACTGAAAATTGAACCCAGGAACTTGTGTTATGCAGGATGAGGCTCTAACCATTTAGGAACACTGGCCTAAGCTCTATGTTTTTTTTACTTTCTCTTATCTGTGGTGAGAATCCTGGTGCATTATGTATCTTCAGTTGCTGAGCTGTACCCTATTTTCACTTGATTTTGATTTTTAAATAGATGCAAGTCAAAAAGTTAGGTCCACAGTTCACACCCAAATAAAATGTTTATTCTGTCTGTCTAACATGTATAGGAGAAGAAAGAGCAATTGTTTTGATATAGAGCTTCAATCCTTGATTCAAAAAACTCCTGTTATACTTGTTCCTCAAACATGCCAAGCTCTTAGGTGGAGAACTCAGATTCTCCACCCCCAGTAATATTTCCTTTACCGAAGATACTTGTAAATAGTTGTACCACTTTTGGTGTTGTTCATTTATATCAACATTCATGGGGAGTGGACTCGTCATGTATCTGGATCTTTTCCTCACCTTCCTCTTTCTAAGGAAAAACAAAGAAGTGTTTGTAAGAAATAACAGGTAGGCAATCAAAATGTTTTTGAAACGTGTCAATAGAAACACAATAAACTTTCTCTATATTAAATGTATTCATTAACTTCAGTAAACTTTTACTGAGCACTGGAAGAGTTCTAGACACTTACCTAAGCACTGGGGATGTAGAAAGGATTATTTCCTGCCCTATTGAAAGCCACATGTCATAATAGATGTAGATAAAAATTTCTAAGGGATAATAAAATAAAGAGCATATAATTCTGCTTGAAAGAATGCAGAAAAATTTCCCAAGATAACTTATAGTTAATATAAGTCTCACTCTAAGAGTTGGTAGGCAAATGAGAGAAGGAAGAACATTTCAAAAATAGGGAATTATAGTTCTAGAGACACAAGTGCATAAGAAAACTTTGTATGCTTGCCCTAGTCAGTTTGGCTCAGTGGATAGAGCATCAGCCTACAAACTTAAAGGTCCCAGGTTCAAGTCTGGTCAAGGGCATATGCCTGGATTGTGGGCTGGATCCCCAGTAGTGGGTGTGCAGGAGGCAGTTAATCAGTGATTCTCTCTCATCGTTGTTGTTTCTATCTCTCCCTCTCCCTTCCTCTCTAAAATCAATAAAAATATATTTAAAAAAATAGAAAACATTGTGCACTCAAAAAATCTCTGAACTCTTAGGCAATTTTGAAGAGTTCTGAATATAGAGAGGTGAGTTTAGAACTGCAAACACACACACACACACACACACACACACACACAAAAAAAAAACCCACAAAAACAACTTGGTATTACACCTAGAGTTGTTACATTAGAATAAGGATGTAATATGACTCCCTTAAAATGCATTGCAAAAAAACCCATAAAGAGTGAAAAGTGATACTAGGATATATCTTTATTATAGGTATATTATATGACATTGTATTATTTTTAAGCATATGAAGACTAGAATTGCTGCATGTAGCAGGTTATGTGATTTATTCTTAGGAGATAAAATAATGCATTATAATAATAAGGCTTTGAACTAAATAGTCCTCTGTTCTTTCACATTGATCACCTCCCAAAACAAAGCATCTTCTGTTGGGTATTATCCTCTTATGTATCATTTGAATATAGTTCATGCAAGTGAATGTCAAAGTAGATGACATGGAAAGCCATATTAAGCAAATTCCATTTCAGAGGAAGCCTAGGAATTTGGTAGGTGTATTTACTATTTTATTTTATTAAATTTATTGAGGTGATTTTAAGCAACCAGAATCCCATATTTAGCAAGCTACTAAAATGCCACCTCTTTTGACGCCTAAGTTTTGACCTCTTGAATTTTAACTTTGAAAAACATTTGACTGTTTCAATATTTTTCAAAAGTATGAATTTATAACAAACTGTCACTCAGCTCTCTACTCAGCCTCAAATGTTGATTCATTATTTGGGTTTTGACACAAGCAGCTTGATATATAAAAATATATGGAATTAAAGCCAGTAGCTGAGGTTAACGGAATCCCCAGGAGTCACACAAAAATGCAGTTTGAATGTAAGGTTTAAATACAGCGACCTTGAGTTTTCATTTCCCAGTTTTGACTACTGGGCTTTCCCACACCAATTCAGAGAAGTGCAAAAGACTATCGTGCTTCAGCCATCCTTTCTGGCCCATTCTTAAAGCACCCAGATGGCTTGTAGATAATCAACTGAAGAACATTTTTAAATAACTCTAAGTTCCCTGCCAGTTTTATGAATTGATTGAGCAGCAAGAATGTGCTGAGTGAACTACAAGCTGGAAAACTATATAACAAACTTGAAGAATAATATATTAACGATAACCTCTTGAAAAAAATTGCACTTTCATCTGATGAGGAAAGAAAATAGAGTTTATTTTAACTCTTTCGAATAAATCTGTACTAGTAACAATAGAAAACTAAAAAAAAATTAGGATTCACCCTTTATAATGTTATCTGGAAAGAAATACTTCTCAATAATATTCAATGGAGAACGTTTAAATTTTGAAGAAAAACACATACAACATAATTCCATTCTAATGAATAGTAACCATAAATAGATAAAAGACAAGTTTGTTTGTTTCTTTAACTCAATCTGGAATTCTGTTAAGTCTTACAAAACTCTATAGAGAGAGATTCCTTGAAGTTTTCCCAATCTTCAGCCAATGTTTTAAATTTTGAATATCTAATGTGTTCAAAATTGTAGAACACACACACCTATTTCTGCTGCCTTTTCCCTGATCCACTGTTGTTACTATATATAGTAAACCCTATTACACTGACCCACATGTGTATTAATGTCATCATAACTGAGTAGCTCAAAGTATAAATGATATTCAGATAAACAAAAGACATATGAAACTGATAACTTCCCAACTTCTCCTTATTAGAGACATAGAGAAATATGCACATATATTTTATGTTTTTCCAAAACTTTTTACAAGAAACTCATTAAATGTTAATCTTTGAGGGGAAATATACTATCCAGATATGTTTACATGAGCTGAAGATTTGCATCCTCAGTTTGAGTTAAGAGAAAATGTCCAATCAAATAGTCACCCTTTTTATGCCAACGGATCATACAACCATTCAAGACAACACACTGTGGTTGTGGAAACCCTAAGATGCCAAGCAAAGTGAGATCACTCTGCTCTCAGAGCTACTTCTGAAATAGGCCAGTGATACTGTGAGCCAAGTTTTGAGTGTCAGATATAAGAAGAATGGGAAGTACAAGCCCAAAGAGCACTTTTCAGTTCCATTAGCTGAAACGTGTGCTGTGTTCTCATTCAGGCTACAAGTATGAAACCAAGAGTGCCAAGAAAAAAATCTATACAATTCAATAAGTGGCTCAGAGAACTATGAGTAGAAACACTAAGAACCTGAATTGTCCAATTTTTATTTAGGTCAATTAAATATTACTAAAAAGTTCTCAAAGAAGGTTGGGGAGAAATTAATAGGTATAAAATGCTCTTCTAAATAGTCTATAACAAATTTCTAAGTAGTTATTACATATAAATTATATATAAAATATATTATATGGAAAATATGTGTATATATATAAATTTATGAGTATTCATGTATTCTATTAGATTTCCCTACTGTATATCCAGCTGAAATGATTATTTCAAGAAATTAAAAAATATTTTTAGGCCTTCACTTCTGTTTTGGTTTATTTGTTCCTGCTTTCAAAACCAGTGTCAGTTGATATTTCTACTAGTCAAGTTCTTATTTTGAGTGCTATGTCCTATTCCCAGACAGAAGGCTTTTAGTTCCTTTTCCAGGTTTGTATCCTACCCATGTAAGCTATTTACTCAAAACAAAACATGCACAACTAAGAAAAATATGTTTGGGTCAAAGCCTAGCAATCTCTTACCTAATATAGTATAACTTCTATATTGAGGTGAACTTTTCAATGCAAATGCACCTTTGTTTAGTCCATTCTTTCTCTTCCTCTGTGTACGTCTCATAACCCTGGTAGATTAGAACCACCCAAAAAACCCTCACATTTTTAACTTCTACCTCAATCACTTCACTACAAGGACTCAATCAACTAGGTAAGGAAGACAAACATACAGGAAGCAGAGTGATACAGTGCAAAGTGCATGGGACTCTCCTAGAGTAACTCAATGGGTAAAATGTACCACAATGTATGTGGGGATTATTGTCCTCACACAATGTTCCTATGTCAGGAAGATTCACTCTTGCATTTTGCCTAAAGCAATTTGCTCCTTTAAGTTTTGTTTTCTTCTTGTTTACCAGGAATACCCACCATAAGCAGAAGGAAAGCAATGTAACCTGCAATTCTCTATCTACAAATAGAGAATCAGCGGTAACTATTCTCTCAGTCAGAAACAGAACTGTAGAATAATAATAGGGCCAGAAGGGACTTTCAGAGGTTATTCAGTTCATCCATCTGCCTTGAGGCTGGACTGAACCCAAACTTGCCTAGACAGATTGCTATCTACCCAATTTGGAAGGCCTCCAGGGAGAGAAATCCTAACAACCACTTTTAGTAAGGGAATGAGTGCTTAGCAATTTGCATTCTGAGCAAATGCTTGCATATTGTATTATAAAATTCTCCACGCCCTGTCACTTTTTAGCTTTTTCCCTCCAACAGATTCCATATTCCTGTAGCTTAATCATGTCATTCTTTCACTTTCCCAGGTAGCTTTATATTTTCAAATCTCAAAAGTTACAAACCATCCCTCCCAACTGAAATGCAGGTTAATGGTGGGACTAGTATCCACTGTAATACTGTCCCAGCTCCTGACTGCCATGATTCCTCTTTGGATATTTTCTTATATCTTAGCATTGCCTTGTTCACTCATGTTGTATCAATTAGAAATTATCTTTGGGCATGAATAATAGAGATCTTTAAAAGACTTTTAAAAATACAAGTTTATTGTTTCTCTCATGTAAAAAAATGTCCAGAGATAGATATTCTAAGGCAAATATTTCATGATGATTTAAATATTCATATTTTTGTTTTGCCATCTTGTTACTTACTTTGCATCCTCTAGGTAGGCTCGTGCTCAGATGGCCACTGCAGCTCAGAATATTAGGATCATATTCCAAGAGGAAGGAAAAGGAATAAAATGTCCTTACTAAGCAAGTCAACCTCTTTTTTTAGGTACTTTACAGAAGCCTGATTCCAAAATTTACATCACCATGCCATTGGCCAGAATTTTAACACAGAGTCCCCCTTATTTGCATGAAATGCTGGGAGTTGTAGTTTTTTAAGTGTAGGAACACTGTTTCAATAAAATCAGACTTGGAAGAGGGGTAATGAATATTTGGGAGGAATTACCATATTTTCTGGCATATAAGATGACTGGGAGTATAAGACGACCCCCAACTTTTCCAGCTAAAATATAGACTTTGGGATATACTCACCATATAAGACTACCCCTCTTCCAACACACACCAAATAAAAATAAAAATAAAAACACAAAACATCAGATTTGATTTTGACCCCCGACTTTTGAGAAGATTTTCCTGGGTTAAAAAGTCATCTTATACGCCGGAAAAATGGTAGAAGTTTATTCTATATATGCTTTAATAGAGTAATGAGACAGTTGATTGTGCACCAGATAGGTGTTGCAATTGTGCTATGTCTGATAAACTATATAAAAGGATTCTGAAGGATAGAGAGAGCTGATCATTCACTATGATGGATTTGAAAATCAGTAAAATGAAATTTTTGGACAATATGCTAAGCTTTATTTCAGATATAAAGTTGTATAAATTTAAATAAAGATTCAGTACACCTAGTAAATTTAATAAAAAGGTCAAGTTGTGCTGTAGCAAAGACTTACTTCAGAGTTAATGTCCATAGAGGATTGTTCCTGGGGAGCCTGAAAAGGCTGGCTGCTGTCTAAGAAAACAGACAGACAAATGTGGTTTGTAGGAGAAAGAGTCTCTCTCCCTTCCTTCCTTCTATTCTGTCTTATTCCTTTTTCAACTTTTTTCCTCCATTTTTTTCTTTCTTCCTATATTGCTACCCTCACTCCCTGCCCCATATCTTATACCTTTCAGCCTTTATTTTAAAATTTTATTCCTTTAAATTTAGGCTTAATTTTGAGACTTTTTATTAGCTGTGTGAGTTTCAAAATCTATGCTATTATTTTATATCTGTGGTCAACCAACCATATTTTATCATTTATTTTTATTATGTGGTTTGTCATCATGTATAAATCTTTGTTGTTTAATTTAGTATTTTGAGAAAGCCAAATCATGTTATATTGCTTTGTTAGCTTATTCTCTCTCTGATGGTAAAATTCCCATTGTTTTGATTTTTCTTTTTACTTTCCTAAGACTACCAGTAATCTCCAAACAATCAAATATACACCAAATATTGCATTTTATTGCTGTTGACTGTTATTTTGAAAGATCCTTTAATTAGTTTTCCTTTGAATTACAAACTTCATCAGGATTAATTCTACTACTTTTTATATATCCAAATAAATTTAAATCTGTGAAATATTATTTAAGAAACCCATTTTTTCCCACATAGTTTTAGAGAATAAGACATTTTGTAGATACTGGAACCAAAACAACATATTGGATAGTTCTAAATATATATAGTATTATATAGTTACATATGTGCAAATATATAAAATGTTAAATATAGCCCTAACCTGTTTGGCTCAGTGAATAGAGCATCAGCCTGCAGACTCAAGGGTCCCAGGTTCCATTCCGGTCAAGGGCACATACCTTGGTTGCGGGCACATACCCAGTAGGGAGTGTGCAGGAGGCAGCTGATCAATGTTTCTCTCTCATCGATGTTTCTAGATCTCTGTCCCTCTCCCTTCCTCTCTGTAAAAAATCAATAAAATATATTTTAAAAATAAAATAAATGTTATATAAGTATATATATATAAATAAATGTTTATATACATATGTATATGTAGAGAGAGAGAGAGAGAGACAGAGACAGAGACAGAGAGAGACAGAGAGACAAGAGAGAGAGAGAATACATAGTATAGTATAATTTGACACCCATTCCAGCTAGTTCTAAAATTAAAATTCTTCATGTCTAAGTAAGACAAGAGTAAGATGAAGAAATCTTGCTGAAAAGAATGAAAGTCAGAGGAAAATGTTAGTTATTGTACCAAATTCGTTATACATATAACGAATCCACTTTTTCTTCTCATTTTTAATACTGGGTAAACCCACATCAATATGGTGGTGTGCTTCTCTTTCACTGGGCAGGTTAGGGGCCAGGAACCTTTTGGGATGAAACCAATGGTCTTTTGCACTAGCCACTATGTTAGGAAGATCTCTGTGGGTTAGCAGCCAGGACTGTAGCTTTTCTGATATTAACAATTCATGTCTTTTAGGAGCCTGCAGTTGAGACAAATGTTATCAAATTTCAGTCAGCAATCTCTACCAAATATTTATATATTGTACTGGATTTGACAGCCCCTGAAGTCAGAAAAACCAAACCAAACCAAACCACAAAAACCTTGAAACACACATATTAAAACATGGATTTTAAATTGTTAATATATAAATATGTTTCTGAAATAGAAGTAATATGGAAGAAAGAAATAAAAGAAATAGAAGTCTTACTTTAAAAAATCTAAGTACATAAGTATCCTCATTATTGTCAAAGACCTCTTTTTTTTCTTTTTTTTTTAAATCTGGGCAAAAGTATCTCTGTTGAAATCCATTTTTTTTCTATTTGACTATTGAAATTTTCTTCCAAAGTTTAGTTCATCAATGTATATTTCCCTTTCTCTTCAATAGTTTTTTCTATCTCCATGTGTCACTATTTCATTTTGGACATGAGTAATATTTTCAAAAGCAAATAAAAATATTTCTAACATATTAATTACAATATTTTTGTTAGTTAGATACACATGGAATATATACCAATAATAACTTTTTTGATGAGACAATTAGCACTTAATTTAGTGATGGGTTTATATGACTTTTTTGATAGTCTGTTTTATTTTATTACATGCAACCAATGTACTACATATCCACAAAGGACCATTGCTATTAAACAAAAAATTCCCAAGGGTTTTCAGTGTAAGTTTATGATTAAAGAATATTAAAGTTCATCTAATTGTTTTTATGAGGCCAAGGAAAGGGTGCTTAAGTATAGCTTGTGATTCAGCTCTACTTCAATCTAAATAAATTCAAATTTGGAAAATTGTGTCAGAAGGGTTTCCTACCTCTTTAAAAGGAAATTACAACATATGCTTCTGTCATAGAGGCAAATTTCTATGGAGGTTTATGGTTGTGTTTCATGCTGCAATAAGTGTTAAAACAATATATTTTTAAATATGTTTTATTGATTTTAGAGAGAAAGGGTGGAAGAGGGAGAGAGAGAAACATTGATGCATCACTGTCAATCAGCAGCCTCCTTACTCTCCCTCTGGGGATTGAGCCTGAAACCAGAGCATGTGCTCTGACTTGGGAATCAAACCAGCAACCATATTGGTGCATGGGTTGGCATTCAACCTCTGAGGCACCCGGCTGGGCAGCCCTCAGTATTTGAAATTGTATTAGTTGTTTGTTCACTTTTCCGAGGAAAAATGATTTGATATTTGATGGCTTTAAACAACTGATTATTACGAATATAATAACAAACAATATATGAAATAAAAACTGAAGCTTTTTTTAATATGTTAGGGACTACTTTACTTGAGTAATATAAGAAGAAGATGGAGTATTTCCTTTTACTCTTACTGTAAAATACATTTGAAATACGATTAAGTATGAAGCTTTCATTGAACCAATATGTTTAAAGATCAAATAAGTGTTCAGCATTAGGCACTGTTAGAATTAAATTGTAATAACTTTAAAATACCTTTGTGGAGGTCTAATTTAGTAATATGGAGCAGACTAGATACCACTAATGCAATCACAATTGATAAAATAGATAAGGAACTAAAATGAAATGTGTATAAATGGATGATCTAACAAATAAAAGATAAAACATCCTATGTTTGAGGGAAGGCTTTTGGGGGGATTGAGTTACACAAACTTATTAAAAAAGATTGGAACCTGATTTATTGGTCCTAGAAACTACGAAGTTTCAGTGAGGTTAACAGCCAAATGGCAGGAAAATGGCATAAAATGAACATTTTGTTTTTGTGTGTGCGTTCAGTGGATTAAGCTATAGTAAGTAAATTAAAAAAATAGTTTTATAAAAGGTAATTTTCAAAGTTGACTCTATGTCAAAGAAGTATTCACTTTAATATTACCATCTGTGTAGGTAGATGATGAAAACCTGTCTTACATTGAAATGAACTAAATCAGGTACAGGAAATTTAGGATCAGGCCTTCCAACAGTGCAGGCTTTAGAGGCAGTGATATATAGAAGAAATACATTATTTGAAAAAATGTATTTTATTTAAAAGCATACTCAACAGCTGTTGCTTAGGTCAGATAGCACTGAAGGTAGCTTTCTTCTTGGCAACTAGTGTTTCAGAGAATTGTTATCTTAAGCTACATACTATCTTTTATACTAGCTTCTTATTCTTATTTTTATAATCTAATATTTACTAAGCAGCTATTATGCATTTGGCGATGTCCTAGGTGTTGAAGATTCAAAATGAAATGTTGTTGTCCCTAATCTCAAATGCTCATAGAAAAGGAGAAAATAGATGTATAAACAATTACAAAGCAATATGAACAATTTTACAATGTTGCATATGAAACGGTGTGATGTGGTATGAACTACTGTCGGCATATCAATCAGAATCCATACAGAATGATAGAAACCACTTTGTTTTTAACAGAGGGAACTTAAGGCAGGAAATCTTCATATAGTTGTTGGAGAGCTGAAAGTCAGTGGTGAATGGAGAGGCAACCTAGAGATCATCAATATGGGAGGCCCCCACTCCCTGCAGGGTGGAGAGAAAAAGGGAAGATTCTGTAGTATTGGTCCCAGATTGTCCTAGGACAATCGTAGCCAAAGAGGAGATGCAGCTGATGCTAGAAATGCAAAGTAAGGGAGAGAGGGAAAGGAAAATCCCATCTCTCCTTGCATTGTGGTCACAGCCTTCCACTCTGAACTCATTCAGAAACCAGTAGATACCTGTATGTTACGGAAATGCTGCTTTGAGCCTTGAGTTTCTAATTTATTATATGGAAGTCTAAGGCCTACTTTAATGAGCTAATGTGATAATTATTGATAATGTATATAAAATAGCTTGATAGTGGACTGGAGAAAATAGTATTCTCTAAATAATAATATATTTATCAATTTGCATATATTAAAACTTAAATGACAACAAGGTTTTAAAAATGGATATTTATCAGTTTGCCTCATTGCCTTTGTATTCACACTCAGCAGAGTATAATTCTTATTCAAAATTATTATTAACTAGAGGCCCGGTGCATGAAATTCACGCACCGGGGGCAGGGGATGTCCCTTACCCCAGCCTGAAGCCTCTCCAATCTGGTACCCCTTGAGGGATGTCCAACTGCCCATCTAGGCCTGATCCTTCTTACAATCCAGGACTGCTGGCTCCAAACTGCTCATCTGCCTGCCTCCCTGATTGCCCCTAACCACTTCTGCCTGCCAGCCTGATCACCCGCTAACCACTACCCTGCCAGCCTAATTTATGTCTAACTGCTCCCCTGCAGGCCTATTTGCTCCCAACTTTCCTCTTCTGCTGTCCTGGTCACCCCTAACTGCCCTCCCCTTCAGGCTTGATCACCCCCAACTGCCTTCCCTTGCAGGCCTGGTCCCTCCAACTGCCCACACCTGCTGGCCTGATCTCCCACAGCTGCTCTCCCTTGCAGGCCCTGGAACCTCCCAACGGCCCTCCCTTGCCTGCCATCTTATTGTGGCCATCTTGTGTCCACATGGGGGCAGGATCTTTGACCACATGGGGGCAGCCCTCTTGTGTGTTGGAGTGATGGTCATTCGGCAAATTATTCTTTTATTAGATAGGATAGAGGCCTGGTGCATGGATGGGGGCCAGCTGGTTTGCCCTGAAGAGTGTTCCAGATCAGGATGAGGGTTCTCTTGGGGTGAGGGGCAGTCTGGGCGAGGGGTCTGTGGAGGTTTGCAGGCCAGTCATGCCCCCCAGCAACCCAAGCAGAGGCCCTGGGATTAATCTATGTCTACAATTGAAACTTTGTAGCCTAGAGCAGAGCCAAGCTTTCTGCTTGCTCCAGGGTGGCAGCCATTTCTGTTTGAAACATTGTAGCCTAGAGTGGAGGCCTAGGCCAGCAATGGCAGATTGACCATTGCCAGGGAAACCCAAGCCTCTGTTCTCTCCAGCTCAGTGACTGCTGCCATTTATGTATCTTTTATAATTGAAACTTTGTAACATTGAGTGGAGGCCTAAGCAGGTGGAAAGCTTGGCTTCCTCTGTTGCAGGGGAAACCCAAGCCTTCTTCCTGCTCTCCGTGGCAGCAGCCATCTTGGTTGTGGTTTATTTGCATAATTTGCTCCTGATTGGCTGGTAGGCATGGACATGGTTTGTGGGTGTGATGAAGGTATGGTCAAATTTGCATATTACTCTTTTATTAGATAGGATGTGTTTCATATATTCAACATTGTCTGTGGCTGTGTGTACTAAGTTAGATGCTAAGGATGCACAATGCACTCTTGCTCCATGATTCAGTAGGCCTATTTAGATTTCATGATGGAAGATTCCTTGTTCCCACTCTTAATCCCACTCCAATTTTTTAGTAGTCTTTTTGGAGCTGCATTCAAAAACAAAAGAAAACTGAATGTCACTATAAATTTAAATATTTGCTGTGCCTGTTATTCCTGCACAAGCCCAAGTTTTCCTGACTAGGACACTTCAGGCTGAACTCTGAGAAGATGCTGACTACTGAATAAGCAGCAAAGAGAACTCCAGCCCACTGGGCATGATGTACTCCATCTGTTAAAGCAGGAGAAGAAAATCTTTGGAAATCAGTTCTTAGGGAGATATTTAATTTGAATTTTCTTCAATTGGTATTCTAAAAGTGCCTTTGAGATATTCAAATGGGTACCTATCAGCTACCTCCTATAATTGATTAAATGGATCATTCTTTTAAAAGGTTTTTTATCAGACATCAGGTACTTCCCAGAATTGATTAAAAGAATCAATCTTTTAAAAGGTTTTAAAATAGCACATAGGCATTATCTTCTCTCAAATAAGAGCCCGTTTAAGTTCATATTCACAAAAGTATTGGCAACTTCAGTTCTACAATGTATGGTAGAATGATCACTTGTGACTAGAAAGTTTCTGTCATATCCTTAGTCCAATGACAGCTTAAAAGAAAGATATGATCAAAAGACGTTGATCAACATTATTGACTATTGCATCCACAGCCCTATGGAAATTGCATAAATTTGGGCCCCAGATGAGCATATCCACTCCTTTCTGGGACATACTGGGGAGCTATAAGTAGGCCATGGGAAAGAGCAAGTATGGAATCCCCTGGCCTGTTTCCTGAAAGCTTCTCTGTAGCCTCTAGATGTGTGGTAAATACGAAGCCTACCTCTAAGGCTGAAGCTCCAGGACAAGTAAGTAGGCCTTTTTCACAGAAAGATGCAGGGTTGGGGGAGTGGGTTCAGGAGTTCAATCTGGTATCTGTTTTGTGCCCTTCCAAGAGCTGTCTACCCAATTGTTTCAATCCCTTGGAGGCTATAAGAGCAAACCCCCTGGCCACCAATGCCTGGAACTCAAGGAGTATCCCTGTTTGAACAGGGCACACCTTCTGGCTTCATTCGGCATGGCCATGGAGAAGTCCAGAGTTCCTGCAAGCCCTCTGGCTTCAGTGGGGCCACTGGAGAACCCACATCTGTGGCAAGCCCATCAGCTGCAAAAGAGCTGCAGGAGTGTGTGGGGTCAGGCTAAGCCTCCCAGTGCTTGCCTGATCATGTGGGCACAACAAAACTAGTGCCCACAAATGCCAGCGCTCGCAAGTTTGAAAATGTACCTCAGTCCTTGGAGAAAGCCTAAGGCGGCCCCTGTGCCTCTGCCAGACACTTGAAAAATTAGTGAATCTTTGTCATGTGTGGTCTAAGCCACTTTTTATACAGCTGGGTTGGTGCTGGATCCCATGGTGAGTGAGTCTGTGCCTCAGCCCAGTAAGAGCAGGTTTTTCCTTCCCCACCACTTTTTGGGTCTCCTAGACGTACTCCCCCTTAGTTTTCAAAGTCAGACTTCTTGGGGTCTCATCTCTCCAAGGCAGGTCTCAAAGTTAGGAATGCCTGATACGGGCCTGGACCCCAAACCCTCCTCAGAGAGAAGCTTCAAGTCTG
This sequence comes from Antrozous pallidus, assembly GCA_027563665.1. Lineage (NCBI taxonomy): Eukaryota > Metazoa > Chordata > Mammalia > Chiroptera > Vespertilionidae > Antrozous > Antrozous pallidus. The sequence goes on from CM050508.1 coordinate 75,940,829, forward strand.
TGAGGACTCTTGTAATTATTGTTATGCCAGGGGTGGGGTGTTTGGTGAAACTGTCTCTGCTCTCCTGCATATCTCCACGTGGCCTTTTTTCTTTGTTGTGGAGGAGCTGCTCATTTAGTTTTTAGGTCTTTTTTCAGTGGGAATTGTTCTCTATGTATGTATAGATTTGGTGTGTCCATGGACCAACGTGAGTGCTGGATCACCTATTCTACCACCTTGAACTATCTCATCTAAATGTCCTATTTTTTATCTATATTTTAACTATTTATTGTTGAGAGTATTACATAAGTCCGCTTTTATTCCCCATTGACCCCACCCCTCGTCCCAAGCTTTCACCACATCATTATCTGACTTCATGGGTTATGTATATATGCATAAAAGTCCTTTGCTTGTTCTCTTCCTACCCATTCACTCAGCCTTGCCTTTCTCCTGAAATTAAAGTTCTATTTTAAATGGAAGAAAAATTATCCAAATAACAGTTGTAAGATGCAAATATATTAGTAAATATGTAGGTAAATCTAAAACAATATTCTATTAAATATTAATGAGGATTCAATTTAGACCTAAAATAATAAGTATCAATGTAAGTCATGGTAGAGGGGTGACTGGAGATAAAGTCTTTTAGTTTGCACAAACCATTTAAATGGTTCCATAGTAGTGGTCCCCACAGGGCAGTGGGTACCAGGTCTTAAACAGAGGTTGGAAGTTCCTGCTAGCACATTCTTTGTTTTACTCTTACCAAGAAACCTCTCTTTCATGCACTCGTGAGAGAAACTCTGGGTAATCTCTACACATTAATCTAAATATATTTTTCATAAAAAATACGTGACTAAAAGAATATTTTTGGCAGCAGAGTCTGGGGAGATGCACTTCATTATAAATGGTTCACTTTTAGTTGACTGATTTACAAAATTAAATTTTGATTTAGAGATAGCTTGAGTACTTTAAATCATGTTTATTTTTCTTACATGGGACAAAGTTACATGCCAAATTTTCATTTTTTTCCTAAGTAAGCATTTTAAATACATACTTGGAGACAAGATTATGAGGAAATGAAATAAAATATACTACATGATTCTTATACTTAAAAATTACCTTAAACAGTTAATAAGATGATATACACTAGAAATAATAAATGTCAATATGACTTTTAATATATAATTTTAAAATAATTATGGAAGGGATTTCATTAGATGATATAAAATATTTATTGCTATAAATATTAGATATATCACCTAGCACAGAACCTGATAATAGCACCTCAGTAAGCATTTGCTTCATGGTACAACAATTATTATTAGAGTTTGGATAAAGTGAAAATGAGAATTGGATGACTATGGAAGACTAATAGTAAAGGAATTTCAGTTGAGAAATGGGATTAATATTTTTTTAATAAGGGGAGGAAAGCAAAGAAGAAGCATTCTAGACTGATGAAATTGAATAAAATTAGAGAAAAAGGAAAGTAAATTCAAATCCATATTCTTTTGACTGCAGCCTTCAGATTCAGGATAGCATGGTATTTTGAAGGAGGACTTACACAAAGCAGGCCTTTCATAAATGATATAGTCATTCAGAATTGTTACATCCAGGAGTTATAAGAATATGAGATAAGAAAAATAGGTTACCTCCTGAGAAAGAAATTACCTCTTAGAAGAACCAGCAAGTGTTTATTGGCATAGTACAAAAAGTTTAGAGTTGGTTTATTAGCCACAGATGAAGAGGAAGAGCGACCGGCAAGCAAAGAGATTCTAGCATGGTGACAAATATAACAGACAACATTGCAGCTACCTGGGAAACTTCCTTACTGGGAAGGATTAGAGATGATTGGGCTTTCTTCCAATAGCATAGGATTTCTACATGGTAAATGCTTTGAGTTTTGGAGAAAATCATGCTAATGAAGATGCATCTATCCTTTGCTCTGGAGTTTAGAGAAAACAGTGTAGAATTAAGCATTGAGGGAATTGATCAAAATGAAGGAAAAATGAATATAGGAATTTGTAGACTAATTGATAACAAATGCAGTCTATTCTATTTTCAAAAAACACAATTTCCAACACAATTAAAAGTGGCTTTGGTCAGGTATTACCAATATTCTAAATTATATCCAGTTGTCCTAGTACAATATTATTTGTGCACAAGTTTGGAGGATGCTCATTCCAGGGCTTGTGTTATAATTATAGGCATTTTTCTTGGTTCACTTCCAATTTGGAAATGTATCCAGTGGTTTTTGACAACTCTTATTTGCCCTTTCTTTCAAGTCTCCTTAATTCAAATTGTTTAGAGAGTGTTGTACAGTTAACACACTCCAAGTAAATTATTTTCCCCTCCTTAAGTCTGTTAACATCATGTTAATGAGTTAGCTAGTTATGGCAAAAAAGTTTCCTCTTTCCCATGACTATTATTTAAATAGCCACAACAGAGACATTTCATAAATATTTGTTGAAGGGATAAATGAAAGGTAAATACTTCAGTCTAGCTTGATTTACTTACCCAAAATACTCTTTAAGGAAAATTTAGCTCATGGCTTTTCTTTGTGTTTTTGCACTCCCTGCAATAATTTTACATGAGATTACTTTGGATTTTGGAATTTATTGAATTGTAGTTTCAAAACTAATATTGGCAAAATACTCTGGGATGAAAATTTTCTTTTGACAAAAGTTCTAGTTTGAATAATTAATTTCTTAAATATCAGGTATATTCTACAAGAGGAGATAACTGAAGATATCAAGTGTATGTTTTTGTTATATAAGAGAATCCCTCTTTCAGGCCTCTTTTTCATAGGTTGTAATTTCTTCTATGAGGAAAATAAAATAGGTAAGTCACCCAGTAGGTATAATTTTATAGGTGAACCCACAAGACAAGTTTGTTGTTGTTCAATGAATCAACCCAGAGTATTGATGCATAGTAGGCATTCAACATTTGTTTCTCAATTAATATCTATGTAATAGTCTAGGTAGCTTTACAATTATTAGTGTAGATTACTCTGCAATTTAAGTAATCTGTGTATGTTAAAAGTATAAATATGTTGAGTTTTTAAGGTGATGCTACTGGTTCACTAAGAATAAAAACTCAAAGCTCTATATTGGTAAAAGTTGCTTGAATTTAAAGTTTATAAAATGTATTCTGTTTAAGGTAAACGTGGCTGAATTAAGGCTTCAAACACATATCCACTCTACTAACACAAAATTCATGCTGGAGAGTGTTCAGGTTATTTTAGTTTAGAGGTGTATTTGCACAGATTGTGGAGGTCAAGTAAACAGTTGTATTGGTAAAGCATTTTTTACATTTCTATTAGTAGAAATATGTTTGGTGAGCTATGGAATAGTTTGTAAACACTTTAATACTTTAAATTTACACCATTAATCTCACTGCTTTAAAATTTTTAATTGGAGAACTGAGTCCTTAGAGTTGATAAATACATGACAAGAATAAAATAAAAAAAAATCTTAGCTTTGAAAAGTGTACTTTAAAAAGTAGACCCAATTAAAGTTTTATACTATCCCCCCCAAATCAGTTCAAATTAATTGAATATTTACTTATGTGAATAAATGTTCTTAAAACAAATTATTATGGATCTGCTATATACATTTTTATTCTTAATGAAATTTGGAACGCATTAATATTTCATAATTTTAATGTTCTCCCTAGTATCATATATTTTTGAGATATAGCATCTTCGCTTTTAAAAATAAGATTTTGATTAATTTGTGATGACAAAGTTGATGATATATAAGACATTTTTTAGTTTACTGTGCATCTTACTAAGTACTTTCTCTCTCTCTCCCTTTCTCTCTCTCTCTCTCTCTCTCTCTCTCTCTCTCTCTCTCTCTCTATATATATATATATATATATATATATATATATATATGTTAACCACAGAAACTCTATGTGCCAATACTGTTATAACTTGCATACAAATGAGGAAACTAAGAATTAGAGAGGTTAAATATATTTTTCAAAATCAAAGTGTTATAAAACAGGTATATACTGGAATTGGAATCTGATCTTTAGCTAGACTCTAGAATCCATGCTCTAATTCACAATTAACTTGTTGAATATCAGAACAAATTAAATGTGTGTTAAGTAAGAACTATTACAAATGAAAGCAATGATGGTAAGATTTTTCTCTCTGTGTCTCTCTTTTTCCTCTCTCTCCTTTCCTTTCCTTCTTTTTTCATCTTTCCCCTCTCCTTATAATTTGCATCCAGATAGTTCTGTTTACACTAGTGGTTCTCAACTAGGTGAGTTTGCCACCCAAAGAATATTTGGCAATATCAGGATACATTTTTGGTTGTCTTATGTGGGAAGCTGCAATTGACATCTACTGTATAGAGAACAGGGAAGCTGTTAAATATCTCATACTATATGGGACAACACTGATTTAAACTAGGGAAAGATTTTCCATAGTTTTGTTAATTGGTATCTCAGAAAAAGATACCATTTATATCACCATAGCAAATATTAGTATTCTGATCATCATGACAGAAGATACATGTTTTTGCCAAAACCAATCCTATATGTGTGATATTTCAGGATCAATGAAGGTTTATCTGCTTAAATTAACTCCTTTCTTCTCTTTAATTGACTTTTTATATATCTTGATCAAAAGGATCTATGCTCTTTCTGATCCATCCAGCCAGTATAACGAGGACAACATATAGAGGGCAAAGTAGAATTAGGAAGAGCCTAGGGAGAAAGAAACCAAACCCAATGGAATCAGAGATAGAGAGTGATGTAAAATTTAAGGGAGTCTCTGGGCTTCATCAAAGACGAATTTCAAAGAATGTTCTTTGTTACAGGAAAATATTTAAATAACCCATGTGGTCTAAAAATTATTCACATTGGCATGCAGCTTCCCAAGTGTCAGTTTCAATATTCATATCATTATAATTGAAATTACATGCTGGAAAATGTCATAAATGTCCTATGCAATGGTGCACTTTATATAATAATCCATCAGAAATGCAGAATTTATAGAGTAGATTACTGTAAATAAAGTTTTGTTTATCTTTCTCTCTGGAAAAAAAAAGAGTACCTTGCCAAGTAATATATTACTTGATTTAACAAACAACAACAAAAGGTAATGAGTATTAAAATTAAAGAAAGGAAGATTTCCCATGGTTTGTTAGTTACCAGGTAAATGTTAATCTGTAATATGTCATTTAAAGCCAGAAATGTTCATTAACAAAGGCTCTGCAGTAAGCATATTGCTCTAAGGAAAGTTTAGCAGCTTTGTTTGGTAAATTAGATAGCTTTCAAAATTGAAAACAGCTTAAAGAGCCCAAAAGATTTTCTTTTAAATATGAAGATTAAAACTTATTTAAAACATATGAAGATTAAACATACAGCAGTTTCAGCATATTTTCTATTATTGTTCTTCACATGAATTTTCATTATATTTTATATTGTGCTGTAAAATAAATTTTTAAAGTAAAATATATGAAAAAAACTTAATTTTATTTTCACATATATTTTCACATGTATTTTGCTGACTATATGGTATATTTATGAAATATGGACTATGTCATGCATACTTTTATATAAAGCAAGAGGCCTGGTGCATGAATTTGTGCACTGGTGGGGTCCAGTCAGCCCACCCCAATGGGGGACCATAGTGTCAGGGCCAGCCACGGCAAGGGACTATGGTTGTTCCAGTCATTCTGATCATTCTGCCATTTGGTCACTGGGCTTTTATTTTATAAGATTAGTTAGCTCAGAGAGCCATAACAAAATATCATAAATTTGTGTGGCTTGAACAACAGAAATACTTTTCTTACAGTTCTGCAGGCTGGAATTTGGGGTCAGACAGAGTACCAGCATAGCACTGTCCCATACACCAGAAAGTGGTGGATCAATTGCCAGTCAGGGCACATGGCCAAGTTGCAGATCCAGTACCCAGTCCAGTGAGTGTAGGAGAGAATGGAACAATGTTTCTCTCTCCCTCCCTCCTCTCTGAGATCAACTAAAATGAATGATAAATAATCCTATATAATAAAAGAGAAACGTGCAAATTTGACCATACCTTTGCTCTTGATTGGCTATGCTATCAGCCAATCAGGAGTGGGGGCGAGGCCAACTGGGATGAGTGCCGGGCCAGGGGTGGAGATGAAACAGCAGTGGTGGCGAGTGCCCAGCCCCCGGGCATTGTGAGGGGAAGTGGTGGCAGCAGCATTGGTGGTGGTGGTGGCAAGGAGTACCCGGCCCCCAGGCGCTGTGTGTGAGCAGAAGTGGTGGTGAGCGCCCAGCCCCCAGGGCTGGGTGCCCACAGGCAGCTGGGGCTGAGCTGAGCAGGGCAAAGGCTGGGTGCCCAAGGCAAGCTGAGCTGAGCAGGGCAGGCTGGGGGTGAGCCAACAGTTGGACATCCCCTTAGGGCTCCCAGTATGTGAGAGGGGGCAGATTGGGTTAAAGGACCACCCACGCCCAGTGCACAAATTTTGTGCACTGGGCTCCTAGTGTTCTATAAGTATGATTTTAACAGGAAAGACATTAGTGATCTATGAAGTGTAAAACTTGTTATAACACATTTATTCATCATAACCCACTTTAAAAATATTTATTGATTTCAGAGCAGGGAGAGGGAGAGATAGATGGAAACATCAATGATAAGAATCATTGACCAGCTGCCTCCTGCATGCTTCTACTGAGGATCAAGCCTGAAACCTGACAGGGAATCATATCATCACCTCCTGGTTCATAAATTGATGCTCAACCACTGAGCCCCAACAGCCAGGCCTAATTTTTTATCAATACCAGGCACATGAGGTACATTGGCAAGATCTCACTCCTAGAAAAAAGTCTGAAATTGCCCAAACTCCTTTGCAGCTAGGTTTCTGGATATTAATTCATTTCTGCTGATTGGATGTGCTTACACAACATTTTGATGGCAGAAGTGGGGCAGAGGCATCTTCCCACAATTTGGACTGTTTACTGCTGGTGACCATGTTTGCAGAGATGTGAAAGTTTTCTGCAGCAGAATCTGGGCTGTGCATAGGCAATTGTGGCAGAAGCAGTGTCCGGTGACCTGTTTTGTGGGAGCTGGAGGGCACTTGTGGGGGCAGCAGTTTTCTTCTCCCTGGTCACAGCTGTGCCAGAGTGTCCTAGAATTCAGTTGTGGCTGAGGGGGCCACTCCTCCTGATGCCCAGGGAGTTTTTCCTGGGGGGCCAGCATAATACCCACTCCTCCAGCTTTCCAATGATTTCCCAAGCACTGATTCCCTGTTTGCTAAATTATTTCCTGCCTAACATAGCAAAGATCTGAAAACATTTCGGATCCTCTATTTTCAACGAAAACAATGCTGCACAGGGTCAGGTCTGAGAAGTGGGTGAGGTGTTGCAGAAGACTCCCTTCTTTGGGTCTCAGTTTCTTCTTCTGTAGAATGGAGACCAAAGATTATCTGTCCATAGTTACTGAAGATCATGGCAGCTTTGTTTCCTGACTATGGCCACAACATTTCCCATCCCTCCTGTGGTCTTGCCTCTTTCCACCATGTCTTCTCTCTTGAAACAGGGATGACCTCTGACATGCTGGTAGGCAGTACACTGGTTGCCCACAGAATTCCAAGGCCAAGGCCAAAAAGGTGAGAGCTACACTTCTGCCCACTCCACCAGGGTTTCCTGCTGCAGCCCTGCCCACGCTGCTCAGAGTTCTGGCTGGCACGGGGCCTTGCCCTCCTGGCTTACTTCCCCTCCTACTGGCAGCCCTGACCCACCTGCTGGTGCTGCTGGGTCCATTGAGTGGGGTAAGAGCTCAAGTCCAGCCTTGCACCTCCTGGCTCCTGTGCGCCACTACACCCTCTGACCCTTGGCCCCTATTCCTACTGCTGCTCCTACCGGGGTCAGACTCCTGGGTGCTGCTGTGGCCATCAGGAAAACCTACCCTCCCCATTCCCAACTCCAGTGCCATGATCCCAGGTCCACTTCTGCCAAAGGAGAGCTTTACCCATGAAGCTGCCTGAGAACAAACACCTCCAAGGTCCTTGGACCCCAAATTTTTGTCAGCCAAGGTAGTTGGATGGCTGGCCCCGCCGTGATCGGGGTGTTGGTGGCTATCTGGCCTGGATCAGGCTAGTTGGATGCCACAATGTGTGTAATAGCCGCTGGTCATTCTGGTCATCCTGGTTGTTGTGCTGTAATGGTCACTGGGTTTTCATATATATACTAGAGGCCCGGTGCATGAAATTAGTACATGGGGGTGGGGACGGGATCCTCTCAGCCCAGCCATCACCCTCTTCAATCTAGGATCTCTCTCACAATCTAGGACTGCTGGCTCCCAAGTGCTCACCTGCCTGCCTTCCTGATTGCCCCTAACTGATTCTGCCTGCCAGCCTGATCATCCCCTAACCACTCCCATGCCAGCCTGATTGATGTCTAACTGCTCCCATGCAGTCCTGGTACCCCCCACCTGCCCTCTTCTGCAGGCCTGGTACCCCCCAACTACCCTCCCTTGCAGGCCTAGTCCCTCCCAACTGCCTTCCCCTGCTGGCCTGATTGCCCACAATTGCTCTCTCTTGCAGACCTGGTCGCTCCTCTGCTGGGCATATTGTGGTGGCCACCTTGTGTCAACATGGTGGCAGGATAGTTGACCACATAGGGGCAGCCATCTTGTGTGTTGGAGTGATGGTCAATTTGCATATTACTCTTTTATTAGATAGGATAGATTATATTACAGAATATTGTAATCAGCTTTCAAATCTCATTTTTTTGGTAAAGTGTACAATTTGGAAATAGGAAAACAAAAGCACTTCTAGTCTTTTAATAAAAGTTATTTTAAAAACTAACAATAGTAAAGGATTTATCATGGCTTTTTCTAAAGATTTTTCAAATTTTGATAGACTCCCATGTACCTGTCAAGGTGGTGTAATTACCCCTGCATGATGTTTTAAGAGCTCTTTTGAAACTACCATTTTTTACTTATGTTGAGGTTACATTTATGGATTAAAATTCATAGTAAGTAATTGAAAACCTTGATTAACTGGAATTGGATGCTCTGAAAAACTGATTTTTCTGGTTAACACACTGTTACCTGAAAAAAGTCTCTTTTGTTTCAACTTGCATTATTGAAAACTTTCTAAACTGTAATATTCAATATTCCTGTTTTCATAATAAGACCACATTGTTAAAAGTGACACTCTCCTTGTGAACTGATTTTCTTGAATTGTCCCACGTTACTTATTCTATACATCTGTTCCCATTATAGAAGATTGCAGATCCAAAGACTAGGAATGGTTGGGTATTAGACTACTTCTTAAACCAAAATTGATGAAGTAATTTTAAAACCTCATTTGTCTTGTAACTTTATTTTATTTTGTATTATTATTATTTTTATTATTATTAATAATATTAATACTCTCCCAAGGACATTTTGTATGTGTGTGTGTGTGTGTGTGTGTGTGTGTGTATGTGTGTGTGTGTGTGTGTGTGTGTGTGTGTGTTTGTTGATTTTTTTTACGGTAGAAAGGGAGAAGGAGAGAGAGAAAGAGGAGCATCCATTGATTGCCTCCTATATTTACTCTGATAGAGACCAAAATGGAAACCCAGGCTTGTGCCCTGACTAGAAATCAAATTGGTGACCTCTTGGTGCTTAGGGTGATAATCAACTGAGCCACTGCAGCCAAGGGCTAAATATATTTTGAGGGTATTTTGCTTGTTTGTTTGCTTACTTTAAATAATACATCCCTTGATTTATTTGCAAAGGACTGAATACAGAAAAAATAATTAACTGATAACTCCTTACACTGATTAAATTTACTTACATTGTAAAATGAGTTTGAGCAACAAATTGTACATATTTCCATTGACCTATTGTACACTGACATTGATTTAAGATTGAGCCATGTAGTTAGCTGCATAATTAGAGAAAAATGTATAATTACACAAAGCAATAGTTATGGCTTTATGTGTCATTAAATGATATTATAGTATAAAATTATTGTAAATTAGTTATTTTTAGAAGTTACTGATTTTCTTTAATCATGTTATAGTTATTACTTCTAATTCTAAAGTGGAATCATAAAATATATTTGCCAGAAGTTTTAGAGAAAAATTATCTTCACTTCCAAAACAAGGGGGCTTAAAACTTCCTTCTTCTTTATTGTTTGTTTATTTTTATTTTAGAGAGGAAGGGAGAGGGAGAGAAACATCAATGATAAGAGAGAATCATTAATAAGGTGTCATCACGACCCCTACTGGAGATTGTGCTTGAAACCCAGCCCATGTGCCCTTGACCAGACTTGAGCCCAGGACCCTTCAGTCCCCAGACCAATGACCCTTTATTCGTTGAGCCAAACCAGCTAGGGCAAAACTTCCTTTTTTTTTTTTAATCTTTGGTAAACATTGTAAGAAAACTGGGAAAAAAAAGCAGACTAATTAAAACTCATAACATTTCTTTCTTTTTTAAATTTTATTATTTTATTATTTTTCTTTATTGATTAAGGTATTACATATGTGTCCTTACTCCCCTATTACTTCCCTCTACCTCCGCAGTCATGTCCTCACCCTCTTAATGTCTGTGTCCATGGTTATGCTTATAAGACAGGAAACTATAAAAATCTTAAAGGAATCCACAGGCAGCAAAATCTCAAACACATGTAGAAGCAAATCTTTACCGATATAGCTCCTGGGGCAATGAAAACTAAAGAGAAAATTTAAAAAATTGGGACTATATCAAAATAAAAAGCTTCTTCTCAGCAACATAAGCCATCAACAAAACAACAAGAAAGTTCACTGCATAGGAGAACATATTTGCCAATATTATCTCTGATAAGGGTTTAATCTCGAAGGTTTACAGATAATACATACAATTTAACAAAAGGAAGATAAACAACCCAATTAAAAATGGTTAATGAATCTAAATAAATACTTTTTGAAAGATGACATACAAAAGGCCAAGAGACATATGAAAATCTGTAATAATCGGAGAGATGCAAATCCAAATAATGCAGTACCATCTCACACCTGTCAGAATGGCTATTATCAACTAATCAACAAACAAGTGCTGGCGAATATACAGAGAAAAAACAACCCTTGCGCATTGCTGGTGGGAATGCAGACTGGTGCAGCCACTGTAGAGAACAGTATGGAGTTTTCTCAAAAAACTAAAAAATGGAGCTCCCATTTGACCCAGGGATCCCACTTCTAGGAATATATCCTAAAAAAGTAGAAACACGACACAGAATGGATATATGCACCCCTATGTTCATAGCAGCACAATTCACCATAGCTAAGATTTGGAAACAGCCTAAGTGCTCATCAGAAGATGAGTGGATTAAAAAACTGTGCTACATTTACACAATGGAATACTATGCTACTGTTAAAAGGAAAGAACTCCTACTATTTGCAACAGCATGGATGGACTAGAAAGCATTATGCTAAGCGAAACAAATCAGTTGGAGAAAGATAAATATCACACGATCTCACTCATTTGTGGAATATAATGAACAACATGAATTGATGAACAAAAACAGACTCAGAGACAGAGAAGCATTGATCAGACCTTCAAACTTCAGAAGGAAGATAGGAAAAGGTGGGGGGAGGGGGAGGGATCAACCAAAGAACACATAACATTTTAAATTTAGACTGTTTTGCTATTTGGTTTGACTTTTCAAGTTTTTAGAGTTTTATCAAACATTTATTTAAATGATTGAAATTCTAAATCTCGTGCTTCTAAATATTCTAAAATCACTATTTTGTTTCTACAGCTAAACATAAATGATTGAAATGCTATTAGCACAATTTCAGGAAGGCCTCTTTAAATACTATCCTTCCTCCTAGATATGGTCTTTCTAAGATATGTAACATATGCCCAAAGGTTCTTGACTAGGCCTTTTGCTTGTCTATGCAACTAAAATCTTAGCTCTCATTTTTAATTGCTCCTTAAGACCAGTGCTAGTTCCTTTTACTCCTAACTTGGTATAACTCCTTGAGTTTCATTTGTGTGCATGGCTGATTTCCTGTAGTCATCTGGCTGCTTTGTCTGGTTGTCAGTCTGGAATAGATCTTTTCTCTTATTTCTGAGGTTTCAATGTTCCCGAATGAACCCTGAGTTCTTATTCTGTACTACATTTTGAATCCTCCATCACATTAGATGTGACATCCAGTCCCCTTTCAGCTATTCTTCCCTAATCCAAAGCTCTCTTCTAGGAACACTTCCCTGGAAAGGTTGAAGAACATAGGAGGCACGGAGATCATTCTAACAAGTGGGAGGCATTTGTGTAATTAGAAATGGATAAATATGTATGTAATAACCATGAATCTGGAGCTAAATCCAATCCAATCCAAGTGTCCCTCTGCCATTGATGTTTCTCTCTGTCTCTCCCTCTCTCTAAAAATCAATGGAAACATATACTCAAGTGAGAATAAAAAAAAAAAGAAAGAAATGTCATATCCTATGGAAGACACATCTTGAAAATGCCTAAAGAAAGTTGGCATTTTTTCACAGTGAAGGGACTAGAGTCTGTGTTGATGAAAACACCTTGGCAGCTGCAGTGGCTGGCAGTGGCTACAGAAGCAGGATAATGTGGCTGGTGCCTTCCCTTGATCAGCCTGGTCACTTCCCACAGAGGGTGGCCAGGCTGATGGACAGCAGGCCTCAGCAGTCAGTAGGACATCTCCTGAGGGCTCCCAGTCCATGAGAGAGGGCCGGCTGGGCTGAGGGAACCCCCCACTGTGCACAAATTTTGTGCACGGGGTCACTAGTAAAAGCATAATATGCTAATTAGACCAGCTATCCTTCTAGACAAAGCCAGACTATGAGGAGAGCCCGAGTCCTGGGTGGTGGAGGGAAGCCAGTGCCAGCAGCAGGAAGAAGGAAGGCCTACTCTTGCACAAATTTCATGCATCGGGCCTTTAGTAGGTTGTAATAGCTAAGATATAGAAATAACCTACATGCTCAATGGATAAAGAAGATGTGGTATACCACAATAGAATACTGTTCAGCATAAAAGAGAATAAAATCTTGCTATTTGCACCAACATGGATGGACCTCAAAGGTGAAATAAGTCAGATAGAGAAAGACAAGCGCTGTATGATCTCACTTAATATGTAGAAGAAAAAAGATAAGTGGAGAACACATTGATGGTTGCCAAAGGTGAGAGGGTGAGCAAAATGGGTAACTAGGGTCAAAAGATACAAACTTCAAGTTATAAAATAAGGCATGGGGATGTAATGTGCAGCATGGTGACTATCCTATCCCTGCCCACAAGCCATGCCCACCAGCCAGTCAGGAGCAAGTATGCAAATTAATTGAACCAAGATGGTGGTAGCCATGGAGCTGAAGTGAGCATGAGGCTTGGGTTCCCCCAGGTGATGGAGGAAGCCAAACTTCCAGTCCACCCTAGTCAGCCCTGGCTTCTGCTCAAGGCTACAAAGTTTCAATTATAGAAGATAAATAAATCCCAGATACCTGCTTCCAGCAGGCCCTGGACTCTGTTCAGGGAGGCGTTTTAAAAAAAAAAAAAGCAAAAAAGGAGGGGCTGGGAGCTTGAGTCACCGGGGGCCATGATCATCCTGTATCAGCCCCTCATCCAGGCTGCCCAGTCACCCCAGCTGGGACCCCCTACCCTCAAGGGACTGTGGCCAGCCTGAAAAGGGCCCTCAGCCTTTCACTCAGGCTGACCAGGCACCTCAGCAGGACCCCTACTCTGATTCGGAACACCCTTCAGAGCAAACCAGCCAGCCCCTACCCGTGCACCAGGGGCCTCTACCTATCTATACTAATAAAGGGCTAATATGCTAATTTGACTGGGAGACCTTCTAGGAGACCTTCCGGACATTCTTCTGGACAAAGCCATGGAGGCAGAACTGAGGTAGAGGCGAAGAGGGGAGGGCAGTTGTGGGTGATCAGGCTGGTGGGGGGTGTGGCCATTGGGGTTAAGCAGACCAGCAGGGGGGCCACTTAGGGGCGAGCAGGCTGTCAGTGGGGGTCAATTGGAGGTGGTAAGTACAGCAGGGGGGTGCAGTTGGGAGTGAGCAGGCCAGTAGGCAGAGTGGTTAGAGGCAATCAGGCAAGCAGGCAGGCAGGTGAGCAGTTAGGAGCCAGCAGTCCCAGATTGCAAGAGAGATGTCCAACTGCCAGTTTAGGCCCAATCCCTGTAAACTAGCAGCGGGACATCCCTCGAGGGGTCCCAGATTAGAGAGTGTACAGGCTGAGCTGAAGGACACTCCCCCCACTAGTAGTTAATAATGCTGGATTGCATATTTGACTTACTAAGAATAAATCATGAAAGTTCTCATCACAACAAAGGAAAAGAAACAATGGAGACCTTGTCAGAAAACTGATAGCTTCAAGATCAAGTAAAATAGCAGAGCAGCCATAATTTCAATAGAGAGAAGCAGATAGCTATATATTGCATGAAGAGTTCCCTGTGATAACAGCAGACACTTGGAGTTGGGAAGATGGTGAATATGCATTGGGCTGCACAGATCTGGAATTGAAAGTATTGCCTAAGTCACAGACAGACCCATCAATACAGGATGGATCCTGCATTGCCACAAGGGCCTTAAACACAACTTTTGGGCAAACATTGACTAAACAATAAGCTACTCTGACCCAGAGATGACTCCTAGGAAGTCAGGCTGAAGGTAAAATCATTCCTGGCAGTCTCTAAAACTGATGCATGTTTAAGGCTACTTTCTCTCTGGAGTGATGAAAGAGGAAACCCCAAGCTACTAATCACTGGCTGAAAGTGTGGAAAAACTCAATGATCTGAGATAGCAGCTGTAAGCTGATATATATTCACTAATGCAGTGAAACAATCAATTGACGAAGGGGCCAAAAGCATGGCCTTTGATCAAGTGTCTTGTGCTGACTCAGGGGTGACCCCTAGGTAGCCAGACTAAATATAAAGAAACAAAATAAATAAATAAATAAATAAATAAATAAATAAATAAATGGAAAAGATCTGAGCACAGACATCAGGGGTTGCACAATTCAGGAATAGATTTTGTAGAATTAGTTCAGTCACATCACTAAACAAACAAATGAAGAAATGAGCAAGAATAATAACTCACCCCACCACCTGATAAATTAGGCAAGCAAAAGAAGTAAAAGTTATTCAGATTGTAAAGGAAGAAGTAAAACTATTTTATATGGCATATCTCAGAAATATTGTGAGTTTGGTTCTAGACTACACAATAAAGGGAATCACTCATGTGTTTCTTTTTCTGATTTTCCAGTGCAAATAAATGTTATGTTTACACTATATTGTAATTTATAAAGTGTGCAAGAGTATTATATCTAAAAATAATGTATATATCTTAACTAAAAAATAATTTATTGCTGAAAACTGTTTCATCTGAGCCTGTTGGGAAAATGGCACCATTTTGTGAAAAATGCAGTATTTGTGAAGTGTGGTAAAGTGAAGCACATAAAATAAGCTATTCCTGTATAAAATATCCTAAGGAATCCACTAAAATCATAGAACTTGTAGGAGATTTCAGTAGCTTTGTAGGACTCAAGATCAATTTATATTAAAAATAAAAGTTGTATTTTTATCTACTGGAAATTAACATTCTTAAATTGAAATTAAAGTAATTCAATACTCAATAGTTTTAATAATATTTTATTGAATAAATTTAATAAAAGGCTGAACAAATTTAGTGAAAGACTTGAAAAATCTCTACACTAAAAACTACAGCATATTGTTGAAAGAAATTTAAAAAGACTAAAGTAAATGGAATATTTCTGGTTACCAGGCTGGAAAATTAAAATTGTTAGGCATTATTAGTATTAAATATTGGATATGTTGGAATTTGTACATATTTTCAGACTATACAATTTATAGAGAATACACATGTTTCTCATTTTATAAGGTCTAGCCAAATATATAGTAATATCCCTAATTGATAGTTACCTTTGATTGGTTATAGCCATTATTGTTTCAAAATTAAATGTCTCATTTTGTTTTGGATTATTGCTGTATTTCAATTCTTGATGATAAATAGTGTCTTAATTTCAGAAGAACTCTTAAACATTAGTTAAAAGTTTAGCATCTAATATAGAACTAGGAAGACAAGACTGAAATTTTACATTAAAATACTTAAGAAACTCTAGGGTAGCCGAGACCGGTTTGGCTCAGTGGATAGAGCATTGGACTGCGGACTGAAGGGTCCCGGGTTCAATTCCAGCAAGGGCATGTACTGTGGCTGTGGGCACATCCCCAGTAGGGGGCGTGCAAGAGGCAGCTGATCGATGTCTCTCTCTCATCGATGTTTCTGACTTTCTATCCCTCTCCCTTCCGCTCTGTAAAAAATCAATAAAATATATTTAAAAAAAAGAAACTCTAGGGTAAACAAAATGTCATAGTTCAAATGACATTTAAAAATATACTGTGTATCTTTATTGATTTCAGAGGGAAAGGGAGAGGGAGAGGGGGAGAGAGAGAGAGAGAGAGAGAGAGAGAGAGAGAGAGAGAGAGAGAGATGATGATGATGATGATGAAAGAGAATTATTGATTGGCTGCCTCCTGCATGCCCCACACTGAAGATCAAGCCTGCAACCCAGGCATGTGCCCTGACCAGGAATCAAACCATGACCTCCTGGTTCATAGGTCAATGCTCAACCACTGAGCAACATTAGCCATGCAGATGACATTTACTTTAGCAATCTGTGATAGACACTGCCTGAGTAGTATTTTATTTTCTTTGTCTCCCTTTTTATATACTTTGCATGTTTTTTTTCTTGATTTTAGATATGAACACTTTAGGTGGATGGTGAGAAGTAGGTTTATATACAGTAAAACATAATCTTCAAAGAAAGAAAATATGAAAAATGAAGCAGAAGTCAAAGAGTAAAGGGTCTTAAACAGACTGATAAGGTAGCTGCCAAGTTCTGCCATTTATTTTGATAATCTTATAATCTTTTAAGAAATTTCACAATTTTGCTTAACTCAGTAGGTGCAGTATTCTGTCACTTTCACCTTATGAAACCTTAACTAAGATAATTCCTTCCCCCAAAATGATCAAACTAGATTTTATTAACTTCTGGTAAAATACATAAAATATCATGCAAAAATCACTTGATATTTAATCCTGCAATTGTTTTGTCTTTTATTGCCTTGATTATTTTAGAGTGCCAGTAGAAAAGAGTATATGTAGGTTTAAAAGGCTAAATGTTTCTGAATTATAAGAGAAAAATAATGGGCTAGCATTTTTCAGTGGAAGTTTAATTTTTAAGGTCCTGATTGTTTTCAATTGCTTAAGGAAGCAGAAGCCATTGGGCAGAAATAGCAGGGAGGCTGCCCGTCCAGCATTCTGGCTCTTTCTCTTTCTATCCAAATCACTTGGATTGTCCAGGAATTGTTCTCATATATCTCTAAAGTAAATTTTCTTTTGTATGGTGAAATAACCAATCTCCTAGATATAGGAGTAAATGCTAATCAAGTATGTCATAAATAGCACCTGTCGTCTGTCAGCTCTGCTGAAAGATCCATGATCAACCCAGAGGTCATAAATTAGAAATTGTATCCATAATCTAAATACAAAAGCAGTAGTTCAAGTAGCATAAAGCAAATTCTAATCCAATCTAGGCAGTTTGTCATATATGAATTCTTTTGGAAGAGGGTAGTGTACATTTTTTTGTTTGTTTTTAACATTTTGTGTAGAGGCAGTTCTAAACATACTAATAATCAGAAGAGATGAGAAATGAAATGAAAATTACTTATTAGTGACTGGCAAAAACTATAAGAGATGTTCAGATCCATACCTGCTGGTAGAGTGTCTCCCATCAATTTTTCTGTCTGTATATACAAAGCAGTGAGGGGAGTTGATTTTGCAGAGTGCCTGTGTTATAAAACCTATGGTAGAATGGGCTCAGCATTGGGTCTCAAAATATATTCTATTACTCTTAATGTTTTAATTTGTCCAAGGGAATGGTCAGTTTAGAAGATAAACAATAATATTGACATTGTGAAACTGCCAATGCATTGCACTACATCTAATTGAAGGGATCACTCTCTACAATTCAATCAGAAAGCTAAAGGAAAGGGATTAAACTACTAGAAAGATGGTTAATTTACTTAACACATTGAAGCAAGGAATCGCTTTGATGATTATCCATGGAAAACAAACCAGATATAAATGGTAACCACATATGATTCAAACATGTGAAAAAGGCAATGAATTAAAAAGTATGAAGAGCCAGAACTGGTTCGGCTCAGTGGATAGAGCGTCAGCCTGCGGACTGAAAGGTCCCAGCTTCAATTCCGGTCAAGGGCATGTACCTTGGTTGTGGGCACATACCCAGAAGGGGATGTGCAGGAGGCAGCTGATCGATGTTTCTCATCAATGTTTCTGACTTTCTATCCCTCTCTCTTCCTCTCTGTAAAAAATCAATAAAATATATTTTAAAGAAAAGTATGAAGATGCCACATATAAATAAAATCAAATTTCAGACAGACTCACAAATGGAGAGAACAGACTGACACCTGTCAGAGAGGAGAAGATTGGGGGCTGGGTGAGAAAAGTGCAGGGATTAAGTAAATAAACTAAAGGAAGACTCATTGACATAGTCAACAGTACGGTGATTGCCAGAGAACAGGGGTGTGGGAAAAGGTAAAAGAAGGTAAAGGGGGGATAAATGGTGATGGAAGGAGACTTGACTTGGGATGATAAATATATAATACAATATTCAGATGATGTATTATTATAGAATTGTATACCTTAAGCCTGTATAATTATATTAACCAATATCACCTCAATAAATTCAATAAAAAACAAAAATGAAAATATATCTGAAGATGCTAATAGTGTTATTATAGTAACAGCATCCTGAGAGTTTAGTTTTTTGTTTTTTGGTGTATGTGTTTTTTATGTTGTTGTTTGGCTGGTTGATTTTTGAGGGAGACTCACTCTTCTATAACTTTTGTAAAATATACCTTTACTAGTAGTAAAAATTATACTCTTAAATTATAAAAGTTTAAAATAAAAAATACTGAGTATTTTCTTTTTATCCATGTAATTACATCCTTCTTCACTATTGTGTATCATCAATGCAATAATAGAACATTTTATAGCTTTTATGTTGAGGGGAATGTACTCATGATAGCAATAAGTGTTGCTTTTATTTCAGCAATTTATTTAAAGTAAAGAAAATTTTATAAATGATATCAGTTTTTGACCATGGTTAATTTCAGAAATAAGCAATCAACCAACCATTGGAACAAAGTAGAACAACAACTGGCAGTGATTCATATAATAAGTAAATACGTTTTATGTTAATATATAGAAACATATGAAACATTTATATTAAACATATTTGTTAGTAAGTACTAGAGAATATCACCACATTTGTATTATAGTCACAATGGGGGTGTTTTTTGTATTGGTGATTAATCCAGGCAACAATTTGCCATACATTTTGAAGTTTGTTGACAACATAATCAAATCTGTAATTGTAAGCATCATTTCATTTCATTCTTAACAAGCTTATATTGGTCTTGTTTTCCCAGTGTGATCTTTTATTGATTCACTAGAGGCCCAGAGCACAAAATTCGCGCACTCGGAGGGGTCCCTCTGCCTGGCTTGCACCCTCTCTCAGTCCTGGAGCCCTTGGGGGATGTCCCACTGACAGCTTAGGCTGGTTGGAGTGGGCCTAAGCCATCAGTCAGACATACTTAATGCTGCTACGGAAGCAGGAAAGGCCCCTACCACTGCTGCTGCACTTGCCAGCCATGAACCTGGCTCAGGGCTTCTGGGAGAGCAGTATTCCTACTGTGGGAGCACACTGACCACCAGGGGGCAGCTCCTACATTGAGCATCTGCTCCCTGGTGGTCAGTGTGCATCATAGCGACTAGTAGTCCTGCCATTCAGTTGATTTGCATATTGGCCTTTTAATATATAGGATTGATTGAAATTAGCTTTTATGACTATTTTTATCATTATTCTGTAATATCATTCTTAAATTAGTCTAATATAGATATATATTCCATTTATGTTTAATGTAACATGTTAACATAAATATAACATATAATATTTGCATTCCAAAAGTTAAAAATCAAGTAGGATTATGTTAACCAGATATTAATGCCTAAGTTGTTTACTTGGGTCAGTGAAAACAATTATAGAATTAAAATGTATGCAGTAACGAAGGCTCTTTGTATGAAATCTAGTAAGAATATAAAATATTGAAAAAGTTCTATATAAACAAGGTTATTTATCCTTGTTTAAACCTCACTGTTCCTGCTCCCCTTGGGAAATCCAACATAAAAAAAGTAATTCACTAATTACCTAAATAAATATATAAACGGGGGAGAAAATAAAACAACAACAAAGCCATTGATGTGAAAGTACCTGCCTCTCTAAATAAAATGTGCAGATAATGATTGGAAGAAAAAGAATCAGGTGACAAATTCCTTTCCAACTTTGCTCTTATAGCCTCAGGTTATTGTTTCTAAACTGAATTTTTAATCAAGCATTCAGGTAGATCTTTCCTTTCTTTGTCATTGCAAAGAAGCTTTGCTAGTATATTTTTAGACTAGAATGAGGAGATAGGCCAAATAGGTACTTGATTATTTCATATACTTCAGAATTCTCAAATTGAATGTCATTTTTCTAAAATTTATATTTCAATGTAAGTAATTTATGTTTATTCTACTTAAAACACCAGCACTGTGATTTCTTATTCTTGTGGTTCTTAAAGTAAATTGGGTTTTTTGAAACCCACTGCAATGCTATCCCAAGGGCTAATGCCATATGACTGCTCACTGAGTCAATTTTTGAGAGACTCATATAGTGTTTAATATGCTAATGACAGTTCTGGCTTTATATTGAATCTTGGTGTGTAGAGCATTGTAACAGCAAAACTTATATGGAATCATAGTGCTAATGAGTTTAATATAGAACTCAAACTTAAAGGAATGAAAATGATGGAAACTTCTTAAATACTTTACATCAGTAAAACCCACAAAGTAATACAATATATAAACCATATATTGCAATTATAATGTGATGGATAGTAATTTCATTTACCAACTTTTCTTTTTATTATAACATATTTAATTCAATTATCAAGCTACTTAGTTTTTTTTCTATCTCCAACATCAAGCTTTGCAGTTGAGAAATTGGTGGAATGCTTCAAACTTAGTATCTTCATAGATATTCTGTGCCATCAAGAATCACATGAATGGCCGACACTGGTTTGGCTCAGTGGATGGAGCATTGGCCTGCAGACTGAAGGGTCCCAGGTTCGATTCCGGTCAAGGCATGTACCTTGGCTGCGGGCACATCCCTGGTGGCGGGTGTGCGGGAGGCGGCTGATCGATGTTTCTCTCTCATCAATGTTTCTGACTTTCTGTCCCTCTCCTTCCTCTCTATAATAAATCAATAATATATACTTAAAAAAGAGAATCACATGAATGATGGGGAACATTAGTGTACTGAGAGATATGGGATTGTACAAATGTGGTAAGAAGAAAGACTGTAACCTCATGAAGTATATGAGCATA
Source organism: Antrozous pallidus (assembly GCA_027563665.1). Classification (NCBI taxonomy): domain Eukaryota; kingdom Metazoa; phylum Chordata; class Mammalia; order Chiroptera; family Vespertilionidae; genus Antrozous; species Antrozous pallidus. The sequence continues at coordinate 75,962,267 of CM050508.1, forward strand.
AATATTATGGTTGATCATTTGAGGAAGCATAAGGTAGAGGCTAGTATGCATTTAAAAGTTACAAATAAAATGTAATCCAAAATGGTGAATAGATATGTGTATATAATTTATACATGAAATATTTTGTGAAACTCCATTTTATATTCTTATAATATTTCATTAAGTAAAAAAATATGTCTGCACCTGAAAAGTTTTTAAAGATAATTTAGTGACTTAAGGTGAAAATAATAGTAAATATGAAGACAGGAAAACTTGTAAAGAAACATTTTCAGAAATAAAAGTGTAGGATTACAGTGTAAATCCATTGGCATAATTTTGGTTTATAGTGGTCTTATTTTTTTCCTCCAAATTTTACCTTTTCTGATTAGTGTAATTTTTTCTGAAATTCAACTATGTTCCAAACCCATCCTAAGGTTAAGTGCTATAGTGAACAATTATGCATGGGAAAGTAATTATAATAATAAGAGCTGACATTTAATGAGTAATTCATATCCATTAACTTATTGCCTTCTTCTTATAATTATATGTGATAGGTACTATCATTATCTCCATTTTGCAAATGAGAAAAATGTAGATGACCAAGTCACAATAAAACTATCATTTGTCAGAATTTAGTCACTCATTCAGAAAATATTTACTGACCACCTATTATTGTAGGTGCAGACATGGCTTTTATTTAATGAAAATTATAAGGAGAATATAAAATAGCCTACTTTATGCAATGTTGATTTCTGTAAAAACCAAAACCTCTCTCTGGAAGTTTTATGTTCTGCTGTTATGCTGTCGACAAGAAACAAGATACAAACTTAAAGGTGAAAGAAGTTACTTTCAAGAGGGAAAAACTTAGAAAAGTCTGCACTGAGAGAAGTGATAATTGATGAAGACTTTAAAAATAGAAATTCTTTTCATTGCAGTAGCATAGAAGGATAAAAGTTCATAGGGTCTATTTTAGGCAAAGATCAGTCAATACTAAACATAGAATCAATGACAGGAAGCAATATGAGATCAAGTTTGAAAGGTTCTAATTATAATATTTATTTGTTACATATTATAATTAGCCCTTAATATAGGTTGATTGTATCAAAATATGTAACTGGATGAACTAAAAAAAAAAACCCTCCTAATTTTAATAAACAAATATTGGAAGATAAATTTTAAATGATTCCTTTAACATTTAAAAATAAATCTCCAAGAGTGACATTAGCAAGATGGCAGAATAGGAAGGCCTTACAGAAATACAGATTTAATAATGATACATGGACCAAAATATCTTTATAAGAATTCCGGAATTCGGTTAAGAGGTTAATGCCCCAGGGGAGCCAAAGCCAAGTAGAGCTGCACTGAAACAAGTCAGAGCAATCTCACTTTACTAGCATCAGCCTCTTTCCCCAGGCAGCACAGCTCAGTGCTCAGAGCAGACACCCTGGCTCAGGACTTCTCTCTGGAGAAAAGAGTATGCATCCAGTTTTGCAGCTTTTTATAGGGCGTCCCAAGGAACCCGTTTCTCTCGTGTTCCATGCGAAGTGCTGATAAAACTGGCCGAGTTTGGATGACTGGGGTTGCTGAAGACAAAGAAAAAAGAAAAACAGACTTGGCTTGTAGTAACTGGGCATGTTTAGGGCAAAGAGTAAAACTTGAGTCTTCTCCCTCAGGAGGAAAGGAGCGGAATGGAGCATGCATCCAGTGTTCTGGATTCTCAGGGGCTGCCCAAATAATGTACTCTCTTCCCTGACTTGGGATGCTGACAGGGAGCTGACATATTGGGAATGTCTACTTGCTACTGACAAGAGTGGCCAAGTTTGATTGCTACTGTAGAACAGAGAACTGCAGTTCCACACACAGAGAACAATACTATAAGCTCCTAAAAAAAGAAAACAACCAGTTGGCATGGCTCAGTGGTTGAGCATCGACCTATGAACCAGGAGGTCATGGTTTGATTCCCACTTAGGTCATATGCCCAGATTGCAGTTCCAACCCAATTGTGGGGCATGCAGGAGGCAGATAATCAGTGATTCTCTCTCATCACTGATGTTTCTATCTCTCATTCCCCTCTGCTCTAAAATCAATAAAAAAATAAAACAGTTATTTTTTTAAAACAGTAAGCCTCTCTAGTAGAGAAATTACAGTCACTGGGGGAAGTTGCATACCACCCCCCTCCCACCTCGTAAACGTTGTGGTGATCTCCACAGTCTTTAGCACAGCTGATTTCTGAGGTTCTTGAGACTTGAGATTTAAGTACACATATATGCTGAAAATGAAAGTATGGTCAATTATCATCTGTAAAGACTTCGAAATGGTGGCTACTTTTGCCAATCTGCAAATCCAAACACAAAATTGCAAGGAAATATGTTCCAATCAAAGAAACAAAGTAGATCTTCAAAAACCCACCCAAAAGAAATACAAGTGTAAAAATTACCTGACAAAGAATTCAAAATAATCAGAATAATGATGTCCGAGAAACTTAAGAATTTGATGCATGAACAAAATGAAAATGTCAACAGAGAGATGCAACTTTCATTTAAAAGGAACCTCCCCATCCCCCAAGACTATCAGTACATTTTTCAGCAGGAACCTTGCACCCTAGAAGGAGGTAGGATGATATGTTAAAGTTCTTCAAGAAAATCAAAAGAAAGGAAGGAAGGAAAGAGGGAAGGAAGGAAGGGAGGGAAGGAGGGCAGGAGGAGAGAGAGAGAGAGAGAGAGAGAGAGAGAGAAAGAGAGAGAGAAAGGAAGGAAGGAAGGAAGGAAGGAAGGAAGGAAGGAAGGAAGGAAGGAAGGAAGGAAGAAAAGAAAGAAAGAAAGCCAAACAAGAATACTACATCTAGGAAACTATTCTTTAAAAATGGAGAAATACTTTTCCAGATGAACAAAATCTGAGTGAGTTCATAGACCTGTCTTATATGAAATGCTAAAAGAAGTCCTTAAATTTGAAACAAATGGACTCTAAAACAACATGAAAGCATATAGCGGTATAAGGCTTCCCAGCAAAGATCAACATATTAGACAAATATAGAATACTGTAATATGCAATACTGTAATATGATGATGGTGATGAATAAATCTTTTAATCATGGCATTGAAGTTCAAAGAAGTATAAAACGTAATTATAAAAAGATGTTATTGAATATACAATATAAAAGAATGTAATGACACCAATAACATAATCTGTGGTGGGAGAATAAAAATGTCAATTATTTATATGAAGTTGAAGTTAAGTTGTTATCAGCTTTAAATAGATCACTACAACTATAGTATATCTTATGTAAGCCCCATGAAAACCATGAAGAATACACCTGTAAGCGATGCTAAAAAAAAGAGAGAGAGAAATGAATAAAAGCAAGTCACATCAAGAAAATGAACAGAATGCAAAATAAGACAGAACAGAATGCAAAATAAGCAGAAGAGAGGAAAGAGGGACAAAGCAATTTAAAACAAGGCATAAAACAATGAACAAACCAGCATAATAAATTTAGTAAACTCTTCCCAATCAATAATCACTTTAAATGTAAATGCATTAAATTTCCTAAAAGACTAGGGTCTCAAAAGACAGAATGGCTAAATGTGTAAAAGAAACATGATCCAACCATATGCTGCCTACAAGAGACTTGAGATTTAAGTACACATCTATGCTGAAAATGAAAGTATGGTAAATTATTCCATGCAAATGATAATAAAACAGATCAGGGGCAGTATACTTTTATCAAATTCGAGTTTGATTAAAAATTATCAAAAGAGACAAAGAAGGACATTATATAATGATAAAATTGTCAATTCACATTTTATAAAGATTATATATGACCCAATGTCAGAACATACAAATGTATAGAAAAATATTGACAAAAATGAAGGGAGAAACAGCAACATGATAATATATGTTATAGTTCATTTTCAATAATGGATAGATCATCTAGAGAGAAGATCAATAGGGAAACAGAGGACTTGAACAATGTTCCATATAAAATGGACCTAACAGATCTGATAAGATTCCCACAGCAGCAGCTACAGAAAAGTCACCATTCTCAAGTGTGCTAGTACGCAGACTATTTCAAGGAAGATCACATTATAACATAAAACAAAGCTTAGCAAATTTCAGGAGATTGAAATTGCAAGTATAGATTCTAACCACAATAAAATTAAACTATACATTAATGACAGAAAGAAAACTGGAAAATTCCCATATGCCGGGGGGGGGGGGGGGGGACAAAAGTACGTTTAGAGTTGCAATCCACAAAACTTCATTTTTATATTGTTATTTATTAACTAGAGGTCCAGAGCACAAAATTCATGCATGGGTAAGGTCCCTAGGCCTGGCCAGTGATCAGGCTGATTGGGGCCTCCTGGCTGCTAGCTGAGGCCTTCCTTCTGGCTACCTGCCAAGGCCTCCCTTCCCCAGATGCTGGCTGATATTTATATCTTATTGTATTATTTTCCATATAAACAACTGTAGACCTACTTTTGCTCACCAGTGTATGTGAAATTAAACTACACACTCATTTTCCTTTTTAAAAATAATACCTTTTTATTGATTTCAGAGAGAGGAAGGGAGAAGGAGAGAGAGAAACATCAATGATGAGAGAACCATTTGATGGCTGGCTTCTAAACTCCCCCTACTGGGGAGAAGCCACAACCCTGGCATGTGTTCTGATGGGGAATCCAACTGTGACCTGGTTCATAGGTCAACGCTCAACCACTGACTGGCTTGGCAACAACCTACTTTGAACAACAAATGGGTCAAACAAGAAATACAAAGGGAAATAGGAAAATATTTTGAGATAAGCAAATACAAAAATAAAACACTAACACATCTGGGATGCATCAAATGTAGTTTGAGGAGAAAGGTTTATAGTAGTAAATGCCTACATTATCTTTATAGAGGAAATTTAAACATTTGGAAAAACTCTGATAATGTTTATGTCTTGGATTTCTGACTTGTTCTCCAGTGAAACCTTTTCATATTCACCCTCTGCAGAGAATCCCATTTTAGAAATCACACTTAAATAGTATTCCTCTCCTTAAAGCATGAGGCTGAGTAGAGGGTCAGGTCTAGATGTAAAAATATCTTTCCTTTGTTAACTGCCCCAAAGATCCCACAATGGATATGTAAACATAATGATAAAAATAATAGTTGTTAAATATCGAAAATTTGCCATGGGTCAAGTTTCTGTATGTTTTACTTAAATTAATTCTCACAGTAAAATTACGACGAAGAGACTATTTATGTCATCTTACAAGAGGGGAAACAAACAAACAAAAAAAAGATCATTAAGTAAATAACCAAAGGTCATTTACCTCCTGAGTGGCAGAACCAAAATTTGACCTTAGGCAATCTCATGGAGTCTAGAGTCCACAATGATATCTGCCGCTCTGTTGACTGGCAGAAAACCTCACCTGGAATATGACTCCACAGCTGAATTTTCTGTACTGAATGATGTTTTCATTGCATGTATTGATCAGATGGATTGAAAAATTACCTTTTTTCACTTCTTTTCTTGAGTTCATAGACATTTCACTTAAAAGCATCACTTTACTATTACGGAGGTCATATTCAAGGCAGATGGTAGCCTGGAGATTAATTTAAAATGAAATTTCTATATCTTTTAAGATCTTTTCATGCTGAGGAGTCTGCTGCTATTATATTTGTTAAAATCTCCAATATATTGATTTAATCTTCTGATTATAAGATCTTAGCTTTATAACCCTAAGAACTTTCTTTAATTTATCCCCTCTTTTTTATGCTCACACATGCTATTATCTTAGCTCGGACTGCTATAACAAATTATTATAGACTGGTGGCTTCAACCACAAACATTTATTTTTCACAGTTCTGGAGGCTGGAAATCAGAGATCAGGTTGCCAGTATGGTTGTATTCTGTTTTCCTGGTTTGAAAATGGCTGTCTTCTTGCAGTGTCCTTAAACCATGGAGATGAGAGGATAGGAGGAGAGGAGAATGTTCAAGCTCTCTTGTATCTCTTCTTACAAGGTCACCAATCCTGTCCTAAGGACTGTACCCCCATGACCTTCTAAGGTAGCCTCCTGTGAAGCTTACTTATGAACTACCACATTTGTAAAACAAGAAAGTCAAGGATTGAACTTCCCTGAGCATATAAGTAGTATGAGAAGAAATAATAGTAAATTTTACTTTAAAATAAAGTTAAAAATAATTTATCATGCTCTAGCAGATAATTGTTTATTATTAATGCAAGCATTATAGATCTATGAAAATGTATTTCATTTGGGGCTGTCTGGGCATAATATTATACGTATTTAGGATGATTATTAGCACCTCTTAATGTAATTTCTTGAATTAGGAGTTTTCTTGATGAAATATTAACGACAGAACAGTTTACTTTTGATGAGATATAAAGTACAATGTGGAAACAATCAAATTGATGGTTTATGTTAACATTAAGACCAGATGTGGGGGACTGCACAACAGAGGAGGGGTTGTAATAAAGAACATTATAAGAAAATATACTTCAATTATGTTAGACTTGTCAAAATAAATTATTTAAAAGCCCATTTATGTGTATACTCATTCATTCAAATGCTCTGTAAATCATTTAGGACTCTTCCGCTGCAAACCACAAAAACCAGTTCTCGTTATAAACAACAATACTATTATTTGGAGGAATATCAAATGAATGTTCAGGCAAGATGGATATTAAGAATTGTAACAGAAACAATGCTGAAACTAGAATAGTTCTGGGTATCTGGAATGCAGAATATACCTCCCTATCTCTTTTCCTTCCTAAATTACTGCTCAGGAAGTAAAGGCCCTGGAGAGAGAATTTGATTTACTTTCCTTGGAAACATACTAGCATCACCACAGCAAGATCTGTTTGAGCTAGAATGGACACTTTCCCTAAGAAGGTGCATAATTGAGAAATTTTGCTCCCAAAGTTGCATTTTATTAAGAGTTGAGAAGGGATACTGGGGAGACCAAAACATAAATGTCCATTTCACATGGTCTTTCTCAATGAAGTGAAGTCTTCATATAATAGCATATAAACACAGCACTATCTACCTCATCTTTTGTTACCATCTCAACACAGAAAAAACAGTAAAGGGGGAGATGTTTTAGTGTTGATCTTGTATTAGTGTTATATTACTCTGTAACAAATTGCCAAGTCTTAGTGGTTTAGATCATTATAAATTTCGTATCTTAGAGTTTTGTGGGTCAGGAATCAAACACAGTCTCATGTTGAAGATGTTGGTAGGACTGAATTCTTTCCCAGAGGCTCTGGGACACAATCCATTTTGTTGTCTTTCTCAGAATTTAGAGACTCCCCACATTGCTTGGCTCATAGCCTGATTTTTCCATCTTTAAAGTCTCTGAGAAAGCATCTCTCTGACCATTATTCTGTAGTCAGTCACATTACCTCTGACCACAGCCAGGTATGGTTTTCCATTTTAAAGGATGCATGATTACACTGGACCTATCTGGAGCATCCAGCATAATCTTCCTTTCTCTATGTCTTTTATCACATCTTCAAAGACCTCTTTGCCTCAGAAGGTAATATATTCACAGGTAAGTGGGATTAGCACAAGTACTCCTTTAGGGAGCCATTATCCCACATACTACCCAACCTATTTTATAATTGAAATGGCATAGTGTGGCCTGGGGTAGAGAGTGAAGGGTAGAAGAGGTCAATGGGGAATAAAAAGGGAACCTCTGTAATACTTTCAACTATAAAGATATTATTTTTTAAGAAAGATGATTAGTATTTTAAAAAAGAAAAGGTATAACTTTTCCACCCACTGCAGGCCTTATTTTATAATTGAAAAAGTATAACTTTGGGAGATTCAAGATTTATAAACTCTACCTGCACAGATTTTTCTCTGTGATGATGATGATGATGATGATGATGATGATGATGATTCTTTATTGTCCTCTAATGTTTTAGGAAAATTAGAAGGACAGAATAAAAAAATCCTTCAGTAAATATGTAGTATACATGCAGTGAAAACATACAAGACACAACTTTTCTGGTTGTATTGGATACAATACATATATGACATTTTCATAAAACATAATGTTGGTCCAAGATAGTGACTGTTGAGAATATACTCAACAGCCCCCTACTTGTTGCTTAGAGCAAAACTGTGTCCTTCTGCTTAGGAAAGTTACCTTTGTATTTACCAAGGATAATTCTTCATATAAAATACATTATTGCATAATGTTGTTCAGAACCAAAAAGAAACTGCATGTGGGAAAAGAGCTCATTTTATGAATTTTCTCTCCTGCTGTGGAACCCCAGTGAGGAAAGCTGATTAACTTAAAATTACTTCAGAAGGGCTTTAAGCGACAAAGGTTGTTTCAGATGAAAAGGTCAGTGTGCCCTGGAATTAAACGTCATAATCTCAGACTGGATAAGAACTCTAAGTGTTTAACTGCATAACCCCAAACTGATGGTTTTACAGTTTCCAAATCATTGCCTGTTGAGGGAGAACTGCCTGGTATTTGTTGATTAGCAGTAGGCAATTTGGGACTGATCATTTTTCACAACCCAAGTTGTACCTGTAATGTAATGCTTCTTTCCCTATTTCCAGACAGTCTGGTCTGAGGTTCAGTAGTTTATGGAAAACATAGTGGCCACATTGTTCTATTTAGATTCTGGTGTAGTGTCAAATTCTCTGCATGGAAAAATAGTACTTAAAAATTCTTATCATAACATTCCTTCTTATGCTTTTAAAGAACCAATACATTCTCGCACTCTTTTGCTCAAGGTACATTTTTTCCCTTGACATATTTAAGCCATGGTTTATAGTCCATGATTTTTCTTGTCTCTGATAGTAATCAATGTTTGACACTGGAAGTCTGAGGACACCAGACTTCCCTTAAAGCCAAGGGAATTTGTTGGATCAACTGCATTAGCAGCACATACAAGCTGACGTATACACATACTCTCATGCATGTGCCCATCTGAACAGCTGTAAGTGTTCAAAGTAGCTGAAGTTTCATTTTCTACCTATTAAACTAAGACTGATGCCGGCAAATGTGTCATTTTAAATCCTTTTTTCACAGTAAATCTCATATGTTATGACTCAGTGTCATATCTGTTTCAAGGGGATGAGTACCTTAGCATTTTCTGGTATGTGTGTGTGATCTCTCTGAAAGGTGTCTTCCCATACTTCCAAATTTTTGTAAAATAGAAAGAACAACCATTCTGGGTATTTATACCTGGCATTGATCTGTTCCCAAAGTTGGAACAGATTTATATTTACTTCTTTGAATAATTAGTTTACCTTTACATTTACTGTGGCTTCATTGTTTCTCAATATCATAGGCTAGAGATATTAAGACCCAGTCCTTAGTCCAAATGGCTGTTTCATTTGAACTATTCACATTCCATATTATTCTCTTGGTGTCTGTAGGATATTATATCTTCTGTTTCCCTATTTGAGACATCATGATTTATAAGAGTATTAAAATAGTTCTGTCCTCTTAGAAATGGAAACTGAAACTATAGAAATGTACAATTCAAACAAAGTAAAAAAAATTAGCAAATCGTTCAGAATTAATATTTTTAAGAGGGAAACATACATAGCTAGGATAGTTTTAAAAAGTACAATGAATGGGCATATTTGGTTCTTGTAGAACAATAACCTATTATCACTACAGTATACATCCATTTGAGAAACAGGAGTTAACATGCCTATTAATAGGGTCTCTTATTTTTTAAATTCAGGGACATTGTTTTCTTTTGTATACATATCTTATCCTATCTAATAAAAGAGTAAAATGCAGATAGACCATCACTCCAATACACAAGATGGCTGCCCCCATGTGGTCAAAGATCCTGCCCTCATGTGAACACAAGATGGCCACTACAAGATGGCCAGCAGGGGAGGGCAGTTAGGAGGGACCAGGCCTGCAAGGGAGGGCAGTTGTGGGTGATCAAGCCCTCAGGGGAGGACAGTTAAGAGTGACCAGGCTGGCAGAGGGTGAAGTTGGGGGTGACTGGGCCTTCAGGGAAAGGCAGTTGGGGGAGACCCAGGCCTGCAGGGGAGAACAGTTGGGATGAACCAGGCCCACAGGGAAAGGCAGTTAGGGGTGACCAGGACTGCAGGGGAGGGATGTTGTGGGGGGATCAGGCCTATAAGGGAGGGCAGTTGGAAGGGACCAGGCCTGCAAGTGAGGGCAGTTGGGGGTGATCAAGCCTGCAGGGGAGGGCATTTAGGGGTGACCAGGCCTACAGAGGGAGAAGTTGGGGGCAAACAGGCTGGCAGGGTACAGTTAGACATCAATCAGCCTGGCAGAAGAGTGGTTAAGGGGTGATCAGGCTGGCAGGCAGAAGCGGTTAGGCACAATCAGGAAGGCAGGCAGGTGAACAATTGGGAGCCACCAGTCCTGGATTGTGAGAGGGATGTCTGACTGCCCATTTACAACCAATCCCACTGGGCCTAAACAGGCAGTCGAACATCCCTCGAAGGGTCCCAGATTGGAGAGGGTGCAGGCTGAGCAGAGACATACTTCCCACCCCATGCACAAATTTCATGTACCAGGCCTCTAGTTGTAAATAAAAGCACAACATAGGTCATAATTTTTAAAGTAAAATATCACTAAAAATGACATTATCTAAAGTTATCCATAATGAACATGTTATGTTGCTGAATATTCTTCAAGATGTAAAAATAAGTAGATATATAAATATGATTTTACATACACATATACTGTGGGGTCTAAAGAGAGGTTTATAATTTTATATAAATTGTATTAAACTGCATATACTCTTATCTAAGCTAAAACTTTATTCAATTTTATCTTGATAATTATACTTGCATCAACTCTTTAAATAGTTATATATTGTTCACTTGTATGAGAAAATCATGGTTTTTCTCTACTGGTGAATATTTGTCAATTTAATAATTTCTCTTATAAATGTTGTAATGAAAATCCTTTTAAGTGCATTATTATCCTTTCACCTCATGGTTTCTATAGGCTAATGTCCTAAAATGGAGATACACTAAAAAAAAAGATATAGAACGAAGAAGATAACTCAGCTTATAACACTGCAATTTTGATTAGATTATCTAAGGAAATTTCTTGGGTTTTGAAAGCCACGTAACTTGTTTTTTAATCTAAAATGAAGTATTTGTATTAAAGTAGATTGGTTTTAAATGATTTATAAAAATTTTGTAGACATATTTTTCTTTCTAAAATATATATTTAACTCTCTCTGGATCTTAATTTCTTTCTCCAGGCTTGCTACCATTTCCTTTTTAAAATATATTTTGATTTATTTCAGAGAGCAATGGAGAGTGAGAGAGAAATATAAACATCTGTAATGATAGAACCATTGATTAGATGCCTCCTGGACACCCCCTTTCAGGTATCAAGTCCAAAACCTGGACATGTGCCCTGACTATGACTCAAACTGTGACTTCACGGTTCATAGGTCAACCACTGAACTACACTAGCCAGTCCATTTTGCTTTTTTTTAATAATGAAAATACCCTTACAGCAAACTCAGTTATAACTATTTAATTTCTAATTATAATATCTAACTATGTCCACTTTGCTTCTTCCTAGCAAAAAACAAACAAACAAACAAACAAACAAACAAAAAACTCTTTCCAATTTATTGTGTGCTTGAAACCTCTTTTAATTCTGTTAAAATATCACCTCTTCAGAGATACCATCCTTGACTACCCAAATTAGTAACTAAATTTCCCTGTCACATGAATATGTGTTACCATATCATTTTCTGTATGGCCTTTATTGCTACCTGAAGTTATTTTATTTATTTCTTTGTTTACATTGTTGTCTTGCTTTGTAAAATCTATTTTGTAAGAATAAGACTAGTGACTCTCTTTTGCACTACCATATTCACAGATCTGGATATACATCTCCTTATCTTTCACATAGTTGTGCTATAATATTATTTGAATGAATTAATAATTTGCAGGGTTTGCTATGGGCCGAGGTTTATACTTTATAGGAGGAGGGAGAAAATGAACTGACCCTTATTAGACATGTTTTATGTGCTAGATTTTCACAGAGGTTGCTCATGTTAACCTCATAGTAATACTCTGATATTAGTTTTATTTTCCCCATTTTTCTAAAGAACCCATGGCTGACTGGAAAATGTTAATGTAAATTATCTATGGTCATCACTGATAAGTATACTGCCAAGATTCAAACACAAGTATTCTTCTATGAAATGCCTCCATCCTTCCAGTATACATGCTGCCACCTAACTAACTAGCTAACCAATTTTGTTAGATATGGATCATTATGTGCCTAGACTATTGCATATTTTATTTCACTTAATTTAGTACTCTGAATTATGTGAATGATAGATATACCTATGATGATATTTATATTGTGGAAAAGAGCAAGAATGGCTTATTCCTTGGAGCAATTATTACACTAACTATATTCCCATATAATGGGAGTAATCTTTAGAATAGAATCAGAAGTAGGAAGTGTAACTGTGACTACTCCAGGGGTACAAATGACAGATATTTATAGTCTATGTATATAGCAGAGTGACATAAAAAGCCACACTCAAACGTAATCTTTCAGAGTCCTGAATTAGCAACATCATAAAAGCTCTTTACCTAAGCAAGCATTCCACATTTAAAATAGATTTTTACAACAAATAGAGGAACTTGGGATTTTTAAAGAATCTGAACTTAGTATCATAATAGATTAGCAGCTCCTGAAAAAAAATTAAGGTCAAAACACTACTAAGCCATTTTCTCATTGAAATAAATATTAGTCCATTCTCATGTTCCATGAATTACTAAACAATTGTCTTGTACCTTAGGTAAAATTCAAAACTCATTATATGTATTAATAAAATTTCTGAGAAAAGTGGAAGCTGATTTTATCCCTCATGTAAAATTTAGCCTTAGATAAAGGAAATGACCAGAATTTCACATTCATAAAATAAAGATTATATGTGTTTTCTAAAGGAGTTTTTATAAAACTCAAATGGTTGAATTAAATAGGGAGAAAAATAAATTGCATCGTTTTCTATTTAGTGTTTCAATTTTTATATATTCCTATTAAAAATACAAAATAAGGATTAAAATAGTTCATCCTAAAATATTTTAAACAACCAAGTCTACTAAAGCATATAAGAAATAAATACTATGAGGATTACTTTAGTGGATCAAAACAGAAGTTTACCTTTTTGAGTTTTAAAACAGGGTCTTAATAGTGGGCCTCAATATATTTTCCTTTGTAATTATAGGCCTCAGAAATAAATTAATTCATCCTATTGTTCCCTGAAATGTTTGGAAATGAAGACACTTCTTTTATTCAATATCTTTATTCTGAGAAGCAGCGTTCCTCCCCATTTTATACCCAGAGTTTAGATAAATAATAATTTAAAAAACAACGGAAAGTCCTCCAACATAGCAGAGAAGACTTGAAAAAATAAGTCTAAAGTCCTTGTATCATATGCTAATGCCATGTATTTTTCTCCACTGTCTGAACATACAACAAATAAATCATTATGAGTTGCAAAATTATTTTCAAAGCCAAGAAAGTTGCCAAGTTGATACTTAACTGAGCGCATACATATTTTAGAAATCCATGGTTGTCTTTCTCATCATCAAGTAGAAGAAAATAATAATGACAATGTGAGAATAATTCTCAGCTCTGAGATGTCAAGTATGAGTGGGTGATGCATGGGTTGCCAGCAGAAGCAAATGCAGAATAACACTGGCAGGCATGTTGGCAACACACATTAAGCATCTGCTCAACACAGACCTCCAGATTATCACGTCTTGTGATGGATAGACATGACGTTTGCAATATCCTGACAAACTCAGAAATATAAGCCATATTTAGTATCAATAAATATAATGACAAAAATGCCTAGATATTTAGTAGTGTCTTCCCTAATATTCTGAAGAGATGATTTGTTTTATTCTATAACCATATTTGTAGAAGTGTGATAATAATATCAAAGACTGGCATTGTTGATAGTGATATCAGGATTCATGATAGTTTTTTTCCAAGTGTGTTATAGAAGCTGCAAAACACTGTACATTTATAAATATAATTGTTAACTTACAAAATGGGATTGGAATAAAGTATTTTCTCCAAATTGAAATTGGGAAGCAAAAATACAAGAAGTTAAGAGTGTTGGGAAGGCCCTAGCCAGTTTGGCTCAGCAGATAGAGCATTGGACTGTGGACCAAAATGTCCCATGTTCGATTCAGGTCAAGGGCAGGTACCTTGGTTACAAACTCCTCCCCAGTATGGGCCCTGGACAGGGCTCCTACAGGAGGCAATCAATCAGTGTGTTTCATATTGATGTTTATCTCTCTTTCCCTTTCATCCACTCTCACTAAAAATTAATGGAAAATTATCCTTGGGTGAGAATTAACAAAACAAAACTAAAGTGTTGGAAAGGATGGGGGTCTGACTGGAATAAAGCATTTATATTGGAACTAGAGGCCTGGTGCATGAAATTCTTGCGTGGGGGCAGGGGGTAGGTACCCACAGCCTGGCCTGCACCCTGTCCAATCAGGGACCCCTGTGGGATTGGGCCTAAACCAGCAGTCGGACATTCCTCCTGCAATTTGGAACAACTGGCTCCTAACTGCTCTCCTGCCTGCTTGCCTGATCATCCAACTGCCTTTGCCTGCCAGCCTGATCGCCTCTAACCACCTCTGGCTGCTGACCTGATTACCCCCTAACTGCTCCTCTGATGGCCTGATTGCCCTAACTGCCTCTGCCTTGGCCCTCGCCACTGTGGCTTTGTCTAGAAGGACATCCAGTATAATTAGCATATTACCCTTTTATTAGTATAGAAAGTTGCATTTCATACTTGATAATTAAGCATGAACTATGGTTGCTCAAATTTTACAGGAGAGAGCAAAGTATCTGGGACTCTGGAACTGCTAAAAAGGTCCTCTGCAGTATTTAGGACCAATATTAGGCTCAGGTGTTATTTGTTTAAAAAATTACTAATTATTGATAAATATCTCCTAATTCTGTTGTTACTACTTTATTTCCTTTGGTAGTTCAGTCATCTGAGAACAGAATTTGCATTTCAAAAATGTCTGCACTTGAAACTAAGTTCCATCATTCACTAACTTTAAAATCTTAATCATGTTATACAGCTTAATTCTGAGGTTTGGCTTTCTTGCTATTCAATTCTTGAAAACAATGCTTAATCCCTAAGTTGATGTGAGTATTAACAAAATATAATACTGGTAAAATGTCTTAGTAGTCTGTCACCTATAGCAGGCAGTTGGTAAACACTAGCTTTTTTTATTATTGCATTATTACTGCAACTGTGTAGCAGTTATTCTTATTCTTGATGTATAAGCTGCATTAACTACAGGATTGTGGGTTCTGAAGTCAGACAGACCTGGGATCATTTCCTCGCTCTGCAACCTATCAGTGGTATACTTATAAACAAGCCACTTAACTCCTAAGCATCAATTTCTTTGTCTGTAAATGAGGACAATATTAATGCCTATTTCAAAGAATTGATCTGAGGATTAAAGCACTAGATGAAACTATTACTAACCTTGTTTTAGACAGTTCTTCCTGATACAGGTACTTACTTGCTTACAGTACATGTGTTTTTATATGTTTTGGGGTTATAGTAGCACTTGTGCTCTTGAGCCTTTAGGACCATACTTTAAATTTAGTTTTGTTTTATTCATGGTGACCAACACTGTGAGCCAGGTTTTAAAAACAATTGACAGTTATATATAGCTGACATCAGGACATTTAAACTTTTAAATGAATAAATAGTGTTTACTGGATTTATTTGTATTTGCTTTATTTGTGTTAATTTTAATGTGGATACAATATATCTAGTTTTTTCCCTATCCAGCATTTATCAAAATGCCAGCTGAACAAATAATATTCATGAAAGACAAACAAATCTACAATTTTATTCTTGAATAATGTCAAAGCATCTGAGTAACAAAGGTAATCCATTTTAGCTTAGTCCTTCATTGAAATGCTATCATACTATTATGATTAAAAGTCTTATCATTGGCTTTGTCTATAGCCACTAAAAGTAATTTTTGATTAATTATAACAATTACTTCAAAATAGTGCCAACTTCATTACTTGGTAACCCATTTAAGACTGTGAAAAATTTACTTTAAGATTCAATTCTAAAGAAAGCTTTATTTGTGTTATAAAAATGCATTCTGATGCAAATATTCATTTTTGAATCTATAAAGTTGACCAAAATAATGATAAAAACAATAGCCTTAAGGTTTTTGTATAATTGTACCACTAATGAATACCATAGAGGTTGTCTGGTTTATTCTCCCAATTAAAAGAAGAGGAAACTGAACTATAGAGCAGTGATAATGACTTGCCTAAGGACACACACACCTTTACTTAGCAACTGCATACTTGAGTTCTTTCCTCTGCCACACATTATCATTGTGGGAAAATAAAAGAATAAAAAACACGATTTAATAAGCAAGTTAAAATATTTGATCAGTTTAAGTAATTTAATTTAAAATTGTTTTAAATGCCTCAGAAATGACCTGGTTTATTTCTTTACACATACTCCCTCTACCTCTTTCATCTGTATGTGTTATCATGCAAGAAATAACTGTCCTTCCTTAGTCCAGTATCTGTTATTTTTGTCTTTGTTTTTCATACTGTTAAAATTCCAGGTTTTCTTTGCATCTCTTACTTTATAAGCCTAGAAATTTTGGAGTTATCTTTTAGTAATTTGCTCAAAAGTCTTTTCCTCCATGGAATCATTTGTCCTCATTTCAGACTATACAATTAATACTTTTTTTTTGTGGACTCATAGTATCTTAGAAAGTTTTATATGAGTAAATATTTAAATGCAGTGCAACTAATACTTTAATGTCCATATCCCTTGGCAACCTGGAATGTAAGTTCCTTGACTGAGGAGATTGTGTACTGTCTTGAATTAATTAGCTTTCTCATTAAACAGAGTTTCAGAGTTAGGGCACTAATATTAAAGACTGACACCTGGAAGAATCTATATTCTTTGTCAGTTGTCCAAGTTTAAAGCTCAAAATTTACAGCTGAAAATTTTGTACCTTTAGGACCAATTATCCAGCTCCAAGTTCCCTATAACATGTGCCACCACCGACACATGGTTTAGTATTCGAATCATAGACATTGTGATGACCGTAACTATTGCAGTTTAGATGCTCTAAGAGCCCGGGGGAGGGATTGCACCCCTCAGGGCCTTGCTGTGTGGGAACAGATGTCCTGGTATTCATACAGACAATCAGGATTCATTCGTTAATTTTTTTTACACATTTTCACCAATTACTGTGATAAAAAGATGTCAGAATTCCTATTTTGAACCTGATTATAGGGTTTGTTATTGGAGTAGTTTTAAATTAAAACCGTGTGCCACTGGCAAATGAATTTTATTTAAAAGAAAGGTTATGTTAGCGTTTGGTATTTGAAATTATATCACTGTCATGATCTCTTAAAAGTACCTGACTTTACTGAAAAAGTCCTGAAAGTTGAAACAATTATTAAAATGTATATTTTTTAGAAGCCTCAGTAGATGTAGTTAAAAAGTAAAATTTCAATTTTACATGAGGTGCTTTCTTGTTATTATATAGTGAAAAAGTAAAGATCCCTGCCTGATAAGTTGAGAATTGTATTTTAATCATTGCTCAATACTTAAAAGCGGTAATCTTAACTTAGAAATCAAGTCAGGGACATAGTACACCCACACTAAAAATGTATATGAAATAATTTTCTCGTATCTAATACTTAAGACAAAAAATGAGGATCATATACATAGATAAGGTGCATTAAAGGTGCTAAAACTACTAGTTTATATATGTAAAAATGAACACAATATAACCCTAATATTTTTGTATTTTTGAGAAATATGACTAGAATATTTGGCAATAAAGACAAAATATATATGAGAAACTAGTTTTCTTTATTTTGTATTAACTCTGTAATCAGTGGGCATTTTAATTGCTATCACATAACATTTGTTCTTCTGCAGCTTAAATCTTTACATCTTGTCTTATAAATTAAAGAATAATTTATACTATTATTATTTATTTTATTTCTCAGGTCACCCAATCCAAGCCTGAGCTCAATAAATTTTCAAATGAATAAATATACTCATAGAAGGAAAGGCATGAAGATGAGTGCTTGGTGAGGGGAAAATTATTTTTTTAAAGATGAGAAATGTTCATTTTGTGTAAATCACAGTCAGAAAGCAAAGTGCATGGGAAATTTTCACCAGGCAGAAATGCTAATTCAGTATGGGAAATGACAGAATAAATAAGTGTAGGCAGCAGAAGCTAAAAGAAAGTGCTATATTTATCTGATAATGGTGAACAAGATAGGCCTGACATACTACTCTCTTGTGGTTTGTGGTGATATAATCAACTCAGATTTCAGTAATGTTAGAGTTTTATAAGCTCTTCCTTAACTGTATTTTTAATCATCTCCTTCCAGAAAGGTGTGTGTGTGTGTGTGTGTGTGTGTGTGTGTGTGTGTGTGTGTGTTTTTTGATGGTTTTGGAATTTAATATAGAAACTTAGACTACATGGTAGTTTTAAGGATTTTATTGACTTCACAGCTTTTTCCCAATGTAAGCTTACATAGCATTGACTTTTCTTTCAAAATTGATGCTATACAGAAGCCTTGCCAAGTACTATACTAGGAGATTTTGAGTCACAACCAGAACCCTAAGCTCATGGTGCCCCAAAAAACTTGAATCTAAATCTGCTCAGAGGAACTGCATAAAATCTTGTGAAACTGAGCAATCCGCTGATGCTCACTTGTCTGTGGAGAATTTTTGGATCTCCCTGGAGCTGGCACTGTGCACCATACCTCTACTCCTGTGTGCTGACATTCCCTTAGATCACATGAGCTTCCCAGAGTGTAGACTGATCTCACTGAGTCCTTCTGAAAGGCAGAAGGTATCAGCCTTCTCAACTCCAAAACCAATGCTGAGATCCAAGTCAATCTCAAAATAAATCCCCATTGTGGGCCTTCTCATGTTTGTGTGCTGCTTCACCTGGTTTCCAATGATCCTGTGTTCTTTGTGCTGTTACTACACGTGGCCTAACTTACTGGGTCATCTGGTCTCCTCCTTCACAACCCTCAGCATACTGTTTTCCTGAGTGATGTCCTTCATTATAAGAGAGGACAGTGCTGACATTGGAACAACTAGACTGGCAGGACTAGTCTGTCAAGTAAAGCGGGATGACTGCATTATACCACCTGAATTTGCTCACTCATTCCTTGGATTCCAAAAGCCTATTTAAAAAAAAACCACAAAACAAACATCTTACTCTTCAGGACTTCTGCTTATTTTAAAAAGGCCCAGTCCCTAAGGTACAAGTAAAATTATATGTGGAATACCTATGCTAAATGAATCATGTATGTCCGAAAATAATGTTAAAAACTTTATGTAATGCAGACTACATAAAAAATATTTCACAAGCTGGAGTGTTATTAGTAACCCATACTGCAGATTTTCCCTGAAACCATAGCTTAACCTATTACTCAAAGGTCATGGTAATGTTACTGAACTCAAGGGGTTCCCTGCTTGGAGTTCTCTACTCAAGGAGGAGATGTCGTAGTTGTAAGGTAGTTTTATTTGCTTGCAGTAAAGAAAGGACACAGGTGATTCATATCCACAGCTGTCTCTCAGAATGATTTCAAAGAAGAAATCAAGTGGCCAGCAGCCCATGTCTCTCCATTGGCCCTGGGGAGTGGTGGGCAAAATTGTGCAGAGACAGAGGCATGGATTCTTAGCAGCCACCTGAGGGTTTGAAAACAGTCTGTTTTGCTTCTCTGCTTCTCATACCAGTTTTGGTAGGGCTTCTTCTTTATATCCTTAATTATCAGAATTCTGTTCAGCTAGTCATCAGGTTGTTCTTAGGGAATGTTTTATGATTTAGTGGTAATTTGGATGTAGTCAGGGAAGGAGGCCAGCACAGTGTTTACCTATATGCCATCTTGACTGGAATTCTCCCCCACTAACTGTATACAATCTTCTTTAATATCAGTATATTTCTCTATATTATATGAAAAAATATTATTTCCAGCAAAGATTAATTTCAGCTGAAATATCTAATTTTCACAAGTGATAGAGAAAAAAGCTCTATATAGCAATATTTAAACTTTAATTACAGTTGATATACAATATTACTTTTACATATATAGCATAGTAGTTAGACATTTACAGAACGTATGAAGTGATTACCCCAGCAAATCTAATACCATCAGACATTATACATAGTTATTACAGTATTAAAGACTATATTTCCTATGCTGCACTTTACATCCTCATAACTATTTTATAATTGGCAATTTGTACTTTTTAATCCCTTCACCTATTTACCCATCCTCCCCAAATCCTTTCCATCTGTCAAACATTAATTTGTTCACTTTATCTGTGATATTTTTTCTACATGGTTTATTTATTTATTTAGATTCTACATATAATTGAAATTATATAGTATCTGTCTTTCTCTTTGACTTATTTCATTTAGAATAATTCCTTCTAGGTCCATCCATGTTGTCACAAATAGCAAGATTTTGTTTCTTTTTATGGTTGATTAATATTCCACTGTATATATGTGCACTTCTTTTTTACCCATTTATCTATTGATAGACACTTAGGTTACTTATATATCATGGCTATCTATATATATAAAACCTTAATATATAAATAGACTGAATGGCAGAACAACCGAACAACTAGTTCTTATGACGTGTGCTGTCCACCAGGGAATGTCAGAACATAGCGGGTGTTGGCCACCGCTGGATGGTGGAGCAGGTCAGCAGAGGAGCGCCAGACCAAAGCGGGACACCGATTGCTATAATCTGGGCCAGCCTCTGGTGGTTACTGAAAATTCTTTGCTCCCATGCACCACAGTCCCGCCTGGTGCTCGCATCTGTTGCTGGCGCCAGCCCCACTTTTACCTGCTGCCAGAGCTGCAGCCTCCATTCACACCCACTACTGGCACCTGGCGCTAGGCCTGATCACTCGGTGCCCAGAGCAGATGGTGGCTGCCTGCCCTAACAGCCCTTCAGGGCTTTTCCAACTTCCTCCCTGCCCCCTGGCTTCTGAGGAGCAATCATGGCAGCAGCTGATGGATCCAGCCCCAGTTACCCTGCACTATGAGCACATGGGAGCTGTGGTGGCGCAAGCAGGGCTGCCAGCAGACAGGGATCCAGACCACGGTGGGAGGGCCAGGCAAGGGCGCAGAGGATGGGCTGAGACCAGCCTCTGTACCCACCACAGCCTTGCATCCCACAGTTCCTTTCAAGGTGCACGGATTCATGCACTTGGCCCCTAGTTATAAATAATGCTGAATTGAACAAAGGGGTGCATATGTTCATTGTTTTTTATTTAGTGCTTTGGATTTTGGTTTAGTTCATATGTTTCTAGTTAGTGCTTTGGATTTCTTCAGCTATATACACAGAAGTGGGATTGCTGGGTCAGATGTTGTTCTATTTTTAACTTTTTTAAGAACCTCCATACTGTTGTCTATAATGGCTACATGAATTTACAACCCTACAGAGACCATGAGGATTCCCTTTTCTCCACATCCTCTACACAGCATTATTTTAAATATCATGGCAATTTGTACTTTAAATAATTGTTATTCAGTTGTACACCTATACTTACATAATAACTTTCTAAATTGGTGTGCATGGTTTTCTAGTTTAGAACTTAAAGGTCTGAATTAAATATTTTATAAGAATTTGCAACTGTGGTAAGGTATCATCGTTTCAGTAACTAACAGCCTGGCTATCATTCTCAAGAGTAAAATCAGCGAAACAAATTAGAAAAAAAGCCACATGTGAAATATCCATTATGCATTGACATTTAAAGCATCTACCTTATTTGTATTCAGAAAATTGTATTATATAATGCAATATTTATCTGTGATATTTTCTAACCTGATGTGATATATGCTTAGGACAAGAAAGCCAATGAACATCTCTACCAACAAGGAACTTTTCCTCGCTGTTGTATAAGCTGCTTGATAAATGCTTACCCTCTTTATGCATCCTCATCTTCTGCAATTTACTTTTCCATAGTTTGCATTTTTCTTTCCTTTTTTTCTTCATTCAAGTAGCATAGCACATTTCGAAGCAGGCCTTGTCTCCACAACCATGTGCAAATTCCCACATTGCAGGCATTCACAAATTAATCACAGATATGCATACTATAAACAAGAGACCTTAATGAGTAGTTTGAGACTTTCTGTAATTTGTGCTTTGATTAACTGACTTTTCCACTTAATTTTAGATTACATTAAATATCCTAACGTAATCATTTTAATCTTATATTTAACCAGCTGCAACAACCTGATTTTTAACAGAATTTGAAGTGCTAATGATGTGGTAACAAACTAAAGAATCTATGAAGAGACAAAAATCCTCATTTAATGGCATGATAAAGTATAAACATTTAGATGAGCTGCATTGTAGTTAAGCTTTTATACTGGTGTTGACATCAAACATTTCTGAATTTGTTATTAAAATTACATTATTATCTTATTATATGATATATTTTGATAAGAGGATATTTTTCTTTGCTAAATATGGTCTTGAATTTCAGCCATTTCATACTTAAATTAAATGATGTTCATGAGTAGGTTTGATAAATAGGAAACTTCATTTCAAATGTCTAAACAATACCATAATACATTAAAAATTTGAATATTTTTGTTATTAATTAAAAATGGGAAATTTAACCATTTCAGTATATCATATTATTTCTATATCTAGTTTAAATCCAAATTTTTATTGCATTTATAAATTATATAGTTTTTATTCTCATTTTTGCTATTAGCAAGCTCTGTGTTTTTTAAAAAGTTATTTAATGCTACCTTTAAAGATATAAGTTGGACTAATGAAGTATTTTTTTTCTCTAAGTTTAGTATTTCATTATCCTATATAATAAAAGAGGAACATGCAAATTTGACCATGCCTTTGCTCCTGATTGGCTATGCTACCAGCCAATCAGGAGTGGGAGCGGGGCCAAGTGGCATGAGCACCGGGCCCCGGGGGTGGAGATGAAACAGCAGTGGCAGGGAGCCCCCGGCCCCCGGGCACTGTGAGCGGAAGTGGTGGTGAGTGCCCAGCCCCTAGGGCCAGGTGGTCGCAGGCACCCCGGGCTGAGCTGAGCAGGGCGAAGGCTGGGTGCCCAAGGCCTAAAGCCTTGTCAGAGACTTTAGGCCTTGGTCAGGCTTGAGGTTGAGCCATCAGTTGGACATCCCCTGAGTGCTCCCATTATGTGAGAGGGGGCAGGTTGGGTTGAGGGACCACCCACCCCCAGTGCACAAATTTCATGCACCGGGCCCCTAGTGTTTTATAAATGACCAAGAGATAAATTATTATCAATGTTTTATCAATGGCAGCAACAACTGTAGTTCTATTATCCACTGTTTTCAATAGTTGGGTATTATATGCCATTTCAGGTAAACCCATACTTATACATCAACTAGGGGCCAATGCAAAATTTGTGCACCTTGAAAGGAATTGTGGACTGCAAGGCTGCAGTGGGCACAGAGGTGGTCTCAGCCCATCCTCCATGCCCCAGCCCCGCTCCTCCCACCACTGCCCCTCGTTCCCTGTCTGCCAGCAGCCCCCCACACTAACAGCGCTGTCCCCACTTGCACCCCCTGACAGTGTGGAGTGATTGAGACCGGCACTGTCAGTGAACGTAAGTGGCAGCTACTGCCCTGATTGCTCCTCAGGAGTAGGGGAGGTGGAGAAGCCTGCAGGGGCAATTGGGGCCGGCAGCTGCCGCTTGCACGCACTGATGGCACCAAGCAATCAGGACTGACACTGGGTGCCAGCAATGGGGGTGAGCAGTGGCTCTGGT
Source organism: Antrozous pallidus (assembly GCA_027563665.1). NCBI lineage: Eukaryota > Metazoa > Chordata > Mammalia > Chiroptera > Vespertilionidae > Antrozous > Antrozous pallidus. The sequence continues at coordinate 75,986,077 of CM050508.1, forward strand.
GCTGGCAGCAGGTCAAAATGGGGTTGGCACTGGCAGCAGGTGCAAGTGCTGGGTAAGACTGTAGTGTACAGGAGCAAGGAATTTTCAGTAACTGCAAGTGGCTCACGTCAGTGATAGCGACTGGTGCCCTGCCTTGGTCTGGCACCCCCATTCACCTGCTCCACTATGGCCAATGCCTACCATGTTCCCTGTTCTGCTGCCTGCTGCTGATGCCCACCATGTTCTGCATACACCCCCTTGTGGTCAGTGCACATCTGGTTGTTCAGTTGCTTGGTTGTTCTGCCATTTGGTCTATTTGGATATTAGGGTTTTATATTCTATATAATAAAGAGCTAATATGCAAATGATTGTCCCACCCTCATGCCATAACAGCTCAGACACTCAACATTGGGAAGAGAGGAATAAGGACCAGCCAGGCTGTAGCCTAAGAGAGGGACAAGCTGCTGGCACCATGGTCCCAGGTGCCAGCAGCTGCACCTGCGCTTGCGGCCCAGGAGAGGGACAAGCCACCTGCCATGCAGTTCTTGGCACTAGCGCCTGCAGCTTTGGCCTGGAAGAGGGACAAGCTGCCCACCCCCTTGTCCCAGGTGCCAGACCTGTAGCTATAGTCCGAATGAAGCTGCCTACCTTTGGTCCCCTGTGGCTGCAGCCAACCGGGCAAAGTCGGGCTGGATCCTGGGCGCCTGTGGCCAGCCAGAGAGAGGGAAGCCAGGGTCCCAGGTACCTGCGGCCTGCCATAGGTGGGAATCCTGGGTCCTGGGTGGGGGGCAAGGCAGAGGAAGATGGGGGCAATCAGGCCAGCAGGGGAACCGTTAGGGGTGATCAGGCAGGCAGGCAGAGGTGGTTAGGGGTGATCAGGCGGGCAGGCAGGTGAGCAGTTAAGAGCCAGTGGTCCCGGATTGCTAAGAGGCAATTTGACATTCCCCAAGGTGTCCTGGATTAGGCAGGCTGCAGGCTGGGCTGAGGGACCCCTAGCCCCTGCCCATGAATTTCATCCACTGAGTCTCTAATATAGATAAGATCCCAACCAACTCTCTGTCACTTTACAGCTCAGCAGTTCTTGTGCTCTCCCGTCATCTTCATAATGCAGTGTTTTTAATTGTATCAAAAGCTGAATCAACTGAATGTGTGTTGTAATGGGATACCACAGATTGAGTTTAACTAAATTTTTACAGAGATTGAGAGTAATGACCTATTTTCACCCAGAGAACTGTATCCTCTCCTTCAAACATAGTAAAGATTCACTTTATCCTAAACTGGAAAAATAAGAATGCAAAACACCAGTTTTTGTTCATCTTGAGGCTATTTCTTAAGTGAGGAGATATTTCCTTAAGAAGGAACAAATTGGCCCTGATTTATTGAAGGAACCTCTACCATGACTTACTTTGGGGGCGGGGGGAGAAGAAGATCAAGAACCAATAGAAACAGAGGCATGGATACATGGAACACTGGCATCTGTCAGAGGGGAAAGGGAAGGGATGGATTGAGTGAAAGAAAGGGGAGAGATTTGCCAAAGGACATATATGCACAACCCATAAGAACAGACAACAGTGTGGTGATTGCCAAAGGAAGGTGGGCAGGGGCTCGGTGGAATTGTGCAAAGAAGAAGAAACTGGGACATCTGTTATAGTGTCAACGACAAAAATAAAGTTTAAAAAATGATACAACACTCCTAAAAAATATCAAGTTTTATTTTAAGCTTGTATCAAAATATGAAGTGAGTACTTGATGATGTAGATGTGTGTGATGGAGAGGAAAATCAAATTGAGCCCCAAAACCATAGGAATTTGATTTCAATTATTTAGAGATAATCATAATTTGAAAACAATTTACATCAAGTTTACCCTTGACTAGAAACCATATATTTATAGAATATACTTTTTAATAAATTACACTGGGGAAATATTTTTTAACATTTAAGAAAAGAATATTTAAGTCTTTCCAACATTTTATAAGTACTACCTGCAAAAAAATTGCATGTAAAAGTCTAACTGAAGTAGTTAAAATATTTCTACTACTATTCTGTTAGATTAATTTAATCAATTGTTTACTATTAAAATATTAAGTGTTATTTCTTTTTTAAATCAATCTCAGTTACTTTGAATATATACCCAGGATATACTTTGAAATTTATTTTTTAAATATTCATTTAATACCTACTACACTCGACATACTGTGCAAGTCCTGTGTTACAACTTCTTGTAGGAATTCAATTTAATAACAAATAAAATACATTTTTAAAAATGCAATAACAGAGTTATGTTTCATTAAAAAATTAAAGATACTGCTCTGAGAACTGGAAGAATGAAAACACATTTATTGAAAATACTTAAACTGGGTTTTGAAGACTAGTTAAGATTGGATGGAAATGGGTGGTGAGTCCTGCTTGGCTGAAGAGACAACATGCATGTCCTATTTTGGGGGAAAACAATAAGTATAGAGCTTGTGTAGAGTAAGTAAAAGATATATGACTCTAAGAAGCTTTACCATAAGGTTGTGGAGGACCTCATATTTTGGGTCATAATTCAAACATTTTTTGATTTGGACAATTAAAAAGAGAAGATGTTTAAGCTAAGGGCTAAAATTAGCAGACTTGTATTTACAGGATGATTTAGCTACTGGTGTTATATCTAAATGAAATACTGATGTTTTTATAATGCATCAACTCTTCAGTTAAATACATGCCAATATAAAAGACATAATTACTTTAAGGCTTTTTCTCCATAAATGTTGGTGAATGCACTAAAAGATTCACTTTAGTTTTCTGTCTATTGGTAAATTGGATGGATCTTGACTCCAGTTTTAAAGTTAATATGTTAGTATGAAGTGCCTGAGTCTTTTGGGAATCCAAAAGAAGAGTAACAGAACTTGTTAAGTAAAATTAGCAAAATTGTCTGTGAAAATGTTGCTAAATTTTGAACCAAATGTCATATGGAAATTTTAGAAATAGCTGCTTCCAATTTGGCCAAAAATGTCATAGTACAAATTCCAGTTAATGCAATGAGCATCCTGCTGTACGCCAGCATGGCACAATTTTACTGCTGGTCTTCTCACTCACTGCTCAGTGGAATTGCCTGCCTTTTGCTGTATACTTGTGCTGAGTCCCTGGTGGTTCTCTCCCATGGCCATGTTCATCTGTCGTCTACTTGGATGCCCTCCTCTTGCTTCATGCATCTGTTAAGACTGTTCTTCCCAAAATGTAATGCACCTCATCATTACCAACCAAAATGTAAATTAAATATATATTTTTATCTTATGAATAGGGTCAAAAAAGTTTAAATATTGATCAAGTAGGTCATACAAATAGTTATAGTAAAGAAGGAGTTAATAAAATATAACTAAAATACTCAACAAAAAGCAAAGAAGATGTATATTAATTTGAAAAGGTCACCCTTCTATGTTCTTATAGTCTACTAGAGGCCTGGTGAATGAAATTCGTGAATGGGGGGATGTGTCCCTCAGCCCAGCCTGCACCCTCTCCAACCTGGGACCCCTGAAGGGATGTCTGATGGCCCATTTAGGTCTGATCCAGGTAGGATCGGGCTGAAGCATGAAGTCAGACATCCCTCTCACAATCCAGGACTGCTGGCTCCCAACTGCTTGCCTACTTGCCTTCCTGATTGCCTCTAACCACTTCTACCTGCCAACATGATCACCCCCTACCTCCCTCCCTTCCAGCCTGATTGATGCCGAACTGTTCCCCTGCCAGCCTGATTGTCCTAATGCCCTCCCCTGCAGGCCTAGTCACCTCTATCTGCCCTCCCTTGCAGGTTTTGTCGCCTCCAACTGCCTTCCTTACAGGCCTGGTTCCTCCCAACTGCCCTCCCCTTCTCGCCATCTTGTGGCAGCCATCTTGAGTCCACATGTGGGAAGCCATGTTGTGTGTTGGAGTGATGATCAATTTGCATATTACTCTTTTATTAAATAGTATACAGGCACTCCAAGTACTCTGCACAAATTGTAGGGATTGATTTGGCTTATTGAACCTAATAAATCTGCATCCCTTAGTATATCCCTGTGTAGTAGGATGGTTACACATATCTATAAACTTCCTCTCCCTGGATCAGATACCTGTGTGGGATAGAAAGGTGGGAGAATAAGTGAAAGGATAAGGTTCTTGGATTCTGGATTTGCTCTTACTGAAGTATAAGTGACATTGGAATGATGCAGTGGACTGTAATGAATGATAGATTTTTTTAAAGTAACTATTCCCTACAAAGGTCTGTGAAGAACTTGCTCAGATATATTTCTGAAAGACTTAAGAATTCTTCAGATAGCTCCACATTATTTATTCTATAAGGTATTAAAAGGTATCTTGGAGGTTTGAAAAAAGGAAAAACTCCCTACCTACAACTAGCAAGTACCTCAAGCCCTGAAATAGTTTAAAGCAATAATAAATAACACTAAAGAAGAAAATGTGATTTTCAATATTGTTTTACTTTATAAGTTTTACTTATAATTTTTAAGGTTCTTAAAACATTTTAAAGCAATTTATTTAATAACCATTTTTTTCTCTAAGAAAATCACCTCTGAAAGTGATAATTTATGTGAATAGAATTATGTAGAAAGAAATAACCTATTTTGGTAGAAAGGGTTGAAGTGGTTATTTCTTAAAAAGACTAAGAAAACATGTATTTAATAATGCTTTAAAACATGAACAAAATATATTTTGAATACATGTAGATAGTACAAACAAGTGCTTCCTTATGTAGAATAAATGTAAGAATATCTCTATTGTAGCTGAAGTTGTCATTTGTTTGGGAATCACATTTCTAATAAATACTAGTATTAAAAGTTTCATTTATTTTGCTATTTTGTTTTATTCTTTTAAAAAAGTGTTGTTGAGGTTGTGGATGCATTATAACTCTTATGCTTGCTGAGGAGAATGTAAAATGGTGAAAATGCTATAGAAAACAGTATAGTGGTTTCTCAAAAATTGCATCTCAAAATTCCATATAATCTATAATTTCCACCTCTGGGTATATACTCCACAGAATTGAAAGCAGAGACTCAAACAGATATTTGTATAACAACATTTGTAGCAACATTATTTAGAACAGCAAAAAAAAAATGGAAACACCCAAATACCCTTGTCAAATGAATGGATAAACAAATGTACATACATACAATAGAATATTTATTGTACAGCCTTAAATGAAATCCTGACACATGATACATATGGATGAACTTTGAAAACATTGTGCTAAGTGAAACAAGCCAGACATGTGGAAAAAAAAAAACCACATACACACACACACACAAATAAAAACAAAAAAACAAACAAACAAACAAACAAAACTCACAATTTTGTATGATCCCATTTAAATGAGGTACCTAGAGTGGTAAAATTCTTAGGACCAAAAACTAGAATGATGGTGGCTGAAAGGAGCAAGAAAAGAGGTGTGGAGGGGGTTATTTTTTCATTTGTATAAAGTTTTAGTTGAAGAAAAAAAAAATTAGCAAGTTTGATAGTGGCAATGGTTGTATAACAGTACGAATATACTTAATCCTACAAAACATATGCCTAAGAATGATTAAAATAGTAAATTCTTACTGTGTTCATTTTCTATAATAAAAAAATACCTGTCATATAAAATTTGTTATAATTAGATTAAGTTCTGAAAGCCCACTATTTAGCATCCATTATCTAATGTAACAACTTTCTAAACAGTCATCTTAATATCAATTAGATTGTATGCTTTATTCACTCAACTCTCCATTTTTCACGGTACTCATTACAATATAACTTCTAAAAATGCAAGGAATAGCAGACTGGGTATTTCAGGTAAATGCTTTAACTTCCTTTCACTTGACAAGTAAACACATTTAAAGAATACACTATATATTTGTATGCTTGCGTATTTGGACCTGTCTGAAGTTTTATGTTCTTTCATTAAATCATCCTAGCCTTTTATTTCTAGACACTGAGTAAGAGGGATATTTAAATATGCTTGCTATATAATATATAGACACACATACAATGTATAAATAGCTGAGAACTTCCTGCCAGGGAGCTGTCCTAGTTTGCACACCACTCTGATGTTTTTGTTTTCACCCCTGCCTGAGGACTGTGATATACTAAGCATACGCTCATTTCCTGGCATCACCATTTATGTACAGCCACCTCACACTTTGAATCAGAGTTTAATTTTGTGAGGAAGCATGAAGAGCATGGACTCTGTCTGGTGAGGATGCTGTGATTAGAGGCTGATGCATTTGGCTTTCAAAGATACCAGTGGTGGCAGTCGAAAAGGCAGAAAGCAATATCTGGTGTTGATGACTGCAACCATGACACGTTATCCTGGAACAGTTTGTGGTATGATTTGAGGATTGTTCTGGGCTTGATCTCCATGTATAAGTCTCTAGTACTCTTAGAGATACTTGAAGATATAATGCATACTTTTAATGAGTCATTTCTTCTGCTAAAATTATCCAAAAATGGTTTTAGTGGGCTTTCAAATAAAATTGCTGACTGATTTTAAAGCTGAAAGTAGTGAATAGTAAGACATCTGGTTTATCTCACTCTGAGAAGATGAGGATGTTTTATGTAAATATGAACTGTTTGTTATGCACGTATAGGAAAAAAATCTGTGTAGGGCCAAAGGGATGGACGGTGGCAGATACTCAATGGTGAACCAAACAGCTGTGCCCTTGTTCTGTACTCTAACCAAGCATGTTTCTCATTATCACAACCCGTCTCCAATGCTACAATAAAAATGCCAAATAACTTGCTTCACTAGTTTGCTTTTCAATCCTAACATGATAAGAAAAGATCATTTGACCCAATCCAGAAGAATTAGACATGATGAAAAATGTGTTTACCTTTTGGTAAAGACTTTTTTCTTTTTAGTGAACAGAGACTTTTATTTGGCTGTTTTTTGTTTGTTTAAAATGTGACTCCTGAAACTATAAGCACCATCTAACAATAACCACCACCTAAGGAATAAGCCATTATATTAAAGAAGTTCAGAGCTAAGCCATGAATAAAATCCTGAAACTACACTGCTCTAAGAGTCACAATATTGAGAAATGACAAATACCATATTGTTTACCAGTTTTAATTACATATTCTCTACCATACAACTGAAAAGAATGTTACGTAGTACTCTCAGGAAGTGAGTAAATTCACTAAGCAATGGAGGCTAACTAAATGGGGATTTATAGATTATTTGTGTCATTTAAATATAATTAGCACATTAAGAGTCCATGAAAATGTAAATATATATACATTTAATACTACAAATTAAAGTATTGGGTAGAAAATGTTTGTCCAACTGAAGAAGCAAATGAAGGACTTTCTTTAATAGCACACATAGAATAATTCTGGGCCCAAATATAAAACTTGATAAAAGTCCCAATTCATTGTTTGCTAATAACAACATGTTTGTCTGTTGAAGAAAAACAATCCTCTTCCAGAAACTTTCTTTGAAACCACAATTATCCAGAGAGTGGATCAGTGATTTTTTTCTTTCATAATTATTATTTTATACTTATAAATGGGTGATCAACTCATTTTTAGAAAGCAAACTTATGTTGTTTGAAGTGAAGATAAAGTTAAAGAGCTGATAATACATTTATTTCAGATTCCAAATATTCAGAGTTAGAATCTTGAGTGTTTATTTATATAAAGAATTAATTTCAATGATATTAGACAAAGTGAAAGTATGAGACGGAAATGTTAAACAACCTCCAGATTATAACTCCAGGAAAGCACGATCACCCTAAAGTTTGGAGGGATAAATAAAGCGAGAAAGCGGTGATAATGAAACATAGGAGCTGAGGCCTTTGGGCAAAAGTTGGAACCTTCATGACATTTCAGATCAGGCTGGAACCAGAGAAAAGGCAGCCTCTGCTCCAGTAGCCACCTGAAAACAGGGAGGGGAGAAATACCCTGGCTTCTCTCTTCCTCTTGACCTCTAATCCTCCTCTGCCTTTTCCCTACCTCCCAATTGGCCATCTCTAACTAGAAAGTAGTTGTCAAGTTCATTTCTTTGTCTACTTTTGCACTAGATTATAAACTTCAGAGAAATAGTTGTACTTACTACTTTGTTCTTTAGAATTAGGATAGTGACTGATACATAGCACTCAACAAATATATCTTTAAGTACTTTTCAAGTATAAACACAATTTCCTGTGAAATTTAAAAATATCTTTCATTCTTTTTTAGGGGAAAAAGACCAAAATAATGAAGTTATAATAAAAATATTTGCATAAACAGATACATATCGAACACTGCAGTCTAAAAATATATATAGCATGCTATGTTTTCCTGTATCCATAAAACAGTGTGTTGTTTTCTTTTTTCAAATCCTCACCAGCGCATATGTTTTTATTTATTTTGGAGATAGAGGGAGAGAGAAACATCAATTGGTTGCCTCCCATATGCATCCCAACCAGAGATAGAACCCACAACCTTGGTGTGTAGGTGTGGGCCCTGACAGGCAATCACACCCTCAACCTTTTGGGGTTCTGGATTACAGTCCAACCAACCAAGCTACCTGGCCTGGGCCATATAACACTTTCAAAGAAGATCAAATAATTACTAAAAAAAAGACATATTTACATTTAAAAATATAGACTTGTATAAGCCATTGTTTTTTATTTAATTATTAATTAAATTAAGAAATACAATGTTTTAAAGCTTAATTCAATTTAAAAAGCTTCAAAAATATGTATTTTACAGAAAAGAAATCTATGATTACAGACAATTAACAAAATAATAAAAACAAAAAGAGTAGTTTATGATATGTGGTCAAAGTTGTATTTAGAGGCCTATGTAGCCTAAATAATTTCATGGACAAAATAAAAGTACTTAATATCTGTTTCCAAGACACATTTTAAAATGTATTTGCACTGTCTTTTAAATTTCTTTTTCCACCACCCCCACTTTGAAATTTCTTGTGTTTTCCCTGTTTTGACACATATTTGTCACTTTTTACCTAGACAATGGGAAAAGCAAATGCATAGACATGGCAGTTAGTTGGAAATTTTAGACTGAAACTCTCTTTAAAACTATTGTGAGTATGAAGAGTATCAGGCGTATTTGACCATTCTAGGTTTCTATAATCCAGTCTGATGTGGGTATGGTAAACTAAATTTAGCTAGATTAGTATTCAGTACCTGATCTCATTTCATAGACCCATTCTGTTTTCTGAAATCCTATGGCATTGTCTTAATAAATGTTTTAGACGTGTTACTCAAAGTATTTCTTTTCACCCAACTTTTGGAAGCTTAAGTTTTCAGGGTAAAAATTTAAAATATTTAATCTTAAAGCATTAGCTTTTAATACTGTTTTTATAGTTTGTTAAATTGCCAAAATATTGTTTGATTCTAATCACAACGAAAAATGCAAATAAACTACATGAAAATATTAGTAGCTAAATTCTTCCTCTTCATCCGAAATAGGCCATTATATAGTACTCATGGGCACTGCTAATTTTTCTGTTCTATCTGAAAACCAAATTGAATGTCAAAATAATTTCCTAAACAGAGTTGATTTTATTAAAACTTAAAAAACACATTAAATCAAATGTGATCTACATGGACAGATGAAAGTATGCCTTTATATGAATAAAGGAATAGGTTTTTGTAAGCTCAAAAGCTCTATATTAAGTTTTAAATTATTTTCATGTATTTCCCTGTTTTTATTTTTTCAGAGAATGTTAAGTTACCATATAGTTAATTTTGCATCTCCCTACAAGTCCCAGTGGATAAAATAATCAAAACTATTTAACCTACCAGATGAAATCCCTGTTCTATTTTTCAACAGAATTGAGATTGCACTGTGTTAAAGTTTGATATCTATTGACTTTTTTTAGTCACTACAATGACCATTTAAATTCTTGCTACATTATCAGAATACAAATAAAATGGAAACATTTTATAACTACTTAGAATGTAGCATGAATAAAAGGCAAGCCAGAATTTGATCTGATACAATATGTTTACAAAAGTTAAATATATAAGCATTAGGAAAAAATAACAGGTGAAGGGTAAAAAAGAGTGAAGATTTAGGTTGTAAATTTTGACAGGATGACCACAGCATTCCTTGATGAGAATGTAATATTTGAAGAACCAGTCCTGTGATTATCTAGGAAAAGAACACTCCTAACAGAGAAAACATCAAGGCCAAAAGAAATGAGCTTGCCTAACTCATTTAACAGAAGGCAAAGGGCTCATTGTAGCTGGTGAATGGGAGCATGGTAGTAAATGACTTCTGAGTGATAACAGGGCCCAGTTAATACAGGACCTTGTAGACCTCCATTAGGACTTTTTTGTGTGTGTGTGAAATGGGAAGTGAAGATTTTAAAGAAAAGCAGTGACAACATCTCATTTTAATTTTAATAAGAAAATTTCACTTCCAGATAAGAGTGAGTGACAAGAATGCCATTTACTCTTTTCCATAAAATAACAACAGAATTAACAACATATATGAAATAATAACTTTCAAAATATTGCACATCAAGTAACAAAGGAGGATGCTCCCTTGATAGCCATGAAGCAAATGAGGTAAGTCGTTTGATTGTCCAGCTGTCCTTCCAAGCAGATCAAGCTGTCTCCCTGAGATGAAGATAGAGAGTTGGGAATTCTGGGGTCGGGGTGGGGCAGCTAGAGTTCACAGGAAAGAGTGCCAGGGAGGAGGGAGCTGCACAGAGAAATTTAGAGATCCACAGAGTGGATCCTTCTATTGTTCAGATGAGAACGTTAATGGGCACATGCTATGAGGAAACTACACAAGACCAGGTAAAGAACTACCCATACAAATTAGGGTGAAAAACTACAGAGCTCATAAAAGACTGGGAACAGTACCTATTCCTACCAGCCAGTGTGGAAACTTTGTAATTCATGGGTTATCATAGTCTTTTCAGAAGTATTTTCCCTTGGTAGTCCAGAAAACTTTGTCCCAGACTAGATGCTATTCTGTGCCCCCCACCCCACTAAAAAACACACACTCACACACAACAACAACCACACAAAACTAATAATAAGGGTCAGGAAGACTCCAACTATTTTACAATAACTGCTCTACAAAACAAAACTTAAGCATATAAAATCACAATGCCTGACATCCAGTCAAATCTTGAAAGCTATTCAAAAAAGCAGAAAAATACCTATACTGAGAATAAAAATCAGTTGAAACTAATCCAGACAGTAACAATCATGGAATAATTAGTAGATAAGGCCATTAGACTAATTAGACTAGTTATTATAACTGTATTCTATAAGTTCAAGAAGCTGGAGAAAATATTCTATGTAAGTAGATATATAGAAGTTTTAAAAAGACCTTAATGGAACTTCTAGTGCTGAAAATTATAATGCTGAGTTAAAAATACACTGCATGGGAATTATGAAAGATTAGACATTCCAGAATAAAAAATTAGTACTTGAGGACACAGTAATAGAAATCTAAAATAAAACACAGAGGAAAAAATGAATTTAAGAATATAGTCCTATCAGGTTTGTCTCAGTGGATAGAGGGGCGGCCTGCAGACTGAAGGGTCCTGGGTTTGATTCCATTCAGTAGCTCATGCCCAGTTGCAGGTTCCATTCCCAGTAGGGGGCATGCAGGAGGCATCTCATCATTGATGTTTCTATCAGTCTCTCTCCCCCTCCCTTCCTCTCTGAAATCAATAAAAGTATATTTTAAAAAATAATCTTATATAATAAAGAGGTAATATGCTAATGACCATCACTCCAACACACAAGATGGTCGCCCCCATGTGGTCAAAGATGGTTGCTCCCATGTGGACATAAAAAATGGCTGCCAAAAGATGGCCTGCAGGGGAGGGCAGTTGGGGTTGACCTGGCCAGCAGAGGAGAGCAGTTAGGGTGACCAGGACTGCAGGGGAGGACAGTTGGGGGGGGACCAGACCTGCAGGGGGAGGGGAAGTTAGGGGTGACCAGGCTGGAAAGGGAGGGCAGTTAGGGGTGACTGGGCCAGTAGGGGAGGGTAGTTGGGAGAGACCAGGCCTGCAAAGCAGAACAGTTAGGGATGACCAGGCCAGTAGGGAAGGGCAGTTAGGGGCAATCGGGCCAGCAGGGGAGGGTCGTTAGGTATTGATCAGGCTGGCAAGCAGAAGCAGTTAAGGGCAATCAATCAAGTATGCAGGCGAGCGGTCGGGAGCCAGCAGTCCTGAATTGTGAGAATGATTTCAGATTGGAGAGGGTGCAGGCTGGACTGAGGAACAATCCCCCTCCTATGCGCAATTTTTGTGCACCGAGCCTCTAGTAATAAAATAAAAATATAGACAAAGCATCACTGAGTGAAGGGATAACACATGTAACTGAGTATTCCCTGAAGAGACAAGAGAATGGGAGACAGATTAATGAGTGTTTGAATAAATGATGACAAAATAGCAGTGAAAAAAAGGAGCTAGCCAGCATTCCTGTCTTCTGTTAAGTGTTAACTAGTCTTAAAATGCTACTCTTAGTAACCAAGATAAATAAATAATTCTAGAATCTACAGGTTTACCATTATTGTTTTTGTTTTTAGCTGGCACATATTTACTAAAGGGAATATGTTTAATTCACTTAGAACTTGAGAATGCCAACCCAGAGACAGAATGAAACTATATCTGCATGAGCAAAGACCAAGAAGTGTTGAATTATTTGGAGTTCAGTGAAATTTCACAATGTAGGCAACAAAGGAAAAATCAAAGCTTTTTTATTTTAATTTGAATTGGACCCTTACAAATTGTAATTTGAGATGTCACTCCTTTTATACTGCTAGTAATAACTTACCAAATTATGTCATCCCTGCAAAGCTTTTTGATATTCTGCTTCATGTTTTCAGATTTACCACCCTGGAACCTAACCTCTGAGATTTTGTGTGTGTGTGTTGTTTTTTTGTTTTTGTATGCAGAATTATCTTTATACAATCAAAGTTAATAACTATGTATTTGAGGCAGTTCCTCCTTAAATGGTGCCTCATGGCCCTGGTTCATCCCATCTTATGCTTCTGAAACCTTTACAACATAACTGTAGATAATCTGCAGATGGCTTTCTGGCAAGGCCTGGACTTTATCTACAGCATTTCCATCCACATTCATTAGGGCTGAGACATGTAGTCTCTATCTAAGTAAAAGGAAAACTAGAAAATGTAGTTTTGCTATGTATCCAGGAAAAGAAAGTAGTATCCATTAACACCTAGCCAATCTTTGCCATTCCACTGAAACATGAAGGTAAGTGCAATAAATGGAGAATAAATCAGGTGCTATCTGAGAGAGAAAGTAGTGAGTTGAATAGTGTGGAGAGAGGGTGTAGAAAGAGAGTAAGAGATACCAATGTCATAATCAAACCCATTTTCAGGTCAATCTCTACTAATTTTAGGAGGACAAATTGGAAACTGAGCTGAGAACTAAATGTGTGTGTGTGTGTGTGTGTATGTGTGTGTATGTGTGTGTGTGTTGTGTGTGAGTGTGTGTGTGCATGCATGATCTTATGAAATTGTCATTATGGAATGTGGGCTAAGGTGTTGTAAATGTTATTTCTTTTTTTGTAATCTTCACCTGAGGATATTTTTTTCCATTGATTTTTGGAGAGAGTGAAAAAGGAAGGAGGGAAAGAGAGAGAAAGAGAAACATCACCGTAAACACCCATTGATTAGTTGCCTCTGACATGCACAGGGATTGCCAGGAATCAAACCTGCAACCCTCGGGGTTGAGGCCAGTGCTCTAACAAGTGAGAAACACTGGTCAGGACTCTGAATGGTGTTTTTATACAGTTCAAGCTGTTGGTTTTTTTTTAATCTTATAGGAATTATTAGAAGTAACTAGAATGAGAATTTCCTACATGATTATTAAATTCACTGTTGTGATGCTCAGAATGGTCCAAACCAGGCTTTGATTAAAATTGTTCATTTCTCTTTAGGTATGTGCTAAACATTACTGTAGCTACCGATTCTGCCCATGCTTCAGTTTTCTCTACTGTGTGATATAGGTCCCAATAATGCTAAACTCATAGTGAAGGTATGTGTAAATACATGTAACTTACATATACATATTACATCGTTCATATATTGGTCATGGGTTGACAACTTAGAATTTAAAATCTAGATCATTCTAATCATTTTGAACCCATGGATTTGGTTTTACATGGGCATCAACACTCAATTGTGAAGTTTACTTACTTTTCATATATATAGGTAAGCACTTCACTTGAATTTCAAAGTAGCATCTGTATTTAAGCTTGGAATGAGTATTGCTGAAAGATAGGCCCTCTAAGTGGCACTGTTTGGGATTCCTTTCCTTGATGATTACTGGAGAGCTAAGATAATCCTAAAATTACATTTTATTCTCTTTAGTGGGTCAGCAATAAAATTATGATAATGAAATAGTTGGAGTCCATTAATCAGTTGAATTAGTGAAATACATACATTTTTTTAAAACATTTGCAAATATTGAGCATCTGCCCTCTGGTGGTCAGTGCACATCATAGGTAATGGTTGAATGGCCACTTAGGTTCTTATGTAAATAGATTGTCTTTTTGTGTCAGGATCATTGCATTTTATTAAAGACATTTTTTAACTTTTATAAGATTTTTATAGAAGTGTAAAAGCAGCTTTTAGTGTATTGACAGCAGCATTATTATGGTTGTTTTCAAGGGCCTCATTTTATAAAGATGTGTTTTTTTTTTTCACCTTCATGTAAGTAGAAAACAAAACAAAAAACCCCAAGGTATTTGGATGCTAAGATTTTGGAATGTGTTGAACAATTAGAAAAATTATACCATGGTCAGCAAACAGGGCTGTCTGTGATTCGCATGTTGGGTTTGTAATAAATTTGCTAATCACACAAAAACAGAGTTTATTAATCTTTCCACTTTAAAAAACATTATACCAAACTATTCAAAAGTTGAAGGGTATTTTCTTCACCCAAATTTACATAGAAGTCACATAAGTTAGTTACTTACGAAACTGTAAATGGGATAGAGTGATCTAAGAGGAGGATTCTGGAAGTTTGAGCTTTATAATGTAGTTACTTTCTGCTATTAAACTATGACTCTCCTCGGGAGGAAACTTATTTGAGAGTAAATCTTGTAATTTGTTTGATTTTTTTAGTTGAAAGTGTGTCAGTTTCGATCTAAGACTGGTTCTATCAGTAGGTAGAGAATATACAAGAAATGCTACCTTGAATCACTGCCCATTCTGCTTGCTCTCTGTTTATTATTTTTGCAGAGACCTACTGCTTATTACTCACACTTTTATATCTATTTGAAATTTGTTGCCTGGAGCCATAGTCTACTGACTCTCAAATTTTAATGCCTGCATAACATCTGGGGACCTTGTTAAAATACATATTCTGATTCTATTGATCTGGCTGTGGCCTAAAATTATCCATTTATAACATATGAATTGCAAACCCACTGAGACTCCATTTCATCTAAGTTTTCTTGGTCTCTTGACTCTTAATTTTTCAAGTTTCCTAGTACAGTTTTAAGATTTCTGCTCCCAGTAAATAATCTAGCTGGTTCTTTGTTTCTGATTACCTAAAACACTCATGGCATATATCTATCTCATTTTTTTTACTCATGTAGTATAATGTTTCTACCAAGTCCATTCTATTTATAATATTCTCATCCTAGCTCCTCCATTCTACACCCATTTTTGGTAAAGCACCAGGAAAGGAGAAGACAAAAACAAATCAACAGGAAATAATAGGAAAAGTTATTAGGAACTTTTTGTAAGTAGTATGGTATAATAGGGACTTTCATGAATTTGGGAATCAGACTGATCTATTCATATTCTGACTTTGCCACTGATTAGCAGTGAATGTTAGCACTCAATTCCTGGACCTCATCAACCACACTGAGGAAACCAGTATACAGAGACTCAGTTAATAGTTTGGTCCTAACATGTATACCTAATTTATAGTTATAGATATAGATATAGATATAGATTATATAGATATAGGTATAGATATAGATATAGATATATAGATATATATCTTACATATTTTAGCCCCTCAACATTTTAATTCTTAATGTTTATAACACATGATGAATTATTTTTTTTAAAGTCTTATTGCCTGTGTGATTAGTTTAAGAGTTAAAAATGTATATCTTTGCCTCATTTATTTGGTATCCTTTGCACAAAAGTTTTCTATCTTACCAGCTGGATTGATACCTAAGTTTCTACTTTTCTTTTAGGTCTCATGTGTCTCCTTTTCAGCAAGCCAAAGACTTTTAATTATAAAACATTTCCATTTTTCTCTTTTGAAGTAGGTGGTAACTATTTTTAGAACACTTACAAACTCATCCTCTAGACCCTATATCTAAGAAAAATATTCTAGGAATAAAGAATTCCATGCACAAAAAAAGAAAATACATACCACAAATTATTACTTTCAGTGACTCTTTGACATAGCAATCCCTGAAAGTTAGATAATGTCAGAAGATCCCTTAGGCAAAAATTGACAAGATGTGGGTTATAGGATTTATAAAGTAATAAGACAAAGGAAGAGAAGAGATTTAGAATGATTTCCATATTTCTAATTTAGGGGATTGAGTAGAAAATAGTAACTCAACATTCAAAAAGAATAGGTGTTTGAGGAAAAACAAACTGAATTTTGAATGTATGGAGCTTGAGGTACCCATAGGACATCTTCG
This sequence comes from Antrozous pallidus, assembly GCA_027563665.1. Lineage (NCBI taxonomy): Eukaryota > Metazoa > Chordata > Mammalia > Chiroptera > Vespertilionidae > Antrozous > Antrozous pallidus. Next base: position 76,002,682 of record CM050508.1, read on the forward strand.
GAAAATAGTAAAAAAATTAAATGAAGAGTAGGATAAATTTTAGCCCAGGAGAAGTAGTAAGCATGGAGTTTTGGAGAATGTCACCATTTAAGAAGCAGAAAGAAACAAGTAGCCAAGGAAGTGACATTCTGACATGTCGTTGGCAGCTCTGGGAAATCTGAAAATGGTACTTTCTAACTGTAAGAGCTTTTGAGACTTCCATCATTTACATGATGAATTTAAAATATCTGAGGATGTTCTTGAGCCTGGACCACAGTCCCAGACAAAGAAAGCCACATAAGCATGTAAAAATATTCTTTGTGTTATATGCTTTGCATTATTTTAATAAAGCTAAATAATATCAGCTGATTCAAAAACTTTGTTATGTTTTATTTGATACACAAACACGCACCTATATGCATGTCTTTCTCCTTTTTCCATCTCTTTAGTGTGCCTTTCCTCCTGGAACATATAATAGAAATCCCACACTGTACTATTTATTGGCCATGTGGCTACCTTTTCCTCTGAAACTGTGCCAAGCCTTTGCTCTATGTGAGCTATCTAAAAGTATCCATAAACTAATTTTTAATATCTTTATTTTTATGTATTTGTAAACTGTCTTACTCAGTGTATTTTAAGATCCTGAAAATAGAAATTTTGTTTTTGTCTTATAACAAACTATGCTTATATATAACCGTCCTTAAAATTCCTGTCAGTCTACTTCTTGAATGATATATTCCAAATACCTTTGCATGACAAAGTCTTTAGTAGTCTCATTCAAAAATACCACTGACTCTTATCTGCCCTATTTCAGCTCTCCTCACCAGTCATAATCTGTACCCACCATTCTAAGTTAGTGGATTTTGTTGCCTTTTCTTAAAAATACTATGATTTTTCATGCCTCATATTTTTTTCTTTGTTGTTCCTTAAGTCTGAAACAACTACTTCTTTCTTTCCTGGTGAACTTCTGTTTGAAATACACAGATTTAATTTTCCCAGATAAAAGTATCATCAATTCTGGCTTCCACCTCATGTATTATGGTTATGTTTTATGTCTTTCTTCTCCATCAGATTATGAATTAGTTGATAGTAGAAAATGATTTTCTTTGAATCTTTATGACCTGTTTTACTGTCATGCAAAAATAGATACAGAATAAATAGCTTTGAATAAAACAATCAATTAATGATTTTCTTTTAATGCCTTGCAAAGCATCTTATTTAATGTCTTAGTCAACAATAAGGTGATAGAAGTAAAAAAAAAGATATGACAGAAAGATTTGAAATCTTTCATGGAGATGAAGATTTTAATTCTTAATTCAGCCTCTTTAGCAGATAATCTTACTCAGTTGACTTGATTTCTTCCTACTATAAAAAAATGGTTGTGAGATCAATTGAAGGACTTGTATGCATGCATATAAGCATAACCAATGGATACAAGACCCTGGGGGAGGTGAAAGCATATGCAGGGGGGTAGGGGAGGATGGGGGAAGGTCAATGCGAAAAATATAGAGACATATAATGCTATTTGTAATACTTTAAACAATAAAATTAAATTTTAAAAATGGGGTGTGTAGCAATATTTCTATTTCTAGTAAGTTCAGTAATCATGTATATTAATTTCTTAGGTGGGATGCTTAAAAAGGAACCGTGGACAGCCAGAAATGTATTGTTATTTAATTGGGGCTTTCCCGATTTTCTCCTAGTAACAAACGTCCTTTTGCTAATAAGACCTTCTTCAGGACCCTAGTTTTGGAAGAAGATAATAATTAAATTATTCTGATGGAACAGAAGGAGAATAGGACATCAGGAATATCATCATTCTGTTGCCATACGTACACATATACACACATATATATGCACAACATGGTGTTCCTTAAGGCACCTCTGCTAAAATATAAGGAGTATACATGAAAGATTATTCTTCCAAATGTTGGAAAATAAAAGAATCATCATTAACAAAGCAGCTGACAAAATAATTGCTAGAGTTGGAATCAAAAACTGTAGATTGGTAACTTGGTCCTAATGTAGTCTAGTTGTATAATCCTTACAATTTACCTAACTTTTTAACTTCATTTTTGAAATATTTCAAGTGAAGGCAGTTTAGTTCCTGTAAATCATAAATGAGAGTATAAATGTAATTTGTAAATTGTGGGAAATTGTTCTAATATGAGATACTATTTTATTGTTATTGAAACTTAGACAATGCTGTTTCAATTATTTATCTGTAGCTTTGTTTTGTAAACATTTGAGGACTATGATAAGGACAGTTGTGTCTATTAGCTACCAATACCAGTATCCATGATCTATCAACTCAGGAAGAAAATAGAAGACATGTGGTAAATTGTGGGACCATAATTTCCATTTATCTATATGAAGTAAATAATTCTACCAATGGGTTAGAAATATCCTAAACCACAAACTTAAAAAGAATGACATATTTCTACCTTAGTGCTCTGCTGAATAAACATCACATCTCTCCAGCTGTTTGTCATCAATCAAGAATACTTGATTTCAAAGGGTTTGGGTATGTATGTGTGTATGTTCATGTCTCTTCAAGGATAAATTATATATATATATATATATATATATATATATATATATATATATATTCATTTTAATCATTGCCCAAGGATGTATTTCCATTGATCTTTAAAGAGAGTGGAAGGAAGGAGAGAGATGTTGATGTGAGAGAGACACATTGATTGATTGTCTCCCATAGGAGCCCCGACTGAGCCTGCAACAGAGGTATGTAAACCCCAGACCCTTCAGTCTGTAGGCCAGCATTCTAGTCACTGAGCCAAACAGGCTAGGTTGTTTTGTTTGTTTCTTTATTATGGCTGACAGTTGTATAGATGTCCCCATTTCTCTTCCCTTTGCCCCCCTCCAACTAATCCCTGCCCCATACCAGGCCTTCACCACATTATCGCCTGTGTCCATGGTTTATGCATATGTGCATATATGTTCTTTGGTTAATCTCTACCCATTCTCCCAATCCCTCCCCTCTATCATATGTCAAGTGTATTGTATGTATCCATTTCTGGACATATTTAGATCATTAGTTTATTTTGATGTCTAGATTCCACTTATAAGTGAGATCATATGATACATGTCTTTCGCTGACTGGCTTAACATAATAATCTCCAGGTCCAACCATGCTGTCGCAAAGGGTAAGTAATCCTTCTTTTTAATAGCTGCATAGTATTCTATAGCATTCCATTGTATAAATGTACCACAGCATTTCTATCCACTCATCTACTGATGTGCACTTGGCTATTTCCAAACCTTAGCTATTTTAAATAACACTTCTATGAACTTAGGTGTCCATACGTACTTCTAAAAATTAGTCTTGATAGATCTATTATTATAAACAGAACAGAAATAAAATTGTATTTTTGCTCCATTGTTTAGAGAAAAAACAAAGATCATAGGAAAGCACAGATACTCAGAGCTAAAAACTAGATAACATAAACAATATGAAAATGGGTTGCCTACTAATAAATGAAAACAAATGTATTAAAAAATAAGACTGAGATAAATCTGTGATTTTTTTATCATTCTTTTGTGATTACTAGATTACTATACCCTGATATACAATATTTTTTTTATTTTCTTAGGGGGATCATTTTTAAAAGTCAGATATGGAATTAAAATAGACATTCACAGAAAACAGGAAATAGTTTCACCACTCACCACTTTTCTTTATATTTCCTTAAAAAAACACCCACATAAACAAGCATTATATTAACCTAATTGAAAAATGCTATCAGGGATAATATGTCTTTGACCCATCTATTTTCAAAAGAAATAAAGTGGTTTGAACAGCAAGAATACAGAATGGTAAGAGCATCCTTCTCTAATGCATTTTTAGAACACAGACTTTAGCTGAAAAATATTGGCAATGAAGTTCTCTATAACATTTATTAAAAAATTAAGGACCAGATGTAGAAATAGAAATTTATATTTCTCCTTCCCTTAGATATAGGAGAAATTATCTATGTGAGTGAAGCATATTCATGAAACCCGTTATAACAAAATTGGTCATTGTGTGAGCATTACCACACAGCACCAAAAAAAGAAATATGGGAATCTAGGTATGATGCTGTTTTCAAGTTTTATAGAATACGTTTCATGAGTAAGCATAGTAATAATAGGCTCATTTCATAGAGGAGAAACTCAGATTCAGAAATGTAAAGTGATTAATATAACAAACTATCAAACTTTGTGCTGGAAAATATGTAGTTGAATCTGTAAAATGTAATTTGTCCTCAAGGGGCTTAAAGTCAAATGGAGAAGACAGACCCCCCCCCCACACACACACACACACAGAGAGAGAGAGAGAGAGAGAGAGAGAGAGAGAGAGAGAGAGAGAGAGAACAAGTATTGCCAACATAGGCATATAGGCAGGATGCTGAAAGTTTGTGGAAATAAGATTAGTCAATCTGAGTAGCAAGTTTAGAAAATGTTCACCAGAGGAAGGATTACTTCTGAGATGAGTTTTGAAATATGAGGAAGAGGTTCCATGTGTAATGGTTAGCACTCTGGACTCTGAAATCTGAGAAAGAGTTTGCCAGATAAGGAAGTGGCATGTCTTGCATCATGGAGACAGGTAATGGGTTTAGAGAACTACAAGTTAGAGACCTTGGACAGAACAAAACAAAACAAAAAATTATACAGAGAAAAGAATAGAGCTTTGGTGGCAGTCTTCATTAACAGAATATATTTATTCACATCTCCGTGTTAAGAATATCCTCAAATCACCCTAACCAGTTTGGCTCAGTGGATAGAACATCAGCCTACAGACTCAAGGGTCCCAGGTTTGATTCAGGTCAAAGGCATGTACCTTAGTTGCGGGCACATACCCATAGGGAGTGTGCAGGAGGCAGCTGATCCATCTTTCTCTCTCATCGATGTTTCTTTCTATCCCTCTCCCTTCCTCTCTGTAAAAAAATCAATAAAATATATTTTTAAAAAGAATTTACTCAAATGTATTTATGTTCTTGGATATTAAAGATAAAGCATGTCTTTCTTTCCAGAGACATTTCCATATAATAAATGTAAAGACATCTCCCCACCCTCCATGGAAAAAAAATTATTTAATTCCTGAGTAACAAAGACAATAGCTTCTCCAGAGTGGATTCCTGCATTGTGATGTAGAGAAAGTTTGGGTGCAACATCTACCAAGACCTGCCTCCACATATATTACCTCAATAAGACTTGAGGAGAAAGGAGAATTGAATTAAGCTAAAAGCTTTTGTTGCCTCCTGTTCCATGACTATGAACCTGCCTAAATTCATGTCAGCACACTGTCTCCTTAGCAGCCTCATGGTGGAAGTGTGGTGAGCCTAATTAGCAGCTACTACCATGCTGCTGCTTGGAAGCTACTTGGCCTTTGTGCAGTGGGTACGGGTCAGGCATGAGACTGGTAAGAAAGGCTGGATGAAAAGATCACTAGTATGTTAAACCAAACTTGAACACATCTCTTAAATGAAAGCCAAACCACAATCTGCTGCCATCCACAAATGAATCTAGTTAGATAGAATGCTCAATTTAGATAAAGGGACTCATTTACTTTAGAAGGTTATTAGCAAAAATGTAGAATTTCATACTATTTTTATATTTAAGTAACATATATAACTACTTGAATTTGCCTGATAAAGGGCTAATATTCTCGTATCTTTAAAATTGACTTGACTTTTATGATAATGTTACTGTGCAAACAAGTGGAACACAGGTTTTGAGAGCTTTTAAAAATGTGTTCCTTGGGGTTTAGGAAAGAACAAGCTAATGCTCTGGTTTATACTGTATGAATAAATCAATTCCACAGTATGGGAATTTTACCACATAATGTGCCCATTCTGAAATTTGATGTTGAATACCTTGATTGTTTTAAATTGTATTCAAGAAAATATAAATTTTTATATGAAACACATAAAATATATGGTCAATCTCATTTTGGTGAATAAGAGTTGTAATATGAAGTGATGATTGTCAGGCTTTTATTATGTTTCATTTTATTTTGTTCTAAGGTGACTGATGTCTATGCCAAACTGGAAGCTTTGTCAATATGTTTTATTTTATAAAATTATTTTGAAGATGTACTCGTTATGGATAATGTTATTTGTGCAGTTTTGGTATAGTCATTACTTAATCTTCATTCCATGGATGTGTTGATAAAAGTATATTACAAAAACCATGCATTTAGAAGTTCATGATTACCCATTTTTCTCACACCCAAAATTTAGGATTTCACATTTACCTTAGATTTCTTATTTGCAATAGTCAACCTTGGGGAAAATATCCAATGTAGTGCAGGAGTGACACTATATCAGGGAATACATTCATTGAGCTTATAGAAGATACTAGTATACACAGATTTAGAAGGAACCGCCTATGTTTTTCCATACAGTGTACTTTGTCACTATATAAGCTGATTCAGCAGGATTTTGCAATACAATGTTTTGTACCATAAATGTGTAAAAACTCTCAGAATTACCATATATCTACATATTTGATTATTCTAAATAATCAAAACCACTAATGGTAAAGTTTATACTCTTATGGTATAACTATTAAGAGTTGAATAGAGTTCAGAGATTATTAACATGACACTTTTCTATTGCTGGTAAGGAAGCTAGAACCCAAAAAAGATATCCAAACAAGGTCAGCAGTTAATTGATAAGAAATAGTTAAAAAATTCCAGGGCTCCCAAATGTCAACTAGCCACATCCTTGAACAGGAGAGCACATGATCACCTCCTACCTTCTCACAACCTATTGCTCCTGCATTAGATTTGACCGAGCACAGTGTTCATGATATAATGACCATAGTCAAAGGAATAGCAATATCTTACCCTTCTGTTCATTCTGGATAGAAGGTCTGTGAGGAGAATAACTCACAGAACAGTGATCAGATGAGATAGGAAGACAACTTTATTACTTTTACCAATGAAGGATACCCTGTTGCAGGGCTCTCTTACAAATAAGATTAAAGCATCTAAATCCTTAGTCATAAGTGGAACCTGCCACTGTTCCTGAAATAAATATTGGGTTGCTGCATATTACAAAAACCTGAAAACAAAAATTTAGTTATTGAAAGGTTAAAGTTGGTGTGTGGGCAGGCTATGTTAATTTCAGATGGTGAATAAAGAAAAATTGAATTTATTTGAAGAGAGGAAATGGGGTTGGGGATATCCAAAGGGAAGGGCTACAAAGCACAGAGCCAGAGAATTAGTTGGCTGATAGTCGCCCCAAGAACTGGAGTCTCTCCTTATATGCAGCCACTGGCAGGAAGCTTTTGTCCTCAGTGGGTTTTAGGCACTTGGTTGGTGGACTTGGACAGTGGGTGGGGTTAACAAGAATGCAGATGTTCAATCCAGTGCTTCTTGGCAGTCCAGTTCCTTATATGGTTTGATTCCTAGTATCTGGCATTTCCTGTCTTTTTTCTCCTGTGGTGGGGCCATTAAGAATTATATTGCCTTGTAAGTCCTAGTATTTATGTGAGCCCGCTGGAGTATTGTAGGAGGAGAGGGAGGATGAAGTGGTGAGAAAGAGAAGAGAACACAAGGTAGTTAATACTACATGTCTAGTTTACTGGATTATAACCATAGGACTAAGTGTGAGAGAGAGAGAGAGAGAGAGAGAGAGAGAGAGAGAGAGAGAGAGAGGATTGGAACATAATTAGAAATAGATTGGATAATTAGCATGCTTCCAAGGTACAGCCTAAGTAATTTATCCATCTGCCTATATTGAAGGGAAGGGGAAAAGACACCATATTTTAAATATTAATTGTCCATGACCACTAGTAAACATGGTCCAAACAATGTCTGGAACTCTAATTAAGCATCTCATATTTTCTCTTAGAGAGAAGCACCCAAAGTAGTATATAAATAACTTGATGAAACAGGGATACCATTGTATAGTAGAAAGAAATCCATTTTTGAGGAATGTAGATGTGGGTTTGAATCTAGTCCTGAGAACTAAGAAAATGTGCTGAGGTTTGGTGAGCTCCAGTTTGCTTATCTATACAAAGTGCTCTTTAAAGAAGTAATTCCTACTTTACCCTTATATTCTCCTCAGTGATGTACAGTTTTTTCTAACTTCCCATTCACTACTGTAACTATCACTACTAACTACTACAATGACATAGTTCTTGTGATTTTTTACTGCATTTCACAGTTCCCTGCTTTTTACTTTCGTCAGGTTTATGTCTTCAATTACTTGCTAGTAAACCCCAAATGTTCCTCAGGTATCTCAGTTTGAGAAGACTAAAGGGAAAATAATCATCTTTCCTCCCCAACACTGTTCTTTCCTTTGCTACCTGTTTGAAAAACATTAATTTTATTCTAATGACTCAATCCAGAAATCTGAGAGTTTTTCTACCTCCTTTTCTTTCTTAGACACACATAGGCATCTTTCATTGTTAGTTTTCTTCTTTTTCCTCCTTTGCTGTCATCATCATTTTTCTCCTATATTGATGTAATAGGTTAAATACAGATCCTCCTACCCTGATAGTGACCCCCACTTCTCTGATCCAGCTCTAACTCTGCTGACAAAATGATGTTTATAAATGAAAAATAATGGCCTAAAACCCTTCAATGATTTATCAGAGCTTTCCAGATAAAGCTCCATTAAGGTTTCTCAACTTTGACACCACTGACATTTTGAGCCAGATAATTATTTGTTGTGACTTGGGAGCGAGCCATGTCTTGTGCATTGTAGAAAGTGTAGCAGCATCTCTGGCCTTCATTCACTAGATGCCAATTGTACCCCCTGGCCATTGAAATAACACAAAAAAATGTTTTGGTGCTGCCACATGCTTCCTGGGGACAAAATTCTTCACTGCTGAGACCCTCTGGGGTACTTGATCTGGCTACCTCACTTCCACGTCTCTGCAACAATATCATATTTTATAGCTTTCTCCAACATGAGCCCTTCATTCCAGTTATCCCAACTAGTCCCACTTTCCTAATCGTTCTGCTTCTCCATGCCCCCAAGCTTTCCCATGACTCTGCTAAATAATGATATTTTAGCTCTTAATGTCCTTTCCTCATCTAGTTGACTCCTATTTACCAACCTAAAAACTCAGCTCAGGCAGTGGTTTATCTTTGTAAATCTGTCCTCTTGTTGATCTGGATAAATTTTAAAAATATCTTTATCAAAGTACTCAAACTTCATTATATTTTTAATAAAACATCATTCATCTCTATCACACTATAAATTCTTGGCAATAAGTATCATGTCTTATTTGGTTTCCATTCTTAATGCCTTGCCACAGGTGGCATCCTTGATATATGTTCATCTTTACAAAAGGATATTCACCTCATAAGAATCAGGAAAATCACTTCTGTAAAGCACCATAGTAGTCATTGGGTTGATGTTAATTGCCTTTTTTATACATTTCCTAAACCTTCTAATAGGATTATTTATGCTAAGTTAAAAAAATGTTTTCATTGAGTTTTTCAAATTTTGACATTTTGGATAAACTGGTATAGACTTATAGCTTAGTTTTTAGCCACACATACTATCAATCCAGTGTGACTGGTCTTTTCATAGTCATCGGCTCAAACCTGCAGCTTTCCAATTTCAGTCTTTCATGTTCTCTCCCTTGTAGCCTTCTGACCTCTCCACTTGATGTAAATTTTTCTAAACCATGGAGGCCAACTCAATCCCAATTCCTCCATGAGAGCCTCTCCTACCCTCTAGCTCATAGAAAACTATGGCTATTGAGCCTTTAAACACAAGAGTCTGAACAAATTTAATTCATTTTGCTCATTTATCTAAATGAGAGGGGAGATACTATCAGGGAGACAAAGACTTATGAGAGACAATCAGCCTGAAAATGCAAGTAAGGAAAAAACTCCACAGCAAACAGAGTTATTCTGTCTAGTAAAGTATGTGGCCATTTGCAGTGACTTTATTTCTCAAGAGTAAATTTTGCATAATTGTATAATTTGGGTAATCATGTAAAAATGGTTTCCAGGAAAATGCCTAAAATTCAAATTAACCCTTACCCAGTGGTATGGCTCCATGGTTGAGCATTGACCTATGAACCAGGTGGTCACAGTTCAATTCCTGGTCAGGGCACAAGGCCACATTGCTGGCTAACTCACCAGTGTGGGATGTGCAGAAGGCAGCCTATTGATGATTCTCTCCCCATTGATGTTTCTTTCTCTCCCTCTCTCTTTTTCTCTGAAATCAATTTAAAAAATCAATTTTAAAAATCGTTTAAAATTTCAGATTAAGCCTTGAAAAGATATTGAATAAACAGAAGTGATCTTTCTTTCCTACAGCTCTTTATTTACTTAGCATGTTTTCCAAATGGTATCTGCACAAAGTCTGTGTCTATTAGGTCTTCTTGTTAAATAGAATTTGAAAACCTACTCATTGGAGTGTGGTGTTAGCCCTGAAACTGCAACAATGGCATTGCCTCTGTAACCTCATTTGCAAAAGAAAAAGATGATTAATGTTCTCCCTGTGAACTTGAAGGTATGATTGGTATTTCTTTAAAAATATACTTTCTATGACTCTGTGTGGTTACAAATATTCTACCTATAAGAAAGTCTCCTTATAACTCAGTTTTCTATTCCCTATGCTGAATGAAAGTTTCTGTCCTTACAATAGATTGCTCACTGGGAAGAGAATAAAAGCAATGCCATCCTGAATAAAAGATTTTGCTTTGGATATGTACATATGGAATATTTAAATGAAAGGAAATGTATTGTGCTATTTTGTGTTTGCCATGGCTTTTGGATTATCAATAAGTACTTAATAACTTCTGTCTGTATAAGGTAACCGGTATCTGAGCTCCTGTGCTATTGATTGTTGACATCTTTCTTTGTTAATTTAGACTTTTAAATGTAAGAAAAGAAAAGTGTCCTCAAATCAGCCTTCATGCTTTTGTATTGAACCAGTAACTTGGTAGCATTTATTAGAAATCTTCACAAATGCACAGAGCCTTTATAAATATAAAATTAGAAGCACAAATAATACCCACAATGAAACCCATTTTTCCCCATATCCTCTTAATCTGAAGTAAATGTGTTTTTATTTTCAAATACCTGGTAAAATTTATTTTAATAGTTGATATATCAAGGGGAATAGAGAGGAGATGGATGATAGTATTTTGGGGAGTCAAGAATCTGAAATAATGTGACTGAAGCAGAAGCGAAAAGTATTTCTCATAAGCACAATGAAGTTGTGAAGAAATCCAATAAGTATTTGCAGGGCGCATTGAGAATCCACTGGGAAAATTCTTTCTGTGTTCTCTCTCTCTCTCTCTCTCAACTCATATATAAAGGCAGGAATATTTATTTTACATGTTTATTTTATTATTAGGATAACTCAGTTGCTGTTTTGCTTGCTTATGTTATCCTTTGGGGGAGATTTTGTTTTTGTTTGTTCTTTTACACTGTCATAATATTTATTTTCCCCTTTTCATCTGGGCTCTGGATTTGGAGAAAGGTTGGGGAAAAGTTATGTAATGCTCCACTGGACCAGAAAATTAGTGAAGAGTGAACCTCCCAGAGGTCTACAGGTTCAGCCAAGTTGGGGTTAACATCCAGAAGCCTAGATGTTTATTGAAACTGGCAGAGCCTCTTGGGCCCACAGAAATGACCTGTGAATTCTGTGATGCAATGCATTCTGACAAGGTGTTCAGGATGCCTTGTATCCAGAGAGAATGGGACACTTTGAGAAGTGCTATTATGCCTTGGGTTAAAATGTAGGAGTTTAGGGAACATAAAAATGAAGGAAGATGGAAAAATAAATTAAACCTCTTATATCCCAAGAGTTTGAGTTTAAATTTAAGGATGCTTGCAAGTTTTGTATTTTTTATTTAAAATAGCATGTTCATTATGCCTGAAAGTATTTCATTGGGTGTTGTGTTTAAAAGAAATATTTATTTTATACATGGCTTTTGGATGATGAGAAATGTGCTAGGAGATTTGTCCCGGAGCTCCTATGACTAGTGTTTTTTTTTCTTTGAGGGGTGGGATTGGAGGCATTTTGGAAGTATATGGAGTGTTGAGTTTTAAGGTAGCAAAAATAACCATAGGCAAGAGAACATGTCAGAGTTGTCATCTGTATCAAGGGCTCATGTTTTATGTTAGCTAGTTTCTCTCTTAGGAAGGAATGGCTGAGCCAAAGGTGCTGTGGTGATAGCAGTAGAAGCAGCAGCAGAATAGCTCACACAGCACTAAGCATTTTATATGCATTATTTAATCTTTATAACTTACTAGGAAGATATTGTGTTGTTAAAAGTAGTAAACAGGCATAAAAATTATCTCGTCAAAATAACTTAATGGAGCTTAAATTTTAAAGTAGGATATTGAGACTACAAAATTCTTGTTTTACCAGATACACTATTTTGCAAAATCACTAACTTGGAAGGAGAGGTGCCCTAGCTTTAGAATTTCTGGTATTAATTTCAAGATTCATTCAAACCTATACTTGTGGTTCTAGGAATAATGGCATCAGAAGGGATAGATGTATAATTGTGATCTGGAGGAGAGATTGCACATTTATTCATGTCTTTGGTTAAAACACTTGATTTCCACCCATCCTCCAATTCTCCTCTACAAGATAATATTTAGGGTATTGGGGGAATATGCCTTCTTTCAACACAGTCTCACACTATAGATGTAAATTCTTAATTGTGCAAGGGATGATCGTGCTCATTCAAGAATCACCTTTTCCAGCTGCCTCTTCCTAGATTTCAGAAGGAGAATGAGGTAATTTCCTCTTTGTCCTCAGGTTTTCCCCTTAATGGCTTGGAGACCTGGCCAAGGATTGATGAAATCTGGAGCTCAGGCTCTGATGTATCTCCCTCTTTTCTTTCCCCCCAAATACCTGTGTATTGGATGAATAAAGATGTTCTTTTGTTTCTCTTTATTAAACATTTACATGATATGGAAGCACACCTCTGGCTTAGTATTTATTGTATTACACTGTGCTAGAAAAATCCTGTATTAGAAAAATATTTTCTCTTGCCCATTCAGAACCCTATTGGGCAAGAGATATTCTAGTACAGGAGTGTGGGGCAGCCTGGCGAGGGGCCTGTGGTGGTTTGCAGGCCAACATGCCCCCCCATTCCTCTTCTTCTTAAAGAGAAATTTATCTGATAAAATTAAGCACTAAAATGTAGAAAACTGCCCTAGCCAGTTTGGCTCAGTTGAAAGAGTGTTAGCCTGCCAACCCAAGGGTATTGAGTTCCATTCCGGTCACATACCTTGGTTGCAATCTCCTCCCCGGCTGGGCCCTGATAGAGGCTCATGTGGGAGGCAAGCAGTTGATGGGGTTTTCTCACATCGATATTTCTCTGTGTGTTTCCCTTTCTCTTCCTCTCTCTCTCTCTCTCTCTCTCTCTCTCTCTCTCTCTCTCTCTCTCTCTATATATATATATATATATATATATATATATATATGAATATTTTAAAAAAGGGGGTTACTGTGACTCACGTGCTTGAGCTTGGTCAAAGCCCCTGGTCAGCTCTGCTGCTTGCCTTTCAGGTGCGGCTGGCGCTGAATTGGCTGGCGTTGCACAATGAGAAGCAGCTGTCACTGGGCTCCATTAAATAAGAGAAATCAAAGAGCTAAGAGTAAATAATAATACAAAAATATACTGTGTTTTGGATAAACTCACAACTGTAAACCTACTTTTGCCTACCCTGTATTTTAACAGCCTTTGCATCCTGTCTTCTTTCCTTCTTACTCTGTAAGACAGATTTGACTCATGTATTACATGTTGCTATATAAAATTGAAACAAGGAAAGCATAGCAGGTTCCAATTTGATCTGCAGTGACAGATTGTGTGTGGATCAAGAAGACTATATTTGACAACTGTTCTATATACCTGAGTATGCATGCAATAGTTTGGCTAAACTCCAGAGTCAATGTTGGTTACAGTTGATTGATAAAAATGTGTTTCCTTTTCAAGGTCAAATTAATTTTTAAGTTTTATTTTGCTTACTGAGCAGCTTCCATGAGGAATTCCAGTTTAACATTATATCTGTGCCTGCATTTTCTCACTTAAATGTATAAACCTGCCCTTAACTTCAGTGTATCTGATACATTGTATGAAGACACTAAAAAAAAAAAAAAAAAGAAAAAAGAAAAAAAAAAAACCTTCTTTCAGAATTTCATTTTATTCAGATTTACCTCACATAACCTGAGATAATTTAGAATTACAGGTGGTAGTAGAAAATCCCCTCATGGTACTAAACAGAGTAGGAAAAAAGAAAAACAACCTTTTATATACTACATAATATACCTGCTTTGACAACATTAATGGTTGAAAAATATAAATATTTTAGGACACATTCATGAAAAACCAACAAAAAATAGGCTTTTAGCCTTAAAAAATGATATTTGTATTATAGTATAGTATAATATAATATAATATAATCTATATATATAAAAGCCTAAGCAACTGTTAGGACTGGTTGACAAACAACTAGTTGACTGGTCGCTATGATGTGCACTGACCACCAGGGGACAGGCACTCAATGCAAGATTTGCCCCCTGGTCATCAGTGCGCTCCCACAGCCAACCTCCCACAGCTGGTGGCTGGCAAACCTTCTGCGGCCCCTCCCTCTGGCCAGCTGGCCCCGAGCAGCCCCAACTGGGACTGGGCAAGATGGCCACGATTGGCCCCAATTGCTGGCTAGGCAGAGGGATCCCACATGTGCACAAATTCGTGCACTAGGCCTCTAGTCTATATATAATATAATATATAATATAATATAATATAAATATTTTTTGCTTTATTCAGGTACATAATATTACCCTCAGATGTTAGAATTAAGAATGCTCCTTTGAAATAGTACTTTTCAACATTATTTGATCATGGGAAAGGTCTAAAGCAACTTCTGATCTCTTTCGATGGGAACCCTTGTCATGTTAGGCAGAAGAAAAACTCTAACAGCTTAATTTTCTAGAACTGTTTTACACTATATCAAAGCTGTAGTGATATTGGAACTTAATGAATACATGTTTATCAGAGTGACAGGTTTAAAAATGAATTAAAAACGGTCACCTTTTCTAGTTACAGTTTAAAAACTCTGAAAGTGGGGGCTTTTATGAGCAGATTTTTAAATGAAGCATTTGTAAAATAAGCCAACTAATCTCAACAAATAAAAATGGGGATTTAACAGTTGATTTGGTTTGTTTGGAAAGTACAGGATTCGTCTCTCAAAGGAGCTCTTGATTATTGAACTAACCTTTGAAGTAACATTTCTATTTTTATATACCAGTAGTCAGCAAACCACGGCTTGTGAGCCACATGCGGCTCTTTGGCCCATTGAGTGTGGTCTTCCACAAAATACAATGGCCTGGGTGAGTCTATTTTGAAGAAGTGGGATTAGAGGAAGTTTAAGTTTAAAAAAAATTGGCTCTCACAAGAAATTTCAGTCATTGTACTGTTGATATTTGGCTCTGTTGACTAATGAGTTTGCTGACCTCTGCTATATGCAGACTTCTCCTCAGACATTCCATGTTGTTCCTCCTCCAAGCCTTTAGTATGACATCCATTCTCTGAAAGCTGGGTGAGAGAGCCCATGTCTACACCTTTGGAAAGAGCAACATACGAGAGAGAATAATGAATTCTGAGATATCTTCAAAGTATTTAAAAGTTCCAAAGAATTCTTCCTCATGTTATTGGCATCTTTACAACACATCCTATTTTTCTAAAAAAAAAAAAAATTGTCCATATTTAAAGAGCTATTTATTTATTTTTTTGTTTATTTATTTATTTATTTGCAAAGGTGGAAATTTATTGAAAAATAAGTACAGGCTCCCATGTGCGGAAGGGGACAGAATCTCACAGCACAGACTCCCATGTGGGGGTGGGGAAAGAGTCCCACTGAGTTCCTTTTTTTCATGGTTTATAAAGGCTGAAGTTTTTGTGCCTTGATATCCACTCTGATTGGTCACTATTTCCCTTTGATTTGGTCACTATAGCAGTTCCTGAGCTCAAAGGTCAAACCTCACATGGTATATGTGAGGACCTCCCTTATTTTGTAAATATAGACCTTTGGCTACTCCCAGTTCCTTTAACTTATGGAAATATAATGCTGCCTCTCCCTTATCTTATGGAAATGTAACTTCTGCTGGCTCCATGCTCCCTGTCTTAAGGAAATGTAAACTTTGCAACTCTGTAGCCTGTGCTTTTTCCATGGACCCTCTTAATTTCTAATTTATTTTCTAAACCTGCCTCTTTCCCCCTAAGAATTCTTATTTTAGTCCCCGCTCAGATTAGGAAACCCCAACTTCCATTGGGAACAGAGTACATATACACCAGGTCTTTCTGGCTACTTCCTGCTAGCAAATGGGTTGTAGTTTGGGGGCAGCAGTCAGGGTCCCATCAGAAGTGGGAGGTCTAAGGGTCCACAGGAGATGGGTTTAGCAGCATCCATTTGGGGTTCTATGCAGAGATCCATTTGTAGCTTTAAGGCTTCTAAATGGGAGGATATGAAACATACCGAAGGTTAAACAGGCAATGGTTAAAGATGAGTAATAAAAACAGCATGAACAAAGATCTGAGAAGGAGCGTTATTTTTAAATTTGATCTCTTTATAAAAACCATCCAAAAATCATGTACATAAAAGTGTTTCATTTTCACTCCATTCTATTAACCTAGCTCTTATCTCTAACTCTTATATTTCTTAATGTTCTGTACACATTTGCATTCATAGAACATTTTTAACTTCATTGACAGCAAGCAATATACTTTATTAATCTTTATAATCATAATACCTAGTAAAGTACTTCACATGTAGCTGATTTAATTAATGCCTATCAAATTAATGTTTTAATAATTGAATGAATGAATCCAGTTGATGACTATAAATATTATTTAGAAAACTCTAGCTTTAGCCTGGGAAAAAACAAGAAATAGGTATTAGTGTTTTTGGTTTTTGTTTTTATGGAGGGTTTTTTGGTAGCATGAATACCTACAGTGAAAAAATTGCTCAGATTGGTTAAAATGTTAATTTTCAGCAGTTCAAGGTGCATGACACAAAGAATGACATTCTGGGTCTTCAGAAAAATGTTGAGACCCTACCACCTAAACTATAAACATCAGAAAGAAATGTTTACAACTCTCAGCTACTAAATACTGTGTTAGATTATTTTCCTACTTAATCTCCTTCCTAAGTCTTCTCAACAAACTTGCTATGTGATGATTAGTATCTCCATTCTTACAGAGAAAAATTTAAGTCATCTTGTCCAAAGTTAAGCTAGACTAATAAATGGCCAGCTAACAAATCCACACCCTGTTTTGTCTGACACCAAGTACCTCTTCTTTCTAATATACTATTCTGTTTTGAAGATCATCTTTAAAGGAGATGATGTTACAGACTGAATTGTAGACCCTCCCAATCCATTTGATGAAGCCCTAAGCCCCAAAGTGACTCTATTTGGAAACAGGACCTTTAAAGAGGAACTTAATATCAAATGAGAACCTAAATGTGAGGTTCTACTTCAATATGACTGATGTCCTTGTAAGAAAAGGAAACGAAACCCAGGATATGCTTGTACAGAGAAAAGGGCCTACGAGAACACAGTGAGAAAGGAGCCAGATGCAAACCAAAAGAGAGGCCATCAGAAAACAAATCCCAACTGGCACCTTAAACTTGATCTTCCAGCCTCCAGAGCTCTGAGGAAATAAATTTCTGTTGTTTAAGCCACCACCAGTCTGTGGTATTTTTCCTAGCTGACTGATACAGAAATTATTACAAATCAAAATATATGCAGTTAAGAAAAAAATTCATAGGGCTAGACACTTGGAAATGATCTAAATATACAATGTCTCAGTATTTCGTGTGGCAACCACATTCAGTCATATCAAAACTAGAAGTATTTATTGAACACTTACTATGGCCCTGCCAATTCATCACCTAGCAAGGTTTCTGAGCCTCTGGACTTGGCTTCCCTTCACAGTCTCCACAATTCCATTTTGTGGAACCACCTTTCTAGATTGTAGCATAATAACGCTGGCATCATTGTACTTTGCTAAATACAAACACTGCCAGTTCCTAAAGCTAAGAGCACAGGACTTACTGCGAATTCTTTTCCTAGGACTATGATGGATTGCACATGCATAGTGTGGCAGATTCTGTTTACTGAGGATGCATTATGTTTCCCAGATGCTCATTTCCCTCTTTTCTTCTATTTACCTCTTCTAGTCCCAGAACATCTTTTGAAGTATGTGTGACACTTTTTCCCTCAACTCCGGGAGACTGGAAAGATATTTGTACAACACGAAAGACTACTCAGTCATTGTGTCTAAGGGGTAGTGCTCTTCTTCCTGTTTGCCCATGGGTTGCTGTTTTTCTGGGTGCTGCAATTTTAAATGATTTTATTTATGCAATATTTTTTCAGTGTTGCTGGCCTCTTTCAAATTGAAATGATGAAAATTATTTTGAGAATTCTGAAGTAAAACAGTTATTGCTTTCTATTCCAGCCCAACTGGTGGGAGGAAAATGGTTTATCATGATAATCACGCCATTAGATGACAAGGCAATCAAGCACTCAAAATGTCATTTGTCATTTGAAAAGACAAGCTTATAACTAGTATTGTGGGTGACTTGACATCTGTAATCAAAAGAGCTTGACTTTAAAAGGAAAAGAGTCTTACAAGGCTATTCAAGCCAGGAGATTAGGCTTGTCAGAATCATTAGTTCCCTTTAAGTTCAAATAGAATAAATCCTTTGTTGACTTACTGGCAGATCATTCTCTATCAGAGTCCCATCTCCTGTCCAAATTCCCTGGGGAGGGACATCAGTGACATTATTAAGTTAACGGTCACCTCTGAGCTCTATGGTAGAAGATCGTTTTTTATAGGAGATTTTGGTCACAAATGGAAAAAAAAATTGCAACAACCAGGAAATCTTCTGGATACTAATATAGAAATGTAAAAGGAACACAGAGGCAGCAGCTAGAGGATTTTCTGCATTTTGCAGTGGTATCTTCTGAGTTTTGCAATGCCAGGTAATCCCTGGGACAACTAAAATAAAATAAAAATTCTGAAAGACTATCTGCAGGATAACTATCAGGACAATGAACTTGGTGTCAGATCAAATATGAATGATCATTAAGATCAGAGAGCCTCCTCTTGGTACATTAGACCACTTCTTTTTGGAAGAAATCATTAGAAAAAGCATTCCAAGGCAGGATTTACAGGAATGTGGTATATAAAATATTTATGATATACAATAGTTATTTTATATCAATTCTGAATGGTAATCACTAATATGCTATTTTTTTCACATTTTTGTTATTTATATATCTTATCTAATAATGGACAAACATGTAAATTGACTGTACCTCTTCTACACCCATAGCCAATCAGAGTCAAAGATGTCAGTTAATTTGCATACATAGGGGCCCCATGCCTGGGTCTAAGGCGTGGGCTCTGAGCAGCCTGAGAAGGGCCTGAGCCAGGGGCCTCCTGGGAAGGGCCAAGCCTGTAATCAGAATCAGCTATTGGAAGGAGTGATCAGAGCCAGCTGTGGGCCAGAGGCTTTCAGTCTGGGCAGGGGTGGAGCAGTGATCGGTGGGAGCTGGGCGTCCACTGCCCAGGCTAAGAAATGTCATATTATGCCCTAGCTGGTTTGGCTCAGTGGATAATGCCTCACCTGCCTACCACAGGGTCTGGGTTCAGTTCTGATCAAGGGCATGTACTTAGGTTGCAGGCTCCTCCCTGGCCTGAGGCCAGATCAGGGCTCATGCAGGAAAGAACCAACCAAAGTGTTCCTCTCACTTTGATGTTTCTCTGTCTTTCCCTTTCTCTTCCATATTCTCTAAAAGTCAATGGAAACATATCCTCAGGTAAGGAGAAAGAAAGAGGAAAGAAAGAAAGAAAGAAAGAAAGAAAGAAAGAAAGAAAGAAAGAAAGAAAGAAAGAAAGAAAGAAAGAAAGAAGGAAGGAAGGAAGGAAGGAAGGAAGGAAGGAAGGAAGGAAGGAAGGAAGGAAGGAAGAAATGTCATATCCACCCTAATTGGGTTGACTCAGTGGATAGAGCATTGGCCTGTGGACTCAAGGGTCCCAGGTTTGATTCCTATCAAGGGCACATCTCTAGTAGGGAGTGTGCAAGAGGCACCTGAATCAATGTTTCTCTCTCATCAATGTTTATAACTCTCTATCCCTCTCCTTTCCTCGCTGTCAGAAAATCAATAAAATATATTACAAAAAAATGTCATATCCTATAAAAGACACATCTTGAAAATGCCTAAAGAAAGTTATCATTTTTTTCCTGGTGAAGGGACTGGAGTCCATGTTGATGATAACACCTTGGTGGCTGTGGTGACTAGCAGTGGCTGCAGCAGCAGGGTGATGGGGCTGGTAACTTCCCCTGATAAGCCTGGTCACCTCCTAAAAGGAGATGCCAGACTGTGACTTAGACCAGCTCCCTGTGGGGAACAGGCATAAGCTATCAGTAGGACTTCCCCTGAGGGCTCCCAGTATGTGAGAGGATGCAGGTTGGGCTGAGTGATCCCACAGACCCAGTGCATGAATTTCATGCAGCAGGTTCCTAGTCTTACATAATAATAGAGAAACATGTAAATTGACCATACCTCTGCTACATCCACAACCAATCAGAATAAATATGCAAATTAACCCAACAAAAATGGTGGTTAATTTGCATACACATCGGGGTCCAGGGAACCTCCTTGGCACCAAGGTCACACCCAGTTTGCCATCAAGTGGAGGCTTTAGGCTTGGAAAGGGGCTGAGCCTGGGATCGGAGGGAAGGGGCAAAAAATCAATGGAAACATATCCTCAGATGAGGATAAAAAGAAAAATATATCATTCTCAAAAGATATGAGTCTTAGAAAAAGTCTCATTTCAACACAAGATACACCAAGTGGGCTCTGAAAGATCTTGAAAACCCAGTATCTTAAACAGTACCTTTCTACTTAGGACCTATGATACAGATGCAGGAATGGTTTAGTCATTATCTGGAATGCATTAATTTTCATCTGAATCAGAATTGAAATCATAAAAATGCTGAGAAAAGGTCCCAGTTTTTTTTTCTTAATGTTGACCCCTGAGCCAACAAATAACATTTTAATGAGAAATCCAGTGAATAGAGAAGTACCCTAATATATTTAAAAACAGAATTAATTTGGAACTGATGCTTGAAGACTTGGTGTGAGATTGAGGGGAAAAAGGGTGACAAAATGGAATACAGATATTTGAAGAAAAACAACAAGAGTAAAACCTGAAAAATAAGAAGGACACTGAGGTTACTTAGTCAAATAAGATAGAGGGAATGCGGGGAAGAAATTGCACAAATATTGTCACGAAGAGCTTAGTTCTCAGAGTTATTTTTATATTAATGTCTGCTTCCAACATCACCACCCTCTACCAGTGTCCATTAAGTTCTTTCACAGAGAGTGATTTTTCCTTGAGGTGCCACCTGTGGAAGCATAAGCTGGCAGTTTAATTGAGTTCTGGTATTTTTTCATTCCAAGAAGATTCAGAATCCAGAAAGTGTAAAAGAGGGACAATAAACAAGTGTTCCTTGGCTCCTGGGTTTTGACCTAAATTCACTCAGCCAAATATACACTGCCTATTTGAAAAGAAACAAAACAGAAAGCTATTCTTTACTGACTCAGAAAATATATCCACTTTATTTTTCATTCCCTCCTCTGGAATGCTACTGATACATTTTGAAATTTTTTTCAAGTGTCTATTCTTTTTATAAAATAATAAGAAACTAAAAAAATAAAGGTCCATGCATGTGTTGAAACTCTATATGTCTAACATTTTATATTCAAAGCAATTACCTAATTAAGGGAGAGAAAAAAATGTCACCTAGTAAGGGATTCATCTATTATTACTGCTCTAGGGAAATCAAAATGCCTCTGTCTTGACTCATCATAAAAAATCAAGCAAAATAAATCTCTAATATAAATATATATATATATATATATATATATATATATTCACTTGAGAAGTGAGGACATTTTTCATTTATTTATTTACTAGAGGCTCAGTGCATGAAATTCTTGCATGGGGATGGGGGTTCCCCTCAGAACAGCCTGCACCCTCTCCAATCCAGGACCCCTCGAGGGATGTCTGACTGCCTGTTCCAGACCGGGCCTAAATTGATTGGCAGTTGGACAGGATATCCCTCTCACAATGGGGAGGCTCCTAACTGCTCACCTGCCTGCTGCCTGATAACCCTTAATTGCTCCCCCCGCCAGACTGGTCACCCCCAACTGCTCCCCTTGCTGGCCTAGTTGCCCCTAACTGCCTCCCTCACCAACATGGTCACCACTCACTGCCCCCCCTCTGCTGGCCTATTCACACCTCACTGCCCCCCTGCCAGCCTGGTCAACCTCAATTGTACCCCTGCAAGCCTGGTCACCTTCAACTTTCCCTTCTCCAGCCTGGTCACCTCTCACTACTCCCCTCTACCAGCCTGGTTGCTCCCAACTGCTCCCCATCAATTGGTTGCTTCCCACAGACACCCAACTAGGGGCAGGCATCAGAGCTGCAACCCAGGGAATGAAACATTTGATCCTCAGGTGCATGCTTACACTCTAATCATTGACCTTGCCAGCCAGGGCAAATTTTTAGATAAAATTGATATATTGTATTCATTTAAGGTGTACAATATAAGGATTCCATATATGTTTACATTTAAAAATTATTACTATAAAAATAAAAATATAAAAGTGATTACTATTATAATTCTAGTTATTTTTCATTACCACACAAAAATAGAATATTTTATGAGAACATTTAAAATCTCTCTTAGCAGCTTTCAAATAAACACCATATTATATATTAACTAGAGTCACCATATTGTACATTATGCCTCTTACTTATTTTATAACTGAACATCTGTATCTTTTTTACCACATTCACCTATTTTTTCTATCCCCCAAACTGTGCCTCTGGCAACCACCAATCTATGTTTATTTTTTAGATTTATTTTTTAGATTCTACATATAAATGAGATTTTATAATATTTGTCTTTCTCTGTCTGACTTATTTTCACTTAGCAAAATTTCCTCAACATCTATCCAAGTTGTTACAAATGGCAGGGTTTCTGGATTTTTGTTGTTGTTTTGTTTTTATGGCTTAATAATATTCCAGTGTATGTGTGCACGTATGTGTGTGATATTTTCTTGTTCCTCATCCATTTATTCATTGGTGACATTTAATGTTGTTTCATGCCCTGGCTATTTTAAGTAATGTTGCATTAAACGTGGAGAGGTTCAGATACATTTTAGAGTGAGTGTTTCCATTTTCTCAAAATACATATCCAGAAGTGGAATTGCTGGGTCATATGGTAGTATTATTTTTAATGTTTTGAGGACCCTCCATACTGAATTTCCATGATTGCTACACCAATATACATTCATACCAACAATGCATTAAGATTGCCTTTTCATCTCATACTAGCTAGCCAACACTTGTTAGTTCTTGTCTTGTTTGATAGCCATTCTAACAGGATGAGGTGATAGCTTATTGTGGATTTGATTTTCATTTCCCTGATGATTGTAATAATGAGCTGTAGATCATTTGTATGTCTTCTTTGGATAACTGTCTATTCAAATCCTGTGCCCATTTTTAGTTATATTGTTTGCTATTTTACTATTGAGTAGTTTGAGTTCCTTATATATTTTAATTATTAAGCCCTTATCAGATTTATGATTTGCAAATATTTTCCATTTAGTATGTTGCTTTTTCATTTTGATAATGAGTTCATTTGCTATGGAGAAACTTCTAAGTTTTATGCACTTCTACTTTTTTTATTTGCATTTGTTTTGCTTTTGCAGTGGATCAAAAAGTTATTGCCAAGACCAATGTCAAAGAATTTACCCCCCATTTTCTTCCAGGAGTTTTTATGGCTTCAAGTCTTACATTCAAGCCTTTAATCCATTTTGAGTTAATTTTTGTGAATGGTATAAAGTAATCGTCCAGTTTCATTCTTTTAAATATAGTTGTCCAGTTTTCTCAACATCATTTATTGAAGAGACTGTCCTTTTCCCATTTTATTTTCTTAGCTACTTTGTCTTAAATTAAGTAATCATATATGGATTTATTTATGGGATCTCCATTCTATTTCATTAATCTTTGTTTTTATGACAGTGTCATTCTTTTTGGATTACTTTAGCTTTGTAATATGGCTTGAAATCAGGAGACATGATGCTTCTATCTTTGTTCTTTGTTACTATTGTTTTGACAATTTGGGGCCTTTTGTTTTCCATACAAATTTAGAATGTTTGTTCTCTCAGTGAAAAATGACATTGGAATTTTGATAAGAATTACATTTAATCTGTAGGGTTTTATTTGTTTGTTTTCTTGCCCATATTCTGCTTGGATTCCTGATACTATGCTGAATAAGAGTGGCCAGAATGGGCTTTGTTGTGTTGTTCCTGATCTTATGCAAAAAGCATTAAGCTTTAACAGTTGAGCATGATGTTAGTTCTGGGCTAGTCATATATGGCCTTTATTATGTTGACAATGTTCCCTCTATACGCACTTGTATATGCCCTCATCACTCTATTATCTGTGTCCATTGGTTTTGCTATTATGCATGCATATAAGTTCTTTGGTTGATCTCTTATACCCTTCAACCCCCTGCACCTGCCTTTCCTTTGGGGTTTGACAGCTGGTTTGATGCTGATGTCTCTGGATCTATTTTTGTTCATTATATTCCACAAATGAGTGAGATCATGTGATACTTACCTTTCTCCAACTGGCTTATTTTGCTTAGTATAGTGCTCTCCAGGTCCATCCATGCTGCTGCAAATGGTAAAAATACCACCGTTTTTTAAATCCACTCATCTGCTGATGGAAACCTAGGCTTTTTCTAAATCCTAACTATTGTAAATTGTGCTGCTAGAAACATAGGGGTGCATATGTGCTTTCTGATTGGTGTTTTTGATTTTTTGGGATATATTTCTAGAAGTAGAATTACTGGGTCAAACTGGAGTTCTGTTTTTAATTTTTTTGAGGAAACTCCATATGTTTTTCACACCAGTCTGCATTCCTACCAGCAGTGCACAAGGATTCCTTTTTTCTCACATCCTTACCAGCACTTGTCATTTGTTGATTTGTTGATGATAGCCATTCTGACAGGTATGAGATGATACCTCATCGTCATTTTGATTTACTCTCTGGGGTGATTAGTGACTTTCAGCATATTTTGATAAATCTCTTGGCCTTCTATATTTCCATTTTCAAAAAGGGTCTATTTAGGTCTTTTTCTGTCTTTTTTTAAATTAGATTGTTTATCTTCCTTTTGTTAAAATGTATGAGTTTCCTATAAATTTTGGAGATTAAACTCTTATCAGTGATAACATTGCCAAATATGTTCTCCCCTGCAATGGACTTTCTTATTGTTTTCTTGATGGTTTCTTTTGCTGTGCAGAAGCTTTTTATTTTGATACAGTCCCATTTGTTTATTTTCTCCTTAGTTTCCATAATCCTAGGAGCAGTATCAGTAAAGATATTGATATGACATGTGCCTGTTATTTTGCTGCCTATAGTTTCTTCTAAGATTTTTATGGTACATATATTTATTGATTTAAGAGAGGAAGAGAGAGGGAGAGGGAGATAAAAACATTAATGATGAGAGATAATTATTGATCAACTGTCTCTTGCATGCTCCACACTGGGGATTGAGCCCACAACCCTGGAACGTGCTCTGACCAGGAATCATACCTCCTGGTTCATAGATCAATACTCAAGCACTGAGCTGTATGATCCTTTTAATGTACTTTTGGTTTGCTAACATTTTGTTAATGATATTTGCATCAACTTTTATCAAGGATATTGACATTTTTAAATAGTATAATCTATTTTAATCTAATTTAGCACTTAAACTCTGGTGTATATGTGCATGCCTGTATTTATCATCTATAATATAAACCTGTACATAAAGCTATTTTAACTTGATTTTTATAGCTGAATTATCAATTCTTTTCACAAGCCTGAAAATAAGTAAATAGATTATGCAGGAAACCAGTCATTACCTCACCAATAGAGATGTAAAAAGAACAAACAGGAAACCTGGTCAAACCTTAATGGTTCTGTTTACTCAATGCTTAGGTGAGACATTGGTAGCTGAAGCACCTGCCACTTTTAGTCTTATGTTAAGTCTGAACTATTCACATATTGTTTAGGTGACCCATTGGTAACTGAGGAAGTTTCCACAGTCTTAGTCTTACATTAATTCTTGCTGGTTGATTTCACTGTTGGAATTTCCTGACCTAAGGACAAGGATGTATCACTTAGTCCTAATAAAAGTGGACAGCAAAGCCAGAGCTGGTGGTGTCCTCCCCCTAGAGGTGGACTCCCACGTGGCCCCCATGATTCCCAAATTGATGCTTTTCCAGTCTCTCTTCATTTGTGTGCAGCCTTCTCCAGATCCTGAACCCTGACATGGGAACCCTGGACACATGGGATGTGAAAAGGATTCCCACAAGATTACATCTCAGAAAAGAAATATTCACAAATATAAATAGTTAACCTATATTTTAGCTTTGATAAGCACTTAACTCACTTTATAAAATTTTGATAAAACTTGCAATGTACCCAATTTACCAATCTTTCTAAAGAATCTCCAAGAATTCTGAAATTATATAAGGATAGTGATATGAAGATATTTGTTTGAAGATCTGGAATTTAGTTTGTCATTATTCAAAGTTAAGTGAGAACTGAGAAAAGACGATTAAGAAGAAAATCATCATGTGTGTACCTTCTGTGCTGCAGAGACACCACAATGACAATAGCAAATAAGTGAAAACCTTTTATTTTTATATAGGGTATATATACACACTTTGAATGATTATAAAGTCAGTGTTTGTATTTAACTGTGTTTTTAAAAGAAAAATCATGATATGGGGTATAAATGTAACCATGATTCCTTAAAACCCTTAAGACACTTTCTAAATTTATTAACATAGTTTATGAACTTGTCTAGAGTTTTCTTCTCTTCCTCATAATCTATGTTTTGGTTAAGCCAAACTTCCTTTAGTTAAGTCCTTGGTTATGCTGTGCTCTTTCTCAACTTTAGATCTTTTTTAAATATTTTTTTTTCTCTTTATGGACCATTCTTTTCAACCACTCTCCCTGGTAATTTTCTAGTTAGCAAGTATGTCTCATCTTAAATCCACTTTATTTAAGGAAATTTTCCAAAAGAAGCCCCACTAATATTATTTCCAACTGAACCCCATATTTCCCCTATCATAACACATACCATTTGATATTATAATTATGTATTTGTCTTCATCCTGGGAGCCTGCAATGTCATTAGCACAGGAATCTTAAAGATAAATTGGAATAAAGAAACAGCAAATAAATGGTAAGGAAAGCAGGCACTATGTTAGGCATCTGCATGATGAGATAAATTGCAGAATCTCTTCTCTCAAGGGCTTATCAGCAGTGAAGACAGGTAATGTAAACTTATAATTATAATATTTATGTATTAAGTAATATACTATAGTGCCCAACTTAGTTTATTTTCAATCATTTACATTTTTAAAAAATCTCTATACTAATCAGATATTTTACTAATATTATTTGAACATATTCTTTTTTTTCCCCACGTTGTGCTTTTGCCTTTTAATATTTTATAGAAATTATGGATACTTCAACAACCATAAGTAATATTAATGAAATGTTCTCAAGCTACTCTGAGCCATTGTTTTTCTCCTTCCTCTGGCACTTCAGTAATACGTCTAGTACTACCACTCAGTTATATAGCTGTGTGTATCTGAATCTATCTATCTATCTATCTATCTATCTATCTATCTATCTATCTATCTGTCTGTCTGTCTGTCTGTCTGTCTGTATGTCTGTCTGTCTGTCTGCCTGCCTGCCTGCCTGCCTGCCTATCTATCTATCTATCTATCTATCTATCTATCTATCTATCTATCTATCTACCTACCTACCTAAGCGACCTAATGACCAGTCAACTGGTTGCTATGATGCACACTGACACCCAGGGGTGCTGGGTTATAAAATATTATACTTTTAACTCCTATACTGCACAGTAGCTTTTCAACCCCCATTTTCTTCTGCCTCTCAGCTTAATTAGTATATATTTATTATCATTAGATTGCAGAATATGAATGTGGTCAGACTTCTGTTATGTAAATTTACAAACTGGGATCTAGGTAACTGGCTTATCAATACTGTGATTTTCTCTTTCTAATCTGTAAACACTGCCGGTGGTATTACGATTACTTCAAATTTAAAGATTTTTATCAGCATAAAAGAAATAATGTTAACACATTTTAATCCTTTATTAACATATGTGGTCAAGTGCATGATTTCCTGCCACCTGATCTTGTTTAGAATTAGTGAGTAGCATGTTTACACTGAACTCATTAGGCTGCCTTCTGCACATCCCACACTGGTGAGTTAGCCAGCAACGTGGCCTTGTGCCCTGACCAGGAATTGAACTGTGACCTCCTGGTTCATAGGTCAATGCTCAACCATGGAGCCATACCACTGGGTAAGGGTTAATTTGAATTTTAGACATTTTCCTGGAAACCATTTTTACGTGATTACCCAAATTATACAATTATGCAAAATTTATCTCTTGAGAAATAAAGTCACTGAACTCATTTTATACTTTTACTAATATCTCCATTGTAACTCTTACTCAGAATTCTGATTCTTTCCTACAAAGTCAATATTCTATAAACTAGATAGCATTATGAGCCCAGGTGGGATATCTAAGATCATTACATTTTTTTTATCACATTCTTTCTCATGTAATGGGTAAAACTAATAAAAAGACATACTCATGTAAGATAAAAGCCAGCTGCATTTTTTCAACCCAGCAATTGAATTCTATCAATCAAGGTACCTTTTTCTGTCAGAAAATAAAACTGGAAGGCTCTATGTGGGAGAAAATAAGGCTTAGGATAAATTGAAGTAAAAAGCTTAATCTTTAAAAGAAATATACTTCTAAAATTGGGAAAATATACTTCTAAAATTGGGGAATATGAAAAGCATATACTATTTGATAAAACCTGTCTAGACATTGTATCTTGAGTGTGAATATTGAATAATAAAATTGAAATGAACAACCTTATGATAAGATCAGGTAAATTCATGAAGATATAAATCAGCAAGAGAGACCAAAAATGTTGTGGTGCTTATTTTAAGGATTAAATACAAACATGGCCTGGATCTTTATTTGACAAAGTCTATAATCAATTGTTGTGTACTACCCAACAACTCCTCCATAAAAATCACCGTTCCTTTTCAGTACATTTTTACTATGGATTTTAAAAACTATCTACATCACATTGTATCCTTAATAAAATTACTTTTTGTAAATCTGTTACAAAGTAATACATGTTATTCTAAGTGAATCATTGTTTATATTTTTATTTCTGGGACTTTACTAAGCCAATATTAAGCATTTCCATTCTAAATAAAATTATCATGAAAATTTATTTATTTTTATATGCTAATTTTTTCTGGAAGCTTTTCTTTATTTCTTTAGTTTTTTTTTTTTTTAACATAGCCTACTAATATATTTGTTAAATTAAGATTTCAGAAAGAAATATTAGGGACATAAAAGAGGCCTATTTAATACCTCAAAGTGTGAGAACATGCCAATGTTTATACTATAAAGGCTGTGTCTTCTACATTTATAGAAAACCAACTAACAGGCTTTATTAAAGCTGTGAGGTTTGTTTTCATTTTACCACAGCCTGGCACCTGGGGCTATGAGGAAAGCAGCATAGTTCAGGGTCTATGCATGTATGGTTCTTAGAATACCTTCACAATTTGGAAGGGACATGAGGTGTTAAAATGTTACAGATTAACAATGTCTCTTTTTAAAAAAATTAACCAGTCATGATTTTCCTTCTTACAAAAAGATTTATATGTGTTACATGAAGTTTTGCTGTTAAACTCTGTAGGAGCACACATCTGCCAGTAGCAGAAGGGATAGAGACCCAAGGTCTATTGAGCTTGCAGCCACAGAGATGAACTGCTAATGGAAACTATAGTTTTCGATTATCCCTCTCCCCCCAAAATCACTGCTACTCAAAGTATGGTACTTGAATAATCAGCATGGGCCTCATTTGTGGGCTCGTTAGCAATACAGAATCTCATATACCATCCCAGATTTTCTGAATCAGGATCTACATTTTAACAAGTTCTCTAGGTAATTTATTCTACATTCAGTTATGCCCTAGTAAATCAGAACTCAACTTGTATTGCCTCCTTGAAGAACTCTTCAGTAATATCCCTGATGGGTCCAATGTCCTTATTAAGCCTGTCATAGCACAAAGTTCCTTTCATCCACTTTTCTGTTTATCAGTCTATGATGGATGTGATTGTCTCTCCAATAGACTATCAACCCCAGATGGCATACCTGGCACAATGTGTTATATATAATATAATCAATAAGTAGTGAATGAATAAATGAATGAATGAAGCCTGTTTGACAATAAGAAAAAAAAATATTTGTATTATTACTATGCATCATTGATTTCAACTTTAAAAAATAGTTTTCAGGTGTAATTGTTACCATTGTTATTGTTATAGATGTTATTATTGAGTTACTACTGTAATAAAAAGTAGTTTTTTTAAAATATATATTTTATTGATTTTTTTTATAGAAAGGAAGGGAGAGGGATAGAGAGTTAGAAATATCAATGAGAGAAACATCAATCAGCTGCCCCCTGCACACTCCCTACTGGGGATGTGCCCGCAACCAAGGTACATGCCATTAACTGGAATCAAACCCGGGACCCTTCAGTCTGCAGGCAACACTCTATCCACTGAGCCAAACTGGTTAGAGCTAAAAAGTAGTTTTTAATAAAATAATACCACCTTTATGATTGGAGTTTAAATCTGATACAGATGTCAGGATTTTCACATGAAAAGACAAATGATAGCATAGAGCTTGTGTGTATTAACAGGGAAGGGAGTGAACCACAGCCCTGTTGAAATGACTGACTTTTCCATTTCCCAATATAAGAAATGAAATATTTTCGAATTGCACTTTTCATTTGGGATATACTTAATAATATCTTTCATGATTTAATATCAGTCCTGTGATGCTTTCACTCAATTGTTTTCTAATTTGTAATATGCATAACAAGCTACTTTTTATTACACACAGGACAGAATTGAATTATCCTAGAAGGCAATTGATTGCTTAATTGCTTTCATAATGTCTATCATATGGCACTTTTCAAAGATGGCATGGAGAAAGAGGATATACCTTTAGACAGCATTAGAGTGCTTTTGTGACCTGCATTATGGATTTCTAATATGCGTTTCTCTGACAATGCCTCAGTTCCTCAAATACTCACACATGTAGAATACTATACAGTTTAGCTGATGATAAAATTATTATTTTTTATTTCCATTTCCTGGGATGACATTGGTTAATAAAATGTTACATGGTTCAGGTATATAATTATACAACACATCATCTGTATAGTGTATTGGATGTTTATCACCCCAAGTCATCACCATTTATCCCCACTTTACCTCCTGCTACCTTGCCCTAGTTCCTTCCCCCTCTGACAATCATCATACTGTGGTCTATGCCCATGCATTTTTCTTTTCTTTGCTCAATGGATGAATGAGAAAACAAAATGAAGTATATCCATGCAGTGGAACATTATTTGGCAATGAAAATGAGGTACTCATCTAAGCTACATCAATGAATCTTCAAAACATTAAGGTAGTAAAAAAGATCAGTCCCAGAAAACTATATATTGTACAGTCCCAGTACATGAATTGTCTAAACTAGGCCCGCCATTAGAAAGATGGTTGTCTAGTGCTATAGGAATTAGGGAGAAACGGAGAATGATCGCTTGTAAGTGCAGGGTTAATTTTTGTCATAATAAAAATGTGCTAAATTAATTATGATGATGGTTTCAAAACTCTGTCAATAAATAAAATACATTGGATTTTATAGTTTAACTATGTGAATTACATTATACGAGCTATAGTTTAATAAACATGGTATTAAAATACATACAAAAAATGGATATCACAATTGTATTGGAACCTTCAACAGTATTATTGAAATTATAAAACAGTGAAGCAATGCCTAAATTCTAATAAATTATGATTCGTTGTCTCTGCTATGTAAAATCTGTCAATTGATAGACTAGAATAATTTTTTTCAGAGATTTAAGGCCACCAAAATTTTGTCATCCAGGAAATTATATAGATGCATCAATCCAGGAAGATTTGTATCCTTCACCAAAAATAAGAAAGCAACTTAGAATGCAAGCTTTGTATAAATTAGGCATAGATGTGAGAGTTTATATCTGGATTCTCAATTCTGTTCCATTGAGCTATTTGTCTATCCTTATGCCAGTATGGCATAGTCTTGATTACTGTAGCTTTGTAGTAAATTGTGAAATAGGACAGTGTGTCTTCCGACTTTGTTCTTCATTTTTAAGACTTTTCCCAACTACTCTGTTCCTTGCATTTCCATAGGAAGTTTAGATCATCTTGTCAATTTATGCAGAAAAGGCTGCTTTCTAATGATGATGATTTTGCTTGCTTAGAAAATACCTTTCTTAACTCACCTACTACACACATTCTTCCAATATAATTGTATACAGTTATTTTTTAAATCAGTATTCACTGTTTTCATCATCATTATCTTAAAGTAGTCTTCAGAACTAAACCATGTAAAATTTCGTGTTGACATACTTCCAAAGCCTTCTTTGACTTTTTCCAATTTAAACTGTTGAATCTGTAGATTATGTGGAAAGTATTGTCTTATAATTCATTAACATGAAACTTGAGTGGGTAATTCTTATACTTCCTTCATTAAATTTACTAGCGGCCCCAGTGCATGAAAATTCATGCATGGGGAAGGGGGGGCTCCCTCAGCTCAGCCTGCCCTCCTCACCCCAGTTCAGGAGCCCTCACAGTATGTCCTGACAGCTTAGGCCCATGACTGGATGATCAGGTATATAGATACTTTCTGGAGGCAGCACAGACCCCTTCCTTATTTCTTTCCTCTGTGGTTGAAGAAGAAGGGAATAAAAGATGGAGACAGACCTCTGGCCGGGCCTGGGGCTTTTCTAGGCTGAGGAAAGAGAGAAAGGGCTGGGGAAAGTCTAGACACGTTTCCTTCTATTTGCCTCCCTTCCTCCGGCCCCTCCCGCTGTGTTTCCCTTGTCATGGTGGACGCTAAGGCTTCGGACCTTCCGGAGCCCAGCGACAGTAGTGTTCAGCCCCCTCACTTCTCAGCAGAACATACAACCACCTCACATTCTAAACCCGGCTGCTTTCCAGTGGTTAAAGGGCTCGGAACCATGGCTCCTGGTCTTTCCCCTCTCGGTTTCCTCCTTGGGGAGGTTGCAAAGTTCACCCAGACACTGAAGCAGCTCTGCGCTGGGCTGGGACACACGCAGGCAGCACCAAGTCCCACGTCAGGGACAGGGCAGACAGAGACAGGTCCCTGGCCAGGGATGCAGACAGGCAGCTGCACCTCAGCGCTGGGTGAGACTTCAGCGTTGGGCAGGCCTGGCGTGCCTCCCGCTGCGGGTGGAAGTCCCTGCCCCGTCCATCCCCACCCCCTGGCTCCTGTGTGTGTGCAACCCATTGACTGGTGGTAACTCAGACACCAAAACTGACAAATTAGCTTAGTACCTCTTTCTTGTATAGGATTCCTAAGTATTTTGTTTTTGGTGCTATTTTAAGTGGAATTGTTTTCAACTTCACTTTCAGATTTTTTATTGTGATAATGCATAAATAACATCAAATTTATCATTTTTATAATTTTTAAGTGACCATCTCAGTGGCATTAAGTACAGTCACATCATTGTACAGCTGTTTTCCTATTCATCTCTAGAATTTTTCAGTTCTCCAACCTAAAATGCCATTCAAATTAAATACTAATTCCCATCCCTCCCTCAGCTCCTGGAAACCATCATTATATTTTAGCTCTATAAATCTGACCACTCAAAGTACACATAAGTGGAGTCATGCAATTTTTTTTCTTTATTTGACTGGCTTGTTTCACTTAGCATATCTTTTTATTTTATTTTATTTTTATATATTTTACTGAATTTTTACAGGAGAAAGGGAGAGGGACAGAGTGTTAGAAACATAAGGAGAAACATTGATCAGCTGCCTCCTGCACACCTCCTACTGGGGATGTGCCTGCAACCAAGGTACATGCCCTTCCCTGGAATCAAACCTGGGACCCTTCAGTCTGCAGACCAACGCTCTATCCACTGAGCCAAACCAGTTAGGGCACTTGGCACATCTTTAAGGTTTATTTATGTTGAGGCATTTGTCAAAATAACATTCCATTGTCTGACTATATCACATTTTGTTTATCTATTTACGTGGTTATGTAAATTTGGGTCATTTCCACTTTTCAGTTATTTTGAATAATATTACTATGAACAAGTATGTACAAATATGTGTCCAAATTACTGCTTTTACTAATTTAATTACATACCCAGAAGTAGAATTGCTGTATAACAATAGTAATTCTATATTTAACTTTTTAAGGAACCATCATACTGTTTTCCATAGTGACTGCCCCATTTTATATTTTTAGAGGCAATGCACAAGGTTACAATTTCTCCACATCTTTGCTAATACCTGCTATTTTCTGTGTGTTTTTTTTTTAATTTTATCTTTTTAATAATGGCCATCTTAATCGATATAAAATAGTATCTTATTATAGTTTTCATTTTCATTGACCTAATGATTAATGATGTTGAACATTTGTTCATGTTATTACTGGCAATTTGTATGTTTTATTTAGAAAAATATCTACTTAAGTTATTTGCTCATTTTAAAATTGGCTTGTGTTTTTTGTTTGTTTGTTTTTTTGCTATTGAATCATAAAAGTTATTGTAATTCATGGATATCAATTATTTATCAGATAGATAATTTCATTTATATTTTCTCCAATTTTCTGGGTAGCCTTTTTTACTCTAATTTGACATAGAAAGCTTTCACTTTTGATAAAGCCTAATTTATCTTTATTCTGTCACCTGTGCTATTTTTACCATATTATTGATTTACTTCTTTAAGCATTTTTCTTGCAGTTTTTTTTTTAATCCTATGCAATGCAAGTGTAGAATGCAAATTGTCCCCTTGACAGGTAGTTTGTCTGGGAGTTTGACCAGGAGGTGAGACCCACCAGGGAAAGGGAGGGAGTATCTGGGTGGCAGGCGGCAGCCGCTAGGGACCCTAATAGTGCATGAATTTCTTCGTGCACTGGGCCTGTAATCCTATCTAATAAAGATGGAATATGCAAATTGACCATAACTCCATGACAAAGATGACAGCACCCACAGCCAAAAAGGAGGGAATATGCAAATTGATGTGACAAGGCCAGAGACCAAAGGCAGCTCTGGACCAGAACAAAGAAGGAAAAGTGGCTGTCCAGCTGGAGTGATGGCGGTGCTAGCAGCCAGGGGAAGGAAGGCCTATTCTTGCATTAATCTTCATGCATCGAGCCTCTGTTAAATATATAAAAGCTATTTTGTGTTTTTGTTTGCTAATTCTCACATCGAGGCTCTCTGAAAAGCAATTCTTGCTACAACTTGGTTTTCTTTTTCTCATGTATGAATCACAGGTTACTGTTTCTTTGCATGTCTCATAATTTTTTATTGAAAACTTAGAAATTTCGATGATATATTTTAACAACTCTAGATATTGCTATTCCTTGCCCCTAATTGTGAGGATTGTTGGTTTATTTAATTTTATCTTTAGACATGTTTAATTTTTTATTATTATTACATAGACTGGACTATTTTGGTGAAATCTCTGTATCACCCCTTTTAGAGTATAGACTTGGGCATATCCACAGTCCCCCTGGGATGACAGTGTTTTAGAAAGACTGTTTGATTTTCTTTTTACCTGATTTTTTAAAAGCTGTGTGCCTTTATTGTTATCATACTTGGAAATTAGCATGCACTAAATCTCAGCTGATAATACAATATACAGATGATATACAATAGAATTGCATGCCTAAAACCTATATAATTATATTAACCAATGACACCTCCCAAAAAATCAAATTTTTAAAAAAGCACTTTGTCATAAATTGATCCACAGTCTTACTCAGAACAATTTTGGCCACTTCTCAGAAGCAGACTTTGAATTTTGTTCTAACTCTAGGAGGATTCTTCTTTTAGCCATCTTTTCTCTTGAGTCTAGCTGACTTTTGTTTTAGTTTGTTGCTCCCATACAGCTACCATCATTATCTTACTTAACTACCCCAAAAATCTCTATTGCTTTTGACAGGGCTTTTAGGTTTAAACTTCCCGATGTTCTGATCTAAATGAAGTCAGTTCCCATGGGGAGAGTGATCCAGCTATCTGTTCTTCAAGCCTGCTTTTTCCCTGGGCAATCTCTATCTCTGCTCTGGAGCTAGAGATGGGTACAATGCCCCACTTCTCGCAGAGTGACCCCTCTGCTTTATAAGTGGCATTCTAGGTAGGTATGGTTGCCTTTGGCCTTCTTGGCAAGGAACCTCTGCCCCATGAGTGAAGAGGGCAGTTGGAGACCAGTATTCTTAGTCTGTTCCTGGAGTAGAGCTTCCACTTGTTTTTAATGTGAGACCCATGCCTTTGTGCCTATTGTTCTCCCCGGTTTAAAAAAAAATGACTCTACTTCCATCTCTTCAGAGAGTAAACCTTCAGTGTTCTGCTGCCAAGAAATTTGTTTCATTTACCTTTGTTCATTCTCATGTGTTGGACTTAACAGACACCTTCCCAAGGTTATTTTTGCCTTTTGTGGTCTGGAACTAGTATGAGGATTTAAGAAAACAATGTTTGACCTTTGAAAGGAAAGAAAAATGACTTTTATTTTCACTTTGCAAATACTATAGATTTAATCACAAGTACATTTAACCTTCTAAATATGCAGAAATTGCTCGAAGTTATGAATTCCCTTTTCAAAGGAGGTTTATTTATTCATGCTACCTCATATTCTCGAACCCAAATGCTATTACTACCTTTACCCTGTTATGTTTATCTCAAATAAGTTATGTAATATACTTATGTATATCATTTATCTCCAAATATATATTCATTTTTTTATCCTTCTACCTGTAGACATAAAAATTCTTTTACTAGTTGTATGTAATCTCTACTAGATAATTATATTTTTCTTAGGTCCTTGTGGCAAATTTGGTTATTTTCCCTCTCAAGCATAATTTCACTGGGGATGCATCTAAATATATTGAGCCAGGCAAAGATCTAGCAATGGTTTTCTTATTATTAATAAACATAGCCTATAACCCTTACTACAAAATAAAATACAAAACACTACTAAATCATTATGTATAATACCACATGATACCTTAATTTTATCATTCCAATGCACATAGCATCCTCAGCTCTCTCCCTTATTTTTCTCTATACCAGTTCATATCTTAGCAGTGACATGATACTTTCAAATTTTAAAGCATGCTTGCTTTCATTATAATTTCAATATGCATGAAAACTCATCAAAAACATTTGCTCAGTTGAAATCTAAGGCTCAGAACATTTAAGAACTAGTGTACAGCTAAATGTTTGGTAAGAGATATTATAAAAAGGTCTATGTCTTCTAACTTAAGAACTAGAGCACATTTCAAGAAAACATGTGTGCCTGTTACTTTTATAAATAAAAGATAGAAGAGAACATTTCTGAGTCCTTTTGGTGAAAATGTTATTAATTATTGTAATTATACTATTATAACTGCCAACCTATAATGGGCCTTTTAAAATGTTCATACACTAATATAAGTGTTTCTATTGAATTACTGTATTTAAACCTTACACCATCCACATGACATTAGTAATGGCATTCTCCTCTTACAATTGAACTGAGAAGAAAACCCCACATAAGCATATGTTGTTTTTTCTATCTTCTCATATCCTCTCATAGGTAAAACTAAAGTAAATTTTTTTGCACATTATTTGCACTAATAACTCATACCTACAGATTACAGGTATATTATTTAGCACATTTTGGCAATGAATAGTGAAATCACATCTGTATTTTTGCAACATAAAATAAATTAGCCTCTTCTCATTTGATTGTGCCTTGATAACTAGATATTAATTTTCTGTATAATAAAAATTTTAAAAGTTTTGTATATTTAAATTTTAGAATTCTGAATGTAATTCATTGAAGTAATACGTTCCTTAAGAACTCAGAATGCAGCCGAAACCGGTTTGGCACAGTGGATAGAGCGTCAGCTGGCGGACTGGAAGGTCCCAGGTTCGATTCCGGTCAAGGGCATGTACCTTGGCTGCGGGCACATTCCCGGTAGGGAGTGTGCAAGAGGCAGCTCATCGATGTTTCTCTCTCATCAATGTTTCTGAATTTCTATCCCTCACCTTTCCGCTCTGTAAAAAATCAATAAAATATATTTTTTTAAAAAGAACTCAGAATTCAAAGTTATAAATGGAAATGATTTTATTTGGAGTCTAAAGTAAGCCATTTCTATCGAGTGTTAGCCATTGAGTTGAGGTTAGAACTCCTTCTCTCGGTAAACCTCCAACTTGCAGATATAATATAAAATGGAAAAATCTTCACCATTGATGCAGTACCTGCTCAAGTTTTTTGCTGTTATCACTTTTGTCTAACTTTGGTTTAGTTTATACATTTCAAATTTCATAGGGAAGCATACCTTAGAGTTGTAGTCCCAGTATAGATAAACACCAGAGAAAATAGCATGAAGGCATGGCAGTGAAAGAACTTTTACAGGTGGTAAGATAATATGGAAGTGGAGAAGACATGAGTGCTCTTCATCTTTCTTATGAGTAAGAGATAGGTATCCTTCCTGCACACCTTACCTAGGTAATAACCAGGAATGAGGCCCAAGTCAGATGGAAAGAGAGGCAGGACCTAGAGTATCTGCCTGGGGTAACCACCGCTTACAAACAACTCTACACTTGTTTCAGACAGAAAAGTAAAACAATGTTTAAACAGGTAGTTGTGACCTTTATTAAAAAATAATGTCTTTCAGCAGGTAATTTATTTAGTAAATTATGAATCATCCAGAAAGTGGAATAATATAAAACTATCAAAAAGGATGGGAAGATATACACGGAGTGGCCAGATTATTATGATCTCTGAAGGCATAATGATCTGGCCACTCAATGTATGTGTGTGTGTGTGTGTGTGTGTGTGTGTGTGTGTGTGTGTATTAGAGGCCCAGTGCATGAATTCGTGCATAGGTGGGGTCCAGCCAGCCTGGCCAGGAGGAAGAGAG
This sequence comes from Antrozous pallidus, assembly GCA_027563665.1. NCBI lineage: Eukaryota > Metazoa > Chordata > Mammalia > Chiroptera > Vespertilionidae > Antrozous > Antrozous pallidus. The sequence continues at coordinate 76,041,857 of CM050508.1, forward strand.
ATGGGTGGTTGGCCGGCCTGCATGCTGGTTGAACTCCTGGTCCAGGGGCCAATTTGCATATTAGCCTTTTATTATGTAGGATAGACACTGAGTGGCCACATTATTATACATCCAGAATCATAATAATCTGGCCATTCTGTGTATATGCACTGAACCATGTTATCCTATCTAATAAAAGAGTAATGTGCAAATTGACCGTACCTTTGCTATTTTCACCAGCCACGCCCACCAGCCAATCAATAGTGATATGCAAATTAACCACCAACCAAGATGGCTATGGCCACAGAGAGCAGGAGGGAGGCTTGGGTTTCCCCAACAATGGAGGAAACCAAACTTTCCACAAACCTGGCGGGCTCAGGCCTCCACTCAATGATACAAAGTTTCAATTATAGAATCCCAAAAGAAATGGTGGCAGCCCACGGATCTGGAGAAAAGAGGAGGCTAGGGTTTCCCCTGGCGACAGAGGAAGCCAAGCTTCCATAGCTCTGGCCTGCCTTGGCCTCTGCTTAAGTCTACAAAGTTTCAGTTATAGAAGGTAAATATCCAAAGAGAAATGACTGCAGCCACAGGAGTGAGCAGGAGACTTGGCTCTGCTCCAGGTTACAAAGTTTCAACTGTAGAACATAAATAAATTCCAGATACCATGGCCTCCACTTGGGTCACTGGGGGCATGGCCAGCATGCAAATCACCACAGGCCCCTCACTCAGGCCGACCCACACCCCCAAGGAACCCCCACCCTGATCTGGGACACCCTTCATGGCAAACCAGCTGGCTCCCACCCATGCACCAGGCCTCTATCCTATCTAATAAAAGAGTAGTATGCAGATTGACCATCACCCTAACACACAAGATGGCTATCCCCATGTAGTCCAAGATCCTTTCCCCAGGTGGACACAAGATGGCCACTATAAGATGGCCAACAGGGGAGAGACCAGGCCTGCAAGGGAGGGCAGTTGGGGGCAATCAAGCCTGCAAGGGAGGGCAGTTAGGGGTGACAAAACCTGCAGGGGATGCTGAAAACTCATGAAAAAAAAAGCACCCAAAAGCTCAAAATAAATGTGTATATATATATATATATATATATATATATATATATATATATATACCATATTTGTAAATTAGAAGACTTTATAATGTTGTTAAGGTGTCAATGTTCCCAAATCTATATATAGACTTAATAAAATTAAAATTGAAATCCTAGCAGGGTTTCATAGAAATTAACATGCTGATTCTAAAATGTTTATGGAAATATTAAGGAACTAAGTATCTAAACAAACCTTGGAAAATAAGAACATAGAATGAGAATTCATGCTACCAGATTTCAAGCTTTACTATATCAAAAACAGTGTAATATTGGAAAAAGTGTAAATATGTAGATTAATCACAAACACCCCCCACAAATATGTAATCCATTGATTTTTAACAAAGATTAAATGTAATTCAATGGAGAAAGGTTAGATGAACAAAGGCTGGAAAAGTTCAACATTTAATGTAAAAAGAAAATGAACTTTGATTCATATCTTACATACTACATGAAAACTTGATAATTTCTTATGAAGTGAAACATCTTTTACCATATAAGCAAGCATTGCTACATTTACCCAACCAAAATGATAACCTATATTTATACAAAACATATATAGCAACTTTATAGACAATAAACCAAAACCAAAAATAACTGAAATCTCAATCACTCATGAAATGAATAAACAAACTGAGGCACATTCATGCAATGCACACTATTCAGCAATACCACTGATAAAACAACATGGATGAATTTCAAATACATTCTACTAAGTAAAGATGCCACCAGCTGGATGATTTGATCTATAGAACCATGCTGGAATAGACAAAACTATAGAGATACAAAGCAGATCAGTGATTACCAAAACCTGGCAGTGGACAAGGAGATGACTGCAGAAGGGCCAGAAAAATCTTTGGGATAATGGCGCTGTTCTATATCTTGGTGATGGTATTGATGACACAACTGTATGCATTTGTTCAAACTCACAGAACTGTGCACTAAAAGGAGTGAATTTTACTGTAAGATATACTACAACAAAAATGGAACAAATATTTAAAAAAGAATTTCCTTCCTTAATGTTAAGAGCACATTGAAAAAGTGAGGCCAGGACTGTAGTTTAGCAATAAGCAAATAATTCTGAAGAAATTCACATTAGCAGCCACAAGCAGGAGCCTAATCTCTGGAAGCCAGCTTACACCCCTTTTTACTAGGCAAGGGAAACAGGGGTGAGATAAAGAATGATGTGTCACAAATTATCACCATTCTAAATATGACAAGCATATGCCCTAGCTGACAAGAGGGACTGTTTGGCATGGTAATGTGCTGTATCAGCTCTTCAATTTCCAAGTATAAAAAGTGAATGAAATACTTATTTTTTGCAAAGTCCTACATTACAAAGAATATTTTTCTCATTACTAACATTATAATTATTGGTTAAAGGGCATTTTTTTGCATAAGGGAAATTCAAGGAGCAATTTGATTAGTAAAATTGAGAATATCAATTCTCAATTAGTAAAATTGAGAACCTCATTCTACCTTATAAAATAATGTCTCATATAACATATATTTGGGAAGGTACCTGTATCTTTTTGTACTTCCAAACAGTTTATAACAGTTATAATTTTCTCTCTGGGAGAAACATATAACCTAGAAGCACATGAATACAATAACTGTGTTCTCACTATCGTATTAAGTCCAATACACAATCGATGTGAATTGTTCGATTTAGGTCAGAGAGGCTGCCAGCATATTGCTATTGATTATACTATAGACGAATTGATAGCTGTACATACAATATTGCAAACAGTGGTTCTCTGGCTTAGAAATATTTATATAAACAAAACTAATGTACAAAGAATCATCCTAACAGCAATAACTTGTAATTATTGTAATTGTTAGAATCTTATAATTGTTGGAATCAATTTATCACATTTTAATCACCATTCTCTGCTGTTATTTTTTTACTCTGAGGCAGGTTAGCGAGTTATTTGTATGTGTTTTCTAAATCACAAACAAGCGTACATTTGGGGAAATGTGTTCTAAAACCCAATGCTGTTAAAAAAAAATAATAATAATTCTTAAAGACTGTGAAGATGGCCATAGGTATTTGGTGAAAATTGCTTATCTGCAGTGTTAATTGGTCCATGCTTATGTAGAAAATTAAAAGTGGATGTACATTGATATGCTTCAGAGAATAATACTCATATTTTATAGGAACAAATTAGCCAGGATAGAAAAATCTTTATTTTCTGTGGTTAGTGTTTTCCCCTCTTTGCAATCAGGTAAACAGTTCAGGAGAATTTACCTAAAATGTATCTCCTCTGGAAGATATTTTAAAATGCACATGTGCTTTGGGGGCAAAACTATAATTATGTCATGTAGCACCCAAAAGTAAAAGAGCAAAAGAGAAAGCTTGCTGTTGTAAAAAGAAACATAGCTCCAAATTGCCCCCCCCCCAAAAGTATGTAAATTATATGAATATTGCCAATAGATATTCTGTTGTACTGAATGGGTGATTAACCTTAAATGTTACAATGATAATAAAAAAGTTGCTATTTGGCAGGCAATATTTTAAGAATTTGGCATGACTTTAACATATTTAAACCTCATGACAACACTATTATTCTTATTTTAGAGATAACTAAAAACAGGAATAGAGATCTTAGGTCATTTACCTTTCACCATGTATTATATAACAAACAACCCTGGTACCTAGGGAGTTCAATGCAACAACAGCAACAACAAAAACTATAGCCCAGATCACAGTACAGTTAGGGTCAGAGGCTGTCTCCTATATTCTGTTTCAGGGTCCCTCAATTTGAGGCCTCTACTATCCCAAGGACCAACGTGTTTTCTGCTGAATTCTTTGCATCCAGAGCACTGACTACTGAAGGGAAGAAAGTGGAAGATTATCTGAATTCTTAAAGGGCAGTTCAGGAAGAGGCATACACTAATGTTGTTTATATATCACCAGAGGCACGGTTCACAAAATTTGTGCATGTGGGTGGAGTGTCCTTGAGCCCAGCCTGTACCCTCTCAGATCTGGGACCCCTGAAGGGGTGTCTGACTGCCCAGTAGGGATCCAGTAGGATCGGGCCTAACCATGTAGTCAGACATCCCTCCCACAATCCAGGACAGCTGGTTTCCAACTGATCACCTGCCTTCCTTCTTGATTGCCCCTAAGCACTTCTGCCTGCCAGCCTGATCACCCCCTAACCACTTCCTGGCCAGCCTGTTTGCCCCTAATGCTCTCCTCTGCAGGCCTGGTCACCCCTAACTACCCTCCCCTGCAGACCTAGTCCCCTGCAACAGCTCTCCCATGCAAGCCTGGGTCCCCCCAACTGCCCTTCTTTGCAGGCCCAGTCATCCCCAGCTTCCCTCCTCTGCCTGCCTGGTCACCAGTAACTGCCCTCCCCTGCAGGCTTCATTGCCTCCAACTGCCCTCCCTTGCAGGTATGGTCCCTTCCAACTGCCCTCCCCTGTTAGCCATCTTGTGGTGGCCATCTTGTGTCCACATGGGGGCAAGATCTTTGACCACATGGGGGCAGCCCTCTTGTGTGCTGAAATGATGGTCAATCTACATATTACTCTTTTATTAGATAGGATAGAGGGTTGGTGCATGGGTGGGGGGCAGCTGATTTGCCCTAAAGGATGTCCCGGATCAGGGTGGGGGTTCTCTTGAGTCTCTGGGGGGCCTGGGCAAGGGGCCTGTGGTGGTTTGCAGGCTGGCCATGCCCCCTCATGACCCAAGTGGATGTCCTTGTATCTGGAATTTATTTGTCTTCTACAATTGAAGTTTTGTAGCCTGGAGCGGAGCCAAGCTTCCTGCTCACTCCATGGCAGCAGCCATTTCTGTTGGGGTTTATTTATCTTCTGTAATTGAAACTTTGTGGCCTTGAGTGGAGACCTGGGTCAACCAGAGTGTGTAAAAAGCTTGCCTTCCTCCATTGCCAGGGTCAATCCCAGCCTCCTGCTCTCTCCATTTCTGTGGCTGCTGCCATTTTTGTTGCATTTATTTATCTTTTATAACTGAAACTTTGTAACTTTGAGTGGGGGGCTGGGCCCACCAGGGTGTGTGAAAAGCTTGGCTTCCTCCTTCACTGGGAAACTCAAGCCTCCTCCTCCTCGCTCTGTGGCCACAGTCATCTTGGTTGAGGTTAATTTGCATACTTGCCCCTAATAGCTTGTAGGTGTAGCGGAGTGATGGTTAATTTGCATATTACTTTTTTATTAGATAGGATTGTCCAGAAGCCAGATATATGCCTTTAGCCTAATAGCAGCCACATGGAAAAGCTCCTTTTTTATTTGCCCAGGAAGAGGAAACAGGATTGGTGAACATTAGCTATTCTTTGTGATACTAACATTGCTTGGAATTAGTAAAACCAGAGTTAGAGCTTAAATACTCTAGCTTCATAGTCCCAGACCTTAGCCATTATATTCCACCAGCTCTTAGAGAAAAAGAAAAGATGGTAAAAGAGATATAATATGAATTAATTTTATATCCATCTAGAATTCTTACTATTTATTATTATTAATGAAAATTCATGAATTTATTTCCTAAATATATTATTAAGTTAAAGATCAACTTAGAATCTTAGATATCTCAAAGCTACATGCTATTTATAAATCGAACATGTGAAACTCACAGCCCATGGGCTACATGTGGCCCACAATGAATATGTTTGCAGCCCAGCCAATATAACAGTATGTTAGAAAAGTTTTAATAAAAATTTCATAACTGAATTTTTAAAACAATCTCTTATACATAATTATCAATAATGAATTACAACATTCACTAATTACTGATTACTATAATCATGTTGCATTCGTTTCCCTTAAGCATCTTACATGCAGGCACACCATTCCTCTCCACTAATACTAGCAGCCAATATTTTAGCAGCTGATTGCCATGTCATTAGTCTTGGACTGACTAGTTTGGTGCATGCAACAGTAACTATTTCACTTTTGGAGAACAAGAAAAATAGCTTTATTTGTGTTACGCTTATTAATTTGTGCAGTTATTCAGTGTCTGGTAAGTTAATGTTCAAGAAAAAATATTAATTTTTATTAAAATGTTCTATTATTTTATGTTAGCAATTACTCATTTCATTTCAGCCTTTTGTATTCAGTATGTCTCTACTGAAATTAACCTATGTTTCCATGAAGCTTTTGTTTCTTTTAGGCCCACATAAACTTAAACCTTGTTTATTTGTCTAGTGCTAGCCTTTGAGTTGGACATGCTTCTTGTAAACTGCTAACTTGCACTTGATAGAAAATATATACCCAGATTTTTATAATAATCTCCTATACAACTTTGAAAAGGACATAAAATATTCCTTAAAATAACAGAATGGAGTGGGTCTACGTTGGGTTTGTCTTCATCAATTGGATTATATTCGATTCCTGACATAATAGCTACTCTTCTTTAATTTAAAATGACACTTCCCTTTTATGATAATGCTGAGGAATATAGATCAGATGCCCTATTTATATATCTGCTTCCTTGTGTGCATATTGCATCTCCATAAAAACTAGTGGTCTTCTTACTTCAGTTTAAAGATCCAAACCAATGATAATATGGCATGAAGAAATGACTGTGTTTCATAAGAAGCACTTTATGAAGACTGATTCAAGTATGAAATTTCTGTTCTACTCTAATAAGCTTTCTTGCAAAATTAATTTGATGCATTTTTAATTACATACATAACCATCATAGTGTTGCACATAATTAGGCATAAAATGGTAAGTAGTTCTAACAGAAAACATTATAATAATTAGTATTACTTTTACAGAGTCAAACCAAATTTTAAATTTCAGTTATTCAAGTTATCAGTTCTTCACAGTTCTTCATAGCCAGTTAGAAGAATCAGCATTTGCCATTTTACCTTATATCATATACCATTTAATCATCTCTCTATCATCTCTCTCCACACACACAAATTCTCATACAGGATAAAATTAATAAATCAAAAGCTAAATTGCCCACATTTCTTTTGCTGTTTTCAACCACCAGACCCCTACCTAACACTCAAAACTATGAGTGAGGTCTGGACTTTCATACTCACTTTTCCTCCATTTGCTTTTATTTCTTCTCAATTCTCCCCATCACAACCCCCATGTTGTTAACTTGTATCAGTGTGCATTGGATTAGAGAGAGTTGAAAAATGGAACCAATAGTCTGTGGATTTTCTACTTCAGATTGAGAGAGGGGGAAAAAAGAGTTGAGCTACCAGGGTTAAGTGGAACAAATAACACATGTAAAGCACTGAGTTATTATGCCTGCCTTAAGGTACAGACTAAATTAAGTAGGTCATACCCATACCTTTCTTCTCTTCATCCACTAAAATGTTTTAAGTCTTTTGTATGATAATCCTTTCTATTTCCTCTTTCTGTCCCAGTCCCTTCTTATATTTGTCTTTGTCCTCTCTGCTCTACTGAAACCTTTTTTAAAGGTCTTAATTGATCTTATTTGGAAACCCAGTGCATTTTTTTTGAGTTCATGCAAGTATATTTCTCTAAGGCTTTGCCATTAATGGTTCCGCTTACTTTGATGAACTATTCTTCGTCCTTAGGTTTTGTGAAGCTTTCTAAGTTCTTCATCTATATGTTTGATTATTTAGCAGTTTCTTAATTAAGACTTTTTCTCCTTGCCTTTCACATGTAAAAGTCCTTTGTATTATAATTGTATCATAAAACTTCTTTATGAGGATGATTCTTTCCTTGGGCTATAAACACCAACTTTACATTTGTAACTTCCAGATTTACAACTCCAGTGCAACCTTCTTTGCTAAAATAGACTCAAATGCTCAACTTTCTCCTGGCCATTATCTTATCAACGTTTTAAACTAAACAGTCAAAGACAAATTTATTATTTCCCCAAAGTTTCAGTTCTCTTGTCATTCTTAATTCATTTTATTGATACTATTAACTCCATGACATTATACTTTCACCAAGTTTTTGACCATTGATTGATCTAAATATTTATAGTCCTAATTTATGTCTTTGCTATTTTACCCTTTTAGATGGCTTTTCTTCTTCTTACACTATTTTTCACTTATCTTTCTTCCTGCCATTAGGTACTTTCAAACAATACAAGTCAGAATATATCACCCTGTCCTCATTAAGTATCAATGGCTCCCATTATCAGGAGAGAATCCTATTTAATCTGAGAATTAATCCACTTTGCCCTGGTCTGAAACAATGACAGTCCTATTTTTTTTACCCCAGCCAATAGTATGTTCCAGATACCTACTCCCATTTCAGTCTATATGAATTTTTCTCTTTCTAGCTTATGAATTTACATTTTTATTTAACATATATATTTTTCTACTATGAGTTACAATTGTTTAACATTGTTCTTCCCACCTAACCCCACCCACTTCCCTACTCATGGTGTACTCACTTAATTTGTGTAAAGCAATTTTGTATCTGTGGAACCTCAGCAAAGTGGTTAACTTTGCCTAGGTACTCAATCCATGTTGGACTAAAGTAGCTCATATATGCATGGCAATTTTGAAATGATTTCATGATAATCAAACAAGATTTGACAATTCAATTATCTGACTTGAAGTTGTAAAATGAACTATCTTTAGGACCTAGTTTAATGGAGTAGAAATGAATCTTAAGACTATTAATCCTCAGCTACTTTATTGATTTTTGATTCATTTATCCTATAAAAATTGTGAAACATTTCCTGTTATCTGTAGCATATTACTAAGCATAGGCTGACAAACAAAGATACACCATGGTTCCAGCCATCACCAGATTGCTCAGTGAGAATTACAGCTATCATTACATAAGTATTAGAATATACAGGTGTCATAACATAGGCTTTATGTTTAGAATGACCTTATTTTGAATGCTAGCTCCTCTGTACATTTGCTGTATAATCTTGGGTTATCAACCATAAGATTTCTCATCTGTAAAATGTAAGTTACAGTAATAACTATATGTTTAACTGTTGTGTTTCAAAAAGATTGCAAAATTAAAGAACTTGATTTAGATTTATAATTTGTAGCCATATATACTGGTAGGGTAAACCAAAATGTAAATAATTATCATAATGCAAATAAAAAATGCCATAATTTACAAAGAAACATTTGTTACATATTTTATTGTTAATACATTACATAAATATTGACATTTATATTAGCATAAAATTAGCATTGATTCCAAATTTAAATCTATTAAATAAGATATAGTTGATTTGTATATTGGTTGAATTTATATTGCAGAAAAAACTATTGTTCCAATTTTCAAGGAAAAAAAACTTTAATAAATCACAGCAGTGAAAATTAGAAATTGAAGAGGGCACAACCAGCTTCCAAGTTATGATATTATAGTTATGTCCCAGTCAGAGAGGAAGCTAAGATATTTGTTGAGTTCCCCACTAGCATATTGATAGAAAAAGATCACAGCCTTTGCCCTAGGGCACCCCAACATTAGCAGGTTGACAAGAAGAGGATGAATCTCACAAAGGAGACTATGAAATGGTAGGAAAAACAAGGGTGTGCAGCCCTGGGAGTAAAGTCATGAATCTGTATCAGGAAACAGTTACCTGTGCCTAATACTGCTGATAGGTCAAGGAAGATGAGGACTGAGAAAAGGTCATTGTACTTAGTTAGCATCAAGGTCATTGGAGATATTTACAAGAGAATTTCTGTGGAGCGATAGATATAAGGTTTGATGGAGTGGGTTAAGATAGAAACAGCAGGGTAGAGGGAGACCATGGGTATGGGTAATTTTTAAAAATTTGTTGCAAAAAGAAATTGAACAATGGTGACTAATAGGGGAAGTGAGGTAAAAGTTCCTTGTTTTTAAGTTGGGGAAAAATAAGAGTATGTTTGATGCTGAGATTGAATTGGTGCCAGGGTCAAAAACTTTCTATGAAGAGCTATTGCAAATATTTTAGACTTTGTGGGTCATAGGTCTTTGAGGCAACTAGCCAGCTACGCCTTTGTAGAGTAAAAGCAGATTGGGGTAATGTTTCAACAAAGGGGCTTCGCTTGTACTGGTAAAAGTTAATTGACAAAGATTTAGTTTGTTCTAGTACACAGTTATTTGAAAAATAAAAAACAATTATGAGAGGAAGCAGAGAATAGTTGAAGTTATGGTATATCCTTGACACAATGAGAGGGCATAGAATTTGGGCAAAGGAATTGGGGTTGGGGCTTTGATTATGAGTTTGAAAAGCAAGAAAGACAAAAATATGCTGAGATGGGTAAATATGAAAAACAGATCATGGAAAATCTCTTTTGAATGTTTCAGTTTTCTCAGAAAAGTAGGAAGCAAAATTATACTGTAGTAGGAATTACCAGTTGATCAGAAAACACACATGGGCACTCAGAAGATTCAGGTAAAACCCTTTGTTTGCAGCTAGCTACACTAGTGTGTGACTCAGGGAATTCAGTCTCCAAAGCCTTAGCAAAAAATTGGGGGGAGGGGATGGTTTTCCATTTTATATCCTTAGTTTCTTTTTCTTTTCTTTTTTTACATATATTTTATTGATTTTTTACAGAGTGGAAGGGAGAGGGATAGAAAGTCAGAAACATCGATGAGAGAGAAACATTGATCAGCTTCCTCTTGCATGCCCCCTACTGGGGATGTGCCCACAGCCAAGGTACATGCCCTTGACTGGAATCGAACCCGGGACCCTTCAGTCCACAATCCAAAGCTCCATCCACTGAGCCAAACCGTTCTCGGCTTATCTCCTTAGTTTCTTTGTCTCACAAATATGGACCAGTCTTCTGGATGTTTGTTTTGCAGGCTTTGCAGCCTCCAATAATTAGGATGGAAGAAGTGAGATTATGACCAACTACCCAAACTAGATTAACAGCAGTTAATCTTCTGTGGGGTCTTTTTATGTCCCCTGCAGATAAGCAGGTTCTGTAAGGCTAGCTAGAACACAAGCAGAAAGGGGTTGGGGCTAGCAAGCATATGCATCTGAATGCAGGTTGGGGGGGGGGGGCGCTCAGGCTGCCTTTACAATGTATGAGTGACCATTAGAAAGGAAATTCGAAGTTTTATGGAGAGAACATGCATAAAGTAATTAAATTAGATTTGAAAAGTATTTGGCTAAAAAAGAATGCTATAGATAATTAAAATTTTAGTAAAATGTCATTTTCAGCTTGAAATATTCTTGCTCTTCTTTTCCTCATTGGACTTTTTATACATTTAAATATATATACAAATATATATATATATATATATATATACAAATATATATATATATATATATACATATATATATATATTTGAAGAAGCAGATAAACTTGTAGCAAATATCAACATATTTTAAATCATTTAAGTTTAATCTTCAATACCCTTCAATGCCCTTATTTTTCTTCCTGGAATGGGATAGGAGGGTTGTCAAAATCCATTAACAACCCTATTTTATTTTTAAAATATATAATATATTTTTATTGTTTTGAATGAGAAAGCAAGAGGGAGAGAGAAATAGAAATATCATTGATAAGAGAGAATCACTGATTGGCTGCCTCCTGTACATCCTCTATTGGGAATTGAGCCTAAAACCCAGGCATGTGCCCTGAATGGTAATTGAACTGTAACCTCCTGGTTCATAGGTCCACACTTAACCACTGAGTCACGCCAGTCTGGCAAGACGCCTATTAAAAAAAAAATCAGTTACATGTTTTATGCATATATTTTTCTAGTTGCATAAAACTTATTCCTGTTAAAAATTATTTGTGCAGTGAATATTCTCCTGTGACTTCAGCTGTTCCATGCATTTATCTTTTTGAATCTTAATTTGCTCTGATGGCTTGCTAATTTTTGTTTGAATGAAATATTCACTCTGAAATAATTCAGATATAACAAAATATATTATTTCCAATAGTTGTCTAATATTTTGCAACTCATGAAAGAAAAATTATTGAAATTGAATATATTAATTGATTGCTATGAAGGTTGCACATGGATTGGTAAATCAAAACAAGTGCTCAAAAGATGGAAAATCAATTGATATGTCAGATAGAAAAGGCATGGCACAAATGGTGAAATCAACCACTGAGTTGTCATTTTTCTTTTTAAAATAATTTAATTTATAAGAATTTGAAAGGATTTTATGACTTTGAACATATATAATAGCTATTTCAGATAGATCTGAAATATTATTAATAATACATCAAACAAATGAAAAGCAACATATTTTAGAAGGAATAGATGCTGTTTGTTCTCTCAGCCAATCACAGAAACTTTGAAGGATGCACTGAGCAAATATTAACAATATTTAAATTTAAATAAGTATATATATGCATAGTCATATAGAGGTGATATTTTTGTTTTTTCTCTACAGAACTGTTGCCCAATTGCCAGCAGCTGAATTGTCAGTATAAATGTGCAGTGGTCAGAAATAGTACAAGATGTTACTGTGAAGATGGATTTGAAGTAAAAGAAGATGGAAGAAGCTGTAAAGGTAAGTATAACAGATGACTATTAATTTTTTTCCCAGAGGTTTAGTGAACAGAAATTTTAGGAAGTATTTTTTATTACTACCATGTGATCCATACAAAGTTTATATTTATTTTTACCTGAGATTTAAAAGGTGACACCCACTCCTTCCAAAAAACCACAAACATAAATATTGTAGGTCTGCACTTATATCAGTCCTTTTTTTTCATGTTATAATAATGTCAAACATGTGAAGAGTTTTGGTTAACCATTAAAATGTTGGATTTTAATTATCTTAAATTTCTAATTGTATTATGCCTATTATACAGCTGCAGGATAGTATAACTTTGTTATTACTAAGTTAGGTTAATAATAATCATGTAATATTATTTATAAGTTTTACATTGGCAATTCTGATAATTGACATTTTACCACTATGTTAGTAATGGTGAACATGACAATATTTATATTTTAAATGTCCTAATTCTTGTTTTGTGAATACTCTAGAACAAAACTAAACAAAACAAAACAAAAAAGAGGCTCATTGCTTTATAATGGGCATTTGCACCTTGAATTTGTAGTTGCTTTCTGCATTATACAAATGTTATAGAAACACTTATTATTATACTAGGGGCCCAGTGCACAAATCTGTGCACCTTATAAGGAACTATAGGCCATGAGGCTGCAGTGGGCACAGGGATGGGTCTCGCCCATCCTCCATGCCCCCACCTGGCCCCTCCCGGCCCCTGGTGGCTGGCAGCTCTGCACGTGCAGCCACCACTCCCCCATGATGAAGGTGCTGATCCCGCTTGCATCTGCTGAAGTCATAGGACGATTTGGGCCAGTGCAATCAGAGGGTGTGAGGATCAGGGGAGGTGGAGAAGCCCTCACATGATCAGGGCTGGCAGCCACCATTCACACCCACTGATGGCACCGAGTGATCGGGACCTGTGCCAGCACTGGCAGTGGGGCGGGCACAAGTGGGGCCAGTGCTGGCAGCAGGTGTGAGCACCCGGTGGACCACATGTGGAAGCAAAGAATTTTCAGTAACCACCAGAGGTTCACCTCCATGACAGTGACAGGCACCCCACCTTGGTCTGGCACTCCTGCTCACCTGCTCCACCATTCCACTGCAGCCAATGCCCACCATGTTCTGCATAGTGGTGTTCAGCAAACATCATAACAACCAATTGTTCAGTTGTTTGGTAGTTCTGTTTGTTCCACTGTTTGGTCTATTTGCATATTAGCCTTTTATTATATAGGATGCTTATCAGACCCAGTGGTTGCATAATCTGGCTAAAAGGGGACAATTATAGACAGTAGGAACTGTACCAGGTGTCTGACTAGTGGGATCAGACCAAACTTGGGTATTTGGGTTCTGGCGAGGAAATAATTCAGAGCCAAGACCCAAAACTGTAAGAGAATATTTACATGGTAAGTTACAGAGATAGACAAAATAATTCCTAGAAGAAATTAGCTTAGGAAACAGGTTATGGAAGTAAAGGAAGGAGCTCGGAAGCTTGGAAATGAGGAAGCTAATGGAAAGTGCCTGGGGCAGGGAAAGAGAAGGGAAAGGGAAAGGTACTGTGTACTCCCAGGAGGGAGAGCACACTGGGTCCTCCATCCTAAGAATGGAAATTTTAGGGGAGGCCCCAGGGAAAGATCTCAATAGAATATTCATGAGTTTTCCAGGTGTGTTCTTTCAGGGTTGTGGTCTCCACTGATTAATTGGCCAGCACCAGGGCAGGGAGGGATTATTCAATACAGCTGGTCCTGATGAAATCTAGGGCTCAGAGGTGCAGATTCTTCTCCTGGGTTCTTGTCAGATAAAGTTGAATAATAAATTTGTGGACTAACATATTTCTTTAATAAAAATGTAGGGAATTATTAAAAGTATATATAATCTCCATCTGAGCAGGGATGTCCCCAAAGGAGGAATCCCCAAATGGGAAAAGCCTGCTCTCTCTCTCTCTAATGGGAAAAATCTAAATCCAAAAAATCTGCTGAGTCTCTGTCTCCAGGTTTATAAAGGCTGCAGTTCTTTGTCTGAGCCTGACCCTTTCTAATTGGATTCTTTATTAATTTAGGATCTTCCCGCCTTCCTTATTGGTCATTCTGCTACAGTGCTAGTTTCAAAGTATAAATCCTACATGGTGCTTCCCATTTTCCCTCCCAGTTATCTTGCTGGTTGGAGTTGCCTTTGATCTTCCAGCTGCTCAGGCCAGAAATGTCTCTGTCCTTGGTTTATGGATGTTTTAATTGCTCAGTCCAGAAATGTTTCCAGATTCCTGCACAGCCCCCCCTTCCTGTGGCATTTCTCTATCCTCTGTACAAGTAAGATAAGCATTTTGTTGTCCTCAAGCCCCAATCTATGCATTTCTTTCCCATGGACCCTCCTTATTTCTAAGACTCCTCAAACTTGCCAGTTTTGTTTCTAAAATTCCTTTCACTGATATCAGTTTTGGTTGGTTTTATTGCTTATTTGGGCCTGGAGTTGAAATACAACTAAGACATAGATGTTATCTCTAGAAAACAAATGTTAGGATGTTCAAACCGAATGACCAGCAATATGCTAGGGGGAAAAAAGTCACCTTGTGGTTGAGGTTCTGCCACACAATTGATTGTTCATTGCTAGTTACCTGGGGCTTTCCACACTAGTGACCTTTTGTACCTGGCCTATTGTCCTTGCTCTGCTCATTAAATGCATAATGTTAACCTCAATCAATTTCCTCTGTTGAACATAAATAAGAAATTATGTATGCAGCAATTATTATGGAAGGTCACATGGAAGAAGAGCTCTTCTTTCTTTCTCTGCACTCCTGAATGGCCAGGTTTGAACATCATTTACACTCTCCAGAAGCCATATTTCCAGGATATTTTCTGTCCTTAAAGTAAGAAAGTAGGCAACATTAAAAGTAATGACATGCCTACCTCTTTGTGGTCAATTTTGGGGGGATTTTATCAATGTCATAACAGTGCATTCTGGCTAAGGAGAAATAACCAAAGAAATCATTAATCACATTGCTCTCCTGGACAATATAATGATATCAGAAAAACTAAAGTAAGAGATGATAACATTAAAGTTGAACCATCTGTGAAAATAGATAAGAATCATTTTTGCCATTATGGACTGGACTTTACCAAATATAAGATTTCATTTCTTTCATTATCACTGTAGATTTAGCTGCAAAGACTATTCTTTCTATCCTCAAAGGTACTTACTTCAAACAAGCCATCCATGAATGCAGGCTAGTTAATATACAAAACTAAAGAAATTTGAGAAAAGTGCAAATTGATGGCATACAAATGCATAGTTTTCTAATTAAAATAGTTCCTTCGCTTCTCAATAATCTTTTTGCTTTTCTTTACTAAATACCTTTCTTAGCACTGGGTGGTCAAAAGGCGGGGCTGAAAGTTCTGTTTGATCTTTCTGGTGACTAGCCCCCATCCTGACATTATCTAGTAGTTCCACCCTAAGTGAGCTCACTAGCATAGACTATGGTGTATTCCAAAGGGCCTTATCTATATATATATATAAAAGACTAAGCAAACATCCAGTAAATAGTAGCTATGATGTGCACTTAACATCAGGGAGCAGACATTCAACACAGGAGCCGCTGAGCTATGGTGATTTGACAGCTGAGGTTCTCGGGTGATACACACAGAACCAGCGAGGAGGGCGCATCACCTGAGAACTGCCCTCTCCCAATTCAGGACCTCTTGGGGGATGTCGGAGAGTGTTTCGGCGAGATCCCCACAAGTCAGGCTGAGGGACCTCACATGCTAGAGGGACCCCTCTCACTCTGCAGATGAACTTCGAGGCACTGTACCACCCCAGGTGCAACCAGCAGGGGAGAGAACACCGGAGGTTGGCTCCAGGGTGTGTCCAAACTTTCTCACCCAGTCCTGTCCACCAGCCACCTTCTAATTAATTTCCTTTCAATATGCACAAATCTGTGCACTGGGGTACTAGTCATAAATAACTAAAGTACACTCCTTTTACTCAGAAAATACAAAGGTTTGAGGAACTGAAGACAAAAAAACAAATATATATTTTATTATACCATAGCAGTTTAATCCAATTCACACCACAACCTCATTAGCCATCTTGTTTGTTTCTCTTGTCTTCTTTCTTTTTCTGTATCTTTTCCACACACACCCCCTCCAAAAATTTTTCCAAGAGTCTCACCTTCTCTTCAAATTCAGCATTTCCAAGTACCAATGAGGAAACACATTTAATAGGCCAAAGTTTATATATTCAACTAGGGGCCTGGTGCACGAAATTCGGGTATAGGGGTCCCCTCAGCCCAGCCTGCCCCCTCTCACATACTGGGAGCCCTCAGGGGATGTCCTACTGATGGCTTAGGCCCGTTCCCCACAGGGAGCAGGCCTAAGTCACAGTCTGCCCTCCCTCTGTGGGAGGTGACTGGGCAGATCAGGGAAAGACACCAGCCCCATCACCCCAATGCTGCCAGTCACTGCAGCTACCAAGGTGTTTTTATCAACCCAGACTCCGGTCCCTTCACCATGAAAAAAAATGACAACTTTCTTTAGGCATTTTCAAGATGTATCTTTCATAGGATATAACCTTTCTTTATTTTTCTATTTTTATCCTCACCTGAGGATATGTTTCCATTGATTTTTAGAGAGCATGGAAGAGAAAGGGAAAGACAGAAACATCAAAGTGAGAGGGACACTTTGATTGGTTACCTTCGCCATGAGCCCTGACCTGGGAGGAGCCAGAAACCTAGGTACATTCTCTTGATCAGAATATAACGTGGATCCTGTGGTTGATAAACCTAGGCATTATCCACTGAGCCAAACTGCCTAGGGAAAGGATATGATATTTCTTAGCCCTTTAGCAGCAGACCTTTGTTTTTTATCTCTAGGAGTGTGGTGGAAGAACCCTATATTACTTTTTTGGATTCTTATATCCAAGTTACTAAGACTATTACCAGTGGCGTACAGGGAGCTTAGCCAATGAGTAGTCAGAAAAGGTGTTTCCTCTACAGTTCACTTCTATCTCCTCTGATCTTTGGCTACACCCCTGCCAAGGCCTAAATCCTCTGGCCAAGGATCCAAGGCTCAGGTCTAGGGCAGGGGACCCTCAGTGCTCTTGATCGCTCTGCTCCTCTGAGGATGGGACCCTGGGCGGTTGAACCCCAGCACACGTGATCGCCCTGCCAACCCCCGGCCAAAGCCGCAAGCCTCTGTTTGAGGCTTGGCCCTGGGCTGGGAACCTCCAGTGTGTAGGATCTCCCTGTCCCGCCCAGGGCCAAGGCCCCAAGGCTCTGGCTGATGCTCTGAGGATAGGGCCCTGGGCTGGGCGGTTGACCCCCAGCATGCGCAATCACCCTGCTGCCTCTGTTTGAGACTCAGGCCCTGGGTGGTTGACCTCCAGTGAGGGCGTGTGCCCCACCACCTGCTCACGCCGCCCTGCCCTCCCACCCTCCTGCCCTCCTACCCTCCTGCCCTCCTGCCTGACTTACCATTCCGCCCCCACTCCTGATTGGCTGGTAGAGTAGTGAAGGTACAGTAATTTGCATGTTTCTCGTTTATTAGATAGGATTCCCTTAGGAACTCAATAAAACAAAAGCACATTCCAGTTATTAAAATCTACCTGCCATTTATGGCAGCATCTCATTTTCACTATGCCAAGGGGCCTGCACCATGTCTTAACTTCTAAATTCTAATGACACTTTCAATATCTATATTACTGAGTTTCTTCATTGAGTATTACACTATGTCACCTTCCATAATTCCTTACATTTCTCATGAAGTCTCCTTCAGAGGAGGCTCCTGCCTTTTTAATATTGCAGTATTGTGCACTTTCCAAGCTTTTCTCACTTCTTTCTTTTCTTTTCTTTTTCTTTTTTCTTGTTGTTTATCTAACCCTCTGCTAATTGTTTTTTGTTTTGCTTGTTTTTAATTATATTATTCTATTCATATTCTATTGACCCCAAAATACTCCAAGACAAATATCACTAATCTTGCCAGTTTCATATTTCCAACTACTTGTTAGTCATTTATTCCAGAATGCCCTAGACTCCTCAAATACAACACATCCAAACCAAACTCACTATTTTCTCCCATGATATCGCCACTGAAATCTAAACTTCATATCAAATTGGATCACCATTCAATTCCATCATATCCAATTAGTCTTCACATGTTGCCTATTTTGTTTGTTAAACATTTGAGTTAATTTCCTTTTTTTCATTTTTATTGCCACTGACTTAATTCAAAATATGACTTCAAAATAAAGTTTCTTTAGAGAAATTAGTACATAACTAAATTTCAAGAACTTCTTCACTACTTTCACTAATTCCTTTTTTTGTTTAGTTTTAAAATATAAAGTTGATCAAATAGTTTAATTAATATTTCCTAAAGTCTAGGTATAATGCACGGCCTTTTAGTTAACATACAATAACTTCATTAGCTGGCCTTAAAACTACTTTCCCCGTGCCATCTTTTACCACTTTCCTTATACACACTTACTCCACTCAACTCTTTACAATTTTTTGAAATCCCCACTGTCATTCTGATGCCTTTACACATGCTATTTTGGTAAACTGGGATGCCCCATTCCATCTCATCCCTTTTTATTCAGTTTGAGAAAATCCAAATTATTCTTTAACTCAGATTAATATACAGCCTTTACTTAACATTCCCTCTCTAACTTTCCAAGCAGTTTTACTAATTTTTCTATGTCTACATCATAACTACAGTATGACTCTATCTCTATTGTAAGGAAATCCATAAATCAAAATTATATTTCACTAGACTCATTTCACTTAAAGATAGGAACCATGTTTTATCAATTGGGATTTTTTGGGGGGGGATTAGTCTAGTTCTTGGTACACAGAACAGAATAAAGACACATGTTAGTCTAAATTATTGACTGACAGAATTTGTGCTTTTGCCCACTTGATTAAGAATCATAAATACCTGCTGTTTATGGATGTTTGGACAAGTTGCTGTAGGAAGGAAGTATAGGGAGAAAGGAGAGAGGGAGTAGAATGAGGAATATACATCTAAAATAACAAAAGTATAATATGCTAATTAGACTGGACATCCTTTCTTCCCACAAAGCTGTAGTGGGCAGGGGCCCAGGCAGAGGCCCTGGCAATGGAGGCAGCAGCCAAGGGGCGGGGCCAAGGATCTTGCACAAATTTCATGCATCGAGTCTCTAGTATTAAAATAAAATCTAATTAAGATAATATTTTCATTTTAACAAGTGCTTAATACTTCTCTGTTTTATTATTATTTTTTTTATTTACTGAGGGTAATTTGCATAGGTTGGCTCAGAACTCTTATTTAATATATTTATTGAAAACCATGTTATGTTATTAGACTAATTGTAAAAATAGTGAAAAAGTCAGTGTCATAAACAGTAGTACTATTCAACAAATATCCATTGGAGTACATTTTATACCTGTGTGGAACTATCCAAGGACATCTAGCCTACTCATCAAAAATGTAAATAAAATGTAAATAAAACCTCTTTTAAAATAGAAGATATGGATTGGTAGGAAGAGATCAGCCAGAGGCCTTGTATGTATATATGCATAGCCCATGGACACAGACAATAGGGTAGTGAAGGCCTTGGAAAGGGGCATGAGAGCAGGCTAAAAAAGGCCAAGGGGGAGTGGAATAGGGGTCATATGTAATACGTTCAACAATAAAAGCTTAATCTAATAAAAATAACAAAAAATGTGAATTAAGTTTGATCATATATTTCTATAACTATTAAAAGAACAATGAATTAGCTGATTTTTAAATTTTATGTATTTTATTTATTACTATTTTAGTTAGTGTAGCTTTGAAAAGACTTATTGAAGTTGACCATTCCTTTTTTTTTTTTTTTTAATCTTCACCTGAGGATATTTTTTCATTAGTTTTTAGAGATAGTGGAAGGGAGAGGGAGAGACAGAGAAAAACACCCATGTGAGAGAGACACATGGATTGGTTACCTCCTACAATGCCCCAGACCAGGGCCAAGAGCCTGCAACTGAGGTATATGCCCTTGACTGGAATTGAACCCGGGACCCTTCTGTCCTCAGGCCAACACCATCCATTGAGCCAAGCCAGCTAGGTTTGTCCTTCACCTTTAAAGCAATGATCTATTTCCAAACTACATTTTTAAAGGCTTTCTTCAAGGAAAAACAAAATGCCCAACAATAACTCTCCTTAGGAATAATGCCAATTTTCCTTTCAGATCAAGATGAATGTGCCATTTATGGAGCATGCAGCCAGACCTGCATAAACACGTATGGATCCTATGCTTGCGGTTGTGTGGAGGGCTACATAATGCAGCCAGACAACAGATCTTGCAAAGCCAAAAATGGTAAGTTATCATCATTTTTGTCCTTCCAACTTTATTTGCTTTTAGCAGTTCCTTTTCCTTAGAAATGTAGTAGAGCAATATGGACACTGAAAAAAGAGATCTTTGCTTTATTTTAACTTGTAGATCCATACTTAGAAATCCAGAGTAGTTCTTTGTAGTTGTACTGATCATTATATAATGCTTTCCATTACAGCAGGTTTCTAATTAGCAAAAGAATGTTTAAAAGGAATGGATTGATTGATTGCACTACCCAGCTCTCTCCTGGAGTAGCAATAGGTTCCTAAATCGTTTCAGTTTCCTCTCCAAGATTCATACTCCATACAACAGTTCAAGTGATCTGCTAAAATGTAAACCAGATCATGTCACTCTCTTGCTTAAAAATCTCCCAATAACTTTCACTCACATTGAGAATAAAATTCAAACAGTTCACATGTCCTAATAAGAGCTAATGGACTAGTACCATGTACCTTTTCAATCTCATCTACCACTATTTTCCTTTCATCACACACCAGTAATACTGGTTTTCTGGCCACTTTGCTTTTGTTTTGACATTTTTCCACTTGCTGTTTTACCTGTCTGCAATGCTTTTCTCTATGATATTCACATTCTTCATATTCAACTTTTGACTGAAATGTCAACATTCAGAATGACCTTCTCTGACCATTTTATTTAATGGTGTATATCCTCTCCTTCACTACCTTATTTTCCAATTTTATTTAATTATCCGTGCCTACTTTATAGCTTTGTGATTTTCTAGGTTTTTTTCTTTATAACACTACCATTTAAAATGAACTAAATTATGTACTAGTCTTTTACATCTGATTTTCCTAAAAGAATGTAAGCATTAGACTATAGAACTAGTTTGGGACATAAAAATACCCAATATTTGTGAATAGAAGAAATGAATAATAGAGGAAAAGACTGAGGGAGGGAGTAAGGGAAGAGAAAAAAAGGAACTTTTCTTTGAAGTTATAATTACTAAAATGAGTGCTCCACTCTTATATGAATTTCCTTGATTCAAAACTATTCTCTTACCTGCAAATAAAGCCTATCGTTTCTATACAAGTTAAGGCTACAGTAAACACTGTGAGTATTGTTGATTTGCTAATGAAGTGGCCTTCAGATGGGATAGTAACAATAGGATAATGTTAATTTTTTGTGGGCTAAATTAGCTTTGGAATAATATAAGAAGGTTATTATACATCATATTCCTTCTGGCTTCTAACTTCCCCCAAATCTGGATTTAATTAATGCAATTTAAAATTATGGTGTTTTGATAAATTAATGAATATCCTCCTACCCCACTTATTAGCAATGAGAAAATTAGGTGTGGGATGGGATTCTCTTTTTTGAAGCCAGATTGTTCAAAGATTGGATTTGCTCAGCAAGCTGCTGCTGCTGGTGCCATCTCCCTTTACAACAAATCCTCATGTTATAATTGCAATGATTTCCCTGAGATAGTGTGTTTAATTATTTAGAAAACATATTAATATACAAAACTGCCCAGACTGAAACACTTTTACTCTCTATTTATTTGAATTACTGATTCAGCTTATGAAGGCCTATTTATTTTTCTGAGGCAATCCTTGAGAAAAATTAGGTCAGGTTACATGCTCTTCTTTGCCCACCACCAAGACTCCTGATTTTAAATATTGATGGAATAAGGAAATAGAAGGCCAGTTTTTTGCTGTTTCTATTGATCCACACAATATTGTTGTGGTTATACATGGGGAGTGTAATGTAATAAACCTGAAAGAAAGAGGCACTTTCTCTCTTTCTATACAGAGCGGATTTCTGACAATAACAGAGTGTAATCAGAGAGGGTTGGTATATGATAACAGGATGCTGCTTTAAGGATATTGATGACTCTAGAATTGATAATTGAGTGTATAAATGTCCTCACTTCTGGTTGGTTGGCTTGATGACAACATTGGCCTTCAGAGTTTTAAAATACACAGTTTCAATGGGAAAGTTTCTGTGGTTTCTAGTTTTAAAACAGTGAGTTGTGAGTAATAAACTAAATGGGCAAAAATTTATAACATATAGGGACTAATTCTAAAGATCACAGGGATATTTGAACTAGTATATTTGTACAGTTCAAAAGGAAAACTATTGGTTTTGCTTTAGATTTTTCATATTGATAATAAGTGAGCCTTAGGATATCTTTTGCTTCAGTTATGTATAAAATTCTATTTCTTTCATTAGCTTTACATTTTTATGACAATTTTATCATACTGTAGTATTGCTATGACTGATGATTGCTAGGGAAAATGTTATAAATTAAATCAGCTTTATCTTAATAATTTATAATTCTCCCTTCCATTACCTGACTGCTTCCCTTGACCCCTCTTTTTGTCCTCTTTATAATTCTACCATACTAGAAGCTGACTTTCCTCCAAGTCAAGTCAGAAGTCCAGGGTTCTCAGAAAGTGGGAGTATGGGAAACTAGGGAAGATTAGAATGAGCTGACTCAAGATAGTGGATGCATGAAAAAGAACAATATAAAAATATCAAGCCCAAAGAATACAGTGGGAGGCTAGAAGTAGGCCTAAGAAACAGAAATTGCAAAGGCCTTACTAGATGATGGGGAAATAATCTGGGAGGTGTAGCCTTGTATGAGCAGGCAGAGAGAGGCAGAGTCAGCTGGCTGGGAAGCTGCTTTTAAAAAGGTGATGAACTAGTTTAGCACAGGATGGTATCATAGTTGCTCCCCAACTATTCACCCCAAAGCTTGTGGATATGTATTATTTTCAGTGTAATAATTGATATTAATTATATAAATTAATAAGTTAATTGATTATCCCTCCTTTGTCATATAATACCTGAATCCAGATAAAATTTATAGGCCTTAAGAGGACTTTTAAGAACTAACTCTAATAGAGGGGAATGAGTGACTTTAAGCTCTGTAGCAATAGGGAAAGAGATTAATGTTAGGCAAGAAGCCTTTTGATTTCTGTGAGTTCATGCAATGCAGTTCTTTTAGTAATGTTGATCTGACTACTGAAATATAGACATAATTATTTCAGAATTGGGAGGAACTTCAAAGGTGATCTATCCCAACTATCTATTTGATTTCAAAATAAGCACTTTCCAAATGGAAAAAAAAGTCTACCATGTACTTTATAAAATAACTTTAATTTATATGTGCATACTTGAGTAAAGTCAGACCTTCATGCACCCAGTCCCAGTAGAGGGAGCTACAAGCTGGGGATCACTGATAGCTCCATATAGGTTGGTCAAGGCCAGTCACAGGCAGCATGTAACATTGACCTGTACCAGAGTCCCCCTGAAGAGACCCAGAACCAATTCACCCAGTGACCGGCTTCAGATAACAACAGAGCAGGATCCAATAATCTTCACAAGCAGCATATCCACAGGAGATATTGGCAGGCACCAAAACCTGCTGGGACAGATTCCTCTTTGTGTGATCATTACATGCAGAGCAGCCTGCATGCTGTGTTGGGTGTTGAGCCTCACTGTCCGCCAGCCTGACGGTTGAACCTATGCACAAATGGGTCAATAGCAATCAAGACTCAAGTACAATAGGATGACCCACACAGTCAAACAAGGGACTTCCTTAGAGCACTGAGTTCTGGTAATTAGAAAGACAGTGCCACTAGGTCCCACAGGTCATCTACTACATAAGTTTCCCCTACCAAGACTGGGAGTAGTAGAAGATCTACTTAATACATAGAAACAAACTCAAACAAGCAGCCAAAATGGGGAATCAGAGAATCAGGCAATGAAGGAACATGAGAATTCTCTAGAAAAAGAGTTAAATGAAATAGAAGTAAGCAATTTATCAGATAACAGAGTTCAGACTAATGATTATAAGGATTCTCAACAGTATAAAAAATGATACAGAAACTATTAAAAGGGACTAGCCATGCCCTAGCCAGTTTGGCTGAATGGTAGAGTGTCAGCCTGTGGACTGAAGCATCACGGGTTCCATTCTAGTCAAAGGCGTTTACCTTAGTTGTAGGCTCAATCTCTGCTCCTGTAAGGATGCATGCAGGAGGTAACCAATCGATGTGTTGCTCTCACATTGATGTTTCTCTCTCTCTCTCTCTTAACTCATTTTCTCCCTTATAATTTCTCTAAAAATCAATAGAAAACATATCTTCTGGTGATAATTAACAAAACAAAACAAAAATTAAAAAAGAAATAAAGAGCTTCCCAGACAAGAAAAAAACTAAAGAAATTTGTTATTACCATTTGTTGTTTTAAGAAAAGGAAGAAGAATAAGTAAAATAAAAAAATACTTGAAAAAATAAAATGGCAATAAAATGTAGCTATTAGGAATCACTTTAAATGCAATAAGGTAGCTGATTGGCTAAGAAAACAAGACCCAATTCTACGCTGTCTTCAAGAGACCCACCTCAGAACAAAAGATACACTCAGACTAAAGAGATGGGAAAATACATTTTATGCAAATGGAAAGGAAATAAAATCTGGGGTAGCAATACTTCTATATTTGACAGAATAGACTTTAAAGCCAAGGCTATAGTAAGAGACAAAGAAGGACACTACATAATGATAGAGGGATTAATTCAACAAGAAAGTATGATCCTTGTAAACATTTATGTACCTAATATAGGGGCACATGAATATGTGAAACTGATCTTGATAGACATAAAGGGGAAGATTGACAGTAATATAGTTATAGTAGGGGATATTTAACACCCATGACATCAATTGATATATTTTCCAGACAGAAGATCAATAAAGAGATGTTGACTTTAAATGGCACAGTAGATCAAATGGACTTAATTGATATCTTCAGAGCATTCCACTTCAAAGCAGCATAATATACATTCTTTTCAAATGCCCATGGAACATTTTCTAGGATGCAACACATGTTAGGACATAGAACAAGTATCAACAAATTTAAGAAGTTTGCAATCACATCAAGAATTCTCTCTGACATAATGCTATGAAACTTGAAATCAATCTCAAGTAGAAAACTGAAATACACACGTTATTAAACAATGAATGATTTAACAAGTGTTGTCGAGGGTGTAGAGAAAAGGGAACCCTTGTCCACTCTTGTTGGGAATGTCGATTTTTGCAGCCACTGTAGAAGTAGTATGGACTTTCCTCAAAAAATTGAAAAAGAAACTGCTTTATACCCAGCAATTACACTTCTGGGAAATTACCCATAGAAACCTGAAACACTAATTAAAAAGAATATATATATATATATATATATATATATATATATATATATATATTCCTATGTTCATTACAGTGTTATTTACAATAACTAAGGTTTGGAAGCAGCCAAAGTGTCCATCAGTAGATGAGTAGATAAAAAAATATGTGATGCATTTACACAATGGAATGCAATTCGGCCATATAAAGGAAGAAAAATTTACCCTTTGTGACAGCATGAATAGACCTGGAAAACATTATGCTGAGAGAAATAAGCCAGTCAAAGATAGACAAGTAACATATGATTTCATTCATATGTGGACCTTAATAAACAAACTGAACTACCAAGAAAAACAGACACAGACTCATAGATAGAGAACAGGCAGACAGCTCTGATGGAAATGGGAGGGTGTGGGGGGAGTGGAGGGATTGAGCAAAAAAGAAAAGAGAGAACTCATGAACATGGACAACAGTGTGGTGATTGCAGTGAGGGGGAGTCGGGCTGGAAGAGGGCATAGAGGGGATAAATAGTAATAGAAAAATAAATTAAATTAAAAACAATAAAATAAAATATTAGAATAATTTCAATAAAATAAAAGATTAGAATAATTTAAATTTATCTGAATTTGCCCTTCGCACAAAGGGATCTCCCTGCTGTAATGTCTTCAGTCTTATGATTTAAAGGGGGATTATCAAAGTGTTGTTTCAAATATAAAAATGGATGGAATGATTAGTTCAACTGCCTCTGGCATAGGACATTAATTAATATAACAATGGATCTCTCAGGATGAATTAGGTTCTCTCTCAGAAGATAAAATCTAGACTTACAGGGCAGAAACAAACAAACAAGTAAATAAATATGCATACTTGATAAAACAATGTAGGAAGAGACAAACTAGAATATGAATGTCATGATAAGTGTTTATGAATTTGAATGGGATACACGATAAAAGCTAGCAATATTTAAATTAAACATTAGGGTTTGTCACTTGAAGAAGCTTTTTAAATTAACTGTCAGAGCATTTATAGACATCTACTAAATCTTCCTGTATATTTTCACATTGTTTTGGGATTAGATTACTGGTAACCTGCCAAATATGAAAATAAAAAGGTTTTTTATTTTATTTTACTTAACTTGCTTCTAACTGGTTTAGATGTAAGCATCCAGGGCTGACAGTTAGTTCATGTAGCATCTGTAAGCGTGAAAGTAAGAGCCAAGGGTGTTTAATTTTTTAACTGTTTCCATTTTTAGTGCTGATAAATGCAGGCTTGTTGGATTGTACTTTTCAGTGTCCCAGCCACGTGCTGAAGTCAGGCACTTATGCCAGCATATATTCTAGGGAACTAATACAGCTCTCCTTATTGTGCTATGGGAGTAGTAGGATAAAGACCACTAAATACTTATATGCTATCAATGTCCAGGCACTGCATTAAATGGTACTGAGAGAGTTTGTGTACCTGTTTGCCATGGAACGAACAGAGCAGTGAGAGAAGAGAGCCTGTTAAATAATGTTGAGATTCTATTACAGCTTATAGTTTACTGTTCACTGATTGGGGCGGGAGGGAGGAGTGCAGACTATTTAGAATTTCTTTGTTGCAATAAATACAAATAGTAATCTCTGTATAATCCACAGAAGTATATTTCCAGCCAGTGTTTTTTATACTACTTGTTGTTTTCTTTACTACAATTCTTAGAAAACTGAGAAGTAATACAAAATATAACTTACTATGGCTCCTACATCTAACCTCTAACTCTGTTATTATCTGTTAATAAATAGGGTAAATCTCTCTTTGGAATGTTAGGAATCATCCATGGTTTTCAGCCAGGGCTGGTTTTGCTTATGGGAAGAATTGACAGGTGCCTGTATAGAAAAGAAATGGTTTCCTGCTCAGGGTATCAGAGTCTCAGCAGCCACTTAAAGTACTTAGAATTGTTATTAAAATGTAATTTCCTTGTCTTTTTTCCCCTTCTAAAAAAGAACCAGCCAATGTTAAAAAGTTAGTGCTCTTAGGAAGGGTAACAGTAAGCCTAATGACCTTGATCACTTATAAGACTAGTAGATCAGATCTATTTTAGCAAACCATCTGGCTAAGAAGGGCTTCCTGCAGAATGATATGTGGTTATGTCTGGACACATGAAGATTTACTATTCCGAGCTTCTATTAGTTTTATTTAGTCCAAAGGTGTAGTTGCTGCACAATTTGTTATTTCACTGAGGCATAACTGTGAGTGATAGTTGATGACATGACTGTGTATGAGAATCTCTGAGCTAGGCAGGAGCAGAGCAATCCAGAGTTCTTTACTCAGTCCCATGTGCAAGGTGGGACTTATACTGTGGTAAGTGGTACGTTGCAGAGATATAGCTTAGTGCCTGGAAAGAGTACATGCTTGGTAAATATTTGTTGGGTGCTAAAGCAATTTTCTTTCTAAACGTTCAGGAAGTAGAATAAGTGGACTGGGATGTTGAAAAGTCAAATTGCTGGAATAGGTACAAATATGAAAAGGTACCAAGGACAAAGGGGTGCTTTACTAGTTTTATCCTGCTATTCAGGGTTCATGCTGCCTTCATTATAGTATTGACATCACAAATTGGTTTGTGGAGTTCTGTATAAGCGCCATAAATGTGTGCCTGCTTCACCAAGGCCCTCTTCAGATAAACATGCAATTCCAGTGAGCTTGCTGTGAAAGGATAGCTGAGAAAGAGCTATCCCTCCTGTAATCATTGCCTGAGCCAATATCCTATAAAAATACCAGAGCTTTGCAACCTGCCTTTGAAATCCTGGCATGGCCAGTGAACAACATATTTCTATATTTTTTGGAGTATTCCTACCATACATCTCTGGCCCTTCACTCAGTTAGAAATCGCATTTCCTGATAGGATAGGGCAAGAATTTCTGATGAGGTTTTCATCATTAAAATTAAACATCACACCTCTTTTTCCTATTCAAAAACTGTTAATGAGCATGCCAGTGTTAAGATATAATGTTCTGTGTGGTTTTTACTTCTTTGTTTATTTTTTTTTAATTTTTGCTAGAGGAAATCACTTTCACAGTCTAGCACCTTTCTTGATATCCTGAATCTTTTTTTCCAGCAACAAAGTTGCAAGATTGATAACAGTGAACACAACCATGGTGTTTTATGTGCCATAACACCTTTGATTTATCCATAGTCAATGGAAATATCAGATACAAAAAAAATGCATGTCTTCCATTTTCATTACCATGAAACATTTTAACTGCAATCTAGCTGAGGGCTTTTTGGCTTGGGTATAAAGAATTACATGGCCAAACTTACGGGCTCTATATTGACAATAATTTTTTTTATTTTTATTTTTTAGAAATGCCAAAACAAACTGTAGAATAACTGTTGAACAATTAAATCCTCAATTAAAATGTGCAATAGATAATATGCTCTACAATTAACTCCTTTTCTTCATCTTCAAATTGAACAAATATAATAAAAAATAAACAGAAATGAGGCATTTTCATATTTATAGAAAATATATGGGGTTTAATTTTAAGATGAGGCAAGGATATTCATAATTATATAATTTTCTATTGCTTTGTTTGGGAAAAGTATATAGTTATTAAATTATTGAGAGGTGGCAGGATGGAACTTAAAACTTGAGAAAAAACACAATATTTTGTTTATTCTAATAAGAAGACAAAAAGTTTTCAGAGAGCCTTCAAGGCATCCCTGTATCAATTTCAATCAACAAGATAATAATAGCAGTTAGAGAATTACCCTTGGCGCTCCTCCCTCTAGATTGTATCTTGATCTTGACTTTGATGACTAATATTCTGCATCTTCTCCCTAGTGAAGCTGCTTAGAGTCATTTTAATCCTGAGAAAAGAAAATCCATTGTGTTGATTGCATTTTTAAAAGTTTAAGCATTTCTCTTTAGGACTAGGACTCACAAAGTCTTCATCTTCCCATACAAGATAATTTTTGCCAAATTATTATATGAATTTTTTCTTAATATCTTCAGAAATTTAGAACAACTTAATTGTCAAATTGCAAAGAGTATCTAGGAAAGTAGCTAGAATTTTGATATATAATCACTATTGAATACCTAGAGCTAATCTGCCTTTTTAATAACATAATAGAAAATTGAAATTTAACATACAGGTTGTATATTTATATCTTTTCAGAAAACAAAGAAATAGATTACATGACCTTAATTATCTATGTCTACATAATTAATTTTAATCTATCTACCTTTTTCAATCTTATTCCAAGGATCTGGTTTCATATTTCCCTGAGAAAGTAGAAACAAGCAAAAGAGAACTTTCTCACTACAAACTTAATTAAATCTACCAATTTCTTTGAATCTAGAACAAATCACTCCACATTCGTCTTATCTGAATAAAAGAACAATTTGACCTTGCTCCTGAGGCCAATCCTTCAAAAGTGCATCAATCTCATCTTCTTTCTCCTGCTCAAGAACTAGATGTATACAATTGCCTTCTTCATTTCTTGCTCATCAGTATTTTCTCTTCTCCTGTATCAGTCCTAACAGCATAAAAGCATGTTGTAAAGATGATATGAAGCAACTTTCTTTAAATCTATATTGTTCTCCACTACCACTCCATTTCTCTTTTCCCTTTAAATAAAAACTCACAGAATGTGTTATCTCTCCATTTCCTACCCATCTCTCTTGAATGCACTTCAGTGGATCTTACATTCTTATCAACCACCTAACACCTTTATTATCAAGGTTACTCAAGTGACCTCCAATTGCTAAATTACTCAGTTATCAGTTTAAGCAGCACCTTATCCTTGTCTCCTGAATAAGTTTCCTTTCAAAGCAACATATTCTTGGAGTTTCCTCTTACCTTACAACACATGTTTTCTCAGTTTATTTTGTTGCATTATTCTCACAGTGCCAGTATTTATTGGCACAATTCAGTGTTCAGTCCTTTGAACATCTCTTACTTGATTGATTTCCCTAAGTGCACTTATCCTGTAAAAATACATGCTCTTCCATGATTTTATAGAACACTTGAGACTTGGACTACCAGTTATTATCACCAGCCCTAGCGTCTATATTGAACACAAGACTCACTTGAATATTCAGACCCAACTCAATATCTACATCTGGAATTGAAAGAAATATCAAACTCACTGTTTTCCAAACCTTTGATTTTCTCTCCTTGTAACAATGATTTTTCAATTTCCCATCTTGGTAATTGTTATGCCCCAGTTACCCAATGGTTCAAGCCAAAACATTAAAGTTACTCTTGAATCCATTCTTTCTCATAAACCCTTCATTCCAAACTTTTAAATATATTCTGAGTTAAACTACTCTCCCCAAGGAGCAGCCCACATTCCCATTACTTTACCTTTCTTTATAGAATTCATCACTGCCAAATCACATTAAATGTATTTATTTACTTGTTTATTTTGTGTTCCCCCCACTAAAATATAAGCTCTTTGAACATGGGAGTTTTATTAGTTTTGTTAATACTTATATCTCTACCATCTACAGCAGTGCCTGGCAGAAGCTAGCCATGCTCAATAAATATTTATTAAATACATATGCAAGTACTGAGGCAGTATTTTTTTAAATTCTTTTTAAGAAACAAAATAAATGTGCTTCTTAAGACCTCATGCTTTTAAATAGGAACTACTTTATGAACAGGAGTTATTTAAAGGCAGTTTTCAATGAGCCAATATCTATTATATTTAACTCAGTCATTACAAACTTACAACTTGGAGGTATATATCTAGATTAGAAAAAAAAAAATGTGTTTATATAGCTAAAGTAGTTCCATCTTGCTACAATTAGGAAAGTGACTAGGAAATTAAGAAGTAATGTGAATTGATCATCTCTAGACTATCTGCTAATTCTAATAATTTAATAGCCTAAAATTTGAATGAATTATTATCCAAATTTTGAGATTCACTAATAAAGTTCTTTAATAATTATCAATTAAACATATTTCACTGTCCTGATTAAAAATGACAATATATTATTTATTTCATTTTACATATTGAAATACACAATAATTTGGACAAAAAGGGGCCACATGCTAACCTGATTACCTCAGGAAAGGCCTGCATGACAGCTTTGCAAACTCAATAAGTGAGCTGCTGATTAATATGACATATGTGATAGGAAGTAATCACTTTCTGATTATATGGATCACAATATGTGTCTCTATAACTGGGAGGAAAACACTGATTTTTATACTGCTGACATATGAGGAGTCTTGAAGCTGATGAAGACAATTGTCCTTCTCAAGTATGAATCAATTGATAGCCCAGGAGAGGCCTATTCAAGCCAAGTCTTGGTTCTCTAGTTAGAATACTGACTGCATGCTTTCTTTGACATTAAGCATTAATGTCAATTAATCATTGGCTGTCTTGATCCTTAATTCATTCATATCCTTAATCCTTAATGATTTTTATGAGTTCTTATATATTTTTTTTCAGTAAAATGATTTTTAATATTTTTTTATTGTTTAAAGTATTACAAATAGTAGTACATATGTACATATGTTTCCTTTTTCCCCCCATTGACCTTCCCCCGGCCTCCCCTACCCCCCAGCACATGCCCTCAACTGCCCTTCCCCCCCCCATCTTATATCCATTGGTTATGCTTATATGCATACATACAAGTCCTTCGGTTGATCTCTTACAGCCCTCACCCCCCACCCTCCCCTGCCTTCCCACTGTAGTTTGACAGCCTGTTCAATGCTTCTTTGCCTCTGTATCTACTTTAAAAAATTTTTGCATCTGCATACTAGAAATAAACATATAAGAACAAAAAATGTTTGAGTCCCACTTTCAATGTCAAATAGTTCCTTATGTGTCCATGTCAGCAATGATATCTGGATGGTGGACAAATGGTGGCAATGCAGGTCCCACACTCTCTGGTTTGGTACTGGACAACCTGCAGTGATGTGTGTGTGTGTGTGTGTGTGTGTGTGTGTGTGTGTGTGTGTATGTATATATATATATATATATATATATATATATATGAAATTGATTTTTTACAGAGAAGAAGGGAGAGGGATAAAAAGTCAGAAACATCAATCAGCTGCCTCTTGCACACCCCCTACTGGGGATTTTCTTGTAACCAAAGTACATGCCCTTGACCAGAATCAAACCTGGGACCTTTCAGTCTGCAGGCTGATGCTCTATCCACTGAGCCAAACCAGTTTTGGTGGTTCTTATGTTTCAGTGGCCCCCCTCATCCTATGCTAAGCCTTAAGTTTATTTGTCTGTGGAGTAAAACCAACCCTAGCTGGTTTATCTCAGTGGATAGAGTGTTGGCCTTCAATTCTAATCGAGGTTACATGCCCAGGTTGAAGGCTCTATCCCCAGTAGGGGGTGTGCAGGAGGTAGCCAAACAATGATTCTCTCTCATCATTGACATTTCTCTCTCTCCCCCTCTCTCTTGCTCTCTAAAATCAGTAAAATATATTTATAAACATATATATAAAGAGTAAAACCATAGTTAACAATTAGCAGACACAGGAATATTATTTCAGTAAAAAACATCACAACTAATATTGTAAGTATACTTCTTCCAGTATGTCATTTGAATTTTAAAGTTACCATTATTAAATCAAAACATGAAGCATCTAGATTTTTTTTGATTGATATTTTGATTGATTTTCTGTTTACCTGCAGGTTTTTAAATCATAGGTTGACATATTTTGCATTAAAACAATCAATTGATTCACTAAAGAAAAGCAGTTACAAAAATCAAATAGATTGATCAATTAAGCATTAATCTCAAGCATTGGCTGTGTTGATCCTTAATTTATTTTTATCTCAGTTTCTCAGGGAATTTCAGTGTTCCTTCGTGTTCCAGTCCCTCTCCAAATAATGTTCACGACATACTTAAATTTACTGACTAGTAGCCAACTAAGAAATGGTTGTGTACATCTGGACTTCTCAGAAAGCTTGGTAGCAAAGATTTGTTTAAATAGCAGTTCATTTTTTTAAGGAGAGGCAATTTCACTAAAGGTTATTTCAATTGTCAATGAAGAAAATAAGCTCTGACATTAATGTCAGTATATCTTTGCTAAACTGATAACACACCCTTCTTAACCTGAGAAATCTATGATCTATAATTTTTAAAAAGTACCATTGTCCACTGGGGGGATAAGGGGGAAACAAACCAGCAGAGCCAGGAGTGTTGAACAAAGACTAACTCTGGACTTCCAAATTTAGTAACTGGCAAGGGCAACTTTATGTGGTTCAAAATGACATTAAGAGATTAAGAAAGGTAAGAAGTGCTCCATGTCTGAAATAAGATGCAGGAAGATGAGAGTAGTTAGGATATGAAGGAAATTAGGTCAAATCAGGTAAGGCTTTAAACACCAGGACACAGTTTTTAACTTTTACTCTGATTGTAATGAGAGCCCTCTTGGAAATGGGAGGAAGATTGACTTAGTCTGCCTTAATATTTTAAAGGTATACTAACTCCGACTGTCATATTGAGATAGACTGAAGAGGAGGGAATAGATGGAAGTGACAAAACTAGTTAGAACACGATTGAAATGATCTAGTTAAAAGATGATGGCTCCTTGGGGCAAGATGGTAGTAGTATTAACTGTGAAATGGTGGGATTCCTGATAAGTTTGACATCAGAGTCAAAGAGATTTTAATGATATATTGCATAGAAGATAGGAAAAAAGAGGAGTTGAAGATGTTCTTTTTTTTTTTTTTTGTATTTCCTAAGTAGCAAAAAAGCTACCTCTATAATATAACTAGAGGCCTAATGCACAAAATTTGTGCAAGGGGCTTGACCCTCACAGCCCTGAAAGCCTCAACTATCCCTTGCAACCCCTCACAGCCTCATCCACCCCTCGCAGACCCAGCTTCATCTGGAAGGTCATCCAGAAGGATATCCAGAAGGTTGTTCGGCTATTTAACTTAATTAGCATATTAGCTCTTTATTAGATAGTATTGTACCATTAAATAATTTTAATGGTTTTTTTGTCTTTTTTTTTAATTCTCACCCAAAGATATGTTTATTGATTATTTTATTTTATTTTTTAAGAGAAAGGAAAAAGAAAAGAGAGTGAGAGAGAAACATCAGTTGGATGCCTCTTGTACTTGGCTAAACCAAGACCTAAACTACAACCTATGTATGTGTTCTGACTGGGAATAGAACCCATTACCTCTGGGTGTACAGGTTGACATTCCAACCAACTGAACTACACTGGCCAGGGCTAGCCAAACACTTTCAACACTAATTTTATATGAAACTAGAAGCCTAGTGCATGAAATTGGTGTCCTCGAGCGGGGGATGCCTCAACCCAGCCTGTGCCCTTTTGCAGTCTGGGAGCCCTCAGGGGATGTCCAACGGCCAAGGAAGCAGGAGAGGTTCCCACTACAGCAGCTGTGCTTGCCAGCCATGAGCTTGGCTTCTGGCTGTGTGGCACTCCCCCAGTGGGAACGCACTGACCACCAGGGGGCAGCTCCTATGTTGTGCTTCTACCCTGTGGTGGTCAGTGTGCATCATAGTGACCAGTCATTCTGCCATTAGTTCAATTTGCATATTAGCCTTTTATTATATAAGATTTACTATTACCTTCAAATATTAAATGTATTGAAATTCTGGTCAATTATCAATACTAAACATAAGCAAAAATGCATTCTTGAGTAAGCAGTATTCAACTTTCTGTTCTATTTAGAATCTTATTTTTCTGACCATGGGGAAGAAATATGGAAGAAGGTAACTCAGTAATCATCATCTAGTCACTAAGGGAATATGTGATATTTTGACTCCTGGGACTAGTCAAGGAACCAATGAGGCTGAAGTCACTCTTTGTATGAGCCTCTGAGCTTTGCATGTTCTCATCCTGAGCATATATTTCTGACCTCATACATCTACCTCAGGAAAATGTGCTCTTGCTCATTAGGAAAGCCAGATCCATCATCATTGCTATAAAAATAATTCACAGCACTCCCTTTATTTACCAGCGATGAAAGTAAATAGCAAGTTTTTATATGTAGACAACACATTACAACTAAGAAAATAAAGAATACAAAATGCTCAGTGGACCATTTTCCTTAGAAAAAACTGAAATATATACTTAGTGAAGCATACATAAAGGTTATTAATACATGTTTTTATAAGTGTATTTTATTTTAAAGATGCATTAAAATACAGAATAATTCAATAAATAATTAAAAATTGTAAAAAGGGACTTTTTTTGTCACTGAACTCACTTTTCATGTTCTCTTTTATCCCAGAACCTACAGACAGGCCACCTATGCTGCTAATTGCAAATTCTGAAACCATTGAGGTCTTCTATCTTAATGGAAGTAAAATGGCAACCCTGACCTCAGTCAATGGAAATGAAATTCATACTCTAGATTTTATTTATAATGAAGATATGATTTGTTGGATTGAATCAAGAGAATCTTCAAATCAGCTCAAATGTATTCAGTTAACACGAACAGGAAGATTAACAGATGAATGGACAATCAATATTCTTCAATCCTTCCACAGTAAGTGTTTCAATTTATATTATATGCTACCCTTTAACATTTTTTTACAGACAGGTAGAAAGGATTCTTAGATTTTTTAGCATAACTAATGGCTATGGGTAGCTATATATGTAAGTATGAATGCACTTAAATATATGCACTACGTGTTTTGCATATACTCACACATACATGTATAGTTTCACTGTTTCCATAAGTAGTGCATTGCATAGGTAGTTTTAATTATTTTTTAATGCTTATTGCAGTATCACCTCAATGAGAACTGTGATTTTTTTCACTGAATGGTAGTTCACAATGTGGTAGTGAAGGTGGAATTTGTTGAAAGCAAGAAACAGAATTGATTATTATAAGCTTATCAACTATAGAATTTGTTAAAAATACCTTGAAAACTATTAGTTTTATGCTAAGTGGTAATTTTTACTTGTATTTGTTGACACTTTTCCCCAGAAAAATCATTTTTTATACAAAAGACTGATTTATGATTTA
Organism: Antrozous pallidus; assembly: GCA_027563665.1. Classification (NCBI taxonomy): domain Eukaryota; kingdom Metazoa; phylum Chordata; class Mammalia; order Chiroptera; family Vespertilionidae; genus Antrozous; species Antrozous pallidus. The sequence goes on from CM050508.1 coordinate 76,078,745, forward strand.
TAATTCACTTTGATTTCTCATGTCAGAAATTCACAAACTATCAACTGTAATTTTCTTTCTTTTTTCTTTTTTGACACATGGCTAACGAAGGAGTTTATTTCAAACAAAAATTTAAAAATTGAGAGCTATTTTCCTGGGTGTGGGAAGGGATCAGGGCAAGGAATTCCCTGTGGCTAGGCCAATACCCTTCAACTGTTATTTTCTTCCTGAATATTACCATAAATTGAAATCACATTGTTGCATGCACACATTCATTTATGTTGTAATTTACAGAAATAACATATTCTTACAGATATTGCTAACGTAAACTTAGCAAGAGGAAGGAAGAAAAATGTATAATTAAGTTAAGAAGAAAGATAAGTTCTATCATAAAATAAATTTAGTTTTCAGATATATAATGTTTTATTATTTGGTTGTAATAATCATATTTTATGAACATTTTTGTCATACAATTAAAATAATTAGTTATTGATTCTTATTAAACATAAGAAAATAGTATTGTGCAATGTTAAATAATCATGATTGGATTAAATGAACCAGTGTCAGATATAAAAAACATATTGTATATATATTTACATAGACAGAAATAAATGTTTAACAGACAGAATCAAATACTCTGAAGATCCTCTTAAATAAAACAATGAATAAAGCCATTTATTCTGACAGTGGAGCAAGAGCGAAGTATCTAGTGAAGGCAGTTAACACTGGCTAGTTCAAGGATTCTATGGAGAAATGATAATTCATAATAAATAGTAAATAACAAGTGGAAGTAGCGCAAAGGCTACTGCCGTATGATTTGAGTATTACAGATATAGGCATATATAGCAGTTGTAAATTGAACAAAGGCCTCTAATTGTTGCCATGTTAGTGATTACCTCAAGTAATCCAAATGCATTTGTCCCTAGGAAGTGGAATAAAGATAGTCAGATAGCTACAATAATCCCTAACTTTCCAGGTAAAATTATTACCTGAACTTACTTAAGTAACTTTTCCTCTCTATATAATATGTTCTAATAATTGTAGAAATCCTTCTTTAATTTGTATTTTGAAAACAACACATTTAAAAGTAATCTGGGTATAATAAAAAAATTGCACTATGGAATGTTTACAAAAAAAGTTTGTAATTTAGATTTTACTGGCATTTGATTTATAAAACAATTCTTTGTAAACCTAGAAAAAAATAAAGAGATATATTTAGGCAATTTATTGAAATGTTGAAGAAAACATTCATTTTGATCTATAAAAAGTAAAGTCAATGGCAATATTTTAGTTAGAATGAATAATTTTTGATGAAGTCATATTTGATCTGTGCAATTTAAGTCACTTATGGAAAAACTGATTAATGAGTAGAAGAAATTCAATGATGAGAGTAGAGGAAGATGTGAGCAGGGGCTAGTTCCTCTATTATTGCTTGTAACTTATGCATTTCAACATGTCATAGAGGAGCTGTCACTGGATGTAATGGGCACTGCATTCACCATGACACTTTGTGAGTGGATAATGAAATAGGAATATTTATCGCATGTATAATTACATGAAAACCTCTATTACACCATACAAGCAAAAATTATGAATTGATCGGACTACGTCTGACTACCTGTCATTACCCATGTTTCAGAATTTATCTCTTTAGTGTACCCTACTCCATTATTTTTAGATGTTTTTTCTCTGAATTTACCTACAGAAAATATCATTTTTTCAAACAAAAATATTTTTCAAAGGATACCTATAAGGAGAAATTCAATCATTATAGATCAGTCTGACTTGCAGTTAAAGCTTGCATTATAATAAATTAATAATCAATTTATTGTGATATCACATTTTTTATTGCTTAGTTCATCTTATGCATACATGACACATCTATGTGAATTAAGCTGGAGAGATATGCTCTTCCTGTTTAATGACAGATAAAAGGACTATAAAACTCAGTTTTATTAGGCAATACCGAATATCTAAAAAGAAGGCAGAAATAGAACATCCAAGTCCAATGTTCTTTCTTCTACATTGGAATGGCAAATATTGGCCCTTCAAAGAACTTCCAAATCTTCCACAAGTAATAATATCTACTATATCTTAATGAATGACTATATGGAATAGGAAGACAACGTATTTCTCTTTAGGCTAAAGGGAAAATAGGGACTCTTGGAAGCTACATAACAGCATACAACAAATATTGGATATGGGTTTCAGCTAGGTCAGACTTCATGACTTTTGTTAAGCACCACTCTGCTCTATTGGGCCTCAACTATTGATTTTCATTTTAGCAAGCCAAATCTATTAGATGCACTAGCATTAGCAACAGCAGCTTACAAAAACAGTCGCTAAATGGAAAAAAAAAAGGTATAAGACTCTTAGAAAGGGAGTGAATTAGATGAGTTGTGGAAGCCTGTGTCACTTGAAAAGGTTTTACAAATGATTCTGGTGTGGCCCTCTAGAGAGGCCTATCTTTAACATTGAGAAATACTCTTAAGAAATATTGTGGAAAATTTAAGAACAGTGATAATAATATACTTAATAAATTATATTAATTAACTGAGGAACATTGGGGAAAATGCTAGAAATTATATTTATCATTAGATTTTATTCTTTAAAAAAAAACTCATACTTATTAATTAACAGTTTAGCCTGATAGTTGAAGATTTTGAAGAAAATTTTTGAAAGTGAATGTTTTCTAAGCAAAATTGTTTCTCTGATAAACTATTCAAAGAAAGCACATTTGAAATAACTAATTATTTCCCAAATGTTTCCTGGAGAATACTGTTGCAGGGACACAAACACACACATTCAACAGAAAAGATGGGGGTTCCCAAAAGTACTGATATCTAGCTATTTCCTTAGGACAAAGTGAACATATATTATTGAGACAGATAACAATATTTTCTGGGCTAATTCCTTATTAAGAAAGATGATTCAGAACCGGATTGTTCTTCCCCAGGTAAACAGTAGACACTTTTATTCTCTATATGTTACTCTCCAATGTATTGCGAAATTTGTATCATTTTTCAGTTTCTATTATGGAGTTGACCAGCTTGTCTTGATCATTTCATGGGCTCAGTTCCAGTCCAGCAGACTATGCCTGTACACAAATAAAAGGGTTGTTTATTCTTTATATACTTTACTTTTGAATTAGGCCATTCCCTCACTTTGGGCCTGTTTCAGCCTTAGCTAATTTTCTATGTGAATCTCTGCCTAAATCTGTTAAACTGAATTCTTGATTGGATAACTTTTGGATTTTGACACTTTACCTTTGTTTCTTATCAGTCTTACCTTGTGTTAGCAACTCTCTATTAACCACATAACATTAATTTACTAAATATTACCTGGTACATTAATAATTCTGCATGTATACCTAATTGGTATCACAAAAATTGTATGAACTGTATAGTTTATAATTGTTAGTTTGTAAATGAGCAAATGAGCTTAAAACTGAAAATTTTTAAGTTAAAAAGAAATCTTTATATCTTGGTCTCAGTAAGTATTAATCAATGGCCTTTCTTGATTATAAAATATTCCCTACTTACCTCAGTTCAGCCTAGGAATTTCACAGTCTTCACTTTTTCACAAGCGTCATCTATCAAGGTATGTCTGGACAAGAATAATCAGGCTGTGTTCCTATTGAAAATTTAGAGATAATCTTGTGACATAATAACCCACCTACAACTGTACAGACATTGATTCCAAATTAGTCAACTCATAATGAGTCTGCATTTTAGAAGATGATTATGCAGCTTTATATTAACACCTTATGTTTATTCAGTCTTATGATGATATAGAGATCATCATAGAAACTTGGCCTAATTTATTTACAAGGCATATTAGTATACTTAAATACTGATTTTTTAAACTTTTTCTCTATAATTATCTTTCTCTACCTTGCCAATGAAAAGTAATTCACATTGTTTTGATTACTATTGAAATTATAGACTCTAGTGTTCCAATGTGGGTTTATATGTCCACTTCAATCTCTACAACTCTGCTAGAGTGGTCATAATACTTCATTATTACAATCAAAATGTAAGACATTCTTGGAAAAGATTTTGTGGTCAAATTCGTGTAGGAAATTTTGCATGCTATATAATGTAGCAGCTTCCCACTTACCTCAGGTTGATACAAAATTTTATCATCTGCCTTTTCTGCAGGCAGCTGACCTACCTTGCCTGTTCCCACTCAAATCCTATGGTCCACATAAAAAGAAGTACTCACTCTTATAAGGCACTTATTTTTCTGTTTTCCATGTATGTTTGTATAATCTGCTTCTTCAACTAGAAAATAGGTTCTCATTTCCTATAACCAATTATTTCTTGCTCATTTTATAAGATATTGTGTCTTTTCAAAAAGTTTTACTGTTGAGTTGAGGAGCCCTTTGTATGTGATCCAGGACATCATAAGGCAAATGGATTATACACAGTATTTTAATCTTCTGTTGACCTGTTAGTTTTCCCCATGAAAGGAGTGGCTCCTTTAAGCTTAAGATGTAAGAAAGGATGAGAAGTTAAGAATTAGAGGAAACAAGCGTAGAGCCAATTTCTGGAGAGCCCATGCCAAATCACTACCAGAGATATTTAGAAAACCATCTCAATGATGGCTAGTAAGATCTGATCTGTGTCCAGATAACAGCCTCACATGTTAGTCTTGGTGTTACTGGGTCTGTTCAGTGAGTCTGGCTTTGACTTGGGCTGTCTCTGACTTCCCTAGGGTGTGTGCCTGTAGATTTATTTTGAAATTTAACATCAATGACCATAGGAAGAAGTTGACTTAAATCTTTTCCCCCCATTTTCTCAGTTATAATTAAACAGTATTAAAGCCAAAGCTTTTATAATAAAAGTCAATTAATTTTAGTAGAGAGATCAAACAGAACAACACAGTCGACTTTTTAACCCCTCTTCTTCCATTGGTCTGCATAGACTTTTTATTAGGAAGGAAGTTCTGCTATCTTGTATTTTGGTCCTTGGATGCATAAAATGGTGGATGTGCTTCTGATCCCAATCACATACAGTTAGTTATTATCGAGGCCCCAGATGTCTTTTGGGATATTAAGAGCAAGGTCAGGGTATTCTTTGTGCCTCTCAGCCTATAAGAAGTCCTGATAGAGGACTTACCTTGAATCCAGAATTTATGCTTTTTATTCTTCATTGGAGATCAAGTTTGTTCAACAATTGGTCTTCTAGTTTTAGCATCCATTTTAAAAAATTCAAGAATCAGTTTACTCCTTGCTGAGAACTGAAAAGGCAATATAACCATCCTTCTTTTATACATCAATGAGACTAGATTTCTCCCTCCCATAAAAAGGTGTGCTTCTTTTAATCCTCACCTGAGGGTACATTTTTATAAATTTGAGAGAGAGAAAAGATAGAGAGAAGCATCAGTGAGAGAGAGAAACCTCTATTAGCGTCCTCCCATATGCGAACAGACCCATGATAGAATCTGAAACCTAGGTATGTGCCCTGACCAAAAATGTAACCTGAAACCTTTTTGGTGTATGGGATGACACTCCAACCTACTGGCCAGACAAATGGTGCTTGTTTTTTTTTTTTCTTTCTTTTTTCCTTTCTTTGTTTTAGCTGTTTAGAATTCAGACTTTTTGATCAGTGTATCTTGTGAAGATACAAATACTGCACAAAATTTTGATTGCAGTAACTGCTTTTTAGTATTTCTTAGGGAACACCTATGAAGAATCCAAAGTACATACTCCAGGAGGATCTAACTATTCCCAGAGATGCATTTTTAAGTAAATGCTATTTTATAAGAAAATACATGTTTATTAAACCCTTTATATCTCTTAAAAGCTTCTCATCTTTTATTTAGCATATTTATATGGAAACATAAAAATGACTTTTTAAAGATCTGACTGGTGTGTGTGTGTTTAATACAATACTACATTCCTGCTGCATTCCAGAATTTTAGCAAAGTTATCAGGCCATTCATTGAAAGCTCAAAACAAAACAACAACCTAACAAAAAGAGTTAAATTTAGCAAAGCTGTTTATCTGAGGACACATTTTTAGAGAACTAGCAGAGCAGAATTCTCTTCTTGATTTCAAATGTCATAGGCATTGGTATTAAATTATTCTTTAATTTTCACATTAACATTAGATGGATTTGTACTTTGAAGTAAGCTGTTCTGACCATAAATGGCCATTTTGAATGCCTACTTAAAAAAACCAAAAACTCAACTCTCATCACTAGGATCCTCTATAAATTTCTCTTTATTGTTAAGCTCAGTTGCCATGCTATGAAGAACTCAATTACTATTGTATTGTCATTTGGCAACATGCTTGAAACTTACCAAAACAGAAATTAGGGAAATGCTGAACTTCAACTGTTCATCTTTTTTTTGTTTCTTTGAAGTTGGTAAAATGTACTTTACACATTCATAACACAAACAATTTTCCTTCTAAATTTGTCTGATGCTGTATAGAACTATATGAATTTTGATAATCAAAGTGGGATTACCTTGATGGCCCCATCACACTTGTCTATTCCAGGTAGAACATAGCATTAGGCAGGTTCTCTTTATCTCCAAATCTGAAATGCAGAAAACACAATGCTGTTTTCATCAGTAATAAATCATGAAACAGGTTTTAAAATCCATGATGTTAATTACAGAAATAAGTGGCTGAGGATGTTAGCAAAAAATATTCTAGAACTTAGAAATGTATGCAATATTAAGGGATATCTGATTTAATTATAACAAATATTTTTTATGAGTCGCATGAGAGTATGGTGACAAAACCTCCTGATAGTAGAAGAGAAATGTCAAATGGTGAGATGGTGAAGGAATTTTAAAATACTTGTGAAATATTGGTCTAAATTTATATATATAGCCTATCTAATAAAAGAGAAACATGCAAATTGACATACCTTTGCTACTATACTAGCCAATAGGAGCAATATACAAATTAACCCCCAAGCAAGATGGCATTCTGCCACCAGCCCTGGCAAGCCTGGGGTGGTGGCGGCAGGGTCCCAATCACAGCCCTAGGCCCAGCAGGGGGTCTGGACCTTTACTGCCACCCAAAAGCCTGGCCTTGGCAAACCTGGGGTGGGTGGGTGGAGGGCGTGCACTGAAGACACAAAACTGCAGCCCCAAGGCCTGAGGTGGAGGCACTTGGGTTGCTGAGGGGTGTGGGGTGGGGCAGCAGGACATCATAAGAAACCCGTGGAAAGGGAGATAAACTATCATAACTTTATCTCCCTTTCCACAAGAAGAGAAAACTACCCCTGGATTACTTACTGCTGTGGCCAGCACCTTTCTACAAACACAGGGTAATGTTATGATCACTCCCAGGAAGGTCTGGTCAGAATACCGTCTCCAGGGAATAATGCTTCTGTGGCAAATCATCTAAGAAAGGAAACAAGCTTTTGGGTTTATTCTGAAGGTCAGAGAACATGCCACCCCAACATATGCTGTGTTGTTATATTGATGATCTTGAGCTGTAGATGCTTGAAAAACAGCAAATGCATGCGGAAGATTTCACTGAAGTCTACTGATCTCCATAAAATCAGACCCCCCTTAAGGAGCTTAAATGTCATAAGTCCCCTTGATGGGAGAAGTGTCATCAGGCAGAGAAGATTGAGTCCTGTCACAGGACAGGAGAGTAGAAGTTGACATCACACCCAAACTTTGTTACATACTATTTCCCCTCACCCCATTCATCTTTCCTAAATATCATTTACTCTCCTCGAAGAGGCCTATATCTCCCATCCCCTTTCCCTAGGAAGAAGGTATTTAAATCTGCGTTCTAAGCCACTTTGGGGAGTTACTCATTTTTCTCTGGGATCTCCCACATATAAACAAGGTACTCATATTCATGAACTTTTGTTTTTCTCTTGGTGATCTGTCTTTCACTACAAGGGCCTCCACTAAGAACTCAGAAAGGTAGAGGAAAGCTATTTTTCCTCCTCCATAACTCTATCTCGGGAAATCAAGTTCCCAGCTGAACAGTGAGGTTGGCTCAAGTACCAAGCAGTCCCAGCTGATGGGAGGGAAGCTTCTAGGGAGAAATCAATGATATTGGCATCAAAGTGGGATGGAGGACACATAAATGGTTGCTGGAGGGAGTTTAAAGTGGTTCAACGATTTTGGAGGATGATTTGGCAAATTTGATAGAAATGTTCAAGGTATATCCAAGAGTCTTCTTCTAGGAATCACATCTGCTGAGATAAAGCACAAGCACTTAAGTCCTGGTCAGAACCCAGGATGCTACTGTGGGCTCCCCTTCCACAATAGGAAAACCTGGGAATAACCTGAATTTTTAGGACAAGGTGGCATCTATGCTAATAAAAGGGTAATATGCTAATTAGACTGAACGTCTTCTGCACGACCTTCCAGATGTCCTTCCGGACATCCTTCCTGACAAAGCCATGTTGGCAGGGCCAATGCAGAGGAGGTTAGAGGCAATCAGGAAGGCAGGGGAGAGCAGTTAGAGGGACCAGGCCAGCAGAGGAGAGAAGTTAGGGCAAATAGGCTATCAGGGGAGAGCAGTTAGGGAGATCAGGCTGGCAGACAGGTAAGTGGTTAGGAGCCAGAGGTCCCAAATTGGAGAGAGTGCAGGCCAAGCTGAGATGACCCCCTTCCCATGCATGAATTCTGTGCACAGAGCCTCTAGTGGTTAATATATTTTTCTTAGTAGGAATTCTTATTTGACCAGAGTTACTTCTGAGCAAAATAAAATCAATATAGAAACCAGTGAATACTATGATTTATCCTTCTTTTTTAGGAATTAAAAATAATATGTTTTTCCTGCTGAAGTGGCTCTGTGGAGTGTGTATGTGTGTGTGAATATTTCACCTCCACACATTATTTTTATTCAGAGTACATATGTCACAGTGTGGTTTCCTCAATTTCATATCTTTCCTTGGAATCATCAATTTACTTAAAGAAAATACTCCCATATTTTCTCCAAGGTGCCCACTAGGCCTAATCTATTGTTTGTCTCTTCAACTCTGACTTTAGGAAGTCCTTGAGTTTAGGAACATCTTCCTTCATAGACATGAGCGCTAGGGTCACCACTGGCAGGAAGAAAGATGGCCTAATTGAATTCTACTGAGCAACATATGTGGGTTTAAAAAAAAATGATCTTTTTGTTAGTTGATTTTTTTTATCTCCAAGAGAGATATTTAACTGTCTCTGAACTTCTGTACAGGACCCTTCCATTAAATTTTTAAAATGACATTTAAAAATTAATAAAGGTTTTTAGCCTTTCCTCTGTTTTAGATATTTTACTCTCCCTTAGAGCTTTAAGTAATTTATTTGTAAGAAAAATATAATTAAGTAAGTTAGAAGCATACATGGGTATCACCACAAAAATTTTTAAGTTAAAAGAGTACATTATGATTGCAATTATACAAAATGACATTCATAATTATAGCAGTTACTTAGATAATTTGTGGAAAAAGGTGTTTGTTCCTAAAGTACAGATAATTGAGGGAAAATACTTATAATGTGTTAATTATGCAAATAATCATCTGTTTACATCAAGCTATTATTTTGAGACTATTAATATTGTGCATCCTATGTCCCTGGGATAATATTTACAAAATATTACATGGAGAATCAAGGTAATTATTTTTACTGACTCAAACTCAATTATCTGCATATTCCAAATATCCCCGCCCTTGAATCATGCAGATAGTTAATTTATTTTTGGTAGTTCATATTGAATGTGTCATCTGATTTATTTGTAGGCATTATCATAAAAAAGTAAGAAGTATTGAGATGAGATTGTTCTAGCCAGATATATAACAAATACTTAATTTTCTTAGAACTTTTTGTTGAAATTTAAATAATAAGAAATATTAAGATTAATAATGATATTTTGATTTGCTCCAAGATTAAGTGGTATCTACATATGAAAATGAGAGTTTTAAAAATAGATATTTTTCAATCCAAAATAGTACCAAAGATGGGTATTTAGGTAATATGTAATGTAGTGATTTTTTTAATCTTTATTGTTCAGTTTATTAATTACATTGTTCCCCCTTTCTTATCCCCCTATAGCTCCCCTCCACCCTGTACCCATCCCGCCCTCCACTCTCCCCTCCCCCTCCCCACTGTCCTCTCTCATTGCTGCAAGATTTTTGTCCAGTCTCTTGCTGTACTTCCCACACCCCTTTTCTCCCCAAGAATTGTCAGTCCATTCCCTCTCATAGTCCATGATTCTGTTATATTTACCAGTTTATCCTGTTCATCAGATTATTAATTCACTTGATTTTTGTATTCATTTGTTGATAGATGTGTATTTGTTGTTCATAATTTATATTTTTACCTTTTTCTTCTTCCTCTTCTTAAAGAATATCTTTCAGCATTTCATATAATATTGGTTTGGTGGTGATGAACTCCTTTACTTTTTCTTATCTGCAAAGCACTTTATCTGATCTTCAACTCTGAATGATAGCTTTGCTGGATAGAGTAATCTTGGTTGTAGATTCTTGTTATTCATCACTTTGAATATTTCTTGCCACTCCCATCTGGCCTGCATCGTTTCTGTTGAGAAATCTGCAGACAATCGTATGGGTGCTCCCTTATAGGTAACTAACTGCTTTTCTCTTGCTGCTTTTAATATTCTCTCTTTATCTTTTGCTCTTGGCATTTTAATTATGATGTGCCTTGGTGTGGTCCTCTTAGGGTTCCTATATATTGGGGTTTAGTGCGGTTCTTGGACTCCCAAGTCAACCTCTTTCACCGGGGTGGGAAGTTTTCAATCACTATTTCTTTAATTAGGTTTTCATTGTCTTGCTCTCTTTCTTTTTCTGGCACCCCTACAATTTGGATGTTGGTATGCTTGATGTTGTCCCAAAGGCCCCTTACACTATCTTCAATTTTTTGGATTCTTTTGGTTTCTTGCTTTTTCAGCTGTGTGGATTTTACCTCTTTGTATTTCAAATCTTTAATTTGGTTCTTGGGGTGTTCTAGAGTACTTTTAGGTCTTTGTATAATATTTTTTATTTCAGTCAGCGTATGCTTAATTTCTAGTTGGTCCTTTTTCATATCCTTGAGAGTCTCCTTCATATCCTTGTAGGTCTTGCTCATTTCCTTGTAGGACTCATTCATTTCCACGTTGGTCTTGATCATTTCCTTGCAGGTCTCATTCATATCCTTGAGGGTCTCGTTCATTTCCTTGTAGGTCTTGCTTATTTTCTTATAGGTCTCGACCTTTTTTAGGAGCCTCTTGAAAAGCCTTATAACTGTAGTTTTGAACTCTATGTCCAGTGTCTTTTTTTCTCCATTTCTTTCACATCTGATTTCTTTCCATGTCTCTGCATGGTGGCTGCTTTATGTGGTAGATGTCCTCTAAGGGACAATGGCTCAGCCTCCCCAGTTACCTGAGGTGGGTACTCTTACTGCAATCCTTTATGGGTTGTACAGTATTTTTGAATTTAAGCCCAGCTTGTTGTTGTTAGCCCTAAGAGGGTTTGACCTCCAGGCCAATTGACTGTGAAGGGAGACTGTGTTCAGGTTGGATGGGCGGAGTCTCTGAGCTGAGCAGGCAGCCTCAGCATCAGCTACGTCCTATGCTGCACTCTCGCGCAGGTCTCTGTTGGGTGGTAATTGCTGCAGGCACCTCTAAGGGAAAGCTGCTAGTCTCTACCCCTGGCCAGACAACTCTGCCTCTCCCCAAATGAGTCTGCACATCCAAAGTCTCACCCAGGGTTGTAAAACAAAGCAGTCCGGTGGTCTCCAGGACCAGGGGGCAAGTCACCAGGGAGCAAGTCGCACATCTGTGCTGTCGCACACTTTTCGCGCATAAACTGCTTTTCCAAGCAACCCGGTTTCTCCTCAGACTAGGAGACTTCTGCCGCTCCTGGCTTCCAGGGTGCATACCCCAGACTTCTGACTGCACCTGGTGCTGGGGAATCTGTGCAGTGGGACGTCTCTGCCCTCCCCGTTGGCAAAATCCAGCCGGGGTTGCTGCTGCCAGCCCTACAGTCCACGCACGTCCCCAGCTCCTACCCTCTGTTTCCATGCATATCTTCAAGGCTGCGCTCTGCCGCTCTTCTGAGTCTCAGTGTCCCACCTTTACTTTTATTTGTGGACTTTTCACTCAGCCAGCTATCCGGTGATTCTGGGTGATGTTTGTCTTGTTGTTTTGTTACAGTTTTTGAATTGTTGCACGGGGCAGAACAATAGGTGTTTACCTATGCCGCCATCTTGGTTGCTCCTGTGTGTAATGTAGTGATTTTTAACCCTTTTCATTTCATGGTAAACCTAAACTAAAATTCTGCAGCACAAAAAATGGTATATTTTCTGCCAATCTGACAAAAAAAGGATGTGTGATTTTGATTCATTTACAATGGACCAGTGTTGTGTTGGATGTTGACATTTATTCTATTTGACAAGCTAAGGGAAAAGAGGTCAATATCCCTGACTAAATAGTCATGCATTACATGTTTTATTTTTTATTTACTTATTTTTTTATAAATACAACTTTTTTATTTAAAGTATTACAAATAGTAGTACATATGTTTCCTTCCTTCCCCCATTGACCTCCCTCCGGCCGCCCCTACCCCCCAACAGATGCCCTTACCTGCCCCCCTCCCCAAGTGTCTTGTATCCATTGGTTATTCTTATATGCATACATACAAGTCCTTCTGTTTATCTCTTACAGCCCCCGCCCCAAACCCTCCCCTGCCTTCCCACTGTAGTTTGACAGTCTGTTCAATGTTTCTTTGCCTCTGTATCTATTTCCCCCCGCCCCCCTTTTCTTTTCTTTGAAAAAATCTTGCATCTGCAGCCTAAAAATAACATATAAGAACAAAAAAACGTTTGAGTCTCAGTTTCAATGTCCAACAGTTCTGAGTCCCAGTTTCAGTGTCAAATAGTTATTTGTGTGCACATGTCAGCAATGATATCTGGATAGTGGAGAAATGGTGGCAATGCAGTTTCCACCCTCTCTGGTTTGGTCCTGGACAACCTGCAGCAATATACAGCTGCTGACTGCTAGCATGGCAAGGTGTCATCAGCGACTTTCATCTCTGGACTGTTTTCGTGGTTGGAACAGCTCTGTCAGTTCCTCTTTGTTGCCAGAATCCATATTGTCTTGGAGTTGTTTTCTGAAAATATACAAACATATTCTTGACCAAAAGTTAATAAAGGAATCTTTTCTGTAAATAAGACTTGGGATTCTTTTTATTTTTGCCCAGATGATTTTCCTTTGATTTATTTTGATACCATGTGTGTTTTTCATGGGTGTGCTGCTGTTAGCATTACAAATGGAAATTAATTTTCTGAAGTAAGAATTTTTTAGATGTAATTTACTTACAGGATATTTTTCCTTACATGCTATTACCCCACTATCCCCCCCCCTTTTTTTATTCATGGAGTCTTTTGGAAATTTTATATTGCAGTCTTGGTAACTTCAAATTTTTATTTTCGCATAAAATATTACTTCTTTAGGTTCTTTGCATGTTAGGCAATTTTACAATGAGATGAACTAGTGATAGAAATTTTAGTTAGTATTTTAAGAACAGCTTTTTCTCCATTACACTTAAATTTTCTTGAGTGTTCATTTATTTCAATTGACCAAATTTAAATCAATCTGAAAACTTATTACTATTTTACTGTCAAATTTAATATTCAAACTATAATCTGAGATTACCCTGTAAATATTAATGAAAATGATTATTTACATTCTTGAGCAGGCCCTGAGCATTCCTAGTGCTAGACTGGATTTAAATATAGAACAGCTGTTGCTGGCCAAGTCTCTATCTGTAACCTGGCATGGGAGGCAAAGCAGCCATGGGGGCAGGAGACCTTCCTCAGAAGGGGTGAGAGTTCAGGCCCCTGCAAGGTTTGTGGATGAGGGTCTGTGCCCCACCTCTGTTGACCTTCAAGTTCTCTCCTGATGGCCCCTCTGTGACTGTGCCTGTCTTAGGTTGTTCCTTCCCTGAGGAATCTTACCCATCACTGGCTAACCAGCTATCCTCCGGGGCCAAGCAGGGTGATGTGAGGTTCAGTTCTGTCTCTTGGTAGTGTATGCCTCCGTGGCCTCCATGCCCAGCACCTGCCTTGGGATCCCCTCGTCTGCTGGTGGGGTCCTGGTACTGATCACATATCTGGGGGGACTCTGGTTTCTTCTCCAGGGAGGGTCCAGCACACACCATTGGACAAGAGACAGATCCGTGGTGCCAGCCACCCAGAGGCTTCAATGTCAGCGTGAACTGAAAGCTCAGGCAACAGCTATGCGCACTTGGATTGTGAGAAGAGGGTCCCTCTTGGCAAAAAGCGCAAGAGGGGCCAATATAGAATGTTCAATTGCCTTCCCAGTGCCTTAATTCCTTCTGAAGGGGATTAATTCCTGTCCTTTTTAAAATTGCTGTCGAACATTCAAAAAATCAGTTTGTGAGTTTCTTTAGAATAAGTGTACAATATGCTGTTGTAAAATAACAAAAATTATAATGATGTTCTAGAATAATGTCATGTAAGAATATTCTTTCCTCTAGGCCATGTCAATTCAATTTCAAACTAGCTGCCAATTTTTTTATAACTTTATATAAACTTTGTCAGGAAGGTAAAAACACAAATTACATACCTTAGTTCAAGAGGTCAAATATATTGACTTTCTCCCTTACTCCCACCACCCCCGACTTACCCTGAGGTTTGACATTCTGATGGACATTACTCAGTCTCTGGAACCATTCTTGTTCATCAGTCAATGCCATTCATTATATTCCACAAATGAGTGAGATCATGTAATATTTATCTTTCTCTGCCTGGCTAAATTTCACTTAGCACAATGCTCTCCAGCTCCATCCATATTGTTGCAAATGGTAGAAGCTCCTTCTTTTTTACTGCAGTGTAGTATTCTGTTGTGCAGATGTACCACAGTTTTTTAATCCACTCATCTGCTGATGGGCACTTAGGCTGTTTCCAGATCTTAGGTATGGTAAATTGTGCTGCTATCAACATAGGGGTGCATATATCCTTTATAATTCGTGTTTCTAGTTTCTTGGGATATATTCCTAGAAGTGGGGTCACTGGGTCGAATGGGAGCTCCATTTTTTAGGTTTTTGAGGAAACTCCATACTGTTCTTCACAGTGGCTGCACCAGTCTGCAGTCCTACCAGCAGTGCATGAGGCTTCCTTTTTCTCTGCATCCTCGCCAGCACTTGTTGTTTCTTGATTTGTTGATGAAAGGATTTCTAACATGTGTGAGATAATACCACATTGTTGTTTTGATTTGGATCTCTATGATAATTAGTGTCTTTGAGCAGGTTTTCATATGTCTCTGGACCTACTTTTTGTCTGCTTTCAAAAAAGATTCTATTTAGGTCCATTTCCCATTTTTTATTGGATCATTTATCTTCCTTTTATTAAGTTGTATAAGTTGCCTGTAGATGCTTGAGATTGAAACTTTATCTGTGATAACATTTGCAAATATGTTCTCCCATACAGTGGGTTTTCTTGCTGTTTTGTTGATGGTTTCTTTTGCTGTGCTAAAACTTTTTATTTTGATATAGTCCCATTTGATTATTTTCTCTTTAGCTTCCATTGCTCTAGGAGCAGTATCAGTGAAGAAGTTCTTTTGGCATATGTCTCAAATTTTTCTGCCTGTGGATTCTTCTAGTATTTTTATGGTTTCCTGTCTTATGTTTAAGTTCTGTATCTATTTTGAGTTTATTTTAGTGTATGGTATAAGTTGTTGGTCTAGTTTCATTTTTTTGCATTTATCTGTCCAATTTTCCCGATACCATTTATTGAAGAGACTATCTTGACTCCATCGTATGCTCATGCACCTTTGTCAAATATTGAGCTTAGAGGTTTGGGTCAATGTCTGAATTCTCTATTCTATTCTATTCTATTTGTTATATGTCTGTTCTTGTGCCAGTACCATGCAATTTTAAGAACAGTGGCTTTAATAATACATCTTGAAATCTGGTATTAATATCCCACCTACTTTGTGTTTCTTTCTCAGAATTGCTGTGGCTATTTGGAGTCTTTTTTAATTCCAGATTAATTTTTGGAAAGTCCGTTCTAAGTCTATGAAATAAGCCGTTGGTATTTTAATGGGCTGTGCATTAAATTTATAGATTGCTTTGGGTACATGGTATGTTCTTCCAAATGTTTATGTCTTCCTCTATCTCTTTTTTTGGTGTCCTATAGTTTTCCACAAATAGGTCTTTTACCTCCTTAGTTAAGTTTATTCATAGGTATCTTAATTTTTTTGGTGCGATGGTAAATGGGATTGCTTTTTTAGTCTATCTTTCTGTAATTTCATTATTGGTGAATAGAAATGCCATGGATTCCTTGGCATTAATTTTGTATCCTGCTACTTTGCTGAATTCATTTGTTAAGTCTAATAATTTTTTGATGGAGTCTTTAGGATTTTCTATGTATAGTATCATGTAATCTGCAAATAAGGAGAGTTTTGCTTCTTTTCCAATTTGGATGTCTTTTATTTCTTCTTCTTGTCTGATCGCGATGGGTAGTACTTCTAGCTCTATGTTGAGCAGGAGTGGTGAGAGTGGGCATCCCTGTCCTGTTCCTGTTCTTAGGAGAAATGGTTGTAGTCTTTGTCCATTGAGTATGATGTTGGCTGTAGATTTGTCATATATGGCTTTTATTACGTTGAGGAAATATCCTTCTATTCCCACCTTGCTGAGAGTTTTTATCAAGAAAAGGTGTTGGATTTTGTCAAATGCTTTTTCTGCATCAATTGATATGACTATGTGGTTTTTATCTCTCAATTTGTTTATGTGATGTACCACATTTATTGATTTGCAGATATTGTACCATCCTTGCATTTCTGGGATAAATCCTACTTGGTCATGGTGTATGATCTTTCTGATGTACTGCTGGATTACATTTGCTAGAATTTTGTTGAGGATTTTGGCATCTATGTTCATGAAGGATATTGGCCTGTAATTCTCTTTCATTGTGTTGTATTTATCTGGTTTTGGTATTAAGGTGATGGTGGCTTCATAGAAGGACTTTGGAAGTGTTCCTTCCTCTTGAATTTTTTGGAATAGTCAGAGGAGGATAGGTTTTAATTCCTCCTTGAATGTTTGGTAAAACTCCCCTGTGAAACCATCTGGCCCCGGGCTTTTGTTTGCTGGAAGTTTTTTGATGACTTCGATTTTTTTCCATAGTTATTGGCCTATTGAGATGTTTAGATTTTTCCTGATTGAGTTTTGGAAGGTTACATTTTTTTCTAGGAATGTGTTCATTTCCTCCAGGTTGTCCATTTTGTTGGAATAGAGTTGTTCATAGTATTTTTGAATAATCCTTTGTATTTTGTGAGGTCTTCTGTTATTTCACCTCTTTCATTTCTGATTTTGTTTATTTGCATCCTCTCTCATTGCTTCTTAGTGAGGCTTGCTAGTGGTTCATCAATCTTGGTTATTCTTTCAAAGAACCAACTCTCGGTTTTGTTGATCTTTTGTATTTTTTTTTTTTTTTTTTTTTGGTCTCTATGTCATTCATTTCTGCTCTGATCTTTATTATTTCCTTCCTTCTGCTCACTGTAGGCTTTTTTGTTGCTCTCTTCTAATTCTTTGAGTTGTTAAATTAAATTATTTATTGCCATTTTTTCTTGTTGTTTTTGTTTGTTTGTTTGTTTGTTTTTTGAGGTAGGCCTGTAGAGCTATAAATTTTCCTCTCAGGACTGCTTTCATTGTGCCCCATTGGATTTGCAATGTTGTGTTTTTATTGTCATTGGTCTCCAGGATGTTTTTAATTTCTTCTTTGATCTCATTTATAACCCAATCATTGTTCAGAAGCATGCTATTCAGCTTCCAAGTGTTTGGATATTTTGGAATGTTTTTATTGTAGTTTATTTCTAATATTATACCTTTGTGGTCTAAGAAAATGCTTGATATGATTTCAATCTTTTTGATTTGGAAGAGACTTTGTTTGTGGCCCAATATATGGTCTATTTTTTAATATGGGCTCTCTTGATGTGGGCCTGTGAGCTTAAGCGGCACAATTGTGGTGTCTAGAATTCAGCTACAATGGGGGGAGGCGTGTCCCAATTTTTGCTGTCTTATACCCTTAATTGAAATCACACATGCCTAGCAGGAACTCTCAGTGTCACCAAGGGACCATCTGTTGGGGTAATGGGGCTCAGGGGGGGCTGTACTCTGGATTGGGGTGACTGTCGTGCCCACAGTTCTGCAGTTACCAGGTGGGAAGACCCAGCTTTTGCTGTTACACCTGTGGTGGATATATGCTTACTCCCAGTGATGGTTCACAGGAGCACCTGAGGTACAGTTTGCCAACGAGGCACCCTGAAGGACTTTGAAGGGCCCTGACAGTATGGCTGCGTAATTGAGGCACCTGTGGGCAGGTATGCCAGTTGAGAGAATTCAAAACTTCTACTGCTGAGTGGGCGTGTCACAGCTTGTTCAAGATCACACTCTGAGAGAACTCTCAGTGGCTCCCACTAACGCCCAGTGGGTAGATGGGTTCAGGGTGCCTGTCTGTTGGCACCTTGTATCTGTGGAGTGCGCTCATGGGGCATGGAGATCTGATGCACTCTGAGGGGTCCTGATACCGTGGTTGAGGCATGGGGGGGGATGTGGATAGTTATCCAGGAAGAGGAAGTTCAGAATTTCTATTGCAGGGCCACGTGCCCTTTTCTGTGCAGAATTTCACCTTCAGGGGCTCTCAGCAGCTCCCAAGAGCTGCCTAAGGAGAGGGGTGCCCTATCTGCCTGTGGGGCACAACACTTGCGATTCTGGAGTGTGTGTGTGTGTGTGTGTGTGTGTGTGTGTGTGTGTGTGTGTGTGTGCTTAAATTAAATACATATTTTAAAAGCAGAGAGAAAAAAGGTACTTAGTTGAACCAGAAAGAGAGCTCTCACCATGGAATCAGCTGGCACCTTGATCTTGAACATCTCAACTTCCAGAACATTGGGAAATAAATGTTTATTGTTTAAGACACCCAGTTTATAGTTTTTCATTGTAGCAGCCTAAACTAACTAAAGACCTTCTTCTTTCTGTATTCTAAAAGTACAAGTACATTTATTTCCTAGTGTATTCATCTGAAGTGCCATGGAGCAAACCCCAGAAAAATATCACTCCATCTCCAGCGTGATATGCAAATCAAGCAAATGACTGGTCAGCAAGGGGGTGGGGCTAGCAAGTGCCAGTAGGTAGAGGGAGAGCATGTCAATGGGAAGATGGGGTGGTGGTGACCAACAGTGGCAAAGGAGCAATTGGCGGGTGGGGCCAGCTGCCTGCCAGCTCTGTCCCCTGCTGATTGTCAGTTGGGCATTTCCTGAGAGCTCCTGGCCTGCAAGAGAATGCAGGACAAGCTGTGGGAGTCCACCGAGTGCACGGTTTTTTGTGCATCAAGCCTCTAGTGAAGCAATAAAAGTCTTACTACAAAAAACTTAGAAATTATTTTGTAATATAATGTCATAAAACAATTATAGCTATCTTCAGCAATTTCCAATGAACTTTGTTATATATCAGAAAATGAAATGCTGAAATTGTTTTCTAGAAAAATTCACCTCTCTCCTAAAATGTTCAAATCATTTTAGCCAAATTTACCTATCTGTCTAGTTATCTATCTATTTGTCAGCTTACTTGAATTCCAACTGCCTTACTTTTCCAATCTTAATAAAAATCTCATTAAGATCAGACAGAAACTTCAAATATAAGGAAATAAACCAATTCCTACAATTGCTAAATGTTTTCTAATTATCTGGCTATTTAGTGAGACCTTTCTCCTTCAAACTTGGATAGTTGTTATGATACTGAGTTGAAAGAAGGTGTAAATGCTGTCAAACAGATCTTTTATCTGGAATTACAAGTGCATATACTAAACCAACTGCATGCCTATCATGAGGGATGGATCATTGAACATAATATGGCACATTATCTGAATCCAAGATATGTGCAATGACATTGGAAATGTCTGTGTTATAGTTGATACAACAATACAAAAAGTTTAACAAACCAAACAAAGAATGCATTTACAGATTTCTGGAGACAGATAAATAGTTCATATTTTTAAAACTTCTCATAGCTGCCCTAGCTGGTTTGGCACAGTGGATAGAGTGCCGACATTTGGACAGAGTGCTGGATTCTATTCTTGTGAATGGCACATACCTTGGTTTCAGGCTCCTACCCAGTGTTGGCCCTGGTCAGGGTATGTGCAGGAGGAACCAATCAATGTGTCTCTGTCTTTCCCTCTTTCTTCCACTCTCTCTAAAAATCAATGGAAAAATATCCTTGGGTGAGGATAAATTAAAAAATTAATAAAAATAAAAATTCTGATTGTTGAACTGGTTGAGAAAAAAGTTTCATGTAGTCTGTGAAACATTTAAATGCTTATGATTCCTTATGGACTGTGTAATTTAGGAATGGAACTGTAATCACTTGTTGGAAAAAGTGCTTCCAATTAATACAATATCCACTTTCTGCTTGTCCTTGTAAGGCATGGTAAACATTCCCACAAAGTTGCTGCTCTCTCTGTTTTATGACAATATACCATTATAAATAATAATAATGGCACAGGCATCTCCATTAGTCTTTCTGTTGAGAGAATATCAACTGAAGCACCATGTTACTAAGGAATTCTTTTGAAGCATAGAGTTGGAGAAATGTTTAGGTTTAGATCAAAGAAGAAAATACTTCTTAATCAATGAATCATAGATCCATTGTGAGTTCAAACAAGGAAATATCAAAGCATAATTTTCATACATAAAAATATGACTCCTAAAATTTAGGAATGAATAAAAATCAGAAATATATTTATTTAAGGCATTATTAAGTGAACCAGCCCAATATTGCTGCACTAGGAGCATTAGTAGAATAAAATATTTATAGTTATTTTATTTATTTTAATTTTTTTACCTTTATTGTTCAGTTTATTAATTACATTTCCCCCCAATAGCTCCCCTCCACCCAGTACCCATCCCACTCTACGCCCTTACCTCCCCTCCCCCTCTGTCCTCTCCCATAGTTGCATGATCTTTGTCCAGTCTCTTGCTGTACTTCCCGCACCCTTTTTCTCACCAAGCATTATCAGTCCATCCATGATTTTGTTCTATTCCTCATTTTATCCTGATCATCAGGTTGTTAATTCACTTGATTTTTAGATTCATTTGTTAATGGATGTGTACTTGTTGTTCATAATGTACGTTTTTACCTTTTTCTTCTTCCTCTTCTTAAACAATACCTTTCAGCATTTCATATAGTGTTGGTTTGGCAGTGATGAACGCCTTTAGCTTTTTCTTATCTGCGAAGCACTTTATCTGATCTTCAATTCTGAATGACAGCTTTGCTGGATAGAGCAATCTTGGTTGTAGATTCTTGCTATTCATTACTTTGAATATTTCTTGCCACTCCCGTCTGGCCTGCATCGTTTCTGTTGAGAAATCTGCTGACAATCGTATGGGTGCTCCCTTATAGGTAACTAACTGTTTTTCCCTTGCTGCCTTTAATATTCTCCCTTTATCCTTTGCTCTTGGCATTTTAATTATGATGTGCCTTGGTGTGGTCCTCTTTAGATTCCTATATTTTGGGGTTCTGTACACTTCTTGGGTTTTCAAGTCAATTTCTTTCGCCAGGTGGGGGAAGTTTTCAGTCACTATTTCTTCTAGTAGGTTTTCATTATCTTGCTCTCTCTCTTTTTCCAGCACCCCAATAATTCTGATGTTGGTATGCTTGAGGTTGTCCCAGAGGCCCCTTATACTATCTTCAATTTTTTGGACTCTTTTGGCTTCTTGCTTTTCCAGCTGAGTGGATTTTGCTTTTTTGTATTTTAAATCTTTGACTTGTCTTTTGCGGTCCTCTGAACTGCTTTTAGGTCTTTGTATAATATTTTTTGTTTCAGTCAGTGTATGCTTAATTTCTAGTTGGTCTTTTTTCATATCCTTGTAGGCGCTGTTCATTTCTTTGTAGGTGTTATTTATTTTGGCATAGTTCTCATTAATTTTCTCGGCCTTTTCTAGTAGCCTCTTCATAAACCTAATTACTGTGGTTTTGAACTCTATGTCTAGTCATCTTTTTTCCTCCATTTCTTTCACAGCTGAGTTCTTTCCTTTTCTCTGCATTGTGGTTGCTTTCCTGAGTTGGTCCCTTAGCGGTGTGTGATAGGTATCCTCTAAGGAACAGTGGCTCAGCTTCCTTATGCAGCGCCTGGTGTCAGCCTTAGGTCCGCCCTACTTGGTGCACAGCTTCAGCATGTAATGGGCACTCGGCGTCAGGCTTAGGTTCGCCCTTCCTAGTACACCGCTTCAGGTCTATGGGGCTCGCGGCGTCATCTTATCTGTGCGGCTCACGGGTCTCGGTGTTGGGTGGCAATGTAAATCCACCGCTGGTCTCCCCATTGCCAGACAACTCTGCCTCTCCCCAAATGAATCTGCACAGTCAAAGACTCACTCAGGGGTGTAAAACAAAGCAGTATGGTGGCCTCCGAGCAAGTGAGTCGCGCGTTCTCTGCCCGCATTCTCTGCCCAGTTGCGCACTCCAATTTACTTGTGCACTCTCCCCAAACACACAGACCTGAGCCGCACCCAGGATCCTCCTTTCCCCGACCTGGGAGCTCGCCTGGAACTGGGGGGTCGGTGCTGTGGGAGGCCTCCGCCCTCCTTGCTGGAAAAAACCAGCCAGGCTTGCTGTCTACCGCCTGTCCCTAACCACTCGCTCGCGCTCCGAACCTCAAAGCTGTGTACCGCTGCTCCTGAGTCACCGCTGCGTCCCACCTCTACTTTTATGTGCGGAATTTTCACTCAGCCAGCTCTCCGGTGATTCTGGACGTTGTTTGTTCTGTTGTTAAGTTGTAGTTTCAGAATTGTTGCATGGACAGCTAGATAGGTGCTCAACTATACCGCCATCTTAGTTCTTCCTCCTATAGTTATTTTAAAGGAAAATAATTTTTAAGTAAGATTTATAGATTAGATTTAAAAAATGGTTTGGGATTATCTTTTTTTTTTTTTACCAGAAAAAGAAATCAATTAGCATGAAATTTTACGATCTGATTAAATAAAAAATATTCAAGTCAAACTTTTCTTTAAGAGTTGTACCATCCATAGCAGCCACTAGTTCCCTACATTTTTAAATATTTAAATTTGAATTAATTAAAATGAAATATAGTAAAGATTAAGTTTTCCAGTTATACTAGCCACATTTTAAGTTTTTACTAGTCACATGTGGCTAGTGGTTTCTTTACTGAACAACACAAATATAAAGTATTTCTATCATCATAGCAAGTACTACTGAATGTCACTCTTCTAGAGAATTCATCTTTGAGCAGGTCTGTTTCACAATGTCTACACACGTCATTGAAATAACATTCTACCCCTCCTTTTGCTTTACTTCCAAGTTTTGGAAACATTTTTTAAACAAATGATCTTGCAGATCTCCTCTTCCATCTTCTCTATCCTTCCTTTTTGTAACAGAAGAGGATCTGAAAATAAGGGTTTACTTCAAGTTCACAAAAAATGTTCACCCTTCTTATTACTAAAGAGGTGAGCTGTGCCATTGAACCAGTTATGATAATTGGGTTGAATGAACTATTTTGGGAAAATGCAAAAAAACTAGTAAAATTTTATAGTAATACCTATATTTTAGGATTTATAAGCTATTCATCCATTTGTGTCTAGGTCATCCTCAGTCTTTAAACAGCAAGAAGAATGTTATCAAGAAACGTTGGTTTTGTTTTGTTTTTACAGAATGCTTAAATCACTTATTTTGGCATAACAACAAATTTTCTTTTTGCTTTTTTTCATCATAAAACAACCTATAATCCCAAAATGTCCTCTGTGATGGTTTGGGCAGACCTATGTGCACTTTGGCTCATGATACTCCATTTGCACCTGTGATTCAATCATTTTGTGTGTATTTTTCAGATGTGGAACACATGGCGATTGACTGGCTCACAAGAAATCTCTACTTTGTGGACCATGTCAGTGACCGGATCTTTGTCTGCAATTACAACGGGTCTGTGTGTGTCACCCTGATTGATCTGGAGCTTCATAATCCTAAGGCAATAGCTATAGATCCGATAGCAGGGTAAGACATTCTTGTTTTTAGTGTTATATCTGAAATAATTTCCATTTTAAAGAAAAATCAGAGTCTGATGACAGTTGTTGAATATAAGACTACACCCTCAATATTTTTTAAATGTTGATTTTTACAACTGCATTAAAGAAAGGGGGAAAAATGTGTCATTTACCATGCAGATGCTCAGAAACAACATCTGCACATTTTTTATTGACTTACCAACTTTACAAGCCATTTTCTTGGTTAAAAGATCATATCTGAGCTTCTTTTAGCTAAAGGCTTGTTAATCTTTTTAAATATTTAATAATTTGTCAAAGATAGTCATAAATGTTTAAATCCCCATCAACTTTTGTTATATGATTACAAAGTCAATACATGGGTTTTACTTAAATTTTACAAATGCTAGTATTGCAGGGGAAGGGGCAAAAAAGTAGAGTCATCAATTTAGATCTGTCATCATTAATATTAGTCAACAATACTGTCAAATTAATGACATATTGTACAACTTTTATTGGAGGATCTGTTGTTTCTTCAGATGTAAGCTGTAGCAAAGATGTGAAAATTGAATTTTATGCTTATTGCTTGAATCATCCCCAGGCAATTCAGGCTGAAATGTCTGATGGAACATATCCTAAGCTGCCATAAGCCTCTGTTCAACAAATGGGAAAATATTTACTGAAGAAACAGCTGTCATCCATATGTGGACTTTTGTCACTCTTTACTTAAAGTCTGATTGACTATTAAGATGCATCATCACAATGGTTCTGATTTTGACAAGAACAGCTTGCATGTAAGAACTTCGCTAGGAAGGCAGTGTAATATAATTCCTGAATGGAGTTCTATTTGTATTTGCAGCAGATGGCTCCTTGACTCATTCTGACTGCGGTGATGCTTCAAGAGGCATTAGTAAAAGAAGTTGTATTTAAACTGATTTGTTTGCATTGTTGGATAAGTGTAGTAAGAAAAAATTGGAAATTTACAAATGTGCTAAAAACATCCTTTCGGCATTCTGTTTAGAAATATATTTGCTTGCGTGCTTTTCCCTGTATGGGCTAACTGAATTTCAAATTAGCCTTTAGACAGCTTTGTCTGTCAAAAATGTTAGAAGGTGAAACTATTGTATTTCTTTCCTCCTCCTACCTCTCCTAACTCACCCCATTCTTATAAGCAAAGATCCAGAGATGCTTTACAAATAAAATAGCCCATCTAAAATATATATGTGAACACCACTTCCATTTCTAAGCAGCAACATAGTCTATGTTCTCAAGTTTCCTGTTTCTCCCTGTCATGACTAAAAGAACCATATTTTTTTTTCATTTTTTGTCAAAGGAATTAGGAATAGAAAATTGCCACATTGTTTGCATCTGTTCTAGGCTGGATTCCTTTGGGCCTAGTAACTGTCTAAATGGAACTTTGTCATGTGTCATTTATCATAATAAGTTCTTTGAAATTTTCTGTTTGCGTTTGCTCTAACACCATTTTTCAACAATGAGTCATAACAATCAGAGAAGGAAACACTCTGTTCTTTTATAAATATAAGCCTATATGTAATAGAACACTTTCAAATATATTCTACTTTTCTTTTAATATCAGATATTTGGCTAGGATTAATGTGATGCTGTCTAGGGAAGGAACAATGGGTGTCTTCCTTTAGATTTAACTTTGGGGCTTGCTTGAGAATAATTTGAATAGTTGTGACAAGGACACTGCTGCATGGTCCACTAGAGGAGAAATATGCAAGCTGTCTTTTCTCCCACCTTTTCCTAGTTGTATGGTGTCATATATCTTTGCCTTTTCAGTTATAACTTCAGTTGGGAAACATGAGAATGTATTAAAAGTTGACTTGACTCTAAGAGCTTGACCTGAAAATGATGGAAATAGAAGAAGACTTGACTTACCTCTCTAAAAGGTTGCATTGAAAAAAATATTTCATTTGGCTTCACATTTAACTTCACTGTGTCAACCTCCTATTCCATTTTTATCAAAGGACTTTCATAGTATTATTGTTATGCCCTCTATGGATTTTTTTCTAAATTGCTTTTCATTGTTTGCATATATATAGATTACTGATTCTGGAGATGCTTCTTGAGATTTTTATTTTACCTTTCAAATTTTGGCAATATATTTTCTTGAAGAAATTTCCGTTAGCTTCAAAGGTGGCATGGAGATCATAGTCCAACCAAATTCAAAGTACCATTTCTTTTGACTGCTATTTGTCTCTGCTAGTTTAATGATGTAGAGCTTGACGCTGGAGTCATTTTCCCTGAGACCAAATTCTGGCTGCACCAAGAACTAGTTGTGTGATATTAGATGCTTCTTTGTACCCTTTTTCTTATCTTAAAAATAATGAGTAATTCCCTGATTGGTGTGAGTCACTTGGTTGAGTTTTGTTCCATTCATTGCAAGGTTACAGGTTCCATTCCCAGTCAGGGCACATACCTGGGTTGAGGGACTGAACCCCAGTAGGAGGTGTGCAAGAGGCAGCCAATTGATGTTTCTCTCTCTCTCCCTCTACCTTCCTCTCTATCTAAAATCAATAAAGACATATTTTAAAAATTGTTGAGTAATATCAATCTTACCCTAACACATTCTGAGCTGTAGAATGTGTGAGTTTCTCTTTTACATGTTGCCTCAAAAATAACTACTAATATGTTCAACATTTATGATACCATTATGCCTACTACAAACCTTCCTAAAATGGTTTATTTTATATAGACTAAAATATTATGTAAGAAAATACTGAGAAAGAGGAGCAGACATGAGAAATAAAAGTGATATAACCTGGAAATAAATATGCAGTATATGTAGAAAGTCGTAGGTTGTACAGAGTAACTGTGGTATAGGGAAGGTAGCAGAGGCAACATTACTTTAATAATTGATTTTGTGCAAGATGTATTTAAATTAACTTTAAGGTATTTCAAAAGAATAAAATCCTTTCCTAGTTTTCTTTGCCATTTAACCTGTTTTTAAATATAACATTGTTTCAATAGTAAACCATGTAGTATTTGGGCCCAATGAGAATTATAGCTAAAGGCAGGAGTGAGCTAGTTTATAATTTTGTTTCTAAGGCATGGCCCTGAACTTCCTATTAAAATCATCACACTGCCTGGCTGGCATGGCTCAGTGGCTAAGCAACTATGAGCAAGGAAGTCTCAGTTTGATTCCTGGTCAGGGCACATGCCTGGGCTTGCGGTGTCAATCATCAGTGTGGGGCATGCAGGAGGCAGCCAATCAAGGATTTTCTCTCATAATTGATGTTTCTATCTGTCTTTCCCTCTCCCTCCCTCTCTAAAATAAATAAAAATATACTTTCAAAAATAACAAAATAATAATAACATAAAATCATTACACTAACCTGGAGACAAGAATTCATTTCACCATGAATGTCAAAATTGTTTAAACAACACTTAAAAAAGGGGATCAATTAATCCTAACCCTGATAATTATTAGAAAAACTGTATAAATTTAAAGAGATATTTTAATGATAGTACTGATTGAAAATTTGGAAAATATATTTTGAAGACCTAGGGTACCATGTATAGATCCAAAATCAATAGTCATGTGCTGGCTAAGTTGAGGGAGAGAGAAAATCTCCTATGCCGGAACAGCAGAAATTGAAAATTTTCCAAGTTCAGTGTATAACCTCTCTCTATGGAGAATGGACTTTTGACTTGTAGAAAAAGAGAGTGATCTGCGGAAATTATTTGTGAATCCATGGCCCCATGTTAGTATTAAGGGGAAAGTATGTTGTTTTTGTTCTCTGCATGAGCAGACAATCTGACAGGAGGCAGAGGAGTGAAGCTCAAGTTGAATTCATGTGGTAGTTATTGGCAGTATTTAATAGTTAATACACCCTTTCCCATCACCCCACTGGGTCCTCACTGTTGGTGAAACTAATAATGCCTGAAGAATTAAAGATAGAATCAAAATTAACAGCCATCAGGAAGCAGTATTGACTAATGAGATTCTAATCTGAGATGCTGTGAATGTGGGAAACTAGAAAATGAAGCAGGTTTACCTATGTACACAAATGGAGTGTTATGACAAGGAGACCATTGGGATAAACATCAGGTTACTCACTCTGTTAGGGACTCCTAGAGCCAGTCCAGGTTCCCAGTTAGAGCTTACACTCACTATTCACTTGCAATAGGACAAATAACTAGGATTGTTGCAGTGTGTTGGCTAGTAAGCCCCTCGGACTATACTGTGGGCAAATTAAAACTACAAATTGCAACCCCCACAATTAACTACTACCTATTGATTTGAGAATAGATGGTCCTGAAGTTGCTATGGCTTTGGATATATGAGTAAGCATGAGGAAAGAAGTGCCTCTATGTATTCTTTTTCTCCTCATGAAGTATAAGTCTTGAGAAGTCTCATGCTCATCTGCAATTTGTAACTGTCTCTAATCTTTTGAAATTCAAATTTTCATTTTCATGGTTGCAAATTGTTAGTCCTAACTTTTTAAGGCAGAACTACCCTACACACAGCACACACTTATATTTCTATTGCTAGCTAGATGATAGATGGATAATCTCCCAGCCTCTTTTACTACTTCAAGATAGCCATATGACAGGCTTCTACAATCAGATAGGTCTCCCCCATGTTTAAGGAAACATATATTTTTACAGTCATTGTAAACATAGTTACCCATATAATCTTCTTGCATATTCCCCTCCATTAGAAGAAAACCAAAACAAATAGACACATTCCAATAGCTCCAATGATAATACTCCTGAATTTATGTACTACTGTGTTTCTCCCTTGGACATCTGGAAGTTAAAGTTTCTGTTTTTAAAAAGCTGATAAATGAAATGAACTGCTAAAAGTTTATTTTGAGTGTTAGTGTATATTTTACAGAATCTTGGTCCCACACATAGGAGTGGTACTTAGGCGGGCTGACTTCTGAATTCATCTATATGAAGAAGAGTGCCCAGGGAGTTATTTGCCAAATTCTTCTTACACTCAATGGGTGTTTAATGCAGTACAGTGACAACATCCAAAATCTTATAAATTTGTATGAATTACTCAACATTTTTCCCAATGTTTTCTTACCTATGGCTTATTCAAGTGGCTATCATTATATAACAATAACTAATTTTATGATTTTTATCTACCTTTAATCTCTCTGTATTACTCAGCTATAAAAAAGCAATGACATCAAAATATTACCATTATGACATTTTTCTAAGTGAAATTACTTAGAAGAAAAAGACAAATATTGTGTGATCTCACTTTTGTAGACTCTTAAAAGCAAACAAATAAACAAACAAACAAAAATCCTAGAAAAAGATGTCAGACTTGTGATTCCCAGTGGCAGAGGTGAGGGAAAGGGGAACTGGAGGAAGTTGGTCAAAAGTTATTAACTTCTAATTATAAGTAAAAAAAAAGTCAAAAGGTATCCTATTTAATAAAAGAGAAATATGCACATTGACCGTACCTTTGATCAAGCCACACCCACAAGCCACGCCCACCAGCCAATCAGGAGCAAATAAACCCCAACCAAGATGGCTGAGATCACTGAGAGCAAGAAGGAGGCTTGGGTTTTCCCGGCAATGGAGGAAGCCAAGCTTTCTGACTGCCCTTGCCAGCCTAGGCCTCCACTCAATGCTAGAAAGTTTCAATTATATAAGATATATCCCAACAGAAATGGTGGCAGTCAAGGAGCTGGAGAGAGCAGAGGCTAGGGTTGCCAGGGCGATGGACGAAGCCAAGCTTCTGCAGCCCTAGTGCCTAGGCCTCCACTCTAAGCTACAAAGTTTCAATTATAGAATTTAAACCCAAAGAGAAATGGCTGTTGCAGGCTTGACTCTGTTCCAGGCTACAAAGTTTCAATTGTAGAACATAAATTAATCCCAGATCCCAGGGCCTCCACTTAGGTCACTGGGGTGTGTGGCCAGCCTGCAAACCACCACAGGCCCCTTGCCCAGGCCACCCCACACCCAAAGAGAACCCCCACCCTGATCCAGGACACTCTTCAGGGCAAACCAGCTGGCCCCCATCCATGCACCAGGCCTCTATCCTATATAATAAAAGAGTAATTGGCAGATTGACCATCACTCCAACACACAAGAGGGCTGCCCCCATGTGGTCAAAGATCCTGCCCCCATGTGGACACAAGATGGCCACCACAAGATGGTCAGCAGGAGAGGGCAGTTGGAAGGGATCAGACCTGCATGGTAGGGCAGTTGGGGATGATCAAGTCTACATGGGAGGGCAGTTAGGGGTGACCAGGCGGGCAGAGGAGAGAAGTAGGGGGCAAAGAGGCTGGCAGGGGAGCAGTTAGACATCAATTAGGCTGGCAGGGTAGTGGTTAGGGGGTGATCAGCCTGGCAGGCAGAAGCAGTTAGGGGCAATCAGGGAGGCAGGCAGATGAGCACTTTGGAGCCAGCAGTCCTGGATTGTGAGAAAGATGTCTGATTGCCCATTTAGGCCCGATCCTATAAGGATCGGGCCTAAATGGGCAGTTGGACATCCCTTGAGGGGTCCCAGATTGGGGAGGGTGCAGGCTGGGCTGAGGGACATCCCCTACCTCCCATGCACAAATTTGTGCACCAGGCCTCTAGTTAACTTATAAATACTAGAAATGTATTATAAAACATGATGACTATAGCTAACACTGCATGATACCTAGGAAAGTTGTCAGAGTTATTTCCAAGGGTGCTCATCTAAAAGGGATTTTAGGTTTTTTTGTATGAAAAGATAGATGATAGCTAAACCCATTGTGGTAATAATTTAACAATATATCTAAATTAAATCATCATGTTATATGCCTTAAATTTATTATATAGGGATGCATGTCAATTATTTCTCAATTAAACTGAAAAAATGTGGTATCAAAATATTTATGCTTACCTAAATATTTAACTATAGATGAAATGTGGCCTAATGACATCATAAAATAATGTAATGCTTTTTTGTAAAAACAAAGCAAACAATATTGATTTTTGTTCTTCATAATGACTGGTTATAGTTATGGTAACATCATAATCCACAACCAAACTATTTAGTAAATCTCTATATTGACTCTTTAATCTTTTTTCATATGGCATAAAATGCAATTTTATAATGACATATAATATTTCTACTTTCTGGAAGCCTTCAGTTTAGGTGGCAGAATGACATTTAGAATTGGGAAATTAATTAATTTGAAGGTGTACCTAAGTAATCAATTTATATCATAAATTCAGTGTGGGAACTATGTAAAGTATTTAAAACTCTACAATGACCAAAAAGCCTCCAAATTGATAATATCTTTGATTCATTTTTTTAAGGAAACAAAAAATATTCTGTTATTTTTAGACTAGAGGCCCGTTGCACGATATTCGTGCAAGAATAGGCCTTTCTTCCCCTGGCTTCACTCCCAGTACCCAGGAGCCAGCAAGTCCTCTCTTCTGTCTGGAGCACCACTCCAGTAGCTCCCTCCACCACCCACCTTCCTCTCATAGCAGGCATCCCCTCTTGGCTGCTCCATGCCAGCATATGCACATTAACCTCCACCTTTGTTGGGTTAATTTGCATACTCACTCTGATTAGCTGTGGGCATAGTGGAGTGTTGGTTAATTTGCATGTTTCTCATTTATTAGGTAAGATTATTTGTTATATTATGAATTTAGTTTAATAAAGTTATTTTTATTGTTAACATACAATTTAATTATTTATTAGTGGGGAAAAATAACAAAAAGCATTAGTGAAAATGACTGCATTAGACAAATACACTGAGTGGCCAGTTTATTATGATCTCTGAATGCATAATAATATGGCCACTCAGAGAATATCCTATATAATAAAAGGCTAATATGAAAATTGTTCCCTTAACCAGGAGTTTGACCAGCAGTCAGGCCAGCCAACTGCCCATGTCCCTTCCACCTGGCCAGACTGGCCAGACCCCACCCACGCACGAATTCATGC
The DNA here is from genome assembly GCA_027563665.1 of Antrozous pallidus. Lineage (NCBI taxonomy): Eukaryota > Metazoa > Chordata > Mammalia > Chiroptera > Vespertilionidae > Antrozous > Antrozous pallidus. The sequence goes on from CM050508.1 coordinate 76,110,607, forward strand.
ACTGGACTCTACTATATATCTATATATATACACTGAGTAAATATTATTATGTATTTAGAGATTATTATGTTTTCACAGATTTTTATGTGTTCAGAAATCATAATAATCTGGCCAGTCAGTGTATAATCTTCATAGGGTACACAGTAAATTTTGTGATATCAATAAAATGCTCCTTACAATAACTGTATTTATGAGAATAGTGGTAGTTGCATTTATAAACTCTAAAATTGCAACGTAACACAAAAAATTATAATTTATTCACAAGTATGAATATACTAAGGGTATTCATATTTGGTGTACAGCTTCCTCCATAATGATTCTGGGGTGGAGGTTCCTTCCATTTTGTGGCTCTTTAATCTCTTGGAGCCTTGGATATTTTCCTCTCAACTAGCAAAAAGGGAACAATGTTGAGAACATATAGACACAGTAGCGTCTGGCTAGGCAGTTGCTTGTGCATGACAACCCCATACCATGGAAGTAAGAGCATGCATGTTTTCATTTATTTCTTTTGTGTCCTGAACTGTAATCAAACCTACAACTTTTGGGTATATGGGAAAATACTCCAACCCATTGAGCCACACCAACCAGGGCCAGCACTTGCATTTTTAATGATTACTTTTCCATTTCTGCAACCATCTTCTATTTTGGCTTCAAATACTCCTGTGTAGTCTTCTTACTATACATAAAATGCACTGCTCTTAGGTCCAAGTAGAGGATTTCCATTAGATGAATAATTATCTCCATCATGTCTTTTGTGGTTCCTTGTTGTACAGCAAACTATGAACCAAAGAAAAGATATCTGCACCCATTGTCCCCTTCATACCTTATATATATTTGTGGGCCAGTGATTAAATAAAATTGCCATTTGGAAACAAAAGAGTGGAGGCATACAGTAGTGTTGCTTCAGAGTGGTAATGAAATCCTACCAGACAAATGAAGTGAAGACCTCCTGTCCGGGTGGTTTGGAAGTCACTTGTCTAGATGCTTCTTATCCCAGCAGTATTTCTCCTTGTCCATTGTTCTCCTTTACTTACACTTCCTTTGGGAGGTCCTTTCTAGTCTGTTGTACTCAACACTACAGCTGAAGTTAAAAATGGGGAATATCTTCCCCATGGGGGATCTATATGTTGTGATGTAACCCCCATTTTACATAGGACACCTCAAAAATCGAATTATGGAGTCATTTATTAAAAGCCAGTGGCATACGAGTAGGATATTGCTCTCTAAACCTCACAGCCCCAAACAGCTCAACACGTCTGGCTTATATTGGCAGAATATCACAAAAGTATTGATTATATCTTTGGGTCTTAAGTGAGAAACCTGCTTTTCAAAAAAGCATTTTTACAGAAGCAAAAATTGAGCAAGGTAGTATCTAAGAATCACTAAATCAACAGAAATACATTATCTGGGACCACCAGGGCAATACAGAATAATTGTGCTATCCAGATTCTGGGATCACTGAGTCAACAGGCATGCACTATCAGTAGCTACTTTAAGCAATTTAGGATAATTGTGCTCTTCTGATTCCAGGACCACTGAGTCAACTGAAACTCAGTTATTTGTAGCTACTGAGACAATTTGGAATAATTGAGCTGTCTTGGTTCTCAGAAGAATGTGCTTCAGAGACTAGTGAGATCACAATCAATGGGACATTCAAACCATCATCAATGGGTAGTATACATAAGTTCAGAAAATCAAAATAACTTTCTATTGTTTTAACAAACAAATAAGTACAGAACCCAAACAGCAGTTTCTACCTAAGATGATTGCTACCATACTTCATATATACTTCAGACTATTTCTTGTTCCTTTAAAGTTGTTTTAAGGCTTAAAAATAAAAGGGATTTTGTTTTAAGGTTTAAAGAGACAAAGCTCATGACTTTTGCAGTTATACTAGTGACTTCCCTTGAAAATTAGTAGAAAATTTATTTCTTTTTCTCCCACTCCGTGTTATAATAACCACATTCAAAGTTATATTTTAATAATAATTATTAAATCCAATTTATTTCTTTCTACATCACTCTTTTGGTTTCTTCTTTTACCCTGTTTGAGGTCTGAAAACAATGATTTAATGGGCAGCAAACACCTTTTGTCTAAAGGCTAAATTCCTCTGTTTAATCAAGAAGTCGTAATTGGCTTTTGTTGCTCAAAGCTATATTCAGTATTTTTTCTTATTTTGCAAGACCTAAAAGCAATTGGCTTTTCCAAACCTGGGAGGCTCAGTTGTGGGCTTCTTCTATGCTCTTTCTTCTTCTTCTTCTTTATTTCTTTTTTGTTTGTTTTTATGTGTGTGGTTTTATTTGTTGTTTTGTTTTGCAATCAACCAGCTAATTCTAATCTATATTATTTTGTTTAGTAATATTTTGCCAAAGAAAGCACACAACTTTTAATATTACACTTTTAAATTTATTCCTTTAAGTCCAAGGGCTCAATAACTATTTGTTTTTCTTTCAACGTATTTTCTAAGATACTTCATATGATACTTAAAAAAAATATATTTGTTGATTTTTAAATAAAGAAAGAGAGAGAAAAACATTATCTATTGTTCCACTTACTTATGCATTTATTGTTTGCTTCTTGTATTTGTCCTGACTGGGTTTCCAACATGCACCTTGGTGTATTGGGACGATGCTCTAACCAACTGAGTTACCTGGCCAGGGAGTAAATGACACTTTTTTAAAAATCTAATGTTTTTAACCTTGAATATGTCTAGTCCTGAACAGTAGCCTGCTGCTGCCACCTTACTAATGAACCAATAGATTTTAGATTTATGTGAAGGTAGTTGTGCACTTATGCTACCAACTTTCAAATTTGTTATGGTAGCACTTGCTGCCAAAAATTTCAGAGGACAGAAAGGTAGAAATGTCCTGTTTGTTTTTGGTAGGATCCAATGCATAGTTTCTCATCATCATGTCTTGGGGCCTCAGCATCCTCTGATTTTTAACTGGAGAGAAGAAAGGCACATTTGCTTTATTAAAACTTCAGTTCATTGGTACTGTGCACCATTTTGGTTGTATTCTGGCCATTCCATCTAGTAAATTTGTTGTATCTGGAATCAAGAAGACTAGAAAATAGTTTCTATCTGGGAAGCTGTCAATCACTCCACATCTTAGAAAGAGATAAGCATGAGTTTCCAGGTTAACAGATGACTGTTTCTGCCACTATAACCACTATCTGATTTCTTTCTCCTCCTCCTCCTTTTTCTTTGCCTTTTGGTTACTAACAATTAAATGCAGAAAAGATTAGCATGTTAAAGCTTTTGTTAAAAAAAATATTTTAAATTGTGAGAGCTCATCTTTTCCCCAAGTTTTTACACTCCCCTGAATACTCAGAATTCAGGTTTATTATCCTATCTAATAAAAGAGTAGTATGCAAATTGACCATACCTCTGATCAAGCCACACCCACCAGCCAATCAGGATCAAATTATGCAAATAAACCCCAACCAAGATGGCTGCCATCACTGAGAGCAGGAGGGAGGCTTGGATTACCCTGGCATCAGAGGAACCTGGCCTCCACTCAATGCTACAAAATTTTAATTATAAAAGATACATAATCTGAACAGAAATGGCCACTGCCAGGAAGCTGGAGAGAGCAGAGGCTTAGGTTGCCAGGGCGATGGAGGAAGCATAACTTCTGCAGTCCTAGCACCTAGGCCTCGACTCTAGGCTTCAAAAATTCAAACAGAAATGGCTGTTGCCATGAGCAGAAGGCTTGGCTCCGCCCCAGGCTACAAAGTTTCAATTGTAGAACATGAATTAATCCCAGATCCCAGCGCCTCCACTTGGGTTGCTCTGGGGCATAGCCAGCCTGCAAACTACCACAGGCCCCTTTCCTAGGCTGCCCCACACCCTAAGGGAACCCCCACCCTGATCCAGGACACCCTTCAGGGCAAACCAGCCAGTCCCCACCCATGCACCAGGCTTCTATCCTATCTAATAAAAGAGTAATATGCAGATTGACCATCACTCCAACACACAAGAGGGCTGCCCCCACATGGTCAAAAATCCCGCCCCCATGTGGACACAGGATGGCCACCACAAGATGGTCAGCAGGGGAGGACAGTGGGAGGTTCCAGGCCTACAAGGGAGGGCAGTTGTGGGCCATCAGGCCAGCAGGGGAAGGCAATTGGGAGGGACCAGGCCTACAAGTGTAGGCAGTTGAGGGCAATCAAGCCTGCAGGGAGGGCAGTTAGGGGTGACCAGGCAGACAGAGGAGAGAAGTTGGGGGCAAACAGGTTGGCAGGGGAGCAGTTACACATCAGTTAGGCTGGCAGGGTAGTGGTTAGTGGGTGATCAGGCTGGCAGGCAAAAGCAGTTAGGGGCAATCAGGGAGGCAGGCAGGTGAGCAGTTTGGAGTCAGCACTCCTGGATTGTGAGAAGGATATCTGACTGCTCTTCTAGACCCAATCCTACCTGGATTGGGCCTAAACGGGCAGTTGGACATCCCTTGAGGGGTCCCAGATTGGAGAGGGTGCAGGCTGGGCTAAAGGACACCCCCTCTGCACCCCCCATACACGAATTTCGTGCACCAGGCCTCTAGTTTGATCTATAATGAGTAATTTTCATTAGATTCAGTTTTTACTCTTGTTTCATATATCCAACTCAACTATTAAATGTTTGCCTGGAAAACATATAATTAAATAAACAACTAGATTATACTCTGACCAATGACAGAAATAATAGACATCTCCACATTTGGGGACAATTTATTTAAATAACGAGTTCCAAATTCCTAAAACTTATATACCCTCTTATCTGAAATGAGGAAAAACATAATAAGAAAATTTTATTTTCAACTCTTTAAAAAGCAGAATAATAATGATTCTATTTGTGTGTCTTAAGATCTTGCTACTACTCACAGAAGGTCATGTTTTCCAGATTAGAGGTCTTAGATTTTATTTGATACTTGCTAGGTTATTATTTATTTTTTGTTTTGTTTTGTTTTGGAGCATATTCTGAAAAACTGTAATGTTTGCAAAAATTCTGAGAGTAGAGGACAAAATAATTATTAGTGAGGATGATAGTAGAGAAAAAGAAAAGACAGTTCAAATAGTATAATAATAGCAAGTTTTAGAGTGCTTTTGACATTTAAAAAAATCCTAATCCCAGCTGGCTTAAAGGATAAATTCATTTGTTTTCTCACTTAAGACGAAGGCCAAAGTAGAGCACCCTTGTTTGGGTCCAGGTTTGGCTGAGTTGATGCTGCAATGACATCACTAGAGAGCCATATCCCCTCCATACCTCCACTTTGCCATCTACTGCTACATCCTAATTCCTTACCCTCAATGGTCATATGGTGCTAAAATGGAAACTCAGGAAAATCGCTTCCTTATCTTCATACAACAGGTAAATATGGACTCTAAATCTGTTACTTCAGCCTGAATGAGCTACATAACATTGCTTTCTCTTACCTGGAACAATTTTACCCCTAGGAGAATACCATGTGTTGTTTGCATTTGTACTAATTAGAGTCCATCTCAAGATCTAGAAGTGGGTTCAATGTCCCTAAGTCCTATGGGCTTTGGTGGTGGTAAGGGTATGGGGCATCAAAGTGACCTGAACTTAACCAAATTTCTGTTAAGAAAAAAAAAAATGAAAAAAGCAAAACAGATACTTTCAATGCCAATGGAAGAGAGATATACTGATTCAATATCATAGAATATTTGCTGTGGAATGCACACTACTTGAGAGCAAAATCGTCTTCCTAATGGATATTTTGGGGTTCTTTACCAAAGCCCTGTGAACACTAGATAAGGACAGTATTGGAGATGGTAATAATGATGTTGATGATGAACATGACAATGAAAACTACATTAATAACCCCAGTGAAGGTAGCACTTGTTGAGACAAGGCAATTATTGCAATAGTGTGGCTATCAGTCATGTTTTATTTATTTATTTGAAGCATGCTAAATTTAAAGAACAATTCCTAATTATTCCATAGATAAAGATATTTAGTAGCTTCCCAATAAAAAGACAGGCATACATTTAAATCCATGGTTGGCCAACTTTGACTCACGAGCCACATGTGGCTCTTTGGCCCCTTGAGTATGGCTTTTCCACAAAATACCATGGCCTGGGCAAGTCTATTTTGAAGAAGTGGCATTAGAAGAAGTTTAAGTTTAAAAAATTGACTCTCAAAAGAAATTTCAATCATTGTACTCTTGATATTTGCCTTTGTTGACTAATGAATTTGCCAACAACTGGTTTAGATGATTGAAGATCAGGACATTTCTAGTTAACAAGCAGGACCAGCTGCTGGACACTCTTTGGATCTATGTATATTTTTATTACTCAAAGACAAGTATTGAAATAGGATGAGCAGACTGATAATTCATAAGTTTGAGGTTGCTTAGTAAAGAAAATATTTTTAAGCTAGACCTGTTTCATTTTTTTTAATTTTCATAATTATTTTATATATAATATTATATTTATCTGAGATAATTTAATATTACATGATTTTTAATGTTAACTATATTTTATTAAAACTAATTAAATTAAGATGAATAAAAGTGACTATCAATAATTCATATGAATTCTTTGTTCTGTAATAATTAAAACCCAAATCCAATGTTTTCAAATAAATTGGGAATACTTATTTTAGCCAATTATATTATATTATATTATAACTACATTTAAACATCTGTAACTAAGTTATATCTGAGCTATGGCATTTTATCGGAGTAGTCTTACTGAAGGTTTGGATTAGAAAGGACATTACATTATATATTTATTATAATAATCTTCTTAGGGTTCAAATTGTATAAGCATATGTAAGCCAGCTGAGACCAATTACACATAATACTTTATGGAGCATCCTGCTCTGCCTCTTTGTCCTACTTGAATTGATGGTCATTATGTCACATGGAGTTCATAGTGAGCTCATCTATCCTCTGTGAACTCCTCCATGGTGGAGGTAATTTTATTGAACATGTTATCATATATGATCTCAAGTATCCCAGAACCCCAAGTCACCATTCACCTAAAGGCTAAACTAATGTTTCTCTTGCATATGTAGAAGTGAATCAATTAACTAGTTTTGCATTATCTATCTTGTTTTTCTTATGCTTTGTGCTAATTCAGATTGTGAATTTGAAATTCTGATAGGCCCCATTTTATTTGAGAGCCAGAGAAAGAAAAGAAAAGAGATTAATCTCAACAAAAAATGTTACTGGAAGTTTGCTTTGAGCCAAACATTGTTCTAAGCTCTTCCTTTGCATTGATCAATTTCATCTTTAGAGTACTGTGAGGTACTTAGTAGTATAATCTTCTTTCACAGGCAAGGTTTAAAGCCAGTCAGTGTTACAGTCAAGATTTACATTCAGCAATGTTACCCTACAGCCTGCACTCTTACCTACTACCTATGCCCACAATGAGTCGGTGTTAAGTGGGGGAACTTTAAGATGAAGTGTGCATGGGTCTGTGTATGCCAGCATTCATCCAGAACACTGGGGACTAATCCTTGAGGAAAATGGTTCTTGAGAGTGTGCAGTGTGGGAATGTTTAACATTAACATGGGACACCTGTGAGGTTGTACTTACATCAACTCCATGAAGATGAATAAAAATGACACATAGAATTTGTTGCTGAAAATTTAAAAGAAACTAGATGGTAATCAGGAAAAGGAAAAACCACAGGAAAAATGGAAAGGTCAGTGCTTGCAAGAGTTTGGGGCAGGGGAGTATGGAGAGCAGAATAGATAGAATATAGAAAATCTTAGGATCATAAACTATTCTGTATGATATTGTAACAGTGACTACATGTCATTATAGCAAAACCCAAATAACTAACTGTACCACGTAAAGGATGAATCCCTATGAAAACTTTGGGATTTAGTTAATAATTCATCAATATTGTTTAATTAATTGTAAAATGTGAACACACTGATGCCAAGTGTCAATAATTGGGGAAATTGTGAATGAGGAAGAAAGAGATGCATGGGAGTTCTATCTGCTCAATTTTCTATAAATATAATGCTCTAAAAAGAAAGTATTTATTTTTTATAAAAGGGATAGAAAAGAAACTGTGTTGTGAGTGATCATATGACTATAATTGTGGATCAATTGGGAAACAGATGACTACTTTCAGAGTAATTGTATCTTTTTTGTTTTAGTGCTGACATCCAAAAGTTCTACATTCCCACTCAGTTACAGTCAAGTTCTAAAAAATGCCTTTGTATGGTTTCTGTATTCCACTAAGCTATGAATTCTTGGTGAGCCCAAGTCTCCTTCTATGAAGTGAAACCACTTTAGAACGCATCACTAACTCACAAAGCCGAAAGCATGCAATAACCTTTGAGTGGTTTCCCCAAATGTATAACTTGCAAGGATATAAGAAAGAAATCTCCCCAGCATCTCTACTGTGGTTGTAATGATGGGGCTCTGTTTTCCTATACAGAGTCAGCCTTGTTAATATGGTGGCAATCCAGAAGAGTACTTACTCTCAATATTAAATGTAAAATAGCTTGTATTGGCTGAGAGAAAGGAGATAGGTAATTACTAACGTGTGTGTATGTGTTTGTGTGTAAAGTAATTTTCCTGCATTTTTTTCATCATTCATGTCAAAGTTTGAGAAGAAAACAGCTTTAGAGACTAAGAGGGCCAATGGAGCCATAATTTCAAGCAGCAGGAGCAGGATGTGAAATCAGATGATGAGGTATTTTTAGCAAAAGCAAAGGAGAGTCACAGTATAGTCTTAAGTATAGCTGACCCAGGCAGGAGAAATGCTCCTTTAGGTCTCATGTGTTAGGGTTTGTGGCTTGTTTGTCCCCCCAAAAGGGCTTGTCTCCCCAATTTAGAAATGACTTATGTGAGGTACAAGAATTTCACTATCATATCACCTACTTCAGGATTATTGAGTTTACTTGGTCTTAATACCTCTTCATAAAAATTAAATAACAACCACTCAACCAAGAACAACACAGGAGATTTTTAAAAGGTAGCATACCTTAATCCCACACCATGAAATAGGTATTTCTATAATACTATTTAATAGTAATAAGAGTAGGTAGACAGATTTACAAATGGGATATATGTACTCTAAAATTAAGAACTTGTGTTAAGTGGTTTCCCCAAATCCATGATGAGTGTAATATTAACATGTTTAGCCAGAGTAACAAGAGTTTTTCTCTGTTCAGTTTTTGATTTATTTTTTTCTTTTTCTGGGGGCTGGTGGGGAGGCTAGTGGTATCTTTTTCTGTGCCAACCTGTTCCCAGATCCTCTCTCCATTCCACATGTGGACTGAGTTGATGTTGTATTTTCTGCCTCCTGGTTTTAATTTTGATACATTAAGTGATGAAAGCTCAAACTTTCGTCCTTAGTCCCTAGGAAGGACAGAGTCTCTCTTCCTTACTATGTGACCACTATAGTTCTGTTGCTGTTGGCCTTTTAATTTCCATCCCCGCAGGCTACTGCCCCATGCAGTGCAGGGTTAATGAGAGTGTGATTCTCCTCACACTTCAATTATCTGTGGCTGTCCTGGAAAACTTTGCAATATAAGCTATTGGTGGACTTTTTTGAAACCTCCAGTGATTTTAAATGGGGGGAGGATGGCATAAAATGTCAAGATTAATTAGTAATCAAAATAATTTTCCCATTTTTTAATTATATATGCTCCATACTTCCCAACCAACTTTGCCTTACTAAAGGCATTTATAATAAAACTAGAGGCCTGGTTCATGAAATTTGTACATTTGGGTGGGGAGGGTCTCTCTGCCTGGCCTGCACCCTCTAGCAGTCTGAAAGTCCTGGGGAGATGTCTGACTGACAGCTTAGTGGGCCTAAGCTGTCAGTCGGACAACCTTAGCATTGCCATGGAGTGGGAAAGACTCCCACCACTGCTGCTGTGCTTGCCAGCCATGAGCCCAGCTTCTGGCTGAGCAGCGCTCCCCCTGTGGGAGCACACTGATCACCAGGGGGCAGATCCTGCATTGAGTGTCTTCCCCCTGGTGGTCAGCATTTGGTCATTTGCATATTAGCCTTTTATTATGTAGCATATGCTATAGATGAGTCCCCTTAAGAAATGCAAAACATTCACTGTTAACTCATTCTGGAATTGCCCCACTTAAAATCAAATTACCTCCCCGTGGGGCATGTGCTGCGCCTTGGGAACCACTGGGCTTGACACTTTTCCTCTTTAAGCTTCATTTCTGAATACATATGCATATATCATGGGAATTGTTATCTCTTCTCCACCTACCTCAGTGGGTTGTCATGAGAAGGTTCTGAGCTAATAAACCTAGAAATGTTTCATAAAGTAAGTGATGTCTAAACAGAAAGGGATTGTTATTTTTAAGCTCATAGGTACCCTCGCAGGTAGCAGGTGCTGATTAGGGGAGAAAGGCATGATTGTTTCCTGGTACTATAGCTATGGAAGTTCTGCAGGCCTTGGAGGGGGAGGTGGGGGGGGGGCTCTGGCCAGCAGTCCTATAGTGGTGGTTGTCCCTGGAGGTGCCACTGTGGGGTGGGAAGGGCATTAGGGGGGCACTAGTGGAGTGGCAAGGCTGAAAGAGGAATAACTGTCAAACCTTTCTGCTTGGCACCATTCTATAAATTGTTAGCTCAGGGCGGGGCTCCAGTCTCCTGGAGCGGGGGGCCAGGCCGGGCCAGGGCAGAGCGAGGTGGACTAGGAGGGCAGGTTTAGCTGCGCCCCCAGCAAGGTTCAGTGTACTTCCATTGCAGAAATAGCACTGCTGCTGTTTGAGGGGAAGGGTCTGACCCTGGGAGGTTGCTCAGTCCTGCCTTTACCTGGGTCTAGAGTTGTAGGGAGGAGAGTCGTGCCTGGCCCCAGTGGAGGAACCCAGCAGTGGTAGGCTATGTGTCCCAGGTGCCTTGGGGGCACTGATGGGTGGTTGCTGACATGCTATTGTTGTGGGCACCCTTGGTGGGGTGGCGGGTAAAGAGATCAGGAGTTGTAGGTGTGGCCTGCAGCTATCCCCAAGGGTGGGTCTTCTTCCTGTCCAGTCAGCCTCCCTGCACCCCCAGGAGTACAGGGTCTAGGGTATGGTGTCCGTCTGTCCCTGCAAGGGTGAGGGGGCTGGGGTAGGGTGTACATGCAGGGGGATTAGAAGAGTTCCCCGTGGCCACTACCTTTTCCTTCTTCCAGTCTGGGCTCCTGTCAGGCACTCTCCTCAGACCACTAGGAACTTGGCACTGGCTGCTTGCCCCTGTTGCACTCACAGTCTCCTGCTGATCTGTCAATATGCAAATTGGTCATTACTGGGATACCTTAACAGACAATTAGCATATTGCCTCTTTACTTGTATAGATGCCATGGAACCTCATGTCTATTATGATTACTAGTAGGGGATTTTGCATGTACTCTGCCAGGCTTTTTACTAGTATAATCTAAGTGCTTGTGTTATTCACCAAAACCTATGTAATATGCATTATTTATTATATCCATTATATAGATAAAGAGACTGAGGTGGGGTGAAATAAAACACAGTTACCAAGTAATGGAATGAAGTCCGAAGAACCCAGGAAACTTTGCTGCAGAATTCCTGTTTAGTTATAAACTTCTGGACAAACAATTTAATTAAATGAAGAGTCTACACATAAAAGTTGCTATTTCGTAACAAAATATTGTTGTTATCTTTATTACTGTTATTATAATTACTTTCTCTTATGGTCTTTTCTCTTTTGACAGTTTGAACTGCAACATTTTTTCTATACCTTTGTATTACAGGGTTTTAAATTGCAATCGAGCTTGAGTTCACTGCCTTGCACAGTGGACTTCACTATTCGGTGTAACTGATTCATTTTCTCCCTAAACATAGAAATAATAGAAACCACTGCTTCACTTTCTAGCAGATGGAGAGCAATCTTGTTTTAATGCACGTCATTTCCAATAGACACAAGCTGTCAGATAACTTCTGGTAAAATAGGATGCTGAATCAGACATTTATTTTTAGTGGCAATTGTTGATGCGTAGACTAACCCATCCAGATGACAATATGCGATATCACTTTACTCTATAGATAAATATGCTGAATTGTTCTTTGTCATTTTTCATTTTATATTTCAGCTTTAGACTTCTTACTACAAACCCTACTTCTAATCACTTCTCTTGTAGCAATTGTTTTTGTCATAAAGCCATAATACTTTTTTATTTAATAGTTATATCTTAATTTTAGTTCTCTAATATTTAGTTTCATCAACTAAATGATGATGAAAACCCCTAACAAAAACAGATTTTAACAAATGAGGAAGCTGAATTAACATTTATAACTAGTGTTTTTTCTGATGAGTTAATACCTATCTTGTATTCTTTGATAAATGTTTAAATACCACTACTGGGCAGAAGAAAGGAATAATCATTTTTATTTACTAGAGGCCTGGTGCACAAAATTTCTGCATGGAGGGCAAGGGTATCCCTCAACACAGCCAGGACTGCTGGCTCCAAACTGTTCACCTGCCTGCCTCCCTGATTGCTCCTAACTGCTTCTACCTGCCAACCTAATCACCCCCTAACCACCACCCTGTCAGCCTAATTGATGTGTAACTGCTCCCCTGCCAGCCTGTTTGCCTCCAACTTCCTTCCTCTGCTGGCCTGGTCACCCCTAACTGCCCTTCCCTACAGGCTTGATCACCCCCAACTGCCTTCCCTTGCAGGCCTGGTCCCTCCCAACTGACTTCCCCTGCTGGGCCTGATGGCACACAACTGCCCTCCCTTGGAGGTATGAAACCTCCCAATGGTCTTCCCCTGCTAGCCATCTTGTGGTGGCCATCTTGTGTCCACATGGGGGCAGGATCTTTGACTACATGGGGGCAGCCCTCTTGTGTGTTGGAGTGATGGTCAATCTGCATATTATTCTTTTATTAGATAGGATGGAGGCCTGGTGCTTGGGTGTTTTTCCCTGAAGGGTGTCCCGGATCAAGGTGGAGGTTCCCTTGGAGTATGGGGCAGCCTGATAAAGGGGCCTGTGGTGGTTTGCAGGCCAGCCACACCCCCTAGCGACCCAAATGAAGATCCTGGGATCTGGGATTAATATACGTTCTACAGTTGAATCTTTGTAGCCTGAAGTGGAGCCAAGCCTCTGCTCGCTCCGTGGCGACAGCCATTTCTGTTTGAAACTTTGTAGCCTAGAGTGGAGGCTTAGGCTAGAGCTGCAGAAGTTTGGCTTCCTCCATTGCCTAGGAAACCCTAGCCTCTTCTCTCTCCAGCTTAGTGGCTGCCGCCATTTCTGTTGGGATTATTTATCTTCTATAATTGAATCTTTGTAACATTGAGTGGAGTCCTAGGCCAGCAATGGCAGGTGGAAAGCTTGGCTTCCTCCATTGCCGGAAAAACCCAAGTTTCCCTCCTTATCTCAGTGGCTCCAGCCATCTTAATTGGGGTTTATTTGCATAATTTGCTCCTGATTGGCTGGTGGGCATAGCTGTGGGCGTTGCTTGATTGGAGGTATAGTCAATTTGCATATTACTCTTTTATTAGATAGGATATTCCCCAATACATTTAATAAACATTTTTAAAAACACAAAAAATCATCATGTTTAAATTAGTGTTTAAAAGAGCTCTTGCAAGAATTTTAAATAAAAATTATGAATAGAAAAAGAAGTGCTATTTATCCTTTTCTGATGTAACCAATAAATATGTCATCCATTCATAAGTACAAAATATAAGTGCTACATGAATATAAGAAATGAATTATTGTTAAGACTGACAGAGAGTATGTTAGCCAAGGGATTCACTGAGGAGATGACATTGAAAATGTTACCCAAAGGATAAGACAGGGACAATATGGAAAGAAAAGTAGGAATGTAGATAGAGAGCAGGAAGAACACTTTAAAGAGAGGGTAAGCCTGTTGACTGGAGGAGAGAAAAAGCTGTGAATGTTTGAGAAAGTGGAAAAAGGGCAGTGTGGTTAAAGGCTTTTGGTGGTGTAAGGGTGAGTGGAGGGGGCCAAGGAAGAGGGAAAATGAGGGATGTCTATAATACTATTGACAATAAAAATAAATTTTAAAAAATACAATGAGCAAGGAGAAGTTTTCTTCAAAATGATTATGGTAAGAGTGGCTGAGGCTGCATCATGCTTGTAGAGGCATATAAACCAAGTTGACAAATTATATACTGAAAAGGCAGTTAGTCAGATTAGAGCTCTCCAGCTACTTTTATCTGGGTGGCCTTGTTCATTCCACATTCTTGTGGCACAATAAGCTTTTAAAAAAAATCTATTTAAAATTAATTGATGCAATGTTATTATCTATCATGGTTGAGTTTATTGGAGAGGTGGGTTCTTGGGAAGAATGGAAAGCTCAGATGAAATATGCCAAAATTGAAGCAGAGGTGAGATGATTAAAAAGCTGAGTCATTGAGATGGTGGATCAAATAGAAATAAGAAAATAATAGTAATTAATTTTGTTAGTTGAGCAAGCAAACATTATAAATGTAATTAACAAAGAAATTCTAGACCAGCTGCTATTCTATTTCCAGTCATCTTATCCCTTCTTAGTGTGATTGAATCCTATAAATGCTACCATTTATTTTTTCTCTAATGAGACTATGGGGAATTTAAAGCTGCTTCCCCAAACCTGGATTTCAGCAAATTGTTTGCTACTCTCACAGAAAGAAATGTGAATCCCAAGTAAACATAATTATAATTACAAAGAGAAAAAACCTGGAACTTTGGTTAGAATACTTTGGGTTGAGATCTATTTTGGTATCCTGCTAGTGTTTTATTTTTTTAATGTTTTATGAAATTATATGAAAAAATTACTTATCAGACGTTCAAAAGCATTGTTTATAAAATGTGAATAGTTTTAACTGTTTTATTTATCTTCATTAGAAAGCTATGCTAATGAAATATGGTAATTTATATAAATTTACTTTGTTATCTAAAGAACATTATATGTACTTTAGCTAGTTTTTGCTATACATTACTTTAGTGTATCTAGTATAACAATTGATGGATATAGATTAAAATTGAAGGACTTATTTACCACTATTAGTCAACTTTGTATTACCATAGAAAGAGTTTAATAATGATTGAGGGTTTTTTTTTTTTAAATAATGATTGAGTTTTATTTTCACACCCAACACTAATTAACAAAAATAAAAACAAAACAAAAACAAAAATTAATTCCTCAAGTTCTTCAATAGGTTATTTTGGGACCATTGCCTACTCTGTCAGATTGTGTTCACTACTCTTACTCATATTGTGAATTCTATAGATGTCACTCAAATCACATATGAACTGGAAGAGATTAACCAAAGAATTTATATGCATACTAGAGGCCCAGTGCATGAAATTTGTGCATGGAAATAGGGTGTCCCTCAGCCCAGCCTGAAGCCTCTCCAATCTGGGACCCCTCGAGGGATTTCCAACTGTCCTCTCACAATCCAGGACAGCTGGTTCCCAGCAGCTTGCCTGTCTGCCTTCCTAATTGCCCCTAACTGCTTCTGCTTGCCAGCCTGATCATCCCCTAACCACTCTCCTGCCATCCTGATCGATGCCTAATTGCTCCCCTGTCAGCCTGTTTGCCCCTAACTGCCCTCCCATGCAGGCTTGGTCACCCCTAACTGCCCACTTATGCAGGCCTGGTCACCCTTAACTGTTCTTCCCTACAGGCCTAGTATCTCCCAATTGCTACCCCCTGCAGGCCAAGTCACTCCCAAGTTTCCTGGTTGCTGACCTGGTCACCCCTAACTACTCTCCCATGCAGGCTTGATCACCCCCAAAAGCCCTCCCCTGCAGGCCTAGTCCTCCCCAACTGCTCTCCCATGCACACCTGGGTCCCTCCCAACTGCCCTTTCCTGCAGGCCTGGTTCCTCCCAACTGCCCTCCTCTGCTGGCCTGATTGCTCACAACTGCCCTCCCTTGAAGGCCTGGAACTCCCAACTGCCTTCCCCTGCTGGCCATCTTGTGTCCACATGGGGGCAGGATCTTTGACCACATGGGGGAAGCTATCTTGTGTGTTGGAGTGATAGTCAACTGCATATTACTCTTTTATTAGACAGTATAGAGGCTTGGTGCATGGATGGAGGCGAGCTGATTTGCACTGAAGGGTGTCCCAGATCACGGTGCAGGTTCCCTTGGAACATGGTGCTGCCTGGGCGAGGGGCCTATAGTGGTTTGCAGGCTTGCCACGCCCTCTGGCAACCCAGGCAGAGGATCTGGGATCTGGGAATTTTTATCGTCTACAACTGAAACTTTGTACCCTGGAGCGAAGACAAGCCTCCTGCTTGCTCTGTGGCCATAGCCATTCTTTTGGGATTTATTTCTCTTCTATAATTGAAACTTTGTAGCCTTAAGTGGAGGCTAAGACAGGCCAGGGTTGCAGAAGCTTTGCTTCCTTCATCACGGGGGACAACCCTAGCCTTCTGCTTTCTCCAGCTCTGTGACTGCCGCCATTTCTTTTTGGGATTTATTTATCTTCTATAATTGAAACTTTGTAGCCAGGAGTGGAGGCCTTGGCCTACCAGGGTGTGTAGAAAGTTTGGCTTCCTCCATAGCTGTGGAAACCCAATCCTCTCTCCTGCTCACTCCATAGTTGTACTCATCTTGGTTGGGATTAATTTGCATACTTACTCCTGATGGGCTGGTGAGTAGGCTTGGGGGTGTAGTGAAGTGATTGTTAATTTGCATATTACTCTTTTATTAGATAGGATATATATATAACCCAGAACACAAACAATAGTGTGTTAAAGGCCTTGGAGGAGGGGCAGTGAGGGATGTAGGGAATAAATAGACAAAAAAGGGGACATCTATAATACTTTCAACAATAAAGATAAATTAAAAAAATAATGGGAACATAATATAATATTTAATGAAAACAATGTAGATTAATGTTTTTATACCTTATTTTGTTTCTTATTAAGTATAATGTTGATTTCCCACAAAAATAGCAAGGTAGCATAAAAGTTTTAATGTTTTTTTGTATGTGTATTCTTTAGAATATTCCCAATATCTAATATTAAACATATCCAAGATATATTCTTCTACAGAGTATCATGCTTTTGAATTGACACCCAATCAGGGATTGTAATCTTGATTTTGCTTAGGCAGCTTACTAATGTATTCCAATGCAAATTCACAAATTGTGATATATCCAAATAGTCACTAGTTAGTAAAATCATTTTGCAATGCAAGTATTATTTACAAAGTAGAGGGGTTTCCATTCATTTTGTAAAATTCAATTCAAAATAAACCTTGTAATATAAACCTTGAATTTCATTTCATGGAAATATGTGAATTACGTTTATAAATATGCAACTTAAAAATATCTGTTGTAAAATAAGCTGTTTCATTTGTCTCAAATTAGGTATTTTTTCAAAGGGAGAACTTCAAATAGTATTTGTGTTTAGGTAGGCTATTTAGGTGGTTATTTTAGGATCAAGAGTGAGAGATGAAGGTGAGTAAAGAAAGGAGGAAAAGCTAATACAAGGCTGTTACTAAGGCAGCCACAGTGAACTAGCCTTATTCTCCTTAGAATTTTCAGAAAAGCATATGGAATGCTTGACAGAACTATCTACCTGAGGGTTGACTTTGACAAATTCCTTCTTGCTTTTGGTTGAGAGTTGACCTTGGTATTTCAATTTTCCAAACTTACATATATCTACTGAACAAGATTTAGTTTGTTCAGTGTGAGATGAACAAAATCAAAGAAAAATCAAAGCTCATCTTAGTTAGTTGTTAGTTAGTTAGTTAGTTAGTTAGTTACTTGAAGCCTGGTACAAGGATTCATGCACTGAGGGGAAGGAGTACCTCGGCCTGGCTTCCACCCTCTCACAATCTGGGATCTCTTGGAGGATGTGTGAGAGCTGGATTCGGCCTAATCCCTATAGGCTAGGCTGAGGGAACCTGTCAGTGCATGAATTTGTGCACCAGTCCTCTAGTGTGCATATAAGATCTTCGGTTAATCTCTTCCTTCCCTCCTCCCTCCACCCTTCCCTCTGTTATCCACCAGTCTATTCCATGTTCCCATGCCTTTGGTTTTTATTCCTGCATTGAGCCTCTTACCCCTAGTGGTAAGTGCATGTCATAGCCACAGGCCAGTTGGACAGTTGGCAAGTCGGCTGGTTGCTTAGGCATATACTATTTTCATTGATTTCAGAGAGAAAGGGAGAGGGAGAGAGAGATAGAAACATCAATGATGAGAGCGAATCATTAATTAGCTACCTCTTACTGGGGATCAAGCCTGCAAACTGGGCATGTACTCTTGACCAGAATAGAACCCAGAACCAGTCTGCAGGCCAATGCTCTATCCAGTGAACCAAACCAGCTAGGACTCAAAGCTCATTTTAAAAGGATATATATTATTTATTGATTTCAGAGAGGGAGAATTAGAAACATCAATGATGAGAGAGAATCATTGATTATCAGCCTCCTGCATGCCCCCTACCTGGAATGGAGCCCCAACCTCAGCATGTGTCCTGATGGAAACTGAACCATGACCTCCTGGTTTAAGGTCAATGCACAATTACTGAGCCACACCAGCTGAGGCCAAAGATCATTTTTTACTGTCTACCATAGAATTGGAAGCCAAGAATTAGAAGCCAAAAGGAAGCATGATGAGATATCAGATGCATTTTTCCACATGGTTTTGTAAACTTGTAATAAAACACTTGTAAAAATACTGTTTGAATAATCCAGGATCCAGTATTACTTTTTTTTCATTCTTATAGTTCCAATTTATATTTTAAAAATTGGAAATTCAGAATATAGCCTAAAATGGGCCCTCTTAATAGTTTGTGTTTGTCAAAACTGCAAGTAATCTGAGATTTTATCTTATTTGTATGCCAATTAAGTTTGCCTGCCAGAGTTTCCTAGAATTGGCAAAAGATATGAGACTTTTGGGTCAATGATAAAGTACTTTATTACTCACAGGACTGGGTGATCAAATTGGTTCCCCTCCTTTTCAAACACCATTTTAAAAGATATGGTAGAGGACCAGGATGTTTACATTCTGGAGGAAGGCTCCAGCTGGTTCTTAAGGTCATTAATAATCCTCCCTCTTGATACCTCCCACAGTCTAATGCCATTCATTTCTCCTCTAAGTACTAGATTTTTGTTCTCCCTCAACATACACAAAATATGGAGTAACTTTAACATCACCTTTTTTCTCCCCCAATCTTTTTCCACTCCATCCAGAACTTTGTCTGTCAGGTCATGTGAAATAGGAACAAACTGTGACCAGAATTAAGTTTTAATCCACTAATCTCATTCTGAACAGGCTGTCATCCAGCAGTTATATCTTTTAGACAGGTCTGATATTGCCAAAAGCAGCATAACACCAAGGAATGGCCAATGTGGACCCCAAAAATTTCAAAAGAAAAATATATAATCCCCCCCCCCCAAAAAAAATTCCAATGACTTTGCTAAAAATGGCAAAAATGTAAAAGACTCAAAGGAGAATTTCTCCCAATATTTTCTACTTTGGTGTTGAAATTCTAGTCTTTGCATCTTAAATGACTTTATTTATGTTACTATCAATTTAATCCTGTTAGCCATTTAAAAAAATAAATGATCCTGAGGAGAACCTACAAATAAAGTATTAATTTTGCAGAAATCAGATGTTAGTGGACAAATTTTCTTTTTTGTCATAATGCTGGTGATTTTATCCCATTTCTTCCCAGAAATAATATTGAGGTTTGTAGTAACTGGGAAAATGTAACTTTTATATATTATGACCAGTGTTGAAAGTATTTTATTTATTTATAAGGTACACTTACAAATAGTAACAGCCAAATTGGATAATAAGTCAAAGGCGATGGAGAAAACCAAGTTGAATTTTACAATAACTCACCTTTATTTTAGGCAAATGGTAAAATTAAAAAGTATCTGTTATTTTATTGTATTTAAACTATTACTTTGAAATAATTTGACCCTGAACATTGCAATATTAATAGAGTTCTTGTGAACTATTCATCCTGCTTCTCCAAGTGACAACATCTTACATGACCACAGTAAATTATTAAAATCAGGAAATTTATATTGGTGCAATACTATTAATTCAACTGCAGACCTTATTCATATTTCACATGTACACTTTTTGGTGTATAGTTCTTTGGAATTTTATGTGTACACTAGTGACCTGGTGTATGGATTCATGCACATTGAAAACAAATTAATTAGAAGGTGGCCAGTGAGGCAGGACTGGGCGAGAAGGGCCAGACATGCCCTGGAGCCAACCTCCTGCAGTCCTTCCCCAATGTCTGTGGAGTTGGCAGAGTCCCTCTGGCAGATGGGGTCCCTGGGTCCAGCTATGTGGATTGGACCAAAACCAGTTCTTCGACATTCCCCAAGGGGTCCCAGAATGCAAGAGGGCACTCTGCAAAACTGCTGTTGTACAAGATGTGGAATGCAAGCACAAGTGTGCAGTAATCCAGATTTGAAGCTAGTAGTGCTCCAGCAACAACATAACCCATGGCCGAAGGTGGAATCATATTGCCCCACAAGGAATTGGGTCCCCTCCTATCTCATTTTGGGTGCGTCACCCAAGAGCCATCACTGCCAACTCACTGCAGCTAGGAAGCTACTATAATGAGTGTCTTCCTCCTGGTGGTTAGTGCACATCATAGCAATTGCTTGGATGGTCAGACACTTAGCTTATTAGCCTTTTATATATAGAAATATTTAATGTAACCATCTCTGAAATCAGGATATGGAACATGTTTATCACCACAGGAAAATTCTTATTTTTTTCCCTTTTATAGTCAAACCCTACCCCAAATCCTAACCTCTGACAACCACTGATGTGTTATTATCTCCATATTTGGTTACTTTAAAATGTTAACCAAATGAAAGATTATAAAATTATATTCTTTGAGAATGGCCTTTTTTCTCTCAGTATATCCTCTTGAGATTCATTTATTTTGTTGTATATATTAGTGGTGCACTTTTTTTCTATTGTTAAATAGTAGTCCTTTGAAGGATGTACCAATTTTTTTTATCGATTCACACACAGAAGGACCTTTAGGTTATTTCCAGTTTGGGGCTATTACAAATAGTGTACAGTTGTTTTTGTGGTTTTTTTCCTGATAAGTATGCAGAATTGTAATTACTGTGTAAATTACATGATAAATTTATGCCAAACTCCTTTTTAAGAGAGGAGTTTGTACAATTTTACCAGCAATAAGAGATCGAGTTGCTCAACATTTATTCTAGCACTTGGTATTGTCAGTGATTTTTATTTTAGCAATTCTAATAGGCCTATAGTAAAATCTTATAGCTTTAATTTGTATTTCTCTAATGGCTAATGGTGTTGAACATCTTTCATTTGTTTATATTAGTCTTTTTAAATTTAATTCTATTGGTTTTGCTTTAGCAAAATGCAAATTTGTGACTGTAAACAATAGGTCTTCTTTTGTCCTACTTACTGACTTCTTGTCATTTTAGAGTCTGCATTTAATTTTCTCATTGTATTAGAAACATGTTTTTCGAGCATTTTCGTTGCCCCAAAACATTGGGCTAACATTGTTTACATGGTTGCCTTTTGATGTCAACACTTCTGCTTTGCTACTACTCTATGATCTATATGTCTCTTTAAATGCTGTCCTGATTTAGATTTGTTGAGGTAAGAAACTTCCAAGTCTGTAGAAAAATTTTATGAGTTTATTTGACTCCAATAAATTTAATTTAAAAAGGAGTTTATTTGAACCAAACTGATGCCTAGGAGGAGGATCTCAAATGCTCCCCTGGGGAATAAGTTTTGCCATTTCTTTTATGTATCTGAAATGAAGAAGCAGACATAAGGAAGATTACATGAGGGTGGGGGAACACAAAGCAGGGATCTGATTAAAGGATAATTAACAAGATCGTGTATTCTCTTGAAGGTTATTGGCGTATTTTAAAGGTGAATTGACCTAGATACATAGAAACAATGGCCTGGGCTTTCTTAAGGTAAAAATAAACCTTTTTCTAAAGAAGTTGGGCATAACTACCCACTATCACCTGCCCCATCAGGAATTTATGATTGGATTACCTGTGAGGTTACTTCTCATATAACTTTTCCTCTTTTTTGTCCACTTATTGAATTAGCAGCACTTTTATGGTTTATACTGTTTAATCCAATTATTTTCAATTCTATATTTATATTACCTATTTTTATATTGTCTAATAAAAATGTAAAATATATTGGAAGTTTTCAATAAGGGGAAAGAGCAAGACTAACATTAGTTTACTAAAGTAGAACTATGTTAACATTTTAGGAATATATTAAGGCAATAGGAGATAAGACAGAAGGAATTAAGTAGATACTTTCTGTAAAATAATGATGACTGTTACATTCACTTTCTCATTTATTCATTTCTTTGCATATCCAATCATCGTCCAAATATTATGTCTAACTGGGTTGCAAGATATTTAGGATCATTTTATCTCTTGAGAATCTTACAAGGAACACAGGATGAAACTGGCTATAAGAAATAATTAAAAAACAACACAAGCCACTGTAGACAATATGTAAAGATTCCAGATGATGCTACTAAATGGCTTATACTTCACCATTTTAGGCATTGTTTTGTTGTTGTTGTTTTTTAAACTTATAAATGAAGTACATTGACTCAAAATTTTATATGTTCACTTTTACCTGCAATATTTTGAGACTTGAAATCAGAGGAATGTTCTTATAGTTGGCAGCCAGAAGGATTCCAGGTATACACAAAGGTGTAAAAAGTAATGTGTGCTATAGATGCTGAGGACTACATCTAAGGAAAAGAAAGAGACAGATCTTAAACCGTGACATTGGATTACCTTTGTATGCACTTAAAGAAGCTCATAATAAGTGACGTCTTGCTCTCTCAAGATGGACCATGGAGAGAACACAATTGAAAGAGTAAGGTGAGCACAGATTCATGAGAGAACTGGTGAGCATCAGTAATGCAAGTTTTCTCTGTTTCGGTAATTTGTCTATAAAAAACAGGTTTTATCTTTTTGATGTACTTAAAAAGTGAGACAATGATATGATTCTAACTATATTGAATATTTGCTTTATAGTGTAATATACATATTTTGCTTTCTATTTTGTGATTTGAGTTCAGCAGATCCTTGACATTGTGTTGTACAAAGCTGTATTGAAATTTCCAGAATTATTTCAGAGGGGAAAAAAGATTCCAATGTGTGTCATGAGCAGGAAAAAGACACATGTAGAGAAAATTTAAATTTAATTTCAGAAGTTAAAAAAGAGAAAAAAATGTATTGATGTGATTAATGTGGTCTCAGTCATTTAATGGTTATATTCAGCTGCAGTTATTTCTGTATTCAGTGAGAAAATAAGCATATCCTACATTTCACACATTTGACAGAGCAGGTGAAAAATAGAATACGTTAAAATATATTTTAGTAGTTAGCAAAGTGATTAGCTAGTTATGAGAACTGGTGTATTTCCAGATTCAAATAAGTGAAACACATGCACATATTAAAACAATACATTTTGTGCAATCTTCAAAAACTAATGTGTTCACCCATGTTTATCCAGTGACAATAAGACTTACATCAATGAGTGCTTTCAAGATATAACAGTTTAACGATTTTTGTTAGCTCATTCTTATATTCATAGAATGAAGTCCTTACATAAATTATTAACTAAGTATTGTTTTTTAAAATAGAATTAAACAAATGACATCTAGTTGATTTGGTAATAACCTTCTTTTAAGTTCTATTTCGTGTAATTAATGGGAGGAATATGCTTAAGTGAGATTTGTCAACTCCTCGTTGATAACGAGGCTAACTGTGGCTCCCGAGCCATATGAGGCTTGTGAGCTGCGGTTTGCCGCTCTGTTGATTAATGAGTTTGTCAACCACTGGGTTATCCTATATAATAAAAGCATAATATGCAAATCAACCAAATGGTGGAACAACCTGTCACTGAGAGCCAGTTGGGGCACTTGTTAGCAGGCAGATGGAGGGGACAGTGACTGGGGTTGGTGGCAATTAGCAGCATCAGAGGGGCAATGGGGAACAGGGGCTGGCTGCTCACCACCCCAGTGCCATCAACAGATCACCCACCAGTAACCTCCCGCAAAGGGAAGTCAGACTGTAGCTTAGGCCCATTCCCCACGCTGAGTGCTGAATTTTCGTGCACCGAGCCCCAAGTACTATATGTTTGTGGAAATATGTGAAAACCTATTTCCACATTGTTTGTATATATCATTAATTTTTTATATTATACAAAAATAATAGAAAGATGATTAAAGACTAAAGTTCTGATTTTGAATCTGTAGCTATTATCAACCTCGGGTTGGTTTAATAATTTTCTTTTTTGTCACAAGTTTTTGTAGTTCTACAGAAGAAGGCAAGACCATTGCCTTCTCTAAATTGATTTTTAGCTTCACTATCCTTTTTCCTATGTGTAATATGTAAATATTATAGAAAATTTATTAAACAACTCTATATATAGAAAATAATTTTATTACCCAGAATAAAGTGTTAATATATTTTTATCACATGCATTTATATGCATCCATTTATTAATTCTCATGAACTTTTATATTCATGTTTTGTAAATTTAAATATCATTTTAAAATTGATGTCATGTTGTATATTTTTATATCTACATACTTTTATAAACATAAAGGCAAATGATAGATGACATAAAACATGTTTGTTTTTCTTGACTATATACTATAATACTCAGTCCAGTGGAATGAAAAAAAATATGACTATCTTTCTATTTGTTAAACATTCATGGAGAATGGATGGAGTTGGGAATGATAACAAGATTCCACTGGACAGGACAAAATGGTGTTCTTTTAAGTATTCTGTGCCTTTTCCCAACCCAAAATGATAACTAATATTGAGATTTTCCTAGCATACATTTATTCACTGTGATTCTATTTTAAAATGTTACATTTACTTTAACTACCTTGTTTTCACACTTTGAATTTTTAAACAGAAAGTGAAGAATCCTCAAAATTACTAAATTGTAAATCTACTTGTAGGTTTCCCATGCTAACTCTTGCTTTTTAAATTTCTCCTTGAGAATTCTTCCTTTCAGCTTATAATATGGCACTGACCTCCTCCTACTTCCTGCCCAGAGTTGTAGTCTGTGAATTGATTTTGAAGGTGAGGTAGTGATGGAAGAGAGAAGGACCAACACCTGAGTTCTTCAAGGTCCAGCTCCCATACCTTGAAAAAGCGACTGCTTACTTTTCTGCTGGTCCGAACCATGGATTTCCAAGCCATGCCACAAAATAGAGATGGAGAAACAAAACCTGTTTCATTTTCTTTCTTGCCAGTGGTTTATTTTAGTTTTGATCAAAATATATGCGTTGGTCATTAATCATGTTTCTCATTCCAGTTTTATCAGCCACATGGTAATTTTAAATTTCTCCTGAATTCTAGAAAGTAGTTGAGTATTTGAGTGTCTGATAGTGCTGCATTTGGATTTCTTTTATGTTAATGTAATAACTATGCAAGTAGAGAGAATTGAATCAAGAACCATTATCCTGACATCATTTTAAACCAGTCTCTAATATCAACTTCTGTTCATTTTACAAGTTCAATTTTAAATAATATATTGTTTTATATAACGTGAATATTTAGAAAATATTGTTAAGAAAATTGAGTCATTTTTTACTTGGAAAAATGCCACTGAATGTAACTTGAACTTATTAAAATTCCAGGATTTACTTTAGTAAAATTCTGACAGCAATGTAGTGTATGGTTTTAATATACAGGAGTGGGCAAAAGCAGGTTTACAGTTGTTCTTATGGAAAATAATGCAATAATTAATAATTAATGGATGGGCTCAGTTGGTTGGGTGTCATCCTATGCAATAAAGGTTTACCAGTTCGCTTCCCAGTCAGGGCACATGCTTCCCAGTGCAGGAAGCAGCTGGTCAATGTTGCTCTCACATCGCTATCTATCTATCTAATCTTTCCATCCTTTCTCTCTAAAAATCAACTTAAAAATAAAAGATAAATAATAAAAAATAAAGAATAAACTTGAGCTTTGCATGTTAACAAATGTAAATCTACTTTTGCCAACCTCTATATAAGTTTAAACTCAGTAACATGATTGTTCTTATAGCTGAAAAAATGTAACGTGTCCTTAAGCAATCCAAAAACTCCAAGTACTCAGTGTATGAAAATTCAAAAGTACTAAAGGTTGCATATTTTTCAAAATGTAGGGAAGTATACTCCCCTTGACTCAGACCTTCCACTAAAATAATATATTTCTGAGATAGCTATTTTGAGTCTCAATTAAGAAACTGTACGTAAGTACAAAAATAATGTAAAAATTAAAACATTTTTAATAGTAACTACTTTATATATAATGTAGATGTTTTCCAAAGAAGGGCATCATTAAGTAGATATTTCCTTATCAGGAATTTCCTCCTCTCACCCTCCAAAATTTTTTTTTCCTTTAATTAGAGGCAAAAAACAATTGCATTTCTATTCTAGAAAGTAATCTAATTTTATTATTCCCTATATACTGAAAACTTTTTCAATGAATTTTATTATTCTGTGCATTGTTATATTCTCTAGATACACTCTATAAGCTACCTTTTGCTGTTTTATTTGTACTACTATAGGCAGAGGATTGTACATACCATTCATTGTATATGGATATAGTTTAACTCTGAGTACTTAGAAAAGATATTTCCCTAGGCTCTACTGCTACTGTCCTTGATTATTTGGAAGAAAAAAAAAAGAGTTAGGGAAACTAATTAGAAGGCAACTGAGATAAGCTAAAGACAATGTTGTGTAAACCTAAAATGAAACAATAGCAGTGAGCATAAACTATTGAAATTGATTTTTAGAAACTTTGAGGCATTGTAAGAGATAAGTAGTAGTGAAATTTAAATTAGACATGATTCTGGCTTGGATTTTCAAAAAGTAATGTCACTATGAGATAGAGAATACAGAGAAGGAGCATATTGGGTGGGAAAGACATTAAGTTCAGTTGTGGGCTAATAAACTTTGATGTTGAACCTCTATGTGCAAAATTAAAGTAGTTAGATATACTCTGAGATACTTTATAATGTTCTACAATTGCAGGTAAATATAGGAATGGTAGCTCCAATAATATGAGAGCTCACAAAAATAAGCTTTTTAAATTATGTCACAACAAATTGGCCATTATTCTGCCTAGAGAGTAGCCTGAGAGGTCTTTATTGCTAACTGATTAGACAAAAGGAAAGCTAAAGATAAAAAACTCTTGGGAGGTAAAATTTTGAAGTTTTGGATATGTTGATACTTATCTAAGGGAAGAAGATATCAGTGTAAGAAAACAGTAATTTTATTTTATTTTTAGGAAAGTGTCAATAATTAAAAGGAGGAATCACTGTGGTAATTGAATGTTTCTAAACAAAAAGTAATGTAAAAAGAGAAATTAAACTCTTGGATAAGTAGAATAAGATGTGAATAATTTAATAAAAATAGTATTTAGTATTTAAATGTATGTTCCAGTGTTCAGTCATGCTTAAGCATTTAAACAATTCAAGAAACGATGTCTGGTTAGCCCTTGCCATTGTGGTTCAGTTGGGTAGAACATCGCCCTATACACTGAAGGGTGGTGGGTGGTGGTGTGTTTGATTACCAGTCAGGGAACATACCCAGGTTGATGATTCCATCCCTGTTAGAGCTACTGCAAATGATCAAAGTATCTCTCTCACATCAATGTTTTTCTCTCTCTGGGTTAAAAAAAAATCAATGGAAAGCATATATTATATGAGGATTTTTTTTTTAAAAAAGGACTTCTGGTTCAAAATGGTGGAATGTTTCTTTCTGGTTGGGTTGCATGAGAAAGTCTATGGTGGGTCAGTAACTGGGTTGTAGAGAATATAGTAAGTGGTATTATTATCTATACTAATAATAGACAAACATGCAAATTGACTGTACTTCTGTGATGCCCATAGCCAATCAGGAGTGAATATGTAAATTAACCCAATAAAGATGGCTGCCCTGTGGGCAGCATGGCCAGAAGTGGGGCAGGATGTCTTCCCACCCAACCAGAGCACACTGTCCATCCACCAGGAGCATGCTGCCCAAGGCAACAAAGTCAGCTGCTGTACTCTGGGCTGGTGGGCAGCTCACAGGCATGGAAAGACCAGTGAGTGGGGGAGAATGGGATGCCTGCCTTTGTTGCCTTGGGCAGTGCATGCAGAGAGCCTCTGGGCAGGAGAGGCAGGATGGTGGAAGGCAGCCTATAATCCCCACATGGTGGCAGTGGCAGTGTGAGTGCACCAAGCAGAGCCTGTGGGCCAACCTGAGGTAGTGCCTGCAAGCTATCAGTGCCCAAAGGTGGCTGCACAAGTCCTACTTCCTTGCCCAGAAGGTGTGTGATCACAGGGGCAACCATGGATGTGGGTCAGATAGACTTTCTCCTGGCTGCATCCTCCTGCCCCAGCATCAGGCCAGCTGACTTCAGGCAATGGCCCCTGACTGGCAGGGCTTGACAGAGGACCTCAAGGTGTGCCCCTCACCCCAGTGCTGGGGGACCTGGGGCTGTGCCCCATGCCTGTGGGGCTTGACAGTGGTGGGAACAGCTGCGCCTCACATGATTTTGAGGCACTGAGGGTGGGTGGGGACTTGACTCTGGGTTTAGTGGCATGGCCCAGACTCTGACAGGAAGATTTTCATATACATTTTACTACTTTTCTTTCATCTCTGACACTTCTATTATAGAGAAAGGGCAAATAGCAATATTAAAATATTTCCTCTAATTAACCCCCTTTTAATGTGTACAAATTTTATGCACCGGGCCACTAGTATAAAATAAATAGAAAAAAATGGACAAATTTAAAGATAGGTTTGTATATTTTTGCTACTATTTAAATCATAGTTTTGTGATAATATTTAAGGTGGTCTTTGAAGAATGGGAAGATTCTATGTCACCATTGTCTATTTTGGAACAGAAGCCTTTAGCTATTGGAGCAAAAATTAGAAGAATCCTTTGTGATTCTAGACAAACCTTACTTATCTACCAGAAGCTTAGGTTCTAGAATGAAAATATTAAATTTTAGTATGACAAGGACAACATAAAAATTATTATTATTAAATATTTGAAAACTGTGAGTATGTGTCGATACATGTCTATATGTGTATATGCACAAACATGTACTTTATCCATACATGATAATTCCACTTATTCATTCATTAAAGATATTGTGACAGTAAGAAATTTGATAGTGAAACTGTTGGAGTAGTTTTGATTCAAGGCAAAATCTGACTGGCACAATGAAACTTATAGCATTGCCCTGGGGTGAAACTCATAAAACCTTAGCCTGGTTCATTTGCAAAGTCCCTGCTGTTTATCTCTCTCTTTGAGCCAGGCTGTTTATACTGCATGGACAGTCATTGTGAGTGTGGTAATTTGTCTTTCACTCTGTTCCAATTTTCTATTTACTGGTGATGCTTATATTCCTCACTCAGAACATTCATCATTTGTTGGGGAAGGAAGTAGACTGGTTTATTTAGAATGATTTATTCCTGAATGATTTTTTTTCTTTTTCCAAAAACATTAATTATTAGCCATTTTCAGGACTCCAAATTACTTCAGGGTGGAGTATAAGAAAACAAGGATTTTGAAAACCCACTCACTGTGTGCTAAACATTGTGCTAGATATTTTACAAACATCCTCAGTACAATTCTGTGATATAGCTACTATTATTTGTACTATAAAAAACAAGGAAGCCCGAACCAGTTTGGCTCAGTGGGTAGAGCATCAGCCTGTGGACTGAAGGGTCCCAGGTTCGATTCTGGTCAAGGGCATGTATGTACCTTGGTTGTGAGCACATCCCCAGTAGGGGATGTGCAGGAGACAGCTGATTGATATTTCTCTACCATCTATGTTTCTAACTTCTATCCTTCTCCCTTCTTTTCTGTAAAACATCAATAAAATATATTAAAAAACAAATAACAACAACAATACAAAAAAAAAAAACACAAGGAAACTTGAAGCTCAAAGAGTTTGTACAGTTAATAAGTGGTATGTCTATTTGATTAACCCATGTTTTTTCTTCTATATTGCTTAATCTATAATAATAAAAGCATAATATGCTAATTAGACTGGACAGCCAAACAACCTTCTGGACATCATTCTGAATGTCCTTCCAGATAAAACAACTGTGGTGGGGGCCTAGGCAAAGGCAGTTAGGGGCAATCAGGCGGAAAGGCAAGCAGTTAGGGGTGATCAGGCAGGCAGGCAAGTGGTTAGAGATGATTAGACAGGCAGTCAGGTGAGTGGTTAGGAGCCAGCTGTCCTGGATTGTGAGAGGGCTGTCCCCTGAGGGGTCCCAGATTGCAAGAGGGTGCAGACTGGGCTGAGGGACTTCCCCCTCCACCATGGATGAATTTCATGGACTGGGTCTCTAGTAAAATAATAAGGAGAAATGATTTTTAAGATGTTAGCAAAAAAAAAAAAAAAAAAAAACCAAGATGTTAGCAAATCACATACTTTTGACCCAATTAAATCCTATCTTGCGGTGTCACATATTTGAACAGAGCAAAATTTATTCTAATCTAGAGTGGAAAAAGCCTGATAATAACAGTTCATTAAATTAGTATTTTTCTTATATATTTGTGCTAACATTAAACATTCTTGCCACAGGTCTAAGTTTTAATAAGATTAGTCAGAGACAGAATTTTCTTCATGTTTGGTTTCCTTTAATACTTGTTTGAGCCAGGGCACTAAATGGATATTTTCTGATGACAGAAGTTAGAAATGGGAGCAACCTATTTATACACAATGTGCTGAATCTAGACATCAAGCAGCGATAGATATATAACCAGGAATGAGATATAAAAATATTGAATGAATCCCCAAGACTAGAGAACTTACATATATGACAGCAGTCATATGATTTTTGAGTGATTGAGCCATAGGACTGAAAAATGAGGCAATTGAGTGACCTAAGTGCTATTATAACTCTAAAAAGTAAAGAAAGAAAACAATTGTGTCTTAGCCATATTCATTAGGCAGGTTATAAGCAAGTCATAATATAGAATACTATACTGGATTAGAACTATAACACCAGCTGATAAATTTATGGCATGATATAGGAGGAGAAAATAGTATAATATTCATGAAAATGACCCTGTATTCGTATGATCATTAGGAAGTTCAGCTCCTTACACTGTTAAATATGCATGTGTAACTTTGCTTTGGCCAATGAGGTAGAGGATTTCAGAGCCAATATGTGATTTGCCATATTCCCTTTTCCTGTCTTATCAATTATGGGAGCGCACATTGAAAGGGAGCTCCATGTTGTTAAGGTTCTAAATAACTATAATAAGCAGGTCCTCAAAAGACTTCATATAGCTTCGTCTGGAAACAAACCATTATCTCAAGGCATTGATTTGTTTGTTATTGCAGCATAACTTTGCCCAGTCTGTCTGATATACATATTGTGCATTTCTTGATAGTATGAATCATATCTTATATACCATTATATCTCAACTACCAAAGATACCATCCAGCATAAAAAATTATTGAATCAATGAATGACTTGATAGATATCTGTTGCCCCTTCCAAGTGTACAGGCTAAAATAACATAGCAAATACAACAATATAAAAGCCATCTGGAAAGGAGGAAAAACTATTTACTTAATTTATGGGCCACAAGTAAGTGCATATTACTGGTGGAAGGCAAAAGTTAACACTAATTGATCTGAGGACCAGGAAGAAGACCCTTGGGATGTCCATTAGTGAAGTAACTTGAGGCTCTTGCTAATCACAGGACTAACAACAGGGATTTTTGAAGTGAAAAGATTTTTATTTTTTATTTTACTGCATTAGGAATTTAGTTGTACAGTGTGATTCTACCTGTGAAACTTTGATGTAGAAATTGAAATAAATTACTGAATAGTTTCTTCAATTAAGATAGCTTTTTATTTTTATTTGGCCTTGGTGAAAGAAAGGACAATTTGACAGCCAGCCACTTAATTAGAATTATCCTTGGCAATGAAGGTGTGATAGATGATCCAGCTAGATCACTCCTCATTTGCCTGAGTGCCTGTGGAATTTCCATCTTAGACTGTAGCTCAGAAAAAAAAATTCCCTTTTTGGGAAAAATTTTCCATGTACCAATCAAATTGTTCCCAGAGTTATATTTTTTTAAGCAACATTGATCACAAACTCAAATTTTCATTAAAAACACAATACTAAAGAATTGGGTGTTTTTTCCCCAATAACTTTGACTTTAAATTGAACCCATATACCAAAGCTTTTAGTTAAATTAGTTTAGCAATTTTAAGTTGTTAAAATAGAAAAATTACATTTTTCTCCAAGGAAAACACATATGGTTCCCCACCACACACACACCAGTCCCACACCAATATCACCTTACCAAAATATATATATTATCCTCTGAGTATTGCTCTAAAGTATCTGAAAGTTTAAAATGTAAACTTGTTCATTGTATAATCCTCCCTCGGGAGGAAATTCAGAAGAATTTAAAGAAAATTAGCTTAGCATTGTGTTTTGAATATAGACAACAGAATATTTGCTATTTGGGTACAACTACATTAATAAAACGACTCAGTTCCAAGTCTCGTCTAAAAGCATTTACAAGGTTGTCAGAACTAAGTCAGGCGTTAGAAGAATACCAGTTGGAAAAAAGAATTGCCTCAGGAACTGGGAAGGGGGAAGTCAGTTGAGGAGAAAGGAAGACATCAGTAATACTTTTAACAATAAAGATAAAAGAAAATATTGTATTTTCTACTGTACATAATTGAGGACCAAATATAGGAAACCATGAGATCTTCTAGCAAATAAAAGCCAATCCACCATTCTGGGTATCATATATTATGGCTATTGACTATTGCAACTGGTACACTGTTTGCTGTGATGGTGTCAAAGCATACCTGACAATTATTTGATACTTTGACATTTCTTCCATATTCCTGGATTCGAGTGGGTTTATTAGTGCTTCAACTAAGAGATTTTAAAGGAAGTTATACTAATTGACTGCTATGGCCAAACTATAAAATCCAGGTAGTGTCCATGTGTTTACTCCTCAATACTTGAGTTGCCAAGCAATAGCTGACTATCCTAAGGTTGCCACATTAGTTAGAACAGCATAGCTCAGTTGTCAGCAAACTGAGGCTCGTGAGCCACATGCAGCTCGCGAGTTGCAGTTTGATGCTCTGTTGATGAATAAGTTTGCCAACTACTGGCATAGCTTATTGGTAAAGAACACAGATGCTAGAGTCAGACTGCATGGGTTCAAATTCTGGCTCTACCAGATGGCAGCCGTATAACCTCAAGACAGTTAGTGCGTCTCTCTGTCTCAGTTTCCCCATGAAATGAGCAGAAATAATCATATGGTATACAACACTTGTTATTTTGCAGTACTTTATACAGTTGCTTAAATGTCAAATATGTATTTATTTTCAATTTTTATTAATTGTTTTTAAACTAAACTAACTAAATAAATAAAATCAGTTCACCTATTTTTTTTCGACTACCTATCTGCCACCTCTTGCAACCACCAGTCTGTTCTCTGTATCAACAAGCTTGTTTTAGATTACACATATAAGAGTAATGATGTATTACTTTTCTTTCTTTGTCTGACTTATTTTATTTATCCTAATGCCCTCAAGGTCTACCCAAATTGTCTCAAATGACAATAGTTTATTTTTTTCTTAATGACTGAGTGATACTCCATTGGAGATATATATCTCATCTTCTATCCATTTCTTAATTGATACTTAGGTTATTTCTGTGTCTTGGCTACTGTAAACAGTGCTGCAGTGATCACAAAGTGCATGTCATTTTGAATTACTGTTTTTATTTTCTTTAGATAAATACTAAGAAATGATATTTTTTACTGTTTTCCACAGTGGCTGCACCACTTTACAATCTTGCCAACAGTAAACAAGGGATTTTTTTTTCAATATCCTCACCAACACTGGTTATTTCTTGCCTTTTTTATAATAGCTATTATTACAGGCGTTATTTTTATTTCTCAGATGATTAATATTGCTGAGCATCTTTTTGTGGACCTCTTGGCCATCCATATGTCTTCTTTGAAAAAATATTTATTCAGCTTCTCTGCCCATTTTTAATCAGATTTTTATTTTTGCTATTGAGTTTTAATAGTTGTTTATAAAGTTTGGATAGTAGGCCTTTATCAGATAGATAATTTGCAATTTTTTTTATTCAGTAGGTTCTATTTTAATTTTTTTAAATAAGTTTTTATTGTGTTTTAGAGAGGGAGAGAGATACATCAATGAAAGAGAAACATCGATTGACTGCCTCCTGTACATCCCCTACTGGGGATTAAGCCCACAACCTGGGCATGTACCCTGACAGAAAGTTGAACCTAAGACCTTTTGATGCAAGGGTCAAGGCTCAAACACTGAGCCACACCAACCAGGATGCCTTTTCAGTTTAATAATATTTTTCTTTGCTGCGTGGAATTTTGATGTAGTCCCACTTTGATATTTTGAATTTTATTGATTTTTCTCTTGAAATCAAATTTAAAAAATTATCACCAAAATTTATGCCAATGAACTTGCTGTCTGCTTTTTTCTAGGAGTTTTATGGTTTTAGGTGTTATGTTTAAGTCTTTATTAATTTTACCAAATCCATTTTGAGTTAATATATATGTATGGTATAAGTTATTGGTAATATTTTATTTTCATTTTTTTGCATTTGGCTGCCCAATTTTCCCAACACCAATCATTGAAGTGACTGTCATGTCCCCAATGAATATTCTTGGCTCCTTTATTTTAAATAAGCTAGAGGCCTGGTGAACAAAATTTGAGCATGGAAGGGGGTCCCTCATTCCAGCCTGCACCCTATCCAATCTAGGACCCCTTGAGGAATGTCGATCCCTCTCACAATCCAGGACTGCTGGCTCCCAACTACTTGCCTGCCTGCCTTCTTGATTGCCCCTAACCACTTCTGCCTTCCAGCCTGATCATCCCAAACCATTCCCTCACCAGCCTGATTGATGCCTAACTGCTCCTTTGACAGCCTAGTTGCCCCTAATTGCCCTCTTGTAGTCCTGGTCACTCCTAAATGCCCTCCCCTCCTTGCCTAGTCCCCCTCAACTCCCCTCCCCTGCAGGCCTGGGTACCCCACAATTGCCCTTCCCTGCAGGTCCGATCACCCCCAACTTCCCTTTTCTGCCAGCCTGGTCACCCCTAACTGCCCTCCTCTGCAGCCTAGTCAACCCTAACTGCCCTCCCTGGCAGGCTTGATTGCCCCCAATTGCCCTCCCCTACAGTCCTGGTCACCCCTAACTGCCTCCCCTACAGGCCTGGAACCCCACTAACTGCTCTCTGCTGCAGGCTGGGGTACCCCCAAACTGCCCTTCCCTGCAGGCCCGGTCACTCCCAACTTCCCTTCTCTGTTGGCCTAGTCACCCCTAACTGCGCTCCCCTGCAGGCTTGATTGCTCCCAATTGCCCACCCTTGCAGGCCTGGTCCCTCTCAATGGCCCTCCCTTGCTGGCCATCTTGTGGTGGCCATCTTGTGTCCACATAGGAGCAGGATCTTTGACCACATGAGGGCAGCTATCTTGTGTGTTGGACTGATGGTCATTCTGCATATTACTCTTTTATTAAATAGAATTATATAGGATAGAGGTCTGGTGCATGGGTGGTTTGCCCTAAAAGATGTCTTGGATCAGGGTGGGAGTTCCCTTGGGGTATGGAGCAACCTGGATGAGGGGCCTGTGGTGATTTGAAGGCTGGCCACCCGCCCTGGTGACTCAAGTGAAAGCCTTGGTATCTGGGATTTATTTATCTTCTACAATTTATTTATCTTCTCCAGTATCCTAGAGCGGAGCCAAGCCTCTTGCTCGCTCTATGGCAGCAGCCATTTCTTTTGGGATTTATTTATTTTCAATAATTGAAACTTTGTAGCCTTCAGAGGAGGCCTGGGCCTGCCAGGGTGTTTGGAAAGCTTGACTTCTTCCACAGCTGAGAAAACTCAAGCCTCCCTCTTGCTCTCTCCATGGCTACAGCCATCCTGGTTGGGGTTAATTTGCATATTCACTCCTGATTAGTTTGTGGGTGTGGCTTCTGAGTGTGGGTTTGGGGTGTAGCACAGTGATGGTTAATTTGCATATCACTCTTTTATTAGATAGGACTGACCAAATATGCCTTGGTTTATTTATGGGCACTCTGTTTTACTCCATTGGACTGTGTGTTTATTTGTATGCCAATATCATACTAATACAATTACTAGAAACATACAACTTACTAAAACTTAATTACAATAAGATAGAAAATTTTACCAGACTGATTACTATCAGGGAGAGTGAATAAGTAATTAAAAATCTCTTAACAAACAGAGGTCCAGGGCTAGTCAGCTTCAGTGGTAAATTCTACCAAACATCAAAGAAAAATACCAATCCTTCTCAAACTCTTTCAAAAAAATAAATGAATAGAAGGAATAAATTTTTGAAAACACATTTTACAAACCCAGCATTTCCCTAATACCTGAAACAGACAAGACTTTCACAAGAAGAGAATATCATAGGTCAATATCTCCTATGGACAAAAATGCAGAAATCCTCAACAAATATTAGCAAACCAAATTTAACAATACATTAAAAAGATCATGCACTATGATCAAATGGGATTTATTTCAGGCATGCAAGGATGGTTCAATATCCATAAATCAGTCAATGTAATATACTACATTATCAAAATGAAGGGAAAACTCATATGATCATTTAAATTGATAGATTAAAAATTGATAAAATTTGACTTTCACTTATGATTACTCTCAACAAAGCAGATATGGAAGACAACAACTCATTAAAGGTCATTAAGAATAAGTTTACAGCTAGTATCATATTCAACAGGGAAAATCTGAAAGCCTTTCTTCTAAAATGAGGATAAAACAATGATGTCCATTCTCACCATTCTTTTTCAATTAAGTATTGGAATTCCTAACCACAGCAATTAAGGGGGGGAAAAAAAGGTCATGTAAATTAGAAAGAGGTAAAATTGTCACTATTTTCAGATAACATGATGTTACACATAGAAACCCCAGAAACCAACAGAAAGCTGTTAAAACTGAGAAAAAAAAATCCCTGAAGTTTCAGGCTGTAAAATAAATACACAAAATCTTGCATTTCTTCAAACTATTAACAAACTAACAAAAATTCCATTTGTAGTTGCAACAAAAAGAATATAATAGCCAGGAATAAACTTAACCAAGAAGAAAAATTTGTACACTGAGAACTGGAATGCATTGATGAAAGAAATTAAATAAGAGGATCTTCCATGTTCAAGGACTGAAGAATTAATATTAAAATATCCATACCTAAAATAACGTATAGAATCAATGCAATCCTTATAAAAATTCCAATAGTATTTTTCACAGGAAAAAAATAAGAAAACCAGGAAACTTTTAGAATTTATATGTAATAACAAAGATCCTAAATAACCAATCTTGAGAAAGAAGAACAAAACTGGAGGTATCATGCATCCTGATTTCAAACTATATTACAAAACAATCCAGATAGTTTTTAAACATGTAAAAGGACAAAGTTTATTAATGACCAAACAGTGAAGGGAACATAAATGAACAAAAAGCAAAATATAAATAAAAGTGTTTCATATTTTTTGGAAGACATAGTTGAAACCTGCTCATTTTTTTTCTTTCTGCTAAAATATATCTAAACCCAGCAGAAGCTAAGGGAGCATGTCTGATAATGTTGTCTGAAATATGGTGGTTCTGTATGAGTTTAATGTTACTGAATTGAATTATTATTCAATAATTTATAATTGAATTATTTGTTCAATTCAGCAGTAGATTCTTGAGCAATATAATCATGGCACCAAAGGAGGATTGCCTTAGAAGACAAAAAGTGTTCTGCCTTGAAATCATGAAGGTTGTAGGATATCTTGGATGTTCTAGATAGAGCTCTGCAACTTCTTAGCCAAATGGCTTCTCTTTATGTAGGAATCCTTTTCACATCCTGCGTGTCCAGGGTTCTCATGCCAGGGTTCAGTGTCTGGAGAAGGCTGCACACAAATGAAGAGAGACTGGAAAAGCATCAGTTTTTTGAATCATGGGGGCCAGGCGTGAGTCCACCTCTAGGGGGAGGACACCACCAGCTCTGGCTTTGCTATCCCCTTTTATTAAGGCTAAGTGATACATCCATGTCCTTTATGTCAGGAAATTCCAACAATGAAATCAACCAGCAAGAATTAACATAAGATTAAAAGTGTGGAAGCTTCTTCAATTACCAATGTGTCACCTAAATAATATGTGAATAGTTCAGACTTAACATAAGACTAAAAGTGTCATCTGCTTTAGCTACCAATGTCTTACCTAAGTGGTGAGTAAATAGATCCATTAAGGTTTGACCAGGTTTCTTGTTTATTCTATTTACATCTCTATTGGTGAGGTAATGACTGGTTTCCTGCATCTATATCTATATAGTGGTTTTAGCAAGATATCCCTAGTCTGTCTAGGATTGGTTAAAGTAAACATCTAGAATTTATGAATTTTTGAGACATGGCTTTAAGAAAATCATTATTATTTTTCAGTAAGTCTTTATTGAGTTCAGAGAGAGGAAGGGAGAAGGAGAGAGAGATAGAAACATTGATGAGAGAGAAACATTGATAGGCTGCCTCCTATATGCTCTGCTACTGGGGATTGAGCCAGCAAACCAAGCATGTGCCCTGTCCAGGAATTGAGCCTTGATCTCCTGGTTCATAGGGCAATGTTCAACCATTGAACCATACTGGCCAGGCAAGAAATTATTATTGTAAGACATATAACTACCGAATTATAAAATGAAGATGCTTCCCTACCCAGTCTGGCCTAGTGGATAGAGAGAGCATCAGCCTGTGGACTGAAGGGACCCAGGTTCGATTCTGGTCAAGGGCACATGCCTGGATTGCCAGCTCGATCCTCAGTGAGGATTGTGCAGGAGGCAGCCAATCAATGTCTCTATCTCATCATTGATATTTCTATCTCCCTCTTCCTTCTTCTCTGAAATCAATAAAAATATATATTTTTAAAAATGGAGATTCTTTATGATCAAAGTAGATATCTTCTAAACGAAGTGACTCAATACATTTTTTTAAGAGACCCCATATGGTAATTCTGGGCCAGCCACTGTTCTAATGTTATAAGAAACAATATGAGAAGAAATGGGATGTGACTTTGACAGTCTTATCTCAGCTTTAGCTATGTCTTACAATTGCGTATATTCTTGAAATTACTAAATCTTGACACTGGTTAAGAGCTCTGATAATTGTGAGTATAATTTGATAATCCAGTTTTTTTTAAAAAAAAATATCACTCATATGATTTCTCATGGCCCATTTTTTATGAAGTCCCTTAGGAAAACAGTTCAGTTGGTTATTAAGCTTCTGCTTGATGCTTCGTCAATGAAACTGGACAATATGACACCAAGCTCTCCCAGTTTACCATCACCACTCCCAAGCTTTCTAACTTCAAGTTCCTAGGACTCATGCTATTCTTTGCAAGCATTTTTTCCAACTATTCCAATAAACCTCTCTGAATAGATGCCTAAAAGTCACTGGTCCATTA
Source organism: Antrozous pallidus (assembly GCA_027563665.1). Taxonomy (NCBI): domain Eukaryota; kingdom Metazoa; phylum Chordata; class Mammalia; order Chiroptera; family Vespertilionidae; genus Antrozous; species Antrozous pallidus. Next base: position 76,150,021 of record CM050508.1, read on the forward strand.
AATTACCTCAATTGGTCTCTGGGAAAATATTTGCAGGAAGAATTCTGTTTGGGGAAATATTGCACCTGAACAGCACAGATTGTTTGATTATTTCATTTTTAATTCCAACTCTTCCTTCATATTTTAGGGTCATGTTCCTCTTTTTTCATTGAGGTTCTTCTATACTCTTCTCTAAAGAGAGACAATGGGTTGCAGGACTGCTGCTAACCATTTCTTTCCCAAAGTACAACATTTTCATCTTTCCTGTAATAATTTCTGACTTTTTGGGTGTAGTAAAGACTGAAACTAATATAGGCATCTTTTGATCTCCCATTTCATTTGTGGTTTGGGGAACATTAGTAGCAGTACCTTAGGCAGGGATTTATCATTCTCAAGGAGGACATATGTAGCCTCAAGTGGCTCAAGGCTGTGCTTATGAGATGCAGAATAGAAATATAAGAGAAAGCTGCTCATGCTATTAAATATCTTTTGCACTTTATCAACACCTTCCATATGAAATTTTAAAAAGCTATGCCCAGCTGCATGGTTCAGAGGTTGAGTGTTGACCTATGAACCAGGAGGTCATGGTTTGATTCCCAGTCAAGGCATATGCCTGGGTTGTGGGCTAAGTCCCCTGTGTGGGGCATGCAGGAGACAGCCAATCAATGATTCTCTCTTATCATTGATGTTTTTATCTCTCTCACCTTTCCTCTCTGAAATGATTAAAAACATTTATTTTTAAAAGCTATTCATTGGACTGAAATCCTGCATTATATAAGCATATTCAAAGGCTAGCATGGTAGAAAAATGTTATTATGACTATTAATATATCTAGAGGCCCAGTGCATGAAATTCGTGCACAGAGGGTGGGGGATGTCCCTTAGCCCAGCCTGCACCTTCTCCCATCTGGGATCCCTTGATGAATGTCTGACTGCCTATTTAGGCCTAATCCTACTGGGATCCAGTCTGACATCCTTCTCACAATCCAAGACTGCTGGCTCTAAACTGCTCACCTGCCTGCCTGGTGGCAGCCATTTCTGTTAGGACATTTACTTTCTATAATTGAAACATTGTAGCCTAGAGTGGAGTGCTTAGGGCTGCAGAAGCTTGGCTTCCTTCATCACCCGGGCAACCCTATCCTCTGCTCTCTCTAGCTCCATGGCTCCTGCCATTTCTGTTGGGATATATCTTCTATAATTGAAACTTTGTAGTGGAGGCCTAGGTCAGCAAGGGCAGGTGTAAAGCTTGGCTTCCTCCATTGCTAGGGAAAACCAAGCCTCCCTCCTGCTCTTGGTGGCCGCAGCCATCTTGGTTGGGGTTTATTTGCATAATTTGCTCCTGATTGGCTGATGGGCATCACTGTGGACATGGTTTGATCGGAGGTATGGTCAATTTGAATATTACTCTTTTATTAGATAGGATATTAGTGTTAACTGGCTGACTGACTAGGTAATTTTGGATTCCATAGGTAATCATGGTTTCTCAAACCATATGAGTCACAAGAAGGAAAACTAGTAGGATGAATATCACAGATTAATACTAATAACAAAATATTTGTAATTCTGACTCCTAATTATAAAAATGCTAATGCCAAGCAAATTTTGGTTTTATTAAAATTTGTTCCATCTCTCTGTCTGCTCTCCATCTCTTACAATTGTTTCTATGAGAGAAACTCTACTTCTCTGTTTAGTATCTTTTATAGTCATTCCTAGACATTTATAATTGTTCCACTAAGAATTTCTACTCCTGGAATCTAAGATAAATGTATTTCATTAGTAGGGATATTCTTCCCATTATTGGCATTATAATTACAATCTTCAGGATCCTAAATACCAGACCAGACTTTACTTTTTTTTTTTTTTTTTTTTTGGTTAATCCTCACCAGAGAATACTTATTTTTGTTATTTATTTATTTATTTATTTATTTATTTATTTTTAGAGTGAGTGGAAGGGAGGGAGAAAGATAGAGAGATAGAGGCATCAATATGAGGAGCCACATCGATTGGTTGCCTCCCTCCTGCATACTGACCGGAGGCTGGGGATGTGGGGATGGAGCCTGGAACCAAGTATGTGTCCTTGACCAGAATCGAACTCACAACCCTTCAGTCTGGAAGTTAAGTCAAACCAATTAGGGCCAGACCAGATTTTTTAAATATGATACATTCTCCCAATACAGGAAAAGGATGCCATTGTCTGCCTTTCAACTTAATAGCAGAAGACCACAATAGAGGACATAAGGTACTTTCTCTGTAAGTGGTTTCTCCTGAGGGCAGGACTGCTTTATATCAACTAGATGTTCTTCACTCCTAAAGATACATTCCCTGGGACTCCAGGAAAACATCTGCATAAGTTGATTGTCACATTTGTACATATTTACTCACACAGATACCTTGGATTTTCTCAAATCATTGCTGATTACTAAAAATGTCATGCTTAGGCACATCAGACATAAAAATCAGTATGTATCTGAATTTGATAGAGTTCATTGGGGCACTAGGTTATAATCCTAGTAGAAAGGCAATTACTGACCTTGTGTATATCTGTGAAGCCACAGGGCCCAATTCATAACTGTTAATAGACCTGAGATGCTGCATGAATAGATACTATTGGGAAAGCAACTATTTCATAATAATGACTCCATAGGACCATTGACATTATCTGGCATAGTAAGTCAAATGCCTCTTTGATAAGCAGGCTTAAAAAGTGTGCCTTAAGCCAGAATCTCAGTAACATGTATTTGCAAATATGGATAGACATGGCAATTGATTTTTTTTTTAATTAAATGGAATTCTCTGAAGTCACGCTGAAATTAGCAAGTGTGCCTAACATTAAGTTCCTGGGTTGTTTTATTTCTAACAAAACACATTGTCTGTATATTAATACATGTTTACTTCTGAATGAATCTGTGTATATAAAACTATAGAATTGAAGGTAAACTAAATATTTAGAGCAAGTGCTCCTATTGCTTCCACTCTCAATCTGAAAGTCAGTAAAGTGACTATTTCTATCCTTCTAGATTGGCATCTTGTCTCAGTCAGGGTCCTGTCGGAGACCACAAGTGGCTCCAGAATTTAATAAAGAAACTGCTTTCAAAGCTGTGGAAAAATAAATAAACAAAGGAGCCAATAAAGAATGCTAAGGCACTTAAGAAGAGAGAAATAGCAGGAAGCATTATCACCCCTAAGCCTAACTGGCAAGAAGAGGAAGTAGGTCCTTGAGAGCCCAATGAGCCATGGAGCCATGTGGGAGGAGCTGCCTGAAAGGAACCAAATGCCTGCAGGAAGGGAGCCTCTACCAGAAAGTGCTGCCAAGCAGAAAAGGAGTGAGGGAGATAAAGCACAGAAGCCCTCTGATCTCCCACTAGTGACTCACTGGCTGAATTCAATCAGAAGCTGGTTAGGAGGGGGCTTGGGTTTGCAGTTCACTGCGATCAGCCTCCTCAGGCAAGCAGTAGAGCAAAAGAGGCGGTGGGAGTAGAGGCCAGCAAAGGCAGAAAACTAGCACAGCTCCTATTTTCCTTTTGTGTTGTTGATTTCAATACTTCAAGCAAATGGCAGTAATTCTAGTACCTTTAAAACACAGAACAGGCAGGCTATTGGAGAAGTATAAGCTAACACACTGTTATGAGTAAAGTATTTTTCTCTGCTGTCACTATTATATCACTGTCAAGAGAATGGAAGACCACCTAGATAAATCACAAAATATGCACACTTGACTGTTATATCTGTACCTAATCATATATTTGTATCCTTTTGTTATGGCTAGTTAGCATTTATCCTTCAGGACAAGATTTCTTTCCCATGTACTTAGTCACCTTCTCTATGCATTTGTGAAGTAAGAAATAGCCTCTATGAAGTATTCTCTGCAATAGGTTTTTTACTAATTTCACTTATTGCTATATTTTAAAATGTTTGTGAGGAAAATGGACAAATACCATTTGACTTTCATAAATAATAAAACTGATTGCTGCCAGGGTTGGAGTCCTTCCAGTATCCTGAGAAAAGGAGTTTTCTGAGGCTTGCATGGTAGGATGCCATGAGGTAGAAAATATTATTTTCATGGAATTACACCCTTGGGTTTCCAAAGTCCCATTTCCCTTAGTCCAGCCAGGTAAGCTGGGCGGCTGAACTCAGAGCCAGTGTCCAGAGTTCCCGTTCCATATTTAAGCCCAGCACAGCATCAGGGCAGCTGCAGTCCATTGTGTGTGGGGGTCTGCAAGGCTGTGGGACACACAGAAGAATGCCAGGAAGCCAAGCATGAGCCATGAGTCAAGCAGCCAAGAGGAACCAAGAGCATAAGAAAGCAAGCTGCTCTGCTTAGGGGATTGTATATCTCAAATTTCTATATGCTTGCAGTGGTCATGACAATTGTAGCCAACCGTCTCTGTCCTTAGGTGTGATTGACAGGCAAGTATCTTTCCTATGTCCTCCCAATGTTATTGGGCATGTCTCTCTCTTCCCTTTGTTAGATCCCTCCCCCAATGTTTTATTATTTGTTTTTTTGTTTGTTTGTTTTTATTAATATATTTTCATTGAGCCTACATGTTTGGCTCAGTGGATAGAGCATGGAACTAACGACTCAAGGGTTCTAGATTCAATTTCAGTTAGGGGCATATGCCATGGTTGTGGGCACATCCCCAGTGGGGGATGTGCAGGAGGCAGCTGATTGATGTTTCTTTCTCATCAATGTTTCTAACACTCTCTTCCTTTCTCTCTGTAAAAAAAATCAATAAAATATATTTAATAAATATTTTTTTTCATTGATTTCTGAGAGGAGGGAAGAGGGAGAGAGAGATAGAAACATCAATGATGAAAGAAAATCATTGATTAGCTGCCTCCTTTACACTGCCCTCTGGGGATCAAGCCTGAAACCCAGGCTTATGCCCTTGACTGGTATGAAACCAGCAACCCTTCAGTCCACAAGCCGACTCTCTGTCCACAAACTGATGCTCTCTCCACTGAGCCAAGCTATCTAGGGCTCTCCCAGTGTTTTGTAGGGAACATGCCTATAATGTCTGACCTTTCTTTTCTCCTTTTCTATTATTAATAACTAACTAATTACAACAGTATCAAAACCTGTAGCTTTGGTTTACACTAAAAGTTGTTTATTCATTTATTCCAAATTAATGTGCTTTCATTATATTTAAGACAGATTCCCCTTCTCCAAACATAATAAATACAAAAAAGAAATATGAAATAATGAGAATGTAAAGAAAAATCATATGAAGGCCCTTCTTAGTCAAGAGAATACAGGGATGGGCAAAAGTAGGTTGACAGTTGAAGTACAAATAAATAATACAATAATTAATAAGTAGTGATGCAAGAATAGACTCACAATTGTAAACCTACTGTTGCCTATTCATGTTACCTTGTTCAAAATAACTGAAAGGGTAGAAGGTGGTAAGGGTAAACTGGTGAGGTAAAATAGCAGTACAACTTTATAGACCTCATATTTTGTGCATCATGGCATCCAAACGCCAATACTGAAGTGAAAATAAAAGTATAAAAGACAAAAAAAATTTAAAAGGAAAAACATTATTTTATGCTAGGCATGTTAGCAAACCAACACTGTTATATATAACGCATAGAGCTTTGAGCATAAAAAATACTTTATTACAACTATAGTATATACACTATAATCTAAATATAAGAGGAGAATATAGGTATGTAATTTCTGTGATGAGAAACTTGTGGGTGATAAATACCTTTCTCAGCATATGTGGAATTCAGACTGGAGGTATGCAAAATAAAAGAAGGATTTGTCTTTAAAGAATTTGATTATTTATTGTAATCATTTATAATAAATATTTTAATTGCTTATCATTTGGTTTATTTTTATTGAAGTTTTATTGACATATAACATTATATTACTTTCAAGTGTAGTGTTTATAATTCTGATAGTAAAAATTATCTGGAATAAACTAATAGAGGGTAAAGGGCATTATTGACATCACTACTTTATATAAGTCTAATGTCTGCCTTAAAATAATAGGCACAGTGAAATTCCAAAAGCAAAAGGGGAAGTTAATTTCCTAACTTTTTGGCAGTTAAAGGAAGAAATCAGGTGTATAGTATAAATTAGAAAAGAGAATAGGTTCTCTTTGAAGGCAGAACCAATTTGTCTGTATGCTCACAGTTAAGTGATTTTGGTGATTATTAGTCAACAAAGAAAGCACTAATAGCTTTTGGAAACCTTAGCACAAGTACCATTTTCCATTTAGTCTGTAGTTACTTAATAGAGAGTGTGTTCATTTGACCATTTAAGCTGTAAAATCCTACGATGAAGATGTGATTATAATTAGCATTGCTGACCTGTTACAAGACATAAGGAGTAGTATGCCCATCAACATGCACTTTCTATTTCCTGATATTTCCCATAATAACAGATGGTGAATTTAATGATGGTGCCTTGTGGTGCTTCAAAATATTTTTGTGCCTGATGGTAATTTTATAGAGCCTGCTGCATCAGAGAAGGCTGAATGGTGACTTAATAATGATCTTCCAGTATAAGAGGGTCATGAAGTTTATGCTTATGAAGTGACCAGCTGTTACTCATTCAAATGAGAAGTAGAGTTTAACTGTAACCAGAGAGATTTAACTTAGATGCAAAGTGGAACTTTCTGATAATAATTTTAAAAAATGTAATGAGAAGAATGGTGAGACATGCTATGGGATATTTTTCTTGAGGAAAATATGTTAATTTCTATGAAATACAAATTTTATTTTATTTTGTGGACTAGTGGCCCAGTGCACAAAATTTGTTCATGGAGGGGGATTCCCTCAGCCCAGCCTGCACCCTCTCCAACCAGGGGCCTCTTTAGGGATGTCTGACTGTTGGCAGTCTGACTGTTGGCAGTCGGACATCCCTCTCACAATCTAGAACCACTGGCTCCTAACTGCTCACTGGCCTGCCTCCCTGATTGCCCCTAACCACCTCTGCCTGCCTGATCACCCCTAACCACTTCTGCCTGTCTGCCTGATCGCCCCTAACTGCTCCCCTACCAGCCTGATCGCCCATAAGTGCTCCCCTGCTGATCTGATTTCCCCTAACTGCCTCTGCCTTGGCCCACACCTGTGACCCAGGCTTCCCTCCCTCTGGCCAGCTATAGGCACCCAGGACCCAGGCCAGCTTCACTCAGGCCGGCCTCAGCCACAGGCAGCCACAGGCACCCAAGACCACAGGGCATGTGGCTTGTCCCTCTCTTGGGCCACAGGTGCAGGTGCAGCTGCTGGCGTCCAGGAGGCAGGTGGCTTGTCCTTCTCCTGGGCCAGAAAGGCAGGCACAGCTGTTGGCATCTGGGACCGTGGAGTGGGTGGCTGGTTCCTCTCCCAGTCCATACCCTGTCTGGTCCCCATTCCTCTCTCCCCAGTGTTGAGTGTCTGAACTGTTATGGCATGATGACATGATGGTGTGATGACTATTTGCATATTAGCTCTTCATTATATAGGATTTTAACTTGTTACAGTCTATCTTCAAGTGGATATTTTACCACTTCACATCTTGTATAGAAACTTCACTATAACAAAATTTCATTTTTCCCAGGCAATCTTTGTGTTATTGTTGTCATGTATTTTACTTACACAGATGTTATAAAACTGACATTACATTATTATTTGTTTAAATAGTTACAGTAATTACCTTTAAATATATTTCAATAATAAGAAACTTCTATTATATTTTTCCTATGCATAAACTGTCTTTGGTGTTTTCCATTTTTTGGTATAGATCATTATTTGTATCTGACAAAATTTTATTTCTGCTTTCAGGACTTCTTTTAACATTTCTTACACTACAAATCTGCTGGTGATTAAAAAAAATTCAATCTTTTGCACATAAAAATATTTTAACTATTTCTAAAATAGTTTAAAATAGTTGAAATATATTTTGACTATTTTAAACTATTTAAAAAATATTTTCACTCAGTATAGAATTATAAATTGAGAGGATTTTCTCCTTTGTGAGTACTTTAATGATGTTGCTTTACTATCTTCTCCCTTACACTGTTTCTGATGAGAAATCTTTTGTAATCTTTATGTTTATTCCTGTGTATACTGTGTCTCTTTTCTTCTGACTACAGCCCGGCCCAGCACCAGGCCATTGCAGGGCCCTGCGATCAATTGATTTTTTAAAAATTTTATTTCAGAGAGGAAAGGACAGGGAGCGGGGGATAGAAGCATCAATAATGAGGGAGTGGAAACTGCTTCTTGGTTTTGCTCTTGGTGCCTCTTCCGTGGATTTGTTTTCAAGTCTCTGTTGAACCATGTCATGCGATCCTGTTATTTGTGGTAAATTCATCCTACACGTAGGGGGTGCTTTTGTTTACTGGCATTCTTAGGGCCCTGAGCCCACAGGTTTCCCAGGTGTGGGCTTTCTGAGTCAGACAGCGTGAGGCCGGGAGCTTGCTTTTCCCTCTGGGCTTACCCCTCTGTCTCCTGGATTTCTAGATGTTACAGGGCAGGAGATTCCGGGGTCAGAACCAGCGCTGGGGACAGCGACCAGGGCTCCTTTGCCCAGTGCTTGGGTCCAGTGCCCAGGCTGAGTGCAGCTCTGGATCCTGGGTCAGAGTGTGCCCAAGGACCCAGACCATCACCTTCCCGTAAGGGTGGGCAGTGAGACTAGCTCCAGGGTCCTGTTCTGAGGGGAACTCTGATCCCTTTACCCCGGGAATGGGGCCACGCACGCCTGGTGGAGTACAGGCCTGAGTCTGCAGATGGTCTGGGTCCAGTGCCTTTTTGCCCCATGGAGACATACCCGCCGCTTGTGTGTTAACTCTTACCTTTCTCACTTCCTTTCCCGCACTCCCTGCCTCTGTTCTGCACACAGGCTGGGCTGGGTTGTGTGGCTCGGTCTCCTCTGCCTCAGGGGCTGTGTCTTGGCTCTGCTCCTGACCCACGGCTGGGCCTCGCACTGGAGACAGGGAGCTCTGGGAGGCAGGAACTGGGACAGCCCCTCCACTGCCCTCCCCACCTCAGGACCCAGCATAGACTTGGCAAGCATCACCATCCACAGGTGGCATCATTTGGCAAGCCCAGATGTGCACAGTAGAGAGATGATGAGCTGTGGGCAGAGACACACCTAAATTCAACTCGTGACCAGGCCGCTCTCCAGCCATGCGACCTCAGGCACATATACACCAGCTGCTCTGCAGCTCAGTGGGTATTCATGTTCACAGGGCACCTGGCTCACCCCCTCCGTGTCCTTGCCTCCCTCAGCCCAGCCTGGCCTAACCCTTGGGCTGGCCATTGCCCTGTGATTGGCTGGTAGGCGTGGCTTATTGGTGTAGCAAAGGTATGGTCAATTTGCATATTACTCTTTTATTAGATAGGATAATGTTTCCAATTCCTTCTGTAATTGTGAGTCTGTATTTTTCACACCCTAATAATAACTGGTTCAAATCTTAGTTTTATTACCTGTATGACTTTGGGTGACTTAATAACTTAAATAGTTTGAGTCTTGATGTAGTTATCTGCAAAGCTGAGATTAACTCTTTCAAGGAAATATTTGTGGATATGGCTAAAACATTATTTGCTAACTTTAAGGCAGTGTTGACTTTGATTCTTCATTTCTTCTCCATGAAAATGACATCAGACAGATCATAGTGTCAATTTACTAGAATTCAGATTTTTTAATTTTTAATTTTTTTTTTTTACTTTGTAGTCCCAGAATAATGGAGACCTGTGGAATAGGGAGTAATATAAAAATCCTCAGTCTCTCCTGCAGAGGATTATTTCTTGCCCAGACACTAACTAGGAATATTTATCCTTCACAGCATTAAGTAAAGAGAAGGCAAAAGACCTTGTTCCAGTTAAGACTTCTATTAATTACTATCTATTCAACCCTAAACCAAGTGATTTAACTTCTCTGAGTTTTATATGCCTCCTTTGAGAAAATAAGTTAGTGACCTTGGCACTGATAGATAAATTTCAATGTCACCCTTGTCGTGGGTAAACAGACCATGTAGGAAGGTTAGAAGATATATGTATAACTTCAAAGGTTGAGAGTAGAATTTTCTGCTGAAGTGGCTTATTCAACCATGTGCATCCAGTGGGAAAAGGTGTTTCTGAACAATAAGAGAATGAGATGGCATCAAGACTGAGGATACTTTTTTAGAAACTATTTGCTTCACAAATAGTATGTTCCCCTCATTGCTCAAGGTACTAAGAATTTGTCAGTATACAAGACCAGTAAATTCTCTGTCTTCGTGGAGTATTAGGAAAATAAAAATCAATGAATAATCACATAAGTAATATCATTTCAGAGGGTGATGTATAAGGAAGAAAATCAAACAGGTGACTCAACAGTCTAGGGAGGCTTCTCTAAGGTCATGCACAGCATTTGCTATCTTTATACAGGGTAAAAAAAAGCAGATTAAATTAGCAGCCATCATTACTTAAAGATAAATTATAAACAAGAATATGAAATAATAACTAATATTAATAATAAGACAACTAAATAATGCAAAAATGTGCTGTGGAATTATATGCCTGAAACATGCATAATTCCCTTAACCAATGTCACCCCAAAAATTTACTGAAAACATCCTATATAATAAAAGAGATTCATGCAATTTGACTGTACCTTGGCTCCTGATTGGCTATGCTACCACCTAATCAGGAGCAGGAACAGGGTCAAGTGGTGTGAGCACCAGGCTGGGGTGGAGATGCAAAGGTGGTGGTGGTGAGTGCCCAGCTCCCGAGTGCTGTGAGCAGAAGTGGTGACAAGTGCCCAGCCCCCGGGACCGGGTGGTCACAGGCAGCCAGGGCTGAGCTGAGCAGGGTGATGGCTGGGTGCCCAAGGCCTAAAGCCTTACCAGAAGTTTTAGGCCTTGGGGGTGAGCCATCAGTTGGACATCCCCTGAGGGCTCCCAGTATGTGAGAGGGGGCAGGTTGGGTTGAGGGACCACCCACCTCCAGTGCATGAATTTCGTGCACCAGGCCCCTAGTAAGTAAATATATAAGAATAAACTCTGTTTCATGTACTCACAACTGTAAATCTACTTTTGCCAACTCTGTATAACAGGATGAGTTCAGCTACACAGAGATAGAAGAGAGAACAAGTAATGGCTAGAAGTTAATGAATTAGACTAGCTATTACCATGTCTCTCATTCCAATTTGTGGAGTCTTCAGGTCTAACATTGATAGAGATTGGGCTCATCCTGTTGTTTGGCTTTATCAGTCAGTAACTGACCTCTGCTCATCAATTTCTTTATAGCTAAAAGGTGAGGGAGGGAACAGAAATATTTTGAGAGATTGATTATTGTCACTTTTTACCTCTAAAACATGACTATTCATCTCTGTCTTGCCTATTTCATGGGGTGGCTTTAAACAAGAAATAAGACAATAGCTGGGTAACTAGTTCATTGAAAACAAATCAGTGTGATATTATCATGAAACAATTTTATTTATTTATTTCTAATCACTGCTTTCAATCATGCTCTGTTTTGATGTCTACTTTTCCTGACTCTTAATGAGAGACAGATCACATAATTTTTCTGGTCTTTTTCAGTTATTATAATTTAATCTACTCAAGTTAAATATTCAAATCACACAATTTTTGTAAAGCTCCATTGTTTTCTAATTTGGGCCTCAGCTGCAATTTTATACAACAGGAAAATTCGAAGTTAACATATTGATAATATTTGTAAAGACAGCTTTTTAGACTATTAGCATTATAAAATGTAAGGTGTGGTTGTTATCATGAGTTATCTTATGCCAAAGCTTAGAAAAGAAGGAATCTGTCACATTGGTAGCCAACCAGAAAGCTAAACTCTGTACAAGTGACTAAAGGAGTTCAAGCATAAAACTGAAGCTAATGTTTGCAGAGAAGGTAGGAGAATTGCTAGAATCAGTTTAATCATTAATATTTTGTATAAGTCTGGAACAGCTGTCAACATGGCAGCTTCTCAACATTCAGAAGCTGTAATGAGTGAGACAGCATCTAGTGAGAAAATGTCAAACATTCTTTTATATCTCAACTGTGGAAATCAGGGCAAAGTAGTTACAGGAATTTGAAAGATAATTTAATTATTTTAAAAAGTAGATTTTTGTTATAATATTCCAGATTGTTGATGCTTTCTACCAATACCTTTTAGAAAAATCGGTACTTAATTTGAGAAAACCACCATCATTTTGCATTATATTACACACTGTAATATTTATAAAGCTATTTGTTGGCAAATTTACTCTCACATTGAAACTGGCCTCTAACCAATGCATTGAACAGTAAATTATTTCATTATGAAAGAGAAAGGGATTTAAATTACCCCATTTTTTATTTGCAGATTTCCATGATCTTCTGCTCACTAAGTAAAAAGACTAAATGAATTTCCTAAAGGTCTCTCTAAACTTAAAGGTATAAAAGGTCAATTTGTTTTTGAGACAGGCTGACAAGTACATGAATTTTAAAACTATGCATACTATAATTTTAACAAGCACTTTTCTTTTTCATAAAATTTGATTTAAATGCCAAGTTTATTATTTAAAAGTTTGCATACAGTTGTTTTACAGTATATATACTTTTCAAAAAGCTATGGGGATCTTTTTAATGTTTGTTAAGACATTATTCTATTCAGGTAACAGATAAATAATTATTCTGGAATAAAAAAGGGAATGATTTTTAGATAATCTTATTAGTAGATATGTTCAAAAATAAAAAAAAAACAATAAATATAGTTTATAGAATAGACTTGCATACCTGTGTATTTATCAAAATTTTATACTTCCATTGTCCACACCTTTCTTTCCTAGTGAGTGAAAAACGCTCTTTCCCTCTCTATATATCAAGAGAACATTCTCAAATTAGTTACGGATTCAAAAAAATTTTTTTTACATATAGTTTTTCAGCACCATTGAAAACCATGTAATATTATAGCAATAGTTGAACTTGTTTAGTTAAAAGCTGACATTTGACATGTCTGGCAAGATTTTCAATAGAGTCCAACCTCAAAATTAGGCATCTTTGCCCAGCCAGTATGGCTCAGTGGTTGGTCATGGACCTATGAACCAGGAGGTCAGAGTTCAATTCCCAGACGGGCACATGCCCCATTTGTGGGCTTGATCCCCAGTGTGGAATGTGCAAGAGGGAGCCAATCAATGATTCTCTCTAATCATTGATGTCTCTCTCTCTATTTCTCTCTCTTTCTCTTTTCCACTATGAAATCAATAAATAAACAAACAAACAACAATAAAAAAACATGAAGGTAGTGAACTTTAGAGATTATGAAGCTAAATTCAGCCCAAACTCAGAGTTTATGTCTGAACCTAAGCAAATATGACTCACAAGTATGATATCTTTAAAATCAATGTAACCTTGGAACAGTTGGAGGAAGATAGCTTTCCTCTCTGGATGCAGAAGGGAAAATCCAAGCCTGCAGCTGCCAGGAGCCACCATGTCAAGTCTGAGAATGAACTCAATCCAGAGGAAAACACAAGAGTGTGATGCAGAGAAAAGGAGAGTGAATCCAGGTTCTTCCCAGTAGTACACTATGAGCCTCTCTATTCAGCTGTACAAGTAATCAGATCTAATTCTGAAATTTCAGTTAGTGAACCAATAATTTTTCTCCCCTTATTTCATCTCACATAATTTCATTTACCAATTTAAATTGGGATTCTGTACTTCAAACTCGAATTTTGACATACACCAAAATTACATCTCTGCTCAATTTCAAAAAGCCCTTATTTCAGCAGTGGGATATCTCTGGGAGCCATTCATTTGCACAATAATTAAGACAAAATTTATTCTGAATTCTTCTACGTATCCTATACTCTCTCATTCTTATGTTTCTAAATCCTCATCTTTAAAATTAAATCTGAGAGTTAGGAATTCTGCTTAGTTTTATTAATAGTGAATCTTCATGGCCTGCCATCCAGACCAGCTGCTGGCCTAAGCATTTTATGAAATGTGAGAAGCCTCATTTACTCTATATAAACTACCATTCACTAAAAAAACAGAGTGAAAAAAAAATGAATTCAGTTCTTTTTCTTACTTGGAAGAACTTAAAGAATAAACTGGAAAGTGCCATGAAAATCTCATATCACCAATATCGAAGATTTAGTTTCAATGACCTAGTGTTTCTGCTCAAACTCCTTAGGAGCTTCCCAAGTATAATCCGAAACTGGCTCCCATATAGGAAGGACAGGGAGACAACAAAGAGCGAGCCAGACCACCCACTTTCCTCTGAGGCTTGTCTTGAGAGACTGCAAGAGAAGATTGCTGCTCCCTCCCCCAATCTTAAAAGTTTTTACAGTGAATCCCTAACTGGATTCAGTCACATACATAGGAGCTCTGTCACATTACCAGTTTAGTTAGTCTCAAAGCCACATTTCTATCTCAAGGATGTATTCTTAGAGCAGCTTCTGGGAAGAGGAAAGGCAAAAGGAAGGCCCATTCCAAGGACAGGGAAGAGAGTAAGGAGCCTCAGATTACCAGGGACCAGTTTTCAGGTCAACTAGAGGTCAAGTTTCCAGGATGACCTCCTTCAACATCTGGGTATTTGTTATCAGTGATCAGATTTACAGAGATTTTCAAAATTGGAATGCTATCTAAGTCAAGATACAATTTATCTGCATCTGTTGTCAGCACTTACCAGGGACTTAAAATCTCTGTTCTTTGTTTACATAGGTTAATATGCAAATAGTATGTTTGTGTATATCATTATGCAAATATATATATATATACTGATGACCTTTTGAGAATCATTTTTAGGTACTGTATCTTATAAATTTGTAAAAACCAATGTAATGTAAAATATCTGTTAGAGGTACAGCAATATTATGACAATATCCACCTGATAAGAGATTCCTTATTTATTATCCCTTATTATTGGATATTTTCCAGGTGTAGTGGTTAAAAACCTAAATTCCAAATTTGAAACTTGAGTTCACATTTCAGCATTTTTCCTTATCAGTTGTTGTTACATGAATAATTGTTCCATGTATCATATATTTTTAAATGTTAGGACCAAGACATTTAGCCTATTTTTTAACTTCAATAAATCTTTCAGTATTAAGGCAGGCAGTTCCTGGAAGCCTTTATATCTTGCCTGAAAGAAGCAGTGTAGCTTCAAATCTTATGGAGGGATCAGAAATTCTGGTAAGCTGGTTGGTTCTTTTAAGTCCAGGAAGTGCCATGGTCTCTGGCCAGTATTCCAGTAATGATGACATATATGACAGCAGTTCTGAGAACCTACAGAGATGTGGGCACTTCCCCCTCTGTAACCAACATATAATCCAATTTCCTAATGCTAAGTCTGTTAGGCTGATGTGCCTTAGACCTTTTAATTGAGTCTTTCAAACTGAATTTGACCAAGTGTTTATGATTTAACAATGGGGAAAATATTCTATGATGGAGAAATTGACAAGGTGACCCAATAAGTCTTTTTTGCCTCTCATTTTGTATTACTTAAAGCTGGCCTAATTTGATATTCATAGTTGATTATTTTATTTCAAATAATACAAAAATGCAAATTTTGCTAGCATTCTTGTTAGATGGTTTGTAACGTTTTATAATTTAATATTTTCTACTTCTTGCTGGAAGGAAAAGAATCCATAGGAATAAATAGCAGATATAAATATATTTTACATTTTATTTTGATTAATAGATTTATATGAATTTTACTATTACCATGTCATTTACTTCTCCTTTAATTTACCTTTGATAGAAGTTCTGCTACACTGAAATTCTAAATCAAGTTTACAGTTAAACTTAGATATCTTTTCCTTCCTTAATTGACAGTTTAAGAATATAAACAACAAATTATAGTTGATTACTTTTATTTGCAAAAAGATACATTTTCCTAATTGAATTATCATAATTTCTGGTATAATCATTTTATGATTATTTTATATACAATTAGAGGCCCAATGCACAAAAATTTCTGCCAGAGGAGACCCTTCCCCTGGCTGCTGGCACGAGCTTCCCTCCAGGGAACCTGGCTGGCTTTGCTTCTGCCCTGGCTTAGTCTGGTCTAATTTGCATAATAGCCTTTTATTATTATAGATACTAGAGGCCCAGTGAACAAATTCATGCACTAGTGGGGTCCCTCAGCCTGGCATGCGGGATTGGGCAAAACCCAGCTCTCTGACATCCCTGGATTACAAGAGAGTGCAGGCCATGCCAAGAGACCCCACCAGTGCACAATCAGGGCTGGGGAGAAATGCAGGAAATTGGCCAGCCTGAGAGGGACCACAAAAGGGCTCCAGGGTATATCTAGCCCATCTCGCTCAGTATGGCTGGACCCCAGCAACAAGCTAACCTACCATTCAGAGCTTCTGGCCCTGGTAGTCAGTGCACATCATAGTGAGTGATTGAGTGGCTTTAGCATATCATTAGCATATTATGCTTTGATTGGTTGAATAACCGACTGATCAAGTGGACACTTAGCATATTAGGCTTTTATTATATAGGATTCCATTTTGTGTATAGTCCAACATGGAATAGAAACTTATTTGATTGTTTTTAATAAATGAAGGATATTGGGTAGATATTAAAGTGGTAAGTAAAATGAATTTTAAAGTCCTTTGCCTTTAAATAAATAAATTCTCTTTAAAGAGGATGGAGTTGAGGATAGGAAAGCATTTCTTTTATGTAGGTTTAATTTCTACTTTGCTTCAATTCATGATCACTATGGAATTTAAGAATCTGACAAATTTATATGCAAGCTTGGAAACAATTGTGTTAATGAAATTGAAGAATGAATATTCATAGTCAGTACTATCAAGGTTGGTCAAGTTCCTTAAGGGCAGCACAAATTTTTACCTAAGACCTATTTTATTCTCCCTTCCAGTTAACCCTTTCTCAAACTCTCAGAAATACCACTTGCACACAGACACACACAATAAGTTGATAAAATATCTAACCACATGCCTGGAGTGCCGTACAAACTTAAATATATATATTGTATGTTCTTTTATATTTTTAAAAAGTATCTTAATAGAGTCTAAGTGAATTTTTTGAAAGGCTACATAGTTCTATTTGATCTTAACTCTATCAGTAGTAACTAATATAGTTCACTCTCTGTTACCTGTACAAGTTGTACACAGTAGTAATAAATCACGCAAAACATAATTCAGGAATCATTTCTATTTGCATGTAGGAAGTATTATGTGATGTTTTTGGAATAAATTTCCCTCCTTAATTATATTTTGCTTAGGGTAATTAGTTTTCATTCCCTCAGCACACATGCACTGACAGAGGAGGAAACACTGCAGCCCTGAAGTGTTCTGGGAAAATGTTTCAAAATATTGCATTTGAGCCACATACAGATACTCAGCACTTATACATGACCTGGGAAAATTCCTAGGATTATAGTACTATCTGGATGATTATTCAGTCTGGGTGATCAAATACATACATTTCTAATTTAGTTCAGTTATCTTTCCCACTGTATCAGTTCTAGAAAATAAATGCCTTAAGCTAGATAGCTCAAAGAAGGAAATTTAAGAGCAAATAAATGTTTCCTTTGACATTAGTTCTATCAAGTCCTTCTGTGTTGTATGTATGTTATATATTACTAGTATATAGTTACCTAAAAATATTTTATTTCTCCCTATAACAATGTATTTTTGTTTGTTTACTTCTCTTGCTTCACTCTTTTGAGCTATAGCTAAACATTCACCCTTTTAAAGACATGATGTAGAAAATTACACCTGGAGCACTTTTGGTGCTCATTGTTCATGATATTTTAGATACTAGAAGGAAATAAATTCTTAAGACAACTGCACTATGTAGATAAAATGGAATTTTGATCTAGAGCAAATGTTTCCATTCTATGCATTAGCCAGGGAAAGCATATATACCTTGGATTTATGAAGTGTAGTTACTTTAATTAGAGTTTAACTACAGGTATGTTAATAATCATACAGCCAAGACTTGATAGCAAATGAAATGTAATAATTTAGAATATGAATACTAATGTATGTGCCACAGACCCTGGGCCAAGATTTATTTAGAGTGTTTCTCCCATTTGTGGTTTCTTTTGCTGTTATTGGTGGTACTTTTCAATATGATGGCTCCTGTTATCTCAAATTATCTATATTTTACTTCTTCTTATTTGCAATATACTATATACTTTATTTAGAAACTTTTATTTTTCCTTCTTCAATTTAACGGATTCAAGCTAAGACTAATAACCCCCTAAAAGACAGATAAGGTTCCAAAGAGAAGGCAATATTTAATCTGCATGCAAGGAACTATTATAAATCAATCAGGGATAGGTCAATTAAAAAAGGGATGTTCCTGATGGGAGATGTTAAATTCAAATGCACAGAAAGAACAGAATGGAGATACATATAAAGAGAAAAGGAAAAGGAGAGAGAGAAGTGAAGTTCAGAAAATTTAATAAGCCCTAGCATAGAACTCAAGATGGAAATTAGCAAGAAAAACATACTAGACAGGAAACCATTGACCAGCTAATGGGGAGTCTTTCTATACCAGATAAATAGATTAGGTTTTATCTTGTGTAAGGTGCTTTCAAATACGTTTAGATATAAAGTTACATAACTAGATTTCATTTAAAAGATGATTTTGATAGAATTTGGAGAATGGTCTATAATAACCTAAAGTAAGGAGACTTGGCTGTCATATATGGCTATATGCCAACCAAACAAGGTAGGTGAGGGAGGTCAGTTCAGATGAGATTTTGTTTTGATTTTTAAAAATTGTTATTGTTGAAAGTAAGAAAAAATAACTTGAAATGTTTTAAAACAGTATAATTAGCAGGACAAGATGACTAGATAAGTGTGGATGCATAGGGGAAGGGACAGAGGTGACTTCCTAGTTTATTGTTTGGTAGATTCAGTTGATTGTAGTACCAGTATCTGAAATGGACAAAAGCAGAATAGGAACAGATTTTCTCAGTCTCAATCTCTCTCTCAATCTCTCTCTCTCTCTCTCTCTCTCTCTCTCTCTCTCTCTCTCTCTCTCTCTCTCTCTCTCTCTCTCTCCTCTCGCTCCCCACTGTGTGTGTGTGTCTCTGTGTGTCTGTTGCTTGGTGGGCATTTGGAGAAGATGTTATGCATTCTATGGTAAATGAGCTTGAAATATCTGACACATCCAGGTAGGGTTGTCTAGTAGGCAATTAGGAATATGGGTCTGGAACTTAGAAGAGACAGCTGAGCTTAAGATTTTATAATAAGGATTTGGGGAATCATCAGCAGTCAAAGTCATGGGAACTGGTGACATTATTCATCTATCTATTCATTGGCCACTAATGCAACACACATATAAAAAAGACATGTTGCATGCCTATCATGGTAGTATATCAGTCATTAATGGTTTTGGTGTGAGCATTTACAGAGGGATAAAAAGTCTAATAGCATGTACTGGATATTTATTATGAATAAAGGTATTACTCTTTTAATCTTCACAATTATCTCATGAGGTAGGTATTATCCTCATTTTACTGAAAAAGAAACTATGGAGAGAGCAGTTGAGAAATAAGAAGTTATGCATCTAAGAAATCTCAGATCTTAACATCTTTTGCATGTTATTTGAATCTTCTTATTAGAAAATGTCATTAACAGATATTTTGTATAGGAGGGAAAACCAAAATTGCAATGCTAATATATCATACTGTGAGAAAAAGAGACATTATAGGTAGACATTATTGAATACATTTGAATTGGAAATAATATGCAAAAAGTTCTGGAGACAATGATTTGAAATATGGATTATTTCAAGAGGGTCTTTTAAAAATTATTATTCCTGTTGTGCCATTGATCTGCAAGCATCACTTCATTCTGGCTAGACATTCTCAGACAGGTTTAAAGTTGATATTACAAAAAACAACAGTAGGAAAAACAGGTATTTTAAGTCATAAATTAAAAGGTGTTAGTGGCATAAAATAGCATCAGGCTCTATTTTTCATCTCATAGAATATATGGAGTGACTTTTGTTATCCAACACAGGATCATTTTTGATTGTGCAAGAATAACATCTTATAATAGTATGTTGAAATTTTAATAGGACTACTCAGAGCTAACCTTCTTTTTTCTCTTTAGGTGCCATACAATGTGCTAAACATTCCACATGTTATTTAAATGGAACAACCCTTAAAAATAAATATCACTATTATTGTTGTTATAACAATCATTAGTACTAGAATTTTACTGTACAGAATTGCACTAAACATAGTCCTTGGCTTATTTATGATATATTTATTTATTTAATCATTTAATTATTGATTTTTAATAATTTGATAAGCACCTACTACCCCACTACCTAAAACAAAACTTAGGACCTTAACCTACATTTAATGCCTGCTCTTTAGCAGCCAGTCCCCTGCCTCTTCTCACCTTAGGACATGAAAAGACAGCAATTGCTACCTAGCATTGTTCAGCTAAGCCTTAGGAATCTGGAACTTCTGGAGGTTGAGAGATTTTTTTTCTCTCTTTTACATCATCCAGCCAGTAAATTGTCCACCTGGGATCCAGCCCTATGTATACTATTGTAGCATCCCGATAGTTTGTGTGCAAGATGACAGAAGTGCTGTTCAATGAAATGGATACTGACAACTAAATCTTGGAAGACAAAATAACAACCTAAGAGGGTTCATCTCTGGCCATGAGTTTTATTTTGGTTAGTTTGTTTTCTCTACCAAATCCTCTCTAAGTTAGTTCATAGCTTAGCTACCCCCTACCTGGGCATATTACAGTTTGTCAGGTTTCCTCTCCCCACCATCCTCCAAGCCCCTCCCCTTAAGCAAGGATCAGCTTGATATCTACCTATGAGTCTATTTCTGCGATGTTCCTTCATTTGTTTTGCTTCTTAGATTTCACATATAAGTGAAGTCATATGTTATTTGTGTTTGTCTGAATTATTTCATTTAAAGTTATGTCCATCCATGTTGCAAATGGGAAGATTTTATTATGTTTTATTGCTGAATAATATTCTTATATTACATCTTCTCTATCCATTCATCTATTGATGGACCTCTAGGTTGCTTCTGGCTATTACTAGTAATGCTGCAGTGAATATAGGGTATGTATATCTCTTTGAATCAGTGTTTTTATTTCTTTGGGTAAATACTCAGAAGTGGAGTTGATAGGTTATATGTCAGTTATGTTTTTAATTTGGTGAAAAATCTCCATAGTGTTTGCCATCGTGGCTGCACAAATTTACAATTCCTCCAACAGTGTATGAGAATTCTCTTTCTCCACGTTCTGACAAGCACTTGTTTCTGTTGACTTATTGATGATTTCCATCTGACAGGTTTGGGGTGATATCTCATTGTAGTTTTAATTTGTATTTTTCTGATGATGGTGACTGATTATCTTTTCACATGTATATTGGCCATCTGTATGTTATTTTTGGAGGAAAGTCTGTTCAGGTCCTCTGGCCATTTTTTAAATCTTTTTTTTTTTTGGTGTTAAGTTGTATGGATTCCTTATATATTTTGGATATTAATCCTTTGTCATATATAGCATCTAGAATTATACTGTATTCAAGAATTATATTGTCATTTTGTTGATGGATTCATTGCTGTGGAAAAAAATTAGTTTTATATAGTTCATTTGTTTATTTTTTTCTTCAGTTGCTCTTGCCTAAGGAGACATTTCCAAAAAAAAAAAAATGTTGTTGAGAACAATGTCAGAGAGTTTACTTACCTATGTCTTTTTCTAAAAGTTTTGTGGTTTCAGATCACATACATTTAAGTCTATAATTAATTTGAATTATATTTGTATAGTATATATCATAATAACTTTTAATGTCTGGCTGGACAAGTTCTTCAGTTTTCAAAATATCTTTATAATTTCTTTGTATCTGTTTATCATTTGGAGGTTAAAAAATCAGTTCCCAATCAAATTCACTTGGGAATATTTATTGGAATTGCATTAAATATGTGCATTAATTTATAAAACATGCATACTTTATGATAAAACATTGGCTTCCTTTCTGTGATTGTTCCTCCATTTATTAATTTTTTCACCTTTTTAAAAAACTTATTTATTGTTTAAAGTATTACTTGAGTCTCCATCGACCTCTCCCCTATCACTCCTCCCCCAAGCACAAGCCCTCACCCCCTCTACTGTCTGTGTCCATTAGTTTTGCTCATATGCATGCATACAAGTCTTTTGGTTGATTTCTTAGTCCCTCACCCCCCACCTTGCCTTGTAAGTTGTACAATCTTTTTGATGCTTCTATGTCTCTGGTTCTATTTTTGTTCATCAGTTTATGTTGTTCATCATATTCCACAAATGAGTGAGATCATGCGATATTTATCTTTCTCCAACTGGCTTATTTCACTTAACATTATGCTCTCTAGTTCAAATGGTGAGAATTCCTTCTTTTAAATAGCAGCGTAGAATTCCATTGTGTAGATGTACCACAGTTTTCTAATCCACTTGTATGCTGTTTCCAAATCTTAGCTATTTTCTTCATTGTAAGATAACTCTAGTCATTTCTTTGAATTTTGTATTTGTTAATCCTCACCTGAGGATATTTTTTCCATTGATTTTTTTTAGGGAGAGAGCAGGGGTGGGGGGAGAGAGAAACATCAATGTGAGAGAGATATATCAATTGGTTGGCTCTTATCTCATGAACATGCCCCAACCAGAGCCAGGAATCGAATCTGAGACCCTTCAGTCTGCTAGCTGATTCTCTAACCACTGAGCTACTGCCCAGGGCTCTAGTCATTTCTTCAAAGAAGATTATTGTCCCAGCATTCAAATATTTTGTATGGTTCCTCATTCTCTAGATACTTTGATTTAAACTTCATTCTTTTACTTGTATTTTGTTCTTTAAAAAAGTATATTTTCTTTTTCTTTCCATATCCTTAATTTTGTTGTTTTTTAACTTACCTAAGTGATGACTGTGACACATATAATTTTATTTTATTTTTTAAACAAATCTCTATTGTTGAGAGTATTACATATGTCCACTTTCCCCCCCCCCCCCCTTTCGTCCCCTCCAGCCTGCCTCTGCCCCACTTCCCAGGCCTTCAGCACCATATTGTCTGTATCCATGGGTTATGCATACTAGTATATGCATAGGAGATCTTTGGTTGATAACCTCCCATCCACCCACTTTCCCTCACTGTCCCTCTGAGATTGGGCCCTGTGTCCCATGCTTCCATGTGTGAGTAAAATAATTAAGTTTTTGAGTCACAAGACTTGTAACCTGGAAGGGACAAGGGAAAGATTAGTTGTTCAGAAAACAGATATTGCTGATTTTGTAATCTTACAGTATGCATGTTTACAGTCCACCTCTCCTACTCTTCTGGAGATATATAAATAACAAAAATAGAAACAGCCTGTGTCCTCTCCCTACTGGCTATTAAAATGGCAAAGCTGTTTTAAATTTCCTGTAAAGTATGGAAAAATCTGCTGCAATAGAAGGCCGAGTAGGATCTTTTTGTGCCTTTTAATTGGTTCTTTTAAGAATTTTGTCCAATTCTCTTATTTTTTCACTCTCCCTCTACAGTGATGTATATTTGAATTCTTAATCAAAACTAAATAATGTAAAGATTAGGTGAATGAGAAAGTTTAGTTAAGTTGAAAAGAAGCAGAAATAAGTAAATAACATAAAATAAGGAGAATCTTGCAACTATAAAACTAGGTATAAAAATATCACAGAATAGCTCCACAAAGAGCAATTGATATAGCTATATAACTAAAATGATAGACAAAGATTGTATTCTATCTGATATCTGTTTGAGTTTCTTAAAAGAATTCTATTACAGCTTTTGTGGACAATACATCATTTTAGTAGAAGCTGAGATATCATGGTGCTACCCAGCAACTGATAGATTTTGTAAAATTGTCCTCAGATGTCCTATATTTGAAGGGAGAGAAGGAAAAGAAGTATCCAATTATTATAATTTTCCTTATACAGAAGGAGAAAGAAGGAAGCGAAAGGAGGGAAGAATAAATAAGCAAAAGAGACACTTATTAATAGTTATCACTGGTCATTGGAATCAAGCTTACATAAATAGACATACAAATATCTAAATTTGAGGTCACTAAGCTCTATTTTATTTTATTACCAATTTTGGCCATTTATTTGTCACTATCTGTATTTATGCTTCCATTTCATATTTTATTTTCTAAAATATCAGACTTTAAATAAAAAGCAAGCAAATATATTTTAAAAAAAAACAACCTATGCTTTATTTGCTTTTTCTCTTTCCCTCTCCCTCTCCCCCTATAATGGTTAGCTGGGAATTTTGTGTATATGAGAGAGGAATGAATAGTGCTCTTGTCTAGGAAATAAATAAAAGAATAAGACACAAGGAAGGTTTCATGAAATCTAGTAATGAGATGTTAAGTGAGTGGGAAAAAGTAAATCAGGGAAATGCCTAGAATTGGATAAAAAGCAAAATGGAGAAACACGTACTTCTTTTTTGTTAATGGGGGTACATGCTAGTTCATATTTAATATTCAGGGTACATAGATATGGCCTTCAGGTAACAATATAAAATGGGGGCGGGAAGGGGGTCTCTGTGGTCTCATGCTCTCGGTCTTTTGTTCTGATGCCAGTGGTTGTGATATCAAAGCATCTGGAAAACAAAATTACTCTGACACTTCAAAGATATATTTTTCTAGATGAGCAAAACAATAGGCAGGCTTTTTAAGGTAAAGATTGAGTTTTGTCAAGGAAGATACAGGCATAGGATATGACTATCCACCAATACCTGCTTCGTGAGAAATTGTTATGTTCAGATCATCTTGTGTGGTTACTTTTAGTCACCAAATTTGTAAGGCCTAACATGTCCCCCACCCCACCCTGAGAGCTTTTCAGGTTTAGTATGTGGGCCTTTTTTCGTTCACAAGAATATAAGGGTGAATTATAGTATTTTGAAAACAGTACATAAATTTGACTCAAAATTTGATCATTATGTTCTGTTTCTATATCTCAGAGAGCTCAGAGAGAATAATAGTTAAAAATTCTTATATATTTTTAAATATTTATTAATAATATAACTAAGAACCTGGTTAAGAGATAATAAAACATTTGAAGTAGTTAAGGAAACTATCAATTATATATGTGTACTTAAGCTTTCACTTCTTAATAGACCTAAGCTAGTATTTTATAATAAAGTTACTAAAGAACATACAATCACTCCTTGGTGGAAAACAAATAAACTGTTTTTTAAAGTGTTCACTTTATCTTCCCGCATTCTACTTATAAGTCATCAGGAGATATAATCTTTCCTGAGGCAGAGGTTTAGATGGGATGACATTATAAATCCCTCAGATGTGGTTTAATATGATATTCCTGAAATATCAGATTTATAGTAGGATCTACACATACTTCTTAAAAAAAGGTGTTATTTAACCCTCACATGGATTCTTGCATTTTAATATGACTATAACTGGAAAGTTTTACTTCCCAATTTTCCATCTCAGAGACGAGGAAGCTAAGATTGATAAGGATTTAAGAACTTGCCAATACCTCAGAGCAGGTAAATGTTACTATTTGGATTTGATTCCAAACCAACTCTGTCTCTTTCAAGGCCCTGTGCTCTTTAAAACATATAAATTTAAGCTAAACCTTAAATAATCCCAATAAAGTAATTAATATCATGTTTTCATCATTGTTAAAAGCTATTACAGCAGAATTCCAACAAAAAATTCATGGTAGATTCTACAATATGTAGTTGAATTGAGATGCCTTTTAACTAATACCAATGTTTTTTGACTATAACCACATTTCTGAATTCCTGTCAGGATTCTAATTACTTGATCTAGAATAAGTAAGCAGAATGGGTAAAATACAACAAAACAATCATTGTCTGAAAAAGGAGTTGCCTTGCTTTCACATTTGCTTTATTTCAGAGTCAAGAGAAAAGTGGTGAACTCACTTAAGTAAGAATCATAAAATCATAGAACTTCAGAGTTAAAGTTACAGAAACATTCAGGTAATTATGACTAACTAGAGGCCCGGTGCACATGCACGGGGGGAGGGGAAGTCCCTTAGTCCAACCTCCACCCTCTCCAATCTGGGACCCCTCGAGGTTTGTCCGACTGCCCGGATCAGGCTTAGATGGGCAGTCGTACATCCTTCTCACAATCCAGGACTGCTGGCTCCAAACTGCTCACCTGCCTGTCTCCCTGATTGCCCCTAACTGCTTCTGCCTACCAGTCTTATCACCCCCTAACCACTACCCTGCCAGCCTAATTGATTTTTAACTGCTTCCCTGCTAGCCTATTTGCCCCCAACTTCACTCCTCTGCCAGCCTGGTCACCCCTAACTGCCTTGCCCTGCAAGCTTGATTGCCCCCAACTGCCCTCCCTTGCAGGCCTGGTCCCTCCCAACTGCCCTCCCCTGCTGGCCTGATCACCCACAACTGCCCTCCCTTGCAGGTCATAAAGAACCTCCAACGGCCCTCCCCTGCTGGCCACCGTATGGTGGCCATCTTGTATCCAAATGAAGGCAGGATTTTTGACCACATGGGGGCAGCCCTCTTGTGTATTGGAGTAATGGTCAATCTGCAAATTACTCTTTTATTAGATAGGATAGAGGCCTGGTGCATGGTTTGCCCTGAAGAGTGTCCCAGATCAGGGTTGGGGTTTCCTTGGGGTGAGGGACAGTCTGGGTGAGGGGCCTGTGGAAGTTTGCAGGCTGGCCACAACCCCCAGTGACCCAAGTGGAGGCCCTGGGATCTGGGATTAATCTATGTGGAGACTGTAATAAGTGAAAGTTGCCAATATTGTAGCATAATTATAAATAATTGAGTATTTCCTTTCTGCCTTTTCTTTTCTTTATTTATTTTTAAAATTTATCTTTATTGTTGAGAATATTACAGATGTCTCTCCTTTTTTTGAAAAAAATAAACAACTTTGTTCCCCTTTTCAATTATGTAAAGCATTTTTGGTGATCATTTGCTAGAACACAATTATGATTATTATAAATCTTTAGCCTGATAGATATTCATTTGCTTATTGAAAGTGATATCTAAGACCCACCTCAGTCCAAGATGATACCTTGTCTCAATACCCCCTGCTTTATTAGCATAGATTTATATACATATAGACACTAAATTACCATCCTGAATTGAATTAAAACAAATAATGAAATATCATGGGGGTTAAAATTGAAGGGTGTTTTGGTCTTTAAAATCTTAACAGGATGTGCATAAATTACTTTCTGACTTATTGCTCTAGAATACTCCAGGACAATATAATTTTCTTTTGCAATTAAGTACTTTGATGCAGTAATCTTGATATTTTGATAGACTATGTATATTCATGAAAAAACATACTTGATTCAGTCCTTTATGAAGAGAATATAATCATTGCCCAAGTGTCAGTGGGTAGCTGCCTTCTGTTCTCTCTCTTTATAAAGAGAATGTGTCTGTTACTTATTTTTTATCGGAAACCCCTAGAACCCCTAACAAATGTTTTTGACAGATTATTCATAGAGACCTCTAAATAAAATGTAGAGAAAATCTCTATGAGGAGAGTCTGATGGTAAATTTTGCAAAGACTCTCAGGCCTTCCTTCCTTTATTCCTTTCCAGTTTAGAGGTCCTAAGTCCTCTTTTAGAACAAGAGAGTGAAAGAACTTTTAGATAATTTTAACGGTTTACAAATGTGTTGCCTGTTTTTGTTTGTTTTTAAAGAGTTAAGAGGTGGAGATAAGTCTTTTTTAAAAAATATATATATTTCTTTATTGATCTCAGAGTGGGAGAGAGATAGAAACATCAGTGATGAGAGAGAACAAATCATTGATTGGCTGTCTCCTGCATGCCTCCTACTGGGGATCAAGCCCCTCCCACTGGCATGTGCTCTTGGCCAGAATCCAAGGAATCCGACCAAGACCCTTCAGTCCCTAGGCCCATGCTCTATCCACTAAGCCAAACAGGCTAGGGCTGGTTTTGACAAGGGCTTATGTAATATCTCAAAACTTTGCCAAGGATGAAGCATTTAGCAACCCAGGAAGACAATGACTATAAAACATAAAATTAACACATTAAGTAACTGTAATTTTTTTCTATTTATATCAGACTAATTAATGCAAATTAACTGCCTCAGCAGTTAGCATGAAATTTGGAAATCTTTGTTATCTGATGAGAAGGCATACTTTGTTTTTTGTTTTTTGTTTTTTTATTAAAAAAAAAAAAAACCACTATATGTAAAACTCCAGAATTCCTTATGGATATTGCTCTACTGTGATTACTAATATTGCTTTCAACTTCAAGGATATTTGTGCATGTTTATTTTGAGCTTTGATAATTTCCAACCTTAATATGAATAGAGTTATAATCTGTATACATTTCTATACAGGTATTCCAAAAAAAAAAAAGGAAATTAGTTATTTAGATACCTCATCTCTTACACAGAGATAAGTATCTTACTGGGTGGGTTCTTGTGAGAATAAAAATTCAATAGTGTATGCTTAAAAATTTAGAAGAAAGTCTGATCCAGACTATGCATATAATATGTATTTTTAAATTATTTTTATTAAGCATATAGAATTGGATTTGGTGAAACATACTATTTTAATCTCTTCATGGTCAGGCAAGGAGATATATAGAATCTTTCTCTTCATTCCATTCCATGTAGTCCTAGAGAGAGTTTAACAAACACGTGATCTACTTACTGCCCAGAAAAGTCAACTCTTGATCAACTATTTGAAAGAGAAAAATGTGTTATGCTAAAAAGCCAATCAATCATGGAAAGAAAACAAGTGGTGTACCTCGGTGGAAGCCAGCTGTTATTTGGAGAGTGCATCTAGAAGAAATTAGTTATTTAGTAGTGGGATGTGATAATTAGAATTACCTGATTCTAAAAATCAGGAGAGCTTTTTTTTTTCTTTATCTGTGGAATAATTGGCAGCCATTTGGGGGGAAAATTATATAATATAAACTGTGAGTTTAGTGTATTTGAACCATTAATTTCTTAACTTTTATCTCTGAATGCATTAAAATATTCCCTCACTAATATTCCATAGTAATAAATGCATTTTTTAGCACAAAATTTGATCAAGATTAATGCACCTGGGTCTGAACAAGGACTTGTTTGTGCACTTAAGTAACTTGATGCAGACAGAAAGACACACAGGAGGATTAATTTTATGAATGATACAGTTAAAAAAAAAGTTTGACCTTATTTTTTCAATTTAAACCAAATTCTTATTTTTAGTTTAAAACATGGGGACAATCAAATTCAGATTTAGAAGTAAATAACCTGTCTCATAAAACATGTCCTATGACATTAATTGACCACTGGCCAGTGTTTCTCATACTTGCCTGATTTGGAGGACTTGATTAAAAATGACACTACCTTTGTACTACTCAAGACTATTAACCTATCATTTCCAGAGATGGCCTGGTAACCCATATGTTGAACAATAACCTAGGCATTTCTTCTTTTATTTTCTTTTTAGTAATTAGTAAATTTAAAAAACACTGGCTTTATTTGTGTTGCTATTTATGTTTTGTCTATAACAAAATAAATTTAGATTAATTAATCTTGAAGACAATTGGCTGCCTTTCTAATACAGATATCTACAGAAATGTATTATGTCTATTGCTTGGAAGGTATAAATCTATTTTGCTTATTTGTAATCATACTAGAGCACTATTCTTCAATTTCATGATTTTGAAATCATTTTTATCCTAATACTCAGATCTTCTAAATGTGTATTTTTCCCCCAACTCCATCTTTAATACTAATGTCTACAGTTAGAAATCACTGTCTGGGATTGGGGTGTTAAAGGCAGTGAAGAATGTCTAATATGTTAATCTGTTGTGTTGATATCAACCTGTGATAATTTTAAGCCTTTCAACTTTTGTGTTATTCCTTTCTTTACATCGCTCCTTTTCTCTAGTTTCTATTAAACTGTTTAGAATAAAACTGCTTATGATCTGTCCCTTAATCTAGTGATTTTCAACACTTTTCATCTCATGGCGCACATTAAACAATTACTAAAATTCTGTAGCATACCAAAAAAAAAATATATATATATATATATATATATATATATATATATATATATATACACACACACACACACACACACACACACACACACACTAGAGGCCCGGTGCACAAAATTTGTGCACGGGGTGGGGGGTGGGCCTCATCCAGAGGTTCCTCTCTTCTGCACAACCTCTGGGGAGATGCGTGTCCTGGGGCCTCCTCAGGACCCTGGCACACGAAGCCCTATCAGGTACTTGGGGGCTTGGGCTTTCAGATCTGGCTTCCCTGCCTGATATAGTGCAAATTTGCTGCCCTGGGCCTATTCTCTCCCTCCAGGTGGCGGGAGAGGGTGGGCACTGGGTCAGCAGGGGGCGCAGATAGCCTGCCCTCTCCCATCATGCCAGCTAGGCGCCTGAGGGCCACCTTCTCCCACTGTGCTGGCCCCTGCTGAAGGCCATCCTCTCCCGCTGCACTGGCAAGGGACACAGATGGTCTGCCCTCTCCTGCTGCGCATGGGCTTTATCTCCCCTGCCCCGCGGCCAGAGAGGGCAGACCACAGGATGTGCTGGAAGTGCCAACAGCCCACCCTCTGCCACTGCAGGACCACCCTCTCCTGCCCCAGTCCCACCCTCTCCTGCCACTCCCACCACTCCTGACAGGGGCATGGACAGCCAGCCCTCTCCCTTGCACATGGCCTGCCCTCTCCCATCTCTCGTGGGGGGAGACAGCGGGCTGCTGGGTTGGCTGGGGGATCAGAAAGCCCACCCTCTGCTGCCATGCTGGCCAGGGGTGCTGAAGGCCACCTTTTGCCACCACAGGCTCACCCTCTCCCACCATGCCGGCTAGAGGCACTCAGGGCCACCCTCTCCTGCCTCAGGCCCACCCTCTCCTGCTGCAGCCCTGCCGCAGTGCCTGCCCCCGCTCCTGATTGGCTGGCCCCTGGGCGCTCCCTGCCACCGCCGCCACCACTGCTGCTGCTGCCACGTCCCCTCACAGCACCCGGGCACTGGGTGCTCACTGCTGCCACCATTTCATCTCCACCCCCAGGGCCCTGCTCTTGTGCCACTTGGCCCCGCCTCTAGGCCCCGCCCCCTGCTCCTGATTCGCTGGTAGCATAGCCAATCAGGAGCCAAAGTACTGTCACATTTGCATGTTACTCTTTTATTAGATAGGATATTTTTTGCTGATCTGTCAAAAATAGGTATAATTTTAATTCATTCGCACAGAATGGCTATTGTGCTGGCTGTTGTCATTTTTTTTTTTTATTTGACAATCTAAAGGTAAAAAGGCCACTGCCCCTTACTACATAGTCAGGTATTGCATGTTTGTAAAATTCTTGTGTCACACTAGTTGAAAATTACTGCCTTATCAGAGACAAATGATTTAAAAACATTTTTAAAGACCACAATACAAGTGTTTTAAAACAAACCTAACTAAAAGTAACAAGAATATGAAGAATATTCTTTTTAAAAATATTTTATTGATTTTTTTACAGAGAGGAAGGACAGAGAGGAAGGGAGATAGAGAGTTAGAAACATCGATAAGAGAGAAACATTGATCAGCTGCCTCCTGCACACCCACTACTGGGGATATGCCTGCAACCAAAGTACATGCCCTTGACTGGAATTGAACCTGAGATCTTTCAGTCCACAGGCCAACGCTCTATCCACTGAACCAAACCAGTTTCAGCATGAAGAATATTTTTACAGAACATGGTAAAGTTCAACATCTAAAATATGCTTCTTTTGAATTATTTTTAAAAAGTGAAGGAAATAAATATGTAATTCTTATTCTACAAAGACCACATTATCTTTCCATTCATAAAATAGATGAAATGATTTTGACTTATATTGATTTGGAGATAGAAGTGATTGCTGTAAAAAGTCAATAATAAGTGAAAAAGTACTGAAGTCATTTCTAGGTTTGCTTGTAATCTTTATTAATAATTTAGAAAAATGTTCAAGTAAAATTTTAATGCAATCTTTTGGAAATATGAAACTGAGAGTTGAAAACATGAATGGAGGCTTTAACATTGTATATGAACTAATAAGTTGATGTAAGTGGTCAGGGAACAACAAAATGAACTGCAATGTTGAAATCAGACCATTTCATAAAATATTAGATTAAAAAATCAGAATATATGAAAAGTGTGTGGTAGGAACATGTAAATATCATCTTGTAGAAACAGAGTGTATCTGTAACATAAAATTGCCATTCTTCATTGAAAAAGTGACTTTTATCAATTTGGAATATTGGCACATATGTAGTTATAGTAAAAACATCATTGTCATGGGCTCAGTACTATCCCTCCCTCTGTTACCTCGAGGAAATCACATAAACTACCCAGGCCTCAATTTACTCTACTGTAAAATGATTATAATTGTTTATATACTACTTTCCAAGGAGCCCCTAGCATTTGGTAGAAGTTTTACAGTAGCTGTCAGGGAGATGATGGGCCTACTGAATTATTAATTTACTTTGAGGGACCTAACTCTGTAATACATAACAAATACCTTATCTAAAGTTTAAGTGGAAGATGAGGATTATGTTACTGTTAGAGAGGCATAAGACCAATTATCAAGACCATTAACCTTCCACACAATATTTACCTAAATTTCCTATGAATGTTAGCATAAATAATTTATAAAATAAGAAGAGTATTGGTTTAAGTTTTTTGCAAATGTAAAGAAATAACTCATTTTAATTCAATTTTGCTACTTTAATACATGATAAATTTATACAATATTTTATATAAAGTATATAAATTTATATAATATTTATATTTTAAAATAAAATGATTTTTTTCTAATAATTTTTATGTTTTGTGTGCATAAAATAAATATAACTGAAAGTTTATTATTATTTTTTCTGTGGAAATTTCTTTTTCTCTCCACATTGTGTTTTTTCTTCTTTTCACCTCTCATCACCTCCACCTGTATCCCTTTTGGTAACCAACAGCTTGTTTTTTTTACAGTGAGTGGCCAGATTATGATCTCTGAACACATAATAATGTGGCCACATTATGTATAGCCTATATAATAAAAGGCTAATATGCAAATTGTCCCTCTACCAGGAGTTTGACCAGCAGGCAGGCCAGGCAACTGCCCATGTCCCCACTCCTGGCCAGGCTGGCTGGATCCCCACTCATGCACAAATTCATACACTGGGCCTCCTATAGATATTTATATACTGAGTGGCCAGATTATTATGCTTTCAGAGGTCATAATAGTCTGGTCACTCAAGTGTATATCCATATGTTTGTTTCTATTTTGTTTTGTTTATTCTTTTTTAAATTCTACATATAAATAAAATCATGCAGTATTTATTTGTCTTTCTCTGTCTGACTTCATTTAGCATAATCCCTTCTATGCCTACCCCTATTATCACAAATGACAATATTTCATTTTTTTAAATTGCTGAACTAGAGGTCTGGTGCACAGATTTGTGTACCGGTGGGTCCCTTGGCCTGGCCTTCAGGAATTGGGCCGAAACAGGCTCTCCTACATCCTCCAAGGGGGATTTTGAGAGGGCAGTTTTCTGGTGATGCACCCCAGAATCATGCTCCCTCCTCTCTGGTTCCAGGTGCATCACCCAAGGATCATAGCTGGCAAGTCACCACAGCTCAGGAGCTCCTGTGTTGAGCATCTGTTCCCTGGTGGTCAGTGCAGGTCATAGCTACTGGTCAGACAGTCAGAGGGTCAGATGGTTGTTTAGCCTTTTATATATATACTAGAGGCCCGATGCATGAAGATTTGTGCAAGAATGGGCCTTCCTTTCCCTGGCTGCCGGCAGCACCTTCACTCTGGCTGGAGCCACCTTTCTGCCTTGCCATGCTGCCCAGAGGCCTGGAGCGGCTGGGCACACCCCTGGCTGCTCAGTGCCTGTGTATGCAAATTAGCCCACCGTCTTTGCTGTGTAAATTTGCACACTCATTCCTGATTGGCTGGTGGGCCTTGTGACAGTACAGACAATTAGCATTTATTATTTTATTAGGTAGATAGATGATATATCATTTTAATTCTTTCAATATATTGATGCACATCTAGTGGTTTCTATATCTTTTGGATATTGTAGATAATGCTGCATTAAACATATGGGTGCATATATCTTTCAAATCAATGTTTTTCTTTTCTTTGGTAAATATATAGAAGTGGAGATGCTGGATCACATGGCAGCTCTGGTTTAATTTTTTTGAGGAATCTCCATACTATTTTTTATAGTAGCTGCACTAATTTACAGTTCCACAAACTGTTCTCTTTTCTCCCCCTCCTTGCCAACACTTGTTTTTTGTTGATTTATTTATAATAGCCAGGTGTGAGCTGATATATCTTGCGTTTTTCCCAGAATTAGTGATGTTGAGCATTTTTCACACAGGGGTTGTCAAAAGTAGGTTCATGGTTGTGATCACATGAAACAGTCTATTTTTGTATTATTAATTACTAGAGGCCTGGTACACAAAACTCATGCACTGGGGGGCAGAGTCCCTCAGCCCAATTTGTGCTCTCTTGCAGTCTGTGACCCTTTGGGGATGTCCAACTGTTGGCTTAGGCGCTATCCCCTAGCAATCAGACATATCTTTCCCATTCCATGATCTCTCACTCCTTACTTCTCAGCTTGCTGCTTCTTAGCTGCAGGCTCTTTATTGCTTGAATTTCTGCTCCTTACCGCTGCTGCAGAGGTGGGATAGGCTCCCACTACCACTGCTGCGCTTGCCAGCTGTGAGCCTGACTTCTGGCCGAGTGGCATTCCTCCTGTGGGAGTGCACTGACCACCAGGGAGCAGCTCTTGCATTGATCATTTGCCCCCTGGTGGTCAGTGCACATCATAGCAACTGGTCATTCTGGTCATTCCACCATAATGGTCGCTTAGGCTTTTATTAGATAGATTACGTTTTCCATATAAACCTACTTTTTCCCACTTTGTATGTTTGCTGACTATCTGTATGTTCTCTTTGGAGAAACATTTATGAAGTTCCTCTGCCCATTTTTCTATGAAATTAATTGATTTATTGGTATTAAGGTGTATGCATTCCTTATGTATTCTATAGAATACTTCTCCCACTTAGTAGGTTGTCTTTTCATTTGCTGTTTCCTTTGTTTTGAAAAATTGTTAGTTTTATGTAGTTCCATTTGTTATTTTTTTCTTTTGTTCCCTTGCTGGGGGAACACATCCAAAAAGATATTGATAAAAGTAATGTCATAGATTTTACTGCCTATGTTTTTTTCTGAAAGTTTTATGGTTTCAGGTCTTATATGTAAGTCCTTAATTCATTTGAGTCGGCTTTTGTATCTGATGTAAAAATGATTTACATATATCTGTCCAGTGTCCCAGTACCAGTTATTGCAGATATGTCTTTACCCCATTGTATATACTTGCCTTCTTTTTTGTAGATTAATGAATCATCTAAGTGAGGATGTATTTATGGCTCTGTATTTCATTTTATTGAATTCTATATAACACTTTTTGTGCTGTGCCATATTGTTTGATTATTATAGGTTTATAATATTACTTGATATTAGGGAGAGTGAGAACTCACACTTTGTCCTTTTTCAAAATTTCTTTGGCTATTCCAGGTTGTTTTGGTTTCATGAAAAATTTATGATTAATTGTTCTGATTCTGAGAAGGATGCCATTGGTATTTTAATAGGAATTCCATTGAATCTTTATATTCTTTTAATTGTTACATTTTAATTATATCAATATCAAATGATTATAATGGGACAGAAGTATATAAATGCTTTAGAGATTAAAAATGAATATCACGCCGAGACTGGTTTGGCTCAGTGGATAGAGCGTCGGACTGAAGGGTCCCGGGTTCGATTCCGGCAAGGACATGTACCTTGGCTGCGGGCACATCCCCAGTGGGGGGAGTGCAAAGGCAGCTGATCGATGTCTCTCTCTCATCGATGTTTCTGACTTTCTATCCCTCTCCCTTCTGCTCTGTAAAAAATCAATAAAATATATTTTTTTAAAAATGAATATCACATTTAACTACATATTGTCAAAATAAGCATCTTACTATTTGCAAAACTAGGACTTAACCATGTTTCATGAGAAAAGAAAAATTCTCTATTACTTTCATTTAGAATAATATTACATTTTGGTGCCATCATCAGAATTATCATTACTATGACCCCAATACAGGCAACATATAGAGAATACATATTCTATTTAATCATTCTCTTTCATAATATGTTTACATTATTTTATAATATAGAAGGGTTATCAATCAACCCATTTAATTAGGTCTTATTAAAATCCAAATTTTTTTCTTGTTCTATATCACATGAACTAAGGTAATATTCTCCCAAATGAGCTCTAGACCTCCAGTTTTTCTGTTGTTTTATTTTTAATTTTTTCCCCTAAACTCATCTCTAACTCATTCTCCATACTTCTACTAGAGTTCATCCTATATAGCCACTTTCTGATCAGGTGACTGTTGTCATGAAACTTTCAGTTGGCATTCCATTGCTTAAAGTACTGACGACCCATAAGGTTAGTTTTGGCTTTTCGCAACTGTATCCTACCTTGTTGCTATGGATTGAATGTTTGTATCCCCTAAAAATTCACATGTTGAAACCAAACTTCCAATGTGATATTTAGAGATGGGACCTTTAGGAAGAATTAGATTAAAATGAGGTCAAGGAGGTAGAGCCCCTATGACAGTATTGGTGCCTTTATATTGGGATGAGCTCTCTGTTTCATTGTGTGAGAACACAATAAGATGGCCTTCTATGAACCAGAAAGTGGATTTTCACCAGACACCTTGATCTTGGAATTCCCAGGCTACAGAACTATAAAAAAATTAATATTTGTTGTTGAAGATGCCCAGTCTATATTATTTTTGTTATTGCAGCCCAAATTGATTAAGTCCCATGTTTTTCAGATTTTCTCTTGTCATTTATCTGTCAGAACTCTGTCTCTCGGATATAAGAAGTTTGCTGTAAAATAAACGTCCTATGCACTCACATTTGGAATGTCCATCAGCTTTCACTCAACCTGCTCTCTGCTTTCCTGAATTCTGCTTATTATGCAAAATTTAAGTACTCTATGTTCAAGTATTCTGTGAAAACTTTCTTTTTGTATTCTTGAAGGAAAATATGTCACTATTAAAACACTAATAGCTAAGTATATCTGCATAATAACTTGAAACCATAGTCAAGAGATGCTCAATAACTGAGGATTGTTAGCCATATTTGTGGTCATTCTTAAAGATCAGGTTAGTTCTTATCCATATCATTTTCTTCATTATACTCTTATTTCATACTAGAAGACCAGTGCACGAAATTCATGCATGGGGGCTGGGGGTGCGGAGGGGGACTGGTACCCCTCAGCTCAGCCTGCAAAGATGCCAGCATCCTTCACCCTGGCTTCTAGCTAGAGGTTCCTCTCCTCCTTCTGCACAGCCTCTGGGGAGTTGCTTGTCCTGGGGCCTCCTCAGGGCCCTGGCACACAATGCCCTGTGGGGTCCTCGGGGGCTTGTACTTTCAGGTCTGGATTCCCTGCCTGGCATGGTGCACATTTGCTGCCCAGGGCCTGTTCTCTCCCTCAGCATGGTGGGAGAGGGCAGGTCATCCAGGGGTAAGGTGGCGGAAGAGGGTGGACCGGCCGGGGGTGTGGATGCTGTGCTCGCGACCCTGGCCAGCCCATTCTATCAGTGGCTGAAGCCATCTTAGTTGGGGTTTATTTGCTCCTGATTAGCTTGTGGACATGGCTTGCAGGCATGGCTTGATCTGAGGTATGGTAAATTTGCATATTACTCTTTTATTAGATAGGATGTGTATTTGCATTTCTTCTCAGACAAAAGACATGTTAAGAATAGACATATAATGCTCCCATTATGTCTATTCCACCACTCATTATCCATTTCATCTATCAATAGAGGATGATAGGACTGAAAATGTAGAGTTATCTCCTGTAAAATTCCAAGTCTTTCCACCTCTTTCAGGATCCAACCTATGAGATGCGTAATCTCTTAAATATCTTTTCTTGTTTTTTGGTTTTGTGTTGTTTGCTTCTCACCCAGCATTCCTATACTTTAGAATACAGCACTTCTCTGCTCTGAACTTGCCAATGAATTCACATACCCCTCAAAGTAAAAGGCAAAATCTTCTCAATAGCTAAAGTCCTTATATAAGCCTACCCGTTCTCTCTCTGGCCTCATCACTCATAGCTCTCCCCATCCTCACTGCACTCCATAGCTCCCATGGCCATGTTGCTGCCCCTGAACATAAAGTGAGTGTAATTGCCTAAGGGCCTTGCTGTTCTCTGTAGCTGGAATGCTTCTTCCTTAGTTATTGCATGGCACAGCGCCTTCCTTCCACCTAGCACCATCAGGGGCCTTGCCATGGCAGGGCCAGAGATGCAGGTAAAACTGCTTCAGAGCCTGGGCCTGAAGTCGACCCTCATCACTGATGGCTCCACTCCTATCAACCTTCAGCACAGCCTTGGGTCTACTGGGCCGAGGGCCCGAGGCCCAGCCATCAGCTAATGATGCTATTTCCTATATAGCATCATTAGAAAAATTAAAATAGTATTTGCTTTTTGGCATGGCCTTCCTTGATTACCCAATTCAAAATGGAATCACTCTCCCAGTGTTCCCCAACCTGCTTTTTCTGCTATGTGTTTCTCCATCGCATTATCAACATGTAAGATTCTAAGTATTTTACTTATTTACTTTGTTTATTTTGTTACTCCACCCACCTGAGTCAAATTTAAGCTCTAAAGGGGTAGTTTTTGGTCTGTTGTATTCACTGCTATAAACCTAGTTCCTAGAAGAACACCTGGCTCATTAAGTAGCTATTACAAAATGATTTCAGTGGGGGGAAAAAGATATTTCCTATTATAACTAGAGACACAATGCACAAAATTCAGTCCAACCTGCACCCTCTCTAATCTAAGACCCTTTGGGGGATGTCCAACTACTGGGGATCAGGTCTAAACTGGCAGTCAGACATCCCTCTCACAATCCTGGACTGCTGGCTCCTAATTGCTCCCCTGCCTGCCTGCCTGCCTGGTTGTCCCTAACTGCCCCCCCCCCCGATGGCCTGATCGCCCCTTGCCCCTCACTGATGGCCAGGTCACCCCCAACTGTGCCCTCCCTGCTGGCCTGGTTGTTCCTAATTGCCCCCTTCCGCTGGCCTGGTCACCCTTAACTGCCCCTCCATAGGCCTAGTCACCCCTCACTGCCTCCCAATTGACCTAATTTCCCCCAACTGCACCCCACCCCACCAGCCTGATTGCTCCTAACTGCCCCCTCTCCGCGCCAGCCTGGTTGTCCAATACAGCCTTCTGTTCAGTTATTTGGTCATTCCTCACTAACTTCCCTGCCAGCCTGGTCACCCCATGAAGCCTGCTTTTCAATCATTTGGTCATCCCTCACTAATCCCCCTCCTGGCCTGGTCACCCCATACAGCTTGCTTGTTCAATCATTTGGTTTCCCACACTACCCCCTCCCCCCGCCGGCCTGGTCATAGGCAGCCATCTTGTGAGGGCATGAGGGCCAATTTGCATATTACCTCTTTATTATGTAGGATTGCTAGAATAATTTATAGACCCCATTAATTCAGTTGCTGAATATATATAGTTAAAATAAATGTCAAAAGACTGAAAGGCTTTAGATGACAAGAGACAGAAGTGCAGCATCATTAGGAAAATTAAAATAGTTCATTTAATTAAGTGGGCTATTTTTGCTGCAAACACCTAACTTTTATGCAAAGAGGCCTTAGTTTTCCTGCCAGGAACTGGACCCCCATGGATGCCGAGTAGTAGAAGAAGACATGAGAAGTTATAGGCATATAGGAGAGTCTCTATTACAGACCAAGTAGCCAATGCTACGAAGTAGCCATTAGACAAAACAGTTCTTTAAAAGAGCCTTACAAAGTAGTCACACAAAGCAGCCCTTACTAATATAATAGCTAACACAGGAGCCATGTCAAGCAGCCTTGCACCCGCTCATCAGTAATACATCTTTATACTAATTTAGACAAAAGAGATTTCTTGCCAAATAGTGACATCAATATTTGAGTTATAGAAAGATATGCCTGTGCAGTGTATACAGGAAGATTGCTGTGTCCTTGCTCAAATTGGCCTTGAACATTCATCATATTCTGATTAGAGTTCTCACAAAAAGGCTACTCAACTATATGGTACAGATGTAGACATGCCTTGTATAAAGATGTTGTCTAGCATGTACAACATTATACCTTGCCTGAAATGAAAAAAAAAAATATATATATAACAATGTTAAGGATGCTATCAATGACTTCTTTATTAAAGGAATAAAATAATGTAAGCCCTTCATATGATGTCCTGGATCTTGGAATTAGGGATGCAAAGATGCAGATCATTCAGGTCCTAGTGCCTGTTATTCAAAGTCACTGTCTACTGGGAGAGACAGATCCGCCACCTCCCTGAAAAAAAAGTAGCAGTGGGATAAGAGTTTTAGGAGACGTGCCTAATTAAGTCACAGAAGTCTGTCAAACTTCATAGAAGCAATAATCTGAGCTGAGTCTTGAACAATAAGTAGAAGTTGTTAGGAAAGACAAAAGTAAGGGTAGATATTTTAGAAAATGGAACAATATGGATTGCTTAGAGAAGACAGAACTATCAGTCAGTGAATTGAAGGAGTTTGGTCTGATCACTATCTTGAATGTGGGATAGGGAGTAGAGTAAATATCCTAGACAGAGCGTAAAGTAAGGTAATGTTACAACAAGGAATAAATAAGTTTTAGTACATGTGCCTTACTAGATAGATATATTTAGGAGAAGAAAAAGTTTCCGTAAGTTTTGTGGGGCTCCTGACTGGATCTGTAAATTAAACTGACAAATACAGATTAACAGGAAAATAATACACACAGATCTTATTATATTTTAACATTACATGGGAACCTTCACAAGAGATGGAAAATCCAAAGAAATGAGCTAAACAGAAAGCTTTTATATCTTTTACACAAGGATACATTTGTGAGGAATTAACAAGACAGAGGGATTTAGGCTTGGTACATGATGAAGAAGTAACAATGAAAATAAGGTTTAGTTTAACAAAGTGTGTTTGTATAGATTTCTCAGCTCCAATTGATCCATCTTGGTAATTAGAATGTATTTCTTCCTCTTAGTACATGGACAATACCTTTTCACATTTTATGTTTCAAGGAACACAGGTGAGGGTCAAAGGTCAGAGTAATCTTCCTACTTCTGCTGTTTTCTCAAATTACTTCAGCCTCTGACACTCACGAGGTCAATGTGCCATATTTTGGAGTTGTGTACCCTGCATCCCATCTGTATCATATATTTGATTTTGGTTTTATCATTTCAGGCAGGGTATAATGTTGTACAAGCTAGACACCATCTTTATACAAGGCATGTCTACATCTATACCAGATAATTGAGTAGCCTAATGTGAGAACCCTAATCAGAGCATGATGGATGTTCAAGGCCAATTTGAGCAAGGACATATTTACTAAACTCTAAATATGGCTTGGTCTTGAGTTACATCCTATAAATCACATTACACACAGGAAGCACTTTTTATTCACACACACACAATTTTTTTCTGAAAGATTACAAGAGAAAATGATAACTGGTGATCTCTGGGAAGGAAAACTAAAAGCCAAAAAACAGTCTGTGTTTTGAGAACATATTTACTAAGATGATTTAAGCCTTTTAGAAAAAAATATTTCTTATGTAACGATTATTTCTCATGCCAATTGGTGAGTCATTACCTTCATCAGATCGCTAGTCCTGAATCCTATCCTCTGAACCATAGAATCAGAATATTTGGAATTGATAGAGAACCCATGAAAGGACTGTTGAACT
This sequence comes from Antrozous pallidus, assembly GCA_027563665.1. Lineage (NCBI taxonomy): Eukaryota > Metazoa > Chordata > Mammalia > Chiroptera > Vespertilionidae > Antrozous > Antrozous pallidus. The sequence continues at coordinate 76,191,678 of CM050508.1, forward strand.
TCACTGAGAGCAGGGGAGGGTGGCTGGGAAGAGATCAACCAAAGAAGTTGTATGCATATATGCATTACCCATGAACACAGAAATTGGGTGGTGAAGGCCTGGGGCAGAGGACAGCGGCACGCTGAAAGAGGTTAATGTGGGAAAAAGGACGACCTATGTAATACTTTCAATAATAAAGATTTTTTTTAGAAACTATAGAGAGCCCAGTCATCTGGTCAAGAGAGATTAAGTAACCAGCCCACAGCCTCAGAAAATTAATAGCAACAGAGCCAAAAGTGTGATCTGGGTTTCCTGAATTCTAGTCCATTTTTATAACAATTGAGAGATAAGCAGATAAATCTGCTGATCTTTAGCCTATTCTTGGCCTATTCAGTAAGAATAGTCTGAGATATGGAAAAAAAGGGGAGTCAATAACAAGGCAAATATGGCTTAAAATGCACAGACTTTTGCAAGAGAAAAGTAATATGAAAAACAAAGAATATTGTCATTGATTAATATACCATAAAGTGCTATAAAATTTGTATTTTTGCTGGTTGATTTTACCTTCCATCATGTGTGTAATATAACTTCAAGAAGGAACATATATTACTACCAGTTTTTTACAGATTACCCTCAAGTGTGCCATTTTAATAGACTAAAGCCTAGATATAGAATATCCCCTTTTTTAGAGAAAGAACATTTTATTGACATTAATATGCCTATCTTTTTGAAATGTGCGTGTGTGCGTGTGTGCGCACGCGCGCATGCGCACATTCACACACACATGCATTTACTTAAATTTCGGTTTTTCTTGACAATAATTTTAGTGTTTTTTTAAATACTTCTCTTTAATGTTTTATGACAATTCCATAGACAGTATCATGTGTTAAATAACTACTCTTTAGTATTTCAGGAAATATAAATTATTGCTTTAAATTGCATGAATTTGTAACAGCTTAACTTAGATGTGTTTATATTATTGTCTCTATATCTGGACATCATAGTAGTGACTGCTATGCATATGTAAAAAAGACAGCTTTCTAGTGGGGAAAATCTAATAACGTCTCTTATCTTAAATTAGTACAAATGTACAATAAGACATAAAATAATTTTGTCTGCTATGAATTTAAGGGTAAAACATTTGCATTTTAAACATAATCTTTCCTATCATCTTAGTATCTATTCCTAGAGATGAGGTAGCAGGGTTTGGTACCTCCTGGTAGAAGGAACTCATCCAAATAATGAGAACTTAGAGAGAAAGAGAAATAGAGCCTTGAACTGCAAACCTTATGTAGAATTAAATGCAGCAATTCAAACGTTAACAAAATAACTGAAATTGTTCTCCAGGAGAACAAACTAATCAATTATTATTTATTTATTACATATTTTAACTTATTTTTAGAGAGTGAGAGACATTCATGTGAGGAAAACATTGATTGGCTGCCTCCGGCACACCTCCTTCTGAGAATTGAACCCACAACCTTTTGGTGCATGGAAAGACACACAACCAATTGAGCAACACTGGCCAGGGCTCACTTGCTATTTAAAAGAATCTTTATTCACATTGTACTAGCCAATCACTTCATGAAAGTTGTTTTTTTAAAAAGTCACTCTCATTTTTGTCCATTGTTCAAGAAAGCTTTAATTGATCTTTATTTGAAAAACAACCATGTTATCTTTTTCTTTCTTTTTAAAACTGAGCTGTCAGTTGCTCTGAAAGTTGTAAATCTCTTTAGTTCTCTGTTCTTTGTAGAGATTTTTTTCTTTGCCAGTGATTTCTTCTTTACTGTTTCTGAAAAGACCAGTCTTGTGCTTCCATGTAAATACAGATTGGAGAAAATTAGCAATTTAGTTTTATATGCCCGTCTCTTTTAGGAATAACACTGTAATTAACAACATTATAAAAGGAAGATTTGTCCACAGAGCTTTAGTATCAGTACCATTTCTGTAGTATCAGTACCAATTCCTAAACAATTACAGTCAAAAGGTAAGAACAAGTTAAGATTTTTTATGTGTATTGTCAATTAGCTTTTTCAAAAGGTGGTACCAGACTATACTTGCATCTCAGATTTGATTTAACAACACTCTCATTAATACCAATGCACTTTATTTTTATTAAGATCTTTTCAATTCTGAAAAGTTTAAAAATGCTGCTTTATATTATTTATATTATTTAATATTTCATTCCCTGATTGTTAATCAGAGCTTTTATTTTTCAAATAGAGTTGATTTTCATTATTCATGGTAGTTATATTCTGAAAAGTTGCAGTAAAAGTGAACTACCCAATACTGAACCATTGCTCCTAGGGGAAACACAGGGTTATGTTCTTGAGAGGCTCTGGTCACAACATTTTCATCAACCAATCAATACATAATTTTATTTTATGTGTGCTTCACTATAAACATGCCTTATTAAATATAAATTGATGATTCATTAACATGGAACTCATGGCCAATAGTGCTATGACTCATGCCTAAACAAAACTTACTTAACATACACATTGTTCCCTAAGGCACACTACAGCATTCTTGGGTTTAGGAACTCTAGACAGCACTTCAGCCTTACACTTGGGGGCCATTGTAAACAGTGGAATAAATCACCAACAAAAAGCACAAAAAATGATTTAAAATGTAATACTAAAGAGCCTTTGAAAAGAAAATGTGTAAAAAATGTCAGAGTGGAAATAAGAAAGTAGAGCACTGCCTTGTTTGACCTCATATGGGAAGGTAGTCAAGTTGTTGCCACTCTGAGCATATCCATGAAGGAAGGCAAAACCAAAAATAAATAAATAAATAAATAACAACAACAACAACAACAACAAAAAACCTGAGAGTATTAATTTGGATTACAAATTAATTTTAGCAAGTAAATAAATTCACAAATATGAAATTTGGGAATAAGAAGGATGACTGTACTTGTCATTGATCACTTACCTCCGGCATGCCCCACTGGGGATCAAGCTGGCAACATGGACATGTGCCCTGACCAGGAATACAACCATGACCTCCTGGTTCATAGGTCCACGTTCGACCACTGAGCCACACTGGCTCGGCTGCTCTTCTTTTTTTCTCTTCTTCTTTTTTAAATTTACCTTTATTGTTGAAAATGTCACAGATGTCCCCTTTGTCTGTTTTTCCCATTGACCCCTTCCACTTGCATCTGCTCCTCCCAGGCCTTTACCAGACTATTGTCTGTGTCCAGGGGCTATGTATATATGCATATAAGTTCCCCAGTTAATCTCTCTCCCCAACTCCCACCTTCCCCCTGAATTTGTCAGTCTATTCCATGCTTCTATGCCTCTGGATCTATTTTGTTCATCAGTTTATTTTGTTCACTAGATTCCATATATAAATAAGCTCATTTGACAAAAAAAAATGTTGCTTAAATATTCATTTATTTTTTTAAACTTCTGTGTCCTTATATCTTAGTCGATCTCTTGTAAAGATGTAAAATTATCTGTGAGATTTTGCTTTCCTTTAGAAGACTTTGTATATGTTCTTATTTCTGTCATCTCATATGCTTTTAAGATTTTTTGGTTTATATTCTTATTTACAACATTTTGTTTTATCTCTTAAAAGAGTGCTATTCAATTTCATTTATTAGGGCTTACAAATATATATTTGTTATTTTATTTTGATAGTTTACATCTTAATAATTAAATTTTAAATGTCAAATTATTAAAATAAAATATAAATGAGGAATTTATTATTTAGATTCCAGGTTTACTATTGCTTAGATTTATCTCTCTATCAGTTTTCTAGAGTTTTCACTTAACAACTTTGCTATTCTAAACTTCTAAATTTTTATATATCTCTTGTTATGGTGGTATATCTATTCAAGAACATTTTCCCAATAATTGTATATGATGGCATGCTTTTAAATATCTTTGCATGTGATAATTACTCCTGATACCTTTACATATGAGGGGCATCTTTTCAGGTTATAGAGTTGTGAGTCACAAGATAGCTGTCTTCAAACTTGGTAGCATTCTAATATTTAGGCATGCCAAATATCTATACCATTTATAAACATCTTTTTATTTGATAATATTAAAATTGTACCATGTATCAATCTATAACTTATTTAATGAACTTATTATTAATTGGAGGTTCTCCCCATCTTACCCCTGTTTCTGTAGTTCTGATATAAGAAGTTCTAAGAGACATTTAGTGACATGAATAGCATAGGAAGAAAATACAATTCCTTTTATAGTACTTAAATATAAACACTAGCTTGCTGTAGAATGGTCAGGAAACTTGCTATCCCTTGATAATATTTTAATTGATTACTTTTCTTTTTATATAAAATGAAATTAGCATTTGTCATTTTTTTCAAGCTGATATAATAAGCACTTGGTTGCACTTTACTTCCAACTGTGTATTCAAATATGTGATTTACCAATTCAAAAAACAAACTTCTTTTAGTTATGCATATGTAGAGAAAACAGTAGTGTTTCATGTTCTAATGATAAGAATTTAATTTAATTGGAATCACAATATAAAAGCATAAGCAAAGTTTATACAATTTCTATCCATCTTGTCTTCTAATAAGTCAATTGTTTCAATAAAATCATAAAATGAATGCAATTCTAATTATGCCTAATTAAAACAACTTAAATACAATATTTCAGTTATAATTTTTACATTATCTTTCAAAGATGGGTAGTGAAATTTTCTCTGATAGAAATTATATAAAGCATAAAATTACCCTAGCGATATAACTACAGAGTTTACTTTTATCTCCATAATTTGAAACACCACACAGAAAACTTTCAATGGTATCTTATTATATACTGAGTCTTGCAAGATATGAATAGAAATCTTTGCTAATCTTTTCTTTTAACTTTCGTTATAAACACCATAAGGAAGAATATTAGGAAATAAAAAAATTATCCAAAAATCTTATAAAAGTGGTTGGAACACATTTAAAAATAATAAAATCAGTGACAGTATCTATTGACTCAACAGATATAATGTTAGAGCAAATAGAAAAATCATTTTGCCTTGCCAAAATCATAATTCACAAAATAATTCTGGTTTTTAAAAATAATGAAATCAATTTTACATATTCTTTCTTTTGTAGTAAATATATTTTACAATTTTATTTTATTTTTAAAATCTGTATATTAATGTTTGCGTGAGTAAACAATTTTATTTTTATTATTATTTTTTAAAAATATATTTTATTGATTTTTTAAAGAGAGGAAGGGAGAGGGAGAGAAAGTCAGAAACATCGATGAGAGACATCAATCAGCTGCCTCCTGCACGCCCCCTACTGGGGATGTGCCCGCAGCCAAGGTACATGCCCTTGTCGGAATCGAACCCAGGACCCTTCAGTCCACAGTCCAACACTCTATCCACTGAGCCAAACCGGTCTTGGCAACAATTTTAAAATAATACTGAAATATTCTAGTCTTAAGAACCTAGGTATTATTCTTAAATCACTGGTTATTATGAGCACCCTAGAAGCCAGAAACTAAAGTAGAACATTCTTTAATATTGATTTTCTTTTATTAACTAATATTTCAGCTAGCATAAGATGTCTCAATGAAAGAAATATGTAATATTTAGAATTTTGGGTTGGAAGATAATGGGACCTTAAAATTTTGTCAGCTTTACAAATATGAGATTGAACTTTTAAAATATCATGTTTTTAAGTAAAACACGATAATGTACCAAATCATAAGCTATATTAAAGTTAAAATAGTAAAACACCAACTTAAAAATCAACTTTGTGTTCAAGCGACTTTCAATTTTGGATTGGTAGGTGAGGAAAATTTTTCTTGTTATCCTTCTATATTCTTTGGCTGATCTAATAATTAACATAAGATGTTAATGGGAGAAGAAAGCAAATTTAATTTTGTGTGAATATGGGTCCACAAGAATGTGGTTTGTATGCCATCAGAGTTAAGAAGAGGATAAGAGTCTGGGACTTCAAAGGGAAGGAAGACAATCCACATGGAGATGGAAAAGCTCATGTTTTTAACTCTTTTTTTAAAATATATTTTATTTATTTTATTTTATTATTTATTTTATTTTATTATTTTATTTTATTTATTATTTTATTTTATTTTCATTTTATTTTCATTTTATTTCATTTATTTCATTTTATTTCATTTCATTTTATTTTATTTATTTTATTTATTTTATTTTATTTTATTTTATTTTATTTTTACAGAGAGGAAGGGAGAGGGACAGAGAGTTAGAAACAATGATGAGAGAGAAACATTAATCAGCTGCTTCTTGCACACCCCCACCTGGGGATGTGCCCACAACTACGGCATATGCTCTTAATCCGAATCGAACTGGGGACTCTTGAGTCTGCAGGCAGACACTCTATCCACTGAGCCAAACCGGCTAGGGCATGTTTTTAACACTTTTAAGGGAGAGAGTGGGGGTGAGATATAGAAACAGCACTGATGGGAGAAAATCATTGATTCTCCTGCACACCTCCCTCTGGGGATCAGGCCCACAGTGCAGGCATGTGCCCTGATGGGGAATGGAACTTGACATCTGGTTCATAGGTCGATGTCCAACCACTGAACCACACTGGCCAGGCGGAAAAGCAAGTAAGTGATAAACAAATGTTTGCTATGCCATGCAGGGTCAAATGGACACAGATAGGATTCTGAACAAGCAGACCTTGTTTATCTCCCCCTGGTCAACCACACCCAGCTCATCATCTTCATAACAAAGTTACATGCAGATTCCAAAATCTGATTTTTGCAGATTCCAAAATAGGTCCTCTATCTAAATTATTTTAGGCAATTTGGGGAGAGGTAAAAAGCTCTTAGTTAACCTTGTGTTTTTAAAAAATAACCAGCCTAAAATAATCCTCATGCCAAAGGAGCATATTTTGGAATGGCGAAATCCTGCCGCCCCACAACAGTGAGGGAGTAGTTTGGCTCCTTTTGGATCCCCATGGATTCTCTTATACTCCCAAGTTTTTACTTTCTCTGCTCTCACAGTCACCAGCCTTCTTTTACAGGGATAAGGGTGGTGTGCCTCTTGAGATGGCCTTGCTAGCATTATTTATGAATATTTATACATGTGAAACATCTTATATAGTAAAACAAACACTTTAATTTCAGTGCAAGTTCTGTACAAGTCTTAAAGATTAAAATGTGTACGTATTCCTAGAAAAGTCATTCCCTTTACATTATGTTATATAATAGCATTCTAAGCAATTTTTCAGAGAACAAGGGTCCAGTGACTTTCCAAAGTGTTTTTTTCACATGTTCAATAAAATTATGTTTATTACTATTAAAACCAGGGCAAAACCAATGCTTTTTCAGCAATGTTGATAGAGCTAAGGGTAAGCTTTTTCTTTCTTATAACAGTAATGTGAAGGGGTCTATGAACTAAGTCTGAAAGTGCTATATTATTTTGGGCTATAGAGTCCAGAAAATAATTTCTTAAATAGTCAAACACAAGCTTAGAAAACAAAAAAAAAAATTGAATACTGCACAAAATTTTTAAAGAGGTTGGATTTATAGAAAAAAATGTTTAGAAATGTAAAAATTATATATTGGTAATATCCCTTCCCCTAAGCATCAAAATATCATATATCTAGGATTGAAATGAAAGATTATCTGGATATATGAACTGCAGCTCACCTAAGAGGCCCATCAATTTCTGACTATACTGTGAAGAGCCACGGGGATATGTATTTGAGTTATCTACAAAAACTAATGATCTTGCTCATCTCAGATGTGAGAACAGTTCTAATATGGTAAACATTCTGCCACAATTGTTAATAATTCTACAGGTAGCATGCTTGCCATTATTTTCTTTCTATTCATTCACTGACTTATCCATCATATCTTGTAGGTGGTGCTGTTACTATACCTCCACTTTGCAGATAAGCAAATAGCTTTATAGAGCTTCAAATTCATGGTTTTATTTCATAAATTGAGCTCTTACTAATACAATTTAGTGCTAATAGAGAAATTATAAATTCAAAATCCTACAAAGAACAAGCACACATTGTTAAGGAGTGAAATAAATTAGCTGTGGGGTAACCCCAAGAGGGAAAAATGTGTCAAAACTGGCTTTTCATCCAAAAGGGGAAACAACTATATTTTAGCTGATTTTTTAAAAATAATTCAGACCCTTAGTTTCAAGAAATTTTAAAGACAGAAATAAATCTAAGCTTGTATACTCTTGATTTAAAAAAATTAACAACTAATTAAAAATAACTATAGACCAAATAAAACCTTACCTTCAAGCTGAAATCAGCAGATAAGAGGAAGCATAATTAATGAGATTATACCTTTTATTCCACTTTAAATCATTGATTTAAATGAAGTCATTTTTTAAAAATACCATTATTATTTAAAAATGAAGTAATGGAGCTGGGTCCCCCTCTTTCCTCTATGGACAGTTCAACAAGTACCGGTCTTAAATAGTGTCCTGTTGACATATTCCAGAGTCTTCCTAAGAATTTCATAGTACATTTTTATTGATTTTTAGAGAGAGAAATAATGATATGAGAGAAAAAGAGAGAGTGATGTGAGAGAGAAATATTGATGGATTGCCTTCTGCACCCACTTCAACCAGGGATGGAATCTGAAATCTGGGTGGGTACCCTGACTGGAAAGTCTATGGCAGCATTTTGGTGCTCAGGATGACTCTCCAACCAGCTCAGCCACACCAACCAGGGTTCTGATTACATTTTGAGTTTATCTTGGTCTTATATATCTCCTTTTATCTCATATAGATCTCTCTCTCTCTCTCTCTCTCTCTCTCTCTCTCTCTCTCTCTCTCTCTCTCTTTCACACACACACACACACACACACACACACACACACACACACGCACGCACTCACAGCAAATTAAGAGGCCATTTACTACAATGAGCCCTTTTGAAAACTGACATTAATTGGCTGTTAGCCAAACAGATTCTGAAGATGTTAGGACTTCATGATTAGTTTACTGAACTTCCTGCTGTTGTTTTTCAAACAAGTTTTGTCATGAGTAAGGAGCACCAAGTAAGAAGTGAATCAGTTAAGAACTAGTATGGAAGCTAACAAATATTCCAGAACAAAAGGGTGCTGTCATCAAAGCCCAAGTAATATATTAAGCATTACAGTCTTTAAGGAACAGTGAGAAAGAAGCTAAGGGGGAAATAAATATTATGCTGACAACAAAAAAAAAACATAAAGGAATGGTTCTCAATAGAATTGACAGGCTCTATGTCGATGCTGAGTATAGTTAGAAAAGTATTTGCTTATCAATGTACCTCTTTTAAAAGAGGTTTTGCTTCAACTGAAAAAGAGTCCAAGAGCAATTATGTGAAGTTTAAAAACAGTGGTTTAAAACACATTATATATTGTTTGTTTATACTATTTCTATTGGTAAATATTTATTTAAAAATTACAGGGTTTCTTTCCAAAGAAAAACTTCCAATTCAATCATCTTTCTTTCAGAGCTGTATTGTTAAGAATTGAACAGACTTCCTGCCTTAAAATGTTGTCTTTTGAACAAGAAAACATAGGTATTGGTGAAGAAGTGCACTTTTAAGGAAAAATTTTGCCTCTTCTTTTCAATCAGCTGCTGAACTTTCAAAGAGAAAGAGTACTTGTGTGAGCCAGGAGCACACATACTCAATTTAATAAGTTGATCTGTGAATGACTGCCACTAGTGAGACAAACTAATGTAAGGAACTACACAGAGCCAGCAGCCAAGAAGTAGCATTGCATGAAAAAAAGTCGTTTAAATAATTTCCCTCTCATTGACAACACAGTAATTATGTATATTACCTTTACTTTAATGTTCATTGCAAAGAACATTACTTTGTTAGATTGCTAGTTGATTCTTTGGATGATTGTGAAAGAACTTGTTACTTTAAAACTTTCAAGTCATATAATTTACAGATTTGTGCATAATGTGGTATAAACATTTTAAAAGATATTTAAAGTTGCATTTTCTGCTTGAGATGGATGATGCAACCTCTCAAATACAAGCCATTACTGCATCATATATAATAAAAAAATTTAAAAAATAGTTTTAAAATTTGATTCTAATAAATATTGAAATAAATTAAAATGGTAAAAATAGCACTGCCTTTAGTTTGCTTTATCATAAGATAAACATGATGTTCGGGCCAATATTGCTTAGTGGATAGCACATCAGCCTGCACATAAAAAATTTTTGGGTTCAATCCTCAGTCAAGGGCACATACCTGGCTTGCAGGTCAATCCCTGGCCTGGTCTGGGCCCTTTGGGAGGCAATCATCAATGTATCTCTCTCACATCAATTTTTCTCTCTCTCTCTCTTCTGTCTTTCTCACCCTCCCTCTCTCTTGTCCACTCTCTCTAAAAAGTAATATAAAAAATATTCTTAAGTGAGGATTAACCAAAAAGGAAAAAAAGATAAATATCAATATCATAAGATGAACAATAATGGATCAAAATATGGCTGACATTCAAAACTTTTGCTGACAATTAAGAAAAAAACCACTCCATTTTGTTTATTAACTAATAGTTTATAGAAATAGTTTTTTCTTGCCATCATGATTTTTAAAAGTATACATTTTATTGATTTCAGAGAAGATGGGAGAGAGAAAGATAGAAACATCAATGATTAGAGTGAATCATTGATTGGCTGCCTCCTGCATTCCCTTTACTGGGGATTGAGCCCACAACCTGGGTATGTGATCTGACCAGGAATCAAACCGTGACTTCCTGTCCACGTGAATTTCCTGTTCATAGGTCCACCATCAATCTTTGAACCACACTGGCTGGCACCATGATTTTTAAGTAATGCTGAAGACAACCTAAACTGAGTGCCTGTAACCATTTAAATGAGTTAGTATACAAATTTTGATTTGATATCAACTTGGTAGAACTAACTTATGACCTAAAATACAAAAACATTCTTGGATTAACTGATGTTTTGAATTATAATCAGTGGTACATTGTCTTTCATTTTCCTAGAAAGCTGAGTTGGTTTGCCTTTTTCCATGCTTTTCCAACAAACAAGTACCAATCTCATATAATTCTTTCCATTTGGTCATATTGGTAACAGCTGTGGGCAACATGAAGCCACTGAGACTATTATGATTTCAGAGCTCACCTCATACTATTATGGTGGCAAGAAATATATGACGATGTAATATTTTTAGCTGTAATAATACCTCATTTCCCCATTTGTTCTTCCATTGTGCAGTGGAAGGCTGATTTCTAGTAAACCTTTTAGTAGAAGGCTCATGGTGTATGACTTGTGCAATACAAACTCCAAGAGTCTACAAGTTAATTTTAGAAATGTATTTGCTCTTTTCTCTGTGGATACGATCATAGTTATATGAGATTTACAATCCCACTAATATAAAACAAACAAACAAACAAAGGTTCTACTGCCACTAATGTAGTCAAAGGAGAAGGATACAGACATGTTTGGGAGTGACAAGGCTTGGATTCTTCTTCTTTTATTTGTTTTCCTGTTGCACAAAGTTTTATTGTTTAATTTGGTCCAATGCATGGGAGAGGGTTTGAGGGTGGTTAAAAGAATGACACCCGCCCTGGCCAGTTTTGCTCAGTGGACTTAGGGTTCCAGGTTTGATTCTGGTCAAGGGTGCTTGCCCAGGGTTGCATGGAGGAGACAGCTGATCAATAATTCTCTCTCATCATTGATGTTTCTATTTCTTTCTCTCCCTCTCTCTTCCCCTGAAATCAACAAAAGTATATTAAAAAATGAAAAAAGAAAATAAAAGAATGGTTAGTAGTTTCATGAAGAGGCTCAGGTAAAAGTCAGATACCAGGGGAATGGAGAGAGGCCTCTCAAAGGTCTTTGGCTCCAAGAGATACTCGCCTAGTCCATGGTGGGGCTGGGCAGCCTGCAGAGGCGAGTCAGGTGCCTCCCATCTTCTTGTTGCGTTTCACCTGCTCACCCTGGAAGTGGTTCTCAGGGAAGTCACAGAGCTGAGGGGCTGCCTGGGTAGAACAGAGGGCCTGCAGCTCCACAGGGGCCTGGTTCAGGTTCTTCTCCAAGGTCCTGGGAGTTTCGTTGGTGCCTTGAGTTTTGCCTACTCATCTTGGGAAAGCTTTAGTACATCCTGAAAGAAAATGTGGCCACCTCATTGGTTTAGCATCTTTAAGAGATACTTTGTGCCCTCGTGCTTCTTCTCTGCCAAATCCCAGAAGAAGTGGTCCTCACCCTCCAGAGCCACACCATCATGTTCGAAATAGAAGCCCAGAGAAAGGTAAGTGAGGGAGGCCTACAGGTGCAGGTTGTCCAGGAGTTTGACTCCAGCCTCCACCTCAGTGGAATAATTCTGACAAATTTGGGAGAATGTGGCTCTTTAGTAATAAGGATTTAAGGTAAAAAACAAACAAACAAACAAACAAAAAACAAACAACAAAAAAATACACAGTGTGTTGGCTAGTCCTGGAGTTAGTACTGAAGGTGGTAGCAGGATAAGACACAGGAGAGTGATTGTAGGCTGGAAGAAGGGGTGTTCCTGGATTTGTTCCTTTCAAACACTGTTGAAGCAAGAGAGGAATCCGGGTCCATCAAGGGCACTGAAAGAGACTTGGATTCTTGATACAACCCTGCATTAAGTCATTGCAAACCTTGGCAGTTCATTTAACCTCTTTAAAATGTAGTCTTCTCCACTTTGAAAAAGAGGATTTGATATCTACATATATTCTTCATTCATAAATTTTACGATACTAGATTGCAAAGACATTAAAGAAGTTGCTTAGCTTTGTGAATTTTTAATTTATGTTTGGTTATAGCTATTGTGTATGGCATCTCCCATAATTCAGTGAAATGCATTTATATCATGACTAGAAAATCTTGTGAAACTGTTTTTATATGCTCTATTATAATTACTATGTGAAAGCATCATTCTCTTTACTGTAGAGACTCTGAGGCAAGGAATTATTATCATATATCATTGATGCCAGGATCCCACTTTGGAGATCACAACATTTTGGGGAATTTGGTATAAATTAAACATATTCAGTCTGGCTTAGAGACTAGAATTTATTAATACAATGGGCTTACAGAACAATAAGTAACATACTATCAATTCCTAGCAACTTATAAAATAAAGATCCTGAAAAAAATATATAAGAAAAATGCATTTCTCCCTGTTGCCATTCACTTATTCATGAATTTGTGCATTCATATTTCATTCATTCATTCAAATATATAATTTATTGAGCAGTCGAACTTCAGTCTCACCCAAATAAATATAAATCAGTTTTATTATTTTCTGGTCATTTAATTCAACTGTGCTCTGTCAAATATGCCTTTTCGTTCTCTTATTAACATCTTAGGAAGATCTCATGTTTTTTTCAGTTACTTTATGTTGTTAAAAGTCTAGCCTTATCCAAAACTACAATTCCATATCATATTTAAACCTCTTTTCCCTTCTCCCAGAATATTTCAAGCATGTGACTTTAGTGAACTGAAATAAAGATGGGCATAGTCTATGAGTTTATTTCCTCTCCAATATTAGCACTTGATGAAGGGGTTAATGGTTTTGTTCTAGAATATTTCCTTCTATTCTTTTTTCCCTCTTTTAAAAATTGATTTTTTAGAGAGATTGGGAGCTAGATAGAGAGATAGAGAGACATTGATTTGTTGTTCCATTTATTTAGGCATTCATCAGTTGATTCTCGCATGTGCCTTGATCAAGGATCAAACATGCAACCTTGGCATAAAAGAACAATGCTCTCACAAACTAAGCCTCCCTGCCAGGGCTTATGGAGTCTTTTCTTTTCTGGTTGTGGGGAGGGCAGTGGAAATGGGTGGGAAGGCAAGGAAAACAGGGATATTTAATAACTAGTCATCTATAGATGGCATAGTGTCTTCCCTAGGCCTGCCCTGTGTTGATCTGGTTGCATCCTCCCCTAGTTGTCTTTGACAATGGGATGGTCCCTTCAGTGTTGGTTTTTGCACTTTGCTATGGCCCTCTAAGTCATTGAGGCCTCTTACAGAGAAAATCAGCACCATTGCTTGGTTCCATAAGAGTCTGACACTCATTAGATGTTTATCCCAATGTTTTTGTTTGTCTGTTTGTTTTTTGCTCTCTTTAGAATTTGTTGTGACCTCATGTTTCTAATTTCAAGTTCAAGGTAAAGCTCCATTCATTATCCTGTTACCAGAGCTGATTGAGCACTTGCTCTATGCTAGGCACTATGTTTGCCATTGAAATGTTTACTCTTGACTCAGCAGCATTTCTCCTACAAGGTTCCTTTCCATTTCTCCTTGTGAGCCTTTAGACTAGAGTCTGATAGTATTTGTTTTTATATGTTAGCATTTGGATTCCTTTGGGGAAGCTCAGTATTAAAATATATAAAATTTAGGGTATGAGATCATGCAACTGGTTCCTAGAGTAAATGCCTCCCACAAGGAACGAAAAAAAAATTAATATTCAGACAAAGGCACATAGGTGGAGATCAAAATATCTTATTAAAGATATACACTGAGTGGCCAGATTATTATGATCTCTGAATGCATAATAATCTGGGCACTCAGTGTATATCCCATATAATCCTATATAATAAAAGGCTAATATGCAAAATGTCCCTTCAACTAGGAGCTCAACCAGCAGTCAGGCTGGCCAAGTGCCCTTGTCCCCTCTCCCTGGCCAGGCTGTCCGGACCTCCCCTGCACGAATTCATGTACCAGGCCTCACACATGTGTGGTGTGCGGCAAGATTATTATGCATTCAGAGATCACAATAATCTGGCCACTCAGTGTAGAATAATAATGTTACCCATTCATGATTCAGAGTGTGACAATTAACTGGGTAATCCATTCAATATTTCAATTTCAAAAAAGTGTTAACTAAAATTATTGAAGTTTTCAGAAAATATAGATGAGGTTCATCCTCCATGCAGCCTGAGTCACTGGAACACTTTTCATTTCACCTTCTTTGATGCTCCCAGTTCTAAATTAATCACTTTTTAAGTAATAGAGCTACACACTAAGAAATAATTATGCATACTTCTTCAATATGTAATAAATAGTTCCTAACATCTGGTATGGTTATCTCAAATCATAACATATTTTTAAAAATATGGTATATTTGGAAGTCCCTCTGAGCTTAGAATTTAAAGTTCAGGTAAACATGAGTTTAAAATCCTGCTTCTTTATTTACTAGAATATCAGCCAAGTTAAATGATCTTGCAAAAAACAAACTTATTTGTAAAATGATGGTTACTGATACCATTTGTTAGTTGTTGTTTTTTTTTTTTTTTTTTTGTGTGTGTGTGTGTGTGTGTTTTGTTGTTGTTGTTTGTTTTTTTAGAAAGCAAATGTCCACATAGATGTGCACTCTCATACTAAACCCAAAATTTGTTCAATTGAAATATTCACAAAAGAGTGATTCCCATTATTAATATCAAGATAATGTGGTGCTTATATAAATGCACAAGTTTTTGTCTTTGCATTTCTGTATTTTGATTCTGTGAACCACTTCATTTAACCACTTTTCAAAGTGTTCTTTCTCCTACCTCTCTGGTATGCTTATATATTTTTTAAAATACCTGAATTTATGATAGATTCTCATGGCTCTACCAATGTGTACCAGGTTGCTTACATTCAGCTCATTGCCCTCTGCAGTTATGCATGGGATAGTTTCCAGGACTCTCTCTGATTGTAAAGATCTCCGTTTTCAATTATTGTTGGAATCTTAGTAGCATATGTATGCTTACATGCACTGGTGAGCAATCTTCCTGTAGAAAGTTATGAAATCTCTACCATTGCTCTATAAGAGATACCAAAAGAGAAGAGCTGTCCAGTCTCTATGAACATTTTAATCGAACTATTAGATGGATTCCTGTCCTCTTCTGACCATATTTACATTAAAGAGATTTCTCCAGTGCACTTAAAATCCCATTTGTCCTTTTTCAAACAAAAGATTAAAAAAGATTTTACTAGAAAGAAATTAATGTGCTGGTATAAATTGCTGAAATACTCATGTTTTGTCTGCATTTTAAAGAGCTGCTCCTGTAAAGAAAATAAACTGGGGTGGGGGGTGGTTAGTGAGAAGAGATTAACCAAAGATTTTGTCTGCATATATGCATAACCCCTGGACACAGACAGTGGTGTGATGAAGATCTGGGGCAGTGGGGGGCGGGGAAGCCCGCAGGGGAGGAGGACCTGTGGGCTAGAAGGAGATTAAGTGGGAAAACATGGGAGACATTAGTAATACTTTCAACAATAGAGATAACTTAAAAAAAAAACTATAGTAAGAGCATTTTCAGTCAAAGAATACATTACAAATATTTACTAAGAGCCAAATATGGGTGAGACACGGTTTTAAATGTTGTACTTAGGCAAGTCCTTAAATTTTTAAAGTAAGTTTTAAAATATTAATATTTTTACCATTGTGGAGTGTTTAGAGAATTACAGAATTACTATTTTCAGTGTCCCCTGAACTTATGTTTTTAGCTGGCATCAAATGATTTTAATTTTTAAAATGGCCTTTGAACATTTAGGAAATAAGCAGCTAAATAAGTTTTTAATGAAACATTTTTATGGCTATTGAAAATATTAATTAGTAGCCTCAGTAAGTTAAGAGATAAGAAGAATATATTATTAAACATGCTAGATTTTTTCTCTTTAATTACTATGCAGTATTTATATCTGAAGTTCTCATGTGATAATTGAATGAACATCAGTCAGGTGTATATGCCTCAATATGGATAAAAATGTCTATAAATATCATACCTAGACATTAAAATTTAGCATTACATAGCTAAGATGCATCCATCTTAGAAATTCTAACTGCAGTGGAGAGATTTTTCCAGCATATAGGAAGTCTTGGTAGAGTGGCCAAGTTGTTCCTTCCTGGCTTTATGTTTTGTGTCTGGTAGGCAAATTAAGGGATAAATTGAAAGGGAGTACAGAATAATGTAAATCAGAATGAACATCATCCTTTTCTCTGTATGTCCTGGTTTATAGCATAATATATAAATCTGAATAAGTGTTAAATAATATTTTTGAATGAATAGTCTTCAGTTCACTTTATAAGAATTGAAAGTCTGAAGGAAATCATCTGTTGTATTTAGACTCTGTCCCACATTCTATTTCTCTGAAATTCAGGTAGATGAATATCTATTTCTGTCACTAGAAGCCTTCGTTTAACATCTGTGGCATATAAGTGGGTGCCTTTAATCTGCAAACTTTAATTTTTCTAGACCACGTTAATAGCTACCAATAAGTCTCCTCTCATTTCCACACAGTTAATGCATCATTGGCAGCAACTAAACCATTAGAGTACAGGGCAATAAGCAATCTTCTGATGATTGATACTTTTGATACTACCCTGCCATTATTAAAATAACTTACACTGACTGGCTGCACAGGGTTTCTGTGCATAAAGAGATTAATTGAATAAAAGGGGCTGGTTTATTGTTGGGTTCTTTCTATGCTACTGAACATATTGTCCAAATTTCCTCCTCTTTTCAGGATATTAATCAGATTGGATTAGGGCTGTGATGGTGAACCTATGACATGTGTGTCAGCACTGACACAAGTAGCCATTTTTGATGACACGTGGCCACATGCGGTCACAAACAGAGATGTATGGGGCCACATGCCAAAATGGATGTTTCATCCTCGGCTACTACACTGCCAGGTGCAGTAGCCAAGGATGAAAATTTTGCTGTAGTGTACTGTAGACACTCTGTGCTGGAGGTCTGTAGGCCAAAACAACTGAACTCCAGCACAGAGTGTCTAGTTCTGGGACTTCCGGTTAGGCTCTTAGGGTATCTTTGATTTCACTTCTGGCCGGCAGAGCAGGGAGCAGCAGAATGCCACTGGGGATGCATCTCTGGGGGCCCTGTGATCGCCATTACCAGCAAGCACATAACCACAGCAAACATCATCCAAACTACTGTTCCGGGGTGTCATGGATTTCTAATTGAGCATCATTAGTGAGATAAGTGAAGGGGAAGTTTGGAGAGGTGAGGGCCTGTGCTTTGGGGGCCGTTTCCTGCCATTATAAATAGCTGCAGCCATCTTAATTTATATAAGGAACATCATTTTGTAGCAGACTCTATTTCACTACTATTACTGTTATGCATCCTTAATAATCCCTATTTCTGCTTATTAACTCTGCCCTTTCCTAAAAGACAGTTACATGTGCCATCTTGTGGTCAGTTAGGCTAGTTAACCCCTAATTGCCTGCAGGGCTAACAGGCTATCTATAATTCTATCTTCTGTCACTGCACCCCTGCTGGAGAACCAAAAAATAAAATACCAAGATCAAGTAAAGGAAGTGGTAGTAGCAGTAGCCAACCCTTTCAAGAGACATGGACCAAGATGTATGGCATTATAGAAAAAAAATGGCAGATCATTTTTTGTTCTATGTACTGAAACAGAAGTAAGCAGAATGTGGAATATAAACAGACATTTTGAAACCAATCATTCCCAGCTCTTGAAAAAAAGTGAGGATGAAAGGAAGGAATACATTTCCAGGCAGCTACAATTTTATAAGAACCAATCTAAAGGCTCTACAAAGTTAACATCTACAAGTTTGAGCATTGCTCACTCCATAGCTCAGCATGGAAAAGCACTCAGTGAAAGAGAATTTATTAAAGAAACTCTCCTAAGATGTGCACCAGTTCTATTTCATGATATGCAGAATAAAGATGCAATTATTAAGAGAATATCTGAGTTACCACTCAGTAGAAATATCATAAAAGACTGAATAATGAGACTGAACACAAATGTACAACATCAATTAAAGAGAGTCATAAGTTATTGTAAATATTTTTTATCTCTCTTGATGAAACTACTGATGTCCCATCACATGCTCATTGGCCATTATTGTTTGATATTCTGATGGTCTCACAATGAAAGAAGAGTTGATAAAGTTAGTATCAGTGCCAACAAGTACATCAGGAAGCGAAATATGTAAGGTTGTTATACAAACATTCTGTCACCTAAGCATTGATATCTCTAAAATTGTGTCAGTGATGACAGATGGGGCAGCAAACATGGTGGGGGAAAAAGTCAGATTTGTCAAATTGTTTACAGAAGCTATTGGACATCTGATTGTGCCTTTTCATTGTTATCCATCAGGAAGTTTATGTACCAAGGCAGGATTCACCAACTTAAATGACTTAATGTCAGTTGTTACTAAAATAGTTAATTTAATAACTGCTTGCCTCCTTCACAAGCAAGAATTTTCTACACTTTTACTGAAGGTCAGTTCTACCTACAGTGGACTGCTGATGTACAATAATGTAAGATGGCTGAGCAGAGGCAAAGTTCTTGAGCGCTTTGAGGAGTGCTTTGAAGAAATTAAGATATACCTTGAGGATAAGGATCTGGGACACTTTTCTTAACTCAATGATGATAAATGGGTCAACACCCTGATATTTTTACAGATCTCTTTGTTCATATTCATGAACTGAACTTAACGTTACAAGGTTTTGGCAAAAGTGTTGATGTTATGTCTGGATACATGAAAGCTTTTGAAAGTAAAATTTTCAAGCAAGACATAGAAACCAAAACTTATAAATATTTTCCTTGAGTAATAAAGTATTTTGAGAAGGCCAGTGCAGCTGTACAAAATGAAATGGAACCTTTGCATATAAAGTACCAGCATGTTTCAGACTCACTACTTGACCAGTTCAGTGATAGATTTAATCAATTTAGAAGCCTAGAACAGACCATAAAAATGATTAAGTGTTCTGATGTAGTAGTCTACAGTAGTTTGGAATGAAATGGTTTCCAATGAATGCAAATTGATGATTTGGAGATTCAACTTGCAGAATTTCAAGACAGCATATGGGCTCAGGTGTTTGTCGACTTGAGGTCAAAGCTTGAGAATCTGGAAAGGTGCTGCTTGGAGAATCAAGAGTGCGACTATGAACAGGAAATTTGGAGTGCCTGGAACTGATCACCAGACACTTTTAGCACCCTGAAAAATATAGTGATGGCTTTACTCACATTTTTTCCTTCTACATACTTTTGTGAGACCTTATTCTCAGCGTTAAATAATATCAAAACCAACAAAAGAAACAGATTGACAGATAAAGTTAGTAGAGCTTGCTTGGGCTTGAAGTGTACAAAATACCAACCTTCAATTAAAGGTTTATCCAATGAAATTCAGCAATAAAACAGTCATTAATAAGCAAGTTAGTTAAAGAATTCCCTCTCCCCCTCACTTATCTTAATTCATGGCACCCCACACAAGTTAAATAATATCAAGACCAACAAAAGAAACTGACTGACAGATGAACAAAGAAATCACTAAGCAGGTAAGTTAAATGATTAGTTTTTGGTTTATTAAATACAGTTATATATGACAATTATACATTTTTTGTTATTTTAACTATAAATATCACGAAATTATTTTTTTTCTTGAAGTGACATACCACCGGAGTTATGCTCATTTTGTTGGCAAATTTTGACACACCAAGCTCAAAATGTTGCCCATCACTGGATTCGGGCCCACATAAGGAGTCCTCCTTTCTACTTAATTACATCGTTAAAGAACCCATTTCTAAAATACCAGTACAGTTACATTCACAGTTACTGGGTACTAGGCTTACACATATAAACTTTAGAGGACACAATTCAGCCCAAGAGAATGTCCCATTCCTTAGGACAGTGGTTGGCAAGCCACAGCTCACACACACACACACAAAAGTATTTCTCTATTTCTCCTCCATGCTCTCTACCCCTCTTTCTTCTATTTGTATTTTTTTCGGTCCATCTTTCTCTCTACTTTCTATCTCATCCTTCCTTGTGTTTAAGAGTACCATTTTTAAATCTAGCTCTTATTATAATAAATAAATATTTTTGAGTCTTAAGACTCTTTACTCATGCCAGATACTCTACTAAGAACTTCTCATTTATTTACTTTTTTTAATAATCAAAACAGTCATATAAAAATATTTTTCTTCATATTGCAAGTAAGTTAATGGAGTCACAGAAAACTTAAGTAATTTGTTCATAGGTAATAAATATTAGAATATTAACTAAGGTAGTCTTTAACCTAATCCTATAATCTTAATTTCCATGCTAGACTGCACCTTTTAGGATAAAGTAAGGACTATGTGTTATTCAATGCTCTATTATTTAATGGGAAAAGTTATATTTTAATTTTTATTCTTTAATTTTCTCACTCTTCACATTTATTTTACCACAATTTTAATAATAAATATATTAAGTTTTAGTTAACATGTTTATGCTTTTCCTGTGTTTTAGTCAGAATTGTTTAATTGCTAGAAAACAATACCTTAAATATACCAATTCTCAAGGCATCCAAAATAAAAACAAAAAATAGTTTAAAGAGCTTATAGATTCACAAAGTCAAAGTCTAACATTAGTTTTTCTTATCATGACAATCTTATCATGATGTTCTTCCCCCTTTTCTCCCACTGTTAGCTAACAATTATAGACTTCCTGTTTTAAAATCTCAAAAGAAGTAATTTGATTAATTTGGATCATTATTTTATGATTAAGACATATATTAGCTACTCCGGGTTCCAATTCCTATCCTTGCTGGTTAGGGAGGATTAGTGTGTGGCACATAAAATTAGTGTGTGGCACATGTTGCCCACCCATAGCAAGAATATGGGAAGAGGGTCACAATGAATTGTGATTGGTAGAGCCTATTAAGACTCAAAGATTTGACAGGTTTTGTTCAAATCTGTTTCAATCTTTGTCTTAATTATATGAAATACTATCATTTTATTCTATTTCCATAAGGAAGGTTCACCGGTCTACTTCCATACTACCCTTACTCTATCCCTATTAACATATCTGATTATGGACTATGTTAAAGGCTTCACTGAGGTTTGTTGTAGATTTTTAGAAACACTGCAACGATAACTAAACACAAATTTCCACTTAAAATTCTTCTCAAAAATAGTTATGTGGGTAGGATAATAGTTTCCATTTCAGTTGTAATAAGTCTTTTGATTGTGGCCTGTCTAGTATATTGGATTGTTGTCCTCAGATAATCATCTGTTCTGATTATAGCCTCAGCAAACCATTTGGAAGAAGGATGGTAAGATGAGATCACGTGTGTGGACCAATTGAATAAGTCACAAGAACAGATCCCAGCTTTCTATCCAAATAATTTTTAATTCTTTCCCCTAAATGCATTAGTTATCTTAAGCTTGCTTATTTGAATCTTAGTAGTATGTGCCATATTTATGCTAAACTGAACATAAACTCTTGAGATTTCCCTGCAGTTTATGTTGCATTGACTTGACATTTCACTACTCTATTAGTAAAAGTTTAATATAATTTGCTAACTTGGAGATGTTAGTATGTTTTTACCTCTCCAAATATAAAATAAGAATTGTCCTATCTCTTTTAAATTTCATCTCTTTTACATGTATCTTTTTCTTTTGTCATTACTAAGCCAAATGTTTATTCAGCAAAAAAAGTAAAGTTTTCACAAAAATAGATTTCACAAAAATCTATGAAAATTTTACATATCTATTAAAATTTTCCATCTATTGGTAGCTTTTTACTTGAAAAGTGCATTAATATTTTTTCAAAGAAATTTCAACATACTCAATTTATTACTAGTTTCTAGCAAAGCTCTGAAAGGATATGAGAACCTAGATGGCAGAAAGATGGCTCTTCAACTTTTATCACCGTACCTTGCATGTGCCTATTCATTACCGGAAGTCAACAAGTATTTGCTCCTTTGAAGTTTTATGTGCCTTTTAGTAGCATCTCACTTTTTCTTCTCTTACCTACAATTTTGGATTATTATGGAGTTTATTAGCTTTAGTATGATGGTGATGCTCACCGGGTACATTTACTGGTTAGACCCTGAAATCAGAATCCTTTTAGCAAGCACTTATTTCTCTAGCAAACTGACATTTATAACTTTAAACTCATGTATATAAAATCACTTCTATTTCTTATCATCAACTCAGAAACTCTCAACTAAAAGGAAGTAGACCAGCATATGAAATATAAAGTGTAAAAAATTGGAAGGAGCAAAATATGTTCATGTTAAATATCTTCTACATATAAAACTCTACATCTAATTTAATTCAGCAAAATGCTTTCTTACTTGGGCATTATTTTTCTGAATGTACTTATGAAGAATCTGGAGCCTAGAAGTTAAGTAACTGGATGCTCAATAAGTATTGTTAAATTAAAGAATAAATGAATAATAGTCTCTAAAGTTTGTACTACTTTTGCATATCCTATTACCTTTGTTCAAAAAGGTGGTTCTGAATTGCAACATTAAAGCTAATTGGATTCAGCATGTCATTCATTTCTAAGATAGGATAACCATTGTATAAAGCCCAAATAATATTAAAGAGCTAGAGGCAGGTCACAAAGCTGGAATCAAAACAGCAGCAGCCACTAAGAACAAAATCAGGAAAATTTTCACAACTTAAGGCTAGAAATACAGATAGCAGGATTGAAATTTCAGAGCATGCACCAAAGCACAGTGCAACAGATTAAGGCATGAAACCCATATGCCAGGCAGGAAGAAAGAGATACTGAAATCCTCAAATTTCTGGTCTAATTTCCTCTATTTTTGGCTTCTTGATTAATTTATGTGTACTCAGTCCATTTGCTTTTCAGGAGAGTTTTATGTTCTAAATGTGAGTTGACCATGATTTCAAAAGGGGAAGCTCTGATTAGAATACAGGGTATATTAACATAATCTATCTCTGTCACACTTTTACTTTTGGCACTCAGTAAGTATTGGTTAGATATTTTGGGATGAAAATTTGGACTTAATAATATTGACCAGGTACTTAAAAACTTGGAAGTGATTTATAGCACCTGTAGGATTATTCCATAAAGATCACAAACAGCCCTTGCTTCTAAATTATTTGCCATCTCATGCTGGGTACTATACTAAGCACATCGCTGAGTGTTCATAGATTGTAAGTAGTATGCCTCATGATAAGTCACATCATCTTTTACACAGAGTTTTACAAATACTTTGTAAAATTAATGCACCTGAACTCAGTGTTCTGATTTTAAACAGTTATCTTTAATGATTTTACTTAAGTGAGCATGGGTTCTAACTAAAATGAAAAAAATCTGTATTCATTTATTTTTAAAATACATTTTATTGATTTTTCAGAGAAGCAGGGAGAGGGATACAGAGTTAGAAACCTACTGGGGATATGCCCACAACCAAGGTACATGCCCTTGACTAGAATCGAACCTGAGACCCGTTGGTCCATAGGCTGATGCTCTATCCACTGAGCAAAACTGGTAAAGGCAGAAAATTGTCTTTAAAAAGCTGCCCATAACTAGTGATTATGAAAGAAAAATGAGGGAGGGAAGAAGAAAGGAAAACAGGGAGAAAGGAAGGATGAAAGGAAGGAAAGAAAGGACAAACTCAGATTACAGATTTTTGAGCAAAATTAGATATGAGGCTGTAGAGTATGCTCAAATATTAAAAAGCTTGTGAATCTGTTGTGTTCACTTTTAGTTATCAATTTTGAAGCACTTTACATATACGCCATCATCTCTATTTATGCACAGAGATATGGTGATGAATAATGTGTATGCATCAATTAACCTTCTCTCAGGACATTAGAACTATGCCTACAATTGCTCAATGCTCCAAAACCTCCAGTAGAAACTCAAAACTGCAGTGTTGTTATTGTATCATTTATCAGACACAGCAAATATTTCATATATGGTAGAGACAATTGAATCCTTTTCCCAAAGCTTTTACTTTCTAATTGGAAAATTAAGGTAGGAATATATACTGGTCTTGATATTTACAAATGATAGGTGAAATTCAATGTAATTAGAACTATAGAAATGTGTGGTCTACTAACTTTCTGTGCCATAATTTTAAAAATATAAGTCAGAGAACTTGATTAATACAGTACAACCAATTTATTTGATGCCCCATGGCTGTGTCTACCACTGGTCCATAATCTAGAGAAGTGGTCAGTAAACTGCGGCTCGTGAGCCATATGCAGCTCTTTGGCCCCTTAATGTGGCTCTTCCACAAAATACCATGGCCTGGGCGAGACTATATTTTTTTCTTTATTGTTCAGTTTATTAATTAGATTGTTTCCCCTTTTTTATCCTCCTATATCTCCCCTCCACCCTGTACCCATCCCACCCTCCACCCTGACCTCCCCCTCCCCAATGTCCTCTCCCATTGTTGCAAGATTTTTGTCCAATCTCTTGCTGTACTTCCCACAACCCTTTTCTCCCCAAGAATTGTCAGTCCATTCCCTCTCTATGACCATGTTTCTGTTATAGTCACCAGTTTATCTTGTTCATCAGCCTATCAATTCACTTGAGTTTTATGTTCATTTGTTGATAGATGTGTATTTGTTGTTCATAATTTATATTTTTACCTTTTTCTTCTTCCTCTTCTTAAAGAATATATTTCAGCATTTCATACAATACTGGTTTGGTGGTGATGAACTCCTTTAGCTTTTTCTTAATCTGCAAAGCACTTTATCTGATCCTCAATTCTGAATGATAGCTTTGCTGGATAGAGTAATCTTGGTAGATTCTTGTTCTTCATTATTTTGAATATTTCTTGCCACTCGCGTCTGGCCTGCATCGTTTCTGTTGAGAAATCCGCTGACAATCGTATGGGTGCTCCCCTGTAGGTAACCAACTATTTTTCTCTTGCTGCTTTTAATATTCTCTCTTTATCTTTTGCTCTTGGCATTTTAATTATGATATGTCTTGGTGTGGTCCTCTTTGGATTCCTATATTTTGGGGTTCTGTGTACTTCTTGGGCTTTTAAGTCAGTTTCTTTCACCAGGTGGGGGAAGTTTTCAGTCACTATTTCTTCAAGTAGGTTTTCATTAACTTGCTCTCTCTCTTTTTCTGGCACCCCAATAATTTGGATGTTGGCTTGCTTGAGGTTGTCCCAGAGGCCCCTTACTCTATCTTCAATTATCTGAATTCTTTTTGTTTCTTGCTTTTCCAGCTGAGTGGATTTTGCTTCTTTGTATTTCAAATTTTTGACTTGGTTCTTGTGGCGCTCTGGACTGCTTTTAGGACTTTGTGTAGTATTTTTTATTTCAGTCTGTGTAAACTTGATTTCTAGTTGGTCCTTTTTCATATCCGTGAGGGTCTGGTTCGTATCCTCAGAGGCCTTGTTCATTTCCTTGAGGGTCTCATTCATTTGCTTGAGGTTCTCATTCATTTCCTTGTAATTCTCATTCATTTGCTGGTTGGTCTTGTTTATTTCCTGGTAATTCTCATTAAGTTGATCGACCTTTTGTAGGAGCCTCTTGAAAAGCCTTATAACCGTGGTTTTGAACTCTATGTCTTGTCGTCTTTTCTCCTCCATTTCTTTCAAACCTGATTTCTTTCCATGTCTCTGCATGGTGGCTGCTTTATGTGGTGGCTATCCTCAAAGGGACAGTGGCTCAGCCTCCCCAGTTACCTGAGGTGGGTGGTCTTACTGCAATCCTTTATGGGTTGTATTCGGTGTTTTTGAATTTAAACCCAGCTTTTTGTTGTTAGCCCTAGGAGGGTTTGACCTCCAGGCCAATTGGCTGTGAAGGGAGACTGTGTTCAGGTTGGATGGGCGGAGTCTCTGAGCTGCGTCCTATGCGTTGCTCGCGCGCGCGGGTCTCTGTTGGATGGGAATGGCTGCAGACACCTCCAAGAGAAAGGCGCTAGTCTCTTCCCCTTGCCAGACCACTCCGCCTTTCCCCAAATGTGCCTGCACACCAAAAGTCTAGCCCAGGATTGTAAAAATAAATGGTTTCCAGAACCAGGAGACAAGTTTCCAGGGGGCAAGTCGCGGGTTTGCATGACCCTTTCGCAGAAACTCGCAGTTCAGGAGCCTCTGCCACACCCCACTTCCAGGGTGCGTCCCCCGGACCTCAGCCGGACCTCGCCCAGCGCTGGGGGATCCGGGCAGTGGGACAGACCTCAGCCGGATCTCGCCTGGCACTGGGGGATCTGGACAGTGGGACGGATCTCGCCTGGTTCTGGGAAATCCGGGCAGTGGGAAGGGCGTTGCTGCTCCAGCCCCAGCCCGTGCATGCGCGACCAGGACGGCTCCTAACCTGTTTCCGTCTGAAAGACTGCGCTCCCGCTGCTTCTGAGTCTCAGTGTCCCACCTCCACTCCAATTAGTGGAGTTTTCATTCAGCCAGCTTTCTGGCGATTCTGGGTGCTGTCCGTTCTGTTGTTATGTTGTAGTTCCTAAATCGTTGCGCGGGGCAGAACAATAGGTGTTCACCTATGCCACCATCTTTGCTTCTCTCTGGGCGAGACTATTTTGAAGAAGAGGCATTAGAAGAAGTTTAAGTTTAAAAAATTTGGCTCTCAAAGGAAATTTCAATCGTTGTACTGTTGGTATTTGATTCTGTTGACTAATGAGTTTGCTGACCATTGATCTAGGGAAAGGAGGCAGGGTGGCAAGTGCTGCAGTGCAAAGGAAGCTGGACTACAAGAGATAAATCCTGTGGGGAGAGGCCTTTGTCTTAAGCAAAAAAAAAAAAAAAAAAAAAAAAAAAAGACCATGAATTAGACAGATATTCCAAACTGAATTTTCTGACAGTGGCATTCTGTGTTATAAAGAATACCAAATGTTGGATACTGCTCTCTGGATTCATGGTGGATAACACCATTTTTTTAGAATATCTTGGTCACTGCCCAATTGGATATTAAGTCATAGACCCCACTAGATCACTACCTTGTTTTCACTCAACTGCACAATTTTCAACTTTATTTTATAAATATTTGGAAACACATTTTGCCTCCTAATTTAACTCAAAAGTAAAATCCAGTTATAGTACTATCTAAAAATTGCTACTTGGATAATTTACTTTATACAATGTATATATTTTTGAAACAGGTTGGCTAGTAGATGGAAATTCATGCATTTCTAATGGTTTCATTGCTTTTATTTGTAATGGGATATGAACTTTGTTGTTTTACTCATGCCATTTCCTGTGGCAAAGTAAAGGTTAGAAACATTTATTTGATGAAATTACCAATATTGTATTTTTAGACTTCCTGATTATTAATAAAAGTCATTGATTACTCATATTTTTACTTAAATAAAATTACCTCATATTAGTTCATATTTGTCTTTTAAATTGCTGATTTTCATAAGCAATAGTTGCTCAATACATTTGTGATCAGTAGAACATTTGAGGTCTACTTCTCTTGCAGTGATGAGAGACATTACAGTTACCATTTACCTTAACATTGAATGCTTAGCACATGAGATTTTTCCAGCTTCAAATATTAGAAACATCCATGTAAATTAACTTAAGGAAAACAAACAACCTCCTCCCAACAAACAAAGGAACAAACATGCAAATGTAATGACTTAGATTACTAATGAAAATAAAAACTGGTGAATTTGATATCACTGAATTTAGGCATTCAAAATGTCTCCCCAGGACCTGTACTTTCTCCATTTGGTTTGCTGAACAAATTTGGTTCAATGTTATACTAATTACCAGTCCCCTGAACTGTTTTAATATATTACTAACTGGAGGGGCATTATTCACCTAAATAATATGGGGTCAGTGCATCAGTCAGAGTTCTACCAGAAAAGTAGAACCAGTAGGATTTATAAATATGCATAGAATGATTTAAGGTATATGCCTATGCGGTTGTGGGTGCTTAGGTAGTTCCATGAAAAGTCTTTGGACAGGCGTTCAATAACAGCAGGCTGAAGGTCTTGGGCAGGAGCTGATGCTGCAGCTCATAGATGGAATTTCTTCTTCCTCAGGGAAATCTTGGTTCTGCACTTAAACTTTTCAGCTGTTTATATCAAGCCCATCCAGTTTATAGATGCTAACCTCCTTTACTTAAAGTCAGATGACTATAGAGAATCATATACACATCTAGGTTACTGTTTGGTTGAATAACTGGAGACTATATTTGGTTCAATTGACATGTAAAACTGAATATCATAGGCACTGATATTAGAAGAAAAAAAAAGATTAAAGAGAAAACGATTACCTAAGACATCCCTAGGAAATATTCTGATACAAGTGTGATTAAAAGAATCTGTTCTCTTTGAAAAACTAATTGCCCTCCATGTAAGAAATTGATAAGATTGGGACAAGAGAACCATCATTGAATAGCTGTTTAAAAATTCTTTCACTGCAACACTAATAAGAGCTTATTAGAAGACACAGCTTCCATCAATTAACAATCTGTAGAGCTATTCTACCAAACCATCCCTGAGCACTTATAAATTGTAAAATACATTTTTCTTTATTGATTTTGCTAAAAGCCTTAGAATTCCCTCTTGTATTCTGAGAACCTTGTGCTCAGTAGGTGCTGAATTAAAATTTCTGGCAAAAAAAAAGAAGAAGAAGAAGAAGAATGAATGAATGAATGAATGAATGAATGAATGAATAGGGAGAGGAAAGGAGAATTAGGTAAAATACTTTTTTTAAATTATATTTCATTGATTTTTGTTTACAGAGAGGAAGGGAGAGGGATACAGAGTTAGAAACATCAATGAGTGAGAAACCGATCAGCTGCCTCCAGCACACCAGCTACTGAGGATGTGACCGCAACCAAGGTACATGCCTTTGACCGGAATCGACCTGGGACCTTGCAGTCCGAAGGCCGATGCTCTATCCACTGAGCCAAACCAGATAAGGCTGGATAAAATACTTGCAATGTTTTGCCATTGTTAATAACTAGAATCCTGGTACATGAAATTCATGCACAGAGGTGTGTGTCCCTAAGCCCAGCCTGCGCCCTCTCCAATCTGGAACCTCTTGAGGGATATCTGACTGCATGGACATAACTCTCACAATCCAGGACTGCTGGCTCTCAATTGCTTGCCTTCCTGCCTTCCTGATTGCTCCTAACTGCTTTTGCCTATCCTTGATCCTACATTTCTGCGTAAAACTAAACCAAGCAATTAGGATATTGTCCCTTATGAAGAAGCTATCGTTTTATTGGACTTTTGCATTACTTTTTTTCTAAGTATAACTGCCCTTCACAGCTAGGAAAGTGAACATCAAAGAAATTCCTTTTTTATAGTGTGATTTCATCTGTGTAAGCATATGATTTTATCATCATCGCAATATTATTGCACATTCTATTCCAACAGAAAACTGAGATGTGCACACAAGTATAAACAATAAATAATATACAAGAAAACTATGCTGTAGTTAAAGTTTTATTTTTCTGCTCATAGTTTCTTTCTTCTATTTAGAAAGAATTTAAAATAGAAATTGATAGTTCAGCTAAGTGGTAATTAGCACACCAGTGAACCAGACTTGTTTAGCAGTCTACAGCTTCATGGATACTTACCTTAGCTGCTTGAGAGAGCCATCTGTGTTATTTCAGCTTAGAGAAAAAAAAATTATAAACTAATAGGATGTCCTTAAGTGTGAAAATTATGTTATACATCTCTGCATATTTCAAAGAGCAAGTTTTTGACATCTAATATATTACTGCAAATATTTTACTGTTTCACATGAATCAAGTATATTGAGCATGAGATTTTGAGTACTGACCTTTGCAAACTGATCCGTGAAGTAATATTGCCATTGATTATAAAACGTAATATGCCCAAACTGTAAAATTCATTTTTTTGTATTAGGTAGAATGACAGCTTGAGATCTCACAAGACAGGTAGACTTCCTGTGCAAAACCTAAGGTACAATATAGTAAAGAGATATGTTATATGAAAGTTATACTAGAGTGCTGCTCTCTTCTCTTATTTGTCCCCATTTAATTAACTATCAAATCCTGTTGCTTCTACCCCAAAATATTTCTTGACTCATCTCTTTCCCATCTCTACCCCATAACAACCAAACTGGAATCTCTTTATCTAATCTCTCAACTCTTTCAACCCTATCTTCCCCACACGGCAGAGTATTGTATTTTTAACATTAATGTTGATTTCATAAATATCCTTCTTTAAAAGAAAACAAAGAAGCAAAACTTTTCTTAGATTCTAAACAGTGATAGTCTGCGCTCCTTAGGAATACATCCAAGAGCTATTGCAATATGATATATGATATGTACAAGAATATTGAGAAGTTGCCATTAAAATTAGCCCTAGCCATTTTGCTCAGTGGTTAGAGTGTCAGCCCTCAGACTGAAAGGATTCAGGTTCCAATCCTGATTAAAGGCATGTACCTCAGTTTCAGGTTCTCCAGCCACAGTCAGGGCACATGTGGGAGGCCACCAATTGATGTGTCTCTCTCATAACGATGTCTCTCTTTCTCTCTCCTTCCTCCCTTTCTTCCGCTCTCTAGAAGTCAATGGAAAAAAATATCCTTGGGTGAGGTGATTTGGATGAGGAAAACAGAAAAGAAAACTATTCAGACAAAAGAATACCAAATCTTACTAAAATTAATTATAACTTTTCACAAGTTCTCCAAAGGGTAGGAAGGTATATGCAAACTGAGACAAAGTGATAATTTATTATTAGCTAAATAATAATTTGGGTCCAGAGTATAATACATGTGAACTATGCTGGATAATGTGGAAAACTAGCTTGTTCTTGTTAGGGTCACCAAAGGAGGCATACAGGAGGTCAAAGTGTGTAAGGAATTATAAATTTATTAAGTCATCTGATACCAGGTGGGCTGAGCCCCAAAGTGACACCAGCACCCAGGAGTCAGAGCTTTTAAAGGACTCTAGGCTGGATTTTTCT
Source organism: Antrozous pallidus (assembly GCA_027563665.1). Lineage (NCBI taxonomy): Eukaryota > Metazoa > Chordata > Mammalia > Chiroptera > Vespertilionidae > Antrozous > Antrozous pallidus. The sequence goes on from CM050508.1 coordinate 76,223,208, forward strand.
GGGTGGAAAATTCTCTGGGAAGATCCAAGGGGGAAGAATAATGGTATTAGTAAGTGGAATGTGGTCTTAGCCAGTGAAATGTAGTCTAAGTGAAAGGGCTGTCTGTTGTGAAGTGGTCTAAAGGTCAGTTCTCACAGGAGTGGGTAGCGATTCAATTATTTGATCAGACTTAACAGTTTTCCTATGCTAGACTGAACTTATCTATATGTGTTTCACCTTTCATTTAATTTCAAGTCTGAGTCCTAGATTTTATTATCCAGTATGAGAAAGTCAATCCAGATCCTAAACACAAACACACACACATAGAGAACTGAGCATGCATAGACACATGACTAGGTTCTGAGCATGCAATGCTGAATAAAGCAGATATGGCCTTTGTTTTCTTGGAGGTTATGTAGTATGTGTCTGTATCAGTTTTATGCAAGTAAACTAAAGAAGGATGTTATGAAAAATACAGATGCCATGAGATTATATCGGGAAGATCCGATTGATATTGATAAAGCAGGAATGGTCTTTCACAATAATTGATATTTTGGTTGAAAATTAAAGCCAAGATTGAAATAGTATGGCAAAAATTACATTCTAAACTGGGGGACAGGATATGTGGGATGCAGAATGGAAAAATATATTTTGGTTATTTAAGGAACTGAAAAATGGCCATGGTATTTGAAGCATTGAATGATACCACTAGATAGCAAAGGTATTAGAGTAGGGGAATCATACAGAGACTAGATCATGCTCACCATTGTCGATAATGTTAAGAAAGTGAGGGTTCATTTTGAATGTTATTGGTAGTGAATTACTCACTTAAGTACTACATTGTTCCTTTCTTCCATCTTTATCTCATGGCTCCCTCACCAACTTTTGCATCTGCACTGTGGTCAGCTATTCTTCCTCTCTTATCATCTCCACTCCCATCCCACCTCCTCACCTTAACCATGTTAGCACAAATTCCCACTAGTTGAGCTTCAGACTTTGTGAGATTTTTAGAGGAATAATCCCGATAATTTAGCTCAGACTATGATGTGGTTTCATTTATATTACCTGTTCCTCATTGGTCTAATTTCTCTAAAAAGGAAGGACAGGGATTATATTGACACACTAGTAGCCTGGTGCATGAAATTCATGCAGGGGGGAGTGGGGCATGTCCCTCAGCCCAGCCTGCACCCTCTCCAATCTGGGACCCCTTGAGGGATGTCCAACTGCCCATTTAGGCCTGATTCCGGTAGGATCAGGCCTAAAGGGGCACTAGGACATCCTTCTCACAATCTGGGACTGCTGGCTCCAAACTGCTCACCTGCCTGCCTCCCTGATTGCCCCTAACTGCTTCTGCCTGCCAGCCTGATCACCCCCTAACCACAACCTTGCCAGCCTAATTGATGTCTAACTGCTCCCCTGCCAGCCTGCTTGCCCCCAACTTGCTTCCTCTGCTGGCCTGGTCACCCATAACTGCTTTCCCCTGCAGACTTGATAGTCCCCAACTGCCCTTCCTTGCAGGCCTGCTCCCTCCCAACTGTCATCCCCTGCTGGCCTGATCACCCACAACTTCCCTCCCATGCAGGCCTGGAACCTCCCAGCTGCCCTCCCCTGTTGGCCATCTTGTGATGGTCATCTTGTGTCCACATGACACAAGTCAGCCACATGTCAGCCACACTGACTGACATACCTAATACATGTACACTTTCAGGGAAATCATTAGTAGGAATGATTCCAGAGTATAGAGTAATTGGCTGAGAACAGGAGTCTGTATGTCAAGTTTAACTTCTCTATGTTTATGTATAAACTGAAAACCAAGTTCAAGAGAGATTTTTCAAACAATGAAAGTAAAGACCCCCAAAATAAAAATCAATAAGTAACTGTCTTGAATGTTCTTAACTAGACTGAAAAAAATGGTTTGTTTATTATGCACATCCCTTAAGTAATGGGAGCTAATATAATTTGAATTTAAACCTCTTACTCCAAAGATTGATTAATCTTTCAGATTTGCAATTGCATATTAGGATTACAGTGTTAAATATTTAATATTATTACTTTAATTTTGAATATGCTTTAATTACTCCATATGATTTGAAAAAAATTCTTTCTTATTTAATTTTTATATATACAATGGAAGAAAAATACAATTGTATTACTGTTGATGTTTTTATGATAACAAATTAATTTTAAAAACAATACTTAAAAGTAAACTTTCTAATGCAATTCTTGCTAAGGAAAACACATATCATTTTCCTGAAATGTAAACAAATATAGTTCTCGACATCATCACATGATTAATAAACATGTGGGGTTTACAACCCTTAATCAAATAATGATTTTTAAGAAAATCTGGCAATATATGACCCCTACTTTTATGTCTCATGCTTCTCTCATCTATTTCCTCATCAAAATCTTATGTAACCTTGTTTTAAAACAATTAAATGAATGCTAGGGGATTTCATAGTGAAGACCCTCAAAGTTTCTAAATTTCATCATTAAGCTATATCTAAATTGTTAGTAGTAAGAATGATGGCAGGAAACCAGAGTTGACTCTGGAGTTAAGGATGTGGACTGGACTCTGATGTCTTTAAATTAACCTATGTCCTTTTGACAAAGTACAAAACCACAAAAGTACATCATTTAAAATGAATATCTCTAGCAAAAGTTAAGTCTTATTTTTATCAGCTTAAAAAACACATACTTTAAAATGTCAGTGTGTGCAAGAATTGGTTTGCTTTAGTGTGTGGGGATGATGGGAGCCATAACTATAGGCATGGTGCTCTATCATTGTCTCTGAGTGCTCCCTTAGTGACTTTTGATTTATGTCAGGCAAGTTTACCAACAATACCCTAAGTTTCTTACTGTCTTCAACTGTATAAATCTGATATCTCTATAGCAAAACAGGGCTACTGTTTATAATAAACAAAAATGTCAGATAAAATCAGTTCCCCATATCTAATGAAATGAAGAAGCCAAAACGATAAACTATTTACTATAGATGCTATATTATAAGAATAGTGAACTGAATGCATAAGTGAAAGTTTGAAAAAAGTATTTCTGTTCTTTATGAACTCACTAAAGGCCTTCTGCACAGATTTTTGCAGTGTTGGGAGGTGTGGCCTGTGGGGAACAGCCTGCTGTGGGAATGCCCACTCACCCTGGTCAGCCTAGTGGTTGTGGACCCACTCTGTGAACTGCTGCCCCCTCTGTGGGAGCACTACTCATCCCAGTCAGCAAAGCAGCACTCCCACTGTGGGAACACACTGACCACCAGGGGACAGACAGCTCCTGTGTTGGGTGCCTGCCCCCTGATGGTCAATGCACATCTTAGCAACTGGTTGATAGGTCGTTCTGGTCATTCCACCATTCGGTCATATATATATATGTTATTAAACATCTTAAAAATGGAGACATTAGTTGGGATATAGTTGAATTTTCATTTATTTATTTTTGTTTATGTGAATCAAATGGAATGACATTAAAAAATAAGTGAAGAACAAGAGAATAGAAATCTCAATTTAATTTCTCCCTGATGCTAGAAAATAAAAGATAATTGATGCCACAGGAAAGAACAGGGAGAGAAGACATGTCAATATTACAGTCCTGTAGGGATGGGACTTGGGACAGATCTGGGAATGATCTCACCATCCACAGGCAGAGTGTTGCACTTGGGGCCCTGCTATACTAGAAAGCGACATGATATAATTGGATCCTGGGAAGAAGAGATGCTGAAAGGGTGACTGGGGACCCTGGAAGTTAACAGAGTTAAATGTTCATAAAACACTGAATTATATAGAATAAATGAGATTCCAAACTACCATCTATATTATGGGATTTCTGGGACACAGCACAGGTTTACCTAAGGTTTCTAAGCTCAGGGGCAGTAACAATAAATTACAAAATTATTGCATTTCAGTTCAAAAGGCATAAAATAATCTATTTGTGAAAAAATAAAATAATAATTCAAATTAGGTATATTCTTCAAAGCAACTCATATCTACCCTTTAGAAATGGTAACATCATGAAGAACTGGAAGGCTTTCTGTTCAAGAATAAAGAGAGAGAGAGAGAGAGAGAGAGAGAGAGAGAGAGAGAGAGAGAGAGAGAGAGAGAGAGAGAGAGGCCATTTAATGTAACATGATGTTGGATTGGATTTTGAATCAGAACAAAAAAAGGAAATTTTACTATATAGAACATTATTGGTCAATAGGCAGCATTTGAGTAAAAATGATGTATTGTGTCAGTGTTTAAAGTATTTATTTTGATATGTGTATTGTGGTTAAGCAAGAAAATATTCTTATAATTAGGAGATGCAGCCTGAAGTATTTAGCTGTAAAGGGTCATGATGTCTGCAGTTTACTGTCAAGAGCTGGAGACAACACTAGAAACAGCCAGAGGGATAGGGTAAACAACTGGTGAGTCTAGGTGAAGAGTATGGGCATTTATTCTACTTTTATAACTTTCTTTTAAGTTTCAAATTATTCAAAATCATGACTTAAAAATAAAGACACGATGAATCATTTTTGTTATGGCTTTGTCCATGTCTTACCATGTGTACTTTGAGCCTGTTTCATCTGTGAAATAAAAATAATCTGCCCCTGCCTGACCAGCATGGGTCAGTGGTTGAGCATTGACCCATGAACTAGGAGGTGGCAGTTCGATTCCCAGTCAGGGCACATGCCTGGGTTGTGGGCTCAATCTCCAGTGTGGGGTATGTAGGAGGCAGCCAATCAATGATTCTCTCATTATTGATGTTTCTATCTCTCTCCTTCTCCTTTCCTCTCAATATCCATAAAAAATATACTTGAAAAATAATCTGCCCCTTCTATTGGATAGATAATTATAAGGATCAATGAGATAATGGAGTTCACAGAATACTATTTTTTTCAGATTTGGAAATATATTTTATATAAAAGAAAAGAGTAATTTTCAGACAAGCTACACTTTCATTACAAATGAAATATAGAATTTAGATAATTTAAAACTTTAGCTTTTGTTTATTAATTATAATGCAGCCATTCACTATAGTCCCTCAGTTAAAGAATGCCCTGAGAATGGAACATTTCTCTATAACTATAGTAGGACATTTTAAAATAAATTAAATAGAACTCAAACAATCAAAGAAACATCTATGTGATCATGTGACTATGGGTACTTAATGCTAGCAATATTACGGTTTTAGTGCTATTGTCTTAGAGAACTCTTCCATTTTTTGCATTTTAATTATAAGTAAACAGAGCTCATCATAGTCAGTATCCTGAAGTCTGAGAAGGTTCAATTTGGTGTAAAGATTCAATTTTAGTGTAAAAATATTTTATGTCTCCACTAGGCACTAGTTTATCTGCTGTTTGCTTGAGATTATTTTTTGTAGTTCAGTGTCACTTCACATACCCAAAGTCTTCCTGGTCTTTTGATTTTACTTTCATTAAAACAATAAGGTTTTGATTAATTGTATATTTATACTTTTTCCCATACTTTGGTTGAAATTTATTCAACCATTTATATTATGACCTGGGATACATATAAGAATTGCTGCATCATTCATATAATAGTAGGCCAATATCAATGAAAACCTTGGCCAATAATTTAAATTTTCTTGAGCTCCTTCATCATCATCTAGTCCACTCTCCTATAATTAAAATTCTCAAACAGAAGTAGCACAATTTCTAGTATTTTAAAAAACCAAATCCAGGGTCATCTATTTAATCTGTATTCTTTGTTTTCTCTTTATTTTATGAAGTGATTGACCCAGACACCCTATCCTTTATTCTGGAAATTTCTCTCTTAGACTTCTATTAGATTCACTGTTATTTCTTTGACCATAACCTCTAATCTTACTTATTTGCTATTTTTTTCTCTTACAGCATGCTTCCAAGGAACTTGTCTCAGAATTCTTCTCAATCTTCCTTTGATGTCACCTCTAATTAAGTCAGCTCAAGATGATTCAGAGAAGTCTCTATTTCTCTAGGCTCACCTTTTTTCTTCAGCATGTAGATAGTTACAACCACCTGCTTCATATGACTATCTATCTATCTATCTATCTATCTATCTATCTATCATCATCATCTATCTATCATTATCATCATCTATCGCTATCTGTATATTGTGTGCCAGAGCATCCAACACTCCATGTCCAAAGCCAGGCTACCTGAACATCAGCATTTTTTCAATTCTGTGAAATGGACAAGTTAAAAGAGAAAATTATAATAGAAGATGCATTTGGTATAGGACAGAGGTCTGCAAATTGTAGCTCTGTTGACTAGTGAGTTTGCCAACCACTGGGATAGGGGCTTAATCACAATGAACAACAACTGTAATTATTGGAATCAAGACTCTAGGTCAGTGGTCGGCAAACAGAGCAGCAAACAGTGGCGCGCAAGCTGCATGTGGCTCCTGATCCATAGTTTGCTGACCACTGGGTAGGGTAAGAAAGAGAGCCTCATATAACAGGAATAATGGTCACTATTCTACAGAAAGGGAGAGAGAAACTGGGTACTCCTTGGAGCAACTTTACTTGAGATAGCTAAAAGCAAATTAAGAAAGAGAAGATGTAAAATGAGAGAGAGAGAGAGAGAGAGAGAGAGAGAGAGAGAAATGCTCAGGATAGGTTTGAGCATTTAGCATGACAATAAAACAGCACCATAAGTTCTTTTACTTCTCACTAGAATAGGAAGCTCTTCACTGAATGGAATGTCACTTGAAAAATAACTTATTGTGAAAAAATAAATAAATAACTTATTGTGATAAACTGATCTTCCAAGAACATTAGGTGAAATATATACTTATTATAAAACCTGGCTCTTACTATCACAGAACAGTTGTGCATTAATGCTTAACAATTAGTCAAAGCCTCCCATGGCAGAAAGAGCTAAATTAAAGTTCAATAATACTTTTAAGCTTGAAAGATACCCTATTTGTTAGATAATACAAGGATGTTGAGAAAAGAAACCAAAACCAATTCAATGAGTTTGTAAAATCAAATATTCTTTACTCTAGGTAATCTTAACATTGCTCAATCACTGTAAATCAGATTATTCTCGAGATTGTATTTACATCAAGGCAAATGGTCTTCTACTTACAAATGGAATTTAGTCTCATGAATAGGTAATCTTGTTAAAGTATTGTCAGTCTAACTGAAGTTGATTTGTGTTTATCAAACGTAGAAAATACTAATTAAATATTAGACACAAGTGCTGGAGATATCTCAACATTTGACAGGCACTGTTAGTGCTTCATGGAAGAACTGTGTTTTTTGTTTGTTTGTTTCTGTCTTAGAGGTGAACATTGCTTTTCAGCCTTTTTCTTCTAAATGCAGAAGAAGAAAATGAGGAGAAATGGCCCACATTCACTTCATGAAATTTTGTGTTTGGGGAATATTTGGAATAATTTGGGATTGGTTTTGGGGGGCGTTATTTATGTTTTATCTCCATTGCTACAAACAACACATTTGCCTTTTCCATCTGCTTAATCCCATAGCAGGTTTGTGATTCACAACCACTCATAGCATCTTTGAGCTCCACATAATAGCTTTTATAGGAGACAGACAGTACCAGCCAATTTGAAAAGCAGGTTGAAGATAAAGCCTGATAACTCACGTGCCCTGGCCTGGTGACTGGGCTCACTGCAGAAGCTTGTACCTAATGGGCTGCATGGATCTTCTGTGCTATATATGTATGGGCTTTATGAGGCTTAAAGAAACATTTCCCCTAATACGAAAATAAACCCACCATAATCATTCACTTTGGAGAAATTTTACAGTTGTTGGTTAACTTGCTCCCTTATGCCCCACAATATTCATTAACAGATTTCTCTGTTTATGAGTGATATTATATGTAAATGGTTATGGGAAGCTAACAGATGTAACCAGTGAAATAAATTAGAAGGAAAAGTTGTTTTTTACAGATGGTTCTATTGAATATGCCTTTATCCCTCCTCAACTTTAACATTTAGTTTTCTTTCAACAGAAAACTTTTCTTCACTGACTACGGGAATGTGGCCAAAGTGGAGCGATGCGACATGGATGGCATAAACAGAACAAGGATAATTGATTCAAAGACAGAGCAGCCAGCTGCACTGGCACTAGACCTAGTCAACAAATTGGTTTACTGGGTAGATCTTTACTTGGACTATGTGGAAGTTGTGGACTACCAAGGAAAAAACAGACATACTATTATTCAAGGCAGACAAGTAAGCATAATCTTGTTAGAAAATACAGCTAAAATAATAAAATGCATGGTGTCACATTAAGAAGAAGGCCCAAAATCTCAATGTTGAAAATCCCTTATAAAGTAAAGCTGCGATGGGTCATAAAAATTATGATGTATTTCCTAGATGGGAGAATGTTCTTTCACAGTGTATTCTGTATATTGAATATGCCTCTCATTCTTTCTTTCCCTGTATTAAAAGCGAAGCACACAAAACAAAACAATAAACAACACAAATAAAACAGGAACACCAAATCAAAACAAAAATGCTAGACTAGTAAGAAAGAAATATACGAAAATATGACAGATGTTGCGGCCTACTTACTGAACACTAATTTAAGTAGTTTGTTTATAAAAAAATGAACTATGATTTTTTCCATGTATCATTGGAGATATTATGCTAACAAAAGCAAATGCCTGCTTACAAAAGTACTACTTTAATAGGTTGAATTAAATTTTTCCTTCTGGTATATTCATTACTTCCTAAAACAAGATTTTTGTAAAAATTTGGAAAGAAATTTTTACAGAATTCAAAAACTATACAGATAGTAAAAACTGTATAGTTTCTCCCTTGCTGGATTACAATATTATTTTTCAAATAACAGTCAGTAAACATCTCATAGGAAATCTCTAAATTGAAATGACCAAATTCAATTTTACCTCACTTATTGCACTAATTTCATGTGAGAATTTTATTCTATCAAAATGAATCCTTTTCTTATACAATGCAAAGCACAAATGTTCTGTAATTATCCCTTAAAGTTACTTTTCTTTTCTAATTAACTTTTTACTATGAAATTCTTTCTCTTTCCTTGGAAAATAAACAAATACACTAATCTGTGTGGTAAAAAAAAAATAGGTTTCCACTATTAGAGTTGAGGCTAGATGTTTCTTACCTTCAACTGTCCTAAAATGGTTATGATAGGCCTTCTTTTTAAGCTATATATTATTAAATTTTTAAACAAGGATAAGGAATTCAAATGATTTTCCCCATGACAAAACAGTTTTTTAATGTCTGAAATTTTTATTATCCAGTTATTTTTTCCTTTGTATTGTCTGGTTTTGCTGGTCTGCCACTAAATAATCCAATATATAAGTTACTTGGCCATTATGTAATCCAACAGATACATTTTTGAAGAGTTTGGGCTGTAGGAAGAATGGTCTGTTCACCATTCCTCCCATCTCTACTGGGGTAGTTAGCAGAGCAGGCAGCAATGTACTTACTTTATGGGGAACAGACCCTTCTGAAGGCAGTCAGGGAGACAGTGAGTAAAATTGGATGTTACTATGTGTACATGTTTTCTACTCTGACCAATTCAAATGCCCCCTCGGTGATCTTGCTTTCTCTCCTGGGATGTGGATTGTCTAGTTATATAGAGTGTAATGTGAGCATATCACAACTATACACTTCTGGATGACTGGCCCCAAATTCTGAGCCAAGCATGCATGAGATTGGTGGTAATGGAAGAGTTCATTTGGCTTGTAATTTTTATAGAAAAAAATTCCCTGAGCAAAATTGGGCCATAGGTATATTTAGTTAATATGATGTCAGCTATATTGAAAATATATCATTATATACATGTAAGCTCACACAAACAAACACAAACATACCCTAACTAAAAAAAAAAAAAAAAAAGATTATTTGCACTTTAACATTAAGTGATTCAACCCATTAATTCTACTCTTTCACTTTTAGCCTAGACATGAAGAAATGAGATATGGTATAAAAACAACATGCAGTCTTGATCAGAAATAGTAATGATGAGTCATAGAGGCTTCAGAAATAACAAAATCAAATGATTTTGCTTAAAATACAGAACTACTAGTAACAAGATTTCCTAATTAAAATAGAAAAAAATTGTAATGTGATCTACAAATATTTTTACAGTCAACCCATACATAGTTTCTCAGGTTCTCTTAACTATAAGTCTATACTAAAATACAATATATTACCAAAGTATAGTGAAAATGCTTTCTTATCAAAATTTCTACAGAAAATCATTTAACAGCTCTACCATATCCTGAACCAGAATCATTTTAATTTAAGTGTAACACAAGGAATACCCAAAGGCCTAGCATGTGCCTTTAATGGAAAACCAGTATACTCATTATTTCTCTGTTTTACCGGGAATGTTCCTTGACTTTAATATTTCTATTCTTACCCACAATCTTTATGATCTCTGCCATGGAGGATACTAAAGTGTCATGGATAGCAATAAACATTGTAACTTTCAAGCAAATGGTTCCATTTCTATTATAAATAGGCTTTAGAAATAATGTGATTTCTTAGTGAAATAATGACATTTTATTTACAATTATTCCAAAATATGTGATTTCATCATTTATTATTTTTCATGCTGGGCAACTATTAGTCTAATTATACCTTGGGATTTTTATTAAATGGAATTTTTAATTTATAAAATTGAATGAATTTTTTAAAGTACTTTCAGCATTAGTTCTTTCATAGACAGAGCTATGCTTTTGAAGATTCTACATATCCATGTCTATATGAGCAAAAAGCCCATAAAAGTGCCTCCAATTTTATAACAGTACTATATGCATATTAATGAGTATACTTAAAGGTTTGGTTTTTGCTAGCTTTTGAAAAGGAGCTACTGAATATGTTTCCTTAATGAATCATAAATAAAATTTTCTCCCATGCATTTGTAACTGCTTTAGCCACTATTGCATGTTTTATTCTCAGAGTAATTTTTTAAATTAGTGCAATGTTGAATTTTTTGAGAGTAAATGAACAATAATACAGTGTGACTCTGCTACTAAGGGAATTGTTCAGACCAGTAATTAGCAATCTGTTTTTCTTTGAAATCAAAAGCAGCATAATTAAAAATCTAGTTATTTTTATCCCTCTTTGTAGGTCAGACAATTTTATGGTATAACTGTGTTTGAAGACTATTTATATGCAACCATTTCTGATAACTTCAATATTGTAAGGATAAACCGATTTAATGCCACAGATATGCATTCATTCATTAAAATGGAAAATGCTCGGGGACTCCGAATTTATCACAAAAGAACTCAACCTATAGGTAAGATGCCAGACTTCTTCATAGCCTTCATAATGGTGAATTGAATGGAGTTATGGTCTTTGTGCATTTGTATTATGCTGAAGTGGGTAAATCATGAATTCTCTGTTTGGATTAACAAACGTGTACATGTCTGCTTGACACAATGGGATAGAGCTCCCTTCTCAAGTCTAAATGACAAATTGTTCAGTTCCTGGTGATTCATTTCTACAACCATAAAGTTAAAATGAGAGCTAGATTTAGATTCAGGAATGAGCTTTCAGTCTTCAGGCTTGCAGTCAGGAAACCTAGATGCTAAGACACTAAGAGTTTTTTAGTATTATTTCATAGAGAACTTTCAAATCAGGTGATTTTATTACAGTACTGATTCAATTTTATTATAATCATTGGGGTCTTTTGACTTAACATCCTAAGGTGTGTTTTTTTAATCCATGTTTATTAAAAATTTTTAATGACTAAACTGCAGTGTTTCTAAGTATTTTCAAAAACACAAACTAGTTATTTTGCATATTAGGTTAGTGATGTTTATTCATGAGTACAATTTAGGCTAAATCATATCCTATATAACAAAAGCCTAGTGACCAAATGGTGGAACAACCAGAATAACCCATTGTCCAGTCGCTATGACTACCAGACTCTGAAAGGGTGCAGGCCACTCCTGGTATCATGTACTGACTACCAGGGGGCAGACACTCAACAGAGGAGCTGTCCCTAGTGGTCATTGTGCTCCTATAGTGGGAGTGCCAATCAGCTGAATGGGTTGAGAAGCTGCTCCCAATCCGAACCGTGGGTGATGGCAGGAACTTGGGCTGCAATCATCTCCTCCTTGCCCCAGGCTCCTCCTCACTCCCTGTCACCTTCTCTGGATGCCTGCAGACCCCACAGTAGCGCTGGCCACACAGTACTGTTGCAGGGGTTGCAGAGCTGACCCTTGAGGCTGGGAAGTGGGTTCATGGCTGCTGCAGGACTGAGGCCCACTCAGTGCTATTGTCTTTTGGCCCCGGCCCCAACCCCGGTACCCTGGAGATGCAAGTGCTCTGGCTCCAAAGCATATGCCAGACCAGGGAGCGGCCGCTCAGAGGGCAGGTCCACAGCTGCTCTCATACAGAAATGAGCAGCATTCCCACAATGGGCCTATCCCAGCAAGCCCACCCCCTACTCATGCACAAATCCCATGTACTGGGCCTCTAGTATAGAATAACGTAAATACAAAGACCATACCCCAAACTTTCCATCATCTTTTTGTGCTTCAAATCAACACTAATTTATAATTATCTGAACATTAACATACGAGAAAAAATAAATTATCATCATAAGAATGCTAAGGCGTGTCAGGGATAGGGCTAGTTTACAATTAGATATTGAATCACTAGAGGAAGTCCCATTGAAATAACATTGAGTGACTACAAAAAATCGTGGCACAATTTCTAAATGTATAGCAGTTTTATTATGAAAAGAAAATTCCCATGTTATTCATTGCAATTTCAAGTAATTGATGTTCAAAAATCAGTATAATTACAATAATACATGAAATCTTACTGACATTTTCCTAATACAGCCCTTTCTCTTGGATTCACCATTTTGTTTCTCATCCTTTCCACATGGTAATTTTTCTGTTCTTTTTTCCTATTCTCGAACTTCAACACTTATAAAATGACCTTCTACTCCTCAATCTCCACGTGCAAACTCAGTCTCCTCCTTTTGCCAATTCCGATCACACACACACACACACACACACACACACACACACACACACCGCAATTCATTTTGTAAGAGAATTCTCAAAATGGCAATGGCTTCCATAAAGATAATCACAGAATTACCTTTAGTTTAGGTTAGATAATTATGGGTTATTATAAATAAATCCCTTTTCTACTTAACAACCTAATTGGGATACGTTTACAATATCTTTTGTATTTGAAATAAATGTATATATTTTTTAAAGCAAAACAAGCATGCACCAAATAGTTTAATTTTGCTTACATATAAACAGTTTAATATAAAAACATATTATATCTCAGAATTATTTTTAAATGTAGTCAAAGGAAGATTTTTGCAATCCCTATCTATTTTCTATGGAGTTTACACTCTTTCTAATTGATTCTGGTACTAAATAGTTTGTGTGTGTGTGTGTGTGTGTGTTTTGCTAGGATTCTTCTAATACTGTAAAAAAAAATTCCACATACTGATGCACATAATTACCTTGTCTTTGGAGAATTTCAAGTTTACTGTTTCTATTTGTTGTAGTCAGAAGCCATGCATGTGAAGTGGATCCATATGGAATGCCAGGGGGATGTTCGCACATCTGTCTGCTCAGCAACAGCTACAAAACGCGGACCTGTCGCTGCAGGACTGGCTTCAATTTGGGAAGTGATGGCAGGTCATGCAAAAGTATGTTGTCAAAATCAAACATTTTGCCAACAGCTACTGCTTCAGAATGGGGTTTTTAGTATTAATTAGCAGCATCAACATCAATAATAACATGAGACTTTATTAAGTGAAATCTGCCTGCAAATATGTGGCAGTCAGTTTTTTCAAAATCAATATTGAGTGGTTTTGTGCATGTGTTTGTGAATGTGTGCATTGTATGTATTATGTGTGTTTGACAATGTGAATAAGACAACTAACTGGGCTGTAGAGTGACTAAATTTATGGATGTCCTGGAAATATACTTTAGTAAAGTCTTTTAGGAAGACACTTCTCTTTATTCCTTAAATAATGTTTATGGCTGAAACTGGTTTGGTTCAGTGGATAGAGATTCGGCCTGCAGACTGAAGGGTCCCGAGTTTGATTCCAGTCAAGGGCATGTACCTTGGCTGCGGGCACATCCCCAGTGCGGGGTGTGCAGGAGGCGGCTGATGGATATTTCTCGCTCATCTATTTTTCTAACTTTCTATCCCTCTCCCTTCCTCTTTGTAAAAAATCAATAAAATATATTTATATAAGAAAAAGAATGTTTATGGTCTAGTAATCTTAAATCATTGATTGACCAGATTTTCTCCTATCTAGTACATTACTAGTAAGAGGTATGGTTAGGCTAATAGAAATTTACACAAAACAGTGTTTCACCTTATTTAGTATCGCTGGGAAGTGAAATTAATTTTATTATTTAATGTTCCAGGTAAATGGAGCTTTGCTAATTCATATTTTTTATAATTTTTAAAAGCTTCTAATGGATATATCTTCATTTTAGTCTTGAAATATGCTAGTGCAATTTAGTTCATGTTTATGCAAATAAGCTATTTTTATAAATGACTTTTTTAAGTTTAAATTTTTGCACAGAAATTAGTTAATGTCCTTATTTGGGGGTATTTACAACTTTATATATAGATATATATTAGAATGGCCCTTTTAGAAATGGTATCTACATGGAGAATATTGCTCTTGAAATGTCCCCCAAAATACCATAAATGTTTTAAAGGTATGATGACTGATTTTTATTATGTCCATTTGTCTTCATTTTGTCATAGCAAGGCTTTTTATTTCTTTCAGTTGTCTCCCTTTGGTCACTGTCCTACCATATTTTCTATTTTGTTGTCATGTGTTTGCTGGGGACTATGAAATGAGACCTCAAAAGTGGTTATAGTTTTATTGTACAAATAGAAGAATAGTAGTACTAATGTATATATAATTTATATTGATTTTAGAGAGGAAGGGAGAGGGAGAGAGAGATAGAAACATCAATGATGAGAGAGAATCATTGATCATCTGCCTTCTGCATGCCCCACACTGGGGACTGAGTCTGCAACCGGGCACGTGCCTTGACTGGGAATCAAACCATGACCTCCTGGTTCATAGGTAGACTATCAACCACCAAGTCACACCAGTCAGGCACTACTTTTAAATTGAGAACCAAAGGGCTCAATGGTTTTAAAACATGTACATTTTAGTATTTTGTTTTTATTACTAATTGCAGATAAAATGTTGGATATGTGCAAATGACAGATCTCATGTTTAGTAAATCCTCTGGAAAATAGAGGGTCTGTGTCAGAAGTCTCAAGATAGAAGTTGTGTGTGTGTGTGTGTGTGTGTGTGTGTGTGTGTGTGTGTGTGTGTGTGTATGCATACATGTGTGTATAACCAGCCTTTAAAATGTCCTGGTTGTCACTTGAGAAGTTATGATATGTCATGTAAAAATAAAATCATACACATATATGCACACATTTTGGGGGGTAAGTATAAGATCAGAGTTGCATAAGTTTCAATCACCCCTAATTTAGTGTTAATCAGGGAACATTTATATGAAATGGAACATTTCTAGGTATTTTAAACAGAGTCAAATGCAAACAGTTGCTTACAAAATTATTAAAATCCTGAAGTAGCAGATTCTAAAATTCAGAACATTCCTCAAAAACTATCATCAAACAAACCTGACTTAAAGCTGGGACATCTGCCAAAATCAGAAGCTAGGGCATCAGGACACCAATGTGGTAACTTCTGAAACACATCCTTTGAGCTGAGAACCAAGAGTCAGGAACTTGCACTGTTACAGAGGACCGGAAAAAAACCAAGCCATACTTAGAGAAAGGGAGTTACATTTTATTAAGGGCAGGGCCAGAGAAATTGCCTTTCCAAATTCTGGTCCCCCCACATGGAGGAAACTTTTTTATTTATACTTTTCCTAGCTCTTTTGTCTCCCAAATTTGGAATGAGACTTCCTGGTTTTCTGGGAAAGAAGGCCTATGTGCTGGAAAGGGGCCAGGAGATCAAATCTCAAGGCCTGGCCTGGTGTCAGCACTGATAATTCCATCTGGGGCATAGTCCCCAGCCTCTCAAATGGGAGTAGTCTTATTTTCCTTATTATTTAAGCAAGCAAGCATTTACAAAAGCCAAAATAGCAAGGTTAAAATTTCAAACAGCAGTTTTTATATAAGATGACTGCTTCAGCACCACAACTGTTAGCTCCCGAAACATGTAACAACCAATGGTACAATACTGGTAAACAAAGGAAAACATTACAGAACATAACAGAAAGACACCCCTTCCTTGCCGTTTGGTATACACAAAGGGAGAAGGTCAGTGTCAAAAACTCAAATTCTCCATTGGATAAACACCAACAGATGCAGCAAAAGACAGCCTCATTTCCATATTCCAAACCTCAGCTTATAGATCTGTTTTGGGGTACTTAAATCAAATCCAGAACCATGGCCATATGGCCATCTGTGGAATGTTGTTTTCAGTTTTAAGTTTTATACAGTACAACAAGACACAGTAAAAAAAACACAAAACTTTAAAGTAGGTATTAAATGCCTAAAATAAGTGATTAAAGAAAACAAGGAAAGAGTTATCATTCTTATTTAAAATATACATACACATAGGTATACACACACACACACATACATTAAATCAATAAAATACCAGGTTTACCAATTACCAGTTAAAACACGTATTAAAAGTGAAAGCAAAAATAAATGTTAACAAAACTGAGTATGAGAAAACCAGCCTTCTTATGTATTGATAATATAATTGGAAATTGTTTTAACTATTGTAAAGATGTCAATACATTTTTAAAAATGTACAGCTAATACTATCCTTTTACTACCCTTTAACAAGTTATCCCACTTTGGACTGAAGAAATTTATTTAAGTGCATTTATAATAATAATACAAACTCAGAAACAATCTAAATTTCTAATAGTAGGTAAGTAGCTATGTTGCATTACCTCTCTAGTATCAAACAAGATGCTGCCATTGGAATGAATGTTTTAAAGACATTTTAATGAGGCAATAAAATATCATTAAATTTTTAAAAATTAGGTTCTAAAATATATATATGATACATCTATTTTTATTAAAGAAAAATATACATAAATTTGGTATAAAATACTCAAGACTTAATTTAATTTTATTTTTTCTATAGGGCTAAGGTTATTTATCTATTCTTTTTTTTTTCTTTATAATTAAGGCATTACATATGTTTCTTAATCCTCCCATTTCCCCTCAATCCCCAACTCATGCCCTCACCCCCCTGGTGTCTGTGTCCATTGGTTAGGCTTATATACATACATACAAGTCCTTTGGTTGATCTCTCCCCCTTACCCCCACCCTCCCCTACCTTTCCTCTGAGTTTTGACAGTCTGATTGATGCTTCTCTGTTGCTAGATCTGTTTTTGTTCATCAGTTTGTGTTGTTCATTATTTTCTTTGAATGAATAACATCATGTGATATTTATCTTTCTCTTCCTGGCATATTTCACTTAGCATAATGCTCTCCAGTTCCATCCATGTTGTTGCAAATGGTAAGAATTCCTTGTTTTTTACAGCAGCGTAGTATTCCATTGTGTAGATGTACAACATGTTTAATCTACTCATCTGCTGAGTAGATTAAACAGTATTTAGGCTGTTTCCAAATCTGAGCTATAGTAGATTGTGCTGCTATGAACATAGGGGTGCATATATCCTTTATGATTGGTGTTTCCAGTTTCCTGTGATATATTCCTAGAAGTGGGATCACTGGGTCAAATAAAAGTTTCATTTTTAGTTTTTTGAGGAAACTCCATACTGTTCTCCACAGTGGCTGCACCAGTCTATATTCCCACCAGCAATGCATGAGGGTTTCTTTTTCTCCACATCCTTGCCAGCACTTGTCATTTGTTGATTTATTGATGATATCCATTCTGACAGGTGTGAAATGGTACCGCATTGTCATTTTGATTTGTATATCTCAGATGATTAATGACTTTGAGCATGTTTTCATATGTCTCTTGGCCTTCCTTATGTCTTCTTTCTAAAAGTTTCTATTTAGGCCATTGCTCATTTTTTATTGGGTTGTTTATCTTCGTTTTGTTAAGTTTTTGAGTTCCCTGTAAATATTGGACATTAAACAAACCCTGTATCAGTGAAAACATTGGTAAATATGTTCTCCCACACAGTAGGCTTTCTTGTTGCTTTGTTGTTGGTTTCATTTGTTGTGCAAAAGCTTTGTATTTTATTTTCTCTTTAGTTTCCATTGCCCTAGGAGCTGTATCAGTGAAGAAATTACTTTGGCATATGTCTCAGATTTTGCTGCCTGTAGAGTCCTCTAGTATTTTTATGGTTGTCCATCTTATGTTTAAATCCTGGATCCATTTTGAGTTTATTTTTATGTGTGGTGTAAGTTGGTGGTCTAGTTTCAATTTTCCCAACACCATTTATTGAAGAGACTGTCTTGACTCCATTGTATGTCCATGCCTCCTTTGTCAAATATTAATTGACCATAATGGTTTGATTCGATTTCTGGGTTCTCTATTCTATTCCATTGATCTGTATGTCTGTTCTTATGCCAGTACCACTTTTGAGAACAGTGGCTTTATAATACAGTTTGAAATCTGGTATTGAGATCCCACCTACTTTGTTCTTCTTTCTCAGTGTTACTGCACTGTTCAGGGTCTTTTCTTTATTAATTTGCAAATTCATATGCACTACTTTAAAATAATATAACACATTATTTAAAATATGCTCAGACCCTGAGAGACTTTAAGGACAATAAGGAAGAGGAATATGAATATTCTTTACCCAGTAATTTGGTTTCTGGAAATGTATACTAAGAGATCATCTAAGAAAATATATAAACTAGCAGGTTGAAAAAGGTGCTTATCTCGGTATTATAATAATAAAAGATAAAAAAAACCAACCTGGAAGTGGTTTGGCAAATTATCATGTATTATACTGATCATACTGAAAGAATGTCAAGCTTAAAATAAAGAATCAACACAGAACATAATTTTGATACTAAGATGTAATAACAAAAGTAGCATATAAAAATGGAATACCCCCTTCTATGTAAGTTGCATTAGAAAACTAGATAGATAAATTAAATCTGAAATAGTTACACAAAGGAATATAATATAGCAATGAAAATGAATAAACAATGAATACAACTATGGATGAATATCAATAATGCAAGAAAAATAAAATTAATTCATAAGAGAATTCACACATATAATTCAAACATGTAAAGTTAAATAATCTACAAATACATATATTTGTCTAAAACTTTTACAAAATACATTATGGACTCAGTAATCAGGCTATCAATGGCTCTGGGATACAATTTGGATCTGTGCATGTCTTCCCATGTTCTGGGAATATTCTTAAGAATATGGTCTAGGTACATGAGATTTGTCTTATTTTTATTCTATATATATTGAAATGTTATAAAATTTGATTATGTATGTTTAATATTCAATATCATTAATTAAAAATATAAAGAAAATATAGAGAATTATAATATAGTTTATATTGAAGGTATTATGTTTCTGTGCTATTAGTTTTTCTTTTTTTCAAATTTTCTATAATTTAGACATTTTACTAAATATCTCATGGTCTGGTTTTTCAAATATAATTGAGTCATTTATATCCTCCATTTTAAAATAAAACAATATGTTTTCCCTTTCATATAAAGTAATTACTTTAAAATCGTATAGACTAAATTAAGTGTAGGGTGTCCCAGCAATTGGAAAATCTTGCATATGTTTTTATATAAAACTCTGGAGGAGTTATTTCACTCTACAAAAAATAACTTGATTTTGGCATTTTAACCCAGGAGGCAGTTTTGTCTTGGAATTTTGTTTTTGTTTTGTTTTGGTAAGTGCTGTGTTGTACATCAGAGTTACTGGCATTGACCTCTAACATACTAATTAAAATGCAAAGAAACAAGTGATGCCTTAACTGGCATTTGATATCATTTCTTAAAAATGTAAATTACATGATTAGATAACTGTCATATATTCACATGCAAGTGTATGTTGCTGTGCCTGTGTGAGTCTTTTGTTTTCCTCTGACAGTTTGTAGATGCAAACTCTGAGGGGTGGGGGAGAGTGTTTTATCTATTCTGAAGTGTTAGCATTGTCAAACATAATGGATTCTATAATTGGTATCTGCAAAATGTGTTAGGTAAATTATAATGAATTGTAAAATTAAATATGCCGGATGTTTTGATAAATGTCCATTTTACAATTACAAGTTTTCCATGATTTTTCTTTTTTTCTTTCTTTCTTTACTTTTCTTTCTTTCTTTCTTTCTTTCTTTCTTTCTTTCTTTCTTTCTTTCTTTCTTTCTTTCTTTCTTCCTTTCGGCATGCTGACAACACTTACAAACAAAAAAAATAACTAAATATAACCCATTCACGGAAGTAATTTCTGTTTTAATTAAAGTAATGCAATGAGCTTGCCTTCTTGCATCAAGATACATTTGGCATATTTTAGAGTGTAATTTTTGGTATTGAATTTTAAAAACGTTAATTGTGCCAGTTAATTAAACGGTAGCATTATGCAGTGTAAGAAGATTAGGCAGCATCAGTTGTTTATGTTTGTAATCTTCATTCTGCAGGACCCAAGAATGAGTTGTTTCTTTTTTATGGGAAAGGACGCCCAGGAATCGTTAGAGGAATGGACTTGAATACCAAGATAGCTGATGAATACATGATCCCCATAGAAAATCTGGTAAACCCTCGAGCTTTAGATTTTCATGCCGAAACCAATTATATCTACTTTGCTGACACCACCAGTTTCCTAATTGGCCGGCAGAAGATCGATGGCACAGAGCGAGAAACCATCCTAAAAGACGGTAAGTGACAATGTGTAACATTAACGTTAAACTGCCCAGAGATAAAGACCATTGAAGGGACAAATGTAATGTATGTCAAGCTAACTTTAACCAGAACCCAAGTTACCATTGATTTAAAAATATATATTAATTTGTCTTCAGTAATATTATTTCTACATGTTTTTCCCATACTAGCATATTAAAACCTTCAGTATAAAGTTGAACTTTCAATTATCTGCTACATTTTACATATCACAGGAATTAAATTGAGCTCTGTATCCACTTTCATGGAAAAACATAAATTTACTAGTATTTGTTTATAGTTCTACTAGAGGCCCAGTGCATGAAATTCATGCACTGGGAGAGGGGGGTTCATTCCTCAGCCCGGCCTATGTCCTTTTGCAGTTGGAGATTCCTCACTCCTTAATACCCACCTGTTTGTTGCTCCCTATCACTTGGCTCACTGCTCCTTAGTGCTGCCACAGAGGTTCCTGCCATCATCACTGCACTTGCCAGCTGTGAGCCCTGCTTCTGACTGAGTAGTGCTCTCCCTATGGGCCTGTGGGAGTGCATTGACCACCAGAGGACAGCACCTACATTGAACATCTGCCCCATAGTGATCAGTTTATAGTGATCAGTCATTCCATCTTTCAGTCGATTTGCATATTAGGGTTTTAGTATATAGGATTTTGAATGTGAACTGTAAATAA
Organism: Antrozous pallidus; assembly: GCA_027563665.1. NCBI lineage: Eukaryota > Metazoa > Chordata > Mammalia > Chiroptera > Vespertilionidae > Antrozous > Antrozous pallidus. The sequence continues at coordinate 76,244,664 of CM050508.1, forward strand.
AAAAATAAAATTTAAGAAAGAACCAAATAAAATTTTATATCTGAATTTTTTAACATGTATATATTTTTAATTCTCACTTGAGGATATTTTTAAAATAGATTTTTAGAGAGAGAAACATCCATGTGACAGAGAAATACCAGTAGGCTGCCTCTGTACCTGCTCACCCACAGGGATCTAACCTAAACCTATGTATGTGCCCTACCCTAGAATCCAACCAGAAATTCTTTGGTGTGCAGAGTTAGACCCCAACAAATTTAGCCACCTGGCCAGGGAAGATCTGAAAAAAAAAATTTAGGTCCTTGTCATTGTGGATCAGTAGTTAGTGTGTCCTCCATGCACCAACAGGTCATGGATTTAATTCCAGGTGAGGGCACATACACAGGTTGTGGGTTCCATACCTATAGAATTGCTTGGGCAATGTTTCACTTTCTCTTTCCCTCTCTCCCTAGCATCAATGAAAAAAACATGTCCTCAGAGGAAGACTTAAAAAGAAAAAAAAAATGCTAGTTTGGTTCAGTGGCACTCTAAAGAGTACCATTTGGATTCTGATCAAGAGCATGTACCTGGGTTGCAGGCTCAATCCAGGGCCCCGGTCAACCAATTGATGTCTCTCACATTAGTTTCTATCTTTTCTCTCTCACTTCCACTCTGTTTAAAAAAAAAAAAAAGTCTAATGTCCTCAGGGAGGATTAACCAAAACAAACAAAGAAACAAAGGCCCATCCTCAGTGTGATTATTGAAGGAGCATATGAAGTATCCCCATTGTCATAACAATTCTTAAATATTGCTTTTTACTTTATAAATAATTAAAATTCAGTTCTTTAGAGTTTCTCTTGAAATATCAGTGTCTGTAAAGAAACTTTAGTTGTTTATGCCTATTGTTATTTACAAATATCTATACATATGTAATATATATATACTATATATATGCATACATACATACACACATATATACACAAACTTAAAGTCGGTGGATTTTATGCATTACTTGGCTTAGTAACAACCAATTAAGAAACAAAAATAATATAACTTTGGTACAAGTAGAAAAGATCTTTAATAATCAAGCAAACCAAACCTTTGATAGGCTGCTAGACACATGAGCATGTTAATTAATGATTTTGGAGCAGTTTCCTCATATATACAGACTACTTCTAAAATACTTTAGAAATCCTTGATTTAGGGAACAATAATTACAACCTTATTTTATGAAGGACACTGTGATAACTATCAAAGTTTATTTAAAGGATTTAGGAATTGGCCACTGCCTTCAAGAAATCCATGGTCTACTTTTGGGGATAATGTAAGCGTACAAAAACTGTAAAGGGTTTGAAGTGCTTACTTTAATTAAGAAGTTCAAAGATGGCTCAAGGAAATATATGATGAATTAAGAACATCCATGTAAGGTAAAATCACAGGGAGGAAGAGAAGTCTTTATGGAAGTATTCCCAGTGAACTTTTTGTGGGGAGAGGTTATTTTGACTAGATCTTAAAAAGAAGAATGTTAAGGAGAGGGGAAGGACATTCCATCAAAACAAAACAAAAGCACATTCTCTAGAAAGAGCATGAGGGGAACATTGAACTCATTACTACAGGAGGTTTGTTTAAGGTAACAGTGACAGAGTAGATGTGAAAAGTGAAAGGTGGTGAAATAATACACCTTAAGTGTAAAATGAAGGGTCTTGGATAAAAATCTTGAAGAGGTAAGAGACAGGAAGTACTTTTAAGCCAAAGAATAATATGAATCAAATGATATTTTAGGATCATCAGTCTGATAGTGGAGTGCAGAATGAATCAGAGAGAAAGAGAGAAAATAAAAGCAGAGAGACAGACTAACATTATTCACAGCATGACAGGTAAAGAGTGGTGGTCTGCTATCTTTTAAAGGAAATGCGGGCCACATAAAGAGATTTTTCACTCACCTCAGGTTCAATTTAAGTCAAACCTTTACTGATAAAAAGTACAGTTTTCACGAGTGACAAATGAAGTACTAAAATGAAGAAAAAAAAACCCACTCCTGTTTTGTCTTTTTTTTTTTTTGTCCAATTATAGTTAAGATTTGTGCTTTACATTGGACATGGCAGAGGCTATGTGCCTACTTTTCTCTGTAAAGTGACAACATCAGATAGTAGGGACTTGACAATTTTAGGACAATGAACTTGCATATTCTAAGCAGTAGATACGTTTGGATTGCTCTATTTTTTATTAAACATTTTCAAGAGGGACTGAAATATAATTTGAAGGATTCTTGGTTTCTTTTTAAAAAGTGTCAGTTCCAAGAAGTGTCTGAATGGTCTGGCTAATAATCCTAACTTTGACAACCATATCTTATCAGTGACATTGGCTGGTTTTTGCACTCCACCAAAGCAACAGAGATCAACTCTCATAGCAGCTTGACTTCCAAGAAAATTTTTATAGTTTCGCTTTGGCAGTTTGATGGTTATGAGAATATTTTGAGATTTTCACACATGAAATATACTACCATTTTGATATTCCTACACAAGGGACATTAATGTATTTTATTAGCTTACTGGAGGCCCGGTGCACAAAATTCGTGCATGGGGGGCGGAGGGTGTCCCTCAGCCCAACCTGCACCCTCTCTAATCTGGCACCCCTCAAGGGATGTCCAACTGTCCATTTAGGCCCAATCCTACTGGACATTTTTCTCACAATCCAGGATTGTTGGCTCCAAACTGCTTTCCTGCCTGCCTCCCTGATTAACCCTGACCACTTCTGCCTGCCAATCTGATCACCCCCTAACCACTACCCTGCCAACCTAATTGATGTCTAACTGCTCCCCTGCCAAACTATTTACCCGCAACTGCCCTCCCTTTCAGGCCTGGTCCGCCCCAACTGTCCTCCCCTGCTGGCCATCTTGTGGTGGCCATCTTGTGTCCACATGGGCGCAGGATCTTTGACCACATGGGAGCAGACCTCTTGTGTGTTGGATTGATGGTCAATCTGCATATTACCTTTTTATTAGATAGGATAGAGGCCTGGTGCATGGGTGGGGACCGGCTGGTTTGCCCTGAAGGGTGTCCTAGATCAGGATGGGGGTTCCCTTGGGGCTTGGGGTGGCCTGGGCAAGGGGCCTGTTGTGGTTTGCAGGCCAGCCACGCCACCCAGCAACCCAAGTAGAAGCCCTGGGATCTGGGATTAATTTATGTTCTACAATTGAAACTTTGTACCATGGAACGGAGCCAAGCCTTCTGCTCACTCCATGGCGACAGCCATTTCTGTTTGAAACTTTGTAGCCTAGAGTGGAGGCCTAGGCACCAGAGCTGTAGACACTATGCTTCATCACCCCAGCGCCCTAAGCCTCTGCTCTCTTCAGCCACCATTTCTGTTAGGATTATGTTTCTTCTATAATTGAAACTTTGCAGCATTGAGTAGAGTCCTTGACCAGCAATGGCAGGTGGAAAGCATGCCTTCCTCCATTGCTGGAGAAACCCAAGCCTCCCTCTTGCTCTCAGTAGTGGCAGCCATCTTGGTTGGGATTATTTGCATAATTTGCTCCTGATTGGCTGGTGGGTGTGACTATGGGCATGGCTTGATCGGAGGTATGGTCAATTTACATATTACTCTTTTATTAGATAGGATCATTTTTTCTTACCAGTAAGGAGAATAATAATAGATACTATGACACAATATTAACATGTCAAAACAGAATTTATATTTGGCAAATTATAATTTGTGATTCTTGGAAACAGAAAGATCAAGTTCTCTGTGTATTCACTCATTTAACTAGAGTATCTATAATTCAACCTGAAGACTGAGAGGCAATGCTTAGTTTGACAAATAATTCTGTAAGTTTTGTAGAAATTTTCAGTCTTAGATAAATTTGTGTGGTTTGAAGTACAAGACTATAAAGATTTTATCTGCAGCCTGGCCAGCGTGGCTCTGTGGTTGAGGGTCGACCTATGAACCAGGAGTCCACAGGTTCGATTCCTGGTCTGAGCACATGCCCAGGTTGTAGCCTCAATCCCCAGTAGGGGGTGTGCAAGAGGCAGCTGATTGATGAGGTTTTTCTCTCATCAATGTCCTATCTCTCTCCCCCCTTCCTTCCTCCCCCACCCCCAAAAAAGATTTTATTAGCAAATAAAACACTATCTTAGACACTGTGTCAGCTCAGTCTTTTCTATAAAAAAAAAAACAACACAACATTTAAATAAAAGACCCATCTCCATTATTCTTGGACTTTTTTATTTTATTTTGATTGAATGATTGATTGATTTTAGCTCAAAGATTCATTGAAAAACCTCTTAAATGTAATAAACTATGAAAATGCAGAAATAGTGCAAATCAATCATGGCTCTTCTGTCACCTTAGCTTTTTCAGGTGTGATACTTTCTCAGAGGTTTTGTACATTAGGAAAAACCAACTTTAGAGAACTCCATTCAAAGATCTCTTTGAGGTCCCATGAAAGCTTTATCACTAAAGTTTAAGTGAAAATATTTCTCCATTATCCTTCCTACCACCTTGCAAATTTAAATGGTAGAGACTAGATACTTATGAAACTGCAACATCTGTCTCCAAAGAAATCTCCTAATATTCTTCCCTCTTGCCATTGTATTCCCTTTACACTATTGATCTGGTTGAGGCATCCATGAGTTGTGAAAACAATTCTAATCAAATTGATTGAAAAATATGAGGATTTTTTTTTCTCACAGTGAATTTGATACCCTTTCCCCTCATAATTTTGGCTTCTAATCAAAGCCATTATAAGTGTCACAGCAAGCTGTTATTGCTTGTGATTCTGCAAGAACCATCCAGCAAATTGGGACATGTTCTAATAGACATTCGGCTGTGGTCCAACTGATACCTGCAAAGGAGATAGAAGAAAATCAACAGGAAGACTATTTTGAAATTCATTTAAGCATAAAGGTGGCAAAAAATAGTATTTTCACTCACCTTATAACCTTAGGTTGTTTTTTAAATTTGATTTTAATATCATCTAGTCTTAATTTTTATTTTAAATATTTAAAAATACTTTTTCAAGACATGGAATTGAACTTAAAAACAGAATTAAAAAAAATAACCAACAACATAAAATCACACAAAGAGCCCTTGAGGCTCCTTGACAATGCAATCAGTAGAGCATCTACCTTCCCATCCTTTCTCCAATTGTAACAACTCAGATGTGCATTTGCCTATCATTTGTGTTTGTAAGAGTGAAAAAAACAGACGTGGCATATTTTCTAAAATGCTCTATTTCTGCTCAGTGAATAATATTTTCTGAGTTAACTTTTCAATTCAAATTATCCAGAATCACAAAATATAGAAAGGGTGTACATAAAAAGTACGTGTTTTTTTTTTCCCCAGTCCCCAGCTGACACTGGCTGTTAAAATGGATGAAGAGTGCTTCTCTAATGTATATCACAAGTCACAAAATGTTCCTGTTAATTGTAATTTCTTATACTATTTTATCATATGTACTAGAGAAATCTATGTTACTGTTGGGTACTAGAGTCATGTTTGTCAATTGAACAAGTTGAGTTATGGGGAGTATGCTCTTGTAAAATGAACCTAGGGCACCTAGCCAGGAGTGACACACACACACACACACACACACACACACACACACACACACAAATAAATAAATAATTACATACTTACTTTATAATGAATTGATTTAATGGCAACCTTTTCCAGATACATTTGTCTACTTTAGAATATAAAACCTTGATTAAATGTCAATCAGATTATTTGGTATCAGGTAGACAAAAATCTTTAAGGAATAGATTTTTTTACTTCCTTTTTTCTAACCAAAATGGCCTAATTAACTGATATTATATCGTCCTATTAAAAATGGCTATGAAATTGTACTCTAAATTTTATATTGTTGTGCACTTTAAGCTTTACTTTCCTAATCTTTCCGAAGTAAAATTCTAACTTTATTTTTTTCCAAAACTTTATACCTTTGTATTTCTTTCTTTTGTATATACATAAGGGCCTTTGCTTAATAAAGGTGTTCTTCTCATTGCAGGCTAGTTGTGCTACAACATTTTGCCTCATATCTTCACAAACATCTACCTAATCTCAGTGATGACTTAGTTATTAAAAATAGATTCAGTAGCAATTTTTGTTACTTACACATACTTTATTTTGAAAAGTCCTATATAGGACTTTTATTTTGCATCTACATCAAGGATTATAAAGTTAAAATGGAGCAAAAGAAAATCATTTTTATAATTTTTGCTTCTTCATAAGATATGTTATCTATAAATACTATATGTTAGAGGCCCAGTGCATGAATTAATATAAATATTATATATTAGAGGCATAGGGGAGTTCCTCAGCCTGGCCGGTGATCAGGGCCGATAGGGGCTGACCATCTGGAAGAAGAGGGTGCAGGAGGGTTAGCCAACTATGAGAGATTAGTGTGGGAGCACATTGACCACCACGGGGCACCCCCTGGTGGTCAGTGCACATCATAGTGACTGGTCAACCAGTCATTCGGTCATTTAGTCTCTTAGGCTTTTATACATATAATTTTGCCATTATATATCACTCCCCCAATGGATCTATAGCATTTTACTTTGCAATTACATCATGGATTACAAAGGTAATCCTTGCTAAGAGAAATAAGTCAGAGAAAGACAAATGCCATATTATTTTACTTATTGGTATATAGAATGTAAAGAGCAAAACACATAAACAAACAAAATTGAAACACAATCATAGATACAGAGAACAGACTGATGATTGGAGAGGGGAAATGGGGTTGAGGGACTAGTACAATAAGTACAAATTAGTAGTTTCAGAATAGTCACCAGGATGTAAAGTACAGCATAAGGAATTTAGTCAATAATCTATAATAATCCTATCTAATAAAAGAGTAACATGCAAATGTGACTGTACCTTGGCTCCTAATTGGATATTACACCAGCCAATTGGAGCAGGGGGTGGAACAGGGGACGGAGCAGGGGGTAGGGGCAGAGCTGGGGGCAGGGCAGAGCAGAGCAGAGGGTGAAGTGGGGCAGAGCAGAGAGTGGGGCAGGGCAAGGGCATGGCCAGCACACAGTGGGCAAGGCTGGCAAGGGTGTGGCCACATTGCAGTGAAAACAGCCACCACCATATAAGGGTGGCCCACAAGGTACTTAAGGGCAGGCCCTCCTTAAGCTTATAGTGCCTGAATCACATGCAAATGAGTACTCGGGATCCCTGCATGCCCCCCAGCCCAGCACCCACAATGGGAGTGGGGGGCTGCTGCCAATTTCTGGGGTGTGTGGAGAACAACATGGTGGCCACCAGGGGGTGGAGAAAATTCACGGTGCTCTTGGTTCATGCAGGGTATCATGGGCGCCAGGAATTCTGGGAAATGTAGTTCTCTTGATAGACCCACTGTAGGAGCAAGTTTGAAGTAGAGAGTGGGGTGGGGGGACGTGCAAGCGACAGGGAGGGCCGGGCAGGGGTGGGGGCTTTAGGCCTTGGGCTGGCGGGGGGCTCGGCGAGGTGCGGGGTGCAAACCTGCTGGGATGCTGGCACTCAATAGCCCCTGGATCAGAGACACAAACCCACAGGGGGCTGGTACCCAGCACCCACAAGCTCTGCCACTCAGGTGCTGGAGCTGCAAAGGCCGAATCAGAGACATAAACCTGCATGGAGGCCAGCACCCAGTGGCCCCCAGACTGGAGATACAAACCAGCAGGGAGACTGGCACTCAGCAGCCCCAAACCCCGTCACCACAGACCTGGGGCTGGGGAGTGGGAGGGGGGTGGCCTGGAGATACAAACTCATAGGCCTAGCAGCCAGCAGCCCGCAGCCCCAAGGCCCGATGCGTAGGCGCTGGAGCTGCTGGCGAGCAGGGGCAGCTGAGACCCAAACCCACAAGAAACTTGTGGAAAGGGAGATAAACTATTATAACTTTATCTCCCTTTCCTCAAGAAGAGAAAACTGTTCCTGGATTATTTAGTGATGTGGCCCACACCTTTCTACATACACATTGTTATGACCACTCCCAGAATGCCGTCTCCAGGGAATAACCTACTGTGGCAAATCATCTGAGAGAGGAAACAAGCTTTTGTTGGCTTTATTCTGAAAGTCAGAGAACATGCCACCCCCAACATATGCTTTATTGTTATATTGATGATCTCGAGCTGCAGATTCTTGAAAAACTGCAAGTGCATGCAGAGGATTTCACTGAAGTCTCCTGATCTGTCTAAAATTGGACCCCCTTAAAGGAGCTTAAATGTCATAGGTCCCCTTGATGGGAGAAGTGTCATCAGGCAGAGAAGACTGACTCCTGTCACAGGACATAACACCCAAACTTTGTTACAAACTATTTCTCTTCACCCCCATTCATCTTTCCTAAAAATCATTTCGTCTCCTCTAGGAGGCCTACATCTCCTGTTCCTTTTCCCTAGGAAGAAGGTATTTAAATCTGCATTCTAAGCCAGCTTGGGGAGTTATTCATTTTTCCCTGAGATCTCCCACATATACATGAGGTACACATGTTAATGAACTTTTGTTTTTCTCTTGGTGATCTGTCTTTCATTACAAAGGCCTCCACTAAGAACTCAGAAAAGTTGAGGAAAACTATTTTTCCTCCTCCATAATTCTATCTTGGGAAATCAAGCAAGTATCAAGTGTTCCCAGCTGATGGGAGGGAAGCTTCTAGGGAGAAATCAATGATATTGGCATCAAAGTGGGATGGAGGGCACACGCATGGTTGATGGTGGGAGTTTAAAGTGGTTCAACATTTTTGGAGGATGACTTGGCAAATTTGATAGAAATGTTCAAGGTATATCCAAGAGTCTTCTTCTAGGAATCACATCTGCTGAGATAAAGCACAAGCACTTAAGCCCTGGTCAGAACCCAGGATGCTACTGCAGTGTCCCCTTCCATGATAGGAAAACTTGGGAACAACCTGTATTTTTAGGACAAGGTAGCATCTATGCTAATAAAAGGGTAATATGCTAATTAGACTGAACATCTTCCTGGCCACCTTCTGGAAGTCCTTCCCAACAAAGCCATGTTGGCAGAGCCAAGGCAGAGGAGGTTAGAAGCAATCAGGCAGGCAGGGGAGATCAGTTAGGGGGACCAGGCCAGTAGGGGAGAGCAGTTAGGGCAAACAGGCTGTCAGGAAAGAGCAGTCAGGGGTATCAGGCTGGCAGGCAGGTGAGTGGTTAGGAGCCAGAGGCCTTAGGGATCCCAGATTGGATAGGGTGCAGGCTGGGCTGAGGGAATCCCCTGCCCCCCTCCCCCGTGCATGAATTTCATGCACCGGGCCACTAGTAATCTATAATATCCTAATTATACCACACACCCTTGTAGAGGAAGCCCCAGTGGCAGAGGCTGGGTAGCTGCCTCTGTGGCAGGGGCTGAGCCCCTTGCAAGAATTTCGTGCAACCAGTCTCCGGTATTTTAATAACTGTGTATGGTGCCAGATGGGTACTGGAAATATCAGGGAAGCACTTTCTGTAATGTATGATTGCCTGACTGCTGTGATGTATACCTGAAATGAATACAAAATTATATTAAATATAAACTGTAATTTTTTAAAAAGTTCCTGACAGGGGTATGTCCTGTTCATCTAACATTTCTATGCCAATAGTACACACTCAGTAAATATTTACTGGGAAAATGGTTGAAAAGAATAAAACTTTTATAAATAAAGCTCCCCAATATATTTTGTATGTAAAAGAGAAAGAAATGTAGTGAGTGTTTATTACATTGTATGTGCCAGGTAAGCACTTTATATGATTATCTCATTTCATCTCATTGTTTATTGAATATGTTACCTATCTTTACATTTCTAACATTCTAAATTGCCTAGCACATTCAACATTAAGATGGCAAGGAAGGAATATATTTTATTTTTATTGACTTTCCAAATTGCATAGTACTTTTCAAGTAATAACCCTTTTATCATTCAGGGTACTTATTTAAGTTAAAAAATATCCAAGTTTTGCTTTTGATGCCCCTGAGAATAGTGAAGACATACATTAAGCAGTGTGGTGTGATATATGTTTATTCTGATTAAATGATATGTCTCAGGTAAAAAACTGGCTATACTCAAATGTGACTTCTTCTTCGATTTGTGTGATTATTAGGTAGTATCTATAAAATAAATAAAAAGTTTTCTATAATTCTAAATATTTGAGTAGATTTAATAAGTAGGTAAACTAAGGATTTAATTTTTCTAGATACTTAATACCCTATGAAAATATTAGAATGATGATCATATTGAAACAGTAGGCCCTAGCTGGTTTGGCTCAGTGGATAGAGCATCAGCGTATGGACTGAAGGTTCCCAGATTCAATTCCCATCAAGGGCACATGCCTGGGTTGTGGGCATGATCTCCAGTAGGAAACATGCATGAGGCAGCTGATCTCTGATTCTCTCATCATTGATATTTCTATCCCTCTCTCCATCTCACTTCCTCTCTGAAATCAATAAAAAATATATATAAAGAAAAAGAAATAATAGGATAGAATTCTTCACTGGAATTGTAGAATGAATAAGCTAACCACACATCCCAATGCTGTTATTTCTTTTCTTCACCCAACTTTATTGTGCTTACATTCATGTATTCATCGTTTAATTTTATGCATATTTATTAAGTCTTTAATAAGACTACTGATTTCTACTAGGATTTTTTTAAATGAGTTATACTTTTATCCTACCCCATATTTCATAGAAACAAATGGAAAAGTGAATGACTGTCAGGAAATTTAACAAGATTAGGTGGTGTCAGAATGAGATGTAGACTAATATAGTCCTAAGGGAGGTTAGAGGAGAGATGAGTTTATAGGGAGAATAAGAAATTTCTATAGCAGATAGAAAATTCATTTAGCTTTGCAAAAAGTGAAGGATTTAGAAAATGGAAAGTTGCTAGAAGAGAGAGAATAGGAATTAAAATTGGCATAGACACATGAAAGTAAACTATGCATTAGAGAACAGGGAAATGAGCTAACATATATTAAATGCCATTGTTTGTAGATGCTTTAAATGTTATTTCATTTTACCTTAACAATGGCTAAATAAAGGGGATTTTATTGTGAAAAATTTTATAAAAACTAAAATGAAAGGCAGAAAGAAAGATTCATTTTTCTCTTTGAAACCTAAGTCCAGGTTTTGTTGTGGTTTGTATGTTCTTTTCTTCTTCTTCTTCTTCTTCTTCTTTTTCCAGAACAGCATATCAATCAGCTAGCGGTAGTAAAATCTAGCATGCATGCTTGGATCATAGACTGATGAGAGAGCTTAGTGTTAATTAAGTGGAAGGTCTTGTATGTCATTGAAAGAAATATTAGGATTATTCATTAGGTGATAGTCATTCATTTATATTTTCATTTAGACAACCAACATTTATTGAAATATTCATTTGCAAGCAGTGTTCTAAGCCCTCAAGATAAATTTGTGTACAAGACAGAAACTATTTTATAAATAACATATTCAAAACTATCCTGAAAACACAGGTTTCATATATGATAAAAAGAGGTAAAATAACCCTAAATTATTCAGGATAGCTTATTATTTAACAGAAATTACATTTATTTTATGGATATATAATAGCAGACTATCATATAATCTCTTTCTCCCTGACAAGATTTATTCTAGACTCAGACTTAGCTAGGAAACTATATTATATATCCTCATTCCTTTTAGCCCCTCTCCCCAATCCACACACACCCATACACAAAATCATACAAAAATAAATGATAACTACCTTTCAGACCTTCTTTAAATTAAATACTCACCAACTCTCCTTTGTATATTAATTTTTATTTTCTTCTCACTTTTTCTGTACGTGTGAAAAGAATCAAATGTCTCATTAAAATATATATTTGGCTCTGAGATATTCAGATACAAAACAACTTAGCTGTCATGTAGTATAATATATAATATTTAGATAACTTGAATTACTATATTGTGATATTAACATATTTAATATACATGATGATAACTACATGAAATATTTCAACAAATATCTGTTTTCATCTTTGAATAGTACCCATCTGTCTCCATGGGTCAAGAGTGTGTTTCTGGCTCCAGAGTTAGTACTTTTTATTTGTTACTAAAACAAGTTTTCATAAATCTTTATTGTACGTCAAAGAAGATGGTGCACATATTGAGTCAGAAACAGTAACACATATTGATGTCTATTTGTAACTTATCTCAAATTTAAAATGTCTTTATATATGTTAATGATTTCAGAGAGGAAGAGAGAGGGAAAGAGAGATAGAAACATCAATGATGAGAGAGAATCATTGATCAGCTGCCTCCTGCACACACCGGACTGGGGATCCAGCCCACAACCTGGGCATGTGTCTGACCAGAATCGAACCTGAGACCCTTCAGTCCATAGGCTAATGCTCCATCAACTGAACCAAAGAAGCCAATTTAATATTACTATGAAATTTCGAAAAACAAATATGGCAAAGAACTTTTCATTTGTTGCCAAATACGGTCATATTTGGAGAAATCAAAATAGAGTAAAAATGTTTGAGAAATATTTATTCATTTACGAGGTAGAACTCCTACCTTATAGAGCAGGTTAATTTTGGCTTTCTTTACTGAAAGCTTTCTTGCTGGTCACAGCTGGGGGTGGGGAGGTGCTACTGGCACCTAGGAGATAGTCTAGTGCTGTTAAAGATTATGCAATACACAAGACAGTCCTCCACAACAAAGAATTTTCAGATCCAAATGTCCATAGAGCCCATGATGAGAAACCTCACCTTAGAGGGAAGCAGGAAGTAAAGCTGCCACTACTGCCTAGAAGCCAACAGTGGAAAATGAGACACGATACAAACTGCACTGCTTTGGAGAGTGGAGTTACACGTAGCAGCTGCTCGGTAGTGCCCTTCATTTAGTTGCCTGGGTGACTAACTATAGAATTTGCTTACTATCAGAAGATACCTGTTTTGTCTCACCGTTTAGCACTCTCAGGAAGGTTCACCAGGGACTCTCTCTCAATACCAACAGATAAGACCCTCAAAAATTAGCACAAGTCCTAAAAAGAACTCACACATCTATTTTGTTCATGAGGATTTACATGTAATCAACTCAATGTTTCATTCATAAGGGAAAACATTTTTCACTTAAATTGTTTTTCTGCTATATAACCGGTAATATCCTTCTGACTCCAACATTCTCCTTGTCATCCCCTGAACACCCTGGGCGTGGTCCTATTTCAGGGCACTTGCAGGTGTTGTTCCTTGTGTCTGGACCACTGCTCTATTAGGTGTTCCCATGCTGCTCTCCTTTACCTCACAGATGTTTTTGCTTACAGGCCACATCCTTAGTTAGTCCTTCCTGGTCACCCATCTGAAATTATACATCTACACATATTCCGTATTCTGGGCCTGACTCTTTATCCCCTTTCTCTGGTTATTTTTTCTCTTTAGTACTTATCCCAAGGTATAATTTGCTTGTTTGTTGCCTGGCTATAAGAATGTAAGCTTCAATATTTCAGAGGTTTTTGTTTATTTCCTTCATTGGCAGATCTTTACAGCCTAGAATAGCACCTGGCATATAGCAGCTGTACAACTACTACTCACTGAATGAATGGGTCCTTTCATTTGGTTGCCATTACTTTAAAGAAGTAATTAACTTGATAAAACAGAGATAAGATTGACTGAAACATGATAGTTTTGTTCTAAAATAAGAAATAAGACCAATCATTACTATTATTTGATTATCTGAAGTTATATTGGTATTTACTGAATTTGTTCTTATAATTGTCTTCCCTGGTGAACTTTTAAGAATATTGTAAACTTTTCCACATTTTAATGATTCATTTGAACTTCTACATTTTTAATTAAAAAATGATTATGATTTTTAGTTAACACACCAGAGACATTTCTGTCTTAATACACTTTCCCAGGCACTCTAAATCAACATCTCATTTTCTTGCACAGCTTCAAATTACAGTTTTTTGTTTTTGTTTTATTTGCATAATTGTGTCCCTATCTTGAATGGTTTTTTTACTGAATACTTATTTAGATGATTTGTCCTGCACTAATTATCTTTATGGTTTTTCTGTGAAATTGTGAGGATTCATTTAGCTTACTGCAACAAAAATAGAATTAATATAGATATTTCAGCTATGTTCCTTTTTCCTACAGATTGTGTTATATGCTTTACTAGAGTTTTAAAAATTAATTTGAACTACTTTTATTTAATCTTGCTACTGATTATGATTTCCCATTTACAGTTCTAGAGATCAAACTTTAATATAAATAGATAGGTACATTGGAACATAAGTCAAATTTCTAGGCATATTGTATTGCCTACTGACTAAATGTGGGTCCTTGTGAATCACTTTGCCTTTCTGGGGCTTCATCTCATTATTTGTAGAATGGAGACATTAGATTATATGATTCTTTAGCTTCCTTTTATCGCTGAAATACTGGCTTTGTAGGTAGGTTTCTGCCTTGTGTTATTATTATATGTTCCCCTGGCTTACTGCTTTAGTTTGTAAGGCTACCAGTGGACCAAGAAGTGTTGTGACTGCTTTCTCTTCAATCTCTATAGGAGGGTTTATTGAAATAAATTACTATTAAGAACTTGACTTGGTTTATTACATTTGCCCATCACCCACACATGCATTTAAACTATACTTTTTTTTTTTCTCTCTGGGTATTAATGTGAGTCTAAAACAAATGTACTTGTTTAATGTAGGATAGGAAGGTAAGATCTAGCAGGATGGTCACATGAAATGACACATTGTTCTTTGTCATGGTAATGACAAAACAATGAAGATTTACTAGTATAGCATCTGGCTTTTTAAGCTCAACTTGCAATTTAATGATCAGTATATTTCACTAAACATCATGCCTAAGCAAGTATGTGCTGCAACCTTCTTTAAAAAGTTCAGAGAAAATTACCAATTGAAGTGTTGCAACTGTTTGAATGTTTAAATGATCAAGTGCAAAATATGAAACACATTAGAACACATAACAATAAAAAGTAATTTCTAATTGAGTTGCCTTTTCATCTAATATGAAAGAGACTGAGTAATTTAGTATTAAAGCAATACATTCCAAATCATTTTGTTTTAATAAATTCTAAACTACTTCATAGGACTTAAAAGGAATATGCAAGAATAGCTGCTGTGATATTTTGTCTTCAGAAGTTCAAGCAATTGATGCCCTATTATCTCTTAGCAAGTAGGCAGAATTGGGTAGCACAAGGGCATTAATGGAAATTACTTTCTTTTTCCCCACTCACAATGAGGACTCATATTTTATTTTATTTTTTTCATGAGTTGGTTAAACAGGTGTGACCACAAGAGGATATAGAAGAAGGCTCAGAAAATAAAGCTTATTATATTCACAGGTCCTAGAAATCTGAGGCACAACTTACTACACAGGACCATGTGAAAAAAAACACCGGGTTGGTCAAAAGCAGAAGAAAAAAGTTAAGGGAAAGCATTAGGCCGTAGTCTTTATTAAAATTTCCAAGGAGAAGGCAAGGCAGGACAGGATAAATAGGTTAGGTTTGGCTAATTTGAATAATTTACTGGGCTTTAAACTATAGTCCAGTGACCAGGTATCTATCAGGTCATTGGTTGCCTGATACCTGGATCTGGGATGACTTATGCAGAGGAATATTGTTTCCTGAGTCCAGGGACTGGATAGGAGGTAGGGCTCTGGATTGGTTAGTTTACAAATCAAAGGCATGTTCCTGGCTGAATACTATACTTAAGAATTGGCTATTTCTAGGAGGGGCAGGCTCCCCGACTCCAAATCCCACCCCTCTTGGAAAGGTTTTTTTAGAAAGATTTCAAAACATCATAACATACAGAAAATAAAAGTATTTAAATATAACGCAACTCTAATTTTATAGAAAAATTTACAATGGATTCTTATAAAATGAGCTATATACTCATTGCATAGCTGTAGGAGGTTTCTTAAATTGGAAGCTATTCTGCCTTCCATGGTACATACGTTGCAGTGTTCATTGAAAAGAATATGATGCCTGACCTATGTAGCTCAATGGTTGAGCATTGACCTATGAACCAGGAAGTCATGGTTTGATTCCCAGTCAGGGCACATGCCTTGGTTGCAGGCTCTATCCTGCATTGTGGGCCATGCAAGAGGGAGCCAATCAATGATTCTCATCATTGATGTCTCTCTCTCTCACCCCCCCCCTCTTTCTCTTTGAAATCAATTTATAACAATAAAAGTTAATATGCTAATTAGACCAGAGAACCTTTGGACATCATTTTGGACATATTTCCAGATGAAACTGAGGGCAGAGGGAAGCCCAGGTCCTGGATGCCTGCCAGCAGCTGGAGGGAAGCAGTCTGGTTCCCTGGTGCCTGAGGAAAGCCAGTGCTGGCAGCTGGGGAAATTAAGTCATCCCCTTGCATGAATTTTCATTCATTGGGCCTGTAGTCTACAAAAATAAAAGAGAAACATGCAAATTGGCCATACCTCCACTATGCCCACAAGCCATGCCCACAAGCCATATCAACCAGCCAATCAGGATTGATTATGCAAATTAACCCAATCAAGATGGTTATGGCCACAGAGAGAGCAGGAGGCTTTGGTTTCCTGGCAAGGAAGGAGGCCAAGCTTTCTGCCTGCCCTGGAGGCCCACGCCTCTACTCAAGGCTACAAAGTTTTAATTATAAAAGATAAATCCCAACAAAAATGGCAGCAGCCAAGGAGCTGGAGAGAGCAGAAGGCTTGAGTTACCCCAGCAATTGAGAAAGCCAAGCTTTATACTGGCCCTGGCCTACCTTTGCCTCTGCTCTATGCTACAAAGTTTCAATTATAGAAGATAAATAAATCCCAGATACCAGAGCCTCTGCTTAGGTTGCCAGAAGGCATGGCCAGCCTGAAAACCACAACAGGCCCTTTGCCCAGGCTGCCCCATGTCCAAAGGGAACCCCTACCTTAATCTGGGACACCCTTCAGGGCAAACCATCCAGCCCCCACCCATGCACCAGGCCTCTATCCAACCTAATAAAAGAGTAATATGCAAATTGGCCATCACTTCAACACACAATATGGCTGCCCCCATGTGGACACATGATGGCCTCCACAGATGGCAAGGAGGGGCGGGCAGTTGGGAGGGACCAGGCCTGCAAGAGAGAGCAGTTGGAAGCAATCAAGCCTGCAGGGGAGGGCAGTTAGTGGTGACCAGGCCAGGAGAGGAGGGAAGTTTGAGGTGACTGGGCCTGCAGGGAAGGGCAATTGGGGAGTACCAAGGGCTGCAGGGAGGGCAGTAAGGGGCATTCAGGCTATCAGTTGAGTGGTTAGGAGGTGATCAGGCTGGCAGGCAGAAGTGGTTAGGGGCAATCAGAAAGGCAGGCAGGTGAGCAATTGGGATCCAGCAGTCCTAAATTGTGATAGTGCTATTCAATTGTCAGTTTAGGCCAAATCCCTGTAGGCTCAGGACTAAATAGGCAGTCAAATATCCTCAAGGATCTCAGATTGGAGAGGGTGCAGGCTGGGCTGAGGGACACACCTCCTCTGTGCACTAATTTCATGCACTGGGATTTATTTATCTTCTATAATTGAAATTTTGTAGCATGGAACAGAGGCCAAGGCAGGCCAGGGCAGGCAGAAAGCTTGGCTTTCTCAATTGCTGGGGGCAACTCAAACCTCCTGCTCTCTCCAGCTTCTTGGCTGCTGCCATTTTTGTTGGGATTTATTTATATTTTATAATTGAAACTTTGTAGCCTTGAGCAGAGGCCTGGGCCTCCAAGGCAGGTGGGAGGCTTGGCTTCTTTCCTAGCTAGGGAAACCCAAGCCTCCTGCTCTCTCTGTGGCTGTAGCCATCTTGATTGGGTTAATTTGCTTGCTCGCTCCTGATTGGCTGGTGGATGTGGCTTGTGGGGGTAGCAGAGGTTCGGTCAATTTGCATATTACCCTTTTATTAGATAGGACTAGAGGCCTGGTAAATAAAAATAATTCATAGGGGGGTGTCACTCACCCTGCCTACACCCTCATCAGTCAAGGACTACTGGCTCCTAACTGCTCACTTGCCTGTCTGCCTGGTCACCCCTAACTGCCTCTGCCTGCCTGCTTCCTGATTGTCCTTAGTACCCTCTGCCTGCATGCATGATTGCCCCTAACCCCTCTGCCTGCCTGCCTGATCATTCCTAACTGCCTCTGCCTGACTGCCTAATGCCCCTAATTGCTCTCCCCTGCCAGCCTGATTGCCCCAAACTGCTTCTGCCTCGCCTCTATCCACCATGGCTTTGTCCAAAAGGACATCTGGAAGACGCCCAGTCTATCTGATTAATTAGCACATTACCCTTTTATTAGTATATAGATAGATATAGATATAGATAGGTAGATGATGATGATAGATAGATAGATAGATAGATAGATAGATAGATATAAATAGATTGGTATACTTGGATTCTTAAATTCAAAATTCTTCTGCTCTAATGCAATGATCTTTGTGAAGGCATTCATATGGGTCCATTCCACTCACTTCGCTGGGGCTTTGGAGTAAAGGGAATGTACACCGATCTGCTGATAACTACTCTGCTTGTGGTGCCATGAGTAATACAATCCTTTATATCTGATCTACAAGTCTTGCATCGTTTATCATCATCTTTGAAATCATAATGGGCTAATTTGTTGACTTAAAAGTAGGGTAAAATTATTTTCTTAGCATTTCTTGAAATCTTTCATTTTGATCATTACTTTAGATTATTTTACTGTTGACTATAATACATGCTGTGGTACTCTCTTTACTTTTAATATGCTCATTACTACATCAAAGATAAAATATTATAGACAATCTGCATTACCCTCCCCCCAAATTGAAACTGACCATTTGTTTTTGACAATAGAAGAAAACCACCGTTTCCCTGAAAATAAGACAGTGTCTGATATTAATTTTTGCTCCCAAAGATGCGCTAGGTCTTATTTTCAGGGGATGTCTTATTTTTCCATGAAGAAGAATACAGTACACATTTATTGTTGAACAAAAAAAAGGAAATTTATTATCTGTATACTGTACAGTAGTAGTTGTCACCACAAACCAGCATAACCATACAAACTGTGAATCCTATGGTGTTAAGAATTTCTTGTTACTACCATTATTTCCATGTACAACACTCTATGGTACATTTACTGATACTGATATTTACTGGTATGAACACAAAGTAAGATTTATTCAATGACAGTCATGTCATCATCTTCTGGAACATCATCATAACAATCCAAACCCTAAATTTCCTGTTGAATTTCTTGTGACTCCATTTCTTTCATAATCAGTGGACCAAATCTCTCATGTTTAGCAATAGCACTGTCCTTAAATGAGTACTTCTTGTCAAGGTAGCCTGCTCATAGTGCATTTGCAAAGCAACTGTCAGTGATTTTCTTCCATGAATTCTTCACCCAAGTCACAACATCTTGCAGTTTAGATTTCACAAAGTTTCCACGCTGATTTCTCTCCATTCTATTTTCAATGTAGTCATTAATTTCCATGTGCAAATTGTCCTTGAATGGCTAATACAATATCAGGAGTCTGGAGATCGTCATTCCTGCAGGAATCATTATTTGATCTATTTTTCTTTCGTGAAGAAATTTCTTCATGTCTTTAGTGTGGTAAGTGCTGCCTGCATCCCAGACTAGCAGTCCTCTTTGGCTCCCTAGCATAACAAGTGGCAGCATTAAATGGACCCACTTCCTTATAACTGCTTGTGTGACGCAGGCTTTTTCAGTTTCAAGAATAAAAATGTTATCGGGGAGGTCTTATTTTCAGGAGGATACCTTATATTACAGCGAGAGGCAAAACTGTAAGTAGGTCTTATTTTGGGGGGATGTATTACTTTTGGGAAAACAGGGCACTATGTTTTCATATATTTTGCTCATCTGAAAAATAAAACCCTTATACATATTTCACATATCTCTTTAAGTACAGCAGCAAAGTATTTTGTTCTAATTGAAGAGTATCCTGTGTATTCACCCTCCTTGACCTAATAACTGAACTGAGAAGGGACTTGGAATGAGAATAGGGATGACAGCATTAGTCTCAGCTGGCCTTTGGGGACAGATGATACAGAAAATTCAATGTGACCAAAGACTTCTGTAACTTCATGAGATAAAAAATTCAGCAGGTAAATTTTACTGCCACAATACTAATTAAATCAGTTTAATTCATTCATGTCATATACTTATGTGTGGATGCCTTAAATCCACAAAGAGAATCTGTATGAACTGAACTACAGGAATAGGAAGCAGGGGGGTTGTGCAGGTGCTCACTCTGAGGCAAGTTACTGCATCTCTGGCCTGAGGCATATCTACATGCACAGTGCACATGCTGTTATTTAAGGCATGTGCCCTCACCCTACACTCTTGCAGCCACTTTTGTAATATTTGTTTCCAACACAGAAAAATAACATTCACACTGAGGATAGAAAAACAAAGATACCTTAGAAAAATGCAGGCACTGTGCTTTTATCATAGAAATTGTGAAGTATGATTTCCAATTAATTCCTTATTGTGTTAAATAAATTCTACTGTAAAGCATCAAGACATGGATTACTCTGGATAGAGAGCTTATGCACCTTAGTACTGAGACCACTGCTCACGGCATTTTGTTAATTTTTTTAATCTTTATTGTTCAGTTTATTAATACATTGTTCTCCCTTTTTTCCCCCAATAGCTCCCCTCCACCTGGTACCCATCCCACCCTCCGCCCTCACCTCCCCCCACACTGTCCTCTCCCATGGGTGCATGATTTTTGTCCAGTCTCTTGCTGCACTTCTCACACCCCTTTTCTCCCCAAGAATTGTCAGTCCATCCCCTCTCTATGTCCATGATTCTGTTATATTCACTAGTTTATCCTGTTCATCAGATTATTAATTCACTTGATTTTTGTATTCATTTGTTGATAGATGTGTATTTGTTGTTCATAATTTATATTTTTACCTTTTTCTTCTTCCTCTTCTTAAAGAATATCTTTCAGCATTTCATGTAAAATTGGTTTGGCAGTAATGAACTCCTTTAGCTTTTTCTTATCTGCGAAGCACTTTATCTGACCTCCAATTATGAATGATAGCTTTGCTGGATAGCGTAATCTTGGTTGTAGATTCTTGTTACTCACCACTTTGAATATTTCTTGCCACTCCTGTCTGGCTTGCATCATTTCTCTCTCCACACGTATGTATCTTCAAGGCTCGCACCGCTGCTGCTCTGAGACACAGTGTCCTATCTTTACTTTTATCTGTGGAATTTTCACTCAGCAAGCTTTCTGGTGATTCTGGATGATGTTTGTTTTGCTGTTAAGTTGTAGTTTTGGGATTGCTGTGTGGGGCAGCAAAATAGGTGTTTACCTATGCCACCATCTTGGTTCTCCTCAGAATTCCATTATCTTTTATTGTTGATTTTTTTAAAAATCTTAGATCTATTTTTAAAAGGAGAAGATTGTATTTTTATATATAAAACTTTAATTCTCTTCTTTTACATAAATATTCTATCTAATAAAAGAGTAATATTCAAATTGACCAGCACTCCAACACACAAGATGGCTTCCTGCATGTGGTCAAAGATGGGTGCCCCTATGTGGACACAAGTGGCCACCACAAGATGGGGAGGGCAATTGGGAGAGCCCAGGCCTGCAGGGGAGATCAGTTGGTATGACCCAGGCCTGCAGGGAGGGCAGTCAGGGGCAATCAAGCTGGCATAGGAGCAGTTACAGATCAATCAAGCTGACAGGGAAGTGGTTTGGGGGTAATCTGGCTGGCAGGCAGAAGAAGTTAGGGGCAATCAGGAAGGCAGGTAGGTGAGCAGTTGGGAGCCAGCAGTCCTGGATTGTGAGAGGGATGTCCAACTGCCGGTTTAGGTGTGATTTTACCTAAACAGCAGTCATACATCCCTTGAGGGGTCCCAGATTGGAAACTGTGCAGATGGGGTGGAGAGACACATCACTCTGTGCATGAATTTCATGCACCAGGCCTCTAGTATAGTATATTAAAAAATCAGACCTATAATGATGTTTTAGTTTTAGAAAAGGGTTTTTCTCCACTCTTTTTAAAATGCTTATTTTTTCATCCAAGTTATTAAATTAAATTACTTTTTCTGTCTTATTTATTAGGTTTAAGTCTTTAAATAAATAAATTATGTTTTTAAACATAATTCTTATTTTTAAATAATTATATAATTATCCTTTTAATATACATATATATTTCATTATTATCTCTTCCCATCCTTATTTTCTAACTGGTAGGTATCAATTGTAGGAAATAACATCAGTACCTTTGAGAATTTTTTACTTAAGTATAGCTTTTGATGAGATGTATGTTTTAAAACAAACATTTCTGTGTTGTTTATTTGTAAAAATTATTTTTATAGAATGATGTTTAAAAGGAATATTTTTAATAATTTGAGCCAAAATAATATATTTATCTTAAGTATTTAGAGACTGCATGATTCTTTTTTTAAATATAAATTATATGGATATCATTTTTTTCTCTTAGAATGAAATGTGTATACATATAACCTAAAAAATGAAAAATACAAGAAAGCATTATTTACTAGAATTTTTCTCTTAAATAAAAAATACAAATGTGTTCAGAGTCTTTGGCCACTGAGTAATAAAAATGGGTATTTGTTGTTAGTTATGTAATTTTGTATAATAAAGAGGTAATATGCAAATTAACACTCATGCCTTCACAAAATGGTTGCCTACAACCAGGCTGGCAAGGGGGTTAGTGAAGGATGATTAAATGACTTAACAAGCAGGCTGCGTGGGGTTACCAGGTCAGCAAGTGGGTCAGTTAGGGTTGACCAGGCTGACAGGGGGGCAATAAGGGGTGACCAGGCCAGCCAGTGTGGGGGCAGTTAGAAGCAACTAGGCTGACAAGGAGGGGGCAGTTGGGGGCAATCTGGACAGCACAGGGGGCAGTTAGGGGTAATCAGGTCGGCACATAGAGGCAGTGAGGGCCAATCAGGCCAGCAGGTGGGGGGAAGTTAGGGGTGACCAAGCAGGCAGGCAGGTGAGCTATTAGAAGCCAGCAGTCTAGGATTGTGAGAGGGGTGTCTGACTGCCAGTGGGGATCGGGCCTAAACTGGCAGTCGGACATCCACCAAGGGGTCCTGGATTGTAAAGTGTATAGACTGGGCTGAAGGGACCTCCCACCCATGCACAAATTTTGTTCACTGGGCCTCTAGTAGTAATCCTATTTAACAAAAGAGTAATATGCATATTGACCGCACCCCCACTATACCACAAGCCACACCCACAAGCCATGCCCACCATCCAATCAGAGTGAGTATGCAAATTAACCCAACCAAGATGGCAGTTAATTTGCATATTTTGGCACAGAAAACCCTATAGAAGGAAGCCAAGCACTGCAGAAGGGACCAAAGCTTCAGACAAGCAAGCAAGTGGGGCAGAGGTGAAGGGAGGAAAGCAGGCAAGCAAAGGAGAAGGAAGGAAAACTGGTGGGGTAGGGGAGAAGGAAGGGAACGAGGCAGAGGAGATGGGAGGGAGCAAGGCAGCAGAGATGGGAGGTAGCTCTGCTCAGGCCACAGGAAACCCTATTATTGCAGTAATATTCCTGCAATGGGTCTCTAGTAATAATAATAATAGCAACATAGGTGCAAATGCTGAATTTGGAATGTAGAATAGTTGAATTCTACCCAATGGCATCAATAAATCTATTCTTAATAAGTTTCTCTTTATCAAACAACTTTCTGGCATTTGAATATGCATGTGTTTCTTTGGGCTAACAAATAGTATCTATGTTGTTCATGGATAGTGTATGAAACCAGCATGCCATAAAACTTTTGTCCTGATCACCATGTTGAAAGATGTTGGTCATCCTATCTAATAAAAGAGTAATATGCAAATTGACTATACCTATTATAAGCCATGCCCATAGCCATGCCCACCAGCCAATCAGGAGTAAATTATGCAAATAAACCCCAACCAAGATGGCTGCCACCACTGAGAGCAAGAGGGAGGCTTGGGTTTCCCTGGCAATGGAGGAAACCAAGTTTTTCACCTGCCATTGCTGACCTAGGCCTCCTCTCAATGCTACAAAGTTTGAATTATAGAAGATACATAACGCCAACAGAAATGGCAGCTGCTATGGAGCTGGAGAGAGAAGAGCCTAGGTTTGCTGGGGCAATGAAGGAAGCCAAACTTCTGCAGCCCTAGACTATGCCTCCACTTTAGACTACAAAGTTGCAGACAGAAATGGTTGTCACCACAGAGCAAGCAGAAGGCTTGGCTCTGCTCCAAGATACAAAGTTTTGATTGTAGAACATGAATTAATCCCAGATCCCTGGGCCTCCCCTTGGGTCACTGGGGGGCATGGCCAGGCTGCCCCACACCCCAAGGGAACCCCCAGGACACCCTTCAAGGCAAACCAGCCAGTCCCCACACCCATGTACCAGGCCTCTATCCTATCTAATAAAAGAGTGATATGCAGATTGACCATCACTCCAACACACAAGATGGCTGCCCCCATATGGTCAAAGATCCTGCTCCCATGTAGACACAAGATGGCCACCACAAGATGGCCAGCAGGGGAGGACAGTGGAAGGCGGCAGGCCTGCAAGGGAGGGCCATTAGGCCAGCAGGGGAGGGCAGTTGGGGCGATCAAGCCTGCAGGGGAGGACAGTTAGGGGTGACCAGGCCAGCAGAGGAGAGAAGTTGGGGGCAAACAGGCTGGCAGCGAGCAGTTAGACATCAATTAGGCTGGCAGGGTAGTAGGTAGAGGGTGATCAGGCTCGCAGGCAGAAGCGATTAGGGGCAATCATGGAGGCAGACAGGTGAGCAGTTTGGAGCCAGCAGTACTGAATTGTGAGAAGAATGTCCAACTGCCCGTTTAGGCCCGATCCTACTGGGATCCAGCCTAAATGGGCAGTTGGACATCCCTCGAGGGGTCCCAGATTGGAGAGCTTACAGGCTGGGCTGAGGCACACACCCCTTCCCCCATGCACGAATTTTGTGCACCAGGCCTCTAGGAGAGTTTATAATAGTCAATCTCTGGCAGACCCCAAGCCAACCCACTTGAGTAAAAAATGAAATGTCCTTAAAACTGATGTTCTATGTGTCTTAGCATTCCATCTAAGTTATAGAATGATTAAAGGCTTATACATATGATTTGGAGACTGATAACTTCCCTTATCAATGTATAATTTGTTAAGAAAAGCATTCACTGATTGTTCAGGCTTTGTCCTACAAGTATAAGAAAGAAATTTCTTATGTTTTCTGTTAATCAAAGCCCAAAAAGATTCTCAATTTCCACATAGACTCACTTAGGAGTTTCTTTAAAATTTGTATTCAGCTTCATTCTTCCCAGAACAGAAAAACAAAAACAAAAACACAAAACAGACATAAAAATAGCAACGTCAGAAAACATTCTAGGATAATTGCTTTACTGCTATCTTAACAGATTAAATAGGTAGCTAAAGGGAGGATTATTCAAATAATGATATAATTGCAACATTTATATAACATTTACTATGTGAAAACCTATTTTAATTATTTTACATATATTTCATACTCAAAACAATACTATGGATTTTGGAAGTCTACTCTAAGCAAGTTTTTCTTTATCAGACCTCTTTCTTGTATTTGAATAGTCATGTATTTCCTTGGCAAGTAAAGAAATATTACACCCATTTTAAATATAAGGAAGTTGAAGAATGAAAGGCTAAGGAACTCCCTCAGTTAGAGAAATAGTGTAGGGAGTGGCAGAACCTGGGCTGTGTGACTCAGAACTTGGATTCTAACTACTACTTTATTCTCTTCAAACACTGGTTTTTCAAAGACAACACGAATAACCCAATTAAGGCAGAACCCACTCAAATTCTGCTTTTTAGAATTCAATGCAATTCCACTGTTACTATTTATTCACAACTGACTCTAGATATACAATTTCTACTTAAAGTTAGTCACTAGTCAAAATTCCATAAAATAGTATTTAATAATCATTTAAGAAAACATAAAATATATTTCCATCAAGTAGCACTTCATAAGGAAAAGATCCAGGATTTATATCAAATATTTTTACCTGATAAATTAATAAAAACTAACATATATTGAGAATTTACAATGTTCCATGCAGTATGCTCTTTTACATGCAGTATCTAATTTACAGTTTGTTATCACACTACAGCATAGGTGATATTATCTTCACTTTACAAATGGATAATTTAAGAATCAAAGTGACTAAGTTGCTTTCCCAAGTGTCAGAAACAAAATTTCAAACCAGATATTGAAACTGTATATTGAAACTGTATAATATGAAAAAAAGTAAAAGTCTCAAGTCAGAGGTCAAAAGGAAACATTTTAAAAATAAGAAGGTTATTGAGGAAGGAAGTTTCCATGCTGGAGTATAACTCAAATGCAATATGATTTTTGAAAACCAACTAACAAGGTAAAAAATCACAGATTATGACAAATAGGAAAAAAATACTATATCTTTTCATTATGCCATAGCAGGAGAGTGTTAATAAAAGTGACAATGAAGTAAAGATAAAATTAAACTTTTTTTAAAGCATAGGCATACTTAACCTGTGAAAATTACTCATATTGGATGGTAATGAAGCAAATAGCTTAGTGAAATTTAGAACATATCTGATTCACAATTATGAGATTTTCAGTTAGATCAGATCACATGTTGTATTAGTCATTTTGAGTCTGGGCACATATTGATTAGCAGGAAAGGTTACAAAAGAAAATTTTCTTTTTTCACAAGGTCAGAAGGGTTGTGCAATTAAAGAATATTATAATAGCGCCTAACCAGCATGGCTCAGTGATTGAGCATCCATCTATGAACCAGGATTCATGATTTGATTCCAAATCAGGGCACATGCCTGGGTTATAGCTCCATCCCCAGTGTGGGGCATGCAGGAAGCAGCTGATCAAGGATTCTCTCTCATCTTTGATGTTTCTCTCTCTCTCTCTCTCTCTCTCTCTCTCTCTCTCTCTCTCTCTCTCTCTCTCTCTCTCTCCTTTGAAATAAATAAAATACATATTTTTAAAAAAGAATATGATAATATCAAATATGTATTACATATGCATATGAGGCAATAAATGCCATATAGTGTACAAATGTACAGCTCTTTCTCCAATATACTACTTATTGCTTTGTCCACTAAGTTGCAATTCCTTATCTCATATCCAGGAAGAAGAGGCTTCCCTGGTTTTGAAAGAAAAGGAGATCACAGTGCTTTCTCATGCAATAGAGGAATGGAACTATGATTACTATGTTGTAGAAAGTTTGGAGGGTAGTTTACAAAATGGCAAAAAGTGAGAACAGGACCCACCATAGGAGCAGTGCATTTTAAAAGATCTCTACATTGATTATCTGACTTGGATTTTTATCTCAGTTCTACACCTATTATTTGATAATAGATTATAAACCTTAACTTTCAAAATGTTAGAACTTCCCTTTCTATGAAGTGTTTAAATTAGGTGAATTTGTAAGATTATATATTTACTAGAGGCCTCGTGCACATAATTTGTGCACTGGGGGAGGGTCCCTCAGCCTGGCCTGCAACCTCTCCAATCTGGGACTCGTCGGGGAATGTCTGGCAGTTGAACATCCTCTCACAATCTGTGACCACTGGCTCCTACCTGCCTGCTTGATTGCCCCTAACCACTCCCTTGCCATCCTGATTGATACCTAACTGCCCCCCTGCCAGCCCAATCACATCCAACTGTCTTCCTCTGCTGACCTGGTCACCACCAACTGCCTTCCCTTGCTGACCTGGTGCCTCGCAACTGTCCTTCCCTGCAGGCCTGTTTGTCCCCAACTGCCTGCCCCTGGTGGCTCGATTGCTCACAACTGCCCTCCCCTGCCAGACATCGTGTGAAGGCCATCTTGTGACACCATTGTGGTGGCCATCTTCTGACAATGCCATGCGAGTGTGTTGCGCAATGCCACCTAGGCTTTAATTAGATAGGACTAGAGGCCCGGTGCATGAAACTCATGCATGGGGGGTGGAGGTGACCCTCAGCCCAGCCTGCACACTCTCCAATCTGGGATCCCTTGAGGAATGTCTGACTGCCTGTTTAGGGCAGTGGGACAGCCTTCTCACAATCCAGGACTGCTCACCCCAAACTACTCACCTGCCTGCCTCCTTGATTGCCCCTAACCGCTTCTGCCTGCCAGCCTGATAACCCCCTAACCACTACCCTGCCAGCCCAATTGATGTCTAACTGTTCCCCTGCAAGCCTGTTTGCCCCCATCTTCCCTCCTCTGCTGGCCTGGTCACCCCTAACTGCCCTCCCCTGCAGGCTTGATTGCCCCCACTGCCCTCTCTTGCAGGCCTGGCACCTTCCACTGTCCTCCCCTGCTGGCCATTTTGTGTCCACATGGGTACAGGATCTTTGACCACATGGGGGCAGCCCTCTTGTGTGTTGGAGTGATGGTCAATATGCATATTACTCTTTTATTAGATAGGACAGAGGCCTGGTCCATGGGTGGAGACCAGCTAGTTTGCCCTGACGGCTGTCCTGGATCAGGGTGTGGGAGTTCCCTTGGGGTGTGGGGTGGCCTGGGCAAGGGGCCTATGGTGGCTTGTAGACTGTCCACACCCCCCCAGTGACCCAAGCTGAGGCCCTGGGATTAATCTATGTCTACAATTGAAACTTTGTATCCTGGAGCAGAGCCAAGCCTTCTGCTTGCTCCTTCTGTTTGAAACTTTGTAGCCTAGAATGGAGTCCTAGGCTAGGGCTGCAAAAGTTTGGCTTCCTCCATCACCCTGGCAACCCTAGCCTCTGTTCTCTCTCCAACTCCGTGGCTTCCGCCATTTCTGTTGGGATTATCTATCTTCTATATTCGAAACTTTGTAGCATTGAATGGAGGCCTGTGGCAGGCGAAAAGCTTGGCTTCTTCCATTGCCAGAGAAACCCAAGCCTACCTCCTGCTCTCAGTGGTGGCAGCCATCTTGGTTGGGGTTTATTTGCATAATTTGCTCCTGATTGGCTGGTGGCTGTGACTTAATCGGAGGTATAGTCTATTTGCATATTACTCTTTTATTAGATAGGATATCTTATAGAAGCTGCTATTGTGTCCTTTAATGGAAGTATAGATACATGGAACAGTTTGTCTGATACCTGAAGGAAGGTGAGTAGTAGGGGACTGGATAATGAAGGTGAAAGGGTTAACTGAAGAACATATATTCATACTCTATGAGCATGGACTATAATTTGGTGAAGATCAAGGAAGAAGGAGGCAGGGTGGGTATAGGTGGGCAAAGGGGGCCACCTGCAATAATCTCAGCATCAAAAATTTCTAATTAAAGAAGTAAATGTAAAGAACATTTAATGAAAAAAGAAGCACAATGGCATTCCAAATAAAATTGAACAATGTTCTATGGAATGATAATACCTGCACTAATCACACTACGACTAAATCATTTATTGTTTAATTAAAATTTTTATGGAGCAGAACATAATCAGTGGACACTATTGAGAAATGTGTTCCTTTCTTTTCTTGTTGTTTTCAGACCTGGACAATGTGGAGGGCATTGCGGTGGACTGGATCGGACATAACCTTTACTGGACAAACGATGGCTCCAGGAAGACCATTAACGTGGCCAGGCTGGAGAAGGCCACTCAGAGTCGGAAGACCCTTCTGGAGGGAGAGATGTCACATCCCAGAGGGATTGTGGTGGATCCTGTTAATGGGTATGAGATCTTTATCAGCTTTATGTAAGGAACATTATATTAAATACATTTGTTCTTTAAATTTATATGTAATTCACACATGAATGGTCTGATTGGAAAAAGTTACTTATTTAGTGATTTGTTCCCCTAGAGAATGTGCTAAATAAACATGTCAAAACACATTGAACTGAAATAAACAGATCATTTATATGAAGGATATATTTACTTGATTTAATCAAAGAAGCACATAATTCTCCATTTTAGACATCCTGACACCAAGATAAATAATCAGAGAATCAATCAATTTAACTTTTTAAAGGCCATTGAAATTTAATGTATTCAAAAATAGCCAAGTTTTTTTGTATACTTAATGTGTGGGCCAGGCATTTTGTTAAATGGTCACTATGCTCCTGTTCTGCAGTCCTCACAACAATCCTTTGAATTAGTTGCTAACCTCATCCTTATTTTACAAAGAAGAAATTGGTAACTGATCTTCAAAAGCCTGTTTAATTACCGAGAGATTGGGTACATTTAAACTCCAGCCGCTTGTCTCCAAAACTTTACTCATAGCCACTATATTCTGTTACTTTTTTAATAGTCTAGATTGGTAATCATATAATTTTAGACATAACCATAGTTTCCATACCATGTCATCACTTTACAGTGTGTGCTATCTGTTTTAGGGTGGAATATTTTGTGCAAATCCTGGGAACATATTTCCCTTTGATGTTTATTCAGAGTTATTACCTGAATATAATACTGAGCATATAGAAATATCAGATAAATGTGAAAATTCTTAACAGAATCTCAGAATTAATTGAGTAGATTTCATATTTTACATGTACAGCAGTTACCTGTGGATTTTTACTCCCCCCCATGGCTTACATTTCACTGTTTAAAAACAGCATCGCAAAAGGAATATTTTTCATATCTTATGACATACATACAAGACAGACTTAATTAAATAGGGAGCATATGACTCCTTTATAAGCTGAGATCACTTTTTCTAGAACTATTTGTGTGGAGAACAGCTGTAAATACAATCAGGATGCTTCCTCTGAGGCTGACACCCAAATAGTGAATGAGTTTATTATATGTGTTTCTGGAAGACATAATTATAAAGTAATATTAGTGATTGTATGTGTGAATTCTATAATTATATATTCTATTCCTGGGCTTTTAAACCAAGTCATCTATCTGACCTTTAAACCAAGCCAATATTAATTTTAAGAGAAAAGTATTTATTTCACACTAATTCTACTTGAAGCAAAATGTTTTAAATGTGCCTTAAAACAGCATCGTCTTTCTCAGATTCTGTTAGACAAAAAAATATATTTTGATAGAATGAAAGGGTCTTTGTGATGCTCAGGAAGGTGATGCAAATATGGAGGTCATGAATCATATGATTAGGGAGGACATTTGCTAGTAGAAGCCACTAGTTCCATCTCTCTCTTCAATTCAGAAATCTCTTTCAGCACTTCTCTAATAGGCAGGCATTCAACTTTATTCGAAACTTATAGCATCTACATAGTTTATAGTATTTGGGGGAAATTCTGATTGATATGACTTTTTTTTCTTTTTATTAAGACAGTATCTGCATCCCTGAGATTATTACCTTATAACTGACCCTGTATTTGCCTCTAGTGCTACAAAGAATGACTCTACTACATTCTTCACTCTATGGAGTTTCAAATAGACAACTACGCTTATGCACCAACATGTAAAACAGACACATATGTGCATATATATGTGTGTGTATGTATATATTTTCCTCTAGCAATATACTATGCCCAGAGCTTTGTACCAGGTATATAATGGTTAATAAAATAGACATAGCCTTACCCTATGAAGCATCTTGTGTTACCTAAAAGGTGAGGGGTGAAGAGATGGACCAAAATGAAGAGGAAAACAAAAGGGTAAAGAATAAAGGTAGAAGCCTATTTAAATAAATTTGCTGAAAGGCCTCTTTAAGGGGCCATCAGTTAGTCTGAGACTTCACTGCAAAGAAGGAATCAGCCATGGACACCAAAAATGGTACATTTGAGGATGTTGAGTTGGACAAGGTTTGAGTGTCCGAGAAACAGAAATGAAGACAGTGGACTTGAGTTGCAGATAGCAAGGGGGGAGGTGACACAGATGCAATTGAAAAGGACATCTCTTCCCCACCAGGATGAGAGCTTTGTACTTTGTCTTCAGGGTTAAAATAGGAAATTAATATAATCATGTTTTTACTAAAAATACTAATTTCACTATTCTGTGAACAAATAGGAAGACAGTAGAAATAGAAATTAACTATAAAGTTTAATTATCTAAGTTGATGTTTGACCCTAATACAACTTTTAAAATGAAGAAACTTTAGTTCAGAAAACTCCATTTAAAATAGCACAGTATATCTTTAAGCAAAACTTCAGGAAAAAATGATTTATTTACATTTTTCTACCATAATATCTACTTGCAGCTTAACCAATTACTTAACAAAATAACTCTTTCAGAGGTGTTTTATCAAAAGCTTCATAATCAATTATACAGTCAGTTAAGGATTCATTTATTTTTCATTAAAGTATATTTTGATTACCATATAGATTAATATAAATTCATAAGACAATAATTGTCCTGAAGGAGTTAATAATCTGGTGTGCTTATGTGTACACATACACACACACACACACACACACACACACACACGCACACACACAGATACACACACAATTACCTATTAAATAAAACAAAGATATATATGATTCTCTGAAATTCCTGAGATTTTTAATACATAATTGAGGGTTAGTGGATGAATAGGATTCCAAGGTTAATAAAATTATCCCAAGGGCATGGGCTGTGCAGTCAAAAGCTTAGTCACTGTTCAGAAGGGACAGTATAGCTATCTGCTTAGAAGAAAGGAAGTCAGGGGCAGTTCTGAGGTGAGATGACCTCATTAGAGCTGCAGCAGGAGGAGCGTGAAGCAACAGAGAAGGAGTCTAGATATAAGCAGACATCTTCAATGTTGTGATTAAAAGTTTGAATTTGTTTTGCTGACAACAGAGTAATTGAAAGATTTGAAGATAAAAGCTAGACCTTTCAATTCATGATTTAGGACGACAAGTGATAGCAATGTAACAGGTATATGAGAAGCAACCCATTAAGCGATCCCTTGAAAAGGGATGAAAAACAGACTGTAGCATTTGTAATAGGAACAGAAAAGGCAGGGGGTGGGGGTAGACAGAGAGGAGAGACTGAGAGGATTAGATTGCAGGCCTAATTAGATTATTGAAATGGGGATAAAGTGGGAGGAGGAGTCAATTAGAATGGATTGTTCCCCAGCTAATCATTGCAGATGAACTCCCTCTTCCTACTAATTTCACACTTCATAATTTATATCACTAACTTAGAAACCTCCACTTCCAGTTCTCATTTCTCAAATTATCATCCATAGGACTATGTCCAAAGCTGAGTTCATGTTTCCCCCCATAGAGGATCTTGTGCAGCCATATCTCAATTAATAGTACAATACTCTCTTGTTAACAGCTAGATATCATATCAGCAACAAAATCAATTTTTTCAACAATAAAATTTGTTTTACTTCCATTACAGAGAAACTCTTAGGATTAAGATATTTCTAGGGTTGACCGTCAGATAATACAATTGAATTTAGAAACTTGGTTAATATCAGCAAAGTCAAGCTTAGTATTACAATTACACATACAAATAAGAAAAAAAAACCTGCCTTTAATTATGTTTATCTTTATTTTGAATTATCAGCTATGCAGCACCATTAAATGCAATTCACTAAATAAATGCTATAGTTAATGAAAATAAAAGATGTCCAAAGAAACAAAAGAAAGAGCCTGTTTTGACAGAAAAGCTAGAAATAAACTTCATAAAAAATTTTATTTGAACAGGACTTGAAAATTAGCGGCATATTTTTTTCTTGCTATACTAGCAGAAGGCCAGCCTAACATTATTTTGATTTGATGGCTACCCCAAGTTCCACCTATAATATTTATATTTGTTTCTGTTTCTTTTATAGGTTATGTTTTCTATTTTCTGTATTTAAGAACTTTCACTTTTGATGATGATTATAAGGCTTTTACTATATAATTTTCAGTCAGATAATGAAGTGGGTAGATGATGCTAGCATATATAGTTTTTGTCAGATTGGCATCACTTATTTAAATGTTTTTCTTTTATTTTGTTTAAATAAAAATAATCATTAATAGATCTTATCACAAAAATATTTCTTCAAATATAAAACACAATATAAATTATGTTTAGAATATCTGTTATCATTCTTAATTTTTCTTCATTTATCTGTACATATATAGGTATACACATACGTGTGCAATTTAGGTTAAGACACATACACATAAAAGAGTGTTACTATGTTCAAAAGAAAAGCTAGAGGGAAAGATAATTGCAATTTTAACAAGTTATAAATTAGCAACAAGAATAAAAGAGCATTGATTAATTGTATGTAAGATTTTAGGGAGGGATCAATAGGGAGACAATAGTTGGACATTTTCTTTTCACACAGTTAATTTATGTAGTTGAAGTTGAATAGTTATATTTAGCTAGTATCAGATTATAGCCAACAGAATGACTCTTGTTTATTCCTAATTTGCTCCAATAATAAAACCACTTAAAGAACACTCAGGATATAAAATAAGCATATTGACATGTTTATATCTAGGATCAGAATGTATTTTGTCTCAATAAAATTCACTAATCTTAATATACTTCCTCATATCTAAAAAGGCCTATCAACATAATTATAAATTGTTAAGAAACTTTTTAAAAGCTTCATGGGCAAAATTTTTGGATGGTGTGTTTCAGCTAAGCTGTCCCAAATCTGCCTGGTTAGATCACTGTAGGATTATTTGTCATGGATACAGATGTTTACCAGATTACTTTAGAAATTCTTTAGGGTCTACAAAATAGAGCAGTAAAGAATCTAATAAGGGTATATCTAGGTTAAGCAGCTTAGGAGAGCTTTGGCACTTTACAAAGTTGTTTATGAGGTGACTGAATCAAAGCCTACACTTTAATAACTCAAGCACTTTCTCAGGACCCTAAAACACCATGGGTGGAAGGGTTTAACCTTATTCATGAGGGAATGTCATTATTCCCTCTACCACAGTTGTAGTTTACACAGAATGATTTGTTCTTCAAGGCAGAAGCTTTTGTTTGAGATAGAAATTAAATCTCAAAATCTTAAGGTCAATCAATCTGCTGTTATTAAATTTATGTGAAGCTAAATCATCTTCTGTGGGCTTGGGGTTAATAATAAGCAGCAATAAAGACTAGGTAATTTGCATCAGGAAGACAAATTAGACCTGGCCAAACAATCGTAATATGATTGTGCCTTTTAATTCAAAGACAGTCCTATTGCCTGTCTTGAAACTAATAATTCACCTGCAATTAAATAAAGTCTGTGGTCTATCATTAACTATACATGTCAGTAAATAGGCTTTTTAATTACATAGTAGATTATATGTTTCATGAAATGAACAACACTTAAAAAATAGTAATGCTTCACAAACCATTTCCCAAACTTGCCATCAACACCAAAGAAAATCAATATCTGGCACTTACTGTTAGCTTGATGACTGAGACCAGTAAGTGCGGTAGTGTGTTTTCTGTACTGTGCCGGAAGGATGGACACATGCTTACTTCCCAGCCGCTTCCTGGCAGGTATGCATTGAAGTGGGAGAAAAATCAGAATGTCAGATTTTACGGAGTGCCCAGTTTGAGAAGTGTCCCTCTGCACAGAGGCTGATGTAAATAACGTGTGCGCTCTTGTTTGTAATGTCGCAGTTGGATGTATTGGACAGACTGGGAGGAAGATGAGATAGACGACAGCGTGGGAAGGATCGAGAAGGCCTGGATGGATGGCTTCAATCGGCAGATTTTTGTGACTTCGAAGATGCTGTGGCCAAACGGTTTAACGCTGGACTTTCACACCAGCACCTTATACTGGTGTGACGCCTATTATGATCATATTGAAAAGGTGTTTTTGAATGGAACTCACAGGAAGGTAAAAGACAAATGCTGCCGGTTTGCATCCGCAGGCCTCTGCGTTTTCACGGATTCTGGTTGTGCTGTGTTACAAATACTTTCAGGTTTATTTTTGCCGCTCCAAGGTGGCTGCCAGCAGTCTCGGTGGGGCGGCTGCAGGAGGCGGAGCAGCGCGGTGCAGCTGGCATGGCCTCCGGGAGAGCAGGCCAGTTCGCCATGGTGTGCCAGGATTTGTGAGTTTTTTCAAAGCTCTCAGATATTAGAGCTGCTTTAAAATGCAGCATTTCTACATTCCTGATGAGTTTGCTCTGACCAAGCAACTCTACTCTATTCAAATATCTTCAAATTTTGCAGCTGAAATTTAGCCCATAGATTATGAAAACTTAATTGTAATGCATTTTTTTAAATAAAGAACTTCATGTCATTGAAATTGAAACAGAAGAATAAACTGAACTTAAAGCTTGTTAGTATGAATAGATATAAACTTCCTCTTACCTCTTTTTGGAAGAACCAATGCAAAATGATTCTGAAATTCAGAGGTAAATGGAGGAGGATGTTGTTGACTGTGTGACAGAGGCAGCGTTGAAAAAACATCACCTCTGTATTTTATCATATAATTACTTAAGCATGTATAAATTAACTTCAAACTGTCTAGTTAAGTAATGCAAAAGTGGAATATTTTAATATTATCAAAATGCTTTCTTTGATACTATATTTCTTCCTTTTTGGAAAGGAAGACTGCACAATTGTCTAAGCCCATTCATTATGAATTCTATTTGAGAAATAAATAGTATACCAATCAGTTAAGACTATTTCAGTCATTGACTCACTCTAACAATATTTAAATATTTTCTACAAATGAGTAAAATTCATTTAACCTGTCACATATTTAACAGATACTAAATAAATATTGATGATTTCTTTGAAGATGTTGATGTGTACATAGTAGACATAACATTTCAATGGCCCATGTTTTAGCTTAGGTTGAGGTGAGAAAATAAATAAGAAATTGTCTCCATTATTCACTATATGAAAACTTATTATGATGAATTCAGAAAAAAAGGAGCAAAATTTGGATTGCTAACCCTACATTATTTGGATAACTTTCTAAATTCTCTAATATTAAATGAAGTGCATATAACATGCTTTCTCATATTGTATACAATCCATTTTATAAGTGGCAAAAGCTGAAAAAGTATTAACATTTTTGAAGGTATTATTCCTATTTCTGCCCCTACAACCCTACATGTGAAACAGGACCTATCACACGATTGCTCTATTTAAACAACAAAAATATAAAACTGGAATGTAAAGAAGACATCAAGATAATAAGAATTGAAATTAACCTACTAACCTAATTTAACTATTTACTATTAGTGTTTCTATGTTCAAAATTAAAATATTTATCTTCTTCCTTGTCATCTCCTAAATTTCTTCACACTGCAATTTCTCAATTAAAATAGAAAGATCCCTTTCACTCCCAATGTCTTAATACCACCTTGTATCCCTTGGCTATTGGATGAGCAATATTGAATATACACAATGACACTAATTACTTAGGTCAATTTCTATCCCAGGATATGAATCTGTAGTGTTACAAAGAAAAGACTCAGGGAAGAACGTCAGACAAAATCATTTTAATGTTGGCATTTCTTGGCCATACATGTAAAGCCAAATATGAGAGAATTTAAATAAATGAAATATAAATGGTCTTCAAATAACAAATCCTGGAAACAGAAAAATATGCTCACACTGTGAAATCTATTTTTCAAGTATACTGAAAGAAAATATGAGTTAAGATATTAGTTGGATCGCTATATGTTATATGTATTTGAAAACAACTCTAAATAGTTATGTTTCTAAAGGTCAGTTCTGAACTTTCACAATGTGTTTACATTTCACAGGTTGTTTACAGTGGGAAGGAGTTGAACCATCCTTTTGGACTGTCACATCATGGGAATTACGTGTTCTGGACTGATTACATGAATGGTTCCATTTTTCAACTAGATTTGATAACGAATGTGGTGACATTACTGAGGCGAGAAAGACCACCCCTGTTTGGGCTTCAGATTTATGATCCACGAAAGCAACAAGGTATTAAACACCAAATAAAATTGCTTCTGAGTTTCAAACATAATAACACTTCAGTAGTTAAAAAAAGTATTTTATTTCAACAGTGTTTCTGAAATGTTATGATAAAAGGTGTCCAGTTATTTCAAAGTCAATCAAATCTTGGAATTTGTTACCATAAAAATGTATTATTTTATTATTCAAAATAACCCAATTGAGTAACTCTGAGAATTCTGAGTGAAGTTCAATGTTTTCTCCAAGTACTTCCTTTTTTGTCTAGTCTTCACAGAAAGACTCTGTTAAAGTAAATAAAAAATATTTTTAATCTTTTTAAAGATTATTGTGAGCCATTAGAAAAACTTTGACTGGGAACTAAATATTATGGACAAATATTTTAAATACATTATATAAGGAAACTGCATTTCTACCAGTATCTTACTATATTTTATCTTAATTCATGTACATTTGAAAAGCACTTAATTAATTTAGATGATATGAAAGTAAAATAATCTACCATTATATTCATGTTTTATTAAAATCAGATAATATTCTATTATTTTATCTACATCTATATTTTATTCTAAGTTTATTAAGATTTACTAAGCTACTCACAAATACCATGACTTAGAATTTAGGGATTAAATAAAGAAAACCATTTGTAAAGTACATAGTAGATTTTTGTTATGGTTCTAAAGTTATTCTTTTTTAATGGAAATATTTTTGTGAAAATTTAATAAGCCTAGATTTCAACGCATTTAGAATAAATAATTATATCCTGAGTGTTTCATTTCACATGTTGAAAATAGGAAGTTATCTAGCAATAAGAGTATTTTGAAGATATTTCTGCTAAAAGGGGAATGTTAAAAGAAAACTATCTCAATTAAGAACATTTTTTCTACTGTATTACAATTGTCTCATTGGCATAAAAATGCAATTTTATGAAATAATGGAAGTACATAGAGTACTTAAAGTATATAAAGCTTTAATAACTAATAAAATATAAAATTATCTTTAAAAACAAAAATGAAATTATTTGAGATGGCATAAACTATAGTTGTGGATACAAAATAAATAATAGAACAATTATCTGCATAAATCAAATGCTAATATTTTCTGTTATATTCACATCCTCCCTCTCCCTCCCCCTGCCACCATTGTTCTTTGTCTACACTAAACTGGAGCCAAGACTATTAACAGGAATAACCCTTCTCATCACCTGTGGTGTCTTGTTTTCAGGGTTGTTGTTCCCTTTAATTCCACATTGCTTAATTTTCTGGTTATTGTTACAACAATTAGTATATAATCACATTTTCTATTTTCTTTCTCTTCTGTAATTGTTTATCTTGAATGTCATTGCTAAACTCACTGTACTCAAACTCTATGACATTCTCATAATCTTCAATTTCTTTAAACTTCTAGTTGGTTTAGAAAGTTGATCAACTAAATATACCATATGGACAAGAAATATCTCAGCTAACTATAAAATAGATTTGGGCTTAAACCCAGATCCTGACACTTTCTCCTTCATAAACTTGGGACACATCTTAAAAATTTAAAAAAGATAAGAAATGCTTTCTTTAAAAATATTTTATAAGGAGTATATATATATATATTATATGAGAGTAAGACTTAGAGCAGTATTTGTGTTTTACATGAATTATTTTGCGCTTATCATTTCTCAATCTGGAGGCATATATTTGTAAGTTTCCTTACATATAAGCATTTGAAACAAATATTTAAATGAATAATGTGTCACAATCATAAACAAAAACACATGCTTATGAGAATTATATTTCAATATTCACAAGGAATATATTTGGTATTCTAGACAGTGTCATTGACATGTAATTGTTAAGTGCTGCTCCTTGGATGGACAGTATATTTTTAAAAAATGATTTTTAAAAGATTGGTAATCAAAGGGACATTAAAATGAAAATTTATCCTTGATTACTAAATTATTTATGCAGTCTTTATTCTGGAAACCATTATGCTATGTCTTACTGATGGAATGCATTTGGCCAAACTGATTGATTGTTTTTTATTAGTTTAGGTGAAATAATCAATGGGTTTGTTTTCTAACAGTCTTTGTGTGACAAAGGACTTATTTGAGTCTTTTGAACAACAGTACAATATAGAAAGGATTCCTTATCAACATCTACTTTACTCAGTCAATAGACTTTGAAATCGGATAATCTACTTAGTATCTAACTAAGTAGATACTAAGTTTAGTTTATTTTTAGTTTATTTAACATTCGATCAAAATAGCTAGATTATGAAGCAAAATGCAATCAGATGTTTAAATACAGACATATTATCTTAACCCATCTTATAATTTCTCTCAGCAGTGTTTCTCTTTGCATCTTTTGAGCATCAGATATTAATAAATATTTAGAAACATATAATTAGTGCCACATAAACTTGGGATATATATTGTCTTGTTAAACTGTTGTTGTTTTCTAATTTATTTGTTTGTTTGCTTTTAAGGATAAAGTAGCTGGGATTGAATAGAAAACCAAATCCTTAAGTAGTACATATCACTTCTTCATGGAGCGAAGTAACCTAATCTTATATAGCCTTGTACTCTCTTTCTCTTCCTTTCTTTCTTTTTCTCTCTATGAGAGAGTAATGTATATGGCATAATTTGTATATGTAATATATGTAGACTACATTTGTGTATATGCAATATTTATATATGTGTCTATGAATATATTTGCATATATAAATACATAGATGATAGATAATATCATACATATACACACATCCCACCCCATAGGAATACTATGAAAAAAATCATTAATCATTAATACTATTAATGTAATATCTAAATTCTTTTAGACTTAGTATTAGAAAATTAGTTAGCTAATTTGATTTCTCCAGATCAGGAAAAACTCATCAGATTTTGGGGTAACATATCAGCTTATTTCAGGAAGGTTGATATATAACCATACTAAAGAAGTTATTAATAAGGTACACACACACACACACACACACACACACACACACACACACAGCTTCAAATAAGTCAAATAAAAATGGTCTTTAATGAACATATAATTAATTATAAAATAGAGAAAAGTCTGACACATTTTATCCTTTCTCAGGTTGACATCATTCAAAGCTGATTCTTCTGAAATTATACTAGATAAATGCATACTTTATCTAGTCTTTATACAACTTTTATTTTCTCTTCTAAATGGCAGTTCTGACTATATTTCCATCAAGTGAAGAGAAAGAGAAAATTTCCGTAGGTTTATGTTTCCTACTAGGTTCAAAGACTTCTATCTACTCATATGATAAAACTCTGAAAATTCAAGAGTTTAGGAGGCATATAGAAAAGGGAGTTTTCCTTCCACTATTTTGAAGAAAATTCATATAAAGGGAAGAATGAAACAATGGGATTCCTTTTCACTAATGGGTCATACATTACACCATTTGCTACAAGTAAAAAATACTTCATTAATGAAACTGAGGCCTAAAAAAATCCATGTATTAATATAGACTTGGGAATTGTTTTAATATATCATATGTATTTATTACTCTTTAAAAAAGTTACTAGAGGCCCTATGCATGAAATTCATGCAAAAGGCTCCACTCTCACAGCCCCAGCTTTGTCTGGAAGGACATCTGGAAGGTCGTCCAGATATCCGGTCTAATTAGCATGTTATGCTTTTATTATTATAGATAATATGACTTTAAATAATATACATTGATAAGTATAGAGCCAAAGTATGTATGTATACTTACATACAAATAAGAATATTCCATTAACACATGTTAATGGAACAGACATATCTACCCACAAACATGTACCTTACGTTTTCACCCCCAAATGATTGTTTCTGTCATTCAAATTGCTGACTAAAAGTTTCATTTATTCATTCATGTCTTCATTCATCAATGTAACTAATGTTTATCAAACATACAGTCTGTGCCATATACTGTAAGGGACAGAAAAAAAATCTACTTTTTCAAGTTTTAAGATTGGAGGAAAAAAGACAAAGTTTTTGCCCCAGACAGACCACTATCTTGAACTTAATTTTGATAGTTATTCCTCATTTGTTTTCCTTATAGATTTAATTATTTTATCTGCTTTAAAAGAAACTTCATTTAGGGTTTTATTTTGTTGTTTTTAGTATGCTATTTTTCTGAACTTTGTCATATATAAATAAGTTAGAATATATATAATCAATAATTTTAGATTAAGAAAAATTCCTTTTCTCATTATTTATAAATAATGATGATAATAGTGATAATAATACCACTATTATTATTAGCTAGAAATAAATAATAAATCTTATTATAAATTCTTATTTTTAAATAAGAAGTTTTTTTTTCTTATTTGTAGACATTGGAAAAGTCATTTAAACCTATATTCCCACCCAAAAATGAGATAAAATCTACTTATAAGTTCATTATAAAAATTGAATTCAATGTATATTTAAAGTAACTAGCACTAGAATTGATGCATAATGGATTTTCAATAAAGATAGCTATCAATATGTTTATAAATCTTTCAATAATATTTATGTATAAAAATTTTAATACTGTTTGTAATCAGTTGTGTTTTCAAGATAATAGATTTACATAAGAAGTTTTGCAAGCTACTAGAAATTTAATAAAAACTACCATAAATTTCTATTGGGAATATGGTTAAGTAATAAATTAAAAATATATTAGAAACCATTAATATTTTTTAAATCTAAGAAATTTTAATAAGAGGTATAAAATTATTTAAAATAATTTACATTTTTATTATGACAGGCCAAGTATCAATTCCTCTCTTTTAACACATAGTATTCACAGAAAGGAAATGTATTTAAAAGTTGGAATAATGATAATTCATTTCTAATTACTTAAAATATGTATTCAATAAAACTAATGAGTCCAGCTCTTAATTTAAAGAATTTGATATTTAGATATATTTTAATATGAAAATATGTTCTAAAATATTGTTTTTAGTACCTTCTTATTTCTTATGGTTTTAATTTTTTTATAGTTCTCAAATTTTTTGAAGTGATTCTAATTTTACAGAATCTGAATTTTAATAAATATTGAACATACAATTTAATCCTCTACATATTGTATATAACATAGATAGAACTCCTAAGAATCATATGAAATATTAAATTTTTATTGTATGATCATGGAATAAATATAACTGTATTCGGAAGCTGCCAGAAATGTTTTTGCATATGATGTTGGAAAAAGTCTGAACTAAGCTTAATTATCTTCCTAGCTTAGAACTTGTTTTATAGCTTTAAATATTAGCTTCCTTAGATTCAAAGTATATCTTTCATTTTTTAAAAACATAGCAAATTTATTTCTCAGAATAATGAAAAGAAATATTTTTATACTTTTTAATTTTTTTTTATTCTTTAAAGTTTTACAAATAGTAGTACATATGTTTCCTTTTCTTTTCCTCCCATTGACCTCCCCCCAGTCTCCCCTACCCCCCAGCACATGCCCTCACCTGCCCCCCAACCCCAGTGTCTTGTATGCATGCGTACAAATCCTTCAGTTGATCTCTTACAGTCTCCCTCCCCTGTCTCCAATTGTAGTTTGACAGTCTGTTCAATGCTTCTTTGCCTCTGTATCAATCTTTCCCCTCCATTTATTTTCTTTAAAAAAAATCTTGCATCTGCATACTGGAAATAAATATATAAGAACAAAAAAAATCTTTGAGTCTCAGTTTCAACATCCAACAATTCCTTATGTGTGCATATCAGCAATGGTATCTAGATGGTGGACATATGGTGGCAATGCAGGTTCCACCCTCTCTGGTTTGGACCTGGGCCGCCTGCAGCGACACCCAGTTACTGAATGCTAGAATGGCAAGGTGTCATCAATGTTTTCCATCTCTGGTCTGTCTTCATGGTTGGAACAGACTTGTCAGTTCCTCTTTGTGCCCATCAGCAAATGAGTGGATTAAAAAACTATGGTACATCTACACAATAGAATACTACGCTGTGGTACAAAAGAAGGAGCTCCTACCATTTGCAACAACATGGATGGAGCTGGAGAGCGTTATGCTAAGTGAAATTAGCCTGGCAGAGAAAGATAAATATCACATGATCTCACTCATTTGTGGAATATTTATATACTTTTGATCTTCGGGTACATGATGATAATCTATGGGGACGAGTTAAGTATTTATTGCACAGGGCAACATTTTAAAGTATTTTTACACTCACTTATTAACAATTTCTACATAGCATTTCCAGCCCCAGAGACTCACAGTGCAATAACCTAGTCTGTCCCTTCAGTCACAGTGTTGGCACTTACGCTTGCAGCCCCCCTGCAGGCACATGGGACCCAGGTTTCCCTTGCAACATGGCTTCATCTGGAAGGTTGTCCAGTAGGACATGTCTTCTAATCAGCATATTATACTTTTATTATTATAAATCTTGACGCCTGTGGGGAAAATCACAACATACAAAGTTAGTAAATGCCAATGTAGTTTTAGTTATTATATTATTTTATTGTATGTCTCTGAGTAATTAAAAGCTCTTTATTTTTAATGTTTGGATAAGATATACTAATATTTTCAAAATGTTCTTCATTGATACTTAGGAAAATGCTGCCATGTCAAATGACCCTACCACTTACACTGCCAGTTGGATTGCATTGCAGGGTTCTCTCTAACTATTCTACACATATATGCTTACAAAATGTATTTTATTCCTGGCCCTTCTAACTTGTAGGAATAATAATATCAAAATGATGATTACCTAAATTTTATTTACTCTCACCTACATTTTTATAAAACAGAATCTTCAGCCTCATCAAAAATTTTACCTCAGTTGTATCTGAATCTCCTAGGGTGTCTCCCATACGTTCATGAGTATGGACATACAAGTTCCCCCTATGCCTGTTTATTGATGTCTGTGCATGCCTCATCAGTGTCTGTGCCGTTCAGGTCCACTGGGACAACACGTTACCCTTGTGTGTTGCAGTCTCCTGGTACCAGCAAGGCTGCTCATTCTTCAGGCTTCACAAATAACCTCGATGCACTGACATGCCAGTGCACTCCTTGCACGAGGGGAGCAATACCCCACCCCTTCCGCAAGATCCCTTGCTTTCTGTTCACTTGGGATCCAAAGCCACATTCTAAGTGCTGGTGGTCTGCTT
This sequence comes from Antrozous pallidus, assembly GCA_027563665.1. NCBI lineage: Eukaryota > Metazoa > Chordata > Mammalia > Chiroptera > Vespertilionidae > Antrozous > Antrozous pallidus. The sequence goes on from CM050508.1 coordinate 76,289,415, forward strand.
TTCAAAAAAACTCAGACTTCCTAAACTGGGAAATGATCCTAAACAGATGCCATTCTGTCCTCTCTCCTCCCGCCTCTCTCTGCTGGTACCCAACTACACACAGATCATTGTCCTTCAGCCAACATGCAAATTCCTCATATCAGCACAACATGTATTTTCAAACATTTCTGGATTTCATTAGGATGCAGCAGAAATCCTGGCTGTATTAATCAATTAATTAATTATATAATAATGAATATGTAATGTGTGTGTGTGTGGGGGGGTGTACATATTGAAGTCTACCTACACTTTCTAGAACTAACCGGCTAACTTTGGATGGAGTCAGAGTGCTCTGACACGTCATTCATTCTGCTTGCAGGTGACAATATGTGCGGAGTAAATAACGGGGGCTGTGGTACACTGTGTTTGGCCATCCCAGGAGGCCGTGTATGTGCTTGTGCTGATAATCAACTTTTAGATGAAAATGGAACAACTTGCACATGTGAGTTTCTTTCCTTATTACACTCATTGTTTATATGTGTGTTTTTGAAGACCAGAAGCAGACGAAACCAAAAGAATTAAAATTAAAATACCATTGGTTGTTTCACTTTTAACTTGCAACATAAGGCCGTGGTTGATTAAGGATGAATTCTATGCCATGCCTGGAAGGCATCAAGAATGAGTAGGCTGCATTCTTTGTCCTTGTGAATTTTGTGTGCCATGGTCAAATTCTCTCACAACTAGAATTGAGGCCACATGTAACAGAGTAACTTGGAACTTATATAACTTGGACAAACCTGTAAACTCAGTCGATCAATTACCAAGTGAGTTTACTTAATTATTTCTTTACTAGAGGCCCAATGCATGAAATTTGTGCAAGAGTAGGCTTTCCTTTCCCCAGCTGCTGATACTGGCTTCCCTCCAGCACCTGGGACCCGGGCTTCCCTCCAGCTGCCAGCAGGCACCTGGGACCCAGGCTTTCCTCCGGCCCCCTGCAGGCACAAGGGACCCAGGCTTCCCTCTGGCCCCCTGCAGGCACCTGGGACCCAGGCTTCCTCTGGACCCCTGCAGGCACATGGGACCCAGATTTCCCTTGAAGCCTGGCTTCATCTGGAAAACTGTCCGGAAAGATGTGTCTTCTAATTAGCATATTGCACTTTTATTATTATAGATCTTGACACCTTTGTGGGGAAAATCACAACATACGAAGTTAGTAAATGAACCCATGGGTAATCTCAAAAAAGTAAATTAAGCTCCCCCAAAATGATTGTTACTATTTATTAAAATAGCAGGATAATTTTGACTAGTGTAATGAAACTAATTTTTTAAGTTCCGCTTTAGTGGCCTGAAAGAAAAGAGAAATTTCCAACATATCTTACACTCAGGAGAGCAACTTAAGCTTTGCAAAAATATTGATCATCCAAAAGGGTGGCATTGCACAGTTATATGCAGTGGTACTCTTGACCTTCTTCATTTTCTAGAACACCAGATAGATTTCTCCGTCAAAAACAGTGCTCCACTGTGGCTGGACCATTTATCTGTTCAGCTGTGACAGGCCTTATGTTCTAAGACATTCGCGATCTCATGTATAGTAAAAGTTTAAGGCAGTAAAAAGTTTAGAAGCCCCATCTAGATGAGTATTTATGGCCGTTTCTGTATAGGAACTCACAAAAGATTATGTACCACTTAGTTTGGGTGCTTGGAAGACTACTCTATCTAATAAAAGGTTATCCCCTTATGACCTAAAAGAGAAAATTCAAAACCTATAGCAGCATTTTTCATACTGCTTTCCTGTATTAGATGCCTTACATAAAGGCTTCCAACAAAGTACAACTTAAAGTTTGCTTTCCAGGTCTTCTCTCTTTCTGTTCAAATGAAGGATAGGTAGAAACTCAAAACACAAAAACAAAAACAAAAACAACTTAATTAAACAAACAACCATGTTCTAATGTGAAACTTATAGGGACAATAGGATTTTTTAAACAAAATTATCTACTGGGACTGATGCTTTAAACTAACTTGTTGTAATTTCAATAATAGTAAGCAGCAAAGCATGAACTGAGAGAGGAGATATGAATTAGTTTAGAACACATTAACACAGTGGGTTGAAAGGAAAGATAGCAAAGTTAGAAGCATAGGAACTTGTTCATTGATGCCACACGCTTATTAAATCAATGTCAGGAATATATGTATTAAGTCCAATTACTTAGCTGAGCCTAAATCTGAGATAATTCAACAATAAAATAAAATAAAATAAATTTTAGTAGTTTTCTTCCTTTACTTTATTAGCATTTAGACATTAACTCCAGCAATTAATCTACCAGTTTTTACTGAAGAAAGTTAATACTAGAATATATATTTCCTTGTGCAACATACTAAAGCCTAATCTTAATATTATAATAGCATGTATGAAAGAATGTCTGAGAGCCTGCAGTTACTTGCAAGGCATGTCATGATTCAAGTAATTTTATTTTAATTAAATTAGAAGATTATTTGTTACTTTGTCAGTTTTCTTATTATTTAAATCATGTTGTAATATTTTTAGTAGAAATAACCCTTGTAGTAGAATTATGTTTGGTGTCAATTTTCAAATTCATAGTACAAAACACAACTCTACCACAAAGTTTGCCATTGTAGCAGATGTTAATACACTGAGAGCAATATATGGCTGTGCCAAGCATCCACATGCAATGTTGGTTCAGTCATAATGCGAATTGGAACAAAATGGCACATGGAGCTTTCCCTAGATATTTAATTTTGCGTCATGGACGGAACTTTACCACTCTCTCTTCCTTTTTATTTACTTATTGATCTTTACCCTTAAAATAAACTAACTTCACCAGAATTCTTGGGTGATAAGCCAACTGAAGTGGTACTGTTTTCTATTTGTATTGATATCATTCCCAGAGAAAGAATTTTTCACTATAATAATGGCTATAATGTAGAGTTATTAACATCTATTAATTCTGATAAGTCAGACAATAAATATTTTGGAACATCTACTCTTTGCCTGGTTCTATGCCAGGCATTGTTCTGTTCAGTGTGTGACATTGTCCTTCCTACATTGAAGAATCTCAAGGGAAGCATTAGATGTGCAAAAATTACTTACCTAATAACTCCTTTATAGAAGTTTGTGCAAGGTATAAAAATATTAACCTTATTTATTTTTATAGGTGCCATTGGCTCTCTTTTTTTAAATATTTTAATCTTTATTGTTCAGTTTATTAATTACATTGTTCCCTTTTTTTCCCCTATAGTTCCCCACCACCCGGTACCCATCCCACCCTCCACCCTCACCTCTCCCCGACTGTTCTCTACCATAGGTGCATGATTTTTGTCCAGTCTCTTGCTGCACCTCCCACACCCCTTTTCTCCCCAAGAATTGTCAGTCCATTCCCTCTCTAGGCCCATGACTCTATTATATTTACCAATTTATCCTGTTCATCAGATTTTTAATTTACTTGATTTTTAGATTCATTTGTTGATAGATGTGTATTTGTTGTTCATAATTTATATTTTTATCTTTTTCTTCTTCCTCTTCTTAAAGAATATCTTTCAGCATTTCATATAATGTTGGCTTGGTGGTGATGAATTCCTTTAGCTTTTTCTTATCTGCGAAGCACTTTATCTGACCTTCAATTCTGAATGATAGCTTTGCTGGGTAGAGTAATCTTGGTTGTAGATTCTTTCTATTCATCACTTTGAATATTTCTTGCCACTCCCTGTCTGGTCTGCATCGTATGGGTGCTCCCTTATAGGTAACTAACTGTTTTTCTCTTGCTGCTTTTAATATTCTCTCTTTGTCTTTTGCTCTTGGCATTTTAATTATGTTGTGCCTTGGTATGGTCCTCTTAGGGTTCCTATATATTAGGGTTTTGTGCTTTTCTTGGACTTCTAAGTCAATTTCTTTCACCAGGTGGGGGAAGTTTTCAGTCACTGTTTCTTCGAATAGGTTTTCATTGTCTTGCTCTCTCTCTTTTTCTGGCACCCCTATAATTCGGATGTTGTTATGCTTGAGGTTGTCCCAGAGGCCCTTACACTGTCTTCAATTTTTTGGATTCTTTTGGTTTCTTGCTTTTTCAGGTGAGTGGATTTTACCTCTTTGTATTTCAAATCTTTAACTTGGTTCTTGCAGTCCTCTAGAGTACTTTTAGGTCTTTGTATAATTTTTTTTTTATTTCAGTCAGTGTGTGGTTAATTTCTAGTTGGTCCTTTTTCATATCCTCCTAGGTCTTATTCATTTCCTCGTAGTTCTTGTTCATTTCCTCATAGGTCTTTTTCATTTCCTTGTAGGTCTCGACCTTTTCTAGGAGCCTCTTCAAAAGCCTTATAACCATGGTTTTGAATTCTAAGTCCAGTCATTTTCTTTCCCCTCCATTTCTTTCACATCTGGTTTCTTTCCATGTCTCTGCATGGTGGCTGATTTCCTGAGTTGGTCGATTAGCTTTGTGTGGTAGATGTCTTCTACGGGACAGTGGCTCAGCCTCCCCAGTTACCTGAGGTGGATATGCGTTGCACAGTCTTGTTACTTATTTTTGCCTGCACTAGGAGGGTTTTACCTCTAGGCCAATTGGCTGTGAGGTTCAGCCGTGCTCAGGTTGGATGGGTGGAGCAGGCAGCATCAGCTCCGCCCTATGCAGCACCTGGGACTCTGTGCTGGGTGGCAATGGCTGTCAGTGCCTCTGAGAGAGTGCTGCTGCTGAGCTCCACCCGTTGCCACACAATTCAGCCTCTCCTTATATGAGTCTGCACACCCAACATCTCACCCAGGGTCGTAAAACAATGCAGTCCGGTGGCTTCCCGAACAAGAGAGTAAATCACGAGTCCTCTCTGCGCGGTCACCCAGCTCTGCTGATCCCAATTTTACGTGCTCTTTGCACAAGCTCGCCCTCTCCACAAGCTTGCAGACCCTTGCAGTGCACGAGTTTCAGCGTGCCTCCCCACTGTCCAGTTTTTACCCCCTATGATTGTGGGTTCCCAGAGTTTGCCCGGAGCTGGGGAATCAGTGCAGTGGGATGTCTTTGTCAGGTAAGGCAGCCTCCTGCCCTATCTGCTTGCATGCACACTGCTCCAAACCTCTCTCTCCACGCATATTTTCAACCCTGTCCTCCGCCGCTCCTCTGAGTCACAATGTCCTATCTTCACTTTTATTTTTACTCAGTCAGCTTTCCGATGATTCTGGATGGTGTTTGTTCTTTCATTAAGTTTTAGTTTTGAAATTTCTGTGTATGGCAGCAATATAGGTGTTTACCTATGCCGCCGTCTTGGTTCCTTGCCATTGGCTCTCTTATGTGATACCAAATATACTTGCTCTATAATGTTGCTGATTCTCACAAAAATTGGTAGATTGCCTGGTCATCAACTGGACAACCATAACAGATGACATTGCTACCCAACTCCACAGAGTTAGGTCAATGCTGAGAAAAAAACAACAACTATGCTTTCTACACCTTTCCTGCCCTTAATATCCATGGAACTTTTATTCATTTCTAAGGAAAAACAAACTAACTTTTGTCAAGTTTTTCTCATATTCCCAAGTTGATACTACAACTGTATGGGGGATGCTTTCTTTTTCTTTATTTATATTTTATTTTTACCTTCTATAAAATTGAATATGGTGGTGGCATTGGTTGATAAACTCTGTATAAACTCTATAACATATCATCTGTACCCTGTATCTATAAGCTGACATTTTACCCATATTATCACATCACAGTGGTTGGCAAACTCATTAGTCAACAGAGCGGCAAACCATGGCTTGCGAGCCACATGTGGCTCACAGGCCACGATTTGCTGACCACTGACTTATCACATTAAATGTTTTCTTGATAATGGATGATGTTAGCTCAAAAAAATAATTTCTTCTATAATTATGAGTCTGAGCAAACTTGATTGTCAGCACTAATAACATGGTGTTTCTGTGACGTAACTGCTGATTATATCTGGAAAATGTGTGTTGGAGCTGCAATAAACTAATGATGCCATATTTCCCAGGAGACTGGAAATCAGAACCATGCATCTTAAAAAAAAATTCTTTACTGGTATGTCAAGAATTTTGAAGGGTCTAAGATTTCACTCTGGTTTAAAGCTAACATGTCAGCCACTCAGCGTGCCATAAACTCTAACAGGATACAGAATTTCTGAATTAGATGAAAAGGATTTCATTATTCATGGCACAACAGGCAGCTTAAATTTAAAGTCCACTTTGGTTCTTCTGTTCCCATCCCACCCCCAAGCCATATGAGTGCAATGTACAGGCAGGCCCTGGGGGATGCGGAACACACTCTTAGTCCATAGCACCACTTAAGAGTCTGCAGGAAAAATCTGCCCAACCTTAGTCCTGAAGGGAGACATCATCTTTACTATCCTGATTGATAAAAACCCTGCTCTCTGCTCTAGAAGGTCATACTGTCTCCATCATCCAAGGTTGTTATATAAGCATCCCTGAAAAAAATTCCAGAGTAAAAGCTTACACAAGACATATATGAACACCAGGGATGGATGCTTCTTGTACAACAAATTAGAGAGCTTAGAAGAATTCAGACAAATTTTTTAAAAAATGTCAAAGCCCAGCTGTAATTGCTCAGTGGTTGAGCACAGACCCAATAGTATGAGCCAGGAGGTCATGGTTCAATTCTTAGTCGTGGCATATGCCTGGATTGTGGGCTTGATCCCCAGTGTGGAGGACGCTAATTCTCACTCATCATTGATGATTCTGTCTCTCTCTCCCTCTTCCTTCCTCTCTAAAATATATAAAAATAGATTTTTTTAAATGTCAAATATAGTTTACTAGAGGCCTGGTGCACGAAATTCGTGCACTGGGGTTCGATAATCCCTCAGACCAGCTTGCCCCCTCTCACATACTGGGAGCCCTCAGAGGATGTCCTATGATGGCTCACCCCTGGCCTGCCCAATGCTGAAAGCCTCTAGCTGAGGCTTTAGTCCTTTGGAAGGGGACCTTGTCCTGCCATTAGGCCGATGGCTGGCTCCAACTCAGGCCCAACCTTCCCAAGGCTGGAAAGCCTCTGCCTGTGGTTTTCCGGCCTTGGGCAGAAGCCATCTTGGTGGGGTTAATTTGCATATTGTTCCTGATTGGCTGGTGGGGGTGGCTTGTGGGCATGGCTTGTGGTGTAGTGGAGGTACAGTCAATTTGCATATTAATTTTTTATTAGATAGGATATGTTTCATTATTTGTTGTTACAGGTATAAGCAATGCCTAACTGCTGTTACACCAATATTGAACTATATTAATGATATTTACATATATCAATACAAAAAACAATAAATATAAAAATAATGAAATGAACTCAAAATGTTAATTCTACTCTGTTTCAAGCAATTATTCATATCTTGTTATGAAAATGAAACTTAGAAATATTGTCATCTATTTCAAAACTTTCCGTTTTGTATTAGAAAACATCAGTTAAAAATAATCAACTACCTACATATATTTGAAACCATGTTTAAAAAAAAACTTGGAAAATCTTCCTATTTGCATTCATTCCATAACGACCTAAATATCATTTGAAAAACATTTGAACTCTGAGTAAACTTAAAAACTCGATGTCTAGGTTGATTATGTTAAATAATATTTAGTTTTAAATATCAATTTGCTTAAGTAGTTTGTCTTTCCCTAGACATTTTTCTTTTCTTTAATAGAGATGTAATTGTTCAGAAACAATTTTACTTTCACTCTTGTATTTGGATATTTTTTATTTGAATTGGATTATTGTTTAACCAGCCACATAAAAGCCAAGCTTTTAAACTTGGTGGGATTGTTATCAGAAGAGAACTGATGGTTCTTGGATTTTTCAGTGGAATTGACTTATCTTTTTTGAAGTCAACTATAGAGTAGAAAAAATGTTAAACTTAAATAGGAGATTAAGCTGATCACATCTCAAACCATCTTTCTTGTTTAATTGGAATTAAAAAACAAATAAACAAAAATCTCTAAAGAAAATTTAGGCTTGATGATCATAGAAATAAAATTAATCAAACTACTATTCCTTAAGTGCCCAGTTCTAAAGTCAGCTTTAATGGATTCGAAAGAAGAAACATACCATCCTCAACGATCTGAGGGTCTAATTGAGCAGACCTGAAACTCAAAGAAGAAAAATATGCATGTTATTAATGATCAGTTCTACAGATTATTGAGAGAAAAGCTTGATCCTAGAGATGGGCAGACATATCCCTGATTGCACTTTCCCTTTGTTTAGATTCTCATCCTCACACTATTCTGTGGCAGGAAAAGTCCCCCCAGTAGAGGCTGAGTAGGGGACCCAGTGATCTTCCCTTTTTGTTTTTATATTGTCGTTTTCCATTTGGGCATCACACACACACACACACACACACACACACACACACACACACACACACACCACAAAATTTGTTATTTAAAGTGACCTCACAGAAATGACATCACTAGAGAACTTGGTGCTACAGCATTTTGTTATTGAAAAAGATTAGAGTTAAATAGGGAGGAAGAATTGCTGTCAGTTCCCACATATGGTATCTGCTATCTGAGAAGGAAGGGACAGAAGAAACATATTATTACCTTTGTTCTAACTGAATATTATGCAAATTGACTGTACCTCCGCTATACCATACTACCTATTTTTTTCCCTATAAGACTGTAAGTAAGCATATGAATTTATTAGGCAGCTTTTTTTCCCAGCCCACAAACACACATGTGTGTGCATTGCTGGATCGTTCCAAAGCAGATTCTCTGCAGTTACCCTGCAGGCACAGTTCTTCTCCTAGGCTTTGCAGCAAGCAAAACACAAAGATTAAGACAGTGCTAATACCAAGTGTTCTGGAAATGCCACATTTTTTTCTCTCCATATCTCTTATTTTTCTCTCCATGTCTTGTGTTTATAGGTTTTGTGACAGTTCATCAGTTCAAACCCGTTATCCCAAGTAAAGTTGAAAGCCATTAGAACTGGAAAAGAAAGATCAGCTGTGCTTTTCCTATGAATAAACCAGCTTTTAGTAATTCAATGCTATTTCAGTCTGTGAAACACAAATCATTTACTGTTACTATCGCCACATGTTCCCTTCTCTTCTTAGACTCTGCTGAATCCACTCAAGAGATAACAGAAGAATACTAACACTTTTAGTTTGTGAATAAACCCCAATTAACTGAATTCCTAACATTTTATGATGGTATAAAATATATGGAGAAAGGCACTGCATAGAATTCTGATACATAATGAGATTGTTTTGATTAACTTAACACTTTCTTTAATACTTAACCAGACCTGAGTTTTTCTCCCACCTAGAGACCAACAAAGTAAATGTAATTATCAATGATGTGAGCTATTGCCTATCATTGCACTTTCATTAATTGTTGGCAAACTGATCTATAAGACGAAGATAGTAAAATTATTTGCCAGACCTATTGTATAGGTTGTTATTGTGATCAACTGAGATTATGAATAAAAGCTCTCTAAAAAGTAAAACTAAAAACTCAACATAAAAACCCAACCAAATATAATGTGGTATATTGTTATTATTTTTGTTGTTGTTATTGTTATTTTGGTAATATTTATACATTTTAGTAAAATAATTATCATCATAAAAGCTTAAATTTTTCTCACTTCCAGAGATTGGTGTCACTACAATGCTAACATGTTTTTATATTTTCTATAAAATAAAATGAATCAATATTTAGTTATTATAACATTTTAATGAATCAATAGAGCCAGTATTGTTCATTCACCTTGGATTTTTTGTAACCTAGTTAATCCGGGAGAAGTATTACCTCACGTGTGTAAAGCTGGGGAATTTCGTTGCAAGAACAAACACTGCATCCAAGCTCGGTGGAAATGTGATGGTGATGATGACTGTCTAGACGGAAGTGATGAAGATTCAGAGAATTGCTGTATGTTTTCGTTTAAGTAATATTAAATCTCCATAACTCTTTAAGTGTGTAAACTATGAAAATAGTTTGTGAAAATCTAAAAATATATTTGATACAAATTTAACTGTTTGTTTTTTCTCAGTCATCCTTTGTATAGTTTTAAGGTGCTGGTTTTTGCATCTTTTCCCATCTTTACCATTATCATTTTAGTTGTTGCAGAAGTGCTCTCCTTTCCCATTTGCGCCGCAGCACCACACACCATTGCTAGGATGTTGCTGAAAATCAGTTTAAAGTCCCTCAGGAAAGAATTAATGGTACAGAGGTTCACGAGCCACTCCATTGCTCCTTGGCAACTAAGCCTTGGAGGAGATCCAAGGAGACAGGCATAGGTTTCAGAATGTTATTCCCTAACTTGACTGCCTCAATACATGGCAGGAAACACATAGGGGGCACTCAGATAGAAAGGAAAGCTTTGGTTTTTCTGTTGGACTCATTTTATTCGTTATCTATCATTTGCTGCAATAGAAATAGTTGCATTTTTTGGTAGGAGTAATGAAATGTTCCACATACATAAAAGGAAAACTCTTTGAGAAGCACATTAAATAATGTTTTGAGAATGCATTTGATTATACTTATTACCTGAGTGGTTTTGAGAGATATAAAATATTTTTATATGAAGAGAGAGAGGTATGTACTGAACATATGCTTTTTTCCTCTCTTGATTTGACTTACATTTTTTGAAAAATCATGTTTGTTTCCTAATTTTAATTAAAAACATTTCCAGGTTCAAATGGCTGACCTAATTGTGAGTTAACTGACAAATATCCATTTTTCTTTTAATTTTTAATCAAGTATATAAACACAAAGTTTTCCAATCTATAGTTATGATTGAATAAAGTTGGTCTGGCCATCTATATCATGAAATTATCTGTGCTTTGGTATAAACCCCAGGAATATGATATTTAAAGATATTTAAAAGATACTTTCAAATTGTGCATAAATGCATAATACATAAACTGTCATTAATGCATGTGACACTATTTTCTTTTAATTTCCAAACATGGGTCTCACTGCAACATTATGCATTTATTTTTAAACTCATTAATATCTATACTATAAAGTATGAAACTACAAATAAAATCTTAAATAATAGTTGATACAATTAGCCAAAATGTTTGAGTGAAAGAAGCATTTTTATGTAAGAGTACAGATATGTTTTTCCTACTTATTTTACACAAATTATGTATTATTTATTGATTAAATTAACTGATTCATTTATTCTAAATCACCATGTTTATTCATGGTTTTAATGAATACTGCTTACATATCAACTCCCAAAGTAGTCAGTGTCTGTTGCGAGCACAAATATTTCATCACAATATTCATGCTCTAGCCTTAGTTCCATGTTTTTATTTAGGAGATTGTTCTTTTCACCAACTCACAAATGAACATGTTTTCTTTTGAAAACACGGGAGTATTATATTTGTACCATTAATAGTAGCATTAAAATTGCTGGTCAGTATTTTTCTCTTATTTTCATCATGTACTACCTCCTCACCCAAGCCTACATCATGGGCTTTTCCTGTAGTCTTCTAATTCACTCATGGACCATATTAAATTCTGTCAAAGGATGCTCTCTCTTTTGCCTCATAAATAATTAGTATTTTATCTTTATTTCCTCTCAACTTCACTGACTAAATTAGACTCCTATCTTAGATTAATTCAATAAGTACCCTGCTATTATTCCTACTATAATTCCTCCTTAATTAAAGCCCACTTCCCACACTACTTCTAGAGTGACATTTAAATACTGAAATATAACACTAACTTGTTTGGCTCAGTGGATAGAACATCAGCCTGCAGACTGAAGGGTCCCAGGTTCGATCCTGGTCAAAGGCATGTACCTTGGTTGCAGGCACATCCCCAGTAGGAGGTGTGCAGGAGGCAGCTGATAGATGTTTCTCTCTCATCAATGTTTCTAACTCTGTGTCCCTCTTCCTTCCTCTCTGTAAGAAACCAATAAAACATATTTAAAACATAAATAAATACTAAAATCTAGTCTTGATATTTCAGTAACTGCATAATCACGTTAAATTCTAAAATTCATTGACTTATATATGACACTTTATGTTATATCCTGACTTTACATTTTTAGCCTTAAATGTCTTTCATGAATTCAATTAATCTTTTGTCCTTATCAAGTTGAACTACAAGTAGATCTCTAAAAAATAGGTAATTTTCTCTCCTCTCTGACATGCATTGCACTCTGTTTTTAGCAGTGAATTCACCATTGTGTTCCATCACTTCCATTGAGAAGTCCTTTTTGAAAACCAAAATAATCCCCTCTCAATATAGCTTCGAGTTAAATATCTCCTATATATTCCTTTACTATGGCAGTTTCCGCAGCTCAGTGCAATTGTATGCTTAATTCTATAGTGCATCTAATAGGTGAATTTCTTCATTAGGAGACACATTTTATTGTAGCATATTTTTTAGTCTAACACAGCATCTAGCACATGGATGGATAAGTGACTGAGTAAATCGGGCAACAGCAAACTAAACATCTATGATCAGCTTCCAGCAATATGGAGTAATCTCTAAGTACTTCAGCAATTCTGAGCAGCATTTTATTTCTGGGGTTCCATGGTGAATATTCCAGAACTATGTAATTCATTTTAGGGAATTATTTTAGATTTTAATTACTCATAAGCTTTGACATTGAATCCCAACTCAAACTTACAAAACTGGATTATATTTGCCCCTTCATTTTGAACTCTGATTTACATCACTGATGAAAATTGCAAAGGTCACCGATCAAGCTTCAATGAAATGCTTATACATAATCTTAGTACTTTCAGATACCCTAATATATTGGATGACTTTTATTCTCATTAGTAGCTATTTTTGCTCAAGTCCCTGAAATGAGTATAAAATAGTTGTAATATGATCAAATGCCAGACAGACAACATAAAGCTTTTCCACCTTTTTTTAAAAAATAAATAAACATGAGTAGAAACTTTTTCTAAAAAGTGATAAAATCACTTTATCACCAAAGCTACTTTAAAGAAAAACTGGCTGGAAAGGCATACACTTGCTTTGGAACAGCATAATAAAACAGCTATTTTTTTTTAAATTCTAAGTATAGGAATGCCAAAATTTATTTTTATTATACAAAGTACAACTACTAGGCTTTAAAAAAATACTTCATAAAGGATGTTGAAATTTTAAAACAAATATTAAAGAGCATGCCAATTCATTTAGGAATTTTGCCTCCTGAATGCAGAAAAAAAATATCACATTAGTTTAGCTTTAAATTAGTCCCCTGTTGTGCTTAGATATTGGAGGCTAAATCCTCAGCTGGGTACAGCTTCCTATATGAGGATTGATGTTATCCTCAATATATTTGGTGGTTGCATGTTTGTTTATACTATGGGAGGTAACTCATAGTGATCTGTTTTGTTATTAAAATTATGCAGGACCTCATATTTAGCCAATTCTAGGTCCCAGCTGATGCTTTGTTTTCTTATGTTTTTTGATACTTTTCTTCCAGTCTCAAGAAATGTTGGACAAAGCATAACAAAAAATAGGCTTATTTAATATTACAAGGACTACTTGAGTTAATGTGTGGTTTTTAAAATGTATTTTTGTATATGATTAAATTATTTGATGCATATTTCCTATACTTCACATTAAAATTTGAGGTTTGTAAAAAAAATTCTGAAATTTAGTTACCTGTTGTGTTAAGGGATGGAAAACCAAACTCAGTGATATAGTTGGTTTTAGTGAAGACATGAAAAATATATTTACTTTTATGTGAGATTTAATTAATTGATGTCTTCTATTAAATTATTATATTTTAAAAGAACCTTGAATAGTAATAGTTTTGATAAATGAGACACTAAATGAAAGAAGCTATTACTTTATTGCACTCTAATGCTATAATTACTATAACCTTTCCATAATTCTAACTTAAAATAGTCATAATTTTATTCAATTTCATATCATTAAACTTTCTTCTCCTCTCCCAGCCAATCATAGCTGTCCTGATGACCAATTTAAATGCAAAAACAATCGCTGTATCCCCAAGAGATGGCTTTGTGATGGAGCTAATGATTGTGGGAGCAATGAAGATGAATCCAATCAAACTTGTGCAGGTAATCATTTGCTGGGATATATACTATTACATAAATCTCTTCCAAAGTTAATCTCATAGAAATGCAGGTCAGTGCTTTGAACTAAAGTAAACTTTCCTAATGTCATGTTCTGATTATTAGAATAGTAAATGAATTCAACACTTAATTCCATAAAACTTGGAATACAAATGGTATTTTAGTTAATCTTTAGGCATGATTCTGCTCTCAAAGTAATTTGGCACTTTCTCTACCCATATGCGTTGACTGGTGATAAACTAATTGGACAAGACTCATCCCTGCCAAATCTTACTTGGCAGGGGAGGTTGAGGTTTGTTAGCATATTGAGATGTAGGCCACTCACAAGGAGAAAAAATTTTTTTAAGTTGAAAAATAATTTATATATTTTATTTAGTCTGCTATAGAATTACTCTGTGAATAGTTTCGGTTCTTGGCACATTACTTATGTAGGTTAGGATTTTTTCCCCCATGAAGTCCCACCATCACTAAGCCTATTTATATTTTCATATAATGTATCCCATTGTAATAAATCTTTGAATCCCTAGCCAGATTCTTGTGGAACAAGATTATAGAATTTGTGATATAGGTTGTAATGGAGTGGCGGAAAGGTCACTATTAGTCAGATAAATGTTGAAAAATGATACTGACTAGCAGAAGCCTAGTGATTCTCTATAAACGATGGAAAAAAGGTAGTGCATTTGATGCTTCATATTGATATGATTAGTGAAAACTGTTTTTTCAATCATTATATATAGCTACATCAAATTATATCAACCACCTCACCTCCTCTCTTTGCCAAAATAAGCATTACTAAATAATAACTATAATATATTAGTGAAAACTCATGAGGCAGCATATTAAGAAAAGACCCTGAGGTTAAAAACCCTTGTTTTGAACTCCTGTTTTTCCTTAAAAAGACTGGTACTCTCTGCACTTCAATTTACTCACATATTTATTTCAGTTCTATAAGGACTACGACTTAACAAGAAGTTGTTTCCAAAGAGCTTTTTACTGTGTATTAAATAACAACATGGTAAGACAAAACAAGTACATTCCATAATCCTAACCTCCATCTTATTTTCAGTTTTTTCCATAAGGACCTGTTTGCTGTGGATCCATGGGTATTCTGTTGCTCCTTGAGTAAAAGCGTAGTCTAATATTTTAGAGTAACAGGTCATTTTCAAGATATTTTGTGTGTCTTATAAGGTTGTTTTATAAAAGCCATTCTGATTGAATAAGGACCTCTAAAGACTTGTCCTAAGCTCTTGCCTTCAAACCCATTAATTTCATAGATGAAGGCATGAGAGAAGGGACTTGTCTTAACTCACATCATTAGTTAGAACTTAGAGAAAAATCAATCCATAAATTCTTTCTTCAAGACCATTGATCCTTTTATCAAATGATAGCATCCTGAGGATTAGCTAGAATTTTAGGTATGGTCAATTTAACTTTGGCTTGGTAGCCTTTTATTATAATTACAGTGAAATATCTTTCTAAGCCAGAGCAATTATTATTCTTTTAAGGTTCAGATTTAAATCACAGTCTGTTATTACATCCTAAACAGATAGCTTTTCTTTCATGTTAAAATAAAAGGTATTGCTGATTCTCTTTATAATGTCATGTATTTCTATTCGATTTTTAAAATAATTTTTATTGAGTTCAGATAAGAAGAGAAGATGGAGATATATATATATATATATATATATATATATATATATATATAATCAATGATGATATAAAATCACTCATTGTTTTCCTTCTGCATGCCAACTGGGGATCAAGGCCGAAATCTAGGCATCTAGGCATGTGCACTGACTGGGAATTGAACTTTAACCTCCTAGTTTATAGGTTGAAGCTCAACCATTGAGCCAGACCTATTATATTTCTTACTTTTATTTTTTAAATATATTTTTATTGATTTCAGAGAGGAAGGGAGAGAAAAGAGAGATAGAAACATCAATGATGAGAGAGAATCATTGATTGGCTTCCTCCTGAATGTCTCTACGGGGGTCAAACCTGCAACTTAGGCACGTGCCCTTAACAGAATTGAACCTGGGACCCCACAGAATGCAGGCTGATGGTTATCCACTGAGTGTAACCTGAAGGGGCTATTTACTTTTCTAAATCCTCTTGTTTCTACATGATTTTTAAGGAAGTATTTTGGGTTAACTAGCTATGTATAGTAGTAAAAGTGAAAATTCTGCATATGATAGCAAATGCAGCAATCAATCCTAATTAGTAAGATTTCTAAGACTTTCTAGGCCTTTAATGCACACGGAGATAGCACACAACTTTCTTACACTTTGAGTGCCAATTTAAGCAATGGCCATACTTTAAGTACTGCCTCTCAGTACTAGTTTTTCTTGTCAGTATATTCTTGACAGATATTTTGATCACTTTACACCTCAAGAAATTGAATAAAGAGAAAATAAATGTACCTATTAGCTTTGGAAACTAAGTATGCTGTCTTGTTACAATGTATTTCCATTTTGTTTTATGAAAATAAATAAATAGGTCACATTGCTCATCATATTGGAAAAATGGTACATTCTATAGATATGTTCCCTGGCTGAGTCATTTCTATATAGTTCTCAATATAGGTATATACATGGACATGTATCCTAGATAAAAGGTTTCCCAGAGGTGGATTATTTTGTAATTGAATCCACTGTACTGTAGCCATTAGCATTGTGACTACTTTATATCTAGAGGAAAATTCTTTCCTACAAGAAACTAATTTCCTATTTTGTTCCTATGGGATTTCTGCCTCACAAACCTATTAATTCAATAAATATTTACCATTACACTGGAAATAGGATGAGAAAAAATGCACAATACTTTTCCTTACGAAGCTAAGGTGAAGATGGCGAGATTGACATGTAAACAAGTTTTTCTAATGCAGTATTCACGGTGCTAAGTTGAACCATAAGGGAGCACATTAGAGCAACTAACGTAGTCCTTGGATGTCTTGGAAGGCTTGAAGGAGGTGATGTCCAAGCGAGGCCTTTAAAAACACATAAGAATAATGCCTAAATAACAATGCAAGCCGTTTAATTAGGAAAAATAAGTTTGATAAAACCAAGCATTGCCAAGATTGTGAGTAAAAAAGAAACTGTCATACACACTTGATGATTTTCTACACTGGAAATCAGTTTAACCAAATCAAATAAATATCTGTAATTCCAAATTTAGGTTAATAGTCTAATACCTATGCACAAGAAAGCATGAATAAAATTTCCATTCCCCTAATTCTGGCAATACTGAAAACATAAAAACAACTCAAATGCTCATTACAGGAGAATATATAGATACATTGTGTTTTAGTCCCATAGTGAAATGATATTAATATTTAAAATTAATAAACTAGAACTCAAATATCAATAATAATGAATTTCAAAAACAATTTAAAATAAAACAAATGAGTTGCCAAATATAAATAATTCAATACCATTTCTATGAAGTACAAAAATACAAAACAATTTTATATGTGCTCATTGATATATAAATTGGTAAGGATAGGATTTTAAAAAGTATGTCTAGGAAAAAAGAGAAATTAAGAATAGCTATACCTCTAGAAAGAAAGAGATTGCATGTGATTGAAAATGATTACATAGGGGACTTCAAAACTATTATTTTTCTCTTAAATAAAATAATTTGTAGCAAGTATATAAAATATTATATTCAGATTTGATATAAATATATGATGGCAAACATGTGTTATTGATATTATTCCCTATATTTTTTTCGGGTGATTGAAATGTTTTACTAGAAAAGTAAAAGGTTGATCAGCATAGATTGAAGGGGATGAAGGGAAAAAGGACAGAGGGTTGGAGACTGTGCCTGAAAGAGGAACCAGCATGGACACAGTGGGCAGAACAAAGCTAACAGTCAAGGGCTAGCTGGTTGTTCTCCCTCAACACACACAAAAATGTTTTGTCTACTTATCAGGGAGACCTAGAGGCTAAAGATGAGAAGTAGTTAGATTTGAATTTTTTTTTTCTCATGGTAACCATGAAGCTCCTTGGATTCAATCCTATGCAACTCAGACCAGCATTTCCCTGCAGTATAGAACGCCGGTGTTAGATTACATAATATCTGTTCTCCTAACATCCACCTCAAATTCTGAATGAATTAAAACTGGACAGATATAGCTATATTAGGAAAACCTGATGTGCCCTGACTGGTTTAGCTCAGTGGACAGAGCATCAGCCTGCAGACTGAACGTTTCCAAGCTTGATTCCGAGCAAGGGCATGTACCTTGGTTGTTAGCAGGATGCAGCTGAATCAATGTTTCTCTCTCATTGATGTTTCTAATTCTCTATTCCTCCCCTTCTTCCTTCCTCTCTGTAAAAAAAAATAAAGAAAGAAAAGAAAAGAAAGAAAGAAAAGGAAAGAAAAAAAATGATTTATTAAAAAGTCAGACTTTGATACATGAGATAAAGAGAGAATCTATACTAATAAAAGGGTAATATGCTAATTATACTGGGTTGACAAGACACCTAACTTCCTTCTGGACAAAGCCATGTTGGCAGGGGCAGAGGCAGAGGTGGTTGAGATAGATCAGGCTGGCAGGGAAGCAATCAATTAGGGGTCAAATCAGGCCGTGCAGGGGAGCAAGCAGTTAGGGGGTGATCAGGCTGGCAGGAGAGCAGTTAGGGGGTGATAAGGTCAGCAGCCAGAGGCGGTTAGGGGTTTATCAGGCAGGGAGGCAGGTTAGGAGCCAGTGGTCCTATATTGTGAGAAGCGGTTAGGGAGCAATCAGGCTAGCAGGGATTAGGCCAAACCAGCAGTCAGACATTCCCTGAGGGTTCCCAGATTGGAGAGCTGGGCTGAGGGACACTCCCAGCCTCTACACAAATTTTGTGCACCAAGCCTCTAGTTTTGATATAACAGCTTTTCTTTAAATAGAATGATCTAATTAAAATACAGGAAAGGTATGGATTAAGATAATGTGTTAAATTCTGTTCTCCTCCTCCTTATTACTCCTTTACATTGTGAGATTTCTCACTGCTACATGGCTGCATAAGAAGCATAATTGATAATGAGGAGAAAACATTCACATTGTGACAATGAATTCCTAGTTCTCTGCTGGATAAGCAATTCCACTGAGGAGGTATAAATTTACATTTCATTAGGGCAGCATTTGCTGCAAAATTAGAGTCTTCTGGGGCAGCCCTGCTAATCTCACCTCCAAACTGATATAGATCTGATGGGAACAAGAACAGAAAGGTGCAGGTTGTGTCTTCTTGTTACAAATCAAGTAGTTAGAAAGTGCTAATTTAGTCAATGTGATTATATCATAAGAGCAGACAGTACTTGTAGATTTATGGAATGAAATGTTTTTCTCCTCTGAGATCAGCTCAATTTTCTCAGTAAACTAAACAGCTCATTTTCTTTGAGATTAGAATAGACAGGGCATACTACCCTTCAATGATAAACTAGTAAATACTCTGCAGTAATAGGTTATAGCAGTTTTTCAAGCTTCAGAGTTAATGAGGTGACATCAGGCTCTTAAGAATTCATCCTCATTGTCCTGTCTCATCACCATAGCATTCCTAACAAAAGAAAGGTTTGCCAAAATTAAACCTGAGAGAATGCAGGGGCATAACAACATCAAATAAAAGAAGATTGCATTAAAAATCTAATATATTATTACTATGGATCAATTAGAATTTAATGGAGATAAAGTCTGTGATAATATATTTTTCTTTAAAGCAAGAAAAAATTAAGTAATTAAGAAATGAAATAGGTAGAGGATTGATTAAAAAGCAAAAGAGATGTAGGAAAGAAAAAGTGGAGAGAGCAAGAGATAAAGAAGGAGGGAAGGAGAGAGGAAGAAATAAAAGAAGGAAGGGAGGGGAAGGAACAATGGAAAGAAGGAGGAAAGATGGAAGAGAAGAGGACTTGAGGCTGGGGGAGGTGTGGGGGAACTCCCATTAAATGTATCTTAACACTCAAAAGTTCAAAAATATCTACTGCAACCAGAGAACAATACAAAGATGTGTAAAAAAATTTAATCTTTCTCATACCTCTATCCCCTCCCCTTATCACCAAGCAAACTAATGCCAACATCTTCCTTTTTCTCTAGCTAATACAAATATATATGTGAGGTGTTTTTTTTCAACTAGGCATAGCTGAATTAAAATTACCTAGGGACTTTGTTGATTTAGTCTTAATGTTGAAATAATTTAATAGAATATCTGTAGTATTGGCCAATTAAGACAACATTACTTAATTCCACTGAAATTCAACTTTGCAAACATGAGAAGCTTACATGTTTGTTAGGATAATGAAAATTTATTAATATAGAGCAATCAATATGTAAAAAAGAAAAAATCTGATATTACATCAAATATTTGATTCAGGACCCTTATCCACATAAGAAAGCAAGTATATACAATGTAATTTTTAATATATAATAGATTTTCTAGTATTCCTACTTATAGACACTGAAAACAGAAATGGTATATCCAAACCAATAAATTAAGCCAGTAATTTTTTTCATTTGTTTTTCTCTAGGAATCTTTAAGGTATTCACTAACAAAGAATATACACTTCTAGATTGCAGGTATACTTTGCTTAAAAGGAAATAACTAGGGTATGGCTTTTAAGAAATTATTTTAAATGATCTCTGAAAACCAGATTTTAGAATCCCATTTTAGTGCGTTTGGATGATTTGGCTTTGAGCCACTGTATTTTATATCAGTAATTAGTACCTAAGTTGATACTGTGTTGTGGAGTAAGAAACATATCCTTATGATTCTCAATCTCAGCAAATAAGAGGAAATGTACATGTAATCTAAATAATGTTTTCTTATCATAGCCACAAAGGCCCATAACTGAATTGTTCCTTATCTGTCCTACCTTCATCTAACCCCAATACTAATAAGTTTAAGTACATCCTTCCCTTCATTTTCATCTGTTTTCTCTGGTCCAATAAAAAGAAATAATGGATGAGATACTGGTAATCAGAAAGACATTTGTGGCTTAGAGGGTCAAAAGAAAAAAAAAAAGAAAATCAAACATTTAATGTAACAACCTAAAGCCTTGGGAAAGAGGGACGCTGTGTAGGCTTTTGTGCTTTCAAAAGTTGACCTGATTGTAAGAGAAAAAGGTAATCAAACTCCTTGTAGAACATAACCTCTTAACGGAATAGTTTTAAATACCTGCCTTAGGCTAATGCAGAAAGCAAAGTTCTATGTATGTGTTCATTGACACCCTGAAGGAAGCCCAAAGCACAGTTCATTAATATACTAGTACTTTGGTTAAAAGATGATACATTTTTATATACCTGTACTGAAAAGTGAGTTAAAAATTCCATCTTAGGTCTCAATGTATGTTTCAAATATATATTCTGAATTCTTGCTCTCTGCATATTGGACCACTTAAAGATCAAGAAATAAATGCATTAAAGGTGTTAGAGGAAAAGGATAATTCTGACCTTATGGTTGGAAGCTAGATATCCTGAAATAGTCTTCAAACCCTTCCTCCTACATTACTGCAAACATTTCCTTGGTTTATTGGTAAATGCTCAGCAACGTTCTTTTCTTTTTTAAAAATTAAAAGTTGGATGAAATTTAATTCAACCATATACTAATTAGCACGTGAACTTTAGAGAAGACAAGCAAGCTAGCATTGTCATAAATTAAATAAAAATTTGCTTTCAAAATATTTTATCTAATATGGCAATATATTATCTTATATGTGAAAGGGATATTGAATGATGTATCTTTCATGTTGTTTAAAACTCCTCTGAATTTGTTATTTGCAAATTAATTGACCCTCATAGCCCGAACATGCCAGGTGGACCAGTTTTCTTGTGGAAACGGGCGCTGCATTCCCAGAGCATGGCTGTGTGACAGGGAAGATGACTGTGGAGACAAGACAGATGAAATGGCATCTTGTGGTAAGTTTTGAGTGAACATGGTATTAGTAATTTCTGGGTCAGATAGCAGATTCTATCACTATAATCTCTCCCAAAAGGCTATGTCTTGACAAATCAGCAAGTTTTTTGGGCTTAAATATATCTTTCATGATAACTTCAGAATATATACTATTCATGGGGCAGTACCATTTCCTAGGCTAAAACAAATGGATCTCACATAGCCAATGATTGTTGTTTGTTGATTTATTGGTAATAGCCACTCTGAGAGGTGTAAAGTGATATTTTATTGTGGTTTTTATTTGCATTTCTCTGACAATTAGTGATGCAGAACATCTTCTTATAGGTCTCTTGGCATTCTGTATGTCCCCTTTGACGAAATGTCTATACTTATGTTCTGTCTATTTATTAATTGCATTGTTTGGTTGTTTTTGTGTGTTGAATTATATAAGTTCTTTATAAATTTTGTAAACTAACCCCTTATCAGATGTATCATTGGCTGAGTATGTTCTCCCATTCAGGAGGTAGTCTTTTAATTTAGTTGATGGTTTCCTTTGCTGTGTAAAAACATTTTACACAGATGAAGTTACATTTATTTATTTTTAATACTATGTCCTATGCCTGAAGAAAAAATATTGCTAAGAGAAATATCAGAAAGTTTACTGCTTATGTTTTCTTCTAGGAGTTTTATGATTTCAAGTCTTACATTTAAGTCTTTAATCCATTTTTAGTTTATCCTGGTATATGGTTTAAGAAGGTGGTCTAATTTCAACTTTTTGCATGTATCTGTTTAGTTTTCCCAGCATCTTTTATTGAAGAGATCATCTTTACCCTATTGTATGTTCTTGTCTCCTTTGCCATATATTAATTGACCATGTAGGCATGAAATTATTTTGTGGCTCTCTATTCTATTCCAGTGATCTATGTGTCTGTTTACATACCAGTGCCATGCTGTTTTGCCTATTATAGCCTTATAGTATAGTTTGATATCAGGTGGCAAGATACCTCCAACTTTGCTTTTTTTCTCAGGTTGCTATAGCTATTCTTTGTGGATTTATATATTTTTTCAGAAGTTTTATTCTAGTTCTGTGAAATACACTATTGGTATCTTGATAGGAATTGCATTGAATCTATAGATTGCTTTAGGTAATATGGACATTTTAACAATGTTAATTCTTCCTATTCGTGAGCATGACATATTTATTCATGTATTTGTATCATTTTCAGTTTCTCTCTTCAGTGTCTCAGGAATTTTCCAAATACAAGTCTTTTACCTCCTGGATTAAATTTATTCTTAGATATTTTATCTTTTTTCTATTAGTTTATTATTGGTATATCCTGTTGCTTTGCTGAATTTATTTATTAGTTATAATAGTGCTTTGGTGGAATCTTTAGGGTTCTCCAGATACAGTATCACGTCAACTGCAAATAAAGACAATTTTACTTCTTCCTTTTTGATTTAGATGCTCTTTATTTCTCTTTATCTGATTACTGTGGCTAGGACTTCTAATACTGTATTGAATAAGAGCTGTAAAAGTGGACTTCCCTGTTTGTTCCTGATTTAAGGAGTACAGTTTTTGCTTTGCCATGTTGCCTAAGATGTTAGCTGTGGATTTGTATTTTATGGCCTTTGTTATATTTCCATTATTTCCACAAGATGGTAACAATATGTGTAAATAACCTCAGGAGTTACATGATTAAGAAATTATGAACCTTGAGGATTTATTGCTCTTGTTTTCAACATGACTTATTGAATTGTAAACTTATATAACTTATTTTTTAATAATGGCTGTGTGCTTAACAACTGACTCAAAGAATCCTTAAAAATCTGAAACTCAGCTCTTGTAAGCTAGTACAAATTACCTTCAGTGCACCACTGGTTATGAACACATTGTGAAATTTAGTTGTCCCATATTTGCTTTTAAAATGTAGCCATATTTTATAAAGTGTGTCTTTCATACAGAAAGAACATTGAAGCTCAGTGGGGAACTGGAGGAATGTCAAATGAGGGTAATAAGAGCAGCAACTCTGACCCCCTCCCTGAATTAACAACTCTGTCATCCCCAGCAGGCATTTCTCCAAGCAGCAGAAAAGCTATATTTAAGAATATAGGCGGAGGGTCCCTCACCCAATTCTCTTTTCCCTTGGTCTCCAGTGGAAACTAAGGGTCTGTGGACATCCAGGCCAACAGTGAAGCCTGAGTGAGTTGCTGTATCACCAGGCATTGAAGTCTAAGAGCTACAGAGATACCTTCTGTAACCCAACCATTTTGTCACAGCAACACAGTGGCACAGACTCTGGGTGAGGGCCCTTGATATAGAAACTTGTTCTTAAATAATTGGATAAGTCGACAAGAGAATGAATGGCTGAGGGACAGCTGGAGAGTGGTCTGCCTGTATTGTTGCAGGGCTGTTTGTTTTCAAAGCACTGCAAAACTCCTTGCAGACAGGCTGTGGAAACACAGTCAGGACCTTTTTTTGCTGAGCAATTACAAACATTCTTCAGGGGAAAAATGAATCTAGCAATTAGACCTATATAGTTTTGAATCAACTACTCATCGAAGTTTACTGTCATCTTACATACATGTTTTCTTCTTGTTGTTTATCATGAAATTTCTAAAAAAAAATTGCTAAAATACAGGTATACTCTTCCATTGCATTTTCATGATATATACTTAGGGAAGCATTGTATCAGCAAAAATAGTAGAGTTAGTTTGTCATGTCTTGTTTTTATTTTATTCATGAGCAAACAGTATATTTATAAATGCTGACAAAATGTTTTAACATGTTTATCCCAGAACTATTGTCAGAGATATACCTAAACTTCACCTCTCCACAATTTTCAAATGTTCACTGATTTTTGAAATTGTGGCAATTTACTTACAATTTTCCAGTCTTTGTCAATCTTGTCTTCCTCTCATGCCAAAATGACTGTCAATTTTCAGAGATCAAAAATGTTTGATGCTTTATTATTTGATAAGTTATCTTACTATGAAGATAATTTTTCTATTTACTTTGATTGAAAGCTTTATTTTTCACTCTCTAATATGACAATAATTATTTTCATAAAAAAGGTACAAAACAAAGAAACAGAAGTTCATTATCCTGCCTTTGTCCTGCTTATTTTTTAAAAAAAATATTTTATTGATTTTTTACAGAGAGGAAGGGGGAGGGATAGAAAGTCAGAAACATCCATGAGAAAGAAACATCGATCAATTGCCTCTTGCACACCCCCTACTGGGGATGTTCCCGAAGCCAAGGTACATGCACTTGACCAAAATTGAACCTGTGACCTTTCAGTCCACAGGCTGATGCTCTACACACTAAGCCAAACTGGTTTCAGCTATACTGCTTATTATGTTTTATATCTCAGATGGTCTTTGTTCTGTTCTTTTCCACACTTTTATATTTAAACATTATTATTATTTTTATTTAAAATGGTATGAAGGCTTTTGTTAGGTTGTCTTTTTAGTATTCTTGTAGGTATGTGCCATGCTTTTGCATTTTTCTTTTTACAGAGGGCTTTTGTACATTCTTGATTAGGCTTTATCTGCAGAAAAATGGGGAGTTAAGCAAGTCCTGGCAAAGTATATTGAAAGCCACAGCAGAAATTAAAAACAACTTTTAGTTCCTTGATCTAAGTCAGCATTTCCTTACTTCTTGCTTGAGGACTGCAACATTCTGATATGCTTGTTACTAATAAAAACACCCAAGTTCCAATGCTCCTCTCCCAAAGATTCCAATTCAGGTCTTAAGAGTTCAGGAACCTGTATTTTTAGAACAATGCCTCATGTGATTCTTACCCTAAAACAAGACCACACAATTTAAACTCTGTGATTTCTTTTTTTTTAATATATTTTATTGATTTTTTTACAGAGCGGAAGGGAGAGGGATAGAAAGTCAACATTCCCTACCAATCAGTATTTGTTAGACCTGCTGCAGCTAATTACCACAAGCATAATGGTTTTAAACAACGAGATTTTACTCTCACCTATCTGGAGGCCAGAAAGCCAAAACCAAGCTGTCAGCAGGGCTTGCTCTGAAAGCGCTAGGGAAGAATCCTCCTATGACACCTCCGCTTCTGTTGGCTTCTGCTGCTCCTTGCCTGAGGCATCCTGACTCCAAAACCTTGTCTCTGTATTCACATGGCTTTCTTCCCCATTTCTCTGTTAATCCCTTCTTCTTTATTTTATGAGGACATGGTCATTAGATTTATGGCCCACCCTTGCCCTTAATCCAGGGTGATCACCTCTCAAGATTCTTAATTACATCGGCAAAGACCCTTGGTCTAAATAAGATCACATTCACACGTACCAAGGTTTACACATATCTCTTTGATACTTACAATCCAACCCAAAGCACCTGGGGAACTTTATTATGCCTTATACTACGAATCCTATATAATAACAGCATAATATGCTGTCTGTTCAGCCAAATCAAAGCATAATATGTTAATGATATGCTAAATCCATTCATTGACCACAAGGAGCCAGTTGACTGCTTGACCAGTAACTAGGATGTGCACTGACCACCGGAGGCAGATGCTCCCTCTAGTAGGTCAGCTTGCTGCTGGGGTTCAGCCAAATCAGGACTGAATGAGATGGGCCAGACATGTGCTGGAGCCCTCGCACAGCCCCTCCCTGGCTGGCCAAACTCCAGCATCTGTCCCTGGCCCAGATCGTGCACCAGTGTGGTCCCTTGGCCTGGCCTGCACCCTCTCACAATCTGGGACCC
This sequence comes from Antrozous pallidus, assembly GCA_027563665.1. Taxonomy (NCBI): domain Eukaryota; kingdom Metazoa; phylum Chordata; class Mammalia; order Chiroptera; family Vespertilionidae; genus Antrozous; species Antrozous pallidus. The sequence continues at coordinate 76,316,019 of CM050508.1, forward strand.
CTCAGGAGATGTTGGACAGCTGGTTTCAGCCTGCAAGCCAGGCTGAGAGAACCCACTGGTGCATGAATTCATGCAGAAGGCCTCTAGTTAAATTATAATGAAGACTCAGGTTTAGGTAATTTTCAAAGCTACTCAGGTGAAACACTCTCCTTATACCTATCATTTAGCCCCTGCCTCCAAGTTAACATCTTACCTAATCTCTGTTAAATCTCTGCTTCCCTCTGATTCTTTTACTTTGTATCATGTCTAGAGCTCTGTACCACCAGAAGAATTTACCAGCTCACCAGTAACAGGGCCATAAGAATTCTAACTGCCACTATGGTGCTAACCATGTATCTCTTTAAATTTCTTTAAAGAGTAAACATGAATTCTTCAGACACTTCAGCAGCATTGTTTTCCTCATTGATTTTATAAAGATACATATGTACTAGTATATATAAATGTATATACATACATACTATGCCTATATATACATGCAAATCAGGATAAGATGATATGTGTAAAATCTAGGTATTATATATCTACCTATACATGAGAGATGTTTATGAAACATTTATATCAGAATTATGAATGGAAATCAATGATAGTACTGGGGACAAGGAATCCCAAAACATAACATATGCATAAAAGTCAACATGTAGTGTGTAAGTAATTTGATAAAAATTATTATTAATGATAATGTACTAATGTAAAAAATGTTAGTTTAGCATTTTTCATTTGTTTGCCATATTGCCAAAACAATATGGCAAATGATTGGGACTAGACCAGCAAACCTCCAGCTGTAGCCAGCACCCCCCCCACCAACTACTCACTAATTTTTTCTAACTCTTCTATTAGTCTTATTCTAAATACATACTCTCTGAGGTATTTTTTGTTTGTTTTTAATTTCAAGGCTTTGGTTACATATCCTATATAATAAAAGGCTAATATACAAATTGTCTCCTCGACCAGGAGTTCAAACAGCAGGCAGGCCAGCCAACCCAGATTCCCTCCCACTGGCCACGCTGGCCGAACCCCACCCATTCACAAATTCATGCATGGGGGAGGGGGAGGATGAAGAGTGACCCTCAGCCCAGCCTTCACCCTCTCCAATCTGGGACCCTTCAAGGGATGTCCTACTGCCTGGTGGGATCAGGCCTAAATGGGCAATCAGACATCCTTCTCACAATCCAGGACTGCTGGCTCCCAACTGCCCATCTGCTTGCCTTCCTGATTGCCACTAACTGCTTCTGCCTTCCACCCTGATCATCCCCTAAACACTCCCCAGTCAGCCTGATTGATGCCTACATCCTCCCCTGCTAGCCTGTTTGCCCCTAATTGCCCTCCCCTTTAGGCCTGGTCTCCCCTAGCAGCCCTACCCTGCAGACCTGGTCAACCCTAACTGCCCTCATCTGCAGGCCTAGTCCCCCACAACTACCCTTCCCTGCAGGCCCGTTCACCCACAACTTCCCTCCTCTGCCAGCCTGATCACCCTTAATGGCCTCTCCTGCAGGATTGATTGCCCCCAACTGCTCTTCCTTGCAGGCCTGGTCCCTCCCAACAACCCTCCCTGATGCCATCTTCTGAATTTCATGCACCGGGCCATCTTGTGTCCACATGGGGGCAGGATCTTTGACCACATGGGGGCAGCCATCTTGTGTGTTGAAGTGATGGTCAATCTGCATATTACTATTTTATTAGATAGGATAGAGGCCTGGTGTATGGGTGAGGGCCAGCTGGTTTGCCCAGAAGGGTATCCTGGATCAGGGTTGGGGGTTCCTTTGGGGCATAGGGCAGCCTTGGTAAGGGGCCTGTGGTAGTTTGCAGGCTGGCCATGCCCCCTAGTGACCCAAGCCCAAGCAGAGGCCCTGGTATCTGGGATTTATTTATCTTCTATAATTGAAAATTTGTAGCCTTGAGAGGATATGGAATGCCAGGGTGTATGGAAAGCTTGGCTTCCTCCATCGCTTGGGAAACCCAAGCCTCCCTCCTGCTTGCTCCGTAGTCACAGCCATCTTGTTGTTTGGGTTTAATTTGCATACTCACTACTCATTGGCTGGTGGATGTGGCTTGTGGGTGTACTGGAGTGATGGTTAATTTGCATCTTACTCTTTTATTACGTAGGATACACACATACACACATACACACACACATACACACACACTGACACACTGAATGGCCAGATTATATGTGCAGAGATCATAATAATCTGGTCATTCAGTGTATCCTATCTAATAAAATAGTAATATGCAAATTGACGATACCTCCACTACAACCACAAGCCACACATACCAGCTAATCAGGAGCAAATATGCAAGTAAACCTAACGAAGACGGCTGCAGCCACTGAAAACAGGAGGAAGGCTTGGGTTTCTCTGGCAATGGAAGAAGCCAAGCTTTCCACCTGCTCTTGCCAGCCTAGGCCTCCACTTAAGGTTACAAAGTTTCAATTATAGAAGATACATAAATCCCAACAGAAATGGCAGCAGAGGAGCCGGAAAGAGCAGAGGCTAGGGTTGCCCCCAGCCATGGAGGAAGCCCATCTTCTGTAGCCCAGCCAGCCTAGGCCTCCACTCCAAGCTACAAAGTTACAATTGTAGAAGATATATAAATCCCAGATACCAGGGCTTTCGATTGGGGTGCCAGGGGGCATGGTCGGCCTGCAAACCACCCCAGGCCCCTCGCCCAGAATGCCCAATGCCTTAATGGAACCCCCACCATTATCTGGGACACCCTTTAGAGCAAACCAGCTGGCCTCCATACATGCACCAGGCCTCTATCCTATCTAATAAAAGAATAATATATAGATTGACCATCCCTTCAGCACACAAGATGACTGCTCCCACGTGGTCAAAGATCCTGCCCTCATGTGGACACAAGATGGCCACCACAAGATGGCCAGCAGGGGAGGGCTCTTGGGGGCAATCAAGCCTGCAGGGGAGGGCAGTTAGGGGTGACCAGGCCTACATAGGAAGGCTGTTGGAGGGGACTAGGTCTGCAAGGGAAGGAAGTTGGAGGTAAACAGGCTGGCAGGGGAGCAGTTAGATATCAATAAGGCTGTCAGGGGAGTGGTTTGGGGGTGATCAGGCTGGCAGGCAGAAGCAGATAGGGGCAATCAGGAAGGCAGGCAGGTGAACAGTTGGGAGCTAGCATTCCTGGATTGTGAGAGGGATATCTGACCCAGAGGGATTGGGCCTAAAATGGAAGTTATACATCCCTTTAGGGGTCCCAGATTGGAGAGGGTGCAGTCCAGGCTGAGGTACACCCCCCCTCCCCCACCATGCACAACTTTCATGCACCATGCCTCTAGTGGTATATAATAGTGATTATTTGTTATATTTAGTAATGATTATGTACAAAAATTTTACTACTCCTTTTTTTACTCCTTATTGCAACTCTTCTGAAACTCTTGAAGTTTCTCAAACATTTTATATACCCTGACTTCTGGGCCTTCAGGAATGCCATCTTTCTGGAATATTCTAAAAGCATTCCTTCCTGTCCTGTTTATCTGATTTAACTTGAATATATCATTTATATCAGCTTGCATACACTTCTTCTGATGTACAATATTTAAGATTAAATTCTTCTGTTGTTTCAATAATACCTTATACTGACTATATCATAATATAAATATCTATTGAAATAACATGTTTAATTATAATAAATGCTTTTACCTATCAGACTATATAAGCACCCTGAGAAATGAGTGTTGAATTTTATATTCCCAGTGCCTAATACTGTTCATTCATTATTTCTTTCTATGTGATATATTTCTAAAAATTAGAACTCTATCTGCTGTAAAGTTCTCAAAATATTTTGAAGGAATAAAAGTTTGAAGTAGCTTTTCAGTCTATTTTACAGAAAAGCAATCTGGAATTAGAAATGTTAGACACCTGATCAAGGTCACAAATTAATCTACATATATAAAAGCCTAAACAACCATCTGACTCTTCAACCATTTGACTGATAGTTATGATGCAGACTGACCACCAGGGGGAAGATGCTCAATGCAGGAGCTACTAATCTGTGATGACTTGGTATCTTTAGTTCTCGGATGACACACCCAGAACCAGATAGGATGGAGCCCGATTCCAGGATTCATCACCCAAGAATCACCCTGTCTTAATCGTGGAGCCCTTGGGGGATGTTGGAGCCCTTGTTTTAGCCTGATCCCCAGAGGCCAGGCTGAGGGACCCAACTGGTGTGAATCCATACACCTGGCCTACAGTTAGTAATAAAGCCAGAATTTTAATATATATTTGCCTAATTAGAAAGCATGTGTTATCTATATACAACACTATATAAGATACATAAAATTAGGTTTTATGTAACAATGAAAGAGCATAAAAATGAAGACAATTTGTGATACACTGTTCTCTTATGATTTTCTCCAAAATTAATTTACTCATTGGATTTTTGAAGTGTGCCCTCTGTAAGTACCAAATATTAACAGCCACAACTAGTATCAGTATCAATAAATGTTATATATATTTTGTCAAAGACTATATTCCTATAACCTCTATAATTTTAAAGGAGATTATTTCCCATAACTATATTTAATTATATATTAACTAGGTAAAAATCACGATTAGATTTAATAAAAGGCATAAGCTATAGAAAGAAATTTTTCACCTTTTTCTAAAATTTTTTATCTTTTTTTATGACTGTATTATCAACATGGTATAATGAAGAAATAATGTATGTTGTAATTAGTCAGATTTCAATCTTACACTTACTGTTTATGCATTATATCCTCAGGCAAGTTACACTGTTTTTCTTTTACAAAATGGGATTAGCAATAGCAATTCTTCAGCTGTTGGTTAGAATATAGATAATAGTTATATGTGGCTAACCTAGTATATCATACTCAATAAATAATAATACATAATATATTATAGTCCCTTTCAAGTTTACACTCTTCTAACCTAGAAGCCCTATAATGTTACTACCTTGCTATTTATTTTAACTTGAATCTCCACATTCTTAATCATGAAGGTCAAATTCATATATATAGAATGTGAAGTAATACTTTCAAACCTATGACAACTGGATTTTGAGACTTTAGTAATAAGTTACTTAAAATTATTCATTTTGTGGTCAAGGAGGAAGAAGTAAGAAAATTATTAGGGCTTAAATGAGCTGATACAGGAAAGAAACATAAATTGGATCTGAAAATTACCTCACTGGGAAACATTCTTCTAAGCTTTGTATACTGAATAAATATAAGTTCTATACCAACCATGATTGCCCTTGAGAGAGAGAGAAAATTGTTTTAATTTACGTAATAGCATGCATGTAACTTGGCAATAAATTTTAAGTGAAATACATAATAGATAAATTGAGTACACTCCCTGCAAAAATAGAAGATTTTTTAACAGTCCATTAATCCATAATAAATACTTGATGAGGTTTAAGTAACTACAGAAACAAAATAGTTTTCTTGCTATAATTGTTATGTGATAAAATGTAAGCCATTTTGGTTCATAATTCTTCTTTTTTCAGAGTAAATCAGGTAATATTTTCAAGTATTTCAAATATTCCTGCAATTTGTGACCCAAGGAAGATCAAAAGTTAAATATTTATGTAAAATCAAGAAAGAAAATATTATTTATAACATTAAAACCTTTGCCAAATATGCCATAAAAATTCATAATGGTATTTTATTAGAACAAGGATTCAGAAAAAAACTGAAATATTTAGATACAATTTTCAACTTTTAAATTAAAGCTAATATAGAAAGACAAAGGAAATGATAAATTTATTTTAAGAACTTTGGTTTTGTTTTATTTTTAGGGGTAAAGTATATTATCATTAGACATGATTTCTCTGTCTCCATGAGGTAGTAGTGATAGAATATAGGAGAATTATGGATACAGTATTTTCCAACATTAGTGAAAAGTTAGGGGCCCTATATTTAAATTTTCTGATTACCCTAGATTTAATTTTTGATGAAACTCTTTATAAATAGTATGGCACATTTTACTATACTAATAAACAGAGAAGAGCCAAATATAACTTTAACATTTATTTGTTTACAGGTTATTTATTTTTCTGAAATTCAGTTATTGTGTTTTTCTGGAATGCTGTGATCATCTCAGGAGTTATTCAGGTGGTGATCCCTGATTTTTGTTTGTTTGTTTGTTTTTGCTGCATTAATGCTTTCAGGCTGTTGTGTATTTCCCAATGTGGATTATCCTGACTTCTTGGTCTTTTGGATTTACAAGATCCAAGAGATCATTTTACAAAACAAGAATCTGTAATCAGAGAAGCTGTGTGATTTAACAAAGTTCACACTGCTTTCTCAACAAAACAGGGATAAAACATTAGTAACTTTATTCCCTTACATGTGTCCCTTCATTGTTCTTTTTAATGACTTGAACCTTTTAGTTTCCAAGAGTTTTTTCTTTATATAATTTTCTTCTGGGTCCTATAAACTAATTCAGACTATGAGGTTACCAAGAGAAATGATGTAACTCAGTATTATGTAAAAAAATAAATCAGAAATGAAATGTGATTATCTAAAAACATATTATATACATATATGTTTCTCATGATCACTATGGGTAGAAAGGGTAAGACTCATTTTGTTAAAGATCGAAGATACACTGGATTTTAGATTATCTTATTCAGTTTGTTTACCCTTTGGAGCTAATTTCCAGGTTTCTTTTTACTTTTTTCTTTTAATTAAGATCTAAGAAATTAAAAAAAAAAAAAAACAACTTAAAGGTCAGATGGAAAATATTCTAACCAGTAAAATACGCACCAAATATCAGAAAATTTACAAATTCTGGGGCAGTTTTTTTTTCTTTTTTTTCTTTTTTTTTTTTCAGGAGAGATATTTAAAAATGTGTATTGATCTGTTTTAGATGCAAAATTATGTGAATTTTTTCTGAAAATTATATATCATCACATCTTACAGTCTGCATTCAGTTGCTTACTCATTAAACCATAATTTGTAGATACTCTGTTTCATGTCTACTGTTCAGCTTCTAAACATTAGATACACTTATCAAAGGGAAAAAAAAACATATTTGGGCAATACTCATGTTGATTTGTGAGACATAAATATAAGTTCTCATTATCTTGTCAGTTAACAAAAAAAACTCTCTTAGAAGTATTGCTTAAATCATACCTGGGTCCTTGGTCATTCTCACTTTTATTTCCAATACTTTCTTTTTTTTTTTTAATGTCAGAGGATTTGTTGGGTTGCTGTATGATATAGTCTATCCTTTGATAGAGTCTTACATTTCTACATATCAGTGATTGCCTCCTTCTTATATCTATCTTTGAATAATACTTATGCTCTAATCTCACTTTGCAATATTCAGAAAGTTAAATAAAGTTAAATTTATTCAAAATTAAAAACAAACTAATTTTATTGAGAAGCTTTGTTTTGTTTTGTTTTTACTTTCAACTTATGATGTTGACATCTCTCAGAGGCAAAGTTAGATCTAACTTTCCTACTTTGGCTCTCTGTATTCAGAAAAAGCCTTTTTCTTTTAAAACCTATACACGAGACTTTGTAGCACTGGATCATAGAGCTTCATCCAGCTGTTACTCTCTGAGAGGAGGTTGAGTCCCTTGGTGCAGACCGTTGACATCTATTTGTTTTACTCACAGTATTATGAATCTAAAAAGTCCTTCATCAGATGATTCTCCTTCCTTTTCAGTCACTGGAAAGTGCTCATTTAAAAGATATTAAAAGTTTGTGTATCCTATGACCTCAAGAAGTCACTGTCACTATATGTGTTTATCTAATGTTTCCTCTATCATTTTTAGAAAAACAGGAGTGAAGCTCTGATTAAGTTAACAAATGAGATACACATGAAGTCAACCACAGTCTATAACATCTTTCCTATTGGATGTGTTTATATCTTTTCACAGAATTCCCAACTTGTGAGCCACTAACTCAATTTATATGCAAAAGTGGAAGGTGCATTAGCAGCAAATGGCACTGCGACTCTGGCAAGTACTGAATGTGCACTGTGCTGCACTGATTTGATTGGGGGCCTGGCTGTCTGTGCTGCTTCGCCTCCTTCAGAGTGGTTTGCAGGGAGGCGCACAGAGTCAAGCACAATGGCTGCAATGAGTGGTGAGAGGGCAGCTGGCACACTGATAGGGAGTAGCATTAAGGAATGGAGCTCGGTATCTGTCCCATGGGCATTTTTTTTCAGTTATTATGCCAAACACAGTCTAAGTCTACAAACATGAAGTAAAAAGGGGACAATTGAAGAAATGACATGGACGACTCAGGTTCCCTAAGGTATATATGAAAAATGCTCTGTAACCCAGGATGGAGTATAAATTTTTATATAATTATCCAGATGGTCTCAATTCTGTCACTTTGCTTTTTATGTTCAAATGATGTGGTTTTTTCTTATACTTATTTGTATTATAATCCTAAATTATGCCAAATACAGATAAATGAATTAGATATAATCAGTGCATTCTTAGCTATTGATTTCAATGTAACCTGTTTTCACTTTATATTTCTCTCCCTTCCCTTTTGCAATAGTTGTTAATAAAAAATATAAACCATTACTAATGATAGTGTACAACAATTTTCCAGTGTAAATACACACTTAGGAGCTAGTGGCGCGTGAGGGTTACAAAGTGGACCTCATGTTGGAAAATGGGGAATGAGGGATTGAATGGAAGAAATAAATTCTGATGCATGGGTATGGTAGTCAAAATAATAACTTTCTACAATAATTATGTTTGCTAGCTATGTCATTTCATGAAATTTCTACAGTCACCATTGTCATCCCACTTCATTATTACATCATGCTGCTTAGATTTATTCAGTAAGTGGTTGATCAATTCTGATTAAAATAGAAATTAAGCTTCAATATTCAAAGTCAGGATTTTTTCTCTTAATTTAATAGTTGTATCAAATTAGAAGTGAAACAATATAAAAAAAGAAAACAGTTTCCCATTTGTTCATGGGAACTGTTGACCACCGATTTGGTGTGCCTTTTTCAATAACAAAAGAAAACTCTAAGAGGAAAAATCATTTATATATTTAATAATAAAACTTGTCTCCCTGGATCAGTTTTCACTGGTTTTGCACTGATGTTTCTCTCCAGATGATGACTGTGGGGATGGGAGTGATGAAGTTGGCTGTGTTCACTCTTGCCTTGATCATCAGTTCAGATGTTCCAGCAGCAGATGCATCCCGGGCCATTGGGCCTGCGATGGTGACAATGACTGTGGAGACTTCAGTGATGAAATCCAAAGCAATTGTACCAAAGAAGGTTAGTCATTTTATGAATCTATGGAATCTCTTTCTTAAGTTATATAATATTTAGAGTATTTCAGTGTAAATATTATATAAAAACTAGTGATCCAGTGCATGGATGCATGTACATTGAAAGGAAATTAATTAGAAGGTGGCTGGCAGGGTGGTCTCTTGGGGTAGCCTGTAGGTGTCGGGCCAAAAGTGGCTCACCAACATTCTCCAAGCAACCCCGGAGTGCAAGAGGGCACTCTGTGCAAAGTTGCTGTCATACGGGGTGTGGAATGCAAACACAGGTGTGCAATAAACCAGATTTGGGGCCAACAGTGCCCAACAACAACACAACCCACAGCTGAAGGTGGAATCGTGCCTCTCTGGTCTCAGGATGCATCACCTGAGAACACTGATGCCAAGTCACTGCAGCTCAGCAGCTCTTGTATTGAGCAGTGGTCAATGTACATCATAGTAACCATGTGGGTGGCCAGACCACTTAGCAGGATAGTCATATATATATATATATATATATATATATATATATATATATAATGCTTATTAGAAAATATATATATATATATACTAGACGCCTGGTGCATGAAAATTCTTGCACTGGAGTGGGGGGGGCAGGTCCCTCAACCCGACCTGTCCCCTCAAACAGTCCAGAAGCCCTCAGGGATGGGAAGTGACCTGGCGACTAGGGGAAGGCAACACCTCCATCAAACCTCTGCTGCTGCCACTGCCAGTAGCTCAAGCCTCAGCTAGCCCTGGTTACCTTTGCCTCAGGTAGCCCTGGGCAGCTGGGCAGCCACCACTCAAGGCTTGCCTATGCCTTGGGACAGCCCTGGGTGGCTAGGGGGCTGAGGGGACTGAGGGACTCTGAGGCAGGTGGCTGGGCCTGCCTGGGGGCAAGCCCAGCTGTGCCGTGTGCCTGCCACCCTAGCAGAGCTGAGGAGACAGGGTGCCACCATCTTGTTGCTGTGGGTGCCACCATCTTTGAGAGCATGGCAGTCAATTAGCATATTCCCTCCTATTGGTTGTAGGTGCTTCCATTTTTGTGAGAGTGTGATGGTCAATTAGCATATCACCTCTCTAAGATAGGAGAGAACTGTGTAAAATAATGTGCTGATCTCTTTCCTTTCTCTGGTTTCTCACCTTAAATCCTCCTTATACTTTAATATCTTTTTCTCTGGTCTTTACTTCCATTAGATGCTTTACTTACAATATTTTAACCCCGATCTAACTTCTAAATGACCAAACCCCAAATCAAACCCAAAAGGAAATAAAGAAAAGAAAACAAGAAAGGCATATGTTTCCTTTTATATCCAAACCACATTTGTTTCCTTAAGGTTTGAAAAAAAATCCCCTATTGAAGGGTGTTACAGTCCAACTGATATACTTTCTGGAAAGCTAGCTAATGGAAGAGGATATCATGACCGTGCCTTTCAGCATATGCATGGGGAAATGGGTCTTGTCATTTGCATGAGTTACTTTGCAAATGAGATGAACAATAAGGAAATATTAATAAATTAGAAATCACATGCAAACAGAACAGGAAAAAAACTACTACACTGTCAAACATTTATATAATCAGTAACATTTGAAAGTAAAACATTATTCAACTTTTCATTTAGTTCACAAATATCTACTGTGAACTTTTTATTGCCAGGTACTGTGCTTGGACCAAAGTGTAGATAAAAAGATAAGAGAGCATGATCCCTGTTCTGTTTTAAATTTATAACAAGCAAACAGACAAGCAATAAAGTGACTTATTTAAATGGCAGTGTTAGGAGAACCCTATACTTTCCTATCTAATAAAAGAGTAATATGCAAATTACCCATACTTCCAATCAAGCCACGCCCACCAGCCAATCAGGAGCAAATTGTGCAAATGAACCCCAACCAAGATGGCTGCTGCCACCGAGAACAGGAAGGAGGCTTAGGTTTCCCTGGCATTGGAGGAAGCCAAGATTTCCACCTGCCATTGCCAGCCTAAGCCTCCACTCAATGCTACAAAGTTTCAATTATAGAACATACATAATCCCAACAGAAATGTCAGCAGCCACAGATGGAGACAGCAGAGGCTAGGGTTGCTGGGGCGATGGAAGAAGCCAAACTTCTGCAGCCCTATCCTAGGCCTACACTCTAGGCTACAAAGTTTCAATTATAGAATTAAAATAAACCCAAACAGAAATGGCTGTCACGACTAGAGAACACCAAGATGGCGGCATAAGCAAACACCTATTGTTCTGCCCCACGCAACGATTTAAGAACTACAACATAACAGCAGAACAGACAAGCACCCAGAATCGCCAGAAAGCTGGCTGAATGTAAACTCCACTAATAGGAGCAGAGGTGGGACACAGACTCAGGACCGGCGGGAGCGCAGCCTTTCAGACGGAAACAGTTTAGGAGCCGACCTGGTCGCGCGCGCGCGGGCTGGGGCTGGAGCAGGGACCGGCCCGATTTCTCTGATGGGGAAGGGCAGAGGCGTCCCACTGACCAGATTTCCCGAGCCAGGGGAGGTCCGAGATCCGGGGTACGAGAAGTCCCCCTGCACAGATTCCCCATAACCGGGGGAGGTCCGAGGTCCGGGGGATGCACCCTGGAAGTGGGGCATGGCAGAGGCTCCTAGTCCCAAGGGTCAGGCAAACCCGCGACTTGTGCCCTGGAAACTTGTCTCCTGGTTCCGGAAACCATCTATTTTACAGCCCTGGGCTGGACTTTTGGTGTGCAGGCACATTTGGGGAAAGGCAGAGTTGTCTGGCAAGGGGAAGAGACTAGCGGCATTCTCTTGGAGGTGTCTGCAGCCATCCTCATCCAACAGAGACCCGCACGCGCGAGCGCCGCATAGGACCCAGATGCCGCTGCCGCTGCCGCGCAGCTCAGAGACTCCGCCCATCCAACCTGAACACAGTCTCCCTTCACAGCCAATTGGCCTGGAGGTCAAACCCTCCTAGGGCTAACAACAAAAACCTGGGTTTAAATTCAAAAACACCGAATACAACCCATAAAGGATTGCAGTAAGAGTACCCACCTCAGGAAACTGGGGAGGCTGAGCCACTGTCCCTTTGAGGATATCCACGACATAAAGCAGCCACCTTGCAGAGACATGGAAAGAAATCAGGTGTGAAAGAAATGGAGGAGAAAAGACGACAAGACATAGAGTTCAAAACCACGGTTATAAGACTTTTCAAGAGGCTCCTACAAAAGGCCGATCAACTTAATGAGAATTACCAGGAAATAAACAAGACCAACCAGCAAATGAATGAGAATTACAAGGAAATGAATGAGACCCTCAGGGAAATGAACAAGACCTCTGAGGATATGAACCAGAGCCTCACAGATAAAAAAAAGGACCAACTATAAATCAAGCATACACAGACTGAAATAAAAAATATTACACAAAGTCCTAAAAGCAGTCCAAAGGGCCACAAGAACCAAGTCAAAGATTTGAAATACAAAGAAGCAAAATCCACTCAGCTGGAAAAGCAAGAAACAAAAAGAATTCAGATAATTGAAGATAGTGTAAGGGGCCTCTGGGACAACCTCAAGCAAGCCAACATCCGAATTATTGGGGTGCCAGAAAAAGAGAGAGAGCAAGTTAATGAAAACCTACTTGAAGAACTAGTGACTGAAAACTTCCCCCACCTGGTGAAAGAAACTGACTTAAAAGCCCAAGAAGTACACTGAACCCCAAAATATAGGAATCTAAAGAGGACCACACCAAGACATATCATAATTAAAATGCCAAGAGCAAAAGATAAAGAGAGAATATTAAAAGCAGCAAGAGAAAAACAGTTGGTTACCTACAGGGGAGCACCCATACGATTGTCAGTGGATTTCTCAACAGAAACGATGCAGGCCAGACGCTAGTGGCAAGAAATATTCAAAATAATGAAGAGCAAGAATCTACAACCAAGATTACTCTATCCAGCAAAGCTATCATTCAGAATTGAGGATCAGATAAAGTGCTTCGCAGATAAGAAAAAGCTAAAGGAGTTCATCACCACCAAACCAGTATTATATGAAATGCTGAAAGATATTCTTTAAGAAGAGGGAGAAGAAAAAGGTAAAAATATAAATTATGAACAACAAATACACATCTATCAACAAATGAACATAAAAATCAAGTGAACTGATAGGCTGATGAACAAGATAAACTGGTGACTATAACAGAAACATGGACATATAGAGGGAATGGACTGACAATTCTTTGGGAGAAAAGTGTTGTTGGAAGTACAGCAAGAGATTGGACAAAAATCTTGCAACAATGGGAGAGGACATTGGGGATGGGGAGGTGAGGACGGAGGGTGGGATAGGTACAGGGTGGAGGGAAGATATAGGGGAATAAAAAAGGGGAAACAATGTAATTAATAAACTGAACAATAAAAAAAATTAAAAAAAAAAGAAATGGCTGTCACGACAGAGCAAGCAGAAGGTTTGGCTACACTCCAGGCTACAAAGTTTCAACTGTATAACATAAATTAATCCCAGATCCCACGGCCTCCACTTGGGTTCCTTGGCGGGGGGGGGGGGGGGGGGCGCGGCATGGCCAACCTGTAAGCCACCATAGGCCCCTCACCCAGTCCGCCCCACACACCAAAGGGAATCCCCACTCTGATCCAGGACACCCTTCAGGGCAAGCCAGCTGGTCCCCACCCATGGCCCAGGCCTCTATCCTAACTAATAAAAGAGTAATATGCAGATTGACCATCAATCCAACACACAAGAGGGCTGCCCCCATGTGGTCAAAGATCCTATCCTCATGTGGACACAAGATGGCCACCACAAGATGGCCAGCAGGGGAGGAGAGTGGGAGGTTCCAGACCTGCACGGGAGGGCAGTTGTGGGCCATCAGTCCATCAGGGGAGGGCAGTTGAGAGGGTCTAGGCCTACAAGGGAGGGCAGTTGGTTTGATCAAGCCTGCAGGGCAGGGCAGTTAGGGTTGATGAGGCCAGCAGAGAAAAAGGAAAGTTGGGGGCAAACAGGCTGGCAGGGGAGCAGTTATACATCAATTAGGCTGGCAGGATAGTGGTTAGGGGGTGATCAGGCTGGCAGGCAGAAGCAGTTAGGGGCAATCAGGGAGGCAGGCAGGCAAGCAGTTTGGAGCTAGCAGTCCTGGATTGTGAGAAGGATGTTTGACTGTCCATTTAGGCCAGATCCTACCGGGATCAGGCCTAAACGGGAAGTCAGACATCCCTCAAGGGGTCCCAGATTGGAGAGGGTGCAGACGGGCTGAGGAACATCCTCCCCTCCCCCAACCCCCTGTGTATAAATTTCATGTACCAGGCCTCTAGTACCATATAATAAAAGGCTAATATGCAAATTGACCAAGTGGCAGAATGACTGGTCGCTATGACACTGATCATCAGGGGACAGATACACAATGCAGAAGCTGCCCCCTAGTGGTCACTGCTCTCCCACAGTGGAGCGCCACTCATCCAGAAACCGGGATCATGGCTAGTGAGTGCAACAGGGGTGGTGGGAGCGTCTCCTGCCTCTGTGGCAGCACTGCTAAAGATGTCTAACCGAAGGCTTAGGCCCACTTCCCTAAGCCACCACTCACAAATCCCCCAAGGACTCCCGGACTGTGAGAGGGTATAGGCCGGGTAAGGGACCCCCCCACCCGTGCATGAATTTCATGCACCAGGCCTCTAGTGTGATCATAAGAAAGCAATCATTTTCAAAGTCTTTTTCCAAGGAGATATATCAATCTTTTGTAAATATTTGACAACCTATAAAATAGAAAGTTTCCCAAGTATTTTCTCTGACATGATCCCTTTTATTTTCTCTTCTCTCTCTCTCTTTATCCCTCCCTCCAGCCCTCCCCTCTTCTCCTCATTATTTCACTCTGGTATCCTTTTCGCTCTCAATTTAGTTGGTTCACTAGTATATATGAGCTACGCTTTTTAGGAATGTCACATAGAAAAAGTGTATGAAAATGTTTTTATATTTTTCTTTATATATTTGAAACAGTCATCTGGAATGTGATTGTTACTGCTAAATTACATTTTGAATATAAAATGCATTTTCCCCTATCTCACAGATGTCTTTTAAGGATCCTCGTGAGGTGTACATCTGTGGCTGATGGCACTGCCCCATAATATTCTGTAAAAAATAAATTGCCCCAAAGTTAGTTTACTTTCATCTCTGACTTAAAATCCCACCCACCTCTTCAATTTCTATTTATCTCTAAGTTAAAATGCTCATTGCACATTAAGAACTTTTGGAGATTTTACTTATCTGAAGTGGGTGGCAAACCCCCCTGTAGACTCCTTAGAGTTTTGGGGGTGTTTGAATTATTATAGAATCAGTGACTATTTAATGTTAATGGCCTTAATCTGTATAGCACTTCAATTTCACTAATAGATAACTGTAAATGGTGTACTATCTATGTAAACACCATGCATTTTTATATGATTATGGAAATACACTAAGGAAACGATCTAGATAATCTACTTGATCCTTGGACGTTTTTCAAGCAGAGGATGAGGAGAACTTCCTGAATTAATTTATATTTGTTAGGTTACAAATTGTTCTAGGATTCCCTATGAAATATTATACTTGGTAAATACAGATTATGTAATTGAAGAAAAATAACAAGCTCGGATGACTTTGGTGCAGGACAATCCAGAGTATTTCAAAAGGTTACTTTAATGCTTGTATCCTTCATTATTGTGATTGTGTCTGGTGACATAGACATTGTAAAACAACTATGACCCATAGATATGCTAAAGCTTATCAGAAAGCCATTTTGTACATGCAGGGTTTGTTAGGCCATTGCCAAGGTAAAGTAGTAAGTTGATGCAATTAGTTATGTAATCCAGTTCCCCAAACCTCAGGCAGAAGGAAGAGCAGGGCATTCTGGCTAGAGTTTCAAGACTGGCTGTCAAAACTGATCAAATCAACTGCATAATTGCTCAGCACCTTGCTTTACACTGCCTTGGGAATCAGAGCATATGGTGTAGTTTTTTCTCAACTCACATTGTTTTTAAAATACACTTCACTTAACTTTGAATAGTAAGGGAGCAGGAGAAACCAGGACATGGAACATTATGGATATAATTTCCACCTCAGAAAATTTTGGAATTTAAGTTTGATTCATATTCTCTCTAAACTACTTTCAAAAAAAGAATTTCTATCAATCACTGTTTTCATCATCAATATGGTAAATAAATGAAAAGAGTTCCCTTCTACATTAATGTATACTTATCTCTTCCCTCTTAAGGTTGTGCTGGGTTTTCCTCTTACTTCCAAACTTCCTTGATAGGCAATACAACAACAACACAATATCTCTAGAAAGTGCTATATTTTCATAATTTTGCATGTGTACACAACCACTAGAAGGAACAGTGGACTAGAAAGACAATATAGAGCAAATTGATTCATTCCTTTGTTTAAATGCCTTTAGCTCTGGTTTCTTTTTTATTCTGAATCCTTTGATTGGTATGTATTTCTATACTAACCCGTTCATAAATTTACTGGTAAATCTTTTTTTTTCCACGTGGAAAAATAGGTGAGGCTGAAACTCAAAAACTTGTTATGAGGAATTTTCCTCTACAAACTCAGTACTGGCCATTTACTTAAGCATTGAAAGGTTTTATAAAAAATTATTTCACTTGTAGGAATATCAAGAATAAAGTTAAAACAATCCAGTCTTTTGTTACAAGTATCTAACTCTCTGACTGAAATGTTTAAAAAAAAGAAAAAAAAAACACAACTCTGGACACATGTCACATCTATAAAATATAGTTACATAGAATTAATCTTTTTTCATTGTTGACAGTTTAGTTCATTTGAATTATGTAAACTTTCATTCTTATACTCTTTGGGAACAGTCTCAATCATATTTTATCCAAAAAATTAGCATTTCTGAAGCAAACACATGAAAATTGTTCAGTATCATTAGATAGCTGTTCCCTCTGGGCAATTTCAGTCTGAAATTGTTGTAAAAATGTATCAACATAGAGCTGATGGAGAAGGGGACAGATTTCCTTTAAAATAGATTTTGCCTCAATTTTGTAACTTATTCTAACTGGAACAAATATGCCTCAAATAATTAGATTTTTCTTTGCTTTGAAGAAAGTAAATATTTGTGGTCATTGTCTTTAATGCCTTTTGTTTGCTGCCTAAAAAGGGGATATTTACTGCCTACTCTATTAAATGCATGAACTGGATGATGCTGGAACATGTGATCTCTTATTTATATTGTGAATACAAATAATATGCAAATTTAAAATTAAGTATACATTGGCCTTCACTTTTTATGTATTAATAATAATTTTAACAAGTTCCCAAATCCATTAGCAGTTAAATATATAACATTATTATTAATATTCACTCTCACACATGCTCCCATTTTTCTGCTGTTGCTTCTGCTTTGGAAATTTTTGCTTTCCTTTTGAGCTCATCCTTTCATCATTTATTCATTTATTTTTTCACCTTATTATTTCCTTGTTCCCAGATTTAATAAGTAAATGAGAATAACTTTCTTTGTAGTTTCATAGTCAAGTATAATGCTTAATGCACAGTGAATGCTTGTAAATAATTTTTGAAAGAGTCTATATCTTGAAAAAATTATTTTACTCACAGAACTCACCCTTTATTTATTTTGTCTTATTTATCTTGTAACTTTCATCTATTTCCTCACTTCACCTCCAAGTCCTGGAGTTTGTTTTCATGAAGATGAAGAAAGACCTAGGTACACTGATCTAGTCATGTGCGTTTTCTTATTTATCAAATAAATATTTGCAACTTCAACCCAAGATTTAATAAAATAGGATGTCTCTCTTATCTTTTCTTATTTTCTTTGTTTTTTAAGTCTTATCTGGAAAAGTATATTCTCATTAGTTGATGACTCATTAGTTGACAAGCACTTTATATTTGTTATTCCATTTATGCCTCACAATAAATTTTTGGTTAAAATATTTGCCTGCGATTACACAGTTGGAGCTTCGAACAAAAGGTGTCTGCCCTTTTTATTTTAAAAAATGTGTTTATTGATTTTTAAGGAGAGAAAGGAAGAGGGAGGGGAGGAGGGAGAGAAGAAGGGAAGAAGAGAGAGAGAGAGAGAGAGAGAGAGAGAGAGAGAGAGAGAGAGAGAGAGAGAGAGAGAGAGAGAGAGACATCAATCAGAATGCTCCCTACTGAGGCTCAAGCCTTAAACCTGGATCTATGTTCTGACCAGAAATCAAACCTATGATCTTTTGATGCATTGGATGAAGCTCAACCAACCACGGAGCCCCACCCACTAGGGCGAGTTGTCTGCTCTTTATTCCTATATCCAGAAATCTGCTTTTGCACCTATTGAGTTTACCCTCTCCTTTTTCTACTTTTCTATAAACTAACATTTACATGATTTCCAAATACTAACTACCTTGTCCTCAATTGCACACCCAATTATCCTTTAAAATGGGAAAAGAAAGTTTTTTTCTACTTATTTATAGGCATTAATGACATTTCCCAAAGGTCACTAGAAGGGGCCTGGACCATTACATTCAATAATCACAGTAAGTCTGTCAGTCTCTTTTCTTTCTACTTTTTTTTTTCTCCCACAATTCTCCTTGACATACTGGATTCTGGAACTTCCTTGTTGGAATAGCTATGGACATTCGCATACAGAAAAGGTTCTGCTACCCAAATAATATGCTTGTCTGCTTTACGAATTTTACCTTATTGACTCAGAAAATTTAGGAAACTGGAAGATAATTGAAATTATTAAGTTCAGTGATTTCATTGTGCAAATGAGTAAAAGATCTCGGGTAGATGAAACTATCCTTATGCAACAAAACATTATGTTGCATCCTGGAGGGCGCTGATAATGTTTTGTGTTAGAGATGTTGAGACTGAGATCTTTGATCCATAAATCATCTTCAGAAGGGATTTTGGAACCAAATGAGTATGCCAAGTTCTTTGAGGAACATCCAGTAAGGTCTGAAGTATTGCCAAACAAATAATAGCCTACCTAGGGAGGTTGAATCCACTCAGACAAGTACAGGTATCAAAATCTGATTTGTAGCTGGAGTCTTAGGTTACACATTTAAGCATGGAGAGAATGGAAATTTAAACCTAGCTTCTTTGACTATCACTCTACTTCAGATCTAATCTCAGCTGAACCATCATATTTTTTAGCAGCACAGTATAATCCTAACCACATAGCAATAAATACTGGACACAAACTCAGTCATCTGATTTGTTTCTCTTTCATGAAAATATTCTGAGATATTTTCTATTCATATTTGCTAAAACACACAATCAAAATAAACTGACCCCTTAGTTAAAAACTATTGGCTTTAGATTTGATGAAATTATGTTATGGACTCAGCAAAATCTGGTAATCATCTGTCCTATTTTTTTGAATAAAAAACATGGATTGTTTCCTGAATAGAATACATTTTAAAATAGATGGAAACTCTATTGAGTTTTAGAGAAGTATAATATCTGTTTTCAATAAGATATAAATTATCTGGCTTAAGTTTATTCTCTCACTGATTGGTTTCTTTTTCTTAAGGAATGTTAATACTGAGATAGCTAAACAATGTTAATTATTAATGGAGTTTATCCATAAGAAACCTTCTTTTGTTCTACCAAACAAAATAGCTCCTTAAAAGTAATTTTAACCTTAATACTGCAAGCAACTTTTATATCAAGAGCAAAGAAAACAAAGGTTTCTTGTTTTTGTTATTTTTCGAGATTTGTGTTTCTAGCAGTGTAATTATCAAGGAAATTAAAAGTAATCAGATAAATAGAATTACAGATATTTAAAAATGAAATATTAGGCAATGGCTTATTAAAAACAAGAAGAGAGACACAAATTGTTCTCATCTGTACTACACAGAAAATTAGTAATAATTCTACACTTATTTCTAGATAAATTTTGCTTTTCTATTAAGACATGTATGTTGACGTTAAATAGAGTAACATCTTGTTATATAAAAAATATACTTGATAACTAAAGTCAATAGGTAAATTTTTAATGAAGAATCTCAGCCTGTTTTCTGCTGTTTTAATAACGCTGAAAAATAATGGCAAGAATAAATTTATTTTCATAGTCTTTAAATTCTGCTTCCTCATTCTCCATTTGCAGTTAATGATCAGTGAAATGATAGGACATTAGATGTTTAGCAGAAAATAAGCAAATAAACAAACAGAAAAGAGGCAAAGTACATGGATAATCTACAAAATAATTCACTTATCCAAAGGAGTGCCTATGCTTTTGAGAGGGTAAAGACTGAAGCAATGAGATAAAACCTGGTTAGTAGTTAGATTATTTCCTAGCCTATTTGAAAAGTCAGCCTTTGCTTCCTTATTTATGTGACGTATCAACTGAAGTTTAACTTAGGTATTATACTTCTGCACTGTGCTAATCACATTCATTTACTTTTTGCTAGGGAAACCATTTCAATGTTATGTTAGCATTTGTGCACCATTAATTGATTGTTATTGTCTGAATCCTAAACCTTTTCCCAAATAACTCTGCTACATAAAATAATCCCCTTAAACCACCACAACCTTCCTTGCATGGAATACTCATTCATATCAGAATCTTTCAACATAGCACTGTTATTGCTGATATGCATGCACTTGAACCACCTGTTCTGTGAATCATAAGCAGAATTTAGGACATTTTACACAGGGGTCACCAAATCTTTTCTATAATGGCTCAGGTAGTAAATATTTTAATCTTTGACTATTGCATCTATCAAGTCCACTATTTTAGCTCAAACAAAAAAAAAAGCCATCTATTATATATCCTAAAATCATAACTGTGTTTCAATAAAATTTTATTTATAAAAAATGGTTTGCTGGTTGACCCCTTATTTAAAAAAAAAAAAAGTACATAGAGACGCATTCTATAGGAGATATAATCCTGAATAATTCTAGATGCTCTAGTTCCAGTGACTATCAAATTTATTATGATACAAAGTTAAAAAATAATGGGGAAAAGAAAAGGCCAATGAATGAAGAAAGAAATCATTAATTTTTAAATTATAGTCTTTGGCCCTTGCTCAGATTATATATAATATACATTATCCTATCTAATAAAAGAGTAATATGCAAATTTGACCATACCTTCACCACACCCACAAGCCATACCCATAGCCATGCCCACCCACCAGCCAATCAGGAACAGATTATGCAAATAAACCCCAACCAAGATGGCTGCCACCACTGAGAGCAGGAGGAAGGCTTGGATTTCCCGGCAACAGAGGAAACCAAGCCTCCTGACTTTGCCTGCGTAGGTCTCCACTCAATGTTACAATGTTTCAGTTATAAAAGATACAGAAATGGCAGCAGCCACTGAGCTGGAGAGAACAGAGGCTTGGGTTTCCCTGGCAATAGAGGAAGCCAAGATTTCAGCCTGCTGTTGCTGGCCTAGGCCTCCACTCTAGGCTACAAAGTTTCAAACAGAAATGGCTGCTACCATGGAGCATGCAGAAGGCTTAGCTTTGCTCGAGGCTACAAAGTTTCAATTGTAGACATAGATTAATCCCAGATAACAATGCCTCTGTTTGGATTGCTGGGGGTGTGTGGCTGGCCTGCAAACCTTCACAGGCCCCTCGCCAATGCTGCCCCTCACCCCAAGTGAACTTCCACCCTGATCTAGGCCACTCTTCAGGGCGAACCAGCTGGCCCCCACCCATGCACCAGGCCTCTATCCTAGCTAATAAGAGAGTAATTTGCAGACTGACCATCACTCCAACACACAAGATGGCTGCCCCCATGTGGTCAAAGATCCTGCCTCCATTTGGACACAAGATGGACACCACAAGATGGCCAGCAGGGGAGGGCCATTGGAGGTTCCATGCCCTACAAGGGAGGGCAGTTGTGGGCGGTCAGGCCAGCAGGGGAGGGACCAGGCCTGCAAGGAAGGGCAGTTGGGGAGTTGGGGGCGATCAAGCCTGCAGGGGAGGGCAGTTAGGGGTGACCAGGCTGACAGAAGAGGGAAGTTGGGGCAAACAGGCTGGCAGGGGGCAGTTAGACATCAATTAGGCTGGCAGGGTAGTGGTTAGCAGGTGATCAGGCTTTCAGGTAGAAGCAGTTAGGGGCAATCAGGGTGGCAGGCAGGTGAGCAATTTGGAGCCAGCAGTCCTGAATTGTGAGAAGGATGTCCGATTGCCCATTTAGGCCGGATGGGATCAGGCCTAAACAGGCAGTTGGACATCCCTCGAGGGGTCCCAGATTGGAGAGGGTGCAGGCTGGGCTAAGGGACATCCCTTGCTTCCCCTGTTCATAACTTTCATGCACCAGGTCTCTAGTTTCTATATAATAACTAGAGTCCTGATGCACAAAATTCATGCAAGGGGCTCAATCCCCACCAGTCCCATGATCCAGGGTCCTCTGCTGTCTCTGCTGCCTCTGCCTCCGCCTTGGCCCCCACTGCCTTGGCTTCATCCAGACTAATTAGAATATTATATTTTTATTATTATAGACTAGAGGCCTGGTGCATGAAATTCGTGCACAGAGTGGGGGTGTTCCCTCAGCCCTGCCTGCACCCTCTGCAATTCGAGTCCCCTACACCTTTTTCTTATCTGGCTAACCTCTTCACATTTAAAAAAAAAAATAACTGAAATATCACCTACTCTAGGAAATTCTCTTTGAACAAATGTCTTTACAATCTGTATTAAGTATTATAATAGTATACCATTCTTTTTCTTTAACAGCTACTTAGAGTGGATGCAATGTGGTTTTCATTCTTTCATCTGAATTTTTTCTTCTTGCTCTTGTAATAGCAAAGTTTATTCAATTTACATTAGCCCTTCAAGGGCTTATATTTAGTTCAGTTTTTAGTTGGTTCTCTGCTTTTTTTTTAAGCAATAAATTTGGGTTGTGATAGTAAGCCTCACTTGTAATAAAGCCTGTAGTTCTTTCTATCTAAATATTTCTATAATGCCTATCACCTTGGCATATCAGAGATTGTGTTAATTTATAGAAAATAACAATAAATGTCAACTGGTCATTTGATCTTCTAGTAATATTTTATAGCAAGATGTATTATTCTAGTAATTTAACTGCTACATAACTGAGGTATACAGAAATAAATTACATTGAACAATAAAGAATGACTCAAATTTCAAATCATAGTGTACTTAGGGCCTCCCTTGTCCTGTGCCTCAGATATCATAGCATAGTACACAATTCACGTGGAACTCAGCTTTCTTTAAGATGGGAAGGGATGCCATACTCATGAAGCAGCTACTTCCACACATATGTTTTTAATTTAATTCGTAGCAAATACTCTTTGTACTGATTATTGGAAAATCATCCTAGCAATTGCCTCTGTTCCTTTCTGTATTGTCACCTTACATTCTGATGTTATTACTGCACTTTTATCATCCACTGACTCTAATAATATTTTAAGGACAGAGATTCATGACTTGAGCTTGTGATTCTCTGTTATAGTGCCTAGATAAATACTCAAAGGCCATCCAATCTAAATGACTTGTGATGAGAGAGGCCCACCCTTGCTGGAGACCTCTGATTTCTATTTAAGGGCCTCACTTGTTCTGTGCCTTTACAGAGGGGAGAGTAGAGCGTGAGGGAATTTGAGGAAACCCAGACAGAATTCTCCTACTAAAATATTTTGCTAAGCTAACCACGGGGACCACAGGGCATTTGTCCAATTAAAATCCAGACACACAGGAATAACAAAGGCACTGGTCTCCTACTGCTAATGCGTGGGGATCAAAGCCCAGCTTGCAGGAGCTCACCCACAGTCAGGACCAGGCCACTGGGTCGACCTAGGCTGGTGCTCCTAACTCTAGGGAGAGGGAGACTTCCCATGGCTGCAAGCTAGAGGACGTGGATTCCCTACCATGCACCCAAAGAGGTCTCAGGAGCAGGTTGGTCAGCAAAGTGGCTTATTTGCCTGGAATTGTGGGGCTGCCTCTCCTGCTCCCCAGTGATCATGGGTCTGGGCTCTGCCTATCCAGTTACCCCGTGATCACCATCACAATGGCGGGTCTGGGTTCTGCCTCTGTAGTTCCCCTGTGGTGGCCATTGCTGGTCTCAGGCTCTGCCTGTAGGGTTGGCCCCATGATCATGAATGCAATGGCAGGTCTGGGCTCTGCCTGTCCAGTTCACTCCCTGATCTCTATGGCGGGTTTGGGCTCTACCTGTCCAGTTCGTCCCACCCCGTGATCGTGATGGTGGGTCTCAACTCTGCATGTCCAATTCCCCCGCGATCTCGATGGCGCGACTGAGTTCTGCCTGTCCAGTTCCTCCATGATCACAATCGCGGGTCTGAGCTCTGCCTGTCCAGTTCCGCCGGGATCGAGATGGCAGGTCTGGGCTCTGCCTGTGCTGACTGATCCATGATCATTAACGCAATCACAGGTCTGGGCTCTGACTTTACAGTTCCCCTGTGATTGCCATCACTGGCCTCGGCTCTGCCTGTTCAGATCCCCCGTGATCTCTATTGGGGTCTGGGCTCTGGGCTCTGCCTGTCCAGGTCCCCAGTGATTGCAATTGCAAGTCTGGGCTCTGCCTGTCCAGTTCCCCATGATTGTGATCACGATCGTGGGTCTGGGCTCTTCCTGTCCTGTTCACCATGATCGCCATGGCAGGTCCCTGCTTGGCCTGGCCTCTTCCCAGGGTGATGGGTAGCTTGGACCCTGCCAGAGGCTTAGGGCGCTGCCAACTGCCACTAGCTCAAGTCCCCTTGGATCCCTTCAGAGGCATAGGGCTCTGTCCCCCCCTGCATATGCAAATATACTGCCATCTTTGCTGGTTAATTTGCATATCACTCCTGATCAGCTGTGGGCATAGCTAAAGTATGGTCAATTAGCATATTACTCTTTTATTAAATAGGATACCCTACATTGAAATATCAAATGAAATCATGTCATCTTTAAATTCTTTTTCCAGTAAATATTTGATGCCTACTGTGAGCTAGGCATAATGTTATGCCAAAAATAAATTCCAAATGTGATTTATCCACATCGCAATCTGTTTTACTTAATATTTGACATCAAACATATCTATTAAGAAGATAGCTTGATTTGAACAATAAGTAGAAAAAAATCTCAATGTTAGCCAATTTGGCAGATTAATACATTCTGGTCACTTGGATTTAGATAATGTAGAATTAATCACTCTCATGATATATTCAATTCTAAATGAAATGCTCATGGTAGAGTTCCAAATATCAAAACTTAAAATTTTAATGAACTGAAAACAATGTTTTATTTCATAGTTTTCACTTTAATACTTTTACTTACTTGGGATACTTAGTATACTAAATTGAAATTTTTTTTCAATATACTTTTTGAGTATCTAAATGTCTATGTGTTTGTAACACATAGACATTTTTATGTTAAATATAATTGAATTTATGCTTAAGTATCCATATACTATTTTCCATTTCCTTCTATTCAGTTTTTCTAACTGACCCAGATAGTAAATGTTAAAGATTTCAAATATTTTCTGTTTTATTATTAAATTTGCCACTAAGTCCCATGTACTAATAAATGGTTTTGATGGTCTCATACATTTTCTCAGGATAATTTTCAGATAGGGCAACATATGGGGTTAAAAATAATTTGTTGAAATAGCTGATAAAACACACACACACACACACACCACACACTCGCCATTGGAAGTGTGTTGAGGTAGGAGGAAAAGAGGGACAGTGAGAATAATGACTAATAGATACAGCATCTAAAATCTATATGACCTGTGCATGGTCCACGTCCAATGGTAAGAACAAGTTGATTTAAAAAGTATGCGCTACACTTGACTTCATTGTCAATTAGCAGCTGAGATTATTGTACCATTAGGTAGGCACAGCCCCTGGGGAATCCATCCCACATTACATGCAGAAGAGCAGAACAACAGACCCCCACTGACCCCAACACAGGCTTTAGGCCAGCAGTTCAAGAGCTAAGGAAGGTTTAGTAAGCACCACTCTCCTAAGGATTTCTGGAGACCAGACATAGCCTGTCTTCCTTTGGAGAATGTTAAGGGTCCCCACAGACAGAAGCAGGCCAAGGTTATGTCAAAACCCTATTGGTAAATGAAATAACTATTGATTGATATGCTGCAAAACCTAATCTCAGTCATTTTGGGGGAGGAGGAGAATATTTAGAAATCTGGAACAAACAGCTGCCATGGGTGCAAGAATTAGTCATCTGCAGTGATTCATTGCAAAGCTAGGAAGAGAGCAAGCACTGACACATGGTGATTATAGGAAATGAGGGGCTGCTTTGCAGTACCTGGTGGTTTTCACTTTTCAAAGCATTTTACAGTGAATGATAAAGTATAATAGAAATTCAAAACAATTTTTAAAAAGTTTTTCTCCCCAGATTGGTCTTACAATTTAAATAATTCATTATATTTTCCATACTATTATTAGCTATTTTCTCAGGAGGGCTTTAATATTTGTTATAAAACAAAATATATTCTGACTATTTAAAAACAACATATTTTTTGCAAACTTTATTTTCACAATTTTTAACTTTAGGAGGAAAAAAATAAGCCTATCTCTGTACAATTGCTAGTCTTTTAACTGCAAATCTTTAGTCACCATGAATTCATTTAAATATTGAGATAAATACCACCATCAGTTGCCACATTTTCTCCAGAGCTCTGCATTTACTTATTTATTAGATTCCCCAAATTGTATGCATGATTTAAATAGCTGCAGGGCAAACATACAATAAAATTGCACTAGTTGAAAATATAACCAGCATCAGCAACATGAAAACATAACAGTAAAACAGCATGAGCATATACATATAAACATAGTCATCATTTTAGCACTCCACTGGGACAAGCTGTATTACAAAGATAGATTGTTGCCAACCCCTGAAGCTTAAGGAACTGGGTCTCTGGGAAACCAACCATGCCTGGAACTCAAGTTGGAATGGTCCTCACAGGATCCTCAGAGAAATGCAGCCTGTCACCCAGGGGGAAATCAACAACCATTAATGGAAGCCTATTTCATTTGTCAAGGTTAAGGAGAAGTACAACTCCATGATGGTTTTCTGGTGTTTTTTTTTTGTTGTTGTTGTTGTTGTTGTTATTTTGTTTTTGGCAGAAGACAACGTTTCTAAACACCAATACATACCCAAACCCAATAGACATCAAGAAATAAGTTTAGGGTACTTTTAATTTGTGGTGAAGGGGTGGGATGAAAAGAGGGGAAAGAAGAAACAAAAAGTGTGTGTGTAATAGTCTACCTCACTTTAGTATAAACTTTGAATAGTCAAATGAATGAAATAGATGCACACAAACACACACACACACACACACACACACACACACACACACACACATCCTATCTAATAAAAGAGTAACATGCAAATGTGACCGTACCTTGGCTCTTGATTGGCTATGCTACCAGCCAATCAGGAGCTGGAGGCATGAACAGCAGGAAGGGAGGTGAGGCCTGCGAGGGCGTGGCCATGGTGCAGCATGTACTCCCCAGGCCGGGGCTCCATGGAGGGGCGGGACAAGGTGGGCCTGGCGAGCCAGGAGGTGACAGCAGCGGCAGCAGCCCAGCATGCCTAGGTGCTGTTTCGAGGCCGGGACCCCGTGGAGGGGCAGGACTGGGTGGGCGTCTCGAGCTGGGAGGAGGCAGCTGTGACAGTGGCGCAGCCTGCCTGCACTCCCCAGGTAGAGGCCCCTGAGGAGGGGCAGGACAGCTGTGGGAGGCCCACCTGGGGCTGCAGGGCACGCTGTCTGTGAAGTGTCCTGTTGGAGAGGCACCCGCCTGCTGGGTTGGCCCGGGACCCCCCAGTTCTGGATGCATTTCTCTGCTCCTTCAGTCTCCATGACCTCATGCCATTGCCAGTGGCAGCGTGTGTGAGTCCAGTAAGGTCACCCTTTCTGCAAGCACCACGCACACTCCGTGGCTCCCCGCCTACTCAGGCCAGGATCCGAGCTGGGAGTCTTCCAACCAGGTGCTCCGGTTTCTGGAGATGCTGAGGAAGGCACACCCTCAGCGAGGCTGCAGCATCTCCAGTTTCTCAGTTCTCGCCCTCTCCCCAGGAGGCTGGGGAGAATATATATGGCAAAGATCTTTAAGCCACAGCAGTCAGAGTAGTGGGACTTAGCCAGGCAGGCACATAGAGGGGCTGGGGCCTTTTCTGGCCCTAGAGTTAGGGAGCATGCCCTGTGGTCCTAGGTGGCTGTGGCTGGCCTGAGTGAAGCTGGCCCAGGTCCTGGGTGCCTATAGCTGGCCAGAGGGAGGGAAGCCTGGGTCCCAGGTGTGGGAAAAGGAAGAGGCAGTTAGGAGCAAACAGGCCAACAGGGGAGCACTTAGGGGAGATCAGGCAGGTAGGCAGAGGTGGTTAAGGGGTCACACATCCCTGAAGGGGTCCTTGATTGGAGCAGGTGCAGGCTGGGCTCAGGGAACCCCCCCCTCTGTGCACGAATTTCGTGCACCGGGCCACTAGTATGTGTGTGTGTGTGTGTGTGTGTGTGTGTGTGTGTGTGTGTGTGTGTGCTATAAATTTAAAGAATCTTGGAAATGTTTCCCCTTTCTATTTATGGTTTAAATGATTCAAAGTGATCTATGTAGACTGGATATCTCAGCATATCTAAATCTAGCTGAAGGTCTTCTTTCTAGAGTCCCAGTTGCCTTTAGGGTTAAATCCAAACGATTTAACATAGCATACAAGGCCATTCAAGGTCTAGCCATGGCCTCCTTTTTCATTTTAACTTTATCCTCTCTTGGCATCATACACTACACAAAGTTTTATGACTGCTGTTGACTTTGTTCAAAATATATTTTGTTCAATGCCACTTTTCCCTCTGTCTTACTCTTAATCTTGATTCAGAATTCTCTCTCCTTATCCTGTCATAGAATTCCTGAGGTTCCATCTGAAGCCCCATGTGTAGTTAGTTTTCCCTGTGCATATTTCCATGATGCTATCTCCTGCCAAAACACATATTGCTTTTGTAACAGAGAACATTGCCTACTCACCTAGATAGCCACTATTTTATTATCTTTTCAAAGGCAAACAGCACATCTTTTGTTTTTCACCTGACTCCAGTTGAAGCCATTTCCTACTTCCACTCAAGCATCATCATATTCATTTTTTAATATTACAACCATTGAGAACTTTTAATAATATAGATTACATTTTATCATTATAACTCCTGTTTCAAAACCTTTGACAAATATCATTGAACTTATGTTACCATAGTTGTTGATAAAGCTAGAAAGATCCAGCCTCTGCCTCCTCTCAGATCTTTTACTCACACACCCTCATTCAGGTCCTTCCTTCTGTTTCTGCCTGCTCTTGTTTTCAACATTAACTTACATGGCTGATCCTTTCCCTTCATTTTCATCTTATCTCAGATATTACCTTCTTAGTGAGATCTTTCTAATCACCCTTGTTAACATGTCCTAAATAAACATCTCTTCCTATGATCATCATCGAGGATGTTTCCAAAATATTTACATTTCTTTCCTTTCTCTTGGGACATGATAAATTTGTATTTCCCAGAAATCTGTGATTAGTTGGGACCAACATTATGGGGCCCCACCCAATGTGATTAGCTTTGACTAGCCAATTGTGATCGGAGGAGACATAGGTTTCTTCCTCTGCAGCATTCCTCTGATCCATTTTCTTCATAGCACTCCCTGCTTCTTGCACTATTCTAGTTCATGTGCTTCTATAATTGTTTATTAAATGCCTACATGCTTCTTTCTCCCCTCACATTAGTTCTGTGAGAACAAGAAAGTTTCTCTCTATCCTAGGGCTTGAAAAATCTCTGAAACATTGCAACAAATATATGTTTAAAGAGCAAGTGAAGGAGTCACTGAGGCCAATATACTCATCATAAAGAGCATGAAACTAATTTAGCATCTCTCTTCTCCTAACTAGATGTGGAATCATGGGTAACATTTCTCAAATCTTTCTGATTCTTTAAACCTTTCTTTTTCTTCCCAGGCAATCAATTGAAGAAACAAGCCCAAAGAGACTAGACTTCCTCATGTAACTTGAAATTTATTGAGATCTTTTCATAAGAGACAGCATTTTACCATTACCTTACAACAGAATAAAATAAATATTAGAAAAGAAATAAGCTAAACAGCAGTATTTACATATTAAAAATAAATTAGTTTATAGACACTTTCTATTATTAAATGAGCAAATTATTAACATTTTCTTTTATTGTTGAGCCTCTGTGAGAAAGGCCTTACTAGAAGTTGATAATGGCACAGCTGTAGAGAAGGCAGTGATTATGAGAGCTAAACTTAATCTCTGCTACTTGTTATCTATATAACTATAGTCAAATTGTTTGTGAAATAATGAAATCTTGCCATTTGTAATACCGTAAGTGGACCAGGACGAGATTATGCTAAGTGAAATAAGTCAGTCAGTCAGAAAGACAAATACCATATGATTTCACTTATATGTGGGATCTAGAGAACAGTTTAAATGAGCAAACAAAACAGATTCATTGATATAGAATGCCAGTGGGGAGGGGGTTGGGGGACTTGCTGAAAAAGCTGAAGGAGTTGAGAAGTGTAGATTGGCAGTACAGCACAGGAAATCCAGTCAATAATGATGCAATAACTAGATCTGGTGTCAGGGAGGTACTAGAAAGATCAAGTTAATGCTTTGTAAAGTATATGATTATCTAACTGCTATGCTGTACACCTAAAACTAATACAAAATAATATTGAATGTAAACTATAATTGAAAAAAATATTTTAAAAGACTATTTGAACATTTACCAAAAATAATAGTAATTATCTTATAATTTTTGTTTCTGTAAAATAGGGTAGTTTCAATAAGCACTTTTGTTTATTTATTATTTAATTAAACTCAGAAGTAGATGAGTAATCTTTTTTTCACTGGGTTTTAATTCACCTAATTAATTAATTTGAATATTAAGCAAAATTATATGCCATATACATGCCAGGTATATGGCATGGAGATAAACAGAGAAGTGTGAAATTTGTCTTGGCATTTCTTTTGGAATCTGTCAGAAGAGTCAAGAAAAACTCTAACTCCCTTTCTCAGGGAGAAAAATACAAAGCATCATGTAAAGTTTCTATTTTATAAATCCTTACAATATACCCGTTAATTTCTTGAGTCTACAGATACCAGAATTAAGGACCTAATCCTCCATAGCTTTTTTTCAAAATAAAGTTAATCTTAAAGAAAATTAGGGGCATTAACAGCCAAAGTATAAACAGGAAGGCAAGCCAGGTTGGGGAAGATAGCATAACAGAGACCAGGAGGCATATACATTAGTGATGTGTGTGTGTGAAGATTATAAACAGGAGACTTGAGTGTTCATTATGGTATATTCTTTTTCCTTCTCAGACTCATTTTAAAACTATTTTCATCTGGTTAGTTGTGCTGCCCCTTAGTAGGTGGTATAACAGCCACAGAGGTTTAGACATGGGTAGCTTAAGAAGAAAAAAACAAAAAAGAAAATAAAAGCCTTAGGGAAATATCACATTTTAAATTTATATAATACATGTTTATTTACAACAAGAAAACAAATGCACAGTTTCAACTATGAATCACAAATAGATAAACCAAACAAAGCACATAAAATACAAATGGAATTTAAAAAATATATATCAGACAATAGCAGCATATTCTCTTTTATCACAGGTTCTGCTTTGATATCTGTGACTACAACTTACTTTGAGCTGTAAATAACATTGGGCTAAAAGAACTAGTCCTCTAGATATATAGTGGACTCACTGCTGAATCAGGAGAAGCGACCCTTTCCCCAAAACAATTTATCTGCTGTAAGCCTCTTTTGAGTCAGATGAATCTATCAGGATTCCTGAGTTTACATAATTTTCTTCTTGAGAATTTCCCATTATATCATTGAGATGGATAAAGAACATGATTTAAGAGAAATAGACTTTTGAAACCAAACCTGGAATATGTGCAGAGTCAAAACATAAATCTTACAATAATTAGATAAAACATGGACATTTTTAATATTATTGACATTTTGAGGTAACATGGTTCCTAAAGAAATAAAGAATGGATAGAGGAATCGAAATTGTTATAAAATTTGGTATATGCTATTTAGTTTTATTTAAGGTAATAAAGTGTTTTCTAAATTAGATAATTTCCAGTGTACAATATGTTGTTTCTTTTCAAAATTTCAATTCATATCACTATTCTGTTTATTTATTCACATAGCCCTCTGCATGTTTCCAGAAATAATTTTAGCTATAACCTGGAAATATTACAAGTTATAAAGAGGAAGGATTTAAACAAAGGCAGAATAAGGATGAGTAATATAAGTAAATCTAAGAGTGAGATTGATTCAAACAAATACATATTATGAAAAATGATCCATATAGTTGTCTCTAAATTCTAAAAAGCAATTGAAAAGAGGGAAGCATGGTGAGTTTGAGTATTATTCACAAATATCAATAAAAAGGACTCATAAAGAAGAAAACCTAATTTTACAAGAGAGTAAAATTAATGCTTGCAATATTGAAGCAAAAGTGAACTAAAAATGTTCCACAGCTTTCTAGAAGTAATTCAGAAACAAAAGAAAATGTAGTGAGCAGTTGACCTATTGTCCACTTCTACCAAGGAGAAAAAATGTGCAAGAGGAAAAAAAAACAACAACAATGGAAATTAGTGTATTTTTCTTTTCATGATAACAGAAGGCTGTGAATACAATTCAGCCCAACCCCATGTAATGTATGTAGCTCTATTGCTCAGTAAGGATGCTAGCCCCAAAATCTCACTTTTCAAGAAACTGGAAAATCTAGATTTGTTTTTGTTTTTGTTTTTAATCGCACCCAAGGATATTTTTTCATTGATTTTTCCCCCTATTTTGAGAGAGAGAGAGAAACATCCATGAGACAAAGAAACATCAATTGGTCACCTCCTGCACAAGCCCCTACCAGTGAAACCAAAATGTGGATGTTGAGTCCAAGATCATTGTCTCATGAAAACGAAGAGTGAAGTTAACAAATACAGTGGAATTGAAGTTTACTGGTAGAAGCCAGTCCTGGAAAAGGTGTGTCTGGGGTTCCAGGAGCATCCCAATGTCCAGAGCTTCCCTTTCATGTTATAGTCAAGAGTCGTTTGGCATCCCACCACAGGAAGGTAAAGTAAAACCCATGAACCCAACTAGTAGGAATCGCTAAGACACCCCAACTGGGTGGGAAGGAAGGGTGTGAGCCAAGAGCATGAACTTTAAATGTCTGGATATTGTTAATAAAGGCAGCTTGCTGATAACCAATCCTAAGGATGTTGCTAAGGCAAAATTTTTTCAAAGGACCAATCAGGAACTAACAAGCATATGTATAAAAAAGCTCGCAAACTTCCTCCTCTCTCCTGGCACTTCTTACTATGGAGACCGGATGATCCTGTTGCAGGAGAGCACATCCCTTCACACACAGACTAATAGACTTGTATTAGCTCGGGTCCCACACTATCTTTCTAGCTGCCTTCTGTCTCCTCACCGGGACCAGCCTGCAATACAGGTACCTTTAAAAAGAAAGTCAAACCTGAGATTTGGCCTGAGGGCTGATGCTCTAACCACTGAAAAAACTGGCCAGGGCAAAAAAAAAAAAAAAAGTAGAGTTTTTATGAAAATTTCCAGATTTTTAAAAGGTCAATAATGTATTTGCCAAATTATATATACTGAGCAGCAGATTCAATATATAAGTTGCCAGTCTTCAGTCTTATTTTAGACAAAGTAGAAAAATTAATAGGCTATCCTTCGCATTATTTATTATTTTAAATTACTGAGAGACAATTACCTGAAATACAATGTTTACATGTTATTGGTGAGCTCACACTGCAGGTTATAAAATTCAGTGGATCCAAGCTTGTTTTGTTTTGTTTAAGGAAGGTTAAGAGTAGGAGAAAGAACAGAAGACCATTCACTGCTGCATGGAAGGTTGCTTCTTCACCATAGATTTACTTAGCTCAATGGATCTTGAAACTCCATTTGATTATTCTCCTTTTTTTTCCCCCTGAACACTAAAATCACATGATTTTCAAGTTATCTTTAGAAGAATACTAGGCTTTTTAAAAATTATTTTGTTCAACTACAGTTTGCATTCAATATTAGTTTGTGTTAGTTTCAGGTGTACACCGTAGTAGTTAGACAGTCGAATATTTTACAAAGTGTTCACCCCAATATTTTAAGCACCAGATATAGTGATTGCAATATTATTGACTATTTTCCCTGTGCTGTACTTTACATCCCTGTAACTATTTTGTAACCAACTGCAGCATCCTTTACCACTATAGTGGTTAGGCCATACTGTTAAATTGGGTACTCTGCAGATACTAAATTAAATATAGTGGGAAGTTGCTATATCACATTTCATATATATCTTCCAAATGTGCAGAGACTCTACCATCTTTATTGATTGTGTATACTCACTCATTTTGTTTAATCAAGAAATGGATAACTAGGAAAGCAGAAAAAAGAGTTGGCTGGTTTTGCGAGGCATTTCATAGCCAGCCTAAAGTAAGGTCCTTCCCTGTAAACTGGGTGTAATTATTGTGTGTGTGTGTGTGTATATATATATATATTTTTAAATAAAAGTAAACTATATATATATATATATATATATATATATATATATTTGCATTTATTTCAGAGAGGAAAGGAGAAGAAGAGAGAGAGAGAGAGAAAACATCAGTGATGACAGAGAACCATTGATCACCTGCCTCCTATACTCCCCACATTGGGCATTGAGCCCACAAACCATGCCTGTGCCCTGACTGAGAACCGAACCATGGTCTCGTGGTTCATAGGTCGATGCCTAACCACTGAGCAATGCTAGCCAGGCATTGTAAGTGTTCTTAACAGAGGTTACTTTTGAAAATTAGTTCAATATGTTTTCTCTAAATTTGAGCTCCTATTTTTTACCAACAGATTTACTTGTGCATTTTTGCTTCATTAAGAATATTTTTACATTTGGTTATTTGTTATTTCATTCCTATCCTAGGAATGAATACTTGGGAAGTAGAGTCAAGAGTCAAGGCAATTTTGAGCACCTTTATACTATTTACCACCAGACATTATAGTTGCTGAACACCTTTAAATTAGGAAAATATTAGGAACTAAGCTATTTATATCATAAGCATTAACAGCATTACAAAATTGTGTAGTTATAATAATAATTTACAGATATCCAGTTTATTTCTTACAACTCTGCAGACATTCAACTTTTCAGGTGAACAAATAAAGGTTTTAAAAGATTAAGTTTCTGCCTTAATGATATAATTGGTATTTTTAGCTTTGACCTAAATGATCTAATCTTTATTCATAGTGATGTGATCCCTACATTAAATAATAGGTAACTCACATGAATCTGTTTCAAATTCATGATAATGTTATAGAGTAATTGCTGTTATAGATATGTAGATTAACTGCCGGATTAGCTATATAAGACAATGAATTTATTACATTAAAACTCATGTACAGGAACATATATTCTAAAATATTTTACAACATAATTCAGAAATGCTGGCTACTTTATATTTATTTAATAATTTTGATTTATTAAATAAAATTTAATATACTGCTAATTACAGTCAAATTTACTATGACTGTATTTACAGTCAATTACTATTCAATTGTACTATGAATTATCTATATCCCCAACATTTTTATTTCCTTGTTCTTGTTTATGCTTATCAGAATATTTTAATCTATATTTTTAGTTATCAGGTTTTGAGGAATATGATTATCTAAGTACTATATAAATTTTTAATTGATAAATTGACTTTGAATATATAGTGCCTCATTAAATTCTTATGTGTCTGCTGTGATTCTAGATTTACAATCTTATATCCTAAAGAGTTTGTGTTTATTATAGGGTCTTTTTATTTTCAAATTTTTGAAAGTTATTCTTCAAAGGTTTTATTAGCCAGAAACTATATATTATTTACTTAGTTTTCTCATAAGAGTTCAAAATAAATTAACTAGCGAAGTGTCAAAAGATCAACCGAAGTCAACATTTATAGTAAAATGTGAACCTTCTTTTATGTGTCAAAGAGAATAGCCTTTCAAAG
The DNA here is from genome assembly GCA_027563665.1 of Antrozous pallidus. Classification (NCBI taxonomy): domain Eukaryota; kingdom Metazoa; phylum Chordata; class Mammalia; order Chiroptera; family Vespertilionidae; genus Antrozous; species Antrozous pallidus. Next base: position 76,352,214 of record CM050508.1, read on the forward strand.
ATCTAATTTTTAGTACATTAATTAAAATTACAACAGAATAGTCACACATTATCTTATTTGTTCTAAACTTTTTAAAAAATATATGTGACATTTTCAGGAACTCTTTGGGATATAAACAATTTTCTCTTGTTATTAATGTTTCTGAAATTAATTTGAAAATACTACAGAGTATCATAGCTATTAAACAACTGTTTAATAAAATGTAAAGTACATAAAGTAAATATATATTCTCTCTCTAAAGAAAGAAAAATATTATCAAGGAAAATAATTTCTCTCCTGGCTTCTCCCCTCTATCTCTCTCTCTCTCTCATTTCTATTTAAGAGATTCGTTCTCCTGTTGGTTGTAATGGGAATGAATTTCAATGCCATCCTGATGGAAATTGTATTCCCGACCTGTGGCGTTGTGATGGGGAAAAAGATTGTGAAGATGGTAGTGATGAAAAAGGCTGTAATGGCACCTTACGATTGTGTGATCACAAAACCAAGTTTTCCTGTCAGAGTACAGGTAAGCAGAACATTGGGGTCAGCATCTACAATGGCTTCTCCTTGTAGAATCTGTTTAGCCCATCCTCAGTATATTTCTTAACTTGTAAGAAGTATTGTTGTGTTTCTTCTAATAGGTTGTTCACATTCTATATGTTACATTAGTAGTTAACATTTGAAAATATATTTTTATTGATTTCAGAGTGAAAGGAAGAGAAAGAGAGAGATAGAAGCATCAATGATAACAGAATCATTGTTCTACTGCCTCCTGCTCTCCCCCTTCTTGGCCTTGAGCCCCAAACCCAGGCATGTGCTCTAACCTATCAAACCATGACCTTGTTCAAAGATGAACTGAGCCACACTGGTCAGACATTGTAGCTAGCATTTTTTAGTTTGTCATTGTTCTAAGAATGTTCTCTATATGAACTTATTTCATCATGCCAAATCACAATAAGAAACTAAGGCCAAAAAAGTTTTTAACTTGCTCAAGTTGAAAAAAGCCAAAAGAAATTTTAACTTACTGGTTCACAGAACCTGCATGGCGAAACTGAGAGTTTAAACCAGGCGATCTGAATTCAGGGTCTAGAATATCAGAGTCCAGCAGGAGACCAACAGGATAACCCATGGACTTAAATACATTCTCACCTTAAGATTTAATGAAGATGATGAGAAAGGAAAGACAGAATTATTTACATTTATTTCATATTTCGTTTTCTAAATATGATTGTGCTATTGCTTGAATCCATTAGAATGAAGGTGATGACTGTCATTCAGACCTTTGATTTGTTTTGAAAGAGTTCTTAAGGTTTTGTTTATTTCTTTTATGAAAGTATTCTATTAATATTATTTTCCCATTTGTTTTCTTACAACAGTAGGGTTCACCTGACATGATTAACTTACTTCCCTCTCTATACCAGCTGACTGAGTTGAGGATTAGAGAGAAATAGATCGCAATAAACTATTGTAGTATAATTAGTGAAATAGGTAATACCATCCAAATAAGCTATGGAAAGAATTTTCTATGGATTTCAGGATATGTTCATGAATCATCTCTGAAATTGCTTTTTATTGTGAAATTGCTTTCTGTTGCTTAAATTATGAACTCTTAAAATATTTATTTTGCTCTCTATTAAGTATTTGAAGCAAAAGGTCAGACAAAAGTTATCACAGCTGTGATTAAGCAAACACTCTGGAAACCACATGGTCCATGGGCATTCAAAGTTATAAAAATGAATTGTGTGGTTTTTTTCTTAAACACATATTCTGGTTATAAAGCATTCAAATAAGAACAAAAATAATATAAGCTAACATGGCCATAGAGAAATAAATATTTTGATGCCCATGCCTAGTGACAGAGTTGTATTTCCAAAATGAAAAATGTTCCAATACTGTTTTTCACAATTATTTGATTCTTTTCAATTGCTAAATAAAGAGTCTTAGTTTGGGGGTTATTACTTCTATTTTAATCAGTAGTTTAAGTATAGTAAAGCACAATGTTTCAAACTATTTATGGAGCCATAATTTCCAATTAGTATGCATATTTATAATATACATTTATGAATATTATAGACATTAAAATGACCTACAGATGTAAGCATTGGATTACAAATATGTGCACATCTATAATATTTTTGATATTTGAAATTTTACTTTAATCAAATTCTCACTTTACAAGCTGGCAGACCTTTAAACTACCCAAGATGTTGAATTGAAGTTCATATTTATTTTCAAAGATTTCTAAATGCTAGCTTGAGCACTTAAAAGTCAAGGTAATCAACTTATATGGTGATTAGAATGTCTTTTATTTTATACATAATAACTTGCCTCTTATTAACATTAAGATATACAAATGCTAATTTTTATTGCTATAAATAAGAGATAGGTAAATGAAGTTAAAGTACAATATCACCATTGTCATTAAATGTTTGTGATATTTTCTACTCTCAAAGAACATATTCTTTTTTTTTAAAAAATCTTTATTGTTGACAGTATTACATAGGTCCTCCTTTTCCCTCCATTTACCTCTTCCAGCTTCTCCCATTCTCCATCCCAGGCTTTCACCACCCAATTGTCTGTGTCCACAAGTTATGTATATATGCATACAAGTTCGTTTGTTGATCTCTTTCCACCCACCCTCCACTTAAAATAATATATTCTTGATCAAGAAATATATTCTCCTACATCCAATCTCTCACACCCCAGAACAGATATTTTGAGTTATATTTTAGTTAGTGAATGGGGGGAAATTTTTTCAAATATACATTAATAGAAAAGATTTTCAGAAATGCCACTTCAGATTTGAAAAGGAAAAACATTAGATATTATATAATGAAAGAAAGGTCATGAACTAAATAATTCCACAGCTGTTAATAGGAAAGTAAATTTGACACATCATGGCCATATCTAAAAATTCATTTAAAGGAAAGCAGGAGTGCATAAAAACATATGCACAAAGATTTTCAATACAGCATTTTTAATAACATAAAGCTGGAAATAATGCACTGCCCATTTATAGGAGAACTAAATAATTACAGCTCATTCACACATGAATCACTTTAATGTCATTAAGAAGATTAAAGAAAAAATGCATATGAAAATAGAATTGTAAATTCATACTTTAAATCATATCTCTATTGCTAAAACACATAGAGGTGATGATAAAATATAACAGGAAAAAAATGAGAGACATGTAGCCTTATTGATAAACAAAACATATCTCTGATTAGCAGATATAAAACAAAATAACAAATAGTAAGCTCCACTGAAGCTGGGTTCTGCTTTGGGTTGGACATGGAGGCTAGGAGAGATGAACAGGTTTTCAGATCTGCAGTTGTCCATGTTCATATTTGAAAAGAGGGAATAGGGGACTAGAGAAAAAGAGGGAGAAGATCCTACTTGTACATCTCCTCTTTTAATTGGTTCTCTTTCCAAGAATAGTGATAGATTGGTAGTGACCCCATATACCTTTGGAAAAGCCATATACATTTCTAGTCAGGGTAGGGTTAGGGTTAAGGATGATGTGATCTTTAGCAAAATAATGTAACAGAACTAACTGACAGATTTGGTGATTTAACTCTGACAGTGGTTTCATAAACATTCTATTCTGTTCTGCTCCTTTGTGTAATGAAAATCCACTGTGAGCATCTGTGAATGGCAAAGCATTATTCTTTTCTATGTTTAGATTGTTTTGTTTTCCTTTCATTATTATAGCAGTAAATACAAAGTGAAATGTTGAATTTAATCATTGTTAAAAATCTATCTGGATAATTAGAACTAAAAATATCCTACAATGGAATAATGATTTTGTTAGAATTATATGATGAATTGTGTATGAAGAATTTCTAAACACAGCACTATTTTTTTCTTCCTGTAATCAACCCCATGGGATACTTTTATTTATTTCTGACAAAAATAATATGGTGAGCTCTCCATTGCCAATGTGCTGTAAAGATAATAGAATGCTTTGCATATTGTTTCTTATGAGCCTTGTATATTTCTCTTTGGATTCTTCCCAGTGGCAGTTTTAAACCCTTTGCAGCATGCTTATTCTTCTCTCCCTTCAATCCTGTCTCTAAAGAAGAATACTCCCTCCATATTGTTCAGAAGGGCTCTTCTATAGATATTGATTCTTTGACCTTCTACTTCTTATGGGAACTTAGTCACTTTTCTTGCTTATGTCTTCAGTCTTATTCTCTACACAAATTTTTCTTCTGCTCTATAAATATACATAGTCCAATTACTGCACAAACATTTTATGAGTTTTCCCTGTCTCCCTTCTTCCCTTTATTAAATCACTGTTGTAGTACATTGAGATGCCTTATCTTTCACTCATTCCTTCATTGTTTGTAATCTAACATCCAGTCCTGTCTTTTATGAAAATTGCAGTTTCGGTGGTTTACAGCTATATTTCAGTCCATGCTTTTCTCATTATTTGGTCCTGGTCTACCATTTAGTAATTACATGAGTTCAAATAAATTATTGAACATCTTTAAGCTTCAATTTCCTGATCAGTAAATTAGAGATGATAACAATCAATATAATATATAAAAATGCTTAGAACAGTATATGCTTAATGAACGATACTTTGAAAGATTAATACTGCACTCTGACTTCTTTTTTTTGCAGCACATGTCCTCTCCTTTGAACCTTTTATCCTTTTATTACAGTTTTATTTTATTTAAAAAATTAATTGATTTTTAGAGAGAGAGGAAAGGAGAGGGAGAGAGAAACATCAGTGTTAGTGAAACATTTATCAGTTGCCTCCTCCACTCAACCTATGGGAGATGGATCGAGTCAGCAATCCAGGCATGTGCCCGACTGGGAATCAAACCAGCAACCTTTGGGTGTCAGAGTCACATCAGACACGGCTTTTTTTTCTACTTGCATTGAGACATAATTCTGTACATCACTGTCTGAGTTTAAGGTACACAGCATGAGAGTACATATATTGTAAAATATATCTTCATACAGATAAAATTTAAAAAGAGGAGATATCTCCTTGTTCTGAGAACTCTTAGAATCTACTTTCTTAACATTCTGATATATCATACAGCAATTTAATTATAGTCATAATAATTTTTAAATTGCTTGGCTGCCTCCTGCACTCCCTCTACTGGGGATCAAGCCCACAGTCCAGGCATGTACCCTTGACTGGAATTGAATCTGGGACCCTGAGGTTCTCAGGCTGATGGTCTATCCACTGAGCCAAACCAGTTAGCGTGACACAGTTTTCTTTAATTATTTTGAGGGGAAGGGATGATACACTTCCACTCAATTAAGATAAACATTTTTATCAGCACAGAAGTGTTTTTTTGTTTTGTTTGTTTTTTCTTCCCACTTATAATGCCATGAATTCATAGGGAATGGGGTACAGCAGCTCAGGCTTCTTTCCATTGGTTGTCACACAGTATGCTTCTCTGGGTAGAGCAGGCTGATGCATCAGTTGAACCCAGGTACCTTTCTCTTTGACTTCCTTCTTTTTCTGATCATTTTCCTTCACAAGTTTCAGGAAACTCTTGGCTCTTAGAGTGCTTAATATGCTCACTATGAACATTAACTCTCTTGGCAAGAATCTTGTCCTTGACTTGCTTGTTCACAACAATGCCCACTGCATGCTGGGTGACATTGTAGACTCTTCCAGTTTTGCTGTGGTAATATTTGTGGGCATTCCTTTTAGAACAGTGTCCATCCCTTGGTGTCCACAATATCTACCTTTCATTTATATTTGCATGTATGTGTCCAAAGGAACCATTCCATGTTTTCTAAAAGGCCTAGAGAACATATAGTGGGTACCTCTTCACTTTCCCTTTGTGTTAGTCATTTTGGCGAATTACTAGAAGATGGCGGTTCTGGCCAAAAGACGATTATAATCTTACTAGAGGCCTAGTGCACAAAATCCGTGCACAGGAGAGGAAGGGTCCCCTCAGCCCAGCCTGCACCCTCTCCAATCCCCAGGATTGGCCCTAAACAGCATTCAGACATCCCTCTCACAATCCTGGACTCGTAGCTCCTAATTGCTCATGTCCCTGCCTGCCTGGTCATCCCTTACTGCCTCTGTGCTGGCCTGATTGACCCTAACTGCCCCTCCCCCCTACCAGCCAGGTAACCTTTAACTGTCCCTTCCCTGCCAGCCTGGTCACCCTAACTGCCCCACCCTGCCAGCCTGGTTGTGCCCAACTGTCCCCCCTGCCAGCCTGGTTGCCCCTAACTGCCCCCCACTTCCAGCCAGGTGGCCCCTAACTTCCCCCTCCCTGCTGGCCTGGTCACTATTAACTGCCCCTCTCCCTGCTGAGCTGGTCAGCACTTACTGCCCCCCCTCCCAGCCTGGTCATCCACAACTGCCCCCCTGCTGGCCTAGTCACCCCTAACTGCCCCCCCTCTAGCCTAGTCACCTCTCAGTGCCACTCCCTGTTGGCAAGGTCACCCCCCACCTGCCCCCCCCTCTGATAGTCTGGTTGCCCTTAACTGTCTCCCCTTGCTGGCCTCATTGCCCCAATATTCCCCCCTCTGCCGGCCTGGTTACCCCTCACAGGCCTCCTGCTGGCCTGGTCACCCCACACAGCTTGCTGTTCAGTTGTCTGGTCATCCCTCACTAAGCCCCCTACTGACCTGGTCATATGCAGCCATCTCATGAGGACATGACAGTCAATTTGCATATTACCTCTTGATTATATAGAATTATAACTGGAAGTTCTTACATTTTGACCACTTTCCTATAATTACCCTTTCACTTCCGATCTCTTTTCCTATAAATTTGGTGGGATTTTAAAAATATTCCATATATGAGATTTATCAATATTTTATTTTTCTTTGACTTTATTCACTTAACATAATGTCGTCAAGATTCATCCAAATCATTGCAAATGGTAGGATTTCTTCATTTTTAATGGCTGAGTAGTATTCTAATATACATATATATATGTATATGTGTGTGTGTGTGTGTGTGTGTGTGTGTGTGTATATATAATTGTATATATATAAATTGTCTTTGTTTAACCACTGATGGACCCTTAGGTTGTTTCCATGTCTTAGCTATTGTAAATAAGGCTGCTATTAATGTGGGGTTACAGATATCTTTTCAAGTTAGTGTTTTTATATCCTTTAGATGTATTCCCAGAAATGAAATCGATGGATCATATAACAATTCTTTTTTTAATTTTTTGAGGAACCTCCAGGGTGTTTTCCATAGTGGCTGTACCAAATTTACAATCCTCCCAACAGTGCACAAAGATTCCCTTTTCTCCATAGTAAAGCCAGCATTTATTATCTCTTGTCTTTTTGGTGATGGTCATTCTAACAGGTGATGCTGAGCATCTTTTCATAACTTAAAAATATTTGTTGAGTACATAATATGTATCAGGCATTGCATAAATTTTTCGCTTAAGTTTTGTTTGTTTGTTTGTTTAGTTGTTGTTGTTGCTTTTTCTCATCTTTCTTCAAGGTGCCTATAACAAACTTTTCTCTTCCCAAAGTTTCAACTGTCACCTTCAGGTAAACATCTCCAAAATTTCTGTTACTGAAAATTGGCTCATGTTTCAAACGCATTTTTTTTCAGTGCTATGCTAAATATTCTTCTTTCGCCACAAATCCAGAATTTCTTCATCATTTCTTATTTCTGTTAGGAATGTATTTGATCTTCTAAATATGTGGATTTAAATCAGAAAGCACTTTTGACATGCCTAACTTGTAATCACTTCCCAAGTTCTACTAATGCTACCTCTACGATTTATCTAACAACATTCATTTCTTTCTTTCTATTCATACAAAAACCTTTGTTTAATCATGCATTATTTCATAATAATACCATTGTGTGGCCTACTATTTTCTCCTGGCAATTATCTTTAAACCATTATATACACAACTTTGGCTTTCTCTTATTTCATAAGTTATAACCTGAATGCATACCTTCTCAGAACCTTTCAATGGTTATCTATTGTCCATAAAATTTAAGGGCCCTTCCTGAATTAGTAATCAGCATTTTATAAACTATAGCCCCTAAACTGCCTTATTATTGCTTCCAAGACAAGTATGGACCTTTCCGATCTTTCTACATTTACATAGGGGTTACATTTTATGTATGGGTTATATTCAGCACATAAAGCTAAAACTGCCTATGCTCAAATTTACTATAGAAAACAATCCATAAAATTTAGTATACATGCTTCTTTGTATATGATCCTGATGAAAATTTGTACCTACAACTACATTATTAAGAAAATAATGTTTAGCATAAGATAAAGCATATATATACAAAATGTGAGTTTATAGTGGATCCACTCAGAAATGGAAGAGCAACACATTAAGGAAGAGTTGATTTACTTCCATCCGCAATGCCCTGACACATTTCCATTGAATAACAGGATTAATCATCATGCTATTAAACTGTTGTTTTTCTCTTTTTGCTTTACTTGTGAGCCTCAAGAGGGTATAGACTTGAATGTTAAAACAGTACACATAAAACAGCTTTTTATATATAACTAGTGGCCCAGTTCACGAAATTCGTGCACACAGGGGGTGGAGGTGGGGGTTGTCTCTCAGTCTGGCCTGAATCCTCTCCAGTCTGAGACCCCTGTGAGATCGGGCCTAAACTGGCACTTAGACAACCCCCTCACAATCTGCTCCTAGCCGCTCACCTGCCTGACTGCTTGATCACCCTAACCACTCTGCTTGCTAACCACTCTGCAACTGGTTCCCTCTGCCAGCCTGCTCGGCCCCAACTGCCCCCCATCATGAGCCTCATCATCCTCAACTGCCCACCCCTCCTGGCCTCATCACTCTCAACTGCCTTCCCTTCCTGGCCTGATCACCCCTAACGGCCTCTGTGTTGACCCCTCCACCATGGCACAGGCCCTTCACAATCTGGGACCCCCGGCACCCGCAGCAAAGTGTGGCAGTAGCCAGTTTTCCCCAGGGCCTCCCATGGCCCCGTCCTTTGTGCATGCACCAGTGATCTGGGACCCCTGCGCTCACACCCTTCGCGATCTTGGACCCCAGGTGCCCACGGCAAAGCACTGCGGTGGCCAACCTTCCTGCCATGCCTTCGCATGGCCTGAGGAACTGGCACAGCAGGCTTGCCAGGAACACCAGTGCAGCATCCACTCCCCAGGCCCACGGTGCTCTTTCCCCAGGCAGTGTGGAGACTGAGGCAGAGGTAGAATCGTGCACTGCACAGCCCTGCCCCCCGCTCCTGATTGGCTGGTAGCATAGCCAATCAGGAGCCAAGGTACGGTCACATTTGCATGTTACTCTTTTATTAGATAGGATGCTTTTATTTCTCATGCTCACATGTGACATTTACAGCTACCTTTTAAAACCCATTTCTAAATAACATCTTGGTAAATTTTATCTCAACCTTCCAATCACACTACTTTCTACCTCTGTGAAATTCCATGGCTTTCTGTGATACTTGTATTACTTGTATTATTTTTACATGGTCAATATTAGAATGTTTGTCACTACTAATCTAATTGCTCCATAGAGTCAGGAATTTGTTTATTTCTTTCCAAATTCTTTGGCAACTAGGCAAGCACATCATATTCAGTAAATATTTACTAAATTAAATTGAAGCCAACCATTATTAAAGAAATGTGTATGTGGTATTAATGGTTAGTAATATAAAAATTAAAAGCTTGCCACTTAAAGGCTAGTGTTTTAAAAGACATTATAAATATATTTTGAGTAAATTCATTAGGATTTTCTCAAAGATTTATTTTTCTTTATATGCATATTTTTAATATTAACTGCTAGTAATATCCCAGAAGAAAAGTTATCCTATAATACCTTGTGTTGTCTTTTAAGACAAAGCAAGTCAAGCAATTTACAAATGATAACTATATTATTTTTAATAGCGTCACAATTTTATAGAGAAAAAAGAAACTATTGAAGAGATCATATAAATGTATTTTGGTAAAGCAGCACGTTTTCTAAGGATACCTAGAAATTCAGTTTTCCTGTAGTTGTTGTGGGGGTGGCTTTCTAACTAAACTGTATATTTTAAGGTAACACAAATCAAAATAGTCTTCATAATGTCTTCTTTGTGTGTGTGTGTGTGTGTGTGTGTGTGTATACATGCAATTGTGTTAGCTGCCATGAAGTCAACATGCTTATTTCTGTTATTTCTCTTTGTTGTTTATGCTGACATTACTTGGATATTCTTATTCTCTTTGTCCAAAGGGCAACATTACAGTTCGCATAAATGTTTTATAAATATAGTTATCAGGTTGAAAACCTCATTTCAAATAAATCAGAAACTCCTAGAGGCCCAGTGCACAAAATTTGTGTACGGGTGTGTTAGGAGTCCCCTCAGCTCAGCCTGCACCCTCTCCAATATGGGACCCCTTGGGGGATGTTCGACTGCCTGTTTAGGCCCAATCCCTGGGATTGAGTCTAAACCAGCAGTCGGACATCCCTCTCACAATCCAGGACTGCTGGCTCATACCTGCTCATCTGCCTGCCTTCCTGTTCACCCCTAACAGCCACCCCTGCCAGCATGGTAGCCCCCAACTGCCCCCCTCTGCCAGCCTGGTTGCCTCTCACTGCCTCCACATCCCCCACTGGCCTAGTTGCCCCACGTAGCCTGCTGTTCAGTCATTTGGTCATCCCTCACTAAAACCCCTGCTCTTTTGTTGCCCCCACAACCTGCTTATTCAGACATTTGGTCATCCCTCACTAACCCCCCCTGCTGGCTTTGTCATCCCACATAGCCTGCTCTTCAATTGTTCAGTCATCCCTCACTAACCCCCCTGCTGGCTTTGTCATCCCAAGCAGCCTGCTATTCTGTTGTTACTGTGAGGGTGTCCTGACCAATTTGCATTTTATCCTTTTATTAGTATAGATTATATACAACTTTACTTGATATAAACACCCAGTATTATTTTCAGCATGTAATCTTATCTAATAAAAGAGAAATATACAAATTGGCCATACCTTGGCTATACCCACAAGCCATGCCCACCAGTCACACCCACCAGCCAATCAGGAGCTAATATGCAGATAAACCCAACCAAGATGGCTGCTGGCCACAGAGGATAGGAGGGGGGCTTGGCTTTCCCTGGCAATGGAGGAGGCCAAGCTTTCCACCTGCCCTTTCCAGCTCAGTCCTCAATGCTATAAAGTTTCGATGGCAGTCACAGAGCTGGAGAGAGCAGGAAGCTTGAGTTGCACCCAGAGATGGAGGAAGCCATGATTTCTACTTGCCCTGGCTGGCCCAGGCCTCCGCTTAAGGCTACAAAGTTTCAATTATAGAAGGTAAATAAATCCCAAAGAAATGGCTTCCACCACAGAGCTAGCAGAAGGCTTGGCTCCGCTCCAGGCTATAAGGTTTCAATTGTAAAAGAAAAATAAACCCCAGATACCAGGGCCTCTACTTGGGTCACCAGAGGGCATGGCCAGCCTGAAAACCATCACAGGCTCCTTGCCCAGGCCACCTCATGCCCCACGGGAGCCTCCACCCTGATCAAGGGCACACTTCAGGGGAAACCAGCCAGCCCCCACCCATGCGCCAGGCCTCTATTCTATCTAATAAAAGACTAATATGCAGATTGACCATCACTCCAACACACAAAATGACTGCCCCCATGTGGACATAGGATGGCCACCACAAGATGGCCAGCAGGGGAGGGACAAGGCATGCAGAGGAGGGAAGTTGTAGGTAATCAGGCCAGCAGGGAAGGGCAGTTGGGAGGGACTAGGCCAGCAAGGGAGGGCAGTTGGGTGCTATCAAGGCTGCAGGGGAGCATAGTTAGGGGTGACTAGGGTGGCAGAGGAGGGAATTTTGGGCCTGCAGGGAAAGGCACTTTGGGGGAGGGTGGGATCCAGGCCTGCAGGGGAGGGCAGTTAGAGACAAACAGGCTATCAGGGGAGCAATTAGGCATCAATCAGGCTGGCAGGGTAGTGGTTAGGGGGTGATCAGGCTGGCAGGCAGAAGCAGTCAGGGGCAATCAGGAAGGCAGGCAGATGAGCAGTTGGGAGCCAGCAGTACTGGATTGTGAGAGGGATGTCCACCTGCCTGTTTAGGCCTGATTCCACTGGGATCAGGCCTAAATGGGCAGTAAGATGTCCCTCAGGGGTCCCATATTGGAGAGGGTGTAGGCTGGGCTGAGGGAAACTCCTCCAGCCCCCCATGCCCAAATTTCATGCACCAGACATCTATTGTTTATATAAAGAAGTATTAGTAAAGACAAAGTGGAATACTTGGCTATTTGAACTTATTTGTGCACATTTAAAATACATATTTTTAAATATTTTTTTAAATATTGAATATTTATGATTTGTATAACACATTTTAATATTACTAATCTTTATTTTGTTTTAATAGTAATAGTTTGACATAACTCTCATATTTCTTATTTATAAAGGATGGACTTAAAATAAGGAAATTTATAATAATTATTTTTTCAAGGCCAAAGACTTGACTATGTAAGGATTTGTTTTGATATGAATCAAGTAAAAGACAACATTATTTATGCATATTTACTAAGGTCATTTGCTTTAGGGGTTTTATCCAATTAATGGTTATGAGTTAGAAATGTATTTAAACTTACTATATATACCTGGTGCACCCTCTTATCTATATTTTTATAAGAATTAAAATATAAAAAAATAAATTAGAGTAGCAGCACCACTTTACACAAACCTTGAAAAATCATTGGGACACAAGAACTGTTTAGACATATATTTTATCTAAACTTTATATTCATATGTATTCATATATCTGGTAATACAACCTATGCTCAAGTTATTAGTCTTTTGAATAAACTCTTTTCAGGCAGCATTTAAGTTAAGGATGGCAAATAGGTATTTGCCTCCAGGCTATTCTGGCCTTAAAAGATTGATATTGATTTATGGATGACTTTATTGAAACAATTCTAAGACCACTCTGAAGTTAGTGGTTAAAATGTCATGATGGATAACTGATGTCTGGGGAAAAATAAAAAGTTGTTTCTTGAGTTACCAAACTAAGAATGAAAAATTACTACATTATTCTTGAACTTCCCCTTCACTCTGTTAGACTTGCAAATGACTCCTTATAATTTAATACTTAAGTACATGTTGTCATATTTTAGACTACAGTTATATATTAAGCATTGATCTTCTCTTGCTAACTAGATTATAAAGTCCTAGATGACAGGGACTTGATGTTATGACTCTTATATTTCCTAAAGTCCCTAGGAAAGTGAAAGGCACAGAGTAACCTCAATATTGAATTTTTGTAATGTATCTGTAGTAACTATCAGATTTTGTTGCACTTGTGAATACATTTTATCTTTGTCATTTTAAAATGAGTGAGTATTTTGGGGGATAACTTATGTTAAAAATATGGGAGAAGGAAAATAAAATAGCACAAAAGGATTCAATGAAAAATCTCTCTGCCACCTACTCCAGGTTTCCAGTACCTCAATTCTTCCTAACCAGATGGATTAATTTTTAACTATTTTATGTGTAGCCCTCCAGAAAGAATTTATATATCAAGGAGCTTATCCATGTATTTATAATGCTATCTGAATGAAAAGGTAGTCATGAATACTGGTAAACAGAAAAATCTCTTTTAACTTATAAGAAAGCCTACCATACTTTCAACTGTATGGCTTTTCTTATTTAGATTTTTTAGAGATTGTTTTATATTAATTTATGCAGAATCATCTCATTCTTTTTTATTCAAGCATATAATTTCAATATACAGATGCATTATAATTGATGTTAATAACTCTTGAAAATTATAATTTAAGTTGTTACTATTTTACTAATATATACAAAGCAGCAACACATACCTTATATATGCATCTTTATGAATTTGGCAAGTATATTAACTATAAAAAATATAATTACTGTGGTTGAGAGTTAATGCGTTTTTCTTTGCTAGATTTCATAGTAATGTCTACAAAGAGATTACCCAATTTTCAGTCCCCTCAAAATTCAGCTATTATTTAAACCCTTCTCAAATCTCTCTGTGTGTTTTTTTGTTTTGTTTTTTGTTTTGGTTCTTTTTGTCCAACTTTTGGGTCTTAATCAGAAAGAGAAAAAATGATATCAAAGTGCTGTTTTATTTTTTAATTGAAAGATATTTTGAAAATCTTGTATTTGTAAGCCATTATTAATTTATTGTGACTCTTGCACTTGTATTGAGTTATTGATCTTGATCTTATTGATTTGTAAGAGCCAATTATTTTAAAGAAATATGTCCTTTTCTTAAATATAGTATTTTTTCTGATATTCAGGTTATGTATATATGGATTTTATTATTGCAATGTGGAGTAAAATATTAATAAAATCAAGTTTATCGTTTGTCTTTTATGTTTTCTGGGATTGTGTAATGACCATTTTAAGTTATTGTTTTAGTGTCTATTTTATTCTAGAATATTTTTGTGTTTATCATTGTTAATTAAAAATGCCTCTTTAATCTATCTTGAATTTATATTGGTGTAAGAATGAAGTGAAGACTCAACTCTATTACTTTTTTTCCTCCAGATGGCGAATCCATGATTCTAATGTCATTAGCTTTGTAATTAATTTTCCTATTATTTTGAATTGTAATTTTATATATTAAAACCATTTACATAAAGTAGAGGCCTGGTGCACAAATTCATGCACCAGTATAGTTCCTCGGCCCAGCCTGCGGGATCGGGCTGAAACTGGCTCTCCAACATCCCAAAGAGGTCCAGGATTGCAAAAGAGTTCAGGATAGGCCAAGGGACTCAGTGGTGCATGATCAGGGCCGTGGAGAGATTCGGGAGGTTGGCCAGCCAGTGGGAAGGCTCCAGGGCTTGTGTGGCCCATCTCGCTCAGTTTTGGTTGGCCGGATCCCAGCAGGAAGCTAACCTACCAATCAGAACGTCTGCTCCCTGGTGGTCAGTGCATGTCATAGTGAGCAGTTGAGTGGCCTCAGCGTATCATTAGCATTTTACACTTTGATTGGTTGAACAGCCTGGACAACTGGACACTTGGCATATTAGGCTTGTATTATATAGGACTAGAGGCCTGTTGCACAAAATTCATGCATGGGAGGGTCCCTCAGCCTAGCCGCACCCTCTCCATTCTGTGACTCCTTGCGAGTGTCTGACTGCCAGTCAGGATCTGGCCGAAACCAACAGCCGGACATTCCCCTTGTAATCCAGGACTGCTGGCTCCTACTCACCTGCCTGCCTGGCTGATAGCCCCTAACCACTCTGCCTGCCTGCGTGGTCACTCCCAACTGCCCTTCCCTGCCAGCCTGGTTGCCCCTAACTGCCCTATCCTGCTGGCCTGGTCACCTCTCACCACCTCTGCCTTGGCCCCCACCACTGTGGCTTTGTCGGGAAAAACGTCCAGATGGATGTCTGGAAAATGTCTAGTCTAATTAGCATACTATCCTTTTATTAGTATAGATGAGGATTTTTGTGTCTGTATGCTGTTTATTGATATGTTTATTAATTCTCTATTATGACATATTTTAACTACTGTTTCTTCAAAATACTGCTACATATTTCCCATATCTAGTTTCTATTCATTAATCTTTTGCATTTTTTTGACTAAAAGATGTTTTCAGTTTCATTTTCTTAATTTTATGATAAGCTGATAGGATTGTAATAGTATTGTTACTATTGTGTTTGGAATCATATTAACTTTGGGAAAATAATATTTTTACAGTGATAAATCTTCTTTAAGACCAAACTATATCTTTAGGCAGTGCTTCTTTTGGTATTTATTTTTTTTTGTAAGCGTTTAAATTTTCTTTATGCAAATTCTCCAGTATTTTGGGTAGTTATATAACATATTTGGGTTGTTTTATAACATATTTTAATTGTTTATTTTACTATATTTTGTAGATATGAAATTATTAATTTTTGTATGAATTTTGAAACTACCTACCTATATTTGGAATTCTTAGTTTCTTATAGCCCTTATTCAACTTTTATTTATTTTTTAATTACGTGATTATATTAACGACAGGTAGTAATACTCTTTTCTAACTGTACACCTCATTTTTTTGTATTTCCTAATTGCTCCATTAGATCATATTTCCAGAATGATATAAAATAATATGATATGTTTTCTTTCTGATGTGGATGCAAGAGCATATGTTGTTTCTCCATTTATATCACATTTATTATTTGTGAAGTATCCATTTTAAGAATATTTAGATTAATAATGTTGGATATTATCAAATGAATTTATATTAATTATAGGATTGATCATTTCTGTTTTGTTCTTATTTGACTTATAATTGTATGAAACATTATTAATATATTTCTATAAGTAAAACATCTTTTCATCAGTATTTTACTTAACATTTAGCAGTCTGTAAGATTGAAGAAGACATTTATAGAGGATGACTCTTGGACATACACATTCTAATATATTTCATTTTCTTTTGTTTGCCCCCATCAATATGAGATATTGATATGTATTTAGTCATTAACTAATATTTATTTTATGGCACAATTATTTTATTCACATAACACCTTAACTGTGGATAATCCAGAAAAATAACAAACTTAGAAGAAAAACGCAAAAAGTATGGAAATGAGGAATAATTTGTAGTGATAAAAGAGTTACCTAGACAATGATCATTGTTTTCTATGCAATTCACATTGCTACTTTAAAACATGCTGGCTAAATAGTAATCACTTTCTTTTTTCTCAAAGTCAATAAATACCATTTCTATAAATCTGGTCTGTATTATACCTTAACTATGAATATATTTAATAATATTTTATATTCTTTTATGAAAGGACATGTACATAAGTCTGGGTGTGAGGAGTTTAGATGTTGAGGCTATAAATGTCAATAGAAGAACATGTCTCCTGCTAAATTAAATATTTACTTAAATTTAGAATTCCAAAAGACACTGATAGCATTTACCTAAATTTAAAGTTTGTACAGACAATTATATACAAATATACCTTTAAAGACTGTAATTAAACTTTCAGTTTGTCACAGGATTATTTAAATAAGATAGAGCAATAACTTGAAACTAAAAAAAATATCAAGGATTTAACACTAAGAACCACTGTAAGAACCAGGACAAGAACGATTGAAATGCCATGAAAATAAACTGTGAAGCTATCAGCAAATAGGTTTGTTGCTAATGGCAAGTAGTCTGGCTCTGACGGAAGACAGTGATGACCATTCATTATTACAATGATGTATTTTCAAAACATTAAATGCATGCTTTTTCTATTTTCTTAAGGGAGATGCATCAACAAAGCATGGGTATGTGATGGAGATATTGACTGTGAAGATCAGTCCGATGAAGATGACTGTGACAGTTTCTTGTGTGGACCACCCAAGTACCCTTGTGCTAATGACACTTCAGTCTGCCTGCAGCCAGAGAAGCTCTGCAATGGGAGAAGGGACTGTCTGGATGGGTCTGATGAAGGCGATCTCTGTGGTATTGCACTTTTCACTGCATTTGCTTCTTTCTGAACACTAGAGCCTTTTAGTTCACTGGCTGATACTGATCATAGTAACAGTCACTCTTTCCATTCATTCAATTTAAATGAAATATTTAGCACTGAACCCTATTTACCTATTTTACAATCATGTTAAGTCTATAACATTTAAAATATGTTTAGAAATTTCTGAAAATAAAGCAAAAGAGTGTAGCTTTATCTAACCCACTTAACAGTTGTATAGATGTGCTCATTATTTAGATCTCTGCATAGTCAATGCTGCTGGCACAACTGATTTTTTGTCAGTGAGTCACTCAGAATAGGAGAATCTTGTTATTCCTATTAGTGATCAATGGAATGGAGTTTACTGCCACCCAATAGACTTTATCATGCCTTCTAGTCATGAAAATAGAAACATATTTAGACAGAAGAAAGGAAGGGTCTGGATTATAAGACCAATATATATATATGATTTTTTCATTAGCTTTTAGTCCTCATGCAATAATTAGCTAAAATGATGCTTTAATTAGCTAGAATGATGATTTCTATCTTAGAGCTTTAGAGCTTAACTTTTGAGTTATGCATTCATATAAGTTATTTGTTTAATCTCTTCTCACACCCCTCCCCACTTCACTCTGAGATTCATCAGTGTGTTCCATGCTTCCATGTCTCTGGATCTACTTTGTTTGCAGTTTATTTTGTTCATTAGATTCCACATATAAGTGAGATCATGTGATACTTTTCTTTTTATGATTGACTTATTAAGCTTAGTGTAACAATCTCTGGTTCCTCTGAGCTGTCTCAAAGGGTAAGAGATCCTTCTTTTTTACTGCTGCAGAGTATTCTATGGTGTCACTATACAGCAGCTTTTTTATTCACTCATCTACTGATGGGCACTTGTGCTGTTTCTAGATCTTAGCAATTGTAAACAGTGCTGCTATTAACATATGGGTGCATACATTCTTTCTAATTGGTGTTTCAGGATTCTTAGGATAGATTCCTAGAAGTGGGATCACAGGGTTAAATGGCAGTTCCATATTTAATTTTATAATGAAACTCAAAATTGTTTTCCATAGTGGCTGCTCCATTTTGAATTCCCACCAGCATTGTATGAGGGTTCCCTTTTTTCTAAATCCTTTCTAGCAATAGTGAGGTGAAGGCTTGTGGTGTGGGGGCATGGGAGATGAAGGGGGTCAATGGGCTAAAAAACAGGGTTCATCAGTAATACTTTCAATAATAAAGATAAATATAAATAAATACATGAAATAAAGTTACTTTTGACTAACTGTCTCCTTATGCCAACTGGCATCCCATATAATAAAAGGGTAATATGCAAATTGACCCTAACAGCAGAACAAACAGAAACACATTACCACCTCTCAGTCCCTTTCTTCAGCCAGCAGGCTCCTATCACCTGATGGCAAATGAGAACTGGGTGTGAGTGGCAGGAGACACAGGCAGCAACAGGATAAGGTCCCCATCTTGCCAGTGGCCCCAAGCACAGAGTACAACCCACTGCCTGGGCAGGGCTTATGAGTGGGTAGGAACGGCCAACCTCTTGCTTGGTTCCTCCCCTGGCCCTCAGGCTCTGATCACCCCATGGCAAACTGGAAACCAGGGGTGGCTGGCAGGTGGGAATGAGGCCACCTGCTGGCAGCTGGGGAAGATGGTCCTGATCACAGGCCAGACCTAGGGACTGTACACACGCATAAATTTTATTAACTGGACCTCTAGTATATGAAGAAAACTATATTTTTTCTTTGTGGGGAGATCAGATGTTTAGCAGGGAAGTCTTTATATATCTTATCTAATAAAAGAGTAATATGTAAATTGACTTTATCTCCGATCAAGCCATGCCCACAGCCATGCCCACCAGCCAATCAGGAGCAAATTATGTAACTAAACCCCAACCAAGATGGCTGCCACCACTGAGAGCAGGAGGGAGCCTTGGGTTTCACCAAGAACAGAGGAAGCCAATCTTTCCACCTGCCATTGCTGGCCTAGGCCTCCACTTAATACTACAAAGTATCAATTATAGAAGATACATCTCAACAGAAATGGTGGCAGGAGCTGGAGAGAGAAGAGGCTAGAGTTGGCAGGGTGATGGAGGAAGCAAAGCTTCTGTAGCCCTAGCACCAAGGTCTCCACTCTAGGCTACAAAGTTTCAAATAGAAATGGCTTTCACCATGGAGCGAGCAGAAGGCTTAGCTCTGCTCCAAGTTACAAAATTTCAATTGTAGAGCATAAATTAATCCCAGATCCCAGGGTCTCTGCTTGGGTCACTGAGGGGTGTGACCAGACCGCAAACCACCATAGCCCCTCACCCAGGCTGCCCCACACCCCAAGGGAATCCCCACCCTGATCTGAAACACCTTTCAGGGCAAAACAGCCAGTCCCCACCCATGCACCAGTCCCCTATCCTATCTAATAAAAAGAGTAATTTGCAGATTGACCATCACTCCAACACACAAGAGGGCTGCCCCCATGTGGTCAAAGATCCTGCCCCCATGTAGACACAAGATGGCCACCACAAGGTGGCCAGCAGGGCAGGACAGTGGGAGGTTCCAGGCCTGCAAGGGAGGGCAGTTGTGACTGATTAGGCCAGCAGGGGAGGGCAGTTGAGAGGGACCATGCCTGCAAGGGAGGGTAGTTGGGGGTGATCAAGCCTGCAGGAGAGGGCAGTTAGGGGTGACCAGGTTGGCAGAGGAGGGAAGTTGGGAGTAAACAGATTGGCAGCGGAGCAGTTAGACATCAGTTAGGCTGGCAGGGTAGTGGTTAGGGGGTGATCAGGCTGGCAGGCAGAAGCAGTTAGGGGCAATCAGGGAGGCAGGCAGGCAAGCAGTTTGGAGCTAGCAGTCCTGGATTGTGAGAAGGTTGTCCCACTGCCCATTTCAGATTGGAGAGGGTGCAGGCTGGGCTGAGGGACAACCCTCCACCCCCATGCATGAAGTTCACGCACTGGGCCTCTAGTTTTAGAGAATACTGATGATGTCATTAATAGGATAATGAAAAAGAGTTTATGGAGTGGTAGGAAGAATATGAGACCACTTGAGGCTGTGAGTAAAGGATGAAGCTGCCTGACTGAATATAGGAAAGACATCTGCATTTAAGCCTGAAGTTATCATATTTTTTATCTGAACATTAACAGCACAATAAGTATTACAAAAGAGTACTGTTATTCTTTTTAATTTATATAATAAAATATATTTCTTCAAAAGAGTTTGTGATCCTATAAAATAAACTTGAAGTAGTCAAGGCAACAGTCTCAGTCAGTGATGCTAAAATTTAAATATAAGATTCAACTGAAAAAAACCTTCCAGAAAACCTAAATTAGAAAACAATTAAAAAAACTAATCAAAGGTTACATATTAGTTTATTTCTATTCACTCTTTCTTTCCTAGATTATTCTCCCTGATGGAACAGCTTGGTAGATAGTAATATCTCTTTTGTGACAATATCTGAGGCTTGCTCAGAAAGGTTATAAGAACAATTCTGAATGAAGGAAACTACCAGTACTCTTAAAATTGAAAGTTTGTAACTTTAGAAAAAGTTTAGCCTTTGAAAAGTTTAAATTGTGTGCTTTTTTTCAGCTATATTTCAATTAAGTAACCTAGACAGATGGCTTAATTTTTTGAAATGTCAGTTTCCTCAAAACAAAAATGGAGATGAGGATCTCTATTATGAAATCATGGTAATAATACCTGGGGCGCTGTGAATGTTAAAAGAAATTAGAGTTTTTTCATCTTTTTTTTAACCCTTGAATTAAATGAATTAAGAGTAGAAAAAGAGAAAGTACAGCATTAAAAAAAGGAAGAAAATGATATGAAAACACAACTTTATTTTTCTATCTGCTGAAGGCTGAATTCATAAAAACAATTTTAATTTTTTTTATTGTTGAAAGTATTACATGCTTTCCTTTCCCCCCATTGACCTCTCCCAGGTTGCCCCTCCCCCAGAACCTAGGCCTTTACACCCCTATTTACTGTGTCCATTGGTTATGCTTATATGCATGCAAGTTCATTGGTGATCTCTACCGCCCTGCTGTTTCTGATTCATTTGTTTACTTCAAGATTGAAAATCACTGTTTGCTTGTCTAGCCATTTTTTTTCCCATCGGAGGAGGAGTCTCACTCAGACATTTCAAAGAATTACAGAGAGTAGAGAGGCTACAATGAAGCTGGTTGTAAAATTACCAGAGAAGGCACTAATCCCCGAGAAGAAACAAACTTCTCATGTCTTTACACCTTAGAGCAAGGTTGGGAGCAAGAGTAAGATGGTCATCTCTTTGCATGTTTGCATTTGACAGAGACTACTCTCAAATCTCAGAAGACAGTTTTGAGCCGTAGAAGATTTACATCTAAAAATAAATAAAAAAGGTGTAGAGAAAGTAGTATTCGTAGTTGCAAGTTTAAAGTAACCACTCTAAGAGGAGGTTCAGGGACCTGTGCTTATCATCGGGTTTTGTCTGAAACAAAGAGTAAATTCTCCTGGCAGGGTTGAGCTTTCTCACGCAGGCACTTTAAGGGAGGGGTGGAGTCATTCTAGGAACGCAGCCTTGAGCTGTTAGAAACTTTTCCAGTATTTGTTGAATCTCTTATTGGGTGGAACAGGGCAGGCAGGAGTGGAGAATGCAATTATTTGTGCCTAGAGTTTGTAATTTTTATAGGCCGAGGTTGGGGACCAGTTGACAAGAGAGCTCATAAGAACCTGACTAGAATTTGATGAAAAAGAGTCTTTGTCAGATAATCTTTTTTTTTTTTTTTTTTTTTAATGACAGGTATAGGGATTAAGGAAGAATGAACAAGGACTAGCCATGTAAATATTAGCATTAAATTTCCATATTTAGTTTTATATTTGAACATGAATTTTTTGTTGTTGTTGTTTATCCTAAATCTGTGACTTAATTCCTCAGATAGTGTCAGGAAGAGACACTTCAGGACTAAGAGAACAGTCATATTTGAAATAAGCTGAAAGCATTGTAACTTTTTAAACAAATACATTTTTATTTCAGAGAAGAAGGGAGAGGGAGAGAGAGATAGAAACATCAATGATGAGAGAGAATCATTGATTGGCTGCCTCTTGCATGCCCCACACAGGGAATTGAGCCCAGAGCTCAGGCACGTGCCCTGACCTAGATTTGAATTATGACCTCTATGCGCAACCAGTGAGCTATGCCAGCAGGGTTGTAGCTTTTTTATCCCCACATGCTGGATACAGTGACATTTCTTTGAAGTAATTCTATTGAAAAAGAATGTCAGGCCAAAACCCCTTTGACTCTGTGGATAGAGCATCGGCCTGTGGACTGAAAGGTCCCGGGTTCCATTCCGGTCAAGGAATCCCATGTACCTTGGCTGCGGGCACATCCCCAGTAGGGGGTGTGCAAGAGGCAGCTGATCGATGTTTCTCTCTCATGGATGTTTCTGACTTTCTATCCCTCTCCCTTCCTCTCTGTGAAAAATTAATAAAACAAAACAAAAAGAATGTCAGATAGTAGAGGGGGTGTGGGGATGAGGTCTTGTGCTTGGAGGAGGTGATTGTGAGGGAGTGGTCAATGGGGGAAATAAGGAGACTCATGTAATACTTTAAACAATAAAAAAAAACAATGTCAGTTGAATGAAAAGGGGGCAAATAATTTGAAATGACTGCTGTTTTGAAATTATTATGATTATGGATGAACAAACAATTTGGAGGAACCAAGAAATGAATTCTTTTTTCCCCCTAAAATCATGCCAAACTTGAATTGCATTCTTAAAGAACATGGTTAATATTATCATTTCATTTTTTTTTTACTACCATCGCTTCTTATATGGTAACAATTAATATAAAGAAAAGTTGGCCCATATGGAAGTTTAACAAGTGAGGAAATATTTTAAAAAAAAAAAAACTTATATTTCAGCCTAATTTTCCATGGATAACAGGAAATATTTGAGGTATGTAAGTATATATAACTGCAACTTGCCAGTTATGGAATAACATTCTATTTTAGCTTGTCTCAAAATACAACTTCTAATTAAACAGCCTTTGAAAAGTACTCAAAAATATTTTAAAGCAAAAAAAGTTTTTGTTGTCTTTATTACTGTTTATTTAATAGTGACTAGTACTGTGAAATATGTTTTTTCCATTAATGTGTTTGCAAAATAATTATCCATATATTTTCCAAGGGATAAATATTCCAACTTGTGATTTTCCCAATTGGACAAGCAGTTACTTTTTTTAAGGCAGTTCTGTGTGTGCCTTTGAACAATTTTAATTTTTTTAATTCAACAAATATTTTTAACTGCTTACTTCATGCTAGGAATTATACTAACTGTGGAAATCCTTTTCACGTCCTGTGTGTCCAGGGTTCCCATGTCAGGGTTCAGCATCTGGAGAAGGCCACACACAAATGAAGAGAGACTCAAAAACCATCCATTTTTGGGAATAATGGGGGCCAGGCAGGAGTCCACCTCTAGGGGGAGGACACCACCAGCTCTGGTTTTCCTATCCCCTTTTATTAGGGCTAAGTGATACATCCATCTCCTTTAGGTCAGGAAATTCCAACAATGAAATCAACCAGCAAGAATTAACATAAAGGAGAACTAAGATGGCAGCAAAGGTAAAACACCTCTCTTGCCATCATAATCAGCAATTTTAATACTACAACTTAACGAAAGAACAAACACCTTACAGAATCACCAGAAAGCTCGCCGAGTGAAAATTCCACAAATGAAAGTGAAAATAAGACACTGTGACTCGGGGGAACAGCAGCGAACAGCATTGAAAGATTCGCGCAGAGAGAGGTTTGGAGCGCACGCCGCGGAGTGGGCGGGCGGCTGAAAACCGGCCAGTTTTCTCAAACTGGGAGAGAAAGACATCCCACTGGACTGATTCTCCAGCTCTAGGTGAAGTCCAGAGAATCCACTGTCATACGGGGTGAAAACTGGACAGTGGGAGGGCATGCTGAAGCTCGGGTGCTGCCGGGTCTATTGGCTTGTGGAGAAGGCAGCTTGCTCACAAACAGCTCAGCTGCGTGATGGCGCAGAGAGCACTCTGCGACTTGTCTCTCATTCGGAAAACTGTCAGACTGCTTTGTTTTACGACCCTGGGTGAGACATTGCGCATGCAAAGTCATTTGGGGAGAGTCTGAATTCCCGGGCAGCTGGTGGAGCTCGGCAGTGGCTCTCTCTCAGAGGTGCTGGCGGCCATTGCCCCCGGCACAGAGTCCCCAGGGCCGCATAGGGCGGAGCTAACGCTGTCTGCTTGGCCTGGAGACTCCGCCCATCCAACCTGAGCACAGCTGAGCTTCACAGACAATTGGCCTGGAGGTCAACCCTCCAAGTGCTAACAATGATTAACTGAGCTTAATTTCAGCAAGACTGTGCAGCCCATATCCACCTCAGGTAACTGGGGAGGCTGAGCCACTGTCCCTAGTAGGAAGTCTACCACACAAAGCTAATTGACCAACTCAGGGAAGCAGCCACCATGCAGCAACATGGAAAGAAATCAGATGTGAAAGAAACGGAGGAAAAAAAACGACTGGACATGGAATTCAAAACCACGGTTATAGGGTTTTTCAAGAGGCTCCAACAAAAGGTCGAGGCCTATAAGGAAATAAGCAAGACCACAAAGGAAATGAATGAGTCCTACAAGGAAATGAAGGAGACCCTCAAGGATATAAAGGAGACTCTCAAGGATATGAAAAAGGACCAACCAGAAATTAAGCATACACTGACTGAAACAAAAAATATTATACAAAGACCTAAAAGTGCTCTGGAGCACCCCAAGAACCAAGTTAAAGATTTGAAATACAAAGAAGTAAAATCCACTCAGCTGAAAAAGCAAGAAACCAAAAGAATCCAAAAAATTGAAGATAGTGTAAGGGGCCTCTGAGACAACCTCAAGCATACCAACATCCGAATTATAGGGGTGCCAGAAAAAGCGAGAGGCCAAGACAATGAAAACCTATTTGAAGAAATAGTGACTGAAAACTTCCCACACCTGGTGAAAGAAATTGACTTAGGAGTCCAAGAAGTGCACTGAACCCCAATATATAGGAACCCTAAGAGGACCACACCAAGGCACATCATTTTTAAAATGCCAAGAGCAAAAGACAAAGAGAGAATAATAAAAGCAGCAAGAGAGAAACAGTTGGTTACCTATAAGGGAGCACCCATACGACTGTCAGCGGATTTCTCAACAGAAACGATGCAGGCCAGACGCGAGTGGCAAGAAATATTCAAAGTGATGAACAGCAAGAATCTACAACCAAGATTACTCTATCCAGCAAAGCTATCATTCAGAATTGAAGGTCAGATGAAGTGCTTCGCAGATAAGAAAAAGCTAAAGGAGTTCATCACCACCAAACCAACATTATATGAAATGCTGAAAGATATTCTTTAAGAAGAGGAAGAAGAAAAAGGTAAAGATGAAAATTATGAACAACAAATACACATCTATCAACAAATGAACATAAAAATCAAGTGAATTGATAGACTGTTGAACAGGATAGACTGGTGAATATAACAGAGACATGGACATAGAGAGGGAATGGACTGACAATTCTTGGGGAGAAAAGGGTTGTGGGAAGTGCAGCAAGAGACTGGACAAAAATCTTGCAACAATGGGAGAGGACTGTGGGGAGGGGGAGGTGAGGGTGGAGGGTGGGATAGGTACAGGGTGGAGGGGAGCTGTAGGGGGATAAAAAGGGGAAACAATGTTATTAATAAACTGAACAATAAAGATTAAAAAAAGAAAAAAAAGAATTAACATAAGACTAAAAGAGGGGCAACTAAAGTCTCACCTAAGTGTGAGTAATCAGTTCATACTTAACATAAGACTAAAGCAGGGCAGCTGCTTTAGCTACCAATGTCTCATCTAAGCAGTGAGTAAACAGATCCATTAAGGTTTGACCAGGTTTCTTGTTTGTTCTATTTACATCTCTATTGGTGAGGTAATGTCTGGTTTCCTGCAACTAACTATTTCATATGCACTGGTAAACAGAGCACATATATTGTATACCCTCAGGGAACATGCAATTTTATAATGCAGAAGAATGATACATCAGTATATCTAGTATAATTAGATATTATAAATGCTGTAAAAAAATATTCTCTTTCTTTATAAACCAGTTACATTATTCATGCACTCAATACTAGTTGCTCATTATTTCAGCCAAGATCATAATGGCAGATATATATATATATATATATATATATATATATATACACAAATATATATAACAAATAATTTACCTAAATTAAAAATAAATGGCTGCAGCCTGTAAAGGGGAAAGTAATCCATTCTTCATTTGCATTATCATTATAAGTCAGACTATAGATGCAAAAAAAAGATATGTGGATATTATGCATATATATGCATATGCCTGTTTACTTATAAACATCAAGGTAAGTATAATGTTCAGATCATCAATGTACTATATGCATCCCTTTTAGAAGACCTCAACAATTGATTTTGAGTAACTGATAAAAGGCTCTTCATAATTACTCTACTAATAATAGAAATATTGAACCCATTTACCTGATTTACCTGTGTGGGTACAACAAGTGTACTCCAAAGTTTTACAGAAATGAAAATCTTTCATTCTCAATTCCTGTCATACAGGATTTCATTTGGTCATTGGGTGAATTATTTCATCATTCCTAGCCCAAATTCTACAAAAGAAATCTGAAAAGGCTGTCTTCGATTTATTATATTTCTCTCTAATTTCAGCATTAGGGAGTTGAGTTTAACAATTAGTATTTAATTGATGAAAACAATGGGTAATGCCCTAAAATCTCTTCTCCTTTTGTAGACGAATGTTCTCTGAACAATGGAGGCTGTAGCAACCACTGTTCTGTTGTTCCTGGAAGAGGAATTGTGTGCTCCTGCCCTGAGGGACTTCAACTTCACAAAGACAATAAAACCTGTGAGATTGTGGATTATTGTAGCAATCACCTAAAGTGCAGTCAAGTGTGTGAGCAGCTTAAGCATACAGTCAAGTGCTCTTGTTATGAAGGGTGGAAGCTGGATGTGGACGGTGAAAGTTGCACAAGTGTTGGTAAGTAGATGTGGGTTTGGCTAAATGCTTTTCTTGTTTCTATATATTGTATATCTTTCTATATTTAAGAATAGATCTTAAGAAAAAAAATCTAAAGACACCTTCAGAAAATTAGCAAAAGGGTTCATTTAATTGTAAGTAAGGCATAAGTAGGATCTTCTGGACAGGAAATGTTACAGTAATCCTTACAATTATAATTCATCAGATTATTTTCCCTTGGATACTGTTTTATCATCAACCCCCCGTGTAGGTACTTACTTTTGTATGCTCCAAAGCTTTTACTTTTATTTCTCTTTACATTCTTTTTAGAATCTAAAGTCTGGTCCTTTTCCACACTTCTAACTGTATTCCTAGCACTCCTGAAAGCAACTCCTTGTTCTGGTTGTCTTCACCTTATAACTCCCATTCAAAACACTGTGCTGATTATTTCAGTCATATTTCTTAGTGGGAAAAGCATATGAAGGCTAGGGAATTTGACATTTCAATTCTAATCCTGTAGCTGGCATTCATTACGCATGTGACTCTAGACAGGCTACATAAAACTCCTTGAGCCTCGGTTTTCTCATCTTTTAAATATCAATATCTCCACCAAAGCATGTTGCAAGAATAGCATGAAACACTTGTTATTGTGCCCCACACCCATTAGGTGCTTAATGAATGATGGCGTCCCACTGTCTACAGATTTGTTGTCTGCATCTGCAGGACACTTAGTGGTCCATGAAGAGAAATGTAGGGGTCCATGAACTTTGTTGGGGGAAATATCACACCTTTATTTTCTTTATCCTCTCATTGAAAGTTAACATTTCTTCCAATTGTGAATGTATGACACAGAACAATTATTATTAGCAATTCTTGCTGTATCTCCAAGAAGTAATAGACATGTTTGTATCATGTTAGTTTCTATATCTCAAAATGTCACTTTGACATTTCAAAGCTTAAACTTATGTTTAGGCTTTGAAAACTATAACTACATTAATAATAGGAGTCATTAGACACACTGCTTGATTTTGTTACTAAATACATTAATAAAAAACACATATATTACTGCAAGAGTGTTTATTGTTCGGTGTTCACAATTGCATTTATTTATTTATTTATTTTTTAAAAAATATATTTTATTGATTTTTTACAGAGCGCAAGGGAGAGGGATAGAAAGTCAGAAACATCGATCAGCTGCCTCTTGCACACCCCCTACTGGGGATGTGCCCACAGCCAAGGTACATGCCCTTGACCGGAATCCAGCCTGGGGCCTTTCAGTCCCCAGGCCTCTATCCACTGAGCCAAACCGGCCTCAGCCACAATTGCATTTAAATGTATGATTCCTGTATCAATGTGAACCTTTTTTTTTTACTTTTTCTTATTTTTATACTTTTTAAAACTTTCTGATAAGTGGTACACAGACTTCACCAGACTGTTGAGAATCTATACATTATTAACAATTTAAATTTAGCCTCTTCTACTTAGATTGTATTTTTCCCTCTTCATCTCTGAAAATCCTGATATGCTGTAAGACCTACTAGCTCAAATCTTTCTTCTTTAATGGAGTCTTCTCCCAAATATTATTTCTGTGTACTAATTTATCCTTTGCCATGAATATGTAATCACATTTTAAATTTGCTATCTAATTTTATTATCTATTTTATCTTTTCTATTTCTATCATCTTTTTTATTTATGATCTCTCCAATGAAATAATAATAATCTAAAAGTCAGAAATCAAGTTATAGATGTTTTCCCTTACATTTTATATAATATCCAGTTTAGTTCTCAAAAAATAATATACAGTAAAAATACTATATTTTTAAGGCAATATTAAATTAATTTGGTCTTTTATTTCAAATATTTTGGGATTATTTTCTTATGGCCATTAAAATTTGGGTTTTTAGAGGCCTAAAATAAGCAAATATTTATATGACAAAATAATTATCATGAGGAACTGATAAAAATAGATAATTTGTTATAATGATAGCAGTTATCTAATTTACATGAATGTTTGGAATAAGTGAAATATATCAAATTTTATCTCATACATATTTATAACCATATTTTACATGAGAATTGAATCATTAATTGTTTTTTGGATACAAATGACAGAATGATTGACATGGTGGTTTTCTACTCTGTGAAATCAATAACACTTCTGTTCAATATTAGAGTAATTTAACATTTTGAATATATGTGGCCCAGTGACAAGATACTTTTTCTAATTGATTTGACCCCTTCTACACTCAGCTCAAAATGAAATTCTAAGAGTACCATAGAATTTATCACTGTGAAGACTCTGATATAGTTCACATCCGGCTTTGTTTATAATTTAAGAAGAAAACAAAATTATGTAGGCTTACATTGGATATATGTGGTCCCAAACAACTGCAATAAACTAGTATCAAATAAATGAATCATGTGAAGTTTTTGGTTTTATATATATATATATATATATATATATATATATATACATACACACACACACACATACATACATATATATATATATTCACACACACACATATATATGTATGTATATAAATTATGTTTTTACTTTATTATAGTTTATTAAGTGTGTAATATGTATATAAAGTAATACACTGTACATACATTGACTTAAAAATACTTTATTTCTAAAGCATACTAACTATTACCTGAACTTTCAAGAGTCATAATTTTTTTGCCTGGATGTTGATGGCTGCTGATTGGTCAGTGTGGTGATTGCTGAAGGTTTGGGTGGCTGTAGCAATTTTTCAAAGTAAGATGACAATAAAGTTTGCTGACTCTTTCTATCCAACACAATTTCTTTGTAGCATTTGACACTGTTTAATAGCATTTTACCTACAGTAGAACCTTTTTCAAAATTGGAGTCAGTCCTTTTATGCACTGACACTGCTTTGTCAACTAAGTTTATATAATACTCTAAACTCTGTATTGTAATTTCAACAATATTTACTTTAGTCTTCATAAAGAGTAGATTCCATCTCAAGAAACTACTTTCTTGGTTCATTCATAAGAATTAACTCCTCAGCTGTGAAAGTTTATCACGTGACTGCAGCAACGTGGTCACTTCGTCAGGCCTCACTTCTTATTCTAGTTCTCTCGCTGTTTCCACCACATCTGAAGTTACTTCCTCCACTAAATCTTGAGCCCCTGAAAGTCATCCATCAGGGTTGGAATCAACTTTTTCCAGCACTAACTAATGCTGATATTTTCTCCTCTTTCCAGGAATCACTACGGTTCTTAATGGCATCTAGATTGGTGACTTCTTTCCAGAAGGTTTTCAATTTACTTTACCCAGATCCATCAGAGGATTCCTAGTTGATGGCACCTATAGCCTTACAAAATGTATTTCTGAAGCAATATTACTTTAAAGTCAAAATCACTCTTTCATTCATGGCCTGCAGAATGGATGCTGTGTTAGCAAGCATCAAAACAACATTAATCTCATTGTACATCTCTATCAGAGCTCCTTAGTGACCAGGTGCATGTTTAAGGAACAGTACTATTTTATAAGGAATTTTTCCAGAGCAGTAGGTCTCAGCAGCGGCCTTAAAATATTCAGTAAACCATATGTAAACAGATTTGCTTTCATCCAGGCTTTGTTGTTTTATTTATAGAGCACAGAATGAGTAGATCAACATTGTTCTTAAGGGCCTTAGGTTTTTCAAATGGTAAATGTGAATTGGCTCCAACTTTAAGTTACCAGCTGCATTAGCCCGTAACAAGAGAGTTAGTCAATCCTTTGAAACTTTGATCCAAGGATTGACTTCTCCCTTCTAGCTATGAAAGTTTTAAATGGCATCTTATTTTTCCAAAAAGAGGCAATTTTACCTACATTGAAAACCTGTTGTTTAAGGTAGCCACCTCAACTGATTACCTTAGCAAGATCTTCTGGATAACTTTCTGCATCCTCTATATCAGCACTTGCTGCTTTAACTTTGCACTTTAGATTATGGAGAAAGTTTATTTCTTTAAACTTTACAAATTAACCAAGCTTCAAACTTTTCTTCTGCAGCTTCCTCAATTAAAGGTTTTGGCTCAGGGTATTGTGGCTGCTTGACCTTCCATCCAGACCACCAAATGGTGTGTGTGTGTGTGTGTGTGTGTGTGTGTGTGTGTGTGTGTGTGTGAGTGACTATGTGTGAGTGTGTGTGTGTGTGTGTGTGTGTGTGTGTGTGTGTGTGTGTAATAGAGGAGCAGTGCACAAAATTCATGCACAGGGGATTTGGGGTGGTGTCCCTCAGCCCAGTCTGCACCCTTTCCAATCTGGGACCCCTTAAGGGATGTCCGACTGCCCGTTTAGGCCCGATCCCAATCAGGCCTAAATGGGCAGTCGGACATCCTTCTCACAATCCAGAACTGCTGGCTCCAAACTGCTTGCCTGCTTGCTTTCCTGGTTGCCCCTAACTGCTTCTGCCTGACAGCCTGATCAGCCCCTAACCACTACTCTGCCAGTCTAATTGTTGTCTAACTGCTCCCCTCCCAACCTGTTTTACCCCAACTTCCCTCCTTTGCTAACCTGATCATCCCTAACTGCCTGCCCTTACAGGCTTGATCACCCCCAACTGCCCTCCCTTGCAGGCTGGGTCCCTCTTAGCTGCCCTCCCCTGCTGGCCTTATGGCCCACAAATGACCTCCCTTGCAGGCCTGAAACCTCCTAACTGTCCTCCCCTGCTGGCCATCTTGTGGTGGCCATCTTGTGTCCATATGGGGGCAGAATCTTTGACCACAAGGGGGCAGCCCTCTTGCGTGTTGGAGTGATAGTCAATCTGCTAGAGGCCTTGTGCATGGGTGGAGGCCAGTTGGTTTTCCCTGAAGAGTGTTCTGGATGAGGGTGGGGGTTCCCTTGGGGTGTGGGGCAACCTGGGCAAGGGGCCTGTGGTGGTTTGCAGGTTGGCCACGCCTCCCAGCGACCCAAGTGGAGGCCCTGGGATCTGGGATTAATTTATGTTCTACAATTGAAACTTTGTAGCCTAGAGCGGAGCCAAGCCTTCTGCTTGCTCCATGGCAACAGCGATTTCTGTTTGAAACTTTGTAGCCTAGAGTGCAGACCTAGGCACTAGGGCTGCAGAAGCTATGCTTCCTCCATTGCCCTGGCAACCCTAGCCTCTGCTCTCTCCAGCTCCCTGGCTGCCACCATTTCCACCAAATGATTAAGTATCTTTTATAATTGAAATTTTGTAGCATTGTATGGAGGCCTAGGCTGGCAATGGCAGGCGGAAAGATTTGCTTCCTCTGTTGCTGAGGAAACCCAAGCCTCTCTCCTGCTCTCAGTGGTGGCAGCCATCTTGGTTGGGTTTATTTGCATAATTTTCTCCTGATTAGCTGGTGGGCATGGCTTGATCTGAGATACAGTCAATTTACATATTACTCTTTTATTAGATAGGATATGCACTGAGGCTGTTACTTATCATTGGTATGTTCACTTGATTAGCACTTCTAATTTTCTTCAAGAGCTTTTCTTTTGCATTCACAATGTGGCTAACTGGTGCACAGGCTTTTGGACTTTTTCATACCTTTGTTGCTACACTCAATCATTTCTAGCTTTTGATGTGAGAAATATTTGACTCTTCACTTGAACACTTACAGGGATTTTAGGATTGATAATTGAATTAATTTTAATATTGTTGTATCTCAGAAGGTACATTGGCTCTAGGAGAGGGAGGATGGTGGGAATAGCCAGTCAATGGAGTAGTCAGGATACACATAACATTTATCCATTAAGTTATCTGTTTTATATGAGTGCAAGTTCATGGTGTACCAAGACAATTACAGTAGTAATATGAAAGGTCATAGATCACAGATCACCATAACAAATCTTATATAATAAAGAGGGAATATGCTAATTGATCCTCACATCATCGCAAAGATGGTGGCGCCCACAGCCACAAAATAGCAGCACTCAGTCCCCTCAGCCCTGCCGGGGCGGCAGGCATGCATGAAGGCCAGGCCTACCTGCCTCCGGAGTCCCCCAGTCCTCTCAGCCCCCAAGCCTCTCAGGGCCAGCCAGAAGTGCAGGCAAGCCTCGGATGTAAGCTGCCCAGCCACCCAGGGCCAGCCCCAGGCACAGTGAAGCCTTGGATGGTGGATGCCCAGCCACTCAGGGTTGACCTGACGCATAGGTAAGCCTTGGATGGCGGCTTTCTAGCCATCCAGGGCCACCTGAGGCTCAGGTAACCAGGGCCAGCCGAGGCTTGAGCTGCTGGCAGTGGCAACAGCAGAGGTGTGATGGGGCATGGCTTTCCCCTGATCTCCAGGTCATCTCCCACCCCTGAGAACTCCCGACTGTGAGAGGGGACAAGCCAAGCTGAGGGAACCCACTCCAGTGAATGAATTTTCATGCACTGGGCCTCTAGTATAATAATAATTAAACAGTTTGATATATTGCAAGAATTACCAAAATGTGACACAGAGATAGGAAGTAAACAAATGCTTTTGGAAAAACGATGCCAATAGACTTGCTTAACTGAGTAGCCATTAACCTTCAATTTGTAAAAAAAAAAAAAAAAAAAAAAAGAGTACTGCAAAGGCAAAAAATTTACCACCTTATAAAGCCAAAAAATTTACCTGCTTATATTTTACATTTTAAAGATAACATGAGACCTTTCTTACATGAAGAATTTATTCTGCTGATAATTTGTCCCTTTCAGAAGCATATAGTGTACAAAATACATTGTCAGCAATTATATTATTACAGATAACAGGTTTTATTAGGATTTGAAATTAATTTTTATATAAAAATATTTATTCTATATTCTATTAACTTCATTTTTTAAAAAATGTCCTATCCCAGATTCATAGTTAAATAAAAATGAATAGACTATTATTTATAGAACTTCATAGATAAATTTCCGTTTACTAGCTTTTCTCTTTCTTATTTTTATAATTATTAAGTTGAGTTGTGGTTTTTAAAATGTGTTTTTTTTTCTATTCAGTGCAGCATCTCTGCTTATTCTCTTTGTTATTCAGAAATAAAGAGTAATACAACTCTTTATGCTTCAGTTAAAGAACAATAATGCTACATTAATTTTTACTTTTGAATTTTTCTCTTTTGTTCTTTCATATTTTCTTATGTAATTTTTTTCTTACTAAATTCTATAACATCTTTTCTGAACTGCTGAACTTAATTCATTTTTCTAAGTTTACACATAACAATTTATTAGTTAAATCTAATGATTTTCATAATTATTGTTTATATGTTATTTAACTATAAACCTTATTTTTCTTGGATATCACAATACTTAATTTTGTAGTTACATCTTTCCTCTATAATGCAAATACATATATTATTAAACACTTTCTCCTAAAGTATTTGTTCTTTTGTTTTTTGCTAGGCAGCTCCCTTGCAATATTGCAGCATGTTTCCAGTATCACTGGAAAGAACATTATAACATTCCCTTTTATATCCTCTTATAATGACCACCTCCTGGTACACTATGTCCATTGGCCAAACCTTCATTCTCAGATTCCTCTTGGAGAACTCCTTCTCACTCTGAGGACTTCTGTTATCACCTCAAATTTGATTACTGTGGACTTTACATCAATAGCTTTCTTTTTTTTTTTCTCTTTCTTTTTTTTTTTCTTTTTTTTAATCTTTATTGTTCGGTTTATTAATTACTGTTTCCCCTTTTTATCCCCCTATAGCTTCCCTCCACCCTGTACCTATCCCACCCTCCACCCTCACCTCCCCCTCCCCACTGTCCTCTCCCATTGTTGCTAGATTTTTGTCCAGTCTCTTGCTGCACTTCCCACAACCCTTTTCTCCCCAAGAATTGTCAGTCCATTCCCTCTCTATGTCCATGTCTCTGTTATATTCACCAGTCTATCCTATTCAACAGCCTATCAATTCACTTGATTTTTATGTTCATTTGTTGATAGATGTGTATTTGTTGTTGCTAGTTTGCACTTTTACCTTTTTCTTCTTCCTCTTCTTAAAGAATATCTTTCAGCATTTCATATAATGTTGGTTTGGTGGTGATGAACTCCTTTAGCTTTTTCATATCTGCGAAGCACTTCATCAGACCTTCAATTCTGAATGATAGCTTTGCTGGATAGAGTAATCTTGGTTGTAGATTCTTGCTGTTCATCACTTTGAATATTTCTTGCCACTCCCGTCTGGCCTGCATCGTTTCTGTTGAGAAATCCGCTGACAGTCGTATGGGTGCTCCCTTATAGGTAACCAACTGTTTCTCTCTTGCTGCTTTTAATATTCTCTCTTTGTCTTTTGCTCTTGGCATTTTAATTATGATGTGCCTCGGTGTGGTCCTCTTAGGGTTCCTATATATTGGAGTTCGGTGCACTTCTTGGACTCCTAAGTCCAATTTCTTTCACCAGGTGTGGGAAGTTTTCAGTCACTATTTCTTCAAATAGGTTTTCATTGTCTTGGCCTCTCGCTTTTTCTGGCACCCCTATAATTCGGATGTTGGTATGCTTGAGGTTGTCCCAGAGGCCCCTTACACTATCTTCAATTTTTTGGATTCTTTTGGTTTCTTGCTTTTTCAGCTGAGTGGATTTTCCCTCTTTGTATTTCAAATCTTTAACTTGGTTCTTGGGGTGCTCCAGGGCACTTTCAGGTCTTTGTATAATATTTTTTGTTTCAGTCAGTGTATGCTTAATTTCTGGTTGGTCCTTTTTCATATCCTTGAGAGTCTGCTTTATATCCTTGAGGGTTTCTTTCATTTCCTTGTAGGACTCATTCATTTCCACGTTGGTCTTAATAATTTCTTTGCAGCTCTCGTTTATATTCTGGAGGGTGTTGTTCATTTTCTTGTAGGACTCACTCATTTCCTTTGTGGTCTTGCTTATTTCCTTATAGGCCTCGATCTTTTGTTGGAACCTCTTAAAAAACCCTATAACCGTGGTTCTGAATTCCATGTCCAGTCGTTTTTTTTCCTCCATTTCTTTCACATCTGATTTGTTTCCATGTTGCTGCATGGTGGCTGCTTCCCTGAGTTGGTCAATTAGCTTTGTGTGGTAGACGTGCTACAAGGGACAGTGGCTCAGCCTCCCCAGTTATCTGAGGTGGATATGGGTTGCACAGTCTTGCTGAAGTTAAGCTCAGGTTAATCGTTGTTAGCACTTGGAGGGTTGACCTCCAGGCCAATTGTCTGTGAAGCTCAGCTGTGCTCAGGTTGGGTCGGCGGAGTCTCCGGGCCAAGCAGACAGCGTTAGCTCTGCCCTATGCGGCCCCAGGGACTCTGTGCCGGGGGCAATGGCCGCCAGCACCTCTGAGAGAGAGCCGCTGAGGAGCTCCACCGGCTGCCTGTTGCCCGGGAATTCAGACTTTCCCAAAATGAGTCTGCATGCGCAATGTCTCACCCAGGGTCGTAAAACAAAGCAGTCTGACGGTTTTCCAAATGAGAGGCAAGTCGCGGTGCGCTCTCTGTGTCGTCACGCAGCCGAGCTGTTTGCGTGAGCTGCCTTTCCACAAGCTGGGAGACCCGGCAGCCCCCGAGCTTCGGCGTGCCCTCCCACTGTCCAGTTTTCACCCTGTGTGATAGTGGGTTCTCTGGACTTCGCCCAGAGCTGGAGAATCAGCCCAGTAGGACACCTTTGTCTCCCCATTCGAGAGAACTGGCCGGTTTTCAGCCGCCTGCCCTCTCCGCGGCGTGCGCTCCAAACCTCTCACCGTGCGAATCTTTCAACGCCGTCCGCTGCCGCTCCTCCGGGTCACAGTGTCTTATCTTCACTTTTATTTGTGGAATTTTCACTCGTCGAGCGTTCTGGTGATTCTGGAAGGTGTTTGTTCTTTCGTTAAGTTGTAGTGTTAAAATTGCTGATTATGACCGCAAGATAGGTGTTTTGCCTTAGCCGCCATCTTAGTTCCTCCTATTATCTCTTTCTTACTATCTGATTCATTTCACCAGATATAATCAAGTAAAATCAAATTAGTTGGCTAAAATGTACACTTTCTTTTTGCCCGCAATATTCCATAGTTATTTCAATGGTTCCAATTTTCTGCTGGTCTTTATAATCACAACCTCAATTTATCCTTGACTTCTCTAGTTCTTTGTTCCTCTCTTTCTCCATATTTTAATCTTTTTCTGCACAGTATCTCTTTGATTCAACCCTCTTTCAATTGAGTAGCATCAGTACCACAGCTGAGCCCAGATTTTCCTGTGCTGTAATGATGGCAATCTACTCTATTTGATGTCAAAATTTTATTTTTCCAAGTTATGAGAAGAATATTAAAACTTAAAGGAATATAGTCTTTTATTAAAGAGGGAGAGAGAAATCCAAATCTGGAAAATGAGAATTAAAGGAAAGTTGTCAGTAATATGGTCAAGAATAAAATTGAAAGAAAAATAATAATAAAGAGATGGTTACCTTGGTGAATAATCCTATATAATAAAAGCCCAATATGTTAAGTGTCTGGTCATTAATTCAACCAATCAAAGCGTGATATGTTAATGATATACTAAGGCTGCTCAACCACTCACTATGATATCCACTGACCACAGGGGGCAGATGCTCCAACTGGTAGGTGAGCTTGCTGCTGGGGTCCGGCTGATCAGGACTGAGTGAGACAGGCCGGACATGCTCTGGAGCCCTCCCACAGTTCCTTCTTGGCTAGCCAACCTCTCATGTCCCTCCCTACCCCCAACCGTGCATTGGTGGGGTACCTCAGCCTGACCTGCACCCTTTCACAATCTGAGACCCCTTGAAAGTGTCAGATAGCTGGTTTTGGCCCAATATTGCAGGCCAGGCCAAGGGACCCCACTGGTGCCCGAATTTGTATACCCAACCTCTAATAGAATATAAAGTGGTGAGATGTAATCTCGCCACCCATTCCTTTACTTGTTTTAATAAAATGTCACTTTAACATTAGTTTGAATCCATGATTTTAAGGCAACTATCTATTTTTTATGCATAGAAAAACAAATTCTTCAGCCTACTCTTTAGGGCCTTCTTTATTTCTGCTTATTTTATCGCTGCAACCTAATTATTTTATTATCTTCCACTCTGAGTTTTCACTCCAGGCATGTTATTACTGTTTCATCATTGGTAATGATAGTAATGTATAAGGAGCAAGGTTGTATAAAGTACTTTCACAGATATCACTTTATTTTATCATTTCTTTTGTGTGTTCTGTTTGTTGTCATCTATGATCTTTCAGGATGACAACATTGTCTACATTCCCCCTGGAAATTTGAATTCTATACTCTATTCAAAATTCCCTCCACTATGAATCATTTCTTCTAGTTAATTGTTAAAATACTGAATTGCTAATATTTATCATTCATTAAGCATCTGAAAACCCAAGAATAGTGTGGTAAAGACCTAGGGAGGGGAAGGTGGAAGTGGGTGGAGATGAGCAAAGGAGGGGGATTGAGGGACATCGGCAATAGTGTCAACATTAAA
Source organism: Antrozous pallidus (assembly GCA_027563665.1). Lineage (NCBI taxonomy): Eukaryota > Metazoa > Chordata > Mammalia > Chiroptera > Vespertilionidae > Antrozous > Antrozous pallidus. The sequence goes on from CM050508.1 coordinate 76,390,947, forward strand.
ACAGTTTAATAAAAAATAAAACTAAAATGAGATGGGTAATTTATTTATAATAATAAAAGCATAATATGCTAATTAGATTGGGTGTTCTTCCAGACGAAGCCAGGGCTGTGAGGGAAGCCCAGGTCTTGGGTGCCAGAGGGAAGCTGGTGCCAGTAGCCAGGGGAAGGAAGACCTACTTTTGCATGAATTTCATGCATTGGGCCTCTAGTCCTATATAATGAAAGCCTAATATACCAAATGTGTAATTGTCCAGTCATCCGTTCAACCAATCAAATGTAATATGCTAATGATATGCTAAAGTGGCTCAACTGCTCACTGTGACATGCACTTACCATCAGGGAGAAGACACTTTGGTAGATTAGGTTATTGCTGGGATCCAGCCAATCAGGATTGAGCAAGATGGGCCAGACATGCCTTGGAGCCCTTCTGTGGTCTCTTTCTGGCTGGCAAACCTCCTGTGTCCCTCCTCAGCCCTAATCATGCACTGAGGAGGGGGGGGTGTCTCACAGCTTGGCCTGCACCCTCTCACAGTGTGGGACCCCTCAGGGGATATTGGAAAGCTATTTTCGACCCCATGATGGAATGACCAGTCACTAGCATGCACACTGAGTACCAGTGGGCAAATGCTCAAAACAGGAGCTACACTCTAGTGGTCAGTGTACTTCCAGGGAACACGCTGCTCTGTCAGAAGCCAGGCTCATGACTAGTGAGTGCAGCGGTGGTGGCAGCAGCCTCTCCCTCCAGCCACTGGCAGGCACATGGGACCCATGGGGATTGGGCCTAAGGTATTAGTTGGATATCCCCTGAGGGCTCCTGGACCGCTAAAGGGTGCCGTCTGGGCTGAGGGATCCTTCTCCCCACTCTCCGCCCTGACTGCACAAATTTTCTGCACTGGGCCACTAGTAACTTATAAGAAACTAATTGGATGCCCTAGCTGGTTTTGCTTCAGTAGACAGAGTGTCAGCCTGCGGACTGAAGAGTCCAGGGTTCGATTCTGGTCAAAGGGCACATACCCAGGTTGCAGGCTCTATCCCCAGTAGGGAATGTGCAGGAGGCAGCCAATCTATGATTTACTCTCACCATTGATGTTTCTTTCTCTCCCTCTTCCTTCCTCTCTCTCTAAAAATCATAAAAATATTTTTAAAGAAACTAATTGGATATTATTACTGTGATTTGATACATATGCAAGCAGACACAGAAAGTTTACTTCATTTACTCAGGACCTTGTGACTAAGAGATATTACAGCAAAGTTATTTTTAAAATTTTATTATTCATTGATAATTTTTCTGTTAATATCACTACCTTTTCTTTTCAGTTTTTGGGAGTTAATTGTATATTCTAAATTTTAGACATTTCAAATATCATCTTCATGTTTTCATTTAATTTTAGTCATGTGGACCTTTTTTATACTATTTCTCTTTATCTTTCTGCTCCCCTCACTGACTTCTTCCTTTTCTTACGTTTCTTTTCCTCATAATAATTTTTTTACCTCCTTCATATATAATGTATTCTGGGCTAACTACTCATTGAGTCTTATAATGTCATTTACTCATTTATATCATCATAAATACTTATTAAATGCAATCTAGCAAAAGGCAATGGGATATATCTTAGAAATTCATAGTTTTTTTCTTAAATTCATTATACCAACACCCCAATAAGTTCTCTCTCTTGTCATACACAACCCAAATTCTGATTCTTTTTACTTATTAACAGAAAGAATAGATAACTTTTTAAAAACTAGAAATATAAAAAAAAAACTATTGGGAAAAATATCCAGAAATTTCCAGGAAAATAAGAGGAGAAAAACAAATAAAAATAGCTTGCAAGAAAAACTGATAGACAGCTGGTGACAAAATCTTATAAATTCATAGGTTTGAGTATTAGTTGAAAGCCTATCTTTCCCTTCTTTCTTTAGATCCTGTCCTCTGCCTTTATGTATGTCACACTTCAGCAATATTTAACTACCATTTATTTTCAATATAACTATGCTAGAAGCCCAGTGCATGAAATTCATGCATGGGGGGGTTGGTTGTCCCTCAGTCCAGCCTCACCCTCTCCAGTCTGGCCATCCCTCTTACAATCTGGGACTGCTGGCTCCTAACCACTCACTTGCCTGCCAGCCTGATAGCCCCCTAACTGCTCACCTGCTGGCCTGATTGATGCCTAACTCCTCCCATGACTGCATGATCATCCCCAACTGCCCTCCCCTGCTGACCTGATTGCCTCCAACTGCGGTGCTGAGGGAACTGGGGGACTCTAGCTGGATGAAGCAGGGCTGAGGGGACTGGCTGCTACCATCTTGTGGTTGTGTATGCCACCATCTTGTGAGGGTGTGGTAGTTAATTAGCATATTCCCTCTTTATTGACTGTGGATACTGTCATCTTTGTGAAGGTGTAACAGTCAATTAGCATATTCCCTTTTTGTTAGATAGATTATAGGTGAAGGAATAGAAAAATGGAAGTAATAATATATATTGAACCAGAGAAATGATTGATCACCTACAATGCATAAGTTTCTACAGTGTAAAAGAAATATATCTGATGATAGAGAGAGAAAAATAAAAATAAATTATTAAATAAAAAACAGAAATAAGTAAAAACTATTAAATATAAGAAGATTAACATTATTACTATATACCACTTTTCTTTAATAAATGTATATGTAATTAAGAATCAAGTGTCATTCCTGTACAATTGATAGTTATAGTATTATATTAACAATTTACCCTGAGAGTACTGTAGAAAGACTTTTTCTTAGACAAGTCATTTGCTTTCTTATTCTGTCTTATAAAAATCATTATGAGAACCTGTAGTGGGACTTAAAGAAAATGGAATTATATGTAGAACACAGCAGTCTTGTGGTATGCTTTACTAGTAAAGTTACTTGTGATATACTACATTTATAAACATGAAATTCATCACCATAAAAATGTAAATTGTAACCATTTTGTTTTGTACATCTGTCATCTCATGATATGCTAAAGCAGAAAAATTTTAAGCCAGTTTTAAATTAAAAGTGTAATGTGCTAGTTTGAGCTGTAAAGTTCAGTCATTTCTGAGATAGGAGCTAGTATACTAGAAAAATTATCAGAAAACTATAAAAATGAATGACTACTTCATATTTTGTTAATATTCATTCTAAATTGAGTTTGCCTCCAAAGAACATAATATACTACATCAAAACTGGTATACAACAAAAATTTATTTGTCTTTTATTTCCAAACTAGAAGCCCCATGCATGAAAGTTGTACATTTGGGGGAGGGGCCCTCTGTGCCCTCTGTGGTTTGAGAACCCTCAGGCGATGCCTTACTGACTGGGCACAGGCCTAAACCGGCAGTTGGACATCCCTAGAACTGCTGGGGAGCTTGTCAGCTGTGAGCCCAGCTTCTGGCTGAGCGGGGCTCCCCTTGTGGGAGCGCACTGATCACCAGGAGGCAGCTCCTTCCTTGAGTGTTTGCCCTCCTGGTGGTCAGTGTGCATCATAGCAACCACTTGTTCTACCTTAAGGCTGAAACCAGCTCTCCAACATCCCCTCGAAGGTTCCTGGATTTTGACAGGGCTCAAGCCAGGCTGAGGGGCCCGACTGGTGCACGATTGGGGCTAGGGAGGGATGTGGGAGGCTGGTCAGCTTGAGAGGGATTGCAGGAGGGCTCCAGGGTGTGTCCAACCCATCTTGCTCTGTCTCAGTTGACCAGACCCCAGCAGCAAGCCTACGTACCGTCTGCCCCTGGTAATCAGTGCACTTCATAGTGACCAGTTGTTCTACCTTTGCACTGAAACCAGCTCTCCAATATCCCTCGAGGAATCCTGGATTGTGATATGGCTCAGGACAGGCTTAGGGGCCCCACCAGTGTACAGTTGGGGCTGGGGAGGGATGTGGGATGTTGGCCATCTGGGGAGGGGCTGTGAGAGGGATCCAGGGCATGGCCAACCCATCTTGCTCAGTCCTGATCAGCTGGACCCCAGTATTAAGTTAACCTACTGGTCAGAGTGTCTGCCCTCTGGTGGTCAGTGCATGTCATGGTGAGCAGTTGAGTGGCCTTAGCAGTTCATTAGCATATTATCCTTTGATTGGTTGGATGGCCGAACGAATGATTAGATACTTAGCATTAGACTTTTATTATATAGGATGTTTTATATATAGTTTTATTCTTTTAAAGAAAAAATATTATAAGACTTGGAAATTTGCACTTCAGTCTTCATGATTTCCCACTAGCATATGAAATTATATATTGGATTATTCACTACAACTTTTTTATTTTCTGAAAGAATAATAATTTAATAAACCAACATAAATCATAAAAGTAATGAGGCATTGGAGAAGTTATCAAGATTCAGAGTTCAAATATGATTTTTAATATTTATATATTTTTAGTAACTGGTTTATTATAGTTAAGCAAATTAAGTAACATTTATCAAACACTATTTTCTCAACACAAAATTACTTAAGTATAAGAACTTGAAAGGCTTTGAAGAATTTTAGTAAAACACCCACAGATGTTTTAACCACCATCCATTCTATTATGAAATCTTCCAAAAATATTTGAAACCAAAAAATAATACATCATAATCAATATTTTAAAAATATTAAAATTTTGTTATTCATGATACAAATCTTTCTCCTCTCTCTCTCTCTCTCTCTCTCTCTCTCTCTCTCTCTCTCTCTCTCTCTGTTCTTCCTCACCCACATTTTGGCTGCTTCCCTGAATTTGTTTCTATGTATTTGATATAAATGTGTGTCTCCTGGAATTGGTAAAGTGGCCTTGCGTAATAGGTGTCCTGTAGGGCCCAGGTACAACCTCCCCATTCACCTGAGCTGGACACACCAGGTATGCCCCTGTGTGGGCTGTGTGCACTATTCTGTTGCAGTTGAGCCTTGCTTGCTATTGGCATCGTTGGGAAAGATTTCCCCCTGGCCAATCACCTGCATAGACCAGGTATGACTACAGTGGAGGAGTTGCTATGCAGGAGTAAATCCTATGAAGCCAGACTTAACTTCCATGGGGCTTTGAGTGTGTAGGTGGTAGGGATGTAATATAGCATAGTCTTAAGCTGTCCACTGGTTGCTTTGGCTTTGGGGCCTCCAGGAGGTACAAAGTCAGTCACTGCCTGTGCACTCTCTGGGGCTACCCAGTACGAATTACAGAGTGATTTATAGATGGTTGCTACTTGTGTTAACCTTGGAGGTATCCAGGAGAGGCCAAGCTGTGAACCAAGGCGAGCTGCCACTAGTCCTAGGACTGGGGTCACTTAGCAAGAGGTAGGAGGTACACAGAGGCCAGATGCTGTTTGTGTGAGAGATTTTAGGAAAGTTCAATGCATGAGGTAAGAGAGGCCAATTGTATGGAAAAACCTTTGGAAACAGCTTGGATGGGCCCACAAGTAGGGTGGAGAGGGGCTTCAGAATCAATGGGGTGGGGCAGACAGTGTTAACCAGGTTGATGGGGAGTCAAATATGGTGCCCACCTGTTAGCTCTGTTCACATGAGAGCTCAGAAAAGGAACAGTAACCTCTGCCAGTACTTTTGTCTGGCAGAAAGGTGCCCCTCCAGAGCTCACACTGATTCCAGACAATTTATTTATTCCCCATATATCCCTGGTCCCATACAAGTAAGAGCAATAAGTCATCTCTTAAGTATTGTTATGATAAAAATGAGTCCTCCTGAAGGGAAAAACAGATTTTACAGTATTTCTCATACTGAATTACCTTGCTCAGCATATATATCATGCCTAAACAATTCTTGTGTTTATGTTTCCAAAAGCTAGAAATTCCTTCTTTTATAGGTTTAATTTTTATTCTTAAGAATAACTAATCTTGCCCTAACTGGTTTGGCTCAGTGGATAGAGCATCAGTCTGCGGACTCAAGGGTCTCAAGTTAAATTCTAGTAAAGGGCATGTAACTTGGTTGCAGGCACTTACCCATTAGGGAGTGTGCAGGAGGCAGCTGATAGATGTTTCTCTCTCATCGATGTTTCTAACTCTATCTCTCTCCCTTTCACTCTGTAAAAAATTAATAAAATATATTTTAAAAGAATAACTAATCTTAATAGGAAATATAATATTTCCTATTAAGATTATATATATAATCATATATATATTAGTGCTTAAAACTTGTACCAATGCAGAATGAAGTGAACATTTGTTTTGTTCCCACACCTGAATCCCAGTCACCAGTTACCATGGCAGAGATAAGTGCATTCCTTCATCAATCCTTTAATAATTACTCTATGATTTACTTTTATATAGGTTTAGAAAAATTTTGTTTTTTTTTTAACTTAAATGCTACTGTAGTATGTGCACTATTTGTATATTGCTGTTTTCTACTTACAAAGTATTGTTAATTATTTCATATTAGCACACATGTAGTAATCACATTAATGTATGTGGCCAAATAATATTATACTGTGTGACTACTATATTCTGTCACTGTGCTATTATTTATCCAGATGCCTATTGATGAAAATTTTTTTGTTTTTAATCTTTTGCTATTACAAACAGTATTGCAAAGAATTTCCTTGTTCATCTGCCACACACACACACATATATATAAAACTTTATCATTATAATGAATTTCAGAAAAATAGACTTACTTGGTAAAGGGAGAGATGGGAGATAGATAGATTTTTTATGATTTCCCAGTGGTTCTCCATATAGATGATAATAGTTTATAGTTTCATTATCAATATGTTGGAGTGCCTTTTACTGTGTCATCTTTTCAGCATTTTCTCTTATGCAATATCCATTTTGCTTATTCCATTGAGTAATCTTTAGAATTTAATATACATAATAATTATTAAACATATAAGATTTTATTAAGTATTCATGCTTTAATTATCAATTACCATAATACATAAAAAATGTTGAGGGTCAGAGGTTTAAGTAAACTTCTACAATGTACACAGATAGTTGATACCAGAACTCTGTCTTAAACCTGCATTTTCTCACTCCCAAGTCCATAACTTTTTTACTACATCACCGTTACCTCCAATTTGTATTTACTATGACAGATTTCAGCTTACAAATCACATTTGCATACAGTATTTAATTTGATTCTGATAACAGTTTAAGTTAGATTAAAAGTAGGTTATTATTAACCCCATTTTACAGGTAAAAACACTTAATTTCAAAAAAGGTAAATAACTTTTCAAGAGCAAAGAGTTGTTTCATAGCCAGATCAGAAAATCAAACAGGGCTCCTAATCCATATCTTTCTTTTAACTGACAGAACATCCACAATCATTTTTTTTGCATTAATAATGATATATTTTGATTTAAAATTTTATGAGTATTTCTTTCTATTGAAAGCCATCTGAAACTATTTTGTTCATGTTTGGTGTCTTGTATCTGTTAGCTATTTATCATAGTGATGTTGTCATTGTGCAATAAGTAACCACAATAGCTAAGTGATCACAGTACACATAATGTTTGCTCACAAATTCTCAGGCCTTCTGAGCAATTCCTGTGGTCTTGGCTGGACTTACTGATGTGCTATACAGTCAGCTGCAGATCTATTGTTTAGCTCTACTGATTATGACAGGGCTCTCTCCCTTACTATATATCATCTAGTTTCTTGGGATGTATTTAGTTTCTCTCCACATTTATTAATTCAAAAACATTTAATTAAAGTGCTGGGAGAGCTTCCTAAAGTATATTCATGTCCAGTGGAAAATAAAATGGCAGCAACTCCCCTGCACCAAGGGTTGCCAGCCGAGGTTCACACCCTTCCAAACCTAGGTTTGCATGTGTTCTTCCTCTGGTGCTTGGCTTTAGGGACATCATAACAAGCGAGACAGATAAAACCCCTTTTTCATAGAGCATATTATCTTGTGAGAGAAATAAATGACCAACAAGTAAATACTGGTTTTAAAATATATTTCAAACAGAATAAATAAGTCATGGTGATATAATGGAGATGGGTCTTAATTAGGTAACTAATCAGGAAAGACCTCTCTGTAAAGATGAGATTAATGAGAACAGTAAACCTGTCTGCAATTAATAGAAACCCAATTCAAGTTAATTTGAATTGAAAAGTGCATTGGTTCACGTATACAAAGCTGGGTTGTGCATAGGAGATCTGAAGGAAGGAACTAGTCTTAGGGATAATTGGAACTATAGCTTTGAATGGTCTTAGAACACAGTATCTGCCCAGGTCATCACTCACTGTTCTTTCTCTGTGACATTTTTCTCTTCTACAATAATACAAATAGGTTTCTTTAACTTACAAGAACATTAATATTCGCAACAATAGCCTTAGAGATAGGTGACCTAAAAGGAAAAGAGAGTAGATTCCCTCATATTGAAAGCTTCTCTCCAAGTTTACAAACCTATTAACCAGACTTAGATCCACGTCCTGGGAGGATCACTCTGAACAGGGCTGATTAGAGCAGCCCGTTTTCAGAGGATATATCTACATGTGGGATAAGAAAGCCAGTTTTTCTAAAGGGAAGTGCAGAGAGCTGATACTAATATGGAAATGGCGGAAATCTTTGCAAGCCTGGCTCTCTCCCTCAAAAATATACTCATCAAACAGAATTCAACTGTAAATTATAATAGTATGTTGGCCAGTAGTTTGTATGGAGCTTGATATATTTTTTAAAATAATAACAATTTTTGGTAACTTTGGGGTATTTAAACTTTTTTCAGGTAAAAAAAAAAATAAAACTTTAAACTTCTGTTTTAAAAGCTTCTCTTCTTTCCACTCTGGCCTATCTAGGCTTAAAGGCTAGTGGGGAAGAGTGTACTTATGACTTTCTTGGACTGTGGAGAACATTGAATCTTCATTCTATGGGGTCTGCTTCTTAATTTTATACCTGTCAATTGTTTTTATAGAAATCCTCTTCCTATTAGATCTTTCTCCTTCATGGACCTGTAGGCATGTAATGAGCTGAGTGGCAGAACTAGTTCTAGATAATTCTTATCATTTTCTGTGGTTTTCCTGAGGTCTGGATTGTCAGCTGGAACTTCATAAAAAGAGAAAATCTTACATTTTGTCTTTGAATTACAATAATTTATACCTTATTTTAATAAATACAATACGCCTAAATAATTCAAGTTTTTTTCTTTTAATTTTTGGGAAAACTTATTGCTTCTTTAATGACAGAGAATTATATAATAAATTATACTTTTGAATGAATGGATTTTGACCTCAAGTATTTTATTATATTTACCAAAGTACATGAATATTTTCATAAGTTTATTAAAAATAAATTTAATTTCAGATCCCTTTGAAGCATTCATTATCTTTTCTATTCGCCATGAAATCCGAAGGATTGATCTTCATAAAAGAGACTACAGTCTACTTGTTCCTGGATTGAGAAACACAATAGCTCTTGATTTTCACTTCAATCAAAGTTTACTTTATTGGACAGATGTTGTAGAAGATAGAATATACCGAGGCAAGCTTTCTGAAAGTGGAGGTACATATGTTACAATGTTAACTTAATGTTTACATTAGTTTTTAACTGCAAATTTCAGAAAAATATATTGTAATCAAAAGAAGTTTTCATTCGTCTTTGACTATAGGTTCTTTATCACTTCCCTAACATATGTAAAGCAAGGGATGTCACATATACCTGTGAGAATATGTTGGGGGAGTGAGTGGTGAAGGCCTGTGGAATTCATTCCATTTTTAAATTGTGGGCTTTACCACTGACATGTGGTAAAGAAATTTATTTATAAGGAAAAAAAAGTGACTGTCTTCTACATGCCAATGATTATATTTGTGAGTTAAAACAAGTTGTTTTTGTTTTGTTATAATTTTTCAGGCTATCTCAAAGAAATGGTGAAGGGATTTTTGCAAAGATTGTTAATATGAGCTTATTATTTTTACCATGTTTTGACTTATCTCTTCTGTCTAATCTAGGCTTTTCTTAAGTAGCAAGTTTTTGAGATGAATATATGTGTGTGTGTGTGTGTGTGTGTGTGTGGCCTCTTGAAACTTTATATCTGTGTAGCATTTCAATGCCCAGATATTTATATGAAATTCTAAATTCTTCCTTAAGTCACATTTGCACTTTGGGAAAAATGATAATATTTAAGCATACAGTATGGTTATAATGGGTGACTTTGTTCTGTCATATTGCAAGATGCCAATTTCAAATGATGGATTTATATTTATGGTATTAGATGGTTAATTGTTTAAAAAACACACTTAAAATGTCTTACTACAATCACTGGTAATGTCATAAACTATGAAGGGTTAACCTATGAGACAAAGGTGTTTTTAAAATATTTCGTTTAAATTGTGAAAGAAGTGGATAAATAAGAATATTGGTGGACATTACCAAGTTACTTATTTTTATTTAGACCACACTAATGCCTTCTTTCATTTTTTGCAAATGTATAATATCTTGAAAATATTATGGCCTAGGGATGGGGGTAAAGTAATTTGGGGCTTATCTCTGTTCAGGTTAAATGTAATAAAAGCTCTCACATCTGTCATGCTTCTAAAAATAGTGGGTGCTAGTAACAAAATAAACTGATAAACTAAGTGGATCCAGACACTTGAAGCATGGAACAGAGAGTGGACTCTCAGAGGGAAGGCAGGGTGGGTGGGTGGGAGATAATCAATCAAAGAACTTGTATGTATATATGCATAACCCATGGGCACAGAAAATAGGGTGCGGAAAGCCTGGGTGAGGAACAGGGGAGGGTTGAAGGGGGTCAATGGTGGGGAGGAGACATGCAATACTTTCAACAATAAATAATTATTTTAAAATAATAAGTAAATAAATAAAATAATGAGTGCTGATTAATTAGGATGCTGTTGCCACAGGTGAACTTTTCTCTTTATTCTACCTACAAGGGTCAACATTTAAATTAAAGTTCATTGATTTCAACCAGTGTGTCATTATTATTTTCTGCCTAAAATGTCAGAAATGAGAAATAACATTTTTGTAATCCAAGTATTGTTATTAACTCTAGAAATCTAGTCTGCTGTCACTGAAAAGACCTAAGAGATTACAAATATCTGGTGGGGAAATACAGTAATTCTAAATTTGGGACCTGTTTTATTTACTTTGTGACAAGTATTACTTTTGCACTTTGTCTCTCAGAGTTAATACAATGTTTAAGTACATTATAGGGCTAATAAGTAGGCCTTTTCCTTTATGCTTAACATGTTTCTTAAGTGAGTACAAGTGTTGATTTCCCTTCTGTTGCAGGTGTAAGTGCAATTGAAGTGGTTGTAGAGCATGGCCTAGCAACCCCGGAAGGACTGACAGTTGACTGGATAGCAGGCAACATATACTGGATAGACAGCAATCTGGACCAAATTGAAGTGGCCAAACTTGATGGTTCCTTAAGAACAACACTAATAGCAGGAGCCATGGAACATCCCAGGGCTATTGCTTTGGACCCAAGATATGGGTAAAGAAGTTTGCCTTTCACACATCCACTTTGGCATAAAAATATAATCTTTTAAATTAATGTCAAGTTCAGTTACCTCATAAATTATGAGTTCAAAGTGCTTATTTTGTGTACATGTGTATATGTGTGTGTGTGTGTATGTGTATGTGTAGTGTAAGTGCATATATATAATTATGCATATATATAATTTTATATACTGTATGTATTAGTTTATTACTTTGAGTTTGGTTATAGATTTTTATATACATACTTTTTAGAGGATATACATTTCTAAAGTAATAGCAACAATAGCTAGGCCTACTGAAAGGTATTATAACTCTACTTTGAAGCAATAATTTACTGTAGTTGTGTCTAATGGTTGCAAATCACAGTCTTTGATCCAAACAGTCACAGATGTTAACCACCTCACCCTTTATTGTTGTGTATGTACTTGGAGTCATTTAAAAAAAAAAATAGAACATGCTTGAAGGAGCCCATTGCTGAGATGCTGACTGTTGGGACATTTGAAAGACAAGGCATATGATTCTGGAAAATAAGGTCAGATGTGGAGTAACTCAGGTTATTGCCCCCACTGTTTCCTGTGTGTTCTTCTGTGAGACAGCAGAAGGGAGGGCCTGGATTTGGAGCAGGAAAATGAGGGTTCCAGTCACGTATTCTCTGGAGAAGCTACTCAAGTATATGATCTTCCCTTAGATTTTAGTTTTCTTGTTTGTGAATCAGAGAGAATAGTGTATATATATAATCTAATCTAATTATATATATATATATCATTAGATTGTTTTTGAGAAGGTAGTATAAGTGAGAGAGAATTTATAACTGATGTATGTCAGAACACTTTATTATTGTTAATTATTTATTTTATTGGTCATTGTTTTGTCTAAAGGGTAGCAGAAAAGACACTATTTGAGGCTCTGTACAAAGTCCAGGGAGCACCAATGGGACTGGGTGTTGGCCAGTTAATGAGATGCAGAAGAGGGAAAGGGGAGCTCTGTGTTTCTTCAGCTTCCTGGCTGCACTGACTGGCTTGGCTCTGGTTTATGCCCAAGACTAGAAAACAGATTTGGAAGTTTGTTTGTTTTTCTTTTCCTCACTGCAGACACAGAAATTAAAGGGGCAAAGCAGCTTGTATACAGCAGGGTTCCAAACTGGTAAACCTCATTAATGTGTTAGCTTTCTCTTCCGCAGTGTTTTAAAATATATTTGAATTAGTTGCCAAAACTTAAAATATTGACGGAGTTCTGATTTCTTTTGAAAACTAGAGATCTGTCAGCAATGAACAGAGCAGTAACTGTATCTTTTAGCTTGGGGGTACTTCTCTAGTTCACAGGTTACACTTTCCTATAATAACAATTAATTCACTAAGAAGAAATGTGCTCTATTTAATGAGAAATCCCCCCTTTTATAAAAGAGACTATTCTGAGCCTTTATTTCCCACAAAGTTTTCTTGTCAACAAAAGCTAAAACATCAGTGTAACAGCTACTGGTGTGAAATCTTCACTTATTATACCTAACTTGTACCAGCACCTTATCTGCACAGGAAACTTTCTCTATAAGGGAAAAGTGATATCTTAGAGATCGTTGTAGGTTTAGCATTTATACCAACACAATAGGAAAATGGTGAATGCCTCTCAAATTCCAATTGGCACACAGAGAAAAACAAACGAATAATAAAATAGGTGGATGAAAGTTTTAAAAGTATATGACCAAACAAAACAGTAAAGCTGGGAGTTAAAACTTCATTTTCTAGAACTTTAAACTGACAACGCTTAGGATAAACTTATTCATCTCAGTTTATTTGGGGAATTTCCAATCTGAGAGGAGAAACTGAAACAAACACAGAGGACACACAACCCCAAATACCATTTAAGTGAAACTATCAGACACTATTTCAATCATATAAAGGGATGTTCAGGAGTAAAATATTCTCTAAAATTGAAAGTTAGAATAGAGCTAGCCTGTGAGTAGGAAAAACCTGATAATGCTTCAGAGAAAGTTGATGCCTTTTGTTATTAAAAGGTACTACAAAAGTGTGAGGCTAATTAAGATAACTACAGTAGTACTACTAGTAAAATAAAAACAAATGGGTGAAGAAATTTATAATTATTTTTTCTGGCATAAATGACACAAATTTCAAAGTTCTGATGATTGTACTAATTTATTCAAGCCTAGGGATGAATTGGAAGGTTGACAGGCTTGAGTGTTTTGATATATTAGGATTTTTATTGTTAAAAATATTGTATAGAGGATTGATAAAATTATAAGAGGTTTCTATACATACCTTTAAAGCTCAGTTGTAGCAATTAAATTTTAAAAGATAGAGCAAATATTAAAACATTTCAGGTTCATCCAATATTTTGGTAAAAAGTGCAAAAGTCTTTTTAAACATTGGACCTTTCATCAGGTAGGCTGAGAGCATAGTAAAATTAAGCACACCCATACACTTGACTGCTAAGGCAAGCTAAGCACACAAAATGCAACACTGGAAAATAATTTGTGCTATTATCATATTCAAAAATAAACATAAGGTGTCCCTCTATTTTTAAATTATTTACAAATATGCAAAGAAGCTGTGAACCAAATTGATAAGAATCCCCAGAATATTCAAACATCTTTTGAAATATTTTGATTTAGGATAAATCCACTGGATATTTTTTTTGGAAATATGATTTATATAAATACTGTTATCTTTTCTACTAAATCATAAACTTTCTAATGGCAAAAAAGTTGCTTTCCAGTCTATGAAAACTTACACCCTTAGTATATATAATTTTGCTTAGTAAATTACTGCATACATATGAATAGACTGTTTACATCTAACTTATAAGAACTCAAGGATATACCTTAAAATGTGAACCATGCAATAAAAGAAATAATACTATAAATTTTGTTTACAGTAAAAATGAAAAGATTAAAAAAAATAAGGTTGCATCCAGTCACTTTGCTTCCTCAGCACAGCTGAGAAAATAAAAGGCTATAATATTAGCCCCATAAAACACATTTACATCACATAAAGTTCCAATAACAATGAAGGTTTTTGTGATCTATTTTATAGATACCAAAAAAGAAATGTTCTTAATCAACTACTCTGCATCCTAAGCATAGAATCCACTGGTCTTCATTTTTCATTATAAGGCATATTTTTCATCATGCTACAGCTTTGCAGTATTCTGAGTTTGACTCAGTATCTCAAGTGACAAGTTATTCCAAAGTGGTAAATTGGGGATCCTAGGGAGAAGACATTTTTTCATTGATTCCACTTTAAGGGAATATTCTTATTTAAAAGGTGACCTAAATGTGTACATGAATCTCTTTAAGTATCAAGCATATTATTAGGGAGTAACAAGCACCAGGGACTTCAGAATACATCAAGCAGCACTCACATCAGTGCTTGGACTTCCATTGCCTTTATTCTTGTGTAAGTGTGTGGCGTCTTCCTGCCCCGTTGTTGGCATTTAGTTTTCCTTTATCAGAATAACTGGACTCTGCTATAACAATTGCAATTGCTAAAAGCAGATATAATAATTGTGAAGATTAATAAGACATCTAAATAAAATTTTAATTTTATCTGGGAGTGTTCTTAAACAAAACTATTAAAAGCACCGGCGCTTTAAGTAGACCTACAGTATGGATAAGTAAACTCCTTCTTTGCCAAGGTCATTTATTTTCACCTTCTGCAGCCTGAGAGATGATAATGGCCTTTTCATGCCAGTGATGGTACAATTTGTTCATGGTCTATTGGCCTAATTTAATCCTGATACAGGCTAACCCATGAATGCAGGAACTGCATTAGAGTCAGTAGACTCTAGTCTCTTTTTAAAAGCAATGTGGCTGAACATTTCCATATGTCCTGTATAAAAGGATATTCAGTCTTTTTATATGTGAAGTAATAATGCAATAATTGAAATGCTGATACATTTTAACAATAAAAAGAAAGTAATATGGGAAAATATTCTCTTGAAATACCACTCTGTAGAATATACACACGAGTGCCTAGAATTTTATGAAACAATGATCCTTGAAATCAACATTTTAAATTGATTGTAAACTGACGTATGACAACATTAAGAATACTTTTAGGGGAACTAATTCTAGAACATGTTATTTTATAGTAAGTGTTGGAAATTTCCCACTAGAGTTGATGAAAGATTAGGGTCATAGTGACCACTACAGAAGAACAATTTAATGTGACTATATTTAGTAAAAAAAAAAACCGAAAGGCTCACTCATTTCAGAGTGCTGAAAATTGTCCCCAGCCATATTTTCTTTAGTCCACTGGAAATATCTGTTTACAATTTTACAGTACCTGTTTTGGGTGAAGTTACACACAGAGCACACAGATTTGCAGGGCTGCTGATTCGTATGTTGTAGTTGCCACACCCACATAAGGCAGATTTTTTTTCATGTAGGAAGTTATAAGGGAGACACTGGATCTCCATTTGTCTAGATCTGGTGGTGGCTTATCCATAGGTACCTGGAGTACCTATGACTCTGAAAAGAATTCACTGTGCTGGTTTTAGGGATTATTTTTACTATTATTTTTCAAATTTGCAAAGTCTCTACTTTATCTTGTTTATCAAGATATTACCATAAATTTGATGGATGCTATATTGCTCTTGTTTTTATTTTAAATATTATTTTTTAATATCAAGTTTAAAGGAAAGCTAACAAATAACAACTTGTGTCACTGAAAAGATGTGTGCATGGAGAAGTAAATTTGAAGAAAAAATACTTTTGTTCCATTTTAACTGGAAACATATTATATATATCTACCTATATTTATCTCTATATCGATTTTTCTCTGTATATATGTTGCTTATAAAATAGTTTTTTATATTTCTAGATTAGTATTTTTTCACACAAAACAATTCTATCTTTAAACATTAGTCTTTCCAGAAAAAAAATTCCCAACAGATTTTATAACTGTCCTCTACTACATTTTAATTTTTTTAAAATTATATATGTATTTATATTTTAGTTATTCTCACTTTTAAATCTTTTTCTATAAAAATTTTCAAATAAAATATTCAAATGAAAAGGAATGGCATAATAATCTCCCTAATTTTTTCACAAGACTTCAACATAAATACATTGTCATGTTATAATAATGTTTACTTTTATTTCACAACAGTTTACTTAATTTATTCAAATAAGTTGGATGTTGTTTTGTGCATATGGGCCCACACCAGGGCTGTGGAAACTCCCAAAGCTACCCATGAAATTAAATTTATTAAAAATATATAAACACATTATTTGAGATTCATTGTATTATATAAACCAAATCTTATGTCCTACTCCTCTTAATTTTTTTCTCATGGCTTTGACTCATGGTTATTTTATAAAGTGAATCTATGTTCACACATATGCTCCTATAACACTTAAACACTGACATTAGCATTACTTATAATTCTCTCCTCATTTCTTTAACAGTTTGGAGAGACTGAGTTTTATCTTTCAAAGTATTCTCTATGAATATGTGCATGTTGATGCTTGTACGAACACAACTATTTCTATATGCTAGCCAATAAATTGTCTATATCCATCACCTCATGAAATGATCCCAACTCTTGTGACTGTTATACTTTATAATTTACAGAATAGATGATGGAGTCTGAGATTAATTATGCTGGAGTGACAGATCTCAACCTTGATTGCAAGTTGGTCTCATAGAAAAACATATACATTGGCATAATTCAGCATTGACACATCATTTAAAAACATTTTTTGAACTTCCATTCCTGTCAAGGTCCATATCTTTTTCCACTGTTCACCACTCTTTAAACACATATACTTACTAAATTGATTATATAACATTTTGAATTGCCCTCTAATCATTTAAAATTTGCAATTCTTATATTCTAAAAGAGCCAAAATGCTTCTCAAAAATTGAAGGCAAAACGAATAGTTTTACATCACTCAACATTTCCTTATATAGGCATCATAAGTTTAAAAAGAAGATAGGTTTATCTGGATTTTAAATTTTGTTCCCGAGTATTGTTTTATTTTTCAAGGCAATCCTTCAAATAAGGATCAATCAAAACTGAAACAATTGAAAAATAGCAAATGTGTGTAATTATAACAAAATACATTTTCTTACCAATGATTTTACCACTTCTAACCAAAATGTCTTCAGAACTGATAATAAGAAAGTTTGTTGGACTGTCAGTTTACCTCTGGTACTTTGTGTCCTCATTTACCCAAGCCCCATGCTACCTATTGAGCTCTACTACCAAAGTAGAGAAAGCAACTAGCCATGCTCTTACCCTGTACTAGATACTTTCCCTTTGTTATTTTATTTAATGACATTAAAGAGTTAGTTGTTATAAGCCTAAGAACATAGTGTGGCCAGCATGGCTCAGTGGTTGATCGATGATGACCTATGAACCAGGAGGTCACAGTTCCCAGTAAGGGTACATCCTAAGTTGCAGGCCCAATCCCCAATGTGGGGCATGCAAGAGGCAGCCAGTAATGGTTCTCTCTCATTATTGATGTTTCTATCTCTCTCTCCCTCTCTCTTCCTCTCTTAAATCAACAATATATGTATATATTACACATTAATATATTTAAATATATATCAAATATATATTTAAAAATAAATAAGGATATAAATTAGATTGTCTAATTCTCCATCTCCATCTGCCACTTGCTAGCTATATAACCCTGATCAAGTGATTTAACTTCTCTAAGCTTGTTTTCTCATCTGTAAAACACTGATAACTAGACATGGCCTTAGGGTCAAGGAAATGAGATAATCTCTATAAAGCTAATAATAGTAGGTAGCATATAGTAAGCACTCAAAATAATGTTAGCTATTGTAATGATTGTGGAATGGCTATGTACCCATGTTCTATAAAACTATAGAAACATGTTTTAGCACTTTAGGCCACTGTCAATTAAACATAAACCATCCATTATGTGACAGCTTTAAAAAACAAATCTATGAAACAGCACTGAAATTCTGTACCATGAATTTCTAGAGTTACACTTAGTATTTTGTTAAACAAAAAGTAATGGTCTTTAACTTAAAAACATGTATTGTAACAATCACATATTTGTATATATCAATTTACATGATTTCCTTCTCTTTTTCTTTTAGACTCTGTTATATGATCTTTTCCATTGTTGTGAATCTAAATATCATCTCCATGTTGATGACTTCCACACTCATCACTTCTTCTCTGATATTCTCCCTGCCATGCCATACAGACACCTAGACATGTCTTTCTTGTTGCCTTTAATCTCACCATCAAAAAATCAAAACTGAATTTATGATTGCTATCCATACCCCCCACACTTAGTTACCAGCTCATTTTTCCCATATCAATCAATGGATTTCTTGCATGCCCTCTCCCCTATTCTCACTCTGAGTTTGCTAAAGCAAAAAAACCCTATGATTCCATTGTCTACTTCAGACCCTACATTCAATCATCAGGTAGGCCTGGGAATTCTACCTTCAAAATATGTCTTGAATATAGCTATTTTTCATCATATTATCACCATACTCCATCCAAACCACTATCATATTTGACTAATCTTTTGAAATAACCACCTGACATAGCATACCCTTGTCTCACTATAATCCATTTATATATCATGTTTATCTGCCTAATTGTGCTTCATATTCCCTTTCAATAAAATTCCAAATAATTGTCTTATTCCACAAGATCCATAAAAAATCACCCTCAACTTTATCGTCTTTTCCTTTGCTCCTCACTCACCATAGTTCTGATACATTGGCCTTCTTTCTGTTCAAGTTGACCACACCCCTCTTTCCCATTACTCCCTTTATATCTGCTGTTTATTTTCCTTGGCATGCTCTTATCCTGCCTCCTCATCTTTCTGTGTGACTATTACCTCCTCTAAGTGCATTTTTCCTTTACCACCGTCTCTAAGTAGGTCATTCACCTGCTGTTCTAATAAACTTTCTTCAAATATTTAGAAGCTGTAATCACATATTTATGTATTCATGTATTTAGTCTGTCTCCTCCACTGGACTCTAAACCCCATGTGGTAGACAATGTATTCATTTTCCTCTTGTGTCCATTTACCTAGCCAGTACCTAGTATACAGTAGGCATTAGATAAATATTTGTGAAATGAACAACTGAAACAATAGCATTTTCTTCTTCTTTAGAATTCTCTTCTGGACAGATTGGGATGCCAATTTTCCTCGCATTGAATCTGCCTCGATGAGTGGTGCTGGGAGAAAAACCATCTACAAAGACATGAAAACGGGGGCTTGGCCTAATGGGCTAACGGTGGACCACTTTGAAAAAAGGATAGTTTGGACAGATGCCAGGTTTACAAAATAATCTTTGTTCTGTATTTTTTGTTACCTCCTTTAGATGCCATTTACAAATCCAAAACATTTTTTAATATCCATGCATGGTGTATACACATATTGAAATAGGTGGTGATTTTTGTTTGGTTTTATTATAATGGTGATTTTCTGGCATTGCTGGCTTTTGTTTATTTTTGTTATGCTGGCTTTTTTTTTTTCCTCCTGGCACAAATTAGATACAGGCTCACAAAATTATTTTCATTATTTATCTAAGAAATAAAATCACATCACTATATTATTTGAGTGAGTTTTGATAAATGACTAATGTATTTACCTTTCTGTAGGTCAGATGCTATTTATTCAGCCCTCTATGATGGGACAGAAATGATAGAAATCATCCGTGGTCACGAATACCTTTCTCATCCCTTTGCTGTCTCTCTGTATGGGAGTGAGGTCTACTGGACTGACTGGAGGACCAACACATTGTCTAAAGCCAATAAGTGGACAGGGCAGAATGTCAGTGTGATTCAAAAAACCAGTGCACAGCCATTTGACCTTCAGATATACCATCCTAGTCGTCAGCCACAGGGTAAGTGATTGTTATGAATTAACCACCCAGAAAAGTACTTCACCTCTATCATATAATATTTGAACTGTAAAATAGCTTTTTCTATTTTAAGTTATTAATATTTTATGTATATTGTAGGATGAGAGTGGTTCAAGCCTTTATTTTAATGAGTTCAGGATTTTTTTCTTTCCCTTTTTATTTCGCATAGATATAGAGAAATCTTAGAAATTAAGAATTTTACATATGATTTCACTCATAATACTGAAACTCATGAACAAAAACAATAGCGTGGCGGTTGCCAGAGAACAGGGGGTGGTAGGAGAAGAGGGTCCTAATACAAGGTGACGGGAGAAGGTGTGACCCTGTGTGGTGGACACCCAGTGCAATATACAGCTCTTCTAACATAGAAACCCACACCTGAAACATATATGTGCATATTGACCAATGCCACCCCAATCAATTTAATAAATAAATGAACAAATAAATTAGAAATTAAAGATTTTATACTAACTTTCCATCATTTTTAGTCGTTGATATTGCCTCAATAAAATATACTTTGGGGAGTTTGAATCTCTTACCTCAGGATGATTAGTAAATTAGAGGAAAACACCCAGGACATACTATGTTAGCCCCCAAGCAGTCACTGTGTAGTATATTGGGAGAAGAAGGAATGGTGTGACTAAGAGAAAGGATAAATCACATGCTTGAGTTTATCCATTTTAAGAGAATTGGGGTCACATGAACATGTCTGCTACCTCGCCCTGTGTATTCCACATTTTGGTGCAATAGTAATGTTTATATTAGTTTTGTGATTTTATTTCCTTCAGTTCATCTTTGATCTTAAATCTGTCTCATATTTCTTTTTCTTTTCTTTTCTTTCTTCTGGGATGCCATGGCCATTTGGTGTAACTACAGCTCATATTTTTGTACCTCTTGCCTGATGCTTCCCCATTATAATAAGTGTCATAACTTATGGAAAACTTACTCTAATGCAAATAATGTTCTCTTTTCATTAGCATATTTTTATGTGAGACAGGATTCTTAGCTGATGAGCTCTTTCCTGCAGAGGGTACATTTTCTCCTTTTCTCTCTCTTTCAGTGTAGATTAAGCAGATCTACTTCACTGGCATTTCTATCTTATGGACCACACTTCAAAGCCTTATTTGAATTCATGTTATATTATCTCCTGCTAGACTTGACTAAAATACCCACCTCTATTGTCTATAAATTCTATGGTTATTTTTCATCATTCTTGGGTACTTACTTGGTCTTTATTCTCCCTTGATACTATTTCCCTCATCAAAATATCTTCATTTAAGGGAGGTTGGCTGTGGTGCACTGACCACCAGGGGTCAGCTCCTGCATTGAGTGTCTGCCCCCTGGTAGTCAGTGAGTGTCATAGCAACCAGTTGACTGATCATTTGGCTGTTCTGTCATTCGGTTGCTTAGGCTTTTATAAATATAGATTTTATTCCCTGGGCTATTCAGGATTTTGTAGGAACTGTAATTTTAATGTTAAAAGCAGTTTAAATAAATCGGACCATGAAAAATGTCCTGGGTCTATGTATTACATTATTCCCCTCCTTCAAAATAGGATCAGTGTATTTCATTTATTAACTGACTGTCTGATTTGCCCACTTTAACATGACCCCTCACAAATTCATAGGATGGGAAGGAACATGACACTTTCCAGCTTTTCCAATATTTTCAAATATATAAAAAGGAAGTGAGACATTCAATATAATTCAATAGGTTGAGGAGAGACATTCTTGACATCTTAACTTAAAAAATGATTTATATGTGACCTCTCTACTTTGCACAAAATAGGGAAGTTTTTACTATTGTGGATCTCATTTAACATATATTCCCAGGATTCAGGGCAGATACTCTAGTCATTATCTACTTTTAGAGAATGTCACCTATAATGAGAACTTGCTATTTCGTAAGTGAAATTCAGTCGGTTTCCAATTATGGGAATGATCAGAGAACATTCTACTTCCCCCCATTATAAGTATCACTGAGCATATAACAGCCATTATCCATCTTGTGATGTGCCTCTGTGGAGTAACACTTCCCATGCCAGGAAAAAATAAAAAAAATAAAAAATATGACCTTCTTATTACCAAGTATAAAATTACAACAATGAAAATGGTGACTAGGCTCAGCATTAGCACAAGTACAATAACAATAGCCCCTGTTTTCTGGTGAATTAATGTGAGGTTCAGGACAATATAATATATTTTAATAACATATGGCATCCAGTGCTATGAAATTGAAATATGTATTTCACAAATTAAAAAAGTAAAGGTTATAAATCTTATTTAAAGTTATCTAATCCGCCAAGCAGGAAATTAATACAAATGTTAACACCAGTTTTCTTACAAGTAATTATTCATCATGTGTACAAATTTCGTACATTTAAGCAGAACTTTAATAAAATAAAATCTATTTTAGATCCTTAATGTTGTTATAGGAACTCAAGAGAAAAGCTTAAACATATGCAATGTAAAGGATCAATGGTAGCTATTTTAATTCTAAAATTTAAAATATTTTATAGTATGAGGAAGTTTAGCTTATTGTTACTGACATGGCCTTGAGAACCCAATTGCCTGGGTTTAAGTCTCAGTCCTACAATTTACTAATTGTATGTGCAAGATACTTAACCTCTTTGAGCCTCAGTTTCTTCATCTTTTAACTATAGGTAATAATAGTATCTACATCTTAGGTTTTAGTAAACATGAGATCAATAATCATTTAATACAATATATTAAAAACAGTGCAAAGTTCTTAGAACAAGGTCTCAGATATAATGTGTTCATATACATAAGTAAGTAAAAATTTAAAGAGTAGCAGTTGTTGTAATCATGTCATTATCCCAGCTGTCTTTTCTTGAAATTTGGTTGCATTACTTTTTTGAGACATTTTGGATATATTTTTTCACATTTAAATAGATTATAATGACCTTAATTGATTATTTTTCTATATTATACCAATTTGTTTCAAGAAAAATACCAACAACAATGTGACTCATACCTAGAAAGATGAGCAATATGGTTGATCTATCAGAAGTATGCAAATGTGTTCAGATGTCTAGACCATTGAATTATTCTGTCCATAGTTAATTACCACCTAACACCTGCTCATAGACACAGTGAGTAGCATATTCACATATAGTGTAAAAGGAATATTTAAAAGTTTATTTAATATCATAAAATAATATTTCCAAATAATATTTCCCCATTACAGATAACTTTTGGAATGCAGAAAAGCAGGGAACAGAGAAAACATACACCATTTTTCCAGCTCCCAAGGCAACAAGCATTTTGATGTTTTTTTCTTCTAGTTGTTGCAACAGAGATGTTGAATGACACCATAATAAACAGAATTATCACTATTTATTGATGAACTACTAGATGCTATTTAGTTTTTACTTTTTCCTCAAATTATCAGAGCCATCTATTAGGATAGTTAGTCCCATTTTCCATGAGAAAACTTGTACTCAGGAAAATGCAGTAACCCAGCTCAGAGTAGTAAAGTTCCTCAAAGAAGCACGAGGAAGCATGACCAATCCATAGTCCCTGCTCCATTTCCTTCTGAATAAAGAAAGCTTTTATATTTTCTAATTTAATATTATGTTTCATTTTTAATTTTGTATCTTTTTTGACACGTTAAGTGTTATTAATGCCTTATAGATTTCATTTATACTAACTACATATTTTCACATCGCATGATTATTAAAAAATGTTCTCAACTATTCATTTATTTTTGGACATTTAGTTTAATTTAAAATAAATAAAAATTTATTTTTATTCTATTATTAATAATTTCATTGCATGTACCTATACATATGTATATTTTCCATATTTAAGAGTTTTTTGGATGCTGATTGGTGCAGCCACTATGAAAAACACTATAGAGTTTCCTCAAAAAATTAAAAATAATTTTTTGCCTGATGACCCAACAATTCCACTTTGGAGAATACATCCAAAGACACCCGAAATACTAATTTGAAAAAATACATACGCAATTGCAATGTTATTTACAATAGCCAAAATTTGAAACAGTCCAGGTGCCCATCAGTAGATGAGTGAATAAAAAAGTGGTGGTACCTTTATATAATGAAATATTACTCAGCCAGAAAAAAAGAAGGAAATCTTACCTTTTGTGATAGCATGAATGAACCTGGAGAGTATTAAGCTAAAGTTAAGTAAGAAATATACATTTATAAGTTCATATAATATAAATATATTTTAAAATATATTAAATTAATTAATAATTTTTAAATTAATAATTAATTGAATTAATGTTGAATATATTAAAAACAGCAGCAGCAACAACACCCCATATAATAAAATGCTAATATGCAAAATGTCCCCTGGACCAGGAGTTCCACCAGGAGTTCGACCAGGGGATGGGGCTGGACCACCAACTGCCCTCAATCCCTTCCCCTGGCCAGCTGGCCCGGTCCCTGATCAGCCCCTGCCACCCCAATTGGGGGCAGGGGTGGCCTGCAACTTTCTGTGTCCCCTCACCCTGGCTGGCCCAGCCCAATTGGCCCTAAATGGGGAGGGCTGGCTGTGCCCCACCCATGCATGAATTTATGCACTGGGTCTCTAGTTTTATAATAATGCTCTTTAACCCATATGTTAGTTTTTGTTTGGATAATAAGATTTGGGCTTGCATGATTAAGCATTAAATAAAAATGGTTTCATGATCATAGCCTTGTAATAACAAGGATGATATGCACATATATTTTTATTAGTGTTTTATATACACAAAAATGCAGAACTTCTGAGAAATTTCCTCACCTCAAAGCCAATTTTTTACACAATTCAGTTTTTCCTTCTCCACATTCATGGTTAACACTTAGACATTGTATTTGTATGGTGTTTGATTTTTTCCTAACTCTGTTTTGTCGACCCAACTAGATTATAAAATATTTGAGTAATGGAGTGCCATTTATTTATTTGTATAAACTATAGAGTCTAGCTAAATCATTCATAACAACATTAATGCTTATAATAATAATAGCACCTTTTACTTGCTAATCCTCATTGTAATTTCACAAAATTACTAGTGATTCTCTACAGATAGAGAATCTAAGACAGAGAAATGTGAAGGACTTTGCTCAAGGACTAATGGAAAGAGGGTGATGGCCCAGTATATGATCTCATGGAGTGGTATCCCAGAGCTCTAACTTAACCACTTGCTTTTCAGGCAGAAGAAATTGGCTTCATGCTTGTTGAGAATCGCCTTGGTATAGTTATGTCATGTCGCCACACAGCAGTAGGGAGTGAAGTTTTATTGAGGCATTCACAATGGACAAGCATTCTTACCTTTTTGGAATTTATTGTCTAAAAGAGGAACAAACTAAATTAATAACTAAGATCAATAAAATATTATGGATAAATTTGAATGTGAGTATACTAAATATATTTTAAAACTTAGCAGGGTGTAGTCCTAAAAAGACCTTCGGTTTAACCTAGTTTAATTTCTTCCTCTCTCACACACTAGCCTCCTTACCTGAGGCAAAGTACTTAAATTCCAGGACCTTGTTTCCTTATTTGCAAATTTAAGAAGCTAGAGATAAGGGTGCCGTAAATGGGAAACCGGAGTCTGCAGAAAGCAGCAAGCAAGGTGAGATTTACATGATCCCCTTACAAAGGAATTTCAATTTTTATCCTCTAGGATAAGTGATTATAATAGTCTCAAACTTCAATGTGCATTAAAATTACCTGGAGGGCTCATTACAACACAGATTTCTAAGCTCTACTCAAAAGCTTCTGATTCAGTAGCACTGGGGATGCGTTGAGATTTTGTATTTTTAACAAATTTCAGGGAATGCTGCTACTGCCTTAAGAACCCTGCTGCCCAAAGGGAAGGAGGAAAACACTAAAAATAATTGTCAAAGCAGTGAAAAGAGCAGATTTGCATGTTAGAAACTGAACTCCATCTGTTCAAGGTAGAAAGGTTGCAGGGAAAAAGGATGCAGGTAAGAAACTAGTAAGGATGCAACTTCATCCTGATGCCTAAATCTGGGGTATTATCATAAGAACAGAGATAATGATATAGTTGAAATATACTTGAAGGCAAAATCAATTAAAAATAGTGATAGAGGTTTGTGGAATAGGGAAGGTTGGGCAGAAAATAAATAATTAGGGATGGCTTTAATTTTCTAGTGTTTGTAATAGGCTTCACAAAGTGTTACATAGAGCCCTGGTAATGGCTTAAGGGAGGTGGTTAACAAACTTAATCCACAGAAAGCTAGATAGTAAGTATATTAGGTTTTATGAGCCATATGGTCTCTGTTGCTGTTTTAGTGTGAAATCAGCCATTCAGAAATGAATGAGTGTGGCTGTGTTCCAGTAAAATTTATTTATGGACACTGAAATTTGAGTTTTATAAAATGTTCATGTGTTATGAAACATTATTGTTTATTTGTTTGTTTTTCACCATTTGAAAAAACAACTTATTGGCCATTATTACCCTCACCTTATAAGGGGGAGTCCTTTGTAAACTTGAAGAAAATGTAATTTTTTTCTTTTGTATGTACATCTTCTCTCATCCAGCTGGGAGACATCCTCCTCCCTGTGCTCTCTCAGCCCAAAGGTATTTTCTTAGTCACAGCCTCAGTTGTGACTTATCACCCAGTTGAGTTGAATTTGTTGATGAATCCAGAAAGATTCCACCACTGGGCTTTTGTTTGTTTGTGTTTTTAGTTTTCTTTCATGTTGCTATCTTTAGCTGTTTTTATTGGAATCTTTTCTTGAAATAACTCAAGAATATGATTGCTACTTTAAATATAGTGTTGCAAATATTTTAACCATTAATTTTCACCAATTACAAATGTTCTTTCTCTCCTTGAAGAAACTTTCCCCTCTGATTTGAGCTTAATAATAGGAACTTAATAAATATTTATTGGTTAAAAATAATACTATTTTCCAGAGACAATTTTATTTTACTTTCAAAAACAGGCTTACTGACTCAACTGTCCTTTTTAATTTTATTCTGAAAACCCACAGTGACTGGTAAACATACAAACTCTTTTATATAACACATTAATATGATAATATCTCTTAGAAAATCCAATCAGAACAGAAATGCAATGAGGCACGAGGAGTTTCTTTGAAATTACATTTGGATTAAGTATACTTATAATAATTACACTCTAAGACAGAACCCACTCTCCATTCCTGTTTTCAGCCATCTGAGAATTGTTCATAAATGAATGAATAGGTATAAGTGAATTGCTTCACTTAATGAGGTAGTTTGAATAATTGTTAGAACTCCTACCCTGGTATCCAAAATATTATTCCTGTCTTAATATCTGTGTGAGTATAAGATTTTTTCCCCTTTTAAAAATTAAGTTTACTTATCTGCAAACTGAGGGTAATTTATTTTTATAAATAAAAATGACCAGTAAGAGAAATAAAAGAAATAATGCTTACAAAACAGTACATTTTTGTGGGAATCCTTTTCATGTCTTGCGTGTCCAGGGTTCCCATGTCAGGGTTCAGGATCTGGAGAAGGCTGCACACAAATGAAGAGAGATTGGAAAAGCATCAATTTGGGAATCATGGGGGCCAGGCGTGAGTCCACCTCTAATGGGAAGACACCACCAGCTCTGGCTTTGCTATCCCCTTTTATTAGGACTATATGATACATCCATGTCCTTTAGGTCGGGAAGTTCCAACAATGAGTAAACCAGCAAGAATTAACATAAGACTAAAAGTGGCAGCTGCTTTAGCTACCAATGTCTCACCTAAGCAGTGAGTGAATAGTTCAGACTTACAGAGCCATTAAGGTTGACAAGGTTTCCTGTTTGTTCTCTTTAAATCTCTATGGTGAAGCAATGGCTGGTTTCCTGCACATTTTTTAGCATATTGTGATAAAAATAAATTATTCCATTTTTGGAACCTTTATTTTTTTCATCAATTTTTATGTCAGTTGCCTATCATGTTATGACAATACCTAGAGGGCCAATGCACAAAATTCACGTCTGGGGTTCAGCCCTTGTAGCCTCAGCTGACCCTTGCAACCCCTTGCAGCCCTGACCGGCCCTAGCTGTCCCAGCTTTGCCCAAAAGGTCATCCAGACAGTCATCTGAAAGGCCATTCAGACAGTCCTTCTGCTGTTTGGGTTAATTAGCATATTAGCTCCTTACTTTATAGGATAAGAAAAATCTCAGGCTGTTTCTGAATAATTTTAACATTGAAATGATTTAAGGACTTCCAGTTCCTTCAGAAAAAAATATTTTTATAGAAAATTTAAACTTTTCTTAACAACATTTATAAGAAGTTGGCTGATTTATTTACTTATTTTAAAAAATATATAGATTCTAAGAATATTAATAATATCATTGCTCCTTTAGGGACAAAGTATCACTTATGAAACTTGAAGAATGAGGGACTTCATGTAGGGCTATTAATATATTGAGTTACATGCAACATTTTTTCATATAATTAATAAGAGTGTTTCTGAGAAGAAAGAGTCTTAAAACATGTTTCAATGTGATAGAGATGAATGTTAAATATTTGCAGGTTACTTTAATTATTTACTTCCATGATTTATTACACCAAGATCTAACTACTTGTCATATAAAACAAATCTATCTATCTATCTATATACCCTCCTTCTACATATTATAAATTTTGTTTAAAAGATTGCTTTCCTACTTGCTTAATAGTGTCTCTTTATTTCATACTAAGCCTTGGTGCATGAAATTTGTGCATGGGGGGGGGGGAGGGTTGTCACTCACCCCAGCCTTCATCCTCTCCAATATGCGACCCCTCGAGGGATATCCAACTGCCCATTTAGGCCCAATCCAATCTAAATGGGCAGTTGGACATCCCTCCCACAATTCAGGACTACAGGCTCCCAATTGCTTGCTTGCCTGTCTTCCTGATTGTCCCTAACCTCTTCTGCCTGTCTGATCACCCCCTCACCAGTCCCCTGCCAGCCTGATCAATTCCTAACTGCCCTCCCCTGCAGGCCTGGTTCCCCCCAAGTGCACTCCCCTGCAGGCCTCATCATCCCTAACTGTCCTACCTTGCCAACCAGGTTGCCCCTAACTGCCTTCCCCTAGAGGCTTGGTTGTCCCCAACTGCCACACTCGGCAGGCCCCGTCCTCCCAAACTGCCTTTCCCTGCAGGCCTACTCCCCTGCAACTGCCATCCCCTGCAGGCCTGTTCTCCACCAACTGCCCTACCCTGCTGGCCTGATCGCCCACAACTACCCTCTCCTGCTGGCCATCTGGTGGCAGCTGTGTTGTGTCCACATGGGGGCAGGATCTTTGACCACATGGGGGCAGCCTTCTTGTATATTGGAGTGATGGTCAATTTGCATATTACTCTTTTATTAGATAGGATATTTAAATACTATCAATAGGAGACTCAAGCTTTTAGCATGCACCCTATGTAAAAGTGCTAATATTTTTAAGAATATTAACCTGGTTTAGAATACTTAAATCAAACTGCTTCCACCTTAACTTAAAGCTGACATCACCAGCTTCAAAGGTATGAGAATTCTGCTTAAAGTGAAGTGAAAGGCAGGTGATAATCAAAGCAAGGGGGGGGTTTTGAGATTTGACAAAACTTGTGAGGCTTCTTTAATGAGATGCTCAGAACACCTTGCAGTACTGAGATCCTGGGAGAAGAGAGGCCATGAGCAATTCAGAGGAGAAATGAGAATTGAAATACTCCAAAGACATGTTGCTACATCATTTCAACTGTTGATATAAAAAATCTCCATGGAACTCAATTTCTCATCTTATACCTCTTTCCTTTGACAGATAATCCATCTTCTGATCCCAGAACCAGTAATAAAGACTAGCAGTTAATTTAGTTTCTTAATGAATCCTCTGTATCATCTTAAAACTGTATTATAAATTAATAGGTTTTATTTGTTCAACAGAAAAAAATAGTTAACATATCTAGCATTATTTCTTTGGCAAATATAATACAAATATCAAGCCACTAAACTGCAAATTAATTTATATGCAAATATTAATTTTAGCCACATTGTAAATTTCTATTTTTTTAAATATGGTACAATAGAGTCTATCTTGGAGCAGTGGAAAAGATTAGTAAGAAAGAAATCAAAATTACTTCTTCCCTATTATAGGTTGTATGTACTTGCCTCAAATATACAGACCTAAGTGATTTAAAGCCCTTCATTCAGATCCATTGAGATTCCATGACCAGAACTTCTAAACCTCTGCCCATACATTTTGGGCAAGAATTCTCAGTTTTGTTTTGTTTGTTTGTTTTGGGGAGGAAGTATGTTACCTTTAAGACGTATATTAGTATTATCTCTGGCCTCTACCCCACAAGACACTAATAGTATCACCATTTTTATTAAAGCAAAAATGTCTCCAAACATTCCCACATGTTGCCTGAGAGAAAAATCTCCACTATTACCACCACCACCACTGATTGTGAACCTGTTTTAGATAAAGAGCTTTTTTGTAATTATAAAATTACTAGAATCCCAGTGCACAAAATTCATGCACAAGGGAACAGTGGGAATATCCCTCAGCCCAGCCTGCACCCTCTCCAATCTGGGACCCCTTGAGAAATGTCCAGCTGCCCATTTAGGCCCGATCCTCCCGGGATCGGGCCTAAATGGGCAGCTGGACATTTCTCTCACAATCCAGGACTGTTGACTGCCAATCGCTTGCCTGCCTGCCTTCCTGACTGTTCCTAACCACTTCTGCCTGCCAACCTGATTACCCACTAACCACTCCCCTGCCAGCCTGATTGATGCCTAGTTGATCCCCTGCCAGCCTGTTTGCCCCTAACTGCCCTCCACTGCAGGCTCAGTCACCCCCCAACTTACCTCCTCTGCCAGCCTGGCCTCCCCTAACTACCCTCCCCTGTAGGCTTGATTGCCCCCAACTGCCCTCCCTTGCAGGTCTGGTTCTTCCCAACTGCCCTTCCCTGCTGGCCTGATCACCCACAACTGCCCTCCTTTGCAGGCCTCATCCCTCCCAATTGCCCTCCCCTGCTGGCCATTTTGTGTTCACATGGAGTCAGGATTTTTGACCACATGGGGGCAGCCAGTGTATGTTGGAGTGATGGTCAATTTGCATATTACTCTTTTATTAGATAGGATAGAGGCCTGGTGCATGGGTGGGGTGAAGGATGTCCCAGATCAGGGTGGGGATTTCCTTGGGATGTGGGCAGCCTGGTCGAGGGGCCTGTGGTGGCTTGCAAGCCGGGCCCACTCCCTGGTGACCCAAGCAGAGGCCCTGGTATCTGGGATTTACTTATCTTCTATAATTAAAACTTTGTAGCCTGGAGCGGAGCCAAGCCTTCTGCTAGCTCTGTGGAAGGATCCATTTCTGTTGGGATTTATTTACCTTCTATAATTGAAACTTTGTAGCCTTAAGCAGAGGCCTGAGCTGACTAAGGCAGGTAGAAAGCTTGGCTTCCTCCATCTCTGGGTACAACTCAAGCCTTCTGCTCTCTCTAGCTATGTGGCTGCCATCATCTTCTATAATTAAAACTTTGTAGCATTGAGTGGAGGCCTGAGCTGGCAAGGGCAGGTGAAAACCTTGGTTTCCTCCATTCCTGGGGACACCCAAGCCTCCCTCTTGCTCTCTGTGGCCAGCATCTATCTTGGTTGGGTTTATTTGCATATTTGCTGCTGATTGGCCAGGGGGCGTGGCTGGTGGGCATGACTTGTGGGCATGGCTTGCGGGTGTAGCTAAGATATACTCAATTTGCATATTACTCTCTTATTAGATAGGATTGTAAAGATACAAACTTTCCTGATGCAAATGCATGTTATTTTAAGTAATACAGCAAGTGAAATAATTAACAAGAAAATGATAATACCTGAAACATCTTTTCTCTTTAGAATGCCTAAAAGTTCAGTGGTATTAAAAAATAACAGAATATTACATATTTGTTTTCACCCTTATATAGAGAACTATGCACAAATAAATGAAACTACTATTGTGACTTTTCCAAGTTTTCTCTTTGAACTACAAAACCCATGGAAGATCAGACAAGATTTAGTTTCTCTATATCAAATATTAATTAAAATTATGACTTGAAGATATTTATGAAATATTTGTATTTAAAGAATTTTGCTGGTGAGAAATGGACTGCAATTAAACATAGGCTGTCTGAAAAATGAAATTATCTTTAATATTGTTTTCTTCATAGAGCACAATTAGTCTTATGTGAGTACATAATTAACACTTGTTTCTCCTATAAAGTGTTGCCATTATATATTATTTAGTCTCTTCTCCTAGCTTTATGATGTGCTTTAGCAGATTAACTAATTTTCCAAATTTTCAAATCACTGTTTTTTTTAGTACATATGATGAACATGCATGTGAATGCAAATGTCCTAAAGGCTAACACAGTAATAAACAGCATAGAAATTTGGGGAAAAGATAATATATATATATATGTATATATATATATATATGTTATAGTTTCTGCCAGAAGTTAACAAACTAAGGCCCTCCAGCTAAGTTTAACCTTTTGCATATTTTGGAGATAAAGTTTTGTTTGAACATACCTATACCTTGTGATTCACATATTGTTGTTTTTTTTAATATATATATCCTTTTTTTTTTTTTTTCAGAGAGGAAGGGAGAGGGTTAGAGAGTTAGAAACATTGATGAGAGAGAAACATTGGTCAGCTGTCTCCTGCACACCCTCTACTGGGGTTTTGTCTGCAACTAAGGTACATGCCCTTGACTATAATTAAACCTGGCACCCTTCAGTTGCAAGCCAATGCTCTATCCACTGAGCCAAACTGATTAGGACTACATATTGTTTTATGGGTCTTTTTGCTATAATAGCAGTTGAATAGTTATTGTAAAAAATATTTACTATCTGGGTTTTTGCATAAAAC
Source organism: Antrozous pallidus (assembly GCA_027563665.1). Classification (NCBI taxonomy): domain Eukaryota; kingdom Metazoa; phylum Chordata; class Mammalia; order Chiroptera; family Vespertilionidae; genus Antrozous; species Antrozous pallidus. Next base: position 76,424,033 of record CM050508.1, read on the forward strand.
AACAACAATAAAAACAAAATAAATTTGTCAACCTTTGACTTAGTAGAGAGATAAGTATGTACTGATATAAAATATATGAATATATGTCAGAGACATTGGCAATAGGGGTATAAATAAGAAATTGCCTAATGTATAGTCAATAATTAAAACTAATATTCAGTGATAGAAATAATCAACATTTGCTGATTAGAAAATGTTTTGTAGGAGAAAAATGAAAAACTGGTTCAAGAAGAAAGATTAATGTAAAAATGTTTGTGATGAAATGCTATGGGAAGAAAAATGTATCACATGGCAATAGAAATGGAAAAGGTGTCCTATATAATAAAAGCCTAATATGCTAATTGTCTGACCATTCATTCAACCACTTGACCAGTCACCATGACATGTACTGACCACCAGGGGGCAGATGCTCCAACCAGTAAGTTAGCTTGCTACTGCAGTCCAGCAGATCAGGATTGGGCAAAATGGACTGGACATGCTTTGGAACACTGCCATGGTTTCTTCCTGGCCCCAATTCTGTACTGGTGGGGTCTCTCGGCCTGGCCTGCACCCTATCACAATCCGGTACCCCTCAGCGGTTGTCAGAGAGCTTGTTTTGGCCCAAACCCTGCAGGCCACGCCGAGGGATCCCACCTGTGCATGAATCTAGTAAAACTAGAGGCCCGATGCACAAAGATTCCTGTAAGAATAGGTCAGGCTGAGGGACACCCCCTGTGCACAAATTTAGTATAAAATAATTAGCAAGGCTATCTACCAGTAAAACTTTATTTACAAAAACAGTTATTGGACCACATTTACCTAAAGGATCATCTATATATAAAAAAGCCTAAGCTACCGTCCAACCATTCAATCATCCAACTGGTAGCAGATGCTCAAGGCAGGATCTGCTAAGCAAAAGCAACTTTGCAAAATGCCTTCTCGCACTCCAGGATCCCTTGGGGGATGTCGGAATTACAGTTTCAGCCTGATCTCACAGGCCAGGCCAAGGGACCCCACCTGCAGGAGGGACGCAGCTCAGTCCACTGATCCCTTTGAGCCCCAGTGCTGCCTTAGGTGCAGCTGGCCAGGGAGGGCTGTGGGAAGTTAGCTCCAGGGTGCATCAGGCCCATCTTGTTCAGTCCTGCACTGCTGGTTACCTTCTAATTAATTTCCTTTCAGTGTGCACCAATCTGTGCACTGAGCCTCTAGTTTTACCATAAAGCAGGGAGAAGCACTAATCCGTGCTTTATAGTAAAACTGAAGGCCCGATGCACAAAGATTCATGCAAGAATAGGCCTTCCTTCCCCTGGCTGCTGGCACCGCTTTCCCTCCAGTCAGAGTTGCCTTTATGCCTTCACTCTGGCCCGGAGCTGCCTTTACATCTTTGCTCCAGCCAGAGCTACCTTCTACCTCTCATCTTGTTGCATCAATTTGCATATCCCCTCCTTATTGGCTGTGGTTGCCACCATCTTTGTCATGGGGTCAATTTGCATACTCAGTCTTTATTAGGATGTGAGTACAGTGAACCAAATTCCTTAATTGGGTAATTAGAATAGGTATCTGTTCAAATGCATGTTTATAAATAAGCTTTAAAAATATTTAACAGGAATATTTCAAAGTGAGAAGAGATAAAACTTAAGTTAAAAGTCTATGGATTTTTTATGCTGAGAAGCAGAAAAGATTGCAAAGATTACATCACAGTGTTATCATTAATATAAATGTTGGCCTATAAAGTCATGGTAATTTTTACCTTAATATATAGAGAGGAATTCAATATAATTTATTTAAAATAGCATTTGATCACAATTACAGATTGTTGAGAAGACCTTGTATGATTCTCAGCTAAAATAGTAATGTTTCCAGTGAAACCCAATTACCTATCATTGAGTGATCATGGATTGTGCTTTTAGTGTCCTTGAGAGAGTAGTATTTTTGCATCAATGTTTTTAAACAAACTTATTCTCCTTCTTCTATTTTCTTGTATTCATTCTTACTACTTTTCTTCTCCTTTCTAATCCTCTTCTTTTTCAAGTGTTGAAAACTTTGAAATTTTCTCTTTCTGTCTACCACAGCTAATAACCCTGCCTCCCAGTATCTAACAGTTCTGCAACAGTGCCTCTCTTCCTTCTGCCACCTCTCCTGCAACACTGTCCTCTTCAGTAACCTGCAAATCTCCTCTTGCTTCTCTGACCTGCAATCCCTTGAGAACTCCAATTATATTAGGTAAAGTTAACAGGGAGGAAAGCAGAATAGTGGTACTACACGGAATATGGAAGCTGAGTAATCTCTATACTTTAACTTCCACTCATTTCTAATAATCTTTGTTCCTAATTAATTTTCTTGGAAAAATGTTTCTGGCTCTTTAATTTCCTTTTATTTATTTATATTTTAATGAAGTGTAAAGACACGGCTGTTCTGTATTATCTTGAGGGAAGGTTAGACGGCAAAGACTACCCAAAGTCACGTTGAATATCTACCAAATTCATTTAATTTTTCACATCCTCCATAATTGTGTTATAGCCCACTGACTTTTATTCTTTGTGTTTTAATACTCTTCAGGACCGATATTAACTACTCTGAGCAATAGGTCTACCTGTTAGAAAGAAATAATTAGTTGAAAATGAAACTTTCAACACTTTTCTACAATTTTCTACATTTAGACTGGTCCTAAAATCTTTTTTTAATTATTATTGATTTTAAAGAGAGAAGGAGAGATTGACCTGTTGCTCCACCCATACATGCATTCATTGGTTACTCCTTGCCTGCTCTACCAGGCATCTAACCCACAAACTTGATGCAACTGGATCACTCTAACCAACTGAGCCAGGGCCTAAAGTCTTTATTCTACTTAATAGGCTCTAGGAAAAGATATTTAAGAGAATAGTTATTGATCAATTGAGATTAAGATTTTATTTAAAAAATCATGATGATAAACCAAGAAACACAAAAGAATAAGAGAATACCATTGAACTTCAGCTCTTAATATTCCATTCTAAATTTGAATATATCATAAGTTATTTATATAATAGAATTTAGTATTTGTATATGGATCAGTTAATACAGAAAATTAAAAAAAAATGAATAAGCAGATGTCTTACAAATGAAGGCAAAGATTTCTTTACATTGGTCCCTGATTCAAAGAAGAAGAAATGGCCTGAAGAAAGGATACATATGTAACAACAGTTTCCCAGGGAAGCCTTTTGGTTGCTAGGGCAAGAAAAGAGGCTATGGGTAGATTAGAAAAATAACAGCATCAGTCAGCACTCCAGGTCAGATTAAATCCTTAAAAAAAACGCACACACACATACAAAAAAAACTTTGCTTCTGAGGCAATACGATGCATGCCACTCATCTTAGAAGACTTTGAAGGGGTTATCTTCCTTACCCTTGAGAAGGGAAATGTTTTTATTAATGTAATTACTGTGTATGATTGTTGTATTGTCATATTAATCACCCTCGTAATGGGTGCTAGGTAGGGAGGTTCACTTTGAATCATTAAGGGAATAACCCTTGTCAACCTCGGGGTTTCTTAATATATTCTTTCTTCTGCACTATTAATATTTCACTGTGTAATTGCAGCTCCCAACCCCTGTGCAGCCAATGCTGGCCGAGGCCCCTGCTCTCACATGTGTCTGATCAATCACAACAGGAGCGCAGCCTGCGCGTGTCCCCACCTGATGAAGCTTTCCTCAGACAAGAAGACCTGCTATGGTAAGTTTCCTAAAGTTCCCATCTAAAATTCAAATGGAGCCAAAACCAGTTTGGCTCAGTGGAGGGAGCATTGGCCTGCTGACTGAAAGGTCCCAGGTTCGATTCTGGTCAAGGGCATGTACCTTGGTTGCGGGCACATTCCAAGTGGGGGCTGTGCAGGAGGCAGCTGATTAGTGTTTCTCTCTCATCGATGTTTCTAGCTCTGTAAAAAATCATTAAAATATATTTTAAAAAATAAAATTCAAATGGAATTCTCTCAAGTGTATTAACATTTATATTTTCCTCAAAGTAAAGTAGAAGAGGTTTTTAATGTCCTTAGAAACATTCCAGGTGGTCTATTTCTAGACTGTTGATGATTCATCTACTTTTGGTGAGACAGACACATTCTTAAAATATGTGATGCTCCACACTTTGCTGTTTATTATTACCTTATCCATTTTTTCTTACAACTTTCGCATTTGGTGTGTGAGCAGAATTTATCTCCACAAAGCAGGGAGCCTGTGTATATGAAAGTGCATTATCAGAAAATGATGATGTCAGTACCCTGAATAACCAAGAGGCACATGGCAGCGCTGATCTCTGCCTGCTCTTCTACAGTCACTTTCGCATCATTTTGTAGGGGGTTATTAATTGGAAGGGGGGGAAATGAAGTAAAATATATAACTTTAAAAAAAGTTTGTAAAAATATTTAAATAATTACTTTAAACCAAAAAAAAAAAAAGTAATAAGATGTGTGAATGAAAATTACTGTTGTTTTTTTCAGGTTTGTTTTATTTTCATTTGGAGTAATTTATCCATTTATTTGCAAAGCAATTAATTTAAAAATGGCAAGAATGTCCTCACAAAACCTTAATTCAGAAATTTAGGCATATGTGGGTTTGATTGATTTTATGCAGTTATAACATGTCTCAAATAACAATAACCTCACAGCCAACAACAAAAGAATAGAATATCTGTGACTCCTCTTTCTACTTAATTGACTAATATTTCACAGAGTCAATGTCAGATAGGTGCCTGTGGAAGTGAAAATGATACAATGCCTCACAATATTGTTATACAGATTTACAGAAACTTATAACAAAGCATGTGTTAACATTATTTGAACCCTACTTTTGAGAGGGAAAACTTAAACATGATTATTAAGTCATCTTTAATGTATTAAATTCAATAATAGTATAGCAAAAATATTTTAGATTCCTTCAAAAATCAATTAATGCAATGCAATATTTGTATATTTATATATAAAGAAAAATATGAGTGACAGTTGTAGCGTTCATGCATTTTAGCAAGTTTGTTTGAAATTGTAAAATCAAATCAGTTATTAAGAATTTGTTGGCATTTCTAACTAAAGAAAAGTGATGACTTATTTTACATTTGTTTCTATTAAGTACTTTAAAATTAGATAAATCATTTCTGCTTTAATATTTCTATCAGATCATGATTATGGTTTTCTAGTTTTAAAAACCTATTAAATCATCAAGTAATATTTTAAAATTCCCAGACTGCTTCAAACTTGCCAAGCTTATAAGAGAAAAGCACTTATTTCTATTTCTCTTCTAGAAATGAAAAAATTTCTTCTTTACGCAAGGCGCTCTGAAATCAGAGGAGTGGATATTGATAACCCATATTTTAACTTTATCACGGCCTTTACAGTACCTGATATTGATGATGTTACTGTGATAGACTTCGATGCATCTGAAGAACGTTTATACTGGACAGATATTAAAACACAAACCATTAAACGTGCTTTTATTAATGGAACTGGGCTAGAAACTGTTATTTCAAGAGGTAAAAGATTTTCACATCACAGTTTTTAAGAATGTGCTATTCATTTTGCAATTATCACAAGGTTCTTTTGTGCTCTTTTCCTGTTATTAAGTTGAAACTGATTATTCAGAGATTTAATCACATGCTGTGTCCTAACCATGGTGGGATGTTATAACTATGTTGCACATAGTGTGATAACTACAAATTTAGCTTCACAAGAGGAAAAAGTTTCAGAACAGATCTCCTTAAAATTTACAGATTTCTAAATACTACTAAGCAGATTAAAATACTCCTTTTTGCTAATGAGGAATAGTTATGTTTGCATAAAAATATATGTTATTGGGAAGGGCTGGTTTTCTCCTCTCACTCAAGTGTATTAGCAACTTCCTTTTGCATATAATTTTATAGAACTAGATTACAAAAATGAGATAGGGAACCTGGTCCTATCCACCTCCCAGGCTAAAAGTTGAATCATAGGTTGGCATTAAATATTGTTGTATTAGCCATTAAACAATAATAACTTTTCCCAAAGGAGAAAACATAGCTGAAGTGAGCCATCCATGTAAATGTAAATATTTAGCATTGAATTATCTTAATCTTTGCTTAAATTTTGGTATATTGTGATTTCTGGGTCAATTAATTTATTGAGTGAATCTTAATTGTGCACATGCTGTTTGCTATGGCTGCAAAATGGAAAAACAAAGACAAACAAATAAAAAAGTGTTTCTCTTCAACTTTGTAATCCCAAGCATAATAGAGATTCAGAGGAGGATGGAGTATAGGAGAATCAGTAATCCATATTGATATTTTAAACTCCTATAGGAGAATCAATAATCCATATTGATATTTTAAACTCCAGTATGTAGCATACTGGAAATTTTAAGATAAGAATTTATTTGAGTAATAAATCAATCTTTTAAAGAAAGCTGTAAGTATAGGTTTTAAAACCATAGTGCTTTTTAAGAGTTTCCACACATAATACTAAAAGCTGGCTTGAGTGCCACTAGTAGATCAGAGAGCATTTGCCCACTGGCGTACTTTTATTTATGCTAGTTCTCTATCCCTCTCAGGATAGTATTCTTATAGCAATGTGAATGGATTGATATAAGCTTGTTCAAATATTTATTTCAAACTTGCCATAAGAGAAGAGCCTTTAAAAAAAAGCGAATGCAAAGATTTCTTCTTTGTACAGAATATCAGGGAACATAGTGAGATAATCATTGCTAGATTAGACTCAAAAACCGCCTAGGTAATGGTCATTACAATCTCAAGAGACCAGTTAAAGAGCTTTGGTGCTTCCCAAAACTGACAGTCTGATAAAAATTTGTTTAAACACTTTTAAATATAAAATATTCCTCCAAAGGCTCTGTTAATTTTATAAAGTAATAAGGCTCTACTTCAAAAAAATTGGGGGAACAATTTTCTGTCTCTAATTACAGATTAGTAATTACAAGTAATTTGTTGAGTTTATCTTTGAGAAAAATCACAAGGACTAAATTTCATTTAGCAGACTGTATGTATAATTCTTAAACAAAAATTTAAGCAATAATATTTTCTCACTAATAATGCATATACTTAATTAGGATCAATAATCATTATCTCTGTCATTTTTTTCAAATATTGGAATATTTTCTATAGGATAAGTAATTGAAGGAGAGCTAGTATATGAATAGAATGGAGCCCAGAATGAGAAGGATGTGTTGTACAAACTGATGAGACAAAAGAAATACAAACTAAATCATGCTAGCCTTTATGGGATAAGTTGTTGATTTTTATGTTAATACTAAAAATAATGAGAACCAAGGAATTCTTTTAAGGAGGGTGCAGCTACATGATTAGCTTTGCCTTTGGAAAAGATCATTCTAGCTATTATGTTTAGTAGAGATTTAAGAGATCAGGATGGGTTGGTAAGTGAGCAGTGAACTCCCCAAGAAAAGTAAGTTGGTGGGTATAGTGACTTTAGTAAGAGATGATAGAAGCCTGGACTAGAGTGGAAACACCAGCTAGTGAGATGTGGAAAGATTATAGAGAAATCAAAGAATAAAAATAAAAAGTAATTTAATTGAATATGAAGGTTGAAAAGAAGAGCAATATAGAAGCATAATTCTCTTGTTTCTATTCCCACAAGTTGAATGACGTTTCTTTTTTCTGTCTTCTACAGAGAAATCTTTTTGAGGAATGATATATCTTTCCATTAATAGAACAATTTGAGATGAACTTTTGACAGTTTAGCTTCTGAACTCATCCAAGTCTTTCAATTCTGCCAATAATTGTACTTTATTGTATCCTTTCATCTTTTAAATTCCCTGTATATAACTCTGACCTTTCTCTTACATCTTACATTCTTGGCCTCTGTATTTTCTTACATCTATCCTTCCTCTATTGGACATTTTCTTGAGATACTTTCTTTTCTATCTTCCTTCAACTAAATCTAATGTGAAACCATTTTCAAAAATCAGAACCCAAACCAGCCTTTATATTCCCCCACAAAGCAGGGCATTCTCTGAAGAAATCACTGGCGCTCTTTAGGTATACTTTCATGAAGGAGACTGAAAATATTTTGCTTGCTTTGCCATTCTCCATATCCTGAAACACTAAGCTGTCCTTACTTTCTGTATTTTCCATGTAAGCTATGCCATAGTGATTTTTGTAGGTACGCTTTGTGTAAGGATAAATGGTAATACATGACTACAGGCACATTCATTGTCTAATTAACAAATATCTATGCACAATTATGTCATGTACCGTATACATACAAAATTTGTATCATTACAAAAACAAAGCTAATTTTATTCTAAGAAGAAATGAATGCCAATTCCTGGCAAATGTTCTTGCTAATAGACTTCAGCCCTACTTTCTGGGGACAATTAATTATTATACTTGAGTGTAACCGAATGGCCCAAATGTTGTTTAGTTATTCATGTTCTAAGTTATATTTTTCCCATGTGATGAATGTATTAGCTGTCATTAATGTGACAAATACTATTATCTCATTTAATCTTGAAGACCTGTTGCTAAAATTATTTCAGTTCTGCAGATGAGAAAATTTAAGTTCATAGCAGCTAAAACTCTGCTTCAAATGAAAGTAAGGGATAGAGACAAATTCATACTTAGGACTATATGTTTAGAGCTTCTGTCATCCTCATTACTCTAAAATGAGAGGACTCAGGACTTCATCCCAATTGTCTAAGAATTGTCTTTTTAAGATAGTCCCACATCTCTGTTACCTCTTGAATACTTATGTACTGTCCAGAATAATACCTTACTGGATAAAAGATTCCTCTCAAAACTCTTAAGTATTTCTTATAATTGATACAGTAAGAAAAAATTAATATACCTTGGATTTCCTAATAGAAGCCAGGGTAATATAGACTTTTAAGATTTGTATTATTATATTTTATACATATTTTATTCCACAAACAGTGCTTTGAGGTAAATGTTACTTTCTACTCTTAAAAATGAGGAAGCAGTTTACAAAACAGAAAAACATTTTTACATCTATGAATTAGGCCTTTTGAGTATCTTTTTCCATAAGTTTCCCTTTCTTTTACAAATAAGGAAACTCAGTAAGGTGGGGAACTGAAGGGTTAATATAATGACAAGGTTTGTGCATGATATGCTTTTTCAGAGCCCTTAATATACATTCTGCACATTCTGTAGAGTTCATCTAGTAGAACCTGGGTGAAGAATAAGGGTTAGACCACATGCTTGCCAACAATTTTATTGTTTATTCTGAAATATTAAGGGAAAGCTTTCAGAGATATGTCAATAGAATCCCTTTAAAAAAAAAAAAAAAAGGAAAAGACCTCTGATGTATCTGGTTATTCTAGGGCAAAGTATAAATTGCTCATATGAAAAATGAAGGACTCAATTTTGGGCAAGTGCTATTACTATCTAAATGAACTAAATAGTTAGGATGAGTTAGCCAGAAGTTAAAATGAATAAAAGATGAATATGAATTTGAAGTGTATCTATTTATTTCTCTAAAGAATATTCTATTATATGCTAAGAAATTATCATATAATTATATGCTTTTCTAAATTGCAAAAATATAAGCCATTTAAAACACATATTTTGATCACATTATGTAAAATTTAATTCTCAATTTAACTTTGAATTTAATTGAACCTATTTCAGATTAGATTTCCATCAGACTAGAAATTGTTATCTACTTTTGCCAACAATTGTTTGTCAGTGAGTACAAATGATTCATTCATTCCCTCTAGTTTGAAAGTTTAATTGTACCCAGTAATAAAAATTCTTAGAAAATAAAAACTATTGTGAAAATTGCCCCAGAGAGAATGAAATAAATGAAAACAAGTCACTAATAACAGTGAGAGCTAGATTTTGGAAATAAGCTATGAATTAAAGTAGAAAGTTTGGAAGGAGAACATCTGCTATTTTGCCTATTTCTGAATAGAATTTTGAATTTTTACTTTCACCCAGGAAGCCTTTTGATGAAAGAATGCCAACACCTGTGATTTTTTTTTTAAGGAAAAGAACGGCAAAAATGACATGTAAATGTCATTCCCTTGAGAATTATGTCTCTAGAGCAATAGGTGATAAATAAGAAATACTTCCTATGTTTATTCTTTATCTTTAGTTTGAATCATATAAAGGACTAGAGGCCTAGTGCATGAAATTTGTGCACAGGGGTCGGGGGATGTCCCTTAGCTCAAACTGAACCCTGTCCTATCTGGGACCCCTCGAGGGATGCTGGCTCCAAACTGCTGACCTGTCTGCCTCCCTAATTGCCCCTAACCGCTTCTGCCTGCCAGCCTGATCACCTGCTAACCACTACCCTGCCAGCCTAATTGATGTCTAACTGCTCCCCTGCCAGCCTGTTTGCCCCCAACTTCCCTCCTCTGCTGGCCTGGTCACCCCCTAACTGCCCTCCCCTGCAAGCTTGATCACCTCCGACTGCCCTCCCTTGCAGGCCTGGTCCCTCCCAACTGCCGTACCCTCTGGCTATCTTGTGGTGGCCAACTTGTGTCCACATCGGGGCAGGATCTTTGACCACCTGAGGGCAGCCCTCTTATGTGTTGGAATGATGGTCAATCTGCAAATTGCTCTTTTATTAGATAGGATAGAGGCCTGGTGCATGGGTGAAGGCCAGCTGGTTTGTCCTAAAGAGTGTCCCAGATTAGGGTGAGGGTTCCCTTGGGGTCAGGAGTGGCCTGGGCAAGGAGCCTGTGGAGGTTTGCAGGCCGGCCACAACCCCCAGCCACCCAAGCAGAGGCCCTGGAATCTTGGATTAATCTATGTCTACAATTGAAACTTTGTAGCCTGGAGTGGAGCCAAGCCTTCTGGTTGCTCCAGGGCGGCAGCCATTTCTGTTTGAAACACTGTAGCCTACAGTGGAGGCCTAGGCCAACAATGGCAGACTGGAAGCTTAGCTTGCTCCATTGTCAGGGAAACCAAAGCCTCTGTTCTCTCCAGCTCAGTGACTGCTGCCATTTCTGTATCTTTTATAATTGAATCTTTGTAGCATTGAATGGAGGCCTAGGCAGGCGGAAAGCTTGGCTTCCTCTGTTGCTAGGGAAACCCAAGCCTTCCTCCTGCTCTCAGTGGTGGCAGCCATCTTGGTTGGGATTTATTTGCATAATTTGCCCCTGATTGGCTGGTGGGCGTGGCTGTGGGCATGGCTCGTGGACATGACAAAGGTATGGTCAAATTGGCATATTAGTCTTTTATTAGATAGGATATTTAATTTTATTCCATGACCTTTTTGTTGTTTGTTTGTTTGTTTGTTTCTTTTTTTTTTTACACCATATCCTAGATTCTGTATTTGGGATGTTAAATGGATTGGGCAATGGCTATTACGTAACCGAGATAGTTAGGGAAATCAAACAAGATCTCTAAAAGAAGAATCCTCAATGCAGAGAGATGGCCTCCTCCTTTATCTTGTTGTGTGGCTGGCAATGAGTTCCTTCAAGATGGATTTCCAGAAGGGGATGCCTCTTTGAAATGGCTGTATTAAGCAATCAAGCTTAAGTCAGAGCTCACACTACCATTACCCACATGTTTGTGGTTGGTACATATCTACTGCAATACCAGTCCTGTGAAAGTATATCACATACAATTACAGCTGTAGGCTATACCATCCAGATTTGTATAAATATACTCTTTCATGTCTGGTCAATAATGAAATATCCTAATGACAGTATCAGAACATACTCCCATGCTTAAGTAGTGTATGACTTTTATACCCAAAATAATTGAAAGCAGATATCTCAAAGAGATATCTATGTATCTATGGTCACCTTAGCACTTTTCACAATAGCCAGAAGGAGGAAATGACACTAATGCCCAACAAATCCTATGTAATAAAAGGCTAATATGCAAATTATCCTTTTGGGAGTTTAATCACTTGCTATGCAGTGCACTGTCCAACAGGGGGTGGTGCAGAATGAAGGAAGGCCCCGATTGGCCCTGATTGCTAGCCAGGCCTAGAGAGCTTAACAATGCATGAATTTCATGTACCAGGCCTCTAGTGTATGTTTAAACAATGAAATTTTACTTCATCTTAAAAAAAGGAAGTTCTGACACATGCTACACATGCATGAACCTTGAAAACCTTATGCTAACTGAAGTAAGCCATTCATAAAAAGACAAATGCTACATGACTCCACATATATGAGATACCTAGAGTAGACCAATTAGACACAGAAAGTAGAACGGGGTTGTCAGGAGTTGGAGGGGGGACGGACTGGGGAGTTGTTGTTTAATGGGTATAGAGTTTCAATTTTACCAGGTGAAGTCTTCAGGAGATTGATTGCACTATGTGAATGGACTTAACATTACTGAACTGTATGTTTAAAAAGTGTCAAGATGATACATTTTATGTGTATTTTACTGTAAGTTTTTAATTATCTTTCATAAATGAAGGCTAAATATAATTTCAGATTATAGATTATCATTAAACTATAGGAACATTAAAATATGTAATTCAGAGAGAAGAGAAATGATCACAGAAGAAAGGTCCATGATGAAAGGGGGAATGAGGAAGAACAAAAATTGGTTGACATGTAGATAATCCTATATGCAAAAGAACTCCTTGTCAATTGTCTTAATGTTTTTCCTATAAACTGGACCTACTGACACCAGGATCTTGAGGTTGAGCACAAACATTTCTCAGGAAATTAAGCATGACTTCAATGGAGGAGATTCCAACTCTCTCTCTCTCTCTCTCTCTCTCTCTCTCTCTCTCTCTCTCTCTCCTCTCTCTCCTCTCTCTCTCTCTCTTTCTCACACATACACACACACACACACACACACACAGCTACACAACAATATAAAGAATGAGGCCATCTCTCTTCATTGAGGCTCCTTCTTTTAGAGATCTTGTTTGATATCTCTAACTATTCTTGTGCTTTAAATTCTCATTCTTATGTTTCAAATTCACCAATAAAGAGTGAGTCCTTTAAATCCAAGAACTCATCTCCAATCTCAATAAAAGTGGAACCCCAGGACTCTGTGTGCAGTGCGCTTTCCCCGCCAACTTGACTGTGTGCCTCTGGTGTGCTTTGAGTATTTCTGAGCCTATAAGTAATAAACTTTTGTACTCCAAGGTTTGCTAATGGTTACTGCTCAAGGGTGTCTTACAATTGTAATAAGAACCCAATGTCCAGGTGCCACATTGCTTTAGGAAGGGTAAGTGTCTGTGAAAAGGTCACAGGGATCCAGGTGAGTGCCTTCAGGCATTTGTCCCCAATAGCATACTATAAATAGAGAACGGCATAAAATAGCAATGCCTTGGGCCACCACGTTAGACGGCTATGATGTCACTATGGCTAAAATGTCACTAGGTAACAGAAATTTTTAGCTCCATTATAATCCTATGGGCCACCTTCATATATGCAGTCTGCTCTTGACCAAAATATCGTTATGCAGCCCTTGACTTTATACCCAAAAGTGGAATTGCTGGATCATAAGGTAATTCTATTTTTAATTATTTGAGGAACTGCTCTACCATCTCCCACCATTTCACATTCCTACCAATAATACACATGTTCCAATTTTTTCAAAACCCTCTTAGCACTTATTTTCCAATTTCTTTAAAAAAGTGTTTTGTTGTTATAGTAGCCATTCTGAGTGTGAGGAGGTAATGAATGGTGGTTTTGATTTGCACTTCCTAGTGATTAGTGATGTTGAGCATCCGTTCATGCTGACATTTCTATATCTGTTTTTGGATAAATGTATATTCAAGCCCTGTGCCCCTTTTTAAAGACAATTATTTGTGTTTTTGTTGTTATAGTATAATAATTGTGTTGACTATAAATTCCAAGTTTAGAGTTGTTTTCTTTCAATCTTCTTTAGGTATCATTCCACATTGCTATCTTGAACCTCCATGTTTATCTAATTGTCATTCTTTTATAGGTCTTTTTCTCTTCTTTTCTATTTAGCTGCTTTTCATTTTTTATTTTTCCTCATGACAATATATATATTTTTTTATTTAGCCACTAAGAGTATTGTGCCTCCTATGAGGTCATGTCTTTCATCAGCCTGGAGGGAAAACAGAAAAAACCCTCAAATGTTATCTCTTACCATTTTCTCTAACCCAGTCCCTCTATCCCCACCTTTGGAAACTGACTACCTGTGCAAGACGATTCATTCTAACCTCCAATTCCTTTGATCGTTTTTGTTTCTCTGTGTTGGCGCTGGCCAACGTCCTGTCCTTCGATTTGCATTGCAGTTTACTAGATAATATGCCTACATTTTTGCACCTGATACATTTTTTTATATTGTACCTGATACATTTTTTATATTGTATTTTTAAAAGTATGTAAAAGTTACTTTGGTTCTCATTTATATCTATGAGAAATATAAAAATAAATTAATGCACCTTGCTTATTATTTCAAAGCATATTTTTATTTTAATATATCCCACTCATTTTTTTATCTTACACATAAATCTTTAAAGACATTTTATTTTAAAATATTCTTCTTTTTGAACAGGCCAATTATTTTTCCCCAGTAACCTATTGCTGAGGATTTAGACCCTTCTGGTAATACCTGAGTGTGTTCTTATTTAGCTATCCTACTTGTTTGAGTTTAAGGTCTGAACCCTCTGAACTGCAAATCCCCAAGTCCCTCATTCTCATTGCAAGGTTTTGCCCCTATGGCTACACATGCCTCTCTGTATTGTTATTTTTTAAAGATATTTTTATTGATTTTAGCTCACACATCTTAAAATTATAGATTGTGCATGTTATGAATCAATTCATTAATGATATTTATTTTGAAGGTAATGTTGTTTATATTTGAGGATGAGAGCTATAAAGATAAGTTAGCAAGGACCCTGCCCTCAAGAAGTATATGTGATAGTAGAAATATGTCAGCAAATAACTATACCATTATGTTGAATGACATTAGCCACATAATTCCTTAGAGGTTGGAAAGGACAGGACACCTTTGGAAATCTGAAAACATATCAGTATGACTGACATGTAAGATAATTGTTAAAAATAGTGAGAAATAGAACTGGGAAGGTAGTTATATTCAGGTTATATAGAAAACCAGGCTAAGGAATTTAGACATCACTTTCTAAGTGGTTGGAAGCAATGGAATACTATAGGGCAAGCAGAGGTCATGATCCAGAGCTCTTTCGTTAGAAAAATGACCTGGCAGCAACTAAATCAACTGCTTGGAAGAGGAAAAGACTGGATGCTATTGTGGTATTTAAGATAGAAGTAGATTTAGGAGAGCATGAACCATATAATTGACAAGTACTAAATAGTAATAGTTTACATTGGCTAGCTTTTCAGTTTACCAGTGCACTATAGTCTCTAGGATGGGATTAGGACTCAATCAGAATGAATTTTGAGCAGCAGAGACAACCTCCCCCCCCCCAAAAAAAAAGTAAAACAACAAAAAGCAACAACCACAAAAAACACTACTATGCATTACCATGTATTTTAGAGGAAATAAAAACTAATTTCATTATTCTTACCATTACCAAGCAATCCAGAATAAAAATACAGAAGATACTAAGTCCTTGGGTTGGCAAAGTAGTCCACAAACCTGCATTAAGCTACATAAATACATATTTTATCTAAAAAAAAGCATATTATGCTATAGAGAGGGAGGAATCAAGATGGCAGCATAGGTAAACACCTATCTTGCTGCCCCAACACAACAATTTCAAAACTACAACTTAATGACAGAACAGACATCATCCAGAATCACCAGAAAGCTGGTTGAGTGAAAAATTCACAAATAAAAGTAAAGATAGGACACTGTGACTCAGAGGAGCAATGAAGGGCAGCGTTGGAAGACACGCACAGACTCAGAGGTTTGGAACCATGCATGCACACGAGCAGATAGGACAGACGGCTGCAAACTGAGCTGGTTTTCTCAAATGGAGGGAGACAAAGGCATCCCACTGAACTGAATCCCCAGTTCCAGGTGAGGTCCAGGGAACCCACACTCATACCAGATGAAACTGGATGGTAAGGAAGCACTCTGAAACTTGGGTGCTCCAGAGATCTGCAAGCTTGTGGAGAGGGCACACAAATTTGGGAACAGCAGAAATGCATGAATGTGCAGAGAGGACTTGTGACTTGCTATCTCGTTCGGGAAACCACCAGACTGCATTGTTTTACAACACTGGGTGAGACTTTGGGTGTACAGACTCATTTGGGGAGAGGCTGAATTGTCCGACAGCAGGTAGAGCTCGACAGCAGCTTTCTCTCAGAGGTGCTTGCAGCCATTATTACCCAGCATAGACACTCAAGTGCCACATAGGGCAGAGCTGACAGAAATCAAACTTCCTGCTCAGCCTGGAGACTCTGCCCACCCAACCTGAGCACAGCTGATCCGCACAGTCAATTGGCCTGGAGATCAAACCCTCCTAGTGCTAACAACAATAATCTAGGCTTAACTTCAACAAGACTGTGCAACCCATAAAGGGATGCTGCAAGAGTATCAGCCTAAGGTAACAGGGGAGGCTGAGCCACCGTCCCTTAGAGGACATCTACCACACAAAGCTAATCGACCAACTCAGGAAAGCAGCCACAATGCAGAGATATGGAAAGAAATCAGATGTAAAAGAAATGGAGGAAAAAAAACAACTGGACATAGAGTTCAAAACCACGGTTATAACGTTTTTCAAGAGGCTCCTAGAAAGGGCAGATGAACTTGAGACTTTCAGACGATATGAATGAGACCTTCAAGGATATGAAAAAGGACCAACTAGAAATTAAGCATACACTGACTGAAATAAAAAATATTGTACAAAGACCTAAAAGCAATCTAGAGGACCACAAGAACCAAGTCAAAGATTTGAAATACAAAGAAGCAAAATCCACTCAGCCGGAAAAACAAGAAGCCAAAATTATCCAAAAAATTGAAGACAGTGTAAGGGGCCTCTAGGACAACATCAAGCATACCAACATCCGAATTATAGGGGTGCCAGAAAAAGCGAGAGGCCAAGACAATGAAAACCTATTTTAAGAAATAGTGACTGAAAACGTCCCCCACCTGGTGAAAGAAATTGACTTAAAAGTCCAAGAAAAGCACAGAACCCCAATATATAGGAATCCTCAGAGGACCACACCGAGACACATCATAATTAAAATGCCAAGAGCAAAAGACAAAGAGAGAATATTAAAAGCAGCAAGAGAAAAAGTTACCTATAAGGGAGTACCCATACGATTGTCAGTGGGTTTCTCAACAGAAACTATGCAGGCCAGACAGGAGTGGCAAGAAATATTCAAAGTAATGAATAGCAAGAATCTACAACCAAGATTACTCTACCCAGCAAAGCTATCATTCAGAATTGAAGGTCATATAAAGTGCTTCACAGATATGAAAAAACTAAAGGAATTCATCACCATCAAAACAATATTATATGAAATGCTGAAAGATATTCTTTAAGAAGAAGAAGAAGAAAAAAGGTAAAAATAAAAATTATGAACAACAAATACACATCTATCAACAAATGAATCTAAAAATCAAGTAAATTAATAATCTGATGAACAGGATAAACTGGTGAATAGAACAGGATCATGGACATAGAGAGGGAATGGACTGACAATTCTTGGTGAGAAAAGGGGTGTGGGAGGTGCAACAAGAGACTGGACTAAAATCATGCACCTATGGGAGAGGACAGTGGAGAGGAGGTTAGGGCAGAGGGTGGGATGGGTACCAGGTGGATGGGAGTTATAGAGGGGAAAAAAGAGGAACAATGTAATTAATAAACAACAATAAAGATTAAATATTTAAATAAATAAATAAAGCTACTATTAAAAAAAGTAATATGCAAATTAACCATAAATCTGTTATACCCACAAGCCATGCCTACTAGCCAGCCAGGAGCGAGTATGCAAATTAATCATGACTAAGATGGCTGTAGCCAGGGAGATAGTGGCAGTGAGGCTTGGGTTTTTTGGCGATGGATGATGCCAAGCTTTCTGCACACCCTGGTCGTCCCACCCCTCAGCTTAAGGCTACAAAGTTTCAATTAAAATGGCAGCAGCCATGGAGCCGGAAAAAGCAAGAGGCTAGTGTTTCCCCTAGTGATGGAGGTAGCCAAACTTTCTGCATACCCTGGCTGACCCAGGCCTTCACTCCAGGCTACAAAGTTTCAATGACAGAAAATAAATAAACCCCAACAGAAATGGCTGCCGCCATGGAGTGAGCAGAAGGCTTAGCTCAGCTCCAGGCAACAAAGTTTCAATTGTAAAAGAAAAATAAATCCCAGATACCTCTGCTTGGGTCATTGTTGGTCATTGCTGGCCTGCAAACCACCACAGGCCTCTCGTCCAGGCCACCCCACACCCCAAGGGAACCCCCATCTTGATCCGGGACACACTTCAGGGCAAACCAACTGGCACCTACCCATGCATCAAGCCTCTGTCCTATCTAATAAAAGAATAATATGCAGATTGACTATCACTCCAACACACAAGATGGCTGTCCCATGTGGACACAAGATGGCCACCACTAGATGGCCAGCAGGGAAGGGCAGTTGAGAGGAATCAGGCCTGCAAGAGAGGGCTTTTATGGGCGATCAGGCCAGCAGGGAAGGGCAATTGGAAGGGACCAGTCTTATAAGGGAGGGCAGTTGGGAGTGACCAGGCTGGCAAAGGAGGGCAGTTAGGGGCAAATGGGCTAACAGGGGAGCAATTATGGATCAACCAGGCTGTCAGGGGAGTGGTTAGGGGATGATCAGGCTGGCAGGCAGAAACAGCTAGTGGCAATCAGGAAGGCAGGCAGGCGAGCAGTTGGGAGGCAGCAGTCCTGGATTGTGAGAGGAATGTCTGCCATCCCTTGAGGGGTCCCAGATTGGAGAGGGTGAAGGCTGGGCTGAGGGACATGCCTCCCCTTCACAAATTTTGTGCAATGGACCTCTAGTCATATAATGAAATAGTCACAGCAATCCTATGTTTTATCTATAATTACCCTAATCTATTATATAAAATAGCTAATATGCTAAGTGTCCATTGGGTAATGACCTCACATAGCAATGCCTGGATTTCTTTCCCTAGTGACTAGTCTCCTTGCAGTTTCTTCAGCCCGGAAACATTGCTTTATTTCCAGGTGGAAACATTTTACACTTTAACTATATATCTGTGAAGCATTTTCCCATGCCTCATCTCATTTGTTCCTCACGGAAGTCCTGGAGTAGGTAGGTAAGAGACTTGGTGGAATCCCATTTTCTTTTCATTATCCAGAAAATAAAGATTTAGAAAGCTTAGAAACTTGAACTGACTGAAAAGAAGAAAGAAATGGCAGACCTTGAAAATGACCAGGTTTTCTCACTGTGCAGAATATAGTCAATTTAGTTTTCCAATAAGAGGCCAAAATTTAAGTGACTTGATTAAAAACAAAAAACAGGTACACAACCTAAAACATAAAGCCAGATCTCATTATAATATGATTTATCTCTCAGCAACCAATTAACTCGAGAGTGAAGGAAAATGAGGAATAAGTATCCTTGATGGGGCAAATAATGAAGTATCAGACATGGCCAGATTGAGCTTTACAGAGGTGTTGTGTTACTTTTTTTTTTCTGTCTCTCTTTCTTTCTATTTTTTTTTTTTTCATTTTAGAAAAGAAGGAACTGGATAGGTTAAATAAAAATAAATTTCAAATTTTGAATTTAGAAATGAAGTTCATATTCTAATCCACCAATATACCAATCAATTAATGTTGAAAGGTAACTTGCGGAGTGAGAGGGTGTTGATTAGAGTAACTGAAACTTGAGAAATATCTTCTAAGGGTACTGTCATTAAAACTTATTTAGAAACAATTTAAGGATTTTTGATCAGGGAAGACAGTGTGCTTGATCTCCGGGACATCTGCTGGGGTGGTGGCCCCAGGCCACAGTATACTTTAGAGCTGACCCAGAACTGCCAGGCCACCATGTCTTGTTTTGCTCTGTTTAATTTTCAAGCAGTTTGCAAATTTTGCATCTGGAACCTTCACTTTCTGGTGCAAATCTAGCTTTGTGGCATTTTTTGAAAATGATAAATAGGGAGATGTAGCAATTTGATAAAGTAAGTAGCAGTGACTATGGGGTTCTGGAGGCACTTACATTGGAGCCTCTGCTTGGAACAGTGCTAACTGCAAGGGGGAGTTAGTTAGAACTTTCAGAATCTCACTCCTTCCCACACCTGCTTAGTCAATATCTTCATTTTAAACAGTCTCCAGCTGTCATGTAAGCTTGAGTACTCAGAAGGTATAGTCCACTAACACATTTTTAAAAATAAATCTTTATTGTTCAGATTATGACAGGTGTTTCTCTTTTTCCCCCATAGCTCCCCTCCACCTGATTCCCCACCCCAGCCCATGCCCTTACCCCCCTCCAGTGTCTTCATCCTTAGGTGTAAGATTTCTGTCCAATCTCTTCCCACACCCCTCACACCATCTGCCCCCTGACAATTGTCAGTCCACTTCCTTTCTATGTCCCTGATTCTATTATATTTATCAGTCCATTCTGTTCATCAGATTTTTTATTTACTTGATTTTTGTATTCACTTGTTGGTAGGTATGCATTTTTTGTCATTTTTGTGTTCATAGTTTTTATTTTTACCTTTTTTCGTTTCTTCTTCTTCCTCTTCTTCTTCTTCTTCTTCTTCTTCTTCTTCTTCTTCTTCTTCTTCTTCTTCTTCTTCTTCTCCTTCTCCTTCTCCTTCTTCTCCTTCTGCTTATTCTTATTCTTATTCTTATTCTTATTCTTATTCTTATTCTTATTCTTATTCTTATTCAAGAATACCCCTCAGCATTTCATATAATCCTGGTTTGGTGGTGATAAACTCCTTTAGCTTTTTCTTATCTGTGACGCTCTTTATCTGACCTTCAATTCTAAATGATAACTTTGCTGGGTAGAGTAATCTTGGTTATAGGTTCTTGATGTTCATCACTTTGAATATTTCTTGCTACTCCCATTTGTCCTGCATAGTTTCTGTTGAGAAATCAGCTGACAGTCATATGGGTGCTCCCTTGTAGGTAACAAACTAGCTGCTTTCAAGATTCTCTCTTTGTCTTTTGCCTGTGGCATTTTAATTATGATGTGTCTTTTTGTGGTCCTCTTTGGATTCCTCTTGTTTGGGGTTCTCTATGCTTCCTGGACTTATAATTCTATTTCGTTCACCAGGTAGGGAAAGTTTTCTGACATTATTTCTTCTAATAGGTTTTCAATATTTTTCTCGCTCTCTTCTTCTGGCACCCCAATAATTTGGACGTTGGTATGCTTAAAGTTGTCCCAGAGGGCTCCTCACACTATCTTCTAATTTTTAGATTCTTTTTTCTTTTAGTTTTTCTGATTGGGCATTTGTTGTTTCCTCATATTTCAGATCTTTGGTTTGATTCTTGAGGTGTTTTGATCTACAGTTGAATTTTTGTATATTCTTTATTTCAGACAGTGTATGCTTAATTTCTGACTGGTCCTTTTCCATTTTCTTTGCTTTCTCATTAAGGTCCTTGAAGGTCTCACTAAGCTCCTCGGAGGTCTCGTCAAGTTTCTTGGTGGTTTTTAGATGATTCTTGAGTAACCTTATAAATGTGGTTTTAAACTCTATGTCCAGTAGTTTGCTTTCCTCCATTTCTTTCATTTGTGACATGTTTCTTTTTCTCCGCACTTTGCCGCTTCCCTGAGTTGATGGAGTGGAAGAAATGCTGTGCTGGAGACATACTTATGGGGCAGGAATGCAGGAATTGCTTCAGTGGGACTTTGGTCTTCACTGAGTCTGCCTCTTAAATGTGTTACATATAGATGTGAGTACTTGAAATCTGGTTTTGTCTCACACTGACCTCTAGATACACTAGTCTGTGGATCTTCAATGGGGTGCAGGTTAGCTACTGTCTGAAGCCACCCAGCAGAAGCTACAGCAATAACTACAATTTTCTCCTCTTTGCTTGGGGTTTGGAGGTTTTGGAGCTGTCTGACCATAGCTTCAGTTTGTTAGGTTAAGCTGCAATATGGCAGGCCATTTATATGCAGAAGCCGCTGTGTGAGCTTGGGTGAGTTTGTAGATTGTGCAGGGCAGAGTCTCAAGGTGTCGCTAGTTTAGGGTGCGGCAAAAAGCAATGGCTGCCAGTCAGCCATCTCTGCCTCTCCGTGTTTCCAAGTCCCTGCATCCTGTGCCCCAGCACAGTAAACAATGATTGCTATGCGCACCTCTGCAGCAAGCCACCCTCATTTTCCAGCCCAATGGTAGACAGTTCCAGCTTTCCTCAATAGGATTTTGGGTCCCCAGCGTCTGCCCAGAAACTGGAGTTCAGAGTAATCAGGAGCTTGGGTCCCCTCAGGTTGAAAAAAGCAGCCCACCCAGTCACCCAACACCAGCCCAGTTCACGTGCCTCCGTACTCAGCTTTTCAGGACTTATGCACTGTCCCAGTGCTCTTTTGTCTTTCCTCTAGTTGTGGAACTTCCACTCAGCCAGCTTTCCCGTGGTTCTGGGTGAGACATTTTGTCTTTTAATTGTAATTTTGAAATTGTTGTGCGAAGCAGCAGTTTAAGTGTTTAGCTATGCTGCCATCTTGGTTTCTCCAGCTCTAACACATTTTTTTAAACTTTGTAAAATCAAGCCAAGGCCAACTTGGAGTTATAAAATGCCACAGGTAGGGGACTAAACTGGCCTACTTTATATGTTAATATACTGAAAAGATTTTGTAATATCTATCATTGTTAAGACTTTATTTTATTTCTTTAATTAAAATGTGCAATTATATTTAAGCCTAAATTCCATCACTTATTTTTTTAAATGCCTAATTGAATATTCAAGGAATAACAACCCAAATATTCATATTGGCAATAATGTACTGAAACTTAATTAGATTTCAGTAATTTCTATAGAATCCACATTGGAGGAATGTTAAAAAGGTTTTAGTTTCATTGTTCATATCTTAGTTAATTTCACTTAACTTTGTATTTTGAAAGATGTTCAAGTCTATTAATTCTTTTAGGAAAGTTGAATTGTTTTATTTCATTTCAGTAACAAATTGCCACCTAAAACATAAAATAGCTCATTTGTTGATGCTTCACAAGTACTTCTCTTAACTAGAAAGATGTGCTACCAACTGGAGAAGCTATTACTGTAATTTGAATTTCGTCACCTTGAACCACAGGACTGCAGCTTGTTTCTGCTGCTAAATTTTTACTGGTGAATCATGGACTGTTAGTGTAATTTCAATGCTAATTGAGGTGTCAGGTTTCAAAATGGCTGGGCAGTAAGACATTAACGATTATTCATGTTTTAAGAAGAGCTGATAAGGGAATGAAATTCCAATCTTGTACAATTTTAGCTAACAAATTAAAATGTAAATTAAAATTTCCCTGAGATGGAAAATAACTTACTTAAAAAGCTGAAAGAATGAGAAACTTCATTTACTTTTAATTTTCTTTTTTTCTATTTTGTAGATATTCAGAGTATCAGAGGGCTAGCAGTGGATTGGGTCTCACGGAATTTGTACTGGATTAGCTCAGAATTTGATGAAACACAGATTAATGTGGCAAGACTAGATGGCTCTTTGAAAACCTCAATTATTCATGGAATTGATAAACCACAGTGTCTGACCGCACACCCAGTCAGGGGGTAAAGTATGATTATTTTTTAAGTTTTTCTAAAATTTCACACACTTTTGCTCTGATTTTATATTAAAAAGAAATTTATCACTCTGTAAATTATATAATTGTCTATATATAATATGACCACTATGCTGTATACCTGAAACTAATATCAAATAATATTGAATATCTACTATACCTGAAAATAAAAATAAAAATATCTTAGTTTAATTTAGGGAACACATATATGTTATATAGTCAGAAAACCTAATGTGAATATAGAAATTATAAAAGGGATCCCTGGTTAGAGATTTTTCTTATTTGCACAAAATCAGATTCTTATACATTATATAAAATCTCATTAATTTTTGTTTATAAGGAATCACAATTTTTAAAATGCATGAAAAAGTCATTGATTGCTTTTCAAGAACAAATTGTTAATAACATTTACCACATGTTGCTATCATAAATAGATTAGACTCTCCCATTTACTGGTTAGTCATCATGTACCCAGATAGAAAGCTTGTGTGGGACTAAAATAAATTCTTTCCTCTTAGCACTTTCCATGGGAATGGTTGATATGACTGTTCCTTCCTAACATGCCTGATTTTTCAAAACCAACATAATTCAATATTGATGCATTACTTTTAATAGCAAGAATTTATGGTAATCATAGTTAAATATTCAATTGTGAATATAGAAGGTAAAAGAAAATTGTCCTGTAGTTACAGGAAAAAGCAAGAGTGATGCTTTTTTCCCAGGCAAATATGAAGGTTACTGTAAGCAAGTGGCTCGTCAATTTGGGGCCTTCTTACAAGAAATTAATACTGGGCTAAAAATTTACTTTAACATTAATTTTGTTCTTTTGTGTATATTGCTAGTCAACAAGCAGAATATACCTAACATTTTAATCTATATCTTTTTTTAATTAAGGAAACTCTACTGGACAGATGGAAACACAATCAACATGGCAAACATGGATGGCAGTAACAGCAAAATTCTTTTTCAGAATCAAAAGGAACCAGTGGGTAAGTTGTCCTTTGAATAATCATTGCAATTTTTACATGTTAAAACTGTATTATACAATGTATCTCTGATCTAGAACCTGAAACAAAATATTACAGATTAGTAATAGAAATTAAATTATGAAATTTTCCATCTTATTAAATCCACTAGGTCTATGTGGGGTAAGGAGAAAACAATCCTTTTATGGATAAAAATAAAAGCCTTTTGATTAGAGTCTTTTTACAATTACTTAAGCACTAGAGTTCCTTAAAACTTAATGTAAGTTATAAATACCTTATTTTTACTGGTAAATGTCTGTGTTGCCTCAGTGCCAATATATTATACTAAGACTTCCCCATCATTATTGTGCCATTATTAATAGTTAGAATGATTTGAGGTTAAGTTGTTGCTATTTTATTTTTATTCACTGTCAGTTGTGTTCAATTAGTTTGTGTTTGTTTTTTTTTCACCTTTGCCACTCATGTATATTATTTGTTAAAAGACCATAATTTTCTTTTCAAATTATAATCACTCATCCTTCATAATTTCTAATATTTCTTTGAGAGGTGGGGATTATCATATTGCTTATTTGTCATCTCAGAATACCTTTCTGAAAATCCATTAATGAAAGTGGATTTTGATATTATATTAAATGTGAAAATGGTGGAATATACAAAAGAAAATAATAATTTTGAATTTCATATAGTATAGTTTTAGTTTGGGAGTAAAATCAATACACCATGAAGCTTTTAAACTTTTTTTTCAGTTTTAGAAATGTGGAAGTACTCTTACTTAAAGTAGGTTATTTTTAATAGTGATGATTCAATAAAGGTGTAGTATCAACAATATTTGCAATAAATGTTTTTTTCATATGTAAACATCTCATATAAAATGATACTTTAACAGCTCTTTTCCTTGGACTGTTCTAAGATTTGATACACAACTGAAATACCAAGTAGTGTTCAAAATTAAAGTAAAATGAAATGCTAACATTTCTATGTGGAAGATGATAGAACAAAAGAAACAAGAGGCTCTAAAGATTGGGACCCATACAAATGACTTACTTGGAACTAAATCAATTCAGTTAGCACTTATCTGTAGCTATTCAGAATATTTAAAATCTGAAAATGAGTATGATGGAAATAGTACAAGCAAATAAAGTCCTTATATTGTAATGGCTACATGCTTGCTTCTTTAATGAAAAAAAAACCTTATTGTCTTTAATGCTCAATATCCATTTCTCTGCTCAAAATAAAGAAAAAAAAAAACTAACAGCTTATATTAGAAAAGTTTACAAGAAAGAAATTAGTGTTTCTATTTACACTTTATAGTTGGTCCCTCAGATTTTACTTGCTAAATGATATTTTAACTGTATATGGATGAAGACTCAACCTTTAGTAACAAATATTAGATGTCTATTCCATGTCAGTTATTATTATATTTGAAAATTACTTTTAAATGAATAAAAATCACAATTTTTAATTTTAATTTTAATTTGTGCAATATACATTTTTTTTTACCAGAAAAAACAACACAGAATCTTTATAACAAAGTATAACTTAATTAGAATTGTGTATGTTATTTGACTTAGAAATTTATTGAGTAAACAGATTTTTTAGTATCAGATTTCTATATTTGACCTATTGATAAGAATTTTATGCTATCCTTCTCCTAAAGGGTGCAAGAGAATAAATCATTTTAGATTTCTTTAAACTTAGTGACCTTAGGAAAATTAATGTTTGCTTGTGGTGCGGGCTTTTCTCATCTGTAAACTCAAGAAAAAATATTTAATAAAGAGAATTGAATGGATAAAAGTTATAAGAAGCACATCTGGCCTTTAATAGTACAACCTTAAACAGAAGTAATGGAAGATATATTGGGTCCAATAGACAGGAATATGAATTACTTGATTGTCTGTAGTATATTCTATTCTAATAAAAGAGTAATATGCTAATTAGACCAGACATCTTCCAGACAGCCTTCCAGACAAAGCCACGGAGGCAGGGCCAAGGCAGAGGCAGTTAGTGGTGATCAGGCTGATAAGGGAGAGCAGTTAGGGGGATCAGTAGGCAGAGGGGTTAGGGATGATCTGGCAGGCAGGCAGGCAGGCAGGCAAGCAGTTAGGAGCCAGTGGTCTCGGATTTAGGATCAGGCCTAAACCAGCAGCAGTCATACATCCTCCAAGGGTTCCAGATTAAAGAGGGTGCAAGCCACGCTGAGGCCCCCTCCTCCACTATGCATGAATTTTATGCACTGGGCCTCCAGTTAAGAGTATAAATGAATTGAATAAGGATAATCATAGAATATAATCCATAGAAATCTAGCAAAAGAATACATATTTTATTTTATAGCTTAAAATTTAATACTGAGTTTCCTTTTCTGATAGTTCATTATTGGTGCATAAAAATGCTACTGATTTTTAGGTATTTATTTTGTATCCTGCTACTTTACTAAATGCATTTACCAGTTCTAATAGTTTATTAGGAGAACCTTTAGAATTCTCTACATAGAATATCATGTCATCTGCAAATAATGACAGTTTTCAGTTTTCCTTTCCAATTTGGATACCTTTTATTTTATTTTATATTTTCTTGTCTGATTGATGTGGCTAGGACTTTCAGTTATATGGTGAATAAGAATGGTAAAAGTAGACATCCTTGTCTCATTGTCTAATTTGTTGGCATAAGAGAAATGCTTTCAATTTTGCACATTGACTATGATGTTTACTCTGGTTTGTTAAATATGTCATTTGTTCCCTTGAGGTATTTTCCTTCTATTCTCACTTTGCTGAGTTTTTAACGTAAATGGGTGTTAGGTTTCATCAAATGATTTTTCTGCATCTAGAGATTTGATTATGTGATTTTTATTCTTCATTTGTTTTGTGGTGTAACACATTTATTGATTTGCACGTATTGTAACAACCTTTCATCCCCAGAATAATCCTACTTGATCATGGTCTCTGATCTTTTTCATGTATTGATGGATCCGGTTTGCTAATATTTTGTTGAGGATTTATTTAAGCAGCTATGTTCATCATGAATATTGGCCTATATATTTTTTTCTTTGTAGTGTCATTTTTTTCTGGTTTGGTAATTAAGACAATGCTGGCCTCATAAAAAGAACTTGGGAGTCTTTGCTCCTCTTTAATTTTTTGGAATAGTTTGAAGAAGATAATTGTTTCTTTTTCTCTGAATGTTTGGTGAAATTCCCATATGAAGCCACCTGGTCCAGGAATTTTATTTGTTGGGAGGTTGCTATTTTTTAATTTTTATTACTGCTAAATTTCACTAGTTGTAATCTGTCTATTCAAATTCTCTGATTCCTCCTGATTCAGTTTTGGAGCATTGTATGTTTCTAGGAATTTGTCCATTTCTTCTGTATTGTCCAGTTTGTTGGTATAAAGTTGTTCAAAATATTTTCTCACAATTCTTTGTATTTTGTTGATATCAGTTGTTACTTATCCTCTTTCAGTTCTGATTTTATTTATTTGGGTCCTTTCTCTTTCTCTTGCTTAGTCTAATTAAAGGTTTGTCGTCATATTTATATTTTAAAAGAATGGCATTGGATTTTATTGATCTTTTGTCTTATATTTCTAGATTCTATTTTTTTTCTGCTCTGATCTTTATTGCTTCTTCTACTCATTTTGGGATTTGCTGTTGTTTTTTCAAGTTTCTTTAAGTATAAAGTTAGATTGTTTATTTGGGACTTTTTCTGTTTCTTGAGATAGGCTTGTAATGTTATTAATTTCCCTCTTATGCCTGCATTTGCTGTGTCCCATAGATTTTAGATTATGTGTTTTCATTTTCATTTTTTTAGGGTATCTTTTAGTTTCTTCTTTGATCTATTGTTATCCATTCATTGTTTAATAACATTGTTATTTAGCCGCCATGTCTTTGTGGGTTTTTCAGTTTCCTTCTTATGATTGATTATTAGTTTCATATCATTATAGCCAGAGAAGATCCTATATTATTTTAAGATTATAAAAATATTTTTTATTTATTTTAAATAGAGAGATGATGGGAGAGGAGGGAGGGAAGGAGGGAGGGAGGGAGGGAGGGAGGGAGGGAGAGAGAGAGAGAGAGAGAGAGAGAGAGAGAGAGAGAGAAACATCAGATGTTTGCCTCCCATATACATCTTGACCAGAGATTGAACCCATAATCTAGGACTGTGGCAGATTCCATAATCCGGGAATGTGGCAGACTGGAAATTGAACCGGTAATCTGTTGTTGTCAGGTCTGATGCTCAACCAACTGAGGCACATTAGCCAGGGCATGATTGCAATCTTCTTGAATTCATGAGATTTGATTTGTGTCTTAATATATGGTCTATTCTAGAATATATCCCATGTGCATTTGAAAAGAATGTTTATTCTGATGCTTTGGAGTAAAATGCTCTGAATAACAATTAAGCCCACATGATCTAGTCATTTAAGGCCATCATTTTATTGTTGATTTTCTGTCTGGAAGTTCTCTACATTGATGTTACTGGAGGCTAAAATCCCTTACTCTGACTCTATTTCTGTCGACCTCTTCCTTTATGTTCATCAAGATTTGCTTTACATACTTAGGTGCTTCTATTTGGGGTACAAAAATGTTTACAATGGTTATACCCTCTTACTAGATTGATCTCAAAATGTCCTTTGTCTCTTATTGTAGCCTTTGTTTTAAAGTCTATTTTTTCAGATGTAATTATTGCTATTCCAGCATTTTTCTCATTTCTGTCTGCATGCTACAGTTTTTTCTACCACTTCACTTTTAGTCTGTATGCATCCTTTACATCCTTATAAGTCTTGTGTATGCATGTGTGTGTGCTGGAAGAAACAAGTACAAAGATGAGTAGCCCATCTGGCATGGCTCAGTGGTTGAGCATTGACCTATGAACCAGGAGGTCACGGTTCCATGGCAGGTCAGGGCACATGCCCAGGTTGAGGACTTGATCCCTAGGGGAAGGCATTCAGGAGATAGCCAATCAATGATTACCTCTCATCACTGATGTTCCTATCTCTCTATCCCTCTCCCTTCCTTTCTAAAATTAAAAAGATATATATATTTTAAAAAAGAAAAAGGAATAAATAAATGCAGCATGTTTATGTGCTGAAATACCATATATACGTACAGACATATTTATGTATATAAAGATATATGAAGACATAAATAGATTTCAAGAGCATTGAGTGAGAAAAGTGATTAGCAGAATGGTATGGCATGATACTATTTATATAACTTAAAAATGAAACACACACCATTAATACACATTGATCTTGGGTACACATATTCACAAAGGTACGGAAAAAGTAAAATGCAACTATGCAGACTAATTTTATAATAACAGTTGTCTTTGGAAAAGAACAATAATGACATTCAAAAGGGAATTTTTATATTTTAAAAATGTATCTTATATTTCATACAAGATTCAAATGAAATACAACAAAGTATTAATAGTGTTTAGTTCTATAAAGTGAATACATGAGTGTTTATTTTTGTCTCTCCTCTATGTTAAATCTGGGATTCTCAAAATATTACTAAAATAACCTGTGGTGTAGACAAAGCTGGATTTCTTGTGTATAATAATAAAAGCAAGCATTCATTCATTCATCAGCATCTTAGTAGTGTCTCAGAGGGGAAAGGGCCAATGAAATAGTAATTGAAATATTGCACTCTGGTTTAAGACAGATATTTCAATAGGGGTCCTGGTTAGGATTAAGGATTATGATATAACTAGAGGACCATTGCAAGAAGATTCATGCAATAGATCTTGCTTCCCTCTGACTGCTGGCACCAGTTTTCCTACAGCACCCAGGACACAGGCCTTTGCTCTGGCCACCAACTTCAGTCTTTGCTCCAGCCAGTCTTCAGTCTTCT
Source organism: Antrozous pallidus (assembly GCA_027563665.1). Lineage (NCBI taxonomy): Eukaryota > Metazoa > Chordata > Mammalia > Chiroptera > Vespertilionidae > Antrozous > Antrozous pallidus. The sequence goes on from CM050508.1 coordinate 76,454,370, forward strand.
CTCTGGCTGGAGCCGTCTGTCTTGGCTCCAGCTGGAGTGCGCATCCTGTAGCTCCCTTCGCCTCCCCACCCTCCTCCTTGTTTCAGGCGTCCCACCCCGCCTGGCCACTCTGTGCCTGCATGCTTGCTGCCCAGAGGCCCAGAGCGGTTGGGAGGATGGGGCCTCACCATCTTTGTCAGGTTTATTTGCATACCCACTCGTAATTGGCTGGTTGGTGTCACGAAGTGATGATAAATTTGCATATTTCTTTTTTATTAGTGTAGATAATTTTTGATTTGTGGATACAGAAATTTGTCCTATCTCCTCTTAGTTGGCCACTTATATACCAGATTTTAACTCAAGTATTATTTCTTCAAAAAGGCTTTTCCTGCTTCCCTAAGCTGAAGTGTCTTAGACACTGCTGGCATCATTTATGTTTCACATTTTTAGCTCTTACCTTGATTTTAATTTTCCATCTCTTTGTTGAATATTTGCCACCTAGAAAGAAAACCCTGCAAAGTTAGGAACCATATCTGTTTTATTACCATTGTGCTCTCAGTTCTAAGTTCAGTGTGGGACATAAAATAGATCTTCAATAAATATTTGTTGAATGGAGTGAGTACTGTTTCCCATTATATAGAAAGAAAGCTGTTCTGGCTTTGTATAAAACTAAGATTTATTCCTATATCTTAGTTGACTGGGATTACTATGTGAAAAAAGTGAATACTTGTTGATTTGGGTATAGATTCATGATGTACTCCATTGAGTGTATCTGATATGTAGAAAACAAATTAAAGTATTCTCATTCAAAGTTAGTTGTTTATAAAGAAATGCATGGCTAGGGAGGAAAAGTTGGAAGTATTTGTCTCTAAGTTGGCTTTTCCACTTATTCCTCTTATTGTTTCTCACCCTCCCCTGTCTAACCCTGTAGTCTCTAAGTTGGCTTTTCCATTTATTCCTCTTATTGTTTCTCACCCTCCCCTGTCTAACCCTGTAGCCATTGGGCTCTCATTAGCAACTCAGAAATTTTTCATACAAAGAAATAGTAGGCAAAAATAGTATTGCTCAGGTTATCTATTTATTGACACTGCCTTTGGCACAGGGTATAAAGATAAAACTAAAACATTTTTATAATAACCTCTCTTCATCCTGACCCTATTGTAATTTTTTATTTATCCTAAAGGCTATAAAAATCCTTATCTGTAAATTAACCATAAAAATATTACTGTGAATAAGTTTATGGCAGAAAAGTCCTAGCAATATCCACTATGTTTAAATTCTTTATTTGTGAGGGATGATGCGCTGATTTACAACTATGCTGCATCATAACTATTGCTTTAAGTTATAGTATTTTTCCTTTTGTTCTAGAAACACTTGAAATATATTAAAGGACTTACATTGTTTATTAATTTATACAGAATACTTGGCTTATTGTCTTTTTTATTTTTTTAATTATTTGTTGCTTCTATTTTTTTTCCTTCTTTTTATGGATAGCTTTGAAGTGTGATGCAAATTAATGAACAGAATATTTTTCTTGGTTTTATATGTAAATTTAATCTGCTATTTAGTATGATATCAAGGTTAAGACTCAGAAGTAAACATTTGAAATAGAAGAATCTTTGAAATACTCTCAAGAATTCATGTTTTTGTAATCCCACTTTACAGGGTGCTTCTAGAACTACTCCCCTGAGATTATTTCCAAAATGGAATTTTCCAGTACTGTTAATGAGATATAAATGTGTGAAGAAAATAAATATAAACCTGTTTTTGTTGGTACACATGGGGATCACACCCATGAAATACCTATACATGGAAATATTTATTCCTGTGTTATTTACTCATTGAATTTTACTGATGTTTATCACCACAGAGAATTAGCGTGATTATATTTTCATGATGAGTCTGTCTGAGCAATGTGTGGCTTAAACCTGCTCACCGCATTCTCTGAGCCATTTCAGTGGGGAAAAATATTAGGTTATTAGGTGAGGAGAAGCTGCTGTTCAGATTATTTTCTCCTTAAGCGTATTGATTGTCAGATTCTAAAAGATTTTTTCCCAGTGTGTTAGAAGGAAACACAAAAGTCTGTCTGGTGAGGCTCGGGAGTATTAACTCAAAACAATCATTATCTACCACCCTTTATGCAACCTGTATTCTTACCATGAAACTGTATCTTTGTGTTGCATGCACTTAGCCTGGGAAGTATGTTACTGTAGAACCATCATCACTTTGGTAACAAAAATAACATAATTACAGTGACTACTTTTTAAGCAATTAGAATATGTCAAGCACTAGCAAAATGCTTTGAATTAATCATATTGCAGTAATCATTTCTGGAAGTCTTCCTTAAATGTTTATGAATTCAGGAACTGAGGTTTGTTCAAAGAAGTTAGTTGTCATGATGAGTGGTAGAGTTGGAATTCAAATATCAGTTTATCTTATATTTGAAACCATAATAAATCTTAGCAATTATATTATTCCCATAGAGGCTCGTTTCATAGCCAGGGAATGAAACTGGTACTCTTTCAAGCATGGAGGGTTGGGGGAAATCCAGAGCTTGGGTACTGCTGAGAAATATGTGCCCAATTAGGATTCAGCAGTCAGCTTTTCTAAATGGCCAAGCATATGCAAGAACCAATGTTACCTCTGTGCCAATTATTGTGCCACACAATTATTTCTGAAACTTTCAGTGCTAGATTTAAACAGCAATGTCATTGATATACAGGCTTTCCAGTTTGAGAAATTGCTGTTAAATTCTATTTCACTGAATTTCCCTAGCTTGCTTGCTGTTAAATTCATATGTGTGATACACTTGAAACAGAAGTGCATTACAATCTTATCAGAACACCCAGCATAACATTTTTTTGAGTTTCACTGAAGACTAAGTAATTATAGCCTCTAAGCAGTTCGGGCTGAATAACTTTGTTTCTGTTATATACAAATCAACCTTCCAGCTTCCATTGTTGAATTAAATATTCTCAATTAAGATTTATTGCTCTGTCTTGGATACATTAAGTGCTTAGAGCAGTTTGCAAAACAGAGGATTTTAATTTACTAGTGAGAGCCATTTCCATGTTTAAAATGTTTACGTATTATGGATTTTATCCTTCAAGCCTCATAAAGCAATTTGGCCTGCCAATCAACATTGCCTTCATGGCTTATTCTTAAGAATCTTGTGTACACTATTTTTATTCCCTTGATGTTTTCCCTTTACTGTTAATATAACCTTAACTGAAAGTCATTTGTTTATTCAACCTTCAAGTACACCTTCTTAAAACCCAAACAACACATTTTATTATTTAATAATTTCAACCCATATGAAATCTATCCATGGATAACATTCATAAGTCCTTTTTATCCCATCAAAAGAATTTAAGGGGGTCTCATTAAAAAAAATTCCTGGGGAAGTTTTCTTGCTTGACAATGCAGTTATGTATATATACTCATTATTCACCACAGTCACTTTTATTCTGTATGAAGTGCAATCAATGTATAAGGCTGTGCACCTCAAAATAAATGTTAATAATAGGTTTTTAAAAAGATTAGAGGAATTTCCAAAGCAATATTAAAGTTACATTATGCATACATATACAAATAATTGAAATATACTGTTTCCTCTAATCATTCATTCATTTATTTTTAAAGATTAATGTAAAAAGATATAAACATGTTATGAAGCATATACTAGGTACCATACCCTGAAAATAAAACCTGGAAGGTCATGATTTAGTGAATGAAAAAGACACAGATAACTACAAACCACTTGATAAAATTTTTAGTCAAGTTAAGCAAAACAAAACCACTTAATGTTGTTCATAAGTAATATCTTCCAGATACCATAAAGTTAATATGATTGGGTACTGAAAAAAAATAGAGAAAACAAGTAATTATTTGTGGGGAAGGAAAATAGAGATGAGTTGCAACTGAATTGGTTATATTTTGAAATTTCAACTAGATCTCAAAGGAGAAATATACTTTATTTATGTAGTAATTATTTATATATTTATTTTTTATCAATTTTAGAGAGGGGAAAAGAGAAAAATACAGAGAGGGAATCATCAATTAATTACCTTCCACATGTATCCTCACCGGGGATCAAGCCCACAACCTCGCTTTGTGCTCTAACTCTGAATTGAATTCACTACCATTTAGTGTATGGGACAGTGCTACAACCAATTGAGTAACACTGGCCAGGATTATGCTTTAGTTTTTTAAAGAATTGATAGGAAAAAATGTTTTCCTTATGCTTATCAGAAAGAGTAAACAAGCATAATAGGCACAAAATAGTGTGATATATCTAGAAAACTGAATATTTCTGTGTAGATAAGAAAAAATCTGTAACATAAAGAAATATTTAACATTATATTGACAGAAACTATAAATTAAATTATTAAAATTACACAATCTAGTATTTTTAAAAGCACTTTGTTCCACTTTACCTATCAAGCTATTAAATATAGGCTTGGAAAATTATACAATGATTTAGAGTTAAAGCTTTTAAAATAATATTTTAGAACCCAACTCTTATCAAGAAATAGTCTGTCACTTCTCTTGGTCATTTCTTCATTTCATCACATGTTATTTTTATAAGGCACATAATTTTTGCCAGTCATCAAGCTTGAAATAATAAATTACCCCAGGTACAATAATATATGTGCTAGAGAATGGAGGAGATGATAAAATCTTAGCTTGATACTATAAGCAAAAGAAACTAATTTAAATAACTTATCTCTGAAATTCTATATGGTATTAATGACTTCTTAAAACTCAGTGAATTGAGAAGGATTATTCCAAGGTAGAATTGAGATCAATTTAAAATTTGGTCAGTATAAGAGGAAAAATATCTTTTTTTTCTCTGACCTCTTATGTTCTCTGACTAGAATAATGGAAATTAGACTGTCAAAAAAAACAAAAACAAATTAACAAAAGAAAAATGGTGTGTGTGTGTGTGTGTGTGTGTGTGTGTGTGTGTGTGTGTGTGTGTTAAACACAAGTAGCATGTATACACATGGGACATAGTCCTTAGTAACTCAAAGAAGTGGTCAGAAGTCAGGTTTATATAGCATCTTAACAAAAAGCAATACATTTGTACAGAAGTGACAAGACAAAGTGTTTTAAACTTCCAAGGAGTTGGTGAAACTGAGGAAAACTAATGGAAAATATGTGTTGTAAGTGAGCTTTGTTATGTAGATTTATCTCAGTGCCATCTCTAGGATGATCAGTTTAGACTAGTGATGAAGATTCTAAGTCTGCTTTTAGGCAAATAATGGGGAAGGTTAGATTGCATCTGCTATTTTTCAAATGTCTTTGATTCAGAATAATCTTTAAGCCAAGATGCTATAATTTGGAGTGGTATTTTCTGGTCCTGTACCTACTCAACTAGTTGTTGAATAGTATGTTTTCCCTTTTAATTGAAATTTTTATTGAGAAAAAATTAGATTCACATGCAATGATAAATACAATGATAAATAGTAATACAGAGAGATCCCATGTGCACTTCATTTAATTTCCCACAATTGAAACATTTAAAAACTACAGTATAACATTAAAGCCTGTGTTTATAATATATAGACATATACAGAATATGTATATATAAAGACATCTTTTTATTTTTTAATGTTTTTCTTATTTTCATTGAGAGAGGAAGGGAGAGGGATAGAGAGATAGAAGCACTAATGAGAGAGAGAGACCTCAACCAACTGCATCCTGCACCCCCTGCTGGGGATTGAGGCTGAAAACTAGACATGTACTCTGACTGGGAATTGAACCAGGGACCTCTTGGTTCATGGGTCAGTGCTCAACCACTGAGCCATACCACCTCGCTTACAACCCATATGTTAACCTTAATACAATCCAACCATCTTATTCATATTTCATATTTTACTTTTACTCATTTTTGTTTCTGTAGTTATATCTATAAATTTTATCACATGTATAGATCTCTATATTTACTGCACAATCAAGATACTGCATAATTCTAATGCCACAATAATCTGTCATGTTGCCCATTTATGACCACACCTACTCTTATCCTACTACCATCCACATACCATCAGTCTTCCATTTGTAAAATTTTATCATTTTAAATGTTATATAAATAGAACGATAGAGCACATAACCTTTTGGATTGGCTCTTTTTACTCTGCTTATATCCTTGGAGAGTCATTGAAATTGTGAGCAGTATGCTATTATATGTACACTAGAGGCCTGGTGCACAAAATTTATGCACGGGGTGGGAGGTGTCCCTCAGCCCATCCTGGGACCCTTCTCCAATCTGAGACCCCTCGAGGGATGTCCAACTGCCCGTTTAGGCCCGACCATGGTAGGATTGGGCCTAAATGGGTGGTTGAACATCCTTATCACAATCCAGGACTGCTGGCTCCCAACTGCTCACCTGCCTACCTTCCTTATTGACTCTAACTCCTTCTGCCTGCCAGCCTGATCACCCCCTAACCACTCCCCTGCCAGCCTGATTGATGCCTAATTTTTCCCATGCCAGCCTGATTTCCCCTAACTTCCCTCCTTTGCAGGCCTGGTCACTGCTACCTGCCCTCCCTTGCAAGGCTGGTCACCCCCAAATGCCCTCCCCTGCTGGCCATCTTGTGGTGGCCATCTTGTGACTGCCTGGGGGCAGCCATCTTGTGTGTTGGAGTGATGGTCAATTTACATATTACTCTGTTATTGGATAGGATATAGTATACTACTTAATCTTCTTCTGTTGAAAGAGTTGGGATGTTTCTCATTATTGACCAATACAAATAAAACTGCTATTCATATTCAAGTACAGGTTTTTATATAAATATAAGCTTTAATTTCTCCCTAATAAATTCCTAAGGGTGCAATTTCTGGGTCCTAAGGGAGCAGTATGCTTGATTTTATAAGAAACTGCAAAGCTTTTTTCCAGAGTGGCTATACATTCTTACTAGCAGTGTATCAGCGATCCAGTTTTTCTTTGCATGCTCGCTAACATATAATTTCACGACTACTTTTATTTTAGCCAGTCTTGTAAAGTTCTAATTCATTGGCATTTTAATTTTTGTATGATATTGAACATATTTTTCATTTCCTTATTTGCCATCTGTATATCTTATTTCTGTGAAATGCCTGTTCACTTTTTTTTGGGGGGGGGCCTATTTTCTAATTTTGTTTTAACTGCTGAGTTTTGAGAATTCTTTTGTTGTTACTAGTATTTTTTTGGCTATGGATATTGCAAATACTTTTTTCTGACTCAAGCATGTCTTTTACTGGCTTTCACAGAATAGAAGTTTCAATTTTGGTGTGCCTGTATTGCTGAGAAAATATTGTGTAAACATCTGAGTATATAAAATATATAAATATATTATTTAACTTAACTTCATTAGGGAGAACTCCTAAAGATATATTATAATTTTAAAAACAGTATTATTTAAATAATTCATTAATTCAGTCATTGTTTATAATTTTTTTTCTTTGCTCTAGGCATCATGCTAGGCATGGAGGATGAAAGATCACTGACACAGCTCCTTTCCTCTAGGCATTCATAGTTTAGACACAAAGATGTTGAGTAGTAAACTCTGGGGAACTTTGACTTTGTAACTGTGTAACTTTCCTGCTCTCTCTGATAACTGCTTTACATAGTGCAAGTCAGACTCTAGAAACACCAGGGTGTTAAGTGGAGGAGAAAGTTCTGACGTTGCAGACTAATTTGAAGTTAGACATAGTCAGTAGAAATGCCCTCTCCTCTCTCTTTAAAAAAAGGGTTTGAGGAAACCTAAAGACATTTCCTAAAAAAGAAAGGAATAATACTGATTTTAAAATCCAAGGTTAAATACAATAATAGATTATTCTACTTAACCCAGGAGTAAAAATAGTAGTATAAATGTGGTTTCTTACAATTGCTGTATATGGCTCACAATCGGACTCTAGTTTTTTTGTGGCCAAAGTAAAGAGAGAAATATGACCAGTTACAATTTTATATTTTCCATATACAGCTTTTCCTGGCACTGAGCCCTGAAAGAAATTTCTCCCCTGGGTCCTTGTATGAAGAGGTCACTGTGTGAAGTACTGCTTTCAAATACTGCATCCTGGGAATTATAACAGTGTTTTTCTTATGGCTACTTCGTATAGCATCCTACATTTAAACCAAGGGCATAATACCAAACTCAATTCAGCAAGAGATTCAGAGAGGGACAAAAACACAGCGATATAAAATATATATATTGTTCTCTGATGATTTGGCTTGACTGAGAGATAAAATTTAAAGTACACAGAAGGATAGATAACTTTCCTAAAGGGAATTCTTCGTGAATGTATTTGTTTATTCAATTTTTGTTGAAAATTCAGTAATAGAAAGTTTGGGGTTACAAATGTATCATAAATTTGTAGTAAAGATAACTTAATTGCTAATTAGTGATGGAATTACATGCTTTAGATAGTCAGCTAAGCAGACAGTAAAATAAAGTGCTTCTGGAAATTGAGTGGTTTAAACCACTAAAAATTATTTTTAATACTAGAAAATATGCAGTTAGGTACCTGCAGAGTAACCAACTTTCTCTCATAAAAAATTGAATAGTGCCGAGACCACTATTGGTCTGGCTCAGTGGATAGAGCGTCGGACTGCGGACTGAAGGGTCCCAGGTTCGATTCCGGCAAGGGCATGTACCTTGGCTGCGGGCACATCCCCAGTAGGGGGCGTGCAAGAGGCGGCTGATCGATGTCTCTCTCTCATCGATGTTTCTGACTTTCTATCCCTCTCCCTTCCGCTCTGTAAAAAATCAATAAAATATATTTAAAAAAAAAATTGAATAGTGAATAGAGTTTTGCCCTGAAAATGTTACACCATAGAATATGACTGTCATGATTTGATTATTTTCCATTGTGATTAAAAGCAATCACTTGTCATGATCATAAAAAAAAAACAATAAAAAACAAAAAATGAAAATGTCTTCCTTGAAATATATAATTTAGTGCATTGTGAATTTTCTGGTGAAGAATCCAGACTTCTATTAGCAAAACATACCAATAAATCAATAAATCTCTGGTATATTTTATAGACTTGTTGAATTATTTTTACTTGATTAAAACTGTTCTGATAAGTGAATTCCACTCTCTGACCTGGGACTATCTATAGTTGAAAAGTTTGTGCTGATTTAACCCTCTCTCCATGCACTTGAACTTGTAATTCTCTTCATTTGTCTTCCCTCCCTCCCTCTCTTTCCTCCCTCTCTCCCTCCCTTCCTCCCTCCCTCTCTCCCTTCCTTCTTCCTTTCCTCCCTCCCTTCTTCCCTCCATCCTTCCTTTTTTCCTTTGTCCCTACTTTTCTTCTTTCTTTCCTCCCTCCCTTCCTTCCTTTTTTATAAAAATATAGGTATTTTTTTTTATGAGGAGGAGAGTTTTTGTGCTTTGTTCAATCCATTCTCTGAGGGAGATCTCAGAAAGTTTACCATATTATATGCCTGAGCTATATTTATGTCCACATATACTCCGGAATACAATATCTGTGATCCACCTTGTTCTGGATCACAGATGACCAAATTGGAGTTACAGAATTATTAGTATAATGTACTAGTTGATCACAAGCCTATTTGACATGCATGTAATTAAATAGATGTGTACTAAGAACCCTTGGCAATCAAAATGTACATGTACTAAGACTTAAAACCATAAATACTACTACAATATATGCAATGGTCCATCTTATATAATAAAAGCCTAGGTGGCAACATGCCCTTGTGTGATGCCCTCACAAGATGGCCACCATAAGCTGGCAGCACACACAGTGGAGGCAGGGCCTGGTGCCCGCTCTGCATGGCGAGGCCTGGGTGTTGTGTGGTGCTGTGTGGCATGGAGGAGGCAGGTCCCAATGGAGAAGGTGGGTCGCAGCACCCACCAGGGCAGTTGTGGGCAAACAGCCTGGCAAGGGAGCAGTTAAGTGTCAATCAGGACAGCAGGGGAACAGTTAGGGGGCGATCAGGCTGGCAGGCAAAAACAGTTAGGGGCAATCAGCCAGGCAGGCAGGCAATCGGTTAGGAGCCAGCAATCCTGGATTGTGAGAGGGATATCTGGCTGGGTTGAAGGACAACCCCCCCAATGCATGAATTTTGTGCACCAGGCCTCTAGTAAAATATAATAAAGTTAACCTAGATTGACACATTGTGATTTGGGCTTAGTTCACTTACTTGTTGAATGGTTTATCTTTCTAGGAAGCTCTTAAATGATCCCTATTGAATTCCATATATTAGTGAAATTATTAATTCTTGACATTTTTCTACCTTTGAATTTACTTGAAAAAAGTTGAAACCTCCAATTTTTTATATGTGCATAAGGTAAATTTTACTAAAAGTAGAGGAGGGATTGTACATTATATAAGTCAAATTAGTGTCATAAATGAATATTACACTTTAAAACTTTATGAAGCCAACTAATATAAAAAGAGGCCAGGTAGCCATTTTGGAAATAGAATCTTTATTAATATTTCTTGGATGATCATCTACTATTCAGGGACTCAGCTTTTAACTGTTCCTTATATTGTTCTCCTTATATGTAAAGTAGAACTCAGTGTCACAAGATTGTTGTAATAACAGAGATAATGGTTAAATGCCTGTTAAAGTATATTATTTTACAGAAAGTTAAAACAAACGTAAGCTTACAGTTGTAAGTATGCAAAACAGAATTTATCTTTGTATCATTTATCCATTAGTTATTATATTATATACTATATTATTAACTTGTTTTTGCCCACCTCTGTATATTTTCCATTAGCTACACCTCATATTTTCAGACAAAAATCTGAGTTTGCAACATATTTTTCTTCCTCAAATTTAGTGCTAGGTGACTATTACAATATAAGTGGCTACTCAAATGTTTAAGATGTATAATTTAATTACAGGTCTATCGATAGACTATGTGGAAAACAAGCTTTATTGGATCAGTTCTGGAAATGGAACCATAAATAGATGCAACCTACATGGTGGTAATTTAGAAGTAATAGAGTCAATGAAAGAAGAATTAACAAAAGCTACAGCCCTAACCATCATGGGTAAGTGCAGTGGTTCTATACTTAGGATGTTATTATTGATTGGGGGTTGATTAATTATGATCATTTAAAATCTGAGAAGAGTTACTGCTCTATAATTCTAGAAGCACATTTAAATTGCACATCTCTATGAGGGTGTTTTTTTTTCCTTCTTCTTTTCTTAACATTAGCAAACAGACTTGTAACATTATACAGATCAGGGACTTTACTGTTATTAATTCTTGGATTATTGTGATTTGTTTTATTTTATGATTATTTTTTATGTTCCTCTGAAATGTTTTAAAGTGTAAGGGCCTTGTGTATTTGTCACAATAACAAATGTGGCTTATCTCTACTTATAAAAGATAGCTTGATCCATGCAAATAATTCAAGAGACAAGGCCACACGGTCCATTGAACAATGATAGAAATTATTCTCCAGCAAATAATTCTTTCCTAAACAGGCATACCTCAGAGATATTGCAGGATGGCTTCCAAACTCCAACAATAAAGCAAATATTGCTAGATAGTGAGTCACACTAATTTTGGGGGGTTACTCAATGCATACTAAAGTTATATTTGCACTATACTATAGTCTATTAAGTGTGCAATAGTATTATATCTAGAACAGCAATGTATATACCTAAATTTAAAAAAATACATTATTGCTAAGAAAGCTAACCATCATCTGAATTTATCAAGAGTTGTGATGGTTTTGCTGGTGCAAGATCTTGCCTCAATGTCAATAGCTGATAATTGGTAAGGTAGTGGTTGTTGACGGTCCTAGTGACTGTAGCAATTTCTAAAATTAGGGCTACAATGAAGTTTGTCACATCAATTGACTCTTCTTGTCATGGTGATTTCTCTGTAGCATATGATGCTGTTTGATAACATTTTACCCATGGTAGAGCATTCACAACTGGACTTAATTCTCTCAATTGCTTTATCAACTGGCACTGCTTTGTCAACTAAGGTCCCATGATATCCTAGATCCTTTGTTTGTCATTTCGACAACATTCGCAGTGAATTCAGCAAGACAGCTTCACTTTCTTACCATTTGTATGTTCACTAAAATGGATGCACTTTTTGTTTTCTCCAAGAACTTTTACTTCGCATTCACAACTTGGCTCTTTGGTCTAAAACATGAAGCTTTTGTCCTGTCTTAGGCATTCTACACCTTTTTCACCAAGCTTAGTCATTCTAGCTTTTGATTTAATTATGTGCGACTCTTCCCTTCTCTTGAACACTTTGAGGCCATTATAGGGTTATAAATTGGTCTAACTTTAATATTATTGTGCCTCAAGGAATAGGGTGGTCTAATGAGAGGGAAAATGATGTAGAACCGCCAGCTGCTGGAGCAGTCAGAACACACCCACCATTTATCAATTTAGTTAACTGTCTTACATGGGTACAGTTCCTGGTTTCCTAAAACAATTACACCATAACAAATATAATAATGAAAAGTTTATATATTTGAGAATTGCCAAAATACTACTAAGAGCAATGCCATAGAGTTTACTGTCTATGTTTGTTTATTTTTTCTAGAAATTTTATGGTTTGGGGTCTTCCATTTAAGTCTTTAATCCAATTTGACTTTATTCTTGTATAAGATTTTAAAAAGTCATCTAGTTTCATACTTTTGCTTCTATATGCCCAGTTTCCCCAAAACTATGTATTAAATAGACTGTCTTTACTCCATTGTATATTCTTTTCTGCTTTTTCATTAATTGACCATATAGATGTGAATTTATTGCTGGACTCTCTATTCTGTTCTATTGATCTATATGTCTGTTTAAAATGCTGTTTTTATTACTACAGTCTTGTAGTATAATTTGCTTATCAAGTAGCATGATATTTCCAACTTTGTTTTTTCTAAAGATTGCTTGAGCTCTTCAGGGCCTTTTGTGGTTCCATATAAATTTTGGGATTATCTGTCGTAGTTCTGTGGAAAAAATGTCTTTGGTATTTTCATAGAAATTGTGTTGACTCTATAGATTGCTTTGAGTCATATGGATATTTTAATTATGTTAATTCTTCCTGGTCAAGATGGTAGAGTAGATAAACACTAGGTTCATATCATCCAATGATCATATTAAAATTACAACTAAAATATAAAACAACTACTCTTGAGAACCACCTAAAAACTAAGGATATAAAGAAGAAACCATATTGAGGCTGGTAGGAAGGGCAGAGACACAACATGGTCTGATCCCATACCCTAGTGTGGTGGTTAGGAATTGGAAGGGATATCTCAGCTACATATATCCCTGAAGAGCAAGGGTTTCCAGCTCCACATTAGGCTCCCTAGCCCAGTGCAAGAGTGCAGAGAACAGGAGTACCCACAACATCGGTTGTGGAAATCAGCAAGGATTCCAACCAGGTGCTGTAGGCAGAGGGGTCCTCTTAAAGGGCCTGCCCATAGACTCACTCTCTCATGAATACCAACCCTAGACTCTAGCTAAGAGACAGCAGCACTAGAAGTGCCAGGGACACATGGAGAGGAACTGAATAGTCTAACTGTAGGGCATGACTGAAGGGGAAGCTCTCTCCAGGACTGAAATGCTATCAGGGGCCACTGCTCCTTTCTTGAATGCTCCCTACACCCAGCCAGCAGGCACAGGTGGAAGTGTGGAAGGTGACATGCTTCACATGCGGTACCGTCTGTGCTTTACCTTTTCACCATTTTGTCAAGGAACAGAGTTTACTTTATCAGGGTTGATTTGCTCATTGTGTCTAATGGCAGTTGATGAGGACTCTTGATGCCTTTTGCTGTGGACTGATTTTTGTGTTCTCCTGGATTATATGCCGAAGCCCTGACGGCATGTGGAGGTGTGGGCATTTGGTAGGTTATTAGATTGTGACTGTAGAGCCCTCATGGATTAATGTCCTTCTAAGAAGAGACCAGAATGTTAGCCTCTCTCTCTAGGCCATGTGAGGATAGAGCACGGAAGTGATGGCAGCATGATCTTTGACTTTCAGACACCAGAACTGTGAGAAACCCTTTCTGTGGTATAGGCCATGCAATTTTTTTTTTTATGTGTGTGTGTGTGTGTGTGTGTGGCAGTTTTGTTATAGTAGCCTACACTAAGACTACTTCCAGTTATTAGATATAAGCTGACTAGGTTGTAACTTCTAACATTAAACTATTCCTCACTTAAAAAAAAAAGTCCCTGTCAATTGTCTTGTGAGAGTTAGCAAATACCATAGGTTTCACTTTTAAATACAATAGCTTGTAGCTGTCAAATTTTATCTACTACTTACTTACCTTAAGTTTTTTTCCTCAGTCTTTAGCAACTTCTTTTTTTTAAGGAATTTTTTTATAGATATACTTCAGGTTCATGAAATAATGATATACTAAAACATTTTTCTTATATTATTTTCAAGTAGCTTATGCTATAAGATAATATATAGGCAGCTGTGTTATACTTAATTATTGATTACCTAGTTTTCAAATATAGTTTGTTTGCTTTTATTCGTCTTTTTCATATAAGTATTTTCCTGATCATTAATATCTGCAGGAGACAGTGAGTTAATGCAAATTAATCAAATTGCCATTCAATTTTAAGTGCCTTTGTGAGGAGGTTAAAACTATTGACTAAAATTAGGGCTTGTGGGTTATTTTTGTATTATATTTAGCATATGCAGTTTGAAAGCAGACTGTGAGTATTGTATTCACATTGAAGAGAAAGTTAGAAAATCAATTCATGGAGCTGAGAGAAAATATACAAATAAAACAAATGTACTGGCAGAAATAGGTTTATTGGTATTTGGAGAAAATTAAGATGCAATTCAGGAAATTGTAGAATGATGACTTATTTGTATATGATATTGGCGCAAATGGATCATTGATTCAAAATAGAAGTGAGAGTATGGGGATTATTCAAGCAAACTTAAAGAAATATGTATCTCTATAGAAAATACCTCTCATTGGTGAATTTAATGGTTGGTATCTTATTTATCATAAGTGATCTTGACATAGTTCATTGAAATGAGGCATGTAATAATTTGTCAACTTTTGCTAGAGCAAAAGGGTTTGAGTCCAGAGCACTATAAAGAGCACTAGCTTAAATTTAAAGCTCTATACTACATGTACATCTTATGAGATATTTATTCATTGTTCCCTGCTAATCCATTGCATACACAGTTACTCTCATTGAAATTCAATTATACATCTACTTTTATTGTTGTACTTTTATGGGGCTAAATGATCTTGAGAAATTACTTTTACCATGATATCTGAATCATGTTCATATAGTCTTCATTGTATGATTAAAACAGACTTTTAGAATTAAATGTAAGCTTTAAAAATTACTAAATTTATCACTTTTATCAATTAAACAAGTATACTTTAGGTTTCTACTATTAATTAACCAGCTATGGTTCTGATACAATTACTAGGCCTTTGTTTTCTATTACTAGGCCTTAGTTTTCTATTCTTATAGAAATGAGTTACAAAGTCCTAAAAACCTTGTATGATTTTATCGCTAATGTTTGACTCAAGGGTACAGGAAATAATTAAAAAAAAAAAACATTGTCTAAGTTGAAGCATTACAGGGGAGACAAAAATTGTCAATAAAGTTCAATTGTGGAGTTATGCTAATCAGAGTTCATATTAATTTCTTTTAGGAGTTTGGCAAAGTTATTCAATTTTGACATTTAATTAGGAGTTTGGAGTTGCTTAAATTTCTTGTCTTTAGAATGGATTGGTACTTTTTATAAATATCTAAGTAGCTATCTCCAGTATCCATCTAACCTTTGAATCACTTGAAAATATTGGCTAAATTCTTTTTAAAATAAAAGAAACTTTGAATCATGGTTAAGGCAAAAATATTACTTAATTATGCATTTTCTATGAATAGTTGAGCTCTCCACTGAATTTATTTCTTATTAATTGCAGTTTAAATATATTATACCATTGATTTGTTTTAAGTAGCAATTTGCTATAATAAGTTTAATGTGTAAATATTAGAAGGATATTGAGTTTTGTCTACTTGTTAGAGTCTATCAAGGAATAAAAAAAGGCATATTGTATGTGCATTTTAGTCTCCTATCAGATATAAATTCAAACCTATAATGAGGTAACATCTCTTGATTTAGTTATGCTCACACTTGTTTTAAATCAGTGTTAACAAAACAATAATTTGTTCTTTAGGGAGGCCTTGAAAAACTTTAATAATAGTAACCTGTAAGGACATTTGCTCATACTTTTCATAGGCTCACTTCACAAATTTGAAATAATCATTATAGTTCCAATGGAGAGTCTAGCACATAGATAGTTTGCCCTAGGAAAGCCAAGGCTGTCAGATTAAAATGCTACTAGAGCCATCTGATTATGTATGTGAAGGTCATATTTATTTGCTCAAGAATGGATATAGTTTTGCCCTACCTGGTTTGGCTCATTTGTCGGAGCATTGGACCAAGGACTGAAGAATCCTGGGTTCAATTCTGGTCAAGGGCAAATACCTCTATTGTAAGTTTGATTCCAAGTCCAGTTGGGATGTGTGTGGGAGGCAACCAATCAATGTGTCTCTCTCACTGGATGTTTCTCTCTCTCTCTCTGTCTGTCCTTCAGTCTGTCAAAAAAATCAATGGAGCCCTAGCTGGTTTGGTTCAGGAATAGAGCATCAGTCAGAGAACTTAAGGGTACTGGTTCAATTCTGGTCAAGGGGACCTACCTTGGTTGCAGGCCCATTGCTAGTGGCCCAGCCATAGGCCCTGGTCTGGGCTCATGCAGGAGGCAACCAATCGATGTGTGTCTCTCATATTGATGTTTCTCTCTGTCTTTCTTCTTCCCACTCTCTCTAAAAATCAAAGGAAAAATATCCTCAGGTGAATATTAAAAAAAAAAAAGGATATAGTGTTAATATTGTTGGGGATTAAATGATTCTACTAGAGTTTCTACAAGAAAGCTCTTAAAATTGCCTAGGCCCGTGGTCAGCAAACTGCAGGTCGTGAACCATATGCGGCTCTTTGGCCTCTTAAGTGTGGCTCTTCCACAAACTACCACGGCCTGCGCAAGTCTACTTTGAAGAAGTGGCATTAGAAGTTTAAGTTTAAAAATTTTGGCTCTCAAAAGAAATTTCAATTGTTGTGCTGTTGATATTTGGCTCTGTTGACTAATGACTTTGCCTACCACTGACTCAAAGGAACTCCAATCTAAAGGTAAAAAAAAATATTTTTTACCTATGGTAACTGGCTTTCTCAGCTAATTTCTCAATTATATGCTTTTTAAAATCTGTATTCACTTCAGCAAAATATTATGTGATATTGTGACTAAAGTTAGGATTTATTAAAAATAAACCGTCTCTAGTACTCAATTTGTATAACAAAATGAACCTTCAAATATATAGATATTCAAAATAATAGGAATTTGAAAAATATGTGAACAATAGACAGCCCATAAAATTGGCATGCAGAAATCATCAAAAGCCCTTGTCCTACTTCTTAAGATAAATTATTATGGCCAGTTGTCCTGACATGTACAGAGTATTATTAAGGATGGAGTGAGGATGTGAGTCTGGGGCATTTAGTCTTTTTTAAAATTTATTTTTATTTTTATTTTATTTTATTTTATTTTTTATTTTTTAATGCTTTTTAAAATTTTATTTACAATATAACTTATATTTAATAGTAGTACATATGTTTTCCTCCTCCCCCCCACCAATATTCTCCTCCCAGCCTCCCTCCCCGCCCCAGTGTCTTTCATTCACTGGTTATGCTCATATGTATGCATACAAGTCCTTCGTTGATCTCCCCCAGCATCTGCCTCCCCTCCACTCCAGACTTCCCCCTGTAGTTTGACAGCCTGTTCGAGGCTACCCTGCCTCTATATCAATCACTTCCCCCTGTTTCTTCAAAAATATCTTGCCTCTGCATACTGAAAACAAACGTATAAGAGCAAAAAAAGTTTAAGTGTCAGTTTCAATGTCCAACTGTTCTGAGTCCCAGTTTCAATGTCAAATAGTTCTTCATGTGTACATGTCAGCAATGGTATCCAGATGGTGGACACATTGTGGCAATGCAAGATCCATCCTCTCTGGTATGGTCCTGGGCCGCCTGCAGCAATGCACAGCTGCCGACTGCTAGCATGGCAAGGTGTCGTCAGCGTCCGCCATCTCTGGACTGTCCTCGTGGCTGGAACAGACCCGTCAGTTCCTCACTGTTGCAGGAACCCACATGGTCTTGGAGTTGTTCTCTGCAAACAGACAAACACATTCTCGACCAAAGGTTAACAAAGGGTTCCTCTCTGCAAAATAGACTTGGGATTCTTTTTATTTTTGCCTAAATGATTTTCCTTTGGCTTATTTTGACACCATGTGTGTTTTTTCATGGGTGTCCTGCAGTTGGTTTTACAAATGGAATTTTCTTTTCTGGAGTAAGAATTTTCTACATGTATTTTACTTATAGGATATTTTTCCTTACATGATATTATCCCACTGCCCGCCCCCCTTTTTGGGTTAATAGGGGCTCTTGGAAATTTTATCTTGCAGTCTTGGTAATTTTAAATTTTAATTTTTGCACACAAATATTACTGCTTTAGGTTCTTTGGATGTTAGGCAATTTTGCAGTGAGATGAACTACTAATAGATATTTTAGTTAATGTTTTAGGAAAAGCTTTTTGTCCAGTACACTTAGATTTTCTTGAGTATTCACTTATTTCACTTGTCCAATTTAAATTAATCTGAAAACTTGATTACTATTTTACTGTCAATTTTAATACTCAAGCAGAAATCTTAGTTTACCCAATAAATACTTGTGGAAAGGAATATTTGCATTTTTTGAGTAGGTCCTCAGCATTCCTGGTGATAAACTAAACTTAGATATAGGGCAGCTATTGCTGGTCGAGTCTCTGTCTGCCACCTGGGTCCCGGTGTGAGTTGTGCGTGGGAAGCGTAGCAGCCGGGGGGTAGGAGACCTTCCTCAGGAGGGGTGAGAATTCAAGCCCCTGCAAGGTTTGTGGATGAGGGTCTGTCTGTGCCCCACCTCTGTTGATCTTTTAGTTCTCTCCTGTTGGCCCCTCTGCGTGGGGCATTTAGTCTTGTTAGACTGAGCATTCAATGATTCACTCTGAAATCTAGTCTGAAATGATCCTCTACACTAGACTTCTTATGCCCATGCAGCAGGTCTGATAACTTCAAAGTTCTTGACTTCAATAGTCTACCTTATGGAGTCATTCTCTCTGTTCTATGCAATAGAAGTCTGTTTTATTTGTTGCCAAGTGCAGGGTTTTTGTTTGCTTTATAATATCAAAGCTTACTAAATCTCTCTCTCCCTCTGAATGTGAAAAGGGGCTGAAATGTAGTTTCTGTTCCTTCAATTGCCACTTTTCCCTTTATAATCTGAGAGCTCTCCCCTTGGATTTGTTGTTTTGTTTCCTTTCATAGTCTCGTTAGATAGTACTGGATGTTTCATATGGGATAATGCAACAACCCCTTATGTCTGTTCACACTCTGTATCTCCAGTCTCCAAACTATCAGGCCCTGCCATGTCCTGACCTGCTGTAGCACCCCCTACTCAGTTCTAGTAGTTTAGAGCTGAGATAGCACTCACAACTTATTCTGAAGTGCTCATTTTGTCTTCCTTTTCATTCAACAAAAGTTGAATATGACAGCATTCATAGTTTTATTTTAGGGTCAATGAGATTTGTTAAAACCCAGTCCTCTGAGATTCAAGTTCAAAGATGCTGATTAAGTTCAGTGCTGTTTTCACTGCCCAGAAGAGCCTTTCCTGTCATAACTATTTTCATTTAAATCCTTCTCTCCCCCCACATCAATCAGTCAGGTGCAAATCCAAGCAAATTGTTCCCCTCTCTCTGATCATATCTGCTTCTTTCTTCCTTTATTTCTTTTTGGGGGGGGGAGGGGGGAGGAAGGGTGGCACGAGGAGGGAAAAGGAAAAGGGACAGGCAGCTCCTAGGAGGGAGAGTGAGCCATGCCTGCTTATTTCTATTTGTCTCTTTTTTTTCCTGACCGCTTTTCATACTTGCTAGCTACTCTAACAGGTAAATTACCACCCTTTAAGGACTACTTCAACTTTACCTCAGTTTGATTTAGCGATTTTTTTTTCCTCCTATGAACTTTCTTTTGTATTTTCCTAATGCAGTAGAACGTTGTGGGTTTTTTTTTTCTTTTCTGATTGTGAACATGTTTCACTTCTTCATAATCTGGGACCACATTTTATTCATATATGCATCATTCATGACATACAGCAAGGTGCTTATTCTGAATACATTTCAATCAATAGGAGAACGTATGAATAAATAAACAATGGCCATCTGTGCAGAAAATCACCTGCCACAGCAATCAAATTATGTTTTTAGTAAGATCAGGAACATGTTTATATAGAATGGTTACAACCCTAAATATATAATAGAATTTAAAGATACTCGATTCTCCATATCTCTGAGTGTCACATCCACAGATTCAATTAACTAAGGGTCCAAGAAAAAAAATCATAGAAAGTTCCGAAAAACAAACTTTGAGCTTGTTGAACTTGCCAAGGTTGAGCACACTGCTAAATCCACATGAATGAAGTGATGTGTATGTTCAGCCTGTTGTAGCATGCATGCAAATATAGTTTATATGGAAATATACAGAATCCTGTATAATAAAATCCTAATATGCAAATTGACCAGACAGTGGAAAGGCCAATGGCTATGATGCTCACTGACCACCAAGGGGCAGTTGCTCAATGCAAGAGTTGCTCCCTGGTGGTCAGGGCACTCCCACAAGGGGAGTGCTGTTCAGCCAGAGGCCAGGCTCATGGCTGCTGAGTGTAGCAGTGGTAGTGAGAGTCTCTCCTGCCTCTGCAGCAGGCAGACATCCCCAAGGGGTCCCAGACTGCAAGAGGGCACAGGCTGAGGGACATCCCCGCCCCCCAGTGTATCAATGTCATGCACCTAGGCCTACAGTTTTATATAAGGAATCTGAGCATCTGCAGAATTGAGTATCCTTGGGGGTGTCCTGGAATCAATCCATGCCATGGATGCTGAGTGATGATTGTATGTGTTGAAATAAATATGAAAAGAAGATGCTTTAACATATAATAATTTGAATTAAAAATGAAAAAAATAAATAACAAGATAAATGTATATAATATAGGCAACCATTTCTGGCACATGTTGTATGTACATATGTACATAGATGTGCAAGAAAAAGATTGTATTGGGTTGTGTTTGTTCTCAAAGGAATTAAACAGATTATTGGAAGAAGAAGAAAACTGTATCCATAAACATAAGCAAGTGAAAGAGTTCCAAAGCAAAAGAAAACCTTTGGTGTTTTGAATGTTTTAAGCTCTTAAAGTTAGTCTCTCACAGCTGGGCCTAATAGCATCATTGTCTTTAATAATAATAAAGATAATAATTGATAGTCTAAATAAATAAAGCGTTCTAGTGTTTAATTTACAAATCTTAATTCATACATTTCTCACTTCAATCCCCTAAGAGAGGAACCATTAACATTACTTATTTCAGAGGTTCCATCTGAGGTCCAGCCAGGCTTAATTAATTGCTCAGGTTAAACAGTTAATAAATGGTGTAGCGAGCTTTCTAAATAATGATTCTTTGAAAGGTAATTAATTAGAAGGTGGCCAGTGGGGCAGGACTGGGCTAGATGGGCTGGATGCACTAGATGCACTGGAGCCAACCTCCTGTGTTCCCTCCCCAGCTGGCTGCACCTGGGGTAGCACTGCAGTTTGAAGGGCATCTGTGGAGTCCCTCCAGCATTTGGGGTCCTTTGGCCTGGCTTGCAGGGGATTGGGCCGAAACTGGCTCTTCAATATCCCCAACGGGTCCTGGAGTGTGAGAGCTCCTGAGCTTCTTCTTTGGTTCTGGGGTGTGTCACCCAAGAACCACTGCTGCCAGAGGAGAACTAAGATGGCGGCAAAGGTGAAACACCTATCTTGCCGTCATAATCAGCAATTTTAATATTACAACTTAACGAAAGAACAAACACCTTCCAGAATCAACAGAAAGCTCGCCGAGTGAAAATTCCACAAATAAAAGTGAAAATAAGACACTGTGACTCAGAGGAGCGGTAGCGAACAGCGTTGAAAGATTCGCACGGAGAGAGGTTTGGAGTGCGCGCTGCGGAGAGGGCGGGCGGCTGAAAACCGGCCAGTTTTCTCGAACGGGAGACAAAGGCGTCCCACTGGACTGAATCTCCAGCTCTGGGCAAAGTCCAGAGAACCCACTATCACACGGGGTGAAAACTGGACAGTGGGAGGGCACACCGAAGCTCGGGTGCTGCCGGGTCTCCCGGCTTGTGGCGAAGGCAGCTCGTGCGAACAGCTCGGCTGCGTGATGGCGCAGAGAGCGCACCGCGACTTGCCTCTCATTTGGATAACCGTCAGACTGCTTTGTTTTACGACCCTGGGTGAGACATTGCACATGCAGACTCATTTTGGGAAAGTCTGAATTCCCCGGCAACCAGCAGCCTGTGGAGCTCCGCAGCGGCTCTCTCTCAGAGGTGCTGGCGGCCATTGCCCCCGGCACAGAGTCCCCAGGGCCGCATAGGGCGGAGCTAACGCTGTCTGCTTGGCCTGGAGACTCCGCCCACCCAACCTGAGCACAGCTGAGCTTCACAGACAATTGGCCTGGAGGTCAACCCTCCAAGTGCTAACAACGATTAACTGAGCTTAACTTCAGCAAGACTGTGCAGCCCATATCCACCTCAGGTAACCGGGGAGGCTGAGCCACTATCCCTAGTAGGAAGTCTACCACACAAAGCTAATTGACCAACTCAGGGAAACAGCCACCATGCAGCAACATGGAAAGAAATCAGATGTGAAAGAAATGGAGGAAAAAAAACGACTGGACATGGAATTCAGAACCACGGTTATAGGGTTTTTTAAGAGGCTCCAACAAAAGATCGAGGCCTATAAAGAAATAAGCAGGACCACAAAGGAAATGAATGAGTCCTACAAGAAAATAAACAACACCCTCAAAGATATAAATGAGACCTGCAAGGAAATTATCAAGACCAACGTGGAAATGATCAAGACCAACGTGGAAATGAATGAGTCCTACAAGGAAATGAAAGAAACCCTCAAGGATATAAAGAAGACTCTCAAGGATATGAAAAAGGACCAACCAGAAATTAAGCATACACTGACTGAAACAAAAAATATTAAACAAAGACCTAAAAGTACCCTGGAGCACCCCAAGAACCAAGTTAAAGATTTGAAATACAAAGAGGTAAAATCCACTCAGCTGAAAAAGCAAGAAACCAAAAGAATCCTAAAAATTGAAGATAGTGTAAGAGGCCTCTGGGACAACCTCAAGCATACCAACATCCGAATTATAGGGGTGCCAGAAAAAGCAAGAGACCAAGACAATGAAAACCTATTTGAAGAAATAGTGACTGAAAATTTCCCACACCTGGTGAAAGAAATTGACTTAGGAGTCCAAGAAGTGCACCGAACCCCAATATATAGGAACCCTAAGAGGACCACACCAAGGCACATCATAATTAAAATGCCAAGAGCAAAAGACAAAGAGAGAATATTAAAAGCAGCAAGAGAGAAACAGTTGGTTACCTATAAGGGAGCACCCATACGACTGTCAGCGGATTTCTCAACAGAAACGATGCAGGCCAGACGGGAGTGGCAAGAAATATTCAAAGTGATGAACAGCAAGAATCTACAACCAAGATTACTCTATCCAGCAAAGATATCATTCAGAATTGAAGGTCAGATGAAGTGCTTCGCAGATAAGAAAAAGCTAAAGGAGTTCATCACCACCAAACCAACATTATATGAAATGCTGAAAGATATTCTTTAAGAAGAGGAAGAAGAAAAAGGTAAAGATGAAAATTATGAACAACAAATACACATCTATCAACAAATGAACATAAAAATCAAGTGAATTGATAGGCTGTTGAACAGAATAGACTGGTGAATATAACAGAGACATGGACATAGAGAGGGAATGGACTGACAATTCTTGGGGAGAAAAGGGTTGTGGGAAGTGCAGCAAGAGACTGGACAAAAATCTAGCAACAATGGGAGAGGACAGTGGGGAGGGGGAGGTGAGGGTGGAGGGTGGGATAGGTACAGCGTGGAGGGGAACTTTAGGGCGATAAAAAGGGGAAACAATATAATTAATAAACTGAACAATAAAGATAAAATAAAATAAAATAAAATAAAATAAAAAAAGAAAAAAAAAGAAAAAAAAAGAACCACTGCTGCCAATTCATGGCAGCTCAGAAGCTCCTGTGTGTGCCCCCTGGTGGTCAGTGCATGTCATACCAACTGGCTGGTTGGCTGGTCAGCTGGTCACTTAGCCTTTTATATATAGACTAGAGGCCTGGAACACAAAATTTGTGCACAGGAAAGGGGGTCCCTTAGCCCAGTCTGCACCCTCTCCAATCCAAGACTCCTCGGGGGATGCTTGACTGCTAGTTTAAGCCTAATCTCTGGGGATTTGGGCCTAAACCAACAGTCAGATATCCCTCTAGCAATACAGGGCCACTGGCTCTTAACTGCTTGCCTGCCTGCCTGCCTGATTGGCCCTAACCACCTCTGCCTGCTGGCCTGATCGCCCCTACCTGCCTCTGCCTCAGCCCCTGCCACCATCGTTTTGTCCCGGAAGATGTCTGGTCTAATTATCATATTACCCTTTTATTAGTATAGATTTTTTGTGAATACACCTTAAAGGATAAATGAATGGTAAGTTTAAATTCGATCATTAACATAAAATATCTTATACAGATCCAGCAAATAATAGCACCATTCACTGGCTAGTCCCCTCGATGTAAAAGCTCACTGCTCTCAAGGCAAGTGTCTGACTCCTTTATCCGAAGTCAGGACCTGTGATGCTTTTTCCGCTGCATCTCCTCTCCATGCAACTAGTGTCAACCTCTCCTCCCAGCCTACATCTCTTCAAGTTGAAATATTTACTTTTCCAGAAACAGCAAACTTTCTTAGCACATACAGTTATTTTTCCCTTAAAACTAATTTTTCCATTACAGTATCACTTATCCTAATTCTTATCCATACCAGGAAATATGGAGTAGGGTTTTTTCTAATCCCAGGCAATTTTATCAATGCTCTCAAGAGTAGCCTCCAAAGTTATATCTTTGGAAAATTGTGCAAAAACTCCTGTGGGATGACCTCCTAAAATGAGCACTGCAGGTGAAGAGGTGCACCTGTGGGATTTGGATGGGTCCTGCACACTGTTCTCCCAGAGGGGTTGCCTTTCCCACTTCTCTCCAGGGTATCTGCTGGGACCTCTGCTTCATCACTTTCTCCCCAGGGCTGGGCACTACCAGACCAGAAGCCTGCTGGCCTGATGGGGACAGTGCCCTCTCCCAGTGCTGACAGTGCAGTGTCCCTCTCAAGGAGGTCACACATCTCTGATATGTGACCTGGTGGGTGCATTGACTCTCCTCAAAAGTGCATGCCCTGTGTCCCTTTAGAAAACAATGACTTTTGAAAGTTTTCTGCAACACAGGAAACTGGCCTTGGATTGTGTTTGTCTTCCCAGCTTCATGCTGTTTTATTTTCTCATTTTGGTTTGGGCACAAGAAGAGCCATCCATTGTCTGACTAGCTTCTGACCCTGGGGTCACACTGGGGTCTCTACCCTGAGATGAAGCACACACTTACTAAAGAGCTATTCTCTTACATCTGATCTCTAATCCGTCTGGTATTTACCTACCAAATACCCCAAATCTGATGTCATATAAGAACACAAAAATATGTGAGAAGTCACAAAAAGACACCTATTGTAAGATTCCATTTAGAGGAAGCATCCAGAATTAAAAACGGAGCAGAGACAGAAAGCAAACCAGGTACTGTCAGGGGTCAGAGGAGTGGGGAGAAAGGACTTTGGTGCAGGGTTGATGAAACTCTCTGCAACCAGATGGTGGTAGTGATTTCACAACTTTCTGAATGTATTTCATGCCTGGGAGCCCTTGGGGGATGTCTGACTGCTGGCTTGGGTTCACTCCATTTTAGAGTCACAGTGCTGGGTAAAAAGGGTTACTACTCATTCTAGTGTACAAAGCAGGGAGACTGGTAAATATCCTATAAGACACCGCATTATCTCCCTAATAACAAGGAACTCTTTGGCCCAAAATGTTAGTAGTAGTAAGCTGGAAAAAACTGCACCGTACCAAAATTATTCCTGTTGACCATCAGAGGCCAATCAACTAACTGTATGAAGCCTGATAATATGACTGTAGACCTATCAGCACAAATTTTGGCTAAAATAGAAATCCTTAAAAAAATAAAAGTGAACATGGCATTTATAAAACCTGATGGTAGGCATTTTCTTGAAGAGAAAGATCCAGTGGCAGAGAATGGAAGGAAGCTACATATCTTTTATGTTTGTGTTCTTTTTCTGAAATAAAATTTAATGAAAAATGGTCAGGATTGGCATCTTATGCTTGCACTTATTCTATACTTATATACTGTATCAAATAATAAAGATAATACTTTTTAATAGGGAAGGAAGGAGAGAGAAAGGGAGAGGAGAGAGAAAGAGAGAGAGAGAGAGAGAGAGAGAGAGAGAGAGAGAGAGAGAGAGAGAGAGATTAGAAAGTTGCCTCTGGGGATCAAATCCACAAGCACAATCTGGGCATGTGTCCTGACTGGGAGTTGACCCCATGCCTTTTTGGTATAAGGGACAAGGCTTCAACCAACTGAGTGACACCATTCAGGGCCACATAATATTCTTATCTGTCCCACTTATAAGGCAGGCATCATTTAGGTGCTAGAATCTAGCAGGGCAAAACAATTCATTGTCATTAGGTGCTTCTATCCCCTGGAGTGGGGGAAGGGGCCCAGGAACAGTGTATATGCAAATAAGTGAAATAAAGTTTGTCAGGTGGTGTAAGTGAAAGGTACTAAGGGAGAAAATTCAACCAGTGCAGAGGTGAGTTGTGAAGGAGCAGGCCTTGGCATTTTTCTCTGAGAAATGATAAGCAAAATTTTGAAGTGAGGGTCTGAGTTGTTCAGGTATCTGGAGGGAGAACATATAAGGAAGACAGAACTTATAAGGAAGAGGAAATGAAATTGCAAATTTATTGTTTGACCATATTTTTAAACAGTTTTGTTTTTGAAACAGGAGCATCTATAAATATAAAAGCCCACCGATCGAATGGTGGATTAACCAGTTAGGCAGTCGCTATGACACAAGATCTGCCCCCTGATAGTCAGTGCGCTCTGACAGGAAGAATGCTGCTCAGCAGATCAGGATGAGTGGCTGCTCCTGGCTGGCCAGGATGAGCTGTGCTCTCACAATCTCTTCAGTCCATGCCCCCACACTCCACAATGCATGAATCCATGCACCGGGCCTCTAGTGTGTGTGTATATATATTTTAATGGCCATCTAACCTACTTTTTCCCTCCATGAAACTTTCACTACATTTAAAAAATACCTAATGGTTAATGGGGTTTCACTGCAGCCATTATGTATCTACTAAAATAGAATACATAGTTAATTTATGCATATGAGCTAAAAGTAGTAATCTGCAGTAATTTCTCTAATGCGAAGCTTTTAGCCTTCATGTGTATAAAATTACTAATGATAATGAAATTAGTTCTGCCCCATGTGTTCTGCTTTCTTTCCACTGTATTATATACAACATTACTATTAATGATTATGCATTTTAATAAAAGAAATTCTGATAAATATGATTATTTCAAGCTATTATGCTTAAGTTTATACAAATATTAAAGCATAAAATCAGCCATATGAAGAAAATACTAATTATAGTCAGAAAAAAATTAACTTTGAATAACTTCTAGTTTTCTTGTCTTAATTTCAAATGTTCTAAAGTTAAAACTTGAATGATTTATATGTATATGGAATTGTATTACACAAGTTAAAATTACCTAGACTTAGAAAAATTAACTTAGTTTCTTTTAAATATTTGCTATTTTTGAGAGAATGATCTCTAGAGACCAGATAATCCTATATAATGAAAACCTAAGATGCAAATTGATCAAACGGCAGAATGACCAGTCACTACGATACGCAATGACCACCAGGGGGCAGATGCGCAGTGCAAGAGCTGCCCCCTGGTGGTCAGTATACTTCCACAGGGGGAGCGCTGCTCAGCCGGAAGTGGGGCTCATGGCAGGAAAGCACAGTAGTGGTGGTGGGAGCCTCTCCCACTCGGCTGCAGGTGGGTGCTAAGAAGTGAGGGGTCCCAGCTGAGAGAGCCCCAGACTGCAAGAAGGATATCTGTCTGCCTCTCTTAGGCCCAGGGCGTAAGCCAGAAGGTGGACACCCCCCAAGAGGTCCCGGACTATGAGAAGGAGCAGGCCAGTTGAGGGACCCCTGCTTCCCCAGTGCATGAATCTCATGCACCAGGCCTCTAGTATATTCATAAAACATTACTCAATAGAAAGCCTTCATGAACCATGGAATATAATGCTTGAGAATAATTTTTCAATTGCTATATTTTTCAAAGATTTAAAAATTTAATATTGTTAGATAAATGATCATCCATGAAATTATATTAGGTAGTTGTATAATTATTATAGTTGTATTTATACCTGAATTATATGAGCATGTTCACTTAACAAAATATAAGTAAAGTTAAGCATTAATATATCATTTTAAAAGATTCAAATGATAACCCTATTTTCTTAAAAATTAAAAAATTTACAATCACTTTTCAGTAAAAGATCCAGCGATTTTACTACTGTTACACATGCATTACATTTACATGTAATTTGATATGTATGAACCAGTTTATTTTAATTACTTAATTATGCTTTTTATTTAAGTAATTCTGCTTTCAAATTATATTGTTCAAAAAAGGATGTTACTTTTTAGTGTATACTGACCAATGCCACTTAGTTCAATGAACTTCAAATATATCCACATAAATTTTCTAAGCCATCAGTCTTGAAGTTGCCATTAACACTATTCATTAAAGTAACAGTAATATATGAAATGTATCCAGGCAATTTGCCCAGCACAAAGTATAGCACATGGTTGTCTTTACTAAGTATTCAAACCACTATTAATGAAAACTAATAGCCCATCAAAATTTACATTACAAGGACTAGGAGAAATCTCTGAAGGACTACCTGCAAAACAATTCCAGCAATTGTTGTCACCTTAAATTGCAATATGTTCCAATATGTTGCTCTTCTTAATGCTAATCACCAAACATAATGGATAAATACTACAATTCCAAAGTGCCTCATAGTACTATTTTTTAACCAGATTATAATTAGTGATCAGAGAATGGTCTCATTAACATAAATAGGATAATTAAGTCATCTTAGCTTTATCATATTTAAAGAAATTAAATAGTGATTATTTTCCTTTTGTAAACTGCTAAAGGTTAACTTTTCTGGAATCATTTCTAAGAAAAAAATTATATTGTTCAGTAAATTCATGCATGTGTAGGATCCCTAGCAGCTGCTGGCTGCTGGCTGGGACCTCCCTTCCCCCAGCTGCCTGCTGCTGCCAGCTGGAGTGGGGCAGCCAGGGGGAGTGGTCATGGGCCATTAAATGGCTGGGTCCAACCCCTGGTCAAACTCCTAGTCAAGCGGACAATTTGCATATTAGGCTTTTATTATATAGGATTGCCCCATGGCTATCATTTCATTTAAACAGAAGGAATAGTGAAATGTTTAGAGTGAAAAAACATACTAAACTTTAGATTTATTATCAATTTTTGAGCTAATAACAGCATTTTAATAAGAGCTTGAAAATGAATCAAGAAAACTAAAAAGTTCATCTCAGAAGTCTGCCCATATACTGTAGGTATTATCTCAGGACTGTAACACATAAGTTGATATCATGTCATGATCTGGTGAACAGTATTCATTTAAACTGAAGTTAATCAGACTTGAGCCCTTTTAACTATTTAACAATTTTCTCCAATTCAGATTTGACATGGATCGATGATATCTGGTCATACAGTATTTCTGTGGCTATCTATACATAAATTTAAAAAAATTATAACTGAGCCTCAATATATTTAAATATCTCTTATTTCCTCTTTCATAATCAGTATCAGCATAGACATATATCTTGGGAGGAAATTAGGTGTTAAAAAGTTAAAATAAATGTCTATATCAATTTAATTTTAATTAACAGTATTCCAATTGAAACTCTATTTAAGGAATATCTTGTGCATTATGGGAAGAGAAGCAACTATGAATCATGTGCACCTTTAATAAAATACTAATGGTTTAGCTTTTTAAATTATATGTATAATTGTTCTATGTAACTCTTGATATAGAGTTGTATACAGATGTATCAAAAATGGACAATACTCAGAAGGCCAGTGATAAGATTACTCTGCATGGAATTGACTCTTATTGAGATTATATGTGGGAGGAAAATGTTTCAGTTGTTATCTTAGAATAGAGATAAGAGCTTTGCCTAAAAGAAGTCTTAAGATTTAGAAGGACAGGTAGGTGACTCAGAAACCTTCACAAGCGGACTCTATAGTTCAATACTAAGACACAAATAATACTTTAGAATCATAAGGACTGCTAAGATTTCAACTCAGAAGAAAATTTTTAGTTTTTTAAAGGATGAATTTGACCTCATAATCACTAGTATTGCTTTTGATGGTGACAGAAATATTGAAGACTCCTTAAATTGGGATATATTGTATATTAGAATATTTCTATTTGGATAGTACAGTGGTTAGCAAACTCATTAGTCAACAGAGCCAAATATCAACAGGACAACAATTGAAATTTCTTTTGAGAACCAAATTTTTAAACTTAAACATCCTCTAACGCCACTTCTTCAAAATAGACTCGCCCAGGCTTTGGTATTTTGTGGAAGAGCCATACTCAAGGAACCAAAGAGCTGAATGTGGCTTGTGAGCCACAGTTTACCTACCACTAGAATAGTAGAATACATAAAAGCTGAATTGTTATAAAAAGTAGCCACAACATTTCCTATATAATAAAGAGGTAATATACCAATTGACCAACACACAAGATGGTCACCCCCATGTGTACATAAGATGGCCTCCACAAAATGGCTGGCAGGGGAGAGCAGTTGTGGACCATCAGGCCAGCAGGGGAGGGCAGTTTGGAGAAACCAGGCCAGCAGAGGAAGGCAGTTAAGGGTGACCAGACCTACAGGGGAGGGCAGCTAGGAGTGACTAGGCCATCAGGGGAGGGCAGTTGGGCATGACCAGACCTGCAGGGGAGGATAGTCAGGGGCAACCAAGCCAGCAGGGGAGGAGGGTTAGAGGCAACCAGACCAGCAGGGGAGGACAGTTAGGGGCAATCGGGCTGGCAGGGGAGCAGTTAGGCCTCGCTCAAGCTGGCAGGGGGTGGTTAGGGGGTGATAAGGCTGACAGGCAGAAGCAGTTAGGGGCAATCAGGCAGACAGGCGGGCAAGGGGTTAGGAGCCAGCAGTCCTGGGTTCCCAGATTGGAGAGGGTGCAGGGGAACACCCCTCCCACCATGCACGAATTTCATGTACTGGGCCTCTAGTCCTATATAATAAAATTCTAATATGCAAATTAAGCAAATGGCAGAACAACTGGTTGCTATGATACACACTGACCACCAGGGGGCAGACACTCAATGCAGGAGCTTCTCCCTGGTGGTCAGTGAATTCCTACAGGGGAAGCACTGCCCAGCCAGAAGCCAGGTTCAAGCCAGGAACGTCTGACTGTAATCTGGCAGTTGGACATTCCCTGAACTACAATAGGGTTCAGGCTGGGCTGAAGGACCCAACCCTCAGAATTTTCGTGCACCCGGCCTCTAGTACTGTCAATAAATGTGCAAAATTATTTAATTATATTGTATTATTTGAAAATTTATCTCTACTGTTTCTTTGAAACCTGTTTTTTGTTGTTGTTGTTATTGTTGTTTTTAATAGCTAATAAACCTTCAAATCATTTCCATGCAAGTTAAATCTAGGCACTCATTATATCATGCCATCCGGATTTTTCATAGTGATGGTGATAAATCTAATCAAAGTTGGGGAATACTTCTGTAGAATGACAAAAATCACATCTCCAGATGACACTGCTCTTTCTTCTTAAAAAAAAATACTTTTATACCAATACGATGACAATTTTTCCTTAAATTCTGAATAGAATGAGAACTGCATGTATTAGCAATCTCAGAGGTATGTTTCTTATTTTGGAACATTATATGATAATTTTTTCCTTATTTAGTGGGTTTCCAGGTATGAAAATTAGGCTAAAATAAAGTGATCAAATTAGGAATATAATTCTGAATTTCTTTATAAAGGCACATGCATTTTCATTTATTTTATGATTTCACTTTCAACCATGACATTTATGATTTAATCAACTATAAAAAAATTATGCACTGGCCAGTGTGGCTCTGTTGGTTGAGCTTTGTCCGGGTCATGGAAGGGTCACTGGTCACTGGTTCAATTCCTGGTCAGGGCACATGCCGAGGTTGTGGGTTTGGTTTGGGATCAGGCTATGCATGGAAGGCAATCGATCAATGTTTCTCTCTCTTACACCAATAAAACATATTAAAAATAGAATAAAGGTTTATAAGATGGTGATCATTTTATGAACAACAATTTTATTTTCATTTCCTGATTCAAGAGTATGCTAGCTAGCAGATGTCCCATCCAATTCAATTGAATGTATTGAATTGCAATAACTTAATACTTTGATAACTGATTACTTAAATGGGCAACTTCTCCCCACTGAAATGTGCTATAATGTATATGTTTTACATGTTTTTATTTTAAAGTGAATAAATATATCATATTAAATTAGTTAGGAAAGACAGGAACATGGCAAATAAGAGCACCAAGATTTATTTATTTGTGACAGCATTTATAATATAGTTTTTCCTAGTAATATATTTATACCCACGAATATATTTCTAATCAGTAATTTTATAGTATTATTTGGCAGTGTCAAGAGTTAGGTAGTAACTACAAAAATGACGTTCATATTTTAGTAATAAGGACAGAACAGTAAATTATCCAAGATAAAACAGCCAATTGCAGCATTTAAAAAAATATGGAAAATTTATAATATGTAGTATGTTTAAATCAGAATGAAATGCCAGTTGGTTAATTCTCATACAGTAGTAAAAGAAACAAAAGTGTTCAAGAGACATATAGTAAATATGTTTAATTGAAATCAAAGCTGAAGTTATACAATGTTAATGCTAATAAATTATTTTAAATAGGCAAAAATAGTAACATTTGAAGATAGTAATAAATGTGGTATAAAGTTTTTCTATTTAGGAAGGTTAAAATATATGAAATTTAAAAAATCATGCATAAACTTTCATTTTTAATTTGTCATAAGTATTGCTTTCTAGGTCAATACACATTTCTACAATATCATTTTAATCCTATTTAATAAAGAGGAAATATGCTAATTGACCCTCACACTGTTGCAAAGATGTCAGCTTCCATAAGCAATAAGGAGGGAATATGCTAATTGACTGCCCATCCCTCAAAGATGGCAAAGCCCACAGCCAATAAGGAGGGGATATTCTAATTGACTGCCACACCCTCAAAGATGGCTACACCCAGTCCCTTTGGCCCTGTTGGGGTGGCAGGTGCGGGACAAAGCCGGGCCCAGTGGGCCCAGCCACTTTGCACACCTGCCTTCAGAGTTCCCCAGTCTCCTCAGCCCCCAGCTTCCCAGGGCTGGCCCAGGGCACAGGCAAGCTTCAGATGGCAACTGCCCAGATGCCTAGGGCTGCCCAAGGCTCAGGTAACCAGGGCCGGCTGAGGTTTACACTGCCAGTAGTGGCAGCAACAGAAATGTGATGGGGTGTCAACTTGTTCTGATGGCTGGGTCATCTCCCACCCCTGAATGCTCCCAGACTGTGAGAGGGGGCAGGCTGAGCTGAGGGACTCCCCCCCTCCAGTGCATGAATTTTCATCACCAAGCCTCTAATAATTATATATAAACTAGAGGCCTGGTGATTGAAATTTGTGCATGGGGGGGTCACCTCA
Organism: Antrozous pallidus; assembly: GCA_027563665.1. Classification (NCBI taxonomy): domain Eukaryota; kingdom Metazoa; phylum Chordata; class Mammalia; order Chiroptera; family Vespertilionidae; genus Antrozous; species Antrozous pallidus. The sequence continues at coordinate 76,488,240 of CM050508.1, forward strand.
GCCCATCCTGCACCCTCTCCAATCCAGGCTCCTGTGAGGTCTGTCTGACTGCCAATTTAGGCCTGATTCTGGGTACCAGGCCTAAACCAACAGTTGAACATCCCTCTCACAATCCAGGACAGCTGGATCCTAACTGGTCAGTTGCTTGCCTACCTGATCACCCCTAACTGCCCCCCCTGCCAGCCTGATCACCTCTAATCTCCTCTGCTTGCCAGCCTGATTGCCCCTAACTGACGCCCCTGCTGGCCTGGTTTTCCCCCTATGCTTGCCTGGTCACCCCTAACTCCCCTACCTGCCAGCCTGGTTGCTCCCAGCTGCCCCTCTCTGTTGGTCTGGTTGCCCTCAATGTCCCCCTCTGCCAGCCTGGTTGCCCCTCATTCCCCCCCTCTGACAGCTTGGTTGCCCCCAACTACCCCCCTGCCTGCCTGGTTGCCCCCAACTGCCCCCCACTGGCCTGTTTGCCCTCAACTGCCACCCTGCTGGCCTGGTCATCCCCAATTGCTTTCCCAGCCAGCCTGGTTGCCCCAAACTTCCCCCATCCCCCCGCTGGCCTGCTGGCCCACACAGCCTGCTGTTCAGTCATTTGGTCGTCCTTCACTAACCCCCCTGCTTGCCTGGTTGCTCCATGCAGCCTGCTGTTCGGTCATCTGTCCCGTTTTGATCATGATGGTCCCTGGCTTTTTATATATTAGGACAGTTAAGGTTATAAATATATATGTATGTTTTTGTAATTATAGATAGTGATTACTATCCATATAACTAGTTATTTGCAGAGCTTAAGGTATAGTTTTAGATGTGGCATTTTTGGGCCTAATGGTTTACACATTTTTAAGGTTTAATCATTTCCTTTTTTTTTTTTTTTTTTTGCTCTCACAGTCATTATGTCAATCATATCCCCCCCAGAAATATCTAGTTAGATACCTCGATTTCTTTATTTTATTCAGTGTCTCATGGTTCACAGAATCTTCTATGTTATGATGACTATCTTTTAATCTTATTTCCCATTTTTTAAGTTTTCCAAAAACTGAAAAACAAGATCTGAATTAATGGGTGTACTGAGATTCCTATTTTCTGGGTACTATTATATATAGGTTAGTGGGAACAGAGGACTTCAAACTAGTCATTTCAGGTAATCGGAGGAAGTGTCTGTTATTAAGCAAAATCTCAAGGGATTGAAATAATGGTCCAAAGAATAGTAGTTTTGCACCTTATTTTATATATTACAATAAAAATAGATGACACTAGTGAGTTACCTGAAATCCTTTGGTGATAGATTAAGAAGGTAATAGAAAGCAAAGTGGCAGGGGTAGGGGGGAACCTTTTGGATTAGATCAAAAGTAAAATGATAGCCACATACATCTTTTACATAGATGGGTACAGGATATTTAACAGTCAATAATTTACATGATAAAACAATGATAGGATTTGTGGTTTCAACTCTGGGGCATTGGTTACGACCTGCAGGGTTTGGAAGAGGGAGTTACCCTGACAATGCAAAGAAATGTTATCATAGATACAAAAGAAAAAAATAGGCTTATTTAAGGTAAAGAATGCCTTTGTCTAAGGAAGATTGTAATCTAGGACACCCTTTTTGGTTACTTTAGGTCCCTGAGTTTACAAGGCAGCCATGAAGGCCTCCCCTGAGCTAGGCAGGTTAGCATGTGGCCCCTGACAAAGCCTAGCATGGCAAAATAACACCATATTCATTTAATGTTCACATTATGTGATTCCAAGTCCCAACCTGCTCAGAATATTAGGAAGTCTATTCTTTCATAAGGTTGCCTGCCTTAAAATTTGCAAGATGATGCAATTTGTTCATTTTGATTTAATTTTATCTTTAAAATTTTGAATACAAGTGTTTAGTTACCTGCTAGACCATCCCAATGGAAATATGTGATAAATGGATGGACACAGGGGTCATGTACTTAGGAAAGAAGCAGACATTGGCAGAGCAGTTTAAATTTAAACACTTGCTAGATTGAGCTACTTTTTAACATTTAAAATAATTTTTATCACAGTAAACCAGTGTATTAAACTTATTTCCAGAATTATCCAAGTTATTATTTTTAAATATAACTTTTTTTCACATTTCTTTAACTGTCAAGTTTTCTTTAGAAAATTTCTAAAATTTTCATTGTGGATCTTAGTTCATATTTATTTAACAAAAATGTCCAATTTTGCTCCAGGACAAGACCTAATGGTTTATATCTTCCCTTTAAAATGTATATGTGTCTTTTAGTTAAGCTGTCATTTGTAAAAATATTTTGGTAAAAAAGTATGAGTTAAACACTTATACATTCTTCTTCATTTGTGTAATGGTGTAGCAGTTTATCACCTACCAGTGGTCGGCAAATCACGGCTCGTGAGCCACATGTGGCTCTTTGGCCCCTTGAGTGTGGCTCTTCCACAAAATACCACAGCCTGGGCGAGTCTGTTTTGAAGAAGTGGCATTAGAAGAAGTTTAAGTTTAAAAAATTTGGCTCTCAAAAGAAATTTCAATCGTTGTACTGTTGATATTTGGCTCTGCTGACTAATGAGTTTGCTGACCACTGACCTAACCCATACTGGTCTATCAACTAAGTAAGGCTCAGTTTTTTGTTCTCCTCCGATATAGCTGAGCACAGCTCATAAAGCAACACCTGCTACAGCTTCTGCATTTCTTTATTAGTAACTTAACTGACAAAGCTCATTCTTGATCTATACATCTTAATAGTTTTGGTCACCCAATTTTCTTGAAATTCCAGTTTTCTTTCTTTTGGTGAAGATGCTGATTTCACTGAAAAGATATCATCATTTACCTCATTTCCTACTGTAAGACACTTTATCACATTTTAAGAGTACTAAATGAAGATCTTGTTTTCCTTAGTCATTTTCTCTGTGTTTTCTCTGTGTTCTACTCAGAGGTTGTCTTCCGGAAGTACTTGTATGGGATGACAGTGGATTGGCACAAGCCTGTAGAGTGCTATATAAATTCCCAGCTGAGAATGATGGACTCTCCATCTTGAAAATGAAATATCGATTTACCTGGAGGCAAGAGTGGTATACAGGGCTCTACAGCCGGCTCCTGAGACCAGCACTCAGACACCCACTTGCTGCACAGCATATTATATCCCTCCACTATTCCCAGAGAGTGCAGCAAGAAGGTGCAGCAATGGCTCTCTGCTTACCTTGGTTTCAAATTGTCATCTTATTATTTGCAATCTCCAAAAAGAGTCCAGGCCTACTTCCTTAATTGCTCACCTTCAGATGTGTGATCTTCCCAGCCATACCACACTACCTAGTAGAAAGCTGACAACCAATCTCAGAAAAATCCCCATTTATTATGGCTGCCATGGAAGGGGCAGCACAGAGCCATTACTTGCTACCCTCTGGTTCACTGATGAAACTCAATGTTAAAATTTCAAGACTCCATTGCTACTAGAAGAAAAAGTGGAGATATGTCCTTGAGTGCCCCATTTATTCAGGGATATCAAAAAAAAAAAAAAAGAAAAGTCCATAAAACTTCCCAAACCTCAGTTAATAATAATTCTAAGTTGTCATTTTTTATTACTTTCTCTCTTCCTCTTACTGAGTCACACACAACCCTTTTGCCCAAAGCATGAGCTAAGCATTAGAATGACTAAATTGGGGATATTTCTAGTATTTGCCCAAATAATTTCTAGGACCAGGATTTTTATTAGAATAGTGAATATTTTATTTATCATTGTGTAACTAGATTATGTTTTTAAGGAGCTAGAAATACAGAGGTCAAAAAGGTAACTTAAATTCCTGCCTTCATAGAGCTTGAATTCAGTTGGGGTAGATAATACGTGCACAAATATACAGCGTGTTCCCAAAATATATATTTATATATAATTTAATAGTTGATAGCTCAATTTTAAAAATAGTTTTTTTTTTTTTCCATAAACACTACCTTTATAATTTTTCAAAGTGTGTATACATTTTTGGGAGGACACTCTATATGTAAAAATGTTTTAGAAGGAAAAAGTAGTGTGAACTAAAACAGGAGGTTTTTAGGGAGTCATTAACCATGAGGTGCTATTTGAACTTACACTTGAATGACAAGAAAGATGTATCCTTATGAAGATTTCTAAGAAAGAGCTTTCTAGGAAGAGAAAATAGCAGATAAAAAGCCTGAAAGGCAAAAAAGTGCTTGACATGTACTGGCTAATGTGGGTCAGGAGGTAGGAGCTTCATTCCAGAGCAGAGGAAAACCAAGAAGAGATCTGAGAGACTAAGGACTGCTAAAAAGACTGAGCACTTTATTCTAATAGTCAATTGAGGGCTAAACAGGAGTTTTACAATCTGGTTTATGTTTTAAAGGATTTTTTGGCATTGTTGGAAGACTGGTCTGGCGGAGAGCAAAAATAAAAGCTGGTGAACCTCAGGAGTCATAAAGGCCCAGAAGAGGCTGAGATAGCTTTGGCGAGTGTGGTGGCAGTGGAAGAGGGAGGAGCTGAATCAGAGAATTGGGTGTTAGGTAATTGGAAACTATTTGAGAAGTAAGATCTAAAGCAGATCTAATCCTTTTCAGATCTGCTTCAACTTAGGGTGTGTCTTCTCTAGTGGATCCTGTTGTGCTTCTTAGGCTGGACTTTCAATTCCTGTCTTTATCTCATTTTAATAACTTCCCCCCATCCTTTATTCTATTCCTAATAAATTAGCATATATGTGGGAGTGTATATTAGCCAGCTAGGGATGCTTTAACAAAATACTACAGAATGAGTGACTTAAACAATAAAAATGTATTTTCTCATTGTTCTGGATTTGGAAGTCCAAGGTCAAAGTGTCAGCTGGTTTGTTTGTCCATGGGCCTCCTTGTGTGGTATATGACCAGCTTTTTTCCATGTCTCTATATAGTCGTTCCTCTGCGCTTACCTCCCTGGAGTTTCTTCTTATGAAGACAACAGTCCTATTGAATTATTGGATTAAGGCTCCATTTTTATAACCTCATGTAACCTTAGTTACCTCTTTAAAGATCCCATGTGCACATACAGTCACATTGGGGAGGTAGAAATTCAACATATGAACTTTTTTTTTTGCAAGTGTTGGGGGCACAAAACAGAGAAGGCAATATCCAGTTTAGCCCTACTTAGACTTTGCTTAAGCTGAGCCTCTTAATATGTGGAAAAATTATTCTCTTAAAACTTTGTCCTAAACAATGTGTAAGTCAAGGTTAAAAAAATAATGTTTGCTTTTAACATGGCTAGTCTCACTTGTTTAAAATGGTGATAGATTTAAATATGAGTTATAATATTTAATTTCCCTATACTAATAGGGAATTTATGTATGACTTGATCTTGGAGATCACCTTTGGAGTGATTACCACAGACAATTAGCATTATTTTCTTTCCACTGCCAATAATTTCCACTACTAATGACTAGTGTATGAGAAAAAATATATAATTTTCCCTCTACTCTTCTAAATTCTTGGCTGAAATCTCTAGTAATAAAAGAGGGAAGACAGAGTAGGTTGGGAGTGTGGAGGGTAAGTGAACAACCAAAGAACTTCTATGGATGCAATGGAACAGTCAGTAGGAAGATGAAGGCATGTACTAGGGGGTAGGAGCCACCAGGGAGAGGACAATGGGGGAAAAAGGAGACATATGTAATACTTTTAACAACAAAGAATTTAAATTAAAAAAACATAAATTAATAAGGAGAATAAAACATAAACAATTTTAATTCTATATGTTCAGGAACCCCACAAATATTTGAGATTCAAAAGGCAACCAGACTATTGAGTCTTATATAGAATTCTGAGTAAGAAAAGAGATAAGGAAGGTTCTGTGTTTTCAAAGCAGGAAGGCAATTCATGTGAAAGTGAGTAAAAATGTTTGGTAAACATCTCCTGCCATGCCCAGATGAAAAAGTCATCACTGATAAAAGCTCTTTTTCTGGTATTGGCCCCTTTCAAATGTAAATTTCTCATACAAAGAACAACTTCTATTCTGTCCACAGAGCTTCTCTTGTGTCTATTTAAAAAAAAAAAAATCAGCTCAAATTAATTCTTATGCCAAAGAGGCACATTTTGGGGTGGCACTTTCTGCTAACAATAAGAGAAGTAGTATAAAATAATAGAAAAAATAATGCAGATTCATTCATCATTCTGACAAAGTACTTCCACACACATTCCTATTAACATTATTTATCATCAGTGTAGTCACATGTATATTTCAGATTTTCTATACTTTTTTTCTCATTCTTTTATTCCATTTAGTTATCAAACTTACCATTTAAGTCACTTGGCTAACTATATTATACTACCTAATAAAATAATTATATGCAAGTTGACCATACCACTAATCAAGCCATGCCCACAGCCACAATCATTAGCCAATCAGGAGCAAATTATGCAAATAAACCCCAACCAAGATGGCTGTGGCCACTGAGAGCAGGAGGGAGGCTGGGGTTTCCCTGGCAATGGAGGAAGCCAAGCTTGCCCTTGCTGGCCTAGGCCTTCACTCAATGCTACAAAGTTTCAATTACAAAAGATATATCCCAACAGAAATGGCGGTAGCCAGGGAGCTGGAGAGAGCAGAGCCTAGGGTTGCCTGGGTGATAGAGGAAGCCAAACTTTTGCAGACCTGGCCAGCCTAGGGTTCCACTTTAGGCTACAAAGTTTCAATTATTAAAGGCAAATGTCCCAATAGAAATGGCTTTTGCCAAGGAGTGAGCAGAAGGCTTGGCTCTGCTCCAGACTACAAAGTTTCAATTGTAGAACATAAATTAATCACAGATCCCAGTGCCTCCACTTGGGTCACTGGGGGTCATGGCCAGCCTACAAACCTCCATAGGCCCCTTGCCCAGGCCACCCTATGCCCCAAGGAAACCCCTACCCTGATCCAGGACATTCTTCAGGGCAAACCAGCTGGCTCCTACCCTTGTACCAAGCCTCTGTCTTATCTAATAAAAGAGTAATTTGCAGATTGACTATCACTCCAACACACAAGAGGGCTGCCCCCATGTGGTCAAAGATCCTGCCTCTATGTGGACACAAGATGACCACCACAAGATGGCCAGCAGGGGAGGGCCATTAGGAAGTTCCAGGCCTGCAAGGGAGGGCAGTTGGGGGCGATCAAGCCTGCAGGGTAGGGCAATTAGGGGTGATCAAACCAGCAGAGTAGGGAAGTTGGGGACAAACAGGCTGGCAGGGGAGCAGTTAGAGATCAATTAGGCTGGCCGGGTAGTTTTTAGGGGGTGATCAGGCTAGTAGGCAGAAGCGGTTAGGGGCAATCAGGGAGGCAGGCAGGTGAGCAGTTTGGAGCCAGCAGTCCTGGATTGTGAGAAGGATGTCCGACTACCTGTTTAGGCCCAATTCTACCGGGATTGGCTCTAAATAGGTAGTTGGACATCCCTCAAAGGGGTCCCAGTTTGGAGATAGATTTAAATATGAATTATAATATGTGCAGGCTTAGCTGAGGGATATCCCCCACCCACTGTGCACAAATTTCATGTACCAGACCTCTAGTATCCTATTTAATAAAAGAGTATCATGCAAATTACCATACTTTTGGGATTCTACCAGCCAATCAGGAGTGGGGGGCATGGCCATTGCTCTTGGGTGCTGGCGCTGGTAGGGAGCACTTCCCTTCATGCTGGAGCATGCTTCATGAATTCATCCTCGATGCTAATCTTCTTTGTATTGTTCCAATTTTAATATATGTGCTGCCAAAGCTTTAAAGGTCGGCGAGATTCCTCCTTTACAGTTATGGTGACTGAATCGTGTCTTTCACAGTGACCTCGGGATGGTTAGGGGAATTTGATGCCATGGGATCCCCTCACAAGGCTCACATGTTGGTTGCTCTGATAGTTAGGCTGAGACTGAGCTGTGGGGTTTATCTGTCACGTGGGACATGCAAATGAGCCCCTGGGGCACCTTGGGTAATGAGCGAGAGGCAGGGCTCTAAGTAGTTAGGCCTAGGCGCTGGGTCGGCTGAGCAGGCTGGCAGAGGTGAGCATGGACCACGCCTCTGTGCACAGTGCTTTCGAGAGCCTAGCAAGAGGGAAAGGCTTGGTCCTTGAGGCATCCTTAGTGCGGGGAGGGTGGGCCAGGATAATTGGAATGGACAACACCATAGTTTCAAAGCAAGTTGTTTCCCACTTAAATATCCTCTGATGAGCCATGGTCACTCCTTGAAAAGTTAAGGTAATTCCTTAATATCACCTAATATCCACTGTACATTCAAATGTCCTTGTTGCCAAGATGCCTTTTACTATTGGTTTGCCCCCTCTGGAGGCTACCCAAGATCTTATTTCAGCCCTGATGTTGGGCTGCTTCCCCTGACCATAAGTTCTCAACACACTTCCAGCCAGAGTTAAAGGGGGCTTCTTCTGTTTTTAAGGCATCGCCATATTCAGTGCCTGCCAGGCCTCTGTGAAAGCACTACTCCTTAGGTCCAGGGTGCTGGGAGCTGAAGCAGAGAGGCTGTGAGGCCCAGCTTACCCAGGATGCTGGCCCTCATCCCCCCTCCCAATTTTCCTGGCCCAGGCTTCCCTATGCACACCTGCTCACAGAGAGCGTGAGGTGGTAGTGGCAGTGGGACTGGAGGCCAGCAGGGGACGTGGCCGCGGCGCTTGGGATGGGAGGCCTACACCCTCCCCCAATCCAGAGAGGCTTGACAGGGGACCTCAGGCCTCAACTTCTGCACCAGCACCAGGCCAGGGGTCCTAAGGTCATGTCTTCCACCCAGTGGGGCTTGACAGGGGACCTCAAAGTGTACTTCCCATCCTGGTGCTGGGCTAGGGGACCTCCGGCTGCTCCCCCTGCCCTGCTGGGCAGAGCTTGACAGGGGACCACAGACCACGCTCCCCCCCCACCCAGCAGGGCTTGACAGAGAACCTCAAGGTGTGCTTCCTGCCCTGATGCTGGGCTTGGGTACTTCAGGCTGCTACCCCTGCCCCAGCTCCAGGCTGGGGGACCTCAGGCTGTGGCTCCCACCTGGTACAGCTTGACAGGGGACTGCAGGCCACACTCCCAACCCGGCAGGGCTTGACAGGGGACCTCAAGCCACACCCCCACCCCGGCACCAGTCTGAGGGACCTCAGACCATACCTTCCTCTCCAGCACCAGGCCACAGGACCTGAGGCTATGCCCTCCTGCCTGGCTGGGCTTGACAAGGGACCTCAGGCTGTGCCCCTCACCCAGCAGGGCTTCACAGGGGACCTGAGCCAGTGCCCCTGTGCCAGTGGTGATTGACGGGGGACCTGAGGCTGTGCTACTCTGCCTGGTGGGGCTTGACGGGGACCTCAGGCCATGCCCCCTACCCAGCAGGGCTTGACCAGGGATCTCAGGCCATGTCTCCCACCTGGTGGGACTTGATGGGGGACTTCATACCATGCCCCCTGTCCTGGTGCTGGGCCAGGGGACCTGAGAATGCCCCTGCCCTGTGGGGCTTGACAAGGGTGGGATTGGCAGGGTCTGGATCTACTCTAATGCGGGGGGGTGGGGGGGAGGAAGGGGCTGGGGCTGGGTCTCACGTGATTTTGAGGCACATGTGAGTGAGTGGGGACTTGACTCTGGGTCCTGTGGTGCACCCCAAACTCTGAGAGAAGGAAGGTTTTCTTATATATTTTACTAATTTTCTTTAGTCTCTAACACTTCTATTATAGAAAAAGAGCAAATAGCAATATTAAATTATTTCCTCTAATTAATACCCTTTTAATGTGAACGAATTTTGTGCACTGGCCACTAGTATTATATAAGGCTAGTAAAATTTGCCTCATTTTTGGAATACTAAAAATCAAGGTAAGGTATCCAAAGAGTAAATTTTACAGGCAAGTATCCAAGCAGATTTGTGTGACTCTAAGCCACATTCTCTCACCTACTCTAGTGACTCTCAGCCATCCTGGAATACCACCATTCATATGACTGGCATTGGTATATGAATGGAGGATAAAAGTTAACAAGACATAATAATTCCTGCCCTGAAGAGTCTTGTATTTTAAATAAGGAGACATCCATGTAAATAACTAAGTGCTATAGGATTATAAATGTTATAATAAAATTATAAACAGACCGCAGAACAACAACACAAAGGATTAGGTGAGCCATTCTACCTTTTGGGGACAAAAACTACAGTTTCCAAATAGAGGTGCCATTTGAGCCGAGTCTATAAATCCGTGTATGTATCCATTATTCACATAATCAAAATGTAGGTGGGTATAGCAGTGGCAGTTAAGGATTTCAGATGGAGGAAGTAAATTGACTGAAAATACAAAAAGGTATAGAAATGCCTGGTAATCATTTGGAAAATTATAAATACTCTCAACTTTATATTAACCTATTAATTGGTATCTAGGGGACATGGTAAGAGGAAACATATAAAACAGTGCAGACACAAACACAACTGTGATGCAAAATGAATATTTAATTTAAATGCATGTAATTAAAATATTCAAATCATCTGCTCTGTTACTGGAGTTGAATAATTCTGCATCCCTTCCTTTCCCTGCCCCTCTTCGTCTTTCCTTTTTCTAATGAAGATAATCTTAGGTAACATCAGTTTTCATTAAATAAACTCCACTTTAAAAAAATTTTTTAAACATCTTTGCAAGCAGTTATTTGGAATTGCCTTGTTTTTGTCAGCTTATTCTTTCTTCTTACTGTCATTTCACCTTCATCATTGCACAAAAATTCAAGTTCACTGGCAACACAGTTAAGCCATTAACTCAGAAATTAAATTACCTGGCATTCTCAAGCTTTTATCCCTATAATCCTAGACTGCTCTCTCAGCTCTCAATGAGGCAAGGGTCTCAATATAACACTGAATGGAAGGAAGTTAAGGTCATATCTGTCAGTTCAAGGTCACAAAGACTTCAAAGTAAAATTCTCGACTTTGTTCTGCAGTGTTTTCCATTCTACTTCCACTGTTGTTCAAATTCTCTGTTTAAGGTGAAATAAAAATTGAAACAATTTTTAGGAAGGGTAAGAGCAAAGAGATGTGTAGTTCTGTCACTGCCCTAAGACACAGAGTTTTGCACAGGGATTCAGCCACTGCAGAGCTGCTCTGGCACCAGAAGACCAGCTCACAGGCTAATGGACAGCTGTAGGCAGACATACACATCTCTTACTATCCAGCTGGAGGGGCGTTTCTGATTTGTGATAGGTACAGTGTAAAAATGTAATGGTTTCTATGTAATTATGAATGATAGACTCATTCTGATGGGTAGATATTTCTCATATTCACAATAGTTTTAATTATTTTTCTTCTGGTTATTGTCATTCATGTCTTTTCTGAAATATGGTTAATCCATCCCTGGGAATTGAATGTTGACTGCAATTCAATATTCCTGGAACACAGAGCACTGGGGGTCGTTATAGATCAGGTGATGGAAAGTTAAGTGGGCATCAAATCATGCCATGCTATGAAGTTTGACAGGGGAAGCCAGGAGATAAGTTTAAGCATCAGGATGGCATGCTTCAATTTGCATTTTAGAAAGATCACTGGAGTGTCTCCTGAGCAATGATAGGAGGATGAGAATTGATAACGCACTGAGCTCAGCAGTTTCAGTGGGAACTGAGGGAAATAAAATATATTCCTCTGGTGAGATAATAAGGGTGAGGTCTTAAGTGGACTTGCATGGAATTAATAGGTACCTTGGAGAGACCAGGGAGGCAAGGTAGAGGAAAAAGATGCCTGTCCGGTTTTTACTTCTGATGATTGAGTGGGAGCTATTTTTTATGAGAATTTGTCTTAGTTGGTTCAGGCTGCTATAACAAAAGATACTGAGTGGCTTAAACAACAAGTATTTATTTCTCACTGTTCAGAGAATTGAGATGTCCAAGATCAAGGCACCAACAGATTTTCTATCTGGTGAGAGCCCACTTCCTAGTTCACAGAAAGCCAGGCAGTCTGGCTGTCTCACACTGGAAGGGCTGAAAGCTCTCTTGGGTGTGTGTTTTTTATAAGGACACTAATTCCATCCATGAAGACTCCACTCTTACAACCTAATCACCCCCCTAGGCACCACACTTTGGGAATTAAGATTCAACATGCATTTGGGGCATCACAAACATTAAATCTGTAACAGATGTTTACTGGGAAAGAAGTATACATGGAAAAAATAAAATGGATTTTATTTTGGTAATGTAAAGTTTATGGAGACTTTGCTATTAATAATATGGGAGCTGAAAACTCAGAGCTCTTAAGCCCTCTCTCCAACATGCACTTCTCCTGAAATTCTCTGATTTCTTGCTGCAAGTTTGCATGTAGATTTGCTGCTGTCATCCTTGGATCTGTATTCACCATTACATGGGTGGGGTTCTTTTTTGCCTATCTTCTCTTTTCTAGATCCTATATTTCTCAGCTTACTATCTTGTTATATTGAAGTATAACCTCCAGCAGCTTTCTGAGAAAGAGTGCTTGTGAGATAAATGTATCAAGACAATCTGAAATTGCTTTTATTCTACCCTAGCATTCAGTTGGTTGGTGTCTTAGTCTGTTTGGATTGCTGTAACAAATTGTCACAGACTTGATGACTCAAACAAATGTTTATTCTCACAGTTTCTCACAGTTCGAGAGGCTTGGAAATCCAAGATTAAGGTGCCAGCAGATCCATTGTTGGGACTGCTTGCTTTTTCTTTGCAAGCAGCATATTCTTGTATTCTTGAGGAGATCAGAGAAAGAGGGAGGGCTAGCTCTCTTCTTCTGATAAGGACCCAGTGATCTCATCTTGGGGGCTGTGCCCTCATGACCTAATCACTCTCCCAATGCCACCTCACTGGATGCTGTGGTTGTCAGAGTTTCAACATATGAATTTTTTTGGATGCGGGAGGCAAAAAATTCAGTCCATAGCAATTAAGAATGGAAATCAAGATAGAAGTAATTTGTTTCAAATCTTCCAAGAAATGCTTAATTGTCTTCTCAAATTTATTGCTACAATTGAGAAGTCCACTGCTATTCTGCCTGTGTACCCTTTTATTATTAACTATTTTTTTCTCTCTGGAAACTTATGAAATATTTTCTTTACCTTTATTTCTGGTATTTCATAATAATATGTTCCTGTTTTCATCTGTTTTTCTGGGAATGAATCTGGTTATTTTAACCTGAAAACTGGTATTCTTCAGTTCTTGAAAATGGAATTAATTTTTGTAATAATTTTCCCCTATTTCTCAAAGATCTCTTTCTAAAACCATATAACTTAGACATGACTTAGGCAGTGAACTTCCTTTTTTTACCCCCCTCTTTTCTCCTTTTCATTTTTAGTTTCATTGAGGATTTTTTCAACTTTAAATTTTATATCAATTTTTTTTAATTTTAGTCATCAGAGTTTTAAAATTTATGAGTTTAAATTTTGATTTCATAATTTATTTTTTTAATACTTTTTGGTCTTGCTTTAATAATTTGATGATTATTATAAATCTGAGGATAAAGAACTTCCAGTCAAGATGGCAGTGTTGGTAAATGTGATATTTGTATCCTATAATCACTTCAAATCACAACTAACAACAGAACAACATGAGTCTAGCTGAATGGAAGTCCTACAACTAAGGATTTAAAGAAGAGTCACATTGAAACTGATAAATGAGACAGAGTTGAAGAACTTGCTGGGCTCACATCTATATGTGGCAGATAAAAAATCAGGAGGGATATTTCAGCTGCAGAGGAGTTCAGGTGAACCAGACCCATACCAGGCCCCCACCCCAGGGTTCCAGTATCAGGAAAAGCAGTTCTTATAATTTCTGACCATAAAAACCAGGGGGATCATAGCTGAATGACATGGAGGGCAAAAAATGCATATCTATCAACAATTGAATCAATAAAACAAAATAAACAAAAAAATCTGACAATTTAAATTATGTGTATTTTGTTTTGGTTTGATTTCTTTTGCTTCTATCTCCCCTGAGTATTTTTTTTTTCTGTTTATTTAATTTCACTCTTGGTTATGGTGTAGTTTTTCTTTAATTATGTGGTGTTTCTTGACTGGTTCTTCAGTTTTCTAACAGTGATTGATAATTCTGAATTCAAGAGGAAGAGATTATGTAATTGTTACATCATTGAAATAGCTATACTGAACCTTGTTGGAGATGAAGATTTCCCCAATAATCACATTCTTCAGAGTATTGGGAGGACAGTTTCTCTCAAAAGTGAAACCCCTTTATCTCTTCTGTGGGGCTATTATTCTAGATGGTGGCTTCCTTAGAGATTGAAGAAAGGGATGTAAAATAGAGGTCTCATAATTTAGCATTTAGGTCTGTGGTCCTTAATGCTAGTTGCACACTAGAATTACCTAGGAAGATTTGAAAAATCTTGTTGTCATGCCTCAGATCCCAACAATCTCAGAGTGGCTACCAGATGTTTCTTTTTAAAGGTCCCCTTGGTGATGTTGATGTTTGTCTCAGGTGGAGACCACTCTACCAGCAAGTATCAGCATCACCTTGGAGCCTTGTTGGAAATGCAAATTATCAAGCCCCACCTCAGACCTATTGAATTTTAAACTCTATAGTGGGGCCCAGAAATCTTGAAAGGCACTTCAGCTGATTCTAATTCACACTCAAATATGAGACCCACTGATGTAGATTATCATTTAGAATGCCATTCGAGGTATGGTCATCTTCTTCAAAGAATAAATCTTCCATCTTTGACCAGACTTCAGAAGGACCACATTCTTAGCTGTGTAAACCATTTTCTCCCTGCTTCTAATTAAACTAAACAAATCATCTTTTTTTGTTGCTGTTGCATTTATCTATTTTAGAGGTCTTAAACACTTCAATTTTGGATCTTTTCTGAATTTCTGAAGTGCAAATTAACTTGCACCCTGACTCCCATTAGAAGTCTAGATTTTCATTTCATCTATTAAGCCAGTCAACAATTATCATCTTCTTTCCACCTACTATTTTTAATAGCTATGGACTCCTCTCCTATTCTCTTTGTAGGCTTATGACATTTTCATTGCTTTCTTGTAAATGTTGGGATTTAGAAGAGATTAGAGATAATATAATTGCCACATAAAATACAGGACATCCACTTAAACTGGAATTTCAAATATATAACAAACTTTTTTTTTTGTATAAGGATTCTCTAAAAAGTTATTTTTCATTTACATTAAATTCAAATGTAACTAGGCATCTCGTTATAGTTTCTATTTTAAACATAGATGGCTAGTGTTTGAGAAAATCTAACTTTAAAATGAATCTCAACAATTGTGGTGAAATTCACTAAAATACATATTCTAAATATTTTAAAAGTAATATTTTAATACTTTTTGGTCTTGCTTTAAGAATTTGATGACTATTATAAATCTGAGGATAAAGTTATTAATTTTGATGATATATTTTAAACTTTATACTTCTAATTTTAAAAAGTATTTACTGAAATATGTATATTGCAACTTTCTTTCATTTGTGATGAAACTTTAATTAAGTTCATATTTGTCAAGTAACCTTTGCATTATGAAGTATAATGTTTTCAGTTTCAGTGGGTTACTGTTTTATGCACAGAAAATGCAGTGGAAAGAGCATTGAAATTCTAGTAGTATCAACTGAGAATGAACACACTTCTGTGTGACCCTGGGGAAGGTCATCTTTTCACCTTCTGGTTGCTTATCTTTAATAGATGTTTTAACACATTAATTATATCTCAGTTATGATGACTAAATGAGACAATTAGATTCACTTATGTTCTGAGCCTAGCAAAGGCCCTGGAATTTACTAGGTTTTAGTAAATTTATTCTCTCTCTCTCTCCCTCCACACCTCTTTGAGTGAAGATTTTGAAGACTGTATGATAAAAAACAATTTATATGTAAGTTTACTTGTGTAATTCTTTCTCCATACTCTTCAGTGTCTCTATTAGCAAATGTATTAGTTTGCTAGGGCTACCATACAAGTCCCACAGATTAGGTGACTGTACAGAAATTTCTTTTCTCATTATTCTGTAGGCTTGTGGTGCGGGGATTTTTATTTCTTCTGAGGCCTCTTGTAGGTGACTATCTTCTTCCTGGGTCTTCACTCTGTGTGTCGGTATTCTAATTGCCTCCTCTTATAAGGACACTAATCATGCTAGATTGTGACCTACACCAATGGCCTAATTTTAAATTAATTGCCTCATTAAAGGCCCTATCTCTAAATATACTTACAGTCTGACATAATGGGAATTAGAACTTTAACATATGAATTTTGGGGAACACAATTCAGTCCATAACAGTGAAATAGTTTTTAAAATTATTTGCTAGCAACTTAAGCAAAAAGCTTTTGAATTCTGGTAATTTCTGAAGATTCTTTAATATATATATATATATATATATATATATATATATATATATATATATATATTTGCAGTATACCTTAGATTTAATAGAAGTACATATGTTTTCCTATTTTTCCCCCATTGTTTTCCCCCCAGCCTCCCCTACTCCCCAGCACATGTCCTCAACTGCCCCCCCACACCCAACCCAGTGTCTTGCATCCACTGATTATGCTCATATGCATCCATACAGATCCTTCAGTTGATCTCCCACAGTATCTGCCCTCCACCCTCCCCAGCCTTCCTTCCCCCTGTAGCTTGACAGCCTGTTCAATGCCTCCTTGCCTTTATTATGTATTCATGTTAATAAGGACATGAGAGAAACAAATGTGAATTGAAATACTAACTATACCATTCAAAGAAAATTATTTACATTAGAGGAATCTTTATAAAGGATAATATTTAGAAAGATATTTTTAAAAGGTAATATCAACAGGTATTGGAAAGATGGGTTTATTGAAATGCTTTTAAAGTTATGAGTTATCATGAGAGGTATTTTGGGGGAATATTTATTTTCCCAATAATTTAACATGTATTTAGGGAATTTCTACATTATACTCAGCTCAAAAAAGTGCAAAGTATTGTGAAGATTACAAAGAAGTACAAGACAGGATTCTTACTCCCAGGAGCTTTATTTTCTAGATAAGGAGTCTAAATTTGTACAAGTGAAAATAATAGAAAAGGCAATAAAATAAAACTGTATGATTCTGTCTGTATAGGCCATAGAACCAATGAGAGTCAGTGTGAGATATGCTAGTCTGAAATATTTTACTGAGGGTGGGATTATACTTGTGCAATGATGAAATTATGGTGGAATTTTGCACAAAGTAAAGAATTCAACAAAATAAATAATGTAATTATATCTATATTCTTCATATCACTAATAGCAGTCTTTACTTATGTCTTTTTTATGGTATTAAGAAAACTTAACATGATACACATCTTCTTAAAAAGCTTTTAAGTGCACAGTATGATATTGTTCACTGTAGGGCCAATAGGTCTCTAGAACTTATTCATTTTGTTCAAATGAAACTTTATGTCTATTAAATAGAAACTCCTCATTTTTCCCTCCCCTAAGCCCTTGACAGCCATCATTGTACTCCCTGTTTCAATTTGAGTATTTTATATTTCTCATATAAGTGAAATTATTTTGTCCTTTTGTGAAGGCTAAATTTCACTTAGCATAATGTCCTTGAATTTCATTCATATTGTTGCATGTGGCAAAATTTTCTTTATCTTTCATTTTTTTAAAGACTGTTCTGTTAGAGCAGTTTGTTTCATAGTAAGATTGCAATACAGAGATTTCCTATATACCTTTTATCCCTCCCCTTCACACAGAGCCTCGCCCATTCTCAACATCCCCCCAACAGTTTATGTCCTTCATTTTAAAGGCAGAATAATAATCCATTGTGTGTATGTATGGTATGTATGGTATATAATATTTATCTATCTATCTATCTATCTATCATCTATCTATCTATCTATCTATCTATTATCTATCTATCTATCTATCTATCTATCTATCTATCTATCATTTATCTATCTATCATCTATCCATTTATCTATCATCCATCATCTATCCATTTATCTATCTATCTATCTATCTATCTATCTATCATCCATCTATCTACATATATATCCTATCTAATAAAAGAGCAATATGCAAATTTGATGGTACCTTTGCCACTCACAAGCCATGCCCACAGCCACACCCACCAGCCAATCAGGAGCAGATTATGCAAATAAACCCTAACCAAGATGGCTGCAACCACTGAGAGCAGGAGGAAGGCTTGGGTTTCCCCGGCAACAGAGGAAGCCAAGCTTTCCACCTGCTTTTGCCTGCCTAAATCTCCACTCAATGTTATGAAGTTTCAATTACAAAAGATACAGAAATGGCAGCAGCCACTGAGCTGGAGACAACAGAGGCTTGGATTTCCCTGGCAATGGAGCAAGCCAAGCGTTCTGCTGACATTGCCAGCCTAGGCCTCCAGTCTAGGCTATAAAGTTTCAATTGTAGACATAGATTAATCCCAGATACCAGGGCCTCCACTTGGATCGCTGGGGGGGTGAGGTAGGGGGCATGGCGTGGCCAGCCTGCAAAACTCCACAGGTCCCTCACCCAGGCCACCCCAAGGAACCCTCACCCTGATCTGGGACACTATTCAGGGCAAACCAGCTGGCCCCCATCCATGCACCAGGCCTCTATCCTATCTAATAAAAGAGTAATTTGAAGATTGACCATCACTCCAACACACAAGAGGGCTGCCCCCTTGTGGTCAAAGTTCCTGCCCCCATGTGGACACAAGATGGCCACCACAAGATGGCCAACAGGGGAGGGCTGTTGCGAGGTTCCAGGCCCTGCAAGGGAGGGCAGTTGTGGGTGATCAGGCCAGCAGGGGAAGGCAGTTCAGAGGGACCAGGCCTGCAAGGGAGTGCAATTGGGGGTGACCAGGCCTGCAGGGTAGGGCAATTAGGGGTGACCAGGCCGGCAGAGGAGGGAAGTTGGGGCCAAACAGGCTGGCAGGGGAGCAGTTAGACATCAATTAGACTGACAGGGTAGTAGTTAGTGGGGATTAGGCTGGCAGGCAGAAGCAGTTAGGGGCAATCAGGGAGGCAGGCAGGTGAGCAGTTTGGAGCCAGCAGTTCTGGATTTTGAGAAGGATGTCCCAGATTGGAGAGGGTGTAGGCTTTGCTAAGGGACACCCCCCCCCCCCCCGGTGCACTAAATTCGGGCGGGTCCATCAGCCTGGCCTGTGCCTCTTGCAGTCCAGGAGCCCTCAGGGGATGTCTGACTGCTGTGGAGGTGGGAATGTGTCCCACTGCCACCACTGTGCTCGCCAGCCTTGAGCCTGGTTTCTGGCACACTGACCACCAGGGGCAGCTCCTGCATTGAGCATCTGCCCCCTGGTGGTCAGTGCACATCATAGCGACCAGTGGTTCTGCCGGTCAATTTGCATATTAGCTTTTTATTATATATATATATATATATATATATATATATATATATATATATATATAATTTTATCCACTTATTCTCTGAAGGACATTTATGGTGGTTCCATACCTTTACTATTATGAATAGTGATGGAATGAATATTGGAGTGTTGATATCTCTTCAAGATTCTGAATTCAGTTCTTTTGGATACATACCCAGAAGGGGGGCTGCTAGGTCATATGGTAGTTCAATTTTTAATTTTTTGAGTCACCCTGTTTTCTGTAATGGCTGTGCCATTTTACATTCCTAGCAAGAGTGTACAAAAGTTCTTATTTCTTCACATTCTTTCCAACATTGTTATATTTTTTTATGATGATTGTCATCCTAACAGATGTGAAGTGATATCTCATTGTGGTTTTGATTTCTATTTCACTGATATTAGTGATGTTGAGTATCTTTTCATATATCTGTTGGCTGTTTCCATCTTTTTGTATAAATGTTTAATCAAGACCTTTGCACATTTTTAATAAGTTTGTTTTTTTACTACTGGTTTATAGGAATTTCAGTTATTTCTTCTCTATTTGTTTATTTCTTCTGTGTCTCTCTCACAAGACCATCCTATCTCATAAAAGAATAATATGCAAATTGACTGTACCTCCACTACACCAAATAAGCCATGCCCACAAGCCATGCCCACAAACCATGCCCACAAGCCAGTCAGGAGCCGTATGCAAATTAACACACAACCAAGATGGTTGCTGCCCATGGCAGGCCTGGCCAGGTGGGCTGGGGGCATGGCCAGACAGCCATTGGCCCAGGTCACAGGGCCATCATTTTGCTGGGTGCCCCAGGCCAGGGGCAAGGCCTTTTTGCCCCCCAGCCTCAGACAGGCCGGACTGGGCTGAGGGCATGAACAAGCAGCGATCAGCCTGATCACAGGGCGATGGCTGGCTTGGGTTCCCTGACTGAGGTCCTCTGCACAAAGACAGAAAGTCTTACCAGAGGCTTTTGGCCTCGGCAGGCCGGGGGTGAGTGGTCAGTAGGACATCCCCTGAGGGTTCCCAATATGTGAGAGGGGGCAGGTTGGGCTGAGGGACCACCCACCCCCAGTGCATGAATTTCATGCACAGAGCCTCTAGTATATCTATAAAGGCAGATATATTGTTTGTCTTGTTTTCTGTCATGTTTTCATTATCAAAGTTAGGGCTTTACAAATAATAGATGATCAACATTAGTGGAATATTACGATGTGATACGAGTAGGCTAAATGCATGTATTCAAGGGAAGTTGGAAAGTAGTATCAGTAGGTAAAATCAATGTAGTTCATATAATGAATTAAAAACTTGATAGAGAATTTTGTATTTGAGGCTGTATATTATTAGGTAGTTTGAAGAATCTTGACCAAGAACTAGAGGTAAACCTAGTTTCTCCAGGATACTTGTGTTCCTAGTTTCATGCTGGCCACTGTTTCATGGTAGTCACTGCAGTTATCCAAACCCTCATAGTCCTTCATGGGCACTGGATTCTTTGGTCATTGCTCTCAAGGCCATGGTTCTTTGTGGTCAGTTCTTTTCCTACTTATTTTCTGACTCTGTACTACCCCTTAAGAAGATAATTGGACCAGTAGATAACACATTGAGTCTGCCACAAGGTGGCTAAGGAGAGAAGTGTTTTTCTTCTTATTTTTCCCTAATCTTCTACAGCAATAAGAACAATGCAACTAGAAATGACATTTATTATTATTATTATTATTTTGCCATAGAGATTTGTTAACTTGTTCAGTTTTAAATGGATAGGATTTAGGGTTATGATAAGTTATATCTTAGCTGACTGAAACATTAAAATTTGCGGAGAAAGATGTTATCTTAAAAAATCACTTACCCCTTGTTTTGTTTAGCTCAAATGTTACTATAGAGTTACTGCTCAAGATCATCCTCAAACCCTAAATGATACATTCAGATGGTCCAAAATAAGAGATCCCTTGTTTTCAGTGTTAGAGCTCTTAGCTTCACTCAATCACCTATGTCCTAGTGGTGAAATGTTTTGTCATAGAAGACAGAAATGTGTTGTGTTTCAACATGGCTACTTTAAAAACCTAACCAGCATAGCCTTTTTTTTTTGAGTCAGAGAGTGATCAGTCCATTAGACTCTGAATTCTATACCTTTGGTAAATTATTTTTCTTCTTATTATTGATTGTGTTTACATTTTTTAAAATAAATTTTACTTCTGAAATAATATACTTATAACAACAAAGCAACTAATAATAAAAAAAGACTGTTATTACCAGCAATATCTCCTAATTCAACCTTTACACCTCCAGTCACATTTCACAGGTAAATCTCTTATTTCTGTCTATTATTATTTTACTAGAGGCCGGTGCATGAAATTCATGCACAAGGGGTAGGAGGAGGTGTCCCTCAGCCCAGCCTTTACCCTCTCCAATCTGGGACCCTTCAAGGATCTGGCCTAAACGGGCAGTCGGACATCCTTTTCACAATCCAGGACTGCTGGCTCCAAACTGCTCACCTGCCTGCCTCCCTGACTGCCCCTAACCTCTTCTGCCTGCCAGCCTGATGACCTCCTACCCATTACCCTGCTAGCCTAATTGATGTCTAACTGCTCCCCTGCCAGCCTGTTTGCCCCCAACTTCCCTCCTCTGCCAGCCTGGTCACCCATAACCGCCCTCTCCTGCAGGCTTGATCGCCTCCAACTGCCCTCCCTTGCAGGCCTAGAACCTCCCAATGGCTCTCCCCTGCTGGCCATCTTGTGCTGGCCATCTTGTGTCCACATGGGGCAGGATCTTTGACCACATGGGGGCAGCCATCTTGTGTGTTGGAGTGATGGTCAATATACATATTACTCTTTTATTAGATAGGATAGAGGCCTGGTGCATGGGTGGGGGCCACCTGGTTTTCTCTGAAGGGTGTCCTCGATCAGGGTGGGGGTTCCCTTGGGGTGTGTGTGAGATGGCCCGGGTGAGGAGCCTGTGGTGGTTTGCAGGCTGGCCATGCCCCCCAATGACCCAATCAGAGTCCCTGGGATCTGGGATTAATTTATGTCCTACAATTGAAACTTTGTAGCCTAGAGTGGAGCCAAGCCTTCTGCTCACTTTGTGGCAACAGCTATTTCTGTTTGAAACTCTGTAGCCTAAAGTGGTGGCCTAGGCACTAGGGCTACAGAAGTTTGTCTTCCTCCATTGCCCCAGCAACCCTGGCCTCTGCTCTTTCCAGCTCCCTTGCTATTGCCATTTCTGTTCGGATTATGCATCTTTTATAATTGAGACTCTGTATCATTGAGTGGAGGCCTAGGCCAGCAAGGACAGGCAGAAAGCTGGGCTTCCTCCATTGCCAGGGAAACCCAAGCCTCCCTCCTGCTCTCAGTGGCCAAAGCCATCTTGGTTAGGGTTTATTTCATAATTCGCTCCTGATTGGCTGGTGGCCATAGCTGTGGGCGTGGCTTGATTGGAGGTATGGTCAATTTGCATATTACTCTTTTATTAGATAGGATGGGGTTACTAGCAAACATTGTAGATGAAATTTAAAAACAACTAATTTTTTATTTGTCAATTTTAGATATCATGCATTAATTTGCTGATATATAATCGTTTATATTACCCCTCTTCTTTTCCTTTCAAAGGTTTCTAAACTAAACAAATTTGATCAATCTCTATTTACTTTTCTATTAAAATTACTCTCCATTTTTTCCCACGATATTCTTTCTTCTTTTTAACTATATTTTATTCTTACTTTGCATGTTAAATCTTTAGACAACTCCACTTTTATTTTTGCACTAGAAGCCTGGTACACGAATTTGTGCCTGGGTGGGGTCTGGCCGGCTCACCCCAATGAGAACTTATCTAAGGAGGGGCTTTCCTGGGGGAAGAGCTGAGGGATGTTGTGGGGCCAATCAGGGCTCCAAGCAGGCCTGTTGACCACAGGCAGTAAGTGTCATAGTGACTGGTCATTTGGGGCATTCCAGTTGTTCCATTGTTCCAGTCACTTGGCTTTTATATATATATATATATTTGAGGTCCAGTGCCCAAAATTTGTGCATGGAGGATGGTACCTCAGCCTGGCCTGAATCCTCTCCAATCAGCAGTAGGACATCCCTCTCTCAATCCAGGATCATTGGCTCCTAACTGTTCACCTGCCTGCCAGTCTAATTGCCTTTAACTGCCCTCCACTGGTTGCCCCTAACCACCATTGCCCCACCACCATAGCTTTGTGTAGAAGAACACCCAGATGGATGTCCAGAAGATGTCTGGTCTAATTAGCATATTACCCTTTTATTAGAATAGACTAGAGGCCAAGTGCACAAATTCATGCAAATAAGGCGTTCCTCAGGGTGGTCTGAGGTGATCGGGCTGAAACCCACAGTCCAATGCCCCCTGGAACTCCTAACTGCCACTCTCACTTTTTCTGGCACAACCAAGCCAGCTGTGGGCTCGCCCCCAATCAGTCCCGAATGGGAGAGGTTCATACTTTCCAGCCATGAGTCCTGTATCTGATACCCTCCTGAGGGTAGTTGCCTGAAGGATTGGGTCAAAACTGCTCTGCAACATCACCCAAGGAGTCCCAGATTATGAGAGAGCTAGACCAGGCCAAGAGACCCCACTAGTACATAATTGGGGTTGGGGAGGGAGCATGGGAGGGCTCCAGGGTGTGTCCAGCTCATCTCACTCAGTCCCAATTGGCCAGACCCCAGCAGCAAGCTAACCTACTGGTCAGAGTGTCTGCCCCCTGGTGGTCAGTGCACATCATAGCGACCAGTTGAGCTGCCTTAGCATATCATTAGCATATTACGCTTTGATTGGTTGAACAGTTGACAGGATGACCAGACACTTAGTATATCAGGCTTTTATTATATAAGACTAGATAGAGGCTTGGTGCACAGGGTGGTTCCTTTAGTCCAGCTTGCACCCTCTCCAATCCAGGACCCCTTGGGGGGTGTCTGAATGCCAGTTTAGGCCCAATTCCCAGAATAGGGCCTAAACTGGCATTCAGATGTCCCTGTCACAATACAAGACCACTGGCTCCTAACTGCTTACCTGCCTGCCTGCCTGATACCCCTCACAGCCTCTGCCTGCCTGCCTGATTGCCCCTACCTGCCCTCCCCCACCGGCTTGATCACCCCTAACCACTTCTTGCTGGCCTGATTGCTCCCAGCTGCCCCCCTGCCAGCCTGGTTACCCCTCACTGCCCCCCCTCCCTGTTAGACTGGTCACCCCACAGAGCCTGCTGTTCAGTTACTGTGTGAGGACATCCCAAACAATTTGCATATTACCCTTTTATTAGTATAGATATATAGATTTATTGGAATCCTCTTCACGTCCCGCATGTTCAGGGTTCCAGTTCAGGGTTCGGGTTCTGGAGAAGGCAGCACGCAAATGAACAAAGACTCAGAAAAACATTAATTTGGAAAAATGTGGGGCCAGGCAGCAGCCTACCTCTAGTGGAAGAACTACCTTTTGCCTTGGCCTTGCCATTCCTTTTATTGAGGTTCTGGGAATACACCCATTGCCCTTAGGCAGGAAATAAGCCAATTATCTTGTCAGGAAGGATTTACACGATTATCTGGTGGGGAAGTTGCCCTTGACACCCTTATTTCAATTAGATAGGGAGTGGTTGGCTCTGACCTTTCAGAGCTTCAAGTTTGACTAAGCCTTTTGGATTCTTTGTCCACACCTTTCTATTGGTGAGGTAATGGCTGGTTCCCGACATAGATTGCTAATGTTTTTAACATTAATGTTCTATACTTTAATTACACTGAGTCCTCTGTGCTTTGTTTAAAGACTTACTTTAAAATTGAAAACAAATAAATGGCATTTATTAACATAATAGGACAAATTAGAATTAAAGGTTTGGATTACATGTACTTATTTCTAGTCTCGCTTTCTTTCTTTACTTATATCTCTCTATCTTTTTCTCTCATTCTTTTTATTTTTTCCCTGGAGATCTTACTCCCAGTCTTGTGATCCAGTGTGGACAGCTCTTTCCTTATGCTTGATGCATACGACTTATTCTCTTTGCCATCTTACTTTGTTCAATTTTCTGTTTAATAGTGAGAGAACTAGCAGATGGTTTACATTCCATGGAATTATTTTGACTTATTTTCTCATTTTGCTGAAGTTCAACTTTCAATTTCTTCTTAAGAGTTGATGGCTGATAAACTTTGAGATAAGCCCCAACTCCTTTCATTCCTCTGTAACTTTTTTCATGTTGCAATATTGTCTGCCCATTTCTCCACTTCCCTGTTTCTATCCACATATCATCTTTTATACATGCTTTATATGCATTAATTTTCTTGTTTATTATATGGGTTCATTTAAAAAAAATGTTTCTGCATTTTTATCACAGTGGTATAATGGAAGAAATAGAAGCAAAAACACATGTTTATTCCAGACAAAATTTCTACCTTTTTTTATTCACAGGGGATGTCTCTATTCTTATGCAAATGTGTGTGTAAACAAAAGCATAAGTGAATAGGCTACTCAACTTCACCATCCTACTCTTAGTGCCATATCTGAATGTCAAGGGAGAGAACACTAAACTTTTTTCATGGAAAGGAGATTAACTTAAGAGACTGAAATCAGTGCTTGATCCATAACCTGGGGCCACTATTCCTGGTTTGATCCAGGGAAACCTACCTACTCTCTTCTTGCCTCAGTGTTTTTAACTGTAAAATGATTTAATAGTAGTAATTCTAATCTTGTAGAATAATTATGAAAGTTAAATGAATGAATTATTGATATTGTTTAGAATTGTACACTTCACAAAATTAGATTCAGGAAAGGATTATTGTGACATTTGCATTGTTACTTTCTTGCCATACCTGAAGCTATGCTTTGGTTCAGGCACAGTATCTTGGTACTTAGATGAAAATAATTGTTCCTTGAAGGTAAAGACTACATTCTTTTGTTCACAGACATAACTAGCCTTATTTTCACTTCTAGGTAGAAATTGATTTGATATCAATTGTCATTTGATTCTTGTTGAAAAGTATAAAATTATCCAAAAATGTTAAATTAAGAACTTTGTTTTAAATCATTGAATTACCTTAATTTTTGTGTGTGTGTGTGCACTCAGCCTGGAGTCTTAGAAAGAGCACATGTTTTATAGACAGGAAGACAAAATATGTAAATTTAATTAAGAAAATTAATGTATATAAATCTTATATTGTTTATGAAAAGAGGATGATAATAGTTTTCTTACATGTTTGCTATGACAATATAAAATAATATAATAATAAATGTGTAATTTTCAGTAAAATGCTAGCATCCTGAAGATCAGGATTATTATTATTATTATTATTTTAATCTGTGGGACATTGCAATGTCTCTGCTACTAAGAGAGCACTTAATACGACTTACCCTGTTTCCCTGAAAATAAGACAGTGTCTTATATTAATTTTTGCTCCCAAAGATGCGCTAGGTCTTATTTTCAGGGGATGTCTTTTTTTTTTTTTTTTCCATGAAGAAGAATACGGTACACATTTATTGTTGGACAAAAAAAAAAAAAAGAAAGAAAATTTATTACCTGTATACGGTATGGTAGTAGTTGTCATCACAAACCAGCATAACAAGACAAACTGTGAATCCTACAGTATCATGAATTTCTTGTTACTACCATTATTTCCATGTACAACAATCTATGGTACATTCACTGATACTGATATTTACTGGTATGAACACAAAGTAAGATTTATTCAATGACAGTCATGTCATCATCTTTTGGAACATCATTATAAGAACCCAAACCCTGAATTTCCTGATGAATTTTTTGTGACTCTATTTCTTTCAGAATCAGTGGACCAAATCTCTCATGTTTAGCAATAGCACTGTCCTTATATGAGTACTTCTTGTCAAGGTAGCCTGCTCGTAGTGCATTTGCAATGCAACTGTCAGTGGTTTTCTCCCATGAATTCTTCACCCAAGCCACAACCTCTTGCAGTTTAGGTTTCACAAAGTTTCCACGCTGATTTCTCTCCATTCTATTTTCAATGTAATCATTAATTTTCATGCACAAATTGTCCTTGAATGGCTTGTTTATTGCAATATCAAGAGTCTGGAGATAGGCCATCATTCCCTTGGGAATCATTATTTGATCTATTTTTTTTGGTGAAGAAATTTTTTTATGTCTTTAGCGAGGTGAGTGCTGGCTGCATCCCAGACTAGTAGACCTCTGGCTCCCTGGCATATCAAGCTGCAGCATTAAATCGACGCACTTCCTTATAACTGCTTATGTGACCCAGGATTTTTCAGTTTCAAGAATAAAATATTATCAGGGAAGTCTTATTTTTGGGGGATGCCTTATATTACAGTGAGAGGCAAAACTGTAAGTAGGTCTCAATTTTGGAGAATGTCTTACTTTTGGGGAAACAGGGTAATAATTTATAGTAATAAAATTTTGGAGAAAGAGGCATAAACTGTGAAAAAAATTTAAAAAGATTATCATAACTGTAAAGAATCCAGTAATGGAAAGTACTAATGATTAAAAGCTTTCACAATTTAAACAAGTTAAAGAACAATCTTTTTGTACTTGTTTGGTTATTTTGTTTGAGGAAGGAAATTTAAACACTAAAATGTCACTATGATTTGCATTTTTAAAGGTAAAAGTGATTTTACTACTTTTCTTAGAAAACAGAGATTAAGAATATAATAAAAGAAAACAGAAACTATTATAGTTTAATAGCTATTTCTTATTTAATAGGATGATTATCTGTTCCATAAAAGAAAACTTTTCATTTTTATAGATAAGAAACTATGGTGGGCAGACCACAACTTAGCTCAGCTGGGAACCTGCAGCAAAAGAGATGGAAGAAACCCCACTGTCCTGAGAAATAAGACTTCTGGGGTTGTTCATATGAAAGTGTACGATAAAGCAGCACAGCAAGGTACGTCACACTGAAATGAGCTTGTGCTGCCTTTTGAATATATAATGTTCTCTTTTTTCATATTTTTTTTATCAATTCAACAATTGATGGTTCTTGTTTTTCTTCTAATATAAAAGAGGGGTCAAAGGCAAATTTTGCTTAATGCTACTGAAGAAATTACTTTCATATAAGATCTATAATGAGCTTTCAAAACATTAACAGAGCTGCCCAGGGATTCATAGTGTTGTCAGGTTTTCGAAGCAGGTCTTACTCAGTTCTTGATTACAAAATATAAGAATAAGGAACAAAAAATCCCAGAAAAATATATAAAATGTACAATTAAGCCCAGAAACTGAATGAATGAGTTGGCTTCAAATGGACTATGTCTACATAAGGATTCCATATCCAAAAGAACAGCATTATTGACTCTAAACATTTTGCTTTTTTATTTTTGCTTGTCCAAATGTGTGCAGTGAAATGGAGTGAGAGAACTAGCAGATGGTTTACATAGGTGGACTTGTCACACTGCCCAAATGGCAATTAGTCCAGAGATGCCAGCTAGGACAGCCCCACACCTGCTAGTACTCTCTTAGTTTTTGCTTCATGATCTGTGACATTAGCAGAACTCCCTTCAAAGAAAAAAAAAAAAAATATATATATATATATATATATATATATATATATAGTCACTGTCATGAGAATCGTTATCTTCATATATCTTTAGTCTTAAGAAAAAAAATTAAGAAAATGTACTTTGTATCTAAGGTAAGTGTGCATGTAGGCCAGAGCAGAGAAGAGGAGAGGGAAGAATAGGGAACCAATGGGATCACCAATTTAGTACTCAGTTGACAATCACTAAGTAGGCAGGATTTGTTGGTGATACCAATTGAGAGCCAGGCCTGCACTTGGAGACAAAAGAAGACCAGATTCATAGTTGCTTTCCCTGAACAGAGCATGGGCCAAATTTGGGCATGAAATCATTTTTTTTACAGGAACAGCAGGAATCATATTTCTTTTTCATAAACTAAAAAAAATAAACATTTTTTAAGAGAAAGCAATTGCTGTAAAAAACAACATGAAGTGATTACTGTGTTTTTTCATGGTTGAGAAGACACCCAAACTCTTCAGCACAAACCTGTATTTGGTGTCTGACATTGATTTGGCCATTGTCTATAACAGTGGTCGGCAAACTGCAGCTCGCAAGCCACATGCAGCTCTTTGGCCCCTTTAGTATGGCTCTTCCACAGAATACCATGGCCTGGGCGAGTCTATTTTGAAGAAGTGGCATCAGAAGAAGTTTAAGTTTAAAAAAATTGTCTTTCAAAATAAATTTCAGTCGTTGTACTGTTGATATTTGGCTCCGTTTGACTAATGAGTTTGATGGCCACTGCTCTATAATAATGAGCAGCATTGTTTTCACTAGCAATTTCACAATGGAACATTTTCTGTATCAAAATAAACACCTTAACTAGCATTCAAGTCGTGGGGAATAAATCATTAATTGTGAAAAAAAAAACACTGGTACTCAATAAAATACCATGATATTTGTGTGGATTTTAATATAATAAGTATAAAACCTTATAGTATCATGATAAACTTCAATTCATAGTCTATACTTGAGATTATATCTGAAAACACACATTAGAAAATATGAGAGACAGAAATATATTTATATCTACTTAGGGTTTTAAAAAATCTGTATTCACTTTTTCTAAATGTGACCAAGTACATGTTTTTTTTTTAATTTGTAAATTAACATATTACATCTAATCTTTCTAGATACAGTTTCAATAAAGTTTCTAGGAGAAAAATTTTAGTGTAATATTCTTGGCTCATTTTGTTCATGGTAACATGATTTCTCTTATCGTCTAAGGATTTGATTATATAGATGCAGATGGATATGCTATGCCTGTGAAAGTGTTACCAAACTGACAAGATCCTCAGGAATTAGAAATTAATGGTATAATATGAGTAAGCTTAAAGGCAATGAAAATATTATTTTGAAGAATAGTATGCTGATAAAAGTATCTGTATTAAAGACAGTCCCATTAACAGAATTACAGCAGGTAGCTTAAAAGCTTCATTAATTTGAAATATGAACAATTTAGGACTCCTTAAGATGTTAACATTACTGCCACTTTGAATTTCAAAATACAATTAGCTACTTCATTTATCATTTTTGACATAGATCACTAGAGTGCTGAGACTTCTTAGTAGTGAAGTGGACTTTCTAGCTCCACTAGTTATGAACATTAGCATTATTACAAAATATTAAGACAAGCTAGTATTTCATACTTGCTAGATAATTATTACCTAAGTTGTCACTTTTAAAAATTACTCTAATATTTTTTCCTGTAACAAATCCATATTTAATAGGTAAAGATACATATTGTTAATAATGTCTAATTTCCTTCTCTTTTTTTATTTTTCTTTCCTTCACTATCAATTTTCCCTTAGAGACTAAACAAATTATACGTGAAGTGTGTATTGTTGTACAACATAGTTGTTCATTTAGATTAATTTTATTATTTATAAAAATAAATACTAGTATAATATAGTATATATTGCAATTACTCCAACTGTGTTAAAAAATGCACCACCCAAAAAGCTACTTTTTTAACATATTTTTATATTATCAAGGTTCTATAACCCCTTATTTTCTATTTTTCCATAAATTTATTCTCTTTGTTAATATATTTTTGTTAAAATTTTCAAGTCCCTTATTTTTCCTTGTATCCATTTGATGTTTATTCAAATTTTATAGTTAAGCATTACTTGTTTGTCAGTCACTCTCCAGTTTTTCAGTCTTTTGTGAAAGTTGAAATAAATCTGTATCCAAATGCATGTTCCTCTAGATAGGTCTTGTGTTAACATACTATAAATTCACATGCTTTCTATAAAATGAAATGTGTATATTGTCAATATAGCATTATTATAAATGTATAAATATTATTAAAATTATCAGAGATCTGAAACTTTACCTTAGTGTTATGTCAGCTTAGGAGAAAGAAGAGTAAGTTCATCAATCTTTGTTAGTTTATGGAGGCCCTATGCATGAAATTCATGCAAGAGGCTTGGCCCTTGTAACCTCACCTTCATTTGGAAGGTTGTCCAGAGGGTTGTTCTGCTGTTCTGTCTAATTAGCATATTTATTATATAGGATAAAGGTAATCATTTTGAAAGTTCTAGCCAACTCAAATCCTAATATGAGGACCTGCATAAGATGGAGTTCAGCATTGACTGAACTGGCTGCTATAGGAAATGAGCAGAGAATACGGTGGATCTCCTGATGAGAAATATTCCAAATTGAGGGTTTTCCATACTTCAAAAATGACAGAACTCATGACAGGTTTGATTGACAATTAAACCCCATCAGACTGTCTTTACTTCAGGAGAGCAGAAATAATGAATTGCATTGGTACTTTGAATTATCCATAGAGCAAATTTGACATATAGCTTTCATCATGCTTTGTAATTCTCTCTGGATTTACTTCATATCAGAGCTTGAACATCCAGTAAATGATATTATGTCTTAGAATAATACAATTGTTATAAAAATTGGATATTTAATAAACTTACTAGGTAAGATTGTAAATTAACTCTATCAGCTTTAAGTAACACACTGAATCTAGCAAATGCAATGGAACATTTTCATAGAATGCCTATCTGTGATTATCTGACTAATATTTGTCTTTGCCATTACATACAAATATGAGAGTTAATATGCCAGTTAATTAGATGATTATTAGAGGTGTGCTTTGAACACATTTTGGAGAATTAAGTTTCTCGGAATGTATATATACTCCCTTTCTTTCAATGGCATAATCGTTGAGTTAATAATATAATTTGATAGATATTTATTTGAGACATTTGATTAAAGTATTCTTGAAAAGGATGTACCTGTAGAGTTGAAAATAAAATTTAGAAATAAAAAGATAAATATTTCCTGGTTTATGTGATCTTAAAATATTACAAAGGTATATGACAGTATTCATGGCAAATCAATTTTCTTTTGCTGTTCTGTAATTATGAATCTTTTCATATATCTCTCTTTACTTAAAAAATTTAATGACTATTTATTTTTATTGAGATACTATAGAGGTATAACACTATATAAGTTTAAGGTGTACAGTGTGTTAATCTGGTACATTTGTATATTGCAATATGGTTACCACTGTATCCTGAGCTAACACATCTATCATGTCACATAATTACCATTTTGTCTGTGTGTGTCTGTGTGGTGGGAACAATCAATATCTGATCTTAGCAACACAATTGTATTCCAAGTTAAATTGATATATAAATTGATTATATTATTATTGTCTGTAATCAGTGTGTCGTATACTAAATCTCCATTTACCTTTTTGGACAGGCAGTTTTCCAATTATTCAATTTGAAATTATTCAATAGAAAACAACTGCGTTTAAAAATCAATAATAACAAAATATTTGTTCAAATTATTTGTTCAAATGATATTATTATTATTATTATTATTATTATTTTAATTTTGTAACTTTCTTTGTTTTCCATCAATGCAGGCAGCAATTCTTGCCAGCTAAATAATGGTGGATGCTCTCAGCTTTGTTTACCAACCTCTGAAACTACAAGAACTTGCATGTGTACGGTGGGATATTATCTCCAAAAGAACCGCATGTCATGTCAAGGTATAGGGTTTTGAAAAATCTTACTTCTGATGCATTTACTCATCCACGCAGATATTAGGCAACCGTAATCAGATAAAAATTAAAAACAATAATATTAGCTTTTTATTAGGACAGTGGTATCCTAATAAGTACCATTTGTAGAATTTCAAATGTATATACAATATTTTCAGTATCTCTGTTCTTGTGAAACTTTCTAAGTTTTTAGTTATTTTCAGGAATTACAGTTTATTATCATACCTTTAACCAAATCCAGTTGAAGCCACCTGAAACTTGAAAATAGGTAATGAATAGTGGTTGGTTTGCTACAGTTACAATCTAATTGGGATGTAGTTTATTTGAAAGTGAAAAAAAAAGTTTATATTTACTTTATTTCAACATTTATGAGAAAATACCAGAGACCATATAAATTCTCAGCCTTGCTTAATTGTGGAGAATGCTTCAGAACAGGAAGTTAATAAATATATCTTTCTGCTTTTTATTTCATAGACTCTAGTTCTACTAGTCCCAAAGAGCTTTTGTCCTAGAATAATCTTTTTATCGAGTGATTATAACAATTTTATTTTAAAGTTTTTCAACTTTTTATGAGAAATATGTATGTTAATACCAGTATATATTTCATTTTAATCATATATTCATGTGGCACTCATGTGCAAACACTGTTCTCACATTATTTCACAGAATCATAATAACTTTGTGAAGTAGATTTCTTGTTCTAATTTTTTAGAGATGAGGAAACTAAATCACAGAAAATTTACCAACTTGTCCAAGTCACACAGCTTTGCCATGGTGAAGGAATTTTTGTTTTAGTAAAAAAATATATGTATACTGTATATTAACATTTTATGTCATGTTAGAAAAATTCATGAACTTCATCATGAGGACTTCTGGCAGTCACCTTACTAGTACATATGTGTGCTTATTTTAGGACATACTTTTGATACTGAAAAAGCAAAATCTTAACAATTGAGCACTTGGTATGTTTTTAGTTTTAAAGAGATTTAAGAAGTGTATTAGAAATGTAACTGATATAGTTATCTATAATCAAGATCTATTATCCTATATAATAAAAGAGAAACATGCAAATTTGACCGTACCTTTGCTCCTGATTGGCTATGCTACCAGCCAGTCAGGAGCAGGGGCAGGACCAAGTGGTGTGAGCACCAGGCCCTGGGGTGGAGATGAAACAGCAGTGGCCCAGACCCTAAGTGCTGTGAGAGGAAGTGGTGGCAGTAGCAGTGGTGGTGGCAGCGGCAGGGAGCGCCTGACCCCCGAGCCCCGTGAGTGGAAGTGGTGGCGAGTGCCCAACCCCCGGGGCTGGGTGGTCACAGGCAGCTGGGGCTGAGCTGAGCAAGGCAATGGCTGGGTGCCCAAGACCTTGGGCAGGCTGGGGGTGAGCCATCAGTTGGACATCCCCTGAGGGCTCCCAGTATGTGAAAGGGGGCAGGTTGGGTTGAGGGACCACCCACCCCCAGTGCACAAATTTTGTGCACTGGGCCCCTAGTCATACATAAGCAAGGAGATGCTTGGGCTTTTGAGAAGAGGATGAATTTTGGTTGTGAGGCCACTTATGCCTACAAAGTATTATCTGCCTTAGCCTCAGTGTTTATGGTTCCCACATCAGCAGCATCTTCCCTACCTTTTAGCAATTACCATTCTCAGGCCCTTGGGCTGGAGTCCGGGGAAATGCTGGCATTTCCTCAAGTTCTAGAACAATTAATCCAACTACCTTTTAACCTGTCAAAAATGTAGTATACAATGGAAAAATGAAAGGTGGATTAAAACACATTATTTTATGAAAGAAATGTGGATCATTAAAGCTAATGCTAATGGAAGTGTTCTCCTTCCCAGGAGCACCCCCTTGCCTTTCCCCTCCCACCCTTTTCTCCTCCACTGGCACATCTTTCTTAACCTCTAAGGGACCCCAGGAGGCTTACAACCAGAGCAGCAATGGACATTGGCGACTCATCCCAGACAACCCCCTAGACCCTGTCCCCAAAGCCCCTTTTTCTCTGAGTTCTTATTGAGTCAAAGCAGCCCAGGCTAGGTTCATTTCCCCAGCCCCTCCTTGCCTTACTGTCCCCAGCTTTAATAAACATCCTCTAAAATTAAAAAATAAAAACAGTGCTAATGAATGATTTTGATGTTAACTACTCATTTTGGACTTTTTTCTTTTTGCTTCCAATTAGGTATAGAGTCATTTCTTATGTACTCTGTCCATGAAGGAATCAGGGGAATACCTCTGGAACCAAGTGACAAAATGGATGTGTTGATGCCTATATCTGGAACCTCTTTTGCTGTGGGGATAGATTTCCATGCAGGTAATTAGCTTTTTATTCATAATTTATGTATAATGTTTTCACTTGCTGTATTAAACACGATGGGAATATAACTAGTGCATCTATACTCTGATAATCAAAATGAAGAATAAGACAGCAAATTTTTAAGCCAAACACAATTATTCTAAATATGCTTTGCCTGAAAAAAAAGTATAATTTTAAAATTTAGCATTTTATTTGCAAGTGAATTAAAACATCATGATTATCATTTGGTTGCTTCATTTTTATTTCTCTCTTCTCTCCCCCCCCCCAAATAAGACTTTTACTTTTATCTAATTATAAAAATATATATAAAACAATTTTATTTTTTACATACTTAAAACATAATATTATTAAAATATTTCTAGGATGTAATTACCTTATACTATAATAGAGGTGGTAGCAAATGAAATCCAAATAATGAAAACAATTAAAAATTTCAAGCCATTTTACATTACTTTTCGGTTTACTATGTATTAATTTGAAGTCAGATTTTATATTATTTTCTTGTTTTAACAAACAGTAAAAGCAGACTAACATTTTGCTGTGATTAATAAAAATTGAATG
This sequence comes from Antrozous pallidus, assembly GCA_027563665.1. Lineage (NCBI taxonomy): Eukaryota > Metazoa > Chordata > Mammalia > Chiroptera > Vespertilionidae > Antrozous > Antrozous pallidus. Next base: position 76,523,838 of record CM050508.1, read on the forward strand.
GAAATTGATGGTAGGAACTTTTAAATTTCTTGAAATAAACAAGTGTTTTGATGCTAATGGCTAAATTTAGATATTATAAGCATTGGATATGCTTCTCATGATATTCAGTTTTATTATTCTACAAATGAGAGTTTAAACTTATAAAAACAAATGTCTTCACCTCTTACCAAACAAAATCATATGCTTTCTGAGTTAATGTTTTAATGTTGAAGAAGTACATACATATTCCATGTTTTTTTAAAGTCTTAATTATATCTAATATTAGAAACAAATAGTTCTTCACTTTATAATCTTAAAAAAAATCCTTAAGCATTAGCATGTGGGCTCCTAGTAGTAAGCTTAATTTTTCCCAGTTCCAATACATTTTGTTTAATCATGTGTTAATGAAGTTATTGGCTACAAATTAATGAATTACTAGGAAACTTCACAAATGGCTCAAATATGACTTCTCTTAATTAAATTGCTTTGCACCAAATGTTTGGAATCAAATAGAGGTGAACATTCTACTTTCAGAAAAGGGTTTTTCCCAAAAAGAAATATGGACAGACATAGCTTATTTTATTGAGTACTATGTTATTTTTGCCAAAATTATGGTGTGGTTTTTGATCAAACAAGGCTATTCAATTAAACCTTATTATTCATGAAAGTCTCAATACCCTGCCATGCATAATCTACTTTGCCTTTTCTTTACATGCATCTTATTCTTTAGAATTTTGTTACATAGGATTTATATAACAAAATTGAGAAAATTTGAACTTCTTGAAAATATTCATATAGATATGCATAATGTTTTTACTAAATACACATAGCCCTTGTTTTAGCTGGTATCACTTATTTGTCTTAAAGAATCTGTAATGTTTGAAAGTATTTGATAGATTTCCGTGAGGTACAAATATTAAAATAAGGCATTTGGTCTAACTGTTCTGATTAGATCCTCAGTAAATTTCTTGTTTCTTAAGGGTAAACTGATTATTTGTATAAATTGATCTCACTCTTCAAGGTTTTATGTTGACCCTGAATGGCTAAGTTTCATATAATGTGCTATGATACAGGATCATTTTTATTTGCATTAAATAGTTCTTTCCCTGTTTCTAAATTCTCAATTACTAATATCATAATAAATTATTTTAATTTAAGGTAGGTTTTCTTCTTTAAATTTTTTAAATTACTAGGGTAACATTAGTTAATTACATTACATGTTTACATTTTTGTAAACATATACAATTGTATAATACAACATCTGTATATTGCATTGTGTGCTCACCACCAAAAGCCCCATCTCCTTCCATCAGCATATATATGGTCCCCTTTATTTTCTTCATCCTCTCCTTACATCCCTTTTCCTCTGGTAAACACCATACTATTTTCTATGTCAATTACTTTGTTGTTTTGTTAGTTCACTTGTTGCTTTCTGTTTTATATCCCACATCTGAATGAAATCACATGGTTCTTGTCCTTCTCTATTGGACTTATTTAACTTAGTATGATACTCTCAAGATCTATCCATGTTTTCACAAGTCATAATATTTCATTATTTTTTATGGCTGAGCAGTATTTCATTGTGTATACGTACCACATCGTAATTATCCAGTCATCCATTATAGGACACTCAGGTTGCTTCTATGGCTTGGCTATTGTGAATAGTGCTGCATTAAACATAGGAGTACATATATATCTTTATGAATAAATTTTTCCAAATGTTTTTTGTAGGCCCCAAGAACAGGGATTGCTGGACTATATGACAGCTATGTTCTTAATTTTTTAGGGAACCTCTAAACTGTTTTCCATAGAGGCTTTACCAATTTACATTTCCACCAGCAGTGTATAAGGATTCCCTTTCCTTTATATCCTCTCCAACACTTGTTATTTTTGTTTTATTGATAATAGCTGTTCTGATAGGTGTGAAGGTATATCTCATTGTCATTTTGATTTGCATTTCTCTGATGGTAAGTGAAGTTGAGAATATTTTCATGTGCCTGTTGGTTATCTGTATGTCTTCCCAATGGATTATTTTTTTTTCAAAGAAACAGAAAATAATCCTCAAAGTTGTATGGATAGCCAAAGCAATCCTGGGGAAAAAGAACAAAACTGGAAGTGTTACATTCCCCTTACTTCACATTATACTACAAAGTTATAATAATAAGAATAGGAAGATATTGGTAGAAACATAGATGCATAGACCAGTGGAACAGAATTGAGAGCTTAGAAATAAACCCACCCTTATACAGGCAACTAATTTTTTACAAAGAAGTAAAAAAAATATAATTGAGAAAAGAAAACCTCTTCAACAAATGGTATCGATGTCGTTTTTCATCAGAAATATTACCAGTTATTATTTAAGACTTCATGTTCATTTTGTGCTCACCACATTTTAAAATTTCATTTCTGGAGAGAGATTATTTTTAAAATTTCTGTCCTAAATATAAAATTATATAAGCATATAAAATGACAATAGTCATATAAAATTAGAATGTTCAAGAAAAAGTAAGTTAGTAAATTTCCCTAGTGAAATTAACTTAATGTTAATGAATAGTCTGTAGAGCAGATATTTAAGGGATGATTAAGCAAAATTACCAGTTTTTGAAGTCATTAAATGTAAATCTAAGAGGCTAGCAGGCAGTGTGCTTAGAGAATGAACCAACTAGATGATGATGATGATGATGATGATGATGATGGAGAGATATCAAGAGTTTTTAATAACTTTACATACATTTGTGCTTTCGTCTCCCTTACAGTCTAATCCTTTACTAATTGTGTCTCATGAAAATATATTAGAATCAAAATAAGTATCAGCAACTTGATTTATAATTTATTATAGATAATATACAAGCTCTGCAACTTTGTAGAGTGAAGTTGCTTCAGGGAGGGAGGAAGGAAAATAACAGGATTGCTCCTGAGAGAGACAGAGCAAACAAAATTTGATGTGTAAATCTCAATTTTATGTATTTATTTTTAACCAGGGGCTTTATAGTTTACCTGATTATATGTTCTCTTTCTGTTTTGCAGACATCTTGTTTCCTTTTCTTTCTTTAGTGACATTTATCTCAGGGACATAATCTCTACTTATGATTAATCAAATATAATGATGACAAATTCAAAGGACACAGTTAATTTAACCCTTATACTAATCATAATGAGGACATGGTGAGAAAGAGGATCACTTATTAAATATAACTATCATAACTTATGTAATACTATTTCATTACCACATTTTCAATGAGGGAGAAATATATTGTTGAAACCTATACATTTTATAAGGACAAACAAACCTGAACCTTGCTGGGTTTTTGGTCCTAGTGAATTAAAGTATTCTGCAGTAAAAGGATTTCACTCACCAGATGAAGCAATTCTACTGTTGATACTATCCATATCAAAAAGAAGGCCCTGTGGTTAGATTTAAATGTTCAAAGCATTCTGATAACTTCCCTGGAAAAGTCCTATTACACTGGAAAAACATAATAAACTTTGAAAATCCTTGCCTGATTGCTGATAGTCTTCCTGATGAATTATTGCTGTGTTTGATGCTTGAAACAATATCTTTTCCTGAGGAGCAAAGCCTTAAACAAAGCCCATTGCTCTGGTTAATAATATGATCTTCAGTAAATAATGCTTTATTCAGTTTTCCCACCCCCACCTTGGAGGTACTTATGACTTTTCATAATAATTATATAATAGAATATGACTTGAATAGAGGAAATTCTCCTTAGAGAATGTTATTTATCTAATATTTTCAAGCTTATATAATTTTCTATCTTTAATCTCTATTGTTCAAATATGAGTTATCCAACTTTGTTAACAAATATTATTATTTGCTACCTTTAGGATATAAAAGCTCAATTGCTGTGGAGGATAAAGCTAACAAAGAATGTTTCTGTGGTAATGCATAAGTGGGTGATCTATAGGGATTTTTTAATCACATCCAAAGATCTTTATTTGAATGTCATTCTTGGGCACTCACTATGGAGTAATATTCTAATGCCTTTTACACCATCACATAGTGATCTAGCTATTAAGAAATGAAAACACTGAAATAACATGTCATTATATATCTGTACATCATGGAGAGTACAAGGAATGTACATCATGGAGAGTAAACTCCAATGTAAACTATAGATCCTAGTCTAAACCTATGGATATGTCGATGTAAGCTCATCACTTACAGCAAATGTATCAGTCTGAGTGAGGTGTTGAGAGTAAAGGAAACTATGTGTGCTAGAGAGGAAATGGTGTATGGGAACTCTGCTTAATTTTGCTGTGAACCTAAAACTACTCTAAAAAATAACATCTATTAAAATAATCACTGAAGGAGACTATATGACAAAATATCTTTGCTATATTTTCACAGTTGAATGTCAGCTATTAACATGAAAGACTCTCTTCTTAATAATCCCACAACCTTTCTTTACATATAGCTTTGAATGTTAGAACTAGAAGGAACATTTGATAATATCAAGCAGAATCCCTTCATCTTAAAGATAAGGAAACTGGAACCTAAAAAGATCAATGACTGTATAAAAATGGAGTATCCTTCTTCTAATTCTCTACACCATGCCATCTTGCATTTGTAAGCAATGAAACAAACTTTATTTAGGCCATTATTCCTCTGACCTGATGAAATGACATTGCATTTCTGCAAATTTTGGCTGGTAGAGATCATGTTTTATTTTGACTTCTATATTAAATACTGTAGCCTTAAAACCCATTTAATAATAGAAGCAGGTGATACTCAAGTCAGTCAGAGTCTCTTTTTTCTATGCCCAGAGGCTTAAAAAACAGCTATTTGTAAAAAATTTTTACTAATCCCTTTGTTATCAACCAAGGCCATAGAAGAATTATAGAAAGAAGCCTTTTTTTTTTATGCCAGTAACAGTGATATATTAAGAAATATAATACTGTTGCTTTGGGACATTTTTCCAATCTTATAAAAATCATTCCCTTGGTTACAAAGTGCATTTCAAAGGCTGATTCAATTTCTTCTTGTTCTTGGGACAGTGAACCAATACTTGGTGTTGTCATGTCAAACTTGCTTCAAGATTGTAGTTTCAAATCATGTGAACAATCTGTATGTGCTTATAGATGGTCATATCCAGTAAATCTTTTAAGATGTGTAGTACTAACTTTATCACTAGAAAAAAACACACAACTTTCAAACATTTTTTGGGAAACAAATATCATAAATATATATAGAGAATAATGCATTATAGTTTAAGCAATGTATTGGAAATATCTCACAAATCTTTTTTGGATAATTTCTGAACCCCAAACCTAAAAAAGAAAATAAGACAAAAAAAAAGATGACCAGTGTTCTCTTAGACATATGGATTCTCCAATATGTAACTCAAAACCAAAAGCACCAGAAAATTCACATTAATGGCCTTTTAAGATTAAGGTCTTGGTCAACGTATTTGGGATAGATGTTTTCTCTGTTGAGACAATCACTTAAGCAAGTCTCATGAATCATCTTTCTCAAGAAGTTAGCTCTCATAGTGAAAGTGAAAAGTCTTGGCACCAGCTTTAGACTAATTTACATAGAACACATTCGCGCTGTATTTATGTCCCTTTCTTTTCCCTTTTCCTGAATCACTCTATGCTGCTACATTTTTTCAGCTGCTCAGTAGTCTCTTTAGCAGAGACACATTCACAATCTGATACTTTATCTCTACTCTTTTCTTTATCAAAATTCTATTTCCAAGAACCCTAATCTCAAAAATATTAATTATACTACTTCATATTATGTTATTGGTAGTTGCTAAGAGATTGGCAAGTTATTTTACTAAATGTATTTGAGCAAAGCCCAGTATATTAATCCAATATGATAAATCCAACTAAAGCATCACTAAAGATATCTGAAGAACATATTTTATGGATAGTTTAACCTTTTGGCTGGTTTTCAAATTACATTGTACTCTATGTCTTAGACAATATATTGGCACCTGTTTGTTTCCAGAAACTTACTCCTGAATATGCTGACATGTTAAGTGATAATGAAGAGGTCTTCTTTACCTTAGGTACATTGATAGTCTTAGTCTTAAGTGTAACTTTAACATTGGAAAAGTATATTTTCTCCATTTTAAGAAAACCAAGGATATATTAGTCTATTTTTCTGTTTGAAAAGCTTTCTTAAAAAAACATAGCTATGATTCAGCTTCTAAGATTGGTGGTCATTAGTTTTTAATCAAGCAAACAATTTGCTAGTTAATAGAGAAAAATAAGTTATTTAATGATTTTTGGACTGGTCATAATTCCTTTTCATCTTTGGCCTTATTCTTATCCAGAGGTAGTAAGTAGTAAGTAGTAAGTAGATCTTTTTGGGGATATGGAAAGTGGACTAATTCTTTCTAAGAATTCTTTAGAATATTTAGAACAGGACAGAAGTAGACAGCCTAGAAATGGGACTACTTATCTGCAGTTAGGTTAAGAAAACAGGGTTTGGAAGAGGAAGAAATTAAAATAACATCATCAAAAATGTATTTTTAAAATTTTAAATATGCTTTTATTGATGAGAGAGAGAAAGAGAGAAACATTGATCTGCTGACTCCTGCCTGACCCCTAGTGGGGATTGAGCCCACAACCAGGACATGTCCCTGATCAAAACTGGCAACTTTTGATGCATGGGATGGAGCTCAGTGAACTGAGCCACACTGGCCAGGGCCATAACAAAAATCTAAATATTTATTGAGCACTTGCTACATTATAGGAATAAGGTTTGAAAGATTGTATGTATGTATGCAATTCAATTCATCAAAATAATCTCTTGAGGAAGGTGACGTTATTTTAAAAATGAAAAAAAACTGGGTTTTGGGATGAGATACATATGACAAAGAGAGTTGGTAGCTTTAGGATGCCCAAATTAAATTCTATATTCAGGAATTACATTTGGGTTATTGAGATTGACATAAGTCATGAATTGAACAATCAGTAGTGGAGTAATCAACATGAAACCCTTAATAATTTCATAATGAAAATTTTAATAATATTATAATTATGATTATAATATTAGTTGAGGCCTGATGCATGAAATTCATACATCGGGGGAGGAGGGGATGTCCCTCTCCCCAGCCTGCACCCTCTCCAATCTGGGATCCCTCAAGGGATGTCTGACTGCCCATTTAGTCCTGATCCTACTGGACAGTCAGACATCCCTTTTACAATCCAGGACTGCTGGCTCTCAACTGCTCACCTGCCTGCCTTCCTGATTGCCCCTAACTGCTTCTGTCTGCCATCCTGATCACCCCTAACCACTCCCCTGCCAGCCTGATTGATGTCTAACTGCTCTCCTGCCAACCTGGTCACCTCTAACTGTCCTCCCCTTTAGGCCTTCCCCACCCCCCCTACCCCAACTGCACTCCCCTGCAAGCCTGGGTCCTCCCCAACTGCCCTTCCCTGCATGCCCGGTTGCCCCCAACTTCCCTTCTTTGCCAGCCTGGTCACACCTAACTGCCCTCCCCTGCAGGCTTGATTGCCCCCAACTGCTCTCCCTTGCAGGCCTGGTCCCTCCCAACTGCCTTCCCCTGCTGGCCATCTTGTGGTGGTCATCTTGTGTCCACATGGGGGCAAGATCTTTGACCAGATGGGGGCAGCCATCTTGTGTGTTGGAGTGATGGTCAATCTGCTTATTACACTTTTATTAGATAGTATAGAGGCCTGGTGTATGGGAGGGGGGCAGCTGGGTGCCCTGAAGGGAGTCCCAGATCAGGGTTGAGATTCCCTTGGGTCATGGGGCAGCCTAAGGGAGGGGCCTGTGGTGGTTTGCAGGCTGGCTACGCTCCCCAATGACCCAAGTGGAGGCCCTAGTATCTGGAATTTATTTATGCTCTACAATTGAAACTTTGTAGCCTGGAATAAAGCCAGGCCTTCTGCTGTCTCCATGGCCACAGCCATTTCTCTTGGCATATTTACCTTCTATAACTGAAACTTTGTAACCTTAAGCAGAGGCCAAGGAAGGCCAGGGCTGTGGAAAGCTTGGCTTCCTCCATTGCCAGAGGCAACCCTAGCCTCCTCCTCTCTCCAGCTTCGTGGCTGCCACCATTTCTTTTGGGATTATATATCTTCTATAATTGAAACTTTGTGGCATTGAGTGGAGGCCTGAGCCCACCAGGGTGTGTGGAAAGCTTGGCTTCTTCCATCACTGGGGAAACCAAAGCCTCCCTCCTGTTCTCAGTGACCACAGTCATCTTGGTTGGGGGTTAATTTCCATACTACTCCTGATTGGCTGGTGGGCGTGGTGGTGGGCATGGCTGGTGGGTGTAGCAAAGGTACGGTCAATTTGCATATTACTCTTTTATTAGATAGGATTCATCACTTGATGAACATTTGAGTTGTTTCACTTTTTTGATCATTACAAATAAAGCTGCCCAGAAACATTAACGTACAAGTTTTGGTCTGGGTGTTTGTTCTTATTTTTCTAGGGCATATGTCTAGAAATAATTTATTTAAAATATATTTTTATTTATTTCAGAGAGGATGGGAGAGGGAGAGAGAGATAGAACCGTCAATAATGAGAGAGATCATTGATTGGCTACCTCCTGCATGCCCCCTATTAGAGATGCAGCCAGAAACCTGGGCATGTGCCCTGACCAGGAATCGAACCATGACCTTCTGGCTCATAGTTTGATATTCAATCACTGAGCCATGCCTGTTGGTGCTAGGAATAATCTTAATAGATCGTATGGTAACTGTGTTTATCTTTTGGGTAACTGCCATACTGTTTTCCAAACTTGTTAAAATATTTTGCCCTCCCACCAACAGTTCATGAAGTGTACAATTTATCCACATCCTCCCCAGTGTCTTTTTAATTATTATAGTCACTCTAATGGTATGAAAAGGGATCTTAGTGTAGTTTTGATTTGCATTTCCCTGACCCATTTAATGATGTTGAGGATTTTTTCAAGTGCTTATTGGCTATTTGTATGTCTTTTCAGATTCTCTTCCCATTATTTTAAATGAAATTTGTTTTAATTTAGTTTTGTATTTTTTTATTTTTTATTTTTTTGTTGAGCTGCTGGAGTTCTTTAAATAATCTAAATAAATTCCATTTTAAAGTATGAGAAGTGCAAGACATTTCTCGCTGCTGTGATTGTCCGTTCACTTTTTCAATATACATAGTTTGAAATATAAATGTTTTACATTTTAATGAGGTCCCATTTATCTTTCTTTTTACTTTTGTTGTGTTTAATGTTTTATCTAAGAAACCATTGCCTAATCCAAGAATGGTATTATATTCTTATCTGTATTTTTAAATTTTTACTCTAATAGTCATAATTTTCTTATTTTATTTTTGGGGGAGTTTATTTTGAAGTTAGTCCGAAGTTAGAAAGTTATTAATTTGAGATATTTATTTTTAATGCATGCATATAGTTAGAAATTTCCCTCAAATAATGACTTGATTTTGACCGCATAAGTTTTGCCATGTTGAGTCTTTATTTGTCATTTATTTCAAATTTCTAAGTTTCATTGTAATTTTTTTGTTGTTGACTCAATAATTATGTAGGAGAGTGAGGCATTATTTCACCATATTCGGAATTTTTTTGAATTTTTGTTTATTACTGGTTTGTCATTCAACTCCATTGTAATCAGAAAAAATAAATTTATGTGATTTTAATCTGACTGATTTTTATCTTCTGTTTGCTATCAAACCCATATGTTAGAGTTCACTAAATGCTTGCTGACTGTTTTAATGTCTTAACAGTTCCTTCTGATATAAATTGTTCCTCATTGATACAGTTCAGTTTTGTGCAGGGATATTTTCTGAGACCAGGCTTTTTTGAGGTTTTGTAGGACTCCAGGAATGTTCTCCTTTGATTTACATTTTCATGTTTTTGTTTGGTCAGCTACTTGGCCTACTGCTTAGTTTGTGGCTAAAGCCTCCTCTTAATAGCTTTCAACCAAAATCTCTGTTGCTTTAGACAACACACTTGGACTTGGACTCCTCCACACTGTGTTTAAAATAGTTACGTTGCGGAGAGTTTTTGAACTTTTTGTTCTTGGGGCCTCTTTCTCCACTGGATAATATCTCAGTCACTGAACCTGGTAGTAGACACAATGTTGCCTCAGGTTTGTCTTCTTGTTTTGGAGCTTTTACCCTAAAGCAAAACCTTCCTTTTATGAAGGGCAGGGAGGGTGCGGGAGACAGGGTGGGGTCTGTAGGAAGGGGAGGAGACCTGAATGAGGTGGGAAGCCCCTGGTCACACGCTACAGGTGTTTAGCGTCTGCAACTTGGACTAAGAGAGTATGAGAAATGCTGGTGTCCTGTCTTTCCTGGTGAGAGCCAAGGAGAAAGAGAATCTCATCCTCCCCTCAACTCCTGCCCATATTAGATCTGCCATCCAGCTCAACTGTAAAGATGGAGAGAGAAACTGTTTTTTACCAATATTTGGTAGATTTTCTTAATATTTAGTTATTTACTTACCATACACCCTTAGGTAAATTTTGAGATAATTTTTTTAAATATATATTTTTTACCAGTTACACTTGTTACACTGGGAATTGGGTCCACTAGGCTCCTCATGCCAGCATTTGGGAAGCAGACATTTTGGTATTTCCTATTTAAGTCTATATGAGTCAGTGACACTGTTTGAACTCTGTCTGAAAAAGCATTTTCATATAATTTATGCAAGAAATATGAGAACAAATGGGTAAACCTTAACTTAAATAATATTTTTTTAGGTGGATGACTAATATTGTCTTTATGAAGTAGGGCAGGATTTTGAAGTTTAATTTACTACAGACATTAAATGAGTGCATGAAGATTAGATAATTGGTTATTACAGCTTTCCTATCTAATAAAAGAGCAATATGCAAATTGACCACACCCACAAGCCACACCCAGAAGCCAATCAGGAGCAAATATGCAAATAAACCCCAAACAATATGGCTGCAGCCACTGAGAGCAGGAGGGAGGCTTGGGATTCCCAGCTATGAAGGAAGCCAACCTTTCTGCCTACCCTTGCTGGCCTAGGCCTCCACTCAATGCTGCAAAGTTTTAATTATAGAAGATCCATAAAACGCAACAGAAATGGCGGCAGCCATAGAGCTGGAGAGGGCAGGAGGCTTGATTTGTACCCAGAGATGGAGGAAGCCAACTTTTCCAACTGCCTTAACCTGACCAAGCCTCTGCTTAAGGCTAAAGTTTCAATTACAGAAGGTAAATAAACCCCAAAAGAAATGGCTGCTGCCACAGAGCCACCAGAAAGCTTGGCTCCACTTCAGGCTACAAAGTTGCAATTGTAGAAGAAAAATAAATTCCAGATACCAGGGCTTTTGATTTGGTTCCTAGGGGGTGTGGCCAGCCTGTAAGCCACCACTGACCCCTCACCCAAGGTGCCCCACACCCCAAGGGAATCCCCATTCTGATCTGGGACACCCTTCAGGGCAAACCAGCTGACCCCCACCCAGGCACCAGACCTCTATCCTATCTAATAAAAGACTAATACATATATTGACCATCACTCCAACACATAAAATGGCTGCCCCCATGTGGTCAAAGATCCTACCCCCATGTGGACACAGGATGGCAACCACAAGATGGCCAGCAAGGGAGGGCAGTTGGGAAGGACCAGGTCTGCAAGGGAGGCGAGTTGGGGGTGATCAGTTCTGCAGGGGAAGGCTGTTAGGGGTGACCAGGCCAGCAGAGCAGGGAAGTTGAGGGGGGGACCCAGGCCTGCAGGGGAAGGCAGTTTGGGGCAAACAGGCTGGCAGGGGAGCAGTTAGGCATCAATCAGACTGGCAGGGTAGTGGTTAGGGGGTGATCAGGTTGACAGGCACAAGCAGTTAGAGCAATCAGGAAGGCAGGCAGGTGAGCAGTTGGGAGCTAGCAGGATTGTGATAGGAATGTCCGATTGCCTGTTTAGGCCCGATTTTTCCTGTTGGACATCCCTCAAGGGGTCCTAGATTGGAGAGGTTGCAGGCTGGGCTCAGGGACACTCCCCCCATCCGAGCTCAAATTTTGTGCATCAGGCCTCTAGTAAGATTATAATGCACTTACCTGTAAATTACATAATTTAGCTATACTTTTACATATTTATCTAAAATTGAAAAATGTCAATGATTACACTATTCTAAAATCACAATGAAGAAATTTAATATATATAGCATTCTAAAAAATCTATGACAATAATAAAATGATCAGTAATTGTCAATAGTGCATGGAAAGCAATGGATGAATACGTCAAGCACAGAAGATTTTCAGGGTAACAGAACTACCCTGTATGATGCATAATAGTTGATACATGTCATTATTCCTTTGTCAAATCTATGGAATATACAACACCAAGAATGAAGCCTAAATGTAAACTCTGGACTTTGGGTTATGAAGATGTATCAATGTAGGTTCCTTGTTTGAAACAAATGTACCACCTCTGGGATATTGACAGTGGGGAGGTTGTATTGAGGCAGGTGATACATGGGAAATCTCTCTTATCTTCCCCTCAAATTTGCTGTAAACCTAAAATTGCTCTATTAAAAAGGAATATTTAGTATATTTATACAATTATTATGGAGCAAATCACACACACACACACACACACACACACACACACTGTTCATTAGAGAATAAATGCTGAAACATGGCTCTTTAATTAGTTATCCTGTCTAATAAAAGAGTAATATGCAAATTGACCGTACCGCCGATCAAGCTACACCCATAGCCACATAAATCAGCCAATCAGGAGCAAATTATGCAAATAAACCCCAACCAAGATGGCTGTGGCCACTGTGAGCAGGAGGGAGCCTTGGGTTTCCCCAGCAATGGAGAAAGCCAAGTTTTTTACCTACCCTTGCTGACCTAGGCCTCCACTTATTGCTACAAGGTTTCAATTATAGAATATACATAATCCCAAAAGAAATGGCAGCAGCCACAGAGCTGGAGAGAGCAGAGGCTAGGGTTGCTCGAGCGACAGAGGAAGGCAAGCATCTGCAGCTCTGTGGGGGCTAGGCCTCCACTCTAGGCTACAAAGTTTTAATTATAGAATTTAAATAAAAATGGCTGTCACCACAGAAGGAGCAGAAGGCTTGGTTCCGCTCTAGGCTACAAAGTTTCAGTTGTAGAACATAAATTAATCCCAGATCCTGGGGCCTCTGTTTGGGTCGCTAGTGGGTATGGCTGGCCTGCAAACCACCACAGGACTCTCGCCCAGGCCATCCCATACCCCAAGGGAACCCCCACTCTGATCTGGGGCACCAGGGCAAAGCAGCTGTCCCCTACCCATGCACCAGACCTCTATCTTATCCAATAAAAGAGAAATACACAGATTGACCATCACTCCAACACAAAAGAGGGCTGCCCTCATGTGATCAAAGATCCTGCCCCCATGTGGACACAAGATAGCCACCACAAGATGGCCAGCAGGAAAGGGCAGTTAGGCGGGACTAGGCCTGCAAGGGAGGGCAGTTGGGGGCAATCAAGCCTGCAGGGAAGGGCAATTAGGGGTGACCAAGTTGGCAGAGGAGAGAAGTTGTGGGCAAACAGGCTGGCAGGGAAGCAGTTAGATATCAATTTGGCTGGCAGGGTAGTAGTTAGGGAGTGATCAGGCTGGCAGGCAGAAGCAGTTAGGGGCAATCAGGGAGGCAGAGAGACAAACAGTGGGAACCAGCAGTCCCGGATTGTGAGAAGGATGTCCGACAGCCCTTTTAGGCCTGATACAGGTAAGTAATTGGACATCCCTCAAGGGGTCCCAAATTAGAGAGAATACAGGCTGGGCTGAAGGCCACCCCCAACCCTCTGTGCACAAATTTCATGCACCAGGCCTCTAGTTTCCTATAATTAGACTTAGTACAGTTCTGTCCATTCAGTGGTTGTTTAGTATTCTTACATAATATATTTTTCTATTCAGATTATTTTATTCTATAACAATACACTTCTGCTACTGTTGCTACTATATATGTCTCTTATATGGGCATTAGTTTATCCTCTTGTAATTAGTAATAGTTTTTCTAAGACTCCAATGTTGGTGTACCTTTGTTCATAGAAAGGCTGCAGAGAGAACAATGAATCTGAGGGACAAGAGTAAGAGTAACATGGTTTAAACATCTTTCTCCCAGTAGAGAATCTCTTTTGATTGACAAATGTGGAATATCAAAGTTTGATTTTATTAATGGAAATGCAATATCTTTTAACTGGAATTTAAATGTCTCAAGTATTTCAGAGGAAAATTGAAACTATGAGCTTCTTGGCATCAGTTGTACTTGAAGATTTTCTGGGAGGAAATAGTTTTTAAATACTATTTTTATGTCCTTATATAAATTCAGATATCATAGGATGGAATTTAAACATAAAAATATACTTCAAAAAATCATGATGGAAAATTTGAGAACCACAGTCATGTTCATCATCAAAAGGATTTTCGAACACAAAGTTCTTCAACTGTGAAAAATAATTTTCATTTATGTTAATCCAGTTCACTTCTGTTCCCAGTTATTTTATGGAGGATCTCAACTGAACATAATGACCTTCTAAAAATATTAGATTTTTACATTCAGGCAAATATTAGATTTTTTACATTCTGGTCACAGATGAGTATGTTTCCAGTTTACTGGGAAAATATGCCCCATCCCAAAGAGATATATAAAGGTACTGAAATACTGCTTATTTAGGCCCACTTAGATATTAAAGTGTCTTTGCATATTTACAGTCACACTTTGGGGAGAGGGAGAAATTCAGCATGGACATTCCTCTTGTGTTTGTGTCATTTTCCTTTTGTGTGAAATAACAGAGGCACATAAAGTGAAGAATTTAAAGGCAGGCTCACATCACAATACCAATAATTTACGAGGTTGAGATTGACAAATGATGTGACCTCGCAAGCTTTAGCTTTTGTGGATTTAAGTTTTTCAACTGATAAAATGCAGATAACTTTTTTAGAAGACAGGAAATAGCTGCCTGGTGTCCATGCTTTGTTTAATAAGCTTCCCTATACTGGAAAGCCATCTATTTATGGAAAGCCACCATAACATATTTTGCATAGATAAATGTGGTTAATACATATTTAATAATAATATTAGGATAACTCATTATGTATTAAAACAGATATAAAACTTGAAATCATAATGGACTTTTTATACATCTGTTTATACTTGTATTCCTTCCATTTGAACTTGGCAGATTCTTCTTGTTTCATTGTCCTTACCCTAAGTGATATATGGAGTCTGCTGGAGTTCAAGCAGGTTCATTTTTGTTTTCAAGACAATTTGCCACTGGTAATATTGATTCTTATCCATTAGTCAATTACATCAGATGGGTCATCAAGACCAAAGATGGACATGCAAAACAGTATTACATTATTATGACTTAAAATTTTACATGGATTGCTAATGTACTAAAATACATATCTTTTACATTATAAATTCTTTTTAATCTTAGCAATAGTAATGCTTTTTCAGCTCTTGATATCACAACTGGTGTTTGAAATGTAAATGAAGCATGTTAATAATTATGTTGTTAAAGAGAAAGACTAAATGGCATGGAATAATCAATCTGAGCATTGCCTTTGTAATCACAAATAATCCTTACTCTTGAAAAATGTGGTCTTTTGCTGCCTGAGATGCTTTATACCAAACATGTCAAACTCAAAGGCTAACCCAGGCTAAATAAATGAGGCATACAGCTCAAGGGCCGTGAGTTTGACATGCTTGCTTTATACGCTTCTAGAGTTCCTTGTTCCCTGAAGTTCTTTTCTATCCCAAAGTGTCAACATATGTTGTAGCTGTTTCTGAGATCACTTTCGAGCTATTCCTGTCTCCATTTAATTAAAGACTTAGAGACTTTCTGAGATGTGAGACTTTAGAGATTATCTAATACAACCTGACCATTTTTCATATAAAGTAAAGGAGATTGTTTGAAAAAAAAAAAAAAAAGAAAAAGGCCAACATGAAGACAGATGCCACAGAAACAGGCAAGTACCTAAGAAACGCTAACTGGGCCAGCTGAGTGTTTCTAGACTGGTGAGAGAGTAAGCTTCCACAGGAGCACTTTCCTAGCCTTGTGCCCACCTTAGCTGACGTCAATCAGAGTATAGACCACAGCAGGAAAGCTGCCCCTACTGAGCACTGGTCACACTGTGCATTCAAAGCAGTTTTGGTTGGTTTTGGCCACTATGTTTGGGATTTTTTTTTTTTTTTACAGCCTTAGAAATTGGCAGGGAAGCCAAGAATGCTGAAGTGATTTGCCTGAAGATGCACAACTGTGACAGGACCAGTGATAGATAATAATGGTGTTTTGATTCTGAGTTTAATGCTTTTTCTAATCCACCACATATTTGATTTTATTCCCTAAAACGTTGGGATGCTGTCATATTTGGCTTAATTTTGTGAGGCTACTTGAAAGAAAATAGCAGTGCTTTGATTTTTTTTTCTTTATTGCTATCATAGACTCATTGTTTCTATGAACATAGCTTTACCTTGAAAGTAAAGACGAAAATACTTCCCTTTAATTATATTGCATAAAGTGACTTGATTTTGTCTGTGAATGGCAAAACCCTGACTAATGGGCTCTAAGAAGTAATCAGAAATGCACAACCTGTCTATCCTCAAAGGCATTTAGTGAGAAAATAAATGCTCAAATTCAAGAAAAACAACAAATACCTGGCTCTCTTGTGTGCATTTGTGAATTCAGAATAATCACAACAAAATACAGAATTAATCACAAGTTAACCTTGTGGAGCATAACTTGCATTGTTTTCAGATCATTATCAATGCTCTGAGCATTGAAATTTTTCAACTGTGATTCAAGCTAAATTGGTTTTAATAATTTCATCCTAAGTGACTAACTTAAAGAATTAGGGAAACAACCTACATATTCACCTGTCTAGCAAAATTATAATTTGATCCAATAATAGATAACTTATTTATTTATTAGTTAAATAAGCTTTTTAGCTAAAATTGCGACTTAGAAGTGGTTGATTTAAAAAAATAGCTTTTTTATTTTAGGAAAGGCAATCAACTTATTGCTGTTTTTGCTAACTATAAATAGGGAGGGAAATGGAACTTATATGTGGAGGAATTGAAGAAGTGCTGAAGAGTCTCTCTTATTTGCAAATTTCTTTAATCCTTAGAACAAAATAAAAACAACATTACCTGCAGGAGGCCCATTCAAGTGTTCATTTATTGAATGTATCATGAATATCATATTAACAGAAGGCTTCCCTCATATAATGCAACCTCACAGCAATCTTATGAGATAAGCTTTATTCTTATTTTAAGGATTTGTAACCCAGGTGCAGAGAGGTTTAATACCTTGTTCAAAGTCACATATCTGATACATTGTAGTGCCAGAATAGATATCTAGTTCTCTCCTGCCTCTCATAGTTATTTCTCTTTCCACCCTATCATGTTCTCTCAGCTAAACAGTGAAACTTATTTAATCACATCATTCTTTTATGTCTGATGAGAAGTTATAAGTTAAATGTATAGTCACTGTGAGCAAATGCGACACAGGCAGATTTTTCATACGAAAGAGAAAAATGACTCTTGTGTGAGAGGTTTGGGGGACAGGACTGTGAAGCATCTGGATTCAGAAAAAAAAATACTTTATGAAATAGAGCCACTCTAATAAAGGGCAAAAATGAGAAAGGGAGAACAGGAGAGTAAACTCTCAACGTGGGATGCATTTAAAGAATAGCAAGAAACCATAACTTGCCCTGACCAGTGTGGCTCAGTTGGTTGGAGCATTGTCCTGTGCACTGGAAGGTCACGGGTTCAAAGTCCAGTCTGGCACATACCTAGATTGTTATTTTGATGCCCTGATTGGGGTGCATGTGTGAGGCAACCAATCGATGATCATTTTACAGTTAATTGGACAGAGGAAAGCTATCGTATAATGATTTTCAAATTGTTAAAAAGTTGCTTGTTTAAATTAGATAGGTTATTTTTACTTTGTGTGGCCACAGTGCTGCGGGGTCCCTCCCTCTAGGATTTGGCTACTTCAGTCAGTGGGTTCTGGATCTGAAAATTAGGTCAGGTCTGAGATCTGAACAGGGCAAAATGCCTTCTTCTTGGGAATCCCACCCACTGGCTCCTGCTCTTCCATCATTGTGTTTGGGGGTTGTAAACGTTAAGCAGCATCTTTGTTGGCTGCCAGTTTACTTTTGGCCTTAGGAGCACCAGGCTGTAGTAACCTTCCCAACACTCCTGCAGTTTAATCATCCTTGCCTGTAACTTCAATCTTACCAGTATGGAAATCACAGCCTCTTGGTTTCTGGTAGTTAAGCATAGCAAACTTCCACTTTTAAATTGGGGGAAGATAGGGAGAAAAGGTCATAACCATGGATGTTATTGAGCTGAGCTCTGTGACAGCCCCTTCTAGTGTTATCTTGGTTTGCCAGGCACAGCCAGACTACATTCTTGCTGGTAGGCTGTCTCTCTCACCACAGAAAAGGCTGTGACCCCAATTCCAACCTGTGGGTATGGTTCCCCACACCACTAAAGCCATTCTCTAACACCAGCCGGGTTTCCTACAATTTAGCTCAACTCTGACACTGTCTACCTGGAGAGGAGAGTGAGACTGGCAGCTCCAACTTTCTAATCACAGGGCTGGTTCTTCTGGCAGCCAGCCCCCATCCTTTGGTGCTTTCTAAAAGTCGCCTCATTCAGATAACAACTGACACTTTTATGCTCTAATTGCTAAGGAAATTCCAGGGGCTTGGGGATCTCTGTGCCAGAAACAGGGACAAAAGCAAATATATTATTTGTGTTATAAATCACAATATCATACCATTCTATCACCATCAGTTTTGGCGAATGATGAGTCCTCTGAAGCCTCCCATGAAACATAATCCTTTCATAGATTTTCTTTATTTGCATAATGTATATCAACGTCCTTCTCTTATCTTCTTTACTACTTCTACCATCTGCTAGAGCAGATCAGGTGTTTCTATGTGGAGAATGGCATATTTTCTGTATGCCTTTAAGAGCTACCTTCACAGAGATTTTGCCCCACACACTGAGTCCTTGCCAGACTGTTACAACCCAATGTCCCAAAAGTACTCCCAAGTAAAAAGGACCCTTGCTTACCCAGTCTTGTATTCTAGCCCTTCTTGACCAAGCACCTTGAAAATTCAATTCCAGGAGGTACTTCCTGACTCTTGCTGGTGATGCTGGTTATTCTTTCCACTCTGTTGGTGCATAATGTCTTGCCTCCCTTGTGAGGCCCACCAGTTCCCCAGCTGAATTATATTAGGTTTTAATAAGTTTCAGCACTTATTTTATGCTGAATTTACTCCTAGGCCATATGTTTTTGTTTCTTCAGTTTCTTCTGGGATATCTTTTTCTTCTGTACAACCTCCTCTTCTGCTCAGGAACAATCTGCCCATCTTCAGTAAGGATTATCTCAACGTGGCAGGGATGGGTCAAGCCAACCATGAGATCTATCACTTCTGTGGTATCTTGGGAGCTTTGTTAACTTGGTTGTGCTCAATGACTATATCTTAAACTTTAAGTTTAGCATTACTCTCTGAATTTTTAAGCTTGTGCAACAAAAAATTAGCACCTTTAATGGGCCACTGACCCTGTGACCAGCTCCACCATTGATCTGGGGGCACCTATCAGCTCCACTATCAAAACAACCACTTTCAGAAGTCATCTCAAGTAGCTTTTGGAATGACCTTTATTGCTTTTATCAGCCTAGTGGCCAGAAGAGGAAGCGGGTACATCTTTTGAGGGGGTACTTGTTTCTGCAACATCTTTCAGCACAAGGGGGCACCAGCCTTTACCAGGGAGAAGTCGAAGGGCATGTTTCAGGGACCAACACTCTAAGGAATATCTATCCACATATTCTCATTTTTTATCACAGGATCCAAGGTCTTAACAAGCAGGTCTCTGATTTTAGAACGGCAGACTTGCCTGTGCTGAACGTTTAAACATCTCTGGAGCTCTGAAACCTGAGTATTGGATTTCTGTTTGCTGCTCAACTGTTTCTGCTCCTCTACTGTCTTTACAATCTCCCCAAATTGACTCATACATTTAGTCTGAACTGCTTGTTAATATCTCTCAGTTCTTTGTTATTTCTCTGCAGTGCATCATTATAATGTGGTAGTTACCAGTCAACTCTTTGTAGTGATTTTTTCTTCCACATTTTTCAAATGCATGAGTCATCTAAGGACATTCTTTCTTCCAAAGGTGTTTTCCTAGGTCACTTTTCGTGACATATTTAGCAATTGAATATTACATTCCAAGACTTGTCCATGCCTCACATATTATATTCTCTTTGCCTATTGTGCAAAGAGTGAGCTAGACCCAAGGCCCAGGATTACCACTTATTTTCTTTAGATTGCTCCTGTCACTAATTGTGCTAGCTTGGGTCCTCTGAGAAATGAAACTAAGTCAGAATTTGATATGCAAAAGTCTTACTGAAGAAACCTCCTGTGAGGAAAAAAAATTAGAAAAGTTGTCAGACGACGATGCAGATATAACCCCTATCAAAGATAGATGGAAGAAAGGTTATGAAGGAAATGTCTTAGACTGTGGTATAGTTTTAATAAAGTTTCAACAAGGCTGAAGAGGAGCCAAATTCACCTTTCAAGCCCATGTTGCCCAACAGAGAGTTTCACCTGGTGCAAGACCAATCTGCCTTGCTGTTTCTGTCTCACACCATCATTAGATGATAGCAGCCTTGGCAGAAACATGGTGGTAGGTTCAGAACATCTGGGACCATGTGTCAGGTATGCACTCCACAATTAGAGATCTCTAAGGACCGTTTTCAGTATTGATGGATTTCCTGGGACATTGGACTTTCAGTTTTAAGACCAGGAGGTTATGGGCAAATGGATGGGTGGTCATTCTAGTTGTCACCATCACCATCATTATCAGCATCACCATCAAATAAAATCTTAAACTCTTAGCCCTAAAAGCCACCTTTTCCTAACAACAAATAAACTGAGTATTTTATTCAAATATTCCCCATTTGACCTGATCTCTGACTGTACTCAGTCATTCCCTTATGTTCCAATGGACAAGATGTTCCCTTGTGCCGCATTCTCAGAACTTCATCCACATATAGTCTCCCAAATATATGTAATCATTCCTTTTTCTAGATTTTAATGGAAATTTCTGCACATTTAATTTCTAATTTGTAGTTACTTATGTACATTTCTCTATTACCCGTGAAATGTATTTCTAGGGTCCTGCAAACCAAAGGCATATCTGTATTTTAGGATGATTTTTTTAAAAGCCAGATTACTACTTAAAATTAATCATAGGGGATTTTTCAAGCAAATTATATATATATATATATATATATATATATATATATATATATATACACACACACACACACACACACACACACACACATATACATGTGTAGGATCGGGCCTAAACGGGCAGTCAGACATCCTTCTCACAATCCAGGATTGCTGGCTCCAAACTGCTCACCTGCCTGCTTCCCTGATTGCCCCTAACAGCTTCTGCCTGCCAGCCTGATCACCTGCTAAACACTACCCTACCAGCCTAATTGATGTCTAACTGCTCCCCTACCAACCTGTTTGTCCCAACTGCCCTCCTTTGTAGGCCTGATCCCTCCCAACTGCCCTTCCTTGCTGGCCTGATTGCCCACAGCCCCCAAGTGGTCAAAGGTTCTGCCCCTATGTGGACACAAGATGGCCACCACAAGGTGTCCAGCAGGGGAGGGCAGTTGGGAGTTTCCAGTCCTGCAAGGGAGGGCTGTTGTGAGCAATCAGGCCAGCAGAGGAGGGCAGTTGGGAGGGATCAGGCCTACAAAGGAGGGCAGTTGGGACAAACAGGTTGGTAGGGGAGCAGTTAGACATCAATTAGGCTGGCAGGGTAGTGGTTAGCAGGCAGACAGAAAAGGTTCGGGGCAATCAGGGAGGCAGGCAGGTGAGCAATTTGGAGCCAGCAGTCCTGGATTGTGAGAAGGATGTTCGACTGCCTGTTTAGGCCCGATCCTACCAGAATCTGGCCTAAATGGGCAGTCAGACATCCCTTGAGAGGTCCCAGATTGGAGAGGGCTGAGGGACACACCCTTCCATGCACGAATTTTGTGCACCGGGCTGAGAGAGAGAGAGAGAGAGAGAGAGAGAGAGAGAGAGAGAGAGAGAGAATGTGTGTGAATATATATATTTATATCCTCCCACTGTCCTCCCCTGCTGGTCATCTTGTGGTGACCATCTTGTGTCCAAATGGGGGTAGGATCTTTGACTACATGGGGGCAGCCATCTTGTGTGTTGGAGTGATGCTCTATCTGTGTATTGCTCTTTTATTAGATAGGATGGTGTTTAAGTATAAGTTGTGTATAGTAAGATGCTCAGATATTATGTTTGCCTTTAATTCACTTTTGATGAATGAATAACAAGATATGAAATATTTCTATTACTTCAGCAAATTCTCTCTTTCTGCTACCCAGGTAATGCCTATCCTTAGAAACAATTTCTGATCTAATTTTTATCACCATAAATTACTTTTGTTATTCTAGAATCCTAACTGATAAAAGAGTAATATGCAAATTGACCATATCTCCAATCAAACCATGCCCACAAGCCACGCCCACCAGCCAATCAGGAGCAAATAAACCCTAACCAAGATGGCAGGCCGGGCCCCCCGCTGCCTGAAACCTGGACATGCTGGCCACTGGGGCGGTGGGGGTCCCTATCGCAGCCCCAGGCCCGGCAGGCACTTGGGTTACTGAGGGGCCTGGATTGGAGCAGCAGAGACAGAAATCCACAAGAAACCTGTGGAAGGGAGATAAACTATCATAACTTTATCACCCTTTCTACAAGATGAGAAAACTGCCCCTGGATTAGTGCTGTGGCCAACACCTTTCTACAAACACAGGGTAATGTTATGATCATTTCCAGGAAAATCTGGTCAGAATACCATCTCCAGAGAATAATGCTACTGTGGCAAATCATCTAAGAGAAGAAATAAACTTTTGTTGGGTTTATTCTGAAGCTCAGAGAACATGCCACCTCATGTTGTTATATTGATGATTTTGAGCTGTAGATGCTTGAAAAATAGCAAATGCACACAGAGGATTTCACTGAAGTTTTCTGATCTCCCTAAAATCAGACTCCCCTAAAGGTGCTTAAATGGCATAGGTCCCCTTGATAGGAGAAGTGTCCTCAGGCAGAGTAGATTAACTCCTGTCACAAGTCAGGAGAGTAGAAGTTGGCATCACACCCAAACTTTGTTAAAAACTATTTCCCTCCACCCCATTCATCTTTCCTAAATATCATTTACTCTCCTCTAAGAGGCCTATATCTCCTGTCCCCTTTCCCTAGAAAGGAGATACTTAAATCTCCATTCTAAGCCACCTTGGGAAGTTACTCATTTTTCCCTGGGATCTTCCACATATACACAAGGTACACATGTTAATGAACTTTTGTTTTTCTCTTGGTGATCTGTCTTTCATTATAAGGGCCTCCACTAAGAACTCAGAAAGTTAGAAGAAAGCTATTTTTCTTCCTCCATAATTCTATCTTGGGAGATCAAGTCCTCAGCTGAACAATGAGGTTGGCTCAAGTACCAAGAATGTTTTAATTTATAGTATGTACCTTCCAATGTCAAACTAATATAAATACTCTTTACTTCCAGGTTTGTTTGCAAGTTTGTTTTATGCTATTTCCTGACTAATGGAAATTTATAATTAATTTAGTACCAGTCAATAAGCATTTTGCTGAAACTGTCAAAGTTTCTTAGTTTTCTCCACGGGTGCCATCCAATCCTACCTAATAAAGAGGGAATGTGCTAATTGACCTTCACCAATTGCAAAGATGGTGGTGCCTTCAGCCAATAAGGAGAGAATATGCTAATTGAAGAGCCCCAACCTCAAACATGGCAGTGCCCACAGTCACAAGATGGGGGCGCCCAGTCCCCTTAGCCCTGCCAGGGTGGCAGGCATGCGGCACAGCCTGGTCTACTCCCAGGTGGGTCTGGCCACACCATGCACTTTACTCTAGAGTTCCCAATCCCCTCAACCCCCCAGCTGCCCAGAGCCAGCCCAAGGTGCAGGAGAGTCTTAGATGGTGGCTGCCCAGCTGCCGAGGGCCACTTAAGACTCAGGTAACCAGGGCCGGCCAAGGCTTGCACTGCTGGCAGTGGCAGCAGCAGAGGTCTTATGGAGGAAAGGTTTAAGCTTTTTACTACTAAGTATATATTAGCTATGAATTTGTCATATGTAGACTTTCTTATGTTGAAGTATGAACTTTCCATACCTTCCTTGTTGAAAGTTTGCTTTGAAAAATATGTTGAATTTTGTCTCCATCTCTGTGATAAATTCCAGGTGGTCATTGTGTAAATCCTTTTCATGTATTGCTGAATCTGGTTTGCTAACATTTTGTTGAAATTTTTTACATTTATTCCTTAAGAATATAGGCCTGTTTTTGTCGTTTGTTGTGTCTTTGGTTTTGGTATCAGGGTAATATTGGTGTCATAGAATGAGTTGAAAGCATTAATTCCTCTTTAATATTTAAAAATAGCTTAAGAAGGATAGGTATCAATTCTTCTTTAAATGTTTAGTAAAATTCACCTGTGAAACCATCTGGGCCTGGAATTTTATTAGTTAGAAGTAATTTTTATTACTATTTCAATTTCATTGCTAGTAATTGGTTTGTTTAGATTTTCTATTTCTGCTTAATTTAGTCTTGGGAGGTTATATGCTTCTGGAAATGCATGCATTTCTTCTAGCTTGTCAAATTTGTAGGTATATAATTGTTCATAGTAGTTTTTTTATAATTCTTTGTATTTCTGTCATGTTGGTTGTAAATATTCCTCTTTCATTTATGATTTTATTTTCGGGGGCTCTCTATACTTGATGAATTGGATAAAGGTTTGTTGATTTTGTTTATTTTTTTCAAATAAATTAGTTTTACTTATATTTTTTATTGTTTTTAAGTTTTTTATTTTGCTTGTTTTCTCTCTGATCTTTATGCTTTCTTTCTTTTATATACTTAAGTTTAGTTTGTTCACCTTTTATCAGTTCCTTTAGGTGTACTATTATATTATTAATTTGGAATTTTTCTTGTTTCTTGAGTTAGTTCTGTATAGCTATGAACTTTTCTTGTATAACTGCTTTTGCTACATCCTATTTTCAGTTTTCTCAAAGTGGTTTTTGATTTTCTATTTGACTTCCTCTTGATTCATTGGTTGTTAGTAGCATATTGTTCTTATTTATTGTGTTTTTTTCAATTTCTTCCTATGGTTGATTTCTAGTTCCATGCCATTGTGTTTGGAACAAATGCTTATTATGTTTTTAATCTTAATTTTTGAAGCTTGTTTTACGCCCTAATATGTAACCCATCCTGGAGATTATTTCATGCTCACTTGAAAAAAAAAAAAGTGTCCTCTGTAGTTTTGGGAATAAATGTTTTAAGATATCCATTAAGAGTATCTAGTCTAATGTGACAGATAATGCCCTTATTTTCTTATTAAATTTCTGTCTACATGATCTATTGATTGATAAAAGTAGGGTATTAAAATTGCTACTATTATTGAATTTTTCCTTGTATGTTCATTAATATTTATTTTATATATTTAAGTGCTCCTTTGTTGGGAGTTTAGATCTTTATAACATGTGAAATTTTGACTTTCTGATGGCAAGAATGCATACTGTCATGCTTGATCATCGATTCACTGAGATTTTGTACAATCCAAACTATTGCACTGGATTCTGTGGAACAAACTAGGAAGGAAATATGGAGCCCTTCCTTAATGTATTCCCAGTACAGGTTGAGGAAAACTATAATTTTACTATAAAGTGATAGGTAAAGTACGTGGCTTCTAAGTATTTATAAAAGGTTTGGGTGATTGATTTTTTTGGGAAGATTAAAGTGGGTTTCTTGGTAATTTTGTACCTCCTACAGTACACTCAATAAAAAATTTTAACTTACATAATTATTAATTTCAGCAGGGTTTGTTCTGAAAAAAAAAATCACTGTGTTGTTTTTTTCTGAAAGACCAAGTAGAGCACAATTATATACTGATTTGTTGTCACATTAGCTGTGACTCAATCATAATAAAGTAAAATTATATTATTTTCAAATGAGAAAATAATCATATTATAAGTCTTGCATGTATCTGTCACCTGATGCACTAAATTAACATTAAAGACATACATTTTATTGATTATTTAATACTAATAATAATTTATTATCTTTAAAAATTATTTTTGACCTGCCATGAAGTACAATCAATACTAATAATTTTAAGTACTTTTTAGAGCAAATTTTCCGTGTAACTTTTAATATTAAGCTTAATTTTGCCTTTCTGAAAATGTGTGATTCCACTGCGTAGCCAAATCTTTTAACTGTTAATTTAACAAATTTACAGATAGTGACTTTGAAATACATAGAAAAGTCTGTTTATTTTTCTACCCCCTTTATTATTTCCTTGGGTGAGCTTAATTAAAATTAGATTTTTCTCCTTTTGCAAAGGGACTACCAAAATATTTTCTCTTTAGTTTTAAATTTATAAAGATTATACTCTGTCAAGCTAAACCATGCTAAAATTTCAAAGGCACAATTACCAAATTTATCAGCTTATGTATTCATTTTGATACAACATTTTTGAAAATTCTTATTAAATATTAATTAGTTAATATTTAATTATATTTATTTTCTAATATACATTAAGTGCTTTAACAAAGACTGATTGATTTAGTCCTTATAACAACTATATTATTCTCAATTTACATATTGGGAAACTGAACAGAAATCTATAATAATCTATAATAATAAAAGCATACTATGCTAATTAGACTGGATGTCCTTCCGGATGACCTTCAAAGGAGGCCGGGGCTATTAGGAAACCTCGGGTTATGGGTGCCAGAGGGAAGCTGGTACCAGCAGCCAAGGGAAGGAAGGCCTACTCTTGCATGAATTGGGCCTCTTGTGTTAAACAACTTTCTCTTGTCATAGAGCCATTAAGTACTCCAGCTGAGATTTTTCTTTTATTTTTTACTAAAGGCCCGGTGCATGGATTAGTGCACAGGGGGATGGGGATGATTGTCCCTCAGCCCAGCCTGCACCCTCTCCAATCTGGAAGCCCTTGAGGGATGTTTGACTGCCTGTTTAGGCCCATAGGATAGGGCCTAAATGGGGAGTTGGACATCCCTCTCACAATCCAGGACTGCTAGCTCCCAACTGCTTACCTGCCTGCCTTCCTGATTGCTCCTAACCGCTTCTGCCTGCCAGCCAGATCACCCCTGCCAGGCTGATCGATGCCTAATTGCTCCACTGCAAGTCTATTTGCCCCTAACTATCCTCCCCTGCAGGCCTGGTCACCCCAACTTCTCTCCTCTGCCAGCCTGGTCACCCC
Source organism: Antrozous pallidus (assembly GCA_027563665.1). Taxonomy (NCBI): domain Eukaryota; kingdom Metazoa; phylum Chordata; class Mammalia; order Chiroptera; family Vespertilionidae; genus Antrozous; species Antrozous pallidus. The sequence goes on from CM050508.1 coordinate 76,551,093, forward strand.
TAACTGCCCTCTGCTGTAGGCTTGATCACCCCCAACTGCTCTCCCTTGCAGGCCTGGTCCCTCCCAACAGCCCTCCCCTGTTGGCCATCTTGTGGTGGCCATCTTGTGTCCACATGGGGATAGGATCTTTGACTAGATGGGGGTAGCCATCTTGTGTGTTGGAGTGATGGTCAATCTGTATATTACTCTTTTATTAGATAGGATAGAGGCCTGGTGCACAGGTGGGGTCTGGCTGGTTTGCCCTGAAGGGTGTACCAAATCAGGTTGGGGGTTCCCTTGGGGCATGGGGCAGCCTGTATGAGGGTCCTGTGGTGGTTTTTAGGCCAGCTGCATCCCCAAGCTACCCAAGGGAGGCCCTGGGATCTGGGATTAATCTATGTTCTACAATTGAAACTTTCTAGCCTGGAGCCTTCTGCTCGCTCCATGGTGGCAGACATTTATGTTGGGTTTTATTTGCCTTTTATAATTGAAACTTTATAGCCTAAAGTGAGGCCTGAGCCAGTCAGTGCAGGTGGAAAGTTTGGATTCCTCCATCTCTGGGAGAAACTCAAGTCTTCTGCTCTCTCCAGCTTCGTGGCTGCTGTCATTTTTATTTATCTTCTATCATTCAAACTTTGTAGCATTGAGTGGAAGTCTAAGCCAGCAAGGGCAGGCGGTAAGCTTGGCTTCCTCTATTGCCAGGGAAACTCAAGCCTCCCTTTGTTCTCTTTGGCCACAGCCATCTTATTTGGGTTTATTTGCATATGTGCTCCTGATTGGCTGGTGGGCATGGCTTCTAGGTTTAGGGGAAGTATGATCAATTTGCATATTAGTCTTTTATTAGATAGGATTTTTTAAAGTATTAGATATGTCTCCTTTTTTCCCCATTGACCTATCCCCAGCCAGTCCCACTCCCCCAGGACAGGCCCTCACCACCCTAGTGTCTGTGTCCATTGGTTGTGCTTATATGCATGTATACAAGTTCTTTGTTTGAACTCTTAACCATACACCCCACCCCAACTTCCTCTGCCTTTCCTCTGAGGTTTTACAGTCTGTTGGATGTTTCTGCTGAGATTTTAAACTCAGAACATTAGAACACACTATCTAAGCTTTTATTTATTATATCTCTCTTTTCAGTAAACTTCTTAAGTTAGTTTTTTTGTTTGTTTGTTTGTTTGTTTGTTTGTTTTTAACCCAGGGTGATAAAACAAATCAAAATACATTTGCTGGAAAAGCCTCAGTTTTTAAGGTGTGTGATCCATCTTTGTCTGATTTGCTAATTTGAAGCATCACATAGAAACCAGAAATCAGTCATTTGAGGAACATGATTTTCTGTCTTTTCCCCATTCTAAAATAAAATACAATGGCAGTGTTTTCCAGAACAGACTGATGGTTTCCTAAAGAAATGTCTGAGTAGGTGTCCCCTGAAGATATATCTATTCAACATGCTGTCTCAATTTTACAGCTTAGCTTTGGAAGTTCAAAGCAGGATAAATTAGAACAATTTATCCTTGGAGCTGCTATCAATCCTCTTCTAATCTGAAGAAGATGAGAGTGTGACAGCACAACTCTGTTTTAATATGTTACCTGAAAGTAAAAATTAGGCACATAAGGACTGTGAGAAGTAACTTAATGAATATGAGAAACAGCACAGTGCAATTGCTTTGAAGAGAAAAAAGAACAGTCAATGCATAAGAAAATGTGAAAGACATTTCTTTTGTTACCCTGAGAGGAAAAAGTTCAAAACTTAAAAATGAAATTGCTTTTGTAAAAAGTATGTTTAATGCAGATTTCATTCATAACACAAAAGCGAGACAGGCATATATTGTTTATTTGATAAAAGAGTAATTTAAAAGAGTATGTACATTATCCAAGGTTCCATAACATTGTGCCTTAAGGGGATTAAGCTATCTAAAACCTTTGAAGTCTACAGATTTTATTTTATTTACTCACAAGGTTGGAGTTCTTAGTGTTTTTTGCTCTATGAAAATTTTCCATTCGACTTTGTATTGATTTGCCTTTCTCAAAGTGAAAGAAACAAATGTAATTCATTAGCATTTTAATATTGAATCCCTTTTAATATGGAATTTTGAGAACCTAGGTCCTTGTTAACCTCCGGAATGTTTGAAGAAATGTTTTCAAAGTTGGAAAATAATAGAAAGCCAGTTCAATCTATACCTGTACCCAGGTATCTGATAAATTCAGAACTAGTTGTCATCGTAGTTTTTGCTTACCACTTTTCCAGAAATGATGTTGTCGACCTTTCCTCCTGAAGTGAGGATGTCCACATTCATTAAATTAGTTTTTAATATGAACTAGGCTTCCATGAACTACATCATACATCATCCTAGTCCAAATGCTACCTCCTCTTCACAGATAGCCAAAGTCTTTTTTACTAAAGCCTTCTCTAATGACCTCGACTGACTTTGATTTCCTCTCCATTTCTATAATTTTCATAGTCTGCTCCAGAGTTTTCAACTGGTATGTCAGGACACTGAATGTGCCAAAAATGGGGCATACTTTCTTTTTTATTGTACAAGGTACTAGTTTAAAAAGATTTCCCTTAAAAGCATGTGTTTATTATTTTATTAATAATTTACTTATAAAGATATATTATTACTGGATTCAATATTATGATTTAATGCACTTTAAAACATAAACACAAAATAAAATCTGAAAGGATGAGTAAGAAAAAGAAAAGAGAAAAATTGATTTTAAATTTTTTGCATTGCCTTGGATTTTCTTAGTTTTGGTAGCCATTTTCTATAGTGTGTATGTATACCCGATTTGATGTTACTTGTCTATAACACGTAACTTGATATGTTAAATACATATCCATGTCCATATCTCTATATCTATCTATCTATCTATCTACCTATCTATCTAGAGAGAGAGAGAAAAAGAGAGAGAGATAGGTATCAACTTGTTCTAAAATTATTTTGTGTAGATTCGAAAAATGGAGGAATTGCAATGAAAGGAACAATTTAGATGGTGGATATAAGTGCTAAGAGAAAAATGAAAAATTGGGGAGGAAATAACATGAATCTAGAGCTATTATGCATACATTAAAATTTTGTATTTTTGCTCTTAGATGGCAGTAAAATTATAGTCCATTTAACTAAGTTAGGTACTGTAATTTAATTAATTACAATGTAAAGAGAATAAAATATATAATAACCAGTGCAAATAGAAATAAAATCAATTTTAGCACTCAGAATGTCTATATAGTTTAAAATTTTAAAATAATTTAGTGAAGAAACATACCTGTGGCATAGGATACATCTATAGTTCAATCAAAGCCAGCTTTACTGGAAGTTGAAATGCATCAGAGTAAAGGAATCTTCTGTGAGCTGCCTTGAGATTTGACTTGATTCTGGCACAAATTAAAGAACAGATCTAGGATCAGAGGTATAGCAGAGTCAACTGAACAAATTTTCTTTTTCAAAATGAAAAAACTTTATCAAGCTTGTATCTTCCTCTTCTTTCCTTAAAAATCACTTTTGTAGTGAGCCATTAATATCAATGAAATTGTAACAGGGGTGAAGATGGAATGTGGTTGGAAGGAATTAGTCTTTTGTAATAAAAACTAGAGGCCCATTGCATGAAATTTGTGCATGGGGTGGAGGGTGTCCTCAGCCTGGCCTGCACCCTCTCCAATCTGGGACCCGTCGGGGGATGTCCAACTGCTGATTTAGGGGCATTAACTCCAGCCATTAAGAAAACCACACAGAATGTCTTTGGGTGGTTTTATGAGTTGTTTTAATAATAATGGCCATTCCTTTAAATAATAGCTGCTTACATATAATACAGCTGGTACTGTACAATATGCATAATATGTACTGAATTCAGAATGTTAATATCATAAAATCATAGAAGGTTGTAGTAGAAATAAGTTTAAATTGTCTAGTCCAAACTTTTATAAATATTGGGATTCCCTTTTCAAAGGTTTTGAATGCTTTTTGTCCTAAGAAGCTTAACCAACTTTTGAGGCAACCCATTTCCTATAGAAGGACTGGGGGACTCTGGTGGCAGGCAAATGGCACTGCCACCCTCAGGGATTGGGGGACTCTGGCAAGGCTGATGGAATTGGGTGCTGCCATTTTGTGGCTATGGGCACTGCCATCTTTGTGATGGCCTGATGGTTAATTTGCATATTCCCTCTTTATTAGATAGGATATTAACAAGATCTTGGACCTTGTTAAATAACAAGTGCCATTCTTCTTATGTATATCACTGATAAGTTAACTACCAATTCTCATGATGCCCAGATTAAGCAATTTAAAACCTGTGATGGGTGGCTGCAGGTTATTTGTTGTTGTTTTTTACATTTTACAAGGCAATTTTAATGGGCAGCCATTTGAGAATTACTGAACTCTATGTAAAAGCAGACCTGTTGCTAAATTTGGGGACAATGGTTCGAGAGGGTTTCTTTTATGAGTAATCAGAAAAGGGAGGCAATGATACTTTGAGATGAGAAGATAAATATTGAGAGGGGAAGGCAGGATCTGGGGATACACCATGGTGGGTTAACCAGAGTTCCTTTTAGACTAAGGATGCCTAATCTTTAAGTTTGAAGTTTTGATACTGTTATAATACATCTCCCTATCCTATGTTTCTGTAAATTCTGAGGCATTATTTGTACTTCATTTCCAGCTTTTGAATATGGGTGGGATAATAAGAAATGAATTGGGGAAAAGTTCTAAATCAGGATTCTGGGTTGAATGACACAACAGAGGCATAAAATATTGCTTTGAGATGCATGATTACTAAAAAAAAAGTAGGAATGATATGCAAAAGTCTCTTCTTCATCTAAATTAGATACAGTGATTTTAGAAAGAGCAAAAGATGGGGTTTGGATTAGAAGTAATTGTCACATCTGTCAAGGTTTTAGGATAAAAATCAGTTTGGAAACTATTATTTTAGATAAGCTGGAGGAATCAATGATTCACAGATCCTCAGGAAAGCTTTCCTAAATGTTGCAACAATTATATTTCTGGGCCTACCTGTTAAGTTTATACCTGAATAAATGACAATAAAAGCCATGGAGAGTGCTTCTACTTAGTACTTCAAATGAAGAAAGGTGTTTGCAACCAGGTAATCTCTAAGTGGTATTTAATAATCAAGGTCTAAGTAAAAGTTGGTAGATGGAGGAGGCGGAGGGAAAGGGGCATTGTTTTTTCTAATCCCGAAGATCAAAGTTAAAGTGAGGTTCTGTATAGGCATCAGTATCAGGAGTTTATATGTACTGCACACAGTCAAACCTTATTTGTATATAACAACAAAAGTGAAAATAAAGCAAGGGAACTCTACCTACTAAAGTTATTCTATGGCTCAGCAATTCTACCTGTGGATCTGTACCCAACAGAAATGTATCCATGAAATACACAGACAAAAACGTTCATATTATTATTCACAATAGGCAGAAATTAGATACAACCTGAACGTCCAAAATAGGTAAATAGTTATGATAGTTTCACACCATGAAAAAGCAAAGTACATGGAAAAAGTGGATTTGAAAGTCATGATACTAAATAAGAGAAGTTAAAGAGTAGTATACATCAAATGACACCATTTATCAACAATTAAGAAAACTAATCTCTGCTAAAAGAAGTGGGGACAGTGGCTGCCCACTAGGGAAGAGGAGGGCTTCTGAGGGGAGGTAGCAACAAAACGGCCCTCTGGGCTGCTGGCAATAATCTAAATCTTAATCTGGTGCTGGTTACATGGCTAAGTTCCATATAATAAAGTTAATAGCCTGTACACTTAATACTTGTGCACTTAAATATGCACAAATTATAAATTATAAGGGTATAATCTTTTATTTAATCCTCACCTGAGGATATTTTCACGTTGATATTTAAAAGAGAGACTGGTAGAGAGGGAAATACTGAGAAAAATAACAATGTGAGAGAAACACATCGATTGGTATATGTATTAATCCAGCTTAACACACTTATCACTGGCTTGAATGAAGATTAAAAGAAAAAAAACTACTTATTAAATGTGTGGATTTCACAAAAATAATTCATTGGATAACATATGATTTTTTAAAATGTCAACATTAGGGCCCCTGAACAAATTTGACTAGCTGGGATTTAATAGGAGAAATGTAAATTCTGCAGCTAAACATATGTGCCCTAGCTGGGAGGCCCAGTTAGTTGGATCATTGTCCCATACATCAGAAAGGTGCAGGTTAATTCCAGGTCAGGCACACACCTAGGCTGTGGGTTGTATCTCTGGTCAGGTCAGGTACAGGAGACAATTGAATGATGTTTCTCTATCCCTCCCTCCCTCTTTCCCTACTTCTCTCCTCTCTTCCCCTTCCTCTCTCTCTAAAATCAATAAACAGCCTTTGCCAGTTTGTCTTAGTGGGTAGAACATAGGCCTGTGGATCAAAGCATCCCAGGTTCAATTTTGGTCAAGGGCATGTACCTGGATTGCAGGCTCCTCCCTCACCCAGGCTCTGGTCTGGGTTTGTGCAGTAGGCAACCAATCCAGGTATTTCTCTCATATTGATATTTCTCTCTGTCTTTCCTCTCTACCACTCTCTCAAAATGAATGGGAATATATCCTCAGATGAGGATTATTAACAAAAAAATCAATGAATATATCCTCAGGTGAGGATTTAGGGAAAATGTGGCTTAATAGAATCATAGTAAACTAATATATTTTACCTGGTTGTTTTTTGTATGTCTGTATGGCATTTTGTAAAACAGCTTGCAAATATAAGCTAGGAAACATGATTTTGAATTTCCTAGGACCCAGAAGTACAAGTTAACATGGAGTCCAGTGTGCTCACAACAGGTGATCAGTAAGTGCTGGGTAATTAATCAGGAGAAAATAGATACCTAAGGTGTAAGTACTTTAAGAAACCTGTATTCCTTGTTTCTTATTTTCAGACACGATCGGTATATGCCAACCTCTGCAGGTGGTTATCACTTCAGCCCAACTTTAAAGTTTAAGTTTTCTCAGTGTTAAAAGGCCTCTCCCTTGTTAGACAGACAACTATGATGTGCTGCTTTTTAAAATTTCTGACTGTAATTACAATGCATAATAGTTGGCACCAATATCTGTATAGTTATCCTTGAAAATAGTTAGCAATTATACTATTTGTCTAATATCTGTGGAAAGCTAATGTGACTATTTTCGCAAAGTTGGGTCAATTGCAGTTGCTATCTATGAAGTATCTCACAGTCTACTTTTATTTATTTTTATTTTTTAATTTTTTTTATCTTTATTGTTCAGTTTATTAATTACATTGTTTCCCCTTTTTATCCCCCTATAGCTTCCCTCCACCCTGTACCTCTCCCACCCTCCACCCTCACCTCCCCCTCCCCACTGTCCTCTCCCATTGTTGCTAGATTTTTGTCCAGTCTCTTGCTGCACTTCCCACAACCCTTTTCTCCCCAAGAATTGTCAGTGCATTCCCTCTCTATGTCCATGTCTCTGTTATATTCACCAGTGATCCTGTTCAACAGCCTATCAATTCACTTGATTTTTTATGTTCATTTGTTGATAGATGTGTATTTGTTGTTCATAATTTATATATTTACCTTTTTCTTCTTCCTCTTCTTAAAGAATACCTTTCAGCATTTCATACAATATTGGTTTGGCAGTGATAAACTCCTTTAGCTTTTTCTTATCTGCGAAGCACTTCATCTGACCTTCAATTCTGAATGATAGCTTTGCTGGATAGAGTAATCTTGGTTGTAGATTCTTGCTGTTCATCACTTTGAATATTTCTTGCCACTCCGTCTGGCCTGCATCGTTTCTGTTGAGAAATCCGCTGACAGTCGTATGGGTGCTCCCTTATAGGTAACCAACTGTTTCTCTCTTGCTGCTTTTAATATTCTCTCTTTGTCTTTTGCTCTTGGCATTTTAATTATGATGTGCCTCGGTGTGGTCCTCTTAGGGTTCCTATATATTGGGTTCGGTGCACTTCTTGGACTCCTAAGTCAATTTCTTTCACCAGGTGTGGGAAGTTTTCAGTCACTATTTCTTCAAATAGGTTTTCATTGTCTTGGCCTCTCTCTTTTTCTGGCACCCCTATAATTCGGATGTTGGTATGCTTGAGGTTGTCCCAGAGGCCCCTTACACTATCTTCAATTTTTTGGATTCTTTTGGTTTCTTGCTTTTTCAGCTGAGTGGATTTTACCTCTTTGTATTTCAAATCTTTAACTTGGTTCTTGGGGTGCTCCAGGGCACTTTCATGTCTTTGTATAATATTTTTTGTTTCAGTCAGTGTATGCTTAATTTCTGGTTGGTCCTTTTTCATATCCTTGAGAGCCTGCTTTATATCCTTGAGGGTTTCTTTCATTTCCTTGTAGGACTCATTCATTTCCACGTTGGTCTTGATCATTTCTTTGCAGCTCTCGTTTATATCCTGGAGGGTGTTGTTCATTTTCTTGTAGGACTCATTAATTTCCTTTGTGGTCTTGCTTATTTCCTTATAGGCCTCGATCTTTTGTTGGAGCCTCTTAAAAAACCCTATAACCGTGGTTCTAAATTCCATGTCCAGTCGTTTTTTTTCCTCCATTTCTTTCACATCTGATTTCTTTCCATGTTGTTGCATGGTGGCTGCTTCCCTGAGTTGGTCAATTAGCTTTGTGTGGTAGACGTGCTACAAGGGACAGTGGCTCAGCCTCCCTGGTTACCTGAGGTGAATATGGGCTGCACAGTCTTGCTGAAGTTAAGCTCAGTTAATCGTTGCTAGCACTTGGAGGGTTGACCTCCAGGCCAATTGTCTGTGAAGCTCAGCTGTGCTCAGGTTGGGTGGGCGGAGTCTCTGGGTCAAGCAGACAGTGTTAGCTCCACCCTATGCGGCCCCAGGGATTCTGTGCTGGGGGCAATGGCCGCCAGCTCCTCTGAGAGAGAGCCGCTGCGGAGCTCCACAGGCTGCTGGTTGCCGGGGAATTCAGACTTTCCCAAAATGAGTCTGCATGCGCAATGTCTCACCCAGGGTCGTAAATCAAAGCAGTCTGACGGTTTTCCGAATGAGAGGCAAGTCGAGGTGTGCTCTCTGCGCCGTCACGCAGCTGAGCTGTTCGCACAAGCTGCCTTCTCCACAAGCCGGGAGACCCGGCAGCACCTGAGCTTCGGCGTGCCCTCCCACTGTCAGTTTTCACCCCGTGTGATAGTGGGTTCTCTGGACTTCGCCCAGAGCTGGAGAATCAGTCCAGTGGGACGCCTTTCTCTCCCCGTTCGAGAAAACTGGCCGGTTTCTAGTCGCCCGCCCTCTCTGCGTTGCGCACTCCAAACCTCTCTCCGTGCGAATCTTTCAACGCTGTCCGCTGCCGCTCCTCCGAGTCCCAGTGTCTTATCTTCACTTTTATTTGTGGAATTTTCACTCGGCAAGCTTTCTGGTGATTCTGGAAGGTGTTTGTTCTTTCGTTAAGTTGTAGTATTAAAATTGCTGATTATGACGGCACGATAGGTGTTTTGCCTTCTCCGCCATCTTAGTTCCTCCTCCCACAGTCTACTTTTAAAAATAAAAGATGAAATTTTAGATCAATAAGATACTAAAGGTATGTGAAAAATGCAGCAGTATATGTGAGAAAGAATGCTTCCTGATTAAATGGAATAAACATTTTGTAGGGATGGTAAAGCCATTAGAGAATAACACAAAAGTAAGTCACATGTAAAATTAGTGTCCTTTTTTTCTAATATTTATAAAAATTGTTGTAAATGTCTTCTTTGAACTCCTACAAAAATGCTGGTCTGTACTAATATTCTGCTCTTGTTAATTGTTAGTAATTTTTTATATCTGCATACTACTCTCTGTTGTTTAAGGAGCTTATAGAGCTTCTTATGGTAATAGCTATGCCTTCCTTGTATCCACTTCTAGTCAGTCTTCATACATCACAATTGTTCACTTATTCACCAAATGTTGACTTAGAGCTTACTATGTGCCAGGCAATATTCCATCTGCCAGGAATAAAGCAGTAAACAAAATAATGTCCTAGGCTTCTGTAAAATAAGACAGTAAACAAACAAATAAAAATAATAAATATGTAATGAGTCTGCAGTAATACTTGTTTTACAATGGAATAAATAGATTTGGTAATGAATATAGAGAATAGCAGGGGAGTAATTTTATGGAGTTGTCAGAGGAATGTTCAGTAAGAAGGGTACTGTTTAAGCTAAAACAGAACCATACAGATCCTGAGGTTGGAATGAGGACGGCAGCATTCCAGTCACAAAGAAATGTAAAGACTCTTTGACTAGCCTGGCTAGTGTAGCTCAGTGGTTAAACATCTACCTATGAACTAGGAGGTCATGGGTTCAATTCCCAGTCAGGGCACATGCCTGAATTGCAGGCTTGATCCCCGATAGAAGGCATGCAAGCGGCAGCTGATCAGTGATTCTCTCTCATCATTGATGTTTCTTTCTCTTCTCCCTCTCCCTTCCTCTCTGAAATCAATAAAAATATATATTTTTTAAAGCACACACAAAAAGAACTTTTTACTGGACAGCATTGGCTTATTTCAAGAAGAGGAAAGTCTCTTATTAGAGATTAGAGGCCTGGTACACAAAATTTGTGCACTTGAGGAGACTGGAGGTGTCTCACCCCAGGTTGAGCCCTTTCATAGTCCAGAAGCCCTTGAGGAGCAGGCCTAAGCCACTAGTCAGACATCCTCAGTACAGCCGAGGAGGCAGGAGAGGCTGCTTCCACCATCGCTACACTTGCCAGCCAGGAGCCCAGCTTCTGGCTGAGCAGCCCTTCCCCCTGTGGGAATGCACCGATCACCAGGAGGCAGCTCATATGTTAAGCGTCTGCCCTATGGTGGTTAATGCATGTCATAGTGACCAGTCATTATGCTCTCTGGCCGAAACCAGCTCTCCAACATCCCCTGAGGGGTCTCAGATTGCAAGAGGGTGCAGGCCAGGCCGAAGGAACTCACTGATGCACATTTGGGGTTGGAGGAGAGATGTGGGTAGTTGGCCAGCACATGAGGGACCGCAGAAGGACTCCAGGGCATGTCCAGCTCATCTCACTTCATCCCAATTGGCTGGACCCAAGCAACAAGCTAACCTACCAGTTGGAGTATCTGCTGCCTGGTAGTCAGTGCACATCATAGTGAGCAGTTGAGTTGTCTTAGCATATTATTAACATATTACAGTTTGATTGGTTGAATGGCCAACTGGATGACTGGACACTTAGCATATTAGACTTTTATTATATAGAATGGTTGATTGAGGGAGATATTGGAAGGATATCAGGTGAGAGAGTGTGGAAGAATGTGGGTAGATCATGGATGTTATGGAGAGTTTGGATGGAGGGAAGATAAGCTATCTCATTTATTTTTAAAAGGACAATGATGGCCTCTAAGTGGAGAAAAAATTCATGAGAAACTGGGAGTGCTGAGACAGAACGGAAGCTGGGCAATAAGTCAGAAGGTTATTACATTGCTCAGCCAAGAGGTAATAGTGACTTCCATTACATTATAGATAGTAGAGAGGGTGAGAGGTGGTTGGAAGATGGATATGATTTTAAAGAACAATAAAAAGAGCTGAAATACCTGGTAAGAGATTGAATATGAGACTATTTGGTTATGGATTAGATGTGTACTGTGGGGAAAGGATTAAACAAGGTGAGGTTTTTAACCTGTGAAACAAAGGGTGGAGCTGTAATTATCCAACACTGTAGCAGGGGAAGTTGCCATTGGAAGGATGGAAGAGAAGCCTGTTTCAGACCCACAATTTGCCTTTTGTATATCAAGGTTGCCTTTTCTACATACAAGTGGAGATACAAAGTAGGCTGTTGCATATATGGGTCTAATGTTTGGACTTGGTTTATAATGCTTAATGTTTATGCAAAAATAATGTTTATTTTTGTTGATTGATTTTACTCTTTCAATAATGAAATCATTTTAACTGGCACTTTTACAAAATTAAAAAAGGTCAAACAAGTCTTTGCTTTCCAGATATACAGTATATGTAAAATGGTGTCTTTGTTCTGGTTCAAACCATTGTGTTTCTGAGTTAACTGTTGAGGATAGGGGATATTTGGAATCATTTCTCAAATAAATAAAAATATTTCCACTATAATTCTTTTGAAACAGAATCTCAAAACTTACTGATAAATAGTTTATTATACTAATTGCTTTTTCGTTACTCCCATAGTCTGTCACTGTGCCAGAGGGAAATTATATTGGCATTAAAAAGATTTGTTCCTCAAATGGCCATGTAGGCCACCACACAAACACTTACTTAGCTGGTGGCAAATTTATTATTTAATGATTTGTCCCCAATGTGCTTCTGGCGGCTATATTTAAATCATTGGACTGTAATTGCTACATTTTATGCATATGCATGCACACGTATTTTATTTATAACTTTTAGAAAAAATTTTCATTTAAATAATCAAAAACACTATTTTTTACAGAATGTAATAGCATAGAGCCATTCTTTAAGTATTTTTAAGATTATTTGTACAATGAGAGATTGAAAAATAACCTAAGGAGTTTGTAGTTGACATTTGCTAAATTAATATCTCAGAAGGAATAATTAAACGAAAAAGCATTTTAAAGACTTCTTACATTTTGAATGACCTTCTATTTAAAATAGCCTTGATATAGCTGAAATGTCTTTATGTTTCTATTCTCTCTCTACTTTGAGACTTTATTGAGTTGATTATCTCCAGTAGTATTCTTTTTTAATTATTTACTTAGAGGACTCAGACACAGGTATTATTGTGAAGAGAAAAATTGTTATCCAAAATAACATGGCTTGTTATCAAGATGGAAAATTCATGGGTTATAAGAATTTACTGAGTTAAAGTAAATAAGGAAATGAATAAAAAATAATAAAGGATGAAACTGGTCATTCCACATATATTTTAAAAATATTTAAAAATACATTTGCATAGGTTCTTTTATATTGCTTTATTCTATTTCTTACTATTTGTATTAGTGTATTATCCTGAAGAATACTTATTTATACATTACCATACTCAGGATATTAATTCCCAAATACTGATGCAATGTGATCCTAATATGTACATTGATACTTTTTATAGTGTGTGTATATGTATTTTTTTCTATATATATCTTATCTACAGAAAATGATACCATCTACTGGACAGACATGGGCTTCAATAAAATTAGTCGAGTTAAAAGAGACCAAACTTGGAAAGAAGATATCATTACCAATGGCTTAGGAAGAGTGGAAGGGATTGCCATTGACTGGATTGCTGGTATAATTTATGCCTTTTCTGTTTTTTGTGTCACATCTATTTTTAAGAACTCAATCTGCCTCATAAAAATTCTGAGTGACTCATAACAATTTTTTTGTAGCCAGAGGGGTAAATAGTCTCTTACTTTGGGCTTCATTCTTTATAATGCTTTTGAGCCTTCGATAAGTTTTTTTTGTTTGTTTGTTTGTTTGTTTGTTTGTTTGTTTTTTTTTAGAAGCAGATTATTTAGTGTTAACTTTTCCCAAATCTCCTGAGAGCTCCATGAGGCTGGTAGACAGAAATGTTACTTTTCTTGCCTGAATTCTACAAAAAATTTCTCTCTGGTTGAGAGAAGTTTTAACTTATTTTTAACATATAAATGTATCATCACATGGTTTAAACTACAGGTATATGAGATTTAGGAAGTATTTGCATATTAGTTTATTTGTAACTTTCTGCTGAGAAAATGTACACATTCTAAATATGGGAAGTAAATTATTTCTTGGGAGTTTTATAATGCTCAGAAAGTTAATAATTAAGCCATAACTAATAAATAGTCTTCCTTTTCACAATTATATCATAAAACATCTGTATTTCTTCTAGGTAACATATATTGGACAGATCATGGTTTCAACTTAATTGAAGTTGCAAGACTCAATGGATCTTTCCGTTATGTAATTATTTCCCAAGGCCTGGATCAACCAAGATCTATAGCTGTGCACCCAGAGAAAGGGTAATTCTAAATTTACATATCTCTTTTGAATTTTAAATGAGTTTTCTTATTTCATTAAAAATATCCAGTCTTCCACATTAATACATCTTTTTAGTTAGAATATTTTTAAAAACTCTCAAAAATATCTTACTTTAGCAGAAAAAAATGTTTATTTTCATTTAGTCACATATATTTTAGTACATATTTGATGGGATACATTTGTTATGCAGCTCTCTAATATGTATGTAAATCCAAATGAGTAGATCAATATGGACCTAGAGAGCATTATGCTAAGTGAAATAAGCCAGTCAAAGAAAGATAAATATCACATGATCTCATTCATATGTGGAATCTAATGAACAACATAAACTGATGGACAAAAATAAATCCAGAGACACAGAAACATCCAACAGACTATCAAACCTCAGAGGGAAGACAGGGAAGGGTGAGTCAAATCAAGAAGTTCATTCTAAGCTTTTTTTGTTTGTTGTTTTTTCTCTTAGTTTTAGATAAGTATGTCTGTCTCCCAACATTTCCATTTGAATGTGTTGAGGACACAAAAACTGTGCAAAAAAAAATTATAATGAATGTAAACTGCCAAAAAGTTTTGCTGATTTTTTCTTCTAAGTCTGTGATGGCGAACCTATGACACGTGTGTCAGCACTGACACGTGTAGCCATTTTCGATGACACGCAGCCACATGCGGTTGCATACAGAGAAGTATGTTTTTTTTCTCGTAGTGACACATCACTCGAGTTATGCTCGGTTTTTTGGCGAATTTTGACACACCAAGCTCAAAGGTTGCCCATCACTGTTCTAAGTATTATCAATTTACTGCTATCCATCTTGATAGCCTCAAGTTTAATTAAATCTGTTCTTATCTTACACATATACCACTGCAGTTGATCTCCTAGCCTTTCAAAAAGACTAGACTGAATTTTTTAATTTTATATAAACCTACTTTAAAACTTTCAAGGGATTTCCATTGAGTTTTGTGTAAAGTTCAGAATTTCTATTGTGATCCTTCTTAATCAGGCCCTATGCAAATATTCAGTCTCTATCTTTTGCTACTGTCCTTTTGCTATCTCAGTCAGTCTACTTTGGACTTCTAAGTTTATAAAATATCATCAAATATATCCCATACTTTTCCCTTCCCAACCTTTGAACTGCTTCTTCTTATTACCAGTAGTGTTTTCGTTCCTACATTTACCTTGCTAAATGTTATTTATTCCTTCTTGGCTTTGCAAATATATTAGATTTTTCTGTTATAGGACACCAAACACCAAATGCTTTCATTTTCATACATTCTGTATATTCAGACATCCTTATTTACTTATATTTATATTAGTAGCTCTGTTTTTCACTGAACTGGATAATGCCTCTATTCTTCACTATAACTCTATGAAAGAAGAGCCATTTTGTGTTTGGTTTCTTTCTCTATGTCGAGAATTTAGTGAAGAAGAAATGAGTTCATGCAGAGTTTCAACCAAAATGCAAATTCATATGCAAATAAATTATTATTTTTTTAAGCCTTTAAATTTGGAGTGGTTTTTTAAGGGATAATAGATAACTAGAACAAGATACATCAGAAATCTTAACCTTAACAGGTCTAGAATTAAACTGAATATTTTTCTATATTTATGACTTCTCCATTGGTTGATGCCAGTTCTGTTATTTCATTTGCTTAGGCCGGTGGTCAGCAAACTCATTAGTCAACAGAGCCAAATACCACCAGTGCAACAATTTAAATTTCTTCTGAGAGCAAAATTTTTTGAACTTAAATTTCTTATAATGCCACTTCTTCAAAATAGACTTGCCCAGGCCATGGTATTTTGTGGAAGAGCCACTCAAGGAGCCAAAGAGCCACATGTGGCTTGTGAGCTTCAGTTTGCTGACCACCGGCTTAGGCCAAAACACTTGGCATCATCTTTGGTGCCTCTTTTACATACTCTATATCAATATATCAAGAATTCTGCTACTTTTGGCTTCAAAATACATTCATACTCTACCTACTTCTCACAATTTTTATTGCTACCACCCTAGACTTAGTTGTTATCACACTTGCCAATATTTCTGAATTATTGTGTACCATCTTTTACCCCATAGCCCTAACATCTGTTTTTCATGTAGTAGCCTATTTATTCTTTTGTAATTCAAGTAGCTGTCACTTCTTTGCTCAAAATTTACTAGAGCGCCACTTTTCACTCTGTTTAAAGCTCACAACAGCCTGGGAAACATGGCTTAATGGGTGGGCATTGAGCTATGAACCAGGAGGTCATGGTTTGATTCCTGGTCAGGGTACATGCCCAGATTGCAGGCTAGATCCTCAATGTGGGACATGCAGGAGGCAGCAGATCAATGATTCTCTCTCATCATTGATGTTTCTATCTCCCTCTTCCTTCCTCTCTCTGAAAACAATAAAAAAATATTTAAAAATGTTCTCTATGTTACAGTACTTTAAAAATATTTTAATAATATATAATTCATAATCAAGCAATAAATCATTGCAGCCTCAAATAGAGAAAATTCAATCAATGCTTCACTGTGAATAATTATTCTGGTGGTAGAAATAAGTATAATTTAAATGTTGTGAAATACATATACAGAAAATGGATTTGTTTCTAATAAAGAATTTCTTTCCTTCATATTTGTAATAAGTCAAACACTTCATTTCATAGAGAAACTCTATGCCTAACCTACTATAGATTCATGCAGTTCAATTTAACAGGTCTCTTGCTATTTTTTGTCAATCTAATTTTCCTTTTTATTTCTTATTGAAACCCAGTATACACCCTCAAGTTGTTTTTCTAAACCTTGTTTTCCTTTTAGATATTTTCTATATCTATAGCCATCTTAGCATAAACTATACCTACTACTCCCTATGATGACTGAGAACATCAGGCAAAGGAACCTACATATACTTCACTTTATGTCAGTCTGTTCAATGAACATTTATTGAGCAGTAGAGACCGTGAAACAGGTCATGTCAGTATATCTCCATTTCCTCCTTCAATTCAGTACATTTTGACAAAATAGGGATGCTTACCATGGGAAAGACACTGGTGGGCACTGTAAAGTATAATGGTATAAATAAGATATTGCTTCTGTTCACAATGAGTTTTTTATTTAAACTTGATGTTTAAAATTGATGTTATAGTTAAAGAATAGTCTCATCTTGTAAAGTAAGACTCATTTTCAGGCATAAAAAGACTAGAGCTACATAACTTAAGCTTAAATCTCATATCTAAATCTCATGTTAAAATAATTTCCATAAGGCTATTATCCTATTTAATAGAAGAGTAATATGCAAATAGACCATACCTTTGTGACACCAAATAAGCCACACCCACAAAGCCAACCAGGAGCTATATGCAAATTAACATACAACCAAGATGGGTGCTGCTCATGGCAGGCCGGGCCAGACTGAGGGCGTGGCCAGGCAGCAATTGGCCTGGATTGCAGGGCCATTGCTTCCCTGGGTGCCCCCGGCCTCAGGCAGGCCAGGCAGGCTGGGGGAGTGATCAGGCAGCAATCAGCCTGGGGTCCAGGGCTATCACTTCCCTGGGTGCTCCAGGCCAGGGGAAGGCCAGGCAAACTGGGGGTGTGGGCAGGCAACAATCAGCCCAGATATCAGGGATATCGCTTTGCTGGGTGCTCCCAGCCTCAGGCAGTCCCGGAAGGGCTGGCAGGGGTTTCCTGGCTGAGGTCCCCTGCCCAAGGATGGAAAGTCTTGGCCAGAGGCTTTCAGCTTTGGGCAGGCTGGGGTTGAGCCATAAGTAGGACATCCCCTGAGGGCTCCCAGTATGTGCGAGGGGCAGGTTGGACTGAGGGACCACTCACCCCCAGTGCATGAATTTTGTGCACTGGGCCCCTAGTACTATATAATGAAAGGCTAATATGTGAATAGACCAAACGGCAGAATGACTGGTCACTAGGATGTGCACTGAGCATGAGGGGATAGGCACTCAATGCTGGAGCTGCACCAGGCTCACAGCTGATGAGCACAGCAGTGGTGGCAGGAGCCTCTCCCGCCTTCATGGCAGTGCTAAGGATGTTTGACTGACAGATATCCTCCGAGTGATCCCAGACTGCAATAGGGCATAGGCCAGGCTGGGCAACCTCTCCCCTCCAGTGCATAATTTCGTGCACTGGGCCTCTAGTGAAATTATATTGAGTTTTAAGAGAAAAGAGATAACATATAATTAGAGGGGTTAATAAACATGAGACTAATAGCATCAATAGTGGTGATTACTAAAGCTTTATGAAAGACTTGAAGGAGACAGTTTTCTGAGATAAAGTGGGAATATATTGGTAAAACAAAGGACATTAGCAAGAGGTTAAGTACATGACATATGTGTAAGAAAAAATATGTAATGCAGCTGAAAGGTAGGTTAGGGCCATAAAATAGATAATTCCATTTTAACATTCAGTTTGTTTACCAAGTAAAGTTTAAACTGGTTCTGGACCCTCTCTCTGAAACCTTTCCTCCAGTCCCAAACAACCCACATAGGAAGAGATCAGAAGTGTGATGAGAGTTTATGGAATTTGTGGCATTCTTGAAATAGGGAGTTTTTTCAAGTACTTATTCAGAGTGTTGTGGAGGAGTGGGGAGGGTTTTTTCTCTGCTCATGAGCCAAATGATGGAGAGAGATAGAAGCAAATATGTAAGTAGAAGACTAAAATAAATAGGTAAGAACAATAAGTAAAAAATAAAATAAAATGTGGCATTCTGTTACTGCAGGAAGAGTCATGTTATTAGAGTGGAGGAAGAAAGTTTAAAATACACAGGAGACTTACGTTTGGATTTAGAAAGACCTGGTCTTTTATGCTTAAAAATTCATCTTAACAATATGATTCTGTTCTTTTAACTAAAATTGTCCTATAAATACTGGATACTTCCTGAGATATCTAATTCTGAAGAAGATGTTGAACAGAGCATAAATGAAATCAGGAGTTGAATAAATATGAAGTCTCTTACTTATACCAACAGAGTTCCAACTCTGCAATAAACCATGGTAGTGGAAGAGACTACCCAAGAAAGAGTACAGAGACAGTAAGTCTGAACAAAAATAAAGGATGTTTAGTTAGAGAATGAATTGTTTGGTGGGGGTGTGATGGGGCAAGAAAATCAACAATAAGGAGGGAAGGAGAGAGAGAGAGGGAGAGAGAGAGAGAGAGAGAGAGAGAGAGAGAGAGAGAGAGAGAGAGAGAGAGAGAACCATTTCCAGTCTGAGAGAGAGAGAGAGAGAGAGAGAGAGAGAGAGAGAGAGAGAGAGAGAGAGAACCATTTCCAGTCTGAGAGAGAGAGAGAGAGAGAGAGAGAGAGAACCATTTCCAGTCTGCAGAAAATAACTGAATTATAGAAGTCAAGGGAAGGAAGTTTTAGAAAGATTTTTACATCACCAATAAAGAGATTAGGAGGCATAAAATCAGAGAACAAAACATGCAATTGAGGAGTATGATGCTATTGTTAATTGTCAATTTCAGGAGCTTGGTAAGGGCAGAAGCCAAATATAAGTAATTAATAAATGAAAGATAATTAGAAAGTGGAGTTAGTGTGTTTAGACTACAGTTATAAAAACATGGGCAGGGAAGGGAATGAGGAGAAAAGAGAGGCATGTTGAAAAAATAGTAAGGTCTGTAGAAAGTTTTTCTTAATATGGGAGGTAGGTAGTAGGGCAAATATTCATAGACAGAAGGGACAAAACTAGCAAAAAGGAAGAGGAAGAAAATACTCATGAAGAGGAGACAAATTCCAGGGATCGGCAAGGAAGAAGCAATAAAATGGACCAGATAAAATAGGGGACAGAAGACAGACAAAATTTGCATCTTACATTAGGTATTTCAAAAATTGTTGATTTTGGAAATAGAGCATTTTCACTGATAATTCATTTTGAGTCATGTCCTTCCTTATGTAATGCAGGGACAAAAGAGAGATTTAGGTTCCTAGAGCATGATGAGGGACTAGGAGCTGGGATATTCACAGGATCATCAACATGAGTCATAAACTGTATCAGCAGTGGAGGGAGAGGATGGAAAAGTCATCAGCAATTAAATAAATTTGGTGGTTAATTGTGATACAGTGATGATTTGATAATGTGAGAAAATGAAATGTCTGAGTTCATACTATAAATGTTTTGAAAGAAGTGAATGTAACTGCAGAGAAAGTTTTATTTTACTAAAATTTACTTTTCCATTTTTATTCTGGACACAATAATATGTGTTTCCTCAGGCAACTCACAAGATAACTATTCTTTTCAATTCTATCATCTTTAAATTGTTTTTTTCAATGAAGTCTTTCTCTTTGGTTTCAAATAGACTCAGATCCCTCCTATTTGAAAAACAACAACAACAACAAAAACACCAATGTCTTATTTCTCCACATATATTTACTTAACTTCATAGCTTAGAGATCTATACCCATTGTTTCTTCATTGAACTTCTGAAATAGATTTTCTGCTTTTGTTCATTCCAGACGTTTCTAAATTTATTTAGTGGAAGATAAATATTTTTTCTGGGTTTCACATCAGTTGCCGTCTCCTTGAGATTTTTTTTTTCATTAATTATCCACACAAGAATTTACTCCTCTAACTCCTAGTTTTCTTGTTCTCTCTGACCTCCTCCAGACCTGTCTTCTAAGCATTGTATATCACCTCTTATTATTTTTCTCCTAATTTAAGACTTTGAATGCCATTATCTCTCTTGCTCTATTTATCTTTTAAACTTATTTGTATGTTTTTATATGTTAATCACTGTATTACATTCCTTTCCTAACCATGAAATCTCTTTTTATTTTACCATGTTCTTTTGCCCTGGCAAGATTGAAACTTAACCTTAGGTTTTATGTAGTTTCTCATCGCCTATTTCTATCGGCTAATTCCTGTCAGTTCTTCTCCAATGTCTTAGATTTTATATTTTTCTCCATTGCACTATGAGCTCAATACTGACTCAACTGGAGGGACATTTCTTTGTTTCTTAATTTGAGCCCCAAAACAAGATTTACATTTTATCCCACAAAACAAGAAATCTTTGACTCTGTAGCAATATTTTAAATATTTATCTCTATACCCTCACTCCTTCTTTAAAATATTTAAGTATTAAATCAATCACATGGATTGATATTTTTCTGGATTCATTGTTCAGAATCAATACACCTTTTAAAATATGAAACTTGCTTTCAGGAAGTGTTTACTTCAGCTTGGAAGAATTACTGATATGTTTCTCCCTATACATTATCTACCAGTTTACTGACTTGAGTTCAGTGTGGGAGAAAAAGGCTTGAAATGATCAGCCTGTATAACTTTTTCAAACATTGATTTTCAGGTAATATTAGATAGACATTTAAGTGTCAAAATGTATGTCATATGGATAAAGTATAGCATTTTATTATTCTGTTTGAAGTTTAATTATGGCAGGTGGTATTGCCAAGGGAAAAGGTGAACCATAATGAAGTAAGTTAACTGAATCCAAGATATAACTATACTTTGAAAAGTGGACATGCAGACTGTTTTGAACAATGGAAACTGGAAGTCTCTTAAAATATAGCCAATTGCAAAATAGAATGTATAAATGAATTTAGTTCAGCTTTAAAATAATTACTTTCTTTCCTCCATTGACTTACTTCAGTAATCCATCACTTTCTTTTAAAAATTTGAAATATAATAATTTTCTTTATGATGGAAAGTCATTTTCTACTTACAACAACAACAAAATATGTATAGGAAGTCTCAGTATGATGCTGAAGAAGTTGGATAACTTTCCATGGAATATGATTTCTAATTGATGCACAAATATTCTGTAATTTTCTTTTGCCCTGGCAAGATTGAAACTTACCTTAGGTTTTTTTGAGGCACCAGGATATACATTGCCTCTCTTAATTTAACTTTCTATTTCTATTACAAAAGCTGTTAAATGGTATTTCTTTCCAATAGAATGATTCAACTTTGCAATGGATCTCCCTATTTAAACACTTATTTTCAAGTGATCTTTGATTGATTATATATGTATATGCACATATATAAATATGTATATGTACTTTTATAATATCCTCAACAATATGCAGAAGGTCTTGAAAGATATCTGACCAACTGTTGAGCTAGCAAGAGTGTAATTAAGTTTAACATCATTTTCTAGAGTTTATTTTGCATTTTATGTCAAGGCAACACCTATAAAAAGGAAATGGAATTAAATTTTATGTACAAAATAAATAATAGTGTAAAGCAGGTGCTAGTACATAATATTAAGAGATCATGACATCATGATAACTTAGGAATATCACAACCCTTCTCCAGATCATAGCCACCTCTCTCTAACTGTCTCTGAGCCAGGCATATAAAAATTATGAAGACAAGTGAAAGAATAGTGTCACACTATTTTCCATTATATATATATTTTTTAAAATTCTACTACTGGCACCACCTTTCTTTCAAAGCTAGTTAAGTTTCACTTATTTAGTATTTTCCAATATGCTGCATTCTCTTTGCTCAAACATGATCTTAGATTTTGTCTCTCCCTCTAAAAGGAAGGAAGAAGGACAGGAAATGATCAAGATGCCCTGAACTATATGTAATTGCAGTTGTGTGGCTGGTTGCAAAGAATGGCCAGAAGGTTATGCCACCTCTCACTGGAGGAGGGAGACCCTGGCTCAGGCCACTAGAGACATATTGAATGGACACCAAAGATAGTCAGATAGCAATATAATACCTTTTTCTAATTTTTCAAGGGATCTGACCCATAAAAGCACAGTGAGAGGGTAAAGAGAAGTTGGGAAGATATATTACCTTATTTACCTATAGACATTATCTCAGTTTTTTTTTAATGCAGAATATCCAGCATAGGTTATTTCTGACATATAAGGTATATTGGAGGTCCTGAAAAATATTTAAAGTTTCTGTATCTTCTTTTAAGAATTATAAATAAGCTTATTATTTCTAGGATTCTGGGCTCTAATAGTCTAGGTGTTAAATATTTCACAGGAAAATGTAGGCAAGCATCAAATATTATATATTGAAAATATCAAAACATGAACTATTCACTTAAGAAAACAAAAATACAAACATGTAAATAATAAAATTGTATCATATATATACATGTACATGCATATATATGTATTTTCTAAAATGAGAGGATGGGCAGTGAGGCAGACCACAAACACATAAATAAAATAAAGAATTAAGTCTAATAGAGGGTTATATACCTAATCTGTGATAAACATAATTTGGATTACAGGTGCCCCAAAATTGTTTCTTTGTGAAGAAGTTTTTTTTCTGTACTTCTTCAGCATTGTCTGAGCAACACTATTTATTTTATTTTATATAGGAAATAATTGCTTTATATAATTATTCAATATCACAAAATAGTGAATTAAGAAGGACTCTAATATAAAATTTAAGAAAAACAAACACCAGAATGAGAATTATAAAACAAACTAGAGGCCCAGTGCACAAAATATGCCTGGGAGCAAGGGGTGGGGGTGATGTCCCTCAGCCCAGCCAGCACCCTCTCCAATTTTGGACATCCCTCTCACAATCCAGGACTGCTGGATCTCAACTGCTCACCTGCCTGCCTTCCTGATTGTCTCTAATTACTTCTGCCTGCCAACCTGATCACCCCTACTCACTCCCCTGCCAGCCTGTTTGCCCCCAACTTCCATCCCCTGCTGGCCTGGTCACCCCCAACTGCCCTCCCTTGCAGACCTGGTGCCTCCCAACTACCCTCCCCTGATGGCCATCTTGTCATGGCCATCTTGAGTACACATGGGGTTAGGATCTTTAACCAGATGGGGTCAGCAGTTTTGTGTGTTGGAGTGATGCTCAATCTGCATATTGCTCTTTTATTAGATAGGATAGAGGCCTAGTGCATGGTGGGGGCCAGCTGGTTTGCCCTGAAGGATGTCCCAGATCAGGATTGGGGTTCCCTTTCGTCATGGGGCAGCCTGGACGAGGGGCCTGTGGTGGTTTGCAGGTTGGCCATGCCCCCTGGTGACCTAAGTGGAGGCCCTGGTATCTGGGATTTATTTATGTCCTACAATTGAAACTTTGTAGCCTGGAGCAGAGCCAAGCCTTCTGCTTATTCTGAGGCAGCAACTATTTTTATTGGGATATTTATCTTCTATAATTGAAACTTTATAACCTAGAGTGGAGGCCTAGGCCAGCCAGAGCTGCAGAAGCTTGGCTCCCTTCATTGCCAAGGCAACCCTAGCCTCTGCTCTCTCCAGCTTCATGGCTCCTGCCATTTCTGTTGGGTTTTATGTATATTCTATAATTGAAATTTTGTAGCAGTGAGTGGAGGCCTAGACTGGCCAGGGCAGGTGGAAAGCTTGGCTTCCTCCATTGCTTAGAAACCAAAGCCTCTCTCCTGCTCTCAGTGGCTGCAACCATCTCGGTTGGGTGTTATTTGCATATTTGCTTCTGATTCGCTTTGTGGACATGGCTTGTTGGCATAGCGGAGGTATGGTCAATTTTTATATTACTCTTTTATTAAATAGGATAACTTACAAATAATTATAAGCTTAAAGAGATAGAGAAACAACTCAGATGGCCCATATCTTTATTTTGGCTCAAAAGAAAAGTCCATTTTTGAAGTTGTTTATAGGAATGACAACTTCTCTTACCACAGCACTTCAAAAATGTTAATTTTGAAGACCCTATAATTAATTTCATGACTTACAACTAGCAAGTTTTAAACATATCTGTTAGCATTTTTCTTAGGTAATTACTTACCCATTTGCCTCTGTCATTAAATCGTGATCTGCAGAAGCATCATTAAGTCCTATTTATTTTGTATCATCACCACCTAGCACATAATAGATACTTAACATTTGTTGAATGAGTAGATGATTGAAATCAAATAATATATTTGAGAACTATCGACTGAAGTACCCACAACCAAAAAAGAAAAGAAAAGAAAGGAAAAATACTGCATTTAGACTCTCTTCCTTTTATCAGAATGTCCTTCAGTCTATGATTGAGTTCTTTGTATATTACTGGAGCCTCTATGCAATAATTTCACTTTCAGGACATGAAAGTGATTTGGAATTGGTATGTAATACTTTGTCAAAACAAAACTGCACATAAAAGAATACAAAGGAAATGTAATTAAGCCCTCACAGAAACAGAGAAAGTTTTGCATTATACCGTATTTTTCAGAGGGGATGAAGGATTCTAGTTATATATTTGTGAAATGTATTCAATCTTTTACAATATTATTTTATTTGTGTGCTGAAGATGGAGACATTGAAATGTTGGCTTATAAGGTATTCAACTGGTATGAGATCTGAGTCTAGGGAAACTGATAAGACATT
Source organism: Antrozous pallidus (assembly GCA_027563665.1). NCBI lineage: Eukaryota > Metazoa > Chordata > Mammalia > Chiroptera > Vespertilionidae > Antrozous > Antrozous pallidus. The sequence goes on from CM050508.1 coordinate 76,576,260, forward strand.
TAAAATCCCAAGCAGTGTTTGTCCAAAAGCTGATGTTCACATAGAGTCTAGCTGCTATTGCTAATCTGTAGTTTTGTTTGTGTTTTTTGGTCTTTTTGCATATATATTAACACATGCTTGAGCCCCAATCTAGCAGAGGACACAATGACATTCTTAATTGTTTTCTTCACCAAGGCAACTGTCTATATAAAAGAATTGCACAATCTTCATTTTTGTACCAGCATGAAAATTTTTAATTTTTCAGGTTTCTTTAACATATCTGATAAATATCTAAATCATGCTCCCTTAAAAAAAAAGAACATGAATCAGAAGAAATGGCAAGTTTGTTGTAAAAATTGTAGCCCAGATCTGTGCTCCAGTGAAATAGTTTAGCAGTCAACAAAGATACTATTAAATTCAAAAAAAAGGATTGATTCAAATTAGTTAATTTTCACTATTGTTTATATATTAAAAATATAAGAACAGCAATTATTTATTTTTTCTTTATTGATTAAGGTATTAAATGTGTCCTTTTCCCTCCATAGCCCCATCCCCTACTCATACCTTCACCCCCCTAATGTCTGTGACTGTTGGTTATGATTATATATATGCATAAAATCCTTTGGTTGATCTCTTAACCACCCCTCCACACTCCCCTGCCTTCCTTCTGAGGTTTGACGGTGTGATGGATGTTTCTCTATCTCTGGATCAGTTTTTGTTCATCAGTTTATGTTGCTGATTATATTCCACAAATGAGTGAGTTAATATGTATGATATTTATCTTTCTTTGATTGACTCATTTCACTTAGCATAATGCTTTCCAGGTTCATCCATGCTGTTGTGAATGGTAGGAGTTCTTTTTATAGCAGTGTAGTATTCCATTGTGTAGATGTACCATGGTTTTCTAATCCATTCATCTGCTGATTGGAATTTAGGTTTCCAAATCTTAACTGTGGTGAATTGTGCTGCTATGAACACAGGGGTGCATATATCCTTTCTGATTGGTGTTTCTAGTTTCTTGGGATATATTCCTAGAAGTGGGATTACTAGGTCAAATGGGAGTACCACTTTTAGTTTTTTGAGGGAACTCCATACTGTAGAACCACAATTAATCCTATTTCTTTTTTAGCAATTTATTTAGTTTTTTAAAATTTACTTTTGTAAATTGTTTTTATTGACTGATATTTTTTTTGAGAGAGAGAGAGAGAGAGAGAGAGGGATAACTTCTTTACCCTTCCCTGACCAAAGTTGGAGCTTTGTTTCCATGTAGCCTTATTTCACAAAAATACTTCATTTGAAATTACTCAAGGACACTTATAATGCCTTGAACATACATTTTTTTCAGTTTGACTCTAACTAATTATGACATAAATGATTTTTTTCTATATAAGATTAATAATTATTGCACCAAGTGGATATAAAATATGAATGTAGGCCTTTGAATTTTCTATATGCAATCTCATTTTCTTCAGTTGTATGTGATCTATCATATATATGTATTCAAATATGCACAGAATATACCCCATTTTACCTGAATTAATAATTGCAATAGTTTTCTCAACTTTAATCAATCCTTTTATTTAACAATTGAATAAAAACTTCAGTTGACATGATTTAGAAAGGATGAACATTATTTATATGAAAGCATGAATTTTTGTATTGTATTACAAATATTGTATTTGTTGAATGAATGAGTAAAAGGAAGCATTGATTACGTGCCTTTTGTTTTCCTACAGTTTACTTTTCAAAGCTGTTTTATTACAGCATCCTCTAGATTTTCTTTCTGTATTTTCTTCCATATTCCTTCCACATTACATTTTACATTACAAAATTGCTAAAATAAGAATGTCTGTTTTTGTATAAATCAATATTTTAAGATGCTTCACAAGATACTTTTTAAAATTTGAATTAGAATAATTATATTAAGCAGTGGACAGAATTGAAAGTTATGATATATTCACATATATCATAAATTAAATATTTACTCCCCCTAATTTTCATTTAAAAATATTCTAATTACTTACTGCAATAAATATAATAGTGAATAAACAAGAGAAAGATCACTATAGTCATTGAGCTGACAGATGGAAGGGGGGCAAAAATATTAATTAAAAAATAACACTGTAAAGAAAAACAAGCTTTAATTTGCCAGTCTCATCTATGACATGAAACAGATTATATCATGCAATAATCCGAGAGAACACTGAAATTTTCTGGAAGGTAATGTTTGAGATATAAAAAAAGCACACAAGGAATTAGGCAAGCTGGTTGCAAAAGAGAATTTCAGATAGGGAGTGGCATGTACTGAAGGCATTTTATTAGGATTTACACATTCTATGAATACTTAAATATTTTTATAGTAAAATTATTTTATTGCAACCAAACTCACATGTATACTGATTTCTATGATGTTTTATTTTTTATTTGTTAGTATGAATGTTATTGCTGTTATTAATAATGTATATTTTTTGTGCTTATCTGCATATTACTATAAATCAACCATTTAATTTCAGCTACTTGTTCTGGACTGAATGGGGACAGATGCCATGCATTGGAAAGTCTCGCTTAGATGGTTCGGAGAAAGTTGTGCTCATAAGCATGGGAATTGCATGGCCTAATGGCATCTCCATTGACTATGAGGTCTGTTGGATTTTCTTTCTTAAATATTTAGAGTGCATTAATTGCCAACTTGATTAATCCTCTTTTAGCATTCTCTTCGTTTCTCAAAGAAACAATCAAACAGAATATACCACACTTTATCTGAATTCATAATTGCCATAGTTTCTCAACTTTAATCAGTGCTTTTATCTAACAGTTGAATGAAAACTTCAGTTGATATAATTTAGAAAGGATGGATCTTATTTATATGAAATCATGAATGTCTGTATTGTATTACAAATATTGTATTTGTTGAATGAATGAGTAAAAGAAAGCATTGATTATACATCTTGTGTTTCCTACAGTTTACTTTTCAATGCTGTTTTATTACAGCATGCTCTAGATTTTCTTTCTGTATTTTATGTCCTTCTGCATTACATTTCGCATTACAAAATTGCTAAAATAAGAATGTCTGCTTTTATATAAATCAATATTTTAAGACGCTTCACAAGATAATTTTTAAATTTTGAATTAGAATAATTATATTTAGCAGTGGACAGAAGTATAATTTATCATGTATTCTTGTGTACATCATAAATTAAATATTTACTACCACTAATTTTCATTTTCAAAAATATTCTAGTTACCTACTACTATGGGTATAAACAAGAGTAATGAATAAACAAGAGTAAAGATCACTGTACTCAATGAGCTGACAGTCTTATCTTCTTAATAAAACAATCAAAACACAGCTTGTGATGTTACTTTTCAATTGATCTTTAGGAAAATAAATTGTACTGGTGTGATGCTCGCACAGACAAAATAGAAAGACTCGACCTTGAGACTGGAGGAAATCGTGAGGTGGTGCTGGCAGGGAGCAATGTGGATATGTTTTCAGTTGCAGTCTTTGGGGCTTACATCTACTGGTCTGACAGGTAATTTATTTTTTCATGAGCCTTTGAGACTCAGAATGTTATTTCGGTGCCCGCTAGTTGCTTTAACCTTGTAGGATTAGCCATTCCTCAGCAAGGTCATGAAAAGGATCTCACCAGCCATGTAATTTCCACAGGAAAAGACTGGCAGTCTTCCTCTTTAGGCTCAACCGTTTCAATGTCACAGATGAAAAGTTGGTTTCGTTCCCTCTCGCTGGGATATCTTTATCTTGAGCTTAAATAACTGACTTGGTTTGAATCAAAGAGAATTGATCATATATGTTCATCTTCTTGGCAGAGCACATGCCAATGGGTCCATCAGGAGGGGCCACAAAAATGATGCCACAGAAACCATAACCATGAGAACGGGGCTTGGAGTCAACCTGAAGGAAGTTAAAATCTTTAACCGAGTAAGAGAGAAAGGTTAGCCTTCTCTTATAATAAATATACTTATGCTATTTCTTTCTCTTATTTCTTTTTAACATTTATCAAACTTAGGTCAATTCATATTTGAGTCCAAAATTTCACAGCTTTTTTGGGAGGGCGGGGGGAAGAGGAGTGTTCATATATAGATATATTTGCTTAAGACAGTTTGTGTATATGGGCAGATTATATTCCTGGTATGATTTCATTATAGTTTGGGCTAAGTAATACAGAAAAAGTTGACACACATAGTTAATGAAAAAAAATACAAAGCAAATTGGGATATTAGAGACTAAAGTGTTTGGTTTCCTTTATTATATTTTAATATATAAATTAATTATGGCTCAAGAAGTTTGCTGTTAGTGTGGAATATTTCCAAAGTTATCACTTCTTTAAAATGTGTATTTTGAAATGGATATGATAGTGATTTGGATATTTTTAAAAAATTACCTTCATTAAAATAATATTTGGTTTATGTTCATTAAAATAAATTGCATTTAATTTTCTCGATATTCAAAGAAAGGTATAATACTTTAGAAGATGATAATGGATTCACAAAGAATTAGTCTGATGGAGAAATCTTAATAACTTATTACATCTTCACTCAAAACTGTAGTAAAAACTTATTCCCAATATTCTTAAAATGTTAGGCACATTGAAGCCATAAATTCTTTTGATACTTTATGTACTTTGTAGATACAGAGAATTAAGTAATGCATGCTTTTTTTGTAAATTCATTTCATGTTTTTAGTGAATCTGCTACTTATGCCAAATATTATAGTACATATAACTTTTTATATTCTTATTATTAAGTTTCAGAAAAGAGTTATACACTTAACTAGCAGATTAAGGAAAATTCTAAGTGTTTTTATTTGGATGGTGAGGGAAGTAGAGGAATGTGATCTTTGAAATAAGAAATCAGAGATTTTAAGATTGTGTGATTTTAAAACTCAGTACTTTATAGTATTTGGTTTTTGATGACCATTTTAAAATGAAGAATAAAAAACCAAAATATTATTTTTTTAATATTTATATTAGAAAAATATACTTGGAAAACAAAAGAAAAACATATATGTTTGTATATGATATCCTTTTTCAATCCTTAGGGACCAATGTCTGTTCCAAGGACAATGGTGGATGTCAGCAACTTTGTCTTTATAGAGGAAATTCCCAGAGAACTTGTGCCTGTGCCCATGGTTATTTGGCAGAGGATGGAGTTACTTGCCTAAGGCATGAAGGCTATTTGCTGTATTCAGGGAGAACAATATTAAAAAGTATACATCTTTCTGATGAAACCAATTTAAACTCACCAATAAGGCCATATGAGAATCCATATTATTTCAAGAATGTCATAGCCTTGGCTTTTGACTATAACCAACAAAGAAGAGGTACCAACCGAATTTTTTATAGTGATGCACACTTTGGAAATATACAGCTTATTAAAGATAACTGGGAAGACAGACAAGTAATTGTTGAAAGTAAGTACAAGAATTTATTTAAAATACTTTGATGGGAATAAGTATCATTTAGATTAGTAGAGAAATCTGAGTGGTAATTCCATGGAGGAATAACATTTTCCTAAAGTTTATATTCAAGAGTTAATGTACCTAAATTATCAAACCCCCCAAAAGTAAAAGAACTGCTAGCATGTACAGCAAACATGTTGAACTTGTGGCCTGCGGACTGCCTCATTTATTTGGCTTTTTTAGCCTTTGAGTTTGATATGCTTGACAGCATATATATTATGATTATTTCCCTCTAATCATGGAACTTTCATTATTCCCTAATAATTTTTTTATAAATAGTAGTAAGTAGATTAAAATTAACGGAAAATGATTTTCAGTATAAAACTTACTAATTTTATTTAATTGAATAAAAGTATATCTTAAGAATATCTTCTTTTGTAAAGAATATATTCTTAATTATATTCAGTGAATTTGTTTTCTCAAATAAATATTTTAATATAGAGTATATATATATATATACATACATGTACAGTCTTGATAAGAAAATGTTATTAAAAGAAATACTTTATTATTTTAAATACTTTAAATATTTACTCAAACATAATATTGTGTGGATTATCCATTTATACTTTAGAGAAACCGATTTCCTATCATTCAGCTTTTACAAGGACTATCTTCATATTCTTCATACAACATCTCTTTTTTTCTATTTTTATGTGATTTCTATATATTCTCCACTTTTGCACTTTCCTATACTGAAATCAATCATTTTTGTTACATTTTAAATTGTAAAATACTGTATATATTTATTATAAAGATTTTAAGTCATGTGGGCTTAAAATGATCTTTCTGCTTCTACATACAACATCAATTTAATTTATTTACTCATAATTGATTATTGTTATGCCTTTAGAATTTATTATGTATGTGGGTGTATTGTTGGTAGTTACAAAAATGGGATGATCCTATATGCATTAGTCGGCTGCCTTTTTCCACCTATATCTTGAAAAACTTTCATTTCAGTACAAAAGGCTGCATCTTATTCTTTTGAAAGCCTGTTCCTAATTCTTTATTAAGGATAAAATAATTTACTTAACCATTTTCTTATTGATAAACATTTAGGTTGTTTTTGTTATCTCATCATTACTGACAATGGCACAGTAAGCATTTGCACATATAAGTATGTATGTGTATTCACACATATGATATTTTTAGCATAAAATCCTAGGAAAAGAATTGCAAAGTCAGTGTTTATTTTATTATTTTATAGCTGATTGAATTTCTCTTTAAAAAGACCATATCATTTTATGTTTTCAACAATTGTCTATAAAAAGCCTATTTTTCCTTACCTTTGCCCACAGTGATTTTATAATTTTTATCTTATGACTAACACATAAAAATGTCAACATATATTAGTACACATTTACCTGGTAACTAATGAGCTCCAGCATGTAATTGTATATTTACTCATATAAAAGTAGATATTTTAGATCAAACTTTGTACTGTACACCCCATGCTCTATCTGCCACTGCTAAATTTGTTCTTTCAACATTTAATATCCTTAACAATCCAATTTGTTTGTTCAGATTTTATATAGCCTTTCCAAATGAGTTCAAGTATATACTTTATAAACATATGTACTATAGAAATATACATTCTTGTTCTTTTATTCTCTAGGTTATTAATAATTTCATACCAATTTGTATATTTTAGCACATACCAGTTTGGCTGTGTGTGTGTGTGTGTGTGTGTGTGTGTGTGTGTGTGTGAAAATACAATTATTATAGTACTGGTCACAGAGTTCAGGTGTATTTTGAAATATGGTAGCAATCATCTCTGGTGAAACTGCTGAAACTTGATCCTACTATTCTGACCGCTATTCACACTGGTTTGCTTAAAACAAAAGGGTAGTTAATTTAACTTTCAGCTTGAGACCTTGAAGCTCACATGAATCCCTTTGTAGACCATAAAGGAGTGACTCAGTGACGTCAAGAATTGAGCTGTACTATTTGCTTTTGAGAGATAGGACTACGTTCCCACGTCTTGCAAGATACATGGTTAGAGACAAGGAGCAGGAAACAGAATCAATCATAGTCTGCTGTAACTTCCCTATCTCAGATATGATCCTGAGAGCTGTTCTCGGAATTTAAAACAATGGACCTTATAGTTAAGACCCTATAAAAGGACTGCCTGCATCTGGGATGGTGCAGTCATGTTTGGTCTCCACCAGTGTGTGGTGCCTCCGACTCTCCTGGCCAGTTCAATAAATCCTTGCTTTCTTATTACCAACTTAACTGCCTCTGTGGTCATTTCCAATTGTTCATGGAAGACACCCCACAACATTTAATTCTTTGGGAATATCTCTATGACGTTTACATTATAATATGCTTTGGTCTTCCATTTTCCTAGACTTATGCAATTCAGAGTTGTAAGTGCTCATATTATATCCATAATATGTTAATGAACTTATTCATTTGTTGTACTCCAAACTTTATTTTGTCAGGCACTCTGGAAGTAAAAATGAGCATAAGTTCATAGATTTCAGAGGCCATAGTTTAAGAGGAAAGCTATAAGTGAGTAACATAGAATTCACAAGATTCCAAAGGCCTGGAGAATTTTTAAAAATCTGCCTGGGGAAGGGTAGAGGAGTCCATTGAGTTGAGTTGAGGAAATTTAAAGAATCAATAGGCGTCTGTGAGTTGATTGGGTCAGGTGAAGAGGAGGCTAGATGGAGGAATAATTCTAGACCTGTGGTTTCCTGGACATCCCCAATTTGTGTTCAAGGAATCTAAGAGATCAAAACTGTCTTCATAATAATACCAGATATTTGTCTTTTAAAACTGATAGTGCAGAAGCAATAGTGGCTGAATTGCTAGTACTTTAGACTAATCAAAACAGTAGCACTGCCCTGCTGGTGTGGCTAAATTAGTTGGAGACTCATCCTATGCACCAAAGGTCACAGGTTAGATTCCTGGTCAGGGCACATACCTGGGTTGCAGTTTCATTATCCGCCCAGGACATGTGCAGAGGGTGGCCAGTTTCTCTCTCTCTAAGCTTGTCCTCTGGTGAGGATTAAAAACAAAGCAAAACAAAAAAACAGTGGCACCAAACTACTAATAGCAATTGTAATTTTCACTGCCACTTAATCATAGTAAAAAAAGAGTTTCACTTAACATCTTTGAAGAAAAAGTAAAAAAATAATTTTTATCATATTCAGTACACACCTTCCAAACATTCTGTGTGATAAAAATGTACATAAAACACTTTTCATGCATTCTGCAGTATGCATTCATGGTTTCCTTTACCTGAAGGAAACCCTGTATTTGTGTGATTATTTGAGTTCCAGCTTCTTTTAAGGAATGTTATTTTTTACTTGAAAGAATGAGGAACATACAAGCTATAGTTATTCAAACCTGGCTGTGTGAAAGACATTTTCTAGATAATTGGTATAATGGGTCTGTCACTACAAGGAAATATGTTATGGTGTTTGTTGCAAATATTAAAAATAAGCTTTAAGGTAAAATTAAAATAGTTTAAGCCTTGTATCCACCACAATATACTTAATATCTTTCCAATACTTAAAGGCTTTTCTGATGTGAATTTTGGGGTATTGCATAATGTGATGTATCATCATCTGATAGATATAAATAACTAAGAAAACAAATATTTTCCAAATAATATGATAAAATGAAGTATGAGTAAATGATCCATTCAGCGTTCAAGATAAACCAATGAATGTTAATGGAATAGAACATAAGAAGTTCATCATGGTATTTTCTGATACCACATTAAAGCTAACCTTCAAGTAATGACCACTTGTCATGTGTTGGGTAGTATAAAATAATATTCCTTTTTAATTTCATGGCTGTGTGAAGGTGTATTTTCTTCACATAATGTCAACTAAAACACCACAATAGATAGGATGAGGAAGTAGATATGAGAATTAAGCTGTCTTCTAGTAATCCAGACTTTAAACACATTTGTAAAATTATAAGAAAATGTTTTATTTTTATTTTTAAAATATAGCTACTTAGAATTTATTTATATTAATATGTAATTAATTCATTTTTGTTATTTTAAAATAAATTAATTCACCTTAAAAACAAAATTGTTACTTTAAATTTCTAATATAGCAAATAGCTATAGTATTTACTCTAGTATAACATAGTAAATAACCTAAGTCAAATATACAACATTCTCTGGAGTCCTTAATAATTTTTAAGAATGCAGAACACGTCAGATCAAAAAGATTGCAAACTGCTAGACTAGGGGATTATTTTTTTCACAAAGATTTGAAAAAGCACAAGGTACACAAAGAGTCAGATATCATTTGTTATTATTAATATATATGTATATATAGCATGAGTTGGTGTTAGATGAAGCTGGAGTCCTATGGAAGAATCTAATATCATAGAATTTGGTCTGCCAACATAGCTTTATTGATATACTAGGGGCCCGGTGCACAAAATTTGTGAACTGGGGGTGGGTAGTCCCTCAACCCAAACCCTCTCTCACATACTGGGAGCTCTCAGGGATGTCCAACTGATGGCTTACCCCCAGCCATGGCCCTGCTCAGTTCAGCCCTGGCTGCCTGCAACCACCCAGCCCCAGGGGCAAGTGCCACTTTTCCTCACAGTGCCTGGGGGCTGGGCGCTCCCTGCCACCACCACCACTGCTGCAGCCGCTTCCCCTCACAGCGCCCAGTGGCTGGGCACTTGCCACCACTGCCATTTCATCTCTCCCCCCCCCCCCCGGGGCCACGGGTGCTCGTGCCATTTGGCCCTGCCCCCGCTCCTGATTAGCTGGTAGCATAGCCAATCAGGAGCTAAGGTACAGTCAAATTTGCATGTTTCTTTTTTATTATATAGGGTAATTTACACACTATGTAATTCACCTGTTAAAAGTATACAGTTCAATAGTAATATTTAATATTATTGAATATTATAGGATTAGATTTTATCTTTTTAACTTTATTTTTATTGTTGACATTACTACTAATGTCCCCATCTCCCCCTTGTCCACCTCCACCCATCTCCCATTCCTATTTCCCTTTGTTATCATCTCACTATTATCTGTACCCAAGGGCTTTGTATATATTTTCTTTGGTTAATCTCTTCACCTTCTTTCATCTGGTCCCCCACTCTGACAGCTGTCAATCTGTCCCATGTTCCATGCTTCTGGTTCTATTTTGTTCATCAATTTATTTTATTCATTAGATCCACATATGAGTGAGATTGTATTGTATTTGTTTTTCTCTGGCTTATTTCACTGAGCATAATTAGCTTTTAAAATTAGGTAAATATATATGTATGTTTGTGTATATAACATAAAATTTCCCACTTAACTATTTTTAATTGTACAATTCAGGGACATTAATTATGTTCACAACTTTGTACAATCATCACTATTGAATCAGAAATGATTAAAATAAAAACTAAATATCTTGGAAATTAAAAATATAACATTATAATAAAAATTAAGAAGAAATCCCCATTGGTAGAATAAAATTTATGCTGGAGTAGTAAGTGTGAAAATGAATAAATGGGACGTAAATTAATTAATGAGGGATTACTCCACAAAATAGAGAAAAAAGATAACAAAACAAACAGTACAGTTGTAAAACTTAGAAGTAGTAGGTTCAAAATGCTTATAGCTGGTAGATATTGACTAATGCCAGAAAGGGAAGGAAAGAAAAAGGACATTCAAAGAGATAATGATGGAGTTTACTATAAATTAATAAACAAATGGATTCTAAGGTTGAAAATGCATTCTGAGTGCTAAAATGATTAAGTCAACTATCAAAGTAAAACTTCAGTTAATCATAAAAAAGAGAAAACCTTGAAATGCTACCAGAAGGAATAGAGATGTCAGATGGACAAATGGTTTTAAACAAACTTGTTCATCAGTAACACTGGTAATATTTATATACTTTTAAGAAAAATGTAATTCTGTAATTGACTAAACTCTACCCAAAATGAAGAGATAAAGATTGTAAAACATAAAAGTCTGCAACAGTATATCTACATATTCTCACAAATAAAGACATGAAATAATTGCTTCAAATTTGACTGTAATACACAGTTTGAAGTAAATTTTGTATTTTCCATTGTGATTTAGTATATATTTCAGATTTACAAAGCAATATCTTTATTCTATAGGACCTATTCTGATGTTTTGTTTTAGCCAACCTAAGCATAGTTGTTTTTTGTTTGTTTGTTTTTTTACTTTAACCAAACATTGTTTCAAATAAGGTCAAATGGTATTCCTGCATTCAATAAACAATTAGTTATATAATTAAATTAAGCTACTCTTGAACTAGCAAGAAAAACAAAAGATGCTGAAGACCTTAATGGAGAAAATTATAAAATGTTAGTGGAAATAAAAATGACCTTAAATAAAATAATAAAATATTTTAATTCTGAGAAAACTCTATTTCCATACCTCTGGAAATTTGTCCCAAATCTTCTGTAAGTTTAATGCAATTCCAAATGCCAAAATGATTTTTTCACAGAACTTAATACTAAAACTGAAACTCCATGCTGATATTAAAAATCTCATGAAAGAGCACAATTCCAACAAAGGCTAAGGTAGTTTTAAAGAAACATACAGTTGCATTGTTTCCTTGACAAACACTTGACTTATTCAAAAGCTGTAACATTTAAAACAATATGATATTACGAAAAAAATATTACAATAGGAGGCTCAGAAGCAGATCCACATACACGTATCTTGCAGGTGATTTTTTTAAATTTCTTTATTGATTAAGGTACATATGTGTGCTCATCACCCATTACCCCTTCCAATCCCCTCCTCCCCCTGTCACCACTTATGCCCTCACCCCCCTGGTGTCCTGTCCATTGATTAGGCTTATATGCATGCATAAAAGTCCTTTGGTTGATCTCTTTCCCTTACTCCCACCCTCCCCTACCATCCCTCTGAGGTTTGACAGTCAATGCTTTTCTATCTCTGGATCTGTTTTTGTTCATCAGTTTATGTTGTTCATTGTATTCCATAAATGAGTAAGTTTATGTGATACTTATCTTACTGTGACTGGCTTATTTCACTTAGGATAATGTTCTCCAGTTCCATCCATGCTCTAGTTTGAAGCAGATACCTCTTCTCCTTTTTCTTCTTAAAGAATACCTTTCAGCATTTCATGTAATACTGGTTTGGTGTTGATGAACTCCTTTAGCTTCTTCTTATCTGTGAAGCTCTTTATCTGACCTTCAATTCTGAATGATAGCTTTTCTGAGTAGAGTAATCTTGATTGTAGGTTCTTCTTATTCATCACTTTGAAAATTTCTTGCCACTCCCGTCTGGCCTTAATAGTTTCTGTTGAGAAATCAGCTGATAAGCATATGGGTGCTCCCTTGTACATAATTAAGTGGTTTTCTCTTGCTGCTTTTAATATTCTCTCTTTGTCTTTTGCTCTTGGCATTTTAATTATGATGTGTCTTGGTGTGGTCCTCTTTGGATTCCTTTTGGTTGGGATTCTGTGTGCTTCCTGGACTTGTAAGTCTATTTCTTTCACCAGGTAGGGGAAGTTTTCAGTCATTATTTCTTCAAATATGTTTTCAGTATCTTGCTCTCTCTCTTCTTCTGGCACCCCCATATTTCTGATATTGGTACGTTTGAAGTTGTCCCAGAGGCTTCTTGCACTATCCTCAAATTTTTGGATTCTTTTTTCTTTTTTCTTTTTCAGTTGAGTGTTTTTGGCCTCTTGGTATTTCAAATCTTTGATTTGATTCTTGCATTCCTCTAGTCTGTTGTTGGGTTTCTATAAAATATTTTTTATTTCAGTCAGTGTATGTTTTGTTTCTAGTTGGTCCTTTTCCATATCCACGAGGTCTTTTTTCATATCCAAGACCATCTCCTCGAGGGTCTTGATCATATTATCCTTAAGGTTCTCGTTAAGCTTATTGGTCTTTTCTAGGAGCCTCTTGAAATACCTTATAACTGTGGTTTTGAACTCTATATCCAGTTGTTTGTTTTCCTCCATTTCCTTTGTTTGTGATCTGTTTCTTTCTCTCCCCATTTTCACTGCTTCACTGAGTTGGTAGGGTAGCTTTGTATGCTAGGTGTCTTGGCCTCCCCTGTTACCTGAGGCATCCACTCTTGGTGCACCCCTTTGTGACTGTGTATACAGCCTTGTTGCAGATAAGTCTTGTTTGTTGTTGATATCACTGGGAGGAATTGACCTCCAGGCCAAATGACTATGAGGGTCAGCTGTCTACTCTAGAAGATAGCCTTATGTGCCAGGACTTGCAAACTTGCCAAAATCTCTGCTGAGTTTGGATGGGGTGGAGTTTCTGGGTGGGGCGGAGTTTCAGGTTGGAGCCTACAGCCTTGGCTTCCAGTTAGCCCTGACCCATGAGGTCGCTGGGTCCTAGCGTCCACAGGCAATTGGCACAGGCACCTCTGTGAGAAAGTTGCCCTTGTGTTTCGCCTGCCACCAGACTGTCAAGTCCCCAATGAATCCGGAATCTCAGATTTCGCCTGGCACCTGGGTTCAGTGCAATCGGAACTCCTTTTCCCTTCTGCCAGACACCAGCCACACAGTCAACAGAACGCCCTCACCATGAGCACTTTGCATGCCCCGAGTTTCGCCTCTGGCCGGAGCTCCTTTCTTCTGCCAGGCACCACCAGCAACCTCTTTGTCCTCTCTGTGCTCACTTGCTCGCACGCCTCTGGAGCTCTGTCTTTTGCTCTTCCCCTGGATTCCACCCACAATCCAGGTTCTCCCCATTAGGGCTTGGTTCCCCCGGGTTTTGAGTGCAAACCGAACTGGGTTCAGTGCAGCCTGGAGTTTTTGTCTCCTTTCTGACTGGTTCAGACACCTTGTCCTCTCGTGTGTGAGTCTCCTACTTTATTTGGGCTTTGCAGAGGCTCTGATTATCAGTGTATACCTCTATGTCCCTCGGGTTTCAGATCTTCCAGTCAGCCAGCCTTCCCATGGTTCTGGACAGTGTCCATCCTGTCCTTCAGTTGTATTCTTGAAATTGTTGTGCGGGACAAAAGCCTAGGTGTTTACCTATACCACCATTTTGGTTTATCTCATCTGATTTTAGGTGAATTTGTTATGCATTACCATATTTGTAATTCAAACCAGTTAAATAATAATGAGTTGCCTTTACCAGACTATGCTAGTACATTTTGTATGCAAGAGATAAAACAAAATTCTATCTCTCTCTCATACTATACTCAAAAGTAAGTTCTAAGTATGAGTGTAAATATAATTTTTACCATCAGAGAAATTATAGAAGAATATTTTTATAAACTGAAAATAGTAACATACTTTAAAAATTACACAAAATAAAAATTTGAAATAAAGAAAAAACATTTGCAGCAGAATATATAAAGGAACTTAAAAGGCAAAACAAATGAAGACTAACAGAATATATTTGTATTTCCTAAAAGCAAAGAGAATTACAACTAAATTTTATAATGTTCTAGCTAATAAAAGAATAACATGCAAATTGACCGTACCTCTACTATGCTACCAGCCAAGCAGGAACAGGAGGCATGGCCAGGAGACAGGAGGCGTAGCCAGCAAGTGTGGCCACAGTACCGAGTAAGCAAACACCACGCTATAAGCTCTGCCCACATGGCACTTAAGGGCCGGCAAGATCCCTCCCTCCTTACAGTTACTGTTGATTGAGTCATGACCTTTCGTGGTGAACTTGGGATGCTTAGGGGAATTTGATGCCATGAGATCCCCTCATGAGGCTTGCATGTAGGTTGCTCTGATAGTTAGGCTGTGACTGAGGTGTGGGGTTTACCTGTCGCATGGGACATGCGAATGAGCGCCAGGGGCACCTTGGGTAATGACCGCTCAGAATCCCACCCAGACAGAAGGACTGGCAGCACATTGCGGAAGCCTCGGTTGGCCTTGGACAGCGGGTTCCCTACCATCCCCGCTGGGCTGGGGCTGCCACTACCGCACCAAACCTCTTTGCCGTGGTGCGCGCATTGGGACCAGGGTCCGGTGTGGAGAGCCCTTCATCCTGGGAAACAGGGCATGGCCGGAAAGGCGGCCGCCCCCATGCCTTTCGTGTAACGCACATCTGTGCGAAACCTGGCCCTAAACCATTCTGCTTCTGAGTTGGCCTTTCCTATGTAACAGAGCAAGTCCCTCGCTGCGATCTATTGAAAATCAGCCCTCGACACAAGGGTTTGTTTTTTTTAAAAAGCAAAGAAAAATTAAAAGAAAAAAGAAAATATATATTAAAAAAAACTTGGAGATGACAAACTTGACTAGCAGTTTTTATTTAGGAATGGATATTGAAATTCTCCATGAAATAATTTGTAATGGATCTCTTATTGAAGCCACCTTTGGAAATAGTATATCCTCTATAGGTAATATTAAAAATATATCTAAACATGCAATTCTTTGTCCCAAAATGAGCATGTTCAAAAATTAAATGAAGAAATTTTGGATATACTCAATGTAGATTTTAACACCTATTTGAGTGACGATTCCATTGACTCAACAGATGATGCTGAAAAGGAAAATTTTCCCATTGGATTTCTTAATAGTATTACTCCTTCAGGAATACTGTGTCATAAATTAAAATTGAAAGTGGGTACAATCATCATGCTATTGAGAAATGAGAAATCTTAATAGTAAGTGGGGTCTTTGTAATGGTACCAGATTTATTTTCAAAAATTACTACCTAACATTATTGAAGCTGAAGTATTAAGAGGTTCTGCAGAGGGAGAGATTGTTCTGATTCCAAGAATTGATTTGTCCCCATCTGACACTGGCCTCCCATTTAAATTAATTTGACGACAGTTTCCCATGATGCCAGCATTTGCAATGACTATTAATAAATCACAAGGATAAACTCTAGACGGAGCAGAAATATTTCTACCTGAACCCGTTTTCACACATGGTCAGTTATTATGTTGCTTTCTTTTGAGTTCAAAGAGCATGTGATGTCAAAGTTGTAAATACTTTATCCCAAGGGAGATTAGTCAAGCACTCTGAAAGTGTTTTCACTGTTAATGTGGCATACAGGGAGATATTAGAATAAGTTTAATCACTTTATCAGTCATTATTTGCATTAATGTTGTTTTTATATCATGAGTTTGTGATTGTTGTTATATCATTTTGTTATTATTTATTTCTTAATGAAATTATGTATTATTTTCATATACACTGTACTCATTACCTTTTATCTGTCACACTTTTATTATAGAGAAAGGGCAAATAGCACTATTAAAATATTTCCTCTAATTAATACCCTTTTAATGTGCACGAATTTTGTGTACTGAGCCACTAGTACTACTATAAAGACTAATAGAAGTATGGGTATAACTTTCAATTTCCAGAAAAGAAAACATTTTTATATTAAAGTATATTCAAGCTCACAATTCATTTAAAAATGTCCTAATTGAACAATGTGATGTTATTTTCTATGCATGAATTTAACAGATTTTTTAAAAGTTTAGTAATGTGGAAAAACTAGAATGTTCATATACTTTTTTTACAATCACTTAAGTGAGAGCCATTTCGCAATATTTTATAATAATGGAAAAGTACATATCTTTTCATCCAGCAATTCCCACCTTTAGAATAAACCTAGGTATTTCTACCTTTAAAAAGTCCACAACAGTATATTTTATGACAGTTAAAAAAAAACAACTTAAAAAAAAACCACAAAAAAACTAGTGTTGTGTACAGAGTGGGGCAAAAAATAGGTTTACATTTGTGAGTATCCAAAACATTAATTATTGCATTACTTTTAACCTATTTGCCATACTTTGTATATACACATAGTTTTTATCACAAATACAAATTCATGAAAACAGCCTTACTATAGCCAAGAAGTGGAAACAACCTAAGTGTACTTTGATGAATGGATAAATATATTGAATTATTCAGTCATTTAATAAAGAATGAAATTTTGCCATTTGTGACAACATGGTACCTGGAAGGCATTAGGGGAAGTAAAATAAGTCAAACAGAGAAAGACAAATACTCTATGTCAAATCTGAAAAAGGAAAAAGGAACTCCGTCCCAGTAGATTATAACATAGGGTCTGATAAGAATTCTGTTTGAAAAATTAAAAAAAAAAAAAACAATCTTCTGGATCATGTCCATGTGAAAGAGAGCTAAGGCCAAAGTTATTATAAAACTTAAACTTTATTAAGAAATGTATGGAGAGATCTATAATTGTTATAGTTAGTGAGTCTTATTAAGAATTTAGAGATGCTAGAAAGGAGTCTGGGAAATTGAAGCATCTGTCATTGGATAGAGCAATTTATAGGGATGTTAAGTGGACTTTGAGGAAATAGTAATTCAGTTATGAATTAATGTCCCAATATTGGATTACTGCCAGGTAAATTCTCAATAGGTGAGTGGGGGCGGGGATAACAAGATTACTAATCCTTGATCAGAGCCGCTTTGGTATTAAATGTCAGTTTAAAATTAATTATATGTACACTAGAGGCCAGGTGCATAAAATTTGTGCACGGCGGGAGGGGAAGTATTCTCTAAGCCCAGCCTGCATCCTCTCCAATCTGGAACCCCTTCAAGGATTTCCCACTGCCTGTTAAGGCCCAATTCCCCTAATTGGGCAGTTGGAAATCCCTGTCACAATCCAGGACTGCTGCCTCCCACTGCTTACCTGCCTGCCTTCCTGATTGCCCTTAACCACTTCTGCCAACCTGATCACCCCCTAACCACTCCCTAGCCAGCCTGATTGATGTCTAATTGCTCCTCTGTCAGCCTGCTTGCCTCCAACTTCCCTCCTCTGCTGGCCTGGTCACTCCTAACTGCACTCCCTTGCAGGCTTGATTGACCCCAACTGCCCTCTCTTGCAGGCCTGGTCCCTCCCAACTGCCATCCCCTGCTGACCATCTTGTAGTGGCCATCTTGTGTCCACATGGAGGCAGGATCTTTGACCACATGGAAGAAGCCATCTTGTGTGTTGGAATGATAGTCCATCTGCATATTACTCTTTTATCACATAGGATAGTGGCATGGTACATGGGGGGTAGAGGGGTCAACTGGTTTGCCCTGAAGGGTGTACCAGATCAGGGTGGGAGTTCCCTTGAGGTGTGGGGTGGCCTGGGCAAGGGGCCTGTGGTGGTTTGCAAGCCAGCCATGCCCCCAGCGACCCAAGCATAGGCCCTGGGATCTGGGATTAATTTATGTTCTACAATTGAAAGTTTGTAGCCTGGAATGAAGCCAAGCCTTCTGTTCCTCCGTGGTGACAGCCATTTCTGTTGGTTTATTTACCTTCTATAATTGAAACTTTGTAACCTAGAGTGGAGGCGTAGGCTGCCCAGAGCTACAGAAGCTTGGCTTCCTCCGTCGCTGGGGCAACCCTAGCCTCTGATCTCTCCAGCTCCAGGGGCTGCCTGTCATTTTCTTCTATAATTGAAATTTTGTAGAATTGTATGGAGGCGTAGGCCAGCAAGGGCAAGCGGAAAGCTTGGCTTCCTCCATTGGCAGGGAAACCCAAGCCTCCCTTCTGCTCTCAGTGGCTGCAGCCATCATTATTGGCATTTATTTGCATATTTGCTCCAGATTGGCTGGGGGTGTGGCTTGTGGACATGGCTTGTGGGTGTGGCGGGGGTGTGGTCAATTTCTATATTACTCTTTTATTACATAGGATGATGATAGCCAAGTAATGGAAGCAACCCAAGTGCCAATCAATAAATGAGTGTATTATAAAAGTGGTAATGCACACTTATATAACAACTAGGGGCCCAGTGCACGAAATCCGTGCACAGAGGGGGGTTCCCTCAGCCCAGCCTGCATCTGCTCCAATTAGGGACCTCTTTGTGGATGTGTGACCCCTAACCATCTCTGTCTACCTGCCTGATCGCCCCTAAGTGCTCCCCTGTTGGCCTAATTGCTCCTAAGTGCCTCTGCCTTGCCCCACACCTGGGACCCAGGATTCCCTCTCTCTGGCCAGCTATAGGCACCCAGGACCTGGGCCAGCTTCACTCAGGCCAGCTGCAGCCACAGGCACCCACAGGCACCCCAGGACCACAGGGCATGCTGCCTAACCCCAGGGCCGGAAAGGGCCCCAGCCCCTCTATGTGCCTACCTAGCTGAGTCCCACCACTCTGACTGCCATGGCTTAAATAATTTTGCCATATATGTTCTCCCTAGCCTCCTGGGGAGAGGGTGTGAGCTGAGAAACTGGAGATGCTGCAGCCCCATTGAGGGTACACCTTCCTCAGCATCTCCAGAAGCCGGAGCACCTGGTTGGAAGATTTCCAGCTCTGATCCTGGCCTGAGGAGGCGGCGAGCCGTGGAGTATGCGTGGTGCTTGGGGAAAGGGTGACCTTACTGGACTCGCACACACTGCCACTGGCAATGGCATGAGGTCATGGAGACTGAAGGAGCAGAGAAATGCATCCAGAACTGGGGGGTCCGTGCCAACCCAGCAGGCGGATGCTTCTTTGACAGCACACCTTGCCGAGAGTGTGCCCTGCAGCCCCAGGCAGTCCTCCTGCAGTTGTCCCACCCCTCCTTCGTGGTCCCCACCTGGGGAGTGCACACACACTGTGCTGCTGCCACGCCCCCATATGCCTTGCTGGCCACGCCTCCTGTCCTGCTGGCCATGCCCCCTGCTCTTGATTGGCTGGTAGCATAGCCAATCAGGAGCCAAGGTACAGTCACATTTGCATATTACTCTTTTATTAGATAAAGGAGGATGTTTGTAATCCCTAGTCTAGAAGTTAAGAGTTTAGTTTGTACCAATTAGCTTTAATTTCATAATAAAGTATCTCAAAATTCAATGTCTTAAAACAATGATTGCTTATATATCCCACTATTGTATGAGTTATCTAGGTGGTTCTTCTGGTCTGGCTCAGCTTCTCAGCTCTCCAGTCAGCTGCCAGATCAAATGGTAGATGGTTATCAAGGTTGGTCTTGCTCATATGCCTGGCAGTAGGTAGCCTATGTTCTGAGTTACTGGGTCCCAAATCTGTCATTATGCTAGCTTGACATGGTCTCAGAGATCTAAGAAAGAGCTGGCCCCAATATGAAAACATTTTATAAGCCGTTTTTTACTAACCTCTCATTGGTCAAGGCAAGTCACATGCTCAAGTCCAGGTTCAAGGAATAGATTCACATTGATGGCAGGGTCTGCAAAAAGGCTGCAGGCATACATGAAGAGGAAGTACCATCTTCTGTAATCAATATGATTATATAAGTGATGTTTAGCTTATCCCTCTGAAATCCTAAATAATTTAAAATTTGGCCTGGCTTTTGGAAATTCACTTTCTTTGTGGTTTTATTTGTTATACAATGTTTGTAGGCGACGAGGAGTGAGCTATGACAATAATATCTTGTTAATCCATGAGCTATAAATCAATCTATATTTAATGGTGAAAAAATAAAATTAGACAGAAATTATCTAGTGGGGAAAAGATATGACAAAACTATGGATAGGTTAATGGATTTAATGGCACTGAATTGATTGTCACCATCATGATTATGAACTTTTTTCAGATTTATCTTAAGTAATGCTTTTTGCTAACAAGTTTCTCATGATTAGTTGCTATTAAGCCACTTTATTTTTAAATTTTTTTTAATTTTATTGTTTAAGGTATTACAAATAGTAGTACATATGTCTCTTTTTTTCCCCACTGAAATCCCCCAGACCTCCCCTGGCACTTGGCCTTCAACCCTACCCCCAGTGTGTTGTGTTTGTTGGTTGCGCTTATATGCATGCATGCAAGTCCTTCGGTTGATCTCTTATCCCCCAACCCTCTGTAGTTTGATAGTCTGTTCAATGCTTCTATGACTCTGTCTATTTTTGTTCAACAGTTTGTAATGTTCTTTATTATCCATAAATTAGTGAGATCATGTGGTATTTATCTTTCACCTACTGGCTTATTTCACTTAGCATAATGCGCTCCAGTTCCATCCATGCTGTTGCAAATGATAAGAATCCCTTCTTTTTTATAGCAGTATAGTATTCCATTGTGTAGAAGCACCACAGTTTTTTAATCCATTCATCTGCTGATGGGCATTTAAGCTGTTTCCAAATCATAGCTATTGTAAAGTGTGCTGCTATGAATATAGGGGTGGATTTATCCTTTCTGATTGGTGTTTCTGTTTTCTTGGGATATGTTCCTAGAAGTTGGAAGGGTCAAATGGGAGTTCCATTTTTAGTTTTTTGAGGAAACTCCATACTGTTCTCCACAGTGGCTGCACCAGTCTGCATTCCCACCAGCAGTGAAGAAGAGTTCCTTTTTCTCCACATCCTCACCAGCACCTGTTGGTTGTTGATGTATTGATGATAGCAGTTCTGACAGGTGTGAGATAGTATCTCATTGTTGTTTTGATTTGTATCTCTCAGATGATTAGTGACTTTGAGCATGTTTTCATATATCTCTCGGCTTTCTCAATATCCTCTTTCAAAAAGTGTCCATTTACAGCCTTTGTACATTTTTTGATTGGATTGTTTATCTTCCTTTTAAGTTGTATGAGATTTTGTAAAAGTTGGTGATTAAACCCTTATAGGAGATAACATTGGCAAATATGTTCTTCCATGCAGTGGGCTTTCTTGTTGTTTTATTGATGTTTCTTTTGCTGTGTAGAAGTTTTTATTTTGATGTAGTCCCATTTGTTTATTTTCTCTTTAGTTTCCATTGCCCTCGGAGCTGTATCTTTAAAGATATTGCTACGACGAATGTCTGCTATTTTGTTGCCTATGGCTTCTTCTAAGATTTTTATGATTTCCCACCTTATGTTTAAGTCCTTTATTTATTTTTAGTTTATTTTTGTGCATAGTGTAAATTAGTGGTCTAGTTTCATTTTTATGCAAGTATCTGTCCAGTTTTCCCAGCATCATTTATTGAAGAGATTGTCTTGTCTCCATGGTATCCTCTTGCCTACTTTTCAAATATTAATTGATCTCTGGGTTCTCTGTTCTGTTCCACTGGTCTATATGTTTGTTCTTGTGCCAGTATCAGGCAGTTTTGAGAACAGTGGCTTTGTAGTATAGCTTGATATCTGGTATTGTGATTCCTCCAACATTGTTCTTCTTTCTAAAGATTGCTGCAGCTATTCAGTCTTTTTTTTTTCATTTCAGATGAATTTTTGGAGAATTTGTTCTAGGTCTTTAAAGTATACCATTGGTATTTTAATGAGGATTGCGTTGAATTTATAGATTGCTTTGGGTAGTATGGAGATTTTAACAATGTTGATTCTACCAATCCATAAACATGGTATATTCTTCCATTTGTTCCTATCTTCCTCTATCTCATTTTTAGTGTCCTGAAATTTTCTGAGCACAGGTTTTTTGCCTCCTTGGTTAAGTTTATTCCTAGATATCTTAGTTTTTTTGGTGCAATGGTGAGTTCATTATTGGTGTATAGAAAAGCCATAGACTTCTGGGTGTTAATTTTGTATCCTGCTACATTACTGAATTCATTTATTACAACTGGTAGTTTTTTTGATGGATCCTTTTGAGTTTTCTATGTACAATATCATGTCCTCTGCCAATAAAGACAGTTTTACTTTCTTTCCAATTTGGGTGCCTTTTATTTCTTCTTCTTGCCTGATTGTGATGGCTAGTACTTCCAGCACTATACTGAAAAGGAGTGGTGAGAGTGGGCATCCCTGTCTGATTCATGTTCCTAGGGAAAATGCTTTTAGATTTGCCCATTGAGTATGATGTTTGCTGTGTGTTTGTCCTATATGGCTTTATTATGTTGAGGTATGATCCTTCTATTCTCAGAATTTTTATCAGGACAGGGTGCTGGATTTTTTTCAAATGCTTTTTCTGCTTCAATGGATATGATTATATGGTTTTTATCTCTCAGTTTATTTATGTGATGTATCACATTTATTAACTTGCAGATGTTGTACCATCTTTGCATCCCTGGGATAAAAAACACTTGGTCATGCTGTATGATCTTTCTAATGTAATGCTGGATTCGATTTGCTGGAATTTTGTTGAATATTTTGGCGTCTATGTTCATGAGAGATATTGGCCTGTAATTCTCTTTCTTTGTATTTTCTTTATCTGGTTTTGGGATTAGAGTAACGTTGGCTTCATGGCAAAAGCTTGGAAGTGCTCCTTCCTGTGAAGCTGTTTGGTCCAGGGCTTTTGTTTGTTGGAAGGTTTGTTTTTTTTGTTGTCATTGTTGTGTGTGTGTGTGTGTGTGTGTGTGTGTGTGTGTGTGTGTTTTCTGCTTCAATTTTCTCAATATTTATCAGCCTATTTAGAGTTTTCTATTCCTCCTGGTTGAGTATTGGAAGATTATATTTTTTTAGGAATATGTCAATTTCTTCTAGGTTGACCAGTCTTTTGGAGCAGAATTGGTCATAGTATTTTTTTTTTACAGTTCTTTGTATTTCTGTGGGGTCTCTTGTTATTTCACCTCTTTCATTTCTGATTTTGTTTATTTGGGTCCTCTATCTTTGCTCTTTGGTGAGCATGGCTAAAGGTTCATCAATCTTGTTCATCCTTTCAAAGAACCAGCTCTTGGTTTTGTTGATCTTCGTATTGTTTCTTTGGTCTCTATGTCATTTATTTCTGCTCTGATCTTTACTATTTCCTTCCTCCTGGTCACACTGGGCTTTTCTTGTAGCCCTCTTTGTAATTCTTCAAGTTGCAGAGTTTGATGGTTTATTACCAGTTTTTCTTGTTTTTTTTGAGGTAGGCCTATAGTGCTATGAACTTCTTACTCAGGACTGTTTTCACTGTGTTCAAAAAATTTTGGATTGTTGTGTTTTCATTATTGTTTGTTTCCAGGATGTGTTTTATTTCTTCTTTGACATTTTGGTAACCCACTCATTGTTTAATAGTGTGCTATTCAGCCTCCAAGTGTTTGAATTTTTGTGAATGTTTTTACTATAATTGGTTTCTAATTTTATGCCATTATGATCTGAGATGATGCTAGATCTGATTTAAATCCTCTTGAATTTGGAGAGACTTTGCCTATGTCCGAATATATGGTCTATCTTTGAAAATGTCCCATGTGCACTTGAGAAGAATATATGTGTATTTTGGGGGTGGAATGTTCTAAAGATGCCAATAAAGTCCATCTGATCTAGTGAGTCGTTTAAGATTGATATTTCTTTGCTAATATTTTGTTTTGAAGATTTAGCCAGTGATGTTAACGGGATTTTAAAGTCTCTATTATGATTGAGTTGCTATCAATATCTCCCCTGATATCTTACAGAAGTTTTTTATGCATTTGGGTGATCCTGCATTGGGTGCATTCATGTTTACCATTTTCTTGTTGTATGGATCCCTTTAGAATTATGATGTGGCCTTTATTGTCTCTTATTATGATCTTCACTTTGAGGTCTATTTTGTCAGATATAAATATTCCTACCCTACCTTTTTTTTCATTTCTATTCATCTGATAGATATTTTTCCATCCCTTCACTTTTTGTCTGTGTGAGTCTCTTGTTCTGAGGTGGGAATCCTGTTGACAGCATATATATAGCTTCTGTTTTCCAATCCATTCACTCACTCGATGTCTTTTGATAGGAGCATTCAATTCATTTACATTTAATATTATTGATAAGTACTTGTTTGTAGCCATTACTTTGTTTTGTGTTGTCCTATATCTCCCTTAGGCTTTTCTCCTGCTTTTTAATTTTTTTTTCAAGTTGCTATTCAGATTGGGCTTGTTTCTCTACCTTATCTTCTAACTCACTAATTTGGTCCCCTGCTTCTTCTAGTCTACTGTTGAAACTTTCCATGGTGTTTTTGATTGTAGCTATATCACTTTTGATTTCTTTCTGATTTTTCTATAGGTTGTTGATTTTCTCATCCATTTGGTGCATGAACTGTATGACGATTGCTCTGAATTCTTTTTTTAATCTTTATTGTTCAGTTTATTAATTACATTGTTCCCTTTTTCCCCCCCTATAGTTACCCTCCACCTGGTACCCATCCCACCCTCCGCCCTCACACCCTCCACTGTCCTCTTCCATAGTTGCATGATTTTTGTCCAGTCTCTTGCTGCACTTCCCACACCCCCTTTCTCCCCAAGAGTTGTCAGTCCATTCCCTCTCTATGTCCGTGATTCTATTACATTCACCAATATATCCTGTTCATCAGATTATTAATTCACTTGATTTTTAGATTCATTTGTTGATAGATGTGTATTTGTTGTTCTTAATTTACACGTTTATCTTTTTCTTCTTCCTCTTCTTAAAGAATATCTTTCAGCATTTCATATAATATTGGTTTGGTGGTGATGAACTCTTTTAGCTTTTTCTTATCTGCGAAACAGTTTATCTGGCCTTCAATTCTGAATGATAGTTTTGCTGGATAGAGTAATCTTGGTTGTAGATTCTTGCTGTTCATCACTTTGAATATTTCTTGCCACTCCTGTCTGGCCTGCATCGTTTCTGTTGAGAAATCCGCTGACAATCGTATGGGTGCTCCCCTATAGGTAACCAACTGTTTTTCTCTTGCTGCTTTTAATATTCTCTCTTTGTCTTTTGCTCTTGGCATTTTAATTATGATGTGCCTTGGTGTGGTCCTCTTAGGGTTCCTATATATTGGGGTTCAGTGTGCGTCTTGGACTCCTAAGTCAATTTCTTTCACCAGGCGTGGGAAGTTTTCGGTCACTATTTCTTCAAATAGGTTTTCATTGTCTTGCTCTTTCTCTTTTTCTGGCACCCCTTTAATTCGGATGTTGGTATGCTTGAGGTTGTCCCAGAGGCCCTGCACACTATCTTCATTTTTTTGGATTCTTTTGGTTTCTTGCTTTTTCAGCTGAGTGGATTTTCCCTCTTTGTATTTCAAATCTTTAACTTGGTTCTTGGGGTGCTCCAGAGCACTTTTAGGTCTTTATATAATATTTTTTCTCAGTCAGTGTATGCTTAATTTCTGGTTGGTCCTTTTTCATATCCTTGAGAGTCTCCTTTATATCTTTGAGAGTCTCCTTCATTTCCTTGTAGGACTCATTCATTTCCACGTTGGTCTTGATCAGTTCCTTTGCAGTCTTGCTTATTTCCTTATAGGCCTCGACCTTTTGTTGGAGCCTCTTGAGAAGCCCTATAACCGTGGTTTTGAATTCCATGTCCAGTGGTTTTTTTTCCTCCATTTCTTTCACATCTGATTTCTTTCCATGTCTCTGCATCGTGGCTGCTTCCCTGAGTTGGTCAATTAGTTTTGTGTGGTAGACTTCCTACTAGGGACAGTGGCTCAGCCTCCCCAGTTACCTGAGGTGGATGTGGGTTGCACAGTCTTGCTGAAGTTAAGCTCAGGTTAATCGTTGTTAGCACTTGGAGGGGTTGACCTCCAGACCAATTGTCTGTGAAGCTCAGCTGTGCTCAGGTTGGATGGGCGGAGTCTCTGGGCCAAGCAGACAGCATTAGCTCAGACCTATGCGGCCCCAGGGACTCTGTGCTGGGAGCAATGGCTGCCAGCACCTCTGAGAGAGAGCCACTGTGGAGCTCAACCGGCTGCCAGGGAATTCAGACTCTCCCCAAAT
Organism: Antrozous pallidus; assembly: GCA_027563665.1. NCBI lineage: Eukaryota > Metazoa > Chordata > Mammalia > Chiroptera > Vespertilionidae > Antrozous > Antrozous pallidus. The sequence continues at coordinate 76,603,091 of CM050508.1, forward strand.
GAGTCTGCACACCCAATGTCTCACAAAGGGTTGTAAAACAAAGCAGAATGATGGTTTTCCAAATGAGAGAGCAAGTCGCAGAGTGCTCTCCGCGCGGTCATGCAGCTGAGCTGTTCGAGCAAGCTGCCTTCTCCGCAAGCCAGGAGACCTGGCAGCACCCAAGCTTCGGCGTGCCCTCCCACTGTCCAGTTTTCACCCTGTTGATAGTGGGTTCCCTGGACTTCGCCCAGAGCTGGAGAATCAGTCCAGTGGGATGTCTTTCTCTCCCCGTTTGAGAAAACTGGCCGGTTTTCAGCCGCCCGCCGCACGCTCCAAACCTCTTTCGACACAAATCTTTCAATGCTGTCCGCCGCCGCTCCTCTGAGTCACAGTGTCTTATCTTCACTTTTATTTGTGGAATTTTCACTCGACCAGCTTTCTGGTGATTCTGGAAGGTGTTTGTTCTTTCGTTAAGTTGTAGTATTAAAATTGCTGAGCAGGATGGCAAGATAGGTGTTTTACCTATGCTGCCATCTTGGTTCTCCCTGAATTCTTTTTTTGTCATGTTGTATACTTTCATTTCACTTATTTCCTTTCTTGAAGACTCCTCATTTTCTTTCCTCTGGGGATTGTGTGATCTCTCAATTCTGACTATCACCGGAAGGTTCAAACATCGAGTTACATGAACTTGGGATGTGTGCGGTGGGAGCTTTGCATCACCCGGGTGTCACTGACATGCTTCAACACCAAGAAGTGTGGCTGCCATGGGTTGGTGGAAGCCATGCTCGCCCAGGATTAGAGTCACCAACACTCAGTGTGGCCTCTTGAGCACACCTAGAATCAAGGATTCCACCTGTGCCACGCTGCTGTGTGCTGAAAATCAGAGTCCCTTAGCACATGCCAGGAGCCAGAGTTCCCCTGTACCCACACAAAGAATCAAGTATCAGAGTCTCTGTTTCTTGGTGTGGCCTTGAACCAAGAATCAGGACCCCTGTGTGTGCATGCACCAGGAATTGGAGTCACTGGTTTTTAGTGTGAATGCACTTGGAATCAGGCACAATGTGATTTGAAATCAAGTCAAGTCATTGATGCTCAGTGCTGCCTCTGGTGTGGAGAATCAGGGTCCCAGTCTGCTTGGGGGACCGGGTTGCACAGTAGCACTGTGTTGGCAGAAGTTCCACTCCTGCACTGCAGAAAACAGACTCCCATGTGAACTTTCCCAGAATCGAAGTCAGGTGACACTGCTGCCCAGCTTGGGCATAGGATTTGGTCACCGGATTGTATTATGGGGAACAGATTCCAAGTGTCTACAAGCTCCCGGGATCAAATTCCTGTAGGGCTCTGCCGCCCTGTGCAAGAATCTGGTCTAGCAGTTCCTATGGCACTGTTGCAAGTCTGTGGGGAGGAGGATGGGCTCTGTTACTCATAGAAATCTGGTCGGGATGTCTGGATTCTTAATGTCTGGGGTCTACAGCTGTGGTCACAGGTCTCTGTCCCCAGTGGCTGCAGGATAGAAGTTTACATCTGAGACCAGACTGGGTGGTGCTAAGGCCAGGATCCTCGTCTCAACCAGCTATTTTTCAAGATGGCATGGTCTCTGGGTCCACGATAGCCACCCCTGGAGTGCCCGCAGTGGCAGCGGGGCTCCATCGTCTAAGCCTGCTCAGTTTTGCAGCCCCTTGGAAGACCTGCAGGTTTGAACTGTCCCTAGCTCACATATACACACACCACACATATCCACACACTCCTGTATTGCTCCCTCACTCTCCCACACTCTCTCCCTCCCTATCTTCCTGCCGGTTGCTATCTCTAAACCACTTTAATCATCTAACAATTTTATGTAATCAATGTGACTGAAAAAAGTTTTTTTGTTCTTTTTTTTTTTTGTAGTTTAGACTAGAACATAGGAGTTATAAATGACAACTAAGGGGAAAAAATCTGTGATGTAGTGTTAGAGGAGGCATTTCTCACAGAAAGTAACAAAAGGAAGTATACATATTTGAACCTCCCTCTCCTTTTGAGAGAAGTGTGGAATGAATTCAGCAGATGAAATCAATGTACTGTGAATTATAAATAGGGCTTTGAGAGCCTGTATGATGAATTCAAAACTATTAAGAAAGCAACAGAGCACCTGTTGAAAGGCAAGGACACAAGTGAATCCAAGTTTCCTCTTGAAAGATGGTTATCATTGTTAATAGTGAAGTTACTCGCTATTGTTTGAAGGGGCAAGATATTTCAATTTCATTTAACTGCTGAAATGTGCTCAGTTTTTTTTAGGTTTCTAATGTAAGAATAAATAAGTTTCCTGAGAAATTAAGATGTGTTATCCATATATTCAACTTGCTATCCTGAGTTATTCAGAATAATATATTTAGTTTAAAACTCCAATAGAGAGGGTTGGAGGACAGGTGAGTGGAAGAGAGAGAGGGAAAGATGAAAGAGGGGAAAACATTAAAAGAATTTACACTAAAACAAACTTTTATATAATATGCTATCCAGGACAGTTTTTTTTTCTTACTTGACTTTTAATTATGTAGCTTTAAAGTAGCATATGTAAAGATAACTAAATAGATTATATTTCAAAAATTGATATAGTTGGACTTATTTATAATATTTATAACATAATATGTGGCTTAGTTATCACTCTTACAGATCAGCATTCTCAAAATACTTCATGTTATGTTCAAATTAATATCAGCTGCTGTAAGCCTCATTAACTTTTTTTTGATATCTACAAAGTAGAATTTGTAATGTATAGTTCGATGTTTACTGACATGTTGATAAATGTAAATGTTAACCAATACACTGTATGCTACGGTTCCTCTCCATTTCCTTCTGCAATTTAAACCTGATGCTGTTCCTTTCCTTCCCTTTCATACAGTCTTTCTCAATGAGAACAGTATTATTATTGATGCCTTCATGCACTTCTCAATCTTCTCACAATTTTCAAGAATACGTTTGACTTCACTGTGCTCTGTTTACACTTTCCACTATGGCTTGATAATAGCCTGGATCTGATCACTCTTTAGCACTGTTCTTCCTAATGACGTTGAACTTCATGTCTCTTCTATTCAAACATAATCTGATTACATTGTATCTGGCATAATCTAACCATCTGGTTTTCCTTTATCTGTCTTATAAATATCCTACACTTCTCACTTCAATATTCAGTTAGTTCTGTTCAGCACACTTTTCTTTTTAATCAAAACTGGATGAAGAAATAAGCCATTTAATGTTGTCCACTTTCCTATATTATCAAATACTCCTCCCTGTAATTTCTGTTTCTGACCATACAAGTGAGTTCCTACAGAAACTTTCTCCCTGGACTCACAGATATATTTTCACTTTTGGAGAATTCCATCATTGTGATAATTTACACTGAGACTTTTTTTTTTTAAATATATTTTATTGATTTTTTACAGAGCAGAAGGGAGAGGGATAGAAAGTCAGAAACATCAATGAGAGAGAGACATCGATCAGCTGCTTCTTGCACGCCCCCTACTGGGGATGTGCCAGCAGCCAAGGTACATGCCCTTGACCGGAATCGAACCCGGGACCTCTCAGTCCTCAGTCCGACGCTCTATCCACTGAGCCAAACCGACCTCGGCTATACTGAGACTTTTAGTATTTGTTATTACTCTAAATTAAAACATTCTAACTATCCTATTACTAACAGAACAGTGTGAAATCTCTAGACGTTTACTGAAAATTTCCTTTAATTAAAAAAAATTGTTGAGAGCATCACAGATGTTCTATATTTTCCTTCATTGCCTTCTTCTACCCGGTTCCTGCCCCACACCAGGCCTTCACAAACTATTGTCTGTGTCCATAGGTCATATATATATATAATTTCTTCAGTTAATATCTGCCTATCCCCCTTCCCTCTGATATCAGTCATCCTGTGTCATGCTTCCATATCTCTGGACCTATTTTGTGCATTGGTTTATTTTGTTCATTGGATTCCACATATAAATGAGATCATGTGATACTTGTCTTTCTCTGACTGGCTTATTTCACTTACTTTAATAGTCAAAGTGATGAACGGCAAGAACCATGCAGTCTCAAAGGGTAAAATATTCTTCTTTTTTTCAGCTGCATAGTATTCCATGATATAAATGTAATACAACTTTTTATTTCCTCATCTACTGATGGGCACATGGGCTGTTTACAGATCTTAACTATTGTAAATATCACTGATATGAACATAGGGATGCATATATTCTTTCTGATTGATGTCAATTCTTAATGAATATTTCAAAGTCATAACCCCACCTAAAAATCATAATCCCTGATATTTTAAGAACTTCCTCCAATTTACTAAAGTAATACTTTCCTTATCAGTCAGGATCTAATGCCCCTGCACTCCCTGAACCATTTATTCACCGACTACATGTTTGTTTGTTTGTTTGTTTGTTTTTTAGAGTTTGAGAACAGGCCAATTTTATTAAGTAATAAAAGATTTTATTTTATTTTAATTTAATAAATCTTTGTTGTTCAGATTATTACAATTGTTCCTCTTTTTTATCCCCCATAGCTCCCCTCCACCCAGTTCCAACCACACTCTCTGCCCTTTCCTCCCCACCACTATCCTCATCCATAGGTATACCATTTTTGTCCAGTCTCTTCCTACACCTCCCATACACCTTTCCCCCAAGAATTGTCAGTCCACTCCCTTTCTATGCCCCTGATTCTGTTATATTCATAAGTTTATTATGTTTATATATTTTTAATTCACTTGATTTCTCGATTTACTTGTTGATAGGCATGTATTTGTTGTTCATAATTTTTATTTTTACCTTTTTCTTCTTCTTCCTCTTCTTAAAAATGCCTTTCAGTATTTCATATAATACTGGCTTGAAGGTGCTGAACTCCTTTAGCTTTTTCTTATCTGTGAAGCTCTTTATCTGACCTTCAATTCTGAATTATAGCTTTGCTGGATACAGTAAACTTGGTTGTAGGTTCTTGCCGTTCATCACTTTGACTATTTCTTGACATTCCCATCTGGCCTGCATAGTTTCTGTTGAGAAATCAACTAACAATCATATGGGTACTCCCTTGTAGGTAACTAACTGTTTTTCTCTTGTGGCTTTTAATATTGTCTCTTTGTGTTTTGCTCTTGGCATTTTAATTATGATGTTTCTTGCTGTGGTCCTCTTTGGATTACTTTTGTTTGGGGTTCAGTGTGCTTCCTGGATTTTTAAGTCTATTTCCTTCACCAGGTGGGGGAAGTCTTCATTCACTATTTCTTCAAATAGGTTTTCAGTATCTTTTTTTAATTTTTTAAAAAATATATTTTATTGATTTTTTACAGAGCAGAAGGGAGAGGGATAGAAAGTCAGAAACATCGATGAGAGAGAAACATCGATCAGCCGCCTCTTGCACACCCCCTACTGGGGATGCGCCTGCAGCCAAGGTACATGCCCTTGCCAGAATTGAACCTGGGACCCTTCAGTCCTCAGTCCGACGCTCTATCCACTGAGCCAAACCGGTCTCCGCGGTTTTCAGTATCTTGCTCTCTTTCTTTTTCTGGCACCCCTATCATTCAGATGTTGGTATGCTTGAGGTTGTCCCAACGCTCCTTACACTATCTTCAACTTTTTGGATTCTTTTTGCTTTTCTGGTTAAGTGTTTTTTGCTTCTTGTATTTCAAATCTTTGATTTGATTCTTGCGATCCTCTAGTCTGCTTTTAGGTCTCTGTATCATTTTTTTTATTTTATTTCAGTCAGTGTGTGCTTAATTTCTAGTTGGTCCTTTTTCATATCCTTGCGGGTCTCATTAAATATATCAGCATTTTTTAGGAAATTCTGAAATAAAACTTATAACTGTGGTTTTGAACTCTATGTCCAGTAGTCTGTGTTCTTCCATTTCTTTCAATTGTGATCTGTTTCTTTGTCTCCACATTTTTACTGCTTCCCTGAGTGGTTGAGTAGCTTTGTGGGGTAGGTGTCCTCTAGGTGACAGTGGCTCAGCCTCCCCAGTTACCTGAGGTGGATACTTTTAATGAAATCCTTTATGGGCTGCACTGTCTTGACGTAGTTAAGCCTAGATTATTGTTGGTATCACTGGGAGGGGTTGACCTTCAGGCCAATTGGCTGTGAGGATCAGCTATGTCCATGCTTGGAGAGCTTCTGTGCCTAGCTTGTATGAGGCGCAGTCTCAAGGCTGAGCAGTCAGTCTTGGTTTCCTGTCAGCCCTCACCTAAGGAGCACCTGGGTTTCTGTGTCCTGTGGCAATGGCTGCATGCATCTCTGAGAGAAAGCTGCCCTCAAGTTTTGCCTGCTGCCAGACAGTCCGGTTTCTCCCAAATGAGTCTGGATACCCAAAGTCTCACCCGGAACTGAAGCCTGGTGCAGTTGGGAGGTTTTGTTTTCCTCCTGAATGAGAGAGCCACCCATGTGCTCAGCTGCATGCCCTCTCCACAATCTCACGTGCCTCTCCAGCTCCCAAGTCTCAGTGTGCTTTGTCCTGACAGTCCAATTTCACTCCGTATAAGTCTGGATTCCTTGAGACTTGCCCAGAACTGGAGTTTAGTGCTTGGGGAGCCTTTGTCTCGCTACCCATTCAAGTAAAGCAGCCGCATATCCAGCTGTCGACCATTTCTGCTCACACGTGTCTGTGTCTCCACACCTCTGTCTTTGAGTCTCTGCACCTCTGCCTTCTGCACCTCCCTTGAGTCTCAATGTCCTTTTATCTTCCCTTCTAGTTGTAGAATTTCCACTCAGTCAGCTTTTCTGTGGCTCTGGATGATGTCAGTTTTGTCTTTTAGTTATAGTTTTGAAATTGTTATGTGAGGTAGCAATATAGGTATCTACCTATGCCACCATCTTAGTTCCTTCTCACCAGGTATGTTTCTTATGCATGTCACCATTATAGGCCATGTTTTTGTTTTCATTATTGAACTAGGGGCCCAGTGCACAAATTCATGCACCTTGAAAGGAACTATGGGCCATGAGGCTGATGTAGGCACAAGGGAAGTTCTTGACCCATCCTCTGTGCCCCCGCCCGACCAGTCCCAGCACAGTCCCTGGACCCCTGTCTGCCAGCAGCCCCACTCCTGCCTCTGCAGGTACTACACATTGACAGTGATGGACCCGCTCACAGCCACTGACAGCGCATTGTGATTGGGGCCAGCACCAGCAGCGGGTGTGAGTAGGGCCAGCACTGTCAGCTGCTGTCCTGATTGCCCCTCAGGAGCAGGGGGAGATGAAGAAGCCCTCTTGGGTGATCAGGACAGACAGCTGCCACTCACTCACACCTGCCCTCCCCTCCTGGCCTGATCACCCCTAACCACCTCTGCCTTGGCCCTGCCACCAAAGAGGAATGGAAGGTTTACCTGTCTAATTAGCATATTACTCTTTTATTAGTATAGATAATTGCTCATCTTCTACTTGCTTTTCTTTTTCCTGATCTGAGTCTTTATTTATTAAGTACAACAGTGTTTTCATTTAGTTACTCCCTAAAACATTACTTGTTTCACCATTTATGTATATAAAATTGTAATTCATTTAAGTCTATAGGTATTGTGTAATCTCATTTTATTTGACCTATCTCACCAAAAATCTCTTTGCTATGTAAAATTCACTCTTGCCTCTAGTCCAACACACCCTATTTGTCTTTAGAACATACCACATTCTTGCCTAAGTTTCCACATCTTTACTTACGTTGCTAAACTATAATGGAAGACATTTTATGGCCTTTTAACTGGTTTTTATTTGGGAAACTTAGTAATTCAGATCTAATTTTGTCATTCCATTAACGGATTTTTTTTTCCCTAGAACTACAGCTCATAGTGATCTTCTTTAAAAAAAAATTCAGGATTTAATTTCTTGGTTAATACTGTATGATTTTCTTTTATTTCATTTTTGTCTATATGATCTCTCCAAAGAAATGTCAAGTTCTTCTAGGCAGGTTCCATTGCATATACTCTTTCTAAACACCTTCTAAATCTAAAATAGAAATATTTACTTATATAATGAAATTAACTAACCATATCATGATTTTGCTGTGTTAACCATATAATTATATTATTAAAATATTTGTGTCACAAGTCCTTCCCTCACTGTTCACCACTTACAAGCTGTGTCCTTAGGCAAATTATATCTCTTTCCTTGCTTCAGTTTTTCATTTTAGGAATATATTTTCATTCCTTCATTACTAAATAATTACTCATCTACTTGCTTTCTTTTTTTTTGCCTTGAGTTTAATATAAATCTCAGAGGGTTGATGCAATCCAACATGTTAATAAGTGTTTTTTAGAACAGTGCCTAGAATTTATAAGCATCAATTAGCATAAACCATTATGAGTTTTTGCCATCATTTTCCTTAATTGACTGATTTTCTTTAGAGCTAGATTATAATAAATGAGTAGAATCTGGCCAGCATGCACAATGACCACTATATATACAAACATTTTGAAGAAAAGTTGTGATTCTCCCCCTCAATCTTTCAAATAAAAAAAAAGAAAAGAAAGTAGATGATTGCCAAGTAGAAGGACTTGTGTAGGTGAAGAGGACTTAAAGCTCCAGAGTCCTTCAATCATCCCTCAGTGTTTATTGAACATATGCACTCAATTGATATGTGTTCTAAGTACTATAGAAGATTTTCCTTGGGATTGCATGACAGAGGATAGTTGTGGTAGAATAGAATATGCTTATATGAATAGCAAAAAAAATGTTAGGAGATAAAAAAAACTAATAGGAAGTGATATATTTAAGATGACAGAATTAAGATGCGCCTACTTTTAGAAGCATTTAGTTTTCCAAATATCTAAATACCCTCAGTCCTCCACCCCTTGCACTTTGAGAATTGCTGATAACATACTTGGTTGCATGCCCACATGAATATAAGACTAAATCAAAACTGAAAAAAAAATAAAAAGGAATATTGGTAAATAAGTATTAATCACATACACAGGAATGTACCATGTATTAAGGCATATTTAATAGGTTTCATTTGCCTTATTCCTTTTGAATCTTCAGTTTCTATTGCTCAGAAACCTGTGTGTGTAGAGTGTGGCTTAGAACATAATTTATTAGTAATTAATGCAAATTTGAAGTGTGATATTTGTAGAGCATAATATTCTGTGTTTTGCTACATTCATAAAATCCTGGGATTTGAATGATATAGACATGGTGAGATGAATTAGCAAGGTGGGTCATCTGATGGGAACACACATGTTTAGTATGACAGTGGTACTTGAGTCTGGACAGCAAATGTCTATGAAAGTGTCTGTCAATTGTACCTATTATTTAGGTGGATAATAAGAGAAAATGAAATTAGTTTAGTTACCATTAAAAAGACATTTACAATAACCTTCCTACTATGCAATATTAGTAGAGAATAAATAGAATTGAGTGAAATGAATATTTGTTTCAGAATTAATAAACATAGAAGCATAATTTCCCAGGTAGCTTTTCACGAGGATAACATGTTCATGTATTTATAGTTAGAAGCCATATTCAATAATTAATTAAATACCTCTTAATAGCATTAGACATTTATATATAACTTATTTTTAAACCCCATAACATTTTATTTACTTTTTTATTTACCTCAATTACCATTATTAAAATATATCCACAATATATTTGTACATAACAGCTTACATAAAACAGTGTCATTCTGAGGAGGTATAAAGATAAGTGGGTTATTTGAACTATAGGATGAGTCAAGCAATGCATAAGTTTTCTGCATACTCTGATGATAAACTACAAAGATTCAGAGCTAAGGGAGGATAGGTTTGTTATTTGAAATATACAAATGAATTAAATCATTCGAATAGATTGATTAAATGTTTACTCAGCTAAACAATTGCAATGTTTGAGTAGGTTCTGATTGGTCAATTTCTATGCCAGTCAGCATCAACATCTCCAACTGCTAGGCAGCCATTGGCTCTTCTGGGAAATCCAGAATGGCTCTGTCTTCATGTCAGCACTAGCCCTTCAGTCATGCCCCCAGTAGCCATTGTGTGTATCTCTGGCCACTCTGAGAAGTGGCACTACAGATCTGTGCTGAAGGCAATTTTGAATTCTCATCTCTGACCTAAACTTACAGTGAAAGGTCAGTGAAGGCAAGCAGTTGTCTTGTTCATTCTTAGTTCACTCATAGACTTTACCTGTGTCTATGCATCTAAGCTAGCAACACATGGGGACTGGTCGAATGGGAGATTCTCTCATCACATTCACTGCCTTTTTATATATATAGATGCCATTCTGGTTTCCTCTGTGCACAAAATAGCGTGGACATGGCATATGAATTGAATCAATACCACTATTTACCTTACTTGATGACTATACAGTATGTGCTCTTTCTTTTTATATTATTGAGTTCCTTGCAATAGTGACTGGTTTGTTAGTAGAGCAAGAAATGAATTCTGTGTCTGGATTTAAATCATATTAACAAAAGATGAACTTTGCCTAAACTTAGTATTTTCTTATCTTTGGGAAGACAGAATTACAGTTGTCAGGTAATATAATACTTTTGCACAAGATAATGTTGCAATTTGAAATTATCACCTTCCTATTGACTTAATATCATCATTTATATTCTTGCTTTATTTAATTCAATTTCACAAATTTTATTTTAGAGGTTACAAAGATCAGAGTCTGCTCAGTTTCATTTGAAATTTAATATTAAAGGCTCTATCATTTCATAGGCAATAATAGTTTTTACTTGCACTCATCTTTAGCAGAAATACTTTATATCAGGTTTAGAAATCTATAGAAATTACATGATTCTTCACAGAACATATTGAAGTGTTTTATTTTACTAAAAATATTTTTGATTAACATGATCTGTTACTCTTGACTTTAGTCGTGAATACATTAATAGATAATATTTATTTATTGAATCTTTATTGTGCCCATCATTTGTTCCTTAAAATTTCATTGTACATTTACTATACGCAAAGTATCATGGGAATATGTGATTCAATGTTTCTCCAATACTCTTCATTTGGAAAGTTAGAAATAATGCAATTATTGTTAGCATTGAAAATATGAGCTATAAGCCAAATAATTGTTTTTGGAAACTATTATACATCAGGTAACATTTTTGTTTAATAATATATATGCACCTTTACAGAGACATGTTTTCTCATTATTTATGTCCTATGTAGCTTAGCATTATATATATATATATATATATATATATATATATATACTATCTAATAAAAGAGTAATATGCAAATTGACCATACCTCTGAACAAGCCACGCTTATCAGCCAAATCAGGAGCAAATAAACCCCAACCAAGATGGCTGTGGCCACTGAGAGCAGGAGAGAGGCTTCAGTTTCCCCGGCAATAGAGGAAGCCAAGCTTTCCACCTGCCCTTGCCAGCCTCAGCCTACACTAAATGCTACAAAGTTTCAATTATAGAAGATACATCCCAATAGAAATGGCAGCAGCCATGGAGCTGGGGAGAGCAGAGGCTAGGGTTGCCTGGGCAATAGAGGAAGCTAAGCTTCTGTAGCCCTAGTGCCTAGGCCTCCAGGCTAGGCTACAAAGTTTTAATTATAAAATTTAAATATATACCCAAACAGAAATGGCTGTCACCACAGAGTGAGCAGAAGGCTTGGCTCTGCTCCAGGCTACAAACTTTCAATTGTAGAATATAAATTAATCCCAGATCCCAAGGCCTCTGCTTGGATTAATGGGGGGCATAGCTGGCCTGTAAACCACCACAGGCCCCTCACTCAGGCTGCCCTATGCTCCAAGGGAACCCCCACCTTGATCTGGGACACTCTTCAGGGAAAACCAGCTAGTCCCCACCCATGCACCAGGCCTCTATCCTATCTAATAAAAGAGTAATTTGCATACTTACCATCACTCCAAGACACAAGAGGGCTTCTCCCATGTGGTCAAAGATCCTGCCCCCAGGTGGACACAAGATGGCCACCACAAGATAACTGGCCAGCAGGGGAGGGCTGTTGGGAGGTTCCAGGGCTGCAAGGGGAGACAGTTGTGGGCAATCAGGCCAGCAGGGGAGGGTAGTTGGGAAGGACCAGGCCTGCAAGGGAGGACAGTTGGGGTGATCAAGCCTGCAGGGGCGGGCAGTTAGGGTGACTAGGCTGGCATAGGAGGGAAGTTGGGGGCAAACAGGCTGACAGGAGAGCATTTAGACATCAATTAGGCTGGTAGGGTAGTGGTTAGAGGGTGATTAGGCTGGCAGGGTAGTGGTTAGGGGCGTGATCAGGTTAGGGGCAATCAGGGAGGCAGGCAGGTATGCAGTTGGGAGCCAGCAGTCCTGGATTTTGAGAAGGATGTCCGACTGCCCAGTTGGGATCAGGCCTAAATGGGCAGTCGGACATTCCTCGAGGGATTCTGATTGTAGCGGGTGGAGGCTGGGCTGAGCAACAGCCCCCATCTCCCATGCACAAATTTCATGCACCAGGCCTCATATATATATATATATATGAGAGAGAGAGAGAGAGAGAGAGAGAGAGAGAGAGAGAGAGAGAGAGAGAGAGAGATTATGTATATTAAGCCAGGACTTCATAACGGGTCACCGCCAGACTGGAGGAGCTTGCGTGTGCAGGTGAGGCTGAAGTGGAGATGGAGATTGAGGCAGGGGGACCTGCCTGAGCCAGTGCCATGGTTTGGGTAACCCTGGTGCAGACACAGGCAGGGGGACCGGGGGATGCTCTGAGTCAAGTGTGGGTCCCGGCCCACTGTGGTTCCAGTCTGGCCTTACTCCTGTGGCGGCCAGTGCTGTGTGAGTCAGGTGTGGGTTCCAGCCTCCAGGGGGTGCTTCCTCCCATGGCAGGAAGCGGGTGCCTCCTCATGTGATCTCAGTCATGCCCTGGGCCTCTAGTACATATGTAAACACAGAAAACCATGCATTCAGCACTGCCTTTTAAAGTCCAACAAAATCAATAGTGTCTTATGTACTATTTTGGGATTCTTAGGTGTTGTTTTTTTTTTTTCAGGGAGTACAAATCATAATAAAACATTTGAATATGATATGTAAATCTTTTCTTCCCCTTTGCCATCACAAAATCAGGATTTTAGAGATTTGTTTTTCTAATTTTGGTGATATCAAGATTGGGGTCACATTATTCGCTCCTCAGCAGTATAATGTTCATTGACACCGAGATATATTTGGTAAGTTGGAGTTTTATTAAGATTATAAACATGGATTTTGGAATAAATGATGCTTGGATTTAAGTACAGATTATGTTCACTGTTTTAATATTATCAATCTGTATGAGCCTTAATTGAAAATTAAGGAGTATATTAGCATCAACTAACAGTTTATTGAGGATTAACGAAAGCCATGGCAATAAAGTATTTACCACAGTGCCTGGTACAAGCAATTATAGTCAACATCAAAGTTCTGACTAAAAAGTGAAGGCAATCTTAACTCACTCAGCCTAAAGAAGCCACTGGATATAGTTTATGGCTATTTTGACAAATTCACAGTGCAGAAAGATTGCTGTCTTAATTTTTTTTCTTGATTCTCAAAATTTGAAATGTACTAATTTTTTAACTTTATTCTTTACTTATTAGTAAAGAAAATGTAATATTAATGTATTGTCAATTTTTATCATTGTTATTTCATGTTTTGAGAGGGAGTGATTATCCTAGACTCACTGTAACTATAAGTGTCCTTATATAACAGAGACAGAAAGATTAGTGTTAAAGAGAAAAGATATAGAGATGGATGACAGATTAGAGTGAAGCACTTAGAATATGGAAGAAACAGAATATAGGTGGTCCCTAGGGATTGGAAAAAGCAAGGAAATGGATTTTTACCTAGAGCTTCCAGAAGAAATACAAGCCTGGTTATACCTCAAATTTAGTCTAGTGATATGGATTTTGAATTTCTGACCTCTAGAATTATGAGATGATAAATATATGTTGTTTTATATTACCAAATTTGTGGTGATTTGATATAATTCAATCAGAAAATAATTCACCAATTTATATGCATTTAAAGAAGTGTATATTTCTAAAATGCCTGTTAAAAAGTAGTGGTAGACCCATTCTGAACCCCTTTATCAAAGGCACTCATTTAAACAATTTTATTTGCTTTCATATACAAATTTGACCGTAACTTCACTCCTGATTGGCTATGCTACCAGCCAATCAGGAGTAGGGGCGGGGCCAAGTGGTACAAGCACAAGGCCCCGGGGGTGGAGATGCAATGGTGGTGGCAGTGAGCACCCAGCCCCCCCAGTACTGTGCGGGGAAGCGGCGGAACTAGAGGTGGTGGCGGCAGGGAGCACCCGGCCCCTGAGCACTGTGAGCAAAAGTGGTGGCTAGCACCTAGCCCCTGGGTCCGGGTGGTCCCAGGCAGCTGGGGCTGAGCTGAGCAGGGTGATGGCTGGGTGCCCAAGGCTTAAAGCCTCACCAGAGGCTTTAGGCTTTGGGCAGATTGGGGGTGAGCCATCAGTTGGACATCCCCTGAGAGCTCCCAGTATGTGAGAGGGGGCAAGTTGGGTTGAGGGACCACCCACCCCCAGTACATGAATTTTGTGCACCGAGCCCTTAGTAGATATATATAGACTAGTGGCCCAAAGCACAAGATTCATGCAAAAGGAGGGTTTCCTTCATCTGGATACTGGCACCATCTTCCCTCTATTACCCCGCATCTGGGCTTCTCTCCAGCCTCTGGCAGGCACCCAGGACCTGGGCTTTCCTCTGGCCACAGGCAAGCACCCAGGACCCAGGCTTCCCTTGCAGCCCTGGTGTTGTCTGAAGGTTGTCTCATCTAAAATATTACACTTTTATTATTATAGATTTTGTCTAGACACATATTCTTCATGAAGGTAATCTTGAAATAAATCTTTATTATTATCCTAAAAAAATTATTTACTTTTATTTTCTATTGCACCTTTATTATAGTTTTTGTATCTCATGTCTTTTTTTCTCAAAAATTACTCCTTAGTTTTATCTCAGTTTCCTAAGAAAGGATGCATGGCTAATATAATTTTTAAACTCTTAAACATACAAAATGGCTTTAATCTATCCTCACACTTGATTGGTTGGCTGGGTATAGAATTATAATTTGAAAATAATTTTATCTTATTATTTTAGGGTCTTTTAGCTTGAAATTTTGCTCTTTATAAGATTTTTGAACCTATTATTAAATCTCTTCCTTATCTTAGCAGGATTTTGAGGAGTCTTAGTCCCAATGTTCTAAAATTCATAACAATAGTCCCTGATGTGAGATTATTTTTATCTAATTTTGAGAGGCTCAGTTGGTTATTTCATTTCTTTAACTTCATTTATTGTTTTCTTTTAACTTTATTTTTCAGCTCTTCCAATGATTTTTAAAAATTTGCTACTGTGATTTTCCCCCCAATTTTTAGGTTTTTTTTAAAATGTCGCTAGCATTTTTATATCATTTTATTCTTATTTTATGGATGGTGTAACTTTCCTATCTCAGTGAAAATATAAACAATATTTTTATGGACATTTCATCTCCATGTATAGGTTCTGTTCCCTTCTTTTTTAGAAACTCTTCTAAGTTCTCACCGCTTATTTCCAGAACTATTACAAAATCCACTTATATTCTCTTCCTTTTATTTGCTATTATAGCTGTATGATTTGTAGAGCTATAGACCTAATAAAGTTGATTTGTTATTTATATGATACCACCTTGTGTAAAAAAATAATACTTTGTGGTTTATAAAGTTATTTCCTTTAAAATTTCTTAGATCACTTTTATAAAAGACAGAGAGCAGGTATTATATTTACCATGTAAAAGCAAATTCTAGGACATTGACTTACCACTGCCATATACATGGCTTCTGAATGATAAACATTTAATTCCATTCTTGTAGGACACACAGTAAAAATACCTTATTCAAAACTCTTAGAAACCCTGTGCCCAAAAGAAACCAAAGAAACCTCTTTACCTGAGCTCTAAGCAATCTAACATTCTATTCCCATTCCTTCCATTACCACATTGGTTTCACACCAATATATTAAAATAAGGTTTTCAGTTCTGAATTGTAACTTTTTCTCTTGTGAGAGGGCATACCTGGAAAATCATCTTTATCACAATTCATTGTATAATGTCAATCAGCCTCACAGACCCCTTTGTGGCATTCTCTATTTCCCCTTGTTCTTAGAAGACACGTTAGCATTGTTTCAAAACATATGGTGGCCAGATATTTATCGTATAAAAGGAAAGGGACATATTAAAAATTCTGAAATAGATTTACAAGCAACATAGTTGAATATTTAAAGTTATGTTTACTCTAGTCAGTTGTACAAATTGAATTAAACTGTCTAGGTGAAAGCAGTATCAGAATATCAAATAGTTCAGATATAAATTTTTTAATATTAAAATGGACTGACTTTGTAAGGATAATAATATAATCTAATTATCATCAATATGAGTCATATTTAAAAAAGAAAAAAAATAACTAAAATAAATCTCCAGTACTAAATTTATTTTGATTTTTTGTTTTAAAATTCAAGTATAATTTTGAAAACTTAATTTCAAATGAGAAACATTTTAAAAATATAATAAACGTATACATGTATTTGAACCCAACTATTCTAATACTTTAGGTCATAGAAAGTCTGATTTTATCTTCAGGTTTTTTAAATATATTTTTATGGATTTCAGAGAGTACAAGAGGGGGAGAGAGAGATAGAGACATCAATGATGCGAAAAAACCATTGATAGGATGCCTCCAATATACTCCACACTGATGACTGAGTCTGCAATCTCGGACATGTGCCCTGACCAGGAATCAGACTGTGACTTCTTGACTCTTAGGTCAACGCTCAAACACTAAGCCACACCAGCCAGGCTATTCTTCAGTTTTCATGTACGTTGTTTAGGTCATTAAAACCTTGTGAGTTACTCTTCTTTGGAAAGCACTAGACTTCTTGATAAAGGAGACCAGGAAGTGAATCCTGCACAGTTACTAACTTTAAGACTGTCATTTTATATAATAGAAGAGAACAAGACAAACTCATAAATAACTATAAAATAAGGCAGAATATAATTAATGTCCTAAGGGAGCTACAAAGCATGTGCTTTGAGGATGGAAAACTCACTTTCAGTTCCGAGAGTAGAAGAAATACATAAAGTTACAACTGAATTGTATGTGGCAAAGAGAGTACAAAGGTTTGTGTAACTGGAAGATTTATGTACTGCAAGGAGAAAGGAATACAAAGATTCTGAAAGGTATTTAAACATAGGTTATTCAGTTTTCAAATGTTTCCAGAATATCAAAAAAAGATACTATAGTCCATGGAACAGAGGAATTATATGAAGAAGCAACTGAACTTGAAAATAAATCTAATAAGACTATGCAAGATGTATGAGTAAGAGTAAATATTAGCAGTAAATATAGCTTAAAGCCTTAGCAAGCCAAGGCTTATTTATACTTAAGTGTCAGTTGCTCTATAGCTATACATGTGTTTTCTCCAGGGTAGATGAAACCTAAATTGTCCACCATCATTGCCTAATGTTGCACGATGCATACTATCCAAAAGGTATATGTTAAGGAAGCTATCACGCCCAAGGTAATCATAGTTAAACCCAAATATAATATACTGCATTTTCTTCATGCATTTATTCAATTAAAATTAAATGCTTGCCTGCTCTGCTCAGTCATAGTGCATAATAGCATGCAAAGCAAGCATTATTCCTTCCTCATCCAGTAGAAAGCAGCTGGTATCTAGGATCACAGCATGCAGAGGCATCTCATTTTCTAGAACACTATGCCCATCTACTTCCTCATTTTAAACACACCATTGGTCTTAGAATCCAGATTTCTGCTGAAAATACAATAATATGTATGTCTCTCTGGTGTACTTGAGCAAGGCACTTTTAAGAAATGTTTTGCCTCAACTCAAGGGAAAAAGAGTTGTAGGCTTGGTACATTAGGGAGCTTATTGCTGGCTTTATCAGAGATTTTGTTGCTGGCAGAGGGTAATTTTCTGATGGCAAATCACAGAGCTTTTTTTGTGTGGGGTGTGTGTGTGTGTGTGTGTGTGTGTGTGTGTGTGTTGTTGTTGTTGTTGTTGTTGTATTTTTTCACTTCTGCATATAAAAAAAAATCCCTTGTTAAAATGCTCAGGACATATTTTGTAGACAGAAAAATTCAACTTTTTAGGAAAATGTCTTTAAATTGTTCTAGTCTTAAAGCCAAATTTTGCAGTTGTTTTCTGAAAACAATCCTTGTAAATCATTTCTTGATGATGTCAGGATGCATAACTGAATTTTAGATTTCTGAACATGAAACTATTATATAAATATCTTCCTTGCCATCTTTTTATTCATGTAATTACAAAAATCATAATAAAATATTATCCTATGCCGAGTGACATTATCAAACACTTAGTTATTTCTATGCTCTCTTCTTTGGTTTCTAACTAAAATAGATAAGATAAAGGATTTCAGTATTGGTCAAGAGTTAGCATATTCTTTCTTCACAGATCTCACATCAAAAGTGTAGACTCTTCTCCTCTCTGTACATGCCCCTATATTCTGGAGTACAATTACTTATGTGTGTGTGTGAGTGTGTGTGTGTGTGTGTGTGTGTGTGTGTGTGTGAAGTAAATGAATACTATTAAAAGTTTTTACTTCACTGAAATGATTCTTTGGACTAAATTTAGTTTACCACTCGAGTATCAAGTGGTGTTCTTCAAGAATTAAGGAAACAAATCTATGTCCATAACTAGATAGATTGCCAGCTTATGTCCATAAAAGAAAATCTATATCCATAACTAGATAGATTGCTAGGAAAACTACCAGGAATCTGGTAGTTTTCCTAGAAAAAAATCTATTTTTAAATTATTCTAAGAAAGAGAACTCCAATGACTTTTTATGAATGTCTGTTTTAGCATGCTGCTCTCTACAAGTTATACAGTTTCCTTGTTTAGCTGGGAATGTGCCATCATGTATACACAACCTACATGTAAGGTTGTTTTTCACGGAGAGCAGTGTATGGCCTTTAAATTGAAATATATTTTTGTTTAGTTCCCAGGAGATTCTATAGTAGAGACATATTTCATGTCTGCTGATTAAAGAAAATGGGCACAAGTAGGCATTGAAGTATGCCATGGGGAAAGGGGAAAGTCATTGACTTACATTTATGGAAGTATTTATTTATTAGAGGTTTTGCTTGGTGAAATAGCAGAATTGTCACAATTATAAATGTGGTTGCTTGCATATTTCCTTAGAGTGTATGTTGGTGAAAAATGGTGCATCAGGTATAAATTTGAATGTATTTTACAATGTGAATTTTAAAACTATTTCCCTTCAGAGTTTCTTCTAAAATGATTAAATATGAATAAATCTTCAGTTATCACATTTTCATGCTATTTTAAGTGTCAAAGGAGAAATATTTGACAACTTAGTGCAACTTTCTATTAATAAAAATAATGTTCAAATGAAGCATTTGCATTTCAATGATGTCAGATTATGTCATAGCATGACCTTCTCTTAGATTAGAACAATACATGTAAACAAACTTTCCTGTTATTCTCTTGCACTGCAATGGTAGTTCAAATCATTAATCAGATACAGATTCCAAAGCTCTTTAATCTCTGTAGCAAATATGCAAGAATTGATTTTTATTAAGCATCAAACTTGACTTAGTTGTTTAATAAAAGTAATCTTTATGAAATTTACATTTGCTCTATGGAAATTATAGTTAAATGAAGCAACTACACATTGTTTCATTTCACTGTATCAGGGAAGTTATTCTTGCTAAAGAAAGGGCATTCCAGATACCAAAATTTAAAGTCACTATACAGTGACACTATATTGGCTAATCAGGGAAATATATCATATAGCATTTAACAACATAGAATGTAAGGATTTTGTAATATGTTCCAGTTTAAACAGAAATAATCAGCAATAGTATGTTACTGGGCAAACTATGGATCCATTTGTCTCTTTCTTAATAGTGCATACTTATATTATGACTGGGAGCCCAGTGCATGAAATTCATGCTCTTGCGGGGGGGGAAGGGTTCCTTCAGCACAGCCTGTGCCCTCTCACAATCTGGGAACCCTCGAGGGATGTCCAACTGATGGCTTAGATTTGCTCCCAGCCTAAGGAGTCAGTAAGACATCCTTAGCACTGCCACGGAGGCAGGAAAGGCTCCTGCCACTGCCATTTCACTTACCAGCCATGAGCCCAACTTCTGACTGAGCAGTGCTCCACCAGGGGGCAGTTCCTGCATTGAGGGGGATCAGGCTGAAACCGGCTCTCTGACTCCCCCTGAAGGGTCCTGGATGTGAGAGGGGATAGGCCAGAAGAAGGGACCCTACTAGTGTATGATAGGGGCTAGATAGAAGTAGGAAGATGGCCAGCTGGAGAGGGATGGCAGGAGGGCTTCAGGGTGTGTGTATGGCCCTTCTCTCTCAGTCCCAATTGACCAGACCCCAGAAGCAAGTTAACCTATCAGTCAGAGCTTCTGCCCCCTGGTGGTCAGTGCACGTCATAGCGAGTGGTTGAGTGTCTTTAGCATATCATTAGCATACTTCCCTTTGATTGGTTGAATGGATGACCTAATGGCTGCATACTTAGCATATTAGGCTTTAATTATACAAGATAAAATCAATTTCTCTTATTTAAATAAGGTCCTAAAATGAAAGAAATAGTTTTATCTTTTTGTATTATTACATATCTTCAGTATGGTGCTGTAAAATATGCAAATGATGCTTTGCTATTTTCTTAAAAATAGGCATTTAAAAAAATAGACATTCTTTTATCATTATTAGTTCTGTAATTTTTATATTTTTAAATGTCAAGTAGCACTTTTTAATATCTTTTTTAACATTTTAATCTTCATTGTTTAGTTTATTAATTACATTGTTCCTTTTTTTTCCCTCCTATAGCTCCCCTCGACCCGGTACCCATCCCACCCTGTGACCTTACCTCCCCCCCCACTGTCCTCTTTCATAGTTGTATGATTTTTGTCCAGTCTCTTGCTGCACCACCCACACCTCTTTTCTCCCCAAGAATTGTCAGTCCATTCCCTCTCTATGCTCATGATTCTGTTATATTCACCAGTTTATTCTGTTCATCAGATTTTTTTTAATATATATTTTATTGATTTTTTACAGAAAGGAAGGGAGAGGGATAGAAAGTCAGAAATATCGATGAGAGAAAAACATCGATCAGCTGCCTCTCTTGCATATCCCCTACTGGGGACCTGCCCACAACCAAGATACATGCCCTTGACCGGAATCAAACTTGGGACCTTTTAATATGCAGGCTGACGCTCTATCCACTGAGCCAAACCGGTTTCAGCTGTTCATCAGATTTTTAATTCACTTGATTTTTAGATTCATTTGTTGATAGATGTGTATTTGTTGTTCATAATTTTTATTTTTACCTTTTTCTTCTTCCTCTTCTTAAAGAATACCTTTCAGCATTTCACATAATATTGGTTTGGCAGTGATGCACTCCTTAGCTTTTTCTTATCTGCGAAGCACTTTATCTGACCTTCAATTCTGAATGATGGCTTTGCTGGGTAGAGTAATCTTGGTTGTAGATTCTTGCTATTCGTCACTTTGAATATTTCTTGCAACTTCCGTCTGGCCTGCATAATTTCTGTTAAGAAATCTGCTGACAATCATATGGGTGCTCCTTTATAAGTAACTAACTTTTTATTTTGCTGCTTTTAATCTATCTTTGTCTTTTGCTCTTAGAATTTTTATTATGATGCTTCTTGGTGTGTTCCTCTTTGGATTCCTATAGTTTGGGGTTCAGTGCACTTCTTGGACTTTTAAGTCAATTTCTTTCATGTGGTAGGGGAAGTTTTCGATCACTATTTCTTTAAGTAGGTTTTCATTGTCTTGCTCTCTCTCTTTTTCTGGCACTCCTATAATTCGGATGTTGGTATGCTTGAGGTTGTCCAAGAGGCTCCTTACACTATCTTCAATTTTTTGGATTCTTTTTTGCTTCTTGCTTTTCTGGCTGAGTGGATTTTGCTTTTTTGTATTTCAAATCTTTGTCTTGATTCTTGTGGTCCTCTAGACTACTTTTAGGTCTTTGTATAATATTTTTTATTTTAGTCAGTGTATGCTTAATTTCTAGTTGGTCCTTTTTCACATCCTCAAGGCTTTCATCATAACCTCGAAGGTCTCATTCATATCCTCAAAGGTCTCATTAAGTTCATCGGCCTTTTCTAGGAGCCTCTTGAAAAACCTTATAACTGGGTTTTGAACTCTATGTCCAGTCATTTTTTCCCCTCCATTTCTTTCACTTCTGATTTCTTTCCATGTCTCTGCATTTTGGCGGCTTTGCTGAGTTGGTCAATTAAGTTTGTGTGCTAGATGTCCTCTAAGGGATAGTGGCTTAGCCTCCCCAGTTACCTGTGGTGGATAGTCTTGGTACAGCCCTTTATAGGTTGCACAGTCTTGTTGAAGTTAAGCCTAGATTATTGTTGTTAGCACTAGGAGGGTTTGACCTTCAGGCCAATTTTCTGTGAGGATCAGCTGTCCTCAGATTGGATGGGTGGAGTCTCCGGGCTGAGCAGGCATCCTTGATTTCCTGTCAGCTCTGCCCTATGTGACACCTGGGTCTCTGTGTCTGGTGGTAATGGCTGCATGCACCTCTGAGAGAAAGTTGCGCCAAACTCTACCTTCTGCCAGACAATTCAGCCTCTCCCCAAATGAGTCTGCACACCCAAAATCTCACCCAGGGTTGTAAAACAATGCAGTCTAGTGGTTTCCCTTCTTTATTTTTTTTCTTTCTAACGAGAAAGCAAGTCACCAGTCCTCTCTGCACACTCACACGCTTCTGCAATTCCCAAGTTCTGCAAGCTCGCAGACCTCTGCAGCACCTGAGTTTCAGCATGCTTCCTTCTTACTGTCCAGTTTCACCCTGTATGAGTGTGGGTTCCCCAGACCTCACCTGGAACTGGGGAATCAGTGCAGTTGGATGCCTTTGTCTCCCTACCCATTCGAGAAAACCAGTGGGGTATCCAGCCACCCACCCTATCCATTCACGCATGCACGGCTCCAAACCTCTGACTCCATGCATATCCTCAACTCTGCCCTCCACCACTCCTCTGGGTCACAGTGTCCTATCTTTACTTTTATTTTTGGAATTTCCACTCAGCAAGCTTTCTGGTGATTCTGGATGATTTTCATTTTGTCATTAAGTTGTAGTTTTGAAATTGTTGTGTAGGGCAGTAAGATAGGTGTTTACCTATGCCACCATCTTGGTTTCTGTAATTTTTATTTTTATTTTCTGTTCTGTCTCATTTCTCTAAACCTGATGTTGACCACAGGCTCAGGTAGAATATAAGAATACAAGTGATTTTTTTCCAGATAAATTAGTTAGTTTTAGAGTTTAGGTCTCAGTTGCTGTTAGAGATCTGTGTGGAAAAGGTCTGAGCATCTTTTGTGAAATAATACTTGACACAGAGCTTCTCATCAGCTTTTTAATAACTCACACTTTAATGTAAACAGACAGCCAAATATCACTACATATTCGAGGAATGTATCAAACATGAATGAGAGAAGCCAAGACCAAGCAACAGACAAAAATCTAGTTATAGAAAATAAATAAACAGGGAATGTTAGAAAACTTTTAAATAAATAAGATATCCCAAGAAGATATGAATCAAAAAAAGTAATCATAAAAATTAAGCAAACAAAAAGAGCATTTGGAATTTAAACACACAATAGTAATTAAAAATTCAAATGAACACTTAGAAAATAAAGTTGTAAAAATGCTCATAAAATTGAAAAGATAGGTAGGTAGAAATTAGGAGAAAAATAAGATAGACTTGATACTTTAGTGAATGAAATTCAATATATGACAATAAAGGAATTGGGCCTCAACCAGCAGTTGGATGTCTCCTGAGAGATCCTGGATTAGAGAGGATACAGGCCAGGCTGAGAGGACTGCTCCCCTCCCTTCCCATACACAAATTTCATGCACTGGGCCTCTAGTAAAGAATAAAAGGCAAATATAGAGAATGAAGTCAATATAGGAAGAAACAGTTTATTTTTAACTGTAGGGAAAAAATACAAGAAGGAAATATAATCACAATACAATACTTGGCTCTGTAATAAAAAATGTAATTGACACTTAATATATTGAAAATACAGAAATTGTAGGCATGTGCCCAAACAGGAATTCTCTAAAATTAAAAGAAAAGAATAAGGTGTAGCTACATTATTTATAAATATGAAGACTAACCTTGGAAGAAATTACTTTAAATGTTGAAAAAAATTTCTTTGCAAATTAGGAGTTTACTTTCTCTTTGTTTTTAGATAAGAGTATATAGGACATTTATGGATGATTTTTAAAGACTTCTAATAAGACATACTTTTTGAAAAGTATGTATCACAGAAGTATATAAGCATTAGTTTATATAATTACTAAAAATAGGATATGCACTTATTTTCCACATTTTCTCAAAAATTATATAGTAATTATTAACAAATATGAAATATTAGACAACATTTGACTTATTTAAAAGTTGAAAAGATATTGGAAGGCATACTTGTCATGAAAAACAATTTTGTCCTCTTATTAAGTTTTATTTCTTCTCTGTTCCTCACCCAGTGACCATCTTCTCATTAGGCTATTAACCCTAAGTTTTTTTAAAATTTTATTTTGTACTTAATTATGACTATGAACTTTACTTTTATATTACATTTCATTGTTTTACTTTTCTCTGTGTTATCTTCCCACTGAGAATTCAAATTTCTTGTTTTATATCTCTGCTCATGGTAAGGCAGTATTCACTCTCCCTCTTTGACTATTCCCCATTTCTTATTAGGCGCATGTGTATGTTTGAATATAAGTATATTGAAAGTAGAACATATGATTTTTAGATAATAGCATTTCTTGAGTACTAGGAGAACTTGGTATCTTACAAAAACAAACCTCAATGTACTTAAAAAACTAGACTGACTCCATATCACTGAAAACAGACCTTTAGTAGCTTCTCACTCCATTACCCATAATCGAATAGAACCATTGTTAGGCAGAGAGCAACATGCTGAAAATAGATTCAAGTTACAATGCTTATGTAAACAGGGTAGCATCATACCATATATCTTAATTGCTTGAACATGTATCTACTCATAAAGAATCTATTAGGTGACAGGTTTCTCATATCGTAAAGTGGAATCTTCTAGTCAAAACAAATCCATTATTCTAGCACATTTCATGTTCATTGAAGAGTCATTTATTAAATAGGTTTTCTGTTGACTAAAAAACAGATTTACAATTCAGGAGCAACCCATTGCCTAACATGTTTTCAACTCACTGAAACAGATTTACTGCTCAGAAACAGCCCATTATCTAACATGTTTCCAGTTTACGGAAAATAGATTTATAACTTAGACATTGCCCATTATCTAACACAGTTCCAACTCACTGAATATTGATTTAGAATTCATAATCAGTCCATTATCTGACAAGTTTTCAGCTCACTGCACAGATTTGCAAATCATAAACAAGCTATTATCTACCACATTTCCAGCTCACTGAAAGTAGATTTATAGTGTATAAACAATCCATTATCTTACCTCTTCCAGTTCACTGATGATTGATGCAGGACTCGTCAAGACCCCTAGGAGCCAAGGTTATACACTGGATATGAAATAAATAAATAAACAAATTAATAGCCTCTATTTGATGTACTTATATCAATAGATATACCTTGATATTTAATAATTTTTATGCTCAAACTTCAGATTGTATATTAAAAAAATCAGGTGACTTTAAAAGTATAACAACCATATATTTTGTGTATTGTTAAACATTTATGTCTATATTTATGAGAATTCAGATTATAAAATAATACTATTAAAATGATTATTTTTACAGATATGTTGCCTTTTTATAACCTTGACTTCTAAAGATTGCTTCATTTTTCCTCTTTTACAGTATATAGAATCATTAAAATACATTAACATTTTTGAATTGTCAGTATACTGAAATCTAAGTTGGTAAAAATGAATAAATTAAAAAAAACACAGAAAAACTTCCTCTGAATATAAATTTTACATCAAACATGTTTACTGGAAAGGTAATTTATTTTTATATTATCAATGTGAAGAGACCATTTTTTATTCTGCAGTATCTAGAAACTAAATGTTTAAGTTTTCCTTTAAATTTATTATTACTGTTTTATTCAGTGTTAACCAGCTCAAACTTGTGAAACTACAATGAAAAATGTTTTATTTAAGATGATATGACCTTAAATACAAAATCCTAAGTACATAGTTTTAAATACCACATATTAACTTATGAATGTATTATATTACTTAAACTTTTTATTATAAAAATTTTCAAATTGCAAAAAAAAATCGAGAGAAGTATACTTAATCCCATGGATCCATCCATCAGTCAGGTAGAATCAGCATTTGGCCAATTTTGCTTCATCTATTCAATCTCTTCCCTCATGCATACTATATCATTTGATTACTTTTAAAAAAATATATTTTATTAATTTTTTATAGAGAGGAAGGGAGAGGGATAGAAAGTCAGAAACATCGATGAGAGAGAAACATCGATCAGCTGCCTCTTGCACACCCTCTACTGGGGATGTGCCCACAGCCAAGGTACATGCCCTTGCCTGGAATCAAACCTGGGACCTTTCAGTCTGAAGGCTGACGCTCTATCCACTGAGCCAAACCGGTCTCGGCTCATTTGATTACTTTTAAGAAAATTCCAAATAGCATATTATTTTATTATTAAATGTTTCAACAAACATCAGTAAGAGATAATGAGTTTTGTTTTCACATAATCAAAATAATATAATGCTAAAGTAAAATAATCCCCTAATATCTGTAATTTTTATCAAGCTTACTGATGATCTCATATATGCATTTTTATAATTGATTTGTTCATGGAAACTTTCACATCATATATATTTACTGAGCAGTTTGTTTTTATGCTATCATTGTTAAAATACCATATGTTTACCATATATACAATTTCTCTTCTATTTCCAATACTGTCCTAGAGTTTACCCATATTTGTTGGGTGGAATAATTATTCAGTACAGTACATAAAACATGTAAAATAAAAAATGCAGTTATGGCATTTTTAGGTATAATTTTTAATCCTCTCCCAAGATTATGTTTATTGCTTTTATAGATAGGGGAAAGGAAAGGGAAAGAGAGAGAGAAACATTGATCAGCTGCCGTCCATACGATGGAACCCACAACCTAACTATGTGCCCTGACCAGGAACTGAGTCCAAAACCTTTTGGTGTACTGGATAAGGCTCCAACCAGCTGAGCTGCCTGGCCACGGTGGATAGCATTCTCAAGGCAGGAATGATTAGACCCTTTCCTTGTCCTCAGAGATTAATTCCCTTATTTTCATGATTCTCATTGATCTAAGAAACTAAGTTTTTTATGAAAGACACAACACTCAGCATAGAATAGCTCTCAGTAAATAATCGTTCAGTTAATAAAGGGACAAAATTAGATTAGTAGCAGGAAATTTTCCTAAGGTTTACACTGGCCCTATATGTATAATGATGAGGAAATCGGTGAGTGTCTGAATCTCACTGACTTTCTTCATCAATAAGACAATTATAACGATTCCCTATTTATGGAAAATTGTGTTTTCTATCAAGCTGCCCACTCCCTGTATCATGGAATAATTTCCTTTTACTGCAAAGTTAAAATAAATATTAAGTAAAATATTTTATATGCTTATTTTTCAAGATACATAATGTAATTTTTAACCTCAGAGATGTATAAGTATTTTTATATATAATGTTTTAGTGTGTGCCTATCAGCCAGACTGCATTTGATATGATAAAATAACTTGACCTGTATCAAAACTATAAAAGATTTTCAACTTAGAAGGAAGAAAATATTCCCAGTTTTAATTTAAACTGACCATTTTGTGATATATCACCTAAATTTATACTCCTGTTTCTAGAATATGTTATTGTAAAGTTTCATTTCTAATTGATCTCAATTTAGCTCCCATGGGGGTTGCAGTTTGTAGTTTTCTTCAGTGGTACATGCTCTGTAGTTTTGTTGGCAACATTGTCTTTTAAGTTTTACAGCATTATTGTGATAACAGAGGCCTGATGCACGAAATTAGTGCAAGAGCAGGCCTTCCTTCTCCCGGCTGCCAGAACTGGCTTCACTCTGGCACCCAGGACCCGGGCTTCCCTGGCAGCTCTGGCTTTGTCTGGAAGGTCGTCCAGAAGGATGTCCAGACTAATTAGCATATTACCCTTTTATTATTATAGATAATTGACATATAACATTGTGTAAGTTCATTTGATATATTTTATATGTAGTTTAGCCATCACATAATTACCATTTCTCTTTTTGTGGTGAAAATATTAAGGATCTACTCTTTTAGCAACTTTTAAGTATTAATTATAATTACCATGCTGTATGGTAGATACCCAGAACTTCAACTTAAAAGTGGAAGGTTATAACTTTTCACTGACATCTCTTCGGGTATTTTTTTTAACATTTTACTTACAAAAGCAAAACAAACATCTCAAAGATTATATAACCTTTCCTGTTTGTTTTTTCATAGAATGTATTCCTATTATAGTTTAAAAGTAATGAAAATTCCACAGTGAAACCAGTAAGCTTTTTTAAATGAATCTATAATCAAAGGAGATTACACATCTACATAAACACAGACACACTTGCCACATACAAACACAGACACATTTTATGCAAGCATAAAAATCAAAGGTAGTGCATAAAAGTATGATACTAGCTAAAAACAATAGCTTCTAACAAAGCAAGTATTAGAAAGGGGAAAAAGCAACAGAGAGAATCTTCTTGTATAAGAACACATTTGAATGATCTATACTAATAAAAAGGTAATAAGCTAATTAGACTGGGTATCTTTTGGACATCCTTCCCGACAAAGCCACAGCGGTGGGAGCTGAGGCAGAGGTGGTTAGGAGCAATCAGGTTGGCATGGGAGAATGGTTAGTGGTGATCAGTCTGGCAGGGGTGATTAGGGGCGATCAGGCCAGCAGAAAAGAGTGGTTAGGGGCAATTAGGCAGGCAGGCAGGTAAGCTGTTAAGAACCAGCAGACCCGGATTGTGAGAGATGTCCGACCACGGATCAGGCCTAAATCAGGAGTCGAACATCCCTCAAGGGGTCCCAGATTGGAGAAGGTAGAGGCCGGGCTGAGGGGATGCGCCCCCCCCACCCCACTCCTTGTGTACGAATTTTATGCACTGGACCTCTAGTATGATGATAAAGGTAATTTTTTAAAAGAAAACTTTGCCATGGCCCTTGCAAAAAAATTTTTTCCCCTTTAATGTTTTCCTTGCATAATCCATTTTATCAACGAGAATATACATGGTGAATTCTCTAGTCATTCCCTGCAGATTGTTAAGGCAATGTCCTACAACAGTGCCACAATAATGTGCAATCACAATTTTCTAGTACATCTCTTTTAAATAAAAAAATGTGAAGGTTCTACATCTCAAGTTATATACTGTCACAAAATCTGCCAAAGGGTTTTGACATTACAAGATCTGCTGGCAGTAGGTCCACACTTTTTATGGCAGTGATGAGAACAGTTCTAAAATCATTGAGGAGTAGGAGAAAGAACAAGCGTCAATAACTTTTTATTGTGGTCTGACACAAATGATTCATAGTCTCAGAATTATAATATGACATTTATTGAGTTCCCCATGTACCAAATGAGATATTAAACAAGTTAAACTTGTCCCTTTGGGAATTAAGCTATAAAAGAGAAATATTTATATATTGTTTATTCTTTTAGGCAAGATACATCAAATGCTTTTGTATGTCAATTACTTTTCTGATCTCTCATGGAATACAGATAAATAAAATACAGTCCCTGTCCAGGAATCTTTTCCTTCCCCTAGGAATAACAAATCTGAAGGGCTTTAAACAAATTTATGAATAAATGACACAATAGAATAATACCCAAAGGATAGAATGATTTGCTCATCTGGCGGGACTAGAGTAGAGATGACTGAGAAGCAGGCCAGGAGAAACATTAAAAAGAATTAACATTCATGTGAACAAAATATAGGGTGAGAAAAACTAAAGAAGTCTGTGAAGGCTTGAAAGACTTTTTTTCTCCATCTAAGTTTAAGGTAAGAACAAATACACAGAAAAGCAAGAGTCAGGAGTCAGACCATGGAAGTCAGAATCAATCAATTTCTCTCTCTCTCTCTCTCTCTCTCTCTCTCTCTCTCTCTCTCTCTCTCTCTTTCTCTTGTTTCAAGTCACTCTCTCCCCACCCTCTCTCTGCCACTCTGCCTCTCTCTCTTATTTAATGAAACTACTTGGATAACATAGCTTTAGAGCTCTTACTCTTCTAAGCATGGCATTTTAATATTTATTAATAGATTAATTAAAACAAGAATTTACTTTTAGAGGTGCAAATTGAAAATTTACTGATAAAAGGATTATCTCTTGGATTGGTTTTATCCTAATCCAGTGGTGCATTGAGAATGGGAAAACAGGCATTTTATAGATGAACCAAGATTGGCCATATGTTGATACTAGTTGAAACTGATACATGGGTCCTTGAGGGTTCATCAAACTTCTCTATTTCTGTGTTTATTTAAAATATTCCATAGCAAGAGTTATACATATAATATATTCATAAAGTTATATATATTTGCAAAATATACAATGTTGATTATTTTAATAGTTATCTATCTCCAGCTATAGTCTATGAATTTCTTAAATAGTAAGGGCTATATAATTTAGTGTTTATTACAGTTAATTAAGAGAAAAGTACAACTTCATAATACTAAATTGAGTGCAATGATTCCATGAAATATATAAGAATTACCAGTAAAAGTGTGAGAAAGGGAATAAGCCTTATTTATTTATTTATTTATTTATTGTCTGCTTAGATGAGTTTAGAGTTATAACAGGGACTTTACTACTATGGCAAAAGTCTAAATGGTAAAGGCCAGATTTCTCCAATGTTAGGGAGGGAAGTCATTGTTTTTATAGACAGTAAATTAAAAGTAAACATAATGCCAGGAATGAAAAGATTCCATCAAAGGGACCAGTAAGTGTTAATAGAGCAGATAAGTATGCTGACTAGGTTTGACATGCATGTAATTTTAGAGTTTGTTTTAATTGTACCAAATAAACAACTTTGCTATGAATATTTTATGGTTATAGAGGTTTTGGGGATTTTGTTTTCTTGAACAAATATAAGGACCTAGAGAAATGTTGGTTCAGGATAATTTAAAAATTTTTTATTGGAAATATAGAAGATAAAATAGACTATTACAATCAAGGTTAATGACTACTACTTAGACAGTATTTGGAGACTACCACTATATATATATATATATATATATATATATATATATATATATATATATATAATGTGGGATTAGCTTAAATAAGCCTTTTTATACTGATGAACCAATAAATTCTTAATTGAGCATCTAGCATTTTGAGCATAATTCCAAGGGGGCTGGAATTATTGAGAGACATGAGATCGTTAATGATTGTAATGTGATTGAAATTAAGAACCCATAAAAGTTTATCTTATTTAATCTTGAACTACTCTGCCTATTTAAGAAACCTTGGGCATGATTTATTTAATGATATCATATGATTGTACTTACCAGTGTTTGAGAAAGAGCAATGCCTTGACAGTAGTGATCTAGTAACAAGTATGAACAACACAGAGAGCAGATATTTCTTTATGACAGTAAAAGACCCTTTGCAATATGTTTCACGTGTCAAACAATCCATTTTTGCTTAGCATTCCTTGTTATTCTCATAATGTTTTGCTTTGCATTATTGAGTGAGCATAATTTCTCTTAGACACATGGCCAAAAGTAAAGTAAACTTGAGAAATCACATTTATAACTTCAGTCTATGTGATTGGAGAAAAAAATCATCTGAATTAGTAATAAATATAGCTATTCTCACTCAGAGGAAAATGCTTCAAATCGATGAAGTAAGAATAATATTGAGCATTTTGAAAAAGTGCAGAGAAAAATCTTAATGGAATAGTTTATCTTTTAATAAGATGTAACACCCGTTTATTCAACTTGTCTAATTAATATTCAAAACTTGTGTTAATAATCTTTTAAATACCTAATAAAAAGCAAGGTCTTTTACATTACATGCATATTAATTCTCATAAAATATGTCACAAGTATAAATATTTTTATTTTCTGAAATTATTCATCTTTAATGTCATAATTTGTTCATAGTAATTATAAGCTATTTTTAATCACAATTATTGAATTTCCTCAGTTTCCCCCTTATAATAGTAATCAAGTTCTTTGAGGAAAAGTTGTATAATCCAGAGAAGTGTAAAAATATATTTAAATTTGACCACCTATATATATCTACTGTTAACATTTTGATTCATTTCTTTTCACTATTATTTTGAAATTTTACTTTTATTTTTATTAAAGTTTTATGTACTTACAGTTTTTAAAATCAAATAGTTCTATAAATTCTATAAAAATGCAATAAATTCTCCAGTGTTTCAGTCCTCATTACCATTCCTTAGATGCAGTTACTTAAAAATCTTTTAGTTGTTTCTTTCCATATGTGTTCCCATATATATTTATAAATGACATATAATATCCCTACATTTTTATAATCCAGTTTTATATATTATATTTCACCTTCAAATATGAACAAAAAGGATTTGGCTTTCTTACATAGCTTACAGACTTTCCAACCTAAATATATTTCCTACCTCATACTTCCAATATTTTCATATTACATTTATATTTAACTAGGGGCCTGGTGCTAAAAATTCATGCACTGGGGAGGGTTCCCTTAGCCCAGCCTGCCCCTCTCACATACTGGAAGCCCTCAGGGGATATCCTACTGATGGTCCCTGTTGGGTGCGTACCTAAGCCGCAGTCTGGCCTCCCTTTGTAGGAGGCCACTGGGCTGATCAGGGGAAGGCACTAGCTCCATCACCCCACTGCTGCAGCTACTGCCAGCCACCACAACTGCCAAGGTGTTTTCATCAACATGGACTCCAGTCCCTTCACCATGAAAAATGACAACTTTCAAGATGTGTCTTTCATAGGATATGATATTTCTTTATTTTTCTTTTTATCCTCACTTGAGGATATGTTTCCATTGATTTTTTTCCCCTTCCCTCTGATCTCAGGCTCAACCCCTGCCCAAGCCTAAAGACTCTGCCCCAGGCCTTAGGCTTGGGGAGTAGGCATCCCCCACCCCTTCCATCACAGGCTCAGCCCCTTCCCAAGTCTAAAGCATCAAGCTAGGAGTGACCTGGGTACCAAAGAGGTTCCCGGGACCCATGTATGTTTGCAAATTAACTACCATCTTTGTTGGGTTAATTTGCATACTCAACTGATTGGCTGTAGTTATAGTGGAGATACATTCAATTTACATGTTTCTCTATTATATCATTACTCATCCGATATAATGCAAGCCTAATATGCTAAGTGACTGGTAGCCCATTCAACCATTCAAAACACAATATGCTAATGATATGCTAAGACTGCTCAACCCCTCACTATGACATGCACTGACCACCAGGAGGCAGAAAGTCTAGTGGTCAATTATTTGCTATGACATGCACTGATCCCCAGGGAACAGAGTTCCAACTGGTAGGTCAGCTTGGTGTTAGAGTCTGGCCATTCTGGACTGAGCAGGAAAGGATAGACACACCCTGGAGCCCTCCCACAACCCCTCCTCCCAGCCAGCCTGACCTCCAATTGGCCCCCAACACCCTGATCAAGGACAGGGCAGCCAGATACTGTCTTCAGCCCCACCCTTGATGGGACCCCATTGCATCAGGCTGGCAGGACCACACCTGTGCACAAGTTTGTGCACCAGGCTTCTAGTTACATTATAATTATATACATTTTTATGATGGTTAAACTGTACCATATTATAATTATATTTTTATTCTTACATAACTTTCTATTCTTTTGATTTTATAATCTATTTCTCTCTTGTGCTATCTCTATTTTACCTATTACTATTGCACCATCATATTTTCTTAACAGATTCGTATATCTCCTTGCAATACTGTGCTCCAAAATATTCAAGGGAGCAAACTTTTGCCTCACATTTCTTTCTTTTTTTTTTTTTAATGTCAAAGCTAAGCACTTTATTTTTTTTTCTTTTTTTTAATCTTTATTGTTCAGTTTATTAATTACATTGTTTCTCCGTTTTATCCCCCTATAGCTCCCCTCCACCCTGTACCTATCCCACCCTCCACCCTCCCCCCCCCCTCCCCACTGTCCTCTCCCATTGTTGCTAGATTTTTGTCCAGTCTCTTGCTGCACTTCCCACACCCCTTTTCTCCCCAAGAATTGTCAGTCCATTCCCTCTCTATGTCCATGTCTCTGTTATATTCACCAGTCTATCCTGTTCAACAGCCTATCAATTCACTTGATTTTTATGTTCATTTGTTGATAGATGTATATTTGTTGTTCATAATTTTCATCTTTACCTTTTTCTTCTTCCTCGTCTTAAAGAATATCTTTCAGCATTTCATATAATGTTGGTTTGGTGGTGATGAACTCCTTTAGCTTTTTCTTATCTGTGAAGCACTTCATCTGACCTTAAATTCTGAATGATAGCTTTGCTGGATAGAGTAATCTTGGTTGTAGATTCTTGCTGTTCATCACTTTGAATATTTCTTGCCACTCCTGTCTGGCCTGCATTGTTTCTGTTGAGAAATCCGCTGACAATCGTATGGGTGCTCCCTTATAGGTAACCAACTGTTTCTCTCTTGCTGCTTTTAATATTCTCTCTTTGTCTTTTGCTCTTGGCATTTTAATTATGATGTGCCTTGGTGTGGTCCTCTTAGGGTTCCTATATATTGGGGTTCGGTGCACTTCTTGGACTCCTAAGTCAATTTCTTTCACCAGGTGTGGGAAGTTTTCAGTCACTATTTCTTCAAATAGGTTTTCATTGTCTTGGCCTCTCGCTTTTTCTGGCACCCCTATAATTCGGATGTTGGTATGCTTGAGGTTGTCCCAGAGGCCCCTTACACTATCTTCAATTTTTTGGATTCTTTTGGTTTCTTGCTTTTTCAGCTGAGTGGATTTTCCCTCTTTGTATTTCAAATCTTTAACTTGGTTCTTGGGGTGCTCCAGAACACTTTTAGGTCTTTGTATAATATTTTTTGTTTCCGTCAGTGTATGCTTAATTTCTGGTTGGTCCTTTTTCATATCCTTGAGAGTCTCCTTTATATCCTTGAGGGTTTCTTTTATTTCCTTGTAGGACTCATTCATTTCCACATTGGTCTTGATCATTTCTTTGCAGCTCTCCTTTATATCCTTGAGGGTGTTGTTCATTTTCTTGTAGGACTCATTCATTTCCTTTGTGGTCTTGCTTATTTCCTTATAGGCCTCGTTCTTTTGTTGGAGCCTCTTAAAAAACCCTATTACCGTGGTTTTGAATTCCATGTCCAGTGGTTTTTTTTCCTCCATTTCTTTCACATCTGATTTCTTTCCATGTTGCTGCATGGTGGCTGCTTCCCTGAGTTGGTCAATTAGCTTTGTGTGGTAGACTTCCTACTAGGGATAGTGGCTCAGCCTCCCCGGTTACCTGAGGTGGATATGGGCTGCACAGTCTTGCTGAAGTTAAGCTCAGTTAATCGTTGTTAGCACTTGGAGGGTTGACCTCCAGGCCAATTGTCTGTGAAGCTCAGCTGTGCTCAGGTTGGGTGGGCAGAGTCTCTGGGCCAAGCAGACAGTTAGCTCCGCCCTGTGCGGCCCCAGGGACTCTGTGCGGGGGGGCAATGGCTGCCAGCACCTCTGAGAGAAAGCTGCTGTGGAGCTCCACCGGCTGCTGGCTGCTGGCTGTCGGGGAATTCAGACTTTCCCAAAATGAGTCTGCATGCGCAATGTCTCATTCAGGGTCGTAAAACAAAGCAGTATGACGGTTTTCCGAATGAGAGACAAGTTGTAGATCGCTCTCTGCGCTGTCACGCGGCCGAGCTGTTCGTGCGGGAGCTGCCTTTTCCACAAGCCGGGAGACCCGGCAGCACCCGAGCTTCGGTGTGCCCTCCCACTGTCCAGTTTTCACCCCGTGTGATAGTGGGTTCTCTGGACTTCGCCCAGAGCTGGAGAATCAGTCCAGTGGGACGCCTTTGTCTCCCCGTTCGAGAAAACTGGCCGGTTTTCAGCAGCCCGCCCTCTCTGCTGGCGCGCTCTCCAAACCTCTCTCTGTGTGAATCTTTCAACCTGTTCGCCACCGCTCCTCCGAGTCACAGTGTCTTATCTTCACTTTTATTTGTTGAGTTTTCACTCGGCGAGCTTTCTTTGCCGCCATCTTAGTTCTCCCTGCCTCACATTTCTTAAAAACGCCTGCTTTGTCTGTCTTTAGTTTATTGTTGTATATCCTAGGAG
This sequence comes from Antrozous pallidus, assembly GCA_027563665.1. Taxonomy (NCBI): domain Eukaryota; kingdom Metazoa; phylum Chordata; class Mammalia; order Chiroptera; family Vespertilionidae; genus Antrozous; species Antrozous pallidus. The sequence goes on from CM050508.1 coordinate 76,639,336, forward strand.
CTTTTCCTCAAATTTATCTTTCAATCTATTTATTGATTTTTAAACTTTTTGCTACCATGTTTTAATTTCCAAGAGCTGCTTTGGAGATATTCCTTATAGTATTTTGTTGTATTTCTTCATTCTTTGTTTTCTTGAAATTTTTCAATGTATTTTTTTTTTCTTTTCTGTTGTTGTTGTTTTGGGCCTTTAATGTCAGAGCTGTTCCTCAAATGCATGATGTTATTTATTTGTCAACTGTTAGCCACAGTGTATATCTTTGCTCAGAATGCTGACTTCACCCTAATTTTTTGTTTTATTTGGGGAGGTTTCACACTCAGCTATGACTAAAGTTTCAAAATTCAAATTTTCTCTTAATCAGCTTCTCCACAGTGTATTTCTCATATTCTGTCAGCACCTGTTAAGTGCTCTGACTTTCAACCAATCCTTTTCAGAACCATTTGTACCCTGACATCAGTGATACCTGCAATTTCTAATTCCTGGGCATTTTTAGGGTTTTGCATTGATAAAATAATTACAGATGATTAACATTCATTTTCTCAAGTCCGAGAAGGTATTCACCACTAGTGTTTCAAAATTTCAAGTTATAATTAATGTTGACATTTTTGCTAGAAATTCATTTTTCAAGCTTGTGTATGTGTATATGCAATTTTTATAATATTTTTTATTGATTTCAAAGAGGAAGAGAGAGGGAGAGAGATATAGAAACATCAATGATGAGAGAGAATCATTGATTGGCTGCTTCTATATCAACCCCCACTGGGGACTAAGCCTGCAACCCAGCCCTTGACCAGAATTGAACCTGGGACCTTTCAGTCTGCAGGCTGACACTCTATCCACTGAGCCAAACCCACTGGGGCTGTGTGTATGCATTTTAATATATTTACTTTCAGATGTGGAGATTGGAAGGATGTGGTAAATGTTGTATTTGATCTTCCATGTTTAACTGGAAATATTTTCAGCTTGTTCCCTTACGTGTACATATGGAACTAGCATACACTATGAGCTCTGTATTTATAGCTTTCTATTAACATGAGACACATACATAGATAGCAATAATGTTTATACATAAATACCCATTTTACATACGAACTCATCTCTGTTTTGTTAAATGTTATCTACTAAATGTATTGTGAAAATTGCTGTCCAGTTCATGCTTACATGTACAGTTAATTCAGAAATGACCAAAACTGTGGATGGTAATATTACAGCACAGATACCCAGGCATCACTATAATACTTAATTTTGTTAGTGTAATAGCAAGATTGTCATTCATTTTCTTCCAAATATAACTGTAAGAGTTTAACATTAAAATTTAAAATATAGCAGAGGTTTCCATTCATAAAATTATAGTGTATAAATTATTATATAATTGAAGTTAATGGCAGTTAATGGCATAAACTCGTTCCCTACAAGCACATTTCAGAATCAATTATTTTAATGCCATTTAATTTGTATACCTTATGTTTATCTATTAATAAATAAATATATTTACATGGAAGATGTTTATTCAAATTGGATAGACATTTCTGTATCCTAATATTTTCCTACCATTTATTTTATACTAGTGTCATGGTGCATGGATTCATGCACATTGAAAGGAAACTAATTAGAAGAAATATTTTAATATCTCTATTCATGTCTTGCTAATGAAAAGAAAATAGAATTCTACCAAGTCTCCTATCTACCTACTCAAGGACTTCTGTGAAGAACAAATGATATGAGGCACAGGAAAATGATTCACAAACATTTGGTTAAACTGTGAAATGTTTGCACCTGGTTATGAAATAAGTCAGGTTCCTGGACTGAAGAAACTCTAAGGATGCTAGTCACTAGGGAGAGGGAGCCAGGTGTTGCTACATGATGTCATTACCTGGTGCCCATGGTGACCATTTCCAGGCTGGGCTGGGCTGTGGGCTGCATTTTGTGCCATGGGGTCTCCACAGCATTGGCTGCAATTTGATGGGGTGTTGCTATGGGGTGGTGGTGGTGTCCCACTTGGGGAAGCCAAGTGTTGTTTTATCAGTACCAGGTCCATTGTGCCAGTTATTTTTAAAATAGTGGCCTGGTACATGAAATTCATGCACATTAAAAGAGAATTAATTAGAGGAAATATTTTAATATTGCTATTTTCCCTTTCTCTATAATAGAAGTGTTAGAGATGAAAGAAAATTAATAAAATGTATATGAAAATCTCTATTCCTGTCAGAGTCTGGGGCATGCCACGGGACCCAGAGTCAAGTCTCTGCCTACCCATGTTCACCTTGAAATCAAGACCAGGACTCGGCCAAGACCAGGACTCAGCCAGCCCCACCCCCATGAAGCCCTGCAGGGCAGGGGTACAGCCTCGGGTCCCCCATCAAGTCCTTTTGGCAGGGAGCATGGCCTCAGGTACCCCAGCATAGCTTTAGGTCCCCTGGCCAGGCACCAGGTCAGGGTGTGCAGCCTCAAGTCCCCTGGCCCAGCCTCATGTCCCTCGGCCCTGGCACCAGGGCAGGAGGTGCAGCCTTAGGACCTCCAGCTTGGCTTTGGGTTCCCCAGTGCTGAGGTGGGGGATGTGGCCTCAGGTGTCTTGTCAAACCCCTCCAGGTAGGAGGTGCACCCTCAGGTCCCCTGACCCAGTGCAAGAGCAAAGGGTGCAGCCTTAGGTCCCCTGGCCTGGCCTCAGGTCCCCAATCCCGACACCAGGGGACCTGGTGCTGCAGCAACGCCACCGCCACCACTGCCGTGCCTTGGCCCCACCCCCAGCTCACGTCGCTCGGCCCCGCCCCCAGCTTCTGATTGGCTGGTAGCATAGTGAAGGAATGGTCAAATTTGTATGTTTCTCTTTTATTATATAGGATGGCCAGTGCACTTCATAGCAGTTCCTGCATTGAGTGTCTGCCCTCTGGTGGCCAGTGTGTGTCATAGCTACCAGTTGGATGGATAAACAGTTAGCCTTTTATATAGAGAGATATATAAGTCATCACATATCTTCCTAAAGTATGCCTTTTATGGCTACATCACACTTTATCAAATGACTATATTGTATTTTCTTTTATCGTCTATACTCATAAATGGGTAATATGCTAAGTAGAGTGATGTCTTCCAGACAACAATCCAGACATCCTTCCAGGCTCCAACCTATGTACCCCTTCCTCAGACTGTTCATCCGTACCCTTTGAAATTTCCTTTATAATTATGAAGAGTATAGATGAACAGTCAGAGGAAAGGGTACATAGGTTGGAGCCTGGAAGGGTTCCTAGGGCAGAATCTTCTGCACCATCACCAACCTGGATGTTCATCAAATCTCCTAATTTTAGAGGTTTTACTTTTTAAATTTATTTTAAACATTTTTATTTAATTTTTTAGAATTTAATCTGTTTTCCCCTGACCCCTCCCTTTTCCCTTTTCACAAGTCAGTGGGGAGGTCTGAAAGTTCTAACACTTTAATCACGTGATTTTTCTGGTGATCAGCCCTGAGTTCCAACTTTAAGTTATCTCATTAGCATAAACTCAGTTGTGCTCAAAAGTGGTTCCTTATGAGTAAGAAAAACACTTTTTAAAAATATATGTATATATTTTTATTGGTTTTAAGAGGTAGAGGGAGAGTTAGAAACATCAGTGATGAGTCATTGATCAGTAGCCTCCTGCACACCCCCTACTGGTGATTGAGCCCACAACTTGGAGGTGTGCTCTTCATAAGAATCAGTCCCCAGGCTGATGCTCTATCCACTGAGCCAATTGGCTATGGTCAGAAACATATTTAAACTCAGGAAATTTTAAGGACTTAGAAGATTTGTGTCAGGAACTAGGGACAAACACCACATATATTCCTTATTATACTTTACTAGAGACCCAATGCATGAAATTTGTGCAAGAGTATGCTTTTCTTCCCCTGGCTGTCAGCACCAGCTTCACTCTGGCACCCAGGACACGGGCTGCCCTCTAGCAACTATCAGGCACCTGGGACCCAGATTCCCTCTAGCCCTGGCTCTGTCAGGAAGGACATCAGAATGACTTCTAGTCTAATTAGCATATTACCATTTTATTATTATAGATAGATTATTTCTTATTTTAAAGTCTATATATATATTTTTTTCTTCTACTAAAGATCATATGACTATAGTCATTAAATATACAAATTGATCAGAATGACTCTAAGATTGGGTATCTGTCACAGGTTTTCTTTCTTTTTTTAAATATCTTTTTTTAATCTTTATTGTTCAGTTTATTAATTACATTTTTCTCCCTATAGCTCCCCTCCACCCGGTACCCATCCCACCCTCCCCCTCACCTCCCCCTCCACTGTCCTCTCCCATAGTTGCATGATTTTTGTCCAGTTTCTTGCTGCACTTCCCACACCCCTTTTCTCCTCAAGAATTGTCAGTCCATTCCTTCTCTATGTCCATGATTCTGTTCTATTCCCCAGTTTATCCTGTTCATCAGATTATTAATTCACTTGATTTTTAGATTCATTTGTTGATAGATGTGTATTTGTTGTTCTTAATTTATATTTTTTACCTTTTTCTTCTTCCTCTTCTTAAAGAATATCTTTCAGCATTTCATATAATATTGGTTTGGCGGTGATGAACTCCTTTATCTTTTTCTTATCTGCGAAGCACTTTATCTGACCTTCAATGCTGAATGATAGCTTTGCTGGATAGAGTAATCATGGTTTTTGATTCTTGCTATTCATCACTTTGAATATTTCTTGCCACTCCCATCTGGCCTGCATTGTTTCTGTTGAGAAATCCGCTGACAGTGATATGGGTGCTCCCCTATAGGTAACTATTTTTTCTCTTGCTGCTTTTAATATTCTCTCTTTGTCTTTTGCTCTTGGCATTTTAATTATGATGTGTCTTGGTGTGGTCCTCTTTAGATTCCTATATTTTGGGGTTCTGTGCACTTCTGGGGTTTTTAAGTCAATTTCTTTCACCAGGTGGGGGAAGTTTTCGGTCACTATTTCTTCCAGTAGATTTTCATTATCTTGCTTTCTCTCTTTTTCTGGCACCCCAATAATTCTGATGTTGGTATGCTTGAGGTTGTCCCAGAGGCCCCTTACATCATCTTCAATTATTTGGATTCTTTTTGCTTCTTGCTTTTCCGGCTGAGTGGATTTTGCTTCTTTGTATTTCAAATCTTTGACTTGGCTTTTGCAGTCCTCTGGACTGCTTTACATCTTTGTAAAATATTTTTAATTTCAGTCAGTGTATGCTTAATTTCTAGTTGGTCCTTTTTCATATCCTCAGAGGTGTTGTTCATTTCCTCATAAGTCTTGTTCATTTCCTTGTAGTTCTCATTAAGTTCATCAGCCTTTTCTGGTAGCCTCTTGAAAAACCTTGTTAATGTGGTTTTGAACTCTGTGTCTAGTCGTCTTTTTTCCTCCATTTCTTTCACACCTGATTTCTTTCAATTTCTCTGCATTGTGGCTGCTTTCCTGAGTTGGTCCATTAGCTTTGTGTGGAAGATGTCCTCTAAGGGACAGTGGCTCATCCTCCCTATGCAGTGTGCAGCGTCAGCTATGCCCTGTGCTGCACAGGGGTCTCTGTGTTGGGTGTTAATGGCTGCAGGCACCTCCACGAGAAAGCCGCCACTGGCCTCTACCCGTTGCCAGACAACTCTGCCTCTCCCCAAATGAGTCTGCACACCCAAAGTCTCACCCAGGGTTGTAAAACAAAGCAGTCCGGTGGTCTCCTGAGTGAGGGAAAAAGTCATGAGTCCTCTCTGCGCAGTCGCACACTTTACACACAAACAGCTGTTCCAAGTTATGCGCACTCTCCTCAAACTCGCAGACCTCAGCTGCTCCCGTGTTTTAGCTTGCCTTTCCTGGACCTGGGACCTCTCCTGGAACTGGGGAATCAGTGCTGTGGGAGGCCTCCTCCCTCCCCATTAGAGAAAACAAGCCAGGTTTGCTTCAGCCCGTCCCTCACTACTCCCGTGCAAGGCTCCAAAACTCTCTCCTCACGTATCTTCAAGGCTTCGCATCGCTGCTCCTCGAAGTTACAGTGTCCTATCTTTACTTTCATCTGTGGAATTTTCACTCAGCCAGCTTTCCGGTGATTCTGGATGTTTGTTTTGTTGCTAAGTTGCAGTTTTGGAATTGTTGCATGGGCAGCAAGATAGGTGTTTACCTATGCCGCCATCTTGGTTCTCTCCTGTCACAGTTTTTTTCTATAATGTATTTTATCTCCTTCTGTGCAATGTGTCCAGTATATGGAGTCAAAATTATATTCGATTACTGTCTTTTTCCCCCTATTTTTTTGACCATGTTAGAATTTAATAGTATTTAATTTTCCATATCTCATATATTTTCACTCACTTTTAATCTCTGCAAATTCATCTGGGCAACTGCCTCAAATTTTTCTTTCTCATCAGTAATTCAGTTCTGATTGTGTTCTTTACTGCATCAGTTGTACATTTTAACATTGCCCTTGCATTACTGGATTTAATAACAATCTTTCCTTAATCTCAAATATCTCTGTTTTTATATCAGTCCTCTGCTTTTCACTAGCAGTTTTTTTTTCCTTTGTCTTTTTGCTACTCTTCCATGCTTTGTGTTTAATTGAATTTATTTATTTTTATTCTATGAGCTTTAGATATCAGGCAATTTTATAACATGTTCTTCTTTGCTTATCTATATTCAGAAGCATATTATTTTCTTAAGCCATTCAGATAAAAATGTTTCTTTTTTGAAGGAACTATATGTTAGAAGCATGTTATTATTTACTTTAAAGTTATTTTCTACTTTAAAAGGCAAACCAGTTGTTTGCTAATAATTAGGGTACATTGTTTGCCTTTGCTTCTACTTAAATAACTTTATCAAACCTTCACCTTAATGGCAGGATGAGATATGTCCCATGACCCATTCTTAGGTCTGTGACTCCTTCTACAGGTTCTAGACCATGTAATCTTTTCTTCCCATCAAAATAATCTGGTTCTATGACATATGACTTTTTTTGGTTTGGTGAACACTTTTTATTCTTTCATTTCTTTTGTCTACAACATTCATTGTTTTGGGAAACACGTCTCTCAGGTAAAATGAACATTCGCCAGTTTTCATCTCCTGAACTTACTGCTAGGTTGTTTAGTTGCTTCCTCAGATGGTTAAATATATATGTGTGTGTCTATATATACATATATACACATATATATATGTATATATATATACACATATATGTGTATGTGTGTGTGTATAAAATATGTTTACTATATATGTTTATTATAGTAATTATGCTGTACATTATATCCTTTTGACTATTTTGTTTTATAACTGGAAGTGTGTACCTTTTGATCACCTTTACCAATTTTTCCACCCTCCACATGTCCCACTACAACCCTAAAAATGAAGAAAGAAAGAAAAAAATTAAGAGCCATTGTTTGAAGAAGGGAGTTAAGTAAGACTCTCATTAATGGAAGGCTAATATGTTTGCTGTTCATATAGACTTAATATTTCTGAATAGGAAATAGATAATGAGATTGAGAAAATAATACATGTTATCTTAACATATTTATTCTTCTTTCCTTGGCTAAACATTCCTGTTATTGGTTGTGGTTCTTAATTCATCCCACTGGCCTTGTAAATTACAAGGTATGGGATATATCTCCATAATATTAGGAGCAAGTTTTTCAACATTGCTAGAATTTAGTGGCAATGTGAATTTTTACCTTGTATCTCCTATTTTTTTTCAAAGCCATTTTAGTAGGAGATACTGAATTATGAATATCCATCAGGAACCATTTAAATTAAGTTCCCAGCTTATTATATATTTAATAAATAAAATCTCTTCCCCCAGTTCTTTAGTTCTATTTTGGTGTAAAGAACTAATTTTAAATGAAGTGCTCTAGACATATTGTCCCTAAACTGTAATCTATCTAGCCAATCTATTGAATGATTTTTCTTCTTTTTTCTTAGTGCCAGATGAATTGCCTTTATACCTTTTTCGGAAGTATCTAATTAATCTTTGCCTTTTACATTAGAAAACAGAAAGTTTAAAATAGTATCTAGAAATTAAATCTAAAATATCTTCGTTTTCCAATGGAATATTGTTTTGGGAAAACTTCACATTTGCCCTAAGGAAAATAGCCTCTCCTGCAAAGTTTATTTTTTTAGTGTTATCTGTGTTTCCTTATCAGAGCACAGGAGGACTCTAAAAGTACATTTTATGGAAAGAGAAAAACATTATAAAGTAGTTTATTTACAAAAGCAACATAAAAATGGGTGTTCCTTATATAATATTCATGAAAGTCTATGAAATAAATAGAATGAGTTATCCTGAAGTGTATTTTCTATTACAAAAAAATAGTATGAACACATCAATTCATGTATACCTTCCCTTTTGTCATCAAATTCATAACCATTCGGGTGTATATTCCATCAGTTAAAGGGAATGAAAAAGTTTTAAAGCTGATGGCCACACAAGTAAATATAGCTCTTGTCATTTTCTTTTTTGGTGAGCTCTAATTTTATGGTTTAGTTTAATTAAAGGATCTAGAGATAAAAGAACCTATGTGATTCTGATGCTCAAATAACAAACATCCAAACTATGTTGTTTTAAGCCAGTTATTAATATATAATATAACAAAAAGAAACATTAAAAAAGCAAACTGGTCTAGCAGTTTTTACAAAAATCAGAAGCAATGTTCTGAGAGTCTGACAGAAAGGAAATTTATGTTTTTTAGATTTTTTTTTTCAATTACAGTTTAGCCTCAACAGTTCCATTCAGTAGCATAGGGATGACAAAAGAATGTTTGAAAAACTCTTCACTATTTCTTTCCTTGAAAGTGCTGTTGGTGGGATATAATTGCCCGTGACAGATAAAGGACAGTTGTGTTAAGGGTGTAGAACAGGAAGAATACTTAGAGAATGGAATTGACAGGAATTGATGGTCATTTGAGAGTGGTAAATGGAGAAAAGGAGGGAATATTTTATGCAACTTTTTATTTCTAACTTGAATTAATTGGGGAAATTAAAATTAAGATAGGGAATACTGAAGGAAGAACAGGTTTTGAGACAGCTGAGTTCAGTGTTACTAGTATATTTGTATAATATCATGGGCCTTGGAACTATCTATGCTGAATATATTTAAAAGGAAGTTTGAAATATTGTCCTAAAGTTCAGAAGTGTTTGAGGGAAAAAATCCGAATACATAATCTGATCAATTCTATCCTCCAAATATATATTGAGTTAGTCCTTTTCTCCCATCCATTGACAGTATCCTTGTCTCACTCATTATCATAATCAGTCATTGGAATGCAGCTGCAGACATTTCTAGACTCAATAAATGCTGTTCCATATAGCTGCCAGAATAATATGTTTCAAGAATAGAATTATGTCATTTCTCTGCTTAAAGGTTCTACATGGCAATTAAATAAAAATTCAGACTCCTTGCTGCATCTTAAAAGACTTTAATCTGGTTCCTGGGATCTAAACCATTTCTATGTAATTCTTGAGGCTTGAGGACAAATGGATTTCTTTCAGTTCTTCAAGCTGTCTCACTTCAGACTGTGTGCTATGTATAATCTTTTCTGCCTGGAAAGATCTTTCCCAACAGGTTATCTCTGAATCTAATCCTACCCTCTGCTTTCTCTCGTCAATCATTGTCTCATTCTTTCTATCTCAGTTTAAGCATTACCTCCAGATAATGACCCATTATCCCAGCTCTTCTCACACTCTCTACCCTATTCCACAACTCAGCATCATGTCTGTTTTCTTGATACATAGCACAATGTGTATTTTTTAAAATCTTATTATCTGTTTTGGATCTAACTTGTCCAGTATATTATGTGATTCACAAGAGCAGGAACCACATCTGATTTGTGTGAGCATATAGTTGGACCAAATTCCCATATTCCCTAGTGCCCAGGAGAGTCCTGTTTTGTGTCAGCTTACCTGGCATGATTGTTAATAAAACCTTAATATATTGTCACAAGAGTCTTACTTTGGATGATGAGTTATATGTCAGCTCATGATAGTAGACAATAAATATTTGTTGAATAAAAGAATATATGGGAGGCTCTAACACATAGGTATTAGAAAAAATATATAGGAAAAATAGGAGAATTTTAAGTGCAGACCTATGGCTCACTGACAGTATAAAGTATAGAGTAGAAAAAGCTATTTTAGGATTCCTAAAATTGTAGATATTTGTGTATATAGATATATGGGTATTTGTGTGATTTTATTTAACCTCTAGATAGAATGGTTCATAACGGTCTCTAAAAGTAGAGTCTCTAGAAATGATTTTTTTATTTCTATTTATTTGCCATTGATAGCTAAATGTTGTCTTAACATTTTAATTTTTTTAAATTTTGTTTTGTCTAACCAAATTTTCTTAAATTTCTTTGCAAATAAGTTATTTTACAATTGTTCTACTACTGGTAGATGGCATTTGGAAATGAAGAAGGAATTATATATTTATAATCTTTTATTTTATTGAAATATACAATTAAAGACATTTATCTGCTTGGTCAGTGTGGCTTAGTGTTTGAGCATTGACATATGAACCAGGAGATCACAGTTCGATTCCTGGTCTGGGCATATGCTCTGGTTATGGGCTCGATCCCTAGTGTGAAGCATGCAGGAAGCAGAAGATCAATGATTTTTCTCTCATAATTGATCTTTTTATCTCTCTCTCCTTCTCCCTCTCTGAAATTATTAAAAATATTTATCTTACTAAACCTATTCTTAAATCACCAGGAAATTAATATAAAAATAATACTGGAAAATTCAGGAATGTCATTAAAGGTTTTAGTTCAGAATTATTTCTTTTAATTATACCTTCTTACAGATCTAAAAATTCACTTAAAATAGTTAGGTATTTAATACTAGAGGCCTGATGCATGAAGATTCATGCAAGAATGGGCCTTTCTTCCCATGGCTGCCAGCACTGCCTTCACTCTAGACTGGAGCCTCCTTTCTGCCTTTGCTCCTGTGCAGAGATGCCCCTTTCTGCCTTCCCATGCTGCCCAGAGGCCCAGAGCAGTTGGGGCAGTGTGGAACGCTTATGTCATCACCATGGTGAAAACGCAAGCATCCTGCCCCCAGCTCCTTGGCACCTGTGTATGCAAATTAACCCACCATTTGTTGGGTTAATTTGCATACTCACTCTTGATTGGCTGGTGGGCATCACAAAGATATGGTCAATTTACATCTTTCTTTTTTATTAGTATAGATGTGTTAGAGAATAGGATTTCTTTTAGATATTTTACCTTCAAATATATATTTTTATGTATTTTATGTATTTGATATTGAGAAGTGGTATTGCTTTCTAAAAATTTGAAATTTCATTCATCATTCACTCAGAAAAATATTGTGTCCATTGGTCATATAAATGTATCTGTATAAACTTGGAAAATGTGTTAATTTTTTCTAAAATATTGAAAATATTTAAACATTTAGATTTCAAATTCTTTTTAAAGAAACACTTAATGCAAATTTTAAAAAATAATTTGCAGTTTGTTGGTTATATGATCTATAACATTGATTTATAACCTTAGAATATTCACTCCATTAAATGAAAAAATAAATAAAAAGATAATTTTTTAAATTATAACACATTTTCCCATTAGTGTTCAAAATACCAGACTTTCTTTCTCCAAAGCAAAAGTTTGATTTAACCATTCCAATTATATAAAAGTATCAAGAAATATCAAGAAGTTAATATTTCAATGATATATATTATATATATATATACACACATATATATACATTTGTGTTGTATATATAAACACATGCATAGGTATATATGATATAAATATAGATTAGCTAGATATAGATAGATGATATAGATATAGATATAGATATAGATATAGATATAGATATAGATATAGATATAGATAGATATGTGTACATATGATTATATACTTCTAAAACAAACATATATATACATCTTTCACAAACATCTAGACATAGGCATATCATATATATCTGTGTGTACTCATGCACAAGCATTTACATTTATGTATATATCTATTCAAGAATGATGCTAAAACTTTAACTTTATTTCAAAATAAACAATACAGAGATCTATGCTAAGGAAAGTAAATTTTAAAAGAGAAATATTTGCCTTTTCTTTCAATATTAAAAAATGACCAGTTTATATTTGTTAACATTCAAAATTACTAATGCTATGTGTAGATTGTATTTATAGAGAAATGGGTCTAGAATAGAGGAGGCAGCCAAGTATAAAAAAAATAGATGGACTTTGGCCTCAGACATATCTGATTTTGAATACTACTTTTGGTATATTATGAAAGTCATTTAACTCCATGATCTTCAGTTTCATCACCTCCTAAATTAATATCACAACATTACAAGATGCTATACTAGCTATAGTACATAAGTAAGCAACAGTTAGGAACTCAAAATACAACGTCTATTCTCACTGCTCAAGCTTGTTGTGGCCAGATCCATCTGTCAGAATTTTATCAGGATATTCACAGACCCAATTATATTCAGAGGAAGACTATCAGGATTATTTTAAAGCCTAGGCTTGTGAGAACTAGCTATATACTGTATAGCCTTGGCAAATAAATGCTTAATGCATGAGAGCTAGCTTCAGAACCTCAAGAAATGACATTTGGGAATAGTTTTTTCTCTGTTGGTTTACTTGAGAGTAGAAGATTATTAAAATTGTGCTTTAAATAAAATTTTAAAAATTGGATGATTTTGCATAGCATACTTGATGGCATTGTTAGTCTATTTAAACTCTAAAATTTATACAGTTATATAATGTTATATATTATGGGGACTATAATGTGATTAGAAAAAAATAACATAAGGAAGTGTGCAATCAAGAATATTGGAAAATCCTTAATAAGGAAAGAAAAAAATCTTACAAAGAGAAAGTGGAAGAGAGTTTGAATATATTTAAAAAATTAAACTGAAAAGACAGGAAGTTAATGAACGTCATGTCTAATTGTAATAGTAGGAAGCCCAATATACCCATTCTCCACTTTATTTATAGTATGTCATTTAATATTTACATCTATAAAAATGGGACAGGTGCCCTAATCAGTTTGGCTCAGTGGATAGAGCGTTTGACCTGTGGACTCAAGGGTCCCATGTTCGATTCCGGTTGCGGCACATACTCAGTAGGGAGTGTGCAGGAGGCAGCTGATCAATGTTTCTCTATCACCGATGTTTCTAACTCTCTAGCCCTCTCCTTTCCTCTCTGTAAACAATCTATAAAATATATTAAAAGAAATTAAAAAAATGGGACAGGTGATAATACAGTATTGCCATACTGCATATGAGAAAACTGAGGATCACAAGGGTTAAGAAATTTCTTTGGGTCACACTTTTGGTAGAGCAAAGAATTAGAGTTTGATTTATTTGACATCGGAATTTGAACTTCTAACCAATATATCCTATAGATTATATAGCATACCAGTTTTTTTTTTTCACTCTGCCATACTGATACGGACATTTCAACTTATCAGATATTTTGGCTCTATATTTATGGAAATCATCAATTTAATCAGTTATTTGACAAATATAGTATTTGCTAAACAATTTCTTGACAAAATGTGTTCTCTTAATCACATTCAGTTATTTTTCATTTCATTTCAGTGAATTATATTAATTGGTATTTATGAATTTGTATGTGACATGTAATGAAGATGTTATTCTATAATTAGATTTTTAAATTCTTGTCTAATTATATAGATTATAGTTTGTGACAATATGCACTTTCAAGTGTAGCCATTAATTCTAAGAAGATCAAGTCTCCAGGGTTACAAATTGCAGATCTTAATTTTATTCTGAAGTCATAATTTCTATTGATTTAAAATTTTCCCATATATAGTTCTTGTCAATGCCCATTTTATTTTGTTCTGTATCTTTGACATCTAATAATTTTCAGGGTAAATATTTATGATATTGTTATTAACGTGATGTAATTCTTCAGTAAAATTGTAATTTATTGTAAGGTTTATTTATTATAGTTTTAGCTATTATCACTTTTATTTTTATTGTTTATTTTTATTATGTCTAATTTTTTATTGATGATTCAATCAAAATATCATTGTCAGAATGGATAGATCTTAATTTTTTCTTTTTGTTATAAAACACTGAATTTATATTTGAACACTTGGAAAAAGAGAAGGAACAGCTACTACAACAGATATAAGATTCAATTGAAGACTATAAAAATTTGTGGACTCTTGTTGAAAGAATAACTATACCTTTTAAAATGAGCATAGCACTTTACCACATACATTCATACACATGTGACCCATTTTTAATGTTAAGAATATTAAACAATGTTATAGTAATAGGCAGTGTGTTTATGTCACGAGTCCTATAGCTACCTTTTTATACTCTTACCTTTCTCTGTACCTGAGGCTTACATTCCCTTCACCAGTGCTGTTTTCATCTGGAAGAAAAAATGTTTTCTTGTAGCTCACAAATAATTTTGGCTACTGTTTTGTGTCTGTCATTTTAATGTTTTGTTCCTGATGTTCCATCTTATACATCTACTGCTGGACTTCTGATATTTGTGCCATTTTAAAAAAATAATAGCTTTATTGATATATAATTCACATACCATAAAATTCAGCCTTTTAAACTCTCTAGCTCAGTGGTTTCTAGTACATTTACAGGGTTGTACTGCTATCATGATCAGTTTTAGAACATTTCACCCAAGAAAGATAGCTGTCCCTATAGCAGTCACTCTTCATTCCTCTAAACTGCCCAGACATGCCAACCACTATATTTTCTATATGGAAATTTGACTATTATAAATATTACATAGAAATGGAATCATACAATATATCATCTTTTTTACTGTCTTCTTTCACTTATCACGTTTTCACACTTTCTCCATGTTATACCATGCATCAGTATTTCATGTTATTTTATTGCTAAATAAATAATAAATTATATATATGTCACATTTTTTAATTCATTAATTGATGAACACTGTGGTGGTTTCCCCTTTTAAACTGTTTTGAGTAATGCAGTAGTGAACATTTGTGTACAAGTTTTTCTGTGGGCATGCTATTTCAATTAATTGTGAGATTAAAAATTTAAGAAATTAAATGATTAGTTTTCACTGGCATTCAATTCAAAAGGTGTTTCCTGAAATGCATCTGAGATGAGATAAATGAATTTATGCCTCACCACAGATTTTGCTTAAGATAAAATTTTTATATTTCTGAAAGACAAATTTTATTTACAATTTCATAGATTAGTAATTTATTCCTGAATAAAGTTGTACATCTCATGATTACACTTGTAATTTGAAAGTAAGTCTTCTCTATGTCTAAGCTTATCCATATTGCTTACATCCAATTATGAATTGATAGGTGACTAATTAATATAAATATATTATTTTCTCCAAAAGTACTTTCAATTATTTTGAATTCAATAACATATTCCTATGACAATTAAAGACAGTGATTTCTAGGATGCTAGCAAAATATATTGGGGATTTTTCACTCTAGTTTTATCTGGTTAGAAAGAAATCAGGATTTGGCTTAAAGGAAAAATCAAAAGTGAATCAATAGAAGGGTCACCATGTAACCAAATAACCAAGAAAAAGTGGAAATCTGGGAGGCAATTATGAGGAAGAGTTTGTTTTTAACAGAAAAAATTTAATTAGTATTTCACAATGCATACTATTTCAACCAAGGCATGTATGTAATTAGATTAGAAAACAAACATGAAATCAAACAAAAATACTTATACTGAGTGGCTACTTGAGCATCTCTATAAACATTCCAACACCCATTTCTTTGTGGTAAAGAGCATAGGGTCATATACTAGATTACAGAAGTTTGTATAGTATAGTCCTGTATATGATAAAAATGAAATGGTGATGTTATTAGGTGGACTTTGGATTATTGAAAATTAACAGAAAGCCATAGGAATGGCTCTTATTTTAATAATTTTATAGTAACAACTAAGGCCCAGTACATGAAAACTCATGCACTGGAGGGGGGTACCTCAGCCCGGCCTCCCCCTCTCACAGTCTAGGAGCTCTCAGTGGTGGAAGGTGACCCTGCAATCAGGGGAAGCCATCACACCTCTGCTGCTGCCACTGCTGGCAGTGCAAGCCTTAGCCCGCCCTGGTTACCTGGGTGGCTGGGTGGCTGAGGGGACTGGGGGACTTTGGAGGCAGGTGCACAGAGTGGCCAGAC
This sequence comes from Antrozous pallidus, assembly GCA_027563665.1. NCBI lineage: Eukaryota > Metazoa > Chordata > Mammalia > Chiroptera > Vespertilionidae > Antrozous > Antrozous pallidus. Next base: position 76,655,455 of record CM050508.1, read on the forward strand.
CCACCTGGGAGCAGGCCCGGCCATGCTACATGCCTGCTGCCCTGGCGGGGATGAGGAGACTAGATTCTGCCATCTTGTGGCTGGGGGTGCCACCATATTTGAGGGCATGGCAGCAATTAGCCTATTGGCTGTGGATGCCACCATATTTGTGAGGATGTGATGGTCAATTAGCATATTCACTCTTTATTAGAAAGGATATCTGTCAATAGAAGGAGAAATTAGTGAAAATAACAAGACTTTTACATATACATACATAATCAATATTCTCTTTTGGGGGTGTAAGTTATTGGCTGCTTGTATTAACCCAGAGTAGCTGCCCATGCCCTGGAATTCAGTGCTGTGACTGTTGCCATCTTTCTAAGCACAGATGCCTTTGAAAATAACTAATAGCAGAAGATCAAACAGCTGGGAAATCAGCATGCGGAGAGAAGAGCAAAGCTGCAAAGTGAATTTACAACTGTTACTGGAGGAGCTAAAAGATAGTTGCTGAAGAGTCCAAGATCTAATGTACTCCACTAAATATTAGCTATCTGAAAAATGTCTTCAAACTGCTCCACCAAAAATAACCTATGTGAAAAATATTTACAAACTGGTCAACATTATTTTAAACAGCCATCTCTCACTTCCCAATTCCCACCTTTCTCCCTTATTTTCTCTGACACATAAGATAAAATCACCGAATGAATACGACCTATACCCTCCAGGTTTACTAGATTAAAAAAAAATGGAACACAATATTTCATCTCCTGATTATGCTCAGGAAGTATGAACATTGCATATTGAAATGGTGATCATGTAAATTCAGGTTTAATAAGTAGGTAACAAAATGCTGTGCTTTTATTTCTTTGTGAGAAAATGGGACTCTGAGATTACTACTTTTTACACAAAATGGAAGCAAAATATTCTGCTTTTCATTTTACTCATGCAGGAGAAGTTCCAAGGCCTCACTAGGTTATCTTTGTTCACATTAGCCTGCCATTATATTTTTTAGTTTCACATCTTAATAGCAGTCATATAATTAATGTAGAAATTGGATTACATTCTTGTTCTATCATTTAAGCATTATATATTACGAGAGTAAAAACATCTTTTACACAACATGTTTACTCTGACCTTTAAAATGGAATTTCTTCCACATCTTTCCTAGTGCCTTAGGGAGAGGAAGTGGTCAATGCATAGTTTTTATTGATGGGGGATATGAACAATTTAACAAAGCCAGAGAGTAAACTTTGTGATATCGCCAGCTTTTATTAAGACAGAAATGTTTAAAGAGTAATAAATCTGTAAATTATAATAACAGTAGTAAGTAAATATGAAGGAAAGGTACTCATCCAGCATGTATATACATTTTTCTCTACTTGGGAGAAAAGAGCATAATTATACTTATTTTATATTCAGAATTGTAAAATCTAGCTATGTTATAACTTTAAATCTGAAATTATATTTATTCCTTCTGCTAAATTGAGGTAGATTAAACTATATATATATATATATATATATATATATATATGTGCATATTTAGTTACATAAAGTGCTCACAATCACCTTAAAACATTTTATAGCAAAAATGTAATATAAAATAAAAATAGTTTATATATATATATATATATATATATATATATATAACACACACATAGGTTGTCTCTAAAGATTTATATATACCTTGAATAATTATTAATTCCAATGGGTTAAATCTGAAAAGAAAGAAGCATTAATTGACTTATCAGTTATTAAAGTATGAATATATTTTTGTGACTATATATATATATATATATATATATTCTGAAACAATGTATATATACATTGTAGGTTAAATGGCACAAACAGTTATGTGCTAAATAGTCAGGAAATATTTTTAGTTCCTTCTTTATGTGAGATGTGAGATATACTGGGGGTAGATTTGATTACTTCTGGTCTCACTAGATTCTGATGATTCAGGTTTCTTATTTACATTATAACCCACATGATCTGGGACCCTATTTTTCTTTACATTGGGACCTAAAAATATCTTGGGGCATTGAACTTATATGTTCCTGTAGAAATTTTAGATGGAGCTTATCAAAATCTCAGAACACACATTCTAATTCTTCTGGATGATGATGATAATGCATGAGCAGCAATTAATAGGATGAGCTGGACAGGTGAAATAGCTCTTAGGTACAGGAGATACTCACTTGGATGTCAAGGGAAGATATGCAGATTTAGCCCTGATTTCAAATAACTCTTTAGTACTGATTCTATATGCAGCTATATGCATGCCTTTGACAAACTAAGAGAAAGATAACTTACCAGGAAGTAAAAAAATATTTTAATATGTTACTCATAACCTCACTGGATAGGTACCATACTTGCCCTGGAGATTTAATGCAGAGGCCCTTGCCCTCACAGAGCTCATAGTCTAGTACAACAAAGGGCATGAGATAGAATTTTAATAACATTTTAAAGATTCTAAAATGTTAAGATAGAGATAGAATAATCTTACTATAGAACCACTAGGTCTATGATATTAATCATAGGAGTTAATTGAGCTTAATGACTATTTGGGAAAATTTGGAAAGCTTTGTTCCAATACGCTCATATACTCTGACATCCAGAAAATAAGAGGGCTTTATTCTATCATACAGGGGCATACAGAGACACCTTAAAGCAAAACTTTTTATTCTGAATATCTGCAGTTTTACTTTTACCATGATAAGAATTCTTATTCCTTGCTATTGCTTATTAAAGAATAAAGCTTTTAATGAACTGGTGAAATCAGTTGGGAAGGCTAATTTTCTTTCGTACTATCAGTCATTGTTCCAAGATTTAAGTTTCATAAAAGAACAGTCATCTGCAAAAGTCTTTGCTACTTAGATTGCATAGTTTTAATGTCAATTTGAGCAATACAATTTTGTGGATAGCATAGATGACAATTACAATTTTGCCTTTTCTGTGGGGTTTTACAGTGAAGACTCTTGAATGATTCACATATAACATTAAAGTGGCCTTGGTGAGTGAGGACACATGACTATATATTACATTAATAAAGGAGAACATGCAGCCCAAATTTTATTTGTAACATGACTGATAATTCATGGTCAGCAGAAATAAATGTGTTTTAGAAAATATGCAGAACAGTTTTTCTTTAATTCATTACTTAATTTATTCTTTCAACAAAAATTACTAAATATCTATAATATGTCAGATTCTCTTATCAGACCCAGGAATGAAGCAGTGAGTAACTCCCTGCTTTTTTTTTATTTCACATCATGTGTGGAAAGCAGATAATAACCTGAATTAAGTACTATACATTTTTTGAAAATTAAATAAAATAGCAACACTACCTTTGATCTATCATATTCAAATAATAATAATGGTTAACATTTATAAAGTATGTATTGAGGATATGCATATACTAACTCTAACCTACATTGCAATTTCATGAAGTAGAACTCAGACATTAGAAAGCTTATAAAATATAAGCTTAAAAGATATCTCATTTACATTTTTTTAAGCAAAAGAAAACTGAACAAAGGAATAGCCTATGACAGAAGCAAATGATGCTATTTTAAACAGGATGGGACAGTAAAGTATTATTTAAGGATGTAGCATTTGAGTAGAAAGTTCCAGGTTATGAGGAAAACCGAGGAATGAGAGTTCCAGATAAAGAGACAAGTACAAAGGCCCTGAGCCAGAAGCATGTTTGATGAATCAAGAGAAAGCAAGAAGGCCAGTGTGGCTGGAGAGAGTCATCAGTGAAGAAATGGGTCTCGATAAGGTCAGAATGGTAACAGGGACAAACCATGTGGTTGTTGCCACCAGAGTAAGGGCTTTGTATTTATTGTAAGTAAAGTTTGTAGCTACTGTAGGATTAGGTGCAGAAATGGGATTGCTCTGCTTCCTATGGAGAAGAGACTTAAGGAAAAGAAAGGAAAAAAGGAAAACCATTGAGAATTACCATAGTTCAGTGTGTCACCTTGCATAAATTTAGAAATGCAGTAATAATGGTGCAGATGCTGACATAAGAGAGCATCTTATTTCAAATTGGCCTATCAGAATGAAGCTCATAACCTGTCAATGTCATTTAAATGAATTAGCAATTATAAGTCATTCAAAGTGAGCCTGGGATTTGCATTACAGCAGAAGGTCCAGAACAAGATGCCCAAGAAAGAACCCAGTAGTATTTCAAAAGTGTTCCACAGTGGCAAAAACTGTTCTGTTTTTAATTAATAATAATTAAAATTATAAACTATAATACTTTCCCAAAGATATTTTGGACAACAACAAGAAATGGCAATGAGATATTCCAAGTTATTATTTATTGGGGAAAATATTTAGATTCTGAGCACCTGATCAAGATTTGTATAAATTAAAATAAATGTATTTTATTTTAAAATATAAGTATACATTTTACATTTTATATAAAATTAATTGACATATACCTTGTATATACTAATTGTGTCAGTGCTCAGCCTAATAGTTAAAACTAAAAAAACTATCACTTATGTTATAGTATAGCCATTGTGACAAATAGTTATTTCCATTCATTCATTTATCAAACATATCTGTATTCAGAAAAAAGAAAACAGAACTATCAAACATCTGCTACCTTTGAAATGCAGTGCTAGGTTCTAGGAATGGCATATTTCCCATCCTCAGAGGGCTCAATATTTTCATATGTCATCATGAGTCAGTCTCCATTGCAGATACCACCCACTAAATCATTGTTCATGGGATTAAACTCAGACTCATCACTGAATTACTTGACCTATCTATGGTTCATCATGCTTAAATTGGAAATAAGACTTTTACCTACTCATATGGTGGTTGTGAAGATAAAGTGAGTTAGAACATGCTCCTTCAGGAATTGTACCCTGTGCTTATTAGCTGTAAGTATATCATGGTGCTTGTTACAAAATTAAAATAATTCCTAACACATATAATGCCTCACCTTATGGTCAGAGTTTTGTTGTGTCTACCTTAGAACATGTTCCACAATAAAATTACAAAGTGACAGAAGAAACCTACTGTTAATCAGGACTTCAAGAAGATCCACTATTAGCTTGGAGATAATGCCATTACAATATGTGACAATCTTTTTTAGGAATTTTTTAAAGTTATAAAATCATACTATAATTCCATCACTCTATATGATGCAGTTATCTTTCATTACATTTATGACTTCTTATCTTGGAGAATAATATCAGATTGTGATGCTTTGATCATACACAATGGAGGATTAATTTCAGAAGTGTTAGAAGACTTTTGTAACGCACATCTGTAGAACGGTCAAATTTTTGGGATCTCTGTTCTATTTATTTAACTGGGTTTCTAAAGGGTCCTGGTGTAATAGTGCTGCTGGAATTCAAGCTTTTAATAAAGCACCTACTGTACCATTCCATGAACAGCGAAGGGGTGGAGGAAAGGCAGGGAAACCAGGCTTGTCTTCTATACAATGGTTGCAGCAGGCATTATTTTTAGGAATGTCTATAGCTGTGGCACCTGGTACCGGATCAAGACTAAGTTTACATCGAGCAGGAGCACTAAAATAATGCACAACAAATTGAGGAAAAAATTTGAACTCTAAAGTATCATAAATGCTTATATGCAGAATATGTAGCTTGAAAGTCATTTGGCTTGTTAAATAGCTTATGTTGTCTTCTAATGTATAGAAATATATATTAAATAGATCCAAAGTAAAAAAAAAACCTATGAACACATTTAAGCTCAGAATCAGAAGTTATATGCTCCCCAAGGCGTCCTTTTGACATGGGCCTTTGAAATAGACTTGATGTTATTGAAATTACCATTTATGTTGACAGAGGCATGAGCAGTATAACATAAACCATGAAGTTAAAATTTCATTTCATTGTTGGAATCTCATTTATCCTCTGGTTGACACCAATCCCCCCATACTTTATTTCTGTAACTTCATTCTTATATATCTATTGCTAAGAACCTCAATGACATTAGCTTCAAAACTAACTTCCTAAAAAATTATGCCCATGGGCTGAACTAACTTTGTAGCTGTTTCTGAGAAACACAATACAAACGTGTACTTTTTGATCTAAAGCCATTAATGAAATAAGATATTTATGAGCCACATCCAAAGTTTAGTTCTCATTTTTTTTCACAAGACTTTTGGGTCTGTTCATTCCTTGGACCATCTCCTCAACCAAATAGCTTTAGATTTCAGCAAATAGTATCACAGCCATATTGAGTCTTTCCCACCAAATTAATGAAATACTATTCCCCCAAGATATTGAAGGGAAGTAGGCTGTGTCTGTGGCTAATGCATTTATTTTTCAGACTTCAAGCAACTTTAGCTTCTTAAACTGAATCTCATTAGAATTTATTTCTAATTCAATGCATATTTAATACTTTTTTCCAGTTACTTTGACTTTATTTAGATAATTTAATGAACAAGACCATCATTACAAATGATGGAGGAGGATGTGGTGTATTTTAAAAATAAATAAGCCTAATATAGTGACACATATACACATGCTATGGTTCCTAAAGAATAGGCATTCTGACTTTATTGCCAGCACCATTACTGAAAGATCAAAAACATTAACACATCTATAATAAGTAATTAAATGCATGAATGCATTTTTACCTATAAATGAATGATATAATGGAAATCATATTTTTATTTCCCCGTGATCCTCAAATTATTTTGGCCATCCTTTATGCAGGACATAGAAAATTGTTTTTATGAATGCATTGGCTGATGAATGTCTGCTGACCTGGAATTCATGTTTATTATTAAATTAACTGTATAATGCATGCCCTGCTACTATACATAATCTGCTGAAAGCATTGATTCTTCCATGTTAAAAGGTTCAAGGAGTTTTATTCAAAAGTCAATATTGATTTTTTCAGGTGCAATCTAGAGGAAATTTCTTGATTGTAAAAAAAACTATTTTTCAAAGTGGCTCACAAAGCTCCTAGTTTTATCTAATATATTGGCTGCAATAATCTTAGTTCAGGACCACTTGTTTTCAGAACATTGGCTGCCAAGATAGTTGCTTCTAACAGTGGGTTTGCATTTATCTCAGTTTTGTTTAAAATACCTGTGAACTGGAATTTTATTTATGCTTTCAACACCCTTGAAATAAATAGCCAGACTAGAAAGATAGTGTAGATCATTCAGAATGACCAAAACAGATTCATGGAGAAGAGGATTGACCAAGATTTGCAAGATTTACAATGCTCCACCTCTCATTTCATGAGCAAATACAGGGGTGACTTTTATTTAATTACTAATCAGGTATCTTAACTGTCTTCTCTTAGATACATGTTTATTTTCCAGGCAACAAAAAGTATGGAACTCATCTTTCTTTACTTGTTTGTACCACATTCTTCATCACAACTAGTACTTGCACAACAAAGTTTTCATCCATTACAATAAAGGTGATGGAATTGAATATGTAAAGGAGGATATAAGAGTCAGACTATAGAGGGTCAAGCGTGTCATTCTTGCCAGTCGACATAAAGATAAGAATTCTTTATAATTTTTAACTTCACATTTCTCAATTAAGCTGCAAACTTATTACAACAAAAATTCAGGGAAAAGAATTGTAATTCTTATTTATCTAAATCACACAAAAACTAAAAAGGAGTAATAAATGAGTTGAATAATAATCCTATATAATAAAAGCCTAATATGCAAATTGTCCCCTCAAACTAAAGTTCGACTGCTCACTATGATGTGAGCTGACCACCAGAAGATGGCACAGTACATGGTGACATGGTGCTGGCAGCGGGTGGCAGTGGAGACACTGTGGACCTCGATGGGCCCCTACAAGAGCGGACCACAGTGGGATGGTGAAGCAGGTGATTGCCCCATAGATGGCAACAAGTGGCAGTGGTGGGGGACAGAGCCACCACCCAGCTTCTGTGCAGTGTCACTGGGTGGCCCAGAGGCCCACACTGAGCCTCTGCCCATGGCATCCAGCTATGCTCACCACATCTCCATGTGGGGACTCGGGTGCCATAACTCAGGCAGAGAAGGGCATGCAGGATCCTGGAGGCCTCGGTGCTCCCAGGGCCCAGAGGTCAGCTGGGACCTGCTCCTTCACAACAGATGCTCATGGTTCAATTTCTGGCCAGACCTAGGGAACACACCCACGCATGAATTTAATGCACCAGGCCTCTAGTGATGTTAATAATCTATTTATATAAAAACCTACACAACCATTGCAACTGAACAGACTACCAAACAGGCTGTGTGGGGCAACTAGGCTGGTGTTGGGGGGAGCATTTGGGGTGACCAGCATGGCAGGCAGCGGCAGTTAGGGGTGATCAGGTTGGAAGGGGGGGTAGTTAGGGGCAATCAGGCAGGCAGGTGAACAGTTAGGAGCCAGCAGTCCAGGATTGTGAGAGGATGCAGGCTGGGCTGAGGGGACCCTTACCTCCTCTGTGCACGACTTTCGTGCACCAGGCCTCTAGTAATGCAATAAAGACTGTTTTAACTCTGAGCCCCAGTACAGTGAAATTGCTAGTAAATGGGACTGCAGTTTCAAGCCAATGTCAATGGCTAAATTCTTGATTTGTAAAGTACAGGGGAAAGGGGATTTATAAACAAGCTGCCAAGTTCAGAAATAAAGTCTTAATAGCAGAATCCATATACTCTGTTTCCCTTGATTTAGACCTGGAGACTTAAACATTGCATATTGATCTCTCTCAGGGAATTTGGCACAAATCACCCTGGGGTTAAGAACATTTGAAGTTGTACCACAAATGTAGCTCTTCTTCACATTAACCTCCATTTGTAATAGGTTTAATTATAACTAAGTTCAGTAGGCTAAGAATTGCAGTTATAGTACCAATTAAGCTTTTAGAGTCTTAGGGCTTTGCCAAATTCTGGACGTTAGCTGGTTTTTGAAACCTTTTCAAGTATATTTAAACATTGAAATTTTTAAGAGAAAAAAATCAAAAATAGTTTTTAGCTAAAAATAAAACCATAGATTGTTATAGTAATGCAATATATCAATACTGTATGTGAATTTGGACTTATATTTTTTAAATGTATTTTTATTTATTTCAGAGGGGAAGGGAGAGGGAAAGATAGATAAGAAACATCAATAATAAGAGAGAATCATTGACTGGCTGCCTCTTGCACTCCCCGCACTGGGGGCTAAGACAGCAACCCAGACACGTGCTCTGACCAGGAATCCCAACAGCAGTAACTTCCTGCCTCATAGGTCAAAGTTCAACCACTTAGCCACACTGGTCGGGCAACTTGGACATTTTTAGATGACTCTTTGGACCTTGACTGAGCAGTGTGCTTTTCATATTGCTTGTCTTGATAAATATCTGTTCAATTTCTATCTAGTGTTCTATATGGGAAAAGAAACGATACGCCTGTTACATTTTTTAAACGTAATTAATTTAAGGTTTTTCTTAAACCTTCTAGTTTTGATTTTACTTAAAAAATCATTTTGCTACTAAAATATTAATTTTATTAAGTCTTACTTAAATTAATTATTGTAAATTATAGACATTTTAAATAAATCAATACTGAAGCAATACGTAGGAGTTAAAATTATAAAATTCAGATTATCAAAGATTATTGATGTGTAGAACTCTCTAGCCATGGAATGTGCCTAAATATGTGCTATTTAAAAACTAGAAACCAAAGGTGCCAGAGTAGAAATTGACCAGAGCCTTAAACATTAGATCAGTGACATTGAGTCTAAGGCCCTGTTCCCACATTTTATGTTTTATGGCTATATATATATATATATATATATATATATATATATATATATACAGATATATCTTGTCCTAGTGTAAAATCTTTTTCATGTCTCATTTACCCATTTCTGATTTGTGAGAATTTGATTACTGATACAGTAAAATCAGAAGGGAAGCATTTTGAAATATTTTCAAAGATATAGTTAATAATGGGTAATAGTTTAAGTGTAGGTAGTGGTTAACATGTTCTTAGAATTAAGGTGCTCTTTAAAAAATGATTCTCTTATAGGGACATTAGCAAATACAGAACTGATTAAGCAATCCAACTCTGCTCTGGTTTTAGAGCGAAATGTTAGCCACTCTGCCACTCAGTCTTTCTTTTATTATACCTCATTATTGTCTCTTTAGATTCGTTCTTTCTGTTCCGAATGATTTCCTGCCTTATGGCCATCTAAGGAACATAGTGGAAGGGTAAAGAATTAATTAAAGTTCTAATGGTGCAATTAACCGTAAGTGTGAACTGTTAAAGCATTTCCTCAGATGTTTTATAGCTTGTGAGACATCTTCACCTCAGCCCATGAATACTGACCACCTGTTATCTATTACCATAACATTATCCGAGCAGACTGACAGAAAGCAATCTGCTCCCTAGAGATTGGACTACTGAAGCAATTGACGGCGGTTTCCACAAAGGTAAACTGTGAAAACTAAATGAGATGGTAAATAGAAACGCCAGCAGGTGTTTAATGGAGAAATACTATTGAAACTACCCAGCATCTGTAAAATAAATGTATTGTTTATGCATATTTTTATGGTATTCAGTTTGTCTCCATGTTTGAAGACACTAACCTGAGGACCAAAATTCTGTCATACATTTGTAATTCCTGTCTGAGCTCAAAATGAGTCAAAGAAGCCTAGTGCACTTTCTAAAGAAAGTGTGTTGTAAACACAAGTTTGCTGGTGTTTTTAAACCAGATTTGGCTTAAAATGCAAACATGGGTGATGAAGCTTTACACTAAATAGATACTTTTTCTTAAACTTGAAGAAGTAAGTAAGCTTAGAGAAAAAAATAAGTTACTTGGAAGGGAAAGCATGAATTAGCAGATTTCATTGAACCAAGGCTATTTGTTGCCCTAATGTCATACAAGATTTCTTCTCAGTGCTGAATAACTTGAATTTCTAATATGACTTCTTCAGTTATTGATTTGTTGCTTGTATGTTCTGTAAGAAAGTCAGATGAAGATCAGCATGACAGTATTTAGAGGCTGCATCTCATCTGTAGGATGTAATCCATCTTTGTTAAGTTCCGTAAAAGTGATAGATGGAATTTGGCAGTGTAATGATGTGATCATTCTACCAGCACCTTTTTAAATCATAAACTGTTGCTTTCTGTTGTGTAAATATTTAATCAGTTATACACCCCATTACTGATTTAATTCAGAATGCCAGTGGCAGGTGAATTATGTATTTGTGTATTAATACCATATTGTATTAATGCTCCCTTCATGTAAGTGTGCTATTCATTTGAAAATCATAAGCTGATGCTTCATGGGTAGAATAAATTTAACTGAGATGTTAGGCTTCTAAAAACTTCAGTGCTTTAATTCACCGTGTCAGTGAAAAAAAAGTCCTTTTATATCTCTGTGCTTACTTGACTCAGTGGATTATTTATAATGTCAGAACTCCTTGTGAGTGGTAACACATTATATTAATTTATGCCCTATTTACATACTCTTTGTCAAGTTCCAATAGAAGAGTGAAAATTTTAGAAAATAATAAGTTTTAATACACAAAATGCCCAAAGTTCATCAACATACTTATTTTTTTTCAATTAATTTTGTTAATTTGAGAGTGTAGGATTATTTTTATATATAAATAGCTGGCTAACAATCCTCTTTGTAAAGGACAGATAAATTGAATACTTACTATTTATATTTCACACTCTCTCAAAAATATTCATGTCTTATATACATATTTATAATTAAAAACATTTCCTTTAGGAAAACTTGTGACATCAATTTCCATTATTTACACTAACTTTATAGAATCTCATGTTGATTCCAACTCCTTGGTACTTAGGATAAACATACAATAAGAAGTTGAATACGTTTTTCAATGAAGATTAATGATTCTACATAATTAAGTGAAGGGATTTTTTAAAAAAATTACTATCAAACTAAAACATTCTTTCTGTCAACATTACTTTATTCTAGAAACTTGAGCAAAGTGGATAATTGTAACATTTCCAGGAAGATAGCCCCAAGCCTTCTGGAAGCTTCCCGTAGCAAGTGTGTAGTACACTTAAGCAGTTGTGTAACTGGACAACCAAGGAGTCCAGGTTGCCTGTCACTACTTCAGCCAATTAAGCAGAGACAGGGTTGAATCATATATGAGCATTTATTCTAATAATGCTGGCATTATGAGAGAGCAGCAGGTCACCCACAAAAATCTACTCTATACCCCACCGTAAGCCAGCTGCTTATATTGTGTAAAAGGAACAAAGATTACATGGGAAAGTAGAATTACAGGTATGGAAAGATGGGCATGGGAAAAGCATTACAGGTTATATGTCAAGAGGGAGTCACAAAAAGCAGACACCTCTGGGGCCAGATTACAGGTGATAGGGGCAGAGGCTTGTAAAGAGCAGGTGCCTCCAGGAGTGGGTATGAGGTTGTAAATTTGTCCACAATGATAGGCAGTTCTCAGAAGGAGGCTGGACTGCATTCTGATGTCAGCTCTTATGGTTTAAGGCAGGCTTGTAATTCCCAGTGAGATAGACGTGTGCTGTCTATAATCAGAAAAGAACAATCACAAGTAACAGAGCATAATTAATATTTCTTATAATTATAGCTTATTTCTAATATTCTATTTTTGCCCCTAACAGTTGTGTGTAAAAAACACTGGCTGACTGACACACTAAACAAAATGTTGCCTTAATCCTTTGATAATTACAGCCTTCATCCCCATGTCATTCTGTCTTAACTCCATAGCTGTCATTTTTTATAACACCACATTCAGATTGTCTTGGGAGGGACAAATGGGCTCGCACTATTAATGGGACTGGCTGCCTTCTTATCTAACAAGATTCATAATCTCAGAAGACTACAACAAAATTTTAAATATAATGTTGACTCTTACTCCTTACAGTGAATATGCTGTGAAGAATGTTAGATTTCAAAAATCAAAGTAGAAGAAAGTGGAGAAGTCCAAAAGGGAAGAGAAAAAAGAAAAATTATGTTTTCTTCTGATAGGTTTTAAACTTATACTGCATTTTTCTGATTGGTTTTAAACCTACACAAGAAATGTATGATGTTAAAACATGCCTACAATGTGGTTTTAAAGTTATACTGCAATTTTCTGATAGGTTTTAAACTTACACAAGAAATTTATGATGTTAAAAGGTGCCTTTATTTAAGGCATAGCATAGTTATTTAACCAATCTATCTTATTTGTTTATGTGATACTATTTTTATCCTAAGCACCATTCTTATTTTAATTTTTTCAAAGATTTAGATATCTTCTTCATTTAATCTGTGAAGTGTCTGTAATCTTTAAATTGACAGAAAAATTGAATATTATTTTATTTTACTTTCAGAGTATTGAAAATCTCTGTGTTGGCTTAATAATGCCAGCATTCTTTTCTGTAATACTTCTTTCTAACCATAAACTTACAGATAAATAATTTTATTTATCTTCATAAACTTACAGATAAATAATCTTAGTTATCTTTATATCTTACATGAAGCAGTTAAGGACCTGCTAGTTATTAATGCTGTTTTATAAATGAGAAACAAGAAGACTTTCCTGATTACACTCAGTCAGGAAATAACACCGATTGGATTAAAATTGGTTTTCAGTCTTTGCTCAGGATCTTGACAACCCTTGACAACCCATAGTTTTCAGTGACACAGATTTTTAGTCACTCCATGCTTTTTATATCCATCTTTGTAATTTCTATGATTAATTAATTTCTTGCAAAAATATTACTATATATGTGGGTATATATGTGTATATGCATACTAGTATATCTGTATATATAGACGTGTGCTGTACCAGTACATGCACATATATATGAGTAATATGCATACACACACTATCAGATTCTAAATCATTGTCGATAAAAGCTCATTGAGCTACAAAAAATTATCCAAGCTGCAATTATAGTAAAATATTCACTTTTCAGATACTTGAGAAGTGATTTATTGAAAGTACAGGAATCAGAGAAGTGATTTATAGGGAGTACAGGAATCTGCAATTGTATTTCATGCTCATTTCCATCAAAATAGCTACTTAGATGTCTTTGGATAACCCTCTTACAAAGAGAAAATATTAATTTCCTCACCCACATCACCATATATTTTTAGATTTTCATTTGTTAATAGCTTTAATCTCCCTTGCCCAATTCCAACTTAAAATTATATGATTGCTATTTCAGCCCTATTTGAGGGGACTACTTTCTCACCACCTTCCCACCTCTCTACCCTTTACCCAGCACTGCTGACCTCAAGCTCCTCAACAAAGAAACATACTTTCACAAAATTGTTTTGGAAAATAACTGCTTTTGGCAGTAGAAGGGTTTCCTTTAGTTATACTCCTGAAGTCACCCTGTTCTGAATATGAACAGATTTTCTGTTCTTTTTAGTTACTGTCTTTTCTAACTTGTTCTGGCATGGCACACAAAAAAGTAATTTTCCCTTTTTCTTCTACAAGGCCCATTTTGTTCTTTCCCTTGACATTTTCATACATATTGCATCTACCATGTATGCAACAACAACAACAAAAAGCATTAAAGTTGTTTATTTTTATATTTTGTTTATTTTCATATTTTTATAATTTTAAAGTTTATTTAGACAATGCGTATTTTTTTACTGTTAGTCCTGGATCTTTCTATGAAACCTGCTTTTCTATGGAATTTGTTTTTATTTTTGTATTTTTCACTGATCTTTTGAAACAAAATGCCTTTATTTTTAAATGCCTTTGTTCTTCAATAATATACACATACATGCAATGAAGACCTGAACATACATACTTTCATATCTCTTTCTCCCATTTAGTTTTATTATCACTAAGTAATAAGTAATGATGGTAGTGATAAGTGAATTTTATAGCTAGTGTATACTTTCATAGTGAAAACTCAAAAAAACTAGAAATATATTTGTTGACATCAAAAGTGTTTTCAAAAGGTTAAAAGGCAACAAAGTGGAAGTTTATTTAGTTCACAGGAATTTCTATGTCTATAGTGCACTTTTATTCTACTTTGTATATCTATGTATATTTGTTTTATTATCATATCTAAAGATCAAAAGAAAGTCCTCAAAAATATAAAAATTCTTCCAACTTAAGGTTTTGGAGGACCAGGTGTTTAATCAAGAAAACATAAATACAAATCTGAGGAATTATTAAGGAGAAAAATTTTAAAAATGTATACACAAGATAATTATTTTCTTGACATAATGAATGTTAACTATTTTTATTTAATCGAGTAAAAGGCCCTTTATCTTTTTTTAAATATATATATATATTTAATTTTTCAATTACAGTTGACATACAATATTATATTATTTTCAGGTGCATAACATAGTGATTTAGATATTTATTTAACTTGCAAGTTGATCACCTCCATACGTGTATAACCCATCTGACACCATACATAGTTGTGACAATGTTATTTACTTCATTCATGTTCTGTATTTTACATCCTCATGAATTTTTTATAACTAGAAACTTCCACTTCTTAATCCCTTCCCCTTTTTTACCCATTCTGCCACCCCCTCCCATCTGGCAATCATCAAATTGTTTTCTTTATTATGAATTTATCTCTGTTTTATTTGTTCATTTTTTTTTTTTAGATTCCCCATATATGTGAAATCATATGGCAATTGTCTCTCTCTGACTTATTTCTCTTTGTATATGCTTTCTAGGTCCATCTATGTTGTCAGAAAGGGCAAGATTTCATTATTTTATATGGCTAAGTAATATTCCATTGTATATGTGAACTATATATTCTTTGTCCATTTCTTTATTGATAAAGATTTAGGTTGCTTGCATATCTTGGGTATTCTAAATAATGCTGCAATAAACATAGGGAAGCATTTCCTTTTCAAATGTGTGTTTGGGATATTTTTAGATAAATTCCCAGAAATGGAATTACTGGTCCTTTTCTGTCTTTTATTATAGTCTTTTTTTGAAAGTCTATTTTGTCTGCCATAAGTATTGCTTTCTGAGCTTTTTCTGTTTTAGGTTGTTTGTTTTCTTTGTTTATTTTTTCATTTGCATGAAATGTCTTTTTCTATTTATTTACTTTTAGTCTGTGTGAGTCATTTGACCTAAAATGGATCTCTCGTAGGTAGCATTTTTTGAGTCTTGTTTTAATATTTGTTTAACTACCTTATGTCTTCTGATTGGAACATTTAATCCATTTACAATTGAGGAATGCAATTATTTTCATGTTTTTCATCCTCCTTTCTCCTTTAAGAAGTCCCTTTAACATTTTTTATAATACTGGCTTGATAAGGATGACTTCTTTTAGCTTTAATTTGACTAGGATGCTTTTTATTTCTCCTTTGATTCTAAATGATAATTAGGTATAGTAATCTTGTTTGTGGGATCTTGTTTTTCATCACTTTTACTGTTTCATGCCAATCTGTTCTAGCATGAAAAGTTTCTGTTGAAAAATCAGCAGATAGTCTTATGGGAGCTCCCTTGTAGGTAACTAACTGTTTTTCTGTTGCTGCTTTTAAGATTCTCTCTTTCTCTTTAACCTTTGGCTTTGTAATTATGATGTGTTTTGGTGTGAGCCTAGTTGGGTCCATCTTGTTTGGGACTCTGTTCTTGTACATCTATTTCCTTTACCAGCTTAGGGAAATTTTCCATTATTATTTCCTCAAATAAATTTTCAATTCCTTGCTTTATCTCTTCTCCTTTTGGGACCTCTATGATGCAAATGTTGATATGTTTGATGTCCCAGGGGCCCTTTAAACTATCATTATTTTTATTATTTTTTTTTCTTTTTACTTTTCTGATTGGGTGTTTTCTGCTATTTTATCTTGCAAATAGCTGATTTGACCCTCTGCTTCATTCACTATAATATATTATTTGTTTTTAATTACTGTATTCTTTATTTCTGACAGATTTTGTTTTCATATTTTTAATCTTCATCTTTATAATTTCCTATCTTTTGTTGTGAAAGTTCTTACGGTGTTTATCTACTCTTCCCCTAACTTCATTGAGCATCCTATAAACAGTGTTTTAAACTCTGCATTTGGTAGATTACGTGTTTGCATTTTATCTAGTTCTTTCTCTGGAGTTTTATTTATTTATTTTTATTTTTTCATTTAAGACATGTTTCTTTGTCTCCTCATTTAGGCCAACTCCTTGTATTTGTTTCTATGTATTAGGTAGAACTGCTACACCTCCTGATTTTGCTAGAGTGGCCTTATGTAATAGATGTTCTCTGGAACCCAGTGACAAGTTCCCCTGACCACCAGATCTGGGTATTCCTTTTGTGGGTGTGAGTACCCTCCTGTTAGTGTTGAGCCTTGATTGCTATTGCATAACCCATGAACACAGACAATAGGTCTGGTAGGGGCAGGTATGGGAGGAGGGGGTCAATAGGCCTGGTGGTTATGAGTGTGGGTGGAGAATCAACAAACCTGAGACACACTTACTACTTATCATCACAAGGTTCCAGAGATACAAAAGGATGTCTATAGTACTTTCAACAATAAAAATAGATTTTAAAATATAGTCTTTGAGAAAGATATATTGACCACCAGATCAAGTTGACAACCTGATTTTTCTTTCCATAATAGCTCTATTTACAACTAGTTGCTAAGGACCTTATATCTAACTTAGTAAAATTCTTCTAAAGTTTATATTTTGTCATTATTTCCTTTTACATGAATTGGAGTTATCTGTGTGGTATTCTTTAAAGGAGTGTACAACTGAAAATTCTGGCATTCTATCTTTCTGTTCTGTTAATTTAAGGAAAAAAAAAGCAGACAAAAATAACAAAATAACATAACAAAATGATAGCCAAGCAAATGCTTTAGTTTTTAGATTAAATAATGTAAACTCTTAAAATAGTGCCAAGCACATAGTGAGTTCTCAGTAAATAAGATATCTTTTAAGCTTATATTTTATAAGCTTTCTAATGTCTGAGTTCCACTTCATGAAATTGCAATGTAGGTTAGAGTTAGCATATGCATATCCTCAATACATACTTTATAAATGTTAACCATTATTATTATTTGAATATGATAGATCAAAGGTAGTGTTGCTATTTTATTTAATTTTCAAAAAGGAATTTAGAAGGACAAATGGCATTCAAAATTGGTAATCATTCAATAATGAAAGAAATCAAAGAAACGTACAAAATATAAATGAACCATGAATGTAAATGGAGGATAAAATTGTTGACATTTCATTAACTGTTGATAATAAATTTTTTTGGATAATAAAACATTTAATGTAGCTTGTTAAAATAATTTTCTGCCAAAAATCTTATATATTAAAAGAGAAACATGCAAATTTGATTTTTTTCTGAGAATATTCTTTCAAGAAAAATGAAATTTCAGTGATTGAAAGAGTAGGAGGAGGTTTTTACAGTAAACCTTCAATTTTGCAGACCTCAATTTAATGGACTTCAGATTTAACAGACAAAATTTCAGCTCATATGTCATATGTGAAAATTAACACCCTGTTAATTTTAAAATGTTTTTGAAGCATAGTAACCTCCATGTTATATAAAAACTGCTGTTTGAAATTTTAACCCTGCTATTTTGGCTCTGTAAATGATTGATAGCTTAAATAATAAGGAAAATAAGACTATTCCCATTCCAGAGAAGCCATAAACCTTCACCAGATGAAGTTATCAGTGTTGGCACTAGGCCAAACCTTTGGTTGAGGTCTAACCAACCAATGTGCTCTTTAAGAACTTGCAAAGGGGACTGGAACAAAACCCCATATTTGGGAGACAAAGAAGGTAAAAAGATATAAATAGGAAAAGTTCCTCCATGTTGGGGTCCAGAATTTGTAATGCAGTTTTCACTCAACCCATGTGTAATAATAATAATAATAAAGTGTAACTCCATCTCTCTAAGCATTGCTTGGATCTTCTCTGGTCTTCTGTAACACTTTTAATCAAGATTTGCTTATAATTAAATTAACATGTTCTTTGTTATTAATTTATTGTTATTTTTAACAGTAGGCCATGCATTGGAAAAAACACTGTGGTAATTTCACCAACACATAACTATAACTATAGTCTTTATATTTAAATTCCAGAGTGAGTCACTCTTCACACACAATGTTTGGTGAATGGGGAATGATTAACACGTGATCACAACATGTGGCACATGATAATTGGTTCTGTTGTTGCAGGGTGTGACTTTCTGCAGCAGCTTTAGTGCTTATGCTGGCTGATGTTCCCCAAGTGTGCTAAACCAACCCAGCTCATGTGCATTTGTTTACTTGTGGTGATTGTGTAAATTTAAAATTACTGTAATACATAATAGAAAAATCTTCTCTGAAATTAGATTTTTCATACATACTTAATTGTAATTACAAAAATATGTCTAATAATTAAAAACAGGTAAACTAATTTGTTAATTTTTAAATATATATGTTCAGAAAAACTACTTTATCATATAATGGACTTTTAGATTTAACAGGCAACCCTCACCCAAATTAGCCCCTTATATTGAGATTTTACTGGAGCCAGGTTAGGATTCTGCCCTCCCACAGAGACTGGGAGACACAGCCCCCATCTTTCCTGATGACTGCATTTCAAAGGAATGTCTTTTAGGTCATTAAGACACTTTGTATATGATTTATATGCATTTTAAAGAGGAAGTGCTTAAAGTAAGGGTGGTCCAGATTATCAACAAGTTTTGGCTGGAACAGCTTTGGGCTTTCTCAGGCTGGTACTGTAAAGGGATCTAGGATTATCCTAGAGATGGGGCCTTGAGTTTTTAGAAAATAAGTGTTTAAGTTTTTAATATAGGGGATAGAAATGGATAAAATCATTGTGCTGAGAGTATATGGTTTTTGTAGATGAAGGTTGACCATAGTAGGGAAACGGGTGAGAGGAGCCTGGCTAGGAGAATCTTTGTCAGGTCTCATGATAATCTTTATAGTTAGAGTCATGAACCATCTTATGTTCACAAAGAGCCTTGGGTAACTAACTCTCATGATGGAAATAGGAGGGAATAGTAATGGAACTATGGAGAGAGACAAGACTGTTTATAATCATAAAAACTAAGTAATGAGAGAATTATGAGAAGAAAGAGAAAAGACATTTTGAAGAGTGGCATGTAAATCATGAAGCTATAGCTGAGATTTGTCAGGAAGAGTAAAAGGCCATTGTGCGGAATTTAACATTGTAGCGGCTTTGGACTGAACTCAGTTTAGAAGGCCCTTGTCCATTCTAGGATAGGAATCATAAGAGCACCAGAAGCTACAAGTGTGTGTTCTGTCCAATTAATTTTATGCATTATATTTATTATGCAAAATTGACAAATGTATAGGAAATACTTTTTCCTTAAGTTACTAATTTATCACCAGAGAATAGCCGGTAAACTGAATATAATGCTGGATTTTTGTTAAGCACCCATGTAATTGTTAATGTAAAAACATTCAAACCTGTAAAGAATTTTTGTCATTTTATTTGAGGCAAACTGTTGACAATTGCCAGGAAGCAGTATCTTCATGGATTGTGATAATGCTCCAGAGAGTGGTGGGTTTTTATCTGTTTTATACATTGCAATTAAAGGAGGATACATAGGTGGGTTACATGAAATCCGTTGGTGATAGATTAGAGAGTCAGGAGGAAGTAAAGCAGAAAACCCCTGGGATTGGATAAAAAAGTAAAATGGCAGACACATACTTAGATGGGTGCAGGATAGTCAACAGTCAACAATTAACATTATAACAATAAAAATGAAGGAATTTGTGGTATCTGTCCTGGAGACCAGGCGCATTGGATTGTACCCCAAGGAGTCTGAAAAAAAGAGAAGCTACTCATACATTTTATGGTTATGTTATCATAGATGCACAAAGACAGATAGGCTCAGTTAAGGTAAAGGTTGACCTTGCCAGTGAAGATACCAGCTTAGGACTTAACTACCCACCATAACTGCTTTTAGTTAAAGTTCAATTTCAGACCATCCTTTGTGGTTACTTTAGGTCTCTGAGTTTACAAGACTGCAATGCAGGACTCCCCTGAGCTTGTCAGGTTAGCATTTGGCCCCTTTCGTCCATATAATGCTTGTACTATTTCTAGATTCCCTAAGCCTTCATTTCTATGCCTCTCTCAAGATGATTTTTGAAAGTTCCTCATTTTTTCTTCTTCTACATAAATAAAAAAAGGCCCACATTTTATGGCTCATTAAAAATAGTAGAATGCAATCCTATCTAATAAAGAGGGGATATGCAAATTGACCATCACACAGTCAGAGAGATGGTGGTGCCCGCAGTGGAGGCCAAGTTCCCGTAATGAGCCTTAAGGAACAGTCAGCAGGGACCTGAGGTTGCATGGTGCTGGGCCTGGGCAGGGGACCTGAACCTGCACCCCCTGCCTGGTAGGACTTGATAGGGGATTTCAGGCCATGCCCCCTGCCCGACAGGGCTTGACAGCAGACATCAGGCATACCCCTGGCCTGGCAAAGTTGACGAGAAAGAGGGATCTGAGGCTGCACCCCATCCCCGTGCAGGGGTACCTGAGGGTGTTCCCAGAAACCTGAGGCCAGGCTTGATTGGGGTGGGGTTGGCCTGGTCTGGTTCTATTCCAATGGGGGTGGAGCCGGCTAGGTTTGGTTGTCCCACAATTTTGAGGCACTGTGGGTGGGCAGGGACTTGACTCTGGATCCACAGCACACCATAGACTCTGACAGGAGGGAGATTTTTGTATACATTTTACTAATTTTCTTTCATCTCTGACACTTCTATTATAAAGAGCAAATAGCAACATTAAAATATTTACTCAAATTAATCCCCTTTTAATGTGCACAAATTTTGTGCACTGGGCCACTAGTAATAAATAAAGCATTATTCACCAATAACTTAATGAGATATCCTTTAAAGAGTGTTGTTCACCAAAAAACACCAAAAAATGTATTTAAACAAAGAACACCTGGAGTCCACCTTAAACCAAGTGAATTCATATTGAATAAAGGACCTTGAGAAACTTGAAGGTACACCTGAGTTTTAGACAAGAAGGACTTCCTAGTTTCTCTCATACTAAGGAAGTATTCTCTATACAAGTAAATTGCTTTGCATTGTATGAATTGATTGAGGGAAATGATGGATCTTATATAGACAGCTGGAAACAGGCAGAGATATCTCTTTGTCAAGAATGTCTGGTTCATGATTTTGACCCGAAGATTTACCTTACATTCTCACAAGGAACTGATGTCAGGTTCCAAGTCACTTTTTAATTATATTACTCAAAGAAAGGCTGTGCATATTAGGTCTGCTAGCTTTTCCCTGGAGGAGGAATTATGACATACCTGAGGATTTTGAAACCTTAGAATTCATGTTTTTCCTGGCAACCCTAGGCACAACAATGTTAGCTGAATCTTGGTCGAGTCATCTCCAGTTACTCCTGAATGACACAACTATAATTACCCACATGCTCAATTTTATAATCACTTATATTTCTTTGCTTCCCCTAGTGGTGATACATGATAGAGTGATTAATTGAGACATGTTTGAGTCCACATAATTTTCAGCTAAGTCGGGGATTCAGGCTAAAATTATGATGTTTACTGTTTTGAAATGTGATAGACACACATAATGAAAGAGATTAGGAAAAAACAAAGCACTGTTAGTGAAAAGTATGTCAGTCTGTTTCAGTACTACCTTAGGACAAATTTCTCCTTTGTTCAGGGAAAACCAAGGAAATAGGCCAGTTTTGTTTTGCAATGTAAAGGAAAGACTGTTAAAACATGGAAATATTTGAGATCCTCTGGTTTCAGGGAATTAAAACTGTTTAAGGGATGATAGTAAAAACTTGTCTTTGTTAACGATAAATTGCATTTCTGCAAACAAATTGGAAAAAAATTTTGGAAAAAAATAAAATGTGTTATAGTAAGTAGGATAATGAGGACAAAAGAGAGAGTAGCTTTATTGCCTATTCAAACCCTTTTAATGAATTGGATATCCTCTTATTAGGGGGGTGAAGGCCTCCAGTTAAGGGATTTGCATTCCTGTTAGGTGGCTTCATTGAGATACTTTAGCCTGTAAAAGAGTCAAATTCACATGGTTAAGAGTCATGCAGTTTTACAACTGTATTCATTCATGGGAACCCACAGCATTAGTAGCTACTTGGTTTGATATATTTTTTCCATTATATATATCTCATCAGTTATTTTTGTATAGACTAGTAATAAAATGATTAATTTTGTTTTATTTATTTGCTTATTGCCAGCCATCTTATTGAACACTCAATAGTTTTCAGTGGCTTCTCTAGTTTTTCAGGTGTTTCATTACAATATTTTCCTGAGTAAATTTGCTTCTTGCTTAAAATTTTAAACTATAATTTAATTTGTTTAGTTTTCAGTAAATTAGGTGAAAAAAGATGTTGAGCTCCTTAGCAGTTAAAGGATTTAAGAAGATAAATATTCAGAGCAAAGTGTAAGGTGAAAGCTACTGCTATGGTTTGGTTGTATTAGAGTTGACACTTGTTATGCCCAGATTTCATGATCCCTAAAGACCACCAGGGAGCCAGAAATGGCTGCAATAGCATAGAACCTTTATTCAAACCCGGGTTTGACCCTCAACCTTCATCTGACACAGCAGCGAGGCAAGAGAGCGAGCCCAGCAAGAACAATAGGTTATAAAGGGTTGGTCATTTGGGTGGTCCCTGGGAAGTGACGTGTGTTACAGAGATAGCCTTATTAGGTCAGGTTTTTTCAGCAGGGGTCTCATAGCACAAGAATCAGGAAGTGACCAGCTCTTTGGTTATGCCTTATTAGGACCTAAGCCATGTCCTTGGGTTGCATTGGTCCGCTCAGACTGTGGTTGGGAAAGTTAGGACATTCCTGGCACCTTTGTGGTCATTCCCAACAGGGGAGAAGGGGAGTTGGGCTGACCAGCCCCCCAAGATGGAGGAGGTCTCTGCTTTGTCCTTTCACACTAACTATTTGGCAATGTGTGCTGGATATCAGATTGTTCTGATTGTGCCCTGGCTAGTACCCTCTACTGATGCATATTCTTGTATGTGATTTGTTAATAGTCTTAATAATCTGGGGAAATAAAAATGAAAGCCTATATATGAAAGCCTGTGTCTGAAAGTAATTTTATTCGTTTATGTATTTTTAATTCTCATTCAAGGATATACTTTTTTATTTTATTTTTTGTTGATTTCAGAGGGGAAGGGAGAGGATGTGAGAGAGAGAATCCTTGATTAGCTTCCTCCTGCATGTCCCACATTGGGGATCAAATTTACAACCCAGGCATGGGCCCTGACAAGGAATCAAACCTTGACTTTCTGGTTCTATAAGTCAATGCTCAACCACTGAGTAACACTACCTGGGAAAGGATATATTTATTGATTTTAAAGAAAGGGGAGGAAGAGAGAGAAACATCAATTGATTGCCTTCTCTATGTGCCTTGGTCAGGATCAAACCCTCAACCTAGGTATATGCTCTGACTCAGAAAAAAACTCACAGCCTTTTATTATCAGGGGTGGCACTCCAACCAACTGAGCCACACTGTCCATGGCCTGAAAGTTACTTTAGAAAAAAAACTTATTTTTTTTATTAATATGGAAAAAAAAAACTCCAAGTCTTTAAACTAGAGAGGCAGTAGTCTAATTTATAATAAATAATCTACCTAGAAATCTATGGCAATCTATTCATGTTAAGTAGTTAGAAAAGGGGAAATAATCCCTCCAGTTAATCATTTGTAAAGCATTTTAGTAAATAGATTGAGGAGAAAGTTGCAGGTATTTAAATTTACTCTAATATCTCCACTGGCTGCTAAATAAATTATATATATATATATATAGAGAGAGAGAGAGAGAGAAACACAGAGGAAGAAAGTCACTTCTTTTGGACCTTACAACAACCCTGTGGCTAGACTCATAATAGAAATATCACCATTTACTAAATTAGAACCTAAATTTTCAATTTATTGATGCTTTTTCTCACATTATTTTACATGTGTCCTTAAAGATAGCTGCAGATCTACTTTAATAAATTATATAACATTTAACCCATGCATTTAAAGTGCACAGTTCAATGTTGCTTAGTCTATTGAATTGTGCAACCATTATTATGGTCAATTAGATAATATTTTTATTACTACACCCCCTTTAAAAAACCCATTTCAATTAGTAATCACTTCAATTTTATTTCCCTCATCCTCCCTAGCCACTGCCAAGCAATCTTTCTGTTTTTAAAGATTTGCCTACCATGAACATTTCATGTAAAGGGAATTATAGACTAAGTAGTTTTATGTGAGTGGCTTCTTTCCCTAAGAATAATAGTTTCAAGCTTCATCCATATTTTAGCCTCTATTAGAACTTCACTGTTTTTTATTGATGGATAATATTCTGTTATATAGATGTGCAGTCCCACATTTATTCAGCTACTTATCAGTTGATTGACAATTAGGCCATTTCTGCTCTTAGCTATCAATAATAGTAAAAGTGAAATATGCTAATTAGACCAGACATCCTCTGGACAACCTTCTGGATGAACCCGGGGCTGCCAGGGAAGCCCAGGTCCCAGGTGCTAGAGGGAAGCCAGTGCCAATAACTGGGGAAAGGAAGGCCTACTCCTGCATGAGTTTCATGCATCAGGCCTCTAATGATGAATAAAACTGCCATGAACTTATGTGTACATTTGGATACATACTGTATTTCTATTTCTCTTGGGTGTAAACCCAGCAGTGGAATTGCTAGATCATATGATAATTATATGTTTAACATTTTGGAAAACTGCCAGACTTCTCTCCAAAGCAGCTGCCTCATTTTACATTTTTACCAGTAATGTATGAGAGTTCTAATTTTGCTACATCTTTGTCAAAACTCTTTACAATATTTTTTATTACAGTCATTATATTGGATGTGAAATATGATTTTGATTTTCATTTCTCTGATGGATACTAACATTAAGCAATTTTCATGTTCTTATCAGGCATTTATATACCTCATTCAATTTGTATGCTCATTTTTTCCTTGGATTATTTGTTACTTTATTGTTGAGTTGTAAGAGTTTTATATATATTCTAGATACAAGTCCATAAGCCCATTAATGCTTTGAAAATATTTTCTTCCATTCTGTGGATAACATTTTTACTTTGTTGGCAGTGTCTCTTGAAACATGAAAGTTATTATTTCCTATGAAGTCCAACTTGATTGGTTGCTGTGTGTTCTTTTGGTGTCATGACAAAGAAGGCTGTGCCTAATCCAAGTTTATGAAAATTTAGTTTATGAATATTTATTCTAAGATTTTTATAATTTGCCGTTTGCATTTAGGTTTACTGTGTGTGTATATACTAATATATATGTACATATGTTATGAGAAAAAATCCAGCATTATTCTTTAGCATATCAATATATAGTTGTTGCAAACCATTCATTGAAAAGATTGATTTTCCCCATTGGATTTTTCTCATATTCTTGACAAAAAGTAATTTACCATAGACAATATGCTTTATTTCTGTACTATCAGTTCTCTCCCATTGATCTGTATATCTTTTCTTATAATACTACAACATTATTTTGATTGCTGTAATTTTGTAGTAAGTTTAAAATAAAAAATTTGTGAGTCATCTAAGTTTTTTCCCCCAAGATTGCTTCAGCTATTTTTGGTCTCTTGCATTTCCATTTGCATTTTAAGAATAGTGTATCAATTTCTGGGGAAAAATACTGATTGGGAATTTGGTAATGATTACATTGAATTTATATTATTTATTTAGAAATGACTACATTCTTAACAATAGTGTTTTTCAATTCATGAACATGAGCTATCTTTCTATTTTTAATCTTTAATTTCATTCATTGATGTTTAATAGTTTTCAGTGTATACTTTTAAGGTTAGATTTTTTTGGTAAAATTATTCCTAATTTTATTTTACTGTTTTGCATTTTCTATTATTTTAAATACTCTTATAAATGGAATTGTCTTCTCAATGTTATCTTTGAATTATTCATTGAAACTTTTTAGAAATACAACTGACTTTTGTATATTGCTCATCTGCCCTGCAACCTAACTGAAGATTTTACAATTCTAATAGTTTTTTGTGAATTAATTAATATTTTGTCCATATAAAACATGTCATCTCCCAATATAGACCATTTTACTTTTTTCCAATGTGGATAATTTCTTTTTCCTCACCCTCGCCCTCAGTTTTTTTTTTAACTAAATCTTCCATACAAAAGCTGTATGGAAGGGTATGAGTAGGAATTATTTTCTTGTTCCTGGCCTTATGGGAAAATCTCTTACTTATTCACCACTAAGATGATATAAAACTTGGGCTTTTTATATATTTCATTTATCACTTTGGGGAAATTACTTTCTATTTCTAATTTGTAGAAAATTTTTACGATGAAATCAAGTATAAGAAAGATTTATGATGCATAAACCTTTAACTCCACCATGTAAAGTATAGGCACATTGCAATGAGGGAGACTGAAAAGAAGAAGAGCTGTAGATTATCTGACCCAAGAAAGCAAGGAAGGAAGAAAGAAAAATGGAGGGAAGGAAAGAAGGGAGGGAGGGAGGGAGGGAGGGAGGGAGGGAGGGAGGGAGGGAGGGAGGGAGGAAGAAAATAGCCATGTGTACTCTGTGTAGAGTTCAACACCAGGTTTACACTATGAATTGGACCTAGTATCTTGTTTCTATGGAAACTATAAATTTAAGATAGATGTGGAATGTTGTACTCAGAAAATTCTTATTTAAAATCTGTACCAATCTTCAAACAGGAAGCTTTATGATACTCCTTGACTTTAGAAAAGTTGCCAGTGAATAGGGATTAGTACCCTTTCAACAGGAAGGCCACTGCGACACTTCACAGTTATAGCATGTTCTTGTGATATATTATTTCTGTTAACGTTGCAGCAGTATTTATCTGTAACTTTTCCAGTCAATTAATTCAATATTTTGTGTATGTGACTCTCTTCCAAGCACATTCTTTACTGCCATTTGCATCCCATAAGCTCTTATCCTGCCTTTAGAACACTATACAGGCAGGAAGAAGCTGCTCTTCCTACTTCAGTGAGGATGTATATGAACTCTTCTGAGTCACTGTAGAGTAGTGGTTGGTGTCAATATGCCAGTCTAGTAGGATCAATTTTACCATCCATTGCTGTAAAAACTAGAATTTAGCAAATTAGTTTAGCAATGATTCTGAGTTATGTGCCTGTCTTATATCTTTGATGAATTGCTCTCATCTTTTTATTTCTATCAAAGTAGGTTAGTACCTCATTCACGCTTAGCCAAATTCAATTACCTGGTCAAAGCGGGGAGATGGGGAGGAAAGGTGGTATTTTTACTAACTATTCATCAGACATATGGATCTGCTGAATTAGCACTGTTAGAGTTATTTTCTTAATTATGACTGTTCTATATTCTCAAGTTCCAAGAATGTTTAAATCTGTATTGATTTAGTCTGTTCAATATTTCAGAACTAGTTGACCAAATAGATAGGTATTTTACTTTAATTTTAAAACTACATGATTTCCTGTTAGGACTACCAATTCAAAGCTCTTATTGTACCTGTTTATCTGATTCAGGAACTTTAATTTAGATACACACACACACACACACACACACACACACACACACACACACATACTCAGATCTCACACCTAGTCCACATGACCCCATGTTGCATTAAATCCTCAAAAAATGAACATAAATATCTTATGTTATCTTAAGTAAAATATTTTTGTGATTTTTTTTAAAATTTGGCAGATGCTTAATTGACAATTTGTTAATGACAAATACAGTTATAAAGAATGAGATATTTTTGAGAAAGAAATATGTTGCTGAAATATTTTTATATGTAGCACCAGATTATGATTAAGTATATGGTCAGGCTGTCATCTATTATAGAATAGAATAAAAGAGATTGTACGTGGACAGAGTTACTAGGTCAACCATAGAAAAGCATCAGCTTCCTCTTAA
The DNA here is from genome assembly GCA_027563665.1 of Antrozous pallidus. Classification (NCBI taxonomy): domain Eukaryota; kingdom Metazoa; phylum Chordata; class Mammalia; order Chiroptera; family Vespertilionidae; genus Antrozous; species Antrozous pallidus. The sequence goes on from CM050508.1 coordinate 76,684,268, forward strand.
TGGTAATGCCAAGTGGTTTCTTTCTAATTTGTAAAAAAAAAGTTGCCATGAAGAACATCTGTCAAAATCAGTTAAAGGGGAAGGTACAGAGTGAAGCTGGATTAATGACTCTGATTTTCTTGGAATTTTTTAAAGATATGCCATTTCTCATTTTATCTGTGAATTCTGAAGGAATATAATACTGCTTATACTATTAATGCAGTTAATCATTTCTTAAGTGACTTGATATTGCAAAAAATACCATGGAATGGATGACTTATTATTTAATAACTGAAACACCTTTGGTCATTATCAGTCTCCAACCTACTCATTTCAAATAAGAACACATTATGACTCAGATTAAAAGAGCTTAACGTGTTTTATTATGACTGTGCTTTATAATGTCTCTTCCATCATCTCTGGCTTAAGTTTCCAATCTAATCACCCACATTATTTATTATAAATTGTTTTATTGACTGTATGAGAGGAGGCTACCCATGGTGAATTACTGGTTATACAATTCACCCAGAGTCAGACAATTTAAAATGAATGAATCGTTTGATTGGTTCCAGCTTAGTGTAGACTGAGAATAGTCCTAGGTGCTTAAACTCATCTCTAAAGAGTAGTCTGAAGAATATAGGCTTTTGAAAGCAGATGAATCTGCACTAAAAAATTTGCTTTAATACTATTAGTTCTGTGGCCATAGGTTTCAGTTTCCTTCTTAGGAAAAGATGAACAATAAAACCAACTTCACAGAGTAGATTTATACATAAGTAATGTATGCAAAGCAAATAACATTTTCAAGCAGAAATACAGTGCTCAATAAATGGTAGCTATTAATTTCTATAGTGGAATTTTCTTGAATTCATATAGAAAAAGAGGATAATGACAAAAGTTCAATCTCATTAAATAAATCTAATTCAAATGGCATTAATATTGTTTCATTCCCACTAAATTCTATAGACCACCAAACTAAATATTTACCAATTTTAAATTTTAAATGACCCTTTTTATTTACTCACTAGAGGCTTGGTACATAAAATTTGTGCATTGGCGGGGGGGGTCCCCTCAGCCAAGCCTGAACCCTCTCCAATCCAGGACCCCTGAGGGGATGTCTGACTGCTAAGGATTGGGCCTAATCCAGCAGTTGGACATCCTTCTCACAATCCGGAGCTGTTGACTCGTAACTGCTCACCGGCCTGCTGGCCTGGTTGCCCCTTACTGCTGTCCCTCCTGCTGGTCTGGTTGCTCCCAACTGTCCTCCTCTGCCAGCCTGGGCACCTCTAACTGCCCCCCCCCCCACCAATCTGGTCACTGCCCCACCCCCCGCCAGCCTGGTGGCCCCTAACTGCTCCCCCTGCCAGCCTGGTTGCCCCCAACTGTCCCCCCCTGCTGGTCTGGTCACCCTCCATTGCCCCACATGCCAGCCTGGTCACCCTGAACTGCACCTCCTTGCTGGTCTGGTCATCTACAACTGACCCCCTGCTGGCCTGGTCGCCCCACATAGCCTGCTGTTCAGTCATTTGGTTATCCCTCACTAACACCCCTGCCAACCTTGTCACCCCACACAGCCTGTGTTTTGTCATCCATCCAGTCGTTTCAGTCATGATGGCCCCTGGCTTTTTATATATTAGGATTTTCTGAATAATTCCTTTCAGAAATTCCTTGACAAAAAAAAAAAAGGATTTTCCTGCTAAATGTTAATTTCTTAGTATAACTGCTACAGATATGCACATTTTTCCCTCAAATTTAACATACTAGATATAATAACATACTAGATATAATATCTGTTATCTGAGGAAAACAGATAACACAAAGGAAAAAGTATAATAATTTGTTTATACTTAAACTCTAGAAGCCTGGTGAACTACATTCATGCACTGGGGATGGGAGGTCCCCCTCAGCCTGGCACAAACCCTCTTGCAGTCCAGGGCTCCTTGCAGGTGTACATCCCCCAAGGGGTCCTTAGCACTGCCATGGGGGTGCAAGAGGTCCAGCCACCACGGCTGCACTTGTCAGCCACGAGCCCAGCTTCTGGTTTAGTGGCACTCCCCCTGTGGGAGTGCGTTGACCACCAGGGACAGCTCCTGCTTGAGCATATGCTCCTTGGTGGCCAGTGCATGTCATAGAGACTGGTCATTCCGCCATTTCAGTTTATTTGCATTTTAAGATTTTATTATATAGGACTAGAGGCCCAGTGCATGAATTTTGTGCACAGAGGGAGTCCCTCAGCCCAGTCTGCATCCACTCTAATCTGGGACCCCTCTCACAATCCAGGACTGCTGGCTCCCAACTGCTTGTCTGCCTGCCTTCCTGATTGCCTCTAACTGCTTCTGCCTGCCAGCCTGATCAGCCCCTAACCACTCCCCTGCCAGCCTGATTGATGCCTAACTGCTCCTCTGCCAGCCTGTTTGCCCCTACCTGCCCTCCCTGCAGGCCTGGTCCCTCCCAACTGCCCTCCCCTGCTGGCCATTTTGTGATGGCCATCTTGTGTCCAGATGGGGGCAGGATCTTTGACCACATGGGAGCAGCCATCTTGTGTATTGGAGTGATGGTCAATCTGCATATTACTCTTTTATTAGATAGGATAGAGGCCTGGTGCATGGGTGGGGGCAGCTGGTTTGCCCTGGAGGGTGTCCTGGATCAGGGTGGAGGTTTCCTTGGGGCATGTGGCAGCCTGAGCGAGGGGTCTGTAGTGGTTTGCAGGCCTGCCATTCCCCCCAGCAACCCAAGAGGAGGCCCTGGTATCTGGGACTTATTTTTCTTCTACAATTGAAACTTTGTACCCTGGAAAGGAGCCAAGCCTTCTGCTTGCTCTGTGGGGGCAGCCATTTCTGTTGCAATTTATGTATCTTTTATAATTGAAACTTTGTAGCCTGGTGTGGAGCCCTGAGTGGCAAGGGCAGGAAGAAAGCTTGGTTTCCTCCATCACCTGGGAAACCCAAGCCTTCCTCCTTCTCTCTGTGACTGTAGCTATCTTGGTTGGGTTTATTTGCATATTCGATCCTGATTGGCTGGTGGATGTGACCTGTGGGCATGGCTTGTGGGTGTAGCAGAGGTATGATCAATTTGCATATTACTCTTTTATTAGATAGGATATATATACAGGACTTCTATGAAAAATAAAAGAGCTACTCTACATTATTCTAGAGATTGGGGGCACTATTTAAAATAATTATTACTCATTTTTCACATTATTTGTATATTTTGGAATCTACATACTACCATTGATCTTTCTTTAACACTTAAAGCATGACTTAGCTGGCAAATCATTTCATTTTCTTTTGTTTTCATGTCAAATTATTTGAATAGAATTAAAGAACTTCCTGCATTAAATTATTAGAACATTCTCTATCACTGACTGAGTTGCAAAGGTTAGATTTTTTCTTCTTGATACTGTTACAATTTTTTATGTTTGCTTCTCCTTGACATCTCCAACTATAATATTAGGAGGAACACATTATGATTTTAGCTGATGGTATCTCTGCCTTATGATTTTCAAAAGTATCTCTAAATCATTACAACTAGGTACTCATGAAAATTAATATTTAATATCCTATATAATAAAAACCTAATATGCTAAGTGTCCAGTCATCCAGTCAGCCTTTCAACCAATCAAAGCATAATATGCTAATGATATGCTAAGGCCACTCAACTGCTCTCTATGATGTGCACTGACCACTAGGGGGTAGATACTCCCACTGGTAGGTTAGCTTGATTTTTGGGTCCAGCCAATAGGGACTGAGTGAGAGGGCCGGACATGCCCTGGAGCCCTCCTATGGTCCCTCTTCAGCTGGCCAATCTCCTGCATCCCTCCTCTGCCCTGATTGTGCACCTGTGGGCTCCCTCAGCCTGGCCTCCACCCTCTCACAATCTGAGCTGCTGGAGGCACCATCCCCCTCCCTGAATGCATAAATTTCATCCACCAGGACTCTAGTATGAAAATAAAAGACAGCCACAATTTTTCTAAAAAAATGTCAATTACTTAACTGAGTTGCTTTTTTGAATGAGAAGATTCAGCATTAAATGATGTTTTTACAAAAATTTGTTCCCATGAACAGTTTACAGCACAGTCTTGCTGTGTGTAATCAACTATCAATTATAAGCATTGCAAGTACTACAGTTTTATTTTGAAGAAGTTGTGAAGAAATGACTAATAAAATACCATATAGTTATACATATGTATCTTAAATGTTTTTGTTTTCTTTTCTGTCCAGAAGCCAAGTGTTTTGTAGATAAAAGTGTAAATGTTTTCTTTCTTCCATTAGATGTGGGTTCTGTTGAAGGCCTTGCCTATCACCGAGCCTGGGATACACTGTACTGGACCAGCTCTACTACCTCCTCCATCACCAGACACACAGTGGACCAGACTCGGCCTGGAGCCTTTGACAAGGAGGCTGTCATAACCATGTCAGAGGATGACCATCCACATGTGCTCACACTGGATGAATGCCAGAAGTAAAAAAACAGTGCATTTTTATTTCTTTATTATCCTTATAAGCTAAAGACTATCAGGTTAATTTGAAAATGAACTAACTTTAAAGATTTCCTTTAAAGTTCTTTTTTCACAATTCATAGAACTAGTTTTTGTAGAAGCATTGCAAATGTGAATTAAGAAAATTCAGACTCTTTGAACGCATGGTATTACTTCTATGAGTAATCCAGTCAAAGAAAATTAATAAATGAAAGGGAAAACAGACAATATTGAGCTGGAAAAGGCATATGAAGAAGACATTATGTCACTGTGGATTGAAATTAGAAATTTGGGGGGCGGGGAAGACTATTAACATGAATTGAAAACCAAAAGGTGTTTTTGTAATTTAATTTGGTAATTTTAACAACTGAGGATCTTTCCATTTAAAATACCGAGAAAACAAACAACAAAACATCTTGTTTGCTGCTATATTTTTAACATTTGATGTTAGACTTCAGTTTAAGCAGGCCACATCTGTTGCTGATATAATGTGCAGACATTTATAATAATACTTCCAAATAATTCATAGCAAGAGAAAATACGCTATAATATGGAGCAAATATAAAATGACAAATTAGCCATAAAAAGTAGTTATAAGAAAAATGGGGAACAAAGCTTGGAATAAGTAAAAAATACACACACACACACACACACACACACACATACACACCTATGGAATTCCATTCTCATACAGTATGTTAAGATATTTATTAAGTACTAGAAAATTTTTTATCCTTAAATGAAATAGGTAAATAAACGTCAGACCAATCTGGCATTCACTGAGCAGAAGTAGAAGAGCTCTTTTTAGGAGCGGTGTGGAAAAATTAGAGAATAAAAAACAATGACATAAAACACTCCCTGACTACTTGAGAGAAGCAAGAGCTACATAAATCACTCAGTGCAAGAGGAACTAAATCTGGACACTCTTAAAGAGCTAGAAATACGTTTAGACTTATTTCACTTAATTGAGTACCTTCATGTTATAAATAAAGACTCTGAAGGTTGAGAGATGAATGCTGAGAGGAGGTGGACTTCTCAGAGCTCTGATTTAGTTCAGATGAACACAGGCCTTCTGGTGCCTGGGCTATAATGCTACATTGCCTTTAAATGATTATACAAAGAAATGATATATGCAGTCTTACTTAAATATGAAATCTTCTTTCCAATAGTTTTTCCTTGTCAGTATTTATTAAGCATATTTGTCAAATATTTAAAGCAGTCTTCCTGTCAGGTTCCCTCCCTTCTGCCTATTTTCCCTTATTTATCCCTTCCCTTCCTTCCTTCCTTCCTTCCTTCCTTCCTTCCTTCCTTCCTTCCTTCCTTCCTTCCTTCCTTCCCTCTTTCCCATCCCTTCCTCCCTCCCTCCCTCCTTCATCCCTTCCTTCCACCCTCCCTTCTTTCTTTCCTTCCCTCTTTCTTTCTTTCCTTCCCTCTTTCTTTCTTTCCTTCTTTCTTTCTTTCTCTCTTTCTTTCTTTCTTTCTTTCTTTCTTTCTTTCTTTCTTTCTTTCTTTCTTTCTTTCTTTCTTTCTTTCTTTCTTTCTTTCTTTCTTTCTTTCTTTCTTTCTTTCTTTCTTTCTTTCTTCTATCCTGTGCAGTAACACCCAGTCTTCAAACAAACTCTTAGGTAGTCTTATAGATTAAAAAAAAGGGGGGGGTGGGGTGGGGGTGGGGGGGAAGAGTATTTCAATAAAAGTAGAGCTTGGATATTGGAATCTACAGCCTCTCCTCTCTTCCGGTGACCTCTAAGGGCCATAGAATCCTGGGACTTCCTCAAAAAATAGTTTGAAAAATCATTCTATAAAACCTTAACAAATATTGTGTTTAAGGGTTGATAATCGCTGGTATTCCAGAAATAACGTTCTAATTTATAGAAAAATCTCACTGAGAGAGAAGAAAACAAGATATTAAAGAAATACTAGTATAGGAGTTTAGCAATGATATTTCTCTAAAACATTTAAATGATACATACGGAATTTAAAAAGTAAACCTGAAAGAAGAGGGAGATTTTGATTTTTACCAATTGAAGAAAAGTATAGGGTAAGAATAATGTCTAAAGTAGTCATATTGGACCTGCTGAAAATGACATTAATAAGTAAGAGTACATTTTTAGTTCTGAGAAAATCTAAGATGATGGTTTTATACATGGTCATAATAAATCCTCACTATGCAGAAAACTGACTCAATTTAATTAAGTTTCTCTTTGAGAGAATACACAGAAAATTGTTTTCCAGAAAAGGTTTCCAGATTTCACTTTTTTAAATTGGAAAAATATGCATGCAAATGTAATACACATTTCTCCTTTATTACCTATACTTCCTTAAGGATCAGTGGATATGAGAAATAATTATGCTTCTTTTAAAATAGTTTGATATTGCCATGTTTCCACTAATGCTTTTACTGTTAATGAAAATTTTAATTTATTTTTACATTTTTAAATTTATTTAGTTTAATGTTTTGGACCAACTGGAATGAACAGAATCCAAGTATTATGAGATCTACCCTGACTGGGAAGAATGCTCAAGTGGTGGTCAGTACAGACATACTCACTCCCAATGGCCTCACCATTGACCACCGTGCAGAAAAACTTTATTTCTCCGATGGCAGCCTAGGAAAAATTGAACGGTGTGAATATGATGGGACCCAGAGACATGTAAGTTGAGAATTTCTTGATTATAAGTGTAAATATTTAAAAAATGTATGATTTATTCTTGCCTACAATATGCATATGAAGAGATTTCAAAATAGGTTAATTGTTTGAATCAATCCAATTAAATAATATATTCAACGAGAAAGAAAACTGGACGATATTTTGAAAACTTGATCTTCAAGGTCATTTGCTACCATAGGGACAATTTGACTCATATGAACTTTATTCTGGAGAAACAATAACTGATTGAAATTGTATCCTAAGCTTTGAAAAGAGAGGAGAGGGAATCTTTCATAGTCAGGCCCATTCTCTGTGTCCTTTCTCTGGACATGTCAGTGGAAGGACCCTTGAAGCCCCTGAAGAACACATATAGCAGATATGTAGGGTCTGTGGAATGGGAAAAGTTCAGTGTCCTCCCCTTATCCTTTGAGGACAATAGCCCTTAGCAACTGGGAAAACTCAGAGTCCAGGAGAGTAAGATCTGGTAGTCACACCACTGGAGAAATCCACCCCAGCACACTCACCCCAATGCATGCTTGACGGACAGAATGATGCTGATGCTTCACTCCTGCACTGTATTTCTAGAAGGGCCAAATGGTAAATAATTTGAAGCTGCAGAGGCCGTGTTTTCTCTATCACAACTACAATGCCCATAGAGAATATGTGGATGAATAGCTGTGGCAGTATTTCAGAATGTACAGTATAACAAACAAACAAATAAAAACAAAGGGGACATCCAAAATATTTTCAACAATAAAGATAAATTTTAAAAACAGACTATATAGTATATACGATAATAAGCAACCAACCAATAGGCCATAGTTTTCTAATAACTAATCTATAACTTTAAGATCACTGTTTAATTCAATTGAATATGAACCTATACATAAATAAATATATACTATCTATATAGACAGATATTATGTAGGGTGATATAGATATTTATCTTAGGGCAACCAACTATACATATATATGTATATGTATGTATATAGATAAATAGGAGAGAGAGAGAGAGAGAGAGAGAGAGTGTTCTTGAAGGAGAAAGAGCATTCATTTACATTCTAGTACAGGCACCTCATTATTGTGGAGGGTCTATTGTGTATATAACTGATAGAGGACTGAGGACAGTTGTAAGCTTAACACATATTGAATGGGCTACTGGTAAAGTCACTTTGTGCTAAAAACAATAACTCTGATCAAATATATCTGTTTAAAGTCTATTCTTTTTTAAATATGTTTTTATTGATTTTACAGAGAGGGGGGTAGAGATGAAGAGAGATAGAAACATTAGTGATGAGAGAGAATCATTTATGGCTGCCTCCTGCACATCCCCTACTAGGGACTGAGCCTGCAACTGGCAACTGGGTTATGTGCCCTGACTGGGGATTGAAGCATGATCTCCTGGTTGATAGGTCAATGGTCAACCACTGCGCAACGCCAGCCAGGCTATCTTTTCTAATTAAAGATCATGTGACCTTAGGCAAATTATTCAGCCTTTATAAATTTTAATTTTTTAATGTGCAAATCTTCTACCTAAATTTCAATATTACTACGAGGATATAGTGTGAAAGTATGTGCCTCAGACAATAGTAAAGAACTTCTAAATGAAGCTAGTAGAAGCTAGTTGAAAAAAACAGTCGGGTAAATCATTATCTTGGGTGTGGTATTATTTTCTAATATGTTCTGATAAAGGAAGTGCTTCTATAATTCCTCATAACAACCTTATCTCCACTTCATCTTATTTTATATATGCCTGATTTTGCTTCCCCCTTCCTTCTATTCTTATATATGGCAATTATAGCTGTTCCAGGTGGTCCAGTAATCAGATATCTCTAATATAATTTTAAGGATTTATTTTGACATTTAAAATATAAATCTAGTTATGATTCTAACTCACTTCCCATTCTGTCCAAAGCAGGATATTTCTGGCTCGCTGTAATTTATAGTAATGTATTGTGTATTTGAAGTTGCTAAAAATGTATATTTTAAAAGTTCTCATCACCAAAAAAAAAAAAAAAAAAAAAAAAAGGAAAACTCTGTGAGGTGCAATACATATATATTTTGAACTATGTACACCTTCTACACTTTAGACTTACACAGTGTTATATGTCAATTATCTTATCTAAATTGACCATACCTCCAATCAAACCATGCCCACGAGCCATGCTTACCAGCCTATCAGGAGCAAATAAATCCCAACCAAGATGGCTGTGGCCACTGAGAGCAGGAGGAAGGCTTGGGTTTTCTGACAATGGGCAATGGAGGAAGCCAAGTTTCCACCTGCCCTTGCCAGCCATGGCCTCCACTCAATGCTACAAAATTTTAAATATAAAAGATATATCATAACAGAAATGGCAGCAACCACAGAGCTGGAGAGAGCAGAGGTTAGGGTTGTCTGGACAATGGAGAAAGCCAAGCTTCTGCACCCTTAGCACCTAGGCCTCTACTCTAGGCTACAAAGTTTCAATTATAGAATTTGTATAAACCCAAACAGAAATGGCTGTTTCCTTGGAGCGAGCAGAAGGCTTGGCTCCGCTTCAGCCTGCAAAGTTTCAATTGTAGAAGATAAATTAATTCCAAATCCCACCACTTGAGTTGCTGGGGGGCATGGCCTGCCTGCAAACCACCACAGGCCCCTCACCCAGGCTGCCCCACGCCCCAAGGGAACCCCCACCCTGATCCAGGACACTCTTCAGGCCAAACCAGCTGGCCCCAACCCATGCACCAGGCCTCTATCCTATCTAATAAAAGAGGAATTTGCAGATTGACCATCACTCCAACACACATGAGGGCTGCCCGCATGTGGTCAATGATTCTGCCCCCATCTGGACACAAGATGGCAACCACAAGATGGCTAGCAGCGGAGGGCTGTTTGGGATGTTCCAGGCCTGCAAGGGAGGGCAGTTGTGGGTGATCAGGCCAGCAGGGGAGGGTAGTTGAGAGGGACCAGGCCTGCAAGGGAGGAGAGATGGGGCAATCAAGCCTGCAGGAGAGGGCAGTTAGGGGTGACCAAGCCAGCAGAGGAGGGAAATTGGGGGCAAGCAGGCTGGCAGGGGAGCAGTTAGACATCAATTAGGCTGTCAGGGTAGTGGTTAGGGAGTGATGAGGCTGGAAGGCAGAAGAGGTTGGAGGCAATCAGGGAGGCAGGCAGGTGAGCAATTTGGAGCCAGAAGTCTTGGATTGTGATAAGGATGTCCGACTGCCTGTCCTACTGGGATCAGGCCTAAACAGGCAGTCAGACATCCCTTGAGGGGTCCCACATTAGAGAGGGTGCAGGCTGGGTTGAGGGACATCCCCAGCCCCCTGTTCATGAATTTCGTGCACCAGACCTCTTACACAGTGTTATATGTCAATTATCCTATATAATAAAACTGTGATATGCAAATTGACAAAAGGGCTGAAAAACCAGCAGAATGACTGGTCGCTATGATGCACACTGACTACCAGGAGCCAGACATTCAACACAGGAGTTGCCCCCTGGTGGTGAGTACACTCCCACAGAGTGAGTGCTGCTCAGCCAGAAGCCAGGCTTACAGCTGACGAGAGCAGCAGTGGTGCTGAGAGCCTTTCCTGTCTCCAAGGAGTAATGAATCAAGCAGTAAGGAGCAGCAAGCAGGTGGGTGGCAAGGGGCAAGGTTGTCCCAGACTGCTAGAGAGAGCAGGCCTGGCTGAGGGACCCCCCACCAGTGCACGAATTTCATGCAGCAGGCCTCTCGTCTATAATAATAAAAGCATAATATATGAATTAGACTGGACATCTTTCCAGACAACCTTCTGGACAAAGCTGGGGCTGCAAGGTAAGTCCGGGTCCCAAGTACCTTCCAGAGGCCAGAGGGAAGCCTGGGTCTCGGGTGCCAGAGGGAAGCTGGTGTCAGCAGCCAGGGGAAGGAAGGCCTACTCTTACACGAATTTTGTGCATTGGGCCTCTAGTCTATATAATATCTATATAATAATCTATATAATAAAAGCCCAAGTGACTCTTACAGCAGAACAATTTGAATGACTGGTTGCTATGATGCACACTGACTACCAAAGGACAGATGCTCAATGCAGGAGCTGCCCCCTGGTGGTCAGTATGCTGCCACAGGGGCAGCACAAGAAGTTGAGCTCATGGCTAGTAATCACAGCTGCCATGGTGTTGGTAGCTTCTCTGATGCATAACAGCAGGCACAGCGGGCAGGATGAGTGCTAGTGGTGCAAGGCACTGCCCTAATTTGGGCTCCTCCCTAGTCACCTGCCACTTGGCATACTCCTACATTCCTCAGGGGATGTTCGACTGCCAGCAATGAATATCTATCTATCTATATCTATCTATCTATCTATCTATCTATCTATCTATCTATCTATCTATCTATATATGGCTGAATAAACTAAAAAAGAAATCATAAAATTGTTTCCCTGAATAAAATGAAAATTAAACAGTTTAACAAAAGAGACCACATCAAAGTTTAGTGATTTTGCAGGCTTCAGCCATTCAGGGTAGGTTTCTGAAGTGTGTATAACTGATGTTCCTATTTTGGTAAGATAAGGTTGTTAGTGCAATAGGGCTAATGGTGTTTATTTCTAACACAATTCATTTGATTTAAATCCACATACGTTTCAGTGATGGTTCAGCTTGGTTAGTCGTGCAAATTAAAGTGTTACTGAAGCTGATCTCCCAAAAGAGACGTGTTCCTCAGGAAGAAAAAAGGTCAGTATCCAGGGCAGCTGGTGTATTCACCCAGAAAATATCAGCTGTCCTTTCAGAATGTGATACTGATACTGATGGATTGATTTAATATTTCTTGGAAGCTTTCAATTTTTTAGGCATCAGAGAGAATTTTCAAAAGACCAGCAGCCACCTGTCCCAACAGCCTCATTTTAGAAATTCATATACAAAGATGAAAACAGCAGATGGGTAGGAAAGCCTTTCTGCACATATGTGTGCAACACATACACACATACACACACACTCACACACAGCAATTAGCATATGTCTTCCAAGTTAATGTTGCTTGCAAAGTTTAATATTTAAATTCAGGAAATTCTGAATTTCTTTACAAGAATTTGCATCTTCTCTGAATTCCTGATTAATTATTTGTATTGCCTGGTAGCTGATTTTAATGTATTTCTTAATAGTTTCTCATGGAAAAAAAACATGAATTTAAGCTTCAGAGAATATATTAAATTTTATTCTGTGTTTGATTTTTGAAAACATTTAGTGTTAGCAAAATAATTAAAATTAATTAGTTACTATTTCAATTATTTAAAATGTTTAAACTAGTTTACAATAAAAGCTCATTACAGTAAAACTGTAAATAATTAACAAACACATAAGTTTATTCCTGAGCTTCACAGAAGCCTATTTGTACAGTACTTTTATTTAGTTGAAGGAATAAATAGATGTTTCTTTGACTCTAATACTTAAAAGGCTATTGAAACACGATATTTTACTTACATGAGGAATTTTGAGAATATATAAAATCTAGTGAAAATACAAATGCTAAATAATTTCTGCTAGCACATACAATCAAAAGAAATATGGTTATACTCCAACTTGTAAAATGTATTTATTAATTCTAAATTAGTTGATTGAAAGGACAAGTTGATCTTTAAAAAAGATGAAGTTAGCCCAGCTGCCATGGCTCAGTGATTGAGAGTCGACCTATGAACCAATAGGTCACATTTTAATTCCCAGTCAGGGTACATGCTCTGGTTATGGGCTTGATCCTCAGTGTGCAGGAGGCAGTAGATCAATAATTTTCTCTCATCATTGATGTTTCTGTATCTCCCTTTCCTTCCCTCTCTGAAATTCATAAAAATGCATTTAAAAATAGATGAAGTTAGTAAGATAGATGAGTTGAGTTATTGAATAATTATTATTAAAGGTCAAGAAATAATATTAAAAATGAAGGGAGATATAAATAATGTTTTCTAAATATATATATATATATATATATATATATATATATATATATATATATATCTTGGAAGTACAACTGAACAGTTACATACATGAAGGGAAGACCAATAAAAAATAAGCAGTACTGAAGACTCGGGCTGATATTTCCAACAGTATTCAAACAAAATCACATGACCATTAATGTAGCAGCTGCAAATTTATATAACCAGTAGTTTACCTGCTGAAGTGATAATTCCAGACATGGAGAACTGAAGTATCCAGCTGTTTATTTCAGGGTTATATTTGCACAACCCCCATCCCCCAATATGGGACTTTCATCATTGATATCAGGTGGTTCACAGACACATCATTAATTTAAAGTTAATGTAGTATGAAAAGTCATGCTATCCTTAATGCTTTTTGAATCCTCTGATTGATGTAGGAAAAATGCTTAAATATATTACTAGGATATATTTAACAACCCTAAGACACTCCATTACTGAGGAAGATGAAAGAGTAAAGGTGTGAGGGATAGGAAACTCAAACTACAATTTGGTGGGTAGTAGTATTTAATTATAATTAGACAGTATTGTTTTAATTTTAATGTATGCATTTTTAGAATTGCATTCTATTTCTTCTCATACTGGATTTTCCTTTATGCTAATGAGTCAGTTTAAAGAACAGTTCAAAATAAATAACAGTAGAACTTGTATCCAAATAAGGACAAAAAATGTGAAAACATTAATCTCAGGCCAGATTTGTAAAAACGAGAGAGAAAGAGAGAGGGAGGGAGGGAGGGAGGGGGAGAGAGAGAGAGAGAGAGAGAGAGAGAGAGAGAGAGAGAGAGAGAGAGAGAGAGAGAGAAACTAAGGCAACAGTGTATATTCTGATTTCTAATTAGGTACGCAATCCATAGAAAATCAGTAGTGAGGGTAAAGGAGAATATACTTAAAAGAAGGGAGAGAATATGTGAAGAAGCATGCTACAAAGATGGCAACTTCTTGGTATTAAGCATTTCATCTTCTAAGGTCTTCTTCAGAGAAACCACACCAATTGCATGTTAGGACAGCTTCACACAAATAGTGGGGAGGAAAAGGGACACATTTTCTGCTGGCTTTTTTCTCTCGGTCAGAAATTTGATTCATGAGTCATTAATTTTTTCATTATCTTGAGGAGTTTTCGGAGGCTCCAGGTATAGGCCTGATGTACTGGTAATGTGCTCACAAGAATGTTCATCATATTAACTTTGGCAAAACAAATGGCCACAAGTTCTAGAGCCAGTTGTGGCTAAGTGTACCAGAAGTGTTATAAAAGATGTCTAATACAACAATAGTCAAGTGAGTAAAGATGGGAAAATATTGCCTTACCAAGGACTGTTCATTCAGGACCAGAAACAGTGGCAGTTGGTTTATTCTGATGCTTCAAAATTTACAATTTTTTATAAGAATACTTTGTGTGTTTGAGTTGCTTCATAGAAGATTTTCAGTAATAGCTGTCATTTAGTGGGTTGTGGAATCCTTTTCACGTCCTGCATGTCCAGGGTTCCCATGTCAGGGTTCAGTGTCTGGAGAAGTCCATACACAGAGGAAGAGAGACTCGAAAAGCATCCATTTTGGGTATCTTGGGGCCCAGGTGGGAGCCCATCTCTAGTGGAGGGACTGCCCCCACTCTGGTTTTCCTATCCCCTTTTATTAGGGCTAAGTGATACATCCATGTCCTTTAGGTCTGGAAATTCCAACAATGAAATCAACCAGCAAGCATTAACATAAGACAAAAGGTGTGGAAGCTTTTACAGTTACCAATGTGTCTCCTAAACAATATGTGAATAGTTCATACTTAGCATAAGACTAAAGAAGGGGCAACTAAAGTCTCACCTAAACAATGGGTAAACAGATCCATTAAGCTTTGACGAGGTTTCCCGTTTATTCTGTTTACATCTCTATTGGTGAGGCAATGTCAGTGGGTGACTATCACTTTTAATCTGAATGTGAAACAATTATCACTGAAGCAGCTATTATTATTTCAGTTTGCCACTGAAGTAGTTGAAGTACTGAAAAATTAGCTAACCTGAAGTCAAAAATCAAACCATGTTCATAAAACACAAAGACCCAAGTTCTTTCATCTGCAATATGTCTTGTTATCACTACATGATCTTTACTAAAAATAAATGTCCATTTATATTTGCTTCCTTTTTTCCAAAGTTTGTCATTAGGGAAGCATTGACATTTTGCAATGTGGTTTAAATGGGTTCATTTTATTTGGGGTGGGAGTGTATTGCCTAACAAAGTTCAAAGTGCATTCAGACAAATTGGGGATCATATTAAAATTTATATTCTGATTTAGATCTTGTTTGGAGCCACAGATTATTTCTAAGAAGCTCCAATACTTTTAGTAGCAAGGGTGTAAATACTATCACTACAAATTGTTTGACTGAATTATAGATACCTGTAATATATAAGACAAGTAGTAAGGTGGTCCTCAAACATTCAGTGTCAGAGTTCCTGGAAATGTATGAAAATTCTGAAATTCTAGAATTTCTGGAGGGAAACAGATAGGGGATGGCCCTGGAGAAATGGAGAATAACGTTTGACAACAAATACCCATATGTTATTAAACAGATACAGCTCTATGAGATAGACTTAGTGAATGTAGCCGTTTTTACATACCTCAATAAATATTTATTGAATGAAAGAAAACATTTAATTATTAATGATCACTATGGAATAATGCATGTGAAAATTCTTGAAGTTTGAAGACTAAAATAATGAAAAGTGATTTACTTAAGAAAAACCCTATGTACTCTTAAAAGTGCCACTCTGAAAGTATTAAAATAGGGAAACTACCAATTATCAATATACTGATATATAAAAGCCCAGAAACCAGAACTGCAGACTGACCAGACTGACCAGTGGCTATGAGGCACACTGTGGCAGCCAACCAGCCTGATCTGGGCCTTAATCAGCCCCTGATTGGCCACCAACACCCTGACTGGAGCCAAAGCCAGCTGGCCAACCTCCCATGGCCCCTTTACCCTCCTAGCCCGGCCTAATGAGCCTCCATTGGGGCGGCTGGTTGGACCTCATCATGTACAAATTCATGCACCAGGTCTCTGGTTAAATATAAAATACATGTAACTCACATTATTGTAGTTGAAGTTTATTATTATTTTGCTAATGGGGAAATAGAAGTAAGAAGAAAATGTTTAAATAAGCAAACAAATCATCATTATAAAGGACTAATATTTAAGACTTGTTTACTTTTTAATTTATGTGAAAAAATGCTAAATAAAAGGTTAGAACTTTTAATAATGTTACTTCAGTTTAAGTGTCAAAGTCATTTAAAAAATTATGCCAAAGCAGCTTTCAATTCTGACTAGATCCACTCACTGTGGTTTCTTATATCAAAGTTAAGTAAAGGAAGTAGATAAAACCATCAATGCAAGCTCATGTCTATAACTCAGCTCCCAGAGGCCTCAACCTGCTGATACTCCGTTGTAATAAATTATGCAACCAGTGTGGTTTGTGTGATTTATTATTGCAGTAGATCATAAGCGTGGTGACTGACATTAACACATGTCCCATAGGCAGCAGGGCTGCACGATGTTCTGTTTCTCCTTCTCACTTTCAAGTGCTTAGTTCAGAAAATATGAAAAAAAAACATACAAATTGACAAATATAGGAGGATGTTTCTGAAGCAGCCCTCTGCATAGACTCTTGAAGTAATAGTTTTTAATTTGACAAGTCCCAGTGCTCTTCTTGCTTCCAGTCCTCCCAAAGGACTCTTTAAAAAGATTTTACAAAATACATTAACTCATATAAATTAGGTTTTGTGAATTTAGGATATAGTTTTTTTTTTTACTTGCATAAATACAGACTTCATATGCATTTCATGATTCTTTCTCTGAGCTATTATAGCTATCACAAAAATTGAATTCCAGACATTTAAAATCAAATTAATTACCTAACTGATTGTTATAATCCTGCTTTAAAAAGGAAAGCATTGGAGAGAACTAAGATGGCGGCAAAGGTAAAACACCTATCTTGCCGTCATAATCAGCAATTTTAATACTACAACTTAACGAAAGAACAAACACCTTCCAGAATCACCAGAAAGCTCGCCTAGTGAAAACTCCACAAATAAAAGTGAAGAAAAGACACTGTGACTTGGAGGAGTGGTGGCGAACAGCGTTGAAAGATTCGCATGAAGAGAGGTTTGGAGCGCGCGCTGCGGAGAGGGCGGGCGACTGAAAACCTGCCAGTTTTCTCGAACGGGGAGACAAAGGCGTCCCACTGGACTGATTCTCCAGCTCTGGGCGCAGTCCAGAGAACCCACTATCACACGGGGTGAAAACTGGACAGTGGGAGGGCACGCCGAAGCTCGGGTGCTGCCGGGTCTGCTGGCTTGTGGAGAAGGCAGCTTGCGCACGAACAGCTCAGCTGCATGACGGCGTAGAGAGCGCTCTGCGACTTGTCTCTCATTCAGAAAACTGTCAGACTGCTTTGTTTTACAACCCTGGGTGAGACATTGCGCATGCAGACTCATTTTGGGAAAGTCTGAATTCCCCGGCAGCCGGCAGCCAGTGGAGCTCCGCAGCGGCTCTCTCTCAGAGGTGCTGGCGGCCATTGCCCCCGGCACAGAGTCCCTGGGGCCGCATAGGGCAGAGCTAACACTGTCTGCTTGGCCCGGAGACTCTGCCCACCCAACCTGAGCACAGCTGAGCTTCACAGACCATTGGCCTGGAGGTCAACCCTCCAAGTGCTAACAACGATT
This sequence comes from Antrozous pallidus, assembly GCA_027563665.1. Taxonomy (NCBI): domain Eukaryota; kingdom Metazoa; phylum Chordata; class Mammalia; order Chiroptera; family Vespertilionidae; genus Antrozous; species Antrozous pallidus. The sequence continues at coordinate 76,702,020 of CM050508.1, forward strand.
AACTGAGCTTAACTTCAGCAAGACTGTGCAGCCCATATCCACCTCAGGTAACCGGGGAGGCTGAGCCACTATCCCTAGTAGGAAGTCTACCACACAAAGCTAATTGACCAACTCAGGGAAGCAGCCACCATGCAACAACATGGAAAGAAATCAGATGTGAAAGAAATGGAGGAAAAAAAACGACTGGACATGGAATTTAGAACCACGGTTATAGGGTTTTTTAAGAGGCTCCAACAAAAGATCGAGGCCTATAAGGAAATAAGCAAGACCACAAAGGAAATGAATGAGTCCTACAAGGAAATGAACAACACCCTTATGGATATAAACGAGAGCTACAAAGAAATGATCAAGACCAATGTGGAAATGAATGAGTCCTACAAGGAAATGAAAGAAACCCTCAAGGATATAAAGGAGACTCTCAAGGATATGAAAAAGGACCAACCAGAAATTAAGCATACACTGACTGAAACAAAAAATATTATACAAAGACCTAAAAGTGCTCTGGAGCACCTGAAGAACCAAGTTAAAGATTTGAAATACAAAGAGGTAAAATCCACTCAGCTGAAAAAGCAAGAAACCAAAAGAATCCAAAAAATTGAAGATAGTGTAAGGGGCCTCTGGGACAACCTCAAGCATACCAACATCCGAATTATAGCGGTGCCAGAAAAAGCGAGAGGCCAAGACAATGAAAACCTATTTGAAGAAATAGTGACTGAAAATTTCCCACACCTGGTGAAAGAAATTGACTTAGGAGTCCAAGAAGTGCACTGCACCCCAATATATAGGAACCCTAAGAGGACCACACCGAGGCATATCATAATTAAAATGCCAAGAGCAAAAGACAAAGAGAGAATATTAAAAGCAGCAAGAGAGAAACAGGTGGTTACCTATAAGGGAGCACCCATACGATTGTCAGCGGATTTCTCAACAGAAACGATGCAGGCCAGACGGGAGTGGCAAGAAATATTCAAAGTGATGAACAGCAAGAATCTACAACCAAGATTACTCTATCCAGCAAAGCTATCATTCATAATTGAAGGTCAGATGAAGTGCTTCGCATAAAGGAGTTCATCACCACCAAACCAACATTATATGAAATGCTGAAAGATATTCTTTAAGAAGAGGAAGAAGAAAAAGGTAAAGATGAAAATTATGAACAACAAATACACATCTAACAACAAATGAACATAAAAATCAAGTGAATTGATAGGCTGTTGAACAGGATAGACTGGTGAATATAACAGAGAGATGGACATAGAGAGGGAATGGACTGACAATTCTTGGGGAGAAAAGGGGTGTGGGAAGTGCAGCTAGAGACTGGACAAAAATCTAGCAACAATGGGAGAGGACAGTGGGGAGGTGGAGGGGAGGGTAGAGGGTGGGATAGGTACAGGGTGGAGGGGAGCTATAGGGGGATAAAAAGGGGAAACAATGTAATTAATAAACTGAACAATAAAGATAAAAAAAGGAAAGCATTAATTCTGTCATGAGTTCAATCATTTTTTTAAAGGATTTATGCTGAATTGTAAATTGTCTCTTTTGGAAGCAAAAGAATCAGTTGAGTAAATTATATAATTGAAATACAACTATTGTAATAAATGTCTAAAACTTAGCTGGCTAACCCAATGTCAGTCTCTCCATCTATAGCTCTCTTCTTAGATTTATATTATATTATGAATCTAGGCTAATATAATGCAAAATGCCACAAATATTTGAACTAAACAATAAGCAGGGATGCAACAGGCATGTTAGTTACAGCTTCTTCAGGGGATTTCTGGGGCAGGAAGTGGGTTTGTTTAGTGGAGAATGTATAATCTTAGAAGGTGACCTTAGTATATACATGGTGAAAAAATGGTTCTGAACATTTGACCTCAAGAGTAACAGATTCTGACAGTCTGATATCTTCAGATGGCATAGTTATGTTTTACGAAACTACACTCTTAAGAGCAAGTCTGAGTGGCCACCATTTGGAAATGGAACATTTTCTCCTGATAAAAATATTGGGTTGCCTTGCATGCTTCCTTATTTTATTTCTCTGTCTCATATCTTCATGAAGAAAGTAACAGTTTTTCCAAAAGAAGTAGGAAAGAGAATCAATGCACTTTCTGGAAAACATACAGTGCAATTGTTGTAGGGAGCAAAATATAGCTTTCGGAATTGGACCCTAACATATGAGCTAGAGCTATCAGCCAAATACTCAAGTGACCGCAGAAATGGTTTTTAAATCCTGAATTATAAGATGATGAAGAATTTTCTGGCTCATCTGCAGCATCAAAAGCATTGAGACTGGAAAGTTTATACATACTGTTAGTTTATCAGAAAGGCTGTATTTTAAAAGATCAAGAGTACCAAGATTAAGTGTTATTCATTCTTATGATGCCTTGTCTCATGTCCCCTTCCTGCTATGCTGAACCTATTATTCCATTATTTTTACTATTTTCTTGGGCTTATTTTTTTCCTTTACTGTCTCCTTTCCTTTCTGCTTGATATCCACACAGGATATTGAAAGCAACCAATTATGAAATATTTAGAACTAAACATAATTCATACTTGAATGTGAGAAGTTATGGCATGGTTAACATAAATGTAGTTAATCTATTGTAAAACATACCTTATCTGAATCAAAAATACAAAATCATACAACATGCACATTCACACACAAATATGCATTACTTTACTTCATTATGTCCATATGGACTCCTCACATCTGAGAAATTATGAAGACATTATAAAGCTTTATATCTGCTTATAGGAGTTAGCATTTAGTTTGGATAATATAGCTGTTAGAGTTAGAATTGCTCTTAGAGATTAACAGACAAGTTCTGTCACTTAAGAGATTCATAATTTGCGTATAGTTGCAGAGCTAGACCTGCCTGTATTCCCCAAAATCTATATACTTAGTTTTGGACCTTTTTTTGCAAGGATCAGTAATGTTCTATGTTATAAAAATATCCCAGGGCCAAATATATGACTTATCCATCCATAGTTAAGCATCAGTGCTAAGGTGAAAAGCTGAAGGTTAAATTATAAAGTGTAACACTGTGAACATTTGCCACAGTTATTTAGAGAAAGTTGTATTTTATTTATGTATAAGCTGCTATCTAATCATCTATAAATGTTGATTTTTTCTTTATTATATATCTAATACCTCAAAATATATTTATTAAATATTTCTTATTTAAGTATTTTTTCAAGGATTTAAGACTGGTGTTAACATTTCGGTGATATTAAAGTCACTGGTTAGTTATCCAAACTCAGTTAAAAGAAAAAAAAATTTATTGTGTAAATGAATGCCAAAAGGTGATTTATATGCTGAACAGTTCAGAGCATGTCCTTGAACAATTGTAATTGCTTAATTTTTGTCATCTTTCTGGCAGCTTCCAAATAGTAATGCTTAATGATTCAACTTAAATTAAGTAAAATGAATCCTAGTGTAAAAGCATAATACTTGCCTGGTACAAGGAGGTGATTATATTGTTTTCATTTACATAAAATTTATTCAGAATTCATTGACACCCTCTCATTGCTAAGTTTTGTTGCTTTTTCCTGAGCAATTGGAAAAGGTGACATTTTGTGCAGTTGTACATGCCATTTATGCCATATTGAGGATAGTGGCCAACATACTGCTGCCAGCTCATGGAGACAGCCAAATAAGGCTTGCACAATGAAGCAAAGTGCAAATTTTGAGGACATATGATAGTGTTACTTCAAACAGTGTGTCTCCAAATATTTATCTTTCAGATGAATTTTATGAAATAGCTTAAAATGCAGGTCAAATGACACTAATGAAGAACAAATTATTTGTAGCAAACTAAAATAGAGTAGGGCATGACATTTTATAAAATATTTGAATGTTATTCTAGTCCTCCTTTATCCACAGTTTCAGTTACCTGCAGTAAACCACAGCCTAAAAATGGAAAATTCCAGTAATAAACAATTCATATGTTTTAAATTGTGTGCCGTAATGAGAAGCATTATTAAATCTCATGCCATCTTGCTTTGCTCCTTTGTCCAGTCTGTCCATTCTATGTAAGCTCTTATTATTAGACACTTAGTAGCCTTCTGATCAGATTGACTACTACAGAATCACAATGCTTGTGTTCAAGTCCCCTTATTTTATTGTCATAATTTACTATTTTATTATTAGTTATTCTAGTTAATCTCTTATTGTACCCACATTATAAATTAAACTTTGTAATATGTATGCATGTATAAAAATAATATAAACTATATAAGGTTTGGTACAATCTTGGATTCCAATGTGTACAATGGGAGCCTTGGAATCTATCTACCTATATATAAGGAGAGGCAAATGTACATACATTTAAAATCCTTAATTAAATCAATGACAGGACAGGAGATTAAAAGTCTCAGAATTTGAGATATAGATTAATGCATATTAACACATAGAGAGTAAAACATTGCATTTTAGAATAACTACCAAAAATGGTAATCATTCCCTTCATCACCACATTTCTCTTCTTTTCTATTATAAAAAAATCTAAAAGGCATTAGTAGTAAATCTATTTAAAATGTGCCACTTAATTATTTTTTCTCTAAGCTGTCCTTGGGCTAAATACTTTCAATTGTGAGAATTTGTTAGACCAAAAGGCTGAGGTGAAATGCCTACTTGAAAAATCACAGCAGTAAGAAATTTTCAACTGGGCTATCATTTTAAAAGCTCAGTTGCTTGATAAGATGGCCTTTCAACAACACACTGACTTGGAAGTAGTTGTCTTACTGGTTTCATGTTGTCTTTTGATTTCTTAAAGATGACTTTGCTATGATTGAGAGACCTGCCTCTCATTCTCTACCCTTTCTTCCAAGGAGTGATGATCATCAAATCTGAAAATACTCAGCTTGGAAAATAATAAGAACTCAGTATATTTTGTAATTTTTATTAGTTACTTAAACAAATATGACAAAAGTATATTTTTCTTCAATTTATAAAGTTTAGGTGATTTGTGCTTATTGTTATTGTTCTTATGCAAAACCTTAAAGCCTCTATTTTCATGCAAAATACTCCACAACTGGTTGGATCAAAAACACTGAGAAATAATTCTCGCTCTGTGTGGCATGGTGCAGTTGGTTCGGCATCATTTCATTCACCAGAGGTTGCTGGTTTTATTCCTGGTCAAGGGTACATGCCTGGGTTAAAGGCTTGATCTCTGGTAGGAAGTAGTTGATCAATGTTATATTCTTGCATCAATATTTTTTCTCTTTCCTCTCATTTTCTCTATAAAAATCAATAAACTATTCTTTTAAAAGATAGTCTCTTAGTGAAACACTAACACAGATCATTATTTCTTTTATTTCTGAAAAAATATGTATTTTATTGATTTCAGAGACAGGAAGGGAGAGCTAGAGATAAACCATCAATGATGACAGAGAATCATTGATGGGCTGCCTCCTGCACACCCCATACTAGGGATTGAGCCTGCAACCTTGGCTTGTGTCTGACCAGTAATGGAACTGTGATCTCCAATACAATAGCATTGTATTGACAGAACAATAGGCACAAAGACTAATGGAACAAAACTGAGAGCCCAGAAATAAACTCACATGTATATGGGCAAATAATTTTTGACAAAGGAGCCAAAAACATACAATGGAAAAGGAAGCCTCTTCTATAAATGGTACTGGCAAAATTGGAATATTCTTAAATATTTTTAAATTAAACATTTCTTAGTTTTAAGTTGCAAAATAATAAAAGTAGATTGCTGTTTGTCCCAGTATACAAAAATTAACTCGAAGCGGGTCAAAGCCCTAAATATACATTCTGAAACAATAAATCACATAGAAGAAAACATAGGTACTAAACTTATGGATCTTTGTCTTAGAGAAGATTTTATGAATTTGACCCCAAAGGCAAGGGAAGTAAAGGTAAAAACAAGTGAATGGGACTATATAAAAATAAAAGATTCTGCACAGCCAAGGAAACTGCCAACAAAACTAAAAGGCAACTAACCAAATGGGAGATGACATTTGCAAACAACAGCTCTGACAAGGAGTTAATATCCTAAATATAAAAATAACTTATACAACTCAATACCAAACCAACAATCCAATTAAAAAATGGAAAGAAGACCTGAACAGACACTTGTTCCAAGAAAACATACAAATGGCCAACAGATATATGAAAAAATGCTCAACTTCACTAGAAAATAAAAACTAAATCAGAATTTAATGTTATAACTTTAATAACTATAATCATATATGAACATAAGGCACAACATCAGAACCTTACCCAAATTCCATTCAGGAGTGCCTAGAACACTTCAAACATATGACAATTTATTTTTCTTCTCATCAGTCTTCTGTGTGACCCAAAGAAATACTATACTAACCCTCCTTCCTTGAAAAAGGAGCATAGCTAACTCATTTAATTTTATCCTCCCATATCACAGATTCGGAGGCTGAGTCTCAAAAAATCAAAAAACTTATCCAAGGAAAAACAATGAATATTATCCAAAGAAAAACAAAGAATAAGGTTCTTTCTACTACTTATCTCAGGCATGTCCCCATACCTTTTCTCAACCCTCCTTCACCTGTTCTTTCCTTCAGGAGGCTTACCAGCGTGTTCAACTGACTCTGACTCTTGGTTGAGTTTGGTCAGTTAAGGGATCAGAAGGAGAGAGTGTAGAATCAAAGTAATTCATCATTTTATCTTCCTCTCTGAAGGGTTTGTCTCTCTAAATTCGGCCATAACTCCTCTCACATATTAGACAACCTTTTAGATATTGTTATGCATGTTGTTTTTTTTTCAAATGTTTCTGGATACTAATGACATTGAGACATTTGAGACATTTTTTTTATTTGTTTGGCAAGCTCACTAAGGCAAGGTAAATACAGCTTTCTATTCTTAAATTAAATATTTCTTAATTTTAAGTTGCTGATACACCACCATTTTCTCCAAGGCCAAAGCAACTGCACTTGTGTTTTTGCAATCTGTAACATTTTGTCACACCCATCCATGGCAGGTGACAAGTTGTCATTTCTTATAATGACCATTTATGATCTTGTCAGTGAGCCAGTCATCTGGGGTGTCTGGGAAGCCTCTTGTTTGCTTGAATTTTAAATTGTTTGATTTTACATTGAGCATCTGGGTATTGGAAATATGTTGTTTGATTTATAAAGCTGAATATTTTTGTATTCCCTGATTAGTTCTAGTACTTCACCACTAAGCCATCAGTGAAGTTCCAAGGTGAAAAGCTCATACGATTCAAGACTAAATTTTAAACAGATAATTTCAAGTCTTTGTGGCATCACAAATTTCATTATCTGTCTACGAGGACACACGTGAGATTAAATGACTGTGTCACGAAATGAATTTTCTAAATGAATATGAATTATTACTTTGAAACATGATGCTATTTATAGGTTCAGGGTGAAAGTTCCTCAAAATTATACCCTAATGGCACATTACCATATAACACAATAGATTGTAATTTATGATGGCAGTTTTCTTCTCTCTAAATAAAGATGCTGATTAGGCTTGCAAGGTGCAGTATTTTGCGAACTTATGCTACAAATGTTTTAACATAGAGATGAAAAAGTGTAATTTAATGGATTTCACTTTTCTGTTTCACATGGAACTCTAACGAATGGAATGAGATGTCTTGGGATCAGTATGATTCTTAGTTGAACCTATTGTATCCTATAAAAGCCTATGCAGCCCTAGCTGGTTAAGCTCAGTGGATAGAGCATTAGCCTGTGGACCAAAGAATACTGGGTTGGATCCCGGTCAAGGACATATACCTCGATTTCAGGATCCTCCCCAGTCAGAACCCTGGTCAGGGCACATGCATGAGGCAACCAATCAATGTGTTTATTTCACATCAATATTTTTCTCTGACTTTCCCACTCTCTTCCACTCTCTCTAAAAATCAATTGAAAAATATCCTCAAGTGATTCTTTTAAAAAAGCCTATGTATCACTATAGACTGAGTTTAATGCTTTTCTGTGTCAGCAGAAGTAGAGAAGTAAACTACTGACCTACAGAAACTTCTTAACTCAGAGCACATTTGAACTATGAGTGCTGTTTGGGCTCTCCTTAGGCCTGGCTTGGACAGCTAACTCAGGGCCGTCAACAGTTCTACATCACCTGAATTCAGAAAACTACTAGGGAATATAAGGGGCATTGAAATGACACCTTTTCAGAGCAAGCAGCAAATGCATACCAGATAACTGAATGTAACCTATTCTATTATCTGGTGGCACTGAATGCGATATAGGAGGGGAAATCACTGGCAGTAAAAATAGTATTTATTCTGTCTTCTCCCACCCTTCTACTTGCTACTAATTAACTTCCTTTTACTATTCTTCTCCTTTTGTTCCTAAAACATTACAATCAGAAGCAGTAACAGTAGGAGAGGTAGGATGTGGTGGGTTTACCCCATCTTGGCTGGCACCAGAAATCCTATCAATTTACTTTTAAGTGAATACAAAAGCATACGCCATGATACCAATTTGAAAATAATAACAAAAAAATAAATACTTATCCTTATTCCAAAGAGATGAGAAATTATGCTTGTGCGATAAGGTTATTTTTTCTATACTTTTCAATATTTTGTAATTCTTGCTCTTCAAAGTCAATTTCCAAATCAACAGCATTGGCAATACCTGGAAACTTACTAGAAATGAAGAATTTTGGGTTCTACTTATGTACATGGAAGTGTAGATATCTTTGTAAGTTAGTGTTTTCATTATTTTAAATAAATCTTTTTTGTTGAAAGTATTACATATGTCCCCCTTTCTCCCCCCATTACTTTCTCCTCCCCTCTACTCCCCCAAGCTTTCACCACTGTCATCTGTGTCTATGGGTTATGCATATATGCATATAAGTTCATTGTTTGATTTCTTTTACCCCTCCAACCTCCCCTGCCTTCCCTCTTTGGTTTGACAGTCTCAATCGTATGGCAGGTCTATATTTTCTCTTTTTAGTAACATAATTTAATTAAATCAACTTTAAATTATATTTTAACTTTTATTTATTTATTTAAATTATTTTCCAATTACACTTGACATACAATATCATATAAGTTCCAGATATACAGCTTAGTAACAGGGCATTTATATACCTTACAAAGTGATCACTCCAAAAAGCCTAGTACCCATCTCATACCATACATAATTATTATAGTATTATTACCTATATTCCTTATTCTGTAGTTTATATCCCTTTAACTGTATTTATAGTTGAAAATTTGTACTTTTGAATTCCTTTTAGCATTTCAAACTCACCTCTTCAACCCTCCTTCCATCTGGCAATTGCCAATTTATTCTCTGTATCTATGAGTTTGTTTCTGTCTTGATTGTTCATTCATGTATTTTGCGTTTTATATGTCATATGTAACTAAGATCATATGCTATTTGTATTTCTCTGTCTGACTTATTAAACTTATCAGACTACCTTCTGGGTTCATCTATGATATCAAATTATAACACAAAGTTATATTAATTAAAGGAGCATGGAAAAAATATTTCACAGTTTGAGTCATTTTTTTTGTCTTACAAGTGTCACTTGAAAAGTAAGAGTTTTATACTTTGATTTAGTTTAATTTATCATTCTTTTTAACGGATCATGCTTTTGGAGTCATTATGTTAATAAATCTTTGCCTCACCAAAGATTGTAATTATTTTTTCCTATTTATTCTTTTAGATCTCTTATAATTTTAAATTTTATATTCAGGACTATAATTTATTTTTGGCTATTTTTTACATATATGGATTGCAGCTCTTTTTTGCATATGCATTTTCAGTTGTTGAAATATAATTTGTTAAAAAAATATATACTATGTGCTTGAATAACCTATGCACTTCTATCCAAATTCATTATCCATATACATGCTGGCTTTTTCTGTATTGCTGATGTATTTCTCTATTTCTTTTCTTATTACCGATGTATAGCTTTATTATTTTTGAAAACCACATTGTCTTAATAGATGAAAATTTATGTCTTAAAATAAGAGTTGTTTTTGCTATTTAAGCTGCTTTGTTTTCCACATATTTTTGGATTAGCTTGCCAATTTCTAGAAAATATCTGCAGGATTTATTTTTGGATTAGATATAATTTATCAATTTGAGAAGACATGGCATATTAATACCAAGCCTCCCAAAGCATAAGTAAGGCATAACTCTTTATTTAGGTGTTAGTTAATTTCTCTTAATGTTTTATAGTTTTTAGGTTTTTATATTTTTTCATATGTGTTACTAGCTGTTTGCTAATGTTATTATAAAACTTATTATTTTGATTTTCAATAGTTTATTACTACTCTATAGAAACTCATATAGCAATCTTGCATGCTGCAACCTACTAAATTTATTAATTAGTTTGAACAGCTTTTGTTTTCTTGACACATTTTATTGGATTTTTTTATGCAGAGGATTATGTCACTTGCAAATAAATATAATTTGACATTATCCCCTAATCTGGATGCATTTGTTTTTGCTTTATTTTCTTAGTATGCTGTCTAGACACTATAGGACAATGTTAAGTAGATTAGTAAGAGTGACTATTTCTTTCTTATTTCTAATTTTATTTATCTTCTGAGTTTTTATTAGGAACTAGAGGCTTGGTGCACAAAATGTGTGCACGGGTGGTGTCCCTGGGCTTGGCTGGTGATCAGGGCTGATCAGGTTCCCCACCTCCCGCCTCCTCCTTCCCTTGACACCCACACGCCAACACCATGCAGTTTACGTCCTCTCCACTTTCCTTCCTTCTCTTTCCCTCACCGACACCCCTCACCGACACTGTGTGGTTTCCCAACTACCTGCCTCCAGTTTCCGACTTCCCTCTCCACCCGCATCTGCCACCACCCATCCTTGGTTCCCTATCCCAGCCTGGGGCCTGGGCCCAATAGGGTGATCAGGACCAGCCAACAAGGGGAAGGGACCTGGAGGTTGGCCTGCAGGCCCTGAGGAAGGACCCAGCCCTCAGCCCTCCTGAAAAGGGACCACATCTGCTGTCACCCAACCCTGGTTCCCTGTCCCAGCCCAGGGGCCTGGCCACCATTGGGTGATCAGGGCCTGCTGGCTGGGGGAAGGGATTGGGAGGTTAGCTGGCAGGGCCCATTGGCTATCATGGCCTGTGGCATCTGCCCCCTGGTGGTCAGTGCATGTCATAGCAAACGGTCATTACCTCATGAGGGTTGCTTAGGCCAATGGTCAGCAAACTTGTTAGTCAACAGAGCCAAATGGCAACAGTACAGTGATTGAAAATTCTTTTGAGAGATGAAAACTGACTTCTGCACATGGGCCACAAAGTTTCAATTGCACTGTATCCGTGCCCGCACGTGGTATTTTGTGGAAGAGCCATACTCAAGGGGCCAAAGAACTGCATGTGGATCGCAAGCCACAGTTTGCTGACCACTGGCTTAGGCATATATATATATATATATATATATATATATATATATATATATTAGATTCTATAAAATAATTTATCTGCCTTAATTGAGATATTCATATGAGTTTTCCTGTTTTAGCTGTTAAATGGTTAATTACAGTAATAAACTTTTAAAATGATAACTAAATATGTATTCCTAGGATAAGTCACCCTGCATCATTATGTGCTATTCATTGTATTGTTCTCAAATAACCATTTTAAAAGTTGTATTAATTTTTTCTTTATTTTTTGTTTTATTTTTCTTTAATTTCTCTTTTACTCTTAATATTTTTTTCTTTACTTTGGGTTTAACTTATTTTCTTTTAGTGTCTTAGAGTGAAAGCTGAAGTCATTGATTTTTTTTCCATCTCTTCTTGCATATTAGCTTAATAGTAAATAGAAATATACTAAAAATATTCAGTAAACACATTGCAAAAAATAAGGATAATTAAAATATTTAAATAAACTATGAAGAATATTATAATAGTACCTAGTAAAATGCATTTTTGTCTGATGATTTCCATTGATTAAATATAACTAATCATAATCCCTTATTTTTTACACAAAAATAGATGTGGATATAGGAATATGTTTACCTTCATATTACAAATATATATTTTAACTTATTTTAGGTGATTGTAAAATCGGGGCCAGGGACTTTCCTCAGTTTGGCTGTTTATGACAATTACATCTTTTGGTCAGACTGGGGAAGAAGAGCTATCCTGCGTTCCAACAAGTACACGGGAGGAGATACAAAAATTCTCCGCTCTGACATTCCACATCAGCCTATGGGAATCATAGCCGTTGCCAATGACACCAACAGCTGTAAGTTACAAAGAAAACAAATGTATTTCTTAATTATATACTCTCAAAATTTCTCTATGTGCTTTTTTGCTTTAACCACCATAATGAAATATATCACATTTTAATGGCACTAAAACAGCTGCAAGTGCTCATGGTAATCTTGCATGAGACTTCCTGCCTTTTAGTTTGTGTCTCTCTATGTATTTTAGTAATACTTAGTTGGATTTCATTTTGCTAAATTTCTTGGGATTGTGTTCAAGATTTGACATTTCAGTTGAAATTATCCAAAAGATGTAAGTTAAAATGTCTGTGATTCTTAATTTTTCACCAAAAAAACAATTCATTTTAAATTATTTATTCTATTCCATTTTCTCTCACTCCTCAAATCTTTGAACACTTAAATCAACTTGCTTCCCTGTAACAAGCAAGCTTTGCACCTGGGCTTAATTTTTTTTTTTAATCACCGGAATATCTACAAAATTGCTGTTTATGGTGTTGGTGTAGTCTCTAATAGTGTTAGTGCATTTGTTGCTATGACATCCTTAATAAATGTGTTAGATAGTTTAATGATCCCTGTTACATATTTTTCTCATGTTATTATCTATGAGGTATTTGAATTTTTCAAAAATCCTGAATCTTTTTTGTTTATGAGATTATTAAAAGAGATTGAGGCAGTCTAATAGTTAATCTACACCTAGCACGGAATAGGAAATCAATATAACATTACCAATAAAGCTTCCTCATTACAGGTGAACTTTCTCCATGTGCGTTATTGAATGGAGGTTGCCATGACCTGTGCATTTTAACTCCTAATGGGAGAGTGAATTGTTCCTGCAGGGGAGATCGAATATTGGTAGATGACAACCGATGTGTGAGTAAGTAAAGAGATTCCAAATGTGATACGTCATACTGCTCAAAACAGCACACATGGACATTGGCATGTTTGACTATATCCTTGAAGTTTTACTCTCCTACAATAGTCAAGGCCCCATTGGCTTATCTGTATATTCTAGGAAAATTAAGCATTTACATAGCCATATGTCATAGATAATGTTAACCCAAAGAGTCACAAATAGTGTCACTGATTGTGGACTGTAAGATTTGGGGCTAGCTAGAGAAGTACCTATACACAGTGGTCATATGAAAACGTATGACTTTGAAAATTTATCAATAGCAAAATTAGTTAAAGATGAAATAAATTGGTATGCAGGCTGGTATTGTGGCCTTGTAGTAAAACCACTCACAGTCTGCCCCAGTATGTAAATGAGAGAGAATGGCTCATGTGCCTTATTTGTAATCATTTCCAATCTGTTAATCAAGAATGTAGCATTTCAGCAATGCATGATGTTTATACCTCCCAAAGGCATTAAAATATGTAATTAGTACCATTACATTATACACTTATTAACAACTAAGTTTAAAAAATTGTTTCTAAAATAAATAAGGGTTCAAGTATTCCAATGTTGCCATGAAAAAATTAGCCAGCATCATAAAACAGGTTAATTCCTCTTTAACATTGAGACACTGTGTATAAGACAGATGAGAAAAAAGCATCTTATTGGCAACTGATAAAATCACTCTCAGAATGTGTCAGTATTTCACATATTTTCTCTAATTATATCCTTATCTCATTTTTTTTACCTTAGAAATTGAGCAGATGTGTCTACATTATAAAAATAAATCAGACGCTATAAGTACTTTTTTATCTTCATCTTCAGTCTTATATTGGATTTTACCAGAAGGATCCTTTAGCTAATCTTTAATACAAGGAGTTGGACATCATTTTATTTACCTTAGAAATCACTGCACCTAAGACAAGAACTTCAACGTATCTTCTAACTTTACAAATTGGTAAAACAACTCAAAAGGATACCTCTTAACCAAGTAAATAAAATAATAATAATAATAAAAAACTGTGTCAAAGCAAATGAGGGAAAGATGCAATTGGTCAGGGAACTTTAAATGAAGATAGCCAATTTCAATAATTCGGGCCACAAATCCCCATATTTCTTCATCAACTATCATTTTCCTGAATTGCTTAGGCAACTGCTTAAACCCTCTCTTTCACTTTGCCTTTGTGGATTCAGCTGCAGTGGTCTGGATCTGATGCCATCTGTAAACCCGGACTGTTAGCCATGCATTAGAATCACTGATGTTCCTTTCACAGGTTGCTACTGGCCAGTAGTGAAGCAATGCCTTTGGTAATAACAAGGCTTATTTGTATACTGTGGATGCTTGTCCTTGCTGCAAAATAGATTACTAGTAGATACATCTGTCTCTACTAAGCCATCTGTTTCTCCTGATTGATGAGAGGGCGTGAATCAGACAGAAAACTATCATTCTAAACAAGTCCAGTTTATTCACATGTAACTATAAAGTGATGGTGGATTCCACAGAGATGACAAACCTTTATAAAAGCATCCTGTATCCTTTGGGCATTCATATTGAAATCCTGTGGTTCAAAAGAAAGATTGGAAAGTAATTCTTGGCTACTTTTTGTAAAATTTATCTTTCAGAAATGAGACTGTTTCTGGCATATCTATGTCCTCTTCTGAATTAATTCACCCAGAGCCATTCATGAATGTCAATGTCAGTGTTGAAACCATTTATTAACTCCTCCCTGAGGGCAAAGGAGGGAAAAAAATCATTTGTTGTCAGAACACTTAACAAAAAACTTAGGCAATTCTATTTTAAACAACATTCCTAAACTTATCAATGTCCATAACCGAAATAAAAATAGTAAATTTAATTAGATAAAGTAAAATAATTAGAAAATAACAGAACCATATTTTTGTTTTCAGGAAGACAGAGGAAATAATCCCTTTTCATAAAATGAAGATACCTATGCATGAATTGTACAGTGTTTGCTTTTGTATCATAAAGTATACTTATTGTGAATATTTTTTCTCTCCTCAAAGGAATAATTATTTTATTTTTTAATATTTGTATTGTTTTCAGAGAGGAGGGAAGAGAGAGAGAAAGAGAAACATCAATGATGGGAGAGAATAATTGGTTGGCTGCCTCCTGCACACCCTTCCCTGGGGATCGAGCCTGGAACCCGGGCATGTGCCCTGACCAGAAATCAAACTGTGACCTCCTGGTTCATAGGTCAATGCTCAACCACTGAGTCATGCCAGCCTGGCAATGGAATAATTGTTTTAAACGTAAAGTTGGCATTTTCCATCATAATGTCATTGGAAATGAGATATTAAATAGGGGTGCATTTAAAATAGACTAACTAAGCTAGGTAAGTGGCTGAATTTTGTTTAATTCATGATCTAAAGTGATTGTATATAGCAATGTTGATACCCTTCCTAACACTTGTTCCTTTGAATTAATAATATTTATAGATTTTCCATTCTTTGTTACTTTCTCTAAAATGGCAATCTACTTTATCTACTGACCAGTGAAATTTAGCCTTCACTAAGAAGAAAAAAACAACAGCTATATTTGGAGAGCATTGCTATTATTAAAAGAGTTCAGTAAGACATTATAGATATGTAAATATATAGATAGATATTCTGTTTAAATTAATTAAATTCTAAGAATAATAAAAAAATAAGACTTTGGAAACATCAAAGAATATTAGTGGCTGTTTCTGAAATAAAACTTAAATATTCCTGAAATAAAGCTTAAAAAGAATGTTCCTGAAATAAATCTTTAAAAGAAATTAACAGAAAATTGCAAAATTAAATTATGTTTCCTGTATTGGTAGAGATAAATAGATTTTAATTGCTTCCCACATAATTAGTATGCCTGGATTTCACTGTACAGTTATTCAACAAGTAGTTGAGTTAGTGCAAGCAAGCAACACATAATACAATAAAAAATTGGATTTCTAAAGTTGGCCATTAAATCCATTTTTAAGAATAAAAATAAGTCTGTTTTCCATATGAGATCTTTCTAAAACAGTCACCACATACTGGCATTACAAGGATGAAAACTAGTTGAGGAAACTTTTTATCTTGTACTCTGTGGCTGTTGGCCTATGTTCCCAAACTGGGCAAACATCATAAAAACTCAGACTTTTAATTTCTAATAAAAATCTTGAGATTAAGAAGTGGGACAATATGGCAGTGGTCATTTAGATCCCTTAAACATCCAGAGCACATGTTTGTAAGTTGTCCTTGCCCAGCTCATCCCGTAGAGTCTGGTGCATTTCATGGAGCAGGGGCTGGTCCATGTTGCCGGTGGAGGCGGCCTGCTCCCTGGCACCTGGAGAGAGCAAGTGGCCGATGAGAATAGTTCCAGCAATTTCAGTTCTTCTGAATGCTGGGACCTGCTGCAGAGTTTCTTCTGAAGTTAGTTGGGAAGGAAAACCAGTTTTAGATGAGATTTAAGTCAGATGAATCAAGTTAAGTATTCAAAAATAAGAATTCTATAGACTAGAAAATTTCAATGTACTGAAGAATATATGGTAGAGTCCAATAAGAAAACATAAAAACATTCTCAGTATGTACAGAGAGCATTTAATTGTATCTATTTAAAAATTATTTTTAGGTTAGACTGCTAACCAAAATGCATAAATATAGTCATACACATTTAAGCCCCTCCTTCTCTCTATTTATATACAGTTACCAAGTAATTAACAAAATATACAAATAGGCATAAATGAAAAATATGTCAGGCAACTTCCAAAAAATATACAAAGACAGGGAAAGAAAAATAACCCCAAAGTATGCTTTTTATTTTTTCTAAACAAAGAATATGAGCCATTGTCTTTTATCTTACTTTTATATTAAGATCAATTTTAGTTTATTTTTATAATTATGATTAAGGAAAACAATTTTTTAACAAATGTTTAATGGTGTTAATAAACATTTTCCATTACGTAAAAACCTTCACTTTTTCCTTTCAGCTAAAAATTCCTCCTGCAACATTTATTCAGAGTTTGAATGTGGAAACGGAGAGTGTATTGACTACCAACTTACCTGTGATGGCATTCCTCATTGTAAGGATAAATCTGATGAAAAACTGCTCTACTGTGGTAAGTGTCCAATAGGTGATTCATTCTTTTCAGAGAGAAGTTTGGAATTGTTTTTATACTTTTTTGTTTGCTGTCTCCATTTGGTTTATATGTGTGATTTTCTTCATGTCTCTCTTTAACATGTAGATCTAAGGCAAGTTATTTGGCTTTACCCTGGTTCAAATGAAGCACTTTATTTCTTGTCCAGTAGCCATGGTATTCATTGAAGACTTTTCTCATGGTTTTTCATCATGAAGAGAAAATTTAAATATAACTGGAGCCTGTCTTTTGAGCTCTCTCATTACTCATCTTTAGCAATAGGTTCCAGGTTCACATTCTTTTTTTCTCTCTCACTGATATCAGTTTTTTTATTATTATTTTTATTTTTGCAGTATAACTTAGATTTAATAGTAGTACATATGTTTTCCCTTTCCCTCTATTGTCCTCCCCCCAGCCTCCCATACCCCGCAACACATGTCCCTACCTGCCCCTCCCCCAGTGTCTTGTATCCATTGGTTATGCTCATATGCATGCATACAAGTCCTTTGGTTGATCTCCCACAGCCCCCGCCTCCCACCCTCCCCAGCCTTCCCCCTGTAGCTTGACAGTCTGTTCAATGCCTCCCTGCCTCTATATCAATCCCTCTCTCCTGTTTCTTTTCTTCAAAAATATCTTGCATTTGCATACTGGAAATAAATGTATAAGAACAAAAAACGTTTGAGTGTCAGTTTCAATGTCCAACTGTTCTGAGTCCCAGTTTCAATGTCAAATAGTTCCCTATGTGTACATGTCAGCAATGGTATCTGGATGGTGGACATGCAGGTTCCGTCCTCTCTGGTTTGGTCCCCAGGTTCACATTCTTAAAAGTATATATCAGAAATACCAGTTATCGGTGAATATTGTAGCTTAAATTTGAAGCAAAAACCCATCATCAGTCAATAGTATGTTGGTTTACATCAAAATCTTGTCCGTTTTATTTTTGCCTCCAGGACTGACCCAGGGCTAGTATTCTTTGATGCAAAGTCTGTTGGCTCTAACCATGGTCTCCATGAAGCATGGAGTTCTGTGCCTCTGTAGGTGACACCAATTAGTAGTCAGCCTTTCCTTCTCCCTTGGGAGCAAAAACTGACTTTTTGACTCTAGTAAACAATTGATATTTCCCTTCGCTGCAGCAATGTTTTTCCTGGAAATTTGTGTTTGTACAATCATGCATAGTTATTATAGAATTGATTCAGATTATTTCTAAGTTATTCTGATCTATTTCTGTGCTACAATATAAGACTATTGTATTGGTGTTGTATGCTCTAAAACTTAGGAATGCGATATTTGGTTTCTACTTTTCTGCTTTGTTATATTATTTGGGTAACGAACATACCTAAATATTCAATGTAATGTTAAAACAAGAGGGAAATGGACCTTGCTAAATTCACAGGCAGTTCTTTTACACTTTTACATTGCAAAATAACATACTATCAGTGAAAATGATAGTCAAATGTAATTTGTCCATGATAAATCTGTAACTAAAATATTAGGTGATTTGTCTCAAATGACATATTTACTTGAATGAACAACTATATTCTATATACTATGAAAACATTAAAGCTTACCAGTATAATAATAATCACCTTACAAATTTTCATTTATTATGAATTAGCTTGAGAATGCATATTTTTACATTATTTTTATCTTAGAAGCCAGATTCTATTTGTTTGAGCAGAAATTAGCAAACTTTTTTTCTTTTTAAAGGGCCAGCTCTGTGGGACGTATCTGCTCTCTGCCCCACTTGATCTATTTAAAAAAATAATTTGCAATCCTTTAAAAGTGTAAAAACTTTTCTTAGCTGCAGAGTCATAAGAAAACAAGCTAATGGACTTCATTGTCCTTTGGGCTATATAGTTTGACAACACCAGGTACAGATTCCAAACTTTTGAATCATACCTGAGGTTTCATCTTTGTTCCTAGACCTCCTAGTGTGTGACTAGTGTGAGCAAGTGTATTACTTCTTTGTATTTTAGTTTCTCGCTACAAAACAAACTTAGTTCTAATTGAGAACACTAAGTAACATATATATATATATATATATATATATATATATATATATGTATATATATATATATTCAATATAGAGCCTGACACAAAATTAGTATGCAGTAAATGACAGCTACTATTATCGTGTTACCTTCTTCCCTAAATCAGGAGACTCTCACTAAAGTAAATAAAATTCAGAAGGCAGTTCCTCTTAGAAAATTCTGGTAGTTTTAGGTGATCTTTACGAGAAATTTATGGATAGTTAGATCACTTGGATTCAGTTATTCAGGAATATATGTTTTGCTACTTTTTGTTTCTTGATATAAAATTCTTGCAGGATGCAAAGTAGATAGGAGGTAGGCGTCAGAGTGTCTTTATTGCTTTAGAGGTAGAGATTTATTTATTCAAAATACGTTGCATTTGTTTATTTCTGTGCTAACTGATGCCAGAAACAATAATGAGGGTATAATTTGAAGAGATCTTCAAGTATGAATGACTGAAACTAAAATATTTAATTAAACAGGCTCTTTACTGAATCTACTTGATAAAGCATGAATATTCTAATCCAGATCTTCGACACTGCTCAGCACTTGTTTTATAGATCCACAATCCAGTCATTCTGCGTGAGATCTTGATGATTTTCTTTCTGTAAATTTTTTTGTATAAGATCTTCAGTTATATGTTTCTATTTTTATTCTTAAGAAAACAGAAGTTGTCGAAGAGGTTTCAAGCCCTGCTACAATCGTCGTTGCATTCCTCATGGCAAGTTATGTGATGGTGAAAACGACTGTGGAGACAGCTCTGATGAGCTGGATTGTAAAGGTAAATATATGTTGCATCAGCCTATCTATTACATTAATTGCTTCCAGAACTTTTCTAAAACCCATTCTTTAGAGCACTATGGTCTCCCCCATTGGTGTGTAACACGTACTAATATCTGTGGACCACACTGTTGGAGGGTCATTATTATAATTAACTGAAAATCATAATTATAGTCTCAGTTTCTCATTTCTATTCCTTGGCTCACTTTCAAACTTTTGTTACCTCTCACCTCTTTAGGTCTGCATCCTTGTTTATTGGATATTTCTACCAAAACGTGTAATACTGAATTTACTGCTCCAAAATAACCAGACTTCTTGGGTGATAAACATAGATAAATCATGGGAAAGAATAGAAAAATTTTGTGGAATTATTTGCCTGTTTTAAAATTATCATGTACTTTTGTTATTATTTCTTAAAATTTTATTTTTGTAAGGCTTTTGTTTGTGTGAGACAGGATGAGATAGTAAGGGTAGTTGCATTCTGAGTGAGGAGCAGTTGCAGACATTCTGATGGAACTGTTCCAAAGGCATACAGATAGGCATAGGACTGAGTTAGTGCAAGCAAGCAACACATAATACAATAAAAAATTGGATTTCTCAGGTAGTAGATCTATACCAGATGTATTGATTTGGGGCTCATTAAAGAGAGAAAGCTCAGAGGATGTATGGAGTGATCATTTTAAGGAAGTCCATCAGAATTGCCTGTTGAATTTAAAATTAAAGACATTGATTTAAAGGTGGGGGGGATATAGGCCTCAAGACTTACAGAAGATTTTTATGAGAAATTATTTTTTAAGAAAGTAGGATCAGTTACCATTGTAAAGTGTTACAAAGAAGTGCCCATTGTAATAACAAATGGTTATCTTCATGGGAGTCAGTTCAAGAGAATGGTGTGGAAAAGCCAGGTCACATTAAATTGTGGCAGAAAATGTATGGTGAAGAAGTAAACACAGTAACTATGGACTCTTGTTTTTAGAAAATATTGCTGGTAAAGAAAAAGTGAGAAGTACATGTGTAATAAAGCTATGCAAAATTGGAAAGGAGGGCAGACTGCACACAAATTATTTTCTAGGCAGAAAAGGATTGGAAAGTTACTTTGTTGTCTTAGACTCTATGACCTTGCTCAAACATTTGAGTAGTTTTCCATCTAAGACACTATAGTTTATATGAAGAGCCAAGTATGTTTGAAAATTAAGTAAACTATTATTTTATATCTCCTATAAAATAAAAATGATAATTGCTATACAATACTGGGTGTAAAAACAGGAAAATAGATAAGCATTAGGGAAAAAAGGAGGATGGGAGACTTGGAGACCAGAAAGTGGATCTGTTGGATGACCTGTTTACAGGTAGGAGAGGAAAATATAATAGAGACATTATGTTAGGATGAAAGTACAAATATCAAGATAGAATATGCAGGAATAAACAGTAAATACAGAAAGTGGATCTTAAAGCAAAATTCATGAGAGAACCATAAGAATTTAATAAGTTGCTGTGGGTTTTCTTCGAAAATGATTTTCCTTTCAAAAGTGGTAAATAAATTAGTCTGTTTGGGTTCATAAAATACAGTCCCTAGTACATGGTAGGTGTTTATTAAGTTATTATGTGGCTCTTTGCAGCAATAAGTCTTCCAGAATATAAAGATAAGTTTTATTATTTCTAATGACATCAACGTTAGCTGCTGAATAACAATAAAAATAATTTCAGATGTCCTTTTCCCTTTGTTAGTCTATACTCTGATTTCTGTGTTATAATTATCTTGGCAATATACTCTTGGGACTAGTGCATTTGTCAAAACTTTCCTTTTGGGATAATAATAGGGAAAATTATAACAATTTTATATCTTAAAGGACAATAGCAGCAAAATCTTATTCTTTGACACTCTTCTGGTAAAATGTAGGACATTTGAAACTAAAAATGCTCATGGAAACTCAAGCACTATTGCCTACTAAAAACTAATAGATTTAAGTAAATGCACTAGCCCCTTTTAGATAAATAAAGGGGTCATTTTTATTTTTTATCTTTATTTACTTTTAAATATATTTTATTGATATTTTTAGAGAGAGGAAGGTAGAGGGAGAGAAAGTCAGAAGCATTAATGAGAGAGAAACATCAATCAGTTGCCTCTTGCACAGCTCTTACCAGGGAAGTGCCCATAGCCAATGTACATGCCCTTGACGAGAATCGAACCTGGGACCTTTTAGTCTGCAGGCAGATGCTCTATCCACTGAGCCAAGTTGGTTTCAGCTAAAGGGGTTATTTTTAGATGAAAAGTAACACCATAGTTTCATCATTTAGACTTAATTTTTCTCTCATGTTAAGTTTGTTCACATGATGTCCCTATGGGTGCATTTTGTACTAGAGGAGGACATAGGTGCCTTAGTCCATTTTCCATAAATCAGGTTACCTTATGAATCAGTGATTAAGGTATGCTAGTATGTCTATCAAACACATGATTACTTTCAGCTCCTAAAAGATGGTGAAAGAAAAGGAGTGTGGAAGGACTCAGGGAGAATGGAAAAGAATTTGCTTTCCACTCCATGCTTCTCTCGTCAGGGAAACATGGGATGCCATGCTTTGCTGTCTATATGCATACACATGCACAAGCCACCTATTATTTTTTAATGTAAATAAAATAAAAGGTAAGAAATAAATTCACATAATAAAAAATCAATATGCCCAGGGAAATTTTGATAGGCTACAGAGAAAGGCAATTGTGGAATCATCTGCAAATTATTTGAAGTACTATTGCATGTGTTTGTTTAGTTTATATGCTAATAGCATTTAGTATTACTATTTTTCTTCACAAAGCATATAATTTATTTATAGAAGGGAATGGATGTTATAAGGACTTATGTTTGGTTTCTTCTCGTTTGGAGGAAAAGCAAAACCTCAAATCCTCGTAAATCTTTTATTTCTGTCCCTTTACACCTATTTTTTCATGACTGAGAGCTTTAGACAGCAGGCCATCTGGGGGATCTGAGAAGGTGTTCAGAAAATCTGTCATTCTTTATTCTTTTTCTGGTTGTATGAGTGGTTGGATGAATACATTCGGGGAGAGTACATGGTATCTCTACTTTCCTCCCTGAGATGAATATAAATACTGCCCTTGGGACTTACATGAACTTTCTAGGATGATCTGAACACCTTCAGGGGGAATGGAGAGTTAAGAAGTTCTGAGGATACCTAAAGAAGGGGAAACTTGTGTTTGCTTTTAAATAAGTTCATAAAAAAAACTTTGAAGATTTCACAAACAACAAGTTAAAGGAAAAAAGATAAGCGTGCCTGGAGAAGAAACCCTCATTCCTCTGGGCTTGCATACTCTTACAGCCAAGCAGTATATTAAATAAAAACTGTGGTGGGAAAGGAAACCAAAGAGACAGCAGCAAATGCAGTGCTTCCCCCTTGCCAGCTTATATACCTTTGCCACAGGCTGAGTGGGAGTGCTGGAAGACAACACGCTGCCCTGGGTTATGTGTAAGGAGTGTCCTAAGATGCACAAAAAGACTGGTCTATTTTATGCCTTTCTATCCAGTAAATATTTTAACTGATATAGAGAAGTGGGTAAGATAATAAAATTAGGGCAGTATGTAGGGGAAAGAGTGGTGTTACTTCTCTTTTGCTGCTACTTTAAATCTGCAGTCCCTCTCAGGTCACCTTTGTAGGAGCCCCTTGTGCTGGTGTGGCTGTGGGGGTTGCATTCACAGTTTGTAGGCTTCCTTTTCCTTTTGGACTCTGTGGAGGGAAAAGTCTAGTATTTCTCACTTGGTTTATCTTTTTTTGGACTATTATTTTTTCTGTTTCTCTTTTTCAGGACTGGTAGCCTGAGGAAATTTTTCAGAAAGCTTTCAGACTCGTTCCATAAATTAGTGATTCCAGAATCTTTCTCCCTCAAACTTCACCCTAAGGGTGAAACACATTTCAATGCCTGACTAATCAAAACAGCATGAAATAGGAATTTAGTTGAGGGAACAGAGAGGAAGGAGAGAAGGAGAGGCATTTGTTTATTTAATAAAGTTTCTGTAATTCCCATGGATTTGTTCCATCACAGGACTTGCCTTCCTTGCTTACAGATGCTGGCCATGTTAACCAGCGTTTGCCCTTGCTACTTATGGAATTCTGCAACTATTTAATTTGTCTAATTCTATTGCCACTTATCAGCCTGTTTAACTCTCTGCTGGACCCAAATTCTGTACAAAGTCATGGACTCTGTAGAAACAGTATTAGAGGTAAAATAATGGTTTGTTCCTATTTGCACACACTCCCAGGCCGCCTCACCAAGACTCAGAGTTTATTTTTGATTGGTAATAGGGGTGAAAAATGACTGCTGCAAAAATTCTACTCTCTACTCAGTTCTACTGGCCTTCTACCTTATCTATTTTTCAGTGTCTGTCTTTTAATACCATCTCCTAACCAATCTTCTGATCTTCAAAGTTAGACTTTCTTTTCATCTAGTCAAATTTCATCTCCTTATATCTTTTGCCTTCCCACAATTCCACCCAATGCTGTGTTCTACTTGCACAACATTTCCCTCTTCTTAAAAGTCATTATTTGCTCTTCCTACAACCTGAAAGCCCCCAGCAATGTTGTTGAAACTTCATTATTGTGAAATCTCTGAATCTCCCAGCATCTTTGTCTGAAATCCACCTCCATGTTCATGAGTTATAATGTGCCTCTTCTCTCTGTCTGACCAGACCCACTCAGATTGATTCCCTGTCACATGCACAGAAGATTGTATGTGGAAGCTTGGAGGGAGATGGAAATGGCAGAATGGGGTGTGATGGTCTCCACTGGGATCCTTCTGGCATCCTAAACTCTAACTACAATATAGGACTTCAAATGTACTATGAGATAAAACTTTGTAGCCTTTGTAGGAACTCTAGAGTTACCACTACCTTAAATATTGTTTCACAGATAAATTATTTCTGTCTTGTAAATAAAGCGATTATAAATAATCTTTTGTAATACAACCTCTTAATAGGAGACTGCTGATAGATGGCACAGTCAGAAACAAATGTAAAAGCTTGTCATCATTATTTTCCATGTTATAAATTCTATTTACTATTTCCTCTGAAAAGCGTTCAATGTGAAACATTATAGAGCAGAATATGGAAAAGACTTTGCTTTTTTAGACATAAAAGAAAAATATCTATTCTTTCCTGTTTGTAGCAATATTTTTATCTTCTCATTGCATTGTTTGTTTCACATGATAAGAAGTTATTTTAATAAAGAAAACAGTGAAGTAATTGTAATTGCAAATTGTCAATGAAACATTTATTTTAATTATCATTGAACACAAATAATGATAGAATTGTAAGACAACTAAACATAATAAGTGCAGTGCATTATGAAATACAAATGACATATAATCTCTCGAGTAAAATTTGCATATTTTATGATAGCATTTTAACCATTTGCAATTGACATAATTTCTATTTATAATTAAATAGGCTTTTAAAAGCATCAACACTAGTAAAAATAGCATAATCAAAGAGTTCTTCAGGTTGTGCATCAACATAATCAACCTGTGGAAGTTTAAATCTGGAATAAAAATCTCACATAAGTTAATGAAACACAGGTAGCATGCCATGCACCTGTTCACAGCATATTGCTGGAAGCCATTATATGGTAATGAATGTGTAAGCAAAGTAGAAAGGAATGTAGGAATAAAAATAAGCTATTCTGTACAAAGTATATATAATGACACTAACATATTGAAACCGAGTTTTACCTAGGCCTCCCAGGGACTTGGGAAGCCAAACTTTCCAAAAAATAGATACACATATGAACACATTTATGTTTCTTGGCCTGAGGCACCCATATTTTCTGTACCAAATGTTACTGATATGTCCATGAACAGGAGTATGATGCCTAGCATAGGTGACTTTCTAGGAGTACTGAGTACTCAATCTCATGCTCAGTGGTTTCTCCCTCTCAGACAGTCTCTGCCTGGCCATCACTCTTTATGAAAGCAGGGAATGTTCTTCTTAGCAGTTGGGTTGGGATTCCCCTGTAGGCTCTGAATTGGGCATTTGCTTAGTGTCAAAACCTTGTACCATGGAAGTTGGAGGAAGAGAATTTTCCACAACATTGCATTGTTTGTGTAGGTTACGTTAGTCCTGGACTGGTATTATCATGGTAAACAAAGCACAATTCCTATTTTCCTGGGCTTTACCATTTAGTAAGGGAGCAGATACATAAACAGGAAGTTACAGTGTAGTACTGTAAACACCACAACAGAAGGGAGAACTGTGTGACGGGAGGATCCATGAGGCATCTAACTCAAGGCTGGGAGTGGGTGCCAAGGGTCAGGTTTAACTTCCCAGAGTTAGAAACACAAAACCAAACAAATTACATGAATTTAATTAAAACAATCAAAATGTTAAAGCAAGGAATCATTTTTTGTTTCCTCGTCGACTAATTTATTTACCTGCTTTTCTAGTTTCAACCTGTGCCACTGTTGAGTTCCGGTGCGCAGATGGGACCTGCATCCCAAGATCAGCACGATGCAACCGGAATGTGGATTGTGCAGATGCTTCCGATGAGAAGAACTGCAGTAAGACAGTCTGCTCCTGTTCTGTTGCTCTTGCCTTCGCACTCTTGGCATTGCACTGAATACTGCCCTACTTTTCATTGAACCTTGTCCGGAATTGATATGTAATTAACCCCTGTTGTGAAGAATAATTGCTTATTTACTTCTTCTATTAAGCTAACTTGTCTTGTCTCTATGACCTACACAGAAGGTTGATAATTTTTGCCTCTGAGGTGTTGTTCATTTTCCTGTTTACCTCCTTGTAGATAACACAGACTGTACACACTTCTATAAACTTGGAGTGAAAACCACAGGGTTCATAAGATGTAATTCTACCTCACTGTGTATTCTGCCAACCTGGATATGTGATGGCTCCAATGACTGTGGAGACTATTCAGATGAATTAAAATGCCCAGGTAATTCTAGAAAAACAAAACAGACAAACAAACAACAACAAAAAAAACCAGGCTTTGCCTTGAAGATTTGGAGGCTAGTTATATAGACTAAACTTTTGAATTTTTGTTATATTCAATGATAAGAACAAAATTTAAATATTCTAAACATGCCACTTCATTTTTTAAATTAATCGTAAAATGATACTCAAGAAATCTGCATTTGGATCAATTTCCTCTTTTAGTGCACCATTAAGTCTTTTAAAGTTAGTGATTAAATTTAAAATGTGTAACCTATGGCTTCCATAGAAGGAATATATACTAAGAAAATACAGGAGGGGATAAATAAATAGAAATCTAAAATACTGTTTATAGATTAAAGAGAGGGAGACTATATTTATAACCAATGGTTCCACTCAGTGCTATTATACAGTGTACATTGTCTTTCCAAAAAGTTTGATGCCATTTACACAATCTCTTTACAAAGTAGTGTACTAATAAATCTTGTTATCATTACTGGGCCAGCTTTACTAGTAATAATTAATTTTACTATTAACCATGTTTACCTACATAAGCTATGAAAAGTGCCATCTGCATTCTTAGAAAAAAATGCCTTTCATGAAAAGGTCATAGCCCAGTTTCTTTTTAACTATTTGAAAACAGTTAGCATAATGTTCTTCAGGTCTATCCATGCTGTGGCAGAGTAAAATTTTCTTCCTTTTTACGGCAGAGTAATATCCCATTGTGTAAATGTACCACAGCTTTTTTGTCCACTCTACTGATGGACACGTGGGCTGCTTCCAAGCCGTGGCTATTGTAAATAATGCTTCAATGAACATGAGGGGTAAATATATTCTTTCCAATGACTGTTTTGGATTTCTCTGAATAAATTCCCAGAAGTAGAATCGCTCATAATGCAGTTCCATTTTCAGATTATTGAGGTAACTCTATACTGCTTTCCACAGCAACTGCATTAATCTGCATTCCCACCAAGAGTTCATGAGGGCTCCCTTTTCTCCACATCCTCCCTAACACTTGCTGTTTGTTGGTTTATTGATGATAGCTCTTCTGACAGATGTGAGATGATATCTCATTGTGGTTTTAATTTGCATTTTTTTGATGATTAGTGTCATTGAGCATCTTTTAGTATGTATATTGGCCATGTGTATGTCCTCTTTAAAGAAATGTCTATTCAGGTCCTTTGTCCATTTTTAAAAATATATATTTTTATTGATTTCAGAGAGGAAGGGAGAGGGAGAAAGAGAGATAGAAACATTAATGATGAGAGAGAATCATTGATTGGCTGCTTCCTGAATACCCCCTACTGGGGATTGAGCCTGCAACCTGGCATATCCACTCTTAGAGGTTATAATAATAACAGTATTCCACAATCTAATATATATATATATATATATATATATATACACACACACACACACACACACACACACACATATGTGTGTGTATACATATGTGTGTATGTGTGTATCTATAGATAGATAGATAGATAGATAGATAGAGACATATTTACAGATATATGTATTTTACAGACCAATTTCACATATAAGTACTTTTTTTCCTCATGATATTTCTGCAAGGTATGAAAATTTTAGAGATTGTATTATAACTTGTTTTTCTTCCTTAAAATAGAGAAAATTTATTTGAATCTTGTTAAAGCCTACTCAAACTATAGGCCAGTAGTAATATCAAGTCCACACTTTGTAAGCACATATACACTAATATTTTTATAATACCATTTGCTTTTTATGATTAGTTTTTTAAAACTTAAAACAAAGAATATTTTCATCTAAAATGATTATTTAGCCTTAGGCTCATTCACTTTATACTCACTTCCATTATTTTAAAAATATACACTGAGTGGCCAGATTATTATGATCTTGGGACACAAATATATATTAGAGGTCCGGTGCATGAATTCATGCATGGGTGGGGCCTGGCTAGCCTGGCCAAAGGGAGGGGACATGGGCGATTGGCTAGCCTGCCTGCTGGTTGAACTCCCAGTCAAGGGACAATTTACAATTAGCCTTTTATTATATAGGATATACACTGAGTGGCCAGATTATTATGCATTCAGAGATCATAATATATAATGTATCCACATATATTTAGAAATATATATATATATTTCTAAAACTCCAGATTATTTGGATATAAATAATTTTTCCCTTAATGTATTCTTTCCTTAGAGTTGATTAATATATCTTCCTAGTTTCCTCTGATCTGTGCCAGTTTTTCAGGTTGGTTTGTTTTTTTGTTTGGTTTTGTTTTCATGACCTTAACATCTCAGTTCCATTTTAAGTTTTCTATTTATTTATCACCTATATTTCAGAAGTCTAAGATTAATTAATTTTTGAGACTACATTCTATATTTTGTCACAGTGCAAAACAAACACAGATGTGAAGAAAATTATTTTGGTTGTCCTAGTGGAAGATGCATTTTGAATTCCTGGATATGTGATGGTCAGGAAGACTGTGAAGATGGACTTGATGAATTACACTGTGGTGAGTGAGACATTGTATCTTACTTTAACTTTATAAACCATATTATTATTTATATACTGATATTCACTTAGGTATTTTATTCAAACTACTGCTAATTGGTTTAAAATCAATTTTTATTTTTGTTAAATAACATAAAATGGTATAGATTAAATAGAACATAAAAACTTAAAGAATTACAATCTTTTCTTTTAAACTTTTCTCTTTTTCTTAATTATGTCCATCAATTTAAATTATATACTTATACCTTAATTGTTTTACTTATTACTTTTAGATGCTAATATATTTATTTTCTGATATGAAATATGAGGATTTAGCTCACACTATTTGTCATACTCCTCCTACCCATAATTGACTATTATTATTCTAAATGTTTCTATTAATTGTGTGGATAACTTTAAATAGCATGCTTAAACCTGTATTTTATCCTTCATCACCTACTATTTAATGGCTGTGTGTGTATATTTCATTTCACTTGGCAAGGTAACAAAGAATGTTGGAGCAAGGGCAAGATGAAAACTTTTGAAAATATTTTATAGTGTCAAGATAAAAGTTTTTATTTTTACCACAATTTATATTTTGAAGACTTTAACTTGGAAGGGTTTTATTTTTGGATCTTTCATATTTATAAAAAAGCTGAGTGCAAGAACAGGCTCACGGTGGAGGACAGCAATTACAAATCTCGCTTTGGAAATAAATGGAGTATACTATTCCTAATGCATAATTTGGTCATCACATACCAGCTGCCCTGACAATGAATTTGAATGTTATTAGTCAGACTTAAGATTTCTAAAGGGAGAGAAACAAAAACATCAAAATAATAAGTATGTATAGATATGTATAGTCATCAAGCTACAACCCCCTCAATCACCTGATTTTTGAAAACAAAAATATATGGTGATGTGTCCACCATATTGTAACCTTGTCCAGGATATAATTTTTCTCTAATTGTTCAAAATATATTAAAATTTTAAGAATAACTAGACAATCCCTGTAATATTTATTTTATATTTGTTCATTGCACCACACTTTTTTTTTTTTCAATGACAACTTGGAGTAGGGGACTACTCCATGACTAGCCCCAAGTCAAACTGTGAGAACTGCGGTGAAGGAACAATGTTGCTAACCTGGAAACTCAGAAGGAATATGCAAATTGTCAAAATACACTGAGTGGCCAGATTATTATGCATTCAAAGATCATAATAATATATAATATTATTATTATAATAATGTATAATCCTATATAATAAAAGGCTAATATGCAAATTGTCCCCTCGACCATGAGTTCGACCAGCAGGCAGGCCGACTAAAGGTCCATGTCCCCTCCCTCTGGCCAGGCTGGATGGACCCCAACCATGCATGAATTCATGCACTGAGCCTTTAAAAAAAAATCCAACTTGACCATACCTTTGCTATGCTACCAGCCAATCCGGAGCGGGTAGTGGATGCTGCACTGGCAGTCCTGGCAGGTCCATGGCACCCATTCCCCAGGGCACATGGAGGCCAGCGGGAAAGCTGGCCACTGCTGCACTTCGCCATGAGCACCGGGGGACCCAGATTGTGAAGGACGTGTATGCGTGGGTCCCAGATTGCTGGCGCACTCACAAAGGGCAGGCCCACGGGAGGCCTGGGGGAAGATCAGCCACCTCCGTGCTTCAGCAAGCATGCTGGGTGTCCCAGATCATCATGGTGGTGGGACCAAGGCAGAGGCCATTAGGGGTGATCAGACCAGGAGGGGAAGGCAGTTGGGGGTGATCAGGCCAGGAGGGGAGGGCAGTTGAGGGTGATCAGGTTGATGGTGGGGGGCAGTTGGGGCTGAGCAGGCCGACAGAGGGGACCAATTGGGGCAATCAGACCAGCAAGCAGAGTGGTTAGGGGTGATCAAGCAGTCAGGCAGGTGAGCGATTCGGAGCGGATTGCGAGGGGGTTGTCCAAGTGCCAGTTTAGGCCCAATCCCACAGGGGTCTCAGATTGGAGAGGATGCAGGCTGGACTGAGAGACAACCCCTCACATGCACGGATTTCATGCACTGGGCCACTAGAGTGTGTGTGTGTGTGTGTGTGTGTGTGTGTGTGTGTGTGTGTGTGTATAGTAGCCAGATTATTTTGCATTCAGAGATCAAATAATCTGGCCACTCAGTGTATTATAGAGTTGTCACAGAGAAGAGGAATTTGCCTTGCTTTATTCAAGGATTGTTGATTTTAGTAAAGTCTAAAGAAGAATGTTCTTACTCTCATATTTGTCCAAAGATAATCTCAAATATTTTCTTTTTTGTTTGCACCTAAAACAGACATTCTTGTTTGTTTTCTAGATTCTTCTTGTGCTTGGAATCAATTTGCCTGTTCTGCACAAAAATGCATATCCAAACACTGGGTGTGTGATGGAGAGGATGACTGCGGAGACGGATTGGATGAAAGTGATAGCATTTGTGGTAAGCTGTTCCTTTTTGCTTTCACTCAGTTTTCAGATCCATGTTACATATATACTATCATATTAGAGTATACGAAGACCTTGTTTTCTACTTATCTGAGCATTACATTTATTTATACAGTTATATGTATCTGTTTTCATTATTTTTATGACTGTTATTCTTCTATTTATATATATATATATATATATATATATATATATATATATATATACAGTTGTTATTCAATGTTTAGGTTTCTTTTTAATATTGACACAGTGAACATATTTGTAAATTTTATTTCCAGTCTTCAATGCTATTTTGGAATAGATTTCAATAACTGGAATCATTTGAGTCAAATGATCAAATTTTTATGGCTCTTAATATGTATTGTTATCTTGCTCTCCCAAAGCAGACAAATTTATACCACACAAGTCACCCTTGTATGTGTGCGTTACTTATATGTGTGAGTACATTATAGTAACATTATTATTGATTTGTTTTCCATGGGAAATAATGAAAGAAGTTATTATATACTATTTTGAAATATATGTAAGCACATACACATAATACAATGCACATATAATGTGTTGTAGAATGTGCACCTGAAATCTGTATAGTTTTGTTAACTAGTATCTCCCCAATAAATTCAATAAAAAGTAAAAGAATAAAACTTTCTATTATTTTATATAAAATAAAGTAAAATTTAGTTTTGTATAATTAGAGGTATAGTTTTAACATCTATATTTAACTAGTATATGTTAACTACACAGCTAATATAATTACTTTTAAATAATCAAAACATTTAATAAACAATTTATATGGAATTAACTGAATTTCTTAAGGAGTAAAAAGAAGGAAGAAATAGTATTTCTATGAATTTATTATACTTGACAAATAATTTATTTATGTCTATTTCTCTCTGAGCTGTTTCTATATGTTTGTATTTATAGGTATACTAGAGGTCCAGTGCATGAAATTCTTGCACTGGTAGGGTCTCTCATGGCTGCCCACTGCTGGCTGGGTACTCTCTTCCTTCCTCTGCATGGCCCCATCCCCTGGTCCAACTTCCTGACAACTCCCAGTTGAGGGGACAATTTGCAAACTATGCTTTTAATATATAGGATACTCTTAACTCATTATAAAAGCTGTATTTCATAGCTCTTTCATCCTCATATTAGAGAGAAAAGTTCCTAAATCATTGACTAAGGTGCACAAATAGAGTTAAGTATACTTACCAATTTATTAAATGTCAGGAGTCTGGTCCGCTCTTTAGGTTATGGAGACAGGAAGATAAAGTTTTATAATGTGCTAGCTAACCTAAAGGTGTCTGGAAACAACATAAAATTGGAGCTATCCTTTGAAATCAGACACTTTATTTTCTTGTAGTTAAGTTAACCAAAATTTACTTTTTATTTACAAAACTGAAACAACTTAGTTATTCAACAAATAGAGGTAAATATAAAAAGATCACTATAATAAAGCTCTGAAAAGAAAAAAAAAATAAGTCAGCAATCAAGTAAATGCCTCGCCAATGCCTTTTAAGGACTTTGTTTCTATTTGCTATTAAATATTTCTTTAATTTTAACAGAAAAATTGGTTCCTTACAATGGTTTGAGCAAGTTCCCAGTCTTTACAGTAATATAGACTCTTTGTTTAACCTTACCTTAAATGGCTCCATTGATAGCTTTATTTTTTCTGACTGGACACTGTATAACAAAATGGATAAATACTCTGAAGTCATACAGAGTGGAACTTTCTAGCTCTGTGATCAAAAGGTACAGGTCCATTTTATTTCTTGTATCTCAAGCTCCTTACCTATTAAATGGATATGAAATAATCTGTCTTTTTGTCACTCTTGGGATTATCTAACATGACCAGTGTGTACTATATAAATGAATTTTTCCCTTCTCTTTTGTTAATATTTCTTCTGATTCCACCTTTATTTTTCAGAGTTATTGTCACATCTATCATTATTGTCACTGGCAACATCATTATTGTTGTGCCCATTGTTATTGTCATGCCTGTATCTATCCGTGTCTTTAGAATATTTTTAAATGATTAAATCGTAAAGGACATGTTTACCTGTTTTCAAAACACCCAGTCACTTAAATTTAATTACAGACTGAATTTTGTATACTAACCACCAAGCTGGTGACACATAAAAATCACTGTTTTAGACCAAACATCAGTCAGTGATCTAAACCTAATATTTTAGGATCAGAAAGAAACTTTATAAGTAGTATATCTCAGTGATTCTCAACCTTGAATGCACAAAATGTCCTTCTCAGAAGTGTGTTGTAATGTAGATTCTTAATCCCTATCTTCAAATATTCTAATGCGGGCTGTAAACACAATCTTCCTTAAGCAAAGATCTGAGGATCCTATTTGGAAATCATAGTGTAGTCCATTTCCGTCATTTGATCATAAAAAAAAGAGAAACTCGCAGAGGTTAATGCCAGGTATATTTGCTGACATCTCTTAGAGAATCAGATATGATGGAGCTAGGACCAGAATTCAGATTTTTGAAATACTAAATAAGAGAGTAACTGTTACCAATCAAAACTTGTATCTGACGATGTGCATGGGAGAATCTGGTGGAGTTTCTTCAGTTTGTCTTCCTTTTCCCTGGGGATTCATATCCCTGAGGAAATCAGTGTGTCTTTAAATGAGCAATAACTGAGGAAGGAAGCCATGAGGTTTTTTCTTTGGGCCATTTTCTTTCCAATTGACTATGATGTTTTGACATGCTCTTAACATAAAAACTGTTGAAGAGTATTAAGAGAGCCAGAAAATTAGCTGCATGAAGCCTTATGCCATTTCAATAAGCATGTATTTATTTATTTTATAGTTTGAGGTATCTGAGTACTTATGTAGTCATAACCTACATTTTACAGACAGTGAAATTCAGACGCGAGTCTTCTCCAAGGTCAGACAGAATTAAATTTCTCAACAGTGAAATTAATGCTGTATCTATTATGCCCACCTTG
This sequence comes from Antrozous pallidus, assembly GCA_027563665.1. Classification (NCBI taxonomy): domain Eukaryota; kingdom Metazoa; phylum Chordata; class Mammalia; order Chiroptera; family Vespertilionidae; genus Antrozous; species Antrozous pallidus. Next base: position 76,736,866 of record CM050508.1, read on the forward strand.
ATAATAAATTAGGGTAATAATAAGAAGGTAGGCAAGAAGCAGAAAAAAGTTCATTTTTAAATCTCAAGCTTAATAACAAAAATATTAGGGCACCAACTGAGACAATAATAGTGAAAATAACACTATTTTCTTATGGCAAACTTGAGAAGATAGATAAAAAGAATAAATAATATAAAAATAAATCTGTAGGAAGATAATTTTATTTTCAAATGTACTAATGATGTAACAGATAGTAGGTAAATTCATTTTTAAATGAAAGCAACTTTTAGTTAATAGAGTTTTTATTATTTTCTCCAGTAATAGATATCATGTTAAACTTCATTCTCTTAACACTTATCCTAAATCAGATTATCAAATATGAATTACCCGGGGGACTTTTCAGCATTCATTTGCCATCGTGTTCTCCAAACTAAAGTATATGCCAGGGAAGGCCTGTTTATGTTGGAAAAGCTCACCAGGGGGGTCTGTTTTGTCACGCTGCTAACTCCTCATATTACAACATGGCATTGAGAGCATTTTATGCTCCTAATATCTCTATTTCTGGGAAGATGATAGTGATAATCCAGTAATCCATGTTGATTATTGCTTTAAGTGTTTGGAAACAAATATCTTTAGGCAATCCACTCAGTCTTTTTCTTCCTGGGGTTATTAACATTTTCTGAATAATCTTAACAGTATGATTTTTAGAATCATATTTATGGGTAGCTTTTGGTCACAAGAAAAGTGAAATTAAGGAATAGTTGGATTTGAGGATCCAATTGCTAATTGACATTTTGTTCAAAGTGTCCCCTCCAGAGTCTGATTGCTCACTATGCTGTGCACTGAACCCCAAGGGGCGGATGGAATAAAGGAAGGCAGGAAGCCCTGGCTGTCAGCCAGCAGCCCGGAGTGGAGGACCCCGCCAGCAGACAGAAGGCCCTGATTGCTGGCCAGGTCTAGGGACCATACCTGTGCATGAATTTCTGCACCAGGCCTCTAGTTTTTATATAAATAACAAAAAAGGAGTCATTCAATATGTATAGCTATACTTGGAGGTAAGGAAACATCCTGAGAAAGAATCATTTACTAATTTGTTTTTTCTTTTATGATTACCCTGTGCCCATGTGAGGAGGAACGAGGAGGAAGCATCTATGATCTTTTGAATTTACAAGTCAATAAGCATTTATTTATTTTGCAGTGTATATTTGAAAAACAACATCATTCAAATAAAGGGACATTAAATTGGCAAAGCAGAGAAAATATGGGTTCTGTTTAGCAAGTGTGTAAAAACAGAATATGCATACATTTAAATCTTTTCAATAACACAGACTGGGGATCTACACTAATAAAAGGTAAATATTCAAATTGACCATCGCTTTGCTATGTCCACCAGCCAATCAGAAGGAAATATGCAAGTTAGAAGGCCAAAGATGGCAGCTGCCCAGCTGCTCAAGCATGGAGTGGCCGGTGGGGCAGGATGCCTGCTGTGAGGGGGGGGCATAGGGATCTATAGGAGAGGCACTCCAGCTTCAGCAAAGATGAAGACTGCAGACTCCCGCCCAGAGCAAAGGCCTGGGTCCCAGGTGTCGGAGGAAATCCTGTGCTGGAAGCTAAGGGAAGGCAGGCCTATTGCACAAATCTCTTCCTGCAACGGGCCTCTAGTTGCCAATAATGGCAGTAGTGGTTAAGACAAGGTGCTTAGGTTTGCAATTTCCTTTTCTGTGAAATGAGATTGATAACAGTTCCACCGTTTGGGGTCATTGTGAGTATTAAATGAGTTATTATGTTAAGTGCAAATCCTGATACGTTCTGTTCTGTTAAACATTTCTTTTTCCATTTTATTCATAATTCTATGACTTTTCTAAGCTTTGCTATATTTTACAAGGAGAAAAAAAAACATTATTTTCAGCCAGGTAGCTTTAATAAAAATGACTGAAATTACAAAGGAATGCATTTTGAGAGGAAGATGTGTAAATACATACAGGAGAAGGATAATGTTGGATGACCCCAAATAACTTCAGTCTCTTGTCAGCAACCTTTTCCTGCGTCCCTTCTTTCTGTAGGAAATGTCCGCGGTGGGCTTTTTCGAAGACATGCCGCGACTTAATCCGTCTTTCCTTTGGGTTGCAGGTGCCGTCACCTGTGCGGCCGACATGTTCCGCTGCCAGGGCTCCCACGCCTGCGTGCCGCGGCCCTGGCTGTGCGACGGGGAGCGGGACTGCCCGAACGGAAGCGATGAGCTCTCCGCGGCGGGCTGCGGTACGGGCGGCCGTGCGTGCGGAGGGGGGGGGGGGGGGGGGGGGGGGGGGGCGGCCGCGCGGCCTCACACGTTTGCTTTTGGACTGCTCACCCTCTCACATGCCTCTCCCCCTCTCAGTCCCTGCGGTCACGGGGTGTGTCAGAGCTAATGAGGTGGGACGCTCTTCAGAGCAGTTCAGCAAGTCCTCTGATCCCTTCAGAATCGTTCAAACGTTCACAACTGGGTTATGTACTTTAAAATCATTTTGATTAATACAGACTCATCATTTTACTTTTGAGATAATGTAACTCCCTGATATGTGTGTGAGTGTGCTAGGGTTGTTACTTTCCTTTTAGCATCTTCTACCCTGTTCCCCCTCCCCACCATGACAACTTTTAGATTTGCTCATTTCAGATACTTGGTAAACGGCTTCTGTGATCCCAAGTAGCTACTGATCAGAAGGTCAGTGAACACCTATTAGCCCTATGGATAGGGTATTGACCCTCAGGTCAGGTAAAAATAGGGTGGATATAGCAGAAGGAAGTTGGGGGATCAGAGGTACACCTTTGGAGGTCAGACAATTTACTACGTTTCTGACTCTAGGTAACCTCAGGAAATTTACAGGGAATTATTTAACAATAAAAATTTAGATAAATGCCTTTGCATGATGAAGAAAATGAAGCGACTGTATATTTATTTGAATGTGGGTTCCAAGGATTCATAGGGAATCTCCCCAGCTGAGCAACTGATCAAAAACATGACTGTGAACTCTGCTCAGGAAAGTGAATTCTGCCAATCATCACTCCAATGACCTGTCTTTAGGTTTTGAAAACTGTATTTGAAGCCATAATGTAAGTGTATGTGGTATGTGTATAAAGGGACTAGCTAAAGCAGACAGGAGAAAGAAAACTTTGAGCACGCCTATGTGCACAGAATCCATGGTACTGTAGAATAATTCACTTTGATCTTAAAACAGATGTGTGTGTCTGTAAAGGTCAATGGGGCTGCTGAGGGCTACATAATGAAGGATTGCACATCAATCCAGGGATCCAGATGGTCCCCGTATAGTGTTGCTCTTGTAACAGTTAACACTCTGGGAGGCATAGGCATATTAACACTTTGGGTCACATGGGTGCTAGTAAGTAAATTATTCTCAAATACAATAAATTGTACTCAAGTGATTGGAAAGTGTTAATGCCAAATAAGCCTCTGTTGCTTAGTGTTTTAAAGAACAATTCATGTATTAGAATTGGTATAATTTGCTGGAGTTATATAAGCTGTTGCACATTTCAAAGTTAGAGAAGTTATTTGTAGCTGAGTTTTACTTTGATTATAATGGGCAATTTTTAATGCTCTTTCTATCTGGCTTCCATATTATTTTTTTAAGATACATCATACTTGAGTAAATTTATATATATATATATATATATATATATATATATATATATATGTTTTTCCTAGTCATCTATCTGTTTCAGTTGTTATTGAGTTGAAAGCAGAGATTTTCTTTCTTCGTAGAGTTTGAGGTAGCCTTGGGTAGAGAACTGATAGACATGTAAAATAATAATTATAATACCTCAAGTGTTAGAAAAATCCTATATAATAAAAAACGAATATGCAAATTATCCCCTTGACCAGAGTTCAACTGCTCTCTATGAGGTGTGCTGACCATCAGGAGGTGGTGCAGAACATGGCGGGCATCTGCAATGTGCTGGAACCTCTCTCTGGCGACCTGCGGGGGGGGTGGGGGATAGTGGGAATGGGGGTGATGGGGACGGAGGAGGTACTTCAGAATGTGCGGTGTCCACTGAGCACGCTCTCATTCTCCCTGCTGCCCTTCCCTGGGGATGCCAGGGCTTGCTCGCTGGGGAAGCCCCTGTGCTCAGGTGTCAGGCAGCCACCAGGAGCCTGTCCCACACCCATGAGACCTTTTTTGGGTGAGCCAGCCACAGCTCCTGGGACTGCAGGAGCCAGTTGGGCTCTCTGTGGGTTCATGCAGGAGCCGGTCTCTGAGGCTGGCTGGGAGAGAATGTACTGCCCACCCAGCTTCCATGCAGCACCACTGGGAATCCCAGAGGCCCATGCTGTGCCCCAGCCCACGGTGTCCAGCTGTGCTCACCACATCTCTGAGTGGGGACTCAGGCTCCATGACTTAGGTGGAGGCCTGGGGACCCAGATGCTGCCCAGGGCCTGGGATCTGTCCTTCCAAGCAAGGTGCTTGCACTTCAATCACCTGCCAGGCCTAGGCATCATACCCATGCATGAATTTTGTGCACCGAGCATCTCGTATATATGTAAAAGATACAAGGTCATCACAAATAAATATATATAAAAAGCCTAGAAATCTCATGGAACGACTTTAAGAAAAAAAATCAAAGATATAATCTGAGTCATAAAGTTCAAAGAGAAGAAAGAGAGTTGTTCTAAATTGAGGAAGATGCGTCTTGAGAAGGGAACAGTTGGAAGTCATCTAGACTTTCTATATATCCATTATTTTTGGTGAGTACTTATATCTCAATATGTCAATAAAGTTTTTTGGGGATCTTCCAAAAATAATTGTCAGATAGAAATTCAAAGAGCAACTAGGAAGATGAGTACATAAAGTGAGCTGATCTACTTCTTACAATTTACCCAGTTCTTATAAGACATTTATCAGATATATTTTATTTTCTTCATTAAATGCACAAAGAAACAGTCCAGAGGGTGTGGGTCAGTGGGTGAGCACCAACCCTGAACCAGGAGGTCATGGTTGATTCTGTCAGGGCACATGCTGGAGTTGTGGGCTTGATCCCCAGTAGAGGACATGCAGGAGGCAGCCGATCAATGATTCTCTCTCATCATTGATATTTCTATCTCTCCCTCTCCCTTCCTCTCTTAAAAAAAAAAAAAAGATATAAAAGAAAAAGAAACAGATGCACAAAGAAAATAAATAGCTTTCTCAAGATATAAAGTTAAGAGGCAGAGTGACTTTTTGCAAAACATTCCTCTTTCCTGTATAAGATGATGAGAATTAAGACATAATCAACATATGGTATTAGTTTTAGGTATATAACATGATTTGATATATGCATATTTTGTGAAATGATAACCACAATAAGATAGTGAACATTCATTATATAGCAGATTGTTGACATTGGAAATATCTCAAACCTTGAATTTTATCATAGCACTTATCCTTTAAATGTAAGAAAATGTAATTAAAAATGTTTATATGATCCCTTCAGACCTCTATGATTCCATGAACATGATATCAAAATTTATTTCATCTGCTCAAATTGCCATTTTTTGAACATCTGCTGAAATTTTAAAGCCCATTTTGATCAACCATTTTTCCCACTGGTAAAGGCTCTTGCTAGATAGAGCACAACTTTCATGTGCCTTTTTTTTTTTTAAAGGATTGCTATGTTGTTTTCTAATTCAATGTGATACTTGTGGTTGTGCTCATCACACCATAAGTCTTAACCTATTTTAACTCTTAAAGTCACCTATTTTATTTTCTTCCGAAAACAGTAGCTTTCTCTTTTGACTATTTTTTTTTCACTTTTTAATGAGCATTGGCAGTTGTTGGTTTTTTCAGGTTCATTTTTTGACAAATAAAACAAGTTTTTATCCCTTTACTAGCATTGGTAGAGAAGAGAGAGAAACTCAGCCACATGATTACATGTGATTAACTTTTTAATTTTATTTATTTATTTATTTATTTATTTTTATCTTTATTGTAAAATCATATATGAACCTTTGGATTCCACCTTTAGCAAACTTACAAATTGCTCCAAGGCCTGAACTTTTGAGTTCACTCTAGAACAGTTGAATGCATTAATACTAAAAATTTAAATTACATATATATTTATATATTCCAATATATTAATAAATGTGTATTAATATCTGTTATTGATTTATCTGATATGTTGAATATTTTGTAAAATTTCATTTCTAAATAACTATGAATTACTGAGTGTAATAGTAAACATTCTCTAAGCTCCTAAAGTGGGAGAAGATAAAATAGGAACTCATCTAACTTTGTTTTTTGTGATGTCTTTCTTAGCTCCCAATAATACGTGTGATGAGAATGCTTTCATGTGCCATAATAAAGTATGCATTCCCAAGCAGTTTGTATGTGATCATGACGATGACTGTGGAGATGGTTCTGATGAGTCTCAGCAGTGTGGTAAGTGTGCCTAAACTCCTGGAAACACCTCAAGTTCAATAGTAGTCTTTTATAACTCAAAGAATATACTGTATAAATAAATAACAAATATAAAAATACTCATTCATTAACATCATTAAAGACATTTAAATTCAGTAATACACAGATATTCCACATGAAACCTCTTTAAACTCTGCAATAATTTTACATTTACTTGGGAATCAGACCTTCTTGCAGTATATTCTTATCAGAAACCACACCAAAAAAATGCTTCTAAAAATATACTTGGTTTTGTGTACTTTGAAATACACAAAGGTAATATGTTGCCATCTATCTTGTTCATTCTTTCAGCCAAATCAAATATCTAAGTGAGAGAGATAAGTGCAATTCACAACTACCAGGATAACTGGATACTGAGCATTTTCCTTTCACCTTATCTTATTTACTCATGTACTAGTACTCATTTCTTAAGATGAAATATTGTGATGAGATCTATCTTTTTCGTCTACATTTATAAAGTGATAAATATATATGTAGTGAAATGATAAATCTATATAACATTATATATAAAGTGTCAATACAAATACATACATAACTTTTTTTAACTTTTTTCCCTCTCTTTATTAATTCCCCTCTCTGTATTACATATGTGTCCTTATCCCCCTACCCCTCCACTCATGCCCTCACCCCCTGGTGTCTGTGTCCATTGGTTAGGCTTATATGCATGCATACAAGTCCTTTGGTTGCTCTCTCCTCCTTACCCCCATCTTCCTCTACCTTCCCTCTGAGGTTTGATGGTCTGATAGATGCTTCTCTGTCCCTGGATCCACTTTTGTTCATCAGCTTTTGTTGTTCATTATATTCAACAAATGAATGAGATCATGTGATATTTAACTTTCTCTGACTGGCGTATATTTTACTTAGCATAGTGCTCTGCAGCTGCATCCATGCTGTTGCAAATGGTAAGAACTCCGTTTTTACCACAGCATAGTATTCCTTTGTGTAGATGTACCACAGTTTTTTAATCCATTCATCTGCTGACGGGCACTTATGTTGCTATGAACATAGGGGTGCATATATTCTTTCTGATTCGTGTTTCTAGTTTATTGGGATATCTTCCTAGAAGTGGGATGGGTCAAATAGGAGTTCCATTTTTAGTTTTTTGAGGAAACTCCATACTGTTCTCCACAGTGGCTGCACCAGTCTGCATTCCCACCAACAGTGCATGAGGGTTCCTTTTTCTCCCCCCGCCTCGCCAGCACTTGTATTTGTTGATTTGTTGATGATAGCCATTCTGTCAGGTGTGAGTTGGTACCTTACTGTTGTTTTGATTTGCATCTCTCGGATGATTAGTGACTTTGAGCATGTTTTCATATGTTTCTTGGCCTTTCTTATGTCCTCTTTCATAAAGGATCTATTTAGGTCCATTGCCCAATTTTTTATTATGTTGTTTATCTACCTTTTGTTTAGTTGTATGAGTTCCCAGTAAATGTTGGAGATTAAACCCATATTGGTGATAACATTGGCAAATACCTTCTCCCATGCAGTAGGTTTTCTTGTATTTTGTTGATGTTTCTTTTGCTGTACATAAGCTTTTTAATTCAATGTAGTCCCATTTATTTATTTTTCTCTTTAGTTTCCATTGCCATAGGAGCTTTATTGGCGAATATATTACTCTAGCAATATGTTTTCTATTTCACTGCCTGTGGATTCCTCTAATATTTTTATGGTTTTCTGTCTTATGTTTAAGTCCTTTATCCATATTTAGTTTATTTTTAATGTATGTTGCAAGTTGGTGGTCTAGTTTCATTTTTTTACATGTATCTGCCCAATTTTCCTAACATCATTAATGAAGACACTGTCTTGACTCCATTGTTTGATTCCATACATAACTTTTGAGGAAAAAGTCAGTATATTAAAAATTCTCAGTTGAAGTAGTAACATTATGTAAACCTACTATTTTGGTAAAATATTTAAATGTCTACCAGAATAAGTATAAAACAGGAAGCTGTGAAATCCACATACATCACCAAAGGCAGTATATTTAGTGCTTCCTTTGGCCTGCTTGTGTAGTGTCTACAGCCTTAGTCTTCAATATGTGTCTCTTTGAATTCAGTGGATATCAGTTTTTATGATGATTCCACCATTAAGTCATAGAGTCAATATGATATTTTAAAAATTAAACTGTAATTCAATATTTAATTCTGTATGTCTGATTGAATATATTTCTTCTGCTTGATATTATATTTGGTTAATATGGAGTTGAATGAGACTGAGGCCCCACTAGGAAAACTCACCAAAAAATTAGAAATACAATATAGTATAACATCCATTGTCAGGTAGGATTAAGAATCACAATACATAAAATCAGAGCTGAGAAATGATTTTTTAAAAGCACTGAATGTTAGTGAGAGAAAATCCTGTTTACATGCTACGGACTAGAATATGACATGGTGGCTAAGCCACTTACTAGCTATGTGACATGGTAAAGTTATTTCACCTCCTAGTGTCTCAATTTCCTCATCTGCAGAAATTAAGAAATTATAATGGCACTAGAGGCCTGGTGCATGAAATTCATGCATGACAGGTAGTGGGGGAGTGTCTCATAGCCCAGCCTGCACCCTCTCCAGTCTGGGACCCCTTGAGGGATGTCTGACTGCCTGTTTAGGCCCAATCTCAATAGGATGGGGCCTCGGACATTCCTGTCACAATTCAGGATTGCTGGCACCCAACTGCCCCCATGCCTGCCTTCCTGATTGCCCTTAACTACTTCTTCCTGCCAACTTGATCACCCCCTAACCACTTTCCTAACAGCCTGATTGATTCCTAATTGCTCCCCTGCCGTTCTGTTTGCCCGTAACTATCCTCCACTGCAGGTCTGGTTCTTCCCACAATTGGCCTTCCGTGCAGGCCCAGTCACCCCCAACTTTCCTCCTCTGCTGGCCTAGTCACCCCTAACTGCCCTCCCCTGCTGGCCTGATCACCCACAACTGCCCTCCCTTGCAGGCCTGATCCCTCCCAATGGCCCTCCCCTGCTGGCCATCTTGTAGTGGCCATATTGTGTCCACATGGAGGCAGGATCTTTGACCACATGGGGGCAGCCATTTTGTGTGTTGGATTGATGGTCTGTTTGCATATTACTATTTTATTAGATAAGATAGAGACCTGGTTCATGGGTAGGGGCCAGCAGGTTTACTGTGAAAGGTGTCCTGGATCATGGTGGGGGGTCCCTTGGGGCATGGGGCAGCCTAGGTGAGGGGCCTGTGGTGGTTTACAGACTGGTCATGCCCCCTGAAAACCCTAGTTTTTTTTTTCTTCTACAATTGACACTTTGTAGACTGGAGCGGAGCCAAGCTTTCTTCTGCCTCCACTGTGGCAGCCATTTCTGTTGGATTTATTTACCTTCTATAATTGAAACTTTGTAGCCTTAAGCAGATGCTTGGGCCAGCCAGGGCAGATGTATATCTTGGCTTTCTACATCTCTGGGTGCAACTCAAGCTTCTTTCTCTCTCCAGCTCTGTGGCTGCCGTCATTATCTTCTATAATTGAAAGGAGGGAGGCAGGTGGGGACATGTGCTGGGGGGTAGGGGAGGCTGGGGGGAGGATATTGGGGGGGAAGGAAAACATATGTACTACTATTAAATATAAGTTATATTGTAAATAAAATTTAAAAAAAATAAATAAAATAAATAAAAATAAAAATAAAAATAAAAATACACTAAAAAAAAAAAAAAAAAAGAAAGAAAATTTGTAGCCTGAAGTGGAGGCCTGAGCAGGCAAAAGCAGGCAGAAAGCTTGGCTTCCTCCATCACCAGGGAAACCCAATCCTCCCTCCTGCTTTTTGTGGCCAGCAGCCATCTTGGTTGGATTTATTTGCTAATTTGCTCCTGATTGGCTGGTGGGCATGGCTGGTGGGCATGGCTTGTGAGTGTAGTGAAGGTATGATCAGTTTGCATATTACTCTTTTATTAGATAGGATTGCTAAATTTGGAGGCCCAATAAGAAAATGAAATGAGTTAGTGTTTCAAAGTGATTAGAATAGCTCCAGAAACATGGAACAAATTTTGTGTATGTTTACAAAGATCTGCAAATTAAAAAAATAGAGGAGTAGCAATTAATTTTGTGTGAGGTAAGTTGAAACCAGAAAATTAAGTTGAAATTAGATCCTAAAAATTCTGGAAAATAATGTTAAATATTTTCATTTAATTATTTTGTGTCTCAGTGGTCAGAACACTTTTATAAACAGAGGGATGTCTCAGTCAAATTTATTTTTTAGGACCATCTTTTCCAGCAGAGTGGATGGAATTCTGCCATGGGAAAGGGGAACAATAGTAGTTAGGAGGTGGTTGCAATCGTTCTGATGTTTAATGATGTGAGTCTGATTCAGGGAAGAAATAGTGGGATGGAAAGTGCAAAGAGAAGGTCAGAATTAATTTACAGTTAGATATGGATAAGTGAGTATTTCTAACTTGATGCCTTGGTAGGTGGAGATGTTAATTCACTTTGGAACATAAGAATTTAAGGGCAAGTTTTTCTGGTGCAGAAGAAAGATTGAACAAAATATATATATATATATATATATATATATATTTTATATTATGAAAATGAAATGTTAATCAGTTAATCACATGTAGTGAATGTCTGAAAATTTGGTTCTAAAGACCAGTACTGTTGCCAAAACTGGTTTGGCTCAGTGGATAGAGTGTCAGCCTGTGGACTAAGGGGTCCCAGGTTCGATTCCGGTAAAGGGCATGTACCTTGGTTGTGGGCACATACCCAGTGGGGGGTGTGCAAGAGGCAGCTGATCAATGTTTCTCTCTCATCAATGTTTCTGACTTTCTATCCCTCTCCCTTCCCCTCTCTGTAAAAAAATCAATAAAATATATATTTAAAAAAAAGACCAGAACTGTTATTTGGACAAATAATGTTAATTCAGTGACCATCGGCATAAGAGTGATACTTAAATATGATAAAAAAATTATTTAAATTTTATTTTTACATGTTTCTGCAATTTCCAAAAAATCTACAATGAATGCATCTTGCTTTTTTTTTTAATTTTAAAGACAAAGTCTTATAAAATCCAGGATTTGATCACAGCTTCATCATTTATGTGAACCCAGGTAGATCACTTTACCTTCTTCATCTGTCTTCATTTACAAGTTCCCACCATCCCAGTTATACTTTTTGGAGACAGGTATATAGTGTGGTTAATAGTTTCAAAAAATAATGAAAGAATTACACACATTTAAAAAAAAAAAAGGTCTGGCTAGTAAGTGGTTGAGTATTGACATCTGAACTAGGAGGTCGAGGTTTGATTTCTGATTGAGGCAAATGCCTGGATTGCAGTCTGGGTCCCCAGTGGGTGGTTTACAATAAGCAGCTGATCAATGAGTCTCTCTCATCATTGAAGTTTCTATTTCTCCCTCTTTCTTCCTATCTGAAATCAGTAAAAAAATAACAAAACAAAAACATGCACGCACACGCATACACACACACACATACATATATATATACACACACACATATATACATATATATACACACACACACATACACACACACATATATATATATATATATATATATATATATATTTTAAGAATGAATATACTCAACACTGTAGAGAGGAAAAAAGAAATAGCAGTAGACTGAATATTGAAGTTAGGACTTCACCTACAACACTTTGGGGTAGAACAGTAGAGGACTTCATACAAAAACAGGGAAAAACTGGAACAGGGAAAGCAGTTAGAGAGAAGCTAGGATTTCCAAGGTAGTGTGGTCAAGGATGCCAAAGGCTACAAGTAAATGAAGTAGATTAAGAGTATGAGACACCTTTCAATTTGACATTTGTCACCTGGTGTCTTAGCTCTGAGGAATTTCAGAATGTAGATGTTAATGAATCAAAGACGAACTGGAGGAAAGTAAGTGAAAATGAAAGAGAAATGTGGTGTTAAGAGTCATGTCAATGGACCTTTATTGTTTTGGGGCTGGAAGAAACTTGAATAGATATAGTAACAAAAAAGGAGGAACTAGAGCCCAGGGAGAGGAAGGGAAAAAACATTAAGGAATTTGGGGATAGTTAGTTAGACTATCTACTTTTGCCATTCACAGTGATAAACATCTCAAGTGATCATTGTTGAATTATTTTTTTATGAGAAATTTATTTACTTTTTTTAAACCATAAAAATCTCATTTTCTCTCTCCAAAAAAATAACTATTTGCTTAGATTTAACAGAAAGTTTATAATAGAAATGACAGGTTTTATTATTAACACATTTAGGGAAAAATCTAATTTCAAACTTGGTAACATTCACAGTTAAAATAATTTTACTCACAACCAGACATAGATATGAACATTAACAATTGATGGGCTGATATTGTGCTTTTAATAAAGCTTTTCAATGCACCTAAAATCAATATATAATTACAATACTTCTTGTACTTACTGCTCTATAATTTTCATTTTCCTTACCTAAACAATTTATTTACAGTTTGAGTGCTGATTCACAAACATAAACATGACATTACAGCTTCTGAAAAGTACTGTTATAACTCAGAATCAGTTCATCCATAAGCTCTAGTACTACACTTAACCAAGCTTGGTTTTAAAGATAATTCTAATAGTTTCCATTCTGTTTTTCATTCTAAGGGAACTCTTTTGAATATAGGTAATAGGTGAATAGAGATGGTATACTGGGGTCCTACTTTCTTGTTTTCTCACCTGGAAATAGTAACAGTGCCTTGTTTGCAACTTTATTTTTTGGAGTTCTGCCCTACTTCCCAACTGTGAATATTTCTTGCAAGTATGACCACTCTCCGGGATAGAAATAGAAACATTTTCCATAGGAGGCATTGGTAATCCACATGGTTAATTAGGTTTAGTGCAGATTAGAGGGTGCAGTTCTAAATGATGTTTGTCATGGCCCTAATTGGTTTGGCTGAGTGGATAGAGCATCAGCCTATGGAATGAAGGATCCCTGAGTTTGATTCCAGTCAAGGGCATTTACCTTGGTTGAGGGCTCTGTTCCCAATAAGGGTGTGCAGGAGGCAGCTGGTTGATGTTTCTCTCACATCAATGTTTCTAACTCTCTTTTCCTCTGTAAATAAATAGATAGATAGATAGATAGATAGATAGATAGATAGATAGACAAATAAATGTTCATTATATAAATAATATACATTAGAATCCTTATTTCTTTATCTCTAGAATACCGACCATGTAATGTAGAAGAATTCAATTGTGCTGATGGACGATGTCTTTTAAATACGCAATGGCAATGTGATGGAGACTTTGACTGCCCTGATCATTCTGATGAAGCACCTTTAAACCTCAAGTGCAAAAGTGCAGGTATAGAAAATATATGAAGCTGTGCTTATTCCAAAATCTGTCTTTTTTTTAATGGCAAAATTGTGACTCTGATTTGCTTAGTATGATAGTAAAAAAAAAAAAAGAGAGAGAGATGCAAATCATTAAGCATTGATGTATCTAGTGACACTATGCAGGATCTTATAATGTTTTGAAGCTAGTTTTAGAAATTTAGTATGTGCTAAAAACATGAATATTTCAGGCAATGAACCTGATGAATCTATCACCCTGCCCCTTCAAAAAGATCACCTTTTCTTAATACATTATTTTATGTGAATAAAGATTCCCTGCTAACCTTCTTTTATTCAAACATAAAAGAAATTGAGATTTACTGAGAGAATGTGTTATTCATATTTAGGCAAAATAAAATAAATTGCATATTAACCAAATTTATGCAAAGCCAAACTTGGTTTATTGATAATTTTGTTATTCTTTACTGAATACGTAGTCATATTTTTAAAGGGTTTTTGTATTTATTTCAGAGATGAAGGGAGAGGGAGGGGGAGAGAAAAGTCGAAACATCAGTGATGAGAGAAAATCATTGATTGACTGACTCCTGCATGCCCCCAACTCGAGATTGAGCCCACAACCGTGCATGTGCCCTGACTGGGAATTGAACCAGTGGACTCTTGGTTCATAGGACAAAGCTCAACCACCAAGGCACACCTGCTATAGTCATATATTTTAAAATAAAAACTACTCATGTGGTTTGCATGTTAATAAGCTTTCTTTTATCAGGTTAAATAATGAGTAACATTCAAATGATCAGAAATAGAGTAGCTGTAAAATCTGGACTTCTTTCTGTGGCTATATATGGAACAACTATTATTCACCAAAAATGTCTTTTTTATGCCCTGGTTTTAAAATGTCAATGTTATATTTCCAAGATGAAAAAAAAAATTAGAAAAATCTACCTATTCTGGATTTATAATTTTAGTGACATTTAGTTTCACAGAGACCTATGGCTTGAGGAAAATGTCAAACTATCATTACACTTTGAACTCAATTGTCACAATATAGATGAAGACAGAAATATTCCATTAATTTTACTATAGACAAATTTTTTAAAAGAAAACTTTCTTAATGATTTTTAGAGAGGGAAGAAAGGAGAGATATATATATATAGAAACATACACATGAGAGCAAAACATTGATTGGCTACCTCCTTTATGCTCCTTACTGGGGACCAAACCCAAAATTCTAGCATGTACCTTGACTGTGAATTGAACTGGCAACCTTGTGGTGCATGTGACAATTTCCAACCAACTGTCACACTGGCCAGAACTATAGACACTTATCTTGATTAACTTTCATGATAAAACAATGTACAGTGGGTTGAGCAAAAGTGAAGTTTGCTTTTGGTTTTTTATATTTTGTCTATAAATAGAAAGCATTTTACATGTACATATATTCACTATGATTTTAGACAGATAATTTATCATATTTGTGAATGTTTTCAATAACTATAGTATAAAAACAATGACATGCCATTTACATTCCATTCGTTTTGTTTTCTTTTTCCAGAACAGTCATGCAACAGTTCATTTTTTATGTGCAAAAATGGCAGGTGCATTCCCAGTGGAGGTCTTTGTGACAATAAGGATGACTGTGGCGATGGCTCAGATGAGAAAAACTGCCATATCAATGAATGTTTGAGTAAGAAAGTCAGTGGATGTTCTCAAGATTGCCAGGACCTCCCAGTTGGTTACAAGGTTGGTATTCTTCAAAAATAGAAAATCACTGAATACATTAGAATTTGATTAGGCAAGAATTTAAAAAAGAATTAAAAAAAAGAAAGACTCATTGGCACAGACAACATCCTGGTCATTGCCAGAGGGGAGGAGGTGTGGTGGAGGCAGAAGAAAGCAAACAGGGGTAAACAATGATGGAAGGAGACCTGACCTGGGGTGGTAAACATATAATACAATATATAGATGATGTATTGCAGAATTGTATGTCTGAAACAGGTATCATTTTATCAACCAACTAGAGGCCTGGTGCATGAAATTTGTGCAAGGGAGGCCTGGGGAAGGGGCATGGGGGTGTCTTATCCAAGCCTGCACTTTTTCAATGTCTGAGAGCCCTCAGGAGGTGTCTGACTACATTTTTTTTAAATCACCCTGTACTTAATTTTCTTACTAACTATTCCTTTTAAACTCCCCTTACTCTCACATTCTGTTTCTTCTTTTGATTTAACTATTTTCCTGGCCTCACCTCATTTTAGTATCCCTCTCTTTCTTACTTTCTTTCCCTCCCTCCTGTGGCCCTTCTCCCTCCCTCTTCCCTTCTCTCCCTCGTTCCCATGTGTCCCTTTCTTACTCCTCTCACCCTCGCCACATTCACCTTTCCCTTATGAGCCTGAATCCTGCCTCCCTCCCTCCTTCCCTCTTATTACTCCTCAGCCATTTTCACTGGTTTCTCTTTTAAGCCTTCCCCTTTAATCTCTGCTTCCAGCCCCACCTGAGCATACTTTGATACTAAAGCTTCCATTCCGGGGACGTTAACCCCCAGCCCAGAGCTCAGCCTTGGTCAGGTCTTTGCTGCCCCCACTTCCCCGCCTCCCCACTGCCATTCTCCTTCCATTCCCTGCCTGGGACATCCCAACTTCTAGTCAACAAAGTACTCTTAATGCACCACCAACCTAACCCTGTCCAGTGTCCTTGAGGTCCAGTCCTTGGGGAGAAAGGACCACCCTCCTTAGTTTCCAACTCCATTTCAGCTAAGTTGTGCCTCCCCTCCAAGCGCGGAGCACCCTGCCCAGCGAGGGTGGCCAAGGCCCGCATAGCCTGAGCTCTGCTGCTGTGAAGCAGGAGTGACTCTGTCTGGAAGGCCTTGGACCATCCACCCCTCGATCCCGGGACCCGCGGGTGCCACCGCACCAATGGCCCGTGCGAGGGGCCACCACCCTCCTCCCACATCTGGGTAGGGCTCTCTGCTCTACGTCACCTGTGTCCCATCTGCTCTGCCCCCACCAAGGTCACTTCCTCCACCAAGGTATCCCCCCCACTCCTGCATGCAGCCCCAAATTTTCTTCTCTTTTCCATTCCTGTGTCTTTTTCTTGTTCCCTTTCTGTATTCTATTTCTCCTCTTAGCCTGTCTGTATGCAGGCCTGCCTTCCTCTCCCTCTCCTTTCTTATTCCCTCCTATCATACCTTATCCTACCTACCCCAGGCCTCGTAGCTGCCTGAACAGCGGATGAAGACACAGCCTGTTGATTGATTATTCTGTGACAGCGTCCTGACCAATTTGCATATTACATCTTTATTATATAGGATTTCATCCATGTAAATTCAATTAAAAATAATTTTGGGGTAATGAAAACTTTTTAATCCAATATAGCTGTAAAATGTAAAAGGCATCAAACTATTGTTAGGGCTCTGACCAATGTGGCTTCATTGTTTGAGTTTCAATCTACACACCAAGCGGTCATGGGTTCGATTCCCAGTCAAGGACACATACCTGGGTTGCACTTTTGACCCTAGCTCCACTTAGAGTGTATGCAAGAGGCAAACAATTGATGTGTCTCTCTCACATCAATGTCTCTCTCTCTCTCTCTCTCTCTCTCTCTCTCTCTCTCCCTCTCTCTCTCTCTCCCTCTCTCCCTCTCTCCCTCTCTCTCTCTCTCCTTTATCTTTCCTACACCCCCTTCCTTCCACTCTTTCTAAAAATCAATGGAAATATATATTCAGGTGAGGATTGACAACAGTATATATATAGAAACTTTCCATTTAAATAATTTTGTGCACACAAAATTATTTAAATGGAGAGTTTCTGAGAGAATCAAGATGGCTGCATAGGTAAAACACCTATCTTGCCATCATACTCAACAATTTTAATACTACAACTTAACGAAAGAACAAACATCTTCCAGAATCACCAAAAAGCTGGCCAAGTGAAAATTCCACAAATAAAAGTGAAGATAAGACACTGTGACTCGAAGGAGCTGCAGCGAACAGCTTTGAAAGATTTGCCCTAAGAGAGGTTTGGAGCACGCGCCAGCGGAGAGGGCGGGCGGCTGAAAACCAGTTTTCTCGAACAGGGAGACAAAGACGTCCCACTGGACTGGATCTCCAGCTCAGGGCGAAGTCCAGAGAACCCACTATCATACAGGGTGAAAACTGGACAGTGGGAGAGCACGCCGAAGCTCGGGTGCTGCAGGGGTCTCCTGGCTTGTGGAGAAGGCAGCTTGCTTGAACAACTCGGCTGCGTGACTGCGCAGAGAGTGCTCTGCGACTTGCTTTCTCATTCGGAAAACCGTCAGTCTGCTTTGTTTTAAGACCCTGGGTGAGACATTGGGAGTGTAGATTCATTTGGGGAGAGTCTGAATTCCCCGGCAGCCAGTGGAGCTCCACAGCGTTTCTCTCTCAGAGGTGCTGGCAGCCATTGCCCCCGGCACAAAGTCCCTGGGGCCGCATATGGCGGAGCTAACACTGTCTGCTTGGCCTGGAGACTCCTCCCATCCAACCTGAGCACAGCTGAACTTCACAGACAATTGGCCTGGAGGTCAACCCTTCCAAGTGCTAACAATGATTAACTGAGCTTAACTTCAGCAAGACTGTGCAACCCATATCCACCTCTGGTAACTGGGGAGGCTGAGCCACTGTCCTTAGTAGTGGGACACACAAAGCTACCACACAAAGCTAATTGACCAACTCAGGGAAGCAGCCACCATGCAGAGACATGGAAAGAAATCAGATGTGAAAGAAATGGAGGAAAAAAAAATGACTGGACATGGAATTCAAAACCACGGTTATAGGGTTCTTCAAGAGGCTCCAACAAAAGGTCGAGGCCTATAAGGAAATAAGCAAGACCAACAAGGAAATCAATGAGTCCTACAAGGAAATGAACGAGACCTGCAAGGAAATGATCAAGACCAGTGTGGAAATGAAAGAGACTCTCAAGGATATAAAGGAGACTCTCAAAGATATGAAAAAGGACCAACCAGAAATTAAGCATACACTGACTGAAATAAAAAATATTATACAAAGACCTAAAAGTGCTCTGGAGCACCCCAAGAACCAAGTTAAAGATTTTAAATACAAAGAGGGAAAATCCACTCAGCTGAAAAAGCAAGTAACCAAAAGAATCCAAAAAATTGAAGATAGTATAAGGGGCCTCTGGGACAACCTCAAGCATACCAACATTCGAATTATAGGGGTGCCAGAAAAAGAGAGAAACCAAGACAATGAAAACCTATTTGAAGAAATAGTGACCGAAAACTTCCCACACCTGGTGAAAGAAATTGACTTAGGAGTCCAAGAAGAGCACCGAACCCCAATATATAGGAACCCTAAGAGGACCACACCAAGGCACATCATAATTAAAATGCCAAGAGCAAAAGACAAAGAGAGAATATTAAAAGCAGCAAGAGAAAAACACTTAATTACCTACAAGGGAGTACCCATGTGACTGTGAGCTGATTTCTCAACAGAAACGATGCAGGCCAGACGGGAGTGGCAAGAAATATTCAAAGTGTTGAACAGCAAGAATCTACAACCAAGATTACTCTATCCAGCAAAGCTATCATTCAGAATTGAAGGCCAGATAAAGTTCTTCACAGATAATAAAAAGCTAAAGGAGTTTATCACCACCAAACCAATATTATATAAAATGCTGAAAGATATTATTTAAGAAGAGGAAGAAGAAAAAGATAAAAGTGTAAACTAGGAACAACAAATACACATCTATCAACAAATGAATCTAAAAATCAAGTGAATTAATAAGCTCATGAACGGGATAAACTGGCGAATGTAACAGAATCACGGACATAGAGAGGGAATGGACTGACAACTCTTGGGCAGAAAGGGTGTGTGTGAAGTGCAGCAAGAGACTGGACAAAAATCATGCAACTATGGGAGAGGACAGTGAAGGGGGGTGAGGGCAGAGGTTGGGATGGGTACCAGTTGGAGGGGAACTATAGGGGGAAAAAAGGGGAACAATGTAATTAATAAACTGAACAATAAAGATTAAAATAAATAAATAAATAAATGGAGAGTTTCTATATATGCAACCCATAATAATAATGTGTAATTTTGTGAAAATATACTCAGTAAGACAAAAAAATCAAAATATTTTTCAATATATGCTGAACATAAAGGAAAAATAAGAAAGAGAAGCTCAGTGTTTAGGAAGACTACTGCTATATTAATAGCTGCATTAGATAGGTATGTAACTCCTAAGTTCCCATTTCTTCCCTCATTCTCCTTCCCATACACATTTGCAGTTAAATGGCTAATCATTTATTTACTATAATACTGGAGAATACATTCTTTTTCATATGAGCAGGGAAAAAAAAAACCAAAAAAACAGAACACATGAAGTATTAGAACTGAGTGCAGCTACATTAACAAAATAAATCATGCCTGATAGCCTAATTGCTTTCTGTTAGTACCATTTTCCTGAAGAGAGTGTGTTTCACTGACTAAATTGATGGACAGAAATAGCATTTTAAAGCATCTGCTTCATTCACATTGGAATGGAGGATGAAAACAACAAAATATTAAAATTAAAGTTGTGTAAATTTGGTAAAGTCTCCGAAGAAGCAATTCATTGGAAGTAGTGTTTTCTAACGGAGCTCTAGCTCCGTGTGAATCACAGATGGACATGGCTCTTATAAAACACAGAGGGAGTCTAATGGCAGTTAGGGCTATTGTCGAGGTCAGATTTTGTTCTACTGAGTATTGCATGGATCGGAATATACCTGGGGTATTGTGGACATGTTTGCACATAGCACTTTAAGAGGACCCTTTAATAAATTGTAGCATATACAAATTTGTACATCCAGGAGCATTCGGAGTCTGGAACACACAACTCTGGAACGAAGATGACTAATTATCTCTATTCAAATATATGAAGTAGTGGAATAGGCAGCATGTTTACTATGAGTTGTTTCAAAGGTTGGTTAGAGCTAGGAGGCAGATTATGTTCAACATAAGGAAAATTGTTCTAAGGTTAAAACTCTTTATATTGGAATAAGCTGCCTTATTTCTCACCACTAAAAGTGTTCCAGCGGAGACTGATGCCTTTATTTAAGGAAGGATGCTAGAGAAAAAAATGTGTGCTCACATTTTTTAACAGAAGACTCATTTTTCCTACCAGCCTTAACATTCTATATGATAGGCCAGGTCGTTTTAATGATCAATTCAGCCAAATGACCATGTCGCCATTTTTACCTCTGAATTTCTGGCAGTATGATTTTAACTATATTGATCAGGATTTTACTTTATATAGATACAATATAAAAACAACAATAATTAGCCCTGGGCTGGTGTTTTATTGTCCCTTACATCATAAGACTGCAAGTTTGAGTCCAGTTGAGGAATCTCTGGGAGGCAACAGATCAATGTTTCTCTCTTAAATCCATTTTTTTACTCTCTCTCTCTCCCTTCTCTCTCTCTCTCTCTCAAATCAATAAGTATGTCCTCAGGTGAGGAAAAAACTAACAAACATAAAACACACACTCACTCAGGAACACTATACTGTAAGTAAAAGGAAAGCCAGACAAAGAGTCCAGATGGCTCTTAATGAGATGACTATGTGTCAGATAATTTTGTCAGTAAATATTTGAAATCCAATGAAGCATAAAAATATATTAGCTATTTATGTACAATCAATATAGAAATGTTTTCTGGAAAAGCAGGTCATATTTCATAGAACTATTACAGAAAACTACTTGAAAGTTTAACTCATAGGTTATACATAATTATTTAGTTCTGCCTATATAGTATACTCTGTGTGTCATAATATACATATATATATATATATATATACATATATATATATATATATATAGTGTAGATTTCAAAGTAGATTTATTTGTGTTTATTCTGTGTATATTTAAACTTTGTCATAACAATCTTGGTGGCAAAATCTAAAAATTATAAAGTACCAATTATAACCTTTGACATAACATTCAAAATGCCTGCATATAATAAGTATTTTGTACCCAGAAATGCAAGATCTGGAAAATTACTTTTGGTAGCAGTTAATGTAACCCTGAAAAATACATTAAAGCATACTATTTTAATCACTTTATAAGACTCCTTACACAAAAATGTTTGTTTTTCCATACCTTTAAAACATCAGTATTTTTATTTTGACTTCTCTAGACATGATTTAAGTGAAAATTCTAATTGAAATATACACTCTATTTCATAATACAAAAATTTTTTGTATATGATGCATGACAGAATTCTGTAACATTCCTGAATATATATACATGTGGAAACCGATGAATAAAATGAAATGTCTACTATGGGAAACAGATGAGTATAAAAATTTAAGGAGCTAAGTTTAGAATCATAAATAAGAAATTTAAGAAAAGGTTCAAGCACATATTTCATATATATATTTATTGATAGGAAATTGAGTAAAAAGTCTATGTACAACAAAATGCTTAACTATTTGGAGAAAATGTCAGATGATGTTTTTTGTTTTTTTTCAAGAAATGGGGAAAACTATCCAATAACTTATTTCTCAATACATTATCAGCAGTACATGTCAAGATATCCTCCACATTCTGTAATAAAATTAAAATTGCTGATGAAAGCAAAAATTAGATTTTATGGAATGTGAACAATTTATATGTTTTGTGTAAAGCATATACAATGTATCTATTCAAAAGAGAGTAATAACATTGCTAAAGCAAGAATCTTATTTTGAAGGGAAGAGAAATTTAACTTGTGAAAAATAAAAATACTTCTGAGAGAGAGGGAAGTTTTAGAGTATACATTAGAAATAAAATAATCGATGTTTGTCAAATATCACATTAAAAACTGCACAAAAATATTCCTGAATGTGATAGGTAAGTTTGGGTTGCTATGTTTCTTTCTTCCAGTTTTGTGATTCATTATGAAAATTGACATAAAGTAGAAAAATCTAAAATAGTTCTTGATGAGGAGGAAAATTAAAATGACATTGAATGTATATATAAATCTCACTTTTATAAAAATTGTCTTTTTAAATGAAGGTGAATAAATTTTAAACTATTATGAATTTATCAAGTGATTATTATTTTCATTTTATTCATATAGGTCAGGCTAGCAGAATCTCTCATAGATGTTTATTAATTATTTAAGAGTAAAACGTTTTTGTTATAACAAGGCTACTGGATTGGATAGTAAATTATCTTTTAAAATATTTTTATTCAATAAACAATTAAAAAAACTTACTGTTAACCTAAACATCCTAATTCCATTTACTTATAGAAATGTGTAATACATTTAGTAGCAGTTACCAATTTTATCTTCAGGAAATTAATATTCTATAAATGTGTTTTTATTTAAGCTGTTTATTTGATATAGTAGTTCTATAAGCCTTGACATTAGACATGCAAAGTGATTTTCAGAAATACTGTTAAAATCAGGACACTGTTTAAGTTTTTCATACTTTTTGAGAGGGATTCAACATACTTTATGCATCTTCTTTTCACTTGTTCTAAAGTGCCCTTGAATTTAGCACTGTCCTGTATTTGCCTGTGGGTCTTCTGGCTTCCTGACCACATGACCAATTACAGGGTCTAATTTATAGTCCTCCTCAGTGACATCTTCTTGTATCCAGTCAGTTTCTCATTTCAAAAAATATTTAGTTTTTAATAATTGCGATAACATACAAGGTACTCCCAAAAGTATGCACACTTCAATAGCTGATAGCTCCATTGATGTTTCTTTCTTTTCAGATTTAATCCTCTTGCCTTTCTACATCAGGTAGTAAGTTAATTACTACCTGATGTAGAAAGAAGTATTGGGAAAGAAGTATTGTCACAGCCTAAGATATGGGAAGGGCTTATGCAAACTGTCCTTATCATATCTTAGGCTGTGACAATACTACTTTTCAAAGTGTTGCTTTTGCTTTGATTTGCTGGCTTGCTAGTGAGTTTTAGTGATTAAACACAATACAATCCTTTATTATTGCGTAGGATTGTTAGATAAATATTGGTGAACTTTGTTAAAAAATAAAGTGCAAAGAACTTAAAGGGATTTAGTTCTTGTAAAAGGACTTAGCAAAAGGTATTTATCTTTTGAGCAGCTTCAAGTCAAGTTGATGTTTTCCTTCCTAGTAAAAAATACCTTCTTGTACTTAAAAAAATTCTACCCTTCGATTAATTGTTGCCTGACTATATTTAACAATATGTATATATGTATCTCCTATATTATCCTAAAAATATAAAAAGTTCTTCTTTTACCTTTAGCATTCAATAAATTATATAAAATATGAAAAGTTTACTATGCTTAACCCTTAACTACTAGTTACTCTTAGTAACTTAAAGTTCTTTCTTAATTCACTGTCCCACACAATACTCACAATTTTCTTTATTCAAAGACCACAAAATAGCCTTGGTAAATGTTAATATGACCATAATCACCTGGCCAATTATAGGTTCATTTTGTATAATTATAATTTTCATGTGCTTCTTGGCAAGTACTGAATAGAGAACAGAAAGACAGTGACCAATTATTATTTCCAGGATTTAAAAAACATATTTAGCATGACATTGTATTCAGAATTGACATACCAGTTAGTAAATTTTGTAGATCATCCTCAGAAGTTCATGTAGAAGATCATAGAGATACTGAAGAAAAGATTGGATGATAAAAATTTATGTAATAATGATGGAGAAACTGTTATTATTATTTTCCCAGACAACATCAAAGTATCTGATTATGGAATCAGACCCAGTTGATAAAAATTAATTGATTATTGCTATGTGTTAAAAAATTACAGACAGCCTCAATTCTCCTCCTGGCTTTATCCAGGCAACTTTACATTTGTTCCTCTGGGTTTCTCATCAGTTAACTAAGGAAAATAATACTTAAATTTATGTAAGGCTATAATAAAATAACATGTGATAATGTTAGTAATCTTAAAAATTCCACATAAGGTTTATTCTTGTGACTATTACAGTCTTCTAAAAAGACAATATGTCATGCTATGGTTTCTCTTCAGACCATATAAATCTTTCGCCTTTTACTAAAAAGACAATATAATGAAATAGAATAGGAATGAAAGTTGACAATTCAGTTCTGTTTTATTTGTTGTTCTCTAGTCACATGGCTATGGTGATATCAGTTAACTTTTATAATCTTCCCAACCTCAGATGTTTAAAACAAGATATTTCAAAGAATATTTTTAACTTTAACTTTATATGATATTTGTAATTCTTAAGTTTAATCTCTGTTTGACAGAAAAATTTGCCATTACCTTTGTTGGTTCAGTCATGCTAAAGCGATGGTCAATAAGAAAAGACAGTGACAATGGTATGAATTGATTATGCTTTTTTTTAATTCTGCAGTGCAAATGCTGGCCTGGATTCCAACTGAAGGATGACGGTAAAACATGTGTAGACATTGATGAATGCTCTACGGGCTTTCCATGTAGCCAGCGATGCATCAATACATATGGGACCTACAAGTGCCTCTGTACAGATGGCTATGAAATACAACCTGATAACCCAAATGGCTGCAAGTCACTTTCAGGTATCAAATTGAACTTGTCTACTCAGTTACACATAAGGATCCTGGATTTTATAGCCATTTATTAAATTCATTCATTCTTGTTATTTCTCAAAAATAAAAATTCTTCCCTTCTTACCTTGAACTGTGATCTGTCATTCTGATTTTGTGTTGTCCACAAACTGCTCTGTTTATAATAATATGCATTATGTTCTTGTGAATTATTAAGGGTTTTCTTTGTTTTGTTTATATTTTGAGAGTGTTCACAAGTTATAAGAACAGTCTCTAGCATTGCCTTCTGCTGAGTCACAGGTTCTTATGAGCAGGCTTGACCTCAGTCATTAAGGAGCCTATTGTGACAGTGTTTTTGCAGTTTTTCTGTCTTCCTTACACTACACACACTTATATGTGCATGGAAAGCAGAACATCTTGTCAATAATAGCAAAAGTAGCAATGATGACTATAGTAATAAATCAGCTATATAAGATAACTTGAATTTTTCCAGTGACTCAGCAAAACTATTTAACTTTGCTTTGTTCCAAATACTGTGATTATTTGTAAAGTAGAAAATTGAATAAAACATGACCATAACTTAAAAATATATTTTAATTTTTAGTGGAGATTATCACATATATTAAAATGATACTAAGCAATCTTACCTGATGATAGACAAACATGCTAATTGACCATACCTTTGCAACAGCCAACCAGCCAATCAAGAGTGAGTATGCAAATCAACCCAGCAAAGATGGCAGGTTAATTTGGATAAGCAGCCATTCTGGAACTCTGAGCACCATAGAAAGGCTGAAAGGTGGTGGCTCTGGGCTGGAGCAGAAAGGTGGCTCTGGCCAGAGCGAAAGCAGTCAGGGAAAAGAAGGCCCATTCTGGTACAAATCTTCATGCATTGGGCTTCTAGTATATAATAATGACTATTAAAATGGATAAAAATTGTACATAAGGTGTCTCTATCACCAGTTGCTTTGGAGTGTAATGAATCAAATAATACTGCCACTTTGTTTCAAATATACATGCTGGTGACAGCATTTAAAACATTAGGTGTTTTCTCATATACCATGGTACTTTTATGAAATAATTACCAGAAATAAAAAATAATACACAAAATCTCCAAACCAGTCAGTTTCCATTACTGTAAACTTTTCATAAAAGATTGTATAAAGGTGATGAATGCTAATGGTCAAATTTGGGTCTTGTTATATCATATATCCATTCTATATTTATTTTCCATTAATAATAATAATTCCAAACAAATAATAGTTTTGACACAAAAGTAAGTGTTCCTGAACATAAATATTTCCTAAAGAGAGGCTAGATATATTTTTAAAAATGTTGATATAATTGACATATAACATTGTATAACTTTAAGGTATGCCATGATTGATATACATGTATTATATATTATGATTATCACCATAGTATTAGCTAAGACCTCCATCACTTCACATTATTACCATTTATTTTTGTGGTGAGAACACTTAATATCTACTCTCTTAGTAACTTTCAAGTATATATTACAGCATTGTTTTCTATAGTCTCAATGCTGTGTGTTAGGTCTCCAGAACTTATTCATCTTTTAAATGGAAGTTTATTTTATTTTATCAATAACTCCTATTTCCTCACCATCACCTCCATTCTACTCTTTGTTTCCTTCATCCATTCTTGTTATCCATTCATCCTTTGACAGACACGTAGGTTGTTTCCATATATTTGCTCTTGTCTGTAATGATGCAGTAACTAGGGATAGCAGACACATATTTGGTATCTTGTTTTTATTCCTTTTGGACATATGCAAAGAAATGGCATTGCTGGATCATATGGTAGTTCTATTTTTAACCTTATGAAGAAGCACAATATTATTTGCTATATAGTTCTTGCACCAATGCACATTTCTGCAATCAATGCACAAGTGCTGTCTTTTCTCCACATCTTTTCCAGCATTTTATATCTCTGCTCTTTTTTATTATATCCATTCTAATATTGTAGTTTTGATTTGCATTTTCCTACTACATATTGCTTTTGTGCAACTTTTCATGTATCCATTAGCCATTTGTATGTATTTGAAAAAAATGTATATTCATCTTCTCTCTCTTTTTATTGATTTTTTTAAATTGAGATTTAGGAGTTCTTTATAAATGTTTTGGATATTAACCCCTTATCAGACATAATGTACAAATATTTTCTGTAATTCTGTAGATTGCCTTTTATTATATTGATTGTTTCTTTTGCTGTGCAGAAGCTTTTTGGTTTGATCTAGTCCAACTTATTTGATTTGTTACTTGTGCTTTCTGTGTAATTCTGAAATAATTATTACCTAGATCTATGTCAAAAAGTTTATTTTTTCTAAGAGTTTTATGGTTTAAAGTCCTACAGTTAGGTTGTAAAGAATAGAATTGCTTACGTACTGAGGTAGAACATGACTGATCAATTTTATGTTTAAATGTAGAACTATATTGACAGGGATGACAAGGCATCTTAACTTGAGAGCTTATTCTGTTGGGTAAGGTTCTAAGTCTCAGCTTAGCCTCAACAGAAAGACTGGAATGACTGATGCAGGTACTGCCATTGCTGGTGGAAGGGATTGTCCAGCATGTGCAACACATGTTATTAACCCTTGACATAGGGTGTGCTAAAACATAATATGTTACCCTATATATTATATATTTACCATAACACAAATGATAAAAGGAAAGTAAAATAATAATTTAGAACATAAGCAGGATAAAAAGTGTAACTATTAGTACTATCCAATAAAGTTCACATTAGATTACATAAAGTGACTATCTTTTTATTGTTTTTCCTAATTTCTGCTGACATTAAATTTGTTTACCCAGCAACAAAGTATATGAATACATCTTAGAAACAAAGGTATTTAAAAATAATTTGAACAAAAATTTTATTGAATTGATCTAGGATTGTAACAATCAAGAATGTGGTCAAATTGATTTTAAATTATTAAGATACACAGTCAAGTAAATATACCAAACAATACTTTCTGAATATATTTTATTAAAGAAACTAATTTGTTTCCAAATAAGTTCTGAAGATAAAACCAATGGAAAGGTTTAGAGAACATTCACATATGTGGAACATGGTAAGATTACTATTTTCTAGTTTCTAGAACAAGTTAGATATTAAAAGACATTGGACAAACAAGAAAGAAATAAAGATTATTAAAGGATTTTAAAACAAACTCATAAAGAAAGGTATAATTGATAGATAAGGATTATAGATACTGTACATCTGAAATTATTTAAGAGAAATCCCTAGGCAGATGAAAAAATGTATATGTAGGCAATGATACTCAGTTTTCACTGAAGCTATTCTGAGAGCAAAAGGTAGTTATTTAATCATAAAAAATTAAATATTTGATCATATGAATGTTTAACCATACTGTAGATTTCTAAGATAAGGGTAGTTTATCCTTTAAAAAATCATCTAAAATCAGATTATAACAGCAGGTATTTCTACCAATTTCAAATAAATTAGATAACTTAATCAAGAGAATTGAGGGAAAGAAAGGACTAGCATTTATAATTATCTTGATTGTACTGTCTGGTGTTTGCTGCCTTTTCATCTTACTATCAACTGCGATCTCAGTGTGAATTTTTTAACCATTAATCTACTGGAGGGCATTGCATTTGACTTTATATTACTTCAGAAACTAAGAAGAGTTGAAAACCATCCATCCAAAAAGTCTAATATGTTTTTTGTCTTGGTATTTAGATGAAGAACCTTTTTTAATTCTTGCTGATCATCACGAGATAAGAAAAATTAGCACAGATGGCTCCAACTACACTCTTTTAAAACAGGTATGACATTCCCATGATGATTTCATACTATTCATTATGGGTACTTCAGGTATGCCCTAGAACCACAGAAATATCTCACAATATGAATTTATGAAATGCTATTCATAAATATATGCATTCATGTATGTGAGATTACTATAAATTTTATTTTGTTTGAATTGTCCAGGTGATGCTCTGAATTTCTTGCATTACACCATTTGAAAGAAATTAAAAGATGCAAGGTATAATTCATGTAAGAGAGTAACTATCTCAAGAATAGCTAGAGCAGAGAAAATATAAGATTCTCTTTTAAAGCATTTTGTGCATTACCAAACTTGCTCCCCACTCCAACCCCCTTGGGATTTAAAAATAAATATTTTTCATAGAATTTAAGTTTCTGTTTATAACCAGGAGATAAAACAGGATTAATGACCCCTACCCTTTAAAGTGTGTAAAAAGCAAGGGAACAAAAGTGTGATTGTCACTTAGTTAATAGGTTGTGAGACACATATTTTCAATCTTTACCCTCTTTATCTCCCAACTTAACACAAGACCCAAGGAAAACTGTTTTGAGGTTTGAGTTCTATTGTCAAAGTATATTTACTTATGTTATTTTATGAACAGATAAAATTTCAATTTTATGACAAGATAAAATGCTACAACTTGCTCTTGTCAAAATTTTTTCCATCCCAGTCTGCAGTGAAAATAGCATAAAATTAAATAATTAAAACTAGAATGGCTACTAAATACACTAGAGGAATCACGTATAGTTAGTTATAGTGTACTTTTAATTGTCAGAAGAAATAGCTTCTTTGGAATTATTTAGCTTGTATCTGTTGTGCTACAAAGATCTCATTGCCTCAAACTGGATAATAATGCATTCATATGAGAAAGCACTGTCTAGAACCAGTGTGCCAAAAATAGGGATATTTTTTGTTCTTAAAGTGTATTTATGCCAGCATTAGGCATAGGAAAAAAAAGCCATTCATATGGTAATTTTTAAGCAACACAAAAAATACTTATTTAGAATTATTTTTTCCCACCCAGCTGATAGATTTCTTCATTACTGCTGTTAGAGTTTCACTCAGTTAGTCTTATTTTAATCTCTAATTAATAACTGTAATATTGACTCTTCATGTGAGAGTTGGATTTCCAGCTTTCCTCTAAGTCACATTAAAAAAAAAAAAAAAGGAAAGAAAAATGACGATGTACCCTTGCTAGGCTCACATAGCTGAATGGTTTCCATCTTGCCTGTTCAGCAGCTGCCACTTTGACATACAGCCCACACTTTCCAAATCCAGAGTGCTCCAACTTCCTATGTGCCTGCCACAATATCCCTGCCTAATTCACTGATTTCTGTGAGATTTGGACTCTTTTTCTTGAGTTTGGGAGAGCCACCAACATCCATTGGATCACACTGCCCCTCTCCCTAATTCTGAGCCTTAAGGAGATTGAATAAAATATTTTTATATATTTAAAAAAACTAAATTGAAAGCTACTTAAAATGTATGAGTCAGACAATTATTTCTTTTAAAAAATGTTTGCATTGATTTATTTTTATTTATGTTTTTTTTTTGTTTTGTTTGGTTTGGTTTGGTTTATAGAGAGAGAGAGAGAAGGGAAAGGAAGAGAGAAAGAAATTTACATACCCCAACCTGGGTGTGTGCCCTGATTGGGAATAGAACCAGCAACCTTTCAAAGCACAATGCTCAACCAAATGGGCCACACCAGCCAGGGCCAGACAACTATCTCTTTAATGAATATCCCTAGAAAAAAGTTCAAGTAGATATAACTTTTGAAATGGAAAAGTTTTTTCTGGCTAAATGATCCTAATATATTAAAGAGCTAGTTGCCATCATGACCTAATGGACAACTGGTTTGCCTCCACCCTTTTCCCTCCCTCCCACACACACACCCCTGAGCCACTCGCCATAAGGGGGGAGGGGGGTGATGGTAGGCAGCAATCGTGGGGTAGGAGGATTTCACAGAGCAGTCATGGGGGTGGGGAGCTTTACAGAGCAGTGGCAGGGCAGGGGGAGTTTTGTGGAGCAGTGGCTGAGTAGGGGGAGCCTTGAGGAGAAGTTGAGGGGATGTGAGCATCCCAGAGCATCCTGGGGCTGGGAACTTCATTTGGTGCCACAGGGTGGCAGAGGCCAGCAACTGAGGCCAGGCTAGGTAGGCCTAGGGACCCTAACTGTGCACAGTTTCATGCACGCTGGGTCTCTAGTTTTCTATATTATTTAACTTAATTTTTTTAAATGTGTTTTTTCTCAACTGAAATTCATTTGAAAATATAAAGCGTTCTCTTTAACATGAGAATCAAAGATGTAAAGATGTTAAAATTAATATCTAAATTTATACCATACATTTACAACACACTTTCATGTACCTAGAGTCATCCTTATAATAATAATAACCCATCTTAGTAGGCAGGGCAGATACTTTCAGGGTGAAAGGTCAGGCAACTTGGCTTGTGTCAGACTGGAATCTCAGCAGAAGACAGATGGGAACAAGAAAAAATAACGATAGTGAGAGAAACTAGAATTAGGAGAAATGGCACTGGTATAGGGCAACCTCCTTGAAGGAAAGCTATGGTACTGTGTAGCCTAATTTTAAGTTTATAGAAAATGTACTGCTTATTGAAAATGTTCTTTCTCTTGGAATAAATCTCCCTTTATGTCCTCCCTTTATCTTCCAAGTCAAGTTTGCCAGTTATTAATTCCTTGTATAATCTCTGGAAAAGGGATGTGTTTATTTTCTTTTTACTATATTGTTTATCATTTTAATGGTGTATGTGTATGTATATGTGTGGTAGGAGGGTTTTCTCTTTTGTCTTTAGAGTTAGTGTTTTAGTTTATTTTTAATTAAATTTATTGGTTAATAAAGTATATAGTTTTCAAGTGTGCAATTATATGATGCATCAACTGTTTACTGCTTTGTGTGTTCACCACCCAAAGTTAAATCCCCTTTCATCACCATATATTTGACCCCCTTTATTTCTCCTCCATCCCTTTCCTCTCATGATACCCTACTGTTATCTGTATGTATAAGTTCTTGTTTCTCTTGTTTGTTTATTTGTTGCTTTCAGTTTTATATTCCATATATGAGTGAAATCATATGGTTTTTGACTTTTTCTGTCTGATTTATTTCACTTGGCATGATAGTCTCAAAATCCATCCATGTAGTGTACTCACATGTGTATATGTTGGTGTTTTTTTGTTTTTATTTGTATGTTTGTTTATTTGTGTTTTTTTAGCATATCTTTGTTTTAGACTGTGTTATTTTAGGAAGTCCTCTTTTTAGGATACTCTATTTAAAAGCTCAACTGAACCACAAATTTAACTAAAACAGTAACAGGAAAGACCCATAACAATTTCAATGGTGCTCCTTGCTTCATTTTCCAACCCTGTGGTTCAAGACATTTCTATTGATATCTCTTTTACTGTTTTTTATAGTTAATATGTTATCAAAGATTGTTCTTAATGGAGCAAAATTACTTTTCTCTATGCATGATTTAAGTCTATTTCTTGTAACCAAACCACTTTAATGCATACTTTCAGATAGCAGTTTTGTTTTTTTTTCCTGGTGGCATAATTTTAAACTATTGCCAACCACTAGTACCTAAGTGGGGATGGATTTCACATAGATTTCTTTTATTTTAAAATATATTTTTATTGATTTTAGAGAGGAAGGGAAAGAGAGAGGGAAACAGAAACATCAATGATGACAGAGTCCTTGATCTGCTGCCTCCTACATGACTCTTATTGGGGATTGAGCCCATACTAGGGGCATGTGCCCAGACTGGGAATGAAACCTTGATCTCCTAGTTCATAGGTCAATGTTCACCCATTGAGCCATGCCAGTTGGGCTCAGATAGTTTTCTTATGAAAATAAAAGGGAATGAGGAAGATGAGGAAGCTCATGACGGTTCTAAATACTTGTGCTTTTGGAAAGCATTTATTGATGGTGATCATTGAGCAAGGAAATAGAGACCCCCAACTTAAGGTAAGTCTTACTTCTAGTTTTAACAGCCACCAGTTTGAATACATCATTTCTGTTAGGGACCATATTTTTACCATAACTTTGTCATAGCATTGTAGAAATACTCAAGAACTTCTAGGACGTAGAAAACCATTTTTCCATCTCAGAGATTGTCTACATATACAGACTTGGGTAGAAAACAAAAGTAATTATC
Source organism: Antrozous pallidus (assembly GCA_027563665.1). Lineage (NCBI taxonomy): Eukaryota > Metazoa > Chordata > Mammalia > Chiroptera > Vespertilionidae > Antrozous > Antrozous pallidus. The sequence goes on from CM050508.1 coordinate 76,770,049, forward strand.
TCTCCATATTTAACTTAGTAAAAAATAAATTAAAGACACGATCTTTACTTTTATTATTTGGGAATGTTTTGTGTATGTGATTAGGGAAAATGCTTTACCCTAAAATCTTGAATTTTATACACTGTTATAAGTAACAATCTCAAATGTTGTAGCATAAAATTATAACAACTAGTAGAAAAAATTAGCCTATGTAGTCTAAAAAACATAGTTATAGCTGGCCAGTTATAACTTATAGTCAGACACTGCATTTAGAAAATATACTTTGATAATATGGATTGTAGGAAAGGAAAATTAATCAAGTAGCTTTTCCATATGTTATCCAATTCAATTCTAACAGTGCCTTTTATTCCAATAAAATTGAATAGAGAAACAAAACACAATTTCTTAAATTAATCATCTTGAACCAAAGGATATTAGTATTTAGCTACAGAAAAGAAAGAAGCAAACAGAATTTTTATGAAACCCATTTTTATCTCTGAAACCACTGGGATTACTTTAGTTTTTAGACATTATTTTGACCATACCTTGCATATGATTCTACAGAGAGATCATTGCACTATTCCTGTGTGGGTGACTTATAAAGTAGTAGAACAATGGCAAGTTTGGCTAGATATATATGTCAGAATTCAGAGCTTCAATTTATTTGTGTTTACAACTTTAATTTATCAGAGTGGGTTTGCTAAATTTGGAATTGGTTATTTATTTTATAAGTTGATTATTGTAAACAAAGGAGAATAATTTTGTATGACTGGGGATAGTGGGTAAGTTTTTGCTAAAGTTAGAGACAAGTTTCTCTCAACCTTTTCTCTATAAAGCTCTGATTTATCCATCGCTATCTGAATTGCAAGCCTATCACAGAACCTTAACACATTTACCATATTTATCTGGTGAAAAAATCATTTGTATGTAAGAAATATTATAGACTACTATTGTAATGGTTATTTGTTTGTTTGTTAACCCTCACCTGAGGATATTTTTTCTCATTGACTTTTAGAGAGAGTGGAAGGGGGCATGCATATATATATATATATATATATATATAGAGAGAGAGAGAGAGAGAGAGAGAGAGAGAGAGAGAGAGAAATGTGAGAGAGAGAGAATGTGTGTGAGAGAGAGAGACGTGAGAGAGACACATTGATTTGTTGCCGCCTCCTGCATTCACCCCAACAGGGGCCTGTGATGAAACCTGCAATCTGGGTACATGCCCTTGACCAGTAATTGAACCTGTGCAACTCAGTTCGAGTGTTGACACTCTGTCCACTGAGTGACACCAGTGAGAACTGCAATGAATATTTTAAACTCTCTACAGAACTTGGAATGTATTCAATGTATATTTTAGAACATTCATTAGCTCTGTAGAGGCAATGTTCTATATTTTAAACTCTCTACAGAACTTGGAATCTATTCAATGTATATTTTAGAACATTCATTAGCTCTGTAGAGGCAATGTTCTAGATGTGTACATTTAAGTACGTTCAGTTTTTAGCTTATGAGTACATTTTTAGTGAGTGTTTTGAATCTGTGACTAGAATATTAGTTTAGTGTTTTTTTTTAGCACTTAGATCATTACTTTGATTAGTAATGTCAATAAGAAGTACACTTGCATATATTTATCTGGGGATAGTGAGGAATTTACACCTAGTCATGTTTACTTTCTTCCATTTCTTATTTATGAGCAATGACATACAATTCTGTGGGGTTAGGCTATTTACATTTACTTTTATAATCTGTAGCTGAAGAAAAATATTTTGCTCATGTTAAGCCAAATAAAAGTATATGACTTGAACCTATGATCTTAACACCATCACTACTGGAATACAGCCTTATTGAGAGAAAAACAAGTCAGTATTTGCCAAAAACCTTCTCTAAATTACTTCTATACATAGGATATCCTTAGTCTTGGAGATGGTCAAAAAGAACTAAAATCTAAACAGTAATAATTTAGCCTTTGCCTGTTTCTCAAAAAGCATTATATAAATCTAATACAGTGTCATTATTATTATCAAATTGCATATTTTGAGAATATATACTGAAACAATTCATATGTGGTAAATACCATCCTTCCTCTTTCAAATCAAACCAAGGCAAACAAAAGAACTTACCTTCTTGAAATGCTAATCCTTAACTATAAAACTAAACCTACTAATAAATGATTCTTAAAATAATGTAATGCAAAACTTCAACTTTAGGGTGAATATTGATATAAACAACTTAGATCAGCTATAAAGATATGGTAAAGCTTTCTCAGGGCCTTGCCAAGTGTCTGCCGTATCAAATTATGTTTTTGATCCATAAGAATTTATATATTAATAAACTATTCAAGCATTAAAATGAGTCAGCACCATTGAAATTCTGATCTAAGTTTTATTGGTCCACTGAGGTAGTAAATCTATAAGCCCTAACAAAAGGCCTGAATTAAATTAATCCCTAAGCAATCGTTTGAACAATCTAACATCTCAGATGCTGGTGCACAGTGTTCAACAACATCAGCTGAACAGCAGAACTACTAAAGCAAAGAGCTGAGGCATCTAAAACCCACCGGCTGAATCCCTATCTAGTTTCATTCCCTGCTAAATACTGCATAACCAGGAGTCTGATGTGAGGCTTTTCCTCACAGATATTGACTCTCCACTTCCTCTTTGTTTAAATACTCTCCTAAGGTTATGACTTTAAATTCAAAAGTGGCACTGTGTTGCCTGTGGAACTACTGGAAGTATTCAAGGGAGAAGTGGCGGGGGGTGGGGGGATGTATTTATCCAGAGACAAAAGATTTTGTAAATAATAAAATTTGTAAATTGTGTTTTGGACTTTAATCAGATGGCTATCCAGGGATCACCATAAATCATCAGGGATCTTTAGTTTTTCCCATTTAGATCTGTGATCTTTTCTAGTTACTCTAGAGAACAGATGATAATAATGACATCAAATGTATCTATACTAATAAAGAGCTAATATGCTAATGGTCAGGAGGCCATAACCGGTAATGACCAGGTCGTTAGCATATTGGCTGAGGGGTTGCTCCAGAGATGGGGCGGAAACAGGAGACGCTTGGGGAAGACAGTAGTGAGAGCCCATAGTGCCCCCCTCACCAGTCCTTCGCCACCCACAGCTCACACTCTGAGTGCACCCGGCCCACCGCCAGGGAAAGGAGCCCAGCGCAGCAAGCAGGAGGCTTCCACACACTCCTTCAGCGCCATGGCAGGGCAGAGCCACCACGTTGCTCCAGAGACAGAGCGGAAGTGGGGAGGTGACTAGAGGGACTGAGGGTGGGGCTTGAAGCAAGGAGAGAAGGACAGAGGATTGGGGGCCAGGCGCGCTGGAGCTCTGTGTGGACAGGTTCCCAGGTTCCGGTGTCAAGGCAGGGCTGCTGGTGGGTGAGCGGTGCTGCGCGAATTCACTGGGCTCCTAGTATTTAATATTAACCTACAGTGAGAGTCTTTATCTTTCCAAAAGCAAGTTGCGCCCCCCCCCCTCCCCCCGGCTACATACACACACTTTACTGGCTATTTGCTTACACTGTTATCTATAAAAATTCTGAAATTTTTGTGGCCTGCTTGTAAAATATTTTAAGGTAACTTATGCAACCTCTTAAGTGTATAATGCAGGAAAAAAATGTAAATATATGATGCTTGTAAAAAGATTTGATCACAAATGTCACTCATTGTAATAGCTATAAATATTGAAAAGGAGATGGAGACTCTTATAAACTCCTAAAACATTTAAAATAATTTCTACTTAACAATTCCTTTTAATTTTTTTAGGGATTAAACAATGTTATTGCTGTAGACTTTGATTACAGAGAAGAATTCATCTACTGGATTGATTCCAGCCGACCCAATGGCAGCCGCATAAATAGAATGTGTTTAAATGGAAGTGATATTAAGGTACCTAAACATTAGAACAATGGGAATTATTGGATATTTTATTAGTGTGGTTGATTTAAATAGAAAATGTTATTTGAAGATAATGGCACAGCTCATAGTATATGTTAGATTGTTTTGCATTTCATATTTTATAATGTAAATTAATACATGGTTTAAATGTGAATTATGGCCCTTTCATTCTTATATTTCATTATAATGCCATTACTTGAAATAAGGTAAAAATCAAATTGAGTAAATAAAATTTAGATCCTTATTCACAACCCTACAAAATGTGATGGATGGTTCCAGCTTGAATGATTAGTGCCTTAGATTCAACTGTGTTAGTTAATATAAAAGAAAAAGTTGAGACAGAGTATTTGTAACTCAAAAATATTAATCATTAAATTATAGATTAAAATTATAGCACTATTAAAATTAACCTACTATAGATGGAGATAATTGAATGTGTTTGTATAAAATCATGAATGTTCTGATTAGACAGAATCATAATTAAATACCTGTCACCTTCTAGCTATGAGATATTTGGTACCATTTCTGTGTTATCTGAGGTTTTAAAATAAAATTATTTAAATATTTTAAATTATGTCATAACATAGGTTTACAAAATGCATCTTTCTTCCTTTGGGATTCATAATTCACTGATTTTCATTTTAATGATCATACATGACAATTTTCCAATTTGGAATTTGAGAGAAAGAAAAAAAGATGTACAATTCAGTATTGTAGGTTGATATTATTAAATGCTGAAAATGTTCATGTTGTCACTTTATATCTTTACTATTTGTGGTTATTGGGAAAGGATAACTATAAAAATTCAATGGGTTTTTGTTTCTAATTATGTTACTTTTGGTTTCTATGCACCCCCAAGTTTCAATTGCTTCTTTCATTTAGTCCTCAAAGCACAAAAAACTCAGAAACAGTGCTCATATATTTTAAGAATTTTGTATTATGTTATCTGTTTCATATTTGTATATAGAAAGCTTATATTCTTGTTATATTTGATATTGAGGTGGGTTAAAATTGAGTACAGTAGTTTTATGAGAATAATTTCCCTTCGGTTATGTCGGGTTCTCCCTTGCATTTTTTCCATTCCTGTAGTAGAGCATTTACATAGGGAGCAGCAATTGGGGGGATGGTAACTGCTATTGATATTTCCCCTTATATCAGTTAAAGATAAATTTCAATAATTTTTGTGTGTGTATATCTTTGTGACAGATTTTTTTTGCCCCAAATTTTAAGAGTACAAATAAATTAAAATGAAAATGTGATTAATACTTATGTGGCTGTCCAACAGCTGTTTTTAAATTTGAGCATTTCTTTCTTAAAACCGCAAGTAATTTCTGGGGGCCTGATTACATATTAGGTAATTTCTCACAAACCAGTAAGTCATTTTATTAGGATAAATTGTTCTATTTTATGCCTATGTAAATTTTATTTCTCATGTTTAGATAGAATTCCATAACTGTAAAAATCAAGAAGAAATGTTCAGTTCTTATTCTAGGTATTTACACTGTTAACTGATTAAATTCTTATTTTGTTAGGTAGTGCATAACACAGCTGTCCCCAATGCTCTTGCTGTTGATTGGATTGGAAAAAATCTCTATTGGTCTGACACAGAGAAAAGGATCATTGAAGTATCCAAAGTCAATGGATTATACCCTACTATACTCGTTAGCAAAAAGCTGAAGTTTCCCAGGGACCTGTCTTTAGATCCACGAGCTGGGTTTGTAACAAATATTGAAAATCTTAAATTAAGAATTAAGACTGTGGATTACATTTGTGACAAATCCTGTTCTGTGTCTTTTAACGTGGAAACCAATGTAAAGTGTGAATGTGTAAGGAATGTGACTATCATAGTGAAATAAAAATTAAAGCTATGGTATTGTAGAGCAAGTATATTTTAAAGTTCTAAACAAAAGTCTTTCTAACTAATCAATAAATTTATTGTGGAAATGCAGAAAACTTACAGATTTATTTGATTTTAATGCCTTTTAGTCTTGGAGGAAAGGCAAAAGAAGAACAAATTCTTGGATCACATTTTGTATCTATGTGGCAGTCACAAATGTGGCTGATAACATAACATTTCTGTATCATTTTAGAGCAGGAGACATAAGTAGTATCCATGGATAATAAACAAGGGGTGCATTTTACATGTATTCAAAAGAAATAGCACAGTGAGAATATCAGGAAAGATTCATATTGGAGCTGTGTTTTATTTGCATGTCATTGTGAAAATAGAGAAGAGGTCATCAAAAAGGTCAAGGACAGTAGGCTGGAGATTGCAGATGAGAGATGAACACACATTAAGGTGTCAAATCTGTTGAGTATGTTTGCTGAAGTTCCATAGATTATGATCATTTACTTTCAGTTATGTTGTTTTGGTAAGTAGAAAAGGCATATCTTTCCATTGTTCTTCCCACTATAATGTAGAGTAATTACATACTCCAAAATGATCTCTGTAGAAGTTCAATCTACTCATCACGCTTTTTAAAGTAAGGATTTTAGAGAAGAATTTGATGTTTTAAAATAGTACGCTGCAGTGCTCTTAATTTTTTGCCACCCAACTTAATTTCAAATATGTTTCACCAGATCATTGCTTTTATCATATCATATACAACAATTCAATTTGGCTTCTTGCTAATATATTAACTCTGTGATTTGATCTTTTATATTTGCAGTTGGCGAAGTAAGTCATATTAGTATATTTTACAGCTTAATTTTAAACATTATTTTAGGTAAAAGCAGTACCTAATAGAGAACCCTTCTACTATAATATTATTCTATTTCCAAAGTAATGTGCAAATGTTAACTTTTCACTATATAATTATGTAACCATTTTGTTACCTTTTAAAACATTTTATTTTCTTTTTTAAAATATATTTTTATTGATTTTTTACAGAGCAGAAGGGAGAGGGATAGAAAGTCAGAAACATCAATGAGAGAGAGACATCGATCAGCTGCCTCTTGCACGCCCCTACTGGGGATGTGCCCTCAGCCAAGGTACATGCCCTTGCCGGAATCGAACCCGGGACCTTTCAGTCCGCAGTCCGACGCTCTATCCATGGAGCCAAACCGGTCTCGGCTTAAAATATTTTCTTTACCATGGCAATATACATTTCAAGAGTATAAATTCTATTTTAACTGAGAGTCATGAGAAATTGTTTCTACATGAGTTTCAAAATATTATGTCCAGATGTACTAAGTTTGGTTACCATCATTCATTCATAAGAATGTAAATAATTTATTTCCTTTTGTATTTTCTGAGAAGGTATTTATTTTACTGTGTCCAAACTATTGTCCCTTTCTTCAAAGTTAATATAGCTGGCTTAACTTCGCATTTTATACTATTCAACATCTTCATTTTCTAAATGAAAAAAAAATTACCTGTGGATAACAGTAGTCTTATGGAATTTCTTAGTTATAAATAAAAAACTGAATCCAGTTTTGTTTTATTTTGCCCAGATCCCAGTTATTACCTCATAAACTGAAAACAGTCATACGTTATCATCAACATAAACCCAATCATCAAAAGTGTCATTTTAAAAAGTGAAGTATTGAATTATTATAGAGATTATGAGAGATTTCCTTGATTTCTTTTTTTAAAATAATATTTGGGTTCTGATATGGATACACAATATTATAACCAAAGAAACAGATAAAAATTTGAAGTTTTTATGAAACAGTGAAAATCACCTATTCTAACAGATAAAATGTAATGACACCTTTTCATTCATGCTGTTTTCCTAGCTCCCCTGAGGGAGACAGTAGGGCAACCTGGATTTAACTTTTATGAGGTGAGCTTCAGGCTGAAAAGCCATAAATGTCTCCAATATTGTTCAATCCTGCTTCCAAAACGGCAGCAGATATGATAAGATTATTTCATAAAAAGTGCAATTGAATCTTTCTACATCAGATTACCATTGTTATTTACATACGTTTTGAAGATGCCAACAGTATTGAGCTCTGTTTCCTTAAGAAGTGAGATTTCTGTCCTGATATTCAGTGAGGAATTGGGAAAGGTTTTGTTTAGGGAGGGTAAGGATTGTGGTACTAGTGTAATGAAGCATTAAACATATAGGAAGCAGTTTATGGTCATTTTTACCTTTTGATAACAGCATGTCAATTGTCCCAAATCAATTTGGATATGGTGATTACTAAGAGTAGAAAAGAGCTACAAGTACATAGACCATCTTCTTGGTTTTTATATTTAAATTTATCTGAAATTCAATTTTTCTAATACTTTTGTTATTTGCTTTACTTTGTGAATCAACATTCTAAATTATCATAAATTTAGGGTAATAAAATTATTTGCATTAAATATTTATAAAAAATATTAGTGCAATATTTATATTTTGCACTAACTTATTTTTATTTTTAAAAATATCTATTTTAAAGTAGAATAGAAAACATAATTAATGTTAAAACTTTGCAGAGCATAATTTTATCTTTTTGGATGATTAAGATGTCAATTCATGTAATAATAACAAAAGACCCTCATGATAGACATTATTTTTTTTATCTCCATTGTTCAGTTTATTAATTACATTGTTCCATTTTTTCCCCCTATAGCTCCCCTCCACTTGCTACCCATCCTACCCTTCACCCTCACCCCCCTCCACTGTCCTCTCCCATAGTTGCATGATTTTTATTCAGTCACTTCCCACACCCCTTTTCTCCCCCAAAATTGTCAGTCCATTCCCTCTCTATGTCTGTGATTCTGTTACATTCACCAGTTTATCCTGTTCATCAGCTTATTAATTCACTTGATTTTTAGATTCATTTCTTGATAGATGTGTATTTGTTGTTCATAATTTATACTTTTATCTTTTTCTTCTTCCTCTTCTTAAATAATATCTTTCATCATTTCATATAATATTGGTTTGGTGGTGACGAACTCCTTTAGCTTTTTCTTATCTGCGAAGCACTTTATCTGACGTTCAATTCTGAATGATAGCTTTGCTGGATAGAGTAATCTTGGTTGTAGATCCTTGCTATTCATCACTTTGAATATTTCTTGCCACTCCCATCTGGCCTGCATCATTTCTGTTGAGAAATCCACTGACAATTGTATGGGTGCTCCCTTATAGGTAACTAACTGTTTTTCTCTTGCTGCTTTTAATATTCTCTCTTTGTCTTTTGCTCTTGGCATTTTTTTTATTTATTAATTTTTTAAAATATATATTTTATTGATTTTTTAAAGAGCAGAAGGGAGAGGGATAGAAAGTCAGAAACATCGATGAGAGAGAAACATCGACCAGCTGCCTCTTGCACGCCCCCTACTGGGGACGTGCCCGCAGCCAAGGTACATGCCCTTGACCGGAACCGAACCCGGGACCTTTCAGTCTGCATTCCGACGCTCTATCCACTGAGCCAAACCGGTTTCGGCTGGCATTTTAATTATGATGTGCCTTGGTGTGGTCCTCTTAGGGTTCCTATATATTGGGGTTCGGTGCTCTTCTTGGACTCCTAAGTCAATTTCTTTCACCAGGTGTGGGAAGTTTTCAGTCACTATTTCTTCAAATACGTTTCCATTGTCTTGTTCTCTCTCTTTTTCTGGCACTCCTATAATTCGGATGTTGGTATGCTTAAGGTTGTCCCAGAGGCCTCTTACACTATCTTCAATTTTTAGGATTCTTTTGGTTTCTTGCTTTTTTAGCTGAGTGGATTTTACCCCTTTGTATTTCAAATCTTTAACTTGGTTCTAGGGATGCTCTAGAGTACTTTTAGGTCTTTGTATAATATTTTTTTATTTCAGTCAGTGTATGCTTAATTTCTGGTTGGTCCTTTTTCATATCCTTGAGAGTCTCGATCATATCCTTTTAGGTTTCATTCATTTCCTCGTAGGACTCATTCATTTCCACATTGGTCTTGATCATTTCCTTGCAGGTCTCCTTAATATCTTTGAGGGTCTCGTTCATTTCCTTGTAGGTCTTGCTTATTTCCTTATAGGTCTCGACCTTTTCTAGGAGCCGTTTGAGAAGCCCTATAACCGTGGTTTTGAATTCCATGTCTAGTCGTTTTTTTTTCCCCTCCATTTCTTTCACATCTGATTTTTTTCCACGTCTCTGCATGGTGGCTGCTTCCCTGAGTTGGTCAATTAGCTTTGTGTGGTAGACGTCTTACAAGGGACAGTGGGTCAGCCTACCCAGTTACCTGAGGTGGATATGGGTTGCACAGTCTTGCTGAAGTTAAGCTCAGGTTAATCATTGTTAGCACTTGGAGGGGTTGACCTCCAGGCCAATTGTCTGTGACATTCAGCTGTGCTCAGGTTGGATGGGCTGAGACTCATGGCCAAGCAGACAGTGTTAGCTCCACCCTATGCAGCCCCAGGGACTCTGTGCTGGGGGCAATGGGCACCAGCACCTCTGAGAGAGAGCTGCTGTGGAGCTCCACCGGCTGCCGGGAAATTCAGACTCTCTCCAAATGAGTCTGCACACCCAATGTCTCACCCAGGGTCATAAAACAAAGCAGTCTGACGGTTTTTCTGAAAGAGAGAGCAAGTCGCGAGGGCTCTCTACTAGGTCAGACAGCTGTGCTGTCACGCATAAGCTTGCCTTCTCCACAAGCCAGCAGACCCCTTGCAGCATCCGAGCTTCAGCGTGCCCTCCCACTGTCCAGTTTTTACCCCGTGTGATAGAGGGTTCCCTGGACTTTTCCCAGAGCTGGAGAATCAGTCCAGTGAGACTTCTTTGTCTCCCCTGTTCGAGAAAACTGGCCGTTTTTCAGCCGCCTGCCCTATCCACTGGCATGCGTTCCTCTAAACCTCTCTCCGTGCGTATCTTCAAACCTGTCCACCGCCGCTCCTCTGAGTCACAGTGTCTTATCTTCACTTTTATTTGTGGAATTTTCACTCAGCCAGCTTTCCTGTGATTCTGGATGGTGTTTGTTCTTTTGGTAAGTTGTAGTTTTAAAATTGCTGTGAATGACGGCAAGATAGGTGTTTTACCTATGCCGCCATCTTGGTTCTCTATCCTCATGATAGACATTAAAGTGAAAGTATGATAGTCCTGGTTAGCAGAAAATAAATTTTCTACTCATTTTTTAAACACTTATTTCTTTAGCATTTAGTGAAAAATAGCACTATAGAAGGTACATAAAGATAAAAGGCATCTATTTTCAATTATTTTCTGTCCAGTAGGTAGGCAGATGAGTAAATAATTAGAATGCAATCAGTAATTATAAGATAGAGAATACAAAACATGAAATCAGAGAAAGCTTCATAGACCAAACAGGTAGAGTAAGAATTAGGTAATGAGATGTACTCCAGAGCAGGAGGCATTTCAAGCAAAAAAGAACAAGCTCTCTTGGAAAGCAAAGACACACACAAGAATATGGCACAGTGGGAAGAGCTCATATGTTTGGAATGAAGTAATTATAAATAATTGTGGAACTTTTATACCAGTTTACAGAGTAAGGAAGAATTAGGAATATATCAAAAGAACAACAAAACAAACAAACAAAATAAAAAGCTTTTCTGGCTTGGGCAAACAGGTAAATAGAAAAATAATTTATCTAGATGGTTTTGTAGACCTATTGAGATTGCCAGTTCTGACACTATAATAATAAGGATGAAGATTACTATCACTTCTATAGAATTTTATGAATTAGAAAGTTATTCCTCTATTTTATATTTGATGTGCTTGCACTATTTACTCAGAGTCTCTTGGAAAGGATAATTTTTACTATTATACTTAGAGTACAGATTAGAACATTCAACCTCAAAATGTACAAGTGACTTTGTCAGGATTATTTAGGTAGTGAGATATTAAAGTGGGGATTTAATCCAGTTCTCAAGCTTTGCTTATATATTTTCTCTATTATATGACACTAGAGTTTCCAGTAACAAAATAGTCTTGGATCATGAGCATGATTTTGGAAGAGCCATCTAAACAAGAGATTAAGAAAAAAATTTATACATATATATGTATATTACACTTTTTTTCCATTTTAGCAATTAGCCTTTTTACAAAACTTTAAATATAAATAATAATAGTTTTTTGGAGATAAAGGAAACTACCTAAATAATTTTGATCATGCTTTATTTTTAAAGTATATTATTTATTATTCTTTCCTAATATTCTTTCTTTCTAGAATACCCTTCTTCTTTTTCTCCAGTTGAAATTAACTTTCCATTTTTCCACCAAGAACAGACAATATCACTACTTCTGTGAAACATCCCCAACTGTGCTTAAGTAGACACCATATATTGAACATATTACATTATACAATTGTTTTATTTTTAACTACTTACTTATTTTTATTGCAGTATAATTGGCATATGCCATATTAGTTTCAGGTGTACATATGACTATTATTGGTGTATATGTTTATATATTTAGAAAATGAGTTCCATTAGCATAATAGCCATGATTTAATTTTAGTTTGCACCTAACACAGGGGTTGCTAAACTCATTGTTGAAGGAAATAATAGTCAACTGCACATACACAGCACATAGGGTTATAGATACAGGCACTTTGTATGTACAAACCAATATATTGGCATGTAAAAAACCTGCATTTTTCAAAGAAAAGTGTCATAAGAAAACTTTTGTTGTAAGGAAATGAAAAGCATACCAGAAATGATAATTGTTTCAGATTTCTATGGGGAACACAGAAATATTTTATTAAATTAAACAGTCACATAAAACAAACAAACAAACAAAAAAACAGAACAAAACAAAACAAAACAAAAAAACTCCACATTTTTCCCACCAAGTTTTAAACCTCTATTTCCATATTTAGGCAAAAATAAAAAGGAATGATTATTAAATCTTAATTATATAATTCAAAATGAGAAAAAATGTAGCTGGAAGAAACTTTTTTTATTGATTTTTTACAGAGAAGAAGGGAGAGGGATAGAAAGTCAGAAACATAGATGAGAGAGAGACATCGATCAGCTGCCTCTTGCATGCTCCCTACTGGGGATGTGCCTGCAGCCAAGGTACATGCCCTTGCCAGAATCGAACCCGGGACCATTCAGTCCGCAGTCCCATGCTCTATCCATTGAGCTAAACCGGTCTCGGCATGGAAGAAACTTTTCTGAATTTATTCCCCAAATGAGAAAAAAAATAAACATTGAGATAATAGTTCTAATTTACTTAATAGAAACTTAAAAGTATTGTAAAACTATAAAAAAAAATCCTCAGGAATCACATAAGCCTGTTGTTATGGTTACAAGTAGATGTTCTTTTGTATATTTATACTTGGTGGTAACTTACAGAATAGATGTTATTTGAGGATCAGATTTTTCAGATATAATCTTAGTTAAATATTACATAATATTTGGTTAAAATTTAGAACTCTCCTTTTGATATTTTCACTGAAGTTTTAATTTTAAGCTTTAATTATTAACAACAAATTACTTAGGTAATTTTTAAGAGGTTGCATTTCAGATGTTAAAATTATCAGTATCTCTGGTACAGAGAAACTTGAAACAAACATATATTAATGAGGGGTTAACTATAGAAAAAAAAAGTGAAATTTAGCTATCAGAAGTTAGCTACCCATAAGGAGAGAGAGAGACACCAGAAATCCCATGTTTATGAAGGTCTATTCATACCTGAGTATAGTTCAACTAAAACTTTTCTTGAGTGGATGGGAATGTTTTCATAATAGTTTTTTGGTTGATGAGAAAGTAGACTACTAATGTAATAATATACATAAAATTCAGGCAAATCATGTAATAACATACATACAATCTAGATCTAGCAAGTAACCATCTATCTATACTAATAAAAGGGTAACATGCAAATTGGTCATGACACCCTCACAATAACAAACAAACAGCAGGCTGCATGGGGCAACAAAGCTAGCACAGGGTTAGTGAGTAATGACCAAACGACTGAACAGCAGGTTGTGTGGGGTAACCATGCCAGCAGGGGGGTTAACGAGGGATTACCAAACTACTGAATAGCAGGCTGTGTGGGGTGACCAGGCTGGCAGGGGAGGCAGTGAGATGGGACCAGGCTGGCAAAGGGGACAGTGAGGAGCAACCAGGCTAGCAGGGGGACAGTTTGGGGCGACCAGGCTGGCAGACCAGGGAATTTGGGGGGGCAACCAGACAAGCAGGGGGGCACTAAGGGGCAAACAGGCTGGCAGAGGGGGCAGTTGGGGGTAACCAGGTTGGTGGGGGGGGCATAAGGAGATCAGGCTGGCAGGCAGAGGCACTTAGGAGTGATTAGGCTGGCAGGGGTAGCAGTTAGGGTTAATCAAGCAGACAGGTGAGCAGTTAAGAGCCAGTAGTCCTGGATTGTGAGAGGTATGTCTCAGATTGGAGAGCTTTCAGGCTGAGCTAAGGGGACCTCCTTACCCAGTGCAGGGGACCTCCTTAACCCCTGCTGGCATGGTTACCCCACACAACCTGCTGTTCAGTCGTTTGGTCATTACTCACTAACCCTATGCTAGCTTTGTTGCCCCATGCAGCCTGCTGTTTGTTTGTTATTGTGAGGGTGTCATGACCAATTTGCATGTTACCCTTTTATTAGTATAAATAGATGGTTACTTGCCTCTAGTAGCATATAAAAGGCTAATTGACCAGCGGACTGGCTGGCTGGCCAGTAGATATGATGTGCACTGACCACCAGGGGCAGACAATCAACACAGGAATTGCCAAGGGACAGCAACTTTGCAGAGTGTCCTTTCTCAATCTGGGACCCTTTGGGGGATGTCAGCCTGCTGATTTCAGTCCAACCCTTGCAGGGCAGGCTAAGGGACTCCACCTGCCAGAGAGACCCTAATCACTCTGCAGATGCCCTTCAAGCCCTAGTGCTGCCCCAGGTGAGACTGGCCAGTGAGAGACCACAGGAGGTTGCCTCCAAGGCTTATCCGGCCCATCTTGCCCAGTCTTACCCTGCTGGCCACCTTCTAATTAATTTCTTTTCAATGTGCAGAAATCCATGAACTGGGCCTCTAGTTATTTGTATATTATTAAACCAAAAAAATGTATTACTGCATATGGTGCATATCTAATGCAGATAAAGTAATAATATCTAATATTTGCTGAACACTTAGACCATGCTTACCAGTATTCTGAGTTTGTTCCTTACATTCTCTCATTTAATCCATACAGTCTTCTGTGAGGAGAAATAGTTACTATTCTTTTTAATCATATGAGTAAGTCTAGGTTAAGGGAGGCTAATTAAAGTGTCCAGGTTCACATAACTAGTAATGGGTAAATCTGAAATTACAACCCAAGTAATTTTTTCTAAAGCTTTTTTTGCTTAAGACTCTAAATAGTGCTCTCAGGAAAGAAAGAAAAACGTAGTCTATAAATCTAGCAATCTGAATTCTGTCCCAACTGTGTCACTATCATAATTGACTAGGACAAAACAGATATTCTTTTATGGTCTCAATTTAGAAGAAACATGAATGTTTTAAGCAAGGTGATATTCAAAACCTGTTGAAACATTATAATATTTAATTAAGTTATACTTTGTTCTAAAATATGAAAATATAAATATCATTGTAATTAAAGAATTCATAAGGTAGTTGTGAAGATAAAATTTATGTTAAAAAGAACTATTAGTGAGCAAAGATTTCTTTCATGCCTTTTCTAGCTAAACTATCATCTCCTCTTTTGTGCCTTTATAGTAAAATAGTTTTATCATAATATGCTGGAATTTTTTTCATTTGTTTTATCTCTACTTCTATTGTATTCACTGAGAGATATTTGAAATAAAGATGATATCTGTTTACCTTTGATTTCTCAGTACTAAGCAATATCTGGTATTTAATAAAGCTTCAGTGTTTCAAATTAGTGGCTTTGAGGCTTATCAAAGATGTTCCACCAAATGACTTATTGTCTTATGTTTTTTAATTATGAGGCCTGAGAACCCACATCAGTACTGTTTTGTGGATTCTTTGTGCCTGATACATGTGTTGTTCAATTACACACATGACAATGAAATTCCCTAGACCAAAAAGGACTAAAACACAGGTTCTGGAAGTGTGATTTCTGTAAAGTGCTCTAAAAAATAAATTCTGTCACCCCAAACTATGTGATTTAAAAGAGGAATATCACAATTGCCTTTTAGAAAAAAATCACTGTTTTATAGCATATAAAACACTTTGAATATCCTACAATAAAAACAATAATGCTTACTTTGTTTAAGAAAATATTTCTCAATTATATTTAATCTTGTAACTTGCCTTGAAATCATGAACTGACACAATTCAGAAAAGAATTGGTAGAGAACAAGGGGCAATGTGGATTATGTCTGAATGAAAACATCTATATAATGGCACAGGGAAGAGCAAGGCAAATGATAAAAGCACATAAGTGTAAATGTGGAACTTTTGCTAAATGTTCCAGCTAGAGCTGATTTCACACATGTTAATATTGGAAAGAAATTTGAAGAAGTATATTGTGCCAAATAAGGGTGAGCTTGGATGCCAAAGAGGGGATTTCAGGCCTAAAATGCTTACTGATCTTTCTGAGAGTGAGTTAACCAGATGTTGGACTCCATGAAAACACTCTTACTCCCCTCAAAACTGTGATTCAAAATGAATATGGAACTGCCTTTTGACCCAGTGGTCCCCCTCCTAGGAATATACCCTAAGGTGTAATGAAATGCCAATCAGAAAGAAGGTGTGTACCCCTAAGTTCATAGCAGCACAACTTATAATAGCTAAGATCTGGAAACAGCCCAAGTGCTCAAGAGTAGATGAGTGAATAAAACATCTGTGGTACATCTATACCATGGAATACTATCCTATATAATCCTATATAATAAAGAGGTAATATACAAATTGACCATCACTCCAATACACAAGATGGCCATCCATGTGGTCAAAGATGGCTGGCAGGGGAGGACAGCTGTGGGTGATCAGGCCTGTAGGGGAGGGTAGTTGGGAGGGACCAGGTCTGGAAAGGAGAGCAGTTGAGGGAGATTAGGCATGCAGGGGAGGACATTTGGAGAGGACCCAGGCCTGCAGGGGATGGCAGTGGGAGGGGGGACCCAGGCTTGCAGGGGAGAGCAGTTGAGGGCAACTAGGCCAGCAGGGGAGGGTAGTTGGGGGCAACCAGGCTAGCAGAGGCTGGCAGTTGGGGAGAACCAGCCCAGCAGGGGAGGGAAGTTAGGGGCAAACAGTCTGGCAGGGGAGCAGTTAGGCATCAATCAGGCTGGCAGGGGAGTGGTTAAGGGGTGATGAGGCTAGCAGGCAGAAGCGGTTAGGGACAATCAGGCAGACAAGCAGGCAAGTAGGCAAGTGGTTGGGAGCCATCAGTCCTGGATTATGTGAGGGGTCCCATATTGGAGAGAGTACAGGCTGGACTGAGGGACACGACCCCTCCACTCCCCATGCATGAATTTCATGCACTAGGCCTCTAGTGCAGTATATAAAAGAAAAATCTCTGATCCTTTGAGACAGCATGGAGGGACATGGACAGTATCAGACTAAGTGAGATGAGTCTGCCAGAGAAGAACAAATATCACATGATCTTACTCATATGTGGAATCTAAGTATCAAAGTAAACTGATGAACAGAGTGGATCCAGAGACATGGAAGCATAGAGCAGAGTTTGGAATCTTGGAGGGAAGGAAGAGCAGGATGGGTGGGTGGGAAATAATCAAGCAAGAACCTGATGTGCATGTATGCATCACCCATGGCCACAGATAATGGGTCAGATAGGACCTGAAGTGGAGGGTGGGCTGGAGAAAGTCAATGGGGGAAAAAAAGGGACATAGGTAATATTTTCAACAACAAAGAATTATTTTAAAAATGATAAGTAGGCAATTGAAAAATTTCAGAAAAGAAATAAAAAATTAAAATTATTATTATATTGAAATCAAACAATTTGAAATTTATAGCTGACTTAATGACTTCAAAATATTATTATTCATGTCCAAAAATTTGAATTTCTTTTGTTGACATCTTTTAATGGAGAAAATTCCTTTTACGTTTTGGGATATTTTAATTGCAGGCAAATGTAGAATAAACAAGTAAATAGAAATATAAAGACTATCTCTAGGTAAAACAATTTGGATATGTTCATTTTAATGTATATTCATTTTTAAATACTGCTTTTAAATTTTATTTGCTTATATTAAGCTCTTAAAAACATAAAATGACAATAAATTTGGTCATACCTAATATGTGCTAGAGAAGCTGGCATAATCATATCACATTTATTATGAAAATAAAATTGCTGTGTTAGTGTTCCGAAGATTGAGGGGTTAGAAAGGCAAGGAGGAATGTTCTAGTTTATTTCAGTGAGTTTAACAATCTTTTGATTTCTATTTTATTACTTTTATTGTTTTATATATCCATCATCATCTCTAGTATCAACAGCAAGGGATTCCTCCATAAATTTATTGAAAAGAATGGATTGTGTTTTTCTTGATGTATTTAACTATGTATGTTGACTTTTCTAAATAAATATATACTAAAAATAATTCAAGATTAAAAAAATAGAACTCATTTGTTTCTGAAGAGCTTCTCATGTATTATTACTTGATAATTTGAAATGTTTGAAATACATGCAAAGTAGCATAGATCTATACAAACCTTAGATAGGAATTCCAGCATTGCCCTATGCAATTGACAGATATTTCTAGACTCAAGTCTGATTTCAACTTTTGACTCTGAGAGCTCTTTTTAGATCTCTGCTCACACAATTCTATATTTTGTTTGTTTTTAATCAAAAACATATTTTGCATTTTTATCACAATTATGACTCAATGTAATTTGGCTAGCAAAGGAATATTCTTATTATCTTTATAATCTACAATCACTTGCTTTTATGCATATATTCTGAAATAACTAATATAAAATACACATTTTTATAATAATTATTTGTTAGTCCTGTATTTATAAATTTTTTTTTGAAAACCTTTATCTTTTTGCTAGTGTATGGTTAAAGTATCTGAGCACAATTATCAATGTCAGAAATGATGAGAAATATTTTAAGTTTAAGCAACATATTTCAGTTTTATTCATAGTCATTTGATACCATATTATATTGATTATACAAAAATAAAGATGAGGTCTAGGGGAAATAATTTGGTTAACAGATTTTAGTTTTAGAGTTGGAGCATGAAAAGTCTATTAAACATCCTATATCTAACTCCAATCTATAATAATAAAAGCATAATATGCTAATTAGACCAGACTTCCTTCTGTATGTCCTTCCTAACAACCTTTTGGACAAAGCCGGGGCTGCCAGGGAAGTCCAGGTTCCAGGTGCAGGAGGGAAGCCAGTGCCGCAGTCGGGAGAAGTAAGGCCAACTCTTCCATGAATTTCATGCATCAGGCCTCTAGTATTGAATAATAGAGATAAGGAAATATTTCAAAAGATTAAGTGCTTTTTCTACTATGATAAAAATAAATAATTTAATTAAATAGAAAGAAATTTCCAAGTGTTTCTGTACATCTACACATACATAATATATATATGTATGTATGTCTGTATATATATATACACACACACACATATATATATATATATATATATATATATATATATATATTTGTATATTATGGGGTACAATATTTATGTTTAGCTCAATTAGTTTTAGTACCAATATTACTTTCTTAATTTTGCTATTTATTGTCCATAGTATATACATTCTACACCAGAATTTCCAACAACATAATTTAAATCAGTGCTACCTAATAGAACTTTCTGTGATGATGTAAGTGCTCTAGATCTATGCTATTGGATATGGAACCACCAGACACATGGTTATCAAGCCCCAGAAATGTGCTGGTGTGACTGAGATATAATACAGTCCATTTAATCTTACATATCTTTGATTTATTTAAATTTGAAAAGTCACAATTAGTTACTGGCTAACACATTGAACAATTGCAGAGTTAAGCAAATATAATACACTCCTCTATAATTCATTTAGAATTTTTCATAAATGATACACCAAAAGAAAATCATATATCTGGAAAATTTTATTCTCTAACATTATAGATGGATTTGGAAGGTTTACATGTGTTAACATTATATATTACTAGAAGGTTGGTGCACAACATTTGTGCATAGGGAGGCGTGTGTGTCCCTCAACCCAGCCTGCACTCTCTTCAATCTGGGAACCCTCAAGGGATGTCCCACTGCCCGACTGCCCGTTTAGGCCCGATCCCAGTAGGATCGGGCCTAAACGGGCAGTCGGACATCCCTCTCTCAATCCAGGACTGCTGGTGCCCAAATACTTGCCTGCCAGCCATCCTGATTGCCCCTAACCACTTCTGCCTGTAGCCTGATCACCCCTAACACTCCCCTGTCAGCCTGATTGCCCCTTACTGCCCTTCCTTGCAGGTCTGGTCACCCTAACTGCCCTTCCCTGCAGTTCTGGTTCCCTCCAACTGCCCTCCCCTGCAGGCCATCTTGTGGCATTCATCTTGTGTCCACATGGGGACAAGATCTTTGACTACATGGGGGCAGCCATCTTGTGTGTTGGAGTGATGGTCAATTTGCATATCACTCTTTTATTAGATAGAATATATAAGTTTGTAAATGAAAGTAAGCATGTTTAAAATTATATGGACATTTAAAAGTATAAAAAAGTCATTAGAAAGCTTTCCCTTGATCTGTGCTTCTTAGAAGATATAATTCAGAGAAATACCAAAAGTTAATTTGGGAATAGAAGTAAAATATTGTATGAGGTTTTACTCCTTAAATGTCTGTAAACTAAATGGCTATTTGATTTTCTCCCCTAGTTATTTGTATTGGATTGACTGCTGTGAGTATCCACACATTGGCCGTGTTGGAATGGATGGAACCAATCAGAGTGTTGTCATAGATGCCAAGATTTCTAGACCTATGGCACTAACTATAGATTATGTCAACCAGAGACTCTACTGGGCTGATGAAAATCACATTGAATTTAGCAACATGGATGGATCTCATAGACATAAAGGTTGGTGCAACAGCACAAATGATTCATTGTTTTGCCACTTCAAAGAATATTTTAGAAAAAAAATGTGTGTGTGTGTATATATTTATATCTGTATCTGTATCTATATCTATATCTATATTTATATATATATATTCATTACATATGCTTTCATCAAATACATTTCACAATTTAGTCTTAATTATTATACTCATTTATAATATTGGTAAATAAGACATTAGATGTATTTATTGAAAACTTCTGTAAGGATGAATAAAAATCATTTTGACACTCTAGGTTTTTTCTAATTGTACTTTTCTAAATAGTTTTTTTGTATATAAGTGGACAATGTATTTATACATTATCATAAAAATGTATTCTAATTGAAATGTAAAAAGAATATTTTCTTGTAAACATAAAGCTTTTATTATAATCTAAGAAGTTTGTGTTTTCCTAAAACACTAAGTAAAAGTACACTTCTTTAAAGAAACTGAAGCAATCTTATTTAAAAGTTATCAGTTGTTGCCAAGACCGGTTTGGCTCAATGGATAGAGCGGACTGTGGACTGAAGGGTCCCGAGTTCGATTCTGGCAAGGGCATGTACCTTGGCTGCGGGCACATACCCAGTAGGGGGCGTGCAAGAGGCAGCTGATCGATGTCTCTCTCTCATCGATGTTTCTTACTTTCTATCCCTCTCCCTTCTGCTCTGTAAAAAAATTAAAAAATATATATTAAAATAAATAAATAAATAAATAAAAGTAATCAGTAGTAACACATGATTAAATGGATTGTTATCTACTCAAACAATGGCAACAAAAATTAATGTGGAAACAGCTTTCAAATTGGAATAATGTTCATAATTCAAATATGAATAAATATATTTTGGCAGATACTTTTTTCTATATTTTGTAATGCAGAGTAGATCAAAAGCTCCATGATTGGGTATGAGGGAGTTAACACTAGAATTAGAGATCAGAGAGAAGTCAGAGAAAACATAGCTGAGGATGGGAGAACTAAGAAGGGCAGTGGCAAATGACAGAACAAAGAAGAATGGGGTAGAGATGAAGATGAAACGGATATGACAGAAACCACAGACAATTCAAATGAACACTCAAAATTTGTAGGTGGCATTCTAAGGATTAGATTTTTTTTCCAAATAAAGAAATCAGTTTTTATTGATTTTTAACAACCTGTTGTCACCTTTTCGTCTTCGAAATATCTCCTGAAGTACAACTTTCACAGGGTGGCCACAAAGAAAGCCTACACATTGGTGTGGTTTAGCTTATCAGATTGTTTTCTTCTCTATAGTAACCTTAGAACAAAATTCCTGGAGCAGGAAAGAGGAGGGATGGTGAGGAAGAGAGGTGAGGTCTGGAAATGTATGGTGTCTTGAGAAGGATGGGAACACTAAATAAATTAAAATTAGTTAATTAACTAATTAATAATACTTACTAAAGTCACACTATTTCATAATTTTTCCCAAGTTCCTTTCAGCTAATATTTCAACAGCTATATCCTTCTAACTAAAAATGATGAAAGCTTTTAGAAATTCTTTTTTAAGGATAAGAAGCTTGAGGTCTGACAGTGTAGCTGAATGAGGCACACTTTTAGATGCTGACATTACAACTATAGATACAAAGAAACTCATCAGGATGCAATGTGAGTGAAGACTGATTTAAAAGATCACTTTAGGATTTTAATTACAGCCAAAGCAATGTTGACAACTCCAAATCACACTTAGTGTGTTCAGCAGTTATATAACCTGCAAAGAAACGGTAATGTAATGTTTTGCAACATTCCTAGAAGCTACTATTGAAAGTTTTGTAGCAATCAGTATTTTCCTTAGGTAACCATGAACCTGTCTATTTTTAGCATCTGTATACAGTACTAGGTATTGTGAGTGTATTACTTTGTGCCAAAATTTTACCCTACAATTAAATACAAATAATTTCTTGGCAGATATCAGAGCAGCCTGTTTTCATTTAAATCTTAGTGTTGGGTAACAAAAACTGTAGTTAATTGCCTGTTTTCATTTAAATCTTAGAGTATGGGTAACAAAAATTGTAGTTAAAAATGTTATCTATTTGAAATTATTGATTGCATCCTTTACTCATTATTTAAAAATTATGTGAGATATGTAGATGATTACTGCTTTGAGAAACCATACAAAATTAAATTCATGTACATGAAGTGTTCCTTAATTATAGAATTGGTAGTGACTTCGGGTAGAGGGACATATATAGCCAGAGAACATTATATTAACTTTATTTAAGAGTAAAATATTTAGCTGTAGATATAATGTTAACATTTTAAAATTTGATATTGAAAATACCTTGAGGCTTAAGAATTGGGGGCAGGAAAGAAAAGTAAGAGAGTTGCTAGCTTTAGAAATATTTTCTCCTAAAGGGTTTTGGAAGAAGACTAATGAAAAATTCATTATCAGGCATCTTCCAACATCTGAATGCAAGGCAATAATTATTTGGTAATTACTAATGTGCTACTAATTGTCGATAGCCTAAACTATGTAAACTCCACATCCAAATGGGTGGGGAAAAAAGCCATTTATTTTCCATATTTGTAAAGAGAAATAGAATTTTTCTGCTTCTTGCATTTGCCCCATAATGACATAGAGAATGCTGTTGTTTTCTAGATGTTATCTGGATGTGGAAAATAAGATATGTTAAAACAACATTTCTATTAGTTTGGTCACTGACGTTTAACTAGACTAGTATCATTGTTCTCATTTATTCTATTCTAGAGGCCCAATGCACAGAGATTCATGCAAGAACAGGCCTTCCCCAGGCTGCCAGCACCATCTTTGCTCTGGCCTGGAGCTGCCTTTTCGCCTTCCCATACTGCCCAAAGGCCTGGAGCACCTGGGGTGGTACAGAACACCTGAATCATCACTGTGGCGATGATGCAAGCATCCCACCCCACCCCCAGCTACTTGGTGCTTGTGCATGCAAATTAACCCATGTCTTTATTGGGTTAATTTGAATACTCACTCCTGATTGGCTGATGGGCGTTGTGAAAGTATGGTCAATTGGCATCTTACTCTTTTATTAATGTAGATATTAAAACTGGAGCCACAGCTAATCAAAAGAAGAGGATATGTCAATCCTAAAATAAGTAATTTGTGAATATGAAGAATGTATGAAACATTTCAGAATTATAGTCCTTTTTTATAAGTCAAATTTTAATAAGGGAAAAAACTTAAACTATGTGTTCTACTATGTAAACTACTTTACATTACAGAATGCTTTCTCCCCAATTATGTTCTGACTTAAACCATGCATTAATTGCATAAATGAAGCATTATTTTATTATTATTCGCCTGGTACAAGTACATCTAAAGGCTCTGAATTCTGTTCCCTTAAAAATAGGTCAGGTTATTTTTGAGGTACATGGTACTTGCAATTTGCTTGAGAATTTCCATCATCTTTTTTTCTACTTCTTCTACCCCCATTTCCCCAAGTACAAACACTACATTGCAAAAATAAAATAAAAACATTAGTTAATTTGGTAGTATAGGAACATGAAGGTACAATCTTAGTCTCATGAATCACTCTCTTCCTCAATGCCTGTGTATATCATGTTTATTATTCTACTGGCCTTTTACTCAAATAATTCTATAATAATATAAAATATAATTGTAATAATTTAATATCATAGCATATTATGCATGATACTGGATAACTGAATTCATTTATTTTATTTTTATTTTTTAAAATTTATTTTATTGATTTTTTACAGAGAGGAAGGGAGAGGGATAGTCAGAAACATCGATGAGAGAGAAACATTGATCAGCTGCCTCTTGCATACCCCCTACTGGGGATGTACCCACAACCAAGGTACATGCCCTTAACCAGAATCAAACCTGGGAGCTTTCATTCCATAGGCCAATGCTCTATCCACTGAGCCAAACTGGTTTCAGCAAATCCATTTATTTTAATTCAAAATTTCATTGGTTATTTTTAAAATGTATCTGGGTTCTTCTCTTTAGATCTACCTATTCATTCACTCATTCACTTATTCATTTAACAAACATTAACTGATTTATTTTTTCCTTTGCTATAACTTATGCTAGGCCCTGGAGTTACCAGGGAAATAGGTCCCTGTCTTTAAAACACTTCAAGTTAATGGAAAAAAAACACTGATATGCAGATAAAGATTAGATTGAATTAGATTGGGGTTAGTGGTATTGTTATGCCCAGATTTCAAGATCCCCAGAGACACCAGGGAGCCTTCTGATGCAAAAGCAAAAGAGTCTTTATTTGAGCCCGGGCTCGGCTCTCACAGCCCCTTTACCGGTGCAGCGGTGGGACCGGAGAGAGCGAGAGCTTAGGGAGACAAAGGTTGTAAGGACTGGTCATTTGGGTGGGCCTAGGAGAGTAGTGTGGGTTACAGAGATTGGTCACTTTGGTTAGGGTTTCATATTCTAAGATCTGAGCCGTCCCCTACTGTCCGCTGAATGGTCAGTAGCGATGCAGGGGGAGCACCTGTGTGATATGACCTTATCACCTTTGTGATATGACCTTATCACCGGGCCTAAGCCGCTCCCGGAACTTCATTGGTCCACTCGGGGGCAGTGGTTGGGGGAGTTAGGACACTCCTGGTGCTCCTGTGGTCACTCCATTCAGGGGAGGAGGGGGTCAGGCTGACCAGCTCTACAGGATGGAGGACAGCCAGTTCTGCTTTGTTCTTTCAGTTTATGAAAAATATTGTAAAAATGCAGGTTGCAGGAGGTGAACCTTTGAGGAACTGGGGTTCGCTGAGAAGTCTGAGACATAATGCAAGCTCTTTATATGGGGAAACATAGGAAGGATTCTTCTCACAGAGGGAATAGCCTCTGCAAATATGTAATTGCATATTGAAATAGCAGGGGGTTTGCACCATTTGGCTACGATTAGAAGTCTTGTTAGAGGGAGATAATGACAGCAAATGAATAAGAGCAGATTGGGGGCAGCTTGTGACAGTGCTTGTATGCTAAGTAATTTGGAATTTATCCTTTAGGTCATAGGGAGCCATTGATGGTGTTTAGTTGGTAAAGTGCTATTATTAGATTTGACAACAGCATGGAAAATGAAAGACCCTGTAAGGGCAACCAATTTAGAGGCTGCTAAAATATTTTAGGAGAAAATACTTGAAATGATTGTAGCTGAGGGAATGGGGATAAAGTTTTATGTTCAATAGGTATCTGGCAGAATAGCTAGGAGAGATCTGTAAACTTGAAATAGCAGAATTATTAGTGGTTGTGTTGCAAATATCAAGTGAAATATTTATATTATTATCTACTTAGGGGAAAACTGTTTTGATTGCATTAATTTTACATATATTTGTACATTTTTAAAGAATAAAAAAATACAAATACTAAGCATAGCTAAGGGATTATTCTTAAATGCTCTGTTTTGATGAGTGATACATTGATTTTAACAAAAGTGTCAGCACAAAAGGGATTTTAAAGGTGTTTATACACTTCCTCTTTTATCTTTTCCTAAAGAGAATTCAGAACACCTAGAAGAAAGATGACACAGGAATGGATCTGTCCTCCCACTTTCTCTTGAGCTATAAAATATGTCCAATGAAACTTGGAAATTTCAGAGTGCTCTTAAGATTTAAATGTTTAGTTTTGAAAGTGATATATTTTTATTTAAAAAAACAAAAAACAAAACAGAATGATTCTAACTATATTCTAAACACGATGAGTCTAAGTAATCCCATTCTTCTTGTAGATCTATGTATTTGGGATTGGGTTCTTCCCACTCCCAAACCACAACCCTGCTCATAGAAATTTAGGCTTTGAATGTGGATAAGAACTAATAAACCTTTGCTGGAGTACAGCTATTTAAGTGAAAGGAACTTTTCATATTGAAGAAATCAATTCTTTAGAATCTTAAGGCAAGTTTGGGAAACCTGAGGATAAAATGGGTTGGGATGGACTGTTGCTAAATAGCTATTTCATCCTGAAAAGGATATGTAACCCTCCCAGCTCCCATTGTCTCATCTATAGAAATAAGAGTGTTGGAAAAGAAGACATCAGAGGAGAATTCTAGAATTAAAATTCTTAGCTAAACGGATCACCAACTCACAGAAATTTTGCCAAATCCAAAAGTGTTCAGGTTTATTTTCAATTTAAGCCTGAGAAAGTTTGAGAATATGTAATAATCAAATGCTTGTTCATTCAACCTTGATGAGAATCTCAAATTGCCAACTAAATACTCATTTCTCTGAGTAGCATTGCGAGAATTATTCACATCTTTTACTGTTGAACACTTGTGAACTGGTCATATCAATGAGAGGAGAAAACCTGCTATAGCACCTAATATAATGTAATACTCAAGAATACAGGTTTTTATATATAGTATCTCTCTCTCTCTCTCTCTCTCTCTCTCTCTCTCTCTCTCTCTCTCTCTCTCTCTCTCTCTCTCCCCTTTCAATGGAAATTTTCTTAGTCTGCTTCTGAGTATCCAAGAACTGAAACCATCCTCTTATAAACAAATTCTTTTATTATAGGCCTACCATGTTCAAGAAACCTTGTTTGATGCAATGCATGCTATTTTAGTCATTTCATTGGGGAATACTGTACTATTACCATTGAAGACATTTTGCAGCAAGGAAATAGGTTTAAAGAGATGAAGTAATTTCTTCAAAGTCAAATAGCTGGTAATCAGGAAAATCAGAATTTGTATCCACAAACATCTAAGTGGTTTCAAAGCCTGCTTTTTTCCCCGTTCTCCACACAGGCTCCTTGATTTTAAACAGATATGAAAATGTGTTGCTTACTTGTTATAGTTTCTATCAACAGTTACAGCATAAATGCAAAATTATACCAGAAAGGTATATCCATACCTGAATGTCTTCAAATTAATTTTGGTAATAGACCATCAATATATTGCAAAACATGCAGAAACAAACAAAAACATAAGCCACCATGACATAATTATTATGTAAGAAAGCATTTATCTCATCAAATACAAATATTTTTATATTTGTTTGTTTGAAGGAGTGAATAGAGCAATAATGATGCTTAAAAACAGACACCCAGCTTCAATAGGACAGTTGGATGTTACAGTTTGCTATTCCAAAATAACTATATCTTTTGCCCATATAAACCTTTTAAAGCTTATTTAGAGATTTATGTCACAGAATTTCTGAAATTTGGACACAGTAAAGATTTTTGTGTGATTGATTTTATGCATTTCAAAAATATTGCTTTCTCTAAATGAAATGTGTATAAAATAGGTTAGAAATACATCTTGAGAGGAATGTGAGTAATAACTCTACTTATTTACCTTAACTTAGAGATTCTATTTTCCATTTAATGAAAAGAAAATTAAATAGCAGAAAATTCTATTTAGGCCACAATTTCATTCTGTTTGCTTGTATCAAACTACATAAATTCAGATTTAGCTTTCTCCACTTTCTGTTACTTTTGACATTGAACTTGAGGTACCTTTTAGATGTAGTTAGTTTCTTGAAAAAGAACTGAAAATACTGTGTAAATATTAATAAAAGAATGAGCTAAGAAAAAGGTATCTTTGATCTTGAGCTTTAAAATCTATTTGTTTTAATAATTTTTTTCAGAATACTCTATCACTGAATGACTTATCCTTGTGTTAAATCAGTCAGTCATGTATATATTTTATGCAGCCTACTGGAAAAATATACTAATAACTGCTAATTTCTTTGAAGAGTAATGGTTGCATGTGATTCTAAATTGTTTATCACTGAACTGTCTTTTATTTTGTGGACAAATTGTTTAAAATTCAGTTAAAATGCAGTTATGTTGACTATGGCTCTGTAATCGTTTCTATACCCTTAGACCTGCAGATCCTCATGGTTAAGTGTCAGTATTGTAGTATGTGTGTGCTGTGAGGGGGCAGTTATGTGTTTGGATTTAAAAGTCCAAATCATAACCCAGGCAGTTATTGTCTACATTATGTTGGAAAAGGAATCCAGACTCAGCATGCAACTGATGAAATAGCATAAGCCATATTTAAAGAGTTTTGTTCTGAGTGGGGGAAAAACACTTAAAAAGACAAAAGGAGTGTTTTGTACCCATATCTCCTGAAATTAATGGTTGTTGCAATTGGCTGTTTAGAACATTTGAGTATCTGCTGAATCCCACCAAAAAAAAAAAAGTGGAGGTGATCTAATAAATGCCACCCTCTAATTTTATAATATTATAGAGTGCTTCTTTCTTGGTTAGATATTACATTTTAGTACTTTTCAAAAAATATTCTAGCATTCATAGTCCATTACCAACAGTAGATTTCACAGGTTATTTTATGCTAATGGTGTTGATGTGCTGCTGTTTATAATACAGTAAAAGTTAATGGAAGGGAGCAAAATACAATTCAGTTTCTATAGAATTGTCCCTGAACCAGTAGAATAAATTTAAATGAACTGCCATTTCTAAAAAGTCTTAGAGTTTCAGTGTCAATCATGTCTTTAGTTATGTCCCAGGAATAAGACATGCTACATTAAACTGTGTACATGTTTAAATAGATTATTATTTTGCAAATGTCATATATGTTCCATGTACTATTTTTAAATCATAAAATTTTAAGTATTATCCTAGCATGACTTTTCAGCTACTTTCAACAACCTTATCTATTCAAAATATGACATAGTAGGGCATTGGTAGATTTGGCTTTGGTGCAGTATATTCTCAGTAGTGTAGCCTTTGCCACACTACTATTCCACATGTTATCCATAGATTAGGATTTCTAACCAATCAGTGATTTTCTAATATATTTCTAAGGGGTATTGAGGTTGGAGCTGGGACAATGGACGACTATTCTTCTTACTCTCACAATCACCTATCCTTATTTCTTTTATTACCTACAACACATTTAAAAATGCCTATAATATGTTTTCATCACCTCTGTTTTTATTCTAGAAGCATATTTATAATTGTAGAAATGTGAGAAAACCAGATACTAAATCCATATAAATGGATCTATTCTATATATCTTCCCCAAAGGCAAAGAACTTTTCCAAGGCTTCAGCTCTCATTAGACTGTCTCACAGACACTTTCCTAATGCATATGTATGTGGAATATCGTAACTTCTGTTTAGTTTTGAGGGTCACCTCTGCAAACACATTTCCAAGTGTCTGGGAATCACCAGCAGAAAGGCCCAGAAAGTTTTAAAGCAACAGAAATATGTCTTTACCAAATACATGTTGCTTTGTTTATTTCAGAGACTGGAGAGCAGTGTCATTGAGAGAGGCTGTTTATAGAAATAGTCTATTTTTCAAAATGAATGTACTATAATTTACATTGTCTGCTTTGTAAATCCTCACATTCATTAACAGGAATATTCTTTTGGTGTTAAATATTCAAATAGGCTATTTGAATTATTTTATTATGAATAATTTAAAACTATATAGGTGAGAGAAATTAGAGGACTGAATTGTATTAAACCAATATCCCTAATCTATACAGAGACAACACACTATTTGATGTGACAAGGCAGACAAAAGGAGGCAAGAAATTAGAAAAGGTTGGACGAAGGATGCCTTCAGCCTATTAATAATGACTTTAATCTAAAGAAGAATCTTAAATAATTTATAAATGTGTTCTTCATACATTAAATTCATTTTTGAAAGTTATTTTAAACACATTTAAATGTCCCAGTATGAATTACTGCATGAGGGAGGGACACATGACTATTGTTTAGACACTTTGTCAGTGTAAGTATTCAAAATACAGCCTCATTTAATAGACTCCCAGGTAAGATCAGCTCAAATCGACTATGCATTGTAAAATATGCTGGATGGAATAACTTTATTTTTTCCACCCTTTCAAAATCTCATTGGTGAATGAACTTTATGTAAGATAATGAAATACTTACTGGAAATATAAATTTTGAACATTTAATAATAATATTTGGAAATTTTGGCTATCATTACTGTTCCTGCCATTCCTGTTTTTATTCATTTTTAAAAAGGATTTTGGATCCCATTACCTGAAATTTTATTTGCAGCACTGTTATAATTAAGTTGGGTTGTATTAAAGAGTAGGCAGGAGAAATGTTCTTGGAGGCATATGTTTAAATGGAACATTTTGTAGCTTGTTATAGATGATTCAGAGGAAATAATTATTTAAAATAAGATATTCTGAAAATAACACTGGAGAGAATGCATCATTACTGACAAAGAAGTAATTCTGTTGGCCCTACATTTACATAAAGCACACTGACTTATGATGGAGTATATGCAGCTAAAGCTATAGACTCAGAAGTCATTCTCTGGAAATTAGTACACTGTGGCCACTTTCCCACCTATCCATTCTTTTTGGTTATTCTTCATAAATAAAAACCATTATTCACCCATCCCCTGACCACTGTCATGAAACTTCCACTTTCCTTGCCATATTAAACCACTTCTTTCATCATCTACTTTTACCATCCTTTCCCAGGCTGCACTGTTTTTGTATCTTTGTTTAATCTCACCTCATTTTATCAATGCTAATAGGTTTTCTTTGTTTCATTACTTCCTTTCTGTTTTCATGCCCTACTCTTTTAATTCACATTCTAGCATCTCTACAATTCTTGTTGTATATTATCCTTCTAGAAAGGTATTTTTAAAAAAATTGTTAATATCAAGGTCTCTCAGAACAGAGGATTCATGAGCATACTGACCCTTTTCCCTGAAGCCAGGTGTTCTAGTCAGGCTATATAGTTTGCACCGTCTTGCCTAGGAAATGGGTTTCATTGGTGGTTTTTACCAGAGAAGAAATATGTGAGCTGGAAAAAAATGGAAATCTTAACTGGAGGGAGTTGTAGCTACCCCACATTTGCCTTCTTTCCATGCTCTATATGCTGGAAGGCTGAATCTGTGGACTGTATCTCCAGGTTCTTTCATCTTCTGGCCTCAAGCTGGATTTAAACTATGGAAAGCATTAGCAGGAGATGAGATGGTGGGTGAAGGAAGAAGTCAGAATATTTATTCACCCATTTTCCTGCATGTACAACCACAGTGGCTGAGTTCCTCCAGCAAATGGTGTCTTTTCTTAGGAGTGGCTTTTTCTTAAACTGCAGTTTTCACCAGTGTCTGGTAACAGACCTAGGGAAAAACAAGTCATCTACTCAGGCCCAAACCTCTGTAAATAATTATGAGAAAAATAATGAGACCAATTGTTGTAACTAGGATGGTCTTTTTCAATTAAATTAGATTACCTTACCATTTAATAATGTGTACTCTGTTTAATATAGTATCCTTGACCAATACAAAAGAGATTGAAAGAGATTAAAAACTAATGAGCAAAGTTAAAAGTAATTTTGTAATATTTCAGGTATAAGGGAATATGTGCTTTTACTCAGGGTAATGATGCCAACAATAAAAATAACAAGAGAGAGACTTGAAATATATTTTTTTAAAAAGATGATAAGATTTAATGTTTTATTTTATACCAGAGGCCTGTGCATGAAGATTCATGCAATAGGCCTTCCTTCCCCTGGGTGCCAGCACCAGTTTACCTCTGGCACCTGGGAATCAGGCCTTTGCTCTTCCATCTTCACTGCAGTCAGAGCCTTCAGTCTTCTCTGCTCTGGCTGGAGCGCCACTCCTGTAGCTCCCTCCACCTCCTACTATCCCCCTCATAGTAGGCATCCCTCCCCACCTAGCCATTTCATACCTGTGTATGCAAATTAGCCCACCATCTTTGTTGGGTTAATTTCTATACTCATTCTTGATTGGCTGGTGGGTGTCATGAAGGTATGGTCAATTTGCGTATTTCTCTTTTATTAGTGTAGATGCTTGTTAATTTAGGAGATTAAATGTTCAATCCTAGTAGGTTGAACGGTGAGGACAGGTTGACCTTAAGGATCATTGGATCCTGCAAGTATTTCTTTCCAATAAAATATATAAATTCTTTATGACTAAAAAAAACATTACTGGGATATTGGTGTATTTTTTGAACCCTCAACCAAGGATATATTTATTGATTTTTTAAAGAGAGACAGGAAGTGAGGGAGAAGAGGAGAAAGAGAGAGAGAGAGAGAGAGAGAGAGAGAGAGAGAGAGAGAGAGAGAGAGAGAAAGAGAGAGAGAGATCCATGTGAGAGTGACATATCAATGTGAGAGAGAAACCTCCATCGGTTGCCTCATTTTTGGTTCCCAAGCATGATCAGAGCTGTAACCTAGGCATGTGTCCTGACTGGGAATCAAACCTGCAACCTTGTGGTATACCGGACAACATTCCAACCAACTAAGCCACTTGGTGCATTTTGTTCTTAAACATTTAAACTAAATTAGTTTGAAATATAAAATTGAAATATTTTATTCAGTAATATACTTCTTTGGCATGATAAATACTATCAAAAAGGAAAAGAAGCAAGAATTATAATAAAGTATCTCTAGCTGTGAAGCAATAGTTAAGCTGAATGCAGATTCCATATTTCTCCCTTTTCTATTTGTCATAATTACTAGGAACCTTAGCAGAATAGCATCTGACTTGTCTAAAAGGAAAAGTCACAAAGGAAGCTTTCTTTGATTTCTATTTTGTCAAATATTGACTCCTTTCTTCTGATAGAAATAGCCAGTGGGAGTCTAGTGCTTGAGTGGAATGCTGGAAATAGGACAGTAAATGATGCTGTTATGCTGAACTATAGAAAGTAGCTTTAAAATGGGCTTTCAATATATAATAACTACATGTTAAACTGCAGCCCACATTATAGTTCTGTTACTTCTGTGTGTGTGTTTGTCTGTGTATCTACTGAATACCTGTAAATGAAACGTTTCCTAATTTTTTTTCATATCTCTTCTTTTTTTTAAGCAAAGACAATCTTCTGTACAATAAGTGGGTGTATTATTTTTTCTTTTAAAAGGGATAGCTGTTATTTTGAGAGAAAGTTGACTACTTTGTTTATAAACCTATTATCTCATTATCAGTAAGTTAGTTAAATGTTCTTCTCATGCCATAACATTTCCCATATATATTTTGTTAGTTCTACTAAATGCCAAATTACATTACAATACATTATTCTTGTTGCTGTTTTACTTATATATGTGCACGTATTTATGAAATATTTATACATATAAATGTGTTATATATTTTATGTATTACATGTATATTTCTTACATATATATAGATACCTAATATAGGCATGTATATATATACACACACATATATATCAATAAGTAAATAGATAAAAATAAATAATTTATTTTTCTCATTCTGAACCGGAAATTTTCTTGTATCAAGATATGTGATGTTTTGGCTCAGGACATCTCATTTACTCTCAGTATGGGCTGAATTCTTCATATGTTTATGGAAAATATAGATTCATTTATTTATCCTGATTACCTAGCAGTTAGTATATAGTAATTTTTTTTCCACAGAAGCTTAAGCAGATAGCTAATTATTATTGTGAAGAGATTTAGGTCCTAAAGAGGGAATGGAATCATACTGCTGAGTCTGTGCTATAACTCCTAAAAAGATATGTAACCATCTTTGTTTGTTTTTACTTCTTGTGTGTGTTTTTTTTTTAATTTTTGTTGGTATTAGTTGTGTTATTAAAGGAAGTTGTCATCATCTCTCAGAGGGTAGTTTGTGGAGATAGTATAGCATTAAATATATGAGACTAAATTTCTTCTCGTTAACATAAGTTGGTGTTTTTACTGTGTTTTTGTGGGGACACAATTCATCTGTAACCACAGTTTACCCAACTGGGTTGGCTTTCTTAAAGGCAGTACTTATAAGTAAAGTGGCAAAGAACTCAGCAACCAGAATATCTCATTTATATTTAAATACCAGCATCTTCATTTACTCTTTTCCCTCCCCTCTGTTGTCAAGTTACTTAAGTTTTTTCAGATTTCAGCTTTCTCATCTGCAAAGTCTACTATTGCACAATAGAGTTGTGGTACTAAATACAATGAGGTATATAAAATGGTTACTTACTATAGGGTTTCTCAACTGCAAAACTATAGATATCTGGGCTTGATAATTGTTCTTTGACACTGGAATTGCCTCTCCCATTGTTGAGAACATCTGGCCTACTTCCTGCCACCTAAGTGCTTATTAAACGTGAACTGCATTTACTTACTGAACATTTAAAAGACTATGCTGTTTTTTATATGCTCATAGGCAAATTCTTACAATAATCACTTGTTGGAAAAGAAGTCAGTTGAGTCTCTGGTGAACTGACAATTTTTAAAGTAATGATTAACTTTTTTGATCCATATTGGATATAATGTTGCAATTGCTTCTTTGCATCTAAGGAGATATGAATTGAATGTTTCTGAGACTTTCAACTTTTTTCTGGAAATTTTTACTTGACTTTGAAAATTTCTAAACATATACAGAAGTTGAAAGATTGTTGTAATGATAATCCATCACCAATATTCATCCAGTGATTCACATTTGCCACATTTGTTTTATTTTCCCAAAAGAATTTATACAGCCAAAGGGAGAAAGTAGAAACAGTTTGTATAAATAGCTCAAACATGATTTATTCTGGTCATGCCCTTCTCTTCACCTTTCTGACCAATCCCACATATCATTTTAGTGATGGGCTCCCTGTATATAAGACTACACAGATAATTTAGTCTGAGTATTTGTATCATATGTGCACATCTAGATTCTTTTGAATTTTTACGTATGCATAATATCTGTTCTAAGGTGGATTTTTGGCCAGAACCTATTTATTGGTAATAGTTAGTGGCTTAAATTGTCACCTATTTGCAAGAGTCCATTTGTATTTCTTTTATTTCTGTGTTTTTTAAGTCATAGGGAAGTCTCTGATTACATTTGTCCCATCAGAATAAAAATAACAAATCAGTAGATTTAAAATTTCTACTTCTCGATAACAATATAAATTAACTCAACATTTTAAAAGTAAAGCCTGTGAAACATCCAACATTCGTGTTATAAATTTTGATAGGTTTCAGTTGCTACTGAGTGAGAAATTTGTCAAACATACTCGGTCGTTAAAATTAATTTACAAAAACGTACCTATTATTTGATTTACAGTATCATTTTTCATTAATAAACATTTTCTCAGAGTTTCTAAAATTAGGCCTAAAAGTAAATAGAGATGCATATATTGGAATGTGTGTGCAAATTTGGAAATTTCTTTTTTTATTATTTAACCTCCAACCACCAAAAGAATTTATTATATCTTATTTACCTAGTAGGACCCTAGAATTGCTTGAAAGAAAAATGCATATTTGTGATGCTCATTCTACTGTTTACATTTAAACCCAGTCCTATAATGAGGTATAATTATAAAACAATTTTAACCTGCAACTAAACAATTTTATGGCTGTTAAATCTGCATAATACATTGTTATTTGTCACACTTATTTTTCTCCATTTCTATCCCATCTCATTTTGCAAGTAAAAATACTCATAAAATCTCAATGACTAAAATGGTTTATGGTAGTCTTATAGTCACTCTATCTATAGGTAGATAAAAATTTCATCCTGGATATATAATTTAGTCAATTTAAACATGAGATTGTTTAAATCCTATACATTTAGGGATTTAAATTAGAATTAGCTAAATATATACAGTTTTCAAATGTTGGATGTTACTTGTTTCTGGCAAAGCAGCCATTATTTGTGAGCAGGATTGCATTCATTTTCTTCCCAGCGGTTGAACCAAGCTAAATCTGAGCAAAGCACACTGCTGTGCCAAATCCTGCATTCTCTTAACTGGTAATACAGAACCTCGCCAGCCTGACAGGTTGTCACAGCAATTATTCACATGAAGTTCTGTAGCAGTTGTGTCTGTCAGCCCATGTAGTATTGAATATTTTAACTGGCAGTCTTCCAAGACTGAACATTAATCTTACCATCTCCTATTACAGTCCCTAATCAAGACATTCCAGGGGTGATTGCACTAACATTGTTTGAAGACTACATCTACTGGACTGATGGGAAAACCAAGTCACTCAACCGTGCCCATAAAACCTCTGGAGCAGACAGACTCTCACTGATTAACTCATGGCATACCATCACAGATATCCAGGTGTATCATTCCTATAGACAACCCGATGGTAATTATTCTTTCCATGATTTCCATAAATGCATCGCCATCTTTTAGTAACATTCCATTTTTGTTTCCTCCAAGGCTAAGTGTAAATTTATTTTTGAGAAACATCGTGAGATTTTATTATTTAGTATATTTATATGGAATTAATTCAGTTGATATAAAGCACTACTGTTAAGAAATATAATTGGAAGCTTAATAATAGTACAAGCAGTTATTGATTTGTTGAATCATATTAAGCAGAAATGACAATAATACAAGTAACTGAAGAAGTAGACACTGAATTCTTGAAATAATTTATTTACAAAATAGTTACAATATTCTTAGTTTCTGAAATGCTTGGTAAAAGGAATTATATGTAAGTAACTTGAGGATTGTAAAAATGAGAAATATATTGTTTTCTTAAGCATATGTCTTATGGAAATTATATCAGTTGTTATTAAATAAAGTATTGGTTATGTTGCTCAAAACACAAAATTGGTCTACAAGCAATGTGACTACACTGTTAGTTATAGATCATTATTACATTGTTTTATTTTACATTAATATTTCTAAACATATGTATGTCTTCATCCAAAATGCTTCTAGTCTCTGCTGTTTTATTTTTTCCCTGAGGGACAATGATTTTTTTCTACTAAATTGCTTATTTTTATGAATGCATCCTTAAATTAATGCCACTGGACAATAATATAATTTGTAATAAAATAAAATTATGTTTATAATCACTATTTTCTTCATTATAAAGTTCAATTTAATTTAAAATTATCAAACTTAAATATCTTATTTCAAATATATTACATTATTGGTCTTGATTATTCTGTTTTTGTTGTTGTTGTCATTGTTTTTTTCTCATTTGTAGTCTCCAAACATCTCTGTATGATAAATAATGGAGGTTGCAGTCATCTCTGCCTTTTAGCGCCTGGAAGGACTCATTCCTGTGCATGTCCCACCAACTTTTATCTTGCAGTTGATAATAAGACTTGCTTATCCAACTGCACAGCCAGTCAGGTGAGTGGAGGTTTTGAAATCAATTCATAGGTTCCTATGGGCAAGCTGTTATAAAGGCTTTACCTGAATTTTTATTCATGTGAATACTTTTCAAAACATCATTTTTTTTGTTTTATATAACAACTAATTATTCCATACATCATAGATGGAGTTACAGAGTAAAGAAAAAGCAATTACAATATAACTTTTCAAATCATGAGTGGGAGTAGCAGAATCATCCGAGGAGACGTGTGTGATGTATTTAAGGAAAGCAAAGTCATTGAGGCATAGGATGAAAACTAAATTATGTAAAGCTTAAACAAATAAATAAGACTCTTAGATGATCTGCTCCATATCACCATCTCCACCCCTCTCCCATTCTTCAGTTGATGTGATATGGAAAAAATGAATTATGTCAAAAGTGACTTATATATTTTTTTCAAGTTAAAAAGTTATATAATCTAAATATTTTTTTCTGAAACCTTTTTTTCTTCAAAATGTTGTCATGTCCAGTTAATATACCCAAGAATTAAAATTTCCTGCTTAGCCGAGACCGGTTTGGCTCAGTGGATAGAGCGTTGGACTGCGGACTGAAGGGTCCCGGGTTCGATTCCAGCAAGGGCATGTACCTTGGCTGCAGGCACATCCCCAGTAGGGGGCGTGCAAGAGACAGCTGATCAATGTCTCTCTCTTTCATCGATGTTTCTGACTTTCTATCCCTCTCCCTTCTGCTCTGTAAAAAATCAATTAAAAAAATAAAATAAAACAAAATAAAATTTCCTGCGTAACGATAGATGCATGGACTTGATTTTATTATTTAAAATTTTGGACAACAGTCATATGACTATACAATTTGGTTTTGTTACATTAGAGTCAGTATCTTGTTTCAGATACAATTCTCAAAGAAACTATGTCATTTGGTTTGTTGTGTGTGGTTTTAATTTTAATTTTTATTTTTTATTGATTTCAGAGAGGAAGGGAGAAGGAGATAGAAACATCAGTGATGAGAGAGAATCATTGATCATATGCCTCCTGAACTCCCCACACTGGGGGTGGAGCCCACAACTCAGGCATTTACCTTGACCTGGAAAATAGACCTTGGTCTCCTGGTTAATAGGTTGGCACTCAACCACTGAGCCACACTGGTTGGGCTGTAATTTGTTGTTAGAAATATCTAACTTGGCCTGGTCAGCATGATCTATGTTTTTGACTAGGCATCAAAACCTTCTGATGGCAGTCCACATGATTGCATGCTTCCTCAAGTATATGCGAGGGGCACTAGAGGCCAAGGGTAATAACACTGACTATGCACCAGAAACTTTTCCAACTTAATCTTCATTTAAAAGAATGCAAGACTGAGGCACCAAGAAGTTAAGTAATAAACTCTAGGTAATTCAGTCAATTTAAAACAAAGTCAGGGCTACACTAGAGGACTGGTTTCAGAGACTGTGCCTTTCACCACTACACACACTGCTTCCCTGGAACAAGGTGCATCTTTTCCCATTCTTTAATGTATGATGCTCATAGTTCCAGCTGGAGAGGCAGTTCAGCTTGTCTTAACATCTCTATTTCAAAAACAAGCACACACTGACCTAAATAAACAGTTGTGAGAGGAGGAACCAAGATGGCAGCATAGGTAAATACCTATACTGCTGCCCCGTACAACAATTCCAAAACTACAATGAAAAGAGAAGACAGACATCATCCAAAATTACTGGAGGCTGGCTGAGTGGAAATTGTACAAATAGAAGGAAAGATAAAAGGACACTGAGACTTGGGGGAGCTGCAGAGGGCAGAGGTGCAGAGACATGGAATGAGAAGTGTGGAGCCATGAGCGAGCATTGGGGCGGATGGCTGAACACCCAGCTGTTTGTCTCGAACAGGGAGGGAACAAAGGCGTCCCACTGTACTGAGCCCCAGTTCTGGGCGAGGCATGGGGAACCCAGACTCATAGGTGAAACTGGACAGTAAGGCGGAAGCATGCTGAAACTCGGGAGCTGCAGGGGCACACAAGCTCTCAGAGAGGGCCCGTGGCTGGTTCTATCATTTGGGAGAAAAAAATAAGAAACAACTGCCAGACTGCTTTGTTTTCCCTTTCCCGGGTGAGTCTTAGGATGTGCA
Source organism: Antrozous pallidus (assembly GCA_027563665.1). Taxonomy (NCBI): domain Eukaryota; kingdom Metazoa; phylum Chordata; class Mammalia; order Chiroptera; family Vespertilionidae; genus Antrozous; species Antrozous pallidus. The sequence continues at coordinate 76,809,880 of CM050508.1, forward strand.
GACTCATTTGGGGAGAAACTAGACTGTCCAGCAGTTGGCAGAGCTGTGGGCAGCTTTCAGAGGTGTGTGCAGCCATTGCCATGGGGAACAAAGACCCAGGAGCCATTTGGAGGAAAGGGGGCTGACCAGAAACCAAAGCTGACTGCTCAGCCCAGAGACTCTATACCATCTAAGCTGAGCACAGAATCTCTCGCAGTGTAAACAAAGCTGATTCTCACAGCCATTTAGCCTTAAAGTCAACCCCTCCCAGCAATACCAACAACAATCTAGACTTAACTATTACTACAACAATCTAGATTTAACTACAGCCTTCAAGACTTTGCAGCCCATAAAAGGGTGCACCAAGAGTATCCACCTCAGGTAACTGGGGAGGCTGAGCCACTGTTCCCTAGAAGACGTCTACCACACAAAGCTACTCAACCAACTCAGAGAAACAGCCAAAGTGCAGAACAAGGAAACAGATCACATTTGAAAGAAATGGAGGAAAACAAACAAACAAACAAACAAAAATTACTGGACATAGAGTTCAAAACCACAGTTATAAGGCTATTTAAGGGGTTCCTAGAAAAAGCTGATAAATTTAACAAGACCCTTGAGGATATGAAAAAGGACCAATAGAAATTAAACATACACTGATTGAAATAAAAAATATTATACAGAGACCTAAAAGCAGACTAGAGGGTCACAAGAATCAAGTCAAATATTTAAAATACAAAGAAGCAAAAATCACTTAGCCAGAAAAGCAAGAAGCAAAAAGAATCAAAAAAATTGAAGCTAGTGTAAGGAGCCTCTGGGACAACCTCAAGCATACCAACATCCGAATTATAGGGGTGCCAGAAAAAGAGAGAGAGCAAGATACTACAAACCTATTTTAAGAAATAGTGACCAAAAACTTCCCCCACCTGGTGAAAGAAATTGACTTAAAGTTCAGGAAGCACACAGAACACCCCCTACCCCTCGAAAAAAAGGAATCCAAAGAGGACCACACCAAGAAACATCATAATTAAAATACCAAGAGCAAAAGACAAAGAGAAAATATTCAAAGCAGCAAGAGAAAAGCAGTTACATATAAGGGAACACCCATACGATTGTCAGCTGATTTCTCAACAGAAACTATGCAGGCCAGATAGAAGTGGCAAGAAATATTCAAAGTGATGAATAGCAAGAACCTACAACCAAGATTACTCTACCCAGCAAAGCTTTCATTCAGAATTGAAGGTCAGATAAAGTGCTTCGCACATAAGAAAAAACTAAAGGAGTTCATCACCGCCAAACCAATATTATATGAAATGCTGAAAGGTATTTTTTAAGAAGAGAAAGAAAGAAGAAAAAGGTAAAGATAAAAATTATGAACAGCAAATACATATCTATCAACAAGTGAATCTAAAAATTAAGTGAATTAAAAATCTGATGATCAAAATAAAGTGGTGAACATAATAGAATCAGGGACATAGAAAGGGAATGGACTGAGGGGAGACAGATATGGGAGGTGCAGCAAGAGATTGGACAAAAATCATACACCTATGGATGAGGACAGTGGTGGGGAGGTAAGAGCAGAGGGTGGGATGGGTACTGGGGGAAGGAGAGATATGGGGGTGGGGTGGGGAGAAAAGGAACATTGTAATAATCTGAACAATAAATATTTATTAAATTAAAAAAACAAAACAAAACAAAACAAGCACACACTAAAAGAAATTGACTCTCTTCCATGATGTGTGGGAATCCTTTTCACATCCCGGGTGATTCAGGGTTCCCAGTTCAGGGTTCAGGTTCTGGAGAAGGCCGCACACAAATGAATAGAGACTTAGAAAAGCATAAATTTGGGAAATGGGGGCCAGACGGTAGCCCATCTCTAGTGGAAGGACTGCCCTGTGCTCTGGCCTGGCTATCCCTGTGGGATCTGCCCATAGCTTCCAGGTAGGAAATTCCAACAACAGAAATGCATAAGAACAAACAGAGGTGTTTCAGTTAACAATGTTTTTAGCTCTGACCTTTCAGAGCAATTAAAGTTGTTTACCAGCCTCCCTGGCTCCTATGCACATCTTTCTATTAGTGAGACAGGGTTGGTTTCCGACATGATGTCACCACTAGAACTGGAAAACTTACTAATTCAAAAGATAGAATTCTAATAATTAAGTTAGTCTTTTAAAATATTTGATTGTTATATATATATTGATTTCAGAGAGGAATGGAGATAGACAAATAGAAACATCAATTATGAGAGAGAATCATCGATTAGTTGCCTCCTGCATGTCCCCCCCAGTGGAGGATTGAGACTGTAACCCGGGCATATGTCCTTGGACATAATCAAACTTGGGACCCTTTAGTCTGTAGGCTGACACTCTATCAACTGATCCAAACAGGCAAGAAGTTTATTGATTTTTTTAAAGAAAAAAGTTAATGAACATCAGCTAACATAATCCATTAGTGGTTATTCTTATAAGCCTCGTGGTTTATGGAGCCATTTTGTCTTTCAAATAAAGTCAGTTTATAGAAACTAATGTTAATCAGACATTAAAGTGAAGGAAATAATCTAAGTATTTATGAAACAGACAATTAAATTTTCAGATACAAATGTTGCAGTTTGAATTCATCTTATTAGGAAATTTGTTATCATCTACTGATTCTAACCAATAATATACCTCCCAAATAATATTGTGTTTTAAAAAAACAAAGTAGGTAAATCACACCAATAAGAATTCTGTTATGACTGAAAATAAACATGAAAGTCTGTATAAATATTAAATCAATTTTATAGCAATAACAACTTCAAATATTACATTTAAATCATTTAAATTAGAAAATGAAAAGTAATTTAAAAATGGCTTTACTTATCTTTCAAGCAGATACTTTTCCTGTTTGTTTGTTTTTAAAATACATTTTTATTGATTTTAGAGAGGAAGGAAGAGAGAGAGAGAGAGAAATATAAATGATGAGAATTGTTGATCAGCTGTCTCCTGCACATCCCCTATTGGGAATCGAACTCACAATCCAGGCATGAAGCCTTGACCAAAATTGAACCCAGGACCCTTCAAACCCCAGGCTGAAGCAAAACAGCTAGGTCGAGACTTTTCCTGTTTTAAATGAATTACATTATATGTGGGATTTGCATTTTATTCCTGTATTTCTGTTTAGTAGACATGTATTTAGTAGTTTATTTACAGCTTCTTTTTGTGAGTGGTAATTGCAGTCTTTAATTTACTTCATAAAGATACCAGAGGCCTATTGCAGAAAGATTCCTGCAAGAATGGGCTTCCTGCTCCCAGAGTGAAGCAGAGAAGGAAATGAAGTCCCCTTCACTCCCTTCTCTGCTGCCTCACTCCCTTCTCCACAACTTCACTCCCTTCTACAGCATTTGGCTGCCTTCTGTGCTGTCTTCAGTCTTCACTCCACACCTGCATATACAAATTAACTACCATCTTTCTTGGGTTAATTTGCATAATTGTTCTGATTGGCTGGTGGACATAATGGAGGAATGGTCAATTTGCATGTTTCTCTTTTATTAGTGAAGATTAGTCTTGGAGAACATTTACCATGAAGAATATTTTATATTTACATTCAACGTTATTTATTAATTAATTTACTTATTTTTGTTAACCCTCACCCAAGGATATTTTCCCATTGAGTTTTAGAGAGTAGAAGGAGAGGGCAAGACAGAGAAACATCAATGTGAGAGAGACATATTGATTGGCTGCCTCCTGCACATGCCCCACCCCAGGCAGAATTGAGCCTGTAACCTAGGTACATGCTCTTGACTGGAATCAAACCCAGAACCTTCCAGGTCACAGGATGATTCTCTAACCACTGAACAACCAGCTAGGGCTACCATTAATCATACTGAATTTAAGTATGAAAAAAATGAAGTCATGAAGCTGAGACACATCTTCCTCTGAGATTAATGAATTAAATGTTGACCAGCATAAAATATAATAGAAGTATGTTTTATCCCAGCCTTCTCTTAACTCAAAACCTTTGATAGTCTTATTAACACTGAAATGGCATGCAAACCATAATATCATATGTAATTGCAACAGTTGTTATTTATTTAAATCAAGCATATTTTAGTGAATTTAAAAATATGAATTTTAGATATATTTTTTTTCTCTCAAATCTTGACTGGGAAGACTTTGAATATACCCAGGAGAGTTGAAATTTTCTTACTCATGTACTTTGGTATATATACTGAAGTGACTAGAAATGTTTAAGGCTCAAGGCAATTGCTTTTATACTTAATCTTATGTCCCCCAGATAATCACTATCCATAAAAGTAATGTTTTTCCTCTGATAATTTATGAAAGCCACAACAGCCATGACAAGAGACAAGCCAACATGAAAAAATTGGTCCAATGGTCAGCTCTTCCCCTGAAATAACATCACTCAGTATTGCCCTCATTATTGTCACTGGAAATAATAAGAATAAACAAATCTACCCTCTTATTAAAACAATAATGTAAATCTACTCTGAAGCAACTCCATGATATCCAGATATTTTCAGCAAAGATTAACATCCAATTCTCTCTTACTTAAAAGAGTAACAGTATCTTAAATGAACAAAATTTTTAGTTTGATAATCCATTTTCCTTAGAGAAAATTGAACCTAGGCTATATTTTTCTATGTTACAAGTGTCTGGCATATCACATGCTACAATAAATGTCACCTTGCTTTTAATAACTCATGTGGGGATTACAACAGAAACACTTCAAAAAGAAAATTAATAAATTTTAGAAAATTAATACTTTCAATTTCAGAAGAATATTGTGATGTTTTTCACTGAATTTCTATTAAATGCAGAAGAAAAACTATAATGCTACAGTAAATATTCTAAACTTGATCTGTTGCTTGATTTTTGTAATTTAAAGTGAATCTTTTGATAGCTATTTCAGATATATGTATTATTTGTGTGGAAAGTATGATTTTCTTTTATTTCTTTTATCAAATCACAGTAAGCCTAGAACTGAATATTGCAAAGACAGAGATTAGTTTGTGGTCTGGCATCACTAAGGAATGAATTGAGCTTTCTTGATCTCTGTGTACATATATATGGCCAATAGTGAAGGCAGCAATAGTATATATTCTGCTTCAGGGGATGAATTTCAGTGCACATAACTTTCTTACAATATTAATCTGGAAATTTTCTCTACCAACAAGTTACCCACATGCTACGTAGCCTATAGGTAAGTATTGCCATATAAGATTTTCAACTTATTGAATGGTGTTTTAAATAATTGTAAGAACAGTTTTATTATAGCAGTTTTCTTCTGTTTCCATTTTTAAAAGTCAACAGAAAAACCTATTGCAGCCTTATTTTTGACTTTTTAGTTATCAAAATATCTCTTATTTATCCTAAAAGCTCATGTGTATTTCTAAAAATTCTAAAAACTGAAAATAACTATGTCATTCTCACCTGCTTTAAAAAGTATTGTTAGGATTTATGTCGAATAGCCCTAACCATTTTGACTCAGTGAATAAAGTGTCCACCTGCAGACGAAGGGTTCCGGGTTCGATTCCAGTTAAGGGCATGTACCTTGGTGTGGGCACATCCCCAGTAGGGAGTGCGCAGGAGGTAGCTCATCTATCTCATTGATGTTTCTAACTTTCTATTCTTCTCCCTTCCCATCTGTAAAACATCAATAAAATATATTTTTAAAAAGATTAATGTAGAGTAGATATTCATGATGACCAAGGACAGTGTGTGAATGTTCAGGAAATTCCAAGGAAACACAGCATGATGGAGCTGGAGAGGTTCCTTCAGATTATCTTGACCTCCTCATTTGCTGGCTAAGGAACAGAGACAGAAATGTGAATTGAATTGTCCAAGATTCCTAAAAAAATACAATGCAATTACGTTAATCTAAATTAACTAAGTTAACTTAACTTGGTACCTCTTCCTAATAATTTTTATCCCTGTTCAGTGTTTAGCAAACTTTTTCAATTAAGGGCCAGATAATAAATATTTTAGGCTTTGCTGGCCACATAATCTCTGTAGCAATCAGTGAACTCTGTTTGGTTCAAAACAAACAATATTTAAAGGGATGATGTCCTCTGTGCTCAGGCAATTTCAGGAGGCTTACCTGGAAAATGTGCTTTCCTGGCAGATTATTTTGCTGCTGATTGTTGTGCCTTTATTCCTTGCGGTGGAATTCTCTAAACCCACCATAGTTCACATTTGCCACAAGGGATTAGGCTAGGCTGCTCTGCCCTGGTGATTTTTTAAATACCTGTTCATTATGAGTAGGATTTCAACCTTTCTCACTTACTTCCTTTCTTTTTTTTAAGTTTCGTTGCAAAACTGATAAATGTATCCCATTCTGGTGGAAATGTGACACTGTGGACGACTGTGGTGATGGGTCTGATGAACCTGATGATTGTCGTGAGTATATTGGATAATGTGGGAATTTAGAACTTAAAACCTCTTAATGTCTGGAAATGAAAGCTTTAAGCTACTCCCACAGAATTCCTTTCTGATACCTTTTGAAAATTATAACATTTTATATGTCTGTTTTTAAAAATGCAACAAAAATTTGTTGCAGTTTCTTGGATATTTATCTGTAACTATTATGTGACAGTATCAGCAATTTGTTAGTTTTCTGATTTTTTTCACTTTCAGAATAGCTGCATTGCTTCAGATAGTGATCAGAACAGTAACAATCAGCATGATTTTGACTTAATATATCACCAATCTGGAGACTAAAATGGGGAAGTTTTCAATGTCACTCAATGACTGAAATATTACCATTTAGGGATATAACTTTTATACTTTTCTGTCAATATTAAATGCTAAAAATTTATGAAAAGTCAGATTTTTCCAATATAACTCATTAGTTTGCAGTTAGGCAATTTAGTATGCTCTTAGTAGTTGGCTTAAAATGACTAGCAATTAGGTGTATCTTGACATCTGACTGTGATTGGTATGGTTAGGTGCTACATTTTTTAAAGCTATCTTTGGTAACTTTGATTGTAATGAACAATAGGCTGACTTTTCCTTGATAGCCTGTAGAGTTCACTCCATTGGGTCATTCCAATACTGTCCTGTCAAATTGAACATACCTGTAGTCAATCATTATAATTCCTCCAACATCCCAGTGGATGGTTGCCATGATTTGGCCTTGACATTTCCATTCAAGATTATTCTTAGGCTTGCACTAAAGAAGGACAATGTGCTGTCATAGTGAAAGCTAGCTGCTTCCTTCTGCAGATTTCCCACCACGTAATTACAAGGCTGTTTCAAACTTACAGTCACTAGAGAGTTACCTAGATGAGCTGTATTTCAGCGCTCATTTTAAGTTCTTTCACATAGCTCATTTACTAGTATATGTTTGAAAGCAGCAAGTAATGTATTCAATGGGAAGAAAAAATGTTATGAAAGTCATCATTTTTTCTAAAATTCTTTTTATGGTTCTGAAAGATCATCTGTTCTTTGATTTATTATTATTATTTTTATTTTCATTATGAGACATAACATATATAAAGTATTATCTGAATAGGATAGATATACTATTATGGCTGAGTTATTTTTTTAAGTTATTGAATTAAAAGAAACATCAAAGTAGTAAGAAAGTATATTGAGTACCAATTGAGATTTACTCACTTAAAGGAAGTTATTAATTTCCCCACAATAAGGTAAACTTTCTCTTGATACAGTAAAGAAAATAAATACAACTGATTTGTGTCATTTATAGAAAAAAACATGCATAAATGTGTTAATTTAGTCATGATGTGAACATGACCTTTCCCGCCCAGATTCCCTAATGGGAAATATCACCATGATGCCCTGCAGAGAGAGTCATTAACACCCAATGCTTTTCCTTCTAACATAGTTTCAGTTCCTGAACTCTACTTTAATCTAGATTAAAATTTCATGCTGTTATCAAATTGATATACAAAAATTAATGACAAATTTAGTTTAATTTTTTTACATTTATGCACTGACAGAATTACAGTGTTTAAATACTGACAATTTATGAAAAAATCAGACTGTATAGTGAACAAACAAAACTTTAATGTCTTTTGAAAGGAACCTAAGAGACATCTGATACCTAAAAGCCTTTTGTCTTGGTTAAATACACATTCTTATTGGTGGCATTATCTTTATGATTTTTAAATATATTTTTACTGACTGTACAGGGGAAGGGAGAGATAGAAACATTAATGATGAGAATCATTGATTGGCTACCTCCCGCACCCCCCTACTGGGGATTGAGCAGCAACTCAGGGAAATAAATTGAGATCTTCCTTTGGTTCATAGGTCATCACTCAGCCACAGAGCCACATCACCCAGGTCTCAGTGATCTTTTAATAAATGAACTCTTACTTGGAGTTGATGGTTTAAGAGCATTGAACAGCTGTAGTCATAATTTAATTTTGAGAGTCATGGTGAGGTGGAAATGATGTACATGCGTCTGTGGAGTTTGTAGAATTCATTTTTGAGTAGCTATATCATCAACATTGGGGACTATTGAGAGATATTGACAATGCCTATAATTGCACTTTAAAAGGCAGGAAAGCTTGATCCCAGTTTCACATACTAGCCTACTTATGTAATGTTTTTTACATAAATGTAGATAGGAGATATGCATTAAAAATTCTCTGGCATCATGAGTTTGTAATTCCATTTCCTATGCAATTTGAATTCAGCATCGATCATTCTAGAGGCAAATTTACAAGACAGGGAGGCTTCCCAGTTCTTTACCAGAGATAGAAGTAGGAATGTACCTCATTCTTAGGGGAGGGTTTTTTTTTTAGTAGCAAAGGAACATTACAGGAAATTTTAAAGGAAGCAAAAGAAATTAGAGGAAATGAACATGTTTAGAGCATGAGAAAATTAAGTATAGCACAGGTGAAATATTGAGTGTGATTAATTAACAAACATTACATATTGGAAATAAATGACTCTCCATTTTAGAACTCACTTCTGTGGAAGTCATCATGTATTAAGAGTTATTTTTTAAGTATTAATAAAATGTTTAATTAATATAATTATAAATGTTATTTTCTGTAGAAAATTTAAAATATAATTTATCAACATTTGATTGATTGGTTTGAATTAATAAATCATTATTAGTTTCTATTAATCACAGTCAGTGATTAGTAACATACAGTAGGATCATCAGTGAAAAAAAATGTTTTATTGCCAGAAATATAGTTTGTGAGAAGACTTCAAAGTCAGATCTGGATTTAAATTCTGAGTCTGACACTTGAAATTTTTCTGTCCATGAAAATTAATTTCCTCATTTATAAAAGTGCTTATGATGTTGAGGTGAGAAGTTTATGATGAGAGTAAATTAGTTACTATATGAGAAAGGACCTCACACAATGCCTGATTCTTAGTAGATCCTTAATAAATCCTACTAACCATTATTTTCTCTTATGTAAACTAAAAATATAGCAGATAAAATGAACTGTTATCTGGGATTTATTTGCTATAATAAAATTCATGTGGTATATAAAAATATTTAGTATTTATAAGACATTGCCCTTTATATTAATAGAATTATAGGAATGAATATAAATAAATCTTATTTAAAATGTGATGCCTATAAGTAGCATTTGCTTTAAGTTGTTCTGGGAAGAATGTTTTGAGGTCAGATGTTCCTCTCTTACACATAACAGGTGGCAAAGTGACCAAAGATAAGAGATTTTTTTTTAAAATGAGTGACTAATTTTAAAATTACAATACTCTACTTAGTCACTAACCTCTCTACCGTTTATTTGAAGTGAGGAGGCATTTATATGTTTTTTAAATCTACACCTTTATATTTATAGGTTGCTAATTGCCTTTTTAATGTTAGGCAATGAAATGTAATCTTGAGGCAATCTGAGTTGTTCACAGTGTAGCTGTGCATCCCAATCTGATGGCTATATATATAAGACATTGCCATTGTGCTCTAGGATGTGTTTACTGTAATAATAGTACAAACATTTGAATGTCAGGAAAGCTCTGTTGAAGAAGTCATGAGCTAAGACTGTCCTTCCACAATACCTGTATGTTTTCTTCTCCAGCTGAATTTAAATGTCAGCCAGGCCGGTTTCAGTGTGGAACAGGGCTCTGCGCTCTGCCTGCTTTCATCTGTGATGGAGAGAATGACTGCGGAGACAATTCTGATGAACTTAACTGTGGTGGGTGATTAATTTTTTAACTAAGGAACATACATCTAATTCTTAACTGATTATGTCCACACTGACTTTTTTATTATTGATTTCATAGAAAGAAAGAGAGAGAGAGGAGACATCACTCAATTTGGTATTCCACTTATTTATGCATTCATTGGTTGATTTTTGTACGTGCCCTGACCGGGAAACAAAACCACAGCCCTTGTGTATCTGAATGATCTCTAGCCAGGGTGTGCCCACACTGATTTAAATGAAGACATAAGTTTTAGCACAAATAGTATTGTTCTTTTTACCTTTTAGATACACATGTGTGCCTCTCAGGTCAGTTCAAGTGTACCAAGAATCAGAAATGTATCCCAGTAAACCTCAGATGTAATGGACAAGATGACTGTGGTGATGAAGAAGATGAAAAGGACTGTCGTAAGTCACTTAAGAATGCTCTGTCTTATATTACTTCTGACCCCAAACTGAAATTGGTCTAAAAATTATAATTATGCATTGTAAATTTACACAATGTCAAAAAATATGATAGCAAATCTGCCACATAATTCCAAACAGTTGTTTATTGTGATGGGTTATTTAATACTCTTAAATGAAGAAATTAAACAAAATTAAAACATGGGTCATCTTTACTTAAAAATTACTTGGACATTGTGACAATAATTAAACAAAGTTCATTTATATCATTCTTAAGAGAAGCAGCAAAAAACAGCATTATAGGTGATGGAATTGTTTCATACATTTATTTTGTTTATAACAAGTAGATATAGGTAATTTTCCAATGATTAGTCACTTGAAACTAACTCCATTTTAATTAGAGGTTCCTCCTCTCCCCCCGGCCCCATAAAATACATTTAAACATACTAGAAGAAATAAAATCTGGGTGAAATAACAAAAAAATGATTTGTTAAAAACTGTAAATAAAACCCTATTTAAGGTATTGTAACAAGCTACTTCAAAGAACAATAGTAAACTATTTTCCATTTTATTCACCTCTCATTTCCATCAACTGCCTAAATTCAAATAATGAAAGAGAAAACAATTTATATACATGTGCATAGACAGGCAGGGTAGGCTGGTACACGAACACATACATGGACATACACACACACATACACACAGCACACAGACTCTGAATGGCTAGATAGAGCACCTATCAAGTTTCAGGATTTCAAGATATGATGTGAACATTTGTCTTGCAGAAGTTTTATTTTATTCCTGTAAAAATTTTATCAGTAAATAATGTGCAGTCATCCAGTGGTTTGATTAAGATGATGCATTCAGAATAAAGTCAGCACCAGTTTTTTATGGTTAGCCATTCTAGAAGCTGATCATTAAACTCACTAAGATTTGTGATGTGTTTTATAGTCTAAGTCATATGTTCACCTCTTCCCCCAAAGACTCAACACAACTAGAGATTTTGGTAAAATGTGTGCTTTTTATTTCTTCATTGACTAGTATATTCCAATTTTAGTAATTTATTTTCATTTGTGAAACTGCCTATATATAAAATTTAAAATTTATTTATCTGGAAAATTATTCTGAAACTCCTTTAATTGTTTGTGTGTAAAGTTAGTTTTTAAATGTAGTCTAATTTAGGTGGGACTGTTTTGAAAACTCTGATTTTTATCAAATACATCATTGGAGAAATATGTTTATATTTATTTCTACTGAAAGACATTAGGAATACATTGTAATTAAAAGTTAAAACTCCTCACCTTTAGACCATCATTAATTAAAAGATGATACGTTTTCAATTAGCTTAAGCATTTGTTTGTCTAATTGCTTTTTATATAGAGTATCCTTTTTTTTTGGGTCAATATCTCTACGCCCTACCCAGCACTCCCAACCCCTCAACTTGTCCAAAGCTACATTTTAATAGGTGTTTTCCTCTTAAGCTGAAAACAGCTGTTCTCCAGACTATTTTCAATGTAAAACGACCAAGCATTGCATTTCCAAGCTGTGGGTTTGTGATGAGGATCCGGACTGTGCAGACGCATCAGACGAGGCCAACTGTGGTGAGTATTTTGTGACTGTGGATCTTACCTATTGTGCTTATGTCGTAATCTGAGATGGCCATAGTGCAATGAATTTGAACACAATTCTGATGAAACTGAAGTCTTACATGAGAAAGTCTGTCTCCGTGTTCTCAGAGTCAATAATTTCAGGATGGCTATTTCATAAAAAGCAAGGAAGGGTAAGGCAAAATAGTAAGTATTGCTTAGTATAAGTCAAAACTATTTCTGGAAATATAGAGTTAAAAAAGATAGGATAAAACTATCTTCTTTTATTTTAGAGGATGTACATGATATTAGCGTTTAATAAATAGAAACGATAAAATACTATTTTCATATTGCTCTAGACTTCATTTTTCTGCTTAAATTCATATGATTTTCCATGCATTCAATGAATATTAATTCTTAAATATGGTAAAAATATAAGAAAAATAATGAAAGCATTTGTTATGTTTTAATAGATGACAGTGATTACTTGTTAGTATTTGTTTCTGAAATAGTAATATTTTCACTTCAAATCGTTTATTTTATTTACAATATTTATTCCTTAATTCATTTTGAAGAAATGGAGAAAATATTCATTTTGTTTAATGTATTTCATCCTATCTTAAAAATGTTGAAAGCTAGACAGAAATGAATAATAGTTGTCAGGTGTCATTTATTTCACAAACACTTATGAAACATTTATTTGAAACTATTTTATAGGTGAATTCACCAAACTTAGCATTGTTGGGGAAATAAAAAATAATCATCTAGTAATTTATTAGAAAAGACAAACTTGCCTAACTTAAAGATAGGACTTTCAGGCTTCTTTGACAAAATTGTGTTAAATTCATTTACTAGATTTCACATTTGCCAGTTCACAGGGAAACATTCTTTTCATCAGTTGTTCTGCCTGGGAGATTCTGGTCAATGCCTTACTCACTTCCCAATATCTGGATTCCACTATTTGTTCTGCCACATCACACCTCCTTGTGGTTGCATTTCCTCATTTCTTCTCCTACCTCCCTTCACCTTATCTAGAATTCTGTGTAATCTAAGACAGTCTTGCTTCTAAATTAGTTAAGAATCTTTTGCTTCTTTTGAGCAGTTTTGGTCTATAAACTGCTGTTGGCTAATTATTTTCAATTAATGTGTTAGCTATAATCACACTAACTGGAGCTTGTGAGAGAAACTTCAACTTCCCCTGGTAACTTTGTACTTCCCACAGTCTGTTTTTTCCAACATGGCAATGAACATGTTCAACCCAAAAGATAGAATTGATTAAAGTGTGTTTTTCTTTTCCCTTAAATGCCTGGTGAGGAAACTTGAATCAGGTTACTCAAGCTATATGAATATAAGGCTCAGATTTTTTTTAAATTAAAGGAAGTGTCTGTTAAATTATAAAGCATTTAAAACATACCATCTTGTACAGAATGTTATATAGCATGCATGTACCATTTTAAATAGATGTTAAAATTTGGCCTAAGAGATCTCTTTTAAACATCCAAATCCCAGCAATAGCAACTAAAGCCCACCTCTATCCTTTTCCTTCTCTTCTCCCACCTGCGCTGAAGCCAGGAGTGGTTATGCATCATTCACATTTTTTCTGTTTACCTTTACTATATTGGTAAGCATTTATTAATTAATATGTACCTAATAGATTATAGCGTTTTTAATGTGTGCATAAATAGTGTTATATTTTCTATACTAACTTGAAACATAAACAACATTTTCTAGTATCCTAGGGTATTAATGTGAATAACACATTTCCATTTTAAAGGTTATTGCTACATTTTACAATTACTACACATTCATTAACAAATAAAGCACAAAAAAAGTTAATAAAATCTGTTCTATAGACACCAAAGAGTCTTGGTTCTCAACTTGTCACTTTGCATGAGAGTTCATTCAAAGCAGATGTGACAATATTCAGAGGCAGATTCTGTGGATCTGTAGGATAGAAAGCCTAGAATGGGCCTTGGGAGAAAAGCCTTAATATTGATGACTATAAATATAATAAAATAATTCATACTATTTTAATTTACTTACATGCAAATTTAATTATTTGCAGAATTTTTATTAACTTGTACTTAGAATGACATTTAGTATGTGACATTTGTCTTTCCTTGACTGGCTTATTTTGCATAGCATAATCATCTTCAGGTCCCTCCATGCTGTCTCACTTATATCTGGAATCTAATGAACAAATAAACTGATGAATAATATAGAACCAGAGGCATCGAAACATGGAACAGACTGACAAATCTCAGAGGAAAGGGGAAAGGGAAGAGTAAATAAAGATCTTATATGCATATATGCATTGCCCACAAACTCAGACAATAGGGCGGTAAAGGTCTGGAGCAGGAGGGTAACCTGGTGGTGGGGGGCAAGGGGAAAAACAGGGAGAGGACATCTGTAATACTCCTAATAATAAAGATAAAAAAGAATAACATTTAGCAAATGTTAATCCCATTATTTCAAGATAATTCATGGAAAAGTTCTGTGCTCATATATGCAGGAAGCATTATGTACTAAATTCTGTATATTGGAAAACAGTGCATACTTACACTTACTCAGTGAAGACATTTTCTAACATATGACATCACAATCTCTGTCTTAGATATTTGGAGGGTGGGGCTATGTACCTTTACGTTAGCAGGTGGGAAGGAGGACTGGCCAGCTACCCGCACACTCTCTGGGAGTGTGGTGCTCTCTGCTGCCCAATTGGTATGACCTGCATGCATACTGTAATCTCTGCTGTGGATGCAGGCATCTCCACTCATTGCTTGAGTGTAGGCCAATTTCTGTCAATGTCATTTTCATATCTGTGAATTATCTATATGTGAGTATGTGCATGTGTGAATGTGTGTGTGTATTTGTGTGTCTTTGTGTATGAAGAGATTAAGTAGAGAAGGAGCCTCTTTAATACTGAAATATTTTGGTTTCAATAAAGCCCTTGAAGGCGAGCCTACTCATAGAAATCATCCTGTAGCTTTTCTACAAAGAAATGAATGAACTGCACGTGAATCATTAAATTGTCTAAGTGGAACATGTTTAGTCTTTCTATAACTATCTTTGGTAACTTTCACGCCGTGACTCTCTACTAAGAAGATGTACATTATTTGCTTATGTCATTTTATTTTTTCTCTCTGTCTTCATAATAGAGAAAATTGTGATATTTAAATTTTGTTGCACAAAACTGAAATTGAGTCCACACAATGAGTCAGGTGGCAGACAAACTCTTCCAAACTTTGGATTGATCTGTAGTAAAAACCATTAAGAGAAAATAGGTTTTGCCCAGTGAGGTTTATAATTGAGTTTGTCAAAAAGAGAAACTACATATTTATTTTGATAAGAACCAATTTGTATAGTTGATTTTCTTAAAGAATTGGGGGCAAAAATTTTATAGTCCATGACATTGTTGTTTGAAAAATATTATACTTGCTCCCCTCATCCTTTACCAACTATATTTAATTCTCTAGAAACAAAAAAAAAGTAACACACACATACACATATATACACACAAGCAAAAACTAGTTGTAGATTTATAGCAGTATGTGAGAAGAATAAGTGTTATGCACCGTATAATAACAATGTGTAAGAAATGTAGAACTTTAACATTTTTCTTTCTTTAGCCTACCATTAAAACAAAAATATTCATGTTTGTTTTAGTTTATGTTTCTGTTTGCATAACATTTGGGTTGGCTATTTCCTTGGAGACTATTCTACCATTTACATTTTCAGGGTTCAGTTTATTTTGCTTAATACTATGTTTATATAATTATGCTGTATATTAGTAAATGAAATAAGTAGATTGAGAGTTGGTAATGGTTTCTTTTAACACCAATATCTGGTAATGCATTTATGTATGGAAACTATTTTTGTTTATTCCTTTAAGAAAACTTATATTTGTGTTTATTAGTTAAAATCAGTTGAGGATTCAAGTGGTATCAGATTTTTCTCATGAAAAGACTATACATTATTATCTATTAACATTTCAGGGCAATATAT
Organism: Antrozous pallidus; assembly: GCA_027563665.1. NCBI lineage: Eukaryota > Metazoa > Chordata > Mammalia > Chiroptera > Vespertilionidae > Antrozous > Antrozous pallidus. The sequence continues at coordinate 76,825,999 of CM050508.1, forward strand.
AATAATGAGAATAAAAGGCCTTTTATAGAGTTGTAAGTATGCCATTTATTAGCTTTGTGATCTGTGCATAGAGTGCTGACATTGTATAGATGACCATTCTGTTAGCCATACTTATGATCCAATCAGTCTAGAGTCAAAGTCCAGGATGCAAGGTGTCTTAACTAGATTTTTCATGCCATTAGACTGTTGTTCATATATGGTTTCTTGTTCAGGATTCATGTGGGAAATAATGTGGATAGAGAGACAGGTAATGTAGGATTTAGTTTGAGATATGAACTTTGTTATTTCTAAGTTACAGATGTCAGAGTAAATTATTACTTATTTTATTACCCTTTGAAATCTTAATCTTACAATTAATATTTAAATTTCTTTAATTCAAAAATTTGAGAGATATTATAAAAATATTAACAGAAATTATTCATGAATTTCTCATGAATTTTTCATGAGTCCTTTGACCTAAAGCACTGGCTTGAAAATATTACTTAAGGGCTAGAAAACAAAAGTAGATAGCAGATCTTCCATACGGATCACGTTATCCATATGATTTCCCTTCACTAGGAAGAATGAAAGAATATTGAACAGGGCATAACTTTGTCACTAGCCATTCAATATTATCTAACACCATGTTCATGCACTAAACTATCTGGAGCGTGATCCACAGCTTACTATCTATATCATGCGGGACACACATTTAAAAACATTCTTCTCCTGAGTAAATTAATAAATAAACACAAATATAGTTTTATTTTTGAGATCATACATTTTCTTCTTACTGAAGTTTTCCCAATGATTATATATGCTGTAGGTACATCATATCTGGAGTGTCTTCCAGGAAAAAGACATTCCTAAGATTTTAACTCTTTGCATTATGCAAGTCATTTAAGGAATTGTAATAGTGCTTTTTAAAAGCGTATCTGCATTGTTTTACTATTCTAAAGTTTCTCCCAGTATAAACAAAGAGTAAATAGTAATGAAGACATATCAATAGAGAAAATCATTTCTAAAACTATTGTAATCAATTTTCTTATTAACTTTGTATGAATAAATGATTAATAAATAGATTAAAACACAAGTATTTATTGAGAAGAAACTCTTTGTTCATGCTAACACTATTTACTCTTATTGTGCTATCAAAAACTCTGACCATGCAGAATGAAGTTCATTAACACTGTATTTTGTTCTAATTTTTGAAAACTCTTATAATAAGAAAGAATTTTTAAAAATTTCATGACACTTAATCATTGATAACTGGGCATGGATTGTCTAGATCTTTTTTTGGAAGATGCAGTTAAGTCATGGCACTAAATGCTGTATTTGTTGGCACTGAAACAAATGCAAGAAATGAGCATGCCATAATCTTTAGTTTAGAACAATTAAACTAAAAGTAATTACATGTGCCACATTTTACTAAAGATGTGGCTATCCAAGAGCTATTAGTTATTAATTTAAGAATAATATTAATCTTAAATTCCAGAGCTTCTTTCATGTAATTTTATTTTCACAGCTGGAATTTACTACTTCTTGGTAGTGCAAAATTTTCCATCCACTTTGTTTCATTTTTGGCTCAGTGCTATAACTTAGTAGTTTTTATTATTTTACTGACAGATGGAATGTGTTCACTAATCATGCTGAATTAACACAAAATGCATTTCTAATCACACACAAGAAAAATGATGGAGCTGACAATGTCAAAGCCACTAAGTTCCATGTAGAGTGTATATATGCATATAATGTTCATGGAACCTGATGAAGAGGTCATGCGGTTGAAGTAGGGGCACATTTGTTATTTATATAAACAAACAAACAAAAAAAAAAACAAATACACACACAATATTTTATACCTTAAGTCCTCATACTATAAATGAAACCTGTTTTTTTTTAATCTTTCCAATGGAAATTTTTCTTTGTTTAAGGATTCTCAAATTATTTTTTTTACATTCTTCTTTAAGCCAAATAATTTTATTTTATTTAATCTCTCTGCATTAGTTATATTTTCCATTCTGTTGAACTCTCTCCTGAAACCTTCCCAATTTCTATGCTTTGTTTATGAGCTTTGGAACAGAATGAAACATTTTTAGTCAGATAATGTGCTATCCTTTGTTCTCCATTACTATATGCCCACTTTTGTGTTCCAATATTGTGTTTGATTAAAAGCACATAAAATCAGTGTTCATTATGTTGATCTCCAATTAGAAAGTTTCATATGTACTCTGCCAGCTTTTCAATGTCATCTATTAATTAACTGTTTTTTTGCTTTTTTAAAGTTCTAATTAAGTCTACTCTCTCCCTTTATATGCCCTTCCCTGACATTTCAGCTCTAATGTCTCTGGCAGTGGGTCATAATTGATTCTTTTGGTCAGATTTTATTTATCCAGGTCTTAACCACCCTGTGAAAGCTTCAATCAAGTATGAACAGACATATGGAGAGGTTGGCATTTGTGATAATTTTTATAATAACAAAGATACATTTAATACAGTTGTAAACAGGGACAGAATTATCAAAATACTATTACCTTGCTCCAATAGAATCTTAACCGTATTATGCCTTTTTAGGTCTATGGGAAGGATTGTCCATTTTGTTTATCAAGTGTAGGTGCTTAGATATCAAGTGTTGTAAGTTCTTATATTATAGTCCTTATGTGGATGGGCAATTTACAAAGAAATTTTGGAACTTATTTAGAAGGGAAAGTACAGATAAGGAGCTGAATATAGCAGTCGCTATATGTTCTCTAGTGTTATAACATTTTAGAAATATGATCCTGTACTCAGGCTACATTATAAAACTTGGAGGTGAGGCTATGTCACCAGTAACTTAGGCATTTTTTCCTTTTTTCACAGATTTTTTTTATCACTACCCTACGCTCTGTTTCATTTTGTTGTTGTTTTGTCATTTTCTGCACCATATTTATTGCTCAGAAATGTATCCTTGCATAACAGTGAAGTGAAATAACTTCGGGTTGTGAAATGTGTATATTTTATATTTATTTGGTTCACAGGCAGGTGTAGGTTTGGATGTTATTTCAAAATCTGGACAAATGAAAGTAGACAAATGAAATCTGGGCATTTATCTACTAATTAAGCAAGAATGGTTGACTCTGCACAAAAGAAACACATTTAGAGCCCTGGTACAAATGTATTGAATCCCAGGGGTTATTCCTAGTGAATAAATGTCTATGGTGAAAGGCCACCAGCCCAACCTGAATTTGCAGTCCTATAACTGGATCAAGGCCCAGTGCAGTAATGTATCCTCTTAGTGAAGCTCCAACCTCAATCCCTTAAACACTAGAAGAGAGTGTGGTAAGAGACAAGAGAGTTACCACTGGGAGGGGGCCAGAATGTGGGAAAATGTGGGCATAGGCAAACTCTCAGCCCTGTTCAGGACCAAGGCTGGGCTTTGACTTACTATGGTAAGTGCTAATGGAAGCATCCCCTTTCTGTGCTTTGGTGAGAATCCACCCTTCTCCACAGGGGCATTGCCCACTCAGGCACATTTTTATTAGACATGTCACTGCTACATGCAGTTGACTTTCTGAAAATATTCATTACCTAGATAATTTAAAATGATCAGATGTGAACACTAAAGATGATAGTATTTTATTTTATTTTGCTCTTATGTAAGGCTCTGGGCCTGTTTTTTCTTTGTGGAAATAAAATAAAAAGCTGAAACTAAATCAGTGTGATTTAATTATCTTTAAGGATAAAAGACAAATATTTCAGGTCTTAAATGTAGAAGTAATATGGGTTTTCACAGTTAATCATAAAAGAAGGATATTGGGGAGTACTTAAAGAAAAATATGAGTTATCTTTTTAAGATTAAAAAAAAACCCGCACTTTAAATCCCATTGGAAATGGGATTCTCTTTTTATCAATACACAGATGACAGAATTGCAAACTTTCTATAAAGGACCAACTTAATTATGTACTAAGATGTCCTGCTGAGGTAGAGATGATATCTGCTTACTGTGGAATAAATAGTTCTGCAAATGACAGCAAACTAGCATGGCCTCTGGTATGTGAATGTCTGCCAAGTGAATACAAATAGTTTTAATAAATGCCCCTTTCCTTTAAAAGTATGTCTTAATGGCATACACAATTTCATCTTAAAATGCTAAGTGTCTTTTTCTTCAGGTGATTTTAGTTTAGAATACAATTAGTATCTTTGTCTCTCCAGCCACGTTAGTCAGGGAAATGTGAAATTGTTCAGCTTAATGCCTTCCTAGGTGAGTGTTGCATTTAAGAAGGCTATAGCAGACAGTTACAGCAATGGATTTCCTGTTGGAAGCCTCAGTTCAGATCTGTGTCTAAAGGGATTTTCTTAAAGCTAACATTCTTAAACATTGGAAGAGAAAGGAAAACCAATGTTAATACCTCTGCAGTGTATAAGAAATTTGAGACAGAAGATAAAGGATTAACATGGCTTTACTTTTTTCTTAGGCTTCTATACATAATCTTGGGGATGTCCACTCCATATTTGAGGTCCAATATGATGGAATTGTGTGTTAGCCAATTCTATGGCTAAAATGATGCAACCAATCTGTCATTATTACACCTTTTACAAATAACACATTTAGAGCTTCTTTTAAAACTTATTTTGATTACAGTATTTATCAATTTGTAATGTGTACTTTAAAAGTTCACATTTTCCAATATTCTGTTAAATGTGCTCTTTTAAGATATAACATATTTTCAAGATTTTAAATACTCTTCCATGGTTGTATATTATAAGCATGCTTCATAAATGTTTTGGAGTATGATCTACTTAATTAAATTTATTAACATGAGTAAATATGTAGATATCACACTAGTAGTATGATAGAATGCAAAGGACAGCAAAAAATGTGTCTCATGATTATTGACAGACCATGTATAATATTAAATATATGAACCCCCATAAACTTTGTGTTATTAAGAGGATTAAGTAAGATTATATTTTCAAAATTATTTACATAATAGATTGTAATTAAATTTTCCTCTCCTCCTGATTTTTTTCTTCTTATACTGTTAGAAATAGGGAGAAGAATGCTGTTTAAATCTAGTATTTTGGGACTAGATTTGATATATTTATCTGCATCTGGATACATATTTTTCACAATGTACTATATCTTATTCAGTTGCATATATGTTTCTATTTCCATTTTCTAAAAGATGAGCAGAAGTCTTTTGGGCAGTATCAAAAGAAAGGGTTCTAAATAAGCCATTTTAAGTCTAGAACATTGAAATGATTCTGAAGTTGGCTAGAACCAAAACAATTAGACTTGTAAAGTGAAGAAACCATTGCAAGTTTTCTTTGTTGATTTATGTGAAGACTTTCCTTTGAAGGTCATTCCTGGATAAGACAGAATCCTCTTTGGTGGAGGAACTGATCACATGTTTGCTTCTTTTGGGGTCTATTCTCCTTTTATATTTTCATCAGACTTTGGTGCTTGGTAAAAGGGTCATTTTAAAGAAAGGTTTCAGCTTAAGATGTTAGCTAAAGGAGGATGAGGGTTTGGTTACTAAAAATTATGAAGGGTTCCTAAGCAGATTTGGTTCAGTGGATAGCACATAGGCTTGAGGACTGAAGGATCTCAGGTTTGATTCCAATCAAGGACCTGTACTTCTTTCGCAAGCTCAATCCCCAGCCCCTGTCAGAGTGCATGTGAGAAGCAATCAATCAATGTGTCTCTCCTGGTCCCTGTCACTTCCACTCCCTCTAAAAATCAGTGGAAAAATATGCTCAGGTGAGGGTTAACAAATAGTAAAATAATAATAATAATAATAATAATAATAATAACAATAATAAATACAATAACAATAATAATAAAGGGTAACCAAAAATCAGCAATAGAGATTTGTGAGATTCTGATACTTGAGGATTTTTTCCAAATTTATTTTTATCGTAACTCCAGCCTCCTTCCCAATACTCAGGTTTGTTTATCTATTATTTGAATTGGCTTTTATTAATATACTAGAAGCCCAATGCATGAAATTCATGCAAGAGTAGGCCTTCCTTTCCCCGGATGCTGGCACAGGCTTCCCTTTGGCACTTGAGACTTGGGCTTCTTTTAAAGCCCGGCTTCATCTGGAAGATCATCTAGAAGGATGTCTGGTCTAATTAGCATATTACAGTTTTATTATTATAGATATTATTATAAATGTAATATTAGCATATTACATTTCAATGTCATATTATTATGACATATACCTCTGACTATCCTATCTGATAAAAAAGTAATATGCAAATTGACCATACCTTTAATCAAGCCATGCCCACAATCCATGCCCACTAACCAATTAGGAGCAAATAAACCCTAACCAAGATGGCTGCAGCTACTGAGAGCAGGAGGGAGGCTTGGCCTTCCCCGGCAATGGAGGGAGCCAAGCTTTCCACTGGCCATTGCCAGTCTAGGCCTCCACTCAATGCTACAAAGTTTCAATTATAGAAGATGTATCCCAACAGAAATGGCGGCAGCCATGGAACTGGAGCGAACAGAGGTGAGGGTTGCCCGGGTGATGAAGGAAGCTAAACTTCTGCAGCCCTATTGCCTATGCCTCCACTATAGGCTACAATTATAGAATTTAAATAAATCCAAACAGAAATGGCTGTCACCACAGAGCAAGCAGAAGGCTTGGCTCTGCTTCAGGCTACAAAGTTTCAATTGTAGAACATAAATTAATCCCAGATTCCAGGGCCTCAGCTTGGGTCACTGGAGGGCGTGGCCAGCCTGTAAAACTCCACAGGCCCCTCACCCAGGCCACCCCACGCCCCAAGGTAACCCCCACTCTGATCTGGGACACTCTTCAGGAAAACCAGCTGGCCCCCACCCATGCACCAAGCCTTTATCTTACCTAATAAAAGAGTAATACGCAGATTGGTCATCACTCCAACACATAAGAGGGCTGCCCCTATGTGGTCAAAGATCCTGCCCCCATATGGGCACAAGATGGCCACCACAAGATGGCCAGCAGGGAGAGCCATTGGAGGTTCCAGGCCTGCAAGGGAGAGCAGTTGTGGGTGATCAGGCCAGCAGGGGAGGACAGTTAGGGGTGACCAGGCCAGCAGAGAAAGGAAGTTGGGGGCAAACAGGCTGGCAGCGGAGCAGTTAGACATCAATTAGGCTGGCAGGGTAGTGGTTAGGAGGTGATCAGACTGGAAGGCAGAAGCACTTAGGATCAATCAGTGAGGCAGTCAAGTGAGCAGTTTGGAGCCAGCAGTCCTGGATTTTGAGAATGATTTCCAACTGCGCATTTAGGATCCAGGTAGGATCGGGCCTAAATGGGCAGTCGGAAATCCCTCGAGGGGTCCCAGATTGGAGAAGGTGCAGGCTGGGCTAAGGGACATTCCCCACCCCCACACCCCCACCCCCATGCACGAATTTCCTGCACTGGGCCTCTAGTTATAAAAGTAATATAAAATTAAAAACTGGGATTAAAAAATGAGGATAATATAATTAAATTTAATGGAGGTCATAAGATGTGTCAAACACTCTCCCGTAACACTGAGAGAAAACTTTTATTTTGGTGACATTGGTATTGTTATTGTGCTTGTTTCCATTTAATAGGTGATGAAGTGAGACTCAGAAAGGTAAGGCCAATACCCAGGTTAACTAACTCGTAACATGGATTTAAACCAACATCAGTCGAGCCTCAGGGAAAAATATATCCTTACGTTCTCATTTCAACAGTACCTAGCCACGGTTTTGCCATTAACTAGCATTGGGACTTGGAGAAGTCACATAAAGTCTCTCAGGCTGTTTCTTATAATTTGAGGACTGGATAAGATTATTTTTCTCCCAGATAGTAATTTCATAATCTGTAAATGGCAAGAATGTGAATGTAGTTCATATAATAATATGAATAGAGTATACTAGTATTTATTTTCAGAATTTCTCATATAAATTGTTTCCATTTCTGACCAGTTAGTTACAATACCTAAGAGAAATTATCTAATACAAAGAATGCTTATGTAATTGAGAAATATTTAAGTTCACTGTTAGCTGAAACTGTTTTAAATTAATAGTTTACATTAAAATAATGAGTTCAATAAATATGTTTCATATAGATATAGAAATCTTACAGAAATGTATTTATTATATCAAAACAGTTTTCATCAATATATAAAAATGAAAGTTTGTGCAAATCTCTTTAGTAGAACGAAAATTAGCTCCCACTGTTGAATTAGCTATTTCATTCATTAGAATTTAAAAAGAATTTCAGGAGAAAACCTGAGATTCTGTGTTTTCAACCTCAAGAGATTTACATATTTATATAGAGATAAATATATTTTATTAATTCATCTGCCTACAAAGTTCAATGCTTTTTATAAGCATCCATCAATTTGAATAAACTCATTTTTTTTACTTCATCCAGGAAATTTAATTCCAGTTTTTCCTTTTTTTCTTCCTCCTTCCTTACCATCTCTGTCCTTTCTCACCACTTTAATCTTTCCTCTTAGCATTGTTTCTCAAATTATTATTTCCTTATTTTCTCCCCAGTTTCAATAAGATCTAACAGTAAATGTAGTGTGGATTCCAAGTATTTTGTTTTCTTACTTCAACATAGTATATAGATGAATGAATTTGGAATTTCTTCTACCTTCATTTGAAATCCAATGTATATTCCCTTTACCAAAAGAAATTTGTCAGTTAAATATTGGGGGAAGGAAAGGGCTGTTATATTTAATCCCCTCTACATTATACATCTTATTTCCTTTTGTGTCTATTAAAATTAATCTTCTCTGAACTCCAGATTATTGACAATGCTTGCCTCATAATTACATCATTCCACAGTTTAGTTATTCCCTCAAGATTTGTTCCATCTGTAAGTTTGACAACACTGTATTTTATATTCCTATATAATTTCTTAATAAATTAAGATGGAGTATATTGGAATACTATCAGAGTAATCCATCCAAGTTGCCATCCATATTATCCTTTAGGTCTAGTTTTTCAGCATTTTAGAATTAATTTTGAAACTATTGTTAAAAATCAACTTAGCATCTATTCAAAGACATAATTGAATTTTGGTTTGAAGATACAGCATGCCCAAATGTTGCATTGATATATCATAGTATGATTCATTTTATTGCCTCACCCATTGTCCTGTATAGCATTTAGTTTTCTATTTCTCCCAGACACATTTTTTCTCCCAGAATTCTTCTTAAGGCAATCTATATTAACTTATAAGTCTTATGTTCAGCATATTCTTTGTAAACTTTGAGAACTATACACATTCATTGCTTAGTTCATTTATTGTATTGGTGGGGTTTTTTTTGCATTTATTTCATAACCTGCTGTCTCTCTGATAAATATGATTCCACAGCTGATACAGTGTTTTCTTAACAGGCAAGCAAACGTGCTAAAAAGGTGAATAAAGACATCTGACAGGGAAGTGCACTACTAAGTTTTTTTTTATTTTTATTTTTTGAAAAAAAATATTGATTTTTTTTGCAGTATAACTTATATTTAATAGTAGTACATGTTTTCCTCCCCCCCTCCCCATTATCAGCCAAGCAAACAATCATGTACTGTAAGCAGAATCTTAAACAAAAAATCGATACCTTGTTTATGAGTCAGCCAATAAGGAAATGATAAAATAAAGGTTAATGTGATCATTTATTAATAATTTAGCACCTAGTTAACTGTAAGTCCAGTAAGGGGCATCTTCTGTGTTGAGAGTGAGGACATATATATGGACTCTATTTGTTGCCAGATTATAAAGGGGAAAAACCCAACATAGTTCAGAAATAACAAATTCTATCACTAAAAGTTTACAATATTGTTGATATTTACCTCTGATTGTAAATTATACTCACTGCATGACTCTCATTTCTTTTCCTCTGGTAAAAGACCTATTGCTGCTTCATGGTTTTTGGTAAAGACAAAACTACATTTTTCTTTTAAACTTTGGCACAACTTTGAGACACACACAATTTTATTCAATTCTTAGAGTCCACAGAACTGAGATCTTAGTGTATGATGGCAAAAGAAAAAAGCACTTTGTTTGGAGGAATTACTTATGTTACAGTTTTAAAATGGGTGATAGTACAGCTATTAGAGTCAGACAATATGAATTCAAGTTTTGATTCCACAGTTTAAGAGCTGTGGGCTTTGGGTTAAGTAATTTACTTTAACCTGAGCTTTAGAATTCTCAGCTGTTCAATATGCTTTTGCTACAGAGTTGCTAAAAGGATTACATAAATCAGGCTTAGCCTTAAGCCTAGCATAGAAAACCCCCCCACAACAAATATTAGCTGTTATTATTGTGTATGTTTTTAATTTATTTTTTATTGTTGACAGTATTACAGATGTTACTATTGTTTTTAAGTTACAATATAAAAGTCAACCTGTAACAAAAATACAAATACTGCTCATAACAATATTTACTTATGAATCTTTTCAGAGAACCAAAATTTACTCTATCAACTCTAATGCAATAAAAATGCCAATATTATAAAAATAAAATACAATTCTATTTGAAATGATAGATTTATAGGTTACTTCTGCTCATAAATCTAGTAAAAAATCAAATCATTGATCTCTAGTCAAATCTGGTCATTTGAGGCATTTCATTTTATATGATATACACAGTATTTTTTTCAGGACAAATGTGGTTTGTCACTACCTATTTATTCAGCTACTCCTGCCAGTCATTGTTGTAGGGCTGCTCTTGGAAAGGGAAGGGCATTCATGCCTAGAAAGACATTTCCAGATTGGGGCTAAGGAAAGAGTCACATATGCTTTCATTTAAAAGTAATTGGCTCAGCATGGCAAGTATGTTATATAAGCAGAATAGGATATACCGTATGCTTCAAACCCATATACCAGAGCAAAACTTTGTCATTTGGTATTTAAAGAGTCTAGGGCATTCTATATTGAAGGGATACTAAAACTCACTGTGTTGTCCACTTCAGCTACCACCATACATTTTCAACCAAACCTTTATATTCAGCTGATATCAGATGTAAATATGCATTAAATTTATTTTTAAACATTTAAAAAGAGAATTGTGAAGACTGTTTAAATACATGAGGGACACAAGGCCATATTATTATGAATCTATATAATTAGATTATAGCCTAAAACACATGCATCAGTCACAATCATCTAACACAGCTGTTTCCATTTCCTCTTCTTAGCCCCTTCCCTTCCCTTCCCTTCCCTTCCCTTCCCTTCCCTTCCCTTCCCTTCCATTCCCTTCCCTCCCCTCCCCTCCCCTCCCCTCCCCTCCTCTCCCCTTCCTTTCCCATTTCCTTTTCTTTTAACATACTTTTATTGATTTCAGAAAGCAAGGGAGAGATAGATAGATAGAAACATCAGTGATGAGAGAGAATCATTGATCAGCTGCCTTCTGAATGCCCCCTACTGGGGATCGAGTCTGCAAGCCTGGCACATACTTGACCAGAATTGAACCTGGGACCCTTCAGTCTGCAGGCCAATGCTCTATCCACTGAGCCAAACTGGCGAAGGCAGCCCCTTTTAATAATTTCTTTACAGTCTTAAAACAAAGCCCATGCTATTATCCCTACTTCCTATAATCTTCTCTATTGAAATGATTTTTTGCATGAAAATAAAACATGAGTTGACAATAGAGAATTTAGGTTAACAAAAGATCGCCCACCAGACAATGGTGTTGTTGAAACATGCTTTCCTTTCATCCATACTATCCTCCAGGGAGGAAAAATATTTATTTCAGGCACTGTTAGCAATCTAAGCTATAAATTCTTTAAGTATTTGGGATGTGGAGAAGAAAATAAAAGAAATCTGCATTCTAGATGCATATTAAATATTCTTATCTATGATGGACAACAAAGAAAGAGATAATTAATACTTTATTATCAAATAAAATGTTAAATGATTCAAGGTAAAAGCTGTTTAAGAAAAATAATTATACCATTCAATACTGATAACACAAAAGAAAATATTAACAATACTAGGAAGGTAAAATAACTTCTTTTTAGTGGAATTGAATTAATACTAAAATATGTTTATTTTAGAGAAAAAATGACAATATTAGAATTTTTAAAAACTAAGGTCATATTGAATAAGTAATGAAATAATTTGTGTTTTGTATATAAAATAAGTGTATATATACTTATGTGTATATGTACATGTGTATAAATATATGCATATCTATGTGTATATATATATGATATATATATATATATTTATGTACCTTAAGTTTTCAGAGGATTAAGCTGCTAAATTTTATTTGTCTATTTATTTTTTAATTTTTACTCATTGATTTGAGAGAGAGAAAGAAAGGGAGAAAGGGAGACAGAAAGAGAAAGAGATGGAATGGATTTGTGTTCCGATTAATTATGCATTCATTGGTTGATTCTTATATGTGCCCTGACCTTAGATGGAACCCGAAACCTTGGTGTATCAGCGGTGACACTCTAAATAATTAAGCTACACAGCCAGAGCTATGGTACTAAATTTTAGATAATATTGAAACTACAAAATAGAAGTGTTAAAGAACAAAAAACAATACATATTTGAACAGTTTGCTATTCAATATGTTGGCACGATTTTTACTTCAACATTCTTGACTGAATTTATTATGTATTTCCAAAGCATAATTGGTAGAAAAATGATTTAGAGCAGCTGCTTAAAAACAGAGATTTTTCTTTGAAAACTATGATTGCTCTTAATGTTCCCACATACATATACAATAGCACAAATTTATTATAAACTATACAGCTAGAATTATTTTTCTACAGAGATGCCTAGCAGTAAAAGAAAAAAAAAGTGTGTGAAACACTTTTTTTTTTAAAGTTTGGAACCTATTGCTATTGAAATCTTGAACCTATTCAAGATTTCAAATAGACATAGTTTAAAATGCAATGATAAACATAAACATATAACCACATATAAATCCTGATGATTATGAGAATCTGTCTGACTGCTAGCTCTCTTTGTCATACTCTTTTACTAAGGCAGTGTAAAATGTGATAGTTGTTACTAAATAAAAGTTATTTTGAAATAGACAGTGACACTTAATTTTAAAGAAAGCATATTTATTGTAAATATTAGTTATCCTCCTATTCAAGTTGGGGGGAAATTTGAAAACCAAATTCTAGAGGACTATTTTACTAAAGTAAGGTATGTCCACAAGATAAATATTATCTATAATAACAAAAGCATAATATACTAATTAACCAGATGTCCTTCCAAATGAAGTCGGTGCTGTGAGTGAAATCCAGGTCCCAGGTGCCTGCTGGAAGCTGAAGGGAAGCCTAGATCCCGGGTGCCAGAGAGAAGCTGGTGCTGGCAGCCGGGGAAAGGAAGGCCTACTCTTGAATGATTTTCATTCCTTAGGCCTCTTGTACAATAATAAAACTGAGTTATATAAAAAATAGAGGCCCAGTGTATAAAATTTGTCCACTTGTAGGGTCCCTAGTGGCTGCTGGCCACCAGCCAGGGTCTCCCTTCCTTCCCCCAGCAGGCCCTGCCCCTGGTCGAACTCCCAGGTGACCTCTTGGTCAAGGGGACAATTTGCATAGTATGCTTTTATTATATAGATTTTAATGACCCATGAAAATTAACTTTTGTAATTTGGGTAAAGTAAGCAGTGTACAAAATTTTATTAACTTATTGTCATAAATAAACATAATCAATTTTATCTTAGTGTTGTGTAGCTTAAATACATGTATATGTATATGTATATGTACAGCATATTACATTGTCATACATTGCATAAAAGTATATGTTACTTATATCAATTTTTACAATTTATAAAATGCTATTTTTCAAGAAATACAATTATATTAAAGCTAAAATATTTTATAGACTTGATAATTAAAAATGTATACAAATAATAGAATTAAAACACATTTTCATTTAAAATAACTCAAGGATCTTGTAACCTTTTAAAATTTTACATGAGAATGTATTTTCCCACATCATTTAAACATCTTAATGGCTCTAATACTTATGTATCACCTGAACAAGTTACCACACTTGTTCAGGTTTGGTCTTTGCATGTAAAATAAATATACTGTTTCACAAAGTTGTAGTAAAACATTTTATTCACTTAAAATAAGATAATAAATATAGAGCATTTAAAACACTGCCTGCAAACAGAAGTTTTAAATAAATATCACTTTCTTCCAAGTGTATATAGCTTGTATATTACAAAATTGGTATTATAATCCACTTGTTTTACATTTTAATTTACTATTTATTAGTTTTTATTTACTAAGTGGTTATCCATTTATTTAATATTATTACTACACTAGAGGCCCGATGCACAAAATTCATACCCAGGGGAAGGGAAGGTCCCTCAGACCAGCCTGCACCATCTCCCAATCTGAGACCCCTCTCTCCTAACTTCCTGCCAGCTCACTCCTTATCACTTGGCTCCCTGCTCCTTAGCATTGCCAAGGAGGTGAAAGGCTCTTGCCACCACTGCTGTGCTTGCCAGCCATGAACCTGGATTCTGGCTGAGTGATGCTCCCATGTGGGAGCACACTGACCCCCAAGGAGCAGCTCCTGTGTTGAGCATCTGCCCCCTAGGGGTCAGTACACATCATAGCAACCAGTCCTTCAGGTTGTTCTGTCACAATGGTCACTTAGGCTTTTATTATATAGACTAGAGGCCCAGTGCATGAAATTCATGCACAGGGGTTAGGAGGTGTTCCTCAGCCCAGCCTGCAATCTCTCCAATCTGGGATCCCTCTCACAATCCAGGACTGCTCGCTGCCAACTTTTTGCCTGCCTGCCTGCCTTCCTGATTGCCCCCAACTGCTTCTGCCTGCCAACCTGATTACCCCCTAACCAATACCCTGCCAGGCTAATTGATATTTAACTGCACCCCTGCCAGCCTTTTTGCCCCCAACTTCCTTCCTCTGTTGGCAGGGTCTCCCCAAACTACTCTCCCCTGCAGCCTTGACCACCCTCAACTGCCCTCCCTTGCAAGCCTGATCCCTCCCAACTGGCCTCCCCAGTACGCCTAGTCCCCCCCAACAGCCCTCCCAAGTAGGCCTGGTTACCCCTAACTGCTCTCCCCTGCAGGCCTGACCCCCCAACTGCCCTTCCCTGCAGGCATGGTCATCCCCAAACTCCCCCCTCTGCTGGCCTGGTCACCCCTAACTGCCCTCCCCTGCTGGCATTCTTGTGGTGGCCTTCTTCTGTCCACATGAGAGCAGGATCTTTGACCACATGGGGGCAGCCATTTGTGTGTTGGAGTGATGGTCAATCTGCATATTACTCTTTTATTAGATAGGATAGAGGCCTGGTGCATGGCTGGGGGCCAGCTGGTTTTACCTGAAGGGTGTCCCTTGGGGTGTGGGGTGGCCTGGGCTAAGGGCCTGTGGTGATTTGAAGGCCAGCCATGTCTCCAGCATCCCAAGCAGAGGCCCTGGAACTTGGGATTTATTTATCTTTTACAATTGAACCTTTGTATCCTGGAGCAGACCCAAGCCTTCTGCTCCCTCTGTGGTGGAAGCCATTTCTGTTGGGATTTATTTAGTTCTCAACCAAGTTGTTCATGGAAACAAAATGTCTGGGTTCTTGACCAAAACTTTCATTTTAAATCTGACAATCCCTTCATGCTGTTACCTCAGCATGACAAAAAACATCTCTAGGCAGCAAACAAAGGAGGAAATGCTTTTGTTACTGGGTTAAAGTAATTATTTAATTTAATAGTTTTGTGCTAAGTTAACTATTAGCACAATTTAAAAACATAAAGAGGCTATCAAGAGTGCTAATGCTGCTAAGGATGTGAAGGAAACAATGATCAAATGTAATTGAAGAGGTAAAAAACAAACAAACCAACCAAGAAAAAAAATCTGTTGTTGATTTGGCTAAACAAGCAGATAGCCAGTGATATCTGAAAAAGTGAAGATACCTCCTACTGACCTGAACGATACCCCTGGAAAGTGCTGAAAGAGATTCACTTAAGGCTAATAACAAGTGGTTCAATAAATTTAAGAAAAGAAGTGCTTATTTATAGATAAAACAGTATACTAACTATATACTATCCTATCTAATAAAAGAGTAATATGCAAATTGACCATACTTCTGATCAAGCCATGTCCACAGCCATGCCAACCAGCCAATCAGGAACAAATTATATAAATAAACCCCAACCAAATGGCTGCGGCCACTGAGACCAGGAGAGAGGCTTGGGTTTCCCAGCAAGGAAAGTCACGCTTTCTACCTGCAGTTGCCAGCCTAGGCCTCCACTCAATGCTACAAAGTTTCAGTTATAGAAGATACATAATCCCAACAGAAATGGAACCAACCACGGAGCTGAAGAGAACAGAGGCTACGATGGAGGAAGTCGAACTTCTGCAGCCCTGGCCAAGGCCTCCAATCTAGGCTACAAAGTTTCAAACAAAAATGGCTGTTGCCACAGAGCAAACAGAAGGCTTGGGTCTGCTCCAGGCTACAAAGTTTCAATTGTAGAACATAAATTAATTCCAGATCCCAGGGCCTCTTCTTGGGTCGATGAGGGGCATGGCTGGCCTGAAATCTCCCATGCTACCCCATGCCCGAAGAAACCCCCACCCTGATCCGGAACACCCTTCAGAGCAAATCAACTGGCCCCCACATGCACCAGGTCTCTATCCTATCTAATAAAAGAGTAATATGCAGATTGACCATCACTCCAACAGACAAGAGAGCTGCCCCCAAGTGGTCAAATATCCTGCCCCCATGTGGGCACAAGATGGCCACCACAAGATGGCCAGCAGGGGAGGACAGTGAGAGGTTCCAGGCCTGCAAGCAAGGGCAGTTGTGGGCCATTAGGCCAGCAAAGGAGGGCAGTTGGGAGGGACCAGGCATTCAAGGGAGGGCAATTGGGGGTGATCAAGCCTGCAGGGGAGGGCAGTTAGGGATGACCAAGCCAGCAGAGGAGGAAAGTTGGGGGCAAACAGGCTGGCAGGGGAGCAGTTAAACATCAATTAGGCTGGCAGGGTAGTGGTTGGGGGGTGATCAGGCTGGCAGACAGAAGCGGTTAGGGGCAATCAGGGAGGCAGGCAGGCGAGCAGTTTGGATCTAGCAGTCCTAGATTGTGAGAAGGATGTCTGACTCCTCATTCAGGCCTGATCCTACCGGGATGGGGCCTAAACAGGCAGTCAGACGTCCCTTGAGGAATCCCAGATTGGAAATGGTGCAGGCTGGGCTAAGGGACACCCTCCACCCCCCTATGCATGAATTTCATGCACAGTGCCTCTAGTATATATATAAGAAAGGTGGAAACAGGGAGTCATTTGTGGGCTTGGAATGGATTATTTTAATTTACATTATTTCTAGTGGGAAAAATTGATTCTGATTTTGAACAAATCACTTCTCACAAATAATCTTGTATATATTTAGAGGCCCTGTGCATACATTAGTGCATGGGTGGGGTCTGGCCAGCCTGGCCAGCGGGAGGGGACATGGGTGGTTGGCTGGCTTGCCTGTTGGTTGAACTCCTGGTTAAGGGGACAATTTGCATATAAGCCTTTTATTATATAGGATATACACTGAGTGGCCAGATCATTATGCATTCAGAGATCATAATGATCTGGCCACTCAGTGTATACTGACCTTGAATCCTATGGCTTCCCCACATTCATTTTTACTTCCCAGACTTTGTCAATTTCTTTGAATTCCTTTTGGTATAAAGAGAAACTGAATTCTCTTTTACCCCATTTCCCAGTCCACTTCCCCAGTTTTTGATCCAAAAGCATCACTGTCAACAGATTCTTGTGTCTCTTCGGAAATGTCCCATCCCACATATACAAGAACCAAAATTACTTCAGCATGTACTACATAGAGTTTTACACTTGACCGGTCCCTAACCCCACCTTTCTGGGAGCATACAATTTTATTAGCATCTACAATTAATGTGGAGGCATAATGAACAACAATA
The DNA here is from genome assembly GCA_027563665.1 of Antrozous pallidus. Lineage (NCBI taxonomy): Eukaryota > Metazoa > Chordata > Mammalia > Chiroptera > Vespertilionidae > Antrozous > Antrozous pallidus. Next base: position 76,843,837 of record CM050508.1, read on the forward strand.
ACATTGTTCTCAAATATATTCATGTGCCATTTAATAACGTTTTAAACAAGGATAGACCACGTGTGGTTAGTCCCATAATACTATAATGGAGCTAAAAAATTCCTATCACCTAATGTCACAGTGCAACACACTACTCAGGTGTTTGTAGTCATGCAGGTATAAACTAATATACTGCTCTGCCTGTCGTAGGAAAGTATAGCACATACAATTATGAACAGCATATAGTACTTGATAGTAAACAACTATATTACTGGTTTATGTATTTATTATATTATACTTTTAATAGTTATTTTAGAGTTTACTCTTTCTACTTACATAAAAAAAAGTTTGTTGTAAACAGTGTGCCATGTTAAACTGGCAGCAACCTCATACATCTCCTGTTTACCATATCTGTTAATTGCATTACTTTCTCTTAGGCTTGACTTTATCTCTGTAGCTTTGTACAGTAATGTGTTGTACAGTCTGTAGTGTGAGAGCTAAAGGCTCTATCATGTAACCTAGTTGTGCAATAGCTTTTACCATCTAGGCTTGTGAAAGCGCACGCTATGATTGCACAATGACAAAATTGCCACATGACTGTACTATATTTGCGTTCTCTATATTTCCAACACCCAAAGTGAAATAATACACTTTCCAATGCTATTTGACAATATGACTTAATGGAAAACTCTGAATATTATGAACATTTTATATTAATTACACTAGAGTATTAAAATGTGGGATTATATATATTCTGTTCCGCAATTAGTTCTATGGGCCATTGATTTTCAGTCTTGGCTGTACATTGGAATTACAAATACAAATCAATACAAATACTGATGTTTGGGCTCCACCCCAGAGACTCTAATTATATTGATGTGACATATGGAATGGCAAGGGATTTTTAAAATCCCCCAGGTGATTTTAATGCAGAGCCAATTTGAGAATCACTGTTTTAGACCCTGCTCATACATTTTCCTAATAGAATATCATATATATATATATATATATATATATATACACACACACACACATACACACACACACACATATGTGTGCCTTCAAACATGTCTAAAATATTATAAATACAGATAGTTTGTATTTGTAATTTTAATTACTAATGTTATGGATCCAAAAATTAAATAACTTGGAAACATAAAATCTGAATAACCTTACGTAAGGCAATTAACCTTTCCATGTTACTGTTTCTGAATGCCCCAAATGAATATCTTAGAAATGAACTGTAACTTGTTCTTAAAAGATAAGTACAGAACTCTTTAAAATATAAAATATGATACAAATGTTTAGACAAAAAAATACAAATAGGATTTAGGGTGAAAAACTAAAAAAGTATGGATTGTATTGATACTCATTACCACTTCTTAACCTCTGCAGTCATGGATAATTGCTTGAAGTCAATGCTTTAATATTAAGTCACATTATCTATTTGTCTGGTCCATTCTGATTTTTCTTACATTATATATTCTAAAACTTTAAAGAAATATTTTAAAATAATGAAAGAAGCTCTGGCCAGTGTGACTCAGTTGGTTAAGCATCATCCCATTCACCAGAAAAAAAAATGTTTTGACTCAGAGTGCATGCCTGGGTTGCAGGCTCAAACCCCAATAGGCAGCTGATCTCTCTCTCTCTCTCTCTCTCTCTCTCTCTCTCTCTCTCTCTCTCTCACACACACACACACACACACTCCTTTCCTTTTCAGAATAATTTTTTAAAGTAATAATGCAAGAAACACATTACAAGGACTACATAAACCAATGTTATAAATAAAGTAATAGATTCAGAAGAGTTTGTTTTATTTACTAAAATGAAGTAACCATTTAAATAGTATAGTACCAAACCCTATATTTTTAATGGTTGTTTAAATTCCAACCATTCTGATATATTCTTGATTGTCTGAGATGTGTAGAATGATACAATAAAATTCTGTAGATTTTAAGAAAATTTTAAAATTTAAAGTTATATATGACAAGGGCAAAAAAGGATCTATAATAAAACAGCATACAACACAGTGTCAGACATTACATTCTGAGTCATCATTAGCAGGTAGACAGGCATGAAGGAAGAAAGGAAAGAAGAAAGGGACGAGAATGCAGGGGTATCTATCTATCTATCTATCTATCTATCTATCTATCTATCATCTATCTATCATTTATCTATCTATCATCTATCATCCAGCTATTTAGTTGAAAAATGTGTTTGAAACTTATCTTCAGAATTTCTACAGAAATGTAGAATATTCTGGAGTGTGATCTGTATATAAATTCCCCTTTTGTCATTTTATAGCTTTATAAGATTGAAAAAGTAACTTAAACTCTAAAACTTTTGTTTCTTGTGTATTTAAATGCATGTAATAATGCCTCTTACAGATGTTAGGAAGATTGAGTGTGATTTTATTTATGAAAATGTTTAGCTAAGAAGTAGACTGAGTTCTCAATGGATTTTCATTATTTAATTTTTATAATTATATATAAATCACGTTTGCTTTTATAATACTATTTGAATCTCAATGATATAAGATGCATTTTGAAGTAAAGTAGAGCAACCATCACCAAAGAGCTGATCTTCTCCTTTAGTTCATTTATTTCACCAGTCTAAACGGTTAAACACTTCATTGTTGTTTTTTTTTTAATATGCCTGAGAATAAGGAGTGTACCTAAGTATATTAAAGGGAAATAAATGTGTTTAAATTGTATTCTAGCATGTATAATTTTATTATTTTTATGTTTTTGAATTTATGTAATCTTGATGATTTAGACCCCTGCTATTCAGTATGTTTCATAGATCAAGAACAATGTTATAACTTAAGAGCTTGTTAGAAATCCAGATTTACTTAATCATTATCTCTATTTAGCAAAATTCTCAAGTCATATATAAGTGTGCATGTTAAAATTTAAGAAGCACTGTTTTAGACTATGTACAATTAGATATTATTCAAAGAAATTTTAAAAATATATGATCTAAACATTAAATAAATTCTATTACATGCATTCTGAAACTGGCTCATATGTACATGGATTTGTTGTACAAAGCATTAAATCAGGAATAAAGGTATACTTTTTTATATTGGCTGTGCCATTTAATGGTAGTGAAAATTCATCAAGTTCATAAACTTCAAAGAGTCTCTGTTTTGTCATTTGTAAAGTAAAGAGCGAGTTAATACCTCTCCTGATACTCATTGAGATTGTTTAGATGTTCCAGTGAGATGGCACTTTATTAATTGTCAAGGTTTGTATGTTGTGCACTATCATGATTTATGAAATTGGAGTAGCTGACTATAGTTAGATTATGAATAAAGATCTTGGGGAGAAAGACAAGATGACAAATCCAGAGTTTGATTGATAACCATTTCCTTTTGCTGCTTTATAGCATAAATAGAAGGTGGCCTAGGGAGAAAGTGTTCTAAAGAGAAGGGACGTTTTGGATAATTTTAATGTTCATTTGTTGTCATTAATTGGTGCTTTGTGTTGAGTTTGTATGGATGAACCAGACAATTGCTTTGTAATTAGCTTGTGATGAAAATATGACCTATAACAACATAAAACAAGACAGAAAGATGAATTTCATTCATTATCTGACTTCAGTTTTCCTAGAGAATATTTTTGAGTTAGAATTTAATCAAATTCAGAGGAAATGTTATATGCCTTGGAGTTGGCCGAGCAGTGAGGATACTGTGAGGGAGGTTTCCATGGAAGTCAACAATGAAACTCTGGTTCTTTCTGTTACAGATAAGAAAACTTGTGGACCCCATGAATTCCAGTGTAAAAACAATAACTGTATTCCAGATCATTGGCGGTGTGATGGCCAAAATGACTGCAGTGATAATTCGGACGAAGAAAACTGTAGTAAGTAACACTTCCTTGAGAATGTTGAGAGCTGGCAGCCTATTCAGAATGCCAGATAGCAATTTTTAGCTCTGTGAAGGTATGAATATGAACCTATCTTTTCTGCAGCTCACGTTTTTATACATATATTCACATTTGGACAAGAATATTCAGAGTAAATTGACCTGAATTTCAAATGGTAGAATTTTTTAAATGCTCACCCTGGGAATTATGTCCTTATAGTTATCAGAATTGGTATGAAAGTATCATGAGGCTTAATGCACCCCATTAGTATGCAGTAAAGGAAGTGCTTGATGCATGCTCATACAAAGAGCTGAGTGATATGGAGACAGCACAAAACATACCATTCTTCAACGGATGGTATTCATTTCATTTCAGTCACAAATTCTTTCCCATTACAAATCCACCCATGAGTTTCTTTCAGGGAAATTCATTTATTCTCTCTGGAGTGGTGAACACCATATTTATTCAGGATGCTTTTCTCTGAAAACAGAATAACACTGTTATCATTATCTGCCTCCTGCATCTCTATGTAGTAAATTCAAAACATAATAATTATCAAACAAATTTATTTTCTAAAAAGTATGGGGATATGTAAAATGCTGACAGTATTTCTGCATTCTAGCATGAATTTCAGAATATATTTCTTACTGGTACTTTCTTACATTGTGGTTTAAACAAAAAAATCTATATAATCATGTTTAACTTAATATAATCAAATTCTATTTATTAAATATTTAAATTCTTCTATTTCCAAAAAGGATTTAATGATAACAATAATATCTACTTTTATAAATGGGACTAAGAGAACTCATTTCTCAAGACACAGGAAACAAAATAGGAATTCTTATATTAAAGCATAATGTTTTATTATATAAAAGCACACAGTATAGTTGTATCCATAATAAGCCAGATAGCTATTCAGTTTGCAAAATATCAACTAATCTTTTGAATAACTTTCAAAACAACCTGACTAGTGTTTGAGTATTAGGTACATTAAGTATGAAAACTCTGGGTTTTTATTACTACGGAATACTCTGAATACAGAAATCTTTATTACTCTCTCTTTACATAGATATCTCCCATCTGATATTACTCTTTAGAAAGGCAGAAAGCATTGCAGAGAGTCATTTGTATGTTCTAAATTCCTTAAATTGGTAATTAAAAAATATTTAAATGGCATGTTCTCAGATTCTGTTCAGTGAAATAAAAATCTAATGGAATAAGGTAGGTAGAAAAAGGAGAGTAAGTACAGAAATAATTTTATATACTTTCTATTAAAATTATTTGTATTTTAGAGCTTAAATATAACAGATAACTATGCAGTTTGAGATATATTTAGTGTTAATTGTGTATAATATACCTGAGAGAAAATGACCTATAACTGAAGTTATTGAGAGCAATATTAACCTTCAATATTGGAGGTTAAATCTTAGAAAACCTCTATTCCAATGTGTGAGATGCTAGGTTAGAGCTGTAATGAGAAAAGGAAGGGAAGCACTGAGAGTTGAGATGCCTGCTTCTGAGTGTCTGGGCTTCCTGAGTGGCTGACTACCATGTTGCTGACATTTGCAGCCTTTGACGAAAGAAAACAAGGAGAAGGGACATGGCCTCTTACTTGTCACAGTAAAAACTTCATGGTCAATCATTGTAGCCACAGAGGCCTTAGGAAAAAGCAAGATAGGTGGTTTTGATATCAAGGATTGCCTTGAAAAATGCCCAATTTTGTGTGACTCTCTGCGGGTCCTTTTCATTTTGAGCTAATGACCTAAGACAAGTAATATTGACGAATGTGAAGAAGAGAGATGATAAGGAATTAGAATAAAACACATTAGAGTAGTGATATGGAAGAAAAGAAAGCATACCCAGGACAAATATAAGAGTTGGGAACATGTTAAATATATTAAAATACATAATAGGAGGATAGAGGGATCTAGATAAAAAGTTGTGTTTGAAGATACCATTTTGAATAGTCCAGAAGAAAAAAGGTTTAAAGATTGAAAACTGCAGCAGTTCTACATAGAGAAACTGAGTCTATGAAGAATGAGAAGAGATTAGACATATAGAAGTCAGACTTAGAAGAAAATACTGTTGTATTAAAATGCTATCAAGATATTTCTAATTTCTCATTATCTATTGAAACTATTATAATTTTGTATGTGTAATTATAATAAAATTGCTATAATTATACATATTTAATTACTAGATATTATAATTACTATCTATATATATTTTATTATAACTTTATATTATATTACACAATTATGTATATAATTATTATATACTGTGTATATAGATACAACAATATACATAAAGGGAAGTGGTATGCTATTATCATCTTTTGTAAGCCAATATTAAGTAGTGAAACATGCTCAAAGAGATAATGAATCAGCCTTATAGTTCAAAAACAAATGCAATATGGGGTTTTTCTTACATAACAGCATTCTCTCAGCCAATGCTTCCTATATTCCATTGCCTCATGTATTTATCACATTTATCTTACATTCCTATTTAAGTAGCTGGAGATGGTCTAGAGTGGTGCTATGTACCAGAGCCTAGCATAGTGCCTGACACATATTTATAATATTACTAGTGTATTCTTACTTATTTTATGCAGAATATTTCATTCATGTATTTGATATCTGAAGAGATATCTCTGTCCTTATCTTTATATTTGTCTCTGTGTTCTTATTGAACGACAATAATTCCTAAGGGATAAGGCCTATATCTAACTCAGTTTGTACACTCTTAGCAGAACATAATCGAATGGACATCTTATACATTTCAATAATAATAAGACAGAAGACAAAACAATCAAATATCACTCAGCATGAGATATAAGAAAAATGTATGTGTAAATGCATACAAAAATTCCTATTTTAGAGTTATCCTATCTAATAAAAGAGTAACATGCAAATTGACTGTTCCTCCGCTATGCTACCAGCCAATTAGGGCAGGGGGTGGGCAGGGGGCAGGGAAGGGCAGGGGGTGGTGCAGGGCCAGGGCGGGGCAGAGCAGGGGACAGGGTGGAGTAGGGCTGGGGTGTGGCTAGCACACAGGGGGCAAGGCCGGCAGGGGTGTGGCCACAGTGCAGTGAAATCAACCACCATGCTATAAGTGCTGACCTCAAGGTACTTAAGGGCCGGCCCTCCTTACACTTATGATGCCTGAATCACATGCAAATGAGCACCCAGGGTCCCTGCATGCCCTCCAGCCCAGCACCCATGATGGGAGTAGGGGGGCTGCTGCCAGTCTCTGGGATGGGCAGAGACCACGGTGGCCACCACCGGGTGGAGAAAATTCACAGTGCTCTTGGTTTGTGCAGGATATTGGGAGCACCAAGAATTCTGGGAAATGTAGTTCTTCTGCTTGAGCTTGGAAGCAGCCGGGGGAAGTTCACAGCTTCACTTGATGTTTCACCTAAACCCAGGTCACAGCCCCAATATGTTTACCACGGAGCTCAGATAATTGGTCAATTCAGTGAAAATGGGACAGAAAAACTCATTAAGGAACAGCAGCTCGCTGAATCTGTTCAGTCATATCCTATCTGAGCCAGATGTCAGACACATCACAGGATCAAAGCCTTTGGGTCCAGGAGAAGCTTAAAAGGACACAGACTTTTCCATTTGCTCTGCTCTTCCCTCCACAGGATTATCTTCTGACACAGCAAGTTCAGAGTTCTCTGGTGATTGCAAGGACCTAGGTCCTCATTGCCTCCTCTCCCACCCTCTGCTGCTCCTTAAAATAATCGATCATCCCTCTTTTGGGGGAAAGGAAGGGACACATTAAAGAAGTCTTCTCTAAAGGGATGCTTATGAAAAAAAATGTAGAAAGGACTACAAGAGAAGAGTGTTTTCTTTAGTAGACAAAGCAGCTCTATTAGGCAACAGGTTTGGGAGCCCTGACAGCCTGAGCCCACACTGGCTACCTACAGGGGCGCTTGCACTTCCACCAAGCTTCTCTGCTTTACATTGCAACATGGTCTTCTTGGTGAATCCAATCCGTAATGAAAAACTCCTGAACTACCCTGTGTTTTACAGATGGTTTTTTAAAATTGTCCAACTGATGGCTCACCCCCTTGGGCAGGCTGAGGGGGAGCTATCAGTTGGATGTCCTGTAAGGGCTCCCAGTATGTGAGAGGAGGCAGGTTGGGCTGAGAGACACCCCTCCCCCATGCACAAATTTCATGCACCAGGCCACTAGTACTAAATAACTTTTGTTTTAATGACTGTATTGTTGTTTGTTTTAGCCCCCCAAATTATCACTACTCATTCCCAATCAATCCAAATAAGATGAAAAAGCTTTTTCTTTTTTAACATAGAAAAAAACACACACACACACTTCTCATTTTTGCTCACTGATCATTATCTTTTTTAGTCCAAGAGCCAAAATATTTGTTTCCTTGCCTTTGCATTTTTATTTTTTGTTGCAATTTCCCCCTTTTCTTTAAATAAGAAAACCAATATAATCTCATAGATTTTATAAATTAGTAACGCATTTTTAAAGTTGCTTTTGGACTTCCTTGTTTATGAGTCTGATTTAATGAATTTAATCTTTAAAACTGTGTTCGAAACACTCTAGGCATAGATGTGAGAATAGTTTAAATAGTAGTGGAGTTGTTAAATGCCAACTTTGTTTTGTATTTCACATGCTTTATACTTTCTCATATTAGCATGAGCTAGTCTGTTATTTCATCATCATCTACTGATCATTTCCCTTGTAAAGTTTTCAGCAGGGCCACTTGGCTTCAGCAATTATTTCTACTCTTAAAAACAAGAAAATTTTATTGTCATTGAAATTTTTTTCATAATCTAGATTAAAGATTTCAAATATTTCAAAAAATCTCAGTATCTATACCATTTTTATCAGTAGCAAATAGAATATATATGACATGAGAACCAAGATGGCGGCATAGGTAAAACACCAATCTTGCCATCATACTCAGCAATTTTAATACTACAAATTAACGAAAGAACAAACACCATCCAGAATCACCAGAAAGCTCGCCGAGTGAAAATTCCACAAATAAAAGTGAAAATAAGACACTGTGACTCGAAGGAGCAGCAGCAGACAGCGTGGAAAGATTCCTGCAGAGAGAGGTTTGGAGCGCGCGCCAGCGGAGAGGGCGGGCGGCTGAAAACCGGCAAGTTTTCTCGATCGGGGAGACAAAGACGTCCCACTGGACTGATTCTCCAGGTTTGGGTGAAGTCCAGAGAACCCACTATCATACAGGGTGAAAACTGGACAGTGGGAGGGCACGCTGAAGCTCGGGTGCTGCAGGGTTCTCCCAGCTTGTGGAGAAGGCAGCTTGCGCGTGAACAGCTCAGCTGCGTGACCGCGTACAGAGCGCTCTGCGACTTGCTCTCTCATTTGGAAAACCGTCAGTCTGCTTTGTTTTACGTCCCTGGGTGAGACATTGGGTGTGCAGAGTCATTTGGGGAGAGTCTGAATTCCCCAGCAGCCGGTGGAGCTCGGCAGCGGCTCTCTCTCAGAGGTGCTGGTGGCCATTGCCCTCGGCGCAGGGTCTCTGGTGCCACACAGGGCAGAGCTAACACTGTCTGCTTGGCCTGGAGACTCTGCGCATCCAACCTGAGCACAGCTGAGCTTCACAGACAATTGGCCTGGAGGTCAATCCCTCCAAGTGCTAACAACGATTAACTGAGCTTAACTTCAGCAAGACTGTGCAACCCATATCCACCTCAGGTAACTGGGGAGGCTGAGCCACTGTCCCTAGTAGGAAGTCTACCACACAAAGCTAATTGACCAACTCAGGGAAGCAGCCACCATGCAGCGACATGGAAAGAAATCAGATGTGAAAGAAGTGGAGGAAAATAAACGACTGGACATGGAATTCAAAACCACGGTTATAGGGTCTTTCAAGAGGCTCTGACAAAAGGTCGAGGCCTATAAGGAAATAAGCAAGACTACAAAGGAAATGAATGAGTCCTACAAGGAAATGAATGAGACCCTCAAGGATATGAACGAGACCTGCAAGGAAATTATCAAGACCAGTGTGGAAATGATCAAGACCAACGTGGAAATGAATGAGTCCTACAAGTAAATGAAGGAGACCATCAAGGATATAAAGGAGACTCTCAAGGATTTGAAAAAGGACCAACCAGAAATTAAGCATACACTGACTGAAATAAAAAATATTATAGACCTAAAAGTGCTCTGGAGCACCCCAAGAACCAAGTTAAAGATGTGAAATACAAAGAGGGAAAATCCACTCAGCTGAAAAAGCAAGAATCCAAAAGAATCCAAAAAATTGAAGATAGTGTAAGGGGCCTCTGGGACAACCTCAAGCATACCAACATCCGAATTATAGGGGTGCCAGAAAAAGAGAGAGAGCAAGACAATGAAAATCTATTTGAAGAAATAGTGACCGAAAACTTCCCACACCTCGTGAAAGAAATTGACTTAGGAGTCCAAGAAGTGCACCGAACCCCAATATATAGGAACCCTAAGAGGACCACACCAAGGCACATCATAATTAAAATGCCAAGAGCAAAAGACAAAGGGAGAATATTAAAAGCAGCAAGAGAAAAACACTTGGTTATCTATAAGGGAGCACCCATACGATTGTCAGCGGATTTCTCAACAGAAATGATGCAGGCCAGATGGGAGTGGCAAGAAATATTCAAAGTGATGAACAGCAAGAATCTACAACCAAGATTACTCTATCCAGAAAAGCTATCATGCAGAATTGAAGGCCAGATAAAGTGCTTCGCAGATAAGAAAAAGCTATAGGAGTTCATCACTGCCAAACCAATATTATATGAAATGCTGAAAGATATTATTTAAGAAGAGGAAGAAGAAAAAGATAAAAGTGTAAATTAGGAACAACAAAAACACATCTATCAACAAATGAATCTAAAAATCAAGTGAATTAATAAGCTGATGAACAGGATAAACTGGTGAATGTAACAGAATCACGGACATAGAGAGGGAATGGACTGACAACTCTTGGGGAGAAAGAGGGTGTGGGAAGTGCAGCAAGAGACCGGACAAAAATCATGCAACTATGGGAGAGGACAGTGGAGGGGGGTGAGGGCGGAGGGTGGGATGGGTACCAGTTGGAGGGGAACTATAGGGTGAAAAAAAAGGGAACAATGTAATTAATAAACTGCACAATAAAGAATATATACAACATGTATCTCTTCTATGTAATTGATGTACAAAAAATTTCCTCATATCTTTTCATTATTAGGAACTAACAATTCAATAGATGTAAAAATGCCAAGTAATTTGATCAAGTAGATTAAGGTTTATATTTAGAGAAAAGCTGTCTGTCTTATTTGAATTTCTAGTACTTTCACACTGAATTTATATCAGAAGATTATTTGTATAGCATGTCAGTTATACTAATTGTATTCTAAGAATTATTCTCTGATGCTTACGTTCACATTCCTATAACTTTCTAATTTACCACCAAGGGATTATGATAATACTCGAGGCCTGGTGCACGAAATTCATACACGGGCAGGGTCCCTAGGCTTGGCCAGCAATCAGAGCCAATCAGAGCCTTCCATCTACTGGCCAGGGCCTTTCTTCCCTGGCTGCCAGCCAGGACCTGCCTTTATTCCGTGCTGCCCCCCTGGTGGTCAGTACACACCATAATGAGCAATCAAACTCCCTGTCGGTCAAACTTCCAAGGGGACACTTTGCATATTAGGCTTTTATTTAGATAGATTTGTTGCCTAAAATAAGAAATCTCTATGACAGCTAATGAAGTATATTTATATAATAACTAGAGGCCTGGTGCATGAAATTAGTGCACAGGGGTGGGGGATGTCTCTTAGCCCAGCCTGCATCCTCTCCAATCTGGGAACCCTCAAGGGATGTCCAATTGCCCATTTAGGCTCGTTCCTGGTAGGATTATGATGATGGCATTGAGAATTGCAAGTGTCTGCTTTATGACAGCTGGAGTTGTAAACATTGTACAAATAGTAAGTCATTTTAGTGGATAGTATTATTAAACACTGGGCACTTGGCTTCCTTTCTCTAATCCACCCAACGCTGGTGATACTAATGGGAGAAAGGCTATATAGAGTGTCTATAAAAATATAATAATTTACTTTGATGATGGTGGATAAAGGTTCTGAACCATGAGATACACTCATCAAAGAATGGTAATGGTAATGGTAACCCAACAAAAAACAGTACCTTTATTTACCTATTATCTTTAACCATCTTAATGTGCAATGATAAAGAGTTTTGTTTTCACTTAGATGAAAAAGCAGAAAGACAGGGTAGGCAGCCATCTTAGTCTTATCTTTTCCCTTCACCCCCAACCTCTCATAATAATTAACATAGAGCAAATAGGTTTTCCAGATTTAAGTTTGTCTTTTCTTTTTGTGTTTGTAAGATGGTTGCTTTTTATCTTCCCTTCAGAATGTTGCCATTTTATTCAATGCATTCCCCAAGCCTTCTTCTCTCAGCTCTTATCTTATACTGGAGCAGAGTTAAAGTTGTCTAAGGCCAGGCCACATGACCAGTAAGAGGTGGTGACTTAAGAAAGGGGTTCCCCTAAATCAGCTGCCAAGAGAGTGAAGGTCAGTCCCATTATGTTCCCCTCTGCTGGAAGCACCCACCACCCGAGGCCTTGGAAAGCTACATTTTCAAAGCTACACACTCTCATTCCACCACAACAAAGCTTTCCCAGAGCACACAACACAGCGCCCTCTTCCCCAGTCCCTAGAAAAACAGCACTACCAGGCCTGCAGCCTTCCACAACCCTGGGTCCCTCTGGACATCCAAGTGCTCTGGTTCAGAAGTGGGGAGTCAGGTGAAGGAAAGCTGAACTCCAGGCAATTTTCAAAATCTGGGGAGAGTCCAGATTTCTGATAAGCTGAACCTCGCCCAATCACCACCCAAGTCCTATAGCACCACAGCCATGCTGGCCACTTGAAGGCATTGCAAGTTTCAGTGCTCCCTGCAAGAGTTGGCATTCTCTGCATCCGGGCAGCCAGAATGAAAGGCAATCCTCAGCCCTCTGGCAATGCTGTCCCTCCTGAATTAGACATACACACCTTGGTATTTCTGTTTTCTGCTCAGAGAGAGGGAGAAATGGAGGATGGGAGTGGGGACATGAGGGAGTAGGATGTGTGATTCCTGGAGAGAACAAGTAAGGGCTGGTTAGTCATCTCTGCCCAGGACAGAGCCCTGTTTAGGGACAGCTGGCCTGCCCATAGCTTTGTTGTCAGCACAGACTGAGCACAAACACGCCCCCTAAAATCATCACAACTGGCCAAGAAGCCTCTAACAGCCCCTTAACAGCCCCAACCTTTTGGCAGAAGGAAGAAACTTGTATACAGGCAATCAGGCACCTTGTGCTGCGATTTGCCTCTGAGAACAGCTTTAAAAGCCAGAATAATGATGATCATTAATTAAAATAATTAATAGTATTTTGTTTTCTTCCAAGTCTTTGAAAAAATGAAATTCAGGTTTTCAACCAATCCCCTAATATTTATATTCACCTGTGGCTTAGCGGGTGTGTGTGTTTGTGGGGGAATTGGTGCTCAAGGTGGGCAGCGGAGCACAAGAAAGGTGCAGAGGCATGCTGCAGGGAGGGAGCAGTCTGGGGACCCAGGTCCCCAATGCCATTTGTGAGGCTGCGGCACCTGCCCACCCACCCACCTGATTTGTAGATGCAGATTCCATGACATTGAGCAATGGCCAGGCATGGTTCAAGTCCAGGTCCTGGGCACCACTTCCCTGCCCCTGTGCCCAACATCCAGCCAGACTCTTTGCCTGCAGCACTGGCCTCACCCCTTTTGGCATCAATGCTTTGTCCTCCCCTTCCTCCTGGTCTTTAAACCACTGGGGCCAGCCAGCGACAACATCTCTTCTTGGGAATTGTGCAGTGTGGCCATGGCTGGCAGTCCCTGAGCATAGCAACAGTAGCTGGGGGGGTGGAGGTACGGTGGCTGGGCTGGCCAGCACTCCCTGCTGCTTACACTCCCTAGGACTCAGGGCTTCGGAAGCTGCAGTGTACGTACCACCACCACCACCACAACTGTGATTGAGCTGCTGCCTGCCATGCTCCCCACTTCAGCTCATCCTCCTGTTCAGGGCCTATTGAGCTAGGCCAGCTGGGGGTGAATTGGGAGTGGTATGAGGGAGTGGGAGATGGGGCATGGATCAGGCTGGTTAGCTGCTACAGTGCATATCATAGCCACCGGTCAATCTGGCCATTCTGGTTATTCCACCCTTATGGTTGCTGGGCTTTTATATATATAGAAGACTAGAGGCCTGGTGCACGAAATAGGTGCACCGGTAGGGTCCCTAAGCCTAGCAGGCAATCAGGACTGATCTGTGGGGCAATTGGCAGGGCAATCGGGGCGCCCTCACTGCCACCTACTTTGGCTTGTCTGGTATCACCCATTCACAGGCCCCAGCCTCCATCACCAGTCATCTCCCTCTGCAGGGCAACTGGCAGGGTGATTGGTAATCCCCCCTCTGGAACCCACCTTGGCTGAGTTCCTGCATTGAACGTCTGCCCCCTGGTGGTTAGTGCATGTCATAGAAACTGGTCATTTCACCAGTTGTTCTGCTGTTCAGTTGATTTGCATATTAGGCTTTTATTATGTAGGATACTCAGTGGAGAAATTGGAGTCTGTAAACCTTTCTGCTCTGCACTAACAATATGGCTTTAAAAGTCAGTTTTATTTTCTGAACCTAATTAGTTCAATTTTGTACAAGATGGCTTTCAAAGCTCTTTTTATTTCTGAGACTGTATGTTTTGCCTTCCCTAGTATCAATGGACATGACCAGTTCTCTTCGATTTTTATTAAATAAAATGGAAATTGTTAGCCATTTGTCTCTAAAAGTCACTTGAATTCTCAGAGATTTAACGATCCTCTCTGTAATATGCAAGTAATTACTTCCTCAGTATGGGAGTCAATAATATGGTCTAACGAAGAAGTACAGGCCCTGGTATCAGGTCATATAGGTTCAGATTTAGTACTAGCTCTTCTGCATATGGGGTGATTTGGGGTAAGTTTCTTGTCCTCTGTGCCTCAGATTGCTCATCAAAAAAGGGTCCAATAATAACACTACCTTTTAGAGTACTGAAGATTGATGAAGTAATTCAAGTATTTAGCATTAACTTTACCTAGTGATTAACACCAAATAAGCAATCTGATAGTAATTATTACTGTTACAAGTAGTTATACTCATATTAATAAAGTTGCTTTTTTAGATTCAAGTACTGTATATGTAAACATATGCAAGGCAAAAAGTAAAAGAAGCTATGTCTGTTATGCTCACACAGGAGTATTGAGACATGAAGAGGATCTTCCAGTTGGTAGCTTTTTTCAATTTTTCAAAATAGCAACTTGTGTTATTATATAGCCTGAAGTTCACGTTTTAAAATAAAGTGATAACAAAATGTTCCAATACATATTCCACTTGTCACCGTTCCCCCAGTGAACTCAGCAGGGATCTTTATGTAGAAATGTAGGAGCTTTCATGATACCAGGCATTCAAGATGTCACCCTGTAGCTAGAAACCAAGGGTTTATGAGAGCAGTATTCAAATGCAGGCTGAGTTATTCACAATCTTTATGTAGATTAGGCTTCACATGGATATTCCTTGAAAGTAATTTCAGTTACCTCTTTCTCCTTTGCCCAAATAAGAATATTGTTGTTTGTAAGTTAGCCATAAATACAGTTAACCAGTAGAGAAAATTCCTTTCATCATGCTGGATATCAGTTTGGTTTAGAGAACAAAAACTAAACAAGAGGTGATTCCCAGTAGTCATAGAGACTACTTGTAGGAGCAATTTTCTGCAATCCTACATTATTGTCCAGATGAAATACATTCCACTTAGGCCAGATAGCAAGGCATACTATTTGGCTTATGTCCTGTGTGGAATATGATAAGCATCATTAAATCAACAACTGGAAAATTAGCCAAATGACAGGTAGATTACATAGGGCATAAGTAAACAATTGTATAAACAAATATGCAGTTTTCAAATAAAAGAAGAAAAAAAAAGAACTTCCATCTGCCTCTTCAACTTGTATCCACTAGTCATGTCCAATAATACCCCCATGTGCCCTTCTTGTTCTATGAACTCTGGAGAATCTGGGAACAAAATTGGAGAATTAGAAAGTCATTAAAATATACTAGAGGCCCACTGCATGAAATTTGTGAATTCGTGCACTGGCAATGGGGAGGAAGGGACCTCCCTCAGCCTGGCCTGTGCTCTCTCTTAGTCTGGCCTTACCCCTTGGCTCGCTGCTCCTTAGTGCTTCCACAGAGGTGGGAGAGTCTCCTGCCACAACTGCTGCACTCCCCAGCTCTGAGCCCAGCTTCTAGCTGGGGGCTCCCCTTGTGAGAGTGCACTGATCACCAGGGGGCAGCTCCTGCATTGAGTATCTGCCCCCTCATAGTCAGTGTGCATCATGGTGACTGGTTATTCTGCTTGTTCTGCCATAATGGTTGCTTAGGCTTTTATTATATAAGATAGTAGAAAGTAAAGAACCAAAGGCTAGACTCCTCATTTAGGAAACAGCCCTGTGAGAACAGTTTCACAAAATGTCTTACTCCAAGTAAACACATAAAATGACTTAGAGTTCTAACAATTGGGAAAGATTACTGTTATATTATAATATGTAGATATTTTTATCCCTTTTATTTTACTTTGCTGCTGTATTTTTATTGAACAATGGGCTATTTATCTTTTGTCTTTGTTTCAGTTTGTTTCTATAATGCCACTTTCTATTCATGACTTTAGAAATAAATTGGAAAGGTCATAATATTATGTACTTCAGATGCTTCATGAAACATTTTTCCTAAATAATTTATTAGTTATAACCACTTTTTTAAATCAATGCTATCCCTCATGTTGTATGTCATGGGAATTGTAGAATGCAGTTGCACATAATAGAATAACCCTATGTTGTTGTTTCTATCCCCAGAGCCACAGACCTGTACATTGAAAGATTTTCTTTGTGCCAATGGGGACTGTGTTTCCTCAAGGTTTTGGTGTGATGGAGATTTTGACTGTGCAGATGGCAGTGATGAGGTAGGCAACTTTGCAACATTAAACAAAAACTAAAGTGGTATTTTAGAATCACATGTATAATTATTACTGAGTGTGACAAGAACAGCTCTGAAATGTACTTTGCTCCTGACACTCTGAGATCAGTATTATATCTAAGCTCATAGCTACACACACCCAGCACAGGGAATAGTGCTTGTGCTGCTATTGACAGTCAATTTTATAGTCTGTTTTACCTCAAGTGGTGAATGGCTTGGTTGGGAATAGGATGTTTGGAAACCTTATTCCCTCTAGCTGCTGCCCTGGCCATTAGTGGATGTGTTCATAAATTTGCTGCAGTATCCATAGGCAGGACTAATACTTTATGCAGTTAAAACAGTTTCTTCTCCCCAGTCTCTTTCTCCATAGATATAGTCTCAAAGATGTTGATGTGGGTCATCAATTTTCATGAAACCACAGGTTCAGTTTTGCTTACATGATGAATCACAATCCATTTATAATAAGGCCTGTGTATACACAGCTTAAGGGAAAAAGTTTAGAATTTCTCTGGATAATTATGTAAACTTAGGTTGTGCTAACATTTATGCTACTTCACACAATTCATTATGATTCTATGCATTTCACCTATTAATTACTCCATCCATGATGCTTTAAAAATAATACGTGATGTGTGGTTATAGTTTTTCTTAATCAAATCTAAAATGACCTGAAAACCAGTTTTTAATACCAGGAAGCATATCAGCAACAGTCATTTCTCATGATTTTCTCTGTTAATATCAGGAACACAGTCAGAGATGAAGGGCAAATGTGGTCCCTGACCCTCGATGGCCACTAGGGCCCCTTCTTGGGAACCTGACTCCCTGGTGCTCAGCTGCTTTGGTTGACATGCATATGTAGTTACCTCTCCTGAAAAACCTCCCACTGGCTATGGGCTGGGCCAGAGAAAATCTTCCAGGGGCCTCCAGAGATTTCTGTAGTTCCGGTCGAACTCCTTGAAGTATCTACTAAGCTCCTGCCTCTTTGGGAGAAATTAAAGGTCTTTACTATTTATAGAACCCACATGAATTATTTTGTCCCAATCTTCAGGCATTCTTATGAAGATTACACAATTCTGCATTACATCTCGCTATCTGGAAAAAATACCTCTAATGGAATTTGGTGCCTAGATTTTGGAAACCAATGGCTGTAACTTTTCACCTGGACACCAGAAAACCTAAACCTCCAGGTTGCAAAGGTTTCTCAGAAGTTGAAAAATATTATTTCTATTCATGGGAATTAAAGTCTTATATTCCTCAACTAAGTATTTATTTAGCATCTATTTATTTGAGGATTTTATTAAACATTCCCTTGTCAGGAAAAACACATTTCACACAAACTTCTTCATACCATGAAAATGTTTTGTTTTCTTTAAAAAAATATTTTTCTCAAGCCCCATTTAATCTATGAAACATCAAGAGGAGGTGATATATTGCTTAAGGCTTATATATGATTTCACCTTGCATGTTATTCAGGAAATGTCTAAGGTACATGTACAGAATCAAACATTTATTTTTCAAAAGTCTTATTCATGTTAGACATCTACTTTCAGGTCCTAGAAAGGAAATTAACAAAATGAGCAGCTAATATCGTGTCAAACCAGACAAGGCTATTAAGATGGTGTCCACAGTACTTAGAGGCAAACTTGAAGAGATTTCTAGTGCTGAAAGGGAAAAAATTGAGGATCATAAATAATAACATGGTTGCAATGGATTGAAATACAATAAATGTATACAAATACGTAAGCTTATAATAATTTTTAGAAAAATAAAAGGCTTATTTTTCACTTTGGAGGTTGTTAAGGTAATGACAGTCTTAATATTCAATCAGACAAATGTAGAATGTGGGATATTTTATAGAATAAATTATCTTTAAGTAGTAAATTTCATTTAAGAAACTAGGAAAATAAGAAATAGTCCCACATTAACAAAAAATTCAAACCAAATTCAATGTGCAGACCTTTTTTAGATTCTTATTGTACCAAGCAATAATTTATACAGTTAAGAAAACAATGAGATTTAGGGTAAAGATTAAGAATAACTTTATATTATGGAATTTTTGTTAATTATGTGATGTTAATTTTTTGATATTATTGTTTTTATGTTAAAATGGTTCAGAATGTAAATAATTGGGAAGAGGATGTATGGATGCATGGTGGGCACATGAGACTCATTATTCTAGTCTCTCTACTTTCTGTATATGTTAATTAAATACCCAAAAAGTAAACACACAACACACACACACACACACACACACACACACACATCAACTATATTTTATTGTAGACGAAAATCTTTTGATGATACAGGAAGTACCAAAATTACCACTGTTTTGTGCTGTCAATAAAGATACACCAGTATCATTGGTTAATGAATTATTTCACTGAAATTTGTCTTAATGGTGAGGTAACCCTTCAATAACTCTACAAATATATACCAAACAGTTATTATAATCATGGTGTGGTAATAGATACATGGTACCTAGACAAACATGATTCCTGTCCCAGTGAAGCTTAATTACATGAAAATGCTGTAATTTTTGAAAATGTTATTACTGTTGAGAGTACTACAGTATCCCCCTTTATTTCCTCCTCATTGCACGCACCCCCCAACCTGGTTCCCATTCTGCCCCAGGTGTTCATCACCCTATTGTTTCTTATTTTCTGCATTAGCTACTTCATTCAGTCGTTTATTTATTTACTCATCAGTTTTTATTGAATGTTTATTATGTCACAGGAACAACACCGAGCATGAGGAGTACAGCAGTGAATAAAACATATGAAATACCTTTCTCAACTATTTTTCCAACACTTTTGATGCCAGTCACTATTACATTGCTTACTCTTCAGATATGGCACATTTCAAATTATTTTTTTCACATTAAAAGTCTTTTCTTAGGTAGTTCCATTTCTGTTTAAGCTTTACTGTGAAGCTCAAAAACCCTAAGAATATGTATGTTTGAAACCATTGAACTTATTTTGACAATAAATGTATTTTATTGCAATTGTTGGTTTAGGCGCTGGCCTTTCTAACTGTGAGTTTATCAAGTACAGGGAGAAAATCTTATTTTGATTCATATTCTTATTTAAGAAACACTCTGGCAAAGAGCAAACTGTTAATACTTTAGAAAGTAGAAAGGAAGGCAGAAAACACATACAGCAGCAATCTATTAAACTGCTATTAACAGAGATAATTTTAGAAATGTAGAAAGTAAACTTTTCATACCTCCATGAGAGTAAAACTAAGAAGAAACAGAGTGTAATAGATCAAGATGATTCATTTTACAAGCTGTGATAAAGTTGCACTGGTTGTGGAAGAAACAGACAACTACATTTTGGCAAGACTATAAATTCCTTAAAAATAAAAGATCGTAATCCCAGCAAGACATCTCATTGTCCCACTCCAGTTCTATCAGGATGGCAGCCCTGAAGGAAGGTAAATTTCTAGTTGATCCCTTTCATTGATTACATATAAAGAATTGAAATATCCCCAAATGTATATCTACTATTTGACTTCCAAATAAAATCTCTATGTGAGCTAGCAGGAATGACAATTATAACAGTTCATTTCACAGTTAACTTTAGGAACAATTGTTGGAAGAGAGGATTATGAATAGCAAGCCAAATGGTAAAAGGACAGGTACAGGGGGGAAATTGGGAAGAAGGCTAAAGAAAGAACACTAGGAAAGATTTGCCAAGGCCAAACAGACTTGCTTTAAGTTCCTTGTTTGTTTCACATGCCATCTGCCTACCCCACTCCCAATGACCTGGATGTAATTCTTAGAAATAATTTTTTAACCTTTTTTTCCCTTCATAATCTTCATTCTCCCTTATAGTTATTAAAATTGCATCAGCCCCAAACAATCCACTTGGAGCAATTTAATTTGCAGGATGAAGTCAAAGCATTTACATTTTTTATTTTGATTTCTCTGTTTTATTATCACCCACAAAGAAAAATGGAAAATTGCTATAATTATGTTATGTAGCACGATGTTACACATGACCATCTAAGCTTTTTATACACGGTGCGGCAAAAAGAGATTTACACTTGTGAATATACAAAACACATTTTATTCTTGTATTATTATTTATTACTAATTATATTATTGTTTTTCATATGGACAACTATAAATCTACTTTGTCCCCATTCTGTAGGTGACAAATTTCATTTCTATACTTCTAGATTTCTATGAATAATGGTTTAGTTGTCTTTGGGTTACATTTGTCTAATAATTAAGTTTTAATTACATCTGTATTATTTTTTACAGAGAAATTGTGAAACTATTTGTTCCAGAGATCAGTTCCGATGTTCCAATGGTCAGTGCATTTCAGCAAAATGGACATGTGATGGCCATGAAGACTGTAAATATGGAGAGGATGAGAAGAACTGTGATCCAGGTAAGATGATGCAGCTGACATCAATTTAGCTGATATTCCAATATGATATAATTTAAATTTGAATGATGATATTTAGAAAACAGTACACAGATTTCTGTTTTTTAGAAATAATCTGAAATAGCTGTATATAGATTTACTAGTGTGCCCTTCATACGTTTTGAAAGTGTTTCAACAGGTAAGATTATTACTGTGTTTGAGATCCAAGCATTACTCCCCAAAATTTGACTCTTTAGTTTCTGTATCTTTCCACGTCCATTTTTTTCATGACAACAAAATGAAATATGTTGAAACTGTAAGTATGACAAAAGTTAAGTTCTCTATTATGGAAATTAAGATTTTGAAATAGGATATAGTAATTTCAACATGATACCAACTGAAAAAAAAGCATAAGTGTATTATTTCTGTTTACATCTTGGTCCAAACTGAAAACAAAATTAGGAAGCAAACCAGCATATAGGAGAAACACACCCAATTTATATATTTCTATTTCTTAAATATGGCTCTATAAATATGCTTATTAAAAACTTAATTTTTGGAGAACCAAGATGGCGACATAGGTAAAACACCTATCTTGCCGTCATACTCAACAATTTTAATACTACAACTTAACGGAAAGAACAAACACCTTCCAGAATCACCAGAAAGCTCGCTGAGTGAAAATTCCACGAATAAAGGTGAAGATAAGACACTGTGAATCTGAGGAGGGGCGGCGGAGGGCGTTGAAAGATTCGCCCAGAGAGAGGTTTGGAGCGCGCGCCAGCGGAGAGGGCGGGTGGCTGAAAACCAGCCAGTTTTCTCAAACGGGGAGACAAATACGTCCCACTGGACTGATTCTCCAGCTCTGAGCGAAGTCCAGAGAACCCACTATCATACGGGGTGAAAACTGGACAGTGGGAGGGCACGCCGAAGCTCGGGTGCTGCCGGGTCTGCTGGCTTGTGGAGAAGGCAGCTTGCGCGAACAGCTTGGCTGCGTGATGGCGCAGAGAGTGCTCTGCGACTCGCTCTCTCATTCGGAAAACCGTCAGACTGCTTTGTTTTACGACCCTAGGTGAGACATTGCACATGCAGACTCATTTTGGGAGAGTCTGAATTCCCGGCAGCTGGTGGAGCTCAGCAGCGGCTCTCTCTCAGAGGTGCTGGCGGCCATTGCCCCTGGCACAGAGTCCCCAGGGCAGCATAGGGTGGAGCTAACGCTGTCTGCTTGGCCTGGAGACTCGGCCAATCCAACCTGAGCACAGCTGAGCTTCATAGACAATTGGCCTGGAGGTCAACCCCTCCAAGTGCTAACAACGATTAACCTGAGCTTAACTTCAGCAAGACTGTGCAACCCATATCCACCTCAGGTAACTGGGGAGGCTGAGCCACTGTCCCTAGTAGGAAGTCTACCACACAAAGCTAATTGACCAACTCAGGGAAGCAGCCACCATGCAGCGATATGGAAAGAAATCAGATGTGAAAGAAATGGAGGAAAAAAAATGACTGGACATGGAATTCAAAACCACGGTTATAGGGTTTTTCAAGAGGCTACAACAAAAGGTTGAGGCCTATAAGGAAATAAGCAAGACCACAAAGGAAATGATCAAGACCAACTTGGAAATGAATGAGTCCTACAAGAAAATGAAAAGACCCTCAAGGATATAAACGAGACCTGCAAGGAAATGATCAAGACCAACGTGGAAATGAATGAGTCCTACAAGGAAATGAAAGAGACCCTCAAGGATATAAAGGACACTCTCAAGGATATGAAAAAGGACCAACCAGAAATTAAGCATACACTGACTGAAATAAAAAATATTATACAAAGACCTAAAAGTGCTCTGGAGCACCCCAAGAACCAAGTTAAAGATTTGAAATACAAAGAGGGAAAATCCACTCAGCGGAAAAAGCAAGAAACCAAAAGAATCCAAAAAATTGAAGATAGTGTAAGGGGCCTCTGGGACAACCTCAAGCATACCAACATCCGAATTATAGGGGTGCCAGAAAAAGCGAGAGGCCAAGACAATGAAAACCTATTTGAAGAAATAGTGACTGAAAACTTCCCACACCTGGTGAAAGAAATTGACTTAGGAGTCCAAGAAGTGCACCGAACCCCAATATATAGGAACCCTAAGAGGACCACACGAAGGCACATCATAATTAAAATGCCAAGAGCAAAAGACAAAGAGAGAATAATAAAAGCAGCAAGAGAGAAACAGTTGGTTACCTATAAGGGAGCACCCATACGATTGTCAGCGGATTTCTCAACAGAAATGATGCAGGCCAGATGGGAGTGGCAAGAAATATTCAAAGTGATGAACAGCAAGAATCTACAACCAAGATTACTCTATCCAGCAAAGCTATCATTCAGAATTGAAGGTCAGATGAAGTGCTTCGCAGATAAGAAAAAGCTAAAGGAGTTCATCACCACCAAACCAACATTATATGAAATGCTGAAGGATATTCTTTAAGAAGAGGAAGAAGAAAAAGGTAAAAATATAAATTATGAGCAACAAATACACATCTATTAACAAATGAACATAAAAATCAAGTGAATTGATAGGCTGATGAACAGGATAAACTGGTGACTATAACAGAGGCATGGACATAGAGAGGGAATGGACTGACAATTCTTCGGGAGAAAAGGGTTGTGGGAAGTGCAGCAAGAGACTGGACAAAAATCTTGCAACAATGGGAGAGGACAGTGGGGAGGGGGAGGTGAGGGTGGAGGGTAGAATAGGTACAAGGTGGAGGGGAGCTATAGGGGGATAAGAAGGGGAAACAATGTAATTAATAAACTGAACAATAAAGATAAAAAATGCCAAAAAAACTTAATTTTTATAGTTGACTATTTTAAAAACATATAGAAATCATTAGGGAAAGTATAGTATAATCTGTATATAACAATGAAAGCATTACTTTGAGAGATTAGGTAAGAGTAGCAGATACAATGCACACACATTACCATGTTCACTACCATGCCCATGATCCATAGCTCTAATTGGTCACATCATTTTTCTTACTGAATCCTGACATGTGCTCAGACTCACTAATAATACAAATCCTAGACAATGATTATCAATTAAAATAAATTAAAACATAAGGAAATCTTTTCAGCATTCCTAGAATATGCAATTCAGACCACAAAGTAAGTATATCTGTCTACCTAGTGTCTAAAATAAGGCTAAGAACCTCAATGTTTGAATGCAAGCAAATGCAAAGCCATAGCAAAAGCAGCTATAATAATTATGATGTCAATTAATTAGATTGGGCTCTGGTAATAACTTACATATCTACTTTTTATTTTTATTTTTGGTCATAAAGGAATACTTCAAATTCCATAGATTATGTTAAGTGTACATGTACTTGTGTTCAAAACCCCAAAACAAAAATAAGTCTTATAAGTTATGCAAATATGACATTTATGTCAACATAATCAAATAGATGTTACAGTGTCTGTAAGACCATGCTATGATTTTCACTTTTAGTTTTGTACAATGTATATATGAATTAACATTCCCAAGGATCACTAAATCCTGTTTACAGATTTGAAAATAGTGTAAGGCTTTTATCTTATAAACCAGAGGTCCAGTGCACAGATTTGTGCATGGGGGAAGGGGTCCCTCAGCCTCAGGGGATGTAATATTGCACCATATGGCAAGCAGCCAAGGAGGAGATCAAGCAGGGCTGGGTGCCATGCCACTCACTCTCATCCTGACCTGCTGCATCTGCCACCACTGCTCTGTAGTGCTGCAGAGGAGTTGGGAGAGGCTCCCGCTGGCATAGCTGCACTCAGTAATCATGAGCCTGGCTTCTGGCTGAGTGGTGCTACCCCTGTGAGAGTGCACAGACTACCAGGGGCAGCTCCTGTGCTGAGTGTATGCACGTCATAGCAACTAGTCAATAGGTTATTCTGGTCATCAGTCATAAAGGTTGCATTGGCTTTTATATGTATACTAGGGACCCAGTGCAGGAAATCTGTACACTCAGAGGAGAAGGGGTTCCTCAGCCTGGATTGTGAGAGGGTGCAGTCCAGGCTGAGGGACTTTCTGGTGCAGGATCAGGGCCAGAGAGGAATGCAGGAGGTTGGCCAGCCAGGGAGGAACCACAGGTGGACTCTAGTCCATGTCCAGCCTGTCTCTCTCAATTCTGATTGCCTGGACCCCAACAGAAAGCTAAACTATCAGTCAGAGTGTCTATCTCCTGGTGGTCAGTGCATGTCATAGTGAGCAGTTGAGTGGCTTTAACATATCATTAGAATCTTACACACTGATTGATTGGATGGACAACCAGATGACCAGACACTTAGCGTATTAGGCTTTTATTATATACAAAAGGCCCATTGCAGGAAGATTCCTGCAAGAATATGGCTTCCTTGAGCCTATTTCTGCAAGAATAAGGCTTCTTGCTGCCAAAGAGAAGCAGAGAAGGCAGGCTTCGCTCCTATCTCTGGTGCCTCAGCTCTGCTTCTGTCTTCGCAGCTTCACTCCCTTCTGCAGTGCTTGGCTTACTTCTATGATGTCAGTCTTCACTCAGCAGCATCATATGCAAATTAAATGTCCTATTTGATGGTCTAATTTGCATATTCACTCTGATTGGATGGTGGGAATAGTAGAGGGATGGTCAATTTGCATGTTCTTCTTTTATTAGTGTAGATGATATGTAGATAATTTAATTTTTTTCTTTATTGATTAAATATTATATATTTCTTCTTTTTCCCTTATTGACTTCCTCTAGCCACTCCCACCCCCTAGCACATGCCTCACCCCCTAGTGTCTGCATCCATTGGTTATGCTTATATGCATGTGTATAAGTAAATTTGGTTAATCTCTTACCTCCCCTCTCAAACCTCCCCTGCCCTCCCTCTGAGGTTTAAGAGTCTGTTCAATGCTTCTCTGTCTCTGGATCTAGTTTTGTTCATCATGTTATTTAAAGTTATAAAAATTATTTAGCTCTTCAAAATCAAAAGGATGAGCAATATAGTGGCTTTTTTTCCTATGTTTAATTTAGTGAGTTGAATACTTACTGAACAAAATATATTATTGAGGCATATGGATACAATCCTGTAATATTGTAAAACACATTTACAACAATGAATATTTAATGAATATTTATTAAATGAATATTTAATATCAAATGTTGAATATAGTTTATATACTATGAACTATTTTCATTACTATGAATTTTTCTATGCTTCTGTATTTTTTTATGAATCCAGTCATTCTTTCTACTGAATCTAAATTTCAACTTTGTAATTATATTCAGCTTCTCCTACTTGCTCATCAAGTGAATATATATGTGCCAGCGGAGGATGTATTTCAGCATCTTTGAAATGTAATGGAGAATATGATTGTGCTGATGGTTCAGATGAGGTAAAATCTATCATTTGATTAAAATCTCTGAATTACATGAATTAGATTTAAGAAAGCAAATATAACAAAAAAGAGGAAAATGACAGAATCTTGATTCTTATCTGTCTAAAATGCTAGGACAAGTACATTAACTATAGTAATTTCAACAAATGCCTGAATTTTAATGTTGTTTGTATACTAAATCCCATTGTCATTTGCAGAGGTTACATTCCTTCAATCAAAATGAAAAAGCCCACTGTGTAGTAATTCTCCAGTAATGTCTGCTACATGCTTCTTTGTTTGTGACTGCATGTTATCATTAATAAAAACTACAGTGCCTATTTCTATTGGAACAGATGGACTGTGTCACTGAATGTAAGGAAGATCAGTTTCGATGCAGAAATAAAGCCCACTGTGTTCCAATTAGATGGCTGTGTGATGGAGTTCATGACTGTGTGGATAGCAGTGATGAAGAGAACTGTGATAGAGGTAAGGTATCCGTGTGTGTGTGTGGTGTATGGTGTGTGTGTGTATGTGTGCATGTGCATGCCATAAGTAAAAATGACAGTTAAGGCGCTGTGCAGAATATATAGTGTGCCAGAGGCAGAGGATCATTTAATGCTGATTACTCTTTCTAGTTTCATTACATAATAGCCTGTTCTAAATAAGCAAAGTCTGGATCATTTTCAGGCAGAGTATAATCTCATCCTTTCTACAATGATGACAACAAAATTCAAGTACTTGCCATGAACACATCTTTGGACTAAGTGTTGGGACAGGTATAGAGATACTAGAAGAATATAGGGAACATAGTAGCTAAAAGCATTATTACAAAAGCATTTTCAGAGTACATTTGTCTGCCACATTCCTTGTCTTATTCTGAATGCATAAAAATAACATACTACTACATTACTATATTACACATATTAATATGCTAGATCTATAGGATTCACTAGGTTGTGCCCCAGATTTCCTTCTTGACATGTGATTGAGAAAACTGCCTACACTTTTTGTCAGTCTGTAAGACAACTTTGAATTTTATAGTATATTATCTTCCAGCTATGTGAAGATATTTCCTGACAGATAACAGCTTTTACTTATGTCACCATAATAAAATCAGTGATTATTACTACTTCAGAATTAATTGAATGAAAAGAAAAAAGTTATGTGGTGAAGCTTATAATAACCATAAATTACATAAGTATTATTTTTGTAACGTTAAATATGATATTAAATGATGTCTTCTTTAACCTGCTCACAGAAGTCTCTCAATAGACTTTATTTTTTAGAATATTTGAAACATCATCAACAGATATCAGATACTGATATAGGTTGTAAGGCATTAAAACAGACACTCAGGATATGTAGAGTATAAATGTACTAAATGATTTACTTCTATAAATGTTTATTCATTTGAGAAATAAATTCTTCCACTTCTCTAATATTAGTTCAAACCTTTATGATTTGCTCATATCTCCATCCTAGAACCTGATCAAGAATTATATTCAGGAAAAGAAAGCCTAGCAATGCATTACCGAGATAATCTGCAATGCATTACTAAATGATTTCATGGAGATAAGAAATGAAACTAGATTCCCATTTCAGTAAATTATTTGTGATATTATACAGTACAAAATTATCACTCTCTCCTTTTTATATTTTTTAAAAAGAAGATTCCTTAAAAGTCTAGGAAAACACAATATTAAAACCAGGTTCTAGTATAAATCTGCAATGCATGTACTAAATGATTTACTTCTATAAATATTTATTCATTTGAGAAATAAATTCTTCCACTTCTCTAATATTAGTTCAAACCTTTATGATTTGCTCATATCTCTATCCTAGAACCTAATCAAGAATTATATTTAGCAGAAGAAAGCCTAGCAATGCATTACTGAGGTAATCTGTAATGCATTACCAAGAACTATAAAAGATTAAACTTCCATAGCAGCTATTTCTACTTTAATTTTTCATTCACTTTCTGTAACTGGTCACTCTAGAGCCATAAAGCTGTGTGGACAGTCTGAAACAGTCTTATGTTGTCTTTTATGTGAAGACTTTAGAGAAAAAATTAAGTTATTCATCTTTCTTCCATTTCATAACAGTGTGTTTCTTTATCCCATTGCTTCTTACCTGGGCTCATGCAATACTATCTAACTTGTCCCCAATACATCCTACTCAATGATACCAGGTTCATCATCTTTACATGTAACTCAGATTATGTTACATAATTTTGACTTGGTCTTTTTCCTTTCTGGTTCCATACAAATAACTCAATTGGCAGTCAGATTTCCATAAGAAGGATCCTGTTTTATCTTTCCCGTTTTATATTCTATTGTTTCTTCTTACATATAATTTATCCTAGCCAAACTGGAAATAGTCAATATTTCCAAATGGGAAATATTTTAAACATTCACATACTTTTCAGCATCTTCCCTGATTCTTCTGCTATTTTCACCATCTTAATAACTCTGCCAATAAAAATTATATCTGTTTTTTTCAAGTCCATCTCAATTACCACTGTCTTCAACCCAATTACAGTCATTTTTTTTTTTGGAGTTTCCCCAGCCACTCTTTGATGGCATTCCTATTAATTCATTCTTCCTTATAATATAATTATTTCTGTATCATTTGAATTCATCCCCTATTGAAATGTGAGTTTCTTGATGTCAACAATTGCATATACAAACAGAATGAGGGAATGCATTTTAAGTCATTATATTATTATGTACAAAGTCATAGAGGTGAGGGACAGTTTAGCAGTTTAGGAATCACAAAGAATTGAAGATTTATACTAGAACCTGGTTTTAATATTGAGTTTTCCTAGACTTTTAAGGACTCTTTAAAAATATATATATAAAAAGGAGAGAGTGATAATTTTGTGCTGTATAATATCACAGATAATTTACCGAAATGGGAATCTAGTTTCATTTCTTATCTCCATGAAACATTCTGTGCTCTTTTTTTTCCCCATGATATCAAACCCAACCACAGGAAAATGTCTTCAAGAACTATAGGATTATCTGGAGAGTAAATGAGGGGGTACAAGAGTGAAGAGAGCAATCTTATCAGGATTAATCTATTTTTTAAATATTGGATTTCATAAAAACTGTTTGAACAATAGAACTCAGGTTAGAAAGTCAAATGTTACGGAAAAATTTTATTATATCCTTTCATATCTGAGGTATCTTTCATATTTAAAACTATTTTACTAAATTTTTAAGCTTATTGAATTAAAGAATTGAGAATCTTTAATTCAATCATTTACAAATATGTCAATACTTTCCTCCCTTCCCTACTCATGCCTTTAACTTTTCTTTGAGTGTTTTTTTTTTCCCTGCTACATAATTAAATCCCAATGAAGTGTCTTAGTGGATAAAGCATTTGAACCTGTATGGATGTACTTTAAGGCGTGGCCAACTTCAGATTTCTAGTATTTAATTTGCTTCTAGGAAGTGATTTAGGTTTGGATAAATGTACATCAAGGCATTAAGGAAACAGAATTCCAGAATTCACTCCTCTGCTGCTAAATCCAGCTTTCATTCATTTTAAATCTGGACCTATGAGCTGACAGGTGCTGGATAAACATGGAATAATCTTCTAAGTGCATTGTTTACTTTAGGAAAACTAAAACCCACAATGCTATGGAATTAGAAACAGTATTTATATTTTAAAAGGTAAAACATGTTGCCTCAAGGAAACTTGGTATTTGCTTTGCCCTGAGCTCCCAAACTTTATGCCTTATGGTAATTTTAGTGGAAAAATTTGAGAGTTGTTATCTCCTCTAGTTTAAGGATATTTTTTTTAATTTTGCTATAAATATTAAACTCTTCACACTTTCTGGATTCCCAAAGAACTCATAATATCAATTACTCTCTCAAATGTAGCTACTCTAAGTCAAGTTACCATCAGTTATTTTCTGGGTTGCTGCAAACCCTCTTCATTTTTTTCTCCAATCTTGGCTTTAGCCCTCCCTATCTTGGTTTCCCAGTTCTCCATACTGTAGCTAGAATTATCACTGTAAAAGTCCAAATCTGATTCTGTAATTTCTTAAATTAAATCTTTGCTACTGGAAGGGAATTATTAGAGATTTGTAAGCAAATCAAAACTCAGAACAAGAGCTATTTGACCTTCACAAGCCAAGGCTCATTATTCACTCCAAAGAGCATTCACAAGTTGAGCAATGCTTCATCCTAGGTATTTTGTAGACTTTCAAGGATGATCACTATTATTTCCAGATCCATGTCTAGATGAGTATATCCTTTTAAAAATATTTTAATATCTTTAATCTTCAAATCTAGCCAGTGTATAAGCTATGTGTCTTATTATGAGGTTTAATAAAGTATTTCTCTGAGAAAAGAAAAAAAACCCTTATTAATCTTATTTCTAAATTCCCATTAAGTATCTTTGTGTTGTTTCCCCATGTATAACTTACAAATATAAACTAATAAATTACTTTAACCATATCTCTTTTGTAACATATGAAGACATTGAGTTTGAAAGAGATAAATGTTTGTCCAAAGCAAAATAATGGACATTTCTAACTCCCCAACCATTGTAGTTTCTACTAGGTATTACTACATACATAGACATATAACCAAAATATATTAGTACTTTGGGTCCTCTGCATGTGGCAAATGTACTTAATTTTGAGTCAGAATATGCTTATAGTCTCAATGCCTTATATTTAATTGCTAAAAAGAAAACATTTTAAAGATTAAAAATAGAGTACTTTATCATGAGTAACTCTAATATTTCAACACATTGCCAATTTTTTTCATTTCTATAAAAAGCTATTTTTCTAAGACAACACAATCTTTTTACTGTGATTCAGATTGTCAGTTTCTAGATGCAGCTAAATTATCTCCTTTTCTGAATCTTTTCTTTCCAGAACAATACAGTTTTTAATAATGAACCTTAATACCATTTAAAAATCTAAGTTTTCTTATGCTCAATAACATAAAAATATATGAAAAGAAAAATAATTTAGATTTGAGAAAACTTTCTGTGACCAGATATTCGTGTTTTTAAAGAAAATATGGCATACATAAGGATTATATCAGATTGTTTTGAAAAGTAACCCATGAATACTTTTTTCTTTTAATATGTTTATAATGTTTTTTCTTTCTTTATTAAAGTATTACATATGTATCTTTACTGTATTGTATCCATTGCCTCCCTTCAAGCCCCCCGCCCCACTCATGTCCTCACCCCTCTGTTGTCTGTGTCCATTGGTTAGGCTTGAATACCTTTTTTAAAAAATAGTTTGGATACTTCATATTAGACAGAAAAAAATAAAGAACTGATAAACTACAATCTGTGCTAAGAAATAGCAAAATACATGTTATGCTTACTGGCCTTAATTATGCTATATCTTTGTGTGTTTTTTTAATAAAGGAGGAAATATATGCAAATCAGATGAGTTCCTTTGCAATAATTCCCTTTGCAAACTCCATTTCTGGGTGTGTGATGGAGAGGACGACTGTGGAGACAACTCTGACGAAGCCCCAGACTTTTGTGGTGAGGCATTTCACAGCTCTAGATTGCTCTCTCATCTCCCAATCTAATGCACCCAATGAATCAGTGAAGTGGTGAAGGGACCCACAAATCTGATGCCCTGGAGTTAGGTAGATAAAGTATAACCACAGATACAGATTTTGTTCAAGTAACAAGAGATTACCCTGTTCAAAGTTTATGACTTTATGGAGAGCCCTCTTAAATCTGAACTTTTATATGTCAACACTGTTCACAAGATAGATATGGTCTGTCTGAGAGGATTTAGAGCAGCTGACCTTTGGGATTGAGTACAGTTCATGTAAGGACTTTGGCATCATATCAAATTGGTACTTTAGTCTAAAACAATTTTTTGGCAGATAAGTACATGGAAAAAATGTGAATAATAACATGATATAGTTCTACATGGCCCCCACTACTGAGGCTGAGGTTGTTGAAAGACAGGAGAGCTATATCTAGTATATCTTTATCTATATTTATATCTATCTAGATAAATCTATATAAAGATATCACTGTTTAGACATACAATACACATGTTACACAGATAAGTGAAATAGGAGCTATTTAATATTTAAATCTAAAAATTTTAACTTTAATGATTCTTCAAATTCATGTTACTTTTTAACTGATATTTGTCAAAAGAGGGCTTGTGCAACTTAAAACTACAAATGTACATTTTCAGATCTTTAACATAAAAGTTTTATTATATTTGGTAAACATTTTAGTCCCTCTTCATTCTTTGTTTTTAATCTCAGAATGGTAATTTAATTTCCAATTTAAAGAAACTACTAATTAATATATAACTTAATAGCACATTAAGCGAGTTAAAGAATACAAAGCACAGAAGTATGTGCTTAAATTCTTTGTTCTATTTGGTATGTCAAGTAAGACCAGTGTTCTTTTAAATAAATAATGACATTGACAACTGTTACAGTTAAATTTAAAAAGTCCAAAATAAGTAGGCAACATTATTTTTAAAGGATTTAAAGCTCACTGGGAATTACATTGTTTCTGAGTTATAATACATAAATTAGTTTTTCTACTAAAACCAAGCCAGAACCTATTATGCTTTTCCCCCCTCTATTCTCAATTTCACATCAGCACAAAACTAGTGGGTGAAAAGAAATGTTTGGTAACTTATTAATTATGGTGGTGGGAGGGACAACCACTTTTAGGGCCAGGAAATGCTTCTCAGTGACATGCCATGCAGCTGCTGGAAAATTTGTAAACTCTGGCTATATTTTTTTTAATTTCCTCAGTCATTGCTAACAACACTGAGTCAAACTATTATGTGCTGGAGACTGTGCAAAAAAATTGGGACTTAAAAACATGAGCACATGATCCTTTTTACAAGGAGATATTTTTCCATAAATAATATTTTCCATACATTGTATTTCAGGCAATGGTAGAACTAAGTAAAAGGTACAGACAAGCCAGGGAGAA
Organism: Antrozous pallidus; assembly: GCA_027563665.1. Taxonomy (NCBI): domain Eukaryota; kingdom Metazoa; phylum Chordata; class Mammalia; order Chiroptera; family Vespertilionidae; genus Antrozous; species Antrozous pallidus. Next base: position 76,877,404 of record CM050508.1, read on the forward strand.
TATGATGAACTCTGCCTAAAGAAAGATTCCATCTTCAGAAAGAAGGAATGGTTTCTGAAGAGTCAGGGGGAAAGGAGTTGCAAAAAAGGTGAAAAAAATAGTTTTGGATAGGAGTAGAGACCCTTCCTCTATTATTAAATTTTTTTAAATGAGTTGAATGAATTGATTGACTTTGTGTAGATGTGTAGTCATTTAATTAGACAATAACACATTTTCCATCTCTTTATTTCCACTTTTTCTGTGAGTATCGTCAGAAGCTTATTCATATATAGCATGTAGAAAATTGGTGTTGTAGGGAAGTGTGAAAGGAATGCAAATTTGAATCATTATAGCAAAGTGAAAGAGAGTGACATGGCTAGATATATGTATAGGATTTTCAAGTAGTATTCAGGGCCCATCTGCCATTGGTACATATTCATGTATCTTGAATCGGTTAGCCTTGTGATATGATCATCTGCAACGTTCCTGAACTCCCCAGATGCAGATGATGGGATAGCAGATGGTTTTCTCATATAAGTTTGTGGGTTTTTTAGATAACTAAGATTTAAAAGAGAGAAAGGCCAGAATTTTCATAGTATTTGAACAAAAGTGAGTTTCTGAGTGAGTGCTTGGAACAGTGTCCAATATATAATAAGTTATCGATAAGTATTTACCCAATGAGTATATTAAGAGATGAAACATAGAAGGTAATGTCATCAGAGATGAAAATAAATACAAATGAGGCATTGGAAAATAGGAAAAAGGTAGATGTACCAATGAGCTAAGGCTGAGGTTTCAGCTGAGGTTGAAAAGTGTCTTAATGAGACTGCTTGAATTTCAAAGTTGGAAAAGTAGCAGATTATGATCAAAATTTGGAGCATTTGAATTAGTGGTTTTGTAAATGAAGTAATTGGAAGAAATAGCAAATTCTCCTACACCCATGTGTAATAGTGCACAACAACAGAAACTGCCATTAAAGTTTGTTGAAATCTTTCAATGTCCATAGCCTTCTTAGGGGAATGGATGGCCTAAGTAGATTAAGTAAAAATACATTTAGTTTGAGAAATTTAAAGAGATAAGAGGCCCACTCATTGGATGGTTTACTCATTTGGATGTTGAAATCATCTAAGATGTGGAATTAATTTGGATGAAGGGTAGGTGCTACAATCTTCAGTGAATTAAGGAGAGAGTGATGTTTATGAAGTTGGTGAGAAAATAACAATAAGAATGCTATAATTAAATGCTTGACCCTCAAAATAGCAGATTTTGTTTTTAGTTTAATTTTAAAGTAGAATGTGAAAATATGCTAATAAAATTCTAAAAGATATAGTAGGAAAATAGGATATCTTCAAACATGAAATAACATGAAGTTTGAGCAATTTAAGAGGCATTCCTAAAACACCTATAGCAAGGAACTATGTTTGGAGTAACAAGCAGATTTTACTTAAAGCAAGAAGGTCATCAAGGAGCAGAGGGCATAGTCAAGGAGCTGATAAAGTAGCATCGCTACATGTCTGAGTACTTACTCCTTGATCCTGCTCAACTACACCAACTGTGGGTGCACAAGTCCTCTACCTGGAGCTGGACCTTCATGGACACTGGGTATGAGATGGAGGAGACATGAAAAGTCATTGTAGGGACATAAGAGAGAATTTATTGTAGATCAAATAGCCATTGCTAATAAGGAGCCATCAGATATAACAGTTCTTCAAAGGAGGCTTACAAAGCAGCAGCTGCAGCCAACAGCAGCCCTTGCTAACAAAGTAGTCCAATGAGATAGCCATGCCCCGGCTGGACAATAACACATCGTTTCACTAATTCAGACAAAAGAGGTTTCTTGCCAAATAGTGACATCAATATTGGCTTATAGAAAAATACATCTGCTCAGTGCATGCAGTAAGATTGTTGTTTCCTTGCTTTTGCACCTGCATATTGCAACTTTGCCTGGAACCTTTGGCAGGTTCTGATTAGGGCTCCCACACTCAAAGATTAAGAGTGGCAAGAGGTGAATCTGTAAGTTGCATGGATAAGGTAATAGTAAGTCTATTATGCCATGTAAAATATCTCAAATTTCATTCTGAGAATGACAGATAATTTTAGAAGAGATAGATTAATGTGTTAGGCGGATTGTTGTGGTAGCATTTGGAGAATCTTGGGCTGGGCAGTAAAACTGAGACATTTAGGGTTCTACTGCAGTCCTGTCAGAGATAATAAAGAATCACACTATTGTGATTACAATTGGTATGCATGGAAGAAAGGGACAAGTTTTGGGACAATATCATCTGAACTTGTTGAGTAATCACAATTAAAGGTCAATGAGAGTAATGCATTTAGAATAATTTCAGACAAATGGCTATAATAGGCCACTAACAGAACTATGGAAATAAGACAAATCTTATGTTTGAGGAGAAGGGAGTTGAGAAGAGAAGAGAAGTAATTGAGTTTTGAACTTGTTGAATTTAAAATTCCCATGGGAATGTTCTATAATTAATTGTGAAATGCTATGATTGGATATCAAGTTGCAAGTCTTAAGGGTATGGAGTCAATGAAAATGTCTAAGCATAGAATTCAAGTGTGAGAACTTGAAGGAACCAAAGAAAGAACCCTGTAATATTCTCTGAGGATGAAGAGTCATTATAAATATTTCCTACTTCATGGACAGAAGTCTTTTGAAGAAAGAGTGATAGAAAGGACAAAAATAAAATTCCGTGGCTTCCATTACCATTAGTATCTCTCTCTCTCTCTCTCTCTCTCTCTCTCTTAAGTTGTGTGTTTGTTTTTTTTAAATATATTTTATTGATTTTTCACGGAGAGGAAGGGAGAGGGATAGAAAGTCAGAAACATCGATGGGAAGCGAGAGGGATAGAAAGTCAGAAACATCGATGAGAGAGGAACATCGATCAGCTGCCTCTTGCACACCCCCTGCCCGGAATGTGCCCGCAGCCACGGTACATGCCCTTGACCGGAATCGAACCCGGTACCCTTCAGTCCGCAGGCCGACGCTCTATCCACTGAGCCAAACTGGTTTCGGCACCATTAGTATCTCTTTATCTCTCTCTCTCTGTGTCTCTCTCCACATACATGAATAAATTGCCTATCCTGGCCATTATGACTCACTTGATTAAGAGTTGTCCTGTGCCCAGACGGGACACCAGTTTGATTCCCAGTCAGGGCACATGCCTGGGTTTCGGGTTTAGTCCCTGTTGGGGGCTGTGCGGGAGGCAGCCAATCAATGTTTCTCTCTCTTCCTCTCTAAAATCAATAAAAAACATTTTAAAAATATGAATAAACTAAGGTAATCTTATGTGCCTCAAATATATAACTACACATTTGTTTGGCCCATCTATAGTGTTATTGAGATTTTTTTTTTTCCCACTGAATGGCCTACTTGCAGTTTTGGGCTTGTTACATATGCTTGCTGAAGCTCCATTTGGTGTGGAATTGCCCTTTCAGTTAGTTAAATGTCCTGCCATGTTGTAGAAATCAAAGGCATAAATTAATTTGGTACACCAAGAGAAGGCAGCTAAGATAAATCATCTGGAAATGAGACCATGAAATTTCTCTCTTTGTCTTATTTCTTTCAATAGTTCAGTTGTGCTGTCTTTTCTGTAGTTAATAGAAATGACTAGGATCACAAGCTTCTATTATCACACATTTTTCCTAGTATCTACATGTAGGCAATTTCCATAACAAATGATATTCAGAAAAGCTAGATTATGGATTTGAAAAGAAAGAAAAAACTAAAAGACAAAAGATGAATAGTTCTTTAAAAGTCAGTATATCCAATGGAGCTGCTTTGTTTGTTTTTGTTTTGTTTTCAGTCAAATTTCTTTGCCCACCCACAAGACCTCACAGATGCAGAAATAACAGAATATGTCTGCAGTCCGAACAAATGTGCAATGGGATTGATGATTGTGGGGACAACTCAGATGAAGATCACTGTGGTGGTAAATCCATTTAGTGTGAAATAATTCATGAAGTGACAGCTATAAAATAATAAAATGATTTTAAAGCTCAAATTTTTGTAAAACACGGTTTCATGTGTATGTCTGAAGGTAGTTTTTAGACACTTATTTATCTGACAAAATATGAAAATAATCCACTAACATTTCCTTTGCATAATAGCACTGTGCAACTTAATCCAGAATCTCCACTAGTCCCTAAATCTCCTTATAGGTAGTTTATTAAAGAAAATACTGTGTAAGAGAAATAACATAGTGGTTTTAAAGTGTTCTGTAAAAGATCTCCTTGGGTTGGAATGGGTTTGTATTGATTGTATGTATGTACACCCCAATCCCATTTTTATAACTCTGAAATTAAGTACTCTTAAATCAAAAGTTTTACTGAAGTATGTGGCAAAATTGGTGACAAATACTGACTTGATCTGGTCTGTGGCAGTTTATAGTACTTAAAAAAATGTCACTCAGGATTATGTTCACACATTTTCCTGTGAAAATATGGTGGTATTTATTGCAAGACAAATACACTGTTATGTTATAAAAATCAACAAAATTTCAGAAATTTAAAATTTGTCCCCAAGAGCCTCAAATAAAGGATTGTTGACCCATGTGTTTTTATACTATTTAGTAAAATCTTAGACTTGCTATCTTCTCAATAAATTTGTTTGACTTGATGAAATACCAATTATTTTTAATGACTCTGTAGGTAAGCTTACATATAAAGCAAGACCTTGTAAAAAAGACGAGTTTGCTTGCAGTAATAAAAAGTGCATACCCATGGACCTCCAGTGTGATCAGCTGGATGACTGTGGAGATGGTTCAGATGAACAAGGCTGCAGAATGTGTGAGTTTCTTTTCTGTTCAAGTGCAGTGGCACACAAGTTCAATTTTTGGTTTATTATGAGCAAATTTATTTTACCATTCTGAGAAAAATATTGCCATTAAAAATGTGCTTAAGTAATACCATTTGTTAAGCTTTAACCAAAGCAAGTATGAACATCTCTTAAGTTACCTGAAAGTGTGAGGTGGGAGAGGCTGAGTTTGCTATGAGTGACTTTGTTGGAGCTGAAGCTGAGAACTCAATATCCAAATACAGACTTTGATGTTCAGCAAAAAAATTCTTTAGTTTAAAAATAAATGGCTACAACTCTAGGTAGTTTTCTAGGAGATGTTGAGTTATTAGAGAAGGATGCCAAATTCATACATCATAATATTGTACAGAGAGCTTGTCATTAGAATCATCTATTCTATTTTAATATTTTAGTTTATAAAATGTAATGTTATTTTTTTGAATTTTATAAGCATTGATATTTCTTAACTGATGACAAAGGTCTTAATAATTTTTCAATATTTTAAAATTTTAACCTATTGCCAAATTATTCTTAAAGAGACAATCATTATTTTATTCAATTAGAGTGCTATGGTAATTGAGTTATTAGACCTTGACTATTAAGCATTTTGTATTTAGATAATGTTTGATATTTGATTTTTTATATTAAGAAAATGATTGAATTTAAGACCATAAATTAAGATTACTTATAAAAGTCACTAAATACTTCTTACTTTTGAGTCTTTTATGATTTTCTTTTTTATGCATCTACGTCATTCCTGACTGTTTGATGAAGTAATGCTCATCAGGATATGGCCACATAGCTCATCCATAGTATAATAACACTTATGTAATTTAATTAATTGTAAACTATTCAAGAGTTAGTGGAGATCAATAATGCTTACAGTTTTGATAATGAGAGTTCTCATATTTCTCAATAATTTGAGTTTTTTAGGAAACATAGAGATAATTTAATATCATTCCTATAGTATTTTGTCTTTATTTAATTGCATTCTAAAATGTTTCCCTAGATGGGAGACAAAGCAGTGAAATTATCACAAGTATGTTTGGAATTACATATAACTCAAAGTCCTTCCTAACCTGTATTGCAGTCCAGGACCATTGGAACATCATATTATACACTCATTCCTCACATTTGTCCCTGTAAACGTTTAAGAACTGCTGATTGTGCCTACCTGCTCAAGTAACATGTATATATGATTATGTTCCTGAACACTGAGTTTAATTTAAAAATAAATGGCTATAATTCTAGGTAGTTTGCTAGAAGATGTTTAGTTATGAGAGAAGGATGCCAAATTCATACATCATAATATTGTACAGAGAGCTTGTCATCATTATCATCTATTCTTTTTAAAATTTTAATTTTATCGTTGAAGGTATTACAGGTGTATCCTTTATTCCCCCATTGACACCTTCTAGCCCTCACCTGCCCCCACCCAGGTGTTCAGCACACTATTGTCTGTGTCCATGGGTATATATATACATTTTTTGGTTAATCTCTTCCCACCCACACAACCCCAAGACATAGAAGCATGGAACAGAATGTTGAATCTAAGAGAATCATTGATTATTGACTTCCTTCTAGAAAGTAGTTTGTAACTTGATAACAGTGGCAGGCAGTTTGGTCTAAACTACATGCGATGTAAATGAGTTCAGTTTTTATCCTCTTCTTTACCTTTAAAAGAGAAGAGAGCTCATACGGAGAGAAGATCATAATTTTATTAACTCAAAAAGTGTAATCTAGGGTAAATATATATAATTTTAAATTAGAAATAAAAGTAAATTCCTACTTCAGGAATTAGAGCTATATTAATTTTGATCATATTTTTAAATCCCAGCTCCCACTGAATATACCTGTGAAGATAATGCGAATACATGTGGAGATGATGCATATTGTAATCAAATAAAAACATCTGTTTTCTGTCGCTGCAAGCCTGGATTTCAGAGAAACATGAAAAACAGACAGTGTGAAGGTATAGTACATTTCCCCAACAGCTGGCTCTTAAATCTTTAGGTTATAAAAGACTCCGAAAGCTGCTAAATTGGAAGATGACAGGAGGATTGATTTTCATCAAAATGGTGTTTATCTGCGGGTTACCAGTTTACTTATGAGAACGAAAGTCCCTGGGGTCAAGAGCCTGTTTGTTTTTATTGCTAAGCTAATCATTTCTGAGGCTACGGAGCCTTGTCTGTAGCTGATTCAGACATGTGGGAATTTCAATAGTGGTGTTACAATTCTGTTTTGAAATGCAAGTAATGGAATTGCTGGTTCAGGAACCATTGCAGAATTAGAGGCACTTCATTGAAGAGCATGTTTATGATAACCCTGTTCTTTTCAGTTCTGGCACTTTGAGTACTGCAACAGGCAATTCACTTTTAGAGAAGTGTGGGTTTTTGTCCTAACACAGTGTACTTTGTATTGCCAAGAGGTGTCTTTTAAAATTCAAAGCCAGGATTTAAATAAATCTCTGTCAGCTTACTTGAGATCATTTAAAAATTGAGCATGTAGGATAGGCAGAATCTCATAGCAAGTTGTATGTAAATATAATTTAAATCAAGGCTTTAACTATAGAGTCATGAAATACTATATGCACTTTCTGCAAGTTTCTTCATTAAAATTGATATTATTGTGATTAGAGCCAAACCTAAATAATCTGCCTGGCTTATCCAGGATAAATTCAAATCTTAAAATGCTTACACCTACCAGCTTCCTCTACTCTTGTCTATGTTATTCTTGGGTTAAAACAAAGGGGGGGTAGTTAAACAATGTCAATCAAAATGGAATTATTGAAATAATTAAATTCAGTCCAAAGGGATAAAAGTGTACCCATGTCATATTTATGTAAATTTTGAGTTATATACTTGTTTGGATTTTTCATGACATGTTATTTCTCCATCTACATGGAACATTGAAAACTGGCAACTTCTTCCTTTCCTTTTAACAAGAAAGCAAATTATTTCTCAAGGCTAGAATATTTCTTGCTTTTGGAAACCATCTATCATTGTACATAAGCACACACATACTATACACACAGCACAAGTGCAAAATCTCTTCAAGATTTTAATATCAACTAACATTAATTAGTTCATATTTATTTGGGCTGTGTTTCTTATATATACTTATAAATTTAGAAATCCAATCTGAAAATTTTCCTTATTTTTCGTTATATTTCATGACAAATATAGCTTATAAGTTATAGTCTAGTTTAAATTGCTATGGGTCCACTCAAACTTTTGTTGTGCAAATGAGTAACATTTTAACCCCAATAAAATTTGCATCTTTATTTGATAAATGAAAATTTAACATAAGGAAAATTAGTTTGACTTGGTGTGAAGGAGGGGATAGATAGACATTACCTTTATTTGTAATCAAAATAATTTAAATGTGTGCTCTTTCTTTATGTGGCTCCAAAAATAGCTTAAGAAATGGTTATTTGATGTCAAAGCCAAAACTCTTCAATTGGCATATCCAAAGGAAGGATGGGGAATCTTTTCCTGCCAAGGGCCTTTTGGATATTCTATTACATCATTTCAGGTGCATACAAAATTATCAACTTACAAACCATCCCTCTATATTTGGTCAAACATTTAATTAATTCAAACCCAATGCATTGGCAGGGCCAGACCAAATGAATTCAAGGGCATTATACGAGATCCATGAGCCAGACATTCCCCACCCTTGGTCAAAAAAATAACAAGGATAACAGAATAGTTGTAGAAATGGATTAACAATGGCTGTGTGCAAGGCACTATTTTAGATATTGGCCATGTGTGGGATTCCTCTATCTGCTTCCAAAGCTCACAAAACAGGCATTTTTTGTAGAGATGAAGAAAATGCTAGTCCTGGCCACTACAGGGCAATGTGAGGAAACTGAGGCTTTCTTAAATCAAGCATATTTTGCATATTTTGATTTCCTGTAAAAGGGAAACCGTAGTGTCAAGTAACTTACTATTTAAAATCACACGTGCCAAACAAATAAAAAATATTTATAGTAATGTCTTCAGTGATTAAGTGCTGATAATATGAATTTTATTTATCTCATTTTCCTACATTTCAAACATAGAATGAGTTGTCATGAGAGTGCTTAAGTTCTCCTCAAAGTATCATAATACAGACAACAGAATCAGGAAGCCCAGGTGTAAGCCTTGGCACTGACAATTACAAGTACCACTACCATGAACCTTTGGAATACTGTTGAGTGCTAACCAAATGATAAATATTACTATGATTATCCTTAAGTTCTCTAATTCAAGGAGAGGACTTGTAGCGTGGATTTATTACATAATTAGGACAACTACATGAGATAAGAGGAGCAAAATTAGGCGTTTGAAAGCAAAAAATGGAAGAAAAGAAGAAAGATAATCACTTTAATCAGCTGATGTCAATCCTGGCCTTGCTTAAGCCGTTAAAATCAAAGGCAGGTTCTAAACCACAGAATATTGCCTTTGATCAATTGATTTATTGCTTATGATATTTATGTGTGTATGTATTTATTTATTTACATAGGCATCCAGTTTTTGTTTGTTTGTTTCACGTAGCCATTCTTGTTACATAGTCATTTCATATATATGAAACCAGAGGTATATTAGAGATATATCCATATCTTCATTCTTTTGCAGGCATTATGCAAAATGCTGGCAATATGAAATGAATAAATCATAAATTATGCCCTGAAGGACTGATTGTCGAATAGGGTATATGAATATATAAGAATATACCTGAAATATAGAGTGAACAATACTGTAAGAGAAAAATATTAAAACAGCAGAGCACAGAAACTTTGGGATGGATAGTCACTATTATATGTTGATGGAGATGAAGGAAGGCTTGACATTAGGTGGATCTTGAGAAATGAGTAGAAGTTATTTGCATTAAAGTTGGAAAGGACATTATGGGACAAAGGAACAGTATATGACAGATGTCAAGATATGGTTAGGTAATTAGAAACAGGTTTAAAAGAAAACCTTGAGATCTGTTTGAGTAAATGCAAGCACTAGGGGAGTTTGAAATGGACTAACAAGCAATGTAAAAACAACTTATAACTTATTGTAGTGAAACTATTGTGAAAAATTATCATTACCTAAAAAATTATATAAGTCACAGATAAGGCTTTGAAAGAACAATAACAACAAATAAGTAAAAAAAAATGTCATTTAGAAATGTAGAAAGAATGGAAGTGCTAATTGGGGTATGATGATGCTATTTGGAGCTCTTCTTTACAGATGTTAATGAATGTTTGGTCTTTGGCACATGTTCCCAAAAATGTATAAATATTGAAGGATCCTATAAATGTGTATGTGACCACAATTTTCAAGAAAGAAACAGCACCTGCATAGCAAGAGGTAAGGTTATAACCATTATTTCAAAGCTAGTATAATTTTGCTATTGTATCTTATGAAAAAAAGGTGCATGGATTTTAGCAATAGCTTCATGCCTAGTAATATATATTAAATGTCTCTATTTAATGATAATTAATTTGGCCAGTTGGTTTATTATTCTTACTTTAATTTTGGATGGTTTGTAGACATGATAAACACAGTTAACTGTTAAAGTCACTTTTGTGCTTGAATCATTTTGGCAGAAGTGTAAAAAAAATTTTACAGAAAAAAAATTTTAAAAGTTTAAAAGCAAATGTGATAGACTAGGAAAATATTTTCTTTATGGTCCACTCTCTGTATATTTAGAAATTAATACACCATTGAAATAAAAATAACAGGTTAGCTCTGGCTGGTTTGACTCAGTGGATAAAATGTAGGCTTGCACACTGATGGGTCCCAGGTTCAATTCTGGTCAAGGACACACGCCAGGTTTCAGGCTGGCTCTCCAGAAGAGGGCATGAAGGAGGCGGCTGATCAATGATTCTCTCTCATCATTGATATTTCTGTCTCTCTCTCCCTCTTCTTTCCTCTCTCAAATCAATACATTAAAAAAAACAGGTTAAAGGTAAACAACATAAGAATGGAATTTTGATTAAGAATTTAATAGGTTTTTAAGTAAAACCGTGCTTTCAAATTCAGATTGCCTCCACTTAATAATATCATTTTTAAAAAATCTTCATTGTTCAAAATATTACATATACCTCTCTTTTCCCCTTCCTTATGTGGGAATAATATCATTTTAATTAATGAAATGGCAGTTATGGATCTGGTGCTCTTTTAAGTATGGATTTTAATGCTCATATGTTTTGAGTAAATAATATTATAACTTCAATATTGGTAGCTGCCTGGTATGATTGTGCAATGTTAATATGATAACTATTATAAGAGGAAGACAATGTGATGTAGCAGATCAAGGATGAGCTATGAATTATATATACTTTGCCCGGGGAAGTTATTTAACTCTGAGCCTTCGTTCCTTGCTCGTAAAATGAGAATACTAATACCTACTTTCCATGATTGTTATAAGAAGAGGAGAAAAATTATGAAAGGCTTAACACAGCATCTGCTACATAATATACTTTCACTAAGTGAGGGCTACTAAACCTATAGAGCTGAACTATGCCTGGTATGTAATTATTTTTGAATGGATATTCAGTATGCCATTCAATCTTACTTTATGGTTTCATTAATATTTTAATTAATAATTTTAGGATTTACTTTAGGTTTTTACTTGTCTCGGGATAAACATAACATTAGTACAATACTAGTATTGTAGGTGTAGAAAATTCAGGCTAAAAAGTTCCACTTAGCACAATTCTAAGTAATATTGAGATGATGACACTTTAATATAGTAAATACTATGTGAGTAAATACTGATATCTTTGTATAATAAGCATAAAAGAATATTTAGGATACATGAATATTGGAAGAAGAAGATTCTTTATATCTTAATCATCATTTCTTAGCCTAAAGGTAATGATCACTCAGGTGCATAAACTAAATGCTCAGAAATGTTTAAAGCTTAATGAGTACACAATATAACATCTGAATATTTAAAAAGCATTAGAAAATAATGCATCATGACTTATCCAGAGAAATCCCTTTTTATACAAAGGATAACTATTAAAACTGCCTAATCTGTACTCAGAAGGTAAGCTTTGCCTGAGAAAAACCTATATTAATTACTTTTAAACATAAGTGGTAAAGATTAAAAAAACAGTTTAGAGCTGATTTTTATTGGGTAAGAAACTGTTTTAAGAATAACAATTCAAGATAATGTAATAGTATAATCATTGCTTTTACATTAGTTGAAATTTACTTTATTTTTGTATTTTATTGTAATAATCTCCAGGCTCTGAAGATGAAGTTCTCTACATTGCTAATGACACTGATATCCTGGGTTTTATATATCCATTCAACTACAGTGGCGATCATCAACAAATTTCTCATGTTGAACATAATTCAAGAATAACAGGGATGGATGTATATTATCAAAGAGATATGATTATTTGGAGTACTCAGTTTAATCCAGGTGGGATTTTCTACAAAAGGATCCATGACAGAGAAAAAAGGCAAGCAAACAGTGGCTTAATTGTAAGTAAATAACATTGAATATTTGAAGGTTCATGCTTTCCCACCTCTGTGTTTTATTTTAACCTATCAATGATGGTGTCTGATTATAGCAGGTAATTAACACATTGAATGATTCCTCCCAAAATTTTCTCTACATAGAAATAAGACGTTTCTCTATTCATTTTTCTCATAGCTGCATATAAATTTATTTTAATTGAAGGCTATCATACTTTTGTTTTCATGAATTTGACAGTTACATAAGAATTGTAACAAATAAACCATTCTACAACATTTAACATTTTATAGTGTTTAAAAATGTATTATGAACATGAGGTTTTTTATCACAAAATAAGATTATTTTTGTTATGGAATAAAATGTCAAAATATACAGGTATTGGTCATTTCATTTTTAACACTATGAAAAATGTATTTGTATTCTAGGGCAAGAAATCAACACTGTAGTGTAAGCATTTCTTCTGACTTTTGATAACTATATTTCGGGGAATATCCAAAACAGAGCAATATTGTTTGCTAGTACATGATGGACATATTGCTTATCATGGTTATTCCTTCTGAAGAAAATAAAGTAGAACATTTTTTACATTTGTGGTTGTAGACTACCCTCTTTTGGTTTTAGGGTATGTCAATTTATTCTGTGTTTTATTTTTTGAAGTAACCTTGGAGAAAAAAATGACACAAATACTTATTTTTATTGGGTCTGGCCCATTGTCATACAACCAAAAAAAGTCAAATGCTATCACATCAGGTTGTAATTTAAGCTTTGTATTTCAAAAGAATCTAAAGTCCTCACTACATTTTCCAGTGGTATCTACCATAAAGATATGAACTACATGAATACCATTTGATAGAATTCTGGGACATATTTTTTTATCAATTGTAGATAGCAATAAGCTGGTTTTAAATGAAGCAATATTAGCTGTTGAACTCAGATGAAATTAACCGTCAGTAAAAAATCATATATATCAGAGTTGTTTCTTCAGTTCTTCCTGTCCCAAATAGAATCTTATTCTATAGCTTTAGTTCTATTAAGAAGGGTCCTAGCACAGAACCAAAAAATTTAGATCACTCTGCCTTCCCCATCACTCATATGTAATCTACTTCCTCTTTAACAGACCAAAGGCAGACTTAGAGTCTTAGCTAGCTTTAACTTTTCTTTATCTCTAAAACAGAAATTGGCTTTGCAAAAACATTATTCTTACGGTACTATTTTATCTGTTATTAATGAAGTGATAAAGGGCATATCAGTTCATTACAATGCCTGAGTTTTAATTTTGTTTCTATTGCTGACTAGCCTCTTAGCTTCTCTATATTCTGTTGCATAAAGCTTATTGAGAAATATGTATGTTTATTATTGTTAACATACTTGGGCACATAATAAGTATTATCTAGATACTTGCCATTAAAAGGATGATGATGATAATGATGTTGATAATGATGATGTTTTTGATGATGATAATTGGCAAGGTGTTTTCCTCTGACACATTATCATATTAAAATTGTTCACAACTTACTCTTGTTTGAACTTCATAATTGCTAAAAATACATCTATAATTAATTTCAACATAAATTTTTAGTGAAAATGATTTGATAATTGTTTTAGTTTTATGCTTGGAGAGATTAATGATCAGTGTCTTTTAGTGAATAGAGTTTGGTGTAGATCAGAGGCCAAATTTATTTAATGTTTGGCAACTAAGTTTTTATTTGTATACATACAAATTATAAATGTGTATATTTTATTGGTATATTGTATATCTATTTAAATTTATATATTTAAAATATTTTACTATTTATGTTTTAATGTGCTATAAAATCTTTCATAGCCAATTGCAAAACTACTGTTTAGCTTTTGCCCAGTAGAATATGAAACTTAATTTAGTCTTTTAATGCTAGTAATTATTTGTGTTGTATCATCTAGACTTACTGTTTGTTTTTTCTCTCTTCTTATACCTATGCATGACTAACAGTATTAGCTAGGAAGAAAATTGGATAAGGTTTCAACCTCTGAGCCATGAGTTTTAGCACCATGTTCAAGCCATTAAGCATTCCATATAAATTTCAACCTATGCATTGTTTTTAAAACAGTACTTAAGGCTATAGTAATGGGGGAAGTTATTTAACTTTGCTTCCTAAAATTTTTTTGTAATTATCTCATTATTATAAGTATGGAATAAAGCCACCTTAATTTAATGAGCAATGTGTATTCTAGAGTAATTAAATGACTTACCTACTATATGCAACTATAATGTGACCAAATTTAAACTTTAACTTAAAATACTTGTTATATCTTTGAGTCTCAGACTGCTCATTTGATAAGTATAGCATTGGAGTAGACAATCTCTAAAATCTCTCCTACAAAGTAAATATCCATGCTTTCCAGAAGATGTGACATAGTTATGTCTATCAAGTTATAACCTGGACAATTTGTATGTATTCCTATAAAATCTACCCTGTGTATAGATAATTGATTTTCTACGCATACACATTACTCTGCCACGTATTGTATTTGCTCTTTTATGGACACCAGCTAGTCAGCCATTAGTTTAATGAGCATGCGATCTGTTTCATCTAAATGTTGACACACATATTAAATGTACCCAAAGTTTAGTATCCTATATAAACTTATATAACTTAGACTTTTTTAAAAAACTGAATATGGAACATTGATTTCTTTTTCTGAATCAATAGGTTAAAGAAAAAGTCAAACTATGCATGCATTACTTATAACCCATTTTCAATTAAACAAATGGGAGGAGTTACACATATAGGTCAAAGCCAAATGTCCTGAAATCATAATCACAGACATTGAAAACACTGGAATATTTCCTTCCACGGAAAGAGTAGAAAATATGTTATATCAGATACCAGAGGATGATTACTCAGACAACTAAATGTTTATGCAAGTCCATTCCAAAGAAAGGTAACATTTAATATGATGTGAGGTATTTGAAATCATGAAGGGAATACTCTTCTGTAATCTCTGAAAATGGTTGTAATACTAATTACAATTACAAATTTAAATTTCAAATGCAGACTAAGTTATGTATACATAGAAATGCTTATGATTCTGTAACTCCCAGGGCTATACAAAATGATGATTTTTTTTCTTTAAGAAAATTAAATATTTCAAAACTTAAAAGACTAACATGATTCAATCTATATGTAAAGTATAATGAGATTTCTAAATTTGAATTTTAGTAGTTGGAACAGAATATGATAATATTATGCTACAATTGAACATACTTTATGGCAATTTATCATTTCTAGTATGAAATGCTGTACAGCAAAGTACATGATGACAAGCACTAAAAAGTAGGTCAATGCTTATAAAAATGCAAATTACTAAAAATATAGATTAGATTCTTACCATTAAAGAACTAAATATTCCTGAGTAAAACAAATGGTTCATCTGATCTACCTGATTTTGTGAAGTGAATATGAAATACTATTTTTGGCATACTCTCTATTATGCCAAAGAGAATATTCAGAATGCACATACTTATAATTTTGTCCATTAATAATTATATCTTTTCAAAAAGTTTATTTGAATTCCCCCCTCCCTGAAAATCTTTTAATAAAATATCCAGTTATCTTTACTAGGTTTTAGCTAAAACCTCAATATATGGGTCTGTGTGTATGTCCCAAACACATGCACACACATACATTTGAGTGTGTAGATCTACATATACCCACACTTAAGAATGTGTGTGTGTGTGTGTGTGTGTGTGTGTGTGTGAAGCAAAATCTTCAAAGTATTATTTTAGGACATTTAGATACAGTGAAAAATTATAGTTTATTTTTTATTTTTTATTATTATAAATTGATTGTAACCATTATAATTCTAATTGAAACTGTCTATACTTGCATAGCAAGAATACTTTTAAAACCATCTGAGTTCATCCAAACTAGTCCACAATAACAATAACTTATTATGATTATTTTTGAAAGAAATCCAAACTATCAGATCATTACATTATTGAATTTTGTGTTGTTGATTGCATCAGGCAGATATTCAGTAATAGATACTCATTAAAGTTAAATTGTTCTGTAAGAGTTATATCAATATTCAAAATTATACTGGAATATAAAATTTATATGGCTCTATAAAACATATGATTGTATAATTAATAATTGATCAGACTATATAGTCAAGTTTTATTCATTTCCAAAGCTTTATTTAAAGGTTTTTGTTTATTAAGTTTGGTGCTGGGTTCTCAGGATACAATTACCATAACAAGGGTCTTGTTCTCATGAAGGTTAGATTCTGGGGAGTAAAGACAGAGTCAAGTAAACGGATAAGTAAATAAATACAAAAAAATGTCATTTTAAAAAGTATATTGAATTAAATAAATAATGAACTAAGGAAGAAGCACTCAGATGTTATAAGTATTCTTTGTATAGGATGTTCAGTAAAGGCTCATGTGAAGAGAGGAGATTTGAGCTAGATCTAAGAGAAAGTAATGTCATTTTATTTATAACTAAGATAACTAACTAGGTTTTTATCTAGAGAATGGATTAGGTATGGGGAAAGCTCAAATAAATATGACCATGTAGGAGGATTGTGTCTCAAGTTAGAAACAGTGGTAAGTCACACTATTATAGTCTCAATGAAACGGAAGCTAATGAGCAGAAATTTAGCTAAAAATGTTTGCAAATAGGATGAGTGTGGAAAAGAGAATTGAAAGGACAAGGCTGGTACCTAGATTTCTCAATTATACAACTTAATGGGTCTTGAGGATACTAAATTTTGGCTTCAGTTTTAATCATGTTAAGTTTGAGGTGGCTATAAAAGATTCAAGTGAAATGTCAAGGAGTCCGTGGTGTATTCAAGGTTTGGTCTTAGATCTCTGGACTAAAAATAGAAGATTAGATGAGATATCTAAAACTCTGAAGTGAGGTTAGGTTATATGCTGTGATTTTCCTTTATCTGCTTTTGGTCCCTGTCCTATTCTTTGCACAATAGCCAAAAGAATCTTACAACTTTAATCTGATCACCACATCTCTCTATTTAAATCCTAATGCATTTCAATGAAAAAATAATTGGTTTACAAGCCTATCCATGATTATCAGCCTCATCTTTCACCACATCCTTTCCATACCTTCACACACTTATATTTACCCACAAACACATTTTTTTCTAGCCATAAATAAACCATATTTTATTTCTAAGAGTGCAACTTCACTTCCAAAACTTCATAAATAGCATTGCCTCTGCCTCCTTTAATTATTCTGCTAAAAAACAAAGCGGCTTTTCTAAGAACACCGTTTTCATTATTATTGTTTTCATTGAGATTGGTTTTCATCTTATTTGGGCACTAGAGATCTCATCCTACAAAAGACGTTTTCAAGTCTTCCAAAGGCCGAATTGAACTGTGGCTGTTTGAAGGGACAGGATCACAGAAAGATCAGCCATTATCTAAATTTCAATTGTATGCCCAGGAAGTAGCTTATGAGGTGACCTCATTACTATTCCAGGTTCCGTTTAGACTTGGAAATTGGATTGTTATTTTATCTAGGGAATAATAAGACAGTATGAAGAAAATTTTAATGAGGCTGACAAAAAAATGTAAAATTCAGCATTATGTACACTCATATTCACACACTGAATGAATTTGATGGATGAGAGACATTGAATTAAAAAAGTCCAATTTATATGTTAATTATATATATATATATATATATATATATATATACATATATACATATATACACACACATATACATACATACACACATACACACATAAAGGTCTGCTCCACAGACTGAATATTCCTGTCTGTCCACAAGATGCTTATCCAATGATTCTAGAGACACACTATCAAAATTAGCTTCTTTGACTCTTCTTTTTCTATTGTTTATTTGCCTTAACTCCCTTTCTTATAGATACATGATTTATCTATTAGTCAACTTAACCTGCCTCTTTAAGGCCTGGGTTTCAAGTCAGCCATACACATAAGATAAATGTGTGAAACAGATTGGATGTAGATTAGGCCCCCAGAGGGGCCAAAGGGAACCCATCCCATTAAATGAGGGGCAGCTGCTGATTGACTGCTATTCTAGAATGCTGACTTACTTTTGATATACTGTTTTATATATATTTTCTCAATTTTACAAAAAAACTCACATTTTTCAGTCTCTACTTTCAGATAACACTGCAGTACATCTCAAGTGTTATGCTTGTTTAAACTGTAAATGTCAGAAGGCAACTTGATTCTTAATTCTAGGTTACTCAATAGGGAGATGACATCAAAATTATCCCCTAAGTACCAACAAATTTTTAACTTACTGACTAATGCATGACAATTCATAATTAGCATTCAATACATCTTGAAGACTATATAAAACACAGATTTATATAGAATTGATAATATTTTAAATGGTTATATAATTTAAAATTTAGAAGCTAAAGAGTTTTACAGGTAATCTAATCCAAAATCTTTATTCTATACATTAAATAATTTATAAAGAAACTACAACTAGGTCTTAAACCAGTTCCTGACTTCAAATTTTGCATGCTTTCTAATCTTCCATGATATCTTTTGTTTACCTAATAGTGTGAATGAAGACATTGAGAGCCAGTCTTGTTTTTGATTGAGAGAGGGTGATAAATCATAAGAAATAAGTTAATGTAACTCTGAACATGCTAAAAAATAATAAAGTCACATAGAAAATATCAAATCTTCAATCTAAAGACAAATATGTTTTTAAAGGATTTTGACAATTCCATATTTTTATTTGGTTTCTTTTAACCTTAGCAGGAGTTTGTTTCATGTTGACATGGCCTTAATGTAGATAAATATAGCTTTAAAATTACTCAGTTGAAATAATCTATTCTTCAAAAGAAATTGTAGAGAGAAGGCAGGGATTTCATTTCTGAAGTGATTTTTGGACCTCTGACACATTGTAGCTCTAAATATAAGTTTTTATTGATTCATATTTTGTGGACCAAAAATGAAAATAAATAGCGTGACATATACCACCCCCCCCCACACACACACACAAGTTTTTAGCTTTGTCTTAATAGTATTATATTAGGAGATAATTAACTTTAGTAAAATGAACCAATTTTTTTTCTTAGATTTACACAAAGATGAAAAAAAATCACAAACCAAATATGTGATCACCTCAATCTATCCTGTTAACTATATTTTCTTAAAGTGTATTTCTAACTATAAGAATTTTGTTATGAAGAAGATAACATTTCCAAGGCTTAAATGCTTGAAATACTCTTTTGTATGTTTTTCTCTCTTCTTGACTTTAAAAAAAGTAACTGTCTCCAGGGACATCTTCAATTTACTGTAGCTGAGGTTCTGACAGATACCTTATAGTCCACAGCTGTAAAGGATCACTTGTTTAAAGTAGTAATTTTGTTACAATTGAGCTGCCAATTTTTCTATAAGATTTAAGTATTTTATTCATCTGACTAATATATCTCTACATAAAGATTGCCCCAGGTCTCAAAACTTTGGCTGTGTATATGGAGAGCTTATTAGGGAAGAAATAATCTGTCTTCAGAAAGCAGTCAAAATATGTCTTCTACTTTGTGCAGCATCTGAGCCATGCCTTTGTTGTCAGGGTAACCCCAGGCCTCTGCAGTCTCTCAAACAGGACTTACCTCAATAGTACTCTTGTTCATTGGCCTGTCTGTGGATTGAGCTAGCCCAGTGATCAGCAAACTCATTGGTCAATAGAGCCGAATATTAACAGTACAACGATTGAAATTTCTTTTAAGAGCCAAATTTTTTAAACTTAAACTTCTTCTAACACCACTTCTTCAAAATAGACCCACTCAGGCCATGGTATTTTATGGAAGAGCCACACTCAAAGGACCAAAGTTTACCAACCATAGAGCTAGCCAAAAGGGCAAGTGAGAGTTTTATATTTTATTTTTAATTTTATGTGTTTGTTTTGTTTTCATCCCCTATGGAGGCAAATGGCTGTATTTTTAGCTTTCCTGTTTCTGTTTTCCCCCATTAGACTCTATTCAACTCCCAGAATCTGTTTGCTTTTCCTGTGTTTTCCACTTTCTGTATTTACTTGATGGATTTTGTAAAACTTCTTAAATTGTTCACTATATCAAGATTCAGCAGGGTCTGGTGTGGCTCAGTGGTAGAGTCTCAGTCCTTGAATCAAAGGGTTGTGGGTTCTGTTCCTGGTCAATGGCATGTATATGGGTTGCAAGTCCTTTTCCTGGCTCCAGTCAGGGCACATGTGGTGTGTCTCTTTCACATTGATGTGTCTCTTTCACATTGATGTCTCTCCCTCTCCATCTCTCTCCCTTCTCTTCCACTCTCTCTAAAAGTCAATGAAAAATAACCTTGGTGAGGATCAATAGAAATACAGATTATTAAAAAAAATATTCAGTTGGTTTTTCCACCTTTTATTATCAGTCTATACCAATATAAGAATCCCTTTTATATGGCTTTACTAGAGGCCTGGTGCACAAAATTTGTGCAGGGGGGTTTGTCCCTTAGCTCAGCCTGCACCCTCTCCAATCCTGGGACCCCTTGTGTGATGTCTGACTGCCTGTTTAAGTCTGATCCTACTTGGGCAGTTGGAAATCCCTCTCACAATCCAGGATTGCTGTCTTCCAACTACTTCCCTGCCTGCCAATCTGATCACCACTTAACCATTCCCCTGCCAGCTTGATTGATGCCTAACTGCTCCCTTGCCAGCCTGTTTGCCCCTAACTACCCTACCCTGCAGGCCTAGTCAATCGTAACTGCCATCTTCTGAAGGCCTGGTCCCTCTCAACTGCTCTCCCCTGCAGGCCTGGGTCCCCCCTAACTGCCCTTCCCTGCAAGCTTGATCACCAACTTCCCTCCTCTGAAGTCCTGGTTCCTCCCAATTGCCCTCCTCTGGGCCATCTTGTGGTGGCCATCTTATGTCCACATGGGGGCAGCCATCTTTGGCCACCTGGGGGCAGCTATCTTTTGTGTTGGAGTGACAATCAATTTGCATATTATTATTTTATTAGATAGGATGCTATTCACAATCCTGGTCTGTGAGTAATAAAGGGGAGTTATTTCATTCTAATGGAACTCACTATAAGGATGATTTCTTAATTTGGCCACAGGTTTGACAGTGGAACCATTCTGCTGTCTTCATGCTGTTCTTTCTTCCCCTGTCCAATCCTGATTTGTAGTGTTGAAAATCATTGAGCATCTCGTGTGTTCTGAGTCACTGAGGATGAACATCTGGTAACATCTTCAACCTGCTGCCTTTATTCTTCAAGAATCATCTTGTCACTGATGATTCATGACTTTAGGTTTTATTTATTAGGTGTGACCATCCTTTACCCTGGGCTCTAACTACTTTAGTTGGTACTGGAATGACATTAGGAATACCTTGACCAAGAATGCAGAGAATAAATGTGTTGATTTAAATGAGCCTGTTACTTAGTATCTCTTATGCTTAACATTGAAAAGTAACATTCTTTAAAATTTCTGAGCAAATGTCTGAATGCTCTACTAACATTAAACATGTGGGCTCTTAATTGTCAGCAGTTCAGATTTAGCAGTGCAGAATGGAAAAATAGTCATACTTTTTGATCATAAATAAATAAAATGAAAATCCTAAATTAAAAAATAAAGTGGAACTTTGCATTATATATGTCCTATTTTAGTCAGGATACCATTATGATAAAATGTGTATATTTACATTGATAAAGGGAAAATGTATGTTTTTCTCTGCTTGTGCTAAAAAACAAATATATTTTTTCTGAATACTACAGGTTCATTTATGAAGTTAGAAAATGATAAATGTGACCCAGCAGTCTCTAAACAGATTATAGTGGCTATTTTTTCTGTTGTCTCTTAAGGTTATGATTTACACTGACATGGCCATGTCATTTGTTGATATAATTACTTTTGAAGACCCTCAAATCAGGGAAAATAAACAAGGAAACAGTTAATTTGAATGATACTGAAACACATGAAAATAATTTTGTGATTTGGCTGAGAGAAATCTTTTTATTTTATTCATCTATTTTTAAGTCATTTCTAGAGTATGTCTGCAGAGTATTTTTTATTTAACTTCAGTTAGCTGTGAAATATTACTTGATAGATGGATAGTATTTTGTTGTTAGAGTGCAGATATAAGTTATGGTGAAATTTCATAATTTTATTTTTTAAACCACTAGGTGAATGACTGCTAATAAAGGTCATTAGAAATTGCTAGGGTTCTGTGTTTAGTTCAAGCCATATTTTTCTTCCTTGAGATTTCATTAATCACACAGCAGATAGTGATCTGCAATTTCTGTTTCTTATTATCTCATGTGTTTTTTTATTATTTTTTGTGAAGTTCAGTTTCTTCTCTTTTAATCCGTCTACTTCTTAATAAAATGTGTTCAATAATAAGCCTTTTGAGAAATTTTCATATATCAAACCCCATATTTTCACTGGTTGCCAAGTCCTAATGAAGTTTTACACATTGTCTACATGTCTTGTTATAATCACCTTTAAATAATTGTTTCCATTCTTGATATAATGCTCCTATGAATCTTTTCTCACTTTTGGTTATGCACATTAAATATGAGCATGTAAAATTAATTACTACACTAGTTATTGCTAAAAGTGATCAAGTTAATTGAGGGGCACAGAGCAAATGTCATTTTCCTTCCTGGTGGTTCCCAATGACTTATCCTACCTTTGTCTCACAATAATTTAGTAATATAATATTAAGCAGAAAATCCAAGCTAGCAGATTTAATAGAAATGACAGAGATTGTAACTTTCCTCCAAAGATATTTAAATGCAATATTGTTCTAAGTGTGCCTATCTACACTATTTTTTTCATTTTTAAATAAAATTATATATGGTGAGACTGCAGGGCAACTGAAACTTCTTGGAATTCCTGAAAATAATATATTGGTGAAAAGTCTTTGAAAAATTTCTAACAATATCTTCTCAGCCTGAACATATTTATATCTTAGAATCAACATGTCTATTTTTGCCACATACTCAATAGACATGAAATCTTGTTTCCACCAAAAGACATACAAGAATAGCATTCAGAATTTTAGTTATAATTCCCTAAAACGGTAAATAAGCCAAATGGACATCGTTAGCAAAATGGCAAACAAGTTGTGCTATATTCATAAAAAATAAATTAAAAAGTATTAATAACTGGCATGCAAAATAATATGGATGAATTTCATAGACATTAAATTGAATTAAAAAGTTATGAATAGTGGTGTATAATTCTATTTTTATATATTTGCATAAGCTAATATATTAGACATCAGAATATGGCTACTCTCAGAAGAATACAATTTGGTAACAGAAAAATTTGCCAAATTGTTTTTTGAAAATGCAATTTTTCTTTGTCATTTTGTCTTCTTGTAGTGTCCTGAATTTAAAAGGCCCAGAGACATTGCAGTTGACTGGGTAGCAGGAAATATTTATTGGACTGATCATTCTAGAATGCACTGGTTCAGTTACTACACCACCCACTGGACCAGTCTGAGGTATTCTATCAATGTGGGGCAGCTGAATGGCCCCAACTGCACCAGACTTTTAACAAATATGGCTGGAGAACCGTATGCTATTGCTGTAAATCCTAAGAGAAGGTAAGCTAATGACTTGGTAATTTATATTTCATGATATAAGCATTCATTATTAGAGATTGTTCAGCTTGTGCTCTGTAGTTTTGTTTCTATAATGTGTTAAAAAATAATAGTTTCACAAGTCTTCTGAAAATCCCTCTATTTTTCTTGTACAAAAGCACACTCATGTTATTTTTACATCAAATTGAGGACCAAATATTTTTTTTTCTGAAAGGTTGCAAATACATAGATTTTTCTGTGTATTTTATGTTGCATTTCAGAATAATGAAACTAATGTGATAAACATATTACCACTATAGTGAATCTAATACTTAATTTTTGTAACATTAAGTATAATGCTGTGTGTGTGTATGTTTTATTTTTGTTTATTGTTGAATGTATTACAGATGATTCACTTTTCCCTCCATTGACTGCCTCCTCCCCACTCCCATGCCCTGGATAGGCCTTTGCTGCACTATTGTCTGTGTCCATAAGTTATGCATATATGCGTAAAAGTTCTTTGGTTAATCTCTTCCTCTCCCCCCATCCCTATGTTCCCACGTTTCTGGCTCTATTTTGTTTGGGAATTTATTTTGTTCA
This sequence comes from Antrozous pallidus, assembly GCA_027563665.1. Classification (NCBI taxonomy): domain Eukaryota; kingdom Metazoa; phylum Chordata; class Mammalia; order Chiroptera; family Vespertilionidae; genus Antrozous; species Antrozous pallidus. Next base: position 76,901,806 of record CM050508.1, read on the forward strand.
TTAGATTCCACATATAAGTGAAATTATGTGGTATTTGTCTTTCTTTGACTGGTTTACTTTGCTTAGTATAATACTCTCCAGATATCTCCATGTTGACTCAAAGGATAAAAGATCCTCTTTTTATAGGACAGATAATTCTAAAATGCACTGTCTGGAATACATAATATTCCATTGTATAAATGTACCACAGCTTTTTTATACACTCATCTACAGATGGACACGGGTTATTTTCAAATCTTAGCTACTGTAAATTGCACTGCTATGTATATAATACAATGTTAAACATATTGAATGTAGAGTATTTTCATGTTTTAGCTATTTGTGATAATAAAATATTAAGATATATTATGTATAAAAATTTGAACAAGTTAACACCATTTAATTTCTTTTACTGGATTTTTTTCATTCTTTATTCTTTCTTTTTCAATTATAAGCAATGACCAAAAAAAAAATAAGTAGGGAAATCTTAGGTAAAAATCCTGATCACCTAAAAAGTGAATTACTGGATGATGACTAAAAAGAATCAAATGTTATTTACTTAGCAAAATTAGGCTGCGTGGTATCTTCTAAATAGAGAATGGTATCCTCTGAGAAAGTACTTTTAAAAAAATGAAGCAGTAATAAAATAAATATTCTTTCCCAAGAGGATAGTTTTAAGTGTTAAAATACTTCTCTTATTAATGAATTTTTCAAAAGTGAACTTTTAATATCAAGTAATAAACAATAGTGCATATTATTAAGCAGTACCTCTCAAATTTTAGAGCATAGTTAAGACCATTTAAAATTTCGATTTCTGGAAGGTTCCTTTTCTGTAGCTTTAGAGTGGGGTCCAGAAATCTGCTTTTTCAGGGTCTCTGGGGTGTTTCTGATGCTCGTGATCTGAAGAAATACTATATTTTACAGTACAATTAGGTTATAACAGCACCTCACCAGGCTAACCAACTTGACCCATGTTTTCAGAATGATGTATTGGACTGTTGTTGGGGACCACTCCCATATAGAAGAAGCAGCCATGGATGGCACTCTCAGAAGAATTTTAGTCCAAAAGAATTTACAGAGACCCACAGGTATGATGTGTTTCTAACATATAGTTTAAAGTTGTATCAGAATTCTAAGCATATTAGTGTTACAAGTCTTAAGCTTTGTTGGCAATATAATCATTTCTACAGGCAAATAAAATAATTTATAGTACAACATTATGAAAGTCATTAACATTTCATGTTGTATTTTTCCAAGTAAAAGTCAGGTTCTTATCATACCCTAGTGATATTATGGGGATATTATTTGAAAATTGCCTTAAGTAGGCCATTAGTAGGATTTCAGATGATGAAATTTTGAGATTTTATAGCAATGCTTCAGGATATTTTTACATACAAATGTTAATGATGTTGTGGTAGATGCTAGTATAATTAGATATAAAAACTAAATGAGCAAAGAACTGGGAAAACATAGATAATATTTGTGAAAGTCAAGTTTGATGATTTGATGATGTCTTGCTTTTTTATTCTCAACTTTCAATCTGGTTTTAATCTGTCTCCTAACTATGTTGTCTACTCTACAATGCCATCTACACATCCATGTCATCAACACTACTATGTCATCGACACTACAATGTCATCTACACTACCATGTTGTCTACACTACCATGCCTCCTACACTCCCATGTCATCTAAATTACCACTCCACACTCTGTGTACCCCCAGGATTGTTCAGGAGCTCAGCTTGTGTGTGTGCGTGTGCGTGTGTGTGCGCGTGTGTTTGTGTACGTGTGTGTGTGTGTGCCCCTCCCTGTTCCTCCTCTCACTCCATTTTTCTTCCAGCCTTCCACCTAGACTTCCCTTCCAAATTTTGCATATTAGCAATATCTTACCTATCTTATAATGTCTACCTTGAGCACTTCTTCCTCAATATAACATTTCAGACTACTGGAGTCTAGGGGATTTTGTGTTACCTATCCCTGCCTACTATATTTCCATCAAAAGGATAGAATACAATTTCTATTGCACATATTATTTAACAGATATGTTTGGAACAGCTTTTGTAGTTGAAATTTTATATTTGACACTTATATTATTATTAACTTTTAATGTGCCTTATGCCTTTTCCTCCAACTAGATTGTTTTTACTCTTTATGGGAATGAACAGTCTTTGGGATTTAGTTCATTTATGTAAGTGTGTCTCTGTTCAGTGATTTAACAAATACTAATTGAACACCCACCTGGTGCTAGAAATTGTTCCAGATGCTAAAGAAATAAGATCTTACCCATGTGAAAAGAGTCTGATTCACATGAAACATATTTCCCTTTACAGAAGAGAATAGATATTATGCTTCATGTCACATAGTTATAAGTACTATATAGAAAAAAACATACTAAGAATGGGTAGTTATGCAAATACTATTTTAGTTATTATTATCAAAGAAGCTATACCTAGAAAGGTAATATTTGAAAATATCACAATAAATCTTGATGGCAAGTCACATGTATATGTGAGGAAAGAGTATTCTGAGTAGAGGGAACAGCAAGTTCTGAGTTAGGAACGAGCGTAGCATGTGTCAAAAAAATAGCAAATATGTTTGTATGTCTAGAAGGATATGGAAGTGGGACAAATTAGAGTTGCCAGGTATCCAGGTAGCCAGAGGCAGATAATCTAGATCCTGGAACACACTGATAAGCCCTGGATTCTGTTCTAGCTCTCAGGGGAGCCATTGGAGAGTTTTGAGGAGGAGAATGGCATATCTGCTCAAGCACCATTTTCATTGTTTACTGACCTTTGTACTTTTTTCTTAACTTATTATTTCTCACTTATTTTAGAATTATAAACAAGTTGTAAAATTACTTCAGAAGTTATCTGATGTTAACATTTACATAATCACAGTATATGTAATATTTTCACCTTAAGGAATGATGCAGCAGCAGTTTATAGAACACATAGGAGGGTGCTTTGAAGGGAGTCTGAGACAGGAATTCTTGCAAAGGTTACTTGTGAAGGGAATGTAATTCAGGAGAAACATGTAAAAGGTGGAGCAAGGTAAAGAGCCCAGAAAAGTGTGCCTCGGGTTAAGTCTAGTCTCAGCTTGAGAAACAGGGGATGTGTTTTGGACCATACATTCCATGACAGGTAAGGGGTCATCTTTTTTATATTTCCCAAAGTCATTGCTTGGCCTTTGAGCCCTAACTTCCCAAGCAGGCTGCTGCAGGCAGCTGAACACAGCTCCCTCCCTGGCAGTCCTTAGCTGCTAAAGGAAGGAGCCTGCCTAGTAATGGAAAATTTGGCTGGGTCCCAGCGTCTCCTATAGTGGGCTAAATGAAAGTGCATGTACTGACCATCTTCCATGTGCTAAACATTCTGCTCAGTATTATGGGGAATTTAATGTTGAACTTGGCACAGTCCCTTTTCTTGAAGAGTTTACATTTAAAAAGACACAAAACTGAGGCATGAACAGAAGTAACTACAGTTTTGGCAAAATATTAGAATTGTTACATACCTGGTAATAGTATGGAAGTTCAGAATCAAGAAAGATTAGCTCCAGTGATTAATGAACAAAAAGCAAAACATACAAACAAACAAAAGTATGTGAAATATATCTCTGGAAATAGTGTTTAAAGAATGGGTAGACATTTTAAAAGTGGGCAGATAATCCATCATGGTGTAGTGTTTATAAAGGTTTTCTTTGGAGTCAGATACATCTATTTGTTTATTTAATTCTGGGGATCACTTATTAGCTATGAGATCTCAGAAATTAATTTATTATCTTCGGAATTTGATTCTATCATTAAAAAAGCAGGGGTAATAATAATTAACTTAAAATATTGCTGATTGTGTTAAATGGCATAGCACTCTGAGCCAGGGACTGCAATGTGGAATGTGTTGCATGCTTCATGACAGCAGAGTCTGGGTGTATCTGGAAGGGGGCAGGTTAGGTGAAGTAACATGAGCTGAGAATAGAGGATTTTAACTGCTAAGGTGTTTAGACATGATTTATTTAGTCAGTAATGAACCTCTGTGCAGTTCTGATTCGAAAAGTGATGTGAATAATGTAGGGTATGTTGTGGTGGTAGCACTGTGCCCATGGAATGAATAGATATAGAAACTAAAAGGCCAGTTAACAGTCCATTGAACTGTCTCCCTAAGAGTGGAGAAGAGCACAATGAGAACAGTAACAGTGAATACACACAAGATGTATGTGGGAGACAAAGTAGAATTAGAGTAGTAGAATTTATTGAATGCATATGAAAATAGGTGAATAGGAAATATATCCAATAGATTAGAGTTAGTCATACAAGTTTCTTCATTCATCTCTCCTTTCATTCAAAAAATATTGTCACTCATTATATAGCAGGCACTGCTAGTCATCTGAAATATGAATCTCTGCACGCCTGGACATTATAGTCTCATGTGGGGTGACTCTAAACACAAATCAAAAATGTGTGTGAGTGCACACATGTACATGTGTGTAAATGGCTCTTATGGAAAATAGTGGGGTGCTGCAGAGGTACCTTTTTGATTATAGTTGGGAGGATAGGCTTTCTGAGGATGGTTGATTGTTAAGAATAATTGCTAGGTGATGTGAAAGTATGGGTGTAAAATGTCACAACACAAAGTAAAGAACAGGTCAGACAGTCCTAAGGTAGAAAATGGAATTGAAAGAAAGCCAAAGAACATAATAAACAAATTGGAAAGTGGCATGAAATAAGACTTAGGGAGGTACATAGGGTCCAATCCATGCAGGGTCTTAGAGACCATGGAAAGTACCATTGACTCATGTTAAGCAGGTAACAAGATCTGTTCAGACTCCATAAGGCTGTGCCAAATCTCTACTCCTTTTCTAATGGGCATATATGGGTTTTCTTCTCAGAAACTTTGCTCTGAAACTCTGCCTTACATACAGTAGTAGACTCTTAGAAGCCTTTTATTTACTATTTCAACTTATAGCTATTGTGTGCCTAACCTATGTCAGGCATAATTCTAGTCACCTAGAATATAGGAGGGAATACGCAGTTGTTACTCCTTGTCCTCCTAGTGTTTGGATTCTAGTAGAGGGAAAGGGCTGAGATGCCAACAGTAAAATATAATATTTAAAGTGTAAATTATAAAGAAAATTATGAGGTATTTAGTGGTATGAAGAAAAGAATGAAAGTAAAGTAGTAAGAAGGTCAAAATGGGAGGCTTGCATTTGACCCAGTGATCCCACTTCTAGGACTATATTCCAAGAAACTAAAAACACCAGTCAGAAAGGATATATGCACCCCTATGTTCACAGCAGCACAATTTACCATAGCAAAGATTTGGAAACAGCCTATCTGCGCATCAGCAGATGAGTGGATTAGAAAACTGTGGTACATCTACACAATGGACTACTATGCTGCTGCAAAAAGGAAGGAATTCCTACCATCTGCAACAGAATGGATGGAACTGGAAAGCATTATGCTAAGTGAAATAACTCAGTCAGTGAAAAATAAACATCACATGATCTCACTCATTTGTGTATTATGAATATCATAAACTGATGAACAAAAACAGATCCAGAGACCGAGAAGCTTTGATCAGATGCTCAAACCTCAGAGGGAAGGTAGGGAGGGCAAAGGTATGGGCTAGAGGTCATCCAAAGTACTTGTATGCATGCATATAAACCTAACCAATGGACACAGACAACAGGGGAATGAGCACATGAATGAGGGGAGGGGAAACCAAGGATATATATGTAATACTTTAATCAATAAAAATAGAAAGAAATAAAAAAGAGTGGGGGGCTTAGTTTGCAGTATAACATTTTTAAGTCACTAGACTGCCATCTGAACCCAGACTGTGTGATGCTGTCACTCAGCCACAGGCAGATGGTGCAGGTGTGGATGCAACCCAAGCTGAGTCAATCAGAAGGAGACATCTCACACATAACTGAAAATTTTAGTTCTGAAGATCAAAGCAGAAGTAGAAATTTAGTTTGGAGAATTACCAACAGAAAGCTGATATTTAAAGTTGTTAAGATGGACAAGGGAGGGGAAAACAAACAGACTTCTTAGGGTAGAACTTTGTGAGATGCTTGTATTTGGAGAGTAAAGATCCAGGGTAAGCTCTGCAAAGGAGTGTGAGCAATAGGAGCCAAGCAACAGGAATCAGTGTCATCACAACTAAAGAAAGAGTTTCAATAGGAAGATCATACATACAATTGGACATAGCATATTGCCTTTTGTAGGAAATATGAAGTAGTAGAGAGAGCACAGCCTTCCATTTATATGGGAGTTAAATGGAAAAAAACTGCAAAAACTTTTGAAAATCAGTTTTCTCATCCTATCTAATAAAAGAATAACATTCAAATTGATTGTACCTCTGAGCAAGCCATGCCCACAGCCACGCCCATCAGGAACAAATTATGCAAATAAGCTCCAACCAAGAAGGCTGCTGCCACTGAGAAGCAGGAGGGAAACTTTCCACCTGCCATTGCCGGCCTAGGCCTCCACTGAAGGCTACAAAGTTTCAATTATAGAAGATGGATAATCCCAATAGAAATGGTGGCAGCCACAGAGCTTGAGAGAAAAGAGCCAGGATTGCAGGGCGATGGAGAAGGCCAAACAAACTTCTGCAGCCCTAGTGTCTAGGCCTCCAGTCTAGGCTACAAAATTTCAAACAGAAGTGGCTGTCACCACAGAGTCAGGAGAAGGCTTGGTTTGATTCCAGTCTACAAAGTTTCAATTGTAGAACATAAACTAATACCAGATCACGGGGCCTCCACTTGGGTTGTTAGGGGGCTTAGCCAGCCTGAAAACCACCATAGGCCCCTCACCCAGGCTGCTCCATACCCCAAGGGACAGGACACACTTTGGGGCAAACCAACCAGTCCCCACCCATGCACCGGGCCTCTATCCTATCTAATAAAAGAGTAATATGCAGATTGATCATCACTCAATCACACAAGAGAGCTGCCTCCATGTGGTCAAAGATCCTGCCCCCATGTGGACACAAGATGACCACCGCAAAATGGCCAGCAAGGGAGGAAAGTGGGAGGTTCCAGGCCTGCAAGGGAGGGCAGTTGGGAGTGATCAAGCCTGTAGGGGAGGGCAACTAAGGGTGACCAGGCTGGCAGAGGAGGGAAGTTGGGGGCAAACAAGCTGGCAGGGGAGCAGTTAGACATCAATTAGGCTGGCAGGGTAATGGTTAGGGGGTGATCAAGCTGGCAGGCAGAAGTGGTTAGGGGCACTCAGGGAGGCAGGCAGGCAAGCAGCTTGGAGCCAGCAGTCCTGGATTGTGAGAAGGATGTCTGACTGCCCATTTAGGCCTGATCCTGGGATCGGATCTAAACGGGCAGTCAGACATCCCTCGAGGGGTCCCAGATTGGAGAGGGTGCAGGCTGGACTGAAGGTCAACTCCCCACCCCCCGATGTACGAATTTCATGCTCGGGCCTCTAGTCTTTAATAAATGTGTTGATAATATTTACCTTACCTGTAATTAGTGTGCTTAAAAATAATGAATGAAGAGTTGAATACCTACCATTTTAACCTATGACGTGGTTGTAAGGCCTCTTTTAAAAAGTGATACACCTTTTTTATTTTTATTGGGAATTTATTAAAGAGAAGAAGCATTGTCTATCTTCTGTTTCAGTCAGTTGTGAGGTGGTTGAATAGTATGCTCCATGAGAAAAGTAAAGTGATCTGCTCTGTTCTATGCTCCAAGTCTAGTTGTTGGGAAAGTATGTTGTCAGCGAGCTGCCTTATGAATATAAATTTTGTTCATGAATGTTGTGTCAGATCATAACACTTTCCAGTTTTCCCTCCAGTAGAAGAGTATGTAAAATTACATAAATTTAAGTACCATATTATTTATTTTATAGAAGCTTATTTATGTTGCCTCGAACTCTCTCCAAATTGTGGCAACTTTGGAGAGAATAAAGAATTACATACTGGTCCTGGACTAGTCATAAATTATTTGATTTATTCAACAAATTGCTTTGTACTTGACCAGCCAAAGGTGTCTAAGTAAATAAAATGGATAAAACTTAAGCACTATTTTGCAATTCTTTGATGCATTTATTTACTAACAATCATGTACATATACATAGAAAACAAGTTTATGGTAGTTTGGAAACTAAGATTCTAAATAGGCAAACTTTCTTTAAAAATTAAATACAATATTCTTGATTTAAGCAGTGATAAGAGATACAAAAAATAGAGTTTTGCCATTATGTCAAATTTATTTTCAAAAATTGTTAAAATTTAAAAAACAATTTAACAATTTTTAAGAATAATTTTGACATAATGGTAAAATTCTAATTTTTTGTACCTCTTATCACTGCTTAAATAAAAAAATATTGTATTTACATTTGCTGGTTATTACTACCTTATAAATCTTGGCTATTCTTTAACACAGAATGTATATAATCTTATTCTCTATTTCTGAAAACACAGTAATTTTCATGTATGCTCTCTCAAAATTTTCTCTGTGAACTATTACATTGTTACTATGGTAATTTCTCATATGATTTTTTAAGCTTAATTTATTTTTTCTATTGCCATTTATCCCTTTAATGCCCTCTTCTACTTCCATATTCCCACTCCTTCACAATCACCACACAGTTGTCCATGTCCATGAGTTCTCACTCTTTTTTGTTCAATTCCTCCATCTCCCTTCCCCCAACACTGCTTCCCTATCAGAGCTGTCTGCCTGCTCTCTTTCTATGAGTCTGTATTTTGCTAGGAAGTTCAGCTAGTTCATTGAATTCCACACATGAGTAAAATCAGATGGTGCTTGTCTTTCTCATAAGATTTTCCTTTATATTTAAGACCTTAGTAAAAATAGGGAAACTAGTGAGAGGACAACCTTGGAAACTTTCAGAGTTCAGCCAAAGTGAAACTCAAAAATTGCTAAAATACAATAGTTGTCTTCATATTATGGGAAATGTTACACAAAAGACTACATGATTGGGGTGTTTATTGTGCATTCCTAAAACTTAGTGAGCCTGTGCCTTTGTCTTCTATAAACTCTCCAAATTGTGATTCTATCATGCTTTTTTAGAACAGGTACAGCATTTTATTTTAAAGTTTCTGTACTTACCATGATTTGGTTCTACATATGCATCATATTCAGTTTAGATAGGACTGATTTTCTTTGAAGTTGACCATCTCTCCTGCTTCATTATTGGTTCTTTAAGACAAAAAAAGTGCTATTTTAAATATAGAAATGGAGTAAGTTTTTTGTGTTTTTTTCATAGATACTTGACTCTATAATGAGAAAAGTTAGTTGATTCCTTTATTAACTTTTTAATTTAAAGATTATGTCTTTTATTAAAGGACTTTAAGAAAAACCAAAATCATCGATTTGTGGAATTTTTGGAATATAAATCCCTGGCATCTAAATATGTTGTTATATAATTTTTATCTAGATGTAACTCCATTGGATTATGTAGTATGTGACCAGAGCAGATAAAGATGGTACATTTCAGACAAGCCTAGAAGAATAGGGCAATACATGATGCTTTTGAGAATTTTTTACTACTGATGAATCTGAAAAAAACAATATTTATAATTAAGTTGGATTACACATCATTGTTATCTTTTCTACAATTAGAATATTTTATATATTTAAATATAAAGGTGTATTTTTGGGGGCACAGCTTTTATTTTAACCTACTTCATTATTGTATTACATAGGTAGAAGAGGAAGAAAAGTGTTTCTCTGCCTTCTTAGACAACTTTGAAGTATAATGGCGGCAGCAGGAAACCAGAACTTTTCATGGTTCATGTTCCTCATAATTATACATGCAAAAGCAAAAACATAGTTCCCAACATGACTTCAAACAGCAAATTAATCATCAGGCAGAAACTAGTAAAATGTGGACCATTAGTAACTTAAGTATGAAGTTATTTCTAGAGGTTAATTGGACATACACCATCCTTATGTTCTGTTTAAAGAGCAATATTTATGTTTGGTTTGATTACATTTGGGCTCAACCTACCTACTTAATGGAAGAATTATTCCCAAATGATGTTCACCGTGATTTTTTTATTTACTCTGATTGTTAAATGTTGAGTCATCTACACAGGAATACAATTAGCACAAATTCAGAAATACCTTTCATTTAGTTGCCTTACCATTGAGGTATACCTCAACTGTTTATTAAATATTCTGATTGGAAAAGCTCTTTAACATTCAGATGCCAGTGGTTTTTTGCTTGCACTGTACTGTCAGAGTATGGGCTTCCTCTTATCTAGAGACTATTTATATCACAAAATTAAATATTTACAGCAGTGAAAATTTATTATAGAATGTAGGCATTATAGATCTTTCTCTTCTATATTTAAGGAACATTATTTAAGATATTCTATGAGTTGATGACATTTTTGCAAGATAATGGCCAGCTTTAATGACATTATAAAATTTTCAAAATTAAATTAATAGAAAAACATTTTTACCACATATTATTTTAGTGCTTTGTTATTTATTAACAAATACTGATGATAAAAATGAAGACAAGCCATCTCAGAGTAAGGTGATGATTAAAGAAAAATAATTACAGAGAAAAATTTAAGCACAACTATAACCTTGAGGAATTTACTACCCATTCTTCTCCATTTGATCATCAATCTTTAGTCTATGTAAAGATCTGCATACACACAGATGTCTCACACCACTACAGGCCAACTCCAAATGGGAGAATATATCTTACAATTAAACCCATCAAACATTTATGTACTGAGAAATTTACCTCAAGAGATTCAAAATATAACTAATTATATTGAATTATTTTTAAATTTGGATAAGCTATTTAAATTTATATATACTGAGTGGCCAGATTATTATGATCTCTGAATGCATAATAATCTGGCCACTTAGTGTATGTCCTATATAATAAAAGGCTAATATGCAGATTGTCCCCTCGACCAGGATTTTGACCAGGCTAGCGGGGCCAGCCAACCACCCATGTCCCATCCCCCCTGGCCAGGCTGGCCGGACCCCACCCATGTATGAATTCATGCACTGGGCCTCTAATATATACATGTATATACACTGAATAGCCAGAGTGTTATGTGTTCAAAGATCATAATAATATGGCCACTCAGTGCATATATAAACACACACACACACACACACACACACACACACACACACAAAAAAAAAATATTATAGAAAAGTCTTTTAGAGAATAGCCTTACAGTCCAGCTAGCATGACTTAGTGGTTGAGCATCGCCCTATGAACCAGGAGGTCACTCTTCAATTCCCGATCAGGAAATATGCCAGGTTTCAGGCCCGATCCCCAGTGTGGGGAGTGCAGGAGGCAGCTGATCAATAATTTTCTCTCATCATTGATATTTCTATCTCTCTCTCCATCTCCTTTCCTCTCTGAAGTCAATAAAAATATTTTTTAAAAAAATTAGCCATAACAATTAAATCAGTTAAGTGTGGAAAGGAAGGGTACTTAGGGTAGCTTTTCTTATGTGAAATAAGATTTTTGCTCCAGCTTATTAAACAAATTCCATGTCATCTATGCACATGTACAATGATATAGACTATGTAATTTATGTGATGCTTGAAGAGAAACATTAACAATAATTATACATTAAGAATAAAAAACATAATTTAAATTTATAAAATTATCTGTTATTTGTCTGTGTGTGTTTATTTTGCAGGGCTGACTGTGGATCATTTCAGTGAACGGATATACTGGGCTGACCTTGAGCTCTCCCTCATTGGTAGCGTTTTGTATGATGGCTCGGACTCTGTAGTCTCTGTCAGCAGCAGACAAGGTTTGTGAAGAGCTTTCACTATTTCTTTTAATTATTTTGAGAGAATTACAAATTGGTATATAAATATAAGTATGAAAACTTTATATTTTGGATTTCTTCAAATCCTTTCTTCTTTCAACTTGTAGTTCTTACTATTGATTATAATTTTTATTCTTACTAGAATAACAAAGATGCCAAATCACAAAAAATTAACTATAAGAAAAAATGGTTCATCATTACCTAGATTTAGAAAATAATAATTTAGTTGCTTCTGAAGATATCCCATTCTAAGTGGAATATTTCAAGTAGTAAAGATTAGCATCTGTGAAAACTCATATTTCAAATTGCAATGATAACAAGTAGAAAAGACATAACTGCATATAACAAAATATGATGATAAAATTATTATTATTATTATACTAAAGGCTTGTGCATGAAATTCATGCGCAGAGGGGGATCTCTCAGCCCAGCCAGCAACAATGCCAGCATCCCGCAGCTGGACTCTGGCCAAAAGCCTGCCCACCCTCCCGCCCTGGCCTGGAGCGTGCAGGATGCTGGGGCCCGTTGCTGGGGTGCTGCTGCCACTGTCCAGTACCCCAGCTGTTATGGGAACCACCATCTTTGTGACAGAGTAATGGTTAATTTGCATATTATCCTTTTATTAGATAGGATGCAATTTATAGCTATACTTTTATGCAAGGCAAAAGTAGTGTGTAAAAATTACAACCTATCTTCACCTCCAGTGACCTCAGTATCTACTTGTGCACTTCCTGTGCAGCACCCTTTTTGTCTCCACCTCTGTGCCTGGCTCCTATTTTTCTCTCTCTCACTTTCTTACTACTGTGCCTGGCAGCTTTACTTCTTTCTGTGAATCTAATTTCTTTTTTTTATACCACAGCCTCTAACTTGGTTTACCACAGATGATTTTTCATAATGTGTACTTGACATTTTATATGTACATATTTTATTTAATGACCACAGTTTGCTTTTTAAAAGAAAGTAGAGGTGATTGAAAGAAAAATAATAAAACTGAATTTTTATCGTGCCTTTGCCTAAGTATGTGTTTTTGTATGGTGACCATGGATGGACTAATATAATCCCACATTTCTGAAATAAGAAATGTTTCAGCTTAAGTGTGTATTTTACTATTTCAAAGAACATTGAAAAAATATATTTTTAAAACAAATTTTATGTTCTACAAACTTTAGATAATAGGTGAAATACAGGGTGGGCAAAAGTAGGTTTACAGTTATGAATACACAAAACATAGTTCATTCTTTTATTATTTGTTAATTATTGTATTATTTTTCATACAAATAACTATAAACCTACTTTACTTGCTATAAATTTCAGCGCCAAATATTTAATTAATCATTCTTTTTGCAATTAAATAAGTCATTTTTAACATGAGAAAAATGAAGCTCTCTATTATTTTTAGTCAAACAAGTCAAATGTGCCAGTTTGTTTGCTTTTATTTGTTCATTTGTGTGGTTTTTTTTATTACTTTTTTTCCAAAACAGACAATTGTAACATCAATTTTTTTTATTTTACTCTTTATTTTTAAATTTTATTTTATTTTTTCTTTATTGATTAAGATATTACATACGTGCCCTTTTCCCTCCATTGTCTGCCCCCTACCTCCTCATTCATGCCCTCACCTGTGTCCATTGATTAGGCTTATATGCATGCATACAAGTCCTTTGGTTGACCTCTACTCCTTACCCGCACCCTCCCCTACCTTCCTTCTGAGGTTTGAGCATCTGATCGATGCTTCTCTGTCCTTGGATATGTTTTTGTTTTTTTTCATCAGTTTATGTCATTCATTATATTCCACAAATAAGTGAGATCATGTGATATTTATCTTTCTCTGACTGGCTTATTTAGCTTAGCATAATGCCCTCCAGTTTCATCCATGTTGTTGCAAATGCTAAAAATCAACTCAGAATGCTTGATAAATTTGTAATTCAGGTAACCTATTTTGATCATTAATTTGATCCAATTTGAGAATTGTATGAACTGCTTGTTTTTTGCAAAAAATAACATTGGCCTGGAAGGCTTTTCTTTTGACAGCAAATTGTAAGGCAGGGAAAATTACATTGCATCTGAAGCATTTATAAGTCCTAAGCAAACGCTTTGTAGTGGTGATGATGATAAAAGTGATGATGAAATGTTTGTTATGTTCGCACATATCCCTAAGGCAAATAAATTAATTCTAATAATCATACAAGTAATGTTTAAAATATTCTAGTTTGGAAAGAGTTTTTCTAAATAAGAGTAATAAGGTTTTCTATAAGATTTTGGATAAATTTAGTTTTCTTAAATCTGAGAATTCTCAATGCAACTTTTATAGCTCTACCTTTTAAAAATTCTAGGCTTGCTACATCCACATAGGATTGATGTCTTTGAAGATTATATATATGGAGCTGGACCTAAAAATGGTGTATTTCGAGTACACAAGTTTGGCCATGGTTCAGTAGAGTACCTAGCTTTAGATGTTAGTAAAACAAAAGGTGTTTTAATATCTCATCGCTATAAACAACTAGACTGTAAGTATAATATCTTATAGAATTGTCTATATTGGTAGATTTTCTTTCTTATGACTCTCAAAAGAAAGTATTTTTTAAAACTGCCTTAACTATTTCAATGTCTTAACCCCAGTAACTTAAAAAACTTTAATTTTTATATCGCTGGACTTTAAATTAGCAAAATCAAGATACAAATAATACAAAAAATTTTGTATGTCATAACAAATATGAAAATGTCAGTATTTGCTGTGTTTTCTTGTTATTCAACTTGATGTTGTTTTTTTAATGTCTCATTCATTTTCTTATAAAATTCTTAAAAACTGTGATTCTGTAGACAAGTAAGGAAATTCATCATTAGTCAGTTTGACTTTTTCTTAGTAATATCCAACTGATAATTATATCTCTAACATGCCATCCTTAGATGTATCTGAGGAGAGATCTCTCAAGGGTTGTTTTCTCTTATTGTTCATGGCTTTTATTGTTACTTTTCCCTCCCAGAAGGGAATTGGAAAATAAGGGATGTTGTTATCTTGAAAGGTATATTTTGAACCATGCTATCAAAAATATTAACTAGAGTAAAAACGTGGCTGAAATTCCAATGACCCATCTCTACGTATGAGTTCATGCTTCAAGAGAATGTTTAAGGTTTATTTATAATTAATCATTAAGGCAAATACAAAGGGATTTAATCTCATTTGGTGCAATTATCTGGAAAGGTAAGAAAGATATTTATCCAAATCAGTGATGGAAACAATTAAAACAATATATAGTCCCTTAAAAATGTTTTAGAATTCTATTTTAAGTTTTTCTACTCTTTACCAGTCATCTGGCATATATGGTTCCAAGGTTAGTAATGTCTGTACCCCTATTAAGGTGACCAGTAAGACTGAAATGAGATAATTCGAGCAGAAAGATGATGTGATTTCTTATCAGGGTTGCTAATTACAGCATTTCACCTTATTGAATTTCATGTTCTTGAAACCTATGGTATTTATAGTTATGCATTTTTTTGTGTTCTTTTAACCAGTACCCAATCCTTGCTTGGATTTAGCGTGTGAATTTCTCTGTTTGCTAAATCCTTCTGGGGCTACCTGTGTTTGCCCAGAAGGAAAATATTTGATTAATGGCACCTGCAATGATGACAGCCTGTTAGGTAGGTAAACTTCATTATGTCAGTAAATAATGAATTCATCTGTATGATATATTTTTACAACTATTGACACTGAACAGAACTACCTACTCAGTCATCAATGTACTTACCTTAATAGCATTGCTTCTTGAATACCTCCATAAACTGTTCTTCTTTCTATTCATTCATTCTACATTTATTCACAAAGCAGCATTGAGCACTTACTATGTATTTAAGAGTAGGTTAAGTACTTTTAAGTCACACACAGATTAAAATGTATTTTTAGATAGCTCAGATATCAGTGAAGATAATATTTCTGAGCATGCCATTCTGTTAAGCTCAAGCCCCAAATTAATTTGGTCATTCAACAAGTTTATATTGAACAACTTTTGTGTGCCAATACTAATTTATAAACTGATGATTAATTTATAAAGAGTCGGAGTTTCCTGTGTGCAAAATTTGATTAACAATAAATATTACCACTATGATTAAGAAATATTTTGAGGGTTATGAGCAAAGCATAACACTAATTTAGAAATTAACGACTAATTCAGAAACAGAACCTCCAAGATATCTGCACGCATGAAGATAATAATTTAGAAGCTAGAGGTTGAAACAAACATTAAAATAAATTGAAACATAATTTCAGATGCTGATAAGTATTAAAGAAGAAAAATTTAAAAAATACAAATAGTGTAATTCTTTATATTTAAGAATTAGCCATATTGAAGAATAAAATTACTATTAAGAAAAAAAGAAAATCAACAGTAAATTTTATGTCACAGACAGAAACATATGCTCCAAAATCCCTTGAGGATTAAAGCAAACATTATAGAGTGAGTACACACTTGGGGTTTTTACAAAACAAAGTTCCCACTTGCTGTATCCCCCTCTTTTAGAATGAAACTCTCACAGGAACACTGTATCTTTGCCCTCAGTCAGCATCTTCACCCCCATATCATTTCTGATTAGTCTTTGCTGGGATTACATACAATCTGAAGACTGTTGCCTTTTCAAGACACTAAATATCTAAAACTATCATAAAAATTGAAAGATAGTTGTATTCCTTAAGCATTAGTTAAGCAAAGCTGAAAAAGTTACAAAGATGAAATTAGGAATGAATAAATATCAATCAATAAATATTTATATGGATAGTAGTATAAGCCACATAAATGCCAGAGTTAAAATTTCTATGAGGATTCAGATGATTATCCATTTTGAAAATTAATTATAATCTATAATAATAAAAGTGTAATATGCTAATGAGATCAGACATCCTTCTGGAAGAAGCTGGGGCTGCAAGGGAAGCCTGGGGCATGGGTGCCAAAGGGAAGCTGGTGCCAGCAGTGGTGGGAAGGAAGGCCTACTCTTGCATGAATTTTGTGCATTGGGCCTCTAGATAGATATTACTCTATCCTATCTAATAAAAGAGTAATATGCAAATTTGACCATGCCTTCACCACACCCACCAACCACACCCAGCAGCCATACCCTCCAGCCAATCAAGAGCAAATTATGCAAATAAACCCCAAACAAGATGGCTGCCATCACTGAGAGCAGGAGGGAGGCTTGGGTTTCCCTGGCAACCAAGCTTTCCTCCTGCCTTGCCAGCCTAAGACGCCACTCAATGGTACAAAGTTTCGATTATAAAAGATACAAAATCCTGAGGCAGCCACAGAGCTGGAGAGAGAAGAGGCTAGGGTTACCGGGGTGATGGAAGAAGCTAAACTTCTGCAGCCCTAGCACCTTGCCCTCCACTCTAGGCTACAAAATTTCAAACAGAAATGGCTGTCACCATGGAGTGAGCAGAAGGCTTGGCTGCGCTCTTGGCTACAAAGTTTCAATTGCAGAACATAAACTCATTTCAGATCCCAGGGCCTCTGTTTGAGATACTGGGGGTGTGGACAGCCTGCAAACCACCATAGCCCCCTTGCCCAGGCCACCCCACACCCTAAGGGAACCTCCACCCTGATCTGGAACACTATTCAGGGCAAACCAGGCAGTCCCCATCCATGCACCAGGCCTCTGTCCTATCTAATTAAAGAGTAATACACAGATTGACCATCAGCTCAACACACAAGAGGGCTGCTCCCATGTGGTCAAAGTTCCTGCCCCCATTTGGACACAAGATGGCCAGCAGGGGAGGGCCATTGGGAGGGACCAGCCTGCAAGGGAGGGCAGTTGGGGGTGATCAAGCCTACAGGGGAGGGCAGTTAGGGGTGACCAGGCTGGCAGAGGAGGGAAGTTGGGGGCAAAGAGGCTGGCAAGGTTCAGTTAGACATCAATTAGACTGGCAGGGTAGTGGTTAGGGGGTGATCAGGCTTGCAGGCAGAAGCAGTTAGAGGCAATCAGGGAGGCAGGCAGGCGAGCAGTTTGGAGCCAGCAGTCCTGGATTGTGAGAAGGATGTCCAACTGCTCGTTTAGGCCCTATCCCAATCGATCCCAATCGGGCCTAAATGGGCAGTTGGACATCCCTTGAGGGGTCCTAGATTGGAGAGGGTGAAAACTGGCCTGAGAGACACCCCTTCCCCCCCCATGCGTGAATTTCGTGCACCAGGCCTTTAGTATAATATAACTGTAGAACAAGGTCTTGAAAGACAAATTGGATTTAGATTAAGTGGAAATGAGAGAACAGAACATTGAAACAGACAAAATTATTTGAAAAGGCATAAAATCATGGCATGCAAGGAAAATAATGAATCTTTTATTTCATTTGGTGTGTAGGATGTGTGAAGTGCTATTGGGGTAGCAAGGTTAGGAGTTCTTAACAGTTAAATGTGAATTGTGATTGGTGTTTTGGGTGTGTCTGTTAGGGCCAGTCCTTGAAAAGAGACACTTTCACTGGCATCCTCCCAACCAGAATAGCTGTGAGCTCAATTGTGATTGTAGAATAAGAGAATTAAATGAACATTTTCAACCACTACCAGGGCCATGTTTCACCTGCTACTCTGATGTGGTCATATAGCTAAACTGGCCACATATTTTACTCAACTTCTCCAAAAAAGATTTTTTTAAATGTCAACAATTTACATAGTGATCCTCCCGATCATTTTAGTACCCAAATGTCACCATGCATACTTATTACAATATTATTGACTCTATTCCCTATGCTTCACTTTACATTTGTGTGACTATTCTGTAACTACCAATCTGTACTTCTCAATCCCTCCCCCTTTTTTATCCATCTTACCAACCTCCCTCCCATCTGGCATTCATCCCTTTGTTCTCTGTATCTATGAGCTTGTTTCTATTTTATTTGTACCTGAAACTAAAATAAAAGAATACTGAATGTCAACTGTAATTGAAATATTTTTAAATAGATTTTTTTTTTACTGATTTCAGAGAGTAAGGGAGAGGGAGAGAGAGAGATAGAAACACTGGTAATGAGAGGGAATCATTGATCAGCTGCCTCCTGAACACCCCATACTGGAAATCTAGCCTGCAACCCAGGCATGTGCCCTGACTGGGAATTGGACTGTGACCTCCAGGTTCATAGGTTCATGCTCAACCATTGAGCCATGCCAGATGGACTGAAATAATTTTTAAATGGAAGCTTTAACCAACATGGGGAGTGAAGAGCATGTAAAATAATGCAACAGAATGTAAGAAGAAAAACTTTATTCAAAATAAAATGCATGTCTTTTGTATTACCATTTAAAAAATAAAATATCATCAAATTCTTTCTTGTAGAAGATGTATCACATTTTTGTCAGTTCCACACACACTCATAACTCGTGTTCTCATTGGTGCCCCCCATCTATTGATCTACCTATATAATTTTTTGGGTGGGAAAGACCCTTGGGAGAAAGATTAGGATTCTATACATAGGAATAAACTACTGATGCTATTAAAGTGACATTTTTCTTGGCTTATATGGTGTGTGCTTTTTAAAAACATATTTATGTTTTTAATTTATCTTTATTCTTGGAAATATTACAGATATCCTGTTTTGTTTTTGTTTTTTCCTCACTGGCCCCTCTACCTCCATGTTCACCCCATCCAGGCCTTCACTACACTATTGTCTGCGTTCAGGGATTATGCACATATGCATATGTTATGTGCTTTTTTAATGATCAAGTTGTAGGCAATCTTGGTTGCTTTTCTTTTATAACTAGACATTGCTGTATTTTCTACATAACCCTCCTTGTTTCCCCTGTGATTAGTAAAGATTATTTATTAAATAATCCAAACTCAAAAAACACAGTAAGAACTTAGCCTGGGGCAGTGCTGATGGGGAGCTTTGGATTAGGCCATCATCTATCTGTCACTTAAACAGTGTGACCCTGTTTTCCCTCAGTCTCATTTTCTTCTGTGTAAAATTGGACTAACAATAAATACTACTACTACTGGTAATAATAAATAAAAATTTTGAAGACTCATGAGCAAAGCATATTGTAAGTATGTTACATGTAACTAGAGACCCGGTGCATGAATTCATGCATGTGTGGCATCCCTTGGCCTGGCTGGTGATTAGAGCCAATTTAGGCTAAATAGGGCCAGCTATCAGGGGGGAGGCACTGCTGGAGCTTAGCCAGCCATGGGTGGTTGGCTGTGGGAGCAAACTACCACTATGGGGTAGCTCTTGCATTGAGCATCTGGTAGTCAGTGAACATCGTAGCTACCAACCAGTCTAGTCATAATGCTTGCTTAGACTTTTATATTTATGGTATAATTTCACTTAATAATCACAAAATCCCAATGACACTATGCTGTTAATACTCCTATTTTTGCTGAAAAATATATTGTAGGATGGAGAGGATCAATGGAATATCTAACTTCCTATATAATAAAAGCCTAATATGCAAATTGTCCCCTTAACTGGGGGTTCTACTGGGAGTTCAACCCTCCCTCTGGCTGGTCCTGCCCCCAATTGCTCCCCCCTCCCCAACTGTGGGCAGGCTGACCAGCCAACTGCCCACAACCTCACCCCCATCACACTCCCACCTCACCCCCATCAGGGTCCCTGGACCGTCCAGCCAATCTCTGGTGTCCTCTCCTCCTGGCTGGCCCAGCCTGATCAGTCCTGATCAGGCCTAGCTGGCCAGACCCCACACATGCACCAATTTGTGCCTCTGGCCTCTAGTTAGTTAATAATGATGGTGCCTGGGCAGAACCTCACATTTCACACTCTAACCCATCACATAGTATACCCCAGTGTCTTCATATTGTGTCCAGAGTCATTGGAAATATGATAAATAACATACATAAAGTGCTAACACAATGCTGTGCAAAAAGTAGATACATTGTACTCTAAGATAAATATGTCCTGATGTAGGGAAGGAAATGAAAAAAGTTGTATAGTTTTATGTTTTAAATGAGGAAGTATATTTGTCTAAATACAGACTTACCCAAATCCTAAAATTTTAAAAGAGATTTAAACTTTACTGTCTCAACCCTGGTTGAAAGGCATGATCACAGAAACCTTCTCAAAGTTCACATTGTATCTTAAAAGAAAATGTTTATTTCATATAATCAATGTTAAAAAATATACACATGGCCTTCTATACATATGAGCCTTGGCAATAGACAGATTGGACCACTTCAGTTAGAAACATATATAAGTGTATTTCAGAATTATTGATTAGTATAGATAAGTCAATTAATTTTTTATGACATTAACATTTGATATTGCCAAAATTTTCAGCTCTTCATAAATGCTTGTCTTTCTCTAGCTGCTATTGTTGTATGGTGAGCATGCCAAATGCCTTTAGTCTTCATGTACAAAATTTCAAATTCTAATGGTACTCTTTATTGGAAAAGTATGCACCAGCTCTTTCCTATAGTTGATTACAATTACCGGAGCACGGCTTCTGGGAATGATTTAGTTATTGACAAAAGCAGCCTTTTTCATTATAAAATTATTGCAGTTAGGTTTTGAAAGAATGTAATTCCACTTACATTTCATTAGGCAGTGTTAGATTTTTAAATTTCTGGTACCTAAAAAAAGTACATTATAGAAATGTACATGCCTTAATATTTAGAGATTTTGAATACCTATGTGGTTTACATGGAATATCTATAGATGAAAATAAGCCCCCTCCATAATCCTAATTGTGATAATGAAACCTTAAATATTCACAAGTCCAATTAGGATATTTCATGCTGAATGAGTTGGAAATGTTTGGGTAAATTTTAAATAAGGCAAGCACCTTTGTACTCCAGATTTTTCTTGAGAAATTGACCTCTCGACCTAACTCTGCTGGAGATTGCCACTTTCATTTGCATAGTTGTTTCCAATTCTATGCCCAAAATTAAATCACCCTTCAATTCCTGTTACCCTTGGGTCAAAAGGTGGAAAACTATCCTTAATCTTTCCTTGCCTTCTTTATAAAGCACTAGTGTGATTTTTACCTTTCAGTTACCTTTAGTGTATCCCCCTTTATCCATCCCACATTACCACATTTGGGGCCATCATGGTATGTAGCCTGCATAATTTAAACAGAGTCCCAGTAGTTGCACTGCTTTCAGTTTTACCCCATCCAGGTACAGTTATCCTCACACATTTTAGGCTCGTCAAAGACTCAATGCTGCTTTGGGGGCAAAGTCCAAAATCCAGGGACCTCCTGTGACACTGCTTATCTCCTCAAACTCCTTTTTTTCTTCCAGTTTCTTCCTTTGCACTCTAATCCAGTCACAGTAACTTTGATTTGGTACCTCCAATGTTCACCTCTGGCAGTCAAAGATGCTATTCCATGTGAGCTGAATTCCTAGGGTACCTTAATGGCACTCAGTAAATAATGTTGATAGTACATAGTGATTTACCCTACAAGGTCCTTAATTTTCTGTTGAAATTAAACAAAACATCTTTCAGACCCAGATCTCAGCTCTTCACTCTTTCACTATTCTAGATGTGGTAGATATAGGCTGGAAATCAGATTATTTTACAGGTTTATGTGCATACGGTATATACTTATATATGTAATATTTATAGAGTTTTATTATTTAAACTTTTTCTTTCAAATTTGTATAATTTAATATGTATAATAAACCCATGAGTCAAGAGGTACATTTGTCAATAAGATCATTTTGAAGTAAATGGGGATCAGATAGGTTAACTTGCATGCCTAGTGAGTGGAAGAGCTAGGACCTAAATGCAGGTATCATTATAGCAAGTCATTTTCTTTATGCCATGCATAGGTAGTGAGTGCTTCATGAGGGAGCCCTTCATATTATAAATGAAAACTGTAGCAAGCCTGCCTACATAGCAAAGTATTGGAACTTTTCCTTGCAGTTAGGCAGATCTCATAATTGTCTAGCACTGCTGATTCATAGGCTCTATTTATGACAGTGGCTGTGATATTTGAATTATTGTGTCATTTGAAGTCACTGAGGATCTTTAAGATGCTCTTGTGATCACTGCAGTGATACATATTCAAGTTACTGATGTGTACAGTCCTCAGTATCTTAAATAAAGAATATAGGCTAATTTGATTTTACCTTATCTATATATATAAAAGCCTCAGCAACCATTCAACCATTTAACCATTGACCATTTGACCAGTAGCTATGACATGCACTGACCATCAGGGGGAAGATGCTTAATACACATGCATGGAAATATGGAACAGACTGATGAATCTCAGGAGGAAGGGAGGAGGGGAGAGGGTAGGAAGAGATTAACCAAAGATCTTATATGCATACCAGAGTCCCAGAGCATAGATTCTGGCACCACAAGGGTCCCTCAACCTGGCATTCAGGGATCAGGACAAAACTGGCAGTCTGATATCCCCCAAGGGGTACCAGATTGCAAGAGGGTACAGGCCAGGCCGAGGGACCCCAAGGGTACACAAATTCATGCGCCAGGCCTCTAGTCTTACTATAAAATAGGCATGACTTTAATTGAAAACATATTCTAGAATGAAATGCCTCTTACAATATTGTAAATCATTTCTATTTCATTAGACATTGTGTCTTGCTTTAATTAAAGCAATATTTCTAATGGAGCAGGGGTATGTGAACACATGTAGATAAATTACCTGAAAAATTATTTCAAGCCTATCTTTCTTATTAATCAGACATCATATTTTAAGACATAATTCTTCTATTCCAATAAATAATCATCCTTTCTTATTCTCAGCCAAACTATACAGAATATACCAATTGTGCCTAATTATTTTAACTATTGAAATTTTGCACATGGAAATGTTTCTAAACTGTTCTATTATCATCTTATACCAAATCTAAGTGACTTTTGCTTTGGAATATATGGTTAATAAGTATGCACATCAAAGAGTATATTTTTCTTTAAAATGCCCTTATACTATAAATTTTATATAATATACTTTTTATTTTCTATACAATATAATACACTTATCCTATATGTAAAGATATATGTTTGTATACAGTTTAGATATATCAGTTTGGTTTGCAATTAAACACTTCTAAAAATGGGCTATGATTACTCATATTATAAAAAATACTTATTGATGGTAAAATATTTTATTTTTAGAAAGTTTCAGTTGGCTTTATTACTTACTGTTTTAACAACAATAAGAAATGTCTAATAATGTTTTAAGCATATAGAAAAACAAAATTTAATTCAACATTTGTATTCACCATTCATTAAGGGTTGAAATTTATTTCTCTGTTTTTAGATAATTTTATTTTTCTTTTATATTAGGAGTATTTATTTTTGGAATTTTTAATAAAAGCAAATCCTAGTATTTATTTTTTATTTTCTAAAAATATTTTTACTTTACTATACACTAAATGGCATGCTAATTCATACATTTCTTTTTATAACCAGATGATTCATGCAAATTGACTTGTGAAAATGGAGGAAGATGCATTTTAAATGAGAAGGGTGATTTGAGGTGTCATTGCTGGCCTAGTTATTCAGGAGACAGATGTGAAATAAACCACTGTAGCAACTACTGTCAAAATGGAGGAACTTGTATACCATCCACTCTGGGTAAATATTTGTATTTCATTGTCTATTCAAAACACTTACAATGTTCTGTATACATGAAAAAGAAAAAGAATATTACAAATATAGTTTCTGGTACCTTAATAACAAATACATTAACACAAATTAAATTGAATAAGTAATTTAACATAATCAATAACATTTGTTCTAAATTTAGTATTTCAAGATTTAAGACATCTAACTTAATAGTAATGACATGACCAGGTGTTGAGAGTGCAGTGGTTACAGATTCTGACTCAGGCTTAGAATGATGAAGTGAAACCAGTTTTATAAGCCTTATATGTTTGACTTGAATATTTGTGGGTTTTTTTTTAATTGAACAGTTTGCCTGATGCTAACAATTATTTGATATTGAAAATTAGGTTCATTTTAAATGTAAATGTATTAATTCAAATATATTTCACTACTTGGAAGAAGACTTTGCTAAATATAGTGTGTGGAATACTGGTAACTCCCTTTAAAATATCATTATAATATAATATCATTAGAATATAATGCCATTCACTGGGGCAGCATGATGGCAAATGTAACTTGCAAGTAGCTCTTTTAAAAACTATTCATGACATACCTGCACTCATTAAATGACACAATGTTGAAGTCCCCTTTGCAAGTGACTGCTTGATAAACTTAATGCTAATCTTATGATAACTTAATTCCAAGACTAATTTCATGTCTCCCTGGTAACTCTACCGCAAACTTAACTTTCAGACAGAACTCAAACCAAACCTTAGGCTGAAGCATAGTCATTATAATCTGCCACTCCGCATACTAACCGAAGCATTCATCCAAATCTTTAAAAAGTATATATAATAATAAGTATAAATATATGATATCACACATCAATAGCATTGTAATTCCTATCTAAAATCATAACTACTCTTGCCCTAGCCCAGTGGTTGGCAAACTGCAGCTCGCGAGCCATATGCTGCTCTTTGGCCCCTTGAGTGTGGCTCTTCCGCAAAACACCATGCCCTGGGCGAGTCTATTTTGAAGAAGTGGCATTAGAAGAAGTTTAAGTTTAAAAAATTTCGTTCTCAAAAGAAATTTCAGTTGTTGTACTGTTGATATTTGGCTCTCTTGACTAATGAGTTTGCTGACCACTGCCCTAGCTTGTTTGGCTTAGTAGTTGGAGTATCAGCCTATGGACTGAAGGGTTTCAAGTTCAATTCCAGGCAAGGGCACATATCTCCTTTGCATGCTTCATTCCCAGCCCCATCCCAGTCAGGGCGAGTAGGGCGGGGGGCAAACAATTGATGTGTTTTTCTCACATTGATGGTTCTGTTTCTCTTTCTCTCCCCCTTCCTTCCACTCTGTCCAAAAGTCAATGGAAAAAAATATCCTTGGGTGAAATTTAACAAAAAATAATAAAATAAAATAATAAAATAATTAGTCTGTTGGTATGTAGTATACAGTCTGCTTTGAAAATATCAGTTTACTGTCCTAGCTGGTTTGGCTCAGTGAATAGAGTGTCAGCCTGCAGACTGAAGGGTCCTGGGTTCGATTCCGGCCAAGGCCATATGCCCAGGCTGTGGACTTGATCTCCAGTGGGGGGCATCCAGGAGGCAGCTGATCAATGATTCTCTCATTATTGATGTTTCTATCTCTCTATCACTCTCTCTCCCTCTCTGAAATCAATAAATAATATATTTTTAAAAATGAAAAATGAAAATATCAGGTTACTATGAATTAGGATATACTTGAGATTCTTTTTAACTTATATAATAAGTTTGCACAAAGTGGTGTCTAAAACATATGAGTGAACATTGACACATATTTTCTACTGACTTCTATTAAGTTTAAAATATGTTTTCATGGAAATAAATTAAACCCAATGCATAATAAAAATATAACATGCAGATCATAATATTTGGTACAAAATATATGATGCAACTATGAGAGCAATCTATGCACATTTAATCCTACCTTAAAAATGCAAATTTCTTTAGTTAAATGGAAAATCAATCCATATGATCTTTACATCCCCTACATGGCTAATTTTCATCTTACTGAAGAGTTCTCACTGCTTCTATCCCTTATGCTATTCTTTCAAGTATTTAGCATAGTGTTAACTGAAAGAGACACATTAATTTTTTTTTCAATGGAGTTCAGAAGTACTAAGCTTTTGCTGTTTTGCATTCTAATAGTAAAAGCATTACTATTTCTTTAAGTTTGATAGCTTTATGTCTATAAATATTTTGACACATGATTAATTGATTACTAAGCTATTCTAACTTCTTAATTGAATTCTGAAAAATAATATTTAACAGGTTGATTGAAATAAAAAAGGCATTAGGATCTTTACTATATATTTTCATTATGCATAAGGAAAGTTAATCCATACAGTTGAGTATTTTCTATTGCTGTAGGAGATATGGTAGGACTGTGACCTTTATTGAATTTGAAAATAGAAGTCCAATAAATGTACCATGAAAGTATATGACCTGTGATTTTATTTTAGTAACACAGATACCATTTCCTTCAGAAAAGAATATTTTCTTTTGCAAATGAGTTTTAGGGATTTTATTATTTTATTGTTAACTTAATTTTTCTTATTATAATATAACTAGAGGGCCGGTGCACAAAATTCATTCATGGGGGGCATGGGATATCCCTTAGCCCAGCCTGCATCCTCTCCAATCTGGGACCCCTCAAGGTCTGCCTGACTGCATGTCTAGGCCCGATCCTGGTAGGATCAGGCCTAAACAGGCAATCGGACATCCTTCTCACAATCCAGGACTGCTGGCTCCAAACTGCTCACCTGCCTGCCTCCCTAATTGCCCCTAAATGCTTCTGCCTGCCAGCCTGATCACTCACTAACCACTACCCTGCCAGCCTAATTGATGTCTAACTGCTCCCCTGCCAGCCTATTTGCACCCAACTTCCCTCCTCTGCCAGCCTGGTTACCCCTAACTTCCCTCCCCTGCAGGCTTGATCACCCCCAACTGCCCTCCCTTGCAGGCCTGGTCTCTCCCAACTGCCCTCCCCTGCTGGCCTGATCACCCACAACTGCCCTCCCTTGCAGGGCTTGGAATCTCCAACGATTCTCTCCTGCTGGCCATCTTGTGGTGGCCATCTTGTTTCCACATGGGGGCAGGATCTTTGACCACATGGAGGCAGCCCTCTTGTGTGTTGGAGTGATGGGCAATCTGCAAATTACTCTTTTATTAGATAGAATAGAGGTCTGGTGCATGGATGGGGGCCAGCTGGTTTGCCCTGAAGAGTGTCCCAGACCAGCATTGGGGTTCCCTTGGGGTGAGAGGCAGCCTGGGCAAGGGGCCTGTGGCGATTTGCAGGCTGGCCATACACCCCAGCGACCCAAATGGAGGACCTGGGATTGGGGATTAATTTATGTTCTACAATTGAAACTTTGTAGCCTGAGCAGAGCCAAGCCTTCTGCTTGCTGGGGGAGGGGGAGAGACAGCCATTTTTGTTTGAAACATTGTAGCCTAGAGTGGAGGCCTAGGCCAGCAAAGGCAGACTGAAAGCTTGGCTTCCTCTGTTGCCAGGGAAACCCAAGCCTCTGTTCTCTCCAGCTCAGTGGCTGCTCTCATTTCTGTATCTTTTATAATTGAAACTTTGGAACATTGAGTGGAGGCCCAGGGAGACAGAAAGCTTGGCTTCCTCTGTTGCCAGGGAAACCCAAGTCTTCCCTCTGCTCTCAGTGGTGGCAGCCATATTGATTGGGGTTTATTTGCATAATTTGCTCCTGATTGGCTGGTGAGTGTGACTGTGGGCGTGGCTTGTGGGTGTGACGAAGGTATGGTCAAATTTGCTTATTACTCTTTTATTAGATAGGATAATAAAACCATTGGATTACAACTGTTGGCAGTGAAATGCCACCAGAATGTTATGGGCAAATGACCTCAGTTTTGCAACCTCAATATTTGAGTTCTGGCTAATTCAGAGCTAAGACTCAAATACAAACAGAAATTTATTTAGAAAATCACAGAGGTAGAGAAAAAGTGAGCCATGGAAGAAATGATCCAAGTTGACTGTGTAGATTCAGGAAGCAAAAGGAAGGCCCTTAGAGCTTAGGAAATGAAAGGCAAGGGAACACACCTGGAGGAAGAAGAGAGTGAAAGTTGTGGGCACTCTGAAGAGAGAGAGAAGTCCACCCTATGGAAAGAAAGGAGTGAGAAAGGCATGGGCATGCTTAAGGGAGAGTGCATGTGTGCTAAGTCCTTCATCCTGAATGTTTTATCTGTTCTCTAAAATTGTGGATCTTAAGGAAGGTCCCAACAGAGGATCTTAATGAAATATTCATCAGCTTTCCAGGTATGTCCTTTCAGAGTCATGGTCTCTACTGATCGGTATTCACCAGGGCAGAAGGTCCTTTGTGACTGCAGCTGGTCCTGATGTCAGCATGGTTTCTCCCTGCCTGACCTTGATTCTTTTCTGGGCCTGGAGCTGAAACACAACTGAGGCCTAGATGTTACCTGTAGTTTGATCAAAACTGTCTCTGTGCTCAACAGATCCAAGACTTCGTTCCTAAGGTTATTTGATGTGGGTCAAAAACCTCATTGTCTTCAGAACTTGATGCTTAAGGGAATGATTGTGCAAGGGCTTGAGTGAGAGTCCTTTGAAGCTATTCCTTCAGCCACTTGTTCCTCCTTTAAGAGGATCTACCCCATGACTAACAACATGCTAGGGGAGGAAAGGTCAGGGGAGGTTCTGGACTACGTGAGCAGTGATATGAAAGGCTAAGGGGTCTAAACCTCATGACCAGTGATATATCAGGATAGGAAAGGTCACCTTGGGTGTGAGATCCTTGTTTTCCCATTGCTAGGCACTTCGGGCATTCCTGATACCTGGCCTATTGCTCCTACTCTCCTCATGCTTGTCTAACTACCTACCATACAACCAGATGATTTTCTTATATTTATCCATGGAAATATTTAAGCCAACTAAAGAGTTTGTCATTCCAATCTATGGCTACTATTTAACGTGCAACAGAACAACTATGAAGCATAGAAATTCAATCTCTATGAAGCATTGAATTTGCTATCCTATAAATGCATTCTGAACTATATATGGATAGAGCACAACTTTTAATGTTGTTTTCAAGTAATTTGTCCAGACTTTGCTACATTCCTAAAATCTATGTCAACTTTATCTATGCACCCAGATTATAAGATTTTGATTCACATAGAAATTATATGTATAGAAAAAATTAGATTTCAAATTAGTAATATAAATGGCATCATCTGGCCAAACTGGTTTGGCTCAGTGGATAGAGTGTCGGCCTATGGACTGAAAGATCCCAGGTTCGATTCCCGTCAAGGGCATGTGCCTTGGCTGTGGGCACATCCCCAGTTGGAGGTGTGCAAGAGGAAGCTGATTGATGTTTCTCTCCCATAGATGTTTCTGACTTTCTATCCCTCTTCCTTCTTCTCTGTGAAAAAGCAATAAAATATATTAAAAAAAATAAATGGCACCATTTGAATTCAACCTGAGTATAACATAGTTTATTATCTTATATCTAAAAATTAATAATAATATAATATTCAAATAAGTCATTTACAAAGCATTTTCACTTTTTTAAATGTGGTTTTATAGAACATGATCTAGTATTATAGAGTGTAGAACCTTATTATCTCTACACAAATGTTAATTTGTTAAACAAATCCCATTGGGCAAGTCATGGATTTATTCATTGTTGGTTTACTTATCGTTAAGCTTTTTGCCAAATTCCTATGTGGACACTATATAACTAGGGCTTGGAGAATGCTTAATTAAAATTTATAAGTTTATGGCAGTTGTGTAAGACTACAATATTTGAACAAAGAAATGACACCAATTAATTAAAAGCACATATCTGAGAGGCATAATTAAAATTTTGCATGTAGGAATGAGTTTTTCCCTCATTCCTTAAGATTTTTTAATAAAGAAAACTAAACTATAAATTCATATAGGAAAGTACTACAAAATTAAATGGTTTGACATAGATTATACAACAAGAATCCAGGTAACTAGTTTCTATGATTTGCTCATTAAAGTATAGATTTAAGATAAAGTTTGCCTTGGGTAATATATTGGAACTGAGAATAAAGCATTGAAATATTAAGATATTTAATTACAAAAATTATAAAATAATTTATGACTTTTATTATTGATAATATTTTGAAATTTATGTGGTTATTTACAATTAATTTTTACTTTTATGAATATTTATTTTATAAGGTATACTAGTAGTCATACTGTGCAATTTTTCTTACTCATAGGTTTGTTATTTAGGGACTTAATATTTCTGCCAAAATAAATCAGTTTTTTTATACAGTTGATTTATAGAAATATGGAGGAGGGTTTGTAATTTGAGACAATGTAACAAAGTACTCCTACTCATAAAGTTTGGAGTTATGCAAAAAGGAGAGCAATTTTAATTTGAGAACGTTGGCAAGTCATAAAAGCAAAACTGACTAGGTGAAGAATGGGCAGTGCAATTTTCTATAGTCGGTGATATATTTATATTCAATCATTTCAATGAATATGATAAGAAAGCAGAAGTTTTCATTGTAGCTCTCTCTTGTCACCACATCTGTAGAAATTCTGTGAACTGTTTTGTTCCCAGAAATAAAGCAGAAAAAGACAATGCTGATGTAAATCATTATCTAATCATTATCCTAATAAGTGAGTAGATGAAGAGAACTTTGCCACTCATTCATTCAAGATGATTTTTTCCCAGGCCACTGTTTCAAATACAGTAGTAGTATATATGACTGCCATTAAATTTGACTATCCCAAAAATATATGCTAAAAGGGAAGTTATGGTAGGAACTTTTATAAACTGTTGCAAAAACATATATACCGGTGTGTCTTAAGTCATATATGTACCTAGGCTAGAAAGTACACAATCTTGATAAAGGTGGGTATACATTTAAACTGCCCATCTTGGCTTTTCTTTCATTGTTTTTATTATTATTATTATTATTATTATTATTATTATTATTATATCATGGCTGTTTTTAATTTTTCAATTACTTAATTAATTAATTTATTTTCCTTACCTGAGGACATTTTTTTTCATTGACTTTTAGAAAATGGGGAAGGGAGGGACAAGGAGAGAGAGAGAGAAAAAAAGAGAAAGAGAGAAACAATGATTTGAGAGAGAAACATTGATCGACTGCCTCCTGTACGCACCAGGATTGGGGCTAGGAATCAAATTCATGACCTTTTGTATATGAGACTAGTCTCCTACCAGCTGAGCCACACCAGCCAGGGCATAATAAATACTTTAATGAAAATAAAAATATAATAAACCCCCATGAATCTATTGCCCAGTTTTAATAATTATCAACATTAATTTAACTGTGTCAACTATTCTCCACCTAACTACTCCATATACTTGTTTACTAGAGTATTTTATTTAAAGTAAGTTCCAGACATCATGTTATTTCTCCTATAAATACTTCATTGTTGAGAAATAACTGTATGCCATTATTACATATAACATAATTAACATTAATTTTTCCTCCTTAAGGGCACCTTCTACTCCCTTTTTTGTGCACTGATTTACTTGAGAAAGAAGAAGGGACATTTTAAACAGGGAGCAGACTGACTCCCCTGAACCCATTGATTAACAACAACAGATATGCCATAACACAGGGGTTGGCAAACTTTTCCGTAAAGAGCTAGATAGTAAACACCATGACTTTTGTGGGCCACGTAATCTCTGTAGGTGTAGTGGGGAAGCTGTCATAGACATAAATGGGTGACTGTGGGCCAGTGAAAGTTTAGTTACCAAAACACACAGTTGGTTTTGGTCCATGAGCTATAGTTAGCTAACCTCTAATAATAGGAAGTTTACAGCACCAGGTATAAAGTAGTCTTGTCAAAAAAATTGAAGCTGCATCAGATCAAAGCTCCAGGGTGAAACTCACTTTTCAACAAATACTGTGATGAAGGAATCAGTTAAATGACATGCAAAATCTAGAAGGTGGGACATTCTAGAGGAGGACTAAGTCTCCTTTCTCAAGTACATCAGGGTTTCTAAATTGAGCTTGATGTCCTAGCTTTCTTAACATTGATATTATCTATGTTTAAGGAATGCTAATAGTTAAGTATTTAATCCTTACTTGCTTTATAAGAATCCAAGAAAATATTCAGTTGAAAACACAAAATTGCAATCTTACGATAGCATACAACAAAGGAAATCATTAACAAAACAAAAAGACAGACTACTGAATGGAAAAATATATTCACCAATGATATGTGCAATAAAATATTAATATCTAAAATTTATTAAAAAACCTCATACAACTAAACATCAAACAATAAATAATCAAATTTAAAAATGGGCAGAGGACCTGAGTAGACATTTCCCCAAAGATGACATACAGAGAGCCAATAGACATCTGAAAAGATTCTCAATGTCATAAGCATCAGCTGCCCTGACTCAGTGGTTGAATGTAGACTTATGAAATAGGAGGTCCTGCATTCAATTCCCAGTCAGGGCACATGCCTTGGTTACAGACTCCATCTTCAGGATGGGGTGTGCAGGAGGCAGCTGATCAATGATTCTCTCTCATCATTCATGTTTCTATCTCTTTCTTCCTCTCCATTACTCTATGAAATCAATAAAAATATATTTAAAAATAAAATAAATCAGCAAAAAATAAGTGCTGGTGAGGATGTAGAGAAAAGGGAACCCTTTTGAACTGTTAGAGGGAATGCAGATTGGTGCAACCACTGTGGATATTTTAATTCTCTTAAAAAATTAAAAATGGAACTGCCTTAATGACCCAGTAATTCCAATTCCGGGTATATATCCAAAGTAACTCAAAACACTAAATTGAAAAGATATGCACCCATATGTTTATTGCAGTGTTATTTGCAATAGCCAAGATATGGAAACCACCCAAGTGCCTGCCCATCAATATATGAGTGGATAAAAAAGTGGTGGTATGCCCTGGCTGGTGTGGCTCAGTTGGTTGGAGAATCATCACGTACACCAAAAGGTCATTGGTTTGATCCCTAGTCAGGTCTATACACTGTCTCTCTTTTTCTTCCACTCTACACACTGAGCCCAACTGGTGAGGGCTCTAAACCTTTCTCACCACTAGGGAATGAAAACTAACTTATTTGAGTAATACGTACATATTGAAAAATCTGACCTCTCTATTAAGAAAACAAAGAGAAGTAATCAATTAAGACACATTATTTTGTATTTTTAAAAAAATTAAAATTGTAAACCCTGTGAGGAATTTGAATGTGATTTTATGACCTTCTTTCTTTGTTTGTTCTTGGTGTGTTGTTGTTGTTTGGTCATGTATTGGTAGAATTGGAAGCAGTGAGTGTAGATTTCTTTTGAAAAAGTTCAAGGATGTACCAAAATTTGAAATTGTACTAGGAGAAGGACATGAAAAAGATTAGGTGTTAGGTGTGCTTTTTTGTTATGTGTGTATTGTGTGAATAGGATTAAGCATATTTAGAAGCTAAAGAAGGAACTATCCTCCAAAGTTTGAAATGTTGCAGTCTGAGAATAAAGTTAATGAATAATTTCTGCTCTATCCCATCACTACTATGCAAACAAATTTAAAATTTAATTTTATCTTAAATAAATAATGGCGTAAAATATGTAACTTAAGAACATTTTCAGAATGATTTCCCTAGACTATTACAGTACCTTTGTAGACATATTCAGTCATGCTATAAATGGTTAATGTCACTCAGTAAAATAAGAATAATCAAATCTAAAAATGTAACAGTGCATTCTATATGTCTAACACAGGTAAAAATGTGTTGCATATATTATCTCATTTATTGTATATAATTTTACACAATAACGCATGAAGTGGATACTGTTACTACCCACTTTTTACCCACAAAGAAATAAGCTGAAAGGTGATATTTGCCCATGGTCTCACAACCAGTGGCACATATAGTTTATAAACACTGACAGTCAGACAACCTACACTCAGTCTGAGCTAACAATGCTATAGAAATGAGACTATTAGAGCTAGCAAATGGTATCTGCCCTCCTTCCTCAGGTCAATCAGTGCTCTTCCTGATTGTGCTACCCTTGTAGACTGTCAATGCTCTGCTCCTGGCTGTGCCTTTGTCATTGTAACTGTGCTGTTTCCTTTTCAAATGCCAAAATCAAAACCAGCTACATAAAAACCTTTCTAAATGAACTCTGTGCCACTTGTTAGGATGTACCCAGAGAGAGTCTTGAAAAAAATTAGATGGAGCCCATGACAAAAATCTGCAACAGATGGTCCATTTCTCATCAGGAAACAAAAGATCTGCTGTACCATTACCCAGTTTCTCTCAAGTTAGAGATCATCCCCCTGAATATGAAGAGATTTCTACTTGTCAAAAATAAATCTTCTCGCCGAGACCGATTTGGCTCAGTGGATAGAGCGTCGGACTGCGGACTGAAGGGTCCCGGGTTCGATTCCGGCAAGGGCATGTACCTTGGCTGCGGGCACATCCCCAGTAGGGGGCGTGCAAGAGGCAGCTGATCGATGTCTCTCTCTCATTGATGTTTCTGACTTTCTATCCCTCTCCCTTCCGCTCTGTAAAAAATCAATAAAATATATTTAAAAAAATAAATCTTCTCTTCAAAGAAGCCTTTTAAAACTAATTCAGCCAGACTCAAAATGGTGTAGGCATATGCCAGCTGGGGGACAACCTGGCCACTCTTCCTTACTTTCCAAACAGCTGTAGATGAGATGAAAGCAGGGTGTTGTGTCTATGAGTGGCAGGGATAGAGGGATTTGCAAGTGCCTCAGCAGCGAGCTATGTTTGTTTATTTCTAACTTATATCATTTACTTTTTTCACTCCTGACTTTGAAAAAGAAGGAGTAATTTTCAGGCTATCAAGAGTTTCATTCAAAAATCTTTGTCACATGAAACAATTTCTCTTAAGGTTATGGTGACCACTAGTATGGATTAGATTTAATATTTTATTTTTATTTGATACATTGCCAAGGTACCAGTTAGCAGCTGTGTGTCACTGCAGGTTACCCAGGACCAAACAACAGAGGGTCGGACCTGGCATTGCCAACATATGTCCACCATCCAGATACCATTGCTGACATGCACACATAAGGAACAGTTTGACCTTGAAGCTGGATCTCAGAACTGTTGGTCATTGAAATTGGGTCTCAAACATTTCTTGTGCTCATATGTTGATTTCCAGGCTTCAGAGGCAAGATTTTTCTTCTTTTTTTAAAGAAAGAGAATGGGGGAAATAAAAATAGATACAGAGGCAAAGAAGCATGGAACAGAATGTTGTACTACAGCAGGAAGGCAGGGGAGATGGGGTGGGGAGCTGGAAGAGATCAACCTAAGGACTTGTATGCATGCATATAAGCAGAGCCAATGAACTCAGACACTAGGGGGGTGAGGGCAGGAGCAGGGAGGGTGGGGGGAGGGGTCAATGGGGGGATAAGGACACATATATAATACCTTAATCAATAAAGAAAATAAATAAACTATTTTCTTTATATTTCCTACCAACATTTATTCTATTGTTGGAGTCTTTATTTTCACCTTTTTTATTTAAGTGAAGAGATTTTCTAGGTATGTAATCAACAACTAGAAAACTCACTACCATTGTAAGAAAATCTTTATAAGTTTTAAAGCCATTTTCTGATAATGAAAAATGCAAGGTTAGTCAGCTTTTAATGTATATAAATTTTTTCTTGTTTATCAACCTATTAATATGCACTTATCTAGCCACTGGACTAATATCATTTATAAATAATTTAAAGCAATACTACTCAACATAAAAATATATATAATTTTCTTAATCAAGAAGCAATAACTTCTAGCATGTTTAAGTCTGTGGAGCCCTTTCAAAGTAAATTAAATAAGTAAATTGTGAAACTTCAATTTATTCCTTCTCTTGGAAATGCAGGTAGATTTTATTTGGGGACATTTTATTCACCTAAGTATGCTTTAAAAAATAGAAACATGGAATTGTCCTTCATTGTAGAATATAGAATCAATGGCAATAAAGAAAACATATCACTTTTATATCTCAAGCCTTAAGCATTACACTCATGCATTTTTCTGGCCACTCTAACTATGCTTTATTTCCACAAAAGTGAGACGAGATTGTTGGATATTCTCTGATGTTAGCAACTCTGTCATTTTCTGAGTTCTAGTTCATTGAGATCTATAACTGAATTTCTTTCTTATGCTATTTGATGTTATTATTTTATATTTGTACAATTTCTAAACCTCATTCTTTTCCCCAATGATAGCCATTAATTTAGTTTTGTTTTGTTCATCACATCTACAGAGCTAGTTCTGCACTCAATTTTCTACTCAGTTCTTGACAGTCCAGGCAGTTAGAGAGACTCATTCCTGATATAGCAGTTAACTGTTATGTTCAAAACACCTTAAAGGATTGTTAAGCTTTCATTGTGATGTTAGTTCCCACAGAGCAAATAATGAAAACTATCCAAAGATGATCCATCAGATTTGCTATTATGTACTGATAATATTAGACTTCTAAATCATCTTACCAGACTAGCGGTGACAGTCCTTACTATGAAGAAAAATATCAAAATGAAATAAAATAGTACTGTGTAAGTGCTTATATCTAAACACAATATGTGTATTTAAATCGAATAAAATATCATTCATAAATATTAGTATAGATGACATGCCCACTTTAAGTTTATTAAAATATTTTAAATTAACTGGTCGGGGAGCAGGAGGGGCCATGTGCTGGGGGGTTGGGAAGGCCAGTGGGAGGTTAAGGGGGGGAAAAAGAAGAAATATATGTACTACTATTTTATGTAGATTCAGCAATAGTTGGTACATGATTAACACAGGAAAATATAGTTTTATCTACTTTATCTTCTAATGGCCAATACAATCTGCATTACCACATGAGTAGAGCAATCATAATTGAAAAGGCACAATGGGCCAGGAAAGAGTAATAGAGAGAATAATGAAAGCACTTTAAAGCATACAATATTTCTGTGTATATATAATTATGTATAAAATGAGCTATGCTAATTTTGCCAGATGTGAACCTGAGTTATCATTGAATCTAGGCATCATGGGAACATTGGGAAACTGAGACCGAAAGAGGTCCCATTACTGCCTCAAGTCACATATTTAAGTAAGAAACTAACTTTGACCAGAACTCTGGCTTCCTGATTCTTATGTAGTAAAGATTCTATGAAAATAAACCATTTTAGTTCAGTAATTGCTTTTTTATTACCTTTTTCCAATAGGGAGACCCACCTGCCGCTGTGCATTGGGGTTCACTGGACCAAACTGTGGCAAGATGGTCTGTGAGGATTTTTGTCAGAATGAAGGGACCTGCAGTGTGACTGCTGGGAACCAGCCTTACTGCCACTGCCCGCCTGAACACACAGGGGACAGATGTCAGGACTGTAAGTGGGAGCCGCGCCAGGCAGCATGCATTAATGTTTACATGAAGAAGCTTCCTTGTTACTTAAACTGTATTTTCTACATTATCTCAGTTGCAGCCACCTGAGTTTCAGCCCCTGAGTCATCTCAACTCCAATTTTTCAGTTTCTGCCCCTGAGTCACCTCTACTCCAATAATTCTTTTACATTGTTCTTTATCCTTCTCTTAAAGATTCTATATTTCTTCCTTCTCCACCTTAGATTGCATGGCCTATCATTACAAGCATTCCCTTGTATCCTCCTCGACTCCCTTGTTCTCTCTTCCCTTCTGTTTTTTTTTTTCTTTCTTTCTTTCTGGAAATTCATAACATGGTCAAGTCCAATGTTCCCTCTTTCCTGAACTGGTGCAACTCTTGCTAAATGCAACTGAAGAAAAACACATAGTCATACACACTGGTCTTAGTTGAGTTTTTAATCTCAAATGGATACTTACTGTGGCTTCTTAATGTATTTTAATCTCAATTGGATACTTACTTGGCTTCTTCATGTATTTCACTATCATTTGATTCTCCTAAATGTCTATGTCATGTTCTCTCTTTTCTCCTCAAACCTCCAGTACCTGCTCCCCAACGTTACTTTCAGCTGAAGACAGCTGTCTAAAGAGAACTGCCACAAGTTCCCACCTCCAACCCCTCAACCTACTTTATTCTATACCCCCACACACTGTCTTGCTTCTCATGGAGAGGAACTGTGCTATGTCAATGCTACACTACTCACTCATACACTATTTACCTGTAGCTAGTCACAGACATACCTCTTACCACTGCCCCTCCTTCCTCCTGCTTTATCAGTGTTTTCATTTCTACCTAGTTTTCTTTTTCCCTTTAAAAAACTTACTTTTGACCACATCCCTTTCTAGCTACAACTTTATTAACTTACTCATTTTTTAATAGTAGCATTGCTGCTGAGACCAGTTTGGCTCAGTGTACCAGGTACTGGAGGTACCTGGGCATGTACCTTGGCTGCAGGCACATCCCCAGTAGGGGGCATGCAAGAGGCAGCTAATCGATGTCTCTCTCATCAATGTTTCTGACTTTCTATCCCTCTCCCTTCTGCTCTGTAAAAAAATCAATAAAATATATATATTTTTAAAATAGTAGCATTGCTTTTAAGAATTGTTATACTTTCCAATTCTTCTATTTTTCTTTTGACTCTATCTCTGTCGGCTTTTTATCTTCACTGTTCTGCTGAAACATCTTTTATCAAAGTCAAGTTCACTAATTTATTTCCATGTTATTTTATACCCAGTGGTCATTTTTCAATTCCTATTTTTACCTCTACAGTCAGCACTTAATCACTTCCTCCTTAAAACACCTTATTCACTTGTCTTTATTTTTACTGATCTCTTAACTTCTTACTACTGTTACTGGCTACTTTTTTACAGGGCTTTTTGCTGATTCCTCCTTCTCTCCTGGACTTTTAAATATTGATGTTACTTGTGACTCTGCCTTTATATTTCTTTTTATTCTAAAACTAGACGCCTGATGCATGGAAATTCATGCAAGAGTAGGCCTGCTTTCCTCCAGTTGCCAGCACTGGCTCCCCTCTGGCCACCGGCAAGCACCTGGGATCTGGGCTGCTTCCCTCCAGCCCTGGCTTAGTCCAGAAGGATGTCCAGTCTAATTAGCATATTACCCTTTTATTATTATAGATAGTCACTCCTTAAGCCTGTGACTTCTGTAAAAATCTGCACATTAGAAAGCCCTCAACAAGTTTAATAAAATATAGCAGTGATTTTCACTCAGTAAAACATATAATACCTGACTATTTAGTTAGGGGCTGACCTCTTTTCCCTTAGATTGTCAAATTGAAAGGAAAAAAAAAAGACAACAGCCAGCCCATTAGCTGTTCAATGTGAATGATTCAAAATTATACCTATTTTTGTCAGATTGGCAAATATATATATATATATATATATATATATAATTATATTTTTATTGATTTCAGAGAGGAAAGGAGATAGAGAGATAGAATCATCAATGATGAGAGAGAATCATTGATCAGCTGCTTCCTGCATACCCCCTTCTGGGATCAAGCCCATAACCCCCTGGGAACCTGCCCTTAACCAGAATCAAACCTGGAACCCTTCAGTCCACAGGCTGACACTCCATTCACTGAGCCAAGCTGGCAAGGGCAAAAATATATATATTTTTTGATGTGCCACAGAATTTTAGTAATTAGTCTATGTGTGTCACAAGATGAAGAAGGTTGAAGATTGCTAAAATATAG
Source organism: Antrozous pallidus (assembly GCA_027563665.1). Lineage (NCBI taxonomy): Eukaryota > Metazoa > Chordata > Mammalia > Chiroptera > Vespertilionidae > Antrozous > Antrozous pallidus. Next base: position 76,941,724 of record CM050508.1, read on the forward strand.
TTCCCCAATCATTACCTATGATTTTGATTCTCTTTGCCTGTAATGAGACATCTATATTATTTAAAGTTTTCCACATGTTTTATATAAGAGACTCACTGCCAGGGTAATTTCAACTAATTACATAGCCTTTTATACTATCCAAATATAAATAGTTTCAAATTTATGTATCCAGCTAAACCTAGCTTTTGAATAGAAGATTTTTATACTTAAATGTCTATTTGACAATTTGACTCATTTCTAAATTAACCTGATATTCTCACCCCAAAACTCTTCTACCATAGTTTATCTTATGTCTATAAAGTTAAACACCCAAGTTCAAAAATCTTGAAGTCATATTTTACTTTTCTCTTTCTTTTATACTCCACCTTCATTTACCTTTAAAATACATCCCAAATTTGAACACTTTCCGTCGCCTCTATTCTCACTATCGTCATTGAAGCTACTAGCATCTTTTATCTGGATTATTACTGACTGATCTCTATGCATTCCCTCTGCACCCTCTGTATTTTCAAAAGAGTGGACACATAAACCAGTAGTACATTCTATCAAAAATAAAAATAAAATGATATTTCATCTCAATCACATTTATTGAGATCTTTCTATATCCAGGAACTCTTGCAATTACTTATTTTTTACATTAATTTGATCAATTCATTTAATTTAGCTAACGAACACTGAATCACATTTGTTTGCATTTTACAGTGGAGTCAACTGAGGAAGCTTCCTGCAGATGACAATGTTAGTAATTGGGAAAGCTAGGACTCAAACCCAAACAATCCACCTCCAGGGCCCACACTCTTAAACATAATTTAACATTGTGGTCTCTGTATCGTTTGATATCATTGAGGACTTCACTGAGAGTGGCCTAGATCTCTGGTCATTGTAGAAAGTATACAGAACAGCAAAGAATCAAGTTACCAATATTTTGCATCTGATGTTCCAACAGGGGACTACTTGAGCAACAAAGAGATAACTTCATTTCAAAATTGGTCCTTCCTTTTCTATATGTACATTACCTACATATTAGGACAGACCCTTCTTGGCATATATAGATGCTACTACCCTAAGCCAATGCCCTTTTTCATATTGCTGGCCCAACTTCCTCTTAAGTTATATGCATCACAGGCCCTCAGAGATAATTTGGCAAATACGGTCAATTTATGTGCTCAGAGATAATTTGGCAAATACTGTCAATTTATGTACATGGAACCTCACATGTTGCTCAATCCTCAGGGCTCTCTCATCTCTCTCCTCTCACAGTATTCAAACACAACTTCCATTTACTACTCACAGTTTTGTTTAGTTTTCTTTCTTGCTCCATTATTCTCAGAGTCTTGAATGGAGTCAGTACCAACTACTATCTTGAATAATGCAAATGGTCACTAGTATCCAAGCTATCTTTGCATCCTCTTGTTTATTCTAATAAAACCATATCAATCATAGTTCTTTATACATCAACTTCCTTGACACTGTGACTTTATCATGCCATTCCCTTCCTCTGAAATGCATTTTCTTTGAATTCCTATTAAGCTTCATCCCTCTATGCCCAATCCTATCTATATGTATCTTTCCAGCTTAAAAACCATTTCCTTTTACAAGTTGCTCACAATTAGCCCTCAGTTTGAATTAATCTCCTCAGTTTGAATTTCTCTTTTTAATTTTAAGGTCACTGGTTCTTTACCTCTTTCTAGTTCTATTCACTTTTATATGATATTACTGTGATTTGTGTCATTCTGACTTTTCTCTGATGACCTCCTTGAGACTACACTAGCAATGGCATTTGTCAGATAAGAAAATGAAAAAAAACAAAAACAAAAAACAAATGAGGGTTGTTTTGATATCCTATCTAATAAAAGAGTAACATCCAAATGTGACCGTACCTTGGCTCCTGATTGGCTATGCTACCAGACAATCAGGAACAGGGGGTGGGGCTGAGGGGCGGGGCCGTGCAGCATGAGGGCTGGGCCCCAGGGGTGGAGATGAAGCAGTAGCGGGGTTAGGGCCATGGTGCCCTGGCTGCCCAAACTTGGAGGCAGCCGGGGGGTGGGGCAAGCATCTGGGGCACAGTAGCAGAGGTGAGCACCCAGCCCCTGGGGCTGGGTGGTCACAGGCAGCTGGAGCTGAGCTCAGCAGGGAGATGGCTGAGTGCCCAAGGCCTAAAGCCTCACCAGAGACTTTAGGTCTTGGGCAGGCTGGGGGTGAGCCATCAGTTGGACATCCCCTAAGGGCTCCCAGTGTGTGAGAGGGGGCAGGTTGGGCTGAGGGACCACCCACCCCACCTCCACTCCCGTGCACGCATTTTATGCACCGGACCACTAGTGAGATAATAAAAGAACAATCTATTCAATGTACAAAAGCTGTATGTAATCAGGATACAACAATCTTGATCTTTTAAAAATAAGTTTTAAAATTATTATGAGACTATCATCACAGCAGTTTAAATTCTTAAAAAATAATAAATTCGGCCACGTATATTTGCTTGGCAACTTAACAGAATCACAGTCTAAAATAGCTTACTGCATTGTAGAAGCCTACATTATAATGTTATTATTACTATTAGCAGTGATAGCACTTCCCACCTTTCACTGTAAAGCGTTTATTAAAATTAACCAATTAATCCTTAGACAGAGGTTAAATAACTTTCTCAAGATTCCAAAGTAGTGATATTATAGGCAGAATTGGACCCCAGGAGTTGTTGATCAAGATGTCAGCAAACATTTCTGAAGTATGGTGATGCTATTCTTTGGCAGCAAAATATGTCTGTGGACAGTGTCATTAAAATGATAAATCCAACAGCTGACAAAAGCTTAATAAATTTAGGATCTATTATATGTGAGTTGGCAAGGTTCAATGGACTTGGTGTTCTGTCAAAATTGTATCTTACGTATACAAAACCTTCTCTCTATAAATGAAGGGATGACAGAATGGTTCATTACAGTGCCTAATTAAAGGTCCATTAGTGGGAGGTAAAACATCAGTTCTTAGTTGTGCTGAGTAAAAACATTTCACAACCCTAATGGCAATATAAAATCTGGAGGTCTGAAATGCAAATTAATTTTAACAGCAGCTCCCAGGGAGGATAGACAGAGATAAATAATGGCAACAGTTAAATTAAGTATTCTTTAAGTTGTTCAAGATCAAATATAACTCCATTTCATGCTATATTGGAGCAAGAATCCTTAGTATACATGTTCATTTTTTTTTAAAGCATGGCATTTTACATTTAAATCTGGAAGTAAACCATGAGGTCAACATTATCTAGGGTTACTTGTAATTAAATAATAGTGACATTAGAGCGAAAGGGACAATGAGGACCAATTCAATCTGTGTCTAAGAACCAGGTATTCAAATCAAATGGCAATCTGTCCTTCATTGGTATTTTCAAAGTCCTCTAGTGATCTTCTTAAGGAACCATTATACTTTCAATTAGAAATCAGTTTATTAGAAATGTACCTGCATGGCTAACACCCACTGGTTTCAATAAGTGTAGACAGTAAGTAATATCTCAGGTTTATAAAATTAGGACTATCTGACAGTAATCCAAATGTAATTGTTGTAACTGATATTAGAATCATAGTCTATCAAGTATAAAAGTTATGGAATATAGATGTGAGCCTATCATATGTGATGATGTGCTGGATTATTTTTACCATTTTCCTTCCAAAGCAATTTTATTCCATTAGTCAGCCAGTGAGTGGACATATTTTGGTATTTACAATAAGCCTGTCACTAGGTTAAACATGGAGGAAGCTGTGGTGTGTGAGAGAGTTCCTGCCTTCAAAGAGCTTATAGCCCTTTGTGTGATTCTGAAGTTGAAACAAATTATTATGTGGCAGTTTCATAAAACACAGAGGATACCAGTACCCAGGAAAAGACATAGAAGTGAGCCTATTGGAAAGACTTCTTGAAGGAAGCAAAATCCAAGCTGAGAACAGAAAAAAGTAGAAGCTAATCAGATGAAGAGAAGAAAGAGTGAGTGGAAGAGCATTTGCAAAGACCCAGAAAGGAAATATTTTGAAATTTATCTTTTCTGTTTCTATTATATTTTCCCAAGGGAGATCTACCAAGGGAAATAACAATCACTGAACATGTACAATGTATTGGAACAGAGATATGTGCTGTTACACATCATTTTACTGGTTACATGATGGCTTAACAATTGCTCATACAACCCTGTGAAATTAGTATTATCAGTACAACTTTACAAGTGGCAGGAAATAAGATTAAGCCTTTCTTCTTATCTGCCAGGGTTAGAGAACGTAATAGTCATAATTTATAGCCTTGTGGGTCTGAATCCCAAAGTAGGTTTCTTCTGGTATATTTTATTATTATTTAATGGATGGACCTGGAGAACATTATGCTAAGTTCAATAAGCCAGTCAGATAAAGATAAGTACCATAGAATATCACTCATATGTGAAATTTAATGAATTAACTGAACTACCCAGCAAAATAGAGACAGACTTATAGATAGAGAGCAGTCAGACAGCTCTGGTGTGTGTGTGTGTGTGTGTGTGTGTGTGTGTGTGTGTGTGTGTGTAGTGGTATGGATATTGGGAGTAGAGGAATTAAACAAAAATTAAAAAGAGAGAGAAATCATATATATGGACAACAGTGTGCTGATGTGGGGGTAGTTGAGGTGAAAGAAGGCATAGAGGTCATACATAGTGATAGAAAAAAATATATATTTCTGCCCCTTCGACTCCATCTTTTTAGACTCATTAGGACCGTGATGGCAAACCTATGACACACATGTCAACACTGACACGTGTAGCTATTTTCAATGACACATGGCCACATGCAGTCGCATACAGAAATGTATGGGGCCACATACCAAGAAGGATGTGTCATCCTTGGCTACTGCATGGCCAGATAGGATGAAACATTTGCTGTAGTGTAGTGTAGACACTCTGTGCCAGAGGTCTATAGGCCAAAACAACAGAACTCTGGCACAGAGTGATTAGTTCTGGGACTTCTCGTTAGGCCATTATGAGATCTTTGATGTCACTTCCAGCCAGCTGAGCAGGGAGCAGCAGAATGCAGCAGGGGACGCATCTCTGGGAGCCCTGTGATTGCCATTACCAGCAACTACATAACCACAGCAACCATCATCCAATCTACTGTTCTGGAGTGCTGTGGATTTCTAATTGACCATCATTACTGAGATAAGTGAGGGGGAGGCTGGGAGAGGCGAGGGCCTGTGCTATGAGTACCGTTTCCCACTATTAGAAATAGCGGCAGCCATCTTAATTTATATAAGGAACGTCATTTTGCAGCATAGTGGAGATTCTATTTCACCACTATTACTATTGTGCATCCTTATTAACCCCTGTTTCTGCTTATTAACCCTGCCCTTTCCTAAAAGACAGTTACATGTGCCATCTTGTTGTCAGTTAGTCTAGTTAACCCCTAATTGCCTGCAGGGCTAATAGTCTATCTATAGTACTATCTCCTGTCACTGCCCCCCTTGATGGAGAACCCCAAAAATAAAAAAAATCAAGGTTAAGTAAAGGAAGTGCTAGTAGCTGACCCTTTCAAGAGAGATGGACCAAGATCTATGGCATTATAGAAAAAAATGGCAGATCATTTTGCGTTCTATGTACTGAAATGGTAGTAAGCAGAGCGTGAAATGTAAATAGACATTTTGAAAGTAATCATTCCCAGCTCTTGAAAAAAAGTGAGCATGAAAGGAAGGAATACTTTTTCCAGGCAGCTATACCTTTATAAGAGCCAATCTAATTCCATACTTAAATTTATAAAAGGCTCTACAAATTTAACATCTGCAAGTTTGAGCATTGCTCACTCCATAGCTCAGCATGGAAAAACATTCAGTGAGGGAGAATTTATTAAAGAAACTCTCCTAAGATGTGCACCAGTTCTATTTCATGATATGCAGAATAAATATGCAATTATTAAGAGAATATCTGAGTTATCACTCATTAGAAATATCATAAAAGACTTAATAATGAGACTGAACACAAACGTACATCAATTAAAGAGAGACATAAATAATTGTAAGTATTTTTCTATCTCTCTTAATGAAACTACTGCTCAGTTGGCCATTATTGGTCGATAATCTGATGGTCTCACAATGAGAGAAGAGTTAATAAAGTTAGTATCAGTGCCAGCAAGTACATCAGGAAGTGAAATATGTAAGGTTGTTATACAAACATTCCATGACCTAAGCATTGATATCTCTAAAATTGTGTTAGTGACGACAGATGGGCCACCAAACATGGTGGGGGGAAAAGTTGGATTTGTCAAATTGTTTAATGAAGCTATTGGACATCTGATTGTGCCTTTTCATTGTATTATCCATCAAGAGGTTTTATGTGCCAAGGCAGGATTCACTGACTTAAACGACTAAATGTCAGATGTTACAAAAATAGTTAATAGCTGCTCGCTCCCTTCACAAGCAAGAATTTTCTGTACTTTTACTGGAGGTTGATCCCACTTACAGTGGACTGCTGATGTACAATAATGTAAGATGGCTGATCGGAGGCAAAGTTCTTGAGCACTTTCTGGAGTGCTTTGAAGAAATTAAGATATTCCTTGAGGATAAGGATCTGGGAAACTTTTCTCAGATAAATGATGATAAGTGGGTCAACACCCTGATGATTTTTACAGATCTCTCTGTTCATATTAATGAACTGAACTTCAAGTTACAAGGTTTTGGCAAAAGTATAGACATTATGTTTGGATACATAAAAGTTTTTGAAAGTAAACTTAAAATTTTCAAGCGAGATGTAGAAACTAAAACTTATAAGTATTTTCCTTGAGTAACTAAGTATTTTAAGAAGGCCAGTGCAGCTATACAAAATGAAATGGAATCCTTGCATATAAAGTACCAGCATGTTTTATACTCGTGACTTGACCAGTCCAGTGATAGATTTAATCAATTTAGAAGCCTAGAACAGACCATAAAACAATTAAGTATCCTGATGTAGTAATCTACAGTAGTTTGGAATTAAATGGTTTCTAATGGATGCAAATTGATTATTTGGAAATGCAACTTGTAGAATTTCAAGACAGCATCTGGGCTCAGGTGTTTGTCGACTTGAGGTCAAAGCTTGAGAATCTGGAAAGGTGCTGCTTGGAGAATCAAGAGGAGTGCCACTACAAACAGGAAATTTGGAGTGCCTGGACCCAATTAACAGACACTTTTAGCACTCTGAAAAATATAACAATGGCTTTACTCACAATTTTTCCCTCTACGTACTTTTGTGAGACCTTATTCTCAGCATTAAATAATATCAAAAACAACAAAAGAAACAGATTGGCAGATGAAGTTAGTAGCGCTTGCTTGGGCTTAAAGTGTACAATATACCAACCTTCAATTGTAGATTTAGTCAATGAAATTCATCAACAAAATAGTCACTAATAGGCACGTTAGTTAAAGAATTCCCCTTCCCCCTCACTTATCTTAGTTCACAGCACCCCACACAAGTTAAATAATATCAAGACCAACAAAAGAAACCGACTGACAGATGAACAAAAAAGTCACTAAGCAGGTAAGTTAAATAATTAGTTTTTGTTTTATTAAATACAGTTATATATTACAATTATGCATTTTTGTTTTTTAAACTATAAATATCGCAAAATTATGTTTGTTTGTTTGTTTTTTTCCGAAGTGACATACCACCTGAGTTATGCTCGTTTTTTTGGCAAATTTTGACACACCAAGCTAAGGTTGCCCTTCACCGCATTAGGATAATGTTTACAGCTCAGTTAGCACACTGGCTCTACCTAGTTGGTGCAAGTTCTTATTCCATTGAAAATAGTTGTTAATAAAAATTTTAAAGTTGAGCTGATTAAGCCTACATTAGGCTCAAATAGAAGAGACCCAATGACTGTAATAATAAAAGAAATACAAAATAAAATCATTTCAGCACTACTGTTAGTATAAAGGCCAATTAGAACTAAGCCAAAACCCTAAGAAAATACCTTGACATAAAAAAGTTAAAGTAATCAGGACTAGGTATTTCTTAAGTATCAAGTATTGGAGATCTTAGAACACTCACACCTAGAGTGATAAAGACTTTGGAGCCTTAGGTACTTAGTGTCTCCCAAATCTTTTTCTCTTGGTGAGAAGATAAGCATTCTATTCATGTTGACTCTTATCACCTCACCTGGATTACTACAGCACACTTTCTGTGTGCTCTTTCTTCCATCCTTGGAAACAAACCACTCATTGTTTCTAACATGTACACCCTTAAATTGTTTATACCTCTTTCTCTTTACACGTGGAATTCTTCATGTCTGCTAATGCCTCCACTTTGTCTTCTTAACTTCCCTTTGTCTAAGACATTCACTTTCACACTGAATATCATCATTCATGTTTTCAACTATCTTACTAGAATATGAAACTGGCCATGGTGCTTTGCATACCTCATCAATCTTGGGAGTTAACTCAATACCTGAACTTTGTAGATGGAATTAAGTACATGAGTGAATGAATGTTAACCAAGTAGAAGGATCCTGTTTTCTGCCTGCAAGGCCCACTAATTTTTTCTGTGTTCTGACAAGATCTCTCACAAAAGGCAGTGCCAGAATTCTGGGCCAACTTTACTTAATAGTTCATTGTGTCCCACACTCCATGAAAAACTTTGTGCTTGTGTTTTCAGTTTGAAAAAAAAAGTGTAAAAATAGAATAGAGCTTGAATTAATGTGTATGAAGAAAAATAAATACATGTGACCATGATATAGAATGCTGACTTAAGGGTAAGATGATGTAATAATTTTATCATTTAATTCTAGATCGTTGAAAGGACATTTTTAGAATTATGAAAATATTGTTGAAAATAATTTGATCTAGTAGTAAAAATAGAATTATTAAAAATTTATTTTTACTGTATATCTTCTTTTAAATAAAACATAAAAATAACAATGAGGCAAAAGATTTAGACAAAGTGTGCCTATATAAAATAGAATTTATTGGAAACTTAAGTAAATCCTTCAAAAAGATAGTTTGTCAGTTTTGATTCAAAGTATAATACTAATTATTAATTTATTCAGTTGAGATATATATGTATATATTAAACACTTGTGGGTATTACTTATTATTCTAGATATTGGGGGACACATCAATATAAAATTTCTTTGAAAACATTTGCCTACATAACTTTGGTGAATACAACAAAACAAATGGCATATATTTTACAATTAAAGTCAAAGCTGCAACTTAGAGATGAATGAGAAAAGAACTGTCAAAGATCAGAAATGGATTTTATTTCCTTTTATTTAAAAGCATAACATTATATTTAACACTATTAAGTTTCAAGTTCCAATGATATGTTTATAAAGTTAAATATGGATGAACTTTTATCTCTGTGATGTAGCTTATACTTGGACTTTTAGTAATTATGTTTAATAATTTAGTAAGTATTATTTAAAAAAAAACTTTTAAAGAGTTTTATTACTCTTGCTTGTATTATAGCAGCAACTTTTTAAAAATATCCCGCTTGACTTGATTTTGAGAAAACCCAATCTCACAATAATCTTGAAAGTGTTTCACCATAAATTATGACAAAGTTGGATCATTTGATCTACTTTTATGCCACATTAGCACTACCACTCAGTATTTAGCTTTATTTTTCCAACTTAGAGAAAGTGAATATACAAAAAAAAAGACAGTTTGAAAACTGTTTAATTGAAGGCAGAAAATAACCTGTCATACAAGTCATGGCTAGCAACTGTCTAAAGAGGGATTTATATTAAACTGAGTAGGCCTAGTTGCAAGCCCTTAGTAAAAACAAATGGATAAAAAGCAAGGCTTGGCATGAATAGAAGCCACCCATGATTGTAATTCTGCTGTGTTTGGTGTTAAGTAAATTAAGTGGGTTCATAAATAATTATCTACAGAATTGGATATTTGAAAACAATATAGTACATAAATTATGCAAAGACAGACACACAGGTTAAACAAAAAATATTTACTTGAGGCTTACCTCAAACCAAGCAAATTGTTTCTACTTAAATTCTTCTGCAAACAATATTTTTGAGAGAAATGATTCAATGTAAATTTAAGAGTAACTTTAATACACAGTTCTTTATTCAGGTTTGGTATGTCAATTGACATGTTTTGAGAATATACCATGAGTCAGGAATCGTCAAATGCTTTAAATAAAAGAAAACAAGTTTCCTATCTTACAGTTAACTAGTGGACCGGTGCATAGATTTGTGCACATTGAAATGAAATTAATTAAAATAAATATTTTAATATTGTTTTTCTATAATAGCAGTGTCAGAGATAAAAGAAAACTAGTAAAATGTATATTAAAATAATATATAAATTAATTAATAAATAACATGATAGAACAACAAAGACATGATATAAAAACAACAAAAACATGATACAAAAGCAATATTGATAAAAACAATGACTGATAAATTGATTAAACTTATTCTAATATCTTGCTGTATAGTATATTAAGAATAAAAACACTTTCAGAATGCCTGACTAATTTTTCTTGTGATGAAGTATTTACAACTTTAACTTTAACATTACTTGCTCTTAAAACTCAAAAGAAAGCAACATATAACTAACAATATCCAAAACCAAGTTCAGGTAGGAATATTCCTACCATGTCTAGAGTTTGTCCTTGTGACTTGTTAATAATCATCACAAATGCTGGCATCATAGCAAACTGTCTTAGAATTAATTTAAATGGGAGGCCAGTATCAGATGGAAAAACTGTCACACATGCGTGAGTCATCATTTATTTTTAGATTGCCAGTGCTTGTCATATGTACCAGCAGATCAGCCAGTTGGTCATTTATCCTTTTATATATATAGATATGATAACCTTCCTGTTTAACTATCATATATTTAATTAGTATAAACATTATTCTGTTTGATGAAAAAAATAAAACCTCTTTTAGTAGTTCATATTTGGCTAGAAAATATTTTGTGTTTATCCTGATTGATGAAAATGGCAAGAGAGTCAATATTGTTATCATCAGCTCTAGAGGTAAAGAAAAAAAATTGTCAAATCCTAAACTAATAACTTCTGAGTCCCAGAGCAAAAGACCACAGATAGGAGGGAATTATATGTATAATTTATCCTATGGTTAAATATACACTATGTTTATAATTTACCCTATGGTTATATAACTCACAAAATAAAGCACTATGCTTGCTTAAATCAAATAGTGTATTCATAATTGTATTTATTTGATCAGTTTCATTCTCATAAACGCAAATATAAAACAATAATTTTAATTTAAATAAATAAAGATATTTTAAAATCCATTGTTTTTCAACAAATAAAGTTACACTAAAAAAAGTAAATACTATTGGAGATAGCCAATAATATGTCATAATGTAGATGGTTAATTATGAAATGAACTATTAGGAAAACACCTATTTATTGGGGGTTGATATAAAAAAATCAAATACAACTTAAGTATAGCACACTGGGAAATAGAAAATCACATCAGGAAAAGCTAAAAATCATATGATTACACTCATATATGGGACATAACTCTGAAACTCATAGACATAAACAACCTATACTTATTACCAGAGGTAAGGGGGTGGGGCCTAAAGATAAATGGAACCAAATGTATATTGACAAAAGATCATTTGACTTTGGGCAGTGAGCACACAATGAAATATATAGATCATGTATATAGAAATATACACTTCTGGCACTTGGTGGCTTGGCTCAGTGAAGGGTCTCAGGTTCGATGCCCGTGTTATGGGCTCAACCCTTAATAGGAGGCATGCAGAAGGCAGCCAATCAATTATTCTTTTTCAACATTGATATTCTATCTCTCCCTCTCCCTTCTTCTCTGAAATCAATAACATATATATTTAAAATAATTTCTGAAATGATATATGAGTTTAGAATGGGATTCTATATTGAGTCTGAATGTTAGTAGATCAGGCCACAGAAGAAAACAGTTTCTTGAATAGGTTTAATTTCATGCATAGGTTAGGCTTTGACCGTAAACTTAAACCTATTGGAAGTTGAAAAGTTTAGTTTAAATCAATGTAATTCCCAGTTTCTGGGACTTTAGCAAGTCACATCTTTTATTCACATGACACTGTGAAGGGTCTGGTAGTTGGTTCATTGATCCAGTAACTGTGTGTCTATTCCACGGGGGCAACAGATGTCCAAAGGCTTTTTTTTCCTAAATATATTTTATTGACTTTTTACAGAGAGGAAGGGAGAGGGATAGAAAGTCAGAAACATTGATTAGAGAGAAACATTGATCAGCTGCCTCTTGCACACCCTCTACCGGCGATGTGCCCGCAGCCCGGGTACATGCCCTTGACCAGAATCAAACCTGGGATCTTTCAGTCCAGAGGCCAATGCTCTATCCACTGAGCCAAACCATTTTCAGTCCAAAGGCTTTTTTAATGTAGACTTACAGGCATCCATCTTTGCTTTCCATCTGATCGACATCTTCCATCTCCTACTTTCTTCTGTCGATCTGAACATACACATCCTGGCAAACTTCAGGTTGTTTCAGGAATGGATAAAACTAGCCTAGACTAATCTCACATTTACATAAATTTGTAACTGCCTTTGGGTTCTACAATTAAAATATCAATAGCATGACTCCTGCTCTCTGCCTTGGTAAGTGCTCTGTTTTACTAGGGGTAGGGCTCAGTCATTAATTCAACGAATATTAATGTGTCCAGCCAGTGTGGCTTGGAATGTAGCCATGAATAAAACAATACTGCTCTTATGGTACCTTGCAGTATTTATAAATAATACACAAACACGTTAGATGTCAGGTGGTGAAAAATTAGATGATAGAAAATAAAGCAGGGTAAGTTAATAACCTAATTATTGTTTGAATGGAGAGAAGAGTCAGGGGCTATAGAAACACAGCACATTGGTTATCATATCAAAATTTTGCTGCAGAATCTTTGTGTATCCATTGTGAATAAAAGAATAATGACTGCTGAGACTGGTTTGGCTCAGTGGATAGAGCGTCGGTCTGCGGACTGAAAGGTCCCAGGTTCAGTTCTGGTCAAGGGCATGTACCTTGGTTGCAGGAACATCCCAATAGGGTGTGTGCAGGAGACAGCTGATCGATGTTTCTCTCTCAGGTTGGCAGGGGAGTGGATAGGAAGTGATTAGGCTGGCATACAGAAGCAGTTAGTAGCAGTCAGGCAGGCAGCAGGCGAGTGGTTGGGAGCCATCAGTCAGACATCCCTCGAGGGGTCCCAGATTGGAGAGGGTGAAGGTTGGGCTGAGAGACACCCCCTCAATGCACATATTTTGTGCACTGGGCCTCTAGTATATGTTTCACAAGATACCACATTGTGAAATAAAACTTGAAGTAAAGTACATCTAAGTACATCAGAAATCATTACTTTAACATTTAGATTTGGAGTAATCTGAAGAAGGAAGAAAATAAGGCTGGAAGGAGGAGCAGGGAGAGAGAGAGAGAAAAAGAGAGAGAGAGAGAGAGAGAGAGAGAGAGAGAGAGAGAGAGAGAGAAGAATTAAGTGCATAGGATCTATATGGAATTTTCTAAGATGGCCTCATATTATCTATCTATATAAAACCCTAATATGCAAATAGACTGCATGGTGGAACAACTGAACAGCAGAACCAGTCACTAGATGTGCGCTGACCATCAGAGGGCATGTGCAGAACATGGTGGGCATTGGCAGAAGGTGGCAGAATGTGGAACATGGTGGGTGTTGTCCCCAGAGGGGTGGTGGAGCAGGTGAGCAGGGGTGCCAGACCAAGGAGGAGTGCTGGTTGCTGTTATCACAGTGAGCCTCTGGTGGTTACTGAAAACTCTTTGCTCCCATGTGTCCTGGTTCTGCTCGGCACTTGCACTTACTGCAGGTGCCAGCCCCGCTCACACCTACTGCTGGCACCTTGATGCCATCAGTGGGTTCAAGCAGTAGCTTCCAGCCCTGATCACCTGTTAGGGCTTCTCCACCTCCTCCTGTTCCTGAAGGGCAATTGGGGGAGCAGCTGATGCTCATACCCACTGCTGGTGCCAGCCTCAATCACTCTGCGTCATCAGTACATGGGAGTGGTGGCAACAGTGGGAGTGGGGCTGCCAACAGACAGGGACCAGAACCCATGGCACAAGGGGCTGGGCAGGGGTGTGGAGGATGGGCCCAGACCTACCCCTGTGCCCACTGCAGTCTCACAGCCCATAGTTCCTTTCAAGGTGCATGAATTTGTGTGCTCGGCCCTAGTCCCAATATAATGAAGTGGGGCATTCCCTGCACATTAGTTAGGCTACAACATGAGGAAGATAACTTTCTTCATGATAATCTCATCTGAGATTATCTTTTCCATGATTACCTCCTATCCAGTACTCTTTACCTCTCATATCTTTATAAAAATTCATTTTTCTAAAATTGAATTATTACTTTGTGCTGATTTGTTTTTTTTTTTTTTAATTAGTTTCATTTGATTACCTAAAATCTGTTAGCCTTGAGGATTCTATTATGGACACTCTGAGGACCTGAGCAATATTAACACAATAGTGACTATTAATATAGTTGACATTAGTAATTTTATTAGGCTAAAATTAATTGTTTTTAACACATAGTCAATATTTTGATAGTGAAACGGGTGCCTAAATATGGGAAATGACTTGTTTATGGTCAGAGACCTCTATGTGCATTCTCCATTTTCATTTTATTTTTGTTAATATATACTTGTTCACTTATCTGATTTTCAGCTAGCTTCATATGATAAGCCATATTTAGCTGTCATCTGCAAATCAGGTTGCTTACAAATCTCAAATGACTACCACATTATAAATCATTACTGATTAAAACCTTTTATAGCTGATTGCTTTAAAAAAGAAATACTCAACTACAAACATCCTATATAGTAAAGAGGTAATATGCAAATTGACCATCACCCTCACACAAGATGGCTGCCTCCATGTGGTTACAAGATGGCTACCACAAGATGGCCAGCAGGGGAGGGCAGTTGTGAGCAATCATGCCAGCAGGGGAAGGCAGTTGGAGTTTATCAAGATGGCAAGTGAGGGCAGTTGGTGGTGAGCGGGCCTGCAAGGGAGGGAGGGCAGTTGGGGGCAATCAGGCTGTCAGGGGAGCAATTAGGCATCGATCAGACTGGCAGGGGAGTGGTTAGGGTCAATAAGGCAGGCAGGCAAGCAAGCAGTTTGGAGCCAGCAGCTCAGGATTGAGAGAAGGATGTCCGACTGCTGGTTTAGGCCAGATCCATGGGGATCTGGCCTAAACCAGCAGTCGGACATCCCCCCAAGGGGTCCCATATTGTAGAGGGTGCAGGCTGGGCTGAGAACCCCCCCACATCCAAGTACATGAATTTCATGTACAAGACCTCTAGTTATTTATAAGCAAATTTTTACAAGTTTCTCTGATCTTTTAAAAAATATCACCATGATAGTTTTATAAGGTACTTTTAAACTAAAATTATTGATGCCATAATTTTAATATGAATTTTGAAATAGCAGTCTGTTAAAAATTTAAATGCTGATCTTTTAAAATCTCACCCCATATGTCTACCTCAACTCAGAGTTTTCAAAACTTAGCTTTCTGAAGTTTACATTTTCCTTCTACCTGGCTACTCAGAAACGGCACTCTTTTCTCAGAATCAATTTTATTCCTTTAATTCCTTTAATTTTTTCACTTTTCTTTATAGAAATATTTGAGATATATTTCTATTTTAGTAATAAATTAGAAAAATGCTAATTTTCTTAGACATACTTTCCTGATGAAAATTTATCAGCTTTAGTTACAGATTTGCACACATTTCTTTCCCTAGTGAATATTTAATTAGCACCTGAATTAAATATTTTTCTACTTTATTCAACTCAGTTTTTAATTTGGAAGATATATTTAGAACTATACAATAAATTTAATTATTAAAATACCTAAGTTGTATAAAACATTTGAGGAATGTAAAAAAGAATAAATTCTAATATTTCTTAAAAGTTTTTGTTTCCTTTATATAAACCTTCAAGAATAATAATCATAAAAGTATAAGCAAATGTATACAAGTTGTTATATCTCTTTTGCTTCATACACAAAGAAAAAATTAAAAGTAGCTCCAGCCCTAACTGGTTTGGCTCACTTTATAGAGTGTCAGCCTGTGGACTGAGGGGTCCCAACTTCCATTCTGGTCAAGGGTATGTACCTTTTTGTGGACACATCCCAGTAGGGGTTGTCCAGGAAGCAGCTGATTGATGTTTCTCCTTCACTGATGTTTCTAACTCTCCCTCTCACTTCCTCTCAGTAATAAATAAATAAATAAATAAATAAATAAACAAACAAACAAACAAACAAATAAATTTTTAAAATGTATTAAAATAAAACTGGGTCTAGACAAGGAATGGCCAAAATCCCTCTTATTGACATATTTAAGAATCTTAGAACTTTTCCAGAAAACTTTCCAAATGGATATCAGTGAATGATGACACTTCAGGCTTGTGTTACTTTGTGATACCTTGCCTGTTAACTTGGTCTCTGCACTAGAGGGACCTAGATTTGGTTCTGCATAATAATGAGTAGATCACATAGATGGTTAGATGTTCCCTTCAGGAAAGAGAATCCAGTGCTATAATCAATGACAGTGCCTGAAGAGGCAAATAGCAAGTTGGCTTGGGATGGGAGGCTGAGAGTGAGACATGAAGTGTGAGGCGTGGGAGTCCGGTTTGAGTTCAGGTGCTCTGACATTGCAAGTCCAAGGGGGCATCAGGATAGCTCTGCTCGGCCTACACTCTGGCTGCTGCAGGGCCAGACCGTCAGATATCTAGGTAATTGGAGGTATGTCAGTTTTAGAGACACATAAAGGAAAAAGAACACTAAAGATATTAAAAATAATTTTCTCGATTATTTTTCTGAGCAAATGTATGAAGTATTAAAAAAGAAAAATAAGAGTTAATTTCTTACAGTTAGGTTCACTTATTCTTTTGTTGTGTTATTTATTTATTTATTTATCTTTATTGTTGGAAATATTACAGATGACACACACACACACACACACACACACACACACACACACACACACGCCTTTTTCTCCCTACTAAAATCAGACTTCGGTTCACTGTGATAATAAAGGCCATTAGAGAGGTGAGTGGGTGACTAGGGAGTCATGACATACTCTTACACATGGTCAGTAATGCAGCCTCTGTTCAAAGATGACCAAAGGGTGTCTTAGAGACATAAGTGAAAAGTCATATGAGATGACACAATTAGCCAGAAGAAGGACTAAATTTAACCTCAAGTCCCTCATACTCTGACCAATATTTTATTTCTTTTTCTTATTATGTCTCTCTGATATAAGTATTCATTAAAAGTTTATAAAATACTGTCTTAGAAATTATTCTACATTTCATACATACATAAAAGCAGCCATACACCTCATGAAGGAAGAATATTAGCAGAATTCATAGGCCTGTTGCTCCTGGCACACAACCAAGTAACTGTGAAGCCTGGAGTGGGAATTGCACTGACACTAGAGTTCAGTTCCAGGATGCCAAGGGATATGCACTGTGGAATTCACCTAGTCTACTTTGTGAAAGTGATCAGTCCTACTGTTACTTTACTGGTGTGTGTGTGTGTGTGTGTGTGTGTGTGTGTGTGTGTGCACAGTACTAAATTATCAAAGCCTTGTTTAAATTATTAATCTTACAACCAATTTATAGAACTTTTTGTTTTAAGGCCAGGCCAAAAATCCCGAAAGTAGAAAAATTGATGTACATACATGTAATTGCATAATTTAGTCTCTGGCATATAATCATTCTATATTACCAATTAAAGAATCTTCAGGTTCCCCATTAATTTTACTAAGTATCTTCAGATCCTGTTTTGGTAGTATTATTTTAGTTTGATTTTCTTCTTTTTAAATAAATTTTACACTTCACAAATCATTACAATGTGAATAGCCCATTTACAAATATAAGTTAATAGCTAAATAGTCTTTGTAATTACTCTTAAATAAAAATAAATATTTGGGGAAAATGTTAAATGCAGCCAGATTTTATAGACATATGTGTTCCATGAATTTTCATAAACCTGTATGTATATTCATACATGCATATATTTTTATGCAGTCTATTAAGATACTGTTTGAAGATTAAAGAAAGAAGTATGCCTTTGCATGTCTGGCTGCTTGAAAAGAAATCCTATTTAATAAAAGAGTAACATGCAAATTTGACCATACCTTCACTATACTCACAAGCCATGCCCACAGCCATGTCTACCAGCCAATCAGGAGCAGATTATGCAAATATACCCCAATCAAGATGGCTGCCACCACTGAGAGCAGGAGGAAGGCTTGGGTTCCCTCACCAACAGAGGAAGCCAAGCTTTCCACCTGCCTTGCCTCCACTCAATGCTACAAAGTTTCAATTATAAAAGATACAGAAATGGCGGCAGCCACTGAGCTGGAGAGAACAGAGGCTTGGGTTTCCCTGGCAACAAAGGCAGCCAAGCTTTTCACCTGCCATTGCCGGCCTAGGCCTCCACTCTAGGCTACAAAGTTTCAAACAGAAATGGCTGCCGGCTCGAAGCAAGCAGAAGGCTTGGCTCCGCTCCAGGCTACAAAGTTTCAATTGTATAACATAAATTAATCCCAGATTACAGGGCCTCCCTTGGGTCATTGGGGGCATGGCCAGCCTGCAAACCTCCATAGGTCTCTCACCCAGGCCGCTCCTCACCCCTAGGAACCCCCGCCCTGATCCAGGACACTCTTCAGGGCAAACCAGCTGGCCCCCACCCATGCATCAGGCCTCTTTCCTATGTAATAAAAGAGTAACTTGCAGATTGACCATCACTCCAACAAACAAGAGCGCTGCCCCCATGTGGTCAAAGATCCTGCCCCCGTGTGGACACAAAATGGCCACCACAAGATGGCCAGCAGGGGAGGGCCATTGGGACGTTCCAGGCCCTGCAAGGGAGGGCAGTTCTGGGTGATCAGGTAAGCAGGGGAGGGCAATTGGGAGGGAGCAGCCCTACAAGGGAGAGCAGTTGGGGGTGATCAAGCCTGCAGAGGAGGGCAGTTAGGCGTGACCAGGCCAGCAGAGGAGGGAACTTGGGGCCAATGGGCTGGCAGGGGAGCAGTTAAACATCAATTCGGCTGGCAGGGTAGTGGTTAGTGGGTGATAATGCTGGCAGGCAGAAGCGGTTAGGGGTAATCAGAGAGGCAGGCAGGTGAGCAGTTTGGAGCCAGCAGTCCTGGATTATGAGAAGGATGTCCGACTGTCCCTTTAGGCCCGATCCTACTGGGATCGGGCCTAAACAGGCAGTCAGACATCCCTCAAGGTGTCCCAGATTGGAGAGGGTGCAGGCTGGGCTAAGGGACATCCCCTGCCCCCGGGCATGAATTTTGTGCACTGGGCCTCTAGTGACGGAATAAAAGAGAAACAGAGAGAGACCGATTGCAATGATAATCTCCCTTGATAAGTGCTTCATTTCTGTTGCAGAAAATAGCCATTGACTTATTCTCCAATTCTATATACTTAATCACCATGTGAATATTCTGTAATTACATATCCATTGTAGTCCTTTAGATTATGATTGTGTTTGTTGCTGCTATGTATGCAACTTTTAGTGTAATTATCCTATAGAGGTTATAATAATTTTGTATTGTAAATATTAAGTGTTATTATATAATTTAATGGTGATTTCTACTTTCTTTGCACAGATTAATTACATTTCACTATTTCTCCTTCTTTTTATATGCAGGGCATCTCAATTATTATGCTATTCAGGGAGAGAAAATGCTCAAAATTTATGAGATGAAATGTTTCACAGGAAGATTTTGTTGGTAGTAAAATAGGCTGATTCTCAGCATAGTGGACATTATTCAGATCAATTTTGATTTCTTGTTTTTTCCTTGTCTTAGCCTTTCAATTGGATCATCTTCTCTATGAGCGTTGATATCCTGTCTTGTATTTTTTTCCTGTCCTTAAGCTCCCTGTATCCAATTAAATACAAGCATGTTCCCAGCAATTAATCAATTATGAATCCACCACTTCCTTGTTATTCTCATGGTTAAGTTACTCATGTTCAAAATGAGAATCAATAATGTTGTCCAACCAGCTTTCCTTTCCATAAATTTTCTTTCCATAGACTGTGCTTTTTCTTAACTGCCAGTCTGGCTAGACTCTTTTCAATCTCCCATTTCTCTCTTCTGTCTTCAATCCCTCCCCTATTCGTTCCCCTCAATAAATGTCTCCTATCACCTATGTGATCTTCTAACCTGTCTTCCTTTAGTCTACCACTTCTATTTATTTCCACTTTTCTTTTCCCAAATAGATCTCCTTTTTATTTTTAAAACCATAGAGCAGTTTTGCCTCTTTAACTTTATATAAATAAAAAAGTAATATATTTTTGTGTCCAGTTTTTTCTTCCAATATTATTCTTGTGTGGCTCATTCATGTTTCATGTTTCATCTATCATCCATCTATCAATCTATTTATCTATTTATATTTTTATTCCATTGTATGAGTAAACCACAGTTTGTCCATCTTTCTTGTGAAAACATTTGGGTTATTTTCAGTTTTTGGATAGTTTTGAACAGATTGCTGTCCACATTATGTACAAGTTTATGTAAATATATGTATACTTTTCTCTTGGCTGTATATTAAGAGGAGAAATGCTAGGTCATAAGATGTTGGAATATTCAAAGTTAGTAAATACTTTAAACTTTTTTTCACATTAGTTGAACCAATTTATGTTCCCACTAGCCATATATTAGAGTTTCTGTTATTTGTGGTCAATTTGGTGGTGCACAATGGTATTTTTTGAAGTTTTAATTTTTTTTCCTTGATTACTTATGAGTTGGGTATATTTTCACATTTTTAAAAGATTACTCTAAGACAGATTTAATTTATACAGCAAAATTACTTGTAATTGGTGAATTGTAGATAAGTCTTTATAATATTCCTTTACCACTGTAGGCAGGAGCAAACTATTCCTTGCTACAGTGTGGTGCAGGACAATCATCAACCCTTACAGTGTTTCTCAGCAATGTGGTTATAAAAACAAAGAGGTTCAAGATTTTAGATTTAAAATTACATTTAATTAGGACTCACAAAGTGAGTCAAGAAATAATATATTTCAGTCAAATTCAAATCATGTATAATTATTAGAGAATGTAGTTCCTCTGCTACTGTAATATTACCTCCATATCACCATTTCTTACACTCTCCAGTTTCCAAATTCTCGTTCCCCAATATCTGCTCCAAGGAAATCACTTGGGCCCCATCTCAGATTTATGAATTAGAATCCAGGGGTGGGCGGTGGTGGGAGATAGAGAAAGACACTGAAATTTGTGCTTACAAATAAGTCCTCTACATGATTCTGATGAAATACCATTTTGTAAACTTCTGAAAAAGCATATTATATGAAGCACATTAGGCAACTTCTATGTTCCAATAGACAGCTGACCCAACACCAATAATGAAATGTAAATCAACTGGGATATTTTTAAAAGACTTTCTTCTACTAGTAAATAAGAGTTATCTAGAAATCACACCAATTATTTTTTAGATAATTTTGCATGAATGGAAGACAGTACTGGATGATCATATAGGTTGCTGCTAATACAGTCTTCTTAAATGCAAACTGAATGCATTATGTGTACAAATAAACAGATTTAACTTTTAAATCTCTGAGTCTTTCACTTTCGAATATATTACTCTTTGTGAATATAGCTAAAACTCATGTTAAGTATAGACTTATAAGTGTTGAATATCAATGTGGGTACTTGGCACAATGCAGTAGAAAGCATGAGCTTGCATGAAATAAATTTCCATAAATATAAAGCAAGTCTGTCAATAAATTTAATTTCTGTCTGATTTAATAAAGGACTAAATAAATATACAAACATAAGAATAATAAATTATGTTTTAATTTGTCTCATCAACTGTAATTCTCTTAGAACAGGTTAAAGTTTATGAATTGTGATTTTTATCTCAGCTAATCTCATTTAACATTGCTTCACATTTAGATAGCTAAAAAGAAATCACTGCTTCCAAATCCAAATTCTGGTATCAATTTAATCATTTACTTTGCTTAATATTATTTGTATCATGAAAGTCAACATTTGTAATGTTGTAAATTATAATTATAACATATTATAATATGTTCATATACATATAGACATGTCTGCTTTTCAAGAGTCTGAAGCTGAATGTCTAATTACAGAATTAGTGTGGCTGTCACTAAATGATCTTTGTTTTTATTACTCATGTTCAGAGGTATAAAAATAAAAGAGGCATAGAAATAAATATTTGAAGATGTCTTCCTTTGTAGTTGAGAAAATTGTCTGTAATGCTCACTAAGGAACTTCCTTCAAAGCAAAGAGCTAAGACTCGAGGGAGGCTTTCCCTCTGACTGATGGGCAGGACATGTTCTCACCTCAGAGGGGACAATAGACTAGACTTAAGGTTATCCTTTCCCATCTGTGACGGATCAGCCAGTTTCCCAGGCCACTGTTCCCTTGGAGTTTCATCAGAGGCGCAAACTGCTCACCGGTCCAGGTATTAGAAAATACTTGGACTTGTTCTGGCACGTGTCAAGGGGGCTTCTTTCCATCACACAAAGACCTGGTACAGAGGTAGGAGTCTCCTAATCACCATATATCACCTTGTTCTCTGGATGAAAAGTGCTACATCTAAGAAAGTTTGAGCATCTCTGCAAATTTCAGAAAAATACTAATATTGCTCCCCAGAAGAAAAGCTAAAGAACCTGTTGACTTAAACTTTAAAATTCAGAAACCGAAGAGTTTGCCAGCTAACGTTATATCCATAGAACCCATTTCCCCTTAGCCAGCTGAAAGGATACCCAACTCAGGAAAAAAGAGGAAACAAATAAATAGCATTATTAGAAATGTCTAGTTACATGTAATTCTAAGCTATTTTGTAAATTAATCTACATATAGATCAATTGACTTCAAATATTAAATGAAATGGACACATTTATTGTGAATGAAGAAAAATGTCTTGTAATATAATTTTATTTTTCTGTTGTGTATTCTTTGTAGATTTGTGTCACCACTACTGTGTGAATTCTGAATCCTGTACTATTGGGAATGACGGAAGCATTGACTGTGTCTGTCCAACACGCTATGAAGGACCAAAATGTGAGGTTGACAAATGTATAAGATGCCATGGGGGTCACTGCATTATAAACAAAGACAGTGATGATATATCTTGCAAGTAAGTGGACATCTGCTTAATTTAGTAAAGTATTTGAACCCAAAGGGTTTAGCAGTCCAGCAAAAAACTGTAAAAAACAATGTAATTTTTTTATTCTAAACTAGTGTGACTATTGCATCCTTTTTTGCTGGAGATAAAGTTCAGTTCATTTAAATTCTATCCAAATTATTCAACACCTATTATGCACATCTGGGAACATGAATATTAATCATGTAATGATATGGTCAGATCATTCCCTATATAGAATATTTATAATAATAAGCAAAAATAATGAAATGCAACATGCCTTCAGAAAGCTATATGTAATATTTCTGTATTAGGAATGCTCAGGCTTTTAATTGTTTCATTATTATTCTCTACTGTGAGTATTGGCTCTTTGTTGTTACAAAACGATTCTTCTGGGGGAGAAGCAAAGGGCCTATCTAATGGAAACACACTTTACATGTTGTCGTTTTTTTTTGTGTGTGTGTGTGTGTGTGTGTGTGTGTTTTGTTTTCTTTTACTCTGAACATAAAAATAAGGAAAAGGAATAATGCTTCCTAGGGAGCAACTAAAACAAAAATGTCCAAGTTACACTTTGGTTACATTATTTTTTGCGCTTTGGCTTCAAGGTCAAGTGAATGGAAAACAGATCATCGCAACTAAAGGGTAATGTCATTCAGTCTCTATCATGAAACGAGTTTATGCCACTAAGGTTAAAGGTCAATCCTCATTCCAAACTTCTTTCAATAACCTTTTAAAAGAAGAACTTATAAAACACTGGACTCTACTGCTTGCCTTGCTTAGGAGCTTAATAAATGGTGATATGAGACAGAAAAGCAGGCCGTGAGTGTTCCTGCCACAGCTTCCGCTGCCACAGCTGTGCAAGGGTACCCGCCCTGAGTTATGGTGCTCTGCCAAACAAGGCCCAATAAAATTTTATTACCTATAGCATCAACATTTTTATCTTTTATTTACTTTCATTTTAGAATTTACTCGAAATATGATTTGTGTTATCATCATGAATGTCATTTACTGAAACCCTCTAATTGGTTCATTTGGAAGTACATTATTTTTTTAAAGTAAAGTAATTGAAAATATGACTAATTACAAATATGTGCCTTTGTTAAGTACATAAAAGCAAAATGCATTTTCATATAAGCTGCCACAATTTTGTTTACTTATTAATCAGTTCTTCGTGATGAGACTTTAGGCTGACAGAGCTCTATTTCAATTAGTGGACATATGTCTTTCCTCTTGTTTGGGGCACCATCTCAGGAATGCTCAGTAGTCCTCTTTATAACCCATTTCATCCTCGCAGGGAATCATGGCCATCACCTAAGGCAGGCTTTGAGCCAGGTTCCCACTTAGTTTACCTTAAAAAGTCTCAGATAGAGACACACTTTCTGTTTCTGTTACATGGGGAAGTTCCATGAGAGGAAGGGAGGGCAGGACTCCTAGGGCATCGGTGCTACCTGCTCTACAGGGAAACTTGGCTCTGCCCTCCTAAAAACATGAGCCTTATAACTCCAGTAGGCTGTTGAGGTTCAACTTTATAGCTCTTGACTCTTAAAAGACCTTTTTTTTTTGAAAAATATATGTAAAACTAGGTAAATAATAGCTGGTAACAATAAGTATATAGTGAAAGTTTAAAAGTAGGAGTATAATACTTGATTTATTAGATGGACCATAAAACGTACATGCCAAACAGGACTTCGGATATGCTGGAATTATTAGGCAAGTTTGTTTGCATTTCTATGATTTGCTTCATCTTAGCAGTAAATGAAGTTTATAGTGATATTGGAATTTATTTCAGACATCAAGAACTGATACCAAAACAGAATCACAACCAAGTTAATGTAATCTTTTAAGTAGGAAAATTCAAGCTGCCATGTTTGCTTGTGATTCCTAATAGGTGTGTTTTTAATGTGAACTATGAGCTGTCAATTAGAGTAGATGCTCTGTCTAGTATAATGAGCATAGAGATAACATGAAGCTAATTGAATATTTTTTTCTCCTCTGGAAAGCTAGGTAAATGTTGATGAAAAAAGAATTCACCATAATATTTCATAGTCTACACAATGCCTTTGATGTTGACTACTATGAAATTATTTTCATGTACTGGACAATTATTAATTAACTTTTGGAAATGATGTATCACAACTGTGTGTACATGTGTGTGACCTTTGTCTCTAATAAATAAAATTAGGATAAAAACTTGCATAAAAAATGTGAACTAGCCTTAGCCAGTTTGACTCAGTGGATAGAGCATCGGCCTATGGACCGAAGGGTTTCAGGTTCGATTTTCAGTTGCAGGCTCATCCCTGCCTCAGGCCCTGGTTGGGGTATATTCAGAAGGCAATTGATCTATGTGTTTCTCTCATATAGAAATTTCTCTCTCAGTTTTTTCTGTTTCCCTATAAATTCCCTCTCTCTTCTCATCTCTCTAAAAATCAATGAAAAAATATGCTCAGGTGACGATTAAAAAAGATGAATTGCACTCTTATGCATTATAATGATTTGGATAATTTGTGTTTTGCATTTGAAATATCTTACAAATTTCTGTCTTCAATTGAGAATTCAAAAAAAAAAGCCTTTAGGAGAAAGAGACAACATCTTTTATGACTTGTGGAAGCAGAAATTTAAGAGCAATGAATAAATATGTTTTTATTGTTTGTTTTAAAAGCTGATGTTTGGTGTATAGTTATCTTTTTTAAGGAAAATCACTTCATGCATAATGAGCTATTTTTCTCTTTGATGTTGTACCTTTTACAGAACAAGAAACTAACTTTCTGCTCTTTGATTTTTAAGGAGGGTAGGCATGGAAGACAAGGAACAGCCTCCTCAACCCACTCACTGTATCAGACACTAATACCACTGAATATGTTTGAATTTGTATTTGCATGCCTTCATAGATCATAAAGGGTGTGATAGTCTCTGTTGAATCTTAGAAACTTTAAACCACTGCCTATCGCCCCATGTTTGGTTCCCCTTTCTTATATCTCCAGTTCACTCATTGCTTCTCAGGGGTCAGACTGTCAAACCTCAGAGGGAAGGTATAGGAGGGTGGGGATAAGAGTGAGAGATCAATCAAACGACTTGTATGCATGCATATAAGCCTAACCAATGGATACAGACAACAGCGGGGTGAGGGCATGTGTGGTGGGTGAGGAACCGGGGGATTAATGGAGGGATGAGGACACATATGTAATACCTTATTCAATAAAGAAATTAAAGATTGGAAAACAATAGATAATTAAAAATAAATGTGATTTTAAAATTCATGTTCTTTAACAATATCTTTAAATTAAGCATGCGGAAAAAGTTATAAGCAAATTAGTGCATTTTTAGCTGCCCTACCAACCACATGAAGTCCAATAAATATGCACAAAATAAATAAACTACAGGATTGCCAACCAATATTTCAGACATTTCACCTATCATTGGCAATTGCCCTTTGATGGATGTACTGTAATAGATATCCATTAGGGAAAGGATTAAAGTGATCAATCAATGATATCACAGTCTGATTTCTTTGTCAAGGGTATGCCCAGATTTATTGTGATATCACTGATTGCTTCCTATCATCTAGTACTAACATGATCTCACAATAAAAATATTGGCAGGATGTGTTATAATTCTTATTTGGTACCAGGATTGTAAAATTCTACTACCATACTTCTTATGGAAGAGGTCCCTTGGAAATTTGCAATGCAAATGCAGTTTTTTCTGTTTCCCCATAAATTTTAATGTCCAACCTAATAGTATTTATCTATTTATTTAAAAATATAACATGGCAAATAAGAAATTTTTTCCTATTATTATCATGCTTGTTTTCCCCCTGTAGCAATAGCCATTGTTTATTCTTATCTCAGACACGTAAATATGCCATATGTTAGAATCATTTCCATAAGTATTCCATGTAAAACTACTTCATTACTTTGTTGCTATATTGCATATTGTTCCTAGAACAGTACTATTTATTTTTGCAATGGACTTCTCCATGTTTTGTTTTGTTTTTGTTGTTAGAATAAAAAGGTTTATGTTAATTACAATACATATTCAAATAAATGCAGTGGGATACATGTGACTACAGAATAATCCTATGCTTTCTTACAAAATATGAAAACTAAAACTCAATAATTCTTTGGACTAGATTTCCATATTAGAAGGAGTAGATGAGGTATTTGATCAGATGGTTTATAATTCACACTGATTTCACCAAATTCTAGTTATAGGAAAAGGGAATAAGATATTGGTAACATCTTCTCACAGTGCAAGTGATAGGAATTAATGTATGTATTTTTCACACATATATCTAGCTAAATAAAATTTTTATATTAAGCAAATGATTTGAAAATTTAAAAATTACCAAAATAATAATTTTATCATTATTTTGTTAAAAATATTTATCTTTAACAAGTCTATCTTTCTGAAAACTTACTTTTGGCCAGCTTCTGCATAACTCCTCTACAATGAATGCTATCGTGGGGGGAGAATTTGTGTCAGCTTTAAAAAATAATAATGATGCCAATAATGATGAGATATCTTTTGCTTTGTTGTTGCAGCTGTACCAATGGAAAGATTGCCTCTAGCTGTCAGTTATGTGACGGCTACTGTTACAATGGTGGCACCTGTCAGCTGGACCCTGAGACAAATGTACCTGTGTGTCTGTGAGTATTTTACAACTTTGTGGCCTTTTAATAGTATAACTTTGGTTGTACATGAAATCCCTGCTCTATTGTTCTTCTTTCTTGGGGGTAAATACATTTTAAATAAATATTTCATGGACACCTTTGATCAGGTATTTTCCCTCACTGGCTCATGTGCTTTAGAATCTCCTCCATCAATTGGCTAGTGACTTCATAAGGAGAACTCATTTAAATTTTAGCATCATACCCATTTCAGACATTCATAAATTTTTTTAACTTGGAAGTGTTGGGGGAAAATGTTATAGTTTTATTGACTTTCTTCAGATATGTGAAACTGGGACATGATCCTATTAATGAATACTTCAGTACTTAAAGGCATTCTTTTCAAAAGAATTTCAGATATAGCTTCACGGTATAATGCTTTTAATATTTGTATTCATTTTAAAAGTGTTGTATTATGCAAACCTATTAAGCCTTACTCCTTTGTAATTCATTAACTTGAATCTGGGTTTCTAAATGTTTGGAAAGTATTGGAGATTCTCTGCTTTAAGAAAATATGGAATTTAGTATTTCCTCCTCTTAAGTAACTAATGGTCCAGATTAGACAATTTGAAATAAAACTATTCAATTTTCGTGCCCTCTACATTGAGTTTTGCTTTATCCCTGCTTGACCAGAAGGGCAGTGTCTACATAAGACCCATGCCTGTGTTCTGTACCCACTTCTTCAGAATAGCATGTATTAAGTTTGTATGAGAGAGAAGTGAGCATACGTGAGAACAATTTTAATCACATATTCTGTATGAAGTGAATTTGAAACATATTAACAAAAATACCAAGTCAGATGCTTTATTTGGCTGTATTTTACTGAAATTCTGCAGATGCTCTGTGGGGTTTAAAAGTCAGCGCTGTGACCAGAAAGAGAACCCTTGTGATCACTACTGTCAGAATGAGGGGATTTGCACTTTAACTGCGTTTAATGAGCCGAGATGCAAGTAGGTTTAACCTTCCACTTACCAAATACACTTCGTGTGACATCATTTCAGGCCACAGTCCATTGGCTTAAATCATGAACATCCACGTGCATTTCAGTGTATACTTAACCCCGGGCTCATCTGTGTCGTACACACTTACCCTGTGCTTCGCTCATCGACAATTGTGTGCACCAGTCAGAAAACCTAGAAATGTAATGGAGAGAATGAACAAGTTCATGAAACTGTCTAATGAAAATATGTTAGTTAAGCTGAAACCAGTTTGGCTCAGGGGATAGAGCATTGGCCTTCAGACTGAAAGGTCCCAGGTTCGATTCTGATCAAGGGCATGTGCCTTGCTTGCGGGCACATTCCCAGTAGGGGGTGTGCAAGAGGCAGCTGATAGATGTTTCTCATTGATGTTTCTGACTTTCTATCCGTCTCCCTTCCTCTCTGTAAAAAATCAATAAAATATATTTAAAAAAAAAGAAAAAGTATTAGTTAGACTATTGCTTTTAATTAGAGAACTATAGAAGCAGGTATTTTTAGATTCTATCACTCTATAATATAGTTGGAGTGGTAGTTTTTATTTAGTAACTGACTTTTTACTTCAGATGCTGATGAAAAATACATTATTTTGTATCCTAAAATTTTATTGGAAATGATCTTACCTTAATCAGTAAGACTTCTTTACAGAAAAAAATCTACCTGCTAAAAATTCTAGAAATTTTATTTCTAAATAGTTGAAAAGAGACTTTCTCAATTCAGTTTGTCATAGCAAACTCATTTCCACTGAGAAATTTCAAGGGCCACTTTTGAGGAAAGTATCAACATGCATTACAGTGCAAGTTTATCCTTTAATCTTTTATTTGAACTTTAGAGGTGGGATCGTATCTGACACCTGAAGACCCAATGTTGGAAGTAGAAACCCTGATAGGCACCCAAAATTATCCTCATGGTAGTATTTCAGAGTACTTAATAATAGTTTAAAAGCCCAATGGTATTTACATTCAGATGTCTCCTTATCAAAACTCTACAGTTTTATTCAAAAAGATCTATTTTATTCAAGAAAATGTGATTCTTTATAAAATAGTTGGAGAAATATTGGAAGTTATTAAAATAATCACATAGAAAAATTTGATATTGTTTCTGGAAGATATTTGAATATGTTAAACCAATATTTTTATATAACACATATCCATAAATGCCACTTTAAATTTTAGTCTATAAAATCTACATAAACTATTTCAAGAAATTGATTTATTTCTCAGTTTATATTCAAGTTTAGCAGCTTATGCAGTTAAAGACAGGGAAACAACCCTTCTTTAGTCCTATCTTTGCCCTGCCTCTACTGTAAATTCCCCTAGTTTTTCAGCAAATATTTATAAGACCCTGAAAGTGTGTTCAATCTTTGATAATTGAAGATGAATGAAATTAACCTTAGGCATCAAGGAACTCACTAATTAGAGGGGTTAAGAATTTATAAGCAAATGATCCTATATAATCCTATATAATAAAGAGCTAATATGCAAATCATCATTATGCCCTCATGCCCTCGCTCTGGGGCCGGGAGACCTGAGGCTGCACCCCAGGACCAGGGTACCTGAGGCCTTGCCCCCTGCCCCTGTGCCAGGGTCAGGGGACTTGAGGCTGTGCACCCAAGGCCAGAGAACCTGAGGCTATGCCAGGGGACCTGAGGCTGCACCCTCCTCCCAATGGGGCTTGACAGGGGACCAGAGGCTGTGCCTCCCACCCAGCACTGGACTGGCAGACCTGAGGCTGTGCCCCATACCTTGTGGGGCATAACAGGGGTCGGGCCAGCTGTGTCTATGTCTCGTGCAATTTTGAGGCAAGTACAGGTGGGCAGGGACTTGACTCTCTGTCCCATGGCATGCCCCAGTCTCTGACAGGGTGGAGATTTTCATATACATTTTACTAATTTTCTTTCACCTCTGACACTTTTATTACAGAGAAAGGGCAAATAGCGATATTAAAATATTTCCTCTAATTAATTTCTTTTTACTATGCACGAATTTTGTGCACCAGGCCACCAGTTAATCTATAATAATGTAATTGTGAACAGAGGAATAAAAAAGACAGTGGAATATTAACAGAGGCAAGTGACTCACTCAAAATGGGAAATGGGAACATGGAAACTTTACAGGGAAGGCAACCTTTTGTTCATGCAATTGATATAGTTCAGTGAGGTTAGGAAGAACATTTTGGGGGGGGGGGGAAAGAATAACATAAGCAAAGACACATGTAGGAAACTTAATGGCTAGGAATAGTTTAACATAGCTAGAATTAAGAATGACTGTAGAGTTGGCAGAGGGAGGGATGTAAGGCAATAAAAGTAGAAAGATAAACTGGAATCCAATATATACCAAAAGTAAGGGATGCCGTAAGATCCTGAAAAGAATAATTAGCCAAAAAGATCTGAGGCAGAGGCTCATGCTGAAGGAGTTTGATTTTGAAGGAGACCTTTTTTGGCATGTGGAGGAAAGTCCTTGAGATCAGGAAGGACCACATATCAAAAGGTATGGCAGCACTTCAAGTGAAAAGTGGTGAGGGCCTGTACCTTGGCAGTGCAACTAAGGGAAGGACAATCGGTTCCTACATATTTCAGTTAGTAAATCCATGGTGACCCTTGGCCAAGCATTAGGTACTTTCATTGCTTCATTTTTAGGACACTGGCAATGCCCGCTCCGGGGCCTAGCCTTCTTTTATCTTGTTCCTCTCTTGCTATTTTCTGGCAAAGCACACATGACATTTCAGGTTCACCCTGCCTTCTCCTCACAAGTTGGTCTCAGGACCATGACCTGTTCAGAAGATGTCCATGTCACCAGAATATATCGCTCATGGGCATAGTGGCCCACAATACTGTTCTCTTCCACATCAGACTCTTACTAAGTGGCATCAGGGGCAACCGGCCTTCTAAGGCCATAATCAGCTTATCTAATAAACACAGTTAGTAAAATATGTTAATTGGAGAGGCTTCTGACATTCTATATTTCTGTCTACATCTGTGTTTGCATTTGGCTTTATGGAAATTTTGTCTGTGCCTTGGTTTTCTATGCCCTAAAATATATTCTGATTGCAGAAGTAAAGCTTACAGAATTCCTCAAGACAACTTAAACCTTAAAAGAAGCACAAAAGAGATAATTACATTCTATTACCATGCATTCATTAATTCATTCACCAAATATGTACTGGGAACCTGTGATGAGTGAAACCCTGTGTAAATCTGAAAGGGGAGTGATTGACAGTTAAACTGGTTTATTAAATACTTTGTGACAGCACTGTGTTAAGCACTTTACACATTTTATGTATAAAGTTAGAATATTATGTAATTTTTATTATTATATAATTGTTATACCCATTTCACTGATAATAACACAGGTTATATCCTAGGAAGTTATGGATGCCTAAGACCTCTGCTTAATTCTAAGTCCATGCCCTGCTTATAGCTCTTATGTTCTGCTACCTTTTTTTTTATTATGTACTAATCCTAAAGTAGTTTTTACTTTTTAAGAATGTGATATTCATTTTGATTAGATAAATGGGTTTTTTAAAAAGTTAAAATGCCATTTGACAGTTGTTATAATATATACTAGTATATTACCAAAGTGCTATGGGAAAACAACTGAATAGAGAAATCAACTGAGGAAAAATAAAAAAAAGACTTTCTGGATGAACTGATATTTTCACAGTATTTTGTGGGGGGAAAGTGCAATGGTTTAAGAGGTCTAATTCCTAAACACATTTTTTTGAAAGAGGACTGGCACAGTCAGGGAACATATCTGAAAGGAAAATGTGAAGATTGTTGAAAATAGAACACAGGCTATGTGGCATATTTTGATGAGGAGAAAAAAGATATGGAGAAATCAACAAAAGGAAATAGAAAGTGCAGGGTAATTATCAAAGAGTAGATTCCTCAAAGTCAAAATAGTAGAGAATATAAAAGAATATAAACTCCAGAGAATTAGAGACAATAAAAATTATGGATGGTGTATTGGATTTTGTAATTAGATGGTGATTACAGGGTATGCCTTGAAAGCCCTATACGATAGAAACCAGATGGTAGTTGGTTAACTGAAAAGTAAGAAAGTAGAGAAGAATATAGATTTCTTTCTGAATCTTTAGCTATATATATATTTTTTTACCAATCCTGCTATCTTTTATTATTATTATTATTATTTTTTGTTTTTTGTTTTTTTTAATTTTATTTACAATATAACTTATATTTAATAGTAGTACATATGTTTTCCTCCCCCACCAATATCCTCCCCCCAGCCTCCCCTAGCCCCCCACACATGTCCCCACCTGCCTCCCTCCCCACCCCAGAGTCTTTCATTCATTGGTTATGCTCATATGTATGCTTACAGGTCTTTCGGTTGATCTCCCCCAGCATCTGCCTCCCCTCCACTCCAGCCTTCCCCCTGTAGCTTGACAGTCTGTTCGAGGCCACCCTGCCTCTATATTAATCACTCTCCCCTGTTTCTTTTCTTCAAAACTACCTTGCCTCTGCATACTGAAAACAAACGTATAAGAGCAAAAAAAGTTTGAGTGTCAGTTTCGATGTCCAACTGTTCTGAGTCCCAGTTTCAATGTCAAATAGTTCTTCATGTGTACATGTCAGCAATGGTATCCAGATGGTGGACACATCGTGGTAATGCAAGATCCATCCTCTCTGGTATGTTCCTGGGCCGCCTGCAGCCCCACACAGCTGCCGACTGCTAGCATGGCAAGGTGTCGTCAGCATCCGCCAACTCTGGACCGTCCTCGTGGATGGAACAGGCCCGTCAGTTCCTCCTTGTCGCAGGAACCCACATGGTCTTGGAGTTGTTCTCTGCAAACACACAAACACATTCTCGACCAAAGGTTAACAAAGGGATCCTCTCTGCAAAATAGACTTGGGATTCTTTTTAATTTTTTGCCTAAATGATATTCCTTTGGCTTATTTTGACACCAGGTGTGTTTTTTTGGGGGGTGTCCTGCAGCTGGTTTTACAAATGGAATTTTCTTTTCTGGAGTAAGAATTTTCTACATGTATTTTACTTATAGGATATTTTTTCCTTACATGATATTACCTCATTGTCCCCCTCCCCCCTTTTTTTGGTTAATAGGGGCTTTTGGAAATTTTATCTTGCAGTCTTGGTAATTTTAAATTTTAATTTTTGCATACAAATATTACTACTTTAGGTTCTTTGGATGTTAGGCAATTTTTCAGTGAGATGAACTACTAATAGATAATTTAGTTAATGTTTTAGGAAAAGCTTTTTGTCCAGTACAGTTAGATTTTTTTTAGCTATATTTTAAATGCAGGAAAAACAATGGTAAGTAACTTCAAGGAAAAGAGGGATTTTGGAGGAGATATAGTTACAAGGAAGATAAGTATTCAAGTGGACTTTTCTTTTACTATTTATTAAGGGCCCACTGTTAAGGGACTATGCAGGATGTAGAAATGGTTCAGACACAGATTTTATGTTTGTGTTTTTCTAGAATATGAAATTTTTTTCCAGCTTTACGATATTTATACTTTATCTGGTACTAAAATATAAATAAATAAAATAAAATTGAATAAAAAGTATATGATCATGTACAATACACCAATTATTTATTTAAGATAATATTAAGCCATCAGATTATCTTTCTCATGGTTGATTCTCCTTATATGGGTAGATTTTAGGAAACAGATTCGATTCTCAGATTTCAATTGGTAACAGTCATGTATCTTTAGTGAAAAGCTAGTATGTACTATTTTATCTAAGAGCTTTTACAGGAAAAATATTTCTTTAAGAGATAAGATATAGTTTTGTTGTTAGTAATTTTTTTATTTTCTCAATATAATAAAAACTATTTAAATTTTGCAAAACTTATACACTTTGGGGTAGTCTATAAAGTATTCAGGTCTATGGAGGTAGATCTGAATACTTTATAGATTTTTTTCACTTAGAAATTTTATTATTGTATCTTTCTAATTAAGGAATAGGTTTGTTTTTTGAAATCCTCCATTTTTGTATCTTGATGGCCATTTCCACTTACTACTATGTATTAGCCTATCTAATAATCCTATCTAATAAAGAGGGAATATGCTAATTGACCCTCATGCCATCACAAAGTTGCTGGCACCCATTGCCAATAAGAAGGAAATATTCTAATTAACTGTCACACCCTCAAAGATGACAGTGCCCACAGCCACAAGATGGAAGCGCCCAGTCCCTTCAGCCCCACTGGGGCAGCAGGTGTACAGCAAGGCCAGACCCACCTCCAGGCGGGCCGGGATGTACCATGCACCTGCCTCTGAGTACCCCAATCCTCTAGTCCCTTCAGTCTGCAGCCACCCAGGGTCAGCCCAAGGCACAGGTAAGCCTTGAATGGCAGCTGCCCAGCCACCTAGGACCACCTGAGGCTCAGGTAACCAAGGCCAGCTGAGACTTGCGCTGTTGGCAGTGGCAGTAGCAGAGATGTGATGGGGCATTGCCTTCCCCAGATTTCCAGGTTGCCTCCTGCCCTTGAGGGCTCCTGGACTGTGAGAGGGGGCAGTCCGGGCTGAGGGACACCCCCTCCAGTGCATGAATTTTCATGCAGCAGGCCTCTAGTAGAAAACAAAAGTTCAAAAAGAGCCTTAGGAAAAAATTGTGTATTTTTTCATGTTTATTTGGAGAATTTTGGTTTGTATTAATGTAGATATATTGACTAATGTTAAACCCACATTTAAAAAAGTCTAATAAGTGTTATTTGGCAATGTTTGTAGTGTCCAATAGTTTTTGCTGTGAGACATTAATTTATTAACAGTGAAGAACTGTTGAACTCGATATCAACTTAACTGTGTCTTCCTATTTCTGGGGTTAGACTTTCATTTATATAATATTTAAATTTCTCTAAAGTATAGAACCACCTTAACAGCATTACCTCTCAGTAACATTTGCAGTATTTCACCCTATGATAATGGGTGTTTGTTTCTACTCTGTGCTTCCTAACACTATTACCATACTTACACACAGCCTTGGCACATAACTGCAGAACCATTCCACAGTTAGGTGTCTGCTCAAAGAACTCACTAAACCTAGTGCCTCTTCTTACTTTTTCCTATTTGACTCTCATTATCTCAATAGTTGCAACTCAGGGATTAAAACTTTTTATGTGGCATGTGGTAAGTGAATAGTATATTAATTGACTTGAACTTAACTAGTTTTTCAAGAGAAAATTATCCAATTTATTGAGAAAAATATATTTACAATATATAATGTATATACTTATATATTATTTTACTTATTGCACCAGGGTTCTTCACACAAACAGAACCAAACTCCACATACATATACATTTAAAGAGAGGGGGTTTGATTTATTATGCCTCATACAATTATAGATACCTAAAAGTCCTTTAATCTACTGTCTGCAAGCTGAAGAATTCCTTTTAAATGTGAAGGTATCAGAACCAGAGGAACTGATAGTGTAAGTCTTGAGTGCAACAGTCCAAGACCCAGGAGTGTTGATGTCTGAGGGCAGGAGAAGATATCTTAGCTCAGTCAGGGAGAGTGAATGTGTCTTTCCTCTGCCTTTGTCTTCTATTCAGACACTCAATGGATTGTATAGTGTCCTATGAGGGTGATCTTCTCTACTCAATCTATAGATTCAAATGCTAATCTCTTCCACAGAAACCTTTTACAGACATACCTAGAATTAATGTTTTACCAGCTACCTGGCCATCCTTTAACCCAGTCAAGTTGTCACATAAAATTAACACACACACAAACACACACACACACACACACACACACACACACACACACACACACACACACACATCACACACCACACACAAACTTCTTGGCTCAAATCCTATTGCTTAAGGATTCATGAGAAAAATATAGTAAAGGACAATGAGATGATCAGAAATTTCTCCCTCCAGAATTTTTCCTTTTGTTGTCTGGTTTTTGAATGAAGATCCAAATCCTGATTCTGCTCATATGGCTCTCCTGTATTGACAGTACCAGAGGGATCCATTTATTGGCTGGGATCACCACATCAAAGTCAGTGAAACAGATAGTAAGTTCTGTTGACTCTGCAAGATACAGTGAGTGGAAAGGTTATGGGTTTTGAAGTCAAGTTTACCTGGATACATTCACTCTTCAAATCTTAGATGTTTCTTCTTTCATAAGATGATTCTAATATGCAAAAATAAAAATTTCCACAGGAAAGTAATATTATGTGAGCAATATAAGATTAATCTGAAAACTTGTGTTTAGAGTCAGACACTATGTCATTTATTTCTGCATAGATTTTTCCATACCATAACTGTGGCTCCAGAATTATAGCTATCATATACTTTTCAATCTTGGTGGTATAACACTTTGCATATGATTTTATTTTAAGTAACTTGTTGACATTCTCTTGAATATCTCACATGCTAGCTCCTGTTGTTGGCAAGCAGCTCTTAGCCGAGATCTTAGCACTGTATTTAGAATGGCAACGGTTTGAAAACTCTATATTTCTTTTTGTACACACTATATTTTTCTGACTTTTATTCACACTATGATTTTTTTATTTTGTTTTTTTTTAAAAAAACCACTCAGGATTCTCTAGTCTCCAAAAGTCAAGTGTCAACACTTTATGCATTTGCACAAGCTTTAGCAGGGAAAGTATTACTTCCCAGACTAGAATAAAATAACTCCTCAATGACAATATAATATACATTTTCCTCTAGGCATTATTTTTAGACTATAGATATTTATTTTAGAAAATAAAAAATAGTAATTCTGATAATTTTTCAAATCTACACATATCTCAGTAACAACCAGTTAAATACTTGATTTCTATGCATTCAGTCTCTTTATGCTAATATACATTTGCAGAATACTCTACACTAAAATGAGATCACATGATAAATACTTTCAAGAACATTATGAAAATCATTTCCTGTTAATGGAGAACTTTTATTCTTTTTTAAATATATTTTTTATTGATTACAAAGAGGATGGGAAAGTGAGAGAGAGATAGAAACATCAATGATGAGAGATAATCATTGATTGGCTGCCTCCTGCATGGCCCCTACTAGGGATCAAGCCCACAACCCAGGCATGTGCCCTTGACCGGAATCGAACCTGGGACCCTTCAGTCTACAGGTCGACAATGTATCCACTGAGTCAAACTAGTCAGAGTGAGAGCTTTTATTCTTAATGGTAGCCCATTTTTCTATTGTATGTGTTTTCCTTGCTTTATTTAATTAGCCATATTTCTTTCAATAATTAGGCATGTGTTTTTGTTTTTGTTTCTTTTGTTAACTATTTTTTCTTAAGGGTGAAAACTTTGGTGTATAAATATCTTTGTACTTTTCTCATTAATTTTCTAAGATTGACATCTAGAAGTAGAAATACGGGGTCCAAATGTATAGACTTTATGAGACAAACTAGCTATGATTTGGGGCAAGTTACATAATCTCTGTGTCACATTTTTACTGTGAGTAAAGTAATAAGTTTGGAATAATTGTTCACTAATACAAGCCTGTAAAGTGCACTGTACTAAATTTGTACCCCAATTAAGTTTTTGTTTAGAAATTGGTTTAAAATTGGGTCACAGTCACAACCCCAGATACACATTTGCCCCAAATACCTCTAAAATACCTATGAAGACACTGAGAAGATAAAGACTACCATTGGCCACAGAATTAAGACTAACAGAAAATCTGTTATTAGCACCGTATGGTAACTAAAGAGCTAATCATAAAATTTTCAGCTCACAAACACGTTTAATTTTTCTCTATGCTTTTATAATTTATTTTTCTAATACTTCAAATAATATAGCAGGGTATATCTAGGTATGTAAGTGACCTAGATATGCTTAACTTCAAGAAAGATAATAAACCTGTCATGCTTAACTTCAAAAAAGATAATAACTCTGTTAGCTTATTTCTTATTATAATCTCTATCTATTTAGTCCACATTCTACAAGAATTAGAATCCCAGGTGTCTGTCCTTTCATTTGTTCATCCTTTACCCTCTTAGATAACAAAAATACTGCCAATATTCTGTTCTCATATTTATTTGTCAAAAATACTTATTGAACATCTACTACATACCAGACAACATTCTAGTCACTGAAAGTCATATCAGTGAACAAAACAGACGTAAATATGTGACTTGGATAGCTTTAAGTTTGATGATATCTGTTATTAGTAGAATTTGGATAATACATTTAACTTTTTTTTTCTAGACCTCACATTCTCTTTTAAAGAGAGAAGAAAAAGTAGGTTTTTAGGGTCATTTGAATAATCTAAAAAAGGAAAACTGTAAAGGTCTTACATGGATATTACATTGCTTTTTATATCATATCAATTTAGGCACTCACTGTTTGAAATGGCAATGTGGCAAAATTCCAACACATTTCTTCCAAGATATATTATTGCTTCTTGCCCAAAGCAAGAACAATTCTTCATGTAATCCAAAGCAAGAGGGCATTACTTGTTTTATATTTTACTTCTTAATTTTAAGCAAAAGCATTAAATAACTTATATTTTACCCCCAATATATTTTTTTCTTTTGGTTAGATTTGTACAGGAATCTGTCTTTTGTTTATTTTTTGAGGGGGATGGTTTTCCACAAGATAACTTTTTTTGATCATCCCTACACTGTCTATGTTTATATTTTATACTACTCTATGATATGTCATATTTTATGGCTAGAATTTACCTCTCATCTGGACATGAAACATATTTTTATGAAATTGGTCTGGGAATGTTTGCCAATGATGCTCCTTTAAACTTATATGTCTGTTTCTTTCTGTCAAATTATAAATTACTTCAAGTAGGAGGTTATGTCTGGTTCATCTATTTTCCCCCCACAGCTAGCATGCATTCTGCATGTAATATGTTCTTAACTATTGTTAAAAGTAGCATCTTAGAGCCTGTATTGGATTGTGAGATCTGATAGACTCTGATGTGGTCATCTTTCTGTCATCTTTGTCATGCCACAGCTCTTTGCTAATTAATTTCCAAAATCCCCAAGTCAAACAAAATAGAAAAGGAATTCACCTTATTATAATTTTTTTATCATCTCTATGACACCTTCTAAAACTACCACCCTGTGTTTCCTGAATGTTCTAAACTCAGCTAAAATATCTCTCGAGTCTATATAAATTCCCAAATGGGCTTAATTTATCATCATAACTTTTCAGAAAAACTTCATCTTATTCATTTTTTTATCTCTTCTACTTGCCTTTTGTTTGTTTATTTGTGACTTTAATATGGAACTATATCTAAAAATGGATAGAAAATAGGAGGAAAGGAAGGCATAGCTCTTGCCTTGAGGACCTCTGATTCTATTTGAGGAAAAATGATGAGCGAGAAGGAATATGGCCAGGATCCAGGCGACTTGAGGGCTATTGAATAAACGGTGCTCATAAAGGAGTATTGGATGGTGAATAAATTCCAAGGAGCACAAAATGCTTAGCTATGAGTCTGAAATCTATTCTTAAGAGGTAGGAAGACACTAGTAACTTTAAAATATGAAGTATCACAGAGTGAGCTTGGAGAGAACTAAGATGGCGGCAAAGGCAAAACACCTATCTTGCCGTCATAATCAGCAATTTTAATACTACAACTTAACGAAAGAACAAACACCTTCCAGAATCACCAGAACGCTCGCCGAGTGAAAATTCCACAAATAAAAGTGAAGATAAGACACTGTGACCCGGAGAGCGGCGGTGGACGGCGTTGAAAGATTCGCGCGCAGAGAGAGGTTTGGAGTGCGCGCCGCGGAGAGGGCGGCCAGGTTTCTCGAACGGGGAGACAGGGGCATCCCACTGGACAGATTCTCCAGCTCTGGGCGAAGTCCAGGGAACCCACTATCACACGGGGTGAAAACTGGACAGTGGGAGGGCACACCGAAGCTCGGTGCTGCCGGGTCTGCCGGCTTG
Organism: Antrozous pallidus; assembly: GCA_027563665.1. NCBI lineage: Eukaryota > Metazoa > Chordata > Mammalia > Chiroptera > Vespertilionidae > Antrozous > Antrozous pallidus. Next base: position 76,982,385 of record CM050508.1, read on the forward strand.
TGGAGAAGGCAGCTCTCCCGAGAACAGCTCGGCTGCATGACGGCGCAGAGAGCGCACCGCGACTTGTCTCTCATTCTGAAAACCGTCAGACTGCTTTGTTTTACGACCCTGGGTGAGACATTGCACATGCAAAGTCATTTGGGGACAGTCAGAATTCCCCGGCAGCCGGTGGAGCTCCACAGCGGCTCTCTCTCAGAGGTGCTGGCAGCCATTGCCCCAGGCACAGAGCCCCTGGGGCCGCATAGGGTGGAGCTAGCGCTGCCTGCTTGGCCCGGAGACTCCGCCCATCCAACCTGAGCACAGCTGAGCTTCACAGACAATTGGCCTGGAGGTCAAACCCTCCTAGGGCTAACAACAAAAAGCTGGGTTTAAATTCAAAAACACTGAATACAACCCATAAAGGATTGCAGTAAGAGTACCCACCTCAGGTAACTGGAGAGACTGAGCCACTGTCCCTTTGAGGATAGCCACCACATAAAGCAGCCACCATGCAGAGACATGGAAAGAAATCAGGTGTGAAAGAAATGGAGGAGAAAAGACGACAAGACATAGAGTTCAAAACCACAGTTATAAGGCTTTTCAAGAGGCTCCTACAAAAGGCCGATCAACTTAATGAGAATTACCAGGAAATAAACAAGACCAACCAGGAAATAAACAAGACCAACCAGCAAATGAATGAGATTTACAAGGAGATGAATTATACTTACAAAGAAATGAATGAGACCCTCAGGGAAATGTGCAAGACCTCTGAGGATACAAACCAGACCCTCACAGATAAAAAAAAAGGACCAACTAGAAATCAAGCATACACAGGCTGAAATAAAAAATATTACACAAAGTCCTAAAAGCAGTCCAGAGGGCCACAAGAACCAAGTCAAAGATTTGAAATACAAAGAAGCAAAATCCACTCAGCTGGAAAAGCAAGAAACAAAAAGAATTCAGATAATTGAAGATAGTGTAAGGGGCCTCTGGGACAACCTCAAGCAAGCCAACATCCGAATTATTGGGGTGCCAGAAAAAGAGAGAGAGCAAGTTAATGAAAACCTACTTGAAGAAATAGTGACTGAAAACTTTCCCCACCTGGTGAAAGAAACTGACTTAAAAGCCCAAGAAGTACACAGAACCCCAAAATATAGGAATCTAAAGAGGACCACACCAAGACATATCATAATTAAAATGCCAAGAGCAAAAGATAAAGAGAGAATATTAAAAGCAGCAAGAGAGAAACAGTTGGTTACCTACAGGGGAACACCCATACGACTGTCAGCGGATTTCTCAACAGAAACGATGCAGGCCAGACGGGAGTGCCAAGAAATATTCAAAATAATGAAGAGCAAGAATCTACAACCAAGATTACTCTATCCAGCAAAGCTATCATTCAGAATTGAGGGTCAGATAAAGTGCTTCGCAGATAAGAAAAAGCTAAAGGAGTTCATCACCACCAAACCAGTATTATATGAAATGCTGAAATATATTATTTAAGAAGAGGAAGAAGAAAAAGGTAAAAATATAAATTATGAACAACAAATACACATCTATCAACAAATGAACATAAAAATCAAGTGAACTGATAGGCTGATGAACAAGATAAACTGGTGACTATAACAGAAACATGGACATAGAGAGGGAATGGACTGACAATCCTTGGGGAGAAAAGTGTTGTTGGAAGTACAGCAAGAGATTGGACAAAAATCTTGCAACAATGGGAGAGGACATTGGGGAGGGGGAGATGAGGGCGGAGGGTGGGATAGGTACAGGGTGGAGGGAAGATATAGGGGGATAAAAAAGGGGAAACAATGTAATTAATAAACTGAACAATAAAAAAAAATTAAAAATAAAATAAAATAAAATAAAATATGAAGTATCACAGTCATATGAATGTTCTAGAGAGGTCTGGGTGGTATGGTGCTAAGCTGGAACAAAAAGCCATAGATTTGAAAAGTAAACTTTGAAATGAATCACGGCGTGGCATTAACAAAGAACAAAGTTGTTGTTTTCAATTTTAAAAATGACTCTTTAAGAGTTAGGGCCTGGCCTATGTGGCTTAGTGATTAACCATTGACCTATGAACCAGGAGGTCATAATTCAGTTCCTAGTCAGGGCACATGCCCAGGTTGTGGGCTCCATACCTAATGTGTAGGAGGCAGGCAGCTGATCAATGATTCTCTCTAGTCATTGATGATTCTATCTTTCTCTCCCTTATTCTCTGAAATCAATAAAAATATAATTCAAAAATAAATAAGATCTTTTTTGTTAATAAATAGTGCACAAAGAAGATAAAAGTGATAGAGGACATAATAGTTTTTCTTCTTTCACCTCTTTTGTCACCTTATTGTGGCAATACTAAGAGTGTTCTTCCTAAGATTGTTTTGAAGATAAAGGCTTGTATCATATGTAAGAACATAGAATATTGTCTTAAACATGTTTAAAAAAAGTAATATCTTAAAGCCCTTGTAATAGACCAAATATAAAATTCTAAGAGCCTGGTTTAATTTAGTGTCTGGGAATTTGAAGAAGAAAAATAAAGTTTTTTTTTTTTTTTTTAAAGTTCCTTTAATAAAAGTGAGGTGAAATATGGCCTAAATAAAAAGTTAGGAGTTCAATGATAGCCATGGTCATGTGGTTGGGAAGAGAGCTACAATAAGTAAAGTCCTCTGAGGGATGTCGCAGAAAGGGAGGACTGCATTACCCTAGAAAACACACAGAAGAATTAGCTTTTGAAACATTTTTAAATAAGCTTCTTAAAATGCAGAAGGATACAAAGTGAATTCATAAGTACCTAAGGGACATTCATTAAGAGAGTGATGGGTATTAGGCATTGTGTTCTTCTCCTTGGTTTTGTGATTGTTCCCATCTAATTATTTTATTGAAAGTTCAGCATAAGTCCTTAGGGTGAGAAACATACAAGGAAATGTATAGGTACTACAGAAGCCTTTATTGGAACCTTTGGGAAGAAAATGATTTCTGTTTCTGTCATAATTTTAAAAAGGGAGCTCCTATATTAAAAGAGCTAAATAAGGCAGTGACGTCTCAAAATATTGGTGTATCAGAAAGGAAACCGGGTGTTTGCTTTCCCCTGGTCCTGCTGTCAGGCTGAGCTGCCGCACTCCTGCATGTGAACCGGGAACCTTGTCACCCATAGAGAATATCAGGGAGTTGTCCTGAGGGATTTTAAGCAGATACAAGTTTGCAGCAGAGGTACTGAGCAATTCAACTTTAGCAGCCTGTGCTGTTTGCATTTCAAAGGCCAGGTGACTGTATGTCCCTTATTTGTTTTCTCTGCCCCTTGACATACATGTTTTCATAATGAAATACTAAATGTGCATCTCTTTTGGAGCAGTAAGGCCATGGAAACCTGTCACATCAATATCTATCATTGATGATCCCAGGCAATAAGTTGTAGCTTGCTCTAGCTTTCATTTGCTTTTGCCTTTACTTCCCTTACCTTTTGGGTCAAATTCATGGCTGGTCATACCATGGGGGAAAAATCAAAACACAGATGTCACATTTTCCTGGACGAGTTTAAAGTCCAGTTTGTGCTTTGAGATTATAAGTGACACTGCCTAACGAAGAATAGTTATCACATAGTTATACATTGGGCAGCTATTGTTATATATACTTGATATATGAAGTTTAGTTTTAACATTAGTTTCCTTGATTTGGGGGCCTGTTTTTGATCTTTAAGCAGCAAATCAGAAAAACCAATGAAACCAAACACAATGTAAGTACATATTATTTTCATGTGTTTAATTGTTACTTTTCTAAAAATTTAAAAATTCCCCTCTATTAAACTGTTTTCCCATATTTTTAATTAAGTTTATTGGAATGACATTGGTTCATATAGATTTTATTTTTTTCATTTTTTTATCTTTATTGTTCAGTTTATTAATTACATTGTTTCCCCTTTTTTATCCCCCTATAGCTCCCCTCCACCCTGTACCTATCCCACCGTCCACCCTTACCTTCCCCTCCCCACTGTCCTCTCCCATTGTTGCAAGATTTCTGTCCAGTCTCTTGCTGTACTTCCCATAACTCTTTTCTCCCCAAGAGTTGTCAGTCCATTCCCTCTCTATGTCCATGTCTCTGTTATATTCACCAGTTTATCCTGTTCATCAGCCTATCAATTCACTTGATTTTTATGTTCATTTGTTGATAGATGTGTATTTGTTGTTCATAATTTATATATTTACCTTTTTCTTCTTCCTCTTCTTAAAGAATATCTTTCAGCATTTCATATAATATTGGTTTGGCGGTGATGAACTCCTTTAGCTTTTTCTTATCTGCGAAGCAGTTTATCTGACCTTCAATTCTGAATGATAGCTTTGCTGGATAGAGTAATCTTGGTTGTAGATTCTTGCTATTCATTATTTTGAATATTTCTTGCCACTCCCGTCTGGCCTGCATTGTTTCTGTTGAGAAATCCACTGACAATCGTATGGGTGCTCCCTTATAGGTAACCAACTGTTTTTCTCTTGCTGCTTTTAATATTCTCTCTTTATCTTTTGCTCTTGGCATTTTAATTATGATATGTCTTGGTGTGGTCTTCTTTAGATTCCTATATTTTGGGGTTCTGTGTACTTCTTGGGCTTTTAAGTAAGTTTCTTTCACCAGGTGGGGGAAGTTTTCAGTCACTATTTCTTCAGGTAGGTTTTCATTATCTTGCTCTCTCTCTTTTTCTGGCACACCAATAATTCGGATGTTGGTATGCTTGAGGTTGTCCCAGATGCCCCTTACACTATCTTCAGTTATCTGAATTCTTTTTGTTTCTTGCTTTTCCAGCCGAGTGGATTTTGCTTCTTTGTATTTCAAATCTTTGACTTGGTTCTTGTGGCCCTCTGGACTGCTTTTAGGACTTTGTGTAATATTTTTTTTATTTCAGTCTGATCCGTTTGATTTCTAGTTGGTCCTTTTTCATATCTGTGAGGGTCTCATTCATATCCTCAGAGGTCTTGTTCATTTCCTTGAGGGTCTCATTCATTTCCTTGAAAGTCTAATTCATTTCCTGGTTGGTCTTGTTTATTTCCTCATAGTTCTCATTAAGTTCATCGGCCTTTTCTAGGAGCCTCTTGAAAAGTCTTATAACCGTGGTTTTGAACTCTATGTCTAGTCGTCTTTTTTCCTCCATTTCTTTCACACCTGATTTCTTTTCATATCTCTGCATGGTGGCTGCTTTATGTAGTAGATGTCCTTTAAGGGTCAGTGGCATAGCGTCCCCAGTTACTTGAGGTGGGTACTCTTACTGCAATCCTTTATGGGTTGTACAGTATTTTTGAATTTAAACCCAGCTTGTTGTTGTTAGCCCTAGGAGGGTTTGACCTCCAGGCCAATTGGCTATGAAGGGAGACAGTTTTCAGGTTGGATTGGCGGAGTCTCTGAGCTGCACAGGCAGCCTCAGTGTCAGCTATGTCCTATGCGGCGCTCAGGCGCTCGCAGGTCTCTGTTGGATGGGGATGACTGCAGGCACCTTCAAGAGAAAGCCGCTAGTCTCTTCCCCTTGCCAGACTACTCTGCCTCTCCCCAAATGAGTCTGCACACCCAAAGTCTCGCCCAGGGTTGTAAAACATGTGGTTTCCGGGACCAGGAGACAAGTTTCCAGGGAGCAAGTCACGTGTCTGTGCTGTGGTACGGTTTAAGTGCGCGCAGACTTCTTTTTCAAGCACCCGGCTTCTCCGCAGACTAGGAGACCTCTGGCACGCCCGGCTTCCAGGGTGCATCCCCCAGACCTTGGACCTCGCCTGGCACTGGGGAATCTGTGCAGTGGGACGTCTCCACGTACCCGGATCTCGGACCTCGCCTGGAGCTGGGGAATCCATGTAGTGGGACATCTCCGCCCTCCCGGTTTGGCGAAATCCAGCCGGGGTTGCTGCTCCCGCCACCACCCGCTTGCGCGACCAGGACGGCTCCTAACCTGTTTCCCCACGATCTTCAAGGCTGTGCTCCCGCCGCTCTTCAGAGTCTCAGTGTCCCACCTTTACTTTTATTTGTGGAGTTTTCACTCAGCCAGCTTTCTGGTGATTCTGGGTGATGTTTGTTTTGTTGTTATGTTGTAATTTTTAAATTGTTGCGCGGGGCAGAACAATAGGTGTTTACCTATGCCGCCATCTTGGTTCTCCAGTGGTTCATATAGATTTCAATTATTCATTTATATGATACATGATCAGTATATTGCATTGTGTATCTACTACCCACAGTCAAATCATCTCTCATCACCATATATTTGTGCCTTTACTATCCCTACACCTCCTTCCCTCTGGTATCCATCCTATTTTGCCTGTGTCTATGAGTGCAAGCTTTATATCCCACACATGAGTGAAATCATATGGTACTTACCTTTTCTGACTGACTTATTTTGCTTAGCATAAATAGTCTCAAGATCCATCCATGCTGTCTCAAATAACAATGTTTCATCTTTTCTTGTGGCTGAATAATATTCATTGTATATATGTACCACATCTTTATCCAATCCTCTATCAAAGGACACTTTGTCCTCATGTCTTAGCCTCTGTAAATAATGCTATAATGAACATAGGGGAGCATATGTCTTTGCAAATAAATGTTATTGTTTTTAAAATACCCAAAAGAGGGATTACTGGGTCATATGGTAATTCTATTCTCTAATTTTTAAAATATATTTTATTGATTTTTTTTACAGAGAAGAAGGGAGGGGCATAGAGAGTTAGAAACATTGATGAGGATCAACCATTGATCAGCTGCCTCCTGCACACCTCCTATTGGGGATGTGCCTGCAACCAAGGTATATGTCCTTGACCAGAATCAAACCTGGTACCCTTCAGTCCTCAGGCTGACTCTCACTATCCACTGAGCCAAACCAATTAGGGCAATTCTCTAATTTTTTAATGGGCCTTCATACTGTTTCCATAGTTGCTGGAGCAGTTTACATTCCCACCAGCAGTGAAAGACTTATATTTAATTATTTGACCCTTTTCCTCTGCAATGTACCTAACAATTGTCATTGCTTATCTTGTTATAATAGCTATTCTAACAGGTGTAATCTAGAATCATAGTGTAGTTTTGCTTTGAATTGTCCTAATAGTCAGTGAGGTTGAACATCTTTTCACATGTCTGTTGGCTACTTGTATGTCTTCTTGGGAGAGGTGTCAGTTCATGTCCTCTGCCCATTTTTTAATTGGATTGTCTGTTTACTTGATGTTGTATGAGTCCTTTATATATTCTAGATATTAATCCCTTATCAGAGCTGTGGTTTGCAAATATCATCTTCCGTTCCGTATCTTTTTATTTTGTTGTTGGTTTCTTTTGCCATGCAGATACTTTTTAGGTTAATATAGTCCATTAATTTATTTTTACCTTTACTTCCTGTATCTTTTGGGTCAAATTCATAAAATGTTCTCTGCAACCAAGTTTCATAAGCTTAGTACCTACATTTTCTTCACTGTACTTTTTTATGTCAGATTTTTTTTATATTTAAGTCTTTGACCCTTTTATAATAATAAAAGGGCAATATGCTAATTAGACAGGATGTCCTTCTGGACAAAGCTGGAGCCAGATGGAAAGAAGCCTGGGTACTGGATGCCTGCAGGTGGCTGGAGAGATGCTGGGGCCTTGGGTGTCAGAGGGAAGCCAGTGCTGGCAGCTGGGGGAAGGAAGGTCTACTCTTGCACAAATTTTGTGCAGTGGGCCTCTAGTACAAATAATTTTTGTACAAGAGGACAAGCTATAATCTAGTTTTATTCTTTTGCATGTGACTTTCCAATTCTCCAAACACCATTTTTTGAATAGTTTTTTTCTCCCCCATTGTGTGTTTTTGGCTCTTTTTTCAAAAATTATCTGCCCATATACTTGTGGTTTTATTTCTAGAATCTCAAATCTGTTCCATTGATCTGTGTGTTTGTTTTTCTGTCAATACATGCTGTTTTGATTATCATAGCTCTGTAGTATAATTTGAATCCAGGTAGTTTGATGCCTCCAGCTTTGTTCTTTCTTCACAGGATTGCTTTGGCTATTTGATGTCTTTTGTGGTTCTATATAAATCTGATAATTTTTGTTCTATTTATTTAAAGAACGACACTGAGATTATGATAGGGATTGCATTAAATCTGTATATTGCTTTGGATTGCCTTTTGACTTTGTTGGTTCCTCCAATCCATGAACATGGAATATTTTTTTTTCCTATTTCACTATGTCTTTTTCACTTTTGTTTAATAGTGCTTCTAGTTTTCAGTATACAGGTCCTTGACATCTTCTGTTAAGCTTATTCCTAGGTATTGCATTATTTTGGTTGTGATTACAAAAGATTTTTTTTTACTTCTTTTTCAGAAGTTTCAATAATGAATGTTAGTATATAGGAAAGCGGTTGATTTCTATACATTGATTCTGTATCCTGTTGCTTTACTGCATTTGTTTATTGTTTTTCATAGTTTTTGGTAGAATTTTTAGGGTTTTCCATAAACAGAATCATGTCATTTGCAAAAAGTTACACTTTACTTCTTTTTTCCCAATTTAGATGCCTTTATTTCTTTCTCTTCTTGCCTTATTGTTCTGGCTAAGACTTCCAAAACTGTTAAATAAGGGTGTCTTGTTCTTGATTTTAGTGGAAAAGTATTAAGTTTTTCACCATTGCGTGTGATATTGGCTGAGGGTTTATCATTTATGGTCTTTATTATATTGAGACACTTTCCTTCTATACTCATTTTACTCAGTGTTTTAATTATACATGATGCTCTATATTATCAAATGCTTTTAGTGTATCTATTGATAAGATCATATTACCTCAATTCCTTGTTTTGTTAATGAGATGCATTACATGGATTGATTTGCTTACGTTAAGCCATTCTTGTGCTCCTGCAATAAATTCCACTTGATCATAGTGTATTATTTCTTAATATTGTTGTATTTGATTTGCTAGTATTTTGCTTAAGATTTTTGTATCTGTATTCATCATAGATATTGGCCTATAGTTTTATAGTGTTATTCTTCCAGGATTTGGTATCAGGGTTATGTTGGACTCATAACATGTGTTAGAAAATGTTGCTTATTCTTTTGGAAGAGTTTGAATCTTCTTTGAATGTTTGGTAGACTTCACTTGTAAAGCCATCTGGTCCTGTACTTTTATTTGGGGGGAGTTTAAAAATTTTTTTTCTTTTCTTTTTAAAAATATTTTATTGTTTTTTTACAGAGAGGGAGGGAGAGGGAGAGGGATAGTTAGAAACATCAATGAGAGAGAAAAATCAATCAGCTGCATCCAGCACACCTCCTACTGGGGATGTGCCCACAACCAAGGTACATGCTCCTGGCCAGAATCGAACCCAGGACCCTTCAGTCTGCAGGCTGACGTTCCATCCACTGAACCAAACCTGTCAGGGCTTAGGGGAAGTTTTAGATAGTTGTTTTAATTTCTTCAGTGTTTATCAGTCTATTTAGATTTTCCATTTTTTCATGATTCAGTCTAGGAAGGTTACATATTATATATTAAGTCTAGAAAGGTTATATATTATCCAGTGCACATGGAGCATTCTCAGGCATAGACCATATGTTGGGTCACAAAACTAGCCTCAACGAATTCAAGAAGATTGAATTTATACCAAGCATATTCTCTGACTACAATGTTTTGAAATTATAAATCAACTGAAAAAAAATGGAGTAAAGTAACCCACAATTATGTAGAGATTAAACAACACACTACTAAGAAAAGACTGGGTGAAAGAAGAAATTAAAGATGAGATCAAAATATATTTGGAGGCAAATGAAAATGATACTACGGCAATATCAAAAGTTCTACAATGCAGCAAAAGCAGTGATAAGAGAGAAGTTTATATAATTAGAGGCCTATCTAAAGAAACAAGAAACTACCCTAGCTTGTTTGGCTCAGTGGATAGAGGGTCAGCCTGTGGACTGAAGGGTCCCAGGTTCGTGTCCACTCAAGGGCATATGCTTATGATATGGGCTTAATACCCGTGTGGGGGCACACAAGAGGCAGCTGATCAATGATTCTTTCTCAACATTGATGTTTCTCTCTCTCTCCCCCCCTTTCCCTTCCTCTCTGAAATCAATAAAAATATTTAAAAAGAAAAAGAAACAAGAAACACCCCCAGTAAACAACCTAACACCACATCTTGAAGGACAGAAAAAAAAAAGAACAAATGCAACCCAGAGCAGCAGAAGAAATGAAATAATAAAAATCATAGGAGAATTGAACAGAATAAAGAACAAAAGACTAATCTAAAAATTAACACAAATGATATATCATTTAAAGATCTAGTTCTTTAAAAAGATTAATAAAATGGACACACCCCTGGGAGGGGGAAGATTTATTTAAACAAAATAAGAAATAAAAGAGAAAAAGTTACCACAGACATCACAGATATACAAAAGATCATACTAGAATACTATGAAAGACAATATGACACCAAATTCATAACCTAGAAGAAATAGGTAAGTTCCTAGAAATATATAAGCTTTTCCATATTTAACTGTTGTAAAAACAACCATAGATTTCAGATGATTTTAACAATAAAAGTTTATTTCTTGCTCTCATATCCCAAGTGAAGGACAAGTCAAGAAAACTAGACCAGTCAATAGATTTCCATGTCAGACAAGCACCTTTAGAATTGTTGTAATGGGGAAAAAATAAGCATGTCTCAGTTGGTAGAAGCATGGAACAAGAACTAAACTGCACAATTTATATCATTGAAGATATAACATTTTTATATGCCCAAGTTGCTAGAATGTGACCATCCATCTGATTTTATATAATGAAGAATGAATGAATGAATGAATGAATGAATGGAGTTGGATATGTCAGACACCCCCATCATAATATGTTTTAGATTTCACCACCTAGCACCATAGAAGCCCTGAGAAATAGGAAAGGTTTTCAAATTCTTTATTGTTTACTTCTATTTTGTGCTAAAACATAAAATATTCAGGTTGCAAAGTAGTTATCTGATTGTCACTAAACATGGAGATTTTCACCATTACCTTCCCACCATAGTTTGGTATGTTTTTAAGCCAATTTTGGAATTGGCCATGTAAATAGAGCTTTCTATATTGCAGCATATATTCAGTTTTTCCACCTTTAATTATAAAATTGTAACCACTATTTCTAGTGTAACGGCCTACTTTTATGTCTTCAATTACAGCCACCAGATTACGATTGTTCCTTTTTTCCTTTCAGTTGATGCATGTAATATATTCAGTTCTGCTCACTCTAAAAAACACTTATACCTTTCGGATCCACTTTCAATAAAATTTCTTGGGGAGTATCTAGATGGTAAAAGGTTTCCATTACTAGAGATTTCATTTTTTAAAATATTTATTCAGTCATCATTGCACACTTAAGTGGCCATTTCTCCTCAAGTGACCTGCACAGAATTTTATGTTTAAACATTTCTAACTCAAATCACCCAATTTTAACAAACCTCCTTTTATGGATAATTTCTTGGCCAAAGAGACTTCATTTTTTCTTTTATACTTCTCCTTACCTCCTAAAATAAATCACTTTAAACAATCTATTTTATTAATTTTATTTCATTCACAGCCATCATTTCAATAGAAATTTCCCATTAATTTTTACTTTTCCTAAAGTAATTGTTGGTCAAGGTTTACTGAACATCCTTTTTTTTTTTTTTTTACTTTACCTCATTAACACTTCTCAAAAATCAAAAACTTTTCTGACCAAATTATCTTAATATTAAAATAAGATTAACTTTGTTTTACTAATGTTATCAGTACTGGCTAACAAAATGATTTAATGTAATATTTTTAAAGTAGGCAAGATGGTTATTACAGAGTTGAATCTGTTATACTTATGACAACACACAAATTTAAGATACTACCTAAAGTTGGTCTCTTTTTTTTAATTGATTAAGGTATTATATATGTGTCCTTTACCACCCATTACCCCTACCCCTGACTCATTCCCTCAGCCCCCTGGTGTCTGTTTCCATTGGTTAGGCTTATATGCATGCATATGAGTCCTTTGGTTGATCTATCCTCCTTACCCCCACTCTCCCCTGCCTTCCCTCTGAGGTTTGAAAGTCTGATTGATGATTCTCTGACTCTGGATCTGTTTTTGTTCATCAGTTTATGTTGTTCATTATATTCCACAAATTAGAGAGATCATGTGATACTTATCTCTCTCTGATTGGCTTATTTTACTTAATATAATGCTGTCTAATTCCATCCATGCTGTTGCAAATGGTAGGAGTTCCTTTTACCACAGCATAATATTCCATTGTTTAGATGTACCACTGTTTTTAATCCACTCATCTGCTGATGGGTTTTTAGGCTGTTTCCAAATATTAACTATGGTAAATTGTGCTGTTATGAAGAGAAAAAAAAGCAGCCCCATCTGATTTGCCTAATGGATAGACCATTGGCCTGCAGACTGAAGGGCCTGGGTTTGATTCTGGTCAAGGGCACATGCCCAGGTTGCAGGCTCAATCCCCAGTAGGGGGCATGCAGAAGGCAGCTAATCAATGATTCTCTATCATCATTTATATTCAATTTTCTCCCTCTCCCTTCCTCTTTCTGAAATCAATAAAAATATTTTTTTAAAGCAGGGTAATGCCTAAGAATTGCTATCTAAGAAGTAGCCTAATGTGAATAGAGAATAGTGCTGAATAAATAAAAATTGCAGTATAATATTAAATATGAAAATACCAAATGAGTGAAATATAGAGTAAATTATTATGGAAGTTAAAATTGTATTGAGTAATGACAATGAATTTATAAATGCTGTGTCTATAAAGTTATATAAGACACATATACAGGATTTGGAACCAACATAAAATACAGAGTTGATATCAAGAAGGATATTAACTTCCTTTAGTGAAATGTTCCTAACTCTCACTGCCAGAGAGAGAATATTAGGTGTTATTGACCACAGGTCTGAACCAATGTGTAAGTCTTAAATCTTACAACTTTACTACTAAAAAAAGCATTTATTTTCTTTTGTTCAGACAATATTTTGACTTTCTTATTAAGGGACTAGAATGAGAGAGTAAGAAAAATGAATTCTTCCTACTCTTGTATTGAATTAGAAGGATATGGCATTGTCACAGATAATAATGATGAAATAACAACCCCTATTTTGTTTCTGCCACTAATAACTATGTCCTTTCAGGAAAACCATTTTAACACACAGTAAATAATTCCAACTCTACACATTATTATAGAAGTTATATAAGAGTATTTTTGTATGAAAATCCTTAGTATGGCATCTGGCACAAAATTCAATAAATGTAAATTAAATCTTATGCAAAATTTTTATCAAAGTTAGAGTAGAAATTCTTGAGGCATCACACAAAAATTATGAATTATTATATATGAAATAGTTATCTCAAAAGGTAAAAAATAACAGATAGAATCATTTTTAAAAGTAATAAACAGGTGACTAAAAGACAAATATCTGTTCAAAATGCAATGATTTTTAAGCATGTTATAATACTTCTATCTGCCAGGAGAGAGGGCAAAAATGGTATGGGGGGCTATAAAAAGTATAGAGCTAAAAAATTAGGTCTTTTGTGTACAAAGTAGTCATGGCTCAACCCCCAAAAAGTAAAATTTTCAAAATTAATCAGAAAAATAATATTTTTCAAATGACTTTTAATTTTCTTCACCCAGTATATGAACATTCTATTGTATAAATCTGTTATACAAAACACAATCATATTTTTTATTTATACTGAATGAGATTTTTGAAGCACCAAAATATGACTACTATTACAAGCTTTCTCAGCATTCTTTAATTCCCGCATGTCATTTTTCCTCTCGGTGTAGAAAGAAAAGTGAATACTAAAGATATTTCTTCTGATTATCTTCATCATCATGTTAATAAGGGCAGCCAACACATATATATGAAGAGAAATTCAATTTCAGATTGCTTTAAAGTTCACTTTTGAATTTTACCTAAGATAGAAAAGTTTCATGACCTTTATATAAACAGGTAGCAAATATTAATCTCATTATTTTATTTTGAAGTCTTCCCAGAGAAGGAAACTCTATACCACGTTTCTACAAAGTAATGTGTGTATGCAGTCCAAGTAAGATGATCATCATTACACTGAAAGGCAATACATAAGATTTCAATACACCTTCACTACTTTATATCTGACTTCAGTTTTCCTTATACTAATAACTATACTCTTTCAAAGCTATCATTATCTTGGACAGTGTAATTACATGTCTCATATTTATGTAATTAAATGTAAAAACTGCCGAAACCAGTTTGGCTCAGTGGATGGAGCGTCGGCCTGGGGACTGAAGGGCCCGATTTCGATTCCGGTCAAAGGCATGTACCTTGGCTGTGGGCACATCCCCGGTGGGGGTGTGCAAGAGGCAGCTGATCAATGTTTCTCTCTCATCGATATTCTAACTCTCTATCCCTCTCCCTTCCTCTCTGTAAAAAATCAATGAAATATATTTAAAAAATGTAAAAACTGTTTCTTTGTAAAGATTACATTTTGTTATATATACCAAAATTAATTTGCTGTTCTAAAATGTTTATTGTGCTTCCTAGTAATATGTGTTAAATAACTGACTTTATACAAATATATTTATTTCCCTGTGTCACAGAAAATTAGAATTGGAAAAGATAATACTGTAAAATACAAAAACCTCACAAACTGCTAAAATACCTAATAGCCTAGCTCATGTGGCTGAGGGGTTGAGTGTCATTCCAGGCTCCAGTTTTCAGAATTCCTGGTCAGAGCACATGCCCAGGCTGAGGGCTTGATCCCCAGTGGGGGCTTGCAGGAGGCAGCTGATCCCATGTTTCTCTCCATCGTTGTTTCTATCGTTCCCTCTCCCTTCCTCTCTCTGAAATCAGCTTTTAAAAATGACATAATAAATTACCTAACAATACATTACATATAGTAACATTCAGATGAGAATTAGTTACCCAAAATAAAAACCTACTCAGTCTTTTAGGCAGTATGTGAAGAATTTATACTGATGTTATTTACTCTTTTGCACAATCATGCTAGATATGAATATCATTATTCCAGTCCTAAATTTTTTTAACTGATTGAATACTATTTGGTATAAGAACGATGTCTGTGGGAATATAATTCTTTTTTTTGAAGTGTGATTTGTGAATTGTTTGCATTATAGTCACTGTTAAAATGCATATTTCTGGCCACAACTCTAATGTACTAAATGAAAATTTATGGTATATAAGAATCCAGAATTTAAATTTTAACAATTTTCTGCATTTTGTTAAACATTAGTCTTATCTAGAAAATAAATGAAATGTCATAAAATATACTTAAGAAGCTGAGACCGGTTTGGCTCAGTGGATAGAGCGTTGGACTGCAGACTGAAGGGTCCCGGGTTCGATTCCGGCAAGGGCATGTACCTTGGCTGCAGGCACATCCCCAGTAGAGGCATGCAAGAGGCAGCTGATCAATGTCTCTCTCATCGATGTTTCTGACTTTCTATCCCTCTCCCTTCTGCTCTGTAAAAAAATCAATAAAAAAATATATAAATATATATATATATATATACTTAAGAATATTTTATGCATATATATATATATAATGCAGTAGAAGAATATATTTAAGAAAGTAATGTAACAGTAAACAACTTTTTTTTAAATGTCAAATGGCCTAGGAGAAAAGGGAAAAAAGTACTAAAAGAATGTTAAATCAAGCAGCTATTGACTTCAAGAAACAGCTAGAAGAAATATTTCTATTTGATTATTAGAAGGAAGAAGGATAAACAATTGTTTAGGTAATTAGAATAAGAATCTACTTATCTATATTTCCCTAATCCAACAATACGTAATTAAAATTCATGAAAGTGTTTAAAACATTAAATAACTAAGAGTGGTTTGGTGACCAACACATAAAAAGAAGCAATTTTTTCATTGTCTCATGGTGGAAAACAATGGCAGAAAAAAGTTTAAAATAAAATACATACAGGTGTTAATGATGGTGAGAGAAAAACAATGGTTTCTTAGAAGGGCCATGCAGGACTAACTTGAAGATAACAGTCTTAGAATGAATAGGTAGGAGCAGCACAGATCAAAGATGGCCAAGGCATGGACTATAGATTTTGCTTAAGGAATAAGGAAAAAGAGTCAGATGTCAGAAGTATTTTAGTCAGCATGATTATGCAAATAATTAAGTGGAGAATTGGACAAGTTTGGGTGATCTGCAGATATTCCAATTCTTAAATGCTTTGCCATTACTGTCTTTGGTCATTGCAATCTACTCAGAATGTGAAGACATGCATTTTTTGTAAAAATGATAAAAATACTTGGTCTTAAATAAACTGTGGGGAGAATTTGTAGAGAAAAAAAAGTCTTAACTAGGTATTTTATAAAGCAGGCAACAGAAATAATGGTATCTATTTGATTTAATATCTCAAAAGAGTATTTTTTAATACTGGAACACATGTAGAACAGTGTAATATGTCTTATTTAATCTTTGGCCATAAAGCATCCAATATAACCTTATATAGTAAAAGGCTAATATGGACATCGAAAGAACCGTGGAACCACCATTCGCGATGATGTGCACTGACCACCAGGAGGCAGATGCTCAATGCAAGAGCTGCCCCCTGGTGGTCAGTGCACTCCCACAGGGGGAGCGCTGCTCAGCCTAAAGCCGGGCTCACAGCTGGTGAGGGCAGCAGTGGTGGCAGGAGCCTGAGCCTCCAAAACAGTCAGACATCCCCTGAGGGCTCCCAGACTGTGAGAGGATGCAGGCTGGGCTGAGGGACCTCCCCCAGTTCTGAGTGCACAAATTTTGTGCACCAGGCCTTTAGTTATTTAATAAGGAGTATGGAGATTATTACAAGGTGATCAACAGCTGATTAAAATGCATTACTGTTAATTATTTCTTCAGCACAATCTATTATTTGAAGTATGAATAAGTAAAATATTTCCTGCAGTTTAGGGAATTTAAATGTGCCTCCATTTAAAAGATAGGAGCATTATGACTACTAATAGGTTCTTGCTTTTATCACTTATGAATACAGTTCTGGGTCCAAGCTATGGGTAAAATAAAAAATAAATAAACATTGTTAACAAAATCCCAAAATTTGGAATAAGAATCACACTGTCTTTATCTATTTTGGTTAAATATCTCTCTGCTCTTTTGAAGTTCCAGTGGCATAATATAACTTGCAAAAGTACTTAAAATAAATGATGTTTATATCAGAACAGAATCTGGCCAATTAGCATCTAATCTTCCAATTTCTGAGCAATTTCATTTTCTGACTTTCAAGCATCTTAAGAGTAATGATGAACCCCCAGGAGTTCTTTTTCTCTAGTAACATAGTTTACCTTAGGTCATTCCTCTTATTTAACATGAACCCTGATTTAGGTTGTTTTTCTTTTAATTAAAGAAGGTAGTATAAAGAGCACATTTTGACATTTTCATCAGTAATCTATAATAATAAAAGCATAATATGCTAATTAGACCAGATGACCTTCCAGATGAAGCCTGAGCTGTGAGGGCTGAGGTGGCCATGAGGCAGGTGGAGGCCAGGGCAGATGAGGCAGCCACTGCTGCAGCAGGGGCCGAACCCTTTACACAAATTTTGTACATAAGGCCTCTAGTTCAATATAATTGCACAAAAAATAGCCTAATACAATTACTAAAGCAATCAGCATTATTTTAATTAGACATGTAAAACTTTCTCAGTGGTCCATTAGGAAGATTTAATAAACATAAAGCAAAAAGAATTTTTTAATGATCAGAATTCACTCCAACAACATATTTGCAAAGTCGTACTAAACATCTTATTGTAAATTATCTGTGGACTGTGTCAAGAATTTAAAACTCTGAAGAAATGAAACAAATTTCTTGATCATTTATCTGTAAAACCACAATTGAGTCAGAAAAATAAGTGACTTTTTAAAAATTATGTTTTTATTGTGTCCACTTTATTATAATTACTTGAAAAATGTGCTCATTCCATTACCTCACTTCAGTAATATGGACAATGTCATAACTTGGCCTTAAAATTTATTTATCTACTTTAATGATTGACTTGTAGTATGGTATATGATAAATGTGATGTGTAGTAAAAGGTATATATGTATAAGTTTTTTATAAAAATATTGAACAAAAAATTAGGATAATGTATGTGATAGCCTAACCATAATATAATGATATTAACTTCCATTTAAATCATGCTCCATTTTCATAGTTTTATAATATAATTATTAGTCAAATAATTATATTTATAATTATATTTAATAGAAGTACTATTTAATAGAAGTACTATTATTATGCTAATGTTAATATGTGCACTTATGAAACAAATTTTAATTTTCATTATTTGAGTTTATCGGCAATAATGATTTTATGAAATGTTATCCTTGTATTTGAGCAGCCAATACTGTCTTCTTGAAGATCCCAAACAATGAACATGATGTCATTGAAGATAGCTTCAGCTATCTAAATTGAATATGACAGAACTGGCAGAGATCTTGAAATTGCAGTTATTTAGATAGGCCATTATGACCAGAAAGATATACTTGGAATGGTTCTAGAAGCCGTTCTTTTATTGTGTGCAACAATTGTTGATATGATGTGTTTTTTTACTGTCATTTTAAATAAGAACTGAAGCCCATTAAATTGTTGCTCTGAAAATTTCCACTGACAAATATAGGGAGGCATCTTGTGCATCTTAGCCAACAAGCATTGTTTAAAATAACTGAAACCACTCTAGAATTTATTTTATGTAATAAGCTAATTGTATGGTCATGATTTATGTTTAAATAATGGATTTTAATCCTATCTATTATTTTCATCCTCTGCTAGACTTCTCATCATAGTGATAGGATGCTTATGTAAGGAAGACAATAAAAACATGGGCACATTCTTTATATCATCAGTATGTTGAAGGTAAATATTGTAATAGAAGTATGATAGTAATAAAATTATGATTTATAAATGGGAAAACACTCTACTTTCCTATCTCTGCTTAAGAGAGTAAACATTCTGCAGCTTCAGTGATAGCCAGTTCCACTTTGGACTTAGAACAATCAGGAAAAAAAAAACACAAAACTTTTCAATCACAGAAATTTAATAAAGGAGGATCTGTTTGATAGGTAAGCTCAATTTTTATATTGGCTATTTATAATTTTCAGTATTTCTAAAATTATGTCCCAATTCTTAAGATTTCCATTTTGCTATAAAATATGACAATTTTAGGTTAGCATAAAATAAAGAAAATTACTATAACACTAAACTTTAAAAAGTATTTAAACTAGTGAAGTCCAACTGAAGTTACCTTCAGCATACTGACAATATGCAGGAGATTAGCAGATATCTCTCCCTAATATCCATTAACCTGTGATGGCTGGCTCCTCCATTCCATTTGGTTAAAGTTACCAAATTAACAGACTTTGAGGTTATTATTCACTGACTTTTTTTAATATTTCTAGATGCTCCACCAACTGGTCAGGCACACAATGTGAGAGGCAAGCCCCAAAGAGCAGCAAGTCTGATCATATCAGCACAAGTAAGTTCCTCAGATTCCTATCTTGAGTTTTTTAGTATATAAATCATTTTTGATGCCTTTATTAGGAGAATCGAGTCTGGGAAAATCTCTTTTATGAAGGTTTGCAAAAGATCCCCTACTATCCTGGTACCTTTTAGAAGATGAAGCTCTTGAGTTCTCACCTGATGACAGGATGCAGCATTTATGTGCGCTCTCTCTCTCTCTCTCTCTCTCTCTCTCTCTCTCTCTCAAATACTTATTGTTTAAAGTATTACCAATCTCTTTTTTCTTTTTTCTCCCATTGACCTTTTGTAGCCCACACCTGAACCTAAGCCTTAACTACACTCTTGTCTGTGTCCAAGGGTTATGCACATACTATATAATAAAAGATGTAATATGCAAATGAGTGTTACACCGTGAAGCGTAACCATGTAAGAACCGGGTCATAGGTCAGCAGGAGATGGAAAACTACAGGAGGGGGCAGGGCAGCAAGTGAGGGGAGCTAAAGGAGGGTGGCAGCTAGCTACTGGTGAGCTATTGGTACATGGATTCATGCACAGGGCTACGAGTATACATATAAGATCTTTGGTTAATGTCTTCCCACCCATCCACTCACCCTGCCTTCCTGCTGAAATGCAACTGTTTGTTTCATGCTTCTGTGTCTCTTTGAGGCAGTGAGAGTTCATCTCAAAACTTGGCACTTTTCTTGATGCACATCTGCAAATCTTGCTTAAGCTTTTCTTAGGAAATGTACTTGAGCTACAGAGGCTGCCAGTATCACATGGACATGAAAATGCTCAAGGAAGAAAAATAATTTTGTGTTTTATTTAGAGCAAACTTTATTTTTTTTAATGCTTTTCAATGTGTTGTAGAAAAATGGATCTGACTGGTTAGTCTTAAAGAGAAGTATATTAACAAGCAATTCTTAAGAGTTGTAGTTGGTTTATTGCTTGTCTTTAAAGTACTGGTTGAGAAATATATGAAAACTAGAGGTCCAGTGCATGAAATTAGTGCATTGGGGGGGTGGCCCTCAGCCCAGCCTTCACCCTTGCCAATCTGGGGCCCCTATAGGGATTTCCAAATGCCCGTTTAGGCCCGATCCTAATAGGATCGGGCCTAAATGGGCAGTTGGATACCCTTCTCACAATCCAGGACAGCTGGCTTCCAGCTGCTCACCTGCCTGCCTTCCTGATTGCCCCTAACCACTTCTGCCTGCCAGCCTGATCACCTATAACCACTACCCTGCCAACCTGATTGATGCCTAACTGCTTCCCTGCTAGCTTGATTGTCCCTAACTGTCCTCCCCTGAAGGCCTGGTCACCCTTAACTGCCCTATCCTGCAGGCATAGTTACCCCTAACTGCCCTCTCTTGTAGGTCTGGGTCCCCCACAACTGCCCTTCCTTGCAGGTCTAGTCACCCCCAACTTTCTTCCTCTGCCAGCCTGATCACGCCTAACTACTCTCCCCTCCTGGTCTGATCTTGCACAACTGCCTTCCCTTGCAGGCCTGGTCTCGTCCAACTGCCTCCCCTGCTGGCCATCTTGCAGTGGCCATCTTGTGTCCACATGGGGGCAGCCATCTTTGACTACATGGGGGCAGCAATCTTGTGTGTTGTAGTGATGGTCAATTTGCATATTACTATTTTATTACATAGGATAGAGCCTTGATGCTCAGGTGGGGGCTGACTGGTTTGCCCTGAAGGGTGTCCTGATTCAGGGTGGGGATTCCCTTGTGGCATGGATGAGGGGCCTCTGGTGGTTTTCAGGCTGGCCATGCCCCCTTCTCAGCCTCCCGTGACCCAAGTGAAGGCTAAGGTATCTGGAATTTACTTATCTTCTATAATTGAAAATTTGTAGTCTTGAGCGGAGGCCAGGGCCAGCCAGAGAGGTTGGGAAGCTTGGCTTTCTCCATCACCAGGGGCAACCCAAGCCTCCAGCTGGCTCCAGCCCTGTGGCTGCTGCTATTTTTTTTTGTGTGTGATTTATTTACCTTCTACATTTGAAACTTTGTAGCCTTGAGCAGAAGCCAAGGCAGGCCAGGGCGGGCAGAAAGCTTGGCTTCCTCCATCACCAGAGGCAAACCAAGCTTCCTGCTCTCTCCAGCTCTGTGGCTGCCACAATATTTATTAGGTTAATTTGCATACTCGCTCCTGCTTAGCTGGTGGGCATGGCCTATAGGTGTAGTGGAGGTACAGTCAATTTGCATGTTTTTCTTTTATTAGATAGGATATAGTGTAACATTTTACAACTCTTTTTTGTGTTGCTCTGGTCTTAAGACTTGTGTCTCATATAAAAATCCACCTAATCATCATTGTGTATCTGTTTTCCAACAACTTTAAATTACTTAATAAATATTTCAAAATAAAAGTATGAAATAAAAAATTTAATTTATACATAGTTATTAATTTGACCTTTTGAAAAGTCTATACTATTCATCAATTGAGTAAATATTTTCTTGATGAGGAAAAATTACATCCTCAATTCCCAAATGCTTACTTTAGCAATTTTTCTCTAGTTCTTTACTCCTGATGAGAAAGCTTCCTGAAAACAAAAATTTACTCTGGAGTTTGTGAAAAACTGAAAGACACAATCAAAGTCAAAGTATACAAATTTTGATACCTTAGAGCAAGCTTCCAGGAATATTGCTCAAAGACAGAGTTTAGAGAATAATTTGGACTAATAGATATGAGCATCTTTGAAAAATGGTACATAGATCTAGAATAAATAACCTAGTATGAGTATTTGAATTTAGAGAGATGAGGTAACTGATCTTTGCTTATAGCATGTTGGATTTATCCTAGACTTTGTGTGTTGCCCTTAGAAAAGGGAAGGGACAAGCTATGGGCACATAATTATAAAAATAGAGCACTAGGATTTGGAGAATTGGTTCATAAAAGGTAAGGAAGTGGCAAAATACACCTTGCCTAATTTGCTATTACAAAGGAAAAGGAAATGAAAAAAAAAAAAACCACACAGATTCTTCCTCTTTCTTCCCTGGAACTATGCTTGTACTAATATTACTAAAAATAATTCTGGAAGTATATTAATTGACATATGGCTTTGTGATCTAGTTGCAAAACTCAACCATTATTAAGAGCATTTTAAAATAAAGAATGCATTAAAAATTTTACCAATCTATAGAACACACTGGATTTGTAAATTTAAAATTATGATAAGGTATTTCAGCATTTCTCTCAAGATAATTTCTCAGTTATCTAAGATAAGTGAGGTACTGCACATTTTACAGAGTCAAAAAACTTAAAATACTGATACAGCTCTCTGAAAAGAAAGAAAGAGTGGGGGGAAAAGAGGGTGGAAAAAAAGGAGGAAAGGAGGAAGGAAGGGAAAGAGAAAGAAAAGGGAAGGGAAGGGAAGGGAAGGGAAGGGAAGGGAGGAAGGGGAGAGAAGGGGAGGGAAGGGGAGGGAAGGGAAGGGAAGGGGAGGGAAGCGAAGGGAGAAAGAGAATATTGTCAATTGAATTTCAATTTTTATATAAGGTCCATCAAATGGAAAAGTTTGGTGTTTGGAAAATGGCCCTAGCTGGTTTGGCTCAGTGGCAGTGAGTAGAGTGTTGGCCTGCTGACTAAAGGGCCCCAGGTTTGATTCTGGTCAAGAGCACATGCCCAAGTTGTGAGCTCCATTTCCAGTGGGGGAGTGCAAGATTCATGCAGTCAATGATTCTCTCTCATCATTGATATTTCTCTCTCTTTCTCCCTCTCCCTTCCTTTCTGAAATCAATAAAAATACACTAAAAAATGGTATAGAGGAGGGGCATGCCAGAAATTCTTTTTATTAGAGGAGGATGTCTCCAACTGTTTGCATGGGCAATAAACTGTGTTATAAGGAGATTCCTCTAATTACATGTAACAGTGCTAAATCAGGGAACATTGAATAGGAGGATGAGTTGCAAGAACTTATAAACCTTTTCCCAAAGATTCTAACTCCCTTTGTTCACTGACTAAGGCATTGAATATGATGGAAATACAAATGCATGTTGAAAGGGTTATTAGCTATGTAAATGTCCTATTATCTCAGATATGAGCAAAATTGACCAAATAACGACTCTATTAGAAAGTACTTATCATCAGACATTTACACTTTGAGAAATTTGCTTTAATAAGTCTGAAAAGAGATAAACTGATCTTTCTGAGGTAGGAGGGTAATTTTTATTCTGTAGTGAAGTGCAGTGTTTTTGAATGGTTGTGAGTATTCCCTGAACTTGGGCAAGAGCCATTTGTCCAATAAGAAAGATGGATACTTTAGGGTGTGTTTTTAAATCTGCATTTCTGCTTACAGTGAGTGATTCCATAATCATTGGACCTCAGAGAAACTGAAAATACACTGCCTCTGTCGGCCTAACTACTGCCAACTGGCATGCAAATTTACCTTTCTAATTGATGCACAGCTTTCTTAATCACCTCTGAGTAGTCATACTGATGTTTTCTGGCCATTACTATTGAAGTATCTAAAACTTAGCTCATGGAATTGAGCAGATCTAATATCCTAAGACTGCTTAGGTCCCACTTGAAAAAGTTCATCTGACTCTTCTGGAGTTATTTTGAAGAATATTAAACTAAGGATGATAAAATATTCATTATATATCCCTATTTTAATTTTACAAGTTTGAAGGGAGTAGATATTCAATGTTTGATTTATGCTATTTATATATGCTAAAATTAAGGAGCATAAAAATATACTCATCATTTGGGGACATTAGAGATGTATTTTACTATACTGGCAAGAGAAATATACCAATTAGGGATTGTGTTTCCTCTTTTTTTACTTTGCCCTTATCTCTTTTATCACATCATGTTTAAAAAAAAGAGGAAATTATATACCAAGAAATCATAAAATTGCAAATATATACAGAGAACTGAAAAGTACAACAAAATAATGTATTTGTCCTAATTCTTTCAAAGCAAATATTTGTCAAGCCTCTAAGTGCCCCGGCCTATGCTAGATTTCAGAGGTAGTTCAATAGGTAAGACAGACACAGTGCCTCTTCTCATGAAGCTGAGGTTCTAGAGGGCAAACAGACATAAACCACTGATTCTGTGAAGGAAGCCAAAAAGGCCAAGTATAGAGAATGACAGCGGAGAAGTGAGGTCAGAAGTCACCTCTCTGAGATGATGATAATTAAACTGAAACTTGAAGGATTAAAAAGAAGAGGAGAGGCTCATGGGGTTTCAAACCCATGGAAGGGCAGGGTATAAAAACTCTGAAATGGGAAAGATACACATTCAGGAGGTTGATATAACCAGTATTTTAGTGCCAAGGGACAGCAGTACACAGTGAGGATGAATACGCAGAGCCACGATAACAGGCAGCCTCCTGAAGGTCACAAGAAGGATCACCTTTCCTTCATTAGGAATGTGAGATTTTCTTCATGAATTGTTATAGTATATGTGCTACCAAAGCAAGAACTTCATTGTGATTTTGAACTTATGAAAGTGCTTATGGAGAAGACATCATAATTATAAAAAGTATATATACGCTCACATCCTGTATAATAAAATGCTAATATGCAAATTGTCCCCTCAACTGGGAGTTTGGGAGTTTGACCAGGGAACAGGGTCATCCTGCCAATCTCCTCCGGCCCCTTTCCCTGCCTGGCCCCACCCCTAATTGCCACCCCCACCCTGGTCAGGGATGGAGCTAGCCAGGCAACAAACCTCCAGCACCTCTTTCCCCCAGCTGGCCCAGCACAATTGACCTCACCCGTGCATGAATTCATGCACGGGCCTCTAATTTTTACATATATATATATATATATATATATAAACAAGAGAAATATAGCAACATGTCAAAAGAGGTTAGTTGTGGTGGTATAGTTTACATTTATATTTTCTATGATAAATGCAACCAATGAGCAAAAAGTTCCCTTCTTTTGACTTCCATAATGCAATTGTTCTGGTTTCCCTCTTATCCCTCTTAAAGTGGCAATGTCTTCTTAGTGAGATGTTTTTTATCTCTCCTCTGGTTAACTCACACTCTTCTTATCACTACTTATCATAAAATTGGCAACCAGTAATACCTGTCTCAGTTGTCAACCCTATGCTGATTACCACTAAATTACTATCCTCAATCTTAGCTTTTTTTCTGAATTTGAGACATATATTCCACTGTACATTGCTATGTGTATCTGTATCTATCTATATCTATATCTATATCTATACCTCTATATCTATATCTATATGTCATATATCTATATGTCATATATCTATATCTATATCTATATATCATCTATCTATATCTATATTCCACAGGAATTTTAGGCTCCATATATCCCAAAATGATCTCATCACCTTCCTCCACTCAACCAGGCAATTCCATGCACCTTGTTTTGCCTTCCTATATATATTAATGGCTTATATAAAAAAATCTATCTGGGTCTCCAAGCAACACTTAAGTATTGCTCTTAATGCTCTTAATGTTTCTTAAAGTCAAGTCAAACAATATATCCAGTAGATATTACTTCCTAAGTGTTCTTCAACCTCACCTCTTTTTAAAAAGTTATTATTTTTTTTATTGATTTCAGAGAGGAATGGAGAGGGAGAGATAGAAGCATCAATGATGAGAGAGAACCATTGTCCAGCTGCCTACTGCACGCCACTCACTGGGGATGGAGCTGGCATCCTGGCATGTGCCCTTGTCTGGAATCAAAGCTGGGGCTCTTCAGTCCCCAGACAGATGCTCTATCCGCTGAGCCAAACCAGCTAGAGCCTTACGCATTTTTTAAGCAATACAATGCTCAGCTCAATGACAAGGCTTACGTAGCCCTGCAGCACACACCTTTGCTGTCCTCTATGGCCGCATCGTCAACCATTCTCTATTCTGCACTTCAGCCAGACTGTTGTTCTGTAATCTTTCCTCCTCCAGGCCTCCACATTTCTCTTCCTAGATTAATTCAGTATCACCTCCTCCCATTGACCTGCATTCTCTTCCATGAGACTAAAGAGGACTCACTAGAGGTTTCAATGGCACACCAGTCCTCCTCTATCCTGGATCTAATTGGATACTCCTTTCTATTTCCAGAGCAATGAAACTTTCCCTAGGGAAGCACTTATCACACCATGTTAAATAAATACACTTCTTTGTCATCTTCTAAATTATATCAAACAGTGTGAGAGCAGGGACATCTGTATCCCCAGTGCAAAGCAGAGTGCATGCTGAGTGTGTGGGACAAGGTAACACTTAAAATATGTTTGCTAAAATCAGAATCAAATGTATAGTCCCTGTGATGTCCTAGGAGACTGTCTTATCTGCAAGACTAAGAGAGATAAACAGCTTAAACCCTCAAATTACAAAGAAACTGATTTATAAAATATATTGTAAAACATGCAAACCAGAGGCATACGCAGAGTTCTGTGGCAATTTATTTTAATGAATTAATAAACCTGTAGCACTATGTAATAAACATAATCCTATTCACATGAATGACTATGAGGTAGCTATTAATGATACACTCTTTGTATTTGTGTATAAATGGAGACAAAGATAATCTTCCTAATGTCAAGTTGTTTGTAATCCAATGTGTGACCAAAGATAGCCTGGCTGCAGAATTTATTATCTCAGTTGCTATGCTGTGCTGCCTGTCTCAGGGAAGGGGTCTCTATAGCATAACAATTTAATAATGCAGGGTTTTTTCTAATAAAAAAGTATTGGATGATAACGCTTCACACCAATGTGGCCAAGAAAGCCTCGCTCAGTTTTACATGAGAAGGTCTTTGAGGTATCCCCTCAATCCTTAATAAGTATACAATGTGCTTTTTGAAATCATTTAAAAAATTTCTACCAATAATGTACTATTTAAAAATATCCTGGAATATGAATTGTCATATATTGCATTATGACATTTACTGCTGTATATTCTACTTAAAAATATATATATACCTAACTTGATATATATCTATCTTATGAGTCCAAAAATATATGCGGTTTCCAAATGTTTTCATCAATATCAACTATTTTACATTTTTATACATTGCCAAACTGCTACCCTGCATTATTTATTGGCTACATTAAGCATTATTGCAGTTACCTTGCTTGGTTATATAAATACATTAGAAATCCAGGTCTTTAAACAAAGTACTAATGTAAGGTATTGGAACTGCCATCTGTGATGGGAGAAAGAAGAAAAAGTTATTTGTTTGCTAGCATGCATAATTAACAGCCCTACCTTAAAGGAATAAAAAACCCTATGTAGACAAACATTCAGTTTTCTAAGTAACATACAATTGCATTGAAGGGAATGTAACTTTATAAACCTTAAAACAAGTACTGGTACATTTAATCCATGCCAATATATTACAAATTTTAGCAGAAAAAAAAGATAAGTAATGAAGTAAGGCTATTTATAAAGTCATGATCAACCAGTTAAAGCCATTGTTTATGAAGAAACCAGCTGTTCACTGGCATTTACAATTTGTGAACAAATGTTAATTGCTATACAATCTGCCAGATTGTCTACGTTTACTAATTACTAATAAGTTACACATTCATATAAAGTTCACTTTCCCAAATTCAGGTTTACTTTCCCAAAACCATATAATATCAAACTCATTGAGCTGTATAATCCTGATAACAACATGAAAAAAATAAAATGAGTTTTGCACTCTATAAACTGACTAAAGAAGGCAAGCCATGTTTATTGTTTGTTTTGCATGGAAGAGAAAATTATTTGGCTATTTAGTCAAGTTATTTTTAAAGATTCAATTTAAAATATTTTCTTATACATGACATCTCCTTAATAAAGACTTTTTGGTGTTTTAATAAGAAATCTCCACCATGGACTATAGAACACAGTTATTTTCTGGCTATAGCTATTAAAACGTCTCTATATTTCTATTTTAAAGTCCCTAAGCAGCTACTTATTGTGCTTAGTATTATAATTCATTTCTGCCACAGTATTTTTACACACATGTCCTTTAAAAGGAAATTTAAATATTTAATAGTTCTTGAAGTTTTATTCCTGAATCATTCAAGATTCCCACATTAAATTTCAATTAGCTTTTGCATTGCTGGTTTGTTTCTTCAATTAACCAGTGATTAGGCTAACTTGACTGAATCAACCAGATGCTTATTCCAAATAAATGAAGCCTTTGTTCCTAAAGTTAACATTAGGTACTGGGTAGAACTACTTAATACTCTCCTGTTGTCAGCAACACTTGCATTCCGTTTTCTTCCTGCATAAGTGACATATAACCCCAGGCCTAATTTCCTGTGGATCACAGTATCACCAAGATAGACTCCTTCATGAAAATAAAAGATTGGTGCTCTTATTACTAACCTAGAAATAGAGGGCAGAGGTTCTCTGTTTTGCTTCTCCCCTATGCTCAGATGTGTAAAAACTAACACTGAGTTTCTCAGATCACTTGTGAAGACCTATTCCATAGATCTTTTATTCCAGCTTGTAAATTGGTGATAGAACCTAAGATCATTCTTGCTAGTACATGATAAATGCACATTGCCCTGACCACTGTCAGTGTTTCTAGAAGCTCGGCCTGCATACAGAAGGGTCTCAGGTTCAGTTCCCACTCAACTCTCTCTCTCTCTCTCTCTCTCTCTCTCTCTCTCTCTCTCTCTCTCTCTCTCTCTCTCCTCTCCCTGCCTCATTCCCTTCCACTCTAAGCCAAATTTGCAACATAAGCCAAATCTCCCAGATAAGTTCAATTAAAACTATCCTGGACCTTGGGGAAGAGAATTCCCCTTGTCCCTATTTTGTTGAATTAAACTAACGACCTTGTGTAGGTCTTCTGTTTTATAGCTGAAGAGCATAAGCCTCAAAAACATTTTTTAAATTGACTTTATGATTAATATCATATTTTAAAATACTTTCATATATCATTTGATATTTCAATAGCTAAATAATATTCAATGTGTCAAGCCTCTGATTTTAATTTACCCATCTAAGGTCTCACTTTGCATAAATTGTGGAACTGATACTATGTCCTATATCCAATTTTAACACTGATGTCCCTTTTCTTTTGCCAGACATCCATCTGATTTGGCACATGTACTCTGGGCCAGAGAGTATTTATAGATAGAGGAACAAAACTAAGGGTGGTAGTATGGCCAGTAAAGTTGTGTAAATGTGTAATTTATAAGGAGTTATCAGCATGTACTTACATCATTGCTATTAATGTGTGTGCTGTGAGTCAGCATTTCTAACAGCAAGATACTTAACTGTAACATATAAGTAAACGATATCTGAGGAAACATTTCCAGCAGATCAAGTATTTAATAGGAGAGTATTGTTTCATAATGTACTTCTGAACTAGGAATATAAATATTTGGCCTAGGCTTTACTTTTAGTACATCAATGGTCAATTGATTAGATGTAATAAAGTGTTCAATTATATCAATCAATAATAAAATAAAACAAATTAATAAATAAAACAAAATTTTATTTACGTGTTTATGGACTTACTCATTTCTCTTTCAGGAAGCATTGCCATCATCGTGCCTCTGGTGCTCCTGGTGACTTTGATAACCACCTTAGTAATTGGGTTAGTGCTTTGTAAAAGAAAAAGAAGGTACGATGTGATGTTCTAGACTAGCAGTTTATAAATAAATTGCATAAATAGTTACTGAAACATGGATATTTTTAATTAATTAAAACATATATTATTTTAACTAAAATTCTGTTTTTAAAAAATTGTATCCCTTTATTTCATTTTGAGTGATTATAATTCACACAACCTTCTCCCATGTAATGTTGATGAAATGTCTCTATTCATATATTCTAATAAAACTAACACGGGTAAATATTAATTAAAACTTTAGTAGATTTTACATATATGATAGTTTTTCCTTGAAAACTCAAGAGTCTTTGAAAAAGATCATATTATATTTTAAAAGACTAGTGGCCCAGTGCATGAAATTTGTGCACAGGGGAAAGGGGCGGGGGATTCCCTCAGCCCAGCCTGCACCCTCTTCAATCTGGGACCCCTTGAGGGATGTCTGACTTCCCATTTAGGCCCAATCCCAGTAGGATCCCAGTAGGATTGGGCCTAAAGGGGCAGTCGGACATCCTTCTCACAATCCAGGACTGCTGGCTCCAAATTGCTCACCTGCCTGCCTCCCTGATTGCCCCTACGTGCTTCTGCCTGCCAGCCTGATCACCCCCTAACCACTACCCTGCCAGCCTAATTGATGTCTAACTGCTCCCCTGCCAGCCTTCTTGCCCCCAACTTCCCTCCTCTGCTAGCCTGGTCACCCCTAATTGTCATCCTCTGCTGGCCTGATTACCCACAACTTCCCTCCCATGCAGGCCTGGAACCTCCCAACTGCCCTCCCCTGCTGGCCATCTTGTGATGGTCATCATGTGTCTACATGGGGACAGAATCTTTGGCCACATGGGGGCAGCCCTCTTGTGTGTTGTAGTGATGGGCAATCTGCAAATTACTCTTTTATTAGATAGGATTCAAATTTTAGTGGCCGTAAAGTTTTCTTGGGACACAGCCATCCCGTTCCTTTGGCCTGTACATCTAGGACTGCAGAAGTTGAGCATTCAAGGCCATCTGTAGCCCACAAAAACTGAGCGGCACTCTGGCTCCTTACTGCGATGGCATTTGGCCCCTGCCTTAGATAAATTCTGGGGTGTTATTATGTGAAATGTGCATACTGTAAAATATAGGCTTATAAAATGAAAACATTTTACTTCAGTGTTCACAGTCATTTTAAAGGGCACTTTTATTTATAGCAAATTCAGTTTTTATAGGATTTGTAGAACCCAATGCTGGGAAGCGGATGCCGTGCACAGGCGGTCCCAGCGCTCTACGTGGGGCCCACACCAGCCTCAGGGGGCAAGCCCAAAGCCAGGCTCCTCGCAGCCCACACAATAAATGTCCTCCAGCAAGGGCCTTTCTTGGTGGCGGCCGTGGGACCTCTCTCCTGTGGTCCAGGGTCACCCATTCCCAAAGTCCAGCAGCATGGTCCTAGTCCCTTCCTTCCCCACCCCCCATCTGTCTCCTCACTTCCTTCAGCAGCCCTCCTTCCTGCTGCCTCTGCCATTCCCTCAGAGGCCTAGCCTGCCCACCCCGCCCGCCCGGCCCACCTGCCCGCTGGTGGGTCCTGGACTGAGCTCGCAAGACGTGGGGTCTGAGGGGCCCTGTGCCCCCTTCCCCACCTGCATTCAGTGTGCCGGGATCCGGAGCGACTGGTGCTGATTCTGCTATGACAGGGAAGGAAGTGGTGACAGCTGCCAGGGGTAAGAGGCATCGGGAGTCCCGGCAGGCCTCAGTGCCCCTCAGAGCAGACTGCCACTTGGCTCGTAGCTCTGTCTCACACTTGGCTCCCATTTCCCAAGGTGCCCCTGGCGCTCATTTGCATGTCCCATGCGACAGGTAAACCGCACACCTCAGTCACAGCCTAACAGAGCAACCTACATGCGAGCCTCATGAGGGGATATCATGGCATCCAATTCCCCTAACTGTTCCAAGGTCACCGCGAAAGGTCACGACTTAGTCAACAGTAAGTGTAATGAGAGAGGGATCTCGCTGGCCCTTAAGTACGATGTGGGCAGCTTATAGCCTGGTGGTTGCTTACTAGGCACTGTGGCCACACCCCTGTCTGCTGGCCATGTCCTCTGTCTGCTAGCCACATCTGTTGGCCATGCCCCTGATTGGCTGGTAGTGTAGCAGAGGTATAGTCAATTTGAATGTTACTCTTTTATTAGATAGGATTAGTAATGCAAATAGAATGACACTGAATATGTATTATATATCAGAAATGGTTCATTTGTTTATTTTATATATTACTGGGAGTGTCATTTTAATATAGATGAATTATATGCAGTTATAAATATCCAAAAGTAGTGGATTGTCTGTGGTTATCATCGCAAACCAAGTGTGTGAGGCAGCTTTAGAATTATGTAAAAAAGGCTGAGGGGGGGGGTTAAAGGCAATTTATTTTAAATTTTTAACAAGTTTTTAAGGCATCATTTTCATTAAAAAGGAAAAAACTAGAATTTTAAAAAATAATTGATTAGTGAATATTTGGTTTCAACTAATTTGGAACTAGATTCTTAGGAGGAACATATTCCAAGGGCATTTTTTTATTATTCAATCTAACAAAAGTAATAATAATCTAAATAATTTGGGAAAATAACATCACATTGTTATTTTTGTTCCTCTGTGACTTGGTTTTGAATGCATTTTTAATGAACTTACCATTAGTTATATTAAGATAATTTATTAAGTCTATAAATATGATAGTTTCATACACCATGATTGTGATATTTATACTTATTCTTAATGTTTGCATATTCTAGGACAAAAACTATTAGAAGACAACCTATTATCAATGGAGGAATCAATGTAGAAATTGGGAATCCATCTTACAACATGTATGAGATGGATCATGATCACAATGATGGAGGTCTTCTAGATCCTGGTTTTATGATAGATCCAACAAAGGTAAGATGATGGGCAATGACCACTGATACTCTTGAGTCATAGCTCTGCAAAATGGTTCTAAATTTCAACAGTGTTTCTTTTTCTGAAGAAAGTTTAGGATGTACTAAATGTTAATGTCTCATCGAAAGAAAAAAATAAGACTGTGGACTGCATTCACCTGAAGCATGAAATTAGTACAACATATTTTGGAAAATACATATTTGTTTACTTAATTTATAAACAGGAATAGTTTACTTAAAATGGCATCAATCTTTCAAATGTGTTGAGGTACCAGCACATCTAAATATACAGACTAGTGTACAAGTACTGTCTGAAGTACTTTTAATGATAAAAGTACAGTACTTTATTGTTAAAATAAGTACTTTATATCTAATAGTGTTTAATTGCAGACTCATCTAAATATTGTCTGTGGATTTGTTTATAATCTAATCACTTCTGAAAAATATTTTTCTATGTACTGTAATGTATTTTAAGACATGCCACTGATATATATAGTCTGAATAGCCAAAGGTTTTTTGTTTTGTTTTTTAAGTTTCTGTAAGCTTTTATTATTGCATGTGCCTATTGGCACCTTTTAAGAGAAATAAATGATACAATATCCAGATAAACTTGCAAATATTCACTTCACTGTATTATCTGAATATTTTCTATAATAATTATAGAATATTTTATTATGAATTAAGAACATTAATTTTATATTATGGATATTATTTTATTAGCTTATTCATTAATTTGTTGAATATATATATATATTCTGATATGTAAAGGTACTATGTATAAAATATATCTTTGTATTACAAATAATCACAGTGATCCATCTGTGTCCAAGTAGTTTTACATTCATAGTGATAGTTATTCTCAAAGAAGTTGAATTAAGTCCCATATATTTAACCTAGTTCTGAATCCAAGGTTATTAAAGTTTTTATTCCTAATTAAGAATGACTTTATAATTAGTATTAATTATTACCATAGTTAAGTAAACAACTCCTACATTTGAAATTGTTCATGAATAAAACCTTATAATCTTTAGTTTCACTGTTTGCTGCTTCAAATTTAGAGTATATTGTTACACCGAAAACATTGTTATTTGATAAATTAATCTATGAAGGAGAAAGACATCATAAATAATGAATTTATCATATTCTTTTAACTTTTCTTAGAAATTAAAATATGGTACCTGTAAATATAATATGAGCTAATGAGGACATGTTAAAGCACACTTTATATAAGAAGGAGAATTCTAATTTTCCCCATTATTTTTATTTCTTGTGATAGAATTAAGTCAATTTTAGACACTCAAGGAAACTAACTAGTATTCCATTTAAAAATGTTTCCATGTTTACTTTAGGAAGATAAAACTATGCTTCAGTGTCCCTCAAATATGTTTAACATATTTAGCACATAACACTCAATTAATATTTATTTAAGCACACAACACTCAATAAATATTTATCAATTTGCTGGCTGATTGACCAAAATTATATTAAATGTGTCTAAATGGTTGATTCTAGCTATCTCCTGATGTTGGAAATATAAATATGTATTGTTGCCTAAGAACTTCCGAAAATAGGTAGTCCTAATACAGATTAGCAATTTTTTTTTTTTTTAATCAGAGAGCCAGCCACATGGAAGAGCTGTAAGGATAAAATGTTTTTCATAGTACTCACTGTGTTACAATGCTTTGACATATTCATGATGTGACCAAATATATATAAATTACATTACATAAAGAAGATTTTGGTAGAAATCATTCTTATTGTTCTAAAAATAGATAAAATTTCTACTTAATAATACCTTATAATCAAAAGAAATGAAATAGTTAATAAAGTTATTTTTAAAAGACTTGCCTATGGAGGCAATCACAGAATAGTTCGAAGAGTTCAAAAAGAGAAATTAGCCGAGACTGGTTTGGCTCAGTGGATAGAACGTCGGACTGTGGACTGAAAGGTCCTAGGTTCGATTCTGGTCAAGGGCAAGTACCTTGGTTCCGGGCACATCCCCAGTAGGGGTTGTGCAGGAGGCAGCTGATTGATGTTTCTAACTTTCTATCCCTCTCCCTTCCTTTCTGTAAAAAAATCAATACATTATATTTTTTTTAAAAAAGGAAAATTAGTATTTACCGATTTTATCTCAAAATTCATTCAATCCTTACTTAGATTGTTTTAAGTATCTTCTAAATAAGACCCTTTTTTGGAGGGGACATAAAGAGATGATATTGACCTATTAAATTTATGTTTAAAATATTTCTCTGACACCCTTGATCTTGACCCAAATTTTGTGATCATTCATTGTTAAGAGTTGCTAGTTAAGATTTTTTAAATATGTATATTCATTAAAATTTTCATATTCTTAAATTTTTCATGTAGTTTTTTTTTCTTGAGGGTCACCAATAAATACTCTATTATGCATATGAGTGTATCAGATTGACTAATTCTACGCTAAGTCTCCAAAGAAGTCTCAAGTCAGTATTCTTACATGAAGATTTAATGCACCAATTTAATTACTAGTTAATCTGTTTTAGACTAACAGATTTTCAAAAATACAGATGTTTGCTTTATGATATATTAAATTTATATTTTTTCTGTAAAAAATATGCAGTAGTGATGAATCTTTAAGTAGAAGATGTCAGATACTTAAGTGTCCAGAATGGGACATAAATTTTCAAAGTGACCAAACTGAAGTCAGGGAAGCTGGTGTATTTTTCACAGTGCTGTTAGCAAAGATGTGATTTTATTGTGGCAGATAAAATTAAATTAATCTGGACATAATAGAAATGTCAACCTATGAATCAAATATTTATTTTTAATATATATATATATATTGTTTAAAGTATTACAAATAGTAGTATATATGTTTCCTTTTTTCCCCCCACTGACCATCCCCCAGCCTCCCTTACCCCCCAGCACATGCCCTCGCTTGCCCTTCCCCAGTGTCTTGTATCCATTGGTTATCCTTATATGCACGCATACAAATATTTAATGTCAATAGTCCTTAAAGTATTAAAGCTACCATGAGTACATTGTTCATGCCCCAAAATTAAATAATATTTTTATGTTGTTCTTATGATTTAACATGAGTTTATGTCAATGAAAAGAGTTCCATATTAGATGAGGAACTAAAATTATCTGTTTGTACAGGGCAGGTATATAGGGGGAGTGTCCAGTGCTTTCAAGCTTCCACATACAGCGC
Source organism: Antrozous pallidus (assembly GCA_027563665.1). Classification (NCBI taxonomy): domain Eukaryota; kingdom Metazoa; phylum Chordata; class Mammalia; order Chiroptera; family Vespertilionidae; genus Antrozous; species Antrozous pallidus. The sequence goes on from CM050508.1 coordinate 77,018,425, forward strand.
CACCCATCTACTTAAACTCTGATTTGAAAGGACCACTAACTGCTGGGGTGAGAGAAGCAAATTCATTATTTCATATCCATTCCATCACAGAACCTCTCATAATCAAAGTCTATTACTAGATTTAGGTAGGGGCTTGCCTTTAATTGAGTTTTTAATTAACCAAGATATTTGAAAACAGCATTAAAATTGGGGCTTATGTTATGTATCCTGCCTATGAAAGATTACACGTAATACATGTTATCATTTCAGGCAAGCTATTAAGTAGAAATATTTTTTCTACTGAGATTGAACATGTATAGAACTTTAACAATAAACATGAGTCTTTGCTATTCTTAGAAATCTTTAGCTAGAGATTTAAACTGAATCATCTAAACTTAAATTTTTATACATTTTAAAGATATTTTCTTCAATATATACAAAGTTGATATCCAGTTAAATAAAAATATACTATAAACAAGGCCTCAAACTGAGAAATCAGAAATTGTCTAATAAAACCATTCTTTTTTTTAATTAAATATTTAGCTTTTAGAGAAAAGTACCCTATCTAAAGTCATATGGTTTATGTTAGAAGAGGGATAAAATAATGGTATCAAGTCTCCCATCAACTTTTTCATTATCATTTTTATCATTTTTGTCAATTGCATGGCTCAAGTATTATAATGTTTCTTAGTTGTAACTAAGATGTAATGTTCTGCTTTTGGAAAGTCAAAGGAAACAAACAAAAAACTAAAACACTGGGCAACAATTTCTTGTGTTAAGTTGAAATTAGTAAAATATGAACATTTGTATATCTTTTTCAAATGAAAGGGATCATTTCTGCACATTTCAATTCTACTTCAATATGCTCTAAATATCTGTGCAACCTAAGATGACTAGGTTCTCCTCAATTCCTTGAAAGACTATAAAAATATTTCCAGTAATAGATACATAGAGGTTATTTGAAGCAAAAGTATTGTCTTTTTTAAAAATCTACTTATATTTTTTCTTTGTTTTCTTAATTTCATATTGAAAAATTATCAGCACTGAGCAATTAGATGACTTTCTGTAAACACATTTTTCCTCCTGCTGCAACAGCAATAAGGAGTGAAAGCATATGGACTGAAAATAACATATTAGTTTCATGTTTTATGCTTTTAAATAAAATCTCAGTGAATATAGATTTCACAATGATTTCTTTGGGACTTTAATATTTATGTCGAAGCTCCTATTAGGTTCACAAGTTACCTGAAAAGCATGCAATTATGATTTTATCTAATACCATGCTGAAGTCAACAAAAGCCTATACACACAAATTAAATTACATTGAAGTCATTATTTAGTAAGTTAAAAGTATTGCATATAAATGTTGTCAGCATTAAAAGACAGACACCTCAGAAAATAGCTAATTAATGTGGTGAACACTGATAATAAAATTGTACTTACCTGTATTTTTTTTTCTCCTTCAGCCAACAAATTACTCCAATCCAGTGTATGCAAAATTATACATGGATGGGTCAAACTGTCGAAACTCCTTAGGAAGTGTTGACGAAAGGAAAGAACTGCTTCCAAAGAAAATAGAAATTGGAATAAGAGAGACAGTGGCATAATCAGCGATGCCTTTTATATACTGTAAAAATGTTTAAAATATAAGGATTACTTTTGTATGTTCCAATAGTATTATACTTGTTTTGGCATCAGCATTACCTCTTTCTTTATCTTTTCCCTGGTTAATTGTTTTTTGAGTTTTATTTTTTGCTGATGACCATTGATTGACCATTTGTATGGTATTTTTATGAAACAAGAACTGCACTACAGTACATTTTACAAAATGCTGCTGATATGACACCCCTTTGAATTTGTTAAAATTAAAAACAACATTCCTTTGTAGTGTGAATATGAGCAATCTATTTTATATGAACTTTTTTGGTTCTACTTAATCCACAGAGTGAGTCTCTAAACTTTTCTTTTTCATTATATGATCTGAAAGCTGTAATACAATGTCATTTTACTTTTATGTTTCAGTTGGTAAAAGAATGATTAAAAGATCAACTCTCTTCTTTGTGCCCATTAAGACTGATTCCTAATTCTGAAAATATATAACCCTCACAAGTTCAGCATCTCCTGCTTTGAAATTAGCCTTAGATTGCCAAGTGGTAGATGGAAATTTTGAGGAAAATCTTTGAAAATATCTAAAATGAGTGATTTGCATGAACACAGATGACTACATTTTCCAAAATTTAGTGAACTATATGAGATATACTAAACATATACACCCTGCAATCAATTTATATTTAGGTGGTAGAACATAGTAAAAATATAACCCAAAGTGGAAAAGCCACATTGCTATGTGATAAGACCTTTTGTTCTCCCTCAGTCCTGAGGTAATTAGCCAGCCTGGAGCACAATAGGGTATTGGATGCTCATGTATTAGAAATTTCTTCCCAATCATGTGCATTTTGTGGAAGAGTAAACCAACTCCTTACCACACAGAAAACTAAAGAATAATAATATATAAGCACACAAATTGATGACAGGATTTCAATTATATGGATGCATTTTCTTTTTTAGCTCAAAAAGAAGAAGCAAAACAGTCATTATGGTATAGAGTAATTCATAACTATTTTCAATATACAGTATGACTAGTTCATTATTTTCCCTATCAATAAGATATTCTTAAAGGCCTTGCCCAGTTATAGGATAATTAATTATCTGCCCATAATCGAAGGTGGAGAGAATAGATGCTGATCAGTTTCCCTGGCATCCTGGTTTCTTTTTGTTATGCAAAAACACTTGTTTCTTTGTTTTCAATTTTTAATTGAAACAAGTACAATTTATTTAAGTTGTATAAAAAAGGATAGCATTTTTATACAAATATCTTTAAAGGCACAAAAGATTTATTCACAAGGTATGGAGGGCTTTTTGTTCCTCTGATAGACATGACTGACTTTTAGCTGTCATAATGTATTAACCTAACAGATGAAATATGTTTGTGGTTGCTCTTATCCCTTTGTACAAGCATTAAAAAACTGCTGTTTTATAAAGAGACTTTTTGTTGTACTATATGCATGCATACTACCTATTTCTAAACTTTGCCATATTGAGGCCTTTATAAACTATTGATTTATGTAATACTAGTGCAATTTTGCTTGAACAATGTTATGCATATCATAAACTTTTTCAGGTTCTTGTTTAAGTACATTTTTTAAATTGAACAGTATTTTTCATTTTGGTTATTATAGTCATTTTGCCTATGTTTCTACAATGAAGTGTTAAATACTTTATAAAAAATTGTTGACTGACTTATTTAAATGAAATTATACATATTTAAGTATGTGTGTTGGGTAGTTTTTAAAAATAAGAAAATTCCTATCTTTCTTGGAGTTTAATGTTCCTAGAAAATTATTTTAGTAAACAGGACACATTATGCTTATTATATCCTTAGAACATATTCTCTGGGGTAAGATTAATTTTATTACATCCTTTTTAAAAGCATAGTAGAGAAGGTATTTTTCTTGAATCAGAAACAATTCCCTTACTTTTTCCTTTTCTCTTTTTTTCTTATATTACTCATCTTAGACTTCATGTTTCAAAGATGGGTTACATACATAGTCAATGGCAATCATGTTGAAATAAGCCAAAGCACTCAGTGACCCTTCTCATTCTAAAAAGTGAACTTTATGGAACACTCAGATTCCATTAGATGTTGTTTGGACATTTATTTGTAAGTGGAATGGTTATTGGTGTACCTACTTGGAATTTCAGAGTAGAAATGCACATGAGTGTCTGATTTACTGGTGCTGTCACTGAGTTATGTTATCTGAAGAGGCCTTTTTACATTAGAGCTTTATGACTATAACTAAAATTATTATTTGAAAGAAACAGAGCTCACATCTTGGAATGACCTTGATACAACTAACATTGGCATACACATCTAGCAAATCATATTTGACATACAACAAACCTACCAAGACTCAGGGTCAGGCATCTGTGAATTTATTCTCAGTAGAGAACTGGTTGAAGCCATAGCCAAGAAAGTTTAGAATATACGTATTAACCCCTAGGCCCTATTTACATTTTTATGGGTCTTATTTCAACATTATGCTTCACCACCTCAGGCTGGTTCATTCAAGACCACCTCAGAGTCAGAGTTTTGTTTGCAACTACTTTGCATTTAGTATTTATAAGACAAACATTTTTCTAAGTACTGTATTTATATTGTACTAGCTCTTGGTATTTCAAATTTCTTTTGAAAAAGGTATATAAATGTTAGAAATTCAGGTGCATAATTCTTCTACTCATTACCATTCTATATGCATGCCATCACCAAAATACTCAATAAAATGTGTATTAGAAATGGACATATTTTCTAAAAATGAATGGTTCCTGGTAAACTCTCCTTCTTACCCAAATGCCTTTCCATCCAAAGACAGGTTGTCATCCTCCTAATATTTGGGCCAGGTAATTCTTTGTTGTCCTATATAGGCTAGGACAGTGGTCGGCAAACTCATTAGTCGACAGAGCGGCAAACCATGGCTTGATAAGATATTTAGCAGGATTTCTTGCCTCTTATCTATTAGTTACTACTGGCACCACTCAGAGTTGCAACAACCAAAACCAATTACAGACATTGCAAATGTCTTCCAGAGAACAAAACCATTGTTACTAAGAACTGTTGATGTTCTGTCTTCCACTGTTAAATGACAGTCAGCTGGAACTGCTGAGTCAATAAAGAGATCCCCTCTCATCATCAAATTCATGACATTCCAAGTTTTGATTTTAATTCTTTAATGCTGATGATGCATGAGTTAATAGTAAACTGCTTATGTAATAAAAAGTTAATACTAAGGGAAAATGTTTTATTTAGAACTGATACGGCTTTACACAAATTGGATCATTTTTATTTATGTAATTGTGTTTTATTTGTGGCCATTTTATATCTTGATCATATTTTGTTTTGTATTCAAGTTCATTATGCTTGTTTTGTTGAGTTCTTCTGGTTGAGATTTAAGCTTTTACTTTGCTTCTAGGAATGCTACTTTCAATTTTTATGATTCAAATATGAAGACATTCAATGCTCAATCTAGGTTACAGCTGTTATAATGAACTAGTATATGACACAAAATACCCATAATTTCCAAATCCCTAACAGGGAATATTGGCATATGTGATAAAGGAAATACAAAATATATATATTGGTAATTTTTCTTTATCCTCTTTGATCTCCTTATCATCATAATGATACTGGATATAAAATCTTATTTGTCTCTAAAAGTACATTATAATATTGTTTATAGATGCAACTCTTTCTTAAAAGATTAAAGTGGAAAAGACTAAGAATCCTGCAGAGTTGAGAACAACAGAACTAACCATTTTTTGAAAGAAGCTTTGTTCATATTATGCCCCATTCTAGTTGTTGTCAAGAGTTTTTAAGGATGACTTTGTTAATATTAGATGACATATTTAAATTTATTGTAGATTTGAGTCATTATTTAAATTACAAGCCTTTAATTATAGCTTGCAGAAAAAACCTCAAACACATATTTGTGATGACAACCATGTAATATAGCACACAAAAAATTATTTTCCATCTATTTTAAATGTAGTAGAACAACAACAAAAAGAGCCAAAAATGGTTCATTTTTCAATTCTGCTGCCAAATTGATTGCTGATTTAACATTTCCAGAACATTAACTCATCCAGAAAAGCATAAAGATAACTAAAAGTACATGGAAGCAGTTTTCATTCAGAAAAAAAAGTAAGTTTTTGTGTCATCATATCCATAGTCCCAGGATATGCACTTTATTCCATACTGTGCATGTATCTAGTCTCCCGTACCCCCTTCCCCCAAAAAAGAGAGAGAGAAATAAACGAAATGAGTTCTCTAGTTTAACTTTTTCACATAGATATCATACTTATGTGACTACTATTTATTCTGAAAAGTCATTTCTAGTGAATCTAATCATTTTTGTATCCAGAGTGATAAAAAAATCAAAAGAATAATTGCTACTAAAGATTGCCTGTTTGATAAATTCTATGCTTAAAATGTGTTCATTTTCTCTAATGGATAGTCTGCGCCTTCTGCACATGGTTTGTAAGATATCGGCAAACTTAAGCAATGCAGTCCTGATTCTGTAGTCATCTGTTCACTCCAAGATAATTTTTAACTGTAGTTTCTTATGTAGTTTTAATACATAAATTATGAACCTCCTGATTTCCTGATTATTAATACCGTAGTGGCTTGAGAAGCCAATAATATGTGATCTAACCTTTCACAATATAAGGTCAATAATGAAAACCATGCATATCTTATTCAGGTAATATAAAATTTATAAGTTAGAAATTATTTTTCACATACAGAATAAATGTAAAATATAGTTGTGAACAAAATGTAGGAGTTAAAGTTTACAATGACTTGACTAATGAGATACAATATTTCTCTAGGAACAGTGTCATAATTAGGAAGGCAATAACTGGATAATTTTTCAAACTAGAATCACTTCCCTCTCTGCAGTCTATAAGTCAATGGTTTGTGGAAATCTACATAAATACACAGCAACAACACACATATATCCTCACAAATTGTTTTTGGCAACTCACTGATTATGAAAATGGCATTTTATATTTTATCTGAAATTCAATCATGTTTAGCGTCTCTGGCTTATAATTTCAGAAATCATTATCTTTATCCAAGTGGTAATTCACCTCTAGCTTTTATTTCTTTATATAAACTCATTATATCGCTCCCCATTTGCTTTCCCTTTTCTTCTTCCCAAAATGATATTACAGGAAGCCAACATTCCTCTTTCACTACTTTATCAGAGTTATATTGATTATTTTTATTATAAAATATATAGTAATTTTAGAAAACTTAGAAAATAAATGTAAAAAAGAAAAATTACCACTTAAAAAACTAGAGAGAATCAGTTATGATTTTAGAGAATTTTCTTCAACTGTTTTAGAATAATGCTTAAATTTAATGTTTCTATTCTACTTTTAAAATGTAAAATTATAACATTAAAATATTTGATTTGTCTTTCAGGGGCTTTTATTGTTTTTGCTCAGTTTCTTATTTTTTGTATGTAAAATCAATATTCCTTGGTTTTATTTCTGTTTTGATTTAAAAGTTATTTCATTATGTGTTCCATTAGTAAAAACTTTCAACTTTGAAAAAAATACTCTAATAATGAAATCCAGAATTTAAAAATGTATTTTTCCCACTAAGATGAGGAATTTAACATTTTTAGATTATCCTAATCTAACTCAACCTCATTGTGTTTGAGGACATATTTTGTGGTTCTAGTTTGGCAATATTTTAATGAAATAATTTTCTTTTTACTTCTCTTCATCAATTATTTGGAATATTTTCAACTTTTATATTTACTATTTCTCTTTTTGAAACTCATCATTCCTGTATAATTATTTTCATTTTTTTTTTTTTTTGGTATTTTGATTGAGGTCAAAGTATATGTGTCAGAAGTATTTCTCTGTAGTATATTTGCTGAGCTTTTGTAAAGATTACAAATATTATTCTAAGACCTTCAAATAGGAATATCAACTCAATTGAATATACATTTCTGAGGCTTTTCCTTCTCCAATATTTAAAGTTGAAACTGCCTCATAGACTTTGGGTATTTAATGTTGTTAAGAATAAGTCTGATACCAAACAGATTTTAATTTATTTGTAACATTTCTCTCCAACCTAAGAATAAAAAACACACAAGAAAACTAATCATATAATTTAAATATTATGATAAATATATGCACATTTTGTTATTAATTTCATCTACTTAGCATTGAAATAGGATCAGATGCTAGATTTCTGCTCCGCAACTTCAGTACTTGAGTTCTAACTAAGAAAGAATTCAGAGCAAGACTTAAACTCTAATAGGAAGTTTATTTAGAAGCATCACAGAGGTAGAAGAAAGCCTTAGAAGACATGGGCTCAGGAAACAAGTTACAGAAAGTAAAGAAGGGCCCTGGGAGCTATGGAGAAAAAGTCCTGAGGAAAATGGGTGGGAAAAGGCACAGGTGTGCACCATAGAGAGTCATACTGGGTCCTCTGTCCTTAGGGCTTTTATCTGGAGATCTCAGGGGAGGATCTCAATAGAATATTCATCAGCTTTCCAGCTGTGTCTCCTCAGAGTTGTGGACTCTACTGATTGGTCAGCTCCAAGGCAGGGGATTCATTAGCCATGTGAGTTGGTCTGGATGTCAGCCATGGCATCACTTGTCTGGTTTCACTGCTTTTCTGGGCCTGGAGCTGAAACACAGCTGAAGCCTAGATGTCATCTCCAGAGGTAAATGATTAAGGGAGGGATTGTCAAGGGATTGTAGATTTACCCACTGCTAGGCACCCGGGGCTCTCAACCCTGGGGTTCCTCTGCACCTGGCCTGTGGTTCCTTCTCTGCTCAAGGCTATCTAATTGCCTATTACGATCTCTCAGGCTAAATATGACCACATCTTTTTATTAATTTTTTTCTACTTACTACAATCTATTTTCAGCAGGGATTAGTTTCCTTAGACATATTTATTACTTTTACTTCAACTGTGTGTTTTTTAATACACACAAACACCTACAGTGCTTAGTTTATTTTCTTTACTACCTCAATTATTTTAATAATTTTTCACTTTTTATCCTATATTCCTGAAAAATTTTAAAATCCCTGGCTTGCATTCTTTACTTACGTTTTACTGCTGCAGAGTCAATTGAGTTTCATGTGTGAGTGTGTGTGTGTTTGCATACCTACCCCTCAGCAACAAGTCCTTTATTTTATTCAGTTTCCTTTTTAATTTAGGTCGTTTTTTCCTGTTTATTGATTTTCTTCTGCTGAGGTTTCATTATATCTGGTTTTTGTTTCCTAGTCACAATACCAACTAATTTTCAAAAGTTATTTTTCTAAGAAAAGTATATAAATCTAGAGAATGATATCTTCATGACCTTGTCCTATGGAACTTTAAAATACATAATCCAAGGTGCTTTATTATTATTTTCTTTTTCATTTACTAATGTTTAATTACAGAGGAAACACTCTACTTCCAGTGTTGTCCAGCAGATAAAGCATACAATATTTGTTTGTTTCCCATCAATTCTGTGCCTCTGAATAGCTTTCGTGGGCCTGTATAAACTCTTGGTCCATTTTTCCCCTGTTTTTCCTAGTGGGTCTCTTCCAGAACACAGTATGATTACTCCCATTCTTATATATATTTACTCACTTTAACAATGAAGTAAAGAAGTGCACAAAATGCCTGGGCTCTTATATGCTATTGTTCTGTGCTCTTCCTGTAATCCACACCTAACTGCAACCCCAAATCTCTAGTCCCATGTTGTGCCATAATCTCCGATGGATTAAGTAGGAGGACACCAGGCTTCTCTTAATGATCCAGTGCCTGTTCCCTTTTTGAAAACAATTACAGATGTCAGGCCTATTTTCTGACAGCAATCATTCATTCAAAGAATGATGCACACCTCCAGATGCGCCAACTGTTCGTGGAACAGCTATCCCATTCATTGTCTTACACAGATTGCAGGATTTTGCATCCTGATACAGAATATGGGGGAAACGCAATTCCTTTTCTTTCTGTCTTTTCCTCCTCTTTTTCTTTTTCTAAGCATAAACTCAATTTCATCAGAGAAAACACTGGTAGATTACCAATGGTTTGTCTGTTTGATTTACTTAGCTCTATTTTACCTAAAAACTCTCAATGGCTTGTGTGTCTTACTGATTTATCAAAATTTTGGCCTAACTAAGAATTTTAGAGAAAATTTGAATGGACTAAGTCATGGGCTTTTTGTCAGATGCCTTTTAAAATGTTTAGTTTCTTCCTTAACTCTTACTAACATGCTTGGTGCAATATGACCGAACATTGCTTACTCTCCCCTCTCCACAGCCAGACTTCAGTACTTAGAACTCATCCACAGAAATTAGTAGCCCTATCCCTTTCCCCCAGATGTTGTTTTTAGAAGTTCATTAGACACCTCTTGCTCCCCACTAGGCATCCTCCCTTCCTACCTCTCTTTCTTGTCTCCCTGTAGTATTCCGTTTTGCACAACTGCAACGTGAGAACACCTGGCCTCCACTGTGCTCAGTCTCTCTCTGGGTGAGGTTTTTATTGCTGCTGTACTGAATTAACATCCATTTAGCCTCTTAAGATAATACAAGTACTTCTTCTTATGATTCTCTAGCTCCCAAGTCCAGGCTGGCTTAACTTGATTCTCTGTGCCAGGTCTCCAAGGCTGAAATTATGGTGTTGGCTACCTTAACTCTTATCAGGAGGCTCTGGGCAGAAACAATCCCCAGGCTCATTAGGGTAATAGCAGAATACAGTTTCTTGCAGTTGTAGGTGTGAAGTTCCAGTTTTCTTGCTGGCTGTCAGCTAGGGCCCATCTTTAGCTCCTAGGGCCCATCTGTATCTCTCTGGCCCTAGTATGTGGGCCCATTCATCTCAGAACCATTATGACATCTCCCTCACATTTGTAATCTCACTGAGTTATCCTTCTTTTGACCTCCTCTGCCTCTAGCCATGGGAGGATCTTTATGTTTCAGGGCCCATGCGATAAGATTGGAGCAATCAGGATAATATAAAATAATAATCTTATAATCTTATTTTAAGGTCTTTAACCTTAATTCTATCTAAAAAGTCCCTTTTGTCATGTAAAGCAACATATTTATGGACTGCTGGAATTAGGGTACATATATTATTGGTGCTGAGGGTCATTATTTGACCCATGATGCACTCCTGCTACTGCCCTGCGCACTTCTGAGCCAGTGTAGAAAGACTAGCTCTAGATGCCCTTTCTATTATATTAAACATCTCCATGATGCATCCTGGTTTATTCTTCCCTCATATCAGCCGGGTCTTACAAATCTTCCTTTCTCAAGCTGTATTATTTGACCTTGATTATTTGTCTGAAGATAAATAATATGGAGACAGACTATGGGGAACATAAGAACCTCTGTAGGAACTCACCTGTACTCTGAAACATGCAGCCTGGAGATATGAAGTTGTTAATGCATTATGGTGCCAGCATTAACCAACACACATGCCCCATTCCATCTCTGAGCTAGTCATTTACTTTATTCTTCCTGTGTTTTTTTTAATGTTTCTAATAAACAAGCAATAATAAATTGATAACACCTACATGTTCGACTTTTCTACATTTCCTAATTTCCCACACCTATTCACTTGATCACTACCCTCTCTAAACTCCTTACATAAAGCCCTTGTCTCAGTATCTACTTTTGGAAATAAGAAGTGACCTTTCAAAGTAAAGAATCATGAAGTAATTCTAAACCAGATCCACCCACCAGTAAGGTATAATAAGGACTCTGTTTTTGTTTTTTTTTTTGTTTTTTGTTTTTGTGATAAGTAGGGTGATGGTTACTCTTACATTCTCTAACATTACTGTTTCTAAGAGTCCCACTAGTGGGATAAGTTATAGGTAGAAGATGGCTTACATGTTGTAATGGTTCTGGAACAATATATGAATGATATTATAAGTATTGTATTGTTGTAGGGCTTATTTAAGCCTTAAAATGAAAATAACTGGCTCAGGTTAGACTGTAATCAACTCAGATTGCATTGTATAGGTCAAGGCCGTATTGGAAGCAGTTAGAGAGACCCCTACCTTCTATAACTTCAGACAGACTATATTAATTAGGCCCAGTTTTTATTTCAAATGAAACAGAGCCTCAAAGGAGGTACTCTCACATACAAGTAGAATTGACTTATCTCATATCTAAGGTCAGTGATCTTATAAAAAGACTAGTGGCCCGGTGCACAAAATTCATGCACATTAAAAGGGTATTAATTAGAGGGGAAAAATTAATATTGCTACTTGCTCTTTCTCTATAATAGAAGTATCAGAGACTAAAGAAAATTAGTAAAATATATATGAAAACCTTCCTCCTGTCAGAGTCTGGAGCACACCACGGGGCTCAGAGTCAAATCCCCACTCACTCACATGTGCCTCAAAATCACATGAGACCCAGACCTAGCCACCCCTCCCCCGACATTGGGGTAGATCCAGACCCCGCCAGTCCCATTGTTGTCAAGCCACCCAGGGCAGGATGTGTCCTCAGGTCTCCTGAACCAGCACCAAGATGGGGGACATGGCCTGAGGTCCCCCATCAAGTCCCACCAGGTGGGAGATACAACCTGAGTTCCCCTGTCAAGCCCCACTGGGTAGTGGGCATGGCCTGAGGTCCCCCGTCAAACCCCACCAGGCAGAGGAGCACAGCCTCAAGTCCCCCAGCCCAGCACCCGGAGGGAGGTGTAGCCTCAGGTCCCCTGTTAATCCTCACTGGCACAGGGGCACAAGCTCAGGTCCCCTGTCAAGCCCAGCCAGGCAGTAGGGGCACAGCCTCAGGACCCCTGGCCTAATGCTGGGGCAGAGGGTATGGTCTGAGGTTCCCCAGCCTGGTGCCAGGGTGGGGGTGCAGCCTGAGGTCTCCTGTCAAGCCCCTCTGGATTGGGGAGGGTGTAGGTCTCCCTTCCCTCGTTCTGTGGTCACACCCCTAGCTGGCCTCCCATCCAGCTGCCATAACCACCTCATGCTCTCCGTGAGCAGGTGTGCATAGGGAAGGCTGGGCCAGGATAACTGGGAGCGGGTAATGGGAGCCAGTATCCTGGGTGAGCTGGGCATCACAGCCTCTCTGCTTCAGCTCCCAGCACCCCAGACCTAAGGAGTAGTGCTTTCACAGAGGCCTGGCAGGCACTGGATATGGCGATGCCTTAAAAACAGAAGAAGCCTCCTTTAACTCTGGCTGGAAGTGCGTTGGGAACTTATGGTCGGGGGAAGCAGCCCAACATCAGGGCTGAAATAAGACCTTGGGTAGCCTCTAAAGGGGGCAAACCAACAGTAAAAGGCATCTTTGAAACAGACATTTGAACGTACAGTGGATATTAGGTGATATTACGGAATTACCTTAACTTTTCAAGGTGTGACAATAGCTGAATATTTACTTCTTTTGTAAAGATACTCATCAGAGGATGTTTAAGTGGGAACCAACTTTCTTTGAAAGTATGGTGTTGTTCTGGCCCAGCCCTCCTCGCACCACGGACTCCTCAAGGACTGAGACTCTCCCGCTCACTTGCTAGGCCCTCAAAAACACCCTGTGCAGAGGCGTGGTCCCTGCTTTGTTCCCTGCCCCTGCCAGCTTGAACTGAAGCATTCCCAGCTGGCAACTGGCGTGAAGTGCTTCGTTTCCTCGCCTGTGCCAGTGTGAAGCAAAGTGTTCCCCACAGGCGTGAAGCACTTGAGGTGCTGATGTGAAGCAAAGCCTTCATGAAGGGAAGTGTTCACTGGCGTCCAGGCAAGTTGTGGCCACGCCCTAAGTCACACCCCCTGCTCCTGATTGGCTGGTAGCATAGCCAATCAGGAGCCAAGGTACGGTCACATTTGCATGTTACTCTTTTATTATATAGGATATTTGGAAATACTTGGGTAGAAAAGTATAAAAACTTTGAACCTACATATTTCTATGAAATATCAAGACTGACGAAAGGAGCTCTTTCTGCCCTTGTCAGTTTGGCTCAGTGGATAGAACATTAGTCTATGGACCAAAGGACCGGGGCTGGATTTCAGTCAAGGGCACGTTCCTTGATTGCAGGCTCACCCTGGCCCAGATCCTGGTCGGATCTGTTGCAGGAGGCAATCAATCTAAGTGTTTCTCTCACATCAGTGTTTCTCTTTGTCTTCCCCTCTCTCAAAAAATCAATGGAAAAATATCCTGGGGTGAGGATTAATAAAAAAAAAAAAACACACAACAACAACAACAACAAAAAAACAAGGAACTCTCACCTGCTAAGGAAAAACACCTGCTTTTTCCTGGAGATGCTATAAAGACCTCAGCTCAGGCAGGTGCCTTGCAAGGTGACACATGTCCAACCCACCATTTGTTCCTATCTCATTGTCTCCAGGCCAAAATCAAGTTCAACCAACTTAAGTAGGGAAATATAGTTCCTACCTCAGGAAGAATTGGAAAACCTGATTAATATGAAAGGGAACATATTTAGGAATGGATTCTGGACCAGCAAAGAATATTAGGGGATACTTTAACATCATGGTGAAAGCAACTATGCCTAGTTATTTGAGGTGAATCTTTATGGTTTAAAATTTGTGGTCCTCAGTAAATGAGGTAGAGATGCTAAAGAGTCTTAACAGAGTTACCTGATCAGAAGGCTCAAGGAGGTGAGTGGAAATGTTGGATCAGATCTATTGCATGTTAATATTTAGTGTATAGACCAACCATGTCTTATTTGAAATCCATTAGGATACTCTCTTCACAAGGTAATAAGTGATTCACTGGCAGAGGGCAGATTGGAGTTTCTGTACAGAGTGTTTGATAGTAGAGTTGTTTTCTGAAACTGGGCTCTCTAGTTTCAGTAGGTACGATAGGATTTTAGAATGGCAAGCTTTAAGTGGCAGCATTTACTCCGTAGAGGGAAGGACAGCAAGGTTGAAGTGGCAACCAGGGTGCTTGGATCTGTGGCAATGGTTGATACTCCAAGGAGTTTATGGTAGCAAGATAAATGGATAGCCAACTTGGGTGTTACTTTACATTTTGACCTAAAAATAATTTTAAGATAGCAAATACAAGATTTTTCACAGCAGTGGAATAAACATTATGATTGCTGAAATAGTTTCAAAACCTAAGCCAGTTGAGAAACCCAGAGCTCAATAGTTGAAAGTGAAAACAAATGCCCCTGAGAAAGGATAAATATCCCTTCAATCTGTCCCCAAAGTCTTCTATGCTAATTACTAGACTTAACCTTACAATAGAAAAAAGAAATACTGTACTCAGAACTTTGGGGTATCCTATATAATAAAGAATTAATTGCAAATTGATCATCACTCTGACACACAAGATGGCCATCCCCATGTAGTCAAAGATGGCCACTCCCATGTGGACACAAGATGGCCACCACAAGATGGCCAGCAGGGGAGGGCAGTTGTGGACAATCAGGCCAACAGGGGAGGGCAGTTGGGAGGTATCAGGCTTGCAGGGCAGGACAGTTGTGGGGGAAAGCAGTTGGGGGGGGGACCAGGGGGCAGGGGAGAGTAGTTGGGGGAAACCAGGCCAGAAGGGGAAGACAATTGAGGGGGACCAGGCCTGCAGCAAAGGGCAATTGGGGGAAAACAGGCTTGCAAGGGAGGACAATTAGGAGCAACCAGGCCAGCAGGGGAGGGCAGTTAGAGATGACTGGGCCTGCAGGGGAGGGCAGTTAGGGGCAACCAGGCCAACAGGAGAAAGTAGTTGAGGACAACCAGGACTATAGGGAAAGACAGTTCAGGGAGAACCATATCTGCAGGAGAGGGCAGGTGGGGGCAACCTAACCTGCAGGGAGGGCAGTAGGGGGTGACCAGGCTGGCAGGGGAGTATAGTTGAGAGCAACCAGGTCTGCAGGGGAGGACACTGGAGGGGGAACCAGGCTGGCAGGGGTGGGCAGTTGAGGACAACCATGTCTGCAGGGGGAGTAGGGGGAACCAGGCCTGCAAAGGAGGGCAGCTGAGGGCAACCAGGCTAGCAGGGAAAGGCAGTTGGGAGGTACCAGGCCTGCAGGACAGAGCAATTGGGGGGAAACAAGCTTGCAGGGGGAGGACAGTTGGGGGCAACCAGACCAGCAGGGGAGGGCAGTTAGGGATCACTGGGCCTGCAGTGGAGGGCAGTTGGGGAAACCAAACTTGCAGGGCAGGGCATTTGGGGGTGATCAGGCCTGCAGGGCAGGACAATTAGGGGCAACCAGGCCAGCAGGTCAGAGCAGTTGGGGGCAATCAGGCTGCCAGGGGAGGGCAGTTAGAGATGTCCAGGCCTACAGTGGAGGGCAGTTGGGGGCAACCAGGCCTGCAAGGAGGGCAGTTAGGGGTGACCAGGCCAGTGGGGAGGGCAATTGTGGGCAACAGGGCCTGTAGGGGAGGACAGTTAGGGGTGACCAGGCTGACAGGGGAGGGCAGTTAGGGACAATTGGGCAGGCAGGGGAGCAGTTAGACATAGATCAGGCTGGCAGGGAAATGCTTATGGGGTGATCAGGCTGGCAGGCAGGCAAGCAATTGAAAGCCAACAGGCCTAGATAGTAAGAGGGATGTCTGACTGCCATTTAGACCTGATCACAGTGGGATTGGGCCTAAACAGGGGGTCAGAAATCCCTCTAGGGGTCCCAGATTGAAGAGGGTACATGCTTGGCTGAGAGATACACACAACCTCTCCTCCCCCTTCCCATGCACAAATTTCATGAACCAGGCCTCTAGTTGTATATAAATGCATAAGGAATATAAATACCCTAAAAATCATCATGCCCCTCATTGACTGGGAGACTGTGGAGGCAAAGAAATGGATAAAGCTCTGGCCTAGTTTTGTCTTATAGCAGATCTAGTGTAGCCAAGGACACACCCAGTAGTCATTCCTTGGCCCCTTAATATACAGTTGCAATGCACACACTGAGAATTTGGCAGAACTCTGACAAGCACTGATTTGGAGAGGAGAAGTGATTAAAATGAGTTAATTGGAAGTTCCTGGAACTACACTACCCTCTGCTCAAAATAGTAAATCAGAAGCAAGAACACATTCCCTGCATAATTGCAGAGATAAATGATTTAAAGAATGTGGTCATGGTGGCTCTCATCTTAAACCATTTAATAAAAAATAAACACATAAGTAACTGTATGGTGGCAAGGGACTACTATAAACTTAAAGTTTGTAGCCCCAATTGCAATACATTGCTAGATGTAATATTTTCACAAAAATGTATCAGTATAGACTATGGCACTTGGTTTGCAGCTATTCATCTGTCAAATGAATTCTTTTTTATCTCTATCAGAAAAGAGGATGCAAGTTTTCTTTTACGATGAAGAACAGAAATATATGTTCACTGTTGGCTCCCAGACTGCATTCACCCTTCTTTAGGAACCTTGATAATCTCACATTTTGCAGAACCACACAGTGTCACTGTTTAGGAAATATAGATCTAGCAAATACAAAATTTATAAACTACCAAAATATTTATAGTTTTATTGATTTTTAAATTATTTGTAATACTAATGAATCCAGGTATTTTGGATACATTACTTCAGGAATAAGGCAAGGTTTAAAACTGAAAGAGTTTTGGCCCAAGGGTTTTAATTTTAAATAACTAAACACAAACATATTAGGGAATATTCAGAATACTGCCTCGATTTATTTATTTTCTACAAATGCTTTCCATTCCATTTATTTTCAACAAAATATCAAATGTTGAATTATTTGTCCCTTTATTTTTAATATAATTTCTGTTAAAATTCATTTAAGGTATAATCATTGCCTACAGATTTCTCTCCTGCCTGCTTAATGAGTTTTAAAATACACTTTACCTTAAACATTGCAAGAGACAACAAGTCTTTTTTTTAATATTTACTACATCATTATTATTTGCTTCATAATGCCTTTACATCCATATAAATGCATTTTTGGCCTATATTATAATGTAAAATGAACTCTGAATCCCATGCTTGTAAGCAGATGTATATAAATATTTGAAATTAATTTCTTCAATGTACTTTGCAAGACAAAATCCTGACCCTTGACTCCCAATTAATTAGTACAAAGGAAGGAAATTTAGACAAACAGCTTCCTTATTCATTTAATAGCTAATTAAAATGCATGCTCTGTAGAAGTCACATGACTCTCATTTACAATTAACTATGCTAGGTTATCAGAACACTGCAAGCAGGGAGCTGAAAGTAATCTTCCCCTGTTAGAGGGAACACATCATTGATGGTCCCACGTGGTAAGGAAAGGGTCCATGTATCACAGTGATCTGTGCTGCTTATTGACTCCACCCACAGGGCACTAGCTATGATCATGTCCCTGCTGATCCTAGGATCCTATTAGCTGTAGAAGGCTCAAGGTTAAAGCCTAGTGAACTGTCAAAATTGTTAGGGGACCCCGTCAAATATCAAGTAGAAAGGTCTAAAAAAAGGTGTAAAGATTTGCCTGTTGAACTGATGGGATTGGATTAATTTTGGTGTAAAATTAACCATGCACTTTAAATTAAGAGATTTATGGTATCTGTTAGTTATTGAGTTATCCCACATGAAAGCTTATAACTCATACAGTTCAAAAATTATAATAAATTGTATCCTTCAAACCTCACTGAATTCTTCAATAAGCTATTAACATAATCACATCACTTTTACCTCAATGACTTTTTTTAATCCAAAGCATTTTTATTAGTTAACTTTGTTTGTTTTTAATGTATTTTATTGAGTTTTTACAGAGAAGAAGGGAGAGGGATAGAGAGTTAGAAATATTGATGAGAGAGAAACGTTAATCAGCTGCCTCCTGCATACCCCCTACCAGAGATGTGCCTCAAACCAAGATACTGTAATCAAACCTGTGACCCTTCAGTCCACAGGCTTATGCTCTATCACTGAGCCAAACTGGTTAAGGCAACTCTGTTTTTTATGAATTTCAAACTATATTGTTTCTTTACATTAACCTATGAGTAAAAGTCTACTGAGTCTTAGAAAATAACCTTTACATATATATAAAATGGTTTTCTTCCTTATCTAGTTTCTATTCTTAAAATGTGGAATAATTTTATTTAGCCTCATTAGTTAAATTATATGAAAAGGAGGTTCATGCACTAAGTCATAAACTTAAGAGACATTGATGAAAATGATTACAACTAAAATGCTAAATCTCCTGCTTACCTGTAATTCAGTGGTATTATTATAACACAACTAGAGGCTTGGTGCATGAAATTTGTGCACGGGGGGGGGGGGATAGGGGTATCCCTCAGCCCAGCCTGCACCTTCTCCAATCTGAGACCCCTCGAGGGATGTCACACTGCCCTCTCACATTTGAGAACTGTTGGCTCCCAACTGCTCGCCTGCCTGTCTTCCTGATTGCTCCTAATCACTTCTGCCTGCCAACCTGATCACCCCCTAACCACTTCCCTGCCAGCCTGTACACCCCTAACTGCCCTCCCCTGCAGGCCTGGTCCCTCCCATCTGCTCTCCCCTACAGAACTGGATCCCCCTAAACTGGCCTTCCCTGCAGGTCCTGTCACCCCCAACTTCCCTCCTCTGCTTGTCTGGTCACCCCAACTCCCCTCCCCTGCAGGCTTGATCACCCCCAACTGCCCTCCCTTGCAAGTCTGGTCCCTCCCTACTGCCCTCCCCTGATGGCCATCTTGTGGTGGCCATCTTATGTCCACATGGGGGCAGGATCTTTGACCATATGGAGGCAGCCATCTTGTGTGTTGGAGTGAAGGTCAATCTCCATATTACTCTTTTATTAAATAAGAGAGAGGCCTGATGCATGTGTGGGGTCCAGCTGGTTTGCCCTAAAGGGTGTTCCAGATAAGGGTAGGGGTTCCCTTGGGGCATGGGGCAGCCTGGGGGAGGGGCCTGTGGTGGTTTGCAATCCAGCCACACCTCCTGGTCACCCAAGCCCTAGATTCTGAGATTTATTTATCTTCTACAATTGAAACTTTGTAGCATGGAGCAGAGCCAAGCCTCCTGCTTGCTTCAAGGCAGCAGCCATTTCTGTTGGGATTTATTTATCTTCTATAATTGAAACTTTGTAGCCTTAAGTGGAGGCCTGGGCCTGCCAGGGTGTGGGGAAAGCTTGGCTTCCTCCATTGATGGAGAAACTCAAGCCCCCCTCCTGCTTGCTCCATGGCCACAGCCATCTTGGTTGTGGTTTAATTTGCATATTACTTTTGTATTAAATAGGATGGAGAATAACAGGGCCACTCAGCTCCCTTTGATGGCTGTATCTGAGGCAGAGATGACAGCTTGAAGATTGTAACAAGACCTGGTTAAGTGTCTGTCATTTCTTCTTTACAAAAACCACTTTAGTGCAACTGGATTTATAATGTGTCAGTTTCCCATCACAGATGTTCTGGATGACAAGTGGCATGGTTATTGATGTGTCCAGTTTACTGTGTGGCAAGACAGAAGTGCCACATATGATTTCTCTTCTGATGTGGATTTCAATAAAAAATATTAATTTTTGTATAAATTCCATAATAGAAACATTGGGCAAATTGTATTTAAAATTGTAAAATGTCAAACCCTACAAAAGAAGATGTAGAATTTCAGACTTGAGGCCATTATGTTGAACAATACCATTAACATCTGCTGACAATACATATCCTTCTTTTCTCTATCACTTTGAATTACACATTCATTAGCCACAATTCATGATGATAATGTGTGATTAAGAGAACCTTTGTTTTTAAAGTGCTCTATATGGAACAAATCTTAAGTTTGCTGTTATATCTTTTTCATTTTGTGTTAATATTAAGGTGTATTTGATGTATATGTATAATGTAACTGAATTTAAAATTACTTTCTTCCACCTGTGTTTGTGAATACAATAATGAATCTAATATCAGAGAGCATCAGTTCAGTAATTGTTTTAAATCTTAATTTTATCTCTGCAGGTATTGAACAACTCATGGATAAATGTGACAGTGGCTCCTTCTAAAAATCAACTCCATTTCATCAGTCATGCTCAGACCGTACAACACAATGCTTCTAATATCATATTAGCTCTTTTTGAGTATAATTTCTAGTTTATAAAAACTCTGAGAGTGCCCTAGTTGGTTTGGCTCAGTGGATAGAGCATTGGCATGCAGACTGAAGGGTCTCAGGGCCAATTCTGGTCAAGGGCACATGCCTGGGTTGCAGGCTCAATCTCCAGTAGAGGGTGTGCAGGAGGAAGCCAATCAATGATTCTCTCTCATCATTGATATTTCTGTCTCTCCCTCTCCCCTCTTCTCTGAAATCAATAAAAATATATAAAATTAAAAAATTGCTTCTACTTAAAAAAAATCTCAGAGTAACTCATTTCATGGTATGTGGGTTTTTTTTTTACTCAGGAAACATATATGAAAACATGTGTAAACTGTGGTTAGATAAAATAGCTATTTTCAAATAGCCAGGGAAGTATTTCAAGAATTTAATATCTTCACATATTCAGGAACACACTAGTGATATATGTTCCAAATTTTAGAAGGCATGTTCAATGTCCAATGTACCAAATTCATCTTCTTAGATTAAAATGTGACCTAGCCTATGATTGTGTTCAAAAGAGAGATGCAATACCTCAGGACAGCAATTTTCAACTATTTTCACCCCAGAGTACTTATAATCTAATTTCAAAAATTTTGCAGCACATTCTGGTGATCTGACAAAAAATAGGTATAATTTTTATTCATTCACACCAGACAGCTATTGTTGTGTTGGCCGTTGTCCTTTTTTTAGTTGGACCATCTAAGGGAAAATAGGTTAGTGCCCTTGATTAAATAGTGAGGTATTACGATTTAAAATTTCCTATGGCACACCAGCTGAAAATTGCTTCGTTAAGATCTTATCAAGAAAGATGTATGTGATAGGACTTTTTTTTTCTCCTATTTTCAAATAATATCTCTACAAAATTTGTATTTTGTTAAAGATAGTCTACAATTTCTTATGATATATTTTAGTAGAAGTCCATAAAATCTTCCTTTTCAGATATCTGTATTTTCTTAGAAGAGACTCAAAATGGAGTACAACATTGCTTTGGTTTGCAAGCAGCTTGGTAAATCCCAGAATAATTTTATGTTGACATTAAAATCACAAATATGGCTTGTCCTTTAAGGCAGATTAAAATTTAGGTGCATTACTGAAAATATGAGGTAGCCTGGAAGTTATATGAAGAACTTATATATACACAAAACTTGAAATATTCTGAAACTTAATAATGATTTCCAAATATTTGCAAACAAGATTAGGTGGATGGGTGAGCAGATGGATACATGAAAGAGTGGATGTATGAATGAATGAATAAATAGTTCTAGATATATAACATAGGTGAGTAAAATCTCATTTGTGTGGAAATGCCGTGATGCAAGATTTCCTAGGTTATTTCAATCATGTGTATTGGATTACATAATAAAAGTCAGGATTTTATCCCTGTTATGTAGAAGGTATATATAGATATTGGAGGAGAACGAAGTTAAAAAGTGTCAGTGTCTATCAAACTGAGAGATAACACTTATATTAACAATATCATTTTTAGTGAAAATTCACTTTTATGAACAGCAAAAATAGAAGTAATCCTGATTACTATCAGCTCCTGTGACTTTCACACCTTAATCTGAATATTTGTTTCCATTCCTCAATTTTCACTACCTTCCCCTTCTTTGCTTTCCACTCTGTACTACCATCATCATGACAATGACGACTTACCCCACTCTGTTTATTTTTTTCAGGGAGAAAATATTTAAAGAAGCAGAAATTATTTAAACCTGTAGCACACAGTTGAGATATGGTGGATGGAGGAGGGAGGATTTCATGAAGAAGAGTAGTTGGAAAACAAAATAGGTTAGGAGTTGAGAAGGAGAATAACTCAAGTGCCAAACTGAATTTGTACCTTCCTTCAAATTTGTACCTGACTTATGCAAAATAGGCTGCTCTTAGCCATTTTTCAACAGGCAAAGAATATGAGTGGAGCTGGTCTTTATAAAGCTAAACCATATGAAAATATAGAGTAAAGTTTAGGGGTTGGAGAAGGAACAAGCTATTTGAATGGTCCAATGAAGAGTAAACAGACTAGTCAAAGTGATGAGTATGGTAAAGAGTGCCCAAAAGATTCAATGAATGATGGGATGTATGGTTTCAATGACTCATAAAAATGGTAATTTTGGTTCTGGAAACATTGGTACATCCCAGAGAGAATACAAAACTGGATTAAAGAGTTCTTTGCAGGGTAACTCTTAGTTTGATTTGGAATATGGTGAATTTGAAAGTCTGAGAAGAATGTCACACAGTGGCAGAACGGATGGTACTGAATCTTAAGAGATAAGTTGAAACTTATAATGTTTCTAATGTTTAGTCATTTCAATAGAAACAAAACTTATTTTAAAACACATTGGGAAGCAGAACTTTAGGAAAGGTAAAAAAGACAGAATATAAAAAGTTTCTTTGTAAAATTTATTTCATAGCTATGAATTTTAATTTTCTTGCTTTTTGTTCTGTATTTGAGAGGAGAAATCAAAGGAGCAAAGTAGTTAGAAAGAACTATAAAAAAAGAAAGAACTATAAAAACATGAAAAATTTAAATATGAACATCTGCATTCCACAGAAAAAAAGTGAGAAAAAATTTGACAAACATTTCTTTTAGCTCAGGATTTTTTTTATGAGGTGTTTGCACATCAGCTCTACAATTTTGAATATAAATTACAGAATTACTAATGCATTCTTGTTATTGTGTATTTTGTATCATCTTATAATTTAAAAGTTGGAGCTTATTTTTTCTTTTTTATAGAAGTTGATTCAAAGATGAAAATAACTTTAACTTTTAAAAAGTCTAAATATAAAAAGCATACTCAATGCTTTGAATAAAATTGGATTGATGATAAATACATAAAAATTGGCTGATCTTTAAATATAATTCTTTATCAGGCTATAAAATAATTGTAAATGTAATATGTATCTATACATCTATATACTTTGTAAGAATACAGCTCTTGTCTAACAAATACTTTAGATATTGACTGAAAGAAAAATGGGATAAAAATGTGAATAAAAAATAATCTTTTTTGCACTTTTGAATATACTATTAAAGCCAAATGGTTTGGAAGAAACAAATCATAGGATGATATGGTATCAGAAAACCGTAGAGTGAAGTGTAAGCTGGGGAAAAATAAAATTGGTGCTTGAATGTACCAATTGTAACCAGAATTTGAAGAATATAAATATACTAGAGGCCCAGTGCACAAAATTCATGCATGAGGAGGAGGGTATGGGGGGGACACCTCAGTCTAGCCTGCACCCTCTCCAATTCGGGACCTCTCTGGGAATGTCTGACTAATGGTTTGTGCCTGCACTTTTAACAGATGACAACTCCATTGTTGTTTCTTTCTTTTCACGCTTAAACCCATTGGAATTAGTAGATATTCAAAGTGTGTATACATTTTGGGGGAAACCCTGTCTATCTCTAGTCAGCAATGAAAGGAACCAACAGCAAGTTTAGAACCCCCAGACAGGGAACCTCTCTCACTTCCCACTTGTCTCCCACTCCACCTTCCACCTTCGCAGGCTGCAGGTGAATCAATATTTTCTCTCATTAATCAGAAAAGCACGTCCTTATCACCTGCTGCCCCACAGGAGTACACTAGGTCCCAAGCTAGCGAGGCTCCATCAGGGCACCCCCAGTGCACATTCCTTCTCTGCAGTCGCCTGGCTATGCCATCATTTCACTGAGAGGACAGACCTCCTCGCCTCCTCTAGGTTCCCGATCTTGAACCCTGACCAAAGGCACCTCAGCAAGGGCCGTCGATGCCCACCAGGTGTGTCTGTCTGTACCTCCTCCCTCTCAGCACCTGCATTAGCCCCACAGAGGCATTCTTGGGGCCACACTGGCCTCCGTGGGAACAGGGCATCACCACTCGGCCCTCTCACTGTCATCTCACAGGTGCCCACCCTCAGCACCCAGACACTCTCCAAAGGATATGAGCATGTTAGAGGGGACGTGCGTATATCCTGTGGGGGATGTAGGCATGCTGAGGCTAATGGAAGTGCTGAGGAGGAGTTGCGGGGGGGGGGGGAGCGGGGTTGGGATATTGTGCACACCATGGTCTAGTTCTGTTGCAGGTGTGTGTGGGTGACAGCGATCAGGGGGAAGTTCGCACGCCAGTGGGGGTGGGAGGGGGAAAGAATCACACACCACAAGGGAGTCCTGCAGCTGTGTAGATATGCAAACCTGTATGGCACAGCCAGGAGGATGTCAATCTGACCTGCCATGGTGGCTGTTCCTGTGATCACACACCTTCTGGGCCAGGAGGCGGGACTTGCACAGCCACTCCTTGGCATTGCTGACCTGCAGGCGCTACTTCAGCTCAGCCTGCAGGCTCCACTTGACGAGCTCACAGCTGAGGAGTACTGGCCGCCCTCCATGAGCCCTCTTCCCCTCCCAGAGGCTCTATGCTGGCTTCCCACAGGCCTGGAGCAGCCTGGGTGGAGTGGGATGCCTGTGCATGCTGCCCACTGGCACAAAGTGCACTGCCCACCGGCCTCTCTGCACCTGCTCCCACTGTGTATGCCCTGAGTGGGTTGACCAAGGTGATGAAAGCAAGGATCTCACCCTGCCCCGCCCACTGGCCTGTCCATGCCTGTGCTTCCGCTTGGGCAGTGTGCTCTGGGTGGGCAGAAGGGCAGGCATTCCGCCCAGCCCACCGGCAGCCTCCCACCTCCATATGCTGGTCACTGGCCCAGAAGAGCAGGGGCTGGGTGGATGCCTGCCTTTGTCACAATGAACCCAGGTGTTTCATCCAGTCCCCAGCTGATTTATGCCAGCCCATAGGTCCTCGGGCATTCTGGGCCTATGTGCCTGTGTATGGTGGGTTAATTTGCATAGTCCTCCTGATTGGCTGGTGAGTGTAGCAGAGGTACAGTCAATTTACATGTTTCTCTTTTATTATATAGGATTCCCACTATTAAATCTTTATTTTCTTAATCAGCGACCTAGAAAACATTAAATTATAGGTTTTACAAAAAGTGGTGGGAAAAACAAATAAAAAAATAAAACATCTGACTATCCTTCAGAGCTCTGACATGAAATTATCAGCATATCAGACATGTTTATTTCATGTATTGAACTTTAAAAGATAAAAATTTAGAATGTCCAAAATGAAAAAAGAAGGTCTCTATTCAAACAGGGCACATTTTATTATCTGTGAGTTTGTTAACTGAGTGTGGTACTTTTGTAGTTGCCTTAGTAAGGGGTTAGGGTAGGATAAGTGGGTGAAACCACTCCTCAGAGTTGATTCACACATATACATTGAACAGCTGCTCTGGGGTTCACTGTAGTGATACTGAAGAAAAATTCCACATATTCTTTAATCTCAGAGACTAGCTATAAAGATAATAAATGACAAAATAAATAGATAACTATGAGCTGTGATAAGCACAGGAATATATGTGATAGAGACTTATAGAGAAAAGGGAGGTAGTTTATATTTAGGTGTTGTGGTTTGAGGATATCCCACTGTGTGGATAATAGTTAAGCTGAAACCTAGAAGATGAGCAGGAGACAAGGCAATCCAGAGGAAGGAAGAATCCATACAGAGTGGGCAGCTTGTCCAAGAGTTATGAAGTAAAAATAAAGTTCATGTGTTTGAAAATATGAAGGAAGTCAAAGTGCTTGAATACCTAGAGTTACAAAGAGATCTAAAGTAAGCTCAGGGAAAGGTCAAATCTGCTGTCTCTATTGGTCAGCAGTTTACTCCTGCTGCATAACAGATAGCCTCAGAGCTCTCAGTGGCAAAACGTAATGAACATTTATTCATAACTAGAGGCCCAGTGCATGAAATTCATGCATTGCTCGGGGGAGGGGGGGAGGAGAGGGGGCATAAGGCTATATGTGTCCTTTAGCCCAGCCTACACCCTCTCCAATCTGGGATCACTCTCACAATCCAGGACTGCTGGCTCCCAACTGCTCGCCTGCCTGTCTGCCTGATTGCCCCTAACTGCTTCTGCCTGCCATCCTGATCACCCCCTGTCTCTCTCCTGCCAGCCTTATCAACGCCTAACTAGTCCCCTGTCAGCCCGATTGCCCCTAACTGCCCTCCCCTGCTATCCTGGTCTCCCCCAAATGCCCTCCCCTGAAAGCCTGGTCCCCCCCAAATGCCCTCCCCTGCTGGCCATCTTATGGTGGCCATCTTGTATCCACATGGAGGTGGCCGTCTTTGACCACATGGGGAGCCATCTAGTGTGTTGGAGTGACAGTCAATTTGCATATTATTCTTTTATTAGATAGGATAGTTATTACCTCCACTTAGGTGTTTCTGCTTTGAGTTGGCAGTGGATGGTGATGTGTCTGTCTGAAACATGTTCTCATGGCACCAAGGGAAGCCCATCTTACAAGCACATTTTAAGACTTTGTTTGCATAATAAAGGTAGCATCACCTCAGTCCAGCAAGTCAGATAGTGAGCTCTGAGGCAAGCAAGAGAGAAAACTATAGTCAGAGCAACTTTAGAAACACTGTAAGAAACAAGAACCATGTCTCATATATTGTATAATATACAGGATGTACCCCCCAAAAAATGTATCCACACTTTAACAGTTGATAGCTCAATTTTGAAAATTAAATATATTTTAATAATCACTGCTTTTATAATTATTCAAAGTGCGTATATACATCTTTTTGGGACACCCTGCATATTTATAACATGTTGCCTTATACTTAGTAGTAACTCAAATATAGTCTAAGGCAGTGATTTTCAACTGACATGCCAAAAGAGGCACACTAGAGTACCACAAGAATTTCTAAAACATGGTCATTTAGTCAGCAACACTGACCTCTTTTCCCTTAGACTGTCAAAAAAAAAAAAAGACAACAACCAACAATAGCCATCTGGTGTGACTAAATAAAAATTATACTTTTATTTATTTTTTGTCAGATCAGCAAATATCTTATATAAAGAGGTAATATGCAAATTGACCCTCACACTCTCGCACAAGATGGCCATCCCCATGTAGTCAAATATGGCCACCACAATATGGCTGGCAGGGGAGAGCAGTTGTGGGAAATCAGGCCAGCAGGGATGGGCGGTTGGAGGTGAGCAGTCTGGCAGGGGAGGGTAGTTGAGAGGGACCAGGCCTGCAGGGGAGGGCTGTGGAATCCTTTTCATGTCCTGCATGTCCAGGGTTCCCATGTCAGGATTCAGCGTCTGGAGAAGGCCGCACACAAATGAAAAGAGACTAGAAAAGCATTAATTTTTGGGAATCATGGGGGCCAGGCGGGAGCCCATCTCTAGTGGAGGGACTGCCACCAGCTCTGGCTTTTCCTATCCCCTTTATTAGGGCCAAGTGATACATACATCCATATCCTTTAGGTCAGGGAACTCCAACAATGAAATCAGCCAGCAAGAATTAACATAAGACAAAAGGTGTGGAAGCTTTTACAATTACCAATGTCTCACCTAAACAATATGTGAATAGTTCATACTTAACATAAGACTAAAGGAGGGGCAACTAAAGTCTCACCTAAACAATGGGTAAACAGATCCATTAAGATTTGACCAGGTTTCCTGTTTGTTCTATTTACATCTCTATTGGTGAGGCAAAGTCTGGCTTCCCGAAGAGGGCAGTTGGGGGACAAGGCTGGCGGGGGGGGGGGGGGCAGCTGAGGGTGACCAGGCTGGCAGGAGAGGGCAGTTGGGGGCAATTGGGCTGGCAAGGGAGGGTATTTGGGAACAATCAGGCTGGCAGGGGAGCAGTTAGGTGTTGATCAGGCTGGCAGGGGAGTGGTTAGGGCTATGATCAGGTTGCATGCAGGCAAGTGGTTAAAAGCCAGCAGTCCCAGATTGTGAGAGGGATGTCCTGCAAGGAGTCCCAGATTGGAGAGGGTGCAGGCTGGTCTGAGGGATACCTCCTGCCCAGTGCAAAAATTTTGTGCACGAGGCCTTCAAGTATATATTGTGCCACAGAATTTTAGTAATTAGTGTATGTGTGCCATGAAATAAAAGAGGTTAAAAATCACTGCTCTACGGTATTGAAAAATAAGGAAAATGTAATCCAAAATAACAGTAGCATTATTTTATGTTATTTCCCTTACCAGTGGGAAAATTCCTCAGGCTTTGTAGTAAAGGGGAATGGCTTTTTGTGAGCTTTGGCTGTTCACAGTTGCCTTGTGTCAGTCATTTACACAGATAGCATCAAACATAAGCAAAACAAATTTCAATAGCTACTGAAAGAACAACAGTTACTTTATGTAAGTAACTTACTATGTGCTAAGCTGAGTAAATATGTGTGAAGTGCATTGATCAATGTCAAGCACACAGTATGTGTTATATGCAGCCTGCAAAACTTATCCTTGTGATAACTGCAAATACAGAGAAATTGAAAAGCTGAAATAATTTTAATTTTGAGTGGGATGTCACTGCTGACTGGGAACAATACAGATTAGAATCCCTATGAATCTAACTCATGAGATGCATGACCAAGATATGTGATGGCATTTTATTCTATAATGTAGTTTATTTGGCTTACTTGTATAAATGTAGTTTATACTCAAACAGTTTCTCAAAACCTTCTTTAGAAGGTTTTTGCACTTTAAATTCCCCCAAGAAGATTATCTGAGATGGAAGGCTATTCAAGTTTTATAAGCCATACTGTGACACAACTGTATTAAAAAAACAAAACAACAAAAACACAAGAAAAACATACTGGTTTTCTGCAGTTAACTGGATGTTTGTGAAGCTGATTCTCCCTTGAGTGAAACTTTTAATGTAGAAAATGGCATCTTTTGACAGTAATCAGTGGTATGAATATCTCAAGGGGGTAGGTATCCTTTAGGGCAGTGAGCAGTAGCTGGGGGTAATTAAATAAAGAAGGAAAATTCATCCAAGAATCAGAAAAGCTTTCCTGGAAATTTTAACAGAGATGGAACTACAGGGCCATGTGAGTAATGAGTCATGGAGATTGCAAATAATGTATATTTCTCTAGTTTTGTATGACCTGTGTCAGTTTACATTGTCATAGATTTTGTTTGTTCCTTTTTTAATTAGTACTATAACACATCATGGTTTTCATCTGACTATTGGGCCACTCACATATTTAATTTATCTGCTATGTTATAGGGTCAAACAATTAAACATTACATATTTTCTTGAAAATAAACAGGATTTCCCCCAGCTTTAAAGATTGATGGTGTATATTTAGCTATGAAACACATAAGAAGAATTATTAAACCCAAAAGAGTTGGCATTTATTCATTTATATGATTTTATGACTGCCCTATACCTATTGCTTTGTTCAGAAATAAAACAAAGAGTTTTCTAAATAGCATTTTGTATACACAATAGTCTATTATCAATTTAAACGTTTGTGGGCAACATTATTCTTATAATGTAATTGAGCTACCTGCTGATAATCAAAGAATCCAACACATATTCTGCATTTTTATTCCCTAACATGAATAAATAAATACATTAGCTAGCAAATGTTAATGACCACTTACAATAAGTAGAATTCACAGATAAAATCTGCATTAAAAAATCATTAGCATCGGGTATTGAAAACAAAACTATGGAAATGAATCCCAAACACTTAATTCCCTCATTCTATCTTCTCAGAGTTAGATACATACCTCAAGATATAAATGCACCCAGGACAATTTTAGTGGCATATGGGGTAACATATTCCTTTTTTGCATTTGTAATTAGACACAGGGAGTCAGAGACCTCAGCCACAGTGCTGGTTTAAGCTCCTTGCACATTTCCTGAGCTTGCTCAGGGATAGAACTCCAGCCTTGGATGAGTCCTCTACCAGATGTCAAATACTGTCGCTTGGCTTTCAATTAAAATCTGCCTTTGGTTTGGAATAGTATGGTACAATTTTTTTCAAATTTTCTTTCCTTCTCTGTCTTTGTCTCTATCTCTTTCCAATTCTCTCTCTCTCTCTCTCTCTCTCTCTCTCTCTCTCTCTCTCTCTCTCTCTCCTGTTTTAATTAATTTTCTGAAACTACTAGTATCCATTAGAACGAAATTACCCATAGTTGCTCACATATTCTGTCCACTTTTATGAAATCCCTGCCACATTTCAGCTCTATGTGACTTCATGGGCTGACAGAACTAGAGTGTACTTTCAATGTCAAAGACCTGCAGCCATGGACAGGGGTGGGCTCCGAATGAAGCCAGGCCAACCTGCTGCCGCCCACTTCTCTCTAGGGGTCCCCTGCCCCTTTTAGAAGAAGCCATTCTCTTTGGATACTTTCTCTTTCTGATCTCCAATGACCAGAGAATAGAAGCAGGGCCAACTAGATGTTCCCATTTGAGACGGTTTCTGGCAGACTAATGTATATAAGTAGAAAATATATTTGAATTTGAATTTTATTCCTGTTGCAGAGTGAGGAGGTACTGCTTGGAGCATTCCCAGGGTCCAGGGTGTGTCCACAGGATTGTAACTAGACTCTGCCCACAGCTTGATTAGACAGTAGTTCAAGCCTCTTAGCCTCATTTTTAACCCACTTATTTTTCAAAGACGGCTTCTCCAGGCCTCTTGTCAACATGAGCTCTCTTTATCATCCAATTAATTTTTTGTTTTGCTTATTTTCATTTCAACTAACTACTATTGTTTGTATCCCAGGGACTTGACCAGTGTGATACACACTTCCACTAATGGTCCTCTTACTGGGTAAACATTGTGTTAACTCTTTACTATGTGGGGGGAAATGTTGTGAGTACATGGGTGAACATGAGAAGAAGTCTCGGGATGAACAGATCAAAGTACATGGAGAACTTCCCTGGTCATGGTCACAGTGGAAGTTGTAGTATCTTCTGATAGCTCATATATTTTCACAGAAAATTAGAAGATATCTTTATTTTCAGAGATATTACAATTAAATGGTTACCTTTCTAATTTTCTCATCAAAACACATTTTTATAAATTGCCTTGTTTGGAATGATGAAAACAATAGTGGAGACTTTAGAAATAAGAATGGAAAATCAGAATGGACAGGCCTTTTGCCCAGGCAAAGATGGAGATTTGAGCTAGTTTCTCCCACTTTGTTTCCCAAGATTAATACTGTTACAGCTTTCCAAAATCCTTGGTATAAATAGCACCTCTGTTATTAAGTTTGTAGTCCTTTTTGTTCTTGAACAATGTGCCTTCCCCTTCCTTAAAGAACATATGTAAGGTGTGTGTAAGTGTGTTATATGGTGGATACTTAAATGCTGGATATAGAGAAGAACTAAAGAAACGTCTCAGGCCAAATATTACCACTTCTGAAGCCATCTGGAAACTTTTCAGTGATCGTGAACAGATGATCTATGTCCCAACAGTGGGAAATATAATTCTGACTTTTATATACAACCTGGCCAACTAAATCCTTTTGAGCTGGTTCTTTCCACTGCCATGATGCCAGTGGTGAGGCTTAGGTGGCCAATAATTTTCTGTTCATGTCTGTATCCTCTATGTTCTTCTATGACAGCAAAAAGAAAATTTATGTGAAAAGATGAGATACTGCCCTGGCCAGGTGGCACAGTTGATTGGAGCATTGTCCCCTACACCAAAAGGTTTCAGGTTTAATTCCCTGTCAGGGCACATACCTAGGCTTGTTTGTTTGTTTGTTTAATATATTTTGTCGATTGTTTACAGAGAGGAAGAAAGATGGATAGAGAGTTAGAAACAGCAATGAGAGAGAAACATGGATCAGCTGCCTCCTGTGAACCCCCTACTGGGGATGTGTCTGCAATCAAGGTACATAAGCTTGACTGAAATCGAACCTGGGACCCTTAAGTCTGCAAGTCGACACTCTATCCACTGAGCCAAACCATTTAGGGTCACATACCTAGGTTTTGGTTTCAGTCCCTAGTCTGTGAAATACTGATGTTTCTCTCTCACATCAATGATTATCTCTCTTTCTCTCCCTCTCCTTCTCTCTAAAACCAATAAACCTATCCTCAGGTGAACATTAAAAAAAAAGTGAGATACCTAGTGGTGCCCATTTACCTGTGTCATAGGCAACGCACACTAATGCTCTCCCTCACCACAGGTTTACCAACTGCTAGGGTCCTGTGAGCCTTCAATGAGCTAATATCACTGCATTTCAGCAAATATTTACTGAGCAGATACATGTGTCAGCTCTATTCCCGTGGCTGTGGGTACAAACAAAACATTTTTCTCCTCTATGTTCTCCTGAGAGTCCAGTGAAGAAAAAAGGCAATAAAACTAGGGCAGAGGGTAAGGCAGTGTATAAATATGATGCGGGTGTTATATTAAACAAGGGAGCCAAGGAGGCCTCCCTGGGAAAATGACATTTGAAAAGAGATGTGGATCTATTGAGGCTCTTAGCCATGTGAATATTTGTGGGGTGTTAGGGGTGGGGGGCTGCTCCAAGTTTAATGACAAGAAGGACAAAAGCAAGGCAGAGGGTGTGACTGTGTGTGTGGCAAGTGCAAAAGGTTAGCTTTGATGGATGCCTGACTTGATCAAGTGGAAGAGATGTGAGGACTGATAGCGAGGTGGTCTGTGACCAGTTCATGTAGACCCATAGGCATGATGAAGAGTTTGTCTCTAAGGTTAACAAACGTTTGGTCACAAATATGAAAAAGAGGTTAGATATATGCCTATGTGAAAATGTTATGATTAAAGGTTGAAATTATTTTCTTTATTTGTAATCAGTTCCAGGTAATGAAATGATACATAATATGTTACATATTATGTATATATACAATGCAAATACCGTGAACATTCCTCTGAATTGTCTTTGTTGGGTGTTTTTAAACCAGAAAAAAAAAAGATGCAAAAGCAAAAAACACTCCAAGCTGATCATCAATGAATGTGAATATGTAAACACACACAAAAAAATACCCTTTTAAATTGAGGCATTTCTTTCTCTCTTTTTTATTGTCTAAAGTTTACATATCTCTCCTTTCCCCTCAATTAATCCCCCCCCACCCGAACCCACCTCGGGCAAGCCCCCACTGCCCCATTGTCTGTGTCCATTGGTTATGCTAATATGCATGCATATGAGTCCTTTCGTTGCTCTCTAACCCCTGCATCCCCTGTCATTTGTCTCTGGGTCTATTCTTGTTCATCAAGTTATGTTGATCATTATATCCCACATATGAGTGAGATCATGCGATATTTATCTTTCTCTAACTGAGGCACTTCTTAAGGTCACATCCAACATTATTTTTGAATATGAAACACATTTGAAATGCCCTTTTGAGATTGTCTCTTTAATCCAAAGTAAACAATAAATAAAGATTTACATTTACATTTTTAGGAGGCATTCATCTTCAGGGAATTAAAAGAGGTTGGAGATGAAGAGGCATTTCATGTGAAATTAAATATATTCATTCATGGTAGACATTTAAGCTAATTTTTTTTTAGTGTAACTTTCTTTTCCACCTTAACATAGTCTAGCATACAAACTCTATAAACACAGGTAGATATTTTGGTCCCACAGAAACATAAAATAAATATAGATTTGTTCCAAAAATATATGCTTTTTTTTGCTTCAAGTTATATTCACCAAAAACCCATCAGGCTTTGAGGTTACTGAAAAACTGCATAAGTCACCTAAAATCAATACTCCTGGCCTTGCCTCATCTAATACAAACTGATGTCAGGTTTAGAGTTTAGAGAGAAATGGCTCTACTAATTAAATGTCTCACAGAAACATGACCTTCCTTGTCAAAGAGTTGATGCCTTACTCTGGTTTGGCGGGGAGAGGGAGGCAGGCATGCTAAATGTCAACCTTACAATAGGAGACATTTCTTAAAGTTCCAACCTGCACATTTCCGGAGCATGAATTCTGGCAAAAGTGTAGATATTATCCCCAATGTTATGAACTTCTGGAGTGAAGGTCTGAGCAGCATCATAGTTACCTCCTCAGCACCTGCCAGAGCCAGCTCCTCTCTCAGGTTCCCCCGTTCTTCACACCCCAAAGCAGCTCCTTTGTCAGCTGCCAGTAGGAGGTTTTTTGGGAAATCTTTGCATTTGAAACTTGCCTACATTCAGGAATTATGATTGATACAATGCCAGATATGACATGACTCAGTGCTACACACTACAGCATTTAATTTACAGTGGAAAAAAATAAGTCAGAATGAATGCTAACTGCTAACACAAGCAGTCTGGGACTTGTGGTGTCTCCTTTCAGCTGCAGAACCTGTAAAAGGGGAGTTCTGTTGTCAAAGGTGGGAAGCCCTCTGGACACTGACAATGCAGAAGGAATTCTAGAGCTTTTTCTAATGGGAAAACCAAGTCAGAAAGAAAGAAAATGACTTAGAAGAGGACATTTAGATTATTGGTTCTTGGTGGCAGAAGTTAGCCTCTGGTCTGGAAAGATATGACAAGTAGGGTCAATGTAATAAACATTTCAAACCTATTAAGAATTTTTGTGGGTTTATTTGAGCCAAACTGTGGACAATTGCCAGGAAGCCAAATCTCATCTAATTGAGATAATGCTTCAGAGAATGGCAAATTTGTACCTAAATTTATACATTACAAATCAAAAGAGAAGATGTAAGTGGGTTACATGAAACCCATTGAAGGTGAGAGAAAACCAAACAGGGAAGCCTCTGGGATTAGATGAAAAGTAAGGTGATAGACACATCTTTTACAGAGGTGGGTACACAATAGCTGTCAGTTAACAATTAATATAACAATCACAAGGAGAGGATTTATGGTCTCAAGAGTATTGGTTGTGCCCTGAGGAGCCTGGAAAAAGGGGGTTTACCCTGACATTTTAAAAGCATGTTATCATAGATACAAAAGGCAATAGGCTCAGTGCAGGTAAAGATTGACTTTTGTCAGGGAAGATTTTAGCCGAGGACATGACTACCTGCCATAAACTGCTTGTAGTTAAAAGTCTCTAATGTCTAACCATCCTTTGTGGTTATGTTGGTTCTCTGAGTTTGCAAGGCTGCCACAAAGGCTTTCCCTCAGCTTGTCAGGTTAACATGTGACCTCTTTTCCTCCACAGTATCTATGAGAAGAAATCTGTATTTGAAAAAAACAAAAAACAAGCAAACCCAGCTGGCATGGCTCAGTGGTTGAACAACCTATGGTTCAATTCCCAGTCAGGGCACACGCTCAGGTTGCAGGCTCAATACCCACCATAGGACATGCAGGAGGCAGCCAATCAACGATTTACTCTCATTATTGATGTTTCTATCTCTCTCTCCCTCTCTTTTCCTCTCTGAAAATAATTTTAAAAAAACTATAATAATAAAAGGGTAATATGCTAACTAAACCAGGCGACAAGGTTTCAATTATAGAAGATAAGTAAATCTCAGATACCAGGGCCTCCACTTGGGTCACTGGGGGTTGTAGTCAGTCTGCAAACCACCACAGGCCCTTCACCCAGGCCACCCCATGCCCCAAGGGAATCCCTACCCTGATCTGGGACAGCCTTCAGGACAATCTGGTCAGCCTCCACCCATGTACCAGACCTCTATCTTATCTAATAAAGAGTAATATGCAAATTGACCATCACTCCAACAACAAGATGGCTGCCTCCATGTAGACACAATATGGTTATCACAAGATGCGCAAGGGAAGGACCAGATATGCAAGGGAGGGCAGTTGTGGGTGATCAGGCCACCAGGAGAGGGCAGTTGGGAGGGATGAGGCCCGCAGGGAGGGCAATTGGAAGGTCAAGCCTGCAGGGGAGGCAGTTAGGGGTGACCAGGCTGGCAGAGGAGGGAAGTTGGGAGAAACCAGGCCTGCAGAGAAGGGCAGTTAGGAGTGACCAGGCTGGCAGGGGAGGGCAGTTAGAGGCAATCAGGCTGGCATGGGAGCAGTTAGGCATCAATCAGGCTGGCAGGAGAGTGGTTAGGAGGTGATCAAGCTGTCAGGCAGAAGTGGTTAGGGGCAATCAGGAATGCAGACAGGCGAGCAGTTGGAAGTCAGCAATCCTGGATTGTGAGAGGGATGTCTAACTGCCCGTTTAGGCCCAATCCCAGCAGGATCAGGCCCAAACAGGCAGTCAGACATCCCCTGAGGGTTCCCAGATTGGAGAAGGTGCAGGCTGGGCTGAGGGACACCCCTCCTCTCCCCCATGCATGAATTTTGTGCACCAGGCCTCTCTCTAATAGATATATATATATATATATAAAAGCAAATACCCTAAAATGCATCTATAGTATGACCAAATGTACAATTTTCTAAGTGTGCATACAATTTCCTTGTGTTTTCTCTACAGATTCCTTAACTTACAAATTGTCTATAAAATGTCACTTTACCCTAGTTGGTTTGGCTCAGTCAATAGACCATCGGCCTATGAACTGAAAGGTCCCAAGTTCGATTCCAGTCAAGGACACATGCCCAGGTTGTGGCCTCAATCCCCAGTAGGGAACTTGCAGGAGGCAGCCGATCCATGTTTCTCTCTCATTACGGATGTTTCTATCTCTTGCTCCCTTTTCCTTCCTCTCTGAAATCAATAAAAATATATTTAATTTTTAAAAAGTCATTTTAATTAGGTTAATTTAGAAATGCCTAAATGTGCTATGGAAAACACTTTTTAAAGTCTATACACACATTTATCTTTTTGGACTTCCCAGTGTTTCAGACCATGTCCTGGCTACCCCAGTTTGAATACTGTTGTGTTTCAGAAATGTTATGCAAACATATGTTGATTCTGGTGCTTAGCCTATTCTAATATTTTTTTTTCTTAAAATTATCATTGGAGTGGTGCATGTGTAATCGAGAAGACACATTTAAAATGAACCCAGTAGAAATGAGTCTATTTTTCACTTTTTCAAATCAAAAGTGTAATCCCCAACTGCATTAAAATGTAAATGATTACTTTAAATTACAACCCTTTTTATTGTTTCATAGTCTAAGTGCTGTTCTCCAACTAAAAGAAAGTTAATAATCATTATAATTACTTGACATCATCAGTTGCTTTATAATCATTAGTTGCTATATGCATTATAAATATGTTGGTGAGCAAAATAGTAACTATTAACCTCATAGTAAGTAGTATGTTTCTCCTATTAACTGAGTTTTAAAAAAGAAAATTCTCACATTTGCCCTTAAGAACTTGCTTTTTATTGGTTTCTTAAATTGTCTTGTAAATTCTATTATTAGAGGATAATAATAATAATATAAGGGGGCAGTTTAAATGATGTATTTTTGAATCAGGTAGTTGTACCTAATGATAGGTTGTAAAATGGCCTTCACATAGAATATTCCCATTGATTGTATTGTTTTTTACCACTTTACCAAACAAAAAGAGAGAAAAGATCAGGCTGGCATGACTGGAGCTTAGTTTTAATATTCCTTATATAGAAACTCTAAGCTTCTCAGAATAACAGTATTTAGTGGAAACCAAATGCAGATTTCCGCTAAAATGCGATTGGAAGGTTGAATTAATATTCTAGGATGTTCACATCAGAAAACGATGACATTTATGGAGCACTACCTATGTGCCAGGTGCTAGGTGAAGTAGTTATATTAGTTGTGATATTCAATCATCTGTTTATAGAAGAGGACCGTGGAGCTTAGAGAAGTGAGATTAATGCTCTGAAGGACAGAGTTTGATCTGAACGTAGGCATTCTGACTTTGAAACTGTATTCTGTTGCCACCCGAAAATATAAAAATATGATTGCAGGATTGATTTAACATTTCCCATACTAGACACTTACTAATCTTTTAAAACAAACATGTAACTTGTACCTATGCATCATAGTTCATTAGATTTTCTTTTTTGAGACAGAGACAGAAACAATGATTTGTTGTTCCACACTTATTTATGAATGCATTGTTTACTTCGTGTATATGCCTTCTCCGGAAACCAAACTGCAACCTGGGCAGTCTAACCACCTGAGCTCCCTGTTTGTTGAAAGTAGGGATTCTGTCAGGCATATGTATCTCCCATAATGTCATATAATTACCTTCAGACATTCAATGAATGCAGATAAAACATATAAATCATGTATATAGCCACAAGAGAAAAAGTGACTTTTAGGCATTTGAGAGCTTAATACCTGTAATTATACAACACAGTGTTCATTCCTTTTGTTATTTGCCTCTGAATTTTATTTGAATTGTTGATATTGCTGTCCAACCCTGAAGGTTTCTTATATAAACATCTTTTCACTATTATCATTTTGCAATCATTAAGCACAAAGTCTCTGTTTTATGTAACATATTTAAATATATTTTGTATATTTAAAGAGACAAGTATACTTCACTCCAAAAAACATAATAGAATTTATAAAATTTCCTTAGTTCCCTTCTACTGATGTCATTGAAGACAGATTAGAAACAATAATAAAAAGTAAACCTTTTAGATTTCCTCAATTCATTTTCTGAGAGTGCATGATAATAATCAAATCAGAGTGAATTAAAAGTTCTTAAATGTGACGGGGAAATAACTTTAGTTGCTGTGGGCCAATTTTCCTAATGAACTGTCTTTTCTCACTATATATTGATAAACTTTGAGAAAACAATGTCTTATTAGCATTAAAAATGGTTTTGATTACTAAAAATATTGTCTGTTCATCAGTAAGTAAATTACTTAACTTAAATAATTCCATGCACATGTTCAACTTTGAGTGATGTTGAGTAAATTCTGTTTTGAATTTTTTTCTGATTTTATTTCTATCCCTCATTCTCCATAAAAATAATATTTGGGTAATATCATAATATGATATTAATGGCACTATGGAAGGTGTTCCCCAAATAGCAGCAAGTATTAGTTAGAAGTAGTTGTTGGCTTGCAAACATGGTTTTCTGTGGAAGATAGAGATGTACCATTAGACAACGGGTGAGGACCATTTTCGGTGGCACTGGGTTCAGTTCATGAAGCAAATGGTTGCGGGGCGTAAAGCTGGGGAAATATTTTAAAAAGTAACTTTGGAATCGTGGTCTGTCTTTTCACCAAGGACCATGATATGGCCAGGAGGAAAGATAGCAAATAGGATATGGGGGGAAATAATCTACATACACCCACATTTCATCCCCAAAAAGTATCACCAAGCACCCTTTGCTATAGTCCTAATACTATTAGCAATACTAATATTACTTCCCAGTTATCCAGTTAATAAATTCCCTGGATTGGCATAGGGATATACCTGTAATACTCATCGATATTAAACATCCTCCCAATGGGGAAATTCATGCTGAGTTCTGAAAAGCTGATTTACAAATAAACTTTTTAAGCAAAATCTCCCCCATAAACTTAGAAAGTGCACACACCCAGCTCACTTGGAGAATTTCTTTCCCGGCACTTTCATATTTACAACTCCGAGAGGACCCTGTATTCAGATTCCCCAGTGTGAGAGGGATGGGCTGCTCACACTGAGATAGGAGTGCAGCTTTAGTATACACGATTTACCTATTTTTGTGACTGCTGTTTTGAACCAGAACAGTCAAAGAAGTGGTTTAGTCATAGTCATATTCAGATTGTTAATAACAAGGAAGCCTTTAGTTCTCCCAAAATCTAGTACCCTACCCAAATCATCTATCCCTAAAGCTGGACCTCCTTCCCACTATTCTCCATTGTGTGTTTTTTTTTCTAGAAGATTGCTCTGGGGTTCTATCAGAGCAGAAATTACAACAAAGGAGAAAGTTCAGAAGGGACAATGTTGGAGAGGGGATTACATAGAAATGATCTACAACTACTCTATAGAAAGAACAAAAGTTACACAGGGAGTCCATAGATTGGGCTCTCATTGGGGGGTGAGATGGGATGTAATGGCTTAAAAAAGGCATGAGTGAATAAATAAATTCATAAATTATAAAAACAAGTGATTTGGTGATGATGCCATACACTGAGGTACCAGCTTCTGAAGTTCAAAACAACC
The DNA here is from genome assembly GCA_027563665.1 of Antrozous pallidus. Lineage (NCBI taxonomy): Eukaryota > Metazoa > Chordata > Mammalia > Chiroptera > Vespertilionidae > Antrozous > Antrozous pallidus. The sequence goes on from CM050508.1 coordinate 77,058,700, forward strand.
AGCAATGATTTGATACAAAACTTTGAAAATTAAAATGCAGTTTTCCCTAAGAAACGACTTTTTACCTGTCCTTTTGAGAGCTTGTGTTAGGCAAGCTACTTACTGGCTTTTGGCATAATCTAAATCTCTATTCTTTCTTTTCTCCCCAGATGGGAGAATGTGCTCTGTACCCCTTACAGCTAATGCCCTCCAACCTCCACTTACATTTCAATGGGTTCCTAAGTCAGAACTGCTTCTTACATGTGTGTCTTTCTCTCTAGTTCCTGACTACAGAGTGTTACTTATTTTCTTTGGGGTCATATGTAAGAGAAGAGTAGGGGAGAAGCACAGAATGCATCTAATTTAGACATCAATTTGGTTTTTGTAATTTTCTTAAAATAGTTTACACTGTTAATTTTTCTCAAAGAAAGTGTATCTTTCTGTGTAAGTTAGACACGCTGTTTAAGAAACAGGAAAGAAAAAAAGAGAGATGCCAAGAAAAGATGTTATTTTTAACATCAAGCAACACAAAAAAAGGCACGAGGTTATTTCCAGCCTAAAATCAGAAGCTACATTTGAAGCAAAACTCTAGGAGGCCAGATGCTTAACTCAATCTTTTTTTTTTTTTTTAAATTGAGGTAAAATACCCATAACATAAATTAACCATCTTAAAGTGAAAATGAGAAAATTATGACTGTTTCATTTTTGAATCTTGAATTTGGATTTGTCTCCATCTTATCCCTGAAGTGGAAGTGGAAGATGTTGCTAACAAAGAACAATATGCTATTGCTGCTGCTACGTAACAGCAGAAAGGGTTATAGGAGTAGTGAAATAAAAGAAACTAAGTTGGGAAGAGTAAATTTCTGAATCTTTCTATCAGTAAACATCAGGATGTTCAAAACTAAACAAATGCTCTATATCCTCTTGATTTGCCTAGAATTAATGGCATGCTTATCTACCCACACTCAGACACACACTGCACACATGGACTCTGACCTAATGTTGTTACTGAGTGGTGATGATACTGAAATCATCCAACTAGGCCATTTAGTATCTCACTGTCCCTGAACTGCAGTTAAAAATTCCCTATAACTTTCTCTATTGATTAATGGAGATCATTATCTCCCATTTATAGTTTTAATAAATCAGTATTTATTCAGTATCAGGAGGCCTGGCATGAGGTAATGATGCTTTAGAAACACTGACTAAACAAAGAGAGCAATTCTCGCCCTCTGTAATTTTGCCTTTAAAAGAATATACAATATACAATGATGATTTAATTATTTTTTTTTCAGTGAAGTTTGGCACTAAGTGCAGGTGCTTGTAATTTGTAACAGAATCACACTTACATTCCATTATTAAATACACTCCACTTACTCTCAGGGCTTCTCCATAGCAGGCTGCTAAATAAAACAGGACTTGCCTTCTCAATTTTTAATAAGAGTTAACAAATATAACTGATTTAGAATACAAAAAGCGCTCATTATGGAACCAGAAGATATATTCCCTATTGCGTTTATACATAAAAATCGCATAGGTTTTTATTTTTATTTTTATTTTATCAATTAGTTCAATTAGAATTGTGGGAAAACTAAAGTTAAGAATTCAGGTTAATACTGTGTCACTGGATAAACAAATGATGAACAAGAAAGTTGATGTAGCAATCAAACATAAATGCACATAAAGGGCCCACTAAGAATGCAAGTGTCTTATATTCTCCTTCATCAACTGAGAAATGCATTATATTTAAAGCTGTTTATGTGCCTTTTGCCTCAGCAAACCAAATGTCACTGTATGACCAGAAGGTATGTGGGAGCTGAGCCAGCAGTAACTGTGGGAGGTGGAGGGAATATGGTGGAGATTTCTTCTCATTATGCCCATTGATAGTCTAAAGAATAGAAACTATATTTTGTTTTAGGATAAAGGAGGGGATAATTTCATTTTCTTAAATAGTTTTAAATATAAATTTAAATAGTTTCAAAGCAGTGTTTTGTTTTGTTTTGTTTTCTTATAGTAGGTTTTTGGAATCCACTGGTGAGTACCTAACCAGGGTAGTGTGCTTGTCCTGTTGGAGTACAATTAAGCAGTATGGCTAATTCATAATAGTTACAGGAGCCCCCATCCTCACGGCTGGCTTTGTTTCTGACTTTGTGAAGCCTTGGAGACACCATGATACTGCTGGGAAGGAGGAGAATACCCCCGAGTTTTTTATAGGATCTAAAGAGACACTTTTCCAAAGTGGACATACAGGTGGCCAAGACACATGTTAAAAAAGAGACATGTTAACAAAAGACATGTTAAAAAAAATCTCAAAGAGAAATGCAAATTGAAACAACAATAGGGAATCACCTCATACCTATCAGAATGGCTACCGTCAACAAATGACAAATGCTGGTGAGAATGTGGAGAAAAAGGAACCCTAGTGCACTGCTGATGAGAATGCAACTGGTGCATTCATTATGGAAAGCACTATGGAGTTCCCTCAAAAAATTGCATATGGAACTTCCATTTGACTTAGTAATACCACTTCTAGGAATATATCCGAAGAAATCAGAAACACTAATCAGAAAAAAATTTGTGAACCCCAATGTTCATATCAGTGCAATTTACAGTAGCTAAAAGAGCCCCCAAGTGCCCATCAGTAGATGAGTGGATAAAAAAGCAGTGGTTTCCCTAGTAGGTTTGGCTCAGTGGATAGAGCATCAGCCTGTGGATTGAAGGGTCCCAGGTTCAATTCCAAACAAGGGCATGTAACTTGATTGCAGGCTCCTCCCTGGCTTAGGCCCTGATAAAGGCTCATGCAGGAGGCAACCAATCAATATATTTCACTCACATTGATATTTCTCTTTGTCTTTCCCTCTCCCACTCTCTCGAAAAATATCCTTGGGTGGGGATTTAAAAACAACAACAACAAAAAAAAAACAGCAGTACGCCGAAACCTGTTTGGCTCAGTGGATAGAGCGTCGGACTGCGGACTGAAGGGTCCTGGGTTCGATTCCGGCAAGGGCATGTACCTTGGCTGCAGGCACATCCCCAGTAGGGGGTGTGCAAGAGGCAGCTGATCGATGTCTCTCTCTCATCCATGTTTCTGACTTTCTATCCCTCTCCCTTTCACTCTGTAAAAAATCAATAAAATATATATTTTTAAAAAAAGCAGCACAACTGCGCGAGGAGGCGCTCGGAGGCAGACCACGACATCTTGAAGGGGAAGGGCCTGAAAATATACAGCTACGGTACCAGTACCTGCTGGACCGCTGAGGCTCCCGGAGCACCCGTGCCCAGTTGGCCTGGAGGCACGCAGAGCCCAGGGAGCTCTAAAGTCCAGCACGGAAAGGTCAGATTTCCCTAGGGGTACTTTGGGTGCGAAACTGAGGGGGCTGGCAGTCTGGGAGATCTGCACCTTGGAACTCAAAACCTGGAGATCTGCACCTGAAATAAAATGTGTGGCTGTTGGAGCTGGTAAACGTGGGAGAGGGCCCTTTGAGCTGGTGGCAGAGTTAATCCCTGGAGCGCAATCAGTTTGGACCAGACAGAGGAGGGAAAACCGGAAGATTTTGGGAGGGTTCTGGCTGCTAAAACAGCAGTCACCATTAGAGGCAGTATTGTTTAGTTCAGGATAGAGAGGACCAATAGACCCAGAAGTCAATCTAGAAACACTGCCACCCAGGGGCCAAATCACAAATTGACTCCTATGTGACAGGGAATTGATTATATTTTCTCTTCGACCTTGGGAATACAGTCTATTTTCATCTACACTTTAGTATCTTTTACTCTACCTCAATTTCACCTTTATACCACCACTCTCTGGCTAACCTTTCCCTATTTAGTGCCTTGTTTCCCTTACACTTTTCCGGCTTTAGATTTACCTAATTCTTTCCCCTTACCCCCTGTTAAAATTTCACCCCACTGAAATATCTAATCTCTAACCACCTACTCCAAGTGCATATATACCTCTAGCTTCTCTGACTTCACTATCTTAAAGTGTTTTTAGCCCTGTCCTGTTGTTGTTGTTTACTTGACTGTTGATTATATTGATTTTTTTAAGCAGGTTTATGTGATTGATTTGCTTATTCTGTTATTTTGCTTTGTCTTGTGGGGGGGGGTTATTTTTGGTGTTGTTTCTTGTTTTGTTGTCCTCATCTGCATTGTTTTTGAGATAGATTTTTGTTTCTGTGTTCCCTCACCTCTCTTGATATTAGTAGTTGTATGTAATTTGTATCAGTCTCCAAGTACTTGTTGCAGGTTTTGGTTCGGATTAGGGGCTGTCCTATAGGAGTTTTCACCCCACATTTATAATTTACTCCTTTTATTTCTTTTTTTCTTCTCCCCCTTTTCCCATTATCATTTTGGCATTCCTGTCTTTCTTTTTTGTGAGTGTGTGTGTGTGTGGGGGGGGGGTCTCTTTCTTTTTGTGTGAGTGTGGGTGTGTGAGTGTCTGTGTGGGTCTGGGGGAGGTTCTCTTTCTTTTTTCCCACCTATCACCGAATTTGCCTTTCTCTGGCGGTCACCTTTATTTGGAATTACAATTACTTTGACTACATTCCGGTTCAGTGCCTGGTGTGTTGCACCTGGCTGTGTTGTATTTTGTGCCTTTATATCAATGCAGGAGAGTGAGAACTACATAACCAGATACACAGAGAAGAGAGACCATGGGAAGACAAAGAAATAGACCACATATGAAAGAAAAGCAAGGCTCGCCAGAAAAGGAGGTAAACGAAATGGAAGTTAACAACCTATCAGAGAAAGAATTCAGAGAAATGTTCATAAGGTGGCTGAAAAGAATGGAAGACAAATTTGATAATATGAGTAAGAACCAAGAGGAAATGAGGAAGACCCAGGAAGAAATGATGAAGAGCCATGAAGAAATGAAGAGGAGCCAAGAAGAAATGAAGAGGAGCCAAGAAGAAATGAAAAGTGACATTGCTGAAGTAAAGAACTCAATAGAAAGTATTAAGAGTAGACTAGAAGAAGCAGAGGATCGCATCAGTGAGATAGAAGACCAGGTAGGAAAAAATAACCAAGTAGAGCAGCTTCTAGAAAAAAAAATTAAAAAGCAGGAGGAGAGCCTAAGGGAACTTTGGGACAACATGAAACAAAACAACATCCGTATAATTGGGCTTCCAGAAGGACAGGAAACTGAGCAAGGAATAGAAAACCTGTTGGAAGAAATAATGACAGAAAACTTTCCTGATTTAGGAAAGGAAAAACCCACACAAATCCAAGAAGCTCACAGAGTCGCAAGCAAAATAAACCACAAAAGACCTACGCCAAGGCACATTATAATTAAATTGGCAAACACCAATGACAAAGTAAGAATCTTAAAAGCTGCCAGAGAGAGACAGAAAGTCACCTACAAAGGAATCCCCATCAGACTAACAAGTGATCTCTCAACAGAAACCTATCAGGCCAGAAGGCAGTGGAATGAAATTTACAAAGTCATGCAAAGGAAGGGTCTGAATCCTAGAATACTATACCCAGCAAGGCTCTCAATCAAAATTGAAGATCAAATCAGGGGCTTCACAGATAAATAAGGACTAAGGGAATTTGTCACCACCAAACCAGCAATGCAAGAAATGCTAAAGGATCTGCTGTAAAAAGAAATAGGAAGCGAAGAAGGAACACAGGGGTAAAGAACAAAAATGGCAACATATAAGCACCTATCAATAATAACTTTAAATGTGAACGGTTTAAATGCTCTAATCAAAAGACATAGGGTAATAGACTGGATAAGAAAACACAACCCATGTATCTGCTGTCTACAAGAAACCCACCTCCGAAAAAAAGACACACACAGACTGAGGATGACAGGTTGGAAAAAAGTTATTCAAGCGAATGGAAATGAAAAAAAAGCTGGGGTAGCCATACTTATATCTGACAAATTAGATCTCAAAGTGAAGGACATAACAAGAGATAAAGAAGGCTACTTCATAATACTAAAGGGAGCAATTCAACATGAAGAAATAACTCTTGTAAACATATACGCACCCAATACAGGAGCACCCAAATATATACAAAAACTCCTATCAAGGGAGAGATAGACAGCAATACAATCATAGTAGGAGACTTTAATACCCCATTATCACCATTGGACAGATACTCTAAACAAAATATCAGTAAAGAAACATCAATCCTCAATGACTCACTGGACCAGATGGAATTAATTGACATATTAAGATCATTTCACCCCAAAGCCACAGAATATCCATTCTTTTCAAGTGCCCATGGGTCATTCTCAAAGATAGACCATGTGTTGTGTCATAGGCAAAGTCTCTCCAAATTCAAGAAGATAGAAATCATATCAAGTATATTCTCAGATCACAGTGGCATAAAGCTGGAAATCAACTACAATAGAAACAATCCAAAGAAATCGAACACATGGAGACTAAACAGCATGCTATTAAACTATGACTGGGTTACCAGAGAGATTAAGGAAGAGATAGAAAACATCATGGAAACAAATGACAATGATAGCACAACAATCCAAAATCTATGGGATACAGTGAAAGCAGTTCTGAGAAGGAAGTTAATAGCTATACAATCCTACTGAAAAAAACTAGGAACAGCGGCTATAAATTATCTAACCCAACAACTCAAAGAGTTAGAAAGAAAGCAACAAGAAAAGCCCAGTGTAAGCAGAAGGAAGGAAATAGTAAAGATCAGAGCAGAAATAAATGACATAGAGACCAAAGAAACAATACAGAAGATCAACAAAACCAAGAGCTGGTTCTTTGAAAGGATAAACAAGATTGATGAACCTCTAGCCAGACTCACCAAGAAGCAAAGAGAGAGGACCCTAATAAATAAAATCAGAAATGAAAGAGGTGAAATAACAGCAGACCCCATTGAAATACAAAGGATTGTTAAAAAATACTATGAACAACTCTACTCCAACCAACTGGATAACCTGGAGGAAATGGATATGTTTCTAGAAAAATATAACCTCCCAAAACTCAATCAAGAAGAATCTAAACAACTCAATAGACCAATAACTGTGGAAGAAATTGAAGCAGTCATCATAAAGCTTCCAGCAAACAAAAGCCCAGGGCCAGATGGCTTCACAGGGGAGTTTTACCGAACATTCAAGGAAGAACTAAAACCTATACTCCTCAGTCTATTCCAGAAAATTCAAGAGGATGGAACACTTCCAAACTCCTTCTATGAAGCTAGCATCACCCTAATACCAAAACCAGATAAAGACGACACAATGAAAGAGAATTACAGGCCAATATCCCTCATGAATATAGATGCCAAAATCCTCAATAAAATTCTAGCAAATGGGATCCAGTAGTACATCAGAAAGATCATGCACCACGACCAAGTAGGATTTATCCCAGGAATGCAAGGATGGTACAATATCCGCAAATCAATAAATGTGATACATCACATAAAGAAATTGAGAGATAAAAATCACATAGTCATATCAATTGATGCAGAAAAAGCATTTGACAAAATCCAACATCCTTTCTTAATAAAAACTCTCAATAAGGTAGGAATAGAAGGATCATACCTCAACATAATAAAAGCCATATATGATAAACCCACAACATACATCATACTCAATGGGCAAAAACTACAACCATTTCCCCTAAGAACAGGAACAAGACAGGGTTGCCCACTTTCACCACTCCTGTTCAACATAGTACTGGAAGTTTTAGCCGTTGCAATTAGACAAGAAGAAGAAATAAAAGGCATCCAAATTGGAAAAGAAGATGTTAAGCTATCCTTATTTGCAGATGACATGATATTGTACATAAAAAACCCGAAAGACTCCATAAAAAAGTTAGTAGACTTAATAAATGAGTTCAGCAATGTTGCAGGCTACAAAATTAATGCCAAGAAATATATGGCATTTCTATACACTAAGAGTGAACTTACAGAAAGAGAGACTAAGACTAAAAAAGCAATCCCATTTACCATCACACACAAAAAAATTAAGATACCTAGGAATAAACTTAACTAAGGAGGTAAAAGATCTATTCGTGGAAAACTACAGGACACTGAAAAAAGAGATAGAGGAAGATGTAAACAGGTGGAAGAACATTCCATGTTCATGGATTGGGAGAATCAACATAATTAAAATGTCCATACTACCCAAAGCAATCTAAAATTTAATGCACTCCCCATTAAAATACCAATGGAATATTTCACAGACCTAGAAAGAACTCTCCAAAAATTCATCTGGAACAAAAAAAGGCCCCGAATAGCCACAGCAATCCTGAGAAAGAAGCACAAAGTCAGTGGGATTTCAATACCAGATTTCAAGCTGTATTACACAGCTCCTGTTCTTAAAACAGCCTGGTACTGGCACAAGAACAGACATATAGATCAATGGAATAGAATAGAGAATCCGGATTTCAACCCAATCCACTATGCTCAATTAATATTTGACAAAGGAGGCATGAACATAAAATGGAGTCAAGACAGTCTCTTCAATAAATGGTGTTGGGAAAATTGGACAGATACATGCAAAAAAATGAAACTAGAGCACCAAGTTACACCATACACAACAATAAACTCAAAATGGATACAGGACTTAAACATAAGATGGGAAACCATAAAAACATTAGAGAAATATACAGGAAATAAAATCTCAAACATAAGCCAAAAGAACTTCTTCGATGATACTGCTCCTAGGGCAATGGAAGCTAAAGACAGAATAAACAAATGGGACTACATCAAAATAAAAAGCTTTTGCACAGCCAAAGAAACCATCAACAAAACAACAAGAAAAACCACTGTATGGGAGAACATATTTGCAAATGTTATCAGTGATAAAGATTTAATCTAAAGCATCTACAGGCAACTCAAACAACTCAATAAAAGGAAGACAAATGATCCAATAAAAAAAATGGGCAACAGACCTAAATAGAATCTTCACGAAAGAAGACAAAAGGAAGGCCCAGAGACATATGAAAACTTGCTCAAAGTCACTAATTATCCGAGAGATGCAAATCAAAACGACTACGCGGTACCATCTCACACCGGTCAGAATGGCTTACATCAACAAATCAACAAATGACAAGTGCTGGCGAGGATGCGGAGAAAAAGGAACTCTCGTGCACTGCTGGTGGGATTGTAGACTAGTACAGCCACTGTGGAGAACAGTATGGAGATTCCTCAAAAAACTAAAAATGGAGCTCCCATTCGACCCAGTGATGCCACTTCTAGGAATATACCCCAAGAAATTAGAAAGGCGAATTAGAAAGGATATATATACCCCTATGTTCATAGCATCACAATTTACCATAGCTAAGATTTGGAAACAGCCGAAGTGCCCATCAGCAGATGAGTGGATTTAAAAACTATGGTACATTTACACAATGGAATACTACGCCGCAGAAAAAAAGAAGGAGCTCCTACCATTTGTAACAACATGGATGGATTTGGAGAGCATTATGCTAAGTGAAATTAGCCAGGCAGAGAAAGACAAATATCACATAATCTCACTCATTTGAGGAATACAATCAATGACATAGACTGATGAACAAGAATGGATCCAGAGACTGAGAAAAGTCCATCAGATTGTCAAACCTCAGGGTAAGTGGCAGGTGGTGAGAGTAAGTGGAAAAGTCAATATACTTGAACTCTTGAACTGAGGTAAGTGATTTGTGTTTTTACATCCCTGACAAAGTTTATATAAAGTTATAAAAAAATGGCAGCTAGTCTGACATTGAATTGACATGGCCTAGAGCTTGTCATATCCTATGGAGACCAGTCCTTAGGCTAGGCCCTGCTTAACCTCCCATGACACCATAATACCCTTACATGATATTATTCTACAATGTCATTATAATATTTGATATTTGACAACAGCATATTATACAATTATCCCAAATAAACTTACAAACTAATTCCTTGAATGTTGGGCAGCAACTTAAAAAAGGATAGGAAAGAAATTAACCCCTTTCAGAAGGAATTAAGGCACTGGGAAGGCATCTGAGCATTCTATATTGGTCCTTCTTGCCCTCTCTGCCAAGAGGGACCTTCTTGTTACTATCCAAATACACACAGCTGACGCCTGAGTTTTCAGTTCCAGCTGTGGCTGAAGCCTCTGGGCAGCTGGCACCATGGATCTGTATCTCGACCAATGGTGTGAACTGGGCCCTCTCTGGAGAAGAAACCTGGGTCCCCCGAGATATGTGATCAGTACCGGGACCCCGCCAGCAGGCAAGGAGACCCCAAGGCAGGTACTGGACATGGAGGCCACAGGGGGGCATAGACTACAAAGGAGACAGAACTGAACCTGACATCACCCTGTTTGGCCCCGGAGGATGGCTGGTTAGCCAGAGACGGGTAAGATTCCTCAGGGAAGGAACAACCTAAGACAGGCACAGTCGCAGAGGGGCCAACAGGAGAGAACTAAAAGGTCAACAGAGGTGGGGCACAGACCCTCATCCACAAACCTTGCAGGGGTTTGATTCTCACCCCTCCTGAGGGAGGTCTCCTACCCCCACGGCTGCTTCGCCTCCCGCACACAACTCATACGGGGACCCAGGTGGCAGACAGAGACTCGGTCAGCAATAGCTGCTCTATATCTAAATTCAGTCTATTACCAGGAATGCTCAGGACCTACTCAAAATTGCAAATATTCCTTTCCACTAGTATCACAGGATAAACTATGATTTCTGCTTGAGTATTAAAATTGACAGGAAAATAGTAATCAAGTTTTCAGATTAATTTAAATTGGCCAATTGAAATATGAGAATACTCAAGAAAATTATAGTGTACTGGACAAAAAGCTTTTCCTAAAACATTAACTAAAAAATCTATTAGTAGTTTATCTCACTGTAAAATTGCCTAACATCCAAAGAACCTAAAGCAGTCATATTTGTGTGCAAAAATTAAAATTTAAAATTACCAAGACTGCAATATAAAATTTCCAAAAGTCCCCATTAATCAAAAAAGGGGAGGGGACAGCGGGGTAATATCATGTAAGGGAAAAAAAAATCAAGTAAGTAAAATACATCTAGAAAATTCTTACTCCAGTAAAGTAAATTCCATTTGTAAAAACAATTGCAGGACACTCATGAAAAAACACACATGGTGTCAAAATAAGCCAAAGGAAAATCATTTAGGCAAAAATTAAAAAGAATCCCAAGTCTATTTTGCATAGAGGATCCCTTTGTTAACTTTTGGTCGAGAATGTGTTTGTGTGTTTTCAGAGAACAACTCCAAGATCATGTGGGTTCCTGTGACTGTGAGGAACTGATTGATCTGTTCCAGTCACGAGGATGGTCCAGAGATGGGGGACACTGACGACACCTTGCCATGCTAGCAGTCGGCAGCTGTGCATGTCTGCAGGCAGCCCAGGACCAAACCAGAGAGGATGGATCTTGCATTGACACGATGTGTCCACCATCTGGATACCATTGCTGACTTATACACATAAAGAATTATTTGACACTGAAACTGGGACTCAGAACAGTTGGACATTGAAACTGAGACTGAAACATTTTTTGTTCTTATACATTTATTTCTAGTATGCAGAGGCAAGATATTTTTGAAGAAAAGAAACAGGGGAGAGTGATTGATATAGAGGCAGGATGGCCTTGAACAGGCTGTCAAGCTACAGGAGAAGGCTTGGGTGGATGGGAGGCAGATGCGGGGGTAGATCAACTGAAGGACTTGTATGCATGCATATGATCATAACCAATGAATGAAAGACACTGGGGCGGGGAGGGCGGGTAGCTGGGGATATGTGCTGGGGGGTAGGGGAGGCTGGGGGGAGGATAAGGGGGAGGGGGAAAGGAAAACATGTACTACTATTATACTGCAAAAAAAAATAAAAAAAATAATTAATTTTTAAAAAGCAGCATTTCAGTTACACCATGAAATACTATGCAGTAGGAAAAAGAAGGCTCTGTTACCATTTGAAACAGGATGGAGGGACCTGGAGAGTATTATACTAAGGAAATAAGCCAGTCAGAGAAATACAAGTATCACATGATTTCACTCATAGGTGGAATTTAAGGACAAAATAACCTGATTAACAAAATAGATCCAGAGACATAGAAGCATGCAATGGACTGCACAGAGAAAGTGGGGATAGAGGAGTAGTGAGAGGGGAGAGAACAAACAAAGAAGTTGTATGCATATATGCATACATAGCTCACGAGCACAGACAATAGTGTGGGAGGCCTAGAGCCTAGGGCTTGGGTGGAGGTAGGTTAGAAGGGGTCAGTGGGGAAAAAAGAGTAACATATGTCATAATTTCAACAATAAAGTTTTTTTAAAAAATAACAAAAATGTAATTGATATACAATTGTGATATTTTAGGGCAACCTATCTTGGACCCCCAAAATACTCTAGAGACTATAACAAACCTTTTGATGTTCCAAAGTCTTTAAATCCCTAGCTCTTACAGCTTGATTTTCACCCTAAGCATCTCTAAGCAGTCCCTTTGCATGGCCCTTTCCAGCCCTTGACAGACTTGGTGGATGCTTCTTCAACATATTTCTGTCTTATTTTATTCTCAAGCATTGGGAAGAAATCTGTAATCCTTGGACCCTAAAAGTTATCAGCAAGGATTATCCCTACAACTACTATATTTTTTTAGTAGATGGTATATATAAAATATTATTCCAGAATTTTATGCTGTAGCAAAAGAATGAGATCTATAATCTCATGTAATAGGAGTGGGCAAGTGATAATCAATTATATGAACACCTGTCTGTGTCATATGATAAGCATTTTTTTTGTGTGTGGAAAGAAAGGTAAAGTGAGAGAGAGGTATGGTCTGCCTGTGGAAGGTGTTATTTTAAATAGGGTGATGTAAAGTAGGGGTTCTTAGAACAAAGGCTGATGGGTGTGAGGGAGAAAGGCTAATGTATAGGGGTAATGGCATAGGAAGGGAAGCATAAAGATATGGGACAGAGGGCATAGATGAATTAGGCCTGCTGGTCTCCTGCCAGGTAGTGGTCAGGGTAGAGGGATGTGACTCTTGCCAGTGATAGTCAGAACTGGTTATTCTCAAGAAATTCTATTCTACAAAAACACACAACTCATGGGCATGATTCTCCAATGCTTTAACCTCAAGAACCGTCCTGATACACACTCTCATTATTTCCCTCAGTACATATACCTCATTTTTATTTCTCCACTTCCTATCTAGTCATAAACTAGCCAGGAAATGCTCACCATCCCTATGGTTTACAGCACCTTTGATTCTCCAGCCTTACTCTCCTCTTGGGCAGCAGCACACTGAATCCTGGGATCAAGACTGCCACCAGCCTTGATTGCAGCAACAGCCTCTAGGCCCTGCAGTCTTGGGGCTACTGCAAGTCCTCCACAGAGCCTCCTATGCTCAATGAAAACAGCAGGCCAGACCATAACTCTTCTCTTGTTGGAATCCTTTGATGATCCCCCATTATGCAGGACAGAGGAAAGTCTCTTCATAGTGATATTCAAAGTTCAACATCAACTCACTTCAGCCAATATCCGAGGGAGTTCTCTGTGTCTTTCCGCCTCTTTCTTCATGCTGTAACTACAACAATCATTTTGGAGTCCCACTCTTTTTCCTGGCTCTCATTGCACTGCTTTTCTTTTCCTCCTCCATCCCCTTCTGGAAAATTTTCTACACTTCTTCCAGCCTGCATGAGGACTACAATACCAAGCTGTTGGAACTCCATATGCTGACAATTGTCATCAAACCATACCCAATTATATTATATTTACTCTTAACTATAAGCATATGTCTGCTCCATTCCACAACTAAAGAAACAAACAAAAGCAAACAAGCAACAATAAAACAAAATTGCTAATACTGTTTAAATCAAATGAATGAATAACCATCTTTGGCACTGGAAAAAGTGTAAGGATAAGAGAAGGGATAAAATGGGAAGGAAATATTGAGTTGGATCCTGATATTATAGAGGAAGCTGTATAATACTCTAAGATATTTATTAAAATGATCTGGATGAAACAGACAAGATAATATTAGTGGTCACCGTGGTTTTTAATGAGCAGAGTTTCTTAAAAGATAATAAACAATGGCTTGCAAATGACAGCACCCATCAAATTTATTATTTTTTATTTAAAATGTATTTTATGGAGCTCCTGCTATGAGTCCAACAACTTTCCAAGAATTGGCTATAAAATGGTGAGCAGGAAAATACACTGTTCTTGCTTTCATGGAGTTTAATATCATATGAGTGAAACACACATAAAATGAACAAACACAATAAGATTTTGACTCTGAAGAAAAACAGGTCTTTTGAGAATAATCAAAGAATCTGACTTAAACTGTCAAGAAAGACACAGCTGAGAAGAGTTAATTGAACCAAGAGCTGAAGATGTTAAGAGTTAACTGGATTGATATTAAAACCAGAGAGGAAAACTAAGTGTGTGTGTGGCTGGGGGAGTGAGGGGGGGCGGTATAAGTGCAAACAAAAGGCTCTTTGAACAGAGTAGAAAAAAAAAAGAAAGGGACCTAGAATAGTGGTATGCCATGGGAGGGCAGGGCGAGATATTAACTTCCACTGAGCCTGTATTATGTGTTAGATATGGTGCTAAAAGTTTTTCACATTATATTTTACTGTAATAATGACCAAAACATGAGAAAATGTACTTACTTTCCCCATTTTTTTCATATAGTGGAGATATATAAAAAGTTAAGAAATTTGCCTGTAGTCTCAGCTAATTAGAAACTACAGACCACACATCTCTCGAACTGATACTCCAGAGGGACAGTGAGGTCAGACAATCATGGCTCATTCAGTTTTGGGGCTCCCAGAATGGTTGTTGCTTGAATAAATTTCTACCCATTTGAATTTGAGAGGAGTTTTCCACCTAATACCTGTGTCCCATCTCCCATAAAAGGTGAAACTGGAAGGGTAAAATGTAAGGTGCCTCTGCCATATTCATTTAAGATATGGTCTCAATTTCTTGCCAAAGAGGGCTTGCTGGTGCTCAGGAGCAAGACATAGAGGTTTTAATGCATTTTATAATGTTTCTTTGAAAACTGGATTTGGTGGAATTCAGTATGTACAGATAACCTGCCAGCATCTTGCTCTCCCCATGCCTTCCTAAAGCAGGAGATTCCTGTTCCCCAACACAAGAAGGGACAGCTTGAGAGATTGGGAGGGGCCAGTGGAGCGGGTGCCAGTGGTGGCTTCAGCTGTCTCCCCTTCACAACATAGTTGGCAGTGAGCACTGCATCTGGATAACAATGCCCATGTTTCATGAACTCACTCTGGAAGAAATGGCTCTTGACCTGGCCTCAGTTTGTCTTGAAAAGGATAAGATATATCTTTACTGTCCCGACACACCAAAGAAACAGGATACACTTACTATCCAGATAAGTCAAGGATTCATTTCAGGGATGGTGACTGGCGCTCATAACAAAGTAAGGAGAGAGAAGGGTTTATGAAATCTCCAGAGCTGAGATACCCACCTACACTGGCAATCTCTATGACTTGGCCATTTGCAGCTCTTACGCATGTCTACTGCCTGGGCCATCCTGAGGCTGGGAGGATGCCCAGGCAGG
The DNA here is from genome assembly GCA_027563665.1 of Antrozous pallidus. Lineage (NCBI taxonomy): Eukaryota > Metazoa > Chordata > Mammalia > Chiroptera > Vespertilionidae > Antrozous > Antrozous pallidus. The sequence goes on from CM050508.1 coordinate 77,074,163, forward strand.
CGATAGAGGACCAGTTTCTCCTTCTTGTACACGATCTTTTCTTTATATGGAGGCTCCATTTCGCCAGGTGCTGGCAAACATTTCTCTTGCTGATCTCACCTTTTCCCATCTTGAATTTTCTTTACTGAAGGAACAGTTACACTAAACACTTGCATTTTCCCTCTAGCCTTTCCTTTTAAAATATTTAGAAGAGGAAATGATCCATGTTACGTAAACCTCAGTCGTTCTGCAATGAGGAGTAAAAAAACAACAGTAATGGTGTTTAAAGAACAGAGAAAATAAGTGATAAAAATAATTTCAAATACCATCTATGCTTAAAATATTTAAGTGCAAAGCTTTTCAACTTGGATAAACAACTGGTGTCAGGAAAAACACAAATCCCAGGGAAATGAGAAATCATTCCTGTACAGCATCTCTCTTTGAGAACTGTGGGAGAGGAGCACTTTCTTTTCAAACACCAGAGGGAAAGGGGGGAAAATGCTGCTATTAAGGTTACATGGTAAATCAAATTCTGCATCTCCCAAGAATTACTCCAAGTGAAGGCGAACACATTTTTTTTTTCACTAAGTACTCAAAACCTATCAACAGGAACACGTTTCTCCCTCAGATTCATTGTTAAGTCAGTTTCACTGCATGGGAAGCAGATGCTTTCGGGAGCTTAAAAGCTGCTTGACAGACACATTACTAAACGTTCTTAAAAACAAAAAGCAACAAACAAAAAAGCAGCTACCATGTCTACCTGTGAAGTTCAGTATTAAGACATTTGCTGTGTGCCTGGCTTGGTTGTTCAGTCAGTTGGAGTGTCATCCAGTATAATAAAATATCGCTGTTCAATTCCCAGTCAAGGGACATACCGAGGTTGCTTGTTCGATCCCTAGTTAGGAAACAACTGATGGATGTTTTTCTCTCTTCTCTCTCTTTTTCACTCTCTCTCAAATCAAAGAAACAGGTGAAGATTAAAAAAAAAATAAACAGCTCTCCCCGATTTGGCTCAGTGGATAGAGCATTGACCTGAGGACTAAAGGATCCAGGGTTCAATTCCAGTCAAGGGCATATGCCCAGGTTGCGGGCTGGATCGTCAGTAGGGTGCATGCAGGAAGCAGTTATCAATGATTCTCTCTCATCATTGATGTTTCTACCTTTCTTTCTTCCTCTCCCTCCTCTCTGAAATCAATAAAAATATATATTTAAAAAAATGGCAAAAGTGTTTACTATAAAAAATCCCCATGTAACAGTGTTTTTTTGTTTGTTTTAATGACGTGAAGATTGTTTTATTTTACTTATGGATCCTGTGTCTCAAAAGTTAAACCATTTTTGTACGTATATGATATGTATGTTACAGTTATTGAACTCAAAGTGAATGATGCCTTTTAACTCTTAGCCCTGAAACAAACGGAAAAAAAGTAAACTTTCTCTAACTAGCTTGGTGATAAAATGTAAATTTGTACTGCGGGTTTAGAGATAGATTTACCATCACTAACATTTACTGCCAAGTCACTAAAAAAATAGAGCAAAAGTTCCCTCCAGAGTGGACAGGGAGAGCTGGGAGTTCAGGCAATTATATATGCTCATTCAGATTTGGCACTGTAGGAACTTGGTTGTTGCTTGAATAAAACTTTACACTTTTATATTTAAAAATTCAAAACAAAATTTAAAAAAAGCAAAAACTTTAGGTTTCAGTGATGAGTGCTTTTTCAGAATGGTCCCTGGTACTACTGATTGTAAAAGCTGGTATTGATCTGGGGCTTACTAAAATTTTATGCACAGGCATTCATGAATCTATTTATACTTCACATCAAATAGAGTAAAGTTCCCCCAAAATGTATACATATTTAACAGCTGATAGCTCAATTGAGGTTTCTCTCTTTTCAGATTTAACCCATTGAAATTAATAATTATTCAAAGTGTGTATACGTTTTTGGGACACCCTGCATATTATATTATATTTACACTAGAGGCCCAGTGAATTCATGCACCTGTGGGATCATGCCAAAACCAGCTCTCCAATATCCCCCAAGGGGTCCTGGATTCCGAGAGGGCACAAGCCAGGCTGAGGGACCGCACTGGTGCAAGATCAGGGCCAGGGAGGGCACAGGAAGTTGGCTAGTCATGGAGGAAACACAGGAGGGCTCCAGCCCATCTGCTCAGTTCCAATCGGCCAGACCCCAGCAGCAAATTAACATACTGGTTGGAGCATCTGCCCCCTGGTGGTCAGTGCACATCATAGCGAGCTGTTGGGTGGCCTTAGAATATCATTAGCATATTATACTTTGATTGGTTGAATGGCCAACTAGATGACTTAATATACAAACTTAGCATATTAAGCTTTTTTTAAAAAAATACATTTTTAACTGTTTTTTTACAGGGCGGAAGGGAGAGGGATAGAAAGTCAGAAACATCAATGAGAGAGAGACATCGATCAGCTGCTTCTTGCACGCCCCCTACTGGGGATGTGCCCGCAGCCAAGGTACATGCCCTTGTCAGAATCGAACCCGGGACCCTTCAGTCTGCAGTCCGACACTCTATCCACTAAGCCAAACCGGTCTCGGCAAGCATATTAAGCTTTTATTATTTAGGATAGTATCCTAGATAATAAAAGAGTAATATGCAAATTAACCATCACTCTGCTATGTGCACTAGCCATGCCCACCAGCCTATCAGGAGCAAGTATGCAAATTAACCCAACCAATATGGCTGTGGCCACAGAGCAAGCAGGAGAATTGGGTTTCCCCAGCAATGGAGGAAGCCAAGCTTTCCCCACACCCTGGCTGGCCAAGGCCTCCACTGAAGGCTATAACGTTTCAATTATAGAAGATAAATAAATCCCCCAAAAATGACAGCAGCCATGGACCTGTAGAGAGAAGGAAGCTTGAGTTGCCCTCGGTGGTAGAGGAAACCAAGCTCCTGCAACCCTGGCTTACCTTGGGCTCCACTCAAGGTTATAAAGTTTCAATTATAGAAAATAAATAAATCCCAACAAAAATGGCTGTGACCACAGAGCAAGTAGGAGGCTTGGCTCTGCTCAAGGCTACAAAGTTTGAATTGTAGAAGATAAATAAATCCCAGATACCATGGCCTCCTCTTAGGTCGCTGGGGGGCGTGGCTGGCCTGCAAACCACCACAGGCTCCTTGCCCAGGCTGCCCAATGCCCCAATGGAACCACCACCCTGATCTGGATACCCTTCAGGGCAAACCAGCTGGCCCCCACCCATGCACCAGGCCTCTATCCTATCTAATAAAAGAGTAATTTGCATATGGACCATCACTCCAACACACAAGATGGCTGCCCCAATATGGTTAAAGATGGATGCCCCCATGTGGACACAAGATGCCTGCCACAAGATGGCCAACAGAGGAGGGCATTTGCGATGGACCAGGCCTGCAGGGAAGGGCAGTTAGGGGTGACTGAGCTGGCAGAGGAGGGAAGTTGGGGGTGACTGGGCCTGCAGGGAAGAGTATTTGGGGGGACTACAGGGGAGGGCAGTTAGGGGTAACTTGGCCTGCAGGGAAGGGAAGATAAGGGCTAACAGGCTGGCAGGGGAGCAGTTAGGCATCAATCACACTGGCAGAGGAGTGGTTAGGGGGTGATCATGCTGGCAGGCAAAAGCAGTTAGACAATAAGACAGGCAGGCAGGTGAGTAGTTAGGAGCCTGCAGTCCTGGATTGTGAGAGAGATGTCCAGCTGCCCGATCCTACTAGGATCAGGCCTAAACAGGCAGCTGGACATCCCTTTATGGGTTCCAGATTGGAGAGGGTGCAGGCTGGGCTGAGGGACACACACCTCCATGCATGAATTTTGTTTACTGGACCTCTAGTTTATCATATATATATTTCTATTTATACTGCCAACCAAGTGAAAAAAACACCCTGCTTTGTAAGGTGCTTGTACCACTGCTTTGCCCTGGTCCATAGCTACAACTATGCTCTTAACGGTAGTGGCTCTGGACTCTAGTAGAGCCTCCAACTTACATGAAAGTAGACACAGTGGGTTTTCTCCCCAAGCTTCAGTGATCTCACCTGGCATTATTCCTACTCTTAGATGGTCAGGGTGCTCCAAGAGTGTGCAATCCTCATATATCATTTCATAAAACCCCTTTAAGAGATAACATGGCAGGAAATCTGGCCTGAGCATCAAAATATCGATGCGTACCCTGTACCTTATCAGGTGGGGAATAGGGGGCTGAAGAATATTTGGCAGAATGATGCCAGCAGCATTGAATGCTCCAAATAAGTTTGAACTCTGAATCAGATATCACTGGACATACTTCTACCTACTCAGTGTTTACTATCCATAAATTTAGATCCATTTAGAAAAGACTGAGAGAGAACACCAACAATGAAAAGTAAAAATTGAATAAATGGATAGATTAAAAAATAAATTGTATCTAGGAGAGTTATTTTCTCTGTTTTCCTTTGAGTAAGATTTTAATATTACTCCATGTTTGTGGACTCCAACAAGCTGAGCCCTGGGTTATTGGTCCATAAACAGAGGAATGTATTCATGCTCAGACATGTTCCTCTGTTTTCTTATGAGCTTCCCTTTCCGATGTCTATTCTGAAGGATGGATGTAGACTTCGAATATTTTTGTTGGTTCTCCCACGTGTTTAATTCTGCCAGACCTGATTCTCAGCAATTGTGTGTTGGCCATTTCATGCCTAGTATTTAGTATTTTTTGGCTGTGAAGTATAAATAGATCCATAAATGTCCAGAGCATAAAATTTCAGTGACCCCCCAGATCGATATGAGCTTTTATAACTAGTAGGACCTATGATTTTTGTATTAGAGATTCCCACTCCCTCTTCCTATGCCCCTTTTCTTAAAAAAACCTCCCTCTTAAGTTCCTTAATCGTTTCCTCTGTATACCCAGCTCAGTTAAATTTTCTAATTATGTATCAGCAAAGGAGTACAAATAGAGTCTTACCCTCTTTGGAGGTATTTGTACTGAGAAGCATTCCATACCAAGTCCCCTTAAATTTTAACATTATAGATCAATCAATTTCATTGACCCTAAGGATGATATTGCTTCACACATAAGAAGATTTGACTACTTGGGCCAGTAGATTCAGTTATGGTATGTGGACAGCCTTATAAATTTTTTGGCTAGAATTTATAGGTTATTTTATTCTGTTGAGCAGTCATAATTTAAAAAGACACAAGATCACAACTCTCAAGGTTGAGTAATCACTGGTGGTATCCTGACGAGCCCAAATGTCACAATAAGGCTAAGTAGCACCTGCTTTTGACCCAGCTGTCCAGTGTTATTAATAGCTTGACTTAAAAAATGAAAGCAGTAGGGATGTCATTGACAACTTGAGGCCCATATGCTTAATGCAGCAAAACACCTGCCAGGGCTAATTTTTGATTCCAAGTGAAGGAAATCAGCCTGCTTTCCCCCACCTTCCCATCACCCCCACCACACACACAGTTATAAACACATAAATGCCTACTCTGAATGTCACAATGTATCATAACCCTCAGCTATAACCTCTTTTACCTCTTCCACTCTGAACTGCTTGTGATCCAAGGTAAAACAACTGTTCAATTCTTCTGACCTTAGGAGTAAACTCCCTAGTATGCATTACTTTGAAGCCTTCCTCTACGTGGGAAGAGGGGGGAATGTGTGAGGGTGTGTGCATTTGCATGTGCATGAATGTATTAACTGGGCCCCTTGTCTTTTATTATCTCCCTATTTACAAAGTTGAAGTGGAAAGTTTGTGCACTTACAAAGTAGAAACCAAGGAGGATTTTGAAAATCCTATCTAAAGATACTAAGTGGTGTTGCCCTCCCAGTGTGGCTCAGGGGTTGAGCATCAACCTATGAATCAAGATGTCACAGTTCAGTTCTGATTGGGGCACCAGCTTGGTCCCCAGTGGGAGGCCCGAGGGCAGCCATTCAATGATTCTCTCTCATCACTGAAGTTTCTATCTTTCCCTTACTCTCTGAAAATATATTTAAAGATTCTAAATGGTGTCAATGATTAGGTATATAAGAAAATAACCCAAACATATAAACTGTTATTTATCCATCCGTAGTTTTTCTATACAGAGGGGAGAATGGGAAATAAAGATATTTTTCTTAATACAAGATGAAGGTGTCAATGATTAGGTATATAAGAAAATAACCCAAACATATAAACTGTTATTTATCCATCCGTAGTTTTTCTATACAGAGGGGAGAATGGGAAATAAAGATATTTTTCTTAATACAAGATGAAGTAAACTTCTTTCAGAAGTTACTAAAGGTTTGCCTCTGTTCAAACTTATTGGTGATAATGTGATTTTAAAATCATTCACTATGTATGAATCAATTTGAAATAAAAAAGTTGGTAATTTAGGTGACATTATGATATAGTTGAGCAAAAAGAAATTTTTACAAAGATTTTGGTCAAGCCAAAGAATTGAAAAAACACTTAAATTGAATGTGTTGTTGCTTTTTTTTTTTTTACTTGAATAGGTTCTCTATATTTTTGTAAATATGACTGTAGTAATTATTTAATTTTAGTGACAATCTATTACTCTGTCTACTGGTGTGGGGTGTACCGCATTGTAGGGGAAGGGAGAATAGTGGGCTAAGAATGGTGCTAGTGATTCATACTTTATTCTAAGACCTTATTTGAGATTATTTGCTTTTGCTGCTTTCATTAATATGCTTCATTTCCTTCTGTAATATTTGTTTGAATTTTCAATTCATCTTCATTTTCTTGAGTAGTTTAAAAAATTATCCTTAAGACAATTCCAAAAGAGGAGTTCCACATATTTATCAATGATATATGCATTCTATCATTGTACATTCTCCCAAAGTGACAATTTGATGGGGCAAATTTAATTTGTCTACTAGTATCTCTTTTCTATTTAAAAAAATCTTATTTTCCCATTTTATATTTGTTACTTTAAAAATTGAGCATTTCATATGTTTCAAATGCATTTTATATACTGCCAGATGTTGACTACCAAGCTGGGAGAATCTGATTTATTACTATTTACCCTTTCTCTCTTTGAGAAAGAATCAATTCCCTCTATATTCACCATCTCTCCTGTTACCTCATCCAACTAATGCTTATAGGAGGGTTGAAATGGCAATGTAATTTCATGCCAGATTCCTCCAGAATTTCTAATGTTAGAAATGAACTGAATTTACTTTTCTGTGAATTGCAGAGAACTTAAAAGTAGGAATAGGTTGCCTCAGCAAAGACTGTTGGAAGATAATTTCAAAAGTAAATGTCAGATCAATAGTATATTCTGCTGACATTTCTTCCCTTCTGATGCATCCACCTCCTTTAGAATCAAAGCTAGAAGCATAACCAAGGAAGCATTGCATTAACTGTTGGTCTATTTGGAGATCAATTGTTCGCACTACCTGAAAGAAAAAAATTTATTCTCTTTACTTCTATGATCTCCATGACACCTTCTTACTACCGCATTCGCTGTGCATTCCATCCTTTTTCTTTTCTAGTTTTGCCCTGGATTGCTTTATTATATCACTTTCACAGTTACACAAGGACATATATGAAAAAAATGGTAGTGCCCTTAATGATTGTTTTTATATCACAGTTCAATAGCCTCAGTTAAAACTCTGATATTACATTTGTACACTGGATAAAAGGAGCTCAAGATCTTCTCAGACAATAAACATGACAAATCAGGGGCGCTTTTCCTAAGGAAAAGAATGGTGTACACAAATATTCAGAAGTTGAAATAAACATAGTAAAGTAGGGATTTATGAACAACTTAGTAAGGCTTCAAGACAAGGTAAAAACCAGGAAGACACCAGGATATGAGAAATCCTTTATGTCACACTGAAGAACTTGGATTTTGTCCCAATTTCAATGATGAAGGAAGAAATGAGAATATGGCAGTCTGTTTTTTTAGAAAGATGATTATGCCAAAGGATGAATTTTAGTGAGTACCAGATTTTTAGGTTCTAATCTCACTACTTTACCTATCTCCAATAGTTTCATATCCACTAATATATTCAAATTCTACTAGTAATGTCCACTTATAAGTTGTGTGGCCCTTAGAATATTATTCAATTTTCTTATTTGTAAAAAAAATGGGCTTAAAACAATTATAGTTCCCATTATGATATTATTATGACAATTAAAGATATGAAATTTGTTAGTTGTAAGCATATTTTAATTAAATATATTAATTTTAAAATACTTTTTATATATAAGAAACATAGGAGATTAAAATTATTTTATTTTATTTTATTTTATTTGAAAAATCAAAAAGAATTAGAGGAGTCTCATTAGGTTATTGTTTTCTGTTGAGATAAAAGTGGTAGTAGTGATGGGGAGGAGGTAAATTGGGAAGTACTTGCTTGGTGAGTATCTAGCTAGGTTGGGGAAGAGCAGTGGTAGAAGGAGCCTGAGATTACCCAGAAAGAGTCCTAAATTTCTAATCTGGGCAATGCTGGGTGTCCTTTAATGAAATCTGAGCTAGAGAAGAATACAGTTTACATAACCCAGTTCTTTCTATCCTTTCACAGAATATTCTTTAGTCTCTAAAGTGTGCCTGTGCTAGATAGCACAAAGAATAAAAGAGTAAAAAAGATAAGATTTCTGTCTTTCTAAAGTTTAAATTCTAATGACAGAAAAAACTAATTTATATAAACATCTAATTGATGAAACAAACAACTAATTAAGTGATATTCAATTACAAAGATAATTTTATAAAATACGTATTATTTAAAATAATATAGGCAAGAGCCCACCCGACCCGGTCCTGCGTCAGCTGTAGCTCCGCTCACTTCCCTCGGCTGGGCATCTTCGGGAGCAGTGGCAGGAGCACTTCGCTGGTCCAAGCGGGCAACGTGTTAGTGCTTCTAGCCATGTCCTGAGGCCACTGAGAATTTACTGGTGTTCTTCTAACTCAGTTGAGTGATTGTAAGGTTTTTCAAATCTTCTATGTCATTTTTATATACCTAGTACATCAGATGTAGATATTCCATGTGTATGGAAAGCTGAATTTCAACCAACTTTATTCCTAAGATCACCCCTTTCTGGGGCCTTCATCTTTGATGTTCTTCCTTTCCACATTTCAGAAGTGTTAATGACTCTCTCAGTCCTAAGAGCTCTAGTTTTCTAGTTTTCCATTGCCAGATATCTCCAGCACTGCAGTAACTCCTAACCAGTTATGAGGCCACATAACTTATGCCGTAGATAAAAGCAGGAATGGCTAATTTTTTCTCAGAGAGAAAGTCTAGTATTTGTATCATCATGGAAATACTGGAACAGGAACTGCTCTGACCATGCTCCTTCTTGGTGTGTGTTAATGTATGAAGTTGCAGTGAGTGAGAAAGTTAAATATATCCTAATTTAAAAATGCAGATATTTTGCATTTGATTTCTATGAAATGTTGAGAGCTGATTTTAAAATGTTGAGAGCTGATTTTTAAAAAATAATAAAGTGTCTTCCATTATTAACAAATAATATAATATAATATAATATAATATAATATAATATAATATAATATAATATAAAGTAAAACATAGGTAATGTCTTAGCCTAGCTTATCAGGGAGGTTGTGACTTTTAAAATAAAATTCTGATGAAGCCAAGGGTCAAATGTAAGGGCTTCTTATTGGCCAAATAAATATATTTTTAGAAATAATAATAATAAAAATAATGGAGAGCTATTGAAGTTTTTAAAGTAGGAAAAAAGCCCAGTCCTATTGATATATTTAAAGTATCCCTATTGTAGCATTTTATGTGAAATGGATAAAACAGGGATAACAAATGGGTCTATTTTAAAGGTTCTTGTAATAGTTTAGGCAGGAAAGAGTAGGAGTTTGGACTAGCTCAGTAGTTACTGAGATGGATAGAAATAGACAATTTTGAGAACTATTTTATTTTTTTAATATTTATTATTGAAAGTTTTACATATGTCCTCCTTTTCTCCCCACTGGCCTCTTCTAGCCACCCCTGCCCCCTGCCCCAGGCCTTCACCATACTATTGTCTGTGTCCATGGGTTATTCATATATGCTTACAAGTTCTTTGGTTGATCTTGTAACCACACACCCATACACCCATCCCCATCTTCCCTCTGAGATTCAACAGTTTGTTACTTATTTCTATGTTGCTAGATCTATTTTGTTCATCAGTTTATTTTGTTCATTAAATTTCACATATGAGTGAGATCATATGATACTTGTCTTTATCTAACTGGCTTATTTCACTTAGCATAATACTCTCCAGCTCCCTCAAAGCTATTGAAAAATATTTTAGACCTGACATTGTATTTTGCAGCAGATCAGTGGATCACATCTTCCTAATGACAGAATCTCAAAGTTGTCCCTTAATTAAGGTGTGTGTTTTGGAAGGCAGAAAGAGGAAGTATTGCAGGGAAGAGAAGGGAAAGATATATTTCTCATAACAGCAAAGCCACACCCTTTCAGATCTTCATCTCAGGTGTTACAGTCTCTAGATTCTTACCACCTGATTCTATGAGTCAAGCCTGCTGCTTTGCAAAGATTTTCGATAGCACTTATCACATTTAATCACAATGAAAAGTATGTGAGTATGTGTGTGTCCATCTGTACCATTGTACTACGATTAAATATATAATTATATATATTCTTTTCAAAACAAAGGGCAAGTTTTAATGATTGTTGTCTTCAAGAAGCTTTGCACAAGACATGGAATTCTGCAAGTGTCCAGCAATGGTTTGCATGACAAAATGTCCAACAGGCCAGTGACTTGCATCGGTTTCTTCTCTATTACTCTATCTGCCACTGCCCTGTCCCCTTCCCGAATATTATTTCCATTTATCAAAACCACTCAGACCCCATACCCTAAATCTGAGTTTTACTCTCTTGCAAGACTTTTTAGATAAAACTCTTAAATTTGTGATAGTGAAAAAAGCAGTGTCAGTTTTCACAAATTTATTTTTTTAATATATAACCTCAAGGTCAAGTAAGTTCTCTAGTTTACTGATCTCAGGCTTATAATGCTCTTATGGAAAGGAAGAATTATTTCCTGTAATGGGTGGGGTCCTTTTATTGCCATATGATATATTACCCCAAACCCTAGCAACTTAAGACATTTATTATCTCATGGTTTCTATGACTCACGCATCCAGACATGACTTACCTGGTTCCCCTGACTCCAGGTCCCTCACAGGCTACAGTTGAGGTATAGGTTGGGCTTGTCATCATCCCAATGCTCTATTAGGGGAGGGAACACTTCCAACATCATGCACATCGCTGTTGTCAAGCTTCCGTTTTGTATGGGTTGTTGTACTGAGGGCCTCAGTCATTCACTGACATTGCCAGATACTACACTCAGTCTACTGTCATGTAGGTCTCTTCACAGAGCAGTTCAAAACTTCACCTGAACAAACAAGAGCTAGGGGAGTGCAAGCAAGAGGAAAGCCAGTCTTTCTGATCTAACCTCAGAAGTGACATCCCCCCAGGCCCTACCATACATTAGACCTGAGTGTTTAGGTCCTGTCCCCACTCAAAGATGGGGGTTACACACAGTGGGACTACCAGGAAGACAAACTCATTTTATCTGATATGGCCTGTCCTATGTGGTAAACTCTTTATCAGTACTCTGGCTTATCTCCTCAACTCCTTCATAGCAATGTTTTCAGCCTAGGTCATAGCACTTATTGAACAGGCACACTTTAAAATAATATTTTTTCTCATTCCTCTATTTAGCACATATTATTTTCCAAAACTTTAATTCCTTTACTCTTCAGATGCAAATTTATTAAGCACCTACTCTATGCATCTGAAATTGTACTAGTTATTGGAATTTCCAAAATGAATAAAAACTCAGAAACAAGTTTTTAACCTTCACCAAGTTTTATGTGTAATTTTAATTAGCTTCATTTTACAGTGGAAATGCCCACTTAAAACTTAATCTTGTAACAATGTTTTTATAGAAAAATAATTAGTCTTTTGTATAATGTATACTTCAAGAATTATGCTACCAGGTTAGTTATGTGTTTGGGTTTTATAACTTGGCAGGATAAATACCCATTTGAAAATGCATTATTGCTCCTAATTTTGTTGTGCATATTAATGTTCTGTTTATATCATTAAACTGGTTGCACTGATTTAAATTTCTGTTTATAATAATGTATGAACCCAGACTTTTATAGTGGGAATATTAAAATGAGCTAGACCATTAACATGAAATAGTCCATAACAATTGCAATTCTCTCAATCTTCTCTCCCTCCTAATACTATTGATTGATATCATATTAATTTTCTTTTTTAAAAATATGGTTTTATTGATTTCAGAGAGGAAGGGAGAGGGAGAGAGAGATAGAAACATCAATGACGAGAGAGAATCATTGATTGGCTGCCTTCTGCAAGACCCCTACTGGAGAGTGAACTCACCACCTGGGCAAGTGCCCCAATCAGGAATCAAATCGTGACCTCTTGGTTCAGAGGTCAACACTCAACCACTGAGCCATGCCAACTGGGCTCATATTAAATTTCACTAAACTTAAAGTTGTATTCCCTTTGAAAATTGCTATTCTTCTTTACTCTAAAATGTATCATAAATTAATTGTAAAACCACTAAACACATAGCTATAGTATGGAAAACAATTACTTTAAGACAGACCAAAATAATACATGTGATTTCTAGATGTCTATCTACTAGAGTGTGTATCACATTGAAACAAATTCAACTTGTTTAACCAAGAGTCATATGTGCTGGTTCTCCCAAACCTGCCTCTGTCACAATAGCAGTAGCAGAATGTCGAAAGTAAAGAAAGTAAGATGTTATAGATCAGCAGCATAAGGTAATAATGATAGTTTAATGATAACTGAGTGTAACATGAGGAGATAGAAAAGAAAGAGCAGCTACTCTGAGAATTATCTATAGCTTGCCATACAGTTGTCATTTGGTTATTTTTTAAATGAGTTCTACACATATATACAAAAATATTAAAGGTTAATAAATAATTGCATTGTTCAAAAGCTTAGAAATGCTTAACTACTTACCTTTGTGTAAGTGGTAGGTAAAATTAACTTGTGTCACATGAGCACCAACCAATATGAAATGTTTGTTGTTAGCAACTGACTCTCAATCTGGAAGCCAAGGAGTTACACTTACCCGTGAAGGGCAAGGAGAAGGTTTACCAGAGTTCAGTAAATAAAAGTTAACAACTTTCTAGAGTGTCCTTGAAATTAGAGAGAAAAAATAAAACCTAAGTTTTGGGCATAAGAGAAAATACTTTCAAATGATTTTTTTTGTTTGCTTGTTTCATACTACCTAATTTAAGGGCTTTCATTTTCACTCTTTAATAGATTTTCTCTATTTCTTATATGGTTCTTCATTCTTCTGCTTCTGAATTATTACCCAGTGTCAGCCAACCATTTTCAGAGCAAGATCCATGGACAAGTCCTGGATTTACTGGAAAAACTTAATCAGTTACTTCTCCTGTTAGAGGAAAATAGAGTTCACTAGCAGGTTTCACACTTTTCAAAGCACCAAATTCATCTTGTTTGTTCAATTTCATCCCAAGTCCAGACAGACTACAGTATTCAACATCTCTAAAAGCTTCCTGTGCAAAGTTGCTTCAATACCATTTCCTGTTGCTACCCATTCATGTTTCTCTGCAAATTTATGCACAGAAAGCAGATTGGGCCTGATGTGCAGCATCCTGACAACACCTGCCCTCTGGCCCCAGGGCCAGGGTGAGCAGGGTGCTGAGTCATCAAGGCAGTGCACAGGCTGCAGGTCCTAGTCCATACACTCCCCACCACTCACAGTGCTGTGTTCACAGGAGTACATGGGTCATGACACAGCTCCTCTGCCATCCCAGCTGGAGGGGGCCTCAAGTGAGTTTATTTTGATGGAATCAGTTATTCTCCTATGCTCCAGAGTAAACAAAATTGCTACTTTGTGGGGAGGGTGGCGGGCTGGCAATTTTGATAGTTACAATTGGATAGATGAAACTCGAATCCAGTGACTAGAGGCCAGGGATGGTGTTAAACATCCTACAGTGCACAGGGCAGCTCCCACAACAAAGCGTGCCCTGGTCTCAATGGTTAACAGTGCCAAGGTTAAGAAGCCGCAAGCTAGGCCTAAAGTGGACACTGAGAGAAGGGATGGGGGCAGGCAGAGTAGAGAATATGGTGCTTGTGCCCCCTCCTCCAATGCCAATCAGGGAAGGAAGAGGAACAAAGAAGCTCCTTATACAAACAGGGCAAATGTAACTACAGAAGAGACTGATGTCCTGTTTTTGCAACTGCAGCACAAGAAAGAAAGCCCTCAAATATGCTGGGGGACGGGGAAGATCGTGACATCTAGGCATGAGGGGTACTCAGATAATCCCCTTAGCTTCTATGAGCATGGCATAGGGGTGTGAGTTTCCCAAAGTCTCAGAGGGAACTGCAGCAGCTGGTAGAGTGAGTCAATAAATAACTTTAAGTAAAAAGGGGGGGTCACCTCAAATGGGTGCACATGCACTACTCTGGGGGCTCTTAGTGGAGGCTTAATAAGCACCAAGGACAGCACCTGGCTCTGTCCAAGATACATAAACATGAGCACTTGGACTAGCCTAGGCCAGCTCTGGAATCTAACATAACATGCTGTGATTACTACCATGATGCTATTCTAAGGCCTGAAACGTGGCCCTCCTTCCCTCACCACCACCAATCTGTGCTGAACACCACCCCTGGGAACTAACACGCATGGTCCACATCCTGTGATTTTAAAAGTAAAACGGGAGAGAAAAATGGGAGAAGACTCTTAAGGGAAACAATGACATGGAGATGAGCCTTTGAGCACCACTGAAGTGCCCTTGAAGAGCCACTAAGCTCTTCTTAAGTGGCCTGAAAAATTATGTAATTGAACTGAACTTACCGAAAAGCATATACAGTAACTCGTCTGAAAGAGGCTCAAAAACTAGTCAACAAAAATTCTATTTTTACACCTCTGTTATATGGACTGCTGTAATTGTGAAATATCATACCTGTTACAATACCTCTGGTGCTTTTTATTTCTTGACATTGAATAGTAAACTGTAAGAGACATGACCTTCAATATAACTGATCATTACCTTCCCTTCACTTTACTGTTTCATTTCTAGAAGCTGTATTCCTTAATGATGTGAGGACGTCTGCCAGTGGTTTATATTGTCATCACACAGCCCTTTTCATCTCATTAATCCTTACTTGTTCTATTTTGTCAACTTAGACATAACTTCGACCTTGAAACTTTCTCTGACCACTCCAGATTTAGTTAAAAAATCCTGAAATACATTTTCTTTTTTTTTCACACATACAACTTCCAGTTTAATATCTAAAATTGGTTTTACATTTGTGAAGTAATGACAATGTTTATAATATTGCAACTTTTATGAGCATTTACAATTATCATCTCTTTTTCTGAATCTTTATTGTTGAAAGTTTTACATATGTCCCCTTTGTTTGTTTGTGTTTTTTTCCCCCCATTGATACCCTCCAACCCGTACCTGCCCCTCTCAGGCCTTCACCACTCTATTGTCTGTGTACATGGAACATGATATCACTCACGTGTGGAATCTAATGAACAAAATACATTTCTTTGTTCTCTTTTTAAAAATAAATTTATTGACGTGACATTGGTTAATAAAATTATGTAGGTTTCAAGTGTCCAGTTTTATAATACACTAGAGGCCTGTTGCATGACAACCCTCGGGGGATGTCCACTGGCTGGCTTAGGCCTAGAGGAGTGGGCCCAAGCCAGCTGGTGGACATCCCGCGGGGAGTCCTTAGCGCCGCTGCCACCACCACTGCACTCGCCAGCTGAGAGCCCAGCTTCTGGCTGAGCAGCACTTCCCCTGTGGGAGTACACTGACCACCAGGGGGCAGCTTCTGCATTGAGCATCTGCCCCCTGGTGGTCAGTGTTCATCATTGCAATCAGTTGTTTGGCTGTTAAGTCAATTTGCATTTTAGCCTTTTATTATATAGAATCATTTGTATATTGCATTGTGTGCCCCCCATTTAAAGTCAAATCTTCTACCATCACCAAATATTTGACCTTCTTTTCCCTTCACTATCTCCCACCTCCACTTTCTTCTGATAAACACCACACTGTTGTCTGTGTCTATGAGTTTTTGTTGTTTTGTCTTATTTATTTGTTGCTTTCAGTTTTATATCCCACATATGAATGGAATCATATGGTTCTTGACTTTTTCTGTCTGACTTACCTATTCTCAAGATTCATCAGTGTTGACATACATGGTCGAATTTATTTCTTCTTACAACTGAAGAGTATTATATTGTATATAAGTATGACATTTGAAATGCATTTTCATAGCACTTAACAAACTTTATTGTAATTATTTATTAAATCATTCATTGTCTCTATTGTTTCTGAATGCAAGGTCTTAATTGCTTGTCCTTGACTTTTCAGTGTTTAACATGGTATTTAACACATTGCAGGCATTAATGAGTGAAGGTTTATCTAACTAATTAAATCGGACAAATCTGCAATGACAGTCAAGTTGAAACAGCTAATTGTAGAGCTTAAACCTCTGTCCCATTTTCCACCTTCAAAAGTTGATTTGTGTCTCACATGAGTATCATTTATGAAAATTATTTGTTTACTAGAGGCTTGGTGCATGAAAATTTATGCATGGGGTGGAGAGGGGGGGGCATACCTCAGCCCAGCCTGCCCCCTCTCACAGTCCAGGAGCCCAGGAGCGCTCAGGGGCTTAGGCCCGCTCCCCACTCCCTCTGTGGGAGGTGATTGAAAATCAGGGGAAGGTGCCACTCCTAACACCCCGCTGCTGCTGCCACTGCTGGCCCTTGCTTCTTAGCGCTGACTCTGCCCCCCACACCCTCCACTGGTGGGGGGGGGGTGATCTGGAGCCAGGCTGGCTAAGGGAGTAGCTGTGGCTGTGGGAGGTTGAGACACAGCAGGTCACACCCTGTCTAGCCTCTGTGGAGATGTGGCACTGGGACCAGCCCAAGCCATGCCTCAGTGGTTGCCCCTGCAAAAGGGGCAGCACTGGAACCAGGACTGTACAGCCCCCTCTCCCACTGCCTCTGCAGAAGGGCCCTCGGTGTTGAGCCGCTGTGCTGGACCAGCCTGTGCCATGGCCTCTCCTGTGCTGAGGCCTCTCCAGTGCCACCTCTACAGAAGGGGCCGCTGCTCTGGACTGGCCTGTGTGGAGGACTCTCCTGAACCAACTTTGCAAAAGTGGCTGCAGCCCCACCCTCTCATGCAACCCTGCCCTCTTACTCAGCCTGGCTTCTCGTGTGGTGCCGTGCTCTCCTGCAGCCTCTGTGAAAGGGGCTATGGCACTGAACCAGCTTGTGCTGCCACCTCTTCTGTGCTGCCAGCTCTTGGCCCTCGCAGCTGTTGTGGCTTTGTCTGCAAAGACATCCGGAAGACTTCCACCTAATTAGCATATTACCCTTTTAGAATAGATAAGAGTCAATTTTGAAACTATGATGCTTCCGTTTCCTAAGTGGCATAAGGAGGACCTTGATATGTAAGCGAGGGAATGATCAATTAGATGGTGGAGTTCAAAGCTCCCAAAGGCAAGATATGGGCCTGTCTCATAGAACCACATGCAGATAGCTAATATTTAATGGGTTTCCCTTGAATGTGAGAGAAAAATGGGTAGAAAATACCAGAGGCTTTAGAAGCTGGCACAACCATGGTAAAATGCTGGCACCGCTGCTTACTAACTTTGTGATCTTGAAAATAATCTATTTAAGTATCTTTTTCAATACTCAGAAATGGGAAAAACAATAATTACTTGTATCATTGTTGATTAAATATTTATGAATGCATGTAGGTGCATTTTCATCTCCATGGTCTAGGCCCATGGTTGGCAAACTCATTAGTCAACAGAGCCAAATATCAACAGTACAATGATTGAAATTTCTTTTGAGAGCTAAAATCCAACTTCTGCGCATGGGCCACAAAGTTTCAATTGTACTGTATATGTGTGCCCTCACATGGTATTTTGTGGAAGAGCCACACTCAAGGGGCCAAAGAGCCGCATGTGGCTTGCAAGCCACAGTTTGCTGACCACTGGTCTAGGCTAACTAGTAATCTAATTTCTTCCCATAAAAACACTGTCTTTAGCTCAGATTTCCAATTCTGCTAATGGGAAAAGTCAATTGCTTTCCTAAATTTCTGAATGATACCTTCTGTTGACCTGAAAATGAACTACTTTTTTAAAAATTTAGCTTCATTGTTGAAAGTATAACAAACCCCCCACCCACTTTTTCCTTATTGACCACTCCCATCATTTCCCTAGGCCTTCATCTTTTTTTTTTTTTAATCTTCAAACTCTTCACAGGAATAGTCCAAGTTCCTTTCTACTCTCATAGAGATGGTATGTTATACAACATTTACTGGATTTCTAATTATTAATTTCTGAGCCTACTTCATCAACAAAAATTTAAAGTTCAGAGCATTTCTTAAAAAGTAGGGGATTCCCTTTAATAAAACTTGCTAATGTATATTACACACACACACACACACACACACACACACACACACACATACACACACACACGTCCTCTCTCCCCTTGATAAGCAAGCTGAGGGACCAAGGTCTGGAGAATGTCAATGTCTCAATTTCTCATTTTGCTTACAAAGCTGGTGACACATGGAGTTAGCAGAATGGATGTGCTGATACTGAGTTTTTTCATGATATAAATGATGACTAAAGATGTAATTTCTCTGACTTTTAATCCTACCACACTGAATTAGAGGAGAAAAAAATAATTACATATGGTCTTGAAATCAGTTGTTAAGCAAAAAATCTTTAAAATGCAAATTAATATCCATTGTAGGATTAAACTCTGCCATTATATCCCAGGGCCTGTTCCTAACATCCCATCTCTAAGGCTTGACACAGCTTCCAGTGATTTTCCCCTTCAGAGTTTCTCCACCTCCTTCCTGATTCTCATCCTGATTTGACACTGAGCTCCAGCCATTCTGAAATATTTGTGGTTCTCAAACAAACTGTGCTAGTTCATCCCTTTGTGACCTCACCCTTCTATGCAAAATTTATCACCACCACTTACTATACTCTGGCGAGCCGGCACTGCTATGGCATACTCAGCTCCAGGGCACCTTATGTGCCGTGCCAGCTCAGCCAGGTTCAGTGACCCTGAGGTGGAGCGGTGAAGGATTGAGAAAAGACAGACAAGAGAATGAAAGCTGGGTCTCAGTGGGACACTGCTCCAGGATGGAGAGACAGCATCACAGACTACAAGCTGTGTCTTTATTTCATAGACAGATGCCAGGAGGCAAAATAAGGGCGTGGTCAAGATGTTTACAGCATTCTGGAGAATTTTGATCCTTCTCAGTTACATGCACCTGATCAAGTTTTGTTTACTTGCAGCCTATATCACTTAGGCACCCGGGGCCACGTGTTCAGACCATAGGTTCAAGCTTACAACTATAGCTGTTGGCTATAATTGTGCTGGAAGGGCTCTGCCCTCTAAGCTGGGACTTGCACATGGTCATGAGAGGACTGTACCCTGTCATTAGTCCAAGGCTTGAACCTGTCCAAACACTGTAGCTGCTCTCCACATCATACTTTACACTTCAACTATTTATTCAACAAACATTTATTAAGTACTTTCTATGTCTCAGTAACAGCAGAAAATTCTTGGAAAATACAACACTGCAGGCATGTCCTCTTGCCTTAGAGAGTTTGAGATCTTATAAAGGGAGACCTGCAGATAAATAAATGCTCAGAGAGGATGTGGTGGGAGGGTGCAGTAGAATTTAATTTTGCATATAGTGAAGGGTGTGGAAAATTTCAAAGAGGTGAGCAGATTCAGAAAGGGATTCGGAGGTGATGATAATTGAGCTGAGCCTTAAATAAAGGCAAAAAAGCAGAGAGAGCTGTGAAGGAAAAGGTAGAGTTATGACTTTTCCTGGTAATCAGGGAAACTACCTGGAGTAGTGGTTAACAGTAATAGGGTGTGCCTGGCCTGGAGTTTAATATCTGAGTCTGCATTAATATCTGATTCTGTGGCTCCATGTCTCTTGTATACATATTCAAACCTATTAATTTCCTCATCTAGAAAAGGTAGCCATCTTTCACAATGTCATAAAAATTAAAGTAGTACTTTGCTTGAGCACATTGTAAGAGAGCAAAATATTAGGTGTGAGGGGGTGATGTGTGGTGAGAGAAAGAGTTAGCAATGTAGAGATGTGCTAGTTAAAAGCATAGATATGCCAAATATATGGTAGATGAAATAATAATGGCTTGGCTGCGTCTATGTCCTAATCCCCAGAACCTGTGAGTACATTTGCTTATGTGGCAAAAGGGATTTTGCAGATGTGATTAAATTAAAAGTCCTGTGATGGGAAGCTTATGCTGCATTATCTGGGTTGGCTCGGTGTAATTACAGTGGCTTCTAAGAGAGAGAGAAGACAGAAGAGGCAGAACCAGGGACAGAGACATGATGAGGGAAGCAGATGTCAGAAAAGAGAGAAGCTTAAAGCTGCTACACTGCTGACTTTAAGGATGGGGGAAGGTATAGTGAGTGAAGGAATGCAGGTGGTCTCAGGATCTGGAAAAGGAAGGAATTGGCTCTTCTGTCCAGCTTCATAGAGCCTGCTGGTATCTTGACTTTAAGACTTCTGACCTCAAGAACTGTAAGATACTAAATGGGTGTCATTTAAGTCACAAGGTATGTGCTAATTTACTTACTACAGCAGCCCTAGGAACCAAAATAAATATAAACATGCATGGTTTTATAGTATATCCTATGATAATTGGGAAAATTATTGGGTTTTAAAAAAATAATACCAGGTATGTAATTTTGAAATAATTGCATAGTTGCAATAAGAAAAAAAATGGATCAGAGATGAACAATACTGGAAACAATAGAAATTAAGTGGAAAAATTAAGTCTAGACTTGGCATAAAAAGGATAAAGATATTTTTAGACAATGGAAACAAGTTTTATGAGCACTAAAGCAGATATAATTTATAGATCTTTAAAAAACTAAAAATGCAAAACAAAGTAAAAATATTTATTTAGCATGAGAAACAAATCATATAAACTATTTTTATACAGTGATACCACAAACGTCACAAAATTTTTGGAAAGAGAGCATAATATTTTTGCCAATGACATGAGACTGTGTATAGAGGTCCCTAAAGTTTCCACCAAAAAACTGCTGGAAATGATAAATGAATTCAATAAAGAAGCAGGATATAAAATAAACATCCAGAAATTAGTTGCATTTATATAAACCAATAATGAACTATCAGAAAGAGGAACTAAAAAAAAAAACAGTCCATTTACAATTGCATCAAAAATACCTATACATTTTTAAAAATATATTTTTTATTGATTTCAGAGAGGAATGAAGAGGAGGAGAGAGATAAAAACATCAATGATGAGAACAAATCCTATACACTCCACACTGGGGGGTTGAGCCTGCAACCTGGTATGTGCCCTTGACAGGATTCCGCAGGCTGATGCTCTATTTATTGAGCCAAACCAGCTAGGACAATACCTACACAATTTAATAAATAATATACAAGACCTGTATCTGGAAAATTATAAGACAGTGAAGAAATAATTGAAGAAGAAGCAAATAAGTGGAAACATATACCCTGTTCATGGATTAGAAGAATTAACATCATACACATATTCATACTACTCAAAGCTATCTATAGATTCAAAGTAATTTCTATCAAGTTAACATAAAAATTACCAGTGACATATTTCCCAGAACTAGAAAAATATTCCAAAAACTTATATAGAACTGAAAAAAAGACCCCAAATAGTCTCAGTAATCTTGAGAAAGAAGAACAAAGTTAGAGTTATCACACTATTAGTAGCAAACTATATTACAAAGCCCCAGTAACCAAAACAGTATGGTACTTGTATAAAAAAAAGACATATAGAACATGGAACAGAATAGAGAGTCCAGAAATGAGTCCCTGCCTTTATGATCAATTAATATTTGACAAAGGATCAAGAAAATACAATGAAGTAAATGGTGTTGGTAAAATTGGACAGAAACATACAAAAGAATAAAACTAGACCACTTTTTTACACAATGCATAAGAATAAAATAAAAATGGATTAATGCTTTAAATGTAAGCATTGAAACCATAAAAATCCTAAATCATAGGCAGGAAACTCTCAGACATCTCTCATAGCAATATTTTTCCTGATATATCTCCTCAGGTGAGGGAAAGAAGAGAAAAAATAGACATCAAACTAAAACGTTTCCTCGCAGCAAAGGAAACTATCAAGAAAATGAAAAGATAACCCACTGAATGGAAGGATATACTTGCCAATGATACATCTAATAAGCAAATAATATCTAAAATTTATAAATAACATAAAACTCCAAAACAAAAAAACAAACAATACAATTAAAAGATGAGCATAAGAAGTGAATAGACACTTCTCCAAAGAGGACATACAGATGGCCAATAGACAAATGAAAACATGTTCGATGTCACTAATCATCAGAGAAAAACAAATTAAAACCACAATGAGATATCAATTGTTACCTGAATAATGTCTTTCATCAATAGATCAACAAACAAGTGTTGGCGAGGATGTTGAAGAAAAGAAAACCTCATGCACTGTTGGTGGGAACGCACATAGGTGCATCTACTGTGGAAAGAGTATGGAGCTTCCTCAAAAAAATTAAAAAATTAAAAATCATACTGCCTTATGATTCAGCAATCACACTTCGGAGAACATATCCAGAGAAACCTAAAACTCTAATTCTAAGGAATATATACACCTCTATGTTCATGCAGCATTATTTACAATAGTCAAGATCTGGAAATAGATCAATGACTAATCAGTAGATGAGCAGATGAAAAAGCTGGGGTACATTTACACAACTGAATACTACTCAGCTGTAAAAAAGAAGGGAATCGTACCTTTGCCACAGCATAGAGCTGAAGAGCATTATGCAAGTGAAATAAGCCAATCAGAAAAAGATAATGTATGTAATTTCACTTATATGTGGAATTTAATGTAAAATAAACTGATGCACAAGATCCAGAGACATAGAAGCATGAAGCAAACTGAAGAATCTCAGAGTAAAGGTGGGTTGGGTGGGTTAGTGGGAAAAGATCAATCAAAGAACTTGTATGTAAAGGCCTGGGATGGGACTGGGGGTGGGCTAGAAGAGGTCAATGTGGGGAAAAAGGGAACATATGTAATACTTTCAACAACAATAATGATTTAAAAACAAACTAGCAAATAAAAGAGAAACAAATTCATAGTTATAAAGAACAGCTGCCAGCGTAGAGGGGCAGTAGTGGGGTGGAGCTGGGTAAAAAAAGTGAGGGGATTGGAAGGAAGGAAAGAAGGAAGGAAGGAAGGAAGGAAGGAAGGAAGGAAGGAAGGAAGGAAGGAAGGAAGGAAGGAAGGAAGGAAGAGAGGACGGAAGCTCATAGACACAGATAATATATGGTGATTACCAAAGGGAAAGGAAGGGAGGGAGAAGTAGAAGAGGATAAAGGGTCGGGGGGATAAATGGTGATGGAAGGAGGCTTGACTTGGGGTGGTGAACACACAATGCAATATACAGATGATGTATTACAGTATTGTACACCTGAAACCTATATAATTTCATTAATCAATATCACCCAATACATTCAATTAAAATAAATAAATAAAATAATGTAAATTATTTTATTTCTAAAATAAATTTAGAAATCTGCAATGTCTCCCACCCCAATTTCTATAGCCTGTTCCAAGGCCTTTGAAGAGACTAGGCAAATGAGGGTCCTAAAAGGTAAACTTCATTAACTTTAAGACTAAATTTACTTCTGAAGTGGGTACATAGGACTGGAAACTAATTCCATAGGTTATGGCTTGATTACCTGCATGGGTAATATTTAGAGCATAATAATGCCTTTTTAAGTTGGCATTTGCCTGTTATTTTAAGTTTGCATCTGAATTCCTGGAGAATAGAAACTATATCCCACCTGGTACAGCTCTTCTATGAATGACTGAATATTACAAGATATGCCACTTTAACTGAAATCTATGCACACATTTGCATTTTAAAGAACTATAGCTTATATGTTGCAGCAGCATTATAGAAACTAAAACATTAGGATAATTTCTTAGTATGAAACTCTTTACCATGATGTACCCTAGGGGCTATAATCAAAGAACGAGTGTGCTATATTTCTTGGTGTGGTGAATTAAAAATAAAGTGTGACTGGCATTCTACAATGATAACTGGAACCATTTCTAGTCTTTTGTTATAACTTGCTACATAATCACTGGAACAATTTTTTTTTTAAAAAAATCTAGCCCTCATTAAACGCATGAAATCCAAGATCTTGCCTAGGATTTTCTTTTAGTCTATGATTAATACCACTGAATTATTTTGAATGAATTGCATGTTAACCTTCTTTATATCAAGGTCCACATATTTTAATTATATGGCTACTTGGAAAAATTAAGAATCTAAGAATCTATGACTACTAAGTTGTATTTTTTTGTGATTTAGAAACTTTTACATATATTTTCATCTCTCATTCATCATTGTTTTTTTAAAATATATTTTTAAATATTTTAGAGAGAGGTGGAGCCCAAAACCCAGGATGTGCCCTGACTTTGAATTGAACTGGCAACTTTCGGTGCCGTGGATGATGCTCAGCCATCTGGGCCACACTGATAGCCTTATCATTGTTTTTAATGACCAACTTATACTGATATGAGCAATGTAAGAATCTATAAATATGAAGAAACAAAATATTTGTATAATAAATAAAATATCAAGTTGCTTTCATTCTATCTGGTTCTTGGTTTAGAAAATAGCAAGTATCCATTTATTGTTTGCTCTTAAATATCATTGGCTTGTTAAATCACCCATCTACTGAAAATAGTTTTATACCTTGTGGTTGTTTTAATAGAAGTTATAAAAGTTGTTACTGATACTTAGTTTTAAGGCTCACTTTCTATTGAGATATTTATAAAGCATGACTCATTTATATTAATGGGAAAGCACACACACACATATACACACAGTTCCCAAAATTTAATTTGTAAAATATTTTATTTTAAAGACAACCAAGAACCCAGTCAGTGTGGCTCAGAGGTTGAGGATCAACCTACAAATGAGCAGGTCATGGTTCAATTCCCAGTAAGAGCACATACCCGGTTTGCAGACTGGATCCCCAGCGTGGGGCATGCAGGAGGCACTGATGATCTGGAGAAGTGTGCTCATTAGCTCAGCACCTCATTACCCCAGACTCCCTCCGTTTTTTCTCTTTCTTCAGTGGGAGCTATTATGCTTCCCCATAAACTTGACTCAATGTATAACTGCCAAGAAATAGTCACTGTTCTTCTGGCCATAGATTCTTTTTCATTCTGCCTAAGTTGTCATTTGTTTATCATTTACTAGAGGCCCAGTACATTAATTCATGCACTGGTGGGATCCCTCAGCCTGATCTGTGCTGTCTCACAATTTGGGACCCTTAAGGGAATGTCAGAGAGCCAGTTTCAGCCTGATTCCCGCAGGCCAGGCAGAGGGACTCCACAGGTACAAGAGTCCATGCACCAGGCCTCTAGTATGCATATAAGATCTGTGGTTACTCTCTACCTGCCCTCCTCCCTCCACTCTTCCTTCTGATAGTCATCAATCTATTCCATGTTTCCATGCCTGTGATTTCCACTTCTGCATTGAGTCTCTTCCCCCTAGTGGTCAGTGTGTCATAGCCACTGGCTGGTTGGCTGGGATGGGCTGGTCATGTAGGCTTTTATACATACAGATAGCTCTCTTTTTCAATATGTATTCCCTATTACTGCTCCGCCACCTCAACTTTGTATTTTGTTTCTTTTTACTTTAAGTAAAGTAGTTCCATACCAAGAGGTTTTCAGAATGTCTCACTTTTTTTTGTTTTGTTAATTGAAGAAAACTGGGTCTGAATTGTTCAAATTGTCTAAACTTAAAATGACAAGCTTTGAGTATAGAATTACTGCATTTCTTTAGAATGTTTTGCAGAATCTAGGGCACTCGGATGCTGCATTTCTTTATAAAGGATTTGTCTCTTTACTCATAAAAATAACAGGGAAGTACTTATGAATGCTTAAAGGCAGAATAAATTCTAAATCCTCCTCAATTTAAAACTGTTGAGAAAATAGCTTATAGAGGACTTACACTCTTGCTTTTAAAACAGCTCTATTCTTGCTTTTGCATTGTTTTATTCATTATGTGAAATTTTAGTATCAAAATGTCATATAAAGGCAGAATATTATTTATACAAAAGTAAGCACACAAGATGGAATACAAGTTTAAGTTAAAGTATTAAGGGCAGAAGTCTGCTTTTTAACAGACTGATTAAACATGACATATTCCAAATTGCAAGTATACATGCACACAACATAACATTTCAAAATAATCATGGTCTATTTAGAATGGATTAAGATGTGTGTGTGTATGTGTGTGTGTGTGTGTGTGTGTGTGTGTGTGTGTGTCTCCTATTTTAATCTTGATAAACATCTCTCTTTGTCCCTATATATCATCTTGTTTATTTTTTTAATATGATAAGGAAAAAATGTTGTAAAAAGCCTTGGTATAATCACTCTGCAACCTCAATAATTATCAGTAATTCATCATTCTTGTTTCATCTAGTCTGCCACTTTTTTCCTTGAGTATTTTGAAGCAATTACTAGATTGCACTAGATTTTTTTTATCAGTCTTTCATCTCTATGTGTTATGGATGAGTAGATCTTTGATAAAGGTGAAAATTGGGAAGCCAAAATATGTCTACACTTGATGTAATAATCATGTAATCTATCATTGATTGCAGCTTGTTTTTATTAGGTTTCCATGTACCAAAGACCTAGGAAGAGAAGAACTATTCAGTCTGTAAAACAACTCTCAGTTTGGTTGAAATCAGGATGGAAAAGATGGGGCTTCAGCCTGCAGGCCCACCCTGACTTGAGCTAGTGCTCCTGAATTTCCTGCCAGTATCCCAGGTCCTCAGTCCGATGCTTCTCCTGCTGATGGCACCTACAATAAAGAGCACAGCCAGAAAGAACTTATTATTAATATCAGTACATGTTGAGCATATCAACCCTTTGAATGTATTGTGAAATATCTATTCATTTTTACCAAGGGTTATTTTGTTGGTTGAGAATTTAGTTCACATAGACAAAAGGTCCTCTCTGGCTCTTTAGTCCAACTTCTTCAGTTTCCTCCTCTCACTCACCCACCCCAACTCCCTTCAGCTGTTTCTTCCATCTGTTCTTCCCAAAGTCACACTCCATCCGAGGGTCCTGTGTGTTCTGCAGGAGCAGCCTCATGGAGTGCTCAAACAGAGCTGGAGTCACATCCTTCTAACATTTAACAGCCAGGAGACTTTGGGAAATGTGCTTGACTGCTTAAAGTTGTACTTTCCTCATCTCCTAAAAGGGAAGAGAAAATGACAAACATCTATTATGAGAGTTAAATTAAATGTGAATATAAAATGCTTAACTTAGTGCTTGGCAAATAGCAAGTATCTACTATTTCAATACTAC
Organism: Antrozous pallidus; assembly: GCA_027563665.1. Lineage (NCBI taxonomy): Eukaryota > Metazoa > Chordata > Mammalia > Chiroptera > Vespertilionidae > Antrozous > Antrozous pallidus. The sequence continues at coordinate 77,101,615 of CM050508.1, forward strand.
CTTAGAAGGGAGCAAAATAAGCTAGCCCAAAATATGCTACTTTGGCATATTGATTGTTTTTAATTAAAGTTACTTGAGGAGCAGCCAGTGCCAGAAGGACCTCTGACCCTCCTTTGTGTCACCCTGAAAGCAGGAACTAAATCTCCCCAGTGAACTGGCCCTCCTTGCACCTGAGGTAAATCGTTGTCCTTATCACCAGAGAGAGGTAATTCAGTGTCGAGACTGTAAATAAACTCTCCTTAGCTTCCTCAGGAATCAGTACCCAGGCACAAGTTTCTTTATCGTGTCAGTTCTTCAAAATTTAATGTTTCTTTGTCTAAAAAACATAAAAGCCTGCTTTAGTCATTTATGTAGGTCCCATGTCTGTGGGACTCCTGTATATACAAAATTATACTGGACTTTTCACTGTTAATATCTCCTGGTCATTTATTTTTTGAAACAGACAGAAAACCTAGAAGAGAAAAAGGGGATTATTTTTTCTCCTTGACTTAGTCATATTATAGTTCTGCTTGCCTTGTTGTAGAAGGCACCCATAGCTGTGTGCACCTCAGCCACCAACCACCAAGGATTGATTGAGAATTCAATAATGAACTAGTCTTTTGTGTCATCCTTAGGTACAGCCCAAAGTGAACTTTTATGTCAGGGATTTTATACTATATTAGAGGCCTGTTGCATGAAATTTGTGCATGGGGGATAGGGGATGTCTCTCAGCCCAGTCTGCACCATCTCCAATCTGAGACCCCTGGAGGGATGTTCAGGACTGCTGGCTCCAAACTACTCACCTGCCTGCCTCTCTGATTGCCCCTAACCATTTCTGCCTGCCAGCCTGATCACCTCCTAATCACTACCTGCCAGCCTAATTACCTCCGACTTCCTTCCTCTGCCGGCCTGGTCACACCCAACTGCCCTCCCCTGCTGCCCTGATCCCCGACAACTGTGCCCCCTTGCAGGCCTGGCACCTCCCAATAGCCCTCCCCTACTGGCTATCTTGTGGTGGCTATGGGGGCAGGATCTCTGGCTACATGGGGGCAGCCCTCTTGTGTATTGGAGTGATGATCAATCTGTATATTACTCTTTTATTAGATTGGATAGAGGCCTGGTGCATGGGTGGGGGGGCAGCTGATTTGCCCTGAAGAGTGTCCCAGATCAGGGTGGGGGTTCCCTTGGGGCGTGGGGTGTCCTGGGAGAGGGGCCTGTTGTGGCTTTCAGGCCAGCCACGCCCCCCAGCAAACCAAGTGGAGGTCCTGGGATTAATTTATGTTCTAAAATTGAACCTTTGTATCCTGGAGCAGAGCCAAGCCTTCTGCTCGCTTCATGGCAACAGCCATTTCTGTTTGGGTTTATTTTAATTCTATAATTGAAACTTTGTAGCCTAGAGTGGAGGCCTAAGTGCTAGGGCTGTAGAACGTTGGCTTTCTGCATTGCCTGGGCAACCCTAGCCTCTGCTCTCTTCAGCTCTATGGCTGCCACCATTTCTGATGGGATTATGTATCTTCTATAATTGAAACTGTGTAGCATTGAGTGGAGGTCTAGGCAGGCAATGGCAGGTGGAAACTTGGCTTCCTCCATTGCCAGGGAAACCCAAGCCTCCCTCCTGCTCTCAGTGGCTGCAGTCATCTTGGTTGGGGTTTATTTGAATAATTTGCTCCTGATTGGCTGATGGACATGGCTGATGGGCATGGCTTGATTGGAGGTATGGTCAACTTGCATATCAGTCTTATTAGATAGGATTTTATGTCTCTACAAAATTAAGCAAGATGCTAGATGCACAGGAGGTATGTATTAAATAATTGCTGAATTTAAATATTATCAAAGCCAATATTCATATCCTAAAAATGATATGGGCTTCATCAGATCTAAAGTGACATTTTTTTTCATTGGAAAACAATATATTTAAATACCTAGATCATTCAAAACTCCTATGCTTCCATGCATCAATTTTATCTTTTTTCTCCATCTTTCAGTTTTTTGTGCATAGATTGGACACATTTTTACCTAATTTCTATCAATTTTCATATAGATGCTAAACAGGATTTTTATAAATCAAATAATTTTTGCCCCGTCTGGTGTGGACATGCATTTGATTCCTGGTCTGGGCTCCTGCAAGATTTGTGGGCTCAACCCCCAGTAGGGGGCATGCAGGAGGCAGCCCATCAGTGATTCTCTTTCATCTTTGTTGTTTCTATCTCTCTCTTACTCCCCCTTCCTCTCTGAAATCAATAAAAATATTTAATTAATTAATTAGTTAATTAAATAATTATTTCAATATAAGACTATGTTATATTACATTATATTAGTACTACATTATTACTATATTATGAAACTTTTTTATCTTTCATAGTTCTTGTTTTTATCTAAATGGCTAAGGGCTAAGGCACAGAATGAAAATGCATCATAAGTATACTGCCTGTGCATGATTCCATTAACTCCATTTTTATTCTTTTTAAATGTTATCTCAACTCTCAAGGGGAAAAATGATGCAGTTGTTCTGATAAAGTTAATATCCTCCTGTCACTTTTAAGCAAAACAAACAAAAAAATTCTAAATTGTTTGATATGTCTAGAAAGACACTATCAATTGTGAATCTACCAGAAAATATTTTATATAGAAGTGACTTATTGTATTAATGTGTTTATGACATGGTTTAAATGTAATTGATTCTCAAACTCCTATACATATACAAATAATGGAATATTTAATTAATAATTATCATGAATGAATAAAAATATTTGGGAAAAAGAAACTACATATGATAAAAGGAATATATAATTTGTTATTTTCATGCTCTTTCCTCAGAATCATGTAACTTCAAAGTACAGACATGGTTAAATTCTGCTGGGCTTAAAATTAACTACATTAAGCATACATTGACTGTGGATTTTTGAATCAATGAATTTATTTGTATCTATACTCTTATGAGACAATAATTTGGATAATTGCATTATTTAAGGTATTTTTACAGTTTTTTACAGATTATTGAACTATCAAATAATCCAATTTGATAAGACAAATAATTTGCATAAGCATAGATTTGAAAATCTCACTTTCGGTTGGAGACATTCAGTGATGGTTGCAGTGCATGAAAAGAAAAGCTGCAATCACAGCTGAATTATGCTAAGAGCAATAGAACTGTTCATTCTCTTAAATGAGTGAACTAACAACAAATTAAATAAAATTACTGCTTGTCAGGAGTTCTAAAGTGTTTACTTTCAAAGGTGGAATCCTATTCTGCCCTCTTCAGAAAGCCTTAATTCTATTAAAATGTTAACAAAATGAATCAGGTTACTCCTTTTATGAACTTTTTTTTTTGTCTTTAAGTCTAAACTCTTTCTATCTGAGATATTTATTTTATTTATTTATTGTTTGTTTGTTTGTTTGTTTGTTTGTTTATAAAATCCTTTGTCTCCAAGGGTGGAAATTAGAGATGGAGTAGGAAAAAAATAGGAAGGGACTGTGAAAGAATGTGTCTAGTTTCTTCAAAATGATAAATCGCCTCCAGATTTTGATTCCACCTGGATGACTGCAAATTTGAGTGCATCAAGATGTAAAGACTAAATAACTAACAGAAAGGCTGTCAAAGGATTATTGTTCCAAAGTTAGAAGTGGCAGAAGGCAACTCCTGCAGACTCTGGAAGAAGGGCTAGGCTTGGGCTATATTTAGACAATAGAATCAGCAACTAAGCTTTAGGGTGAGGTCAGTGTTCCTATGTAGAGGAGAGGATGTCATTTGAGACAGGTGAAGTATTTTGACAGAGTCATATTCCTTGCCTTTCCTACTTTTTTTCTTTAATACATTTCTATTTCAATAGCCATAAAACTTAACAAAAGACAGTGAAGAGGCCTAACTTATAGATCAGCTCTCAGGTATTCCCACCAATCTAAGGAGCCCTATGCTCACAGGATTGTGTCTAATTCCATACCAGTCCTAAATTTAGAATGTTCAGGAGTAGAAGAAAATAGTGACATTTTGGGAGGGGAAGAAAATTCTAGATCCAAGACCTTAGAATCTCAGGTTCTATGTTGTAAGTCTCTGGGCATCTGTATTCAATTCTAGGAAAATATAGCAATAATAAGAATTTCTGTATATCACATGCTATATTCATTACATATTGGAAAGAATGTATATGTGTGTGTACATGTATACATGTGAACTTTTATATAAAAAGTTATGAAATATTTTTAAAATTGTCTAACTATTATCCTAAATAACCTATGAGAAAGTAGCCAAAAAAGATTTTAACTGATATGTGTAATCAAATGTATTTTCCATTTGTTTTGTAGGGGAAATTTTGTGCTTCAATGGAAAATTATGGATGGTCAGAGCATACACACCTTGGTTTCCAATTCTAGTATGATATCGCCTTTGAATTATTTTTGCACTCTAAATTATAGATAATTTATAAGAATGCAAAATCTTGTTTATAGATAAGTTAATTCTGACCTGTAGAGTTTTAATTTATTTCCCACTCCCAATGTGGAAGCAGCCAATTTTTCCTCTATTTGTATACTTGCTTCAACATTCCTGATCTATGTAGGTGTATTTTCTTTGAGTTCTCCTTTGAATGGATAATAACATCTTAACACTTCCCTCATTTATAGAATTAAATAATCTGTATAATATGTGTTAATATTATATTTGTAAGAGTTACCACTTTTTTCCCTTAAACATGCTTCTTCTTCCCCAGATTAAATGTGTGTGTGTGTGTGTGTGTGTGTGTGTGTGTGTGTGTGTGTGAGTGTGTGTGTGATAGGACATAAAAAAATACTTGAAAATATGTACATATTTAATAGTTATTTTTCACTATATATTATATATCCATATTAAATATATGTTTTATACTATATATTTGTTTATTTTTCAGTTTTATTGAGGTAATATTGACAAAAATTGTGTATGTTTAAAGTGCATAATGTGATGTTTTGATACACATATACATCATTTTTTCTGTTTCTGAGAAAAATCCTATAATCAAGCTAATTTACATCTCTAACACCTCACATAGTTATATTCATTTGTGTGTGGTGAGAAATGTCAACCATACAATCCAGGACCAGGAACTGTAGTTATCATGTTGTACACTATATCTCCAAAACTGACTCACCCTTCAGACCCAGCATCTCCCCACTTCCCCCACTTCCAAGCCATGATAAACACCACTCCTCTCTCTGCTTTTATGACTATTTTAGATTCCACATATAAGTGAGATTATTTAAAATTTGTCTTTCTTTGTCTGGCTTATTTCACTTAGCATAATGTCCTCAAGGTTTATCCATGTTGTCACAAATGGCAGGATTTAATTCTTTATTTAAGTCTGAATAATATTCTAGTGTATATATTCTTTCATTTTCTTTATTTATTTACTGGAAGCCTGATGCATGAAGATTTGCGCAAGAATGAGCCTTTCTTTCCCTGGCTGCCAGCATGTCTTTCTGCTCTGGCCCCGGAGCCACCTCTTTGCAGTTCAGCCTCATCTTCCCATGCTGCCCAGAGATCCTGAGCAGCTGGGGCAATGCAGAATGCCAAGCGTCCTGCCCCACTCCCAGTAGCTTGGTGCCTGCTTTTGCAAATTAACCTGCCATATTTTTGGTTAATTTGCATACTCACTCTTGATTGGCTGGTGGGTGTCGCAAAGGGATGGTCAATTTGCATCTTTCTCTTTTATTATTGCAAATCTGTAGACAAAGCCTTAAATTATTTTCATACCTTGTCTATTGTAAAATTCTGCAATGGACATGAAAGTGAAGATATCTTTGCAAGACACCAATTTCATTTTCTTCAAATATTTACATATGCAGAAGTGTGATGGCTATATCATATGGTAATTCTAGTCTTAACATTTTGAGAAACCTTCATACTGTTTTCCACAGAGGTTGGACCAATTTACATTCCCACCAGTAGTATGCAAGCGTTCCCTTTTTTTCCTATCTTAATCAACAGTTTTGTCTTTTTAATAATAGGGATTTTAACAGATGTGGTGCAAAATGATATCTCAGTGTGGTTTTGATTTGCATTTCTGTGTCAAAAATAATTTCACATACTTGACATTTTCATGTTTGTCTACTTTTGAGTATTTTATGCATTATACTAGAGGCCAGGTTCCTCAGCCCAGCCTGCACCCTCTTGCAGTTCGAAAGTCCTCAGGGGATGTCCAACTGATGGCTTAGGCCTGGTCCCAATGGGGAGCAGGCCTAAGCCAGCAGTAGACATCCTTAGTTCTGCCGAGAAAGCAAGAGAGCTCCTGCCACGGCTGCTGCTCTCACCAGCCATGAGCCTGGCTTCTGGCTGAGCAGTGCTCCTCCTGTGGAAGTGCACTGACCACCAGGGGGCAGTTCCTGCATTGAGTGTCTGCCCCCTGGTGGTCAGTGCACATCATAGCAACCAGTCAGTCCACCATCAGGTCAATTTGTATATTAGCCTTTATTATATAGGATTTTAAATGATACTTTAAAGGGCTTAATGCCCAGTTGAAAATGATTTCATTAAAACTAACATTGAAACATTTTTTCCAGATCATGAGCTACAAATTTATAATGAAAAGCAAAAAACACATGAATGTATAATACATATATATACATATATCCAAATATGTGTGTGTGTGTGTGTGTGTGTGTGTGTGTGTATTCTAGAGGCAGTGCACAAAATTCATGCATGGGTATGGTCCCTAGGCCGGGCCTACAATCAAGGCCATCTTCCTGAGCTGCTGGTAGCCAGCCCTGTCCCCTGCCGCAAACCCACCTTGGTTCCTAGTTTGCCATATGGTGATCAGAGCTTGCAGGCTAGAGGGAGAGACCAAGAGGCTGGCCATTCCCACCCACTCACTGGCCTTGTCCCCTGACACCAGTCACCCTCTGTGTTTGGGGCAACCAGCAGGGCAGAGGCCTTGGCCTGGCACTGCCTGCATCCACCACCACCCACCCCCAGCTTCCTGTTCCCCATCAGGTGATAAGAGCCTGCCAACGAGGGGAAGGGCCTGAGAGGTTGACCTGTAGGCTCCGATCAAACTATCAGGGCCTGTGGGCTAGGGGTAGCTTCTGCGTTGAGCATCTTCCCCCTGGTGATCAGTGTGCATCATAGTGATCAGTTATTCCAACAATTGAGTCAATTTGCATACTACCCTTTTATTATATAGGATATGTCATTAATTGTACCACCAACATTTAGCAAATTATCTAAACTTTTGCCAGGAGGTTCATATACCAGTATATATATATAATTTTTAAAGGAAGTGTTATAGTTATAACAAAATGATCCACAACCTCTATTACCTTTCAAATAGTTAGAGTAGTATTTAAATAGCTGTAAATATATATTTAATTGTTCATAGATATATCCTATATAATAAAAGCCTAATATGCTAAGTGTCCAACTGTTCAGTCATTATGATGTGCACTGACATCAGGGAGTAGATGCTCGACAGGTAGGTTAGCTTGCTGCTGGGGTCCAGCCAATCAGGACTGGGTGATATGAGCCAGAAAAACCCTGGATTCCTCCCGTAGTCCCTCTCTGGCCCTGATCGGCCCTGATCAAAACAGTGAGAGATGGGCCAGATACACCCTGGATCCCTCCCACACCTGTGGGGTCCCTCAGCCTGTCCTGTACCCTCTCATAACCTGGGACCCCTTGGGGGATGTTAGAGAGCTGGTTTGGGCCCAGTACCCACCGGCTAGGCTGAGAGACCCTACCAGTGAAGAATCTGTATGTATAAATGCCTGGCATTCCATTCAAATATAAATCTGTATATATATTTTAATTTTAATTAAATACATTATTTTAAAATAAAATAAAAACTTTATTTTAAGTGAATAAATTATTTTGCATTTTTAATAGAGCTTGCAATTTAATCAAGAAAATTTTAGCATTTTCAAGTTTCCATTAGAGCAATAATTTTAAATGATGTTCAATTAATTCCAAGCTGTTGAATTGACAAATAATAAAAAAATCTTGTTAATTGCCTAATTTCTCTTCACAAATAGTGTATCAATGTTCCTCTCTACTGATGGTATTTGAAATGCTTTATCTTAACAGTGTGTAATAGCATCATTGTTTTTACCTTTGTCAATAGAAAATGAAAAAAAATTGCATTTCACTGTCCTAGTGTTTACTGCCTTGATAGAAAATTATAAGATTTTTCATGTGTCTTTAAACCATGGACCTTTGCATTTCTTCATCTAAGATTTTGATATTAATGACCTTAGTTTGATTTTTAAAAATTGGGATGTTTGTCTTTCTCCTATTGTTTCTATATTCTTATTACTAGTATAAATCATTCTTATGTCAACTTGATATAGTAGGCAGTTAGACAGATATGAGCAGAGTAGGAACAAAAGGCAGATACAGATGGTCACTAGGGCAGAAAGCCCCAGGTGCCCAAATATGAGAAAACAGGGAGAATAAGTATTATAAGGTGGGACCTTGCCCCCAGGGTGACCTTTCCTTCCCTAGCATATCATGTGGTTTAAATCCCCTGGCCTTTCATATTGCTGGTTGTGTGGTTTTACCCTCCCCTAAACTTTCCTCTCCTGACAGGTAGATGGCCATATGGCAGACCCCCTGTAGGGTAGAATAAGGAAGTCAAAGAAAAACCTCATATAACTTCCATACAGGTTCTTGTATGACTATTTCCTTAAGCATGAAGCCCTCAGGACAGTCAGGCTCTGTCCTGCATCAAATAATCTTGAGAGCAAAGCTTCTGGTCTATGGACCAAAAACACAGCTCTTTGGTCAAACTAGATATAACAACTAGGCCTCAGCTGTATTTCAGCTTTAGGCCCCAAAAAGCAGCAAAACCAGTTGAAACACAATGTAGATATTGTACAAAGGTTTCTAAATCTCTTCTTTTCTATGTACTTTTTTATTTAAGAGGTGGGATTCCAGGTGGGAACCTCCCCAATAAAGCCTGTCAATGTTAAAAAATAAATAAAAAATGAAACAATACCATGGCTGATATCAGAACCAGTTGAGTGAATAGTGATCCCTTGCCTTGGTGCTGACCTGTTATAGTGGAAATCAGCTAGCAGAACAGAGGATGCCTTAGCAAGCCAAATGTGGAGTCTCTATTATGACAGCGGTCTCAGAGGAGTAACCTCCAGAGTCTGAACAAAGCAACATGGAGGAAGATTTTCCTTTATCCTCATCACACCCCGCCCCAGCCCACCCACCCCTCCACCCCACCCTCTACCTCCCAGTCCAGTCTCCCCCTCCTCCTTATTCTTTTGTCTCCAAAATTTGGGGCTGTGGATTTTACACTGGCTTTACAAAGAGCCCTATGTTCTGGGAGATATTTTGCAGGAAGCTTGTAGTCTTGACCACAGCATAATTTAGTAGCCTTGAGCACAGGCCAATTCAGACAACATTTAGATAACTAAAATACACCTGGCATGAGATTAACCAGGGACAGACCAGACCTACCCTTATGTCAGTAGAATGGCTTGCAAGGCCAGATAATAGAGCTTATTTTCCCTATTATTCAAGCAAGCGTGTTCACAGAAGCCAAGAATAGCAGAGTTAATTTACAGAACAAAGGACCATCTATGCTTAGTGGAAAAATTTAAACAGCAGTTTTTTCAATGTATATGTTATGGGAACAAGATGGAGTGCCTATGCTTCAGACCAACCAGTAGAGACCATGACGCTGATGGGACACACTTGGAAAGCTGACTAATATTCTATTGAGATCCTCGACTAAAATCACTGCCTTTGAAAACCCTGAAGATGAAGGACCCAGTGTTCGTTCTTTCTTTCTTCCTTTCTTTCTTTCTTTCTTCCTTCCTTCCTTCCTTCCTTCCTTCCTTCCTTCCTTTCTCTCTCTCTCTCTCTCTTTCCTTCCTTCCTTCCTTCCTTCCTTCCTTCCTTCCTTCCTTCCTTCCTTCCTTCCTTCCTTCCTTTCTTTCTTTCTTTCTTTCTTTCTTTCTTTCTTTCTTTCTTTCTTTCTCTCTTTCTTTCTTTCTCTCTTTCTCTGTCTCTCTCTCTCTCTCTCTCTCTCTCTCTCTCTCTCTCTCTCTCTCCCCCCCCCCCCCTCATGAGCATGCCCACTCCTTCCTTTCCACATCTTGTTTCCTGCATCCACACAGCCCAGCTGGCTCATTTATTTCACAGCTCATTTCTTCTACTCCTGTGACTTTCTAAATAAACTTCTACTTGTACTGGAGTATTGGCTCTGAATTCTTTCTTAGCCAGACTCAAGAATGGGAGGTTTAATATCTGGAGCCATTCTTCATTAAAAATTTATTTTCAAGACTGAAATTTAAATCAAGATAGGTCTATTCTTTATGAAATATGCTTGGAAGCCAGAGAGACAAAACTTTTAGTATATACTGAAAGTAGATCCAAAAAGGGTCATGTGGTCCCTTCAGTAGGGCAGAATTTTAAAAGGCAAAAACTGGAAAGAGCAAACCTTTAAGAGGATTTGTTGGTAAGGAAAGTAAAGCTATAAGTATATACTGCACATTTTCTGCATGGCTGGGGAAATGGGCTTTCCCAGTTTTCGCTAATTTAGGATTAGTAGGTGGGGTCAGGGGTTATGGCTGCAAGTGGGTGTTATAAAGCATGATCAGTAAGAGGTCCAAAATAGATCAATTCATCAGTTTTCTTTGGAGCCTGTAAAAATAAATATGTAAAACAAGTTAGTGGTTAAATGAACAACACAGGGTGTTCAGTGGAATGTCAGACAGAGTCAGAATTCAATTGCAAAACTGCTTAGTCACTCATACAGAGCTAAAGATCAAACTTCAGAAAGGTGCAGATATCTGGTCATAAAAAAATTATGATGTTAGGTGGAAAAAAAAACAAGATGGTGGGATAGATAAACACCTAGGCTTTTGTCCCGCACAAAAATTAGGAGAATAGAACTGAAGGACAGAATGGACACTGTCCAGAACCACGGGAAGGCTGGCTGACTGGAAGATCTGAAATTGAAGGGTCATAGAAGTGCACACGGATAATCAGAGTCTCTGCAAAGCCCAAGTAAGGTGGAGACTCGCGTGCACGAGAGGACAAGGTGTCTGAACCTGGCAGGGGTGCTCTGGCGGAAAGGAGACAACAACTCCAGGCTGTGCTGAACCTAGTCCAGTTTGCACTCAAAACCAGGGGGAAGCAGGCCCTTACGGGGAGAACCTGGATTGCAAGCAGAATCCCAGTGGAAGAGCCAGAGGCAGAACTCTGTAGGCGTGTGCACCAGTGTGCACAAAGGGACAAACGGGTCACTGGCTATGTCTGTTAGGAGAAAGGAGCTCCGGGCAGAGGTGGAACTCCGGGGCACGCATGAGTGCTCACATTGAGGGCGTTCTGTTGACTGTGGCTGGCGTCTGGCAGGAGGGAAAAGGACTTCTGATTGCACTGAACCCAGATGTCAGGCGAAAATATGAGATTCCGGATCCATTGGGGACTGGATGTTCTGGTGGCAGGCAAAACGCAAGGGCACCTTTCTCACAGAGATGCCTGTGCCGATTCCCTGCAGACGCTAGGACCCGGCGACCTCGTGGGCGGGGGCTGACTGGAAGCCAAGGCTGTCGGCTCCACCCTGAAACTCCACCCCATCCAAACTGAGCACAGAGACTTTGGCAAGTTTGCAAGTCCAGGCACAGAAGGCTGTCTCCTAGAGCAGACACAGCTGATCCTCACAGTCAGTTGGCCTGTGCATGAGTCAATTCCTCCCAGTGATACCAACAACAAACAAGACTTATCTGTAACAAGGCTGTATACACAGTCCACAAAGGGGTGCACCAAGAGTGTACACCTCAGGTAACAGGGGAGGTTGAGACACCTAGCACACAAAGCTACTCAACCAATTCAGGGAAGCAGTGAAAATGGGGAAAGAAAGAAAAAGATCACAAACAAAAGAAATGGAGGAAAACAAATGAATGGATATAGAGTTCAAAACCAAAGTGATAAAGTATTTCAAGAGGCTCCTAGAAAAAGCTGATAAGCTCAGCGAGAACCTTAAGGATATGAAAAAGGACCAACTAGAACCTAAACATACACTGACTGAAATAAAAAATATTTTACAGAAACCCAACAGCAGACTAGAGGAATGCAAGAACCAAGTCAAAAATTGCAAATACCAAGAGGCCAAAAACACTCAACCAAAAAAGAAAAAAGAATCCAAAAATTTGAAGATAGTGTAAGAAGATTCTGGGACAACTTCAAACGTACCAACATCAGAATTATGGGGGTGCCTGAAGAAGAGAGAGAGCGAGATATGGAAAACATATTTGAAGAAGTAATGACTGAAAACTTCCCCAACCTGGTGAAGGAAATAGACTTACAAGTCCAGGAAGCACACAGAACCCCAAGCAAAAGGAATCCAAAGAAGACCACACCAAGAGACATCATAATTAAAATACCAAGAGCAAAGGACAAAGAGAAAATATTAAAAGCAGCAAGAGAAAAACAATTACCTACAAGGGAGCACCTATACAATCGTCAGCTGACTTCTCAACAGAAACTATGCAGGCCAGACGGGAGTGGCAAGAAATTATCAAAGTGATGAATAGCAAGAACCTACAACCAAGATTACTCTACCCAGCAAAGCTATCATTCAGAATTGAAGGGCAGATAAAGAGCTTCACAGATAAGAAGAAGCTAAAGGAGTTCATGAACACCAAACCAGTATTATATGAAATGCTGAAAGGTATTCTTTAAGAAGAAGAAAAAGGAGAAAAAGGTGTCTGCTTCAAACTAGAGCATGGATGGAACTGGAGAATATTATGCTAAGTGAAATAAGCCAGACAAAAAAAGATAAGTATCACATGAACTCACTCATTTATGGAATACAATGAACAACATAAACTGATGAACAAAAACAGATCCAGAGACAGAAAAGTATTGACTGTCAAACCTCAGAGGGATGGTAGGGGAGGGCAGGAGTAAGGGGAAGAGATCAACCAAAGGACTTTTATGAGTGCATATAAGCCTAATCAATGGACATGGACACCAGGGGGGTGAGGGCATAAGTGGTGATGGGGAAAGGAGGGGATTGGAAGGGATAATGGGTGATGAGGACACATATGTAATACCTTAATCAATAAAGAAATTAAAAATAATTATGATGTTAGGTTTCAGAGTTATGAAATTGTATTTTATATATATATATATAATTATTTTATAAATTTATATTTTGTATTTTTAAAAACTTTTTAATGGTCTTAACCAGTGAGCAGAAATTTTATTATGTAGTCAAAACTTTTACACCTATGTTTTATGGCTCCCAATTGGGTATTATTCTTAGATATGTTTCCTCAGGAATGAGTGTAGGTATGCTTTGCATTATGTTAGCTTTATATCTTTATATATTTCATCACATATATGATCTTTATTTCTGGTGTTAATTTGTAAGATAGAGATTAAAAATAGGTTTTCTCCTCTGCCAAAACAATGTCTGGTGGTGGTGTTATTGGGGAAAATGTGGTATCCTTTTTCCCACTGGGTGTTGGATGCTGAGTCCTTACAATTATCTTGAGAAAAATAACTTTTTAAGAATCACATGGGAGGATGAGTGATTTTTATTTGCATGGAATTAAATTTCTGTTTCCAAACTTCAGTCTCACTTAATCCACTTATAGAAGAAGAGCATCTGGGGTTTCATTGGAGCTAGAAGCAAAGCCAATGTCTAGAATGTTTTTTCCATCTTGGAACTAAGTTAAGTTCAATATCAGGCTACTTGCAGTCCATTGTATGTGGGGTCCACATGGCCCACTGCAAGTATAGGAGAGTATGTTGCCAGCGATGAGTCCCAAGAGCATAGGAAGAAACAAGAGCACAAGAGAGCACACTCCTTTGTTCAGAGAATTAAGGATCACAAATTTTGTTGAACTTGCAGTGGCCACACCCATTGTGGCCAAAGACCTCTGTTCCAAGGTGTGATTGACAGTAAATGTATTTTCTACTACCCCCAACTTTATTGGGCATGTGTCTATTTTCCCTTTGCTCCTTTCCTGTATTAACAACTAGGTTAATTACAATGATATTAAAGGGAAGCAGAATATGCAACTCCATAATATGCTCTTTGTGATAAGAATTATTTTGAGCTGGTTATTTTTTAAATATATTTTATTGATTTTTTACAGAGAGGAAGGGAGATAGTCAGAATCATCATTAAGAGATAAATATCAATCAGCTGTCTCCTGCACACCTCCTACTGGGAATGTGCCCGAAACCAAGGTACATGCCCTTGACCAGAATCAAACCTGGGACTTTTCAGTCAGCAGGCTGAAGATCTATCCATTGAGCCAAAATGGTCAGGGCAGAGCTGGCTAGTCTTAAGAAAAGGCAGACTCATGAAAATCTCTGAATATCAAGTAGCAATTATCCTTTTGTAAGATATATTTACATATATAAGGGGAAACTCCATTTGTAAGTCTATCTCCCTCTCTATACCAGAAAGAGGAAAATTACTAAATCTCTAGAAACTTTTCATCAATGGAGAAGGCAACCACTTAAATCTATATAAAAATCTCACCCTTGTTTACTTTTTATTTTTTTTTCCTGCTAAGCTTCCATTATCTCATTAACTGCCCCTGGCAACTTCTCATCATCCTTCTTGTGTCTTTAGCTGAAGATAATATTTAAGGTGGGGACTTGGGCCATTTTGGGGCGTTACTTAGTTTTCCTGTATGTCTCCCATGTATACAGGAGGGAGACATTGTACTAAGCTTTCATTTGTTTCTCCTGTTAACCTGTATTTTATTGAAAGGAGGGTCTTAGAACCTAAAAATGTAGAGGGAAAGTTGTTTTTCCTCCCCTACAATGGTCATATTCTTTTTCTTCTTTCTTTTTCTTTTTTTTTAATGGCTATATTATTTTAAACACTATCATATTATGTTTCCACAAATACAACATTATTTAACATCTTCCATATTCAGGCTCTGTGCTAAGCATGGTAAGATAGCACTGGTCAAGACAGACAGGGTGTCTACTCTAATGATGAATAGTTGTGTGTTTTTTTAAAGAAAGAATAAAAATTAAGAAGGTAATGGAATGGTAGTTATTTTAAGTATTAATTCTCTCTCATCAGGAATTTTTTTTTAAAAAGTGGAAAGCAGAATTCTAAGATGTCCCCAAGATTCCCACTGTCTGGTACACACGCCTTTTGTTTTGAGTGTTAGTGGGATCTGTTAATATAATGACCTAGGTGGTCTTTGTGGGGCTGGAAGAACCTTTCTTGTTGCTCTTCACTTTTGGCTCTTGGCTCTTCAAGATTTTTTCAGGCAGTGTAACACTTAAGTCTACATGAGATAGATTAATAAAATAAATAACCATATTTAATCACATATGTACATATGGGAACCCCACACACATGAGACAGTAAAAGAACCCATATACAGGCATGTTTCAGTGACAGAAAGTTAAAATGAGGTACATATGGATTCTGAGCTAACGGTGATGTAAGGCACCTTGGGACTTCACGGGGGAGGAAAGTCACTGCAAGAGGATAAGATGAGCAGATGTTTGGTAATTAGTATTTGCCCTATAGATAGTCAAAAAAGGTATCTCTGATCATCTCTCATTATGGGAAAGGTCCTTTAATTTAAATTCTTCCCAGCAGAAGTTTTTCTTGATCCTGTAGGGCCTTTAACTCAAAAACAATCCATATACCCCATAGTCATATCTTTGGGTGACTAGTTCTGATACTGTTGTACTTAGCTAGTTATTAATAATAGAAAATGAGCAAAAAGGAAAGCCAGACATGATAGACATGTAATTTAGGCATCTTCACCAGGAAGTTGCAACTTTATACTCCCCATGGAACCACTGATCCCTATTCCCTGCAATCACTGGGGACAGGGATACAACAAATGGGAGATGGATGCATGCACAGTGAAGTTGTGGTGACATAGGGAAGGTACTTGCTATTAGTCAAACCTAGGGTCAGAGCCCATCCTGTGTGGCTCAGTGATTGAGAGTCGATCTATCAACCAGGGGGTAATATTTCAATTCCAAGTTAGGGCACATATTTGGGTTTCAGACTGGATACTGGTATGGAGTGTGCAGGAAGCAGCTGATCAATAATAATCTCTCATCATTGATGTTTCTATCTCTCCCTCTTCCTTTCTTTCTCTAAAATCAGTAAAAGAATATATATTTTAGGAAAACAAAACAAAACAAAACCTGGGGCAGAGATCATTGGCCAGAAAAGGCATGGCCGCTATGAGCCTGTGAAAATTTGGGAATATATAATGCCCCAGAGGTCGGCAAACTCATTAGTCAACAGAGCCAAATATCAACAGTACAACAATTGAAATTTCTTTTGAGAGCCAAATGTTTTAAACTTAAACTTTTTTCTAATGCCACTTCTTCAAGATGGACTCACCCAGGCCATGGTATTTTGTGGAAGAGCCACACTCAAGCGGCCAAAGAGCTCCATGTGGCTAGCAAGCCATAGTATGCCGACCACTGACCTAAACAGAAATTCTCTTGGTTCTTGTTGCTCTTCACTCTTGGCTCTTGGCTCACAAGGCTCTCTCATTCTTGATCCCTTGCATTTGGCCGTGTTTCCTCCATAGCCATGTGGCCATGCAGACCCACATGAAATGGACTGATGGACTGCAGAGGGGAATACAAGCTACGCTAGCCTGATGCTGGATTGGACACTGCTCCAATAAGGAACAGAAACTCTGGACACTGGCTTTGGTTTTAGTCTTGCTAAAGGGAAATAGGACCTTGGAAATTCAGTGATATAATTCCATGAAAATAAAAGCCACTTCCACAGCAACAAGTGGGGATGAGGACTCCGCCTCTATTGGTAACAATTCTGAACCCATGTACCTGGTTAAGGGAGGTTAGCTTATATAGCAAATGGGATAGTAGGGTAGCTCCCTTGATTACATTACATTAGATAAGCATCTAATGTAGAAGGCTTTGAGGAAAGAAAGCTCTAAATTGTGAAACAGCTGCATGGCTAGTACCTGAGAGCAGGCTTTAGATGCTGAGACAACTCCCTAGGGAGTTGCCAGAAAATATAAATTTCAGTCCTACAGCTGCAAGAAATGGACTTCAGCAAATCTTGGAAGAGATCCTTGAGCTCCACATGAGAACACAACCCAGCCAGCACCTGGGTTATAAGTCTTTGGCAGTCTGGGAAGATAATGATAGAACCAAAAGCTAATAGAGATGGAAATAATTCAAAAATGTCAGTTCTGCAACAATCAGAGACCAGGGCATTCCTGACAGGTTTAACAGTTTTAGCAATGTGATCTGACATATAATTCACAGATCATAATAAATGCTCCAGGGGAAATGGATTTTAGGAAAGCAAGAAGGCAACAAGAAATCTACTGCTATTGAAATACTGCAGGCAAGAGGAGAGTGACTTGGATTATAGTGGTTTCAGAAAACTTTGAGAAAATTGAACAGATATGGGATAAATTTTAAATTTAATTTTAAATTTTCTGATAGATTGGTTATGAAATTTGCAATTTTAGATTCAGCAACAAGTACCATTAATATATTTTTTAATTTTCTAAAATTATTAAATTAAGCTAATTAATTTTGCTTTTATAATTGCTTTAGTTGTATCGCCTGAGGTTTGATATACAATAATTTCATTATCCGCATTTCTAAATAAAATCTAACATCTACTATGAGTTGTTTTTTAAATTATTTTTTTGTTCCATAAACTAGTTTAACATGTATTCAACATCTGTAAATTTTTTGGATTTTTCTAGTTATCTTAATTCTGTTAAATACTTACAGTTGAATTGTAGTCAGATCATGTGATTTGTCTTATAAAAATTCCTTTGAATTTGTTGTGCTAGCTTTTTTACTTAGTACCTGACATTTGGGCAAATGTGCCATACTGTTTTCACTAAGTATATTAATTATGTAAATGTCCATTAAATTAAATTTGTTAATTGTAATATTGAAATATTACAGCTATAATAGATTTTTACCTGTCAGATCTCTCAATTACTAATATAGATGTGTTTAATGTTTTTTATCATAATAATAGTTTTCTTAATTTCTGCTTTCTCTCAATATTTGCTTGATAGTGATTTTCAACCTTTTTAATCTCATGGAGCACATAAACTAATTACTAAAGTTCTGCACCATACCGAAAAAATGTGTTATATATTTTGCTGATTTGACAAAGAAAATGGGTATAATTTTGCTTAAGTCATTCTGGACAATTATTGTTATATTGGCTGTTGTCATTTTTTTTTAATTTGACAATCTAAGGAGAAAGACATCAGTACTCCTGACTAAATGGCCAGGAATAGCATGTTTTATTTTTATTTTATTTTTTGCAGCACATCAATGTGTTACATCACACCAGTTGAAAATCCCTGCTATGTATTTTTTCTAATTTTTTTCTAATTTTTTTTATTAATTTAGAGAGAGAAGAGAGATATAGAAGCATCGATGAGAGAGAAACACCAATGTGCTTCCTCCTGCATGCTCCCCACTGGAGATTGGGCCCAAAATTCAGGGATGTACCCTAAGAACAGGGAATCAGTGCATGGGATGACACTCAGATGACTGTCTGCTTTATGTATTTTAAGTCTGAATCCAGGAGCATACAATTTAAAGACCATTATTATTTTTATGAAAAATTAAACTTTTTTCTTATTTCTAGTAAAGCCTTTTATATTTAGTCTATTATACCTAATACTAGAGGCCCAGTGCATGAATTTGTGCATGAATTTGTTCAGCTGGCCTGGCCCCAATGGGGGCGGATTGGGGCTGAGCCTGTTGGGAGGAGGAGATGGTGGGAGATTGGCCAGCTGGCCTGCCCCAATCGGGGCCTGATCAGGGCTGGGCCAGTGGAAGGGGCCATGGGCAATTGGCTGGTGGGCCCTGCCGCTGATTGGGGTTGGGAGTGCTGATCCTGGACCAGCAGCCTTGAGGAAGGGCTATGGGTGTTTAGCTGGCCAGCCCTGCCACTGATAGTGGTAGGGAGTTCAATCTGAGGTGGTGCCAGATGGGGGAGGGGCTTCAGGAGATTGGCCTGCTGGTCCCACCTATAATTGGGGTGATGAGAGATAAGGGACAGGACCAGCCAGTGGAAGGGGCTGTGGCATGATGAGGGTGGTGGGAGCCCATTGCAGGCAGGCCAGCCAGAGGGAGGGGTTGTGGGAGGCTTGTCTTGCTGGCCCCACAACTTATGGAGATGTGGGGTGTGATCAGGGGCAGGCCAGCCAGGGGGAGGGTCTGTGGGCCTATCATGGTGGGGAAGGGATGGGGCTGGTCCTGGGAGTAAAGAGGGGACAGGGGGCATTTGGTCAGCTGCCCCACTCTTAATCATGATGGGAGAGTCTGATCAGGCAGGGCCAGACCAGCAGGAGGAAGGGCCATGATTTTGGCCAGCCAGCTATACCTGCTGATTGATCGGGCTGGTTCACTGGCCACAGTGGGTGTCATAGCAACCAGTCATTATGGTTGTTCTGGCCATTATAGTCACTGACTTTATATATATATATATATATATATATATATATATATATATATACACATATATATGATATAGATATAGATATAGATAAATATGATATAGATATAGATATCTATATCTATCTATATCTATCTATATATATATATATATATATATATATATATATATATATATATATATATATATATTAGAGGTCTGGTGCATGAAATTCATGCATGAGGGCAGGGGGAGTGTCCCTCAGCCGAGCCTGCACCCTCTCTGATCTGGGACCCCTTGAGGGATGTCTGACTGCCTGTTTAGGCCCAATCCCAGTAGGATCAGACCTAAATGGTGGTTGGACATCCTTCTCACAATCCAGGACTTCTGGCTCCAAACTGCTCAACTGCCTCCCTGAGTGCCACTAACCGCTTCTGCCTGCCAGTCTGATCACCCGCTAACCACTACCCTGCCAGCCTAATTGATGTCTAACTGCTCCCCTGCCAGCCTGTTTGCCCCAAACTTCCCTCCTGTGCCAGCCTAGTCACACCTAACTGTCCATCCCTGCAGGCTTGATCACCCCCAACTGCCCTCCCATGCAGGCCTGGTCCCTCCCAACTGCCCTCTCCTGCTGGCCTGATGGCCCACACTGCCCTCCCTTGCAGGGCCTGGAACCTCCCACTGTCCTCCCCTGCTGGCCATCTTGTGGTGGCCATCTTGTGTCCACATGGGGACAGGATCTTTGACCACATGTGGGCAGCCCCATTGTGTGTTGGAGTGATGGTCAATCTGCATATTACTCTTTTATCAGATAGGATAGAGGCCTGGTTCATGGGTGGTAATCAGCTGGTTTTCCCTGATGGGTGTCCTGGATGAGGGTGGGGGTTTCCTTGGGATGTGGGGTGGCCTTGGTGAGGGGCCTGTGGTGGTTTGCAGACCAGCCATGCCCCCCCCAGCGACCCAAGCAGAGGTCCTAGGATCTGACATCAATTTATGTTCTACAATTAAAACTTTGTAGCCTAGTGTGGAGCCAAGCCTTTTGCTAACTCCATGGCAACAGCCATTTCTGTTTGTAACTTTGTAGCCTAGAGTGAAGGTGCTAAGGCTGCCGAAGCTTGGTTTCTTCCATCACGCCAGCAACCCTAGCCTCTACTCTCTCAAGCTCTGTGGTTGCTACCATTTCTGTTCAGATTACGCATCTTTTATAATTGAAACTTTGTAGCATTGAGTGGAGACCTAGGCCGGCAAGGGCAGATGGAAAGCTTGGCTTCCTCCATTGCCAAGGAAACCCAAGCCTCCCTCCTGCTCTCAGTGGCAGTAGCCATCTTGGTTGGGGGTTATTTGCATAATTTGCTCCTGATTGACTGGTGGACGTAGCTGTGGGTGTGGTTTGATCAGAGTTACAGTCAATTTGCATATTACTCTTTTATTAAATAGGATATAGATAGCATTATTTTTTCAATTTAATATATTTTATTGATTTTTTCACAGTATAACTTATATTTAATAGTAGTACATATGTTTTCCTTTTTCTCCCCTTTATTCTTCCCCCAGCCTCCCTTACCCCCCAACACATGAACACATGTCCCCACCCACCCCCCTCCCCACCCCAGTGTCTTTCATTCATTAGTTATGCTCATATGCATGCATACAAGTCCTTCAGTATCCACCTCCCATCCATCCAAGCCTTCCCACTGTTGCTTGACAGCCTGTTCAATGCCTCCCTGCCTTTATGTCAATCACTCTCCCCTGTTTCTTTTCTTCAAAAATATCTTGCCTCTGCATACTAGAAATAAATGTATAAGAAAAAAAAATGTTTGAGTCTCAGTTTCAGTGTCCAACTGTTCTAAGTCCCAGTTTTAATGTCAAATAGTTCTTTATGTGTACATGCCAGCAATGGTATCCAGATGGTGGACACATCATGGCAATGCAAGATCCATCCTCTCTGGTTTGGTCCTGGGCTGTTTGCAGCCATGCACAGCTGCCGACTGCTAGCATGGCAAAATGTTGTCAGTAACCCCATCTCTGGACCATCCTCGTGACTGGAACAGACCCATCAGTTCCTCACTGCCGCAGGAACCCACATGGTCTTGGAGTTGTTCTCTGAAAACACACAAACACATTCTCGAACAAAAGTTAACAAAGGGATCCTTTCTGCAAAATAGACTTGGGATTCTTTTTATTTTTGCCTAAATGATTTTCCTTTGGCTTATTTTGATACCATGTGTGTTTTTTCATGGGTGTCCTGCAGTTGGCTTTACAGATGGAATTTACTTTTCTGGAGTAAGAATTTTCTAGATGTATTTTACTTACAGGATATTTTTCCTTACATGATATTACCCCACTGTCCCCCCGCCCTTTTTGTTTAATGGGGGCTTTTGGAAATTTTATCTTGCAGTCTTGGTAATTTTAAATTTTAATTTTTGCACACAGATATGACTGCTTTAGGTTCTTTGGATGTTAGGCAATTTTACAGTGAGATGAACTACTAATAGATATTTTAGTTAATGTTTTAGGAAAAGTTTTTTGTCCAGTACACTTAAATTTTCTTGAGTATTCACGTATTTCACTTGTCCAATTTAAATTAATCTGAAAACTTGATTACTATTTTACTGTCAATTTAAATACTCAAGCATAAATCTTAGTTTACCCTGTAAATATTAGTGGAAAGGATTATTTGCATTCTTGAGTAGGTCCTGAGCATTCCTGGTAATAGACTGAATTTAGATATAGAGCAGCTATTGCTGACCGAGTCTCTGTCTGCCAACTGGGTCCTGGTCTGAGTTGTGTGTGGGAGGCGAAGCAGCCATGCGGGTAGGAGACCTTCCTCAGGAAGGGTGAGAATTCAAGCCCCTACAAGGTTTGTGGGTGAGGGTCTGTGCCCTACCTCTCTTGACCTTTTAGTTCTCTCCTGTTGGCCCCTCTGCAACTGTGCCTGTCTTAAGTTGTTCCTTCCCTGAGGAATCTTACCCATGTCTGGCTTACCAGCCATCCTACAGGGCCAAACAGGGTGATGTGAGGTTCAGTTCTGTCTCCTTTGTCGTCTATGCCCCCGTAGCCTCCATGTCCAGCACCTGCCTTGGGGTTCCCTCGCCTGTTGGCGGGTTCCCGGTATTGATCACATATCTCGGGGAACCCAGGTTTCTTCTCCAGAGAGGGCCCAGCTCACACCATTGGTCGAGAGATAGATCCATGGTGCCAGCTGCCTAGAGGCTTCAGCCACAGCTTGAACTGAAAGCTCAGGCATCAGCTGTGGTTAGTAAGAATTGGGTCCCTCTTGGCAAAAAGGGCCAGAAAGACCAATATAGAATGCTTGGATGCCTTCCCAGTGCCTTAATTCATTCCAAAAGTGATTAATTCCTTTCCTATCTTTTTTTAAATTGCTGCCCAACATTCAAGGAATTAGTTTGTAAGTTTATTTGGGATAATTGTATAATATGCTGTTGTCAAATATCAAAAATGATAATGACGTTGTAGAATAATATCATGTAAGGGTACTACGGTGTCACAGGAGGTTTAGGGGAGCCTAGCCTAAGGACTGGTGTCCATAGGAGATGACAACCTCTAGGCCATGTTAATTCAATCTCAAACTAGCTGCCAATTTTTTTATAACTTTATATAAACTTTGTCAGGATGTGAAAACACAAATTACATACCTTAGTTCAAGCAGGTCAACTATATTGACTTTCCCCCTTACTCCCACCACCTGCCACCTACCCTGAGGTTTGAAATTCTGATGGACTTTTCTCAGTCTATAGATCCATTCTTGTTCATCAGTCTATGTCATTCATTATATTCCTCAAATGAGGGAGATCATGTGATATTTGTCCTTCTCTGCCTGGCTAATTTCACTTAGCATAATGCTCTCCAAATCCATCCATTTTGTTACAAATGGTAGGAGCTCCTTCTGTTTTACCGCAGCATAGTATTCCATTGTGTAGATGTACCATAGTTTTTTTAATCCACTCATCTGCTGATGGGCACTTAGGCTGTTTCCAAATTTTAGCTATGGTAAATTGTGCTGCTATGAACATAGGGGTACATACAACCTTTCTAATTCGCGTTTCTAGTTTCTTGGGGTATATTCCTAGAAGTGGGATCACTGGATCGAATGGGAGCTCCATTTTTAGTTTTTTGAGGAAATTCCATACTGTTCTCCACAGTGGCTGCACTAGTCAATTTGCATATTACTCTTTTATTAGATAGGATATAGATGGCATTACTTTTAATTGGTTAAATACAAGGGTGGGCAAAAAAAATAGGTTTGCAGTTGTTTGTATGGAAAAAGACACTCATGCTATGCTTATTACAATAGCTTTATTAATTATATTTCACATACTCACAACTGTAATCCTATTTTTGTCCACCTTTGTATTTGCCTGGCATATCTTTTTCTACAATTTTATTCCAAACATTTTTATGTGTTCCTTTAAGGTACACAGCTGGGATTGTTTTTTAAAAAATCATTCTGATAGTCTAATTTTTGAATGGAAGTGCTTATTTTATTTACGTTAATTATGATTCCTGACATATTTCTGTTTTGGGTTTTCTTTTAATGTATCATGGTAGATTAGTACCATAAAGCCATCTGTTGGAAGCCAATTATTTATAGATCTTGTGTTTCTGTATATCTGTGAGCAAAGGCACTGACAGCCTGTGTTCTGGACTACATTTTAAAAATTATTTCTATAGTAAACTGCCTTGGAAGCTAGAGATAGTGTCTATTTCTGGATTGAAAGACAGGTTTATTTATGGTACCATATAATAAAGATAAAGTCTCTTGCTAGGTCAAAAGCAATGTAAGCTATGGGCCATAATAAATGATTCTGTTCTCTAAGCTCCAGATCCTTCTCCTCCAATTCAATTCACCTCATGCACAATTGTTACCGGTCCCTTTTATGTTCTCCTTTGGGAACCAGCTCTGATACTCTGGCTGTTGCAATTACTGTGAGTAACAAAGGTCTTTTTGTCTCTGACCATGAAATTTTGTATCCTTTGCAAGCATTCACAAAACCATGGATAGCCAATTTGTTAGCTTGTAAGGAGGGTGAAATCTCAGAATTTTCATATTTCTTATATTCCCCAGTTTCAGTTGATCATTGGATAAGGGCTACTTCCTAAAGGAGAATAATCTCCCAGGCAAGGGTGTTCCCATTTGACGATGGTTCTGATGTTCATCAGAAAAGAGAATTGTCAGCTACCAGAAGCTGAAGTTTACAGCATCTGTGTGTACCAGCCTTATAAATGGGACTTTAACACCACTAATGCAATCTAGAGTAGTAATTTTTTTAAAGATTACAATTCTAGTTTTAAGTGTAAATGTTTAGAGGAACCCCACAGAGGGTGGGAAGGATTCCTCTAAGCAGTGGTCAGCAAACTTTGGCTCTCAAGCCACATGCAGCTCTTTTGACCCCTTTAGTGTGGCTCTTCCACAAAATACCACGGCCTGGGTGAGTCTATTTTGAAGACGTGACATTAGAAGAAGTTTAAGTTTAAAATATTTGGCTCTCAAAAGAAATTTCAGTCGTTGTACTGTTGATATATGGCTCTATTGACTAATGAGTTTGCCAAGCTAACATTAAGACTGGAATAGTCCAAACATTAAGACTGATGACATCACATTCAATAACAGCCTTTGTAAAGGTTTTGAACTCACATCATAAGACGTTCTAAGAAGAACAGGGCACAGGTAAGTTGATTCAGATGTCAAGAGAGAGGTAAGACTTGGAGTAAGAATGTGGTTAGGAGGTAAGTCTTAATGTATTAGTTCAATTTTTCCGTTTCGATTTAGTAGTCAGCATTTTCCAAGAGATTTTTTATTGAATTGTTATTTTTAATTGTTTACTATTTATAAAAGAGTAAAATGTAAATATTTCTTTATCTCTAATTGATTTTAATTCTTAAAATTACTTGTATACTGACTTTATCCACAAAAGGATTTTTTTGCTTTAATAATTATTTTTACTTTATTACATTATTCTTGAGTATAATCTATCTTTCTCACATTTCCACCTAAAATTCAAAGCTCTCTGATGTAAACATTTTAGATTTTTAATGTTGGAGACTATATTTCCGTTACCTTCATTCTGAAAGTATTTTTTTAGCTGTACATAGAATATTTTCACAACAGAATCTTTATTTTCACTTTGACATTTACAAAATTGTATTCTCAAACAGACTTTTTTATGATTTTGTGTAGTTGAAGAAGAATGCATTTTGAAGACATTGTATCCTAAAAGGATAAAAAAAACCATTGGCCTAATGTAGATGGTTAATTTCCTTTTTACTGAACATAGAACTAGTAAAATGTGTTATAACAATCCTATATAATAAAAGCTTAATATGCTAATTGTCCACTCATACAGTTGGTCATTCAACCAATCAAAACATAATATGCTAATGATATGCTAAGGCCACTCAACTGCTTGCTATGACATGCACTGACCATGACGGGGCAGATGCTCTGACTGGTAGGATAGCTTACTGCTGGGGTCTGGCCAATTGGGCCTGAGGGAGATGGACTGGACACTCTGTGGAGCCCTTCTGCAATCCCTCCTTGGCTGGCCAACTTCTGGCCCCTCCCAAGCTAAGATTGATTGTGCACTGATTGGGTTCCTTGGCCTGGCCTGTGCCCTCTCGCAACCCAGGTCCCCTCGGGGGATGTTAGAGAGCTAGTTGATGCACACTGACCACTAGGGGCAGACACTCAACGGAGGACCTGCCCCCTGGTGGTCAATGTGCTCCCACAGGGGGAGCGTTACTCAGCCGGAAGCCAGGCTCATGGCTGGCGAGTGCAGCAGTGGCAGAGGGAGCTTCTCCAGCCTCCACGGCAGTGTTAAGGATGTCCAACTGCTGGCTTAGGCCTGCCCATCAGTTGGACATCCCCCAAGGGCTCACATACTGTGAGAGGGCACAGGCCAGGCTGAGGGATACCCCTTCCCCCTGCCCCACCGAGTGCACAAATTTCATACACTAGGCCTCTAGTAGACATATAAATTTAAAAAGAAAGAAAGGAGGAGCAAACTTTCTGGCAGGAATGGAGTAGACTGCAAGGGTAATTTTAAAATGTCTATTGTTATCTACAACTATGGAAGTTACTATTTCTTAAGCATTATGTTCTATTCAATTCAAGTAAATAATAAGATGATATTTTCACTTAACAGATGTGAATAAAATGCTAGATTGTGTGTTAAATTGTGAGATCAGGTCAATTCTTGGTTGAAAAAGTTTAAGATTGGAATAAATCGCTATTTCTTCTTTAAGGTAACAAAAATGTTGCTAAGAACTAGTAAAGTTTATTCTAAACCCAATCAGGATTATGCCTATTTTTTTTCTGCTTTTGAGATCTGTATCTCTTCTTTTATCAATATATGAGTCTGAGAAACTGCATTTTGAAATATTCCAGGACCAATTGGGAAACAGTTCTTTTCCTTTGTTATAAAGTTTGAATAAATTCACTTCTTGCTAATAGAAAACCAGTTTGAGTTAAAATGTTACTTAGGTTTACAGATTCTTGTCATTTAATATATTTATTGGAGGAGATATCATCTTTATGGATGAAATTAAGTGATGAGAGATAGTTGCCTGTCCTATTACATTTAAAAAATTTTCCTACCATTCAATTTCACTTTTAATTATTTTTATACTGTTAACTTACAGAATCATCATCCATCTAATCACTACAAACATTTCTGTGTATATGTTATATGGGAAAATCATTGATTTTCTCTTTGATTCATTTTTCTTCTGATAATTGTAAAGAAAACAAACTTATAAAAAATCAGTAAAAGAAATAAATTGAAAGGCCTTTGACTAAATTGAATATAAAAACTCCTTTATGTGCTTCCTGCCAGCAGGATTTTTGTATGCTGCCATTGGAACTTAAGACTGAGTTGCAGACTTTTGTTCTCAGATATATGGTATCAAAGCCAAACTGTGGTGTTCAAAGACTATTACACATGTACACCACCTTCCTGATCTCAGGAAATTGAGTCTGTTGGAATCAACTGATGTAAAGAACCAAAATGATTAATTTATACCACCTCCCACTTCCCACTGGTAGAATTAAAAAAAAAAAACTCAAGTTTTATCCCCTTGATCTCTCTCTATTAAATCCAGATATCTATCAAACAGTTTTCTAACCTTTTTTGTTTGTTTGTTTTGGTTAATCCTCACTTAAGGATTTTTTTTCCATTGATTTTTAGAAAGAATGGACGAATGGAAGGAAGGGAGGGAAGGGGGAAGAGAGAGAAACATCAATGTGAGAGAGACACATTGATTGGTTGCCTCCTGCATGTATGCCAGCTGGGGTTGGGCATTGAACCTGCAACCCAGGTACATGCCCTTGACTGAATCAAACCTGAGACCTTTGAGCACCAACTGGCCAAGGCTATAACCTTCTTTTTCTCTCTAGTTGTAATACATACGGATTTTTATTTATCTATTGTGAAGAAAAGGAATTTGGTGTGAAAAAATATTTTGTTTTTAAGTATCTGATGATTTTGAAGAGATTTGAACTGTATTCTTGTAAATTTTAAAGCATTATTTGAGCAGTAAAATAACAGATTTCATGGGGCAAGTAGAGCTCAATGTAAGGAAAGGAGAGTAAAAGATATCTGGGAGAAAGAACTCTGCTATGGATATTACTTATGCTTACTAGGATTCTTCAGCAATCATCATAGCTACAGCAGATTGACATGGGGAGATCTTCAGCTCATCCAATGAACTCTCTCTCTCTCTTTGGTTAAAAAACTTCCACTTAACTGATTCCCTGTGTGAAAGTTGACATAAGTGGAATCATTGTAAATGGATCCAGAACAGCCATTCCAGAGGAACAATCTTGCATGTCTTGCCCTTGAACTTTTGGACTGTTTGAATTGACCCAGATCTTCAGACTG
Source organism: Antrozous pallidus (assembly GCA_027563665.1). Classification (NCBI taxonomy): domain Eukaryota; kingdom Metazoa; phylum Chordata; class Mammalia; order Chiroptera; family Vespertilionidae; genus Antrozous; species Antrozous pallidus. The sequence goes on from CM050508.1 coordinate 77,129,873, forward strand.
GGCCAAACCAACCATGTCTTCCAAACAGTTTGTAAAGCCAGAAGAATACTGGACCTCTTGACCACAAGAAATGACGATTATGAACTCTCTATCTAGAGACAGAATCAGTTACCAGCCATGTATAACTAAAGAATAACTTAGCTTGTTAACACCAATAGGAGTTTATTTTCTTTATTCATGTAATTATTTCCTTATTTTTCTCATTGAAAAAATATCTTGCCCTTACACTGTAATTGAGACATTATTTGAGTTTCTGCCTGAATCTGTGCCCCCAGCATTGCAATTTGTTCATCCTAAACAAACACTTGTTGCCTCTCATTTTGGATTTTTAGTTTTAGGTTAACACCTGGCTTAGTTTCCACATGTGTAATGATGCAGTTCTGAAGTATAAAGTACTTGTTTATTAAGCCTGTTCCTGGAGAAAACAGTTCACACATTTGCTACCATACCAGTGCGACAACTAATTAACTTTGTGAATGCAAGTTTTCTCAAGCTAAAGGTAAATGTATCTTCTGCATTATAATCACTTACTGAATACTACCTACCATTTGTAACTGTCCTGTCTGTTTTATTAAACTTCCTTGAGGGATTCTGATACAATCCTGAGCACCTGCTGTATACACTATGGAATACAGAGATGAATGAGAGATTTCCAAGTATCAAGGGGTAAGAGGATATTAAAATCACACAAAAAACAGGAAAAAATTCATGTGAACTGCACACACACACACACACACACACACACACACATGCAAAACACACACACACAAAATGAACATTTAACAGAGCAATTATATAGCTCAAGAAGCACCAGTAATTCCTTTGTGGATGCCATAAAATTTAAGAGAATGATAGAAAATGTGTTAACTTAAGACAGAAAAGGTAAACATTAGGATATGTTCCTTGGATACTAAATCAAAATCAGGCAGGCAGAAAGCTTTAGATGCCTTTGACAAAGTAGAAAATCTCCTATATGATTATGTGATAGATGAGTGATGGGATTAAATTTTTTAAAAAATGGTTACAGGTAATTCATACTTGGCCTTATGTCTTAGTCTGTAGAAGCTTAAGATTTTGGTAAAAAGGATCAACACAACCAAAATTATTTGTAAAGATTTACTTATTAGTGTGTTTAGAACAGACTGAATTGGAGAAAATTAGAAGCTAGAAAAGTTTTTGTGATGTCTAACAATAGGATTACTAAATTAGTCTAATAAAAATGAACTAAATTTTTTAGCTTCCCTTTTAATGAAGAAACTAGTGTCACAGAAATATGGAAAAGGAACAAGCAACAAATAATATTTACAAATGAAGATGATAAGCTTTTTGAACATAATTGAATTTTATATAAAGGTGGTGACAACATCCAGGAAGTAAGAGAAAGGAAAAATTTAGAGCATGAGAGAGATGTCAGAACAAGTAATAAAGACCTGTGACTCATTTACTGAAGAGTAGAATTGAAACCTACCACATACATACTGGTTGTCAGCATAAAAAGACAAGCATGTAGAGAATTTCTGTTATTTGAGGTATTGCTTTTTATTTTTATTTTTTTATTTTTTATTTTTTGCCAAAGAGTGGACCACCTGGAAGCAGGATCTCAGCAGACTGAGAAAATGCTTCCCAGAATTTCTTCTATACATTTGAAATTAAGAAAGTAACATAAAGATTACATGAACACAGGAGAAAGCAAGGTAGAAATTCAATTTCAGGACTGAATTACAAGATTATGTGCTCCCTTGAGGGTGGTTATAGTTCCAATTTCAGTGGTGTGTTAATCTAGACCCACAGAAACAATGGATAGGCCTTGATTAAGATAAAGATAAACTTTTTGCTGTGAAGTTCTAAGCCTGAGGCTTGACTACTTTCAGAACTGATTCAGTTAGGAATTTATAATCAGATTACCCTGTGAGGTATCTTTCAGTTAGATTTATTATAGGCCCTTTTTCATCCACAAAGGACAAGGATGTAGGTAAATGAAATTTTTCATCATAATGTATTTGGGCCTGCCCATAGCCTAAAATAGATGTATCTACTTATTATGCAGTTACATAAGTACTTTTCTCCCTTTTCATCTTAGAATTGTATGATTATATTTGCTTTTCTGTCTGTTTAATATCTGTCTCCACAATGAGCCCATATTCAACTCCAAAACACACACACACACACACACACACACAAAAAAAAAAAAAAAAAAAAAAACAAAAAAAAAACAACCAGGAATCACAGTTGGTATTTCAAGCAAAAACCTGTATTTTGGGAAGGATGAAAGAAATGAAGTTCATTTATTTGATGTCTTGTTCCCTCTCATGCAATACAAGAGATAGGACACTGCTTCCTATGTTTTCTTTTACAGGGATCCACTCATGAATGCCCTCAACTTTTTCAAAGACTCTCACAAAAACTTACTGCTTGTTCTTGTGACCTTCTTCTTTCCATTTCATCTTTTACTTCCTTTAATTGACCTTGGCTTTCCAGGGCCCCCAACACATGCCCTTCCTCAAAGTCATTTGCCATTCCCTACTGAAATAATCTACGTAGTCTCTATCAACTCTTTCTGATAATTGCTAATTTAATATATAGGGCAGATGAAGGTGGGTATGGGTTGGGACCTGGGACACTCTAGTTTGCTATGGGACAATGGGAATGGATTTGGCTTACAATACCTTTGAACTTGAGGAGAAAAACCCATATTAATATTCTGTTTTCATTAAAGCAATGAATTATTAGAAAAAGTTCCAAGAGAAGAAGTTCATGTAGGCCCTATATACTAAATTTTCCACCCAAATAAATTCAATAAAAAGAAAAAACAAGTGCCTTCAAGAATGAGCATAAACACAGAAAGAACACAGAAAGTCAAAAAGTAGGGAAGTTTGCTACTAGATTTCTACTGAATCCTTTAGGAATCATTTACATGTGAAGTGATATTGTTCTTTTATATAACCCAGTGGAATTGTTATTTTCATTCTTTAATGGACCCAGTTATCCTACTTACCAGTGGCAATAACTCAGAGACAGAAAGATTTAGAAGAACATACTTAAATCCTTGACATTTGCATTTCTTAAGCTTAAGACCCAGGGTTTAACAATTGATTGGAAACTACATGCATTCATCAAACATAGGTTATCCTCTCCTCTCCACCCAAGATTTCCTAAAAATTACAGTCTAGGGAAAGAGAAAGAATAATACAGCTAATGAAATGCTAGTTGATGACCTTGAAAATAAAACTCTGTGGTCTCCTTCTCACTAACATTCTGTTGAGAAGTGGTGAGAAATAGAAAATCCAGATAAATTTAGGACATCTGAGAGTTAATTAGTGACAAGTTCTTCACCCTCTCTGTGGAGTTCCTGGCAACTTCTGAATGCAAAAGATGCAGATGTTGGCAGGTGGGCTTGGCATACCCTCAAAATTTCAATGTAATTATGTCTCCTGTGGTCCAAGAATAGCAAGGAAGTGCTAAAAAAAAAAAGGGTGAAACACAGTGATGGTTTGTTGTCAGAAAACATAATGTAATATGCTGTAATTACCTGCATGGAACAATAATGATAAGACAGATGCAAGAGAGGCTTTTTCAACTTGCACATCTTACACTGCAGAGGACTATTAATGAATCCAGAAACTTCCTTTCTCAACAATTCAACAAAGCCAATGTTTAAACCCTCTGAAATGCCTCCTATGAATGTAGCCTCATTCTTGAGAAGATGAAAGGAAGGCCTTTAAATAAATGGTGTTTCCTGGATTAGTCCAAAGAAAAATTTTTCCCAGTGGGAAGAATGAGAAATTTATTTATTTTTAATCTTTATTGTTACAGACGTTCCCCCTTTTCTCCTTTACCCCCCTCTACCTAGTTCCCAATCCACTCCACACCTTTACTACCCTATCGAATGAGACATTTAAATAGAAAATTTGTTCATTTCTAGAAACATCAGGGAAAGTTATCCTATATAATAAAGAGGTAATATGAAAATTAACCCTTATGCCCTTGCAAGATGGCTACCTATGACCAGGCTGGCAGGGAGGTTAGTGAGGGATGAACAAATGACTGAGCAGCAGGCTGCATGGAGCAACCAGGCTGGTATGGGGCCATGAGGGGCAACCAGGCCAGCAAGGTGGGCAGTTGGGGAAGACCAGGCAGGCAGGTAGGTTAGTGATTAGAAGCCAGTGGTCCAGGATTGTGAGAGGGATGTCCAACTGCCAGTTTAGGCCCAGTTCCCAGGGATCAGGCCTAAACCTGCAGATGGGTATCCCCTAAGGGGTCTCTGATTGGTGAAGGAGCAGGCTGGGCTGAGGGGACTCCTAACCCCATGCATGAATTTCAAGCACCAGGCCTCTAGTATTTGTCTAAACAGCCGAAACTATAGTTAGTTATACTATTACTAGAGGCCTGGTACACGAAATTCATGCACAAGTTGTGGGGAATGTCCCTTAGGCCAGCCTGCACCCTTTCCAATCTGGACTGCTTGAAGGATGTCTGACTGCCCATTTAAACAGTCAGTCGGACATCCTTCAAACAATCCAGGACCGCTGGCTCCAAACTGCTCACCTGCCTACCTCCCTGATTGCCCCTAACTGCTTCTGCCTGCCAGCCTGATCACCCACTAACCACTACCCTGACAGCCTAATTGATGTCTAACTACTCCCCTGCCAGGCTGTTTGCCCCCATTTTCCCTCCTCTGCCAGCCTGGTCACCCCTAACTTCCCTCCTCTGCATGGCCTGGAACCTCCCAAGGCCCTCCCCTGCTGGCCATCTGGTGTTCATATGGGGGCAAGATCTTTGACCATATGGGGGCAGCCCTCTTGTGTGTTGGAGTGATGGTCAATCTGCAAATTACTCTTTTATTAGATAGGATGTTCTCCTGGATAGAAAACATGTATTCCTATATATGCTAAAGAAATTTGAAATGCAAATAGAGAGGATCAAAGATTGGAATAAATATTTTGTTTTGAGCCCTAACCAGTTTGGCTCAGTGGATAGAGCATTGGCTTGTGGACTGAAGGGTGCCAGGTTTGATTCTGGTCAAGGGCATGTATCTTGGTTGTGGGCACATCCCCAGTAGGGGGTGTGCAGGAAGCAGCTGATCAATGTTTTTCTCTCATTGATGTTTCTAACTATCCCTCTCCCTTCCTCTCTGTAAAAAATCAATAAAATATATTTTTAAAAAGATTTTGTTTTGAACTGACCAAAGATTTTCTGTGGAACTTGCCACTCTACATTCTAAACATAGAGAGAAAAAAGAGTTTAAGTATATTTGTACATTCAGTGGAATTCTGAGTTTCTAGAATATACTATCTCAAGATATCATGTTGCTAATTCTTAGGATTGAAGTAGTACTTAAAAATAAATAATCACAAATTACAAATAAGCGTGGGATATTATATGCACTACATTGTACTGGATGAATATCAGAAATTTTATTTTGCAATTTACCTGCTTTGATTAAGAACTTACCATATTCAATGCCGTAAATCAATATGACATCCTACCCACCAGAAGAAGTGAGCAAAAATGGAGTTTGTCTCCTCTAATGCTCTTTCTGTCCTAGCTCCTGGATAAAAGATTCAGGATTGAAAGGATATGTTAATATGCAAATATGGCCCAAGAAAGGTAATCAGTTGTGCCATTATCAGCTCAAGTTTACATGCCAAATTAACAGGTAATTCTGTTCTAGAACTGGTTTACCTTGCATACTTGCTTCCATCAGGAAAAAGGAAACAGAACACTCAGTATTTTTCTAAGTGGAGCAGGTCAAGGGCAAGTGGGATGGCAAAAGAGTTTGTGAAAATGGTGTGACTGGGGGCAGAAATATGGGGCTCTGGGGTTTAAAAATGGGGAAAGGATGAGAATGTATGGTGTGCTTTAGATATAAAGAGGTCATAATGTTGGCAAAGATGAAGAACTAAACCCAAGCTACTGAAGAGATCTAGTCTGGCTAAAATTGTATGTAGTTGCTTCTATATCTATCAAAACAACAGTTGTATAAGTGCAAGAATAATTTTTCTAAGAAGTTATTCTTTGTGTCTGATATGTTCCTTTGTTATCTATCTATTACTCATTTGCTCATAATTTTCTAGCTACCTATAGTTTTGGTTTATTGGCAGTCATTGTTCCTATATAGATATTTTATTTTCTTTAACATATCTTGCATGTCTTTCTCTTGTTCTGCCTTTTCTTAATTAATGAATACTTAATTTCAATCTATATATTTGTTTAGAATGTCTCTATATTGGGTTGCTTCTATGCAGTTTCCCTTTTTAGCTGGACTAAATTCTTATTTACACATCTTTGTGTACTTGTGAGAACACTGATGCAGGCTAAATTCCTATCAGAAGAATGGTTTCCAAGGACAGGTGCACTTTAGATTTTTAAAGACATAACAAACTCTTTTCTTAAGTAATTTACACTCCTAATGAACTGCTTGCCTGTAAGAAGGGAATCATTGGTGTAGTATTTCAGGATCCAAGATCTCAGTGCTTTTGAAGGGAGATTATGGCATCTACATAGGAAAAAGGATTACAGTGCAAACAGACATTGGTTATAATAGAGATATTAATCACCTATGTGAATATATTAAATATATTTCTATCACTGTCATATATGGTCATTATAAATATAGAAAGGGAGAAAATTAGAATAAACCTTACAATGCTGGAGATATCAAAATGGACTCATAGTTTTTTAACAGATAGGTAGTGAATAGGTAGAAGAATAATTGGAAAATAAATAAACTAATATATATGTACAACAATACATGTATTTCCCAGTTCTGTTCACTGTGGTCTTAGGAGACAATTGCTAGCCCAATAACAATGAATCCATCTAGTGCTCTGATATTGGTTTCTGCTTACATATTCCATTAAAAGAAATAAGAGTACATTGCAGACATAGCTGGTATCAGGGCTGAGGGAGGAAAAACATAAAATAAGCCTGAAATTTCTTCTTGTGGCATTAGGAAAATGCTCAAAGAATAATGAAATGTCATAAAATAATACAGAAGTTAGTTTGATGAGCTCCCATTGATCAAATCTAGATAATTTGAGAATCAAATAAATTATGACAGGATAGATTATAATCCAATAAATAAAATAAGAAACCATGAGATGACAGAGATTAAAAAATAAGTGATAAGTATGGGATATTTTGAATATCTTCTTATAAAACACCTATAATTACAAGAAAGAAAAGACTTACCTGATAGTAGATGAGACTGGCCAATACCACCTTAAACAAATTGCTAAACACTGTCAATAATAGGACAAATGAGATGCAATGAAAAAAATATAGCATCACTTCTCTGATTTCCTGTCAAAGAAGCAGCCTGAATCTTGTTATAAAGCAACATAAGACAAAGCAAACTTGAAAAAACTGAACATAATTACAAATATCAGCCTTATGAAATTTAAGAAGTTGTTTCAGACTGAGACAAAGACATTACAACTAAATGTAACATGCTATTCTAAACTTGAGGCCTGGTGCACAAAATTGTGCACTTGGGGGTCCTTCAGACAGAACTGTGCCCTCTTGTTCCCTGAGAGCCCTTGGGGGATGTCTGACTATGGCTTAGCAGACCTAAGCTGGCAGTTGGACATTCTCAGCACTGCCACAGAGGCAGGAGAGGCTTCCACAACTGTCACTGTGCTTGCTAGCATGAGTCTGGCTTCTGGCTGAACAGGGCTCCCCTGTGGGAGCGCACTGACCACCAGGGGATGGCTCCTGCATTGAGCATCTGCTCCCTGGTGGTCAGTGCATGTCATAGCGAATGGTTAAGCAGACTTAGCATAACATTAGTATATTATGCTTTGATTGGTTGAATGGATGACCAGATGGCCAGATACTTAGCATATTAGGCTTTTATTATATAGGATGGAAACCTTTGCTGTAAAGGATATTTTTGAGACAATTGGCACGAATTAGACTAGAGGCCCAGTGCACAAAATTCATACAGGGGGTGTGTGCCCCTCAGCCTAGCCTGCACTCTTTCCAATGTGGGACCCCTCTCACAATCTATGACTGCCTTCCTAATTATTCCCTAACCCAGTGGTCAGCAAACTGTGACTTGCAGGCCACATGCAGCTATTTGGCCTCTTGAGTGTGGCTCTTCCACAAAATACCACAGCCTGGGCAAGTCTATTTTGAAGAAGTGTTAGAAGAAGTTTAAGTTTAGAAAATGTGGCTCTCAAAAGAAATTTCAATCTTTGTACTGTTAATATTTGGCTCTGTTGACTAATGAGTTTGCCAACTACTGCCCTAACCAATCCCCTGCCAGCCTGATCAACACCTAACTGCTCTCCTGCCAGCCTGGTCACCCCTCACTTCCCTCCCCTGCAGACCTGGTCACCCCAAGTACCCTCTTCTGCTGGCCTGGTCACCCTCAACTGCTCTCCCCTGCAGGCCTAGTCACCCCTAACTGTCCTCCCCTGTAGGCCTGGTTGCCCCAACTGCCCTTTCCTGCTGGTTTGGTCACCCCTAGCTTCCCTCCCTTGCCAGCCTGGTCACCCCCAACTGTTCTCCCCTGCAGGCCTAATCGCCACTAACTGCCCTCCCCTGTAGGCCTGGTGCCCCCCAATTGCCCTCCTCTGTAAGCCTGGATCCCCCACAACTTCCCTCCCCTGCAGGCCTGGTCCCTCTGAACTACCCTCCCCTGCTGGGCACCTTACGGTGGCCATCTTGTGTCCACATGGAGGCAGCCATCTTTGACCACATGGGTGTGGCCATCTTGTGTGTTGGAGTTATAGTCAATTTGCATATTACCTCTTTATTAAATAGGATGATAGTCACATATCTAGGTTAACTTTTTTATTTTGATGGTTTTATTGTGCTTATTATTCAATAGAAGATATTGAAGTGTCTATCTGAGAATGATGGAATAGAAATTTTTAAAAAATATTTAAACAGTTTTTCCAACTTTTGCATAAGTTTATGATTCTGTTAGAAAGAAAACATCTATTTAAAGTCATACTTATTTGAAAACCAACACTAAGAAAATTATAGCAAGAAATAATAATAATAAATCAATAATTTATTATTGTAATAGTTGTATATTATTTCTGTGATTTCTTGCTGTTTTCAATATACATTGCAAATTATCCTACTCAGTTTTCTCCTAATCTGCAGTATTCAAACATATCAGTTATTTTCTCATAGCTTTCTGATATCTTATTTCCCAGGACTTGGTTTTTTTGCCAGTTGAATATAAGCAGAATTTGAATAAGAAGAAATTCCATAATATGAGAAAATAAAGCCTTTGAAGTGATCTCTTCTGGAAGTTTTATGTTTATTGCATCCTTTACCTTTTCCCAAATGCCTGTAAGTCAAAGATTTCATGTGTTATTTCTGTAATTCAGTAGTTTTCATTCAAATTATGCATTAAAAATGAATATCCATCTTAAAACAATTGGCATGATTAATTATCTACTAAATTTTTCATTTCACAAAAGGCAATGTTTTATGCTATACACTTATATGGTTAGAGACTTTTAATTCAGTAAGACATATTTATGTTAAATCAGGAATCAAGCTAAAAATTCCTTTAATCTCATGTTCCTATTTTACTTTCACTGTTTTCCCTAGATTTTATTTTAAAGTCAAAATTACATTTTTATGAAATGAAATTAAAAAATTAATATTATTCATAGTAAAAATGGGTCAATAAAAGTTAATAACAAAAATTAACATCTGTTAATTCTAAATGCTGATATTAATATAGAAACCACTTTGCTATTTTTACAAAAATTTTAAGTAAATGCTAATTCTTATGAATTGAATATTTAAGATGAATATGTATCTGCAGCTTTTTTAATTTTACAAGCTGATTAAAAGAAATATTTTATAGAAAGACAATCCTATCTAATAAAAGAATAATATGCAAATTTGACTGTACCTTCGCCACACCCACAGCCACGCCCACTAGCCAATCGGGGGTGATTTTGCAAATAAGCCCCAACCAATATGGTTGCTGCCACTGAGAGCAGGAAGAAGGCTCGGGTTTCCTTGGCAACAGAGGAAACAAAGCTTTCTGCCTCCCTAGGCCTCCACTCAATGTTACAAAGTTTCAATTATAAAAGATACAGAAATGGCAGCAGCCACTGAAATGGAGAGAACAGAGGCTTGGGTTTCCCTGGCAATGGAGGAAGCCAAGCTTTCAGTCTGCCATTGCTGGCCTAGGCCCCCACTCTAGGCTACAATATTTCAAACAGAAATGGCTGTTGCCCCAGAGCGAGCAGAAGGCTTGGCTCCACTCCAGGCTACAAAGTTTCAATTGTAGACATAGATTAATCCCAGATCCCAGGGCCTCTGCTTGGGTTGCTGCGGGGCATGGCTGGCCTGCAAACCTCCCCAGGCCCCTTGCCCAGGCCGCCTCTCACCCCAAGGAAACCCCCACCTTGATCTGGACACTCTTTCAGGGCAAACCAGCTTGCCCCCACCCATGCACTAGGCATCTATCCTATCTAATAAAAGAGGAACTTGCAGATTGACCATCACTCCAACACACAATAGGGCTGCCCACATGCGGTCAATGATTCTGCCCCCATGTGGAGGCCACCACAAGATGGCCAGCAGGGGCGGGCAGTTGGGAGGGACCAGACCTGCAAGGAGGGCAGTTGGGGGCAATCAAGCCTGCAGGGGAGAGCAGTTAGGGTTGACCAGGCTGGCAGATGAGGGAAGTTGGGGGCAAATAGGCTGGCAGGGTTGCAGTTAAACATCAATTAGGCTGGCAAGGTAGTGGTTAGTGGGTGATCAGGCTGGCAGGCAGAAGCAGTTAGGGACAATCAGGGAGGCAGGCAGTGAGCAGTTTGGAGTCAGCAGTCCTGGATTGTTTGAAGGATGTCCAATTGCCCATTTGGGCCTGATTCTTTCAGGATCAGGCCTAGACAGGCAGTTAGACATACCTTGAGGGATCCCAGATTAGAGAGGGTGCAGGCTGGGCTAAGGGATATCCTCGCCCCTCTGTGCATGAATTTTGTGCACCGGGCTTCTAGTGTACTAAATAAATATAATAAGAAAGCCGATGCTTCAATGGCCTAATATGGAAATGTTACTATAATATCATAACATATTTTGTTGAGTAATTATTATGTGTCAGTATTTGCAGTGGGTGCTGCTTATTATTAATCTTACAAACAAAGCAATTATGTAGGTAATTATACTGAAATAGGGCTTATTGTCCTCATGTGTAAACGGGAGCTCTTAATCACTAAATAGCCCTATTAAAACATCTAGATAAAATGATGATACTGATAAAAAAATATTTAACCAATCCATGTACATATGGGAAAAGAGAGAGAGAGAGAGTTGAAAATTGTCTAGTGGCCTTTAGCATTTATCATCACCTACTCTCATATTCTCTCCAGATCTCATAGCCCTTTACATCTTTACATCTACCTTCTCTAAACTCCCTTCAAAGGAGTGGTAAACCAGATTTAGGATCTGCCAGTGACATGAGCCCTGGAAAGCAAAGGAAGTACAGAGGACCTTATTCTAACAGTAATGAAGATTGATTTGGAGATTCCAACAGATTGGGAATTTGTATGGCGGCTCATCATAGATGTAGCACCCTCTAACCACAACTGGCCTTTGGGACAGCCAAAACATGAGCAGTAATTTCTTGTATCTCAACCTCTGGAGGACAGCAACCACTTCCTCTGAACTGTATGTACTATTACACTCTTTCTACTTTTTCAACCTTTACATTGATCTCATTAACCCCAATTTTTTGTATTATATCTCTTATTGCCCCAAAATACTTTATTTTTTTTAAATTTTTTTTTATATATATTTTATTGATTTTTTACAGAGTAGAAGGGAGAGGGATAGAAAGTCAGAAACATCGATGAGAGAGAGACATCGATCAGCTGCCTCTTGCACGCCCTCTACTGGGGATGTGCCCGCAGCCAAGGTACATGCCCTTGCCGGAATCGAACCCGGGACCCTTCAGTCCGCAGTCCAACGCTCCATCCACTGAGCCAAACCAGTCTCGGCAACCCCAAAATACTTTAAATAACTTGTTTCTTGTATTAATTAATGCATTACTAGCCAACTACCGCTAATCAATATGATAGAAACTATCACTACTATGATGTCTATATCATAAAAGCCTAAGTGATCATTATGGTGGAAGGACCAGTCCCTATGATGCATACTGACCCCCAGGGTGCAGACACTCAACACAGGAGCTGCCCCCTGGTGATCAGTGTGCTCTTACAGGGGGAGCACAGCTCAGGCAGAAGCTGCGTGGTAAGGAGCAGGGAGCAGGAGGATGGTAAGGAGCAAAGGGTCCTGGACTGTGAGAGCACACAGGCCGGGCTGAGGGGTACCCCCTCCCATGCACAAATTTCATATGCCAGGTCTCTAGTTCTATATATATAAAGGCCTTAGTGACCATTCAATTGGTCTGTTTAAACCAGACACATACACAATTGGTTCGACTGATCAACCTATCGCTATGTCATGCACTGACCACTAAGCTGCAGATGCTCAATGCAGGAGCCACCCCCTGGTGGTCAGTGCACTCCCACAGGGGGAGTGCCCCTCAGCTGACCAACAGGTGCCAGACACAGGGCTCACGGCTGGCCACTGCAACCCAGAGACCACAGCAGAGTGTCAGCAAATCTACTGAGTGGTAGTAGCTGCAGACACAGTGGGGCCAAGATAAGCAGGAGCCAGGAGTAGCAGGCAGGAGAGGCAGGTGGCATTGGACTGCTGATTTCAGCCTGATCCCTGTAGGCCATGCCAAGAGACTACACTGGTGTGCAAAATCCAAGCACTGGGCCTCTAGTAAAATATGTAAAATGAAACATCTGTTTAGAGCACTTTCCATGAACGGAGCCTGCAGGACAAGTTGCTCTGGGTAAGTCACTGAGTGAGTGGTGAGTGAATGTGAAGGCCTAGGACAGTGGTCGGCAAATTCATTAGTCAACAGAGCCAAATATCGACAGTACAATGATTGAAATTTCTTTGGGGGAGCCAATTTTTTTTTAAAAACTTAAACTTCTTCTAACACCACTTCTTCAAAATAGACTCGCCCAGGCTCTGGCATTTTGTGGAAGAGCCACACTCAAGGGGCCGAAGAGCCACATGTGGCTTGTGAGCCACAGTTTGCCAACCACTGGCCTAGGACATTACACTATTATAGATTTTATAAGCACTTTTTAAATAACTGTCTCACTAACGTTCCCTTGACTCCAGGGTCATCAGTGCTGTTAATGCCATTCCATTAACAGGAATGTGGGCCGGATTGATTGGAAATTTCAAGGAGAAAGTTGCTGGGTAAGGCATAAATCACCACACTAGTGGCTGCCAGAAGATGGTGAAAGGTAGACTGGGGTCAAAAGGAATAAGAAATCACGATGGAGAGATAAGAAACATATGAGATTGTCATAGCAATGTGGTTTTGCTATTGCACATTGGAGGAGTGGTCAGATTAAGAAACTTTGTGTTAATCATGAATAAATAAATAAATTAGGGTGTCTTACATGGGGAACTGAGAAATCAGTACCTTGAGAATTTGTGTTGCTTCCAAAGGGCTCTGGCACTAAATTGATGGAAGAAATAAAAGTGACCTATGCCTTATATCATGACATCCTGAAAGTCTTTCCAAAGTATAAGGCTGGCTCCATATGACCACAGAAAGCTTTCACTAAAGTGGCAGTGGCACCTAATATCTGTTAAGGTAACTCCTGTGGGCCTGTGTCCTTATACAGGGTCTTGAGCCCTCAGCAAAGAATTTATGGCAATGCATTCCTACCTCCACCATGCTAGATATGGGGGGGCTGCAGTGCCCTCAGAATATGTAGTGCTGGGGAACAGTCTTTCCTGTGCTGAAACAGGTCAGTCAGTGACCAATTAGGATGTAATCTGTTCATTCAAAACCACAGTGCTCTAAGTGAGAGATAATCTATCTCCAATTCCCAAAGATGCTGCTCCCATCAGAGAAAAGAAAAACTTCCTCCTGAACTACATACTTATCCTTCCATTTCTTACAGGAAATTAAGCCCCGTTATCATCTTATTGGACAATCATCTATATATTGGTTGACTGAAACATTATTCCAAGGCACATGACTATATTCATATAATCTTTTATGAAATAAGTAATATGTTTTATGTCTGTTCCTTTCCAATTCTTGACTTTAGAAACGTGTGTGTGTGTGTGTGTGTGTGTGTGTGTATGTGTGTGTGTTTGATTTTTCCAATGGTAAGATGGAAAAGATAAATGGGGAGCTTTTAGTAAGAAAATTCTGTAGTCATTGGACTAAAGCCTCTTTGGCCTTGTACTTACCCTAGCCAAAGCTCATTTTTAAAGTGACACCTGTAGGAAATAATGCTTTGAGATAACTAAGCATTTTAGTTCACTCTCTTCAGTGGGAGGATGAATTTTCTCTAAAAATGTGCTTAAGAATGCTGTTCTAGGAAGAAAGTCATGCTCCAGTTCTACTTTTTAAAAAGGAAATTAGAAGTTTATCAATGCTGTTTTCTCAAGCAATAATTAACTGCTGGCACAAATATCCTGAGACTCTCCTTGTTTTAATTGGCTTCATTTATTTATCTATTATAAACAGTGTGTACTTTACAGCTGTACGAGTTAGTGTCAAACAAACAGCATTAACGCTCATCTTCAGACAAATTTGTCTAAATTCCTGTCTGCTAGGTCTGATGGGTTTTTAGAATAAAACATTCCAACTGATTTGGACAGCTGTCTACTTTCAAACTCCTACTTTTTAAATGAGAAGAATAAAACAAACAGCAAACCAGCACAGACACATGCACAGCTAAATGATGGGCATTTCTGTCATGTGTTTTGTTCCATTCTTTTTGTTTTCAGCTATAAATGATTGACCTGTAACATTTCATCTGAAAGTGAAGTGTTGTGTTTTTTTCTTTCTTTCTTTCTTTCTTTCTTTCTTTCCTGTGTTATGTTACTTTTGAAATTGAGTTAGAGCTCCATCTGTTTGGCAATCTTCATTTTTTTAACATCACAAAAGAAAAATCAGCCACAATGGAAGGTTATTTAGGCCTCAGTGTCACTTCTGTGTCTTACAGGAGTTCTTTCTTTAAATGCTTTCTTTGGAATTGAAAGTAGTAGTAGCTAACTAGCCTTCAACCAAAACTTTATTGAGATGGCTTTGAACACTCAGATTGTATGCAGCTCCATTCAGTTAATTTATATGTGATTCTATAAATGTTCATAAATGTCCATACTTTTCTTAGTTGTGTTAAAAAATTTAAACACATTGAAATAAGCTTCACAGACTGCTTGTAACTCTGGCTCTAGCAATGCCAGGTTTATGACCTTACATTCTTCACATTTCTAAAGATATGCCATCATTTTAGTCCTTTGATCCTTCTATTTGCAAAATTATTTTAATTTGTGCCTGAATATTACATATGGTATTCACTCAAATATTTTCTCATGCTTATTTTACTACTTAAATATATAACTTAATTTAATTAGCTTTAAAAAAAATCTTTGTTGATATGAGAGAATGAACTGTACTTTTCTCTGTAAAATTTGTCATGTTTTAATGTTATTGTTATATTAGTTTTATAAAAGTAATTGGAAAGATTTTATTAGGCTTTATATTTGTTCTTATTATATAATTCATGCTATCTGCACCTATGTCACCTAGATATAATGCCTTAACTAATAAACCAATTATATCTGAATATTTACTATTTATTCACAGAATTCCTTTTTCATAACTAAGAGTTTTGGAAGAAAAAAATATCTAGGCTATACTGTGTTTTCAATGATATAAGGGTTTTAAAATATGGCATTTTTGTATATACATAAAGTCAGAATATAAATCACATCTAATATACAGTATAATAACCTCTGAATGACATTTTTCAAAGGAAATAGTAATCTTGAAAACTGTTGCTGATATGATTACCATTGTAACTTTCCTGCCTGGAAAAAAATTGTATGTCATAAGATGCCTTTCAATAAGGTGAAAATGTCAAATAAATGTCACTGTAAGCAACTGCCTAAGCAGTAATGATGTCTTCTTTTTTTTCTAACTCTAAGTTACAAAGAATCTTTCTTTCTTCTGATTATCAAAAGTTAAGTAAATTTTTCCAGAAAGTTTAAGCATCACATTCATTAAATAGTGAGAATATTGAATGTTTATTTCTAACAATGATTCCAAGTAATCATACCATGTTCCTCCATCAACACCTAACACATGTATTTATAAAAGAAATAGATTTGGATAAAAGTGACCCATATCAACCAAGCTACCAACCCTCTTTCTGCTTTATAACATGAGTTCTTGAATTTAACTAGAAAATACTATATATCTGCTTTGAATCTTAATTTCAGCATATTATTGATTATAAATGACTGTGTAAAAGTAAAAATTAATGTTTTTATTTAAGGTTTATAGATAAATCTGATCACAATATTATAGATGAAATTAGATTTTTTTGGAAATCAATATATTTTTTATTAATTGTATTTGAGAATCCATAGTCTGTAGGTAATAATTTTGTTTAAAGTACTGTGGACATTCTTTTCTTGAGAGTTGTGCTTTTGAAGAATATATTTTCTTTGGGATATTTGAAAGTACAATTAAAAGTATAAATTCTATTAAAAGTATATATCATTTGAAATAAATGTGTTGTAGTCCAGAATTCATTAATTAAAATATTTTTAAAGATAACTCAAAGGGACCAAGTCATAGGAACTTGGGAGTAGTTAGTAAAGAACTTACACGCAAGTGTGTGATAAAAAAAAAATATAGTGATATTTAAGGTGCTGACATTGAAAAGCTTGAAAGATAGTCACAGAATGTTGTACAAGAAGGAAGAAAAATATGAAAAATAATTAAGGCATATTTGTTCAAAATATGTAAAAATTGTTTTGATAAATACAGTGTAATATCTCAAATATGTAGAAAATATACATAAACAGAGAAAAGCAGATTTATTTAATAAATGTTCATCATATGCCTGGAGGCAGTGCAAAGCACTTTGTTGTACATTGTTTTGCTTTACCTTCACAACAAAATAATCAGTAAATTAATATTAATCATATTTTCATATAAAGAACAAAGACTCATAGAAGTAAATGACTTCATATGACTTTTCTCAGATGTGGGATATAAAACTGAGAGCAACAATGAACAAACAAGACAAACGAAAACTTATAGACACAGAGTATGGTGGTCAGCAGAGGGGAGGGGTGGAGGGGTAGTGAAGGGTAAAGAAACCTATATAATTTTATTAATCAATGTCACTCCAATAAATTTAATTTTAGAGTTTTTCTTTTGTTATTTATTTTTAATCTCTACTGTTGAAAGTATTACAGATGTCCCCCCTTTTTCCCCTTTAACCTCTTCTTGCTTGCCCTGCCCTTTACCCCAGGCCTTTACCACACATGTCTGTGTCCATGGAGAATTCACATATGCATGCAATTTCTTTAGTTAATCTCTCTCCACCCACTTCCACCTTCCCTTTGAGATTTGAATTTTTATTTTTAAATTATTTTTCCTTTTTATTGGATTTAATGGAGTGATACTAGTTAATAAAATTACACAGGTTTCAGATGCACAATTATACAACAGATCACTGTATAATGTATTGTGTGTTCACCACCCCAAGTCAAGTCTTCTCCCATCACCATTTATCTCCCATAAACTTTTTCCACTTTCTCCTTCCTGTCTGTCCTACCAATCACCACTGTTGCCCATGTCCATGAGTTTTTCTCTTTTTCTTCTTTTTTGCTCAATCACTTCACCCCTTCACCAAGCTCCCCCTTCCCTGGCAGCTGTCCAGCCTGCTCTCTATCTATGACTCTGTCTCTGTTTTGCTTATTAGTTCATTGTTTTTCATTTGAGTCCACATATAAATAAAATCATATGGTACTTGTCTTTCTCTGACTGCCATATTTTACTTAGCATAATGCTCTCCAGGTCCATCCATACTGTTACAAAAGGTAACATTTCCTTCTTTTCTTAAAGAGAAGTAGTGTCCCCTTGCATAAATGTACCACTATTGTTTCTTTTATCCACTCTTCTACTGATGGAAACTTAGTCTGCTTCTAACTCTTGGCTAGCCATATATATATATAAAACCCTAATATGCAGATAGACTGAACAGCAGAACAACCAAACAACCAGTCACTATGACATGTGCTGACCATGAGAAGGCACGCATGGAACATAGCAGGCCTCAGCAGCAGGAGTTAGAGCATGGAACATGGCAGGCATCTGCCATAGCAAGGTGGTGGAGCAGGTGAGCAGGGGCACCAGACCAAGACGGAGTGCCAGTCACTGTTATCAGGGCAAGCTTCTGTTGGTTACTGAAAATTCTTTGTTCCCCCACATTGCAGTCCCATCAGGCATTCACACCTGCTGCCAGCGCTTTCCCTACTCACATCCACTGCCAGTGCCAGAGTCACTGCTTGCACCCACTACTGGCACCTGGCTCTGGCCACTATCACTTGGTGCTATCAATAGGTACAAACAGTGGCTACCATCCTCAATTCCCCTTTAGGGCTTCTTCACCTCCCCCTGCTCCTGAGGGGCAATTAGGGTATTAGCTGCCACTTATACCCATTCACACCCACTGCTGGCACTGGAGCCACTGTTCAAACCCACCATGTGAGCCAGAGCCACTGCTCACACCTGCTGCTGGTGCCTGGTGCTAGCCCCAATTGCCCCAATCACTCAGTACTGTCGGTGCATGGAAGTGGCAGCAATAGCAGGAGCAGGGCTGCTGGCAGTCAGGTTACCAGGGGTCATACCAGGAGGAGCCAGGTGGGGGCATGGAGGATGGGCCAAGACCCGCCCTTGTGTTCAGCACAATCTCATGGCCCAAAGTTTCTTTCAAGGTGCACAAATTTGTTCACTGGGCCCCTAGTTGTAAATAATACTGCAATGAAGACAGGGGTGAATACATTTTTTTGAATTAGAGTTTTGGATTCCTTTAGACATATTCCCAGAAGTAGAGTTGCTGGGTCATAAGGCAATTCCATTTTTAATTTCTTGAGGTCACTTCAAGTTGCTTTCAACAGTGGTTACACCAATATGCATTCCCACCAATAGTGCACAAAGGTTCCCTTTTCTCTACATCCTTGCCCAAATGTGTTACTTATTGATTTATTGATGATAGCCTCCTGACAAGTGTGAGGTGAAATCATTGTGGTTTTAATTTACATTACTCTGATGATTAGTGACATTGAACACCTTTTCAAATGTTTATTGGCCATCTGTGTGTCCTCTTTGGAGAAGTGACTATTAAGGTCCTTTACTCATTTTTTAAAGTATTGTTGTTTTGGGTGTTGAAGTTTATAAGTCTTTATAAATTTTGCATATTAACCCTTTATCAGATGTATCATTGGTGAATATGTTCTCCCATTCAGTGGATTATGTTTTTATTTTGCTGATCACTACGTTTGCTATGCAAAAACTTTTTAGTTTGATGTAGTTCCATTTGTTTTCCTTTTGTTTCTCTTGCCATATATATTGCTATGAGAAATATTCAAGATTTTGCTGCCTATGTTTTTTAAGTATTTTTATGGTTTTGTGTCTAACATTTAAGCCTTTAACCCATTTTGAGTTTATTCTTATGTATGGTGTAAAAAAGACTAGTTTAATTTCTTTTTGATGTATCTGTCCTATATTCCCAACACCATTTATTGATTAGACTATTTTTACCCCATTGTATGTTTTTCCATCTATTGTTGAATATTAATTGAATATAAAGGTATGTGTTTATTACTGGGCTCTCTATTCTGTTCTATTTACTTATATGTCTGTGTTTATGTAAGTATCATGGATTTATAGCTTGATATCAGGTAGCATGATTCCTCCAACTTCTATCTTTCTCAATATAACTTTTACAATTCAGGGTCTTTTATAGTTCCATATACATTTTTGGAATGTTTGTTCTAGTTCTGTGAAGTACACCAATGGTATCTTGAAAGGAATTGTGGTCAATCTGTAGATTGCTTTGGGTAGTCTGGACATTTTAATTATGTTAGTTCTTTCTAACCATAAACACAATATATGTTTCCACTTATTGTAGAGTTTTTATTTCCTCAGTGTATTATAATTTCATCAGTACGTGTCTTTTGTGTACTTGGTTAAATCTATTCCTAGGCATTTAATTGTTTTTGAAGCAATTATGAATGGGACTGTTTTCTTAGTTTCTCTTTCTTATAGTTCTTTATTGGCTTATAAAAATGCATGAATCAAACTGATAGATCTCAAAGGGAAAAGGGGTGTGGGAACAGGAAGAGATTAACCAATGAACTTATATACATACATACTAGTGAATTGGGTAACAAATTTATGCACATTGAAAGGAAATTAATTAGAAGAAATATTTTAATATCGCTATTTGCCCTTTCTCTATAATAGAAGTATCGAACAAATTCACGATTTACAATGACAGATCAAAACACATGCATGCGATTGGTGCCAGAGAGAGCTTTATATGTATCGTGTGTGTGCAAGTCAATTTAAGCTTTTATATACATAGTATAACCTTGTTTAATTAGACTTACTTTTTGATTTAACTAAACATTTTCCAGCCCAGTGAAACACCCTGACTTTTCTCTCAGGTAATTGTCAACAACAAGCAGTAAATATCAACATGAAGCAGATTATTATTGTAGATCTCTCAGGGGGAACAAAGGGTAAAATATTTAACTACAGCAGTGTTTGACTATATTCTGCTCAGTGAGAAAACCTGAAGTCATTTTCAAGGTCCACCATTTCTCTCTTCTTTTCAGTCAGGTCAATTTTTTAAGCTTTCTAAATCTTAATTTTCCGGCTAATGAAAAGAAAGTAGAATTTCACTAATTCTCCTATCTACCTACTCTAGGACTTCTGTGAGGATCAAATGAGATGAGGCACAGGAAATGCTTCACAGACATTTGGTTAAAGTGTAAAAAGTTTGGAGCTGGGTATAAAGCAATTTGTTCCTGGCTGAAGAAACTCCAAGGAGGCTAGTCCTTAGGGAGAGAAAATCAGGAATTGCTATAAGACATCATTACCTGGTGCCCACAGCCACCATTTCCAGGCTTGCCTGGGCTGTGGGATACATTTGCACCGTGGAGTCTCGGCAGCATTGGATGTGATTTGGTGGGGTGTCTCTCCAGAGAGGTGGCAGGGCCTGTGACCCATTTGAGTGTTGCTTTTTGGGCACCAAGGCTGAGGTGCAGTTTCTCTGTAAATAGCCAGTGCACATCAGAGCAGCTCTTGTGTTGAGCATCTGCTTTCTGGTGGTCAGTGTGAGTCAGAGAAACCAGTCAGATGGTCAGACACTTAATATATTAGCCTTTTATATAGAGAGATGAGCATAGCCCATAGACACAGACAATAGTGTGATGAAGGCTTGGGGTAGGGCAGGAACCAGGTGGAGGACAGCAATGGCAGGAAAATAGAGGACATCAATAATACTCTCAACAAGGAAGATATATTTTAAAATAATTTATATCATAAAAGGCTTGTGTTCATGGAGCCCTAATAGTGTCACCATCAAATGAGCAGCAATTTTCGAAATGGGTGGGTGGGGCAGGGTGCAAACTACTATCAAGTGAGAGCTATGTGCAGCAGAGGGTGAGGCAGTCAGCTGAGGCAAGCAGAAATGAGCTAATTGCATGCTGGGCCTCTAGTAAATAAATAGAACTGCTTTCTGGATATTTATTTTGTAATCTGCCACTTTACAAAATTCATTTGTTAATTATTTTGTTTTTTGTGTGGAATTTAACAAAATAAAATTTTAAAAAAGAAATAAATAACTTACTCATGGACATATAATGAATCTGATCTTTGAGCCTATAGTTGCCTGACCCAAAAGCAATTTGCTTCCTGGAGAGTTCTGAATAGCTGAAATTTTTCTGAATAAAGAAATCTCTGGTTGTATTCTTTACCTCATGTTTGCTTTCCTCTCCACCCCTAATCCCTTGATTTGGTTGATTTATATTTACTATACCTCAACCACTTTCACCAAGTGAGAAATTTCTTCCAATTGAGAAAGACAATCAAAAGTTTATGGGCTTACAATGAGCAAGCACCTCCAAGACATTCTATAGATTAGAATTGCAGACCTTACTAAATATGCTCCTATATTGTCACCTTGACTGATGAATAATTAGCCAAAAGTATTAAGAAAGTTTTATCAGTCAATAAAGAGAAGGAAAAAAATTGCGGTGGAACAGAGGGATGTGATCTGAATGTTGTACCAGGGCAGATGGAAGGAGCAGCTGAGGGTCGAGCAGGGATTGTTTACTGGAGAGTTGGGAGACAGCTATGCTCCTGGAGAAGATAAGGGACTACGGGACTGGCCTCCCCTGACCAAGCGGTCCCAGTGTTGCTGGGTTCTCTTGTGGAACCACCTGCTCAGAGGCAGACCATGCCATCTTGAAGGGCAAGGGCTTGAAAATATATAGCGGCAGTACCCACTGGATGGCTGAGACCCCCAGAACACTGGCGCCCAGTTGGTGCAAATGCGCAGATTCGAAGGAGCTCTGCACTCGGACACTGAAAGGTCAGATTTCCCCTGGGGTTACTTTGAGCACGTGACTGAGGGAGCTGGGAGAGCCAGGAGATCTGCACGTGAAATAAAGTCCTTGGCTATTGGAGCTGGTAAATGTGGAAGAGGGCCCTCAAGAGCTGGTGGCAGAGGGAATTACTAGAAAGCAACCCCTTCGGACCTGAAAGAGGAGGGAAGCCCAAAAGTTTTGGGAGGGTCTTGGCTGCTAAACCCAAGGGGGAAAGAGGATTGGCACAGACATACTTGAAGAACCTGAATTCCCACACTAGTGTTTTTTCCTCTCCTAATCCGAGCTTTTGTGTGCTAAAATAAGATCGTGGGATCCCCTGGTGGGGGATAACCTGGGAAACCCCAGGGGAGAACTATTTTTGGAGCCTGGAGATAAAAGTCAGCAGTCACCATTAGAGAGGCAGCTCTGGGGCAGCCCATCCCCACCAATCAGTATTAAATATCACAGGGATAGCAGGATTTTAGTTCAGGCTAGAGAGAACCAATAGACCCAGAGGTCAATCTAGAAACACTGCCACCCAGGGGCTGAGCCACAAAAAGACTCTTGTGTAACACAAATTAAGGAATTAATTTTATTTTCTCTTTATTCTACTTTGGGATTAGTGTCCTACAGGCTATTCTCATCTACCCTTTAGTATCTTTTTACTCTACCTCAACTCCACCTTTATGCCACCACTCTCTTACTAACCTTTCCCTATTTAGTGCCTTGTTTCCTTTACACTTTTCCTGCATTAGATTTATCTTACCCTTTCTTTTTACCCCCTGTTAAAATTTCACCCCACTTATATATCTAATCTCCAACCACCTACTCCAAGTCCATACATACCTCTCACTTCTCTGACTTCACTATCCTAAATTGTTTTTCACACTGTCCTATTGTTGTTGTTTACTTGACTATTGATTATATTATTTTTTTATGCAGTTTTGTGAGATTGGTTTGCTTATTCTCTTCTTTTGTTTGTTTTGTGGGTTTTTTTGTGTTGTTTTTTGTTTTGTTGTTCTCATTTGCATTGATTTTTTATATATTTTTGCTTCAGTGTTCCCTCACCTCCCTTGATATTAATAGTTATATGTAGTTTGTATTAATCTCCAGGTATGTGTTGCTGACTTTTGTTCGGATTAGTGGCTGTCCTATAGGAGTTTTCACACCAAATTTATAGTTTATTCCCCTTTTCTTCTTTCTTTTTTAAAATTCTTCCCCTTTTCCCAATGTCATTTTGGCATTCCTGTCTTTCTTTGTGTGTGTGTGTGTGTGTGTGTGTGTGTGTGTGTGTGTGTCTGGAGGGGGGGGCACAGTGAGTGTCTGTGTGTGTGTGTGTGTGCGTGTGTGTGTGTGTGTTTTCTCTTTCTTTTTTCTCACCTATACCCGAATTTGCCTTTCTCTGATGATCACATTTAATTGGAGTTACCAATACTGTGACTACATTCCTGTTAAGTGCCTGGTATGCTGCACCTGATTGTGTTGTATTTTGTGTCTTTAAATCAATGCAGGAGAGTGAGAACTATATAACCAAACAGAAATGAGATACCATGGGGAGACAAAGAAATAGCCCACATATGGAAGAAAAACTAGCTTCATCAGAAAAGGAGGTAAACAAAATGGAAGTTGGCAACCTGTCAGAAAAAGAATTCAGAGAAATGGTCATAAGGTGGCTGGAAAAAATGGAAGAAAAATTTGAAAATATAAGTAAGAACCAAGAGGAATTGAAGAAGAACCAAGAGGAAATGAGAAAGACCCAGGAAGAAATGAAGAAGAGCCAAGGAGAAAAGAAAAGTGACATCGCTGAAGTAAAGAACTCAATAGAAAGTATCAAGAGTAGACTAGAAGAAGCAGAGGACCACATCAGTGAGCTACAAGACAAGGTAGGAAAAAATAACAAGTAGAGCAGCTTATAGAAAAAAAATATTAAAAAGCAGGAAGAGAGCCTAAGGAAACTTTGGAACAATATGAAACAAAACAAAATTCATTTAATTGGGCTTCCAGAAGGACAGAAAACTGAGCTAGGAATAGAAAACCTCTTGGAAGAAATAATGACAGAAAACTTCCCTGATATAGGAAAGAAAAAACCCACACAAATCCAAGAAGTGAACAGAGTCCCAAGCCAAATGAACTCCAAAAGACCTACACCAAGATACATTATAATTAAATTGGCAAACACCAATGACAAAGTAAGAATCTTAAAAGCTGCCAGAGAGAGACAGAAAGTCACCTACAAAGCCACCTCCGTCAGACTAACAAGTGATTTCTCAACAGAAACGTATCAGGCCAGAAGGCAAGGCAATGAAATATACAAAGTAATGCAAAGAAAGGGTCTGAATCCTAGAATACTATACCCAGCAAGGCTCTCAATCAAATTGAAGGTCAAATCAGGAGCTTCACAGACAAAAAAGAACTAAGGGAATTCATTACCACCAAACCAGCAATGCAAGAAATGCTAAAGGCTCTGCTGTTAAAAAAAAAAAAAAATAGGAAGCGAAGAAGGAACACAGGGTTAAAAAACAAAAATGGCAACCAATAAGTACCTACCAATAATAACTTTAAGTGGTAATGGATTAAATGCTCCAATCAAAAGACATAGGGTAATGGACTGGATAAGAAATCACGACCCATATATCTGTGGTCGACAAGAAACCCACATCCGAAAAAAAGATCCACACAGATTGAGGGTGAAAGGATGGAAAAAGATTCTTCAGGCAAATGGAAATGGAAAAAAAGCTGTGGTAGTAATACTTATATCTGACAAATTGGATCTCAAAGTGAAGGACATAAGAAAAGATAAAGAAGGCCACTTCATAATACTAAAGGGAGCAATCAAACAAGAAGAAATAACTCTGGTAAACATGTACACACCCAATACAGGAGCACCCAATACATAAAAAAAAAAACTCCTGGATGATATCAAGGGAGAGAAAGACAGCAATAAAATCATACTAGGAGACTTTAATACCCTACTATCACCATTGGACAAATCCTTTAAACAAAAAATCAATAAAGAAACATCAATCCTCAATGACACACTAGACCAGATGGAATTAATTGACATCTTCAAATCATTTCACCCCAAAGCCACAGAATATACATTCTTTTCAAGTGCCCATAGGTCATTTTCAAAGATAGACTATATGTTGGGTCATACGCAAAGTCTCTCCAAATTCAAGAAGATAGAAATCAGATCAAGCATATTCTCAGATCACAGTAGCATAAAGCTGGAAATCAACTACAATAAAAACAATTCAAAGAAATCAAACACATGGAGACTAAACAGCATGCTATTAAACAATGACTAACCCAACAACTCAAAGAGTTAGAAAGTGAGCAACAAGAAAAGCCCAGTATAAGCAGAAGGAAGGAAATAGTAAAGATTAGAGCAGAGATAAACGACATAGAGACCAAAGAAACAATACAGAAGATAAACAAAACCAAGAGCTGGTTCTTTGAAAGGATAAACAAGATCGATGAACCTCTAGCCAGGCTCACCAAGAAGCAAAGAGAGAGGACCTTAATAATAAAATAAAAATGAAAGAGATGAAATAACAACAGACCTCACTGAAATACAAAGGGTTGTTAAATAATACTATGAGCAACTCTACTCCAACAAACTGGACAACCTGGAGGAAATGGTTATATTCCTAGAAAAATATAACCTTCCAAAAACTCAATCAGGAAGAATCTAAACAGCTCAATAGACCAATAACCGAGGAAGAAATTGAAGCAGTCATCAAAAAGCTTCCAGCAGGAAGGGAGGAACCAAGATGGCAGAATAGATAAATACCTATTTTGCTTCAGCCCACAACAATTCCAAAACTACAACTTAACAACAAAACAAACATGATCCAAAATCACTGGAAAGCTGGCTGAGTGAAAATTCCACAGAAAAAAGTAAAGATAGGACACTCTGACTCAGAGAAGCGGCAGAGCACAGCATTGAAGATATGCAAGGAGAGAGGGTTGGAGCTGTGCGCGTGTGAGCGGTAAAGGGCGGGAGGCAGCAAACCCAGCTGGTTTTCTCCAATGGGGAGGGTGAAGGCATCCCACTGCACGGATTCCCCAGTTTCAGTCAAGGTCCGAGGTCCAGGGAAGGCATGCTAAAACCCAGCGCTGCAGAGTTCTGCAAGTTTGAGGAGAGTGCGTGTAAACTTGGAACAGCAGTTTGCACGTAAATTGTGTGACCACGCAGAGAGGACTGGTGACTTGCTCCCTCATTCGAGAGACCACCAGGCTGCTTTGTTTTACAACCCTGGGCGAGACTTTGGGTATACAGACTCATTTTGGGAGAGGCAGAGTTGTCTGGCAACAGGTGGAGCCTGGCAGTGGCTTTCTCTCGGAGGTGTGTGCAGCCCTTACCTCGCACCGCATAGGGCGGAGCTGATGCTGTCGTGCTCAGCCCAAAGACTCCACCCATCCAACCTGAACACAGCTTATCTTCACAGACAATTGGCCTGGAGGTCAAACCCTTCTAGTGCTAACAACAATAAGCTGGGCTTAACTTCAAAAATACTGTACAACCCATAAAGGATTGCAGTAAGAGTATCCACCTCAGGTAACTGTGGAAGCTGAGCCACTGTCCCTTAGAGGATATCTACCACACACAGCTAATGGACCAACTCAGGAAAGCAGCCACAATGCAGAGAAATGGAAAGAAATCAGGTGTGAAAGAAATGGAGGAAAAAAGACGACTAGACATAGAGTTCAAAACCACAGTTATAAGGTTTTTCAAGAGGCTCCTAGAAAAGGCCGATGAACTTAATGAGAACTACAAGGAAATGAACAAGACCTACGTGGATATGAAAAAAGGATCAACTAGAAATTAAGCATATGCTGGCTGAAATAAAAAATATTACACACACAAAGACCTAAAAGCAGTCCAGATGACCGCAAGAACCAAGTCAAAGATTTGAAATACAGAGAAGCAAAATCCACTCAGCCAGAAAAGCAAGGAGCAAAAAGAATCCAAATAATTGAAGATAGTGTAAGGGGCGTCTGGGACAATCTCAAGCATACCAACATTCGAATTATTGGGGAGCCAGAAAAAGAGAGAGAGCAAGATAATGAAAACCTACATGAAGAAATAGTGAAGGAAAATTTCCCCCACCTGGTGAAAGAAATTGACTTAGAAGCCCAAGAAGTGCACAGCACCCCAAAATATAGGAATATAAAGAGGACCACACCAAGACACATCATAATTAAAAATGCCAAAAGCAAAAGATAAAGAGAGAATATTAAAAGCAGCAAGAGAAAAACAGTTAGTTTCCTATAAGGGAGCACCCATACGATTGTCAGTGGATTTCTCAACAGACACGATGCAGGCCAGACGGGAGTGGTAAGAAATATTCAAAGTGATGAATAGCAAGAATCTACAACCAAGATTACTCTATCCAGCAAAGCTATCATTCAGCATTGAAGGTCAGATTAAGTGCTTCACATATTAGAAAAAGCTAAAGGAGTTCATCACCACCAAATCAATATTATATGAAATGCTGAAAGATATTCTTTAAGAAGAGGAAGAAGGACAAGGTAAAAATATAAATTAGGAACAACAAATACACATCTATCAACAAAAGAACTTAAAAATCAAGTGAATTAATAATCTGATGAACAGGATAAACTGGTGAATATAACAGAATCATGGATATAGAGAGGGAATGGACTGACAATTCTCAGTGAGAAAAGGGGTGTGCGAAGTGCAACAAGAGACTGGACAAAAATCATGCAACTATGGGAGAGGACAGTTGGGGGGGAGGTGAGGGCAGAGGGTGGGATGGGTACAGGATGGAGAGGATCTATAGGGGGAAAAAGGGAGGAACAATGTAATTAATAAACTGAAAATAAAGATAAATAAATAAATAAATAAATAAATAAATAAATAAATAAATAAAATAATAAAGAAAGCTTCTAGCAAACAAAAGCCCAGGGCCAGACAGCTTCACATGGGAGTTTTAGCAAACATTCAAGGAAGAACTAAAACCTATTATCCTCAGACTACTCCAGAAAATTCAAGATGATGGAACACTTCTAAACTCCCTCTATGAAGCTAGCATTACCCTAATACCAAAAGCAGATAAAGAAAACACAATGAAAGAGAATTACAAGCCAATATACCTCATGAATACAGATACAAAAATCCTCAATAAATTTCTAGCAAATCAGATCCAGCAGTACATCAGAAAGATCATACATCATGACCAAGGAGGACTTATCCCAGGAATGCAAGGATGGTACAATATCTGCAAATCAATGAAAGTGATACATCACATAAAGAGTTTGAGAGATAAAAACAACATAGTCATATCAATTGATGCAGAAAAAGCATTTGACAAAATCCAACACCCTTTCTTGATAAAAACTCTCAACAAAGTAAAAATAGAAAGATTATACCTCAACATAATAAAAGCCATATATTATAAACCTACAGCAAACATCATACTCAATGGGCAAAAACTACAACCATTTCCCCTAAGAACAGGAACAAGACAGGGTTGCCTACTCTCACCACTCCTGTTTGACATAGTACTGGAAGTATTAGCCATTGCAATTAGACAAGAAGAATAAATAAAAGGCATCCAGATTGGAAAATCAGAAGTAAAGCTATCCTTATTTGTTGATGACATGATATTGTACATATAAAACCCGAAAGACTCCATAAAAAACTAATAGACTTAAATGAGTTCAGCAATGTAGCAGGCTACAAAATTAACGCCAAGAAATCTATGGTATTTCTATACACTAATAGTTAACTTACAGAAATAGAGACTAAAAAAGTAATCCCATTTACCATCACACCAAAAAAATTAAGATACCTAGGAATAAACTTACTAAGGAGGTGAAAGACCTAATCACAGAAAACTACAGGATACTAAAAAAAGAGATAGAGAAAGATGTAAACACGTGGAAGAACAAAGTATGTTCATGGATTGAGAGAATCAACATCATTAAAATGTCCATACTACCAAAAGCGATCTATGAATTTATTATACTCCCCATTAAAATACCAATGGCATATTTCACAGAGCAACAAAGAACTCTCCAAAAATTCATCTGGAATAAAATAAAATTAAAAAAAAATGAATAGCCACAGCAATCCTGAGAAAGAAGCACAAAGCTGGTGGGATTTCAATACCATATTTCAAGCTGTATTACAAAGCTACTTTCTCAAAATAGCCTGGTACTGGCACAAGAACAGACATACAGAGCAATAGAATAGAATAGAGAGAATCCAGATATCATCCCAAACCACTATGCTCAATTAATATTTGACAAAGGAGGCATAAACTTAAAATGGAGTCAAGATAGTCTCTTAAATAAATGGTGCTGGGAAAATTGGGCAGATATATGCAAAAAATGAAACTAGACCACTAACTTATACTATAAACAATAATAAACTCAAAATGGATACAGGACTTAAACATAAGATGGGAAACTATAAAATATTAGAGGAATCCACAGGAAGAAAAATCTCATACACATGCTGAAAGAACTTCTTGAGTGATACCACTCCTAGGACAATGGAAGCTAAAGACAGAATAAACAAATGGGACTACATCAAAATAAAAAGCTTTTGCACAGCCAAAGAAACCATCAACAAAACAACAAGAAAACCCACTGTATGGGAGAACATATTTGCAAATGTTATCAGTGATAAAGGTTTAATCACAAGCATCTATGGGCAACTCACACAACTCAATAAAAGGAGGACAAATGATACAATAAAAAAAATTGGGCAACAGACATAAATAGAATCTTTTCAAAAGAAGACAAAAGGAAGGCACAGAGATATATGAAAACCTGCTCAAAGTCACTAATTATCCGAGAGATGCAAATCAAAATGATAACGCGGTACCATCTCACACAGGACAGAATGGCTTACATCAACAAATGAATAAAAGACAAGTGCTGGAGAGGATGCGGAGAAAAAGAAACTTTCGTGAACATCTGTTGGGACTGTAGACTGGTGCAACCACTGTGGAGAACAGTATGGCGTTTCCTCAAAAAACTAAAAATGGAGCTCCCATTTGACCCAGTGATCCCACTTCTAGGAATATATCCCAAGAAACTGGAAACTCAAATTAGAAAGGATATATGCACCACTATGTTCATAGCAGCACAATTTACCATAGCTAAGATTTGGAAACAGCCTAAGTGCCCTTCAGCAGATGAGTGGATTAAAATCTATGGTACATCTACACAATGGAATACTACGCTACAGTAAAAATGAAGGAGCTCCTACCATTTGTTGCAACATGGATGGAGCTGGAGACCATTATGCTAAGTGAAATTAGTCAGGGAGAGAAAAATAAATATCACATGATCTCAGTCATTTG
The DNA here is from genome assembly GCA_027563665.1 of Antrozous pallidus. Classification (NCBI taxonomy): domain Eukaryota; kingdom Metazoa; phylum Chordata; class Mammalia; order Chiroptera; family Vespertilionidae; genus Antrozous; species Antrozous pallidus. The sequence goes on from CM050508.1 coordinate 77,160,700, forward strand.
TGGAATATAATGAATGACATAGATTGATGAACAAGAACGGATCCAGAAACTGAGAAAAGTCCATCAGAATGTCAAATCTCAGGGTAAGTGAGAGATGGTGGGTATAATGGGGAAAGTCAATACATTTGCCCTCTTGAACTAAGGTAAGTAATTTGTGTTTTTACATCCCTGACAAAGTTTATATAAAGTTATAAAAAATTGGCAGCTAGTTTGAGGTTGAATTGACATGGCCTAGAGCTTGTCATCTCCTGTGGACACAAGTCCTTATGCTAGGCCCCCCTAAACCTCTTGTGACACTATAATAGCCTTACATTATATTATTCTACAATGTAATTATAATTTTTGATATTTGACAACAGGATATTGTACAGTTGTCCCAAATAAACCTACAACCTAATTCTTTGAATGTTTGGCAGCAATTAAAAAAGAATAGGGGAGGAATTAATCCCTTTCAGAAGGAATGAATGCACTGGGAAGGCACTAGAGCATTCTATATTGGCCCCTCTTGAACTAAGGTAAGTAATTTTTTTTTATTTTTTTATTCTTATTTTTTTTGCCAAGAGGGACCCTGTTCTTATAATCCAAGTACACTCAGCTATTGCCTGAGCTTTCAGTTCAAGCTGTGATTGAAGCTTCTGGGCAGCAGGCACCATGGATCTGTCTCTCACCCAATGGTGTGAGCTGGGCCTTCTCTGGAGAAGAAACCTGAGTCCCCTGAGATATGTGATCAGTACCAGGACCCCGCCAACAAGCGAGGGCACCCCACGGCAGGTTCTCGACATGAAGGCCATGGGGGCATAGACTACAAAGGAGACAGAACTGAACCTCACATCACCCTGTTTGGCCCTGGAGGATGGCTGGTTAGCCAGAGATGGGTAGGATTCCTCAGGGAAGGAACAACCTAAGACAAGCACAGTCGCAGAGGGGCCAACAGGAGAGAACTAAAAGGTCAACAGAGTTGGGGCACAGACCCTCACCCACTAACCTTGCAGGGGCCTGAACTCTTACCCCTTCTGAGGGAGGTCTCCTGCCCCCACAGCTCCTTCACTTCCCACACACAGCTCAGATCGGGACCTAGGTTGCAGACAGAGACTGGGCCAGCAACAGCTGCTCTATATCTAAATTCAATCTATTACCAAGAATGCTCAGGGCCTACTCAAGAATGCAAATAATCCTTTCCACTAATATTTACACGGTGAACTAAGATTTCTGCTTGAGAACTAAAATTGACAGGAAAATAGTAATCAAATTTTCAGATTAATTTAAATTGGCCAAGTGAAAGAAGTGAATACTCAGGAAAATTAAGTGTACTGGACAAAAAGCTGTTCCTAAAACATTAACTAAAACATCTATTAGTAGTTCATCTCACTGTAATATTGCCTAACATCCAAAGAATCTAAAGCAGTCATATTTGTGTACAAAAATTAAAATTTAAAATTACCAAAACTGCAAACTAAAATTTCCAAAAGCCCCATTAATCAAAAAGGGGGGGGGGAGGATAGTGGGGTAATATCATGTAAGGAAAAATATCCTGTAAGTAAAATATATCTAGAAAATTCATACTCCAGAATAGTAACTTCCATTTGTAAAGCCAACTGCAGGACACCCATGAAAAAACACACATGGTGTCAAAATAAGCCAAAGGAAAATCATTTAGGCAAAAATAAAAAAAATCCCTAGTCTAATCTGCAGAAGGGAACCCTTTGTTAACTTTTGGTCGAGAATGTGTTTGTGTGTTTTCAGAGAACAACTGCAAGACCATGTGGGTTCCTGTGACTGTTAGGATCTGATGGGTCTGTTCCAGGCATGAGGACGGTCTACAAATGGAGGACACTGATAACACCTTGCCATGCTAGCAGTCGGCAGCTGTGCGTGGCTGCAGGAGGCCCAGAACCAAACCAGAGAGGATGAAACTTGCATTGCCACGATGTGTCCACCAACCAGATACCATTGCTGACATGTACACATAAAGAACTATTTGACATTGAAACTGAGACTCAGAACAGTTGGACATTGAAACTGAGACTGAACCATTTTTTGTTCTTATACATTTATTTCTAGTATGCAGAGGCAAGATATTTTTGAAGAAAAGAAACAGAGGAGAGTGATTGATATAGAGGCAGGGAGGCACTGACCAGGCTGTCAGGCTACAGGGGGAATACTGAGGAGGGTGGGGGGCAGATGCTGGGGGAGATCAACTGAAGGACTTGTATGCATGCATATGAGCATAACCAATGAATGAAAGACACTGGGGCGGGGAGGGGGGGCAGGTGGGGACATGTGCTGTGGGGTAGGAGAGGCTAGGGGAGGATATTGGGGGGGAAGAAAAACATATGTACTACTATTATATCTAAGTTATACTGCAAAAAAATAAAAAATAAAAATACTATTAAAAAATAAAATAAAATATCTATTAGTAGTTCATCTCACTGTAAAATTGCCTAACATCCAAAGAACCTAAAGCTGTCATATTTATGTGCAAATATTAAAATTTAAAATTACCAATACTGCAATCTAAAATTTCCAAAAGCTCCCATTAATCAAAAAGGGGTGGGGGAGATAGTGAGATAATATCACGTAAGGAAAAATATCCTGTAAGTAAAATACATCTAGAAAATTCTTACTCCAGAAAAACAACTTCCATTTGTAATGCCAACAGCAGGACCCCAATGAAAATCACACATGGTGTCAAAATAAGCCAAAGAAAAATCATTTGGGCAAAAATAAAAAGAATCCCAAGTCTAATTTGCAGAGAGGATCCCTTTGTTAACTTTTCTTCAAGAATGTGTTTGTGTGTTTTCAGAGAACAACTCCAAGACCATGTGGGTTCCTGAGACAGTGAGGAACTGAGGGGTCTGTTCCAGTCACGAGGACGTTCCAGAGATGGGGGACATTGACGACACCTTGCCATGCTAGCAGTCGGCAGCTGTGCGTTGCTGCAGGTGGCCCAGGACCAAACCAGAGAGGATGGAACTTGCCTTGCCACCATGTGTCCACCATCTGGATACCATTGCTGACATGTACACATAAAGAACTATTTGACATAAAAACTGGGACTCAGAACAGTTGGACATTGAAACTGAGACTGAAACATTTTTTGTTCTTATACATTTATTTCTAGTATGCAGAGGCAAGATATTTTTGAAGAAAAGAAACATGGGATAGGGATTGGTATAGAGGCAGGGAGACATTGAACAGGCTGTCAAGCTACAGGGAGAAGGCTGGGGAGGTTGGGGTGCAGGTGCTGTGGGAGATCAACTGAAGGACTTGTATGCATGCATATGAGCATAACCAATGGATGCAAGACATTGGGGTAAGGGGGGCAGGTGGGGAAATGTGCTGGGGGGTAGAGGAGGCTGGGGGGAGGACAATAGGGGGAAAAAGGAAAACATGTACAACTATTATACTGCAAAAAATTTTTAAAATATATTTAAAAGAAAGAAAAATAATAAAGGCAGTTGTTTATAATTTTTTAAAAAGCTCAGTAAATACCCATAAATTTGTCACAAATATACAGCTCTGGAATCTTTTGCTTACATCTTATTAAGTACTAGGTGAAAGGGTATAATAACAAGGTATTTTTATTAACAACAAAAGGTATAATGTAAATAAGAATGGCAAAATAAAGCATATTATTTAAAAAAAGGAATTTTTATCACTTGCATGTCAAATTTTTGGTAGGAACACCAGTTTATGTATCTAAAGTTCATTAAGTTTTACCTTCTGTTAATTGATTTATTTATCAACTTAAATAATTCAATTTTAATTATTTGTGTTTGAGTGTACATGTAACCATCACTGGAAATGCTGAAGGATAAATGCTCTTCTTGGCCCTGCCATTGTTAATGATGACTTCTCCTTTCCTTGCCTGTAAATCATTTTGCATTATCCACTCAACCACATAATGAGCTCCATTAGAATCAACCTGAAACTACTAAGTTCTTCCCCTTGTCCATATTTGAATTGAATGTCATTTGCACTTAGTTTGTGAGGTTTTTTAAAAATCCAGTTTACTACTTAGTTCAAGTCCCATATTACCATTAATTGGGAGCTTTACTCTGGAATGGTTGTGACTTCAAGTGCCTTCCCACTACTTTCCTGACACCATGGTCAGCAAACTGAGGCTCATGAGCCACATGTGGCTATTTGGCCCCTTGAGTGTGGCTCTTCCACAAAATACCATGGGCTGGCTGAATCTTTTTTGAAGAAGTGGCCTTAGGAGAAGTTTAAGTTTTAAAAATTTGACTCTCAAAAGAAATTTCAATCATTGTACTATTGATATTTGCCTCTGTTGACTAATGAGTTTCCCGACCACTCACCTGACAAGTACACCTCTCAGATGTACTTGTGGGAGAGAAGACACTCTGTACTTGCAAACCTGGGATTACAGAATATCCCCACTTGTTTGGATTCTAATTCAATGACTAGTCTTTCTTTTATTTCCTTTAATAGATAAAAATTTTAATTGCTGGGAATCACCCTTTTGAAACCCAATTTTTCTCCTTAGGCTTTATATTTTATTGGAGTTCATGTTATTTCATATTTATGTTATGAAACACTGAGTGAATTATAATCAACCAAATTGACTTATATTAAAATTAATGTAAATTTTATTTTTGTCTTTTTGTTATGTATGTTAAGTGGTATTAGATAGAAGGATGGGGCTAGGTAGGCAATCAGGAACAAGGTCACATGGAATTAAGGATAAGGCAAGTTGGTCATGCAGGCAAACAAAGGACTTAGATCTATCTAGAGGGGAACCTGGCTGGGTGCGAAAACTTGAACCTTGACACAACCAGGCAGGAACAGTGATGTCACTTCATACCTGAAGTGAGAGTTTTCAGTAAGGTACTTCCACAGGCAGGAACTTGAACTTTGATGTAATTGGATATTGCCAGAATTCCTTGAAGGGACAATCACAAGCTAGCAGAGTATGTGAATATTTGCTAGACAAAGAGTTTAAGTCCAACGCATTTTGGACCCCTTCCTGCCTTGCAGCAGGAAATCCATACATCTTCCCCAAGCTTTGTTTTCACCCCAATAAATTTTGATTTCTTCCTAGCATTTTTGTCTGTGAATCCTTCTTTTTGTTTTATGAGACAAAGAGCTCAGAGCCGACAATATTTTGGGTTTCATTGTCACCGGCATGCATTTGTAGAAAAGTCACATAGGTAGATTGTAGGGGTCTCATGGTCTGTGGTACAAGCTTTTTCAGTCATTGTATGAACACACTGGAATCCCATTGCAGGGTTAGAAAAGACACTTTCACTTCTTTGTATCATTAACAGGAACTTTTGATCCCAGCATAAATGCAACTCTCAATAATATTTGTTGGATGAATCTGAGCAAATGTTCATTAATTTATCTGAAATGGAATAGCAGTGAAGTAAATATCAGTAGCAAAGTGCAAAGTGGAATAATGACTGCAAAAGTCAATATGGTGTATTAAAAATGAAAAGTATCAGGCATTTCAATCCTAGCAATTAAAAGAATATTATCTTGTGGTCTACTGAGAAAAATGGAGAAACTTTTAAATTGCTTTTCTAAAACTAATTTGCAAAATATAGTAGGCACTTAAGGACTGACAATTATTAGTTTGCTATATTATGGTGAAATTTCACAACCTTAAAAAACTGATAAAATGGCAAGTTTTTTTTCTTTAAACTTAACATTTGAAGTAAATTGCATAAATTGAGGAATAGTCCACTGAGAGAAAGTCTATTGTTTTATTATCCAGTTGAGTTCATATTTGAAATAATAGTGATGCAATCAAATGCTTTGTAAATTGCTTTTATATTACTGAATTAGGACAAAATATATTAATCAATATATTGTTAACCTGTATAATGATTTCACATTTTCTTGTCAGAGAATTTAGCATTTTATTTAGTCTGAAATTATATCTGGTGGAACCAGATTTTTAGAAAGAGAAAAAGCTACTTCAAAAGATTGCATTGCTCTCAAGGTTATATTTATCTTTTTACTCTAAGATAATTGCGTGATGAAATTATGTGTGAAAAGAAAATTTTCAGCAACTACCTTAAATAAAGGTTGGAAAGGTTATGTTTACCAGAACTATATTTCCAACACATAATTGTCCTTCAGGCAGAATAATCTAATTTCATTTATTTACTGATACCAAATGAAGTTAATAATAATGTATTGGTATTGTTTTGTGAATTCTCAGTCTTTCAGTGTATTTTTTTTATCTCTTTCCCCTTTATATATGTTTTCTTTCCCCTGATTGTATGGAAAAATAAGATAATATGAATATAATAATTTGAGACTCACTATTTACATTTCCACACTTTAATTTCTATTACCATTAAATACCTTTCAATGATATTTTATGTTTTCTTATTAAACGTCTAAATTGTCTTTTGCTGAAATGTTTATAAATTTGGTTCATAAAGAGAAAATACAATCAAATATTTCAATTCAGTCTTTGTTAAACTGGAATGATATAGTGCCAGTGTGGTATTAAAATAGAGACCAAAGAATCACTTCTCTATTAATATCAATGCATTACTTTATACACATGAATGATGCATACAGTTCTTTAGTCATTCACTTGTTCATTTGTTGTTCTTGTTCCTTTATTTGTTCATTCATTTATTCATATGCTATTAGGTGCTATGTGCTCACTGTTGTTTACAAAGATCACTGATAAATTAAATGCTTTTAAAAAGCTAGGAGGACCCAGAAAAAAAAGAAAACATTCTACAAAACATCTGGTTAGTACTCCTCAAAACTGTCAAAGTCATTAATGACAGCTAAATGCAATGCATTGTTCCAGATAAGATCTTGAAATAGACCAAGTCATTAGTTTCAAAGTAAAGAAATTTGAGTAACGTATGGGTTTTAATTAATAATAATGTATTGATATAGTTTTGTTAATTTTGACAGATATACCACATGAATAGAAATGTTTACAATAGCCAAAAGTGGGAGCAGGACATATGGGAATTCTCTGTACCATCTTGGCAATTTTTCTGTAACTTAAAAATTATATATATATATATATATATATATATATATATGTAATGTTTTTTATTTTTTATTTTTTATTTTTATTTTTTATTCTTTAAAGTATTACAAATGGTAGTACCTATGTTTTCTTTTTTTTCCTCCCATTGACCTCCTCCCAGCCTCCCCAACCCCCCAGCATATATATATATATATATATATATATATATATATATGTTTTTTAAAAAGCTAAGAAGCAATCTTAGCTATAATATATTTAGCCCTAAACTCTTAGTCATTTTATAGAGGGAGACACTGAAGGTTGTAGATGTTATATGCCTAGGGCGGGATACAATTATCAGTAAAAAACCTGAAACCAGAAAGTGGCACATTCTTAGGGAAAATTGAAAATTAATTTATTATAGCTTTGAAATACATATTTCAGTCCTTATAGGGAAAAACACGTTTAGTGTTTATTTTATACTCCTTGGTCCTAATGATACGATATACAAAATTGGTCCCATGTCATCTTTAACTAGGAGTATCTTTCATTTTTTAAATCAATAGTATTTTTCGGTGGCTTCTAAGTACTCTGAGGCTGCCTTTTCTTGTATTGGTCCCTATCAGTGATTTCTTTATGTGCCTTCTTTGCCTCTGCACAACTGATATCTCTAAAACTTGATTTACTTTATTTTCATTTGCTTTTAAAATGTTTAATTTCTTGCTTTATTAATACATTTGAGATAGACATTTTATTATAAAATAAAAAAATGGTTTTTATTCTACTGTTTCATACAAAGTCACAAAAAAGTAATGTTGAGTTATATTGAAGTACTATTGAAATGAACAAGGCCAAAGGAGTGATTTATAAAGCTAAATGTAAATATATATATTTAGTTACTCAGAACACATTAAGAACAAAAGAGGATAATCTCTTCATACTCACCTTCTGGTGTATTTGTTGCTGCTCTATATAAAAGGCATCTGGCACCCATCTGAAATGTGCAAAAATCTTACCACGCATATGGAGACTATTGTTTATAGGGGTTATAGTACTTGAGGCAGGCTTTTGGCTTCTTACCTTACATTAATTATTTAAAAATTATAAGTAAATGCTTAAAATGCTTGAATAAATACAAATAAAACTGGAATTGGATATAAATAACAAAGAAGAGATAACCACAGGCTAGTGAAGTAAAACCTTCCGAGTAGGTTTGAGAAACATTAGAGTAAATAGGAGAATATGTTATATTTGCAGTTTACTGTTTTGGCACAAGTGACAACACTTCTTAAATCTATTAGTTTGAGATGTACCATGAACTTATAGAGATTAGATTTTACACATATGCAATCAAGTCTTATTTTAATAAACAGAACACAATCCCAGCATAGTTGAAAACCAAGGCATTGGTAAAATAAACATTTTAAAAGAGATGTTGAAGAGGATTACAAAAAGTAATCACAATACCTGTTAGATAGTTACTTATATATCTATGGAGAAACAGCAATATGTACCTGTCTCATGTGGATTTTTATATTATAAAAGTGTGGGTAGTTGTATTACTTAAAATGACCATTTTGATATTTTGCATGGATTATAATTAGAAAAGTATTACATATGTTATTAGGACCACAGTCAAATAATGAGAATTGTGAAAAAGTTTATGCTAATGTCTCAGTTATATAATAAAATTAAGAAATGGAGACTATCTACCTAAATAAAAAGCTAAGTGACCAACCAACCATTCAACCAATTGGCAGATACATATGACACACAATAGCAATCCTATCTAATAAAGAAGAAATATGCTAATTGACTGTCATGCCCTCACAAAGATGGTGACGCCCACAACCAATAAGGAGGGAATATGCTAAGGACTGCCATGCCCTCAAAGATGGCGTTTCCCACAGCCACAAGATGACAGCACTGAGTCCCCTGAGACCCCAGCAACCCAGTTTTGGCCCAAGGTGCAGGAAAGCTTTGAATGGCAGCTGCCCAGCCGCCCAGGAACACCCGAGGCTCAGGCAACCAAGGCTAGCCAAGACTTTCACTGCCAGCAATGGTAGCAGCAGAGGTGTGATAGGGGTGTTGCCTTTTCCTGATAGATGGGTCTCCTCCTGCCCCAGAGGCTCCTGGACTATGAGAAGGGGCAGACCGGGCTGAGGAACTCCCCCATCCAGTGCATGAATTTTCATACACAGGGCCTATAGTTTAAAAATAAACATTGACTCATGCATGCTCCATATATATATAAAGCTCTCACTGGCACCAATTGCATGTGACTGACTGGCCAATACATATGACACACACTGGCATAATCAAAGCTGGGTATGAATAGGATCTACAGAAGGAGAGGTTGTTCTGATTCCAGAAATTGATTTGTCCCCATCTGATACTGGCCTCCCATTTAAATTAATTCAAAGGCACTTTCCCTTGATGCCAGAATTTGCAATGACTGTTCATAAATCAGAAGGACAAACTTTATCTGAACCCATTTTCAGACATGGTCAGCTATATGTTGCTTTCTCTTGAATTTGAAGAGCATGTGACCTTCAATTAAAGTTGTAAATACTTCATCAGAAGGGAAATTAATTAAGCACTCTGAAAGTGTTTTTACTCTTAATGTGATGTACAGGAAGATATTAGAATAAGTTTAATCAATTTATCGGTCATTGCTTTTATCAATGTTTTTATATCATGTTTTTGTTATTTTTATATCATGTCTTTGTTTTTTTATATCATGTTATTGTTTGTTTATTAACTATAGGCCCAGTGAATGAAAATTCATGCACTGGAGGGGGGTGTCCCTCAGCCTGGCCTGTCCCCTCTCATAGTCCGGGATCCCTCGGAGTGGGGGGAAGAGGGAGGCAACCCAGTGATCAGGGGAAGGTGATGCCCCCATCACACCTCTGCTTCTGCCACTGCCGGCAGCACAAGCCTTAGCCAGCCCTGGTTACCTGAGCCTCAGGCATCCCTAAGTGGCTGGGCGGTTGCCATCCAAGGCTTGCCTATACCTCTGCCTGGCCCTGGGCATCTGGGGGGCTGGGAGAACTTGGGGACTCTGGAGGCAGGCACATGGAGTGGCCAGGTGGTGAGTCCAGCCTTGCCACATGCCTGCTGCTCCAGACAGGCTGAGGGGACTAAGTGCCATCATCTTGTGGCTCTGGGTGCCACCATCTTGAGGGCATGGCATCAGTTAGCATATTTCCTCCTTATTGGCTGTGGGCACCATCACCTTTGAGGGCATGGCAGTTAATTGGCATATTCCCTCCATATTGGCTGTGGGCACCACCATCTTTGAGGGTATAGCAGTCAATTAGCATATTCCCTCCTTATTGGCTGTGGGTGCCACCATCTTTGTGATCACATGAGGGTCAATTAGTATATCCCCTCTTTATTAGACAAGGTCAATTTATATATTGTTTCATATACATTTTATTAATTTTCTTTCTTCTCTGACACTTCTATTATAGTGAAAGGGCAAAGAGTGATATTAAAATATTTCTTATTTTAATTTTATAACACTGTATTATAGTATATACTATTTTGATATGTAATTTTTTTGCAGTAACAAAATTACTGCATGAATCTTTCTTCTAATTTCCTTTCAATGTGCACCAATGTATGCACTGCACCACTAGTTATGAAATGAGCAGAAGTGAAATGCTGCATTTGCTCTCAACAGCTGATTTTACCAGAACTAAGAAAGTGGTTGAGGGTAAGTAGATGACTGACAAGTCACCATCCTTAGCAAGTGGAGGACATGAGGATTAGCAACCAAAGTTATGGTGAAGGGTTCTTTTCTTATATTACCTTTTTACTCAGCCTGAATTTTAATCCTCCTCCCTTAGAAAATGAAACACAATAAAAAATGTGTGTAAAGTTTTGTAATCCCACTGAAAATTGTTAGACAGAACTTCTCAGGGACATCTGGCCTCACTTATGTAATAGAATGACAGCAATGTTTGACATTCATAAGCATCTTGGAAAATGAGATATGTGACAATTTATATACTGTCTCTCCTCTTTGTGTGTGACTAGGCTTGAAGTTGCTGATCAGGTGTTTAGAGCTAAAGGTTTAAAGATAAAATACTGTTAGGTTACAAGCTTGTCTGTAAAATGTTCTTGATAATAAGGAGGAAATGGAAAATAGGAAACATGGTAATTAAATATCTTAGCAGATTATACCTTTCTATTAACCAGATTGTGGATCTTTTCTGAAGCATTTAGTCCTTACTCTTCATCATTTAAATCACTGTAGCTATTTGCCACTTTAATAATATGCAGACACAGTTCTATAGTAACAACAGATTCAACGCCCAAGAGGCAATGGATGTGGAATTTTCCGGGTTGAGCGTTTGTTTAATTTTTAGAGTCAATGAGCTATTTTCTCTCTTCATGTTAATAATACATTTCAAAGTCACCTGTGTATTTAACATATTAATTTTAAATTACACAAGTGGAAGATATTATAGGATTGACACTTTGGGAACTACCTTTTCTAGATTTACCCTCAAACTCATCCTGCATGAGTTAAACATGAGTAAAAATCAGAAGCATCTTCTCGACAGATTCACTGGTGTTAGCACTATTTGAAGACAGTAAAAAGGAGGTATTTTCAATAGATTTTGGTTAAACACCTTATTCCAAGCCATAGAACGGAAATATATGAAAAAGCACATTATAACTTTCAACACTCCCTTGGTGCCCTAATTCTAAGGTAAGTCAAGTGAATTGAAACCCTCACCTTGACACCCTAACTTACTCCCTTAACCATTCTTATTTCAGGTGAACCTAGCCAAGCACTTGTCCTTAAGAAGCCAAACCCTTTTCCTCACACTCACTCTTCAGATGAGGTCCTGCAGAGAAAATATATAAATTCAATTTTTAATCTGCTGCTACTTTATCATTGTGTGCCATCCCAGAGAGCAGGAAGAAGGGGAATAACAAAGGCAGACTAGAAAGTAAAATACATATTGTTATACAATATGCAAGGGCCACCATTCGGTACTGAGCATGGCTACTCATGCTCTTGTGATGATTTTCTGAGGAGATGTGGAAGAGAATTACGATAAACATCATCTGAACATCTTAATGGATCTTTGGTCAGGTTGCAAATACCCAGCCTTGCAAAAAGAATCCAGACTATTTTAAAAGCTGGTGGTCCGTACTGCAGACATAGTCCTAGTAATTTTGCATTTGTCCATCTCCTGAAAATCAGTTCTTACCAGATTACATTTTATAGTTTTTGTCTTTTTAAAGTTAGCTTCTCTTCCTCCCAACTCAAGCTCTTGTAGTGATTCCATATATGAATAACCACTGGTTCAAAGGCCAACTTAGCTTTATATTTTGAGTCATATAAATTGACTGTAATCGGTTCTCCATGTTCTGTCATCCCAGATTTATGCAAGTCTTCTTATAAATAGAATGCACCAATGCTAACATTCTTGTTCTTTTTAGCTTTATTGAGATAGAACATTGTGTAACTTTAAAGTATATAATGTCATGATTTGATACATATATCCTGTGATTACCACAATAGACTTAATTAATACCTCCATCACCTTATGTAATTATCAATATTTATGTGGTAAAAAACATATAAAATCCAGTCTATTAGCAACTTTCAAAAATATCATACAATATTATAAATTATAGTCATGATGCTAAGCATTAGATACCTCAAATTTTTTGATCTTATAACTGAAAGTTTTTAATTTTGTGCTCTTTGATTGAAATTCATCAATCCCTACCCTGCTTCAGGCCTTCCTCCAGCCTCTAGTAACCACCATTTTACTGTCGAGGGGACAATTTGCATATTAGCCTTTTATTATATAGAATATACATTGAATGGCCAAATTAGTATGCGTTCAGAGATCATAATAACCTAGCATTCAGTGTGTGTGTATGTGTGTGTGTGTGTGTGTGTGTGTGTGTGTGTGTGTGTGTGTTGTGTGTGTGTGTGTTTGGGCTAATTGTAAATATGTCCAGTCAAATAACAAATTGTTATTTACTTCAAGATGGTGCTGCATAAAATTCTGGATAAAGTTTGTGCTTTGAGACTAAAGGAATGCTATTATAATAAGGGAGGGCATAGATTAGAATGAGGTATTGGCTTCTAGAAACAATAAGAGCAAAACTCATGTCAGTGGGAGATTTGGACTCCTGGGCAATGGGAACGGGTAAGAGGACATTTCTAGTCTGAGAAAATGAAAGGGAAAGAAACCATAAAGATAGAGAGACTGATGTTTAGCTTTGCTCAAAATGGCATGGACCTTCCTAACAGTAAGAAATTATGAAATCTGAGAGAAAGAAAGTTTACCAGTGTAAATAGCAGAAAGGCAATCAAATTAAATACCATTTGAATTTAAATAATTTTCTTTTATGAGTAACATGTGTTTGTATATGTATTTTACAACGGGACTCTGATAAGGAAGAATAAAGTCAAGTGTCTGCCTAAAAATGTCTATTAATTAATAGGGAAGAGAAATTTGTCCACAATATGTACAAAAACATAAGAGAAGATGATGAGAAAGGATTATGTAGGAAGCTGAGAAAGTGTCAGAAGGATCAAAAAAAGAATGACAGCCTCATACTAATTTATCCTCCTATCTAATAAAAGGGTAATATGCAAATTGACCATACCTCCACTACACCAATAAGCCATGCCCACTAACCACACTCACCAGCAATCAGGAGCAAATATGCAACTAAACCCCAACCAAGATGGCTGTGGCCACTGAGAGTAGGAGGAAGGCTTGGGTTTCCCTAACAATGGATGAAGCCAAGCTGTCCACCTGCCCTAGCTGGCCTAGCCCTCCACTCAATGCTACAAACTTTCAATTATAGAAGACACAAATCCCAACATACCTGGTGGCAGCCATGAAGCTGGAGAGAGCAGGGTTGTGCCGGCAATGGAAGAAGCCAAGCTTCTGCACTTTTGGCAGGCCTGGGTCTCTACTCCAGGCTACAAAGTTTCAATTATAGATGGTAAATAAATTCCAACAGAAATGGCTGCTGCCACTGAATGAGCAGAAGGCTTGGCTCCACTCCAGGCTACAACGTTTCAACTGTAGAAGATAAATAAATCACAGATAGTAGGGCCTCCACTTGGGTCACTGGGGGGCATGGCTGGCCTGCAAACTACCATAGGCCCCTCTCCCAGGATGCCCGACGCCCAAAGGGAACCGCCACCCTGATCCAGGACACCTTTTAGGGCAAACCAGTTGGCACCCACCCATACACCAGGCCTCTATCCTATCTAATAAAAGAGTAATATGCAGATTGACCATCATACCATCACATAAGATGGCTGCCCCAATGTGGTCAAAGGTCCTGCCCCCATGTGAACACAAGATGGCCACCACAAGATGGCCTGCGAGGGTGGGCAGTTGAGGGTGATCAAGCTTGCAGGGTAGGGCAGTTAAGGGTGACCAGCTGGCCCAGGAGGGAAATTGGGGATGACTGGGCCTGCAGGAAAGGGCAGTTGGGAGGAACCAGGCCTGCAGTTAAGGGCAGTTAGGGGTGACCAGGCCTGTAGGAAAGGGGTGTTGGGAGGGACCAGGCCTGCAAGGGAGGGCAGTTGGGTGTAATCAAAACTACAGGAGAGGGCAGTTAAGGGTGACCAGGTGAGCAGAAGAGGGAAGTTTGGGGCAAACAGGCTGGCAGGAGAGCAGTTAAACATCAATCAGGCTGGGAGGGGAGTGATTAGGGGGTTATCAGGCTGGCAGGAAGAAGCAGTTAGGGGCAATCAAGAAGGCAGGCAGGGAGCAGTTGGGAGTCAGCAGTCTTGGATTGTGAGAGGGATGTCCATTTAGGCTCTACAGGATTAGGCCTAAATGGGCAGTTGGATATCCCTTGAGGGGTCCCAGATTGGAGAGAGTACAAGCTGGACTGAGGAACACACAGCTCCCATGCAAGGATTTCATGCACTGAGCCTCTAGTATGTACATAAAAGCCAAGTGACTGGAATGACTGGTCACTATGACATGTACTGCAGCTATCCAACCAGCCCAATTGGGGGAGGGGGGACAGCCAGTCAACCTCTCTCAGCCCCTTCCCATGGTTGGTCCAGCCCTGACCAGCCCTGATAAGGGCAGGCTGGCTGGACCCCAGCTGTGCACAAATTGGTGCACTGGGCCTCTAAGTACAAAGATAATTTCTTAAGAAAAGCATTGTCATCAATTTGGCTATAGTCACTATTATACTCTTAGTGAAATTACAATAATAAATGTTTTCCCTAGCCACATAGAAAAATATTGAACTTTTCTAGTGAATATACAATTAACATTTGTTGATGGTGGCAAATGGGATTTTTAGTAGACTACATTATAGATAGAGGATTATTAATTTTCCATGAGATGTGGGTGTTGGTGCCAACAGGTAAAGCTATAGTCCCTGAGGAAGCCTGAGTTATAGGAAAGAGCTAGTCTATAAGGGCTGCTGAAAGATGGAGAAGTGGTGCTTGGTATGTTGTGTTAGGATATGATAAGAAAAATATTTGTGTGTGCTTTTTTTATGCCCATTGGTCCTTCAGAAAATAGCATTTAAATACTTCTTTGAACCTTGACCAATTTGCTCAGTGGTTAGTGTGTCCACCTGTGGTTTGAAGGATCTTGGGTTTGATTCTAGGCAAAGGCACATACCACTGTTGCAGGCTGGATCCCCAGCCCCTGTCAGGGTGCATATGGAAGGAAACCAATTGATGTGTCTTTCTCACATCACTGTCAGGGGCCTTAGGGTCAATTTCCCATGGATTTGACGACTTCTATATATCTATATTTAAATATAATATAACTATATGTATATATATATTGCCAGGGCTGACCAGCAGACCATGAGGGATGGATGAATGGATTACTCTGACACATTTGCTGTGAAAGAGAAGGCTAAGGGACTGCTTGGCTAAAGTTACCAGACAGCCTCAATTGCCTGCCTCATTAGGCTTTTATTGTAGTATTTATATACAAGCAGCAGGGTGAGTAATCTTGGGAGGACACAAGTGTTTGCATTGTCCTCAAGGCAAGGGTATCCAAAGGTTAGGCTTCTATTTAGCACCTGGAGGACTGCATGAGCACAGACTTGTTTGGGAAAAAATCAAGGAATAATTAGGGGTGCCACCTTTGACACTCCCCTAAGTAGGAATTCGATAAATAAGGCAGGTGACCTTCTGCACACTTTCCTTTTCTCAGAATGTCCTCCTTACAAACTTTCCAACCAAGTCTATATAAGGTGTGTGTGTGTGTGTGTGTGTGTGTGTGTGTGTGTGTGTGTGTGTGTATGACTTATTCTAAGAAATTCTTTTACATGATTTTGGTGGCTGATGAGTGCCACAACCATAATTGGTAAGCTGAAGACTTAGAACAGC
The DNA here is from genome assembly GCA_027563665.1 of Antrozous pallidus. Taxonomy (NCBI): domain Eukaryota; kingdom Metazoa; phylum Chordata; class Mammalia; order Chiroptera; family Vespertilionidae; genus Antrozous; species Antrozous pallidus. The sequence goes on from CM050508.1 coordinate 77,177,034, forward strand.
CAATGGAGTAGGTCCAGTCCAAATGCTGGCATTTGAGACTCAGGAAGAGCTAATATTTAATTTCAAGTCCAAAGACAGAAAATAACATATTCCAGCTTCAGGTATTCAGGCAACAGAAATTCCATTATACTCAGGGGAGAGTAACCCTTTTTTGTTTCATTCAGTTTAAGACTGATTGGATGATGCCCAACCATACTAAGGAGAGCAATCTGCTTTATTCAGTCTAAGAATTTAAAAGCTAAACTCATCCAAAAACACCCTTACCACAACATGCAGAATAATACTTGACCAAATATCTGGGAACCCTTTGTTCTAATCAAGTTAACTCATAAAATTATCATCACAATGGGGAGGACAGATGTGGTTACAAGAGATAGTAGTGTGAGGCTAGGGCAGGGGTCGACAAATTCATTAGTCAACAGAACCAAAGTACAATGATTGAAATTTCTTATGAGAGCCAAATTTTTAAAAACTTATTCTAATGCCACTTCTTCAAAATAAACTCTCCCAGGCCGTGGAATTTTGTGGAAGAGCCACACTTAAGGGGCCAAAGAGCCACATGTGGCTCGCAAGCCGTAGTTTGCCAACAACCAGGCTAGTGTGACACTGAGGGCAGATGTTCAGTCAGTGTCACTTCAACCAGATACTGAAGAAGGGTTATTTAAATATCGATTTTCTATGAGATATGCTTTCTAAGGCTATGATGCACAAAACTTAAGAGGCAGGATGAAGTAGCCACATAAACCATACTATGACAATTAAGGTAAGGGTCTTATTGAAAGGTTTAAAAATATGGACAAAGAAAGCTGACAGGTACAGGTGGGATCCTGTGGTGCTTTGCACTTGTGTGACTGCCTAGCTACATCACTGGTAGCTCCTCTGGATCTTATTTTTTTACTGTCTTTTCCTTTTAATAGATAATTTAAATGTTTTACTTAAAGAGTTCTATTGTCTTGAAACTGCATACACATGAAAGGAAGAAAAAGCATTTTCAGCCAATAGCATGAGCAATTACATTTTTGAAGAGGAATAGTTTGAAGAAACAATGTTTACTACCTGAGTGACTAGAGAGATGGCATACCTCTGGTCCCAGATAGGCCACTGCCACCTGCTGCCAGCTCTTGAAGCAGCTTCCTGAGTTTTGTGAAGTTTGTTGTCCCTTTGCAAAGAGCTGTGACTTCTTCCCTAACACATAAAACCTGGTTGTTTTAATTGTACCCACTAACTGGGCAAGGCATTTGCCTGCCCCAACTCGAGCTGCTTCTTAATTTTTAGAGGTCCTCTCACCTTACTTCACACGATTTTTCTCTCAAAATGTAATTACAGGAAATGTACAAGTATGATCTTGTAAGTAAGTCATTTACCATGAACAGGTAGGTCAAAGAAAAAAAAGGCAAAAGATAGTCTTCAAATGCTAAATCTTGTGGGAGTTTAAAGATATCTTCTTGTGCTGCATGGATTTCTATTAAGCAGAAATGGTCTCATAGCAAGAGATCAATATTGCAGACATAGAGGTTGCTGAACTTAAATGATCTTAGGAAGAAGTCGTTCTTCACATGCAGCTGTCCAGGTTGCCACTTTGGAATGCATCTTCATCAACATGGGGACTGTGTGCAGACATATTTCCTGTAACTTCCACAACCAGAGAGTTAACTATTTTTATTCATATTTCTGTAGTCTACTTAGTTTCCCTAACTATACCTGATCAAGAAACAAGGTTTGCCACTCAAACTGTGACCTACTTTCTTGCCAGGATTGTCAACTGTGAACTCAATCCTACTTTCAATGAACAGGAAATGTGATGCCAGGCCAGAAGCAGAGGTCATAGATCAGCTCACTGACATTGCGCTTTTTTTTTAAACCCTAGAGTTGTTCTTTTTTAATCTTTATTGTTCAGTTTATTAATTACATTGTTTCCCCTTTTTATCCCCCTATAGCTCCCCTCCACCCTGTACCTATCCCACTATCCACCCTCACCTCTCCTCCCCACTGTCCTCTCCCATTGTTGCAAGATTTTTGTCCAGTCTCTTGCTGCACTTTCCACAACACTTTTCTCCCCAAGAATTGTCAGTCCATTCCCTCTCTATGTCCATGTCTCTGTTATATTCACCAGTCTATCCTGTTCAACAGCCTATGAATTCACTTGGTTTTTATGTTCATTTGTTGATAGACGTGTATTTGTTGTTCATAATTTTCATCTTTACCTTTTTCTTCTTCCTCTTCTTAAAGAATATCTTTCAGCATTTCATATAATGTTGGTTTGGTGGTGATGAACTCCTTTAGCTTTTTCTTATCTGCGAAGCACTTCATCTGACCTTCAATTCTGAATGATAGCTTTGCTGGATAGAGTAATCTTGGTTGTAGATTCTTGCTGTTCATCACTTTGAATATTTCTTGCCACTCCCGTCTGGCCTACATCGTTACTGTTGAGAAATCCGCTGACAATCGTATGGGTGCTCCCTTATAGGTAACCAACTGTTTCTCTCTTGCTGCTTTTATTATTCTCTCTTTGTCTTTTGCTCTTGGCTTTTTAATTATGATGTGCCTTGGTGTAGTCCTCTTAGGGTTCCTATATATTGGGGTTTGGTGCACTTCTTGGAGTCCTAAGTCAATTTCTTTCACCAGGTGTGGGAAGTTTTCAGTCACAATTTCTTCAAAAAGGTTTTCATTGTGTTGGCCTCTCTCTTTTTCTGGCACCCCTATAATTCGGATGTTGGTATGTTTGAGGTTGTCCCAGAGGCCCCTTACACTATCTTCAATTTTTTGGATTCTTTTGGTTTCTTGCTTTTTCGGCTGACTGGATTTTACCTCTTTGTATTTCAAATCTTGAACTTGGTTCTTAGGGTGCTCCAGAGCACTTTTAGGTCTTTGTATAATATTTTTTGTTTCAGTCAGTGTATGCTTAATTTCTGGTTGGTCCTTTTTCATATCCTTGAGAGTCTCCTTCATTTCCTTGTAGGACTCATTCATTTCCACGTTGTTCTTGATCATTTCCTTGCAGGTCTCGTTTATATCCTTGAGGGTCTTGTTCATTTCCTTGTAGGACAAATTCATTTCCTTTGTGGTCTTGCTTATTTCCTTATAGGCCTCGACCTTTTTTTGGAGCCTCTTGAAAAACCCTATAACCGTGGCTTTGAATTCCATGTCCAGTCGTTTTTTTTCCTCCATTTCTTTCACATCTGATTTCTTTCCATGTTGCTGCATGGTGGCTGCTTCCCTGAGTTGGTCAATTAGCTTTGTGTGGTAGACTTCCTACTAGGGACAGTGGCTCAGCCTCCCTGGTTACCTGAGGTGGATATGGGTTGCACAGTCTTACTGAAGTTAAGCTCAGTTAATCGTTGTTAGCACTTGGAGGGTTGACCTCCAGGCCAATTGTCTGTGAAGCTCAGCTGTGCTCAGGTTGGATGGGCAGAGTCTCTGGGCCAAGCAGACAGTGTTTGCTCCACCCTATGCGGCCCCAGGGACTCTGTGCAGGGGGCAATGGCCGCCAGCACCTCTGAGAGAGAGCTGCTGCCGAGCTCCACTGGCTGCCGGGGAATTCAGACTCTCCCCAAATGACTTTGCATGCGCAATGTCTCACCCAGGGTCGTAAAACAAAGCAGACTGACGGTTTTTGAATGAGAGACAAGTCGCAGAGCGCTCTCTGCACCGTCATGCAGCTGAGCTGTTCGTGCGCAAGCTGCCTTCTCCACAAGCCAGCAGACCCGGCAGCACCCGAGCTTCGGCGTGCCCTCCCACTGTCCAGTTTTCAACCCGTATGATAGTGGGTTCCCTGGACTTCGCCCAGAGCCAGAGAATCAGTCCAGTGGGACATCTTTGTCTCCCTGTTCGAGAAAACTGGCTGGTTTTCATCCGACCGCCCACTCCGCGGTCCAAACCTCTCTCCGCGCGAATCTTTCAATGCTGTTCGCCGCTGCTCCTCCGAGTCACAGTGTCTTATCTTCACTTTTATTTGTTCAATTTTCACTCGGCGAGCTTTCTGGTGATTCTGGAAGGTGTTTGTTCTTTGGTTAAGTTGTAGTGTTAAAATTGCTGATTATGATGGCAAGATAGGTGTTTTACCTTTGCCGCCATCTTAGTTCTCCCCCTGACGTTGCTCTTTATGCTCTAATTTTTAAACAGTACCCATAAAAGTATGGCTAGGTAGGGGGGGAAAATGTAGACCTGGCAAGCTAGCTAGGTCAGACAAATTCACCTGAGTGATCACTGCTCTGCAACATAATTCTCCTATCTGATTTCACTGATATCTGATTTGGAGAACTTCTAAACAAAATGATTGCAAACACCTTCCCTCCTTGTAAACATTATATATATACACATATATATCTCTCCAAGTGAAAACATTAATAAATACAGTTTACCAAATAGAAATAGAAAAATAAATAGAACATTTTTGACATCATTGTTCTTTTCTTTTTTTTTTTTAAACATATTTTATTGATTTTTTACAGAGAGGAAGGGAGAGGGATAGAAAGTCAGAAACATCGATGAGAGAGAAACATCGATCAGCTGCCTCTTGCACACCCCCTACTGGAGATGTGCCCGCAGCCAAGGTACATGCCCCTGACTGGAATCGCACCCGGGACCTTTCAGTCCAAAGGCCGACGCTCTACCACTGAGCCAAACCGGTTTCGGCGTTCTTTTCTTAATCACTTTCTTTCTTATACATTTTCATTTTGATAATATTTATCTTGTGAGCTACCTTCTTAAAAAATGTTTAAGTTCACAATAAACTACTAAGTATAAGCATAATATTGTAAATAGCCCTCTAGGACCTATTCAACTTACATAACTGAAACTGTGTACCCATTGAACAACAACCCTCATTGCTCTCAATACAAAATTTTTAGCACCTTTCTTATTTGCCATTTATTTGTAAACTAGAGGCCTGATGCATGAAACTTGTGCAAAGGCCCACTGCTGCGGCAACCCCTGCCTCAGCCCTTGCCCACCACGGCTTTGTCTAGAAGGAAGGACATTTGGTCTAATTAGCATATTATACTTTTATTATTATAGATTATTTAAAACAACTTATGTGTAGTATCCTATATAATTAAAGCATAACATGCTATCTAGTCAGCTGTTCAACCAATCAAAGCATAATATGATAATGATATGCTAAGGCTGCTCAACTGCTCACTATGAAGTGCACTGACCAGCAAGGAGAGATGTTCCAACTGGTAGGTGAGGTTGCTGCTGTGGTCTGGCTGATCTAATTGGGACTGAGTGAGATGGGTCAGACACGCCCTGGAGCCTTCCTGCCATCCCTCCCTGGTGGCCAAACTCCTGCATTCCTCCCCGGCCCTGATCATGCACCAGTGGGGTCTTTGGCCTAGCCTATGCTCTCTTGCAATCCAGGACCCCTCAAGGGATATCAGAGAGCCAGTTTCAGCCCCATTCTGCAGGGCAGGCTGAGGGACCCCACTGGTGCACAAATTTGTCCATTTCTAAAAGTAGAAAATTAAAACATAAAATGTAAAAACAAAACAAAAGCTGATGTTAGTGCAATAGGGATAATTTACATTTATTGAGTGATTACTAGGTATCTGTGTTGCAAAGGATCATGACCTAGGGATCACACTCATTCCCTTTGCAGTCTGTCTCTGTGGGTCATGATGTACATTTGCTTATTGCTGTATTGCTGATCTTTGAGATGGGGACACTAATTGCCCCTTGTTTTGTTTTTGTATTAACTTGTTTCATTTTGTCTTATTGATTTCTGAAGTTATTTCTGTAGACCTTCAGAGTTCATTGTCCTCCATATTTTTTTCTTACTTTGTTTATGAGGGAATTTCTGAAGATCTGGAATATCTGCTTCAAACTCTGATTTGTTTTAGTTATGGGGGCTAATTATCCTAATACTAAAAGTCTGATGCCCAAAATTCATGAAAGTGGCTCATCCCTTGCATCCCTAGCTTTGCCTGGAGGTCATCTGGGAAGACGTCCAGAAGGTCGTTCAGCTTTCCAGTCTAACTAGCATATTGCACTTTTATTATTATAGACTAGAGGCCTGGTGCATGAAATTCAGGCATGTGGGGGGGGTTCTCTCAGCCCAGCCTGCACCCACTCCAATCTGGGACCTGTCGAGGGATGTCTGACTGCCCATTTAGGTCTGAATGTCGTGAGATGGGGCCTAAACAGGCAGTCAGACATCCCTCCCACATTCCAGGACTGCTGGATCCCAACTGCTCACCTGCCTACCTTCCTGATTGCCCCTAATTGCTTCTGCCAGCCAGCCTGATCACCCACTAACCACTCCCCTGCCAGCCTAATTGATGTTTAACTGCTCTCCTGCCAGCCTGTTTGCCCCCAACTTCCCTACTCTGCTTGCCTGCACCCCCCAACTGCCCTTCCCTACAGGCCTGGTCATTCCCAACTGCCCTCCCCTGTATGCCTGCCCCCCAACTGCCTTCCCCTGCAGGCCTGGTCACCCCTAATTGCCCTTCCCTGTAGGCCTGGTCCTCCCCAACTACACTCCCCTGCAGGCCTGGGTTCCCCCTCCCAAACTGTCCTTCCCTCCATGCCCAGTCCCCCCCAACTTCCCTCCTTTGCCAGACTTGTTCCTCCCAACTGCCGTTCCCTGCTAGCCATCTTGTGGTAGCCATCTGATGTCCACCTGGGGGCAGGATCTTTGACCACATGTGGGCAGCTACCTTGTGTGTTGGAGTGATGGTCAATCTGCATATTACTCTTTTATTAGATAGAATAGAGGCCTGATGCATGGGTGGGGGCCAGCTGGTTTGCCCTGAAGGGTGTCCTGGATCAGGGTGGGAGTTCCTTATAAATAAAAATTTGTACCCTGGAGTGGAGGCCTAGGCTGGTCAGGGCTGCAGAAGCTTGACTTCCTCCATCACCGGAGGCAACCCTAGCCTCTGCTCTCTCCAGCTCTGTGGCTGCTACCATTTCTGTTGGGATTTATGTATCTTCTATAATTGAAACTTTGTAGCATTGAGTGGAGGCCTAGGCTGGCAAGGCCACACGGAAAGCTTAGCTTCTTCCATTGCCGGGGAAACCCACACTACCCTCCTGCTCTCAGTGGCCGCAGTCATCTTGGTTGGGGTTTATTTGCATATTTGTTCCTGATTGGCTGGTGGGTGTGGCTTGTTGGTGTGGCAGAGTTGTGGTCAATTTGCATATTACTCTTTTATTAGATAGGATAGCTTGTCGAATAGTAGCTAACAATGGACATGAGTATGTATGCTAAATAGCCACAATTCACTAGGTAATAAATATTTAATAAAAATTCTAAACTCCTCTGTTTAAATATAGGCTATTATATTACTCAGTGTAGCTAGTTTTGGCACTAAAAAATTGTTATCTTTTGCTTTTAAGTGATGTTAATTTTTAAAAGTGTCTTGGGAAAGAAACAAATCTGGCACATACTTGTGGCTAATCCTGCCATGAAAAGATGGTCTTTTAAAATATAAAGCTGCAGTGTTTGCTGTTTGAAGTTGTTATATTCAGAATTTTTGCTTCTCTGATGGTGGAAGTTGGCCATTCTGCTGCTTTTGTTCTGTCCTAGTGTGATCCCATTATATATTAGAATCTGGATGTTCAAAATAGTTGGTCTGTACTCATGTCTTATATTTAGTTGCCCCATTGTGTTTCTTTTCAATAGTAATAAATTTCAATTTTGAAATAATGTTAGGTTTGGAGAGTTGAAAATAGAGTATTAAGAATTTCCTTGTAATCTTTACCCAGCTTTTCCAAATATTAATATCTTTAATAGCCATAGCCAATTATCAATAAAAGAATTACTGATAGAACTCTACCAGCTACAAACTTTATTTAAATTGCATCAAGTGTTCCTTGTTTTGTGGACCAGAACCACACAATGGTCAAATCACTTTATTTTCTTTTAGTCTGGAAGAATTTCTTAGATCTTTCCTTTTATTTCATGGACAGTGGCTTATTGTTTTATAGGATGTCCCTCAAATTGGGTTTGATATCTTTTCTCAGGATTGAATTACGTTTAGAAATTTTTGGCAGAAATACTACAGGAATGATGTTGTGCTTTCTCAGTGCATCACATCAGAACGTATATGATAAAGATATTTTATTACTGCTGGAATCTGAGCTATCATCACCTATTGAGGTGGCATCTCCCAGGTTTTCAACTAGAAAGTTATTATTTTTCCCTTTATATTTATCATTTTCTTAAGATCTATCACTTTTCCATATTTATTTATTTGTTTTATTCATTTGTGTATTTATCTGTTCATTTGTTTATTTAAACACAAAAAGTTTCTGGTTGTAGGTTATATTCAACATTCAATAAATTAGAATACAGGTTATAATCTATATTAGTCAAGATTCTCCAGATAAACAGAACTGGTAGGATAGATGATAGATAGATAGATAGATAGATAGATAGATAGATAGATAGATATGAACATATGGTGTTTATTATGAGGAATTAGCTCATGTGTTGATGGAGGCTGAGAAGTCCCACAATGTGGTGTCTATAAGCTAGAGACCCAGGAGAACTGGTTGTTTGGTTCTAGTCTGAGTCTAAAGGCCTGACAAGCAGATGAGACAATAACATAAAGCCAGTTTGAGGCCTGAGGATGATATAAGATGTGTCTGCTCAAACAGCCAGGTAGGAAACAAAAGGGTTAAATTTCTCCTTTGTTCATAAACCTTTTGTTCTATTCAGGCTTCAGATGGATTGGATGACACCTATTATCATTGACAAGTGTGTGTGTGTGTGTGTGTGTGTGTGTATTGGGAGTGGGGAGTAACAGGGCAAGCGGTGGCAATCTACTTTATCAAATTTACCAGTTTAAATTCTCATATCATCCAGAAACACTCTAACAGGCATACTCAAGATTATATTTAATGTGAATATTTTATACCCAGTCAAGTTGACACATAAATAATCATTAATATGATTATGTAGTATGAATCTGAAATTGTCTTGAAATTAGATATTGAGAGATTCCCTATAATAAAGAGATTGCTTATACTAACTTACGTTTTATCTGACATATTCAAATTTTTTGAAACTTCCTTGTTTTATGAGACAACAAAGTGTTCTTTACTTGTACTAGTCATCGAATTAGACTTTTTTGTTGTTGTTGGAGGAATGGTGTTTAGAAACCAAGATCTAGGTACTAGGTGTGACCATTGCTACTAGCCTGTCGCTGTTTTTTGGTCCTTTCAGTGGAAAGAGCTAGAAAATAGATGTATGCAAACATATAAACAATGCATATTTATATTTATTTTATATTTATATATCTGTATTAAAATAAATTTTATCCTGGCAACTTTGATTCTAATTTAACATCACAGAGTTCATTCTAGCACTTCCCCTTTTATTTAACAGTAAGAATATGGCTCTTCATTGACCAGACCTCAGAGGGAAGGTAGGGGAGGGCGGGGGTATAGGTGAGAGATCAAACAAAGGATTTGCATGCATGCATATAAATCTAATCAATGGACACAGACACCAGGGGGGTGAGGGCATACATGAGGGGGGAGAAGGGGGCAATGAGGTAATAAGGACATGTATGTAATACCTTAATCAATAAAGAAACAAATAAAATAAAAATACTTATGTACAAAAAATAAAATAAAGAAATATGGCTCTTGCCCTGGCATGTATCTTTAGTAGTTAGAGCATCTGCTCAAGCACCGAAGGTCATGGGTTCGATTCCTGGGTTGAAGGTTCCATTCCCATCTGGTCAGGGTGTGTGTGAGAGGAAACCAATCAATAGAGATCACCTCTCTCTCTCTCTCTCTCTCTCTCTCTCTCTCTCTCTCTCTCCCTCCCTCCCTCCCTCCCTTCCTCCCTCCCTCCCTCCTCTCTTTCCTCCCTCTCTCCCTTCCACTCTTTCTAAAAATCAATGGAAAAAATATTCTTAACAAAAAAGAAATATGATTCACATTATCTATAATCTAGTCATTTGCTCAATCCTACAACATGTATAGTTTTAAAATCAGTGGCCTATATCTATGTGAAAAACAATTTTATTAACTAGAGTGGAATGACTGTGCAGTTTTCATTCACTTACAATATATAATTAAAACACTATTGTCCAAAGTTTATTTATTGGTTTCATTCTTTGTTCCTTTCAATGTGATTACATTATTTATTTGTAATAGAGACAGGGTTTGGTTTCCTTTTTACTGTTTGTAATCCATTTTCAAATCTCCCACAGATCTATTGATTTAAATTTTTTATTTACTTCCTGAAAATGTGAAATATTAACTTGGTTTGAAAAGTCATACCACAGAGATGTATTCAAAGAATATCTACTCTTTCATCAACCCTTCTACTATGTCCTCTTTCCTCATTTTCTCCATGTCATCATGTTATTCTCACTCATAACCTATGGTGAACAAGCTCACTCATTCCTGTCAATCATTTTGTTCTTTAATTTTTTCCACTAAAGAGCAGGTAAATATATATATATATACCTTTCTATGTTTCATGACAGATAATATACTATAAAGTGTTTTTTTCAGTTTGATTTCTTTTTCACTTTAGTTGTATAACCTGGAATTTACTTCATATCCATTCATAGAGATTTTCATCATTATTTTATGGCTGCATTTACATTGTGTTTATTGTTTAGTCAACCACTTTCCAGTGTTTGGGCATTTAGATTAATTTCAAAATTTTGTGCAATTATAAGCAATGTGGCAATCATTACCTTTTTCACATGTATTTTGCATTGTTGGGAGTGTATCTTTATAGGTTCTCTTTGTCAATGTGTCATGCATTAAATCACCTGTATCCCTGTATCTTTCTAAAATGCACACCTTTTCCGTGAAAGCTGTGATAAGATTCTGGACTTGACATAGGTTACTTTTAGTGAGTCCCCCAAATAATAATAATCTAACATCAATGCATTTGTTTTTCCTCCAAGGGACAGTCATAAGGATGTTCCTCTTACTCAAAATGTATTCTAAATGCAAAGTTCATCTCCGGCTGGGTGGTTCAGTTAGTTGGAGCCATATCCCATGCACTAAAAGGATTCAATTCCCCAGTTAGGGCACATACTTAGGGTGTGGTTTGGTCCCCACTCAGGGTGTGTTCAAGAGGCAAGCAATGTCTCTCACATCAATGGTTCTCTCTCTCACATTAATGGTTCTCTCTCTCCCTTCCTTTCTAAAATGTCAATAATTTTTTTAAATCACATGTAAAAATATTTGGATCAGTGAGAGCAAAAATAAACTGTATGTGGGGTTTTCCAACATTTAGCACGTATTAACATTCTCACTTGTACATAGTTTAAAGTAATTGCTGCTGATTTTCTTTGTGATATTCCAATTGTTTTGTAAAAGTGTTTTCTTTAATTAAAAATATGTTTTATCCATACCACACACTTAAACTCAATATATTTTCACAATGTTATATATATTTAGAAATGGGAGCAGTGTAAGAGATATACTGCTCATTTTTATCATTTATCTCTTTAGTTTGCATAGGCAAAAATTACACAGAAATGTATTGAGTCTCCTTTATATTTTGCCAACAAAATGTACAGTCCTGTCTGTGTTTTGGTAAATGGAGCTAGGTTGTCCCATCTTTATTCCCAAATCTTGTTCATGGCAAAACAGCAGCATTTTACATCAAAATAGACCATAAACATATTTTTTCAAATATAAAACAGAAGTAATTACATTCTTCACAGTTAGTAAGAAAAGATTAATGAGAGAGTACCCATAAAGGATTCATTTAAGTAGCTCTGGAGGGGGGAAAAGAAACAAACACCCATTTTCATGATCCCATCAAACATAAATTATAGAGCTTTCAGATGAATAAGTTGAAGCTTTTTTTCTTGTTGTTTATATACTTGCGGGATAATATAGTACTATTCTTCTTCTACATTTAGTTCCTCCTTTTCATTATTTTTCTAGTTTTTCCCATATCTTTTTCACTAAACATTACTTAGTGTCTTTCTTTAATCCTTCTTGTCTTTGACCTCTTTCTTCTTTCTAATGATCTTTCTCTGCTCCAACAAAGAAGCAAGATATTTCTCTATTCCTATTAGCACACAATTTATTTATTTCTAATATACATTTGGTGTTTTAGGGAGCAAAAGACCTTGCTTTGTATTTCCTGCTTTGAAATGTCTCATCTCAGATTATTATATAAAATAAATAAGGATTTCTGAAGATACATTAATGTTCAATATTCATTTATTTTAAACAAACAAACCAGATAACCACACTAACATGATACACATTTTTATAGCCATTCAATAAAGACCTATTTATCATTGTAAAAAGTAGTTCTTGAAATCTATTTATCATTGTAAAAAGCAGTTTTTGTTGTTATTGAAACGGCAATATTTTGGATATTGTAATCAAAGAGCACTCATATAACATTGTGTCAGAATGTATATTTATTCTGAAAAAATCAATTATATTCTGCAAATGATTAATACTTTGCAAGTATTTTATGTTCACACATAGTCTGCTTCATTTATAAGTCCTATCTAATAAAAGAATAATATGCAAATTGACCATCACTCCAACACATAAGATGGCTGCCCCCATGTGAACACAAGATGGCCAGCAGGGGATGGCAGTTGGGAGGGACCAGACCCTCAAGGGAGGACAGTTGAAGGGGACCCAGGCCTGCAGGAGAGAGTAGTTGGGGGAGACCAGGCCTGCAGGGGAGGGTAGTTAGAGGCAAACAGGCTGGTAGGGGATCAGTTAGGCATCAATCAGGCTGGGAGAGGAGTGGTTAGGGAGTGATCAGGCTGGAAGGCAGAAGCAGTTAGGGGCAATCAGGAAGGCAGGCAAGTGAGCAGTTGGGAGCCAGCAGTCCCAGATTGTGAGAAAGATGTCGACTGCCTGTTTAGGCCCAATCCCCTGGCAGGATCGGGTCTAAACAGGCAGCCAGACATTCCTCAAGGAGTCCCAGATTGGAAAGGGTGCAGGCTGGGCTGAGGGACATACACCCCCCTGTGCACGAATTTTGTGCATCGAGCCTCTGTTCTATATAATAAAAGCCTAAGTGACCATTACAGTGAAACAATCGAAATAGCCTGTTGCTATGATGTACACTGACTACCAGGGGCAGATACTCAATGAAGGAGCTTCCCTCTGGTGGTCAGTGCACTCCCACAGGGGGAGTGGTTGCTGAGCCAGAAGCTGGGCTCACAACTGGCGAGCATATTGAGCCAAGTGGTAAGAAGCAAGAAGGCATGTTGTTGGTGTGAGGGATCCCGGATTGTGAGAGAGATGTCCACCTGCCGGTTCAGGCCTGATTATATCTTGGACTGTGAGGGGGTGCAAGCTGGGTTGAGGAACAACCCCTCCTTGGTGCTTGAATTCATGCATGGGTGGGGTCTAGCCAGCCTGGCCAGGAGAAGGAGACATGGATGGTTGACCGGTCTGCCTGCTGGTCAAACTCCTGGTCGAGGGGCAATTTGCATATTAGCCTTTTATTATATAGGATGTATACTGAATGGCAGATTATTATGTGTTCAGAGATCATAATAATCTGGCCACTCAATGTATAAGACAATTGAATACTGACAATTTGTGTTATACTTTTCAAATCTTCCTCCCCACTGGGTTAATAAATTCTAAGAAACTGAATCTTATTTTTGTTGCCAGTTCATTAAAAATAGTATACCTGTTGCCTAGGCCCTAGGGCATTATTATTCTTCAAATAGCTACAATGGAGAAAAGATTTCTTTTCTTACCTAATTAAAATAAAACAAATGAGCTATAATAGAAATCATAAAGTCACCACAGGATTTGTCCTTGGGCTATCAGCTTTTCCAGATGGTCATTAATACCCAGATTATAAGATGTAACTGTCCTCATTACTCCTTGCTATGTATTGTATCTTAAAATCAGGCTTGTTAAATATTTGAAAACTGACTAATATCATTGAAAAAATAATCCCATACAATGTTGACTCTTAACTGGCTTAAATATTGATTAGTTAGAGTGAGGAACCCATAGAGGAGAGTGTAGACATATGTGCTGTGTGTGTGTATGAGCTAAGGACAGTTAGATTCTGCAGGACCTCCAAGGGACTGCCAAACCGGGAAGTCTTAGATAGTGGAACCCCACACACAAAGTGGACACTTCTGGGCAGCTGGTGCTGGCACAGAGACCATGCCATCTTGAGAAACAGAGCAGCTTGAGACTAGGATTCTGGTCTCAGACACAAACCAGGATCCTGCAGCCACTGGGGAGATAAATGGGACCACAGCTTCAGACCAAAAGACAGCAAGAATCCAGACTTCCTGGCAGCAGATTGGTGAGTCAAAGAACTTATCACCCTCCCAGCAGGCTTGTGAATAGTAGGCCTGCCCTTTGCTCCAGTTACAGTGTCCCTAGGGGAATTTGAGCTTGAGAGGGCATGCAGGAAGGAGCTCTCCTACAGGGAATTTGAGCTTGATCTCACAAGGACTGCAGTGCTGCTACTGGAATTTGAGAGACTGGAATCTGCTCCCCACAACACAATCGGACAACCAAACCTGAAGCCCATAGAGGGCAGTAGTGCCACCTGACTTTAATATTAGGCAAGCACACACATGAAGTCAGTTTTCCACAGTGCAGGCACACCACAGAGCTATTGTGCAACCCAGTCCCCCATGGTGACCCAGACCCAAATTCTCCCAGCCAGAGGCAGCACTGAGCACCAACAACTTGACTCTGTTTGTTACCATGTGCACCTGGGATCCCTGACTCACAGCACATTCACACCAAAAGCCAGTGACTCCAAATCTCGGTGCATGCACACGTGGGGACCCTGATACTCAGCGAGAAGCCACATGAGGCAACAAAGACTCTGATAAAGACTCTGATGCAGGCACAGGGAAACTCTGGCTCCTGGCATGTACTAGGGGACTAATTTGCAGTACATGCCAACAGTGTGGTGCAGGCAGTGTCCCTAATTCTAGTTACGTACATGAGACCACACTGAATGCTGGGAAGAGTGACCCTGGGCAAGCCTGGTTCCCACAAGCACACAGAAGCCACACATTCTAGTGTTGGAGCACTTCAGTGACACTCACGTGATGTGAAGTTACCATGGCACATGGCCCAGGTCCATGCAATCGAAGTTTGAACCTTCTGGTGATAGTCAGAAAGGAGTGACGACACAATCCCCAGAGGAGAGAAAATGAGGAATGGCCAAGAAGGAAATTAGTGAAACTGAAGCATGCAACATGACTGAAAAAGAGTTCAAAGTAATGGTCATGGATTTTTTTTTATTGTTCAGTTTATTAATTACATTGTTTCCCCTTTTTTATCCCCCTATATCTTCCCTCCACCCTGTACCTATCCCACCCTCCGCCCTCACCTCCCCCTCCCCAATGTCCTCTCCCATTGTTGCAAGATTTTTGTCCAATCTCTTGCTGTACTTCCAACAACACTTTTCTCCCCAAGAATTGTCAGTCCAATCCCTCTCTATGTCCATGTTTCTGTTATAGTCACCAGTTTATCTTGTTCATCAGCCTATCAGTTCACTTGATTTTTATGTTCATTTGTTGATAGATGTGTATTTGTTGTTCATAATTTATATTTTTACCTTTTTCTTCTTCCTCTTCTTAAAGAATATCTTTCAGCATTTCATATAATACTGGTTTGGTGGTGATGAACTCCTTTAGCTTTATCTTATCTGCGAAGCACTTTATCTGATCCTCAATTCTGAATGATAGCTTTGCTGGATAGAGTAATCTTAGTTGTACATTCTTGCTCTTCATTATTTTGAATATTTCTTGCCACTCGCATCTGGCCTGCATCATTTTTGTTGAGAAATCCGCTGACAATCGTATGGGTGCTCCCTTGTAGGTAACCAACTGTTTTTCTCTTGCTGCTTTTAATATTCTCTCTTTATCTTTTGCTCTTGGCATTTTAATTATGATATGTCTTGGTGTGGTCCTCTTTAGATTCCTATATTTTGGGGTTCTGTGTACTTCTTGGGCTTTCAAGTCAGTTTCTTTCACCAGGTGGGGAAAGTTTTCAGTCACTATTTCTTCAAGTAGGTTTTCATTAACTTGCTCTCTCTCTTTTTCTGGCACCCCAATAATTCGGATGTTGGCTTGCTTGAGGTTGTCCCAGAGGCCCCTTACGCTATCTTCAATTATCTGAATTCTTTTTGTTTCTTGCTTTTCCAGCTGAGTGGATTTTTGTTCTTTGTATTTCAAATCTTTGACTTGGTTCTTGTGGCCCTCTGGACTGCTTTTAGGACTTTGTGTAATATTTTTTATTTCAGTCTGTGTATGCTCGACTTCTAGTTGGTCCTTTTTTTTATCTGTGAGGGTCTGGTTCGTATCCTCAGAGGTCTTGTTCATTTCCCTGAGGGTCTCATTCATTTCCTTGTAAGTATCATTCATCTCCTTGTAATTCTCATTCATTTGCTGGTTGGTCTTGTTTATTTCCTGGTAATTCTCATTAAGTTGATTGGCCTTTTGTAGGAGCCTCTTGAAAAGCCTTATAACCGTGGTTTTGAACTCTGTCTTGTCGTCTTTTCTCCTCCATTTCTTTCACACCTGATTTCTTTCCATGTCTCTGCATGGTCGCTGCTTTATGTGGTGGATATCCTCAAAGGGACAGTGGCTCAGTCTCCCCAGTTACCTGAGGTGGGTACTCTTACTGCAATCCTTTATGGGTTGTATTCAGTGTTTTTGAATTTAAACCCAGCTTTTTGTTGTTAGCCCTAGGAGGGTTTGACCTCCAGGCCAATTGGCTGTGAAGGGAGGCTGTGTTCAGGTTGGATGGGCGGAGTCTCTGGGCTGTGTGGCAGCGGCAGCGGCAGCGGCAGCTGGGTCCTATGCGGCGCTCGCCCGCGCGGGTCTCAGTTGGATGGGGATGGCTGCAGACACCTCCAAGAGAAAGCAGCTAGTCTCTTCCCCTTGCCAGACAACTCTGCCTTTCCCCAAATGTGCCTGCACACCAAAAGTCTAGCCCAGGGCTGTAAAATAGATGGTTTCCAGAACCAGGAGACAAGTTTCCAGGGGGCAAGTCATGGGTTTGCATGACCCTTGGGACTAGGAGCCTCTGCCGCGCCCCGCTTCCAGGGTGCGTCCCCCGGACCTCGGACCTCGCCCGGTTCTGGGGAGTCTGTGCAGGGGGACTTCTTGTATCCCGGATCTCGGACCTCGCCTGGCTCGGGAAATCTGGGCAATGGGACGCCTCCGCCCTTCCCCGTCGGAGAAATCCGGCCGGTCGCTGCTCCAGCCCCAGCCCGCCCGCGCGCGACCAGGGTGGCTCCTAACCTGTTTCCGTCTGAAAGGCTGCACTCCCGCAGGTCCTGAGTCTGTGTCCCACCTCTGCTCCTATTAGTGGAGTTTACATTCAGCCAGCTTTCTGGTGATTCTGGGTGCTTGTCTGTTCTGCTGTTATGTTGTAGTTCTTAAATTGTTGCGCAGGGCAGAACAATAGGTGTTTGCTTATGCCGCCATCTTGGTGTTCCTCGGTCATGGAATTTATACATCAGATGGATGAGAAAATCAACAACCTATGTAAGAATCAGAAAGAAATTAAAAGTGATATAGATATAATCAAAAACACCATGGAAAGAGACTAGAAGAGGACCAAATTAGTGAGGTAGAAGACCATTACAGAAACAAGCTCAATTTGAACAGCAATTGGAGAAAAAATTGAAAAGCAGGAGGAAAGCCTAGGGAGCTTTGAGACAACATGAAATGAAATAACATACATATAATAATGCTGCCAGAGGACAAGAAGAACATCGAGGATTAGAAAATGTATTTGAAGAAATAATGACCAAAAACTTCCCGGATATGGGGAAGAAAAATGTTACACAAGTATAGAGAGTCCCAAGCTGGATCAACCCAAAAAAGCCCACACCAAGACACATCATAATTTCAATGGCAAATATCAACGACTAAGAGAGAATCTTAAAGGTGGCAAGAAAGAGACAGAGAATTACCTACAAAGAAACCCTCATCAGATTATCAAGTGATTTTCAAACAGAAACACATCAAGTTAGAAGAGAATGGAAGGAGGTATACAAAGTGTTGCAAAGAAAAGAAATGAAACCAAGAATACTCTACCAGCAAGACTAGCAATCAAAATTGAAGGGTAAATCAGGTGCTTCTCAGACAAAAAAAAAAAAGGCTAAGGGAGTTTATCACCACCAAACCAGTAATGCAAGAAATGCTAAAGAGAATACTGTAAAAAAAAAAAAAAGAAATAAACAGGTAAGAAGGAATATAGATACAAAAATAGATATGACTACAAACAAATAACTTTCGGTAATAACTTTAAACATAAACAGACTAAATGCTCTAATCAAAAGACATTGAGTGGCTGAATGGATTAAAAAAAAAACAACACAACCCATACATTTGCTGTCTACAAGAGACCCACCTCAGAACAAGAGCTTCACAGACTGAAAGTGAGGGGATGGAAAAATATCTTTCAGGCAAATGGAAATGAAAAAAAAGCTGGGGTAGCGATACTTATATCTGAGAAAATATACCTCAAAGTAAATTCCATAACAAGAGATAAGGAAGGCCACTTCATAATACTAAAGGGTTCAATACAACAAGAGGATATAATCCTGATAAACATATATGTACCCAACACAGGAGCACCCAAATACATAATAAAACTTCTGGAGGATATCAAGGGAGCGATTGACAACAATACAATCATAGTAGGGGACTTTAATACACCACTGAAATTACTGGATAAATCCTCTAGACAAAAAATCAGCAAAGACACAGCAATCCTAAATGACCCACTAGATCAGATGGACTTAACTGACATCTTCAGAACACTTTATCCCAAAGCCATGGAATATACATTCTTCTCAAGTGCACTTGG
The DNA here is from genome assembly GCA_027563665.1 of Antrozous pallidus. NCBI lineage: Eukaryota > Metazoa > Chordata > Mammalia > Chiroptera > Vespertilionidae > Antrozous > Antrozous pallidus. The sequence continues at coordinate 77,195,805 of CM050508.1, forward strand.
TACATTTTCAAAAATAGACCACATATTGGGCCACAAGCAAAGTCTTCCAAAATTCAAAAATATTGAAATCATACCAAGCATCTTCTCAGACCACAATGCTATAAATTTAGAAATAAACTACAATAAAAACAATCCAAAAATCTCAAACACTTGGAAGCTGAATAGCATGCTATTAAATAGTGACTGGGTTACCAAAGAAATCAAAGAAGAAATTAAAAGCATCCTGGAAACTAATGACAACAAAAACACAATTCAAATTCTATAGAATGCAATGAAAGCAGTCCTGAGAGGGAAGTTTATAGCTCTACAAGCCTATATCAACAAACAAGAAAAAATGGTAGTAAATCGACTTTTATGCATGCATATAAGCATAACCAATGGATACAAGACACTGGGGTTGGGGGGGCAGGTAAGGACATGTGCTGGAGGTAGGAGATGCTGGGGGAGGACAATAGGAAGAAAAAAAGGAGAACGTACTACTATTTGTAATACTTTAAAAAATTTTAAAAAGAAAAAAAGAAAAAAATGGTAGTAAATCATATAACTCTGCAACTCAAAGAATTAGAAAGAGAGCAACAAGAAAAGCCCAAAGTGAGCAGAAGGAAGGAGATAACAAAGATCAGAGCAGAAATAAATGCCATAGAGACCAAAAACAAATACAAAAGATAAATGAAACCAAGAGCTGGTTCTTTGAAAGGATAAATAAGATTCATGAAGCTCTAGACAAACTCACCAGGAAGCAAAGAGAGAGAACTCAAATAAACAAAATCAGAAATGAAAGAGGTCAAATAACAACAGACCCCACAGAAATACAAAGGATTGTTAAAAATTACTATAAAAAATTCTATTCCAACAAACTAGACAACCTAGAGGAAATGGACATATTCCTTAAAAAAATACAATCTTCCAAAAATCAATTGGGAAGATTCTAAAAATCTCAGTAGGCCAATAACTATGGATGAAATTGAAGCAGTAATCAAAAAGCTCCCAGCAAATAAAAGGCCAGGGCCAGATGGCTTCACAAGGGAGTTTAGCAAACATTCAAGGAAGAACTTAAATATATCCTCCTCAGACTATTCAAAAAAATTAAGAGTAAGGAACACTTCCAAGGTCATTCTATGAAGCCAGCATCACCATAATACAAAACCAGACAAAGATGACACAATGGAAGAGAATGGTAGGCCAATATTTATATCATGAATATAGATGTCAAAATCCTCAACAAAATTCTAGCAAATAGGTTCAGGCAATACATCAGAAAGATCATACACCATGACCAAGTAGGATTTATCCCAGGGATGCAAAGATGGTACAATATCTACAAATCAATAGATGTGATACATCACATAAACAAATTAAGAGATAAAAATCACATAATATATCAATGGATGCAGAAAAAGCATTTGACAAAATCCAACACCCTTCTGTATGTATGTATGTGTGTGTGTATACATATATATATTTGATTTTTTTTTTTACAAAGAGGAAGGGAGAGGGATAGAAAATCAGAAACATCAATGAGAGAGAAACATTGATCAGCTGCCTCCTGCACACCCCATCCTGGGGATGTGCTCTCAGCCAAGGTGCATGCCCTTGACCAGAATCAAACCTGGGACCCTTCAGCCCCCAGGTCAATGCTCCATCCACTGATCCAAACTGCTTTTGGCTCCAACATCCCTTCTTGATCAAAACAGTTAGGTGGGAATAGAAGGATCATACATCAACATAATAAAAGCCATATATGAAAAACCCACAGCCAACATCATACTCAATGGACAAAAACTAAAACCATTTCCTCTTAAGAATAGGAACAACACAGGGATGCTCATTCTCACCACTCCTGTTCAACATAGTACTGGCAGTACTAGCCATTGCAATCAGACAAGAAAAAATAAAATAAAAGGCATCCAAATTGGAAAAGGAGAAGTAAAACTGTCCTTATTTGCAGATGACATAATATTGTACATAGAAAACCCTAAAGACTCCATCAAAAATTATTAGACTTAGTAAATGAATTTGGCAATGTAGCAGGATACAAAATTAATGCCAAGAAATCTATGGCATTCCTTTACACCAATAGTGAACTTATAGAAAGAGAGACTAAAAAAGCAATTCCATTTACCATCACACACAAAAAAATTAAGATACCTAGAAATAAACTTAACTAAGGAAGTAAACGACCTGTATGTGAAAAACTACAGGACACTTAAAAAAAGAGATAGAGGAAGACATAAATAGATGGAAGAACATACCATGTTCATGAATTGGTAGAATCATCATCAAAATGGCCATACTAACCAAAGCAATCTACACATTCAATACAATCCCCATTAAAATACCAATGGCATATTTCACAGACCTACAATGAACTTTCCAAAAATTCATCCGGAACAAAAAAAAGACCCTGAATAGCTGCAGCAATCCTGAGAAAGAAGAACAAAGTAGGTGGGATATCAATACCAGATATCAAGCTGTATTACAAAGCCACTGTTCTCAAAATAGCCTCATACTGGCACAAGAACAGACATATAGATCGATGGAATAGAACAGAGAACCCAGAATTCAACCCAAACCACTATGCACAATTAATATTTGACACAGGAGACATGAACATAAAATGGAGTCAAGATAGTCTCTTCAACAAATGGTTTTGGGAAAATTGGACAGATACATGCAAAAAAAAAATGAAACTATACCACCAACTTACACCATACACAAAAAATAAACTCAAAATTGATAAAGGACCCTAACATAAGATAGGAAACCTAATAAATACTAGAGGAATCCACAGACAGAAAAATCTCAGACATATGCTGAAAGACCTTCTTCACTGATACTGCTCCTAGGGCAAGGGAAACTAAAGAGAAAATAAACAAATGGGACTACGTCAAAATAAAAAAGCTTTGCACAGCAAAAGAAACCATCAACATAACAACAAGAAAGCTCACTGCATGTGAGAGCATATTTTCCAATGTCATCAACAATAAGAGTTTAATCTCCAACATTTACAGGGAAGTCAACTCATACAACTTAACAAAAAGAAGATAGACAATCCAATCAAAAAATGGGTAATGGACCTAAATAGACACTTTTTGAAGGAGGACCGAAGAAAGGCTAAGATACATATGAAAACATGCTCAAAGTCACTAATTATCAGAGAGATGCAAATCAAACCAAGAATGCAGTATCATCTCAAACCCATCAGAATGGCTATCATCAACAAAATCAACAAACGAGAAGTGTTGGTGAGGATTCAGAGAAAAAGGAACTCTTTTGCACTGGTGGTGGGAATGCAGACTGGTGTAACCACTGTGGAGAACAGTATGGAGTTTCCTCAAAAAACTAAAAATAGAACTCCCATTTGACCCAATGATCCCACTTCTAGGAATATATCCCAAGAATCTAGAAACGCCAATCAGAAAGAATATATGCACCCCTATGTTCATAGCAGCACAATTCACCATAGCTAAGATTTGGAAACAGCCTAAGTGCCATCAGCAGATAAGTGGATTAAAAAACTGTGGTACATCTATACAATGGAATACTATGTTGCAATAAAAAATAAGGAGGTCTTACCATTTGCAACAGCATGGATAGAACTGGATAGCATTATGGTAAGTGAAATAAGCCAGTCAGAGAAAGACAAATACCACATGATCTCACTCATTTGTGGAATATAATGAACAACATAAACTGATGAACAAGGACAGATTCAGATGCAGAGAAGCATCTATCAGAATGCCAGACTTCAGAGGGAAGGCAGGGGAGGGTGGGGGAAAGGAGGAGAGTTCAACCAAAGGACTTATATACATGAACATAAGCCTAACCAATAGACATGAACACCTGGGGTGGGGGGTGGGCATGAGTGAGGGGTGGCTGGGGGGTTAATGGAGGGATGAGGACACATATGTAATACCTTAATCAATAAAGAAATAAAAAAAGAATCATTGGTAAAAGCAACAACAACAAAAAACAAATCAGGATAAGAAGAATCATTATATGAGGCAAGAGGCATAATTTTTCCGTGTTCTAGTATAAGTCAATTGATTATTAATAGACTGCCTTAATTGTGGCCTTTAGTTGATTTGTGCTTATGGAGATTCAAGGCAAGTAGGGAGGGCCCCAGTTCTTGTCCTTAAAAAGCTGAGAACAATCAAAAGACAAGTAATATGTTGGGACACAATTCTGTAACTAGAATTGATTCCAAATACTTTTATTCTTCAAGACTTCCAGAGAAGAAAAAAAAAGTCAAAAATTAACAGCATGTAAACTTTTATGCATATAAAACAGTATATAAAAAAAGGAAGTGAAAGTTTTACGAAATTATCTGTGTAGATCACACAAGCAATTGATTAGAAATAGGTCATTATGATGTTTGCAAACACAATTTCATTCAAAAATTAATCAAAGATCTACATGTAGAGCTTGTTACAATACAAATAAGAGAATCAAACCTATGTTTCTTAATTCACATTTGGTCAGAGCTATATATGTCGGTCTGAAGAATTTGGTAGCATTCATCATCCCTAAAGTGCTCAACCATTACCTATTAGTATTTGGAAACCATCCTCCAATATTGTAGCTCTTAAATGTTTTCAATATTGTTATTGAATTAAAAAATACTATTAGCAAGCTACATATCATATCAACATTTAATATTTTCATGTAAAATGCATAGCATATTATGCATTTTACACTGAAAATGCTATTTATTTATTGCCAGAAAGTTTCTATTCTTTTTGCCATGTTTTATTTTTTTCTTAATACAAAAGTGATAATGTTGAGGCTAATAAATTGATTTTTAGTCAAATCCCAAGTAGTTACTTTAAACTAATTATTTCAGCCTGATTGGTTTGACTCAGTGGTTGAGCATTAACCTTTGAACAAGGAGATCACAGTTTGATTCCAGGTCAGGGCATATGTCCAAGTTGCAAGCTCTATCCCCAGGAATGGGTGTGCAGCAGGAAACCGATCAATGATACTCATCAGTGATGTTTCTATCTTTCCCTTTCCCTTCCTCTCTGAAATCAATAAAAATCTATTTAAAGTAATTATTTCAGCATTTTGCATCTCTAACATTCTGCAAACATTTTGTTTGGATTCCTAATTTATCTATTATTAATACATCAACTAGTGACATTTAATAGGTATTTTTCCTACGGAAAATGCGAGAAGAACAAATTTATCTTTCTGAATGGGTCAGTAGCAGGTTCTGACAGTTTTTTTGATTTTATCATTTGCTCTGGCTAGCCTTGAAAATTAACCTATTGGCCAGAGAACAAAATGCTGTGTATGGAAGGCATGACTCCCATTTCTACTCTGTTCACCAATACTGATATTTCTATTGGGGAGAGGGATTGGGAAATTCACTAGGATTCCAAATGTCTTGGAATATGACTATTTTTTTTTACTTCTCCCAGTTATATTTTAATAGTGGCCTCCTGCTGTGTCAACTTCAGTGTTTTAGGTCTCTCTGGCTACTGTCCACACTCTTTCCATAACTATTGCTTAAAATCAGACCCCTAGGGCTTATTATGCTAACTTGCAGTTATCTTTCCTCGTGTTGTGATTCTGAGCATTAATCTTTCAAAAGACCATAGATAATCCTTGCAAGCAGCAGGAACAATTTATTTTACAGGTATTTCAGAAACTTCACAATCTGTGAATGATAGACACCATTGGGAAAACATATTATTTTAGGTATTTCCTTCAAAGCAGAGGGAACAAAATAGATATCCAAGGATAGTGAGGCTCATTAGCCTCAGGAGAGTTGGTCTTTATGCCCAAATCTCTCAGATACCTAAAAGTACGATTTTCTATTGTTACCAGACAGACATTATTTAAAATTGTCATATTTCCCATTTTTAAAGTTTCTGTTATTTCTATATCGTCACTGCAGAATTCCTTCAGCTTTCAAACTTCTTCATTCATCATTAATTCATTCAATAAATCACTACAAACATTTTCACACACCAGATATTAGATTAGGCATTAGAATACAGATAACAAGAGGACTTGGTTCTTGCTTTTAGTAAGCTCATGGTCTAATGGGAGACAAAAATTAGTTAAGCCAGCCATTGAAGCATGAAAATCCAGCTAGGGAAGAGAAGGAGAAAGATAATAAAGAATAAATCTTTCAGAGGAGATAATGTGGTGAATTGAATTTAAAACCATAAGAAGAAAGAAAACAGAGAAAGAGCATTCTATCCAGAAGTTAGAGCACCTGGTACTAAGATTTGAGATGTTATAAATTGTGGAGGTGTTTGCAGCACAATAAAATAAACGCAAAGATTCCAGATTGAGTTCCTAGGTTAGGTTTCCTGTAACTACATCTTATGCAACCTCAAACAGGTTTCTTCATTTTTTTGTACTTTTGTTTTTTCATAGGTAAATTTGAAAAAAAATTAACTTTCCTCAAAAATTTGTTGTGAGAATTAAAGAATAAAAGAAACTGTTTATTACAATGCTTGGTAATAAAAAAAAACTGCTTATTATAGTGCTTGACAAAATAAAATCAATGCCATCTTCACTACAGGTTCCTGTGGAAGTCTGTGGACTCTTATTAACTCTGGGGAGAAGTTTTCAAATTGGGAGAATAAAATGAACAAAGACAAATTTATTATTTATAAATTCTAAAGTTATCATCCATCTAAAGTTGAAATAAAATATGCAAATGAGCAAAGCTCAGCTTCTTCTTTCACTCCCAATACTGAAAAGCTGATGAGCTTTGGAGGGAAAACACAGTTAAATGGTATTCTAGAGGGTTTAGCAAGTGCTGAGAAATATGAGGCTCTTATAGAATAGATTCTCCTCTCTCTGCCCCCCACCCTCATAGGACTTGAAGTTAGGGAATTTGAAAGAAGGGAAAAGCAGTAGTTAAATGCCCAATGGTAGGCTTAAGGGGCAGATTGAGAGCCCATTATTAGGTCTCAGTTCCTAAAAGTCGAAATGAGCGAAATCAGACCTAGGCAGCTCATGTCACCTTTAATGGAGTTGCTCACGTACAGCTGAGAATCAGAGAACAAATCCAGAATTAGAAGGCAAACGTAGATTTGAAGTAGGTTGAAGCCAAGAAGGAGAAGCCCCCCTCTTTAAAACTTGGTGTTAGCAATTGTGTACCATCTTCACTTCGTAGCGTATTTACTTATTCTCAACCCTTAGTAAAAGTACAAAGAAATAACAATCCTTTATGTGGCTGAAATATAAATCTTACTGACTGAGAAATCACTAAATTGGACTGAATTTACATGAAATTGACCAAATTAATTCTGAATCAGGAAGATATATAGTAGTTCAAAATCAGAAATCAAAATTGAGTTATAAAAAAATAAAGTTAAACCTGGCCAGTGACTCAGTGGTTGAGAATCAACCCAAAAGGTCACCAGTTCTATTCCAGGTCAGGGCAAATGTTGGGGTTTTGGGCTCGATACCCAGCAGGGGCATGCAGAAGGTAGCCTATCAATCCATGTTTCTCTCTCAAAGTTTTGTTCTCTCTCTCTTCTGCCTCTCCCTTCATTTCTCTCTAAAAATCAATTAAAACATATTAAAAATAAATAAATTTAAAATTTTGCAAGATAGCATTTGTGACTGCAAATGTACATAATATAGGGTTCAACTTCTTTCTGAGGACAGTTAGATTCCATTGAAATATACTAAGTTCAGAAGTTACATGATCCTATTTTTATTTTAGTAAAAATTACTTAGGGAGAAAATTAATCGGATTGGAGTGGAAGGAAAAACAGCAAGGAATAGATAAGGAGACTAGTTAAATGAACATTGTTGAGTTTTAAGCAAGAAGAATTCAGTTTCCTAATAATTTAATAAATTGGATAGGCCTGCCAAAACCGGTTTGGCTCAATGAATAGAGCATTGGACTGCGGACTGAAGGGTCCCGGGTTCGATTCCGGTCAAGGGCATGTACCTTGGCTGCAGGCACATCCCCAGTGGGGGGCGTGCAGGAGGCAGCTGATCAATGTTTCTCTCTCATCGATGTTTCTGACTTTCTATCCCTCTCCCTTCTGCTCTGTAAAAAATAAATAAAATATGTTTTTAAAAATTGGATAGGCCTGAGATATATTAAATAGAAAGAATTCACAGAAGTAAATGGTTGGTTATGCATGGGGTGGTATAGGAGGAAATGAAGAATACAATTAATTCCTTTATTTAATATTTGTCGAGTATATATTGTGTGCCAGACACTGTTAGATGCAGGGAATATGAAAGTGATAAAAAATGACCAGTCATGACTGGTCAGTGAAATTATAGTATAAAAAGAGACATACAACTGTTAATCAAACAATCACATGAATAAATATGAAATTACAGCTCTGACAAGAAAATGAATTCAGGATTTCATGATGTAATAAGAGATTGAAACTAGTCAGAGAGGTAAAAGAAGTTTATTTGAAAGACAGACACCAGAGCCTAAAATTGAAGAATGGGGAAGGTTTAGGGAGTAAAGAGCTGGCTGACATTTCAAATATTTCTGATCATGACCATTAGTAAAAAATGCATTTTATCTAAAGACCCAGTATCTCATACTGATACACACAGTACTAAAGCTTTGGGAATTAAATTTACTCTAAATACTTGTATATATTCTATCATGCTATGTTAGTCTAGTTTATATTAAAGACTAGAGGCTCAGTGCACAAAATCCATGCACTGGTAGGGTCCCAGCGGCTGTTAGCTGTGGGCTGGGGCCTCTCTCCCTTCCCCTGGATGTCTGCCAACTCCAGGCCACCCTCCCTTCCCCTGGTCAGCCTGCCCCTTGGTTGAATTCCTGGAAGAACTATGGTCAAGGGGACAATTTGTATACTATGCTTTTATTATATAGGTTTTCAGGCATATATTGAATTTATTTCATAGTCAACTCAAGAGTTGTGATCTACAGTTTACAAAATACTTATTTATTTAATGAAAATACTTACTGCAGGTATACCATTCTAATGTTCCTATCACAACAACCCTATATGGAAATACTACCTTTGTTCCATTTTACATATGAAGAAACTGAGCTATTGGACTAAAGCCACACAGTTAAGAAATGGCAGAGTTTGTGTTACTAGCAAGAGTAAAGAAGAGCCTTCATGCTTAACCACTGCACATGTTGTCTTGTTGCTCATTTGGCCATGTAGATGCACTTGGATACTTCCTTATAAAGATAATAAACCAGAAAGTAAAAGACATGAATGTGACCATCTGTCACACACAGTTCATACCTATCGCATGCATTAAAATGGACCATAGCATAGCCAAATTCATCAATATGGTATGTATGCCACTGAGCACATTGATGATTATGGTATATTTCCAAAGTAGTTTAAGAAAAAAGGAACCAGCTATTTGCTTTGCTAAATTAAAATTTAGCATAGAAATCCTTAATATGTATATCCTCTGTATCCATATATAAAATGGTGGAAAATGCAGCCACTTAGACATTTTGAATTGTGATATGAAGTACATTATGACTCAGTACAAACACACATACAAAAAAAATCACAAAGCAATTTTTTAAATATACCTTATTGATTTTTTACAGAGAGGAAGGGAGAGAGATAGAAAGTCAGAAACATCGATCAGCTACCTCTTGCATACCCCCTACTGGGGAGGTGCCCTCAACCAAGTTACATGCTCTTGACTGGAATCTAACCTGGAACCTTTCAGTCCACAGGCCGATGCTCTACTCACTGAACCAAACCGGTTTTGGCACAAAGCAATGTTAATTAATTACATGTGATGCCATATTTTCTATTCTCTTTTAATTTTTAAAAAATGCTGGCCAGCAGCTATTAAATTGAGGTTTACTTCCTTGTATACATCTTCCTTAGTATCTGCCACCTCTTGGTGTAATTTCTTAGGGAATAGCTCTATCTTCAGAAATTCTTTATTAAAAATTCAATTATCTTGTGTGAGTAGTGGCCCTTTAATTTTTTATCACTTTTTGACAACTTAATGGGAAATAGGCTATCAGATTCAATACAATGTAACACCTATTTATTGAAAATCTTCCGAAGACTGTGCAAGATTCAAATAACTAGTTATATCCAGAAGCTGATCACAATAATAGTGAAGGAGTATGGCACAGTTGGATAACTCTGATGGAAGGAAGGGAGAGAAGGGGGGTTGGTCCAGCTGTGCTATGCCAAGGTGCTGAAGAGTGCTGCTAGATGAGCCACTACTGGGCAAGGTGCTGAGCAGTATGAGTTCCCAGTAATAAGAGGGGAATTATGAGGAAGAACAAGTGGTAAAAATCTGGTGTCAGAAGCAATGACACTTCAGGGGCAACAAGCACACCCAATACCCAGATTTCAGCTCTGCCATCACCTTCTAATAAAATAATCTAGTGCTTCTTAGAGAAATGTGTGATTCTAGAGTTAGATGAGCCTGGAATAGCTTCTGTTTCTAAAAGGTAAGGAAATATTTAAAACAAAATAACTCACTGTGATGAGGGTATAGAAAAAGCACACAAGAGCCAAGAGAAAGAGTGCCACAGCTCCACTGGCCAAAGCCAAAGCTACTTGAGCAACAAAATGCATAATAAACCAAATAGTTTTGGGTCCTAACTACAAGTACAAAGCAAATACCTGTGAGTTCATACTGATATAAATGATTGGATAAATAAATAAATGGGGAGAATAAACAAATCTCAAGTGCAGATGAACGCCAAATAACTTTAGTGGTAATCAGCCTTCAAGGAGGTGGAGCATTTATCCTACCTCATAAGTGGCTTTTTTCCAAAGAGGGGAAAAAATAACTTTCCAGCAGAGAATCCCTACAAACCTTACCTCCACTAGGTGATTAAGGTTGACATCATCAATGATAAGTCTTATTGATAGATCAACCCTTGATATGAAGTGACGATGAAAATAGAACTTTACCTCTGTGGTCTTTCTCACAAAAGCTCCAAATCTCAGTGTAATCATAAATACTATCTACAGTAATAAATCTACACTAATAAAAGAGAAATATGCAAATTGAGCATAGCTCTGTGATGCCCACCAGCTTATCAGGAGTGAGTATGCAAATTAACCCCACAAAGACGGTGGGTTAGTTTGCATATGTAGGTATGGAGCAGCCAGGCAGAGCAGGACACCTGCTATGAGGGGGAGGGCAGAGGGTGGAAGGAGCTACAGGAGCAGTGCTCTGGCCAGAATGAAGACTGAAGGCTCCCGACGGAGTGAAGACCTGGGTCCAGGGCCCCAGAGGAAAATTGGTGCCAGCAGCCAGGGGGAGGAAGTCGTATTCTTGCACAAGTCTTCATGTAATGGACCTCTAGTTTTTTAAAATATTATAAAACATTATTTTTAAAATTAGGGACATTCTATAATGTGTCTGGCCAGTATTCCTCAGAACTATATCATTAAAAACAAAGAAAATGTGAGGAGCTGTCAGAGCCAAGAACAGCTTAACGAAACATGCTGACGAAAATGATCATGCAGCATCTCTAGTGACAGCCCGGAACACAAAGGACACTAGGTAAAAACTAAGCAAGTTTGAATAAAGTATGAGATTTAGTAAATAAACATGCATCAAATATGCTTTATTGGTGGCCAAACATATACCATTCTTAATATAAGATGTTAACAACAGGGGAAACTCTGTGGTAGATACAAAGAACTCTCAGAATGAGTTTCACTATCTGTACAAAAGACAGAGCTAAGCATAATACAGCCCATTTCCCTAAAGATGTTTTAGTCTAGTGGGGGAAACAGAATAAATGTCTATAACTTTAAAACTATTCTAAAGTTAAAAGTTTATTTAACAAAATAAAAAGCTGATCTCACAAATGGTAAAAATCTGTCATCATAACCTCCACCCAAACAAATTATCTTCCACCTCAGCCTCCAGCTGGCTTTGCCTATGTTCAAAAGTAGATTTTCTACTTTTTTTTCTGCTGGAGCGCTAAGTTGCCAAATTAATTCAAGTTTTAAAAGCTGGCAGCAAAAGCATTAGCGGTGGAGGTAAGTGACTGAAATGATGCATTTTCAACATCATCAGAGCCCTCTGGCACACAGCTCTTTATGTAAAGCAAATAAAGTGTTATGAGATAGTACAATGAATACGATGTAATGGCAAATGATCAATTCAATGTGCTTGTCAACAGAAAAATAGCAACTCCCTGCAGAAAATCAGCCAAGTAATTGTGTATGACATAGTGTTCTCCTTAGAGCTGACACTGAAATCCCAGAAGAGGAATGGCCAGGTGGTGATAAAGTTGCTGCCACTTTTTAAGGTATTGTTTCATTTTCCATGTAGTTTTTTCCCCCTCCTCTTTTGGTTGTCATTAGCTGGTCTCTCTGGATAGAGTTCTCCAGATTTGTAAGCTGTTCAGCACAGCTGAAGTTGAATAGCTTTCAGATTAATACTCTACACCAGTGTTCCTACTGTGATGGGCTACTTTCATGCACGTTCCCTACCCAGCTTTGTTTCCCCTTATAGAATAAAAGATATTCTACATATCATTCCCTACTTTCCTATGTGTCCAGAACTATGCTAAGGTATTGTGTACATTAACTTGAAAAGCCCTCAGAAAAGCCCTATGACTGAGAGATTTCATTGCAAATGAGAAAACTGAGGTTTAGAAAGCTTGATTAATTTGCTCAAGATCAGAGACTAGCAAGTGGCTGAGCCGGGACTATGAACCCAGATAATCTGACCACTGAGCCTGCACCCCACAGCCTGTGCATGGAAGGTAGTCATCTGTAGGAATGGCTGCCTCCTATGCTAGTCTGAAACTTCTTTAAGGAAATGGGCTGCATTGTTCTCAGCTCTGTCTTTCTTACAGTTAGTGCCTAGGAACAGTAAGGGCACCTCATACTTGTTTCTTAAATGAAATGCACACATTTTAAATAATATTGTATATTCCTGTATTAAAATGTATGTTATACATATAAAACTACATTTAGCTAAAAAAAAAAGGTGATAAGGGTTCTCTAATTTTTTTGTGCCTTTTGCTTTTTGCTAAATTGTTGATAGTATTACAGATGTATCCCACCCACCTCCATATGCCCCTCCACCCAGGCCTTTTTCTTGTTATTTTTTGTTCCTGACATTAAAGGGCAAAGTAACCAAGAAAACCTTACAAGCTGAGATGTTTAGAGAAGGAAATAGCGAGTGACAAGTGTTCTCTTCTAGTTGAATAAAACCAGGTTTTGAAATAACATGTCCTTGAGCAATGGGTTTCAGGAAGGTTGCTTTCTACTGGATATTTGCATAGCCAGCAGGGTAGTATGATTATCTGGAGTAGAAAATCACTTTGTGCAGTGGCCCACTGCTTCTCAGAGATGCAAAACATAATTAGTTGTGACACTGAGGACTGAGGAAAAATGCCCTATCTACCTGGGACTGGTAGCATCCACATGTTCACATGTTTCAGGACTTGCTAATCATCTGCAGCACACTGACTAACTCTCTGATGGAGGGAGAAGGCATGTCTCTGAAGACATAAAGATGCCAGAGGACCAGCGAAACATATGCTTCCACATCATTAAATAGGAGCAATGACAACTGCTCTGAGACTTTTTCATCGGCTGGTGCATTTTGTAATATGGACTGAGTGGAGAGTGTCTGAACCTTCTAGGCATCCCTTAGCATTCATAAATAAATGGGCACCTTTATTAAATAACTCTGCCAGTGTTTCCTACAAGGGATCTGTCAATATATCAAGACCTGGGAAATCAACCTAGTAAGAAGAAATGGTGGCAGAGTAATACTGTTTTCATTGTTGCCACTGGGCTCCACACCAGAGGGTGAGTGAGAGGTGAGGGAAAAGAATAAGAAGTAGAGGAAGAAGGAGAGGGAGAAGAGAAGAAAGAGTAAGAGAGAAGCAGGTGGGTGAGGAAAGAGAAAGAGGTATAAAGGACTGTCTTAACAAGTAACAAAAACAGGATGTCTTAAAACAACAGAAATTCATTGTCTCACAGTTTGTAAAATAAGAAAATGTTAGCAAGGTCATGTTCTTTCTAAAAAGTGTGAAGGAAATTTCTTCCTTGCTTTTTGTAGTTTCTGTGTTTCCTGACAATCCTTAGCATGCCTTGGCTTGTAGATGCATTGCTCCAATTTCTACCCCCCTTGCCACATGGACTGTCTTCTTGAGTCTCTTTCCATTGTCTTCTCTCTCTGCATCTGTGTCCCAATTTCTCTTTTCTTATAAGGACACTGGTCATATTGAATTAGAGCTCTACCCTACTATAGTATGACCTCATTTTAACTAAGTACATCGGCAACAATACCATCTATAATAATCTATAGTAAAAAAAAAAGTTATGTGCTAACTAGACTGGACATCTTTTCTGACAAAGATGGGGCTGGAAGGAAGCCAGCCAGAGTCCCAGGTGGCTGCAGGTGACCTGAGGGAAGCAGGCCAGGGCCCAGGATGCCTGTGGGCAGCCCGAGAGAAGCTGGCTCGTGTCCTGGGTGCTGGAGGGAAACTGGTGCTGGCAGCTGGGGGAAGGAAGACCTACTCTTGCTTGTTTTCATGCATCAGGCCTCTAGTTTCCAAATAAAATCACAGTCTGATTTGTTGGAGATTAGCATTTCAATGTATCTTTCCAGGGGACTTAATTAAATATAACAGAACATTTTTCCAATTAAGACTAATTTTAAAATGTGGCCTGGAAAGAATACAGTTTATTATTAAAATTCATGGACTTTTCTGAAAAACAAGAAAAAAGTACTTACTGTAATTGGCCTTGTGAACACATATATGCCTTCACTACCTTCCTAGAGAAGCCCTGGGGAGTGAGCTCTGTGAGGTAGGTGGCACATGGCTCTTTGAAGAAAGCTGAAGGGACATGATACTTAATTTTGCATGTGCAAAATGATAGCCTTGCACATTAGACTTCATAGATGGAAGATGAAGGTGAAGAAATGAATAAAGATCACTCATTTGGGAATAACCTATGAGTCATAAAATTCAAGTGACTTGTTGGAATAGAAAGAAGCTCCATAATCTAGGGAGTCTTGTTTTTTTCTTTTTTCTTTTTTTTTTTTTTTGGTTTTTGTTACTGTTAATCAACTTGAATCCCAGTTCCTAGACCACTGTCTGGCACAGAATCATCTATACTAATAAAAGCATAATATGCTAATTAGACTGGACTTCCTTCCAGACAAGCTGGGGCAGTGAAGGAAGCCTGGGTCTCTGGTGCCAGAGGGAAGCTGGTGCCAGCTGCTGGGGGAAGGAAGGCTTATTCTTGCACAAATTTTATGCATTGGGCCTCTAGTCTCTTGATAAATTTCCATTGTCTGAATGAATGGAGGAGTTGATGGGAGCTAGTGTTAGGTGATAGAAATATGAGAGGTTAGTAAATCAGAGATGTCAATGCAACTTCTAGCTTTCTCACATTTAATTGTAGGACAAGCAGCTGTATCCCTTGCCATACTAAGACATCATATTCTCATGAGTAATAGCACATAGTTATTAAGACTTTTATGAATATTAAATCAAATTATAAAGAGTACAAAGAACCCAGTATCATTCTTGAAACATGGCGGTATTTAGTCAAAAGTAACCCTCCTTTATTTGATCAGTTTAATTAAAAAAAAACATGAATTCAGGACAATACACAAATAGACACTGGGTAGGAATAACTTTTTTAAATATACAGAATTCTTTACTTCAAAAGACTTCTACTACAGCTAGCCAGGCATACAAAAAATCAGTACCTTAAATGATTAAATTAAAATTACACTCTGTAGCCCAAACTGGTTTGGCTCAGTGAATAGAGGTCAGCTTGTGGACTCAAGGGCCCCAGGTTCAATTCCAGTCAAGGGCATGTACCTTGGTTGTGGGCACATACCCAGTAGGGAGTGTGCAGGAAGCAGCTGATCGATGTTTCTCTCTCATTGATGTTTCTAATCCTCTATCCCTATTCCTTCCTCTTTGTAAAAAAGAAAAAAATCAATAAAATATGTTTTAAAAAATAAAATTACACTGTGTAGTAAATAACTACTTTAGATTTTCAAAGAAATAAGACACACATAGAAAAAGCCATCTGCACAGTTCCTAATAACCCATACTTTTTTCCCCCACAAGAGCACACACTTCTAAAATAGCCTATTAACTAAATAGCTTGATGTCACTTAGAGTCATTATTGTTTTTAAATCAATTTTCTCAAACATTTCTGTTCTGGTCTGTCAGTACTCACTCTTTTTCATATATCTGTCTCAGTGCTATGTGATATGATTTATTTGAGGCCTTTTTGTCAAAAGGAACTTATGATTATGTAAGAAAACTTCACATGCCAGAGGACCAGTGAAATGTATGCTTCCACATCATTAGATGGGAATAGTGACAATTGCACTGAGACTTTTTCATTGGTTTCTGCATTTTGTAATATGGATTGAGTGGAGACTTTCTGAAACTTCTATGCACCCCTTAACATTCATAACTACACGGGGAACTTTATTAAATAATTCTGCCAATGGTTCCCAAAAAGAAACTGCCAAATATGGAGAGATGGTAGTGACATTGGAAAGATATACACACCGAGGCATCCAGGAGGGTCTCAGTGCAGCTTCAGAGAGAGCACATGGCAAGGGAGTCCAGTGGAGCCTGCCTTCAGGAAGGAGGAGAACATAAAAAAACTGTCCTGTATAGAGTTCCCCTGGGAGGACATGGAGAATAGAGACTACGAGGGGGACCAGAGGAGCAAACACTGATCTTCTTAGTGTTGAACCTGCACTGCTATGTGGGCATTTGCTGGTTCTTTCTCTCTCTGGCTTTATTTTCCCCCTGATATTCAACTTCCACTGGGCTTTTCACCCTCTAGTCAGTGAGTCTTTCTCTATTGCATAGCTGTTTCTGAATAGTTATCTTTCTGCTTCCTAATAACTTCAGGTTTTTGTGATGGTTCTGATGCTTTCTAGCAGAACATGCTGCTGCTGCTGTCTTGTTTTCTTAGTTTATTTTCATCTCACATTTTTGACAAGGGTTTCCCCAAAGGTCTGAGAGTCTGACAAGCACTATGATGAGCTTTTTTTGGTCAAGCCTTTGGCATTAACCAGAGGACCTTTAGAGCTGTACATCCTACATTGAGGAGAGACCACTGGCAGCTTCAGTGAAAGATCATTAGACTGAGCAAAGAGGATGCTGGTATTCCAAGTGGGCTGTTCCAGGGTTATCACTGCTCACACAGCCAAGTCGCCCATCCTTCATGGACCCCAGTGTTAGTCTGTAAATTGGAATAAGCATATCTGAAGAACAAATGAAATAATATGAGTGAAAAGTTATTGAAAAGTCTAAATTTTCATGTACTCATATAGCTATTTTTACTATTATTGTTACATTATACAGGAATCAAAAACCATTGAACTAAAAGCAGTTAAAAATTAAATCAGGTGGGTAAAAAGCAATTTCTCTTCCTTAGATAAATACAATTTTTAAAAATCTATAAACTTTTCTCTATGCTCCTTATTGTATATAAAAAATTTATATTAAATGTGAGGTAAACACAGTATGATACAGTTTAGCATCCACTGGTGTGCATTATGATTGGGAGTGTAGATACCATAAATCAATAGTGAAATCAGTATTCCTTAATACCCTCCTGCAATCAGCTGCCACTTTCCTTGGGCTGGTAAGCAAAGGGCCATTTGCAAAGCTGCCAAAGCTCAGTCCCTTGTGCTACATTCTGAGCCTATTTTATTTTATTTTATCCATCATAGAAAGGAATAACAGCTGGACACATCAATTTGCATAATAACCTCGCCTGCTTGGAGATTGTTACAAGGTTAGGTCTCCATTCTTGGTAACAAATCTCAGGAAGAATCTGTCCCTTATTCTTTTGTTCTTTTCATAGCATTAACTAAAGCTGTGTTTCCTTCAACACTTGATGCCTGACTACGTATAATCACTTTTCCAGTTCTCTTACATTTTCTTCTGGAACATGTTTTTAAAAAAATCAATCAAACAACCAAAAAACACCCACTCCTTCTTTTAGAAATAATTATTGGCTAATATTCTGGAGTCATTTGGAAACATTTTACCTCAGTCACTGCTGAGACTTATGCAACATATCAAATTCATCTGAGATTAAATCCTTGGATGGAAGGAAAATTAGGGAACTAATTTTTCTGTTCATACTGAGAAATTTTGGAATCTCAGTGACAAATGATATGCACGGACTTCCAACTTTACACAATATTTTTTAATATGGATAAGCCAGATAGAATCAGGGAAATAATTTGATGTCCATGTAATAAAAAAAACAAGATATAACATTTAGTTAGGAGTGACTTAAGGAGTGATTTAGTTAGGAGTGACTTAAGGAGATACAGATGCAGGTAAAAATTTTTTTTTTTGTAGATTTTAAAGAAAGTTGGACCTGATGAAAGAAATTTCTGTAAAAATTTAAGGTAAACAAACCCAATTAAGCAGGCTTTTACTTTTGGTCTTAATGAAGTAACTGACACTATACTAAACTTCATATTTAAATGAACAAAACAGAACTACAAAACTGGGAGAAATATGTGAAATAACAGCTTTCAGGCATCAGGCAAGAATGTTCTCTATGAAAAAAGTGAAATTCATGTTCTCCCTGCTTCTCTGTATGAGGACATTTTCTTAAAAGGAGTGTAGATAGCTAGAGTACAAGAAGTCATAGTATGTTCGATGAGTTTAGGAAAATCGAGTTCAGGGCTAGTGAAGTGGCTGGAATCTGATGAGCATATATAATAAATACAGGGCATCTCCAAAAATGTATACACATTTTAACAGCTGATACCTCAATTTTGAAAATCAAATATATTTTAATAAGCACTGCCATTATAATTACTCAAAGTGTGTGTATACATTTTTTGGGGGACACCCTATATTTAAGAATGACTTTAAGGAAAATTGACCAAGACATTCTCACTGAAAACTACAGAACATTGCTAAGAAAAATTAAAGAAGAGCTAACTAAATTGTAATTTATATCATGTTCATAAATTGGAAGATTCAGTATTGTTAAAATGTTCATTCTCTTCACATTGATTTATAGATTGAACACAATGTCAGTTAAAATCTTAGAAAGGATTTTTGTAGAAACTGGAATTTCTTTTAAAATATATCTTGATATTCAAAGAACTATAATAGCCAAATCAATTTTAGGAGAAAAAAAAACATATTTGAAAGACTTATACTATTCAATTTCAAGAATACTATCTAATAAAATAGTAACATGCAAATATGACTTACCTTGGCTCCTAATTGGCTATGCTATCAGCCAATCAGGAGCAGGGGGCATGGCCAGCAGGAAGGGAGGTGAGGCCAACGAGGCCTGTGGTGACATGTCCTCGGTGCAGCGTGCACTCCCCAGGCTGGGGTTCTGTGGAGGGGCAGGACGAGGTGGGCCTGTGCCAGGAGGCGATGGTGGCAGTAGTGGTGCAGCATGCCTGTGTGTGCTCCCCAAGCAAGGTCCCTGTGGAAGGGCAGGACCCAGCTGGCACCGCAGGCTGGGCAGCAGCACAGCATGCACTTCCCAGGCTGGGACCCATGGAGGGGCAGGACTGGGTAGGCTCCTAGGGCCGGGAGGAGGTGGCTATGGCAGCAGCGCAGCCTGCGTGTGCTCCCCAGGTAGGGGCCCCACAGAGGGGCAGGACAGCTGTGGTAGGCCCACCTGGGGCTGCGGGGCATGTAGTCTACAAGGTGTGCTGTTGGAGAGGCACCCGCCTGCTGGGTTGGTGCAGGACCCCCCAGCTCTGGATGCATTTCTTTGCTCCTTCAGTCTCCATGACTCATGCCGTTGTCAGTGGCAGTGTGTGCAAGTCCAGTAAG
The DNA here is from genome assembly GCA_027563665.1 of Antrozous pallidus. Taxonomy (NCBI): domain Eukaryota; kingdom Metazoa; phylum Chordata; class Mammalia; order Chiroptera; family Vespertilionidae; genus Antrozous; species Antrozous pallidus. Next base: position 77,215,565 of record CM050508.1, read on the forward strand.
GTCACCCTTTCCCCAAGCACCATGCAAACTCCACAGCTCCCTGCCTCCTCAGGCCAGGATCAGAGCTGGGAGCCTTCCAACCAGGTGTTCCAGCTTCTGGAGATGTTGAGGAAGGCGCGCCCTCAGCGGGGCTGTAGTATCTCCAGTTTCTCAGCTCATGCCCTTTTCCTGGGAGGCAGGGGAAAACATATATGGTAAAGCCACGGCAGTTAGAGTAGTGGGACTCGGCCAGGCAGGCACATAGAGGGGCTGCGACCCTTTCCGGCCCTGGGGTTAGGCAGCATGCCCTGTGGTCCTGGGTGCCAGTGGGTGCCTGTGGCTGCGGCCAGCCTGAGTGAAGCTGGCCCAGGTCCTGGGTGCCTATAGCTGGCCAGAGGGTGGGAAGCCTGGGTCCCAGGTGTGGGGCAAGGCAGAGGCAGTTAGAAGCAATCAGGCCAGCAGGAGAGCACTTAGGGGTGATCAGGTAGGTAGGCAGAGGTGGTTAGGGGTCACACATCCATGAAAGGGTCCCTGTTTGGAACGGGTGCAGGCTGGGCTGAGGGATCCTCCCTCTGTGCATGAATTTTGTGCACCGGGCCACTAGTATTTTATAAAAGCTTTACTTATTGAAACTATACGACATTTGGGTAAAGATAAACACAAAGATAAATAGGAGGAAACTAAGTCCATAAATAGACCCTCAGACATTTTATTTTCTAATAAGACACCAATATAATTCATTGGCTAAAGTTTTTTTTGTTTTTTTTTAAATAGTGTTGGAAAATGGACTTCTGAAAGAAAAAAATAATGAATATTTACTTACACATTTTATCACATAGAAAATTAATTTATAATTAATAATACAAAAATTAGAATTAAAGTTTGGAAAAATATTATGAACTTGCAATTAAAAACTTGGACATAAATATATTCATAGTATCTTCCTTCATGAAACCAAAAAAAAACTTGTTACATCTCCAATATCCACCTGAGGTGGATGAGTAAACAAACTGTTGTACAATTTTAAACATAATGGTACATAGTGATAAAAATAAAGCAAAGTGGATGAATCCTAAAAACATGATGAGCAAAATAAGTAATAAACAAATGCATAGATACAGTGTAATTCTATTTTTGTGAATTTCAAGAATGAGGCAAAAATAATTTTAGGGTGATGGAATTCAAATCTGTGATTTTTCTGGGAAGAAGTTCGGAGATGTATTGACTGCAAAGGAACATACTTTCTGGACAATGAAAATGAATGTTCAAGCTCATCAAACTGTTCATTTGAAATGTGTGCATTTTATTACAACTTAATATAGTTGACTTCTAAAAATATTTTAAGCTTAAGAAGACTATTAACTTCTTCTTTATCTTGAATTAGTTCTTTCAAAATAATTTTTGAATAAGTATGTTGATGACTTTGTTTCCTTATAAGAACATATCTTAGATACTGAGAAAAAAATGGTGGCGGAACAGTGGGATGCAATCTGAATTTTGTCCCAGGACAGACAGCGGGTTCAGCTGAGGGTCGTGCAGGGAGTGTTTGTTGGTGAGTTGGGGGACAGCTGTGCTCTGGAGAAGGTAGTCTCACGGAGCCACCATCTCAGAGGTGGATCACGCCACCTTAAAGGGGAAGGGCCTGAAAATATCCAGCTGCAGTACCCACTGGACAGCTGAGACCCCCAGAACATCGGTGGCAAGTTGTCGAGGATGCAGAGATTCGAAGGAACTCTGGGCTCTGGCACTGAAAGGTCAGATTTCCCCTGGGGTTACTTTGGGCACGAGACCAAGGGAGCTGGCAGAGCTGGGAAATCTGCACCTGAAATAAAGTCTGTTTTAGCTGGTAAATGTGGAAGAGGGCCCTCAAGAGCTGGTGGGAGAGAGAATTCCTAGAAAGTACCCCATCTGGACCTGACAGAGAAGGACAGGTCAAAAATTTTGGGAGGGTCCTGCCTGCTAAAGCCAAGGGGGAATGGGGGTTTGTGCAGACATATGTACAGAACCTGAGTTCACGCACTTGTGTTTTTTTCCTCTCCTAATCCGAGTTTCTCAGTGCTAAACCAGGATCGTGGGATTCCCTGGTGGGGGATAACCTAGGAGTCCACAGGGGAGAGCTATTTTTCTGGAGCCTGGAGATAAAAGTCAGCAGTCACCAACAGAGAGGCAGCTCTAGGGCAGCACATCCCCACCAATCAGTATTGAATACCACAGGGATAGCAGGATTTTAGTTCAGGCTAGAGAGAACCAATAGACCCAGAGGTCAATCTACAAACACTGCCACCCAGGAATTGAATCACAAATGGACGCTTGTGTAACACAAATTAAGGAATTAATTTTATTTTCTCTTTATTCTACTTTGGGATTAGTGTCCTACAGGCTATTCTCATCTACCCTTTAGTATCTTTTTACTCTACCTCAACTTCACCTTTATGCCACCACTCTCTTGCTAACCTTTCCCTATTTAGTGCCTTGTTCCCCTTACACTTATCCTGCTTTAGATTTACCTTATTCTTTCTTCATAACCCCTGTTAAAATTTCACCCCAGTTATATATCTAATCTCCAACCACCTACTCCAAGTCCATATATACCTCTTACTTCTCTGACTTCACTATCCTAAATTGTTTTTCTCTCAGTCCTGTTGTTGCTGTTTACTTGACTGTTGATTATATCGATTTTTTATGCAGTTTTGTGAGATTGGTTTGCTTATTCTTTTCTTTTGGTTTGTTTTGTCATGGGGTTTTTGGTGTTGTTTTTTGTTGTGTTGTTCTACTTTGCATTGTTTTTTGATAGATTTTTGCATCTGTGTTCCCTCACCGCCCTTGATATTAGTAGTTGTATGTAGTTTGTATCAATCTCCAGGTACTTGTTTCTGCCTTTTGTTCAGATTAGTGGCTGTCCTATAGGAGTTTTCACCCCACATTTATAGTTTATTCTCTTTTTCTTTTCTTTTTTTTTTTTACTTCTTCCCTTTTCCCAATATCATTTTGGCATTCCTGTATTTCTTTTTGTTTGTGTGTGTGTGTGTGTGTGTGTGTGATCATCTGTGTGTGTGTATGTGTGTGTGTGTGTGTGTGTGTGTGTCTGTGTGTGTCTGGGGGAGGTTCTCTTTCTTTTTTCTCACCTATCACCAAATTTGCCTTTCTCTGGCGATCACCTCTATTTGGAATTACCAATACTGTGAATACATTCCTATTAAGTGCCTCGTGCATTGCACCTGGTTGTGTTATATTGTGCAATTAAATCAATGTAGGAGAGTGGGAACTACATAACCAGACACACAGAAAAGAGATACCATGGAGAGACAAAGAAACAGCCCACATATGAAAGAAAAAGAAGCCTCAACAGAAAAGGAGGTAAATGAAATGGAAGTTAGCAACCTGTCAGAGAAACAATTCAGAGAAATGGTCATAAGGCGGCTGGAAAGAATGGAAAAAAATTGAAAATTGGAGTAAGAACCAAGAGGAATTGAAAAAGAACCAAGAGAAAAAAATTTAAAAAGAGGCAAAAAAAAAAAAAAAAAGAACCAAGAGGATAGAATGATCAAGTGCCTCCTACCCAAGGGTCCTTCCACACAGTGGAAGGGATTAAATCCTTTTATACTTGTTGCCAATCATTCAGAGAATTAGTTTTAAGTATGTTTAAAATAATTGTACAAGAACCAAGATAGCGGCATACGTAAAACACCTATCTTGCCGTCATACTCAGCAATTTTAATACTACAACTTAATGAAAGAACAAACACCTTCCAGAATCACCAGAAAGCTGGGCGAGTGAAAATTCCACAAATAAAAGTGAAAATAGGACACTGTGACTCGGAGGAGCGGCGGCGGACAGCGTTGAGAGATTCGTGCGGAGAGAGGTTTTGAGTGTGTGCAAGCGGAGAGGGCGGGGCAGATGAAAACCGGCCAGTTTTCTCGAACGAGGAGACAAAGACGTCCCACTGGACTGATTCTCCAGCTTTGGGTGAAGTCCAGAGAACCCACTATCATACGGGTTGAAAACTGGACAGTGGGAGGGCACGCCAAAACTTGGGTGCTGCAGGGCTCTCCCGGCTTGTGGAGAAGGCAGCTTGCGCGAACAGCTCAGCTGCGTGACTGCATAGAGAGCACTCTGCGACTTGTCTCTCATTCAAAAACCGTCAGTCTGCTTTGTTTTACGATCCTGGGTGAGACATTGGGTGTGCAGAGTCATTTGGGGAGAGTCTGAATTCCCCGGCAGCGGGTGGAGCTCAGCAGCGGCTCTCTCTCAGAGGTGCTGGCGGCCATTGCCCCTGGTGCAGGGTCGCTGGAGGCCGCACAGGGCGGAGCTAATGCTGTCTGCTTGGCCCAGAGACTCTGCCCATCCAACCTGAGCACAGCTGAGCTTCACAGACAATTGGCCTGGAGGTCAACCTCTCCAAGTGCTAACAACCATTCACTGAGCTTAACTTCAGCAAGACTGTGGAGCCCATATCCACCTCAGGTAACTGGGGAGGCTGAGCCACTGTCCCTAGTAGGAAGTCTACCACACAAAGCTAATTGACCAACTCAGGGAAGCAGCCACCATGCAGAGACGTGGAAAGAAATCAGATGTGAAAGAAATGGAGGAAAAAAAACGATTGGATATGGAATTCAAAACCATGGTTATAGGGTTTTTCAAGAGGCTCCAACAAAAGGTCGAGGCCTATAAGGAAATAAGCAAGACTGCAAAGCAAATGAATGAGTCCTACAAGGAAATGAATGAGACCCTCAAGGATATGAACAAGACCTGTAAGGAAATTATCAAGACCAGTGTGGAAATGATCAAGACCAACGTGGAAATGAATGAGTCCTACAAGGAAATGAAGGAGACCCTCAAGGATATCAAGGAGACTCTCAAGGATATGAAAAAGGACCAACCAGAAATTAAGCATACACTGACTGAAATAAAAAATATTATACAAAGACCTAAAAGTGCTCTGGAGCACCCCAAGAACCAAGTTAAAGATGTGAAATACAAAGAGGTAAAATCCACTGAGCTGAAAAAGCAAGCATCCAAAAGAATCCAAAAAATTGAAGATAGTGTAATGGGCCTCTGGGACAACCTCAAGCATACCAACATCCGAATTATAGGGGTGCCAGAAAAAGAGAGAGGCAACAGACAATGAAAACCTCTTTGAAGAAATAGTGACCGAAAACTTCCCACACCTGGTGAAAGAAATTGACTTAGGAGTCCAAGAAGTGCACCGAACCCCAATATATAGGAACCCTAAGAGGACCACACCAAGGCACACTATAATTAAAATGCCAAGAGCAAAAGACAAAGAGAGAATATTAAAAGCAGCAAGAGAAAAACAGATGGGAGCACTCATACGATTGTCAGCAGATTTCTCAACAGAAACGATGCAGGCCAGACGGGAGTGGCAAGAAATATTCAAAGTGATGAACAGCAAAAATCTACAACCAAGATTACTCTATCCAGCAAAGCTATCATGCAGAATAGAAGGTCAGATAAAGTGCTTCACAGATAAGAAAAAGCTAAAGGAGTTCATCACCACCAAATCAATATTATATGAAATGCTGAAAGATATTCTTTAAGTAGAGGAAGAAGATAAAGATAAAAGTGTAAATTAGGAACAACAAATACACATCTATCAACAAATGAATCTAAAAATCAAGTGAATTAATAAGCTGATGAACAGAATAAACTGGTGAATGTAACAGAATCACGGACATAGAGAGGGAATGGATTAACAACTCTTGGGGAGAAAGGGGGTGTGGGAAGTGCAGCAAGAGACTGGACAAAAATCATGCAACTATGGGAGAGGACAGTGGAGGGGGGTGAGGGCAGAGGGTGGGATGGGTACCAGGTGGAGGGGAACTATAGTGTGAAAAAAAGGGAACAATGTAATTAATAAACTGAACAATAAAGATAAAAAAATTTTAATAAAAAAAATAAAATAATTGTACAAAAAAAAAGAAAGAAAAATAACCAAGAGGAAATGAAAAGTGACATCGCTGAAGTAAAGAACTCAATAGAAAGCATGAAGAGTAGAGTAAAAGAAGCAGAGGACCGCATCAGTGAGCTAGAAGACAAGGTAGGAAAAAATAACCAAGTAGAGCAGTTTCTAGAAAAAAAAAGCAGGAGTAGAGCCTAAGGAAATTTTGGGACAATATGAAACAAAACAATATCCGTATAATAAGGCTTCCTGAAGGACAAGAAACTGAGCAAGGAATAGAAAATCTGTTGGAAGAAATAATGACAGAAAACTTCCCTGATATAGTAAAGAAAAAACCCACACAAATCCAAGAAGCTCACAAAGTCCTAAGCAAAATGAACCCCAAAAGAATTACACCAGGACACATTATAATTAAGTTGGCAAACACCAACGACAAAGTAAGAATGTTAAAAGCTGCCAGAGAGAGACAGAAAGTCACTTACAAAGGAACCCCCATCAGACTAACAAGTGATTTCTCAACAGAAACGTATCAGGCCAGAAGGCAATGGAATAAAATATACAAAGTCATGCAAAGGAAGGGTCTGAATCCTAGAATACTATACCTAGCGAGGCTCTCAATCAAAATTGAAGGTCAAATCAGGAGCTTCACAGACAAAAAAGAACTAAGGGAATTCATTACAACCAAACCAGCAATGCAAGAAATGCTAAAGTGTCTGCTGTAAAAAAAAAAAAAAAATAGGAAGCAAAGAAGGAACACAGAGATAAAGAACAAAAATGGAGACGAATAAGTACCTATCAATAATAACTTTAAATATAAATGGATTAAATGCTCCAATCAAAAGGATAGGGTAATGGACTGGATAAGAAAACATGAACCGTGTATGTATAAGAACCCCACCTCTGAAAAAAAGATGCACACAGATTGAGGATGAAAGGATGGAAAAAGGTTCTTCAGGCGAATGGAAATGGAAAAAAGCTGGCGTAGCAATACTTATATCCAACAAATTAGATCTCAAAGTGAAGGACATAACAAGAGATAAAGAAGGCCACTACATAATACTAAAGGGAGCAATCCAACAAGAAGAAATAACTCTGGTAAATATATACGCACCCAATACAGGAGCACCCAAATACATACTAAAACTCCTAGAGGATATCAAGGGAGAAATAGACAGCAATACAATCATAGTAGGAGACTTTAATACCCCACTATCACTATTGGACAAATCCTCTAAACAAAAAATCAATAAAGAAACATCAATCCTCAATGAATCACTAGACCAGATGAAATTAATTGACATCTTCAGATCATTTCACCCCAAAGCCACAGAATATACATTCTTTTCAAGTGCTCATGGGTCATTCTCAAAGATAGACCACGTGTTGGGTCATAGGCAAAGTCTCTCCAAATTCAAGAAGATAGAAAGCATATCAAGCATCTTCTCAGATCATAGTGGCATAAGGCTGGAAATCAACTACAATAGAAACAATCCAAAGAAATCGAACACATGGAGACTAAACAGCATGCTATTAAACTATGACTGGGTTACTAGAGAGATCAAGGAAGAGATAGAAAACATCATGGAAACAAATGACAACGACAGCACAATAATCCAAAATCTATGGGACACAGTGAAAGCAGTTCTGAGAGGGAAGTTCATAGCTCTACAATCCTACCGCAAAAAACTGGAAACAGCGGCAATTAATTATGTAACCCAACAACTCAAAGAATTAGAAAGAAAGCAACAAGAAAAGCCCAGTGTAAGCAGAAGGAAGGAAATAGTAAAGATCAGAGCAGAAATAAATGACATAGAGACCAAAGAAACAATACAGAAGATCAAATAAGCCAAAAGCTGGTTCTTTGAAAAATTAATCAAGATTGATGAACCTCTAGCCAGACTCACCAAGAAGCAAAGAGAGAGGACCCTAATAAATAAAATCAGAAATGAAAGAGGTGAAATAACAACAGACCCCGTTGAAATACAAAGGATTGTTAAAAAATACTATGATCAACACTACTCCAACAAACTGGACAACCTGGAGGAAATGGATATATTTCTAGAAAAATATAACCTCCCAAAACTCAATCAGGAAGAATCTAAACAACTCAATAGACCAATAACTGTGGAAGAAATTAAAGCAGTCATCATAAAGCTTCCAGCAAACAAAAGCCCAGGGCCAGATGGCTTCACAGGGGAGTTTTAACAAACATTCAAGGAAGAACTAAAACCTATTCTCCTCAGACTATTCCAGAAAATTCAAGAGGATGGGACACTTCCAATAACCTTCTATGAAGCTAATATCACTCTAATACCTAAAGCAGATAAAGATGACACAATGAAAGAGAATTACAGGCCAATATCCCTCATGAATATAGATGCCAAAATCCTCAATAAAATTCTAGCTAATCGTATCAAGCAGTACATCAGAAAGACCATACACCATGACCAAGTAGGATTTATCCCAGGAATGCAAGGATGGTACAATATCTGCAAATCAATAAATGTGATACAGCACATAAACAAATTGAGAGATAAAAATCACATAGTCATATCAATTGATGCAGAAAAAGCATTTGACAAAATCCAACACTCTTTCTTGATAAAAACTTTCAACAAGGTAGGAATAGAAGGATCATACCTCAACATAATAAAAGCCATATATGAGAAACCCACAGCAAACATCATACTCAATGGGCAAAAACTACAACCATTTCCCCTAAGAATAGGAACAAGACAGGGTTGCCCACTCACAGCACTCCTGTTTGACTTAGTACTGGAAGTATTAGCCATTGCAATTAGACAAGAAGAAGAAATAAAAGGCATCTAAATTGGAAAAGAAGAAGTAAAGCTATCCTTATTTGCAGATGACATGATATTGTACATAAAAAACCCGAAAGACTCCATAAAAAAGCTAATAGACTTAATAAATGAGTTCAGCAATGTAGCAGGCTACAAAATCAATGCCAAGAAATCTATGGCATTCCTATACACCAATAGTGAACTTACAGAAAGATAGACTAAAAAAGCAATCCCATTTACCATCACAACAAAAAAAATTAAGATACCTAGGAATAAAGTTAACTAAGGAGGTAAAAGACGTATTCGTGTAAAACTACAGGAAACTAAAAAAAGAGATAGATGAAGATGTAAACAGATGGAAGAACATACCATGTTCATGGATTGGGAGAATCAACATAATTAAAATGTCCATACTACCCAAAGCAATCTATAAATTCAATGCACTCCCCATGAAAATACCAATGGCATACTTCACAGACCTAGAAAGAACTCTCCAAAAATTCATCTGGAATAAAAAAAAGGCCCCAGATAGCCAAAACAATCCTGAGAAAGAAGCACAAAGTCGGTGGGATTTCAATACCAGATTTCAAGCTGTATTACAATGCTACTGTTCTCAAAACATCCTGGTACTGGCACAAGAACAGACATATAGATCAGTGGAATAGAACAGAGAATCCAGATATCAACCCACACCACTATGCTCAATTAATATTTGACAAAGGGGGTATGAACATAAAATGGGGTCAAGATAGTCTCTTCAATAAATGGTGCTGGGAAAATTGGATAGATACATGCAGAAACATGAAACTAGACCACCAACTTACACCATACACAAAAATAAACTCAAAATGGATGCAGGACTTAAACATAAGATGGGAAACCATAAAAACATTAGAGGAATCTACAGGAAGAAACATCTCAGACATATGCCAAAAGAACTTCTTTGATGATACTGCTCCTAGGGCAATAGAAGCTAAAGACCGAATAAACAAATGGGACTACATCAAATCAAAAGCTTTTGCACAGCTAAAGAAACCATCAATAAAACAACAAGAAAACCCACTGTATGGGAGAACATATTTGCAAATGTTATCAGTGATAAAGATTTAATCTCAAGCATCTACAGGCAACTCACCCAACTCAATAAAAGGAAGACAAATGATCCAATAAAAAATGGGCAACAGACCTAAATAGAACCTTTTCTAAAGAAGACAAAAGGAAGGCCAAGAGACATATGAAAACTTGCTCAAAGTCACTAATTATCCGAGAGATGCAAATCAAAACGACTCTGTGGTACCATCTCACACCGGTCAGAATGGCTTACATCAACAAAGCAACAAATGACAAGTGCTGGCGAGGATGCGGAGAAAAAGGAACTCACCTGCACTGTTGGTGGGATTTTCGACTAGTGCAGCCACTGTGGAGAACACTATGGAGTTTCCTCAAAAAACTAAAAATGGAGCTCCCATTCCACCCAGTGATCCCACTTCTAGGAATATACCCCAAGAAACTAGAAAGGCGAATTAGAAAGGATATATATACCCCTATGTTTATAGCAGCACAATTTATCATAGCTAAGATTTGGAAACAGCCTAAATGCCCATCAGCAGATGAGTGGATTCAAAAACTATGGTACATTTACACAATGGAATACTATGCTGTGGTAAAAAAGAAAGAGCTCCTACCATTTGTAACAACATGGATGGAATTAGAGAGCATTATGCTAAGTGAAATTAGCCAGGCAGAGAAAGACAAATATCACATGATCTCACTCATCTGAGGAATATAATGAACAACATAGACTGATGAACAAGCATGGATCCAGAGACTGAGAAAAGTCCATCAAAATGTCAAACCTCAGGGTAAGTGGCAGGTGGTGGGAGTAAGGGGGAATGCTTGAATTAAGGTAAGTGATTTCTGTTTTTACATCCCTGACAAAGTTTATATAAAGTTATAAAAAAAATTGGCAGCTAGTTTGAGATTGAATTAACATGGCCTAGAGCATGTAATCTCTTATGGACACCAGTCCTTAGGCTAGGCCCTCCTTAACCTCCCGTGACACCACAATACCCTTACATAATATTATTCTACAATGTCATTATAATATTTGATATTTGACAACAGCATATTGTACAGTTGTCCCAAATAAACTTACAAACTAATGATTTGAATGTTGGGCAGCAACTTAAAAAAAGGATAGGAAAGGAATTAATCACTTTCTGAAGGGATTAAGGCACTAGGAAGGCATCGGAGCATTCTATATTGGGCCCTCTGGCCCTTCTGCCAAGAGGGACCCTCTTCTTATTATCCAAATACACACAGCTGATGCGTGAACTTTCAGTTCAAGCTGTGGCTGAAGCCTCTGGGCAGCTGGCACCATGGATCTGTCTCTCGACCAATGGCGTGAGCTGGCCCCTCTCTGGAGAAGAAACCTGGGTCACCCGAGATATGTGATCAGTACCGGGACCCCGCCAGCAGGAGAGGGGACCCCAAGGCAGGTGCTGGACGTGGAGGCCACGGGGGCATAGACTATAAAGGAGACAGGACTGAACCTCACATCACCCTGTTTGGCCCCGGAGGATGGCTGGTTAGCCAGAGACGGGTAAGATTCCTCAGGGAAGGAACAACCTAAGACAGGCACAGTCACAGAGGGGCCAACAGGAGAGAACTAAAAGATCAACAGAGTTGGGGCACAGACCCTCATCCACAAACCTTGCAGGGGCTTGAATTCTCATTCCTCCTGAGGAAGGTCTCCTACCCCCACGGCTGCTACGCCTCCCACACACAGCTCACACCGGGACCCAGGTGGTAGACAGAGACTTGGCCAGCAATAGCTGCCCTATATCTAAATTTAATTTATTACCAGGAATGCTGAGGACCTACTCAAAATTGCAAATATTCCTTTCCACAAGTATTTACTGGGTAAACTAAGATTTCTGCTTGAGTATTAAAATTGACAGTAAAATAGTAATCAAGTTTTCAGATTAATTTAAATTGGCCAAGTGAAATAAGTGAATACTCAAGAAAATCTAACTGTACTGGACAAAAAGCTTTTCCTAAAACATTAACTAAAATATCTATTAGTACTTCATCTCAATGCAAAATTGCCTAATGTCCAAAGAACCTAAAGCAGTCATATTTGTGTGCAAAAATTAAAATTTAAAATTACCAAGACTGCAAGATAAAATTTCCAAATGCCCCTATTAACCAAAAAAAGGGGGGGCAGTGGGGAAATATCATGTAAGGAAAAATATCCTATAAGTAAAATACATGTAGAAAATTCTTACTCCAGAAAAGAAAATTCCATTTGTAAAACCAACTGTAGGACACCCATGAAAAAACACACATGGTGTCAAAATAAGCCAAAGGAAAATAATTTAGGCAAAAATAAAAAGAATCCCAAGTCTATTTTGCAGAGAAGAACCCTTTGTTAACCTTTGGTTGAGAATGTGTTTGTGTGTTTGCAGAGAACAACTCCAAGACCATGTGGGTTCCTGCGACAGTCAGGAACTGACGGGTCTGTTCCAGCCACGAGGACACCTTGCCATGCTAGCAGTCGGCAGCTGTGCGTTGCTGCAGGTGGCCCAGGACCATACCAGAGAGGAGGGATCTTGCATTACCACGATGTGTCCACCATCTGGATACCATTGCTGACATGTACACATGAAGAACTATTTGACATTGAAACTGGGACTCAGAACAGTTGGACATCGAAACTGACACTCAAACTTTTTTTTGCTCTTATACATTTGTTTTCAGTATGCAGACGCAAGATATTTTTGAAGAAAAGAAACAGGGGGAAGTGAGTGATGTAGAGGCAGGGTGGCCTCGAACAGGCTGTCAAGCTACAGGGGGGAGGCTGGAGTGGAGGGGAGGCAGATGCTGGGGGAGATCAACCGAAGGACTTATATGCATACATATGAGCATAACCAATGAATGAAAGACTCTGGGGCAGGGAGGGGAGTAGGTGGGGACATGTGCTGGGGGTAAGGGTGGCTGGGGGGAGGATATTGGGGAGGGAGGAATCCATATGTACTACTATTAAATATAAGTTATATTGTAAATAAAATTAAAAAAAATAAACTACTATCAATAATAAAAAAATGGGCAACAGACCTAAATAGAACCTTTTCTAAAGAAGACAAAAGGGAAGCCCAGAGACATATGAAAACCTGCTCAAAGTCACTAATTATCCAAGAAGTGCAAATCAAAATGACAATGCAGTACCATCTCACACTGGTCAGAATGGCTTTCATCAACAAATCAACAAAAGACAAGTGCTGGAGAGGATGCGGAGAAAAAGGAATTCTCATGCACTGCTGTTGGGATTGTAGACTGGTACAGCCACTGTGGAGAACAGTATGGAGTTTCCTCAAAAAACTAAAAATGTAGCTCCCAATTGATTCAGTGATCCCACTTCTAGGAATATATCCCAAGAAACTAGAAACACAAATTAGAAATGATATATGCACCCCTATGTTCATAGCAGCACATTTACCATAGCTAAGATTTGGAAACTGCCTAAGTGCCCATGAGCAGATGAGTGGATAAAAAACTATGGTATATCTACACAGTGGAATACTACACTGCGGTAAAAAAGGAGCTCCTACGATTTGCAACAACATGGATGGAGCTGGAGAGCGTTATGCTAAGTGAAATTAACCAGGCAGAGAAAGATAAATATCACTCATTTGTGGAATATAATGAATGGCATAGACTGATGAACAAGAACGGATCCAGAGACTGAGAAAAGTCCATCAAAATGTCAAACCTCAGGGTAAGTAGCAGGTGGTGGGTGTAAGGGGGAAAGTCAATATATTTGACCTCTTAAAGTAAGGTATGTAATTTGTGTTTTATATCCCTGACAAAGTTTATATAAAGTTATAAATTAAATTGGCAGCTAGTTTGAGATTGAATTGACATGGCATAGAGCTTTTCATCTCCTGTGGACACCAGTCCTTATGCTAGGCCCCTCTAAACCTCCTGTGAGACCATAGTACCCTTACATTATATTATTCTACAATGTCATTATAATTTTTTATATTTGACAACAGCATATTGTACAGTTGTCCCAAATAAAGTTACAAACTAATGATTTGAATGTTTGGGAGCAATTTGAAAAAGGATAGGAAAGGAATTCATCCTTTTCAGAAGGAATTAAGACACTGGGAAGGCACTCTTGCCCTTTTTGCAAAGAGGGACCCTCTTCTTATTATCCAAATACACACAGCTGATGCGTGAACTTTCAGTTCAAGCTGTGGCTGAAGCCTCTGGGCAGCTGGCACCATGGATCTTTCTCTGGACCAATGGTGTGAGCTGGGCCCTGTCTGGAGAAGAAACCTTGGTCCCTGGAGATATGTGATGAGCACCGAAACCCCGCCAGCAGGCGAAGGGACTCCAAGGCAGGGGCTGAGCATGGAGCCACGGGGACATAGACTACAAAGGAGACAGAACTGAACCTCACATCACCCTGTTTGGCCCTGGAGCATGGCTAGTTAGCCAGAGACTGGTAAGATTTCTCAGGGAAGGAATAACCTAAGACAGGCAAAGTCGTAGAGGAGCCAACAGGAGAGAACTAAAACGTCAACAGAGTTGGGGCACAGACCCTCACCCACAAACTTTTCAGGGGTCTGAGCTCTCACTCCTTCTGAGGGAGGTCTCCTGCCACCACAGCTGCTTCACCTTCCATGCATAGCTCAGATCAGGACCCAAGTTACAGACAGAGATTTGGCCAGCAACAGCTGCTCTATATCTAAATTCAATCTAGTACCAGGCCTTCTCAATAATGCAAATAATCCTTTCCACAATATTTACAGGGTAAACTAAGATTTTTGCTTGAGTATTAAAATTGACAGTAAAATAGTAATCAAGTTTTCAGATTAATTTAAATTTGCCAAGTAAAATAAGTGAATACTCAAGAAAATTTAAGTGTACTGGATGGACAAAAAGCTGTTCCTAAAATATTAACTAGAATTTCTATTAGTAGTTCATCTCATTGTAAAATTGCCTAACATCCATAGAACCTAAAGCAGTCATATTTGTGTGCAAAAATTAAAAATTAAAATTACCAAGACTGCAAGATGAAATTTCCAAATGCCCCCATTAATCAAAAAAAGGGGGCGGGGGAATAGTGGGGTAATGTCATGTAAGGAATAATATCGTGTAAGTAAAATACACCTGGAAAATTATTACTCCAGAAAAGTAACTTCCATTTGTAATGCCAACAGCAGGACACCCATGAAAAACACACGTTGTGTCGAAATAAGCCAAAGGAAAATCATTTGGGCAAAAATAAAAAGAATCCCAAGTCTAATTTGCAGAGAGGATCCCTTTGTTAACTTTTAGTTGAGAATGTGTTTGTGTGTTTTCAGAGAACAACTCCAAGACCATGTGGGTTCCTGCGACAGTGAGGAACTGATGGGTCTATTCCAGTCACGGGGATGGTCCAGAGATGGGGGACACTGACAACACCTTACCCTGCTAGTAGTCGGCAGCTGTGCATTGCTGCAGGCGGCCCAGGACCAAACCAGAGAGGATGGAACTTGCATTGCCACCATGTGTCCACCATCTGGATACCATTGCTGACATGCACACATAAAGAACTATTTGACATTGAAACTGGCATTCAGAACAGTTGGATATTGAAACTGAGAGTCAAACATTTTTTGTTCTTTTACATTTATTTCTAGTATGCAGATGCAAGATATTTTTGAAGAAAAGAAACAGGGGAGAGTGATTGATATAGAGGTAGGGAGGCATTGAACAGACTCTCAAGCTACAGGGGGAAGTCTGGGGAGGGTGGGGGGCGGGTGCTGTGGGAGATCAACCAAAGGACTTGTATGCATGCATATGAGCATAACCAATAGATGCAAGGGCGGGGAGCAGGTGGGGACATGTGCTGGGGGGGTAGGGGAGGCTGGGGGGAGGACAATGGAGGGAAAAAATAAAAACATACATAACTACTATTAAATCTAATTTATACTGCAAAAAGTAATAAAAAGAACCTATCTTATATTTTATAATTCAATTCAATGAAAAAAATATTAGCATATAATGCTATATTACTTTATAAATAACTTCCAGGAATGTTTCTTTCCCTGATGAAATATACCTTTATTTAATTATCTTCTCGGCATTTGAAATAAATCCAAGTGTGTTGTCTACCTGCTTCAGTTCTTTCTAAATACTTTACACTTTTGCCTTGTAAGCTAATTTATAGTCCCTGAATATTATATTGTCCTCCCTAATATTGACATTGTTTTGTAATGAAATACACAGATATATGTTATCTTGCCTCTGCTTGACATTTTATTTCTAAGGTAAGTTTAGCCTGTTTTTTTTTTTTAACTTTATTCTCTTTCTTTCTTACCCACATTTGAAACACATTCTGTGGACTGTGTTTGACGTGCATTATTTTCTACTTTCATTTCTATCTATAGACAATATGGGATATTCTGTGGTCCCTCAAAATTCAGGATCCCTGAAAATGTTGAGACCCATGTAGTCACAGAAGCACTGACAGGGTATAACAAGGTTTAAAACTCACATAATGAGGCATATGAAGAAAACAAATCAAATATCATGAGAGAACCAGGGAAGGAGAATGACCAGTATACATGGTGGCTAGGGGGTATGATAAGGTGAGAGGTCTGCCACAAACAAGGGATTGTGTGGTTTCAACATCCCACTGGAGCCAGAAAAAAGCACAGTCAATCTATCTTATCCTTTTTTTTAGATGGGGCTTGAAATCTTTCAGCAGATAACATAAAAAAATAAGTCAGGGCTCAGCCTCAGTGGCACAGTGGTCTAGCGTTGACCTATGAACCAGGAAGTCATGGTTCAGTTCCTGGTCAGGACCCATGCCTAAGTTCAGAGCTCAATCCCTAGTAGGGGCAGGCAGGAGGCAGCCAATCAATGATTCTCTCTCATCCTTGATGTTTCTATCTCTCTCTCTCCCTCTCCCCTCCTCTCTGAAATCAATCAAAAAATATATAGATATAATATATATTATATATACATATATATTATATATATAAATAATAGAGAAATATTCTAATTAACTGGGATGCCATAATGGGTCGACCAGACAGAAGGAGGTTGCCCAGGCAGCACTGGGGGCATGGCCACAGGGGCCTCTGCACACCTGCTCTGGGGGAGGGCCTGATCAGCAGTGGCCCTGGCTGCTTTAAAGGCCAGAGTGGGAGGCAGGGTTGGACCAGGAGCAGCCAAGGCTGCTGTGGGGCCCGGGGTGACCAAGGCAGGGCCGGACTGGCAACTCCAGGGTGGGCAGCGCCAAATGATTTTGAATCGAGTGCTGGGCTCCTAGTATGTAATAATAATAAACAATGGAATTAGTCTTCATTACAGGAAAGAAAATGGGGAAAAAATCAGATACCATGAAAGTCAAAGCATATTATATTTAAAGTATCTCAAATAAAGTAGATAGGCCTTTAAAAGGATTCATTTTAAGTTGTTGTTTATTTTAAGTAAGTTCACTTCAAAGAATATAGGAATTACTTCCTGAATACAAATTTGCCTCAACTCTAAATAGGGAATATAGTCTTGGCCACTCATGAGATAACATAGTCACCAAAGATCATGTTTGGATGCTCTGAAATATTATTGTAAGCCCCCAAAAGCCCTATTCTATACAGAATTCTGGATAGATCATTTCTATAGCCCTTTCTATTTTTATTTTTTATTTTTTTTAGTCTTTGAAGGTAAGCTTATTTACTTAGTTTCTTGACACAATTGGATCTTGTTAGGGAGAAGCAGTTTACAGGCAATTTTTCCCTACAACAAATTCAATTTTTTGATGCACTAATGCCCCTCATTGATGCATCAGCTATTTTCTGTTTAGCACACCACATATGACAGAAGCTTTCAGTGTTGTTTGTGTTTTTTCAGAATTGGCTTCATCATTGCTAACTTTATACACAGGAGGGAAGTGTTTTGTTTGATTTTTCACCTGAAAAGAGTCTCCAGTCATACACTATTTGCTGGTCAGAGATGCAAGTTGTATTTGACGTCTGCAAATATTAAAATGAAAGTGACAAATACTCAGGTGGCAAACAACTTATGTTAGAATAGGAGAACAGGCAGTGAATGTGATGCATCATTTATCTTTCTTAAACTTAACTGTAGCTAGGTCAAATATTTCTTGTTTCTACATCGTTAGAGGAAATTTTTGAGAAACTCAGTTGTTCACAAAAGTCATTTAATAACAAGGCCAAATGGAAGGGAAATTACATTTAAAAAGCCAGTATGCAAATTCTGAGAACTGAATAATATAACTTTAATTTGAAAAAACTATATTCTGCCAAGAGTCTAAATTTTCAGGCTGGGGAATACTTAAAATCATACAGTACTACATTTTTGCTATTTATAACCTATTAGAGGCCTGGTACACAAAATTCATGCATGGGGGTAGGGGTTGTCCCTCAGCCCAACATGCACCCTCTCCAATCTGGGACTCCTTGATCCTGGATTGGGCCTAAACAGGCAGTCAGACATCCCTTTCACAATCCAGAACTGTTGGCTTCCAAATGCTCACCTGCCTGCCTGATTGCCCCTAACAGTTTTTGCCTGCCAGTTTGATCACCCCCTAACCACTCTCCTGCCAGCCTGATTGACACCTAACTGCTCCCCTGCCAGCCTGATCATCCCCAACTGCCCTCCCCTGACAGCTCAGTCACCCCCAAATGCCCTTCCCTGCATATTCGCTCTTTATTAGATAGAATTTTGTCTTTGACATATTGGACAGCCCTAACTGGTTTGGCTCAGTGGATGGAACATCGGCCTGCAGACTCAAGCATCCCAGGTTCGATTCCAGTCAAGGGCATGTACTTTGGTTGGGGGCACATATCCAGTGGGGAGTGTGCAGGAGGCAGCTGATCAATGTTTCGCTCTCATAGATGTCTCTCGCTCCCTTTCCCTTCCTCTCTATAAAAAAATCAATAAAATATATTTAAAAAAAACATATTGGACAGTGTACATGCTATGTTCTTGACAAACCAGTAAAAATGTAAACCCAAACTAAAAGTGTCATAAAATAAACTTCTTAAACAGGAATTTCATGAAACCTTGGAAAGGTGATATCATGTGGTTGTTTATTCCATTTTTCTTTCTCTTTCTTTTTCTTGATGTTTCATCTTTTGTCCTTTCTTTCTTTCCTCCTTTTATTTCTTTTCTGTCCTCTCTTTCTCTTAACTTTCCCATTGGTAGAATCGTCAGTACTTGAATCTGTCTCGCTTCCAGAAGATGAAGAAGAGGGAAACAGCGTCATCTGAAGAAAAATATGATCTATGTTGGGATTGGTGGTGTTTCTGGTTTTGCTCTTTTCCCAGTTTGTTTGTCATTTCTGCCGGCCCCAGCATCTTTTAGACTTATGCATGGGCACTTATTCATGTGTACAAAACCTCCCTGTCTTGATGAAACTGTAGGGGAAAAGGCCTTCTTGGGTGGGCTCAAACCCTGCCCAAGGTACTGAGGAACCAGGGCTGGGAGCACCCGCCACCGCTGTTGCAAAGCCAACTGAATACTCTCCAGTAATGTAAATGCAATGTCACCATTTGCTTTCAGAAATTAGCTGTAAGTTGCTTCCGATGTGAAACCCTACCTCAGGCATACTCTGCAGTTTGTAAAGATTTTGAACAAAACTCATTTTCCTCCCTAACCTGGTCACAAGTTTCCACCCAATGGGAGAGGTTTGCTGGGCAGCATCACCCAGATATCGCCCTCACCCCACCCCCGCCTCCAATCACTTGGTTGGGGAAAAGGGAAGTTCCAAGGCAGACTCCCCTAGGCTGCCAGTGGGGCAGGATCACTCCCGGGTAGGAAGCGCTTCTGAGGCTGTGAACTTGAGGCTATCGGTGTATGTGGGGGTGATCAATCCATGGGGGCAAAGGCACTTTCGAGGCTGAGACCCCAGGCTGTCACTGGGAGGGAATCGCTCTGTAAGGTTGTGTGTGCCTCCCAGGACGAGACTCCAGGCTGCTGCTAGGAGGGGATTGCTCTGTGGGGGTACCGGCGCCTTCCTCAAGGCTAAGACCTGAGGCTGCAGGTGTGTGTATGTGTGGGATCACTCCAGGGGGAGTGCATTTGCTTTTGTTTTTTATAAAGGGTCAGGAAGGCCTCTGGGCAGCATTTCGCCAGGCCACTTATGCTGCTAACTCTCAGCAACAGCCCTCCCTGGGAATGGGGAACTCTGGTGGGGCTGAGAGGACTGGGTGCCACCATCTTGTGGCTATGGGAGATGCCATTTTGTTGTGGAGTGACAGTTAATTTGCAAATTATCCTTTTATTAGATAGGCTGTTTTGGGGACTTAAATTAAGGATAACCTTATTTCTCATAATTTTTTAAATTATTATCTCTGCAAATATTTATTGAGAACTCATCATGAGCTAAACATTGCTTTTGCTATATGATTACAAAAGCAAGGTAATCCATACTCTCATAAGGATGTTTCTAGAGAAATCACGGAGCTGAACAAGTAAATAGGTCAGTGGCAGCACAGGAAGATATACTCCATAGATACTTACTATAGATAATGTACCATAGAAGCCTATCAGAGGGGTAATTAATTTAGTCATCAATAGTAGGGCAGTCTTATAGGAAAAGTGAATTGGAATTTGAGAAGCTACACTTGGTAGAGTTGTGTGGGGAAAATCAGGCAAAAAAAAAAGAAGAATGAATATTGAAGACAAGAGAGCATGGCATATGACAAGAACAGTAACAGAATGTGAGGAAGATATCCTCAAAAAATGATATTGCAGGAGTTTTCAGAGCACAAAGCATAAAAACTTAAGAAATGATTAGGTATTTTATCCTAAGGGAAATACAAATAAATAAAGGACTTAAGGTAGAATTGTAATTTAATCAAGTTCATCTTTTAGAATACCGTTTCTCTAGTTTAATGTGAAGAATAAATTGGAGGGAGCAAAACTAGAAATAGTGTGACTATGGAACCAAGTTTCAAATTATCCTTTAAATCACTGCCTCAGATTTCCTATTTTATATAAGGGCTGCAAATCAACCCACTAGCTAAGCACTTCCCCTACAAAATAAATTGTATTTAAGGTAATTGGTAAAATCCCACTCCTAATTATTATCAGACAAATATCCTGTAATTGATATAGAATGTTTCTTGAAAACATACCCAATGGACAACCTTCTGAAATCTTTATCAAGTAAGCTTATTCGTTGTACAAAAGCATGAGTGGAAAATAGATCCTTGAAAAGCAAACATTCAAACTTCAAATACTTACCATAAAGCAGTTTTTTATTTAAAGCCATTTTAATATTTAATAATATGCTTATATTTTATTCTTATTTTAAAACCAGTGAAGATATTTCACAGCTTAGTATTTACTTTGGATAATGAGATGCTAGGTCTCTTTTAATAGTTTGATTTGGAATGGGAGTATTCCAAATCCACTGTTTGGGTCCAAATTGACTGTATTGTTAGGTAATTATTTATGTCAGCATTATATAAATAGTATGCACCTTATACCTGAAGCATCATAAATAAATAAACTTGAAGTTTTTGTTGTCAGTGAGAAGCTCTCCTTGTCCCCAGTGGTTGCTTGTGGGATTGGCTTCCTATGATATCCTGAGAAACAGAATGTTCAGAGTTGCACAGGAGGGTGAGTTATTGTAGAAAGTTTTATTCTGTAGAACTGCACCTCTGAGTTCCCAAGGTCCCATTTCTGTTCATCCCCCCATAGAAAAAGTGTACTATGACTTCATTAGAGCTAGAATTAAAGCTGTTGCCCAGAGTTTCCATTCAATGTCTGCACAGCCCAATACAGCATCATGCTAGCTTAAGTCATGTTCATTAGTCCACTTGTGGGGGATATGCCATGTAGCTATTGAGGGAACTTGGGTTGCAACACAGCTAAAGGCGCCAGAGAGCCAACCAAGCAATATTCTTTGTCAAGGGGGATCATGGTTTCCCACATTTCACAGGCTTGCATTGGCCTTGCCCTCTCTACCCAATTCATGGTTCCAGGGGCTACACTGACAAGCAAGTTACTTGCCTACATCACCTTAACTTTACTGCGCATGTTCCCATCTCCTCCTTGTTGGATCTCTCCCTGCAGTGTTTTGCAGGGAATGGGCCAGTGATTCCCTCGGGAGTGTGCAACTTCCTGGTGAATCTGTCCAAACGACATCTCTATAATATCTGGCCTTCCTACTGTTCCTTTCTTATCATTAATAACTAGCTAATTACAATGGTATCACTTTGACAAGTTTATAGTTGTGTTCATATATTTAATCTTTAAATCTATTAGTATTTGCAGATTATCATAATCTGAATTTATTTTATTCACATTTATGAGGTATATGAATTAAGGCACATAATACAAGAAGTAATCCAAGCAATCCAAACCAAAGTAGGTTATAGATCTTTATAATTGATTTGAAAAGTACTTGAATTAGAATTTACAACCACAGTTCTAAATCTCAGGATCAACTGAAGTGTAAATAAACTACAAATATTTCCTAGAGCAATTTGCTATTTTGTGGGATTTATTATTAATATTTTTAAAACATGAATTTATTCATTGTTTGTTTTGTAAGAAAGTGGAAATTTGAAGTTATATATTTAACCAAAATTGTTTTTGCACAAAATAATGTAATTTTCCAAAAGCTGATTCTGTGATCTTAAGAAAATCAAATACTATGAAAATTCAAATGTGCTCTCCTCCTGGGAACTGGGAACTCATAGTACTTTTAGATAAAAAATACTTTTTCATTATGTGGAGTGAAGGGCTCATGTTTGTGTTAGGAAAAAATACAAAGAAATGAGTGGCTTAGATAGGATTGTAAGGCTGAAGCATCTATATCACAAAGAAGACAAATATTGTTACCTACATAACTGAGAGCTTATATTTACTCACGGAAGTGAATTAAATTTCTAATTCCATCAGGAAGGAGGCAGAGCCAGAATAAATGAAAGCACTTCCACAACACAACTGAAATCTCTGTATTTAGAGCCTTATTGTCACAATATAATTACCTTAACAATGTGTCTGTCCAGAGTCAATCATTATTTCATTTACCAAGTATTTATTGAGTTTCTTTCCCAAAATTAATTTACCTTACACATTGAGATTTATATTACATTCAGATATTTCCTTCCACATTGACTGGCATCTTTTAGAAACTTGATAAATGTTTGATGATCTTATTAATTAATTTTCAAATACAGCCTGACTTTTACAATAGAAATGGACTAAAATAAAATTTAGTTTATTCCCAGTAATTTTTTTAAATGACTATTAGAGATATTGTAAAATAATTAATTCATGGTGGCAAATAAGGCATGCATATCTTTTTTATTTATTGTTATTGATACCTCACTAAAATAAATGTTTACAGGTTAAATAAAAATAAAAATTCAGGCCCTAGCCAGTTTGGCTCAGTTGATAGAGTATTGGCCTATGGACTGAAGTCCTGAGTTTGATTCCAGTCAAGGGCACTTGCCCATGTTTTGGGCTCAATCAACAGTAGGGAGCATGCAGGAGAATTAATCCATGATTCTCTCTCACCATTGACGTTTCTATCTCTCTTTTCCTCCCTCTTCTTCTCTAAAATAAATTAAATTATATATTTTTTAAAAGTAAAAATTCAGTAGCACCAAACAAAAATTACCAATAAATTTGTGTGAAAATGAATACCAAACAGTCACCATGGCAGATGAGACAAGTCGCAATTTGAGTGGGATTTATGTGGGCAAAGAGAAGGCGGGGATTATTTGCCGTGCCATGTAACACCGAAGAGTGAGAGTCAGCAACTGTGCCCAACCAGTGTGGCTCTCTGGTTGAGCATCTACCTGTCAACTAAGAGGTCCCCGGTTTGATTCCTGCCCAGGATTCTGGCTCTATACCCAATTTGGTACATGTAGGAGGCAATGATTCTTTCATCTTTAATCTCTCTCTCTCTCTCTCTCTCTCTCTCTCTCTCTCTCTCTCTCTCTCTCTCCCTCTCTTTCTCCCTCTTTCCCCTCCCCCTCTTTCCCCTCCCTCTCCCTTCCTCTATGAAATAAATAAAAATACATTTTTTAAAAATGTCAGCAACTGTAGCAGAAAGTATGGATAGTATAAGAATTTGCTCTGGAAAAAACAAACAGTGAGGAAAACAACTGTTTCAGTCAGTTCCCATAAATCATCATCTCACCCCTACATTGAAATGACATGTGATTGATAATGATATTCTAGCAAAACAAACACACTACACAAAAACAGTTAGAATTTCTTTCTCTAATGAATTTTGGCCTGAATAACGCTAAGGTTTCTTTTGGAGAAGTTAATCCAAGTGGATAATTCTATTTCATTTTGAAAACACATTTTCTTACCATGTGAAACAAAAGAACATGTAGATTGAACATATAAACAGAAAATATATAATTACAAAATTAGAAAGAAAAAATAATCACAGAATATTATAAAACTATTTTCTAGAACTGGAGAAACTATTTTCTAAAACTGAAGAAGGTTAGAAAAGCTCACCAAATAACCATTTAACATAAGGAAAAAAAATTACCACAGGTAAACTTACATAATCTTGAATTTCACAAAAGAAGAAGAAGATGATGAATATTTCTAAAATGGGGTAGGAAATGTTTTTTTTAAAAAAGAATGATAAAAAAGACAGACATCAAATGCTTATCTGCAACAGGCAATCTATATATATAAAAGCCTAAGTATCCATCCCTCTATCTGGCTGGTAGCTATGATGTGAACTGACTACCAGGGGCAGACACACAACACAGGAGCTGTTATGATGCATACTTGCAAATTAAAAAGAAATGACACTGCGGACCTGGTGCTAAAAATCCAACACTCAGCTTCCCCCAAATGGGACACAGGCCCCGCCACCACCCCAGAGAGACATACCACCAGATCACAGGCAACGCTGCCAAGCCCCCATTGCCCAAAATGTGGCCCATAGCCCAGCCCAGCCCAGAAATGGTCGCTGTGGGTGATGAGCAATGACATCACGTAGCAATGTCTGGCCTCCTCTCCTTAGAGACTAGCCTCCTTGGAGTTTTTTCAGCCCAGGAATACAACTTGTTTATAGCCAGGTGCAAACAGTTTAAACTTCAACCAAATGTCTGTGAAGCATTTTCCCATGTCTCATCTCATTTGATCTTCACAGAAGTCCTGGAGTAGGTACATAAAAGACTCAGTGGAATCCTATTTTCTTTTCATTAGCTGAAAAATGGAGATTTAGAAAGCTTAGAAACTTGACCTGACTGAAAAGAAGAAATAGTCACCTTGAAAATTACTACAGGTTTTCTCACTGTGCAGAATATAGTCAAACAATGCTACAGTTAAATATTTCACCCTTTGTGATCTACAATAATAATCTGCTTTGTGTTGATATTTACTGCTGTGTTGCTGACAATTACCTGAAAGAGAAGTTGAGGGTGTTTCACTGGGCTAGAAAAAATTTAGCTAAATAAGAAAGCAAGTCTAATTAAGCAAGTTTATAAAGGCTACGTTGATTTGTGCATGCACAATACATTATAAAGCTCTCACTGGGGCCAATCCAACACATGTGTTTAGATATGTCATTGTCAATCATAAATTTGGTTGTTTTTATTGACATTCTGAAGCCCAAAAGAAAGTGGCATCATTGACAGAATATGTCTGAAACGCAACTATTGCCACAATGTACCTCTGAAGCTGAAAGAAGCCAGCATCGTTGACAGACTGTATCTGAAGATCAACTATTTGTTTTTATATCATGTTTTTGTTATTTTTATATAATTTTTACCAGTATTGTTTTTATATCATGTTGTTATTGTTTATTTATTAATCAGTTTATATATTATTTTCATATACATTTTACTAATTTCCTTTCATCTCTGACACTTCTATTATAGAGAAAGGATAAATAATGATATTAAAATATTTTGTATTTGGGTGTGGGGAAGCAATGGGGAGATAAGGACACATATGTAATAGCTTAATCGATAAAGAAAAAAATTAAAAAGTGAAGGGATTAAGATGTATAAATTAGTGATTATAAAATAAACTTCAGCATAGGGAATATAATCAATAATATTATAATAATTATGTATAATGCCAGGTGGATACTGGAAATGTTGGGGAAATCACTTTGTAAAGTATATGATTGTCTACCCACTATGTTGCACACCTGAAATTAATTTAAAATAATATTAAATGTCAACTATAATTGAAAAATAAAAAAATATATTTTGATTTTATAAACTATATTTTATACTATTTAAACATGTAATTTTTGCAGTAATATAATTACTGCAAGAATCTTTCTTCTAATTAATTTTTTCAATGTGCATGAATTCATGCATGGGGCCACTAGTACTACATAAGGATGGATAATAGGATTTTTAGTGTTCTATGGAGCAATAATTATCTGTGTAAAGTTCTATACTCTGACAAATCATCAATCAGGTGAAACAACATATTCAGACACTCAGAGATTTAGATAGTTTATCTCCTATTAACCATTTACTTTACAAGTTACTAGAGGGACTTCTCTAGCAAAAGGAGAAAATAAACAAAGAAAACTCAAGACAAGAAATGCAAGAAAGAGCCAATCTAGCTCAGTGTAGCTCCGAAGGAAAGGTCTGGGAGCCACCAGCTCTGAGATGAATGTTTCTTTTTCAAAGAGAGGAAATAAAGGTGTAGCCTAATGTAAGGGAGGATAAATATGCAATGAATCCCCAAAGTGAGAAAACACTTTTTTAAGATCTCTTCATGAATATCCTGCAAATGAATTTGTAGCATAATTTAGGCAATTGGTTGTTTATATAAAGATAGATGGGCATTTGAATTTGAAACCAGGAACATTTATCAGAGTACCCCAGGTATATGCCTATTGATAATCTGTACTTAAAATCATTGTATTAAAATGAAACACTGGGAAAAGAATACTGGGATGAAGTAAAAGCATACACAAAATTAAATACTTTATCAAATCATGAGGGTAATAAGTAATTTTCAAAATTAACAAATCAAGAAATGGAAATGAAAGCCTATAATTGTGAATTATGGGGATACCTTCCAGAAGAACAAAAATCAATATATGTACAAAAAAAGTTGTCTGTAAGCAATAAGTGTAAGAATGGATGACATTGGAAGTTTACATTCTTGCATAAGACCCCCAATTCTATTTGATTTTTTATCATGTGGCTGCATTATTATAATCACAAAAAAATAAAATAAAAGCAGTCTTAATGATGCATAAAGTGTGCTAAAAAGGCAACTGTGAAACTTAGAACCAAGATGTTTTAAATTTGAAGGGCTGAGGAGAGAAAAGACCAGCTTAGCACAATGGAAAGTTCTTTGCTATTATCATAAAAATGAATTAAATTAAATTAAAATAAAGGAAAGAAATGAGTGACTAAAACAGATGAACGTCATCATCTTTTATAACAATGGTAACACATCTATACAGAGAAATCTATATATGTTAACTCAGTTGATCATGTGTGAGAAATCTTAATATATTCACTAGGTACATAGTCACTGGCCTAGATATCGATTTCACACTGCCCCTTTTCCAGAAGAATCTTAACTTCAGCACCCTATGTAGAAGAGATCTTTGGTCCAAATTTTTGTGCCAAATCTTTGTGCCAAGAAGCATGTCTAGGTTGATGGGTGTTTGTGAGTGTTATATCTGAGAGACCATGGTAGTCAGGGTTGCCATGGGGAGGAGAGCAAAAAGAGTTATACTTTATCTTTTTGACTGATTGCAAGGTTCAACGAATACATCAACAACACTCTCCACAGAGTTCCAAAGTGATATTTAAACACACCGAAAGTTGAGGTTTACTGTGCTGAAGTACCATTTAAGATTCTGACATAGGCCTGGCTGGTTTGGTTCAGTAGATAGACCATCGGCCTGTGGGCTGAAGGGTTCCAGGTTCAATTCCAGTCAAAGGCATGTACCTTGGTTGCAGGCTCTATGCTCAGCCCTGATCAGGGTGCACATGGAAGGCAATCAGTTGATGTATGTCTCTCATATCGATGTTTCTTTCTCTCTGTTTTTCCCTCTCCCTCAACTCTCTAAAGATCAATGGAAAAATATCCTTGGGTGAGAATTAACAACAACAAAAACAACAACAAACACAAGAATCTAATTTGGGAAAATAGTGTGGCATAGTCCCTTTACTTGACATCAGCATCTGAGTCTTCTCTTTGACTACTTCAAAGGTTCATGAAACCTTGACCGGTTTGGTCCAGTGGTTAGAGCGTTAGCCAGGAGGCTGAAGGGTTACAGGTTTGATTCCAATCAGGGGCATGTGCCTTGGTTATAGGTATAGTCCCAGCAGGGGGTGTGCAGAAGGCAGCTGATTGGTGTTTCTCCCTCATCTATGTTTCTAACTCTCCGGCCCTCTCCCTTCCTCTCGGTAAAAAATCAATAAATTTTTTTAAAGGTTCATGAAAATTAATATAGTAGAAATTTCTTCTAAAAACACAATATATCCCTGTTTCTGAGATTCCTATTAAGCTTTCTGGGATATAAAGAAAAATTATTAGGTCACTACTTACAAAATTATCATAATTAGTTCACACATATTATGGCATTTTCTTTAAATTAAGAAGAAATATGGGGTTTCTAATTATTTATAATTATTGTTATAGAATTTTTGCCCAACTTTGATGAATACCTTTCCTTTAGATACTGAAGTGGTTTTCCACCAGAAATACAATGAGATAAAGAGTCATATACTATTCGAAATGAAAGTAAATTAAGGTCTTCTTACTAGACACTTGTTTAAATCTGACAGGATCATTTGCTGCTATTGCTCCTCAGGTTTATAAGTACTTACAATTCAAGGCTATTTACTTAGGTAATATCCAATCTGACTCTTCCTTTTTCTTTACTGATAAAAAAAGAATTTACTGATCTTAGGAGGCAAAGATAAAAATATGCTGAGCTGCTTCAAGAACTTAGATGGTGAAGTGTTTACCAAGTATCTATTTAAGATATCAAGGTTCCTCTGAATTGCAGCAAAGGCATTTATTTAACAGACATTTTATAGAAGTAATCATGTAAGTCTGAAAACTGGCTATTTATTGTTTCATTTGCATCAAAATCTTTACCAATAAAATGATTCTGTTTTAAACTAAATAAAAATTTTTGTATAAATAGAGAAACACTCAAAATCACAATTAAAAAATACCTAAAGATATACACTTCAATGTCCTTTGTAATTAACCCCTTCTTAATACATGAGTCATTTTATACTTATTTCAGCCTCCTGATAAATGACACAAAATTTAAAGGCCAATTAGAATGTAATAGTTACACTATTAACAAGGACTATATCATAAATGTTTACTACTTACAACACTCATCTTTTTTATTAGAATATATTAAAATATTTTTAAAATATTTGTTAAGTGCTAATTCAGACTTCTGGTTGCATTTAGAATCAAGTAGTATTACATGGCAATATTCTCATTAAAGTATTTGTGAAAATACTAAGAATATGAAAAACCATAATAGTAGTAACATTTCAAGCAAAAAATCCATTTCAGATTTTGGAGGTGTGTTTTCTCACTGTGAGAGCCATAGAGCTGAAATGGAGATTATAGTAAACAGCTATAGTGTTTAATTTTATATGTCAACTTGATTTGGCCATGAGATGCCCAGATATTTGGTTAAACATTATTCTGGGTATTTCTGGGAGGATGTTTTCAAATGACATGAGCATTTTAATCAAGGGACTGAACAAAGCAGATTAGTCTCCTTAATATCAGTGGGCCCCATGTCATGACATGAAGGCTGAATAAAACAGAAGACTGCGGAAAAAGACATCCTGAGAAGAGAATTCTTCCTGTCTGCTGGCCTTCAAACTGGGGCACTGGCTTTTTCCTTCCTTCTGGGTCAAACAGAAACATTATCATTTTCTGGGTCTTGAGTAGACCGTCATCAACCTGGAACCTACATCACTGTCTCTCTTCTCAGACCGTTGGACTCAGACTGGAATTAAACTATTGGTTTTCCTAGTCTCCAGCTCACCAATTCACCCAGTAGATCTTGGGATTTACCCAACTCCACAATCACATGAGCCACTTCCTTATAATAAATTATATGTATAATATATGAAATATATTTACAAATATAACATATAAATATATATTTAAAGTTATTTTATATATTTACATTATATATTTTAATCTGTTCTATCGATCATCTACCTATCTACCTATTATCATCATCTATTCATTCAGATTCTTGAGAAACCTGATTAGTACAGCTGTATACACTTACAGTTGAGTTGCGGTGAGAAGGATAAAAAGATTTTTAGTTTAAGAAAGTTTGGAGAGCCATGATCAAATTGACTTTCTTCCACTTATGACATAATGCTCTTTGGAAATCCAATATTACTTACCATCATTATGTTTTCAATAAGTAAGTTATTTTTACATTCATTCTAGAACTACAATTTCTAAGCATGTGAGAAAATAAAACTCACTAGCTCTGTCACTAGGAGAAATAGTTAATATTACTACTAATGAAATTTTGAAACTATAATTACAAGCCTTCCCCAAAAGAAATATCTGGGACAAATGGTTTCACACATAAATCCTATAAAAATATTAAGAAAGGAAATCTATTGATCTTAGGCAAGTTCTTTAAAAAAATAGAAAAAAATATGTAATATATATTGTATTAGTCATCTATTGCTTCATAAAACATGCCAAAACGTAGTAATTTGAAACAACAAACTAATTATTTCACAGTTTTGAGGGCTGTGTATGTGGGTGGGGGGAGGGAGTTTAGCTGGGTCCTTTGGCTCAAGGTCTCTCTCCAAGGCTGCAAAGAATGTAGATTTGCTATTAACTGAGGGAGAAGGTGGGGAAAATTAGGGCATCAGCTTGAACATTTTACCTTTGAGATGTTTATTGAACATCCAGGTGAAGATTTAAAGTAGCCTGTTGGATGTTTGGGTCTGGGGTTCAGGGAAAAGGTCTGAGCCAGAGATATAACAGCTTGAGGCTAGGAAAAACCACCTGTGAATGAGTGTGGACTGGAAAGATATGGGGCTGATCACTGGGGCACTCCAGGTGAAGAAGTCCAATGAATGAGGAGGAACCTAGATGGAAATTCCACAGGGCAACCAGAGAGCTGGAGGGAAAACAGCAGACAGGGGCCAGAAGTCTAGAGGGGGACTAATCAACTGACTGAAAGCTGCTAAAAGATAAGGAAGATGAAGATGGTATGCCTCTTACCTGCCCATGTTAAGAATATATTTTGTATCAACTTAAATTTGGACAGTAATATTGTTTTAAAAAGTAATAAATAAACAAAAACTAAGGGTTTCAAATCATCATAGAAATTGAATAAGTCATTAATAATTTTACCACACCTCTACTATAAAAAATATCCACCAGGCTCAGGAAATTCTTTGAAATCTCATAGAAACATATAATCCTGCTCTATTAGAAGGCTTTTCAGATCATTTTATAATGCTAATGTTACTCTGATTCAAAACCACACCAAGGACGATATCTAAGTATTTTCCAAGTGACCAAAATTATATGCCAGTATTATGTAAAAATTGGTGCAATATATCTAAATAAAATAGAGAAGATTTTAATGCAGCAATGCATTCAAAATAATCCAAGAACCATTTATCTCAAATTGCAAGAATGACTTAATTTTGATAAATCTATTAAAGCAATTCATTATCAAATTAAGAAGGAAAACAAATACATGAGAAAAAGTGTTAACAAAGTACTAGAATTTTTAATGACTTAATAAGAAATATCTAAATTAAACTGATGAAATATATTATATTTGATGATGAAGTATTCTTAAAGTCAGTGAAAAGAAAAACAGAAAAAACAAAAAAAGTTAGTTCTATTGTTTTCATTCCTAGTCCTCATTTTACTGGAAGGTTGAGCAAGTCAAGTAAAATAAGGCAGAGAGAAAATTGTCATTATTCACAACTAATAAAATTGTATACAAATCAAGGAGCTTCTGGAAACTATTGCAACTATTAGAAGATAGAAAACTTGATTTTAAATAGTCACTGAAGAGTAAATGATAAAAAATATTCAAGGCAATGAAGAAAAAATTTGAGCAAGAGTTTTTTATGGCATATCACTATTAATTAAAGTAAAAAATAATTTAAAATACCATGACATGTTGCAGAGTTAGATGAACAGATCAAAGAGATGCAACAGAGAACTTAGATATAAGCCCGTGTATATTTGGGAACCAGGTAATTAGGGAAGAAGTATATCATATTAGAGAAGGATACAGATCCCTTAAAAATAGCATTGTGAGAATTGGATAGCCATTTGGGAAAAAAAATTTCCTAACTCATTCTATATAAAATATTAAAATGTCTCACTCTTATACAAATATAACAAATATTGTAAACTTAGCATACAGAAAGATTTCTCAAATAAATCAACAAACACAAACTACATGTATAGATATGTACAAATATGTATAGTTTAAATCTTTAAAACTATTGTTAGCAAAAGTGTCATAAACAGTAGAAATACAAGTGACAGATTTTCCAAGATATTTATACACACATGCAATAGAACATTTTAAATCAGAATAAACAAAGAACTCCTAAAACTTAACCAAAGCAAATCAATTTATTTACAAAATGGAGCGAGATTTTGAACAACCAATATATATAAGAAGAACCTCAAAGGTTGATACACATATTAAAAGATGCTCTATTACACTGTTAAGTTGTATTATATAAATTAGGTTAACAATAATTCATAATTTATCTTCTTTAAGACTGAAAAAAGGTTTTAAAAATTGATAATGCTAGTTGCTGACAAGTATGTATGCAAAGAAGCATGTTACTCGAGATTGTTAACTATAACCACTATGAAACTCAATTTGACAAAATAATAAAATTGAAGATGCTCATATCTATACTAATAAAAGGGTAATATGTAAATTGTTCAGGACATCCTCACAATAATGGCCAAACAGCAGGCTGCATGGGATGACCAGGCCAGCAGGGGGGGCACTGAAGTGGACAAGGTAGGCAGAGGGGGTGCTGAGGGGTGACCAGGTTGCCGGGGGGTGGGGGCAATTGGGAGTGACAAGGCCAGCAGGGGTTGCAGTTTGGGGCAAACAGGCCAGCAGGGGAGCAGTTGGAGGCAACCAGGCCAGCAAGAGGGGTTGGGGGAAGTTATGGACAATCAGGCTGGCATGCAGAAGCTGTTAGGGGTGATCAAGCTGGCAGAGGGGGGAAGTTTGGGGTGATCAGGCAGGCAGGCAAGTGAATAGTTAGGAGCCAGCAGTCCTGGACATCCACTGAGGGGTCCCAGATTGGAGACGGTGCAGGCTGGGCTGAGGGGACTGCCTCATACATGAATTTCGTGCACCAGGCCTCTAGTTTTATTCTAATATCCATCAATGTTTTCTGTATATGGTGCTTTACAAAATCTTTTAGAAGTTCTCCTGGAAACAATTATAATTTGCTGGAATTGCTGAATCAAATGGTAATTTATGTGTAACCTATGTGAATTTCCCTCAGTATGGAGATAAATAAATTAATTCTAGTGTATTACTGTGATAAAAATATATATAGAAGGGTTTTTGTTGTTGTTGTTTTTAATAAAGTCAGCCATGGAAAGAGCTAAAGAACATAAAGTAGTGTTTAAAAAACAAATTTGAAACATATTTAATAAAATTATTTAGATTTTCATAAATTTTCTAAAAAGTTTTATATATCTATATTGAATTTCTAGTAAAAGTTCATAAATCCAAATATAGTGGAGTAGTTCCTGTAGATTGGAAGGAAGAGCATATGCAAAAGCCATGGTAAATCAAAGATATTTTCTAATGACTGCAACAAGATGCCTTTGACAGAGGACCAGAAGTAAGCTTAAAGGAACATGAGATAAGATTGACATGAGGGTGTAGGAGGTTGTAGACCATGTTAAAGAATTTTGAACAAATGGAATCTGAATTGCAAAATACAATCACAAAAAAATGCGTTCATTTTATTGTTTTAAATTAAAACGTGATACATTTTATGTATATTTTTAATTTTTAATTTTAATAAAATGTATCATGTTGATCATATTAAGCATCCTTCTTAAGGGCATTAATATCACCACTATCCATCACCAGAACTTTGTTATCGCTTCCAAAACTCAAATTCTTTACTCATTAAATATTATCTCTACACTCTCCTACCCAGCCCTGGCATCTCTGGTAATCACTATTCTGCTTCTTGTCTCTATGAATTTGACAAGCTTAGATGCCTCATACAAGTGGACTCATACAATACTTGTCCTTTTGTGTCTGGCTGATTCAATTGAGTATAATGTACATATTTGAAATTCTCTCATATTGTAACATGCATCAAAATTTCATGATTTTTTAAGGTTATAAAATATTTCAGTGTATATATAGGCCACATTTGTTATTCTACTCATTCACTGAGGGACATCCTTGTTGTTTGTACCTTTTTTGTTATTGTGAATAATGTTGATATAAATATTGATGTACAAATATCTCTTCAAGTCTCTGCTTTCAGTTATCTTTTATTCATACCCAGAAGTGGAATTGCTGAATAAAATGGTAATTATGTTTTGCATAACCAACATAACTTTTGCCAGAGTCTCTATACAATTTTAGATTCCCACCAATAATACAGTTTCAAATTTTTTTCTTCTTTTTTTAAAATTAATCCTCACCTGAGGACATTCATAGAGAGAGGAAGAGGCGGAGACAGGAAAACATCAATGCAAGAGAGAAACATCTACAAATTACCTTCAATACATGTCCTGACCAGAATCGAACCAGCAACCTTTCAGTGCACAAGACGACACTTAAGCAACTGAGCCACTCCAGCCAGGAAAAAGTTCCGATTTCTTCACATCTTAATTGGCATTTCGTTTTAATAACAGCCATTTCAGTGAGTATGAGGTGATATCTTATTATGATTCTGATTTGCATTTTCCTAAAGAGTAGTGATGTTGAGCATCTTTTCATCTATATAGATAAAAGGTGAAGTGACCAGCAGAGCAGGTAGGTATGATGCGCACTGACCACCAGATGCTTAACGTAGGAGCGGCTAAGCTACAGTGATTTAGCAATGGTGATTTGGCAGCAGTGGTTCTTGGGTGACACACCCTGGAACCAGAGAGGAGGGAGCCCGAGTCTTCAAGGGGCTGTGTGATTCCACCTCAGCAGTGGATTATGGATTCCCCTATTGGTCCTAGATTTGGTTTACTGCTGAGCTGTGGTGACCACAGATGCCCTTTGAGCCGGAGCACCACCACAGGTGTGACTGGCTGGGGAGGGAGTGGGTGAAATCAGCCCATCTAGCCCAGTCCCACTCCGCTTGCCACCTTCTAATTAATTTTCTTTCAGTGTTCACGAATCTGTGCACAGGACCACCAGTGTTAGAATAAAATGAAAGGGAGACTGAAAAGAGCTAAAATTAATGAGGCTTCTGTTCTCCATGTGGCATGGATTAGGTGAGAGTCCCATGAAGAAGGAGTCATTCTCCCTATTTCTGTAGAGAATGCAGCAGCTTTGGGAGATAGCAGGTTCAGCAGGTCTCCTTAGAGAAGCATTAGCTGAGCACAGGAGGAGGGAGGAGGCAGTGCCCTGCTCAGTGGGCATGAAGTCACTCAGTGCAGGCTGACAGGAGATCTCTACGACAGATGGGTATGAGTTCTTTTGTGGCTGGGACAACCAGAAGTAACAATGAAATGCATGAGAGACAATGTTAAGTAATGCAGATGGGAATATCGAGTGCACTTGAGACTGCTCATTGAATTCATGTTTTATCATGGGAATGAATCTGT
This sequence comes from Antrozous pallidus, assembly GCA_027563665.1. Lineage (NCBI taxonomy): Eukaryota > Metazoa > Chordata > Mammalia > Chiroptera > Vespertilionidae > Antrozous > Antrozous pallidus. The sequence continues at coordinate 77,251,077 of CM050508.1, forward strand.
ATGTATACGGGGCAGCATTTAGAGTGGTATTTTAAAAATCTGGCATCAGGATTGGGTCCCGAACATGCAATTGCCTACTGTTTGACTTTATGAAAATCATTTGGCCTTTGTGCATCCTACTTTCTTTTATGTAACATTTGGAGAATCGATAAGATTTTTGGAAAATCTTCAGAACAGTAGAAAGCATGTAAGATATGATTATGCTAAAGTTGACAACTATAAGGAGACATGATCAATCCCAGTGCTCTCTACAACAATGTGGTATTATTTGCTCCAGGAGGTTTAGGGAGTGATATGTCTGCTGCAAGTCTAGTGCCAATCAGAAGTAGACTAAAAATGACTTCCTGCTTTAGGAAGAGTAAAGAGAGTGTGCTTTTTGTCTGAGAATAAAATCTAGAATGTATAGCCTGACAAAAATTGAGATTTATATTTCTTAATGTGAATTGCTGACTCCACTACATGAGACATTTGGGGGGGGGGAGAAGGTGAGTGGACCAAGCAACATATTGCCAGGACAATCAAAAATTATTTCAGAAAATCCAACTGCTATTTCTTTCAATGCTTTTAAGTCCCCAAATGAGTAACAAGTTAGAATTGGGTATTCTGCACGTCACATCACCTCAACATCTCCAATATGCATATAAATGAAAGTTAGATAACCAGCAATATGTGAAACTAAACCTGACATGCCCAGAGGAAGCCAAGGATACAAGTCTGTCATTAGGATTACAACACCAACAGGTCTCTGACAACTGATGACAACGAAAAAAGACTGTTGCCTTGAACAGGACAGGAAGACTCAATACCACAATTTTTTTTTCAGAACCAAAGAAATGTCAGAAATTAGTATTATCAAAAAGCTTAACTATATGGTAGAGCAAAATGGGCCAGCTTTATTCTATTTGATTCATGTTTTTTAAAGGCCCAGTTTTCTTAGTCTCGATTGATGGTGGATTTTGCTCTTTAAAAGGATTGTTGATATCAGGTTCTTATCAGAAGAAGTGCTATGGGTAGAAATGTGAATTGTGAGTATTCTACATTGGTTTATGCTTTGTTGCTCTTTTGGAAAAAAAAAAGTACTTTACTTGCATTATCTGTTGTTATGGTCATCAAACAAACAGTTATAATTTATCAGAACTATACATGTAATAAGGATTTAAAATATTTAAATGCTTTTTAAAAATATCATCTGTGAGAGTGTGTGTTTGGGAAAAGACTTAACAGGAAGAGTAGTGCTGGAGAGTAGGTAGGTAGGAAAGATGTCAAAGACTCAGCTATATGATTCAGCAAACATGCTGTGTACCCAATATGTGCTGGGCAGTATTCTAGAATCCAAAGATTCCTGTCCTTGTTCATCTTAAATATAGCTGGGGAATACTAAAAAAGTCAAACAAATAAAATAAATAAGCAAAGAAAATAAGATCACAGTTTGGAATGCCAAAAGTATAATTGTGGGAGTGGCTACTTTAAATAAAGTGTTCAAGGTAGGCATCATGGGCATGGTGACAGTTGTGCAAATACCTCAAAGAAGTGGGGGAATTAGCCATATTGGGTTGGTCGGTAAAGAAATTTGCTGGCAGAGTGTCCAAAGGCCCTGAGACAGGATTGTGTCCAGTGTGCTCTAGAATCAGCAAAGGATAGAGCCATGGAGCAGGAGCGTGAAGAGGAGCAGGAGAAGAGAAGAAAAAGGTAGGGGCAGAGGAGGGTAAGGATTGGGGAAGGGCTCCTAGGACTTTCGAAGGGTGTGCTAAGACCTAGAGCTGGGAAAGTCTCTAGCACAGATCTGCCTTGCATGTAAGAATTACTCTGGCAGCTATGTGAAGGATTCACTATGGAGCAAGGAGAGGAGCAAGGAGACTTTGCAGCTCACACCAGAAGGGAGAGAGGACTAGGAATGATGCACTTTCTGAGGTTTATGAGGTGAGCCCAGAAAAACAATACTTGAAACCTGACTGAAATAAAAATAAAAATCAAGATAAATGGTGATTTATTTTTGGAACAGAAGGCCTGGGGAAACAATTTTGCTTTCCTTTTCATAATGTTTCTTCCTTTCACGCTGGAAACTTTTATTTTCAGCTTGAAAAATCATTACTAATTTGGAGGAAAGATGCAGATCATCCATAAACTTTCAATGGATGCCCTTGTATTCACAGAGCACGGCCCCTGTTGCCCTGCAGCTAATAGCAGGATGCATAATGCACAATGCACTCCATGCCTTACATAAACACACATAAAACTTTAGCAGTTAAGAGGATGAAGCTATTAAAGAAAATGTGGGTGTAAAACAGTTTTGCAAAGATTTAAAAAATTTGAGCCAGGGGCTTTTTCTAAAAGAACAGATTGGATTCTGATTAGAGATGGGAAGAAATGATTGCTGGAATATTCATTTCAATATCTTGTGAATCTGTCCAACTTAGCTAGAAAGAGAAACAAATTGTGATCACATATTTCCTTTAAGTTCATAATTATTTTTCTACATTTGCAGCCACATTCTGCAGCATAGATAGATTTTGCTTTTGTGGTTGGTGCATTTTTTAACCAGTTTGCATCTTCTATTTAGTTTTTCATAATTTTATTTTGAAGCTCATGGAGCTATGATTTAAATGGTGAAAAAAATGAGTATAAAAAGATAAGAACATATTCTGTGTAATAATTTTCTGACTTCTTCCTCTTTGGGCAATCATTCGTTTGACCTCGCTGATTATCAGGCAACTATTATTGAGAATGGTAGACAGACACGGACTTTTGATTAATCAACATGCTTTATTTAAGATTAGTATACTTGTAGGTTGCATATTGACATTTCAGAATAGTCTGTTTTCTAAGTAGAAGGATTTTTAAAGATATATATTTCATTAATTTTTTAAGATAGGGTGGGAGAGGGATAGAGTTACATTCAGAGAGAAACATTGATCAGCTGCATCCTGTACACCCTACTGAGTATGTGCCCGAAACCAAAGTACACATCCTTGACCAGAATCAAACTTGGTACCCTTGAGTCCACAGGCCGAAGCTGGATCCACTGAGCCAAACCGGTTAGGACAAAGTAGAGGAATTTCTGAACACTCTTTATGACACAAAAGCCCAGATGCCATATTTTGGGATACATATTTTAGCTTTGATTAAAGTAAGAGTATATTGAATTTTTGAAATTGCAGTGTTCAGCTTTCTTTCTATGCTTTTGAAATTACTGAAAATGGCAATATATCTTTTCCCCCAAAACCCCTGCAAGCTTGCCTGGGAGAGCTGGGTGCAAAGCCTGGATACAAAAAAATAAGCAAAACAAGGTATTTCTTCACTTTTTTTTCCTTTATTTTCTCCTAAGGATATGCTTTCATTGATTTTTTTAGAGAGAGGGAGGGAGGAGAAGAGGGAGGGCGAGAGGGAGAAAGAGAAAGAGAGAGAGAGAGAGAGAGAGAGAGAGAGAGAGAGAGAGGTGAGAAACATTGATTATTTGCCTTCCATACATGCCCCAAATCTAAAATTGAACCCACAACCTATGTATGTGTCCTGACTGGAAATTGAACCTGCAACTAAGCTCCCCAACTAAGGCTGTCCCTCACTTTTGAGTGATAAAATTTGCTGGGTATGCCATTCTACTTTGCTTAATCATTCAGCACTTTGAATATCTCCACTGTCCCCTGCTTGCATGTTGGATGTAACTCTGCTCCTTGTCCCTCTATCCTCTATCCATCCCCTGAAACCTGGCTTTTTTTCCCAAGGTTTTTCTCTTTATTAATTATTTGAAGTTTTATATAGTGTATCTAGTTATAATTTTCAAATTAAACTTATCAAGCTTCTAATTCTTTATATATCCTGGATCTGTGGTTTTGTTTGTCATTCATTTTTGAAAATACTTTGACATTTTTTTCTGTTTCTTTCTTCACTTTCTGGCACATCATTGCATGTATGATGCATCTTTGATATTGTCCCAGAGTTCCCTTGCCTTTTTTCTTCCTTTTTCTCTTTGCTTTTTAGTTTAAGTTTCTATTAACCTCTCCTTAAATTCACTGATTATTTCCTTGGTGAAATCCAATCTACTTACAAGTATATCAAAGCTTCTTCATTTCTATTATATTGTATTTTTGTTTGATTTTTCTTATTTTTAGTTTAATTATAGCTGACAGAATATTTTATTAGTTTTGGGTGTATAACATAGTGGTTAGATATTTATATAACTTATAAAATGAATCATGCACCCACCTGACACCATATGTAGTAATTATAATATCTATTACATTACTTTTTATTTCTAAAATTGTCTTTTTACTTTTTCTTAAAGTTTCTATCTCTCTGTTTTTATTATGCATCTGTTCTTCCATGTTGCCCACTTTTTTCATGAGATCTCTTAGAGTTTAATCATGATTTTCTAAAAATAATTTCAAGTCTCACCTGTGCTGCATGACTCAGTGGTTGAGTGTCATCAACTCAGGAACTAGGAAGTCACTGTTCAATTTCTGGTCAAGGCAAAAGCCTGGTTTGAAGACTCAGTCCCCATTAGGGGGCATGCAGGAGGCAGATGATCAATGATTCTCTCATAATTGATGCTTCTACCTTTCTATCCCTCTCCATTTCTCTTTGAAATCAATAAAAATATATTTTTTTAAAAAATTCCAAGTCTCATAATTCGAATATCTCAGCCATAGCTTGAAAGGGCAGAGCGGGACTGACTCCACTTTGTACCGTGTCCTCCATCTTGTGTAACTGTGTCCCCTCTTCCTAGAAAAACCACAAGCCAAGGATTAATTGAAACCGCATTGACCAAACAGTAAATTAATCTCCTCCTAGACACTGCAGAGCATGAAAGCCAATGAATGTCAGCCGAGTTTGAAGAAAAGAGTTTACATAAAGAAAAAGGGGGAATTGTGAGAATAAACAAGCCATCTTTTCTGTCAAAGGACAATTTAGACAGCAGCCATTTTGGACTGTGTGACTTGGCCACATGATGTGTAAACTTACCAGGTAGATGCCATCTTGAAATCACAAAGACCAACTCCTCCCTTTGAATTAGCCAATCACGACAGACTGTGTGCCTGAGCTCCAATCAAGAGCAAAGGACAGGTCACGTGCGTCAGGGATTATTTGCTTCACTAGCCCAGCCCTTACCCAACCAATTGGAGTTGGCCAACTCAGAGGTCTGAGTATGCCCCCCACCTCCCAACCTCTACCCCTATAAAATCATTGTGCTTTTGAAACTCACCCTCTTTTGTATCCTGCCACTGCGTGGGTGGAGGCAGAGAGCCAAGCCAGCTTGTAATACAGAAGAACTTTGTTTTTTCATCGGACTCAGCTCCCTGATGGTCTTAGGGGAGCTTGAAATATGGGCTGATGCTTGCATTATCTCTTCACAGTTTTCTTAGTCTTTTAGCATAACTTATAATCTGTGTTTGAAATTCATACGTGATGTACTGAGTAAAAGAAACTGGAGGAAAATAACTTTAGAGGAGATTTATGTATCTCTGGCTAGGAATTAGACCATGTTTACTGTTTGCTGTAGCTTCGGTATCAGAAGCTAAAATCCCCCTCAGAGTCCTCGTTTTTGTCTCTATTATCTTTGGGTTTCCCTAGCAACCCTTTGTTAAAAAGGGTCTGAGGGTTGCAGTCTTTCAACTCTAATCCTGTTATTAGAAACCCTATGTGATGGTTAGGATGGGGAGAGGAACTATCTATAATCATATGCTTAGATCCCAGCACTCTAGGCAGCTGTGACCCTGGACTGTGACCTTCACAAGAGCTTCTCAGTCACCCGCTGCCCATGAGGAGAAGGAAAACTAGAAGGGATGCGATTGTGCCTGGCCGGTGTGGCTCAGTTGGTTGAGGGTCCTCCAGTGCTCTGAAAGGTTTCTGGTTCAATTTGGGATCAAGGCACATGCCCAGATTTCAGGATTAATCCTGGGCTGGGGTGTGTGCTGGAGCCAGCCAATTGATATTTCTCTCTCATATTAATATTTCCATCTCTTTCCCTTCCTCCCTTCCTCTTTCTTTTTCCAAAAGGAAAAAAAAAAGATGGGAGGGGTAAGGGGTGGGCTGCAGTTGGGTATTTCCCTTCCTCTAGGATGGCTAGTCTTTGGTAAAACCTAATAGTTTACTCAACAGCATGTCACATATCTGAAATCTTTCAAAGATTCTTCTTCCTGGAATTTATATTCTTATTTTTCAAGGTTTTGTTTCTGAGTTTATTATGTTAAATTGGAAATACCTCTATCTTGGTACTTTGTCCACACGTCGTCCTCATGAAATTGTTAGGATTTCTTAATTAGTATAAGAGCTTAGTGAACTTTCTATCACTGAATGAAAGTATTACATTGGAGTTCTTCTGAAGAATTACTGCAAAACAAATTCTTCTAGTGTTAATGATTGCTTTGTGACAGACTTCAGCAGTTGTTAGGAGGGACTTATATGTCAAGGTAAGTGTAACTACAGAAGAATTCCATATTATTAGGTATTGACTGATAATTACAATTGTTATCACAGCATGGAATTATTTTTAGGTGATGAAAAAATTGTCTTTGAAAGCCATAAGCTTTGTGAATCCCAGTAATACATTTAAGTAAAATGTACATGTGCAGTTGAGATAATCTATTAACTAAACAGCTTAAACTAAAAATATGAAATTTAAGCAATATAAAATTAAACAGAAACAAAATAACTCTCCAATGAAAATGAGACAGGTTTGTCAAGAATCATGTGTGATTATAAATTGTATGATGCAATTTTAATAAAGTTTGAAATATTTACTGTGATGTTTTAACTCTTTTTAATGGTGGTTGCAATTGCTGTGTGTTTGGAAGAGTTCCTGAAGTCAGTATCATGAGTGAAACAAAAATATTTTATTTATTTTTAATATTACTATAGCACCGTTCAATAGAATAACTCATTTCCCCTTCTTACCATTTTCCTAAGCTCTTTGTTATCACTTTTCTCTTTCATTATTATGATTTTACTAGAGGCCTGGCATGTATTCATGCACACTGAAAGGAAAGTATTTAGAAGAAATATTTTAATATCACTATTCGCCCTTTCTCTATAATAGAAGTGTCAAACAAATTCACAATCAACAATGACAGATCAAAACACACGCATGCGATTGTGCATGCAATTGGTGCAGCGAGAGCCATATATATATATATTCTGCCCCTTCTTATTTAACTTCCTCACTTAAAAGTTCTTTTTCTTTAATTAAAATTTTGCACAATCTTTGGCTGACTCTTTTCTTCAAGTAGGGATGAAGTTTGTCTTTGGTATACCAGTGGTTAACAAACTGCAGCTCAAGAGCCACATACATTTCTCGAGCCGCGATTTCCCACTCTGTTGACTGATGAGTTTGTGGACCACTGACCTGGACTCTCAATTCCAATAATTACAGGCTGTTGTTGTTCCTTGTGAGTAAGCCCCATAGGCAATTGATGGAATAACTTAGAGCAACAGCCAGATTACGGAGCCTCAGTAATGCTAGTCTGAATGGATTTCAAACTTGGTTCTTTGTTACCTCTTCGCTTTGGAAATGGTGTTCCACCCAACTGATCATCTCAAAATATTTTTCTTTTGTTTATTTACACTTAAAGGACACTTCCAATAAACTTCAGAGAGACTATGCTCTTACATGAAATAGGAATACTCTAACATGTTTTTAGGATATAAGAAGAAGATAAATCCTCATTTAAAAAATAACACAGTAGGGTTTCTAACAAAAAAAAATGTTTAATCTTATTTACTTCTAAATATTCACTCTTAAACAGTAGTGCATGCCCTCTTACACCATGCAATCTGGTGTCCCAACTGTAGATTAAATAAAGTACTCCAGAGAATTTTACTTGTAGGATATCTTACCTCTCAAGTAATTAATATACAGTATTTTGCTGCTAAAAGGGACTACCTGCATAGTATACATAAATGTAATGAAATCTCCATTATCAATGTTAATCAGGAAAACAATGGCATGAAATATCTCAAAAGATTATTAATAAAACTTTATTTGTATTGGTCTTAGAAGAGGGTTTTGAATTTGCACTTGATGTGTGTGTGTGTGTGTCTAAAATTCTGGTCAATCACTTAATCTTATATCAAATCATTTTGATGAAGAAGTAGAGATAACTAGATAAGGTTTGATCAGGACCATTTCTTGTTTTCAATCTCCATCAAGATAGAGGCAAACTTGCTGCCCAGAAAAAAAAAAGAAAGAAAATAAAAAGTAGAAACAGAACTAAAACATAAAGAGAAGGGAAAATGTAATGCTCAATAATGCCTCCTCTCTTAAACTGCAGCATTATCTTCATTTGTCTCAAGAGTTAGATAGCATAAGAGGTAGCTAATTAAGTATTTGTGTTTCTCAGGTTCACTGCTGAATGGAAAGATTGAGAGAAGGGAAGATAACAAGCCAAATAAGAGTCAGGGGAAAAAAAACATCATGGAAAAAATCAATCAAAAATATTATTATGTATTATCAAAACTTGACTTTTCATTTGTATTTATAAAAGGGAAACCTTTGCAGATTCAGTGTACTTGGTTAAATGCCTACTGTGCAAAAAACAAGCTCTGTACCAGGTGATCATCATAATATTTATACCATTCACATTTCATTTCAATTGCTCTCATAAGTCTTGGGCAAAACATAACATATAAATTTGTGAAGACTTTTTGTATTCTTTTATGCTATTAAAATAAATTTTATTAACAATTGTCAAACCAACTTCCACCCTTCTTGTGAAGAGATGAGCATCCTTTTGTATGATACCTGTCCTCATAGCAGAGGGTTTCTCATTTTTCTTTCTTCTTAAACAAAGAGAAGGGAAATAGTTTGCTACTTATCAGGTTTTATTTCCTTTTTTTAAGTATAAAAAGAATGGAAATTTACTCATGAGACAAGGAAATAACAACTTTTTGAACAGCCTTTACTATACCTCTGTAATTATGTCCTCTATTTTCATCCTGGTTGCTTAATTTAGGTTTTTAAATATTTTTTTTAGTAAAATGTTCTACAAATTATTTTTATAAAATTTTTTTATCGATTTCAAAGAGAGGAAGGAAGAGGGAGAGATATAAGACATAGCAATGATGAGAGAGAATCATTGATTGGCTGCCTCCTGCATGTACCCTAATGAGGACTGAGCCTACAACAGGGGAATCAGACAATTACCTCCTGGTTCATGGGGAGACTCCTTAACCACTGGGCCACACCAACTGGGTAATTCAAATTATTTTTAAGAAAAGATAAAAATGATAGCATCACTATCAATTTCACTATTATTTTTTTTGCAAACCAGGAACATGGAGCTGCTCCCCCCCCCAATATGCCTCCTTCAGCGGCCAGGCTGAAGGACCACACCCATGCATAAATTTGTGCACCAGGTCTCTAGTGTAAAATAAAATTTGAACAAATCCATAATTTTAAGTTCTGTTTATGAATTTAACTAACTGATTTGTCAGATTACTGACATTTTTATTGTATTCCCAGATGTTTTGTTTTGTTTAATTTTGATTTGTTTTTTGTTTAATGAAAGCAATCTCTCCTAAAACAAAGGTTGAATGTTTACTCAACTAAGTCCTTAAAAGTCAAAAGGAATTAGAACTATAAATATCATTGGCAGTGAAGAGTCCACAATGAAAATTTAAAATTCCTCTTGCTTATGAGGATTGTAATACAGATCATAAACTAACAAATCTGTATTTATGTAAATTCATTGGAATTATCCTGGCTTGATATCCAGCTACTTGCTTCAGACCAACACAAGCATGTCCTGAATTTCAAGGCAGGTGATTTAGATCCTTCCAATGGTTAGCATTGTGTTTGGGGACATATTACATAGTTTCCTGGATTCCACTTTCTTGTGTGTGATTCTATCGGTATCTCAGGCAGATCTCCTTGCATACCTCAGCTGATTCTGTATGCCTCTTTCATAACATCTGTGACCTTTCACTTCTAAGGATCTATACCACTGCTGCTCCTCACTAGACAGGATACTTTATGCTGGAAAAATTCAGAGTCAAGATTGTGTGGGAATGAACATGTCCCTACAGTGGCTCTTAGCCAATGACTAAAAGCCTCCTTCATGCAGGAGTGTGCAGACTCAGCCCCTTTCTTCCCAATTGGAATAGATTAAGTGTTGGGTACACTTTAGAGCTCCCCTCCATGATCAGGCTGAGACTAGGCTTTGCCTGAAGTCAAACCCCTTCAAACCCATTCTTGATTTCTTTGCTGTCCTGCTTCTACTATTTCCTTGCTAGTCCCACTGAGAGCGCTTCCTAATATATCATTCACTGGAACCCAACCCAAGACATCTACCTATAAAATAAGATTCTATACTGAAGTCCTTTTCTCTCCCAATATTCTGTGATTGAAATTATATACACATCATTATATATAATAGAGAGCTAGTGCATGAAATTCATGCATGGGGGTGTCACTCAGCCTGGCCTGCAACCTCTCCAATCTGGGACCACTCGAAGGATGTCCTGCTGCTTGTTTACAGGGATAGGGCCTAAACCTGCAGTCGGACATTCCTCTCTCAATCTGGAACTGCTGGCTCCTAACTGCTCACCTGCCTGCCTGCTTGCCTGATTGCCCCTAACCACTCTGCCTGCCAGCCTGCGTGCCCCCAACTGCGCCCCGCCACCAGCTTGCTCACCCACAAATGCCTCACTGTCAGCCTGATCACCCCCAACTGCCTTGCTTTTCAGTGTCCTTGCCCCGAACTGCCCCCACTGATGGGGTAAGGGACTGAGGGCTGTTTTCAGGGTGAGGGACTCCACTGAGATGCCTGGCCAGCCTAGGTGAGGGGCTGGTGGCTGTTTGTAGGCTGGCCAAGCCCCCCAGCAGGGACCCTCACCCCAGGGGAGTGTGATCAGCCAGGGTGAGGAGCTGAGGACTGTTTTTAGGCTGGCCATGCCCCCTGGTGATTTAGGCTCCCAGTTCCTCCTTTTTTTCTTTTATTTCTTATTTTTCAGCACCTCTTTGAGTGGAGGCCAGGTTTGGCTAGAAGCAGAAATCTGGGATTTATTTATATTCTAATAGAGGCCTGATGCACAAAATTTATGCACAAGGGATGGGGATTGTGTGTCCCACTGGGGATCGGGCCTAAACCACCAGTCAGGCATCCCTCTCACAATCCAAGACTGTTGGTTCCCAACTTCTTACCTGTCTGCCTGTCTGATTGCCCCTAACCACTTCTGCCTGCCAGCCTGATCACCCCTAACTTCTCCCCTGCCAGCCTGATTGATGCCTAACTGCTCCCCTGCCAGCCAGTTTGCCCCTAACTGTCCTCCACTGCAGGACTAGTCACCCCTAATTGCCCTCCCTTTCAGGCCTGGTCCCCCCCCCACCTGCCCTGCCCTGCTGGACTGATTGCCCACAAAAGCACTACCCTGCTGGCCCAGTCATCCCCACCTGCCTTAACCTGAAGGCCTGATTGCCCACAACTGCCCTTTCCTGCTGGCTACCTGGTGGGGGCCATCTTGTGTCCACATGGGGGTAGGATCTTTAACCACATGGGGGAAGCCCTCTTGTGTGTTGGAGTGATGGTCAATCTGCATATTACTCTTTTATTAGGCTAGAGGACTGGTGCATGGGTGGGGGCCAGCTAGTTTGCCCTGAAGAATGTTGCAGATCAGAGTGGGTGGGGGTTCCCTGGGGGTGTGGGGAGGCCTGGGAGAGGGGCCTGTGGTGGTTTGCAGGCAGGCCACACCTCCCAGTGACCCAAGTAGAGGCCCTCGGATCTGGCATTAATTTATATTCTACAATTGAAACTTTGTAGCCTGGAGCAGAGCCAAGCCTTCTGCTCACTCCCTGGAGACAGCCATTGCTGTTGGGACATTTACCTTCTATAATTGAAACTTTGTAGCCTAGAGTGGAGGCCTAGGCCAGCCAGAGCTGCAGAAGCATGGCTTCCTCCATTGCCCGGGCAACCTTAGCCTCTGCTTTCTCCAGCTCCATGGCTGCCGCCATTTGTATTGGGATATATCTTCTATAATTGAAACTTTGTAACATTGAGTGGAGGCCTAGGTGGGCAAGGGCAGGTAGAAAGCTTGACTTCCTCCATTTCCAGGGTAACCCAAGCCTCCCTCCTGCTCTCAGTGGCTGGAGCCATCTTGGTTGGGGTTTATTTGCATAATTTGCTCCTTATTAGCTAATGGTTGTGGCTGTGGTTGGGGCCTGATTAGAGGTATGGTCATTTTGCATATTACTCTTTTATTAGATAGGATCAGTTCATATCAGGATGCTATACTCATCCCTAGTGAACAAAGAGCAGTGACACAACATCTTTCAGTACATTTTATTTCCATAGCATAGAGAAAAGGCTACAATTATAATTGCACCTACCATGATACTCATAAAAATTAAAAGACAACTATTTTGGTAGGCTGTCTGTTGATACTGAATTTTTATTTGAATTCTTTTGAATTTAGAGAAAGTATATATGCAATTACCCAAGGGTGATGCTAAATTACTTGAGGTTGAGGGTACAGAGATTTTCTTTGTAGTTTTCACATGCTGGTTCTCAGGAAGAAAGAAAATAATGATGTACATTTGTGGGTAGCTTTTTCTAGCTTTGTCTTGTCGATTTTGTGTGTGTGTGTGTGTGTGTGTGTGTTTAAAATAAGGGAAAGAATTGCAAGCAATTTGTGATCAGAAAAAGGTGTCAATTACAAAAACGCACAGACACCATAGGTGTGTACACTCATACAGTTATTATCCAAATGCAATATGGAAACATAAGTTGCACTTGTACTGTAAAATAAGGGCAAATTCTCAGAAGTAAGCAGTGATATTTACCAATCTAAGGTATATATGCTCATAGTTCTATGACCCTAATGTTGAGAAATGAAAGAAGAAATATCTATCAATAATTTAGGGACCACATATTTATAATATATACAAGGTATAGGGCATTCTCATACTCTTTCAGTGTTCTTAGGTGTGTCTGAGAATTCTGGGTATTACAATGGTAATCATAATGCTTAATTATAATGAGTTGCATAACATTAATGCAGTTTCTATTTGTTAATTTACAACTCTCTGCCAGGCACTTTATTAATCCCTTTGTGGGTAATGGCTAATCTCATTCTTGAAACAACTTTAGGATATAGATTCTTTTTGCCACATTTTGGTTTAGAGAAATAAATTCACTTATTTGTCACATTTTCTTTTTTTCTGAGCAGTCAACTATATAAGCATTATATGAATCCCTGGTAATCAGTGGTAAAGCATGCTTTTATGGACTTATAGTCTAGTGAATAGATTTGCCCACATAAGGAGTAGTAGATGTGATATGTGAATAGATCTTTCATATGGTAAAACTCATGGTTTTAATCATTATCCTGTAATTTTTTTTAACAAAATAGTAATTGAAATTCTACAAAACACCAGGAATGTGTTTCTAATCTAATGAACCCATGATAAATGTAACCATTCATTTATGAGTTTAGGTGTGTTATTTTCCTCTTAAATCAAAGTGTGATTGAAATGTTAGATTTAAATGCTAGTTAGAGATGAAATGCACAATGTTTATTTTGGAACTTAAATATTGTGCAAAGTTCAGTTTATTCACCCAAGGTGCCACAAAACAGGAAAAAGTGTATGTAGAGCACAGTTCATTCTCAGGTTAGTTCTTCTCATGAAGGCAAGTTACTGCTCATGTGGATTGGATAAATTAGTTTGCTTTCTTTTTTTTAGATAATAAGAAAATTACTTAATCCCTTCTAATTATCTTTTCACATTAGAAATAAATAAAGATTGCCCAGACAGTGTTGCTCAATGGTTGAGCCTCAACCTAGGAATCAAGAGGTAATAGTTCAATTTCAGGTTAGGGAACATTCCCAGATTGCTGACTGTATCCCCAGTAGGGGGCATGCAGGAGGCAGCCAAATAAGAATGTTTATCTCTTATTGAAGGTTCTATCTGTCTATTCCTCTCCCTTTCACTCTCTAAAAATTAATAAAAAACATTTAAAATATTATCTAACAAACAAGGAATATGCTAATTGACCATCACACCCTCACAAGATGGCAACACTCACAGACAATAAAGAGGGAATTTGCTAATTGACTGCCACACCCTCACAAAATGGTGGCGCTCAGTCCCCTCATCCCCACATCATCCAGCCTTAGTCTTCCAATTCCCTGAGCCCCGCTGGGGGGTGGCAGGCATCACGTGCCTCATCCAGCTGGTGTCCTCCAGTCCCCTCATCCCCACTTCACCCAACCAGAATTCCCCAGCCCCCTCAGCCCTGCAGAGGAAGGCAGTTGGGAATAATCAGGCCAGCAGAGGAGCAATTAGGCATCAATCAGGCCAGCAGGAGAGCATTAAGGGGTGATCAGGCTGGCAGACAAAGTGGTTAGGGGAAATCAGGCAGGTAGGCAGGCAATTGGTTAGGAGCCACAGTCCCGGATTGTGAGAGGGATGTTCGATTGCTGGTTTAGGCCTGATCCCACAGGGATCTGTTCACATTTCATATCTACTATTCCTTATGTGGCCAAATCTATTCACTAGACTATAAGCCCATAAAAGCATTATAAACCGGCAGTCAGACATCCCCTGAGGGGTCCCACATTGAATAGGGTGCAGGCTGGGGTGAGAGACAACACATCCTCTCTGACCTCTGTGCATTAATTTTTTGCACCAGGTCTCTAATAAACAAATAAAGATAACAAAGCATATAAAATCAGTTACTGTTAATAATTGAACTGAGGTAATATATGTATAGTTTATAATAAAATAAGGAAATAAGTTAATTCTTCCAATATCATAGTACCTGGTGTATAGTAAATACTATAAGAATAGTAATATTATTTATATATGAAATTACAAAAATATAGTGATGTGTGGTTCTTTGTGTTATTGAAGTCAAATATAAGGAAAAACTATAATCAGGTGAGGCAAGCTAGAAATTCTCACTGTTATGATTTTCTAGTTCTTGCCAGAATTCAACAATATTGATAACTAGAGGCCCAGTGCACAAAATCGTGCATGGGGGCAATTGTGGAGGGGGGTGTGTCCCTCAGCCCAGCCTGCAAAGATGCCAACATTCTTCACCCTGATCTTTAGCCAGAGGCTCCCCTCCTCCCTCCACACAGCCTCTGGGGAGATGCTTGTCCTGGGGCATCCTCAGGGCCCCAGCACACAACGCCCTGTCGGGTACTTGGGGGTTCTGGCTTCCCCATCTGGCATGGTTCCCATTTGCTGCCATGGGAGCAGTGCCTCAGGAGTTACCCCATTGCTGTTTTTTCCATGATCCAAACGTGTAATTTGTGGTCAGTGATTCCAGGTTTTAAATAATTTGTAAGTGTTCGGTTTCTACACAACTTTATAATCTGCTAAGAATTTAAAAATCACGTTCTCTGTTCAGCTATTAATGCTGGGGTCCATATTTAGTTTTATAAGCTTTTCCCTGTTTTTAGTTTTGTTTTGGGTTTTTGGCTCATGAATTTTATTTCTGTTTGTCAACAAGAAATGTAAGAGTGGAATGTTAAGGAATTTCAGTTTAGTTCGTAATGTCAAGAATTTAAAAATTAAAAAGTGGATTGGTTAAAAAAAAAAAAAGAGTGTGTGTGTTTGTGTGGGGGCGGCTTTGGCAATGATTTGATGCTTGTAGTGTGCCAGCAAGAACCACCCCCCGCCAGCCCCTTTGCCTCTCTCCGCGCCCACACAGCTGAGCCCACTGGCTGGGAGCAAGGTACAGATGCTGATCTCTGGCCCCTTTGCCTCTCTCCTTGACTATGCAGCTGGGCCTGCTGGTGGGGGGTGTGGCGCAGACACTGTGCTGGACTGGCCGGGAGCGGGGCACCAGACACTGCACTCCAATCCTTTCGCCTCTCTCCTTCCTGCCCCACCCCACGCTCCTGATTGGCTGGTAGCATAGCAAAGTTATGGTCAAATTTGCATATTACTCTTTTATTAGATAAGATGCTCATGTATATTTTTAACAAACTGAGTACTTTACAAAACATATTGAATAAATATCAACATTTACCTTCAAGTACTTTGTTTTTATTGATAATTTATATCCCAAAGTAATAAAATATTTCTTATTTATAACTGCACTTAGAAAATTCGTATGAATTTTTCAGTAATTGTGAGGAATGGAATAGAAAAGGCAAAGCCTGGAGCTAGTTTTACTAAATATGTAAAAATAGACACATATTTTGTTTTTAATGTGTGTTTTAACTGAAGTGATATACAATCTACTGTCTTTTCCAGTTTGTTTTTATCATTCTTCATATATTATAAATATCTTTCTAAGTCAATAATTATGAATCTACATCACTCTTAATCACTTTTATTATTCATTGCATGGATATTGCAAAATTGATATAAACTTGTTTTCAAATTTGTCTCACCCAAAGTTAATTGATTATATCCATGTATAGAGAAGAATATACCCATTTTCTGACACATCAATTCTAGTATTAGCAATCCTTCAAAAATTAGGCAACACAAGTTATGGAAAAATCAATCTTCTTGTCATTTTAATTGCAAATAGATTGATGACTCTCAGGTTTATTGCTCATTTGTAGTTTATTTTTGTTTTGTTTATAAATTGCCCATTCTTGTTCCTATGTTAATTTTCTTGTGTGATTTGAGAAATTATTTTATTGTTATATGAAACTATATCATTTTCATATTGTTCTTTTATGTAATTTTCTTTTAAATTTTGTTCTATTTTCTCAAATCTGATTTTTAAAAACATTTTAATATTCACCTGAGGATATATTTATTGATTTTTTTTTTGGAGAGAGAGAAAGAAAGAGGAAGAGAAACATTAATGTGAGAAACATCAATCGGTTGGCTCCCATAGGCACCCCAACGAGAGATTGAACCCACCACCTAGGTATGTGGCCTAATAGGGTACCAAAGCCACAGCCTTTTGGTGTATGGGGCAATGCTCCAATCAACTGAGTCACACGGGCGAGGGCTCAAATCTGACTTTTAATTTGTCACATAATTAGTGGTTTCTGGGATGGAACTAATGCATTAAAGAATTAGTGGTTTCTGGGATGGAACTAATGCATTAAAGATACTATAAAAAGCCTGATCGGTGTTGCTTAGTGGCTGGAGCATTAGTCTGTGTACCAGAGGGTCCCAGTTTGATTTCCAGTCAAAAGCATGTACCTGAGTTGCAGGTCCAATCTCTACCCCTGTTTAGGGCGCATGTGGGAGGCAAACAATTAATGTTTCTCTCTTTCTCTCTCCCCCACCCCCACCCCCACTCTCACCTCCCTTCCCTTCCATTCTCTCTAAAAATCAATGGAAAAAATATCCTCACTCCTTGGGTGAGGATTAAAATAAAAAGAGGATACTATATAAACATTCACTTATGTTTAATTCTAACAATTAAATGGTATTTATACCGAAAAATATTAATTTCATTTGGAATTTATTTTGGTGAAATATGTAAATTAATTTTTCCAAATTGATTTTTAATTATTACACCATTTAGTACACAATCCATCATTTTTCCCTGTGTAAAAAGGTATATAAAAATAGTTATGTATGTTTGGATATCAGTGTTATTCTTCCTTTTTACTGATATCCAAACAGGAATTTTGAAAAAAAAATTTGTTTTCAAAATTTTCTTCTATAAGTATGTTAATTTTTTTCACATCAACTTTAAACTATTTTATCAATTAGAAAATAAAATTCCACTGGGAATTTTATTAAAATTCACTTATTTAAAGACAAATTTGAGGTAGTATATATAATATAACTTCATTTACACTGGGCATATGTTAGTATCTCATGATAATCTTTTGTGCAAATGAATACAGACTGGAATCATTGCTTATAAGGTAATCATTTTCAAAATGTAATTATTGTGGTAATTCAAATTATGTTATGAATTTTTCTAGGTATTTTGTGTAGGTACCTTAGAGAGTCACTGACTCAAATAAAACAGGAAATTAAAGAGGATGTGTATGAGTGTATGTGTGTGTATGTGTGCAAACACACACATAAGCCTTCTCACACATTTTTATTAACAGATCTTCAACTAGATCAGCTCTGCTTTTATCTACTTTAATTTTGTGTTTCCACACTATATTTTACTTAAATAAAGGTCCAGGTGATTGGTGAATGAGATTATATACTAAAGAAAACTATCTGGGTATGTACTGAAGAAATTTAAACTGTTAGACCTGTCATATTCTTATTTTTAAAGCAATGACTTACTTAGTAAGTAAGAAATTAAAGATATGTTTATATGACTTTTGACAAAACCAAGTGGAAGAAATAATAAATATGCTGAGGACCAAATCAGGATCTTTTCCCTCTCCAAAAAAAACCAACAAAACAAAAACAAAAAACAACAAAAAACATGACAAGCAAAACGCAATGATCAAATTTAAGAAAGCAAGCTTTAAAGTGAATTGATACTTGGTTCTGAAATTCTAATAGCACAGATTCAGGATGGGGAAGATGCAACTTAGCAGTAGCCATCAGCAAGTTTTATATGAGTTGCTAGAAGGAAATAATGAAAAAAATAGTGGCCTTAGATTCCTCTTGTTATCTACATATTAAGTAGACCATTTAGCACTAGCCAAATACATCTATAGAAACAGTTTTTAATTCTTTATATGGTACTTGAAATAAGACATAAAAATATTGAGTTTGTTTCAGAAACCACAGGTTAGGTACTCAATAGAGTTAAGGATGACCCTAAACCTTATTGTGTAAAAACAGTGGAGGAAAATCAACTTTTGTTTGGAGTAGAAAAGATTCAGAGAGAGAGAGAGCAAAACAGTTGTTTGTTAATATTTGAAGAATTGCATAGGGCTTTATGGCCACAGGAATGCAAACTAGGACCCATTTTTGGATACTCCTTGGACATGGATTTAAGCACAATATAAGGAAGAAATAACAGCTGGAGCTATGTGAACATGAAGTAAGTTCTCTTTGGGATGCAATATGTAGCCTGTCATTGGAACTGTTCAAATGTAGGTAAGGGACAGCCACTTCAAGGGGAAAACTGTAGAGAACACTCAAGCATAAAAGGGTAACTAAATGGGATGCCGATTAATGCCCCATTCAATCCAAGGATTCTGTGCTTCTATGACTGAAGGCTTTTATCTGCGTTTAGAATCAGTGTGAATTGACATGAATGTTTTTTTCCTATCTAAATGAAAAGTCCAGTTTTAAAAGAGTAGGGAAAGGGGAGATAATGGTTTAATTGTACCTTTTCTTTTCCATCACTCTGCTTTTGTTCAACACTATTTCTTAATTTTTATCATTAGTTATTATTCATATTTTTATATAGTCCTTGGTTTGTTTCCAAGTATATTTATAATAACATATGAAATACAAATTTAATTAAAATTAAAAAATGGGTGACGCTTTGGACTAAAGGTTTAATTGTACTTTGTTTAAGTCAAATTCAAACAATAAAGTGAACTTCAAATATGTTAGCTAGATCAGGAGATAAAGAGAGGGAACAGTTAAGGAAAAATGAATGGATGTTAATGTCTTCATATTTGAAAGATTTCTCATGTAAATTGTTTTTAGTTTAATTTTGGGATGATTATCACTTTTCAGAGAAGCAATTATACTTGATATAATCAGAAATGAACCAATGATATATTTTATAACAGATTGTCTCACAAAAAAATGCATTCAATATTTATATAGCCATAATCATTAAAAGCAGAATACATAGATTCTAATTCTTGCTTCTCTTCCACCTAGATGTGTGCTCGGGAATATGTCCCTTGCCCTTTCTTGGCATCAATTCCTTCACATGTAGAGAGAAATAAAGTAAAGTAAGTGACAGCAAATTTTCCTACCACTTCTGAAATGCTAAAACTCCATGAACAGAAAAAAAAAATCTATCTTTGGCAACTCATTCCCCTAAGACCCATTTCCTCTTTCTTTTATTACACCCACCCCCAAGGATGATTATCACCTTGTGTCAAAACCTTACTGTGATTGCCCACTCAGAAGTCCAGTGAATTTTATATCATCTTGATTAGAGGACCTTTAAACCACATTAGACAGTATAGCAGATCTGTTCTGAAATTTGAAAGTGACTGCTGCTCATTTGCAGTATCCTTGGGGAACTTATGTGAAAGACATTCAGGTAAGGCTAAAATCTTTTTAAAAACATGGCTCACATGCAATTAATGAATGTGAAACATCCACACAATACCCCTTTGGAAACTGAAATAAAATTCATGGTTTTAACATGATCTGACCTTTGATATATAATGTTTTCAATAACACCTTTTATCGCAGCTGGAGAGCGAAAATGAAGGAAACCGAGCTGATTTCTAAACACCTGAGTTAAGAATGTTATGGCAAGTAATGTACTTCCTGAACTACTACAGCTGGCAACTCCTTCATATAATTGACAGAGTTAGATACAGTACAAACTCAACAAATGTTTGTTGATTGATGATTATATATTGATTTTATTCTAAAGAACAATTTTAAATCTTTCATTTTCCAACTCCATTCTTTTTTTTTAATTCTCACTAAAAGATATTTTTTCCACTGATTTTTAGAGAGAATGGAAGGGAGGAGGAGTGACACACAGAAAAACAATGATGTGTGAGAAACATATCAATTGGTTGCCTCCCATACACACCCTGACCAGGGCTATGGACCTAGCCTGCAACTTAGATATGTGCCCTTGATCAGAATCAAACCTGGGACCTTTCAGTCTACAGGCTGATAGTGTATCCGCTGAGCCAAACCAGATAAGGCCCAACTCCATTCTTTAGGCAAACTTCAACATAGAATGTACTAGTACGTTGATGTTAGATGTAAGAGGCAGCAGTAATCTAGCCAAATCTGTGTACTGCATAGATTTTGGCAAATAAAGACCTGAATAAATAAGTTTGTTTATCTGTGTTTAATTTCATCATCTATGAAATGAAAAAATTGTGTTAAATGAGTCAAAAGTTGCTTTCTGCATTAGAACTCCTATTATGCTTCATTGTTTGAATTGTGCTTTCAGGCTGAGTCTGAAAGGACACATGCTATTAATAAAGAGATAATATGCAAATTGACTACCACACCCTCACAAAATGGCTCCAATGACCAGGCCAGCAGGAGGGTTAGTGAGGGATGACCAAATGACTGAACAGCAGGCTGTGTAGGGTGACCAGGCTGGCAGGAGGGGACAGTTGGGGGTGACCAGGGGAGGGGATTTGAGGGGCAATAAGGCTGGCAGGTGGGCAGTTGGGGGTGACCAGGCCAGCAGGGGGGAGGCAATAAGAGGTGACCAGGCAGCTGGGGGTGCAGTTGGGGGAGACCAGGTTGGTGGTGGGGGGCAGTTGGGGTGATTAGGCTGTCAGGGGGTGCAGTTGGGAGCAACCAGGCTGGCAGAGGGTCAGTAAGGGGTGACTAGCAGGCAGGTGAGTGATTAGGAGCCAGTAGTCCAGTATTAGATAGGGTGAAGGCTGAGCTGAGGGGACCCTCACCCCCATGCATGAATTTCATGCACCAGGCCTCTAGTCTATACATATAAAAACCTGAGTGACTTGTCAACTGTTCAACCAGTCAACCAGTCACTATGATGCACACTAACCACCAGAGGGCAGACGCTCAATACAGGACAGGTGTGAGATGTTGGGCTCACTGCTGGCTGCCACAGCCTGTAGACCATGAGTGACAGTGGTAGCAGGTGCAGTGGGGCAGGGATGAACAGGAGCAGTAGGTAGGAGAAGCAGGTGGTGTTATACTGCCAGTTTTGACCCAATACCCACAGGCCACACTGAGTGATCCCACTGGTGCATGAATCCATATACCAGGCCTCTAATCTACATTAATAAAAGAGAAAGATGCATATTGACCATCACTCCACTACATCCACCAGCCAATCAGAAGCAAGTATGCAAATTAACCCAACAAAGATGGTGGCGGCCATGGAGCTGGTGTGAGCAAGAGGCTTGGGTTG
Organism: Antrozous pallidus; assembly: GCA_027563665.1. Classification (NCBI taxonomy): domain Eukaryota; kingdom Metazoa; phylum Chordata; class Mammalia; order Chiroptera; family Vespertilionidae; genus Antrozous; species Antrozous pallidus. The sequence goes on from CM050508.1 coordinate 77,272,958, forward strand.
CCCCCCGTGATAGAGGAAGCCAAGCTTCCTGCCCACCCTGGCTGGCCCTGGCCTCCACTCAAGGCTACAAAGTGTCAATTGTAAAGGATAAATAAATCCAAGATACCTGCTTCCAGCTGGCTCTGGCCTCCACTCAAGGAGGTGCTAGGAAAAAAAAGAAAAAAGAAAAAAAGGAGGGGCTAGGAACTTGGGTCACTGGGGTCTGTGGCCAGCCTGCACATAGCCATCTGCCCCTCACCCAGGCTGGCCAGACACTCCAGCAGAGACCTCCACCCTGAATCAGGGTGTGGCCAGCCTAAAAACAGCCCTCAGTCCCTCATCTAGGATGGCCACACCCCATGGCCTGATCCCTGTAAACAGGTAGTTGTACATCCCTCAAGCAGTCCCAGATTGGAGAGGGTGCAGTCTGGGCTGAGGGACACCTCCCCCATACATGAATTTTGTGCACCAGGCCTCTAGTATGTTCATAATTTGCTACCTGTTACTCAACCGTTTTGCATTCAAAGCTCACAGCCACATTGTTTCAGAAAGTTAGCAATGTCATGTGGAGAAAGAAACACCAGCTTTGAGAGTTGCATTTGTGTGATCCTTTTAGAATCAAAGGTATAGCTTTTACTTTGCTTCTTTCTCTTATTCTTTTATTTCATTTTATTTGGGCAGAAGGGAGAGAGGCAAAATTTGTAACATTTTTAAAATACTCAGTTTAGATCCCCAAATCATATTAAAAATAGAACAGTTAATTATTTGGTGAAATGAATACTAGCAATCATACCTTTCAATTCCCTGTGGAAATATATAAACTTGAAGAAAATTTTTTTAATAATTTTTGGAATAAAAAAGCTATTTCAAGAGATCAAAGTAGGCAAAATTCAGCATCAATAAAATGTCATAGTGACAGTTTTTACTTTAAGGAATCTAGTAATAATCTTAACAGAGTGGGAAAGTTGGCAAAACCAATTCACAGTTTCAGTTCCTGAAACCCAAAAGATAATCAGGAATGATGTGCAGGGTGCAAAAGGAATCACAAAAGATTGAATTGTAGTATAAAGGGTATTTGGAAGGGTCCGAAGGTTTTATGGTACTTTAAGGTGGATTAATATTGTGATCAGACTTCAGCTTTCTGACTACTCTTTCAGGTAGTTTCAGGTTTTCTCATCTGTGAAGTGGGTATAACAGCTCGTATATCATAAAATTGTTGTAACATTTCAAATAAATATTAATAAATAATACAAATATCATGTAATATTTCAATGCCTAAAGGGAAATAATCATTTTACCAAAAAATGTCCTTTTAAAAAGTCATTTTACAAATATTGCATGCGAAATAGTCCTGGACATGATCCTTATATTTTACTGGTGTAGACTATGAGGCAGAATACAAATCAATTCTTAAATTCTTAAATTTTTAAACAAATGACGTAATGAAGAAATATGAAATGTTGAAATTTCTAATCAGTCTAAAAGAGTAACAGCACACTCATTAGTCAATATTATTCTATATTGGTTTCAGATGAATGCATAGCATTTAGACAAGCAAGTACTTTACAAGGTATAATCCTTGATATTTCAATCACCCAACTAATACAGAATAATATGGAATGTAAACTGCAATTTAAAAAATAAAAACTAAAAGAATAGCCACATGTGAACTGTAAATATTAATAAAAGGAATAGTTTGATAGGGGATGAAGGAGTGGTTGATTTATAAGTCTGTGCTTCTATTTAGATAAGATAGAGGCAATTCAACTGATTATTTCTGCAGATCCAGGCAGGGGGCTGAATGCATAATAGTGGCTCAATTATTGTTTGCTTAATAAACTTGAAGAGAAGGCAACTCAAAAATATAAAAGTAACTTATACATTGGTATTCATAAATTCTCCTTTCCTAAGTTGAAATAGAGCCCAGTTGAGGTATGTTATTTGATGCAAATAGTATGAAATGTTAATAGTAATTTGAACTCTAAAATCATAAGAATTTTGTTAAAATTAATTTATCATTTTAAGAGTAATTAGGATAGCCTTTGAGAGAAGGAGTTGAAAATATATTGTTATCTCTGTATCGGAATAGAAAATCTATAGCCTCCTTTTATATCCCTTTTCAAAAATAACTCAAATTCCTTCCACTTGAAATTGTATTTTCTTATAGATAATCATGTATAGACACTAAAGAGAATTATTGATTCCCCCAAACCTCTTCCTTTTCTGTATTCTGTTTAACTGTTGGAAGCCTCTCCATTTGATTAGTCACTTAATCTTGTTAATTGTAAATTATACTTGATTCTTCACTCTTCCCCACATCTAATAACATGCCAAATATTTCTTATAGAATGACTTCTCCATCATCATCACTGTTACTCCTCTAATATAGGCTCTGGACTATGACAATGGCCTCCAGCATAGCTCCATGTCCTGTGTGTTTCAAATTAATATGCCATGCTACAAGCAAAGCTATTGTTTTAAAAGTGCAGCTATTGCCTTGTCACTTCTGTGTTTGAAAGCTTTAATAGTGTACAAAAATATCTTCAGAATAGAGCTGGCATTTCTTTTAATGTCCTATAAAGCTGTCTATGATCTTTCTCCTGTCTCATCTCCTATTATTCTTTGCTTTGAGTATTATTATTCATCAAAATTGGATAGCTTGTAGATTGCAGAATACATCATGCAATTTCATAACTTCATTTATCAACACATAATTCTAAAAATCAAAATTGATTGTATAAGTGAATGAAATTTTATGATGTGTCAACTAAGTCCTGTGAAAAATAACCAGACAAGGTTTTCTTGATTGTTTTTTCCCTTAGCCTATACAACATATCTTCTTTCACAGCCAGCTCATTTTTTGTTGTTTTAGTTGATAATTCTGGAGCTCTGATGGAGCAACAGATAAAAAAGACAATTCAAGAATCATAACATGTTTATAAAGTTAGAAACTGGAATTTATAAACCCCAGAACATGTCAGTTAATGATGTTGGTTGTGTAAGAAAATAACTTTTTAAAGTATAGGAATAATAAAACATGTGAACTGTGGAAGCAGATAGCATTGGGTTGTCTTTGTGCTTTGCCAATTATTAGGCATGTGATATGCGCTGTTCTTTGACTACACTATGCCTCAGTTTCCTTAAATATAAACTAAGAAAAATAATGTACCTACTTTATGCGATTATATTGAGGATTCAGTGTGTAGGTGTGTGTATGTATATGTGTGTGAGTGATATCATTTATAAATTTCCCTGGCACATAGTAAGTACTTGATAGGTATTATCATTAACTAGAGGCCTGTTGCACAATATTTGTGCAAGAATACGTCTCTGGCTTCACTGCCAGCCTCCTGGGAGCCGCCAGCAAGTCCCCTCTCCCGGGCTGCCCAGAGCCGGCATGTCCCAGCTCACACCAGGAGCTGGCAAATCAATGCTTCTGTCTGGAGCATCAATCGAGTAGCTGCCTCTGCTGCCCTCCTTTCCCACATAGCAGGATTCACACTGTTCAGCTCCTGAATATGCAAATTAACATCTATCTTTGTTGGGTTAATTTGCATACTCACTCTGATTGGCTATGGGCATAGCAGAGTGATGGTTAATTTGTATGTTTCTCTTTTATTAGGTAAGATTATTATTACTATTGTTAAGGAGAATGGAATGTGATCTTGTGTCTCTATAAATGGGAATAAAGTTATCCTATAGACATCTTACTATTAACTACCTGGAAAAGAAAATACTGCATTTTCCATTTGCAAAACAATACCTCTTATTGAGAAATAATGACTTGTTGCTCCCATATTTGGACCTTTATTTGTATCCATATTATGTTTAATTCTAAAAGGATTTGAGAGTTGTGGATTATGAATAGTAAAGATTGAAAAAATTGTAAATAAAATAACTATCCACATAGTAAAAATATATATAAACCAGAGTCTGTAATTACTTGCCTGCGCACTTTTGTATATTATTTACCAGTAAGACCAATAATCCAAATATGCTGGTTGTCTTGGGACCGAGCAGAAAGAAATACATGAATGAATGTAGAAGGAAGGCACAGTGCATTTTTTTTCAGAATACATTTTGTATTATAATAAAATTCCTGTCGTGTGTGTGTGTGTGTGTGTGTGTGTGTGTGTGTGTGTGTGTGTTTCTTATTCCACTTTATCTTTTGAGTGCTCAGAGATACATGTTTGTAGACTATGTCTCTTTTAAGCCAAAGGGGTAAGTTGCTACCTCTGATCAGCATTATACATCCTCCTAATTTCTGAGAAGTTGTCCTGGTACCACAGAACTGAAAGTTACCATGGCATCTACTATATCCAGTATTACCAAAGATAGTTCCAAAGCCTCCCTTTTTGGTCTGGGTTTGTTGTATGTAGAAAGCTGTAAAAGAGAAGTATGGCTAGATGATGGTGCTAGATTTGATGGTAGTATTTTTGTACTTTTAGACTTTTTCTTAAGAGCATGCATTGCCAATGTCTTAGTAGAAGAGTAGCAACTTAATTTGTAAAGGTATTCTTAAAACTGGCAGAACTTTTCATCCCATTATACAATCTGGTCCACAATTCACCCTGTTGTTCTTGCCAGAAATATACACATCAGTCTCTCCCACAATGGTTACAGCCAGTCAATTAAAATATGGAGGCAATTTGACTTCTTCAATTATTTTTAAATATAACCTTATTAATTTTGTTTATAACAACTCTTTAAAGGTATCAATTATATATCCTAAAATTCACCCATTTTTAACTATATAATTCATTGATTTTTAGCAAATAATGGAGGTGTGCAAGCATCCTATATAATAAAGACAATATGCAAATTAACTCTCACACTCTTACAAGATGGCCACCTATGCCCAGGCTGGCAGGGACATTAGGGAGGGACAACTAAACAACTGAACAACAGGTTAGGTGGGTTTACCAGGCTAGCAGGGGTGTTAGTGAGGAACTATAAGGCCAGCAGGGGGGGGGGCAATAAGAGGCAACCAGGCCAGTGGGGGTGTGTTAGTTGGGGGTGACCAGGCTGGTAGGGAGGACACTTGATGGTGATTAGGCTGGCAGGGGGTCAGTGAGGGGCAACCAGGATGGTGGGGGGGCAGTTAAGGGTGACCAAGCTGGCAGGGAGGGCAGTAAGGGGTAACCAGGCCAGCGGGCGGGGGGGGGGGGAGCATTTAGAAGCAACCAGGCAGGCAGACAGGTGAACAATTAGGAGCCAGCAGTCCAAGATTGTGAGAGGGATGTCCAATTGCTAATTTAGGCCTGATTCCCAGAATCAGACATCCCTGAGGGGTGTTGGATTGGAGAGGGTGCAGGTTGGGCTGAGGGGACCCCTGCACCCCATGCATAAATTTCATACACAAGGCCTCTTGTAATTATATAATACTATATATAAGTCATGCAAAAGTAGGCCTTCCTTTTCCCAACTGCCGAAACTGGCTTCCCTCTGGCACCCGTGACCCAGGCTTTTCTCACAGCCCCATTTTCATCTGGAAATGTTGTCCAAAAAGATGTCCAGTCTGATTAGCGTATTATGCTTTTATTATTATAGATTATTATAGATGTGGTCTTTGTTTTGTGATTCTTTCACATAGCATAATAGTTCCCAGGTTCACTTATATTGTAGCACACATTAGCATGTCATCCCTTATTATTGCTATATAGTATTCCACTGTATAAATATATAATTTATTTTTCCATTTAACAGTTGGTAAATATTTGAGTCATTTCCACTTGTTTATTATTAATACTCCCTTTTGTATGCAAGTGTTTATGTGAACATATTTTAATTTCCCTGGGGTAGAAATTTAGGAGTGAAATTGCTGGATTGTGAAATCATCCACATTGGTACTTGACCCACTGCAATCCATCGATCTAACCACTATGTGGTTTTTGCAAAATGAGATTTTATTCATGCCACACATCTGTTGAAATCTCTGAAAGGTCTTCTAGGGATTTTTCATATTCTTCCCAATAGATAGAACCCCATCCAAAATGTATAGACACTGATTTATCTTACAATCAATCTTCATCTTACTCCCTTTTTTCTATGAATATTGGCTTTTTACTACCCAGTTAAGGGAGCTAGAACTTCTTGTTCCTTGAGTCTCTTCTGGTTGTTCTTTCTTATATTTGGTGGCCTAGAGTGCTATTTCTGCTATATTCAGGTACATAATTCATCTTCTCAGTCTTAGCTTCCTCAAAGAAGCTATCATTCACCCTTCAGATTTTTTAAAGTCCATTTATATGTACACCAAATGTTCTACTTTTACTTAATATCATTACTCACTATTGATATCAATTAATTGTGTTAATAAACATTACTTAAAATAGGTCTCTACTTGCCCTATCTGGTATTACTCAGTGGATAAAGAGTCAGCCTGAGGACTGAAGGGTCCTGGATTCCATTTTGGTCAAGGGCACATTCTTGGGACTCTATCACCAGTAGGGGACATGCAGGAGGCAGCCAATCAATTATTCTCTCTCATCATTGATGTTTCTATCTCTCTCCCTTCTCCTTTTCTCTCTGAAATCAATTTAGATAGATAGATAGATAGATAGATAGATAGATAGATAGATAGATAGATAGATAGACAGATAGATATAAATAGAGATAGATAGAGATATATAGAGATAGATATGTCTACCAGTAAATAGCAAGGTCCATGGAGCCAAGGATCATGTCCCTCACATCCATTACTATATCTTCAGCTCTTTACATAGTTATGGACACGTAGTAGCTACTCCAAAATGATAGGTTTTTCATCTTTATTGTTGAGAGTATTACAGATGTCCACCCACCCTTTCACAACCCCTTGTTCCTCATCCTCCTGGTTCTGTCCCCACCCCAGGCCGTCACCAAGCTATTGTGAGTGTCCATGAGCAATACACGTATGCATATAAGTTATTTGGTTAATCTCTTCCTCCACCCCTTCCCTCTGAGATTCACGTCTGCTCCATTTATCCATGATTTATTTTAATGAATAAAAGGACTCAAAGAGCAATTGATGATTGACTGGATGAAAACTATCAATCTAGATGGTACTAAACTAAAAAAATATTTTTTTCTTTCTTTCACTCTCTTTTCAATGAAGCATAAATATAACTCCATATTACTTGCTTTCTTTTCTACCTGTATAACTTATTGCAAAGATGGATATGGTGCTTTGGGCCTGATGTGAAATTCCAAATTGTTATATGCAAGAAATAGCCACAGGAACAGGAATTTGCTATGCACTAATGCAGAGTGAGGAGGAGAAATTGTAAAATGAGCTATAGAGGAAGCCAATCAGTATGGGATTGTGTGCTAGGATGCCTGATAATAAGAAAGTGATGAGTAATGCTCTCCAAGGGAGAGCTGGCATTTCCTAGGATTGAAACAGTCAAATTCACAGTAAGAGAGGAAAGCTTCTAAGAAACAAAACTTACTTGTTTTTTAACATCTGAATGCTTCAAAGTGAAGTGATTATAAACTCATAACATTTTTCTTGCAAATTCTGTCTCTGAAAACAATGTTCTAATAGCATGACAACTACCTTACAGTATATTTCAAGAATGATTATTATTGTTACAATATCTTAAAATCTGAGCTGGAAATCATTGGTCCTTGAAATTCAGCTAACTTTGGAGACATGTCCTTGATTTAGAAGAAGGCTCTGATTTTGTGCAGGACTGGTGCACCTTTTCATTCTAATGAGCAGACATGTGAATCAGGAATGTGAAGAATGCAGGCAAGTGGTAGAGTTGCAAATTTCAGTTTAAATGAGGACTATAATTCTGATGGTGGAAACAGAAATTATATCTAAACATGGAGAAGTGAGGGAAGCTCTGTAAAGCTGTAACAAAAGAGGGTGTGACTTTAAAGAAATTTTCAAATTCTCTTCAATATAAAGGAAGCTGAATAGATAAATTTCCCAAGAATGCAATTTTTCCAGGCAGTTGGCAGCCAGAATGAAGCATCTTGGGCAAAAAGTTTATGGTTGAAGAATTATCAGATACAGGATCGGCTCTGAAGCCTAGCAGGGGGTCATGAAGCTAACAAAAGTCTTCTCAAATTATACTGGAAACATTAGGACACTGAAATAACTAAATAACTCACCAGATTATCTTCTAGCTTCTGCAGTCATAGCACCCAGTGTTCATCTCTGTCCTAGTTTCTGTGATTGTTTTGTTATTCATGTTATTTTTCATGCATCTATCCCATAATACTATCATCCTCTCAAGAGCAGAAACTGTGATTTATTTACTTAGGCCTTTAGCACCTAGTACAGTTACCTATCATGTAGTAGATCATTTATGTACTGAATGAATAACTAAATAGATGCAAAAATAAATAAATTCCTTGATTGTTTCAGTTGACCAATAGCAATGACTTTCTTTGTTTTGATTTCAGGCATATATCACACACTGAGAGATATCAAGGGAAAGTGAAAACTTGATTTTGTAATATTTTATTATCAGCTGCCACTACTTTAAAAATGATGATTTAACAGATCCTGTACTCTTTAAAGATAGAGGTAATTTGTACTGTTTACAACAGGCTAAAGTTCAAATATTTGGGGTGCCTATTTTCTTGCATAAAAATCATTTACTGCCCTATCCTGTTTTGCTCAGTGGTTAGAACCCTGCAAACTGAAGGGTCCGGGTTTGATTGCAGTCAAGAGCACTTACCTAGGTTGCAGGCTCTATCCCTGTCCCTGGTCAAGGTGCATGCAGAAGGCAACCAATCGATGTGTCTCTCTCACATCAATGTTTCTCTCTCTTCCCCTCCCTTTCAGTCTCTCTAAAAATCAATGAAAAAATATTTACTGGCAAATACATTTCTCAAACTAATGAAATGCTTGTCTAATCTACTGTGCCTCATGTAAAAAATGGAGGAAGGTGTGACTTTCAGATAAGAAGCTGAGGGATAACACATATTAATACAGGCAAAGTGTATGACATATCAATTTAGATCTCATTGGATCCAAAGCATAATTGACATAAACATGTGTTGTTCTCATTCTACAGCTCCTTGTCCCCATATTCTCAGTACTGAGATCTGAAGTGGGACCTTCTTTCTGTGCTAATGTTGACAAAAAATGTTCATTGCTATTAACACACAGTCTATTTAGAAGGAACAGAGATGACATTTTGCTGTTTTCCTTTAGTGTCATAAAACTGCAAACTGTCTCTGCTGCAGATATTAACACCTTGAGCGAAATCACTCGCTTAAATCCTGAGAGCGCTCCCCTCCCTTTCCCCCCCCCAAAATGTGGATTATCAGTGATGAGAAGAAAAAAAGAATAAAGTAAAATCAAAAGTGCCTTTGAAATTTGCAAGTCCTTTTGACAGACTAACCACTTCCTTTGATTTTTTCGGTGTGATTAATAGCCAATGGAGTTATGTAAAAAAAATTAATCCAAAGTACATTTGTATTTGATTCTTTTTTATCTTTCTTTATTTCAAGGAACACAGGAAGTTAAAAGATTTCCTCTCAGTGTGTTACTTTGCTCTGTCAGCATCAGCTTGGATGAACATACTGTGGAGGCTGGCATATCAAGTAGTATAAAGCACTGGAGTGCTAGATATTGCCTCTGGCACAAAATGTACGGTACTAATAATACCTCATTTATCCTACTGCTGCCCGCAGAAAACCCGTAAGTGCTAAGCATAATTCATTTTGTCTGCACTAGCTTGCTAATCCTTTTGCATTAGCACTTTCCACAATATCTATTGTTGTTCACAATTATCTTCCTGGTAGGAGACACTCCAAGTTCTAGGTGCCAAGGAGTTAAAGTGGTATGGAATTATTAAATCATTGAATTTCCTCTGTGAGGGATGCCTGGTAAATAAATCTTTTTGTTATGCAAATTTGGCCCATGGACTATTCCTGGGAAGTCTGTCATCATTAAAGATGTAGAAGCAACTTTGCCAAGCATGTAATGCTTTGTTTGTCTTCTTGGAAAATTTACTATCATAGTTAGAAAAGTTTTAGGAAATGTATTAAAGTACAATTGAAACAGGTTGGGAAGTTACCCAGTGCCACTCTCCTGTTTAGATTTATCTCAGTGGTTTTGGTGTACATGTTTTTATGTTTTCTATTTTATGTTGTTTTTTAAATTTGGAGTCTCGGAAACATTTATTCAGCTGAAATATTTGAAAGGAGTCCAATGCAGAAAATGCACACTAGGGACTTTTCTCTACAGCATGGACCCCTGCCTGCTTGGCCCTTCTTGTCTTTCATCCACTGCCCCCAGCACATTTCCTCACCCGCTGAGGACTCCTCGGAGTACAATTTAAAAACCATTCTGCTAGACCATAACTACTTGAGGGAAAATTGAGTTGAATGTGATTGTCAAAAATCACCCTGTAGTGAGTGAGGTAGCAATAATAAATTAATTTACTTGTTCACTCATTTAATTAGGTTTACATATGTATAGCAAGCATGTCAAACTCAAAGGCCAACATGGGCCAAATAAGCAAGGTTTAAATTGATGTGGGCCACCAAAAAAAAAAAAAAAAAAAGCTTCAATTTTCATAGAAACGTAGGTTTATGTTCTTAGAGACATGTTAAATACAACTGGCTGAAATAAATGAGTAATTGTTAACATAAAATAATAGAACATTTTAATAAAAATTATTTTTTTCTTGAACATTAACTTACCAGACACTGAATAACTGCACAAATTAATAACCATAATGCAAATAAACCTATTTTTCTTGTTCTCTGAAAGCGATGTATTTCCTGTTGTGCACACCAAACAAGTCAGTCCAAGTCTAATGGTGTGGCAATTGGCTGCTAAAATATTCTCTGCTGGTATTAGTGGAGAGAATGGTGCTCCTCCATGTAAGGCGTGTTAGGGAAATAAGTGCAAGATGAGTAAAGTAATCAGCCATTAGCGAACATTGTAGTTCCTTATTAATAATCCTATATAATAAAAGAGAAACATGCAAATTTGACCATACCTTTGCTCCTGATTGGCTATGCTACCAGCCAATCAGGAGCAGAGGCGGGGCCAAGTGGCATGAGTGCCGGGCCCCAGGGGGTTGAGATGAAACAGCAGAGGCGGTGAGTGCCCAGCCCCCTGGGCCAGGTGGTCGCAGACAGCCGGGGCTGAGCTGAGCAGGGCAATGGCTGGATGCCCAAGGCCTTGGGCAGGCTGGGGGTGAGCCATCAGTTGGACATCCCCTGAGGGCTCCCAGTATATGAGAGGAGGCAGGTTGGGTTGAGGGACCACCTACCCCCAGTGCATGAATTTTGTGCACTGGGCCCCTAGTTATATATAACAGGGTAATGTAAAAAATTGTTATGGAATTTTTATTATAGTGTTTATTACATACCATTATATTGGCTGAGCCACAAAAATATTCATTATATGTCACATTTGGCCCACGGGCCATGAGTTTGACATGCTTGATGTACAGTATTTTTTATACCAGGCATAAACGTAATTTCTCCCTTAAAAATGAATTAAGGAGAGAAAATAATGTCCAACAGAAGTGCCTATAGAATACTCTGCTTTTTTTTTTTTTTAAGTCCCTAGTGCTTTCTCTCGGCTGGGATTCAAGAATCTGGATTATGTATTACTAGGTGAGTTTAGAATCCAAACTCAAGCTTGGACTAAATGGAACAAAGTTGAAAAGTCTCAGGAGAGAAAAAACATCAATGTAATGCTAGAAGACAAGGAGTGGAGACGAGACATGATGCATCCTGGTTCCGGATGGACTTGAGAGCTCTCTTCTCAGAGGAACTCTTCTGGAGTTCCTAAGGAGTAGGTGGCAATAAAAGACTTTCACAGATGCAGATACTTGTCACATTAGGGGGTCCTCAATGCATATCTATTCTGTGAACAAATAAGCATTTACTAGTACAGACATATTGTGCAAACTACTGAGGAAAGAGAAGAGGAGGAGTTAAGAGAGGGGCAATGTTGAGTTTAGGGAAACATTTAATATCACCTAAAATGGTAAATAGAAGTGTGTCATTTAGACAATATGTACCAATATATGGACAAATTTGGCAAGTAGTTCATTATTGTTGAAATCAAAGTAAAAAGAGTAGGAGGAAGAGAGCATAATGTATGAAAGGGGGGAGCAGCCAGATCATGAAGGGCAGTGCCTCTCAGGTAATCAATTTAGAGACTGCTACATCATAGGGGTGGGCAGGAGGTGGAAGAGGGAAGATAAAGGTCTGAGGGGGGAAAGGGTGCATGAAAAAATATGGTGTAGGAGGTTAACAAGATTAGATTTTTATGCTAGAATAACATAAAAGAGTGAGGGAACACTAACAGCACATTGACTGATAGAGTGATTATTATAATTATCAAAAAGACCTTTCCCAAAGTGTTTTAACTTGAAGCATTCCTTGCTTAAAAGTATTACAGATTACTACTAGAGTAATTATTGGAATCCGTTTCATGTCCCACGTGTCCAGGGTTCCCATGTCAGTGTTCAGCATCTGGAGAAGGCCACACACAAATGAAGAGAGACTGAAAAAGCATCAATTTGGGAATCACAGGGGCCAGGCGTGAGTCCACCTCTAGGGGGAGGACACCACCAGCTCTGGCCTTGCTATTCCCTTTTATTAGGGCTAAGTGATACATCCATTTCTTTTAGGTCAGAAAATTCCAACAATGAAATCAACCAGCAAGAATTAACATAAGACTAAAAGTGTGGAAGCTTCTTCAATTACCAATGTGTCATCTAAACAATATGTGAATAGTTCATACTTAACATAAGACTAAAAAGTGGCAGCTAATGTCTCACCTAAACAGTGAGAAAATAGTTCATACTTAACATAAGACTAAAGATGGCATCTGCTTTAGCTACCAATGTCTCACCTAAGCAGTGAGTAAACAGATCCATTAAGGTTTGACCAGGTTTCTTGTTTGTTCTGTTTATATCTCTATTGGTGAGATAATGACTGGTTTCCTGCAAGTAATAAAGTATTTCATAGCCTTTGTTTTTATTTTTTATTTTTTTTAATATATTTTTATTGATTTTTTACAGAGCAGAATGGAAAGGGATAGAAAGTCAGAAACATCGATGAGAGAGAGACATCGATCAGCTGCCTCTTTCACGCCCCCTACTGGGTATGTGCCCGCAGCCAAGGTACATGCCCTTGCCGGAATCGAACCCGGGACCTTTCAGTCCGCAGTCCGACGCTCTATCCACTGAGTCAAACCGGTCTCGGCATAGCCTTTGTTTTTAAATTGAGGTAACATTAGTTAATAACACCATATAACTTTCAGATGTACATTATAATTGATTATCCATATGCACTACAGTGTGCTCAGTAAGCTGGCAGCTAAATAACTCTTCAATTCACATTTCCTATTCAATCAAAATAAAGTTGTCTGCAGAATCTGGTAACAGAATAGAAAAATACTTTATTCTTCCTGGCAAAATTATACTAAGGAAATAAATGCAGACTCTGAATGCATACTTTGCATATCAACTATATTTATAATTTACATCTAAGAATGGGATTATAATGAATGAATACGGAGAAATTCTAGAAAAGTTTTTCATGATAATCAAACAACAGAGTAAAACTGTTTCAAGAGGAAGAAATTGAAAATATAATAAGACCTTTTAGAAGATTCATTAACACTATTTTTAATTTTTCAGCTCTATTGAAGTACATTGATGAATAAAATTTAAGATATTTAAAATGTAAAATGTGAAGATTTAAACTAGCTACTAATTTATATAATTTTTAAAAAGAAAGAAATCCTGTAATTTTATCAGATGGGTCAGCCCAGGACAGGAAGAATTGTGGTTTGGCCAAGATTGCACAGTAGGCCATGAACAGAGGCAGGAGCCCCAGGGAGTGAACTTTTCAAATCAACTATTATCTAGTTAATGCTCATGACTTAGATATGTTCTCAGTGAATCCTACTACAGTGGCCTTAAACAACTCCTTCGACCAGGTGGACTTGACATATACAGAACATCCCATGCAAAAGAACAAAATACACATTCTTCTCAAGCACACATGAAAAAATCTAGAGAACAGATCATGCTACCCCACACGACATGTTTCAATAAATTTTAATTATTTATTTATTTTAGTTTTTCTCTTCCCTACCACCCTTTCCCTCTGGTAACCACCATACTGTTTTCTGTGTCTATGAGGTGTGTTGTTTTTTTCTTAATCCCTTCAACTTTTCCATCAAGCCCTCTCCCCATCCAAGTCCCTTCCGCTCTGATAGATATTAGTCTTAATAACATCTTTTTCAATAGTATGAAATTAGAAATCAACTATAAGAAAACTGGAAAATTCACAACTATGTGGAGATTAAACATCATGTAGCAAACAACCAATGGATCAAGAAAGAAATCAAAAGGGAAATGAGAAATAGAGACAAAAAAAAAAAAAACAGTAGAAAAGATCAATGAGCTAAGAGCTGGTTTTGGAAAAGCTAAAATTGACCCATCTTTAGACTCAAAGAACTCAAAAATCAAAAAGTGATACAACAGAAATACAAAGGATTGTAAAAGACTACTATGAACAAATTATGTCCCAACAAATTATACAACCTAAAAGAAAAGAAAAAAAATTAGTAGTCTTTTAAAGAAATAGAAAATCTGAAAATAGATTACTACTAGAAAGATTGAATCAGGAATCAAGAACTTCCCAACAGAAGTCCAAGACCATATGGCTTCACTGGTTAATTCAACTAAAAATTTAAATAATGACTAATTCCAACCTTAAACTCTTCTCTAAAAAGATAAAGAAGAGGGAATACTTTCAAACTCATTTTAAGAGACCAGCATTTATTACCCTAAATTATGACAAAATCAGAAAGGACACCACAGAAAAAAAAATTACAGGCCAATATCACTGATGAACATCTATACTAATAAAAGGGTAGCCCTTGTGCCCTTGTGCGATGCCCTCACATCATCACAAGATGGACACACTCACTTTGTCACAATATGGCTACCTCCACATCATCACAAATGGGCCACTCACGCATTGTCACAAGATGGCTGCCACAAGATGGCCAGCAGGGAGGGCAGTTGGGTGAATAGGTCAGCGGGGGAGGGCAGTTGGGGGCGACTGGGTCTGCAGGGGATGGCAGTTGGGGGCAATCAAGCCATCAGGGTAGGGCAGTTGGGGGTCATTGGGCCAGCAGGGGAGGGCAGTGGGGGTGATTGAGCCAGCAGGAGAGGGCAGTTGGGGACAACCATGCCAGTAGGGGAGCCATTAGGTGTCAATTAAGGCAGGCAGGAGAGTGGTTAGGGGGTGATCAGGCTGGCAGGCAAAAGCAGTTAGGAACAATCAGGCAAGCAGGCAGGTGAGTGGTTAGGAACCAGCAGTCCCAGATTGTGAGAGGGATATCCGACTGCCAGTTCAGGAAGTTCTTGATTCCTGATTCAGTCTCTCTAGTAATAAACTGGCAGTCGGACATCCCCAAAGGAGTCCCAGATTGCAGAGGGTATAGGTCAGGCTGAGGGACATCCCCGCTCCCTGTGCATGAATTTCATGCACTGGGCCTCTAGTAAATATATAAATTCTCAGTAAACCAGGCTGGTGTGTCTCAGTGGCTAAGCATCAACCTGTCAGAGTACATGCCCAAGTGATAGGCTTGATTCCCAGAAGTTGGTGTACAAGAGGCAGCCAATCAATTATTCTCATGATTGATGTTTCTATGTCTCCCTCTCCTTTCCTCTCTGAAATCAATAAAAATATATTATTAAAAAAGGAGCAAAATCTGTTGACCAAATACAGAGTATATCAAAATTAGATTTACTATTGTTTGTATGGAAAATAATACAACAATTAATAAATATTAATACAAGAATAAACTCATGTGTTGCATATTCACAACTATAAACCTACATTTGCCCCACTCAGTATGCATAGGTTTTTGTTCTGTGCTTTCTATTCTGTTCTATTGTAATATGTATCTGTACTTTTGCCAATATTATAATGTGTTGATTACTAAAGTTTAAAATACAGAAGTGTGTTGCCTCTAGCTTTTTTTTTTCTCAAGATTGCTTTGGCTATTCAGGGTCTTTCACGTTTTCCTTTGTTTTCGACTTACGAATTTTAGCACTTTTTGTTCTATTTCTCGGGAAAAAATGACAATAGGATTTGGATAAGGATTGCACTTGATCTGTAGATTTCTTTGGGTAGCATGGACATGTCAATTCTTCAAATACATGGGCACCAAGTATATTTCATCTTTAAAATTAAATTGATTGAAGTAACATTGGTTAATAGCAGTGTATACATTTCAGGTGTACAAGTTTATAATTTGACTTGTGGCCCAATGAATGAATGAAGATGCACAGATGAAGATTCATGCAAGAATGGGCCTTCATTCCTCTGGCTGTCAGCACCACTTTCCTTCTGGCTGGAGCAGCCTTTCCACTCCAGCCCAAAACCACCTTTCTGCCTTCCCACACTGTGCAGAGGCCTAGAGTAGCTGGGTTGGTATGGTATGTCTGCGTCATCACCATGGCAATAACGCAAGCATCCTGTTCTGTCCCCAGCCACTCAGCATCTGTGTATGAAAATTAACCCAGCATCTTTGTTGGGTTAGTTTGCATACTCACTCCTGTTTGCTGGGGGCATTGCAAAGGTACAGTCAATTAGCATAGTATTCTTTTATTAGGTAGATATCTGTATATTCTTTTGTGTGTTCAAGACCAAAAGTGTTGTTTCTTCCTTTATTATATATTTAATCCCCTTTAACCAATTCATGCTCTCCTATCCCCTTTACTCTCTGGCAGCCACCATCATGTTTTCTGTACCTATACATTTGGTTTGGTTTTATTAGTTCATTTGTTACATTTTGTTTTATATTCCACATCTGAGTGAAATCATAATTTTATTGTCCTTTCCATCTGACATATTTCACTTAGATAATACTATCAAGATATATTCATGTTGTCACCAAAGGCAGTATTTCATTTTTATGGCCAAGTAGCATTCCATTGATCACATATATAACATCTTTTTAATATCTTCCCATTTGCTTGTGTCTTTTTCAATTTAATTTTATTCCTCAATTTCTTATAATTTTCAGTGTACAGATCTTTTACCTCCTTTATTTAAATTACTCCTAGCATTTTATTGTTTGTGATTGTTCTTAATTTCTCTCTCTGCTAGCTTATTGTCAATGTATAAAACATAACTGATTTTTAAAATATATTTTATTGATTTTTTTACAGAAAAAGGGTAAGGGAGAGAGAGAGCCAGAAACATCAATCAGCTGCCTCCTGCATCCCTCCTACTGGAGATGTGCCTGCAGCCAAGGTACATGCCCTTGACTGGAATCAAACCTGTGACCTTTGAGTCCACAAACTGACACTCTATCCACTGAGCCAAATGGGTTAGGGCGAAACATAACTGATTTTTATATTGATTCTGAATCCTACAACTTACTGATTTTGTTTATTAATTCTAAAAGTCTTTTAGTGGACTTTAGGGTTTTCTCTATCCTGTGTAATAAAAGCTTAATAAGCTAAGTGTTCGGTTGTCTGATCAGCCAGTCAACCAATCAAAGCATAATATGCTAAAGCTGCTCAACTGCTTGCTATGGCATGCACTAACCACCAGGGGGAAGATTCTCCAACCAGTAGGTTAGCTTGTTGCTAGGGTCTGGCCAATCAGGACTAAGGGAGATGAGTGGGACACACCATGGAGCCCTCCCATAGCCCCTCCCCAGCTGACCAACCTCCTGTATCCCTCCCCAGCCCTGATAGTGCACTTGTGGGGTCCCTTGGCCTGGCCTGAGTCCTCTTGCACTATACACCTCGTGGTATATTGGAGAGCTGGTTTTGACCCAATGGCAGAACTACAGGTTGTTATGAGATGCACTGACCACCAAATGGCAGACGCTCAATGCAGGAGCTGCCCCCTCGTGGTCAGTGCACTCCCAAAGGAGGAGTACTGCTCAGCCAGAAGCTGGGCTCATGGCTGGCAAGAGCAGCAGTGATGGCAGAAGCCTCTCCCACCTCCATGGTCGTTAACATTCCCCCGAGGGCTCCTTGACTGTGAAAGGACGCAGTCTGGGCTAAGGAACCCCCCTCCAGTGCACAAATTTCATGCACCAGGCCTTTTGTATTATATAATGTCACCTATAAATAAAGACAATTTTGCTTCTTCTCTCTTATTTGAATGCTTTTAATTTTTTTTTCTTTTCTAATTTCTCTGGTTAGGACTTCCGTTACTATGTCAAATAAAAATGGCAAAATTGGACATCCTTATCTTTTTCTTGAGCAAAAATCAGATTTTCACTGTCCTGTATTATCTTTTTTTGTTTTTGTTTGGTAATCCCATCTTAATTCTTCTTATTGTGTTTTTCAGATTTTCTATTTTTTCACGATTCATATATGTAGTTTGTATGTTTCTAAGAATTTATTCATTTTCTTTAGGTTGCCCAATTTGTTGGTGTATAATTGCTCATTCAGTCTTTTGATTCTTTGTATTTCTGTGGTATCAGTTGTAATGTTTTTTTTCATATATAATTTTATTTGAGTCCTCTAAAGATTTATTTTACTTATTTTTTTATATATTTTATTGATTTTTCACAGAGAGGAAAGGAGAGGGATAGAAAGTCAGAAACATCGATGAGAGAGAAACATTGATCAGCTGCCTCTTGCACACCTCCAACTGGGGATGTGCCTGCAGCCAAGTACATGCCCTTGACCGGAATCGAACCTGGGACCTTTCAGTCCACAGGCTGACGCTCTATCCACTGAGCCAAACCGGTTCGGCATAAAGATTTATTTTATTTATCTTTGAAACAACAGCTCTCTTTTATCAATATTTTATATTGTCTTTTTTATTATTATTAAACTTTTAGTATTATGCCACGTAACAGTGGAATAAGTTATTTAGGGTTATCACATGGGAATTACGATGATCAGTAGTGGTTTAGATTAAATACAACGGACTTTGTTTTTTAAGCACCCCCTGTTTTTCCTTCATTGTAGTCCTTGAGCATCAATCAATATTTGGTGGTTTCTTCTACAAGTCCTTTGCTTCATTTATATTGGTTGCTAAGTATGGATATCTACCTTTATCTGAGTGATTCAAAATCATGATTCTCCTGTGAGCTATTCTAATCTTGGCCTTGCCAGCAGATGGGAGGAGTTGAAATCTTCTTTGTAGTTTCTGTGATTACTTATTCCAGAGGTTTCCAGATATGAAATACATAGCGACCTGCAAATGCAAAAGCTGCAACACCCAGTCCTTTAGCTGTCAAGCTTCTTGCCAGGCCCCAGTCCATGTCCACGTCAGGCTGTTTAGTGGAGGGCAGCGAGTACTGGGCATGGCAGATGGTCTCGCCAGTTGGGGTGATGCCGCCGAAAGCAGCCATAGCATTCTATATTGTCTTTTTTTTTAATCTTTCATTTGTTTTTTTCTGATTATTATTATTTCCTTTCTTCTAATAACTTTTAGCTTTGAACTACTTTTTCTACTTTTTTGTTGTATAAAGTTGTTTATTAGAGATTTTATTCTGAATGTAGGCATATATAGCTGCAAACTTATTTCTTAGAATATTTTAACTCTATCCCAATTTTGATATGTTGTGTTTTCAATTTTATTATCTCAGATATTTTTTTTTATTTACCTATCGATTTCTTTTTTGACTATTAGCTACTTAAGGGAATATTTCATCTTTACATAATTGTTTATTCTGTTTTTCTGTGTAATTCATTTCTTATTTTATACTGTTGCAATTGGAAAAGATGTTAGATATGATTTCAATCTTATTAAAGTTATTGCTACCTAGTTTGGTGCCAAACATATTATTTATTCTGGAGAATATTTCATATACAATCGAGAAAATGCACACTTTGCTAGTGTTACTTGGTTTGTTCAGTACATGTCTTAGAGGTTCATCCTATCTAATAAAAGAGTAATATGAAAATTGACCATACCTCTGCTACACCCACCAGCCATGCCCATTAGCCAATCAGAAGCAAATATGCAAATTAACCCAACCAAGATGACTGTGGCCACAGAGAGTAGGAGGGAGGCTTGGGTTTCCCCAGCAATGGAGGAAGCGGAGCTTTCTGCCTGTCCTTACCAGCTCAGGCCTCCACTTAATGCTACAAAGTTTCAATTATACAATGCCAGCAGAAATTATGGCAGTCACAGAGCTGGAGAGAGCAGGTGGCTTGAGTTGCACCTGTAGATGGAGGAAGTCAAGCTTTCCACCTGGCCCAGCTGGCCCACTCCTCTGCTTAAGGCTACAAAGTTTCAACTATAGAAGATAAATAAATCCCAATAGATTTATCCAGGGAGCGTGCAGGAGGCTTGGCTCTGCCCAAGGTTACAAAGTTTCAATTGTAGAAGATAAATAAATTCCAGATACCAGGCCCTCCACTTGGGTAGCTGGTGGCCATGGATGGCCTACAAACTACCACAGGCCCCTCACCCAGGCTGCCCCAAACTCTAAGGGACCCGACACCTTGATCTGGGACACCCTTCAGGGCAAACCAGCTGCCCCCCTCCTGTGCACCAGACCTCTATCCTATCTAATAAAAGAGTAATATGCAGATTGACCATCACTCCAACACACAAGATGGGTGCCCCCATGTGGTCAAAGTTCCTGCCCCCATGTGGACACAAGATGCCACCACAAGATGGACAGCAGGGGAGGAAAGTTGCGGGCAGGGGGACCAGGCTGGCAGGGGAGGGGGCAGTTAGGGGCAAATAGTCTGGTAGGGGAGCAATTAGGCATCAGTCAGGCTAGCAGGGGAGTGGTTAGAAGGTGATCAGGCTGGCAGGCAGAAGCTGTTAGGGCAATCAGGGATGCAGGCAGGAGAGCAGTTGGGAACCAGCAGTCCTGGATTGTGAGAGATATGTCCAACTGCTTGTTTAGTCCCGATGGAGTCACAGATTGAAGAGGATGCAGGCTGGGCTGAGAGACACTACCCCCACCACCCCATCCCCCACCCACACCCCTTTGCATGAATTATGTGCATGGGGCCTCTAATCCAATATGATGTGTAATATAAGGGGCCCAGGAGGTGTTCCCACCTGGAGTGCAGGCATGGCTGCAGCAGGCAGGAGGCGCCGGTCAGGGGCCGGCAGAGGGGAGCGGGCCAAAGGGGACTAGACGACAGGGACGAGTAGCAAGCTGGGCCAGGAGCCCAGCGTTGGCACCATGGAGGAGGATGACAGCTACGTGCCCAGCGATATGACTGCCAAGGAGCAGCAGGAACTGGAGAACATCCCGCGCTGGAAGCAGGAGCTGCTGGCCCACATCCAGAGGCTGAAGGATGAGATAGCAGAAGTTGCCAATGAGATTGAAAACCTGGGCTCCACGGAAGAGAGGAAGAACATGCAGAGAAACAAACAGATGGCCCAGGGCAGAAAAAAATTTAACATGGACCCCAAAAAGGGGATCCAGTCCTAATAGAGAATGACGTGCTGAAGAACGCCTGTGAGGACATGGCCCAGTTCTTGCATAAAGGCGAGGGGCTCAACAAAACAGCCATCAGGGACTACCTGGGGGAGAGACACGAGTTTAACATCCAGGTTCTCCACGCTTGTGGCTTACACGAGTTCACCGACCTGAACCTGGTCCAGGAGCTGCGGCAGTTCCTGTGGAGCCTCCGGCTGCCGGGAGAGGCGCAGAAGCTGACCATGACCGGAGGATGGAGGCATTCGCCCCGCGCTACTGCCAGTGCATCCCCGGCGTGTTCCAGTCCACGGACACGTGCTATGTCCTCTCATTCGCCAGTATCATGCTCAACACCAGCCTGCACAACCCCAACGACAAAGACAAGCCCACCGTGGAGAGGTTCCTCTCCATGAACCGCGGCATCAGCGACCGCGGGGACCTGCCCGAGGAGCTGCTGCGGAACCTGAGCTAGAGCATCAAAAACGAGCCTTTCAGAATCCCGCAGGACGACGGCAACGACCTCACGCACACCTTCTCCAACCGAGACCCTGAGGGCTGGCTGCTGCAGCCCGGCGGCCGGGCCAAGACCTGGACACGCCGCTGGTTCATTCCGACCCACAACGGCCTCTGCTACTTCGAGTACACGACGGACAAGGAGCCCCGGGGATCATCCCGCTGGAGAACCTGAGCATCCGGGAGGTGCAGGACTCCAAGAAGCCCAGATGCTTCGAGCTGGACATCCCGGACAGCAAGGCCCAGGCCATCAATGCCTGCAAGCCGGAAGCGGACGGGTGCGTGGTGGAGGGCAGCCACACCGGGCACCGCATCTCCGCCCGCACGCCGGAGGAGGAGGAGGAGGAGGAGGAGGAGGAGGAGGAGGAGGAGGAGGAGGAGGAGGAGGAGGAGGAGGAGGAGGAGGAGGAGGAGGAGGAGTGGGCCAAACGCAGCAGGGCAGCCATCGAGCGACCCCTTCTACGAGATGCTGGCCACGTGGGAGAAGAAAGTGTCCTCCACCAAGAGACGGAGCATCCTGCTTTCGCTTCGCGTTTGTTTGGAGTTGGAGCCACAGGCGCCGCTGAGGGGCTGGCCTGGAAGAGGGAGCCGCCGGGTTTCCCTGGAGGAAGCCTCCAGCCCGCTAGGGACCCGCCTCGCCTCGTGTAACTCCTAGAGAAAGCGCACGGAAGAGAAGCCACGTCCTATAAAGACCTTTTTTTTTTTTTTTTTTAGGGTTTTTTATTGTTTTATTTGGGAAAGTGCTTCTTACAAAAGGGCAGCTGTAAAATACAGAGACCTCTGTAACAATGACTTGTTTTTCTTAAAGTGAAAGAATGGGCGGGATCCAAGGAATCAAAAGCAGTCGATGGGACAACTCAGGAGCATCTCCTAGTTATTTTCAGGAAACAGCAACAAAATTCAAGCTAAATTTTCCAATCAAGGCATTCTAACAATTTAGCTTGTCTTGTGAATTACCAACCCAACCCAACCCCCCTTGAGTGGGAAAGCATAACTTATTACTGCAAACCAATGACTCCACTACAAGAAACACCTTAGAACACAGTTTTGAATCACATCTGTCTACCTACAGAGTACAGGGATGGAATGAGGCACATACCCACAAAAACCCAAAAAACCTCACAACAAAAGCCCTCAAGCGAGGACAAAGGTTTGTCAAAAGGTGTCTGAACTGGAGAGGGTAAGAGATCAATACAACTGTGTATCCACAACCTCGTTTTGTGATAAGATATGGGATAACCAAATAGTTTTACCCTCTATGGCTATGCCCATTTATTCATATAGACAGACAAAGCTAGCACTGCTCTAGTGACAGCTACCAACATACTGCTTTGTCCTGTAAGATCTAGTTGCCACATTAGGCTGAACCACTAAGCCAAGGTTTTCCACTAAGGGTAAGAACACTGCACCTATGCAGGGATGTGAGGCTTACCACACACTCGCACTCACACATGCCAAGTCTACCAGCTCTTGGGAGTCAACCTCAATTCTGCATTTTGTTTATGCCAGTAAATCATTCTTTTAGAATCTTCCTGTCACACTAAACAGTAAAAATCTCCACACATTCGCACCTGGTTATGGTTATTCAGTAGTTATTACTTGTGTGCAATTATCAAGAGACCAAAACCACAGAACAAGTGCACGGGGTAGGGCTTGTGGGGTAGGGAACATATAAAAACACAGATGTGCAGATTTCAGCAAAAACCGCAAGTATCCGCTTCTAGGTCTGTAGCACAGGCTACTTGCCACAGTTCAGATCCTTCACCCAACACCTCTTCTTGGACCCCAGAGCAGGGCCAAGGCTGTGGCTTTGGAACCTAGGTCCTTAGAATGAGTGCAGCACGTCCATGAACACCCTCCAACTGTGTGAATCTGGTTGAAAACGGATGACGCAAAAAACCTACACTAACTGTCTGACAGTTAAGTTCATGTTACAAAAAACTAACTTTAAGGTTTATTTTTGTAACTTTTTAACCAGAGGAAACAACATACTCCTTGGGGAAAGGTGAGGGAGTAAGAAGACAGGCCCTGGGTACGAAGTATTACGACAGCACCTGGAGTTGCTAGGCCTGCCTAGGAGACACGGGCACTGCCACATCACCACAGGGAACAGCCACTGTCTGGGCTCAGCAGACCAGTTCACACGCCACGCAAAGCTGCTATAGGTCCAAATCATAAAAGTCTTCCAGCTCATCGTGAAACAAGTCCCACTCGTCTTCAGAGTGTGTCAGTTCACCGTCGGCACCTGCAGCCAAAAGAATAAGCAACATCTCGCCCAGCTCAAAGGTGACAACCTATTCTTCATCGTCAAAGGGTTTGCTGTTCTCTCTTTCCTCAATGAGCTCCCAGAAGTGATTCCTTCGTTGGGCCCGGTATCTGCTTGATGTTCCCACTTTCTGTCTCTGTGGCTCCTCTCTACGGCCATCGGGGTACACATGCTTGTAAAAGCAGTTCCCTCCAAATGGGCAACTCCCATGTCTTTCATCAAAATACCTGCACGCCTTGTTGCTCATTGCCTCCTTGTATTTCTGAATGAGTTTCTGCTTCTCTTCTTTCTCCTCCACCCAGTACTCACTTGGAATGACAGTTAGATGTGACCCGGCATTCTGGGCAGGACTTTATGGTCTTGCTCTCAAATTGCTTAGCACTCCTCCACTTGCGAATACACTTGAGACAGTAGGTGTGGTTGCAGTTGGAGAGGATCCCGAAGTGGCGCTCACTGGGGTTGGCTTCTCGTAGACCACCTCCATGCAGATCCCACACACTTTGTCCTTACTGCGCTGGACGACAAATGAGAGCTCCATGCCCTTCTCATGGGCCTCAATGCAAGATTTTATGTGCTGTGATCTCTGGGCAGCGTCCACTGGGTGTAGGACCTGCAGCCCGCACAGGTCACAGGAGTCTCCATGGAGATACATGCAGTTCTCCCCGTAGCGGCACTCTCCCACTGCTGCATAGGGACAGAACTGCTTCTTCGTGTCCACTGCCGTTGGCTCCTTCTCTGGCTCTTCTTTGGTCACTGAGCCCTGCAGGGGTGCTTCAGTGCAAGAAGGAGCAGTACGGCCACAGTAGGGCTGCCCAGGAACAAACTCAATGGCATTCACCCAGTCTTCTGAACCTGCTCCTACAGTTGCAAAGTTTGAATTTCTTGACTCAGCCTCGCCTGTATTCATTTCAACAATCAGTCCAACTACTGGTGAGAGACTTGAGGAAACAGCAATGGGTGCTTTTGCAGTTAGATCTGCAGCAGTTGCTTCTTCCTGTTTCAATGGTTTGCTATGTTCATATCTGCAGCGGTCTCCATAAATACAGTACCCTCGCTGAAAATACTTGCACAGCACACCGTATGGACTGTCAGAGAGGTCATGCGAGTAGCGACAGTTATCTCCTTCCTTACAAACCCCGTGCATGAAATACCTGCAAGGCTGGTCTCGGAAGGAGAAGGAGGCAGGAGGTAACGGGTACCCCTCAGTGCCACGTGGAAGGTAAGAAAGAATTCTAGGACAGAGCAGGGAGCTAGGGGTGGTGGGTGGTGACCTGCCTGGTTTTGTTTTTTAAAGAGAAAGATGAAGCAGAGCTGTACGTGGCATCCTGCCCCTCGGCTGGGAGGCTTCTCCCCAGGCAGCTGCCCACGGCGTGGGCCCTGGGCCGGGGGCAGAGGAGCAGCAGGACATGACCCTGGCACCTAAACACCTACAAACCAAACTGTGTGGGGGCCTGCAGAGCCCGGGTGACGGAAGTCCCTGTGGCACTGCTTCCCCCGCCCCCACCCCAGCCAGGCTCCTCGAGAGGGCGGCCTCCCTCCCGGCTGCACCTTCCTGCGCACCCCTCCCCGGACACTGGCCCTGCGCAGGCCGCGGGGCATCGGCGGGCAGGCGGCAGGCAGCCTGTGCTGTAGCTTTGCTGTCCCTTCTGATGGGAAGGGCCAGCCCTCGGGCTGTGGGGTGAAGGGCCTGCCCTCCAGCTGTGGGGTGAAGGGCTGGAGCAGCCTGTCCCTGCCTTCTCTCAGGGACCGGCTCCTGTCGCCTGCAGGCCAGATAGGAGAGCACTGGCATCTCGGGAAATAGCTTTTGGAAAGGAGGCTGGTGCGACTGTGGGGGGCTTTGGGGCCCTGCCCTTGGGGTAGGGCCTCCCTGGAGTGGCTTCAGGTGCTTTTACGCAGGAGCCCTGAAGGCGACAGGTCTGTGCTGGAACCCGGACTTCAAGCCTAGCACAAAGGCCAGGCCGCCTCGGGGGGCCACAGCCCTCCCCCTACCGGGTCAGTGTTAGTCTATTTATCAGAGGTGTAAATTACCATGTATAGTTTTCTCCTTTCAGATTATTTTGTATTTATTTTTTAAAAGTTTGTCAAAATATATAAAGAAAGCTGTTGACAAAAAAAAAAATATGATGTGTAATGTAAGTATAAGTATCATTACTGATTCTCTGGGAGATCTATCCAGTTATGAAACTGGGTATTGAGTCCCCTGCTAAGAATCTATTGCTGCTACATCTCCCTTGAGCTCTGTTAATATATGCTTTTTATATTAAGACCAAAAGCCCAGTGCACTAGGCCTGGCCGGTGATTGAAGTGTGAATGTCTGGCATAGAAGGGTAGGTCCCAGCTGACCTCTGGGCAGACCCTGGGCCCATGGGCTGCCATGGGTCCCCCTCCCCCCTGCTTTAGTCACGGCACCTGAGTTCCCACTCGGAGATGCAGTGAGTACGGCTGGATGCCATGGGCCAGGGTACAGCATGGGCCTCTGAGCTGCCCAGGGCACCACACAGAACCGGGCAGGCAGTGTGATCTCTTCCAACCAGCCTATTAGATGGGCTCCTGCGTGAATCCACCGGGAGTTTGACCAGCCCCTTTAGTTCCTGTGGCTATGGCCCTTATCACCCAGAGGAGGCTGTGCAGGTGCGGGGCACCTGAGTACGGGGACTTCCCTGGCACTCAAGCCCTGGAGTTCTGTGGGAGGGTAACAGGGGGAGTGAGAGCAAGCTCAGCTACATGTCATATTCTCACCACACCTCCATCCTCATCACCCCTGCCCTCGGGTAGCCAGCAAGAGGTCGCGGTGTGATGCGACACCTGCCATGTTCTGCGCCACCCCTGGTGGTCAGCCCACATCAGTAAGCAGTTGAACTCCTGGTCTCCCGGTTGAACTCCAAGTCAAACAATTTGTATATTAGCCTTTTATTATATAGGATGTTCTTATGTTAGGAGCATAGATGTTTACATATATTACACATGCTCAATTAATTGGTGTTTTTATCATCATATAGTGACTTCCCTTAGCTCCTGTTACAGTCTTTGACTTGAAGTCTCTTTTATCTGATATAAGTATAGCTGTATAGCTACCCCTTCCTGCTTTATTGGATTTTCATTTGCATGAAATATTTTTTTCCATCCCTTCACATTTATGTATGCATTTTTAAAACTGAAGTGAGTCACTTGTAGGCAGCATACAACTGGGTTTTGTTTTTGATCCATTCAGGCACTCTGTCTTTTGATCAAAATTTAGTCATTACATTTCAAATACTATTAATGGATATGGAGGTACTATTGCTAATATGTGTATTTTTATGGAACTTGTGAATGCAAGCCCTGATGACTATCTGAGATAGGTGGTTTGGGGCCCATACCTTCTGTGGCAACTGGAAAAGCTGGGGCATCAGATATGTAAAGCTCACACCAGGGACATACTGGCAACTTGCTATGATTGTTGCAGTGAGCTGAACAGAGAGAGGGAGGGAAATATCCATTGATTTTTTTCAGTCTCTTAGTTAGGAGGATCACAGCTAAATTAGCAGCCAGACCTTCAGGCACCAGCTTGTCAAGTATGCAGATGGATCCCTTTCAGGGAAAGACTGTGGGATGAGCCTGTTTGCCTTCGGGAGCCCAGAGAGAGAGCCAGAGTGTTTTGAACTGCTTCCCTAGCCCCCTACAACATTGTAAGACTTGTGAATGAAAGCTGCTCTGCTATCAGATCCAGGTGATCTGGGTGACAGTTCCGCACACTCACCTTCAAAAGTTAAAGCACCAGCTTCTGTGTTATAAACCCTTTCAGGGAGATACCAATCACTTTGTTTTATTGTGAGAACAGGCTAGACAGATAAGGTAGAGGGAATGTCTACTAATATCCCCTGTCTTTAAGGAGGGTCATAGCCAGCCCTTAGATGTCTGCTAAAATTGGAAGCCAGACCCTTAAGCAGCTGTTTCTGAAGTATCAGATGAATCCACATTATAGAAAGATGGAAGATAGGCATTTATGTATGTTCTTTCCATGCTGGGACTAGGGAGGACAGCCGTGTGCTCACCATTAACAACTGCTTCTTGGGCTCAAGGCTCAGGACAGAAGTGGCCACGGAGGTAAGGGGCCTCGTGGTGGTGCAAGCAGCAGCCAAGGCTGCCGTGAGTGTGGGGTGCCCCTGGGGCTGGGTGGTTGCCACCGGGGTGAAGGCCTGGGCTGGGGGAGCAAGGCCAAGGCATCTGGCAAATGCAAGGTCACCAGTAGCCACGGTTAAGGACAGGGCCACGGAGGCAGGGCTGAAGTGGCCGGGACAGAGCCAGCCATTAGCCCCATTGAGGGGGCAGGTTGGGCTGAGGGATCACCCACCCCCAGTGCACAAATTTTGTGCACCAGGCCCCTAGTTTAGAATAATTGTGCTGTCCAGATTCTGGGATCACTGAGTCAACAGGAATGCACTATATGTAGCTACTCAAGGCAATTTAGGGTATGTTCTGATTCCAGGACCACTGAGTCAACTGAAACTCAGTTATCTGTAGCTACTGAGACAATTTGGGATAATTGTCATGCCCTGGTTCCCAGAGGAATGTGCTTCTATGACCAGTGAGATCACAATCAATGGGACATTCAAACCGCCAGCAAGGGAGTATTGGAATAGCATACATAAGTTCCAGAAAGTCAAAATAACTTTCTATTGTTTTAGCAAACAAATAAGTACAGAACCCAAATAGCAGTTTCTACCTGAGATAATTGCTACCATACTTCATATTTCCCCCTAAAAATTTCTATTTTACCCCCAAAACTTCTTTCAATGCACTCCCTGTGTCCCAATTTCTCCTTTAGGGACGTAACACAGGTGACCAAGAGTGCCTCAGGCAGTCTCTAATCAGACACTGACACATACGACCCAAGGTACTTACTCAGTATTGACCGAGCATAAATTATACAGGAGACAGACATGCAATGCAGGAATCACACACGGTTTATTTAACAGAGTCCTGGTGGTTTCCAGACTTTGGCAGGGCCCCAGGGATCTGCACTGACAGACACACACACACACGCTGGATGTTGGGCATTGCAGCTACAGCTCGGCATCTCCTTTGAGGCCTCGGCTTCACAGCTCGCAGTTCACAGCAGAGCTCAGGCAGATGCAGGCAGGGGAAGTGGAGAGTGACAGTCTGTGGAGGAGCAGATGAGCCTCTCTGACCTCCTCTGTTTCCTTCCTCTTTTTATGTGCTGGGAGTCTTCAGTGTGTCTTATTAGCAGGTCCCAGGAGCCTTGCTCTCTGGCCTTACATATGGGGTACAGGCCACTCAAAGGTTCTTATCAATTTGTTTACATTACATTCCACACTGAATTTTTTTATATTACATTTCACACTTTCAGAAATCACACTTTAATTCCACACTTTAATAGTTATTCTATATTGTATTTTATCCTTATTACTATTACTATAACACCCTGGCTGCTCATTCATGGCTGTGTACCCTATACTCCTGGTCTGAAAGACAGAGAAACGACATTGAGCAGATGGTGGACCAGATGGAGTGGCTAGTTCCATAAGGCACAGATCCCAACTGGGTCAGCGTGGTGGAGCTTTTGTCTTCCTGGAGAGACCACCATCAGGCCACACGCAGGCACTGAAGGGATGGGATGCCAGGTGACCAGGACTGCCAGAGCCTGTGTGGTTGGCTCACGGGGAAATACTGAACTTGGATGGAGGCAAAAGGTGGGATGGCTTTTGTCACAACTTCATACCTGAAGAGCCACCTTGAGGCAGACTGCTGGTTCAGGTTCTGACATCATGTATTTTACTAATAACCTTAACCTATTTGTGGATAAAATCATGGTTGCAAAATTTTTAATCAATTTCTACCTGCCTACCTGTGACCAGCCAAGTGAGGTTGACATGTGAAAGAACAGAGTAAACCACCTTCTGAGACATTTTTACTTGCATCCCTATAAAGCTGTGTTAGGACAAAGGCACCTGTGTGGCTCTTCTCTGATTGAGGACAATGAGAACGTACAGGCTTGTTGGTCCAAAGAACAGTAAAAGAAAGGGCAGTTCATTAAATGAGATACCTGGTGCTGGTGCTACATTTACATAAATACCAATGTGAGACTCTCATCGCTCCACAATTTCATATGCTACCCCCAGTCAGTTTATCAAGGCAATGGGTCAGGGGTGAAGTGGTAAAATTGAAACAGGCATTTTAGGGGAATATAGGCAGGCTTAGGGAATTTTTAGAATTGGGGTCCATGGAAAAACACAGAGCTATGTTATGTCCAGCGTTCAGGATCCCCAATAATCAACCACCAGGGAGCCCTTTATCCGATGCAAAAGCAAAGAGCCTTTATTCAAACTCAGGTTTGACTCTTAGCCTCTTTCTGGCGCAGCAGCGAGAAGAGTAGGTTATAAAGGGTTGGTCATTTGGGTGGGCCTAAGGAAGTGATGTGGGTTGTAGAGATTGCCTTATTAGGTCAGGGTTTGTCAGCAGGGTCTTACAGCACAAGGATCAGGAAGTGACTAGTGCATTCTGAGCTTGGAGCCATCCCCCATTGTTCCCTGGTTGGTCAACAGTGATGTATAGGGGAGTGTCCTGTAGTTATGCCTTATTAGGACCTAAGCCATGTCCTTGGGGCTGCATTGGTCCACTCAGGCAGTGGTTGGGAGAGTTAGGACATTCCTGGCACCTTTGTGGCCACTCCCAGCAAGGGGAGGAGGGGAATTAGGCTGACCAGCCTCGCAAGATGGAGGATAGCCAGCTCTGCTTTGTCCCTTCAGCTACAGATAGGGAGAAGGTACATCTCCATAACAAAAGGAAGCCAGGTGCAGTTACATTTCCATAACACAGGAAGCCAGGTAAAGGAACAGCAACAGTTGCATTTACATAAGACAAAATAAGGAAGGAAGAAAGCCCGAATGAAAAGAACAATGAGGGAAGAGGTCATCACATGTCCCAAGTCCCACGTGGTGTTTGACTTTTGAGTTCAGGAGTTGCCATCAGAGGGGATATCAGAGCACCGGAACTACAGCCTTTATAAACCATGAAAACAGGAAATCGATGGGACCCTCTCCCCCTTCCCACTTGGGAGTCCATTCTGTGGGACTCTTTTCTTCTTCCCATGTGGGAGTCTATATTTGTTCTTCAATAAATTTCCACCTTTGCTATACCACCTCTGTCTGTGACTCTGGTGAACAAAGAATCTGGGTTCCAGTCCAAAAATTCCATTTCAAGTGATATCAAAATTGTTGCAAGTACCAGCCTAACAAAAATTTAATTATTAACCCTTTAAGAGATTCTTTCTAAAGCCTTTGAATTTGAATTTTTATGTTTTTAGAGTTAGGAATTTATACTTCTGAATTTAATAAATTGTTACATGTCTTAACAGTTTTAATAAATTTATGCATTTAGAAAAAAAAAGAACTGCCTCTTTGTTTGCTTTAATCTCATAGGTGTCTTGGGCAGAGCTAGGTGATTTGTGTGCCTATATCTGAGGTAGAAGTGGGCCATAGAAGAAATGGGCTCAGGATACAAGTTACAGAGAGGAAAGAAGGGCTCTGAGAACTTAGGACAGAGAGGGAGATATGTGCCTAAAAGAGTAAAAGAGAAAGTGAGAGAAGATATGAGTTGTTCCTGTCTTAAGAGCTTTTTTATATGGAGATCTTAGGGGAGGATCTCAATAGAATATTTTTCAGCTTTCCAGGTATGACCCCTCAGGGTTGTGGTCTCCATGGATGACTGGTTGGAGCCAGGGCACAGGGTTCATTAATCATCACAGCTGGTCTTGATATCAGCCAAGGTGTTGCTCCATATGACTTTGTGAATAGGGGTTGATCAGGCTGGCAGGCAGAAGATTAGGGGCAATCAGGAAGGCAAGCGGGTGAGCAAATGGGAGCCAGCAGTCCTGGATTGTGAGAGGGATGTTCCAGATTGGAGAGGGTATAGGCTGGGCTGAAGTGTACCCCCCGCCACCCCACCCTGTGAATGAATTTCATGCATCGGGCCTCTAGTTTTTTATAATGTCAGTACTAGCCTTCACCCCCAGAAATGCTAATTAGTTAGTCTGGAAGGGATATTGTACATAGATGGTATTAAAAGCTCCCCAGATGATTTTAATATAGCACATTCATTCAGAATCATTAGTCTAGTTACTCCAATACCTTGCTACTATAATGTGGTTCTTAGAATAGCTTCATCTCTGGGCCTGGGACTGAAACACAGCAGAAGCCCACATGTCATCTCCAGGGATTAATGTTTAAGGAAGTGATTAGGCTAGGGCTGCAGTTTTGCCCGTTGCCAGGCACCTATGGCTCTCTGCTCTAATGATTCTCTGCACCTGACCTATGGTTCCTGCTCTGCTCATGCCTATCTAACTACTTATTACAGTGTCACACTACTCCTTTCTCTCACCCATCCCCAAGATACCATTTTGTCATAATACCTTATACACTGAGCATAGCACTTATTAAATTCTAATGTGCATATAAATCTCCTGGAAGATCTTGTCAA
Source organism: Antrozous pallidus (assembly GCA_027563665.1). NCBI lineage: Eukaryota > Metazoa > Chordata > Mammalia > Chiroptera > Vespertilionidae > Antrozous > Antrozous pallidus. Next base: position 77,305,549 of record CM050508.1, read on the forward strand.
AATGTTGATTCTAATACAGTAAGTTTGAGATGAGCCTTGAGATTCTGCCTTTCTAACAACCTCTTATGTGAGAAATGAAGCTATTCTAAGAACCACATTATAGTAGCAAGGTATTGGAGTAACTAGACTAATGATTCTGAATGAATGTGCTATATTAAAATCATCTGGGGAGCTTTTAATACCATCTATGTACAATTTCCCCTCCAGACTAACTAAATTAGCAATTCTGGGGGTGAAGGCTAGTACTGACATTATAAAAAACTAGAGGCCCGGTGCATGAAATTCATTCACAGGGTGGGGTGGGGGGGATGTACTTCAGCCCAGCCTATACCCTCTCCAATCTGGAACATCCCTCTCACAATCCAGGACTGCTGGATCCCATCTGTTCACCCGCTTGCCTTCCTGATTGCCCCTAACCTTCTGCCTGCCAGCCTGATCAACCCCTATTCACTCCCCTGACAGCCTGATTGAAGCCTAACTGCCCTTTCCCACATGCCTGGTAACCCCTAACTGCCCTTCCCTGCAGGCCTAGTCACCCCTAAATGCCCTCCCCTGCAGGCCTGGCTCCTCACCAACTGTCCTTCCCTGTAGGACCAGTCGCCCACAACTTCCTTGCCTGGTAGACATTGACACTCCCAACTCTCCTCCCCCGCTAGCCATCTTGTGGTGGCAATCTGTGTCCACATAGGCGTAGTCATCTTTTACCACATGGGGGCAGCCATCTTGTGTGTTGGAATAATGGTCAATTTGCATATTATTCTTTTATTAGATAGGATAGAGGCCTGGTACATGCATGGGGGCCAGCTGATTTGCCCTGAAGGGTGTCCCAGATCAGTGTGGGGGTTCCTCTGGGGCATGGGCAGCCTGGGTGATGGGCCTATGGTAGTTTTCAGGCTGGCCACACCCTCTGGTAACCCAAGTGGAGGCCCTGGTATCTGGTATTTATTTATCTTTTATAATTGAAACTTTGTAGTCTTGAGCAGAGCCAAACCTCCTGCTTGCTCCATGGCCACAGCTTTTTTTAAAATCTTATTGTTCATTACAAATCTTATTGATTATTACAATTGTTCCTATTTTCCCCCCCATAGCTCCCCTCCACCCAGTCCCCACCCCACCCTCTGCCCTTACCTCTCCTGTGCTGTCCTCATCCATAGGTGTACAATTTTTGTCCAGTCTCTTCCCACACTCCCTACATCCTTTTCCCCTCGAGAATTGTCAGTCTACTCCCTTTTTATGCCCCTGATTCTATTACATACACCAGTTTATTCTGTTCATCATATTTTTTATTCACTTGATTTTTAGATTCACTTGTTGATAATTATGTATTTGTAGTTCATAATTTTCTTCTTCCTCTTCTTCTTCTTCTTCTTCTTCTTCTTCTTCTTCTTCTTCTTCTTCTTCTTCTTCTTCTTCTTCATCTTCTTCTTCTTCAAATAATACCTTTCAGCATTTCATATAACACTGGTTTGGTGGGGATGAACTCCTTTAGCTTTTCCTTGTCTGTGAAGCTCTTTATCTGACCTTCAATTCTTAATGATAGTTTTTCTGGGTAGTACAATCATGGTTGTAGGTTCTTGCTATTCATCACTTTGAATATTTCTTGCCACTCCCATTTGGCCTGCATAGTTTCTGTTGAGAAATCAGCTGACAGTTGTATGGGTGCTCCCTTGTGGTAATTAAGTGTTTTTCTCTTGCTGCTTTTAATATTCTCTCCTTGTCATTTGCTCTTGTCATTTTAATTATGATGTGTCTTAGTGTGGTCCTCTTTGGGTTCCTTTTTTTGGAGTCTGTGTGCATCCTGGACTTGTAAGTCTATTTCTTTCACCAGGTAGGGGAAGTTTTTGGTCATTATTACTTCAAATAGGTTTTCAGTACCTTGCTCTACCTCTTCTTCTTGCACCCCTATGATTCAGATGTTGGTACATTTGAAATTGTCCCAGAGGCTCCTTACACTATCAAAATATTTTAATTCTTTCTGTTTTTTGCTTTTCTGGTTGAGTGTTTTTTGCTTCTTTGTATTTTAAATCTGTTACTTGATTCTTGCATCCTATAGTCTGCTGATAGGTCACTGTATAATATTTTTTATTTCAATCAGTGTATGCTTAATTTCTAGTTGGTCCCTTTTCATATCTTAGAGGGTCTCACTAATTTTATCAGCCTTTTCTAAGAAATTCTTGAAAAAACTTGTAACTGTGGTTTTGAACTCTATATCCAGTCATTTGCTTTCTTTCATTTCTGATCTGTTTCTTTGTCTCCACATTTGCACTGCTTCCCTGAGTTGGTAGAGTAGCTTTCTGTCCTAGGTGTCCTATATGGCCCAGTGGGTCAGCCTGCCCAGTTACCTGAGGTGGGCACTCTTGATGCACCCCTTGTGGATTGTGTGTGCAGCCTTGTATTTAAGTCTTAATTCTTGTTGGTATCACTGGGAGGAATTGACTTCCAGGCCAGTTGGCTGTGAGGACCAGCTATGTCTATGCTGGGAGAACTTATGTGCTGAAGACAGCCTTATGAGACAAGACTTGCAAAATTAAAAAAGCCTCTGTGCTCACCTTACATGGGGTGGGGTCTTAGGGTGCAGTAGACAGCCTTGGCTTCCCATCAGCCTTGCCTATGAGGCCCCTGTTTGTCAGTGTCCTGTGGTAATTGCTGCAAGCACCTCTGAGAAAAAGCTGCCCTTGAGTTCTGCCTGCTGCCAGATAGTCCAGTTTCTCCCCAAATGAGTCTGGGTTCCCAGAGTCTCACCTAGAACTGGAGTTTAGCGCAGTCAGGAACTTCCATCTCTCTCCAGCTTGAGAAAGCCAGCTGCACAGTCAGCAATCAGTCCTCTCTGAACACATGCCTCTAGAGCTCTGTCTTTCACAGCTCCCTTGAGTGTCTGTGCTTTTCTCTTTCCCTGACAGTCCAGATTCCCCACAAATGAGTCTGGGTTCCCAGAGTCTCACTCGGAACTGGAGTTCAGTGAAGTCAGGGACTTCCATCTCCATCCCGCTTGAGAAAGCCAGCCACACTCAGCCTCGAGACTTCCACGTTCGTGTCTCCCTACCTCAGTCTTTTGCAGCTCCTCTTAGTCTCAATGTGCTTTTCTCTTTCCTTCTAGATGTAGAATTTCCACTCAGGCAGCTTTACTGTGGTTCTGGATGGTGTCCATTTTGTCTTTTAGTTGTAGTTTTGAAATTGTTGTGCAAGGCAGCAGTTTAGGTGTTTACATATGCTGCCATTTTGGTTTCTCTTTCTTATTGGGATTTATTTATCTTCTAAAATTGAAACTTTGTACCCATAAGCAGAGGCCAAGTCAGGCTAGGGCTGCAGAGACTTGGTTTCTTCCATCACTGGGGGCAACTCAAGTCTCCTGCTCTCTAAGTCCATGGCTGCCACCATTTTTGTTGAGATTTATTTGTCTTCTATAATTAAAATTTTATAGCCTTAAGCAGAGGCCAAGGCAGGCCAGGGCAGGTAGAAAACTTGGCTTTCTCCATTGCCAGGGAAACCCAAGTCTCCTACTCTCTCCATGGCCACAGCAATCTTTGTTGGGTTAATTTGCATAGCCACTCCTGATTGCCTGGTGCACGTGGCTTGTGGGTGTTGTGGAGGTATGGTCAATTTGCATATTACTCTGTTACTAGATAGTATACTGTGCAGGCTAGTCTAATGTGCATTTAAGAATGAGAACATCTGGATTAGCCTAACCCAGTGGTCAGCAAACTCATTAGTTAACAGAGCCAAATATCAATAGTACAACGATTGAAATTTCTTTTGAGAGCCAAATTTTTTAACCTCAAACTTCTTCTAATGCCACTTCTTCAAAGTAGACTCGCCCAGGCCATGGTATTTTGTGGAAGAGCCACACTCAAGGGACAAAAAGCTGCACTGAGGCTTAGGAGCCTGTTTGTCGACCACTGGTCTAATCTGTCTAAATATTACATCTGAATATACTAAATAATAAAAGCCTAATATGCTTAGTGTCTGCCCATCTGTTCAACCAATCAAAGTGTGATATGCTAATCATATGCTAAGGCCACTCACTCACTATGATGTGCACTGACCACCAGGGCAGATGCTCCAATTGGTAGGTTAGCTTGCCGCTGGGGTATGGCTGATCGGGACTGAGAGAGATGGGTCGGATATACCCTGAATCCCTACACTGTTCCTTCCCCAGCTGGCCAAACTCCTGTGTTTCTCTCAGGCCTAATTGTACACCGATGGTGTCACTGGGCCTGGCCTGCAACCTCCTGCAATCCAGGACCCTTTGGGGGATATTGGGGAGCCTGTTTTGGCCCAATCCAACAGGCAAAACTGAGGGACTCCACTGGTACAAGACTTTGTACACCGGGCCTCTCGAATATTACTAATATATGTTCATTCAAGGTATTAGTTCATAGCCAGCTAAAAAGACCTTGCTGCCAATTCAGCCTGATACATAGCACGGTGTCTGTCTCCTAAAAGTCTCTCAAATAATATTTGTTGAAAAGTTCAGAAATTCCTCAAAATATGCCTATGACTTGCATGAAACAGTTTTTCCTTGGTCAATTTGAGCAATAAAGAGAGATACTATTTATTAATGCAGTCTTTCAAAATATATTCAGTGTCTAGTCTTTCTCAGGAGTTTGGGGAATACAAAGAGCTTGCCCTCAGGAAAGTTTCAAACCAACGAATTCAGCATTTATTTGTCTTATTGCCTCATATTCAGCCTAAGCATTTGGAGTCATTCTTTCTACAGCTTTCAACAGTATAAGCATAATTGTAAAACAATAAAATAGACAACTTGCAAAGATGACATTCTTAAAGTAAAGGCTCTTAACTGAGCCAACTGTCAAATTATGTAAATTTGACATATGAATGTTTATAAAGCTCCTTTAATTGGGTGACTTTTATAGGAAATAAATGAACTGTCATGCAAAAGTCTTCTATAGCCAGATTTAAATAACAGAAATAGTAGTTTAAAAGGCTCAAGATAAAATAAAAATCAATAAACTATGGCATATTTTTGCACAGATAATGTATGTATATACTACAGGCCCAGTGCAAGAAATTTGTGCACGGGAAGGGGGTTCCCTCAGACCAGCCTGCACAATCTCCAATCTGGGACCTCTCAAGGGATGTCTGACTGCCTGATGGGATTGGGCCTAAATGGGCAGTTGAACATCCCTCTCACAATCCAGGACTGCTGGCTCCTAACTGCTTCTGCCTGCCAGCCTTATCACCTCCTAACCACTGCCCTGCCAGCCTGATTGATGTCTAATTGCTCCTCTGGCAGCCTGTTTGCCCCCAACGTTCTTCCTCTGCTGGTCTGGTCACCCCTAACTGCCCTCCCCTGCAGGCTTGATCACCCCCAATTACCCGCCTTTGCAGGCCTGTTCTCTCAAAACTGCTCTCCCTTGTAGGCCTGGTTCCCATCAACAGCCTCCTCTGCAGGTCTGGTCAACCCCAATTTCCCTCCTCTGCCAACCTGGTCACCCCTAAGTGCCCTCCCCTACAGGCTTGATCACCCCAAAGAGCCCTCCCTTGTAGGCCTAGTCACTCCCCACTGCCCACCCCTGGTGGCCTGATCACCCACAACTGCCCTCCCTTGCAGTCCTGGTATCTCCCAATTCCCTTTCCCTGCTGGCCATCTTGTGGTGGCCATATTTTGTCCACATGGGGCCAGGATCATTAACCACATGGAGGCAGCCATCTTGTATGTTGGAGTGATGGTCAATCTGCATATTACTCTTTTATTAGATAGGATCGAGGCCTATCTAATAAAACAAGTGGTTCATGTGTGGGTACTGGCTGGTTTGCCCTGAAGGGTGTCCAAGATCAGGGTGGGGGTTCCCTTAGGGTATGGGTGGCCTGGGTGAGGGGCCTGTGGTTGTTTGCAGGCCGGCCATCCCCCCCCCCCCCCCCAGATAACCCAAGTGGAGACTCTGCTATCCCGGATTCATTTAACTTCTACAGTTGAAACTTTGTAGTCAGTAGCCAAGCCAAGCTTGCTGCTTACTCTGTGGTGGTAGCCATTTCTGTTGAGATTTATTTTCCTTCTATAATTGAAACTTTGTAGCCTGGAGTGGAGGATTAGGCCAGCTATGGCTTTAGAAGCTTGGCTTCCTCTATCACTGGGGACAACCCTAGCCTCCTGCTCTCTCCAGCTCAGTGGCTGATGTCATTTCTGTTGGGATTTAATTATCTTCTATCATTGAAACTTAGTAGCATTGAGTGGAGGCCCAGGCCAACCAGGGTGTATGGAAAGCTTGGCTTCCTCTATCGTCAGGGAAACCCAAGCCTCCCTCCTGCTCTCAGTGGCCACAGCCATATTCATTGGGATTATTTGCATATTCACTCCTGATTGGCTTGTGGGCATGGCTTGTGGATGTGGTTTGTGGGCTAGCAGAGGAACTCTCAGTTTGCATGTTACTCTTTTATTAGATAGGTGATATATATATATATATATATATATATATATTTAAATTCTCACCCAAGGATATGCTTTTCATTGATTCTACAGAGACAGAAAGAGAGAAGAAGCGAGGGGGAGAGAGAAAGAAAGAGAGAAATGTCCTGACTGGGCATTGAACCTGTGACCCTTTGGTAAAAGAGCCAACATTCCAACCACCGAGCCATACTGGCCAGGGCTAAAGTATGTATATTTTTAATATACCACACATATAGTCTTCTTTACTATAAAATTTTATTTTATCTACTAATAACAGCATTTGAATATATTTTGAACAACATTGCATAATATTCACCATGAAGATACATAAAACATTGATTGCCTTTATAACTAGCTATCAAATTTATACATATTTCCTTCCTTATTTACTCTCTTTTATATTCTCCAAGTTTCAAAAGAAACTATTTGTAGTTGAGACATTATTAAACTAATACATTTGCTACTATTTTTATTTTATTATTAAACTACATAGAGGCATTACATAGGGTAATTTTTCAACTATTTTGACCTTCCCTCTTACAAGATTCAACTTTCCTGCCTATTGTTACAAGAGTTGTTTCATTGACTTTTGGTTTGTAACAGTGACATGTTTTGTTGAGTTTTGGCGTGTTTTGGCATTTGCATGGTAGGGAAATGCAACTGTGTGATTCCATTAGTGGTCTCTAGTTCCTATTTTCTGTATGAAATAAAGGTGTCCCCAGGAATGTGCTGCTCTTCCTGTCTGGATCCTGGAATAGGGGGAAAGAGCAGAAATTGAGTTTACTTCCTGGCCCCGGTGGCTCAGTGGTTGAGCATCAGAAAAGAGTGAAGAGATCACAGTTTGATTCCTGGTAAGGGCACATGCCTGGGATTGCAAGCTGGACGATCCCCAGTAGAGGGCATGCAGGAGGCAGCCAATTAATGAGGTTTCTCTTTCTCATTGATGTCCCCATCTCTCTATCCTTCTCCCTTCCTCTCTCTCTCTAAAAATTAATAAAAACATATTTTAAAAAGCACCTGCAGCCTAGCAGAACAAACTGCATTGACCCAGAGCCATCACCTAACATTATTAAGAAATACATTTGACAACATAAAAATGAAGAAAAATGTGTGGTTTATGGAATAAAACCACAACATAAGTGAAGGCCAAAGGCAAACAACACACCAGAAGAAGACATTTGAGTATATTTATGGCCCTAATATATAAAGGATTCTTATACATGAGGGAATATAACCAAATACTTTTGAAAAATGGGCAAAAGACATGAACAGAGTTCACAGAAAAATAAGCAAGTGCTCTTTAAACATATGAAATGATCTTCCAATACGTTCAAAATAAAGGGAATGATAAGGAATGATAATAAAAACCTTTCTCAATCATTAAATTGACCACACACACACACACACACACACACACACACACACACGCATACACACTAAAATGCTTGACTATATACTTCAGCAAAAACTACAGGAAAACAGAAGCTTTATCCATTATTGGGAGAACGCAAAATGGTGTGACCCCTGGCAGGAAGAATTTGGCAATATTTTAACAGAAATATATATATATATATATATATATATATATATATATATATATATATATATACCATTTGACTCTCTAACTCCACTCCTAGGAGTTTCCTCTAAAGATATACTTCAGACAACATGAAAACAAATATGCAGAAGATGTTTGTTGCAGCATCTTTACATAACTTAGCCTAAACCGAGAAATGGAATGAAATCTGAAGAAAATTTGATGTCACAGCATTTTAAAGACAGATTATTATCAACCTCCAAACATTTATTTATACCAGTGACATATGAGAAAGAGCCTGTGTCACCCTACAGAGGGGTCAGGTGAAAAGACACAGGGCAGAGAACTGTGCAGCTGCAGAAACAGAATGAGGAGACCTCTGTGAGTCAACGTGGTATAATGTCCTGGGTACATGAAGAGGCTAAAACAGAATAAATTATATTACATTTCCTGAGAGAGGGAAGGAATTATTTTTATTTTAGAAAGAAGGAATGCAAGGATAAAATAAAAAATCAGCGAATACGGTGAACTACAAAGTGTGGGGCTTTTTGGGGCATATACAATTTAATATAGGCTTAAATTTTCAACTATGTAAACATTTTACATATTAAAAATTGTAAAATTTACAAAGATTAGGAAAAGGCCTTAAAAATGAAAACAAACAGAAACTGATGAACCTACCTAGCCTCATCTCTGGTTCCAGGCTCTCTTCTTACCAGCATCTGGGTACCCTGGTGCTTGAGTCAATCTGAAGAGCAGATCCCTCTGACCGCTTACTTTCAGCCTATAGAAGGAACGAGAAGGAAGCCAGTAGTTAGTTTAGCAAGTTCGTGATTTTGTTTTGTTCCTGCAGCATAACTTAGCCTAAACCGAGAAATGGAATGAAATCTGAAGAGAATTTGATGTCACGGCATTTTAAAGACAGATTATTATCAACCTCCAAACATTTATTCTCTCTACTAGTGCATGAGACACATTCGATTTGGATATCGATCTAAAAATTTATCATAAACTTACATATATTTCTAGACATTATGATTTGGAGAGGGGAATTGTGGATGAGTGAAGACATAATAAGGCACCAATCAGACTGAGAATCATGGCAGTCAGAGTCTCTGAGGTGATGATTGGGATTCTGATTAGTGGCATTCATTCCAGAAACCAGGGTAACCAAGGAATATTTCTATTTGTTCACTGACACACATAATAGGAAAACATCTTTGTTTGGGTACCAAAAGCTTTTGGGGAAATAACTAGAGAAGTAGAACACAATAGGTATAAAGAATGGAAAAATATGCACCAATGAAAGGCATGCTGAGAGATTCCCTAAATGTAATAATTAAAGGAAATAAATAAATATGAAGATCTGGATACCAATGGGGATAAAAATAATATGTGGTATAAGTTATTTCTGGCAATTGTTTTTTTTAAATATATTTTGAATGCTTGATATTAAATTGCATGTACTAAATCCAAGTTATATCCTATTTCAGAATTATAATCATTAAATAGTTTTGACTATTTAACCTACAAACAATTCATTAGGCACTAAGAATTCTTATTAAATTAGTCCAATTGCTCAGTACTGGTGAAAACACACTTAGTTGATGTTAAATATTGCATAGTTCATTACAAATGGCTGATGCTCTGTAACCAGTTATTTTATAGTTTATGTTGTAAATTTTAACGTCAAGTAAGTGGTGTTTTCAGCAGTACTACATGTGTTATGAGTTGTTGAGGTTGTAAATAATTTGTAGGGCATTTATGTATTTCTAGAATTCATGTACCTCTGCTTATAAATCTATTTATTAACCCTCATAAATAATTGATGGCCATATCTTAAAATGAATCATTTCTAAAATTGCTTAACTGTCTGGAATTTTTCTTTAGTAATCCCATTTCTCATTTTCTTTTCATATTTCAATCAGGTATAAATAGAAGAACCTTACATGCACCTTTTTTTCTTCTAATTCCCAAGTCTAAGTGTCTGTGTCATTATTCAGCTTTATGGTGAGAAGCTATGAATTCATGTCATTAATTCTCCTGTGTCACCTTCATGAGTAATTGATTTTCTTCACAACCTCTCATCCATGGCAGCTTTAAAGTAATTTCTCTCTTTTTCTGCTTTTTCTTCTTCTTTCTTTTCATCTTCTTCCTTTTCATCTTTCTTCTTCTTTTCCTCCTCCCCCTTCTCCCCCCCCCTCCTCCTCCTCCTCCTCCTCCCCCTCCTCCTCCTCCTCCTCCTTCTTCTTCTTCTTCTTCTTCTTCTTCTTCTTCTTCTTCTTCTTCTTCTTCTTCTTCCTCCACTCCTTTTCCTTCTCCTTCTTTTTAGTTCACTACTTAAATACCCTACCAATTCTTTTGTAACACTTAATATCACAGCCCTAAACATCTAATTTTGTCATATTACCAAGATACTTTGCATCACAGTAATTCTGAATATTCCATGTCAAATAACATGGAAGTCTTCAAATAGAGAGAAGTGAAATGTAGAAAAGAAACAAAGAATGGTAGAAGAAAAGGGAAAAAAATAAAAATGCATGACAATTCCTTGAAAAAAAAGTAAAACAATTGTTTGTTTTAGTTATTTGCTTCTGCCCTATTTTGCACCATTTTTCTTATTGAAATCCAAAATCCTCTCACCTTTAAGCTATCTACCAGGAAATCCATTAGTAAATTAACACCTTTTATTTTCAATCACTCTGCTTTTGTTCAACACTATATTTTTTAATTTTTATCATTAGTTATTATTCATATTTTTATGTAGTCCTTGGTTTGTTTCCAAGTATATTTACAATAACATATGAAATACAAATTTAATTAAAATAAAAAAAATGGGTGACACTTTGGACTAAAGGAAGTTTGGAAGGTAAAAATAAAATGAAGCCAAGTGAACCATAGATCCTAACTTCTTTGCTATAGTGTAAAATGAATATTCCTGAGCAATGTTCATCCTTAAGATTACAGAGATGCCATCATTCTGTCTCCATTTGGGAAATCTTATAGTGCTGACCTCTGTAGCTAGGTTACTTCACTCCCCTAAAAATTTCCTCATAGAAATAATTTTTGCTGTATGCTTCTTTTGTGTATTCCAAATATGATAATACTTTGGATTTAATGGCTCAATAGAGCAGAGAAGATTGTTCATAAATCAAGCAGGGTTTTAAGAAAATTATCCACACAAGCACCATATAAATCAAATAGAGAAGAAAACTTCTTTCCCCACTGAAGGTGGTCTTCTTGTGAGCACAAGGTGCACTGGAAGTTTCTTCATCGAATCACACACCTTTCCTGAGTTAGATTTATAGGGGGAAGATGAAAAATGATTTAGTTAGTAAAACTGAAGTATGATCTTCTTCCAAATTACATTCTGCATTATATAATACTAGAGGTTCGGTGCAAGAAATTCATGCACGGGGCAAGGGTGGGGGGATCTCCCTTAGCCCAGCCTGCACCCTCTCCATTCTGGGACCGCTCGATGGATGTCCGACTACCCATTTAGGCCCGATCTTGGTAGGGACTAAACTGGCAGTCAGACATCCTTCTTACAATCCAGGACTGCTGGCTCCAAACTGCTCACATGCCTGCTTCCCTGATTGCCCCTAACCGCTTATGCCTGCCAGCCTGATCACCCACTAACCACTACCCTGCCAGCCTAATTGATGTCCAACTGCTCCCCTGCCAGCCTGTTTGCCCCCAACTTCCCTCTTCTCCCAGTCTGGTCACCCCTAACTGCCCTCCCCTGCAGGCTTGATCACCCACAACTGCCCTCCCTTGCAGGACCTGGAACCTCCCAATGACCCTCCCCTGCTGGCCATCTTGTGGTGGCCATCTTGTATCCACATGGAGGCAGGATCTTTGACCACATGATGGCAGCCCTCTTATGTGTTGGAGTGATGGTCAATCTGCAAATTACTCTTTTATAACATAGGATAGAGGCCTGGTACATGGGTTGAGGCCAGCAGGTTTGCCCTGAAGAGTGTACCAGATCAGGATGGGGGTTCCCTTGGGGTGAGGGGCGGCCTGAGCAAGGGGCCTGTGGAGATTTTTCAGACTGGCTACGCCTCCTAGCAACCCAAGCTGGAGGCCCTGGTATCTGGGATTAATTTATGTCTACAATTGAAACTTTGTAGCCTGGAGTGGAGCCAAACCTTCTGCTTACTCCGTGGTGGCAGCCATTTCTGTTTGAAACTTTGTAGCCTAGAGTGGAGGCCTAGGCCAGCAATGGCAGGCTGAAAGCTTGACTTCCTCCATTGCCAGGGAAACCCAAGCCTCTGTTCTTTTCAGCTCAGTGGCTGCCAACATTTCTGTATCTCTTATAATTGAAACTTTGTAACATTGAGTGGAGACCTAGGCAGGCAGCAGGTGGAAAGCTTGGGTTCCTCTGTTGCTGGGGAAACCCAAGCCTTCCTCCTGCTCTCAATGGTGGCAGCCATCTTGGTTGAGGTTTATTTCGATAATCTGCTCCTAATTGGCTGGTGGTCGTGGCTGTGGGTGTGGCTTGTGGGTGTTGCAAAGGGACAGTCAAATTTGCATATTACTTTTTTTATTAGATAGGACTAGAGGCCTGGTGTACCAGATTCATGCAAGGGGGCATGGGGTGTCCCTCAGCCAGCCTGCATCCTCTCCAATCTGGGGCCCCTCAAGGGATGTCTGACTACCTGTTTAGGCCAGATCCCAGGAGCTAGCAGTCCTGAATTGTGAGAAGGATGTCTGACTGCCTGTTTAGGCCTGATCCTACTGAACATCCTTCTCAGGATTGTTGGCTCCAAACTGCTCCCCTGCCTGCTTCCCTGATTGCTCCTAACTGCTTTTGTCTTCCAGCTAGATCACCCCCCTAACCACTACCCTGACAGCCTGATTGATGTCTAACTGCTCCCCTGTCAACCTGTTTGCCCTCAACTTCCCTTCTCTGCCAGCCTGTTCAGCCCTAACTGCCCTCTCCTGTAAGCTTGATTGCCCATAGCTGCCCTCCCTTGCAGGCCTGGAACCTCCCAATGGCCCTCCCCTGCTGGCCATCTTGTGGTGGCCATCTTGTGTCCACATGGGTGCAGGATCTTTGACCACATGGGGGCAGCCCTCTTGTGTGTTGGAGTGATGGTCAATCTGTGTATTACTCTTTTATTAGATCGGATAGAGGCCTGGTGCATGGATGGGGGCCAGCTGGTTTGCCCTAAAATGTGTCCCTGATCAGGGTGGGGGTTCCCTTGGGATGTGGGGTGGTGTGGGTGAGGGGCCTGTGGTAGTTTGCAGGCTGCCATACCCCCCAGCAACCCAAGTGGAGGACCTGGTATATGGGATTAATTTATGTTCTACAATTAAAACTTTGTTGCCTGAAGTAGAGCCAAGCCTTCTGCTCACTCCATGGCTCCATGCGGACAGCCATTTCTCTTTGGGTTTATTTTAATTCTATAATTGAAACTTTGTAGCCTAGAGTGGAGGCCTAGGCACTAGGGCTTCAGAGGCTTGGCTTCTTCCATCACCTGGGTAACTGTAGCCTCTGCTCTCTTCAGCTCCATGGCTGCTGCCATTTCTGTTGGGATATATCTTCTATAATTAAAACTTTGTAGCATTGAGTGGAGGCCTAGGCCAGCAAGGGCAGATGGAAAGCTTGACTTCTTCTGCCGGGGAAACCAAGCCTCCCTCCTGCTCTTAGTGACCGCAGCCATCTTGATTGGGATTTATTTACATAATTTGCTCCTGATTGGATGATGGGCATGGCTGTGGGCATGGCTTGATCGGAGGTATGGTCCATTTGCATGTTACTCTTTTATTAGATAGGGTTTGAATTAACTGTTGTTTGAAAGTAAAAGTTGCCATTGAGTGAGAGATACAACCCAGGTAAACATGGGTTACTAAATCAGAAGGCAACCTCAAATGATGTGTCTTAGAAGTAAGAAAAGCAGTGCAAACATTTATGGAGAAAAGTCCTCAGTTGACATATGATGATACTTATTTGTAATTTGAGGATTTGGCCCAAATGCCATTCATTTCCTCATTTTGTATGAATCCAATTAGTTTTATAAATTTATTTTTTGTCCTGATAATATTTGTACAAGGATTTCATTTTAGTATTGCAAAAGAGATTCATTGTTTTTAAAATGTGAATTGGTTTTTTTAATTATGATACTTTGCTTTCTCTGTAAATTATGAATATATGTTTTTTATGTAACAGGCTTATTGATAAAAAAAAAAAACTAGTGACCATTTTTGCTATAAAAATTCACTCTTTGAGGTAAATTTTTTAAAGCATACTGATTTAATGATTTAATTTCAAGCATGTAATTTGTTTGCCATCCACTCCCCAACTTTATTGTTGAAAGTATTTCAGATATTCCCTCCCCCCTGCCCATTGATCATCTCTACCCTACTCCCTGCCCTCAGGCCTCACCACATTATTGTCTTTGTCCATGGGAAATGCAAATCCTAATATATAAAAACCCTGGGTAGTAATGACCAGTAATAACTGGAGGCTGACCAACCAGAAGTTCCACCCCCAAGCAAGTGGTAAAGGGCAATCAGGCAGTCAGGCAGAGAGGTTAGGAGTGATCAGATAGGCAGACCAGAATTTAGGGGTGATCAAGTAGGCAGACCAGCAGTTAGGGTGATCAGATAGGCAGACTGGTAGTTAGAGGTGATCAGGCAGGCAGGCAGAGTGATTAGGGGTGATCAAGTAGGCAAGCAAGCAGTTAGGGGAGATCAGGTAGGCAGGCCATCAGTTAAGGACAATCAGGTAGGTAGAGAGCCCCTCGTAGGGCTAGCCCGACCCCCCAGCAAAGAAAGAGGGAGGCCCAGGCCATTGCACCCCAGCCTGTTGCCTGCAGAGGGAGGCCACCAGTGACAAGGGAGTGGGGGCGCAGCACTGCACAGATGGCAAGCAGTGGCAGTGGCAGTGGCAGAGATAGAGCCAGCTGCCTGCAGCCTGGAAAAGAAAAGCCCTAATAGGCCCTGATCTCAGGTCAGGCTTAGGGACCCTACCCGAGGGGTCCTGGATTGTGAGATGTTGCAGGCTGGGCTGAGCGACCCCCCCAAGTGCATGAATTTTCATGCACTGGGCCTCTAGTATACATATAAATTCTGTGGTTAATCTTTTTCTAACCCATCCCCAATTTCCTCTCAGATTCATCAGTCTGTTCCTCGCTTCCATGTCTCTGGGTCTATTTTATTTGTCAGTTTATTTTGTTTATCAGGTTCCACATATAAAGGAGATTGTGTGAGACTTGTCTTTCCCTGACTGGCTTATTTCTCTTAGCATAATACTCTCCAGGTGCCTCTTTTAGTTTTAAAGAGTAAAAGATCCTTCTTTTTTCCAGCTGCCTAGTATTGGTTGTGTAAATATACCACATATTTTTTATCCAATCATCTACTGTTGGACATTTAAGCTATTTCCAGATCTCAGTTATTATAAATGCCATTGCTATGAGCATAAGAGTGCATATATTCTTTTTGATTGCTGTTTCTGATTTCTTAAGATATATTCTTAGAAGTGGGATTACTGGGTCAAATGGTAGTTCCATTTTTTATTTTTTTAGGAAACTCTGTACTGTTTTCCATAGTGGCTGCATCAGTCAGCAGCATGTACTGTAGTTTCCTTTTCTTTAGCTTTTTTTTTTCTTCCTTTGTTGATATATTGATGGTAGCCATGATTGCAGGTGATACCTCATTGTTATTTTAATTTGCATCTCTCTGACGATCAGTAACTTTGATCATTTATGTTGTGTCTTTTGGCTATCTATATGTCCTCTTTGAAAAAGTGTCTATTTAGGTCCTTTGCCCATTTTTAAGCTGGATTGTTTGTATTTCTTTTGTTAAATTGTGTGAGTTCTTCATATATTTTGAAAAGTAATTTCTTATCTGATGTATCATTGGCAAATTTGTTCTCCCATACAGTGAGCTCCATTTTCATTTTTATTGATGATTTCTTTTTCTGTGCAGAAGCTTTTTATTTTGATGTAATCCCATTTGTTTATTTACTCTTTTGTATTCTTTTCCCTAAGAGATGTATCAGCACACATATTGCTATAAGAAATGTCTGAGATTTTGCAGCATATGGTTTCTCCTAGGATTTTTACAGGATGAAATCAAGAGTTGGTTCTTTGAAAAGATAAACAAGATACAAACTCACCAAGATACAAAGAAAGAGGACCCAAATAAATAAAATCAGAAATTAAAGAGGTTATATAACAACTAATACCATAGAAATATAAAGAATTGTAACAAAATATTATATCAACTATATGCCAGCAAATTGAACAACCTGGGTGAAATGGACAAATTCCTAGAAAAAAGACAACCTTCTAAAATTCAATCATTAAGAATCGTAAAACCTGAGTAGGGCAATAACTACTGATGAAATTGAATCAATAATAATATTTTTAAAAAAACCTCCCAGCAAACCAAAGCCTTGATCCACACCAATTCACAGGGGATCTTTATCAAATATTAAAAAAAATTAAGCCTTGATCCACACCAATTCACAGGGGATCTTTATCAAATATTAAAAAAAAAATTAACATCCTCCTCAAACTATTCCAAAAAATTCAAAAGGAAGGAGCACTTCCAACTCTTTCTATGAGGCCAGCATTGCCCTAACTCCAAAACCAGATAAAGACATGACAAAGAAAGAGAATTACAGGTCAATATCCCAGATGAACATAGATACTAAAATCCTCAACAAAATATTAACAAACGAATCCAACAATACATTAAAAAATCATACACCATGACTAAGTGTGATTTATACCTGGGTTTCAAGGCTGATGCAAAATCATATGATCTTATCAATAGATTCAGAAAAAGCATTCAACAAAATCCAGCACCCATTTTTTGATAAAACTCTCAGCAAAATGGGAATAGAAAGAACATACTTTAACATTAAAAAGGCCATAAATGACAGACCTATAGCCAACATCATATTCTGTGGGTAAAAACTAAAAGTGTTTCCCTTAACAATAGGAACAAGACAGGGTTGTCCCCTTTCAACACTCTTATTCAACATAGTACTAGAAGTGCTAGCCATAGCTCTCAGACAAGAAGAAAAGATGAAAGGCATCCAAATTGAAAAGAAGGAAGTGAAACTATCATTATTTCCAGATGGCATAGCATTGTACATAGGAAACCCTAAATATTTCACCAAAATGACTAGATTTAATAAATTAATCCAGCAAAGTAGCAGGATATGAAATTAACGCGCAGAAATTGATTGCATTTTTATACACTAATAATGAACTCTCATAAAGAGAAACTAAAAAAACAATACTATTGACCATTCCAACAACATCAAGAGCAATAAGAAAGATACCTAGGAATAAACTTAACTAAGGAGGTAAAAGACCTGTACTCAGAAAATTACAGGACATTGAAAAAAGAAATGAGGAAGCTACAAACAAATGGAAGAATATACAGTGTTCATTGATCTGTAGAATTAACATCATTAAAATGTCCATTCTACTCAAAGAAATCCATAGATGCAACACAATACCTATTAAAATACCAATAGCATATTTCACAGATCTAGAACAAATAATGCAAAAATTTATACAGAACCAAAAAGGACACAGAATAGCCACAGCAATCTTAAGAAGAACAAAATAGGAGGGATTATAATGCAGATATCAAATTATATTACAAAGCCATTGTAATTAGAACAGTCTGGTACTGTCACAAGAAAAGGTTAGATCAGTAGAACAGAGACCCCAGAAATCGACCCAAGCCATTACGCTCAATTAATATTTGACAAATGGGACAAGAGCACACAATGGAGAAGGAAGTTCTCTTCAATAAATGGCACTGGGAAAATTGGACAGTACATACAAAAAAATTAAACTAGACCAGTAACTTACACCATACACAAGAATAAACTCAAAATGGATAAAATATTTCAATGTAAATCATGAAACCAACTGATCTTAATAACAAAAGCCAAAACATTTATTGAGAATTTGCTATGTGATATTTACATGAATTTGTATTTTAATTTCACAGCTCAATAAAGTGCATTATCTTATATTTATCATTCTATAAATGAGAATATATAACATAACAATAAGTGACTTATCTATAAAGAGAAACTAGTAAAATGAGAAGCTGGAATAACACATACAGCTAGAATAGAGATTTTATTTATTTTGATTATTATTTTATTCTTCCATTTTACTTTGCTGGCATTTGAAATGTTATTATATTCTTTACTTCACATCAATTTGTTAATATTTTTTTTAGAAAGAAAGTATTAAAAAACGGATGGTCCCAAATATGTCTTAAGTCAGAAAATATCTTTATTGTATGTGAAGACACATCCATTTTTAATAGATATCAAATATGTTATTTTATTTCTTAAGAAGACTCAGATATGTTTCCTTTTACAAGCTGGTGTTGCTCATTAAACTCAATTGGTAATAGAAGGCAAGCCCATTCTGTTGCCACCATCAGACACTATGGAAAATGAAACACAATGGCTTTAGTTTATTTTGGTAATTGATTGAACTTAATAATTTAGAAAGGGGTTTTCATTAAAAACTTACTAATGTTGCCTGAGTAGACAGTATGGAAACATCTAAATAAAAAATTCTATAACTAATCAATTGTAATTCTTTCTAACAAAAATTTTGTTTTATATCTGGAATCATTAGAAAATGAAAAATTTCTATTGGTTTTAAGAGGCCTCTAACAAAAGCCACTAAAGTAGGGAGAGGCTCACTCAGGTTGAGATCTGAGTTCTTCTACCCCTACACTGAGAATAGCTTCATATTAATTGGGTTAATAAGCACTTACTAACTTCTTTCAAAATGTACATTACTTTTTTCAGCATAAAAATAATAATTTGCCATTTTTGCATGATTCATGATACATGGTCCATATTTTAATTCAATATCAATGTTATTTATACATTATTTCCATCAGTGCACTTTGATAATCAAAATGACTGAATTAAAGTGTGATTTAAAATTTGTAAATTGTTGTTTGTATCAATCTCCAGGTACTCATTGCTGGCTTTTGCTGGGATTAGTGGCGGTCCTCTGGGAGTTTCCAACCCATATTTATAGTTTACTCCCTTTTCCATTCTTTGTACTCCTTCCACTTTTCCCAATTTTATTTTGGCATTCCCTTTTTTATACTTTCTTTCTTTCTTTCTTTCCTTCCTTCTTTCTTTCTTTCTTCCTTTCATTCTTTCTTTCTTTCTTTCATCTTTCAATCTATCTTTCTTTCTTTCTTTCTTTCTTTCTTTCTTTCTTTCTTTCTTTCTTTCTTTCTTTCGTGTGTGTGAGTGTGTTTTTTTGTTACTCTCTTTTATCCCACCTATCACCTAATTTACCTTCCTCTGGCAATCACTTTTAATTTGGAGTTACCAATACTGTGAATACATTCTTCTTCAGTGCCTGGTGTGCTGCACCTGGTTGTGTTGTAGTCTGAGCCTTTAAACCAACACAGGAGAGTGAGAATTACATAACAAGACACACAGAGAAGAAAGACCATGGGGAGACAAAGAAATAGCCCACCAATGAAAGAAAAACAAGGCTCACCAGAAAAAGAGGTAAACGAAATGGAAGCAAGCAACCTGTCAGAGAGAGAGTTCAGAGAAATGGTCATAGGGTGGATGAAGAGAACAGAAGCCAATATGAGTAAGAACCATGAGGAACTGAAGAGAAATCAAGAGGAAATGAAGAAGAGCCAGGAAGAAATGAAGAAGACCCAAGAAGAAATGAAAAGTGACTTTGCTGAGCTAAAGAACTCCATAGAAAGTATCAGTAGACTATATGAGGCAGAGGACCGCATCAGTGAGCAGGAAAACAAGGTAGGAAAAAACACCCAAGTAGAACAGCTTCTAGAAAAAAAATTAAAAAGCAGGAGAAGAGCCTAAGGTAACTTTGGGACAACATGAAACAAAACAACATCCACATAATAGGACTTCCAGAGGGACAGGAAACTGAGCAAGGAATAGAAAACCTGTTGGAAGAAATAATGACAGAAAACTTCCCTGATATAGGAAAGAAAAAACCCACACAAATTCAAGAAGATCACAGAGTTCCAAGCAAAGTAAACCCCAAAAGACCTACACCAAGGCATGTTATAATTAAATTGGCAAACATCAACGACAAAGTGAGAATCCTAAAAGCTGCCAAAGAGAGACAGAAAGTCACCTACAAAGGAACCCCCATCAGATTAGCAAGTGATTTATCAACAGAAACTTATCAAGCCAGAAGGGATTGGAATGAAATATACAAAGTTATGCAAAGAAAGGGTCTGAATCCTGGAATACTGTACCCAGCAAGGCTATCAGTCAAAATTGAAGGTCAAATCAGGAGCTTCACAGACAAAAAAGGTCTAAGGGAATACATTACCACCAAACCAGCAATGCAAGAAATACTAAAGGGTCTGCTGTGAAAAGCAATAGGAAGCCATGAAAGAATATAGGGGCAAAGAACAAAAATGGCTACAAATAACTATCTATCAATAATTACTATAAATGAAAATGGTTTAAATGCTCCAATCAAAAGACATAGGGTAATAGACTGGATAGAAAACACGACCCATATATCTGCTGCCTACAAGAAACCCACCCCCGAAAAAAAGACGCACACAGACTGAGGGTAAAGGATGAAAAAAGGTTCTTCAGGCGAATGGAAATGGAAAAAAAGCTGGAGTAGCAATACTTATATCTGACAAATTAGATCTCAAAGTGAAGGATGTAACAGGAGAAAAAGAAGGCCACTACATAATACTAAAGGGAGCAATCCAAGAAGAAGAAATAACTCTGGTAAATGTATACGCACCCAATACAGGAGCACCCAAATACATACTAAAACTCCTAGAGGATATCAAGGGAGATATAGACAGCAATACAATCATAGTAGGAGACTTTAATACCCCATTATCACCATTGGACAGATCCTCTAAACAAAAAATCAATAAAGAAACATCAATCCTCAATGAATCACTGGAGAAGAAGGAATTAATTGACATCTTCAGATCATTTCACCCCAAAGCCACAGAATATACATTCTATTCAAGTGCCCATGGGTCATTCTCAAAGATAGACCATGTGCTGGGTCATAAGCAAAGTCTCTCCAAATTCAAGAAGATACAAATCATATCAAGCATATTCTCAGATCACAGTGGCATAAAGCTGGAAATCAACTACAATAGAAACAATCCAAAGAAATCAAACACATGGAGACTAAACAGCATGCTATTAAACTATGACTGGGTTACTAGAGAGATCAAGGAAGAGATAGAAAACATCATGGAAGCAAATGACAACGACAGCACAACAATCCAAAATCTATGGACACAGTGAAAGCAGTTCTGAGAGGGAAGTTCATAGCTCTACAATCCTACCGCAAAAAACTAGAAACATCACCAATAAATTATCTAACCCAACAACTCAAAGAGTTAGAAAGAAAGCAACAAGAAAAGCCCAGTGTAAGCAGAAGGAAGGAAATAGTAAAGATCAGAGCAGAAATAAATGACATAGAGACCAAAGAAACAATACAGAAGATCAACAAAACCAAGAGCTGGTTCTTTGAAAGATTAAACAAGATTGATGAACCTCTAGCCAGACTCACCAAGAAGCAAAGAGAGAGGACCCTAATAAATAAAATCAGAAATGAAAGAGTTGAAATAACAACAGACCCCATTGAAATACAAAGGATTGTTAAAAAATACTATGAACAACTCTACTCCAACAAACTGGAAAACCTGGAGGAAATGGATATATTTCTAGAAAAATATAACCTCCCAAAACTCAATCAGGAAGAATCTAAACAACTCAATAAACCAATAACCGTGGAAGAAATTGAAGCAGTCATCATAAAGCTTCGAGCAAACAAAAGCCCAAGACCAGACGGCTTCACAGGGAATTTTACCAAACATTCAGGAAGAACTAAAACCTACACTCCTCAGGCTATTCCAGAAAATTCAAGAGGATGGAACACTTCCAAACTCCTTCTATGAAGCTAACATCACCCTAATACCTAAAGCAGATAAAGATGACACAATGAAAGAGAATTACAGGCCAATATCCCTCATGGATATAGATGCCAAAATCCTCAATAAAATTCTAGCAAATCGGATTCAGCAGTACCTCAGAAAGATCATCCACCATGTCCAAGTTGGATTTATTCCAGGAATGCAAGGATGGTACAATATCCGCAAATCAATAAATGTGATACATCACATAAACAGGTTGAGAGATAAAAATCACACAGGCATATCAATTGATGCAGAAAAAGCATTTGAAAAAATCCAACACCCTTTCTTGATAAAAACTCTCAAGAAGGTATAAAAAGAAGGATCATACCTCAACATAATAAAAGGCACATATGAGAAACCCACAGCAAACATCATACTCAATGGGCAAAAACTACAACCATTTCCCCTAAGAACAGGAACAAGACAGGGTTCCCCACTCTCACCACTCCTGTTCAACATAGTACTGGAAGTATTAGCCATTGCAATTAGACAAGAAGAAGAAATAAAAGGCATCCAAATTGGAAAAGAAGAAGTAAATCTATCCTTATTTGCAGATGACATGATATTGTACATAAAAAACCCGAAAGACTCCATAAAAAAGCTAATAGACTTAATAAATGAATTCAGCAAGGTAGCAGGCTACAAAATTAATGCCAAGAAATCTATGGCATTTCTATACACTAATAGTGAATTTACAGAAAGAGAGACTAAAAAAGCAATCCCGTTTACCATCACACCAAAAAAATTAAGATAACTAGGAATAAACTTAACTAAGGAGGTAAAATACTTATTTGGGGAAAACTACAGGACACTAAAAAAAGAGATAGAGGAAGATGTAAACAGATGGAAGAACATAACATGTTCATGGTTTGGGAGAATCAACATAATTAAAATGTCCATACTACCCAAAGCAATCTATAAATTTAATGCACTCCCCATTAACATACCAATGGCATATTCCACAGACCTGGAAAGAACTCTCCAAAAATTCATCTGGAATAAAAAAAGGCCCTGGATAGCCACAGCAATCCTGAGAAAGAAGCACAAAGTCGGTGGGATTTCAATACCAGATTTCAAGCTGTATTACAAAGCTACTGTTCGCAAAACAGCCTGGGACTGGCACAAGAACAGACATATATATCAATGGAATAGAATAGAGAATCCGGATATCAACCCAAAACACTATGCTCAATTAATATTTGACAAAGGAGGTATGAACATAAAATGGGGTCAAGATAGTCTTTTCAATAAATGGTGTAGGGAAAATTGGACAGATACATGCAGAAACATGAAACTAGACCACCAACTTACACCATACACAAAAATAAACTCAAATTGGATACAGGACTTAAACATAAGACGGGAAACCATAAAAACATTAAAGAAATATACAGGAAATAAAATCTCAAACATAAGCCAAAAGAACTTCTTCGATGATACTGCTTCTAGGGCAATGGAAGCTAAAGACAGAATAAACAAATGGGACTACATCAAAATAAAAAGCTTTTGCACAGCCAAAGAAACCATCAATAAAACAATAAGAAAACCCACTGTATGGGAGAACATATTTGCAAATGTTATCAGTGATAAAGATTTAATCTCAAGCATCTACAGGCAACTCACACAACTCAATAAAAGGAAGACAAATGATCCAATAAAAAAATGGGCAACAGACCTAAATAGAACCTTTTCTAAAGAAGACAAAAGGAAGGCCGACAGACATATGAAAACTTGCTCAAAGTCACTAATTATCTGAGAGACACAAATCAAAACGACTATGCAATACCATCTGACACCTGTCAGAATGGCTTACATTAACAAATCAACAAATGACAAGTGCTGGCGAGGATGTGGAGAAAAGGAACCCTCCTGCACTGTTGGTGGGATTGTACACTAGTGCAGCCATTGTGGATAACAGTATGGAGTTTCCTCAAAAAATTAAAATTGAGCTCCCATTCAACCCAATGATCCCACTTCTAGGAATATACCCCAAGAAACTAGAAATGCTAATTAGAAAGGATGTATGCACCCCTATGTTCACAGCAGCACAATTTATCATAGCTAGGATTTGGAAACTGCCTAAGTGCCCATCAGCCGATGAGTGGATTAAAAAACAGTGGTACATCTACACAATGGAATACTACACTGCGGTAAAAAAGAAAGAGTTCCTACCATTTGTATCAACATGGATGGTATTAGAGAGCATTATGCTAAGTGAAATTAGCCAGGCAGAGAAAGACAAATATCACATGATCTCACTCATCTGAGGAATATAATGAATGACATAGACTGATGAACAAGAATGGATCCAGAGACTGAGAAAAGTCCATCAAAATGTCAAACCTCAGGGTAAGTGGCAGGTGGTGGGAGTAAGGGGGAAAGTCAATATATTTGAATGCTTGAACTAAGGTAAGTGATTTGTGTTTTTATATCCCTGAAAAGTTCATATAAAGTTATAAAAAAAATTGGCAGCTAGTTTGATATTGAATTAACATGGCCTAGAGCATGTCATCTCTTATGGACACCAGTCCATATGCTAGGCCCTCCTTAACCTCCCGTGACACCACAATACCCTTACATAATATTATTCTACAATGTCATTATAATATTTTATTTTTGACAACAGCATATTATACAATTATCCCAAATAAACCTACAAACTAATTCTTGAATGTTTGGCAGCAACTTAAAAAATGGATAGGTAAGGAATTAATCCCTTTCAGAAGGGATTAAGGCACTGGGAAGGCATCCGAGCATTTTATATTGGCCCCTCTGGCCCCTTTGCCAAGAGGGAACCTCTTCTTATTATCCAAATACACAACTGATGCTTGAACTTTCAGTTCAAGCTGTGACTGAAGCCTCTGGGCAGCTGGCACCATGGATCTGTATCTTGACCAATGGTGTGAGCTGGGCCCTCTCTGGGGAAGAAACGTGGGTCCCCCAAGATATGTGATCAGTACCGGGAACCCGCCAGCAGGAGAGGGGACCCCAAGGCAAGTGCTGGACCTGGAGGCCAGGGGGGCATAGACTACAAAGGAGACAGAACTGAACCTCACATCACCCTTTTTGGTACTGGAGGATGGCTGGTTAGCCAGAGACGGGTAAGATTCCTCAGGGAAGGAACAAGCTGAGACAGGCACAGTCGCAGAGGGGTCAACAGGAGAGAACTAAAAGGTAAACAGAGGTGGGCCACAGACCCTCATCCACAAACCTTGCAGGGGCATGAATTCTCACCCCTCCTGAGGAAGGTATCCTACCCCCACGGCTGCTACGCCTCCCGTGCACAACTCACACCGGGACCCAGATGGCAGACAGAGACTTGGCCAGCAATAGCTGCCCTATATCTAAATTTAGTTTATTACCAGGAATGCTGAGGACCTACTCAAAAATGCAAATATTCCTTTTCACAAATATTTACTGGGTAAACTAAGATTTCTGCTTGAGTATTAAAATTGACAGTAAAATAGTATTCAAGTTTTCAGATTAATTTAAATTGGCCAAGTGAAATAAGTGAATTCTCAAGAAAATCTAAGTGTACTGGATAAAAAGCTTTTCCTAAAACATTAACTAAAATAACTATTAGTAGTTCATCTCACTGTCAAATTGCCTAACATCCAAAGAACCTAAAGCAGTCATATTTGTGTGCAAAAATTAAAATTTAAATTTACCAAAACTGCAAGATAAAATTTCCAAATGCCCCTATTAACCAAAAAAAAGGGGGGGGAGGGGGACAGTGGGGTAATATCACATAAGGAAAGATATCCTATAAGTAAAATACATGTAGAAAATTCTTACTCCAGAAAAGAAAATTCCATTTGTAAAACCAACTGCAGGACACCCATGAAAGAACAAACATGGTGTCAAAATAAGCCAAAGGAAAATCATTTAGGCAAAAATAAAAAGAATCCCAAGTCTATTTTCCAGAGAGGATTCCTTTGTTAACTTTTGGTCGAAAATGTGTTTGTGTGTTTGCAGAGAACAACTCCAAGACCATGTGGGTTCCTGCGACAGTGAGGAACTGACAGGCCTGTTCCAGCCACGAGGACGGTCCAGAGATGGCAGACGCTGAGGACACCTTGCCATGCTAGCAGTCGGCAGCTGTGCATGGCTGCAGGCGGCCCAAGACCATACCAGAGAGTATGGATCTTGCATTGCCACGATGTGTCCACCATCTGGATACCATTGCTGACATGTACACATGAAGAACTATTTGACATTGAAACTGGGACTCAGAATAGTTGGACATTGAAATTGACACTCAAACTTTTTTTGCTCTTATTCGTTTGTTTCTAGTATGCAGAGGCAAGATATTTTTGAAGAAAAGAAACAGGGGGAATTGATTGATATAGAGGCAGAGTGGCCTCGAACAGGCTGTCAAGCTACAGGGGGAAGGCTGGAGTGGTTGGGAGGCAGATACTGGGGGAGATCAACTGAAGGACTTGTATGCATACATATGAGCATAACCAATGAATGAAAGACACTGGGGCAGGGAGGGGGGCAGGTGGGGACATGTGCTGGGGATAAGGGAGGCTGGGGGGAGGATATTGGGGGAGGGGAAAGGAAAACATATGTACTACTATTAAATATAAGTTATATTGTAAATAAAAAAGAGAAATGTGAAAAAACAAAAAAACAAAAACAAACAAAAAAAGAACTAAGAGAGCAAAAGAAGGGATTAGAGTACAGGTAGAAGTTGGCCTGCGTAATCCTGAGTGTCCCTTTTACCCTGGATTTCTATATGCTCTTAATGGACTCTTACAGACTATTTGTTGGAAGTTGGACTTTGGACTACATCAAGGAGACAATAGGTTACTTATCAGTGCTTCTGTAATTTTCAGCTACCACTGGGGTTGCCAGTTATCTGACCTTCATAAAATTTCCCAGCCATGGAAATGGTAGAGACAGTGATAAAGATATGTCTGTATATTATCTCATAGTTTTACTGTTTTAGTAATAACACAGTTATTACTAAGTTTGTGCTAATTGGTTAGAAAGTAATAAATAGCTATTATATAAAAAAAGTGACGCTTTCAATCAAAACTCCAAAACAGTTGGGAGCTAGAAAACTAATTTTAAAATGGAATAAAGTGGAAAATAAAAGGGCTGGTTACAATTACGCTATTTAGTCGTTAAATGGCAAGTAATTCCAGTGATTAAGAGACCATTGATGTAATGTGGTTAAAAAAAGAATACATAGAGCAAAATGGAATTGGGATTGGGGCTGGGTCATTTTTCATATCTGTCCAGGTAACATTGATGGTAAACTGAAGAGATCATTCTTTTGCAGGAAACTATCATTTAAAAATAAAACCTTTTTGTGCTATCCCCCCAAAAAAATGATAGCTTTCCTGTGTAAAAAAAATTGTTAATTGTTAAAACTGCTACAGAGTGGTCAACTGATTGAGGGATGAAATTCTGAGCATGCTCACATGCTCACCAATAACTAACTGTACACATGCTCATGGTATAAGCACTCAAGGCTTCTGAGAGAATTATGTTCAAAAGTGAAATCTTTAAAGTAGTTAATTTGTTTATGTATTGGAAAATGGAATAAAATCTGACTTATCACAATTTTCAATGGTGTGAATTTGCTGGAATAACTTTGAAGTTCACTGGTTAAAAAATAATGATCCAGGTAGTCTACACAAATGAGAAAATGGAGGCTCATGAAGGTTAAATACATTTTCAAAAAAGCATTGCCCTACAAGCCAAAAGTGCATTATTTATAATAGTATTCATAGCATATAAAATAATTTTAATTTAAAAGCCACAGAAGTAATTTGCCAAGACTTGTCAAAGCATAGGAATACAAGAAAGCATTGGTTAGAGATTTTAGTGAAATGTCTGAGTTCATTAAAACCTGCTGGCCCGAAAGGTACATCCCACACTATTGCTTTGCCTTTTCTTCAAGTAACTGTGTTTTACATTAAAGTTTTTCTTTATAATTACTGACTTCTTGAAATCTTCCTCAGTGTCTGCTTCCTAAACTAATCTAGCAATTTAGATCTGCACAAGAAATAAAGACCTCATATATTGCTAACTTGAAACATTTATTTTTACTTGTTTATGAGTACAACAGAATCTAAATGTCTAAATTTGTGATTGTTCTACAAAAAAAGGAAGATTTGGGCTTTATTTTATTCTCACATGTGGGATGAGGGTTTGTGAAACAGTCTGTGCCCATATCAGTGGGAAGACGCTGGGAAAGTTACGGAGATAATCTGAAGTTTTGAGGTGTATCACCTGCCTTGTGCCATCCAAAAGTTCTGTAGACTTGCAGCTTGTAGGCAGGTACTCACTGTCATACATAGGGAGTAAATAAGGGTCAAGGCATCATGAATGTGAGTCAGGTAACAAAAGACCCATCTCTTAAGAATCCTGAAAATGAGAAACATAGGATTCAGCAACCATATGGAGGAGAGACAACGAGCTATGAGAAGAAACATATAACATGGAAGCCTTCTACTTCTTTCTCTCAAGAGAGTTGGTGATGGGTATTTTGTACCAGAAACTGTCTTTGGTGGGGCAGGAACATCCAGTGATGAAGGAAATCGGGCAAGACAAGATGGTGAACTTCAAAGATATAGGGTGGTGACATGAGTGGTCCTCATTAACTCTGGGGGAAAGCAAATGAAACAGAGAACAGTTTGCTTAATTGAGAGAGAGAGAGAGAGAGAGAGAGAGAGAGAGAGAGAGAGAGAGAGAGAGAGAGAGAGAGTTCCACTTCCACCAAAACCAATCCTTTAGGTTTCTTTTAAGACCCAATAGACACATTGATAGGGAAGGAGATTCTAATATTTGGTTCACTGTCAGTTGAGGCTGAGTTCCTTCTCCAAAATATTATACTCTTGTATAGTGGGGGAACAGAAAAGAAGAGGCTCAGGAATCCCCAGTCCATCTCAAAATATTTATTTTCAGGAAATAACTTTAAAATGTCTTATTAAAGTATTTATCAATAACTAATATATGAAACATAATGAATGTCATAAGGTAGAGAAGAGCTTTTATTTGTTTACAGACAAAGGAAAATGAGTTTTCAAGGAGATACTTATTCTTAATACCTTAAACTTGGGTTACATTTACAATTGTTTTTATGTGTCTGTGATGGACAAGTGCTCGGTGCATGCAGTTCATATTGATAAATTCTCAAGACACTCAATGTGATTAATAGGATTATGGCTCTAAGGTCATCTCCCTGATAATGTCACGATCCCTTCAAACTGGGAATGGAAGAAAAGTGGTAAATGTATTTACCGTGTTTGCTCTTTACTCTTTTTCTTTTTCTTTTTTTTTTGTACAACGTGAATATTTATTTCCAATGACAGCAATTTTAGACATTGCATTCATTACTAGTACTCAGGAAAGACAAAAATAAGTTTATTTCCCAAGATGTGTGCATTTCAGTTTTCAATAAGTTGCTTGGACAATTTGATAATTTGGAGTTCATTATATAGCTTTTGCCAGTATTTAAATAACAAGCTTAAGACATTAATACTGCACCTGAAACCTAAGAAGCATTCAATAGATGTTTGCTAAATAAGGAGGCATAAAGCAGGATCAATTACTTCAGATTCGATTACTTTAGATCAGAAAAAAAATATAGAAAATGGGTGGCAACCTAAATCTAAATGAGAATTCCATTTGAAATGTCTGAATTACTGAATTTTGAAAGTATTTCTTCATGTGTTTTTCAGGTTAATCCTAAACCGGATTATTTTCAAGTACAGTTTTAATGATTATAATTGAATAAACATCGATAAATTTGACAGCAAGTCTTTTTTAGGCTCACAGCAAAACTGAAAAGATGACACAGTTGCCATATACTTTCTACTGCCATACATGCATATATAGGCTCCTTCATTATCAACATCTCCTACCAGAGTGATAAATTTATTAGAATTGATGAACCCTACATTAACACGTTATAATCACCCAAAGTCCATACTTTACATTAGGGTTTAATCTTGATGTATATTTTATTGGTTTGGACAAATGTATAATGACATATATCTGTCATTAAAGTCTCATGCTGAGTATTTTCACTGCCTTTAAAATCTTTAAAAAGTTCATTTTGTGTATATGTTGATCCTGTGTTACAATTTTCTTACCAAAATAATTGTTGATACTATATTTTAAATGTATTTTTATTGCCCTAACTGGTTTGGTTCAGTGCATAGAGCATCGACCTGCAGAATGAAAGGTCCCAGGTTCGATTCCCATCAATGGCATGTACCTAGGTTGTGGGCTCATCACCATTAGGGTGTTTGCAAGAGGCAGCTGATTGATGATTTTCTCTCATCAATGTTTTTAACTATCTCTCTTCCTCTCTGTAAAAATCAATAAAATATATTTAAATATATATCCAACATAATAAAAGAGAAACATGCAAATTTGACTGTACCTTCGCTCCTGATTGGCTATGCTACCAGCCAACCAGGAGCGGGGGCGGAGCCAAATGGTGCAAGCGCCAGGCCCTGGGGGGTGGGGATGAAATGGTGGTAGTGGCGAGCGTGGTGCTGCCGGGGGCTGTGAGGGGAAGCGACGGCAGCAGCAGCTGTGGTGGCAGCAGCAGGGAGCACACGGCCCCCCGGGGGGTTGTGAGCGGAAGTGGCTGGGTGATTGCAGGCATCCAGGGCTGAGCTGAGCAGGGAGATGGCTGGGTGCACAAGGCTTAAAACCTCCAGGCTTTAGGCCTTGGGCAGGCTGGGGGTGAGCCATCAGTTAGACATCCCCTGAGGGCTCCCAGTACGTGAGATGGGGCAGGTTGGGTTGAGGGACCACCCACCCCCAGTGCATGAATTTTGTGCACTGGGCCCCCCCTACATATATATATTGATTTCAGGGACAGAGAGAGAGAAACATCATTGATGAGAGAGAATCATTGATTGGCTTGCCTCCTGCACACCCCCTATTGGAGATGAAGCCCATAACCTCGCATGTCCTTTGCTAGGAATTAAACCCTGACCTCATGGTTCATAGGTTGACACTCAACCACTGGGCCACACCAGCTGGGCATTGATATTTTTAATATATATCATCTTCTGAGGAACCCTGAACATTTGGCCAAAATTTCTACAACCCTTGTGGTTCTTCATAGAGAGAGCCTAGAAAAAAAGAAAACCCTAAAAGAAGTCACGATCTTTTATCTGTAAAATTTACTGCTAGTCTCTCTTTGTGGAAAAAAAAACTTATTTAATACATTTTGAAAATGAAATAAGCACTGTAATCAATTAATATAATCATAATTCATGTTAGTAATAATTTTTTTGCTTCTAATTAGAAAATAACACAGACTCCCTTCCCCCACTTCCCATCTACATACATTCGCAGATTTACCTGTTGGTGTATAGGGATTTTAAAGAAAGATTGCAATGCTAGTTCCTTGCTACCACAGAACTTTGCATTGGAAATGCTTCTATAATTAATTTATTACCAGAAAAAGTACTTAGGATTTCTTTAAATGAGAAGGTGCAAAACAACTTTGAATTTGAGTTCACCAAATTCTCCACATATACCTGATAACAAAAATATTTTGATATTATTCTGAATTGTTAATTATTTCTTTACTTTATACTTTCAATTAAATCTTCAGTTTCATAATTTCATAACTCAATTTTCTATTGGCTTGGATGTCAAGCTTAGGAATTCATTCTTCACTTTAAAGTTATGAAAAGACTGCATCTAAATTTTCTTCTAATGTTTTAATGTACTAGTATATAGATGTGTTTTGTTTAACATTTCAAATTTGATCAATCTCCAATATACATTGGTAAATGATATGGATAAACAGGTTCTGTCTTTTTTCCCTCGTGTGTGTGTGTGTGTGTGTGTGTGTGTGTGTGTGTGACACATACATATATTGTTACATTGAGTCTGAGCAGGTCTTGGAAAGGAGAGACTGGTTACCATTGGTTGTTTTTCACATTTAACTAAATTTCAAATTAAAGATGTTCATTGAACATGCATCTCAAGAATACTAGACTAAATGGTACAAACTTCCAATTACAATATAAATAAGTTATAGGAGATATTATGTATAGCATAAGGAAAAAATAATCCTATCTAATAAAAGAGTAATATGCAAATTGACCATACCTCCACTATACCAACAAGCCATGCCCACAAGTCAAGCCAACTATCCAATCAGAGTGAGTATGCAAATCCACCAACCAATATGGCAGTTAATTTGCATATCTGGGCACAGAAGATGACATAGAAGGAAGCCAAGCACTGCAAAAGGGAGCAAAGGTGCAGAGAAGTAAGTAAGCATGGCAGGGGAGACAGAAGGGAGCAAGGCAGAGGAAATGGGAGGGAGCGAGGCAGTGGAAGAGAGAGCAAGCAGGGCAGCAGAAACGGGAGGGAGTGAGGCAGTGGAGAGGGGAGCGAGGCACCAGAGAAGGGAGGGAGCTTTACTCTGGCTGCATGAAGCCCTATTCTTGCAGGAATCTTCCTGCAATGGGTCTCTAGCCCTATCTAATAAAAGAGTAATGCAAATTTGACTGTACCTTCCCTATACCGACAAGCCACACCCACAGCCACTCCCACCAGCCAATAAGGAGCAGATTATGCAAATAAACCCCAACCAAGATAGCTGCCACCACTGAGAGCAGGAGGAAGGCTTGGGTTTCCCTGGCAACAGTGGAAGCTTTCTGCCGGCCGTTGCCACCCTAGGCCTCCACTCAATGCTACAAAGTTTCAGTTATAAAAGATACAGAAATGCTGGCAGCCACTGAGCGGAGAGAACAGAGGCTTGGATTTCCCTGGCAATGGAGGAAGCCAAGCTTTCCAACTGCTGTTGCCGACCTAGGCCTCAACTCTAGGCTACAAAGTTTCAAATAGAAATGGCTGCTGCCCTGGAGCGAGCAGAAGGCTTGGCTCCACTCCAGGCTACAAAGTCTCAATTGTAGACATAAATTAATCCCAGATCTCAGGGCCTCCACTTGTGTCACTGAGGGATGTGGCCAGTTTGCAAACCTCCACAAGCCCCTTGCCTAGGCCACCCCTCACCCCAAGGGAACCCCCACCCTGATCTGGGACACTCTTCAGGGCAAACCTGCTGGCCCCCACCCATGCACCAGGCCTCTATCCTATTTAAGAAAAGAATAATGTGCAGATTGACCATCACTCCAACCATAAGAGGGCTGCCCCCATGTTGTCAAAGATCCTGCCTCCATGTGGACACTAGATGGCCACCACAAGATGGCCAGCAGGGGACGGCGTTGGGAGGTTCCAGGCCCTGCAAGGGAGGGCAGTTGCAAGGGACCAGGCCTGCAAGGGAGGCCAGTTGGAGGCAATCAAGCTTACAGGGAAGGGCAATTAGGGGTGACCAGGCTGGCAGATGAAGAAAGTTGGGGGCAAACAGGCTGGCAGGGGAGCAGTTAGTCATCAATTAGGCTGGCAGGGTAGTGGTTAGTGGGTGATCAGGCTGGCAGGCATAAGCGGTTAGGAGCAATCAGGGAAGCAGGCATGTGAGCAGTTTGGAGCCAGCAGTCCTGGATTATGAGAAGGATGTCCAACTGCCCATTTAGGCCTGATCTTACTGGGATTGGGCCTAAATGGGCAGTCAGACATTCCTCGAGGGATCCCAAATTGGAGAGGGAGCAGGCTGGGCTAAGAGACATCCCCTGCCCTCTGTGCACAAATTTTATGCACCGGCACTCTAATCTATAAATAAAAGCCTAAGCAACCATTATGACTAACAACCAGTCAACCAGTCACAATGACATGCAATGACCACTGGGGGGCAGATTCTCAATGTAGGAACTTCCCCTTGGTGATCAGTGTCTTCCCACAGCCAACCACCCATGGCCACCCAACCTCCCACAGTGTCTCTCCCTGGCTGGCCAACTTCCTGCAGTTCCTCCTGCCAAATCACTGGCCCTAATGACTCCACTACAGCTGGCCAGCAGGGGGAGAGCTTGTGGGAGGTTCACCTCTGGCCCCGATTGAGACTGGGCAAGATATCCCCAATCAGCCCAAATTACTGGCCAGTCTGAGGGACCCCACCTATGCACAATTTTGTGCACTGGACCTCTAGTCTATAATGATAAACATGCAATATGCCTTCCGGTCAAAGCCACAGCAGGTGTGGGCTGAGGCCGAGGTTGCAGAGGCCCATGGCCGTCACAGTGAGAGCCAAGGTCCTTGCATGAATTTTGTGCATCAGGCCTCTAGTATTATAATAATTTTGGTGACAGATGGTAATTAGACTTAACATGAGGATTATTTTGTAGTGTATATAAATATCAAATCACTTTGATGTACAATTGAAGCTATTAGATGATTGTATTAGAGGTGAATAAAAAAAAAAAGAATACTTGCCCTGTCCAGTGTAGCTTTGTCGGTGGGAGTAGCATTTGGTACACAGAAAGGGGTGAATTGACTCCCAGTCAGGATGTGTGTAGGAGGCAATGGATAAATATTTCACTCTTACATCTATGTCTCTTTCATTGTCTTCCTCTCCCTCTCTCTCTCCAAAATCAATAAATGCATGCCCTTGGGTGGGATTAAAAAAGTAGAATACTAACCAGACCAGAACAGGATAGAACTAAAAGTTAATATGGAGTCTGCCAGAGCCATTGTGATATAAATTAATGCAACCATTCATTATATTTGTTAAAATATGGGAAATCAAGCACAAATGCAAGCTAGAAGGAATTCCAGGAAAACAGACATAAAGCAAAGTGTCCATGGAAACCTGAATGTTTGTAACTCTAATTACAAAAGGCAGGTGAAATTTACTGTACTTAGTTTTACAAAAAGAATAGAATTCAATGAGAAGACAAATAAATATTCTAGCAGTATAGTTAATATATATATATATATGTAATTTACTAAGCAGATATTTAAGTGAAAAATGGATTCAATTGAATAATACTCAGTATACACTTTGTATTTTAGGTCCTAAGGAATAAATGGAAACAAATGTTTTTGATAGCAATATTTCAAAGAGGACATAGCAAAACTGAAATTAACACTTTACCTGGCATTGCTTTAAAATGCGATTGAGGAAAATGAGGATTCTCAAAACTGTAATTATGCAACCTTGAGGTTTCATGACTTTACATTTGCTTTCAAAAGAAAGAATAACATTTATTATGATTCTACATGATTGAACCATTAGCCAAATATAGAAAAAAATACTTTTTTAATAAAAAGATACTAACAAAGAGTGCATGAAATTGCATGCTAATAATATTAATGATGTGACAATCCAAGCAGCTACAAGTTACCATACACTGACTCATGCTGGGTACTGCACTAAGCACTCTATGCACATTGATTCCTCTGAGTCATGTAAGAACCAATGAGACAGGATATAAAACTGAGATAGTTTCAAAGGATAGCTCCTCTACTAAGGAGATCAGAGAGAAGGAGTATAATGATTTACTCTAAAAGTTAGAACATTAACGGTAACCAATAAATTAATTCAATAAGGTTCCCCAAAATCCTCATTAATAGTAAATAGGAAGTGAGTTATCAAAAATATTCCATGAAAGTCAGTACTCTCAGTGAATTTTAGGAGCAAGTAGACATGTTCTCACAGTGCTGCCGGGGTGAAAAATACAGTGTCAATGACAAATGAAAGCAATGGAGTTGAGATAAAATTAATGAGGACCGGCTTGCTTCAGGCCCTTTTCTGTCCCGCATTTCCTTTCACCAGTGTCATTATAACCTATCCCAAAGATAGCATAATCTCATCAAAAAGTCTCCTCATTTTCCATTTCCAAGGCTACACAGTAGACTACTGGTGTCTTTTTCAGTTGCTATTCTGAAACTCCACTGAAATCTTTCATGAATGCTGATGCTGAAATTTTGATAAGATAGGAGATTGGCTTTAAACCATTAAATAATTTGGGTTTGCTTCACTGAAGCAAAACTGTAAGAGCTCTAGAGTTTCATGTGGGTTTGTTCACTTCTATCTTGACGTTGTAAAGAAATATGATAGAAAACTCTATTTAGGAGTTATTGGGCCCAGGAAACATACTAGTTGACCTACAAAAGTTTCATTCAGCACTTAATGATTTTTGATCACTGAGATTTGACAAGTGCGTGGTTGAATTCATTAATAGACACAGAAAATATTTTTAGCACTTATTTAGAACAAGAGTTTGCTGGTGCTGCACAGCAGACAAACGCAGTATAAAGGGCAATTCATTGCCAGCGTGTCCTTCTGGAAATCATGTAAGTGTTTGGTGTCACTGATCAGAGATGTTTAGAAAATATTCCTTTTGGGTAACAATTAAAATGAATCAAATATATGTTTTTGTGTAAAGATCGTTTCTCTGCACCACTCAGTTTCTCTAGGGCAAAATATTCTATCTCTTGCTGGGGTGGGGAGTGCAATTTGCCTGGGTGGCGGTCTGCCTTGAAGATAGTGAAGGATGTTGCTAAGGGTCCACATTTCCTAATGCACGCTTGTACAAAATATCTTTTTAGCCCCTGGCTCCCACTTCCTTTCCCCTGTGTTTGGGGACCTCAAGTCTCTTTGCTTCTTTGGTGTTACAGAGTAAACAAGCTGTCTCCTGCAGCACTGATGAGTGGCAGTCATCTCATGCATGAGGCAGGAAAGGGTCCTGGAGGGACAAATACTAGGACACTGCACAGCCATGCTTCCAAGCCTTCTGCTCACCTCCTGCTTGTATTGTCTGTGTGGTCTCTCTGAGATCCATCCTAAGCTGATCTGCAGAGCTTGTCACCTTCTTCTTGAAGGTATTTGAGTCTGTGGGCACATAGATTTAACTTCTTCAACTCTATGCTCAGTTATTACTTTTCCATCTTCTTTCTAAAACTTGGCTAAAAACATTCATTCACTGTCTCTTTCCATCCCCATTCCAGGTCATCCTTAGAGATTAATATCTGAATTTACTTTTTTTTTTCTCTTGTATCTGTCATTCCTCATGTTTGAGGCACGGAGATAACATCAATATACCTCATTTAATGAGTAATCTATATATAATCAGTATTCAACAATTTATATAAATAAACAGCAGATAATTCTGAAGAAGTTTGCAAAATGATGGCTTTCTACCTTTAGTCATCATCTCACCTCCTCCTGTCTTTCCCTACCACAAACAGATTTGGCTTTCCACTTGCTTTTTAAATGTGTGTTCTCTATACTAATCAGCATTCTGTGCTTGGGGAAAGTCAGGTCTCATTCACACCTGTGGAAAGTGGAAGTTCCTTGTTAGGAATGAAGTTCATAAAGTTTCTTCCATACACACTGACCAGAAACACAGCTGTCCCGGAGCTTCCTGAGAAACGATGTTGCAGGTGAGGTCTCTCCCCTCAACTTCCACATCTGCACACACAAGGATCAGGTTGACTTTCTAACTAGTTCATGCCAAGTATCCCTCTACTAACATCTATGTGTGTGCATGCATGCATGTGGGCTTATGCATGCATGTGGGCTCATGCACACAAATGCACAAGTCTCATGGTATAGTCTACAGGTTACTCTAGCATGTCATAAATGGAGGTAGAAAAAATAAAAGCTAGGAATTGGCAGAAAAAGTAGGTCTGTCCCTCTCATGAGCAGACATAGAACATAATCCATACATACATGCAGTCCTGTGGTACAAAGTGTATGAGGATTCTGGCTACAGGCATTATTAGGAAGCAGACACTCTCCATCTCAGAGAAGCTGAAAAACAAAACAAAAAAATCCTCTGTTGGATTTTTTTTCTCAAGAAATGGTCAGCATTAGAGGCACAGCAGACACAGATCCCAGTTTCATATCATATGTGCTTTTAAGAACTAACAAAGAGATCAAAGTGGATTCTGATCTGATATGTTAAGTCTAGAAGGATAAGGTATTTCAAACAATACAAAGGATAGACTATAAGAACATTATCTAATAGCACCTTGGTAGAGTCATCTGAGGAAGAAATCTATGGAGAGGTAAAATTGTGTAATGAAAGGAACTGACTACTTCCAAATCCAAACTATATAATATGGTGGCTTAGATGATGACAAACTTGGTATTCTAAGGTCTATTAAAACATGACAGTTTATCTGGGAAACAGAATTACAGGGAGCAGAAAAGCTTACATAGTAGTACAGAGTTAGGATATTAAATGTGAATTTCTCCATTTTACAAGGCTAACTGCATCTGACAAAAGACCTTCCAGGTCAACTGATGATGGATGAATTGATCAGTAAAATGGCATTTCACATCATCCTCACCATCTGATTATGTTTTCTGTAATACAGGGTTTTTCTTCAAAATGCATTTGACATTTTGCATAATGCAAGAAAAGATAAATTGAAGTGTAAATAAGAATCAAAACACTTGAATATTTCAAGAATTTGGTGATGTAAGGATGTAAAATGGAGATTCAGGGGACAGTTCAAAAATCTGTGATGCTTTTCCCACAAAAATATCTCTCACTAATGTGGGAATTCATTTTTTAGCCAAGTATGTCTTTCTAAAGTTTATAATGTGATCTGATCTCCATAATCATTCTGACCATTTTGGTTTTTCAGATAATAACAAAAATTCATAATTATCTTAAAAACATGTTTTTCTGGAATATTTACTTTTTTTTTCAGGTCATAGTGTATCTGCTGAAAAGATAGCCAACCTTCTGGGGACGATTTAGAGCAGAAACTGTGGCTGGATTTCTGAGGTTGAGCCATCCTCTCCTCCAACCAATAGATCCTACTTCTAATAACTGGCTTGGATGTGGCAACTTGGTGGGAGGGCATGGATTTCCACCGTGATAACTACCATCAAGTTTCTGCTTCAAGTTACAGACAATTTTCTTATTATATGTATCAAGCAATACCTTAGAAAGCTACCCATCTACTTCATTTTAGGTAATCACTATCACCATGAAGAACAAATAATGATCCTATAGTCCTGAATTTGAATTAAAAATATCAATATGAATTCAAATGTATTATATAGATATCCATAATAATAAAAACATAATATGCTAATTAGATTGGGCTTCCTTCCTTCTGGACAAGATGGCAGGTGGGAGCCAAGGCAGAGGGGGCCACTGCTGTGGCAGGGCCCAAGGCCCTTGCACAAATTTCGTGCATTGGGCCTCTAGTATATCCTAATATATAAAAACCCTGGGCCCGTCTCATCCACAATAACTGGAGGCTCGACCAACCAGAAGTCAATCCTGCAGTCAGCCCTGGGCTGCTGTGGTGACCCAGCACTGACTGCTGAGGCGGCTGAGATCAGGTCTGGACAGAGGCTGGGAGAGAAAAGCAGGCTCTGATCTCAGCCCCTGTAGCAGTCATCGCTGGGCCTGTGTGGTGGAAGTCAGTCCTGCAGTCAATGAACATAGGATCAATTAACATTAAGTGAACATAAGGTCAATTAATATCTCTTTGAGAGGAGTTGAAAATATGAAATACAGTGTAGAGGAATTACTTATATTATTTCACATAAAACTCTTTTCAACTAAATTATCTTTCTTTATTTAAAATGTATCTTTATTGTTGAAAGTATTACAGATGTCCCTTTGTTTTAGCTGGGAAAAGGAAGGCCTATTCTCTCACGAATTTCATGCATGGGGGGTGGTTCCTTCAGCCCAGCTTGCACCCTCTCTAATCTTCGACCTCTCCAGGGCTGTCCAACTGCTGGCAGTCAGACATCCCACTCACAATCCTGGACCACTGGCTACTAATCACTCATCTGCTTGCCTGCCTGGTCACTTCTAACTGCCCCCACCAGCTGGCCTGATTGCTCCTCATTGCCCCCCACCCCTGCCAGCCTGGTCGACCCTTATTGCCTTCCCTGCTGGCCTCATTGCTCCACACAGCCTGCTGTTTAGTTGTTTGGTCTTCCCTCACTAACCCCCTGCAGGCCTCGTCACCTCATGCAGCCAGATTTTTCATTCATTTGGTGGTTGCTCACTAGCCCCCCCTGAAAGCCTGGTTGTAGGCAGCCATTTTGTTAGAGTGTGAGGGTTAATTTGCATATTGCCTCTTTATTATATAGGACTAGAAGCCCAGTGCATGAAACTCATGCATTGGGGGGGGGGGGGCGGGGGCGGTTGTCCCTCAGCCCAGCCTGCACCCTCTCCAATCCGGGACCTCTCAGGGATATCTAACTGCCCATTTAGGCCTGATCCTGGTTGGGATCGGGCCTAAATGAGCAGTCAGACATCCTTTTCACAATCCAGGACTGCTGGCTTCCAACTACTTGCCTGCCTGCCTCCCTGATTGCCCCTAACCACTTCTGCCTGCCAGCCTGATCACCCCTGGCTGCCAGGGGTTCAGAGCAGGGAGGGGTGAATAAGTGGGCCACAGGTGATCCTTAGGGCAATGAAACTGTTCTGTCTGATACTACATTAATGGTACATTTTTCAAGCCCATAAGATGTTCAACATAAAGAATGAACCCTAATGCAAACTGCAGATTTTACTTTTGTTAATAATGTGTCAATAAAGGCTCATCAGTTGTAATGAAAATATCACATTAATTTAAGATGCTAATAATAAAAGAAGCTTTAATATGGTAGGTCCGGGCTGCTGGGTGGCTGGTGCGGGACCGGACTCCCTGCTGGGTCTGGACCCCGGCCACCCCAGGTTTGCTGGGGCTGGGCCTCAGGGGTAGCTGGCATGGGTCTGAACCCTCTGCTGGGGTCCAGGGCAGCCATTGGGATCCCCGCCGCCACCACAGGTTTGCTGGGGCAGGGCCTTGAGGTGGAGGCTTGGGTCTGGACCCTGTGCTGGCTCTGGGGCTGCAATTGGATGCCTGCTGGCCCAGCGGCTACCTTGGCCTGCTGGCATCATGCCACCCCTCGCCTCACAAGTGCCTTGGCCCTGCCCCCCACTTTTGATTGGCTGGTAGCATAGCAAAGGTACGGTCAAATTTGCATATTGCTCTTATATTAAATAGGATATATACAAGGTGAGGCAAAACTAGTTTTACATTTGTGAATATACAAAGCAGCTTGTTCTTGTATTATTTATTAATTATTGTATTATTTTCCAGATGAACAACTGTCAACCTGATTTTTCCCAGCCTATACTTTTCTGAAAGTATTTTTTTCAGATATTTGTACTATACATATTTGATGTCCTTTTTTTATTAACTTTTGTAATGGAGTTTTTTGATGTCCACTTTATAAATAATTTTGGATTTTTTAAGTGTTTTTGTGCACTGTTTTAGAAATCTATGCCTATTAAAATATCACAAAAGTATTATCACAAATTTTCTCCTGGAAGTTTTATTGCTGTAGTTTTCATTTGAAGAAAATTTACATATTATCAATATTGGTTCTCTCAAACCATGAACAAGGTATAGCTCTATTTATGACTTTTGAAAGTTTTCCACCAATATTTTATAGTTTTCAAAATAGAAGTCTTACATACTTTTGTGAGATTATTTATTAATTAGAAGCCCAGTGCACAAAATTCGTGTACGGGAGTGGGGGCGGAAAAGGGGTGTCCCACAGCCCAGTCTGCACCATCTACAATCTACAATCTGGGACCCCTCAAGGAATGTCTGACTGCCCCTTTAGGTCCGATCCTGGTAGTATTCGGCCTAAATGAGCAGTCAGACATCCTTCTCACAATCCAGGACTGCTGGCTCCAAACTGCTCACCTCTTGCCTCCCTGATTGCCCTCAACCACTTCTGCCTGCAAGCCTGATTACTCCCTAACCATTACCCTGTCAGCCTAATTGATGTCTAACTGCTCCTCTGCCAGCATCGTCACACCTAATTGCCCTCCCCTGCAGGCCTGGTCCCTCCCAACTGCCC
Source organism: Antrozous pallidus (assembly GCA_027563665.1). Taxonomy (NCBI): domain Eukaryota; kingdom Metazoa; phylum Chordata; class Mammalia; order Chiroptera; family Vespertilionidae; genus Antrozous; species Antrozous pallidus. Next base: position 77,347,189 of record CM050508.1, read on the forward strand.
TTCCTTGCTGGCCTGATGGCCCACAACTGCCCTCCCTTGTAGGCCTGGAACCTCCCACTGTCCTCCCCTGATGGCCATCTTGTGGTGGCCATCTTGTGTCCACATGGGGACAGGATCTTTGACCACATGGGGGCAGCCCTCTTGTGTGTTGGAGTGATAGTCAATCTGCAAATTACTCTTTTATTAGATAGAATAGAGCCTGGTGCATGGGTGGGGGTCCACTGGTTTGCCCTGAAGGGTGTCCTGGATCAGGATGGGGGTTCCCTTGGGATGTGGGATCACCTGGGTGAGGGGCCTATGATGGTTTGCACGCCAGTCATGCCCCCCCCTCCCCCCAGTGACCCAAGCGGAGGCCCTGAGATCTGGGATTAATTTATGTTCTACAATTGAAACTTTGTAGCCTAGAGTGGAGCCAAGCTTTCTGTTCAGTTGGTGGCGACAGCCATTTCTGTTTGAAACATTGTAGCCTAGAGTGGAGGCCTAGGCTAGGGCTGCAGAATTTGGCTTCCTCCAATGCCCTGGCAACTGTAGCCTCTACTCTCTCCAGCTCCATGGCTACCGCCATTTCTGTTGGATTTATGTATCTTCTATAATTGAAATTTTGTAGCATTGAGAGGAGGCCTAGGCCAGCAAGGGCAGGCAGAAAGCTTGGCTTCCTCCATTGCCAGGGAAACCCAAGCCTCCCTCCTGCTCTCAATGGCCACAGCCATCTTGGTTGGGGTTTATTTGCTCCTGATTGGCTGGTGAGCATGGCTTGTGGGCATGGCTTGATCAAAGGTAAGGTCAATTTGCATATTATTCTTTGATTAGATAGGATTTTTGTGTTATAAACTATAATTTTAAAAATTCAATTTCTGGTAGTTTATTGCTAGTCTATCAAAATACAATTGAGCTTTATATTTTTATCTTGTATTCAGCAGACTTGATCAATTCATAAACCTGATTGTTTGCTATATTCCTTGGTCTTCCTGAGACATGGGATTTATAGCGATTGAAATATTATTTTGCTGCCCCTACTATCTTACTATAATAATTCTTCTTCATTGGGGTGTAAACACATGTTTTCTAAATGCATTATAAATCAAATTTGTTTTTAAAATCTCCTCTTCCATAATTCCATTATTTAGTTATTAATTAACCTAGTAAATTTTAATACAGTATTACTCATTCTATGACACTTAATCATTGCTTATTTTTTAATGAAGTAGAAAATGCTATATCTACAACATGTCATTCCTTTAAGAGAAATAAGTGAAAAATAAATCATAAATACAGAATCTGAAAATGTTAGATAATTCATAACCATCATCTTATTTTAATTACACATTACACACTGTGTGACACCCATTTCAGCCTAAAGCATGATGAACATTCTCACAGATGATAAGAAGCCATATTAGAAAATCTCATTTTATATATCCATAATTTGAGAAGTATCATTCAGCTTCTGTATAACATCCATAATTTTCTACATATTAACACTTCATATTTATCAGAACTTCAGCATTCTTGACACCTAAGCATGACACTTCTTTAAAATTAAAATAAGTGCATCACATGTTCCTTTAACATTATAATTAAAACATTGTTAGACGTACAGGAGGTGGTTTGTGAGGGGGGGCGGGGAATGTTTGTTGTAGCAACATGCAAATCTGTGCCAAAGGTTAAAACATTTTCTACACAATCACGAGTTCCTATCATCAGGCTCTTACAGGCCCTTCTCACAAGAATACGTACTGCTTGAGCAGCTTGAGATGCAAGATCAACCTCCAAGTATGTAATACACAGTAGCTTAAGGTAAACCTGAGAGGTGACATAAGTACCTTTGAAATTCTTCTTTAATTACACACTCAATCCTTTATTATATATATATATATATATATATATATATATATATATATATATATATATATATATATATTCAGGACTTAAGATGGAGCAGACTCAGTTCTAGGCACAGACCTAGGCACAGAAAGACAGTAGAGAATAGACCTAGGAGGTTCTCTACTCACGTGGTATTGATACTCAATCTCACCTGATCTATCAAAAACCACACGTTTTGCCCAGCCAGTGTTGCTCAATAGTTTAGCATCGACCTATGAACCAGGAGGTAACAGTTCAATTATAGGTCAGGGTACATGCCTGGGTTTAGGCTCAATCCCCAGTAGGGGGCATGCAGGAGGCAGCCAATCAAATGATTCTCTCTCATCATTGATATTTCTATCTCTCTCCTTCTCCATTTTCCTCTCTGAAATCAATAATTTTTTTTTAAAAAAATCACACCTTTCTACAGTCATGAAGTGCACAGTGAAAAATGAAAGACTTATCAGTGAACTCCCAAGCAACAGCTTTCTTGGCTCAGTACAAGACTAGTTATTCTGCTGTGAATGAAAACAGCCACATGGTAAACCTGACAAGCTGAGGGGAGGCTTGTGTGGCAAATCTTCCAAACTCGGAGACCGAAAGTAACCACATAGGATGGTTTGAACACAAAAATTTCTAACTAAAAGTGAGCCTGTAGCTTCCTTGACAAAGGTGAAGCTTCACTTTAAGTGAGCCTCTCTATTATCTTTTTCATCTAAGATAACATGTCTTTGAAATGTCAGAGTAATCTCCTTTGCCAGACTTGTTGGGGCATAATCACTACACCAGAGCATGAGATCACAGTGCCCTTATAGTTATTTTTTTCCAATGTGCAATCTCTATGTGTTGCAAATGTTAACATTAACTATCCTGTACACACCAATATAAAAAAAGAAATGTGATTCTCTATTTTGCCTATTTATCTAAACCCAAAGATTTTCCCTTTGCCTTTTCTTGCCCCCTTAATCTACTTTATGCAAACCTTATTATATCTCTTGTTTTATTCTAATGTATAAAATAAGCTGCAAAACTGTCATTCTGTGGAACATTTTCTCAGCCTATTTAAATTTTGCCTTCCAATGTGAAGGCAATTCCAGGTGGCAGCCTAGGTCTGTGCCCAGTCAAACCTGCATTCCAGAGTGTATGCATACAAGCCTATAATTAACCCCCAACTCCCTTTCTGCTTGTGGCTTAGCCTTGAAAAATCTGTCTTACAGGGGCCATAAAACTATGCAAAACCCCTGCAAGGGCCTTGGGCTCTTGGCACCAGATGGGGTCTTGATCAATATCTCACTTCCCCCCTTACAACCATCACATGTGTTCCAAAAACTCATGAAAAATCTGGAAGCCTAGCTCATATTTGGGGGATAAAGAAACTGGGAGGATAAAATGGAAAGGCCTGCCATATTCGGCGCTCAGATTTGGGAACCAATTCCTCTGAGCCATTCAGTACCAGTGCTTCTGCAATAAAGTGCATTTCCTGATCTTCAGAATGCCTGACCATTTTGTCTTCCTGCCACCTGGAAATTGTGCTGTATGTAACACCAGTAATTGTCATCAGCATGACTCAAATAATCTCATAAAAATTCTCTAGGTTTTGATGTTTCTTAAGTCAATACTGCAAAGTTGTGTTAGAGAGGTGGCATATAAGAAAAGTAATTAGAAGCAAATCTCAACACTGTTTTCAGAACTATAATTAAAATTGGCATATTCTCTCTATAAGAAAAAAAACAAAACAAGTTGACAGTGTTTGATGAAATAGATGTACACACTAGTCAGTCTCCTTAATTATGTGGGATTCTTTCAGTATTGGGTTACATCCTCAGCCTGATTCTTCACAAAATACACAATGGGATCATTTCCATAACCAAATGCATAATAGTGATTTACTATTTTTTAATGTATACAACTTTTTCCCCCTTCGGATTGAAAATAAATGAGGAGCATAAGTAATTGCATTACAAGAAGCAATAATGAAAATACAATTGCTATCTTTCACGTGGAAACAAAGTTTTCGATGAAACTAAACCAACCAACAAGAAAACTACCAATAATCACATCCACCCCTCCATAAATATTAATAAATTTAAGAGTGCTATTAAAACCAATGTCAAATAGAATGTTCAGCCCAGAAACAAGTCAACTTGTTTTTCAATGAAGAGAGGTAATAACTAAGGTTAGGGATGGTTTCTACAAAGATGTTCTCTCTCTCAAAAATGAAATGGTTTCTGGCCAGTCAGTGTGGCTCAGTGGTTGAGTATCAACCTATGAACCAAGAGGTCACAGTTCCATTCCCTGTTAGACTACCTGCCCAAGTTGCATACTCAATTAGTAGGGGGTGTGCAGGAGGCAGCCAACCAATGATTATTCTCTCTCATCACTGATGTTTCTATCTCTCTCCTTCTCCCTTCCTCTCTAAAGTCAATAAAAATATATTTAAAAAAGAAAAAGGTCAAGTTGTTTCTTTCCTTATGTAATGTGTAAAAATGCAAGAAGCTTTCATAAATGTAATGATTAATTTCTTAAGCATTTCTTGAACCTAAATCTTTAAATATTATAGCAGTTTTTGAAGAATAAGTAGAATATTAATTAAATATTTATTAAGGCAATTTAATAATTTTAATTGATATATACTAATCCTCAGTGATTTTTTTCTATGTTTCCTTATTTTATTTTCTATATTTGACTTCCTGCACAAATTGAATTTCTTCTCTTATGCTCAGAAATGTAAGCCAATAAATCAAGGGATATCTTTATATCTCACACTGAATATGCCTTGACATTGGATGCCTATTAATGGCAATGATAGTAACTTAAACAGACATCTCTGAAGTACAGCTTCCATGGTTTATTGCTAGTGAAAACTATGGGAATGGTGGCCTTTCTGTCCTGTTCCTTATTGCTTGGCTCTCACTTAGTAGCCTTTGAACTATGAAATAACTTAGAAAATGTGAGGGTAAGAGAGGACATTGTTAGTAGGCAGATTGATTGACTGATAAAGGCAGAATTCTGACACGACTTATGGAGGAAATTGAAGAAGTGTCAGCATCTAGTAACATGATGTGGAGATAGGCACCAAAGGCTGAAAACACTTTTCTTCTTGCTGTTGTTCTAAGGGAAGGCAATGATCCTGTAATTCAAGAAATGTCATCGATTTATTAAATAGCATCATTGTCTTAATCTGAAGACATTTTAAGATTTTTTAATAGATCATTTAAAAAATTTTATCAGAAGCTTGACATTGTTAAGATTTTAATATTATACTTTTGCTCATAGCTATTTTTCTTAAAATATTATTTTGCTTCAATTGTTAACTCAAAAATAATTTAGAACCTAAATTGTTTACTTTATCAAATTAAGTAGCTTATCTGTTTTGCTTTCTTTTTCTCATTATTAGCATGGATGGCATATTCTTTGTGAGTTTCAACATTCTAAGTAGACTCAAAGTCCTCCTTGATTGGCTGTGGGTATCTTGTCCTTAGTGTGGCTCCTGGGGTACCAGAAGGCCTTCCTTAACATCTTTCTTTATTCTCAGGAGATGCTGCAGGCCTGTGTTTCAGATGAGGCTTTTTCCACACACTTGCCCATCCCCAGCACATCCTACACTTGCTGGTTACTAGGTGCTAGGCTTATGTAGGTGATGGGTTCTTTATTTTCCTGGTCATACCTAACTTTTAATATATATTTAATATGATAAGACCATACACATACATATATACATATATATATACACATATATATATATATGTATATATATATACTAGTAGATGATCTTATTATCTTAAAAGAACCTGAGCATCTATGAACAAAACTGAATGAATCAAAAAGCTTATAGAATTCATACATTAATAAAATTTCAAAGTAAAAGAAGTAATAAATAAAAGCCTCCTAAAATCTTAACTAAACATAAGAAACAAATAAGAATAACTAGTGAGAAATCAAAATATAAGTCAGAGATATATCACATACAAAAAATTTATAAATGTTCTTTTTTTCTCTATGAAATAAAAAATGTTAGTTTAAAAAATTATTAATCTATTTTATGAATTTAATTTTAACAACTTCTGAGCAAATACGTTCCATTAAAAACACAGTTTATACTGAACTTAGTTAGAAATTACTTTGGAAATAAACTCAGTTCAGATAAAAATTCAACCAGGCTTCGTTATTAATCATTCATTCTTTAAAGTGAGTGAGTTAACTATTTAATGTGACTCATTTATTCAGGTAAATAAGCTCAAATTCCATCAAAAGGATGGGATATTTAGTGAACATAGAAATGAGTGTAGAATTGCAAGGGCAATTCTGATGCATAGGAACATTGAGAGTTGTGGAGAAGAGCATCATTTTGCCAGAGTGGGGCCTGGATGATCTTTCTGTAGCTGAAGAATCGGATGTGAATATCTGGGGTTTGGAGTAGAGAAGAGGGAGCTTCAGACAGTAAAGAAAGCACAAAGTATGGAATATGGAAAACAATTAATTATAATTCACTAGTTTAACCTTTACACTGGGGCTGACCATGCCATGAGATATTTCTCAGACAATAGAATATGTCTGTCTGTAGAAAGAAAACCATTTACATTGTGTTTTAAACTTGAAAAATGTATGAGACAGAGAGAAGTGACTTGGAGAGAAAGTAAAAATTTTTGAAATATCAAAAACCAAATTTTGTGGTAGAAATCAAATTGAATGAATTATTTAGCAAAATGAAGTGGTTTTCATGACAATAAGTCTATACAGTATAAAAATACCTTAATAAAACTTGATAAATTATATCCATAAGTCAATATTTTTTAGTTACATGTCATTCTTAAAATACTCTGATATAACTTTTCTCTTCTATCTGAATGTAGCTTTGGATCAAAAGTCCTCAGAAGTCAAAGTTTAGTTCAGTTAAAATACATTGGGATATGTTGTTCACAACTCTTAAATTAAATCTTGAAATGACATTTTTTCTCTATTTTGATTATGGATCTCACAAAGACATGAGACAATGACTGAGAACAATCTATGCTTTTAAACTTTACAAAACCAGGAAGTTGCAGGACAAAAGTAAGCCTGCCTGTCTTTGGACAAATGATATTTTGTTTATTTGTTAGAATTTAACTAGTGCCTGATACTTATTTGATGCTCTGTCATTTCTTCCTGAGGAAGAGAGGTCCAGCGAACTAAAACATAAAGATGATGACTGGAACACACTTGTATATAATAGCTGATGAAAATTCCATTCTTATTTTTCTTTCCAACTAGAAATACAACATTTCCCAAAACAAAATTAGATGGTTGTTTATTTATAAAATCTTTAAGAAACTAGTCCATGTTCTTCTCTGCAAGAAATCAAATATATAATAAAGTCACATTAAAACTTGCCTTATCCAAAGTGCACACACTGTCAATATTTTTAATGTTCAGTTAACTTTTATGCAAAGTGCCAGAGTAAATATCTGGTTGCTTTTTAAGAAGACTCACAAATCACTCTCCCCTTCATCCTTCTCCTTTTGAAAACTCAATTCTACACAAAAAAATTTCAAATTTCTGGAGGGCCACAGCTGGATACAAAATTATGCTGAGTATTAAAGTGATAAACTACATTTCTCCTTTCATTCATGGGTGCTTATTCTGAGTGGTAAATATCTTGGGATGATTAAATATGTCATAAATAGATTTACTTTGCAATGTGTTGACCAGCTTAACATTTTTTACCCTGGCTTGATCTATTAAACTTTTGTGTAATATCTGAGTATTCTTCATATTTTTTCTGATGCTAAAGCAGCAACATATGGTGCTTTGCAACAAAAGATAATTAAAATTTTTCTTCCCTGTCTTAAATGACCTAGTTTTTTTTATATTATTAAAGTGTTAATGGAATTTACACATAATTTTAAAAATATGAGAATTTTTAAAAATTATAAAGTAAATTATCAACTTGGCATTATTATCTATACATTTTCAACTTTTTCAAGCTAGTTGGCCCACTTCTAAGAGTAACTCAAATTGTTCTAAATATTATTTTTAACAAATTAAAAATAAATCACTAATCATCAAGGGAATGCAGATCAAAACTGCAGTGATATACAACCTCACACCAGAAATGGTATTAATAAATAGTCAACAAATAACCTATGTTGTCAAGGATATGAAGAAAAGGGGACCTTTGGGCACTATAGGTGAAAATGCAAAATGGCGCAGCCACTGTGAAAAGCATTATCAAGATTCCACAAAAAAGTATAAATAGTTTTAACATAAACCCAGCGATCCCATTTCTAGGTATTTATCTGAAGAATGCAAAACACCAATTCAAAAAAACAATGCATGTATTAATTACTATGTTCATTGTAGCACTGTTTACAATAGCTATAGCCAAGATATAAAGCAACCTAAATGTCCATCAATAGGTGAATGGATAAAAAAGATGTGAGATATCCTATCTAATAAAAGAGTAATATGCAAATTGACCATTACTCTAAAACACAAGATGGCTGCCCCCATGTGGTCAAAGATCCTGCCCCAATGTGTACACAAGATGGCCACCACAAGATGGCCAGCAGGGAAGGGCAGTTGGGAAGGACCAGGCCTGCACGGGAGAGCTGTTGGGGGGAATAGGTCTGCAGGTAAGAGCAGTTTGGGGTGACTAGGCCTGCAGGAGAAGGCAGTTAGGGGTGACCAGGCTGGCAAGGGAGGGCAGCTGTAGGAGATAAGGCCTACAGGGAAAGGCAGTTGGGGGGGGGGCAGGACTGAAGGTGAAGAAAGTTAGGGGTGACCAGGCTGCCAGGGGAGGGCATTTAGGGGCAATTGCGTTAGCAGGGGAGCAGTTAGGCATCAATCAGGCTGGCAGGGGAGTGGTTAGAGGGTGATCAGGCTGGCAGGCAGAAGCAGTTAGGGGCAATCAGGAAGGCAGGCAGGCGAGCAGTTGGAAGTCAGCAGTCCTGGATTGTAAGAGGGATGTCTGACTGCCCATTTAGGGCAGTGTGTATTGGAGTGACATTCAGTTTGCATATTACTCTTTTATTAGATAGGATAGAAGCCTGGTAAAAGGGTGGAGACTGGCTGGTTTTCCCTGAAGGGTATCCTGCATCAATGTGGGGTTCCCTTAGGGTGTGGTGCAGTCTGGTCAAGGGGTCTATGTTGGTTTGCAGGTCAGTCATGCCCCCAGTGACATAAGCATAGGCCAGGGCCAGCTGGAATCAGGTATCTGGGATTTATTTATCTTCTATAATTGAAACTTTTTAGCCTTGATCAGAGGCCAATGCTGGCCAAGGGTGGGGGGCCGGAAAGCTTGGCTTCCTCCATTGCAGGGGGCAATCCAATCCTCTGCTTGCTCCAGCTCTGTGGCCGCCACCATCTTGCTTGGGTTAATTTGCATACCCACTCTTGATTGGCTGGTGGGTGTCACTTGTGTATAGCAGAGGTATGGTCAATTTGCATATTACTCTTTTTATTAAATAGAAGAATATTGTTATAAGTGTGCACAGTGACAGATCAGTACTAGAATTAGTGAGGTGATAACATTATAAGATACAAAAATAGTGAAACACTATTGTACATTTCATATGAATATAACTAATACAACATTGCATACCAACTATTCAAAAATAACAATAAATAAATACAATATAAAATATGGAAATAAATCCAGAATTTCTTTTTTTCTACACCCAAGCAAAAGGAAAAATGCTATCATTCTAAAATGATGGAGAGCCTTTAAATAAAGTCGTGTTCTTTAATAAGACTTCAAATTAAGACAATATATTAATGAAATCATGACACTTGGGAATTCTTGTTAGGGGATCTAGAGTTTACTTTACAATATTAGCTCAGACATTTCTGGGTATCATGTTCCTCTTTGTCAATTTGGAAGGCCAAATATGGCAACCTGTATTGTCAAAATGATAGTGGCATAAATTATAACTCTCGAGCACCAGTTTAGTGCTTACCAAATAGTAGAAACTTGAAAAGTAACTGATAATAAATTAGCAAATGAATTAGATTTTTTTCATAGTTTATTTTATTAATACGACTGAATAATCAGGCATAAGAGAAGCTTTCTCTCTTGGCTATTTCTCATTTTATTGGTCATCTTTAAAGAAATTTCTACACAAAGTCTCTGCCTTTTGTGTGTTTTTCCTATGATATTAATGCTATGGTGATGTCTGATCTTGTCTTCTGCTTTAAGAAATCATGAATCTAAAATTAGGCCTTTGTTGTTCTACATTTCAAATGGACACTATTAGGTTTTGATTTCTGCATTTTCATTCTTATGCCACTTCTGCATTGCTGTACCAAAAAACTAACCTCTACCAGCCAGATTTGAAGCCCCCCCCCCACACAGTGAAAGAGATTATTATAATTGTCATGTTGGTTTTACTTCATTTTTAATTTTCTACTTAATCTGAACATTAAGGAGAAATCAGTAGGCCCCATCTTCTTAAACCCACTCATCATTGAGCAGTTTCTACTAGAGAACATCCTAAGTCAACCAGAACAATATAATATTTATTTATTCTATTCTCATAAATATGCCTGTTATTCTGGGAGAAAAAAATATTGAAACAAGTTCATTCTAGGACAGATATAGTAGGAAGCTAAAGAATCCTAAACTTTGTAGCCCTTCACTCAGACAGACACTTCAAAATCGCAGGAAGGATCCCTGGCAATCTCCTTGCATGATCCTGTGTTTTGCCAAACCATATACCCCACGTCCTAATCTACCGCTATGTACATAGTATAGAGACTAGAGCTTTAAAGTTAAATTAACAAGTTTGTGGGGTTTTTTGCAACATTTTGGGTTATCTGCCTATATTCCTTTTCCCGCCTCTATCTTATTCTTTCCATACTCATGAGCATGCAACCAGCGCACAAAACATGACTCAGATGCAGGCCACAGCTGAGAGGGTTAAGGGTGTGTATATGATTCAATAATGGCCAATCTTACTCCCAACAATTTGTAATTGGAGATGAGAACTTCAGAGTAATCTTTTTCAAAAATATATTTTTATTAATTTCAGAGAGGAAGAAAAAGAGAGAAACATCAATGATGATAGGGAATCATTACTCCTGCATGCCATCCACCAGGAACCAAGCCTTTAACCCAGATATGTGCCCTTGACTGGAATCAAACCTGGGACCTTTCAGTCTGCAGGCTGACACTCAATCTACTGAGCCAAACCGGCCAGGGCCAGATTAATCTTGACTGAACTATGAACTTCAAAGGTTTTGGTAGCCTTATTTCAATCATGCAGATTAAGGAGCAGAAAAAACTTAGGAAAATAGAACAACAATAGCAAGTGGAAAGAAGCAAAGAGGACAGAGGAAAGACTTCCTTGGTTCTCTCAATCCTTTCTTGTATTCTGGTTTAAATGTTTTCTAAGACCTAGTTATAATGCTGCCTTAGATTCCAGAAAGTACACCTATATTAATTAACACCTTTCATGGTATTACCCTTTGGTTGTATAAGTCAGTGGTCCTTAAACCTCAGAGCACACTAGAATTACCTAGAGAATGTCTGGCCCTTTCTGGGATAAATTAATTGAGTTTCTCAATTTTCAGCTTCCTGTAATCCATGTTTGCTTCTATTCCAAGAAAAAAAGACAGCCCTAGCCAGACAGAATGTTGGCTTACAGACAAAAGTGTCCTAGGTTCAATTCTCAGTTGCAGGCTCCTCTCCAGCACAGGCCCTGGTCAGGTGCATGCAGGAGGCAATCAATCGATGTGTTTCTTTCATATCAATATTTCTCTCTGTCTTTCCTCCTCTCTTCCACTCTATATAAAAAAAAGCAGTGGAAAAATATAATTGAGTGAGGATTGAAAAAAGAAAAAAAGGACAAAAATTTTTGAACTCTCACTTCTTTAATATTCCTACGTGGTGAGGCAAAGGGAAATCAGAATAATTTACATCCCTAAACTAAGACAAATGAATTAATTTGAACTGTATTTATATAAAATTAATGAACATTTATAGATGTTCTGATTTTAAAACTATTAAAACACATAATGACATTAGCAAGTGATAATTTTAAATGATGATTATTAAATTTTAAAATATAGGTAAGGTTTTAAAATTTTCAATGTGTGTCACAAACAAGTGGGAAATAGTCACAGCATAAGGAGGTAGCTTGCAGTGTAGTCTGAGGAAGTTGATAAGCATAACTGTCATAGAGAATGTGGTATTCTAAGTGAGTTTAAGCACATTTATGCCAAGATACTTTTGAGAAGCTTATTCATAGAGAGAATACTTTTTGCTTCAGTAAATATGCTCCCTAGTGCAAAGCTCCCAATTCTGTTTGCATTCTCTGTGATGTTCCGGCATGCATACTAGTTTGATATGTGTTTTCTTTATTTTCTTTCCTTCTTTCATTTATTTTTGACAAATACTGCAGACATGGTAGGTAGTTCACAAACCCAAATAACTTGAACTTGCTAAAAACTGTCCACCGTGGTAAGGAAAAAACAACAGCAGCAAAACAGAAAGCTTCCTATTGCCTGTCAACCAAATGAGATGACTCATTCTTCAAGTTTTAACTGACTTTATTGTGTTTCTGGAAGGCAAAAGTAAAAGGAAGGAAAAAAAAAGAGAAAAATAATGTAAAAAAGTATGAAAATGTTGGGCTCAGTTGAATTTTCAGTCCTTTAAACAAATCTTTGTTTTCAATCTTTTTATTTGTTTGTTTGGTTTACACAATTATTGTTTTTGCTCATAAAAAGGCATTAAGCATGTTGTCTTCGGTGGCTTAATGATTGAGCATCAACCTATGAATTAGGAGGTCACAGTTTCATTCCCCGAGGGCACAGGCCCAGGCTGTGGGCTCAATCCCCAGTGTGTGTGTGTGTGTGTGTGTGAGGGGGGAGTCTAGAAAATAGGTAATCAACAATTATCTGTCATCATTGATATTTCTATCTCTCCTCCTTTCCTCTCTGAAATCTATCATCTATCTATCTATCATCTATCTATCATCTATCTATCTATCTATCTATCTATCTATTTATCTATTTTAAAGCATTAAGCCAAAAGTCAATATACAATCATGGACTGGATGATCTTGAATTATACTATTTTAAAGACATGAGATTATTGCTTGTTTTAGGTTTGCATGATTTGATATGTTAATTAGATCTAATATACCTGAGAACAGTACTTGATTTACTAGAAATCACCTTGCAGGATTCAGCTCCTTCATCTGTAAAATGAAATAAAAATAGCACCTAATTCAAAAGATAGTTGTGATTATTGAATGAAATTATACGAATAAAATTATTGTAACCTCTCCCTTTATTTACCTGACTTTATATATAACTAAGAAAGATATAGCATATTTTAGAAATTCTAAAACAATTTTTTTTGCATCTTATCATTGAAATATCACCATATCTGTCTTCAACTGAATCGTAGGATTGTGGCATAGCTCTATTAGTATTTTTTATTATATAAAATAATGATATATCTTAAAATAAATAGCACTTTGCATGCAATTAAATGAATACATTTCTAACCTTTAGATCCCTATGTATTTCTTTGTATACTATATGTAGGAATAATATTTATCTGATTTGTATAATTCCCAGTAGAAATGTTTGTCTCCAATTATGTATTTTTTAGCCTGCCTACATCCTATCTAATAAAAGAGTAACACGCAAATGTGACTGTACCTTGGCTCCTGATTGGCTATGCTACCAGCCAATCAGAAGTAGGTGGCATGGCCAGCAGGACAGGAGGCGAGGCTGGTGAGGCCTGTGGGGGCATGGCCACTCTGCAGTATGCGCTCTCCAGGCCCGGGCTCCTTGGAGGGGCAGGACGAGGTGGGCAACGCAGGCCGGGAGGCAACGGCAGCGGCAAGTGGCGCAGCATGCCTGTGTGCTCTCCCAAGGAGAGGGCCCTGTAGAGGGGCAGGACCAATCTGGCACCGCAGGTGTGGCCACTGTGCAGGGTGCACTCCCCAGGCTGGGGGCCCATGGAGGAGTGGAACTGGGGCGGGGGTAGCTCGGGCTGGGAGGAGGCCGCTGTGGCAGTGGCCCAGCATGCGTGAGCTCCCCTGGTTGGGGGCCTCTCGGGAGGGCTGCAGGAGGCCCGCCTGGGGCTGCAGGGCATGCTGTCTGCTAGGTGTGCTGGGTTGGCATGGGACCCCCCAGTTCTAGATACATTTCTCTGCTCCTTCAGTCTCCATGACCTCATGCCATTGTTAGTGGCAGTGTGTGTGAGTCCAGTAAGGTCCCCCTTTTCCCAAGCACCACGCACACTCAGTGGCTCCCCGCCTCCTCAGGCCAGGATCAGAGCCGGGAGCCTTCCAACCAGGTGTTCCCGCTTCTGGAGATGCTGAAGAAGGCAAGCCCTTAGTGGGGCTGCAGCATCTCCAGTTTCTCAGCTCATGCCCTCTCCCCAGGAGGCTGGGGAGAACATACATGACAAAGTTCTTTAAGCCACAGCAGTCAGAGTAGTGGGACTCGGCCAGGCAGGCACATAAAGGGGCTGGGCCCTTTCCGGCCCTGGGGTTAGGCAGCATGCCCTGTAGTCCTGGGTGCCTGTGGCTGTGGCTGGCCTGAGTGAAGCTGGCACAGGTCCTGGGTGCCTATAGCTGGCCAAAGGGAGGGAATCCTGGGTCCTAGGTGTGGGGCAAGGCAGAGGCAGTTAGGAGCAATCAGGCCATCAGGGGAGCACTTAGGGGTCATCAGGCAGGTAGGCAGAGGTGGTTAGGGGTCACACATCCCCGAAGGGGTCCCTGATTGGAGCAGGTGCAGGCTGAGCTGAGGGAATCCCCCTCCATGCATGAATTTTGTGCACCGGGCCACTAGTATTATAAAATTGTGGAAGACAGATCAAAATCCAGAAGTTTCAACTCTAAAGGTTATGTTCCAAATTCACTGTGATATTGAAATAATTAGTATTTACTAGATGAATCACCAAAGTCAATATAAATGTAAAGTTATTTGCATTTTAATATATATTTTATTGTATTTGTTATATACAGAACACCAATATAACTATTAAAAAACATGTACTGCAGTAAAAAAAAAATACACCTGCCAGGTATTAAAAATCATATTCCTGACTGGTGCAGCCATTATGGAAAACAGTATGGAGTTTCCTCAAAAAATTAAATATGGGCCATTTGACCCAGTAATCCCACTTCTAGGAATATATCCTAAGAAACCCCTAACACCAATCAGAAAAATCTTTGCACCCCTATGTTCCTAACAGCATAATTTACAATAGCTAAGATCTGGAAATAGCCCCAGTGCCCATCAGTGATAAGTGGATAAAAAAGTCTGGTACATTTACACCATGGAATACTATGCAGCAGTAAAAAAGAAGGCTCTTCTACCCTTTGAGACAGCATTGAGGGACCTGTAGAGTATTATGCTAAGGGAAATAAGCCAGTCAGAGAAAGACAAGTATCAAATGATCTCACTCATGTGTGTAATCTAATGAAAAAAATAAACTGATTATCAAAATAGATCAGAGACATAGGAGCATAGTATAGTATGGAATCTCAGAGGGAAGGTGGTACGGAAGTGGGGTGAGGAGAGTGGGAAGAGATCAATCAAAGAATTTGTATGTATATATGCATAACCCATGGACACAGACAATAGGGTAGTGAAGGCCTGGTGTGGGGTATGGGGGTGAGCTAGAAGAGGTCAATGGGGGAAAAGGGCTGCATATGTAGTATTTTCAACAATAAAGTTTTTAAAATCATATTCATAGTTCTGCTCATAACTGAGGTCACTTGCAAAAATTATTGTCCTCTCTGAATAATGGCTTCCTCCATTTGTAAAATTAGTCTTATGCTAGTGATTTCTGATATGTACATGAGTCTATATTATACATAATGGTAGGATTGTCTTTCATAGCCAACCTGGTTCAGGCTATTCCACAGGAGAATACAGAACAATGTTTCTTAGTCTCTCGTAATGTGGAGATTTGCCTCAAAAAATCAGATAATAAACATGTATTTGCAAATAATAGTAGAAAGGGGATAGTGAAGAAACTTTTGCTCTAAAAATATTGTAAATTCTTTTAAGAAGCTGTACTCAGAGAAGTCAGTAGTCACAGTGTTAAGTACTACAATTATTCAGGCCTTAGTAGAGGTTCCCATGACTTCCCACATGTGGAAATACAAGTTGCCCTCTGGAATTAGAAGTAGGGCAAAGCAATTTATATTCATTTCTGTTCAATCAAAAAAGGTTCAGTAGAAGAGGCTCTATTTCACAAACCTTGTTATGAAAGGAGAAAGAATGTTAGTTTAATGCTCTTTCCCATTAAGTGTTCAGGAAAGCATGCTGTCCAGCTCACAGGTAAGTGAAGTTATTCTTGTTCTAGTGACAGCAAGAACAATGATATAGTATTAAGAAAGGTGACATTTAACAAGTCTGCCACTAACTTACTCTGTGACTTTGGGCAAGAAGGGTCTCCTCTGAAGATAATGGTGATCTGCATTTCTTTTTAATTTATCTTCTGGATCTCGGGGAACATATTGTAGATATCTATGGACAATTTCATAATTGAGATTTACTTTATACATGGTCCAGTGAGAATAAAAAATGATCATTAAAACCTACAGGACAGAGGAATGAGAAGACCTGGGTCATATGTGGTCATAACTTATCAAGAAAATTTTTCAGAAATAGATAATATTGGAAGTAATGAAACCAAACTGGTGATAAGAACCCTTTTCTGTAAACATTTGTAAACATCCTCAATACATCAGTTGTGGTTCAAATTTATAGTATTTTGACAGAGAACAAGTATATATATATATATATATAAATTTGTTTACCAGAAGTAATGGATATTGACTCAGTTTAATTTCTTGATTTATTGAGGCACCAAACCTAACTTAGTTGATGTATCATTTTTAAATATTTTCCTTCCATCCTTCTCACCTAGCATTTATTATCCCTAAAAGCTGACAGTGTAGGACAGGGCATGTCTGTAGGAAAATTAAATTGAAAGAAACCAATTATATAGAAAAGAAGAAACTCCCACACAAATAAATGTTAGAGTAAGGATTAGTGATGTTGATTAATATGCTCTCCATTATCTGATTTATAATAGGAATTTATGCTATACATTATTCAAACATTTAAATAGAAATTTAGGTTAATATAACTAAGGATTTTAGAAAGTATATAGTGATAGCAAAGATAATAGTTTAGATTTCACCGTCCATGTATATGGGCTCTGTGACCTTGGAGAATTACCTGGTTCAAATAACTGTGAAAGAGATAATAATACCTTATTTATAGAGTTGTTGTAAAAATTAAATAATACTGTATACCTAAGGCCTATTAAGTAGCATATAAGTACTCTGTGCTGACAAACAATCAATACATAAACAAATTTTTATATAATTATCAACTCGAAAACTATGGATCTAAATTGTACAAGAATATTGATAGAGTTGACACCTTTAAATTTAAATATTCATATAAGTTAATAAAAATTAATATCTGTGTAGTGTTTGTTACTATTAAAAAGGTTATAAACTTTGCAATATTTTCCACATCATGTCATACATAGAATATTAAATATGTATGACACCCTGGGGCAAAATAGAAGGGTTTTGTGTATTTTTATTTAGGATGTGGCATACTGGAAAAATCTTATGCAATATTATTATGATAAGGAAACTTAAAATTATTAGTGAAATGTGTACCCAACTTAAAATAATATAACTTTGCTTCCATGAAAGGCTATATATATTTCCATTGAACAGTTTAGCTCCTGAAACACAAACTACCAGCAGCTCCATAGGCCCCTCATTAAGGGGTGTGATGCATTCCACTGCAGACTGTGAGGGCTATGTCCAAGGGGAGAGCACTGCGCTGACCATGCTAAGGCCACTGGGACAGAACAGCAACAGGGAGTTGTATGCATTGATAGCGGGGTTGGAAGGGCATTCCCGTGAATGTGAATCTATTTTGCTAGGGAAGTCCTTTGAGAAATCCAGATGAAGCTGATTACGCAGAAGCACATGACCTTGTGGATTCCTCCCACTATAGCTAAAAGCCTAATTGAAGAAGTAAGTGAAATATGTGGATCACATATGAAATGTAAGCAAATATACTTGCATGTACAGAATGTTAAAAACTATTAGAAAAGTCAAAGCAGGATGGAATAACCTGAGAAGATTGGTTTTTATATAATCGGTGCCTAAAATAACTATAACAGATTCAATGTAAATTTTTATTTTAAAAGTGATCTTTGCCATAGCCAGTTTGGCTCAGTGGATAGAGCATTAGCCTGTGGATTAAAGGGTCCCGGGTACAATTCTGATCAAGGGCAAGTACCTTGGTTGTAGGCTTCTTGGGCTCTGGCTCTGGTATGAGCTCCTGCAAGAGGCAACCTATCAATGTGTTTCTCACATCAATGTTTCTCTCTCACTGATGTTTCTATCTCTATTCCGCTCCCTTACTTTCTGTAAAATCAACAAAACAAAACAAAATATCTTTATTTTTAAGGCTTTATATGATGTAAAATTTTGTTTAATAAACAGTATTTTTTGCCCCACCAGTGTGGTTCAATGGTTGAGCACCAATCTATGTGGTAGAGCCCAGTCAGGTTGTGGGCTTTATCCCCAATGTGAGGTGTGCAGAAGGCAGCCAACCAATGACTTCTCTCATCATTAATGTTTCTATCTCTCCATCTCCCTTCCTCTTTAAAAAAGAAAAAGTCAAGATACCAATTGTTGTTTGATATACAACATGATATAGACTATCACGCATATGATATAAAATATATAAAATGGAACATCTGCATAGGGCACTTGCCATGAATGGAGCTTGCAGGACAAATTGCTCTGCATGAGTCAGTGAATGAGTAGGGCATGAATGTGAAGAAATGGGACATCACTGTCACTACTGTAGACTTTATAAACAGTCTCCTACAAGCCCTTCCCCTGCTTACTTCCCATTGAGTCAGAAATAGAATATTAAAGCTGTCAATAAACAGAGATGTGGTCTAGATTGATTGGAAATATCAAGAAGAAACAGGCTGAATAAGGTACAAATCACCACAATAGTGGCTATTTGGAGGAAATAAAAGGTGGCCTGAGGATCTATAGGAATAAGAAATCAAGATAGAGAAATAATGGAACATAGCATAAGTCTGTAGCAATGTGGTTTTGGCTATTGCATGTTGGTGCAGTAAGCAGATTAAGAAATTTTGTGATGCCCTAAACAATTTGGCTCAGTGGATAGAGCATCAGCCTGCAGACTGAAGGGTCCCAGGATAGATTCGGGTGAAGGGCATATACCTTGGTTGTGGGCACATCCCCAGTAGGAGGTGTGCAGGAGGCAGCTGATTGATGTTTCTCTCTCCATTGATGTTTCTAATTCTCTATCCCTCTCTTTTCCTCTCTGTCTCAGTGGATAAAGTGTTGGCCTGCAGACTGAAGGGTCCTGGGTTTGATTCCAGTCAAGGACACATGCCTGGATTGTTGGCTTAGTCCCCAATGTGGGGTGTGCAGGAGGCAGCCAATCAATGGTTCTCTGTCATCATTGATGTTTCTATCTCTCTCGCTCTCCCTTCCTCACTGAAATAAATACAAATATTTAAAAAAAAAAAAAACAGAAAAAATGTACAAATCTGGGAGGGTGGTAACACCTTCCAAATATGTACCACTGAGTGGACAAGCTCCTCTGTGTTGAAGCAATTTGTTGCCTTGCTGACTGGGATGTGATCTGTACACTCAAAATGGAGGTGCTGTATCAGGGAATTTATTGCATGTCTTACAGATATTGCTCCAAACCAGAAAGAAAAGTCTCTTGAACCATGTATCCTCCCATTTCTCACAGGGAATGCAGCTCCAATATAAATTTGTGGGATCACCATTGTATATGCAATCTGAAATTGACAAACATGTTTTGTGTTGCATAACTGTAGAAAAATAACTGTTTCTGAATTGATTTGGGGAAAATTAATTCTAGCAATTGCATCATTCATTCTTCTTGACATATCCATGATGTGAAAATTATATATAATATCTCTCCTTTTTCTTTTTCTTTTTTGAAATCTCAATTCTTTGTTTATTGATTTGTATTTTATTACAGGTCCTTTTAAAAATCTGTTCTTTGGCAGTTGTAATATAAAGGTAATAATGCAGGAAGTTGTTAAATAAAAATCTCTAATCTGTGTGATGAAGAAAGTCAAATATCAAAATAAGAGTCATTGATAGTATTGCTTGCCTTCTGCTCACCCCCTACTGGGGTTAATCCTTACCTGAGGATTTCTTCCATTGATTTTTAGAGATAGCAGAAGGGAGAGAGGGACGGGGGAGAGTGAGAATCATCCATGTGAGAGAGACACTTCAATTGGTTACCTCCAGAACTCACCTGACTAGGACTAGAGATGTAACCGGCAACCCAAATATGTGCTCTTGACTGGGAATTGAATCCACAATCCTTCAGTACCTGAGCTGACACTGTAACCGCTGGCCAGGGCTGAAATTTTTAAATAAGATTCTTAAAAGTTTCTTTGTCAATTGTAATTCTTGGTGGCTCATTTTAAAGCAAACAGTGCTTGCCTGAGGGGAAAAGAGAAAGAGAGAGAAAGATTGAGTTTTTCTTTCATTTTAAATATCATTTTAAAGAAAGTCAGCCATTGCTTCAGCCTGCCTACATTCCTATTCCCTTGAATGCCAGGATGGCATGTATGTGTGTCTGTACATAAAAGCAATTTGGTACCTAGTTTCAGGGAGTAAGAAATAGAAAAGAGGCAGATAATAACTAATTCAAGATAGAATACTGAAAAGTTGCAACTTACCTTTAACTGAATATAATATGTTATATTATGTAAATGTAAGTACTTCAGCTAAAAAATCCATGTTTTAAAATTAAAATAACTGTATTGAAGAACTTAGTCAATATTTTTTTCTAAAGAACAAAGTATAATACTATAAAAAGTATAAGATAACAAGCACTGTTAGTTTCAAATACATATAATAATTTATTTTCCTTTATTTTAATTTATTAGTTTTTTCCAAAATCATTTACCTCCATATACCCTATTCCACCTCCACCCATCCACCTCCCCACCATAGTCACCAGTGTTGCAAATAGATCTAATAATCTAAATGCCATATTTTCATATTAAATGTTCCCCAATCTTGTTTGAGTGAAGTGATAAATATCATTTGTAATTAGTAGTGTTCTATTCATTTACTAAAAAGTTACTTAATTTTTTTTCCTCATTATAAAGGCTAAACATTTTTTTCCAGTTTTGTTAACTAATGATTTGACTAGCACATACTTTCTCTTATCAATAGTGCAAAAGGAAATTTATGACTCAACCAAGATCTCTGTATCATAAACATCTGAGGCTGGAGCTGCTTTGGTGCCCTGAGTTTCCTCCGTGCTGGCCATTGATGATGTTGTACCCTCTGCATAGAAATGCTGTGCAAGCTCAGGTCCATTTTGTTGTGCCCAAGACCCAAAGCCAATGAGAAGAGTTTAGATAAAAGAAATGTGATAGACCGGCTAGTCCTTTGAAAAGTCCTTACTCTTTTTTTTTCTTTATTATTTTTTTCAGTATAATTTAAATTTAATAGTAGTACATATGTTTTCCCTTTTTCCCCCCATTATCCTCCCCCCAGCCTCCCCTACCCCCAGCACATGTCCCCCCTGCCCCCTCCCCCACCCCGTCCCAGTGTCTTTCATTCATTGGTTATGCTCATATGCATGCATACAAGTCCTTCGGTTGATCTCCCACAGCACCCTCCACCCACCTTCCCCAGCCTTCCCCCTGTAGCTTGACAGCCTGTTCAATGCCTCCCTGCCTCTATATCAATCACTCTCCCCTGTTTCTTTTCTTCAAAAATATCTTGCATCTGCATACTAGAAATAAATGTATAAGAACAAAAAAAGTTTGAGTCTCAGTTTCAATGTCCAACTGTTCTGAGTCCCAGTTTCAATGTCAAATAGTTCCTTATGTGTACATGTCAGCAATGGTATCCAGATGGTGGACACATGGTGGCAATGCAAGTTCCATCCTCTCTGATTTGGTCCTAGGCCGCCTGCAGCATCGCACAGCTGCCTACTGCTAGCATGGCAAGGTGTCGTCAGTGTCCCCCATTTCTGGACCATCCTCATGGCTGGAACAGACCCATCAGGTCCTCACTGTCACAGGAACCCACATGGTCTTGGAGTTGTTCTCTGAAAACACACAAACACATCGAGAAGTCCTTACTCTTGACTTCTGATTTCTGTTTGATATAATACAATCCCAAACCACCAATCATGTCCATTATAAAAACCAATCCAAATCCTAAGAGATGTGTTTGAATAGCTGCTCCTTTGGATTATGATAATGGAGAAAATAAAAAGGACTAAGCTTTGCTAAGAGAGTCACTAAAAATAAGTTGGGAAGCCTTTGAAAAAAAGGGGGCATATGCAGATCCCATGTGTCAGTTCTTGGAGCTATTATTAAGTTGCTGAACTGTTATTGAACTCAGCTCAAGGCCAAACAGGAACATTCTGGATCAATGACTACTACATGGACATAGATTTTACTTCCATCTCACCATCATGGCTAGACCACCTGCATTTCTTATCTTGAAAGGAACCAATCCTGTTTCAACAACCTCCATCCGTCATTTACATAATGGGCCTAATCAATTCCAACCGACCTAGCCAACATCTCTCATTACCTGAAGGTCTGGAGTGGGAACAGCTCTTATGCTTTGCCCTTTATAAACTTGACTCTCCTTTACCCTTCAAGAACCACTTAAGTTTCTATCTGAATCTGTGCCATTGGATTGTGACCCCTCTTTTGCTCAAATGAATGACTTTCATTTTTATTACAGCTTAAATACATTTTTGTGGTTCCCTAGAGAGTGTGAAGTTTGCAGTTTTCTGGTCAAGCTTCCCAGATGACCATGCTTATAGTGTCTAACCTTCCCTTTGCACTCTTCCTATCATTAATATTAATTAGCTAGTTACAGCAGTAACAATTGGTCTAACAACAGCATCAAGGAGTCATTGTAGTAATGAAGACACTGACATATCTGAATTAAGTTTTGAAGCAAAAATGATAAAATAAACCTTTGTGATAAATTATTCCATTGTTTACATCTTATCACAAAAATATGGTTGTGAGAGGGTTAACTTGAAATCAGGCCGATAGGGCAGGGGTGCATTCGGAAACAAATGCGTGTGGAACATAGGCAGGGGAGACAGGGAAGTTTAAGCAGCCTAACCACAGAAACTAACCAAGCAGAAATAATAAAATGTTTCTGGACTCAAAGCAGGAGGTATGAGAAAAAAGGGAGGGCCTGTGACAACAAGCTGTATGAACACATAGAAACAGAGAAAGTTGAACACAGGGACAGAGAAAGAACTCATAGAAACAGGGCAAGTTCAGACCCATTGCTGGGCCAGAACAATTGAGGGAGTCAATCAGGTGACGACACAGGTAGAGATAAATTAAACTTGTGGCAAATATACTGTATATCCCTCATTTGTATTTCAGCTCCTGGCCCAGAAAAGCAGCAAAACCAGGCAAGCAATGCCCCAGCTGCATTGACTAATGACCCCCGGCCTGGTGCCATCAAATCAGCAGAAACCAGCACCCTGAAAGAACACACCTGGAAAGATGATGAATAGTCTATTGAGATCCTCCCATGGGATCACCCCTAAGATCCATCCCTTAAAAGCCTTTAAGGCAAAGGGAACAGCACCCTCTTCCTCCTGGAGCAAGCCCGTGCCTTTCCCCTCTCCTTCCTCTTCTTCTTTCATGCCTGTTACCTCCTGAACCCATTTCTTCTACCTCTGTGACTTTCTAAATAAAGTTTCTCTCATAGTTTGTCTTGACTCTGAATTCTTTTCTAGCCAGAACTGAAGTACCAAGGTTGCTGAACCCAGGTCCCATCTGACCCCACTTGTCTAACTCCTATTGCCATTCGCCACCACCAACAGAAGGACCTGTACATTGCTCAGGAATCTTTTCAACTGCATAAAGGGAGATGATCTTTTGTAGCATTTTTACAAAATGTATTGAATTAACTTGCTAATCTTTATAGAAACATTGAGAGAGGAAATGGTAGAATCAATAGAAGTGATAGAAAGGATATTGATTTGTCTTTTTAACTAGATTGAGTAGCATATTTTCACCACTTCTGGAAACTGGGAATGGGATTCTAAAATTAAAGTGCTTGGTTATGAGTTTTGTTTTTGTGATATTTTAAAATATATTTTTATGAGTTTCAGAGAAGGAAATGGAGAGGGAGAGAGAGATAGAAACATCAATGATGAGAAACATCAATCGGCTGCCTCTTGCATGCTCCTCAGCACTGCTCGAGGCAGCAACCTGGGCATGTGCCCTGACCAGGAATTGAACCATGACCTCCTGATTCCTAGATTAATGCTCAACCACTGAGCCACATCAGCTGAACTCTTACTGATTTTTGAGCATGGACAAGATAGTTTCTTATGATGCAAAAAAGTAGCAAATAGCACTTATTTCAAAGAGTTATTTTGAAAGCTAAGTTAAACATATACACTAATAAAAGAGAAATGTGCAAATTGACCATCCCTCCAGGATACCACCACCAATCAGGAGTGGGCATGCAAATTAAACCAACAAAGATGGCAGGTTAATTTGCATATGTAGGCACAGAGTGGCCAGGGGTTGGGTAGAGGGAGCTTTAGGAGCTGTGTTCCTGCTGGGAGCGAAGACTTCCAGGCTCCTGGGTGACCAGGAGCAAAGCCAGGGAAAGGAAGGCATATTCTTGCATGAATCTTCATGCAACGGAACTCTAGTTACATATAAAACAGCACCAGGTACATAATAGGTTTTCAAAAACACTGTCTTTATTGGTTTATTGTTGTTTTTTATTGGATTGTTATTGAACCTCTCTCCAAACATTTTGATGATGTAATTGAAATACATTATTTCAAAAAGCAACTTCATTTAATGTTGGACCCCTCTATTTTCTGTAATGCTTTATTGCTATGTATTGCTCTTCTGTCTATAATATCAAGGCCTGCTCTGTGGAAGCCAATAGACTAAACTGTCCCTCTTTCTACATATCTACTTTTTATACTGTTAAAGAGAACTATGTCACTGCATTTAAGTGCCCTTTTCCCTACCTAGGTCAACTTTCTTAGGCCATCACTCAGTCCCCACATCGTCAATAAGTCCTCTCTTGATATATGTGCCCTAGTTTTTTGGGTCTTGTTATTGTTATGGCTATTATTTATTTTGGTTGTTTTTATTTTGTCTTTAACCTTTCCTCTAAACCTCTGACTTACAGAACAGAATATAATATTTCAGACAAACCAAAAGAAACACATATCAGAATATCAGTAGGAATCACTTTTTACCTTGTCCTAATTTGTTGTTGGACTTTTATTATTGCTTTTGACTTTACTATAGTTGCCGCATTAAATTTCTGACTTGTAGTGAATTTAAAATCACCTTAAAACTAGATTTCCTACTCACAAGTGATGTGTTTAATTATAATTTCTCCATTTAATATTTTCATATTGATTTGTTGAATCCAAAAGGCACTATCTATAGATATCATGAATGTAGTACATTCTGCAGAGTTTATCACATTTTATTTGAAGAAAAGTAAATAGCACAGGAGGGAAAACAAGAGCCATCAATTTACATGTTGTTTAACAGGCATTACCATGCAGTTGAGTTCATTTTGCTGGCTGGCCTCCCTTCCTGAGGATCCTGGCTCCCTTCATTTCATAGGCAATAAACATTGTGAGCATCTGTCTCTCTATTGGCCTGAAGACAATCCATCCCTTGTTTAATCCAATAGTGTTGTTAATAAAGAACAAACTCAGTAGCTAAAGTGTGCCATTCATTGTTGAAGTCAAATGCATTCTTAAAATTTATTTTCTTCATATTTCTCAGGAGAGAGTCAGAGATTGTCTAGTGTCACTTTAAAGAAAGTTGAAAGTTGGTTGGAAATAAATGCTTGGACTAAGTTTGGTTTGATGTAGTACCCAGAAAAAGGTTATAATTTATAAAGTACAGAGCAATGTGATAGACAGTAGAGAAAACACACTTAAAGTGGCATTGATTTATAATTATTTCATTATAAGCATTCCTTGTTTTTTTTTCCGCTTAGAATTTTATTAGAATAGTATCCTCTGGGGCATCTTTTAAATATTTGTTTACTGGTATACGGTTCAGATTTTTTTATTAGTGCCAAAGGAAAATCAAGTGAAAAATAAATTCACTGTCCTCGAGGAGGCATTTAGCCTGGCAATTATACTTTTAGTACATTTGCAACATTTAATAATACCTGCTGTTGGAATTACTTCAGAAAATTTTTCTTACTGAAATGCAAGTGACTTCCTTAGCTATCTAAAAGAACTGAATTAGAGGCCTTGCCCATAATAAGAAATTAGCACACCTAAATCTTTTTGATCTGTCTATAGGACAGGACAAACTTCTATTTACTAAACATCCAGTGTTATCCTCCTGCAATGACCAAAGGAGAGTTGAGCAAAATGAGTATAAAAAATTGACAGTTCAATGGAAAAGAGTCTGGATATTAAAATCTCCAATAAAAAAATTGCCCTGGCCGGTTTGGCTCAGTGGACCAAAGGGTTGTGGATTCAATTCTGGTCAAGGCCACATGCCTCAGTTGTGGGTTCAGTTCCTGGCCCAGGCTGGGGCAACTGTGGTAGGCAACCAATTGATGTATCTCTCTTACAGTGATGTTTCTCTCTCTTTCCCACCCTCCTCCTTCCTCCCTTTCATCCTGTCTGAAAATCAATGGAAAATATATCCTACGGTTAGGATTAAAAAAACAAAAACAAAAACCACAAACCACAAAAAACAGTCATAGAAGGTTCTTTACTCAATTTTTTTCTTTCTAACTATTTCTTGAGATTTATTAAGATACATTTAACATAAATATTATATAAGTTTCAGGTATACAATAAGTTGACTTGATACATATATATATTGCAAAGTGAATACCACCATAGTCTTAGGTAGCACTACCATCACATCACATGACCATTTAGTTTTTGTGAAAATTAGAAATTTAAGATCTACTCCCTTAGCAACTTTCAAATATAGAATGTCCCTTAAAATGTATAATTATAAATGTATAACTATATAGGCAGAGTTTATTAAATGTATTTCACTTTCAAATTTGTGCTACTAGCTGTTAAAGTGTACATACATTTTAGTATTGTTAATTATAATCACCAGGCTGATATTTGAACCCCAGAAATTATTCAACTTATAATTGAAAGTTTTAACTCTTTGGCTAATATCTACCATTTCCCCCATACCTCAGACCTTGGTAACCACCATTCTGGTCTCTATGCTTATGAGTTCAGTTCTTTTAGATTCCACATGTTTCTGATATTATTCAGTCTTTGTCTTTCTCTTTTTCCACTTATTTCACTGAGCCTTTAAGAACTATCCATGTTGCTGCAAAAGGCAGGGATTCCTTCGTTGTCCTGGAGAAGTAATATTCCAATCAATGTGCATTCCACATCTTCTTTATCAATTCATCTGTTGAAGAACATTCAGATTTTTTACATATATTGGCTATTGTGGATAATGCTACAACAAACAAGAGATTGTAGATATCTCTTTGACATCATTTTTATTTCTTTGGATGTATACTCAGAAGTCGGATTCTGGATCCTATGGTAATGTATTTTTGATTATTTGGGGGAAATTCATACTGTTTTCCATAGAGGCTGCACTAATTTTCATTACTACTTGCAGTGCACAAATATTATCTTTTGTCCACATTCTGAACAAAACTCGTTATATCTTGCCTTTTTGAAGGTAGTCATTCTAATAAGTGTGAGGTGATGTTTCACTGTGGTTTTAAATTTCATTCCCCTGTAAATGAGTGATGTTGAGCACCTTTTCATGTTCCTGTTCGATATTTGTATGTTCTTTGTGACTGAACAGATTTGAATATGATATGTCTAGATTGATTAATTAATTGAAGGATTGATTAATAATTTACTTACTTGTTCATTTTTTAACTTATTAGCTTATTTTGCTATTATTTCTGCTTGATGTTCTCTTAAGTTCTTATATCTGTGATATATCCTTTAATTTTTTTAAAAAAATATGTTTTCATGACTTTTATAGAGAAAGGAAGATAGAAGGAGGGACACGGAGAGAAACATCAATTGTCTGCCTCCTGCATGTTCTCTACTGGGGGGTCAAGCCTCCATGATGGGCATGGACTGACCAAGAATCAAACTGGCAACCTTTTGGTGCATGCAACAACACTCAGCCAGCTGAGCTAAACCATCCAGGTCATCTGTGATATGATATATTCCATTAACTTTGAATAATTATTTGCATTATCTCTTCCAATATTTATCTGTTCTTTCTCTCTTCTCCTATAAAGCTTCCAATTATCTGCATGTTAGAACATTCGATATTGTCTCACAGTTTATGGATGCTGTGGATTTTTTTCCTCCCACTGTACACTGAGGAGGCTTTCTCAGATGCTTCCTCTGCCACTAATCTTTCATATAGGATATTTGCCCCAGAAAACAAGTGTTTTCATTCTCTCTCTTCTTGGAAACATTTATATTTCCTTAGGTTTCAAGTTAGAGGGTTGACTGTGACTCTATTTTGTAGATGGAGGCCTTTGCTGTTGTGTCTGATGCTGTAGCATGTTACAAGGTTACATGGAAGTAGTATCATTTCTAGTTTTCTGTCTCCTAAGCAGATGCCAACCCACCTACGAAAATTGGGGATGGGATCCTTATGATATATTAATTTTGTATCTTTACACTTCTTTTTGCATTTCACTTTCTCTTAGAAGTTTTTTCTAGTTGGAGCTAAAATTTGTCCCATAAGGACTTTATACCCTGAGGCAGAATATTTCAATTCAAATGAGGAAATTAACTCTTCCTAGTTAACTTAGGAAGATGTGTAACTAACTTTAAAATGAAATCCCATATGAAAAAGGCTGAAATGTGGCAAGGAATTAAGTTAGTTTGAATTGGCTTGTTTCCTTTGGTATTCCCAGGCTAACTGAAAGTCTGTTTAAACTATTTCAAAGGGTTTTGATGTTGTTCTTTCTGTTGATGCTGCTTCCTATTTCATTTAGGGGAATGATGGAATTACGTTTTCTGGGGGAAAAAAACATTTTGCATTAGCAGAAGTAAGACCTACTATAGCACGAGGGGATGATAAATTATCTATAAGCTGCATTTTATTTTACTTCACTGAATACTATTTTCAGGTAACTACAGTAACTGTTTGCTTCTTTTGCTTATGTTCAGGCAAAACTACAAATATTCCATGAGAGCTACAAAGTGAGTGTACAAATTCATTCCTTCAACTAAGTTTTTATTGAGCACATTCTCTGTGCTCAGGACTTCGACAGACACTTAGAATCAACTGTGAACAAGTGAGGGTAGTATCCCTGACCTCATGCATGTGTGTATTCCTTCTAATTAAACCTGGGACTATGTTAAATATTCATTTTCAGGGGAGAGAGATTTAGTAATCATATAATCATACAAAAACATATGTCATTAAAAACTATAAGGATGCCTTTGAACAAAAATTTTAAGTTCCATAAAATAGTAAAAAGGGACACTGAAGTCAGACTGCAGGTAGAGTGTCAAAAAAATCTCAGAAAATTGCAGGTAAGGTGAGCTATAAGTAAAAAGTGTGGAGTTAGTTAGAGCACCTATAGTATACAAGTAATAGTTTGGGGAAGACCTTCCCAGACAAAGTAAATACTATCAAGGACATTCTAATATCATATGAATCAGAAGGGAGCTCAGTATATTAATGAGACAGAGTAAAGCCTGGCCCTCTTGGAGGTCATAAAGTAAAAGAATGTGTAGCAAAAGATGGAGAACTAGGTGGAGTTAAAAATTAACACTTATTAGTACTGATTAGCTACTATGTGCTAAGAACTGTTGTTAGCACTTAATATGTGTTAACACATAAACTCTTTCAATATCCCAAGTTTTATTCCCAGTTTGAAATAATTTGAACTGCCTCTGCATGTTTCTTTCTGAACAACTAAAAACCTGGACAAAATTTATGAAAACATTATTTTCAAATGTTGGACAACAGACAGCACAGGGCTGTATTCCTCCCAGCAAAGTGTCCCAATTTTCTGCCTTTACACACTATCTGATTCAGCACAAGCTTGGAAAAGTCGGCAGAGCATGGTAGTCTTAATGAGTTGAAGACAGAGAAATTGGCATTTAAAGGAAGAGAGATGACTAAACTTCACAGGGAAAGGTTCTACATAGGTAGAAACTGTACAGAAAAAGTGCTCTGGAAATATGTACAGAAGTGCTTGAACAGTAATCTGTGCATATAGAGGATGAGACACAGCAGGGCCAGTAATCAAATAACTACTAAAAATCTATCGTTGAGGTAGACAAGGCTAGAAGACACTGAGTTCTAAACAGTAGGGTAACAAAACCTTGTTGGACATGGTGAGGCATTCAGTAGAGCTTAGAAAGGCTATTATTTAATAGTCAATTTAAATTAGCACTAGAATAATAAATAAATCTACAAGAAAGTCATTGCTAGAAACTTGGATCTACACAATGAATTAAATAATGCTAGATAATATTATTATTGGCTTAAGAAGCTTCCTGTTTACTAGTATTTTAAGAAGATAATTATTCAAAGGAAAATGAAACATAATATATTGTAGGACTTATTAAAATATGTCAAAGTAATGTGTATGTTAGAGATATAAATGCTGATACATAAAATGGAGTAATGCTATTTGAAGTCAGACTATGACAACTTAAACATATATATTGGAAGCTCCAGGGCAACTGCTGAAAAATAGGGAGAGTTATAGTTAACATGAAACAGAGCAGACAGAATGAAATAATAAGGAATACCTGGTGGGGCTCAGTTAATTGAACACTGTCTCATGAACCGAAAGGTCACCAGGACAATTCCCAGTCAGGGCACAGGCCCTGGTTGTTGCCTTGATCCCCAGTAGTGGACATGCAGGAGGCAGTCATCAATGTGTCTCACATCAATGTTTTTTTCTCTCTCTCTATTTCTCTCTCTCTCACTCTTTCCCTCCCTCTTTCTTGCTTTAAAATCAATACAAACATATTTTTAAAAAATACTTAAGTAAACTCAAAAAATATAAACAGATAATGAAAAAATGGGACATAAAAAGTTCATAGACATACTTAACCAAAATATATCTGGAACTACTTTTTATCTAAGTTGAATCACACTCCAGTGTGATTCAAAAAGACATAGTATGTCACTTTGGATAAAAATGTAAGACTGAACTATATGCTACTTACCAGAAACTCACTTTAAGTATACAGGTTAAAATAAAAAAGAGAAAAAAGAAAGAAACAGAACAATATAACAAAATAGAGTGTAGAACAAGGAATTTTTCCCAAGATAAAATAAGATATTTCAGTATACTACTAAAAGATGCAATTCATCAGGAAAACATAACAATCCTAGATGTGAATGTATCCTATTAAAAGATCTTGAAGCAACATGAAGCAAATATAGATTTTTAAACTGAAATTGGAAATTGACAACTCTTCATTATAGGTGGCAATTTCAAGACTTCTCTCCCAGTAATTGATGGAACGAGTAGACAGAAAATCAGTAAGCATTTAGGGGACTTGAACAACATTATAGTCAGACCTACCTAATGGTCATTGACAGAACACTGCCAACAACAGCTGAATGCACTTTTTTTTCTATTGCATGTGAACCATTTACTAAGACAGATCATACACTGGGCTACACAAATCTCAGTGATTTATCTACCCTTCCTATGAAATACGTACTATTTTTACTTGCATTTTAGAGATGAACAACTGAGGGAAAGAAATGTCAAATAAGTCAGTCAATAGTTAAGAGGACGAGGTATTAGAACATGGTGCCCCCATTTCAGAGCTAATGAGCTTTAAGTCATTTAAACTGTTACCCAGGCCACTATCTTAACTTCCTGTGAGGTTCATGACATACACAGATGCAAGATACTTTTTTTCCTCCCAAGGAAAGAAAGTAGTGCAAAACAATTACAAAGTTTTGATAAACTGGGCTGACTTGTAAGACTCTAAGGCATGTTTAGCTGATATGTTCTTGATTTTTGTCCCAGCACAATTATCATTAGTGTTCCTTTGACTCACAAAAGTGACTTGATTTGGATTATAAATGCTGCAGTCTCAAATCTAATAGGTTCCTTTCCTTACAAAATCCAAAGCCATTCACAAGGGGAGAAAGAAAGAATTATTAGAAGAGACTGATATAATAAGATTAACCCAGGGAAGTTACATCCCAGCTACTTGGGAGGAAGAGAAAGATATTTGGTCTCCTTCCTCATGGAATGAGTTTTGGACAATTATCCTTTGGAATATTCTTACAGAGAGGAAGTGGGGAAGGCCAGAAAAGGGTGGTGAATTTATTGAGAAAGAAAATAAATATAGTCTTTTGAATGAACATATATATATATATATATATATATATATATATATATATAACCAATTTTAGAGAGGAAGGGAGAGGGAAGGAGAGATAGAAAGATCAATGATGAGAGAAAATCATTGATCAGCTCCTCCTGCATGCTCCCTACTGGGGATTCAGCCTGCAAACCAGGCATGTGCCCTTGACCGAATTGAACCCAGGACCCCTCCAGTCCACAGGTCGATGGTCTATCCATGAGCCAAACCTGTTAGGGCTGAATGAACTTTCAACAGAGATCCAACCATTTCAACAGCTCTGACCCTTTTAGACCTGATTCCTGGTCTTTTTTTGCTTAAGAAAGATAAAGAATAGAAAAACAGAAAGGTGCCCTAATCTAGTTACAGTTCTAACTTTCATTTCATATCATTGGTTCCATCACAGGACTTTAGTTTTTCCTCCTTTAATTTGTTGAATAACTATCCATTATAACAAAATGCATACTGCAATATAAAGCAGCAGCTTTTGAAATAAACAACATGATAAGATGTTTGAAAGCTAGCAAAATGATCAAATTTGAACTAAATTTTTATAAGATTAATGCTCTAGAAAACAAATTTGCCTACTCCTGGAAAGGAATAAAAAAGTAACAGTTTCAAAGTGAATTGAGACTAGAAAATGAAAACTTTTTAAATAATAGTAAAATATTAAAATTCCAAGTCCGTCTTTCTGGAGTACTAAATTGGTGCTGCATAGACTAGAGTTGTATCACCTTAATACTTAAGGAAACAGAGAGACAGTTTCACTTCATTTAAAAAAAAACACTGCAAGAACCAAGATGGCGGCATAGGTAAAACACTTATCTTGCCGTCATACTCAGCAATTTTAATACTACAACTTCACAAAGGACAAACACCTTCCAGAATCACCAGAAAGCTGGCCGAGTGAAAATTCCACAAATAAAAGTGAAAATAAGACACTGTGACTTGGAGGAGCGGCAGCGGACAGCGTTGAAAGATTTGCGTGGAGAGAAGTTTGGAGCGCGCGCCAGCGGAGAGGGCGGGCAGCTGAAAACCGGCCAGTTTTCTCGAACGGGGAGACAAAGACGTCCCACTGGGCAGATTCTCCAGCTTTGAGTGAAGTCCAGGGAACCCACTATCATACGGGGTGAAAACTGGACAGTGGGAGGGCATGCCGAAGCTCGGGTGCTGCAGGGGTCTCCGAGCTTATGGAGAAGGCAGCTTGCTTGAACAGCTCAGCTGCGGGACCGCACAGAGAGCACTCTGCGACTTTCTATCTCATTCGGGAAACCGTCAGACTGCTTTGTTTTACGACCCTGGGTGAGACATTGGGTGTGCCTCCAAGTGCAGCCCATATCCACCTCAGGTAACTGGGGAGGCTGAGCCACTGTCCCTTGTAGGACGTCTACCACACAAAGCTAATTGACCAACTCAGGGAAGCAGCCACCATGCAGAGACATGGAAAGAAATCAGATGTGAAAGAAATGGAGGGGAAAAAAACGACTGGACATGGAATTGAAAACCACAGGTATAGGCTTTTTCAAGAGGCTCCAACAAAAGGTCGAGGCCTATAAAGAATTAAGCAAGACCACAAAGGAAATGAATTAGTCCTACAAGGAAATGAAAGAGACCCTCAAGGATATAAAGGAGACTCTCAAGGATATGAAAAAGGACCAACCAGAAATTAAGCATACACTGACTAAAATAAAAAATATTATACAAAGACCTCAAAGTGCTCTGGAGCACCCTAAGAACCAAGTTCAAGATTTGAAATACAAAGAGGTAAAATCCACTCAGCTGAAAAAGCAAGAAACCAAAGGAATTCAAAAAATTGAAGATAGTGTAAGGGGCCTCTGGGACAACCTCAAGCATACCAACATCCCAATTATAGGGGTGCCAGAAAAAGAGGGCACAAGACAATGAAAACCTATTTGAAGAAATAGTGACCGAAAACTTCCCACACCTGGTGAAAGAAATTGACAGGAGTCCAAGAAGCGCACCGAACCCCAATATATAGGAACCCTAAGAGGACCACACGAAGGCACATCATAATTAAAATGCCAAGAGCAAAAAGACAAAGAGAGAATATTAAAAGCAGCAAGAGAAAAACAGATGGTTACCTATAAGGGAGCACCCGTACGATTGTCAGTGGATTTCTCAACAGAAACGATGCAGGCCAGACGGGAGTGGCAAGAAATAATCAAAGTGATGAACAGCAAGAATCTACAACCAAGATTACTCTATCCAGCAAAGCTATCATGCAGAATTGAAGGTCAGATAAAGTGCTTCGCAGACAAGAAAAAACTAAAGGCGTTCATCACCACCAAACCAATATTATATGAAATGCTGAAAGATATTCTTTAATAAGAGGAAGAAGAAAAAGATAAAAATGTAAATTAGGAACAACAAATACACATCTATCAACAAATGAATCTAAAAATCAAGTGAATTAATAAGCTGATGAACAGGATATACTGGTGAATGTAACAGAATCCCGGACATAGAGAGGGAATGGACTGACAACTCTTGGGGAGAAAGGGGGTGTGGTAAGTGCAGCAAGAGACTGGACAAAAATCATGCAACTATGGGAGAGGACAGAGGAGGGGGGTGAGGGCGGAGGGTGGGATGGGTACCAGGTGGAGGGGAACTATAGGGTGAAAAAAAAGGGAAAAATGTAAATAAACTGAACAATAAATATTAAAAAAAAATAAATAAATAAAACACTGCAAGTTAAGTTTTGCTATAGATGATTTGACATTGTCTTATATAATGTAGCTTTCTTATATTATTTTTATTCTTTAAAAATGATACATAAATCAATCTGTCTTTTTCCTATTAAAATAGTATTTAAAATTTGTGAAGATGACTATTTGAATATTTATTACACATACATCAAACCCCAACACACTTTTTAACTCTTAAAATATTTTTTTGAATTTAAAATACTTTAAAGAATAGTTTTGATAAAATTTCATTTCTCTTTCCGAAAGGACCTATATCCAATAAGAATTGTGTTATTGCAGGAAGGCTTTTATAGATATGAAGAAATTGCTTCACATTTAAAAAATCAGAATTTTCTTTTATTGCTTGGCCTAATGGAACTATGGCAACATTTTATAACTCTCTGGTCATTAATTTGCAAATACTTCTTTTAGCTGAAATTAATGACAAAAAGCATAATTATAAATGCTTTCAATTTCTTCTTATTCTTCTGCTAGTTAATAGGAAAGAATTTGTCTTTGCTATACTTACTTCTTGACCTTCTATACTTTTCCAGTAATTCTCAAGAAGTTTTATGTACATTAGGATGTGCTTTTGATGAGAAAGTCTTTAAAATCATATTACTTTTATTCATTTTTGTATGTTGGATTGTTTCTTTGAATTCAGCTCCGTGGCATCCTGGAACATGGTACGAGATGACTTTATACAGGTGATGGATAAGCAATTCTAATGTTTAAAATAAAATTGAGAATTTTTTTGCATTATTGTAATCCCCAACAGCATAAACATTTTAAAGCCTATCATTATTTCTTTCTTTGGGAAATGTCATCTATGGTTAACATTAGAAAATCAAGGTAGAATTCATTACTTGTAGACTTAGGATGTCTTATAGACAAATTCCAGAAGTAAGCCATGATAGTGAGTGTAGATTTAATGTTTGATTTTCTTGTTGAAAGGTGAGTAATTTGAGCCCCAGTTGACAGTAGTGACCCTCAACTGGAGCACATTGATGTATTAGCAAATTCTTCTTGAAGTTAGTCTGAACTTCTCAATACTTCTTAGTCAAGGAAAATAAGCTACTCTAGGGGGTATCCTACCTAATAAAAGAGTAATATGCAAATTGACCACACCTTCACTACACTCAATAAGCCATGTCCACAAGCCATGACCACGAGCCAATCACAGGGCAAGATGCCCTTTTCGGCCCTGAGGCGGGGTGGGGCTGTGCACAGGCCCGCCAGCCATGGCAGAGTGCCATCAGATAGATCTCAAGCCCCTGCGATGGCGCCTGCAGTGGCCAGGTCCTGAAAGGGCCTAGAGAGGCCCTTTCAGGCCCTGGGGTTAGGCTGGGCCTGGCTGAGGAAGGTGAAGACACAGAAGGAGTGAGCTAGGCGCCCTGTGAACATAAACACCCACTGAGCCGTGCAGCAGCAGGTGAGATACATGCCTGAGGTCACTTGGCTGCAGAGTGGCCACGAGTTGAATCCAGGTAAGTCTCTGCCCGCAGCTCATCACCTCTCCACTGTGGCCTGCCAGGCTTGCCAAATGATGCCACCTGCGGATGGTGATGCTTACAAAGTCTAAGCTGGGTGGGGAGGTCAGAGGAGGGGAGCATCCCAGCTCTTGCCCCCCAGAGCTCCTGGACTCCAGCGCGAGGCCCAGCCGTGGGGGCAGGAGAGGAGCCAAGACGCAGCCCCAGAGACAGAGGAGACCGAGCCACACAACCCAGCCCGGCCTGTGTGCAGAGCGGCGGCAGGGAGTGCGGAAAATAAAGTGATAAAGGTGAGAACTAACACACAAGCGGCGGGGATGTCTCTGTGGGCCAGAAAGGCACTGGACCCAGACCATCTGCAGACCCAGACCTGGACTCTGCCAGGCGTGCGCGGCCCCCATTCCTGGGGTAAAGGGAACAGAGTTCCTCTCAGAACAGGACCTGGAGCTGGGCTCACTGCCTGCCCTTACAGGACAGTGATGGTCTGGGTCCGTGGGCACGCTGTGACCCCGGATCCAGAGCTGCACTCAGCCTGGGCACCGGACCCAAGCACCGGGCAAAGGAGCCCTGGTCGCTGTCCCCAGTGCTGGTTCTGATCCTGGGCCTCCCGCCCTGTGACATCCAGAAATCCAGGAGCCAGAGGGGTGAGCTCAGAGGCAAAAGCAAGCCCCAGGCCTCGGGCTGTCTGACTCAGTAGAACTCACAAGCCGACACCTGGGAAACCTGTGGGCCCAGGGCCAGGGCACTAAGGAAGCAGGTAAATAAAAGCCCCCACCTATGTGTAGGATGAATTCACCACAAGTAACGGGACTGTGTGGCGTGATCTGGCAGATACTTTAACACAAATCCACGGAGGAGGCGCCAAGAGCAAAACCAAGAAGCAGCTTCCACTCCCTCATCATTGATGCTTCTATCCCTCTCTCCCTGTCCTTTCCTCTCAGAAATAAAATTTTAAAAAATCATCGATCGATTGCAGGGCCCTGTGGTGGCCGGGTGCCGGGCCGGGCTGTAGTCAGAAGAAAAGAGACACACTATACACAGGAATAAACATAAAGATTACAAAATATTTCTCATCAGAAACAGCGTAAGGGAGAAGATAGTAGAGCAACATCATTAAAGTACTCACAAGGGGGAAAATCCTCTCAAATTATAATTCTAGACTGAGTGAAAATATTTTTAAAATAGTCAAAATGTATTTTAACTATTATAAACTATTTTAGAAATAGTTAAAAATATTTTTATGTGTAAAAGATTGAACTGTTTTAATCACCAGCAGATTTGTAGTGTAAGAAATGTTAAAAGAAGTCCTGCAAGCAGAAATAAAATTTTGCCAGATATAAATAATGATCTATACCAAGAAATGGAAAACACCAAAGACATTACATGCATAGAAAAAAATATAATAGAAGTTTCTTATTATTGAAATATATTTAAAGGTAATTACCATAATTATTTAAACAAATAACAATGTAATGTCAGTTTTATAACATCTGTGTAAGTAAAATACATGACAACAATAGCACAAAGATTGCCTGGGAAAAATGAAATTTTGTTACAGTGAAGTTTATATACAAGATGTGAAGTGGTAAAATATCCACTTGAAGATAGACTGTGACAAGTTAAAATTCTATAGAATGAAGAGCTAATATGCAAATAGTCATCACACCATGCCATCATGCCATAACGGCTCAGACACTCAACACTGGGGAGAGAGGAATGGGGACCAGACAGGCTACAGACTGGGAGAGGAATAGGCCACCCACCGCACAGTCCTGGATGCCAACAGCTGTGCCTGCCTTTCTGGTCCAGGAGAGGGACAAGCTGCCTGCCTCACAGTCCTGGGCGCCAGCACCTATACCTACACCTGCAGACCAGGGGAGGGACAAGCCGCATGCCCTATAGTCCTAGGTACCTGTGGCTGGCTGCCTGTGACTACAGCCAGCCTGAATGAAGCTGGCCCAGGTCCTGGGTGCCTATAGCTGGCCAGAGGGAGGGAAGCCTGGATCCCAGGTGTGGGGCAAGGCAGAGGCAGTTAGGGGCAATCAGGCCAGCAGGGAGCACTTAGGGGTGATGAGGCTGGTGGTAGGGGAGCAGTTAGGGGTGATCAGGCAGGCAGAGATGGTTAGGGGCAATCAGGCAGGCAGGCCAGTGAGCAGTTAGGAGCCAGTGGTCCTAGATTGTGAGAGGGATGTCTGACTGCCAACAGTCAGAGTGCCAACAGTTAGACATCCCCGAAGGGGTTCCTGATTGGAGAGGGTGCAGGCTGGGCTGAGGGAACCCCCACCTTCATGCAGGAATTTTGTGCACCGGGCCACTAGTAGTAAATAAAACAAACCATCAGAATAAGAACTCTTCGAAATATATATTACATAAGGTTTCCTTGACCATTCGATGATAAAAGTTGAAAACCTGAACATTTTGTTTGTTTTTTTTGCTTGTTTTATTAATCCTCACCTGAGGATTGGTTGCCTCCCACACGTGCCCAGACCAAGGCAGGGATCCAGCCTGCAACTGTGCCCTTGACTGGAACCGAATCCATGATCCTTTAGTCTGTGGGCTGATGCTCTAACACTGGAGAAAACTGGCCTGGCCACTGACCTATTTCTTAATCCATCCGGTTATAAAAATAAGAATGGGGTAAGAGATAAAAGGAATGGTGGAGAGTAGAACTTAGGTAATCAATATATTGTTGTAAGTTCATTGTTGTTAAATCTTGCCTGGTATGAAAACAAGCATGTAAGAATATGTTAGATGTGGTATTAATCCCCATAATAAAAATTAAATTGACAGATTGAGGTTGCATGGTAATTCTTAGAAAAATGTCCATATCTATATTTTCTAGCATGGACGTCAAAGGTTTTGTTTTCCTAATTTCTAGAGCAGAAAACTCCACCTGTATTTTTTCCATCTCTTAAACAGAAAACAGTCTTCACAATTTTTCACTCAGATTTGATAGTCATTTGATTTAGCATTTTTATAATTTTGGTAAGATCTTAAATATAGAACAGTAGTATGAATGTATGTGTTAAAAAAGTTGTCATGTCTTAATTTGTCAAATCTTTTATCTTCCATTTTAATATTCTTCCATATGTTTGTAATATGATAGTGTAATAATTAAGGAATATGTTGGTTAACTAAAAATTATTATGGATTACAACATGGAAAAAAAGAGGACTTTTGTTGTTTGTTTGTTTGTTTGTTTGTTTCCC
Organism: Antrozous pallidus; assembly: GCA_027563665.1. Classification (NCBI taxonomy): domain Eukaryota; kingdom Metazoa; phylum Chordata; class Mammalia; order Chiroptera; family Vespertilionidae; genus Antrozous; species Antrozous pallidus. The sequence goes on from CM050508.1 coordinate 77,386,858, forward strand.
AAAAGCCTTTGACAAAAATAAGGGAATACTAGTAATGCAATTTTTAAACAATCACTATAGAAAACTATATATATATATATATATATATATATATATATATATGCAATTTTTGAACAATTACTATAGAAAACAAAATGTATGTATAATATATATATATATTAGATACACACACACACACACACACACACACACACACACACTAGAGGTCTGGTGCATGAAACTCATGCAAGGGGGGGTGGCCCTCAGCCCAGCTTGCGCCCTCTCCAATCTGGGACACCTGGAAGGATGTGTGACTGCCAGTTTAGGCCCGACCCAAGTAGGATTGAGCCTAAACAGGTAGTTGGACATCCCTCTCACTTTCAGGAATGCTGGCTCCCAACTGCTCGCCTGCCTGCCCTCCTGATTGCCTCCTAGCCACTCTCCTGACAGCCTGATTGATGCCTAATTGCTCATTTGCTAGCCTGTTTGCCCCTAATTGCCCTACCCTGCAGGCCTGGGTTCCCTTCAACTGCCCTTCCCTGCAGGACCGGTCATCCCCAACTTCCCTCCTCTGCCAGCCTGGTCATTCCTAACTGCCCTCCCCTGCTGGCCTGATCACTGACAACTGCCCTCCCTTGCAGACCTGGTCCCTCCCAAATGTCCTCCCCTGCTGGCCATCTTTGGTGGCCATCTTGTATCCACATGAGGGCAGTCATCTTGTGTATTGGAGTGATGGTCAATCTGCATATTACTCTTTTATTAGATAGGCTAGAGTCCTGGTGCATGGGTGGGGGCCAGCTTGTCTGCCCTGAAGGATGTTCTGGATCAGAGTTGGTATTCCCTTGGGGCATGGGGCAGCCTGGCTGAGGGGCCTGTGGTTGTTTTCAGGCTGGCAATGCCCCCTGGAAACCCAAGCAGAGGACATGGTATCTGGGATTTATTTTTTTTTCTACAATTGAAACTTTGCAGCCTGGAGGGCAGCCAAGGCTTCTGCAGGATCCATGGTGGCAGCCATTTCTGTTGGAATTTATTTACCTTCTATAATTGAAACTTTGTAGCCTTAAGCAGAGGCATGGGCTGGCCAGGGCAGGTGGAAAGCTTGGCTTCCTCCACCTCTGGGTGCAACTCAAGCTTACTGCTCTCTCCAGCTCTGTGGCTTCCATCATTTTCTTCTATAATTGAAATTTTGTAGCATTGAATGTAGGACATTCCCTGAGGGCTCCCAGTGTGTGTGAGGGGGAAGGTTGGGCTGAAGGATCACTCACCCCAGTGCACAAATTTCATGTACCAGGCCACTAGTATATATATAAATAGATTTTTTAAAGATACAGTCAATTTTTTTCTAATGAAAACAACAGAAAAAAGTAAATAAAAATACATAAACCTCCTACTCCTGAAGTTACTGAAATATGCAACAACATCAATGAATCTCAAATCATTATGCTAACCATCAGAATCAGGGGAAAAAGGTACATCCCACACAAATCCTTTTATATACAACTTTGGAAGAGGCACCTTAAATCCATGGTGCTGGAAATTAGATCAGCAGTGACCTAGGACCAGGGGCCGGCAGGATAGCTGAGAGGACTTGGAGAAATTTGGAAGGTAAGGAAATGTTCTATATTCTTTATTATAACATGAGTTATGTAGGAATAAACATCTCTCAGTATTTATCACATTCTAAATGGTATCATTTTATTGTATGGAAATTATATCAGTCAATGTGATAGTCACTAATACAGAATTTTTTAAAGATATAAACACAGACATCTGTATATATAAAAGGCTAAGTGACCGACTGCATATTAGTCTGAAAGTCCAACTGGTTGACTGGTCAGTACATATGACACACACGGGCAATTTAAAAATAATTTTGACTCGTATATGCACAATACATATAAAGTTCTCACTGGCAACAAACACACATGATGCCAGAATGTATCTTAGGACCAACTATTGGCACAGCATATCTCTGAAGCTGAAAGAAGCTGGTGTCAGTCATCAACAGAAAGCATCTATTGGCCTCCCATTTAAATTAATTCAAAGAGCGTTTCCCTTGATGCCAGCATTTGCAATAACTATTCATAAATCACAAGGACAAACTAGACAGAGTAGAAATATTCCTACCTGAACCCATTTTCAGACATGATCAGTTATATGTTGCTTTCTCTCGAGTTTGAAGAGTGTGTGACATTAAAGTTGTAAATACTTCATCACAAGAGAAATTATTCAAGCACTCTGAATGTGTTTTTACTCTTAATGTGGTGCACAGGAGGATATTAGAATAAGTTTAATCAATTTACCAGTCATTGTTTTTAATCAATGTTGTTTTTATATCATGTCTGTTGTTTTTAGATCATGTTATTGTTTATTTACTAAATCAATTTATATATTATTTTCATATACATTTTACTAATTTTCTTTTATCTCCAACACTTCTATTATAAAGGGTGAATAGTGATATTAAAATATTTTGTACTTTAATTTTATAATACTGTTAGAGGCCCAGTGCGTGAGATTCATGCACTCTGGGGAAGGGGTCCCTCAGCCCATCCTGTGCTCTCTTGCAGTCTGGAAGCCCTTAGGGGATATCCAGCAGTCAGATATCCCAATTGCAGCCTGGGGCCCTTCACTCTTTACTGCCTGCCTGTTCCCTGCTCCTCATTGCTGGGTGTGCTGCTGTACTTAGTGCTGCCACAGAGGCAGGAGAGTCTCCCACCACCACCACTGGGCTAGCCAGACATGAGCCTGGCTTCTGGTGACGCTCTCCCTGTGGGAGTGCACTGACCACCAGGAGGCAGTTCCTGTGTTCAGCATCTGCCCCTTGGTGGTCAGTGAACATCATAGCAACTGGTTGTTCTGGTCATTCTGCCTTAACAAATCACTTAAGTTTTTATTATAATAGAGGCCTGGTGCACAAAATTTGTGCACAGGGAGGGCAAGTGGTGTCTCTCTGCCCAGCCTGCACCCTCTCCAATCTGGGACACCTTGAGGGATGCCTGACTGCCCTTTTAGGCCTGATCCTAGTAGGACTTCTGTCTCCCAACTATTCACCTACCTGCCGCTAACAGTTTCTGCCTGCCAGCCTGATTGATGCCTAATTGCTTCCCTGCTGGCATGTTTGCCCCTAACTGCCCTCCCCTACAGGCCTGGTCACCTCTAACTGCACTACACTGCAGGCCTGGGTCCCCCCTCCCCAAATGCCCTTCCCTGCAGGCCTAGTTGCCCCCAACTTCCCTCCTCTGCCAGCCTGGTCACCCCTAACTGCCCTCCCCTGCAGGCTGGATTTCCCCCTACCTCCCTTGCAGGCCTGGTTCCTCCCAACTGCGCTCCACTGCTGGCCATCTTGTGGTGGAATCTTGTGTCGACATAGGAGCAGGATCTTTGACCACATGGGGGAAGCCATCTTGTGTGTTGGAGTTATGATCAATATGCATATTACTCTATTATTAGATAGGATAGAGGGCTGGTGCATGGATGGGGGCCAGGTGGATTGCCCTGGAGGGTGTCCCGGATCAGGGTGGGGGTTCCCTTGGGGAGTGGAGCAATGTGGGAGAGAGGCCTATGGTGGTTTGCAGGCCAGCCATGCTTTCCAGCAACCGAAGTGGAGGCTCTGGTATCTGGAATTTATTTATGTTCTACAATTGAAACTTTGTAGCCTAGAGTGGAGCCAAGCCTCCTGCTTACTCTGTGGCCCCAGCCATTTCTCTTGGGATATTTATCTTCTATAATTGAAATTTTGTAGCCTAGAGTGGAGGCTAAGCAAACCAGGGCTGCAGAAAGCTTAGCTTCCTTCTTTGCCAGGGGCAATCCTAGTCTCTGCTCTCTCAAGCTCTGTGGCTGCCGCCATTTCTTTTGGGATTATGTATCTTCTATAATTGAAACTTTGTAGCATTGAGTGTAGGCCTAGGCTCACAAGCGCAGGTGGAAAGCTTAGCTTTTTCCATCACCGGGGAAACCCAAGCCTCCTTCCTGCTCTCTGTGGCCAGAAGCCATCTTGGTTGGGTATTAATTTGCTTATCACCCCTGATTGGCTTGTGAGTATAGCGGAGGTTTGGTCAATTTGCACATTACTCTTTTATTAGATAGGATAGGTGTTATATATACTATTTTGACATGTAATTATTTGCAGTAATTGCTGCACAAATCTTTCTTCTAATTAATTTCGTTTTAATGTGCATGAAGGTTGAAGCAGGTCACTAGTTTTCTTAAAATAAGGTAGGTAGATAGGTGATTAAGGGGATTTTTATCTAAATGATGTATTATATCTATCATATAAGTAGGAAATTTCTTATATTACTAACACACCTGTAATCATTTGCTAAAAGTGCCAAGATTTCAGAATTTCCAAGGGTTTTCTACTTTCTAGTTATAGTTATGGTCTAGATTTTCACCCTTAAATTTTAGGACATTTAAGCATCTGTTTTTAAAAATGATAATACCCATCCACTATAGCCAGCACTTTATTTCTCTATCTCCCATTTATTCATATGCAACACACATACTTACATATATTCAACTGAATGTTCTACTTGTGAAGAAAGTTCTTATCAGGCTATCTCCTTATATATAACTATATGTAACTATTTAACAAAAGCACATTCCAAATTACTACTTACAGCTTAATTGGCTTTGATTCCTCCTTAGGGCTTGCCCAGGGCAGCCAACTGAGCAGAGGAATATAAACTTTTGGATTTGTATCTTATTTCTTACCTCATTAAGTTCATTAAGTTCCAAACTGATGAGGTATAGAATTAAAATGCCATTTACATTTAATATCCCAAATCACATCTTGTTTTTTGCATTTAAAGTTTTTAAATTGTATTTTTTGAGTTCTAGTTCTAAATTGTGTTTGTCAAGTCTTAATTAGACTGATGTCATAGGGATATAGGAATTAGGTGAACAGTAAGAGTACTGAATAAGATGGTTTTCTTTAAAATTAATTGAAAAAGGGCTTCACATATCTAGTATGCAGTGTAGAGTTCCTATACTGGCTAACTAAAGACCAAGGGATGGTGTAATTAGGTAGCTATTGATTTACATGGGAAGACCAAATCTGGGCACCTAAAAGAGAGACCTTTCTTTTTTCTCACATCTATAGACTGTGTGGGATTTGTATGGAATCTCATTTAGTAAGAGAATATTTTACTTTGCTGTTTACTTGCAACAGAGATAAATGGTGGCCACAGGGCAAAGCAAAGTATGTGATCAATCTTAACACCTTTGTTGTTTTTCTGAAAGAATAATAACAGGGGGAAAAAAAAAAACACAGAAAGAAAAAACCAAACTAACTAAAAAAGAAGAAAACACAGAATATACTTTGAGAGAACAAGAGAAAAGTGTTAGTAGTTTCTATTAATGATGATGATAATGATAACAGTAATAATAAAACAATGTACAGCGTGGTAATTATAGTTAATGACACTGTATTGTATATTTGAAAGTTGCTAAAAGAGTAACTTTAAAGTTCTTATCACAAGAAAGAAAAAGTGACTATGTTAAAAACAACAACAGCAAACTGCCATTGCAGATCTTTGAAAAGACACTGGAAGTGCCATGGCTGTGACTCAGTTGTCAGCCCACACACCAAAAAGTTGCAGGTTTGACCCCCAGCTGCATTCAGGATGGGTGTGGGAGACAACCAATCAATGTGTTTCTCTCACATCAATGTTTCTCTCTCTCCTTTCCCTCTTTTCCTCCCTTTTACTTTTCCTAAAAATCAATAGAAAAAAATATTCTCAGCTGAGGATTAACAAAAAATAAAAGAACACTGAATGTTAGGTATTAATATCAGTTTCATAGTTGTGGATATTTGAGGTTAACAAAGGATTAAAATTGCCTACTTTGACACTTTTAAACAATAGTAGAACAATATCAGACCCAGTTCTGTCTTTCTGTAAAGTCCGGGTCCTTTCTATTACTTCATGTTATCTGTCATAAACACCCTCACTGACAGTGGTAGTCACTGTTTAACACATTATGTTCTGTAACTGTAGTCACATGGAAAATCCAGTCTCTGTAATTCCTTCCCTGGAACTTGTGTTTTCTGTTTATTTATATTGTTAGGAATAGACATTTTTTTAAAATACAAATTTAACTCAACTACTATGTGGAGATATTCAAAGAAAGTAAAACATATCTGAACAAAATATAGCAAATCTTGCATTGACAAAAAATAAATAAATCAAATAGTAGCTGTACACTGAGACTCCTGTCACCTGACTCCAAAGCTCAACAAAACTCATGTAAGCAGGAATAGACTCATTTAGGCTAAGATCACACTTCCCAGCTCCACACTTCTACTGGAAGCAGTAGGATAAGTGTGGAGTCAATTTTTGCTAAGAGAAGAGATTAAGGCCATAAGATTTTGAGTGAAACAAATATGAGGCAAATCTCAGTTTTTTCAATTAATTTCATGATAATCTATTTATGTAGAGTTTAACTAGTATGGATTTCAGTGTTATTGTGTGCAGTAAAGGGTAAATACGTTCTACAAAGAGACATTATATTATTGCATTTACAGTATTATCATCCTAATCATTGATGTCTGAAAGAGCACTACTGAAAACAATTTAAAATTAAATAAATAAATAAATAAAAGAGCAGCATCAATATGATTAGTTATGATTGCTTCTCAATGGCTCTTATTCATTTACTCAATTATATTTATTGATGTTGGATCATTTGCCCAAACTATGCTGGCCACTGAAATGGAAGGGAAATAAAATATGGACTCTTCCTTCAGCCCCAATTCCTAACATCCCTACTCTCAAACTGCCTAATGGCTTGAAATACAGCTAGGACTTACCAAGAAGCCAGACAATCCAAGGACCTGCTGGTAAAAAGGCTATTATTTCTTATATTTTAAAAATATTGAAAGAAGGATGGACATAATCTTATTTTAAAATAACTCTGGCTACTATAAATGAGGTATGGGGAGAGTGTCTGTGAACACAGAATTCAGTTAGGACTTCAGGGCAGTAAGTAGTCCAAGGAAGAAATTACAGTTGATTTGCAAAGTCATTGGCCTTTGAGATGGAGAGATAAGATGGACTGGACATATAGAACAGAGGCAACACTGATAAGTCTGACAGATTAGATAAGTAAGGACAGGCAGATGGAGAAAAGCAACAATATATTGAACCTAACTTGGGGAAGAGGAACTAAGTTTAGATGAGCTTTTGTTGTGAAAACCAAGAGATAAGCTTTGGACAGGATGGATTTGAAATATTTATGATATATTCAAGCACAGATGTCACTTAGGTTGTGGACTAGAGGAAACTAGCATTTATAAGAAAAATTTACATGAAGATGTAAATTAAAGAGTTTTGATCAAGCAGATGAGTCAAAATTCAGGAAGCAAATAAAGAAAAATTTCACCAACCCATGAAAAAAATTAAACAGAACACGGTCAGATAAAGAGAGTAATGCATGAAAACTACCCAGCAGAGTCCCTTGTACATGTTTCCATGTAAACAAAGGCTATTTTAATAGCAATAATTAAATAAAAATGTATTTGTGTTTATCTCAGATACCTATACAAAATTAATATTATGCTAAACTGTGTCAAAGAAACACCCAAAATTATAGAAAATTCTTATGAATTAAGTTGAGCAAAAATGATGACATATGACAGGGTGGAAGATCTAAACTGATAACTTATGCCAGAGAACAAGATCTAAAACGCTCCAGAGGACAGTTTCGTAAGTTCTTTCATGCATTTGAAATTAAGAAGGGAGTGTGGGAAAGATTACATGAAGGTAGGAGAAAGCAAGGCTGGGTTTAGATTATAGGATGGTTAACGATTTTATGAACTCTCTTGAGGTGGCTATGCCTTTGTTTTACTTCTGCCATTTCCACAGTGTGCTAACATAGAAGTAGAAGAACATGGATAAGGCTGTCTTGAAAACCTTTCACTAAAGAAGCTATAGGCCTGGGTTGTGACTACTCACCATGACCTACCTAGTTGATAAATTATTATCACCCTGTGAGCTTACTTTCTATGGAATCCTTTTTGTTTTTCCATTTTTGTTACTTTGTTTATGTGATTTTGTCCACAAAATGAGGCCACTAAGTTATGATATGTTTGTATTTTAATGATTCCATTGTCTACAATTAATTTTTACTTATGTTAATTTTTCCAAGTTTATTTTTCAGGGATAGCATTGGTAACTTGTACTTTGTACTACTTTCACTGCATAAACTACAATAGAGTCAAATACCTTTATTTTTGATCTAGCTGAGCAAGAAGGATGGCAGAGAATACTGCAAGTATAAGAAATATGTGGAGTGACCTTCTGTATCATTCTTCTAGCCTTCTGATTTTTGGTGCTCTGAACACTTTCATTTGGAATGTAAATCTGCTTTTTAACAAAAGGGGCTTTGATTAAGTCCTGCAAGTTCTTGGGTAAAATTTCAACCAACTCTCAAGGTCTTCAGAACATTTTCACATTATTTAGTCTCTCAGCTGTCTTCAGCCTTATTAAAAACAAAGACTTCATGAATTATGCATTTTTTGGATAGGGTACTCTATGTCATTTTTGTAACTGCTTTAAGTCTAGATGGATTTCCCCCCTGTTTCTTTCTCTCTTTCTTTTTTTTTAAGATGAAAAATATTTCGAAGATTTACTTTTGTTTAGCCTATGAAGGAAAAAAAGTAATTGATATGCAGTATTGCATTTATGCCCTTAATTTCTGTATCTATTAATCATTGCAATATTTGTTTAAAGATGTTTCTGTCATATTTTAAATCTCATGACTGACAGGGAAACTTGGATATAACAAAATTTTGTGATGCTGAATACAGACGACATGTAGCACTTGCTCAGGGGTCTTAGTACACAGATGTCTAAGCTATTATCTTTGGCCAAATCCTCAGTTATTTTGCCAAGAGCAAACTATCAATTAGATGGAGTTAGAATTTTCTGCAGTATAACATTCACATTCTGACTCACTGAATGCATCAACATTAACATTTTTTTAAGTGCTTTCCCTTTGAATGAGCTAGGCATCCTGTCAGTCATTTAAAAAAAATCCATCATTTAAAACTAACACAACTTTTTCACACAATCCTGAGTTTGCTTTAGTCCACCCTTAAATAAACTGTTAAAATTTAAAAATAAAAACCTTGTTGTACTGATACAATTTCAGTTTTAGAGAAAGCAAAGAATGGTAGAAAGAATCTCATTACTGAAGCCACACTGAACTGGTTTTATGCTTTGGCTTTGCAAAGTTAGATTGCTAAACTTCTGCAAGTTTTTTAAGAATATATTTTTATTGTTACTGGTTTTTTTTAGTTTGTTTCTGTATCTTTAATAAAATGAGACTATAAAATTGTCTATAAAGTTATTTGAAAGTATTAAATGAAATATAAAGTATTGTTTCATCTGGCACAGAGTAGATTCTTAATAAATGACAGATTTTATTTGGTTTTATTACAGAATTTTGGATATCATGGGAGCTGAGGTAGATGCTGTACACTGGTTGACTCAATTTTTCATCCCAACCTCTTTCAAGTTGGCATGGCTCAGTGGTTGAGCATTGACCTATGAACCAGGGGGTCATAGTTAAATTCCTAGTTAGGACTCATGCCTGTGTTGTGTGCTCAGTCTCCAGCAGGGGGTGTGCAGCAGTTAGCCCATCAATGACTCATTATTGATGTTTCTATCTCTCTCTCATTCTCCCTTCCTCTCTGAAATCAATAAAAATAAAATAACTGACTAGTACAATAATGACTTATATATGATGAAAAATAAAATTTCTAATTTACTTAAGCCACTGTTTTTTGTTTGTTTGTTTTAATGTAGGGCTGCTCCGTTACTTTAGTTAAGCTTTATGATTAGAAAAGTTATGCTCAGGGACTATAACTTATCATGTAGAACTAATTAAAGGAGGGAATGATGAGTTAAATATTAAGAATCAGCTATTGCAGAATAGAAGCAATATCTTCTATTCTTGTTGCAGGATAATAAAATGTCTGGTATTCAGTCACCTAATGTATCTTTGAAAGCAACCCACCTATCAAGGTGAATTGAAAAAATTAAAAATATTGAGGTAGCTGGCTTCTCTAGGTCAATGCTTCCAGTACTCCAGGCCCAGACATTTTGTGTGTGTGTGTGTGTGTTTTCTTTAATTTATTGATATTAGAGAGAGAGGGGCAGGGTGAGAGAAAGAAATAGAAAAGAAGAGAGAGAGAAACATCAATTTGTTGTTCCACTTATTTATTTATTGGTTGCTTCTTATATGTGTCCTGACCAGGTATCAAATCTACAACCAGGGAGTATGATGCCTATGCTCTAACCAACTGAGCTACCCAACCAGGGCCAGAAATTCAAATTCTTGTTCTCTTTTTCTATACAGATATTCAATTAACTTGGCACCAATCTATCTAATAAAAGAGTAATATGCAATTGACCATATCTCCAATCAAGCCATGCCCACAACCACACCCATAAGCCAATCAGGAGCAAATTATGCAAATAAACCCCAACCAAGATGGCTACAGCCACTAAGAGCAGAAGGAAGGCTTGAATTTCCCAACAATGGAGGAAGCCAAGCTTTCTACCTGCCATTGTCAGCCTAGGCCTCCACCCAATGCTACAAAGTTTTAATTACAGAAGATATATCCCAACAGAAATGGCTGCAGCCACGGAGCTAGAGAGAGAGAAGAGGCTAGGGTTGCCCAGGCAATGGAGGAAGCCAAGCTTCTGCAGCCCAAGTGCCCAGGCCTTCACTCTAGTTTACAAAGTTTCAATTACATAATTTAAATAAACCCAAACAGAAATGGCTGTCACCACAGAGCGAGCAGAAGGCTTGACTTTGTTCCAGGCTACAAAGTTTCAATTGTAGAACATAAATTAATCCCAGATCCTAGGGCCTCGTTTGGGTTGCTGGGGGGCATGGCCTGCCTACAAACCACAACAAGCTCCTTGCCCAGGCTGCCCCATGCCACAAGAAAACACCTACCCTGATCTGGGACACTCTTCAGGGCAAACCAGCTGGCCCCCACCCATACACCAGGCCTCTATCCTATCTAATAAAAGAGTAATTTGCAGATTGACAATCACTCCAACACACAAGAGGGATGCCCCCATGTGGTCAAAGATCCTTCCCCCATTTGGACACAAGATGGCCACAACAAGATGGCCAGCAGGGGAGGGCTGTTGGAAGGTTCCAGCCCCTGCACGGGAGGGCAGTTGTGGTCCATCAAGCCAGCAGGGGAGGGCAGTTGGGAGGGACCAGGCCTGCAAGGGCGGGAATTTGGGGGCAAATAGGCTGGCAGGTGAGCAGTTAGACATCAATTAGGCTGGCAGGGTAGTGGTTAGGGGGTAATCAGGCTGGCAGGCAGAAGCAGTTAGGGGCAATCAGGGAGGCAGGCAGGTGAGCAGTTTGGAGCCAGCAGTCCTGGATTGTAAGAAGGATGTCTGACTGCCCGTTTAGGCTGGATCCTAGCAGGATTGGGCTTAAACGGGCAGTCAGACATCCCTTGAGGGGTCCCAGATTGGAGAGGGTGCAGGCTGGGCTAAGGGACATCCCCTGCCCCCCATGCACAAATTTCGTGCACCGGGCCTGTAGTAACATTATAAGTATGTTGTTTTTTAAAAATATATTTTATTGATGTTTTACAGAGAGGAAGGGAGAGGGATAAAGTGTTAGAAATATCAATGAGAGAGAAACATTGATCTGCTGCCTCCTACACACCCCCCATGGGAGATGTGCCCGCAACTAAGGTACATGCCCTTAGCTGGAATCAAACCTGGGACCCTTGGGTCTAGACCTGAGTCAAATCAGTTAAGGCTGTTTTGTTTTTTTAATTTAGTGGTGTTTATTCTCTTTAAAGATTGTTACATTATTATTAGGCCTATCCATTTCCACATAAACATTAGATTCATATTGTTAATTTCTATAATTTATTTATTTATTTATTTTGGAGTAGAAATTTGTTTAAAATGTGTTTTTATTGATTTTTAGAGAGAGAGGAAGAGAGAGGGATAGTGAGACAGAAATATCAATAATGAGAGAGAATCATTGGTTGGCTGTCCCCCTGCATGCCCCACACTGAAGACTGAGCATGAAACCCAAACACGTGCCCTCACCAGGAATCAAACCATGACCTCCTCCTAGTTCGTAGGTTGGTGTTCCACCACTGAGCCATGCTGGCCGAGCTCTGGGAAATTTTTGACTGAGATTGCACTGAATCTAGTTTACTTTGGAAGAACTGATGTCATTCCAATATTGATTCTTCCAAACTGAAAAAAAATAAAAAATTTTTCCCAAGTTTATTAAAACATTTTAAAATATCTCTCAACAATGTTTGGTAGTTTTCTCTGTACAGGTCTTGCTCATCTTCTATTACATTTATTCCTAAGTACATATTTCAGGGTTCTTGCAGCAATATTTAATTGCATAATTTCTCAAATTTCACTTTCTAATTCCTCCGACCACATAGAGATATAGTTGCCTTCTCTATATTGATCTTGTATCCAATTCATTTCCTAACTCTAATAATTTGTCTTTAGATGATATTGGATTTTGTCAGTATATAATAATAACTTCAATAAGTAACCATGTATACATTTTCTTTTACATGCTAATAACTTTACATCTTTCTGTTGCCTTATTGCTGTTTAGTACCTCTGGTAGTGTTGAAAAGTATATTAATAGTGAACATTTTCACCCTAGCTGGTTTTGTTCCCAGTTAAAGCATCAGCCCTGCTGACAGCGTTCAATTCCTGATCAAGAGCACATACCTCAATTGCAGGCTCTATCCCCGACCCTGGTGGAGCATGTGCAGAAGGCACCCAATGGATGTTTCTCTCTCACATAAATATTTCTCTCTCTTCCTAAAAATCAATGGAAAAATATCCTTGGGTGAGGATTTAAAAAACAGTGGACATTTTTATTCACTTATGATCTTAGGGGGAAATTTTAGTAGAGAAAAAATAATTTTCCCTGTACCCCTCTAGTTTCCTGGTTGAGACCCCTCTTTAATAAAAGACAGTTTAACAGAAGAAAAACAAATAGAAGTTTATTGAAACATTATGAAGGTGACAAATAGTCCAGAACAGTTATTATATATGTCTTTTTATCTTTTCTATAGTTGACAGACTTTCCATTCCCCATAACTTTCTTTTTTCTCACTTTAAAAGCTACTCCTTAAAAGTCTCTATCTACAACCCCCAGCCTGCATGTCCTATATTCACATATTTCTTCTCCACTTATTTTTGTTTTTTGATTCTTGGAAAGTGATTAAATCTCTTTCGCTAGGACTGGACAATTTGATCTGGATAACTTTCAATGGATATTAAGATCACAAGTAACAGTTGGCACTAATTCATCTCTGATGTATATAAAAGATTATACATGTTAACATTTAATTGCTCACCTTCACAAAATTTGAAATCCCTGCTTGGTTTTAAAAGGGAGCACAATATGACACTTCAAAATATGCTTCTTTAGCATAAGAATTATCTCAAGCTGATAACTTATAAGAAAAAGCAGACACAGAAATAGCTCTGAAAGCCAAGTAGAAGTTGACTTTTTATAAGAGAAATTTATACCTATAAGGAAATTCTCCATTATTATGGATGTCTCCTAATTTGTACCAGAAAGAAAATGATTAAATCTATAGAAACTCTTATCAATGGAGAAGGTAAATATTTCAATTTGCATAAAAACTTCATATTATTTGTTATGCTTTGCCTGATTACCTGCCATGATTGTTCCTTCTCCCACCTCCCCTCCATCTCCCATGCCTGTCTTCTGTCTTAAGCTGAAGATGGCATTTAGAGTAGAGGTCTGGGTCATTTTAAAGAGTAACTCAGTTTCCCTGGGTTTCCCCCAGGTATACAGTATATTTTTTGCCATTTGATAACTTTGCTATCACATAGTTTAGATATGATGCTGGTGACTTGAAACAAAGTGTTAGTTGATTCCACTTTTTTAAGGTAACTTCAATCAACAAGTGTATTTGTTATTGCTTTTGTTGACTTAATAAAATCTGAAGATTAAGGTTCTCTCACTTGCTTTCAAACATACCATGTGGTTCTTTCTCTTATCCTTTAGTTTTGTCCAATCTAATGGCTATTTTGCTGATTACTTTTCTGCGAGTTTCTATTACTCCCACTGTTACTGGAGGGGAGATGAACTCATCTTGTCCAGTTGCTCATGGAACTGGGGCTCTTGGAGTACCACTAAAAGAAACATTGCCAGAAGTACCCACGATGAGAAAAGCTTTACTTCCAAGGAATTACACCCCTGGGTGTCCAAAGTCTCGTTTCCCTTAGTCCAGTCATAGAAGAAGGGTAGCTAAGGCTTTGATAGAGCTAAAATTAGAAAATCAGAGTCAGTGTCCAGACTTGCTTTTCTATGTTAGGGCATGGTCCAATCTAGCATCAGGATACTTTAAATTGTGTGTCCAGCTGCAATCCATTACTCCATTACATGAAGTGTCTACTTAGCTGAGGGACATTGGGGCAAATGCAAGAAAGCCAAGCATGCCAAGAATCATGAGCCAAGCGTGCCAAGAGCGGGGAGCAACAAGAGAACCAAGAGTGAGCCCAGAGCACAGGAGAACCCAGAATCACAAGCTAAGTAGCAGTATACTGAATGCAACAAGAGAGAATTTTTTTGTTTAAGAGATTATATATCCCTACGTTCTCATGAACTTGCAGTGGCCATGCCCACTGTGAACAATGATTTCTGTTCCGAGGCACGACTGGCAGACAAGGACCTTCCCTTTATCACTGAACTTTACTGGGCATGCATCTGTCTTCCCTTTGTTGGAGTCCTGCACCCAATGTTTTATAGGGAATAGGATGGTGGTTCCCTGGAGAGTACAAAGTTGCCTCTTCCTGATTAAGCTTCCCAAATGACATGTCTATATTGTTTAGCCTCCCCCTTTGCTCCTTTCCCATTATTAATAGCTAGCTAATTACCTCGGTATCATTACACTATTTTTTACTTAACTATTTGAGTGATTGAATCATTTTCTCTTAAATTCATTTTTAAAGTTCTGTCAATTAGTATCTCAGACCTCTAATGATGTTGACTATGGCAAGTAATAAGGTTTATTTCAGATTTTAGCTTCTGTTTCTTGATTTTTCTTTCTCTTCTTCTAAAGATCTGTGAGAATGAGAACTGAAACAATAATGCGATAAAAATTTTGGTTCTCTCTTTTGTTGCTACTGATAGGGAACACATTTTTTTCCATCTCATAATATACCTTTTTTTCTAATATTATTTTATTTTATTTTATTTTATTTTACTTATTTTATTTTATTTTATTTTTATCTTTATTGTTCAGTTTATTAATTACATTGTTCCATTTATTTCCGCTATAACTCCCCTCCACCCGGTACCCATCCCACCTTCCCTCCTCCCCCCCGTCCTCTCCCATAGGTGCATGATTTTTGTCCAGTCTCTTGCTGCACTTCCCACACCCCTTTTCTCCCCAAGAACTGTCAGTCCATTCCCTCTCTATGTCCGTGATTCTGTTACATTCACCAGTTTATCCTGTTCATCAGCTTATTAATTCACTTGATTTTTAGATTCATTTGTTGATATATGTGTATTTGTTGTTCATAATTTACACTTTTATTTTTTTCTTCTTCCTCTTCTTAAAGAATATCTTTCAGCATTTCATATAATATTGGTTTGGTGGTGATGAACTCCTTTAGCTTTTTCTTATCTGCAAAGCACTTTATCTGACCTTCAATTCTGAATGATAGCTTTGCTGGATAGAGTAATCTTGGTTGTAGATTCTTGCTATTCATCACTTTGAATATTTCTGCCACTCCCATCTGGCCTGCATCATTTCTGTTGAGAAATCTGCTACAATCGTATGGGTGCTCCCTTATAGGTAACCAACTGTTTCTCTCTTGCTGCTTTTAATATTCTCTCTTTGTCTTTTCCTCTTGGCATTTTAATCATATGTGCCTTGGTGTGGTCCTTTTAGGGTTCCTATATATTGGAGTTTGGTGCGCTTATTGGACTCCTAAGTCAATTCCTTTCACCAGGTATGGGTACTTTTCGGTCACTATTTCTTCAAATAGGTTTTCATTGTCTTGCTCTCTCTCTTTTTCTGGCACCCCTATAATTCGGATGTTGGTATGCTTGAGGTTGTCCCAGAGGCCCCTTACAGTATCTTCAATTTTTTGGATTATTTTGGTTTCTTTTTTTTTTTCAGCTGAGTGGATTTTACCTCTTTGTATTTCAAATCTTTAATTTGGTTCTTGGGGTGCTCTAGAGTACTTTTAGGTCTTTGTATAATATTTTTTATTTCAGTCAGTGTATGCTTAATTTCTGGTTGGTCCTTTTTCATATCTTTCAGGGTCTCATTCATATCCTCGTAGATCTCATTCATTTCCTTGTAGGTCTTGTTCATTTCCTTGCAGGTCTTGTTCATTTCCTCAGAGGTCTTGTTTATTTCCTTATAGGTCTCAGCCTTTTCTAGGAGCCTCTTGAAAAGCCCTATAACCGTGGTTTTAAATTTCATGTCCAGTCATTTTTTTCCCTCTATTTCTTTCACATCTGATTTCTTTCCATGTCTCTGCATGGTGGTTGCTTCCCTGAGTTGGTCAATTAGCTTTTTGTGGTAGATGTCCTACAAGGGACAGTGGCTCAGCCTCCCCAGTTACCTGAGGTGGATATGGATTGCACAGTCTTGTTGAAGTTAAGCTCAGTTTAATCATTGTTAGCACTTGGACGGGTTGACCTCCAGGCCAAATGTCTGTGACATTCAACTGTGCTCAGGTTGGATGGGCGCAGTCTCCGGGCCAAGCAGACAGCATCAGCTCCACCCTATGTGGCCTGAGGGTCTTGAGAGAGAGCCCGTGCAGAGTTCCACTGGCTGCCAGAGAATTCAGCCTCTCCCCAAATGAGTCTGCACACCCAACGTCTCACTCAGGGTCACAAAACAATGCAGTCTAACAGTTTCCTGAATGAAAGAGAAAGTCACGAGTGCTCTCTGTGTGGTCATGCCGCTACAGTGTTCCCAAGCTCACACGCACTCCACACAAGCTCACCTTCTCCACAAGCTCGCAGACCGCTGCAGCACCCGAGCTTCGGTGTGCCCTCCCACTGTCCAGTTTTTACCCCGTATGATAGTGGGTTCCCTGGACTTTGCCCAGAGCTGGATAATCAGTCGAGTGGGACGTCTTTGTCTCCCCTATTCAAGAAAACTGGCTGGTTTTCAGCCGCCCGCCCTATCCGCTGGCACGAGCACTCCTTCAAACCTCTGACTCCACGGGTATCTTCAATGCTGTCTGCCACCGCTCCTCCAAGTCACAGTGTCTTATCTTCACTTTTATTTGTGGAATTTTCACTTAGCCAGCTTTCCGGTGATTCTGGATAGTGTTTGTTCTTTCGTTAATTTGTAGTTTTGAAATTGCTGTGTGTGGCAGCAAGATAGGTGTTTACCTATGCCACCATCTTGGTTCTCTCTCTAATATTATTTTAAGTTGACTTTTTTTAAAACAGGAAAGACTTAGAAAAATCCAATGATTTTCCTCCAACCTGCCTTAACAAAAAGTTTTTTTTTTTTAAAGACCTGTTCCAGGAAGGGAGATACCATCACATATAACCATATTTAATATCATTTAGTATGTGATACACAGGAAGAAACCTAGTGAGGAACATTAGATCAAGGTTCTTTCTGTCTCATTATTAAAAATGGCCCAGCAAACATTTATTTGCAAAACATTTGCTTCTCCATCTCTATGTAAATGCCTTTCTCACTTTTGAAGTTCAAACCACTATGCCCGTCACACCACATTTCTCTTTAGCTCAAGTTGGTATATAAGCCCTGGCCTGTTTGGCTCAGTGGATGGAGCATCTGCCTGCGGACTGAAGGGTCCCGGGTTCAGTTCTGGTTGGGGGTGTGTGTGTCTTGGTTGCAGGCATGTCCCCTGTTGGGGGGTATGCAGGAGGTGGCTGATGGATGTTTCTCTGTCATTGATGTTTCTGGCTCTCTGACCCTCTCCCTTCCTCTCTGTGGAAAATCAAGGGAATGTATTTTTAAAGAAAAAAAATAAGATGGCATTTAAACATCACTTGCCAGACTTGTCCTTGGGCCTCTTATTCTTATGGA
This sequence comes from Antrozous pallidus, assembly GCA_027563665.1. Lineage (NCBI taxonomy): Eukaryota > Metazoa > Chordata > Mammalia > Chiroptera > Vespertilionidae > Antrozous > Antrozous pallidus. The sequence goes on from CM050508.1 coordinate 77,404,925, forward strand.
ACCCATGTATGTATACACTAAATTAAATGTGGTTATTTTATCTGTTATTCTGTTTCCTGTCAATTTTATTATTAGACTAGCCAATAAAACTGAGAGGAAAAGGGGGGTAATTTTTATTTTTTCTATCACTGATAACTTTGCTAAACCTAGTAATTGAAAAGCAAAAGCAAAAAAAAAAAAATGACTGAGTGAATATATAAAAATACAGATGATGGAGTGAGGTTAAAAAAAAGAAGTATATAAAATAAAGGCTAAAATAGAGGTTTGGCTCAATGGATAGAGCATTGGTCTGTGAACTGAAAGATCCCAGGTTCAATTCCAGTCAAGGGGACATGCCTGGGCTGTGGGCTTGATCCCCAGTGAGGGGCTCGCAGGAGACAGCCGATCAATGATTCTCTTTCATCATTGATATTTCTCTCTCTCTCTCCCTCTTCCTTCCTCTCTGAAATAAATAAAAATTATATTTTAAAAAGATCCAAAAATATATTATTAAAAATAGAGGCTAAATTAGAATGTTCTAAAGCCAAATGTGTGGTGTTTTTTTTTTTAATTTTTGGACCATTTCTAATTTATTTGACATGTATAACTTATGAGACTCAAACTTGTAATTTTTCCATATGTGCATAATGCTGAGATTCTTTATATCAGCTAAAACCTTTAGACCTTTAAACCCTTTAAACCATGAAGACCGTCATCAGACAAAAATTATTATGATAATGTATTTGGAATTCTCATGCTACTTTTTAAATGTGTAGTAGCTTTTTAAAGGAATATATTTTATTGATTTTTTACAGAGAGGAAGGGAGAGGGAGAGAGAGTTAGAAACATCAATGAGAGAGATATCAATCAGCTGCCTCCTGCACACCCCCTACTGGGTATGTGCCTGCAACCAAGATACATGCCCTTGACCAGAATCCAACCTGGGACCCTTGAGTCCACAGGCTGACGTTCTATCCACTGAGCAAGACCAGTTAGGACCCATTTTTTTAAAATTAACATGCTATAGGATATCATGTTAGGGAGAATAAGCCTCTGTTTAGCCTATAGATACTATATTTCTACAACTTTGAGGATTGTAGAAACATAGAAATATAATGCCTTATAATTGAAATTCCTGTTGGGGCTATTGAAGTAAGAATATCTAAACCTGTAGAGCATTTTATAAGATTTTGTTTGAGCCAAACTGATAATATGCTGATCTCAAATGCTTCCAAGAATGTCAGTTTTGCAGTTTCTTTTATACATGTGGAATTAAAAAAGGAACATAAGAAAGATTACATAAAGGTTGGAAAAATCAAGGCAGAGAAATCTCTACGGTTGGATTACAGGATAGTTAACAAGTTTTTATTTGGGTAGTTACCCCTCCCCAAGGAGTCTGAAAAACATTACTGTGGCATTTCATAGATGTGTTAATCTAGCTGCATAAGACCAATGGACAGGGCTTGCTTAAGACCAAGATAAATCTTTTACTAAAGAAGGTATGAGCTTGGGACATGACTACCCACCATGATGTGTCCAGTTAAGGACTTAGAAAAAGGTCACCCTGTGAGGTTACCTCCAGTCACCAACCTTGACAGAATATTACATAGCTCCTTTTTTGTTCAGAGGATACATCTACTTCAAGCCTCCATCTGATGTATGTATTTCTTTTGTGATGGAGGCAACCCTCTGACCAAGAAAGGTGCATCTTTTTCCATAGTATGAAGTTTTGGGAGAAAGCTATTCAGCTAAGCATATGCTTAGTTTGGGTCAAAAGTAGGTTTACAGTAATGAGTATGTAAATTGAAGGTTATTCTTATATTGTTGTTCATTAATTATTATAGTACTTTCCATATGAACCACTATAAACCTACTTTCACCCCTCCCTGTATGTTTAGCCCTCTTCTGAATAGGCAGAGACACATGATTAACTCTGGTTAATGAAATGTGAGCAAAAATGAGTATCACTTCTTCAACAAGAGAATCATGCATCTTATGTGTCTTTCTCATGCTTTCCCCCAATACACCATGGTAAACATGTTTATCTCCAAATGCTAGGGGTGTAAGCCCCTCTGTGAGCTTGGAGGAAAGCTGTCTAACAAAGCACATTAGTTTAGGTGGACATACTTTGTAAGAACATTGTGGGCCACAGCTGTATCTGTCACTTGTTCTTCTCCTTTAAGACTTTTAAAAATATAAAAATGATTTTTAGCTTGTAAGTCATACAAAAATAGGCTGTGGGACATACAGGCCTGTGGCCCTTAGACAGCCAATCCTATATTAAGCCACTGAAACTTGGAGGTTTTGTAACTGCAGTGAGCACTGGAGCATAGGTTAGTTGCAAACTTCATCCTCAGGCCTAATCTGATCTATACATTTTACATTTGTAAAAATGTAATTTTATTAGCACACAGCCACACCACTCACTTCTATATCCTCTGTTTCTGCCCCATGAAGGCATTATTGAGCAGTTACAACAGAGCCATATTGCCAGCTTAGACTAAAATACTTACTATTTGTGCTTTCACAGGAAAATCTTGCTAACCCCCTTTCTACAACTTTCATAATAGTTTTCCTGTCTCTACAAGTGCTTCTTCATTAAATGGCAGTCACAACTCTCAAGGCAGCTCATTTTCCAGCTTGATAGAAAGTTCTCCCTCACATTAAGCCAAAATTGCTTTCCTTGTAACATCTGTCCATTGATCCTAGTTTCTCCCTGTGACCTCAGAGCATACGGCATTTCCCCTTCTACAGAGCAGCCTCTCCAACGTTGGGAACTTCTGAGAAGAAAATGAGTTGCAGTGAGATATATCGTTGGTTACTACAAAGAGGTACAGTTTGTCTCTTTTCTTAAAACAATTCCCCAGAGTACATGTTAGAATCTAAAAAGGAAATACTGAGTTCAAATTGACCTCTAAAGTGATTCTTCATGTATAAAATCAGATTTAAAGAAGTAAAATAATGTTTCATTTTATGTTTCTCCTCTGGGTGATATTGAAAATATTCCCTTGTGTTTGATGACATTTATGATGAGGTTGAATGATGATGTGTAATGATTACTTTCAATAGGTCAGGTGGACCTAAAGTCCAAATATGACTTTATCAGATAAACTGTCTAACTCTGGGCAAGTTTCTTGGGTACACTGTGCCCCACTTTTCTGGTTTGTAAAATGGGGAAATGATTGCTCAGAAATACTACCTAATAAGTCTATCTTGAGGATTAAAAGCCGTAATACATGTGTAATGCTCTAAGCTATCCTGAACACATAAAGATCATTGAGAGAATGCTGTTTATTACGGTGCCAAAGCATACTTTCATTTCTTTGTATGCACTTGAAATAGTATCATATTATCAAAGAGCATGGTGCATGGGCTTTTTAAAAAATGCTCTTTCAAGGGTATGTTTTTATTGATTTGTGTTGCTTTTAGTTAACAATTAACTTACTAGTACATCAAAATGGTCCTAACTCTCTTGTGCAATTCTTAGTGATTCTTCACAAGTTCTACAATATAATTTCCTTGAACATACTTAAACATTACTTTAATGTGATTATTGTAAATTTTAAGTTGTCTTGAAGACACTGTATAGTTCTTAAGCAGACCATCTCCCGTTTGCTGCCTTCATTATTTATTAGGCTAAAAGGAGAATTGGATTCCTACAATGAATGAAATCTTAATCTAATGACACTTCATCCAAGCCATGAATAGCTTCAATAACGTTTATTCAGAGTGTCTGCTCTGTGTCTCATTCTTTCTTGGAATATTCATTCTAGTGGGAGAGATACAATCAAAATTAAAAATAAATATATGCAATATAGTAATGAGATCAGGGTTAGTTTTCCAAAAACAATCGAAGGAGTTACCCCTTAGCTCTAAGGCTCAGCTTTGTCCCTTCAGGGACAAAGATGAATGGGAAGAGCATTTCAGGCTAAGAGAACTACAAATAATAATGAGATCATTTTGGGGGAAGTGGCATCAAGTGACAAGACACTACCTTGGCTTAAAATAACACATTCTAACTGGCCTGCTCAATAGAAAATCCTTACTCTAAGAAAATGTGTCTTTTACTGCCTCCACTTGTTCCTACTTTAGTTCTTTGAAATTGTGCAATAACATAACCCCAATCCTTTGAATATTTGTCCTCTTTATTACTAAACTTCCTCAATTCCTTTCAACACTGTAAGGTAATATAATAGGAAGTGTCCTGGCTTTGTTGTTAAACACCAGCTCTAATATAATTTACTTAGCTGTGTGGTCTCGAGGCACCTTTTCCAGCTCTAATATATATTAACTATGTGCTCTCAGGAGAATTACATAATTTTTCTTAGCTCCACTTCTCTCTCTTGTGAAATAAGGAAAATCACACCCAGTTTCCAGGAATATTGTGAGGGATAAGTAAGAAAACTATAAAGTGTAAATACAGCACCAGGTCCATGGCATGTGTAAAATGAAAGGTGGCTGTAATGGCAGCCATTACGTTCCATCACCCTGGCTTTATAGCAGCTCTCCCAGTTGTCAATGTTCCTTTCAGAGCGTTGCTCCCAGAATTCAATGCGAGTCCCGGTGCGGTGCTCTGAGACCATCAGTTAATTACTGCTGTGATTTTTGTTCTTGGTATTTTACTTTTATAAGTGAAGCCTATGGTGATTTAAGTCTATGATACGTATATTGACCTTGCTGTAGATAAAATGCCCATCTTGTTTGCATATGTCTATCTTTTTTTCTCCTTTTCTGAATTTAGAGTTCAATTTCTGAAACTTAGATGGCAGGAATTGTACCGCAGAGGATAAAATACCGTCTTTGTGTCCAGATCTGGCTTTGAATGCAGGCTGTACCTACCTGAACTGGGACATGTTGTAAAAAATTCCTAGCATCTTTCTCATTTGTTGTGTGTGGATATTAATAACTACTCAAAGATTTTTGTAAAGATAGAATGAGATAATATATTTTAATTATTAAATTTACCAGGGTGACATTTGTTAATAAAATTATATAGGCTTTAAGTGTACAATTCTGTAATACATCATCTGTATATTACATTGTGTGATTACCACCCAAAGTCAAATCTCATTCTATCACCATATATTTAAAGTGTTAGCATAAGGCCTAAGATATAATAATAAATCAATAAATGGTAATTATCATTAATATTCTAATAAACTATATTTTGTTAGTTTAATTATTATTCCAGTTTTTTAAATCCTTATTCTGATATCCTATCTAATAAAAGAGTAATATGCAAATTTGACCATACCTCCACCACACCCACAAGCCACACCACCAGCAAAGGCCACCAGCCAATCAGGAGCAGATTATGCAAATAAACCCCAATCAAGATGGCTGCCACCACTGAGAGCAGGAGGAAGGCTTTGGGTTTCCCCAGCAGCAGAGGAAGCCAAGCTTTCCACCTGCTATTGTGGGCCTAGGCCTACACTCAATTTTCACAACTTTTCAATTATAAAAGATACAGAAATGGCAGCAGCCACTGAGCTGGAGAGAACAGAGGCTTGGGTTTCCCTGCCAATGGAAGAAGCCACGTTTTCAGCCTGCTGTTGCTGGCCTAGGCTTCCTCTTTAAGTTACAAAGTTTCAAACAGAAATGGCTGCCGCCACCCCCCCTCCCCCCCCCCGGGGGGAACAGAAGTCTTGACTCTGCTCCGGGCTACAAAGTTTCAATTGTACACATAGATTAATCCCAGATACGAGGGCCTCCGCTTGGGTCACTGGGGGGTGTGGCTGGCCTGCAAACCTCCACTGACCGCCCCTTGCCCAGGCCACCCCTCACTCCAAGGGAACCGCCACCCTGATCTGGGACATTCTTCAGGGCAAACCAGCTGGCCCGCACCCATGCCCCAGTTCTCTATCCTATCTAATAAAAGAATAATTTGCAGATTGACCATCACTCCAACACACAATATGGCTGCCCCCATGGGGTCAAAGATCCTGCCCTCATGTGAACACAAGATAGTCACCACAAGATGGTCAGCAGGGGAAGGCTGTTGGGAGATTCCAGGCCCTGCAAAGGAGGGCAGTTGTGGGCAATCAAGCTAGCAGGGGAGGACAGTTGGGAGGGACCAGGCCTCTAAGGGAGGGCAGTTGGGGTCAATCAAGCCTGCAGGGGAGGGCAGTTAGGGGTGACCAGGCTGGCAGAGGAGGGGAATTTGGGGCAAACAGGCTGGCAGGTAAGCAGTTCGACATCAATTAGGCTGGCAGGGTAGTGGTTAGTGGGTGATCAGGCTGGCAGGCAGAAGCGGTTAGGGGCAATCAGGGAGGCAGGCAGGTGAGCAGTTTGGAGCCAGCAGTCCTGGATTGTGAGAAGGATGTCCGATCACCATTTAGGCCCGATCCTGGCAGGATCGGGCCTAAATGAGCAGCAAGACATTCCTCGAGGGGTCCCAGATTGAAGAGGGTGCAGGCTGGGCTAAGGGACATCCCCCGCCGCCCACCCCCTGTGAGCAATTCCATGCACCAGGCCTCTACCTCTAGTGTGTATATGTGTATATATATATATATATATATATATATATATATATATATATATTAGTTAGGCATAACTTTTATGACTTTTGTATTACATTTATGACCATATGATTGATGTAATTTTGAAAAGGACAAGGCTAAGTGTGGTGCTCTATGAAAATCCATTCAATATCTCTCCTTATGCAAGCTAATCCACTATCAGATAGTGCTAAGCAATACTATTAGATTTTGATGTGATTCATGTCAATACTTAGAATTTCAGGAATGACTCTGTTGACAAGTGTGGGGCTTCCGTGTCAGGTAAATTAGATGAGCAACACATTCCAGCTGCACTCAATGAGGTAATTACAACTTTTATAAATATGAAAAGAATCAGTTGAATTGAAGAAATCAAATGAGGCTAATATAAATAATATAAATGTCATTAAGCAATAGACATTCCTAAATTTTACCCTACTCCACTAGCTTTTCAAAATTCTACTTTTAGGTGAAAATTAGAAAAATAAATGTTGAGAGAGCATAGCATATATTCTTTATCTTTAAATGGGAAAAAATATTCTTACATTGATTCTTTTCTACATAATTTTTCTTTCTTGTGGAGATTCTTAGGAGATAGTAAATCTAAATTTATGTTAAAATTAATTTTACAAAAGACTTTGACCAATAATAATATGCATTCTTATTTCAATTTTAAAATACAGTATGTCATCAGATTGGTAATTATGTTTTAAAAGGAAAATTTCTTTGAAGAAGGTGTTTATTTAAAAATCTACATGGTTTAATTTATGATCTTTTTTGTATTATCGTTATGTGAAATATAAAAAAAAATCTTTATTTCCTTCTTTAAAACTTCAAAATTGAACAGTACTGAAAACTTAAATTTAAACCTAAAGTTAAAATTAGGTAGGTTTAATGCAATTAAATAAATAGTTCATAATGATTTCTAAAGATGTTAATAGCATTAATGAGCATGCAAATTCATTGTATAGCTTATTAATATTGATATTGGTATTTTTATCTAATTAGACAATGTATAAATATGTGGCTTGGAGAGAGATAACTCTTCTTTCTCTTAAAGAAAAGGCTAAAGTAATCCATCAAAACTAATTTTGGTTGAGTTTTATCTCATTGAATGATTTTTAACAAAATGTCTTTGACAATGAAATCACACAATCTATTTAAAAGGCCAACAAGAATGCATATAATCTTTATTGATTTTATATTATATTGGCTTCATTTTAAAATAATTTACTTATCTGAGTTAAGTAGATTTCAATTTTAACTTTAATTCATTGAGTGCCTTGAAATATTTACAATGAACTGTTGGAACGCTGTGGGTAAAATATGGCTTACAGTAATATTTGGTAGTTGTATTAAATGGACTCCCTTGAATCTGTAAAATTAAGAGCTGAATCTAGTTCACCATTGTAACTCTGCTTGCACAAAGATTTGAGCATGTCTAGGTATACCATGCACAACTATGTGAATGAATAAATGAATGCTAGCAAATACACCCAGAAAGATATTGGCAGTAATAAAGGTAGCCTCAACTTTTCTGGGGACAGTCTAAAAATACACATATATTTATAAATACACACACATTTTTAAGATTGAAAGTCTGTTTTGTGAGGTTCCCATCAAAGCTGGTCTGGTAGGAGTTTCCTAAACCTCCAATGGACACACCAAATCTATAGCTACACATGAAGCAATGCCTCTTAAAGAAAGTTAGAATCTAGCTTAGTGCCACCTACACTTAAATTAATGAGAAAATACCCCCACCAAAATACCTGCACAGTGTCCGGCCAGTGTGGCTCAGTGGTTGAGTATCAACCTATGAACCAGGATGTCATGGTTCAGTTCCCAGTAGGGACATATGCCCAGGTTTGGGCTTTATCTCCAGTAGGGAGCATGCTGAAGGCAGAGGAAAAAACTCACAACTCTCTGCTTCTCCCTGAGGGACAAAGAGTTTAAAACCAACATCTCATACCTTTAAGTCATCTACCTGAGAGATGAGCCCCAAAACTCATACTGTTGGAACCTAACAAGGCTTGCATCCACAAGACCCACAGAACTGGAAAACAAAGAAACAGTTCTTAACAGACTTGTGAGGGGCTGTGGCTCTCCTCTCCGGGCTTACTCAACAAAGAGGGAGTAGACAGAAACACCCTCTCACAGCCTTTCCCAGATGATGCCTATTTGCATAGTTTAAAAGCTAAATCTGAGCATCAGGCTTCTAACTTAGCACACATTTAGCTGCCAACCATTATTCTTCCTTGTACCAAGGAAGACAGTGATGCCATCTCTATGTTCACCAATGCCTCCCTGGAAGGAACTAGTGCACACGACTGGTGCCCCAGCATTTGCAGCTGCTGCTCAGGGCATGCACCCATTGATCACCAGGCTTTGATGTCCCATGGGGACTGCATTTGTAGATCCAACAACATGGTAACAACAAAGACAAAGACAAAAACAAGCATGAAAAAAATCAATTCTTAATCAGGTATACTCCCAGAGCACAGCACAGAGCAATAGTCAGAAAAGCTCATCGCCCAGTCTCTCCCTGAAACTGGCCTAATGAATCCTTTAAAAGCTGCTACCTCAGGGTCCAGCTTCTAATCAACCTTCATGCTGGTGCTGACTGAGATCCTCCCCTTTGGAACACTGTTCGGTGTTGGCACAGCTTCAACTGGGAACATTAACAATTAAATAGGCTGCTTGGACAACCACAAAGGTTAGAGAAAAAACTAAGAATTAGGGCAGAATTAAATGATAAGGTTCTTGTTCTACACAAGGCTACTTTATCAAGACTTGCGAAATGGTTGTTTTATCTAATGTGCAGAAGCCAATACAAAAAATAAATAAATAAAATAAGGATGGCCCTGGCTGGTGTGGCTCAGTTGGTTCAGTGCCTCAGGCATTGAAAGATTGCTGATTTGATTCCCCTCAGGGCATATGCCTGGAGTTGCATGCCCCATCTCCTATTCACAGTAGGGGGAGTGCAGGAGGCAGCTGATCAATGCTTCACTCTTGCACGCATTGAGGTTTCTCTCTCTCCTTCTCTCTTTCTCTTTTTCTAAAACTTAATAAAAATATTTTTTAAAATGTCAAAGAAAGACAAGTACTTATATGTGAAATCAAAAACAATCAAATGAATTCAGAGAAACAGAGATTTAATTGGTCTTGCCAGCAGTGGAAATTGAGGGTTGAGACAAATAGATTAAAGTGATCAAAATGTACAAATTTTTGGTTATTAGGTAACTTAGTTTTGGAGATGTAATGTACAGCATAATGACTGTAGTTAACAATATTGTATTGCATACTATTCAAAAGTTGATAAGAAAGTAAATCTTAAAAGTTCTTATCACCAAAATAAATTGTGTAGTTATTTGGGATGATGGATGTTAACTAAACTTATTGTTGCAACCATTTCACAACATATTACATATACCAAATGATTATATTGTATACTTTAAGCTAATCCAATGTCATTATTATTATACTCTACTAGGGGCCCAGTGCACAAAATTTGTGCACTGGGGGTGGGTGGTTCCTCAACCCAACCTGCCCCGTCTCACATACTGGGAGCCCTCAGGGGATGTCGAACTGATGGCTCACTCCCAGCCTGCCCAAGGCCTGGTGAGGCTTTAGGCCTTGGGCACCCAGCCATCGCCCTGCTCAGTTCAGCCCCAACTGCCTGCAATCACCTGGCCCTGGGACTGGGCGCTTACCACCACTTCTGCTCACAGTGCCTGGGGGCTGGGCGCTAGCTGCCACCACTGTTTAATCTCCACTCCCAGGGCCGGGCGCTCTTGCCACTTGGCCCCGCCCCTGCTCCTGATTGGCTGGTAGCATAGCCAATCAGGAGCAAAGTTATGGTCAAGTTTGCATGTTTCTCTTTTATTATATAGGATAATAAGAGAGTAATATGCTAATTATTCATTATGCCTTGATGCGTAATGACCAAGCAGGTAATGCCTGGATCACAGATCTGCTGGAGGGTGGGGCAACAAACTACTAGCGAGGGGTGGAGAGCTACAGGAGGGTGCAGGGCAGCAAGCCATGGCTGGGGGCTGGGAGAGCTACAGGAGGGGGACAGCATCCTACTGGCACACGGATATATGCACAGAGCTACAGTATCTCAATAAAACAGGAAAATAAGCTTTGTTTCTAATTTTCATTGACATTAAAAATATTCTCAAAATGAAATAATTGAGGGTAAAGGGAAAATGAGTGGGAATATTAAAAAGTTAGTTGATATGAAATCAAAAGAATTTACACCATAACATCTTGTAAATATTTTATTTCTCTATGCCTCCCTTCAGTCAACACAATGAGAAACACTGTTACCTGTATTTAGAACAAATTGTCTGTTGAAGAAACACTAAAATTTTCCTGAAACTTAGATCAGAGAGAAATTTTTCTCTGAAAGAAGATTCTTTGACCCGAAACATGCCCATTCTAGATAAAACTAGAGGCCTGGTGAATGAAATTTGTGCATGGGGGGCAGGATGTCCTTCAGCTCAGACTACCCGCTCCAATCTGGGACCGCTTGAGGGATGTCCCACTGGGATCAGGCCTATACAAGCAGTCAGACATCTCACTCACAATCCAACTACTTGCCTGCCTGCCCTCCTGATTGCCCCTAACCGCTTCTGCCTATCAACCTGATCACCCACTCACCACTCCTCTGCCAGATGGATTGATGTCTAACTGCTCCCCTACCAGCCTGTTTTGCCCCTAACTGCCCTTCCTTGCAGGCCTGGTACCCTCCAACTGCTCTCCCCTGCATGCCTGGCCACCCCTAATTTCCCTCCCCTGCAGGCCTGGACCCTCCCAACTGTCCTCCCCTGCTAGCCATCTTGTGGTGGCCATCTTGTGTCCACATGGGGGCAGGACCTTTGACCACATGGGGGCAGCCATCTTGTGTGTTGAAGTGATGGTCAATCTGCATATTACTCTTTTATTAGATAGGATAGAAACCTGGAACATGGGTGGGGGGCAGCTGGTTTGCCTTAAAAGTTGTTCTGGATCATGGTGGAGGTTCCCTTGGGACATGTGGTGGTCTGGGCAAGAGGCCTGTAGTGGTTTGCAGGCTGGCAACCCAAGCAGAGATCCCGGTATCTGGAATTTATTTATCTTCTACAATTGAAACTTTGTAGACTGGAACAAAGCCAAGCCTTCTGCTTGCTCCATGGCAGCAGCCATTTCTATTGAAATTTGTGTATCTTTGATTATTAAAACTTTATAGCCTGGAGTGGAAGCCTAGGCCATCCAGGGTTGCAGAAACTTGGCTTCCTCCATCACCGGGGGCAACCCTAGCCTTGTGTTTCTCTACAGCTTAGTGGCTGCCACCATTTCTGTTGGGATTCTATAACTGAAACTTTATATCCTGGTATGGAGGCCTGAGCAGCAAGGGCAGACAGAAAGCTTGGCTTCCTCCATCGCTGGGGAAACCCAAGCCTCCCTCCTGCTTTCTGTGGCTGCAGTCATCTTGGTTGGGTTATTTTCATATTCACTCCTGATTGGCTGGTGGATATGGCTGGGGGGCGTGGCTTGTGGGTGTAGTAGAGGTGAGATCAATTTGCATATTACTCTTTTATTAGATAGTATGATTGGCTGGTAGGTGTGGCTGGTGGGCATGGCTTGTGGGTGTAGCAGACGTATGGTCAATTTGCATATTACTCTTTTATTAGATAGGACTATGGACCCGGTGCACAAAATTCATGCATTGGGGGTAGATGGTCCCTCAGCCCAACCTGTCCTCTCTCACATACTGGGATCCCTCAGGGGATATCCTACTGATGGCTTACTTTCAGCCTTGGGCAGGAGACCTTGGCCAGGGGACCCCCAGTGCCCTGGGATTGGCCGATTGCTGGCTCCGACTCAATCTTGGCCTGCTCAAGCCTGAAAGCATCTGGACAAGGCTTTCGTCCTTGGGCAGGTACCTAGTCCAGAGGATACCTAGTGCCCTGCGATGGGCTAATCGCTGGCTCTGCCCTAGCCCCAGCCTGCCCAAGGCCAAAGAGGACCTCAGTCAGGGGACATCCAACATCCTGCAATGGGCCAATCACTGGCTCTGCCCCAGCCCTGGCCTGCCCAAGGCCGAAAGCATTTCAGCCTTGGGCAGGGGACCTCAGCCTGGGGACCCCTGGAGCCCTGCAATGGGCTGATCACTGGTTCCACCCTAACCCCCTCAGCTCTGATGGCTTACCTCATGGTGACCCAGATGCCAGGATTTTCCCAGAACACAGGCTCTGGCTGCCTATGTATGCAAATTAATCACCATCTTTGTTGGGTTAATTTGCATACTCACTCTGATTGGCTATTGCTGTAGTAGAGGTACAGTCAATTTACATGTTTGTCTATTATTAGGTAAGATGATAAGACATCTTCAGAGTCATTTCCCACAGTGAACATGACATAGTCACTATAACATGTATAACTTACTGAAAATTTGGTACATTATGAATTATACCCTGAAATTTGATGTTAAATCATCTAAAGTGCTGTTTTTTACATGGTAATCTGCAGATTCCTAGAGATCTTTGAAGTATTCTAGAGAGTTCCTTCAGAGACATGAGGCATGGGGCTGATTGAAGTGAAAGCAATACAGGCAAGAACTGCATGAGTTTTGTGTAAAATTTAAGAAATGCTTTCACTCTAGTAAAAATATTTGCATGATCATTGATCTACAGAAATGTTAGACAGCCTAACTTTTAAAGAATCATTTCTAAATGTTTGCAGAAATCATATTTTTAATATAAAATAAGGAGCAAAAAGTTTAAAGTTGTTGAATATGATAAGCTCAGATAGGTTATAGTGCCATTTTAGAACAGTCATATGTTTTGTCAACCAGTTTTATAGTAAACAAAGTTATTGTCCTCATAAAAACCAATGCTTTTAACTAAAACAAGCATAGTTCAAATTGATGGGGTGACATTTTTCATAACTAAAGTCATATGCTGACAGGGAAAAGGAATAGATTAAAAAGAACCTATAAATTTTTAAAAGGGAGACCAGTGACCAATCATTTATTAATATTTTATAGGTAAAAGCTATTTTGTGAACTGAGACATTGAGAGAACAAAGGTATGCCTTTGAAGTATTTATTAATGCAACTTTCTTTTGAACTGAAACTGCAGATAAAAATGTCAATGTGAAAGAGAACAGAAAAAATAGTTAACCAGAAAGTAGCTTGATAGCAAGGGTTTATGAAATATAAATATGTGTTTGTATTTGTATGTATGGTATATACATTCATATATGTACATAGACATATGCATAAGACATTTTATTTTTAAAGAAATACATATTCATTCTGAAACTTAAAAACATAAGGAAGGTAATAAGAGTAATCTATGGAGCCTTGGCTGGTGTGGCTCATCAGTTAGAGCATCAACCTGAACACTGGATGGTCTTCGGTTCAATTTCTGGTCAGGGCACATACCTAGGTTTCAGGTTTGCTCCTTAGCCCTGGTGGGAGCATGTGTCTCTCCCACATTGATGTTTTTCTCTCTCCCTCTCTCTATCCCCCTCACTCCTTGTCACTCTTTCTAAAAATCAGTGGGAAAAAAAATCTCCTCAGGAGAGAATTGGGGGAAAAAAAAAAGGAACAAGAGACCGGCAGGTGTGGCTCAGTGGTTGAGCATCTACCTATAAACCAGGAAGTCATAATTCAATTCCCAGTTAAGGCACATGCCTGGGTTGTGGGCTTGATCCCCAGTGGGGACAGCACAGGAGGCAATGATTCTCTCTCACCACTGATGTTTCTATCTTTCTCTCCCTCTCCCTTCCTCTCTGAAACCAATAAAAATATATGTGTTTATTTTTTTAAAAAAAGGAAGAAGAATCTATGGATTTCACCAAGATAGATATTTTATTTTTACTTGCATTGTTACAATCCTAATTTTCCTATGTATATATGTGTTTCATAGAGTTGAGATTATATTTTTGATATTATTTGTAAAACAATGTTATAAAGATTTTCTTTTATAGTACTCATTTATGAACATAATTTTAATGGCTGTATAGTATACTATTCAATGGCTATGACATAATTCACTGAATTATTCTCATTTTGTAGAACTAAGCTTCTTCCATTTTTATTTAATTAATTAATTATTTATTTTTAAGGAATAGCTTATTGATTTTTAGTGAGAAAGGAAAGGAGAAGAGAGAAACATCAATCTGAGAACATACATCTATCAGCTGCCTCCTGCACACTCTCCAGAGGGGATCAAGCCCACATTTGAGGCATGTGACCTGACCAGGAATCAAACCAATGACCTTTCAGTGCACAGGATGACACCCAACTAAATGAGTCACACTAGCCAGCATGAGCTTTTTCCATTTTTTAATGTTTAAGTTTTATTTTTAGTATTTGTAGGCATTTTTATGTTACTTATTGTTTTCTTATAATTTCTTTCTAAAGATAAAAATAATAGAATAAAAATCACAAATATTTGTAAGTCAATTGTATATATGTGATGGGGTGATTCTTAGCATCTAGAAGGGTTCAGGAATCTGGAAAGGGCTCCAAATAAATTAATAAAGAGACTAGACATGAAACATAAATTTGGAAGGCATTTTGGAGAGCACAGGAGACCTAGCTTCAGTAATCAAGTTTTCCTAATCTCTGGACCCTAGCTTTTTATTAACACAAATTACCCTAAAGCAAAGCATATATTCATATCAAAGGTTAAGGTTTAGTATAGAGGTTAGGGGAACTGCCTTCAGCTGTTCCAGTAGCAGACAATAATATATGCAGATGTTTAGGTTTGGAGAAATGCTTTCAGTGATTCCAGTAGACAATAATATGTATCTTCAGTCCTGCTGATCCTCGAGGTCCACCAACCTTCTGATGAACTTCTTGCATTTATGACCTGCTAAAATTAGCCCCCAGCATATATAATTTGGCTAATTTCTGAGAAGCTGTGGGCATTTATAACACATCTGCTGTGTTTCAGGATTCTGATCTCAATGCTTGCTCAACAGCAGTGAGTGTTATCTATGCTAGTCTGAAAACTTTACAAAAGATTTTTTTAAAGTTTACATCTGTATGTTTACAAGTAAGATTGAACACATTTTTAATTATATCATTCAGTTTTCTCTTCTGTGAATTACATACTAATTTACCCAATCATCTATTCAAGACTTAATGTTTTACCTCATTCGGAATTCATGATTGTTTTAAATAGTAATTTTAAAATGAAAGCAAAGAATTTTTTAAATAAATTGAGAGAATATGTTAAAGGTGCCATTTAGGATTAGGTTTAAATAAATAGAGTAATGAAGTTTATTCATTTTAGACATTGTGACTTTTATATCTTCTACATTTTTATAATCTAACTCTTGGATGAAAGAATATTTTGAGGGTTTTTTCCTATCATCTTCCAATTTCAATAACAAAGGTCTAAAATATAGAGAACAATAACCCTAGCCATTTTGGCTCAGTGAATAGAGTGTAAGCCTGTGTACAGAAGGGTTCTGGTATTGATTCTGATCAAGGGTACGTGCCTCAATTGCAGCTTGATCCCTGGCCCTGATCAGGGCATGCAGAGGAAGCAACCAATTGATGTGTCTCTCTCACATCAATGTTTCTCTCTCTGTCTCTCACCCTCACTTCCACTATCTCTGAAAATCAATGGAAAAATGTTCTCAGGTGATTATTAACAACAACAACAACAAGAGCAAAATAAAATATAGAGAACAATAAATATATTTAACATGATTGTAATTTTGTGGAATGTACTGAACTCTACATAATATTTATGTTCAAATTTTTAAAATCTACTACTTTTAACTTCCTGCACTTATCTCTTCTTACTTCAGGAAATAATTGGAAAATAATGCATTATGAATTGTGTCTTTCCCTAAGTGAGGTGTGATTTATTCTGTTACAGTAATTAACTTTATAGAATAAAATAGAAGCATAATTAAGGTCATGCCTATATCCAGAAAGTCTATAGCTACAGAATAAAACATGGAAGCAATTACCCAATAATTTGGCATGGCTATCCAAATAGTATTCTTCAAGATAGAGTCAGTATTAAGAAATATGCTGTATCTTCAAACATATCATGTCCATGAGGAGCATGTGGGAATAAGATAAATAAAAAAGTACCTACAATTTAATAAATAATCAATTTCTTGTATAATTGAAGATAAAAAATCAAAATAACTTTTAAAAAATATTGAATGCAGAGTATAATTCAGTGGCGAAGAGCAGGGTTCAAAATCAATAACATACTTAGAGTTATTGCTTTTACCTCCTTCCCTCTGCAGAAATTACACATGCATATGAGTTTATTTTCTACAAATAAGGTGATAGTAAAAACCCAAGACATAAGTTTCAGTGTTTCAAGTCCTTTGGAAGAGGGCATCCATGTTGTCATTTATAAATTCAGTTAATTTTGTCAAGCTGATGCCATAACTATCTTTACTAGAAATTTGTAACTTATTTTGTTTTATATGTGAAATATATACTATGTCCATATACATATTTCTATGCTTTCTAACTTTTGCCTTTTATTTCTTACTAGAGGCTGGGTGCATGAAATTCATGCATAGGGGGTAAGTGTGTGTCCCTCAGCCCAGCTTGTACCCTTTCCAATCTGGGACCTCTCTCACAATTCAAGATTGATAGCTTCCAACTGCCTGCCTGCCTGTCTACCTGATTGCCCCTAACTGCTTCTGCCTGCCAGCCTGATCACCCCTTAATCCTCCCCTGCAGGCCTGGTCACCCCTAACTGCCCTCATCTGCTTGCCTGGTCACTCCCAACTGCCTTCCCCTACAGGCATGGTTCCCTCCAACTGCCCTCCTCTGAAGTCCTGCCTCCCCTCACTGCCTCCCCTGCAGGCCTGGTCCCCACCAACTGTCCTCCCCTGCAAGCCTGGTTGCCCCCAACTGTCCTCCTCTGCTGGACTGGTAACCCCTAACTGCCCTCCCCTGCAGGCCTGATCACCTCCAACTGCCCTCTCTTGCAGGCCTGGTCCCTCCCAACTGCCCTCCCCTGCTGCCCTGGTCACCCACACCTGCCCTCCCTTGCCAGTCTTCTTGTGGTGGCCATCTTGTGTCCACATAGGAGCATCCATCTTTTACCACATGGGGGCAGCCATCTTGTCTATTGGAGTAAAGGTCAATTTGCATACTATTATTTTATTAGATAGGATTTTTTGTATGTTTTTATTAAGATAACCTCATAAATGTTATTCACTCCCTGAGACCAAAACTTTTTTTTTTTTTCTCTCCAGGGCAGAGTCCTGTAGGATGTTCAGTGAGCCTAGCAGATAATCACAGAGCAGCATTAATAATGGGCTCATGTGGATTAATAAAGCTCTAGCCATGAGAGGCCTTACCTGCCAGAAGCATTTCTAGAGCTGGGGATAGATGGTTCTCTATTATCTCTTAAAGTACTAATAAAACATGGTAGTTTAAAGAAAAAAAGAGGCCATCTTACTTTATACCAGGTAATTTCTGAGGATTTCCAAAGTATATTTTATGCTAGTTTTCTCCATAGAGCTGTATCTACCTATATCATTGCTTTGAAACATAAACTTTAGGTTGATATTATGTCTAATCCACCTTAATTTCTTTCAAGTGAAACTGAACTTTTGAAAAAATAGCTTACCAAAGAAAAAGATTAATTATAGTAGCAATTTAAAAAAAATAAGCCTGCTACCTTCTAAATCAGTGAATCACTTGTCTTGATTATTTTAATGAGGCTCTCTTAATTTACATAACTTTTTCCTTCCAGCAGTCAGTCCAATTACCTTGTTTTCTTGTTTTATGACTCTGCTAATAGGTACATCATTTATAATCCATGAAATCAGCTCCCCTATTCAATTTTGTTTTTATCTCCATCTCCCTTTTTTTAAAAATGCCGTTTGGAAATCAGGTTTATTTAATGGAACTGTTGCTTTCCTAAAAGTTGTGATACCTTGGAATTCTCCATCAATTAAAGCTGAGGACTCTGTGTTAGTGCCGCAGTTTTTAAAATTGATTTAATTTTAATTGTTTTAGAAATTAATAGCAACACTGAAGTTGAGGCAATAGTCTTGCATTTGTTATGTTGTATTTACCTGGAAGAAAAAAAAAAGCTTAAGAGTTAATGTCCTGATAAAAAATATACTATGTTGGTAAAAGAAAAGATATTCTAATTTCCAAGATCAAATTAGCTCTGTGTGGTGTAGATAAACCAGCTCCCCACATCAAGATCAATCACACCCTGGGCTGCAGAGACTGAGAAGATAATACATGAGAAAAGCAAACTAGTGCAATGAGAGGATCCGAGAGTGGAATTTTCTAGGGTGAGTTCATTCACTATCCCTAGAACAAGAGCTGGCTCTGAGAAGTAGATTATGATCACTATAAATGTATTTATAGGAGGGGTTGTGCATGTGTGCTGGGGAATAAAATCCTATTATTAACAACACAAAGTTTCATGCCAATTGGTACTTTTCTCCCTAAACTCCTACATTTGAAGAAATAACTTTCCATTTGATTATTATTCATTGCAGATACTAAATAAATGTATTATTCAGCAAATGCATTTAATTTGCATCCTAATATTCTCCAAAGTAAAAATTATTGGTTTTCTTTCCCATTTTTAATACTTGGTTTTGCATATGCACCCCAAGGAAAATATACTACTGGAGACATGTAATACAAATGTCTTCCTTCTTCAAATTCTACTTTACTGAAGAAAGAGAAAGGAAAAAGGCCTGAATAAAACTTAAATAAATCATATTTTCATAAAGGAATGCCCCAATTAAACTAATGACAGGGCTTAATGAAACACAGACTTGTACAAAAAACTAGGGTATCAAAAATGCTTGGCTTCTCTCATGGGATGTAAAGTTCAGCCTACGGCAGTGGTCTGCAAACTGCGGCTCGCAAACCACATGCAACTCGTGAGCCTCAGTTTGCCGCTCTGTTGACTAATGAGTTTGCTGACCACTAGGATAGGGGCTTAATCACAAAGAACAACAACAGCCCGTAATTATCGGAATCCAGAGTAGGGAATATAGTCAATCATATTGTAATGATTTTATGGTGTTACGTAGCTATTATAATTATCAGGGAGATGATTTTGTAATTTATATAAATGTCTAACCACTATGCTGTACATCTGAAACTAATACAAAATAATGTTGCAGGTCAACTATAATTGAGAAGAAGAAGAAAATAACTAGTCTTCTTAGCTTTTTTACAACCCATTTATGACAGATACATAATCAGAAGGAAAATAGAGAATGACTATATCAAGTTTAATCCTTAAATACGTAGAATTAAGTTAATCATATGCTAATAGAATACATTATTAAAAAGTTTTTGTTGTTTTATGGAAGCACCATCTTTGTTTAACCTCTGAGACTAAAAAATATTGTTCAACACAGTATTCAAATACATTGTTCATTTTTTCAAAGTAGATAGAAAAAAACTTCCATCATGTGAAACACAGCACAAAGATGGCTGACTGCATGAGCTCTCACCAAACACCAGATCTGCCTCAACTTGTCCTTGGATTTCCTAAGATTCAGAACTGTTAGAAATAAATGTTTACTGTGTGTGTGTGTGTGTGTGTGTGTGTGTGTGTGTGTGTGTGTGCGCGCGCGTGTGTGCGCGCGCGCACGCGCGTGCGTGCAGTTTTTTGTTTTGATGATTGCTTGTAATTCTGAATTAATTTCTAAAATTAAGCAACTCTAAGCATGAAAGTCAATTTTATTTGGATCTTTCTTTCCCTAACACTTGAGCCAGCTGTGCCATGAGATAGCGGAGGACAGCCAGGGCTTTGTCGGTAAGGTAGAAGCTCTAAGGACAAGGAGATCTGGCTATTGGCTGCCAGGTATGCATATGTCTAGATTGCTACACGATTGCATCTTTTATTACTTTCTCACAAATTTTATGTTTCAACTGTCTCCAATAGTTTTTATTCTCATGGATTTATGGAAGAATGCAAATAGGTAAAGGACAGTCTGGGGCTGTATGGATGTATCCCATGTCTGTGGGAATCGCATTATGCTATAACAAAATATAAATGTGTCTAATAACAATACATTTAATAAAACAAAGGATCTTGCATTAATCCAGCTTGAGTTTTGAGAAGGTGTCTAGAGTTGTTTTAAGATATCTTTGTTTTCCTTACACACAACATGGTGTTGATTTCAAATCTGAGACTTACTTGCTGGGTGGTCTTGGGCAGTAATCTAAAATCTCTGAGCTTCAATCTTTACATATGTAAAATAGAAAATAATACTCATCTTGCAAGATTGCCTTGAGGGTTATAGAAAATCTACACTTAGCACAATACACAATACTAAAGAATTGCTTTACACATAACAGTTTTCATTATTATCTATGATGTTTTAAAATGAAAACCTTTAACATATTAGTCACCTACCACCTGGGCCACCTTATCCACCCAAACTTTATAAGCATGCAGGCTCTGACTTACACCGTAAAGGTAAGCTTTTTTATTTCTCACCTGTAAAATGAGAATGTCCTCATTTTTACCATTTTATATGGTGGTTTTAGAGAATAATAAAATAAAATAATAATCAATAAGAACACTTACTAAAAATATATCCCCGTAGAAGATCAAGTGCCTTATCCATCTTGATTACCACTCTGTTGCCACCATCTAACAGTGCCTGACACATAATGGGAATTTAGTGAGTGATAATAAGATGTGGAAGGAATAGTGCCTCTCAAACAATACACAGTTATTATCTGTATTACCATTCTTCACATGGGCCTTCCTCCAGATCTGTGAGCTCTCCTCACCATCATAGGCACACTCAATTCCCCGCTTTCTGCTCTACCTATGAGGAGCCCCATGATTAAAAGGTTTTATTTTTTTACTCTCCATCCAAAATAACCAGACTTATTAAAGAAGCCAGATTTATAACCCCATAATCTCTCTGTTGTGTTTGGACCTTTGCTTGCGTTCACTTTTGACTTTGTGTATTTTATCAGCTCACCTTGCCTTAGTGTAAAACCAGACGTATGTGTGCTGGGAGGTGGAGGGAATGCACTGCCTCACTTTGCACCAATCATAATGTATTCATTGGTTCTCATTTTAGTTTTCTGTTGCTGCTATAACACATTAACACAAATTTAGAGGATGAAAACAAAATGAAGTTTTAATCGTACAGTCCTGGATTTTAGAATTCCTGAAATGCATCAGTGAGATCACTGAGCTCAAATAAAAGTGTCCATA
This sequence comes from Antrozous pallidus, assembly GCA_027563665.1. NCBI lineage: Eukaryota > Metazoa > Chordata > Mammalia > Chiroptera > Vespertilionidae > Antrozous > Antrozous pallidus. The sequence continues at coordinate 77,426,604 of CM050508.1, forward strand.
GGGCGATGTTCCTTTTTGGAGGTATGGGGCGGGGGGGAGGGAATAAATTTTCTTGCCTTTCTAGGGGCTGCCGGCGTTTCTTAGGATGTGGTCCCTTCCAACTTCAAACCTAAGAATGGACGATTTCTCACATCACATTACTGTGATGCTGCCTACCTTTTCTCTTTTATATTTTAGGACAAGTGTGATTACTTTGGGCTCACAGGATGATCCAGGGTAGTCTCTGTAAAATAATTTCAGCTGACCATATTATCTGCTACCATAATTTTAATGTCTTTTCCATGTAACCTAATCTATTCACAGGTTCTGAGAATTAGGACATGGGCATTTTTGACATCATTCTTCCCAGCAGAATGGTGGTTCGTTATGAAGATTCTCTTTTAGTCAGCTAGGAAACCTGGGGGAGGATGCAGCTCTAGCACTCTTTTGTTCATCAGATGGAGATAATTTGGGCTTCTGAATCCCAAGCACATACATAATTCACTCAAACATCTCACAGTTGAGATTTGACTCCTTTCATTGACCAAGGCCTCACCTAGTAGCCAATGTCTTGCAATGGTTTCACTATTTGATTTCTCTCAAAGTTTATACCTAATATCTTTCAGACTAACCACTACCTCGTCCTAAAGTTCTCTCCCTAGAGCTCGATAGAATGCTGCCTTTACTCTCTGAAGTGTGCTTGGGACTCCAATTTGTGTGACTTTATAAATGACTGTTACCAGACTCTTACTCACCTGGTTTTCTTGTATCTATCAGGACCCTACTAATATCATGTGCTCAGATTTTCTGAAGTCAACCATCTGCTTTGACAAACATCTTCTTTATCACTGTAGCATCAGGCCATCATATGAATTTTGCAGTATGATACCTACAATATTCTGATTGGTAAGTTGAGACTTAGGTAATTTACCACTGCCCAGATGAGCCACTACTCCTTTTTTGTTGGAGAGTAAGGGGCATCGTTCAGTTTCTCACTTAAACAGAATTTTTTTCTCTTTTTGTCCATGTGTACATCTACCTTCTCTAGCTTAAAATATATTCCTTTGGCTCAGCCTCAAAAACAAATTTCCACATGCTCTCTTTCTCTCCAGGAGTAGAAAAGAGTGCTGGTAAAGCAAGAGAGGAGCCAGGTCCACAATATTTAATAAACCATTCACTCACTGTCAAGGTTGTGCCAGTGCAAGGTGCACCCCTACATGACCCTGAGAGTGATAGTCTCCTTTAATTTTGTTTCCTAGGCTTTTCTCTGGACCCACACTAGCCCAGGCCTGCTGCCTCACCTTCAGACTTAATGGAAGCTATTATTAAATTTCTATTCATCATTTGTTATTGTAGGAGAAGAGAAAGAAGAGCTACATTATGTTTCACAAAATAAGGAATAATCCCTTATTGGCCAAATGGGAACATGATCTGTCAACTCTGACATTCTCCCATTGTGATTCATCAGTTCTAACTTTTTACCCTCTGTCCCATCATCCTCAACTTCTCCTACCATGAAGAAGGGATGTTACCATCAACTTTTCCCTCCACAAGGGAAACATCCCTCCACAATCTTGACTTTTTTAATCACGTGTTTTCAACACCAACTTCTCCTACCATGACTCTTGCCCCCATCTTCTTTCACCATGAGCTCTACCTTTTTCTACTAAAATAATTTCTGCATTTTCTTTAGAGACATTCCTTACAAATAAGGAAATTGTGTTATCTGAACCCATTTTTTAAGGCTTAATTTGAGATTTCAAGGGTAAGGAAAAACATTCATCAATTGTAATTCCCCCAGCAATTGGAAAGAGAGATAAGAAGCAGTTCTTTGCATACCTTCCTCCATCTAGCTGACTTCCTCAATATATATATATATATATGGCTATTATGCAAAGTGTCCCCTTGGGAGTTTGGCCAGGATACCAGGAGTTCGATTGTGTGCTATGATGTGTGCTGACCACCAGAGGGAAGCATGGAATGAAGGAAGGCCCTGCCTGACATCTGACAGCTGGGGAATGTAGGCCCCCAGCCAGCAGCCAGAAGGCCCCAATCACCCCTGATTGCTGGCCAGGCCTAGTGATCCTGCAGGTGCACAAATTTTGTGCATCAGGCCTCTAATTCTGTTATAATAAACTAGAAGCCCGGTGCATGAAATTCATGCATGGGGACCCGGGAGATGTCCCTCAGCCCAGCCTGCACCCTCTCCAATCTGGGACCCCTCAAGGGATGTCTGACTGCCCATTTAGGCTTGATCCCAATAGGACAGCCTTCTCACAATTCAGGATTGCTGGCTCCAAACTGCTCGCCTGCCTGCCTCCCTGATTGCCCCTAACCGCTTCTGCCTGCCAGCCTGATCACCGCCTAAACACTACCCTGTCAGCCTAATTTATGTCTAACTGCTCCCCTGCCAGCCTCTTTGCCTCCAACTTTCCTTCTCTGCCAGCCTGGTTATCCTTAACTGCCCTCCCCTCTAAGCTTGATCACCCCCAACTGCCTTCCCTTGCATGGCTGGTCCCTCCCAACTGCCCTCCCCTGCTGGCTATCTTGTGGTGGCCATCTTGGGTCCACAGGAGGCAGCCCTCTTGTGTGTTGAAGTGATGGTCAATCTGTGTATTACTCTTTTATTAGATAGGATCTCCCTTCTAAGGATCTCTGCTATATTCGATTTCTAGTTTCATCCAGTTTTCTTTCCCTTTTCATTCTTCTCCTGACATTAGTTGACTTTAATGATACTCTTTGGACATTTGTGCTTATAAAATTATTTACAGGGGACAGAGATCAAAATGCTACCTACCTATGAGATTTTCTTTTGGGTCATGATATTGTAAATTTTATGTTAGTTTTTCTCTCACTGGGATAAAATTAAATACTTTTAGTTAGGACAAGTGGTAGGATAAGGATAATAGCCTTTTAAAAAAAATTCAGGACCATTTTAAAGATTTTTACCATCATGAAAATATTTCAATTATTGACTATTTCCATCTCATCTAAATTCTTCAAATTTGCTTTCTCTTATTTGGGATTTTTAAGTTTCTCTTTTTTTATCTTTAAAATTAAATGTCATATGTTAACCACATATTAACCTATAAAAATGGTAAGATATTTTTATGAGTAAAAGCAAGATTAATTCTTAATATACCCAATACTCTTTTTCTTTTTTTACTTTTCTTGCTTGCCTAGTTTAAATGTAGATCTTTGTGCTCATGAACTGGCTTGACCAGGTTTCATAAACTCTTATTTTTCTGATATTGTCAGTTTTTAAATAACATCAGAGCAACAAAATCTTCCTAAGGATTCTAGAAAAAAAGGCATGCAGCATGGTCTTACTTCAAAATTAATTCCTTAGGCATTGTTTCAGCTTCAAAAAAAAGAAAGAAGGAAGGAAAAGAAACAGCAATTCTCTTGTTTAAAAAAGATATCTTGCATATTCAGAGGAAATGCTTCTAAAAAAATGCCCCAGAATGAATAAAATAAACTGTATTTGACAGTTAGCCATTTTAAAGGTTTTCTCTTTGTGGTGCTATTTCAAGTGTTTTGGGAGGAAGACTCAATTAAATGTTGGTTTATATTTAACACTTTGCATCTGTCAGAGTTCAGTCAGAGAAGCATGGCTACTGAGTATGAAGAGAATAGGCGACTCAGGAGAGGAATGAGATATTGCATAGATGGGAGAAGAAGCTGGAAAGTGAAGCAGAATGGCGAATTGAAGGAAGGAAGGGTCACTAGTCCATTATCCTGGGAAACCAGTGCGGGTGAATAAATCAATTTTTAATAAATCTAAGGACTCATGTCTACTCAGCTGCTGAAGGGAAGTAACAAAAGCTGAGCTCATGCAGAGGTCTTTAAACTTGTTGCTTCTAAGTGTTCTGCTTCTGAGGTTCCTCAGCTGAACATCAAATATGAGCCTGGGGTCCCTGCTGGCCAGCAGGAGAGAGAGACACAGATAGGAAAAAACCCACTGGGTGCCTTTGCATTGCATCTGACCACAAAGACCTACAACAGTGGTCAGCAAAATGCGGCTCTGTTGACTAATGAATTTACTGACCACTGATCTACAAGAATAATGACTTCTTTTCCTCTTCTATGGATGGCAACTTCAGTATTCACCATGGCCCATCGTTTAACATACTATCAAAGGCTGTCCTACGACACACCCCCTAACAAAACTAGGCTGTCCTGAACCCTGGGGAATAGAAGTGTCCCCAAGAAGGTTGGGAAAGCACCAAAATCTGCATGTGATGTGTGCCCAGGCTGACTTCATGGAGTTTATGTTGAGACTTAAGTTTTTACTGAGGTTGTCTAAAATGAAAACATGTCAGCAGGGCCTATGGTGGGCCCATCTGTGCTAAATGTGTCTGTGCCAGGATCAAGCGTGTTTTCTTATTGAGGAGCAGAAAATTGTTGTGAAAGTATTGAAGGCACAAGAACACAGAGAGCCAAAGAAAATTTTAAAATGCTTTTATTTTTAGTAATAAAAGCCCCCCAAAAAGAATAAGATTGCTGCTTCACTTCCACCTTCCAAATATTACTTAAATTCATCTGTTGGGCAACTTTAACCTAGAAGCACAAGGGAAAGTGGATCCAGGGAAAGATGGTCCTCACTCTGACTGGTTAAAATAGGACTCCCAGTATGCTCCTCCCTACTGCTCCCTAGGGCTTATGACTAGAGAGTTGATCCTGAGGGGCTGTAACTGCAGGCATTGCTGTGGGCTGACTGGAATGGCATAAGGAAAGTGGAAGTTATGAATGGTTTTAGAGACAAAAGTAAGTTGCTGGGGCTAGTTTGGCTTAGTAGGTTGGAGCATCGCCCCTACACCCAAAAGTTGCTGCTTTAATCCTGGTCAGGGCTCCATTGGAGTGTGTGTGCACGGGGGGAGGGGGGCAACTAATCACTCTTCCTTCTTTTTCTTCTCTCTCTAAAAGGAAAAATAAATAAATAAATAGAAAAAAAAGTAAATTGAATCCAAATATTTTAAGATTATGAGTAATTCTGTGATAAAACTTAGATTTTGTCATTTTTTTTGTGTGTGACATTGCATTAATCTGTTTTACTTTTGTAAAATGAACTTTGCATTGTAGCTAACTGTCTTAGCATGGATTCCCTGGTTGCAGATCCTGAGGTGAGCTTCTGTGCAAAAAGTGATGTAGTAGAAAGTACTCTCAGGAAACGGTTGGCAATAGACACAAATGAGTTATCAATTCAGTCCCACAGGGGACTCATGAAAATGGAGGTGTCACCTCTGTTGATTCAACCAGGGGACAGACAAGTGAAGAATTTATACTCTGGGCTGTCAGTCATGGGGTAAGGCTACCCTGGGGGAATGTCCCAAGAATTTGCTTCTTCATATGCACAAGCAAAGCAGTCTAGCAGCACAAAGGAAGCTCTATCACAAAGCAATGCAGACATTAGCTGCAGGTAGTAAATCACAGGGAAGCCACTGTGTAAGAAAATGGTAAGAGAACCAGAGGGAATATGCTTTGAGCGCTTGACAGGTATTACAATACTTTGGAAGGATTTTGTGCAACTTTCTCCCCCCCCCCCTTTTTTATTGAATTTATTAAAGTGACACTGTTAAAATTATAAGGCTTCAGATGTACAATTCCACAACACATCATCTGTACACTATATGGTGCCTGTTCATCACCCCAAATCAAGTCTCCTTCTATCAGGATCTGTGAAGCCTTAATAAGAAAATATATTTTAAAATGCCTAGAAAGTTAACTGACACAAAGTAGACATCCAACAAAGTGTAAACAGCAGTAGCAGCAGGAGTAGAGACACTGCTATGTGGAGAGCATTTAGAATAAACCATCTCATGTAAGATAAGTAAGTGCAACGACAAGATTGGCTTCAGTAAGAATGGGGAGTGGTTTGGTAAAGCTATGCATACTCAGGTAAAACATGACACCCCTGGGGCAAAATTGATGCTCACCCTATAAGCTATTAAAGTACATTGTAAAGCTACTGTAATTTAGACAGTTTAGTGTTATCGTGGGAACTGATAAATAGTTAAATGCAACACAACACATTAAAAAACAGACCAGAGGGAGGCCCTAACCGGTTTGGCTCAGTGGATAGAGCATCAGCCTGCAGACTGAAGGGTCCCAGGTTTGACTCAGGTCAAGGGCATGTACCTTAGTTGTGGGCACATCCCCAGTAGGAGGCATGCAAGAGGCAGCTGATCCATGTTTCTAAATCTCCTCCCTTTTTCTGTGTAAAAAAATCAATAAAATATATTAAGCGCGCGCGCGCGCGCACACACACACACACACACACACACACACACACACAAAAACCAGACCTGAGAATATGTAGTGATAAATCACATGATAAACAAGGCACTTTAACCTAATTAAGAAAGGATGGTATTTAATAGATAGTGTTGAGATTACTGGCAATCCCTTTGCAAGCGGAAATTAAATTTTGAGTTTTATCTCATGCAATATATGGAAATAAATCCCAAATGCAATCACAATAAAGGTATTTAAACATTAAAACAAAATATAAGAATCTTGTGATAAGGTCTTCCAGAGTTTATTGTAAAAACAGATGCCATCATCGAAATTTATGGCAGATTTGACAGCTAATTTTTTAGACCAACGACAAAGTAACATATTGAGATAAAGTATTTGAAGTATATGTAGTAGAAGGAGGATTAATATCCAATAGGCACAATACATTCTCAGTAACAAAATGAGAAAAAAATTAATAGATAAGAAACAGATTTATAACATAGATAAAAATTAATACACATATGCAATGTTCAAATTCTGTAGTAGTAATGAAAAAATTATGAGATATAATATTTCTACCCATCAAATAAGTAAAATAATAAGAAAGCTTGCTAAGATATGGTAGGTAGAGAATAGATACTCTCAGACACTCTTAGTGAGATTGAAAATTGGTTTGGGATTTGGGGAGACAATTTGTATTGTTTATCAAAATGTAGAGAAGTATAATCAGCAGTTCCACATGTAGGTCTATATCCTAGAAGTACACACACAGCTGTACAAATAATGCATATAGAGATATTTTATTGCAGCATTATATTCAGTAATGAGATTTGAAAATAATCTAAATATCCATTTTTTAAAATTTGCAAATCCATATGAAGAAATATAATGCAGTAGTTAATGTAATAAACAAATTTCTTCATGCTCTTAGGTAAAATGCTTTCCAAAACATACTATTAAGTATAAATAGCAACTTTTTAAAATGTTAAGTACAAAATTAGTCATTTATTAAGACACAATAAATTTGTTGACATACATAGAAACATATCTTCTGCTCAAAGCACTCAGCGAACTGTTACTGTATAGAGAAAAAAAGCACCCTAGGGTCTCAATAATTTTGCTGATTTGTGACTTTTGGTAGAATTTGATAAATAATGGATATTGGTTCAAATTTGGAAGCCAAATAATGTTTGGCCATCATGTGTTTTGTTTAAGTTGAGTAACTACTAAATTAAACTTTATGAGAAGCACATAAGAAATCAGAATTGCAGCCTCTCTTTAAAAAAATCAGATTTGGCAACAGTAGGCAGGGAGTCTGCCTGGTCTGGCATACCTTCAAGCCCATCAAAATACCTATTGACCCTTCTACTTACTTCATCTACCTGGAAATTGTAGGTTTGGGGGTTTTGTTTCTTAGGCTATTTTCACAATCACTATGTTTAATATATAAATTATTGACACCCTTCTTTGGATTATGATATACTACTAGAACGAATGATACATCTGCAACATGATGAAGTAACCTTGTCCGAGTGCTCACAAAAGGGTGTATTCTCTTTTAAGTATAATAATGGCCACAGTGCCCATCACAATGCACAGGGCACATCATGGAACATCAGTAAGAGAGAGAATAAATGAATAAATATCATAGTTCTCTACTTATTTGAGTTTCACTTTCCTTGATTTCAGTTACCTGTGGTTAACTGTGATCCAAAGATATTAAATGAAAAATTCCAGAAATAAGCAATTCACAAGTTTTAATTTGCATGCAATTGTGAGTGACATGATGAAATATCATTCTCCCTGGCCCAGGAAATGAATTATCCATCTGACAAGCATCTTCATACTCTATGCACTCCCCACCTGTTTATCACTAGTTGTCATGTGCAGTTCATTAGATTGACTGTCATGGTATTGCAGTGCTTATATTCAAGTAACACTTATTTTACTTAATGCTACATTAACATAACTTTTATTATAGTACATTGTTATACTTGCTCTATTTGTAGTTGTTGTTATCTCTTATTGTGCCTAATTAATAAATTAAACTTTATTCTAGCTATGTATGTGTAGAAAAAACATCATATATATAGGGTTTGTTTGATGATATCGGTGGTTTCTTGGAACACATCCCCCTTGGCTAAGAGGGGGCTACAATAAATGAAATCGGTATCTGTGGAAGAGAATAAAGGCAATGAGTTATGGTTGAATACAACAACTGAAGTTTTAAGAGGAAGTTAGATGTGATTAATCTTCCTTAGCTCTTGGCATGGCAACAGAAGTACTTTCAGACTAGCTTCTTAGAAAACTGTGAGTTGCTTGGCTTTTGATGTAGATCAGAACCAATTCGGTAGAATCATAAAAGTGAAAGGTACTACTTAGGTAATCAGGTTAAGTCTAAATGATTAGGGGCAAAATCCAAGTCCACCATTTGTGTTTTCAAAGATAAAATAAAGTCTGTCTTTTCTTATTCTGGAAAATGTATAGGTTTATCTTGAGAAGTAAATTCTAAATAAAGCAGTGGACTAACATTCTACAGTGTAAATGGACTCTTCAGATAAGTTGAACCTCCTGACAATAGAGTATTTCCCTTGAATTAGAATTCATTGATAACCCATTTGTCTCTTAATGTGACTTAGACATTTTCTATATGCAAGGGATATAATCGGCATAGGGAATGGATATACAAAAAATCAGGATCCGTTCACTAAAATTTCAACACTTATCTGACTGCATTTTTTAATTCAGAGATAGCAACTTAATGCATTTAATTTATATTTTAACATTTTCATTTGGTCTGTCATTGATCTTTCTGTGTTGAGCTAAATGGCCCCAGTGTACACACAGGAAGTCTTATAAGAAAGTGAAGTCTTACTTTTTAATTAGAGCAAATGTGTTAAATGGATGTAAAGTAATTTGAATACAGCAGAGACCTCTTAAATCTCTATCAATAAATCTGGAATTGCAGCAGGTCTATCTCTGCACCATAGATTTAGTTAAGTTTGAGCTTGAAATATGACAGTGAAATTAATTTGTTACTAATGCAATCAAGTGTTTCAGTAATTCATGAGAAAGTAATTTCTCAATGTACATGACTCACTTAATAATTTAAGATGTTTCAGACTTGAGAATAGAACCAATGAGCTCTTCATAGATTAAAAAATAAAGGCATACAGGACCTGTTCCAAGTATAGCATTCCTTATATTCACTTTAATAATCATGCTATTTATTTTTTGAAATAAAAATTGGGGAGGGAATTAATGGTCTGTTTCTTTGTGATGTTTCTATAGACCCCCCACAAAAATTATTATATCATATTTATTAATAATTAGCTTGGTTCTAACTACATATTAAACATTTTAGTAAAATAGTCACTATACTAGTTGGATATTCATCATATATAACAGGTTTATTACAGGTGAAGATTTATTTTGAAAAGCAATAGTAGGTGTGAAAAATCAGGATTTTAGAAATATCCATTTGGCTTTGTCTATTTTATAGGCAACATTTTTTCTAGAGAAATTTATTTAAAAATGCTGGCCAGTCTATATTGCTTGTGCTACAAAAGAGATTAAATAATTTGACGAGTTTTCTTGCCATTTAATATTCATTATATACATTTTCTTGCTAAAATACTAGTTGTCAAAGTGAAAAAGAAAAGTTCAATCCTGTAGATAATTTTTTGAGTTTATTTGAGCCAAACTGGTGACATATACCAAGGAGCAAGATCTCAAATGCTCAAAAGAATAACAGTTTGCAGCTTCTTTTGTGTATTTAATTAAGAAGGGGGATGGGAGATTATGAAGGGACATAGGAAAGATTACATGAGGACGGGAGAAAGCAAAGAGGGGATTAGCTCTCTTGGTGATGATTACAACTTATTTCACAGGTGTGTTAACCTACATGGGCAGAAACAATGGAGAGGGCTTGCTTAAGACAAAGATAAGCCTTTTACTAAAGTCCTTATAATCCTGGGGGATGACTTCCTACAATAACCTGCCCAGTTAGAAATTTATAGTCATATCACCTTATGAAATTACTTTCCAGAGAACACCTTTCTTTTTCTTTCATCCATACAGTGAAATTCATGTTTTTATCTTATTTTCATACTTCTCATTCATTACTATGTTTTCTCTCTCTCCTTAATCCAGTGTTTTAAAGAGTTCCTCCCAATACTATAAAAATGATCTTATTATTATTGTTTTTGATATCGGATGTTCAAAAGCCCTTTGAAAATGTATTGTATGTATGGGAACAAAATGTAACATTCCAAAATGGGTTTCTTTGGTATGGGGATTAATTTAAGCTTATTGCTTCCAGAAATAAAAGGCTCTTGAAGAGCTTTTTATTGCCCCTTAACTGCCTAAAAGAATTTAGATAGAGGGTTGTCCCAGGAAGGGAGCTATCACAGAGACATAACTAGGTAACTACAGTACAAAGACTAAGCTGAGTGTGGTAGGCCCAGGAACTAAGCCAAGCCTACTTGTCCAAGGCCCTCATTGTGCCTCATTTTCTCTGCAGGGCATAGCAAACATTTGTTTATTAAACATGTGTTTTCCATTTCCATGTGCATTGCCTTCCTCCACTTGAAGTCCCAGACCCCTACTCCCTTCTCCTTAGCTCAGGATGTCCTATAAGCTTCAGTTAGTGGCTGCCCTTTGGGCATCACATTATTATTAAATGTATGTGGGGGCCCTGACCAGAGTACACAGGAGGTTAAAAACCCACTCGCCATACACATGTGTGAGGACAATGAGAGCAGTAGCATCATAGATACTGTGCAGGCACACCCTACTATAACCTACTTCTGCTAATGTAGCACAGATGTTCCTATTTGGCATGAGACCTCTTTTGTTTGAGTGAGTATATAATGTGCCACTGACCAGCTGGTTATTGGCTGCTTTGTTTACAATAAAGCATAACCCACTTACCTATGGCTGCTCATGTCTTTTACCAATTCCCATTATCCAAAGAGGTCAAGCCCCTGGCAGAGAAATTTGGACCTAACAGTGTACAAAATTAAATTTAAGTTTCTCCTGGTAATCTATCTCATGTCAATTTATTTCTTATGCCAACCAGAAGAACCTAGAAGAGTAGAGAAGAAATGTTTCTTCCCTGACATGTATTAGCTAGGTTCTCTTAGCTACATGTTTATTTCTGCTCCTTAAACATCCTAAGTTTTTCCTTCATGAAAATAATGTTGGCTTTTATACAGTAGGATTTTTTGCTATTTAAGTTATATAAAACATGTGGAATTAGGCAATGCATTAGAGGGAGAAGAGAAGATTGTTTCAATTTAATCCAAGCTAAATTCCAGCTATATTATACTTCAAGACAGTAATGGTGTGGAAAACCAAGATGGCAGCATAAGGTATACACCTGTACGTGCTGCCTCTCACAACCACACCAAAACTACAACTAAAAGACAAAACAACTATCATCCAGAACCATGGGAAAGCTAGTTGAGTAGAAAAATTCTACAACTAGAAGGAAAGAAAAAAGTGCATTGAGACTAGGTAGGAAGTGCAGCGATGAGGAAAAGCAAAGGTACAGAGGTGCGCAAATCAGGCTGGCAACTAGGTGCACTGTTTTTTTTTTTTCAATAGGGAAGGATATACTGTTAGAGAGTGGGAGTTTTTGAGTACTATTCCCATTCCAGAGAGGCTGTGGACTATGCCCCAGATAGAGTTCTCAGTGCTGACACCAGGCCAGACCTTGAGATATGGTCTCATGGCCCCTTCCCAGCAAGTAGACCTTGCAAGATAGAACACTATCAGCTTTCTGAAAAACAGAATGACCCTGTGAATAACATGGTCATCAATGGCATGAACCTGACGTAGCTTAGGAAAAACTGTTTTATCTTGGTTTGATTGTTGTACAAAAACAGGATGTGGTTAATGTGCTTAAAAGTGGTCTTGCACAAAGGGTCGGGGCTGCTCTCCTGTGTGGAGGATGGCAGAGCAGTCACCAGGCCAGCTAATAAAGGCTCTCTAAATTTTAATTTGGTCCAGGCTCCAGTGATCATTCAGTCACCTCTGCTCCACAACAAAACAAGCTCCTGATTGCTCTGAACTCCAGTTTCCGGCAAGACTTTGGAGACCAGACTCCTATGGAAGAAGTGGGACATTCTGCCATTGGGTTGGAAAGTGAGGGTGGCTCTCTTGTAGAGGTGCATACAGGAACCATTGTTTACTGCACTGAGGTACGGGACACAGGAACATGGAAACGTGAAGATGTAGAGAGGGCTGACTGGCAGCCATTGCTGTTTGCCACACCCTAGTAATTCCTTGAGACCCTACCCCATCCAATTTACAAACCCACTGAACCTATGTGCAGCTGTTTTTACCTAGGAATGTCCTGCCCTTTCACAACTTAACCTAACAAACTGCAGCTGGGTCTGACGGCTCCAAAACTTCCAAACCCCAAACAAAGAGGAGAACTCTGCAGATCTCCCTGTAGCTCCTGATGGATAGCCTCAAGCAATAGCTGACTTGCCTCTCCAGGAGATCCAGGAGCCTGTGTACCTAGTGGTCAGTGTGAGATGATAGCAGATTTCAACTCCTCACATACATAAAGGACACACTCCAGACTCAGTGAGCACCAAAGCCCCACTGAAGCAAGTCCTGTCTCCAGCACAGCAGTTCTTCCACTATAGACACAGCTGATCCTCACAGCCAACTGGCCTAAAGGTCAATTCCTCTGAGTGTATCAACAGCAAACAAAGCTTAACTACAACAAGACTGTGCACCTAGCCCACAAAGAGGTGCACCAAAAGTATCTACCACAGGTTATTGAGGAGGCTGAGCCACTGAGCCCAATAGGTCACCTACCACACAAAGCCACTCCAATAACACAGGGAAGCAGCCAAATTGTGGAGACAAAGAAACATGTCATGAAGGAAATAAATGAAGGAAAGCAAACTACTGGATAAAGAGTTCAAAACCAGTTATAATATTACTCAAGAATCTTCTAGAAATCTCTGAGAAACTTAGTGAGACTTTCAAGGATCTTAATGAGAATGCCAAAAAAATGGAAAAGGACCAGTCAGAAATTAAGCATATACTGACCGAAATAAATAATATACAGAAATTCAACAGTAGACTAGAGGACCCCAAGAATCAAACCAAAGATTTAAAATATGAGGAAGCAAAAAACACCCAACCAGAGAGACAAAAAGAAAAAAATAATCTAAAAATGTGAAGGTAGTTTAAGGAGCCTCTGGGACAACTTTAAGTGTACCAACATCGGAATTATTGAGGTGCCAGAAGAAAGAGAGCAAAATATCGAAAACCTATTAAGAAGAAATAATGACAGAAAACTTTCCCTACCTGGTGAAAGAAATAGATGTACAAGCCCAGGATGTGCAGAGAACCCCAAACAAGAGGAATCCAAAGAAGACCACACCAAGACACATCATAATTAAAATGCCAAGGGCAAAAGAAAAAGGAGTACACATATGACTGTCACCTGATTTCTCAACAGAAACTATGCAGGCCAGATGGGAGTGGCAAGAAATATTCAAAGTGATGAATAGCAAGAACCTACAACTAAGATTATTCTACCTAGTGAAGCTATAATTCAGAATTGAAGGTCAGATAAAGAGCTTCACAGATAAGAAAAAGCTAAAGGAGTTAATTACCACCAAACCAGGATTATATCAAATGCTAAAGGGTATTCTTTAAGAAGAGGAAGAAGAAGAAAAAGGTAAAGATAAAAATTATTAACAACAAAGTGACAACAAATACATATCAACAACTGAATCTAAAAATCAAGTAAATAAAGAATCCGATGAATAGTATAAACTGGTGAATATAATAGAATCAGGAGCATAGAATGGGAGTGGACTGAAAATTCTCAGAGGGAAGGGGATGTGAGAGATGCAGGAAGAGATTGGACAAAAATCTTACACCTATGGATGAGGACAGTGGTGGAGGGTAAGGGCATGGGGCGACGGCGGCAGGAGTGTATTGGGAGGAGTGGAGCTATGGGGGGGGAAAGAGGAACATCTCTAATAATCTGAACAATAAAGATTTATTTTTAAAAAAAGATACAGTAACAATTTTAATTAAAAGGGGGCTAGGTAGCATATCTGCCAAGTTGAAGTGGGGAGGGTGATGGAGAATGGCTACATGGCAGGCCTGATAAATTCACTGACAGAAAGTACCAAACTGGATAATCTGATTATAAATAATTCCTCAATGGAAAGGTTGTGTGGATAGTCATGTTCCAGGCCTATAGCACGTCAGTAAAAAGTTAATCTTTACCTTAATTGATCCCTCTCCTTTGTCCTATGTAGATAGAATTATATTTGAAATGAAAAAGAGTGATCTTCATCTGGCCGGCGTGGCTCGGTGATTGAGCATCAATCTATGAACCAGGAGGTAACAGTTCGATTCCTAGTCAAGGGCACATGCCCAGATTGTGGGCTCAATCCCCAGTGGGGGATGGGCAGGAGGCAGGCAATCAATGATTCTCTTCCATCCTTGATGTTTTTATCTCTCTTTCCCTCTCCCTTCCTCTCGGAAATCAATAAAAACATACATTAAAAAAAAAAGAAAAATACAAACAGTGCTCTTCTTTTCCAGACCCTCAGAATTGTACGTGCAACAACCCTCACAGGCACAAAAACTCCTCATTGTTATCTTGTTGCCAATATACCACCTCTATTTCTGTAAATGCTAACTATCCTATATCCACCAGGATATGGGACAGATTTGGTTGTTTTTGTTTGTTTGTTTTGTTTTGTGTGTTTTTTGTTTGCTTGTTTGCTCTAGGTTACCGGTTTTATTTCAATAGCCACCTTTCTCCTAGACATGAACATTAGCAAAACCTGAGTCAGACACGCCCTGTCAGGGCCAATTTTCTTCTTTGAAGGGTCTTCTCAGCAGCCAGTTACCACATGAAGCTTTTTAACAGTTTCAAAGGTTTTCCTTATTTTAAAACAGCTACAACAACAAAAAATCTACATAAATCTCCATTTTACTTTTTTATCCTATCCTAGAGATTTCCCCACTTTGTTTTCTCCCACCTCCTTAATCTGCCACCAATATATTTCATGCAACCTTCCTTACATTTTCCCCTTTGATTCTAAATGTATATATAAAAAGAACTGCAAATATGCCATTCTCCAGAGTATTTTCTCAGTCCACACAGATCTTGCTTCTGAGCATGTCCTCAGATTTTTGACTCAGCTAAACTCTTACCAACTTTTTCTGTAGGTTTGAATGTTCTTTCATGACAACTGGATTACACGAGGTACATAAAAGGCATCCGGTTACCCGGGAGAACCTTGACATGTGGAGTTTTGGTGCCATTAGTGCACTTCCTATCAACCAAAAAAAGTTTATGCTGTAATGAAAAATAAAAAGCACTTCTCTGAGCAAAAAGAGCTGTCATCTGGGGGATGCAGATTCAAGTGGCAACTCAAACTATGTTCTGCCAAGAGAAAATAGAAGTGATCTTTTATAAAAAAAGTTTTTCAACCAGGTCCATGCATGCAAAAGAGGAATTTAAATCTGAGGAGTGTGGCCAAAACCTGTTTGGCTCAGTGGATAGAGTGTTGACCTGCAGACTGAAAGGTATCAGGCTCAATTCCGATCAAGGTCATGTACTTTGGCTGCGGGCATATCCCCAGTAGGGAGTGTGCAAGAGGCAGCTGATCTATTTTTCTCTCTCATCTATGTTTCTAACTTTCTATCCCACTCCCTGCCTTTCTGTGAAAAATCAATAAAATATATTTTTTTAAAATCTGAAGAGTGTGAAATGGTCGATCTAGATGCGAGTGAGGGGTACAACCTGTATAGTTCTTATTGATCAGGCAGGTCTATTGGTAAGTGCCATATGGTGATGATGGAATAAGGAACTTCCTTGCAGGGTTGACTCAGAGAAAACAGGCAGGGAAGAGGGCAGGAGGTTGAAAGTTCAATCTGGTGCTTCCTGTTAGCAAATGGCTGCTAAACTCTAGTTTTGAATTTAGGCCCAGTTAACTACAGGGAGTTCATCTTGACAAACAAATTCCTTCTTGGGGTTCACACATATTTTCTTAATCTAGTCTGGGCTCAAGATCAAAAATAGCTTTCACATAACATCCACAGGAATTCGAAGCAGCCCTCTGAATGATCTTTCTGTATCTCTGGAACATTATCTTGTTTCTTGTGGTATTGCCTGTAGTTCCATTGCATTACCTTGTCTTACCTAGAGTTCTTACTTAACATGCCTGTTACCAGGACCCCATTAATCAGTCATCCATGTCCATGTTTAGGCCTGAGAACCTAAATTTTAACAAGATTCTCCTGTTATTCTTAGACACTAATTTTGTAACCACATAGAAACTGTGTTTCTTTAAATTGACCTTTTCTCCTTTCTGTCCTTTTGATTCAAACTGGCCTTATCCAGCACCTGACCCACCTGCTTCCTTCTCCCTTGCACGACCACTCCCTTAATTGTTAAGCCCTTAGGACAGTGAGGGTCAGATCAGCATCAAATAATCTTAGAAACAATGTTGTGAGTCTGCTGATCACAGAAACAGTGCAGTCAAACCAATATGGCAGCAGTTAGATGGGAATGAGCAGAGTAAGAACAATAGTCCAGGAACAGATGGTCACACAAGTGGAAAGCCAGGAGTGCCTAGAAACAAACAATAGTAGGGTGGGACCTCAGCCCCATTGTGACATTTTCCTCCCCTAGCACATCCCTGGTAATTCAGTTTATATCCTCTGACCTTTCATATTGTGTGGGTCATGTGGTTTGGACCCTCTACTGGTCTTTCCTCCCCTGGCATGTCACAAGTCATGTGGTAGACTCTTTAGAGGAGAAGGGAGCTGAGAATAGCCTCGAATGACTCCCCTGCATGACCACTCTCCCTTAACTATTAAGCCCTCAAGGACAGTGAGGTTCTTAACCACATCAAATAATTTTAAGAATAAAGCCTCTAGTCCTTGACTATAGAGACAAGAGTTTTGGCCAAACTAGAGCTAATATCTAGGCTTCAATTGTGTTTTAACTCTAGGACCAGAAAAGCAACAAAACCAGGAGGGGCAGTGCCATGGCTGATATCAGGACCAGCTGCAATGCCCTGACCCTGGCCAATCAATAGAGACCATGACCTTCAAAGGGCACACCTGGAAAGCTGATTAATATTTTATTGAGATCATCCCTAAACTCTCCAGATAAAAACCCTGAAGATGAAGAACCCAGTGCAGCTCTCTCTATCTCTTGAGCACACCCATGCTTTTCCTCCCCCTTTTTTTCCCTAAAGGCTGATAACTTTGTTTTCTTTCTCCTAAGTGCCAACAACCCTTAGCTTGCCTCTGTACTTGTTTTCTGAGCCCTTGGGTTCCAGCTAGCTCACTTCTTCCATGGCTCACTTCTTTTACTTCTGTGACTTTCTTTAGTTTTGACGCGGAATTCTTAGCCAAAACTGAAGGACTAAGATCTAACATCTGGTGCTGTTCTCCATTAACAAAACTAGAGATAATTAAACCTCGGTTGTGATTCAGCTCCAGAACCAGAAAAGGAGCAAAACCAGATAAAGAAATTCCTTGGCCAAGTGGAGACCAAGACCTTGATCACAACTGCTTCCTTAATCACTATGATTCATTTATCCCAATATAATCCATCCCAGGAAAGTCACCAGGGAGCCAAGTCTGAGCATTAGCTCATCTGTCTCTGGGTAAGGAGCATTTCCTAAAAATAAATGCTTTCTTTTTATTTATTTATTTTTGATTTATAAATCCTTACTTTTTTGATACAAGCTCTTGTTCCTGTTTTATTGGATTCTGGTGCATGCAGGCAAACAAACCTCTTTACTCTGGTAACAATTTTTAGAAACACTTGATAAAATCCTCTCTGGTAACTAAAATCTTTTCAGCAAATTTTAAAGCTTTGAGTTAGGATTTGAGTCAGAGGAATTGGAGATAAATCTTCAGGTAGGTCAATGCTTTTTTTCCCCACATTTTATTGGTGTAATGAGAAATTGATGATGTCAATTTTATTGAGACATTTCAATACTCTGTATCCTAAAAAAATGACAATACTATCTAACAGAGTGAAATGCTTAGGCTCTCTGATTTTTTCTTGTTCAAGCTTGTGTTTTTCCCATGGTCTTTAGGCTAATACCTCCTGCTTTGTCTTTTACATTAGATATGATAATCACTAGAGGAATTCTGATAGTGGCTTAAGTTTTACAAAAACAGCACCTCCCATTTGCCCTTCCTTTGATATAAAAAATACACTGAACTCTACTTTCTTAAGATGTATTTGAAGAACCACTAAAGCTCCCATCTCCTTGGTTGGTGTCTTCTCAAATCAATAAACCTCTCCTTAATCCAAATTCTGACATTTTGAGTTTTGACCTTTCAGAGAGTCAGGCACACTGACTTTGGACCAGTCACATTACACAAAGTCTATGTGTCTAAATAAAAAAAAAACATCTATGGGTAAAACATAAAGATGTTTAATTTTTGACTATCTCTCTAGGTTCACAATGTCCTATTACTCAAGGGATCTGCTGCATCATTCATACACATGTCAAGATAATAAACTTCCAAATTTGCACAAATTTTCATGAGTTTATTTGAGTCAAATGGAGGACAACTGCCAGGAATCAAAATTTCAAGTGATTGAGAAGATGCACCAGAGAATGGTGGTTTTGTGCCTTATTTTACATGTTACAATCAAAGAAAAAGGTGAAAGAAGGTTATATGAAATCCATTGGAAATAGATTAGGGAGTTGGGAGAAAGCAAAGTGGGGGAATCAATGGGGTTGGATAAAAAATAAACTGAATAGACATGCTATTTTTATATATAGGTAGGAACAGTTTAGTTAACAGTTAAAAATTAACATGATAACAATAATGAGGGTTTCTGTGATCTCTGCTTTGATACAGTGATTGTGCCCTAAATGATGTGGATTAGTGGTTAGAGCATTGGTTAGAGCACTCACTGAGTGGTCATAGATTTGATTACTGATCAAGGGCATATACCTGATTTTTGATCCTCACCGCAGTCAGGGTGCCTATGGGAAGCAACCAATTGATGTGTCTCTCACATCATTGGTTCTTTCTCTCTTACCCCCTCCCTCACTTCTACTCACTCTAAAAAAAATAAATAAATGGAAAAAAAAATATCCTTGGGTGAGAAAAAAAAATAAATACATAAAATTAAAATTTAAGTAACACACATACAAATTTTAACATAATACCTAACTGATAAATCAACACTCGGTAATGTGGACAAAAATGGACTACAAGCTCAGGGGAGGCCTGGATGGCTACCTTACAACTAGTGACCTAAAGTAAATATATAGGATGCTCTGAAATTAAATTTTCTAAATAAAAGCATAGCCATAGTGGGTAGTTATGTTCTAGGCCTGTATCCTCCTTGAAGAAGGTCAATCTTTATCTAACTGAGCTAGTCTATTGTCTTTTTGCATCTATAACATACCTTTGGAATGTCAGGGTAATATCTTTTTTTTTTTCTGACTCACTGCACCAGAGCAGAGACCACAACCACAAAACCCCTAACTGTTATTGCTATCATGTTAATTGTTAACTGCTAACTATCCTATACCCACAAATATAAAAGATGTATATATCTATTTATTTTATTTTTTATTCAATCCCACAGATTTCCCTATTTTGCTTTATTCTACCTCACTAATCTATCACCATGGATTGCATGTTACATTTACACCACATAATTTGATTATGAATTAAAATTAAGTGCAATATTTCCATTCTCTGGAGCATTTTCTCGGTGAGATTTTGCTTCCCAACAGTGTTTTCAGTTTAGCTAAAAAAAATTCATTAAAAAAATCTCAACAGGTTTAAACATGTCATATGTTGACAATATAAAAATATTATAATTGTTTTAATTAGTATTAGAGTAATATAGTAAGAGTAATTTGTTCTCTACTTAATCCAAAAATCAGGTTAGGTTGGTTTATTCATTAGTCTTACTGTTATAGATATCTAAATAATTACAACACCAAGTTTTTTTTTTAAAAAAAACGGACTGTATGTCTTCTTTACACATTTGAGTTTGATTAAGCTAAGAAATGATTCATCATGGGTAGAATGCTGCACAGTAATGCAAGTTAATTTAAAAACTAATCTCATATATATTTTAATTGAAGGAAAAAATGATATTACAGAATTATGTGTCATTTTCTGCACTTTTCTTGGAAGTCACTTTGATGTGGGGCATGATCAGATTATTTTCAGAGGGCAGGCCAAACAAATTTCCAGTAAGCTAAGCTGTCGGCCTGGAATTTTATAAGATTATGCATTTTTAAAAGCTGGAAGATTCTTAGAAATCCATCAGTATGGATTGTTTCTTAGACTAATTTGGGAAACTTAACGTTTCTACGAGAGTCAAAACACAAATTAGCATATTTAAGTTGCTGAAATATTATATCATAAGGAAGTATATTCAACATTATTTCCTCAATGCTTTCTACATTTAACTGCAACTCCATACATCCCTTATTAATTTATTTATTTTTACAAAACACTTATTAACATATTGAAAAATAAATTAATCTTGGGTAACAATCTCTTTTAAAGAGAAGAAACTGAGGACTTGTGAAATTATGAGATTTATAGAAGAGAACGATATGAAGGTGCCATGTGTATGTTTGTAACAGAGTGAATTGCTGGGCTCTGACTCCAAGTCTGCTTTGTTTAATAGCTTCTGCTTAGTCTTGTGTATCGACACCCTAATACCAGAAAGTGTCTCTCCTGAGGAGATACAAGATGTGAGTATTGTTTATCAAAGATTTGCCTGATCCTCCAGTTCAAACTCAGATCAACTAGGTCGAGGAAAGGCAGGGGAAGAGATACCTGTGAGAACAAATTCCTAAAAGGGCAGAGAAAGGGCATTTATAAACATACTAAAGGCCTGGTGCATGAAATTCATGTACGGGGTGGTAGGGGGGCAGGGGTGTCCCTCAGTCCAACCTGAACTCTCTCCAATCTGGGACTCTTGAGGGTATGTGCCAGTGCCAGCAGTCAGACATCCCTCTCACAATCCAGGACTGCTGGCTTCCAGCCACTTGCCTGCTGGCCAGCTTGATCACTCCCTAACCACTCCCTTGCCAGCCTGACTGACGCCTAACTGCTCCCCTGTCAACCTGGTCACTCCTAAGTGCCCTCCCCTGACAATCTGGTCACCCCTAAGTGCCCTCCCCTGCTGGCCTGATTGCCCCTAACAGCCTCTGCCTTGGCCCCCACCACCATGGCTTTGTGCAGAAGGATGTCCAGATGGATGTCCAAAAGATGTCTGGTCTATTTAGCATATTACCATTTTATTAGTATAGATAACATATATGCCTCTAAAAAGTTATATTATTTTACACACTTTAAATTATACAGTACATATTCAACCTCTTTTAGCCTATTTTTTTCTAAATATATCTTATTGATTTTTTTTCACAGAGAGGAAGGTAGAGGAATAGAGAGTTAGAAACAGTGATGAGAGAGAAACATCGATCAGCTGCCTCCTGCACACCCCCCACTGAGGATGTGCCCGCAACCAAGGTACATACCCTTGACTGGAATCCAATGTGGGACCCTTCATTCTGCAGGCTGATGCTCTATTCACTGAGTCAAACTGGTTAGCCCCCAGCAAACCCCCCAGCAATTTCTCCTTTTTTTCTTTTTAGATTATCCACATTTGTAGAGACTGTCCTGGAGGGTGCAGAGACTAGGTCAGTGGTTGGCAAACTGCGGCTCGTGAACCACATGTGGTTCTTTGGCCCCTTGAGTGTGGCTCTTCCAAAAAATACCATCGCCTGAGCAAGTCTATTTTGAAGAAGTGGCGTAAGAAGAAGTTTAAGTTTAAAAAAATTTGGCTCTCAAAAGAAATTTCAATCATTGTACTGTTGATATTTGGCTCTGTTGACTAATGAGTTTGCTGACCACTGGGCTAGATAATGGAGACAAAGACAGGATTTGGACCACAGGAGCCACCTTATCCACCTGTCCTCTCTCAGCCCTTCTCCTTCAGGCTGGAGAAGGCAGGGCCGGAGGCCTCTGGCAGCACTGCGCTTTGGAATAGGCTGCGGTTTGCAGGGCTAGCTCTTTGGACACCGGAAATGCTGCAGTGTCTCCCTCTCCCAAGCCACAAACATGGCAGTGGACTTGGTGATGGAACTGCTATTTTTAGATACTTTTAAACACCCCAGCGCTGAGGTAAGACTTTGCTTCTTGATTCTGCCTCTGCTTCTCAACTGTGGGATATGTACAAAAAAGACCATAGGCGTGCTTAGACTTTCCTCCCTGCTGGTGGCCTTAAATTCTGCTCATACACACCCCCTCGCCCCAGCTGGGTGTGGGCGCCATGTCTGCAGGAGAGCATCGGTGGCCAGGACATTTTTGTGTATTACCTTAAACTCCTGCGTCTTTGGCTGAGTTGGCGGTTTTGCTTGCTTTGCTCCCCTGCCTCCTTACCCACGTGAGCTTTGCGCTTTGAAAATAGCTTGGTTCTCAGGCTGAGCTCAGGTGGTCTTTGGGAGGGCCCCAGACTGCCTGTGTTTGACAGCAGTTCCGGAGACCGGGAAGGTCACGATGGCTTGGTGGTTCCTAAATCCCTCCTCTCAGGTCCCTTTTCTAATGGGAGTTAGGTTGCCCAGATGTGACACTCATTCGGTTTAGGATTCACCCATTAGGACATGACATAGTTACAAGGAACAGCTTTTTCGTGGAGGACACCTGCCAGGAGGGGAATGAGCGGTGAAAGGAACCCATCCCGGATTTGGAACCCGCAGACAGGGACCCTCGCTCACTCACCACATGTCTCCCTACCGCACTCCCTGAATGTCTCCCTCAGTGGCAGCCTGGGCATGTAGGAAGCCAAGCCTGCTCCACTGGCTTCCTGGCTCTGGTGGATGCTGCCATCTTTGTGGCTATGGGGTCCACCATTTTTGTTGTGGGGTAACGGTTAATTTATATATTACCCTTTTATTAGATAGGATAAATAACCTTTTTTGAAAAGAAAAATGGGCACCGTAGGAAAATAGGATCTGGGGAGTTTCATGACACTCTTTGTTTGGGTGTAGTACTGACCTCTTATCTTAAAGAAGAGAATTTCTGGGGAGCAGACTGGATAACAACTGAGTTCTTTTGGGAGGTTCTGCTTTTATGCAGGTAAGGAATTTCAGAGTCTCAAATCTCTTCTGCTCAAAATACTCCTATGCCGAAGTGGAATATTTTGATATGGCATGTCTCTGTTCTGCTTCAGAAGTCTTAGTAAATTTGTAATATAATTGATATATTTGTGACAGCATGGAATGATTTTGAAGACAGTATGCTAAGTAAAATAAGTCAGAAAAATAAATAATGAATAATGTCTTTCTTATTTTATTTTTTTAATCTTTATTGTTCAGTTTATTAATTACATTGTTCCCCCTTTTTTAATCCCCCTATACCTCTCCTCCACCCTGTACCCATCCCACCCTCTGCCCTCACATCCCCCTCTCCACTGTCCTCTCCCATTGTTGCAAGATTTTTGTCCTGTCTCTTGCTGCACTTCCCACACCCCTTTTCTCCCCAAGGATTGTCTGTCCATTCCCTCTCTATGTCCATGATTCTGTTATATTCACCAGTTTATCCTGTTAATCAGATAATTAATTCACTTGATTTTTAGATTCATTTGTTGATAGATGTATATTTGTTGCTCATAATTTATATTTTTATCTTTTTCTTCTTCCTCTTCTTAAAGAATATCTTTCAGCATTTCATATAATATTGGTTTGGTGGTGATGAACTCCTTTAGCTTTTTCTTATCTGCAAAGCACTTTATCTGATCTTCAATTCTGAATGATAGCTTTGCCGGATATAGTAATCTTGGTTGTAGATTCTTGCTTTTCATCACTTTGAATATTTCTTGCCACTCCTGTCTGGCCTGCATCATTTCTGTTGAGAAATCCGCTGACAATTGTATGGGTGCTCCCTTAAAGGTAACTAACTGTTTATCTCTTGTTGCTTTTAATATTCTCTCTTTATCTTTTGCTCTTGGCATTTTAATTATGATGTGTCTCGGTGTGATCCTCTGTGGATTCCTATATTTGGGGGATCTGTGTACTTCTTGGGCTTTTAAGTCAGTTTCTTTCACCAGGTGGGGGAAGTTTTAAGTCACTATTTCTTCAAGTAAGTTTTCATTACCTTGCTCTCTCTGTTTTTCTGGCACTCCCATAATTTGGATGTTGGCATTCTTGAGGTTGTCCCAGAGGCCCCTTACACTATCTTCAATTATCTGGATTCTTTTTGTTTCTTGCTTTTACAGCCGAGTGGATTTTGCTTCTTTGTATTTCAAATCTTTGACTTGGTTCTTGTGGCCCTCTGGACTGCTTTTAGGACTTTGTGTAATATTTTTTATTTCAGTCAGTGTATGCTTGATTTCTAGTTGGTCCTTTTTCATATCCTTGAGGGTCTCATTCATATCCTGGTAGGTCTTGTTCATTTCCTTGTAGGTCTCATTCATTTCCTTGTAGGTCTCATTCATTTCCTCCTTGTTCTTGTTCATTTCCTCGTAGGTCTTGTTCATTTCCTCGTAGTTCTCATTAAGTTCATCGTCCTTTTCTAGGAGCCTCTTGAAAAACCTTATAACCGTGGTTTTGAACTCTATGCCTAGTCGTCTTTTTTCCTCCATTTCTTTCACACCTGATTTCTTTCCATGTCTCTGCATGGTGGCTGCTTTATGTGGTAGATGTCCTCTAAGGGACAGTGGCTCAGCCTCCCCAGTTACCTGAGGTGGATACTCTTACTGCAATCCTTTATGGGTTGTACAGTATTTTTGAATTTAAGCCCAGCTTGTTGTTGTTAGCCCTATGAGGGTTTGACCTTTAGGCCAATTGGCCGTGCAGGGAAACTGTGTTCAGGTTGGATGGGCGGAGTCTCTGAGCTGAGCAGGTAGTGTCAGAGTCAGCTATGTCCTATGTGGTGCAAGGGTCTCTGTGTTGGGTGGTAATGGCTGTAGGCATCTACAATAGAAAGCCACCGCTGGTCTCTACGTCTTGCCAGACAAATCTGCCTCTCCCCAAATGAGTCTGCACACCCAAAGTCTTGCCCAGGCTTGTAAAACAAAGCAGTCCGGTAGTCTCCTGAACCAGGGGGCAAGTCACCAGGGAGCAAGTTGTGCGTCTGTGCTGTCACACACTTTATGCGTGCAAACTGCTCTTCCAAGCTATGTGGACTCTCCTCAGACTAGGAGACCTCTGCCGTACCCTGCTTTTAGGGTGCATACCCTGGACCTCGGACCTCACCTGGCACTGGGGAATCTGTGCAGTAAGACGTCTCCGCCCTCCCCGTTGGAGAAATCCAGCCAGGGTTGCTGTTGCCAGCCCTACAGCCTGCGTGCACCCCATGGCTCCAAACCTCTGGCTCCGCGTGTATCTTCAACACTGCACTCCTCCACTCTTCTGAGTCTCAGTGTCCCACCTTTACTTTTATTTGTGGAATTTTCACTCAGCCAGCTTTCCAGTGACTCTGGATGATGTTTGTCTTATTGTTATGTTGTAGTTTTGGAATTGTTGCGCGGGGCAGCACAATAGGTATTTACCTATGCTGCCATCTTGGTTCCTCCTCCTGTCTTTGTTATTTTAAACACACACACATACACACACACAGAGACACACACACAAGTTCATAGATACAGAAAACAAATTATGGTTGCAAGATTTGAGGGTTGGGAAGTGGGACAAATGGGTGAAGGGAATCAAAGGTACAAACTTCCAGTTATAACATAAATAACATTCAGGGATGTTATTGATGCCAATAGTTAATAATTCTGTTTTATACATTTGAAAGTTGCTAAGAGAGTAGATTTTGGATGTCCTCATTATAAGTACTTTTTTTTGGTAAATTTTTTAATGTTAATAAATATTTGTTAATTACTTGGTTAATTATGAAACAGCCTGGTAGACATTGCTAAACAGACTTTTAAAGTTTTAGTTCTAAGAATACTAAAGAACTATTATTTTTACAGTATGTTTTTATTGATTTTTTAGTGATAAATTAAATGAGAGAGATAGAGAGAGAGATATTTTGATGAGAGAGAAACATCATAGATTGGCTGCTTCCTATATGCTCCCTTCTGGGTATTGAACCTGCAGCCTGGGCATTTGCCCTGACTGGGAATCAAAGCACAATTTCTTGGTTCCTGGCTCAATGCCCAACCACTGAGCCACATCAGCCAGGCTAAATGACTGTTATTTTATTTATTATTTATTTATTATTTTATTGCTTTAGGTATTACAAATAGTATTACATATGTCTTTTTTCTCCATTGACCTTTCGCTGGCTCCCTACCCCCCAGCACTTGCCCTCCCACTCTCTGCCCCTCCAGTGCCTTGTGTCTGTTGGTTGTGCTTATATGCTTGCATACAAGTCCCTCAGTTGATCTCTTAACCCCCCCAAACTGTTCCCTACCTTCCCACTATAGTTTGACAGTATGTTCGATACTTCTTTGCCTCTGTCTATTTTTAAAGAACTATTATTTTAACTCACCAAATTCTCTTTCTTGAAGGAAAAAAAATTCATTAAATCTTTGGAGTCAGTTGTAAATTACATTTTTGTGTCTTTGATCTGGGTTTCAAGTAGTCTATTTTGCAGGTGGATAGCAGGTGCTTCTGTCCTTTGTATATGTGTAAGTACACGCTGTTTGTCTTTATATTTATTGCTGAAGTTGGTGTCAAAAGAATGTTGTTCCATTCTAGTCCATGCTTGGGGTTTACTATTGTAAATTAATCTTGTCATAGTAGAGGTTATTTAAAAGCCAACTGAGTGAATTTTCAAAACCTCTTTCATATGGCCATATGTATAGAAAATTGAATCCCATGTAGCCATCAGATAGTATATTAACTACAGAACGTATTTGTGAGGTAATTTTGTTTGTAACTACTCTGAGTTTCTAGATCTAAGATCTTATCTTGTCAAAAATCCATAGAAGACCAAATGGTCCAGTAAATTTTATCTATTTTTTTTTAAAGACCAAGGTGTGCTTGTTTTTTATTAACCAAGTATGTAGTCCTTAGTGGGAGTTGAAGAGAATCACAGTACACTGTATGAGAGAAATCATCATTACTTTCTGACTCACTGAGTGCTAGAGAGGAAACCTATATAGAGTGAAAATACATAGGCCTTGGGATCTGGCTTAATGGAATTTATATTAGACTAGCTGTATGCAAAATGGCCATTGATGTAATTGAAGCCAAGGGACAGATTGTTCTGTTCTCATATAGTTCTGTGTGATCATATAGTTTTGATCAGTTGCTAAATTTGTCTAGAGGACAAGGAATATATCTGTCAACATATTACTTTGAATAGAAAAAAATACTTAACTGTTTTGAATATTGGTGATGAGAGTTGTATTGCAATTAAAATACACTTCAAGAAAATATTATGTATGAATGAATCTGTTTTGTTCTTACCAAAGGGAAAGTTTTTACCAGTTCTTTAGACAAATCACATGGACTACTTCCATCTGCATCACAAACACCATGGCCAGGTGGGGCAGCAGTAGTTCTTTCCTTTTCCACTCTCAAGAAAATATGCCTACTCACCTGAAACCTCATGTTGTTCATGTTGTTCCAGGATTCTTTTCCCAGCCTTACAAAGGGTTCAGCATTCTGGAGACAGGGGATGCACGTAGATGATTAAGAGAGTCCGAATACAAAATATAATTTTGAAAAGCATTAGGGGTCAGAGGAGCTCCAGCTAAAAAGACTGAAGATTACCCTCCTTGACCCAGGACCATGAGGTTTTATTCAACACAATTTTTCCTAAGCCAAGGTAGAGATATATACTTCAAAGGGTAAGGTTTCAAAGGGTAGGGTACAGAAGCATTATCAGTTTGGGGAATAGCCTTACAACTGTTCAGGTGTTTGGCCAACAGGAGGCAATAAAATGCCCT
Source organism: Antrozous pallidus (assembly GCA_027563665.1). Taxonomy (NCBI): domain Eukaryota; kingdom Metazoa; phylum Chordata; class Mammalia; order Chiroptera; family Vespertilionidae; genus Antrozous; species Antrozous pallidus. The sequence goes on from CM050508.1 coordinate 77,454,730, forward strand.
GAGCTGTCTGGCAGCAGACAATCCTATTCAGGTTTGGGGTAAGTGCCATTTAGCTGTTCCAACAGGTAAAATACATATGTGGCTCACCCTTTTGAACTGCCCAAGTCCCATTAACCTTTTGATGGAACTTTTGTAATTATTACATGCTGAAATTGATTCCCAGCAATGTTGACCAATGTCACCCTAATATATTTCATTTAAATAAAAAGGAAAAGAAAATATGCCTATTGCTGGTTCTGATTGCCTTCTGCCCAATTAAAGATAAAAGGGGGTAGTGAACACAGAAGTTTTCACCATATAATTGAACCTATACATACCATAGAGATAAAAGCTTATGCTGAGTACAGCTTCCCTATGATAAATTTCACCTGACTTGGTCTCTCAGCTTTATTCATCTATTGTCTACCCAAGCCTTTAATCTTGTTGGCCTATCATATTCTTGCACCTGTACTTCTGCTGTCTTCCAGAATCAATAACCTGACTTAAGTGAAGCCTGCTGTCAAAAAGTAAGCTTCTCTAAAAATTAAAAATTAAATGTTTAAAAATAAAAAGAATAAGCTTCTCTACCCACGTCAGTCATAGGACATAGAAATAATTGATGACTTACCTCAGAGTTCAAGGTTAGTAAGGTCCAAAAGGGTTGGCATGTGAGGATATTCTAAAGAGAACTTAATTATGTGTAAGTAGGAGTGACAGCAAGATTGTTTAAGGAACAAGAAGATACATGTTAAAAATGCCTGAGTCGAGAGTCTTCTTTATATTTCCTTGAAATCATTTTTCCCCCCTGCACACCACATAAATTTTTCTCACTCAAGCCAAACCAAAGGTATTCTCAATTCAACATCTCTCAATTAAATCTTATAATTCCTACTGTCATGTTACACCGGTAAACACAAAGAGGAGTACAGCATTGTAGAAGTTATAGTACAAGGAACAGTGAACTTAACTGATTATCTTAATTTTATAAATTTGGTAAATACATATGACCATATGAGCAGAATGTTATGCCCATTCCAAATTCCAGAAAAGACTATATACAATAAACTTTCATTTTTAATCTTAATCTTTCATTTTAAAACTTTCATTTTTATGCCTGAGTCAAGAGTCTTCTTTATATTTCCTTGAAATCATTTTTCCCCCCTGCACACCACATAAATTTTTCTCACTCAAGCCAAACCAAAGGTATTCTCAATTCAACATCTCTTAATTAAATGACTTGATTTCTGATCAATGATTTTTACTTCAGTTAAAGTTTACCACAGAAGGTTTCAAACTAGATAGGTGACTGCTTGGTTCTAATTAATTTTAATAAGCACTAAAAAATTAGACTTTATCAGAGCAGCTTGATGTAAAACAGTATTTCCCAGTGAATTTCCTTGTTCCATGTACATCAGAATAACTTGAGGTCCTCGGTTTGGAATGAGGCTTAGAAATTTTCTTTTTATGAGGGAAGTATCAGCTACTTTGCCCACTAATGTCTGTGACCAATCTGTATAAAAAGTCTAATAAGTACTATAAAAATATAGATCTGAATTAAACATTGGTATGTGGTGCAGAACAAGTCACCTCAATACTCGCCTCTGTAGTGTGCAGGTTATTTTTAACTAAAGGCAATTTTAGCTTCAAGCTCAGGGTAAACTTCCGTCACGCCCACCCTCAACTACCCAGAAGAATTTGAAGCTTTGCCCATAATAAGCTATTAGCAGAGATAACTTCCATTGAATTATCTATAGGGCAAACTTCTATTTACCAAGCCTCTGCTCTTACATCTTGCAAAGACTTTCTGAAGCCCCCCCCCCCCCCCCAGGTGCATTACCTCATCCCTAGTTCAGGAAGTCTTACATATCCACTAGAGGCCCAGTGCACAAAATTTGTGCATGGTAAGGTCCTTAGGCCTGGCCGGTGATCAGGGCCAATTGGGGCATTCGGCTGCTGGCCAGGGCCTTCCTTCATTTCATACCAGGACCCCCAGTTCATGAGCAATGAAACTCCCAGACTCCCGGTCAAACTCCTGAGGGGACACTTTGCATATTAGCATTTTCTATATATACAAGAGGCCTGGTGCACGAAATTCATGCAAGAGTAGGCCTTCCTTCGCCCAGCTGCAGCACCAGCTTCCCTCTGGCACCCAGGACCTGGGCTTCCCTCCATCCTCTGGCAGGCATCTGGGACCAGCCTTCCCTCACAGCCCTGGTTTCGTCCAGAAGGACAGAAGGATGTCCAGAAGGATGTCTGGTCTAATTAGCTATGCTTTTATTATTATAGATTATTATAGATTGATGTTCCCTTCCTATCCCTAGCTTAGGATGTCTTATATACTTATGTTCTCTTCCTGTCCCTGAACCTCTCATGCACAGTTCCCATACATCTGTATGTATTAAATTTGGTTATTTTATCTAGTAATCTGTCTCATGAGACCAGTTTGTTCTCTAATACTTGCAGAATCTTGGGGATCTTGTAGTTTAACTTAATCTTTGATTTTTTATTGGTAAAATAGGAATACTTATAAAACTTGTGAGATTGATTGAGAATATAAAGAAGATATGCTTAAATATAATGTATACTCAAGGGTAGATTAAAAATGAAAGTTTATTGTATATAGTCTTTTCTGGAATTTGGAATGGGCATAACATTCTGCTCATATGGTCATATGTATTTACCAAATTTATAAAATTAAGATAATCAGTTAAGTTCACTGTTCCTTGTACTATAACTTCTACAATGCTGTACTCCTCTTTGTGTTTATCGGTGTAACATGACAGTAGGAATTATAAGATTTAATTAAGAGATGTTGAATTGAGAATACCTTTGGTTTGGCTTGAGTGAGAAAAATTTATGTGGTGTGCAGCTATCCAAGAGCAGGCGTGGCTTCCAGGAATATGCTTACCTTTCTCTGTGAGGACACCCAAAAGTACAGGGCTGGAAGTTATTTGCAATATGATTGTGTTCCATAGTGGGAATATGTGGGAAATGGAGGAGAAGAAGGCCTGAAATGTATGGAATCATAAACTACTATATCAAACATTGTCTTTTCAAATGTATAAAATTGTAAGCAAAGGATAAGATCCTTAAAGTTGCCAACTAAAAACATAAGTTCTGTCAGGAATATCAACACATGCAATTTTAAGTTCATGATGGGTTGTTTTTATTTTTGATAGAAAATCACACTCAGCAAAACTATCACAATTCATAAGTTTGTGAGCCAAAATCTATAGTAGTACTATAGACACATTGTGACCCTTCTGAGGTAAGTACTGAATCTGGAAGCAATTGGAAAGGGTAGCAAGTTTTACTCATTATGAAATTAATTTTAAGACAATAATACAAATTTTGTTACTTTATTAAAAGTGAATGAAATAAAGTTAAAAGTATTTATTTCTCATTTATGGTTTTCATTCAGTTCTAAAGGATGTATGTTTGTAGAGAGAAAACGCTTAGCAGTTAACATTACTTTGATCATTGCTAAGCTTTGTGGAAGTTGAAAGATCTGAACTATCAATAATAATAATAATGAAATTTAATCAAGCAGTCTAAAGAAAAAAAAACTGAACTCCATTTATATTCTCTTTAGGAAAAAACAATGTAAAATAATTGTTTTATCCAAAGCCAACCAAGTATTTGCAATTTAAAAGATGAAAAACAATAAATTTTAAAAATATGTGGACACAAATAAAAAATATTATTTTATCTTTTTTCATACTTACAGTAAATCAGTTCTTTTTAAACTTGCTTTTCTTTATTTCTCTAAATAATAGTCATGTTTGTATTTAATTTTTAATTTTAATTTTTGTCTTTTAATAAGGTCCCATACTTTTTTAAGTTCAGGGTACAGAAAATATGCATGCACAAATATGCAATGTGCATGGTGATAAAAAATATATTTGCAGCCTGGTTCAGTGTGCCTCAGTGGTTGAGTGTCAACCTACACACCAGGAAGTCATGGTTTGATTCCAGGGTGTATGCCTGAGTTATGGGTTCGGTCCCCAGTGTGGGGTGAGCGGGAGGCAGCCATCTATGATTCTTTCTCATCATTGATGTTTCTATCTCTCTCCTCCTCTCTCTTCCTCTCTGAAATCAGTAAAAAATATATTTTAATAAAGAAAAATATATTTGTTAATGAAAAATCCCACTAATTCAGAATAATGATGTAGATTCTACATAGGAACATCTAACTAAACTATCTGAAGATATGAGAATTAAAATCGCCCTGTATTTTATTTCAGTGAAAAAATAATAGAGAGTGATCATATTAAGATAAAAAATAAGTGAAAATTGACTTGCCTTTGACGTTACAGCTGTTAGGTAAAATAGCAAAGATGACACAATAGTAACCCACTTGGGATTCATTTGATAGGTCAGTGGTTCATATATACAAGTAGACACACAAGTTAAAATATGACACTGGAAAGGGGGGGATAGGCATGGATTAAAATGGGACCCAGAAGGTTGAAATTATATTCTGATCTCCCATTTAAGGTTTCAAACATTACTAAAATTACATAAGCAGTAAAAAACAGAATTTCATTATAAGCTTCACCAAGGTGTTTTATTCCCCCAATGATTTAACTTTCTTAAGAATTTTTCACATTGTTCTAAGTAGTTAAACAACTATTTTTTTTCAAAGTTGACTTAAAAGTCATCAGACTGTGTAGAAAAATGCGAGTTCTTAAAAATGATTGCAGTTAGAAGCCAAGCAAATGTTCTTGAAAGGTAGCATCAAAGAGTGAAATTGCCTTAGAGGTAGAATTTCAGTCATTATACAACTATTAGATACAATTAACCTAAGACTCATTGTGACCCTTCTGAGAAGTTATTTCTGAGGTAAGTACTGAATCTGGAAGCAATTTGAAAGGGTAACAAGTTTTACCCATTATGAAATTAATTTTAAGACAATAATACAAATTGTGTTACATTATTAAAAGTGAATGAAATAAAGTTAAAAGTATTTATTTCTCATTTATGATTTTCATTCAGTTCTAAGGATGTATGTCTGTAGAGAGAAAACTCTTAGCAGTTAGCATTACTTTGATCATTGCTAAGCTGAATTGTAAGTTTGTCTCACTAACTTTTAAAAGAGACTTACTTTGATTTTACTTAATTGCAATATAACTCTTTCTGACTATTATTGGCAATTATAGTTTACTGCCATTTGTAAGAAGTAGTCATAGCTTTTTAGTAGAAATAAATAGAAGAAAGTTTGAAACAGCATGCATTATTTTTCCCCTAAAAGTTCAGAATTGGGGTAGCAAAGCTTTGAAATTTCCAGACGTGCAAACTTCATGTACAAAAGAGACTTTAGCACCCTACGTGGGGAGAGATTAATTGGACTTTATAAAATATTTTCTATGTCTAAACTGTAAAGATAAAAATAATACGTTGGGGAGACTTAAATATACTCAGATGACTATGTTAATAGATAGTGTGGGTTTCAATAACAAATAATTACACTTCTAATTCCATTAAAATTTTGGTGATTATTATTATCCTATCTAATAAAAGAGTAATATGCAAATAGACCTTATCTTTGCTACACCCAATAAGCCATGCCCACAAGCCATGCCCACCAGCCAATCACAGGGCATGGCCTGGGGTTAGGCAGGGCCAGGCTGTGGGTGGGGCCAGCCAGCTATGGGGGGTTCCCAATCAATCGCAGGGCCCTGCAATGGCCCGGTGCCCAGGTCCGGAAAGGACCTCTCCCCCAGAGGCTCTTTCCCGCCCTGGGGGTAGGCAGGGCCAGGCTGAAGGAGGAGAGGACACCGAGGGGGTGAGCCAGGTACTCTGTGAACATGAACACCCACTGAGCCGCAGAGCAGCTGGTGCGATATGTGGCTGGAGAGCAGCAGGGTCAGGAGTTGAATACAGGTGAGTCTCTGCGCGCAGCTCATCACCTCTCCACTGTGCCTGGCTGGGCTTGCCAAATGATGCCACCTGCGGATGGTGATGCTCGCCAAGTCTAGACCGGGTCCTGAGGCTGGGGAGGGTGGCGAAGGGGAGCATCCCGGCTCCCGGTCTCCAATGTGAGGCTCAGCCATGGGGGACAGGAGAGGAGCCAAGACACAGCCCCTGAGACAGAGGAGACCAAGCCATACAACCCAGCCCAGCCTGCATGCAGAGTGGTGGCAGGGAGTGAGGAAAAGGAAGTGAGAAAGAAGAGAGCTAACACACAAGTGGCGGAAATGTCTCCATGGATCAGAAAGGCACTGGACCCAGACCATCTGCAGACCCAGACCTGGACTCCACCAGGAATGCGTGGCCCCACTCCTGGGGTAACGGGACCAGAGTTCCCCTCAGAACAGGACCTGGAGCTGGGCTCACTGCCCGCCCTTACAGGACGGTGATGGTCTGGGTCCGTGGGCATGCTGTGACCCAGGATCCGGAGCCGCACTCTGCCTGAACACTGGACCCAAGCACCGGGCAAAGGAGCCCTGGTCACTGTCCGCAGCGCTGGTTCTGACCCTGGGCCTCCCACCCTGTAACATCTAGAAATCCAGGAGACAGAGGGGTGAGCTCAGAGGCAAAAGCAAGCCCCAGGCCTTGGGCTGTCTGACTCAGGAGGAACTTGCAAGTCAACACCTGGGAAACCTGTGGGCCCAGGGCGCTAAGGAAGCTGGTAAACAAAAGCCCCCACCTGCGTATAGGACGAAATCACCACAAGTAACGGGACCACGTGGTGTGGTCCGAAAGATACTTTAACACAAATCCACGGAAGAGACGCCAAAAGCAAAACCAAGAAGCAGCTTCCACTCCCTCATCATTGATGCTTCTATCCCTCTCTCTCTGTCCTTTCCTCTCAGAAATAAAATTCTAAAAAATCGATCGATTGCAGGGCCCTGCGATGGCTGGGTGCTGGGCCAGGCTGTAGTCAGAAGAAAAGAGACACACTATACACAGGAAAAAATATAAAGATTACAAAAGATTTCTCATCAGAAACAGTATAAGGGAGAAGACAGTAGAGCAACATCCTTAAAGTAGAAGGGGGAAAATCCTCTCAATTTATACTTCTAGACTGAGTGAAAATATTTTTTAAATATTTTAGAAATAGTTAAAAATGTTTTTATGTATAAAAGATTGATTTTTTTAAATCACCAGAGATTTGTAGTGTAAGAAATGTTAAAACAAGTCCTGCAAGCAGAAATAAAATTTTGCCAGATACAAATAATGATCTATACCAAGCAATGGAAAACACCAAAGACAGTATATGCATAGGAAAAAATATGTTTCTTATTATTGAAATATATTTAAAGGTAATTACCATAACTATTTAAATGAATAGATGTGAAGTGGAAAAATATCCACTTGAATATAGACTGTGACAAGTTAAAATCCTAAATAATGAAGAGCTAATATGCAAATATTCATCACATCTGCATGCCATCATGCCATAATGGTTCAGACACTCAACATTGGGAAGAGAGGATTGGGGACTAGACAGGCTATGGACAGGGAGAGGAACCAGCCACCCACTCCACGGTCCCGGATGCCAACAGCTGTGCCTGACTCTCTCACCCAGGAGAGGGACAAGCCACCTGCCTTGCAGTCCTGGGCACCAGGAGCTGCACCTGCACCTGAGACCCAGGAGAGGGATGCCCTGTTTTCCTGGGTGACTGCAGCTGGCTGCCTGTGGCTATGGCCAGCCTAAATGAAGCTGGCCTGGGTCCTGGGTGCCTATAGCTGGCCAGAGGGAGGGAAGCCTGGGTGCCAGGTGGGGGGCAAGGCAGAGGCAGTTAGGGGCAATCAGGCCAACAGGGGAGCACTTAGGGACCCTCTTCTTACTATTCAAATACACATAGCTGATGCCTGAGCTTTCAGTTCAAGCTGTGGCTGAAGCCTCTGAGCAGCTGGCACCATGGATCTGTCTCTCGACCAATGGTGTGAGCTGGGCCCTCTCTGGAGAAGAAACCTGGGTCCCCTGAGATATGTGATCAGTACGGGGACCCTGCCAGCAGGCGAGGGGACCCCAAGGCAGGTGCTGGACCTGGAGGCCACGGGGGCATAGACTACAAAGGAGACAGGACTGAACCTCACATCACCCTGTTTGGCCCCGGAGGATGGCTAGTTAGCCAGAGACGGGTAAGATTCCTCAGGGAAGGAACAAACTAAGACAGGCACAGTCGCAGAGGGGCCAACAGGAGAGAACTAAAAGATCAACAGAGTTGGGGCACAGACCCTCATCTACAAACCTTGCAGGGGCTTGAATTCTCATCCCTCCTGAGGAAGGTCTCCTACCCCCACGGCTGCTACGCCTCCCACAGCACAGCTCACACCGGGACCCAGGTGGCAGACAGAGACTCGGCCAGCAATAGCTGCTCTATATCTAAATTTAGTTTATTACCAGGAATGCTGAGGACCTACTCAAAAATGCAAATACTCCTTTTCACAAGTATTTACAGGGTAAACTAAGATTTCTGCTTGCGTATTAAAATTGACAGTAAAATAGTAATCAAATTTTCAGATTAATGTAAATTGGCCAAGTGAAATAAGTGAATACTCAAGAAAATTTAAGTGTACTGGACAAAAAGCTTTTCCTAAAACATTAACTAAAATATCTATTAGTAGTTCATCTCACTGTAAAATTGCTTAACATCCAAAGAACCTAAACCAGTCATATTTGTGTGCAGACATTAAAATTTAAAATTACCAAGACTGCAAGATAAAATTTCCCAAAGCCCCCATTAATAAAAAAAGGGGGGACAGTGGGGTAATATCATGTAAGGAAAGATATCCTATAAGTAAAATACATCTAGAAAATTCTTACTCCAGAAAAGTAAATTCCATTTGTAAAACCAACTGCAGGACACCCATGAAAAAACACACATGGTATCAAAATAAGCCAAAGGAAAATCATTTAGGCAAAAATAAAAAGAATCCCAAGTCTATTTTGCAGAGAGAATCCCTTTGTTAACCTTTGGTCGAGAATGTGTGTGTTTACAGAGAACAACTCCAAGACCATGTGGGTTCCTGTGACAGTGAGGAACTGACGGGTCTGTTTCAGCCACGAGGATGGTCCAGGGATGGGGGACACTGTCAACACCTTGCCTTGCTAGCAGTCGGCAGGCGGCCCAGGACCATACCAGAGAGGATGGATCTTGCATTGCCACGATGTGTCCACCATCTGGATACTATTGCTGACATGTACACATGAAGAACTATTTGACATTGAAACTGGGACTCAGAACAGTTGGACATTGAAACTGACACTCAAACTTTTTTTGCTCTTATACGTTTGTTTCTAGTATGTAGAGGCAAGATGTTTTTGAAGAAATGAAACAGGGGGGAATGATTGATATAGAGGCAGGGTGGCTTTGAACAGGCTGTCAAGCTACAGGGGGAAGGCTGGAGTGGATGGAAGGTGGATGCTGGGGGAGATCTACCGAAGTACTTGTATGCATGCATATGAGCATAACCAATGAATGAAAGACACTGGGGCGGGGAGTGGGGCAGGTAGGGACATGCTGGGGGGTAAGGAAGGCTGGGGGGAGGATTTTTTTGGGGGGGAGGAAAACATATGTACTACTATTAAATATAAGTTATATTGTAAATAAAATTTAAAAAATAAAATTAATTTAAAATGCCAAGGGAATTTTGATAAAAATTGCATTGAATCTATGGACTGCATAGGGTTGCATGGTCATTCTAACAAAGTCATTCGATCCATAAACACAGGTTGACTTGTCTGGGCTTTGGTATTAGGCAATGCTGACCTCATGAGACATGTTAGAAAGTATTTGTTTCTCTTTAATTTGGAAGACTTTGAGAAGGATTAGTGCTAAATCATCCAAGAATAATATAGTTCACCAACAGAGTCAACCTGTCCATGACTTTTTTGTTGTTGTTGGGAAAGTTTATGATTAATGATTAAACCTCCTTAATTACTGATTCAACTTTACTAGTTATAGATCTATTCTGAATTTCTATTTTTTGTAATTCAGTCTTAATAGGTATTGTGTTTCTAAAAAATTTTCCATGTAATATAGGTTAAATAATTTTTTGACTTAAAATGTTTATAGATTTATAATCCATTTTTTGGTAAAATTGGTAATATTGTCACCACTTTAATTTCTGATTTTAGTTTTTTGAGTTGTCTCTTTTTTTAAATCAATCTATCTGAAGTTTGTTAATCTTTTCAAAGGATCAACTTTTAGTTTCATTGATTTTTCCCTATTTATATTCACTACAATTTTTATCATTTCTTTTCTTCTACTACCTTTATGCTTAGTTTACTCCCCCTTTTTTATATTTATTATGATATAAAGTTAGGTTGTTGTTTTGAGACCTTTTCTCTTTTTTAATGTTTTACAGCTATAAATGTTCCTCCATAATTTTGCTGCGTTGAATACATTTTGATAGATTGTTCTTTAATTTTCATTTGTCTCAAGATATTTCCTAATTTCCTTTGTAATTTTTTTCTTTGACTCATTGGTTATTCAAAAGTGTGCTCTTTAATTCACACATAATATTGAATTTTCTAATTTCTCTTCTGTAATCAATTACCAGTTTCATCCACTGTGTTCAGCAAATATATGTTTCAGGAGCACTTAAAAGAAAAATGTGAATTCTATTCCTCTAGGAAAAATTATTCTGTAAATGATCAAATGTGTTCATAGATCTAAGTCCTTAGACTATTTCTAGTCACATATTTATTTATCGATAAATAATTAAATATTATTGCTATCATATAAATTCTGTATATATCAATGTTATAAAATTATTTGTTTAATTGATATTCTGAACAGTTTTAAAATATTGGTAAAGCACAATTATTGTTTTGACTTTTATGTATGCATACATTAATGAATCATGTACATGTTGCTTAAATATTTATATGCTATTTTATCAATATTCTATTACTGCAGAATCTCATAAAACAAAATTTATAATTAATTTTAATTGAAAATATTACTTCAAATGTTTTATGTCTTCTATTTGTCTGTTCTTTCCAATGAGTACTTTGATACACTGACAAACAAAAATAAAAATAATTATGTATACTATTAATTGAGGCTACTTATGTATCATTCTACTACTTGATTGATAAGTATTTTACTCAGATATTATGTGAGGTATGCAAAATTATCATCCTCCCATTATATTTGAAGAAACTATAATTAATACATAATTTATCAGACTCATATATTCATCCGTGAAAGATTCTTTTGTAGCCATATGATTTATAGCAAAGCTAAAATATTTTTGCTAGAATACTGATCAAACTCATTTTGCAAAAGTAAGATTAATGACTAAGAATATTTTTATTTTATAATTTTCTTCCTAGCCAATTTGCTTCATTTATTTAACCTATAAATCAGAGTATAATTCAATCTGTAAAATATCATTACAAATGAGTTTGTAAAAAATATGCAAACAGTATACAACAAACTCATTCCATCATATCATTATAATTTTTACTCTGTATATGCCTATACTGTTCTTAAAAAGAGAAAATTCACCCTTTTCATGTGAATTAAACTTCACTTTATTAAATTGTAAGAGTTTTCTACGATTTATTCTTTGTCAAATATCCCACCACTTTTTTAAAATGACAACAGATATGCCTGCCCCCACCTTGTAAAACTGACAAACAGATCCAAGCTGAATAAGAGATACCTTATCTTCATCATTCCAATGATGTAGAAGTCACAGGCAATGTTTAGGATGCCGATGACAAATCTTAGGATAGTTATAGAAATAGCAATGATGATCACAATTTTCTGAAGGGTAAAAAAAGCACCTAGGAAAAGTCTACTTCAATCTTTCATTGTAAAATCAATTTTTGCAGAACTACAGCCTTAAAGTGTCCTTCACTTTATCTTTAGTGTAACTAAGCAAGTCAGCAAAACCCCAGCTAATATCAAGAGATTGTATTCCTTTTTTTAAAACAACTGCCCGCCTATTCCTAAGATAAGTGCTCATTTACTCCAGTACCTAAAGTGCACTATAAATATTGCACTTTATAATGGAAAAAAAAAACACACACACAAGTGATATTTTTAAAAAATCATCAATTGAAATCAAAATCACTTTGAAAATGTTTCATTAAAGATGGCAGAAAAATGCATATTACAAAAAGGTTGAAATCAACTGTTTTAAGAAAAAACTTAAATGAAGTGTTTAACTTCATTTTCTTTCAAAATTCACATATCGAGAACTAACTACTTTTTTTCAGAACTACTATCTTTGCTAGAATTGGAAAACATTTTCTGTAAAGGGCCCGAAGAAAAATATTTTAAGATTTGTGGGCTATCTGGTCTCTGTTGCAACTATTCAATTCTGCTGTTTTAGCAAGAAAGCTGCTGCAGAAAATACATAAATGGGTGAGCGTGATTGTGTTCCAAGACGACTTTGTTTACAACAGATGGAGTCCTGGATTTGTTACATAGGCTGGCGTTTGCCTACTCCGCTTATAAGAGAGTCATTAAAGCTTTGGTACACCTTGGGAATCAAAACGTCTAAGTTCAATGACAGTGAGAAGAGTCGGTAATTTTCATTAAGGTGTGCATTTCTGTGGCGCTGTTTATTATTTCTTCCATTGTATTGTATTCATTGCAATACCAGCTATCTGAAAGATTCTCTGAAATATCCATGATGTATTTTATCCTTATTCTAGGTAAGTGTTGCTTAAATTACAATCAGACATTAATTCAGGAGCTCCGCCTTTACTACGGCAAGCCACTGGTCTCCTGGATCCTCGGGGGCTTTTGAGAACACAGTGTGACTTCCCTTTGAGGAATATCATGGGGAGAATGATGCATTCATTACTGTCAGCAAAAACTAAAGATTGGTGAACAGCTTTCTTCACAATTCTCTAAATTTGATTAAAAACCAATGGGCTCCTGTCTAATAAACATGCCCTTTCAATTCCGGCATGTAATTTAGAGATCGCAGCAGGAAAATACCCATCACTGTGCTGCTGCATAGGCTGGGGAGTGTAAAGAGCTCAGGATGGATTCCACAGCCTCCTTGACTAATGTCTCCACATGACTTGTTAATCTCTGCAATGATCAAGTGGCTATTAACCATAAAGCCATGCTAACCTTTTCAAGAATTAGAAGAGCATGACAACAAGGGAAGCAGCATGGCTTCCTGGAGAGACACCCTTACAGGTGAAAGATCGCCCCATCCGGCAAGGGGGATTATTTATGCATTATTTATACAGTGTGTCTGGGGTCTGCATGAAATATGGAAACCCCGTCCAGAAAGTGCCTTTCTCAGCAGGACTATTTCAGTTAAAGTGCACAATGGAAGGGCTGAGTTTCCAAAGCTGATTAAAAATGAAGACAATAGGAGTGACAGGATTTCTTCTCTCTGGGTTTGAGTCTGTGTAGAAATGGAACTAATGAAGAGTGTAGGTGAACATAAATGGGCTGTGACACTGGAGTTTATTGTGGAAAAGTAACATAGTTATTTACGTTATCAGCTTCTTTCTCTTCACCTTCTTTTAGATTTACCATTATTTAGTGCATATTCTTCTACCTTAAAGGAAAAGAGCTGTTTCTTCACAAGCTCAGTTACTTCTACTTTCTACCTGGACATGAACCATCCAGGAAATATTAAAGCACTAACCTTAATACCCAATTGAATGGGTAAAGGGCAAAGATAATTTTTTTAAAAAATATTTGTTAATATATTTTAAAAATTGCTACAGTGCTTCAACAAGCATCTTAATATATCATACCCTAAATTAATCTGCTCAGTGTTGTCTAACCATACATTCTCACATTTCTCTGATATCCACTAATTCTTTTTTTATAATTCCAAGACTTAGAAAATGCTTATGATACATTTTTACCTTCCAGCCTGAGAATTCAGGGACTTTCAGAGTAGTTGTGTGTGGTTTACAATGTACATCTGAACATGGGTATATAATGAATTAATTCATTGTTACGCCCTCTCGGAAGCTTCCTCCAGCTTTGAGTTGACAGATGCCTTTCCTGTATTTCTATAGCTCTTTGTATATATACCATTCTAATTCTAAATGCATCGTTTCAAATTATAATACCTATCTCTTTAGATTGAAAACAGAAAATTATAAATCTAATTACAATATCATAAATTCCACCATAGAAAATAAGGCTTCCATTGGCAAGCTCTTAGTAAAGAATCTTAAGGGAGACAATTTGCAGTGAATTAAAGAGGAGCACAAATTCTTTGTTTACAGAATACTTCTCCCATTTAGAGGAGCTGGTCTTCCCCTTAAAATGTGGCTGATTTTTGTGACTTGATTCACTAACAGAATGCAGTGGATGTGGCTTTCTGGGACTTCTGATGCTAGACTACAAGAAACCTTTAAAGCTCCTGCCTAACCCTCTTGGAATGCTGGCTTCTTAAGATGCCCCCTTTGCCCTTAAAACTCAGTCATCATGTTGTGAGGAAACCTAAGCATTTTTGGGAGAGAGCTACATGAGGAAGAATCAAAGCCCCAACTGACAATCTGAAGCCAATTCCCGATCAACAGCAGCACCGATTTTCCTTCCAGGGGGAGCGCAGCAGTCTTGGAAGCGGGTCATCCAGCCTCAGTCAAGTTGCTCCACCTATGGCCACATGGACCAGAGAGCACTACCCAACCAGTGAGCTACTGAGAACAATTAATGATTGTTGTTGTAATTGATCAAGTGATTGATTAAACCTCTAATTTTGAGATATTTTGTAACTTAGCAATAGATAACTAGAACAATGATGGCACTGATGTTTAAAGAAAGTATCCTCTTGCAATAAATAATCTTACATATATGAGAGAAAAGTCAGTAAATTTTACATTACCCTTATATTAAACATCTTTGATTTTCCTGTAAAGAAACCTTATTGGTTATAAATACACCAAACCAAAATGAAGCATAGAAAAATAAATAAATATGTTACATCATGAAATGGCAAAACTTAGAGAGGTCCCTGAGATTATATACCACTTAAGAGAGAAGGAAAAAGTTAAGTCCACATAATTAGGTGACTTACTCTAGGTCACAGAGTGACAGAAACACTCAAGATAGTTCCCTAATTCTAGGTCTGGGTTATTAGAACTCAAATGCAAAATTTTAAAAAGAATATATATATCATGCAGTCAGATTTCTATTTTTTCAAAACTTTCAAGTAGAAATAATATATCAGTGAAAGAACCTTTGAACATACAAGCTTTCCTGTATCAGCTTTAGCCTATTACTATTGCAGTACTATGTTCAGTGACAGATGGCTGGGTCACTCAGTTACTAGGGCATATAAATATTTCAAACTGATTATAGATGGGGCTTTGAATAAGAAGATAATGTATTTTTATAACCTAATGTCCCTTGTATTATGCAACTCCCCTTAAATGTCCATAACTAAATGTATTCATGGAGGACACCTAGGCCCATTTATATTGCAGAAGAGTCTTACAAAATAAAAATAAAGCCACAATAAATCACTTTAATGGGTGATATTTTCAAGAGTGTTTCTAGAATAAGACATCATTTATTAGCACATTATAGATGCCCACAAGTATTTTATTGCTATACTATGGAACTTCAAAGAAAAGCAGTTGAAAAAGTTGAATGCAATGATGATATGAGAACTGAGGGGAAAGGATTCAAGATTAGAGTCCCTTTCCCCACCATGGGAGCCACAATATAGTCTCTTGGACTTTGAGGTAAACTATTAGTGAACAGCTGTGTGTTTATGTGTGAAGGGTTCTAGTAATATAGAAAAGCTTCTTATATGGTTAAATTTGTAGGCTACTAATCATATAAAAAACATGTGTTTTAGAAATACCTTGAATCTCAAGTCTCAAAGACTATTTTCCAAGTCCAGAGTTCCATCTGTTGTTTTTGCACCATACACAGGGTCTCATCTCCTTCCTAATGCTCCCTTCCTCTGGACCACATAAACCATCTACTCTCAGATGGGTCACCGTTTTGGTAGTGCTCTCTTCCTCCTCAAAGTGCTGGCTTCTCTTTGGTATAAAACCACAATTAAGTAGCTATGAAAGACAAAAAGAGGCAACATCTTAGATCAAATTCTTTCAATCCTAAAACACACATTCCCAAGAATGAAATAAAGAGCCTTGTTTAAAGTAGGAAAAAAGGAAGACATATGGATGAATACTTTAAACTATTTATATTGTTTATATCCTACTGGTGTTGGATACAAGTTAAGAGAAATGGTAGGCTCAAGAGTGTTTATCAGATATCTGGGTTGCGAGTCTGGTTGAGTGGCTGGGCTTTTACTATGATGAGGCGGAGTAGCTATGAACCATATCTAGAAAAAATGATCAGTTTTATTTTGTATATGTTCAATTTGAGATAATAGACAGCTAAAGGGAGATGCCAAGATGGCAGTTCTGTAATTGTGTCTGGAGCTCTGGAACAAAGTCTGGACTAGAGATAAATATATGTCAAGTTTGTATAATGGTGATGGAGTTGCCAATGAAAGCTTTGGGAAGTAGGTAAGATTATGTAGAGAGATGGCATATGTTGAAGAATGATTTAAAGGCTGTGTAAAAAGGGATAACATGAAAAAAAAATGATGAGTGCAGTCAGGCTAGTGTGCTCAGCATCAACTTATGAACCAGAAGGTCACATGCACAGGTTTATGCTTGATCTCTTGTAGGGGGTATGCAGGAGGCAGCTGATCAATGATTCTCTCATTACTATGTTTCTATCTCTCCCTTCCTCTCTAAAATTAATTAATAATTTGCTAAAAAGATGGTAAGAGTGCAGAGAGTTAGAAGGAAAATGAGAAGAGTATGATATCAGAGAAACTAAGGAAATAATGTTTCAAGAAGAAAATGGATACTGGCACCAATTATTCGTCATAAGTCAAGTAAGGAGAGAACTTTAACCCATTTTAATCCACTAGGCTACTTTTCAGGGATGCATTTGTTAGTTTCCTAAACATGCCACAATCTCTTTCTTCTCCGAGTTTCACACTACTGGCTGCTCAGTATGCCAGAAGTGAATTTTCTCTCCTTATCACTGGACTAGTCATTTTTCAGCCTTTAAAGTTTTAACTTAAAAGCTACTTTTTCATCTCTCCCCAAGGTAGGCCAGGGATTCAATTTATAAGCTCATGTTATACTTTGTATTGTATTATTACTTAAAAAAAACTTATTCCTTATCAATAAACTATAATCTCCATGAAGATTGAGATCATGCTTATTTTGTGTACTACTATATGTCCAGGATATAGCACATGCTTTTTAAATCTATGCTGAATTAATAAATAAAGAGAAGAAAAGTTGTTTTGTGATTGTTGCTTTTTTAATTAAAAAATCATCTTGGTCCCCCTCTCCCCTAGGCTTCTCTGTATCTTCTCTGAATACTCCTATTTTCTTTTGAAGCACCTGTAAGTCTGCTTTTAAATGTTGGTCTTTCCAGGGTTCAGTTCTTACCCACCTTCTCTGGTTAAACAATTTCCATACACACATTTATGCTTTATTTACTATACTCTGATCAATAGTATGTATTCATCTTTGACCTCAGTTCCTTTTTATGATCTTACCCAAATATCCTTCTGTTTATTAAGTATTTTAATTTGATATTTCACTGGACTCTGGATTCAATATAACCAATAATAAAAGAATAAACTCTAATACATTTCTCCACCTATATGCACAAAACTCAGACATTAGCATCCACATGTTCCTGGTTACCTAAGGAAAATATCTGGGACTCATCATAGACTATTGTAAGTTTTTGCCCACCATAGCTGAATCAGCTACAAGTCTGAAAAATCTTTTGAAAGTTTTTAATCTCTGTATCAATTTTTTAGATCCAGTGCCTATTGCTCATCAAAAAGTTTTTGGAAGAGCTTCCTCTGCTAATCTCTTAACCCCATGGCTCATCTGCCCTTCACTTTATTTTGTATATTGTTGAGTTACCTTTGAAACCGCTTGTTTCAAACTCTCCTGCTTCAAACTCTTTAGTGAGATTACTCTCATAGCTCTCTCTAGCAGAGCAGAAGTGCTCCCTGTCATGGTTCCCGCCTCCCTCTGACACTCATGTGTTAATGCACCCTCCCACCATCATTTCAAAATTGTAGTTCCTTGAATGTGCATGTTATTTGTATACCATTGACTATGTCCCTGAACAGTCCTTGCTGTGACTCTTGTCAAAACTAAATAAACAAATAAGCAAACAAAAACCTGAAAAAGTGATCAGGGTTTAATTTTTGTGTGTGAAGCATGCCACTCCCATATCCAGACAATGAGCCATTCCTGAGATAACACTACTTTCTATTTAGATTTGTTGCTAAATTTTATCATTGAATTCTTATGGTTTCCTTATCTTTGCTTTTACTTCTCTACTATATTGTAATCTCTTTTGCATTCATAGTACTAGAGCTAACTTCATATTTTTAAGGCCTACCATAATATTTATACATAATGTTTCATAAATTTAAATTAATCAGCTTCTCAAAACATAATTGTTAAGAGTTTTGAAACTGATTCTCATCCTGTTAGAATTCTGGTCTTTCTAAAATTAGTTTTATTTCTAAAGCAACCAAGCTACTGTATTCCAAACTCAAAATTAATCAATGTTCAATTTAGATCCGTTTATGTCATAAAATATTGGCATATAAGTAGGAAGTATTTGTGTTGTTGGCGGTGGTGTTACTAACTGAATTGATTATCTTATTAGGAAAATATTAGAGGTATTATGTTTGTGCTAAACTAAAATCTTAGGAGTGCATGACTTTCATTATATGTAAAATATTCGAAATAAGAAAATAATGCTAAACTATCAACTAGAAAATTACTTTAGTACTGTAGCATATCATCTTCACATGCATGAACTTTATAAAGTCACTTATGAAAAATACTCTATAAACCTCTGTGGCAATGGGAAAAGGAATTAAAACTCAAGTAAAATTAAATTCTAGAAGATTAATATTGCCTGTTGTTTAATGATAACAAAAAATATAATGTAATTTTAACTTACTTCTTTAAAATACTAGTTGATAAAAATGCTACCAATTTTAGCATGGTAATTACTTGTGTTCGAATGTCCCTAAAGGTAACCTGAATTGCAGTAATAAAGAGATGCTTAGCTCATTGATGTTTTATATAATGTCTAAACTAAAAGTAGAATTTCTTTCGAGTCCCTAGAATATTCAGTGATTACATAAAGAATCTATTATTCATTTCAGGCTATTTTTTCAGTGATACACTTTTTAGTTTACCTACCTTTAGTTGGACATCCCCTGAAGGCTCCCATTATGTGAGAGGGGGCAGGTTGGGTTGAGGGACCACCTACCCCCAGTGCATGAATTTCGTGCATCGGATCCCTACTATATAAATAAGTCTTCAATTACACAATAAGGTCTCATAAGCAGGAGATGTTTTTGAAGATATGTTATCTTCACAAATATTGCTCAATAAGGCGAGGGATGCCCACTCACTTAAATGAAGAGCCTTCCTTTATTTACTAGTTGAAGTCAGGTAAATTCATCTGTCATTAACATGACAATTGTGAATCTGGAGTGTTAATAAGGTGAGCATCCTCCTGTGCACCAAAGGGTTGCCACTTCAATTCCCAGTCAGGGCACATACCTGGGTTGCCCATTCGAACTTCAATTGGGGCACATACAGAAGGCAACTGATCCATGTTTTTCTCTCTCTCCCTTCCTCTCTCTAAGCATGTCCTGATGTGAGGATTAATATATATATATATATATATATATATATATATATATATATAGTAACATTTTAGTGGAATCCCTCTGTATTTGTTGCCAAAACATGGTTCCTACATATACTAGTATATCAGCATCCCCTTAGAGCTTATCAGAAATGCAGATTTGTGAGTTTACCTCCAGAATTTCAGATTCAGAAATTCTTGGGTGGGGCTCAACAACCTGTGTTGTTTTTGTTTGTTTGATATTGTTAATCCTCACCTGAGGATAGTTTTCAATTGAATTTAGAAAGAGTGGAAGGGAGGGGAGATACATCGATGTGAGACAGATACATTGATTGAGCCCCCACAAGGCCTGAGGATTGAGCCTGCAACCCTGGTATATGCCTTTTGACTGGAATCAAATCCAAGACCTTTCAGTCTGAGGGATGATGCTCTATCCACTGAACCAAACCGGCTTGGGCAACAATCTGTGTTTTAGTAAACCTTCTTGATGATTCTGATGCAGACTAAAGTTCAAGAAGCTCTACTTTCAAGTAGATGGGTTCCTGGAATTTGGGAGTCTAAAGGAAACTTAAGAACAATTTCATTTTCTAGATGATGGCAATAGTGATTTTAAAAGAAAGGAAGGAAGGAAGGAAGAAAGGAAGGAAGGAAGGAAGGAAGGAAGGAAGGAAGGAAGGAAGAAGAAAGAAAGAAAGAAAGAAAGAAAGAAAGAAAGAAAGAAAGAAAGAAAGAAAAGAAAGAGAAAAGCTCTAGACAATTCCATAGCTAATAAAAATTTTAAACTCCTGGTTTTATGCAAGCTTCTAATCCTTGGGAGTCAAGCATAAAAGTACTCCTAAAATCGGAGCATGCGCACACAGACACAAACACACATTCACACACAGCTCATGACTGCATGCATAAAGTAATTGTAGCATTTATTTTTTCAAGTATTTTTTAAATTTTTTGTTGACCTCTCAAATGAATTAGACTTTTTGTTACTTTATAAGCAATAGCTAATTATTTCATACTTTAAGAGGTAGATTTAATAAGGCTTAATATTCTGAGCCATACATATACCATGAATCTAGAAAGAGCTTGGTCAATATTAATCAAATTCATTAAATGGTTTATATGTGAAGAAACAGTTAAGACAGAAACAGCAACAAGTCTCTTTCATCATAAATCCTCCTCAAAAGATATTTTAAAGCAACAATTTGTCTTCTAACCCATGTACTTGATTAAACTTACCTATTTAAAGTAGAAACATTAAAATTTGGATTCTTTTTAAAAGGCTTCACTGCAGTTGCAATTGTTATTTTATATAACTTTTTCCTAGTGCAGTCATATATAAAACTACTTTCTAAATTTGTGTATTTGTGTGAGTAGACGTGCTATTCTTCAGAAATTAAAATATTCACAGTGTGAAAGCTTTGTTTTCCTAAAGAAAAGGTAGGAGAAATGAATGGAGACAGATCCCCTATAAAGAGTTGAAATTGTGCCAAAAGGAAATTGCATTTTCCAAAAAAAGTCTCACTGTTGGGTAAAACGCAAGGCACGGCCTAAATCAATCAAAGTCCTATTTCAATGAGCCCATCTGAACAAAACCACAGCACTAGATTCATTACCTTGGAAGATAGATCAAATCCAGGGGGTTTTCCACAGAGTTCAAGTTGGATTTTCAGTCTTATTCTAATTATTAATATGTTTGGACAAAGAGGGACTTTAATATATGCCTGGGAATACTCAGAAATATGTGTGTTATTGAAGGGGAACTCACTGAGGTGCTATATGACTCTAACAGCAATGGTGGCTGGGGAATGTTGGACTCAACTCTCCGTAGCCTCAGGTTTGGCTGACTACCCAGAAATTGGAAAGCCACCCAAACACAACTGCCATGCTCACAGAAAGGTCTATGTGACTGTGCACCATAAGCTTTTACTGTTAACCCCTGTAGAAAGAGAGCCTGCCCTGGGAGGGGTATGCATTCTTCCCAGCTGGCCACCACTGCAAACAAGAAGCTCCCAGGAATTTGAATAAGGCTATGTGTCAGCTCTTCAGAATCAATCCTGAATTTAAGACTTTTAGGACTTTCCCCCAACAATTATACTTAAACCTATGCTCACCTCTTCACCTACCACACCTCCCCCCAAAAATTCCAGTAAACAACAGCATTAGCAAACTATACTGTGTTTTTGCATAACTTGCCATTGTATATCAAGTCATATATATACAAGCTGTAGATAAAATGAGCCAGATAGTTTCCTAGAATTAGGTTAAATAATGCTGGAACTGCCAGTAGTAAATTAACACAACTTCTGTAGAGCCTACCCTGCTTCTAATTAGGTTAGCAGTTGTAAATCTGACTGATAATGTCTCTCCTTGAACCCAGTTACGACCTGTCACAATATGCTAGGATCCTAATCTGGGTTTTTATTTAACAAGAAAAGAGTAAAGGAAAGACTAGGTAACATAGGCATGCCATTTATACAGCTTTTCTAGAAAGCTTGAGGTTAACATTCTCCAAGTCTGATCCCCACTGATTGAAGGAGTAAAGGACGGGACAAAGGTAGTTTAGACGCATGCCCATTAAGGTCTGAGTAGCATGGGAAGGCATCTACCTGCCTTTCAATTACACCTGGGAGTAAGTCGGTGGCCAGAATGGGCGTGGCCACTTCGAGGATGCAAAACCTGAAATTCAAACTTCTGAAACCCCTTAATGGACTAATGGACTTTTAATTGTGCCAAATGTTGAACTGGAAGACACACGCTGGCTTTTCTTTTGGCTCTGCTGAACTCCCAGCTGCTCCTTTTTCAGGACTGGTTTAAGAGGCCTGGGACTTTGCAACCCAAATAACGTAACTTCTTGCAGATAAAGCCTTTGACCACATCTCATTCTCCCATGGGAGCTTCTGAGAAGTCTTATTTCAGCAGCACCCAAGAGCCAACACCCTCTCATGGGCGAGGCAGGAATCTGATTCTCCAGTAACACTGTGAGAACTTCCCTTTAGTAAACCATGATGAGAAAGAAAACTGTCTAAAGGTTTTCAGAAAATTGGAACCACTGTTTTCTACATCTAGAAATAATTTTAATTCAACTATTAAAAATTTAGAAGTCAATTATGTCCCACTTTAAGATTAAACCCTTATGATAATAATATATTGGTCTGATGCGGGATTAGATCTTGTTATTCTTAAGATTGATGGGATCTATAATATAGTTTCTCATGTAGTGCAACACACTTGAGTCTATCTTAAAGACACACTCTGTATAGTACCTCACAGAGCTGAAGATGTTTGAGCAATAAAATAGTATGCATTAACTGTTTACAATGGAACTTTTAGAATTTATATTATGTATTAGATAAAAAAAGCATGTAAAGAAAAATCCTGTATATGTCCTCCTCTTTAGAAAGAATATAGTAATTTAAACTTTCTGCCTGTATTTGGTCCCATAAAATTTATAGAGAAAGAAATTAAATGTATAAAATGATTTATAGGTGGATTAAAAAAGCTTGCAAGTTTGGGATTTCATATATCTTCATGAAAACTGTTATAAATCTCTGTAACTTATATTGCTTATTTTACCTCAACAGAAGCAGCATAAACAGAGCAAGCAATTATCTGTAATAAACTTTTTATTTAATATTGCGGCAATCCCATTTTTTAACACATTTGTCATAATACATCTTGTGCTCAGAAACTGCTCGTATCTTTTGCAGACACTGTAGTTATTGTGGGTAAATCAATGTGGACATAATGTTGACAGCAAATTATTAACAGGAATGAAATCTTAGCTATAACTTTTGAGAGCTAACCTTTTGATGAAGATGAATTTAGTAATGGAGACCAGATTTTTCAACATTCTGGAAAATTTAAAATCCATATTTAAGTTTTATGTCATGATTTTCCAATGTTCACTCAATTTAAAAACAAAACAAAAAAACATGTGCTGGCCTAACAATGACAAAAATTCTACCTGTATTTTCTATCTTTGAGCTAGTCTCAGCCTCCTTGGAGCATACACATGTAATTTTTATGGCATTGTGCACTGTCATTATATTCTAATGAAATTTCCTTTAGATAAATACCCTTTAGTGTATTCACACTCATACTGAGTTGGCCCTGAATCTAAAGGTTCTTTAACAACAATAAGCACTTACTGTGTGTATGACATAATTCTTGGTGTTATAGTTGAGAACAAAGAGAAGCTTTAGTATCTGGCATTCAGGTTAAGAAGTTTAAGGCATAAATGTGAGCCATAGATCAATATATATGTTTTACAATTATAAATTATACACTAAATATACCAGTATGTGCAATGTCTTTTCCCCTTTTCCTTTAAGTGGCTGCCTGTATTTTATGGATAGAGTATTATCTTTGGTTAACCAAAACACAAAACATTCTGAATCACACAATAGTGTTTATGAAGTACCTGCTTTATGTACTAGCAACAGTTTATCTATATTTAATAAACCATTTTAGCTTCCAGAATTCACATAATAATATAGAAGAAAAGTAGAGTTTTGGAGTAAGTAATTTATGTTACTACTTAAGACTGCTATGTGATTTTGGGCAAATATATTAATTTCTGAGCCTTGATTATCTAAGCTATTAGGTGAAGCCATATGTCTCTTCCCTAATATGAAACAAGAGATGACTGTTATATCTAAAATATACAAAACTATAAAAATATCCATTATTATCTTAAATAAATCATTTAACAAAAACTCTAGAAAAAAACAAAAATTGAAATGGATGTGTCCATTGACTTTAAAAGGATAATCTCACTGAAGAAGAATCTGCAAATCTTTCGGTCAATTGTTGTTTTTTAAAGAATATTTTTATTGATTTCAGAGAGGAAGGGATAGGTTGAGAGGGATAGAAACATTAATGATGAAGAGAGAATCATAGATCAGCTCCCCTACTGGGGAGTAAGCCTGCAACCTGGGCCTCTACCCTTAACTGAAATAAAACCCGGGACCCTTCAGTCCCCAGGCTGATGCTCTATCCACTAGGTCAGATCAGGTAGGACCCTCAATTGTTGTTGTTTTTTTAAGTATAATTAGCTTTCTAATCTGTCATATGCCATCATTTTGGGTAACTTTTTAAATCTATCCATAATTCTTAAAATTACTCCCTCAATATTGACTAAATAATTTTGTGGAATCTTCACATTCTCTAAATTATTATCTAAATGTATTTACTATAAATGGCCTTTTTCTTTTTTTCTTTTTTTCTTTTTTTTTTTTTTTACATTGAAGGGAAAAAATTAACTGAGTTGAATGCACTACATGATCCTCAGGCTTTTTCTCTTATCTCTTTTTGTGACAAAATTAATTAAGTTCTTATTACACTGCTTTTATAGGACCATTTTAATCTACTTTATGTGGATGGAATTTAGCTTCAGATGTATGAAACTGATTTGAAAAGCTATAGTATACAGACTGCTATGGCTCATTCAGATTCAGCAAGATGTCAACTCAAAACCATAACAATTCATACATCATTGCAGACAATGTTACTGACTCCATATGGAGTTTAATAGGCCTTTACTCTTAGCCTGCAAATCACTGACATCTATCTTCTCATGTTTATAATTTTAAAAAAAGGAAAAATTAAATTTAAAAAGGTGTTTGGAATCATTTTTCTTTCACCAAAGTGTATAACAGAGTAGAAATTGTGCATGACAGTTTTAGTTCAACAAAAATTAATATTGATATGTGATAAATCTCTGCAGACTGGAACCTTCAATAGAGAGCAGTGAAGGATTTACTATCTGCTCTTGGCTTTGTATAATTAGAGGATGAACCCATCCAAAGGTGGATCTGGTAGTTGTCAAAGTCAGTAGCTACATGACCTGAGAATATCTGGAGATGATGGATTGTGACTGTTTTCAATTCAGGTGTTTGGTGTTAGGGAGAAACAGAAAGGTTTTTAAAATATACTGAGTTCTTCAGGCTAGAATTTTGGCGTGATTCAAATCAATATTGCAGATTGTTCACTCTAGACGCCACTCTACTAGGCAATGAGAATTACTGGTGAAATTAGCTACTCTCCTCTAAAGAAAGCAGACAGGTTTGGGTGCCCAAAGCTGACATTTACTAGCTACAAAACCATGGATAAATAATCTCTCTGAACTGAAATGTCTTCAATTCTAAAAGAAGATAATAATAATAATAATAATTAAAAAATACATAGTTCAATAGGCTATTTACACTTAACCATAAAATTTACCCAAAAAAAGTGTCATTCAATAGTACTTGCTATATGGCAATGTATTATCATTGTTCTTACTCCCAAATGGAGGCAATAATTAGAATTAGTCCTAACAAGTTCTTCATTATAATTTACCACAATTACCTCAAAACTCAGGCATTTCAGTTCACTTTTGTCTTAATACTCTGTCTGTATATTTTTAAAATTAATTCAAACTGCCACCAATCAGACTCTGGCAGTAAATGTTCCACTGAGACTTATAGAATCCATGGCCTATCATGGGCAAAATTCCCTATATCATCAGTGTAATGAGCATCTGAATTTATTGTTAATGTTCACTAGCCTTCAGGTCCCATACCTCTGCTTTTCCATTTGCACTACAACTGACAAGATGGAGTAGGGCCCAGGTGCTCCTTACCCCTAACACCAGCATGGAAGTGCAAACTACTCAAATCCCACCCAGCGTGGACACTGTCAGCCAGTCCCAACTCCTGCATTCCTCTCCCCCCTCCACCACAGTATATACCAATGCCATCACCTCTCACTTTACTTAAGTAGCTAAGGATCTGCTCGCTCCAGAAAGTTCCATTTGATAAGCAATAAAACGTTTTTAAAACTTGTTGGTGCATGTGTGGCATAGTCTTGGCATTCAAACAAATTTATTTTATTTTTGTTGTTGTTGTTAATCCTCATCTGAGGATGTTTCTCCATTGATTTTTTTTTGAGAGAGAGAGAGAGTGAAAGGGAGAGAAGAGACAGAAACATCCATGTGAAGTAACACATCTATTGGTTGCCTCCTGCATGTGCCCTGACCAGGGCCTGGGATTAAGCCTGCAACTGAGGTAGGTGCCCTTGACCAGAATGGATCCAGGAACCCTGAATCAATGCAGGGCCAACACTCTATCTACTGAGACAAACCTGCTAGGGCTCAAACAAATGTTATGTGTGTGTTTGGGGGATGTTGATCCTGCCCTTCATGAGGCACCCAAGAAATGCTCAATTGCCTCTTTATTGTTCTACTGTGTTTTTGCTCTAACTAAAACTTGGCAACTCAAGAACCCTAACCCAATAAATCCTTCTCAAGTAGTGGGTATTCTTTGCCTCACAGTATCTTTTTTATTTTTTTTATTTTTTTATCTTTATTATTCAGTTTATTAATTACATTGTTCCCCCCTTTTTCCCCCTATAACTCCCCTCCACCCTGTACCAATACCACCCTCTGCCCTCACCTCCCCCTCCCCACTGTCCTCTCCCATTGTTGCTAGATTTTTGTCCAGTCTCTTGCTGCACTTCCCACACCCCCTTTCTCCCCAAGGATTGTCTGTCCATTCCCTCTCTATGTCCATGATTCTGTTATATTCACCAGTTTATCCTGTTCATCAGATTATTTATCCACTTGATTTTTAGATTCATTTGTTGATAGATGTGTATTTGTTGCTCATAATTTATATTTTTACCTTTTTCTTCTTCCTCTTCTTAAAGAATATCTTTCAGCGTTTCATATAATATTGGTTTGGTGGTGATGAACTCCTTTAGCTTTTTCTTATCTGCGAAGCACTTTATCTGATCTTCAATTCTGAATGATAGCTTTGCTGGATAGAATAATCTTGGTTGTAGATTCTTGCTATTCATCACTTTGGATATTTCTTGTCACTCCCATTTGGCCTGCATCATTTCTGTTGAGAAATGCGCTGATAATCATATGGATGCTCCCTTATAGGTAACTAACTGTTTTTCTCTTGCTGCTTTTAATATTCTCTCTTTATCTTTTACTCTTGGCATTTTAATTATGATGTGTCTTGGTGTGGTCCTCTTTAGATTCCTATATTTTGGGGTTCTGTGTACTTCTTGGGCTTTTAAGTCAGTATCTTTCACCAGGTGGGGGAAGTTTTCTGTCACTGTTTCTTCAAATAGGTTTTCATTGTCTTGCTCTCTCCCTTTTTCTGGCACCCCCATAATTCGGATGTTGGCATGCTTGAGGTTGTCCCAGAGGCCCCTTACACTATCTTTAATTATCTGGATTCTTTTTGTTTCTGGCTTTTCCAGCCTAGTGGATTTTGCTTCTTTGTATTTCAAATCTTTGACTTGGTTCTTGCGGCCCTCTGGACTGCTTTTAGGACTTTGTGTAATATTTTTTTATTTCAGTCAGTGTATGCTTGATTTCTAGTTGGTCCTTTTTCATATCCTTGAGGGTCTCATTCATATCCTGTTAGGTCTTGTTCATTTCCTTGTAGGTCTCATTCATTTCCTTGTAGGTCTCATTCATTTCCTCACAGGTCTTGTTCATTTCCTTGTAGGTCTCATTCATTTCCTTGTAGGTCTCATTCATTTCCTCGCAGTTCTTGTTCATTTCCTCATTGGTCTTGTTCATTTCCTCATAGGTCTTGTTTATTTCCTCATAGCTCTCATTAAGTTCATCAGCCTTTTCTAGGAGCCTCTTGAAAAGCCTTATAACCATGGTTTTGAACTCTATGTCTAATCGTCTTTTTTCCTCCATTTCTTTCACACCTGATTTCTTTCCCTGTCTCTGCATGGTGGCTGTTTTCCTGAGTTGGTCGATTTGCTTTATGTGGTAGATGTCCTCTAAGGGACAGTGGCTCAGCCTCCCCAGTTAACTGAGGTGGATACTCTTACTGAAATCCTTTATGGGTTGTACAGTATTTTTTAATTTAAGCCCAGCTTTTTGCTGTTAGCCCTAGGAGGGTTTGACCTCCAGGCCAATTGGCTGTGCAGGGAAACTGTGTTCACATTGGATGGGCGGAGTCTCTGAGCTGAGCAGGTAGTGTCAGCATCAGCTACGCCCTATGCGGT
Source organism: Antrozous pallidus (assembly GCA_027563665.1). Lineage (NCBI taxonomy): Eukaryota > Metazoa > Chordata > Mammalia > Chiroptera > Vespertilionidae > Antrozous > Antrozous pallidus. Next base: position 77,483,346 of record CM050508.1, read on the forward strand.
ACACAGGTTTCTGTGTTGGGTGGTAATGGCTGCAGGCATCTCCAAGAGAAAGTCGCCGCTGGTCTCCACCAGTTGCCAAATACCTCTGCCTCTCCCCAAATGAGTCTGTACCCCCAAAGTCTCAACCAGGTTTGTAAAACAAAGCAGTCCAGTAGTCTCCCGAACCAGGGGGCAAGTCGCCAGGGAGCAAGTCATGCGTCTGTGCTGTCGCACACTTTATGCACAAAACTGCTGTTCCAAGCTAGGCGCACTCTCCTCAGGGAGATCTCTGCCGCTCCTAGCTTTTAGCATGCGTAACTCGGACCTCAGACCTCACCTGGCACTGGGGAATCTGTGCAGTGGGACGTCTCCACTCTCCCCGTTGGAGAAATCCAGCTGGGGTTGCTGCTGCCAGCCCTATATCCCACACATGCCCATGGCTCTGAACCTCTGGCTCCGCGCATATCTTCAAGGCTGTGCTCCGCTGCTCTTCTGAGTCTCAGTGTCCCACCTTTACTTTTATTTTTGGAATTTTCATTCAGCCAGCTTTTCGGTGATTCTGGATGATGTTTGTTTTGTTGTTATGTTGTACTTTTGGAATTGTTGCGCGGGGCAGCACAATTGGTATTTACCTATGCTGCCATCTTGGTTCTCTCTGCCTCACAGTATCTTATCACTGAAGATGGAATTGTGTCTCAGATACACTTCAGTGCCTCATATAGAATATTGTTTTCTATTCTCCCTAAGAAGAAAAGGAAGAAAAAATAAACAAAGGAACTAAAATCCAGATAATGTCACTTATCTAGCAAAATTTACATCAACTTTTTCCATACCGCTATCTCCATCAATATTTCTTATTATGTTAACAGTAAAAGATATTATACCCTTCTTATTCAGTAGAACCTACAATCACTCAGTTGCTCAGGTTAATAACATTGGCATTACTCCCACTCCTTTGTAACTGACCATCAACATCTACATCTATTCACTGAAGAACATACTCCACATTACAAAGATAAGTTGCCACGAATATTCCCCCACCTCCTATTTCCATTTGACTTGGTCTTCTAAAGTAGCTGTCTGAGCATTTTATTGTGGTGGTCTGTATAATGGCCCCAAAGATATTCATTTCTTTAATTCTGTAATATGTGGATGTTACTTTAGATGTCAAAAAGGACTTTGGTATGATTAATGAATGATCTTCACCTGGGGACAGTATCTTGGCACTTAGATGTAAACACAAGGGCCCTTGTAAGAAAGAGCCAAGAAGATCATCAGAGGAAGTAGGCGACAATGGAAGCAAGAATTTGGGTTGTTGTAAGGAAATGGGTTGTAAACGAAAGAATGCTGGTGTTTTTGAGAAGCAAGAAAATGGATTCCCTCCTTTTTATTAACCCATGAAACTGATTTTGCATTTCTGGTCTCTAAAACTGTGAGGATTAATTTTTATTATTCCCAGGTGTCAAGATTTGGCAATTTTACAGCAACAATAGAAAACTAATACATTTGCCTGAGAACTGGCTTTTCAGATCATTTCACTTTGGATATTCCCTTTGCTGAAGACCACTTTTCACTTGTGGTGACCACATTCTATTCTCTCCCCTCCGGGTATGCATGAAGAAGTCTCTGCCCAGAAAAATCCTGCCAAAAGTCTTTAAAGGCCACTGACTCCCATCATTGGGTGCTAGAGCCATGTAGGCTCTGCCACCTGGTGTGTGGATGAACCAATAAATTCATAATCCCTCACCATTCTGGCCTCCTGGGTTCCTCCTTCCATGTCCTAACACCTTCCTCTGCACTTGCACCCTATAATTCACTGGTGATAAGTTATAAGGTGTATTCCTTGAACATACAGATACTGTCATTCCACTTCTCTGCTCAAAATGCTCCAATAACATTCCATTTCAAAATAAGATCCGGACTCCCTACCATGGCCTGTAAGGTCTCAAATGGTTTGGCTGCTTATCTTTTATTACTCTACACTCTTTCAGGCCACTCCAGCCACACTGGAGTCCTTGCTATTCTTTGTACTGGTCAATATTGTGCTCCTGCCTCAGTATTTTTTCCTCATTGCATTCATAGCTCAACTATCCCTGACCAGACATCCACACATAGCCTCTATCACTGTCTTTGACTAGCTTTTTTGTGTGTCATTTCCTCTTATTTTTTTAGCTTTAGTTGCTATTATCTATTACTTATTAATTTGTATGTTTTCTTCTTTATCTTCTAGAATGTAAAACTCTAGGATGAGGTGAGGGGCTTCATTTTTGAACACCTCTATCACCAGCACTTAGAATAGTGTTTACCTTATAATAGGCAATCAATACATATTTGTTGTATGAATTACTTAAGCCCTTAAAGTAACTACTGTCTATATTTTTATTTATCTCAAATGCTCTTTGTGATGTTCTACCAGGGGCGGAGAACCTTTTTCCTGCCAAAGGCTATTATAACATTTATAATGTCTCACAAAATTATCAATGTAAAAATCATATTGCTATGAAAAAAGCTTCTAAATGTATTGAATTTCGAGTCCCATCTGTGGCGAGGCCAGAACAAATGATACAGCCTTAGGGCTGGGTAGTCCCCACTCCTGTAACACTGTTTATATGCCTTAAAAATGGAAGGTTATTTAATCCTCATATGAATTCTATAAAGTAGGTACTATTTGTTTTTTATTTAAATTATTTTTTATTTAAAATCTTTATTGTTTAAAGTATTACATGATTCTCCTTTTTCTCCCATTGACCACTCCCTGGCAACCCCCACGCTCCAAGCATATGCATTCATTCCCCCCGTGTCTGTGTACATCAGTAATCCTCATGCATGCATACAAGTCTTTTGGTTGATTAATTGTCCCCTCACCTTCATTTTCCCTCATAGGTTGGATGTCTGTGATTCTATTTTTGATCATCAGTTTATATTGCTCATTATATTCCACAAATGAGTGAGATCACGTGATATTTACCTTTCTCTGACTGGCTTATTTTCCTTAGCATAATGCTCTCTAAGTTCTATCCATGCTGTTACAAATGGTAAGGATTCCTTCCTTTTTTTACAGCAGCATAATATTCCATTGTGTAGGTGTACCACAGTTTTCTAATCCACTCATCTGCTGATGGTCACTTAAGCTGTTTCCAAATCTTACCTATTACAAATTGTGCTGCTATGAACATAGGGCTGCATATATCCTTTCTGATTGGTGTTTCTGTTTTTGGTTTTCTTTTTGGGAATATAGAGAAGTGGGATCTCTGGGTCAAATGGAAGTTCCATTTCTAATTTTTTGAGGAAACTCCATACTATTCTCCACAATGGCTGCATCAGTCTGCATTCCCACCTGCAGTGCAAGAAGGTTTCCTTTTCTCCACATCCTCAACAGCACTTGTCATTTGTTGATTTGTTGATGATAGCCATTCTGACAGGTGTGAGATGGTACTTCATTGCCCTTTGATTTGCATCTCTCTGATGATTAATTTCTTTGAGTATTTTTTTCATATGTCTATTGGCCATCTGTACTAGTATGTCCACTTTGGAGAAGTGTTTATTCAGGTCCTTCACCCATTTTTAAATTGGATTGTCTTTCTTTTGTTGAGTTATGTGAGTTCATTATATATTTAGGAAATTAATACCTTATCAGATGTACAATTGATGAATATGTTCTCCAATACAGTGGGTTCTCTTTTATTTTGAGGATGGTTCTTTTGTTATGCAGAAGCTTTAAGTTTGATGTAATCCCATTTGTTTATTTTTTCCTTTGTTTCCCTTGTTTTAGGATGAATTGGTAGAAATTTTGGTATGTGAGATGCCTATGTTTTCCTCTATTATTTTTATGGTTTCAAGACTTACATTTAAGTCTTTTATTTATTCTGAGTTTATTCTTATGTATGATATAGGTTACATTTTCTGGATGTACCTGTCCAATTTTTCCAACACCATTTATTAAAGAGACTGTTTTCATCCCATTGTATGCTCTTGTCTCCTTTGACCATATTGGAATGGATTGATTTCTGGGGTCTCTGTTCTATTCCACTGATCTAAATGCCTGTTTTTGTGCCCATACCAGGCTGTTTTGCTTACAATAACTTTGTAGTATAGTTTGATAGCTGACATGTGATCCCTTAAACTTTGTTCTTCTTTCTTAAGATTCCTGTGATTATTCAGGGTCTTTTTTAGTTCCGTATACATTTTTGGAATATTTGTTCTAGATCTGTGAAGTATGTTAATGGTATTTTAACAGGGATTGTGTTGAATCTATAGATTGCTTTGGATAATATGGGTATTTTAATTATATTAATCCATCCAGTCCATGAATATGATATATGGTTCCACTTGTTTATATCTTCCTCTGTTTCTTTTTTCAATATTCTATAGTTTTCCAAATACAAGTCTTTTACCTTTTTATTTAAGTTTATTCCTATGTATCTTTTCTTTTTCATTGCAATGGTAAATGGGATAGTTTTTTTGTTTTTGTTTTTGTTTCTTTTTAGTTTCTCTTTCTGAGAGATCATTATTGGTATATAAAAATGCCATTGATTTTGGTATGTTTATTCTGCCAGCCAGAATATTGCTAGAGGGGGTGCCAATAAATGAACTTTAAAAAGACTTAGTCTTGAGGTCCACAATGAGAAAGGTTTGGGTTCATTGGAAAGCTGTCTACAAAACAATTGTAATAGGGTTTTCCTCTCTTGCCATTTCCCATCCCTTGGCCATCACCTGATAATACCAACAATAGCTACCAGCATTTTGGTATTTTACCCTAAGCAAAAACCAAAAGACATCCCACTAAACATATTTAGCTAGCTGTGGGGAACTAGGGCTCCTACTGTTAACATGGACATCAAGGAATAAAACTCTCTTCATTCAGGTATTTTGGGAGTAAATAGTCAAATGATTAGTTCTATATCTGCTCAACTTATGCTGGTTATCAAACTGTGTACATGCCTGTGGCATTTTTTCCCATCTTCTAAATAAAAGTGGAGGTTTAACAAGAGCACAATTACAGGCAATCTCATTAGAGCTGGATTAACACTACTGGTATTAATACAATTCCCAATCTCAATTGTGAATGGATAATGAAGGATCGATCACCAGTAGAATCAATGAGAAAGTTATATAAGCCATCCAAAGAAAGAAAATTAGTAATTTGGATGGAAGGATACTTTTATAGGACATAGAAAACAAAAAAGAAATACAAATTACCACCACTGAAAGGAACAATACTATGAAAATTATTAAAAACACAATAGAGTGGATCAATAAGTCCAAAAGCTACTTCTTATAAATACTAATAAACTAGACAAGACTCTAAATAGTTTTATCAAGGTAAACATAAACATGGAAAAAATTAAACATACACACATAGACACCTGCTTTGGAAATAAAAAAGAGCAGGCCTATCTTATAAAAACTAACAAATGAAAATAATGAGAAAATATAAACATTCTAATATCTTGGTAAATAGGAAACCAATTGATAATATTAAAAGTAAATGGAACATTAAGTAAAAGTTTGATTATATAAGACCTTAGACACACTATATAAATGGTAAGAGGAGAAAGGAAGAAGGAAGTGAAACATAATATGTTATTACCTTAATCCCAAGAGGTTTTTATCTGAATTAAGAAATAGGAGTCCAAGGTTACCCTTTAAAACTACTTCAGTAACAATCAAAGATTAAAACAGAATGATGGGTTTGGGGTTGGTGGGACAAGTATTAGGAGAGAACAAATGTTAATATTGTAAATTCTCTTGTACTGTTTTTGTTTTTACCCTGTGCATTTAAATATTTTAAAAACTAAGTTAAAAATCTATTTAAGCAGATATATTTAAAACAGTAAAAATGAGTCAGTTAAACTGGTCAGTTAAAATGGTCAGTTTAACATGATTAGAGAAAATTCCTGCTAACTGACTGAGTTTTCCATTAAAGAGAAAAAAATAGTTAAATTTGTAGACTCCATAACTATAGCTGAAGCTATGTTTTTATTGTTCTTTGTGTAGGCTAATGAATATTTTCTGGTACTTAGATTCTTTTTGTTGTATTTCACTTAAAATGTGCTATTAAAATTGCTTGTTTATTGCAAAGACTCAAACAAAACAGGAACAATAAGTTTACTTTTACTATGATGGCTAAGTTCTTTTAAACTACTATTATGATCTAATACACATTTTCTGAGGAAGAAGTCTAAAAAAAATCATACATTTTATACTACTGTGTTCATAAGCTCACATATTATTTACAATAAAATTACAAAAGTCATCCAGGAGACCTAAGAAAAGAGGGGAAAGATTAAAAGAATACAGGTTATTTTTTATTTTAGACATATATGGCTTTACTTGTTCACTTTAAAGTTTAATTTCCTTTTTAACCTTAAATAAACAAAATAAAGATTACAAAAATATTGAAATTTAGTCTAATTCTTTGAAATTCAGTTATTAGTTTGTATGCTAGTTTAAAGACCATGAACAACTAAGGGATATAATGAAAATGAAAACAAAGCAATTGTCATCATTATGATATAAATTTGTAAATGTTGAATGTTGATTGAATTAGTATTTTCAATAAACTTTTTTATTTGTCATCCTGGTCTTGCATTATCATGATTTGCTATTTTTTAACAGATCACTTGATTTCCAGATCATCTGGATTTTTTTCAATATTGATAATTTTAGAAATGCAAACACACCACTGAATGCTGAAGATATAAATGTACATAAACATGGTGTTTTTTTCCACTTAATAAAAAAGCATGAATATAAATTAATGTAAAAATTATCTAATTAAAATTTACATACATTCTTAGCAGTTACTGGAACCTGGTTCCCTAGGAAGACTTCATATAAAAGATGGGATCCAGAATGGAATGTAGGATTGGGGGAACAACTAGGAAGAGAGAAATCACATGTGACTGTTTTGTAATTGAACTGACACTTTTTTTAGTGCAAGCCTCTCAGAAGTGTATGGAAATATAAATTGTCTGGGCTAATGGTTAAGCTTCAGGCTTGAATCCGTGGATGTGGGGTGTAATCTGAGATTCTGCATGGGAACAAGCTTCAACAGGAGGCCAATGCTGCTGGTCAAAGCACCATAATTGGTTTACCCAAAGCTGATTCCATAGAGATGCAAAGCAAATGTTTTAAACTGTGTGAATATTTACTGAAGCAATGAAGAAAGAGATGTGTAGGTGAATGATTCAGGTTAAAAAGTTGTTCCCCTTCTTAGCTCTACAACTTCCCTAAGTCATAAGGCCTCCTTGTACACTGATGCTTGACTTTGCCTTTCCTCTCAGTTTTAGAAAGTGTCTCCAGGAAGCTATGGCTTGTTTGCTTTATAAATACTTGTTTATTTTATCCCTATGTAGTCACATAGATGTTACTCTTCTCCTCAGCTAGTTCAATGCTACTATTATTTTACCTAGGACACCTCTCCTCCAGGCTAATAGAGCCTTTTCCCTTGCTGTGTGATATTCTCAAGTTGCCTACATGGGCTCCTCACAACCAAGAAGTGAAAATACGTGATTCAATATAGGCGGTCATTTAGTGACATGTTAAACATCTTTGACGGAAGATTTTTCTCAATATGAGTACTTATTTACCCACTGAATTTATCATTTATGTCTTTGTGCATAAAAAATGATTGCCTTTAAAATATTTAAAATGCAGATTTTGCTGCTCTGTATTCAAAAATTTATAGTAAGTACCCCTGGTGTTGGGCTGAAGAAATTGAATTTTTTAATTAGCTTCTGGATGAGTCAGACTTCATGCAAACCTCTGACTGGAGTGACTTTTCCTTGCAGTCCCAGGATGTGGGCACAGGTGATAAGCATGAATGGGAACAGCTAATATCCCTGTGCAGGTACTGATTCTTGAAAATGCAATGTTATAAATTTGAACCAATTAAAATGATTATAATTGATATTCTGTTAATAATATGATCATAACTAGATGAGTTGTTTTGTTATTAATAAAGAAAGATGAAATTGACCTTCAAGTTATTTTCATTTTGGTCTATAAAGTAGATGTCATTCAACTCAATGCTCATTATACCTTATTTTTAGATGAAAGCTAATATTTCCCCAAAAGATATACAAATGTTAATTTAATATGTTCAGCAATGGATAAAGCAAAGATGTCAAAATGCCCCTGGAATATAAAAGTAACTAATGTGTACACCAGAAATATTGGAAATAAGAGATGATTGCTAATGGAAATTTGCATGAACCTGAATCTCAAATAGTTCTTCCTGTGCTAAAACTGCTCTTTAAAAAAAGGCAATTTGAGAATAGAGGACAGGGCCCCTGTGAGGTATTATGCTAAATTAAACTAATTAATTATTAATTTTAGAAACACTGATCCAAGATAAATCCTTTATTAGAGTAGTACTGGGTATGAAAACTTTGTGACTATGTATCAGTCATCAATTACTCTGCAAATGGCTACTTATAAATTAATGGCCATTCAACCAATTAAAAATTATAATTAACATTTTTCAAATATAGTCAATCTACACATTTTATCATTATTATAGCTAGTCATAAATTTAGAGTTTAAAAAATCTTTTATGAATAAAAAATAAATTAATGGCTAAGACCGGTTTGGCTCAGTGGATAGAGCATCGGCCTGTGGACTGAAGGATCCTGGGTTCAATTCCGGTCAAGGGCATGTACCTTGGTTGCAGGCGCATTCCCAGCAGGGCATGTGCAAGAGGCAGCTGATTGATGTTTCTCTCTCATAGATGTTTCTGACTTTCTATCCCTCTCCCTTCCTCTTTGTGAAAAATCAATAAAAAATATATTAAAAAATAAATTAATGTTCTTACTTTGAGTGCTGTGAAGAACTAAATGAATAAGTAATATGAGTTAAATAAAAAATAACATTTTTCTCCTTTAAAGTCTATTTTAGGGCTGTTTTTCTAGTGTTGATTTCTGCAGATCAATTATGTACAATTCCACAGTGATTATGAAAAATATTTTATAGTCTAGATGGTTGATGGATGAGAGATTTAATGATGGTTTTGTTTATTTATTTTTAAAACTTTAGAAAGAAATTATTTTAAAGGAAATAAAAAAAAATGGAGACTACGACATAAAATATACATATAATGTTTAACCGCATTTTTATATGGAAAATGCTTTTTGTTACAAAAGTCAAAATCCCTCTCTTTTAATTTAAATACAATTATCAGAATACTTTGAATTAAAATGTAGAGATGAAAAAATTGCTGTCACTCCAAGTAATAGGGCTTTGAAGAAAAGTTATCACTAGGGAAAAATAATTGGTCAATGGGTTTCAAGGATAGCAAGTTAGTAAAGTAGAACAACAAAACACTTAGAAATATGAATAATAACACTAGTAGTTAAATGCTTTGCCAATACAGTGAGGAGCCTATAGTATAATACTTAGAAAAATCATTAAAGGAACTATTCTTTATCTAATCTAATTTCTCCATCTAATCTCCCAAGAATTCTATTATTATTTCCATTTTACAGGTAAGAAAACTGGAATCCAAAGACATTACCTATATTTCCCAGTTTAACTGTTAATTTGTGAGAGAACCAAATGTTGGGCCATATTTATCTGATCTAAAAAGTTTTTTTTAAATATATTTTATTGATTTTTTTTTTTTTTACAGAGAGGAAGGGGGAGGGATAGAGAGTTAGAAACATCAATGAGAGAGAAACATAGATCAGCACACTCACTACTGAGGATGTGCCCTCAACCAAGGTATATGCCCTTGACCAGAATGGAACCTGGGACACTTCAGTCTGCAGGCTGATGCTCTAACCATTGGTTAGTGCTTTTTAAATATATATATATATATATATATATATATATATATATATATATATTGATTTCAGAGAAGGGAGAGAGAGAGAGATAGAAGCATCAATGATGAGAGAGAATCATTGATTGGCAGCCTCCTGCAAGCCCACAACCTGGGCATATACACTGATCAGGAATCAAACTGTGACCTCCTAGTTCATAGGTCCATGCTCAACCATTTGAGCCATGCTGGCTAAACTAAAGAATTCACACTCTTAATTATTAGAGAGCAACTGAAGAAATATATGGAGTCAAATTATTCTTGAACATTCCTTAAATGTCTTACTAAATATACTAAATTGGGAGTCAAAATACCATTTTTGATTTTTATTTTTATTTTTTGTTAATCCTCACCCAATGATAATTTTTCCATTGATTTTTAGGGAGAGTGGAAGAGAGAGGGAAAGGTAGAAGAAACATTGATGTGACGGAAACTTATTTATTGGTTGCCTCCTGCAGGAGACCCAACCAAGGCCCAGGCCGGGGAGGACCCTGCAACCAAGGTATATGGACTTGACCGGAATCAAACTCGGGACCCTTTGGTTCATAGGCTAAAACTCGATCCACTGAGCCAAACTGGCAAGGACCAAAATAGCATTTTTAAATACTAACAACCAGACAGTATTTCCTGTGTATTAGATAAGACCATCAATCATTTCTTTTATGGTGGAAGGGATGGGTTTCTTATTGGTCTTTTTCCTAGATAGACAAATAGATATATCATCATAATTAGCTAGTTTATTAATATTAATAAGAAAAGAGCAAAGGGAAGGCCGGATATTTTAAGCATGGTCACTGGCCAGCGTCACGAGGAAGCTGCAACTGCACATTCCCCAGGGAACTACCAGGCCGTTCCCTGCAGATCAATGGGAGAGATGGGCACAAGCATAGTGAAGTCGGGGTGATGTAGGGAAGGTGCTAGCCTGTCAGTTTTGCCTGGGAACAATAGATTTCCTAGAAAGGTGGAGCCACTGGCAGCATGCAAAATCTTAGAAGGTTAAATTCCCCAAACAAAGAGTTCTCTCTCTTTTAACTCTCTCTTGCTCAATGAGTGCACTGGCTGTGTGATGCCATGTGCTCTTTCCACAGCTGTGTCTCCTTAAGCAGTTGCATGGCCCAGGGCCATGTGAACCTCATATCCAATGGACACAGCTGGGAAAACAAGCTAAGCTAGCCAGATGCTGGACTAGACTGTGCTTAAATATAAAGCAGAAATTCTGGGCAGTGGCCTTAATTCTGACCCTGCTGAAGACATGGCTGGACTTCTTCCATAATGGATGAACATAGATGGAACCTTAGAGGGGAACCTCCTTAATTTTATATCATCAGTAAAGCATTCCACAAAACCCATCCTCCCATGGAGACCTCTGGAAATTATTTTCCTTGCAGCACCCCAAGAACTCCACTTTAGAACTTTATTTCCACTTATAACAGATAGAGATGATAGATAGATAGATAGATAGATAGATAGATAGATAGATAGATAGATAGATAGATATTTAAATAATAGAATCACTGAATAGCAAGATGTTCACATTCTGGAAGTCAAGTGCAATCTAAGGCAAACTATAGAAATCACAAGTGAACATCTCCAATCACATGCTTATTTGGGGGTTGAGTGCTCCTTAAGTGCTTTATCAAGAGAATTCACCAGGATTAAATAAATACTTTCTTCTCTCCATAATACCCAAATCCATTTGTTTCATTGGCATACATTTTATACCCATATAAAGCATTTCTACTAAAGCCTTTATTTAGAACACAATACAAAGTACCAGAAATAAGAGCATGGGAAAAGAATCTCATGCTAAGGCAAAGTTCTGACTTGCCTAATATTTGTAAGATGCCCAACAATACATTAACCAACTTCTGTATTCTAAGTAATGTCCAAGGTACTGGCAATGTAGTCAGATAGTCCCTATTTTAAGAGACAACTTAGTTCAAGTAACAGACAGCAAAGATAATTTCAAGTTCAAAGTAGTAAAATTTGTAATAGGAATCTGTACATGATACTAAGAAAGTACAAAAGAAGGTCCCTTTTATGTGGGGTACAATATGCCTTCCAAAGTTGAATATCACTCTGAATATTTCAAAAGATAAAGGGCAAGAGGCATGCACTCTCTGTTAGGACAAGAGTCAGTCCTGAAACTCAGGTACTTGGTGATTATACCAACTGTATTTCAATAGAAAGGTATGTAGGTTGAAGCTGTGGGTAGTATGGATGCATGGAAGTTAGTAATTAATTCTGATTAAAAAGTGATTAAAACAATTCAAATTATGTTCAAAATGATATTTTGAATACATTATTTTGAACATAATTTAAAAGTTATAATATGAAGTGGATTGGAAAACACATCAAAGTGCTTGGGAGGGTATCCAGAAAGGGCATGAAAGTTCCATTGATCTCTCTCCTCCTACATTTACTATATATATCTTCCATTTGGCTGCTCCTAAATTATTGTTTTGTTTTGTGTTCTTTGGAGAGAGATGAAAGGAGAGGGACAGAGAGCAGGAGAGGGAGAAACATCCATGTGAAAGAGAATCAAAGGTGGATTGCCTCCCACATGCACCCCAATCAGGGATCAAACAACAACCTGGGTATGTGCCCAACTGGGAATCAAACCAGAGACATTTAGGTGCTCAAGTAACTGTGCCACATAGGCCAGGGTCTAAATTACATTCTTTATAATAACAGTAAAGATAAGTTTTAAAAACTCTCCATAAGTTTCCATCCTATGAAAGTATTGCTTATGGAATTTATTTTGATCAGAAAATAACAGTATCAGTATAGACTCAATCTATATGCAGGGTATAGTACTAGCCCTGACAAGAGGGGTCAAAAAATATAGCAGTAGAAATGCTTCTATTTATTCAAGTATCAATGAGGTGGAAACTCTTATCAAAGAAAAGTTAAATTCTGAAAATTGTGCTATAGGAACCAAAGCCTAGCTCAGTGATGGGCAACCTTTTGAGCTTGGTGTGTCAAAATTCATAAAAAAACCAAGCATAACTCAGGTGGTGTGTCACTTGGAGAAAAAACACACATAATTTTGCAATATTTCTAGTTTAAATAACAAAAATGTATAATTGTAATATATAACTGTATTTAATAAACCAAAAACTAATTATTTAACTTACCTGCTTAGTGACTTCTTTGTTTATCTGTCAGTCGGTTTCTTTTGTTGGTCTTGATATTATTTAACTTGTGTGGTGTGCCATGAGCTAAGATAAGTGAGGGGGAGTGGAATTCTTTAACTAACTTGCCTACTAGTGACTTTTTTGCTGCTGAATTTAATTGGCTAAACCTTCAATTGAAGGTTGGTATTTTGTACACTTCAAGCCCAAGCAAGTGCTACTAACTTCATCAGTCAATCAGTTTCTTTTGTTGGTTTTGATATTATTTAACACTGAGAATAAGGTCTCACAAAAGTACGCAGAGGAAAAAATTGTGAGTAAAGCCATTGATATATTTTTCAGGGTGCTAAAAGTGTTTGTTAATCGGTTCCAGGCACTCCAAATTTTCTGTTCGTAGTGGCACGCCTCTTGATTCTCCAAGCGGCACCTTTCCAGATTCTCAAGCTTTGACCTCAAGTCAACAAACACCTGAGCCCAGATGCTGTCTTGAAATTCTGCAAGTTGCATCTCCAAATCATTAATTTGCATCCATTGGAAACCATTTAATTCCAAACTACTGTAGACTACTACATTAGGATACTTAATTATTTTGTGGTCTGTTCTAGGCTTTAAATTGATTAAATCTATCACTGAACTGGTCGAGTAAGGAGTATAAAACATGCTAGTAGTTATATGCAAGGGATCTATTTCATTTTGTACAGCTGCACTGGCCTTCTCAAAATACTTTGTTACTCAATGAAAATACTTATAAGTTTTAGTTTCTATATCTTGCTTGAAAATTTTAAATTTACTTTCAAAAGCTTTTATGTATACAAACATAATGTCAATACTTTTGCCAAAACCTTGTAACTTTAAGTTCAGTTCATTAATATGAACAGAGAGATCTGTAAAAAACGTCAGGGTGTTGACCCACTTATCATCATTGAGCTGAGAAAAGTTTCTCAGATCCTCATCCTCAAGAAATACTTTAATTTTTTCAAAGCACTCCACAAAGCACTCAAGAACTTTGCTTCGGCTCAGCCATCTTACATTATTGTACGTTAGCAGTCTATTGTAGGTGGAATCAACCTCCCGTAAAAGTGCAGAAAATTCTCACTTGTGAAGAGGGCGAGCAGCTATTAAATTAACTATTTTTATAACAACTGACCTTCAGTCATTTAAGTCAGTGAATCCTGCCTTGGCACATAAAACCTCCTGATGGATAATACAATGAAAAGGCACAATCAGATGTCCAATAGCTTCCGTAAACAATTTGACAAATCCGACTTTTTCCCCCACCATGTTTGTTGCCCCATCTGTGGTCATTGACACAACTTTAGAGATGTCAGTGCTTAGGTCACTAAATGTTTGTATAACAACCTTACATATTTAGGTTCCTGATGTACTTGTTGGCACTGATACTAAATTTATCAACTCTTCTCTCATTGTGAGGCCATCAGAATATCGACCAATAATGGCCAACTGAGCATGTGATGTGACATCATTGGTTCATCAAAAGAGATGGAAAAATATTTACAATTACTTATGTCTCTCTTTAATTGATGTTGTATGTTTGTGTTCAGTCTCATTATTCAGTCTTTTATGATATTGCTACTGAGTGGTAACTCAGATATTCTCTTAATAATTGCATCTTTATTCTGCATATCATGAAATAGAACTGGTGCACATCTTAGGAGAGTTTCTTTAATAAATTCTCTATCCCTGAGTGCTTTTCCATGCTGAGCTATGTAGTGAGCAATGCTCAAACTTGCAGATGTTAAATTTTTAGAGCCTTTGATAAATTTAAGGATGGAATTAGATTGGCTCTTATAAAGGTGTAGCTGCCTGGAAATGTATTCCTTCCTTTCAGCCTCACTTTTTTTTCAAGAGCTGGGAATGATTAGTTTCAAAATGTCTATTTATATTCCACATTCTGCTTACTACCGTTTCAGTACATAGAACACAAAATAATCGGCCATTTTTTTTTCTATAATGCCATATATCTCTGTCCATGACTCTTGAAAGGATCAGCTACTGCTACTACCACTTCCTTTACTTAACGTTGGCTTTTTATTTTGGGGGTTCTCCATCATGGTGCAGTGACAGAAGATAGAATTATAGATAGTCTGTTAGCCCTGCAGGCAATTAGGGGTTAACTAGCCTAACTGACCATAAGATGGCACATGTCTTTTAGGAAAGGGCAGGGTTAATAAGCAGAAATAGGGGTTAATAAGGATGCACAACAGTAATAGTGGTGAAATGGAGTCTGCTCTATGCTGCAAAATGAAGTTCCTTATATAAATTAAGATGGCTGCCACTATTTCTAATGATTAGAAACACATTCTGACATGCGTGTCGTAGGTTCGCCATCACAGGCCTAGTTTATAGTAAACCACAAAATCGGTTCAGTGAGTCACTGACTGGAGAAACAAATGGAAATATAGGTTTCTTCTTGCCAGTAAATACATACGGTATATATTATGTATTTACATATCCTATATAATAAAAAGCTAAAATGCAAATGGTTGTAGTGCCTGCCCTTGCGCACTGGTGTCAGGACTGGGGAACCTGAGGCTGAGCCTCCCACCCCAGTGCCGGGGCCAGAGGACCTGAGGCTGTGCCCCTTGCCCTGCAGTGCTTGACAGGGTGGGGCCAGCCAGGTCTGCGTCTCTTGTGATTTCAAGGCGCACACTGGTGGGCAGGGACTTGGCTGTGTTCCACAACACACCCCAGACTATGACAGGAGGGAGATTTTCATATACATTTTACAAAATTTTCTTTCATATCTGAGACTTCTATTATAAATAAAGGGCAAATAGCAATATTAAAATATTTCCTCTAATTCCTTTTTATTGTGCACAAATTTCTTGCACTGGGCCACTGGTGTGTGTGTGTGTATGTATACACATATATATATATTAACTTACTTATATATTAACTTACTTAGATGTAGTTTCTATTAAATGGTACCAAACTAGGCAAATTTTTAAAATGTATTTTATTGATTTTTCACAGAGAGGAAGGGAGAGGGATAGAAAGTCAGAAACATCGATGAGAGAGAAACATTGATCAGCTGCCTTTTGCACACCCCCTACTGGGGATGTACCCGCAACCAAGGTACATGCCCTTGACCGGAATCGAACCTGGGATCTTTCAGTCCACAGGCCAATGCTCTATGCATTGAACTGAACCGGTTTCGGCAAACTAGGCAAATTTAATAAAATACATTTAATGGTTCCATTGATGCTTTGGCTTTCTTTATTGTTTCTTCTCTCCCTGTTCCTCTGCACCCCCAAACTAATGCTCTTTTTGATGACTCAATATTTTATTCTGTAACTGAAATGGCAGTATTTTTCTGCCAAAAATATAGTCATTGGGCTCATTGTGGATTAAGTAGCTTTTGAATTCCAAAATTAATTAAGAATGCAGTCAGTAATCAGTTTCATTCTTCCCAGCAGTGTCAGCTTCTATCTCCACAGAGGCCCAAATCTTACAAAATGAATACTCTCTTCTCTCATTGCCTTTACAGATTCATGACACAGCCCATCCTTATCTAGAGCAGTGCTATCAGATAAAAATATAATGCAAGCCACATAGGAAATTTTAAATTTTCTAATTCTCACATTAAAAAGTAAAAAAAGACATAGGTGAAATTCATTTAAATAATATATTTTATTGAATCCAATATAGCCAAAAGAGCATCATTTCAGCAGGTAATCAATATAAACAATTACTAATGCGATACTTTCCCACTTTTTTTTTTTAAGTAAGTATTCAGACTTCAGTGTGTATTTTACCCTTCCAGTACATCTCAGTCAGACCAACCATGTTGCAGGGGCTCAATAGTCACACGTGCTGATGGCTCCTATATTGTACAATACAGGTTCAGAGCAGCCTCATATTCTTGGAGAACAGTATTCCCATGAATTTAAGAAATGTATAAAATACTATATCTTCAAATCATATATATATATATCCAGCAACCATAACACAGTAACAATTGGAATGACCAGTTGCTATGATGCCCACTGAAGCCAGTGAAGTATTGGGGTTGGGGCCACTGGCAAATCTCCCAGAGCCCCTATCCCCAGCCGCGCCCCTGATTGGCCTCTCCCACTCTGATTGAGGGTGGGGGGAAGCCAACTGCCCACCACCCTTCCTCACAGCCCCCTGATGGCCACCCATAGCCCAATAGCCTCCTTCAGCCCTGCCCCCCAGCCAGTCCCACCACTGATCATCCCCCCACCCTAATAGGGGGGAAAGCTGGCTACCCATCCTCCTACAGCCCCTCTCCCCAGCTGGCCCTGCCCCCAATAGGCCCAACCCACCTCAATCAGCCCCCAGCCCTTCCCCCTAGCCAGCCCTGCTCCTGACCAAACCAATAAGGGGGTGGGGCCAGCCAGCCAAGAGGCCCCTGACTGTTCCCACCCCAATGGGCCTAACCCACCCTATCAGCCCACAGCCCTTCCCCCTGGCTAGCCCTGACCCAAATGGGTCCCCACCACCCCAATCAGGGGCAGGGCCAGCTGGCCAAACACCTGTGGCCTCTCCCCACAGTCAGCTCTGCCCCCAAACAGCCCCCCTACTCTGATCACAGGGGCAGGGCCAGCAAGCCAACTACTCCTGGCCCCTCCCCCAGGCTGCTGGCTCCGGTTCAGTCCCCTCACCCCATTCAGGGGTGGGGCCAGCTGGGCCACTGCCCACAGCCACTTCCCACAGCTGGTCCCACCCCCAATCAGCCCCTACTACCCTGGTCATCCTTCAGTACCTCCCCTCAGCCGGCTCTGCCCCCAAATTGCCACCCCCCACATCAATCGGTGGTGGAGCCCACCAAACAATCACCCGTGGCCCCTCTCTCCAGTCTATAGAACTTAAAATAAAAGCAAATCAGATTTATTCTATATATCTAGTACATGCCCATATGTATAGGGATAAGTACCAAAAAGTATATCACCTAATTCAATAAGAGAAAAATAAACAAAAAATTAAATCCAAAGTGCCATTCATTAAAAAATATATTTTTTACAATAAAAGTAATAGCATTATGTTATGATATGTCATCTTTCTCTCTCAGACTAAAAAATTATAAATAACACATTTTGAAGTTAATGGTTATAAGGCCATATGTACTTCTATTTAAAAATTTTTCCTTCACCTTAAATATTTATTCTTCCCCTCTCCTGACTCTAACCCTTCTGTCACCACTCTCATATTATTTCTGTTTTCCTCAAGCAGCAGTCTGGGCCCAGAAGATAAGGAAGACAAATTCTAATTAAGTCTTTTGTGAAATGGATAGCTACATCTGTGACAGAGAGAAAGGGAGAGATGCTGGTATAGAGTTGTTCATATTAGTCAAAATAGATATTTTGTTTGCATTGAAATTCCCTGGTAATTACTTTTTAAATGCATATAATTGTTTTAAAGCGGTGCTACCACTCATTCATGGAGAGAGTAATAACCGCACAGGATGCATGAAGCGTTTGAGAGCCACCCAGAGCTAGCTCAAGAAATGGTTTTATCACATGAATTCAAAGGCTGTTTCTATAAGACCCTGAAACAACTAATCTGTTACTCCCACTGACCAGTCAAGTCAGTGGGAGGGCAAGTCAGTTAAATTAATTGTTTGACTGAATGGAGTGAGTGTTCATAGGCATAATTATGGCTTCAGCTATAATGTGATTGACAGTATTCACAGGACAGATGTTATGGAATAGGGGATACAAGACACAATTGGATAGTTCAGATTTGCCAATACAGTCATCAAAAACATTTGGATAACTGGGTTAGGATGCCCACCCACATAGGTTTGTGTATGAAGACCCAACCTCCTACTGAGGGTTGGGAGGATGTATCCAGGGGGCTGTGAACTTCAGTGAAATAGGATCCAAAAGCCAACAAAACAGCAGAAATGAAAATACATCAGTGCAGAGAATGAAAAGCAAACAGAATGGACCAGAATAGTTTAAATTGAAGGAAAGGTCGATAGGATTGAGGTGACTAGTAGAAAAATTAGATTCCTGTTTCTCCAAATTTTCTCTACCTCCTTTCTCTTTTCATATTATTTCCTTTCCTAGCTAGATTGTCCATATGATATATGAGGCAAACAATTCAGATACAACCTCCAAGCCAATAATTCATGCTAGAGTGATTAATATTTCTCAAGTTTTAGTTTTAAGTTCTGCCTGAAACAGTTTTAGAGAAATTCTATAAATGTTCACATATAGATAGTCTATAAATAATTAACATTTTGAATAACAAAAAATATATCTATCCATCTGCCTCCTTTTCTCAATTGTAAATATTATTTGATAAAATAGCCACTTCAGAGGTATTTTATTTAAGGGAAAAGAAGGTAAGTCTACTTTGAATAAACTGATTCTCAGTTTTGGTTGTTTTTTCCAAATGTTAAACTTAAGGACCACATGCTTCACATCAACTATCAAACCTTCATTTCTTCTTATAGATTCTACTCTCCCATTAATATATGGCTTAAATATAAACAAATATAGTTTGTTGTTATTTTCATAATTGGCAAATCTCATCCTAACTATATGCAGGACTTTTTAAAATCTTTCTAGACCTCAATGTCTTTACTTGTAAAATGGAGGAAATATGTGCAATACAGAGTTGGGGTGAGGACTCGGTGATATTCAATAAAAAACACATACAATTGCATAGCTATTTACTGGTTTTCAGTGCTCACATGAATCTAGAACATTCTGCCCTGTGCTATGGCTATTTGCCATGTGTCTCATCTTCCCCACATATAAGCTTCCAGAGAGCAGAGACTACATCTCAGTGGTTGGTTTGTGCTGTATGTGTTTTCTTAATATAATTCCATGGCCTAACTGTCTCCTCTGCCTAGAATTGCTTCTTCTTATTTGCATGTTAAACACTCCTTTTCCTTACTCCAAAATCACCTTTAGCTCCTTTCCTATGAAACTCTTGATTCTCTCAGCAACTGAGGCACTCCTTGTACTATGCCACTATTTCACCTCGTCTATACCCCCACTATACATATTAGCCATTGTGATACATTGGTACAATTTTCCCACAGCCTTTTAAAGCTACTTAAAAACATTTTAATATAATGAATATAATAATACTAAAAAATTAATAGCTAATATTTATATAGTGTTTGCTAAGTACCAGGTATGATTCTAACTTTGCAAGGTAAGTTACTTATTCCTACTACAACTCAGTGATGTGAGTATTGTTATTACTATCCCTATTGCCGAGATGAAAAAACTGAGGACTAGAAAGATTAAGTAATTTACCCAAGACCACACTGTGAGTAATGAAGCTTATCTCCATGGTTTGGATTAGAAGCCCTTGTTTCCTATCTCCCCAATCTATGTTTCTATTTTTTTAGTACCTGTTACATAAGATGTTTTATATACTTTTTTGTTGAAAAATAAGTCAAAGTATTTTTTACTACCTGTTACATAAGATGTTTTACATATTTTTTTGTTGAGTGTTTAGGCACAGCCAGCAAAAAAGGACTGTGCCCTGATATGGTGAAAAAGTCCAGAAAAACATGCTCTATATGTGGTTGAGGCAGGAATCGCAGATACAATGGTTTTCATTGTGCCTTGCCAAACGTGTGGAAGCATATCTAGGATGTCATCTGGTCCTTCTGCTGCTTGCTAAAATCAGTTCTGACAAATGGGCAGCTCAAGAATGTCAAGTTAAGTGGAGCCAGGAGCCAACAGTGATAGATACAGAGGAAATCTGCTTTGTTGTTTCATAATATTGAATCTGAATCTACAACAATTTCTGATGGTTGTGTGTTTATGCCTGTTCATGTACTTTATTATACAAAAAGTTTTTTTTTCCTGTTCTAGACAAAAGAAGAAAAATTTTGTTAGAGACTATTAATCAATTAATGTATATCATTGCCCTAAGGGGTTTTACAGTATAACAAGAAAGAGGTTAAAACATTTGAATCAATTGAAAAATAAATTAAACCTACAGCTAAGTTACATTATGGAGTCTGATTACAAATACATAAATAGATCAGAGGAGAGATGAGTTTCTAGGAGAGATAGTTTTAAACTGTCCCTTAAGGATGTGTCATGCTGGGTCAGGGAAAAGGTTGGTGGGGAGAGGTGAGAAGGAAGTAGTGGCAAGGTTGTTTGACAGGTTTCTGAAAAGAAGCAAAAGCACTCACGATGGCAGAATTCTTTACATTGAGGGCTACAGGTATTTGAGTCTGTGTTTGATAGTCAGTAGCCAGACTGTTTTCATGACATATTTCACAGGTGTTTCTCAGAGAGAGTTGCAAAGAGATAGTCGATCACCTTTTATATTAATTATAATAACGATTTTGCAAAAGGCCTGTAAATTATAATAACAATTTTGCATAAGGCCCGTATTTTGAACCCAAGTCACTACATATGTATTTCCTTTCCATCACTTTGAAATGCTTCATTTCCTTTCTCTTACACTCAGATATTAAATGAATGCAGATGGTACAGGCAGGTTCCAGAGTGCTTGTGAACTACATGGCAATTTTAAAATCTTCTTACACTCCAGCCAGTGAAGGGAAAGGAGGAAACAGTGACCAATAGTGACATAATTTTACAGACGACTAAGAAAAAATGGACTAGACATACAAAGACATTTCTTGATGGCCAGAGAAATTAGACACTGAAGTAGGTATCAGTGGAGCCAATGGAATCTCTATTCTGGGAATTCATTGAATACACCATATGCTCCTAGGAGTTCATTCACTGAGTTGCTGGGAACAGGTGGTAGACCTCTTGGAAGCCAACCATCTGTGGTATGACCAGATTTTACATATTGGCTGAGGGAAGGTTCATCATTTTACTTGGTATAGATTGTCATATATTCTAATTAAGTAGCAAAAACTGTGCCTGATTGTTTCATTTTAAATGGAGCTAACTATCATGTATAAATATAGATGCAGATATCCTTCCTAATATATAAAAACTCAGGCTCCTAATGACCAGTAAGGACCAGAGGCTGACCATCTGAAAGTCAGTGCTGGTCCTGTCCCCAAGCAAGTAGTAAGGGGCAATCAGGCAGACAGGCAGAGGGGTTAAGAATGATCAGGTAGGCAGACCTGTGGTTAGGTGTGATTAGGTAGGCAGATCAGCGATTAGGGGCAATCAGGTAGGCAAAAGGCCCCTTACCGGGGGCCCCATCCCCAAGCAAGTGGATAGGGGCAATCAACCAGGCAGGCAGAGCAGTTAGGGGTCATCAGGTAGGCAAAAGGCCTCTTGCAGGGCTGATCCTGCCCCCCAGCAAAGAAAGAGGGAATCCCAGGCCAGCCAACCCATTGCACCCCAGCCTATTGCCAACAGAGGGAGGCCACCAATGGCAGGGGAGCGGTGGCAGTGCTGCACAGATGGCAAGCAGTGGCAGCGGCAGAGGTGGGGCCAGCTGCCTGCAGCCCAGGGAAGGAAAATCCTAAGAGGCCCTGATCTCAGATCAGGCCTAGGCACTCTACCTGAGGAGTCGTAGATTGTAAGAGGGTGCAGGCAGGCTGAGGGACCCCTCCCCAAGTGCACAAATTTTCATGCACTGGGCCTCTAGTAGGTATAATAAAATTGTGTGTGTGTATATATATACACACATATATATTCTTTTGAATGAACAAAGTAATATTTATAACACACTAAATATTTTACTTAGATAATTTATCATAAAGCACAATTTCAGACACCTTCAACCTTGGTTTGTGTTTGAAAACTAAGTATTTAACACCTACCAAGCTCTCAGAGCTGATGGAAAAGCAAAATATGACATAGATACTGCTTTAAAGAGTATTTTAGACAGATTCTTACAATGTTGAAATGTGTATAGATCAAAATGTTTAACTGAAAGTAGTTATATTTTGGTTCAACCTCATAAAACCAAATGAAGGGAAAGTAAGACAAACACACCCAGAGCACTTTGTTCATTCATGATAGAAGAGAGCAGATGAGTGAGCATTCTGCTGAGTATTAGAGACAAGAGTGCTCAGAATTTAGAGAAGGAAGAGATCAATGTGGCCCCTAATATTCTAAGTAATAAATGTTCATTGATCTGAAATGATTCAAATTGTTTGTCCAATTCTGCTAAAAACAATTCTCTCTCTCCTGTTTGGGTCACTATCTCTCCCAGCTCAATGAGGGTCATCTAGATCCCAAAGTGAGTAATTATGTAGCACTTGATTCAGTGAATTCTTCAACAGAGTACTTTCATGACTAAATACCTGGGATAATATGTAAAGCAAAATAAGGTCTGTCTGATCTCTGCCCTTGAAGATCTTACAATTCTGTTGATTAAATAAGACTGAATATATGGTTCTAAGTAAAGAGCCATTTAAATACTATTGAGTAGTGTGAGTCAGAGAGTGATGCTGGAGTTTAGTGGGAGAGAAATCATTGTGGATTAATATAATTAGGGAAGGTTTCCCAGAAGTTTGACTTATCTGGGTCTTGAAGAATGAACATAGTTTAATTGATAGAGTGCAGGCAGCAGTGCTCTTGATAACTGAATGACCACAAATCTGTCAATAACCCTCTTCTTGAAATAAGCAGCACATTTTCAAATTCTCCTTATTTTTGAAAAAGGTTGATGTAGTTGTACCATTTTTTCCCTATACAGATTTCTATGCAATATTCATTTATCCAGCTGTGCTGCAATAAAATTTAGTCTAAGTTCAGTCACACTTTTTAGTGAACTTAATTTTTTGTAGTGCTATGTGAAAATAAAAGTTTAGGTCCCAGAGAATTAGTCTTTGATGGTATTTTAAAAGTAATGGCATAGGATTCTGAATAAAGATTTGTAGTCAGTAATGAAGAAGTATATTAGGGACTACCAAAACCAATTATGAAACACCAAAGGAAAATTGTGCAACTGATTAGATCAGGGGTCATGAATCTACAGGTATCCATTCAGGGCTCAAGATTGATACTAAGAACCTGGTTAAATCGTTAGTGACTATAATTTCAAAGGGATTCTATAATTACCTATGTCTCACTGAGGTTGGTCAGGATTCCACTGAGACTTTAATATTCAATTACATGAAGGAACAAAACTCCAATTAAAAAAACAAAACAAAACAAAAAAACCCACAATCAAATCAAACAAGAATTTCAAAAATCAGAAGGTTGGTGAGAGTTGAATCCATATTCCCTATTGAGAAAAGCCAGGAATTAATGCCAGTTGTATGGCGCAAGTGAGTTTTTTGCTACTGGCTCCTCACGGGCATTCCACTTGTAAGCCAGATACATTTCAAATTCTAAGTGTGTATATCATAATTGCTTTCAATTTCACTTTTCTGTACTTTCCCCATGTTCTTTCCAACCATGCAGATTTCTTTATAAACATGTGTTATTTGCAAGCTACCCTCTTAGGAAATCCTTAGAGAGAAGGGCCCACAGAATGCATCTGTAATAGTGATTTTTTTTGTTAGGTCTTTGTACCAAACAGTCACCCCATGGTGCACACATATTGTTTATTATATACTAGAGGCCTGATGCACAAAATTTGTGCAAGGGGCTCAGCCCTTGCAGCCCTGCTGCCTCAGCTGCCAAAGCCCAGCTTTGTCTGGAATGTCATCCTAACCGGCCGTTCTGCTGTTCGGTCTAATGAGCATATTAGCTTTTTATTATATAGGATCCTTGCATATTTTAAATTAGTGCACATCCCCACGAATGTTTCTAAGACACAAGTTAGTTTTCTACTCATTTCAAAGCAGATGTAATTTAGAAATACAGAACTTTATTAAAGGAGTAGAATTATTAAGATTTTCCCCATTTTTTATAATATATTTTTTATTCATTTCAGAGAGGAAGGGAGAGGGAGAGAGAGAGAGATAGAAACATTAGTGATGAGAGGGAATCATCAATTGGCTGCTGCCTGCACTCCCTCCACTGGGGATTCAGCCTGTAACTTGGGCACGTGCCCTGACCAGACTCAAACGCGAGAACCTTCAGTCTGCAGGCCACGCTCTATCCACCGGCCCCACTTTTTAAGGGTGAGGAAAATATGCTTTAAAAATGGTCTGGGTCTAACATCCTATATGTTATGATTAAAGGGCCCTAGGAAGAAAGGTCAAAGCATGGCTCTGAAGACATACCACCTGAGGTTGTCTGCAGCCCCTCCACTTATTAGCTGTGCCTCCAGCTCGTTATTTAACCTCTATATGATTTTGTCTTTTTATCCATAAAATGGGCTTAAAAGTTATATTACCTGTTTCACATGGTGATTAAAATAAGAAAATAGAAATAAAATACCTAGATTTTCTTAAAGTGCTTGGAACAGAGTAAATACTGAAAAGTTAACAGTTATCATTGATGTCATTCAAAGAGCTGCTACTGTGCTTAGCAACTCCTCCTAGTTCCTGAATGTTAGTCTTCAATGTGCATTCAAAGTGGAGGGGCTGGGGGATGAGGTTTTGGGAACTGAAAAAGTACAAGAATTAGAAAATCTTTTGAGAGAGTTAGATACCAATAAACAAAAAGGATTTGTGTTCTAATGCAGTTTATATCCTTCAGCATCCCTTGGGATCAAGGCTATAAAAGTGCAGGCAGGTAATTATTAATAACACCACAGTTACATAGTGCTTTGAACTCTTTTTCCCAAAGAACCTGTTCAGTTTTCCACACGAAAAGTTATCAAGAGCCAGGCTGGCATGGCTCAGTGATTGAGTGTTGACCTATGAACCAGGAGGTCACAGCTCCATTCCAGGTCAGGGCACATGTCTTGGTTTTAGGCTCCATTCCCAGTGGGGACATGCAAGAGGCAGATGGTCAATGATTCTCTCTCATCATTTATTTTTCTATCTCTCTCTCCCTCTCCTTTCCTCTCTGAAATCAGTAAAAAATATATATATTAAAAAAAATAGCAATATGCAAATTTGACCGTACCTTCACTATGCTACCAGCCAATCAGGAGCAGGGAGCAGGGCCGGGCAGTGCAAGGGGCAGGGCAGAGTAGTGCAAGGTGGGGAGGGTGGGGCCAAGGTGGTGCACGAGATGCTGCCAGTGTGGGGTGCCTCTGGGGCTGGGTGGTTGTCCCAGCGTGCGTGAAAGAGGTCACCAGTACAGGGTGCCTCCGGGGCCGTTGCCACCGGCGCTAAGGCCAGGGCCGGGGGTCAGGGCCAAGGCAGCTGGGGCAGAGCCAGCCATTGGCCCCATTGGCCCTAATTTCATGCACTGGGACCCTAGTGAATAAATAATAGAATACACAATATTTGCTTCATATTTATTTAGTGTTACAATGTAGTTCTAAATATATTACTTCCTTTGCATCTAACAGGTGACATTAAATGAGATAACACATGAGGGAATACCTAGCACAGTGCTAGTTACTAAGTTCATGCTTACTATGGTGATAGTTTCCAACATCTTTTTTAGATGAAAGTCAGAGCCCTGAGCTCACACAGGAGGCACGACACTTCAAAAGGCTTTTGTGTATGGAGGAAGGATAGAATGTCCCAATCTGGGGCCTTGTAGACATTCTAACTGTGCAGATGGGAGTCACAGGTTTATATTTTTCATTAAGAAACTAAAGTTTAAATTTTATCCTATAAAAAAAGTCTCATATGATGTTTTTCCAAAAGAAATCCCAAACTGAATTAGAAATGAGTACCTTGTGCATACAGCTACCTTATTATATTTTGTTATTGAAGCAGCCATGGTCCAGAATAGTTAGAGAGACCCAGTAGAGTTGAAAGCTGTTGTCAAGAGGCACATGTTCTTCATTAGTTATTTGTATATTCAAACTATTCCCATTAATTTTTATGAATTAAAATAATTTTCTACTCTTAAAAATATACTGTATAGCCCTGACCAGTTTTGCCCATTGGATAGAGCATCAACGTAGGGACCGAAGGATCCCAGGTTTGATTCCAGTCAAGGGCAAGAACCTTGGTTGCAGGCACAGCCCCAGTAGGGAATGTGCAGGAGGCAGCTGATCAATGTTTCTCTCTTACTGATGTTTCTAACTCTTTATCTCTTTCCCTTCCTCTCTGTAAAAAAAATAAATAATAAAAATATATATATATATATACACATACACACACACTGTGTATCTGTGGGTATGAAATCCCTATTCCTTGTGATTATAAACAACAAATAGTTATGTAGTAACCCAATGCCGCCATCTGTGAATAAAAACAATATTTTAACAATGTATTTTTATTTTATTTTATTGTTGATAGTATTACAGATGTCCTTCAATTTTCTCCTCCCCCGCTTCAGCTCCCTCCTCTCAGCTCCTGCCCACCCCAGGCCTTCACTATTTCTGTGTCCATTGTTTATGAATATAGGCACATTCTTTGGTTAATCTCTTCCAGTCTCCCCTCATTCCCTGTAAGATCTGTCAGTGTGTTCCATGCCTCCATGCCTCTGAACCTATTTAGTTTTTCAGTTTAATATGTTCATTAGATTATATTTATAAGTGAGATCAAGTTCTAAAGATATATTCTTAATTGTTATCAACAACAAATACAAATGTTTTTTGGGTATTGAATTTATTAGAAAAATTACATTGTGTGCCCTGACTTTGGGTAGTGGACATACAGTGGAATATGTATTATGTGTCAAGAAATGTACACTTGACACCTACATAATATTATTAAGCAATGTAACCCCAATAAATTTAATTAAATTTTTTAAAAGAAAAATTATTTTTAATTAATAATTATCTTTTTAATGTATTTACAGATTCAAAACACAAGTCATATTTCCATAAGGTTCTGCTACCATAAGATGTATCAGAATCAATTGTGTCTTATTTCATCATAATGTAGGCTGAATTCTCAATTTTTGAAAAGTGTTCCTACATTCATTTATCTGGTTCACATTCCTTGACTCTTCACCCTATACAAGGCACAGTCTTTGTTGAAAATGTTCAGCCATTCAGGTCAGAGCCTTTAAAAACCTATTTCAGTAAAGTTATTTCACAGAATAAATTTGTTCACTGCTGTCTTCTATAGAGTGTTTGCCAGTAATATCAGGTCTTATCAAGTTAGTGCCTACACTTTCATATCAGCACACCAGTGTATCTGATAACAGGTAATGAGGGGATGACCTTGTTCTGCTAAGACTTCCTGAGGTACCTATGCTGAAATAAACCGTAGCCTTGGATATGCATTTCCTTTAGGCAAAAACAAAACAACAAAAAACCCAACCTAGAAACAGATCTAAGTCTTTGGAGGCATGAAAGGAAAATAACTTGAAAATAGAGGTCAAAGAGTAGATGAAATATCATGAGAAAGACCTGACAGAGTGGCAAAGATGAAGTACCCCTGTGATTCCTTAAGACCTGACCTATGGCTAGGTAGATTTTTGAGGCCTGGGGTATCTAACACAGCTATATGAAGTTAAGGGCCATTTCCAAGCAATGTCTCTTGCAAGATTTTACTGTAAGTTGAAATTTAGAATTGCAGGGGAAATCAAGCTATTGAACAATTGCTCAAATCCTGTTTATACACAAAAAGCAAAGATGTGTTGTTAATCATATGTCCTATTTATTCCACAAAGATTTATGATGAAGCAGTAGTTCTCAATAGTTACCATGCATGAGAATCCAAGAGCTTGGTAACTGCAGATTCCTGAGCCCCATTCTGAGATTCTCTGACTCAGTAGGTCTGGGGAAATAGGAAATTTAACTTTCTAGGAAGTTCACAGGCAACGCTGACTCTGCTCGTCCGGGGAGGACACTGAGAAATGTCAAAGTAAAGAAAGAAATAGATTTCACTAAAGATTATTTCACAAGAGTGGTGAGAGTGGACATCCTTGTCTTATTTCTGACTTTAGAGGTAAAGCTTTCAGTTCTTTACCATGGAGTATGATATTGACCGAGGGTTTGTCATATATGGCCTTTATTATGTTGCGGTACTTTCCTTCCATACCTATTTTATTGAGTGTTGTAATCATAAATAGATGTTGTATCTTATCAAATGCTGTTTTTGCACCTATTGATGAGACTATATACTTTTTATCTTTTGTTTTGTTAATGTTCTCTATTACATTGTTTGACTTGTTCATGTTGAACCATCCTTGTGCCCCTGGAAAGAACTTCACTTGATTGTGATCAATTATTTCTTAATGTGTTGTTATATTTGATGTGCTAGTATCTTGTTTAGGATTTTTGCATCTGTATGCATCAGATAAATTGATCTTTAGTTTTCTTTTTTGCGTGTTAACTTTGCCAGGTTTTGGTATCAGCATTATGTTGACCTCATAAAATGTGTTAGTAAGTATGGTCTCTTCATTAATATTTTGGAAGAGTTTGAGAAGAATAAGTATTAAACCTTCTTAAGTGTTTGGTAGTATTCACTAATGAAGCCATCTGGTCCTGGACTTTTATTTTTTAGGAGATTTTTGATGATTGCTTTAATTTTCTCACTGTTTATCAGTCTATTTAGATTTTCTATTTCTTCATGATTTAGTCCAAGATGGTTATATATTTCTAGGAAATTATCTATTTCTTCTAGGTTATTTAATTGTAGTCTTTGATAGTATTGTAGTAGGACCCTTTGTGATGTCTGTGGTAACTTCTCTTTCATTTCTGATTTTGTTTATATGAGTCTTTTCTCTTTTTTCTTAGTCTAGTCAGGAAATTGTCAATTTTATTCATCTTTCAAAAAACAAGCTCTTTGTTATTTTATTATTATTATTTATATAGTGGAATTTATTAAAGGCTAAAAGGGTCCAAATAAATGATAACAGAAGATGGTTGGACTTTAATGGTAAGCACACAATGCAGTTTACAGATCATGTATCATAGAAATGTACACTTGTAATTTACATGATCCTATTAACAAATGTCACCCCAATACATTTGATAAATGAATAAAAATAAAAATTTAAAACAGGAAGTTAATTTCTATCATAGTAGAAACCAATCTGAAAAGTTGGAAAGATCATTTATTCTGAAGCTAAATGAACCAAAACTAGATTTTCATATTTCAGTCGCTTATGACCTTGACTTTAAAGAATGATAGTTACCTCACTGAAAATTAAGATTGCAGTGCAGTCATGCCTTGAAGATATTGCAGGTTTACTTATAGACCACCGTAATGAAGCAAATGTCACAATAAAACAAGTCAGCAATTTTTTTTTTGGTTTTCCAGTTCATATAAAAATTATATTTATAATATACTAGTAGCCCTGTGCACAAATTCATGCACCAATAGCTCTATGCAGGGCCTGACCACTCCATGCCTGCTGCCCAGAGGCTCTCTGCAGCCCAGAGGTCCATCCACGGGCTCAGAATACTTGCCTCATTGCCAGGATGACAAAGCAAGCATTCCACCAAGCCATTCACACTGCCCGCTACTAGCAGCTGCTCCCTCGAGTCTGGGGGACTCCAGTGGGCTGAGAGGACTGGCCACTGCTATCTTGTGGGTATGGGTGTCACCAAATTTGTGATGGAGTGATAGCTAATTTGCATATTACCCTTTTATTAGATAGGATTATAGTCTATTAAGTAGGCAATAGCATGGTCTCTAAAAAATGTACCTATGTTAATTTAAAAATATTTTATTGCTAAAAAATGCTGACCATCATTTGAGCCTTCTCTTTTTGCAGAGAGAGGCCCTTTCCTTCAGTTTGTAAAAAAATGCAGTATCTGTGAAGCACTATAAAGTAAAGCACAATGAAATGAGCTAAGTGGGTATTATAAGAATTAATTAAAACATTTGCAAAATGCCTGACATATATCAAGTGCTCAATACATGGTAGTTATGATTATCATAGTGGTTGTAATAATATTGTTTTTATAAAATATGCATTAATCAGTTTGAAAATAGATGGATCTTATAAATTTATAAAGAATAATTGTACCCTTTGTTACAGGTATAAGAGGGCAGAGCCTAGGATCCCACATAGGCTGTTGCCTGCCGTACCGACTGAAGGCTGTTACCTCTTAAATATTTTCAGCCTCCTAACATCTCCAGTCTGGAGGATCATGGTAGTCATAAAGAAATCTCTCCTCTTATTTTTACTAAAAGTGGAAGTCTGAGGTCCATTGTGTTATTAATAACTTCTCTCCTTTCATCCCCATCTTCATGCACAGCCCAAGATTCCTAGATGTTCAGTCATCACATACATATTTACTCACATATAGCTTCGAATGTTATCTACTAAAACTCATCTATTCTCATCTTTCCTCTCCATGCTTCTTCTACTATATCCTAGGGCTGTATGTCCCTGTGAAACAAATGCTGGCCAATTTCAGAACATATTTACCCTATAGGATCAACAGACTTCTCTACATCTGTAAACTGTTCTCTAAAAATCTCCTTTCTAACTAACCATTAGGTCATCTTCTGAGGTCTGAGCTCCCCTTCCCTTTTTTTTTTTTGGTTCCTTCTCATACTTACTTCATGTATCTCAAGGCTTAGGCTAAACAGTTTTATGTTTTCAGTTTCTATACTCAAATAAAATTTCCTCTCATTTTTACATATTCTTACTTCTTTTGCAAAATATGTCATCAGAATTTGCCAGTGTTGTTACATCTCTGTCCTCTCCCAAGATTCCTAAGTATTTTTTTTCTACAAAATCTTATCATCATTCTTAGAAACTTCAGCTATGAATCAAATGGTTTAAGAAGTAGATATCTTTTTATTTCAATCATCACTTGAGGATATATGTTTGTTGAAGAGAGAGAGAGAGAGAGAGAGAGAGAGAGAGAGAGAGAGAGAGAGAGAAAGAGAGAAGCACTGATGTTAGAGAGAACATCCGTTGGTTGCCTTATGTAGATACCCCAACCTGGGATCGCACCTACAACCTGGATATGTGCCCTGATCAAGAATGGAACCCATGACCTTTTGGTGTACAGGACAATGCTTCAACCAACTGGACCACACAGGCCAGGGCAATATCTCTTGACTGCCTTAGAAATAAGGCTTATTTCTTCTACTCCCACTAAGTCACCTGCTTAGACAATGGCAATCTGGATCTTGTCAACACCAACAAGGGCACCACACTCAGAAAGTGTTTCCACCTTTTAATTTGCCACCTTTTCATCATCCTGTCTCTTCTGTCCTGTCCATTTACTCCCATTCCTATTCAGCATTGAAGTTCTGTAAAAATAAATTTTATAAAAAACACCAAAACTTTCTGAAGATAAAGCCTCTCCCATCTTCTTAGTTAATGTTCCAACTGTGGAAAGAATTGGGAGAAAAAGCTCAATTAACATGCAATGACCTAGCTTTACACAACTTTTCTTAGTATTTTATGGGAGAGGTTTGAAAATCAGAAAATTTGTTTATGTTTTCGATAATAGAAAGTTTATTTATGTCTCTAGCTGTATATTCCTGCTTTGTAAAAAAAAAAAAAAAAAGCTGGCCAATTTTAGAACTTATAGAGGAAAACAAGCAAAATAAATATTATCTATCAATTTTTCCTCTCTCCCTCCCTTTAACCTCCAACAGTAATAGGCCCTGGCTGAAGTAGATCAGAAATATCAATCACATAGACTTCTAAAGAAAAGGAAAAGTAAATATATTTGTTTCTTAAATCTCTACAGCTTGCTTTCTTTCTTTTCTTTTTTTAAATTTTTACCCAAGGACATGTTTTTTATTAAGTATTTGCCCTCACCAGGAATCGAACCAGTGACCTTTTGGTGTAAATGACACTTGAAATTACTGAGCCACACCAGCCAGGGTCCCACAACTTGCTTTTTTTTTTTTTTTAACAAAGCTCTCAAGACTAACCATGAATATGATGGAAATCTTTACTGGTTTAATTGAGCAATTAGATCTTTAAATCATATAATTTCTTAATTTCTGTGACTAAATTAAACCATTCTACACATGGAAATGAGTTTCAGGACTCACAGAGGAAGGTGATCTTTCTCTTGCTGTTTATGCCAAGTAGAGGTTCCATAGCCTTGAGCCAGAGTAAGTGGCCACAAACACTTGCCAGAAAAAAATTATAATGACTTTTCCTTTGTTTGAACATATGGTTCAGACCACACACATGACCAAAGAGGGGACCAGCACTGCTTCTGAGGTTGCTGTGGAAGGAGGCATTGGCACATTCCCAGAGGATGGGTGATTAATGACTGAACCACAGCCTCTCTTATTAAAACCTAACCCCTTTCTACTTTTTGGCAAGAAAACAAACAGGAACAAAGACTATAGAAAAAGAAAAAAAAACTACCCTAAAATGACAGTTTGGGACCCCTAACATTTTAAAGCTGTTTAGATTCCTCAGGAAAAATTATTGGAAAAGAAAAATAAAGTTGTTTTTTCTTTACAAGAAGGGGTAGATCTGGGAACAGAGTTTGAAGTGACCTCACAGAAATACCTAGGAGGACAGGTTCCTAGTGGGAAACCACAAACCACAGCTCTGGCAGAGATTGATAGACAAGGAGGGGTGTGTGTGTGGAGGGGTGGGGAGTAGTGAGGGGTAAGGACCTTGCCCCAGAAAGTCAGAGTCAGGACTGAACCAAGGTCCTCCCTCTTCCCTGCCCACCAAACACCTTGCCCCCACAAACCCTTAAACTTTGTTCCAACAGGGAAAAAGCAAACATGCACCACATCATCAGACACAACGCACACTCCTCTACTCCAGCTCCCCCATGCTATACCGTTTGGCCACCATAAAGATTTCTTCCCACTCCTCCTCTTTCCTCAAATTTGAGTCTCTGCCAAGTGCAAGCAGTGGGGCAGGGCTGTGGCCTACTACAGAGCATTGCAGTCAATCAGTAGTTCTTATTCTCCTGTGGGTGACGTTCATTTAACTTCTCACAGGTTATATTTTGTGTATGTGTGTGTGTACGTGATGTTCAGAGAAAACAAATAAAAAACCACTTGGGATAAAAATTAAAAAAAAAAAGAAAGAAAAGAAGTGCCTAGGAAGACATATGCTTGGTGATTAGATTTGGTTTGGTGCACAATAGATTGTCCGGGTTTATGCTAGGAATACAAAGTAGAACTCACTGCTGCTCAATAACTATCATATACTTCACTGAATTGAGGGAAACTGTACTGAATGAATTCTAGAATATATTATAGTTCATCTTAGATCTTCTAAAATAACCCATCCTTGAATTTAGCCAAGAGCAACAAAGAACTGTGCACCTGGATTATATGACATCGCTTTTGCAACCTCCTTCTCACCCCACTGCTATCACCACACTGCCTGGGGGAGCAGCCGTTACCTATTCATGCTTTGGTACATTGCCCTTTTTCTATGTTGAAAAATGTGAAAAGATGTAACTGAAAGAAACATAGAATAATATCCAGTGTGAGGACACTGTTCATAGTGCTAATTATGAATATCCTTGGGAAATAAAAATCTTTTATTTCAGTGCCAAGAAAAAAGTTTGCTTGTGTTGAGTCACTTATATTGTTTTATACTTTGGATATTATGGATCATGCAATGAATTTTATTTCCCTTTCTACGTAGCCTGCTAAAAAGCTTAGAATGAACTTTGATGCCTACATGTAACAAGCATTGCAAAATTTATTTATTTATTTAAAACATCTTTCTTGTTGTCAATAACCTGTTTCTGGTTCAAAAGAGAATAAACATATACTAATATTTTAAAATAAGATAAACTGTTTATATAGATAAGGAAAGTGTTTCAGGGTGCTATGCAATGAGATGAGATGATTTACCATCCCCCTCTGAATTTCTACACAACCTCATAGGAGATGGTCTGGCCTAATAGTTCAGAAATGTGCCTGGAATTGAACAGGGTTTTGATTCCCAGGTTCTTGATGTCTTAGCTGTGTTATCTTGGATTGGTGCCCCATTTTCTCTAAGTTTCTCTTTCTAAATAGTGCAGATTATAATTTGATTAAATAAGGATCTGATTCAATGAGATTTTTAACAAATACAGAGTCAGGGCAAAAGTAAGTTACAGTTGTTTGTATTAAAATAATGAAATACTAAATAATAATACAAGAATAAATAATTTGGCATTCTCACAAATGTAAACCTACTTTTGTCACACCCTATATTTGGTATCCCCTTCATTTATACATACATTTAACACAGTGGCTAATACACACACACACCATAGATTTAAATTATGAGATAATACAGGGTATATAATACTACAAAATTATTCAACAAATGATAGCTTCATTACATTATTCCTCTTCTTTACCATGGACACTCTTCCATGCATGAGCACTGGGTGAGTTGAATCCATTCTGCCCTCCTCCAGATGGAGTGAGCCCCTTCAGGAAATACAACCTTCATTGATGGACAATGTTATTTATGTATTTATTTATTTTTATTTTTTATCTATTTCAGAGAGGAAGGGTAAGGGAGAGAGAGATAGAAACATTAATGATGAGAGAGAATCATTGATCAGTTGCTTCCTGCAAATCCCATACTGGGGATCGAGCCTGCAACCTGGGTATGTGCCCTGACCTTTTTGGTTCAGACATCGATGCTCAATCACTGAGCTATGCCAGCTGGGCAATGGTCAATTTTATATACAAGATAATAGGACAAGGTTCATGGGAAAACCAGAGGTTATGAGATCAGATATTTTATAAAACACTATACAAAACAAAGTAAAAACTAGTTTATTTTTTAAAAATATTTTTTATTGATTTCAGAGAGGAAAGAAGAGGGAGAAAGAACTAGAAACATCAATGATGACAGAGAAACATTGATTGGCTTCCTTCTGTACACCGCTCACTGGGATTGAGCCCACCTGTTCCCTGACCTGGAATACAACTGTGACTTCCTGGTTCATAGGTCAATGCTCAACCATTGAGCCATGCTGGCCAGGCAAAATAATCTATTTAAGAAAATGCCGAGAGCAACCAAGATGGTGGCATAGGTGAACACCTATTGTTCTGCCTCGTACAACAATTCAAAAACCACAACAAAAAAAAAAAACAAAACAAACACCACCCAGAATCACCGGACAGCTGGCTGAGTGAAAACTCCACAAATAAAAGTAAAGGTGGGACACTGAGACTCAGAAGAGTGGCAGAGTGCAGTCATGAAGATACATGTGGAAACAGAGGTTAGGAGCGGTGGCCGCATGCGCGGCCTATGGGGCTGACAGCAGCAACCTGGCTAGATTTTGCCAATGGGAGGGCGGAGACGTCCCACTGCATGAATTCCCCAGTGCCAGGCGAGGTCCAAGGTCCGGGGTACGCACCCTGGAAGCCAGGCAAGGCAGAGGTCTCCTAGTATGAGGAGAAATCGGGTTGCTTGGAAAAGCAGTTTATGGGAATAAAGTGTGCGACAGCACAGATGCACGACTTGCTCCCTGGCGACTTGCCCCCTGGTCCTGGAGACCACTGGACTGTTTTGTTTTACAACCCTGGGCGAGACTTCGGGTGTGCAGATTCATTGGGGAGAGGCAGAGTTGTCTGGCAAGGGGTATAGACTAGCAGATTTCTCTTGGAGGTGCCTGCAACAATTACCACCCAACAGAGACCTGCGCATGTGCTGCATAGGACGTAGCTGATGCTGAGGCTGCCTGCTCAGCTCAGAGACTCCGCCCATCCAACCTGAACACAGTCTCCCTTCACAGCCAATTGGCCTGGAGGTCAAACCCTCCTAGGGCTAACAACAAGCTGGGCTTAAATTAAAAAATACTGTACAACCCATAAAGGATTGCAGTAAGAGTACCCACCGCAGGTAACTGGGGAGGCTGAGCCATTGTCCCTTAGAGGACACCTACCACATAAAGCAGCTACCATGAAGAGACATGGAAAGAAATCAGGTGTGAAAGAAATGGAGGAAAAAAGATGACTAGACATAGAGTTCAAAACCATGGTTAAAAGGCTTTTCAAGAGGCTCCTAGAAAAGGTCAAGACCTATAAGGAAATAAGCAAGACCTACAAGGAAATGAATGAGACCCTCAAGGATATGAAGGAGACCTGCAAGAAAATGATCAAGACCAACGTGGAAATGAATGAGTCCTACAAGGAAATGAACGAGACCTACAAGGATATGAAGAAGACTCTCAAGGATATGAAAAAGGACCAACCAGAAATTAAGCCTACACTGACTGAAATAAAAAATATTATACAAAGACCTAAAAGTACTCTAGAGCACCCCAAGAACCAAGTTAAAGATTTGAAATACAAAGAGGTAAAATCCACTCAGCTGAAAAAGCAAGAAACCAAAAGAATCCAAAAAATTGAAGATAGTGTAAGGGGCCTCTGGGGCAACCTCAAGCATACCAACATCTGAATTATAGGGATGTCAGAAAAAGACAGAACAAGACAATGAAAACCTATTTGAAGAAATAGTGACCGAAAACTTCCCACACCTGGTGAAAGGAATTGACTTAGGAGTCCAAGTGCCCACTGAACCCCAAAACATAGGAACCCTAAGAGGACCACACCAAGGCACATCATAATTAAAATGCCAAGAGCAAAAGACAAAGAGAGAATATTAAAAGCAGCAAGAGAAAAACAGATGGTTACCTATAAGGGAGCACCCATACGATTGTCAGCAGATTTCTCAACAGAAACGATGCAGGCCAGATGGGAGTGGCAAGAAATATTCAAAGTGATGAACAGCAAGAATCTACAACCAAGATTACTCTATCCAGCAAAGCTATCATTCAGAATTGAAGGTCAGATAAAGTGCTTTGCAGATAAGAAAAAGCTAAAGGAGTTCATCACCACCAAATCAATATTATACGAAATGCTGAAAGATATTCTTTAAGAAGAGGAAGAAGAAAAAGGTAAAAATATAAATTATGAACAACAAATACACATGTATCAACAAATGAATACAAAAATCAAGTGAATTAATAATCTGATGAACAGGATAAACTGGTATATATTCCAGAATCATGGACATAGAGAGGGAATGGACTGACAATTCTTGGGGAGAAAAGGGGTGTGGGAAATACAGCAAGATACTGGACAAAAATCTTGCAACAATGAGAGAGGACAGTGGGGAGGGGGAGGTGAGAGTGGAGGGTGGGATGGGTACAGGGTGGAGGGGAGCTATAGGGTGATGAAAAAGGGGGAACAATGTAATTAATAAACTGAAGAATAAAAATTTTAAAAAAGAAAATGCCAGTATTTTTAATATGTTAGTATGTGCATGAATTCTTTAAACCAGGAACATAGAATACAGCTTTTAACACATTTAATTTATCAAAATAATTTTTCTCTCTCTAGAATAATTTGGGGAGCTGGATTTCTGGAGAATCTGTTTGGGGAAATGCTTCACTATTCTAAAACTTCTCTTGTATTAACTTATTAAGGTGCTTAAAATTCTCACTTTATTATGATAAATTGCTACTTGAAGAACTGATGAATCACACCTATTTATATCAAAACTCTTAGGCATCAAGTGTAATCACTTAAGCATTTTATAAGTTTATTTCTCCCATGTAAGAGAAAAAATAGACTCGGGCAGATGGAAAGACCCCATGTTGTCCAGGGTAGAGGCTGTGGTCAAGAGAGCATATCCAGATGGAGGAACCACAGAAGTTGAAGCACAGCATGGGGGCACCATGGGTAGGAGCTGATGGAAAGTGGTATGGGGAGGAGGGACAGAAGAAAAGCAGTAGATAGGAGTGTCTTGGGCAAACTTGATGAGTCTGCATGATAGTCATGGACAGATGTGAAAGCTAATGTAGCACATATTAGATGGTAAGAAAATGGTTAAATATCTATCCTTCATCTTTTGAGAACTCCTTTTCCATAAAAAGGGGTCATGGCGTTAGTTTGAACTACAGATGCTAGGTGACAAGTAGGGAGAGTCTAAGATAACAGTATTGAATCCAACGTTTGTTACCTCATGCTGCACATCATCATCATCCAGGACACTCTGGGAACGAACCAATTCTTGGCTCCAGTCCAAGCCATTTACACCAAGATTTGGGAGGTTGAGAACATGACACTGGTAATTTTTTAAGCTTCTTAGAAGATTCTAATGTCCATCCAGAGTTAGAACTACTGCCTTAGAACAAAGACCATTCAGGCAATAGTGGGAAGCAGAAGATAGTTTCTTTAAGCTACTACTTAGTGGCAAAGTTGCCTTCCCACCAAAAGCAGTTTGTAAAATAAATTAAGAATAGTTACCATATAACCCAGTGGTAACTTGATTCTTATCCTCTTCTGGGTCTCTATCCAAAATACTCAAAAACATTTATTTGAAAAGATATATGCATCCTTAAGTTCACTGCAGCATTATTCACAGTAGGCAAGACATAGAGACAACCAAAGCGTCTTATGATAGAGGACTGGATAAAGAAGTTATGGTACAGGGGAACCAAGATGGCGGCATAGGTAAAATACCTATCTTGCTGTCATACTCAGCAATTTTAATACTACAACTTAACAAAAGAGCAAACACCTTTCAGAATCACCAGAAAACTGGCCGAGTGAAAATTCCACAAATAAAAGTGAAAATAAGACACTGTTACTCGGAGGAGCGGCGACAGACAGCATTAAAAGATTCGTGCGGAGAGAGTTTTGGAGCGCGTGCCAGCGGAGAGGGCAGGCGGCTAAAAACTGGCCAGTTTTCTCGAATGGGGAGACAAAGACGTCCCACTGGACTGATTCTCTAGCTTTGGGTGAAGTCCAGGGAACCCACTATCATACGGGGTGAAAACTGGATAGTGGGAGGGCACGCCGAAGCTTGGGTGCTGAAGGGGTCTCCCGGCTTGTGGAGAAGGCAGCTTGCACGAACAGCTCAGCTGCGTGACCACGCAGAGAGCACTCTGCGACTTGCCCTCTCATTCGGGAAACCATCAGACTGCTTTGTTTTATGACCCTGGGTGAGACATTGGGCGTGCAGACTCATTTGGGGAGAGTCTGAATTCCCCGGCAGCCAGTGGAGCTTGGCAGCAGCTCTCTCTCAGAGGTGCTGGCAGCCATTGCCACCAACACAGAGTCCCTGGGGCCACATAGGGCAAAGCTAATGCTGTCTGCTTGGCCTGGAGACTCCGCCCATCCAATCTGAGCACAGCTGAGCTTCACAGACAATTGGCCTGGAGGTCAACCCCTCCAAGAGCTAACAACGATTAACAGCTTAACTTCAGCAAGACTGTGCAACCCATATCCACCTCAGGTAACTGGGGAGGCTGAGCCACTGTCCCTAGTAGGAAGTCTACCACACAAAGCTAATTGTCCAACTCAGGGAAGCAGCCACTATGCAGAGACATGGAAAGAAATCAGATGTGAAAGAAATGGAGGAAAAAAAAACGACTGGACATGGAATTCAAAACCACAGTTATAGGGTTTTTCAAGAGGCTCCAACAAAAGGTCGAGGCCTATAAGGAAATAAGCAAGACCGCAAAGGAAATGAATGAGTCCTACAAGGAAATGAACGAGACCCTCAGGATATAAAGGAGACTCTCAAGGATATGAAAAAGAACCAACTAGAAATTAAGCATACACTGACTGAAATAAAAAAAATATTATACAAAGATCTAAAGTGCTCTAGAGCACCCCAAGAACCAAGTTAAAGATTTGAAATACAAAGAAGTAAAATCCACTCAGCTGAAAAAGCAAGAAACCAAAAGAATCCAAAAAATTGAAGATAGTGTAAGGGGCCTCTGGGACAACCTCAAGCATACCAACATCTGAATTATAGGGGTGCCAGAAAAAGAGAGAGAGCAAGACAATGAAAACCTATTTGAAGAAATTGTGACTGAAAACTTCCCACACCTGGTGAAAGAAATTGACTTAGGAGTCCAAGAAGTGCACCAAACCCCAATATATAGGAACCCTAAGAGGACCACACCAAGGCACATCATAATTAGCATGCCAAGAGCAAAAGACAAAGAGAGAATATTAAAAGCAGCAAGAGAAAAACAGATGGTTACCTATAAGGGAGCACCCATACGATTGTCAGCGGATTTCTCAACAGAAATGATGCAGGCCAGACGGGAGTGGCAAGAGATATTCAAAGTGATGAACAGCAAGAATCTACAACCAAGATTACTCTATCCAGCAAAGCTATCATGCAGAATTGAAGGTTAGATAAAGTGCTTCGCAGACAAGAAAAAGCTAAAGGAGTTCATCACCACCAATATTATATGAAATGCTGAAAGATATTCTGTAAGAAGAGGAAGAAGAAAAAGATAAAAGTGTAAATTAGGAACAACAAATACACATCTATCAACAAATGAATCTAAAAATCAAGTGAATTAATAAGCTGATGAACAGGATAAACTGGTGAATGTAGCAGAATCGTGGACCTAGAGAGGGAACGGACTGACAACTCTTGGGGAGAAAGGGGGTGTGGGAAGTGCAGCAAGAGACTGGACAAAAATCATGCAACTATGGGAGAGGACAGAGGAGGATGGTGAGGGCGGAGGGTGGGATGGGTACCAGGTGGAGGGGAACTATAGGGTGAAAAAAAAGGGGGAACAATGTAATTAATAAACTGAACAATAAAGATTAAAAAAATAAAAAGTAAAAATAAATAAATAAATAAAATAAAAAATAGGAATTCTAAACAGAAAAAAAAAAAGATGCTATGGTGCATATGTCTGGGTGTGGGCCTCTTTGGGGAGTATTATGTGAGCAAAATAAGCCACACCTACATGTTCTTTTAACCAATGTTACTCCAATAAATTAACTTTAAAACAGAGCCTATCTATGATTGATAAACCTTTACTTAGTGCTAGTGAGAATTATGAAGTTATTTGAAATTATGCCATAGCCTTTATTGAGTTATATCTTACTTTTATGTCTCTTACTATTATCAAGGGAAATTTCTCTGTGGTGATTAACTATTTCCAGTATCACACTTAACAATTAGGGATCTTACTTACCTTGAGACTAGTTGCTGGAGTGCAAATAGAATTTCTCCCCAGAATTTTGTACAGATGTGAAAGCTAATGTACTACATACTAGATGGTAAGGAAGTTGACTCAGCCTTGCATGAATCAGTTTGTTTGATTGCTCAACTTGATTGCCAAGTAGCTTCAGTTTTATTTTAGACCTTGCTGGATTTTATCTTTCCTTCTCCAGATAAAGTTGCTATATCCACTAAGCGCACCTTAATGGGTTTGGGGACGATATTCAAGTGATGATGAGTTAAGGTAATAGGCACATCTAGGAGGAATGGGAATCTTTGTCAAATATAGGACCCTTTTTGCAAGCGTACCTAATACTGTCATCAGAGCTGATTTACTTCATCAAACAATTCAAGGGGAAAGGGGAAAAAATATTCTCAAAGCTGCAGGCAATGAAATAGTCTGCACCATGATAACAATCTTAATGGCTATTATGTAGGTCAAGCATGTCAAACTCAAAGGCTAACATGGGCCAAATAAACAAGGTTTAAGTTTATATGGGCTGCAAAAAAAACAAAAGTTTCAATTTTCATAAAAATGTAGAGATATGCTGAATACAAAGGGCTGAAATAAATAATTATTAACATAAAGTAATAGAATATTTTAATAAAAATTAATTTTTTTCTTGAACATGAACTTACCAGACACTGAATAACTGCACAAATCAATAAGTGTAACACAAATAAACCTATTTTTCTTGTTCTCTGAAAGTGAAATATTTCCTATTGCTCACTGGCTGGCCATTGGCTGCTAAAATATTCTCTGCTAGTGTTAGTGGAGAGAAATGGTGCGCCCGCACAGAAGGGAAATGAATGCAACACGGTTATAGTAATCAGTCATTAGTGAAAGTTGTAGTTCGTGTAACAGGATATTGTAAAAATTATGTTATGAAATTTTTATTAAAACGTTTGTTACATACAGTACAGTTATATTGGCTGGGCCACAAAAATATTCATTATGGGCCTTGGGCAGCCCGTGGGCCACTAGTTTGACATGCTTGATCTAGATGAATTTTGATTGCTGGGTTTCCAGCCAACTGTAGTTGAATTTGCTCTCTCTGCATCTCCCCCTTCAAGCTGCAGTGAGAGAAAAATAGCAAATGTATAACTATACAGAATCCTATTACTTAAAATTTGAATAAGAGAAGTATATTTTTTCCACTTCAAATAGTCATGAAACTTTATACAGGCAGAATATTTATCAATTTACATCACTGAAAGTTTGCATCATGTCCTTTGATTTTTCTTCTGAGTGATTCTTACCATGGCAAGTATTTCTCTTTGGGAAATGGATAGAATGTCTATAAATACATTAGTCTACATTAGTTGAGATTAAAAACATTTTTACTTGGTATTAACATAAATCATAATCAAGTGTGGAATGGCTCCTTTGATAATTCCTAAGTAGCCATGCTAACACAGAAACTCCAGTGACTTGTTTTTCCCCTTTAGAATTATCTTCACATCTTCCTTATTTTAACACGATCTCTTCAGTCTCTTGGCAGCAAAGTGGCAGGTTCTATATTAATGAGATGTGGGCAAGAAAAACTATTTTGTTAGTATACTCAGACAATTCAAATAGCATTTTATCTAGGCTTCTGAATTTTTATTTTTATCTTAGTACTAGCACTCATTTTATTGGACTGACAAGATATTCCCATCATTTCGCTGGCTGTGATTTTGAGTAATAAACATGCTTCTCTTTCTGTTAACAAAAGGAAAGAC
The DNA here is from genome assembly GCA_027563665.1 of Antrozous pallidus. Classification (NCBI taxonomy): domain Eukaryota; kingdom Metazoa; phylum Chordata; class Mammalia; order Chiroptera; family Vespertilionidae; genus Antrozous; species Antrozous pallidus. The sequence goes on from CM050508.1 coordinate 77,526,704, forward strand.
ATAAAAGGAGAGAGAAGCGTGATGATACAATTGCTTTCTCATCTTTCATTACAAAGCACTAAAATGGTATAAATCAATTCAAAAATATCTATTAAGAGCCTATGACATACTTGGAACCATTTAATGTCCTGGTTTCAAAGCAGTGAACAAAATTGACCGAAAATGCCTTTCTTTGAAACTTACCTCCTGGTAGTATTTTTTTTAATGGGAAATAAAGTTAAAGGAATGGAAGGTAACATGTTTCAAGAGAACTGTTGAAGTTGAAAATATGATGGTGATGGTATGATCCCACATTTTAAAGGATAATAATAGCATTGTCAATAATAGTCAACTGTTATTTAGTACTTACTGTGGGCCATGAATTATTGAATGAAGTTTTTTATTTAATACTCACAACTTCTTATGAATTTGGTACTTTTAAATTCCCATATTACAGATAAGAAATGTGAGAGAGTTTTAGTAACTTGCACACAAATGAGACGTGGTAAAGCTGAGACCCAAACACATGGCGACTGGTCTCCAGATCTGTGCTCTTCACCCCTTCGCTTCATGCCTCTCTTGTATACAAGATAATAACCAAGATACAAAACTAAGTATTTTAAAATTAGATGTGTTTCATATTCAGTGCCAGATCTCAGATATTTAAAAAGTTAACAGTAGAGTTCTTCTTAAAAATTTGATGACAGATGAGGATATGGGCAATTAGATATATTTCATATATTTCACCCCTAAACATCAAAGAAATAACAATTGTCATTATTTTATGGAGCCAAAAAACATGACGGAGAGCACAAGCTTTTTATATAACTTAGTATCATATAAAATAGGCTTGTTCTGTTTTTTCATTATTATTTATTTATAATCCAAATATTAATTGAGACTGTAAATTGATTAGTATTTATATTTCCAATTTGCACCTTTCATATAATATTGTTTCTTCCTGCTATTTACATGCAGAATGAAGTGAGGGAAAATTATAAAATGATTATGATTTATGTAATAAGTTGCCTCTGCTGGGCAGCCCTGCTGTTAGCCAATTCTAGTATTTAGCTCAAATTAAACCCCATTTCATCTTTCCTACTGGAAATTCTAAACACTCCCACACTTATTTAGCCCTCAATCTAATTTTTATCATCGTTGTTCTCACCAACATCATTAATTGAACTCATTTGACATAAATCATAATCCATTTATTTTGAAAATGTTTTTTAAATGCATCACTTTGCACCATCTTCTGTTTGACACCACATTCTAACTCTTCTCAATTATTTCCCCCTAATTCCTTTTCCTTTCTTCTCCCCCTCACTCTTTTTCTCTCTCTTTCTCTCTCTCTCTTCCTGATATTTAAATAGATATTGGTGGAGTTAAAATATTCTTATTAAAGTAAATGGATATTGGTGGTTTTTCCTCCCCGGACACTTTCTTGGACACCTTCTTCCATCTTTCATACTAATCACATGCCCTTGAGTCATTCTTGTAGAATCCTCTGATGCTGAGGACCAGAGTTGGAACACCACTGCATCAGCCCATACTCAGATGTAATCCGATAGGTTTGCTCTAGCTTTTCAGAGGGATCACAATATGCAGTAAATACATTCTGAAGGGGGGCATAGTGACAAATTCTGGGAATGAGCAGGAGTCCAATCCAATTTCCCAGGAGAGAACATTCTAAAACAATCATGTCATCAAAAGAACTCTATTTAGGATGCTCAATCTTTCTATTTCTCTACTATATGACATTTGATTTTCAGAGCTGAAATTCTCCATGGGTCTTCTCCCGAGACCGTGATCAGCAAACTGCATCTTGCGAGCCACATGCAGCTCTTTGGCCCCTTAAGTGTAGCCTGGGTGAATCTATTTTGAAGAAGTGGCATTAAAAGAAGTTTAAGTTTAAAAAATTTGACTCTCAAAAGAAATTTCAATCATTGTACTGTTGATATTTGGCTCTGTTGACTAATGAGTTTCCTGACCACTGTAGAATGATCATTTAGAAACCAAGTTGAAGTCCCCTCAAAATAGCTGGAAAAGGTATATGTGAACACAGCAGGGGGAGGAACTATTTAAATTATGCTTGCCTCTTGCTTTTTATTCTGAATTTTCTGAAAACTTGACTGCTACCATCCCCTGCATTTGTATAAATCACTTCAGGTAACCAAGTGGATTTTCAGCTGCTGGTTAAACTGATCCTGTGAGCTAAGTAAAGCAGAGGTCAAAACCAACATGAAGTCAGTAAATGTTGCCGGTGAACTTGAAACCAAGACTCTGTGTTCATTCAATTCAGTGTTTCTGTCTCCACAAGAAAGAACTGCTTTTGTTGGCCCTTGCTCATCTCCACAATGATTTTTTTTGCTCACTCTCACTTTTCTGGTGCCTGGGCTTTCCTGGGACATTCTATACACAATTATTCTTATTAGAGTAGAATACCATTATAAGTCATTGATGGTTTCAAAATGAGACTAAATCATTAAAGAGGATAAATATGTTTTTTTCTTTATTCTTAAAGAAGGAAAAATTATATGATACATATTTTTAAAAATTAATAGCATTTTGGCATTTCAAAAGGAAGTCTTCTCTTCCTTGAAATATATTTATATGAACTTCGATAGCATGTAAATGAATACTAGCTTTTTTCATATTAATGATAAGAATAATAGTTGCCATTAATCACCAAGCCTTACAATAGGTTCAGAATTAAACATTAATGTCCTTGACTTAAAGATGGAGATTGTATTTTTCTTAATGTTTTTCTACAAAGTTTTTGTTGGTTTTTTGTTGTTGTTTTGTGGGGCTTTTTTTCTTCATTTTTCTCCAGGTTAGCTTCCATAAACTCTTTACTCCTTGGCCTAAGACACAAAAGCTTGTAAAATCAGAATTTATGCTAAAATATCCTTTTCGTGATTCTACTTCACTTTCAAATGACTTCCTCCTTTATTGCCAGTATCTCAAAACAGGACTATTTCACTGTGGTTTCACAATATAGTCAGCCACACCACAATCTCCTTTCCCCTAGCTCTATTCCACAGAGAATGCTCTGCCAAAGGTGATTAGTGCCCTTCTAATAGACATATTTAAGACTTCAATTCTTAAAATTATTGAACACACCTTGTTTTTTTTTTTCTTTCTTAATTCCCATAAGTATCAAATTTTTCTACTCATATGACTATTCTTTTGAAGATCCCTTTGTGGCTTCTTCCGCTAATTGCTTAAGTATAAGTTAATTCATTAGTTGAATACCAATCTTGTCTATTTTTGCTTAACACTTTCCCCTTGGAAGTATTTACCTTCAGAGTTTCAACTTTCACCTTTAAGTTCATGATTCCCAAGTCTATACTATCGAGCCTTATTGCTTAACATCTCAAAGTAACCATGCTGCCAGCTCCACAATCAGCCCAGGAGTGACCTCATTATGTCCCTTTCCCATGCTGCTTTCTACCTTTACGTCATTTTGAGTCACCATCAGCTTTTTTGTTGTAATCCACTTCTTAAACTCTGTCACTTCTATCTTAACCATGCTGCTTATTTCCATTAAGAAGAGGAAGAAGAAAAAGGTAAAGATGAAAATTATGAACAACAAATACACATCTATCAACAAATGAACATAAAAATCAAGTGAATTGATAGGCTGTTGAACAGGATAGACTGGTGAATATAACAGAGACGTGGACATAGAGAGGGAATGGACTGACAATTCTTGGTGAGAAAAGGGTTGTGGGAAATGCAGCAAGAGACTGGACAAAAATCTAGCAACAATGGGAGAGGACAGTAGGGAGGGGGATGTGAGGGTGGAGGGTGGGATAGGTACAGGGTGGAGGGGAGCTATAGGGAAATAAAAAGGGGAAACAATGTAATTAATAAACTGAACAATAAAGATAAAAAAATATCTTTCTTTGTCTTTTGTCTTCATGAAAGTCATTAGGCTTCTCTAATGGCATAAGAAAAAAATTCATTGAACCAGTAAAATATAGACATATGGGAAAACGTATTTTTGCATATATATTTGTGACATTAGATAATCCTATGTAATAAAGAGATAATATGCAAAATGACCATCACTCCAAGACACAAGATGGCCATCCCCACGTGGTCAAAGATGGCTGCCCCCATGTAGACACAAGGTGGCCACCACAAGATGGCCGCCAGGGGAGGCCAGTTGTAGGTGATCAGGCCAGCAGATGAGGGCAGTTGGGAGGGACCAGGCCCACAGAGGAGAGAAGTTGGGGTAAACAGGCTGGCAAAGGGAGGTCAGTTAGGGGTGACCAAGCATGCAGGAAAGGGCAGTTGGGAGGGACCAGTCCTGCATGGGAAGGCAGTTAGGGGTGACCAGATTTGCAGGAGAGGGCAGTTAGGAGCAATTGGGCTAGCAGTAGAGCAGTTAGGCATCAATCAGGCTGGCAATGGAGTGGTTAGGGGGAAATCAGGCAGGCAAGTGGTTGGGAGCCAGCAGTACTGGATTGTGAGAGGGGGTCCCAGATTGGAGAGGGTGCAGGCTGGGCCAAGGAACACAAGTCCCCTGCCTCCCATGCACAAATTTTGTGTACCAGGCCTCTAATATAAAAATAACTAGATAAGAAAGACCAAAAAAGTGAAAGAAACTGATATATTATACTATTGTTTGAAAGACATGTGCTATTTTTCTGAAATTAATGAGTTTTAGCAAGTATTAATGCATCTTAAACAGGAAAATTAGATGAAAATCTTGCTAACTATAGGGGGTTTATGACTTCTTATTCAAATTCTTTGTAGATTTCTGAAGCCCATCATGAATGTGAATGTTTATTAGATATTTTTTAAACCTTATATGGAAGATATGATTTTGTTACTAATCCTCATTCAAAGATATTTTTCCATTAACTCTTTTTACTATTTTTATTTTACACTATAAAAACAACAACAATCACCCTAACCAATTTGGCTCAGTGGACTGGAAGGTCCCAGATTTGATTATGGTCAAGGGCATGTACCTTGATTGTGGGCACATCTCCAATAGGAGTTGTGCAGGAGGCAGCTGATTGATGTTTCTCTCTCATCAATGTTTCTAACTCTCTATTCTTCTCCCTTCCTCTTTGTAAAAAAAAAAAAAGTCAGTAAAATATTTTTTAAAAAACAACAACAACTAATAACATACTGCTTGTCTTCACATTTGTATGGTTTTTAGCAAATTATTGCCTTTTCCCGTGGAGAAATAACCTATAGACAAAATATAAAATAGTACCACACTGCAAAATGCACAAACCCTAAAAGTCAGCATCTTGAAGACAATCTCCAGGGCTAAGGGGGAAAATGTCACAAGAGATGAGACAAGCACATATAAAGACTGCCAGCTGGGGAAAAGACTGTGTCAGTGACACTGAGCCAGATAGTAGGTACCCTATTTTCTCCCGGCAGCAAGGGTGGCCACTTCAAATGAGTTTTTTTGGTCTGTGGTCTAAGGAATTCTCTTCAAAATGATACAAGAGTGGCTTTGAACCAAGGTGTAACAATCAAGGTTCAAATATGAGTAAGAGTCGTGCCAACATCAAGTCATAGTTCATAGTGGAAAGGCAACCCCGAAGTGTCAACATCTGGTTACTTCAACAAACTGCCTCTGTGGGACCCAAGAGGGAATCTCAAAAGGATATGAGGGTTCAAATCAGCGTACACATTGGGTTCCTACAAACCCTGTAGGAACTTTCTTACTTTCCTGACTAGATGATCAGCGTATTCCCTGAAGCAACAGAGACAGACAAGGTGACTGTGAAAGTTCAAAAAGAAAGGTGGACATTGTGCTTCCTTCAGAATGAATTGGTTTCCTACCCGCCTTTTCTCCTGGTCTAGCAGCTGCTTTCTCCCATGTTGCACAGGTGTTTGCTGCCTTATACTTGAAATGACAGATAAACTTTGAGGTGCCAAAGACTGAGCAGTCCTGAGAAGGCAGGGGGTCTGGAGCACAGGCTGCATTCTCATAATGGCGTGGTCTTCTTTTGGTCTGAGAACCTATCCCTGAGGTCAGTCTGAAGTTTGTTTGCAAGTCTAGGCACCCCTCACTATCCCCTGGGGACAGCAGGACAAAGTGGGTCTTCAGTAATGCACAGGTATGAAATGTCCGTGAGTTTAAAAAACAAAATCACAGTTGTTCTTGGAGCTGGGCAGGTTCCCCATCCAGTTTTAGCAGGATGTGGCTGTGGCCATGGTGATCCTGCTGAACTCTGAGACTGTGGAGTGGGAGGGCACTGGTGCCAGCACCGAGGGAATGCACAGTAGGAACCCTGCACATCAGGGCTCAGTGTCTACAAATGGGCTCTGAAGGAAGAGCTGGCTGCCTCCCCTTGGCAGGAGGGAATCTGGGGAATGGGCATGGAAGACAGGGTCTCAGATTCATATGTAGGAGCTGAACCAGGAAGCTAGAGTTGGGCGAGACCACATTCCTTCTCTGATGTAATGGAATACATCCTTCATGTGCAACTGCCTGGTCTTCAGAGGTAAGCTATGCAGATGGTGGGTGACTGGGAAAGCCCAGCCTCCTAGTGGACCAGGACCTTGCCTCCCTTTTCCCTGACACAGTCAATGAAATCTATTGCTTTTTGAAATTGGGAGCTAATGTCAACCATGAGCCTGTCTCTCACAGGGATCCATTTGCAGTGTAGGTGGCATGTGCAGGCCTCAGAAGTCCAGAGGCGTTCAGCAGGACCTGATGTGCAGCTTGGACAGGAAATCACACTTGGATGCACTGTAGGCACTTCCAAGGCAGAAGAACAGAAGAATTTCAAATGGGCCACCCTGCTCACAGGCTGGCCTGCAACTGATGCTGAGTACAGGTTTCCCACACTGGTTAATGAGGGCTCTCTGTTTCAATCTTCTCTTGAGAAATGGGTGTGCCACCAGTGCGCACTGCCAGATACACAGGAGATACAGGAGACCCAGCCTACAGAACCAGGAGTCAGAACAGTTTCTCAACTCTTCTTTCTCACACCTAACTCATGCTGCCCCAGTAGCCAGGCTCCATTGATTTTTAGAGAGAGTGAAAGATACACAGAGAGAAACATTGATGTGAGAGAGATACATCAATGGGATTGGTTGTCTCCCGCATGGCCCCAGGGCCAGGGATTGAGCTTACAAGAAGGTATGTGTCCTTGACCTGAATGGAACCTGTGACCCTTCAGTCAGTTCATGGGTTGATGCTCCGTCCACTGAGACAAACTGGCTAGACTGGAAGAGATGATTTTATATATAAAGCATATATCATTAGTACTTGATAAGAAATAAGGGTTAATTCGATTAAAATAACAAAGTACTGTAGGATATCCATTAACTTCAGTAAATGTCAAGAAATATGTAATGCTCTTATTTCTCTTCCTAAAAAGGTATATCTAATTTATCATGTGAAAACAGCCACCTGAGAATAGATTGTGTTTGAAGTAGCCTCACTGGAATTACACAATCACTAACAAAATTAAATTGCATTACAGTATTTAAGCACCTGATTGATATAATGAAAAGAGCCAATGTTTGAAGCTATCTATAAATTCTGATAGTCTTTAGCTGGATTGTTTCTGATATATTGTTATTGACCACCTATTATGTTCAGTTCCCTATATAAATATTATAGAAACACCAAGGAAAATAAGATAAACAAAATCCTTGTCCTTTATATTGAGCATTCAAAGAAACAATAATGGTAAAAAGATAAACAACACAGAAGGGTAAGATGTGGCAATTGCCAAATGGTTGGCATAGAATGAATTTGAGGAAGTGAATTGATACATAATGTTGAATTTAAAGAAGTGAGCAAAATGCCTGGCAATTGGTGAGTAGTCAATGTATAATATCTGAAAGAATGAAAATGCTACTTTACAAAAAAGAATTTGACTCATAAACTAAGAGGAACAACCAGAAGACAGTATCCTAGAAAGGATAGGAAAAGCAATGATATTGAGGAACAATGACTATAACATTAACCTTTAGAGATTTTTAACTAAACCTATACTCTCCGTTGTAGTTTAAGGTGAGACATAAACCCGTCAGCAATACTGAAAACTAAAGCAGTGCTTCTCCGGGGAGTGCTTGGGTTTGAGGTGAACTTCATAGAGTAGACATGTAGCATTAAAATGACCCTGGAGACTCTAGTTCTTTTTTCTTGAAATTCACAGGATGCAGTAAACAGTTTGCAAGTTTAGTTGCAAATAAATGTGTATGTGGAGGTGAAAGAGTACGAAGGTCAGTAAATATCCATCTAAAGATTGTAGGACATATTGGAGAGATATGTCAATTATATAACTGAGGCAGGGGTGTGTGTGGAGAGAGTCAAGGCAGGACACCAACTAGGAGGTTGGGAACACTAGAAGTGTCTAAGACTAAACATACTTGCTTGAATATTTTGATAGTTTATGACTGATAATGTGATTGCAATTTATAATCCAATTCTGGTGTTCTAGTTGCCAATTTCTGAGTAAGAAACCAGCCCACTATACTTACCAGTTCTGTGGTTGCATATTCCAAAGGGGCACAGTGAGGCTTCAGCTGGAAGGTTTTGAATGCCTTGAGTTGATAAAATTTCTGAGATCTCCTAAATTAAATTACAATGGTCCTGAGAGTGAGAGAAAGAAACAACAGTTAACCAGTTAATAGCTGTGGGTCAACTAACAAAAGACAACTCACATTCCTGAATGTATTTAGACTTTTGAATCAACTTCTGTAGAAACCACTAGAAGCCATCATATTCCACCTGTGCTTGAAGTTTCAAGACTGTCGGCCACCCCAATCAAAAGTAGTAAATGTTTCTTCCTAACAGACTGCATCTATCAAAAAATTGTCCCACTTAAGCTTTTCTCTCCGACCCTGCTTTTCTGTAGCCAATGTAGTAAATTCTTTCAAAATAACTTATTATTTTCCTTTTCCAAACCATAATGTATAAAGTGCCTGTCAATTCCAGGATGGTGGACATGTTGTCTTTTCCACTTAGCACTGTATCGGTGAGGAGAGGTCCTCATCCTCACCGGGTGCTGGGGGAAGTGGACTTCTTGTAATACCCCTCCAAAATTATTTTTCTGAGTCTTGAGGATGAAATACTCTAGAGAGCTTTATTTCTGTGGCATTAAACCTCTGAGGTCCCAAGGTGTCATTTCCTTTTATCCCTTTGAGGAAGAAGTCCCATTTGCCTTCAGCAAGGCTAAGATCAAAGCCAGTGTCCGGAGTTTCTGTTTGATATTGGAGCAGTCCAATCCAGCATCCACTAGCTTACTTTGTGTTTCCCACTGCAGTCTCAATCCATTGAGGTCTCCATTGGGGTCTCCATGGCTACGTGGCTATAGAAAGAACAGGGCAGAAGCAAAATCAAAGAAACCAGAAAGCCAAGAGCTAAGGACCAAGAGTAACAAGTGAGATAGCTCCCTTAATTTGGGATTATGTATTATCAAATTTCCACAGGGTTGTAGTGGTCTCATCCCCTGTGGCCAATGATCTCCGTTCTCAGGTTTGACTGACAGGCAAGTACCTTTCCTATGTCGCCCCACTCATTGTGCATGTGTCTATCTCCCCTTTGTCCAGGCCTTTCCCCCAGTAGTCTTCAGGCCAGTGGTTCCCTGGGCAGTGTGAAATTGCAGCTTCCTGGTGAAGCTGCCCAAATGACATGCCAATCATGCCTGCCTTCTCTTTGCTCCTTTCCTATTATTAATAACTAGCTGATTACAATGGTATCAGTCCTGCTGCTGATGGCTTAACCTTCATGCCCTGGGACCTGGTCCTTTTCTCAGGCCAACATCAACTCAATAAATCCTTTCTTTTAAAAGAGCTTTTAGCTGTGAACATTTCTTTGTTTAACAAAGTGATTCAACATCTGGGGACAGGAATTCTTGGAAATTTTTTATTCATTTTGGTATCCAGGCTAGGATGATGGGAAGACTAGCCTTAGCTAGGACTGTGACCCAGACAACCTAATCAAGGCCTGACCTCTTCATGCAACTGGGACTTCTCAGGGTGTGAGAGCTTGTGAACATGGATCCTGCAGGAAGAAAGTGAGCATTCCGAGAGACCAAGGCAAAGCTTCAAAGCTTCTTACGATTTTGTCTTGAATTTAAAGTCATGCAACATCATTTATTCTGCATTGTATCAAAGCAATTACCAGATTCAAGGGGGAAGGGCATAGGCATCAGTTTTCAATGACAGTGTCACCGCGAACCCCAAAGTTTGCATCTGGCTGCTTGCGTGCACTGGCCCAAAGAAATGCATGAGCAGAAGTTTGCAGTTTAGAAATAAAAATAATTCAATATTGAATTGGCCGATCTGGAGAACAAGGAGCTCATGCTCTAAATACCCCATTCCCAATTGTGCGCAGGTTACCAATTATACAGGGCAAATTCACTAGACACCAGGGGTTACAGTTGGAGGTTGTGCTGGGAGCTGATTGGTCAGAAGTGAAGTAAGGGTAATAAATTATTTTTCAGGTCCTGAGGATAGTTATGAGGTGCGTTTCAGTGTTCCTCTATCTGGTTTCATGGGATAGTAGCCAGGAGGTCATTCCATTTTAGGCTCAGGAGCTGAGACCTAACTTAGGTCAAGATGCTATCTTTATCCTTAGAGGTTTGGGCCCCCTAATCATCAGTCAGGTCTTGGCAATTGTCTTCTGCTGCCTCCTGGGGGTTGCAAATAACTGCTGGAAAGGTTAGGTCTCTGAGGTGAAGATATAGAGGGAAATATGCTTTCTAGATCTAGGACTTAAAGCTAACTTTAATTATAGTCACGAGGACCTTCAGTTTTAGCGGAAATGTCCAAGAATTTGAGGCTGTGTTTAAAACTGTTACATACAGATAATAACAGAAAAAAAAAGCAATGTGTTCAATATGAAATAAAAGCAGTTCTAGTAACTATTTTTAAAGAACCTACTAAATATCAGATACTACTTATTTTTGACATTATTCATGCAATTTTGTAACAGTCAGGATTAGGGGTCATAGAACGGACATGAGCAATGCTGATGGAAGAAATGCGATGGAACAGAAGCAGAATTGTTCATCAACAATGTAAAAACATTTTCAACTCAAAATGAAACTATTAGGAGGTTTAGGGTTAAAAAGGGATACCATCTAAAAGACTGAAAGTTCTTAGAAATGCGTGTTTGAAACTATGACTGGCCCTCAAGTAAAAAATCAGAGAGACTTAAAATGATGCAATTAATTATTCAGATGTCTTAAATGTCAGTGTTTGCTATTGCTCTAGTAATATCAGCAGTCATTTGTTTTAATTTTTTCTTTACATTTAGGTGTTCTGAGTTGCAAATTTATGTAGTGAATGTTGATCATCCTTAAGACAGCCATCACCATATGTTTTGTCTAGGCATGAAAAATGAGAGTAACCTAAACCTTTGCCATGAGACAGGTAAAGGATTCCCATCAGCAGCCATTATCTCTGAGTGATGGGGTTTTAAAGAGACAACTTGTAGTGTTGCTCTTTAGGAACCTTGACAGCAATTGTGTTTTAGCTGCAGGTTTCCAGATCCAGCTGAGTAGCTTTGGCTGCACTGGCCCCTTGCCTGTGTCACCACTGTTTGAACCCCTCTTTGCTATCATCTGTTACCAATTCCCTTTCAAAGAGCATCTGCCACTAGTAGAGGCAAGCTTTTAATATGTTGATTTATCATTGTCAGGTACTTGGATTGGGGGGAGGAGGAAGAAGAGGGGTTTATTGCTTGCATTTGAATATTGTTATTTAAGGTGCTTTTGTGATTACAGATGTTTTACATATAAATTGCTTTATATTAGAAAAATCTTTTTTTCAGTATTTTTAAGGAAACTTCACATTCATGTGTTTCACATTTTAATATCTTCTGCATTGCTGAGCTCTTGTGAATTGCTTTCTGTCTGCACTAGCAGTCAGCATGAGCAACAGCATCTGCATCTGTTTCTATTTCAAAGGAGAAAATTAAAGGTGGGCATAGTAATTTCCAGGGAGACAGAAATTAATTACTAAGGAAGGCTTTGATTGTTATTTTACCCCCAAAGGGACAGAATAGGTCACTGCATAAAAGTAGCTTCTCACTCTATAACCTTTGCTAACCAGAAAACTATGTTATGGTTTCACACTTCTTCTCATTTGTTTCTGTAGTTTTAAAAAATTCTGTCTTTGTGACTGTAGAGTCTTTGAAATTATAGCACCATCTACTGTCTGATCCTGGATTCATTTGTCATGCTAAGGAAATAAGGAAGACTACAGAGAAATTAGGGGGTATTCTGAGTCATTTAGTAATATAGCCCTAAAATAACATAACTGAAAGTTATAAAAATTGTTACCTAATAAGAAAATAAAACCCGCACATTTGGAGTTAGTCACATTAAATACATTGTAAATACTCATTTTCCTCAAGTATTAAAACTTACAAATAAGATAATAGTTATATTTTCATTGTCATTATCATTATTTTAGTTTCCCAAACTACATTATATCCATTTCTTAAACTTACATTATGTTCATTTAGGTAAAGGGGAGAGGTGGGTGAGATAGACTTAAAAAAATATTTAAAACTATTTCCTACCTCTCAGCAATGTGTGAAGATGTAAGGACAATTGCTTCATTTCTGCCTACAGTGCCAGCTGGCTCACAGGGAACACCTCTCATAGTGGGAGTTGCTAGGAGGCCTGATTGCTTCCTATCCTCGAATTTTTCTTCCCAAAGGAGTCATGCTATTTCATTAAAGAAACTCAACTGTCTGGATAAATGATCAGTGAAAGTAGGTCTCGGGGCTCTCATAAAAATAAGCTACCAGCTATTTGAAGAACATAGTGTGAAATTTAGGACATTCTCCAAACCTCCTTCATACTGATTTCTTTCAATGAGCAAGAGGGCAGTTGTCACTCTGCCTCATGCACAATTATTCCCTTAACTGTACAGCTCCCAGGGGACTGTTTTGCCTCCCACAAACTTGTTATAAACTGGATATGGCTCTTCCTTTTGGAATTGCCATCAAGCAATTCCACCTACAGCAGGACTTTTATGCTTTCTGTCCAGTTTATCACCTTTTTAAAATCAATTTGGAAGGTTTATTTTCTATATCTTGCTTCCCACTTCCTTTCACTCTACTTCCATTCTACTTCCAGGTTTTTATTTCAAAATGAAGCCTGAATTGAAATTCCTTACTTTAAAAAGGTTTTATTTCTACAGTTTGTTGTTGTTAATCTTCACCCGAGGACATTTTTCCATTGATTTTTAGAGAATGAAAGGAAGGGAGAGAGATATACACAGAGAGAGAAACATTAGTGTGAGAGAAGCACATCAATTGGTTGCCTCCCACACGTGCTCTGATTAGGGCAGGGGACCAAATCTGCAACCAAGGCAGTGCCCTTGACCAGGGAATTGAACCATGGACCCTTCAGTCGGTGGGCAGACTCTCTATCCACTGAGCCAAACTGATGAGGACTACAATTTTTTTAAGTACAATTTCTGTTTATTTTTTTTCTCCCAGAGAACTTACCTTCAAGCATTAAAGATATAGCTCCTTACATGGGCTTTGGTGGAGGTCATGGGGCAGCACCCACAGGTCTGAATCTGGGTGGGGTGTTCAGTCTTTCGGGCTTCACCAGCATGATTCCTGACCACCTTGCTGTGAGTGGCACAGCTCACAAGTAAAGTGGTTTCACATACAGCTTGGGAAGCATATATGCATGGAAGACACTTGCTTCAGAAATGCCCCTAATGGCTGAGGCCTCTACTATGTTTCAAATGACAAACTTTGTTTCTTCTTCTTCTAAATACAGTTTATTTTTTCATTTTTATAGGCTTGTCAAGTTTCCCAATACTTTTTATTCTTCAAGTGATCTTCAGATTTATTTATTTCAATCACAGTTGCCTTACAATATTATATCAGTTTCAGGTGTACAACATATCTTACGCAGTGAAGTGATCACCCTGATAAGCCTAATACTCGTGACACCATACATAGTCATTACAATATTATTGACTAGTAGAGGCCCGAGGCACAAAATTCATGCCAGAGTAGGCGTTCCTTCCCCCAGCTGCCAACTCCAGCTTCCCTCAGGGACCTGGGACCTGGGCTTCCCTCCAGCCTTGGCTTCATCCAAAAGGATATCCAGTCTAATTAGCATATTACACTTTTATTATTATAGATAATATTTATGCTGTACTTATAGACTCATGACTATTTTTATAACTGGCAATTTGTGTTTCTTAATTCCTTTCAACTTTTTCACTCCCTCTCCCCAAATACTCTCTCCCAGGAAATGACCATTAATTTGTTCCTTTTACCTATGTTTATTTTTTATTTTTTCATTTATTTTGTTTTTGATTTCCACATATAAGTGAAACCATATTGAATGACAAACTTCTTAATGGCCTTGTCCTTGGGCACGTATGGGTCACAGTTGGTGCAACAAATAGGAATAAATAGGCTGCACGTGGCCACGGCCTTTTTTGGCATTATCTCTATTCATTCTTTTCTTGGTCATCTTGGCAATGAGGACCCAAGAGCTATTTCTACAGTTGTTAATAGATAGCAATAGTCTGCATAAAATAGTTGGAAAAACATCTATTCTTATGATTGACTTTTCTTAATCTGGTCAACTTTTTTAGATGCCACAAAATGTAGTAGATAGGAAATAAACAATGCATCATTAAAATGTGAACAATGATCCTATATTTATCAGCCAGATATGTGTTAACTCTCCCTCTCTGCTAAAATACATAATATATAATCCTTACCTTCAGAAGAGCTAACATTCAACTAAATATTTTCTTATCTTGTCTTTTTTAAAGGATACTATTATCTGTTCATCTCCACTGTAGCAGCTAAACACTGTCAAAGTGCTCTGCTTTCTACCTGCCTAACCTTATCTTAGCTATTATTGTAAAACTATAGAAGGCAGTATTTTGAAATATTAATTCTGTTTTTATTCACTGGGCAAAAAATCATGGCTTTATTTTTGCAATGTATATATAGGGGGAGAATGGATGAAGGTGGCAAATAATAATAGTAGCGGTAACAATAATAATCTTTAATCTTTAATCTCATGGAAGAAAACAACAGTTATGAAAGTCAATACATTTAATTCACAGGAGTAAGACATCTTTTTTTCTTTCCTGAATGAGGGGAAAGCATTTGAGAGCCAATAAAACAAGCTCCAAAGGAAGTGGATTAGTGAGATCATCTATAACAAATGCAGGGAATGCTTAGGCATGATAATGTAAGCACTGGTTTCCCATTCATATAGGGTTATAGTTCACTGTCTTTTGGGAGGGAGGAGAAAATAGGCCATATAGCTGGAATTAGAGTGAGGTGAGCAAGGCACTCACATTGGGTGCAAAATGTAAGTGGGTATAAAAAAAAATCAGTAAGCAAGATAAGTAATCTTTTAATGCAATTCTTTTAAAATAAAAAGAAATGAAAAAAAAAAAAGCCCAGGATGGAACAAGTAGAAAAATTTTAAATAAAGACAGTACTAGATGACTGCATGAATATCTCTGAAAGGACCATAGGTCATGACTTTATCCTAGGTTAGTCCAGGAGAGGGATGATCATAACGGAATTTATAGTTTGGTCTAGACTGGCCTTGGCAACTGTACACTTTTGCTTTGCAGCCCCTTCTTATTCCCATCATACTCCAGGATGCAGAACTGGTTTTGGAAAAGCCATCCTATCTAATAAAAGAGTAACATGCAAATTGACTGTACCTCCGCTACGCTTCCAGCCAATCAGGAGCAGGGGGCATGGCCAGCAGGCATGGCCAGCAAGTGTGGCCAGCAGACAGGGGGCATGGTCAGCAGACAGGGGCGTGACCACAGTGATGGTAAGAAAGCACCACGCTACAAGCTCTGCCCACATGGTACTAAGGGCCGGCAAGATCCCTCCCTCCTTACAGTTACTGTTGACTGAGTCACGACCTTTTGCAGTGACATTGGGATGGTTAGGGGAATTTGATGCCATGAGATCCACTCACGAGGCTCTCATGTAGGTTGCTCTGATAGTTAGGCTGTGACTGAGGTGTGGGTTTCCTGTTGCGTGAAACATGCAAATGAGTGCCAGGAGCACCTTGGGTAATGAGTGCTCAGAATCCCACCCAGGTGGAAGGACTGGCAACGTGCTGCAGAAGCCTTGGTTGGCCTCGGATAGCCGGTCCCCCACCACCCCCACTGGGCCAGGGCTGCTGCCGCCATGCCCAACCGCTTCGCTGCGATGGCTTCAGTGCACGCTTTGGGACCAGGGTCCAGTGAGGAGAGCCCTTCATCCTGGGAAGCAGGGCGCGGCCGGAAAGGCAGCCGCCCCCACGCCCTTCATGCAATGCACATTTGTGGGGAACCTGGCGCTAAACCATTCTGCTTCTGGGTCAGAGTTTCCTATGTAGCAGAGCAAGTCCCTCGCTGCGGTCTATTGAAAGTCAGCCCTTGACACAAGGGTTTGGTTTTTTTTAAACCAAAAAAATTAAAACAAAAAAGAATATATATATATATATATAAAAAAACTTGGAGATAGCAAACTTGATAGCGGTTTTCATTTAGGAATGGATATTATTGAAATTCTCCATGAAATGATTTGTAATGGATCTATTATTGAACCCACCTTTGGAAATAGTATATCCTCTATAAATAATATTAAAAATATATCTAAATGTGCAATTCTTTGTCCAAAAAATGAGCATGCTAAAAAATTAAATGAAGAAATTTTGGATATACTCGATGGAGATTTTAACACCTATTTGAGTGATGATTCCATTGACTCAACAGATGATGCTGAAAAGGAAAATTTTCCCATTGAATTTCTTAATAGTATTACTCCTTCAGGAATACCGTGTCATAAATTAAAATTGAAAGTGGGTACAATCATCATGCTATTGAGTAATCTTACTAGTAAATGGGGTCTTTGTAATGGTACCAGATTTATTCTCAAAAGATTACTACCTAACATTATTGAAGCTGAAGTATTAAGAGGATCTGCAGAGGGAGAGGTTGTTCTGATTCCAAGAATTGATTTGTCCCCATCTGACACTGGCCTCCCATTTAAATTAATTCGACTATAGTTTCCCTTGATGCCAGCATTTACAAAGATTATTAATAAATCACAAGGACAAACTCTAGACAGAGTAGGAATATTCCTACCTGAACCCATTTTCACACATGGTCAGTTACTATGTTGCTTTCTTTCCAGTCGAAAAGCATGTGATGTTAAAGTTAAAGTTGTAAATACTTTATCCCAGGGGAAATTAGTCAAGCACTCTGAAAGTGTTTTCACTGTTAATGTGGTATACAGGGAGATATTAGAATAAGTTTAATCACTTTATCAGTCATTATTTTCATCAATGTTGTTTTTATATCATGAGTTTGTTATTATTGTTATATCACTTTGTTATTTATTTATTAATGAAATTATTTATTATTTTCATATACATTGTACTCATTACCTTTTTTATTTTTTTATTTTTATTTTTTAATATATTTTATTGATTTTTTTGCAGTATAACTTATAATTAATAGTAGTACATGTTTTCCTTTCCCCCTCCCTCTTACCCTCCCCCCAGCCCGCTATGATTGTATTGCTGTCTGTCTCTCCCTTGATGTCCTCTAGGAGTTTTTGTATATAATTGGATGCTCCTGTATTGGGTGCGTATATGTTTACCAGAGTTATTTCTTCTTGTTGGATTGCTCCCTTTAGTATTATGAAGTGGCCTTCTTTATCTCTTATTATGTCTTTCACTTTGAGATCTAATTTTTCGGATATAAGTATGGCTACCTCAGCGTTTTTTCCATTTCCATTCGCCTGAATAACTTTTTTCCAACCTTTCATCCTCAGTCTGTGTGCGTCTTTTTTTCGGAGGTGGGTTTCTTGTAGACAGCAGATACATGGGTTGTGTTTTCTTATCCAGTCTATTACCCTATGTCTTTTGATTGGAGCATTTAAACCATTACATTTAAAGTTATTATTGATAGGTACTTATATGTTGCCATTTTTGTTCTTTACCCCTGGGTTCCTACTTCACTTCCTATTTCTTTTTACAGCAGATCCTTTAGCATTTCTTGCATTGCTGGTTTGGTGGTGACGAATTCCCTTAGTCCTTTTCTATCTGTGAAGCTCCTGATTTGACCTTCAATTTTGATTGAGAGCCTTGCTGGGTATAGTATTCCAGGATTCAGACCCTTCCTTTGCATGACTTTGTAAATTTCATTCCACTGCCTTCTGGCCTGATAGGTTTCTGTTGAGAGATCACTTGTTAGTCTGATGGGGGTTCCTTTGTAGGTGACTTTCTGTCTCTCTCTGGCAGCTTTTAAGATTCTTACTTTGTCATTGGTGTTTGCCAGTTTAATTATAATGTGCCTTGGTGTAGGTCTTTTGTGGTTTATTTTGCTTGGGACTCTGTGAGCTTCTTGGATTTGTGTGGGTTTTTCCTTTCCTATATCAGGGAAGTTTTCTGTCATTATTTCTTCCAACAGGTTTTCTATTCCTTGCTCAGTTTCCTGTCCCTCTGGAAGTCCTATTATGCGGATGTTGTTTTGTTTCATGTTGTCCCAAAGTTCCCTTAGGCTCTCCTCCTGCTTTTTAATTTTTTTTTCTGGAAGCTGCTCTACTTGGTTATTTTTTCCTACTTGGTCTTCTAGCTCACTGATGCGATCCTCTGCTTCTTCTAGTCTACTCTTAATACTTTCTATTGAGTTCTTTACTTCAGCAATGTCACTTTTCATTTCTTCTTGGCTCTTCTTCATTTCTTCTTGGCTCTTCGTCATTTCTTCCTGGGTCTTCCTCATTTCCTCTTGGTTCCTACTCATATTATCAAATTTGTCTTCCATTCTTTTCAGCCACCTTATGACCATTTCTCTGAATTCTTTCTCTGACAGGTTGTTAACTTCCATTTCGTTTACCTCCTTTTCTGGTGAGACTTGTTTTTCTTTCATATGTGGGCTGTTTCTTTGTCTTCCCATGGTCTCTCTTCTCTGTGTATCTGGTTATGTAGTTCTCACTCTCCTGCGTTGATTTAAAGGCACAAAATACAACACAACCAGGTGCAATGCACTAGGCACTGAACTGGTATGTAGTCACAGTAATGGTAATTCCAAATAAAGGTGATTGCCAGAGAAAGGCAAATTCGGTGATAGGTGAGAAAAAAGAAAGAGAACCTCCCCCAGACACATACAGACACACACCCACACTCACACAAAAAGAAAGAGACCCCCCCACACACACAAACACACACACACTCACAAAAAAGAAAGATAGGAATGCCAAAATGATAATGGGAAAATGGGAAGAAGAAAAAAAAAGGAGTAACTATAAATGTGGGGTGAAAATTCTTATAGGACAGCCCCTAATCCGAACCAAAACCTGTAACAAGTACCTGGAGATTGATACAAATTACATACAACTACTAATATCAAGGGAGGTGAGGGAACACAGAAGCAAAAATCTATCTAATAAACAATGCAAATGAGGACAACAAAACAAGAAACAACACCAAAAATAAAAATAACCCCCCCTACAAGACAAACCAAAATAAAAGAATAAGCAAATCAATCTCATAAACCTGCTTAAAAAATCGATATAATCAACAGTCAAGTAAACAACAACAACAGGACAGGGATAAAAAAAACTTTAAGATAGTGAAGTCAGAGAAGCTAGAGGTATATATGGACTTGGAGTAGATGGTTGGAGATTAGATATATAAGTGGGGTGAAATTTTAACAGGGGGTAAAAAGAAAGAATTAAGGTAAATCTAAAGCAGGAAAAGTGTAAGGGAAACAAGGCACTAAATAGGGAAAGGTTAGCAAGAGAGTGGTGGTATAAAGGTGAAGTTGAGGTAGAGTAAAAGATACTAAAGAGTAGATGAAAATAGACTGCATTCCCAAGGTCAAAGAGAAAATATAATCAATTCCCTGTGTCACACAAGAGTCAGTTTGTGATTTGGCCCCTGGGTGGCAGTGTTTCTAGATTGACTTCTGGGTCTATTGGTGCTCTCTATCCTGAACTAAAATTTTGCTGTCCCTGTGGTATTCAATACTGCCTCTCTAATGGTGACTGCTGTTTTAGCAGCCAGGACCCTCCCAAATTCTTCTGGGTCTCCCTCCTATGTCAGATCCAAATTGGTTGCGCTCTAGGGATTAACTCTGCCACCATCTCCAAGGGCCCTCTCCCATGTTTACCTGCTCCAACAGCCACA
The DNA here is from genome assembly GCA_027563665.1 of Antrozous pallidus. Taxonomy (NCBI): domain Eukaryota; kingdom Metazoa; phylum Chordata; class Mammalia; order Chiroptera; family Vespertilionidae; genus Antrozous; species Antrozous pallidus. Next base: position 77,546,824 of record CM050508.1, read on the forward strand.
GATTTTATTTCAGGTGCAGATCTCCAGGCCTTGAGTTCCAAGGTGCAGATATCCCAGTCTGCCATCCCCCTCAGTTTCATGCCCAAAGTACCCCCAGGGAAATCTGACCTTTCTGTGCTGGAATTTAGAGCTCCCTGGACTCTGCGCGCGTCCACGCCAACTGGGTGCCGGTGTTCCGGGAGTCTCAGCCATCCAGCCGGTACTGCAGCTGTATATTTTCTGGTCCTTCCCCTTCAAGATGCCGTGGTCTGCCTCCACGCGCCTCCTCGCGCAGTTGGCTCAGGGAGAGAACCCAGCAGTACCGGGGCCTCTCAGGCTGGGGAGGCCAGCCCAGCAGTCCCCTATCTCCTCCCGGAGCACAGCTGTCCCCCTACTCGCCAACAAACGCTCCCTGCACGACCTTTAGCTGCTCCCTCCTTCTGCCCTGTGAGCAGATTCAGATCACATCCCTCCGTTCCGCCGCCATTTTTTTCTGTACTCATTACCTTTTATCTGTCACACTTTTATTATAGAGAAAGGGCAAATAGCACTATTAAAATATTTCCTCTAATTAATACTCTTTTAATGTGCATGAATTTTGTGCACTGGGCCACTAGTGCATCGTATAAAGGGCTAGTTTGTTGATTTTGCAGAAAGCTTGCAAAAGATCCTAGCTACATGATGAGGAGGGTACACATCTGGGGCTTGATAAGGTGCAGAAAAGTGAGAAAGACCAGATGAACAAAGGTTCTGAGCGTGGGATAAGGAGGCCTTCAATAGCGTGGAGCAAGCTACTGGCCTCACTGCAAGGATACCAGCCTCAGCAGCAGAGGCCCAAGCAAATCAAACCTGAGCAGATTCTATCAGGATACAGAGAATGGCATGCAAGCACTATGTAGACACAGGTAAATTTCCCCTAACCTCAGAAGTGAAAACCTCCTTGCTGACAGAGAGAGAGAAAGAGAGAAAGAGAGAGAGAGAGAGAGAGAGAGAGAGAGAGAGAGAGAGAGAACAGAGAAAAGATGAGATCTATGCATTTGACTCAGTTGTTTCTGAAGGGTGGTGCTATATGTCACCCCACATATCCCTCTTTGGCTTAAAGATTGTTTTGAGTTGATTATTTTGTGAAACAGCAGACACAGAAGAAATTTAAAAAACAAAGTAGAAGTTACCCTTTTATAAGGAAACTAGAGGCCCGGTCCATGAAATTCATGCTCAGGTAGGGTTCCTAGGCCTGGCCGACAATTGTGATCAATCTGTGGGGTGATTGGGGGCCCCCACTGGCATGTGCCTTGGCTGGCTTGGTACTGCCTGCTCACTGGCCCCACCCCCCAGTGCCATCACCAGTCGCTTCCCTCTGTGAGGCAACCAGCAGGGCGATTGGGAGGTGGGGGGAAGACCCACTGGCCCCAATCTTGACTGGCCTGGGTCCTGCAGGCTGGGGGCAGCTCCTGCATTGAGCATCTGCCCTCTGGTGGTCAGTGCACATCATTACAACTGGCCATTCCACCAGCTGTTCTGCTGTTGGGTTGATTTGCATATTAGGATTTTATTATATAGAATTTCACATTTATAAAGGAAATCTCTATTGATAAGGATGCCTCCCTCTCCTTACCAGGAAGAGAGGGATGGCTAAATCAAGAAAAGCTATCAATAGTGAAGGCATGGGCTTAAACCTGCATGAGAAAGCTTATCCTTGTAAGCTTTGCCTGTTCATCTTCCCATGACTGGACTCACTCATTTGTCTGTAGTTGAAGATGTTATTTAAGCCTGAATTTTAAGCAACTTCTGAGAGTTACTAATTTGTTCCTTGTTATCTCCCATGTGTACATGAGAGATACATATTAATAAATTTCTGTTTGTTTTTCTCATTTTAATCTTTTTTATTACAGTATATCCAGCTGCAAACTTAGAAAGGTAGAGGTAAAATAATATTTCCTCCACTACATTACCCAAAAGAGACTGGATTTTAAATGACAAGTAGTTGTGAGTTGAAATGGGATTTGACAAGCTACATTTAGTTTAGTTTTAGAAAATCTAAAGATAACTTTTCTATTTGCATTTAGTTACTCAAACGTGTGGTCCTTATAGCATCAGCACAGGCATCTCCTGGATGCTTATGAGAAATGCAGAATTTTGGCTGCTACGTGAAACCTGAAAAGAAGAATCTGCATCTTAACTTCCTCTGTAAGAAAAATAAAACCTAATAAAAGAACCCTCCATCCTAATATAAAACAAAAAATAAAACCTAATAAAAGAACCCTCCATCCTAATATAAAACATCATTTTAATATCGGCTCGGCATTATCAGAGTTTCACTCAAGTAAGTTAGAGTGTTTATACATAAGAGGAAAAATAACCCTCTTTACCCTTCTAGGTTGTTGGCTGAGGACCCCTTGAAATAAAAAGACAGATTAACAAGAGTAAAACAAACAAATGTTTAATAATCTGTATACTTCACATACACAAGAAAGATATCCAGATAAAATGAGTAAACTCCCAGAAATGGTTCACTACTTTAAATACTATCTACAGCTAAAGATGAAAGAAAGATGTTGGAGACTGGGGAAGCCAGTTAAGGGAGTTAAAACAGACACACACACACACACACACACACACACACACACACACACACACGCAGAGGAAATGCAGCCCAAGGATTGAAGGGTCCCAGATTTTATTCCAGTCAGGGACCCCTCTCACTTTGATGTTTCTCTCTCTCTGTCTCGCCATCCTCCCTTCTACTCTCTCTAGAAATCAATGGAAAAATATTCTCAGGTGAGGCTTAACAAATAAACAAAAAATCTCACTTCTTCAGATTTAGCCATCCTTCTCTTCCTGCTACAAAGAGAGAGACACCCGTAAGATGGACATTTCCCTTATAAAAGTAATTTTTTTTCTTACAAGGGTAGCTTCTATTCTGTTTTTAGAGATTCTCTTATGTCTATTCTTTTTTAAAAAATAATCAGCTGAAAATAATTCTTATGCCAAAGAACCATATATTGGCATATTCTGCTACCTTTTATATAAAAGTGATCTTAGCCCTGGCCAGTATGGCTCAGTTAATTGAGCTCTCTCTTATACACAAAAAGGTCGCTGGTTTAATTCCGGGTCAGGGCACATGCCCAGGTTTCTGGCTTGATCCCTGGTAGGAGGCAGCCAATCTATGTTTCACTCTCACATCGGTGTTCCTCTATTTTTCCCCACCCTTCCCATTTCCCTAAAAATCAGCACCCCCCCCCCCCAAAAAAAAGTGGCTACAGAACCTAGGCAAAATTTTACACAAATGTATATAAAAAGCAGAAGAAAGAACAATTAAAACTTTTTTAATCCATTGAGAAATAAGATGACAGACTTATTAATGATGTCTCCTAGGCCTGTGAGGGACCCTGGAGGTAAATGTCCATAGTTCTAAGGGTCAAAAGACCTAGAAGCTTACATTGTGTAATCAAAGAGCTGACCCTTTCTAACCACACCTCTTGTGTTTCAAGGAAACACCCGAAGGCAGCAACTCCCTTCTCAAAAAGAATTTCATCATTCTCCCCTTATACTACACAGGTAGTGTTCATATTCCCATTTGAGAATGTTATGTTATATCAGCAAACTAAGTCAGCATCCAAATGTATGTATAACTACAAATATGAGTTTGTGTCTATCATTCTCACACAACTCTGGGAGGTTTCCAATTACATCAATGAGACCGTGATTTACATCCCTGTCAACAAAATTTTTGTAAAGGACCAGATAATAAATGTTACATACCACACAGTCTGTTTTGCAGCTACCCAACTGTGCTATTTCAGTACAAAAATAGACACAAGAATGAACATAATTATGTTCTAATAAAACTTCATTTACAAAAATAACATGCCAGATTTGGCCCCCAGACCATAGTTTATCAAATCTTGTTCTAGAATGTTCTACAGAAGGCTCTTTTAACTATAGGGCAGTGTAGCTAAGGAATAAGGTTTAGCTCCTTAAGATCATTTCTTCATAATTCATAAATTCTCTCACAATCTTTTGGCACATGGCCTCTGCTACTATGGAGTCATTCATCTCTGTGTTGTGCAGTCTTAGCACATAAGGGCATAGTTTGCTCTTCTCAACCCTAGATTAAGTGCCCTTTTACTTATACTGATAATGAATTTCTTGCTGTCAGATTTTTTCATGTCACTGATGGATTTGTGGCATCTGTAAAATCAATATAAAAATATTGCAGGTGTTAAATAAAGTGTGCCAATTGTAGAACACTTGAAAAAATATGAGCTTAATAACTTTAAATAATAAAGTAATAGTAGTGGTACTATCTTTTGAATATAAATGAATTTTGTATCTCTCCTTTGTTCCTTTGTCCTTTGATTGCTAGACAAAAGGGCCAGCTAGGTAGAAAAAATATTTCTGGTACTTTTGAAATATTAATAAGATGTTCAAAATCACATAGCAAATGAAAGTTGGATCTTGGCTTAAGCCTACATTGCTACTTCCTGTACTAGTGCGCTTCTCACCATTATATAATGTCTTCAACTAGCAATACGACTATATGTTAATATGGTTGATAAATCTGTAATTAGAACCCACAATACTCTTTTAAAAATGTCCTCAGATTCATTAGTGACCTAGACCAGGGGTGGAGAACATCTGGCCCCAGGGCCGTATAAGGCCCAGGAAATCATTTGGTCTGGCCCTGCCAAGGCAACTGCAGGTGGGACTTGAAATTCAATAAATCTAGGATCTTTTTCCATAGCAACATAAATTTATGTTAAGTGAATTATATTAAACAGATTATGTAATAAACATCCAGTGATTGTTGGCAGAAAAAAGATTCCCCACCTCTGACCCAGACAGCACTGTTATATGCATTTCTATTATTTTATCACACACTATCTCATTGTGCATTTCCCCTTTGCAGAAACTTTTAAAATTTATTTTCAATAAATTATTATGCATATTTTATTTTTATAAACAAATACATTTGACCAATTTGTTTTCATTACCAATTGGACAATAAGTTTTCCTCTTTGAGTAAGTTATGTTCTTTGAGAAACTCACAAATTAATTAATTTACCCAGTGAAGTCCAGAACAAATACTAGTCTTGAATATCTCTTATAGGTATTGACCTCTCCCATTTACACCCGTCTATTGGAGATAATCTGACCTAATTACCTCGGTCTTTTCTAAGCAAATAATAGTTGCACCTGAAAGTATATATTACTGAATTTTAAATTCCATTAGGAGGGTTTCATTTTTAATCTTTGTTCTTTTTCTTTCTTCAATTCTGCCTTACATATCTTTGGAAGACATTTAATAAAGTTATGAGAAAGAATTTTTTTAAAATTCTTGGCATGATAGTCTTCCTTCAAAAATTAGGAAGCTTCCAGGCAAATACGTAAATATGGATAAGGTATGAAAAGAATGATTGCGGTTTCTTTTTGTTTTGCTTCCTACTCCCCAAAATATTCTTATTTATTTTAGGAAAAGAACAAGCAGGTACTGAAAAATTACATTGCGATTTTTTTTAACTTCCCTGGTTTTTTTTTAAATTCTTTTCTTTATTAATTAAGGTATTACATATGTCTTTTTCCCCCTATTGCCTTCTCCCACCCCACTCATGCCCTCATGCCCTTGGTGTCTGTTTCCATTGGTTAGATTTATATGATGCATTCAAGTCCTTTGGTTGATCTCTGATTCTTTTTGTTTCTTGTTAGCAATAGTGTGATTCTTTTGATACTTGCTTATAAAGACTTCCAATATGTTTTTGCTATAATGAATGGAAATATAGTCCCTCAAAAACCTTTTAACTTTATGCTTAGTAGTGGGATTTAAAAGGAAAGTGAAACTGAAGACAAAGTGGAAACAGTAAGCTAGAATTACAGGCACAAGTACACAGTTATACATTATAATGAATATAGGTTGTGTCACTGAAATGATTCAAGCTCTCTGACTTTATTGACTACTCATTTTTGTTATGTATTTTTTCTTTAAGAAATATTAGAGGCATCTGAGAACTGTTACGTTAATAAGAAAATGTTGGCAAAAGTAAGTAAGAAGTAAGAATAAAAAATATGATAAAATATAAGCAAATTATATAGTCATGACCAGGTATAGTCAATGAGATGAGAATGTGAAGGAAAAGGAATAGAAAAGAACCAACCAAATTCATGCCCTCAGGTTTAATGGTCCACAGAGTTGTGATCATTGAACCTTCAGTTAGACTCCATATTTACTAACAACTAAAGCAAAAAGTAGTATAATTATGGTTATCATAGAAGAAAACTGCATTATTCTTCATGTCATCAAAACTGCATTATGATTCTAAGATCTAAAAGCAAAAGCAAGTACCTTAATGTTATAGAGTGACTTGTGATCCCCCAAAATCCATATGTTGAAGCCCTAACTCACAACATGCCTAAATTTGGAGTCTTTAAATAATTAAGATTTAATGAGGTCATAATGGTAGGATCCTAATAGAATTGATATCCTTTTGATAAAAGGAAGAGATACAAGAAGTATGTGTAGCCCAGCTGCTATGACTCAGAAGTAAAACCAGAAGATTGCAGTTCAGTTCCCAGTCAGGGCACATGCCCAGATTGCAGGCTTGATCCCTGGTATGGGCCATGTAGGAGGCAGCCAATCAATGATTCTCTCTCATCATTGACGTTTCTATCTTTCTCTCCCTCTTGCTTTCTCTCTGAAGTCAACAAAATATATTAAAAGAAAAGTATGTATGCACAGAAAAAAGGCCATGTGAGGACATAGTAAGAAGGTAGCCATCTGTGAGCCAGGATGAGAGTCCTAATCAGGAACCAAATTTGTAGGCATCTTGGTCTTGATCTTTTATAGCCTCAGAATGTTGAGAAAAATTCCTACTGTTTAAACCACTTACTCTATGGTATTCTGTTATGGCAGTCCAACTAACACACTTAGAAACAGCAATATGAGCAATGTGGTAAATGAGTTCTGTTAGCATTGCTATACCTCATATAGTAATATTTTTCGAAGGGCAGAGTACTGAAATTCTTTTATAAAAGCCATCTATAGGGAGCAATTTTGCATGAATACTAGTAAGTATAATTCCATGTAGGATTTTTGCTGGTCTAACTTCACCTAAGGATATAATTTAGATGAAAAGGTAAAGGATGTCTGAAAGTAGAGCCCCAGTAGGTAGGTAGATAATAAAGATTACATGAATAGATCTTAAATGTTCTCATCACAGAAAAGATGGTAATTATGTGCAATGATAAAAATGTTAACTGGCCCTAGCTGGTTTGGCTCAGTGGATAGAATGTCAGTGTGAACTAAAGGGTCCTAGGTTCAATTTTGGCCAAAAAGCACATCCTCAAGGTTGTGGATTCCATTCCCAGTTTGGGGCATGCAGAGGGCAACTGATCAATGATTCTCTCTCATCATTGATGTTTTTATCTCTCCCATTTCCCTTCTTTTCTGAAATCAATCAAAATATGTTTCTTTTTAAAATAAGTGTTCATTGAATCTGTATGAATCATTTTGAAATATATATGTAAACTAAATCAGCACTTTGTGCATCTTAAACTTACACAATGTTATGTATCAACTAGAGGCCCGGTGCATAAAATTTGTACATTTGGGAAGGGGGCATCCCTTAGCCCAACCTGTGCCCTCTTGTAGTCTGGGAGCCCTTGGGGAATGTCTATCCTGCTCCCCAAGGATATCAGGCCTAAGCCATCAGTCAGACATAATTAACACTGCTGCAGAGGTGGGAGAGGTTCCTGCCAATGCTGCTGTGCTCGCCAGCCATGAGCCCAGCTTCTGGCTGAGTGAAGCTCTTCCTATGGGAAGCACACTGACTACCACAGGGCAGCTCCTGTGTTAAGCGTCTGCACCCTGGTTGGTAGTCAGTGCACATGATAGTGACAGTTTGTCCGATTTGCATATTAGCCTTTTATTATATAAGATTATATCTCAAAAGCTGAAAGACTAAATAAAATAATGTCAAGCAAAAATGATTAAATGTATAGATTTAAAATGTAAATTTTTTATCCAGCTTCACAAGTATGGAGAAAATTATTTTCTATATCATTACAAATGACATTTGTAATTTAAATAATATTATAATGTAATATTTTAACATATTAATAGTATTTTATCTGTTGAAAAAATTTATCAAATTTTTGAGAAACTGGAAAACTGCTTTTGAAGTGCCTATACTATTTTAAATTCCCACCAGCAATATATAAGAATTCTGATTTTTTATTTCACTACTAGGAATATATCCAAGAAAAATGAACACACATCCATGCAAAACTTGTACATTTAAATGCTCATAACAACATTATTTAAAATAGCCAAAAAATGAGAACAACTTAAATATCTACCAACTGATAAAAGGATAAACAAGAAATAATATTAAATATTATTAATAATAAAAAGGGATGAAATGCTGATTCATGCTACAACATGGATAAACCTTGAAACATTAAGCTAAGTGAAAGAAGGCAGATAAAAAAGTCATTTCTTGCCATATATTTGAAATTCCCAGAAACAAATTCTGGAGCTAGAATGTAGTTAGTGACTGCTTAAGACTGGTTGAGGGGTAAGGGAATACTAAAAAATTATTGTTTATGGGACCAAGTTCCTTCATTCTTTGGGGAGGTGACAGGCCAGAATGTTCGAAAATTGATTGTGATGACTCCACAACTCTGTAAAGTGACTTAAAAAACATTGAGTTTTACAGTTTTTAAAGGGCTGAGTTATATGAAATATACATATCTCAAAAAAGTTGTTAAAATAATGTTATACAGAATATCTAAAAAAATTATATTAAAAAGTTAGTTGTAATTTCAAAAAAAAAATTACATTAAAAAGTTAGTTGTAATTTCAACAAAACACAAGTAATCACTTTATATTTAGTCTAATTTTTGCATACATAATTTTTAAAAATTTAGATTATAACACAAAAAATACATTTTTAACTTTTCTTTTTTTTATGAATATACCAAAATAATTTCTGATACCACTGACCATTCTTCTGCAGAAATTTACGGTTAATTCTTCAAAGAAATAACAGAATTATTCAGAAGGTTAGCAATTAATACTAGTTCTTCATATTAATAACTTCATTTCCCTACTCTCTGGGAATATTTTTTATATGTACTTTTATTGATTTCAGAGAGGAATAGAGGAAGAAAGATAGAAACGAATCATCAATTGGCTGCCTCCTGCATGACCCTCTTAAAGGATCGAGCTCAAAATCCCGTGCATGTGCCCAGACTGGGAATCAAACTGTGACCTCCTGGTTCATAGGTTGATGCTCAACCACTGAGCCACACCTGTCGGGCTCTCTAGGAATCTTGTTAAGTGTGCTATGGTTACTAATGGAAGTGTCAGATCTTTTGGAAATACTTAGAAAAAAGCTCAAGAACCACTAAAGAATAATTATAGAGTATAGTTAATTTGATCAGTCTGTCTAGAGGCACACATAGAATTTGCCAGTATTTGGGTGTCCAGACAGATGACACATTACACTCAACAATAAATATGATAGCATGTATTTAGTACTCAGTAAGCTGGATATTGTTAGAAAGGAAGGAAGGCTGGGAAGGAGGCAGGAAGGAAAGGGAGGAAGAAAGAAAGGAAGGAAGCTGTTCCTCACCAAAGGTTAAATCTGATTTCTATTTTAATAAAAATAGAGCCCCTCACTCTTGTAGTATAACTAGAGGCCTAGCACAAGAAATTTGTGCACAGTTATGGGCCCTAGACCTGGCCTGCAATCAGGGCTATCTTCCTCAGTTTCCTGCAGCTGGCCCCATCTGCTCTCCCTTGCAGGTCTGGGTCCCAACCAACTTCCCTTCCCTGTAGGCCTGGTCACCCCCAACTTCTCTTCTCTACTGACCTGGTCACCCATAACTGCCCTCCCCTGCAGGCTTCATTGCCCCCAACTGCTCTCCCTTTCAGGCCTGGTCCCTCCCAACTGACCTTCTTTGCTGGCCACCTTGTGGTGGCCATATTGTGTCCAAATGGGGGCAGAATCTTTGACCATGTGTGGGCAGCCATCTTGTGTGTTGGAGGTCAATCTGCATATTACTCTTTTATTAGATAGGATAAAGCCCTGGTGAATGGACGGGAGCCAACTGTCATGCCCTGAACGGGGCCCCGGATTGGGGTGGGAGGTCCTTGGTGGGGGCAGGGCTGGCCTAAGCCAAGGACCATGGGCAGTTTGAGGCCAACCACAGCCCCAGCTTTACAGGAAGTATGTGCAGTTTATTCAGTCTAATTAGCATATTACCCTTTTATTAGTATATATTTTATTCCTTTCTTTCTTCCAAATTTTATTCTTATTCTCAAGTCCATTATACATCCAACGAAATAAATAAAGGTGACCTAAAAAACTCTTGCTATTTGCCCCTTATACTTTATAAATTTCTACTTTTTCCATCCCTCTATTACCACAATTTCCTAAAGGTTCTCAGGTCCCACAAACAATTCACAGGTTCCCTGAGGTCCCCTGTGCCTTCTTTGTGGATTGAGCTCTCTGTGGATTAAATTTCTCTCTCTATCTTTTCTTCTTTTTTCCCCCATCAATCAAAGCTTGCTTTTCTTCTGGCATATATTGAAGGGGTCATCTCTCAGCACCTTGTCTTGGTGAGAAATGCTCTAACTTTAAACCTTTTCATACAACATACTGGCATCTGGGTCCTTGCCTAAAACAAAGGAAAGGGTTTTAAAGAAAATATAAGCTCAGGAGGAGGAACCAAGATAGCAGCATAGGTAAACACCTATCTTGCTGGCCCTCACAGCAATTTGAAAACAACAACTTAACAACAGAATAAACATCATCCAGAATAACCAGAAAGTTGGCTGAGTGGAACTTCCACAAATAAAAGTAAAGATAGGACATTGTGACTCAGAGGAGCCACTGAGGGCAGCATTGAAGATATGCATGGAGTCAAAGTTTTGGAGCCATGCTCGCGAGCAGAGCAGGAGGGCGACTGTAAACCCAGCTGGTTTTCTCGAATGGGGAGGGAGACAAAAATGTCCCACTGCACTGATTCCTGAGTTTGGGGCAAAGTCCGGGAAACCCACACTCATACAGGGTGAAACTGGACAGTAGGGAAGCACACTGAAACTCGGGAGCTGCAAAGGTCTGCAAGCTTGTGGAGAGGGAGAGCTTGTGGAGAGGGTGCACAATTTGGGAACAGCAGAGGTATGAGAGCACGCAGAGAAGGCTCCTAACTTGCTCTCTCGTTCAGGAAACCACTGGACTGCATTGTTTTACAACCCTGAGTGAGACTTTGGGTGTGCAGACTCATTTGGGGAGAGGCTAAATTGTCCGGCAGCAGGTAGAGCTTAGCGGCAGCTTTCTCTCAGAGGTGCTTGCAGCCATTACCACCAGGCTCAGAGACCCAGGTGCTGCATAGGGTGGAGCTGACGGAAATCAAGGATTCCTGCTCAGTCCAGAGACTCCACCCTTCCAACCTGAACACAGCTGACCCTCACAGCCAATTGGCCTGGAGGTCAAACCCTCCTGGTGCTAACAACAATAATATAGGATTAACTTCAGCAAGACTGTGCAACCCATAAAGGGCTACAGCAAGAGTGTCCACCTCAGATAACTGGAGAGGCTGAGCCACTGTCCCTTAGAAGACATCTACCACATAAAGCTAATCGACCAACTCAGGAAAGCAGCCACAATGCAGAGGCATGGAAAGAAATCAGATGTGAAAGAAATGAAGGAAAAAAAAACACGAGTGGACATAGAGTTTAAAATCACAGTTATAAGGTTTTTCAAGAGGCCCCTAGAAAAGGCTGATGAACTTAATGAGACCTACAAGAAAATGAACAAGACCTATGAGGAAATGAATGAGACCTAGGAGGAAATGAACTAGACCTATGAGGATATGAACAAGATCCTCAAGGATATGAAAAAAGGACCAACTAGAAATTAAGCATACACTGACTGAAATAAAAAATATTATACAAAGACCTAAAAGCAGTCTAGAGGACCACAAGAACGAAGTGAAAGATTTGAAATACAAAGAAGCAAAATCCACTCAGCCTGAAAAGCAAGATGAAAAAAAATCCAAAAAATTGAAGATAGTGTAAGGGGCCTCTGGGTCAACCTCAAGCATACCAACATCCGAATTATAGGGGTGCCAGAAAAAGAGAGCGAGCAAGATAAGGAAAACCTATTTGAAGAAATAGTGACCGAAAACTTCCCCCACCTGGTGAAAGAAATTGAATTAGGAGTCCAACACAACCCTAAACTATAGGAATCCAAAGAGGACCACACCAAGACACATCATAATTAAAATGCCAAGAGCAAAAGACAAAGAGAGAATATTAAAAGCAGCAAGAGAAAAACACTTAGTTACCTATAAGGGAGCACCCATACGATTGTCAGCAGATTTCTCAACAGAAACTATGAAGGCCAGACAGGAGTGGCAAGAAATATTCAAAGTGATGAACAGCAAGAATCTACAACCAAGATTACTCTATCCAGCAAAGCTATCATTCAGAATTGAAGGACAGACAAAGTGCTTCGCAGATAAGAAAAAGCTAAAGAAATTCATCACCACCAAAACCAATATTATATGAAATGCTGAAAGATATTCTTTAAGAAGAGGAAGAAGAAAAAGGTAAAAATAAAAATTATGGCCGAGACCAGTTTGGCTCAGTGGATAGAGTGTTGGACTGTGGACTGGAGGGTCCCGGATTTGATTCTGGTCTGGGGCATGTACTTTGGCTGCGGGCACATCCCCAGTAGGGGGCGTGCAAGAGGCAGCTGATTGATGTTTCTCTCTCATCGATGTTTCTGACTTTCTATCCCTCTCCCTTCTGTTCTGTAAAAAATCAATAACATATATTTTAAAAAATAAAAATAAAAATTATAAACAACAAATACACATCTTTCAACAAATGAATCTAAAAATCAAGTGAATTAAAAATCTGTTGAACAGGATAAACTGATGAATATAACAGAATCATGAGCATAGAGAGGGAATGGACTGACAATTCTTGGGGAGAAAAGGGATGTGGGAGGTGCAGCAGGAGACTGGACAAAAATCATGCACCTATGGGAGAGGACAGTGGGGGAGGTGAGGATGGAGGGTGGGATGGGTACTGGGTAGAGGGGAACTATAGGGGGGAAAAAAGGGGGAGTAATGTAATTAATAAACTGAACAATAAAGATTAAAATATTAAAAAATAAAAATAAATATAAGCTCAGTGTCCTTATCTATGCAATAGGAGATATTTTTCAAATTTCTATTATTTGTGTTATATAATTTATAATGTTGTTTTGCTACATAATAATCTCATAATAATAGTAATGGCCACTATTTATTGAGTATGAACATATAATAATATTATATGTATGAATAATAATGAGTTTATTTATATATCAATAATTTCAATTAGCTATTCTATGCTAGCATTTAGAGTAAGTCCTTCATGTCTATTCACTAATTTGAAGTTCACAACAACTCTGAAAGATAAGAATTCTCCCCACTTTAAGTCTCTAAAAACCAAGGCCAGCAGAGATTAGTTTGTTTTAACTCACATAGCTGATAAGTGGCAATACTGGTATTTAAACCAGGGCCTTTCTGGCACCAAAGCCCTATATAATACCAATGCAGGAACTTTAAAAAATCATTGGCCAACTGACCACACAAAGGCAGTAAACTCATTGATAAGCCTCAACACTTGCAATGTGTGGTATCCTCTCATAAAATATTTCAACTCTTTATTTTCCCCAGGCATTAGTTTAAATGTATTTGGCTTCCTTCACAAGTTCTTTTATTTTAAAAAAATATTTTTATTGATTTCACAGAGGAAATGAGAGGGAGAGAGAGGTATAATGAGAGAGAATCATTGATTGTCTGCCTCCTGCATGCCCCATACCTGGGATCGAGATTGTTTAATCAGGATATTTTTCCTAACCAGAAATAGAACCATGACCTCCTGGTTCATAGGTAAATGCTCATCCACTGAGCCACACCAGCTGGGCAGCTTTTTTAAAAATTTTTTTGAGCATGGATGTTCTGTTTACAAGCTAGACAATTCCACCCATGCTATGCTGTGGCTGTAACACTAGCCTTGGTTGGCTGTAGCTTATTTTATACAATTTGCTGCTGAGAGGGTTCACTCTTTCAATTTATGTAAGGCTACTTCATTGTGACTTTTCATTAATCTATGTAGTTATGTAGTTCTGAATTTAAAAAAAGAGAAAATTGGAAGTCTGCTTCTAGAGATAATTACAAGTTATATTATTATGATTTTAAATTACTATTTCTAGTGAACACAATACTTATGATTAAGAACAGTTTAAACTTGCAAAACTTCAGTAAAAAAATTTTTTGTCAATAATATTAAGACCAAGTTTGTTAGTTTCTCATTAATTTTCTAAGGTTTTCTTAGTTATTGTTTTGTTTTATTTGGTTTTTTTCCTGAATTTTGATTTGTTTTGATATTTGTTTTGGGACAGAAATGTTTAAGTTATGCTAACACATATGCTTACATTGATATATACATACTTTTTTCCTTAGGTTATGTTTCACACTTTGAAATGTTTTAAATTGGTTTTACCTGTTTATTCATGTTTTTTTCTACATTTGCTAGCAAAGTTGTTATTTTGTCACTTCAGTGCAGAAACCAAACTAGTTGGTGTTTTTTAGAATCTTCTCTTGATCTATTAATATACCAGTACTAAGTGGTTAAAATATAGGTTTTTTACTCTGTTTAGTATTTGGTGTTAGCTTCCTTCCCCCATTTCTCTCACTTTTCAGAGTTTGCTTATCTCTTCTTGGATATTTACTTTTCTATATTAACTTTGGAATTCAATTTTCTAACTCCAGGAAAAAAATCTTGCTGAAATTTTTATTGAGATCAAATTAATGTTATGTACTGATTTGGGAAAACTGGAATACAAGCTAGCCTCTTACTCATAAAAAAAGGCCGTAAGACCTCTTACTGTTTCAGAGGTAAGAATTCCCCAGCTAGCTCAAAATTGATGCTTTCACTGATAATCATAAAGAAACCAATGCCAAGCAAGATATTGTTTGTTTTTTTTATTATCATACAAAAATAGAGAGCACCATATTCTGAATTCCCTAGAACTGACCATCCAGCTTCCATAATAATTAGCAATGGTTTTTTCTCCTCTGCCCACATAGTCTGTGATCCTTGGGTGTTCTTTCTTTCTTTCTTTCTTTCTTTCCTTCTTTCTTTCTTTCTTTCTTTCTTTCTTTCTTTCTTTCTTTCTTTCTTTCTTTCTTTCTTTCTTTCTTTCTTCCTTTCAAGTTAAAAAAGAACTCAATATATTTAATAAAGCTTGGTATTCCCAAAACCCAATACAAACATCAAGTCACTCTCCCACAGGACAGAGTTTCATTTACAAAACACCCCTGGGAGGCCCCTGCCAAGACCCCCACCCCGGCCTGAGGTCCAGGGACAGGGAGGCCAGAATGGGGTGGCGGAGGAGGGAGTAGATGAAGGTGAAAATCAGTCTGTATAAAAAAAAGCTCAAAAAGAGCTAGCCTTGGTATTATCACAATGATACAGATACAAATGTTGTGAGGCAACTTCCACGACCAGTTGCAAATGACCACTGAGGCGGTTAAGTTGGTAATAAGCAAGCAAGGATTTATTGAACTGGCCAGGACAGTCGGAGGACACCACACACCGGTAAAGACCAAATGCAACCGTCCTGGGTGCAAGCAGTCCTTTTATAGGGTCTTAACTATAAGATTTCATTGTTTTAAGTTCCGAGAACAGCTCTCAGGATCATATCTGGGATAGGGAAGTTACAGTGGACTATGATTGACTCTGTTGCCTGTTCCTTATCTCTAACCATATTAGAAATATTTTGCTAGATGTGGGAATGTAGTCCCATTTCGCAAAAGCAGATAGTACAGCTCAACCCCTGGCATCACTGAGTCACTCCTTTATGGTCTACAAAGGGATTTAAGGTCTCAAGCTAGAAGCTGAAGACTACCCCTTACTTTTAAGCAGGACAACAGGATCAAGTTTCAGCAGTTTTACCCGAGATGAATGCTACCATATTTCACAAATAAACCAGGTAGAGGCTGTATGGCAGGCTAAGCTGCCAAGACCCCAGATTGCCACCCGACAGTGCCATCACTCACACCCCGGCTCGCTAGCGCCCGCTGGCTCACTCACTCTCACTCGCTTGGTGAGGGAGAGGGCCTTGTTCAGTTTGCTTGCCAACTGCTCCTGGTTGCTGGCCATCTTCTTCTTCTTAATCTTCAGCTGGCTCATGAAATCCGATGGCGCTTTGTGCTTGTCCTCCTTGCTTTCCCGGTTCCCACAAGGGCATCATGTTCCTCCTCAGGCCCCTTGTTTCTCTTCCTCACGCCCGCTCCCAGCTCTTAGGCATATGATGTCAGCGGGGACTTGCTGTTCAGCTGGGTCTCCATGTGCTGCTGCAGCTTCACCAGCTCCCGCTGCTCCTCCTTGTACTGCCTCTGCACCTCGGTCAGCCGCATTCGGAAGTCCAGCTTCATAGTGTCCATGTGCTCTAGGGAGGACTTCATGGCGAACATCTGCTCCTTCTTCTTCTTCATCCAGCTGTACTTCTTGTTGGGGTTCAGCTCCCGCGGGAGGCGCAGGCTCTTGAGCGGGTCCCCGAAGGGGCTGTCCAGCACCTCCTTAAGCAGGTGGCTGCTAGCCGCCAGCAGGCTCTCCAGTGTGGTCCGCGCCACCAGACCCCATCCTGGCTCCTCTTCTCCAGCTCCAGCTTGGCGATCTCGCGCAGCTGTTGTTTTTTTACTTCCATGCTATAAACATGTGACCTAGCTTTGCTAAAATATCATCATCTCTTCAAATATCATCCAGGTTTTAGTCTTCTTAATTTAAATTATGGCTGTACTAGTCAAAATTAAAGTGCAAGCCAGAGCATTAAATTAAACTAAAAAGTAATTGATTTATTGAATAAATAGTTCTTTCCACATAGTAGATTAAAATGACCAGGTGTTGGAATAGATTACATAGATAGTCTATTGTTTCAGACCCTCCTTAGAGATAAAATAAAATACAGATTACAAATGAAGATCATGTTGGGAGCCTTCCATAGATGTGACTACATTTAGCTTAGAGAAATGTATTTTAACAGCAGGATGCCAATAGGGAAGCAAAGACAGTTTTAAGAATGTCTTTGGCATCTATCTGAAATTATGCATTTAAGCCAGCAATGGTTGTCTGAACACACATATACTGAATTAGTGGTGCTCATTGTTCACAGAACCCTTTCCCCCTTGTGACTTCTCCTTAACTTTCCAGCCCATCTCATGCTATGGTCTCCTCACACTCTGTGGTCCTGCTGTTCTGAGCTGCCCATGGTTCTCCAAACATCTTGGTCTCTATTTGCCTCTAGGCATTTAAGTGTATCCTCACTTTCCTCTCTCTCCTTCTTTTCCTCCACTTCTCTCATTTAATTTGACTGAACAGTTTCTCACACAAATGTCTAGATTGATATCATTCCTCTTGGTAATCATTTCTAACCCTGATATTCTGATTTAGCACATTTCAAGTGTCATTACTTGATATATATTTTTATGTATTCTTTTTCTGTCTTCTCCTTGAAGGAAGAAGGTGTATCTAAGTTATATTTTTTATTTTCATAGTCTAAGTACATTTTCATTATAAAATAGAGTTTGTAAATATATGTGTATAAACACTAGAATGAAAACGTTTTCTCTCTATGGAAATACAATGCATTGACTGAGTCAGAGACTCTTGGCTGTAGCTTTGTCTGCCAAGAATGAATCCTGTGATTTACAAGGCATTTTCCTATGTGTTTTTGGTAGCTCTAAAATGATAATCCTAATATCAGTCATGCATAATATAAAACCACTGTGAGAGTTGGATGTATGATAAAATATAAATGTAAGAATTTTGTAAAACTGTAAGAGGATTGGTATTAAACCTTAATCTGGAAGCAACAAACATGGTACCCAACATATATGCCAGTTCATGTCCCTCATGTAACACCTCACAGCTAAACTAATATTTTTAAAGAGAAAGTCATTAAACTTGCAATTATTGCAATATGTCTAAAAAGCTCTGCTCCAATGAGCACACTTTATATGAAGGCTTTTCAAGGATAAACTTTAAGATGTAATTCCATAATATAAATTAGCACAAAGGAGCAGCATTAAGTTTCAAAGATCTTTGAATAATTACCCAATGTATTTGTACACATACAAATTATTTTGGAGAAAAATAGTGGGATGGGGGAGGGGATCTTGGCATATATCGTTTGGAAAAGCAAAATATTTCACGGCTGTAGGTTTACTCTGTAGCTTGAGGAACTAGAAGAGCATTATCATGCTTGATGAAACAGTGTGTCTCCTGCTCAAACAAATGTAAATCAAAATGAAAGTAAGTGGAGAGATTACTGCTTTTTAGATTAGTGCCTATTATCAATAAGCAGAGAGCTTCAAGTGCTCTAGCTAATGTGGTTTCTTTTCCATTAAGGATAATTTATTGTTCTATTGTATGAATAGTTGTCAAATCTTTATACAATGAGTCAGATAATTCTTTGCACAATATTTAGTACCTCTGTAAAAAATGAGATTTGAAATGTATTGAGCAAGGGACTACCTTTTAACATTTCTTCTCAGATAAAATGCTTGCTACTGGAACATTTGATACAGACATAATCAAGTAGTATCTGCATGTGGCAGAGTGCCCAGCAGCTATTTACATGTGGCTGCCATCTTGTGAATTAATCATCCTTGTTATACATGAATTAATGCAGCTGATATGACCAAATTGGTCATGTCACCATTACTACTATGAAAAAAACAGGTTCAACAAATCCAAATATCTAAATCTGGAACTGGCTGCGCACATATTTTTCTGGCAGTAAGGTCAATAGGATGTGTTAGTGTGTCTGTGAGGGTGATGCGTGAGGGTGGGCGAACCACAGATGCAATGGAAGCATGTAGCAGACCATGACAGCATCTTCTGGCTAATATTTGGAAAGAATGGTCCAGGCAAGAGGTGCTAGAGTCAGGGAGATAAAGAATGAGTAACAGACTGTTATCCCAGAAGACTGGCTGAGAATTAGGAATACATGATGCAGAGTTTCTAGCAGAATCTGTTACAGAGCTTAAATTTTGGGTTAAACTTCTAAGTCAAAAGCAAGACTATCATGAATAAAACAAACTACAGTCTTATAGGAAATATACATGGCTTGATATCATTGTATAGACTCATGAATAGAAAACACAAGTTTGGAAGCCTATTAGCAGTCCTAGGATTGGGGCAGGAGCTTCATGCATTTCAAAGAATAAATGGACAATGGCTTCTAACATAATCCTGAACTAAGAAAGATATTTTCTCAGAGGTCTATGTTTAGATGAATAAATCTAGATGTAAGATTTAGAAAAATATAGGGAACCAGGTGAGATATGCACAATGTTGAAGATACTCTAGCAGAAGTTTGCTGATAAATGTTGAACATTTGCAACATTTCTGCTGTAAATACTCTCCTCATGACTGATTTCCCACTATCACCATGTCATCACCTTGCTCACAAAATTCCTGAAAATATTAACAATTGGCTATTGTGATCCAGTAATCTAGTTCTACACTTACCATAGATGAGTCTTTAACAGACTAAACCTAACAATTTATTGAACTTTTAAAAACTAAAATCACAGTATTCTTATCTTAACCTATTTTGACATATCATATATACTCTAAACCCAAATTCTATTCTACTCCTTTCTTTGAAAGTAGAAGTTGGTTTTGCTGTCCTTATATCTAGTCTGACATTAGTACTTGGTTAACCTAACTTGGGGCCTGGAATGTCATAAATATTTAATAAATCACTGGTAAAAATGTTGTTGTTGTTGTTGTTGTTTTACTTGGGTCTCTTAATACCATGCAATTCATCTCAAAATAACATGCAACTATTCATAAATTTATTTTGTGAATATGAATATGTACTTTTTTGCATAAACAAGCCATCCTGTTTATCAGGTTTTCATATTGGGATAAATAAAAACTAAAGTTTATTTTTATCTCCTTCTCTCTCCTTCATAGCATAAAAGCTGAAAGTAGTTTTCCATTTTTTTTTATATTTTCAAAGGATTGCATTTGCAATTTTATTGTAACCTCACTATTTTAGAGCTGTGTAAGCCTGTCTTTTTCTCTCCAGGGTCCCCTTACTTTTTGGAGAGCAGTTTCCATGTCTTATTGCCTCTGGGATCTCATGCCTCAGCTTTTATTGGGGAGCCTCAGACATCGTGTGTACTAAATAGCTTTGTCAAATTGATTTATAATAGCATGTGTACTACATTCCAATCTCTAACCAATAAAAAATAAAATATAAAATGAGTAAATGTGGTTGTCCGGTAGATGTGCCTTATTTTCTTAGAATTTCTACTGCTTCAAATTATATTAATTTGATGGTGGTGTTCATATTCTGCTTGAAACATTTCTAACAGTTGCATATGTAGGATGTAAGCTTATATGAAATTGATATAAAGTTTTCAGGTAAGTTTTTTTAAGGAAATTGCATAGGAAAAACTTACTGAGATCAAATAAAAAATTATGAAAAAGTGCTAGGTGGATTTATTTGTATAAAGTTGGACCAGGGACTCAGTGAGACCCACTGATATGATCAAATCAACTTTACCAAAAGAATACAGGTTACCAGCACGAGGGAAGCTCTGACCTTCATAGTCTTTCTGTAGCTCCACACACTATCTCTACTAATGTTATTGAACTTTTGGTTACAGATTGATATAATCTCTCACTCAGCAAAATACCTTCATAGGATAAATCAGGACATTATTTAAAGTCTAATTCTTCACATTGGTTATTTTCACATAGCTCTTTCAACTTAGGCCAAATAGAAGAGTCAGTATCTACATATTGGAAATGACATTTTCCCTGATGAGGTGATGACGGGAGAGGATATAAAGGAACACCCCATCTTATAATTCTATACTTACTTGGTAAAAGGTTAGATCAACATTTAGATCTTGAAGCTCTAGAGTTCAATTTTAATTTAAGCATTCTTTTTCAGTGAACTTTCCCTTTTACCACAAAAAGACAGTGTTCAGTTTGACACTCTTGTTCTTCAAAATCTCCCTGACTCTTTGACTTTTAAGAGAGATTCTGTTATAAGGTAGTCATTTCTTTTTCTTTCCTCCAGGGCTTTTCCATTGTCTTTATTGGAGTAGGCATTATTCGGCCTCAGGCAAGAACGTCCTAAGAGCAGTGTTTAAGCGAGTTAGATTATTAATGAAGAGAAGGGAATGGCACCTTGTCAGTGATGGGTCTACAGCCTCACACCCCTATTCCTTTCAAAGCCTGTCAGGTACCATCAGCCTGTTAAATGTGCCTACTGATAAAAATAGATGTTAATTTTAATTAACACATATTAATTTCTCTAAGGGGTGGGAATGAGTGACAAATTACTCAGTAATGTTACAGCATGTATATTAAATTTATGTTTTCCAAGGTATTGGGAATTTTCAGCAATTCAGTAAAATACACCATTAATTTTAAGGCAGACCGATTGGAAAATGTGAGTCCTTCAATGAAACTTCTGCTTATATACTTAGTTAATACCTAGTCTAATAATGGCAATTAAATGTTACACTTTGGGTTATCATAATGTGTTTTTCAAATTGTTGTGGGGCGACTTCCATGACCAGTTGCAAATGATCACAGAGGCAGTTAAGTTGGTGATAAGTAAGCAAGGATTTATTGAACTGGCCAGGACAGTCCAGGGCACCACACGCGTGGAGACCTAACACTCACGGCCGTGCCGTCCCAGGTGTAGGCAGTCCTTTTATAGGGTCTGAACCATAAATTTTCATTGTTTTAAATTCTAAGAATAGGCTGCAGGGTCATATCTGAGGTAGGGAGGTGCTTCTTATCTCTAACTATACATTCTGCTGGACATGGGAATGTAGTCCTATCGCAAAAGCCGAAGGTACAGCTCAACTTCTGGTGCCACGGAGTCAACAAGAATTACTCCTTTACAGATCTGAGATCCTCAAATAGATTTATGTGAGTTTTAAGGTCTCAATCTGGAAGCTAAAATAACTACCCTTTTGCTTTAAGCAAGCAAGTGTAAACAGCGACTAGAATAGCAGGATCAAGTTTCACACTGCAGTTTTACCTGAGATAAATGCTACCATATTTCAAAATGAACTCTGTATAAAATACCATAAAATTAAAAAAAAAAATTCAAAAGTTTTACCAACAATACTATTTATTTGAGTACAAAAATGATCCAAGCTAATACTGATAAAAAAAACACAATAAATATGATTGACATGACAGATGCTTTCAAAGCTATGTGCCTCTGATGCCAAAATAAGTTTATTCATCTGAACCAATCATATTCCCAGAGGACTAATTTTATCTAATTTGCGAGAAGGGTGATGGGCCAAAAGGAAACAAACAAAAACTACATAACATTTTTTCTCTGGAGATGATTTTCTGGTAGTCTGTAAACATTCTTTCCCTCATTCTTCTCCTTTTCTTCCCTGCCTTTAACAAATATTTAATCAACACCTAATATGTTTTAGGCATTATTTTAAATATTTAAAATACAGTTCCTGGCCTTATGGATCTACTATCAAATTGATATGGAATGGGGAGACCTCTTTGAAAATAATATGTACTTGATTAAAATAATTACTTATATTAACCTCATTATAAGGATTTGAAGTGGAACAGTGGGGAAGTGATGAATCCTGCATGTGAAATGGGAGAAAGTTCTATAATGGTGTCTTCATTAATGTGTTCTGAGAGATATATGGGAATTTTCTTTCTCACCAGCCTTAGGTCCCATCGAGACTTGGCTGGGGCTTTATCTCTGTCCACTTTCTCACTCCTTTACACACACAGAAAACCCACGATTGCCTGAAACAGGCTTCTCTCCTGCAGTAACTTAACTGCTCATGTTTATTTTTCATTTATTTCTAAATATATTTTGATTGATTTCAGATAGAAAGGGAGAGGAAAAGAGAGCTAGAAACATCATTGATGTCAGAGAATCGTTGATTAGCTGCCTCCTGCACACCTTACTTGGGATCAAGCCTGCAACCCAGGCACATGCTTTTGATTGGAATCGAACCCAGGACCCTTTAGTCCATAGACAGACACTCTATTACTGAGCTAAATGGTCTATATTCAAAGGTGCAATTCAATTCTAATTAAGACTTCTTTAAAGTTCACAGAAAATGCTGCCTTCATCTCTGTAGTTTCCTCTTAGATATAGCCAATACAATCTCACACTAGCTTTCTAATTGTTCGTCTCATCAATTAGACAAGAAACTGAGTACATGATGTGTACTCATGGAGTCTCTTGGCTCTCCCAACAGGAAATTAAGTAGTTGATAACTACATGCAACTAGTTTTCTTTTCCCTGAGAGTTTGACAGATTGCTAATAATTTATACTGATTCATTCCCTGCTCCCAATTGACAGGAACCAATTCCAGCATGTAATAATTTTGTGTTTCACCAAAAGGTTGGTGAAGCTTGGGCAGCTCAACAAGGATGAGCCACATATGTAGTTTACCTGTTGGAAGCGGCTAAAAGGCACTTCCTCAAAACCTGAATAGGATTGTTTGATGCCAGACAGCTCAGGGCATTTTATTGCCTCCTGTTGGCCAAACACAGCTGTAGGCTATTCCCCAAACTGGCAATGATTCTGTAAACCCTATGAAACCTTACCCTTTGAAGTGTATATCTCCACGTTGCCTTAAGACAAATTGTGTTTAATAAATACCACAGGGTACTGAGACAAGAGTCTTTTGCTCCTTCAGCTGAAGATCCTCTGACCCCAATGCCTTTCAAAATTATCTTTCTTCTCAGGACTCTTGAATCATCTATCCACAGCCGCTTTTTTCAGAATGCTGAATCCTTTGTAAGGCAGGGAAAAGAACCCCGGCACCCAATCATTACCACGCATGTTCTGACATTTTATTTTAGGCATAAGTAATAAGATTTCCAACCAATTAAATAGTGCCATGTATCTTTTTTTTGCATGAGAAGATAAACAAAGAAAAAAGATGGAAACACACTGGTTGTTATATCACCAATTAAGAGTATGGTCTTGGTCATTTGTAATTTAAATGCCTTAAAAAACATTTTAGTGGAACTCATTCTCAGTGATAATAGATCTTGTTTTGAATTTAATAGGATTCTTTGAGAATAAAATGTTAAAGACAGTCTGAAAGAAAGATGATTGATACATAGAAAATACTGTTTGTATCTGGTCATTAGACATCTTGTGTACTTACTGGTTTGCCAAAGGACACAGAAAATGTCCCCTTTCTGATGTATTTTCAATTTTTTATTTGAACTTTTAATCAATGTCTTTCTAAAGTACAGGGAAGAAAAATTGTGAAGGATGTTTAAAAGGATGAAAAAATTGACTTCAGGTCTCTTTCTCTGCTAAAGTTGCAAGTCTTTTAATGATCTTGTTTTAAAATAGATGCACATATATTCTGTTAGGAAAAACCATGACATTTTGATATCATGTCCTTCCCACATCCATTTACTTCAAAAAGGAGAAAGTAAAAAAGTTTTTTGGACTTAAGGAGTCAGTTTATGATAGTGCCTTTATCTCCCTCTCCCACCCCCTTTCTTCTGCCTATACTGAACACAAAGACCATTTCCTCAGAAGTTTAAGAGGAAAATGACATTTCCTCTGGGTTGTCCTTGAGCTAACAGCTGCAGACTTCTGATTTTCAAGATAACTCAGACAGCAGCACCTGTAAGAAAACAGGTCCTGCCCTCACTTAAAAGTTCAAAGACTGTCGTAGAAAATGTGCCTGTATCAAGTGGCTTCTGAGCATTCAGAACCTGCACTGAGCTAACAAGGTTAAAGGTTGACAAATATTAGGAAGTTAGTGTAAAAAGACTCAATAAAGATCTACCATAAAAGTTGCACAAAAGAGAGATGATCTAGAGAAGGTCAAAGAACAGAAGACTTGATCAGCATGAAACAGACAGTGATCCCAAATCAAAAAAGAGAAGGGAATTTCTGAATGAGATGTTAACTGATTTTCTCCATCAAGGTGTTAAAATGTAAGTATATAAATGGAAATAAAGTATTTTTAAAGCCACGTAACAATTAACTATGTGAGTTCAATTTGTGTGATCCAGGTCATTTTTGTGCTAAAACAAAAAAAAATCCATCAGGAAAATGCAGCATCTTTAACTTGGGTTCTAGATCTTAGGGTTGCCTTTTGAAGCTTCCTCATTATTGCTTTCTTTCACTGCTTAGACAATATTACCCCTGAAACACTAAAAGTAAACCTACACATCCATCTGAACTGTCACCTAATAATATATTTTCAGATTAATAAAGAATTGTTCATTTCCTATAGCCCTCCAGGCACACTAATTACTTTAGCATGTTGCTGTAAATTATATTAAGACAAACATATTTTTAATCCTACTCCCACATTAGAGAAACTAAGCTATGTGGAGCATTGAGGGAGACCAAAACAGTTCTTCAGAGATCTTTCAAAATGACCTCCATAACATTACATTGCTTATTACACTAGAGGCCTGGCACACAAAATTCATGTGCAGGTACAGTCCCTAGGTCTGGCCTGCGATCAGGGCCATCTTTCTCAGGTGCCGCAGCCAGCCTCACCCTCTGCCACCACCCACCCCCAGTTCCCGTTCCCCATCAGGTGATTGGTGCCTGAATGATGGGGAAGAAATTGAGAGGCTGGTTGTTCCTGCTTGCTCTCTGGCCCTGCCCCTGCAGGAGTGACCATCAGGTGATCAGAGCCTACCAGCTGGGGAAAGAGACCAAGAGGGGCTCAATGCGCCTCATTAGTGAGGTCCAGAGATCATCATGGTCATTATGCCATTAGGGTCATTTTGCATATTCACCTTTTATAATATAGAATTATTGTTAGTGATATATTCCATCCTCACTTTTTTTAAAATACAAAATTCCAACAAATTTTATTTTAGACCTATAAAACTGGGCTAAATCATTCATAAAAAGGTTAAATGAGTATGAATAATTAGGGCATATTAATAACTATTAAAAGATCCATGTGCAACCAGATATTAGTTATTTAACAGTAAATAGAACAGCATGGTACTGCTAAAGAGAGAAAGAAATAGGTTAATATGTCAGAGTATGAAGCTGTCCTTTTCATATATGGAAACTTAGTATAAGACAGGCTTAGCCTAGAAAAATCAATAAATCAAGTTTGAACCATTTAATTAATGGTCCTGGTAACACTGATTTTGCGCATGGAAGAGATAATATTGGATTCATATCTTATTAAATATACACTGAGTGGCCAGATAGTTATGACTTTGAAGACATAATAATCTGGCCACTCAGTGTATATCCTATATAATAAAAGGCTGATATGCAAATTGTCCCCTCAACCAGGAGTTCGACCAGCAGGAAGGCCAGCCAACCATCCATGTTCCCTCCCTTTGACTAGGCTGGCCAGACTCCACCCATGCACAAATTCATGCACCAGACCTCTAATATATGTATTATAGGCCCAGAGCATATATATATATATATATATATATATATATATATATACTGAATATATATATATATATATATACTGAACATATGTGTGTGTGTGTGTATATATATATATACATATATATATACACACTGAATGACCAAATTATTATGCATTCAGAGATTATAATAATCTAGCCATTCAGTATATATCAAAGGGATTGAAGATTTATATGTAAAAAATCAAGTTTTGGAAGAAAATATATGCAGACATATTTATGACATAAAAGTAGGAAATAACTTCTTACACAACATGCAAAAATTCTAAACCATGAACAAAATAATGGATAAATGTGCCTACATTAAATTTAAGAAAAAGATAAACTTCAGAAACAATCTATAGATTTGGTAAAGTTTTGTTTGTGCAACACATTTTTCTGATGAAATACTATTTTTCAGCCTAGAAATCAATGTATAAAGATGAAACAAAAAAGAAATATGAGTAATGGATATTATTCAACATTTCTCAGAAGAGTAATGTCAAGTGGCCAATAAACATATGAAAAGAAATTAAATCTAATTTGTATTCAGAAAAATACAATTTTAAACTAAAAATGAGAAACATTTGTCACATTTCAGGTTAGAAACATTTTAAAGCACAAAACATCAAATGGTTATGAAGATGCAAAGCAACTAGCAACTCTCATACTCTACTCAACTGGGTGTAAATTGGTAAAATCATCATATAGAAAATATTTTTGCAGGATCTAATAAACTTAGAAAGGCATATCCCCTATATTCTAGTAATTCTTCTTTAAATTTCCATGCTGGGGAAGTTCTTACATATAAATTCAAGGAGAAATATACCAGAATGTTTATCAAATGTTATATTTAATAGCCAAAGGGGGTGAGATACAGAAACCTACATCAAAGGAGAATGGGCACATCATTTGAGGTATATTCATATATCAAAAGAGTACTAAACAGGTAAAAAGAGCTAAAATATGCATGCATATGAATAAACTATATATCTACATCAAAAGTAAAATAACATTTATCAAAATTGGGGAGGAGTGTCAGAGAATGAGATATAGAATATAATACAAATATATTTCATAATCAAAAAAGAATTGTATATGTTATTTATGTATATCTATATTCTAGAGGTCCAACGCATGAAATTCCTGCAAGAGTAGGCCCTTGCAGCCCTGGTCCTTGCAGCCACCCTGGCTATTGCCTTGGCCCTCACAGACCCGGCTTTATCTGGCAGGTTGTTCCTTTGGTCATTTTGCTGTTTGATCATTTGGTCAATTTGCATATTACTCTATTATTATCCTACGAGAGGCCCCGTGCACAAAATTCATGCACAGGAAGGGGGTTGCCTCAGTTTGGCCTGCACTCTCTCCATTCTGGAACCTCTGGTTCCTAACCAGTCACCTGTATGCCAGCCTGATCCCCCTAACTGCTCTCCTCTGACAGCCTGTTTGCCCTAACTGCTCTCCCCTGCTGGCCTGGTCCCTCTAACTGCTCTCCCCTGCCTGTCTTCCAGAAGATGTTCAGTCTAATTTTCATGTTTCTCTTTTATGAGATAGGATGCCACCTTGTCCTAAAAATGCAGGTCGTTCCCAGGTTTTCCTGTTGTGGAAGGGGAGCCCACAGTAGAATCCTGGGTTCTGACCAGGGCTTATGTGCTTGTGCTTTATCTTAGCAGATGTGATTCCTAGAAGAAGACTCTTGGATGTACCTTGAACATTTCTATCAAATTTTCCAAGTCATCCTCCAAGAATGTCAAACCACTTTAAACTCCCACCATCAACCATGAGTGTGCCCTCCATTCCACTTTGATGCCAATATCATTGATTTCTCCCTAGAAGCTTCCCTTCCGTCAGCTGGGACTGCTTGGTACTTGAGTCAACCTCATTGTCTAGCTGGGGACTTGGTTTCCCGAGATAGAATTATGGAAGAGGAAAAATAGTTTTCTTATACCTTTCTGAGTTCTTAGTGGAGGCCCTTTTAATGAAAGACAGATCACCAAGAGAAAAACAAAAGTTCATTAACATGTGTACCTAATGTATATGTGGGAGATCCCAGGGAAAAATGAGTAACTCCCCAAGGTGGCTTAGAAAGCAGATTTTAATACCTTCTTCTTAGGGAAAGGGAACAGGAGATATAGGCCTCTTGGAGGAGAGTAAATGATATTTAGGAAAGATGAATGGGGTGGGGGGAAATAGTTTGTAACAGAGTTTGGGTGTGATGTCAACTTCTACTCTCCTGTCTTTTGACAGGAGTCAGTCTTCTCAGCCTGATGATACTTCTCCCATCAAGGGGACCTATGACATTTAAGCTCCTTTAGGGGGGTCTGATTTTAGGGAGATCAGGAGACCTCAGTGAAGTTTCTCGTAGCATTGCTGTTTTTCAAACATCTGCAGCTCAAGATCATCAGTATAACAACAAAGCATATGTTGGGGTGGCATGTTCGCTGACCTTCAGAACAAACCCAACAAAAGCTTGTTTCCTCTTTTAGATGATTTGCCACAGTAGCTTATTCCCTGGAGAGGGTATTCTGACCAGCCCTTCCTGGGAGTGATCATAACATTACTCTGTGTTTGTAGAAAGGTGTTGGCCACAGCACTAAATAATCCAGGGACAGTTTTCTCATCTTGTGGAAAGGGAGATAAAGTTATGATAGTTTATCGCCCTTTCCACAGGTTTCTTGTGGGTTTGTGTCTCCGCTGCCCCAACCCTTGCCCCTCAGCAACCCAAGCGCCTCCGCCTCAGGACTTGGCTGCTGGGTGCTAGGCCTGCAGGTTTGTATCCCCAGTCTATCCCTCAGCCCCCAGACTCAACCCATGCCTCTCAGCAACCTAAGTGCCTCTGCCTCAGGACTTGGGGCTGGTGGGGGCTGGCCTCCCTGCTGGTTTTGTGGCTGTGATCGTGACCCCCACAGCCCCCAGTGCCACCATGGCTGGGCTTCAGGTGGCGGGGGGCTGGATCCTGTGCTTGGTCTGGGGCTGGGATTTAGGAACCCTGCTGCCCCAGTGCCACCATGGCCAGCCTGGGGTGGGAAGGGGCCCACCCGCCATCTTGGTTGCGGGTTAATTTGCATATTGCTCCCATTGGCTGGTAGCGTAGTGAACGTAAGGTCAATTTGCATGTTTCCCTTTTATTACTTGGATTATAATAAAAGCTTAGATGGTATCACACCCTTGCGTGATGTCGTCACAAGATGACCACCACAAGATGGGCCTGGTGGCCACTCCTCATGGTGAGGCCTGGGAGTTTTTCGTGTGGCATGAAAGAGGCCAATCCTAGTGTCTCTTCCACCTCATGTGAAGGAGGCATGTCCTGGCAGAGAAGACAGGTTGCAGCAAGGGAATCCAGTTGTGAGTGATCAGGCTAGCAGGAGACAGCAGTTGGGGACAATCAGGCCAGCAGCAGGGGAGCAGTTAGGCATCAATCAGGCCAACAGAGAAGGTGCTAGGGGGCAATCAGGATGGCAGGCAGAGCAGTTAAGGGTAATCAGGCAAGCAGGCAGGTGAGCAGTTAGGAGCCAGTAGTCCTGGATTGTGAGATGATGCAGACCGAGTTGAGGGACATACACCTCCTATTTACAAATTTTGTATACTGGGCCTCTAGTCCTATCTAATAAGAGTAATATGTAATTGACTGCACCTATGCTACACCCACAAGCTATGCCCACCAGCCATGCCCATCAGCCAATCAGAAGCAAATATGCAAATAAACACATCCAAAATGGCTGCCAGCCTCAGAGAGCAAGAGAGAGGCATGGGTTTTCCTGGCAATGGAGGAAGCCAAGCTTTACTGCCTGCCCTTGTTGGCTCAGGCCTCCATTTAAGGCAACAAAGTTTCAATTATAGAAGGCAACAGAAATGGCGGCAGCCACTGAGTGAGCAGAAGGCTTGGCTCTGCTACAGGTTATGAAGTTCAATTGTAGAAGATAAATAAATCTCAATATCAGGGCCTCTGCTTGGGTCGCCAGAGGGTGTGGCTGGCCTGCAAACCACCACAGGATGCTCGCCCAGGCTGCCCCATGCCCCAACGGGACCCCCAACCTGATCCGGGACACCATTCAGGGCAAACCAGCTGGCCCCCACCCATGCACCAGGCCTTTATCCTATCTAATAAAAGAGTAATATGCATATTGACAGTTACTCAACACACAAAATGGCTGCCCCCACATGGTCAAAGATCCTGCCCCCATATGGACACAAGATGGCCACCACAAGATGACCAGCAGGGGAGGGCAGTTGAGAGGGACCAGGCCTGCAAGGGAGGGCAGTTGTGGACAATCAAGCCTTTAGGGGAGGGCAGTTAGGCGTGACCGGGCCAGCAGAGGAGGGAAGTTGGGGGTGATTGGGCCTGCAGGGAAAGGCAGTTGCGGGGGACCCAGGCCTGCAGGGGAGAGCAGTTAGGAGGGACCAGGCCTGCAGGGGAGAGCAGTTAGGGGTGACCAGGCCTTCAGGGGAGGGCAGTTGGGGGCAAACAGGCTGGCAGGGGAGCTGTTAGGCATTAGTCAAGCTGGCAGAGGCGTGGTTAGGGGGTGATCATGCTGGCAGGCAGAAGTGGTTGGGGCAATCAGGAAGTTAGGCAAGCGAGCAGTCTTAGATTGTGAGAGGGATGTCCAAATGGCTGTTTAAGCCCAACATCCCTCCAGGGGTCCCAGATTGGAGAGGATGCAGGCTGGGCTGAGGGACAACCCCTCACACCCTCCATGCATGAATTTTGTGCACTGGGCCTCTAGTTATAGATATAAAAGCCTAAGTGGCCAGCCGGTAGGTATGATATACACTGATCACCAGGGGACATACACTCAATGCAGGAGCTACTAAGTGACAGCAACTTTGCAGCAACTTCGTATTCTGGGACCCCTCAGGGGATGTCAGACTACGGGTTTTGGCCCAATCCCTGAAGGTCAGCCCGAGGGACTCCACCTAGTGGAGGGACCCCACTCACTCCAAAAATGCCCTTTGAGCCCTGGTGCTGCCTCAGATGTGGCTGGCTGGGGAGGGACCATGGGAAGTTGGCTTCAGGGCTTGTTCGGCCCCTCTCACTCAATCCTGCTCTGCCATCTGCCTTCTAATTATTTTTTTTTAATGTGCACAAATCTGTGCACCAGGCCTATAGTGTATAAATAAAATTGCATGGGAATAAGAGTTCAAACTTTCAGAATGATGATATTCCTGGGCAGTAGTGAAGAGCAAGGGAAAGGGTAGGAGAGTTCAAAAATTTTAAACCATTTCCTGTAGTTTTTTCTAAAGGATCTGCAGTAAACGCAGAAAAGTGCTTTATTATGTGTGATGGGACCTTCGAATGTCTACTACACTATTTCTAAGCTTTTAATATTGAAACATTATTTTAATTTTGAAATTTACTAGCTGTAGCAACAACATCAATAATAAATGTAAGTGTTGTATGGTATTCCTGGTTTTTAGTATCTTAACATCTTAAGGTTGAAGGCATTGATTAAAGGTTGCAAAATTCTGAATTCTCTTGTTATTAAAACAATAGAAATTATATGATGAGCTATTTACAAATTGTAAAAAGTTATAATATTTATATGCATTCCAGAGTTTTAAAACGTCAAATCTTTCATGTAACCGGCATTATATATATTTGAATTTTTTATTACTTTAAAGATGCAAAGCTTCCAGTGAGATTTCTTGTGGGCTATTTTCACTCTCAATTATATGATTTGACTTTATGAATAAAATAGGTGTCATAAAAAGGAGCTAGCAATTTTAATTTTATGAGAAACTGCAAAATTTGGCTAAAAGTTCTAGCAAAGTGAAAATGTATCTAAATAAAAGAAAGAATTTAATGAGTTTTTTTAATCTCTTATAATCAATTCAACCAACTAAAAATGATTATATTAACATTTCAGTATGTTGCTTTTCCTCATATAGAGACATTTTATTCAATTCAATAAATATTAATGGAATGGGGAACTTCAAAGTAGGAAGTGATTGAACATATACAGCTAAATTATTCCAATCCCAATTCTCACTAAGACAATTATGAAGAGATTCTTCTAAAATGGCATTAACTTCCCCCCCCCCCCAAAAAAAAAGAGCAACAGGGGAATATAAAAAAAAATCAGTAACAAGAAAATTTTGGAGACTTGAAAAAAATAAAGGAGAATAACAACTAATTTAGCAAATTCAAGGAAGCTTAATCCAAAACCAATAGTGGATAAAGCTGAGAACTAACCCAGTTTACATCACAAAATCCTCAAAAATCTCAATAATGAAGTGGAGAGGTAAGAGAAAGATGACAGGATAAAAAATGTTTGTGCAACAGATTCTTACACCCTATTTTCTTTATTGAACACAACAGTAGATGGTTGGGTTTATCTTCTGAAGATAATAAAAGAGAAAAGCTTTTATATGAGGACACAGGGCTCAGCTATATGTGTAGGTATGATATCAAAATGAAAAGTTTTAATTTGTATATATTCTGACTGTTGAATGAATGTTAGGCCCCACACTTTTCTTCCTTGACTTGGATTCCCAGAATGCTGCAAAATGTTGTACTATATGCCTAATATTGGAGATATCTGACTAATTCAAAAAGATCTAAACATATTAATATTTTCATATTTTAAAAAATGGTCCAAGTGATTGTCAAACGTACTAAAACTCAAATGTCAGAAAACCCCTTTAAATGCTCAGAGTTTGCAATGAACTTTTTAGTTTCCCACTAGTGAACATGAGTGGACAGCCAAGATTCCTCTAATATGAATATCAAAAACTAAAACAATAGACAAAATCAGAAGAAATGATTATTTATAGAGAAAAAAATTATAGATGTGTATTTATCTCTCTATATATATATAAAATGTATATATATATGTATATATGTATATAGATGTGTGTATATCTATATATCTATATCTATATCTATATATCAATATCTATATCTAGATAGATAGATAGATAGATAGATAGACAGATAGACAGATAGATAGGTATAAAGAGCCAGGGTCTGTAACTTTCAGAACGACTGAACAGATGACCACATACTAGAAGTCAGTCAGTATAAGGTGTAAGAAAGCTGTTCAAATTTTTAATGACCAGTTTGGCAGTATAGTGCATTTGGGTGGCTATCAGTCCAGATATAGGAATTATGTATTTTTGTCTGCCAGGAGCATCTCCTCCTGCTGAAAAAAGCTTTTCCCACCCATTTAAGCAATCCTATCCTATGTGATTTATCTATACTAATAAAAGAGAAAGATGCTAATTGACCATACTTCTGTGATGCCCACAGCCAATCAGGAGTGGCATGCAAATAAACACAATTAATATGGAGGGTAAATTTGCATATGCAGGTGGGGTAGGCAGTGCCTAACATAACCTGCAGGGTCCAGGCTGCCATGGACCTGGAAGGCCTGGTGGGCAGAGCCTGACACCACTGGGGAGTCAAAGCCACAATGGGGACCAGGCAGGCCCAGCAAGCAGCATCTAATGCTGTCCACGGGATCCAAGCAGCAAATGGGACTGGGCAGGCAGCATGAACAGTGCCTGATGCTGTCCGCAGTTCCAGGCAGCTATCAGGACTCAGACAGGTGGCATGGACAGTGCTTGACATCCTCCATGGAGTCCAGGCGGCAATTGGGACCAGGCAGTTCCAGCTGGCAGCTCCTGAAGCTACCTGCAGGGTCCAGGCGGTGATTGTGATCAGGAAGATAGCATGGACAGCACCTGATGTTGCCCGGAAGTCCAGGAGGCAATCAAGATGGGG
Organism: Antrozous pallidus; assembly: GCA_027563665.1. NCBI lineage: Eukaryota > Metazoa > Chordata > Mammalia > Chiroptera > Vespertilionidae > Antrozous > Antrozous pallidus. The sequence goes on from CM050508.1 coordinate 77,581,042, forward strand.
CAGGTGGCATGAACCAGTGCCTGACGTCACCCACAGGGTCCAGGCAGCAATCAGGACTAGTCAGTTCCAGAAGGCAGCTATTGGGGCCCAGGAAGGTGGCATGGACAGTGCCTGATGCCCCCTGTGGAGTCCAGACAACCATTGGGACTGGGCAGTTCCAGCAGACAGCTCCCGATGTCACCCGCAGGGTCCAGACAAATATCAGGGAGCTGGGCAGGAGAAATGGACAGCCTGTCATCGCCCACAGAGTCCAGGCAGAGATCAGGACTGGGCAGGCCCGGCAGACAGTGCCTGAGGTCACCGGTTGGGTCCAAGTGGCGATGGGGATGGGACAGGCAGCATGGACAGCACCTGAGGTCAGTGGGAAGGTCAATAGGGGAGTATGGCCAGGGTCTCTGGGATCACTGTCTGCCCTTGGGCCGCCTGAGGACACTGGTGGAGCAGGCCTGGGTTGAATGTTTTAATGAAAATGGGATGCCTGTGTACTGCCCTTGGGCCGCCTGAGGACACTGGTGGAGCAGGCCTGGGTTGAATGTTTTAATGAAAATGGGATGCCTGTGTACTGCCCCACCATGCCCTGTCTCTGGAGAGGAGAGGGAAGTGGGAAGTTAGGAGGCACCAGGGCTCCAGAGTGGCTGGGAACAACCTGCAGGCATGCTACCAGGAAGAGGTGCTGAACCAGGAGGATGCAGAGGGCTGGCTAATGGAGGAAAGGCAAAGGTGCAGATGAGGCAGCTCTAGCAGGCTCTGAGGGGGAAAAGAGCATCAATAGCCTGATGGACTAAATCGCCTTTCTGGTGCTGCCAAGCTGTAGGCACAAATCCAGTATGCTCAGATCTCCATGGAGATGGACGTGTTCTCCAAGTCCAACCTCTCTACTATGCTCAAGGACATCAGCGCCCAGTATGAGAAGCTGGCTGCCAAGAACATGCAGAATGCTGAAGAATGGTACAAGAGCCACTTCATCATGCTGACAGAGTGCTGCCGAGAACACCTACATGGTGTGGGCCAGGGACTGCTCAAGGCCAAGACCCTGGAGATAGAAGCATGTGGGGGCAAGAATGAAGAGCTGGGAAAGCAGCTGTGAGAACTGGAGGATAAGCAGAATGGTGACGTTAGTGCTATGCAGGACACAATCAACAAATTAGAAAATGAGTTGAGAATTACAAACAGTGAAATGGCACAATATTTAAAAAAATACCAGGACCTCTCAATGTGAAGATGGCTTTGGACATTGACATTCCAGCTTACAGGAAACTCTTGGAAGGTGAAGAGACCCCACTCAGTTTCAACAGCCTGGGAAGCATAGCCAGCTGCTACTCTCAGAGTTCCCAGGTCTTTGATAACGTGCCTACTACAGTGGTTTATAGACTAGCTCCTACTTGATGTCTGCTTGCTCCTTCCCTTTATTTTAAATTAATAAATCTTTATTGTTCAGGTTATTACAGGTGTTTCCTCTTTTTTCCCGCCATAGCTCTCCTCCACTCGATCCCCTACCCCACCTCATGCCCTTATCCCCCACCACTGTTTTCACCCATAGGTGTAAGATTTTTGTCCAATCTTTTCCCACACCCCTCACACCCACTTCCCCCTGAGAATTGTCAGTCCATTCCTTTTCTATGTCTCTGATTATATTATATTCATCAGTCTATTCTATTATCAGATTCATGATTCACTTGATTTTTAGATTCAATTGTTGGTAGGTATGTATTTGTTGTCATTTTGTTGTTCATAGTTTTTAACTTTACCTCTTTCTTCTTCCTCCTCTTCTTAAAGAATACCCTTCAGCATTTCATATAATCCTGGTTTGGTGGTGATGAACTACTTTAGCTTTTTCTTGTCTGTAAAGCTTTTTATCTGACCTTCAATTCTGAATGATAGCCTTGCCAGATAGAGTAATCTTGGATATAGGTTCTTGCTGTTCGTGACTTTGAATATTTCTTGCCATTTCCGTCTGGCCTACATAATTTCCGTTGAGAAATCAGCTGACAATAATATGGATACTCCCTTTTAGGTAACCAACTGTTTTTCTGTTGCTACTTTCAAGATTCTCTCTTTGTCTTTTGCCCTTGGCATTTTAATTATGATGTGTCTTGATGTGGTCCTCTTTGGATTCCTCTTGTTTGGGGTTCTCTGTGCTTCCCGGACTTGTAAGTCTATTTCTTTCACCAGATACGGAAAGTTTTCTGTCATTATTTCTTCTAATAGGTTTTCAATATTCTATTCTCTCTCTTCTTCTGGCATCCCAATAATTCTGATGTTGGTACACTTGAAGTTGTCCCAGAGGCTCCTTATACTATCTTCATATTTTTGGATTCTTTTTTCTATTTGTTTTGCTGGTTGGGTGTTTTTTTGTCTTCTTATATTTCATATCTTTGATTTGATTCTTGGAGTCCTTTGATTTACCATTGAATTTCTGTATATTCTTTATTTCAGACAGTGTATGCTTAATTTCTGACTGGTCCTTTTCCATTTCCTTGGCATTCTCATTAAGGTCCTTGAAGGTCTCACTAAGCTCCTTGGAGCTCTCATCAAGTTTGTCAGCAGTTTTTTAGAAGATTCTTCAGTAACTTTATAAATTTGGTCCTGAACTCTATGTCCAGTAGTCTGCTTTCTTCCATTTCTTTCATTCGTGACATGTTTCTTTGTCTCCGCATTTTGCTGCTTTCCTGTGTTGATGGAGTGGAAGAACTGCTGTGCTGGAGACACGCCTATGAGGCCAGACTTGCTTCAGTGGGGCTTTGGTGCTCACTGAGTCTGCCTCTTGAATGTGTCACTTAAGGTTGTGAGTAGCTGAATTCTGGTGTTGTTTCACACTAACCTCTAGGTTCCCTAGCTTATGGATCTTCAATGGGTGCAGGTCAGCTCCTGTCTGAGGCGACCCAGCAGGAGCTACAGCAAGTCTGCAGGATTCTCCTGGTCTTACCATAGCTGCAGTTTAGGTTAAACTGCAATAGCATGGGCCATTTATATGCAAATACCATGCACACAGCTCTGGCAGGTTTGCAGATTGTGTGGGGCAGGGTCCCAGGGAGTCACTAGGCTAGGGCGTGCAAGCAGTAATGGCTGCCACTCAGCCTTCTTTGCACCTTCAAGTCTCCAAGTGCCCATGTTCTGTGCCCCTGAACAGTGAACAATGATCTCTGTGGGCACCTCTGCAAGAGAGCCACCCCCACTTTCCGACCGGTGGCAGACCATCTAGCTTCTCCCCATAGTAGTCAGGGTTGCCAGCATCTCCCCAGAAACTGGAGTTTAGAGTAATCAGGAGCTCGTTTCCCTTCGGGATGAAAAGAAGCAGTGTCCAAAGCCACCCACCACCTGGCTCGCATGCCTCAGCACCTCAGCTTTTCAGTGCTTGTGCATGTCCCAATGCTCCTCTCTCTTTCCTTCTAGTTGCAGAACTTTCACTTGGCCAGCTTTCTTGTGGTTCTGGGTGATAGATGTTTTGTCTTTTAGTTGCAGTTTAGAAATTGCTCTACGAGGCAGCAGTTTAGGTGTTTACCTATGCCGCCATCTTGGCTTCTCCCCTCCTTCCCTTCTTAATACCTCAACCATGTCCAGGAGGAGCAGATCAAGATGGAGGAGACCACTGAGGCTGAAAAAGCTGAGGAAGCTAATGATGAAAGCCCTTCTGAAGGAGAAGCTGAAGAGGAGGCGAAGGAGAATGAACAGGCTGAGAAAGATGAAGAAGAGGAAGAGGAAGAAGGTGCCAAGGAAGAATTTAAGGATGCAAAGGAGAAAGGAGGTGAAGGTGAAGGAGAAGATGCCCAAGAAGCTGCTCAAAACGAGGAAGGTGCTGGGGAGGAGCAAGCAAACAATAGGAAAGATTGAGCCTCCCTTTCCTTAATTATTTCAGGAATAATTCTCCCAATAATCAACCCCATCAGCAACCAAACAGTTGAGTTCCTGATATTATATGAATTAAGAAGTCAATATATATAACATTCTGAGGTGACTCAGGTTGGACATTAAATATTATGCTATGACTTTTCTCCTTATGCAGAGTATCAATTTGCTTGCAGAGTGGCTTTCTGGCTTGCTGCCAGCCTGCGCATGGGTCCACGCTTATGAATTCAGGATCTATGACAATGTGAATAATTCAGATGTTTACCATAAAAACACATGATTACACAAATTCACTAATGTTAATGTTAAACTTCATGGAAAAAATAGTCCTTTGAATCTTTGGTAGTTAAAAATTAAAGACTTCAAATCATGTGCATTAAACAGTAAATAAAGTTCCACTGAATGACAGAAAAATACATTAGGGGCCAGGAAATGTTCAAAGAACTGGGGAACCATTCCCAGATCAGGAAGGGAAGTCACAGAGTGCATATTATTGCTATGAATACAGTATTTCCTCCTATTTACAACATATACAATGCAATGTATTAGATGCCTTCCTATGACATGAAGTACATATTCTCATAGAGTAATACTGGTAGATATGCTATATTTATGGCAGTATGTCATATAGTATCTATATTAATAAAAGAGTAATATGCTAATTAGAGCATGATACCTTCCAAATGTCCTTCCGGACAAAGCCATGGTGGCGGGCCCAAGGCAGAGGCGGTTAGAAGTTATCAGGCCAGGAGCAGAGGGCAGTTGGGGGTGATCAGGCTGGCAGCGGGCAGGGACAAGAAGGCCAGCAAGCAGAGTGGTTAGGCGAGATCAAACACACAGGCAGGTGAGCAGTTAGGAGCCAGTAGTCCCGGATTACAAGGGGTTTGTCCGACTGCAGATTTAGGCCCAATCCCACAGGGGTCCTAGATTAGAGAGGGTGCAGGCCAGGCTAAGGGACAACCTCCCACTACCACCACCAGCATGCACGAATTTTGTGCACCAGGCCACTAGTATACTAATAAAAGTGTAATATGCTAATTAGACTTGGTTTACCAGCCATCTTCTGGACATCTGATTTCCTTTCGGACAAAGTCATGATGGTGGAGGTTGAGTTAGAGGCAGTTTGAGGGGATCAGGCCAGCAGGGGAGGGCAGTTGGGAGTGAGATCAATTTGGGGCGATCAGGCTAGCAAAGGAAGACCATTGGAGATGAGATCAGGCTGGCAGGGGAGGGCAGATAGGGGCAATCAGACTGGCAGGGGAGAGCAGTTATGGGCAAACACGCAGGCAAGCAGGTGAGTGGTTAGGAGCCAGTGGTCCCTGATTGGAGAGGGTGCAGGCTGGGCTGATGGAACCCCCTGCCCATGCATGAATCTTGTGCATATATATATATATGTGTGTGTGTGTGTGTGTGTGTGTGTGTGTGTGTGTGTGTGTGTGTGTGTGTGTATGATTTTGATCTGTAATGCATATTCATGTGTAAGTTCGCATCTTTATATGTATATTACATATGTAAAATTACCATTAATCTCCCCAGAAAGATAAAATTAGATATAGCCATTACAAAGAAAAGGTGCTAAATATTCAAAAAACAAAATGACTTTTTAGAAATTAAAAATATGATCATAATAATGTTCATATAAGACTTGAAAAATATAATTGAGTACTTTCTTAGAGAGTGAGTCAGAAAATTAAAGAATGGATAAGAGGAATGTGATAGATTAAATATGGTTACCAGTATTTTGGGCACTTTCTCATTGAAAATGCAGTCTAATTTTCCTTGAATCTGGGTTGCATATAATGACTGACAAATAGTACAGCAGAAGTGATGTGGGAAGAAAAGATGAACAGAGCTCACTGTGATTTATTAACTTTCTTTACTAGCGGCATGTCCCTGGGGGAACAAGTGGATGCATTGTACCTGCTCTAATGTCCTGCACTTCTAGGTTCAGTACCTACTGTTATTTTCTGAGAGGAGGAGACCCTGTAAATTGAAAGCCTTCAGTAGAATGTTCTCTAACTAAAAGATAACTTTTTTAAAAAAGACAAACTTTCAAATCTATAAGGTATGGTTTCTGGGAGAATGTCACATAAACATAACTCTCTGAAATGTAAGCTGGCTAAAACTCAAAAACGATTCAGCACTCTGGGAATCAATCAAAGATAAACAACAAGCCAAGATATTCGTGGAAAGTACTGAATTTTAGATAAGAACAGCATGAATCTGTTGAATTTTTTGCCCAAGACTGCTCCTATGAAGAGATTACATCTATTATTCTGAATTAGAGGTGCATTTCTGATTCAGGAATGATTCAGAGGCGTACCCTTGATGCCTCAGACCTCTCCATACACCATGAGCCTTTGGATTGCCTCTACTCTTGGCATGATTAGTGAAGCTCAGCTTTGGGTGAGATCTTTGACTGATATGAGTTTTAGTCCTATGCATTAGTTTAAGATGTTGTACTGGTTTTCAGGCCCAAACCATAAGAAACAGACAGCTTCCCTTTCCTATCTATTGGAGCAATCTCTGCACAGTAGTGAAGGGGGTCAAAAGGGGAAAAAATAAAACATGTAATTGAAAGCATGCATACATGCAGATGTATATAAATGTATGTAGATCATCATCAGCTGTCATCCTCTTTTCCTGCCTTTCCCAAACCAGCTCTCAGCACAGCCAGTCTCACAAGGGGAAATTCTCATCTGCAGAAATAACTGTTTATTGCAGGAACATTCAAAGTTTGGGTTTCACTGGGATTAAGAGTATTTTCGACTGTGGCATGGCTGCACAGAGTGCACTCCCAGACTTGGGATGATCTGGGACATGTCAGAGAGAGCCAGTGTTTGACACACCTGGGAGCACCAGTGGGCTGAGAGGTTTAATCTGGGCTCTGACTTCTTTACATTTACTTTGAAGTACCTGTGTGGGACCAGGCCCTTGCCTGGTCTCAGTTCTGAGACTCCAAGCAGAGAACCATTGAGGATTTATTCTTGCAGAATGTTGTTCTCCTTGCTTCTTTTGATCTATTCTTCAAATAGAAGCTAGAGTGATTTTGAACTAAAAAATAAGAAGAAATAAAACTTTTAAAAAGTTTAACATGGCTGAAGGGACACCATGACATTCTTAGATTTGGCAATGGTTTGTGGCCCCCAAAATTCAACCCTACAGAAAAATGTATTTTTCCTGAGTATTTAATTTATTTTAGCTTTTCTCCCTTGAGGGGGGATGATAATAATAATAAAAAAGATAGAAATAAATGTTTAACATACTAGAGAGGAGTGCACACTCATTAATGTACTAGCAGATGAATTTTGATAGGGTGCACTCATGCTTGCAATGGCCCCAGATCTAGCTGCAGAGACTGACTAGCCCCTCCACCTAGCATCTCTCGCCCTGGGGTGCCACTCCCAACCCTTATCAAAGATTGCTCAGTCTGTGGAATTGAGAAAAACAGAGGTTCAAACTAATCTTTGGAAATTGATGACTAGGGGATAATTTATTTGAGAATAAAAGATGCTTCAAAAAATTTCCTGTTTAAGCCTAGGTAGCCAAATATTATGATGAATTTATAGTATTATTTATTGTTTGCTTTTAATAAGAGAATGGCTTTGTTCTTTTTTTAAATTTAATAAATCTTTATTGTTCAGATTATTACAGTTGTTCCTCTTTTTCCTCCCATAGTTCCCCTCTACCCGGTTCCCACCCCACCCTCTGGGAGAGGCCCTTACCTCCCACACACTGTCCTCATCCATAGGTGTACGATTTTTGTCCAGTCTCTTCCCACACCCCCATATCCCTTTCCCCCTGAGAATTATGAGTGCACTTCCTTTCTATGCCCTTGATTCTGTCATCAGATTTTTTATTTACTTGATTTTTAGATTCACTTATTGATAGATATGTATTTGTTGTTCATAATTTTTACCTTTTTCTTCTTCTTCCTCTTTTTAAAAAATACCTTTCAGAATTTCATAAAATACTGATTTGGCAGTGATGAACTCCTTTAGCTTTTTCTTATTTATGAAGCACTTTATTTGACCTTCAATTCTGAATTATAGCTTTGCTGGGTAGAGTAGTCTTGGTTGTAGGTTCTTGCTGTTCATCACTTTGAATATTTTTTGGCACTCCCATCTGGCCTGCATAGTTTTTGTTGAGAAATTAGCTAACAATAGTATGGGTGCTCCCTTGTATGTAATTGTTTTTCTCTTGCTGCTTTTAATATTCTCTCTTTCTCTTTTGCTCTTGGCATTTTAATTATGATGTGTCTTGGTGTGGTCCTATTTGAATTCCTTTTGTTTGGTGTTCTGTGTGTTTCCTGGACTGGTATGTCTATTTCTATCACCAGGTGGGGGAAGTTTTCAGTCATTATTTCTTTAAATAGGTTTTTAATATCTTGCTCTCTCTCTTCTTCTGGTACTCCCATAATTATGATGTTTGTATGCTTGAAGTTGTCCCACAGGCTTCTTACATTATCTTCAAATTTTTGGATTCTTTTTTTTTTCTTTTCCAGTTGAGTGTTTTTTGCTTTGTTGTATTTCAAATCTTTGACTTGATTTTTGGGTTCCTCTAGTGTGATATTGGGTCTCTGTGTAATATTTTTTTATTTCAGTCAGTGTATGTTTAATTTCTAGTTGGTCCTTTTTCATATCTTTTAGGGTCTCGCTAAATTTATTGGCCTTTTCTAAGAAAATTTTTTTAAAACCTTATAACCATGGTTTTGAGCTCTATAGCCAGTCATTTGTTGTCTTCCATTTCTTTCTTTTGTGATCTGTTTCTTTGTCTCTGCATTTTTGCTGCTTCCCTGAGTTGGTAGGGTAGCTTTGTGTGCTAGGTGTCTTATACGGCCCAGTGGGTCAGCCTCAACAGTTACCTGAGGTGGGCACTCTTGGTGTACCCCTTTGTGGACTGTGTGTACAACCTTGTTGTAATTAAGTCTTGATTGTTGTTGGTATCACTGGGAGGAATTGACCTCCAGGCCAGTTGGCTGTTAGGATGAGCCATGTCTATGCTGGGAGAATGTCTGTGCTGGAGACAGCCTTATGAGACAAGAATTGCAAAATTGCAAATGCCTCTGTGCTCAGCTTGGATGGGGTGGAGTCTCAGAGTTGAGAAGACAGTCTTGGCTTCCCATGAGGCTCCACGGTCTCAGTTTTCCTCAGTAATTACTGCAATCATCTCTGAGAGAAAGCCGCCCTTGAGTTTTGCTCACTGCCAGACAATCCAGTTTCTCCCCCAATGAATATGGATTCCCAGATTCTTATCCAGAACTGGAGTTCAGTGCAATCAAGGTTCCTTCCACTAGTTAAAGCTAGCAGCACACTTAACAGTCAGTCCTCTCTGTGCACAATTGCACGTGCGCCTCCAGACCTCTGCCTTTCAAGGCTCCCCTGAGTTTTCACCTGGCAGTCCAGATTCCCCTCATATGAGCCTGTATCTCCAGGGTCTCTCCTGGAACTGGGGTTCAGTGTAGTCGGAACTGGGGTTTAGTGTAGTCGGGGAGCTTCCAACTACCTCATGCTAGGGGAAGCCAGTGGCAATCTCAGCCATCAGTCCTCTCTGCATGCACTCGCATGCATGCCTCCAAACCCCTGCCTTCCGTGGCTCCCCAGAGTTTCTGTGTGCTTTTCTCTCTACCTGACAATCCAGGCTTTCCCCATATGAGCCTGGGTCCCCAGGGTCTCGCCAAGAACTGGGGTTCAGTGCGGTAGGGAGCTTCCTTCTTCCTTCTTCCAGAGAATGCCTGCCAGGCACTCAGTTGCCCTTCCTCTCTGCGCGTGTGTCTCCATGCACCTTTTACAGCTCCTCTGATTCTCCATGAGCTTTTCTCTTTCCTTCTAGTTGTAAAATTTCCACTCAGCCAGTTTTCCTATAGTTCTGGATTATGTCCATTTTGTCTTTTAGTTGTAGTTTTGAAATTGAGGCAGCAGTTTAGGTATTTACCTATGCCGCCATCTTGGTTTCTCCAAATTTATAGTATTATTGTAGCTGAGTTGAATATAAGTTGAAACTTCCTTGTCAGTCATAGTTGTAAATGCAGTCTGAGGCACCACCATGTGAGTGAGCAAAAGGTAAGCAAGTCAAGGTTTAGAAAAGAAAGCTGATAGAAAGTTTAAGGTGATAATTTCTTCTAATACTTGCTTTAGTTGGTATCTTTTATACTTTAAACAGTCTGAAAAATTTAAATCCATATGTTGTTGTCTATTAAAATAGAATATTTTATTTCATTTTAAAATAGAAAAGTGTGTTCAATTAAGTGGATTATCCTCTTAAAAAACCCATACCTACACACACATGCATGCATACTTCTGCACATATGCACACACACACACACACACACCACTGTAGGGACATATCATTATGTAAATGTGGAAGCAACTTTTATTTCCGTGAAATACAGAAATATTTCCTTTTAGCATAATAAATTCCAGAACATCAGTTTCTCTTGGAGACTGTGTGTGAATTGGATAGAAATATTGTACTACTGTTAAACACTCCTATCTTTTTATGAGAAGAGTATAAATATATAGCAGACTCAATAGCTATACCTCTGGCAATACTGCCCTACATTTAGAATGTGAACAGGTCCCATACCAATCCACTTGTGAAAGGATATTTTTACCTGAAATAGAAGAGCAATTTGGTTACCATGAGTGAACTTTTCCTGCAAGATGTTAGCAGAGTACATGAAAAGACAGAGAGCTGACACCCCAGAGCTGAAGGACAAGTTTTATGAATAAATTTGCATATACTTGCTGACCAATGCCTGTAAGTACGAATTTATTCTAAGACTTGCCTTTTTGCTCCCTACTTGATTGTGAAGTTGAAGATAGGAGCTATTAATCCTCACCTGTCTTTAACTATGGGAAGAGTCCCAAATTCTACCCAAATCTCCCCAAAATAATCCAGAAATTGTAAATGACTAAGTTTATGAACATGCAACATGATTCCACCCTTACATCCCCAATTATTGGCTGTCACAGGTACTGCTAGCCTGGAACACACAACGTGGCACCTATTACAGAAATACACCTATTTTCCTTCCTTTTCCTACAGTAATCTAACTATATTTCCCCCAATTGATATGTTTGATCTTTCTTTATTTACTTCACTTCTTTAAGTTTCCTCACCATCAAACTAAATCAGAAAACACAGTGTGGGTAAAACAGTATAAACATTAAGAGACGTGGTAATAGATTCAAATCCTGACTACACAATTTCCTAGATATGTGATCTTGGGAAATTTACTTATAGTATTTTGGTTATATTCTATGTAAAATGGACATAACAATGTCCAACTTACTTGAGCTTTCTGAGAAATAAATGCAAAGGGGTATGCAAAGTGCCAGCATAATGATTGACAAACAGTACATTCTCTAAAATCATTGCTTACCTTCCCTATACTTAAGTACAAAGTAAAAACTCGGTGAATACTTGCTGACTGATCTATATATGCAAAAAATTTTTGTTTAATATTGGTTAAGCAGTATTTTAATTTTGGTTAAACACATTTCATTATTATCTTCAACATCTTATCACAATTTTCATGTCAAATTATATGGCCTCCATGTGCATAAACATAATCTGTGATTATTTAATATCCAATTAATAATTCAGAAGAAGACATTGCCACCATCACAAGCTAAATAATAAACACACACACACACACACACACACACACACACACACACACAACCACACACGTACACAGATATGAATGACCAGTAGTTTTTTCAAACACTTAATACATTCAAGAATGATGTGCTTGCCCTGGCTGGTGCTCTTGGTGCTTAGAACATAAACACACTCATTAGAGGGTGACAGGTTTGATTCCTGGTGAAGGCCACGTATTTGGGTTGCAGGTTCATTCCCTGGTCCCAGTCAGGATGAGTGCAGGAGACAATCAATCAAAGTGTATCTTTCACATAGATGTTTCTATCTCTCTTTCCCTTTCTCCCCATCTCTCTCTCCCTTTCACTCTCTAAAAATCAGTGAGAAAACACTCAGGTGAGGATTAAAAACAAAAAAAAATGATGTACTTAGGATCATAATCACCAACAATAGTCAGTATTCTTTATTCAAGGGAATATTCTCCTCTTGGTTGTTGTCATTATGTTTCTCAGCTAATTTCAAAAATGCAATTAAAACTCTAGATATAAAAATTAAACAATGAATCTATGTTAATTATACTATAAAATCAATTAAAAGAAAAAAATCATATAGAATCAAATAGTTTAAATAACATATCATTTATGAGAAGGCAAAATAAAGAAAATGTGGGAAAAAATTACATTAACACCAACCTAATGTTCAAGTATATAAAAGCATACAAATCTAATGTTGAAAGAACAAAAAATAAATAAACACAGATTAGCAAAGTACACCAGACTTCCAATTTGCTTTCTTTTTTAGTGGATCACCAGTCAATTATAGGCTACAGTCTACATATAAAATCAGCCCACAGGAAAGTAAATAAATAAATAAATAAAAATAATAAAATAAAGTAAAATAAAATAAAATCAGCCCAAAGGTTTTTATCTTCAGAGCGAACACGTCTTTAGCCTGTTTCATATTCCCTCACTCATCTTTCTCTGTTTGTCATGAAGGCCCAGATTCAAGGAAACTGTAGCTGGGAATCACACTAGGAATGATAAGTTTGTGTCACTGTGTTGTGTGCTGTTTCATTCATTTGTGGCTACATCTTTAGAACTGACACCTTGGGGTGAGAACATTTAAGTATGCATGCAGAAATGAATCACTTATTTGGCTTCTTTTTTATATATGTCTAAGCTGCTTTATAATTTTTAATAATTTGCATACATTCACTACATATCAGAAATGATTAATTTTTAAAATTTCTTGCCGAGACCGGTTTGGCTCAGTGGTTAGAGTGTCGGACTGCTGACTGAAGGGTCCCGGGTTCGATTCCGGCAAGGGCATGTACCTTGGCTGTGGGCACATCCCCAGTAGGGGGTGTGCAAGAGACAGCTGATTGATGTGTCTCTCTCTCATCGATGTTTCTGACTTTCTATCCCTCTCCCTTCTGCTCTTTGAAACAATCAATAAAATATATATTAAAAAATAATAAAAAAATAAAATTTCTTAAAATGAATCACGACTTTGATATTGATATCAATTATGGAATTGTATTAAAATTATCAAACATAGGATATGTTAATTATGATCTTCACTGTAGTTGAAGTTTTTATCAATTTTGCATTCTGAAATACAGAGTGCTGTGACAATTAACATACTGCAAAAATATTGGCATTGATAAAGCAATACTCAATATACAAAAAGCAAACTGACCAAGACCAAACATAGTTGGTGTAGAAAAAGAAAATTGTTTTATTGCCTAAAGGCCAAGAACAGACTCTGTGTACATTTGTGTGTATGTTAGTTGGTTTTTAAGTAGTATTAAGAAAGGTACTTTAGTTGTGATGCTAAAATTTAAAATAAATCTCAGATCTTGTTAATGTACCACCCCCCACAGAATTTAATATAGACATAAACATATTTAAAGTTCACTAGATAAGAATCTAATTCAGCATTAAAGAATTCCTAAATGTATTTGCCTGGCTATTCACGACACCAGATCAATGGATCAAAACACTCTGGGGTCACCCTGGAGCATATGGCTCGGTAGTTGAGCATCAACCTATGAACCAGGAGGCAGCCGATCAATGATTCTTTTTCATCACTGATATTTCCATCTCTCTCTCCCTCTCTGGGTTCAAATCCCATTTTCTCCCTTATTAGATGTGTGATGCAGCAAACATTACTAAAATCTCTTTTTCACATGTAAAATAAGCGTAAGAGGAGCATGTGCCTCATTGAGTTTTTTTGTAGATTAGCTGAGTTAATACATGTGAAGTACTTATAACAGAAATGTAATATAGTAGATACTTAATAATTATTGGCTGTTATTACCATGGATTTATTGGGCTTTTCCAATAATAAACATTCCTCCTTATTCAAGTTAATTTGGTTTTTAGAGTAGTTGCAAAACAACTTCTTTCTAGACCAATAGAATATGGCATTTCATATCAGTTGCTTTCAATCTAATATAGAAAAAATATATTTTATTAAGTATTTGATGTGTACCAATTAATGGACTATGTATGTGCACATATATTAGACTAATATTCTTTTAATCCACTAAATTAGGGGCTATTAAATGTCTCACATTATAAAGGAAACATAACATTTGTGGTAATCCTTTTCATGTCCCACGTGCCAGGGTTCTAGTACCAGGGTTCAGCATATGGAGAAGGCCGCACACAAATGAAGAGACACTGGAAAGCATCAATTTGGGAATATTGAGGGCCAGACATGAGTCCACCTCTTAGGGGAGGACACCATCAGCTCTGGTCTTGCTATTCCCTTTTTATTAATACTACTAGAGACCCGGTGCATGAAATTTGTGCACAGGGGGTAGGGGATGTCCCTTAGCCCAGCCTGCACCCTCTCCAATCTAAGAACCCTCGAGGGATGTCCAACTGCCCGTTTAGGCCCTAACCTACTGGGATTGGGCCTAAACGGGCAATCGGACATCCTTTTCACAATCCAGGACTGCTGGCTCCAAACTGCTCACCTGCCTGCCTCCCTGATTGCCCCTAACAGCTTCTATCTGCTAGTCTGATCACCCTCTAACCACTACCCTGCTAGCCTAATTGATGTCTAACTGCTCCCCTGCCAACCTGTTTGCCCCCAACTTCCCTTCTCTGCTGGCCTGGTCACCCCTAAGTGCCCTCCCTTACAGGCTTGATCGCTCCCAATGGCCCTCCCTTGCAGGCCTGGTCTTTCCCAACTGCCCTCCCCTTCTGGCCTGATCACACACAACTGCCCTCCCTTGCAGGGCTTGGAACCTCCCAACAGCCCTCCCCTGCTGGCCATCTTATGGTGGCCATCTTGTGTCCACATGGATGCAGGATCTTTGACCACATGGGGGCAGCCCTCCTGTGTGATGGAGTGATGGTCAATCTGCGTATTTCTCTTTTATTAAATAGGATAAAGGCCTGGTGCATGGGTAGGGCCAGCTGGTTTGCCCTGAAGAGTGTCTGAGATCAGGGTGGGGGTTCCCTTGGGGTGAGGGGCAGCCTGAGCGAGTGGCCTGTGGAGGTTTGCAGGCTGACCACGCCCCCCAGCAACCCAAGGGGAGACCTTGGTATCTGGGATTAATCTATGTCTACAATTAAAACTTTGTAGCCTGGCCGAACCAGTTTGGCTCAGTGGATAGAGCGTCAGCCTACAGACTGAAAGGTTCCTGGTTCGATTCTGGTCAAGGGCATGTACCTTGGCTGTGGGCACATCTCCGGTTGGAGGTGTGCAAGAGGCAGTTGATCGATGTTTCTCTCCCATTGATGTTTCTGACTTTCTATCCCTCTCCCTTCCTCTCTGTGAAAAATTAATAAAATATATTTAAAATAAAAAAATAAAATAATAAAATAAAACTTTGTAGCCTGGAGTGGAGCCAAGCCTTCTACTCACTTGGCTGCAGCAACCATTTGTGTTTGAAACTTTGTAGCCTAGAGTGGAGGCCTAGGCCAGTAAGAGCAGGCTGAAATCTTGGCTTTCTCTGTTACCAGAGAAACCCAAGCCTCTGTTCTCTTCAGCTCAGTGGCTGCCGCCATTTCTGTATCTTTTATAACTGAAACTTTGTAACATTGAGTGGAGGCCTAAGCAGGCAACGGCAGGCTTGGCTTCCTCTGTTATTGGGGAAACCCAAGCCTTTCTCCTGCTCTCAGTGGCAGCAGCCATCTTGGTTGGGGTTTATTTGCATAATCTGCTCCTGATTGGTTGGTGGGCATGGCTTTGGGCATGGCTTGTGGGTGTGGTGAAGGTACAGTCAAATTTGCATATTACTCTTTTATTAGATAGGGTGTGTTCCATCCATGGCATTTAGTTCAGGAAATTACAACAATGAGTCAATTAGTAAGAATTAACATAAGACTAATATGTGGAAGCTTCTTCAATTACCAATGTGTCACCTAAGCAATAAATGAATAGTTCAGACTTAACATAAGACTAAAAGGTGGCAGCTGCTTCAATTACCATAAACAATGAGTGAATAGTTCAGACTGACAGAACCACTGAGTTTTACCAGGTTTCCTGTTATTCTATTTACATCTCTATTGGTAAGGCAATGACTGGTTTCCTGCATCTCCCGGCTATCTATTCACTCTTAAGAAATCATGCATCTGCAGACCAGAATCCCAGTTTTCAATGTCCAACAGTTGTAAGTCCCAATATCCATCTTCAACAGTTGCTTAAGTGTACATGTCTTCATGGTTTGAGCAGATGTGTCAATTCCTCTCTGTTGCAGGAATCCACATGGTCTTGAGTTTGTTTTCTGAAAATATACAAACATATTCTGGACCAAAAATTAATAAAGGAATCAATCTCAACTTGAGAATCCTATTTATTTTTGCCCAAATGATTTTCCTTTGGCTTACTTTGACATAATGTGTGTTTTTCATGGGCGTCTAACTGTTAGGAATACAAATGAAATTTAATTTTTTTAAAGTACAAATTTTTAATGTACTTCTTACATGATATTGCTCCACTATCCCTTTTTCTGTGAATTAATGGAGGCTTTTGGAAATTTTATAATGCAGTCTTGATAACTTTAAATTTTTAATTTTTTAGCACAATAGGTTCATCACATGTTAAGCATTTTTACCATGAGATGAACTACCAATAGAAATTTTAGTTAATACTCTAAGAATAGCTTTTTATCAAGTACAATTAAATTTCCTAGAATATTCACTTATTTCCTCTAGCCAAATTAAATTCATCTGAAAACTTGACTGGAAATTTGAATCTTGTTGCTAGAATTAGCTTGAATTTCTTTCCAGAAGATTTCTTTGCCATTTTTCTTAAGGAAAACCAGTTTGTTTGTTTTTTAATTTTCGTTAGTTTTTGCAGAGAGATTTCAGCTGAAGGTCTAAATGTCCAAAATTGGACCATGTGCACATTTCTGCCTTACAGCTAAGTTCTCTCCCCATGAACACAGAAATTCCAAACACATTTCTAAATTTTTTGAGGCTTTTTCATGGCAAGAAAGGAAATTTTAATTTAGCACACTAGGAAATTGGGCATCCATATTGGATTTCCACATGTCTCCCTTCCCCCACATCCTGTTTACTTTGGGGGAAGCATCAGCAACAGATCTGGCAAATTTCTTTTCATGCTTAAAAGATAAAGACAAATCTTAGACTTTTTTTTTCTTTTATGTTTCCAAAGTAATAATTAACACCCAATTTGGCCAAGACTTGTATTTTCCTGCGAGTTCTTTTGTAGTTTTTATATACCTTAAGCAATCTCATTGCAGGACAGCAGGTAGCCCTGCCTTCTCCTGCCACCTTTGAATTTCTTCACATCAGAGGTGGTTTCAGCAGTGGAGTTTCAGTTCTATTTACAGATTTTAGATTCCAAATACAAACTAAGTTTTTAATTTGAACAAGAAACCATATTATTTTACAAACTAATTTTTCCCCATTAGCCTGATTTAGAAAGACATTCCCACCCTACTTACAGATTGCGACCCTGTAACTGGTCCATGGGCTTTGTGTGCAGTGAAATTTCCACACAAGTGTATTTCCTCCTTTGCTCTTTTTGGGCGAAAAACATAATCTACTTCACTTCACTCTTAGACAAAAAATATCATTTCCTCCAGATGTTCTGAGGTTGGGCGCCAGATGTGGTAATCTTCTTCCAGTCCCATGTGTCCAGGGTTTGGTTCCAATACCAGGGTTCCAATACCAGGGTTCAGCATCTGGAGAAGGCTGCACCCAAATGAAGAGATAGTGGAAAAGCATCAATTTGGGAATATTGGGGGCCAGGCGTGAGTCCACCTCTAAGGGGAGGACACCATCACCTCTGGCCTTGCTATTCCCTTTTTATTAAGACTACATGTTCCATCCAAGTCCTTTAGGTCAGGAAATTACAACAATGAGTCAATTAGTAAGAATTAACATAAGACTAATACATGGAAGCTTCTTCAATTACCAATGTGTCACCTAAACAATAAGTGGATAGTTCAGACTTAACATATGACTAAAAGGTGGCAGCTGCTTCAATTACCCTAAACAATGAGTGAATAGTTCAGACTTACAGAACCATTGAGGTTGATCAGGTTTCCTGTTATTCTATTTACATCTCTATTGGTAAGGCAATGACTGGTTTCCTGCAAACATTTTTCCCAAATGAGCCAAGAAACAGAACTAAGGTCAATACTGTGCTCTTAACTACAACCATCAGTGAAGTAGTATTGTACTGGAAAAACTATGGCTCACAGTTGACCTGCAAAAATTTATCTTTCTAAATGCTAAGAGTACTTGCTCTGTGCCTAACTCATTTTGCATATTCTCTCTTATATAAGATATCATGGAGAGTGAAAGTCACACTTAATATTGTGGGATTAAATTATTTATATTAAGTTATATAATCACTTTGACTTTTCCCCCCAAGTTCTGCACTTACAATTTTTAATTACTTTTGTGACTTTTCTTGACCCTCTCCTATTTCTCAAAATCTCTTTTAAGGTGTGAAAACTAAAAGTAGATATGGTAATCTAGTAGAAGCATGACTAATGCACATTCTAATAAATGTTTCCATTTTGAGTAAAAAAATTTCACTATTACATTTCATCTTCCTTTTTCATATCATTCTGGGAAAGCATAGCCTCGCTTTAACATAGGAAAGAAAGTGATTTCCTACTCTTACCATCCTATATATATTTATCCTAATTTACAGGCAGCCAGTTTCTAAGGTATGACAGAATACTTAATGCCACAAAATGTATTTGAGCACACTAGTCCTCAAAGTTAGGTCTTAGAAATGGGTTTAGGCACACACACACACACAAAAAATTTAAAAGAACTATATAGGTTTATATTTTGTGGAGTCCTAGTGCAAATTTAGAAATATTCCTTGATGACAGAATTTCCCAGGTTGGTAGTCATAGAGACTTTTTTTCTCATAGCACCTGTGTTCAGCCACTATCATCTCTAGCAGGAAGCATAGCTAATTTTTGGTCTCATCTGTTTTTTCTACCTCCTACCCTGCCAACCCTGCTAACTCTTACATTGCTAAATATGGGCACCTTACAGAGAAATGAAAGAGTTTTGGGAAAAAGCATATCTAGCTACTTGGTATAAAATATAATTTAATTTGTGACTATATTTGTAAGAACCAACATGGGTTTGGGATTTAAGATCACAGAAGAAAGTGAGTTTCTAGTAAGTTATGGGAAGAAGTTTCTGGGTTATCTTTTCTCAGTCTTGACTATTATCATCTAGAACTGGAATCAGTACTATATTTTATTAGGGTTAATTCTGTCAAGAGGGGGATATCATGTTAAATCTGAGTAAGTATATTTCATTAATTCTAAAGCACTGAATTGAGTTCTGGGAGGTAAATAAAAATTAATCAGAGAAAACATACACCTTTATAATCTACACAGGCCTGGTGCATGAAATTTATGCACAGGTGGGGTCCTTAGGCTTGGCCGGGAATTAGGGTCAATCAGGTTCCCCATCTCCCCCCCTCTTCCTTCCCTCATTGCATATGTCCACCTCTACCCAATCCTGGTTCCCCAGCCCAGCCCAGAGCTGGCCCTAATTGGGTGATCAGGGCCTGCTGGTGTGGGGGAGGAACAGGGAGAGGAACCAAGGAGGTTGGCTGGCAGGCCACATTGGTGATCAGAGCCTGCAGGTGGTTGGCAGCTCCTGTGATGGGCATCTGCCTCTTGGTGGTTAGTGCATATCATGGCAACCAGTCATTCTGGTCATTTTAGTTGTTCCATCGTAATGGTCACTTAGGCTTTTATATATACAGATAGTAACCTAACTGTACGTTAATAACTAATGTATTAAAAATGCAATATGAACCATAAGAACAGTGTAAATAAAGTGCTGAGATAGTTTAAGAAGAAAAGTCATTATTTAATCTTGTTTTTCAGTGTCAAAATTGTATTCAGAGACTGAGTCAGTCTTGTCTGCAATTTATTTAGCAAAGGTTCACTTGGGAATTACAACAATTTCACGAATTAATAGCATACAGAATAACATTTTTATAAGCCAAATTTAGAAATAATATACTCTAAACAAATGACAGATTGTTCACACTATTGTTACAGGCAAGAGGAGATAAAAGGAATAATGTCCAAATTTAATATGAGGTGTACCTTTTCATAAGAGTAGGTATTTTGGAGAGAAGATTATAACCAATCTTGAGCTGATTTCCAGCTGCCAATGAAAACACAGAAATATCCCTCTTTGCTAATGAATACTGCTAGGGAATGAAGGACTCTGGTCGTTTTGGTGAGGTGGTTGGGGAGGTTGCTAATCAATTTCAAGGGCCACTGCCTCGTTTTCTGTCAGCCAACAAAAGAGTTGCCTTGGCCATGCAGGAGCAAATACCCCCGAGAGAGTTTTTCAGTTAGCAAAGAGTCCTTGCTCAAATCAAAACTTTTGAATAGTCCTCATAAACTCTCAGTATTTATAGTCTAACTGTTTCCTTGCTCTAGCTGCTTTTTCACATTATTTCTCATGGTAAGCCTCCAGTGGAGCTTTCAGCAGCTGGCTTCCGACTGCATAGCAATGGACAATAGATGATGACATCTTGGCACAGCTTACTTCATTCTTATAGAAAACAACTTTGCTTCTAAAAACAACATTGCTTGTCTTGGTTCAAACAAGTGGATTAAGACAACTTTATTTAAGTCAGAAATTAGTGGATTCAACATCATATTAAACTAATAAGCACAGTAATGCTGTTATTGGAGAAGTCAATGGTTCAATTTCCCTGACACTAGTGGGAGTAGGGCGACTTTTGGGATAACTTCATAAAATGAATTTTCTAAGACTTCCATGAGAGAATAATTGGTTTTTATTTGCATGGAATTACATATCTTGGGTTGTAAAGTCCCATTGTCTTTAAACCAGTCCTGGAAAATACGTTGCTGAGGCTCCAGCAAAGCCAAAAGTAGGGCTAGTGTCCAAAGCTTCCATTCCATGGTGGAGCTGAGTCCGGTGAAGCATGGGGCTAGTTAAAAATCCATCAATCCAGTGTGTGGGTCTTACATGGCCGGTAGCCATGTGAGTGAACCTATGGGAGTTGCTCCTTGCAGCCAGAGTCCCCGGAGCACAAGCAAGTAGGAGAACCAAGAGAGTGCATTTCCTTTGTTCAGGAGTTTAATATCTCAGGTCTCGTGCCGTGAGTGGCCATGCCTATTCTGGCCACTGACTTGCTTTCAGATGTGACTGACATATAAGCACTTGACCTTAATGGGCATTCATTTATTGTCCAGGCCCTTCACCCAGTGACCTGTGGGGAACAGACTTGGAAAATATTAACTGCAGCTTTCTGGCAAAACTGTAAAAATGTCATGCCTATATTATCTAGTCTTCCCTTTGCTTCTTTCCTGATAAATAAAAATAACAAGGTTACTAATGGTATAAATGCTTTCAATGCCAATTATTGATAAGAGATACAATTTCAACTAGCTTATAAAGTATGGGTAGAATTTTGATAAACCAAAATAAAAATAACTTACTTTAGCTAGCAGAGAAGTGTTCCAGATAGTAAGAGAGAAATACAAGTAAAAATATAGAAACAAGCTATTAATTAGAACTAATGAAGAATAGTACATTAATGAACTATTCATACAGTTGAAATTAATATTAAAGTAGATAATAATGGAGACTTCTGCTTTCAGTAATATCAGACAATGTAATTTGGGTCAATCATTCCACTTCAATAAAACAAACTAGAAAAAAAAATTTTTAAGTATAAATTATTTTGTTAACTTCCTATTTCTGCTCTCACATGTAAGGAGCTTAGAAGTTATCAACAACAAGCAGAAAGCTAGACACACTAAAAATCAACAACTATTCTTAGATTTAAATCATAGGATAAACTACTGTCTTCAATATTCGAGGAAAAAGCAAATACAAGAAACTACACTTCACCAGACTGGAATTATATCCACCAGCAGCTCTCAGCTGCTAGGACCAGGGAGGGATCAAACAGACTGTGTAACTGATGAATTGCTGGAAGGCTCAGGGTGAGTAAGCTGAGAATTAAAAACTTTCCTTTGTTGTACCTCCAGGAGCTCCTCCAGGTACTCAGAGTCAAAGTCAAAGAAATATCCCCTTGTACTCTGGTGGGGAGATGGGTATGGGGAGAGGAAGTAACCTTTCTGAAAAATGTTAAAGCATTCTGTTCACTTTAAGAAAAGCTTGTCCTCAAGAAAAACTATTTGCCAAAGTTTTGGGCACGTGGTGTCTTACTGGAGCTTAATCATCCTCAGGGAAGGTAAAGACCCAACTGCAGCCCCTCCAGCATCCCACCTGGAGGAAAGAGGCTCTCTGATGGACAGAAGCATTCTGGAAAACGCAAGCTATAGGGGCTGTAAAAAGATTGCAGTTTTGAGGTATTTCTAGGACAGGAGGGAGGCAAAGAAAGAAGAGCAAGGGAAATCTTAGGGCAGTGAAATTATTTCTGTATGAGACTGTAATGGTGGGTACATGTCATTATACATTGCTCACACCCATAGTATGTAAAATATCAATTGTACGTTCAACTAATTCTCAATAAAGTTGCTAAAGCAATTCAATGGGAGAATGAAAGTCTTTTTAATAAATCATGTAGAAATACTTTGAGCTTGAGATAAATAAAATAATTTCAACCTTACCATACACAAACATTAATGTTAGATTGATTATAGACTTTAGCATTAAAAATAAATGTTAAGCACTGGCTAGTGTTGCTCAGTAGTTAGAGGGTTGGCCCACTCAGCAAAGGGTTGCAGGTTCAATTTATGATCAGGGGCATGTACCTGGTTGCAGGAGTGGTTGTGGGAGGCAGCCAATTGATGTGTATGTCTCTCCTCAACCTCTCTCTCTCTCTCTCGCTCTTTTCTTCTCTTTCTTCCCATCTCCCTCCCTTACACTCTCTCTAGAAAAATATCCTCGGGTAAGAATTAACAAAAACAGCAACAAAAAAATTTGAGCATTTTTTTAAATGTCAATTAAATTTTTATTTTATTTCTTTATTTAATTTATTGTGGTGACATTGGTTAGATTTTTAAACTTCTAAAACTAAAAAAAAAAAAAAGACCATATTATCACAACTTGGAGGTATATAAAGTTTTTTTTTTTCAGCAGAGACAGGAGGCCATAACCATAAAAGAGGGAGGAAAAAGCTAAATTAGATTTCATAAACAATTTAAAATGCTACCCTCATGCACTGCTGGTGAGAATGCAGAATGGTGTAGCCATTGTGGAAAATAGAATGGAGTTTCTCAAAAAGTTAAAAATGTAACTCCCATTTGGCCCAGTGATCCCACTTCTAGGACTATAGCCCAAGAATCTGGAAACACCAATCAGAAAGGATATATTCACCCCTATGTTAATAGAAGCAATAAAGAATAAAATTAAATAAATATTTAAGAAATTCTACTTAATCAAAAGAGATACTTAGAAACTAAATAAGCATCTATATATGAGAGACAATATTTGCAAGCAAAGAGTATATCTAATACAGGATTTGAACCCACATACTTATATCTATGTTTTTATATCCTATAACTCAATAATAAAAAGAAAAACCCAAATTTCAAAAATGGGCAAAATACTTGAATTGTCACTTCAAAAAAGAAGATATACTGGTACAAATGGCCAAGATTTTATATATATATATATATATAAAACCTTGAAATGGTTTCAACATCATGAGTCATTATGGAAATAATAATTATCATAATTTCAAAGCAAACAAAGGAATGAAATCCTACAACACTAATTGTTGACAAAAATGCATAGTCACCAGACCTCTTCTCCACTGTTTAGGAAAGTGTGAAACAACTTGAAATAATCCTGAAATTTTCTATGAACATAAACATGTACCAACCCTATAAGGTAGCAATTTATTTATAAGTATTTACTCAAGATAGAGAAGAATGTGGCCACTAAAAGACTTTACAATGATGTTCATAGCACCTGAGTAACTGAGTAACTGAAAATGGAAATATTTCAGATATTTATTGATAGGATAATAGAGAAACACAATGCTATATATGTACATACATATTAAGTCTTTATTGTTAAAAGTATTACATATGTCTCCCTTTTTCCCCCATTGACCTCTTCTAGCCCACTCTCACCCTCCCCCCATCCCAGGCCTTCACCACCGTATTGTCTGTGTCCATGGTCATGACAATGCTATCTATATATATAAAAGCCTAAGCAACCATTATGACCGAACAACTGGAATGACCAGAAAACCAGCTGGTAGCTATGATGTGCACTGACCCATACCTTGCTGCTGGGGCCCTGACAGCCCCAAATTTGGTTCACCCTCACCCCCGACTCAGACAGGAGGGAGAAGGAAGCCTGATTCCTCATGGAATCGGCTATTGGTTAGCTTGCTGCTGGGGCCAACTTGTATGCATGCATATAACCATAATCAATGGACAAAGACAGTCAGGAGACAACGGAGTTGGGAGTGGCTGGGGAGAGTTCAATGGGGGAAAAAGGAGACATATATAATAATTTAATTAATAAAGAATATCTCTTATCGATGTTTCTGGCTTTCTATCCCTCTCCCTTCTGCTCTGTAAAAATCAATAAAAATATATTTTAAAAAAAATAATAATAATTAATTAAATTGTTAATTAATTATTTCCCTACAAGTGCATGAGTTCATGCACTGGGCCTCTAGTATATTAATGAAATTTAATACTAATCAGCAAAAGCTTAAGATGAATCTAAAAAATATTATAGTAATGAAAGGTAGGTGAAGACTGATTTTATTTGCATAAATTTGGAGAATAGACTAAAATAATCTTTGTGTGCATGCATCAAAATTATTAAACAGTATGATAAAGGTCTGTACATATTACTATATGTAAACTAGAAGTCCAATGTGCTAGTAGCTTGCTTCCTCTTGCCTCAGCTGGCCGACTGCCCATCGCAGCTCATAGCTCACACCCACCCTCCGCCGCTCATAGCTCTCTGCTGCTAATAACCCTTCACCTCTAGTGCTTGTGCTCTGCCCTCTGCTGTTCTTAGCTCTTCACAGTTAGCTTGCACACTGCCCTGCCCGCTGCCAGAGCCGTGACAGCATTACAGCATGATGGTCATAGGCCTTTTATATAAGAGATTACACCCCCCCCAAAAAAAATATATATAGGCACATATTGAATTCTAGTTAATAATATTAATGTTAGAATGTTTTGGGATAAAGTGTACTGATAGTTGTAATTTACTTTGAAATACTTCGAAAAGATGAATTCATAGATGACTGGAGGGAGAGATAGATATATGCAATAAAACAACCATAACAAAATGTTAATGTATAATCTTGGAGGTTTAATGAATCATTCTTTCAACTCTGCAGTATGTTTGAAATTTTTCTTAATAAAATAATGGTAAATACACAGAGAGTCAAGAAACTGACCCATGCAAAACTGACCCATGGATACTTGACTCACAGCAGTGGTTACAGTGCAGAGCAATATCTTTTCAACTCATAAAAATGAAATGACCCACAATCATACTGAAAACAGAAAATTAAATATATGTATTATGGATCTAAATATGAAATTTAAAACAATAAGTCTTCTAGAAGATAGAAAATGTTCTCAGGAAAGTAAGGGAAAAGATAAAGACCTTAGGGTAGGCATCTCAATAAACTAGATACCCAAATCACTAACCTTTAAAAACACCACCACCAACAAAAAAACTTGCTATATTGGATTATAATGCTAAAATTGAAAGATAACATTCAACAACTGAAAAATGCAAGCTGGGATAGATAAGATATTTGCAGTAACTATAACTACAAAGCACTCATATCCAGAATACATTAAAAATGTATTCAAATTATTAGAAAAAAATTTTAATAATTTGGACAAGAGGGTTGAACAGGCATTTTACAAAATAGGATAGTTCAAATCAACCAACCAGTGAAATCATACTTATCTTCACCAGTAATCTAGGAAGTACCAATTAAAACTGGGAAGAAATCTCACTATACTTCTATCAGAATGACCAAAAATAAAAATACTTTATCACAATTTACTAAACGTTACTAAGAATGTAAAATTATGAGAACTTTCATACACCCATGATGCTAATGGAAGTATGTGTAATTGTTTTTTTGGGAAAAAGTTTGGCATATTCTTCCAAGGTTGTTTATACTTATTTCCTATAACCCAGTAACTCCATTTCTAGGCATATACACTACAAAATGCATGGGCATGTACTCCAAAAGATACATATAGAAGTATTGATTCAAAGGTATATCAAAGGTAAAATTGATTGAAAATGGCAAATTTGTGCATTGGAATACTTTATAAAATGGAAAGAACCACAGGAACATGCAACCACAAGATTGATCTCACAAATAAAATATTGAACTAAAGGCGTCTGACACAAAATAACGCTACTATGTGTTTGAGTATACATAGATTTCAAAAATCTTTGTAACTCTTCTACAATGATTAGAGTACAAGTTAAACTGGTAAGAGTAAAAATAAAACCTAGGAAATGTTTCTCTTAAACCTGAAATCAAGAATGTAGTTATGTTTATGGGTGGAAGAGGTAGTAGGGTGGCTACAGGGGTTTTACCAATGTTATATTTGACCTGGGAGTTGTTTTGTGATGACTCAGTGAATTATGCATGTTTGTACACTTTTCTGTCTGTTGCTAATGTTTCATAATAAAAAAGAACAAGTTTTGAAAGAATAATGTTAAAAAAGTAAAACAGCTGTCATATGTAAAGCACTTAAAACACTGCCTGAGAAGGCAATCTCTGAAGACAATTCATAGATTCAAATCCTACTTTCTCCACTTCCTTGCTGTGTGGTTTAGGGCACATTTAACTGATTCAGCTTTATTTTCCTACTTGCACAGAGGGGACTGTAATTGTGGCATTATAGCTTGAAGTTTAAATGAGTTAACCCATGTAAAGTGATGGAAATAGTTCTGGTACATAGATATTATTACATGTTAACATTATCATCATCTTCATCATCATTTAGACATTAGAGTGCAAATAAATAAGAAAATTTTGGAAATAAGTTTGACTAAATAAGCTAACATTTAAAAACTAGTAAGGGCAGCCTACAAACTTTATGCTGTATTCCATGACAACGCAGCACAAAAAAATACTATTTTGAGATATTATCATATTTAAAGATAAGAAACTGAAACTTAAAGGCATTCATTATTGTGCCTCTGACAGCAGGTAAGTGAAGACCAGGAATTCAAATGCATGAGGAAGCTTGGTCAGGCAGTGGGTGTACAGTGGATTCAAAGGGGAAATGTCAGCAGGCAGAGGGCAACTTAGAAGACTGTTTCATTATTCCATCCAAAAGAATAAGTGCTGCCATAGTGGGAACAGAACATTGGGGATGGATGAGAATCAACAGGATCTGGAAAGAGATGTCATGTGCTAACCAGGACATCAGAGAGGAGGAGCCCATGACACTGAGGGCTGGGAGCCTGGAAAAATGATGGCGATATGAACAAAAATCGAGATCACAAGAGTAGCAGGTTTGCACAGAGAGATGAAAAATCTAATTTAGACAGAGTAGAATCATCATTATAATGAAAAACATTAATTAAATTCTGCATTATTCAAGCTTATGATTCGCAGCACAAGCTAAATGGATCTTGCCTGGAGGTAAACGCTACAGCAGGAAGGCTGAGGGAAAAGTTAGACCAAAGCTTTCCGTGCAGGCCCTTATGGTGAAGGCCCAGGCAGTTTAGAAGCTCTTTGAACTCCACTGGAAACAAAAGAAAGAGGAGGCTTCTGGTAGGATGGATAGAAGCTGGTGACAAATGTTGCCTGTGAGGCATCCTGTCAGAACTCCCTGAGCCTGGGCCAGCGTTTCAGAGTCTGGGCTTCATAGAGGGTGGTGTGGACCTGTCTACCAGCTGCAAGAAAGGGAGCTCAAAGGTTTGTCCAGGAACAAAACTGGAGTGAAGCTAGGCTGCGAGGCGAGACCAGGTGCGAGGCAGCGAGAGTGCTCTATCAGCAGGCGGGAAACAGGGAGAGAGCCTGAAGACCAGCATGTGGGCCAGTACACAATGCTCTGCAGGTTCAGACCCTGTCTTTTTACTAGTACAGGGAGATGAGATGTGGCTGGGACTAACAGGGTGTTTGTTAAGGATCTGAGCCTGTTTGCCCAGAACAAAAATGGGCAGAGAACACCAGAGGGGCAAACAGACACACAGATGAAGGCAAGAAGTGAAAAAAAGAATAATAAAAAAAATAAGAAAATAGAGCTCACATTGTTCTCAAACTGAACAGGAACTCAAAGAACACTTTTGAATATCCACTCCCCAACTTATTTTCTTTTTCCCTCTAACTGCTTTGTAAATCCCAACTTCCTCTACCCACCCTCACACCCACTTTTTTTTTTTTCCCCAAAAAACCCTATCTGGAAATCCTGTCTTTTACAAATGACACACTCTCCCACAGAGCTCTTTCCCAGGATTTGAAAGCTGGCATATGGCTGTGAGAGAAAAGTTGAGGCTGCCTCTGCCCCTATCAGATTCTTTCACAGGTAACAGAGGACTTTCTACTCCCTGGCTGCCAATCTTACCTCTTTCATCTGCACCAGATTCACAATGATGAGGAAGAAGGGAAAGCAATTTAATTCTCAATGGTACTTCCTATAGCGGCTGTAAAACATCATTTCTGCTTTATACAAAGTAAGTAGTCATAACATAGGAACTCTGGAAATTGTCAGTTGGCTGGTAAAAATGGCAGAAGGAGAGTTTTACAGAATAAATTTGGGTAATAAGGAATATATATGCTACACTGGGACTTCATCAAGGATTCCTAAAAAACCCTCTTATTCTCTGGAAAAAAAAATGTTACCGCTCATTTTCTATCTGTGTGTGTAACTTCATCCCAAGATGAGCATCTGCCTCACCTGGAAAGCACAACATGTATAATGATGTTTTCATTCTTGAGCGAACACACAGAAAGCACAACATCTAGTTAGAAGAACATCAGTGCACATGACTTTTCTCAAAGCCTTAGCCATAGACTCCCTCCTATACAGCCTATTTACAGCTACAGGTGGGCTTTGCTTCAAGGATTAGGAAAAAAGTAAAAGGAAACACTGGCATGTCTCTTCAGGTGGCTGCAGGGAAGGCATGGGAATGAAGTCTGTTACCTGTCTCTGTACAATTTTTACGTTCATTTTTCATTGTCTCATTACCTTCAGATTGGAAGCTGCAGTTCTAGTTTTCCTCAACTTGGAGTTCAGAATCCCCATGCCTGACGAGATACATTTCCCATATCCCAGGCAAAGGGGCTCGCTGTCGAGGTTGGACTCCACATTTGACTCCGTTTGGATGAGAATGCTGCTGGCTGGACAGTTCACCTTCTATGCTATGGCTCTAGTTGGGAATTTTAACACCATCACCCATCTTTATTCCCTAACTTCCTGTAAGGACCCACATACTCGATGATCTCTGTGTTGGCCTTCGAGATAAATGGGTTCCTTTTCTACGGCAAGTTGTTCATCCTCATGTTATAATTCTGAAGAAAGATATATCTGAGACAGTCAATTGATTTAGTTGGAGGCAGATGGGAAAGAGAGACAAGAGAACTGGTGCCTTCAGGAACATTTCGCCTTCGTAAGTGTTCTTCCTAGGGCTCTCAGCCAGCATCAGGCCCACCATAATACTGCTGCGGAACACTCTTGTCAAAGTGCACCGGTGTGAAGTCCAGAAAACTTGACTTTGGACATCCACCCGTCACTTAGTAGCTGTGTGATCTTAAGTACATTGTTTCATTTTTTCAGCTTATTTCTTCATTTGAAAAATGGTGATAAAAATAGTGACCTACTTGGAAGTATTTTATGGCAAAAAAAAAATGTGTTAATGGATGTGAGCAGCTACTTCAGTGCTGCATGAAATAGTTGGCTCTTAACACATTCTATTTGTTGTATTAGAATAATAATTTAAACATATTTTGCTGATGTGCTAAGTAATTATTGCCTGAGATTAAAAAAAATATTGGAAGTATAGCAAAAATCAGGTGCAGGCCAGATTCTGTAACTCCTACCTACTCAGCATGCACTTATACCAAAGTGGTATTTTCCTCCATTCATTTCCTACAGGGGCCCTTCAGGGCTCTGTTTCATTTCTCTTTGCCATAACTCAAGACCAAGAGAAAAAAAGGCACTTCTCTCTGTGGAGAAGCAGCTCAGAATTTCTCTTATTCTATTAGGTTATGTAGCCCTGTTTCCTGTTTTTTTTGTTGTTTGTTTGTTTGTTTTTTTTAGTGCTTCTCTAACTTTATTTTTTTAATAGCTTTATTGTTCAGTTCATTACTTACATTTTTCCCCAATAGCTCCCCTCCACCCAGTACCCATCCCACTCTACGCCCTCACCTCCCGCCACCCTCTGTCCTCTCCCATAGTTGCATGAACTTTGTCCAGACTCTTGCTGTACTTCCCGCACCCTTTTTCTCACCGAGCATTATCAGTCCATTCCCTCTCCATGTCCATGATTCAGTTCTATTCCTCATTTTATCCTGATCATCTGGTTGTTAATTCACTTGATTTTTAGATTCATTTGTTGATAGATGTGTACCTGTTGTTCGTAATGTACATTTTTACCTGTTTCTTCTTCCTCTTCTCAATTAATACCTTTCAGCATTTCATATAGTGTTGGTTTGGCGGTGATGAACTCCTTCAGCTTTTTCTTATCTGTGAAGCACTTTATCTGACCTTCAATTCTGAATGACAGCTTTGCTGGATAGAGCAATCTTGGTTGTAGATTCTTGCTGTTCATCACTTTGAAAATTTCTTGCCACTCCCGTCTGGCCTGCATCGTTTCTGTTGAGAAATCCGCTGACAGTCGTATGGGTGCTCCCTTATAGGTAACCAACTGTTTCTCTCTTGCTGCTTTTAATATTCTTTCTTTATCTTTTGCTCTTGGCATCTTAATTATGATGTGCCTTGGTGTGGTCCTCTTTAGATTCCTATATTTTGGGGTTCTATGCACTTCTTGGTTTTCAAGTCAATTTCTTTCACCAGGTGGGGGAAGTTTTCAGTCACTATTTCTTCTAGTAGGTTTTCATTATCTTGCTCTCTCTCTTTTTCTGGCACCCCTATAATTCTGATGTTGGTATGCTTGAGGTTGTCCCAGAGGCCCCTTATACTATCTTCAATTTTTTGGACTCTTTTGGCTTTCTGCTTTTCCAGCTGAGTGGATTTTGCCTTTTTGTATTTCAAATCTTTGACTTGGTTTTTGCAGTCGTCTGGACTGCTTTTAGGTCTTTGTATAATATTTTTTGTTTCAGTCAGTATATGCTTAATTTCTAGTTGGTCTTTTATCATATCCTTGTAGGCGTTGTTCATTTCTTTGTAAGTGTTATTTATTTTGGCATAGTTCTCATTAATTTTATCCGCCTTATCTAGTAGTCTCTTCATAAACCTAATTACTGTGGTTTTAAACTCTATGTCTAATCGTCTTTTTTCCTCCATTTCTTTCACAGCTGAGTTCTTTCCTTTTCTCTGCATTGTTGTTGCTTTCCTGAGTTGGTTCCTTAGGGGTGTGTGATAGGTATCCTCTAAGGAACCAGTGGCTCAGCTTCCTTTGCTGCACGCAGTGTCAGCCCTAGGTCTGCCCTGCTTGGCGCGCAGTTTGCGTCTAATGGGAGTGCTCCATCGGGCTTAGGTCCGCCCTTCCTGGCTCCCTCCCCGTTTCAGGTCTAAGGGGCTCGCGGCATCAGCTTATCTGTGCTTATCTGTGTGGCTCACGTGTCTCAGTGTTGGGTGGCTATGTAAATCCACCGCTGGTCTCCCCGTTGCCAGACAACTCTGCTTCTCCCTAAATGAGTCTGCACAGTCAAAGACTCACTCAGGGGTGTAAAACAAAGCAGTATGGTGGTCTTCAAGCAAGTGAGTTGCGTGTTCTCTGCCTGTGGTCTCTGCCCGGTTGCGCACTCCAATTTACTCGTGCACTCTCCCCAAACACACAGACCTCAGCCGCGCCGGGGATCCTCCTTTCCCTGACCTGGGAGCTCACCTGGAACTGGGGGGTCGGTGCTGTGGGAGACCTCCGCCCTCCTTGCTGGAGAAAACCAGCCGGGCCCGCTGTCTGCCGCCCGTCCCTCACCGCTCTCTCGCGCTCCGAACCTCAAAGCTGCACACCGCTGCTCCCGAGTCACCGCCTTTACTCTCATGTGCGGAATTTCCCCTCAGCCAGCTCTCCGGCGATTTCTGGATGTTGCTTGTTTCGTTGCTAAGTTGTAGTTTCAGAATTGTTGCGTGGACAGCTAGATAGGTGCTCACCTATGCCGCCATCTTAGTTCTCCTCAGCCCTGTTTCCTGATAGTGATACTCATGCTTCCCCATAATATGCCCAATACATTGTTTGCCATTCTGATTTTATTGAGGTGATTTAAAAAGCGTTGTATGCAATCCTCAGAGCACTTTTCAGAGCAGCGCTTTGTGTAAACACCAGTGAAGTCATCACTTCTCTTGTCACTTCATTTTGGGTGGGCTGTTTCTCCCTAGAGCAGCACATTAGTCTGGTTGCACATTAAAATCCCAGGAGGGCTTTTGCAATGTCATGTCCTGGCTGCACCCTGAACTGAGTATACCGTAGTCTCCGGAGGTGAGCTGGGGCAAAAAAAAAAAAAAAAAAAAAGCCATGTTTTAAGTTACTTTTCTTGCTGCTGCCTTATCATATCTTTATGTAGTGCAATCCTCAAAATAATTATTCACTCCCATGTGAATAACATGAAGCCTCTGGCCGTTAGCACCACTCCACTGCATCATACAGGGCATTGCCAAAAGTTGCCTCACTGCCACATCTAATGTTTTTAAATGATTTCAGAGAAGGAGGGAGAGAGAGAAATATCAATGATGAGAATAATTGATCGGCTGCCTCCCGCATACCCCGTGCTGGGGATTGAGCCCACAATATGTGCTGACTAGGAATGGAACCATGACCTGGTTCTATTTATAGGTCAATGCTCAACCACTGAGCCACTCTGGCTAGGCCTCAGTCCACCTCTTAATTTAATTCTCACAATAAAACTGCTTATGACTCCATTCATCTTTCACCACTCCCTGACTGTGCACAGAAGGGTCACAGGTTTGATTCCCAATCAAGAACATGTACCTAGGTTGCAGGTTCTTACCCCATCTTCAGTTGGGAGGCAACCATTCAATGTATATCTTTCTCACATCCATGTTTCTCTCCCCCTCTTCCCAATACCCTCTTTCTCTTTCACTCTCTCTTAAAAGCAATGAAAAAAAATATCTTCAGGTTAAGATCTATAAAAAAATAAAAAGAAATAGAATAGTTCCATTATTGCAGAAATCTCTATGAAAAGTAGTGCTCTATTGTTTGAGTTAACCACTTTCTCCCTCCCGCCCCCCCCCCCCCCCGGCCCCGTGACCAGTACACACTTCTATTATATTATATACAACACTTCATACTCCTTTTATTCATTCATTTATAAACATATCGAGAGAGACCATATTAAAATGGACATGTCTATAGTTTCAAAATGTCAATCAAAATAGGTGTGTTCCAACAGTCCCTAGAAATGTTCTGAACTAAGTGCTCTAACCTGATAGAGCCCTGATAGAGGTCGCGTAGCCTTCAGGGCAGTGTAGTGAAGCTTCACACCTTTAATGAGTCGCAGTAGCTCTGAGTCTCAGAACCCTGAGACCATGGGGAGCAGGCTAAGTTTGGGAGTACAAATAAGATTTTCTCAGAAATTCTGGAAATATTGGTAGTGCACATGTGGGGATTTGCAGAAGACTCAGGATCCATATAATTTCATATATATATATTAGAGGCCTGATACATGAAATTAATGCATAGGAAGGGGGTCACATCAGCTTGGCCTACCCTCTCTCCAATCTGGGAACTCTGGGTCCTAACCACTCACCTGCCTGCCAGCCTGATCCCCCTAACTGCTCTCCCCTGACAGCCTATTTGCCCTAACTGATCTCCCCTGCCTGCCTGATTGCCTCTAACCTCCTCTGCCTTGGCCCTGCCAACATAGCTTTGTTGGGAAGGATGTCCAGAAGGACATCTGGAAGGTCATCCAGAAGATGTTCAGTCTAATTAGCATATTACCCTTTTATTAGTATAGATGCCACCTTGTCCTAAAAATGCAGGTTGTTCCCAGGTTTTCCTATCATAGAAGGGGAGCCTGCAGTAGCACCCTGGGTTCTGAGCAAGGCTTATGTGCTTGTGCTTTATCTCAGCAGATGTGATTCCTAGAAGAAGACTCTTGGATGTACCTTGAACATTTCTATCAAATTTGCCAAATCATCCTCCAAAAATGTTGAACCACTTTAAACTCCCACCAGCAACCATGGGTGTGCCCTCCATCCCATTTTGATGCCAATATCATTGATTTCTCCCAGAAGCTTCCCTCCCGTCAGCTGGGACTGCTTGTTACTTGAGCCAACCTCACTGTCCAGCTGGGGACTTGATTTCCCGAGATAGAATTATGGAAGAGGAAAAATAACTTTCCTCTACCTTTCTGAGTTCTTAGTGGAGGCCCTTGTAATAAAAGACAGATCACCAAGAGAAAAGTTCATTAACATGTGTACCTTGCGTATATGTGGGAGATCCTAGGGAAAAATGAGTAACTCTCCAAGGTGGCTTAGAATGCAGATTTAAATACCTTCTTCCTGGGGAAAGGGGACAGGAGATATAGGCCTCTTAGAGGAGAGTAAATGATATTTAGGAAAGATGAATAGGGTGGGGGAAAATAGTTTGTAACAAAGTTTGGGTATTATGTCTTGTGACATGAGTCAGTCTTCTCTGCCTGATGACTCTTCTCTCATCATGGGGACCTATGACATTTAAGCTCCTTTAGGGGGTCTGATTTTAAGGACATCAGAAGACTTCAGTGAAATCCTCAGCATGCATTTGCTATTTTTCAAGCATCTGCAGCTCAATATCATCAATATAACAATACAGCATATGTTGGGGTGGCATGTTCTATGACCTTCAGAATAAACAAACAAAAGCTTGTTTCTTCTCTTAGATGATTTGCCACAGTAGTATTATTCTCTGGAGATGGTATTCTGACCAGACCTTCCTGAGAGTGATCATAACATTACCCTGTGTTTGTAGAAAGGTGCTGGCCACAGCAATAATCCAGGGGCAGTTTTCTCACCTTGTGGAAAGGGAGATAAAGTTATGATAGTTTATCTCCCTTCCCACAGGTTTCTTGCGGGTTTGTGTCTCTGCTGCCCCAACCCATTCATGCCCCTCAGCAACCCAAGCACCTCTGCCTCAGGCCTTAGGGCTGCTAGGTGCCAGGCCTGCAGATTTTTGTCTTCAATCCACCCCCCCAACCCCACCCCAGGTTTCCCATGACAGGGCTTCAGGCTGCCGCGGGGGTCCGGATCCCCTGCTGCATCTGGGGCTGCAATCTGGACCCCCAGCCCCGAAGCGCCACCTGGCTGGGCTTCTGGGGCCTGCGGCCCAGCCAGCCATCTTGGTTGAGGTTTATTTGCTCCTGATTATCTTATGGGTGTGGCTTGATCGAAGGCATGGTCAATTTGAATATTACTCTTTTACTAGACAGGATTCTCTGATGTTCAATTAGGAGCCATGGAAAACCATGAAAGTAGAATTTTAAGTTTTGTTCATTTTTAAATTCCAACAAAATGATGATTAGTAATGAGATAATGGTTGGACTAGTAAATATTTTTGTGGTATTGAATTGTCTAGGTTATTTTAATTCCCTAATGTCATTAATGATACCCATAATTTCCACTTAACTGTAAAATAGTGAAGACATAAAAATAAATGTAATGAGACAGTGATATTCAAATGGAGTGTACTTATCTAGTCTGCATACAAAATAGCAATGATTTCAGTATAGAACATATAATGTGATTTTTTAGAAAAGAATTCCTGGGCAGATTTTGAAAGCAGGAAGATAAAGGAGTTTAAGGTTCTCTCATTTGAACATCTAAGGATTTCCCCCTCAGGTTTATAGGGCAGAACATAGGCAATGCCCTCATCCTTTTTATCTTCAAATAACACAGAACCCTTTTTGAAGACTTTTCATTTTTATTAAGGTGCATCACCCCTCAACCAGAAACAAAGGTTTGCACCAGGAATAAACAACTTGTTAACTCTCATAACAAAGCAAAACTTTTCTAACTCAAGTTGCTTATTAAAGAATAAATGCACAGATATATTATACTTAATAGGAGATTCTAGGGAACATTTGGGGAAGTTTTATTAATTTGGGGCCAATTAAGATGCGCATTTTTCCCTTCTTCCCAAATTCAAGTAGCAAGTAAATATGATAATTTATTAAAGATGATTTTCTATTACATTTTACTTCAGTGACATAGAATTTAATAAAATTCTTCATTTTCTCAAAAGTCCATAAGGAGAAAATCTTTGCATATACCTAGCAAAGTCTCTCTTTGTAGTAGGAATAGATTGATGTCATTTTATTAATTACTATTATGGAGAAGGTGGAGTTCTTTCAGTTCTACTTTGAATATTTTTTAAAATAGTGTATGTACATTTTCTCTAAATTTGGTGATTAGGAGCTAGCTCTCTGCAAAGACTTGTGTTATTCTGAGTTGACAGAAAAATAAAAGTTATTTCTTAATCCCTGCTTGAAAAGTTGGGAGACCATAAATAAGTTTGTCATACATTTTTTTTGTTGTTTTTTTTTGTTTGTTTGTTTTTTGGGGTTTTTTTGTAACAAATATCTCTCTCTTCAAGTATTGTCAAATATGTGAACTGTGTATACCTGGCACTTTATATTTTTTTGTAAGCTGTATAGAAATTAATATAAGGTGTTTGCCTGAGTTCATGAAAATATACTCAGCTATAAAAGTAATAGAAATCATTATAGGACCTTTTGATGAAATCACAAATTATGTCCCCCCTTTTACTTGTCCTATGCTCATCTGACCACAGCATCCAGAATATTCTAGAAAGCTAAGACACTATAGCATTTCACTTCCCAAATGAGGTAACATAAACTCTTAAAATATTGCTATCACAACATTTAATAATCAGCCTCTGAGATAAATGAGCAATCAATATTCAGAGACCTTCAAAGACTGGTAAACTGTGCCCCTTCTCTAAAGAAAATACATGGAGAAATTAGGAAATGTTTGGACAATTTTATGCCATGTTTCCAATCATGAGGCAGTAGCTTGAGGGTGCAATTTTATGTCATATTTCTCTTTTATATCTAATTTCCTGCTTGTTATTCCTTTAATAAATACATATTGAACAGGGATTATGGGTTTAACATTGGAGTTGTAGAGGTGAATGACTCATGGGAAATAACAATGGAAAGAGCACACATTTAGAAGCAGATGAACCTGAAGAATATAACAGCCTCTCATCTACTGTTGAATGGTCTTATTAAACTTCATTTTCTTATTTATTTTAAAGATGGAAATTAGAGACTTCTGATCAAGTTGGCAGAGTAGCTAAATATACTTGCCTCTTCCCACAATCACGTCAAAACTATAACTAAACTACAAAAGAGCCATCATTCAAAATTATCAGAAATTGAGCTGAAGGCAAGTCCTATAACTAGGGAATTAAATAAGAAGCCACATAGAAACTGGTAGAATGTGCTGAGATGTGGAAGGGCTGGTTCTCAACTGTGGAAGTCCCCCCTGAGGAGTGAAGGGTCCAAGTACCACACCAAGCGCCCCCACCCATCTCAGGGATCCAGTGCCAAAAAGAGAGAAGTGTCCGCAACTTCTGGTGTGTACACCTGAAACTAATATAATGATGTATGTCAACTCTAATTGAAAATAAAAATGTCAAAAAATTAAAATAAATAAGACTGTCTTTAAAACGTAAAAAAAAAAGAAGATTGAAATTAAAAGTAATTTGAGCAAAGAATAAAATGTATTCTTCAAGCTTCTTTTGGCTAGTTTAATAATTAAATCTACATGAGACAGTTTAATAAGAGGAAGTAACCAAATTTAGTCATATACTTATGTATGGAAACCCCACATACATGAGAGTCAGAGACTACACATCCATGAGAGGTGCAGAGACGAAAGGGAAAATGAGGTATATGGGACATTCTGAGCTAAGAGTGAGCTAAGGCACCTTAGGGCTTCAGAGGGGAGGAAGTCATTCACACATTCACAAGATGATAAGAAGAGCAGATGTTCAGTAATTAGAGGTTTGCTTTGTCGTATATAACTCATAGTATAGGCAAGGTTCTAAATTTAAATTCATTAAGGGAGAGGTGAAAATTTCTGATGAACCCACAGAGTATCAATTGCCTTCATCTCAAAATAACTCATATCTTGGAGAGGCCTATTCTGATCTCTTTTAATAGATATCTCAGAGGGTGGTATGGTGGGAGAATCCGGTGTTAAGTTATAATTAGAATAAACAAAATAAAGAGAAGTTGGAACCACATGGAGAGTGTGTTTTGCTATAAAGAGCTTGGATTTTATTCTTTAGGCAATGGCAGGTGGCTGAAGGGTTTGAAAAGACCCTGGCATCTATCTTTTCTTTGAAATTCAAGGCAGGTTGGCAGGTTAGAAAGCAAATCAACATGCTTTCAAATCACCACCAGTTGCATCATAAAGCAAGCACAGGCATATTAGTTAGATTACCCAATATTGTTTTACAAAGCTTTGCCACTGGTCCACTTCATTATGTGAACAGTAATTTTCAAACTGATTTTTCCCACAGCATCCTTTCTTTAGAAGAAATTTTACCCAGCAGCATAAACAAATAAAAACACAATGATTCCGTGGAAGATGAGTAACTCAAAGGACTTTTCAGCTGCAAATTACTATTATCTTTATCCTATGAATTTCCCTAGTACTCACTGTCTACATCTCTCTCCTCTCCTGCCAAGTTACACACTTCCTTGAATTTTGTTTTTATGTAACTCTGTAGTATCCCTTTAACTCAATTGTGAGCTCTCTGTGACAGGAATCCCAACTTCTAAAGCTTTACATTCACCACCCCCTCAGCTCCCTCTTACCCCCACCCCTGAACATTCAAAAATATCTTTCACATAGGAGGTGTTTCCTGCTATGTATGTTTCCAAATTAATTAAACATGATGATGAATGTCTGTGTTTACAAATGAAAATGTAAACATTTCCCACAATGTAAACAAAAATGTAAACATTTTTCCTACATTTTTAGATGTATTCTCTTAGGTTCCTTAGATTCACAGAGTTAAAAAAAGTGGTATGTGTTAGAAATATCAAAGTAATATGTGTCATAAAAATGAAGTGTGTGTAAATTTATAAAATGAATCTCTCAGAAAACTAATGCATAAAATCATCCCTGATAATGCTTTACATAAAATGTGAGCATATAAAAAATATAAAAGGTGTTCCATTTAGATTACAGCTCAAATGAAATTTCATGTTTTTACTTACCTTTCACTGGGGGTAAAGCTGACACTGTCAAGTCCCACCAATTTGTAGTTC
The DNA here is from genome assembly GCA_027563665.1 of Antrozous pallidus. Classification (NCBI taxonomy): domain Eukaryota; kingdom Metazoa; phylum Chordata; class Mammalia; order Chiroptera; family Vespertilionidae; genus Antrozous; species Antrozous pallidus. Next base: position 77,620,354 of record CM050508.1, read on the forward strand.
TCTGAAGAAAGAGGAGGCCTGTACAAGCACTTAGTAAAGTAATCAGGGCTTGAACTGAGAGGATGGCAGTGAGGTTGAAAAAAAGAGGAAAATGCAAGTTTTGTTTTCTTATTTATATTCAGCTGCATATTGAACTAAGCTTGCCCTACATACAACTAGACACACATATTCAGACAGGAAATCGCCTGCAGTTGTTGCAAGCCTTTCTATGCTAATTCCATTTTGTTTAACATTAACTTAAGGCTTTCAGTTAAAAGTATCTTGTGCTTATTTCAATTAAAATAGATACAATTGATAATAAATAGCAGGAGCATTATAACCAACTATTCTGAATTTTAAACAATTTCCCATAAAGAGATAGGTACGCATGGCTCGCGCGCGCGCGCACACACACACACACACACACACACACACACACTCACACACACTCACACACACACACACACAGCTTGCCTGTACAGAACTTGAAGAAGCAATCAAATATGTGAAATCTGCATTTCATTTATTTTACATGCTCTTTGCAAGTGGTACTTTGCAAGACTTTCCGAATAATTGAATGATTTAGGTTGGCAAACCTTTTCAAGTATCTTTTGAAAAGGTTCAGTGGAAAACTGATGGCAATTAAGATGATTGTAGTTACATTTAATCTTTTGTTTATGCAAGTTAGTATCTTATAGGTACTCTATTCCATTTAGAAATGCTAATACTTATCTTAAGCCATAACCACTTCTCAAATGTTTTTAGTATTTATGCAAGCATTCAGTAATCCATTTAGTAACATAGCTAAGGCATGTATTCCTTTTTTAAAAATTTATTGGAGTGACATAGGTCAATATAATCATATAGGTTTCAGGTAGGGTTTCTATGATACAAGATCTGCACCCTCTACCCACCACCCAATGTCAAGTCTTCTTTCACCATATATTAAGATCCCTTTTCCCTCCAAACCCCTCCCCTCTGGCAACCACCACAATGCAGTTTGTGACTTGTGTTGTTCCCTTGAATAGGCTAGAGACTGCAAACATAATTTGGATATCTTGCCTTTAAAATATGTGTATTTCTTGAGCCAACTTTGTTCTATAAGAGGATTTATATTATTTAAATTCTTCTGTTTTTGCCTAAATAGTTTGTAAAATAATACAAAATCAGAGAGACATTTATGGCAGTTTAATAAATGCTCCAGAAGTCTCTTTGATCAGAACATTTTAGGACAAGCCCCCCCAAATATTTAGTGATATGAATAGTTCATGATTTATTACAACCTTTTATAATCACTTAGAAATTTCAAAATCAAATGACCAAAACATATGTGCCATTTCACAAAATATAAGTAAATATGAAAGCTTCCTTTTGAAACCCAATGACTCAAGCAAGGTTGTACAGTAATAGTTTCTTAAAGAAAACAGCAAAGTCAGATACAATAGTTTGAGTATTGAAACAAGTAGGGTACATTTGTTATGGTTTTGCAAGGAGATTATGACTTTGGGAATTCTGAAGAGTAACCCATAAACTTCTAATGTAAAATAAAATAGTGCTAATGAGGTTAGGGGTTTGTGTGAGCAACAAATATATCCAAGGACTCTGTAAGGATTCAAAAGGTAAAAGTGTAGCCTCTTGAACAAGTAAATTGATAAGACATATAAAATTTTGAAATTCTGGAACTACCTATTACACTTCTGAAAATGTATTGTATAAATGTATTTCTCAGGTACATGCAGATACACAAGGATCTTATTAAGACATTGCTTTATAAAAATGGAAGAAGCTTAAATATGCAACAGTAGAAATCTGTTAAATAAAATACGGTATTTCCATATGATGGAACACTATGTGGCCAAGACAAGAACATGATAATGACAACAATAATAATTATCTTCAGTTGAGCCTATATATTAAGGAAACATAGCTACTTAGGATAAAATCATATTCTATCACTTCTAACTTCTTAGCCTCAGTTTACTCATCCACAGTGGGTGTAACTATAGTCTATATTTTATATGTTTGTGAGATTTAATGAGAAGTCTGCTCAGTACACACTCAATAAGAATGAGCTATTATTATAATCTCTTTTTTTTGTATTTACATCTACCATATAAACTAGGTATCATTATTATATCCATTTTTATGTGTGGAGGATAAGGTTGCATACAAGGAAGTTATATCATGCACAATCATCAAATGAAATGCTTTATGCATTTATCTTTTCAACAATATTTATCTAGAACTTACCTTATATTAGGTCTTGGTGAATATGGTGGTAATAAAACCTACAAAGTCTTATCGTCCTGCATCTCACATTTCAGTAATAAAAGTAGACAATAATTAGATAAATATTTAATGTCAAAGTGGATAATACTAAATGCTATCAAGAAAAATCAAGTAGAGCCAGTGAATAAAGAATAATGAGGGAAAGCGGGAAGAGAAGAACAAGGGAGCACAGTGATGACACAGAAAATACACTGAGTGGCCAGTTTATTATGATCTCTGAATGCATAATAATCTGGCACTCAGTGTATATGCTATATAAAAAGAGGCTAATATGCAAATTGTCTTCTTGACCAAGAGTTCTACCAGCAGGCAGGCCGGCCAACCACCCATGTCCCCTCTCCCTGGCCAGGCTAGCCAGACCCCACTCATGCATGAATTCATGCACTGGGCCTCTAATATATATACTGAGTGGTCAGATTATTATGCATTCAGAGTTCAAAATAATCTGGCCACTCAGTGTATATGTGTCAAGTAGTGATATAAACTATGTAGATGGAGAAATTTCCAAGCCAAGGGAACCACAGTGCAAAGCCCAAAGGGAGGTGTGCTCAGATTATGTCCTTGCCCTTGAAATTCCTGACATCTCTACCTTGAACTGCTGATGGACTGCTGTGACCCAATACTCGCTCTCTCATTGCTCCTGGGCTGCTCCAGGTGATGGTTCAAAGCTCCCTGGTACTTTTTTTCACTGTGTGACTGATCTCTCTGTGTCTGCTCTTCTCACTAATATTGTTAATCTCAGACATTTGACAAATGCCTTCTAATGCTCTTGACAAGCTGTGTTTAATTTTCTAGTTTAGGTATAGAAATGCCTCCTATCACTTGATGATCTGTTATTTTTATAGGAGTACCACATTAAACTTACTAGGTCCCAAAGCTAAGGAAAACTCTTTTTTTTGTTGTTTTATAAATAGTCCATTCACATCCATGATATTATTGTGCTATCACATTGGCTGAGACAGGAATGTAATATTCAAATGACACTACCATAACATCCCTCCTACTCTCTAAATTCATTTCAGTTGCTGAGGCCTGATGCTGTTATTTGTCTTCTGAATAGTGTATTATGTCACAAGAAACCTGGAATCCAGGCATTTCTGCTACCTTCTAAACTTACCAGACTCTGGTTTTATTTATGTATTTATTTACATTTCACTTATAGTTGACATACAATGTTATATCAGTTTCAGGTGCACAGCATGATAATTAGATATTAATATAACTTACAAAGTGACCAGTCCCTTAAGTGTAATGCCAACCTAACACCATACATAGCTATTAATTACAATATTATTTACAATACCCCCTCCCAAATGGCAACCGCCAATTTGTTCTCTATTAGTTTGTTTTTGCTTTTCTTATTAGTATATTTTGGTTTTCTTAGATTTCACATATATATGAAAGTATATGCTATTTGTCTTTCTCTCTCTGATTAATTTACTTAGCCTAATACCCTTTAGGTCCATCATGTTGCCACTCCTTTTTATGGCCAAATAATATTCCATTGTATATATGTACCACATCTACTTTATCTAATCATCTGTCAATAGACACTTAGGTTTCTTTCATATTTTGGCTATTGTAAATGATGTTGCATGTTTTCCACAGTGGTTGTACCAATTTGCAATTCCACCAGTGGTGCATGAGAGTTCCCTTTTTCCACATCCGTACCAACACCAAAGTCACCACACTTGTTTATACATCTCTGAATCCTCAAAGCTCATATATTATTTCTCTCGGCAAGCTCATAAATATCAGGAAAATTAGAGAATACACATGATGTATGTCTGATCTCTTCATGATCATCACCTCTTACAAAAGTATGTCACTTTAGCATTATCCATTGTATTTCCACAGGGTTAGGAAAAAAATTCCATAATATCTTATGGCATATGGTTGAGGAATAGGGAAGGCTTCATTGAGGAACTTGGCAGACAAGATTTAACAAGAGGCACAGATTTTATGATCTTCAGTATTATCATCCAGGCTGGCATCATGCCAGGGTCTCTCTGTGAAATGTAGTTTGTGTATTAATTCCAGGAAAGACACTCCATAAGCCCATTCCTCTCCCTCCTTAAACAGCAATTGGCAAATAATTGTCCCAGATGGACAGGGTAGAAGTACCAAGGCTTTGCAACAGTTGTAGGGGTTGATATTGGCTTCAGCTGTGAGGGGCAAGAAGCCATCAATTCTCTGAGAAGATTAATACTGAGGCACCCATTTTTGATAGAATAAGGTGTGAGTAGGGAGATAGGGGTTCTGTCAGGGTACAGAAAATTTCCTCTCGGCTTCTAAGGTTTTCTAGCTGGACTAATAATCAAACTAAAATGATTCAGATTAACAAGAGAAAATTGTTGTGGAGTGGAGGCGAGTGAACAACCACTGGAGCCCAGACCAAATTAAAATTTAGGAAGCCTTTATTTGCCGGCCCAGGGACTGCTCTGCCACTCTCCAAACAGGGAGACCAGAAAGCATCCCCGACCCTTTCTTTGTGCAAGACCACTTTTAAGCACATTAACCACATCCTGTTTTTGCAGAACAAGCAACCCAAAATAAAACAATTTTTCCTAAGCTACATCAGGATCATGCCATTGATGACCATGTTATTCACAGGGTCATCCTGTTCTTCAGAAAGCTGACAATGTTCTATCTTGCAAGACCTATATGTTGGGAAGGGGCCATGAGACTGTATCTGGGACATAGTTCACAGCCTCTCTAGAATGCTCAAAAATTCCCACTCTCTAAAAAAATGTCCAAAGTTTATTTTCCAGATACACATTCAGGAAGCCCATAAATATAAAACTGAAGAAAGGCATTGGACAGTTGTGATTTATATGCCATTTTGGACAAAGGAGAAGGGGAGACACAGGTCTAGGATTTTGAAGGAGAAATAGGCAATTTACAGGTAAGTGAGAAAGAATGAATGCATGGCAAACATTCCTGTTAGGCAAAACAGAAACAATGGGATGCAGTGGGAAAACAGTTTTTTGCATGAATCCTTCCTGTATACCAGACTTACTTCAAATAAGATAATATTTGAAATAAGAAAATATTAAGATGAATATGTTACTATCCCCTTCCTAAAGCAGACCTTCCCATTGAATTCCCTTAGGCAGAAAAGGGAGATGGTCAAAGGTTCTGAATCTTTATTTTTTTAATAATCAGCCTAAAATCAATACTCTCAAAGGGACATGTTGGAAAGGCAAAACTTGAGTCCCCTTAAGTTCCCAAATAGCTTAGTGTCCAGACAACCAGTGTGAGCTCTCAAGGTGATTTTCAGACAAATCTGCTTGTCTCTCCAGCACACTTAAGTTCCTGTGATAGCCCAGCTGTCTCCCCTGCTATAAATAGTCTAAGAGATTGAATGAAATAATTTCAGGCAGACAAGTAGGTCAGAGTAATTTTGTTCTGAAGTACAAGTTTTTAACCTGTTAAAAACTGTGGATCATGTTAAGAATAAGATGTTATCCCTGAAATATGAGTTCAGGGAAATTCACATGAGAGTTTACATCTAAATTTCACTAATACAAAACACATTATAAAACTCAAAACTAATTTGTTTATAGACTTATAAAGTCCCATGCTTTCTTATGTTTTCATTTTTCAGTTAACACAACTTATTGTCATATTATGTTAAAAATTATTACAAAGAAAGACCATACATGGTCATGTGAGGTGAGATATAAGATTAAAGTTAACCTTGATAAAGGTTAATTGCAGTTTCTTATCAGATACATAGATAGCAAATACTCAAATTTGATAAATCACTTTTGAAAAGAGGCTTATTGTGAGTGTGGTTCTTATTTTGTTAATTCCATGGCAACACAGTATAATGCAATATTAACCTTCCTTATAAAATTAAGAGCTCACAATAATATATGTCAATAAAAACTAAAAGAATATGAAATAGACAAAATTGATTACCGGTATCCTGTTTAGAATCCTCAGATTATTTTAGCTTTTCCTGGTTTTTAATCTATTTTACAACTTTGCAATGAAAATCACATTTAATTTTAGACAATAATAAAGAATAAAGAATTAATATTTGACAAAGGAGGGAAGACCATACAAAAGAGTCAAGACAGTCTCTTCAATAAATGGTGCCAGGAAAATTGGACAGGTACATGCACAAAAATCAAACTAGATCACCAAGAACACCATGCACAAGAAGAAACTCATAATGGATAAATACTTATACATAAGTCGTGAAACCATAAAAATCCTAGAAGAAACCATAGGTAGCAACATCTCAGACATCTCTTGTAGCAATATGTTTGTGGATCATAAGATGAGGGAAACAAAGAAGAAAAGAAACAAATGGAACTACATCAAAATAATAAAGTTCCATGAAATGAAATAAAGGTTCAGCAAATGAAACCACCAAAATGGAAAGGAAGCCCACTGTATGGGAGAACATATTTGCCAATGATACATATGATAAGGGGTTAATTTCCAAAATATATAAAAAACTCATACAACTTAAATGGAAGACAAACAATTCACTTTAAAAATGGGCAAAGGAGCCGAAACCGGTTTGGCTCAGTGGATAGAGCGTCGGCCTGCGGACTGAATGGTCCCGGGTTCGATTCCGGTCAAGGGCAGGTACCGTGGCTGCCGGCACATCCCCAAACAGGGGGTGTTCAAGAGGCAGCTGATGGATGTTTCTCTCTCATGGATGTTTCTGACTTTCTACCCCTCTCCCTTCCTCTCTGTGAAAAATCAATAAAATATATTTTTTAAAAATAAAATAAAAATGGGCAAAGGAGCCGAGACCGGTTTGGCTCAGTGGATAGAGCGTCAGACTGTGGACTGAAGGATCCCAGGTTCGATTCAGGTCAAGGACATGTACCTTGGCTGCGGGCACATCCCCAGTAGGGGGCGTGCAAGAGGCAGCTGATTGATGTTTCTTCCAAAGTGGACATACAGATGGCCAAAAGACAAATAAAAAATGCTCAAAGCCCAGCTGGCATGGCTCAGTGTTGAGTGTTGATCTATGAACCAGGAGGTCACAGTTTGATTCCTGGTCAGGACACATGTCTGGATTGCACACTCTATTCCCAGTAGGGGCATGCAGGAGGGAGCCAATCAATGATTCTCTCTCATCATGAATGGTTCTATCTCTCTCCCTTTCTCTTCCTCTCTGTAATCAATAAAAATATATTTTTAAAAATGCTCAAATTCACTAATCATCAGAGAGATGCAAATTAAAATGACAATGCGTTATCACCTCACACCTGCCAGAAGGGCTACCGTTAAGAAATCAACAAAAGACAAGTGTTGGTGAGGATATTGAGAAAAGGGAACCCTAGTACACTGCTGGTGGGAATGCAGACTAGTGTAGCCATTATGGAAAACATTATGGAGCTTCCTCAAAAATTAAAAATAGATTCCAGCCCATGTAACTTACTGGTTGAGCATCAACCATGAACCTGGAGGTCATGATTATCATTCAGGGCACATGCCTGGGTTGGGGCATCCAGGAGGCAATTAATTAATTATTCCCTTTTATCATTAGTATATCTATCTTTCTCTTCTTCTCCCTTCCTCTCTGAAATCAAAAATATATTCTAAAAAAAATTAAAAATAAAACTGCCATCAGACCCAGAGATCCCACTTCTAGGAATATATATTACAAAACCTGAAATACCAATTAGAAAGAAAATATGAATTTCTATGTTCCATAGCAAAACCATTTACAATCCCTAAGATCTGGAAACAGCCCAAGTGCCATCAGCAAATAAGTAGATAAAAAAGTGGTGGTATATTTATACATGGACTACTATGCAGCTATAAAAAAAAAAGGATATCTTACTGTTTGAGACAACATGGAGGGGCCTGGGGAGTTATGCCAGTCAGATAAAAACAAGTTTCACATGACCTCACTCATATATGGAATCTAAAGAACAAAATTAACTGATGACCAAAATAGATCCAGAGACACAGAAGCAAGGAACAGACTGATGAATCTCAGAGGGAAGGCAAGGGTGGGTGGGTGGATTGGTGGATGGGTAGGTGGGAAGATATCAACCAAAGAATTTGTATGCATATATGCATAACCCAGGACCACAGACAGTAGTGTGATGCAGATCTGGGACAGGGGGTGCTGAGGGGTGGAAGGGTCAATGGGAAAAAAAGGGGGACATCTGCAATATTTTCAACATTAAAGATAAATTAAAAACAAAAACAAAAGACAAAAAGGGACTGCAGCCTGGGAACACAGAGATTCAGATAACAATCTAAATTGTGTTCAACCGAGACAAAGGGAAGGCCACCTTTTATAGGAAAAATTCCCAACAGGTTACCAATTAGGTCTGTTTTATGTAAATGTGTTATCCAAACTGTACAGATTACATGAGACAGGTCTTAGTCCTTTGGAAGAAAGACAAAGCCAAGTTTCCTTGCAGTGATTATCTCAAATGGTGCAAGCAAGGAGGGCATAGTGCAGAAAGTCAAGAGTTCAGTCTGAGGCTTCTGTGTGTGGAATACATGAGGAGCGCTGGTCAGCCAATGGCCCGCAGGTGATCTTGAAAATTCCATCTCAGCAAATCTTCCAGGTTCATATCAAATTAACCTTTCTCCTCAGGATTTCACAGAAAGTTCTGAAAAACTGATACTAATGCAAATGATTATTTAATTTTTAAAATTAATCCAATTAATTTTGACCAGGAAATATACAATTGTTCACTGCTCTTATCATTATTGGGTAAATCTGCATGCATTTGTAAAATCACTCTAATGTTTTAATTCTCTATATTTGGTGTCCTTTGAATTCTCATTTGAAGCAGCTTATACATCTTGCTGATTTTCTCCAAATTATGATGTTGAAGAAAATCTGTGAAATATATTCATTTGGTAAGTATGTCATAATTTAACCTCCCTTATCAATATATTCAACACATATTCTAAGTTCTCATCAACAATAAAAATGAAAAAAATTATATTGCATGGATAGGAGATTTTCAATATTTGTGCTTAAAAATGCTCCACTTCCGTAGCTCCTATTTAGTGTCATGGACCAAGAAGATAAAAGAGAAGGAAAATAATTTTATTTACTTATCATTTTTGAAATTCAAAACATGAAAGACCCTTCTCTGAAATGGTAGGATTTACCAGGACTGCCATTCTGAAGTTCTTTTTACTTGGCAAATTGCAATGTACTTTGTTATTATGTGTATTATTTGCATATAAGAAAGTTTAAACATATAATTTATATTCTTCCAAATTTAATCAGACAAGACACTTGGGACAAATCTGTCTTTAAATATAATAGCCTAAAGATGTTGATGGAAACAGGATCCTTTTACGGAGTCATAAGAAAAGAATTTCTGAGGACCCACGCATGAGAGGATGAGATAGCAGTGAAATCTATTGTAATAGAAATGGAAGGCTGCCCTCAGGTTCCTGGTAGACCATCACTGTCCATCCTACTGTGAAAAAAGTCCAGACTTGTTTTATCAGGTCCAAAAGTAGGGCCAATGTCTAGAAATTCTGTGCCATGCCAAAGCAGTTCAGCCTCTGTCCCTATCCAGCTAGTGTAGTCTCTTCCCAGCTTCGCTCTTGGAGCCTGCACGGGGAGCCTGGCTGCAGGCTGCAGGACTGCTAGATCCACAAAACTGCTATTGAAAAAGGGTGCTGGACACAGGAGCAAACATATATTACAGATGTAGGGGATGGGATAGACAGAGGAAGGGGAAAGGGGAATGAGAAAGAGAGCACGTCGTTAAGATTGGATTATATATACTTCTAGAGGCCTGGTGCACAAAATTTGTGCACTCAGAGGGGTCCCTCATCCCGGCCTGCATCCTTTCACAATCCAGAAGCCCTTGGGGGATGTCTGACAGATTGCTGAGGCTCACTCCCCATGGGAGTCAGACATCCTTAGCGCTGCCATGGAGGCAGAAGAGACTCCCACCACTGCCGCTGTGTTCACTAGCCATGAGCCCAGCTTCTAGTTGAGTGGCACTCCCTCTGTAGGAGCACACTGACCACCAGGGGGCAGCTCCTGCATTGAACGTTTGTCCCTTAGTTATCAGTGTGCATCATAGCAACTGGTCACTCTGCCATTCAGTCATTTTGCATATTAGCCTTTTATTATATAGGATCTTGGGCTTGGGAAGCACCAGGTGCTCTTTCAAACTAATCAATAATTTTTCCCAATTCTTCACAGGCTTCTCCTGGGTCTTCCCCCTAACCAGTTAATTTCCTAGATCTTCCATGGTTTTGTGTGCCTTATCCAATTTGATCCTTTTCCCAAGCTAGACAGATAGACCTCTATGGTTCCCCTGTTGGTTCCTACTGCTCATACCTCATCTTGGAAGCATCTCCCTTGCAAGATCTTTTCTTTTTCTGGGCATGCACCCAGCAGGATTTCCCTTATTGTCTATTCCTCCCCACCACAGTATGGGCAAGTGGACTGGTTTAACTCTGGGAAGACTGGAAAGCTGGTCCTTCCTCCCTACATGGGGGAGGGAGGGTATTAATTTGATTGGTGGGGCAATGCTACAATCCCTTGGGTTGTCTGCAGCTGTCTCCACCAGACTTAATCAGGCTTATTATCTCATTCAGCCCCTTGGTAGGTTAGGATTAATAATGTCTGACTCCCTTTGCTCCCTTTCTTTATTAATATCTAACTACCTATGATAACAAAGAGAGTAAAAGTAAAATTATGTTCACTATGTTTTTGTTCATTGCAATATACATATATCACAAAATAGGATGCATTCTTATTTCTAGTGTTTTCATTACAATTGCATTAGTATTCCTTAGATAATGAGCATTCTAATCATTTGGCTAAAAATCAAATGAAGTAACAATTTAATTGTCTGATTTCTGTGGAGTAACTGCATCTTCTGGGAAATGGATTATGACAAAGTACAAATTTATTTCTCTTCTTTCCAAAAAAAACAAGCTTCAATTAAATGTGAGCACCCCAGGTGTTTTTGATCTCCTCAATGGAAACCTTATCACTACAGCTGACACAAGAGGTGTGTCAGAATTCCAGATGCTTCATATATTTCCTCCAGAATTCAATAAAGAAAGTTAAGGAAACTATCTGCATGAGAATTGCTTTCTGCAATGGAAGGCATCCTGACACTGATTAATTGCCAATCAAAACCCATATTCACTGGAATGACAGCTATATGCAAACAGCAAAGGCCAACTGAAGAAGGCCTGGAATGACATTCCACTTACAAGAAATGTAATTTTCGGGGAATAAATGCAGCATACTGAGATAGTAAGGCATGGAGAAAAATAAACCAATATAGCCTAGAGGTATAATTTTATTTTCCTCTTTTCAAATCATTTCTCACTTCATATGTCCATAAAAATGATTTACATTTTTCTACCAATATAAGGTATTTTTATTGATCCACAGATCTTTTTCAAAACAGCCTTCAGAAATAGTTAAGATCTATTGTTTTCTCTTGGAGTGTGGAGAACAAGAATACACAGGCATGTTAAAGAGACAAAGGAGATATAGTTTCCCTTAGATTGATGTCAATCCCATATCCTTCAAAAGAACCTATAATTACAAGGACACATTATATTTTAGGTACCAAAATAACTCCAGCACATAATAAAATGCTAGAATGTTCAAAAGAGGAAATTTCCGAGGAGGGCAAAATAAGCCACTCCAAAATATGGCACTTTGGAATGAGGATATTTTAAGCTGCACACAGGTGAGAAATAGTAGACATAGAAACAACCCTATGGCCTCTCCCTTTCTGCCTAACAGTAGGGCATACATTTCCCTCTGTGAATGCATTGTAAATTTCCATTTGTGAGGATGCCCCTCTCATACCAGAAAGACTGGAGATGGCTCTCAGATGAGTCTGCATAAACAAATCTAAAAACAAAACAGAACAAAAATACATTAAAAAAAACCCCATATACCTGAGCAGTTATTTACCATGTATTCCTAGTCCTCTCACCACAATTTATATTCTTTTGTTAAAATGATATATAAGCCCCATAGCCAAATCATTTCTTTGGTTTTTTCACTTCTTTTCTGTGAATCCTAGTACGCATAAAACATATTAACATTAAATACAATTTATTACTTTTTAATTTAATCTTTATTGTTCAGTTTATTAATTACATTGTTCCCTTTTTTCCCCTATAGCTCCCCTTTACCTGGTACCGATCCCACACTCCTCCATCACCCCCCTCCACTGTCCTCTTCCATAGTTGCATGATTTTTGTCCAGTCTCTTGCTGCACTCCCCACACCCCTTTTTTCCCCAAGAATTGTCAGTCCATTCCCTCTCTATGTCCATGATTCTGTTACCTTCACCAGTTTATCCTGTTCATCAGCTTATTAATTCACTTGATTTTTAGATTCATTTGTTGATAGATGTGTGTTTTTTGTTCATAATTTACACTTTTATCTTTTTATTCTTCCTCTTCTTAAAGAATATCTTTCAGCATTTCATATAATATTGATTTGGTGGTGATGAACTTCTTTAGCTTTTTCTTAGCTGCAAAGCACTTTATCTGACCTTCAATTCTGAATGATAGCTTTGCTCGATAGAGTAATCTTGGTTGTAGATTCTTGCTGTTCATCACTTTGAATATTTCTTGCCACTCCCGTCTGGCCTGCATTGTTTCTGTTGAGAAATCCGCTGACAATCGTATGTGTGCTCCCTTATAGGTAACCAACTGTTTCTCTCTTGCTGCTTTTAATATTCTCTCTTTGTCTTTTGCTTTTGGCATTTTAATTATGATGTGGCTTGGTGTGGTCCTCTTAGGGTTCCTTTATATCGGGGTTCGGTGTGCCTCTTGGACTCCTAAGTCAACTTCTTTCACCAGGTGTTGGAAGTTTTCGGTCACTATTTCTTCAAATAGGTTTTCATTGTCTTGCTCTCTCTCTCTTTCTGGCACTGCTAATAATTCAGATGTTGGCATGCTTGTGGTTGTCCCAGAGACCCCTTAAAATATCTTCAATTTTTTGGATTCTTTTGGTTTCTTGCTTTTTCAGCTGAGTGGATTTTACCTCTTTGTATTTCAAACCTTTAACTTGGTTCTTGGGGTGCTCTAGAGTACTTTTAGGTCTTTGTATAATATTTTTTATTTCATTCAGTGTATGCTTAATTTCTGGTTGGTCCTTTTTCATGTCCTTGAGAGTCTCATTCATATCCTTGTAGGTCTTGTTCATTTCCTTGTAGGACTCATTCATTTCCACTTTTGTCTTATTCATTTCCTTTAGGTCTCGTTCAAATCCTTAAGGGTCTCGTTTATTTCCTTGTAGGTCTTGCTTATTTCCGTATAGGTCTCGACCTTTTCTAGGAGCCTCTTGAGAAGCCCTTTAACTGTGGTTTTGAATTCCATGTCCAGTCGTTTTTTTTCCTCCATTTCTTTCACATCTGATTTCTTTCCATGTCTCTGCATGGTGGCTGCTTCCCTGAGTTGGTCAATTAGCTTTGTGTGGTAGACGTCCTACAAGGGACAGTGGCTCAGCCTCCCCAGTTACCTGAGGTGGATATGGGTTGCATAGTCTTGCTGAAGTTAAGCTCAGGTTAATCGTTGTTAGCACTTGGAGGGGTTGACCTCTAGGCCAATTGTCTGTGAAGTTCAGCTGTGCTCGGGTTGGATGGGCGGAGTCTCTGGGCCAAGCAGACAGTGCCAGCTCCACCTTATGCAGCCCCAGGGTCTCTGAGAGAGAGCCGCTGCCGAGCTCCACTGGCTGCCAGAGAATTCAGCCTCTCCCCAAATGAGTCTGCACACTCAATGTCTCACCCAAGGTTGCAAAACAATGCAGTCTGACAGTTTCCCGAATGAAAGAGCAAGTCACAAGCGCTCTCTGCGCAGTCACGCAGCTGCGCTGTTCCCAAGATCACACACACTCCGCACAAGCTCACCTTCTCCACAGGCTTGCTGATCCCTGCAGCACCTGAGCTTCGGTGTGCCCTCCCACTGTCCAGTTTTTACCCCGTATGATTGTGGGTTCCCTGGACTTCACCTAGAGCTGGAGAATCAGTCCAGTGGGACATCTTTGTCTTCCCCATGCAAGAAAACTGGCCGGTTTTCAGCCACCTGCCCTATCTGCTGGCTCACACTCTCCTCCAAACCTCTGACTCCATGTGTATCTTCAACGCTGTCCACCGCCACGCCTTCAAATCACAGTGTCTTATCTTTACTTTTATTTGTGGAATTTTCACTTATCCAGCTTTCTGGTGATTCTGGATGGTGTTTATTCTTTCATTACATTGTAGTTTTGAAATTGTTGTGTATGGCAGCAAGATAGGTGTTTTACCTATGCAGCCACCTTGGTTCTCCTGACATTAAATACAATTTATATGTTTGTTTGTTTTTCCCTCCTCTTAAGCCATCTTGTGTCAAATTAGTTCATACCAGGGATAAAAGAAAAAAAAACACACACACACAACTGAAGAAGATAAAAGAATTATTTTCTTCCCTATATTTCCATGCAGCTCAATATATTTAAAATTATTTTCTATTACATTCTTTTATCAGCTCTAGGAATATATGAAAGAAAAAGTCTGCAAGTGTTGTGGTTGATTTTGGTAATGGTGGAATTGCCGAAGGGTAGTTTGGTGTGCCTGAAATGTAATACACAGAACATCAGGAATAATTATGGCAAACTCATGAGTTGGGTCATGGCAAACCTTAGGCTATGCAGTTTGATTTTAAGCAGATCTACAGAAGTTTCCAGTCTGGATCTGAACTATTCATTTGCTCAACAAATACTTGTTTATTTAACATGTATTTACTAAACACAGTGTATGTGCCTCTCACTATTAGATGCAGAAAAACAACAAAATATCAAATTATCTGCCAATTAGTAGTTTACAATAGATTGGAACTAATAAATATTTATAGAAAGGTGACAGTACTGTTTATAACAGGAAGTGCTAAAGGGACATAGAAGAGTTTGGCATTTATGTTAACAATCTGGAAATAGAGATGTCACGGAAAACTTCCAGTAATTTAAAGCATTTATTATCTATCTTCTTACCTGTATCTAAGACTTATTAGTACATGTTATTAATACGAGTTGCATGAATTTATTTTATCACACCTTGGTGAAAATTTTACCTTAAATCTGACACAATAGGTTGAAGCATAGGAATGTCAGCTGCATCACAAAATTAATCTACAATTTTGATCAAAGGGTGGAAAACTATTACCAAGGTAAGCAAGAGTTCATCTGCTCAGGCACACAGACTAAAGCAGCCAGAGTTTGCTGTGAAGAAAAGAATTGGTGATTAGGATTGGTCAGGAGAACTATGAATTCATGCTCCCAAAAACCTGGATCTCAGATGGTTGACATACAAGAGGCTTTTTACAGCAAAAAAAATCACATATCATCATGAGTTTGGATTTGTAGGTAAAACTGATTGGTCAAGAGTGAGGTAAAGGCAATAACATAATTTTATGCCTTGGCTTAGCTTTGGCTTCCCTCAGTCTGGTTTCATGGCCAGGAGATAGTTCTGTATTAGTGCTCAGGAGCTGAAATACAACTCAGGGCAAGTTGATCTTTAGCTTAAGCAAATCCAAACCTTGTGGTCATTAGTCAGGGCCTGGCCATCATTTCCCACTGCCAGCGGGAGATATTAAATGTAAGGGAAAGGCCCATTTAAGGCTCATGGAGCATGCTTTGAAGAAGCTGAATTGAGTGCCATGGCTACATGTTAAATATAAATTTTATATTAAATAGGACTCTGGATTTCAATAGGAAGGTTGTAGAACATGATGTCTGCAGGAATGTTGTCTCCTCTGTGATCTTGAACCTTCAGGCCCGCATATCACTGGGATGATGGCCCTAATGCGTTTCAGAAGATGCCACCCCAAAATATGGAAACTTGCCATGTTGAGTATTTTAAACTAAAGGAATCTGAGCAATCTGACCTTCCCCTTGCCCTTATTCTGTTACTAAACTCAAGAGGCTCACCACTTGGAGTGTTCATTCAAGAATCAGGCATGGTTGTCACAAGGTAGTTTTATTTACTTGCATCAAGTAAAAGAGACACATCCAAAATGCTGTCTTCTGGAAGGGAGGGAGGCATTGTTTATATACACTGTTAGTCAATTACATGTTGATTTCTTCTTTGTAGTTGGCTATATTTATTAGGGAGGGTTCTTGTCAAGCTCAGCTTGTTTACAGCAACATCTGCAAAACACTGTGCTACATTTTCATGTTCAGCAAGAATGCATTTAGTAAGAACTGTCCATACCTTGAGACTCTTCATCTAACAGTTGCCTAAAAACAGGTCCTAAAACCTTCCTGTGTGGAAAGGGGCATCCTTATCCCTGAACACAAAGAAACCAAGAAGACTCCTAGCAAGCCGGTTTGCTAAATTTTCCCCAGTCAACTACGCTTACTTCCCACTCTCTGTCATATTTTATAGGACTACACACTCCTCATTAAAACTAGCATAAAAAACGCTCAGGCAGGTCTAGCAGTTTCTTTGTGTCTTAATTTACTTATGGCACTCCTGTGCCACATAATGTTAAATGTGTTAAATAAATGTGTTTTAAATAAGTGTGTTAAAGAAATGTATGTGCTTTTTCCCTGTTAATCTGTCTTTGTCAATTTAATTCTCAGAACCAGCCAAGAAGCCTAAGAGGTTGAAGTAAAGTCTTTTCTTCCCTAAAGTACAATTGCTCTTGAAATAGTCAAGATTGTGTGTGTTTTCCAGAAAACCTGTGGACAGAAATGTTCTCTACCTGGAATAGTTCTTCCAGTAATCCAAAGAATCGGCAGGCTTTCCTGTAAAGTACTTATAGTGCTCATATTTCAAAAATTGTGTTGTGTACTTTGGGATTCTTTTGGTTTCTTTTTAACCACAGTTGGTCCATAACAAATATATTTCATTTATAAAAATCCAAACTCTCAAAAAATATGTGCTACTTTGTTTAAAATACCTCTCACATGCTAAATTGAATCTTTAATGCAAATAATTAAATAATGAGCAAACTCATTAAGCTATTCAATTTTGATTATTTGAGTTTGTATAATTAATTTTAGATTTTACTGTATTTTACAAGTGAAAATATAAGAAAGAGCCAACCATACATACTAATAAGAAAAAGTATCATCCCCAAGATAAAACTGAAACAAGATAGAATATAAAGCAGGATATCTGGAAATATTTCACTCAAATTATAATTTTGGCAAGGTTGTATTAAATATTTTTTTATATTTCTTTTGTACATGGAATAAAAGACTTTTTATTTTATGTAAGTCTGTTTTTCATCCCATAGATATTCAGAATGCATACATATATTCAAAGAGGAATTATAAACAAAGGTTGAAATTGTCTTTTACTATGAATAATAACACTGCAGGGAACATATTTATATACAAATTGTGGACTGCATCTCTGATTATCACCATGTCTAGAGTCATGCTGTCTGCATTACGCATAAACTTGAGAATTTAACTCTTATTTATTCACTAGAGGCCTGGTGCACAAAATTCATGCATGGGGGGGCTCTCCTCAGCCCAGCCTGGGACGCCTTGGGGGATTTCTGACTGCCGGTTGGACATCCCTCTCACAATCCAGGACCACTGGCTCCTAATTGCTCACCTGACTCCCTGCCTGATCTCCCCTACTGCCCCCCCCCCCACCGCCAGATGAGTTGCCCCTCAATGCCCCTCCTGCTGGCCTGGTCACCCCTCACTACCCCCCTGCTAGCTTGGTCTCCCCATGCAGCCTACTGGTCAGTCATTTGGTCTTCCCTCGCTAACTCCCCTGTCGGCCTGGTCACCTCACACAGCCTGTTGTTTGGTTGTTACTATGAGGGCATCATGACCAATTTGCATATTACTCTTTCATTAATATAGATTTCTAGAGAGAGAGAGGAAAGATAGAAGAGAAAGAGAGGAAGGGAGAGATCAACTTGTTGCTCTACTTATTTATTCGTTTATTAGTTGTATATTATATGGGGATTGAACCTGTGGCCTTGGTATATCAGGACTGTGCTTTAACTAACTGTACTACCCAGCCAGGGCTTCTATACATAACTCTTTGACACCACCTATCATTATGGTGTATTTTTTCAAGCAAGAGTTCTGGATAGAATGTATAAATGACTAAAAGATATGGATTACATATATTTTACTCTATTCTGCTGGTAGCAGTGGATGAGAATGGGTTTTGACAATTCTAAAGGAATTTTTCTATTTTAAAATTATTTTATAGTTGATTTGCAAATAAAATAATTTGTATTAATTTCATTTTTATGTTTGACAAACTTGATTTCTATTTCACATGTTAATGAGCTCTTTGTATTTATTTTCATGACTTTTTTCTGTTATCGTATTTATTTTACTTTTATTAATTTGCATTTGTTACAAAATATGAAACTTCGTCATATTTAAGGCCAATATTTAAACCATCTATTTTTTAAACAAGTGTATAACATAAAAACTATGCTAATATGTTTTTCTGATTGAATTTCTATATACATTGTATCTCTCTAAACATCCCAAGATTTTCACTGCCTTGGAGAAGCCAGAGTGGAGGTAAAAATGATTAAAAAGTGACTTCAAAAGGGAGAATTATTCAAGTTTTAATCTAAATTTAGATTTTTTATTTTTTAGCAAGACAGATACTATTTTGTAGCAAGAAAGGCAAGATTGTTAAGAGAGGATTTCAGACAATTTATCTTACATTTACCCTGGATTATAGGGCTCTGCATGGTGCCCAGAAAAGAAGGTAAAGAAGAAGTCTGCTCAGGGTCAGCCATGCACTTTAACAAATGAAAATTCAGGTTCCCTTGTTCAAAATTACTCAGAATATCAATCTGATAAGGGCTCAATTTCCAAAATATAGAAGGAAGTCATACTACTTAACAAATAGAAGACAAACAATCCAATTTTAGAAAATGACAAAAGGACCTAAATAGACACTTCTCCAAAGAGGACATACAGATGGCCAAGAGACATATAAAAAAATGCTCAAAATCACTAATCATAAGAGAGATAGAAATTAAAATGACAATGAGATACCACCTCACACCTGCCAGAATTGCTGCCATGAACAAACAAGAAGTGCTAACAAAGATGTCCATGTCAGTGGAAATGCCAACTGGTGCAGTCAGTTTGGAAAACAGTATGATATTTCCTCAAAAAATTAAAAACATAACTGCCATTTGACCCAGTATGTTCTAGGAAATACATCCGAAGAATCCTGATATACCAATCATAAAGACATATGCCCCCATATGTTCATAGCAGTGTTACTTACAATAGCTAAGATCTGGAAACAGCCCAAGTGCCCATCAGTAAATGAGTGAATAAAAAAATATGTGGTACATTTATACCATGGAATATTATGCTAAATAAAATAAGCCAGTAAGAGAAAGACAAGTATAACATGATCTCACTCATATGTGGAATCTAAAGAACAAAATAAACTGATGACCAAAATAGATCCAGAGAATAGATCTGTTCTCTGAAATAGACAGAGGAATTTAAGAGGGAAGGGGGAAAGGGGAGCGGGAAGAGATTAATTAAAGGATTTCTATGAATCTGTGCATAACCCATGGATATAGGCAATAGTGCAGTGAAGGCCTGGGAAGGGGTGGCAGCGGGTTGGAGGGGGTTAATGGGAGGGGAGGGGGAATGGGTGCATCTGTAACTTTCAACAATAAAGATGAATTTTTTAAAATTATTAAGGATATCAAACAATGACAAAGAGCATGAGTCCTTGCCGGTGAGCTCATTGGTTAGAGCACTGGCCTGTGCACTAAAGGGTCTCTGGTTCAATTCTAGGTCAAGGGTAAGTACCTGGGTGGCAGTCTCACTCAGTTTCACTTGTGATGGCAACAGAACTTCTGTTGACAAGGGGTGCAGAGAAGTTAGTTGAGCTGAGTTAGCAGGGCAGCTGAGACATCAGGTATATTTGCCAGAGGTAGAGGACAGGATCTCGAGGTCTCCTGTTAATTGCTAAAATGTAACAGTATTTCCCAGAGAACTGCAACTAAACCAGATAAGGTTAGCTAACTGCAAAGAAGAAATCCACATGTAATTAACCAAATTCAACTGTTGTAAGCCTCCCTCTTGGAGACAGACCTTGGGATGACATCTGTCTCCCTCCCTTACTTGTTGCAAGAAAATAAAACTACCTAATGACAAACACATCTCCTTTTTAATAGAACACCCTATGCAGTGAACCCCTTGAGTTCAGTAACAGGATCCTAAGCGAGGAGAGAGTGGAGGAGTGAGCCTGCCAAGCTGCCCTGTTTCACAGCAGCACAATGGAGGGGAAGAATTCCGCAGCTTCATTTTCTGGTGAACGTGGAAGGCTCATGAGGAAAAAAGAACAAAAAAATCTGTTTACGCGGATTTGTCTGGCACAAACAGGTACTTTACATAGCCTCTTGTCTTACAAATAAGTGGCCCATTAGAAAAGAAATCAAAATTCAATCAGGAACTTCATGATGTAGCTGTCTTCTGGATAGCAGAGAAGGTGCAAGTCCTAGGGTAGAAAGCTCTTTGCTGTGAGTAGTGTCAGATGCTAACTTTACAAACAGAACACCAAAGTCAGAGAAAGCTGTTTATTAACTTATTACAGAAAGAGTGCATCACCTTAAGAGAGAATTAGTTTCTTAGTTATACATGTAGGGTTTAATGCTTTGTCCATTGAAGTCAAAGTGTTTAACGGCTGAATCTGATTGCGAATGGACACCTTTTTTGATATAATGGTTTAGGATCTGTGGACAAAGGAAAATGAGGTTCTTAACAAAGTTATGTTGCCAGTTTTCAGGTGAGGGATCCTTTTGCCCAGCTGGACAAAATATTGCCCTGAGGAGAAGCCTGTCTACCTAAACAACCTGTCGTTCTAGAAAGAAGCTGGCTGAGCATACCTCTTTCAGAAAATTGATCTTGGGAACATTCCTGATGCAAACAAATTATTTACTGATTTATACCTTTATCTTCCTGGGGAACAATTTTCCAGAATACATAAAAGTCATGTTGGTGGAGACAGGCTTTGTTTTTCAATCCTGATAGTTTGAATTTGGGGCTACAACTTCTCTTTCTTCTCAGCAGACTCTCAAAAGTAACATCAGAAGCCGCTTCTTAGGAAGAGTAAGATTTGATCTGGGAAGATCAACACACACTCCTACAGTGCCAAAAGGTCATTAGCAAGGACAGCACTGGGCAAATTTTAAACAAAGTGTTGTCATTTCTTTCAATAACTTTGTAATTTTATTTCTCCTCACCTTCTTAGATTCCCATCTACATTTCATTTATACCATTTTCCTCATGCGCTAGATACTTGGACACCCCTTCCCTAAGGTTTCCTATAAAAAAAACTGTATAGAAGTCAATAATCCTTCTTTTAAACTGGAACTCTGGGCTACCTGTATTATTTGGGAGGTACACTGCTTTAACCATCACTTCAAAAAAATATGCACATACATACTTACTTGCCACAATTTGTCCTATGAAACAAAAAGTAGAACATGCAGAATTCATGTCTTTGGGAAGGATAAATTATTTAGTAATACAGAAGTGTACTTTTTAGAAATATTTATTAACTGTATAATGGAGTGAATACTAACTCTCTTCAATATTTTTAATTGAATTTAGAGAGAGAGAGGGAAAGAGGGAGAGAAACATGGATGTGAGAAACATGGATGTGAGAGAGAAATATTGATCATCTGCCTCCTGTACTTGTCCGAACCAGGGATGTGCCCTGCCCAAAAATTGAACCTGCAATGTTTTGGTGTTCAGGGCAATGCTCCAACCAAACTGAACCACATCAGCCAGCTGTGACTTCCAGTTTATTTATTTATTTATTTATTTATTTATTTATTTATTTATTTATTTTCTTTATTGATTAAGGTATTATATATGTGTCCTCATCACCCATTACCCTTCTAATCCCCTCCTTCCCCTGTTACCACTTATGCCCTCACCCCGCTGGTGTCTGTGTCCATTGGTTAGGCTTATATGCATGCATAAAAGTCCTTTGGTTGATCTTTTCCCCTTACTCCCGCCCTCCCCAACCATCCCTCTGAAGTTTGACAGTCAATGCTTTTCTGTCTCTGGATCTGTTTTTGTTCATCAGTTTATGGTGTTCATTGTATTTCATAAATGAGTGAGTTCATGTGATACTTATCTTTCACTGACTGGCTTATTTCACTTAGCATAATGTTCTCCAGTTGCAGCCATGCTCTAGTTTGAAGCAGAAACCTTTTTCTTCTTCTTAAAGAATATCTTTCAGCATTTCATATAATACTGATTTGATGTTGATGAACTCCTTTAGCTTCTTCTTATCTGTGAAGCTCTTTATCTGACCTTCAATTCTGAATGATAGCTTTGCTGGATAGAGTAATCTTGGTTGTAGGCTCTTGCTGTTCATCACTTTGAAAATTTCTTGCCACTCCTGTCTGGCCTGCATAGTTTCTATTGAGAAGTCAGCTGACAAGTGTATGGGTGCTCCCTTGTAGGTAATTAAGTGTTTTTCTCTTGCTGCTTTTAATATTCTCTCTTTGTCCTTTGCTCTTGGCATTTTAATTATGATGTCTCTTGGTGTGGTCTTCTTTGGATTCCTTTTGCTTGGGGTTCTGTTTGCTTCCTGGACTTGTAAGTCTATTTCTTTCACCAAGTGGGGGAAGTTTTCAGTCATTATTTCTTTAAATATGTTTTTCGTATCTTGCTCTCTCTCTTCTTCTGGCATCCCTATAATTCTGATGTTGGTACGTTTGAAGTTGTTCCAGAGGTTTCTTACACTATCCTCAAATTTTTGGATTCTTTTTTCTTTTTTCTTTTTCGGTTGAGTGTTTTTGGCCTCTTGGTATTTCAAATACCAAGATTCTTGACTTGATTCTTGCGTTTCTCTAGTCTGCTGTTGGGTTTCTGTGAAATATTTTTTATTTCAGTCAGTGTATATTTAGTTTCTAGTTTCTTTTTTCATATCCACGAGGGTCTTGCTCATCTCCTCGAGGGTCTTGTGCATATCCTCGAGGTGCTTGCTGAGCTTATTGACTTTTTCTAGGAGCCTCTCGAAATACCTTATCACTGTGGTTTTGAACTCTATATCCAGTCGTTTGATTTCCTCCATTTCTTTTGTTTGCAATATTTTTCTTTCTCTCCCCATTTTCACTGCTTCCCTGAGTTGGTTGGGTAGCTTTGTGTGCTAGGTGTCTCAACCTCCTCTGTTACCTGAGGTGTACACTCTTGGTGCACCCCTTTGTGAACTGTATATACAGCCTTGCTGCAGATAAGTCTTGTTTGTTGTTGGTATCACTGGGAGGAATTGACCTCCAGGCCAATTGACTGTGAGGATCAAATGTGTCTACTCTAGGAGACAGCCTTCAGTGTTGGACTTGCAAATTTGCCAAAGTCTCTGTGCTTGGTTTGGATGGGGCGGAGTTTCTGGGTGGGGTAGAGTTTCATAGTGGAGCCAACAGCCTTGGCTTCCAGTCAGCCCTGGCCCACGAGGTCACCGGGTCCTAGCTTCTGCAGGCAATCACTGTAGGCACCTTTGTGAGAAAGGTGCTCTCATGCTCTGCCTGCCACCAGAACTTCCAGTCCCCAATGGATCCAGAATCTCAGATTTTCGCTTGGCCCCTGAGTTCAGTGCAATCAGAACCCCTTTTTCCTTCCACTAGATGCCAGCCACGCAGTCAAGAGAACGCCCTCACTGTGAGCATCCGTGCACACCCCTGGAGTTCCGCCTCTGGCTGGAGCTCCCCTCTCCTAACAGACACAGCCAGCGACCCGTTTGTCCCCTCTGTGTGCACTCAAGCACACGCCTACAGAGGTCTGCCTCTGGCTCTTCTCCTGAGATTCTGCCTGCAATCCAGATTCTCCCCATAAGGGCTTGGTTCCCCCGGGTTTTGAGTGCAAACTGAACTGCGTTCAGGGCAGCCTGGAGCCCCTGTCTCCTTTCCGCCAGTGCACCCCTGCCAGGCTCAAAAACCCTGTCCTCTCGCATGCGTGAGTCCCCACCTTACTTGGGATTTGCAGAGGCTCTGATTATCTGTGTGCACTTCTCTGTCCCTCCAGTTTCAGATCTTCCAGTCAGCCAGCCTTCCTGTGGTTCTGGACAGTGTCCGTCTGTCCTTCAGTTCTATTCTTGTAATTGTTGTGTGGGGCAAAGCCTAGGTGTTTACCTATGCCACCATCATGGTTTTCCCCAGTTTACTTATTTATTAATTGAAGAATTTGACTAACTGGTTTCTAAATCTGCTGCCAGTTCATCTAGGATGAGCGATTCGAAGATGTGCAGCATCTCCTGTGTGAGCCTAGACAAGGGACGTATTTTCTTTCGTGCATTTGTCATTTGTTTCTGCTACCTTTAAATGGTCACTTATCACAAATGGATGCTTTATCATTGTTATTTCTGCACATCTGTTAAAAATGTCTACAATAGCATTTCATAGCAGTCCATGCATTTTCAGAACACTCTGGGAAAAATAAGAAGCCTCATTTGCCAGGAAACATTGAGAACTTTCTTTAAATAATGATTATTTGGGAACTAAGCAGACACTGGTGATTAACACTTCAGGTAAGCTACTATGGCTCTTAGCAGCATCTATCTTAGTATAAAAAACCCATTATACAGCATGTTTTCTAAAGTGGGAAGAGTTAACATCAAATACTACTGATTCTCCAGGCCGGCTCAGTGAGAATGACATTGTAGCAGCTTAAAATAGTTTTGTAAAATTGTAAGGTAAGAGATATTTATTTATTTATTTATTTTTCTTATTGTTCAGTTTATTAATTACATTGTTTCCTTTTTTGTTCCCTATAGATTCCCACCACCTGGTACCCATCCCAGCCTCTGCCCTCATCCACTCCCCACTGTCCTCTCCCATAGGTGCATGATTTTTGTCTAGTCTCTTGCTGAACCTCCCACACCCCTTTCCTCCTGAATAATTGTCAGTCCATTCCCTCTCTATGCCCATGATGCTAATATATTCACCGGTTTATCCTGTTCATCAGATTTATTTTATTTTATTTTATTATTATTTTTTAAATCTTTATTGTTCAGTTTATTAATTACATTGCTCCCTTTTGTCCCCTATAGCTCCCCTCCACCTGGTACCCATCCCACCCTCCACCTTCACCCCCCTCCACTGTCCTCTCTCATAGTTGCATGATTTTGGTCCAGTCTCTTACTGCACTTCCCACACCCCTTTTCTCCCCAAGAATTGTCAGTCCATTCCCTCTCTATGTCCATGATTCTGTTACCTTCACCAGTTTATCCTGTTTATCAGCTTATTAATTCACTTGATTTTTAGGTTCATTTGTTGATAGATATGTATTTGTTGTTCATAATTTTTATTTTTACCTTTTTATTTTTCCTCTTCTTACAGAATATCTTTCAGCATTTCATATAATATTCGTTTGGTGATGATGAATTCCTTTAGCTTTTTCTTAGCTGCGAAGCACTTTATCTGACCTTCAATTCTGAATGTTAGCTTTGCTGGGTAGAGTAATCTTGGTTGTAGATTCTTGCTATTCATCACTTTGAAAATTTCTTGCCACTCCCATCTGGCCTGCATAGTTTCTGTTGAGAAATCTGCTGACAATCCTATGGGTGCTCCCTTATAGGTAACTAACTGTTTTTCTCTTGCTGCTTTTAATATTCTCTCTTTGTCTTTTGCTCTTGGCATTTTAATTATGATGTGCCTTGGTGTGGTCCTCTTAGGGTTCCTATATATTGGGGTTTGGTGCACTTCTTGGACTCCTAAGTCAATTTCTTTCACCAGGTGTGGGAAGTTTTCGGTCACTATTTCTTCAAATAGGTTTTCATTGTCTTGCTCTCTTATTTTTCTGGCACCCCTATAATTCAGATGTTGGTATGCTTGAGGTTGTCCCAGAGGCCCCTTACTTTAATTTGGTTCTTGGGTGCTCTAGAGTACTTTTAGGTCTTTGATATTATTTTTTATTTCAGTCAGTGTATGCTTAATTTCTGGTTGGTCCTTTTTCATGTCCTTGAGAGTCTCATTCATATCCTTGTAGGACTCATTCATTTCCACATTGGTCTTGTTCATTTCCACGTTGGTCTTGTTCATTTCCTTGCAGGTCTCATTCATATCCTTGAGGGTCTCATTCATTTCCTTGTAGGTCCTACTTATTTCCTTACAGATCTTGACCTTTTCTAGGAGCCTCTTGAGAAGCCCAATAACCGTGGTTTTGAATTCCATGTCCAGTCGGTTTTTTTCCCTCCATTTCTTTCACATCTGATTTCTTTCCATGTCTCTGCATGGTGGCTGCTTCCCTGAGTTGGTCAATTAGCTTTGTGTGGTAGACGTCCTACAAGGGACAGTGGCTCAGCCTCCCCAGTTACCTGAGTTGGATATGGGTTGCACAGTCTTGCTGAAGTTAAGCTCAGGTTAATCGTTGTTAGCACTTGGAGAGGTTGACCTCCAGGCCAATTGTATGTGACATTCAGCTGTGCTCAGGTTGGATGGGCAGAGTCTCCGGATGAAGCAGACAGCATTAACTCCACCCTATGCAGTCCCAGGGGCTCTGTGCCCGGGGCAATGGCCGCCAGCACCTCTGAGAGAGAGCCACTGCCGAGCTCCACCGGCTGCCAGAGAATTCAGACTCTCCCCAAATGAGCCTGCACACCCAACGTCTCACCCAGGGTGGTAAAACAAAGCGGTCTGACGGTTTCCCAAATGAAAGAGAAAGTCACGAGTGCTCTCTGCGTGATCAGGCTGCTTCACTGTTCCCAAGTTCACACGAACTCCGCACGAACTCGCCTTCTCCACAAGCCGGCAGACCCCTGCAGCATCTGAGCTTCAGTGTGCCCTCCCACTGTCCAGTTTTCACCCCGTATGATAGTGGGTTCCCTGGACTTCCCCCAGAGCTGGAGAATCAGTCCAGTGGGACGTCTTTGTCTCCCCCATTTGAGAAAACTGACCAGTTTTCAGCTGCCTGCCCTATCTGCTGTCGTGCTCCAAACCTCTCTTCGCACGTATTTTCAATGCTGTTCACTGCCGCTCCTCCGAGTCACAGTGTCTTATCTTCACTTTTATTTGTGAAAATTTCACTCAGCCAGCTTTCCGGTGATTCTGGATGGTGTTTGTTCTTTCATTAAGTTGTCGTTTTAAAATTGCTGTGTATGACAGCAAGACAGGTGTTTTACCTATGCCGCCATCTTGGTTCTCCCCCTGTCCATCAGATTTTTAATTCACTTGATTTTTAGGTTCATTTGTTGATAGATATGTATTTGTTGTTCATAATTTTTATTTTTACCTTTTTATTTTTCCTCTTCTTACAGAATATCTTTCAGCATTTCATATAATATTCGTTTGGTGATGATGAATTCATTTAGCTTTTTCTTAGCTGCGAAGCACTTTATCTGACCTTCAATTCTGAATGATAGCTTGCTGGATAGAGTAATCTTGGTTGTAGATTCTTGCTGTTCATCACTTTGAATATTCCTTGCCACTCCCATCTGGCCTGCATAGTTTCTGTTGAGAAATCTGCTGACAATCCTATGGGTGCTCCCTTATAGGTAACTAACTGTTTTTCTCTTGCTGCTTTTAATATTCTCTCTTTGTCTTTTGCTCTTGGCATTTTAATTATGATGTGCCTTGGTGTGGTCCTCTTAGGGTTCCTATATATTGGGGTTCGGTGCGCTTCTTGTACTCCTAAGTCAATTTTTTTCACCAGGTGTGGGAAGTTTTCGGTCACTGTTTCTTAAAATGGGTTTTTATTGTCTTTTTCTGGCACTCCTATAATTCAGATGTTGGTATGCTTGAGATTGTCTCATAGCCCCTTACACTATCTTCAATTTTTTTGGAATCTTTTTGCTTCTTGCTTTTCCAGCTGAGTGGCTTTTCCTCTTTGTATTTTAAATCTTTAACTTGGTTCTTGCGGCCCTCTGGACTGCTTTTAGTACTTTGTGTAATATTTTTTATTTCAGTCAGTGTATGCTTAATTTCTAGTTGGTCCTTTTTCATAACCTTAAGGGTCTCGTTCATATCCTCGTAGGTCTCCTTCATTTCCTTGTAGGTCTCATTCATATCCTCATAGGTCTTGTTCATTTCCTCGTAGGTCTTGTTCATTTCCTTGTAGGTCTCGGCCTTTTCTAGGAGCCTCTTGAAAAGCCTTATAACCATGGTTTTGAATTCTATGTCCAGTCGTTTTTTTCCCCTCCATTTCTTTCACATCTGATTTCTTTCCATGTCTGTGCATGGTGGCTGCTTTTCTGAGTTGGTTGGTTAGCTTTGTGTGGTAGATGTCCTTTAAGGGACAGTGGCTCAACCTTCCCAGTTACCTGGGTTGGATATGGGTTGCACAGTCTTGTTGAAGTTAAACCAAGATTATTGTTGTTAGCACTAGGAGGGTTTGACCTCCAGGCCAATTGGCTATAAGGTTTAGCCATGCTCAGGTTGGATGGGTGGAGTCTCCGGGCCAAACAGGCAGAGTCAGCTCCACCCTATGCAGCCCCTGGGACTCTGTGCCAGGTGGCAATGGCTGCCAGCACTTCTGAGAGACAGCTTCTGCTGAGCTCCCCCTGCTGCTGGACAATTCAGCCTCTCCCCAAATGAGTCTGCACACCCAACGTTTCACCCAGGGTCGTAAAACAATGCAGTCTGGTGGTTTTCCAAATGAGAGAGTAAGTCACGAGTCCTTTCTGCGTCGTCACAGCTGTGCTGTTCCCATGTTCAGGCACACTCTGCACAAGCTCGCCATCTCCACAAGTTTCCAGACCTTTGCAGCACCCGAGTTTCAGCATGCCTCCCCATTGTCCACTTTTTACCCCGTATGATTGTGGTTTCCCTGGACTTCTCCCGGAGCTGGGGAATTAGTGCAGTGGTACGTATTTGTCTCCCCCATTCAAGAAAACCGGCCATGTTTTCAGCCACCCGCCCTATCTGCTGGCGTGCATGCATGGCTCCAAACCTCTCTCTGTGCATATCTTCAATGCTGTCCTCTGCCGCTCCTCTGAGTCACAGTGTCCTATCTTCACTTTTATTTGTGGAATTTTCACTCAGCCAGCTTTCTGGTGACTGTGGATGATGTTTGTTCTTTCGTTAAGTTGTAGTTTTGAAATTGCTGTGTATAGCAGCAAGATAGGTGTTTACCTATGCCGCCATCTTGGTTCCTCTCAGGTAAGATATATTTAAATGGAAAAATAGACCTACTGTCATCATCATATAAATCTGCAATATTCAACCTGTGTGCCACAATAATTTTTAAAACATGCAATACCTAACTGTTTTGTAAAAACACACACAAAATGACAATCGTCAACAAAGCAATAGCTGTTTGTTACAAATGAATCAAAATTACATCTTTTTTTTTTTGGTTGGTTATTTTAGAAAAATATATATTTTTTGGTTAGTCGCAGAATTTTAGTAATTAGTTTCCATGTGTTATGAGATGAAAAAGGTTCAAAATTGCTGTTATAAATGATTATCGTAAATATAATAAAACAAATGTTTCAAACAGAAGCAGAATTAAGCTTTCTGTCTTTATTCTTCCACAACCAGATTTCAAACCAGGAACAAAATAAATGGGAGGGATGGGAGGAGAGTTTATCACTACCCACTTCTTTGTACTTCCTGGCCATCTTTTGTGTTCTCTTGTTTATGTTGTCTCTCTTTATGTTTAGAGAAAAGGGCTGGCTAGAACTAAACTCCCTGTGTTATTTAAGGAATATGAACTTGTAACGGCATATAGACTAGAAGTCTACACATATAATGTATGCTGGACTAATTCATAAAAAAAGTGAGTTTCTTGCTCTGGGTATCTAAATGAAACTCTCACACTCTCTACCTTTAGACCTTCTCACTGCTGCTGCCTAACCCACAATAAGGGAGAGTTAATGATCAATGCTGTTGTGACAAGCATACCCATCAAACTATTTCACGTCTGCTCTTTGAGCCAGCTCTGCTCCCGGTAACCACAAACACTTCCAGGTGTGGCCCACGTTAGTGCTGATTCTGCTTTTTTGTAGCAATAATCTCCTTCAGTCATTTTCTTCTTTAATTCTTCAACTGTTTTTGGACTTCTAAGGATTCTCAGAGTTTATGGGTCAATGAGCTTCCTCCTTGAATTTTTTGCTGTGATTTTGGATTTATTGTCTTTAAAATATATTTAGAAGGATCAGGGACATAAGGGAGACAGGCTTTAATATATGTTCAACTCACCATCTTGCATATCTACCTAATCAGTGTAAGGTAGATATAAAGTGAAAGTAAGAATGAGGTTCAAAGCAAGCTAAAAAACAGTCACACAAAAACATTAGTATCATAAACAGAACTCATGTGTCAAGACAAGGTGTTTAGAAGTCAGGACTAAAGGCAAAGTACTGTAATGGGTCAGATGTTTTTATCTGGCTCACCACACCTCAAATCATGACTTCACCCAAATGAGGAATGCTTTTAGTCAAACCACCTTAAATAAAATAATAAGATAAAATAATTTCATAAATAAGGAACAGTTATTTCATAAATAATGTTGTGTTTAAACTGCAAAGTGTCCTCTTGCTTTCTGGTTATCCATGGCTGAAAGAAGAAAGAGAAGAAGAGAAGGTAAGTTTTCCTTTGTTATTTAGTTGGAACTGGGTGGGCTGATCATTCTATGTTTGCAAATCCTGTGCAATCAAACTGAGTCATCTATATGTATTCCCATTAGCATGTAATGTGAGTTTGGAATCACTCTTGAATTCCTCTGAAGTGTGAGGAGAAAAAGAGAAGGTGACAGCTCCAGGGCCAGTGCCACAGAGCAGCAGGTGGAGCCAGACTGGGGATGGCCCTCTTACTGCCACAGCCTTTGTGGCCTCAAGCAAAATGCTGAGGTTATTGAGAGGAAGAGTCAATTGGTCAGCTGGGGCTCCATCAGGGAAATGTATTGTCTAAAAGTGTGGGCTGGATCACTATAGTGGCTTAGAGAAAGTTGCCCCCAAGGCAGAGCACATCCCCAGGGAGCTTCCACCCAAGCCCAGACTCTGACAGAACTCCCATTGCCCTCTGATCTGCAGTACTTACCATTGCCACCACTGTGCCAAAGGTATCACTGTCAGTCATAGGTATCACCTGAGACAAGATAAGCAAACCAGTGGCAACAGCATTAGTGAAGGTATGCAGAGGCCACCAGAAATGTGAAACAACCCAGAAATGGAAGAGGAGAGAGACAAGGGGAAAAATTTAAATGAGAATGAAACTGGACTACAGATTGGAATTGAATGAGAAAACAATCACTGTACTGTACAGAAATTAAACCTAGAAATTACTAAAGTAAATTGACCACAATAGGCAAGCAAGGAGCTCTAAGAGTTTAAGAGAGGAAAAAATAAATACTGTTTCTTTCATAACCATGTTTGTATTAGATACCTATACCTTTGCGTTACTTAGTAGATGACAAACTGAAATTTTAGTTTGGCTGCTTGCATCATTATACCCAACATTCAATGTATGATAATTTTTACAAATATAAGAATACAGTGAGAAAGTCCACATCTGCCAGATTTTAGTTTGAAGTGTTTGGAGGTTTTTATGTGTCCTAATGCACAGTAGTGTGTGAGAATCATGGACCATAAACTAAACAATGACAACCACAGAGCCACTATAACTGGGGGATAATTCTATTTGTATTAACCATGAGCAAATCCAGCATTTACTGAGAAGAGATGATTCTAGTGGAAGAGAAAGAAAGAAGGGTAATTTCGGAATTAGAACAAAGCAGTAGATAGATAAAAGGTGAAGTCTCGGCTTCCTGAAGATCGACAGCTCATGCCTATTTTGAAAATTAATAACCCAGAGCTCCATTTTTCATTGTGCCTCAGAATGCTGTTTTGTTAAATTATAAAACTGTCAACAAAACGATTCTCTTTTCAGCTGGTGCCAATAACCTGTAAGAGTGGAATTTCTATTACCATATGTGGTAGGCCTTCTTACATTAGTAGAAATGCATATGTCTACTTTGCATAAATTGACCCATACTGTTTTAGTGCATTAAAACACACATAACCCAAAAATTATCATTTTAAAGTGTTCAATTTAGTACCATCTAATAAATTTACAATGTATACAACCGTCACCACTATCTAGTTTCAGAACTTTTTTTAATCATTGCAAAGGAAACCTCCATACCCATTAAGCAATTATTCCCAAACCTCCATACCCATTAAGCAATTATTCCCCATCCCCCCTCCTCCATCCCATGACTACTAATCTACTTACTGTCCTAATGAATTTGTCTATTCAGACATTTAATAGAACTGTACATTACAGGGGTGGGAAAACGTAGGTTTACAGTTCTCAGTACACCAAACAGTTTATTCTTGAATTATTTATTACTAGTAACCTGGTGCATGAAATTCATGCATGGTGGGGGGTTCCCTCAGCCCAGCCTGCACCTTCTCACAGACTGGGAACCCTCAGAAGATGTCCTACTGACAGCTGAGGCCCACTCCCCATCATCTGGCCATCCTCTGTGGGAGGTGACTGGGCTGATCAAGAGAAGGCGCCAGCCCCATTACCCTGCTGCTGCAGCCACTGCCAGCCACTGCAGCCACCAAGGTATTTTCAATCAACACAGACTCTAGTCCCTTCACTGCGAAAAAATGACAACTTTCTTTAGGCATTTTCAAGATGTGTCTTTCATAGGATATGACATTTCTTTCTTTTTCTTAATCCTCACCTGAGGATACGTTTCCATTGATTTTCAGAGAGTGTGGAAGAGAGAGGGAGAGACAGAGAGAAACATCAATGTGAGAGGAACACTTTGAATGGTTGCTTCCTGCATGAGCCCTGACCTGGGCCCCAGCCAGGGAGGAGCCTGTATCCTAGGTACATGCTCTTGATCAGAATCAAACTTGGACCTGTGGTCAACAGGCTGAGGCTCTATCCACTGAGCCAAACCAGCGAGGGTAAAATATGACATTTCTTAGTCCCTCCAGCAGCAGACCTTTGTTTTTTCCTCCAAACCCAAGTTACCAATAACATTTCAAGTGGCAGTGTACAGGAGCTTAGCCAATGAGCAGTCAGAAAAGGTGTTTATGCTGGAATTGGTTTGGCTCAGTGAATAGACTGTGGACCTGCAGACTTGATTTGATTCCTGTTAAGGGCATATACCTTGGTTGGTGGCACATCCCCAGTGTGGAGTGTACAGGAGGCAGCTAATTGATGTTTCTCTCATTGATATTTCCAACTGTCTATCCCTCTCCCATCATCTCTGTAAAAATATCAATAAAATATATTTATTTTTTAAAATGGTGTTTCCTCTGCAGCTCATGTGGCCCTTGCGTTGTAATCCACTGGGCTAGGGGCATGTCCCTGCCATCTGGTGGAGGCCACTAGGATCTCCACATGCACCAGAGGTCAGCAGCCAGCTCCTTTTCATGGGTGCCAGGCTGGGGGCATGGACCCAAACCACCACTTGGCACAGAACACATACAAGTGGCTGGGGGTGGGGCAGGAACTCCCCATGTCACAACGTGGGGGTGTTCCTGCCCCACCTCCAGCCTCTTGGCCGCTGCTTGGCTGCTATACCCATAGTTCTGCAGTGGCTGGGGTGTTCTGGGACCCCTGCCACTCATGGCCTAAGTGCCAGCCTACAGGCTAGGAGCAGCCTGAGTCCCTAGTATGTTCCTGGGACCCAGGCCACTTGGCACCTATATATGCAAATTAACTGCCATCTTTGTTGGGTTTATTTGCATTCTGCTCCTGATTGGCTGGTGGGCGTGGCTTGTGGGTGTAGTAGGGGTATGGTCAATTTGCATATTACTCTTTTATTAGATAGGATTGTAATATTTTCCACATAAGTAACTACAAATCTATGCTTGTGCACCCCTGTATATGGCCTTTTGTGATTGACTTCTTTTACTTAGCATATTACTCAGGTTCATCCATGTTGTAACATGTATTAGTACTTTATTTCCTGTTCATGTGATTATTATCCATGTCTTTATCTTCTATGGAGAAGTGCCTATTCAACTCCTTTGCCCTTGTTTTCCATTGGATTGCTTGCATTTTTGTTGTTGAGTCACAAAATTTTGAAAATGAGACTAAAATTTAGATCATCTTCACAAACACTGTAGTCTTTTTGTCTGTTTTGTTTTTTTTATTTTTTATTTTATTCTTTTATAATCAATTTTTTATTGTTTAAAGTATTACAAATAGTAGTACATATGTCTCCTTTTTCCCCCCAATTGATTTCCCCTGATCTCCCCTACCCCCAGTACATGCTCTCACCTGCCCTCCCCACCCAGTGTCTTGTATCCATTGATTATGCTTATATGCATGTGTACAAGTCCTTTGGTTGATCTCTCACAGTTTCCCTATCCCCAAACTCCCCTGCCTTCCCACTGTAGTTTGACAGTCTGTTCAATGCTTCTTACAAATGAGGAAACTGAGACAATGGGAAGTTATAAGACATGACCAAATTCACCCAGTTATTACTGATGTGAGACTCACAGGCAGTGTCCTGCCCCCATGTGTTGACACTGTCCTAGCCACATTCTTCTGTATGCTACACAGACATAAGAGGTTTACTCATAGCTGGAAGGGTTGAAGGACAAGGCTTAATATTGAAAGAATGTTGACTATCTTAAATATTTAGAAATATAAACACTTTTTCATTTTAAAATAAGGGTAAGAATTAAAAGTATACATATAAAACACAACATCCAGGAGAACCAAGATGGCGGCATAGGTAAAAAACCTATCTTGCCGTCATACTCAGCAATTTTAATACTACAACTTAACGAAAGAACAAACCCCTTCCAGAATCACCAGAAAGCTGGCCGAGTGAAAATTCCACAAATAAAAGTGAAAATAAGACACTGTGACTTGGAGGAGCGGTGGTGGGCAGTGTTGAAAGATTCCTGTGGAGAGAGGTTTGGAGCGTGCGCCAGCTGAGAGGGCGGGCAGCTGAAAATCGGCCAGTTTTCTCAAATGGGGAGACAAAGACGTCCCACTGGACTGATTCTCCAGCTCTGGGTGAAGTCCAGGGAACCAACCCACTATCGTACGGGGTGAAAACTGGACAGCGGAAGGGCACACTGAAGCTCGGGTGCTGCCGGGTGTGCCGGCCTGTGGAGAAGGCAGCTTGCGCGATCAGCTCAGCTGCGTGACCACCCAGAGAGTGCTCTGCAACTCACTCTCTCATTCGGAAAACCGTCAGACTGCTTTGTTTTACAACCCTGGGTGAGACATTGGG
Organism: Antrozous pallidus; assembly: GCA_027563665.1. NCBI lineage: Eukaryota > Metazoa > Chordata > Mammalia > Chiroptera > Vespertilionidae > Antrozous > Antrozous pallidus. Next base: position 77,655,730 of record CM050508.1, read on the forward strand.
CGTGCAGACTCATTTGGGGAGAGTCTGAATTCCCCGGCAGCCAGTGGAGCTCAGCAGCAGCTCTCTCTCAGAGCCAGCACAGAGTCCCTGGGGCTGCATAGGGCAGAGCTAACGCTGTCTGCTTGGCCCTGAGACTCCGCCCATCCAACCTGAGCACAGCTGAGCTTCACAGACAATTGGCCTGGAGGTCAACCCCTCCAAGTGCTAACAATGATTAACCTGAGCTTAACTTCAGCAAGACTGTGCAACCCATATCTACCTTAGGTAACTGGGGAGGCTGAGCCACTGTCCCTAGTAGGAAGTCTACCACACAAAGCTAATTGACTAACTCAGGGATTCAGCCGCCATGCAGAGACATGGAAAGAAATCAGGTGTGAAAGAAATGGAGGGAAAAAAATGACTGGACATGGAATTCAAAACCACGGTTATAGGGCTTTTCAAGAGGCTCCAACAAAAGGTCGAGGCCTATAAGGAAATAAGCAAGACCACAAAGGAAATTATCAAGACCAACATGGAAATGAATGAGTCCTACAAGGAAATGAAGGAGACCCTCAAGGATATAAAGGAGACTCTCAAGGATATGAAAAAGGACCAACCAGAAATTAAGCATACACTGACTGAAACAAAATATATTATACAAAGACCTAAAAGTGCTCTGGAGCACTCCAAGAACCAAGTTAAAGATTTGAAATACAAAGAAGTAAAATCCATATGCTGAAAAAGCAAGAATCCAAAAAATAGTGTAAGGGGCCTCTGGGACAACCTCAAGCATACCAATATCCGAATTATAGGGGTGCCAGAAAAAGAAAGAGAGCAAGACAATGAAAACCTATTTGAAGAAATAGTGACCGAAAACTTTCCACACCTGGTGAAAGAAATTGACTTAGGAGTACAAGAAGCACACCGAACCCCAATATATAGGAACCCTAAGAGGACCACACCAAGGCACATCATAATTAAAATTCCAAGAGCAAAAGACAAACAGAGAATATTAAAAGCAGCAAGAGGAAAACAGTTGGTTACCTCTAAGGGAGCACGCATACGATTGTCAGCAGATTTCTCAACAGAAACTATGCAGGCCAGACAGGAGTGGCAAGAAATATTCAAAGTGATGAATAGCAAGAATCTACAACCAAGATTACTCTATCCAGCAAAGCTATAATGCAGAATTGAAGGTCAGATGAAGTGCTTCGCAGATAAGAAAAAGCTAAAGGGGTTCATCACCACCAAACCAATATTATATGAAATGCTGAAAGATATTCTTTAAGAAGAGGAAGAAGAAAAAGATAAAAGTGTAAATTAGGATCAACAAATACACATCTATCAACAAATGAATCTAAAAATCAAGTGAATTAATAAGCTGATGAACAGGATAAACTGGTGAAGGTAACAGAATCATGGACATAGAGAGGGAATGGACTGACAACTCTTGGGGAGAAAGGGGGTGTGGGAAGTGCAGCAAGAGACTGGACAAAAATCATGCAACTGTGGGAGAGGACAATGGAGGGGGGTGAGGGTGGAGGGTCGGATGGGTACCAGATGGAGGGGAACTATAGGGCGAAAAAAAAAGGGAACAATGTAATTAATAAACTAAACAATAAAGATAAAAAAAGTTAAAAAAAAAAACAGTGAGAGCAAAATACAAAAAAAATAACATCCAGATTCACCAAGTAAGTAAAATATGTAGTTTCTGTGTCATTTTGTGTTGAAGACAATTATCCAAAAATATGCAAATCATAATTGGGTTTTAGTGATTCCAACCTAAATACAAAGTTTAAAATATCTATCAGACAACATCAATTAAACTGGAGATCAATTTAGGCTACAACATATGTAAGATAGCCTTCTCACTTTTAAGATGCCCTCAAGCCTTTTGTTTGATTTATATTTAAATCTCAATGTGTTATAAAGCATAAAAGAAAGGCACAACATAAATGAAAAGATTGAATTCACTGTTTAAAAACTGGTTGGTACTTCTCTGGAGACTAGACTTCTTTGGGCAATGTAGTTAGTAAGCAGAGTGCAGGGAGGCCAGGCCTGTCCTTCTGCGGGCTCTAACCCAACTTTGCAGTTCAGGGTCAGTCAGAGTGTCCAGGGAACATCAGAAACAATGAGGCCAAAGGTCGAAAGCCACTGAAATGGGAGATAAAAGACGGAGCTAATTGGATGCTTACAAGGTCCTGAAACCAAACCATGAAAGCACTCAGCTGTTTCAGACACACAAACAGAACAGAGCATGACCTTTGAGCAGGGGAGAGAAGGAAGGCACCAACATTAAAATTTCTCCAAGGTCAGGGATTATCGATGAAGGACGATTGATAAAAACACAACAGGAATAAACTGTTTAGTCCCTTGTGACCTGTGCTGTGTATTTGCCCTGCTATTCTTTCCTGTACAAGAGAGAACATCCTTTATCTTCAGCCATGTTTTCTCTCAGTCTCAGTGTTTCATAACTTTAACATGATCCAAATTTGTTGAGAAAGTCTTAATAATTATTAGCAGCTATTCTTCATCTTGGAGTTTTTAATAAAATTCTTCCTATAGATAATGCAGGTCATTAGTTTTAAACAATAGGCTATATTTCCTAAATATAAAATATGTTTCATTTTGATAACTGTCAATATGAAAACAAATCCAGGCATTTGTTGCAGAAATTAAAATATGAACACATTTCTTTTGCTATGGAGAGTGGTATAACTCACGCATATATTTTCTATGCTATCTTCTTGGGCATTCTTTTATTTGCAGCTTTAAGTAGTTGTCTTATGTCCAATTTATAGGATTAACTCGAATTCGCAGATGTTATTATGTGAATATCCCTGCCACCTTACCAATTTGCCAGCTAAATTGTGGTATACATAGAGAGTTATATAGAATATGCAATGCTTGGAGTAAGGTTCGCAAGATGTGACAGTCTTCGCTCTTCAAAAAAAATGTCACAGACATAGCATGTTGTATACTCTAATACAATCTTTTATATTCCTTGCTGAATAAAAATGCAATTTATTCAAATATGCAGTTTTCAAATAAGATAACTCTTGCCTGGCTGACATGGCTCAGTGGTAGAGTGTCAACCTACAAACCAGGAGGTCATGGTTTTATTCCCAGTCTGGGCACATGCTCTGGTTCGGTGCTCAATCCCCAGTGGGGGGCATGCAGGAGGCAGCCAGTCCATGATTCTCTCTTATCATTGATGTTTCTGTCTCTCTCTCTTTCCCTCTCCCTGCCTCTCTGAAATCAATAAAAATTATTTAAAAATTATATTAAAAAAGGGAAAAAGTAAATCCCGATTGTTCTAAAGTTTAGTTCTGTTTAATAGATGTTTCTGTGACAACAGGAATGCTCCATTCGAATATACAGGATGGAGTAAAAGTAGGTTTACAGTTGTTCCTATGGAAAATAATACAATAGTTAATAAACAACAATACCAGAATAAACTCTGTATTCCATGTAATCACAATTGTGAACCTACTTTTGTCAACACCCCGTAGTAGCTATTAGCCTCATGGTGTTATTGAGTACCAAAAATGTGACTGGTAAGATAACAAAACTGAATTTTTAATTTTACTTAATATGATTTTAAGTTAAATATATGCCCGTGGCTACTGGCTATTGTATTGGATAACTCAGCACAACTCACCATGGCAGTTTCATTGACATTGCCAGTGACTGGATTCACTTCAGGCATGTGACACAATGTTTGCCAACAGGTGGGAAAAGAATGTTGCTGGCAAAACAACGGTTTCTTGTCCATCAGACAATGTCCTACACCGCATTGTTGTATGGAACTCTGACAGTAAGCTTATTGCACCGTGAATAATAACATGGTAGAGCAAAACTGCTTCAACATTTCTTAGATTTCTGTAAATGAGGTCATGAATTTTCATATTGCTTAAGCCATTTTGATTTGTGTGCCCTGTTATTTGAAGAGAAAAACATCATAACTAATATAAGCATCTTTCAGATTATTTGATAAAATTGTCAGAATTATTTTTTAAACTTTGGTATTAGAATGAGTTATTGTTTGAATTTTAATAAAGATGATTTTTTGTATATATTGTATATTTTGATATGGTAAAAGTAGAATACTTGCCAGGGATCATTTAGTTGGTTGAAGCATTGTCCCATAGACCAAAAGGTGGCAGGTTTGATTTCCAGTCAGGTCACATACCCAGGTTTTGGGTTCAATCCCCAGTTTGGGCATGTGGACGAGGCAGCCCATCAATGCCTCTCTCTCTCTTTCTCTCTTTCTCCCCTTCCTTCTATCCTCCCTCTCTCTACCTTGCCTTCTCTCTCCTCTCTCTAAAAAATTAGTTTAAAAAAGAGTAAGTGCTTATGTAGAAACAAGAATAATAGTGAAGATCATAGTTTTAAAGTTTTCATATTTGTTGTCCAAATAGAAATTCATCTTAAAATCTTATGAATAGGCAACACATTTATAATGAAACATACATGCTTTTGGAGATGAATAAATTGAAATTAGGAGAGATTAATGAGATCAGACAGTTTAAGTAGTTGGGATATATTTCAATTTTGGGTCATTTTTTTAATCAACAAATACTCATTTTAAATATTTTTATTTATTTCAAAGTGTAAGGGAGAGGGAGAGAGAGTAAATACATCAATGATGAGAGAGAATCATTGATCAGCTGCCTCCTGTGCATCCCACACTGGGGATCAAGCCTGCAACCTGGCATATGCTCTGACTGGGAAGAACCATGATCTTCTGCTTCATATGCTCAACTACTGAGCAATACTGGCCATGCCAAAAATATGAATTTTAATTACATTGGTTGTCTTTGTAGTTATCCTTTGCATAAGTGAACTCCAAATAGAATGTAAAACAGGCTATTTCAATACTTGTATATATGGTGATCTAGTTGCTTTTGCCTCCAATATATCTCTAGTTACATGAAATGCCAATATCTTTTTGAATCAAATAGGTAGGGTGGAAAACGTCACATTGAAGTAAAGGATAATATCTTCTTTAATTAGTATAACTTATGTATAATAGAAAGCTACCATATGGAAGATTCACAAACTATAGGGTGCAAATATTAAACCAAATGTCTTGAAATATTTAGAGCCATAAATGGTAACCAATGTTTGTATTAGTTTTGGTGCAGCATTTTTATCACCTGGCCTAATTAACTTGCTATTTTTCAATATATTTGATAATATGAAAACTTATGTGTGAATTTTAATAATCTCTCACCTATTTTCCTATAAGTTTCCTCTGTTTTAGTAACAATAGGAACTCAAATTTTTTGGCAGCTCAGGTTTGTTCCAATCTGACAGAAAAATATGTTTGGGTTGGGAGGTAGGTCGCACTTGAGACAGAAATGTTGTCAGATGCTTTTTGACCAGGTTCAAAGAAGCTTCACTGCATGGTAAAACTAGCACTACAAATTAAATCCTGAGCTATGGAAAGACACATTATGTCATGCGGTCTGATGACAAAAGTGGTAAAAAAAAATGGGTTATAGATTATTTAAGTAACAGAATGGGAGCTTTTCAGATTATAAATTTATGTTAATATTTTAAATTAAACCTTATCTTTATTATTACAACAAAGGTCTGAACTGTGCTGGTCCACTAATGGGGGGATTTTTCCCATCTTGTAAACAGTTGACATAGAATTACCGTATGGAAAAATACAGTATTGTAAATATATTTTCTTCTTCGTATGATTTTCTTAATAAGACCTTCTTTTCTCTAGTTTATTTATTGCAGGAATATAATTTATAATACATGTAACATACAAAATATGTGTTAATTGACTGTTTATTATATTGGTAAGGTTATCAGTAGTTTAGATGGGAGTCCTATGGCAAGAGGAGCACATTATCAAAATGCTGTGCCTACCTTGATAGACTAAATAAGGGGAAAATAAGAATGAATATATATATATATATATATATATATATATATATATATATACACACATATACATACACACACACACACACTAGGGGCCCAGTGCACAAAATTCATGCACTGGGGGTGGGTGACCCCTCAGCCCAGCCTGCCCCCTCATACATACTGGGAGCCCTCAGGGGATGTCCTACTGAACATTCGCGCCCCCAGCCTGCCCAAGACCTAAAACCTCTGGCCTAGGCTTTAGGCCTTGGACACCCAGCCAAGCCCTGCAACGGCCAATGGCTGGCTCTGCCTCGACCCTGCCACCCCCAGCCCTGGCCGCCTCAGCTCCACCCTGGCCATCATGGCCGCGCCCCAACCCCCAGCCCTGGCTGCCTTGGCCCTCCTCCTCCCATAGCCCTGGTCATCTTGACCCTGCCCCCCACAACCCTGACCACCTTGGCCCCACCCCCTATGGCCCTGACCATCTCAGCCCCACCCCCCAGCCCTGGCCACCTTGGCCCTGAACCCCTAGTACTGGCTGCCTCAGACCCACCCCCTTTGGCCCAGGCTGCAAGCTCGCTGGCTGGTTCTGCCCCAGCTCCTGATTGGCTGATCAGTGTGGCTTGTGGGCGTGGCTTGATTGGAGGTATGGTCAATTTGCATATTGCTCTTTTATTAGATAGGATACACACACACACAAACACATACATACTAGAGGCTCTGTGCACAGATTCATGTACAGGTGGGGTCCCTCGGCCTGGCCTGTGGGAATCCAACCAAAATTGGCTCTCCAACATCCTCTGAGGGCTCTGGGATTGAAAAAAAAAGGCAGTTCTCAGGTGTTGCACCTTGGAATCAGGCTCCCTTATTTCTGGTTCTGGGTGTGTCACCCCAAATCAGAGCTGCCAGGTCACCTCAGCTTGGCAGCTCCTGCATTGAGTATCTGCTCCCTGGTGGGCAGAGCATGTCATAGGCATCGGTCACATGGTCGAACGGTCAGCCGGTTGCTTAGCCTTTTATATATATACTAGAGGCCTGGTGTATGAAATTCGTGCATGGGGGGTGTGCCCGTAAGCCCAGCCTGCAGCCTCTCCAATATGGGACTTCTCAAGGGCAGTCATCCCTCTCACAATCCAGGACTGCTGGCTCCCAACTGCTTGTCTGCCTGCCTTCTTGATTATTCCTAACTGCTTCTGCCTGCCATTCTGATCACCCCCTAATCATTCCCCTGCCAGCCTGATTGCCCCTAACTGCCCTCCCCTTCAGGCTTGGTCACCCTTAACTGCCCTCCCCTGCAGGCATGGTCGGTCCCCACTGCCAACTGCTCTCCCCTGCAGGCTTGGGTTACCCCAATTACCCTTCCATGCAGGCCCGGTCACCCCCAACTTTCCACCTCTGCCAGCCTGGTCAACACTAATGGCCTTCCCTTGCAGGCTTAATCACCCCCAACTGCCCTCCCTTGTAGGCCTGGTCCCTCCCAACTGCCCTCCCCTGTTAGCCATCTTGTCATGGCCATCTTGTGTCCATATGGGGGCTGCCATCTTGTGTGTTGAAGTAATGGTCAATTTGCATATTACTTTTTTTATTAGATAGGATAAAGTCCTGGTACACGGGTGTGGGCCAGCTGGTTTACCCTGAAGGGTGTCCTGGATCAGGGTAGGGTTCCCTTAGGACATGGGGCTGCCTGGGTGAGGGGCCTGTGATGGTTTGTAGGCCAGCCATGTCCCCTGGTGACCCAAGCAGAGGCCTTGGTATCTGGGGTTTATTTATCTTCTGTAATTGAAACTTTGTAGCCTTGAGCGGAGCCAAGCCTCCTACTCACTTCGTGGCTGCAGCCATTTTTGTTGGGATTTATTTATCTTCTTTAATTGGAACTTTGTAGCTTTTAGCAGAGGCCTGGACTGGTCAGGGTGTGCAAGAAGTTTGGCTTCCTCCATTGCCAGGGAAACCCAAGCCTCCTGCTCGCTCAATGACTGTAGCCATCTTGTTTGGATTAATTTTCATTCTTGCTCCTGTTCAGCTGGTGGGCATGGCTTATGGGTGTAGGGCAGGTCTGGTCAATTTACATATTATTCTTTTATTATATGGGATTTCCAGGGAAACCCAAGCCTCCTGCTCACTCATTGGCTGCAGCCATCTTGTTTGGGTTAATTTTCATACTTATTCCTGATCGGCTGGTGGGCATGGCTTGTGGGTATAGGGGAGGTGGTGTCAATTTACATATTACTCATATATATATATATATATATATATATATATATATATATATATATAATATATATCCTATATATCCTTGGGGAGGGGGTGTCCCTCAGCTCGGCCTGTGCCCTCTTGCAGTCTGGGAACCCTTGGGGGATGTCCCACTGATGGAGATGTCCCATCAGTTGGACATCCTTAGGGCTGCTGCAGGGGTGGGAGAGGCTCCTGCCACTGTCCCTGCACTCACTGTGAGTCATGAGCCCGGCTTCTGGGTAAGCAGTGCTCTCCTTGTGGGAGCACACTGACCACCAGGGACAGCTCCTGTGTTGAGTGGGATTGGGCCGAAATGGGCTCTCTAACATCCCCTGAGGAGTCCGGGATTATGACTAGGCACAGGAAAAACTGAGGTGCATGATCGCCAGGCTGGGGAGCGATGCAGAAGGTTGGCCAGCTGGGGAAGGACCACAGGAGGGATTCAGGGCATGTCCAACCCATCTCTCTCAGTTCCAATTGGCCGGACTCCAGCAGCAAGCTAACCTACCGATCCGAATGTCTGCCCCCTGGTGGTCAGGGCATGTCATGGCAAGAAGTTGAGTGGTCTTAGCATATTACTCTTTGATTGGTTGAATGGCCTACCAGATGACTGGACACTTAGCATATTAGACTTTTACTAATAGGACATATAAATATATCTAAATTTATGAAAACATATTTAATAATTTTGCTCTGAAAATTATAGTAGGTCCAATGACAATTCAGGATTTTCTTATTGAAGATTGGGACTTAGGGTTCAGATCTTGTATTATTTGGCAGAAGCATAAATTAATATCTTTCTACTGGGAGAACACTAATGATTTTTTTTTCATGGTTTGATTTTCATATTCATTGTATAAAGTGAGATTTCATTTGTGGTTTCATTCAAATCCCTCAGGAGGCCATGTGGTATAAAGAATAAATGTTTGGACTCTGAAGTTTGACAAGTTCCTGTATTTTTAAGCCCTTATATTCACTATTAAATATAGCTTATCTCCAAATTAGTTATATATGGAATCTCTAAATAATCATTATAATAGTGATGATCTATTAAACAATAGTCTAGGTACTTTATAGTATCTCATCTATCCTCATAACAATAATACTGTTGCATTTTATAAATAAAGCAATGAGGTTTAGAAAGATTATTTTCCTTGCCCAAGGCCCAGGGTAAATGTTAGGATCCAAATCCTGCCTCATATATTCATATTTTGAATTTTCTCATGAAACATGGATATTCTAACACTCCAACATACCCTGTACTCACCACCATTGAAAACAAAAACACAAAACAAAACCCCCTTGTACACATTCGTCACTTTACCTACAAGAGGCTGATATTCCTTCTCATCCCACACTTGCACCAGCACCCAGCAGGTTCCATTATGATGTGCTTCCTGGTTTTTCTGAAATAAGTTTACCAGCATTCTGATTTCATCATTGCTGTGGTTTATTTTTTTAATGTATGTAAAGGGAAAGGAAGGAATACCGTTCGTTCCCTGTTAAGCAATCATACAATACACCAAGTGACAAAAGATAGTAACCCAGGTTATGCCAGACCCATGGGGTCTGTATCCTTCCACGAACATATTCCTGCTGAATGTAGTTGTCAAAGAGGCTCAGGGGGGACTGTTTCATCCTGCAACACTCTAAGGACTGCCTTATTTCACAGTAATAATAGCAGCTACAAGAAAAAAAACAAAACAAAACAGGGGGAGTTAAAGTTATACTTGGATTTCCACTGAGTAAGGTCAGTGCCCCTAACTTCAGTGTTGTTTGAGGGTTAAATCTAAGTCAAACCCAGGTCCGAATATGTCTACTGTGATTAGTCATTGGGAGAGGGCTGCTTAGGGAGAGTGTGTATTTGACTTACTTGTTACAATGGATACTAAAGATGCAACAACTCAAGGCTGTTATCTGACTGAGCTCTTCGTAAGTTTTATCTTTAAAGGTATAACTGAATAGCACATCTCTACTACCTCCACATTAAAAACCAGATTTTGTTAAATTTCACTTTAAAAAGACCATCCTATCTAATAAAAGAATAATATGCAAATTGACCATCACTCTAACACACTAGTTGGCCACCCCCATGTGGTCAAAGATGGCTGATCCCATGTGGAAACAAGATGACCACCACAAGATGGCCTACAGGAGAGGGCAGTTGGGGGCAATCAGGCCTGCAGAGGAGAGCAGTTGGGGGTGACCAGGTCTGCATGGAGGGCAGTTAGGGGTGACCAGGCTGGAAGGAGAGGGCAGTTAGGGGCAATCGGGTAGTAGGTATTGATCAAACTGGCAGGAGAGTGGTTAGGAAGTGATCAGGCTGGCAGGCAAAAGTGGTTAGAGGCAATCAGGCAGGCAGGCAAACAGGCGAGTGGTTTGGAGCCAGCAGTCCTGGATTGTGAGAGGAGTCCCAGATTGGAGAGGGTGCAGGCTGGGCTGAGAGCTTGCACCCTCCATGTACAAATTTCATTCACTGGACCTCTAGGTTATAATAACAACAAACTTTACAATAACAACAACAATATCTTGTAAGATCTTTTAAAAAGTAAAACTCTGGTATTCATAATAGAATAACCAAATTTATGCTATACCTACAATGATCACGTATGGCAAAATTCTATATACATAATTACTCTACAAATTCAATGAAAATGTAGTTGATATCCTAGTAAGATTTAATAAAATATTTATGAGATATCAGAGCTTGAGAATAGAGGAGACATTCATGAGAAAAGGTAACAAAATGGGGACACTTGTCTCATGTAAATAAAAATAATAAAGTAATGCAATAAAATCAAGAACTTAAAAATAAGCCCATTAATCCATCATATCTTAACAAACAATTAGGTGGGGATACAAATGAATATGTAAAAATGGCTTCAAAATTTAGTGTTACTGGATAAATGATTTCACCACATATTTCCTTAAAAAGTAATTGAAACTATACCTCAAAGATACTTAAAAATCAAACACAGAGGGATGAAAATCTAAATGTGAAGTATATTACTTTAAAACTTTAGAAAAATGCAAAATAATACTTTATCAGTGGAAGAAGGAACTTATGAGTAAGGTGAAACACATAAACATAACTATAAAAATGGATGAATTTGATTATACTGAAATTCAAAAGTTCTGTTGAACTAAACAGACAATAAAACTAAAGCAAGTCACAGATTAGAAAATAAATTTATAACTTGACAAATTTAAAAATAGTGTTTAAATGTAGTTTTAAAGCTTCACAATTTAGTAAGATTAAGAAAAAAATAAGAACATAGGCAAGTGAAGTTAGCAAAACTTTTCTGATAAGTGGAAATATCAATTATCAATAAGCATATGAATAGTTGCTCAAACTCACTAGTAATTAAAGGAGTAACCATTTCAGAGTCAGAATGTATCACTTTAAATCCATCAGATTCAGAAAAATACTATTTAAATCTATAAATATCAAGTATATTTGCATATATTTTAATAGATTTTAAATGCACACAACCACCTTGGAGAGCACATTTGTCAATGTAAGGCTGAAGATGCATATACCTTACAAGTCAACAATTTCCCTGCTAAATTCATAAATGTTCAACTAGCAAGAGAAGACATGCTCCAACATGTTAGTTATAGCAGTATCTGTAATAGCAAATATTATATTCAATCTAAATTTCCACCAACAGCAGAACAAAAAATTAAACTGTGCTTGATGCAGTAATTAGAAGTGACTCTTTTGGAGTCACTGCCAGTGTTTGAAGACCAGTTCTTCAACTCTGAGCCAAAATGCAGCTCTATGCTTTAGCTCTTTCATTTGTAAAATGGGGATAAAAATTGTACCAGCCTCATGTTTTTGTTGTGAAGACTAAATGATTAATATGAATTACTCACATAGTATTATTAGTATAAGTCATATGACAATAGAACATGCAACAGGTAAAATGTGTAAACTAAAACTATGTCTATTAATGTGAAAGGATTTCAACAAATCACATTTAAAACATTTTTAAAGAACAAATATGACCACTTTTACATAACTTTCAAACAAAAATAATGCTATGTATCATATGTGGATGTGCACATGTATAATAAAAATATAAAAGCATGCATGTAAATTAATCTGTAACTGGAATATTTCACCTTATTAATAAATAGATCTAAAGAACATGATGTGCAAAAGTATCTGAGTGTGGCTTGACTATTCTCTATATTTTTGTCAATGTTTGAAATACTTGGAAATTAAAATTAGTATATTGTTAATTTACCTTTTTTACCAAGAGCCCTGAATTTCCAAGACTCTTATATTTATTTCCCTTCATTATTTAATTTTTAGCACTAGCTTCTATAGTTCTTAAAAGTACAGTTTCTTACTTAAAATGAAATTGTGATTAGAAAGTACAACTTGTTTAATTTTTCTTTTGTAATAGTTTGACTTAGTCCATATTTGTTATGGTTAATTTTACAATGCAAGTATAGAATAATCCTATTTCTAAAAGGTTTACACATTTTGGAGGAACTAAGATGGCGGTATAGGTAAACACCTGTTTTGCTGCCCCACACAACAATTCCAAAACTACAACTTAACAACAAAACAAACATCATCCAGAATCACTGGAAAGCTGGCTGAGTGAAAATGCCACAAATAAAAGTAAAGATAGGACACTGTGACTCAGAGGAGCGGTGAAGCTCAGCCTTGAAGACACAGGCAGAGAGAGGTTTGGAGCCGTGCGCACTAGTGGAAAAGGGCAGGCAGCAGCAAACCCAGCTGGTTTTCTCCAATGGGGAGGGCAAAGACGTCCCACTGCACTGATTTCCCAGGTCCAGGCAAGGTCAGAGGTCCAGGGTAGGCATGCTAAAACCCGGGCATGGGTCTGCGAGCTTGAGGAGAGTGTGCGTAAACTTGGAACAGCAATTTGCATGTAAATGTGGGGACAGAAGTGCGCAAAATGTGCAGAGAGGACTCGTGACTTGCTCCGTCATTCAGGAGACCACCAGACTGCTTTGTTTTACAATCCTGGGCGAAACTTTGTGTGTGCAGACTCATTTGGGGAAAGGCAGAGTTGTCTGGCAATGGGTGGAGATCAGCAGTGGCTTTCTCTTGGAGGTGCGTGCAGCCATTACCTGGCACAGAGACCCACGCGACGCATAGGGCAGAGCTGACACTGCCTGCTCAGCCCGGAGACTCCACCCATCCAAGCTGAACACAGCTCACCCTCTCAGCCAATTGGCCTGGAGGTCAAACCCTCCTGGTGCTAACAACAATAAGCTAGGCTTAACTTCAATAATACTGTAGAGCCCATAAAGGATTGCAGTAAGAGTATCCACCTCAGGTAACTGGGGAGGCTGAACCACTGTCCCTTAGAGGACATCTACCACACAAAGCTAATGGATCAACTCAGGAAAGCAGCCATAATGCAGAGAAATGGAAAGAAATCAGGTGTGAAAGAAATGGAGGAAAAAAGATGACTAGACATAGAGTTCAAAACCACGGTTATAAGGTTTTTCAAGAGGTTCCTAGAAAAGGCTGAGACCTACAAGGAAATGAACAAGACCTACGAGGAAATGAGCAAGACCTAAGAGGACATGAACGAGACCTATGAGGATATGAAAAAGGACCAACTAGAAATTAAACATAAACTGCCTGAAGTAAAAAATATTATACAAAGACCTAAAAGCAGTCCAGACAAATGCAAGAACCAAGTCAAATATTTGAAATACAAAGAAGCAAAATCCACTCAGCCGGAAAAGCAAGAAGCAAAAAGATTCCAAAAAATTGAAGATAGTGTAAGGGGCCTCTGGGACAACCTCAAGCATACCAACATCCGAATTATAGGGGTGCCAGAAAAAGAGAGAGAGCAAGACAATGAAAACCTACTTGAAGAAATAGTGACTGAAAACTTCCTCCCACCTGGTGAAAGAAATTGACTTAAAAGCCCAAGAAATGCACAGAACCCCAAAATATAGGAATCTAAAGAGGACCACACCAAGACAAATCATAATTAAAATGCCAAGGGATAAAGATAAAGAGAGAATATTAAAAGCAGCAAGAGAAAAGCAGTTAGTTACCTATAAGGGAGCACCCATAAGATTGTCAGCGGATTTCTCAACAGAAACGATGCAGGCCAGATGGGAGTGGCAAGAAATATTCAAAGTGATGAATAGCAAGAATCTACAACCAAGATTACTCTATTGAGCAAAGCTATCATTCAGAATTGAAGGTCAGATAAAGTGCTTTGCAGCTAAGAAAAAGCTAAAGGAGTTCATCACCACCAAACCAATATTATATGAATTGCTGAAAGATATTCTATAAGAAGAGGAAGAATTAAAAGGTAAAAATATAAATTTTGAACAACAAATACACATCTATCAACAAATGAACCTAAAAATCAAGTGAATTAATAATCTGAACAGGATAAACTGGTGAATATGACAGAATCATGGACATAGAGAGGGAATGGACTGACAATTCTTGGGGAGAAAAGGGGTGTGGGAAGTGCAGCAAGAGACTGGACAAAAATCATGCACCTATGAATGAGGACAATGTGGGGGAGGTGAAGGTGGAGGGTGGGATGGGTACCGGGTGGAGGGGAGCTATAGGGAAAAAAAGGGAAACAATGTCATTAATAAACTGAACAATAAGAAAAGAATATTTATAATAAAAAAAATAAAAGGTTTACACATTGTAATTGATGTAAGTATGTTGATATATATGAAACATTGGCTACGGACTGTTCGTTATCCCAAAAGAAGTCATATAAGGAATTTAAAATGAGAGGAAATCTAGGGCATCCTGCAGCTACAGTCATTTCCTTCAAAGAATCCCATGGTGCCCATCTGTGCACAAACCCCAACTCTTCAACATATTCTCATTTTGGTAGCTTTCTGGCAGACAAAATGGAGTTTCTATAGATCCTTCTTATAGTTTGTGGTGATGGGTTTGCCTCATGCAGACCAAGAATAGAAAAAAAAAATTCTTTCTATACAGAGCAAGATAGGAAGTGTTGTAGACAATGTAATTCATATGATCTCTGTCACAATTATACTTAACTTTGTAGTTTAGTGCAAATTTGGCATAGACAGCATGTTCATGAAATGGCAAATGAGAAACGGGTGATTGGCTGCAATTTCCAGCTGTGGTTCTGAGTCTCTACAATGATATAGCCTTTCAGACCTTATCAGAGCCAATGTGAGGCCTTACTTTCCACTTAGAAGATATTACAGAGTAGGTTATGACAGTGCTTTCCTCCAGAAACTCAATACTCAAGAAAAAAATAAGTATTATCAATACTTTTAAAGTTTATTGATTTTTTTAGAGAGTAGGAAGAGAGATAGAGAAGAGAGAAACATTGATGTGAGAGAGAGAAGTATCAATTGGCTGCCTCCTGCAGGTGCTCAGACCCAAGACTGAACCCATAATCCGGACCTGTACCCTGACCATGAATGGAACCTGCCACCCTTTGGTGTAGAGGATGGTGGATGTGCCAACCAACTGAGTCACACCAGTCAGCATTAAACACAATATTCTCTTAGTTGTTCCACTTTGAAGAGTGTCTAAGTGGATCCATATTAGCTATTGACATTATTAATTAATGAATAAAGACCAAGAGGAGAGTCTAACTGTTCTTAAGCCTGTCCTGATAAAATAGCAGGCTTTCTGGTCACTGATTAGTCCCTTCAGCAAGCTTCTGACAGATTCTATTTTTATTGTTACACAATCCTTTCCAAGTTATTTGAGTAGCTATTTTTTATTATTACTTGTTCAGTGGAACAACCTAAGATTATCTTGACCTTAGGGGTGATTCCAAATAGCCCTATTCACTAGCATCCAAAGACTTCAGTGCTGGTTGTCCCACCATTGGTTGAGTTAGGTTAATGGTTAGTTACCCTGCAGCCCTTTAGGTGATTCTGAAAGCTAAAAGCCTGGCCTTTCCCTCATCTGTTGGCCTGTGGCAACTTCTGACACTTATTCATGTAAAAAATGCCATAGGAAAATACACATACTTATGTCTGAACTAGCAGAATAAAAGTCATTGCTATTCCTTACTGATAAAAGAAATTGTTTTTAAGAGTCTAAGTATTTGGAAGGACCAATATAAATAACCTATTAACAGAGTTTAGTACTTATTGTACATTATAAAGGACATAATGTGCTTTATAAGATTATTATACAACAAATACAGCAATGGTTTTGGTATTGGTAGTCTATCTCAGTCTTTATATCAATATTTTTAATCCAATGATGAGAAATCTAAAGAGGTGTTGACAAGCTTAATTCCATTGTTCTATATTTATTTAATACTAGAGTGCATGAAATTCATGCTCCAGTGTGGTTCCTAGGCCTGGCCAGTGATCGAAGCACGAACATCTGGCATGGAAGGGTAGGTCCCAGGTGACCTCTGGGCCCTGAGTAGCACCTGGGCCCTTAGGCCCCTGCATGCCCTCCTCCACCTGAGTCATGGCTCCTGAGTCCCCATGCAGAGATGTGGTGAGCGCAGCCAGACAATGCAGGCTGGGGCACAGCGTGGGTCTCTGGGCCACCCAGAGGCACTGCATGGAAGCCCAGGGAAACAGCACACACTTTCCCATTGGGCCTTGCAGAATAGCTCCTGAGCCTGATGGGCCTCTTTGATCCTGGCAGCTGTGGTAAGGTTCATCTAGAAGAGGTTGCACAGATATGGGGGCGGGGGGAGGCTCCTCAGGACATTGGGCACCTGAGTGAGGGGTCTTCCCAGGTGAGTGAGCTCTGGCATTCCAAGGGAAGGTAGCAGAGGGTGTCAGAGTGAGCTTGGCAGACACCCTGCATTCTCACTGCATCTCCATCCCTGTCACTCCCACTCCCAGTTAGCTGGAGAGAGATTGCAGCCCTGCCTGGGTGCTACTGGAGGTTGGTCACTGCCACCCACTCCTAGTTCCCCATCCCAGCCCAGGGCCCAGCCACGATGGGATGATCAGAGCTTGCCAGCTGCTGGTTGTCATCTGCAGGGTGATTGTTTAGGACTGGATCCCCTGCCCAGCTCCCTCAGTGCCTGGAAGCCAGGCAGCAATCCTGCCACTGATGGTCAACATCTGTGGGGTGATCAATCAGGCCCCCACTTGCACCCACCTTGGCCTGGCACTGCCCTCTCACCTGCTCCACCATCCACCGCAGTCCAGTTCTTGTCAGGGCCCATTGGGGCTGGCAGCACCTCCACTGCAGCCTGCTGCCATGTTCTGTGCCACCCCCTGGTGGTCAGTGCACATCATAGCGAACAGTCAAACTCCTGGTGGAACTCCTGGTTGAATGACTGACCTAGGGGGAAATTTACATATTAGCCTTTCATTATATAGGATAATGGCTTTGCTACTTTCACCAAAGTGGCTAGGTTTATATTTCAGAAGTTGGTTGAAGACCTATGGGGTTTTATTTTGATTACCAATTCATAGAATTCTCATACTGAGTCAAAAATATATCTATCC
The DNA here is from genome assembly GCA_027563665.1 of Antrozous pallidus. Lineage (NCBI taxonomy): Eukaryota > Metazoa > Chordata > Mammalia > Chiroptera > Vespertilionidae > Antrozous > Antrozous pallidus. Next base: position 77,673,265 of record CM050508.1, read on the forward strand.
ATATCTAACTATTAGCCATTAAAAATGGTATGTATTATATAATAACAGCTATTATTTATTGTACATTCACTATAATTCACATATGAAACTAAACAGCTTATCTGTATAATCTAAAAATTTTTATAATTCGCTTTTGAGACATAGCTCATTCCTGTTTTTATTTTACAGCCTACAAATCTGGGAATTGAAGACATTCATAGTAATATCTAGAAACTAGATTTTCAGACAATGAGTCTATGGTCTTTATCACTTTTTTCATGCTATCTCTATTAATCTTTTAGATTTGGAAATTATTAATATTTTATCTATTATTCAGATGTGAGGAGTACTGACTATAACATAGATATGTTAATGAGAAACAAAATATGCCTCTAAACATTTGTAAATCCTCATTCCAGCAATTGGGGCTGTGAGTTCTCAGACATTCAGTCTACATTATACCATTTGAAATGTCAGCTGTGGGCTTATTAATAGAAAAACAGATAGAACAGAAAGAAGGGTCAATTAAAGCCAATAAGGCCTGCTGTAGCAGCCAGATGGCTGCCCTTTCTCTGTATACCATGTCCTGGTATCCAGATTCTAATGTCCTTGTTTATCGTCCCACCAGCGAGGCTTGAGCGTAGTTGGCTTAGCCCTTGCCAGGATGATGCACTTTTCAACGTTAAGCCAGCTGGAGAGAGACACTCACAGTTCTGGACCCCAACACTGTGCTCTGAGTCAGGCTGTGAGGAGAAGCCAAGAAGCTCTTTTTGCATTGTGACTTCTGGGCCACAAACTGGACGCCTTCCCTCTCAGCATTGTTAAGCTGTTTTCTCACCCCCAGATATAAGCAATGTTTTTGAGCATGAACAGGAGGTATATTAACTGAACATGTCATTAGACGGAAAGAAATGGTTTCAGGCTCATGATCCAACTTGTATCCACATTTACCATTTCTTCCATTGCTCTATTCTGAATGCTTTTCTGACAAGTTATTTAACATTATCTCTATCAGAGTGAAAAGCTAACTTACAAGAGCCCAGCATCTGTTAAAAAATAATAATGAGAAGACCCTTAGACAGATGTATAGTGAAGAATTAACTTTACTCAGAAAGGTGTAGGTTTAATCCTAGCTCCTGGGATGTAATTTCTAAACCCTTGGAATATCCTGAGTGGATGAATTTTTTTTTTTTTTTTTTTTTTTTTTTTACTCATGGTGGGCCTCTTGGACATCTCTAGTAGCTTGTACTAACAAGATGGCTCTTGTTACACTCCTCAGATCCCAAGTAATAGTTTATCCTAAAGAAATGACTTACTGTAGGGACTGGCCTTTTCAGAAATACCAATCATGTGATTGGACAGTTGGGAGATTAGGCCACATCAAATCTGCCTGACCTCCAGGGGCTGGGGCTAGAGATTGAGTTGAACCAAGTGGACAAAAATCAATCGTACCTACCTAACGAATACTCAATAAAATCTCTGGACACCAAAGCTAGAGTGCGCATCTTGGCTTGGCAATATTCATGCACATATTGCCTGGAGGGTTACATATCCTGTCCCTTACAATCTGGAAGCTTTGCATTGGAAACCTTCCCTAAGTCCTACGTATATCCTATGTGTATTTCTGCTTCATATTCCTTTGGAATAACAAAACTAATGGTAAGTATAGTGTTGTCCTGAGTACTGTGAGGATAATTATCAAATGTGATGTTGGACAGGGAAACCCCAAATTTGTAGTCAGCTGATTTGAATTGTGGTGGCTCTGGGGACTTCCAAACTTATGAATGATGTCAGAAGTCTTGGGTGGACTTGGCAGTGTGCAGGACTGTGCTCTTTATTTTGAGTTTGGCACAACTCTGGGTAACAAATGATATCAAAATGAGATTCTTATAATAAAAATGTACAAATATGGCTATGGCCAGGTGGCTCAGTTGGATAGAGTGTCACTCCATACACTAAAAAGTTGCAAGTTTGATTCGTGGTCAGGGAACATATGTAGATTTTGAGGTTCCATTCAGGAGGGAGCCTGTACATAAGGAAACCAATCATGCACAACTATGTTTATTTCTCTCTCTCTCCCTAACTCTCTCTAAAATCAATAAAAACATGTTTTCAGGTGAGGATTAAAAAAAAATAACGTACAAAAGTGTACATAACCTTTTATATTGTAATTCTGATGCTAAAATTTTGTCCTAGAATGGTAGGTCTGTAACTGTTATTATAAAATTATTTTTAACAATACAAATGAAAGAAAAATAACAAATTAATTCAACTTTTTCTCTCGTCAATATTTTATTTAGAATTTATTATGTCCTGGATACTAGATTAGATTCCAAGGATAAAATACTGAAAAAGGTAGACACATTCTTTATAGAGGACAGTATTTTATTTATTTAAATGAATAGACAATTTTATTATCCTGTGATTACTTCTGGATCTCTGTCATTGAATCACATAAGAATGATATCAACCCTAGGAGTACAGAGAAGGTTATTAAAATGAAGCAAACAGTTTAGAATAGAGTTACAAATAAGTATCTCATTAGCAGTGGTACAGAAATAAATGTATTTAATCATAAGCCAAAAAAATGATTTAAAATGTAATTAATGTATATAATTAATTACAAAATAAGATAAAATGTAGACAATACCAGATTTGGAAGAAAAGCTCAGGGCTATCAAGGAGCCAGTAATATGATACAATATGCCATTCTGCTTTCTGCTTTGCCATCTTTAGCATTCTGGGTTTTCAATCACAAAAGGATGATTTCTGCAGGTGTGAGCCATCACATTCAAGAAAAAAGGATAGAGTTGTACCATAGGTTTCCTCCTCAAGTTTTGTCTTTTTTATCGGGGGGCTATACTACCTACTTACCAGAATGGTGATCCATGAGAGGATGATAATGTGAAGTTCTGACAGGAAAGACTGGGATTTCCATGATTAACTTAATCTCATAATAATTCATAAGTTGGTACTCGTGGAGGGCCCATATCCTCTCTGAAATCAAGGGACTGCCACCCTTAATTTAAGTAAGATAATGGTAGAATTTGGTGATTGGATAATTTTTAGCATTAGCCACAAGAAATAACCTACAAACCTAAAACATGGTGGATGAGTAGAATTAGCTAGAAAAGTAAGGGGATCAGAGGTACAAAGTGATAAAAATTTTCCAGAGAGGGAGAATAACACATGTAATATTTCAGAGAGCTAAATCTTGATAATTTTCCTAAATTAACAATAATTTGAGATAACAGTACAAAAGGTTATTGTTGAGAAATGAGATTATAAACACTAAGAAAAAAATCAAATCATGAAATATCTCAAATTATTTACTTAAAATGGAATGTACTAATGAGCCTGTAGGGAAGCATGGGACTTGGTTGGAAAGTCTGTGAGGAGGATTCTCCTAAAGGTCAGGGGCCTGTAGGGGGACCTTGCCAAAGGCAGCAGACCTGCCTTGACTTTTCCAAAGTGAGCGCCCCCCCAGTGTTTTACTAGAATCTTGATGTTTAAACCTTCAAAACGTCCTTGCTTAAAGGACAATGTAGATAAATATGTTTTCTCAAGGATGCTTACCCTACTGACAGTATCTAATAGTTAATTTTAGTTCAAGCTGTTGTTACAATAAAAGCCTAAGGAGGCAGGACAACAGGGTTGTTTGATTCCAGTAGCCAAGCAATCCCTTAGCCCTCTCTTTCACAGAAGCACCATTCATTCATCGCTCAGGGTCTGGTCAGCCCCAGCATTACCCAAAAGAATAATTAGAAATATTTATGAAACATGTGTGTATTTCTTGATAACATTAAGGAAAATAAACTAGATATATGTACTTTGGTGGAATGTATACACAATAAGTGTGATAAATATAATATACAAAATACGTATAGTTGAGAGACCCTGGTAGGATTATGGCTGTGAGGTCATTCTATTTTAAACTAGAGGCCCAGTGCACAAAATTCTTGCACAGGAGTAGGGGTTTCCTCAGCCCAGCCTACACCCTCTCACCATTCAGGACCACTGGCTCTTAGCCACTTGCCTGCCTGTTCACCCTTAACCACTCTACTTGCCTGATCATCCCTAATCTCTCTGCCTGCTGCCTGATTGCCTTTAACCAGTTGCCTGCCTGCCTGATCAGCTACAGCGCCCACCATTGTGGCTTCATCTGGAAGGACATCTTGAATGATGTCCAGCAAGTTGTTTGGCTGTCCAGTCTAATTAGCATATTATGCTTTTATTATTATAAATATGTTTAATTTAGTTGATTAAATTAAAATGCTAATTTATTTCTCAGCAACACACATATATATATTTTTAAATTATATTTTATTGATTATTTATAGAGCGGAAGGGAGAGGGATAGAAAGTCAGAAACATCGATGAGAGAGAAACATCGATCAGCTGCCTCTTGCACGCCCCCTACTGGGGATGTGCCCGCAGCCAAGGTACATGCCCTTGACCGGAATCGAACCCGGGACCCTTCAGTCCACAGTCCAACGCTCTATCCACTGAGCCAAACCGGTCTTGGCAGCAACACATATTTTTGCCCCATTATCAATTTACAATGTAAAATTGTCAAGTAAAATTTTATTTTATTCAAAGTTCAAGATGCCACATGTGGTTGTACAGATTGTGTACTGCATAACATTGACCAAGAGGTAAGTGGTAGTTTTGATTTCTCTTTCAGTTGCCTTGGAGCCAGGTAGTACCTGCCTGAATATTTTCCATTTTTAGTTTCCTTAAAGTTATTGCTTGGGCTAGCCACAGCACTGCCCAGGTAGAAGGATACCTCATTATTTGAAATGAGATTTGAAGATAATTTGTTTTCCATATTCTCTTCTCTCTCAACTAGCAAGGCTATTCAAAAGTAACTGTACAACTCATGAACTTAAAGAAGAAGTGCAGTTAAAGTTACACAAAGGCAGAATAGTAGCAAAGTTCATGGGATAATGAATTCCAATTTTCTTATTGGGAATTGTGAAATCTTTTAAAGAAACAATGTGTGTCAGGCAACTATGGTCCCTTGAGTGGCCTCCAGGGATTCCTAGAGATGCTCTTTGCAAAGACCTCTTTTTCCGTTGGTTATTGAACTATTTCCTAAATTTCCCTCAATTCTTTACAGTGCTGTTTGACCTATGAAAAGGGTTTTAAAGCAGAAGTTTCTTTTTCTTTTTGATCAAATGAGAAGGGCAAACTGTATGGATATTTTTCAAGAAAGGAATGACCTTCTTATTATGAGGAATCATGTGAAGAAAAGGGCCAACATATAATTTGTTTTATGTTCTCCTTATTTAATCCAATGAATTTCAGTCTTTGCATCATGTCTTAACTGCTTTGGTTTGAACTGGTGGCGTGACCAGCTGAGTACAGTCACTGCACATGGAAAATGTTTACTTGGATTTCATGTAACAAAATAAGAGCAAAACTTTTTTAAGTAGTAGGATGAAAAACATCTTAGAAGAAATGGACACTGTTGTTCCTAGGTGGGCCTTATCTTTTAAACCTGCCTTTATTATTCCTAGAGTGAAGTTTTAACCATGAGGCCCTAATAAGATCAACTTCTTAGCTGATCTGAATTAGAAATTCATCTCAAAAGTCAGCAATCTGCCTAATGGCCTGAGCCAATTCTGTCTCTACATGTGCCTGGAACCAGCTATTACCTCACCAAAAGAAAGGTGTGGTCAAGGAATCCAAAAGTCTTAGTCAACCTTGAAGCTCTGAAAGGTCAGAGCTTACCACTCCCTATCTAATTGAAATAAGGGTGGCAAGGGCAACTCCCCCACCAGATAATCATGTAAATCCTTCCTGACAAGATAATCTGCTTATTTCCTGCCTAAGGGCAATGGGTGTATTCCCAGAACCTAAATAAAAGGAATGGCAAGGCCAAGGCAAAATGTAATCATTCCACTAGAGATAGGCTGCCGCCTGGCCCCCCATTTTTCCAAATTAATGTTTTTCTGAATCTTTGTTCATTTGTGTGCGGCCTTCTCCAGAACCCGAACCCTGAACTGGAAGCCTGAACCACGCAGGACGTGAAAAGGATTCCAACATACATGGAAGAACTCAGATTAATAATTGGTACATGCATACTATGTGCTATGAGATATTTAAGCATTTTACATGTGTTGAGAAACTGAATATTCACAAACAGCATACGAAGTAAGGAATATTGCCATCTGCAATCCACAAAGGAAAATGGAGGCATTTTCCACAGTCAGCTAAATTTTAAGTGATAGAGTTAGATTCAAACCTAAGGGTAAGCCAAGTCCTGACCTATTACTTCTCTGTCATGACAACTCTGATTGATTGAATGAATATTATATTTAGGACAAAGTATCATGGAAATGTTTAGATTGTCAATGTCAATCTGCTAACTAGTATTTGAATTGCTTCTGCATTGATCTCACTAAGCATAGAGCATCTCTAAGGATAAGAAACACTCTTGCATCTGGACATTTTATAAAATCGGAAATAAACTAATCATGGCTATGTTCAGACTCCCTGGTTGTCTTCAGCAAATATAAGAAGAGAATAGGACTGGTGGCTAGTGTCTATTCTTTATAATAAAGTAAAAAATGCCAGCAATATGCTATCTAATCAAATGTCTGTAATCATGAAACACATCTCATACAAATAGAAGGTTTTGTTGTATTATTTGCTGGAAACAGTTTTTTCCCCAAGACTACAAAGGTGTCACATGCTTCAGGTTGCATTTGTGCAGTTTCATCAAAAGATTTAATGAAAAATCTTATTTTCATAAGAAAAGTATATAAAAGGCTTTAAAACCCATTTGGAATATAAGGCGACCTATGCATTTGCATGAATAACATACTCTTTAGAAAAGCGTGAGGCATTAATACTTAACATTTTTTTTTTTTTAAATCACAGAAAAGGATGCTGCTGCTAAGCAGATGTAAGCTGTTATTCCAACTGGAATGGAAATGTATCTTGGCTTAACTACCTTCTCCATAAAGTGAGTTTAGTTTCCTCTCAGCAGTAAGTGAATTGTTTCATAACAGATATTAGAATGAGTAGGCAAAACAACCCCTACATACACACACACACACGCATAGACACACACTTATAACCTTATGAACTTATTTAACTGTTTTGTAATTCTTAACTCCTGTTTTCATGTTCTTTTCTTTCATGAGGGCTATTGTAATAGACATCTAGTTAAACTCTGCCTCCAATCTCTTTCATGAAACCCAGCTTCCATCCTTCTGTTTGAGTTGTTTCCGAATCCTATAGGTCACCTGATCCTGTCAGAGCTGAAGACTTTCAATGGAAGCTTGATTGCAGATAGAATCCCACATTTTAAAAATGAATATCAAAAAGCTTTGTGTTTCCTAGTAGCTCCAAACTTCTCCTGTTTGCAGTATCTAAAGATTCTGAAGGTTCTATCTTTTACACTATAGGTTTCATCCAACAATCTGAGGAGAGCAAGATAAGAAGGGCAGAAGATGGCTGTCTAGGGAAGGCAGGCTACAAGATAGTGTGTGATGAGAAAACAAAAGGAAAGTGTGTGGATGCACAGGGAGTGTCTATTTGTGAGTGAGGAATAGCTATATTCCAAGGGACTGTTGGGGACTGCCAGATCAGGCTCCCCTGACTGGGCAGTCCCCATGCTGCTAAAATCTCTCCAGGAGCAGCAGGCTCTGCCACAGAGACCACGCCATCTTGAAGGGGAGAGTGGCTGTGATCTGTGATCAGAAGCCTAGCCTTACTTTCAACCAGGAAGAATCAGATATCTGCTGTGACCCTACAACCACAGTACCCAAGGACCAGCTGTGAACCCATGAACACCGGGTCTCAAGCAGCGTGAATACGTGCAACTGGGCTGAGCTCTTCACAATCTCTCTGAAAGGGCAAATTTCGCCCAGAGAAAGGTAAGGTCTACAATCCAGGCTGGAGGGAGAAATGCGTGCAGTGGGATCTAGAGGTTCAGAGGAAGTCTGCACCCCACAAAATCCGTGACCCGTTGGGGCCAGCATAGTCCGCGAATGTGAAAGGGGATCCACAGAGCTGCTGGCAAAAGGGAACTCTAGAAATCAACTCATTGCTGGGGTGGGCACAAAAAGACAGCCTGAAGTTTTAACAATATACTGGCTGCACTGTGCCAGTGGAAAAGAAATGCTCAAAGACGTGCGCAGTCATGCACAGTGCCAGGATGGGATGAAAAAGTCATGAGTTTGCACACTTACTTTTGGCTCTCTTTTATCTTTAAATCATTGCTTTTGATTACTAAGCCAAGTACATAGGACCACCCAATTAAAAACACTCTCAGAGACTACAGGGGAAAGTTATTTTTGTGGAACCTGAGGATCAGAGTGGGGAGAAATGATCAGAAAACCAGCTCTGGGGCAGTCCATTTCCCCAAACTGGTATTAAGTGTGGCAGGGAAAACCAAATCTAAATACTGGGTAGAGAGGACTTATAGCCCTAGATGTCAAAACAGAAACACTGCCACCCAGGGGTTGAATCACAAATTGACTCGTGTAAATACAACTAAAGGCAGGCTGAGAAACAAAGAAATACTGCTTGCTTGAAAACAGGATTGTGGTTTACAACACAGAGGAGTGGTAGAACGCAGGGAACTTCAGTACTGTCCTGATTACCTGACAGGAAACAGGCATGCCAAACAGAACAGTAGAGGAAGTGAATGATCTTCACTACTGTACATTTTTATTTTTTATCTTTTACTTAAGAAACTAAATATTTATTTTATTTTTTTCTCACTTGATTTTACCTTTTTAATTAATATATTTTTATCTTTAATCAGTATTATTACTACTATTATTTTAACTTTTTTAAGTTTCATTTTATTTTCTCTTTATTTTATTTTATTTTGGGATTAATGTTCTACATTCTATCATTATTCCTTTAGCATCATTTTAGTCTATCTCAACTTTACCTTTATGCCAACACTTTCTTCCTCATTTTTCCCCTTTGTTGTCCTGTTTCTATTATCCTATTCCTGCTTTAGATTTTCCCTATTCCTTCTTTTTACCCCCTGTTAAAAATTCATCCTACTTATATAGCTAATTTCTGATTTCCTGTTCCAAGGCCATGCACACTTCACTCTTCTCTTTCACTATACACTTTTTCTCTCTCTTCCCATTTGTTTATGTTTTTTTGTTTGTTTGTTTCATTTTGTTTGGTTTGCCCTTCTTTCTCTCTGTCCTGTTGTTGTTGTTTGTTTGATTGTTAATTAGATTGTTTTTTGTTTGTTTGTGTGATTGTTTCTCTTTTTTTGCATCTGTTTTTCCCCTCCTCAATTATTATTAGTTGCTGTTTGTAGTTTTCATTCATCGCTGCGTATTAAGTGTTTGAATTTTTTTTAGATTAGTTGTTGTTCTACTGAGTTTTCTCCTCATATAAATAGTTTTTACCCCTTCTTTTCTTTCTCTTTCTTTTTTCTCTTTCCTCAATATCATTTTGTACTATTTTATTTATTTCTATCCCCTAATTCTCTTTTCTCTGGTAGTCACCTTTTTTGGGGGTTATTAGTATCATGAATACATTTGTGTTCAGTGCCTTGTGTATTGTGCCTTGTTGCGTTATATTCTGTGCCTTTAAGTCAATGCAGGATATATATATATATATATATATATATATATATATATATATATATATATATATATATAAAACCAGACACCTGGAGAGGAAGATGATGGGGAGAAAAAGAAACAACCTCACAAAAAAAAAAAAAAAAAAAAAAGAGGCATCACCAGAAAAGGAAGTAAACAAAATGGAGGCAAGCACTATGTCAGAGAAATAATTCAGAGAAATGGTTATAAGGTCGCTGAAAAAGTTGGAAGACAAATTCAACAATATGTGTAAGAATCAAGAGGAAATGAAGAAGAACCAAGAAGGAATGAGAAATGACATCACTGCAATAAAGAACTCAATAGAAAGTATCAACAGTAGACTAGAAGAAGCAGAGGAATGCATCAGTGAGCTAGAGGACAAGGTAGGAAAAATACCCAAGCAGAGGAGCATCTAGGAAAAAAAAAAAAAACTTAAAAAACAGGAGGAGAGCCTAAGGGAACTTTGGGACAACACAAAACAAAACAATCCTATATAATAAAAGAGAAACATACAAATTTGACTGTACCTTGTACCTTCGCTCCTGATTGGCTATGCTTCTGGGGGATATCAAGGGAGAGATCAGCAGTAATACAGTCATAGTAGGGGACTTTAATACCCCATTAATATTACCAAACAAAAAAATCAGCAAAGAAACATCAATCTTAAATCACACACTAGATCAGATGGAATTAATTAACATCTTCAGAACATTTCACCCCAAAGCCACAGAATATACATTCTTCTCCAGCGCACCTGGGTAATTTTGAAAGATAGTCCATATATTGGGACACAGGCAAAGTCTCCTCAAATTTAAGAAGATAGAAATTATATTAAACATCTCAGATTTCAATGACATAAAACTAGAAATCAACTATAAAAAACAATAAAAAATCAAACACCTGGAGGCTAAACAGCATGCTATTAAACAATGACTGGTGACGGGGTTACCAAATAGATCAAAGAAGAATTAAAAGCATCACAGCAACAAATGATAATGAAAACACAACAATCCAAAATCTATGGGACACAGTGAAAGCAGTTTTGAGAGGGAAGTTCATAGCTCTACAGGCCTACCTCAAAAAAACAATAAATTATCTAACCATATAACTCAAAGAGTTACAAAAAGAGCAACAAGAAAACCCCAGTGTAAGCAGAAGGAAAGAAATAATAAAGATCTAAGTGGAGATAAACAACATAAAGACCAAAAAATACAAACAAAAAAAGATAATACAAAAGATCAACAAAACCAAAAGCTGGCTCTTTGAAAGGTTAAAGAACCTCTAGCCAGGGTCACCAAGAAGCAAAGAGAGAAGATCCAAATAAATAAAATAAAAAATGAAAGTGATGAAGTAACAACCAATCCCACAAAAATACAAACGATTATGAAAAAATACCAGGAACAACTTTATTACAACAAAATGGACAGAGTAGATGAAATGGACATATTCTTAGAAAAATACAAGCTCCCAAAACTCAGCCAAGAAGAATCAATAAACCTTAATGGGCCAAAAATTATTGAAGTAATTGAAACAGCGATCAGAAATCTTCCAGCAAACAAAAGCCCTGGTTCGGACAGCTTTACTGGGGAGTTCTATCAAGCATTCAAATAAGAACTAAAATCCATCTTCCTTGGACTATTCCAAAAAATTCAAAAGGAAGGCACACTTCTAATCTCTTACTATGAAGCTAGCATTACCCTAATCCCAAAACCAGATAAAGACACTACAAAAAAAGAGAACTACTGTCCAATATTCTTGATGAACATAGGTGCTACAATCCTCAACAAAATTCTAGCAAATTGGATTCAGCAATACATTAGGAAGATCATACACCATGACCAAGTGGGATTTATTCTGGGGATTCAAGGATGGTACAATATCCACAAATCAATAATGTGATATATCACATAAACAAACTGAGAGACAAAAATCACATAATCATATCAATTGATGCATAAAAAGCATTTGACAAAATCTAACACCCTTTCTTGATATAAACTCTCAGCAAAGTGGGAGTAAAGGGATGATACCTCAACATAATAAAAGCCTTATATGACAAACCTACAGCCAGCATCATACTCAAGGGGCAAAAACATAGAAAACCCCAAAGATTCAATAAAAAAACTACTACCTAATAAATGAATTTGTCAATGTATCAGGATACAAAAGTAACACCCAGAAATATATGGCCTTCTAATATACCAATAAGGAACTTACAGAAAGAGAAATGAAATAATCACATTTACCATTGCACCAAAAAATTAATATACTTAGGAATAAACTTAACCAAGGAGGTCAAAGACCTGTACTTGGAAAACTATAGAACATAGAAAAAAGAGATAGAGGGAGACATAAACAAATGGAAGAACATACCGTGTTCATGGATTGGTAAAATCAACATAATTAACATGTTCATACTACCTAAAACAATTTATATGTTCAATGCAATACCTATTAAAATACCAATAGAATATTTCAAAGTTCTAGAACAAACTCTCTAAAAATTCATTTGATAAAGAAAGAGACCCTGAATAGCCACAGCTAACCTGAGAAAGAACAACACAGTTGGAGCAATCACAATACCAGACATCGAGCTCTATTACCAAGCCACCATTCTCAAAACTGCCTGCAACTGACAAAGAACAGACATATAGACCAATGGAACAGAATAGAGAACCCAGAAATTGACCTAAGCCATTATATCAATTAACATTTGACAAAAGATGCAAGAACATACAATGGCGTCAAAACAGTCCCTTTAATAAATTGTGCTGGGAAATTTGGTCAGATACATGCAAAAAAAAAAAAAAAAAAAAAAGGAAAAGAAAGAAAGAAAGAAAGAAACTAGACCACCAACTTACACCATACAAAAAAAAAACAAACTCAAAATGGCTAGGAACTTGAATATAAATTGGGAAACCATAAAATCCTATAAGACTCTATAAGCAACAAAATTGCCCACATATGCCAAAATAATATCTTCACTGATACAGCTCCTAGGACAATGGAAACTAAAGAGAAAATAAACAAATGGGACTACATCAAAATAAAAAGCTTCTGCACAGCAAAAGAAACCATCAACAAAACAATAAGTAAGCCCACTGTATGGGAGAACGTATTTGCAAATGTTGTCTCCAATAAGCGTTTAATCTCCAAACATTTACAGGGAACTCATACAATTTAACCAAAGGAAGGTAAACAATCCAATAAAAAAAATGGATAAAGGATCTAAATGGACACTTTTTAAAAGAGGATTGTCAGAAAACCAAGAGACACATGAAAACATGCTCAATGTCACTAATCATTGGAGAGATACAAATCAAAACAACAATGAGGTACCACCTCACACCTGTTAGAATGGCTATCACCAACAAATCAACAAACGACAAGTACTAGAGAGGATGCAGGAAAAAGGAATCCTCATGCACCTCTGGTGGGAATGCAGACTGGTGCAGCCATTGTGGAAAACAGTATGGCGTTTCCTCAAAAATTTAAAAATGGAACTGCCATTTGCCTCAGTAATCCCACTTGTAGGACTATATCCCAAGAAAACAGAAACACCAATCAGAAAGGATATATGCACCCCTATGTTCATAGCAGCACAATTTTAGCTCTTACAATTTTAGCTCTTACAATAGGTAAGATTTGGAAACAACATAATGCCCATCAGCAGATGAGTGAATTAGAAAACTATGCTACATCTACACAATGGAATACTATGCTGTTATAAAAAAGAAGGAATTCTTTCCATTTGCAGCAGCATAGATGGAACTGGAGAGCATTATGCTAACTGAAATAAGCCAGTCAGAGAAAGAAAAATACTACATGATCTCACTCACTTATAGATAATAAAGAACATTATAACCTGATGAACAAAAAGGTAGATTCAGAGGCAGAGAAACATGGAATAGACTGTCAAATTACAGTGGGAAGGGTGGGCAGTGTCGGGAGCGGGGAGGTAAGAGATCAACAGAAGGATTAGTATGCATGCATATAATCATAACCAATTGATGCAAGACATTGGAGGGGTGGGGTGAGGGCATATGCCAGGGGAGTAAAGAAGGCTGGAGGAAGGTCAATGGGGGAAAAAAAAAAGGAGACATATGTACTATTCTTTGTAATACTTTAAACGATAGTAATCCTATGTAATAAAGAGGTAATATGTAAATTAACCATCACTTCAACACACAAGATGGCCACCTCCATGTGGACACAAGATGGCTGCCACAAGATGGCTGACAGGGGAGGGTAGTTGTGGGCAATCAGGCCTGCAGGGGAGGACAGTTGGGGGGGGACACAAGTCTGTATGGGAGGGTAGTTGAGGGGTGACCGGCCTTCATGGGATGCAGTTTGGGCTGACAGGACCAATAGAAGAGGGCAGTTAGGGGCAATCGGGCTGGCAGGGGAGTGGTTAGGAGGTGATCAGGCTGGTAGGCATAAGCGGTTAGGGGCAATCAGGCAAGCAAGCGGGTGAGCAGTTGGGAGCCAGCAGTCCTGGATTGTGAGAGGGATGTCCCAGATTGGAGAGGGTGCAGGCTGGGCTGAGGAACACTAGCCCTCCACCCTCCATCCTCCCCTTGTACGAATTTCATGCACTGGGCCTCTAGTAATAATAATAAAAGATAAGAAGGGCAGAAACTCTCCTGAAGACTGCCAGGCCATGTGACCACTGTGAGTTAATAGAGGTTAGGTGAGGCTTCTTATAGGCAGTGAGTCATGAGCAAGATTATAAGAAAAATATAGAATTGTTGAAAGAAATGGAAAAGCAGAAATATAGAAACATGCCACTGTAGCATTTATAGAATAATATTCTATGGAAATTAGAAATTCTTTCTGAATTAACTGACACTATATGAAGTAGAGATAATATGCCACTGCCTTTACGTGATATCAGAGAGGTCAGCAAAGCTGTCCTTTAAAGTCCAAATAATGGGTTTAATACTTTAAAAATATTTTTCTGGATGAAGCTGCAATGACTTATGAGGAAGTAAATGAGGATGAATCAAATGCCTGCATTTGCTTGTGCACTAATTCACTTAAGATTTTAATTACTTTATGCAGTTTTATCAAATAAGATTTAAATTTCAATCAAAACAAGTTCTAAAATGTTAATTAAAAAATATACACATCAACTAACCATTGTTTTGAAACTTTTTTCATATAAGGTTAAATGCAAGATTTATGGAAAATATATTGATTTATATCAACACCAGCAATGTGTTAGAGGTCCTGTTTTAATACACCCTTCTGAATATAATGTATTATCAAACTTTATGATCTTTGCCAATCTTGAAGATGAAAAATTATAACTCATGGTCATTTTAACTTCAAATTTTCCTCCAATAATGAGACTGAACATATGAGTCATTAGTTTCAAATCCATTTTTATTTATTTTCTGTGGACTGTATCCTCTTCTTCTGGTCCTTTATTTTAATCTAAGAGGTCTTTTTATATAATAAATATATCAGTTTATTGTCTACTACATGACTTGAATAAATATTTTTCTATTGTATCTGCCTTTGTTTTTTTGTGGATTTTTTTCCTGTTTTTTTGTTTGCTTGTTTGTTTGTCATATTTATTGTCTTCTTTAATTTTACATTGTCAAGTTTATTATTCTTTTCTTTTTGGGGGATGATATTTAAAATATATTTGCCATTAATAGTATATAATAAAGAGGTAATATGCAAATTGACCCTCACAATATGGCTGTCTACGATCAGACCAGCAGGGGTATTAGTGAGGGATGACCAAATGACTGAACAAGCAGTCTGCGTGGGGTGACCAGGCCGGCAGGGAGGTTAGTGAGGGATGACCAAATGACTGAACAAGCAGGTTGCGTAGGACTATCAGGCTGGCAGGGGGCTGGGCAGTTGGGGGTGACCAGGTTGGCAGGGGGTGGGCAGTTTGGAGTGATCTGGCCATCAGAGGGGGGCAGTTGGAGGTGACTAGGCCAGCAAGGGGACATTAAGAGGTGAACAGGCTGGCAGGGAAGGCAGTTAGGGGTGACCAGGCCAGGAGAGGAGGGCAGCTGAGGGTGACCTGGGGAGCAGCAGGGGGTAGTTAGGGGCAATCAGGCTGGCAATCAGAGGCAGTGAGCAATTAGGAGCCAGTGGTCCAGGATTGTGAGAGGGATGTCTGGCAGTCAGACATCCCCCAAGGTGTCCCAGATTGGAGAGGGTGCAGGCTGGGCTGAAGGGACCTCCCCACCTGTAGATGAATTTTGTGCACTGGGTCTCTAGTATATGATTTTCTCTCTTTTTTTTTCCCTAGTACTTCTATGGTTTTATTATTTTATGTTTACATCTTTGATAATTTTTGAAATTTTCATGGTCTAATTTTTTTAAATTTTAGGAAGGTGTTGGAAAACTTCAAATGATGAGCCAAATATTCACAGTAAGCCGAATTCAGCTATGCCAACTAGTTTATGAACTGTTTATGGCTGCTTTCACACTATAACAGCAGAATTGAGTAGAAAGACAGCAATCTACACAGCCAAAAGTTCACTATTTGTTCCTTTAAAAATTGTTTATTGACATACTTAATACAAAATAATATCTATCTATCTATCTATCTATCTATCTATTTATCTTTCTATCTTAGGAAATTAAACATTATTGATTTCACCTTTTGTCTACAGGTTTGAATGTTATCACTATAAATGTACTAAATATTTAAAGGTCTTTAGGAACCAAACACCAATAGGTTATACATAATCACCCAAATTTTAGGTTAAATGGATCCTTTGCATTCACTTATGTGCATGATTCTGGGGTCTTTCCTTCTAAGGAGGTGTTCTGACCTGAATTCCAAGTATATGTGTAAAATTCACATTTTATTGAATCATCTTCCTGTATTAGGCAAATCCCAAGTATTTATCATAGAGTCACATTTTCCTCCTTTGTATACTTTATCAACAGGGAAATGTGCATAATGTGCTACACAGATACAACTGGAAGAATGCCTCTCATACAATCCTCTATTTGTTTTAACATATATTATCATTGCCATTATCTGTAAACTGAGAAAATTATATTTATTCTAGATGTCAGAATAAATAAGAAACCACTGTCCTCCAAGAAAGCACTTTTCATTTTTTGTTACTAGTCTGATTGGATTGAAAAAGAACTATCAGTGACCCTTTTGCTTGTTTTCTTGAGATCCATGACATCTATTGGTGATTGTGTATCTAAATTTGGAGACAAAGTTACTATATAATGAAGGATCATTTTTCTCAGTGCAATGATGTTTTTTATGAGATATTTCAGAAAAGTGAGTAAAGAGATACCTAATATACACATGCATGCATATATGTCTGTATTTGCATATATATGTATATGTTTATGTATAATTCAGAAAACTAATTAATTGAGTACATATCAGTAACTAAAAAGTTATATCATCACTCCTAGTTACTACAAGACAGGAGTATGTCTATGAAATTTATGATTAACATGGGGGACTGGGACTAACCTAATTGAGGCATAACCTAAATTTAAATCTACCCATGACTTTGTCATCATCAGTTTTCTATATTCAAGGTTCCAATCATGAATCTACATGATGATCAAATAAAGATGTCTCCTGCTAATATTTGACCCTCTTTCTTTTGGACATGAATCAGAGGAGAGATACATACAGTGCATAATTTGTAATTCTTTAAAATATTTAAATAAAGTACACTTTAGTGCCCCTGTGACTTTTATTTATGGCAAACACACAAACAACTCAATGACCAACAATCCTCACCTCTTGGGGAAATAAATGGCTTAAGTGATGTTTCAGCATCCACTCAATGCCGCACATGTTGAGAAAAGTGGAAGACTGGTAAGTGACTGACATGATATAAGGAAAAGAAGTGAAATTTAGTTCTTTTAAATGAGCGGTGAAATCTGTAGTTTTCAGCTAGCCTAGGAAGTTTTAAATGGCTGCTCATTGTGAGGAACTCATTTCGAGTACATTTGAAAGGCAGAACATCTGAACATGTGGTGGCCTTTTCCCACCTCTCAGGAACTTTGATTGGGCACTGACTGCGAAGGAGAATGCAGAGAAGTGAGTCGCCGCCGGTTTCTATAGCACCCTGGGGTCCTTTGGAAGGACTCCTTGTCCTCCCAACCTCAGTCTAGGAGGGGCTGGAACAGTGACTCCTCAACGCAGGGGTCTAACATAAACGACCTCCGGAGTCCTCGCTCAGCCTCCAGAGTCTTTGATTTTGAACTGACGAAGTGCAAGCCGACTTTAAGCAGGTCATCCGACCAGCTAACATCCTGCCATGCGGTTGACATGCACTAAATAATATGGCGCAGAGAGAGAGAAAGATAAAGGTAGTAATGGACGTTTTTCAAAAGAAAATCTACATTTTTTTCCCTAGAGATTCTATATTGTTCCTCCTCTGGGAAGCTGTTTAGAGTATTAACAGTGATTATAGGGTGAGCATGAGAATTAAATAATATGTGATTGTCATGGCACCCATTCACAAAGCTGCTGTGGGGGAAAAAAAAAATGCCTGTCTTTATAATTGGTTGGTGAGGGCAGGTTGCATTTAAATTTTTTTAAAAATAGTCTTTATTTTTATTGCAGCCTGTAATTATATCATTGGATTTTTAAATGCGTGGATTTAATTAACTCTGAACCTCAGAGACTGATGTTTTCTGTTCCTTAATTACATGATTTACCAGCTTTGCAGCCATTTTTTAATATATATTTATTAATTTCAAAAAGGAAGGAGAGGGAGAAAGAGCTAGACACATCAATGATGAGAGGGAATCATTGATCAGCTGCCTCCTGCATGCCCCCTACTGGGGATCTAGCAACCCAGGAATGTGCCCTTGACTGGAATTGAACTTGGGACCTTTTAGTCTGCAGGCTGATGCTCTATCCACTGAGCCAAACTGGTTAGGGCAGCAGCTATTTTTTCTTTCACTTTCCCCACAAACCCTCTTGATCTACTACTATCTACATTATATACAAGAATATGATGTAGAAATAAATCAGATGCTCCTATTATTGATATCTTTGTAATTTCTATGACCTCTGTATGTATGCTTCTTTAACAATTTACATAATTTATGGAATCTTAAAATTACAAGAAACCTTTGTGATCACTTCAGTGCTTTCATTGGTAAAAATGGAGAATTTGAAATCTTTCCTTGTCAGTTTTTCTATCCCATTTCCAAAGCCATTGTCTTCCATTTAATCACAAAAAAACATTTTCACCTTTATTTCTGATTATTTTACCAACAAAATTTCTTATCAGATAGAATAGAAGATTAGGACAATTTCTCTTTCATAAATGTTCTTCATAAAAGTTAAAAATGTTCTTCTCAAATAATACTATATATATATATATATATATATATATATATATATATATGTATTTTTACTGTAGGAATAATTTAAATGGCTGAGTCTAGTCCAGTGTTTTTCTTTCCTTTTTGGTATACTTTGGCTTGAGTTGGGCTGCGCTCAGAGATTCTTCCTGAAGAGAGCAAAGCTCATGGCTCTGAGTCAGTATAAAACTCATTAGCACATTGATTTATGGAGTCATAGACTCTGATTTATTTTTCTCTCAACAGCCTCACTTCATTGACTTTTTCAGGAATTTCACTAATATGAATACCATGGCTGACACCTTGCACTGTTTGCCTTAATATGTTCATGGGGTGGGATTGTGTTGTGATGTACCCCCATCTTGCAAAGGACGCCTCTAAAAAGTCAAATTATGGAGTCATTTTATTAAAAAGCCTGCGGAATACGAGGTCTGGAGCAAAAGCGCTCGACTTCGCAGCCCTGAACAGCTCAACACACCGGGCCCATACTGGCGGGATAGCACAAAAGTATTGACTACATCCCTGGGTCTGGAATGAGGAACCTCCCTCGCGAAAAAGCATCTTCCTACAGAAGCAGAAATTGAGCAAGTTAATATCTAAGAATCACTAAATCAACAGAAACACACCACCCGGGACCACCTGGTCGGGCAATCTAGAATAATTGAGCTGTCCAGACCTCGGGATCACTGAGTCAACAGGAACGCACTCTCAGTAGCTGTTTGAGACAATCCAGGATAACTGTGCTCTCCTGACTCCAGGACCACTGAGTCAACTGAAACTCAGTTATCTGTAGCTGCTCAGATAATTGGGACAATTGTCTGTCCTGGTTCCCAGAGGAATGCGCCTCGACGACCAGCGAGACCACAATCAAAGGGATACCCAATCATAGTATTCAATCACACATAAGTTCAGGAAATCAAAGCAACCCTCCACTGTTTCAGCAAACAAACAAGCACAGAACCCAAACAGCAGCCCCCACCAGAGACGATCGCTACCACACTTCAATAGGAGAGGATCCCTCTCAGTGGGAATGTAAAAAGTATGTTACATTGAAGCAAATTTACACAAACCAATAAATCCACAAAAGAACTGATGTATTTACAGAGTAAGGAATATTTTTTAGTTTTATTGTAAACTAGCCGCTCTTCCCCGCTGCCCAGAGGCTCTATGTGGCTCAGAGGTCCCTCCATGGCCCGGTGCGAAATGCTTTTCTCATTGCCAGGGCCACAATGCAAGCATTCTGTGCCCCCGCCTGGCTAGAGGCCCATCCACAGCCAGGCATGCAACGCTTGCCTCATCACCCGGGGAACACAAGCATTTCTTCTCCCCTACCTCCAGCCATTCCATGCCTGCTGCGCAGAGGTCCTCCCGGGGCAGGAGTGGAATTCTTGCCTCCTTGCCGTGGCGACAAAGCAAGCATTCCATTAAGCTGCTCACACTTCCAGCTCTCAGCTGCTGACCCCCCTGGACCTGGGAACTCTGGTGGGGCTGAGAGCACTGGGCGCTGCCACCTTGTGGCTAGGGTTGCTTCAGTCTTTGTGATGGAGTGATGGTTAATTTGCATATTATCCTTTTATTAGATAGGATTGTTTTTAGAGAGAAGAAATTATAGTCATTTTGCACATTTATTTTTTGCTTTCTCAATGTAGACAAGCTTTCAAAAAAAGTTGAGAATTTGTACTATAATAGTTTGAATAGCATAGCATGAACAAAATAATATTTGGATTGTTTAATAAAACAGTGTGGCTTTATGTTTTCTGAGAAAAATTTATAGATTTCATATAATTATAATGGTGACTCTGATTAGGCTTTGTGTTTTTTCATTTTCTCATTTTAACAAGTACTTACTAGTAATACAATTTTTTCTGAATTTTATTTGAAATATGTTATTAATTTCATATGGTTGATAAGTTAAATACTCTGGTTAGAGGGGATTTGGGGTAAATCTCCTGCTTGATGCAGATATCCTAAGCATCATTTCTTAGAATTCTAACTACCATTGGTAATGGTGAGAAATAAGAAAGGTGAAGAAAGCTGCCCCTCAACGATAGGCCGTTATAAATCTCCTCAGAACGTCAGAATAAGTAGCTTAAGCCTACTGCCTTAAATAATTTTGATGATTTTGAAGCAAATGTGTATAGTGACACTTCCAACAGACACAAAAATCATTTTGTTACTATTTTAAGTATAAAATGCAGTAGAAAGCTCAAGCATTTGAATATGTAAAGTGAATCATTCCCATGTGTATAAGCAGCACAATTAGCAAATGCTAAAAAATTGAACACTGATGACTTGTGATAACCAAAGTTACAACAAAGCTGTTGGAATTAATACTTTAATTCATTCTTGGGAGTAAAAGTTTATCATATTGGCCATGCACCCTTGTTGAATGTTTCTGTTTCAGAAGTCTTTTTTTTTTTAAGATTTAATAAAATTGAGAGAACACCAAGATGGCGGCATAAGCAAACACCTATTGTTCTGCCCCGCTCAACCATTTAAGGACTACAACATAACAGCAGAACACACAAGCACCCAGAATTGTCAGAAAGCTGGCTGAATGAAAACTCCACTAATAGGAGCAGAGGTGGGACACTGAGACTCGGGGGAACGGGGGGAGCACAGACTTTCAGATGGAAACAGGTTAGGAGCCCCCTGGTCGCGCGCGCGGGCTGGGGCTGGAGCAGCGACCTGGCCGGATTTCTCCACCAGGGAGGGCGGAGACGTCCCCCTGCACAGATTCCCCAGAGCCGGGCAAGGTCCGAGGTCCGGGGGACGCACCCTGAAGCAGGGCGCGGCAGAGGCTCCCAGTCGCAAGGGTCGTGCAATCCCGCGACTTGCCCCCTGGAAACTTGTCTCCTGGTTCCAGAAATCATCTATTTTACAGCCCTGGGCTAGACTTTTGGTGTGCAGGCACATTTGGGGAAAGGCAGAGTTGTCTGGCAAGGGGAAGAGACTAGCGGCTTTCTCTTGGAGGTGTCTGCAGCCATCCCCATCCAACAGAGACCCGCGCGCGCGAGCGCCGCATAGGACGCAGCTGATGCTGACGCTGCCGCACAGCTCAGAGACTCCGCCCATCCAACCTGAACACAGTATCCCTTCACAGCCAATTGGCCTGGAGGTCAAACCCTCCTAGGGCTAACAACAACAAGCTGGGTTTAAATTCAAAAGTAGTGAATACAACCCATAAAGGATTGCAGTAAGAGTACCCACCTCAGGTAACTGGGGAGGCTGAGCCACTGTCCCTTTGAGGATATCCACCACAGAAAGCAGCCACCATGCACAGACATGGAAAGAAATCAGGTGTGAAAGAAATGGAGGAGAAAAGACGACAAGACATAGAGTTCAAAACCACGGTTATAAGGCTATTCAAGAGGCTCCTACAAGAGGCCGATCAACTTAATGAGAATTACCAGGAAATAAACAAGACCAACCAGGAAATGAATGAGAATTACAAAGAAATGAATGATACTTACAAGGAAATGAATGAGACCCTCAGGGAAATGAACAAGACCTCTGAGGAGACGAACCAGACCCTCACAGATAAAAAACAAGGACCAACTAGAAATCAAGCATACACAGACTGAAATAAAAAATATTACACAAAGTCCTAAAAGCAGTCCAGAGGGCCACAAGAACCAAGTCAAAGATATGAAATACAAAGAAGCAAAATCCACTCAGCTGGAAAAGCAAGAAACAAAAAGAATTCAGATAATTGAAGATAGCGTAAGGGGCCTCTGGGACAACCTCAAGCAAGCCAACATCTGAATTATTGGGGTGCCAGAAAAAGAGAGAGAGCAAGTTAATGAAAACCTACTTGAAGAAATAGTGACTGAAAACTTCCCCCACCTGGTGAAAGAAACTGACTTAAAAGCCCAAGAAGTACACAAAACCCCAAAATATAGGAATCCAGAGAGGACCACACCAAGACATATCATAATTAAAATGCCAAGAGCAAAAGATAAAGAGAGAATATTAAAAGCAGCAAGAGAAAAACAGTTGGTTACCTACAGGGGAGCACCCATACGATTGTCAGTGGATTTCTCAACAGAAACGATGCAGGCCAGACGCGAATGGCAAGAAATATTCAAAATAATGAAGAGCAAGAATCTACAACCAAGATTACTCTATCCAGAAAAGCTATCATTCAGAATTGAGGATCAGATAAAGTGCTTCGCAGATAAGAAAAAGCTAAAGGAGTTCATCACCACCAAACCAGTATTATATGAAATGCTGAAAGATATTCTTTAAGAAGAGGAAGAAGAAAAAGGTAAAAATATAAATTATGAACAACAAATACACATCTATCAACAAATGAACATAAAAATCAAGTGAACTGATAGGCTGATGAACAAGAAACTGGTGACTATAACAGAAACATGGACATAGAGAGGGAATGGACTGACAATTCTTGGGGAGAAAAGTGTTGTTGGAAGTACAGCAAGAGATTGGACAAAAATCTTGCAACAATGGGAGAGGACATTGGGGAGGGGGAGATGAGGGCAGAGGGTGGGATAGGTACAGGGTGGAGGGAAGATATAGGGGGATAAAAAAGGGGAAACAATGTAATTAATAAACTGAACAATAAAGAAAAAAAAGATTTAATAAAATTGTTTTCAAGAGAAAAGTGTCGGGGGAAGGGAAAGGAAGATAGATAAAAACACTGATGTAAGAGTGAAACACCAATAGGCTGCCTCCTGCATATCCCCTGCAGGGGATCAGGGCAGAACTGGATGTGTGCCCTGACCTGGTATCTAACTGGCCACCTTCAGTGCGCTATATGACTCCCCATCACCTGAGCCCTACTTTCACTGACATTTTAAAAGCTATCCCAACATAACAATATAGAGTGTCTTCTACTATCTATTATACACTTAAGCAGTGAAAAGTCCTCTCAGGATGAGTGATCAATACACATCCACTCACATCAAACAACTTGAGGGGGAAAAAATTAAACAAATATATTTTAGACAACGAATAGAAGAAACTTGCACAAATAAATATAAATGAATTTTTTAGAAAAGTTATATTGCTACTCAAAAATATACTACAATTTAAAAAAGAAGGCACAATCATCTGTATTTCATGAATGCTTTGGTTTTCCTCCTAGGGAATGATAATGCCTGGCGAAAGAACCTTCTCTCATTCCACAAAAAACATTTGTTGAATGCATGTGCAGTAAAACTAAATATTTGCAGACAGACCCTCACTGAAAACTAAGAAGAAAATTGTGAGTAAGCATCCTGATGAGGTTATACTTTAACTAAAATGAGAGTGCAGTGAGGTTGATCCCAGTGAAAAATAATGCAGAACAAACATGCATCAAACTACCCATCAGCATCTTTCCCTGATGAGTAAATTTTGAGGGTCTGCTGAAACGCCTTACAGCTAACATTAACTCTTGGAGGTAATAGGACTGTGCTGTGTGAGTGAATCCTGCCTGCCTAGCAGAGGCACTACAGGATAGCTGCTGAACTGAAATGCACTGAAACCACCAGACTGAAAGAGAGTTGCCATATTGTTTTTGCCATAACCAATATGAAATTTTTAGAAAAGATTTATACATATTTAACTAGTCAGCCTTTGTAGGATTTTATAGAATCCAATATTATTTTTATTAAGTCAGAGCCAGAGGTAAGAATATCAAACCAGTTTCAAGTACATTTGGAGGAGGGGGTGATATAGGGTAAGAGAAAATCAAGCTTAATCTTGGGTCATTAAAAATTTGATTTCTCTAACACTCTTGGCCTTACTTATTCTATAAATTTGGGGAAAATAGTTTGCATGCAATTTTTTGCTCAGGTCTCCAACAAGGTGGCAGATCTTGCTTTATAGAGCAGAGCCAGCAACAATGTAAAGAACCATTTTATTTTTTTTTTATTTATTTTTTTAAATATATTTTATTGATTTTTTACAGAGAGGAAGGGAGAGGGATAGAAAGTCAGAAACATAGATGAGAGAGAGACATCGATCAGCTGCCTCTTGCACGCCCCCTACTGGGGATGTGCCCTCAGCCAAGGTACATGCCCTTGCCGGAATCAAACCCGGGACCCCGCAGTCCGCAGTCCGACGCTCTATCCACTGAGCCAAACCGGTCTCGGCTAAAGAACCATTTTAAAAAGCTTGTTAGTGTTGCTAAAATTCTCTGTTCTTGGATAAACTCTGAATTCATTTGGTTTGCATTAATTAAATCATATAACTGCTCTGGAGTTACATTCTCAGTAAGAGAAACAATAGAAATTAATTTACATCAGAATGGAGCCCTTTGGGCTCAAGAGTAGCAACAACTCAGTTCATTTTGCTACTCTAAGAAAACACTTGAAGGTGTATATTTAGTTGAGATTACTAGCAAGAGAGACACCTGTGTTTTCTTTTCCTTTTTCATTCTTAAACAGAGAAGCAGAAGAGGATAGTCAATAGTTATAATTACAATGTTCCTTTTATCAACTCACCAAATGCCTTCTATCATTGTCTTTAAAAGATTACAACCTTTGCAAATCCATGAAGCATTTTTTCTTTTTTCCTAACAAAGTATTTATCATTAATTTTCATCTTCAAATACTACATAAATTAGTAAAATGGTGAAGGTAGTAAAAAATGAGGTTTTAATAGTCATCAAAAGAAAATTATTTTATTCAAGGTAAGAATGACTTTCTGAATTAAAAGTGAAGAGATTAGGCATAATAATACATTTTTCCCTGTTGTTACTGTATTAAAAATAAAATGTCAAATTCCAATTGTTCATAATTAATTGAGCAATTCATTTTATTTTATTTTTTATTTTATTTTTTAATTTTTTTTTATTGTTCAGTTTACTAATTACATTGTTTCTCCTTTTTTATCCCCCTATATCTTCCCTCCACCCTGTACCTATCCCACCCTCCGCCCTCATCTCCCCCTCCCCAATGTCCTCTCCCATTGTTGCAAGATTTTTGTCCAATCTCTTGCTGTACTTCCAACAACACTTTTCTCCCCAAGAATTGTCAGTCCATTCCCTCTCTATGTCCATGTTTCTGTTATAGTCACCAGTTTCTTGTTCATCAGCCTATCAGTTCACTTGATTTTTATGTTCATTTGTTGATAGATGTGTATTTGTTGTTCATAATTTATATTTTTACCTTTTTCTTCTTCCTCTTCTTAAAGAATATCTTTCAGCATTTCATATAATACTGGTTTGGTGGTGATGAACTCCTTTAGCTTTTTCTTATCTGCGAAGCACTTTATCTGATCCTCAATTCTGAATGATAGCTTTGCTGGATAGAGTAATCTGGGTTGTAGATTCTTGCTTTTCATTATTTTGAATATTTCTTGCCATTCGCGTCTGGCCTGCATCGTTTCTGTTGAGAAATCCACTGACAATCGTATGGGTGCTCCCCTGTAGGTAACCAACTGTTTTTCTCTTGCTGCTTTTAATAATCTCTCTTTATCTTTTGCTCTTGGCATTTTAATTATGATATGTCTTGGTGTGGTCCTCTCTGGATTCCTATATTTTGGGGTTTTGTGTACTTCTTGGGCTTTTAAGTCAGTTTCTTTCACCAGGTGGGGGAAGTTTTCAGTCACTATTTCTTCAAGTAGGTTTTCATTAACTTGCTCTCTCTCTTTTTCTGGCACACCAATAATTCGGATGTTGGCTTGCTTGAGGTTGTCCCAGAGGCCCCTTACGCTATCTTCAATTATCTGAATTCTTTTTGTTTCTTGCTTTTCCAGCCGAGTGGATTTTGCTTCTTTGTATTTCATATCTTTGACTTGGTTCTTGTGGCCCTCTGGACTGCTTTTAGGACTTTGTGTAATATTTTTTATTTCAGTCTGTGTATGCTTGATTTCTAGTTGGTCCTTGTTTTTTATCTGTGAGGGTCTGGTTCGTCTCCTCAGAGGTCTTGTTCATTTCCCTGAGGGTCTCATTCATTTCCTTGTAAGTATCATTTATTTCCTTGTAATTCTCATTCATTTCCTGGTTGGTCTTGTTTATTTCCTGGTAATTCTCATTAAGTTGATCGGCCTCTTGTAGGAGCTTCTTGAATAGCCTTATAACCGTGGTTTTGAACTCTATGTCTTGTCGTCTTTTCTCCTCCATTTCTTTCACACCTGATTTCTTTCCATGTCTGTGCATGGTGGCTGCTTTCTGTGGTGGATATCCTCAAAGGGACAGTGGCTCAGCCTCCCCAGTTACCTGAGGTGGGTACTCTTACTGCAATCCTTTATGGGTTGTATTCAGTATTTTTGAATTTAAACCCAGCTTGTTGTTGTTAGCCCTAGGAGGGTTTGACCTCCAGGCCAATTGGCTGTGAAGGGAGACTGTGTTCAGGTTGGATGGGCGGAGTCTCTGAGCTGTGCGGCAGCGTCAGCATCAGCTGCGTCCTATGCGGCGCTCGTGCGGGCGGGTCTCTGTTGGATGGGGATGGCTGCAGACACCTCCAAGTGAAAGCCACTAGTCTCTTCCCCTTGCCAGACAACTCTGCCTTTCCCCAAATGTGCCTGCACACCAAAAGTCTAGCCCAGGGCTGTAAAATAGATGATTTCTGGAACCAGGAGACAAGTTTCCAGGGGGCAAGTCGCGGGATTGCGCGACCCTTGCGACTGGGAGCCTCTGCCGCGCCCTGCTTCCAGGGTGCGTCCCCCGGACCTCGGACCTCGCCCGGCTCAGGGGAATCTGTGCAGGGGGACTTCTCCACGTACCCCGGATCTCAGACCTCGCCTGGCTCTGGGGAATCCGGGCAGTGGGACGCCTCTGCCCTTCCCCGTTGGAGAAATCCGGCCGAGTCACTGCCCCAGCCCCAGCCCGCTCGTGCGAGACCAGGGTGGTTCCTAACCTGTTTCCATCTGAAAGGCTGCTCTCCCGCCGCTCCTGAGTCTCAGTGTTCCACCTCTGCTCCTATCAGTGGAGTTTTCCTTCAGCCAGCTTTCTGGCGATTCTGGGTGCTTGTCTGTTCTGCTGTTATGTTGTAGTTCTTAAATCGTTGCGCGGGGCAGTACAATTGGTGTTTGCCTATGCCGCCATCTTCGTCTTCTCTCTTGAGCAATTCATTTTAATCTTCCCTGAGTCCTAGTTCTTGAACACTTGCTGAGAATAGGTGAGATAGATAATGTAAAGCATAGTACCTGGCACCACATAAGTGACAATAAAACATTTATTTTCCATTTATTTCTCTTTACTTCCTTCTGGTGGAAAACTCGGAAAGTTAAAAATGTTCTGCTTTAGTTATATAGTTGGTAGGCTTGGTAATTAATGCAAGTAAAAAGCTATTGTTCCAGGAACAGAAATGTATGACCTGATCTACCCTGATTCCAGAAGCTAAGCGAACAGTTGTGCCCAGGATGACTGAAAGCAATCAAGATGGCATGTGAGCCATTGTGCTCCTAGCATCCCCTGCCCAGGGTGCAGATAAAAGAATCTCAGGTCAGCAGATGAAGCGATGCTAGGAAACTCGTAGGACCGCAGCTTTTACCTGATAAATCTTTTCCCTGAATTTTAACCCCTTTACTGACACTTTTCTTTTCCTTATAAAAAACATTGGCTTGAGATGAGAAGTAAGACAGTATTTAGAGTACATAACTCGCTCTCTTCTCAGATCGTCCATGAAGGTTCAATCCGTGTCTCTACTTATTGGATCTGGTAGTGACAGGCAACAGGAACGCTTACAGTTTCACTTTTACCTAATTTGAACACTTAATCATTCATTAGCTAGTTATTGATGTCACCCCTGTGTCAAATACTCTGTAAGGTACTTGGAATTCAACAGTGAGCAAAATGAAAATTTCATCACATTTGCTAGTGAAATTGACATCCACATCCTGAAAAGAAGGAACACAAGATGTCAAAACTTAATGGGCGCTGACACTCTTTGTATTTGTAATATCTGTCAATGCCAACACAAAATGGCAAAATTATTGTTGAGATGCATATTAATGAAAACCATTTGTCTGGTGTAATTTAAATAAAACATTTAATTACCTGAATCAGCTTTTTACTTTATTCCTGACCATTTGAAAAATGTAATCATTTGGGAACAATACATTGTGAAGTGTATTGTTGCTATTGAATAGCTCTGTAGAGTAATTATTCTATGTATGGGTATTCTTGGGGAGGGAGGTATGAAAGACATAGTAGAAAGTTTAATGTTATAGACGAAAAAGGCCTTAGATAATGATAGGTGCCCTCCCCCCATCTGGTGGGCGGGGTTATGATGTAATTGACATCTGCCAAAGAGACATTGAGCTACCAATCAAGCACATACCAGAGTGCCCTTTGTCCCACCCCTTCCCATTCTGCCCTGGGCCCAACCCCTGCCTGTTCCGGCCCTTAAAGGGTGTCTCAGTGTACCACATGGCACTTTTTCTCCCGGACTGTTCTCCCAGGCAGTCCAGGAGGCGGTCTGGCTGGGTCCCCTTTTTTCCCCCATCCCCTGGTTTCTCTGCCTTCACCCCTTTCTCCCTTGGGAAGGGTCTCCTCAATAAAGTCTGTGTCCTGGCACCCTGCTCTCTCTCTCTCTTTCTCTCTCTCTCTCTCTCTCTCTCTCTCTCTCTCTCTCTCTCTGCTCCTTCTGTTTCATCTTTCAGATAACACTTATCCAGATGTAGACAGAGGCCTTGTTATGGACCACCCGCTAGTGACAACCACCAAGGAGCCAGATCAAAATTTTAAGAAGCCTTTAATGACAAACTCGAGCCCGGGCTCACGTCTCAACTGTCACAGCAATGAGCAACGAGAGCCCCGAACCTCGGTACCAAGCACTTTTTATTTCCAACGCAGGGAGATTTGGCAATTTGTGATTGGCCAGTTTCACACAAAGAAAGGTAGCATAAGGTCAGTTATAGTACAGGGAAGTGGGAAATTTTAAATTTTGTTCCCAGGCTGGTGACTCCTGTTGACCCGGTATCTGGCTGTGCAGTGTTCTGGCAGCAGGATGTCCTCAGGCAAGGGAGGGCTGAGTAAATGTCACAAACAGCTAAAGGGGGTTTCGGTGGTTGTGTCTGGTCTGAGCATGATGAACCTCGCCCTTCTCTTCTATCCTCCTCCCCCCTCTGAGTCTGGCTATCACATTTCCTACTGGTCTTATCGGGGAATCAAATCCTTGATTCCTGCTGTCCCCCTCATCGTCCGAGTTTATGGGTTGGTCTTTGTAATTTTAAGATAGCAGCCCCCAGGTAAGTTTCATGCAGCCAACATGGTGGCTGCCAAGTCACACAGTCCAAAATGGTCTTTGTAGTCCTGTACTGCCTTTACATTCCCCCCTTGTCTTGGAACTTACGGCTCAATCATGAGCCGGGCTGCATTTCTACCTCGCCTTCCATTTTGCTCCTGAATGGTCAACATAAAAATAACATTCCTCCCCTAGGACTGCATATAGACCTCCTTGCTGCATGTACACAGAGGCAGGCGATGACTATTGCCAGGAAAAAGGGGTGGACTCCTGGCAGTGTGGGTGACAGCAAACAGTCAACAAAGTTACTGACATTAGGTGGGTCAAATGTGCCGTAAGTTGAGCTTGAGAGATTGTGGCTCCATTGTGTAATGAAGTCCTTCCAGACTGCAGAGGGATCAGCTGGGCAGACGTGAGTGTAGCGGACCCAGGTTGCGAGGCTGTCTACCCTGAGAGCTGTGGGTGTAGTCAGCACCAAGATGTAGGGGCCCTTCCACCATGGCTCAAGGGTCTCCCGGCGGTGCCCTTGACAAAAACGCAATTCTCCCCACAGTCTGCATTGACCAGGTGAGGGGTTGGGCCAGCCTCATCACGGAGGCATGGCCAAATGTCCATGTGCGTCCTCTGGAGCCTTCTTAAGAGACAAATTCAGTGATATGATTTAAAAACCATGGTGTAGGGAGAGTTCCTTACCAGGTAAAGGGCGTACGGAAGGAGAGCTATCCAGTCCCCACCAGTCTCCATGGTTAATTTGGTAAGGGTCTTTTTTAGAGTTATACTTATTCTCTCTACCTGTCCTGAACTTTGGGGCCTATAAGCACAATGCAATTTCTAATCTGCTCCTATAGCCTTGGCTACTGCCTGTGTTACCTGTGAAATAAAAGCTGGCCCGTTGTCTGACCCTATCACAGCAGGAAATCCATACCTGGGTAGGATGTCTTTTAGCAGCTTCTTGGCCACAGCCTGAACTGTTTTATGCTTGGTTGGGCATGCCTCTACCCATCCAGAAAAGATGTCCTTCTCCTGCTGTACATTTCCTACCTTAACTAAATTAAATTAATCTGAAAACTTGACTGCTATTATATTGTTAAATTTAATATTCTAACAATAATCTTTGTTTACCCTGTAATTATTAATGGCACGGATTGTTTTGCATTCTTGAGTAGGCCCTGAGCATCCTTGGTGCTAGCTGCTGTTAGCCAAGTTTCTGTTTGATGCCTTGGTTCTGATCTGGGCTGGTCCAAGTCTTTGTCTGTTACCTGGGTCCCAATCTGAGCTGGGCATGGGGAGTGAAGTAGCCATGGGGCAGGAGACCTCCTTCAGAAGGGGCGAGTGTTCAAGCCCCTGCAATGCTGGGGGGGGGGGGGTGAGGTGCTATGCCCCACCTCTGATGGCCCCCATGTTCTCTCCTGATGGCCCCTCTGCGACTGTGCCTGTCTTAGGTTGTTCCTCCAATGAGGAATATTACCTGTTTCTGGCTAATCAGCCATCCTCAGGGGCCAAGCAGGGTGATGTGAGGTTCAGTTCTGTCTCCTTGGTAGCCTATGCCCACGTGGCCTCCACGCCCAGTACCTGCCTTGGGATCCCTTCCCCTGCTGGCAGGTCCCTGGCACTTGATCACATATGTTGGGGAACTCAGGTTTCCTCTCCAGGGAGGGTCCACCTCACACCATTGGGCCACAGACAGATCTATGGTACCAGCCTTCACAAGGCTTCAACCTCAGCATGTACAGAAAACTCAGGCATCAGCTGTGAGCAACTGGATTGTGAAAGGAGGATCCCTCCTTGGCAAAAGGGCCAACATAGAATGCTTGCTGCCTATCCAAGGAGGCCTTTCACGCAGTGGAAGGGAGTAAATCTTTTCATGTCCCTTTTAAATTGCTTCCAATAGATTTAGTTTATAAGTATGTTAGAAATAATTGTACAATATACTGTTATAAGGATATTCTTTCTTTGCTTTAAGCCATGGCAACTCAATTTGAGACTGGAAGTCAACTTTCTTTTTGTATAGACAAGGTCTAATTACATGTTTCTGCACCTCTCCTAGGAGCAAGTTGTGATGGTAGACGTGTTTTAACTTTTGCCTACCCTCCTTTGGTGTCCATGCAAGCCAGAAGCCTTTAATTTTGCCCACAAAGGAGTAGTGGTCTGGATTTGTGTCATTACAAAAGGGAAGCTGGGTGGCGACACCTATATAATTATACTTTCTTGCTCCACCTCTGTTGCTCCTGGATGAACCAAGGTATTTGGTATAAGGTGATTAACCCACATAAGGGTTCTTACCCATGAAGGGTCAGGAATATAGGTACAAAATACTTCCCTATTTGCCCCAGGTAATATCACCTAATATTACTGTACAGCTGATTATGGGTAGCCTGGCAAGAAAGATACTCTCAGGCATTCTTGGGGTTCTGGTTTTCTCACAAATTTACTCAGCCTTCTGTACCAGCCTTCTTTACTATGCCCTAAGGACTATTTTCAATAAGGATCATTTATCCTAATAAAGGTAATTCGGGCCGTACTCGTACTCGTGCTACTTGGGCTGAGGAAACTGCCTCCTCAATTCTTAGCAACTCATCCCTAGCTCCACCTGTTAATGTTTGGAGAGAGGAAAGATCAGAGTCACCTCTAAGTGAATTAAATAAAGTTATCATTTCTCCACCAGATCTACAGATAAGGTCTCAGCCAGTTATTGTCCCCTAATAATTTCTGAAAGTCATTTAAAGTTTTTTAAGACAATCTTATCTCCACCTTCTGAGGCCTAACGCACTGGTTTGCAATTATGGTTCCTAGATATTGGAAAGGCGTTCCTTTCTGTACCTTTTCTGGAGCAATTCTTAAGCCCCATTTAGGGAACTTCTCTTCTAATTGGGAACACTTGGCCAAAGACTTCTCTTCCCGTGGGCTTCCTTTGACTAGGATGGGCTCCTTAATTCCCTGATCATTGTTTCCCCGAGCCTTGACCAGTCTGATATCCCATTTGGGTCATTACCTACTGTCCTTTGCTGGTAATAATACACCCCTATAAACCCTCTAAGACATCCCCAGTCCCATGAAGTTAACTGAAATTCCAGAGATGATGGAAGGCTGAAACCATCCCATCAGTCCTTCCTCATCTTGCCACCTTAACAAGGTGGCACTATCATTGTGTGTCATGAGGAACTCTCACCTCCCTAACTAAGCCCATCGCGTCTACTGTGGACTAACTTGGAGGCCAGAATTCTTTGCTGATAACACTAACATCCGCTCCAGTGTTCACCAGACCCCTAAATTGTTTTCCCTCTATTTTTAAATTAATCATAGCATGGGTTTTGCTAATTTCATGTATCCAATAGATGTCTGAGCTTCCAAATCCTTGCATTCCTCTTTTCCTCATTATAGCCTCACCTTGCTGAACATAAGGTACAAGTAGTATCCAAGCAAACCTTTGTCCTGGAGTAATTTACATAACAAGATTACATTCTAGTTTAGCTTTATAATCTGAATCAATGCTTCCAGGCAAAACAGTTAGTCCACTTAAGGGTGTCTCTACTCCTCCTTAAGATTAATCCTAAAGTTCCCTGTGGCACAGGTCCACAAAACTTGCTTTAGGAAATGTCCTGATCCCACATTCTTACAAGCTTGAATCATCTCTGTAATGGAACTATCTTTTCTCAGGCATTTTCCACAATCAGCATTGGCATTTTCATTTAGCTGAAAACCTTGACTATAATTTAACAAGCTAATTTATAAAGTAACTTAAGTAGGTATCTTTAATTAAAAAAAAATTATTCAGTACAGTTTAGGTATCTTACTTACTGGTTCTTATTTAAGATTCTGCTGTTCAAAATTTGGCTATATTTAAGAAATATAGACCAACACAAGTCCAATTATCAGAGAAAACATAACATTTTTTAAAGAAAGTTATACTTTAGACATTTAATTACCACATTTATATAATTTCTCCCAGTTTAATTTGTATTTTGAACCTTTAAAGCTGAAAAGTCAAACATTTAGCTATCCTTAGATTAATAATACTTTATTTCTAAGAAAAATATAAGACATTATCAATTAATAGCTTCAATTTTGTCCTCTAGGTTTTTCTCATGAGGAAGCAATACTCAGATTATTAAACAAGTTTTTATCATTTGGTTAACAGCCCAGGCTGCCTCTTGACTTTTCAAAAAGGCCTTTTTTTTCTTCTGCCTGGGGGCATTCAGTAGCCAGCCTGGACTACGCTTCTTCCTCTATTAACAAAGGGGGTAGCCAGTTACCTGGGCCACTAGATCGTTACAATTAATACATTATTCATCCATATTTCAACAATTTCTGAGTTTTAAATCCAATCCCAATTATTTTAAGGCATTTACTTTGGATAAATTCTTAAAAAAAAATGGCGAAGACGAGACCCAGACACCCTCTGGGGAGTGGCGTCCCTATTGGATCGCCACTTGGCTCCCTTCCCCCACACCATCTAGATTCTGGGCAGGGTCTCGGCCTCCCTGCTGAGGGTCCCGGCGCTCATGCTCCCCAAGCCCTGGCGGCCACTCCGAGGAGCCCCGCGGGCAGCGGTGGCAGGGCTGGGCCTGCGGCAGATGGGACTTGGAGGCCACCCCATGCCTAGCCACTTGTCTGGCCCCAG
Organism: Antrozous pallidus; assembly: GCA_027563665.1. Lineage (NCBI taxonomy): Eukaryota > Metazoa > Chordata > Mammalia > Chiroptera > Vespertilionidae > Antrozous > Antrozous pallidus. The sequence continues at coordinate 77,707,917 of CM050508.1, forward strand.
CTCCCTTTCCCCTGCCACCCACATCTCCAAGCCTTTATCCAGAAATTAAATTTCCTAGCTTTCCTTTAGCCAAATTAGTCAGCTTTCTAGCAGCCATCTAAAGACTCCCCATTACAGCCTAGCAGTAGACCCAGAGCCTCCCCTTACCTTCTGCCTTGTTGAAATCCCATTCAGGCCAAGCTAGAGGAAAAAAAGTCTAAGATTCCCAGAACTAGCATCCTGGGATAAGTCCCCATTCTCTTTCCCAGCCCTGATGTGGGGTGAACTGAAAGAGTTATTTGGGGACAGAGGTCTGGAGAAATCTTCAGTTGAGCTGAGGAGAGGGTCCTGGTCAGGGGGTGGTCCTGAAAGGGAGACCATCCTGAGCGCCCTTGGGCCAACAGGATTGTCTGTCTCTTTCCCAATTTTCCCTTCGAGGGCAGGCAACCTTTTAACCCCCGAGGCTTGTCAGTGACAATGTCAATCCAGACATCAATTTAAGGAATTTGGTCTGGGTGGCCCGGATTGCCATGAACAACACGGCGGACCTCACAAGCAACATTTAGGTCCAACATCCTGGTGGAGGGCCACCCAACCCTGAATGTAGGCCACTCCAATTCACAAAATTTCTGTAAAGCAAAATCATCAACCGAAGCTCCATAGTCATCCGTGTACACGCTTCCGAAATTCCTGAAAATTCTTAAGGAAACACTGTAATGGGGCGGAGGGTCCAGACGGACCCTGGCAAATTCTGACTGTTATAGCGACAAAATGAAAACAAAACAGACAACATAAACCAGACAGAAAATACACAGAACCTGACCGCTGCTGCAAACCCCACACCAGGGTCCCACAATCCAGAAGATAATACACAGAATCTGACCGCTGCTGGGAACTCCACACTGGGGTCCTGCAGTCCAGAAACAGGACCTGCTGCAACCCCACAAAGGAGTTCCCACAGTCCAGAAGAACTTGCTGCAACCCCACAAGGGAGTTCCCGCAGTCCAGAAGAACCTGCTGAAACCCCACAAGGGAGTTCCCACAGCCCAGAAGAACCTGCTGCAACCCCACAAGGGAGTTCCCGCAGTCCAGAAGAACCTGCTGAAACCCCACAAGGGAGTTCCCACAGTCCAGAAGAACCTGCTGCAACCCCACAAGGGAGTTCCCGCAGTACAGAAGAACCTGCTGAAACCCCACAAGGGAGTTCCCGCAGTCCAGAAGACCCCTGGCGCCATTGCGTCAGGCGTCCAGCCCTGGAAGTACACGGCGTCCTGCCTTCCTTTTTTGGGCCCTCTGAGGAACATTCCAAACCAGACAGAAACAGATTTCTTACCTCCTAAGAGGTCCTGACGGCTTCGGCTTCAATAAAAAGATTATCAATTGGAATTTTTCGGAGTCCCCTCTTTTGTTCCCTTGGAACCCGGGACAGAACTCAGAGGGGTCTCGGATGGGTGTCTACCCACCGGCCGTAGTGCCGGAGTGTGTCTCGCTGGGGCCTCCAAATGTTATGGACCATCCGCGAGTGACAACCAACAAGGAGCCAGATCAAAATTTTAAGAAGCCTTTTAATAACAAACTCGAGCCCGGGCCCACGTCTCAACTGTCACAGCAGTGAGCAACGCGAGCCCCGAACCTCGGTACCGAGCACTTTTTATCTCCAACGCAGGGAGATTTGGCAATTTGTGATTGGCCAGTTTCACACAAAGAAAGGTAGCATAAGGTCAGTTATAGTAGTACAGGGAAGCGGGAAATTTTAAATTTTCTTCCCAGGCTGGTGACTCCTGTTGACCTGATATCTGGCTGTGCGGTGTTCTGGCAGCAGGATGTCCTCAGGCAAGGGAAGGCTGAGTAAATGTCACAAACAGCTAAAGGGGGTTTCGGTGGTGGTGTCTGGTCTGAGCATGATGAACCTCGTCCTTCTCTTCTATCCTCCTCCCCCCTCTGAGTCTGGCTATCACAGCCTCATATATTTGAGGTGAGTCTCCCTGTGATCAAGCCAATTAGCATGTGCATACAAAAACTACTGGCTATACTGCTCATTCCTTTTTATGTTAGTTAGTTGTCAGTTCTGAAAAAAAACAATCATTATTGTGTGTAATTGCATCCAGCTTTGTAGATTCTCCATAGATAAATTTATTTTCCATTTCAGCCAAATTAAATGTGAACCAAAATATATTTTTAAGGCTTCCTAATCAGATTTATTTTGTGTATTAAGAAATATTTTTAAAAGCACAGCTTTTAAATTAATTTGTAAATGCTTGCTTTTTGAAAATGTCAGGTTTTGAAGTAAACTTGTTCTCAGAAACAGGAATGAAATGCTCAGAGTCCCTGTTAAAATGAAATGTTTTCACTGGGCTATTTGCATATCTACCACCGTTACTATAGTAACCCCTTCTTAGATGACTAATAAAGCAGGAGGACTAGTTAGTGTATTGATAAATCTGACTCAGTGATATTAGATAAGTCTTCCCACTCACCTAGCAGGAAATGGTAGAAAAATGGGTTTTCATCAAGGTTTGTAAACATATTGATTAGTTTTCTAGAACAGGAAAGAGTAAAAATTGAGTAAAGTGTGTTTTGCCTTGTGTCTGAATTTTCACTAGATTACTTTTCTGGTGTTAGAAAAAATTTAATTTTGATTTAGATAAGGATAAATATTTCTATAAAATATCTTCTGCAGAAATGTTCAGAATCCTGGTAAAACCTAAGAAACTTCCACATATTGATACAGGTTTACAAGTGTTGACCATATATTAGAAATAACAACTAAGGATTTTATGAATCTATACTAACATTTGACTCTTTTAATAAGACTGGAAGTTTCAAAGAAGTGAACCTATTGAAGCAGGAATTTTAGGGTACATAGGCAGGCTTAGGGATTTTTTTTAGAAATTGGGGTCCATGGAAAAGCCCTGGGCTGTGTAGACTGGGAGAAGTACATTTTCATAACACAAGGAAGCCTGGTGCAGTTAAATTCCATAAAACAAGGAGGCAGCAACAGGTATATTTCTACATGACAAGGGAACTGGAAGTAGCCAAGAAAGGGGATATTTACAAAATAAAGAGAAGGAAGCCCTTTATTCAGAAGGAGAGGAAGAAAGCCCAAAGGAAATAGGAAACCAATAAGGAAGGTGGAGAGGACACTCAAGGGAGGTTCAACCTTTGAGCCCAGGAGTTACTAAAGAAACCAGTCTATGGGAATAGTGACCTAGCAGAGGGGATGTCGAGGCACCTGGATCTGCAGCCTTTATAAGCCATAGGGAAAGGAACCCAAGTGAGACCTTTCCCCCCTTCCCATGTGGGAGTCCATTCTGTGGGACTCTTCTCTCTCTCCATGTAGGAATCTGTAATTGTTCTTCACTAAATCTCCATCTTTGCTATATTACTTTCTGTCCATGGATTCATTCTTCAATTCCAGCAGATGAAGAATCTGGTTCCAATCAGAAAATTTGGTATCACTATTGAAGGTCATATACTTATTAATCTGTTGAAAAACTAGATGGGTAGTGAAAGTTTAATGTGGTGGTGAGCAGGCAATCTAAATAGCCACCTCAGACTGGTGATGAAAGAAAAATTAAATTTATTTAAGAAAAAGGGGGTGATTGATGGGAATTTCCAAAAGAAAGGGTTACACAGACAAAAGGGGGCCTTGGAGACAGGTTCAGTGGGTTAGCTGGGGGAGAGCTGTTATTGCAGAAGACCAAAGAAAACCAAGGACACTTCAAAGAGGAGGGACACTGTTCAATACACCAGTGGACTCAGGGAACAGCCTTCCAAATCTGAGTGAAGGAACACTCCTGGGGCTTTTCTTTATATCTCCCTACGTCTTTGTTCCACAAACATGGATTATCCTTTCTGTCCTTCTTGTGAGCCTTGTAAGAAGGCCCCCAGATGTTGGGGGTCTCCAGGCCATATCTGATGGTCTGGCCTGGCACCAGCTTTAATAACCCTCCTTGAGGGGCAGTGCACTGTTCACAGTAACAGGTTCTGCAAGACCAGTATCTGGGAAGGAGGTAGGGACTTAATTATAGGTTATCTAGAATATACACTGAGCTTGATGTCATAGATTCAGATCACTATCCCCCAAATATTAGGGTTACATTAGAATTTAGCCTTTAGCCTTCTCACTGCAGTTGCCCATTGCTCCCCTGATTGCAAATCTCGAGGGGTCCTTTAGATGTTGGGCATGTGCCTGCGTGGGAATGGCACAGGCATGCTCCTTGGAGGGAGAGCACACACTAGATCCGTTGTCCTGAGTGTATTTATCTTTCTCTCTTGCTGGTGGAAATCTTAGGGGAGAGTTTCAATAGAATATCATCAGCTTTCCAGGTGTGCTCTTTCAGGGTCATGGTCTCTACTGATTGGTCCATGCTCAGGCAGAGAGTCTTTAATCAATGTAGCTGGTCCTGAGACAGCCAATGTGTCACTTGTCTAGTTGTGTTGCTTTTCTGGGCCTGGAGCTGAAATACAGCTGAGACCTACATGTTATCTTTAGGGAGGAAAAGGTCAGGGGCATGTTAGGGGAGGATAGGTTACCCTGAGGGTGAGGTTCATGTTTTCTTAGCTTTGCCCCTTGCCCCTGGTGAGTTTCTGTACCTGGCCCATGAAATATGGTAGCATTCATCTTCCATAAAACTGCAGTGTGAAAGTTGATCCTGCTATTCTAACGGATGTTTACACTTGCTTGCTTAAAGCAAAAAGGGTAGTTACTTTAGCTTCCAGATTGAGACAAAAAACAACAACAATAACAACAACAACAACAACAAAAAACCCTCACATAAACCTATTTGAAGACCCCAGATCCATAAAAGAGTAATTCTAGTTGACTGAGTGGCTCCAGGAGTTTAGCTGTACCTTCTCAGCTTTTGCGATACGACTACAATCCCATGTCTAGCAGGATGTATGGTTAGAGATAAGAAGCACTTTCCTACCTCAGATATGACCCTGCAGCCTGTTCACGGAATTTAAAACAATGAAAATTTATGGTTCAGACCCTATAAAAGGACTGCCTACACCTGGGACGGCACAGCCTTGGGTATTAGGTCTCCACACGGTGCCCCTGCGAACTTCCTGGCCAGTTTTTCAATAAATCTTTGTTTGCTTATTACCAACTTAACTGCCTCCATGGTTATTTGCAACTGGTCATGGAAGTCGCCCCACAACAGCCCATAGTCATTGCTCTGGGGATCTAACAAGTAGTTGTTGTCCATCATTAAAAAAAAAAAAATTATACCAACTAGCTAGCTAACTAAAATCAATTGTTTATGGAATTTACCTTCAAAACTTAAAGGCACTCTTGTCTGTGCCTATTTATCTGTGCCTGCATTTTCTACAGTTCTTTCTGTTCATAGCACTTCTTTTTTCCTAGAACCAGAAACAGGAAGTGAAACATTTAAATATTTTTTTTGTTTGTTTTTCTACAAACCTTACTACAACTATAGGGAATTTTATGTCCATATATTGTGATGTACCCCCATTTTACACAGGATGAAAGGGCAGAGCAGGACTGCAAAGACAGCTGCCATTTTGGACTGTGTAACTCAGCAGCCACCATCTACGCCCTGTGATATATAAACTTACCTGGGGGCTACCATCTTGAAATCACAAAGACCAAACCTCCCTTTGAGTTAGCCAATCGCAAAAGACTGTGTGCTTGAGCTCCAATCAAGAGCAAAGGATAGGACAGGTCACGCGCGTTAGGGATTATTTGCGTCACTAGCCCCAGCCCTCACCCAACCAATCAAAACTGGCCAACTTTGCAGTTTGAGTCTGGCCCCACCTCCCTATAAAATCACATGTTTTGGAATTTTTTTCTTTTGCGTCCTGCCGCTGTGTTGGTGGGGGCAGAGGGCCAAGCTAGCTTGAATAAAGGCTCTATTGCTTTTGCATTGGAATCGGCTCCCTGGTGGTCTTTGGGAATCATAACAAGGATGCCTCTAAAAAGTCAAATTATGGAGTCATTTAAATGAAAAGCTGGTGGCATATGAGGTCTGGAGCAAAAGTGCTCCAGTCTTTGCAGCCCCAAATAGTTCAACGCATCTGGCTTATATTGACAGAATATCACAAAGGTATTGATTACATCTTTGGGTCTGGAATGAGGAAAAAAGCATTTTTTTACAAAAGCAGAAATTGAGCAAGTTAATATCTAAGAATCACTAAATCAATAGAAACACATTATCTGGGACCACTTGGGCAATTTAGAATAATTGTGCTGTCCAGATCCTGGGATCACTGAATGCACTCTCAGTAGCTGCTTGAGGCAATTTAGGATAACTGTGCTCTCCTGACTCCAGGACCACTGAGTCAACTGAAACTCAGTTATCTGTAGCTACTCAGACAATTGAGATAATTGTCTGTCCTGGTTCCCAGAGGAATGTGCTTTGATTACCAGTGAGATCACAATCACTGGGATATTCAAACCATAGTATTCAATCATACATAAGTTCAGAATATCAAAATAACTTTCCATTATTTTAGCAAACAAATAAGTACAGAACCCAAACAGCAGTTTCTACCTGAGATGATTGCTACCATACTTCACATAATTGGACTTTATTTTGTACCTCATATTGGACATAGCTTATAATTTCCATTTTCAAAAAGGATATATTTTACTTTTATCAATTTAATAATATGATTCTAAAGTCTTTCAGCATTAGCTCTTTCTATATACTTTTTAGTATGACCTGTACTGTAATTATGTGTGTAAGACTCATCTATCTAGTAGAGTTGAGATGCCAAATAGCTATGAACTCTATTCACAATCCCTTCATCATAATAATCATCATAATAATAACACTAGAACTTAGTAGATCTCAACATGGTATTTGATGGGTAGTGTGGAAGTGGGGATTAAGTTCTAGGATACTTCCATTGACAGCACGGTTCATCATGAAGGTTAATGAATGTCAACTGATGGACTAACCATAGGTTTTACCATTTTATATAAAACTATATTTTTGGCAAAGCAATAAACTTTAAATTCATTTTGATTATTTTGATTATTTTTAGAACATAATTTAGAATATGTGATTATTTCTTAAGTACAGTACACATTTTATGTCACTATATGTAAAGATAGGGAGATAGACTATATCAATGAATTCTAATTATATCAGTGAATTCTAATTTAACTTTGAATTTCATCAAGCAAATTAAAACAATTTAGAGAACTAGACTGACAATTCTCTCTCTCTTTGTGTTTATATATATACTAAAGGCCTGGTGCATGACATTTGTGCACGGGGTCTGGGGGGAGTCCCTCAGCCCAACCTGCACCCTCTCCAATCTGGGACCACTCAAGAGATGGGCCTAAATGGGCAGTCAGACAGCTTTCTCACAATCCAGGACTGCTGGCTACAAACTGCTCACCTGCCTGCCTCCCTGATTGGCCCTAACCACTTCTGCCTGCTAGCCTGATCACCCCCTAACCACTACCCTCCCAGCCTAACTGATGTCTAACTGCTCCCCTGCCAGCCTCTTTGCCCCAACTTCTCTCCTCTGCCGGCCTGGTCACCCTTAACTGCCTTGCCCTGCAGGTTTGATCACCCTCAACTGCCCTCCCTTGCAGGACTGGTCCCTCCCAACAGCCCTCCCCTGCTGGCCATTTTGTGTGCACATGGGGGCAGGATTTTTGACCACATGGGAACAGCCCTGTTGTGTGTTGGAGTGATGGTCAATCTGTTTATTACTCTTTCATTAGATAGAATAGAGGTCTGGTGCTTGGTGGGGGCCAGCTGGCTTGCCCCGAAAGGGTGTCCTGGATCAGGGTGGGGGTTCCCTTGGGGTGTGGGGCAGCCTGGGTGAGGGGCCTATGGTGGTTTGCAGGCTGGCCACACCCCCCAGCCACCCAAGTGGAGGCCCTGGGATCTGGGATTAATTTATGTCTATAATTGAAATTTCGTAGCCTGGAGCGGAGCCAAGCCTTCTGCTTGCTCCATGGTGACATCCATTTCTGTTTGGTTTTATTTAAATTCTATAATTGAAACTTTGTAGCCTAGAGTGAAGGCCTAGGCGCTAGGGCTGCAGAATCTTGCCTTCCTCCATTGCTGGGGCAACCCTCGCCTCTGCTCTCTCCATCTCTGCTGCCACCATTTCTGTTGGGATTATGTATCTTCTATAATTGAAATTTTCTTCCAGCAAGGGCAGGCAGAAAGCTTGGCTTCCTCCATTGCCAGGGAAAACCAAGCCTCCCTTCTGCTCTCAGTGGCTGCAGCCATCTTGGTTGGGGTTTATTTGCTCCTGATTTGTTTGTGGGTGTGGCTTGTGGGCATAGCAAAGGAAAGGTCAATTTGCATATTACTCTTTAATTAGTTAGGATATATATATATATATATATATATGCACTTATTAAAAGAAAAACACTTTAATACTAAAAATTTAAGAAGGATCTAGCAAAATTTAGTTTAATTTTGCTACTTTGAACTTCATGTAAAACTCACTGCAGTATTATTATTAGTTAATCCTCACCTGAGGATATTTTGACTTTTAGAGAGAATGGAAGGGAGAGGGAGAGACAGAGAGAAACATCCATGTTACAGAAAAACATCAATTGGTTGCCTGCCACACATGGTCAGAAACCGAACCTACATCCGAGGTATGTGAGAATTGTGCCTTTGGCCAAACTCTTCAGTCTTGGGGGGATGCTCTACAACTGAGCCAAACCGGCTAGGGTTTTATTTTCTTTTATTTTACTTTATTTTTTATATGCTTGGAGCTTGGTGACAATTTCATGAAAATGCAAATTAAAATATGAATACCACAAATTCTAACCTTTTATTAAGAAAAATAAATTTCTAAATATTTTGTAAACTGTATTTTTAAAAAAATTTACATTATGTCTGATAGCTTTGGAAAAGGTCAATGGCCATATTTTATATTAACTATGTCTTTCAAGATATAAATCAATTGATTTCACCTAAATTGTCACTTTCTTTAACAATATCCTTGAAAGTTAATCAGATGTTAAGGATAATAACTAAATGTAAGGGTTGGTTCCATCATTCTTCACTATTGTAAGACCTCTTCAAGGGACACTAACAACGAAGAAGCCTTAAATTTATGATCAGGTAAGTTGACTGAAACAAAGATCTTTGAGTGTCTTCCTCTGGCAGGCTTATGGGCAAATTATATATGAGTAATCTAGACCAAAAGTTAAATATAAGGCTGTAGGGTCTGCTAATGGGATTTAGAACATAACTCAGTCATTTGCAGTATAATCTTTAAAAGGGAAATTATATCTTTACAGACAGGGTTAAATGAGAATTAAATGATGAACTAATGTATGAGGAATTTTTAGAATGGTTATTAGCATATAATGTGTTTAATTACTGATAGTATTAGTACTACTAGTAATAGTCACTTGTAGTTGGGCAACAGACTTTTCCTATAAGGTAAAGATAGCACTATTACCTATGTATAAGTTTTTAATGATAATTAAGTAAAACAATACATATAGAGTGCTTAGCAAATTGTCTTGCACATATATGTTAGGTCTATTTTATTACCATCAGTCCATAAATTCTTCTCTACCACACTGCTGCCTGTCCTAATGTTTTGAGTATCTTTTTTTGAGGTTCTATATTTTTTCTTTTAAATGAAAAAGTTGTTCTATTCAACCCAAGTTCAGCTTTGTAAAAATGATGGGGGAGGGAATCTATTGTGTGTTTGATTTGCCGAGGTCTCCAGATCCTTCTGGAGAAAGTCTTGAGCATGTTCAATAGCAATTTCTCTAAAAAAAACACACCTGTCTTTGATTCCCCAGCCTCCTTTTTTTTTTTTATGAACGATTCTATGCCAACTGTTGCTAGTTTTTAGCTCATATTCAAGATAAAAATTGTATTTCTCATATTTTTAAAGAAGTGTCCAGATCTCAATGTGCCAGTTTATGATTTTTAAAACAAAACTACTCTGTACCATACACCTCTTAACCTATTTACTTTTGAATTTTCAATTTCTATTTTATTCATGATCTATGGATGCAGTCATAGACAGAATACTGATGTATTCCTCATAGCACTTAGAGAGTTGGTGGCTCTATTTTTCTTCCTTTTATCTGCTAGAGAAGCCACAGCTTTACTGTTCCTTGAACTACGAATGTCCTATGCTTAGTTTCTCCTGTGCGAACTCATTTATTCTTTATGTGTCCCTACTGCCTGGGTATTTTTCTCTCTAAGTTTTTTAACCTTTTAGCAATTTAAATAATCTTGAGCTAATCCCTTGATTTTCTAACTCAGGCAAATTTTATGCCCAACATATAACCTCATATTCTTAAACTTAATTCTTGATTACACCCTTTGTTTTTGTTCCTAAACCAAGAGGAATATTTCAGTTCAACTTAGACCTACTCTCTTACTCTGATGCCAACCTGAAATAAAACTCTGCCTCTTGGGTTTCCAGAAAAGTCTAATTTAGCTTCATGTGATGACATTTACTTGGCAGGCACATCACATTGCAATGCCTTTGTCCATCATCACACATCTACACCACGTATTAGTGTCCCAAGCCACTCTTTCTGCCAGTGTCAGAAGCCACCCCTCTCCAATGAATCTCATCAACTATATACAGCCCCCTAGAAAGTTAAATCCCTTTATTCCTTCCCTCATCTTGCCCTTCTATAATCTAGGAAAGTCAAATAATTCTCTACCCAGACAAAGAAAATTATGCTCTCCTCAGTGAAAGCTTCTGTTAACAGAAAGAAGCTAACCAATTAAGTTTCACAGGTATTCAAATGATTATTGGTCCTGTGTTGTTTCAACATAAGCATGTCCCTCTTTAGTTATACATTATAGCACAACCAACAGCTGAAACTTTCTATTCAGCATTCTTGTTTCTACAGGTCTTTCTTAAAGAATACCAAAGAGATCTGATATAAACTAAGGCTGTGTTTTTTTCATCATCTATCTGTTATCACCAGCTCTGAAATTTCACTGTGTTAGTAGCCTCTATATCCGTGCTTGATTCTACCTGTTCACCAAACATTTTATTCAAGCATTCAATCCAGCTTGGGCTGTTCCTTTGCCTCACCTTGTTTTTTTGTTTGTTTGTTTGTTTTTTAATAACAGAACCAATGAAAAGTCTTCCTTCCTTGATTTGTTTCTCAATTATATTGTCACCTCCGTGATCTGTCTCAGTAGCATGGCCAGGCCACTTTAACTGTTGAAATTCTCTCCCAACTTCCATGCCTTCGAATGAGGCTCAACTTTTCCCAGATGCTGGATGGAAAAAAAAATATAGTTTTTTCTTTTTTTTTTTTTTAATCCCAGTGTAAGTCAGACCTATTTTCTTGTCCAGGAATGGTCGAATTAATCATAATTCAAATGAAATCTCGTCTTCACTGTAGGTGTGGCATCCACGCTGGGAACCAAGGTATGTTTTGGCTGTCTAGGTCATTCATTTTTAAATGGTACCAGAGCAGAGACACTTGCACTATAGACTGGGTAACAACACAACCTGGCTACTTAATTTACTTTTCGTATTCTTTTCTATGACAGGAAATAGAGAGAGCAGGCCTGCATTTCCCTAAAATGATAATTCTAGATTCAGAATGCCTTGCAACAAATGCTTAAACAAGAAAGTAAAGGTATCTTATCTTATGAAAAACAAAATAGGTTTGGGTAGACAAAAGAATAAATCTAGATCTAGAAGAAAAAATGCTTTGACTTACATGATTATAATTCCACTGAAATCAGTCCACTTTATATTTCTATGTAGAATACCATATCACAATTATAATATCTTATTTTAGATTTTTTCATTGCACTTAGTTCTTAGCCAAGTAAACAGTATATAATTGCTTTCATTTATACAATTAAATGTCTTGTTAAAATGATAGCCCCAAACAAACAAAACAAATTGAGACTTCTCATGCCAATTGGTTAAGATCCTATGTATATAGTTATATATATATTGCATATATAATTATGTATGTAGTTATATATTATATTTACATGCACATATTTATGTATATACATATATACACATTTATATACTTATTATTACATAATTACATTAAATTAAAGAACATATTATAAAGCCATTAATTATATTTCAACTATCATTCAGATCTTATCAGTAACAAAAATATATCTTGGGTTAATTTTATTCCCTGTATTAAAAAGGATTTCCATAAAGTAAATCAGCTCTATTTTAAATTCTTTATTAGTCGTTTCCATTACCATGGACATTCACTGATGCTGCTTCTGAGAGTACCTTCTTTGGTATATGCAGTGAACTGCGAAACTGGCATTTCTGCCTTCGATTCTCCTCCCCCAACAATCAACCAGAAAGCCTAATGTTTTCTGGATGTCTTCATCACAGATCCAGGGAGGAGGCATATATCCAGGGAGAAGCCAGTAGTTGATAAACCCTGAGACTAGCTTCTACTCTCACACAAACATATCGTTTCCTTGCTAATGCCTTGAAACAAGTGTTTGAGACCTTGACTGTATGTGAAAATAAAAAAGATTATACATGATGTATGTATATGAGTATATATATATATATATATATATATATATATATATATATTAGTATGTGTGTGAGTGTGTGTGTGTGTGAGTGTGTGTGTGTGTGTGTGTGTGTGTGTGTGTATCTGTGTGTGTGTGTTTGATGCCCATGCCCAAGCCCCAGCTTAGCTATTTTTAGTTTACTATTCTAGGTGAAGCCTCAGGCATTGGAAATTATAAGCTCTTTTTACTTAAGACTGATTAGATCAATCTGACAAACTGAGAAGCCTTTGTTTCCAGAGAATCTAAACCTGGGAGTCCTGCCGTTAGCCATCAGCCCCATGTGCGAGTTGCATAGGAATTTGCTCTCATGCCCCTCAGGATTCCAATAGGGCCTATTAGTTTACCTCCAGTGTCTGGACACAGAAAAGTTACAGGCATCAGAAGCAACGAAAATTAGGAATTACAAAATTACAAAGGCTTTTTTCCTATGACAGTATAGAATTTACAAACTTTTTATAGGGTTGAAAATTCAAATAAAAAAAACAGTCTGAGTGATAATGATTCCCTCTTCCAAACACTTAGCCATTGTCTGCTCATGCTCCTTCATATACCCTTCCCTCCAGCTACTCCCACTATAGTCAAGGATAGCCTAATAACAATCAGATCAGATATTGGACTCCACTCTGAGCAGGCACAGCTATTGAAGCTGTTCTCTATTTTTTCTTCTCATTTCTTATTCTCTCCTTCCTGGTGCTCTCTACCTTTTTCCCAGCATACGCTGCTAATTTATGTTAACCTCTCTTGAAAGCTTTCTTGGCAAACCTGGTGATGGAGAATGGCTTTGCATAAAATCTGCATTCCATGTTTACACCAGGTGTAAAAATCATTTGGTCTAGCCCTGCCAAGGCATTAGGGGTGAGTTAATTAATATTGGACCAAATACAGCAGGCTAATTTTTAAGTTGATAATTTTGTATGGTGCCCTAATGAGTTATAAATATCCAAAAGGTCCATGGCAGGAAAAAGGTTCCCACCCCTGTCTTAGGCTATGAACATGAAGCCTTCAAGTTCATTGTTTGTCATCAACTTAGAAGAGGGAAATTAATAAAATTGGATATAAATAACCTAGGTAAGCCACTTCTAATTTATGCAAATATTTAAATGTGAAATTTAATCATAAACATTTTGGTATTATCAGAAATCTTTTTGTCACCCTATACTCTTCGTGCTAAACTTCTATTCTGTCACTTTCAGTCTGTCCCTTCTTCAAATTTGTCTAAGAGGCATTTGAAAAAAAAAAAAAAGCACAACCAAATCATGTCTATTGATTTTTTTCTAGAAGTGATTTAAAGGGATACATCTAATAGTTACTAATATGATGGTTGTCTCAAGCCAAAATAATAGTAGCAGTAATAATAACAACAAAAGATGTATCAGTAGAATGAACTTTAGATACTTGGTCCCCACTCTGTGACTATTTTATAACTACTTGGTTCATTAATAGCATGAAATGCAACAAGTAGAGAATTCTAGACATATAATTAATATATTTTATCAATAATTCTTTATGATATATGCCATATTTTGGTGATAATAATTTGTTTTTCAAATAGACTGTGTAAATGTATTCAGAAGTTACTAACACCAAAACTCTAGCTCTAGAAGTAGGAGAAAGTATTAAAATAATGTAAGTAGAAGAGTAGCTGTTTTCCAGTGTCTATAATAGTCATCTATTTTGTGTTATTTTCAAAGAAAAGAACTATGCCACTTCCCCCCTCCCCTTTGTCCTTCCCTAAGATCTCAGAGCTTAAGGTAATAGAGATTGAATCATCTCAAGAAACAGAGATGTGTTGACAGCAGATAGGTTTTGGAGTTTGAAACATGTGGATCAAAATGCTGCCTCACCACCTTCTTCTTCTTCTTCTTCTTCCTTCTCCTCCTCCTCCTCCTCCTCCTCTTCCTCCTCCTCCTCCTCCTCCTCCTCCTCCTCCTCCTCCTCCTCCTCCTCCTCCTCCTCCTCCTCCTCCTCCTTCTTCTTCTTCTTCTTCTTCTTCTTCTTCTTCTTCTTCTTCTTCTTCTTCTTCTTCTTCCTCCTCCTTCTCCTTCTCCTTCTCCTTCTCCTTCTTCTCCTTCTCCTCCTTCTCCTTCTCCTTCTCCTTCTCCTTCTCCTTCTCCTTCTCCTTCTCCTTCTCCTTCTCCTTCTCCTTCTCCTTCTCCTTCTCCTTCTCCTTCTCCTTCTCCTTCTCCTTCTCCTTCTCCTTCTCCTTCTCCTTCTCCTTCTCCTTCTCCTTCTCCTTCTCCTTCTTCTTCTTCTTCTTCTTCTTCTTCTTCTTCTTCTTCTTCTTCTTCTTCTTCTTCTTCTTCTTCTTCTTCTTCTTCTTCTTCTTCTTCTTCTTCTTCTTCTTCTTCTTCTTCTTCTTGTAAACTAGGAGATATTATCTAACTTATCTGAATATGAGTTTTCTCTGTAAAATAAGTTCATCCCCATCTTGGGTAGTTGGACTTTATAAGAAAGAAAATGTCACCCTAACTGGTTTGGCTCAGTGGATAGAACATCTGTCTGCAGACTGAAGAGTCTCAGATTTGATTTCAGTCAAGGGCATGTACCTTGGTTGCAGGCACATTCCCAAGAGGGGGTGTGCAGGAGGCAGCTGATTGATGTTTCTAACTTTCTATCACTCTCTCTTCCTCTCTGTAAAAAAAAAAAAATCAATAAAATATTTTTTTTAAAAAAGAAAGGAGATGATATGCCATTTATTGTTTGGGGTACAGAGTAGGCCATCAAAAACCAGATAGCTAATGTTGTTCTCCTAATTTCCATGGAGTGGACATTTGGGTTTGGTAGCAGTGATTAAGTTTGTTCTCATCTATTATTCACAGTGTTCACTAACAAAAGAAAAAGCAATTATACTTTTCCACAGCATGCATTTCTTTTCTTTTTTTTTCTCCTAACAAGGAAAAAAAAAAAGTAGATAGCTGTACTTTAAAAAAAAAGCCAGAAGAGCACTGGCTCAGTTGGTTGGAGTGTGGCCTTATACACTAAAAGGTGGCAGAGGGTTTGATTCCTGTCAGGGCACATACCTATGTTGTGGTTCAATCTCTGGTAAGGATATGTGGAATCAGGCAACTGATCAATGTTTCTCTCTCACATCAATGTTTCTCTCTCTCTCTTTTCCTTCTAATCTCTCTAAAGTCAATAAAAATAACAACACATATCTTCATTTTAGGAGTAAAAAAAAAAAAAAAGCCAGAAGATAAAATGAGTATCTAACCAAGAAAGAAAAAGAAGACACAAATTACTAATATCAGAAATAAGAGTAGCAATCACTGCTGATATTACAGATATAAAAAAGGTCAATAAAGGAATATTATAAAAAAATGTATATTTCAAATTTGACAACTTAGGTAAAATAGACCAATTTCATGAAAGACACAATCTATAAAGAGATAAAGACAGCCCTAGCTGGTTTGGTTCCATGGATAAAGCATTGGCCTGTGGACTGAAGGGTTCTGGGTTCAATTCTGGTCAAGGGCACATGCCTGGGTAGCGGGTTTGGTCACCAGTGTAGGAGGCAGCCCATCAATGATTCTTTCTCATCATTGATGTTTCTATCTCTTTCTCTCTCCCTTTCCCTTCCTTTTTAAAATCAATAAAATGTATTTTAAAAACAAACAAATAAACAAACAAAAAAAGAGAAATTAATGATCTGAATAGGAGCATATCTATTGGAGAAATTGAATAAAATTAATGACCAGGCCCAGATGTGTTCGTAGAAGAATTTTACCACACATTTAAAAAATAAATTACAATAATTCTCTAAAATTCTTGTAGAAAATAGCCAGAGGGGATACTTTCTCACTCATTTTATGAGACCAACATTATCCTAATATCAAAAGAAGATAAAGACATACTATAAAAAATCTATTGACAGGAAATATAGTATTTCTCATGAAAATAGATACAATAATTCAGGAACTAGGAGATGAGTATAGTAATGTTTTAGGATCCAAAGGTATACAAATATTAATCACTTTCTTATATCTGAGCAATGAGTAAGTGAAAACTAACATTAAAAATACATTACCATTTACATTAGCACTCCCTAAATAAAATATTTAGTTATAAATCTAACAAAATATGTATAAGATCTACATGACAAAAGCTACAAAACTCTAATAAAAAATCAAATAACTAAATAACTGGAGAGACATTTCATGTCCATTAATAGGAAGTCTCCATATTGTTAATACCTAAGTTCTTCCCAACTTGATTTATAGTTTAATGCAATCTTATTCAAAATCCCAACAAGTTATACTATGTACTCTATAATGGTTAATCCTAAAGTTCATGTGAAAAAGACAAAAAAATCAAAATTGCCAACATAAGATGGAATAATCTGACTTTAAGATTTACTGTGAAGCTAATCAAGCTAATCTTAAAGTAATCAAGAGAATGTGGTATTGGAAAAAAAAAAGAAGGCAAATTATTGGAACAGACTAGAGAGCCCAGCTATAGACCCACACAAACCTATGCAACTGATCTTTGTTAAAGAAGCAAAAACAATTTAATGGAGAAAGGATAGTCTTTTTTCAAATAGTGCTGAACAACTGGACATACACACACACACACACACACACACACACACACACACACAAGAGATCAATCTAGATGAAGAACTTATGTCCTTCACAAAAACTAACTAAAAATATGTTATTGGCCTAAATATAAATCACAAAGCTATAAAACTTTTAGAAGATAACAGGAAAAAATTTAGATTATTTCAGGTTTGACTATGACTTTTTAAATACAACAGATAAAATAAAACATGATCCATAAATGAAGTAATTGATAAATTGCATTTCATTAAAATTAAAATTCCTTTTCTGCAAAAGACATGGTTCAGAGAATGAAAAGGGACGCCAAAGACTAGAAGAAAATATTTACAAAACATGTATCTAATACTCTAGGCTACAAAGTTTCAAACAGAAATGGCTGCCACCATGGATTGAGCAGAAGGCTTGGCTCTACTCCAGGCTACAAAGTTTCAATTGTAGACATAAATTAATCCCAGATCTCAGGGCCTCCACTTGGGTCGCTGGGGGGCGTGGCCAGCCTGCAAATTTCCACAGGCCCCTGGCCCAGGCCACCCCATGCCCCAAGGGAACCCCCACCCTGATCTGGGACACTCTTCAGGGCAAACCAGCTGGCCCCCACCCATGTACCAGGCCTCTATCCTATCTAATAAAAGAGTAATTTGCAGATTGACCATCACTCCCACACACAAGAGGGCTGCCCCCATGTGGTCAAAGATCCTGCCCCCTTGTGGACACAAGATAGCCACCACAAGATGATCAGCAGGGGACGGTCATTGGGAGGGACCAGGCTTGCAAGGGAGGGCAGTTGGGGGTGATCAAGCCTGCGGGGGAGGGCAGTTAGGGATGACCAGGCTGGCAGAGAAGGGAAGTTGGGAGCAAACAGGGGAGCAGTTAGACATCAATTAGGCTGGCCAGGTAGTGGTTAGCGGGTGATCAGGCTGGCAGGCAGAAGTGGTTAGGGGCAATCAGGGAGACAGGCAGATGAGCAGTTTGTAGCCAGCAGTCCTGGATTGTGAGAAGGATGTCTGACTGCCCTCAAGGGGTCCCAGATTGGAGAGGATGCAGGCTGGGCTAAGGGACATCCCCTGAGCCCCCCGTGCATGAATTTCATGCACCAGGCCTCTAGTATTAATATAATAGAATATTATTTAGTGATAAAAAGAAATGACCTGTTAAGCCATGAAAACACATGGAGAAAACTTGAATGCATATTGCTTTATGAAAGAAGCCATACCATATGGTCCCAACTTTATAACATTTTGAAAAGGCAAACCTATGGAGATAGTAAGAGATCAGTGTTTATTAAGGATTTGAAGAAGGAGAGCAGGTATGAAAAGGTGAAGCAAAGAGGACTTTTAAGGCATGAAAATGACTTTTATGACACTGTATGATAGGTATGTGACATTATGCATTGGTAAAAACCCATAGAACTGTACAAGACAGAGTGAGTACTATTGGGATATAATTAGTAATAATATATTACTATTGGTTCATCAATTGTAACAAATGTGCTACACTAATGCAAGGTATTAACTAGTGTCCTAGTGCATGGATTCGTGCAAATTGAAAAGAAATTAACTAGAAGAAATATTTTAATATTGCTATTCGCCCTGTAAACAGAAGTGTAAACCAAATTCACAATCGACAATGACAGATTGAAACACATGTGTGATTGGCACAAGCAAGAGCTTTATATGTGTTGTGCATATGCTAATCAATTTAGCCTTTTATAGAATAAACTTGCTTAATTAGACCTGCTTTCTGATGTAGATAAACTTTTTCCAGCCCAATGAAGCACCCTAACTTCTCCTTCAAGTAATTGTCAGCAACACAGCAGTAAACATCAACACAAAGAAAATTTTTATTGTAGATCATGCAGGGAGAACAAAGGGTAAAATATTTAACTATAGTAGAGTTTGACTATATTCTGCACAGTGAGAAAACCTGAAGTCATTTTCAAATTCCACCATTTCTTACTTCTTTTCAGTTGGGTCAATTTTCTAAACTTTCTAAATCTCAGTTTTCTGGCTAATGAAAAAAAAATAGGATTCTACCAAGTCTCCTATCTACCTACTTCAGTACTTCTGTGAGGATCAAATGAGATGAGGAATGGAAAAATGCTTCACAAATATTTGGCTAAAGTGTAAAATGTTTACACCTGGCTCTGAAGCAAATTGTGTTCCTTGGCTGAAGAACCTCCAAGGAGGCCAGTTGCTAGGAAGAGGAAGCTGGGTGTTGCTACATGACATCATGACCTCAGGTCATGCCCATAGTGATTGTTTCCAGGCTGGGCCAGGCTGTGGGCCGCATTTTGCACTGTGGGGCCTTGGCAATGTTGGCTGCTATTTGGTGGTGTGTTACTCCAGAGGGGTGGTGTGGCGGCATGGCCTGTGTCCCACTTGGGGGAAGCCAATTGTTGGTTTGTCGGCACAAGATCTGTGGTGCCATTTCTTTTTAAATGGCCAGTGCATGTCATAGAAGTTCCTGCTTTGAGCATCTTTCCACTGGTGGTCAGTGTGCATCATAGCCACTGGTCTGACAATCAGAGGAACACTTAGGCTTTTATATACATAGATAAGGAAAGCTAAGAGAGGGGGAATGAGAGAAATATGGGAACTTTTTGCACTATTTGATCAATTTTCTATAAACAAAAAGTTTTTCTAAAAATAAAGATTATTAATTTAAAAAATAACAAAAAATGAAGCAAAACAAAACAAAAGCATAGGGCTTTACCTACAGGTTCCAATTATTAGTGCAACCTACTTTCATTTCTTCTGAAGAACATGACTTCCTCATCATGACATTCAGTTACCACAGTTAATTAATAAGTAGTCTGATGAACTTTAGTTAATGGGAGACCAATAATTTGAAGTCAGTAGAGTATGTAAGGACTCTGACTACCCTCTCAAATAAAGAAATTATAATGAATTTCATTTAAAAAATATTTGAAATCTATTAAGGAAAAGAAATGATTTCAAGTCCACTGTAGCTTGAAATTAGTACTAAATAATTAGTGGTAGGACTGGTTCAGAGACAAACTCTTTTTGGAGACACACAGTGAATCCCAATGTTGTGTACATCTGTGCTAGAAGTCTTGGAGACCTTAGGTGAGAGGGATGCAGCACACAGTGTTAGTTTTTCTGTCTGTGTGAGGATATACCTGTCACTGTGATACAAAATCTAATTACATGAGCATCATTATAAGATTCACAATAAATATGTATGTACATAAAAATGTGCATTCCTAGAGAGACTATTTGCTTTTCAAAGTGACCCAACCATGTACGCATGCCTCTGGAAAATAGCAACAATTTGATAAGAGCTAGATGCACCACCTTTTTTTGTTACCCAAGGCATGAGAACAATTGTCAGGTTGGAGATCTTGCCACAATCCCTTAAGTGACATTAGCTTCTGACTTCTGTCAGTCATATTGTTCAAGAAGAGTCAGACTACATTATTTAGTAGGTACGTTGTATATTCTGAGAGAGGAGCCCTCTTCAATATGGCTCTAGCATGTATTATTATCAAGCAACCCAAATATCACTATTATCTGTACAAAAAGAGCAAGAGCTGTAATAAAGCAGATCGATTATTTGGCCTTTCCCCTGATCCCAACTTATAAATTATGATTTGCTTAAAGATTTCCTAGTTCTCACAGAGATCATATTAGTTAAAGGCATCATATAAACCTAACTGAGTTTTATAGAAATAGTCTGCAATATAGTTGACATCTGACCTCATTATTCTTCCAACTTCTTTAGTCAGTAAGACCAATTACATTTTTTCCCAAAAGGATATAAACTCTATTTTAAGGATAGGTAAAGCATACAAGAATAAGTGACAGATAGTTTGGATCTTTGTGCTATATGTCCTAAAAGGGAAAAAATATAATATATTATCTTTTATTTTTAAAAGTGAAATAAGAAAACATATAACATTTAATCCACTTTTACCAGGTATGAGGCTCCTTCACATAATTTACCACATCTAGATCCTAATAGCATTTCTATGTAAAATATCATCACCATTTCACTACCAAGAAAACTCAAGCCCAGAAAGGTTGAATATCATAAAAAAAAGTTTTTCAGCCCTAACTGGTTTGGCTCAGTGGCTAGAGCGTCAGCCTGTGGACTAAAGGGTCCTAGGTTCAATTCTGCTCAAGGGCATGTACCTTGGTTGCGGGCACATCCCTAGTAGAGGGTGTGCAGGAGGGAGCTGATTGATGTTTCTCTCTCATCAATGTTTCTAGCTCTCTATCCCTCTCACTTCCTCTCTGTAAAAAACCAATAAAATATATTTAAAAAAGAAAAAGAAATTTTTTTTTTTCAGAAAATGAACTGGGAACCTGATCCTAATGGTGAAGTCCAGGCCATTTGAATAAACCATCCTACCTCTAATTGCCAATGAATTCACAGCCTTCTTGCCTTTATATTTACTAAGATTTGGTCTTCATTCCCTATCAGCCACTGCTTTTGGACTTTTTTTTTTCTTTTTCCACATTCTTTCATCTTACAAGGAGGATGGAGTTAAGCCAGTTAACCTTGCTCCATTTATTCTCTTTAGAGAGGTAGCAGGTGAGGACATGTCCACCCCCAAGGGGACAGAAACAAAAGGCAGTTGACCTGGGCTAGTGGTATTTGATAGGAGGAAGAGACTCATGTGGGAAATACCCTTAATGGGATCTCTCTGGCTACCTATTGTCTTTCGTAACTAAGACACAGGAACTGAGGCATGGCTCCAAAGAGATGCTCAGTAACCTCTACAACTCTCTTTAAATGCTTTCTGCTTCCCAAAGAACTCCACGGATCTTGCTAGAAATCTCCTTTTCTGGTTCTAAACAATTGTCAGGTTGGAGATCTTGCTACAATGCCCTGAATAACATCTGACTTCTGTCAATTATTGATAGCAAATGAAATTCATTTTCATATTGTTCAAGAAGAGTCAGACTACATTATTTAGTAGGTACCTTGTATATTCTGAGAGAGGAATATATCTGACTATATATTTGACACAGGTAGGAAGCACCTAAGGAATCTGCCTTTGAAATTCGATTGTTTTCTGCTTTGTGTGAGTCTTTTGCCATTTTTAAAAATAAAGCTTTATGTATATCTCTAATTTGTGTCTGAGTTGACTATCTTAATCTGTGTGTTACCTACAAAATTATCTATTGCTTGTATACCCACAATTCATAAAGTATGATTGGGAAAGGCTAATGGATTAGGAAGTCTAGAGCAGTAGGTCAGGTACCATAACTATGTATCTGCATCCCTGCTTCTGTGTCATCTCCTGAGACTAAGGCCAGATCTTTTGAAGTTCTTCTATTGCAATTGTATAAGGCAGCAGCCACTGGATCGCAGCAAAAGAGACTGATAGTGTATCGCTATCAGCAGATGGAGGAAGAAAATGAACATTGTAGAGTTAAGTGTCAAGGGAGTTTTACTCAGGCAGGTTAGCGCTATTCAATTATATTATAGTAGGAATTGGATTCTGCCAAATATGATATAAGTAGACTGCTCAATACATGGCTTACCCTCAATAGCTCATTTCTGAAAGTCTGGTCCTTAAGTCTATTGTAAAAAGTTTCAGATTTCTAAGCAATAGAGGAAAACAATGATCTTGAGAATGAGAAATACTAAATATGTAAATAGAACTTAGACCAGCTTAAAATGTGTTTTTAATAGCATATTTGCTCATTATTTTACATTTCAGACCAGCTTAAAATGTGTTTTTAATAGTATATTTGCTCATTATTTTACATTTTCTAAAATAACATTAAAGTGAGCTCAACATTCTTGGCTCCTTTATCCTGGGCTCTGAATAAGCATAATGATAGTTTTAGAATTTATTATACTATCAGTATCATTTGGATCCCACAAGTAACAAATACCAGGATAAAATGAGATGTGCAAGATGTTTATTGGGAGAGACATTAGGTAATTAAGTTTAGATGAGGTCATGAGGATGTAGTTCCCATGACAGAATGATGGTGTTTATTAATAAGCAGAAGAGAGACCAGAACTTCTTTCCATTATGTGAGAATAAAATGAGAAGGCATTTCATTTGCAAGCCTGGAAGGGAGCCCTTTATCTTTAATTTTCCAGCCTCCAGAAATGTAAGAAATAAATTCCTGTTGTTTGAGCGACCAGACTGTCATAGCAACCTGAGCAGGCTAATACAATCAGGTAGGAAGAGCAACAGGTTGCAACAAAGTCGAGAAAAAGTTTATTTAATGGTGATGGTAAATCAGCAAGCAAGATTTATCCATTAGAAAAATCCCTCACTGGGCAGCAATGGGCCAGTTTGGTAACCGGTGGACTTAGTCTTTAGCTGGGAGGAGCCTAAGAAAAGAGTAGTCATTGATTTTTGTATGGTTTACTTTTTCTTTTGATAATCAATGATAATTCACTGCCTCCACATTTTCTCTCCTGTATTTTTTGTCCTATATGTGTTAAAAGAATTGGAGATCCTGCAATGATTTTTCACAAGAAAGCAATTCACTTTGTTCTGCCAATCAAGTAAGGTGATATGCTGGTAACCTTAACTGATCAGGAATTAAGTATGGGTTGGGTTGCAGTTCTAATATGATTCTGTCTACTCACGTATCCCCCCCTTTGAGTCCGCCACAGCCATCCTGGGTTTTTGTTATATGGGGTTTTGTTGAGTGCAATGGTTTCTCTCTCCTTAGCCAAAATTGTTTCCAAAAGATTCAGTTCTGCTCTGTGGAAGTTTAGAGCTTAGCTTCTCAGTCTTCAGCCAGAATACTATATGGACTCTGCCTCCTGTGTCAGACAGACTTCATTTGAAGCAGTTCCCCTCTTCTAGTGGGACATGGATTCCTAAGCACCACAAGATCACAAGAGATTCTACACTGCCCTTTCAGATGTTTGAGGTCTCGCCGTCCAGCTTTCTGCTCTACTGCAGATCTCAGCAGATTTCTCCTGGAGAAAGCCAGGGGTGCAATGGGGCTCCTATAGTTAGTCTGTCACACCAGCTTTCACAATCATCACAATGAGATGATTGAAGAAACCATCACGGTTTCTCTTTCCTAGTAGAGTCCCTCTACTTCAGTGAAGACTAATCCTCAGCCCATGCTGACAAATGATCCCAGTGAAGGAACCATTTGACCGTTGGTTGTCCATTTTTATCTCCTCTGGAAAGTTGAATTTCCTTTTTCTAGATGTTTTCTAAAGGTTTTTAAATACAATTTTGGTGGGATATCTATTTTTCTCATTGTTTCAGAGAAAAATGGTCTCAGTAAATTTATTTACTTTATTCTGTTAAACTTTCTGGATTCTGAGGCATAATTAGAAGTCTCTCTCTCTCTCTCTCTCTCTCTCTCTCTCTCTCTCTTCTCTCCCTCTCCATCATCATATAGGAATTACCCATATTTTCTTTCAGTCTTTTATAAGATTTTTTATTTTCAACTATTTGGAATTTATCCTTATGTACAATGTAAGGCATAGACCAAAATTAGTTTTCCAATGGCTATTCCAGTTGTCTCAGAACTGTCTATTGTAGAAGAGCACATTTTTCTACCTGACTTGAGTAGCACTTTTATATTATAGGAAGTAGCCATACAAATATTGACTTTTGGGGGCAATTGCTATTTTTTTTTTACAGAGGCTTTGTTGTTTAAAAAAATCACTCACTGTATTTTAATTTTGAAGCTTTCATGCATATGCTAAATATCTGAAAGGTGCAGGCTCTTCCTTTTTTCTACTCCAGAGTTTCCTATGTTTTGTTTTTCATTATTTTATTTTTCCATATTACTTATGCAGTTAAAAGAACAAAAATAACATTTTATTAACATCTCATTAAACATAAAGTGACTTATGAAAAATTGACACATTTGTGATGATGAATCTTCTTATCCAAGAATATTGTATTTATTACCATTTGGTTGGAAATTATTTTGTGCCCTTTAATAGTGCTTTAAATATTACATATATGCAACTTTCACATTTCATTTACTGTATTTCTTGGAGTTTGATTTATTTAATGGCATTGTTATGGTAAATGGTGAATTTTCTTTCACTTTATCTTATAAATGTTAGATGGACAACTAAGTTATTAATGTCTTGTCAATTTAATACCTCATAACTAACTTGTTATGATTTCATGTCTGTAAATTATAGAATCTAGTAATAAAAGTTTTAACTCCTTCCTTCTACACTGTCTTTAATTTCAAATTTCATTCACCTGTTTGAATGCATTGTGTAGCAACACTGATAAAAATTTATAAATTAATAGTATCAGGCTCCTATTTTAATCCCAGTGTTGGGAACCACTTTTCTTGTTTCTAACTAAACAGCAAATGTTCTATTATTTTCTCATTAACCAGGCTGGCTAGACAAGTGAGATAAATATATTTTATAGTTTTAGAAGAATTTATATATTTCTATTTCTTGAAAATTATCTTTACTCTTTATTATTGAGAATTATAAATATATAAGGTACACAAAACAAAGCTATACATACTAGTAAAATAATTATAGTAAAATAAAACCTATATATTATCAGCATAAAAATGAAAAAGAAAAAGGAAAAGTTATTGCCAACTTTTTAAAAAGCTTTTCTCATACAACTTCTCAATCACCTTTCCTTTGTTCCTAAGTTAAATACTATTCTCCATTCTACCTGTACAGTTTATTATTGCTTATAAGTCATTTATAAGTTTTATTTATTTCACTCAACATTAAATTTATAAATTTTATCCCTGTGGTTGCATTCATTTTTATTGTTCTATAAAATTGATTATATAAATTTACTGTAGTTTGTATACCTCATTTACTGTTGATGGATATTTTGGATATTTTCAATTTGAAGATATTTTAGAAAATGCTACCATGAATATTCTTATATAAATTGCTTTGTAGATATGTGAATGTTGAGGACACATCTGGAAATAGAATTACTGGATCATAGGAAATATATATATTCACTTCTTTTGGTACATTTAAATATATAATCTCCCAAGGTGGTTGTAATATTTACTCCCACCAGCAACTTATGAGGATTCCTACTGCTTCATGTTCATGGCAAAACTTGGTCTTATTGAGTCAACTATAAATTTTAAAGCTAAAAGATGAAAAGTCACATTAAATAATAATACAAAGAAAAATTATCAAGATTATATATTTATTTTGTTTGTATATTAATCATAGAAAGTATATATATATATACATATATATAAAGTATATATCTATATTCCAGTATATATATCTTTCCAGTATACATATCTTGATAAAATTATCAAAATTATATATTTTATTTTATATGTATATTAATGATAGAAAGTATATATATATAGAAAAAATATACATATTCCAGTATATATATCTTTCCAGTAATATATCTTTCCAGTATATATATATATATCTTTCCAACAATACATCTTAATCATAGGAAGTAAAAATTGACAGAATTAATAGAGCTGATGAATTAGCTAACATATGGTGATCTTTTAGCTTGCCCTTCATAAACTAATAGATTGCAGAGCTTAAAAAATGAGTAGGAGTATAGAAAATTTGGATAACATAATTAATAAGTTTTGTTGAATAGACATATATAAAATCCTCTTACTAAAACATTGACATACACATTTTTCTCAAGCACATCTGGAATATTAATAAGTGAATTTAAAGTATATGTATACATGGCTCCAATATAAATACTACATAATAATAATAATGAAATAAAACACTTCCTAAGTAAAATATATTTATATGATCAAAGTATGAATTGAACTACAAAAGCAGGAAATGTTAGCAGTAAATAGTTCTTAGTTCTAAAATTCTGATTCTTCAGTGCTATTCTCAGTGGTGCCCAATATTAGTAGTTCTTAATGTATTCTTTCAGAAATGTATAATTTTTATATGTATTAAGAAATAATATAACACTTTATGTATTTTATTGACTTGTTTTTATACAAATGTATCATACAAAAATGATTATTCAACTTTTTAAACTAAAGATCTAGTATATCTATATCATCTCCATAGACACAATCATCCTATCTAATAAAAGAGTAATATGTAAGTTGACCATACCTCCACCACACCCACCACCCATGTCCACCAGCCAATCAGGAGTGAATATGTAAATAAGCACAACCAAGATGGCTGCTCCACAGGGAGCAGGAGAGAGGCTTGGGTTTCCCAGGTGATGGAGGAAGCCAAGCTTTCCACCTGCCCTTGCTGCTCAGGTCTCCACACTAGGCTATAAAGTTTCAATTATAGAATCCCAACAGATATGGTGGTAGCCACTGAGCCAGAGAGAAGCAGGAGGCTAGGGTTGCCCCTGGTGAAGGAGGAAGCCAAGTTTCTGCAGTGATGGCTGGCCTAAGCCTCCACTTCAGGCTACAAAGTTTCAATTATAGACGATACATAAATTCCAGATACCAGGGCCTCAACTTGGGTTGCCAGGGAGCGTGGCCGGCCTGCAAACCACCACAGGCCTCTTGCCCAGGCCACCCCACACCCCAAGTGAACCCCTACCCTGATCTGGGACACCCTTCAGAGAAAACCAGTGGGTGTCCCCCACCCCTGCTCCAGGCCTCTATCCTATCTAATAAAATAGTAATATGCAGATTGACTGTCACTCCAATATACAAGATGGCTGCCCCCATGTGGTCAAATTTCCTGTCTCCATGTGGACACAAAATGGCGACCACAAGATGGTCAGCAAGGGAGGGAAGTTGGGAAGGACCAGGACTGCAAGGGAGGACAGTTGGGGGCAATTAAGCCTGCAGGTCAGGGTAGTTAGGGATGACCAGGCCTGCAAGGGAGGGAAGTTAGGAGCAATTAAGCTGGCAGGGGAGTGGTTAGGGGTGATCAGGCTGGCAGGCAGAAGCATTTAAGGGCAATTAGGAAGGCAGGCAGGTGAGTAGTTGGATTGTGAGAGGGATGTCCAACTGCGATATAGGCCCAATCCCAGTGGGCCAGTCGGACATCCGTCAAGGGGTCCCAGATTGAAAAGGGTGCAGACTGGGCTGAGGGACACCCCTCCCCTCATGCACAAATTTCATGCACAGGGCCTCTAGTTATATATATATCTTATTTAATACAATAATATTATGCAAATTTGACTGTACTTTCACTTCACCCACAAGCCACATCCACCAGTCATGCCCACCAGCCAATCAGGATCATGGCGATGTGTCTGAGGCAGACCAGGCCTGGGGAGGCCTAAAGGGGGCTTGTCTGAGGTGGCCAGGCTTGGGGGTGCCTGCGGGGCATGTCCAAGGAGGCCCAATCCTGGGGGGAAGTGGCTGAGGCAGCCTGGCTCTGGGGTGCCTGGGGGGGCCTGTCTAAGATAGCCTGGGCTTGGATGGGAAGGGCCAAGGCTCGTGCTCGGCGGGGGGAGAGCTGGTTGGGGCTTAGACCCTAGCCAGAGGGGTGGGGGGCAGGGCTGGGATGGAGCCAGCCATATGCCCCATTGCAGGGTGATGGCTGGGTGCCCAAGGCCTAAAGCCTTGGCCAGAGGGCTCTCAGTATGTGTGAGGGGGCAGGTTGGACTGAGGGATCACCCACCCACAGTGCATGAATTTTGTGCCCCAGGCCCCTAGTGTATAAACACACACATACATACACACACACACACACACACACACACACACACACATATACATATACATTTGTTGATATTTCAAGATATGCTAGATCTGAAGTAAAAAAGGAAGTTGCACAATGGGTCACATACATGCATACATACATTAATCTTTTTATAGCTGTGTATATTTTTATTACACTTTTTTGCCATCATCATTTAAGTGAAGGTGCTGTAAGTCCATTTTACCAGTTATATTTTTTCTCTCTAAATCTAGAAAATAAATACATTAAGGCACAGAATGAAGGGGACTGCCTTTACAAACTAATTCCAGTGTAGGAGTTTAGATAAGCTATTTACCTGTGATTGTGTGTGAAGTAGAGTCTATGTGATACTTGAAACAGGACAAGATCATAATGTGTTGCATTAATTCCTTCCTTAAACTTTTCATTGAATTTCTAACACAACTTGATCAAACACAAACTCCATATAAGATTTTTCAAAATAAAATCTGGTATGACTTTGTTCTGAATTCATGATAATCCTGAACCAAATCCCTTCTGGACCAATAAATACTATTCCCCTGTGTGCCTCATTTCTTTCTGCTGCCTCCAAAATTTTCTCAATGTGTGGACTGTCCACTGGGAAACTTTCCTCTTGACAGACTTCTATACACTTTTCATGCACACTTTTCAAGTGACCCCGATAATGTCACCTGCATCAACTCTTTAATGTTTCTTCCCAAAGTTTGGTACCTCCTCTGATCTGCTCCATTATTGTACTGTATATTTCATTGTACTATCTCATCATTGTAATTTGAGTTTTGTAAGTAATTACTTATACTCCTCCCTTTATTCTACTCTTAAGTCCTTACAACATGGGAAATACCTCTTATTAATCTCTGTATCTGTATTGCCTACCACAGTGCCTCCCTAAAAAATTAACAGGACATGACATGGAATGAATGATTGAACACATTTACAGTTCTAGTGCAATATCTGTTCCTCAATGTCCTGCTCTTTCTTCAACTATTATTGATTGGGTGGTTTCCTTAATCAATCCCAAACCAAAAACAAAAAATTCAGATTTTTGTAAAAAGCTTTTTACACTCCATACTTTAATCATATTATATGAATCTAAACAATTCTGCAATACACACTTTAAAAAAATTAAATTCTTTACTGCTTAAAGTATTATATAAGCCTCCTTTTTCCCTCATTGACCTCACCTCAGCACATACCCTCTCCCCACTCCCCCCACCTCCTGCTGTCTCTGTTCGTTGATTATGCTCATATGGATGCCTACAAGTCCTTTGGTTGATCTCTTACCTCTACACACCCCCAACCGCTGCCTTTTCTCATATGTTGGACAGTCTGTACGATGCTTCTATGACTCTGGTTCTATTTTTGTTCAATAGTTTATGTTGTTCATTATATTTCACAAATGAGTGAGATCATGTGATATTTATCTTTCTATGACTTGAGTATTTTGCTTAGCATACATAATGTTCTTCAGGTCCATACATGTTGGAAATGGTAAGAATTCCTTCCTTCTTTCTTTCTTTCCTTTTTGAAGCAGTGTGGTATTTCATTGTGTAGATGTGCCACCATTTTTATTTATTTATTTATTTGATATATTTTATTGATTTTTTTTTAAGAGAGAGGGATAGAGAGTTTGAAACACTGATGAGAGAGAAACATTGATCAGCTGCCTCTTGTACACCCCTTCCTTGGGATGTGCCTGCAACCAAAGTACATGCCCTTGACTGAAATTGAACCTGGGATCCTTGAGTCTACAGGACGATGCTCTATCCACTGAGCAAAACCAGCCAGAGCGATGTGCCACCATTTTTAATTCACTCATCTGCTGATAGGCACTTAGGCTGTTTTCAAACCTTAGTTACTATAAATTGTGCTGCTATGAACATAGGGGTGCATATATCCTTTCTGATTGGTGTTTCTGTTTTATTGGGATATAGTCCTAGAAGTGGAATTACTGGGTCAAATAGAAATTCCATTTTTAATTTTTTGAGGAAATGCCATACTGTTTTCCACAGTGGCTGCACCAGTCTGCATTCCCACCAGTAGTGCAAGAGGGTTCCTTTTACTCCACATCCTCTCTAGCACTTGACCTTTGTTGATTTATTGATGACAGCCCTTCTTCCATGTGAGAGATGGTACATCGTTGTTTTGATTTGCGTCTCTCCAATGATTAGTGATTTTGAGCATTTTTTCATGTCTATGGCTTTCTGTATGTTTTCGTTCAAACAGTGTTTTTTTAAGTCCATTGCCCATTTTTTGATTGAGTTTTTTTTAATCTTCCTTTTATCAAGTTGTATGAATTCCCTGTAAATTTTTTTTAGATTAAACTTTTACCAGAGATAATATTGGCAAATATGTTCTCCCATGCAGTGGTCTTTCTTGTTGTTTTGTTGGTGATTTCCTTTGCTGTGCAAAAGTTTTTTATTTTTATGTATTCCCATTTGTTTATTTTCTTCTTAGTTTCCTTTGCCCTAGGGGTTGTATTGGTAAAGATATTGCTACAACAAATGTCTGCTATTTTGCTGCCTATGGCTTCTAGGATTTTTATGGTTTCCCATCTTGCATTTAAGTTTTTTATCAGTTTTGAGTTTATTTTTGTTTATGGTGTAAGTTGGAGGTCTAGTTTCATTTTTTTTTTTGCATGTAACTGTCTAGTTTTCCTAACACCATTTATTGAAGAGACTGTCTTGACTTCATTGCATGCTCTTGGGTTCTTTGTCAAAAATTAATTGAGCATAATGGCTTAATCAATCTCTGGTTTCTCTATTCTGTTCCATTGGCCTATATGTCTGTTCTTATGCCAGTACCAGGCAGTTTTGAGAACAATGGCTTTGTAATACAGCTTGAAATCTGTTATTGAGATTCCACTTACTTTGTTCTTCTTTCTCAGGATTGCTGTGGCTATTCTGGGTCTTTTTTTAATTCCAGGTGAATTTTTATTCTAGGTCTATGAAATATGCCATTGGTATTTTAATGGGAAGTGCATTGAATCTATAGATTGCTTTGTGTAGTATGGACAATTTTATCACCCCCCCCCTTCTCTCCCTCACTCACTCACACTATTTCTCTCCCTGCCATCCTTCAGGCCACACTTTTGGAATCCTGCAATACTATTCTTCAAAACAATCTTTGTTTATTTTCTTCTCTTAAAATGTTAATTGGTCCCCATATCCTATAAATCAGAGTTACTTTTCTCATCTTACTATAAAAGTAATCCACAGTTTTCTTCTGTGAAGAAATATGTGACCATCTTAAAGGCATTTGCCACTCCATTTTGTACATTCCCTGCTCCACTTGCTCCGTGCTGTCTTTGCAATGCCTTCTGATGACAAAATAGCTTATATTCTCCATTCAGTGAGATGCTTCTTTTCTTTTTCTACAAAGCTTTCTCTTATAAATTAAAACCTGCATTTCTCAATGCCAATACAATTTTGTGAACACTGTGTATATTTAATTAATTTAAAATAATAAAAATCATCATGTTGATCATTTTATAGAATGCTACAGTCACTTGGCAACACTTACTAAGAGTCAAAAATATTAGGACAGCAATCTAGCCTAAGCAGCAAACAGGCTAAAGGAATAAAGGCTTATATTTAGATGCAGTGAAGTGTTTATTGTAATAGTAAAATTTTTAGATAAAGCTCAAACATCCAAAATAGGAACTGTTAAATGCCTACACGCACACACACACACACACACAAACACACACACAAACTAAATCATTGTTTGTTCTTAAAATATTTACCTATAGGATTTATTTTTAAAATATTCTCAAGTAAATGTACACTTCTTTTATAACTAGAAGAAAATCCAAACTGGCAATTTAAAAATAATATGAGAAAAATGATGTCATAGTAAAAACACACAAAACAATCTTACTCATATTTTTGGCCTTAAGAAATAGATACACAATGCTTCCTTATTTATACTATATGAAGATATTGTCATCAACATGCATACTCTATGGGCTATTTTCTGTAATTGTGTAGAAACTGCTTACCTCGCATTTTCATTGTGATTTCCTCGGGTGTGCAGTGACAGTGGCAAAAGCCACCTTCACAGTGAATTAACTCTACATTAAAAATTCAAACTGGTGACTATATTCAAAGACCAAGCAAACAATTTCCAGTTTTCTTTCTTTTCTTTTTCTTTACCTTACAAATATTGTTCACTTTGTAGCATCTGTGTCAATTCTGCTTTATTTTAGAAGAGTCCAATGTTTAGAGACAATTTATGAGTAGTCTTTATTTTAAAGTTACAAAAGCAGCAAAGAAAAGCCCAATTTGGTATCTAGCTATTGTTCAAAGTTGAAGCCCCACAGCTTTTGAGATTTTAGAAATCAATTCTTGCAACTTTAAGAATTCTACTCTAAAAATGAGTAGTGCTTGTATAAAGCTTGCAAGCAAGATAAACGCTCATCCTTAGGCATACTGTTACTCAGTTACAGCTGAGAGTTAATGAAGGTTAATGAATTATTGAGAGTTATCATTTACTAAAAGAAAACAAATCCCACATACACAATTATAAAAGCCATTGATACTTTTTACACATACTTACTAAGAAAGAAGTTAATACGTTTCTGGCCATTAAACATAAGTTCATTTATATTTGTGTACTCTTCTTGTTCTAAAATAGATTAACTTCTGCCAATATGTGTTCCAGTTATAAATTTCTTTGTTAGGATGTTATCGTTTGCTGTAAAATTCCATAAAATACAGAGTTGCTAAGTTGGAATTTTGCCTCCTCAAAGCAGTAGAATCCAGATGGCAAATAGAGGAATTGCTACTCTATTATTGAGGAGAAATAGGAATTTGGTACTCATTGAATTTCCTTACACTTAGATTAGCGCCCTGTTATTACTTCTGGCCAATGAACTGTGAGCAGAATTGATGTGTCACTTCTTGGCAGGTATAGTTAAGAACCTCCTACATCTCTCTTGCCTGCTGCCATAACTTTGCAGGCAACATGCTTCAGATGGCAATGTTAAAAGCTGGAGAAAGCCTAGCTGACTTACACTAGATTGTAGGAGTTTGACTCACAGCAGACTAAACCTAACCCCAATACATCCATGCTCTATATTAATATGATCTCAGGTATCACTTATTTTAAGTGGCACACATTAAGGTAGTGACACATTATTAAATTTAACCAAGGTTTTGCCAAGAGACTTGATTAGAAAAGTAGATTTTAAGACAAGATGGAATAATTTCTCAAATCTGATGCAAATATACATATCATACCTTTTTTTTCATTTTTAATACCCTGTCATTAAGAGTCTTGAACAGAGAAAATAGAATATCGGAAAATAACATGGCACTCAGATTTGGGTACAAATGTAAACAGAAATAAATGTGTCCCAAGTTTGATGTGTAGCTAAAGCAAAATACCAGAAAAGGACACTGTTATAACCCAAAGGGAAGAAAAAGCTTTTGCAAAGTAAATGACTACAAAAACTTAGCAAAAACCAACCAACCAAACAAAAACCACACACACACACACACACACACACACACACACACACAAAACAACAACACAAAACACGGAATTTAAACTGGAATGTGTGGTTTTTCCTCTGGGCAGGATGCAAAGGTGATTTCCCAGGTTCTTGTCCAGATGCATTTGAAGAATGAAGCCAAGAACAAAAGGTGGTATAGGAAAGATGGAAACCTACTGAGAAACAAGCACAGACTCCCACATGGGGAGGGGGAGAGAGACCCACCAAGTCTCTCTTTTCTAAGGTTTATAAAGGCTGCAGTTCTTCGTGCCCTAAAATCCTCTCTGATTGGTTAGTATAGCAGCTTCAGAGCTCAAAGCCCATTTGGAGTTCCCTTCTTTTTCTCCCTTTTGCTTTTCTATTCCCTGAGGTCTTTCTCTTTATTCTGAAAATGTATATCTTTTGGCAGCTCCCAGAACCCTTATTCTGACTGTATGCCTTTCGCAGCTCCCAGCTTTGCAGCCCTGTGTTTCTACCCAGAGGACCCCTTAATTTCTAAAACTCCCCAAACCTGCCTTTTTTACCCCTAAAAACTCTTTTCAAAAGACTACTGTTTTTTTTTTTTAAATAAATAAAGACCTTCAGGATCAGAGGAGTCTAGAAATTGTAGAAGATTATTCAATTATGAACTTATCAGAGTGCCTGACACAACAAGCTCATGATACTCAGTGCAGATGAGCATCCTGTAAATCAGGACATGCCATGCTCCCTTGAAGTAGCAGGTGGGACCTCTGGCAAAGTGATGACATAAGACTGGGAGAGAGAACAGATGTGCAGTGGGAAACACGCTGTTTTTATTGGCACTCGAGTTTCTCTTAAAGTAAATACAGTCATTCCAAGCCTTTGAGCCCTGGCTGGAGAAGCGCCACATAGAGGGGTTGGAGCAATTATGAATCCCAGGGGAAAGGAAAGAAGGGGAGAGGTCTCTGCAGAGCAAATCGTGAATATGCAGATTAAATTGTCTACAGATAGCAGATTGAAACCTGTCTGAAATGGGTTCATAATAACAGACTTCTATCTTATACAAAGTCTGGTCTTTGAGCAAACCTGATTTAAGGGAAAAAGAAAAAAATAAGTCATTTGAGACTCCTCTAAAAAAAGTCATTTTAAGCTTATTTTTTTCAATTCCCCATGAAATACATGCAATGTTACAACTTTTCACCAACCCCTCAATACCATCACTCTCAATTTAAAAACAAACAAACATATTTTATTGATTTTTGAGAAAGGAAGGGAGAGGGATAGAGAGATAGAAACATCAATGAGGGAGAGAAACATTGACTGGCTACCTCCTGCATGGCCCCTACTGGGGACTGGAGCCCACAAATTGAGCTTGTGCCTTGGCAGCAATTGAACCAGTGATCTCTTGGTGTGTGGATATACACATAACCACTGAACCATGCTGGTCAGGTCTCTTTCTCAATTTAATATGAGTGGTTAGTTTATTTTAACTCTTCATGGCTAGTTCCATTACTCTGTGGACAGCTAAATGGGAAAGTTTCAGTGGCATAGTGAAAAAAATTACAACCACCCCACTTTAGAATTTGGGTATCTTGGGTAAGCTTCTTCCTAATTAGTTGAAGGTTATTTTTCAAACAGGAATACTAACTCCTTACTTTTAGTGCCCTCGTGAGAATTAAATGCAATCAGATTTCTAAACTGCCAGCCACCACTACGATCTCAATATTAATTTTCTTCTTTTATACAAAAGGCATAAGAAGTATTTTAAAAATTTGAAATTTGATCCTATACATGTATGTATTCAATGAGTTATAGCCCTTAGTGAGAGATGCTTTGAGTATTATAGACTTCTTAAGACTATATATAGACTTAAAATATAGACTTCTATATTTTAATATTTTATCAGAAATTTTACATTTAATATTAACCATGCTGCTTTTAGAGACTTGCTATATTTAACTTTTAAAGTGGACATATAAACTTTTCAAGATGAATTCAAATATGGTTCTACTCGTGTCTTCACTTGGATGTATAATAGATAGAATACATTTGAAATGTCTTTCCTACCCTAATAAAATTCTTCCACCCCCCAAATCTTTGTAAATCTGAACTCCATCCTGCTAGTAACTAAAAGCAAAACTTATATTTCCCTGTATCTAATGCTCCCAAACAAAACCAAAAGCTTATTTGTTCAATTCCCCATGAAATACATGCAGTGGTACAACTTTTCACCAAACCCTTTGAGCCCACTTAAGTACAAGTCATCATTGAATTTCATGTGATTGTTGCTACTGTCCCCTAAGGTAAACTGCAGCTTGTGAGCTACATGCAGCTCTTTGCCCCTTGAGTGTGGCTCTTCCACAAAATACCACGGCCTGGGTGAGTCTATTTTGAAGAAGTAGCATTAGAAGAAGTTTAAGGTTAAAAAATTTGGCTCTCAAAAGAAATTTCAATCATTGTACTGTTGATATTTGGCTCTGTTGACTAATGAGTTTGTCGACCACTGCCCTAAGCAGTTTTGCTTCGACTTACATGCCCCAGGTAATCTATTCACAATATAGAAATCAGAGAATTATTTTTAAAGTATATCATGTTACCTCAGACCATTGTTGAGAAGATTTACAACTTCTCATCTTATCCTACCTAATAAAAGAGTAATAAGCAAATTGACCATCATTCCAATACACAAGATGGCTGCCCCCATGTGGACACAAGATGGCCACCACAAGATGGTCAGCAGGGGAGGGCATTTGGGAGGGACCAGACCTGCAAGAGATGGCAGTTGGGGGCAATCAAGCCTACAGGGGAGGGAAGTTGTGTGGGGACCAAACCAGTAGAGAAGAGAAGTTGAGGGTGGACTGGGCCTGCAGGGCAAGGCAGTTGGGGAAGACCCAGGCCTGCAGGAGAGAGCAGTTGGGGGCAAACAGGCTGCTAGGGAGTAGTTAGAAATCAATCAGGCTGGCAGGGGAGTGGTTAGGGGGATGATCAGGCTGGCAGGCAGAAGCGGTTAAGGGAAATCAGGAAGGCAGGCAGGTGAGCCTGCAGTCCTAGATTCTGAGAGATGGTCTGACTGCCAGTTTAAGCCCATTCTACTGGGATTGGACATAAATGGGCAGTCAGACATCCCTTGAGAGGTCCCAGATTGAAGAGGGTGCAGGCTGGGCTGAGGGACACACCCCTTGCGTACGAATTTCATCCACCATGCCTCTAATTTATAGTAATAAAAGTGCAATATGCTAATTAGATAGGATGACCTTCTGGATGAAGCTGTTGCACTGGGGTTCAAGCAGAGGCAGCCACTGCAATGGTGAGGTCTAAACACCTTGCACAAATTTTCTTCATTGGGCCTCTAGTTTAGAATAAAAGCTGCTGTCATTACAATAGCCTAGGTTCTAGGAGACCTTTAATGATCTGGTTCCTCACTAACCCTAGACATCATGTTCTGCCAAACTCTTCTCTCCTTTCTTATTCCAGCCTTATCGCCTACTTGATGAACCTCAAACAAATGCACTCTTCATCAATAAAGTCCAGAATGCTCTCCCCCAGGTTTTCATATGGTTTACCCTCTTCCTTTCTCTACTCAAATGTCGTCTCAGTGAAGTCTCCCATCAAACTTAATAAAATAGCAACAAAAATAAGCCCACCCTGGAACCCCATCTCATGACCCTACATTATTTTTATTCACAGCCTGTATCACTATGTAATATTCTGATTAGCCACTTGTTTATTTACTGTCTTCCTCTCCTACAGTATATTAGTTCACATCTATTTTGTTTATTCTATATCTATGTATAGAACAGTGCTTGGCCCATATGATCTCAAAGAATATCAGCCAAAAGGAAAAAGGAAGAGAACTGAAGCTAAAATATTTTATTTCCTCCCTGGTATAGTTAGCTCCTGAAGAGAAATGTACTCTGGAGGTCAGGATATATTTCTGACTCAATCTCTCTAAGATTTTCTGCCCTGTGTCTTATAGAGAGAAAGTGAAAATATCTTCACTGTTCTCATAAAGCCTCAAGACTTTTCTCCCCAAAACATTTACAACAGCTTGAGCCTTGAAGGAAAACGTAACCTAGCTGTTTGCTCAGCTCCTTACTGATTCTGCTGATTCTGCCCATGAAGCGGGCACTGAAGGTTATAAGCCTGGATTACCTCATCGGGCAATAAATTCCCTGTCAAGTATATTGTGACTTTTGTGTCCTTAGAAACTTAAGGACCAATAGTTAGTTACTGTTCTGTAAAGTTTTTATGGAGCCCTTGGGACTTACTTATGTTGTCAACAGTAATCAATATTTGTAATGAATTAGTAGACACAAATATAAATGTGATATCAGCAGAACAATACGTATTGTGAAAAGCAAGCCTTAGAAATAACTAGCTTGTCTTTCCTCCATGGCCTAAAAGAAGCACTATTATTTGCTGAGCGCCTACCATATGGTAGGCAATTCACAAAAATTATCTTAATTCTCCAGCAACCCTGTGAAGTATTAGTGTTAATGGATTAAGAAACAGGCTGGAGGAAGTTAAGTGTTTGATCCAGGATCATACACAAAGTACACATTAGCACTGAAAGTCAGTCCAGCGTCTATCTGAATTCACAGCCTTTCAATGCTCTCGAATATACTCTCTCCTCTTGGGAGTCTTGCCCTTTAAACCCCATGGAATAACTGGCCTGACTTTACAGGAGATGTTCTAAAAGCACATTAGAAAGTACATTCTGAACTTGCATTGTTTTATTGTTAAAAGTGAATCAATATTACACTATTATAAAACAAATTAATCCCAAATCAGATTTCCTTGTGTGATAAATTAGGTTCAAAGGAATTCCACTTGCTGTCAAAGTGGTATCCACAGCATCACCTTCACTTTCATCACCACTGAAATGTGAGAGTATGTAAATAAGTGAGGACTTACCTCTCATTATTATAGAATGAGGTCCTGCAGAGTTCATGCTGAATCAGAGAATGAACTCTATGTAGCCCTCATTAATTGTAAGGGTTATTGCAATCATTAGTTTCTGTCAATTCACAATTGCTTTAAGTGAGTTGAAGGCACTTGAGTTTCCCAGGGTCTGTTATATCTACATTTGTCTTCCCAGGTAATGCTTCATCATTCTATCTGGCAGTTGTTTGGCTTTCCCCATACACAGCACTTGGCAGTACTCGGAGGAGTAGTAAGTCTTTTCTTTCAAAACAGTCAATTATCTCCTGATCTTTTCAGTATGACAGGTGTTTCCCTATGGGGACTTAATAAACCTTTTAAATGGAATGGTTAGCTCTTAATTTGAAATTCCTTCTTTTTGATATAATTTATGTGTATAGGTTATATCTCAGATAAAAACAAGATCTATCAAGCATTTTTATGCAAATTATATTTATCTTTACTGCAAGCTGTTTGTCAGCATTTTACTGAGAAAAAGTGTCTGTCGGTCTAATAGATTGTGACTTGGTCAGAGTCTCAGGGCAGACCAGACTGACGGTGAGTATTCAAATTCACGCTGGCTGCTCTAAACTTCCATTTGCTGTCCTTCGCTCATTGTCACTATGACTTGGCTTTATTTTTTATCCATCACAATAAAACAATATCATTTTGTTCCATACACAAGACTGGAGCAAAGCTACAGTTAAATGAAAAAGACTTCTATTATTTTTTTAAATGAAAGATGCAGTCACAAGGAAGCTACCAGCAGATTAAAAAAAGGGAGAACCAAATTTATTAGGCCACT
This sequence comes from Antrozous pallidus, assembly GCA_027563665.1. NCBI lineage: Eukaryota > Metazoa > Chordata > Mammalia > Chiroptera > Vespertilionidae > Antrozous > Antrozous pallidus. Next base: position 77,747,712 of record CM050508.1, read on the forward strand.
TCCAGAATGTCTGCTTCTGCTCAGTTCCTTTCTTCTACCTGAAAACTGCAATCCCACTGCAGTGCTAACAGCGCATTCCAGTGGGAGACCACATTTGGCGAATGAAACTCCTAGTTAAAAGCCTTCCTTTGTGAGAACAAACTCTCATTACGCAGTAATGCCCTACAAGCAGGTCCTGTTTTCCTCACTGACTAACTCCTGCCTCTTCCCGAATTACTATTTTTATTGGTATTGCAAGCACGGCAGAAAGAAGACTCGACGTAAAGGAATTCAGCCTGATCATGTGGTTCTGAGTAGTAATCGCAGGTAGGCAATGAATATCCATGACCAGCATATTGCTACCTCCTCTCCCCAGGAAAGTGTGAAAGCTAAACTTAGTGTCACATATTGAAAGCTACGGAAATGAATTTCTTAGCATAGCAGAAATTCTGAGAGAAAATAACTTGACTAAGGTACATTCAAGTTTCTAACCTGAGCTAGTATATCATTTGAGGCCAAATATGAGAAAATTCTATGCATAATTTATTGTATTTTTACAATTACAAGACTGGATAAAAGCATGAAAAAAGTAGGAAGTACAGAATATAGGAACTGTCTATAAGAAAATATCAAGAAAAACAACATGTTGAATGAACTTCAGTGATGTATTCTCATTGGGGAAATTGGGGTCTCTTCTTCCCTAATGGATGCTGGGGGTGGGGTCCTTATGATATCTTGAGAAAAAGAATTTTCTGAGACTTTCATGGGAAGATGAGTTATTTTTACTTGTTGAAACTATATCCCTGGATTTCCATAGTCCTATTCTAGTCACAGAAGAAATGTAGCTGGGCTTTCAGTAAAGCTAAATGCAAAGCCAGCGTCCAGAGTTTCAGTTCCATGCTGCATCCTGGTCTATTTCATCATCAGGCTAGCAGCAGTCCATTAGTCTGTTATGTGTGCAAATGCCAGAAAGCAGGGCCAAGAGAGCCTCACAAACCAGGAATTAAGTGCAACAAGCTAAGAGTGAACAACTCTGTTCAGAGCATTACATATCCCAAATTTCTCACCCTTGTAGTAGCCATGCCCATATGACCAATGATCTGTTCACAGGAGTGACTGACAGACAGGTAAGTACCTTCCCCATGTCACCCAAACTTTACTGGGCATGCGTCTATTCTCCTCCCAGTTCCTTCCCCCAGCATTCTGCAGAGCATAGACTATGGCTCCCTGGGGAGTTTAAAGCTCTAGTTTCCTGGTGAAGCTGCCCAAATGACCTTTCTATAATATTTGGTCTTTCCTTTGCTTCTTTTCTGTTACTAATCACAAGGTTAATTACTATACCAGTGTGATTTATGTACAGTATACTTCACTGAGAGGGCACAATTTGATGAATTCTGAAAGATGTATATACTCCTGGAACAATCAAGATACATAACCCACACTAATAAAAGAGTAAGATGCAAATTGACCATACCTTTGTGACACCCACCAGCCAATCAGGAGTGAATATGCAAATTAACCCAACAAAGAAGGCAGATTAATTCGCATATTCAGGCACCTAGCAGCCAGGGGCAGGGTGTTCTGCACCACCCCAGTCACTCAGGGCCTGTGGCCAGCATGGAAAGGTGAATGAAGGCAGTGTCGGTAGCCAGGGGAAAGAAGGCCCATTCTTGCATGAATCTTCATGCATCTCTAGTCATCCTATTTAATAAAAGAGTAATATGCAAATTGACCATCACTCCAACACACAAGAGGGCTGCCCCCATGTGGTCAAAGATCCTGCCCTCATGTGGACACAAGATGGCCACCACAAGATGGCTAGCAAGGGAGGGCAGTTGGGAGGGACCAGGTCTGCAAGGGAGGGCAGTTATGGGCAATCAGGCTGGAAGGGGAGCAGTTATGCATCAATTAGGCTGGCGGGGTAGTAGTTAGGGGTTGATCAGGCTGGCAGGCAGAAGTGGTTATGGGCAATTAGGGAGGCAGACAGATGAGCAGTTTGGAGCCAGCAGTCCTGGATTGTGAGAAGGATGTCTGACTGCCCAAGAGGGGTCCCAGATTGAAGAGAGTACAGACTGGGCTGAGGGAGGTCCCCTGCTCCTCATGCATGAATTTCGTGCACCGGGCCTTTAGTATATAATAAAAGCCTAAAATGCAAATCAACTGGATGGCAGAATGACCGGTCACTATGACATGCACTGACCATCATGGGGCAAATGCTCAATGCAGGAGCTGCCCCTAGCCAGCAGGCACCAAGCCAGCCAAGATGGGTGTGAGTGCAGACCCTCTAATTGCCCTGACAGTCGCCCCACAGATTTATCCTGATTGCTGGCTAGGCCTAGGGACCCTACCTGTGCACAAATTTTGTTCACCAGGCCACTAGTAGTTTATATTATCCCAAAAGTTTTTCTCATACCTTTTGTAGTTCATTCCTCCTTCTGCAAACTGACACAGCAAAATGTCCATTCAGTTTTTGTCAGTATAGATTACTTTGCAGTTTTCATACTTCTATGTAAATGGAATTCTACAGCATAAATTCTCTTATATCTGACCTCTTTCACTCAGCATCTTATTTTGAAATTTATTTATACAGTTGTATCATTAATAGTTTACTCCTTTTGGTTGTTGTGTAGAATTCAATCAATACATATAAGGTATACATTTCTTGTTTTACTTCAATACATGGTCATCATTTGATGAGTTATTTCACTTCTTAGCTCTTAAGAACAAAGATGCCAGGAGCATTTATATGGGGTTTTGTGTAATTATATGTTTAAACTTATAGTGGGGAAAGTTTAGGTATAAAATAACTAGATTAAAGAAGAGCTTAACTTTTAAGAAACTGCCAAATGATTTAAAAAAGTTGTTGTACAATTGTAAATATCTACCAGCATTAAATGATAATTCTCATGTTCAATATCATCATCAATACTTGGTATACTCAAGATTTATAATTTTAACCACTCCAATAATTGTGTAGTTGTTTTTTCTCTTTAATTTTAAAAACTATTTTTAATTGAAATGTAACATATCTATACAGAAAATTCAAGGATGGTAGTATGAATGAATTTTCCTAAAGTATACACATAGTGAAACCACTAGCTAGGTCAAAAAAAGAAGGAAGAATATTAGATTGCATAGAATATAATTTCTTGAAGTAATATAAAGTTAAACAGAGTGAGAGTTTGAAGATTATAAGGGTGCTATTTTAATTCAAGTATAATTCAGGAAAAGGCTCTCTAATGCTAGTATAAGCCAGTGGTTGGCAAACTCATTAGTAAACAGAGCCAAATATCAGCAGTACAATGATTGAAATTTCTTTTGAGAGCTGAAAACTGACTTCTGCGTATGGGCCATGAAGTTTCAATCACACTGTACGTATGCTCCCACACATGGTATTTTGTGGAAGAGTCACACTCAAGAGGCCAAAGAGCCGCATATGGCTCGCAAGCTGCAATTTGCCAACCACTGGTATAGGCCAACCAGGGACACAGATAAATAGACATTTGAAGTCTGGGATTCATTTAGTCCAACTTCATACTTAAAGCAAATAATCAACACAACAGCCCAGAAAATGGGTAAACCTTATTCCTCCTCCAATGGTAGGGAGTTTGCTACCTCACAAGGTAGATTACTAACTTCTTAGCAAAGTCTTATTATTTACCATGCATTTTTACACAGTGGCCTGTGCTTGTGGTCATCACTTATTGCTTCTATAGCCACCCACTTAAACTCTATGGGACATTTTATTTCCCTCATAGTCTCTTTGTATTTTGTTTGTTTTTTTAAACAACTAAAATGACTTTAAATGTCTTCTGTTGGTCAGACTAATCACATAACAGGTTTCCAAATCCTTGTTATTAGTTTCACAGTCTGCATTTTATTTGTGTCTCTATTACTAGTAAAATTTAACACAGACCCATATACATAAAACTAGGTATAGCCAGACCACTGCAGCATACAGTAGGATAATTACCTCCATTAATTTGGCCACTAAATATCTATTAATGTAGCAGAAGCCAGCAGTAATTTTTATGATAATCACATTCTTCAGTTGATCCTTATTTTGTGATAGCATAATATGTGGTAAGGCAATAAACTTTGGAATTATGCAGACCTATTTCCTTGCTCTACTAGGTACTTGCTATGGGACAAATATTTTAGCTGAGTTTTATTTCCTTCCCAGTAAAATGGTGATAGTACCCAATACTTTATAGGGTTGCTGTATGGATACATTTAGAAGATGTATGCATTATGACAAACATATGGTGGTGGCTTAATAAATGTTAGTGAATTTCTCTTTTGCTTTAATACACTTACAAACAGCTGCAGTGAGCACTCAGACAGATATTGATAAATAGGTTAACAAAGTAAGACAAGGCTCAGAACGTTGGAACAGAGCATCAGATGGATTCCACCTGCCTGACACTGATCTATAAATCACAACCCTGGGCTCAGGCACACAGCAGGTTCATGTCCATCCAGTGCACTATCAGCTGGCCCACATTGCTCTAGCCTGTCCTCAAGGACAGCTTAGAAGCCTGTCAAATGGTTTTCTAACATCCAGATGCACTGCATATAGGTCGTCTTTTCTCCTAGTTGTTTGGTACCTGCATCAAAAAAAGGAAATACATTTAGTCTGTCATGTTTCCTTTACTGAGATCATGCTGAACCCAAATGTTCTGTGCTTCCTTTTGCAAGTGCTCACACACCATCTGTTCTGAGATGTGGGAGTTTGCATTAGGTGGTATAACTCTGGCCATCCTTTGTGTTTACCTTTTTAGAAAGTGAGAAATGTATTCATTGGCAGATTTCTGGTTCCTGATCCCTTATCCTGATTTCTTTTCAAAGACTTCACACATTCTTCACAGCTTCTGTAGCTAGCGGGCACTTTGAGATGGAAGTTTTTCTTTTTGCAGAAAAAGTAGGAGCAAAATACAAGTGCTGTCCTTTTGTTGGATATCTACTGGCTATTAACGTCGCCCCTCAAACTCTGGGCTTATTATTTTCGTGTTCATTTTATTCTAAACACAGCTTTCTAAGCCTTTTCATTGTTCTTATTATGTTTTGTCATGGTTCATTCTGGGTATTCACCTTCTTTGCCTACCCACTTTTCCATTTCTACAACACTACTTTGTGTGGGCTTTTTTTTTTTTCCTGTTTGATATTCCTTCCTTTTGAAGTCAAAGCTCACTGCAAAGCTATTGGTGGCCAACATGATTCCTTTCACTCTAGCTCCACTTTCTCATGCTGTGGTCACTTGTGATGACATCACCTGTTTTTATTTTGTTTTCCCCTAGAGCGAGACACATTTCCTTTGATCCTTAGTCCCTTACAAAACCTCTGCCCAAGGGATTGCACTTTCTGTTTCTCCAAGAAGCTTGACATTTATTTTTCTAAACTCACAATATTGCTCCTGAATAGAAGTAGCATCCCTTTGCCCAGATATTAAAAGTTCTCAAATGGCATGATTATTTCTTTCTTTTCTAAAACAAAGGTTCCCTTGGCTTTAATTTCACCAGTGAATTCTTCTTAGTCAAGGTATCCTATCTAATAAAAGAGTAATATGCAAATTTGACCGTACCTTTGCCATGCGCACAAGCCACGCCCACCAGCCACGCCTACCAGCCAATTGGGAGCAAATTATGCAAATAAACAGCAACCAAGATGGCTGCCACTACTGAGAGCAGGAGGAAGGCTTGGGATTCCCCGGCAACAGAGGAAGCCAAGCTTTCAGCTTCCCTAGGCTTCCACTTAATGTTACAAAGTTTCAATTATAAAAGATACAGAAATGGCGGCAGCCACTGAGCTGGAGAGAACATAGGCTTGGGTTTTCCTGGCAATGGAGAAAGCCAAGCTTTTAGTCTGCCATTGCTGGCCTAGGCCTCCACACTAGTCTACAATGTTTCAAACAGAAGTGGCTGCCGCCCTTGGCTCCACTCCAGGCTACAAAGTTTCAGTTGTAGACATAGATTAATCCCAGATCCCAGGGCCTCTGCTTGGGTTGCTGGGGGGCATGGCCAGCCTGCAAACCTCCACAGGCTCCTCACCCAGGCTGCCCCTCACCCCAAGGGAACCCCCATTCTGATCTGGGACACTCTTCAGGGCAAACCAGTTGGCCCCCACCCATCCACCAGGCCTCTATCCTATGTAATAAAAGAGGAATTTGCAGATTGACCATCACTCCAACACACAAGAGGGATGGCTCCATGTGGTCAAAGATCCTGCCCCCTTGTGGACACAAGATGGCCACTACAAGATGGCCAGCAGGGGAGGACAGTTGGGAGGGACCAAGCCTGCAAGGGAGGGCAGTTAGGGGTTACCAGGCTGGCAGAGAAAGGACGTTGGGGGCAAACAGGTTGGTAGAAGAGTAGTTAGACATCAATTAGGCTGGCACGGTAGTGGTTAGCAGGTGATCAGGCTGGCAGGCAGAAGTGGTTATGGGCAGTCAGGGAGGCAGGCAGGTGAGAGTTTTGGAGTCAGCTGTCCTGGATTGTGATAAGGATATCTGATTGCACATTTAGGCCCCATCCTACTAGGATTGAGCCTAGACGGGCAGTTGGACATCCCTCAAAGGGTTCCAGATTGGAGAGGGTGTAGGCTGGGCTAAGGGATATCTCCCGCGCCCTCTGTGCACAAATTTCGTGCACCAGGCCTCTAGTCTGTATATAAATCCACTGCTTCATCAGCATACTGTGAGATGAGAATAATAGATTATAATAATAATATTTATTGGAATGGAATGTTCCCTTTGTGCCATTGATGCTTTAAGCCAGTGATTGAGAGCCAAATATCAACAGTACAATGATTGAAATTTCTTTTGAGAGCCAAATTTTTTAAACTTAAACTTCTTCTAATGCCACTTCTTCAACTGACTTACCCAGGCCATGGTATTTTGTGGAAAAGCCACACTCAAGAGGCCAAAGAGCTGCATGTGGCTCATGAGCTGCAGTTTGCTGACCACTGCTTTAAGCATTTAACATATACAACCTTCCTACATATCTTCTCCCCTCTTCCTCAAAAAAGCCTCTATGAATTGCACTCTAGTTAGTTATTCTTCTTTCAGTCAGTTGAACCTCAGCAAGGTTAAACTTCATACACATGTACTTGTTAAAGAGTTAGTCATATTTTAGAGCCTTTACTTTTAATAGGATAAGATTATAAATATTTAAAGCTCTATGAAACCTCTTTTCTTTGCCCCTTGTACAGTTTTTAAGCTTGGAAAATATTCCCCTTATTTTCTTTGCCTATTTCACAGTGTCTCTGTTTTATAGCACATTATTTTCTGTTTTGTTACATGCACAACTGCAGTTCATTAGATGGCTATTCATGTATTACTTTGGTCTAGTGGTCTGACATACATTGTCTCATGCAGACAATCATGTACTGTTTTCCAACTTTGGGTCTAGATACTTCTTTCCTGATGCTCATTACACCACATTTTATATTACCCAATACACCATGGAGAAAACACCTTAAACTATTGACCAGTTTTTTAAAAAAACATTGTTCTCATATATTTCCTATATCTTCTCCTAGATAGCTATATGTAAATGACATTTTTCTTAATTTCAAGTCCTCCTCATGAATTGCATCAATATTATTATTGATACTATTATTAGTTTGATACAGTCACTAGTATTGATTCTATTTCAACATATGGTTTATCTGATATTAATATAGCTGAACTAACTTTATTTTGATATGTATATTCTTATTTATACTTTTAATCTCTTATGTGTATCTCTTAAACATAGTACACAGGATAATTTTGCTTTAATACTGTCTGACAATTGCTTTAATTTTAGTTCATTATATGGGTTGTGATTGCTTATATTTTTGGATTGTTTCACCCCTCATACTAGCTTCTACTGAGCTATAATTTATGAACAATACTAAAGGCCCAGTGCATGAAATTTGTGCACTTGGGGTAAGAGGTGTCCCTCAGCCCAGCCTGTACCCTCCCTAATCTGGGAGACCTCAGGGGATGTCCGACTGCCAGTTTGGGATTGGGCCTAAACCGACAGTCAGATATCCCTCTCACTGCTGGCTCCTCCTAACCATTCACCTGCCTGGCTGCCTGATTGCCCCTAACCACTCTATTTGCCAGCCTGATAACCCCTGTAACCACTCTCCTGCTGGCATGATTGACACCTAACTGCTCCCCTGCCAGCCTGATCCCCCCAACTGCCCTCCTCTGCAGGCCTGGTGGCCCTCAACTGCCCTCCCCTGCAGGCCTGGTTGCCCCCAACTGCTCTCCCCTGCAGGCCTGGTCTCTCCCAACTGCCCTCCCCTCCTGGCCATCTTGTGACAATGCGGGGGCTGCCATCTTGCAATATGTGAGTGTGAGGGTCAATTTGCATATTACCTCTTTATTATATAGCATATAGGATGGGGATAAGGTAGGATTATAATTGTTTACCTGGAAAATATTACAATAATGAATAAATAATAACACTAGAATAAACTGTTTCATGCACCCACAACTGTAAACCTACTTTTGCCCCACCTCAAAATTGATTTATAAGCATTTCTTATAATTCTACAGACATGTCTTTGAAAAATACATATGCATTGTGATTACTTTCATACTTTTCCCTTCCCCTCTCTCTGACTTTTCATTTTCCTAGCAATGACTTTTTAAAAAATGTTAGAATCATTTTAAATTGATGGAAAAATTGCATAGTAGAGAGGAATCCCATATATCCCACATCTAATTTTTCTGATGTTATTTCAAATTTATATCCTATTATTACTTAATGTTTTAGTCTTATTTTGTTTATTATAGTTTGATGCTATTATTAGTTTGATACAGTTTGATGCTATTACTACTATTAGTAGCAGCAATATCAGTCAACATTAGTTTATATTAGCTTGAGATACAGTATAGGCAAATCTGTTGTTAGTTAAGAAAATCAATTTTAGGATCTTCTATGCATTTAGCATGAAGCATTAGTGCTAAATACATACTGAAGAAGCAGTATTTTTAAAAAATGCCTTAAACAATGGCAAAAAAATTTTTTGATATGTTTTTGTCATTGTTGTTGAGCATCGTTAGTTTGAAAAAAGCAAAACAAGAAAACAAAAACATATTACTCTGCTCTGGCCAGGTAGCCCAGTTGCTTGGAGCATCACTTCATACACCAAAAAGGCTGCTGATTCAATTCCCAGTCAGGGCATATATGTATGTTGTGGGATCGACCCAGGTTTTGGTGTATATGGGAGGTAACCAATTGCTGTTTCTCTCTCATATCAATTTTTTTTCTCTTTCCCTTCTCTCTCTCTCTCTCTTTTTTTAAAAATATATTTTATTGATTTACAGAGCAGAAGGGAGAGGGATAGAAAGTCAGAAACATCGATGAGAGAGAGACATCGATCAGCTGCCTCTTGCACGCCCCATACTGGGGATGTGCCCGCAGCCACGGTACATGCCCTTGCCGGAATTGAACCTGGGACTCTTCAGTCCGCAGTCCAATGCTCTATCCACTGAGCCAAACCGGTCTCGGCCCCCTTCTTCTCTCTCTTAAAATTCAATAAACATATGCTCAAGTTAGGAAAACAAAAAACAAACGAAATATCCCTTCACATAATCCCTGGCTAAATTACCAAAAGTGGTTCTAAATATGTAAAAGGTATTTTTAAAAAACAATTAAAATACCCAATAAAATTACTGTTCTAGAAGATATATATTGTTTTAGTTTTAGAAGATAGTTAGAAAGGGGGATATCAACTTCACCTATGTGAAGCTCAAAATTTAAATCAACACTATACAGAGAAGAAACCAAGGATCTGAGAAGTTTACCCTTCAAATGCATACAACTGGTCAGTGTCCCAGAATAACATTTAATCTTCTAAAAGCCATACCCTTTTTATAGTTGTATTTATGTAAGTGTCCAAGAATAGTATTTAATCTTTAAAAGTCATACCCTTTTTGTAGTTGTATTTATGTAAGTTTTTACTGTAAGGCAATTATAGATTTACAGAAGAGTTGCAAAGACATAGAGATGTCCAATATGGATCTCCGAAATGAAAACTTATTTAACCATAGTATAATATCAAAACTATGAAATAAATTGGAACAATACTATTATCTAAACTGTAGAATTTATTGAGAGTTAACCATTTTTTTTACTAATGTCTTCTTTCTATTCCAAGATACATTCCAAAGTCTCATGTTGAATTTAGTTAAGATATCTCTTATATTAGGCTTCTCAGGCTGCCATGACAAAATACCACAGACTGAGTCATTTAAGAACAGACATTTATTTCTTACAGTCATGAGACCTAGAAGTGCAGATCAAGGTATCAGCTAGGTAGGTAGGTTCCTGCTGTGGGTTCTCTGCTTGGCTTACAGAGAGCAGGCTTCTCAGGGTGTCCTTATATGATATGTCCTCATATGATAATGTTATTTGATTAGGGCCCCCTACTCTTACAACTCCATTAATCTAAGTTACTCCTAAAGGCCTGTATTTACATATCGTGATATTGGGGTTTAGGGCTTCAACATTTGAATTGGGAGAGGGAGCTGTAACTGGTTTGGCTCAGTGGATAGAGTTGACGTCGGCCTGCAGACAGCAGGGTCCCGGGTTCGATTACGGTCAAGGGCACATATGAATTGGGAGAGGGATTCAGTTCATACTATCTCTTTTAGTCTTTCCCAATGTGATAATTTCTTAATATTTTCTTTGTTTTATAACTTCATACTTTAAAAAAAATAACTTTTTATTGATGTTAGAGAAAGAAACGTCAATGAGAAATATCTATCAACTGCCTCCTTCATGCCCCCTACTGAGGATTGAGCCTGCAACATGGGCATGCACCCTAATTGGGAATTGAACCTCAGACCTCTTGATTCATAGGTCAATGCTCAACAAGTGAACCATACTGACCAGGCAAACTTCACACGTTTGAAGAGTAGTCGTGAGTTATTCTGTACAATGTCCCTCAATTCGTCTCATGTTTTATCATGATTACACTCAAGTTTTGTTTTGTTTTTGTATTTCTGGAAATACTACCACCAAGGTGAATACAATATCATTCTACTGTATTATACCTAAAGGTACATTATGTCCATATGATGTGAAATTTTATCATATCCCTGTTTCCTCCACTGCACATTTGCAATTCCCCTTTTGTAATTAATAAACATTTACTTTGGAGATAGTTTGAGACTACACAAATATCCTATTTCTACTTAATTTTTTCTTTCACTAATTTTAGTCCTCATCCATTTAGTCAGTAATGGAGCAATTATTACTATGGCATTTCTAATGGTGATAGCTATACCTTATATCTTGTACATTTATTAATTGGAATTCTTCCTTATAGCAGGGTAATATCTTCTCTCACATTTATTACTATAGTCAGTGATTTATTTTTATCAGTATGGGCTAAACAATTTATTTTATGTAGGGTGGAGAGTAAAATCAAATTTGATTGGTACTGAACACACATGTATAACATCAATTAAAGAGAGACATAAGTAATTGTAAATATATTTTTTATCTCTCTTGATGAAACTACTGATGTCACATCACATGCTCAGTTGGCCATTATTGGTCAATATTCTGATGGTCTCACAATGAGAGAAGAGTTGATAAAGTTAGTATCAGTGCCAACAAGTACATTAGGAAGCGAAATATGTAAGGCTGTGATACAAACATTCCATGACCAAAGCATTGATATCTGTAAAGTTGTGTCAGAGATGACATATAGGGCACCAAACATGGTGGGGGGGGGGGAAGTTGGATTTGTCAAATTGTTTATGGGAGCTATTAAACATCCAATTGTGCCTGTTCATTGTATTATCCATCAGGAGGTTTTATGTGCCAAGGCAGGATTCACCGATTTAAACGAGATAATGTCAGTTGTTACAAAAATAGTTAATTTAATAGCTGCTCGCCCCTTTCACAAGTGAGAATTTTCTGCACTTTTACTGGTGGTTGATTCCACCTACAGTGGACTGCTGATGTACAATAATGTAAGATGGCTGAGCAGAGGCAAACTTCTTGAGAGCTTTGAGGAGTGCTTTGAAGAAATTAAGGTATTTCTTGAGGATAAAGATCTGGGAAACTTTTCTCAGCTCAATGATGATAAGTGGATCAACACCCTGATATTTTTTACAGATCTCTCTATTCATATTAATGAACTGAACCAAAGTTACAAGGTTTTGGCAAAAGTATTGACGTTATGTTTGGATACATAAAAGCTTTTGAAAGTAAATTTAAAATTTTCAAGCGAGATGTAGAAACTGAAACTTATAAGTATTTTCCTTGAGTAACAAAGTATTTTGAGAAGGCCAGTGCAAGCTGTACAAAATGAAATAGAACTCTTGCATATAAAGTACCAGCATGTTTTAGACTCGTTACTTGACCAGTTTAGTGGTAGATTTCATCAATTTAGAAGCCTATTTTTTCAGGTGATAAAAATAATTAAGTATCCTGATGTAGTAGTCTACAGTAGTTTGGAATTAAATGGTTTCTAATGGATGCAAATTCATGATTTGGAGATGCAACTTGCAGAATTTCAAGACAGCATCTGGGCTCAGGTGTTTGTTGACTTGAGGTCAAAACTTGAGACTCTGGAAAGGTGCCGCTTGGAGAATCAAGAGGAGTGTCACTATGAACAGGAAATTTGGACTGCCTGGAACCAATTACTAGGCATTTTTAGCACCCTGAAAAATATAGCAATGGCTTTATTCACAATTTTTCCCTCTACATACTTTTGTGAGACCTTATTCTCAGCATTAAATAATATGAAAACCAACAAAGAAAACAGATTGACAGATGAAGTCAGTAGCTCTTGCTTGGGCTTGAAGTATACAAAATATCAACAGTCAATTGAAGGTTTAGCCAATGAAATTCAGCAACAAAAAAGTCACTAATAGTCAGGTTAGTTAAAGAATTCCCTCTCCCCCTCATTTATCTTAGTTCATGGCACCCCACACAAGTTAAATAATATCAAGACCAACAAAAGATACTGACTGACAGATAAACAAAGAAGTCTCTAAGCAGGTAAGTTAAAGAATTAGTTTTTGGTTTATTAAATACACATATATTACAATTATACATTTTTTGTTATTTAAACTATAAATATTGCAAAATTATGTGTTTTTTTTCTCGAAATGACACACCATCCAAGTTATTCTCGGTGTTTTGGTGAATTTTGACACACCTAGCTCAAAAGGTTGCCCATCACTGAGATGGAGCTAGAAATATGTGTACACACATTAACCCATGCATGCATCTACTTCTATCTACTGCCTGTCTATCTATCTATCTATCTATCTATCTATCTATCTATCTATCTATCATCTATTATTTACCTAAAACATTAGTTCATACTGATAACACTGATTTAAATCTATGTTTGGAGTTTATATCTGTATATCTGGTACCATATAATTTATACTAGCCTTTACCCTCTCTTTATTTGTAGATTTTTTTTTCTCTTTAGTACTCAGAATTTGTATCTCATATAGTCACTTTTTTCTTCAATCATAGGAAATATAGTTATAGAATTGGTAATTTTTGCTCCTGTGACAAACACATTTACCCGACAGTATATAATGCCTATGTGCAGTGTCCCTTGGTTGTAACCTTAAAGTATCTAGGCAAAACATTGCTTTCTGAAGTTACTTAGATTAGCTTCCATTCTCACCATTCCTGTCAGTGTTATTATATAACTGATTTGTGCTACCATTAGATTCATTTGTCACTGTCTGCATTCCATCTCAAGTTTTTTCCACATCTTATTGGTAAAAATTCACTTTGTGTTGCTGAGTCCTATGGGTTTGACAGATGCCTGCAGTGATATATCAAACACTATCGTTAGTTTTGGCATGGTTTTATTGCCACTGAAAATCCTTTTGAAGTCAACTTTTATTCCTATCTCACCTTAAATTCCTATCAATCACAGACCTTTTATTCCTTCTCTACATTTTTACTTTTCCAGAAAGTCACATAAATATAATCAAATAATTTTGGAAAACATCTGGCCATTATCTCTTCTTCTTTTATTTATTTATTTTTTACTTTTACTCTTCTCCTCAAATTCTAATTATGCATATATTAGACTAATTTATATTATTCAACAGGTTTTGGTTACTCTATTCTCCCCCACTCTCTTCTCTTTTCTCTTGTTTCAGTTTCAGTAATTTCTATTGGCCTATCTACATATACATTCTATGTATGGTTGTATTAAGTGTACCGATGAACCCACAAAGGCATTCTTCATTTCTAACACTGTTTTTAGTTTCTGGCATTCTCATTTGAACTTTTCCTGTCATTTCCACCATTCTGCTGAAATTACCTAAATGATCTCACAGATTTCTACCTTTTCCACTTGAGCCTTTAATGACTTACGTATAGTTAATATAAATTCCATGTTAGAAACATTCCATATCCAAATATAAATATCACATCTAAATCTTATTCTAGTGATTACTTTTTTGTTGCTTGTTTGGTTTGTTTTTGAGTGTTCTTTTTCTTAATTGCATGTATATAAAAACCAAACATTTTGTGCAAAGCAGTAGAGACCTGAGGCAAACATTTTTTACTCCTGAAAATGGCATGTTCTTCCTTCTTCTGGGCCTTATATGTAATCTGTTGAATTAGTTAGGAGGTGCCCTCTGTTTGAAATTTATTGTTGCTATGTTTGCACTCAGTTCACCAATAGCTCCAAGTTCTAATGGCACATAGTATACTAATGATTAATTTCCTTAATATCTATTCTACTCTCAGGTTTAGGTGCTGTACTTCAGTGGGGTCTCTTTATAGCCTTGTCCTTCTTCTTTTCCTTTCTCAGCTGAATTCCACAGTTACTTGTTGGTTAACAGTTATTAGCCTGAATGTGTGTGGCCATTAGGTAGATAGGCACTGTGTCCCTAATGATTGGGAGTGTGGTCTGCTCAGTTCCCCTGTTCATCTGCCAGTTATTCCTCTAAAATCATGCATATTATTTTGCTTCTCACAGGGCATACACCCCCATTCTCCCTTCCCCTCCTCCAACTTGCAATGGGTTTTCTCTAGTATTCTTAGGTTGATTGTGATGTTGTCTGACCCTCTAGAGCTTTTGCTTTAGAAAGAGGTAGAGGTGACAGGGTCTGGGTGCAGTTGACCTTTTCCTCTCCAAGAGTGCATCACCGGGAACATTTTGCCACAACTTTCTTCAGTCTTTTCTGTGAGTGCTCAGTGAGGTTTGTGAAGAAAAATCCTTTAAAAGGCTCAGATTCCTCAAGTTCTATGAACCCCAGGAACTCATACTCCTTTGTGCGTACACAATGAACTTCTACCAAAGTCTGCAGCCTCTAGATTAACTTGCTATAAGTGTCTTATTTTGCCTATCCATAATAAGTCATTGTGCATGTCATGTGTCTAAATTTTAGTGCCTGCCTCTCCTTAGATTTTTGAACCAGTTAGCTTCTAGTAATTTAAGACTTCATGAACCTGAAAATCTATGATTTTGAGTTTGTCTAGCTATTTTGTGTCTTCATATGGGTGGATATGATTCTTTTTTCAGCTTAGATCCTGAGAGGAAACCAGGAATCCTCCCAAACCTCAGACTTTTTTCATTTGAACAAGCTGCTTTCAAGTGTCTTTAAATCATTGACTCTGAAGGACTAAATGAGGCATGCTGGATGCAGTGCTCTGAACTTAAGAAATATGCTAGAAGAGTTATTATTAATATTATTATTTGTCTATTATGAAGATTTTTCTAAATTGAATATGAGAGGATTAACATATAGATGACAGGTACTTAAAATACACATGCAAATGAATCTATGTATAGAATTGAAAATGGGAAATATAGTGCTGACCTTTATTGTTGTGGCAAATGATAAAATGAATGAACATTTCAGTGAAGGACAAGGTACTTGGCCCTTTTTCCTGATTTTGCTGATATTCACATTTGTTAATGTGTTCTCTCAGCTTCTGCTTCTTCATCAGTCAAAATATTTTTTTATTGATTTTAGAAAGAATGGTTTGTGTTTGGAAGCTTGGCTTTAGTAATGCCAAGGGAATTCAGGAATAACTAAGATTGGCAAGGTCACTGAATTGGCCGAGATTCCATTTTAATTATGTAGACATTTTGAATAAAAAAGCAAATATATGAGGTTTTATTTGAAAGAATTTAGAGTGATTAATAAAATAAACTTGTGTAATAACTAATGTTTAGGATTATTATTTCAGTTAGTCACAGAAGGGCTCTTGGATAGGATATTTGAGTTGATATCTATAATAACTCAGAGGACTATCTGAGTGAAAGGAGAAAAGCATATTATTATTATACATATATAAAACTAATAAGATATGGACCATGACTGATCTGTAAATAGGGGAATATGTTCTCCATTTCTACTCCAAATCATTTAAAACTATCTAGGATAATCATTCATTCTAATTAGAAATCTACAGTAATAGAAGTATAATATGCTAATTAGACCAGACAGCCAAATGACCTTCTGGATGTCATTTCCAACATCCTTCCAGATGAAGGGGGCAACTGAGGCAGAGGTAGTTAGGGGCAATCAGGCAGGCAGGGGAGTTGTTAGGGGCGATCAGGAAGGCAGGTGAGTGGTTAGGAGCCAGTGGTCCCAGACTGCCAGAGGGATAGATATCCTGGATTGTGAGAGGGTGCAGGCCAGGCTGAGGGACCCCCCCTCACATACTCCCCATGCATGAATTTTGTGTACTAGGCCTCTAATATATTATAATACAGCATAATCTGCAGAATTCTGTTTTTTCCATATAATTTTAGGGTGATTTTCACAAAGTAAGGCAAATTAAACTCAACTTTTTTGTGCAATTAGAAAAGACCTAAGATGTTCCCATCAATCAAAGCACTTGATTACTCTTTATTACAAGAGGGGAAAGAAATGTAACTTCATGGTTCATTGCTAATGGGTTGTCCCACTGTTTTGGTTAATGGTATGAGGTTCTTCTACATCTAATTTAAGGATTCTGAATTAAACAGTTCAGAAGATTAGTAGGAGCTCAATGATGTATTAGCATGTGTGCAACCAATTATGTCTCTTTTTAACTTAGTTTTGTCACAGTTTGATTTTGTATTAGGAAACTTTTGACTCGGCTTAGGAAGGTCAATCTTCAAATTGCTTATGGCACAACAGAATTATTTCACAAAATAAATTTCTGCTGGTGCCTTTGATATCCTAAGTTGGCTCTCTATAACAATGCAGATTATTCAAAACAAATAGAAATAGAAAGGCACTATTTGTGGATCTTGGAGTTTTTAATTCTAATCCAATGCATATTTCCAATGACTTAAGTGTCTTAAGTTATTTGATATTTCCCAGTTAATTTCCAAATATTTATTAAAAGTACTAAAATACAGCCCTTACTGGTTTGGCTCAGTGATTAGAAGGGACCAAAGGGTCACAGATTTGATTCCAGGGCAAGGGCACATGATTGGGTTGCAGATTCAATCTCTAATTTAGGTCAGGATGCTTGTGGGAGGCAATCAGTTGATGTGTCTGTCTCACATTGATGTTTTTCTCTCCTTCTACTTTCCTCTCTCCTTTCTCTCAAGAAATCAAAGGAAAAAAGTACCCTTGGGTGAGGATTTTTTTAAAGTACCAAAATACCTTTATTCCACTAAGTATTACCTCTAAGAATTTGTTTTGATAGGTAATGTTCCTATCCATACCTGACTCAGTTCTTATCCAGACCTGACAAAGATTTTTATAAAGTTTCAACTTATAATAAAGTTCCATTTTTTTTATTCCTTTACAGTAATTTGAATGACATAAATGTAGGTGGGTGGCAAAAGGTAATAGTAGGTAACTTGCTTCTATAAGCTTTGCCTGGGAAATTTGATATTCCACCGAGTCATAGTCAGAATCTTTGACACCCTAGACCCTCAACATTCATTTTTAATCTTTCTCAACCTATAATCAATTAGCCCTAAGTGAAAGTAACATAGAAAAGCCATTATGCAGATATATCCATTAACAGTCATCTTTCTTAAAGGCCAATGGGGGCAGGAGGGTCTGAATTAGCTGATCTTACAGTTTTACTTATAATTAATGTCAGGACTCTTATTTTTATTCTTATTATATAACTCAATATCTCAAGGTCTCAGATTCTGTGCTAGTACAATTCTTACTTATTATAATATTTATAGAGCAATACATATATGTAAGCCCCTTTGTTTATAGAACTTGTGCTTATCCTATTTCAATTACTGGACAGTCATTCTTGGATATAAAGATGTCATCTATCCAAATAATTCTGAAAAGTACCCAAATACATAACAGACCTCAGTCACTTCTGCTGTAAACTTCAGTCAGTTCAAATCTCTGAAATTTTAGGTATTTCTGGTATAAAGTATATCAAGGGGTCTTTTAACTCAGAAATTTAAGAACATGATAAAAAGGATTATTTGAGAAGACAAAACAATTGTAAGAGAAATGACTGGCACAGAAACTTACTTAACTATTGTAATTTTTTATTATGGCATAAACCTGACAAACAGATTTGACTTATTTAGTCAGCAGTTCTGCCTTTCAAAATATTGGCTGTTCTTCAGCCATGGATATTTAGAATTAAATACTGGTTGAGCGGGATCATAGATGGCTTTTTTCCTATTATTTGCCTTTCTCTTTAGAGTTTGCTGTTATACTCAAAGATTCTCAACTTCTTTTAAAAGATATTTCTTGTTTTATCATTCTGAAAGCAATTTTTAAAAATTTTCTTTATTCTCATTCTCAGTGTTCTCCTTCAGAGAGATTCCTTCACTCCACATTTTAACTGCCACACATATGTTAATGACAGTCGCATGTATGCTGATTACTCTCAAAATTGTATCATTAAGTCAGACCTCTCTTATAAGCTTCAAATCCATTGTACCTTATGCATATCCTTACATGGATGTCCCACAGACATCTGACTGGATAAGGATTTCTTTCTTTTTCAGGGGGAGGAGGATTGATCTTTTTTATTCCATCTAATAAAAGAATAATAATGCAAATTGACCGTACTTCTCCCACAACCACAAGCCATGCCCACCAGACATGCCCACCAGCCAATGAGGAGCAAATATGTAAATAAACCCCAACCAAGATGGCTTCAGCCTCTGAGACCAGGAGGGAGGCTTGGGTTTCCCTGGCAATGGACAAAGCCAAGCTTTCCACCTTCCCTTGCCAGCCTAGGCCTCCACTCAATGCTACAAAGCTTCAATTATAGAAGATACATAAATCTCAACAGAAATGGTGACAACCACTGAGCTGGAGAGAGCAGAGGATAGGGTTGCCCCTGGCAATTGAGGAAGCCAAGCTTCTGCAGTGCTGGCTGGCCTAGGCCTCCACTCCAGGCTACAAAGTTTCAATTATAGAAAGTAAATAAATTTCAACAGAAATGGCTGCCACCACAGAGCCAACAGAAGGCTTGGCTCCACTCCAGGCTACAAAGTTTCAATTGTAGAACATAAATAAATCCCAGATACCAGGGCTTCTGCTTGGGTCACTGGGTGACATTGCCAGCCTGAAAACCATAACAGGCTCTTTACCCAGGCTGCCCCACACCCCAAGGGAACCCCCACCCTGATCCGGTACCCACTTCAGGACAAACCAGCTGGCCCCCACCCATGCACTAGGTGTCTATCCTATCTCATAAAAGAGTAACATGCAAATTGACTATCACTCCAACACACAAAAGGCCTGCTCCCATGTGGTCAAAGATCCTGCCCCATGTGGACACAAGATGGCCACCACAAGATGGCAAGCAGGGGAGGTCAGTTGAGAGGGACCAGGCCTGCAAGGGAAGGCAGTTGGGGGTGATTAGACCTGCAGAGGAGGGCAGTTAGGGGTGACCAGGCTGGCAGATGAGGGAAGGGCAGTTGGGGAGACCTAGGCCTGCAGGGGAGAGTAATTGGGGTGAACCAAGTCTGCAGGGTAGGGCAGTTGGAGGAGATCAAGCCAGCAGAGGAAGGCAGTTATGGGTGACCAGGCCAGCAGAGGAGGGAAGTTGGGGGGCAAACAGGCTGGCAGGGAAGCAGTTAGGCATCAATCAGGCTGGCAGGCAGAAGTGGTTAGGGTCAATCAAGAAGGCAGGGAGGTGAGCAGTTGGAAGCTGGTAGTTGGGCATCCCTCAAGAAGTCCCAGATTGGAGAGTGTTCAGGCTGGTCTGAAGGACAACCCACCCCCTATGCACAAATTTCATGCACCAGGTCTCCAGTTATTATATAATGTTCTTTTTTATCTCGTGTTATGACCTTTGTATTAAAGTCTATTTTGTCTGATATAAGCATTGGTACCCCAGTTTTTTTTTTCATTCTCATTTGCATGAAGTATCAATTTGTCCCTTTACTTTAGTCTGTGTGTATCTTTTGTTCTGAAGTGGGTCTCTTGAAGATAGTATATATGTGGCTACCTGAATGTCTTTTTAAAACTATGATTATTTTATTTTTTTTTTCTTGGTGGATTCTACATCCCAGCAATTACTATCCTAAGAATTACACTTCACATTTACTATTGCCTTAGACCTAAAAATAGATTTTCTTAGTCCCTTCTCTAGTTTAACTGTTGTGGTTTTTTGAGACCCTAATTTATTCTTTTTGAACCATTGCAATAATCACCTAACTAGTCATTTCATTCTTAATGGCAAAAGGCACCACAATGCTGCTGTTGACTTTTACAAAATAAAAACTCGCTATGTTAATCATCGGCTTTAAATACTTCAGTTGTTTTCTTTTTTCTTGAATAAATCCAAATTGTTTTTTGCAACACCTTGGCTTATTAAAGTGTGGCATTTATTTTATATAGCTACTGACCTAGACTCTAGGGACATAGTGAACAAAGCATGAGTATGATTCCTATTCCTGGAGTCTACTCTCCAGCCATGCTGAAATCTCCATTATTCCCAGATAGCCCCAGTACCTTCCCTAATGATAATTATATTCTAAGATTTTTCTGAACTAATGTCACCTCCAGAGACTCAAGAAAGGTTGACATGTTGCAAAAGGAATGCTGGAAGAAGCATGGGTCTCCTAGGCTAGTAGAGGGTGAACTCTGTCCTCTGTGCTTCTCTAGGATTATGTACCTTCTGCTATTGTGGCACCTTGCGTCAGAACAAACTACTATTTCAAAGATGTTGAATAAGGGAGGAAGTTTATTTGACATGAGAACATAAAACAATTGTGGGAATAATCGGAATCAGGGCATGTATTATTTCTTTAGAGAGCTGCAAAGTGCCAGGAAATCTTTCCTCAGTGGTTCCAAAGTCAGGCGCACAGAGTATACAGTATGCCCTGACAGCTCACCTTTGATGTCTTTCAGGTTTCTGTCAACAGCTGAGCACATTCACATGAACAAACATCATGTAATAAAGGCTTCTATGAAAATATTTTAGCTCTGAATATGTACTCTTGGTATTAATTATATAATGCTTAAATATTGCACACTCTCACATCTCTACTGTTGTGTCATCAGATGACTGATCATCACTAGGCTTCTGTACTTCTGGTTGACTTGCAAGGCTTCATTGCTCCACTCCAGCCACTTGCAATACTTTCTTGATCTTATTCATTCACATATACTACACTACTACTCTTAAGTTGTGAGCTCCTTTTACTCAGAGACAATATCTTATTAGTCTTTGTAATCATGACACTCAGCACAAAATCTAGAAAAATACATAAAGCCTGATAATATATGTTGAATAAATAACTGAACTCATCTGTCAATATGTATTGAAAACTAATTATGTTAGTCTTTTTGTTATATGATGGGTATACAATAGTGAAAAAAACACAAAATTCCTGCCCTTAGGAATCTTACACTTTCTGTTAAAAAAAATATAAAGGCAAATTTGCACAATAGGAGTTTTGCTACAGCTATTACTTCAGTATTTTTTGAATTGCCCTTTGATCATCCATAAATCACTTATGTTTTTATTACTTTAATTTGAGGTTGGTTTTGTATATTCTTTTGCTCTGCTCCATTTTAGATTTGCCTTTTTCTTAATAGGAAGCCACTTGTTCCTTCATAAGCAGGATCTTCACATTCACAAAGACTTTTGTCCTGATTGGCACCTGGAAGTTGTGAAAGTCATCTTCCAAACTCATTAACTTAGCGGACTACCAGACTCACCAGAAGAGCTTAAAATGAGAAACTCTGAGGTTCCATTTCTCAAGAATCTGATTTGGTAAGTCTGCAATAAAACTGGCTTTGTGATGGGTTTTAAGGTTATTCACTTATCCCCTGTATTTCTTTTATCCCTTCATTCCTCCCAAATCCTCATTTTTATATTTAAATTGTCTACTATGTTTGAAACTACTGCTTTATGCCAATGATGATTGGCTCTGTAAGAGAACTCTATTGAAAAATCACTGCATCAATTCTAGCTATTCTTGGTTGCAAGCCTAAACTGCCTCTAATAGGAATTTAAATTGGCTTTACTATCCATTCATCTATCCAAGATAGAATTCTTAGAGTCATCTTTAACACATTTTTTATGCCCCAGTCTCTGTATTTAGTCATCAAGCCATGGGACTTGGCCACCATTGTGAATATCTAAATTTTTCTTTCTCACAGCCCCTGCCCTGGTAATTCTGAATCATGTCTCTCCAGAATTCTCAATTATCTTTTCACAGCTCTCTCTGCTCTACTCCCTTTAATCCAGTTCCTACACTTCCTCATGAGCGATTTACCTGAAAGACATACCAATCACCACTTGAAACTTAAAAATATTAATTGGCTCCCTATTGCAGATAACATTATGTCTAAACTACTTAATCTGTCTCTATTTTTCTGTCTCTAAATATTATATTTGCCCTGTATTTTGTCCACTGTTAGCTATTAGCTGGTCCCTAGACACATTATGTATTTTCCTCAATCTTTTTTTTTTTTTTATTTCCTCTGCCTGAATTACACCTTCTGTCTTCCATTCCCCCCCTAGTCATCAGGGACAATTAAAATGTTACTTTCACATCATGCTCCAAAGATTTTTGCAAATTTGTGGTATAATAATGTAGAGTTTGAGAGCATGGGTAAATGTTCATAATTTAAGTGTTAAAATAAAGAAGTATATAAAGCTATAATATACTATATTGATGAAATTATGTAATGATTTCATTTGCACACACCTACACTCACAAATGAAGTGGTGGACTGTGTTACATCAATTTGGCTAAGCTGGGAAATATATAATTCAAGTTGTTTGGCAAAGAAAAGGGAATTTTAGCAACTTTGGAGAACAGAAGTAAAATAGCCATTCCTCTCTGCAATTCTTTTCGGGTCATATGCAATAATCAGCAGGAAGTGGTTTGCTTGGCAATTTTCTGATTGATCTCTCTCTGTTTTTTGTTCAGCTGTTCCAACACCAGACACGGGCTTGTGAACCCACAGAAGCAGTGGCTGTGCAGACACGTGGCATCCATAGCACTCTTCACAAGTTCCCACATTACTGGGCTGTTTCAGTAGCTGATCATACTGGGCTTCTCAGTTTATAGCATGGTAACTCCTCTCTAAACCTGTAACATCTCATTCTAGACCTTTAATTCCATAACTTCTTCCTCCCTGTCCCCTCACACACTCATATTCACTATATTCACTATTTCCTTAACTGAGCCTTACAACACACTGCCAGAGAGGGAGGGAGAAAGGGAGGGGAAGAGAGAGAGAGAGAGAGAAAGAGAGAGAGAGAGAGAGAGAGAGAGAGAGAGAGAGAGAGAGAGAGAGAGAGAGAGGAAGAGAGAGCAAGGTGGGTAGGGAAGCAGCAGTAAAATTTATATACAGCAAAATATTAAATGCACATCTCTCAGGAAAAGCCAACAGACACATCAATTCAAAGGTAGTAGTTCTGTGAACCAGATCGATATATTCTCATGGTCTATAGGGGCTTCTATTTCTCAGCCTTTATGCCTGACCATTTGTTTATTTTCTGATTATCTTGAGGGACTACTTCCACCAGAGGACCACCAATGATTCCTGCAAATTGGAAGTTTTGCCTGCCTTCTGGTCATTTGGGAATTCTTAGAGACAGTACAAACAGGTAGAAAAGGAGATTACCTTGGGCTGAGGTGATTGTGATCATCAAAGAATTAAGATTGTTAATGCAAAGAATTAAGATTGTTAATGCAATGAGAGGAGAGAGAAGAAGCAAGAAATGAGCTAAGGTAATCCTCAGAGTGCCTTCTTGGGCCTCTTTTCCCTTAGCCAGACAAGACTATTGAGTATTTGCGTTGCTCAGCAATTAACATTAAGTTATTCACCAGGGAAAAGATCCCAAGCAACTGAGATGTGAACTGCAGGGAAGGGACTGGGTACATGGTAAAGGATGTGGTGGATCAAATCATAAATACAGCCTCAAGACCAGTGGCAAAAATAACAACTTTAGTGCTACACAGTTTTATTTTATTTTCACTTTCTTCTCCCCCACTAATCATTTCCACAGTTTTTGTCAGGTATGTTGTGTTGATGGCAATTACCCCTGCAATTTAACCAGAAAAGAGCTTATGCAATTTTGAGATGGCATCGTAAAACCAAAAGAAAAATGGGTGAGTCCAGAGCTTATAGGCACTGAGTTGTACAAATGATCTATTTCGATGGGGGTTTTGTCCCTTTGGAGATGGGATGGATGTGCACTCAGTTGTACATAGAGATAGGACAGCCCATTAAGTGTTAGTGGACTTTTTTGCCCTAAGGTCTGACAGTGGTAAGAAGGGTGTGCATATGTTTGGAAAAAGTAGAAAAAAACGACTGTCAAGTATATTTGTCATTCTTCCAGTGCACCTTCACTTTAACTCCCATCTTAATTTGAAATTAATTCTTCATCATGCGCATCGATGGAAGCCAATGAAGAAAGATCTTTCCATACATCCTGGGAGTGTGATCAGGGCATACAAATCTGATTTTACCAAGAGAATAGTTCACCAATGACTTTTTAAACTTCACTGAGTAATAACTCTACTTTAAAAGTTTACACTTGATTTACCCTATGTTGGCCATAATGGCTGCACCCAAAACCCAGCAGCAATGGTGTCCCCAGGCCTTTTGGTGATGACACCAACAGCAGGGGCCTGTGCAAATCCTCCTGACTGCTGGCACCAGCTGTGGTGTCTCTTTCCCACTTTTCCTGCCTGTATTTCAATGAATCAATATTCAGCCTTCTAAACATTTTGTGGGATATCTCCTGCTTTTCAGTAAGTTCTTTTTCTATCTATGTTACCCCAAATCAGTCTCTTGCACAGAACTTTGGACTACTTACATAGTTGCAAACTTTCTTATGTATATGGGTATTTACTTCTTTCTCAGCACTTCCTTTGATTGTCCAGTGACCAGTAAAATATTTTAAACTTTGCATTTTAAAAAATACGATTTAGTCAAATATGCACTATGTACTCAGTAGTGTTCACTGTGTAATTACCACTCTAAGAGAATTTAGAAGAAAACTCACATTAATAAGATGTACTTTTTGCTATTGACATATTTTATTAAACTGAAGAAAAATATTACTATATATAAATAACATAAATATAATTGACATGCTTGAGAAAGTCAGGTACAGTTTTGGTTCAACATTTTCATTTCTGTGTGTACTTTCAGGGCAATATTCTTAAAGTAAAAATAAGAATTTAAGTTTTAAACTCTGTGTTATACACCATTTATATATTATATTATGTTATTGTGCAGCTTCTGAATTTAAGAAACATAATATATATGTTTGTGTATGTGTGTGTGTGTGTATGTGTATATATATATATATATATATATATATATATTTCATAAAAATAAAGAGTTGAGAGATTACTAAGAATCTTATACAGCAGATAAACACCATGTAGCAGATGGTAGAGAACAATGGGTCCCACATATGTTCACATGTGCTAAAAGCTCTCTTGTCTTAGCTCATCAAGGAAAGGTAAGGCTTGGAGAGGGTCTTTGAAGTCTGAATTGGATTTTGGAAATCAGGATAATGGAGAAGGTAATGACAGAACTAGCAATACATAAAACAAAACACTGCAGATAAATACCCATAAAGAGTATGGAATTCAATAAAATTCTGTTTTTTCTCCTCCTTCCTCATAATTAATGCTTGTGCATTAAGATAGTTGAAGTTTTTTAGTAATTAATTCTTTACAAAATATTTCTTTAGTAATTATTCCTTTAAAAAGTTCTTTGAAAATAATAACAAGTGACTATTTTGTACTTATTGTGCAACTGATACTATAGAAAATGCTTTGTACTTAAAAAAATAATACTTGTACATCCAGGAAATAGGAATTGGTATTACTACCTACATTTTTAGATGGGAAAAATTGATTATTGAAATATAAAGTTACTTGCCCAGCAGTAAGTAAATAGCAAAATTGTACTTGGTCCCATTCACTTCAACTCCTAGGTCATTGACCACCATCCCAGCCTGCTTCCTTTCAATCTATATTATTATAAATCATAACTCCCTTTATAGAAATATAGCATCTTTATCACAGCTACTGAATCATGCTTGTTATTGGTATGCCTTCATCATTGTTTAATGTGGAAATATTACCAAGTATCAAGAGGCTATAATCAAACTAAGACTGTTTCTCAAATCACATGTTTATAATTTTAATGAAAAAACACACTTCATAGCCCTAAAATAAATATTTCAGCTTTTCTCCTTAAAAAACATCTCAGTATACCAATATAATTCCATTTAGTTTCCCTCTAATCTTCAGAGTAATCTCATATCCTTTAAGCTCTTTTGACATTGGATAAAAATGACATTTCCAACTCTCTCTCACCGTTTAAAAATTGCATTAGGATCATTAATTGTCTTTCTAGTACATTTGGTGCATGAAATTGTTTCCCCTATTGGCATCAGATAGTGAACTAAAATTCAGAAACCTGTTTTCATTTGTCCCACTCACCAAGAATCCCATACTTCTCCTAATTCCTTTGCAGTGACGGTTGGGGGAGTTTTAGTGATTTGAGTCCTGGGTGACTACACATCCTCCAGCAGAGAGGCCAGGCTCTGGGCCCCATGAGGAAAGAGATTGATGGGAATGCAAACTACAATTAAGTTTTTGTAGGACTGATTTGCTGAGCAAAGAACTGTTTTGAAAGAGGAAGCAATTGAAATCCTTTATAGGGCAAGAGCCTGCTGAGCTGAAGAGAGAAAGGAAAAGGTATGGTTCAGAAATAAGAGGTTAAAATATCAAACTTAATGAGATCATGTCCTTTACTTCTTTGAATTTAAAGCCTATAATTGCCTAATAACTCAGATATGTGTGTGATTTGTTACAACTAATTGGCACTTCACAGGCCCCGCAGGAAGCACTGCTCTGAGTTGGAAATCTGACTCAGATGTGCACTCCTTCAGCATCACCTTCTTTTTGAATGCCCATAGCAGGTTCTCTCTAAGGGAATTGCATTATGAACCTGGAGACAAAAAGTTTTTTAAAAGTGAGTTAGGGCAAGAGACAACCAGAGTTTCTACTTTTGATTTTATTTCAAATGTGTATCCCTATTTTTGAGTCTCGTCCTTTATTTTTTACAAAGCCCTTGTGAGAACAGAGCATGGGAGCTATGACTGAAATCGCACTAGTACATCACTGGGACCTTGAAGTTTGACAGGGTTGTTTGTGTGTGGTGACCTTGGCCTTGGGCTTATTTCTATGTGTGTTCCCTTTTAAGCATTTGTGGAAATTCTCCATCTTTTCTGAGGCTCTTTCTTGAAAAATTCTGTCCTGTTACTCCTTCTCTTTTATCATATCCTCAAGTGTAAACACAAAACTCCATTAGAACTACTTTTGAAATATTTTGCCAATCCTAAGTATTAGCAGAACTTGACTTTAGCATTGGGAAGTGTCATTGACTGTGGTTGCTCTCAAGATTAGGTTTGACTATTTTCAGCCATTAAAAAAATCATTCTTTTAGACAAGGGCAGATTCTCTTTCAAATCCTACCTGCTGTGCAAGAGGACAAAAGATTGAATGTATGGGAATACACAGCAATGATCCACATTCATCCTTTGACCTCTGAGCTCAACTGGCTGTCATGCACAAATTTGATTTTTGCTGGAAAGATTCATTTTCCCATCCCTCAAAGGAGAAAACTAATGAGACTGAACGAGTTGAAGAATTATTTCTTGAACAATATTTCACAAGTGATGTATAGCAAATCTGGAAGTTTTCTTTTCAATACACATTTTTCTTGGGCAATTTTTGGACTGAAGACAATTCAGCAAACTTTTTTGCTTTTGAAAATAAAAAGCAAGTTACAGAAACCAACCCTCTGGGCAGCATGGTACGAGTTTGAAGACGTAAGCTTAAGTCCTAGAGTGCTGCCTGTACCTCTTAATATTCATGTGTCATTTTTCATTTCACACCTTCGCTTTCTTCCTTTTGTGTCAACTGGGTCCAGGGACACAGCAGGTACTCACTTCCCATATGATGAAGCTCAGGTGGAGGCCAAGCCTAGAATGAAAGCTCTGGTGATAACAAACATGCCACACTCAGAGAAGAGTGTGGACTAAGGAGGCAACTGCAGTCACTTTAGACAGGGAACTGGAGTGAGCAGAGGCATTTTCCTCTGTGGCTCCAAAAGCCACTATGATCTGTCTAAGCCAATTCTCATATCTTAATCCAGTTGCTAGCAGAAAATGGGTTTCTAACTTCTCTACCTAATTTTGAATCCTTAGTTCTTTATCTGTTGAATTCCCTTAAACTGGTTCAGGTGATACCTGCACAATGACAGACCAACAGGCAAACCCAGCCTAAAAATTGATAAAGACAGGGGGAAAAGTACAAATGCCAGTTAATTATGGGTTGTTGAATGAATATATATGGCTGAGGTCAGTAAAAGTGGCTGATGTCTAAAAGGTACATTTATTTATTGATTGATTTAGCTTTTTTGTTGTTGTTGTTAGTCTACAACCGAGGATATTTTTTTCCATTGATTTTTAGAGAGAGTGGAAGGGAGGGGGAGAGAGAGAAACATCGATATGAGAAATACTTCCAACTGGTTGCCTCCTGCATGTGCCCAGACCAGTGCCAGGGATCCAGCCTGCAACCTGGAATTGAACCCAAGACCCTTCAGTCCATAGGCCTACACTGAGCCATTTATTTTTCTGAGCGCACATATCAGTTGGCTTTTGTTAAGTCATGCTTTGGTAACAAATGGCCATGACATCTCTGGATTTAGAACAGGACTTATTCCTACTCCATTGCGCCTGGGTCAGCTCACTTCACTTGTGTGCTAATCCAGGACCCTCCGGTGGCAGAGGCAGAGGGCCAAAGCCACACAATCTTCTGTGAACAAGGCTGCTTGGCATTTTGCTTATATTACATTGGTCAAAGAAAGTCATATGGGGCAAAGCCATTTACTTCTACCACTTCAAGTGGCACCTGAAGTCATGAATCAATAGGCTTGAAGAATGATCCTCCTACCGATAAGGAAATAAACAATTGGGAGCAAAAATACAATCTGGACAGAGTGTGCTTTTCTGAATTCAAGTTTTCTAAAAATGAACTTGATTCTTTTTCTCCATTTTCTAGTGAAATTGTAGCTGAAAATTGACATGTAATTTTCGTTTTGCTGAGGTCACCTCTCTTTCACCACATCCAGAACTGCAGGTCCCCTCCTTAATCACTTGCCCTTCGTTCATCTCTCAGATGAAGTGGCAGGTCTGTGCTCATTCACTGAGTGCACACTTGGACACGGGTATTATGTGTATTATTATTGAATGGGCCTCACTGAATCCAGATGTACTGGTGAGATTCTAGGTGCTCTTCCTAATAAAAGGCATTGTGGCAAGCTTTATAGTGACCTTGCATTGAAAGAACTCCCTTAAGTAAGATGCAAACTATGCAATAGATGAATCAGTCAATGTCCAGGGTCTTTGCAAAGTAGGCCAGCATTCCTGCCTGATCAATAAGTGAGCTGGGTTTGCTTTTATTTTCACATATCCTTTCAAGCAGTCTCCATCAGCAGCTGGTATTATAAAGCCAGTGTTTGAGACATCTTTGTTTTTTATTGTGGCAATATATCTATGTTCTCTCTTTATCTTAAGTAATCCAGTACCCCTGAAAGATGATGCTGGGACTCCGAAAGAAAAAAATCTGATAAGATAACAGCTTACAGTGACATTTATATAATTGCTTCAGTCAGAACCCATTTCCAGCTGCCTATGTGGGAGCTTACTTCAGTGTTATAGCTAGGAAACAGGGAAGGCAAAGAGCAATTTCTCTTTGGCTCCTACCTCCTGAACTATTTATGCTTAGCAGAAAGTGTTTCATCCAGGAATCTTGTACTTGCAGTCATGCATACATTCGCTTTTTAAGATACCAATTTTCTTTGAGAAATAATTTGAGGTACCAAAATGTCCCTATTTAGACCCAAGAAACTTTATAATCGTTAAAATTCTCCAGTCTGTCCCTCCAATTTGTGCATTATAGAGGTTTTCACACACTTTATTTTGATGGAATGTTTAATCTCAAGTCAGTTGGGTTCACACTGCAGTGGTAGCTGACATGTCTCTCACTGTAGCCAGTATGAATTCTTTTTTTATATTTTTAGCAGGACTTGTCTAGAAGCTGTTTCTATGAATTCCCATCTGGAGATATGAGGCAGCCTTTTCTTGCTCCTTTCTCCAATCCATGCTTGCTTCATTCTCTCAATCCAAAGACCTTTAGACTCTGCAGGAATTTAAAGTCTGCTTTAGTGCTCAACTTCAACTTACTGCATTTTGTCAGTAAGGAGGAAAAGCAGCTGCCTATAATTGTTTCTAATGTCTATCCAGTACATTCTGATTTTGTTCAATGTAAAGACTGACTTTATTCTTATGTTTTGTTCATCCTTTTAACTCCTGAATATCCTTTGTTTCCCTGACTCCTGTGGGAATCTAGGTCTACTTATCTGAGGATCTTCTGATCCTTGGACCCTTGGGGAAAAGGCTCTCCTATGAGTTCTAGACTTTGAGAGCCAATCCCTAAAACCAATTCATATGATATTTGCCCAGAGACCTCGCTGGCTCACCTGAGTGCAAGCTTGTATAATATCCCTTAAAAAATTGGAGTCTTGATGAAAAGCAAACAATTCCCTTTCATTCAGTTGAACTCCACACTGTCACACTAAGGCCAGTGAAGAAGTGAATTACTCATTATTCTAGCAACCTTAGTGAGTGAGTGACTAAGACTAGCTGAGCTTTAAGGATTTTTCATTGCACTTTAGAAAAATATATTATTTGGGGGTACTTATAATGGGGTCATATAACTTGGCCAGACCAAGAATATATTCAGGTACCTTTGTAAACATATCATACATTTTCCAGGATAATGTGAGATCTCAGAGGGCAGGAACTCTGTCTTAGTCATTTTTGGATTCACAATCTATAGAATAGTGCATAGGCCATAGTGACTGCTCAATAAATAACAGCAGAAGTAATAAATAAATTAATTAATTTAAAAAGAATACAGTATTATACATTACTATAATACTATCCTACATAATAAAAACCCAATATGCTAAGTGTCTGGTCGTCTGGTCATCCATTCAACCAATCAAAGTGTAATATGCTAATGATATGTTAAGGCCACTCAATCATTTGCTATAATGTGCACTGACCCCCAGGGGACAGACAGTCAATTGGTCGCCCAGTTGTTATGATGTGCACTGACCACCAGGAGGCAGACACTTCAATTGGTAGGTTAGCTTGCTCCTGAGGTCTGGCCAATCCAATTGGGATTGAGTGAGGAAGACTGGACATGTCCTGGAGCCCTCCCATGGTACTTTCCTGGCTGGCCAACCTTCTGCACCCCTACCAGGCCCTGATCGTGCACTGGTGTGGTCCCTTGGCTTGGTCTGCACCCTCTCTTAATCCTGGGTCCTTCGGATGATGTTGGAGAGCTAGCTTCAGCCCAATCCTGCTCAATGCAGGAGCTACCCCTGGTGGTCAGTGCACATTATAGCCAGAGGTTGAGTGGCTTTAGCATTCAAACAACACTTTGATTGGTTGAATGGCTGACCAGACGACTGAACACTTAGCATATTAGACTTTTATTATATAGGATAGTATTATAGTAATGTATAATAATGTATTCCTTTTTAATTTATTCATTTATTTATTACTTATACTGCTTTTTATTGAGCAGTCACTATGGCCCATGTACTGTTCTATATATTTTGAATCCAAAAATGAGCCAGGCTCATGGTTGGAGAGTGTAGCAGTGGTGGCAGGAGCTTCTCCTGCCTCCATGGCAGTGCTAAGAGTGTCTGCTGAGGGACCCGCCCCCCCAGTGCACAAATTTTGTGCACCAGGCCTCTAGTTAACTATAATTTATAATTTGCTAAGTTAAGAAACTTAAAAGTGTGAGGGCTGAAAATCTATTATTTCTCATTGCATTGAATATTCTCAAACATCCTACAAGTTAAGAAGTATTTTATCTTCATTTTGTCATTGATTATATTAAGGATGAAATTTTTACCTCACATATTTTTGGTGTTCTACTACATAAATATTTCTAAAGGAAAGGAAGTAATGGAGAGAAGAAGGGAAGGGTTAAAAATATTGTGTCAAATTACATAAATGTATGTATGTATGTATACAAAGACACACACACACACACACATAATTACTTAGGTATTTTCTTATATTTTCCTAATAATTTTTTCCAATGGATATATTTACTATCCTGTAAGAAAACTCCCAATAGAATCAAATGAGTAATACTGCATTAGACTCATAGGCAATAGTCACAATATTTGAAGAAAAATGAATGAAAGAATATGTAAATGAAAGATTTATGATCACAAGAACAAAATCATACAATCTTGGGTTTATTCTCTCCTTCTTCTACCTTCTATTTCCACCTCCATTCATATGCGTCTCCTTTTTTCCCTCTCCTCCCCCCAAACTACATGAATAGTATATAAAGCCAATAACTTGAAAGATGTTGTCTTTCTGCTTGCAATTCAACTCTTTTCAGAGCTCCACTAATGGAAAAAGAGTGATACAAATTACTGCTACTGGAGTCCTACACTGAGGCTATTTGACTCCTCTGTTGAGATGAAACCTGATAGTATTATGTTAAATATTCTCTGTTCTGCATAGAGTTCCTATATGAGGATTTATGTTCATTTTTTATTAAAGAGAATTTTAAATAGACCCTCTGACCTATTCTATAAGAAAAAATATGTATTATCACAACCTTTATGATACCTTCAAAAGCTCTTTGGGATACCACCATGTGAGGAGCCTGTAAAACACTCAGAATTCTTTCTGACAGTGTCAAATGAAACTACTCAGCCGTGGTTCTGGAAGCCAAAGGATAAGCCTCGTGATTTCAAAATCTGTGTCACTGGCCCTTAAATTGAAACATTTGAACTCTGAGATATATTTCATTTTCTTCCTTGTTCCTCTCTGAATCTAAGATATCAAGTCTGCAGTCATTGTACAATTGTCTTTCCTTCTTTCTTCTCCTTTTGTTATTAAAGGACCAGTTCCTTGTTCATTGAAAGAAGATGCAATGAAAAGTGACTCCTTACCCTGAAAAAGAATAGGTCATATACATATTTCTGTTCTTCTTCTTGCCTTATCTTAGATGAAAGTAAAAGTGTCAGATGCTCTGCAAGATAAGTC
Source organism: Antrozous pallidus (assembly GCA_027563665.1). Taxonomy (NCBI): domain Eukaryota; kingdom Metazoa; phylum Chordata; class Mammalia; order Chiroptera; family Vespertilionidae; genus Antrozous; species Antrozous pallidus. The sequence goes on from CM050508.1 coordinate 77,781,266, forward strand.
ATTGACTTGTATTTAAGTCCTCCTATGAAGAAATAATCTTACAAGAGCAAAGTAAATTCTGAAAGAACAAAGCAGAACTGGCTGTCCTCCATCTTGCAGAGCTGGTGAGCCTGAGCCCCTCCTCCCCTGATGGGAGTGACCACAGGAGCACCAGGAATGTCCTAACTCCCCCAACCACTGTCCCTGAGTGGACAAATGAAGTTCCAGGAGTAGCTTAGGCCCTGATAAGGTCATATCACAAAGGTGTTCCCCCTGTGTCGCTACTGACCATTCAGGGGACAGTAGGGGACGGCTCTGATCTTAGAATATGAAACCCTAACCAAAGTGACCAATCTCTGTAACTCACGCCACTCCCCTAGGTCCACCCAAATGACTAGTCCTTATAACCTTTGTCTCCCCAAGCTCTCACTCTCTCTGGTCCCCCCACTGCGCCGGTAAAGGGGCTGTGAGAGCTGAGCCTGGGCTGGAATAAAGACTCTTTTGCTTTTACATTGGACAGCTCCCTGGTGGTCTCTGGGGATCTTGAAATCTGGGCATAACACAATCAGAATATATGAGAAACAGTGAGGCATTTTTTTGGGAATTCTGGGCATGAAATCCTTGTCTTTCTCATTGGACTTGAGGCTTAGAATTTTTAAAACCAACAGCCATTTTAACTTTTTTATTGATTTCAGAGGGAGGAAGGGAGAGAAAGAGAGAAATAGAAAAATCAATGATAGGATCTAGCTGGTTTGGCTAAGTGGATAAAGCATCAGCCTGGAAACTGAAGGGTCCCAGGTGCGATTCCAGTCAAGGGCACCTGCCTGGGTTGTGGGCTTGATCCCAATAGGGGTATGCAGGAGGCAGCCAATCAATGATTCTCTCTCATCACTGATGTTTCTATCTTTCTCTCCCTCTCCCTTCCTCTCTGAAATCAATAAAAATATGTTTAAAAATACACACACACACACACACACACACACACACAACCATAAATGATGAGAGAAAATTATTGGTGGGCTGCCTTCTGCATGCACCCTACTGAGGATTGAGCCCCAAATCCAGGCATGTGCCTTAATTGAGAATCCAACTGTGAACCCTTGACTCATGAGTTGATACTGAACCACTAAGCAACACTGGCCAGGCAATCAGCAGCATCATTAGAACATACTAGAGTGAAACTAGATTTCTAGGGGCTACCCCATGAAACCAGAGAATGAAATCAACTAAGTAGAAGAGAGACAAAGCAAATTCCAATGTAATCATTTGAGTTTCTGTATCCACTCTTGCCTGAAGATAGAATATACTTTAGGAAATACCAGCTGTGTAAGCAGACAACTGCTTTTCTATGGTGAAGCCAGGGTATTGGTTTGTACATTTTTGTATGCAAGAAAAAATATTACTACAAATGGATTAAATACTAAATACAATCCATTGGGTTACATAGCTAAAAAAAGTATGAAGGTAGGAAGAGCTTTATGTTTGTTTCTCTTAGCTAGTCAATTCTGTGAGAAAACCCACTTTCCTTTGATTTTTCTTCTCCAAATTTCATAATCATAGCTTCATATAAAGACTGTCCTACTCATATTAATAAAATGGCAGTGAAGTCTGATTTTTATGTTTCCTTATCCAAGGAAAGACTCATCCTCCTTTTTAGTAAATCTGTTAGAAAAGCATCTATTTTCATAAAATTCCACCTTTCTGTTTATTAGCAATTTTTGTGCAATTCTGATTTTATACACACCCTGTGGCCACAGGAATGCCAAGACCAATAAGCTTAGAAATAGATTTCCTAAAATATTAACTGTGGCTTTGTGCTTTAAACAAATTGGAGCTTACGTACTCGGTTGCTGGAATAGATTAATCTGTCCCCATTATATCTCATTATATGGAGAATACATAATAGGAGGGTGAGAGAGATGTTGGGGAGACAACTACAATGTCCATCACAGCCTAGTGGGTATGTATAAGTTTCCTGTCACTTGCGGCCACCAGAACAACTATTTGAAATTTGTAGATTAAATCTTGGGCAAAAACTGGGAACCCATACTTTGCTTCATATTTGGATTCCCTTCCTCTGACACCAAGCCTCAAGAAGCCCAGTAATTACATAGATAACCTCTATACACAAGGAAGCTTTCTGGAAATTATACTGGCAGTCCAATAAGGCATGAAAAGTTTCTGGGATCCACGAATTGAGGCCAACCCTTGGATCTACTCCCTCTCTACCCTCTCCCTTGTCTGATAGATTCTGGAAGCTTCATCATGGTTTAAGGTAGACTCAAATGCTAGTAAGACTTGAAAGTGAACTTGTTAATAGAGATGTTAGCCTTTACTTTTAGATGCAAATCATCTTCTACAATACTGCTATTGGGATGTGGGATGTCTATCAGGAGGCCTGTTGTACCAGTTAACCCTAACTTCCCTGGCCAGGGGGGTCTGGAATAAGGATACTTTATCAAGATTATAAGAATCTGAAGCAAGGAACAAAGTCACTCTTTATTCTGTGCTATTAGATGCACAGGAGATAAAATTATGATAAAGCAGAAATTACAAACTGCATGGGGAAAAAAACAATCTAGAAAAAGAAGAATGGAAAAGAGACACATAGAAAAGGGAGAAGAAGGGATCTTGAGATCTTGGAAGGAGGAAGATGGAGAAATGGCCCGCCCAATGCCTCTCTTCTCCATGTGAAATATAGCTGTATTAACGTCTCTAAATCCTAGTAATACCTCCACTTCACAGTATACATGTTTGCTAAAGTGCTTAAGCTAAATTAAATGACATCTTCTTTTAATAATGAATAAGCTTGGTCTAGACAAAGCTGATAACAAATTCAAAATATAAATATATAGAAGATTGATTTCTATTGATTCTTGGACAATATTGAAGGGAAAGTTACACTAACAGAATTTAAAGAATCTTAGCTGGGGAAAAGCTATAAAGTTATGCAACTGGTGGTCCAAAATGAACACAAATGCTAGTGTTTATTTAGTCAATAACGTTTTATATGACCTTATTTAATTCTCATAACAACTACATGGCATGTGGTTATTAGCCTCATTTTCACAGATGAGAAACTAATAATAACTTGCACAGAGAAAAGTGGTAAAGTAAAAAGTTCCTCCATGACACAGGAAGAGAATGGCTCTATACCTTTGCTCTTCCTTTTCTGCCTTCATGATGAAGACTAAGACTCTTTCTATACGTAAGCATCTTTGTAAAACCACATATATTTTGCAATTTTATTGCTTACACAGGAAGTATGTAGTACCTAGGCAGAAGGGATAGCAAGTGAAATGCACATAGGAATGTGATGGTCTGGTATTTGAGAGAACTATTCAAAATTCTACTTCTAGAATAGAGGATTCAAAACAAGGAGTGGTTGCCAATGAAACTGGAGAGGTAGGAAGAAGGTCATTTTTCGGTTCCTTTTATGGTATTCTAATGTTCTTAGATTTGTTGTACATGATACAAACTCACTTAGGGTTTAAAGAAAAGAGTAGAGAAGTCACCATTAAAAGTAGGAGTGTGTTGTCACTGACCACATCAAACATAACCATACCCCTATGGAGAAACAAACGTGCCTAAGAAGTTTGACATAAGACAATAAAATTATGCAACATATCTCTATCCATTGAACTTTGTTTTGATATTCACAGACTTTGGGGTATGGGCCTTACAGATGTGAGATTGCTACAATCTTCACATTTTTGGATAAATACTTCCTAATCTTTCATTACATTTCCTGGCAATTTTAGGAAATGTGATTTCTGATAGAATAAGGGCCCACGTAAGAAGCACATATGAAAATATATTGTTCTAAATGAATATGAAAATTCATTTCCCACTTAGTCTGCAAGCTGGTTTCTTTCCTCTAGACACTTGCTGATAAGTGGATAGATGGTGTTAATTTCAAGTGGGCAATCTAGTTATGTTGCTCTGAACTCTGCCAACAAGGTCAGATGTTTATAGCCCTCCTGTAACCCTCCAGGAGCACATATGTCTTTGTATTCAGTCTGGCTGATCTTTCTAAAAATTTCTTTAAAGAATTTTCTCATGTTTTAATTTTCTTAAATACCTGAAAGACTCCTGATCTCGATACTCTCATCACCTAATCAAAATCAACCAATATTTCTTAAGCAGCAATTATCCACAAAAGGGCTCTAATTACAATGGGAAAATAGGGTCGCTGTCCTTAAAATTTAGAATGTCCTTTGAATTTAGATGGTGGAGACAGACATTTACAAAATTAAGTTATAATAACAATAGAATGTGAAAAGCTACTATTGGGTAGCTGTTTGGTATAAATTCTATTCATACCCAGAGTTTGCATGACATTGAATGGGAAAAAGTCATGTAAAGCAATAAAAAATTATAGTTAGCATTATCTTCCCTAATCCCACTATTACCAGCATAGAAAGTGATGGAGAAAAAATTCACAAGTGATTCCAAGGGTTGGAGTTGGATGACAGAGTCAATTACTACATTCTTCACAAAGATAGGAAATAAACAAAGGGAGGAAGGAAAATTGAATTTTTGAAGGAAAAATGAATGTCTAAAAAATCCTGCTCACTCACCTACTTAAAAAAAATGCTGTGACTTTGTTCAGCTCGCTTAATGATATTGGTAGAGCAAAACTGTTACCTGTATATCATGCTAGGGAGTGGAGACACAATACTTAATAAATTATACTCTCTGCCTTTGAACTCAGTGTAAATAGAGGAAAAGTCATGAGAATGGATGAATTCCCTGAGGAGAAGAGTGTGATGGATCAAGCAGATTAACTCCCAGGAAGCAAAAACACCAGCCTTCTGTAATGGCATTAGTGGAGAAAACTCAGCCACAGGAGAACAGCAGCAAGTGCAGTAGCGAGCCCGCTGTGGCTCTCCCGTTCTGTGACAGCACATGGAAGTCTGAGCAGATTGCACATTAGACTCCTGCAAAGAGACCCTGGTCGTTGGTCTGGGGGCTTCAGTGCTTCGTGACTAGGGAGGTGCCAGCATTCCCAAGGCATGATCAGGGACTGATCCAAAAACAATGTGATGTGGCAGAACATTGGCTCCAAGCTTCATCAAACATCTAAATACTCATTGACTTGAGAGAACACCAGACCTCTCCCTCTGTGATGATCAGAAAGCTGAGTTCCCAGCCTCACAATACAGCTGTAACACTAGCAGAATTCAGTATGTCACTCCAATATTCATGACTGTGGGAGGTTTAGCCCCTCCACTGGTATGGTCAGGGTCTGAGAATCAAGCCAGTGAACATATATTGTGGTTACAGCTACTCACCTGGTTGAACCGTTGCCCTGAAGTAATGATGCATCCATCCTCTTCCAGGAATGACTGCCTTCATGGATTCGGTGTAGCCAGCTGCTATGAAGCTTTGTAGCAGCCAGTCTAGAGAATCAGTCTTTAAAAAGTTAACCCTAACTTTCAAATGTCAAGAAAACAGAAATTGATTTGGGAGATGCTAAATTTAGGAGCAGGAGAAGGCAGAACTACCCAGGGACAGAAAAGTTATCCAGAAAAGCATAAGGTGAATGAGAGTATTCAGGACCACAGAGGAAAAGAGAGATGAATTTCAATTAAAGATGGCTACTTAAAATGCTCTGTGCCTATTTGGTGAGTGAAGTCTAAACAAAAGAGGCTATATTAGTGATTAAACTTCTACAAAATTGTGCAATCAGAAGGCAGATTAAAAATTATTAAGAAATAAAGAAGTGATAAGAAAAGGGAAAAGTGGAGGAATGATAGGAAATAGTTTGAAACAGGAAAAGTGTGATCAAATTTTTTTTTCTAACACAGAGATATTGTGAGCATGTGTGAAAGAGGTTTCTGAGGAATGAAAAAAGTTAGTGGGTTAGAAAGAAGTTGTCTTCTCTGCCATGTAGTTTCTACTTCTTATGAGGTACAAAATGGTGAAATGAAAGGGTACCAATGAGGACTACTATCAAGTGATTGCTTTCATTTGATTAAGGCTGGTTTTATGACTCTTCAACTCTTAAGTCATGAGAATAGACTAAGGATGGATTGTTAGTCATCAAGCCAGATCAGAGTTGCATTCTGGTTGAGGCACTTTTCTGTCCTCCACATTTCAACTTTAATCTGCTCCCCTTCTTACATACTAGTTCTATCTACACAGAAGCATTCGCATACATCTGTTCTTCTTCTGTCAGAACAATTGTGGCCAAAATCAGTAGTGGATACAGTAGATGGGGAATTTTTCTCTTTACCTGAGAATTATATATCCTGTGTCTATTAGTTACAAAGAAAAAAAAAACAAGGAAAAATGGATTGACACTTTTTTTCTTACTAGAGGCTACATACAATATAAAGGTAATATTAGACTTGTAATAGTTTTTGGTGTGTAATATTCAGATCTAAATGAGGAAACTGAAATAGAGGCAATTTAAAAACATCTTCAAAATCACAAGAAAGGTGAATAACTACACTAGGACTAAACAAGCAGACCTCTCTGATTTTTTTTCAGTTTTCTAGCCTCTTCTGCTAAAGTCATATAATTGGAAATAGTTCATTTCCAAAACACAAAAACTATGTCATCCCAGAGTGTTCACCTTTTTTATCTTTGGTGGATGTTTTTCTATGCTGGATATTTTTATTTTGAGACATGATGGCCCTTGTTAAGATATATCTGGGCAAATTGTCAGCCCAGGTAAATGAGTGCTAATGTCAATCAAAATAATAGCCTACTATTGTGCAGATACATGAAATGGTCGAATGTTGTTGTTTTTCCCCCTTCATTTTCAACTCATCATTCAGCACAGCTTGGAGTGCACGCACACACACCCATACCCACACCCACACCCACACACCAGATGCTTTCACAGAAAAGATACTTATTAAATAGCATCTTATTGAGCAGAAAGAAGCTCTTTCCTATTTCTCAGATAGATCCTTGGTTATTCCATTTGAATGATTCTCAGCACATGTTGAAGCTATTGGTCTTCATATATGTGTATCTGGGGTTTAGGCAACATTAGCTAGGTGAAGTAATAATTATATTCAGAGAATAAATATATAGTCTATTTTATACCATTATTTTCTTTCTCAAGACTAAAGATGCTTAGTTTTAAAAATACATGAGCATTCATTATATGGTGGGTTGCCTGCTATTTTGAAGGTCACAGGTTCCTAGCATGCTAGAACTAGAACTCATAAATACATTACGGGGATATTATTTCGGTGGTAGAGATAGAGATTGCTTGGACCACATGGGTCTGCATTTATTGCAAAACACAGGACCAGGAAAATTGTCCACTCTTTCTCTAATCCTACTGCTCTAAGGAGCTTTCCCCTATTAACAGCAAAGTAAGTATAAAAATAAGTGTTATTCCAAAAACCCATTTGAGGTTTTTTTTAAATGTTATAAAACAAGGGGAATCATAATATGAAAAATTCAAACATCTGTTCTGATTCTACCTCAAAAATATCCAGTGGCACTGTCAATTCAGGCTCTTCACACTTCCGACATGGGGTAGGGTGACTGTAATAGTCTGATCCTTATGCATCTTCAGTCTTGTCGAAGAGTGCCATTGGACCTGGCACCATGCCTAGGACAGGCACATCTCTTACTGGGTTTACATTTTAGTACGTGACTAAAGTCCTCATTTTCTCTTATCAACTCATGTTTTTCTATTAATTCTTTTTAATAGAAAAATTTTTAATAGGATTGAGAAGAGAGTTTTATAAGATTTTATCTCTAGGAGCATATTGTCAACTCTATTTTTTCCTATTTTCTTTTGTGACTTTGTTAACTACTTACATAATATAACTATAAATTAATTTTTAACTAAAGAGAAAATATTTCTAATACCTATACCCTTACCAAGTGATTACTCAGCTATATCTCTGTTTTAGGCACATAGAATTTCACGTGTTGATAGTGTCTGTTCTCCAATTCCATTCCTGATGGCTACTGTACCTTCATTGTCTTTGTCCACTTATTTAAACTTACTGTAAGACATATTGTATAATAGCCCAGCAGAGTCAGTTACCCATTATTCTAGGTATTTGGAGTACATTTTTTTTCATACTATAATTATTAAAAACAATAATTATTTCCCTAAACTTATAAAGCTGAAATTTGTCTCTTTCTTTTTCTACTGTCATTGTTACCTTCTCCTTTTCTTCCTCCCCCTCTTCTTCTTTTTCCTCCTCCTCCTCCTTCTTCTCTTTTTTTTTAAATCTTCACATGAGGATTCTTTTAAATTACTTTTTCTTAGAGAGAGGAAAGAGAGGAAGAGAGAGGTAAATATCAATGTGAAAGAAAAACATCTGTCAGCTGCCCCCTTGTACTAGCCTTGAATGGGGATCAAGCCCTTAACTTTTTGGTGAATGGATGACACTCGAACCAACAAACCAAACTGCCAGGGCCACTGTTACTTTCCAACTCTCATATCATGTCAGGAACAGTTATCTCATAATAAAATGTTGATAATTGTGTTAAATAAATATAAATCAATATTTTATATAACTTTGTAGCCATCCAAACAATTTAGATAGGTCCTAAGCACAGAGTAAAAATTTAAAACACACCTTATGTGGCAATATAATTAAGAATTTAGACCCATTTTTGCCAGGAAGGCCTAAATAACATGGAAACACAACACAAATTGTTAAGTAAATGAGGAAATGTTTATTTTCTCAATAGTGGAAAAGTTCCTTTATAAAATTTGCATATGTGTCTACATACTTACACATACACTCATATAATTCACATAGAAACCTTTGCCCCTCACTGTCTTTTAGTCTTTGGTGCCTGTTCATATGCACAGAAACAAAGCTGCATAAAGATGTTTCCATTATGGATTTGGGACTCACACTGTCCATGTTCAAACTTGGCTCTTCCATTTTAATATATAAGTTCTCTGCTTTAGTTTTTTTATATCTGTAAAATCTTAACAAATATCAGGATTAAATTAAATAATCTTCTTAAGACAATCTTGAAAATCAACGGGACAGAAAGACTTACCTGGTTCCAAAACTTAACATAATGCAACAGTATCATAGTCACATATGATAGGCATCAAAATCAATAGGACAAAATGGAGTGGCCAGGTACAGACTCACATGATCAAATGAGTTTTGATGAAGGTTGATAAGGCAATACAATACAATACAAGTGGAGACTATATATTCATTGTAATAAGCAGTGTTAAAATAACTGAATATCTGTAAGAAAAAAATAAATATTGATGCATGTCACCATACACAAAAATTACCTGAAATTGATCATATGCCTAAATAAAAAGTTAAAACTATTAAGCACCTAGAAAAATGTATTACAAGAACATCCTTAAGATGATGAATTAGAAAAAAAAATCATAAACAAGATGCAAAAAAGTACAAAATATAAAATAAAATATAATACAATAACATTCATCTAAATTAAAACCCTTTAAAAGAAAAGGCAAGTCCCATACTTGAAAATGTGTGTACAAAATATAACTTTGTTAGGCCTCAAAAGGAAGAATGCAGGAGGCCAGATGGTGAGGGATTACGTAGGTGACTGAGCCTGGATGGCTCCAGCACCCAGTGAAAGGGAGTCAGCAGCTTTTAAAGGACTTTTGGCTGGATTTTTTTCTGAGTGGAGACTTCTTTATAGATACCCAGAGGGGAAATAATGGAATGTGGTCACAAGTAAAATGTGATCTCAGCAAAGGGAATATCCATAGTGAAATGACCTAAAAAGCCAGTACCTGGGGGAGGGATATCAATTCAATTTCTTGATAAAACCTATTAAACTGAGGGGACCATATTCAAAATGTGTAAAGAATACTTACAATGTAATATTTAAAAGAAAACCCAACAAAATTGAAAAAAATAAAGGCAAAAGTTGAACATATGTTTCATGAAGATGTATGAAGAGCAAATGGGATATGAACACTTTTTTATTAGAGAAATGCAATCATCACTTTTTTATTAGAGAAATGCAATTAAATCACAATAAAAAGCATCACACATAGATTAGAATAATCAAATTTAAAAATACTAAGTGTTGATAGAGATGTAATTTAAATTCTCATGCATTACTGGTGGCAATGCAAAATGGTAATATCTCTCTTTTTTATATTTTACTGATTTTTTACAGAGAGGAAGGTAAAGGGATAGAGAGTTAGAAACATCGATAAGAGAGACATAGATCAGCTGCCTCCTGCACACCCCCACCAGGGACGTGCCCGCAACCAAGGTACATGCCCCTGACTGGAATCGAACCTGGGACCCTTCAGTCTGCAGGCCAAAGCTCTATCCACTGAGCCAAGCCAGTTAGGGCAGTACTATCTCTTTAGAAACCAGTTATTTCACTCTCTTATTATAGGCCGTGGCAACTCTTTTTTTAGCTGCTTCCCCAAGAGAATTAACTTCATATGTTCACCCAAAGATTTGTTGATTGACAGACTTGCATGCAAATGTTCATAGTACCATTAAGTGTAATAGCTCCAAACTGCAAACTACCCAGATGTCTGTAGACTTGTACATATATAAACCAATTGTTTTATATTGAGACTACCCAATATTCCTCAACCATAAAAAGAAACAAAATAATACACACAATAGGGGTGAATTTTGAACTCATAAGCAAGAAAACCAGAAATATAACCAGATATATTTTTGAAATTTTATTTTATTTTTTCTATTTTGATAGTTCTAAATATTAGAAAGCTAGAAAACAAAATGTGGAGAGAGAGAGTGATTGGTATTAGGAACTGGGGTGCTGTGGACTAAATTATCAGGATAACCTCTCTAAAGGGAGACCATTTGAAATGAGACAAATAACAACAAAGAGATGTCTATTCAAGACCCTAGGGAAGATTATTTCAGGCAGAGGGAATGGCAGAATTAATAACCTCAAGTGAAAAACTTGAATGTTTGAGGCCTAGAAAGATGATTGATATGGCAAGAATATAGTCAGGGGGAGCGACATCAGATGAGGTTGGAGAAGTAGGTAGGGTTCTTGTTTTCCATGGTTTTGGGATTAGTTACCTAAAATCTCCCCCAATTCTTCTGGGATTATAAAAATGTTAAAAAGAAATTCTCTTTTCTCTTCCATTTCATGACATTTTAATTTCTAAAAACAAAGTCTGTTGATTGTGGAAATGGATCTTCAATAATATCACAAAGTGATCAGTTATCTCAGGTTTAACTAATGGAGGAAAATAGTGGCCATCAAATGTTAACTCTATAGACATAGCAGATTGTTACTGCTCAGAATATTCTAGTCTTACAGTTAATAAATCTAAAGCAATAGATAGATAGTACTCATCTCTTAATCATGTATTCCAAGCAAACATTTAAAGTACATATTCCAAATAAGAGATCAACCGAAGTACTTGCAGCATGCATGTAAGCATAACCAATGGACACTAGACCTTTGGAGGGATGGGGGAGAGAATGTGCTGGGGGGAAGGTCAAAGGGGAAAAAAAGAGACATATGTACTACTATTTTTAATACTTTAAACAATAAAATTAAACTAAAAAAATAAAGTACATATTCCATTTAAGTATCACACTGAAAAATGAAAGCAACAACAAATTCAGTTATGTATCAATGTGTTTGATAGATTGAGCAGTGTAACATTGTCACAGAACCACAACCACACACACATTCAGAAACACACACTCTTTTTAAACTGAAGTCTACTTTCATTGATGAAAAGTCTTTCTAAAAACAATTTAACTTTTTTAAAGTATAAGTATTTTTCATCAAATAAGCAAATTGTTTTGATCTTTGCAATTGAAAAAAATGTGTTAAAGTAAATGAAATTTTAGCATGTACCTTTTATGTGGAACACATAGGTAAAAGGACAGCCATTTTTAATTTAAACAGCATCATGGTACCAGCAATCGGAGTTGAGCCCTGAGAAACATTCTCTCAGGTGCCAACATTCTCTAAAACCACTACCAAGTTTTCTGCATTCTGGATAATATGCTGGCAATTAACCTTATAAATTTATTTTCTGAGCAACTCTCACAGTTGATAAATGCAGTTAAGGACAAAATCCAGCAAGGTTATTGAATAACGATCAGCGTATCCAGAATGAAAAATAACCCACCTTCTTCTAAAATAAGATATGAATAGACTTTACTCTTGTAATTAATGTTGCTGCATTTTGCATGAAGATGGGATATTTTTCATTTAAAGCCCATGTGTTAATTTTCCTTCATAGATAAGCCAAAATTCTTGACTTTTGTCATCAGACCTTTAGCATCTCCGTCTGTTTCAAAGTTGGGCCTCTGCCAACGCACAGCTCGTTTGCATCTGAACTTCCATGCTGGGGCTGGGGCATAGACATTCACCAGAAACATTAATTTTGTTTTCAATCAGATACAGATTAAAAGAAGCCACATTAGCCGAAACCAGTTTGGCTCAGTGCATAGAGCATCGGCCTGTGGACTGAAAGGTTCCAGGTTCGATTCTGGTCAAGGGCATATACCTTGGTTGCTGGCACATCCACAGTAGGGGGTATGTAGGAGGCAGCTGATCTCTCGCTCATTGATGTTTCTGACTTTCTATCCCTCTCCTTTCCTCTCTGTAAAAAATCAATAAAATATATTTAAAAAATAAAAGAAGCCACATTAAAACCAAATGATACTTGCATTAACACAGCGTATGTCAAATATTCATCTGAAGATAAGGAACATTAAAAACTGGCATTAATGAAAGCTAAATATAAACACTCTTGTAAGGGAATGATAGTTGGGGCCAAGCAGTACTAAGCATTGATATTTTGCAACATTTTCCAAATAGCAGTACTTTTGAATATCCAAATAACTCTGGAAAATTAAATGGGGGGCCAATCAGTGCTCTAGTCCAGCCTTGCATCTGGTGGTGGGTAACTCCTTAAGAATCTCGTTTAGCTTCTAAGAAGCTTAATTTTTTTATCCGCATAAATGGAAACTAGTCTTGGAAAAACCCAGGGGTTCGTTACAAAACTAAAATTTGTATGACTTTGATAAATTTTCATTTTTTTTATTTTTGTAATTTTTTTTCATTTATTTCCTTTTGCAAATATAAGTTTAAAAATACTTGCTAAGATGACAAGTGTGTAGGCAGTTGGCAGGTGTGTGTGTGTGTGTGTGTGTGTGTGTGTGTGTGATTGAAAGTTTTAATCTAAATTTATAGCTTTAGATTAAAAAGGGTATCTGTGGCTTGCTATTCACCACATGATAAAGGTATTAGCATGTGTAACAAGATCATACAGAATCAGATCATATGTGCATTTCAGACTCATCTCTACCTCCTGCTGTAAATCATCACCTTGCATTCTAGGATGCTGAATTACCTACCTGTGTTTTCTTGAATGGACTATTCTATTTTCCTCTGTTGTCCATACCCTTTTTATCACACCCACTTACTTAAAAAATGAATTATAATATAAATATCTGTGTTTTCCAATGGTCTCAGGCTCGCTCTGTCACAACCCACAGGTTGAGAACCGCTAGCAGGATCGCTTAAAACCATCAGAAAATACAGATATCACATTACAATTCATAACAGTAGCAAAATTACAGTTATGAAGTAGCAATGAAAATAATTTTATGGTTGGGGTCACCACAAAATGAGGAATTATATTAAAGAAAGATTGTAAAAAAGATTGAGAACCACTGCAAAGCCTTATATTTGCAATGATGGTTTCTTTCAATAGCATAACATTGAACACAAAAATCAAAGTCTAATAAATAATAACCTAGCACATATTTAAAAAACAAAAGGGCCAAATTAAAAATTATTATTATATTCATTTTAGTCACACAAAAATGGAGAATAAATTTTGCATTGTATATGGTTGTATTCAACATATACTTATTAAATTAAAAAACATTTCAAAATGATTGCTATTGTGGTGTGATTTTTAAAAAATATTCCTCATTTTATTCATTTACTTTTTACTTATTTACATAATTTTATATTAAAAATATGCCCAGGAAACTCTTAACATCTTATAGCCACAGGGTTAGAGTCAGAAAAAGTATAAAGTAGTGAAAATTTTGAGAGTTACAAGTATTTGTTTTGTGCATATATATTTTTTTGTAGTACATGGCCAGATAAGTCAAATTGATCACTCTTGCCTTTGTTGATTCTTTGTGCTTGTAATATATGATTGTGTCTAAATGTGTCACATATTTGCCTTCTCTAAAGAAGGATCTCCTACAATCCTTTGTTATCTCAAAGAAGGATTATAGGAGATAACTGTCTCTATTACTATCAGCTAGCAGAGAGCTTGATATATAGCAGATACTTAATAAGTACTGATTCAGTCAATGGATAAATGGATGGATGGATGGATGGAAGGATGGATGGATGGATGGATGGATGGATGGGTAAAGACCAGGGAGGTTGTATGATTGAATAAATAATAGCAAAAATGAATGACTGTTTAGATAATCAATGCACAGGAATCATTTAAGGAGTCATTGAGTAGCTGGTAATGTATCTGGTATCCCAGAGTTCATGTGTTCACAATATCTCAGGTTTCATTTTTAGTTTTTCAATCTTTCCCAGATGGTCTCACACAGCCAATTCATAAAAATGGATGAAATTTATGGCTTAATGTTAATTTAATAAGGCAATGCTAATTTAAAAAATATAAATGCTAAGTAGATAAGATTTATAGTTCCCTTGATCAACTTATTTTCCTTGGAGAAAAGTATATGAGGAATTAAAATATAAATACAAGCTTGCTTACTAAATATTAAGAATTAATACAAAGGGCTTAAGATAGATGATTATAATGTCAAATCATGTTATATCAAAGGAATAATTCAGAATTGGTAATGGCAAATTTACTTTCTGTTAAAAACTCATTTTCCTCACTAACCAATATTACTTTGATCAACTCACTCCCCAATTTCTTAGTTAGTATTAAATGTCACTTAAGTACTAGTTTTTTAAATATGTTGTTATGATATTTATTATTTGTGGGTTTTGTCCATAAAATAGCATGTCATTATAACAAACTTAAAAATATATATATATATAACCTATTTGAATTTTAGGAAAACAACAAAACAGCTGCACAATAAAGGATTTATCTTCAAATGTCAGAAAAAAATATTTGCTTTAATTGGTGGAAGAGAATATCAATAAAATTAACTACTTGCTATCTTCATGCCTAGGTTGTGGGCTCAATCCCTAGAGTGGGGCATGCAGGAGGCAGCTGATCATTGATTCTCTTTCATCATGATGTTTCTATCTCTCTCTCCCTTCCTCTCTGAAATCAATAAAATATGTGTATTTAAAAAGGAAATAAGAGCCTACGACAAAAAAGAAGCCTTTCTAATTTTTATTTTCCAGTTTTATGAACAAAATAATTAAAATTATGTTTGAGGGAATAATTGAAAATGTTATTCTTAAAACTGTAATTTAGACTTATTATACTAATATGGCAAATTTGATGCTCTGAAGAATTATGCACTATTAAACATCCAGAATTCCTGAATATATTTTGACAAACATATCTTTAAATGTATAAAATATCTCTCAAAATACTAAAGTGAAACCCAAAGGAAAAAAATGAAAAGAAAGTTGAAATCAAAATCATAAACAAGAAATGAAGCCACAGCTATCTTATATACATGTGTTGTTAGCAGAAACCTAGAGCTATGTGTATTGATTATCATTTGCAAAATGAGTAAAGGTCTTGGGCTAACAAAATTAAGATAACAGCATCCATAATTTTTAAAAAATATATTTTATTGATTTTTTACAGAGAGGGAGAGGGATAGAAAGTCAGAAACATTGATGAGATGAGAGAGAAATATCGATCAGCTGCCTCTTGCACACCCCCTACTGGAGATGTGCCCGCAGCCCAGGTACATGCCCTTGACTGGAATCGAACCCAGGACCTTTCTGTCCACAGGCCAACGCTCTATCCACTGAGCCAAACTGGTCTCAGAGCATCCATAATTTTTAAACCACTATATTTTCATGAAAAAGTAGATTATATAAATAAAATAACATAATATAATAAGATTTATATCTCAATAAAGCCAGTCATGATACTCTTGCTGGTGGATAGTTCTGCCTTCACTTTGTAAAAAACACATCTATAAAGCAAAATAAAACAAAATATGCTGTGTCTTCCCATATACACTGAGTGGCCAGATTATTATGATCTCTAAATGCATAATAATCTGGCCACTCAGTGTATAAACTGTATAATAAAAAGCTAATAGGCAAATTGTCTACTAGAGGCCCAGTGCATGAAATTCGTGCATGGGGGAGGTTGGGAGGTCTCCTTCAGCCCAGCCTGCACCTTCTCCAATCAGGGACCCTTTGAGGGATGTCTGACTGACAGTAGGATTGGGCCTAAATGGGCAGTCGGACATCCTTCTCACAATCCAGGACTGCTGGCTCCAAGCTGCTCAACTGCCTGCCTCCCTGATTGCCCCTAACCACTTCTGCCTGCCAGTCTGACCACCCCCTAACCACTACCCTGCCAGCCTAATTGATGTCTAACTGCTGCCCTGAAAGCCTGTTTGCCCCCAACTTCCCTCCTCTGCTGGCCTGGTCACCCCTAACTGCCCTCCACTGCAGGCTTGATCACCACCAACTGCCCTACCTTGCAGTCCTGGAACCTCCCAACTGTCCTCCTCTGCTAGCCATCTTGTGGTGGCCATCTTGTGTCCACATGTGGGCAGGATCTTTGACCACATGGGGGCAGCCCTCTTGTGTGTTGGAGTGATGGTCAAGCTGCATACTACTCTTTTATTAGATAGGATAGAGCCCTGGTGCATGGGTAGGGGCCGAATCAGGGTAGGGGTTCCCTTAGGGTGTGGGGCAGCCTGGGTGAGGGGCCTATGGTGGCTTGCAGGACAGCCTTGCCCCCCAGCAACCCAAGCAGATGCCCTGAGATCTGGGATTAATTTATGCTCTACAATTGAAATTTTGTAGCCTAGAGCAGAGCCAAGCCTTCTGCTTGCTCCATGGCAAAAGCCATTTCTGTTTGAAGCTTTGCAGACTAGAGTGGAGGCCTAGGCACTAGTGCTGCAGGAGCTTGGCTTCCTCTATCACACCAGCAACCCTAGCCTCTGTTCTCTCCAGCTCTGTGGCTGCCGCCATTTCTGTTGGAATTATGTATAATTGAAACTTTGTAGCATTGTGTGGAGGCCTCGGCCCGGAAGGTCAGGCAGAAAGCTTGGCTTCCTCCATTGCCAGGGAAACCTAAGCCTTCCTCCTGCTTTCAGTGGTGGCAGCCATCTTAGTTGGGGTTTATTTGCATAATCTGCTCCTGATTGGCTGGTTTCCGTGGCTGTGGGTGTGACTAGATCAGTGGTATGTTCAATTTGCATATTACTTTTTTATTAGATAGGATATATACACACATACACATACACACACACACACACACTGAGTGGCCACATTATTATGTGTTCAGAGATAATAATAATCTGGCCACTCAGTGTATTTTGTATTATTTTTTAAAGGATGCAATTTGATGAGATACCACCTTGCACTAGTTGGAGTGGCCATTATTAACAAGATAAGCAACAATTGTTGGAGAGATTGTGGGAAAAAGGGAACCCTCATTCACCACTGGTGGGAATGTAGACTGGTACAACCACTATGGAAGGCAGTCTGGTGATTCCTCAAAAAATTAAAAAATAGAGCTACCATACGACCCAACAAGGTATATACCCCCAAAACTCGAAATCATTTATATGCAAAAATATATGCAGCCCTGAGTTCATTGTAGCATTATTAATGGTGACCAAGAGTTGGAAACAGCCAAAGTGCCCTATGATAGAGTACTGGATAAAGAAAATGTAGTATATATACATAATGGAGTACTGAACAGCCATAAGAAAGGACGAAATAACATCATTTCCAACAACATGGATGGATCTTGAGAACATTATGCAAAGTAAAGAAGTCAAACAGAAAAAGCTAAGAACTATATGATTTAACTCATATGTGGAATATAAAACTGAAACTTATGAACATAGAGGAATGGGTGGGGGAAGAAAGGGATCTTAATATAAGGTGACAGGAGAAGATTTGACTTTGGGTGATGGGCACATGTTCCTATATACAGATTTTGTAAATTAGTAATCCACACATGAAAATTCTATTCATGTTGGCTAATATTACCTCAATAAATTTTTAAAAAATATGTATTTCAGAATTAACTTTGAAAAACGTAAGTTTCCAATAGATTGAGAAAAGTTTTAGTGCTTAAATTTTCAATAGGCTGAGAATTCATCTTTTTATGAGTCTTATTTAGGGTAAATATGGGTTATATATGCACTCTATATCCTGATTACTATCATTCAACTGTCTTTTCCAACTTAAAATAACCTGATTAGTTTATTAGTTTAAGGTGTGAAAAAGTGGCTATCGTCAGACAAAATTTAACCAGATGACTTTGTTTTGACTGGCACTGTGATTTTTGTTTCTAATTCTATTTTAAATTAAACTTAAAATCCATTGGGCTAATCTTGGATTCTCTAGTTGTATTGCAATTCCCCATTGTCAGATTCAGAGATTTGTTAATAACTGTGTGGCCTCTTTTAGGCATTTACATTTCGTCTAAATTTATCTTATTAAAACATTTAAGGAGCTCATTACTAATTCATAAATAGAAAACTTATATACTGTTACAAATGATTTTGGAAGGTACATATTTTAACTTCATTTTTATTGTTGACACTATTATGTATATTCCCATTTTTCCCCCTCTTTGTTCACTTCCACCCAGTCCCCGCCTTCCTTCCCTCTGGACCCATTAGCACACTGTTGTCTGTGGCTATGGGTTATGCATATTCTTTCACAAAATCCTTCTCCTTCTTTCACCCAGTCACCCCTACACCCCTCTCTTCTGACAGCTGTCAGTCTGCTCCATGCATCCATGCCTCTGTTCCTATTTTATTAGTTTATTTTGTTCATTAATTTCTACATGTAAGTGAGATCATATGCTATTTGTCTTTCTATGATTGACATGTTCACTCAGTAAAATAATGTTCAGGTTCATACTTTTATGATATAGAATAACCATGTTCTAGATCAATTTGTTGGGGGAGAAAATCATGTGCTGCCTGATCTTATAAAAACATTTATTTCACTAATAATATGTAATAAAAATAAGTATTTGAGAAAATTACCAAATGTTAGTAATGATTATCTCTTAGATAAAAATATAAATATTCCAAGAAATTATTGGCTTATGTAAATTTTCCAATTTTAATATAATGAAAATGTATTTTTAGGCATTTAATTACTATCATAATCAATTATTGGAGAAGTTGAGGATAAGAGATAGCCATTATTTATTTAAGGGTCTGAAACTTATTTATGTATTTATTTTCTTTTTATTTTTTTGTTAAGAATGACATTATAATTAAAACAACCAGTTTTAAAAGAATTGCAAGATAAATACAATAATAGTTGTATTGTGGAAAACCAATAGATTGAATAAAGTTTCCTTTCCAATTGATTTTAAATGGAGAAAACCTGAGTGTTACAAAACACTTTATCTTTTGTTTATCTGGGTTTATAAAGATAAATTATAACTCTGTGTAATAGATGAAGGCAGTTTTGAAATGATTTCAATGACATGGATATATATGTAATAATTTTTATTTACTTTTAAAATATATTTTCAAAGTTCTGAGACCACATTTCTGTTTTTCGGCTCTCCCATACATTTATACATATTAACATATGGGTTAATATCAATACAATATATCTTAACTTGATGTATCATGTGGGTAGCTCTCTGAGGTAGGATCTAAATTTCCATACCAAGTCCTTCTTCGTATATATAAAATATTCATATCCAATATACCAAAACATTTTTTACCTGAGGAGTCTGTGCTAACTCTGACTAGTTATTGTCAGAGTATAAGAACCATGTAAGTATTTATTTTCTTCTCCCTAGCCCTTTATGCTTGGCCTTTTAATTTCTTTCTTCACTTTAAAAACCTCATACCCATTACAAGGCACTGGTATTTTGAGTGATACTCTTAGAAACAACTAAGAAGCTCATATTACTTATATGTTCTGTCTGATTATTAGAATTCCTATATACCCAGTGCTTAATGATTAAGTTGAATCATCTCAGTGATATTAAAAGAAATAATATTAAAAGAAATAATATTTGGTCTATGTTCCTAGTTCTTGGCATATGACTACTAAAACCTTTGGAATCTCCTGAGTGATGGGGGTTAGAGGAGCGTCTTTTGTTGTTCACAATAAGCCCCTTTCAACCTCACCTGAGTTTATACTAATGAAGTGACTCGGAGGATGGGAAATAACTGCCTGATTAGAGTGTTAGACTTTTTTAGGGAAGGTTAAAATGGCTGGGGATTGAATTAATCACCAATAGCTTGCTTAATAAAACCTCCATAAAAATTCAAACCAAGGGAGTTTAGAGAGCCTCCCAGTTGGCGACCACCTGAAGGTGCTTAGAGGATGTGCACCTGGAGAGGGTCCTGGCAGCCCCTGATGTATATGAACAGTTAATCAGAAGTATAGGAGGCCCAGACTTGAGATTTGCACCTGAAGTGGGAGCAGTTTTGTGGGGCTGAGCCCTTAACTTGAGGAGTCTGTGCTAATTCTGAGTAGTTATTGTCAGAGTATAAGAACAGAAAAAGTTTGCCTTTTAATTTTTTAAAGCTGGCAAAAAAGAACTGGCCTAATATATAGTTCTCAAAATTTTACCTACCCTTTTATACTAATTTGATTCATGCTGGGTTTGACCTTCTATGATTTTTTCAAAGCTTGGGTCTTTTATTGTTCAAAGGGCTGAGCTATAAATTACTGTTATATGCTTGACAAATTCATAATTTGATGAAGGGAAAATGACTTAAACAAAAACCCTGAAATACTTGATATTCTAGTCTTCTATTTTATATCTACTCCACTAGGAAAGTACCAGGACCAAGAAGAGAGGAGCCATCAATATGTTTTCCCAAATAAATGAAGCTGTGTAATAGTTTTAATGGTACCACAAAGAGTAATTGAGATTTAGTAGCACATTATGGTTTGAACTTTTATTGACTTTCTCCTAGCATAAACCGGCAAAGATATTTCTTCATAATGTTCAGATGTGCTTTATTTTTTTTTATTTCAGTTTTACTCTAGGGCACTGAATGTGGTGTTTCAGGCAATATGTTGGTAACATTTATGTTATTCGTACTATTTTAACTTTAATAAACAAATATATAATCTGTCATTTTGCATATAAAACCTGAGAGAATTTCACTTCTCTGATATGAAGATCCTAGTAACCCATGTCTTCTCTGTGCAGTGTTGACAGAGGTCATTCACCTCCTGGAACCAAGAGCATCTATAAATTACAGTGAGCACAAGGTGTGTAATGAGCTATGCTTAGTATAGGGATGTCTAATAGGGAACTGAGAAGATTTCAGTAAGAAAATCTGGTTGAGCATTTATATTAAAAGAAGCAATCAACACTTTCTTAAAGCTACACATGTATTCAACTGTATATTCTGTGAAATTCTCACTTTCACTGCTTTATTTTATTGCATTTTTGTTTTATAAACAAATGCTGAAATGTAAGATCCTACTCAGGACAACACTTTCAACACCTTTTCTTTTTTTCCCTTTTGGTTCAAGAGGTTTATTAAAAATGCCTGGCAAGTGTGGGCTCAGTGGTTGAGTGTCAACATAGGAACCAAGAGGTCATGGTTTGATTCCACATGAGGGCACATGCTTGGGTTTCAGGCTTGATCCCCAGTAAAGGGTGTGCAGGAGGCAGCTGATTGACAATATTTCTATCTCTCTATACTTCTCCTTCCCCCTCTCTCTAAAAATCATGTTTAAAAACATGTTTAAAAAATAAAAATGCAAGTGGTCTATAAAGATCAGAACTTGTAGTTTTATTATGAATCCCTAATTAACCATCTACTTGCTGTGTGATTTTGGTAAAATGTTTTAATTGAATTTTCCTCATCAGCAAAATAAAGTTTAGACACTTCATAAGTGGTTAAAAAGATAGTGCTGAAAAAATGTGAGGCTCAAATGCTCAACTGACTTTTTTCAAGACTGATTTATTTCAGGTTAGCTAGGTTTTGTTAAAAGTATTGGAAAAATTGGAGAGAACTTAAGATGGCGCCATAGGTGAGCACCTACCTAGCTGTCCACGCAACAATTCTGAAACTACAACTTAGCAACGAAACAGACAACACCCAGAAATCGCCGGAGAGCTGGCTGTGGGGAAATTCCGCGCATGAGAGTAAAGGCGGTGACTCGGGAGCAGCGGTGTGCAGCTTTGAGGTTCGGAGCACGAGAGAGCGGTGAGGGACGGGCGGCAGACAGCCGGCCAGGCTGGTTTTCTCCTGCGAGGAGGGCGGAGGTCTCCCACAGCACCGACCCCCCAGTTCCAGGCGAGCTCCCAGGTCGGGGAAAGGAGGATCCCCGGCGCGGCTGAGGTCTGTGTGTTTGGGGAGAGTGCACGAGTAAATTGGAGTGCGCAACCGGGCAGAGAACACGGGCAGAGAACGCGAAACTACTTGCTTGGAGTTAACCGGGCAGAGAACGCGCAACTACTTGCTTGGAGACCACCATACTGCTTTGTTTTACACCCCTGAGTGAGTCTTTGACTGTGCAGACTTAGTTAGGGAGAGGCAGAATTGTCTGGCAACGGGGAGACTAGCGGTGGATTTACATAGCCACCCAACACCGAGACCCGTGAGCCGCACAGATAAGCACAGATAAGCTGATGCCGCGAGCCCCATAGACCTGAAACGGGGAGGGAGCCAGGAGGGACGAACGTAAGCCCGACGGAGCCCGCCCATCAGACGTAAACTCCGCGCCAAGCAGGGCGGGCCCAAGCCCGACGCTGCGCCCCCAATAGACGCAAACTGCTCGCCAAGCAGGGCGGACCTAGGGCTGACGCTGCGCGCTGCAAAGGAAGCTGAGCCACTGGTTCCTTAGAGGATACAGGATACCTATCACACACCGCTAAGGAACCGGCTCAGGAAAACAGCAACAATGCAGAGAAAAGGAAAGAACTCAGCTGTGAAAGAAATGGAGGAAAAAAGACGATTAGACATAGAGTTTAAAACCACAGTAATTAGGTTTATGAAGAGACTACTAGATAAGGCGGATAAAATTAATGAGAACTATGCCAAAATAAATAACACTTACAAAGAAATGAACAACGCTTACAAGGATATGATAAAAGACCAACTAGAAATTAAGCATATACTGACTGAAACAAAAAATATTATACAAAGACCTAAAAGCAGTCCAGACGACCGCAAAAACCAAGTCAAAGATTTGAAATACAAAAAGGCAAAATCCACTCAGCTGGAAAAGCAGAAAGCCAAAAGAGTCCAAAAAATTGAAGATAGTATAAGGGGCCTCTGGGACAACCTTAAGCATACCAACATCAGAATTATAGGGGTGCCAGAAAAAGAGAGAGAGCAAGATAATGAAAACCTACTAGAAAAAATAGTGACTGAAAACTTCCCCCACCAGGTGAAAGAAATTGACTTGAAAACCCAAGAAGTGCACAGAACCCCAAAATATAGGAATCTAAAGAGGACCACACCAAGGCACATCATAATTAAGATGCCAAGAGCAAAAGATAAAGAGAGAATATTAAAAGCAGCAAGAGAGAAACAGATGGTTACCTATGAAGGAGCACCCATACGACTGTCAGCAGATTTCTCAACAGAAACGATGCAGGCCAGACGGGAGTGGCAAGAAATATTCAAAGTGATGAACAGCAAGAATCTACAACCAAGATTGCTCTATCCAGCAAAGCTGTCATTCAGAACTGAAGGTCAGATAAAGTGCTTCACAGATAAGAAAGAGCTGAAGGAGTTCATCACCGACAAACCAACACTATATGAAATGCTGAAAGGTATTATTTGAGAAGAGGAAGAAGAAACAGGTAAAAATGTACATTTCGAACAATGGGTACACATCTATCAAATGAATCTAAAAATCAAGTGAATTGGCAACCAGAGGATCAGGATAAAATGAGGAATAGAACTGAATCATGGACATGGAGAGGGAATGGACTGATAATGCTTGGTGAGGGGAAGGGTGCGGGAAGTACAGCAAGAGACTGGACAGGGGTCATGCAACTATGGGAGAGGACAGAGGGTGGGGGATGTGAGGGCGTAGAGTGGGATGGGTATTGGGCGGAGGGGAGCTATTGGGGAAAAATGTAAGTAATAAACTGAACAATAAAGCTATTAAAAAAAAAGTATTGGAAAAATTGATCTCTGCATTATCAATTATATCAATCAATTGTCCCTTTATTTTTGAGTCTTATCTCCTGAAGTCTTTTGCTTCTTGCCTGATTTACTTGAACCAATCTTTTAGTTCAACCAGAGGGCAAAATTTTTCTCTTTAAATGATGAAGCCTGCCAAGCTAGTAACTGTGTCTTTTTTGTTCATTACTGCTACTCTGATGTTTGTAGATGATGCATGACATGCAGGTGACACCTTAAGCAATATTTAAATAAATCATTGAATAGTTTATGCTTACTTTCCAAAGCCTTTCTCTATCTTGCTATCTCTGGCTCCCCCACTTTCCCCATTCAAATTAGGGATTAATCATAAGTACTTTGTGAGTACTCTGTAAGACCTCAATGGCATATAACATGGCTCTATTAGATTATAATCTTAGAACAGCAATTGAACTTTTTCAGTGTTGCTATGTTGAGCCCATCTGCAGTGCTGAGCACATGGCAGAAATTCAAAACAGCTATGACTTAATGAAAAAGGAAATGAAAGAATGATCCATTTGTTAGTAAGATTTTAGAATTCAAGGATGCTCAGGCACTAAATAAAAATAGAACAAGTTTGGCAATGACTAGGGATAGGAGGAATTATTGTTCCTGCTATCCATCCACTCACCCATCCATCTATCCATCCATCCACCAATCCACCAGCAAGCAGTATGGAAAATCTGTTAGACATTAGCACTGGGCTTTGGAAGCTACATGAGAAATAGTTCATTTCCTCAAATTGTTCACAATAGAAATATATATATAAATACTATTACATCACTTATCTAGAATGTTGAAGATGCAGGCTGTTCTTAAGTAAGTGCTAAGATGTCACATCAGATTTGTACTCTGGCCCACAAGTCCCACTGCAATGACATTCTGCTAATTGCAGTTATTTGAAATGATAACAAAACTGTCTATAAAACAAGATCAGTTTTAGCAGCAATGAGAATTCCTGTTCTCATTGCTTATAAAAAGGTAACACATTTAGGAATGAATAATGTAACTAAGAAAATGTGATTAGAGATAAATAATTTACTAAACGTCTATGTTAATAAATAATTGCTACCCATTTGCTTCAGAGATGCTATCCCTCAGAAATGTGCCAGGTCAGTTCTGACTCCCATCCCAAATGTCACTCTGCTGTTTGAGTATGACAGTCACCAGTGTTAGATGTTCCCTCCAAGAACAAATTATTTCCGGCAATAAAAGCCCATCTGTTTATTTAATTTCTGGATCTGCCTTGCTTCCATTACCATTTGCCCAACTAGCCTTGAAATGATTTCCCTCAAATGACAAAAATTATACACACTGCATGGCACCATTTCTCTACACAGCCATTGGAAGAGACCAGCATCTCCAGGTTGGAGATTTAACTGGCTTTTAAAACTGATAAACAATTCATTCTACAAATATTAGGTGCCAACTCTGTTTGAAATTCTATGTTGGGTAAACAGGAGGATTTCAAAGGTAAAAAGTACAGTCTGAACTCTTATAAAGAATAAACATTTCTGAGAATTAATGTAGTCTTTCAAAGTGTATTTATCCGTTTCAATTTATTATTATTTTTTAAGAGACACTATCTTTGAAAAAAATAAATTAAATTAAAAGTTTGAGGTTAAAAATAAACCAACATGTAAACTTTTCTAGTAATACAACATGAAGGAATCAGTCCCATGGGGATTAAAAATGCTAAATACACCAAAATTTTATGTAATTATACATAGTAGTAAAACTTGAAAATTCACTAAATGATCAATAATAATGGTAAGTCCACACAATGGAGCCATTTAAACTTATGACAATGAAGGTTGCAGTAACACATAAAATATTTTACTTATAGATTTTAAAAAGGAATTGGTATGTATATCCAAAATATAATAAATGGGAAGGAATATTGAAAACAAAGCCATATTGTCTTAAGTGATAGGTCTATAGATCTATGATTTATTTTTTGTCTTCTGTGTTTTGTATAATGGAAAATCAAAATATTATGCTTCACATGAATTTAGGCTTGATCTATCTATATTGAATTTTTTATGACCTGGAACCAAATGCCTCTATTCTTGCAGAAATGTATGAAAACAAAATGATTAAAAGGATTATAAAATGAATTTTCTTTCAGGGTGCCTCAAATAAAAAACACACAGCAGAATTTTAAAATGTTATATATTGTACCACACACTTTCAAAATGTGTCATTGTTGTTTATTTTTTTCACTGTCTTCCTGGACAACAGACCTTATCTTCATTTTACAATTAGGAAATTCTGACTCAGAAAGTTTAAACAACTTACCCAAAATAAAAAACTTAGTAAAGGTCAGATCTGAACCTCAATTCCACTTTCTAACTCTAGGTCCAAGATGTTTTTTCCTACACATACCGACTTTATAAGAAATGCCTCTGACTTCACTTGTCAATTAGGGGAAGAATATGTTTTAAAATTAGTTTGATAGTATGCTTTTTACCCCCAGTTATACCCATACAATTTTCTTTGTCTTTAAATAAAATAGAAATTTCTTGCTTCATTTAAAATAATGTATCTGATGTTCAACATAAACTAAAATATGTCTGGAGGATATTTCTAGGTTTCAAATGCCATATATTTTTCTTCCAAGTCTATAACTTTTAATGTGTGTTTATTATACCACCAAAAGTGACATGAATGTAAGAAAGAGGTTGAAAGACAAAAAATAAGGGTTGGTGAATGTTTCTATGATTGACAATGACTAGTCTTACATAAGGCATCTATGAGACCACACCCACTCCACCCAACCCAAAGGAGAAATGACTGTTCGATAAATCCATATAAGACCTGAATTTTAGGACTTGCCAATTATTTTTGTATCTACATCGTTTTATACACATACAATAAAAACAACCAATTAATTTTACATGATGGAAGAAGTATAACTATAATTAAGAATAGTTGTTCATTTCCCAATATGCATTTAATTTTCTGACTTACAATTTCCAGAGTTCTCTCCAGACCAACGGTTAGCAAACTTTTTTCAAGCAAAAGGTATGAATGTCACATATAGCTATCAGAACAAAATAATTGTGAGCATTAATAGGATGACTTGTTCAAGATTCAGTAAAATATTAATGATGCTCAGTACTGATGGAAGACACTGTACAATGCTGGTTGATATCACTGTAACTGTATCTTTCAGGCCGCATTCAAGCCCTTTGTTTGTCTTTGGCATCTTTTCTAATGGTTCTTCACCATGGTTCTTATTCATTCTTATCCTCTATTTCTCCACCCTCTTTATATGAGCAGAGAGAAAACTGAAGTTATGATCTTTCTCAAATACCAGGTTCTTCTCAGACACCCACATATTTGTCTATATTTTTTCTCTTTACACTACTTTTCTCCATTCTCAGACTTGTCCCCTTCCTATTAAAAGGCAATTCGCCCTTTTCTGCCTAGAGCACATGGCTCCACTTCTTATTTTGCTATAGATTTCCTTCTCTCTCTAATTTGTATACCTTGTATAAAGTTGTCCTTCCCTCAGCTAAATCCTTTTCCAATTTCAAATCCATCCTGGGCTCTTCATCTAAACTCATCGAAAGAATAGTCTATTATCATCATCACGTGAACTCATATTCATTCTGTAATCCATTGAGTTCCAGCTTTTTCCCCATGACTATACTAAATTTATCTCTCATTAAGAGTCTTCAAATTTCAAAATCCAGCTCAGAGGTTGAGCATCGACCTATGAATAAGGAGGTCACAGTTCTATTTTCAGTCAGAGCACATGCCCTGGTTGTGGGCTCGATTCCCAGTGTGGGGCATGCAAGAGGCAGCTGATCAATGATTTTTCTTTCATTATTGATGTTTCTATCTCTTTATTCCCCTCCCTTCCTCTCTGAAATCAATTACATATATATATATAAATTTCCAATGGACATTTCTTAAGTCTTTATAATATTTGATCTCTCCATTAAATTAGTCTTTGTCTTTGAGCTTAAAATGTGATTGCTCCATTATTTCTGTGATATCACACCCACTCATCTTGCCTTTTTACACTTGTTTCAATATTCTTTTCTCTCAGAACATCAATGTCTTTCTAGCTGTTAAAAAAATAGTTTACTAGGAACATTTCATCAATACAACTAAATAAAGATACCCATTTAACCAGATGGTCCATTAGTTTTCTAGGATTTAACATAGAAACACAATATAAAATAAATGTTTTAAAAACTAAAATAAAATTATTTACAAAAAGATTTTAATTTTTGACATTGTGTTTATATTTTGATCATTTTCTTTATCACTTTACAACCTTTGTTTTAATTTTGATGCTGTTTCTAGCCTTGGAGGAACTATTTAACTTTCATACCATTTCCTAGATCCATAACTAAAGTGAAAGGCAATTCAGGCTAATCCTATATAATAAAAGGGTAATATGCAGATTGACCCTAAGGGTGGAATGACCTAAAGTCGCTCTGACACACACTGATCACCAGGGGTCAGAAGCTCAATGCAGGATTTTCACCCGGATGGTCCCTTGGGAGAGCTCTGCTCAGCCACAAGCCCAGCTGATGGCTGGGAGTGTAGTGGAGCTGGCAAGAGCCTCTCCCACCTCCGTGGCAGCACTAAGGATGTCCAACTGTGTCTTAGGCCTGCTCCACACAGGGAGCAGGCCTGAGTCATCAGTCAGACATTCCCCAAGGGCTCCTGGACTGCCAGAGAAATGTCTGCCAGCTTAGGCCTGATTTCCTGGGGAGTGGGCCTAAACTGGCAGGTGGACATCCCCCAAGGCATCCTAGGCTGCCAGAGGGCACAGGCTGGGCTGAGGATCCCCCTCCCAAGTGCACGAAACATGCAAATTGACTATACATCCTCCACACTCACAAGCCATGCCCACAAGCTGATCAGGAGTTAGTGTGCAAATTAACACATCCAAGATGATGGTTAATTTGCATATCCAGGTGCAGGGTGAAGACTGAAGACAGCATAGAAGGAAGCCAAGCACTGCAGAAGGGAGGGAACCTGTGGAGAAGCAAGCAAGTAACAATTATAACTTGACTTTGTGCTAGACTTTATATATGTTGCTTCTAACCCTTTAGCATTCTCTGAATGTTAAACAGCATTATTCATGTTTTGTATATGAAGAAAACAGTAGTTCATAAAAGGAATGGCTTTTTAAAACTTTGTAACTATTAAGTGATAGTGGCACAAGCTCAGAATAATATTGAACAATGTTTGTGGTCTATATACTCACAAATTCAAAACAAACATAATGTTTAAGAAAACTAATTGAGAGTTAGAAAATGACTTCTTTAATGTAAAGTGAGAAGATACTATTCTTCAAAGATCAACTGTATTTTTAAAAAATTATCACCTGGATTTTTAAAAATGTGACTCTTCTGGAAATGCATTAATCTACTATTTAGGTCTTGCTACTTTATTTTACTTTATTTTTAAATATATTTTATTGATTTTTTTACAGAGCAGAAGAGAGAGGGATAGAAAGTCAGAAACATTGATGAGAGAGAAACATCGATCAGCTGCCTCTTGCATGCCCCCTACTGGGGATTCCCCCCCCAGCCAAGGCACATGCCCTTGACCGGAATCGAACCCGGGACCCTTCAGTCCGCAGTCCGATGCTCTATCCACTGAGCCAAACCAGTCTTGGCAGGTCTTGCTACTTTACCTTGAATGAGTTTTCAACCCTAAAAAAGATGTGTTACATTTTATTATTATTATTATTATTATTATTATTATTATTAAAATATATTTTTTATTGATTTCAGAGAGGAAGGGAGAGGGAAAGAGAGACAGAAACATCAGTGATGAGAGAGAATCATTGATTGGTTATCTCCTGGACACCAGCTACTGGGGATGGAGCCCTTGACTGAAATCAAACCTGAGACCCTTCAGTCCACAGTCTGACACTCTAGCCACTGTGCCAAATAAGCTAGGTCAAAATATGGTACATTTATATCATGGACTACTGTGCAGCTGTGCAAAAGAAAGATCTTTTACCCTTTGAGACAATAAGGAGGGACCTGGAGAGTATTATGCTAAGTGAAATAAGCCAGCAAAGACAGATAAAGATCACATGATCTCGCTCATATATGGAATCTAATAAGCAAAATAAACAGGTGAATAAAATAGATTTAGAGACATAGGAGCATGGGACAGACTGACAAATCTTAGAGGGAAGGCATGGGTAGGTGGGTGAGTGGAGATAGATTAACCAAAGAACTTATATGCATAGTCCATGAACACAGACAATAGTGTGGTGAAGACCTGAAAAGGCATGGGGGTAGGGCAGGGTTGGGGGGAGGTCAATGTGGGATAATGAAGTGACATATGTAGTACTTTCAAAAATAAAGATACATTGTTTAAAAAATCAAGTTTGTTTTGGATAAAGACCACTCAGTTGCTGTTGAGGATGTAATTTGTCCTGTGTGTGTGTGTGTGTGTGTATGTGTGTGTGTGTGTGTGTGTGTGTGTGTTTGGGGGGACGGGTTGCCAGATCCTGATTCCTACAATGAGATAAAATAATACAAAACTAAAATTCATGATTCTACATCATTCATTTCACTGTAATTATGGCATTGTTAATTTCCCTGTGCAAGAAAGATAATACATTGACATCTATATCTATCTAAATCATCTACCTGTCTGTCCAATCAGCCTCATCTAACATTTAAATGCTGCCTAATAGCCTGTTATTTCTTTACTCTGATCTATAATAGAATATTGGTCCTAAAGTCAGTAGATTGTATTCTTTTCTAAGTTCAATTCTATTTCCAGAATGATAGTAGGTTTGCATATAATACTATTACTTGCAAATATAATTTGATGGGTCTAGAAAAGTGCATTGTACACATTACTGCATTCACAATTTCCTAATTGTGTTTGCATATATTCAATTATAAGCAAGATTGGCCACTTACTCTATCAATAGCAAACATGATTGGCTGCATTGCTGCAAATGCCTGTATGCTTAATTCGCATGCTCAGTTATCCCTTCATTTAAATTTCTTGAAACTGTAACTTAAAATAAGAAGGTAGGGAAAACTGCTAGAAAACAGGTAACAAGAATATAAAAAGAAATCTAGAATTTGGTTTGCCTAATGGTTTTAATTATAATATAATCAATAATTTGATTATACTAATAATATTCATTATATGACAGAATCTTTAGATAAATCTTCACATCACGAAAGATTAGTGAGGTATATTTACAAATGCAAAAATAGTTTTTTATTGATAATGAATGCTAAGTAATTAAATTATTTAAGTATCTAGCATGTAATTTATGGTATGGTTTCAGTAACCTAATGGATCAGGGTAGAAAATAGCCTAGGAAATATATCAGATATAGATTATTGAAGATATTATATTAAGTTAAATAAGTCAGTCTCAAAAGGGCAGATATTTTTATTCCAATTATTCCAGCTACCTAGAGTAGTCAAATTCATAGAGACAGAAGGTAAATTGATGTTTGGCAGGGATGGAAGAGAGGGGATTAAAAATTAATTTTTAATGGGTTATAGAGTATTAGTTCAGAAAGATGAAAAAGTTCTGGAGATGGGTGATCATAATGGCTGCACAACAATGTAAATGTACTTAGTGTCCCAGAAATGGACAATTAAGAATGTTAAAATGATAAACCTTTTGTTATATATAATTACTCTAAATTTTAAAATATTAATAAAATGTATATGTCTGCCAAAAGGGGCAAATTTACTTTTTAAAAATAAAGAATTGTTAGAACAAGGGGATGATGATATGTGAGAAGTCATGGAAAATCTGGAAAAGTAGACTGAGATGTTGAAAGGGTAAATAAGACTAAATGGGTCAAGGAGGTCTTTGAATTACAATGGAGTTGTAGTATCAGAGCAGTTTTTCCATCTGTAGCAGTTAGATAAACCAGAATTAAAAAAAAAAAGTTTGATGGCAACCACAACTAAAAAACCAAGAACTCAGAGAGAAAAAGCACAGAAGAGTGAGTCAATACTTTGTCAGCAAATTCCTCCCTAGTGAAGGGCATTTGAAGCTTCTTGGACAGAATGTTAAAGATAAGAGCCCAGGTAGAAGCAAGAAAGGCAGAACTTTTGCCAACCTCATGGCATTTTTTATAGTCAAAAATTAAAGATCATGTCTCCCATGGAAGCCAAGAAATGAAGAGCAAAGATGTTGGTGAGAAAGGAGGAGGAGAAAATGAATCCAACGCTTGGTGAATTCTCTTGGGAAAACTGCTGAAATAGAATGACTTTTTCATTATTACCAGAGGCCCAATGCATGAAATTCGTGCAGAGGAGGGGGTGTTTCTGAGCCAGGCCTGCACCCTCTCACAATCTGGGACCCCTTGGCTAGGGTCCCCTTGGCTGACCTCACACCTGCTGTTGCCACTGCTCTTCCTCTGCCCCCACTGGTCATCTCCTTTGGCAGGCAATAGGCATGGGGTGAGATCGCTTGGCTGACCTGGGCCATCCTCTGTGGGGTGATCACTGGTTGGCCCTGCACACCCATCACAGCATCCCTGTCTGGTGGCCTGGGCCTCTCTCTTTGGAGCAATCAGTGGTGGGGCTCCGCAATTGATCGCCCAGCAGAGGGAGGCACCACTCACCCAGTTGGGGGTCTGCAATTGATCACCACACAGAGGGTGGTCTGAGCCTCCCAATGCAGGCAATATTGGGGTGATGGCAGGGTCCCCTGACCAATCACATCACACCTGCATTGGCTGGCCTTGCACCAGTGTGTGTCATATCGTGGTTTTCCTGAAGGTTGCCTGGACAGTCATTCTGCTGTTTGGTCATTCAGTCAATTTGCATATTATGCTTTTATTATTATAGATGATGTGAAGGAAACAAAAAATGGATTCCAGGAGCTACATAGATAAAGGGAACCTATTAAACACTCTAAGCTCTCTGTGGGGACCCCTGAAAGGCTACACATTAAAAGCAGGCCAAACCAGAAGTAAGTTGAAAACTTGCAAAAATGTCAACTTAATGTGAGATATTTTAGATCTGTCCAATAGTAGGAAATTAAACAGTGTAATTTATCACAATAACCTATTAAAATAGAAAATCAAGTGATTATCTTAATATGTAAAGAGTATCCTAATATATAAAAACTCAGGGTCCGTAACACCCAAAATAATTGGAAGTGGGAACAACAGGAAGTCAGTGCTGGGTTTCCCTGGTGACACAAACCTGACTGCTGAGGTGGCTGGGGATCAGGCCTAAAAAGAGGCCTAGAGAGAAAAGCAGGGTCTGATCTACAGCCTCCGTGGCAGCTATTGATCAGCCCCTGCCTCTCTCTTTCTCTTGGGGCTTAGCCAGCAGCCATGCCTCTCTTTCTCTGGGCCTCTGCTGAGACTGCTGATCAGCCCCACCTCTCTGATTAAGCCTGTTGATAGGCTCAGACATGCTGACTGGCATAGAAACTGACCAATCAGAATTAAGTCTGTGTGAAGTGTGAGGAGCCAATGGCTGCCTAGGAGGCAGAGCTTTTGACACTGACTAGCATAGAAACCAACCAATCAGAACCTAATCTGAGTGAACTACAAAGGCAGAACCTAATATGGCTGAGGAGGGGTTTTAAGGGCAACAGCTGTTTGGTGTAAGGTTTAAGAAAGCTGTTCAATTTTTTAATGATCCAATATAAAGCATATGGCTGGCTATCAGTCTAGATATAGGGATTATGTATTTTTGTCTGCCAAGAGCATCTTCTCCTGATGAAAAAGGCTCCCACCCACTTAAGCAATCCTATTCTATATAATTTATCTATACTACTAAAAAGGTAATATGCTAATTAGACCGGCCATCTTCCAGACATCTGACTTTCTTCCGAACAAAGCCATGGTGGTGGGCACCAAAGCAGAGGCCCTTAGGGGCAATCAGGCCAGCAAGGGAGAGGGAAGTTGGGGGCAAAATAAGGCCAGCATGGGAGAGCATTTGGGGCCGAGATCAGGCAGGCAGTGGAGGGCAGTTGGGGGCAACCAGGCCAGCAGGGGAAGGCAGCTGGAGACGATAAGGCCTGCAGGGGAGGGCAGTTAGGGGCAATCAGGCAGACAGAGGCAGTTAGGGGCAATCAGGCTGGCAAGTGTGGGCAGTTTGGGGGGATCAGGCAGACAGGCACAGGCAGTTAGGAGCTATCAGGCAGGCAGGCAGGCAGGCAGAGGCAGTTAGGGGCCAGCAGGCAGGCAGGTGGGTGAGCAGTTAGGAGCCAGTTGTCCCCTATTGTGAGAAGGATGTCTGGCTGCCAGTTTAGGTCCAATCCCTGGGGTCAGATATCCCACCAAGTGGTCCCAGATTGGAAAGGGTGCATGCTGAGCTGAGGGAACCCCC
The DNA here is from genome assembly GCA_027563665.1 of Antrozous pallidus. Taxonomy (NCBI): domain Eukaryota; kingdom Metazoa; phylum Chordata; class Mammalia; order Chiroptera; family Vespertilionidae; genus Antrozous; species Antrozous pallidus. The sequence continues at coordinate 77,815,791 of CM050508.1, forward strand.
CCACCTCGGTGCATGAATTTCATGCATGGGGCCACTAGTTTTAAAATAAATTTAAATACTCAATTATAATAACAACTGTTATCAAATTAAAGTTAAAATATATATTTTTTCTTTTTCAAAAGATATTTTATTGATTTTTCACAGAGAGGAAGGGAGAGGGATAGAAAGTCAGAAACATCGATGAGAGAGAAACATTAATCAGCTGCCTCTTGCACACCCCCTACTGGGATCTGCCCACAACCAAGGTATGTGCCCTTGACCGGAATCGAACCTGGGACCTTTCAGTCCATAGGCCGACACTCTATCCACTGAGCCAAACCAGTTTTGGCATAAAGTTAAAATAATTTTTAAAAAATATGTTTCTATTGATTCATAGAGAGGAAGGGAGAAGGAGAGAGAGAAGCAGCAATGATCAGAGAGAATCATTTACCAGTTAGTTCCTGCACTATGGATCAATTGAATCCAAAACCCAGGCATGTGCCTGGATCAGGAATCAAACCACAATCTCCTGGTTCATGGATCGATGCTCAACCACTGAGCTATCTCAGCTGGGCAAAATAAAAATTTAAATCCGCTTAACAGTACATAAGAAACATCAACAACAAAAATTCAAACCTAAAGGTGAGATATCAAAAACTTTTCTCTAAAATAGGGAAAAAGTCAAGGACACCTGCTATAACAGTTTTATTCACCTTGAATTTGAAATGTTAGATTGGTACAATAAGAAGAATAATTTTAAATAGTAATTAGAACAGGATATAAAACAAATAATAATTGGAACAGGGTATATAAAACTATAATTAGTTAAAATAACATAATAGTGCATACAACAATCCCTGTAAATTAGTATGAGAATATTGCAGGGTCATTAGAAACATTGTTAAATAGAGGAAATTGTAGTGCTGTATATCAGTCACACAGAGGAAATTTAATTTTAAATCATTTACATCACAAGAAATAAAATGCAGTAATTTTCCATAACAGATAAAATGAAGAAAATTCTGTGTTTATAGATTGGAAGTATCAAATTGTAAAGATGTTAATGTACCATTATCTGTAAATATGATGCCATCAATTGAAACTGACAGGTTTATTTTAAAACATCTATCAAAAGCTAACAATGACCTAGAAAACTTAGAGGAACAAAACTGGTGCACTTATGCTACCAGAAGTCAATATGTATCCTGAAATGAACTGTTATCAATAACAGCACTGAGCAAAGGAGAAAGGAGAAACTTGGACTAAATTCCCAACAGTCAGTGTAATTACAGCAGTGTGATATTGCTACATGAAAAAACTGGCTGACCAAAGAAACATGGGAGAAAGAAAGCTGAGAAAAAAATCCAGATCCACACAGATATTCTTATTTGCTTTGCAATAAAGTCACCTAAGTTTGTAACACTGCATTGTGTAGGAATATAGGAGCAAGGATTGCATTAGGATTTCCATATGGGAAAAATAAGTGAACCCCTACCTTACACCATGATAAAAATCAATTTCAGATCAGTTACAATCTATACTAATAAAAGGGTAATATGTTAATTAGGATGGACATCTTCCAGACGTCCATCTGGACAAAGCCACAGCAGTTATGAGGGCCTAGTGCTGGTACCACATGGGAGACTCTGGCGGGCCAGTCTGATGTTGCAGGTCCAGCACCATGGCCCCTTTAGTAGAGGCTGTAAGAAGGTGGTGCCTCGCTCTTCAGAGGTGGTTTGGAACAGGCCACAGCATGGCCAGGTCCCAGTGCTGCCCCTTCCAAAGAGGCAGCCACAGAGGCAGAAGCATGGGCCTGGTCCAGGGAAAAACCTCTGCAGAGGCTGAACAGGGTGGAACCTACTCTATCTCAACCTCCCACCACTCCTCCCCTAGCCGACCTGGCCCCAGACTGCCCCCACTCACTAGTGGGTGGGGGGCAGGGCCAGCGCTAAGAAGTGAGAGCCAAGGGCTGGCAGCTGTGGTGACCCGCAGTGGCAGAAGCAGTGGGATGGTGGGGGCAGTGCCTTCCCCCAGAGACCTCCCCCGGAGGTGGAGGAAAACCCCTGAGGGCTCCTGGACTGTGGGAGTAGCCAGGCTGGGCTGAGGGATGATCCTTCCCCCAACCAGTGCACAAATTTTCATGCCCCAGACCTCTGGTATACATATAAATGGTAAACTAACTGGCTAGACAGAAACTGGATAACATAGTTTTTTGAAGAAAACAAAGATGTCTTAAATGGCACACAAAAAGTACTAACTATATTAGAAAACTAGAGGCCATGTGCATAAAATTTGTGCACAGGGGGTAGGTCCCTCAACCTGGCCTGCACCATCTCCAATCTGGGATTCCTCGACAGATGTCTGACTGCCTCTTACAATCCAGGACCTCTGGCTCCTAACAGCTCACCTGCCTGCCTGACTGGTCATCCCTGACTGCTCACTTATTGGCCGCAGCCTGGCTGGTCCCCATTCCTCTCTCCCCAGTGTTGAGTGTCTGAGTAGTTCCAGTGTGAGGGCAAGGCAATCATTTGAATATTAGATCTTTATTATATAGGATATTAATAAAGTAAGCTTTACTAAAACTAAGAATTTATGTTCATAAAAGAAAATGATAAGGGAGTGAAAATGCAAGCCTCAGAGTGGAAATGATAGTTTCAATCCATACAGGACACAATGAACTCATATCCAAGAACTTTTACAAACTGATAGAAACTTGTACAGACTGAAAATATAGACTGTTAAAAAATTGACCAAAACTTTAATAGATACTTTTTAAAAGAAGATATTCAAATGGCCTATTAAATAAACAACATCAGAAAACTAAAAATTAAAACCAGAAAGAAATATTTATCAGAACATTAAAGAAGCAGCATTAATCAGTGTTGCTGAAGCTGTGAAACAACTAAAATTCCCATACATTGATGAAAGCTATGTATTTGATACATCTTTGAAACTACTCAGCGATATCATCTAAAGCTGATCATGAACACAAGTGATAAGCTATCCTTTCCACTCCTAAGAATGTGTCCAACAGAAATTCATGCATATATTCATAAAAAGACACATAAAAGAATGCTTATAGACAGCACTAATTGTAACAACCACCCATTGTTAGTCAATGAAAGACATGATTGACATATTGAGGTATACTCTTACAATGTGATGCTGTATGATAATGAGAAGCAAACCGTTGCTAGAAGCAGCAACAACTACATCTCACCAATGTTATAGTGAGGAAAACAGTAGATACAGAGAATCATGCTCTCTGTTTTCATTTATATAAATTTCCAAAGCAAGCAAAATTAACCTAATGTGTTACACTACAGAAAAATGGTGATTTCTGAGGGAGTGAGGAGGGGAAGGGGCCTGAGGGGGATTTCTTGAGTACTGACAATGTGGCATTTCTCAATCTGGCTGATGGTCACAAGGTTGTCTACTTTGTGTGAGTTTATTAGCAATACGTTATGACTTGAGCCCATTTATTTCAATAAACCGTGAACTTAAAAGGGAGAAAGTACACTCCTGTTCTCTCTTTTTCTCCTGTCAGTGATGGTCAAGGGAGCCTCTAGAGAGAGATAACCCCTGGCCAGAGAGAGTATTCTTCATCCCCAGTTCTTGTCTTGTTTTTACGAATGAATTCAAACAAGAGATAACAATAGCAAAAGCAAGGAAGGATTTGTTTGTATGAAAGAAATAAACTCAGATAGAACCTGAGCAGGCAACTCAGCTGGTGGAAACCAAACCAAGTGTCCTGAGTGTGTAACCCATCTGGCCAAGACCTAATCGAGTGGGAGTTTAGAGTATTTATACCCTTAGGCTGGAACACCCCTAGACAAGAAGCAAATCACCCCATCCCTCATGTCTCAAAGGAAGTATCTTTAAGTGATAAAACTCCTTCACCTGGGTATTCTGCCACAGGTTAGACACATCCTGGAGGGGCTCTGAATCTTTCCTGCGCACACAGGGATATGAATTGTCTATTTTCAGTTTGTCATCTCTCACACATATCCCCTCCAAGCCTTAGCTGCCTTTCCCAGCTCATATCTTTCCAGCTGCCTACCCAACACTTCCAACTACTGGGAATATGAATCCGATGGCTGGAGCACAAGCAACTGTTTTAAGCCAGGGTCATGAGACAACATTCTCTGGAAAGCAGAACAGGTGGACTCAAGGGAGAGCCTGGGTGTAGATGACATGGACCTGCTGCATCAGCCCTAAACTAACAGCTTCTGGGCTCCTCTTACATAAGAAGTATATTTTGTCTTCTTACAAAGTAAGAAATGGTTATTTGCTGGACCCTAAGCCATATGAACAAAATCAATGTCCATACTGCCAAAGAGTTTAGATGGGATACTTCATCTTTCGTTGTGATAGAAACAATAACAGGAATTTAAAAGGTAACCATTTTGCACTTTCACTCTTGAATTTCTCCACCAGTTCCATTAGAGATGAAACTTTCCAAACAGATTAATGGAAAATATATATATTTAATTTTTCCCATGCACATTAGCAGAAGCAGTAAAATGTGTTTAATTTATTGGGACTGTTCTATATCATCACAATTCTTTGGAGAACTTGGGCTCATCAGCATTCTTTGCCTGAGAAGAGTGATGGCTTTTCTGCTGAAGTTAAGGTAATTCCACAACTCAGCTTTAGTGAACACCTCTTAGCACATTAATGAATAACATTTGTGCATTAGCAAACATGCCCCAGAGGAAAAATCAAATTATCTGGGCTTGGATGTTCATAAATTCTGACACTTGCAAGCTCTTAGTGAGAAACTGCTTTATAATGAATTGCATGGACTATATGCATTCCATAAGGTGACTTAAGCCTCTACTTGGCTTGAATAGAGTGGAATTTAGTTAAGGATAAAATGGTAATGATAATTTTAAAAATTTCACAAATCCATAGGATTTTAATTAAAATTTGATTTTCTAAGCATCAGTTGTGGTCATCCAGTGCTGATTAAAACCACCAAAACTTTGGCAATGTTCTATGTAATATAGTATATGCATGGGTCACATAGTTTTATTTTGTTGTTTTCTTAAATCTCCTCCCCTTCCAAATTCTTTGAGTGTTCTTTTTTGGGGAGCTGAGATAATGATAGAAGGGCCTCCACAAAGGTGGCTTTGAGATTAATTGAGTCTCATAGTAAATAGTTTGCAATGATCATTATATGATGGAATAAAAAAATTAACACAAAAAAAGAAAAGAAAGCCAATAATTGAATATAGGTCAGGGTACATTTATGTCTTGAATTATTTGTGTAAATATTCCCTCCCATTAATGATGTTTTCTGCTTTTCAAAGTCTTCTGATAATACTTTTTCCTGCTCCTGTTTAATGTCTTCCCTTTCCATCCAAACTTCTTGCATGACATGTTTATATCTGCCACCTGATTTTTCACACCTGCTATTCACATCTAAATTACAATCTGGATCTGGCTTCTGTCACTACTACTTGCTGAAAACAAAACTTGCTAGAGGCTTTCATAACCTTCTTGTCGCAAAACACATGGCTTTCAGTCTATTTCACTTGTACTTTTAAACATTCGACAATACGAATATTCTTTTTAGTAGAAATCATTGTCTCTTAGCCTCCTTATGGTCTTGGCTTCCCAGGACTTCACTGAGCTGTCTTTCCTGGGCTCTGTATCAGTCTTCCTCATTGGATCTCTCTTTGGCCTTTGTTATTTAAGAGTCCTTACCTAGCTCTTTGTGTGACACTATTAGGAGGTCCCTGGGGAGGATTCATACACTCTCATGGCTTCATCTATTTCCATTCCACTAACTGCAAATCTAGTTCTTCATTTGTTCCCTTTTCTGTATGCCACACCCCGAAATAGAACTCTGTAGAGACACTAGATGCCACTTAAACATTAAGAACACAAAACAGATGTTAATTCATATCTGATTTATAATTTTCATTTGAGTGCATTTCAAGTTGATTTAAACCACCTACACTCAGGCAATGTTTTTCCTACCCAAATATCTTAACATAGTGCTGCCCATTTGAACACATGATGTGACATGTGACAGGAATTCTAGCCTCAAAATAGGGAGTTATCCTTAATTCTCTTCTCTCTCCATGGCTACATCTACTCTATAATCATGAAATCATTTTGCCTTTTAAACAGCTCTTAAAGAGCTTCAGCCCATGCACTGAAGGGTTGTGAGTTCAATTCCCAGGCAAGCGCAGGTACCAGGGTTGCAAACTTGATCCCCATTGAGGGTCCAGGCACAAGTGGGAGGCAACCAATTTATGTTTTTCTCTCTGTCTCTCTGTCTGTTTTTCTGTCTGTTACTCTCTCCCTTTCTCCCTTCCACTCTATCTAAAAATCCTCCAGTAAGGATAAACAACAACAAATAAGCTCTTGTAAATATCCACTTACTTATATCTCCATTGATTTACTTCAGTCCAATTTATTTTATCTCTTCTAAACAATTGTAATGACCTATTATAATATGGACTAACTTTAAAACAATATTATAATAATATTCTAATATAGGATATAATCTCTCTTCTTCCATAGGTGCATGATTCCACTTATTTTCTTATTTTTCAGCCAGAGTAATTATTTTAAAACTAAAACTGGCCATGTCACTGACAATATTAAAATTGTTTATTAAATTATCTTGCACGTAGAATCACTTGAAGTTTAAATGCCTGACAGCACTCATTTTTAGATACATTTTGCTTGGGACTCTTCCGTGTTTTAAGACCATTAGATTTGAATGCATTTAATTAGTGGTCTCATTCGCCCATTTAATAGAGAGATTACCAGTTTTCTACTGGTTACTGCCTGACACCCAGCACAACATCTTTCCTGCCAATCCTTGAATGGATTTGAGTTTGTGAATTTTTAATAAAGTCAGTAGTTTCAGCATGGTTTTTATACTTATTCTGATTTTTGTCCCTGCTTACTCCTAGCTCCAACTATTGTTGCACTCTTCCTATCTCTTATAGTCCAACCAAATTTGCATTTCCCTCTAAAAGCACACATTCATGCATAATATTATGCTTTTGCATATGCTGATTTATCTGTCTTGAATGTATTACCATTCTCTTTCATATTTAATGAATATCGACTCATTTTAATACTCAGCTCAAATGACAAGCTTCCAGAATATTTTCTTTCCCTCTAGATATATATGGCCTCTTCTTCCGTTGTTCAACTGCTTCTAAATTATCCCAGAACCATTATTATAGTTTAAAAAACTCTTCTGTTTACCTTCATAAGCCCTAAGTTTCTTGAATTTCTTTTATTGCCAGGATCTAGCATAAAGCCTGATGTAAAATGGGTGTTCCGTAAGAGTTTTTGACTAAATCATATATAAATAATTATTTCATAGCATTTATTTACTTTTTGCTAAAATTTTATTATCCTAAGTCCCATCTACTGGTTGGTCACTTCCTCCAGCTAGAGGCATGTAGCCATGGAGCTCTAGGGGAAGTATTAGAAATGGCCCTCACAGAATCAATTCATAATAGATTAATCACAGCTACATCACTCATAACGGGAGCTCTACGTGTAAAGATAAATGCCATTCAATTAACTAACTCAGATACCTTTAAAATCTGAGCTTCTCCAGCAGTCATCAGTAATTATTTATGGCTCTTTAAAATGTAGGCCATGGCCTAATTTAGTAAGTCAAGATTTTATGACTTAATTGGACTCAGTGCTAGAAAGTCTTAAGCCCTTTCCTGACAGCTGTTAGTTGATGGAGGAGTCAGAGGGATACAATTTTCATTGTTAAAATGGTGTCTTTTTAGGTTGAATGGATTCCAACTTTATAATTTCTGGACACATCTTTTACTGTTTTCCCCACAGGAGACATTATACATATCAAAGTACGCCTTTCACATGTGACTGTTACCCAGGAAAAGTGTAGATTTACAATTATTGCCTAAATAATTTCTTAATCAGTTACCTGCTTTGTGTGATTTAATCTGAACTTGCATTTTGCTTGGGAAATATTGTTCATGGAGCCTCTTCTTGGGTTTCTGAAAAGCAGGAGCTGGGTAAATTGAAAAGTGTTCTGTCGGTGATGAGTTCCTTCTGACCAGTGAACATTTACTGGTGTTTGTTAGCTGTATAAGACTCAGGATTCAGTTTGGAAAATGAAAAATAAATGCATTTTTTTCCTCTAAAATATATCTGGAATCTACTGGCTTTCTTCTGTCTTTACTGCCACCTACCCTGCTCTGGCCAATTTAATTTCCTGCTTGTACAGCTGCCTTAGCCTGCTAACCAGCCTCACTGATTCCTGCTCTCCTGCAATCCCTTATCCACTAATCTCCAACATCTGCTTTCAGACACTTTAATGGCTCTTAAGACAAAAAGCACAATTCTCTATCTGAATTCTGAGCTACTTGTCGTGTCCTGGCTCCTGCTTCTGTCTTTAGTCTCTATTTATTTTTTAATTGAATTTATTGGGCTGGCATTCACTTGCAAAACCATACAGGTTTCAAGTGCACCACTTAATAAAACATCTGCACACTGCTTTGTTCGCCCACTGCCCCAAGCAAAGTCTCTCTCTGACCCCATCCCTCCCCCCCACCCCACTTTGCCCACCTCCACCTTCCTCACCCCCTTTCCCTCTGGCTATCACCACACTGCTGTCTGTGTCTACACGTTTTGTAGATGTCTTTTTTGCCTAATCCCTTCATGTTCTCTTACTCCCTCTGCCAAAAGCTTGGCCACATTGGCTTGTTTTCCGACTCCATTTTAGGGCTTAGACCTTCGTTCTTCTCTTTGCTTATCACCTCCCCCTTCCCCACCCTTTACCAGCCTGACCAATTCCTAGTTATTTTCCAGTTTTCAGCTTACCTATCACATATCCAGAAAGCCCTTCTCTGTCTTCCCACAAAAGGCACAGTCTAGTGTTTGCCTTAACAATATACCCTGTAACAGTCCAAATGACTAGAAAGATGTTAGTTAAGGAAGCAGCGTGGATGCAAACATTAATAAAATAGTTACTCAATGCAAAGCTCTTTCAAAATTGCCAATCTCTGGAAATTATTTGAAATAACACATAAGCAAAATTTTTAGATATTTGAAACTTATTGATTTACATGATAATTTTCTCTGCTCATAATTTGGAATAAAATATTTCCTAAATAAAATTACCCTTCCTGGTTGTTATTTTTTACCATGAGAGAAGGTCAATGCAAAAATAATGATAATTCATTATTGATATGGACAATAATTGCTGATTCTGGAAAAGTAAAGGTTAAAGAAAAAAATTTTAATCTAGTGTACAAAGATAATGGTCATTATAGCTAGTCATAAAAACTTTTCATACCTTATGACTAGTTATAATATAGCAGAAGATGTTACAGTAGAATATGTACATTGGGAATCACACTTACAGATCTGAAAGGGATGTTGTGAGTCTCTTAAGTCAATTACTCATTTTACAGAAAAACAAAAGAATAGAGGAGAAAAACACAAGAAAATAAACTATATTTGCTCCCATGATCAGAGGAGGCTGTATTTGCCTTAGAGTAGAAGGCACTTTTTTTTCAGAAGATATCTTAATGAGCCATTTTGGTTGATAAAGTTGATTCTCTCTAAATGAGGGAATTTTATACCAGATGTATAAATTTTACCACATTAGAATACAAGAAACATGTTCAGCTTCCTACTATTTTGCTTGGGAAACTGAATGTGGCCAGTATGGTAGGAATGACTCAAGGTGCACAGGAAAAAAAGATGATGAATGAAGTTTACTCTGCAACATGGTACTGAGTAGAATCTCAGAAGCGAGAATTAAAAATGTCCTTGCATTAGAGATGGCCACTGAATTTTAAAACTCATGGATTTAAGTTGTCATTTTTATTCCTATTTTGCTAAAAGTATCTTTGCACCAACTCCATAATCTGCAAAAATTCCATAATAGCTTCATAGTAGCTGTTATGGACCACCTGCGAATGACAACCACCAAGGAGCCAGATCAAAATTTTAAGAAGCCTTTAATAATGAACTCGAGCCCGGGCCCATGTCTCCACTGTCACAGCAGTGAGCAACGAGAGCCCCTCGGTAGCGAGCACTTTTTATCTCCAACCCAGGGAGATTTGGCAATTTGTGATTGGCCAGTTTCACACAAAGAAAGGTAGCATAAGGTCAGTTACAGTACAGGGAAGCGGGAAATTTCAAATTTTGTTCCCAGGCTGGTGACTCCTGTTGACCCAGTATCTGGCTGTGCGGTGTTCTGGCAGCAGGATGTCCTCAGGCAAGGGAGGGCTGAGTAAATGTCACAAACAGCAAAAGGGGGTTTCGGTGGTTGTTTTCTGGTCTGAGCATGACGAACCACGAACTATGTCCTTCTCTTCTATCCTCCTCCCCACTCTGAGTCTGGCTATCACAGTAGCAGTCATGTTTATGTTAAAGGGAAAGTGAAGAAAGAGCTGATCCAAACTGGGTCCATATGAGCTCAGCAGTCACAGACTGTAGCCAGTTAGGAGGTGGGTTCATGCACTGTGCTTCCTCCCTCTGACCTCCTTCCCAAAAAAGAATAGAGATGAAGGAGTTAATTGAAGGGAGGTGAGGTGAGGAATAGTTCCTACTATTACATGAGGCAAGATTTAGGTTTTTATTTTTTCCCCTTTCTGTTCTTTTCCTTTTAATTATTTTTTTTAGGTGACAAGAAATTGGATGATAAATGTGATAGATTGACCAAAGATAGGAAAAATAGCCAGCTCATATATTAAAATAAAACTCTCACCCAAACCTGTAGCAACCTGCCTAGGAACTCAACCTCCTTAACTAAAAGAAACAACCCAAGAAGCCAGCCTACTATAAATTGGAATTATAGGAGGCCAGATTACTATCTCTAATAATAATTTGGGAAGCTAAACAATACCTCGTATAACAATTAGCACTAAATGAGCATGACTATTAGGTTCTTTAATTTTTTCCCTTGTTTCCAACATGGAACACCCAGCAAAACCCAATTCTGCACCCATACCCCACTGTATAGGATGCCCCAAGACAGCACCTCCAGGCAAGACACCCCTGCAGCCTTCCCTTTCCCACTACAAAGCCTTCCCTCTCCTCTGCTTGCTTTGAGTTTCTGTCAGAAATCAAGTGAGGGTGGTTGGCTCCCTTGCTGTATAGCAAGCTCTGAATACACTGCCTTTGTTCTTCTTATTTGATTAGTTTTTGTTTATTTCCAGAAGTGTAGGATTATTTGAAGAGTGGAGATTTGTGAAACCCCCAAAGGGGGAGAGGCATTATGTAATCCAAAATTTTTTTCTTATATACATGGAAAACTTGATTTTAAAGAATATAATTAATTTGCCTTAGATCAACGATTCAACCTCAGAACATCAGAATCACTTGGGAATTTTAAAATATCTGATGCTGAGGCCCTATCCCTAGAGAAACTGATCTGAGTCAAGCCTAAAAAAGCACCATTTAAAAAATCCTTCTAGATAATTCTAATAGGCCAAAAGAATCTGCATTCTCTCTTTTAAAAGGTAGTAAAACTCAGATGCAAAAATAGAAGACAGAATTCCTCACCCAAATGTTTTTCACTGTCTTGTGGCATCCAAGGTTTCTTTCATCTCAAAATAAAATAAGAATGGCATCCAAAAATATATAGTAGCATCCCTCCTAGCTAGAATTCAAATACCAAGCAGTTTCACCTGTCTAACAGATGTGACAAAGGAAAGCAAAAATGACCTCTAGATAGTCAAAATAGTGTCACTTAGTCATAGAGGATTCCCTCAAGCCTTCACTCAGAAAATAGGTATTCTTATTTTACACACACTTCTGATAGGTTTGGAAATCTGGTTTTCAGATTTATAACCTCTATAAAAGGAGCTACGCTTCATGCAGGTCCTTTGATTGCCCTGAAAAATGACACCCATGAGCAATTGTGGAATTGGAAACCTACAAAGGCCACAAACCCAGGACCTGCATATCTATGTATGCTACACATCACAGTAGGTCTTGAGGACACAGAACAGCATGTGATTCTAGTTCTGGAAAAAGGAAAAAAAAATCCCAATTTTAAATAACTGAAATACATCTTTGTTACAGTTTGGCTAGCTGAAGACATCAATTCCCAATGATTCAGACAACTGGATATTGCAAACAGTACATTCCTTCAGATTTTGGCATGGCAGAGATCTTTCAAAAGTAACCAAGACTTTGTTAAATTTAGTCTAAAAAATGATGAAAACCATTTCAGTTTTTGAACAAGAAAAACAATGCCTACCCACTAAGGCACATTTTGCAAAGACCAATGTAATATATCAGTTGGAGCTATGAATATTGCTTCATTGTTAAAGTATCTTCTTTATTTTACTTATTTTTAAATCTTTAAAAATATTTTTTATTAATTTCAGAGAAGATGGGAGATAAAGAAACATCAATGATGAGAGAGAGAATCAATAATTGGCTACCTTCTGCACACCCCACACAGAGGATGAAGCCCACAACCTGGGTATATGCCCTGACCAGGAATTGAACTGCCTCCTCCTGGTTGATAGGTTGATGTTCAACCACTGAGCAACACTGGCTGAGCTAATATATCTTCTTTAACAAATGCCACTTTTTCAAAATGTTTTTTAACCTGATTTTTTTTCTAAAATGGGTTCTAGTAATCCACAGCAAGTGAAGTGTCCTTGGTTATAGTATTCTCACTCCCCTTGTTCAAATGAAATCCTCAGAGCTAAGTCTCAACTGCAGTCAACACTCAGTATAGAGGAAATGTCCTCCACTGAGCCTGGGGTTCTGTCCCTTCTAAACTTTACAGTTTGTAGCCTAAACTAATAAACCATTGCCCTTGACTATCCTGCTTAAAGGGTGCTCATCTGAATGACACAAAGGCAAATACAGGCAATGTGTATATTCATTTAATATTCAATGTTCCTCTTCTGCATATACTTTAGGGAACACTTAGCATATTGCCTATCATGGTGCTTGAAATGAGGAGGCAGCCTTAGTAATAATGAATGTAATAAAAATATTCATTTTAATAGAGATCACAATGAATATGAAACCTTACATGTAATGTTTGCAAAATTTCCCAAATCCAAATGTGAAAAACATTTGGATGTGAGGTGTCAAATTTCACTCAAATATTTGTCATCAAAAACACCTCTGAATAGACTCTGGAATTTATAGCTCCCCAAGATAAGCATCAAGTGTCACCCTTTTTATTCCATAGACTACTCTCAGACTGAGCCTGATAAATATTACATGTTACTTTAAGTGGCTATAAAAGGAATAAATTAAAGTAGTTTGAGTGGCACCTACTACCTGATGAGTCTGGTTCCTGGGTAAAACCTATGTGTAAGTCTCCAGGCATGACCACACACTATTACAAAGGCTTTACCTGGCAGAAAGCTGCCCTCCCCACACAGTCCTGGTGCATGACCAGTGGGTGCACTGCAGTCTCTGAAGGAAGATGCAGTCAAGGACACACCTCCCATGGCCAGTCATGCTCTTTTACTTATTTGCACTCCTACTCCTGAGGCCTTGAGCAGGGCCTCATTTGGGCCCTTCTGCTGAGCTTTCCCTATGGGGGATGGGGGGCGGATGAAACCTTGAAGACACTATTTCCCACTCTGACTGAGTATCTGTATGTGCTTTTCCACACCTAACCCAGTCCCTTACCCGGCCTCCCACGTCAGGATCCATAACATTACCAAAATCTTTTGTTGAGGGTTCCCTCAACAGTGCAACAACTCCATGTCTATCCTGATCCACCTGACCACACACTATTACTGGTGGGCCATTCCAGAGAGGAAAATGGAAGATGAGGAGTTGGCATTTCCTCTGGGTTTAGACTCCTGCTTACATCATCACATAAAGTGAAAAAAGTGATGAATACTTTCTTTCCTGGCTTGTCATTTTAATCAGCTACTCAGACACCTGACAGCTCAGGTCTCTATCCCCCTACTCCTGACATCAACCCACACTAATTTCACCCTGTATTTTGATTCAGTCCCCAAAGAAGGCGCATGATGACATATTTCTGCACAATTGTTAACCTTTAAGGATTTAGCATTAGTGTACTTTATTTCCACAACTTTAGGGAGGCATGCCATATTCAAACCCATCATGCCTGGGTAGTAACTAACTGAATGTCTGAAATTTGGGACTTCTCCGTCCTCCATTGGATGACATTATGATTCTCTTTTATTAACTCTTCTACATCATACTGAGTAGTCCAGTGCCATCACTGAGCAATCCAGGACCCTCCGTTCTCATACACTATCAACCTTGAATCACCGAAGCCCAATCTCTTCTTTACATTTCTGACCAAAACTCACCTCTCTGATCTGTGCTCTTCTCTGTGTACATACATGTTGTTGTAACAGCTTAATCTTAATGAGCCACACAGGATAATCTGGTGGAGACTTGCATTTCAGGAACTTTTCAACAATGCTTACATCAATTTCTATAGACAAATCCTCTTCCTCTTTCTAAAATTCCTGTAATTGGATCTGTACCTTCCTGGGAAAGCCTCCAGCATGATTTCTACATAATGACTATTCCAGATTGACAAAAAGCTGTTGGATGCCAGGGAACTCATTCCGAGGCTCTCAGCCCATAAGAGGGATACTAATCCACACATATGAGAATCAGAAACTGATTATATAGAAAAGCACAAGTAAAATACTTTGGTGGTAGTGTTGGGGTGTTGGAGGCTGAGATGGAACTTTATGTTTACTTACATGGACACTTGATTTCTGCTATGTTATTTGCAAAGCAAAAAAACAGATCCACAAAGGCTCTTATCCTAAAAGAAAACGTCTTAAAGCAATAAAAATGCAGCCTATTGGCTTAAGCAGAGGTTTTCACAGAACAAGCTATGACAGAGAAAAGGCTCTGAAGCTTCCTGGCCCCTGAGACTTTGTGGTCAGTCGTTGAATGGAGGTATGGGAGGGGTACCCTCTGTCAAAGTTAAGCCTTTTGGTCGGAAGTGGGGTGAGTGAACCTCATAATAGATGTGGAATAAAATCTTTTGAGAAAATAATCAAGGCTTTGGTTTGTTTCTTGTAGTTCCTAACTGGCATTTATTGCCAAAAGGAGGATTATAGAACAGCTTGAAATAAAGAGGATATCAAAGTTTCTAAATAGAGATTTTTTTGTATGTGAAAAAAAAATCAAAGCGCTTTTTATTAACAAGTGCCTGGTTTTAATAGAATAAAGGATTCTAGAATTCTCAAAATATGGCTTTGTATTATGAGAAAATTCTAAAGGAGTAGAGCTTTAAACTAATGCCATAAAATGTTGAGTGAGGAAGAAATTGTGATGATAGAACAGCACTTTTTCCTATGGCAAGTGAGGCAATGAGAACTAAAGAATATCGTAAGGATTCTGAGTGGAAGGATGACTGCAGAAGAATGAAAAGGAAGAGGTAGAGAATTTAGAAACAAAGACAGAGTTATATCAATACCCCATTGACTTCTCTGTTGGAAATTTAATAAAAATTGGAAAATGGAAGACAAAATTAAGTTCTGTCATTGGTAAAAATGGTGCCTCAGAGATGACTTTAAATTCAATTATAATAACCAAAGTAAGTTTTCAAAATATATGGGATAGTGAACATATATTTAATATATGATTAATTACATGTTTGTATGGCATATTATGTTTATTAAATAAAATATAAATATACAAGATAATAGAAATACAAAAATAAATATAAAATAATATAAAATGCAAGTAATTATATATTATTAAATAATTTATATTTATCTGTATTTGTCTCCCTCATTAGATATGATGCTTTCATTTTTGATAACAGGAACATAGGAACAATTCAGCAACTTCTAATGCCCAGATGATATATTATGTGAAAGTTTTCTTACGAATAGTCACATGTGCATTTGTTTTCTATGTATGTATAACATATTACCACAAACTTAATGCTTTAAAACAACTTACATTTATTTTCTTCCCTTTGTGGTCAGAAGTTCTCTTCAGGGTATAATTCGTCTCCTTAACTTTCCAGCCATTAGAGGGCGCCTGCATCCCTGGGTTTATGATGTCTTCCTTCACCTTGAAGATGCCACCAGTTTTGCATCTTCAAATCCTCTGTCACTCTATAGCTTCTTTGATTCTGATCCCCTTGCCTACCTTTATAAAGACCCTTGTGATTATATTAAGTTCACAGCTTAATCCATGGTTATCTTCTTTGTCTCAACATTTTCAGAGTCTGAAAAACTCCTGTTATCATATAACATACTTGTAGATTCCAAAAATTAAAGCGTTGGGGGTTGTGGGGAGACGTTATTCAGTTTACTATAGTATACTTCAGAGCATAAGGGATAATCCTCATTAAATCAGAATCAGAGTTATAGACTTAGCATTTTAAAACAAAAGCTAATGCCCTGGCTGGTATTGCTCAGTTGGTAGGGCATTATCACACATGAAAAGATGGCCAGTTTGAGTCCCAGCCTGGGTTGCTGGTTTGATCCCAGGTAGGGGGTGTGCAGGAGGCAGCAAAACAATATTTATTTCTCACATCAATGCATCTATATCTCTCTCCCTTCCTCTCTTTAAAAGTCAATTAAAAAGTCTTTTAAAAAATAAAGCTATTATACTCTTAGAGAACATGAAATTTTTTAAAATCTGCGATTAATAATTTCTGATCCAATTCTCTTACCAACTTCTGGTTTTATTCTTTACAATTAGGCATGCAAAGAAAATTAGCCAATTGAATAGCATTATTAATAATTGGCAAGCTCTTTTCTACCTTTACAAACAAAAATATTGTCCTCAGTAGGGAGAGAGTCTTTGAAGCTCAGAGGTGGGTTATGACAGCATCTTGCTATTGATACACTACTGTCTTTTGTCATTCACTTTATTTGAAAGCAAAAGGTAAAAGGCAAATTTATCTTCTGATTAAATATGCAGTTTTCTCTAAAATTAAATCATACTTAATAAGTTTACATGCTTTTTTCACATAATACATTATTTTAAAACATTCATATATTTACATAATGTCATTACATAAAATTATTATGATTTTATAGACTTTTCAAAACTTTTGCTTGCCAGTCTTTCCCCAAGGATTAAAGTATACCACATGTTCAAGTTAGCATATGGTAGTCCTAGCCCTTAATAGTGTCATCTTTAACTCAAAGAATGCTTTGATGACAAACCATATGTCATACCACCACTGATTCTTCCTATATTAAAACACTAATAAAAGACGGTTCAATTCATTGTTTTCCTTCTTCACATCCATATATGTAAGAGATAAAAAGGGAAAACATGCAATTTCTTAGAGGTGAAAAGGGGATATTTTGGAGCAAGAGGTGTTGTTAAGGACACATAAGAAAGAGACTGTGGGCACATGGGATATGATATGGGAATAATGTGGTAGTGTGGGTCGTTTGGTGAAAACTGAGAGGCTTTGAAAGAATGAGCAACAGCCAACAGTACTGTAGGATTTCTTAACTGCAAACATTAATACAGAGAAGAGCTATCAGACATCCAGGAAATACGAGAGCCCAAAGAAATTAAAAACAAATAGAAGATATTATCTCCAAGCAAATAGATGACAGAGCTACCAGAGCAGGAGTCAAACTGAATAAAACTAGTGATTTCAGGAAGATGACAGGAGGTATTCAATCGCTAGAACATCAGCAAGAAGTGCTAATAAAATGTTAAGTAGAGAAAAAAAAAGGACAAACTTCCTGGAGATTGTAAACATGAAAAATGTAATGTTTATATTTAAAAAAATCAATAGTTGTGTTGAATAGTAAGCAAAACTAGGGTGGATTCAGACATTTTTCTCAAAGTAACAGAAAGGAAGTGTGAGATGAAAATTATAAAAATGGAAATAGATAAATAGAATTTGAAGAGAAAATAAAGGCTGTAATAGTAACTACTGATAAAAAAAAAACACAAAAACAAAACACACTACTGCTTTATATACAGAGTGTCCCCAAAACATGTATAAACAATTGAACAGCTGATAACTCAACTGACATTTCTTTCTTTTCAGCCAGACTAAGCTTTGAACAAAGGAAATTCATCCTAAAATGCTACTGGGAGTTTGAAAACATCATCGAAGTACAAACATTTGTTACCTTTATAATTATTCAAAGTATGTATACATTGTTTGGACAAAGAGTGCCCTTCAAATGTATACACACTTTAACAACTGATAACTCACTTAATTTTTGCCTTTTTAGGTTTAACTGTCTTGAAATAATGGGTGAAGTCAGACTAAACTTTGAACAAAGAAAATTTATCCACTAGACTTTTTTAATGAGGATACATGAAAGATAAAATTTATGTTACAAATACTGAAGAAAATAAGTCTTAATGTTTGAGATTTCAATTGCTTTGTATTATCTATAAGTGGTGCCTGGACCAGAATGGTCATCAGTTTAAAAACAGGTGTTGGGAGGAACCAAGATGCTGGCATAGGTAAACACCTATACTGCCCTGCACAACAATTTCAAAACTACAACTAAGGGACAGAATGGACATTATCTAAAACCACCAGAAAGCAGGCTGAGTGGAAATTCCACAAATAGAAGGAAAGATAAAGGGACACTGTGATTCAGAGGAGCTGTGGAGGGCAGAGTTGCTGAAATGCACACCAAGACAAATCGTAATTAAAATGCCAATAGCAAAAGACAAAGAGAGAATATTAAAAGCAGCAAGAGAAAAACAGTTAATTACCTACAAGGAAGCACCTATATGATTGTCAGCTGATTTCTCAACAGAAACTATGCAGGCCAGTGAGAATGGCAAGAAATATTCAAAGTGATGAATAGATTACTCTACCCAGCAAAGCTATCATTCAGAATTGAAGGTCAGATAAAGTGCTTGACAAATAAGAAACTAAAGGTGTTCATCAATGCCAAACCAGTATTATATGAAATGCTGAAAGGTATTCTTTTTTTTTTAATTACTTTTTATTGATTTTTTGCAGTATAATAGTAGTACATGTTTTCCTTTCCCCCTCCCCCTAATCCTCCCCCCAGCCTCCCCCACCCCCCAGCACATATCCCCAGCTTCCCCCCCTCCCCGCCCCAGTGTCTTTCATTCATTGGTTATGTTCATATGCATGCATACAAGTCCTTCAGTTGATCTCCCCCCGCATCTGCCTCCCATCCACCCAAGCCTCCCCCTGTAGCTTGACAGCCTGTTCAAGGCCATCCTGCCTCTATATCAATCACTCTCCTCTGTTTCTTTTCTTCAAAAATATCTTGCCTCTGCATACTAGAAATAAATGTATAAGAACAAAAAATGTTTCAGTCTCAGTTTCAATGTCCAACTTTTCTGAGTCCCAGTTTCAGTGTCAAATAATTCTTTATGTGTATAAGTCAGCAGTAGTATCCAGATGGTGGACACATCGTGTCAATGCAAGATCCATCCTCTCTGGTTTGGTCCTGGGCTGCCTGCAGACATGCACAGATGCCGACTGCTAGCATGGCAAGGTGTCGTCAGTGTCCCCCATCTCTGGACCATCCTTGTGACTGGAACAGATCCATCAGTTCCTCACCGTCGCAGGAACCCACATGGTCTTGGAGTTGTTCTCTGAAAACACACAAACACATTCTCAACCAAAAGTTAACAAAGGGATCCTCTATGCAAAATAGACTTGGGATTCTTTTTAATTTTTGCATAAATGATTTTCCTTTGGCTTATTTTGACACCATGTGTGTTTTTTCATGGGTGTCCTGCAATTGTTTTTACAAATGGAATTTACTTTACTGGAGTAAGAATTTTCTAGATGTATTTTACTTACTCGATTTTTTTTTTTCCCTTACATGATATTACCCCGCTGTCCCCTCCCCTTTTTTGATTAATGGGGACATTTGGAAATTTTATATTGCAGTCTTGGTAATTTTAAATTTTAATTTTTGCACACAAATATGACTGCTTTAGGTTCTTTGGATGTTAGGCAATTTTACAGTGAGATGAACTACTAATAAATTTTTTAGTTAATGTTTTAGGAAAAGCTTTTTGTCCAGTACACTATAATTTTCTTGAGTATTCACATATTTCACTTGGCCAATTTAAATTAATCTGAAAACTTGATTACTATTTTCCTGTCAATTTTAATACTCAAGCAGAAATCTTAGTTTACCCTGTGAATACTAGTGGAAAGGAATATTTGCAATTTTGAGTAGGTCCTGAGCATTCCTGGTAATAGACTGAATTTAGATATAGAGCAGCTATTGCTGGCCGAGTCTCTGTCTGCCACCTGGGTCCCCGTATGAGTTGTGTGTGGGAGGTGAAGCAGCCGTGGGGGTAGGAGACCTCCCTCAGGAGGGGTGAGAATTCAAACCCCTGCAAGGTTTGTGGATGAGGGTCTGTGCCCCACCTCTGTTGACCTTTTAGTTCTCTCCTGTTGGCCCATCTTTGACTGTGCCTGTCTTAGGTTGTTCCTTCCCTGAGGAATCTTACCCGTCTCTGGCTAACCAGCCATCCTCCGGGGCCAAACAGGGTGATGTGAGGTTCAGTTCTGTCTCCTTTGTAGTCTGTGGCCCCTGTGGCCTCCACGTCCAGTACCTGCCTTGGGGTCCCCTCGCCTGCTGGCGGGGTCCCGGTACTGATCACATATCTCGGGGGACCCAGGTTTCTTCTCCAGAGAGGGCCCAGCTCACACCATTGGTCGAGATACAGATCCATGGTGCCAGCTGCCCAAAGGCTTCAGCCACAGCTGGAACTGAAAACTCTGGCATCAGCTGTGTGTATTTGGATAGTAACAAGAAGGTCCCTCTTGGCAGAAAGGGCAAGAAGGGCCAATATAGAATGCTCGGATGCCTTCCCAGTGCCTTAATTCCTTCTGAAAGGGATTAATTTCTTTCCTATCCTTTTTTAAGTTGCTGCCCAACATTCAAAGAATTAGTTTGTAAGTTTATTTGGGATAATTGTATAATATGCTGTTGTCAAATATCAAATATTATAATGACATTGTAGAATAATATCATGTAAGGGTATTATGGTGTCATGGGAGGTTAAGCAGGGCCTAGCCTAAGGACTGGTCTCCATAGGATATGACAAGCTCTAGGCCATGTCAATTCAATGTCAGACTAGCTGCCATTTTTTAATAATTTTATATAAACTTTGTCAGGGATGTAAAAACACAAATCACTTACCTCAGTTCAAGAGTTCAAGTATATTGACTTTTCCACTTACTCCCACCACCTGCCACTTACCCTGAGGTTCGACATTCTGATGGACTTTTCTCAGTCTCTGGATCCATTCTTGTTCATCAGTCTATGTCATTGATTGTATTCCTCAAATGAGTGAGATCATGTGATATTTGTCTTTCTCTGCCTGGCTAATTTCACTTAGCATAATGCTCTCCAAATCCATCCATGTTGTTACAAATGGTAGGAGCTCCTTCTTTTTTTCCGCGGCGTAGTATTCCATTGTGTAAATGTACCATAGTTTTTTAATCCACTCATCTGCTGATGGGCACTTCGGCTGTTTCCAAATCTTAGCTATGGTAAATTGTGCTGCTATGAACATAGGGGTACATATATCCTTTCTAATCCGCCTTTCTAATTTCTTGGGGTATATTCCTAGAAGTGGGATCACTGGGTCGAATGGGAGCTCCATTTTTAGTTTTTTGAGGAATCTCCATACTGTTCTCCACAGTGGCTGTACTAGTCTACAATCCCACCAGCAGTGCACGAGAGTTCCTTTTTCTCCGCATCCTCGCCAGCACTTGTCGTTTATTGATTTGTTGATGTAAGCCATTCTGATAGGTGTGAGATGGTACTGCATAGTCGTTTTGATTTGCATCTCTCGGATAATTAGTGACTTTGAGCAAGTTTAAGAAGAGGAAGAAGAAGAAAAAGGTAAAAATAAAAATTATGAACAACAAATACACATCTCTCAACAAGGGAATCTAAAAATCAAGTGAATTAAAAATCTGATGAACAGAATAAACTGGTGAATATAATAGAATCAGGGGCATACAAATGGAATGGAATGAAAATTCTTGGGGAGAAAGGGGAGTGGGAGGTGCAGAAAGAGATTGGACTAAAATCGTATACCTATGGATGAGGACAGTGTGGGGGAGGAAAGGGCAGAGGGTAGGATGGGTACCAGGTAGAGGAGAGCTATGGGGGGAGGGAGATTGTAATTAATAATCTGAACAATAAATATTCATTAAATTAAAAAAATAAAAACAGGTGTTGACAAAAAATTATTCGTTTTGTAGATTCTTTTGAATTTCAAAAATGAACTGTATGTTAATAACCACTGACTATAATCATACAAAGTGTATGTAAATTTTTTGGTATAGCCTATATATTGGTGTTGTATTAAGATGCCCTGTTAAACATTTTTAAAAATACTTCTTTTTTATTTAAATATACTCTTCATTCTTTCATATTATCTATCCTATATAATAAAAGAGAAACATGCAAATTTGACTGTACCTTCACTCCTGATTGGATATGCTACCAGTCAATCAAGAGTGGGAGTGAGGCCAAGTGGCGTGAGCGCTGGGTCCCAGGGGTGGAGATGAAACGGCAGTGGTGGCGAGCGCCCAGCCCCTGGACCCGGGTGGTCGCAGGCAGCTGGGGCTGAGCTGAGCAGGGTGATGGCTGGGTGCCCAAGGTCTAAAGCCTCGCCAGAGGCATTAGGCTTTGGGCAGGCTGGGGGTGAGCTATCAGTTGGACAACCCCTGAGGGTTCCAAGTATGTGAGAGGGGGCAGGTTGGGTTGAGGGACCACCCACCCCAGGTGCATGAATTTCATGCACTGGGCCCCTAGTATAGATAATAATAACATCTTCAAATAATAAAATATCTTCACTTCAAATTATTTCACTTTCATATAAATATAAGAAGCTATTCACAATTTATAGTAGCAAAAAAATGAAAACAGTTTTCAGTCCACCAGCAAAGGAAAAAATGGATAAAAGTATAATGAACTCTGGCTCAATTGTTTAGGACAGTTGACTAGTACACTAACAGGTTGCAGATTTGATCTCTGGTCAGGGTGGATGGAGGAGGCAACAAATTGGTGTTTCTCTTGCTTTACCTTCCTCTCTCTTTAAAATAAAATTAATGAAAACATATCCTCAGATGAGGATTTTTAAAACGTACAATGAAATGCCATATAGCAGTTGAAAATAATAACTACTTAAAAATAAAACATGGATGGATTCTTGAAGGAGAATTGTAGTGAGATACATTTTAATATAATATCTTAGAGTGAGTATTAAATACTAGAGCCACGGTACATGAAATTCGTGCATAGGGGAGTGTCCCTCAGCCCAGCCTGCACCCTATCCAATCTTGAACCCCTCGAGGGCTGTCTGACTGCCTGTTTAGGCCCCATCCCAAGATCAGGCCTAAACAGGCAATCAGACATCCCTGTCACAACCCAGGATTGCTGGCTCCAACTGTTCACTTGCCTGTCTTCCTGATTGCCCCTAACCACTTCTGCCTGGCAGCCTGATCATCCCTTAACCACTTCCCTGCCAGC
This sequence comes from Antrozous pallidus, assembly GCA_027563665.1. Taxonomy (NCBI): domain Eukaryota; kingdom Metazoa; phylum Chordata; class Mammalia; order Chiroptera; family Vespertilionidae; genus Antrozous; species Antrozous pallidus. The sequence goes on from CM050508.1 coordinate 77,839,208, forward strand.
CTAATTAATGCCTAACTGCTCCCCTGCCAGCCTGTTTGCCCTTAACTGCTCACCCTTGCTGGCCTGGTCACCCTTAATTGCCCTCCCCTGCAGGCTTGATTGCAGTCCTGGTCCCTACCAACTGCCCTCCCCTGCTGGCCATCTTGTGGTAGCCAACTTGTGTCCACATCAGGGCAGCCATCTTGTGTATTGGAGTGATGGTCAATTTGCATATTACTCTTTTATTAGATAGGATTATTGTTCATGATTTGTAGAGTTTAGTCTCATAAGCAAGGAAATATATTAAAAACCATCACCTTAGATATGTTATAGATATTTCTTAGAGGAGGAAAAAATAGAATTGAGGCATTAAATGGACCAGTGAAGAAATTATGTTATCAACTAAGGCATATTGATTAAAATATGCAATTTTCCCTGGTGCATCAAGAAAAACAAACAAACAAATCAAATACAAAGCTAACAAAATTTAAAAATAAATGAACAAAGTCATAAAAAAATAAACAATTATATCATATTAACCCATTCCTTTCTGGAAGATGAGTAAAATGCAAGATGTGTGATTTTTCCTAAGTTTTATTGTTCAAAAACTAGTCACAGTGCACCCTCTTCAGACTAAACTCTAAGAAATGTATTTGCACACCTTATGGAGTTGTGTGGGAATCAATTGAAAATTTCTCTAACACCTTCAGAGTGTAAGAGAACAGAATTAAAATTGCTGGTTCTTATAGGGTTCTCTGACAAAAATCATCGTCTTGACCATGAAATACAATTCAATGATGGTAACTATGTGTAACAGTACCAAAGGTGCCAAACTTGCTCATTTCCTAAGAACTATGCCTTGTTAAAGTTTAGCTGTATGCTCCAACTCAAAAGAAAAATGATATACAAATCAGATAGAAAAGGCACCATATTATGGTAGTTGCTGAAACTAGCAAAAGTAAATGGCTTAGTAGAGTGGCCAAAACTTATATCTAAGTAACTAAAGTAAGACTTTTTTTGGTATTTATTTAGTTATTTTAAAATATATATTGTTGAAAGTATTACATATGTCTTTTTTATTCCCTCATTAACCACTTCTAGCCCACCCCCATCCTGCCTTCACCACCCTATTGTCTATGTCCATAGATTATGCATACACACATACACACACACACACACACATTAGAGGCCCAGTGAACAAAATTCGTGCATGGGGGTGGGTGTCCCTCAGCCCAGCCTGCACCCTATCCAATCTGGGACCCCACAAGGAATGTCTGACTGTCCATTTAGACCTGACCCCAGTAGAATCAGGCCTAAACTGGAAGTTGGACATCCAACACATAATCCAGGACTGCTAGCTCCCAACTGCTCACCTGCCTGTCTTCATGATTACCCTAACCACTTCTGCCTGCCAGCCTGATCACCCCCTAATCACTCCCCTGCCAGCCTGATTGATGTCTAACTGCTCCCTTCCAGTCTGTTTGCCCCCAACTTCCCTTTACTGCCAGCCTGGTCACCCTGAACTGCCCTCCCCTGCTGGCCTGATCACCCACAACTCTCCTCCCTTGCAAGCCTGGTCCCTCTCAAATACCCTCCCCTGCTGGCCATCTTGTGGTGGCCATCTTGTGTCCACATGGGGCTAGGATCTTTGACCACATGGGGGCAGCCCTCTTGTGTGTTGGAATGATGGTCAATCTGCATATTACTATTTTGTTAGGTAGGATAGAGGCCTGGTGAATGGATGGGGGTCAGCTGGTTTGCTCTGAAGGGTGTCCCAGATCAGGGTGGGGGTTTCCTTTGGGCATGGAGCACCCTGGTGAGGGGCCTGTGGTGGTTTGCAAGCTGGCCACCCCCCAGCCATCAACCCAAGCAGAGGCCCTGGTATCTGGGGTTTATTTATCTTCTATAATTAAAACTTTGTAGCCTTGAGTGGAGGCCTAGGCCAACTAGGGTGTGCGGAAAGCTTGGCTTCCTCCATTACTGGGGAAACTCAAGCCTCCTGCTCTCTCTGTGGCTGCTGCCATCTTGCTGGCTAATTTGCATACTTGTTCCTGATTGGCTAGTGAGCATGGCTTTTGGCTGTAGCAGAGGTATTGCCAATTTTCATGTTACTCTTTTATTAGATAAAGGATATATATTTACACACACACACACACACACATATGTATATATATAGTTCTTTGGTATATATATATAGTTCTTTTGTTGATCTCTTTCAATCTGACCACCCACCCTTCCTTCTCCTCTGAGATTCATCATGCTTTTATGTCTTTGGATCTATTTTGCTCATCAGTTTATCTTGTTCATTAGATTCCACATATAAATGAGATCTTGTGATTCTTGTCTTTCTCTTATTGGTTTATTTAGCTTAGCATAATATTCTCCAGGTCCAAACGTTAAAAAATATATTTTTATTGATGTCAGAGAGTAAGAGAGAGGGAGACAAGGAGACATTAATTATGAGAAAAAATTTATGGCTGACTCCTGTAGGCCCCCTACTGGGTATTAAGCTCACAATAAGGCATATGCTCTCACTGAGAATCAAACTGTGACCTCCTGATTCATTGGTCAACACTCAACCACTGAGCTACACAGGCCAGGCTAACATAAGATTTATCTCCAAGTATTGGAAAGAGGCATTTCTAAATGTGAAGTCCTGCACAAAATAAGCTTTATTTCAGTTCTGAGATACATGACTTTTAGTAGAGAAATTTCTTTTATTTTTGTGGTTTTAGCCCCATTTATCTTTGGGTCTCTTAAGGACTGAATATAATAGAGGTAAGAAAGGTCTGGACAATTACTTCTGTTTAGGATTGGCATTACAATATTCTAGCCTGTGGAGTGTGCTTCCAATTTACCTTCTGTCTTTCAAATAGTGTTTGTATTCGTTGGCTCACATGATGATTTCTGGGGATTCAGATGCCAGAATTGATTAAGTCCCTGCCAAAGCTTTATTCATAGACAATCTGGACTGGGACTATTATTTCCCCAAGGGCTTCTTCTCCTTGTTAGGTATGTGAGTCCAAGAGGAAAACAACAGGTCTTGTTGATCAATAGATAGAAATAAATATAGCTGACTGGCAGCCCCTGGAACAAATCTAGCAGATATCTACATTTAACTCTAAATACCTGCCTATTTTCTACAAACTCAACTTGTCAAAATTTCTGACCTGGATAAAATATCCCTATACTCAGAATTAGGGAAGGGAAGAGGAAAAACCAGTGTTATAGTCCATGTCTTTCAAAGTTTAGCCTGTTGATTACCTACTTCAGATTCATGCAGGTCTACTTATTAAATGTTCAGATTTCTTGGCCTTGCTAAAGGCCAACTAAATTCTGAAGTAGGCACTAAAAACACACATTTTAACAAACTCCTCACAATCTAAAATTTTAACCTAGAGGATTTTTCTTTCAATTCAGTAATCTTAAGAATTTTTCACTATCACTCACTAGAAGGCATTCTGTTAGATGCTTCAAAAGTCATTGATTATCTCTCTATATAAAAATCCAGTGACTGGAACCTGTTACTATGATACCCACTGCAGCCAGCGAACTGGTTAGATTGGGAGATGGACCTGGCCAGCCAACCCTGCTCCTGATAGCTCCCTCACCCCAATAGGGAGTGGGGCTGGCTGGTCAACATCCCCATCCGGCCCCAACCCTGATGGCCACCCCCACCACCCCGATCAGCCACCAGATCCTCCCCCCCCAGCCAACTCTGCCCTTGATCACCCCCCTCCAACTGAGAGCAGGGCTAGCTGACCCATCACTCCAATCAGCCCACAGCTCCTTCCGCCAGTCAGCTCCATCCTTGATTGGCCTCCCCCACACCAATAGGGATGGGGCTGAATGTCCAACCTCCCATGGCCCCTCTCCTGGCTACTGACCTCCAACAAGCTTCCCCACCACATTCAGAGGCAGGACCACTGGCCAATTGCCTGCATTTCCTCCTACTGACAGGCCTGGCCCCAATCTGCTGATTGGGGCAAAGCAGGCCGGATCCCACCCATGCATGAATTCATGCATTGGGCCTCTAGTTTACTATAAATACAATATGGATCCTCACATTATAGAGATCTTTCCTGAGTCAAAATTTGCCTTTGAGTCATTAGGCCACTGTGTAGTGATCTGTTTTTATGTATTAAAGGATAATGAATAATTCCATGAGGAAGAAACTATGGATTTCAAATCCCATGTCTCTGTGTAAATGACTAAATGTTTAATCCATAAGAATTCTGAAACTTTTAAACAAATATTATAAGGTGATCTTTTGGTTGAGTCCTCTCAATTCCAATTCCAATAAATGGAAGAAAAATAAATGTTCAAGGCATGTTTTAGCTCTTAGAGCTAAACTAAACAGGCCCAGCTATTCTTCTTGCCTTGTTATTTTAAAATTTAAAAAACAATACCAAAAAATAAAATAGACAAAGTAAAAAGAAAATTAGTTAAAAGAAAATTTTATATAGAATATCATTAGCTAGAGTAATTTTATAATGTTAAGAAAAACATAATATAATATGAAAGAAATCTAAAAGGGAGAAGAAAAGGAGGAATGAAATAAAAAGGCTATAACTACTTATCAATAAATAAAATAAGTTGAAATTAAGTTTTTAAAAAGATTAAAATTTAAAGAACAAAATAACACAATAAATATATAGCCACACAAGAACTGCATATATTGATGCAGACTAAAACAAAAATTAAAACAGTGTATATAGAAAAGTCCAAAATTTAACATCCAGATGAACTGAAAATAGTCTTCTAGGATGAAGTAGTTACAAATCTCTGGAAAAATATCCTATTTTTTTGGCCTTCCAAGAAATTTTTTTGGTTAAGGATCCCAGGAATTTTCGCCTGAGCTCTATACTTGAATGATAAGGAAAGAATCTTTGTTAACTCACCCTCAAATTTTATCTCCAGTGGGGAACAGATGGGGTAGATGTTGTGTTCCCCACCCTCTGAAGAACATGTATTCTCCACCTGCCATGCTGCCAAGATCTTTACATTCATGCAAAGGTCTTCTACTTCTTTGTCTAGTCAATCTGTAACAATAACCGACAATGAAGACATTTTGTTGATATTGTTAGTATATGAGTACAGTAGCTATTTTTTAGAATTATTTGAAATACTATCTGATTTTATCACTTGTTGAACTATAGCACATATGGAACATATAGAACAATTAGGTGACCAAGATTTTCCAGCCCAGCCACCCTTTTGTTGGACCTTGTGCCCCAATTTGGGATTATTATACGTGAATACCATGAACACACACTAAAAACAATAGCACCTCATATCTGACATTTATTTTATTTAAATACACTAAAATGAAATCTCAAGACAACTCTACATAATGTGCATTATTTCTCTTGAATATATAAGGATATGAATATATAAAGAGGTTAATTAGCATGTCTAAAATAACACACATAGAAAACACTGGCAATCAGATTTGATTTTAGGTCTTTATGACCCCCAAACTCATGTTCTTTCATCAATGACAAATACTTCTATGTCCTTTTTAGGCTTGTAAATGAAGACATCCCTTGTCACCAAGCATTGACAATTTCATTCTCCATACATAATTTGTATAGACAGATAATTATTAAATAATATAGAAACCTCTGTAATTCATTTTAAATTAAGTCCTATCCTATCTAATAAAGGAGTAATATGCAAATTGGCCATACCTTAGCTACACCTGCAAGCCACACCCACAAAACAATCAGAATGAGTATGCAAATTAAACCAACCAAGATGGCAATGATTAATTTGCATATCCACATGCAAAAGACTGTGTAGAAGGAAGCCAAGCACTTCAGAAGGGAGCAAAGCTGCAGAGAAGTAAGCAAGCGGGGTGGGAGAGAAGGGAGGAAGCAAGGCAGAGGAGATGAGAGGAAGGGAAGCAGAAGAGAGGAGAGGAGGGAGGAAGCAGAAAAGGAAGCAAGGCAGCAAAGAAGGGAGCAAGGCAGCAGAGAAGGGAGTGAGGCAGCAGAGAAGGGAGGGAGCTTTGCTCAGGCCACAGGAAGCTCTATTCTTGCAGGAATCATATATATATGAATTGTTTTGTGTTCTTCAATATTACATGTTGGATTTACTAAAACATATTGCTCAACTAACACAATTTTTACTATAATTTTAGCTAATGTTAAATTCATTTGTCTACTCTTGATAAACTTTATTTACATTAAGCAAATATGAAATTATTTCCATATTTTCAGATAAACTCTCAGCCATCATTTCAGCTTGTGCATTGGTACCCAACACATGAACTGTTTATGTTTTGTTTTTGCCTCTAAGAAAAATTTATAATGCTCTGCCTCTTTCTGCATTCACACTTTTTGTTGTATATTTTAAGAACACCATAAGTAAGCTACATGGCAAGTTAATTAATCAAGTTTTGTGCAGTAAAATATAAGGTCACATTTTTGGATGTTTATTAGTAACAAAAATGTGCTAATGGTACATAATTGCATTTTACCTTAAGTCTTCAAGCTCTTAAGTGAGAAAATATCACTCTAAGAGCAGGTCATACTGTGGAGTGGTCATTTTTTTCCCTTAAAAGCAAGTTTGATGCACAAGTTTTTCTTTCAAAAAGATTTCACCAGAAAATATAGCATACTGAGACTGGCAAAATACAGCTTTTGCTCTCTCTATACATCATTACTGTCAGCTGTTTAAAAATGGATTTCTCTGAGCCAGTTTGCAGCAAGTTTTATGGCTGCAAAAGTGTTTAGTCAGAACTGATTTGTTCCTGACACTAGATGCTGCCCAGGATGTTTTCGTGGGGAAAGAATAATGAAGAAGCTGCTCCCTAGATTCTGTTCATTAGGCTTTTCATTTTAATCGGGTCACAGCTCGGGATGTTCTGACAAGGTAATGCCACTCCAGTACTGATCCAAGGACTATCATGTTTGATAGACTGTGAGTATTCCACCTCAATAGCACTTTGGCTGACTCTGGCAGCATTTACGTTATATCAGAATATGAGAGGGGTGGAAGTGTCCCCTGAGTAATTTGTTTTTGGTGACTCATTTAATACAAGGAGAACACAGTTTTCTTGTCACCTGTCAACTCATCTATTAACAAGAAAGAATAATTAATTGATACATTTGAAAGTGAGAATTTTCACCTTCTTAAAATTGAATGTTTCTATTTAAAAACTACTAAAAAACCAGGAGATTTTGGATTTGCAAGCCAGTGTGATATGATGTAAAGAAAAGGGTCTAAATCAACCAAAAAACTGGTGGGAATTAAAGATAGCAATAGCTCAGAACTAGAAATTGGAATACAGCTAAGAAGCTGTTATTTATGTTTAACACATTGCAGTCAAATCCTCACATTCTGCTCCACACTTGAAGATGTACCTGCCTTTTGAGGGACGACAGGCCCGATTACCTGGAAGCACAGATCATTCCCTTCAGCTGCACTCTTTCTGAACAGGAAAACCTATTTTAACCTAATTTTCTCCACATGATTATGAGCTGTATTCTATTCTATTTCATTGGACATATCTAAGTATATGTCCAATATATATTATTTAATTTTATTTATATATGTGTATGCCCTGGCTTTGTCTATCTTCTTCTGTTTATTTCTGGTACTATTCTCTGTTAGATTATTTAATGTCAGTAACCTCTACTTTTTTTTAGACTCTCTATTAGTGAACTTGATTTAAAAAGATACTAGTCACAAAAATTATATAAAGTTAATAATAAATATAAATATGAGTTAAAACTATAAAACCTATAGAAGAAAATATATGACTAAATCTTTGTAACCTTTTTTTCCCTTTTCCTTTTTTATTTTTTTTAATTTTATTTACAATATAACTTATATTTAATAGTAGCACATATGTTTTCCTTTTCCCCTCCCCAATATCCTCCCCCCAGCCTCCCTTACCTCCCAGCACATGTCCCCACCTACCCCCCTCCCCACCCCAGAGTCTTTCATTCATTGGTTATGCTCATATGTATGCATACACGTCCTTCGATTTATCTCCCCCAGCATCTGCCTCCCCTCCACTCCAGCCTTCCCCCTGTAGCTTGACAGCCTGTTCGAGGCCACCCTGCCTCTATATCAATCACTTGCCCCTGTTTCTTTTCTTCAAAAATATCTTGCCTCTGCATACTGAAAGCAAACGTATAAGAGCAAAAAAAGTTTGAGTGTCAGTTTCAATGTCCAACTGTTCTGAGTCCCAGTTTCAATGTCAAATAGTTCTTCATGTGTACATGTCAGCAATGGTATCCAGATGGTGGATACATCGTGGCAATGCAAGATCCCTCCTCTCTGGTATGGTCCTGGGCCGCCTGCAGCATCGCACAGCTGCGGACTGCTAGCATGGCAAGGTGTCATCAGCGTCCGCCATCTCTGGACCGTCCTCATGGCTGGAACAGGCCCGTCAGTTCCTCACAGTCGCAGGAACCCACATGGTCTTGGAGTTGTTCTCTGCAAACACACAAACACATTCTCAACAAAGGTTAACAAAGGGATCCTCTCTGCAAAATAGACTTGGGATTCTTTTTATTTTTGCCTACTTGATTTTCCTTTGGCTTATTTTGACACCATGTGTGTTTTTTCATGGGTGTCCTGCAGTTGGTTTTACAAATGGAATTTTCTTTTCTGGAGTAAGAATTTTCTACATGTATTTTACTTATAGGATATTTTTCCTTACAAGATATTACCCCACTGCCCCCCCACCCCACCCCCTTTTTTTGGTTAATAGGGGCTTTTGGAAATTTTAACTTGCAGTCTTGGTAATTTTAAATTTTAATTTTTGCACACAAATATGACTGCTTTAGGTTCTTTGGATGTTAGGCAATTTTGCAATGAGATGAACTACTAATAGATATTTTAGTTAGTGTTTTAGGAAAAGCTTTTTGTCCGGTACAGTTAGATTTTCTTGAGTATTCACTTATTTCATTTGTCCAATTTAAATTAATCTGAAAACTTGATTACTATTTTCCTGTCAATTTTAATACTCAAGCAGAAATCTTAGTTAACCCAGTAAATACTTGTGGAAAGGAATATTTGCAATTTTGAGTAGGTCCTCAGCATTCCTGGTAATAAACTAAATTTAGATATAGGGCAGCTATTGCTGGCCGAGTCTCTGTCTGCCACCTGGGTCCCGGTGTGAGTTGTGTGTGGGAGGCGTAGTATGTAACCTTTTGTTAGGCAATCATTTGTTAGATATGACACTAAAAGTACAAATAAAAAAGGAAAGGCAGATAAATTATATATTGTAAACAATAAAAACCATTTGTGCTGCAATTGACAACCTTAAGAAAGGGAAAAGACAATCAATAGAAATCAAGAAAATATTAGCAAATTATATATTTGATAAGCTATTTGTACTCAGAATATGTAAATAACTCATAACTAAATAATGAAAAAATAAATGGGTATTTAAGATTGGGGTATGCAACTACATAGCTATTTCTCCAAAGATAGCTAAATGGCCATAATCACATGAAAATATGAGAAAAGATTTTTAACATAATTAGCTGTTAGGAAAATTCAAATTAAAACTATGATGATATATAAGTCTACAATCACACAGATGGTGTTAATAAGGGAGACAGCCAATAATAAGGTTCACAAAACTGTGGAGAGACTCATTCTGGCCAAGAGGCTTGGTTGGTTGGAGTTTCATCTTATACACCAGAAAGTTTTGGGTTCAATCCCCGAGTCAGGGTACGTAGGGAAGACAATCTCTCTCTCTCCTCTTTCTCTCCAAAAAGCCATAAAAATCAAACAAACATATCCTCAGCCGAGAATTTAAAAATGTGTAGGAACTAGAACCCTCATACATTGCTAAAGAGTGTGACACATTGGATAACAGTCAGGCAGTTTTTCAAAATGTTAAACACAGAATTACTATATACCTCGTGATTTTCCTAGCAGGTATAAACTCAAGATAAATAACACATGTTTACACTCAAGAGAGCACATTATTGTTCATAGAGAATTATTTATTATAATAGCCCCAATTTGAAAACAACTAATGTTCCCTCAACTGCTGAATGCATAACCAGACATGATATATCAGTACAATAGAGTATTACTTAACAATAAAAAGAAATAGGGCATCAATATATGATATAACAAGATTAAACCTTGAAAACATTAATCTACATAAAAAGGTCGAAAACAATATATATTATTTAATTTTATTTATATAAGTAATGTCCAGAAAAGAACAATTTGTAGAGACAGAAACTAAATTAGTGGTTATCCAGGCTTGGCAAGGGAAGGTGGTTAGATAGGGAATGACTGTTAATGGGCATAGGATTTCCTTTGGAGATGATGAAAATGTTATAAAATTAAATTGTGGTGATGGTTGCACAACTCAGTGATTATACTAAAACCATTGAATTGTACATTTTAAATGAGTGAGTTTTGTAGCATGTCAATTCATTGAAATAATACTATTTTAAAAGATTGCTAGCTCCAAGTTAAAAAGGATATTAACTTTTCACTGCTGCTTTAAATATAACAAAGTGTATGAATCAATTGATTGCCCCCCCAACCCATTTTTTAGTCACAACATCAATTTAGCTAAGTAATTCTATTACTATCTTTTAAAACATGAAATAAAATAGAATAAGTTAGAATGGAATGGAACAGAATGGAATATAGGAGAACAGAATCTATACATATACTAGAGTCCTGGTGCACAAAATTCATGCATAGGGTCAGGGAGTGTCCTTCAACCCAGCCTGCACCCTCTCCAATCTGGGACCCGGTGAGGGATGTCTGACTGCTTGTTTAGGCCTGATGGAATCAGGCCTACATGGGCAGTTGGACATCTCTTTCACAATTCAGGACTGCTGGCTCCCAACTGCTCACCTGCCTGACTTCCTGATTGCCCCAAACCACTCCTGCCTGCTAGCCTGATCACCCCCTAATCACTCCCCTGCCAGCCTGATTGATGCCTAACTGCTCCCCTCCCAGCCTGTTTGCCCCTCACTGCCCTCTCCTGCAGGCCTGGCCCCTCCTAACTGCCCTCCCCTGCTGGTCATCTTGTGGTGGCCATCTTGTGTCCACATGGGGGCAGGATCTTTGACCACATGGGAACAACCATCTTGTGTGTTGAAGTCATGGTCAATCTGCATATTACTCTTTTATTCGATAGGATAGAGGCCTGGTACATGGGTTGGGGCCAGCTGGTTTGCACTGAATGGTGTCCTGGATCAGGGTAGGGGTTCCCTTGGGGCATGGGGCAGCCTGTGCAAGGGGCCTGTGGTGGTTTGCAGGCTGGCCACACCTCCTGGAGAAACCAAGCAGAGGACCTAGTAGCTGGGATTTATTTATCTTCTACAATTGAAACGTTGTAGTCTCGAGCAGAGCTAAGCCTCCTGCTCACTCCATGGTGGCAGTTATTTCTGTTGGGATTTATTTATCTTCTATAATTGAAACTTTGTAGCCTTAAGTGGAGGCCAAGGCAGGCCAGGGCTGTGGGAGTTTGTCTTCCTACATCACCAGGGGCAACTTAAATCTCCTGCTCTCTCCAGCTCCATGGTCACAGCCATCTTGGCTGGGGTTAATTTGCATACTCACTCTTGATTGGCTGGTGGGAGTGGCTGGTGGACATGACTTGTGGGCGTAGGGGAGTGATGGTTAACTTGCATATTACTCTTTTGTTAAATAGGATAAAAGCCTAAGTGACTGTTATGACTGAATGACCAATTGCTATGATGCACACTGACTACTAGGGGACAGAAGACGCTCAATGGAGGAGCTGCCCCCGAGTAGTCAGTATGCTCCCACAGCAGGAGCGCTGCTCAGTTAGAAGCCAGCTCACAGCTGGCAAATGCAGCTGTGAAGGTCAGGATGAGTGGCAACGGAGCTGCACCTGACCCCAGCTGGGGCTCCTCCCCTGCTGCCTACCATTTGGGCACTGCTACAACGCTGGCCTGGGAGATTGGGCCAAAACCCAGTATTCCAACATACCCCAAGAGATCCCAAATTGCTAGAGGGCTCAGGCCACAATGAGGGACCCCACCCATGCACAACTCTATGCACTGGGCCTCTAGTAGAATATAAAAGGAAAGGAAACAAACAATAGATTTGTGGACTCCCTTCCTCTGTGAAATCAATAAAAGTATATTTTAAAAAATAAAAATAAATTTTAAAAAATGATACAGATTCATATTTTGGTGTGTCAAGTATTGTTAAATATTAGTCTACTGTATCTGATGAGTGATTTATTCTGACATGGAAGTATCTGCTATCAAAAGAAAAAGAAAGTGATCTTTGCCCCAGTATTCCAGGACACAGCTAGCAAAGAACATGAAAATTTAAACAAAGAGGGACCCAGCATTACAGTCTTCTACAGCTATTCTCATTAATTCATAAAGCAGGCAGTGTTTTACACAGTATTTTTGAGGGGGAAGGAAAAATATCCCTCATAAATCTGTAAATTACCAGGTTTCACATAAGATTAGACTTTGCACAAGGGTATGAGCAAAATCCTCTCAGGGACTAGTTATAAAGCTCTCAAGCACAACCTGGATTCCAGTAGATGGTGTCGTGGAGGATTCCACCTGAAACAAATATAAGCAACTTGAGGTCCATGAGATGAAACCAGGCTGGCAGGCAGACATGACACTTACAGACTACTTCTCACTTCTCTTATTCTGATCTTACCTGTTTCATGAGGAAAAGAATAGAGTGATATCATAACCCAAAGCAGATCAGTGATTCCTTTTGCATTCATTTCATGTTATTAATTTTATTTTTAAAATAATAGTCAAATTTAGACTAACAAGAGCTCAGGTACTTTCAAGGCTACTTTTTTAATAAAAAAAATTATTAGAAAGCCCCAAAATGAAAAACAAAATCCTCCCTTTGCTCTTATTATATGGAGATCTCTGTGTCACATGATTTTTCAGACTGTTACTATGAATATAAAACCAAGTAATTTGCCTATCTATTTAAAGCCTCATGTCAAAAGGCTTATTTTCCCTATGATGTTCTATAAAATTGTACAGTCCCTTGAGATAAAAAACAATTTTTGTGCTTTTCAGGCAGCCAGTCCATATTACCCTATTCCTCCCCAGGTCAGTGAAGAGCAACTCTTATTACCAACAAAAATCTTAGTTGTCACACAGTAAAATAAAATCATTTCACTCAACAGTGAAAGTTTGATGCTTTCTATTAGCCTGTTTCTGTGAAGTGTTAGATGAAGGCATACAAGTCATATCAATCAAAGTTCAAATTTTAACTCTGCTGTGCATCACTCATATTAACCACGGCAAGTCACTTAAATTATTTGTTCCCTCGTTTGCAAAATGGAAATAACACCTTCTGATAGGCTTTGTAGAATCAATATAAAATGTTAAAATATGATAATTTAGGTAAGCTCAATATTTAATGAATTTCAATTGCATTTATCACTTGGAGGTAACAGAGATTTAATTGCCCAGGTCTTTGTATCTTAGAGATTTTTAATCTTAATTCCCTTTTCCTTGTAAATCTTACTGTTATCTTTACTCAACCAATGTCAGAAAAATACTCTTGATTTTCTCTCTGCTATAACAGAAAATATGCAGAAATTAAACACAAAAGCAGCTCTGGAACTAAGACATATAGAAAGAGAAGAAAAAGTGACTATATCTCTCTAAAACTGTTGTTGTATAAGCTAAGACAAGTCTTTGAACTTCAGCATTCTATTGATTCTTTGTGCTGGATGGTTTGCTGTTGCAGGGGACTGTCCTGCAGGACAAAGAGGGTGAGTACAGTGAGAACACAATAACTTAGGAGCAAATTAAAAAGATGTAGGTGAAAACCATCAAGTAAAGGATCAGGAATTTACAAAAATGGGAAAGCAGTGGACAACAAGGAAGCCAGAATCTAGGCAAGCACCTGGAGCAAGAGACTTGAGACACAAACCACAAGATAGTATGGTAGGTAGGCAGACTACCATTTGAAACTCTGAAAGTTAGATGCACTTCCTTCTGCAAATATGTGCTGCTTAAGACAGGGATGCACACTGGTAAATGTCATTAGATTATTTCATTGTGCAACAAAATAGAGTGCACTTACACAAGCCTGCTCCACACTGAGGCTATATTATATAGCCTGTTGCTCCTGGGTACAAACCAATTGAACATGTACTGTATTGAAAACGGTAGGCAATTATATCGCAAGGGTAAGTATTTGTGATCTAAATATTGAAAATATAGTATAAAAATAAGGTATTAAAGATAAAAAATGGTACACCTGCATAGGGTGCTTACCATGGAAGTAGCCTGGGACATTACTGTACACAACTGTAGACTTTATAAATGCTCAGCAACTTTATTTAAAAAATAGAAGATGGAGGCATAGGTAAACTGCTGCATCACACAACAATTTCAAAACTACAACTAAAAGACAAAACAGGTATCATCCAGAGCCACAGGAAGGGTGACTGAGTGGAAATTCTATAACTAGAAGGAAAGAGAAAAACACACTGAGACTCAGAGGAGCTGCGGAAGGTAGAGATATGAAGGCACATGTGTGGAAAGGGCTGGCAACTGAGTAAGTGGCTGATTTTCTCAACTGGGAGGGAGACAGAAGCTCCAAAATGCTCTGAACTACTGTTCTGGGTGAGACTTTGGGAACCCAGACTCATAGGGGGAGAAATTGGACTGTCTGGCAGCAGGCGGAACTCGATGGGTGCTTTCTCGCAGAGATGCTTGCACGGATGACCACGGGATACTGAGACTCAGGGGCCTCTTAGGGCAGGGCTGATGGGAAGCCATTTCTGTTTGCTCCTCCCTGAGACCCCACCCCATCCAAGCTGAGCTCAGAGGATTTTGTATATGAATGGCTGGGTCCTTTGAATTCTAAACTTACCTAACAAACTGCAGCTGAATAAGTGAGACCCAGAACATCCAAAAGAAGGCACAAGGCCCCACAGAAGCTTGCATTGTTTCATAGCATCTGCCTCAGGTAACTGGGGAAGCTGAACCACTGGGCCCAATAGGACACCGAGCACACAAAGCCACTCTATCAACTCAGGGAAGCAGGCAAAATGCAGAGACAAAGAAATAGGTCACAAATGAAAGGAATGGAGGAAAGCAAATGACTGGATATAGAGTCCAAAACTACAGTTATAAGGTTTTTCAAGAATTTTCTAGAAAAGGCAAATAAATTTAATGAGACCTTTGAGGATATCAAAAAGGACCAACTAGAAATTAAGCATACACTGACTGAAATAAAAAATAATATACAGAGATCCAACAGCAGACTAGAGGATTGCAAGAATCAAGTCAAAGTTTTGAAGTATAAAGAAACAAAAAACACACAGCTGGAAAAGCAAAAAGCAAAAAGAATCCAAACATATGAAGATAGTGTAAGAAGCCTCTGGGACAACTTCAAGTATACCAACATCCGAATTATGAGGGTGCAAGAAGAAGAGAGAGAGAGCAAGATACTAAAAACCTATTTAAATAAATAGTGACTGAAAACTCCCCCCACCTGGTGAAAGAAAATAGACTTACACAGGAAGCACACAGAACCCCAAACAAAAGGAATCCAAAGAGGACCACACCAAGACACGTTATAATTAAAATGCCAAGAGCAAAAGATAAGGAGAGAATATTAAAAGCAGCAAGAGGAAAACAATTAGTTACCTACAAGGGAGCACCCATAGGATTGTCAGCTAATTTGTCAACTGACAAGTGGCAAGAAATATTCAGTGATGAATAGCAAGAACCTACAACCAAGATTACTCTACCCAACAAAGCTATCATTCAGAATTAAAGGTCAGATAAAGAATTTCACAGATAAGAAAAAGCTAAAGGAGTTCATCACTGCCAAACCAGTATTATATGAAATGCTGAAAGGTATTATTTAAGAAGAGGAAGAAGAAAATGTAAAGATAAAAATTATGAACAACAAATATATATCTATCAACAAGTGAATCTAAAAATCAAGTGAATAAAAAAATCTGATGAACAGAATAACATGGTAAATATAATAGAACAGGAGCATAGAAAGGGAGTGGACTGACAATTCTCAGGGGGAAAGGGGTGTGAGGAGTATGGGAAGAGACTGGACAAAAATCATATACCTATGGATGAAGACAGTGGCAGGGGGGGTAAGGGCATGTGGTGGGGTGTGAACTGGGTAGAGGGGAGTTATGGGGGAAGGGGGAGGGAAAGAACAATTGTAATAATCTGAACAATAAAATTTTATTAAAAAATTATTTTAAAATAGTTTTTCTTTCTTCAATAAGTTAACCTTGGCTTACAGTAAATTTCTTACTTTATAAACTCTTCAATGTTTTAATTTTTTGACCCTTTTGTAACAACACTTAGATTAAAACACAAATATTAGCCTGTCCAGTGTAGCATAGCCATGGAGCATCGACCTGTGAACCAGCTAGGGCATGTGCTTGGCTTGTGGACTTGGTCCCCAGTCGGGGGTTGGGAGCATGCAGGAGGCAGCTGATAAATGACTCACTCTCATCATTGATCTTTATATCTCCCTCTCTCCCTTCCTCTCTGAAATCAATAGAAATATATTTTAGAAAAACACAAACATTGTGCAGCTATAAAAATGTTTTCTTTATTTATAGCCTTGTTCTACAAGCTTTTCTCTATTTCAAAAGTTAAAAATTTTTTTTGTTCTTTTTAAAATTTTTTGTTAAAAACTAAGACACAAACACATGCAAGGGCAGATAATAAACATTACTACATTCAACCTCCATATCTTTCACTAGATGGTCTGCAGGGGTAATGACAGGCATGGAGCTGTTATCTCCTAAGGTAACAATCTCTCCTTCTGAAATACCTCCTGAGGACCAGCCTGAAGTCCTTCTTGAGAAGGTGTCTTTTCAGAAATACATTCATGGTTTGCTTGGTTATTATTTGTTTGTTTTAAATAACAGATTTGCTTGTAAGCAGATAGTGCACCATGGACATTCTTCTCTATCAGTGAAAACCTTTCAGTTTTCAAATGTGTTAAAGAGTTTGTTGAGGTTTCCCAAAAGTTCTACTAAACCTTTTACTGTGAATTTTTTCAAGTTATTCTTCTCCTAGAGATTCCTTTTTCTCTTACCTCCTCTTCAGCTATGTATTTATGTTTTATTTCCAAAAATTCCTCTTTAGTCAATTCCTCAGGAAACAAGAATCAAGAGCTCCTCAATTCCCTCTTCATTAACACCCAGGTTAAAATTGTTTGCCATCTCAATCGCAGCCTTGTTGAATTTCACAGCCCTATGCTATGATTAGGATGGTTCTGACAATATGAATTACAAGGTGATATGATTTTTAAGCTCCATCAGAATTTTTGGGACCAATCATATATGTGATTCTTCATTGACTGAAACTTTGCTATGCAGTATGCTAGAAGTGGATTTGAGATCCTAAAATGGGAGCAGATGAATAAACTGATGGGACAGAGAATCTGAAGAATATAGTAAGCTTCCCACTTACCCAGCTATTGACATATATATATATATATATTTATAGTTAGTGAATGATAACCACACATGGTATTATGCATCACATAATGGAGTGATGACTATTAAAGGAAGTGCTAAAGCCAGGTGTAAGACACTTTCTCAATAGCATGCATTAAACTTTCTGTTGTGTGTTTGTGTGAATCTCAGAAATACTTCCTTTTTAGTAGACTTGGTGTTTTATTTTACTGACCTGTTTGTTTATGCAGTTGTTTCTGTCAATAAGTCTGGCCTCCTCAACTATATTACATTCCTCAAAATCAGGAATTTTAACATCGTTGCATTTCCCAAGCTACTTTGAAAAATGCTAAGTATTTAGAAAATGCTCTTCTACCCTGTCTAGAATGAATAATGAATATCACTAGTCCCCAAGTGTGACCATCTGTTTTAGAAAATGACATGAAAAAATTGAGGGGTTTGGGAACACATATAATGGCAATGTATGTGTGTGGGGGGTCATTGTTATAGCACTGGAAATAATATGAAGTTGGTCACTTGGGTCTAATTTATTATGTAAATCATAATGAATATAAAATGATATTAAATTAAAAATTAATTTAAATGAGATTTAATGAGAAATTTCAATCTGCAGATTTCATCTGGGCCACAGTTTCTCAAACTCTGCATAAGGATACTCAAATGTGCTGAGAAGATAGATGAACTATAATAACCTGGACTGTTCTAAGCAACCCAGCTATTTTCAGACAGAAAAGAACAAGTGAGAGTCTTTAATACAAACATACAAGAGATGGAAAGGATGTGTGTGTGTGTGTGTGTGTGTGTGTGTGTGTGTGTGTGTGTGTGTTGAGGGGTCTGGGGAAACAAGTAATGTGTGCTTGCATAATTGTTTGCAGACATGTGAGGTCCTTTATGATTTTACATATATCTAAGAATTCCATCTATTTCTGTAGCAATTCATCAAGAAGTTTTCAAGAATAATGCATATTTATTCTCTTAGGTAAATACAAAATTATTTAATATGTATTCAAGCCTACTTTATATAACTTGTCATATCATTATACAAGACATATGTTGAAAATGATTTAGAGAAAAACTAATTTTGGGCTAGGACTTCTAAGATAATTTGGGGCTAGGACATTTAAGGTTTCATAGGAATGGGGAGTAAAAGTGATATTAAGTTTGAACAAAGTTGTTTTCACTAGGTCAACGTTTAATTGCTAATCATTGTTCTCTGGCAAAACAAGAGAAGCCAATTAAAACCATGTTGGTCCAGCAACTGTATTAAAGTGGTATCATTGATTAAAACTATTTTTGAACAACAACAATAAATTTCACAATTTTTTTTATAACTTAGCTATTTTTTCTCTCCTAAAAATGTTGCTTCTTTTTTATTAAATACTAGGGGCCCAGTGTACAAAATTTGTGCACTGGGGGTGGGTGGTTCTTCAACCCAACCTGCCCCCTTTCACATACTGGGAGCCCTCAGAGGATGTCCAACTCATGGCTCACCCCCAGCCTTAGGTACCTAGCCATCGCCCTGCTCAACTCAGCCCTCGCTGCCTGCGACTACCTAGCCCCGGGGGCTGGGAGCTCGCTGCGATTTCTGCTTATAGTGCCTGGGGACAGGGCACTCACTGGCACTGCGGTTTCATCTCCACCCCTGGGGCCCGGAACTCATGCCACTTGGCCCCACTCCTGCTCCTGATTGGCTGGTAGCATAGCCAATCAGGAGCGAAGGTACGGTCAAATTTGCATGTTTCTCTTTTATTATATAAGATGTATTAAAAGAAATTTAAAATATATTAAAATGTGAGAAATTTTATAATGTAGTAGAAAATGTTGAATTATCCAATCACTAGAGGTCTGGTGTATGGATTCGTGCATTGGTGTGGTCCCTCGGCCTGGCCTTTGGGGATAGGGATGAAACTGGTTCTCTGACTGGCTCTCCCTGAGGGGTCCCGGGTTATGAGAGGACACAGGCAAGGTGGAAGGACCTCACCGGTGCACAGACCTGTGCACCAGACCTCTAGCATGCATATAAGATCTTTGGTTATTCTCTTCCTCCCCCTTCCCTCTGAAATTCGTAAGTCTATTCCATGTTCCCATGCCTGTGCATTGAGCGTCTGGCCCCTAGTGATCAGTGTGCATCATAGCTACTGGTTGAACAGTAGAAAGGTTGAATTGTTGCTTAGGTTTGATAGATTATAGATATAGATATAGATATAGATATAGATATAGATATAGATATAGATATAGATATAGATATTAATGTAATAACTACAATTATATCAAATATAGGCAAATGAACAAAATATTGAAGATAGAATTGCTAAATAGTTGTACTAAGTTGGTAGAGTTTGTTATTTTATTTTTTTAAATATATTTTATTGATTTTTTACAGAGCAGAAGGGAGAGGGATAGAAAGTCAGAAACATCGATGAGAGAGAAACATCGATCAGCTGCCTCTTGCACGCCCCCTACTGGGGATGTGCCCGCAGCCAAGGTACATGCCCTTGACCGGAATCGAACCCAGGACCCTTCAGTCCGCAGTCCGACGCTCCATCCACTGAGCCAAACCAGTCTCGGCTAGAGTTTGTTATTTTAATGTGCTTAAGTATGTTATTTTTATTCAGAAACCATTACAGTTTATGATAATTTTGAAGACTAACACATTAATCAAAGAAAATGCCCACCACACATCTTAGGTTCCTTGTTTTGTCTTTTTTGATTGCTTATATCAAAGGCAAAAGATCCATTTCAAATTGGGCCCTGCCTTTGATCAATATATTTACATGGAACATTTAACTCATAACTCTTGATTTTTTTCCACCAAAAGAAGTAGCTGAAAAAATGTCCCATATTTCTAGTATAAGCTGTATCAATTTGAGCTTGTTAATGCATTTAAGTCCAATGATATTAATTACATTGGCAAAAGATCCAAAAGTGCACTTTCTTTTATAGCAAAGTACCTTTAAAATGAAACTAGCAAGAAAGCAGGGGGAAATAAACCTCATTATTACTTATGAGTATTATAAATATTAAACACTTTTATGTCATAAATTGTAGACCCTTAAAATGAATTATCAGCTGCAAGCTAAATACTAAAATAATTTTACTTCATTCAATATAGCCCAAAGTGATGTGATTATAACTTCTTTTTATTATTAGAGTTTATTTTTTATTTGAGGAATTAAAAAAATCCTTTATATATTTTGTCAACTTAGTTTAATATTTTCCCATTTTCTAAAAAAGAAAACTTTGATTGCCTATTTCATCACGGTGGCTAAGATTTAGAAGGGAATAATTTCTAATTTTTATAAATTAACTCTAGTCAAAAGATGAGTAGAAAATGTTCAAAACTGTAAATGATAATGATAACTCATATAATGAAGAGAGTTTATTTCAGAAGAATAAATAGACCTGATATGTTTATACCCATTTTACCCTTCAACTTCCTACTATTTCAACTCTATAAAAGGGAAGGTCAACTAGCCTTTCATATGCTTTCATGGTCAAGAAATACTTTTTGTCAATCTAATATTTTTTACCTAAATTTCTACTTAATGAATATGTACTACTATTTGCGTAATACATTAATATATCTTTGCTGTTTAGCCTATTACTTAAATGCAACTGGACACTGTTTTTTCCTTTGACTTTTAAGAGGAGTATTAACCCATTCACAATTATCTTGAGGACTGATATATTTGGTTTTATTTTAAAATCTCTTATACTTTAATTTTAGCAATAATTTTAGTTCAGAATTTCCAAAATTATTGAACTTGATTGATGCTTCTTTCTACGAATTAAACCAAGAAAATATGTATTTGTGTAGTTTGTCAATTCAATTGAAGGATAGATAGACTGAATGTTGAGAAAGGTAAATCACTGACAATCAGCTAATCTATATGCAGAAGAGAATTGTTAGCCTTAAAGTCTATATTTCTTTAAATAACAAAATTAAATTATCCATTAAGGTTAATAAGTTTGGTAAAAGGCACAGAGACTGAAATTAAAGAGAACATATAAAAAGAAAAGATAAAACAAAAGTTAAGAAAACAGAAAATAAAAAGCATCAAAATAACTAAAATAAATTTTAATGCTTCCAAAAGTTTAATAAGATAGGCATAGCAGACAAATTGTTCTAAGGAACACGAGAAAATGAATATATAATTGCATTCAGAGTGTAGGACAATGAATGAGGCTCAGTGATTATAAAAAATATTTGATATAATTTAATAATGATTAATTTAGAAACTTAGTTAAAATTTAAGGTAAATATTACTATAATTCACTTGAGAAACTAAACTGACAATCACAAAATACACAGAAAATTTCATCAAAAATCAATCAATATATTAGGAATCAAATAATTTTATGTGCAAGTTCTTTATTTCCTTTCTTTGTTATTTAATTACTTAGGAACATTAAAAATAATATGAATGTTTCCAATTGATTTAAGAAATATTAGTGCTAGTTAAAGTAATTTCTTCTACATCTTCATTTCATGTATGTTAAAAATGATAAAACAATTCATTATACGATATTTATAGAGTGCTTGCTATATACTCTGCTTTATTTGGATTATTTAATTCTCATAAAAAATCTTGCATGTATATAGCATTTGTATAATCATATTAGGAATCAGAAGACTGAAATTTTTAAAGTTTGAATGTCTTGCTCAGGATATATATTAGACAAAGTTAGAAGTAAATATATACAACCTGATTACAGAATCTATATTTCTAATTTCTATGCTCATCTAAGAAAATAAAGAAAGCATGACATTGCACACCAAGTAGAAGAAAGAAAATAAAAAAATAAATTAGAAAAAATAAAGGCAGAGAGAAAAAGAAAGGAGGAAGAAATAAAGAGATGAAAGAGAAAAGTTTAATTTAGAATATATTTAATATCTCAAAAGAATGCAAAAATATTGTTTTACTTCAGATTCTCTGCCTATAAAAAATGTTTTGGTAGCTCAAAGCCTTCTCTCTGGATATTACTTTTGATAAAAAAAAATATTTGACTGGAAACAGTTATTCCATTTAATTTGACCACTTATGAGAGTTTCAGAATCCCCAGCAGTCCAAGAATGAACACATAGGACACGTTTGTTGGAAATGGTTTCTTCTTAGAGGACAATGAGGCACTTTCAACCCTTGAATTAAGGGGTGGGAATTGAACTGAAGAAAAAGTATACCCTGTTTGAAAAGGTTAAACCTTTGCCATTCCTTGAATATTCTCATTCTTCTTTGAATAAAATTTTCAAAATAAGATGTTGTATTTCAAGAGACAGAATTAAAGCCTAACATATAAGCCTGATCATGCCTGGTGTTACCTTCATGCTCCCGTGTTCAAAGTTACATGCAGAAGGGAATTGATCCAACGGGACAATATATCAAGTCAATTTACCTGCAACACCAGATTACTGTTCAGGATGATCGTGCCCCTGGCCCAGAATTGCCCTGCGACAGGTTCTCCTCATGAGACTAACTCATGATCTCCAGACAGGCCTTGAAACACATTTTACTGGCTTCAAAATTGCTTCTATTCATGACCTACTGTTGGAATCCAGTCTCATTACTGCCTGTACCAATACTTGTCAGAATCAGACTATTAAAGCAAAAATGGCTTTATAAAGAAGGAAGAACAGGTGAGGCAGAGGACAAGGACACAAAATATTAGTCCTTCAAGAGAGGTCATTTGGAAAAAAGTATCACCTAAGCTTTTCTGAAATGAATAGAGCTTGCAACTGTAACATAATCTCAAAGAAATGTGACTGAATTATAATTTTTTTTAGAAATAGTCAATCACAAAGTTAATTAAAAAAATTTATATCTTATTGTTTTCTTTAAGCTGAATGTTTCTAACTAGTTTTACACTTTTTAATAATTTTTAGGTAGTTATGATTTAGCAAAATTTTCCCATCAGTTAATTTCCTCATTTCCTTTAATAACTACTGTGTGTGTATGTGATTCTCAGACTTTTAACTATTTCATTTAAGTTTTCAGTTACATAAAATTTGGTATTACTCTGAAAAAAAGTTCCATGTTTTAATAGGTGCTATATGAAAAAAAAAACAGCTGGGATATATTGTAGAGCAAAAATTAGTAATAATCTGGTGTATTTTTATAGTAAAACATAAGATATCAAATAAATTTTATGCTTTTGACATGCCACTTCAAGCCATACCACAAACCTATTTGGAACAAGCTGTACCTTCATATCTTTCGGATTCTGGAAGTATTTTGGCAGGCAGGTATGAAGACATAACATGAGAAACACAGCTGTGCTTTGCATGTATTACTTGTTCCCTTCTCAATAAGACAGCTCTGCTGTGTGCCACAGCTCTCTTTCATCCCTGCAGACTTTCCTTATTCACCTTCCTGGACACATCACGTTAGTCAGTGTCTCCCTTCTTTAGGAACTCAGGGTGATTTTCCTTTCATTTGTATTGATTCTAAAGCAATCAGACACCCCTATCCGATGTAAATTGCCTTTCCACTGTCCTCTAGCACAAAGCATTTGTTTCCTTCAGACCCATCTCCGCATGCACACACGTAACCAACTATTTCATGGTGCTATCGCTGTCAGGAAATGCAGATCCGCTGCTAACCTCTCTCCTCTTCTCTCACCACCCAACCAGTCTGCTCAAATCACCTTTTTCTAGAAATCACCTTCATCAACTCAACTTTGTCAGCTCAGAAAATCACGATGTACTTTGAAGCAATAATATTCCCAGTTAGTACAAAGTTAATCTTTGATAGTTTATTTTCCTGTGTACCAGTAATAATTCTTGCTTTGGCTGAATTGTCTAAGATACAGACCATGCTTATAACATCTTTGTAGTATTTATCAGTTGTTCCATGTTTCATTTATCCTTCAGTAGTCCCCCTGTTCTGCTTGCTAAAATCTTTATTTTCATTACATAGTTGATCTTCAAGCCAAATGAGCACTTTCAAAGTAACAATACTCACAGTGGGAATTTCCTTCTATTAGAAATCTCTTAATCATGTTTCTGTGTATTGATTATCACTTTCCATTTTTCACACTGGTCAATGAAAAATATGCATTGCTTTAAAGGAAAACAATCACAAACTTCAAACAACAGATGTGAACCATGTACAGGTGGCTGAGTAACTCATGGGATGGCTGATTGGATTTGAGACTTTCCGCCTCATGGTAATCAGTCTGGATTTTCCCATGGTTGACAGGTCACCCTACAGCTGTTAGAGGGCTGCCAGGTGTGATAAACTCTCATTACCAGCACGGTGGGCAGGTGTTTACATCAGAGTGAGCACCCTTGTGGCAACTTTGAGGGGCAGCAGAGGCCCAGGCTCCTGGAAGGAGCAGCTGCCTGTCAAGAATAATGTGGGCTGCTATGCTCATTGGCTGCAATATCCTCAAACTGCACCAGAAATGCTGCAAGGTTTCAAAATAACCTGGTATGTTTTTAAATACCCAAATCAACTCCAATTTAAGCCCATTATTTTCTTGCATGAAGTGGCTTTTTTAGAAGACTAATTTTAAATTTACATGGGCCATATAGTTAATAATATTTAAGATGTGCTGTTTAATTTTCCTGGTTTCATCTGCTTTGCAAATGAGGGGCTCTGTTTTATGGAGTGCCATTTGGGAACATTTTGTAAACTTGAAATCACAAAGCAGGCAGAATGAATGTGGTAAACGCCATCATTAACCACTAAGATTTTTGAGTAAGGCTTCTTAAAACTCAGTCGCTTCATTGCCAATACAAGCCTCCTAGTAAATGCCCATTAAAGTGATTCAGGAGTACATTTGATTTACTTTTTAAATAAGGGATTGTGCTTGATGTTTAATATGCTTTTCTGCTCTCAAATGCTTTCTACAAATATTCCAAAGGAAGAAGCTTCCTGCAGTGTATAACCAAGATTATTCACCGTGATTCATTTTATTTCTTAAATGAGTAGTTTCTCAAAGAAGGGAGAATTGTGGGTTTTGTCTTCTTCCCCCAGAACACTTCTCTGCCACTGTCTCTTTTAGAATCCTCTGAATATTCAGTGCCTCAGAGTAAAGCTCAGTGTAGCTCCTTTTGTTACAATTCTCTCCTTAACTAATGATACTTACATGAAAGTGGGGGCTACCCTCAGAGTAAGTAATGGGACGAATTGGTTATGTTGAAAGCAATTTGAGAACGAGGACAATGCGTGTAAAATAGGATCTTTCCTGTTGCCTGACAATGGACATCTATGTATCAAATATGGTGTCAAAGAAATATTAAATAACCATATTGTCTATAGAGAACTTGCAAGTACCTGCTGAGCTGTCCCTCAAAGTATGTTAAGAAGTGGTCTAAATACTATTATTATTCCTATTTTATTTAACATAATGACACAAGTATGGTAAGCATCAAGAGGTGGACTTTTGGTTAGTGACTTCACTTATACATGGGTAGCATTATGATAGATTAAAAGTAATGCAAGAAATTAAGACGACATATTTAAACATTTTTATATTGTAAATAATTTGGTTATTAATTAGTAGAGAAGGAGCAAAGGGAAGGCAAATATTATAGGCATGCTCAGTAAAGTTTGAGTGACATAGGGAATAATATATTTGTTGGTCAGCCAGACCTGGGAGCAGGTCATTGACTAGAATAGGCGAGGCCATTCCAAGTGGGAAGGTATGAGACATATCATTTCCTAAATAAAGAGTTCTCTTTCTTGCTCTTTTGCTTCTTGGTTCATGCTCCTGGCCTGTGGGACTCTCATGCTCCTGTGCCCCTGCAGCCACCCAGTGGCTCCAATGGCTCCCAGCCATGTGGACCCCACACGACAGTGGACTGATGAGCTACAACTAGCCTGATGCTACACTGGACCACCTCCCCACTGAAAAGGAGGCTCTGGCTTTGCTTCTAGCTTTGCTGAATTCTCAGCTGCAAATCTTCCAGGAATGGATTAAGGGAAATGGGAATTTACAAACTGAAGGATATAATTCCACACAAATAAAGCTTTCTACTGAATCTCCTCCTCCTGTGGGGGTCCCTGGAAATTCTTATTCAAGCAGTACCCCCCAAAACCCTACTTCTACGAACAATAGAGAAATTGCATCCCCACTAGAATATAGGAAATACAACCAAATTAATTCTACTTTTGTTGGGCCTAGCTTACAGGGTAAGAATGAGCTGAAAGGAAGAGAGTGGTTCAGAAAAAAACTGGTATGCAGGCAGAAATAATTGATAAAAGAAAATTTTTATATTTGTAGCCTCTGGATTCTAACTATTCAATAAACCAGTTGCACATGCATGAAGTAAGGGGAGAGTGGTGTGGGATAGAAAGCTAACAATGAAGGAAAGAGAGAAAAAAAATATTTTTTTTAAAAAAAATTATATATATACTAGGGGCCCAGTGCACAGATTTGTGCACCTTTAAAGGAACTATGGGCTGCAAGGCTGCAGTGGGCACAGGGGGCAGCTATTGGCCCATCCTCAGTGCCCCCATCTGATGGACCCTGGTTCCCTGTCTGAAAGCAGCCTCGCTCCCACCACCACTGCTCCCATTTACAGATGGTGCTGGCCCGCTCACACCCACTGAAGGCATAGAGTGATTGGAGCCAGTGCCAGCAGCGGGTGTGAGCAGTGGCTCAGGTGCTGGCAGCAGGTGTGAGAGGGTTCCTCACTGGAGCAGGTGCGAGAGACAGCTGCCAGCCCCAATTGCCACTCAGGAGCCAGAGGAGATGGAGAAGCCCTGAGGGGCAATCAGGACTGGCAGCTGCTGCTCTCACCCATTGATGGTGCTAAGCAATTTGGGCTGGTGCCCAGTGGGTATTAGCAGTGTCTCTGGCACCAGCAGCGGTTGTGAGCGGGACCGGCAGCAGGTGTGAGTGCTGGGTGGGACTGTGGTGCACAGGAACAAATAATTTTCAGTAACCACCAGAGGCTTACCCCAATGACAGAGACTGGTGTTCCGCCTTCCCACTGCAACTGACGCCCACCATGTTCTGCGCTCTGCCTCCTGCTGCCTATCCCTGCCATGTTCCATGCATGCCCTCTAGTGGTCAGTGCACATCACAGCAACTGGTTGATCAGTTGGGTTTTTCTGCTGTTTGGTCTATTTACATATTAGCCTTTTATTATATAGGATTCATTAGAATTTTATTACTCAAAATATGGTATATGGGAGAGCAGCAGCAGCATAACCCGAGAAGTTGTTAAAAATGCAGAAATGTAGGCTTTCTATGCACACTTTGATATAGCTAAATAGAGCTTTCCAAAATTTAGTATATGTAAGACTCATGTGAAGAGTCTGAAAAACAAATTTCTAGTTCCTTCCCAGAATTTCTGAGTCAGTATGTCTGGGGTGGACCAGAGATTCTAAATGTGTAGTAAGCTTTCAGAATATGCTGTTCATCCACAGACCACATTTTGAATTAGTAACCCAAGTACAAGTTAAAAACTGGTACTTATCTATTTGTTTGATCTACCCAGTAATTAAAAATTATCTGCACCAAAGAGAGGTATTGCTTTTCACTTCCTTTCAACTATCATATCCACTTTCACAGGTAGCCAAGAGCTGTTTTTCTTCCTTTTTTTATTTTCTAGAAATGTTAAAGCACTAGTGAATGGATAGCTAGCTAAATGTGAAAGTGAACAAAATAAAAACAAACATAATAACAAAAGGCGCAGTCATTCTTAATTCCTTTATTTCTCCTATTCTCTTACTAGACTTCTGTCTGTGTAGTGCACATCTCCCAGCTTTTCTTGTTAGAGTAAGTCTCTGATTATATATTCTCTTAACACCTCTGTTTTCTCCTTCATGGGATCTCAAGAAAAAAAAATGTAACTGAGAAATGTCTAATGGAACTGAAAAAAAAAAAAAACCCATAAAATTTGCTACATAATTTTCCAAAGTCTCAGTTCCATTTGCTTTAGGAAAATGTGAAACTTGCAAATTGTTTTCATCAGGCTAGAATACAAAAAACCATGGCAAATCATCATACCATGCCTCTGTTATGAAAATTCAGGACTCGCAAGAAAAGCCACTGCCATTTTCTTTCTGTAAGGAAGTATTCAGAGACCCTTGGATGAGAAGTTGGGTGAGGTATCTGAGAGAAAGGATAAAATAGAAAATTTTGTACAGACTACCATCACCCTCAAGAGTCTTATCTGGGATTCTCCCTAGATGATCAGAGGAAGCTTTCTCTGCTCTCAGCAGGAAAGCTGCAGAAGCTGGGGGCTGGCTGGCATTGGGAAACTTATCTCAGCAGCTTCCTTCCCTCTTGGCAATTATTATCACTATCAATAGCTGAGGGTTCACCACTCTGCAGTTTAAACACTTTGAAACAGAGTTCATAGGTAAACATCTTAACCACCCACCTAAAGCAGTAATTAGACCAGGATTTTGAATAGCATGTACTCACTGCATATTGGATGGAGATCAGAAGAAAACTAAAAGGAAATGACCAGTCCTCCAAGATTTATTTTCTACCTGTGCTAAATGACTCCTGACTTTTTGAGATAGAATTTTTTAAATTAAAAACTTGACATATGATTTATCCTAAGAAGGATATTTGTATTTCCCTTTGAGGCAGTTCTTATGCTTAGAACCAGTGGGTATTCATTAGTGGTTGCTGAGCCAATTTGATATCTATCTTCCTTGACTTCCTTCACTTACTAGTACACAAACCATTTAGTCTTAAATAGTATGTCCAGGAAATTTCCAATCATAGCAATTTCTATCCCATTTAATTTCCAAAGTAAAGGCTAAGCTAAAATCCCAAATTCTTAAGTCAGCCTCAATGAGATTCTTAACAGAATGGTTGAGAAAGTAAAACATGCAAGTGGAAACTTTATAGGTATTTTTACAGCATAAGGGGATAGCTTTCCCTTGTCTCACTAACCAAAGCGTTTGTACTAGAACTATCTTCATATGTGTATTATTATATACTAGAGGTCTGGTGCATGAAGTTAGTGCACGAAGGGTCTCCTCAGCCTAACCTGCATCCTCTCACAATCTGGGACCACTGGATCCTAACTGCTCACATGCCTGCCTGCCTGATTGCCCCTATCTGCACCCTTTACTGGCCTGGGTACCCCTAACTGCCTCACCCCTGCTGGCCCAATTGCCTCTTATTGCCCCCTTGCCAGCCTCGTAGCCCCCAAATGCCCCATGCACCAGCCTGGTAGCTGCTAACCGATCCCCTGCCGGCCTGGTCGCCCCTCACTGCTCCTCTCCCCACCACCTTGGTCACCTCCAACTTCCCCTCTTTGTGGGCCTAATCGCCCCACACATTCTGCTGCTTAGTCATTTGGTAGCCCCTCACTGACCACCTGCTGGCCTAGTCTCCCCACACAGCCTGTTTGGTTGTCTGTTTGGTTGTGATGTTGCTTAGGCTTTTATATATACAGATTAGCTTTAAAATCATTTATATTTTTTAATAAGATTTATATTTCTCTGCTCCCTTTTCATTTTAACTACAATTCTACTCAGAAGTTTTATGAATAATAAAACAACTTCATTTTCCAATAGATATATACTGCTGTTGTGCATCCAGATGCTTAGAAAACAAGACATAGATGGACTGAACTCTTTGACATCATAAAAAAATAAAGAAAAAAGACTTCTGAAACATGCTAAGGGTTTTGGATGGGTTTGTGGTGGTGTGTATGTTGGGGGGTGAGGGGAAACCGTCACTTAATTCTCTGATTATTTTCCCTTTGGCCAAGGTTAATATTACCTTTAGATTAGTCCAATATAGTAACTTGATGAGGAAAATAATCTCCTTATGCCATGCTGCTCATATACAGTCCATTCTTTACACAGCAGCAAAAACTTGTAAATCAGCAAACAGTTGTAAAAATGTAAATTAGATTATATCATACTTGTGTTGTCAATGCTGCAATGACTTCATATCACACTTGTTAGATCCTAATACCTTATCATGGCCAATATAACATAATCCTACTTTTTTTAAAGATATGTTTTATTTATTTTTAGAGAGAGAGGAAAGAAGAGGTAGACAGAGATAAAAACATGGATGAGAGAGAAACATCCATCAGCTATCTCCTGAATGGCTCCTGCCAGGGATCAAGCCAGAAACCCTGGCATATGCCCTGACCTGGACTGGAACCTGTAATCTTTTGGTGCATGGAATGATTCTCAACCACTGAGCCATACCAGCTGGGCCCCTTGCCTACTTCTATTGTCTCCGAATTGTACCTTTTATTTACTTTATCTCAATCCCATTGGCCTCTAAGTTATTTTTTCAACATGCCAATCACACAAACCCATCCTCAAAGACTTCAATACTTGTTCCTGTGTCTGGAATCCTTTCTTAGTTATTTGCATTTCTTCTTCCTCTTCTTTCCCTCTCCTCTACCTTTTATTTCTTTTTCTTCTTCTTTTCCCAGACTGACCTCCATTTAATTACCTCCTCAAAGAGGCCTACTTTGATACTCTATATAAAATACCACCTGTCATTTTCTAGTCCCTTACACTGATTTACTTTTTTCATAGTGCTTATCTAATATAACAAACATTTATTGGTTTTGTCTGTCACACTCACTAGAGAGTATGTGTATTCCAGTATGTATTCTGGAGTTCTTCACTACCAACAGTTAATTCACAGCATCTGAAATAGTAACTGACACATAGTAGGCACACAATAAGTGTTGTTTAAATAAATGAATAGAAGCAAGAAAGCATAAACATGTCAGCAATGCCTGAGGAGTATTCTCAGGGTACAAAAACTGAATAAAGACGATAAGCTTATTGATGGCATTGGTTCACTCGTAGACATCTATTTTTACTTATGAACTAACTTATCACATAAGTTACACTGACTTCTAACCTCATTTGAGAAATGGTACTGAATTACTAATATTATTTCCTAAAAAAACAAAAACAAAAAACAAACAAATGAAAAAACCTTTACAGACCAACATACCTAAAGAACTATTTGAGATAAGTTAGTACTAGATGTCAGAAGTGTTAACTGCTTGAAAAGGGTAAAGAAAATAAGATATACAAAATATGTTCTTATATTTGATCATCTAGTACAGTCCAACTAAAAAAGAAGCAAACAAAAAACCCTGCCAAACAAGAAAGCATCTTCCACTTCTAGTAATATATCATACTAACATCCCCACTAAAAATAATAACTAAATAGATTCAAGTGAATACATGCAAAAAAAAAAAAAAAACAGGAAAAATTAGGCAAAACTGGAGATGCTATAAGTTTTGACCAAGAAAACCATACCAGGTGTAATCACCTAAGGAAAATCCTCCAGCTCATAATGTGTATAGGAGACAGACACCAAGGAGAAAGCTGTGGTCCTACTGGATTGGATGGTCAGATGCTGAAGTTGAAGGATGGCCTTCACAGCTGGAATGTGAGGAAAGAAATCCTGGGACAAGAGAAATCCATACATTTGTGGTTAATATTAGAATCTTCACACCCAGGGTGAGATCCCATACAATCCAGGAGCAACAACAGTTCTGAAGGAAGCTCTGACCAGAGGTCCAGTTGCTCCTGGCTCATGGAGACAGTTTTATGTCCATGTCAGTCCAAACTGCAGGGCCTTGGTAATAATTTTCAATTTTCCATGGAATTCCTAGAAGTGTCGTGTTTTATAATTAAATTCCATGTACTAGAACTAAGAAATTCTCTCTGGGAGTAACGGGAAAAACAAAACAAAACAAAACAAATAGGTTGCCCTAAATAAAGTATAACTTAAATTCAAGCTTCAATAAAATAAAAATAACTCACTTTTAACAGTCTGATAAAATAAAATTCAACACAATTTAGAGGGAAATAAAAGATTCAGGCTCTTCAACATATGGCTTAGAAAATCCAATATAAAATAAGTAACTACCAAACAAATATATACAGGAAAATGTAATGCATAATGTAGAGGAAAACAGATAGTAAATGAAATAGAGCAATGACTGAGATTTTGAAATTAGCCGATAAAACTTTAACATAATTATATTACTTCTGTTTCTGACCATGGTGAAGTAACTAACATAGTCTTAGCCAATTGCTATGAACATCTAAAATAACTAGACAAAATATTTATGCAGCTATTTTCAAACATAGGAAAACAGTCCTTGCAAAACTGTGATCCTTGAGGGAAAGTAAAAAAGGAGGTGAGATTTACATTCAACCCAGCTTTCTGCCTGAAAACATATTTCAGTACACAGTGCAGGGTAATACAGAGTATGAAAATTTTAGTAAGTTTAGGAGTGAGGGATCAGAATTCAGAAAAGATAAGTTGGTTGAATTTCAGAATAATTAGGTTAAGAGAGCTGGATGGAGAAAGCTGGTCAGAAATGATCTCTAAATTCTGTAGCATGCATGTGTATGGGGAACTCCATAAGGCCAAGTAAAGAATGGCTGCAAAGAAATCAGCTGAACAGTTTCCACAGGTCTGCACAGCACCGAGTTCTAACCCTCAGAGTGAACATTTTTTATTTAATTATGAAGGATGCTGAATAAAGACCTCAGAATGACCATGCATTGGTAGTAATGCTAAATTAGCCCTGTATTAAAAAGCTTTCCTGTGCCTACATAACTAAATTAAAAATACAACTTAAAGCAATCAGGCTGATTCTTATATAATTTAATTATCCATCAGAACAAAGTTAAATATTTTTCCAATAAGAAGATAACAGAATTCACATATCATCAATGTTGTTTTTACAATATACAATGTCAAATAAAAAATTTTTTTTAGTAATGATGAGAAAAATATGACTCATAACAAGTGAACAATTCAGTTAACAGAAACTGGTGCAGACATGACAGGTATATAAAATAGTATTGTTAAGTCCGGGACGCCCGCCGCTCTCACAAAGGCACCAAGAGACGTTCTCATGCAAACAGCAAAGGGTTTATTCACCAAGCATGCTGGGGCTCACAACATACCCTGAAGTCAGAGTAGAGGCTGAGAGCCCCGAGACAGTGCAGAGCCAGGGCTTAAATACCCTAAAACAAACAACAGGGTCATACAGATGTTGTCAGGGGGACTTGTTACAGTTTGTCTTTCCCAAAACCGTGACATTTACATTAATCTCAGTTTCATATTCTTGGTCAAGCATTCTGTGTTTCCTGTTCCCTTATCATTACCCCTGGGCTCTCCCACTCTGCAAGAAGGGGCAGGATGTAATTTACTGGTTAATGTTTCTGTAATCTTTGCTGCTAATCTCGCCCTACAGGGTGCACCTTACCGGCCACTGCTTCCAATTCTGCTGCCTTACAGTATTTTGTTGTTAATCCTCACCTGAGGATATTTCTTCCATTGCTTTCTTTAGAGAGCATGGAGAGAGAGAAATATGGAGAGAGACAGAGGGAGAACGAGAGAGATGTGAGAAATACACATCTATGGATTGCCTCACATACTTGCTGTGACCAGGGCCAGGAATTGAACCTGTAACCAAGGTACATGCCCTTAATCTAGAATCAAACCTGAGACCCCTTGGTGCTTGACCAAGCCATCCCTCTAACCATGAGCTACACTTGCCAGGGCTAAAATTAGCACTTTTAAATGACGGTGAGCCATGCCAGCACAGCCAAAGTTTCAAGAAGCCTGAGTGGGGGCGGTGAAGAATGAAGAAAGAACAGACAAAGAGAATAAGTTGGGTCTAGGTGGATCTTCTGGGCTTTGCTGAGGCCACAGAACAGATCCAGGCTGCAAGCTGATGGTTTATTTTACAGTTAGAGATAAATAAGGCAATTTACAATGTTCTTGTAAGTTTCACTTGTTTTGGCAGCACTTGCTGTACTTCCCATAGCCCATTAGCTACCCAGGAAAGATCTAGGGAGCAGTCACAAGGTCAAGTTAATTATCTTAGAGGACTGTACCCTCTAAGCTAGGACTTGTTTGTGACTTTACCAGCAGGTCAGTCTGAGGCTTATTCCTATAACCGCTTCCTACATCTCACCCATCTTTTGATTTTAAGCTACTAATAATGGCAGTAAAAATTAAACATTAAGAACAAAGTTCTGACTATTAAAGTATTAACAAAACAATGCCAATGCAAAACCCAATAACAGAACAATGCAAATGCAAAACCCAGACATGGCTATTAATAAAACAATGGCAAAGAAACACAACAATAATAGAGAACTCAAACTACAGTAACATTTTTCTACTAAACGAAAGTTTCTTTTGCTGATTTACTCAAGAGTCCTCCGACTTGGCTGTGCAAGAGTTTGCAGAAGACTGGCAGCTAACCAATGCTAGCATGGCCAGAAACATGATTGAGGGAGTAGCTTCCACATCTTGCTTTTCTATCATCTGCTGGGCCTCAGTTGTTAACTTCTTCAGCTGACACCATGTTGGCACCTCAGTCTTTTGTATAGTCTTTGTCATCTTTTTTTTTTCTGCATTGCTGTCATCGGGGCAACTCTCGCTCTTTTGAATGATGAGACATGGAGCTTCTCTGGGTTCATTGTGGTGGCATACATAATGCTCTGGTACCCAAATTGGCTGTGCTGCTCTTTCTGGAAAGATACAAACACAACCTCTTCCCCACATCATTACTGTATCTGGTCCAAATCATTGTCCAGTTTGTGCATCCTCCCATTGGGCTAGCCCCTCGGAGACTATTGTACAGGAAGCCTGATGCCTTTCAGTTTTTGTATGACCCTCTGCATTGCAATTCAAAAAATTTAAAGTATAAAAAACATGACTGAGTTTGTTTTGAGGTGACACATAACATTAGTCTCCCCCTTTCTGTTTTAGTAATTGCATTTTAAGTTTACAATTTGCTCTTTCCACTATTGCTTGACCTTGGGGTTGTAAGGGGGATACAGTTTTATGACAAATTTGATATTGCTGATAAAAATGTTGAAAAGCAGACCTAGTGTATGCAGGTCCATTGTCTGTCTTTAGCTCTAAGGGCAGACTTAATATACCACAAAGGCAGCTAGGCAATGATTATTATAGGTTTGACACTCACTCCCATTTGGGGAGTCACAAAGATAAAGCTAGAACAGGTATTTACATTAATATATACCCATCTATGCTTACCAAATTCTAGCATGTGGGTGAATCAAATTGCTTACAAAGACATTAGCTTTTCATTTAGCTGAAAATCTTGCTTTTCATTTAAAAATCTAATTAATTTAAGTAATTAAAATACATATCTTCATTTAAAAAGCAAAGCAAATTTAGTAGATGTTTATATCTGATTCACAAGCTGCAAATGTTACCCTGCCTCTAGCTTAATTAAGAATGCAGGTGGCTATGGGCTTTTTGTCATTTTAAATTCTGCTGTTGGATTATAAGAAATATTTAGCTACCTCATTTTGCCCTTCTTTAAGGCCAAAACCTTCAGAGCATTTAAAATATATTTATTAATTTTTGTTTAATAAGGCTTTCCATGCAATTTCAAGTATATTAGATCTGTTAAATTTTAAAAGATTTCCTTTAAGAAGAGAGAATACATTTCTTGTATTACTCTGGGCCCTTGGAGCTTTCCGAGAATCATCTCTGTTAAAGCCTTGAAAGTTTAACATGAAAAAAAAAACCAAACAAATATCTATATATGATTTAAATATTATAATACCTTTTATAATTATCTTAAGATATCAATTAGATTTTAAACTAGGTTTGCATAGAAAAACTTTGGTTGGGATCACAGAATTAATCCTCTTTTTAAATTAGACCAATAATAAGCAATTTATTTTGAATTCCTAATTATTAGAGAAAACACAACATTTTATTTTTTCACCAAAAATAAGTTCTTATACTTTAGGCATTTAATTACCACAACTATTAATTTTTTCCCAATTTAATTTGCACTTCGAACTTTTAAAGCTGGCAGGTCAAATATATTTCACATTTCCTAATTAATAACATTTTAAATTTCTAAAAAAAATACAAGACATAATTAATTAACAGCTTCAATTCTGTCCTCTAGGGTTTTTATGAGGCAAATTTAAAATTTAATTTTTATTTGACAATGGCTCTGGAAAAACAGGTTTGGTTTATTCAAATGTAAATTACCACATTTTTCAAAGATGTTTTTTGGCAGGAAACTAGATTACCTGTCTGCTGGGGGAAGGGCGTCCATCCCTTCCTCCATTAACAAAGGGTGTAGCCAGTTACCTGGGCTATTTGGATCTTTATAAATAAGACATTATTTATCTATATTTCAACATTTTTTTGAGATTCAAATCCAACTCTAATTATTTTAAGGCATTTACTTTGGATTAATTTTATAACAGAATTTACTGGTTTTCTTGAAGGCCTTAAAAGTTAACTTTTTAGGGCCAGCGGCATGGAGGGTCTATGGGCCGCCACAGGCGGGACGTCTCCCTGCACAACTTCAGCAGGAGGCTGTGGGAGCAGCTGGTGTACTTCCACGTCATGCGGCTGACTGACTCACTCTTCCAGTGGCTGGGGGCCACGCCGCACCTGCACAACC
The DNA here is from genome assembly GCA_027563665.1 of Antrozous pallidus. Lineage (NCBI taxonomy): Eukaryota > Metazoa > Chordata > Mammalia > Chiroptera > Vespertilionidae > Antrozous > Antrozous pallidus. Next base: position 77,876,009 of record CM050508.1, read on the forward strand.
TGCCGTCGCCATGTGCAGCCGCTACGATGCCATCCCTGTGTCCACCTCTCTCCTCGGAGACACTTCAGACACGACCTCCACTGGCCTTGCCCAGCGCTTAGCCAGGAAGACCAACAAGCAGGTGTTTGTCAGCTAACCTACAAAATACAGACAATAACTTCGCATTTCTTGTAGAAAACAGGATCAAGGAAGAAATGGAGGCTTTTCCAGAAAAGTTCTAGCTGAGGCGGAATTGAAAATTTCTAACTTATGTACAATGTACATTTAAATAAATGACTTGAATTCCAAAAAAACAAACAAACAACAACAAAAAAGTTAACTTTTTAACAAGATTCATTAACATTTTGAAAACTACTCTCTATTATGGAAATGTGAATCCTATTGCTGGAATTAGCTTGAATTTCTTTCGAGAAGACTTTTTCACCATTTTTCTTAGGGGGAAAAATAACAGTTCTGAGTTTTTCATTTTCTATAGCTTTTGCAGAGAGATTCCAGCTTAAGACAATCTAAATGTCCGAAATTGGACCATGTGTGTATTCTGTCTTACAGGTAGGTTCTCTCTCCATGAGCACAGAAATTCCAGACACATTTCTAAGTTTTTAAGACTTTTTCATGGCGAAAAAGGAAATTTTAACTTAGCATACTGAGAGAGTGGGTTTTCATATTGGGTCACCACTTCTTTCCCTTCCCCCACAACCTGCTTACTTTGGGGGAAGCATCAGCAATAGATCTGGCCAAATTTCTTTTCATGCTTAAAAGATAAAGACAGATCTTAATTTTTTTCTTACTTTTTCACTTTCCGAAGTAATAACTAACACCCTATTTGGCCAAGATTTTGCATTTCCCTGCCATGTTGCTTCACTTCCCTTCTGGAGCTGGCTCTAGGCAGCCCCTAATCAGGGACCACAGACTGAAAGTAGAGGCAGGCATTTCCTCTGGACCTTCAGCTATATAATGATCATGAAGTTGTTTTCCTACCTTCTCCCATGCCTCTATATTTACCTTTCCTTCTTCAGAAAACCATGGGCAGGTTTTACTCACAGAATCAAAAAAAATCAAAAAGCTGTTCATACCTAGCAGAATAGCCCCTTGCTTGGAGCATAGCCTTAAGCATGCATAGGCATACATTCTTTCCCTGTGATCCTGAATTTCCCATTTTTAACACCTAGTCTAGTACTATACCCCTGACTTACTGTGTTCGCATGCCTTGGGGCCTCCTTTCACCTGACAATTGAGGTTCCCTCACACTCAGGTCTGCATTGAGTGCCACTTGGGCCGAACTCAGCACGACACTGGGCATCACTTGTGCTGCACCAGCATAGCCAAAGGTTCAGGGAGCCTGAGCAGGGAGCAGTGAAGAATGAAGAAATGACAAACAAAGAGAATAAGCTGGGTCTAGACGGATCTTCTGGGCCTTGCTGAGGCCACAGAACAGATCCAGACTGCAAGCTGATGTTTTATTTTATATCAGAGGTAAACAAGGTAATTTACAATGTTCTTATACGTTTCACTTGTTTTGGCAGCACTTACTGTACCTCCCACAGCCCATTAGCTACCCAGGAAAGATCTAGGGAGCAGTCACAAGATCAAGCTTAATTACGCTTACAGCACTGTGCCCTCTAAACTGGGGCTTGTTTGCGACTTTGCCAGCAAGTCAGTCCCAGGATTAATCCTATAACCACTCCCTATATGATCTAATAAAAATATGTTCAAGAACTAAAGAATGGGGAGAGAAATGGAAGCTATAAGCATAAAAACATAATATTATAAAAATTCATTATGTAAAATGAAACTTAATTAAATGGGTTAATAGAAACTTTTTCAAAAATCAGCATACTTAATAACACAATAATAGAAATTATACTAAATGAAAAACATAGAGAAGAAAAGTACACCATAAAGTGAACAGAGCCTTAATGACCCCTATAGTAACATCAACAGGTCCAATATATGTGTAATCAAAATCCCCCCCCCAAAAAAGGAGCAAGAATGAAGAACTAATGCCAAAATTTTTCTAAAGTTGATAACAAGTATAAACCTATTAATTCAAAATTATTAGTAAACTCCAAACAGAACATGCACATGCATGCACACACACACACATACACAGACACACACACACACACACACACACACACAGACACACACACACACACACACAAAGTCATGTCATAATCACATTTTTGAAAACCAGTAATAAAGATTAAAATTATCTTGTAACACATTATACAGAAATTTGTCAACTGGGAATTCTAAATTCAACAAAGAAAAGAAAGAAAAGCCACTTAAAAATTAAAAGAATAATAAGATTCTTTCTGAAAAACAAAGCTCAGAGAATTTGTCCCAAATTGACCGGCACTAAATGAAATTATTTTTAAAAATCTAACTCTTAAGGAAAATAATGACAAATGAAAATCTGGATTTACACAAAGACAGCCTACATTCTTTGGCTCTTCCTTTCCTCCATCTCCAAATTCTTTCTCATCGTCATATCTCCTTTTTGTAAATTTGACTCTCTTGCCAACCTCTTAGAACTGTGGTCGGCAAACTGTGGCTCGCAAGCCACATGTGGCTTTTTGTCCCCTTAAATGTGGCTCTTCCACAAAATACCATGGCCTGGGTGAGTCTATTTTGAACAAGTGGCATTAGAAGAATTTAAGTTTAAAAAATTTGGCTCTCAAAAGAAATTTTAATGGTTGTACTGTTGATATTTGGCTCTGTTGACTAATGAGTTTACTGACCACTGTCTTAGAAGAAATTCCTTGTATTTATTTTATCTCCACCAGGATAATTTAAGATAATCTCTCCATCTCTAGAAATTTAACCTAAGTATATCTTCAAAATCCTGATTGTCCTGAAAGGCATCATATTTACAAATTCTGTGGATTAGGGCATACAAACATTATTTTGTCTACTATAAAGCGTAAAATATAAATTTATTTTAGTTTCTCATTAAGTCAAGCAATTATCTACCCTATGTTTCAGCAATCATACTCCTAAATATTTGCTCAAAATAAATAAAAGCATATGATTTTTTATAAACAGTTTTGTTCAAATCTATTTAATAAAAGAGTAATATGCAAATTGACTATCACTCCAACACACATGATGGCTGCCCCCATGTGGTCAAAGATCCCAACCCCATGTGGACACTAGATGGCTGTGAAAAGATGGCCAACAGGGGAGGGCAGTTGGGAGGGATCAGGCCTGAAAGGGAGGGCAGTTTGGAGTGATCAAGCCTGCAGGGGAGGACAGTTAGGGGTGACCAGGCTGGCGGAAGAGGGAAGTTAGGAGTAACCAGGCCTGCAGGGAAGGGCATTTGGGGGGAATCCAGCCTGCAGAGGAAAGGACTTGGGGGGGACCAGGCCTGTAAGGAAGGGTAGTTAGGGATGACCAGGCCTGCAGGGGAGAGCAGTTAGGGATGACCAGGCCCATAAGGGAGGGCAGTTAGGGGCAAACTGGCTGACAGGGGAGCAGTTAGGCATCAATCAGGCTGGCAGGAGAGTGGTTAGTGAGTGATCAGTCTGGCAGGCAGAAGGGGTTAGAGGCAATCAGGAAAGCAGGCAGGCAAGCAGTAGGGAGCCAGCAGTGCTGGATTGTGAGAGGGATGTCCAACTGCCCCTTTAGGCCTGATCCCACAAGAATCAAGCCTAAACAGGCAGCTGGACATCCCTCAAGGGATCCCAGATTGGAGGGGGTACAGGCTGGGCTGAAGGACACCCCCAATCCCATGCAGGAATTCTGTGCAATGGGCTTCTGGTATGTTAATAAAATACTTATTTATGATAGGCCCACACTGGAAAAAGCATAAATGTTCATCAATAGGTGAGTGAAAAGTAAATTGGTCTAAATTCATAATAAAACACACTACTCAAAAATACAGTAGAATGCAGTATTATTATAAAACTAGTAGCCTTGTGCATGAATGCGTGCACCAGTAACTCTCTGCTACCCTCCTGTAGCTCTCCACCTGCTGTCCCTCCCTCTTGTAGCTCCTTCACCCCTCATAGCTTGCTGCCCTTCTCCCTTCTGTAGCTCTCTGCTACACACTTATAGTTTTCTGCCCCACCCTCCTGCAGATCCGTGATCTGGTCATTACGTGGTCACTCATTACACCTCATGGTGTAACAAATAATTAGCCTATTCCTCTCTTATTATATAGAACTAGTGGCCCAGTGCATGAAATTCATGCACAGGGGATGGGGGATGTCCGTCAGCCCAGCCTGCACCCTCTCCAATCTGAGACCCCTCAGGGGATGTCCAACTGCCAGTTTAGACCCAATCCCACAGTGATCGGGTCTAAACCGGTAGTCAGACATCCCTCTCACAATCCATGACTGCTGGCTCCTAACTGCTTATCTGCCTGCCTGCCTGATTACCCCTAACCACTCTGCCTGCTGTCTTTCTCTCTCCCAACTGCCCCTCCTGCCAGCCTACTCATCTCCCCCTGCCTCCTTGCTGGCCTGCTTGCACCCAATTGATACTACCTGACAGCCTGCCTCACCCCCAATGCCCCCACCCACTGGCCTGATCACCCACAACTGCCCTTCCCTCTTGGCCCCCTAACTGCCTCTACTTCAGTCCCGCCACCAGGTTTTGCCCAGAAGAACATCCAGAAGGTCTTCTGGATGGTCTCTCAGTCTAATTAGCATATTACCCTTTTATTATTATAGATAGAGGCCTGGTGCATTGATGGGGGCTGGCTGGTTTTACCTGAAGGTGTCCTGGATCAGGGTGGGGGTTTCTTTGGGGTGTGGGGCAGCCTCAGCAAGGGGCCTGTTGTGGTTTTCAGGTTGGCCATGCTCACATTGGGATGGGGGTACCCACTGGGGACAGTGTCAGCCTGAGCAAGGCGCTGGGACAGTTTGTAGGCCAGCCACGACCCCATGAAATAAGGGTCCCTTCTGGGTGTGTGTGGCCATTCTGCAAACAGCCATCAGCCCCTCACCTAGGCTGGCCAGGCACCCTTGTGGGGACCCTCACCCCATGGGAGTTTGACTAGCCTGGGTTAGGGGTTGATGGCTGTTTGCAGGCTGGCCACACCCCCTTCAGGGTGGGGATCCCCGCTGGTGTGCCTGTCCAGCCTGGGTTAGGGGCTGATGACTATTTGCAAGCTGGCCACATCCCCCAGTGTAGATCCTCAACTCATGGTGACGTGGGCAGCCTGGGTGAAGGGCTGAGAGCCTTTTGCAGGCCCCTCCTTTGGTGGCCAACCCAGGTGACCCAAGCCTCCTGTGCACTCAGTCCAGCTCCATGGTCACCGCCCATAGGCCACTCCTTCAGTGGCTGGCCAGGGTGGGCAGGAGGCTTGGCTTTCTCCATCACCAGGGGTGACCCAAGCCTTCTGCTTGCTCCTGCCTGCTGCCATCTGTGTCCTGCTAATTTGCTATTCCCTCCTGATTGGCGGGGGGCATTGCAGAATGACAGTCAATTACCATATTTTTTTCTTATTAGTATAGATGGGTATGTCTTTAAATACAAAATACAAATATTATGCTGAGTGAGAGAAGCCTTACATGGAAGAACACCTCATGGATGATTCCATTGGCATATGTTTCTGAAGTGGAAAATGAATGCACTGTGGTAGAAATGAAAGCAGTGGTTGCCTTGGAATGAGAGAAATGAAGAAGGAGGAGGAGTTCAGCTGAAAGGGGGCACATGGGAACTTTTGAGGTTATGGAAATGTTCTGTATCTTGATGAGCATGATGGTTATATAGGTATTTACATTTGTCAAAGCTCATCAACCTATAAACTTAAAATTGTTACAATCCATTGCATGAAAATTAAAATAAGATAAACTCTTTCCCACCTGCAGGCTTAGAGTTCTCAAGAGAAAATATACTTTAATGGAGTTCAATGAAAGAGGAAAAATAAGTTAACAAAAATTTTGAACCATTCTATAGTTTTTTTCAATACCAATCAGGTCATAAAAGAATGTGATTATGGTAAAAGGAACCAAATAAAGAGACCAAGGATATTGCAGACATACTAAAATTTTAATTTATATCTGTTTTTATGTGCCAGACTATTAATTTTTAACTTGTTTGGAGGTTTGGGAGTTCTTGAGGAGGGATGCTGTGCCTCTCGGCCAGCTGCCTGAGAATGCCTGGTTGGTGTTTGTCATGCCCCCTTGAGGAGAGAGAAAAGGATTTTCTGGCTCCAAGGCTGAGACAGCACAGCACAGGCAAGCCTTCAGCCAGTTCTATTTGGAGCCCCTACCCACACTCAGGTCCTCTTATGAGGTCCTCATGAGTCTAGAAGTATTTTTACAAATGGAAACTGAATTTCCTTCTGACCACCAACTCATGCTTTCTTTCCTATATTAGAAAATTGTTTTATACCAAATCAAATTTTACCTCTTATTATTTCTAAATTTTTTTCAAGACCAATTTTTAAAAATTCTTCATTATTGAAAGTTTTACAATAATAAAGGTGGGTTCTGGCTGATTTGCCATGAAGGGTGTCCTGTATCAGAGTGGGGGTTCCCTAGGGGCATGGGACAGCCTGGGTAAGAGGCCTGTGGTGGTTTGCAGGTTGGCCATGCCCCTCCGCAACCCAAGCAGAGGCTCTGGTATCTGGGATTTTTTTTATCTTCTATAATTGAAACTTTGTAGGCTTGTACAGAGCCAAGTCTCCTGCTTGCTCCGTGGCTGCAGCCATTTTTGTTGTAATTTATTTATTTTCTATAATTGAAACTTGATAGCCTTAAGTGGAGGTCAAGGCAGGCCAGGGAAGGCAGAAAGCTTGGCTTCCTCCATTACTGGGGAAACTCAAGCCTCCTGCTCTCTCTGTGGCTGCAGCCATATTGGTTATATTAATTTGCATACTCACTCCTGATTGGCTGGTGGGTGTAGCTTGTGGGTGTGGCAGAGGTACAGTCATTTTGCATATCACTTTTTTTTAGATAGGATGCATGCATACAAGTTCTTTTTTTTCCCTATTCTTCTATTTTTTTATTGATTTTTTGCAGTATAATAGTAGTACATGTTTTCCTTCCTCCTCCCCCTTATCCTCCCCCCAGCCTCCCCCACCCCCCAGCACATATCCCCAGCTTCCCCCCGTCCCCGCCCCAGTGTCTTTCATTCATTGGTTATGTTCATATGCATGCATACAAGTCCTTCAGTTGATCTCCCGCCGCATCTGCCTCCCATCCAAACAAGCCTCCCTCTGTAGCTTGACAGCCTGTTCAAGGCCATCCTGCCTCTATATCAATCACTCTCCCCTGTTTCTTTTCTTCAAAAATATCTTGCCTCTGCATACTAGAAATAAATGTATAAGAACAAAAAAAGTTTGAGTGTCAATTTCAATGTCCAACTGTTCTGAGTCCCAGTTTCAACTTCAAATAATTCTTTATATGTACATGTCAGCAATGGTATCCAGATGGTGGACACATCGTGGCAATGCAAGATCCATCCTCTCTGGTTTGGTCCTGGGCTGCCTGCAGCCATGCACAGCTGCTGACTGCTAGCATGGCAAGGTGTCGTCAGTGTCCCCCATCTCTGGACCATCCTCGTGACTGGAACAGATTCATCAGTTCCTCAGAGTCGCAGGAACCCACAAGGTCTTGGAGTTGTTCTCTGAAAACACACAAACACATTCTCGACCAAAAGTTAACAAAGGGATCCTCTATGCAAAATAGACTTGGGATTCTTTTTAATTTTTGCCTAAATGATTTTCCTTTGGCTTATTTTGACACCATGTGTGTTTTTTCATGGGTGTCCTGCAATTGTTTTTACAAATGGAATTTACTTTACTGGAGTAAGAATTTTCTAGATATATTTTACTTATTCTATATTTTTTTCCCTTACATGATATTACCCCTCTGTCCCCTCCACTTTTTTGATTAATGGGGAATTTTGGAAATTTTATATTGCAGTCTTGGTAATTTTAAATTTTAATTTTTGCACACAAATATGACTGCTTTAGGTTCTTTGGATGTTAGGCAATTTTACAGTGAGATGAACTACTAATAGATTTTTTAGTTAATGTTTTAGGAAAAGCTTTTTGTCCAGTACACTATAATTTTCTTGAGTATTCACATATTTCACTTGGCCAATTTAAATTAACCTGAAAACTTGATTACTATTTTCCTGCCAATTTTAATACTCAAGCAGAAATCATAGTTTACCCTGTAAATACTAGTGGAAAGGAATATTTGCAATTTTGAGTAGGTCCTGAGCATTCCTGGTAATAGACTGAATTTAGATATAGAGCAGCTATTGCTGGCCAAGTCTCTGTCTGCCACCTGGGTCCCCGTATGAGTTGTGTGTGGGAGGCGAAGCAGTCGTGGGGGTAGGAGACCTCCCTCAGGAGGGGTTAGAATTCAAACCCCTGCAAGGTTTGTGGATGAGGGTCTGTGCCCCACCTTTGTTGACCTTTGAGTTCTCTCCTGTTGGCCCCTCTTTGACTGTGCCTGTCTTAGGTTGTTCCTTCCCTGAGGAATCTTACCCGTCTCTGGCTAACCAGCCATCCTCCGGGGCCAAACAGGGTGATGTGAGGTTCAGTTCTGTCTCCTTTGTAGTCTATGGCCCCTGGGGCCTCCACGTCCAGTACCTGCCTTGGGGTCCCCTCTCCTGCTGGCGGGGTCCTGGTACTGATCACATATCTCGGGGGACCCAGGTTTCTTCTCCAGAGAGGGCCCAGCTCACACCATTGGTCGAGATACAGATCCATGGTGCCAGCTGCCCAGAGGCTTCAGCCACAGCTGGAACTGAAAACTCAGGCATCAGCTGTGTGTATTTGGATAGTAACAAGAAGTTCCCTCTTGGCAGAAAGGGCAAGAAGGGCCAATATAGAATGCTCGGATGCCTTCCCAGTGCCTTAGTTCCTTCTGAAAGCGATTAATTTCTTTCCTATCCTTTTTTAAGTTGCTGCCCAACATTCAAAGAATTCGTTTGTAAGTTTATTTGGGATAATTGTATAATATGCTGTTGTCAAATATCAAATATTATAATGACATTGTAGAATAATATCATGTAAGGGTATTATGGTGTCACGGGAGGTTAAGCAGGGCCTAGCCTAAGGACTGGTCTCCATAGGATATGACAAGCTCTAGGCCATGTCAATTCAATGTCAGACTAGCTGCCATTTTTTTATAACTTTATATAAACTTTTTCAGGGATGTAAAAACACAAATCACTTACCTCAGTTCAAGAGTTCAAGTATATTGACTTTTCCACTTACTCCCACCACCTGCCACTTACCCTGAGGTTTGACATTCTGATGGACTTTTCTCAGTCTCTGGATCTATTCTTGTTCATCAGTCTATGTCATTGATTATATTCCTCAAATGAGTGAGATCATGTGATATTTGTCTTTCTCTGCCTGGCTAATTTCACTTAGCATAATGCTCTCCAAATCCATCCATGTTGTTACAAATGGTAGGAGCTCCTTCTCTTTTTCCGCGGGGTGGTATTCCATTGTGTAAATGTACCATAGTTTTTTAATCCACTCATCTGCTGATGGGCATTTCGGCTGTTTCCAAATCTTAGCTATGGTAAATTGTGCTGCTATGAACATAGGGGTACATATATCCTTTCTAATTCGCCTTTCTATTTTCTTGGGGTATATTCCTAGAAGTGGGATCACTGGGTCGAATGGGAGCTCCATTTTTAGTTTTTTGAGGAAACTCCACACTGTTCTCCACAGTGGCTGTACTAGTCTACAATCCCACCAGCAGTGCAGGAGAGTTCCTTTTTCTCCGCATCCTCACAAGCACTTGTCATTTGTTGATTTGTTGATGTAAGAAATTCTGATAGGTGTGAGATGGTACTGCATAGTCGTTTTGATTTGCATCTCTCGGATAATTAGTGACTTTGAGCAAGTTTTCATATGACTCTGGGCCTTCCTTTTCCCTTCTTTCGTGAAGATTCTATTTAGGTCTGTTGCCCATTTTTTTATTGGATCATTTGTCCTCCTTTTACTGAGTTGGGTGAGTTGCCTGTAGATGCTTGAGATTAAACCTTTATCACTAATAACATTTGCAAATATGTTCTCCCATACAGGGGGTTTTCTTGTTGTTTTGTTGATGGTTTCTTTGGCTGTGCAAAAGCTTTTTATTTTGATGTAGTCCCATTTGTTTATTTTCTCTTTAGCTTCCATTGCCCTCGGAGCAGTATCATCAAAGAAGTTCTTTTGGCATATATCTGAGATTTTTCTTCCTGTAGATTCCTCTAATATTTTTATGGTTTCCTGTCTTACGTTTAAGTCCTGTATCCATTTTGAGTTTATTTTTGTGTATGGTGTAAGTTGGTGCTCTAGTTTCATTTTTTTGCATGTATCTGTCCAATTTTCCTAACACCATTTATTGAAGAGACTATCTTGACTCCATTTTATGTTCATGCCTCCTTTGTCAAATATTAATTGAGCATAGTGGATTGGGTTGATATCCGGATTCTCTATTCTATTCCATTGATCTATATGTCTGTTCTTGTGCCAGTACCAAGCTGTTTTAAGAACAGTAGACTTGTAATACAGCTTGAAATCTGGTACGGAAATCCCATCGACTTTGTGCTTCTTTCTCAGGATTGCTGTGGCAATTCGGGGCCTTTTTTGGTTTCAGATGAATTTTTGGAGAGTTCTTTCTAGGTCTGTGAAATATGCCATTGGTATTTTAATGGGGAGTGCATTAAATTTATAGATTGCTTTGGGTAGTATGGACATTTTAATTATGTTGATTCTCCCTATCCATGAACATGGAATGTTCTTCCACCTGTTTACATCTTCGTCTATCTCTTTTTTCAGTGTCCTGTAGTTTTCCCCGAATAGATCTTTTACCTCCTTAGTTAAGTTTATTCCTAGATATCTTAATTTTTTTGGTGTGATGGTAAATGGGATTGCTTTTTTAATCTCTCTTTCTGTAAGTTCACTATTAGTGTATAGAAATGCCATAGATTTCTTGGCATTAATTTTGTAGCCTGCTACATTGCTGAACTCATTTATTAAGTCTACTAACGTTTTTATGGAGTCTTTCGGGTTTTTTATGTACAATATCATGTCATCTGCAAATAAGGATTGCTTGACTTCTTCTTTTCCAATTTGGATGCCTTTTATTTCTTCTTCTTTTCTAATTGCAACGGCTAATACTTCCAGTACTACGTTGAACAGGAGTGGTGAAAGTGGGCAACCCTGTCTTGTTCCTGTTCTTAGGGGAAATGGTTGTAGTTTTTGTCCATTGAGTATGATGTATGCTGTGGGTTTATCATATATGGCTTTTATTATGTTGAGGTATGATCCTTCTATTCCTACCTTATTGAGAGTTTTTATTAAGAAAGGATGTTGGATTTTGTCAAATGCTTTTTCTGCATCAATTGATATGACTATGTGATTTTTATCTCTCAATTTGTTTATGTGATGTATCACATTTATTGATTTGCGGATATTGTACCATCCTTGCACTCCTGGGATAAATCCTACTTGGTCATGGTGTATGATCTTTCTGATGTACTGCTGGATCCGATTTTCTAGAATTTTATTGAGGATTTTGGCATCTATATTCATGAGGGATATTGGCCTGTAATTCTCTTTCATTGTGTCATCTTTATCTGGTTTTGGTATTAGGGTGATGCTGGCTTCATAGAAGGAGTTTGGAAGTGTTCCATCCTCTTGAATTTTCTGGAATAGTCTGAGGAGTATAGGTTTTTGTTCTTCCTTGAATGTTTGGTAAAACTCTCCTGTGAAGCCGTCTGGCCCTGGGCTTTTGTTTGCTGGAAGCTTTATGATGACTGCTTCATTTTCTTCCACAGTTATTCGTCTATTGAGTTGTTTAGATTCTTCTTGATTGAGTTTTGGGAGGTTATATTTTTCTAGAAACATATCCATTTCCTCCAGGTTGTCCAGTTTGTTGGAGTAGAGTTGTTCATAGTATTTTTTAACAATTCTTTGTATTTCAATGGGGTCTGTTGTTATTTCACCTCTTTCATTTCTGATTTTATTTATTAGGGTCCTCTCTCTTTGCTTCTTGGTGAGTCTGGCTAGAGGTTCATCAATCTTGTTTATCCTTTCAAAGAACCAGCTCTTGGTTTTGTTGATCTTCTGTATTGTTTCTTTGGTCTCTATGTCATTTATTTCTGCTCTGATCTTTACTATTTCCTTCCTTCTGCTTACACTGGGCTTTTCTTGTTGCTTTCTTTCTAACTCTTTGAGTTGTTGGGTTAGATAATTTATTGCCGCTGTTCCTAGTTTTTTGCAGTAGGATTGTAGAGCTATGAACTTCCCTCTCAGAACTGCTTTCACTGTGTCCCATAGATTTTGGATTGTTGTGCTATCATTGTCATTTGTTTCCATGATGTTTTCTATCCCTTCCTTAATCTCTCTAGTAACCCAGTCATAGTTTAATAGCATGCTGTTTAGTCTCCATGTGTTCGATTTCTTTGGATTGTTTCTATTGTAGTTGATTTCCAGCTTTATGCCACTGTGATCTGAGAATATACTTGATATGATTTCTATCTTCTTGAATTTGGAGAGACTTTGCCTATGACCCAACACATGGTCTATCTTTGAAAATGACCCATGGGCACTTGCAAAGAATGTATATTCTGTGGCTTTGGGGTGAAATGATCTGAAGATGTCAATTAAGTCCATCTGGTCCAGTGAGTCATTGAGGATTGATGTTTCTTTACTGATTTTTTGTTTAGAGGATCTGTCCAATGGTGATAATGGGGTATTAAAGTCTCCTACTATGATTGTATTGCTGTCTATCTCTCCCTTGATGTCCTCTAGGAGTTTTTGTATATATTTGGGTGTTCCTGTATTGGGTGCGTATATGTTTACCAGAGTTATTTCTTCTTATTGAATTGCTCCCTTTAGTATTATGAAGTGGCTTTCTTTATCTCTTGTTATGTCCTTCACTTTGCGATCTAATTTGTCAGATATAAGTATGGCTACCCCAGCTTTTTTTTCATTTCCATTCGCCTGAATAACTTTTTTCCAAACTTTCATCCTCAGTCTGTGTACGTCTTTTTTTCGGAGGTGGGTTTCTTGTAGACAGCAGATACATGGGTTTTGTTTTCTTATCCAGTCTATTACCCTATGTCTTTTGATTGGAGCATTTAAACCGTTTACATTTAAAGTTATTATTGATAGGTGCTTATATGTTGCCATTTTTTTTCTTTACCCCTGTGTTCCTTCTTCGCTTCCTATTTCTTTTTACAGCAGATCCTTTAGCATTTCTTGCATTGCTGGTTTGGTGGTGACGAATTCCCTTAGTCCTTTTTTATCTGTGAAGCTCCTGATTCGACCTTCAATTTTGATTGAGAGCCTTGCTGGGTATAGTATTCTAGGATTCAGACCCATCCTTTGCATGACTTTGTAAATTTCATTCCACTGCCTTCTGGCCTGATAGGTTTCTGTTGAGAGATCACTTGTTAGTCTGATGGGGGTTCCTTTGTAGGTGACCTTCTTTCTCTCTCTGGCAGCTTTTAAGATTCTTACTTTGTCATTGGTGTTTGCCAATTTAATTATAATGTGCCTTGGCGTAGGTCTTTTGGGGTTTATTTTGCTTGGGACTCTGTGAGCTTCTTGAATTTGTGTGGGTTTTACTTTTCCTATACCAGGAAAGTTTTCTGTCATTATTTCTTCCAACAGGTTTTCTATTCCTTGCTCAGTTTCCAGTCCTTCTGGAAGCCCAATTATACGGATGTTGTTTTGTTTCATGTTGTCCCAAAGTTCTCTTAGGCTCTCCTCCTGCTTTTTAATTTTTTTTCTAGAAGCTGTCTACTTGGTTATTTTTTCCTACCTGGTCTTCTAGCTCACTGATGCGATCCTCTGCTTCTTCTAGTCTACTCTTAATACTTTCTATTGAGTTCTTTACTTCAGCAATGTCACTTTTCATTTCTTCTTGGCTCCTCTTCATTTCTTCTTGGCTCCTCTTCATTTCTTCATGGCTCTTCTTCATTTCTTCCTGGGTCTTCCTCATTTCCTCTTGGTTCTTATTCATATTATCAAATTTGTCTTCCATTCTTTTCAGCCACCTTATGACCATTTCTCTGAATTCTTTCTCTGACAGGTTGTTAACTTCCATTTCGTTTACCTCCTTTTCTGGCGAGCCTTGCTTTTCTTTCATATGTGGGCTATTTCTTTGTCTTCCCATGGTCTCTCTTCTCTGTGTATGTGGTTATGTAGTTCTCACTCTCCTGCGTCGATTTAAAGGCACAAAATACAACACAACCAGGTGCAACGCACCAGGCACTGAACCGGAATGTAGTCAAAGTAATTGTAATTCCAAATAAAGGTGACCGCCAGAGAAAGGCAAATTCAGCGATAGGTAGGAAAAAAAAGAGAACCTCCCCCAGACCCACACAGACACTCACACACCCACACTCACACAAAAAGAAAGAGACCCCACACACACATACACTCACAAAAAAGAAAGACAAGAATGCCAAAATGATAATGGGAAAAGGGGGAGACGAAAAAAAAGAAATAAAAGGAGTAAATTATAAATGTGGGGTGAAAACTCCTATAGGACAGCCCCTAATCCGAACCAAAACCTGCAACAAGTACTTGCAGATTGATACAAATTATATACAACTACTAATATCAAGAGAGGTGAGGGAACACAGAAGCAAAAATCTATCTCAAAAACAATGCAGATGAGGACAACAAAACAAGAAACAACACCAAAAATAAAAAGAACCCCCCCTACAAGACAAGCCAAAATAACAGAATAAGCAAATCAATCTCATAAACCTGCTTACAAAATCAATATAATCAACAGTCAAGTAAACAACAACAACAGGACAGGGATAAAAACACTTTAAGATAGTGAAGTCAGAGAAGCTAGAGGTATATATGCACTTGGATTAGGTGGTTAGAGATTAGATATATCAGTGGGGTGAAATTTTAACAGGGGGTAAGGGGAAAGAATTAGGTAAATCTAAAGCCAGAAAAGTGTAAGGGAAACAAGGCACTAAATAGGGAAAGGTTAGCCAGAGAGTGGTGGTATAAAGGTGAAGTTGAGGTAGAGTAAAAGATACTAAAGTGTAGATGAAAATAGACTGTATTCCCAAGGTCGAAGAGAAAATATAATCAATTCCCTGTCACATAAGAGTCAATCTGTGATTTGGCCCCTGGGTGGCAGTGTTTCTAGATTGACTTCTGGGTCTATTGGTCCTCTCTATCCCGAACTAAACAATACTGCCTCTCTAATGGTGACTGCTGTTTTAGCAGCCAGAACCCTCCCAAAATCTTCCGGGTTTCCCTCCTCTGTCTGGTCCAAACTGATTGCGCTCCAGGGAATAACTCTGCCACCAGCTCCAAGGGCCCTCTCCCATGTTTACCAGCTTCAACAGCCACAGATTTTATTTCAGGTGCAGATCTCCAGGTTTTGAGTTCCAAGGTGCAGATCTCCCAGACTGCCAGCCCCCTCAGTTTCGCGCCCAAAGTACCCCCAGGGAAATCTGACCTTTCTGTGCTGGAGTTTAGAGCTCCCTGGGCTCTGCTTGCCTCCGCGCCAACTGGGCGCCGGTGCTCCGGGAGCCTCAGCGGTCCAGCGGTACCGGTACCGTAGCTGTATATTTTCAGGCCCTTCCCCTTCAAGATGTTGTGGTCTGCCTCCGCGCCTCCTCGCGCAGTTGGCTCAGGGAGAGAACCCTGCAGTACTGGGGCCGCTCAGGCTGGGGAGGCCAGCCCAGCAGTCCTCTATCTTCTCCTGGAACACAGCTGTCCCCCTAGTCGCCGACAAATGCTCCTTGCGCGCCTTTCAGCTGCTCCCTCCCTCTGCCCTGTGAGCAGATTCAGATTGAATCCCTCCGTTCCGCCGCCATTTTCTCCCCTCCATACAAGTTCTTTGGTTGATCTCCTATCCCCACTCCCAACCCTCCCTCTGAGGTCTGATGATCTATTTGATGCTTCTATGTCTCTGGATATATTTTTGGTCATCAATATATGTTCATTATATTCTACAAATTGGTGAGAGCATGTGATACTTATCTTTCTTGGACTGACTTATTTCACTTAGCATAATACTCTCCAGGTCTACCCATGGTTTTGCAATTGATAAGAATTCTTTCCTTTTTATAGCAGCATAGTATTCCATTGGGTATATGTATCACAGTTTTTTATCCACTAATCTGCTGATGGGCATTTAGGCTTTCCAAATATTAATATATATATATATATATATATATATATATATATATATATATATATATAATTTTTTTACAGAGAAGAAGGGAGAGGGACAGAGAGTTAGAAACATCGATGAGAGAAAAACATCAATCAGTTGCCTACAAACTCCCTACTGGACATGTGCCTGCAACCAAGGTACATGACCTTGAACAGAATCAAACTTGGGACCCTTGAGTCCACAGGCTGACACTCTATCCACTGAGCCAAACCAGTTAGGGTTGGCTTTCCAAATCTTAACTATTGTAAATTGTGCTGCTATGAACATTAGGGGTACATCTATCCTTTCTTATAACCTTGCTGTATTTTCCCAGGTTGCCAGTGTCTCTACTTTGCCTGAACCCCATATTTAGATAATTTAATGATGCTTTCACTGGCATCTTAGAAATGTTCTCAATATTCTATCCAAGGACAATGGTAGTCTACATACTCAGAGGAGTCATAGTATATATTATTTTGCCCCCAAGCTAATAAGCTTAACTGATATTTTATGATTTAGATCTCATACAACACTCTTTCTACCTTCCAGATTAATATTTTCTGATTTTCTAATAAACAGGTGAAACATTTTTTACCTTTTCATTTGTAGACTTCCTTTAACCACTTAATTTAAATTTTAGAGCGATTAATAAGCCAATGACCTTATCTATATTAATAAAAAGACTTGTGGCTATAACACCATAATGCTGTAATGACCAAAGGCTGGCACTAGTGGGTGGAGTTGTGAACGCAGCAAGGCATGTGCTGGTGGGCAGGGTCATGTGATTTTGTGCAATAGGCTTCTAGTTTCTATATTGACATATCAAGCTAATTTGACATGGGTTTTCTCAAATTTTTGTTGTTCTGACAACAAAAAGGAAAAAAGTGCTTAATTGTTAGGATCCTTAATCTTTCCAATGTCTCAATGCTGCTTCTTACCTACATTAACTATTGACTAAGCATTTTGTTTTATTTATGTATGTATCATTTTTAATTTATCTTTATTTTTGAAAATATTACAGATGTCTCATTTTGTCCTTCATTGACCTCCTTCACCCATCACTGCCTCTGCACTATTGTTTGTGCCAATGGGTTATGCATATATGCATGTAAATTATTTGGTTAAACTCTTCCCTTATCCTTTCCTTCTGATGTTCATCAGTTACAGAATATTTTTGTGTTCACATTATAAAAGAATACATTTTATTATAGAAAATTTATAAGTTAAAAAATTAAAAGTGATTGATTTTTTATGGTAAAATATTTTAATAGCTTTATTGTTCAGTTCATTACTTACATTTTTCCCCAATAGCTCCCCGCCACCCAGTACCCATCCCACTCTACGCCCTCACATCCCCCCACCCTCTGTCCTCTCCCATAGTTGCATGACCTTTGTCCAGTCTCTTGCTGTACTTCCTGCACCCTTTTTCTCACCGAGCATTATCAGTCCATTCCCTCTCCATGTCCATGATTCAGTTCTATTCCTCATTTTATCCTGATCATCTGGTTGTTAATTCACTTGATTTTTAGATTTATTTGTTGAGAGATGGGTACCTGTTGTTCATAATGTACATTTTTACCTGTTTCTTCTTCCTCTTCTCAAACAATACCTTTCAGTATTTCATATAGTGTTGGTTTGGCGGTGATGAACTCCTTTAGCTTTTTTCTTATCTGTGAAGCACTTTATCTGACCTTCAATTCTGAATGACAGCTTTACTGGATAGAGCAATCTTGGTTGTAGATTCTTGCTGTTCATCACTTTGAATATTTCTTGCCACTCCCGTCTGGCCTGCATCGTTTCTGTTGAGAAATCAGCTGACAATCGTATGGGTGCTCCCTTATAGGTAACTAACTGTTTTTCTCTTGCTGATTTTAATATTCTCTCTTTATCTTTTGCTCTTGGCATCTTAATTATGATGTGCCTTGGTGTGGTCCTCTTTAGATTCCTATATTTTGGGGTTCTGTGCACTTCTTGGGTTTTCAAGTCAATTTCTTTCACCAGGTGGGGGAAGTTTTCAGTCACTATTTCTTCTAGTAGGTTTTCATTATCTTGCTCTCTCTCTTTTTCTGGCATCCCTATAATTCTGATGTTGGTATGCTTGAGGTTGTCCCAGAGGCCCCTTATACTATCTTCAATTTTTTGGACTCTTTTGGCTTTCTGCTTTTCCAGCTGAGTGGATTTTACATTTTTGTATTTCAAATCTTTGACTTGGTTTTTGCGGTCGTCTGGACTGCTTTTAGGTCTTTGTATAATAATATTTTTTGTTTCAGTCAGTATATGCTTAATTTCTAGTTGGTCTTTTTTCATATCCTTGTAGGCGTTGTTCATTTCTTTGTAGGTGTTATTTATTTCGGCATAGTTCTCATTAATTTTATCCGCCTTATCTAGTAGTCTCTTCATAAACCTAATTACTGTGGTTTTAAACTCTGTCTAATCGTCTTTTTTCCTCCATTTCTTTCACAGCTGAGTTCTTTCCTTTTCTCTGCATTGTTGTTGCTTTCCTGAGTTGGTCCCTTAGCGGTGTGTGATAGGTATCCTCTAAGGAACCAGTGGCTCAGCTTCCTTTGCAGAATGCAGCGTCAGCCCTAGGTCTGACCTACTTGGCGCACAGCTTGTGTCTAATGTGCGCGCAGCGTCAGCCTTAGGTCTGCCCTGCTTGGCGCGTAGCTTGCGTCTAATGGGCGCGCAGTGTCTGCCTTAGGTCCGCCCTACTTGGCACACAGCTTGCGTCTAATGGGCACGCTCCATCGGGCTTAGGTCCGCCCTTCCTGGCTCCCCCCTGTTTCAGGTCTATGGGGCTCGTGGAGTCAGCTTATCTGTGCGGCTCACGGGTCTCGGTGTTGGGTAGCTATATAAATCCATCGCTGGTCTCCCCGTTGCCAGACAACTCTGCCTCTCCCTAAATGAATCTGCACAGTCAAAGACTCACTCAGGGGTGTAAAACAAAGCAGTATAGTAGCCTCCGAGCAAGTGAGTTGCGCGTTCTCTGCCCGCGTTCTCTGCCCGGTTGCGCACTCCAATTTACTCGTGCACTCTCCCCAAACACACAGTCCTCAGCCGCGCCCGGGATCCTCCTTTCCCCGACCTGGGAGCTCGCCTGGAACTGGGGGGTTGGTGCTGTGGGAGACCTCCGCCCTCCTCGCTGGAGAAAACCAGCCGGGCCCGCTGTCTGCCGCCCGTCCCTCACCGCTCTCTCGTGCTCCGAGCCTCAAAGCTGCACACTGCTGCTCCCAAGTCACCGCCTTTACTCTCATGTGCGGAATTTCCCCTCAGCCAGCTCTCCGGCAATTTTGGACGCTGTTTGTTTCGTTGCTAAGTTATAGTTTCAGAATTGTTGCGTGGACAGCTAGATAGGTGCTCACCTATGCCGCCATCTTAGTTCCACCTCAGTGATTGATTTTTAATACAACATAAATTATTGAATAACTACTAGGTGTATTTTTCTACTTGATAAGGTATATAGCAGACATGTAATCAGCTGACTCTGAAGGGACTTGCCTTTTTGCCTTTTGTTCCCTTTCTGTTACTAGTCATTTGTCTTTTTATTTTTATTTTATTAGGTTGATTAGAAGTTTGTTGATTTATTTATCTTGTTAAAGAAGCAATTTTTGGTTTAATCAATTTTATCTCTTAACTTTTGTTTTCAATTTCATTGATTTCTTCTCTAATTTTTATTGTTTCTTTTATTCTGCTTACCTTGGATTTAATTTGCTTTTCTTTTTACAGTTTCCCAAGGTGGTAATTTAGATTATTGATTTTAGATCTTTCTTAGTTTCAGTGTATGCATTTAATAAAAATATATTCAGCATAAATTTCTTTCTAAGCACTGCTTTTATTGCATCCCACAAAGTTAAAATTGTGTTGTCATTTTTATTTAATTCAAAATATATCAAAATTTCTCTTATAACTTCTTTGTTCATACTATATGGGGATGTGTCATTTAACCTCAAAATATATGTGGTTGTTTCTGTCTTTCTTTCTGTTATTGATTTTTAGTTTAATTCCATTGTGGTCTGAGAACATATTTTTATGATTTTTATTGTTTAAATTTATTTGATATTTTTATGGCCAAGAATGTGATCTATCTTGATAAGTGTTCCAGATAAGCTCGAGAAGAATATATATTTTGCTGTTATTTTACGAAGTATTCTATAAATGTCAATAATATTCAGTTGATTAATGGGGTTATTTGATTCAACCACATTCTTACAATTTTCTGCCTGTTTGATTTCTTATTTACTAATAGAGAGGCATTGAAATTTCTAACCATCATAGTGGATTGTTGTCTTCTTAGAGAATTGACGCTTTCATCAATATGAATTGCCCCTTTTTATGAAACTTACTTTATGTTAGGAGAAATAAAATTATAGTCAAGGTATATAAACATCAAGGATAGTATAAAGGCAGTCAGCACAATAACCCAGGACAATGTGGGAATGGGCAAGGAGGTGCAGGAGAGAGGAAGTATAAATGGAAAGGGTGGCAAGAAGAAGCCTTCTGAGGGATGATGGTTGAGTGATAAGGAGGTTCTGCAGGAAACCAGTCATTGCTTCACTAATAGAGATGTAAATAATCAGGAAGGCTGGTTAACCTTAATAGCTGGAAAGGTTAGAGCTATTCACTCATTGTTTAGTTGGGTCGTTGGTAGTTGAAGCAGCTTCCACTTGTTAGTCTTACGTAAATTCTTGCTAATTGACTATTATTGGAATTTCCTGACCTAAAGGATATGAGTGTATCCCATAGGCTTAATAAAAGGGGATAGCTAGGCCAGAGCTGGTGGTAGTCCTTCCACTAGATATGGGCAGCTAGATTGGGTCCCCCAATATTCCCAAATTAATGTTTTTCTAGTCTCTTTCATTTGTGTGTGGCCTTCTCCAGATCCCAAACCCTGAACTGGAACCCTGGACCATGCAGGACATGAAAGGGGTTCCCACAGGTTATTTATAAAGATGTAGAGAAAAGTATATTTGACATAGTGAGTAGAAGGAGCAAAGACCTTGAGTGAGAAATAAACTTGGTAAATTCAAAGAACAGAAAGGTATTCCATGTACTGGACCTTCTTAAGCATAGAAAATTAAGGCAATTTCTGTTGCTTTCAAGCCACAGAAACAGGCTCTGGCTAACCTAAACAGAAAATATACTTATTGGATATTTATGGGCAGCTCAGAAAAGTGTAATTCCAAGTAAAGAATCTTAGAAAAGAAAGAAACCTGGCAATTCAGGGTGTCTATGTAGCAGGAACAGATTCAGTTCTTTCTAACTGGTCCCCAGTAGCATAAAAAATTTACTATATGTAATAAATTAATCTCTCTGTAGCTATGTACCATGCTTAGAAGACTTGAGAAAGTACTCAAATCAATTTCTGAAAGTCTAATTTTATTTCAGGTTGAGAAAGATTACAGATGGGACACAAAATAATTATTTTAAGCCACATAGCTCAAGATTCTCTTTATTAAGATTTGGCTCAGAGAGAGCAGAATAAATACCAAAATGTTATTCTACTATGCTTTCAAATTTTGAAAGCATAAGAAAAGTGGGCTAATGTAGGAAAAAGAAAGGAAATGGATTCACTGCAACAAAATAAAAACATTTTATATTTATATATGAACTAGTAGCCCTACACACGGATCAATGTGCCAATAGCTTGCCAGTAGCTCACTGCATCCCTCCAATAGCTCTCCATCCACTGCCCTGCTCTCCTGTAGCTCCCACTGCCCCTCCTCCCCCGCCCTTTCTCATAGCTTGCTGCCCTGCCCCTCCTGTAGTTCTCCACCACCTGCTTGTAGCCAGTAGCTTGCTGCTACCCTCCTGTAGCTCTCCACCTGCTGCCACACCCCCTTGTAGCTCTCTCTGCCTCCCCTCCTCTCCTATAGTTTGCTGCCCAGCCCCCTCATGTAGCTCTCTGTTGCCTATTTGTAGCTTGCTGACTCACTCTCCTACTGATCTGTGATCTGTTCCTGATGTGGTAGGCCATTACACTTCAAGGCATAATGGGGATTTTGTCCCTCAGCCCAACCTGTACCCTCTCCAATCTGGGACATCGCTCTCACAATCCAGGACTGCTGGCTCCCAACTGCTCACCTGCCTGCCTTCCTGATTGCTGCTAACTGCTTCTGATTGCCAGCCTGATCACACCCTAACCACTCCCTTGCCACTCTGATTGATGCCTAACTGCTCCCCAGCCAGCCTGATTGCCCCTAACTGGCCTCCCCTATAGGCCTGGTCCCTCACAATTGCTTTCCCCTGCTGGCCTGATTGCCCACAACTGCCCTCTCTTGAAGGTCTGGTCCCTTCCAACTGCCCTCCCCTGATGACCAACTTGTGGCAACCATCTTGTGTCCAAATGAGGGCATCCATCTTTGATCACATGGGGGCAGCCATCTTGTGAGTCAGAGTGATGGTAAATTTGCATATTATTCTTTTATTAGATAGGGAACTGGTACACAGGTGGGAGGCAGCTGGTTTGCCCTGAAGGGTGTCCCAGATCAGGGTGAGTATTTCCTTGGGGCATGGGGAAGCCTGGGCAAGGGTCCTGTAATGGTTTGAAGATTGACCACCCCTACCCCTCACCCCTGGTGACCCAAGTGGAGTCCCTAGTATCTGCAATTTATTTATCTTCTATAATGAAAAATTTGTAGCCTTGAGCAGAGGCAAGGGCTGGCCAGGAAACTTGGCTTCCCCCTTCTCCAGGGGCAACCCAAGCCTCCTGCTCTCTCTAGCTCTTTAGCCTCTGCCATTTTTATTGGGATTTATTTATCTTCTATATTTGAAACTTTGCAGCCTTGAGTGGAGGCCAGGGTCAGCCAGAGTGTGAGGGGGGAAGCTTGGCTTCCTCTGTTCCTGGGGAAACTCATGCCTCTTGCTTGCTCCATAAATGCAGCTCTCTTGGTTGGGTTAATTTGCATACTTGCTCCTGATTGGCTAATGGCCATGGCTTGTGGGCACAGTGGAGGTACGGTTAATTTGCATGTTTCTCTTTCATTAGTGTAGATATGATAATTTTCCTACATTTAGGCACAGATGGAAGTTCACTACTTAAATATTTCATGCAAAAAATTTTCATTATTGAATTTTAATATGTGTTCCAATGTTTTGAAATCACACAAAAAATGTCAATTAATATGTGTGTATCTAAGTCTATAAATGTAGTCTTAATTATTTCCTAAGGAATGCTTGATATTAGTTATGTATATTTAAAGTGCTGGTTTGTCCTCCAGAATTCAGTCTGACAATACAAGGAAGAAACAATTTGTGTTCCCTCAATTTCCTCACTTATCTATGTATATTAAATAGTTTTCCATTATTTTAGTTAAAGTAAAACAAATTTAAATTGCATTTCTATGATTAGAACTAACATTTAACATTTCATTCACATATAATTTGCCTTTGTTAGATTTTTTCATTCATCTCCATTATCAATTTTACAATTAGATATGTTAATTTTTATTCCATTTAAAAATATATACATTATTCTAGGGTTGCACAAAAAGTGGAATTTAGTATTCAGTTCCCACTCACACTTAATTTCCCCCTTTACTAATGTCTTACATTATCCTGATTCGTTTATCACAATTATTGAAGGGATATTCAGGTGTAGTTATTATTAATTGAAATTCATCGTTTATTCAAATTTCTGAAGTTTTTATTTAATGCCTTTTTTATATACAGGATCCTACCCCAGATACCACACTACATTTTCTTATCATGTCTACTTAAGCTTTTCTTGGCTGTGGCACATTTTCAGATTTTTCTTGTCTTTGATAATCTTGAGAGTTTTGAGTAATCTTAGCAGGTATTTTGTGGCCTATACTTCTATTGCAATTTAATGTTTTTTCATGATTGGACACTGGCAGTTTTCTTCATTGTTAAGGTATTCACCCCTTCCTGTTTGTATTCTTTATAGAAATATTAGATACCATACTATTACATATATCATATGATATATGCCACTTGTTTATCTGTTTTATAATTTGCAAAAATTGCTCCTGTTTGCTACTTTTAATTAAATTCTATTGTTAATATTTGTGTTGTATAGAAGTTTTAAATGTTTAAATAGTTCCTCCATTTAATGTTCTTTCAGACAAGACTTCTAATGTAACATTCTACATCTGCTTGTATTTTGTTTTTGTGAATTTATGCTTTTCTGTATCTAATGTATTGATTTAAACTATATTTGAAATTCACAAATCCTCTAAATGTGACTATCACTCTCTTCCTTCTTGGGTGTCCTTAACTTTCATTTTTATACAATAATGTAATTATTTTTCAAGATCTAACTCCAACCAGACATTTTATAATATAATCTTTCCTAAGCTACTTCCATTAACTTTTAGGTATCTTTACCCTATATTTCTGATTGGTAGCTACCACTTCTGATCAAATCAATATTGTGTTTAAAAGTTATTCATCATTATGTTAATCATTACCTCTAAACTCTGAATCCTGGAGAACAAAGGGCAAGTCCTATTCATTTTGTACACTGCATGATTTATAAAATAACTAGGGGTTCAGTGCATGTATTCATGTATCTTTAAGGACACCATGAGCTGCAAGGCTGCAGTAGGCACAAGGGAAGGTCTGGGCCCATCCTCTGTGCCCCTGCCCAGCCCCTCCCACCATGGCCCTGGCCACCTGTCTGCCAGCAGCCCTGATCCTGCCACCAGGGGTCCTATGTGCTGACAGCACCAGCCCCACTCATTCCTGCTGATGGCACGGAGAGATTGGATCTGGCATTAGCAGTGGGTGCAAGCAGCTGATGCTGCCCTGATCACCCCTCAGGAGCAGGAGGAGGTGAAGAAGCCCTCAGGGGTAAAGGGGGCCAGCAGCCACTGCTGGCACTTGCTGATGGCACCATGGGATTGAAACTGGTGCCAGGCACTGGCAGCAGGTGGGTGTGGTGGCTCTGGTGCCAGCTATGGGTGTGAGCGGGGCCAATTCTGGCAGTGGGTGCAAATGCTGGGTAGGACTGCAGCACGTGGGAGCAAAGAATTTTCACTAACCACCAAAGACTTTCCCTGATGACAGTGACCAGCTCCCAACCTTGGTCTGGCACCCCTGCTCACCTGCTCCACCATCCCGCCATGGCCAATGCTTGCCATTTCTGCACATGCCCCCTAGAAGTCAGGGCACATCACAGTGACTAATTGTTTGGTTGTTTTGTTGTTCAGCTGTCTGGTTGTTCTGCCATCTTGTCTATTTGCATATTAGCCTTTTATTATATAGGATGTAGAAATTTCATAAATGCTTATTAAAATATTTTACTCTTTTTTTGTCCCCCATTTAAAAATAATGACTTTCCAATGCCAACAATATATATTAAAATGTGTCAGCCAACTTTCTAATTACTTTCCCACTATTTTCCATTATGTACATAATCCACAAGAGGCTATTTGCAGTTCCTAAAACTCATAGAACTGTCCTAGTCTCCTCTCAGTTTTTACCTGGTTAGTCTAAATTTTATTGTAAATCTCTCAGAAATAATTTCAGAATTTTTTATAAGAACCTGCAAAATTTAATTCTTTGGGCTCAGATTCTTTATTTTGGAGTCAAGCAAGAAAAAAATCCTAATTTTAGTAAGAGAAAAGGAAACTCATTAGGCCAAATATTCAAAAGATTTATGTATCTATAAAACGTTTTTAACTTAATTTTTATTGTTCAGTTTATTAATTACATTGTTCCCCTATTTCCCCCCTATAGGTTCCCTCCACCCAGTACCCACTCCATCCTTCACCCTCACCTCCTTGCCACACTGTCCTCTCCCTAGGTGCATGATTTTTGTCCAGTCTCTTGCTGCACCTCCCACACCCCTTTCCTCCCCAAGAATTGTCAGTCCATTTCCTCTCTTTGCCAATAATTCTGTTATATTCACCAGTTTATCCTGTTCATCAGATTTTTAATTCACTTGATTTTTAGATTCATTTGTTGATAGATGTGTATGTGTTGTTCATAATTTTTATTTTTACCTTTTTCTTCTTCCTCTTCTTAAAGAATATCTTTCATCATTTCATATAGTATTGGTTTGGCGGTGATGAACTCCTTTAGCCTTTTCTTATCTGTGAAGCACTTTATCTGACCTTCATTTCTGAATGCTAGCTTTGCTGGATAGAGTAATCTTGGTTGTAGATTCTTGCTATTCATCACTTTGAATATTTCTTGCCACTCCCGTCTGGCCTTCATAGTTTCTGTTGAGAAATCTGCTGACATTCCTATAGGTGCTCCCTTACAGGTAACTAACTATTTATCTCTTGCTGCTTTTAATATTCTCTCTGTCTTTTGCTCTTGGTATTTTAATTTTGATGTGCCTTGGTGTGGTCCTCTTTGGATTCCTATAGTTTGGAGTTCGGTGCGCTTCTTGGACTCCTAAGTCAATTTCTTTCACCAGGTGGTGGAAGTTTTCGGTCACTATTTCTTCAAATAGGTTTTCATTATCTTGCTCTCTCTCTTTTTTGGCACTCCTATAATTCAGATGTTGGTATGCTTGAGGTTGTTCCTGAGGCCCCTTACACTATCTTCAATTATTTGGATTCTTTTGGATTCTTGCTTTTCCAGCTGAGTGGATTTTGCCTCTTTGTATTCAAATCTTTGACTTGGTTCTTCTGGTCCTCTAGATTGCTTTTAAGTCTTTGTATAATATTTTTTATTTTAGTCAGTGTATGCTTAATTTCTAGTTGGTTCTTTTTTATATCCTCATACATCTTGTTCATTTCCTCATAGGTCTTGTTCATTTCCTTGTAGGTCTCAGCCTTTTCTAGGAGCCTCTTGAAAAGCCTTATAACCATGGTTTTGAACTCTATGTCCAGTCGGTTTTTTTCCTCCATTTCTTTCACATCTGATTTCTTTCCATGTCTCTGCATGGTGGCTGCTTTCCTGAGTTGGTCGATTAACTTTGTGCGGTAGATGTCCTCTAAGGGACAGTGGCTCAGCCTCCCAGTTACCTGAGGTGGATACTCTTGATGCAGCCCTTTATGGGTTGCATAGTTTTGTTGAAGTTAAGCCTAGATTATTGTTGTTAGCACTAGGAGGGTTTGACCTCCAGGCCAATTGGCTATGAGGGTCAGCTGTGCTCAGGTTAGATGGGCAGAGACTCTGGGCTGAGCAGGCAGCATCAGCTCCGCCCTATGGGGCACCTGGGTTTCTTTGCCAGGTAGTAATGGCTGCAAGCACCTCTGAGAGAAAGCTGCCGCTGAGCTCTACCCACTGCCAGACAATTCAGCCTCTTCCCAAATGAGTGTGCACACCCAAAGTTTCACCCAGGGTTGTAAAACAATGCAGTCTGGTGGTTTCCCGAATGAGATAGCATGTCATGAGTCCTCTCTGCATGCTCATGCACTCTCCACAAGCTTGCAGACCTTTGCAGCCCTAGTTTCAGCATGGTTTCCTACTGTCCAGTTTTACCCCGTATGAGTGTGGGTTCCCTAAACCTTGTCCGGAACTGGGGAATCAGTGCAGTGGGACCCCTTTGTCTTTGCAGCCACCTGCCCTCTCTGCTGCTTGCGTGCATGCGTGCAGGGCTCCAAAACTCTGACTCCAAGTGAGCATATCTTCAACACTGCCCTCCACTGCTCCTCTGAGTCACAGTGTCCTCCTATCTTTACTTTTATTTGTGGAATTTTCACTCAGCCAGCTCTCTGGTGATTCTGGATGATGTTTGTTGTGTTGTTAAGTTGTAGTTTTGAAATTGCAGATTCTCAGGACCACTGGGTGAGGCAGGAACATCACTGCTGCTGTTGCCACGGAGAAACAGAGATCCCGTAGTTCCTTGGAGGGGTTCTGGGCCAGTCCAGAGCACTTCACTGCTTTTTATGGACTCTTCCTCCAATCGGAAAGGAAGGTCGCCTAGAGGGTTTGGCTCAAACATGGCTCTCATATATCTATAAAACTTTTGTTGCTTATTCATAAAGCTAAAATGCTTATTGTTATTAATTTAGATTGGTTCACATTTGATAATACTTTATTTTTTAATATTCTAATTTATTTCTCTGAAATGACCATTAAAAAGAAAGTCATTCTGCTTTCCTCTTTGTTTTGGAACTTTGAACAGCTCATGAGATCCTACAAATTAGTACCTTCAGCTATCATCACTCTTTATGCAGAACCTAAATTATACCTTCTTGAATTCATTCTCTTTTATGCTCTCAAATTAAAGTATTTTTAAGTAAATTATATTTTAAAATATCAAAAAGCTCTAAAAGAATCTTTGCAGAAAACAATTGTCCGCCTTCTTACCTCCTTTCATTTTCCAGGTACAACCAAATTCAATCATTTTCATATTTTGTTTCAGATTCACACATCCATATTTCTAAATAATAAATGTATACTGTCATGACATTGTCAAAACAGAATCATGATGCATTTGATTGAAAAATGCTAACAGAGTTAGAGACAATAAGCTTTTAAATGGGAATTTATGAAGATGGCCTCACAAAGCAGGAGACATGGTCTGATGCTTCCAGGCTGGGGCATGACTTTGCAGTCTCCAGAGCATAGAGCTCCCTGATACTACCGTTGGTAAGTGAAGAGTCCTCTAAGAGCACAGGAAAACTTACCTCCTGCATGTAGACTGTCACTGATAAGAAATAAAAAAGTCACTATAAATACCTGGGGTTGAAATTCCTGTGTGATCAGAAGATGCTTATATAGGGAGCAGGAGGAGTTTGTTACTGAGCAATTGGATGGCCAGTTACTTTTGGATCAGCAGCCTGCACATGTCAGCACCAGTAAATCTTTTTATCGTTCTTGATATATATCAACCCTGCTGTTGGTTTTCTAGAGTCATGTGAGGGAAAAGTATTGGGGGGCTTTACTAATCAGAAGGTGGAGTTTTACTCAGAGCTTCAGTTTTCAACAGGAGCCATCGATTTTCCCTCTAATGCCTGGTATTCCAAGCCAGAAGTCTCTCTGATTTAGTTTCATAAAGAAAACAGTGAAGTGTAGAAGAATAAGGAACAAGAACTGGGGATCCAGTGCAAGTTACAGAGGGCTTCTTGTTTTTATTAAATGTCAAACTTATGAGTTTTGTTTTGTTTGTTTTTTTTTTTTGTTTGTTTGTGTGTGTGTGTGTGTGTGTGTGTGTGTGTGTGTGTGTGTTTTGAAATACATAAGGTAGTGATTCTGGGAAGGAGAGGTGTGGCATAGTGTGATAATAGGATTTATAATAAGAAATATATATTCTGTTTTAATCTTTCTTCATCTTCAACAAAGTTTCCTTAGGTTTTTTGGGACTATTTTTGAGAAGGCTAAAGAGGGCTAATGCCAATGTAACCCTGATATTTGGTGGATAGTGATTTGAATCCATGCCAGCACGCTCAGTGTACATTCTTGATAACCTATAATTAATTCACTACCTCCTTCCCAGATACTGGTCTTGCAGAACTGGTTACAGAGGATTATTAATGCTGGCGCCAGGCCAGACCATGCATGGCCTGGAGATTCCCAACACCCGGGGGCCTTCTTGCAAGGACCGACAAAAGGACCCAAAACATAATCCATGTTTGTGGGACAATGACCACAGGGAGATATAAAGGAAAGCCCCATGCATGTTCCTTCACTCATATTTGGAAGGCTGTTCCCTGAGTCCACCAGTATATGAAACAGTGTCCCTCCTCTTTTTTGAAGCGCCCTTGGTTTCTTTGATCTTCTGCAACATCTGGTTCCCTGACTGAGAAACCAACCGTGGTTGGATGTTTTGGCCTCCAGTGAGGGGACAGGGCTTGGGGCCCGAGGGCACAGGATAGGCCTCCGGAAGGCGCCCCCTGCTAATTTTAGCAGAATTGAACCGGGGACTCCTGGCGCTCTTGGACCTCAACTTAGGACCTGGCAGGCATCTGGAGAAAGTGGACAGACACTTGTGGATATGTCGACAGAATTGGTAATGTAGGGGCCCCAGTCAGTCAGGCCCACTTCAAATGATTGGAAGGGGAAGCTTGATCACCTCCCTGGAAGTCATAAGACTTCATCAGTTAAATTGGTCAGGAAGCAGGTGGACTGTTTTTTTTTTTTTAAAAAAAAACTCTTAGTGAATGTCTGGTGAAAGTGTGTGAATGTGGAGGGAGAGGGCCTGCCCTCTCCTATCTTTTGTGTGGCTCCACAACCTTGGTTATGGAGTCCAAGTGGACCCCAACCTGCGGTTCCATGATTTGTCATATGGCATAACGGTGACTCACCCCCACGTGGAGGTGACCAGGCCCAGGGTTTATAAGGATGCACCTTAGCTAAGACCAATCTAACCTCCCAAGGGATACAGCAAGGTGGGCATCTGAGTAAGAATCTGTGAAAAACAGATCACCCCCTCTCTTGTCTGTCTCTTGCCACAATCATCCTGGGGTCAGGACAAAGTAAACCCATTGTTCTCAATTACATATTGAAAATTTTTGAAAAGGGTTTCAATGGAGACTATGGTATTAAAATGAACCCCAAAACACTGAGGAAATTCTGTGAATGAGAATGGCCAGCTTTTGGGGTTGGCTGGCCCTTGGAAGACTCCTCAGATAAGGGACTGGTCAGGACAGTCTGGAATGTAGTCATAAAAGACTCTGGACACTCAGATCAATTTCCATACATAGATAGCTAGTTAGAAATTGCTCAAACCTTACTGCCTTGGGTCCGGTTTTGCGTGTATAACAACGGACAGAGTAAAGTTTTAATAGCAGGAGTAAAGAGGCAGGCAGGGTAGGAGCAAGCTAAGGAAAAGCAGACAGGGGAGGAGAAAGCAGAAGAGAAGCAGGCAGGAGAAAATAAACAGGTCTCTTAGAAGGGAACCCAAACCCCTGTTCTTCCAGGATTCCCTAAGGAAGCCCCGCCAGTTTTACCATCTCCATATGTGCCACAGGCAGCACCAAGTGCTCCCCTCACTGATCTTGAAGGTCTGGAAAGTCTGGAAACACCACCCCCTTCCATCTCTTCTCAACAGGGCTCTCTAGAGCCAGCTGGGTGGCATTCAGCTGATCAAGGGCCTAAGCTACAACCTGCACATCAGATGCCTCTCAGGAAGATTCGGGGTGCCCAAGTGCTAGGTGAAGATGGGACCTTGCAGGAGGGAAAAGCAGTCTATTATTATCAGCCCTTTACCACAAGTGACATCCTGAATTGGAAACATCACACGCCAGCTTATTCTGAAAAACCTCAGGCAATGATAGACCTGCTAGAAATGATTTTCCAGACCCAGAAGCTCATCTGGGTGGACTGCAGGATGCTCCTTTTCACTGAGGAATGCATGAGAGTAGTATCAGAGGCTCAGAAGTCGCTCCAGACCCAGGTCCCAGCAGGAATATTAGATACAGACAGATGGGCCATGGAGGCCTTCCCAGATGAGGAATTGATTGGAACCCAAACTCAGAAGATAGAAGGGCCAGGCTAGAAATATATTGGCTGGCTTTCCTTCAGGGGGCCAAGGCCAGAGCCAAGAAGCCCACCAACATGGCTAAAATCTCTGAGGTTTTTCATTAGCCTGAGGAAAGTCCAGCAGCTTTCTATGAAAGACTCTGTGAGGCATACTTGATCTACACTCCCTTTAACCCTGAGGCCCTGGAAAATCATACCATGGTAAATGCCACTTTTGTAGGCCAAGCCCAGTCTGATATCAGGAGAAAATTATAGAAGCTGGAAGGATTTTAGGGGGAAAAAATGTCACTGAATTGCTGGAGATAGCCAACAAGGTTTTCATCAACCTAGACAGAGTGGCAAGGAGGGAGGAAGAAAAGAGAATACAAAGAAGAGCCAATATAGTAGCACTGGCTTTTAGAGGCTCAGGCTCCCAGACAGATCAGCAAGGATACAGATCAGGGGGAAAAGGAAGAGTGAGCCTGAGATGAGACCAGTGTGGCTATTGTAAGGAGATAGGACACTGGAAGAATGAATGTCCCAAATGACAAAGTAAACTAGACTCCCTATTCTACCCAGTTGCTATCAACCAGAGCCACTGGAAGCAGATTTCTTTGGGCTAGCAATGGCTGATTCTGACTAGGACAGACCGGGCTCTTTTCAGCTGAGCCCCCATGAGTCCATGGTCAGAATGAAAATTGGGGGGCAGGCTGTGGACTTTGTGGTTGATAGAGAAGCTGAGCACTCAGTAGTCACACAGAAAATAGCACATCTCTCAGGAAAGAAGATTACCATTATTGGAGCTACTGGGGACCAGCCGCATAGACTGTTCTGCCACCCTTGCCGATGCCAACTTGGCAGTCATCAAGTATTTCATGAGTTCCTGTACTTGCCAGACTGTCCAGTGCCTCTAATAGGTAGAGACCTTTTAGCCAAAATGGAACAGAAATCAACTTTGCTCCAAATGGCTAAGCACAGCTTCGCCTAAGTGAGGAGACCTCCCCAATGATCCTGTCCCTAGCAGTGCAGCAGATTTGGGAATTCCTGGGAGCGCAGGCAGGGTTCTGTCGAATTTGGATCCCAGGGTTTTCAGATCTGCCTAAATCTCTCTATGAAACTTTAAAAGGAGAAAGAAGGCACCTATCAATTGGGGTCCCAAATAGGAGAAAGCCTTCATCACCATAAAGGCAAAGCTCACTGAAGCTCCAGCACTAGGGCTACCAGATGTGACAGGAGACTTTAATCTTTTTACTCATAAGAACAGTGGGGTAGCCCTAGGAGTTCTAACCTAGGAATTTGGACCCTGGCAAAGACCAGTACTATCTCTCCAAGCAGATTGACCTCCAGGTGGCCCAGTGCCTCAGGGCCCTTGCAGCCATTGCATTGTTAGTCAAGGAAGAAAAGCAGATAAGCTTATCTTAGGACAAAACTTAAATGTAAAAGTACCTCATGCTGTTGTCACCCAGATGGAAGCAAGGGAGCAGCACTGGCTGATTCATGTTCGTTCGAATGTTTCAATATCAAGACCTGTTAAACGAGAATCTGCAGGTACAATTAGATGCAGTAAGAACTATTAATCCTCCCTACTTTCTACCCATTGCTGAAGGGGCATGATTGCCTGGAAGTCCTAGAGGAGGTTTATTCCAGCCAGAAAAATCTAACGTATAGGCCCTTGCCAAACCGGACTTGGTATTGTTCACAATTGGCAGCAGCTTCTTAGATGAAAGAAAAAGACAAGTTGGATATGCAGTGGTATCAAACTTTGAGATCGACACACAGACCCTGCCTGAAGGATGGTCAGTGCAGATGGCAGAACTTTGGGTCTTTGCCAGAGCCTTAGAACTCAGTAGGGATAAGCGTGCCAACATCTACATTGACTCACGCCATGCCTTTGGTACCCTGCATATCCATGGGGCCATATACAGTATAAGGAAAGTGGACTCTTGACTGCCTGAGGAAAAGAAATCAAAAATTAGGATGAGATTTTAAAGTTACTAGAAGCAGTCTGGGAGCCCAAGGAAATAACAGTCATCCATTGCAAAGGTCACCAGAAAGGGACTCAGTATCAGAGTCTCTTTGCTGACACCAGAGCAAAGGATACAGATCAGGGGGAAAAGGAAGAGTGAGCCTGAACAAGTAGTGTCATCGTGGACCATGTTGGCCCCCAAATTACTTGAACATCCAAAGTACACTCTTCAGGAGGAGGAATGGCCCAGCAAGAAGGAAGCAAGAGAACGAAGGAAGACTGGTGGATAGTCCAGATCATAGGGTCTATGTCCTAGAACAGTTAGCCCATAAGGTAGTCCTCCAGCAGCATGAACTTACTCATTTAGGAAAGACTGCTCTAGAAGCTTTGTTAGGCAGATACTACCTAATTGCCCGTCTTCCCGTCTTCCCTCCTTATGTGCTTTAGTCTTTCAATGTTGCCTCCTCTACTCAGAACAATGCCAAACAGGGTCCTGTGGGAAGGATAAGAGTTCATCACTGTTGGAAAGCTCCTTTTGAGGACTTAGAAGTAGATTTTACAGAAATAGGGCCTAGCAGAGGAAATAAATACCTGCTAGTTTTTGTTTGCACCTTTTCAGGTTGGGTCGAGGCATATCCCACTCACACGGAAAAGGCAAGAGAAGTCACTAAGGCATTGCTGAAGGATATAATTCCATGGTATGGAATGCCTCTGACCATAGGGTCCAGAAATAGTATAACAGGTAGCTAAGGCTTTAGGAATTAAATGAAACTTACATACACCCTACAGGCCTCAGAGTTTAGGGAAAATAGAATGCATGAACCAGACTTGAAAGCAAACCATGGCTAAGCTATGCCAAAAGACAACCTTACCCTGGACAGATATCTTGCCTCTTGTACTCCTGCAGGTAAGCTGTGCCCCAAGGGCCAGCGTAGGTTTCTCTCCCTTTGAAATTCTATATGGTAGATCCCCTCCCTTAATTTGGCCAAAGGGAGATTTGGGGGAAATAGGGAACTCAGAAATCCAGAAATAACTACAAGGACTCAGAAAAACAGTCTTTGAGTTGCACAGATGGGTTACTGACCAACTACCACTCTTTCTAGGAACAGCCTTACATCCTTATAAACCTGGAGATCAGGTTTGGGTAAAGGACTGGAAAAAGGAGCTCCTCACGCCTAATTGGAAGGGACCCTATCCAGTCATACTAACTACCTCCACAGCTCTCAAGGTTGCAGGACTGAATACCTGGATTCACCATTCTCAGGTGAAGTCAGGCCACCAGCCAAGTGATGCCCAGCCTGAGTGGAAGGTGACCTTTGATCAGAAACACCCCCTGAGAATCATTCTCAAGAAAACAGCAGATCTGGTCGATCAACCTGCTCCAAGGAATTTAGAAACACCCGGCTGAATTCTCCCTAGCACTAATCTCTTTCATATTTCCTCCTAAAGCAGTACCCAGCGCCAAATTCCAACAGGTTGCCTCCCAGATGAACTACGCAACTCTATCCTCAAGGCTGAAAACACCAGCTACACCTGGTGTCCCCCTGCAGGAACATTCTATGTGTGTGGGACCACTGCTTACCTCTGCCTGCCAGCAAACTGGATAGGAATGCCTTTAAACTTCAGAATTCCCTACAAACCCCTCATAGGATGCTAACGCCTTTGTCATCCTCCCTTTTCAGCTGGAAGCAGTTAAGAATGGTCTTTGTCCATGTTCACTATAACATCCTGTAGTCGTTGTACACAAGGCTAAGAGAAGCTTGTGGGACAAAAGGAGGGGAGGGGGATAATGAGAAGGCTAAAAGGGGATAATTCCAATATACCCCTGATATTTTGGGGATAGTTATCTGAATCCATGCCAGCAGGCTCAGTGTAAATTCTTGATAACCTATATTTAAGTCCCTATCTCCTTCTCAGATACTGGTCTTGCAGAACTGGTTACTGTGAACAGTGTCCTGCCCTAGAGGGAGTGTTATTATCGCTGGTGCCAGGCCAGACCATCAGATATGGCCTGGAGACCCCCAACACCTGGGGGACTTTTTGCAAGGCCCACAAAAAGGACCTGACGCATAATCCATGTTTGTGGGACAAAGACCACAGGAAGATATAAGAGAGGGTCCCATGCATGTTCCTTCACTCATATTTGGAAGGCTGTTCCCTGACGCATAATCCATGTTTGTGGGACCAGTGTATTAAACAGTGTCCACCAGTGTATTAAACAGAGTCCCTCCGTTTCTTTGATTCATCCTTGACTTTTTTTGGTCTTCTGCAACAAAGGTAGGATCATTTTTTCCAATTTGCTTTTTATCAGATGTTATCCATTTCCATCCCATGTCTATTGCTATAGTAGCAGCTCTAAGACAAAGCTGAGTGAATCTAACACAAGCTGGCTGGTTACTACAATGGGGGCAGCAGACTTCTTACATTGTTGAATGAGTGTTTAAAATGTCCTGACTGACCCTATCATCAAGGCTAGATGGCTCACTCCTCCATTGTGGATGCTGGGCTTTTAAAGCTGTATATGTGTAGTTAGGTAGAAAGATGCACGTAGCATCTACTAAATTCCTGAGTGCATTTGTTTTTATTCTTTTAGGCACCATAATATTATAATTTTAGATTTATTTTTATTCGCTGCACACATTCTTTCCTTTATTTAAATCCTGTGCTGGTAAAAGGTAGCTGCTTCTACATTTCCTAGGAGGAAAATGGTCACGTAGCATAAAAACATTCACAATCCTCTGGTCTGATCTCTCATGACTCTCAAAAGGACTGTACTCTTTAGAACCAGATATATACTCATTGTTTTCCTTCAATTTTCCTGAGAAAGCAGTACTGCAGCCTTCCTAATACGTTATCTTTGTGATATTTTTTCTAAAGTCTTTCACTTTATATTTCTCTTCTTTCTTGTTCACCCTATTGAAAATGGGAGATTTGAGGAGTTAAGAGTCAAGGATCATAGAATGTTCTTTGATAGAAAGGACCTCAGAAAATTCTGTTGCAACATTTTCATTTTATTTGTGTGAAAATTGCAGCATATAGAGAACAAATTCACTTTCAAAGACCATATAGTGAGTTAAAGGTACATTGTATTGTCACTAGAATTCTAATCCAGAATTTATTATATTCACTTCTCTGATCAGAAATTAACATGAGCTGGAAGCAAAGAATTTTGATCTGCTTTAAATAAAAAAAAAAACTTTGGTATTAAGGAGAATGGGGAGTTTTTCTTGAGCAATGTAGGGTGAGTTGGGGTTTGGGGAGAATTTTATCAAATTCCTCACCATTCCAAAAGATGTGATATTCTCTTGTCTTCTTTACACTTTTTGGATATGCTTCTTTCTTCATACTCTTAATCACTGATCCTTGTCATTTATGCATCAACTCAAAGTCCAATATCTACTTTTCAGATACTTTTGCTGAGCCCCTACCTACCCTCTATGTTCCTTTTTCTATAATCTTCTTTATGATAGCAGTTAACCATCACACCATCTTGTTCATTCATGTCTCATACACTTATTTCGTTATTTTGTATATATTTACTGAAAGAACCAATGAGTGAATAAATCAGGTATAGAATGTAAGTATACCATGTGTAGAGAAAGAAAATTCTTATACAGGCTAAAGTATTTTTTGGATAAACTTTTTAGCCATTGAGACTATAAGTTGGTATTAAAAGCACAGGAAAGGAAATAAACGAGGAAGAATGAATTCAAGACAGAGGGAAAATGAACAGGCCAGAAAATGGAGATTTAGATGTAAGATTTAGATCATGGATACAGATGAAGCAGTTTTTGCTGTTAGAGAAATGGCAAAGCAGAGATGATGAGAACAATTTGAGACAATATTGCGATATCTATTTTAGTAATACTTTTATATGAATTTATATATTTGCAACAGCAAAGTGCCTAGCTTATTTAAGGACTACTGGGCAAAAATAAACATAAAATTGTTTTTAGAAACAGTATTTTAGGATGTGCCTTGTGAAGAGATAATATGTTTGGCTTTTTATTCACACATTCAAACTGGAGGGCAATTTATTCCTATTTGTCTACAAGTTTAATCTACTGACAGATCACTCATGGGCAGTGATTGCATGTTAATTGTTTTTCCGAAATTTTGGACATTTTGGTAATCATTCATTTGCTCTTTCTCTAAATTCATTTTTACCAGTAGTACAAATATAAGAGAAAATTGTAGACATATTCCATGACCAACAAAAAAACATAAAATCAACTGACCACTCAGAGAGTGAAACTAAACTATATGTTTGATAGATGGATAGATGTAAGAAAAACTATATAAAAATCTTAAAGAATTAAGAAGATCAGTAGACTTGTGTTAAGGAAAAAATATTTTTTCTACTTTTATTCTTTTTTTTCTAATTTATAGAATGAATGTAGAGGAGGGAATCTCATTAGGGTTAAAAATTTCTCATATCCTCATGTATCCAAAAAATATAATATAACCAAGATCTTGTTGCAACATTGCCTCATTTTAGGTCCATTTGCTCTTTTCCTTGGGCAAGGTATAGAAATTTATGTAGGTGAATAGGTATTTGAAACATGAAACAATTATGTTATTTTATAGTTAGTGTATTCACAGAATCCTTATAATATGATTAACTTATTACCAGAAATTAAGTTAAAAAATTATACACGCACACTCAAAACAAAAGCAGCTATTCAAAACTCAAATGAAAAAGGTAAGATGATGATTACATACCTCAGCATGTTAACATTTAAAAAAAATTATATTATAATCATTTTCACCCATGTTCCTAGCTTTGAGATACTACTTTGGAGCAATACATAATATATAAATAATTTAACCTGACCTCAAACATTCAATTTTGAAAAAATATATTTCAAATACCTAAGAGAAAAATATTAACTTATCTAATTTATATATATTTATTAAAACCCTCAAACTTCTATGTAAATGTCTTTAAGTGAACATGTATAATAATTTTCTCTCTCAAAAGGGTAAATTTAAAAACAATATTACTCACATAAGACTATAATTTGAGGAGAAACCCTCGATTAATGTAAATGTCATTAAGTGAAAATGTATAATAATTTTCCCTCTCAAAAGGGTACATTTAAAAACAATATTACTGCCGAGACCGGTTTGGCTCAGTGAATAGAGCGTCGGACTGCGGACTGAAGGGTCCCTGGTTCGATTCTGGTAAGGACATGTACCTTGGCTGCAGGCACATCCCCAGTAGGGGGCATGCAAGAGGCAGCTGATCGATGTTTCTCTCTCATCGATGTTTCTGACTATCTATCCCTCTCCCTTCCGCTCTGTAAAAAATCAATAAAATATATTAAAAACAATATTACTCACGTAAGACTATAATTTGAGGAGAAACCCTCGATTAATGTAACTTCAGTTATGGGACAGATCCTAAATATCTTTGCCTAGGGCAGTGGTTGGCAAACTCATTAGTCAACAGTACAATTGAAATTTCTTTTGAGACACAAATTTCTTAAATTTAAACTTCTTCTAACACCACTTCTTCAAAACAGACTTGCCCAGGCCATGGTATTTTGTGGAAGAGCCACACTCAAGGGGCCAAAGAGCCTCATGTGGCTCATGAGCTGCAGTTTGTTGACCATGGACCTAAGGTATTGCTCTTTCAATTTATCACTTAAGAGCAACAGATTGAAGCAGATGCTTTGTTCCTGTGAAGACTAACTTCAATAAATTGGACTTACCAATAAATTTTACTTGCTTTTTAAATTCTTCCATAATTCTTTTCCTAATGAATGATACATAGAAATAAATTACCAAAACACAATTGGTGTACAATCTTAGTTCTTCAGACAGTCTTCTAATTTATGATTTATTTGTGGAAAATTATTAAACCTATAATAATGTTACTTATTATCCTCAGTTTTTTTTTAGCACCCCTTCTTTAAGTGGAGATGGCTTTTAAAATTTAATATAAGGTCAATGAAATTTGAAAAGCAAGTTGATTCTAAAGAAGTCATGTTATAGTCCCTAATTACCACACATCAAAACAAGCTACAGATACCATCCTATATAATAAGAGGCTAATATGCAAATACACTGAATGGCGGAACAAACAACCAGTCACTATGGCAGGCGCTGACTACCAGGGGTGAGCAGTTGTCAGCAGCAGGTGACAGAACATGGAACGTGGTGGGCGTCAGCCGTGGAAGGATGGTAGAGCTGGTGAGTGGGGACACCGGACCAAGGCAGGGTGCCAGTCGCTGTCATTAGGGCAAGTCTCTGGTGGTTACTGAAAATTCTTTGCTCCCACGTGCTGCTGTCCTGCCAGACACTTGCACCTGCTGCTGGTGCCTGCATCTGCGCCGGCCCTACTCATACCACTGCTAGAGCCAGAACCGCTGTTGATACCTGTGCTGTCAGTGGGTATGAGTGGTGGCTGCCAGTCCCGATTGCCCCTCAGGGCTTCTCCACCTCACCCTGCTCAGTCAACGTGTGCAAGTGGGGCTGGCGATGTCAGTGCATGTGAGTGTTGGCAGTGGGATTAGGGCTGCCAGCAGACAGGGGACCCAGGGCTGTGGCTGGAGGGGCCAGGTTGGGGCATGGAGGATAGGCCAAGCCCTGCCCCTGTGCCCACCATAGCCTCACAGCCCACAGTTCTTTTCAAGGTGTACGAATTTGTGCACTGTGTCCCTGGTGGAAAGGTAAAAGAACAGATATTTCCTTTCCCAAAGCTTTCTCCCACCATTGGCTGTGATCTGTAAGCCATTTGATTTAGACCAGAGTAGAAAAAGGATCAAAGATATCAAATGTGTGGTGATGGGGTGGGGGAAATGCTAAGATGAAGAGAATGGGGAAAATGGAGAGTTAAGGAAAAAATATGAAATCTAGAGATAAGCATATTTGCTCTGTTAATTCTCCCCTCATGAAATTAAAGAGTACAGAAATAGCTTTGTTACAGGAGAACAGAGACATGATCCTCTTTTTATCTTCTTTTTTAAATCGACTATCTCACTCTCTTAATCCACTCTCTCATCTACCAAAATTAAGATAATTTGGAATTTGTTTTACCTTCTTTTATGGCACAGAAAGTAATTTTATAACAAAGATTCTGTAGATGTCATCTCACAAATGAGTGTGCTGCCTCCTTTTCAGAGCATATAGGGCACAGTGGTGGTAAAGCCCAAGATTACGGCAAACACCCACATAGGGAAACAGCATCCAGAATGCATTCATTAATTAAAATGCGCCCCCCTCCCTTTTGTGTGTGTGTGTGTGTGTGTGTGTGTGTGTGTGTGTGTGTGTGTGTTTGTTTTTGTCTTGGACATTATCCTGGATGCTGCAGTGAAGTAAGAAATAAAAGTAAAATAGAATTCAAGGTCACTTCTTTCATTGGGATACACTAGGTAACATCCCTAATGCAACTAACGTTTATTTCTTATTCAGACTTCATATACAATTAGGGTAGATATAGGGTAGGTATAAATCCAGGGTCTGGATTTATGAAGGAATTCCTATCTTAATGTCAAATTATCTGGAATATTTGGCTTTCTTGAGCCTTGCATCAAGAGAAGATACACTTAAATTCACAAGTAAAGTTTTGTTGCTTCAGCCTCGTGGTGACAACTAACACTCACACTTAATTGGCTAAAACAGATCACTTAATCCCATTCACTTGCAACAGGCCTGAGAAAGGCAGCCTCTGTCTGCCTGGAAATGGAGGAAAACCAGGCACCATTATATTTTAGTGTAGAAAACAGATAAGAAACAAGTAACCAAATAAAATAATTTTAGTAATAATAAATATTCAGAAGTCAAAGAACAGGATAGTATTATAGGAAATAACCCCATGGAAGTGACAGCTAGTTTAGATAGGGGGGTCAAAGAAAATCCCCATAAAAAATGACATTTTTAATGAAATTTAAATAATGAGAAATACTAACCCATGCAAAACTCTATATAGTTTGCAGAGACTGGGAGAATAACAGCAGAAGGAAATGTAAGCGCAAAGACCTGAGATAAAAATGCATTTATGTTTGAGAAACAGACAGAAAGATGGTATGCCTAGAAATAAGAAAAAAATAGGTAAAAGAATGGCAAAATATGAAATTAGACTGGTTATTTGGGCAGGATCATGTAGGAGGACCATGTTGAATAGAAAAAGCACTTTAATGTTATAAATGTAACTAGAAATCATTAAAAAAATCCTACATTTTCAGGCAGTGTGTGATATTTTCTAATTTACATTGTCAAAAGACCATTCTGTTTAGATTTTGGATATTGAATTATAGGTAAGAGTGAAATCAGAGGAACCAACTACATAATTGTTGCAGTACTACAAGAGAAAGAAAATGGCTTTCTAAGCAAGGGGGGAAATACTGAAGTTGGAAGAAAGTTACTATATTCAAGATGCTATATGATTTAGAGTTGACAGAATTTGTTGATACATTGTGGAAAGTAAGAAGAAAAAAGGAAATACAAGATCATCTCTATATTTTGCTCTGTGCAACTGAATAAATACCACATTTTGCAATAAGGTGGAGCAGGATGAGGAATAGAAATAAAAAATTGTTCCTGAGGGTAATATGTTTTGAAGTGTCTATTTGACTTCCACATGGTAATATCTAGAAATTGGCTGGTCTGGACTTCTGAGGCAGAAAGAACAGGCTCACTTTGGCATTAAACAAATATTCAGTGAAGGATGGTTTTAAAGCTAAAGGTTTGGTTAAGATATCACAAGAAAAGAAGTAGATGATAAAGCAAGACTATTGACTGGGGCATTGCTGGACAATTCATGGAGTCAGAGACTAGACTGCTGCAGTAACCAACTTTAGCACAGATGTTTGCTGTGATAACACAAAATAAAACAAAAACAATTAAAAACCTCAGCAACAAAAAGCAAAGAACATATGAATCATAGCACATTTAATTATGTCACATTGCCAGTGTACCCAAAATGTCATTTATCTATTCCAAAGGTATAATTCAGATCAACATTAAAAAATCCCACTGATTACAATCAACAACAGCCAATACAAACAAACAAATTAATATATAAGGTTGTATACTAGTAACTGATGACTTGCTACTCATTTAGAGGAAGAGAAAGGTAACCTTTCAGTCTATCACCCTAAAAATTACTGATGTGTGTTTCATCAGCAATTCACATTCTTTGAGACTAATCATTAAGGATGTGAATAGAAATAACCTACAGAACCCAAGCAGCCAAGCATGGCATATTGCTTTCCGGAGAGAGGAAGACACAAGACAAGGACAATCTTACTTCAAATGCAAATATTCCGCAAGTCACTGATCAATTGTTCATTCATCCCACAGTTTGTGTCATTGCATTGGAATCTAGTAGCCATAGTTCCATTAAAAGGATGCTGAAATAAATTACATTATGTTATGGTAATGTTCTAAGACCTCTCTTTTTCTTATCTGTGGCCTCTGAGAAAGAGGGCATATGAACAATGCTACAATGTCAGAGGGATTTGTCTAAATGTATCATAATGATTAATTCTAAAAAAGTTCTCCATGAGCTTAGAGGGGAATCAACACTAGGTTATTTTTATATTATTAGCAGTCTGGTTTGCTGATTAATAAGGTAAACTTGGTTTTAAATCACAAGTCTTTTATAAAATTATTTGATCTCTCTAAATCTTATTCTCCCACTAGTGGCCTGGTACACCAAATTTGTGCACATGAGGGAGTGAAGGGGGGTTGCCTTTCAGTCCAGCCTGCATCCTCTCCAATCTGAGACCCCTGTGGGATCGGACCTAAACTGGCACTTGGACAAGCCCCTCGCAATCCACTCTGAACTGCTCACCTGCCTGACTGCTTGATCACCCCTATCCACTCTGCTTGCTGAGTGCTCCAACTGGTCCCCTCTGCCAGCCTGTTCAGCCCTAAATGCCCCCCAACACCAGCGTGATCACCCCCAACTGGCCTGATCACCCATAATGGCCTCTTCCTTGACCCCACCACCGTGGTGATCTGTGAGCCCTGGCGCCAGCAGCAAAATGCAGTGGTGGCTGGTCTTCTCCCTGGGCTCCCACAGTCCCACCCTTCATGTGCGCACCAGAGATCTGGGACCCCCACATGCATGCCTTTTGTGATCTGGGACCTGCAGTGAAGTGCAGCAGTGGCAGGTGTCCCCCCACCCCCACGGCCTCCTGTGACCCCGCCCTTTGCCCACACGCTGGTGATCTGGGACCCTCGCGCATGCACCCTATGATACCTGGGATTCCTGGCCGACGAGGACCGCCAGTGTAGCATCTGTTCTCCTGGCCCATGACACCCATTCCCCAGGCTGCACGAAGGCCTGATTGGCTGGTAGCGCAGTGAACGTACAGTCAAATTTGCATGTTTCTCTTTTATTATATAGGATATGCAAAATAAAGATATTTTTTATAAGTATCTTCTCAAAATGTAAGGTATTAAATTATAAAATAAATTTAAAAGTGCCTAGTGAAGTGCCTGACACCCTACAAATCCACAATCCTATCTAATAAAAGTGTAATATGCAAATTGACCATACCTCCTATCAAGCCACACCCACCAGCCAATCAGGAGAAAATTATGCAAATAAACCCCAACCAAGATGCTGCAGCCACTGAGAGCAGAAGGGAAGCTTGGGTTTCCCTGGTAACGGAGGAAGCCAAGCTTTCCGCCTGCCATTGCTGGCCTCGGCCTCCACTCACTGCTACAAAGTTTCAATTATAGAAGTTACATAATCCCAACAGAAATGGTGGCAGCCACGGAGCTGGAGAGAGTAGAGGCTAGAGTTGCCCGGATGATGGAGGATGCCAAGCTTCTGCAGCTCTGGCTGGCCTAGGCCTCCTCTCAAGGCTATAATGTCTCAATTATATCGTATCCATGGAGCCAGCAGAAGGCTTGGCTCTGCTCCAAGCTACAAAGTTTCAATTGTAGAACATAAATTAGTACCAGATCCCAGGGCCTCTGCTTGGGTCGTTGGGGGTGTGACCGACCTGCAAACCACTCAGGCCACCCCACACCCCAAGGGAACCCCCATCTTGATCCAGGACACCCTTCAGGGCAAACCAGCTGGCCCCCACTCATGCACCACACCTCTATCCTATCTAATAAAAGAGTGATATGCATTTTGACCACCACTGTAACACACAAGAGGGCTTCCCTCATGTGGTCAAAGATTCTGTCCCCATGTAGACACAAGATGCCCACCACAAGATGGCCAGCAGGGGAGGGCCATTGGAAGGTTCCAGGCCTGCAAGGGAGGACAGTTGTGGGTGATCAGGCCAGCAGGGGAGGGCAGTTAGGAGAAATCAAGCCTTCAGGGGAGGGCAGTTAGGGGTGACCAGGCTGGCAGAGGAGGGAAGTTGGGGGCAAACAGGCTGGCAGGAGAGCAGTTAGACATCAATTAGGCTGGCAGAGTAGTGGTTAGCGGGTAATCAGACTGGCAGGCAAAAGTGAGATCAGGTACGCCTGCCTTCAAAGCCCATGAAATTTAAAAAATATATATTTTATTGATTTTTTACAGAGAAAAGGGGAGAGTTAAAAACATTGATCAGCTGCCTCCTGCACACCCCCCATGAGGGATATGCCTGCAACCAAGGTACATGCTCTTGACTGGAATCGAACCTGG
The DNA here is from genome assembly GCA_027563665.1 of Antrozous pallidus. Classification (NCBI taxonomy): domain Eukaryota; kingdom Metazoa; phylum Chordata; class Mammalia; order Chiroptera; family Vespertilionidae; genus Antrozous; species Antrozous pallidus. The sequence continues at coordinate 77,920,995 of CM050508.1, forward strand.
GACCCTTCAGTCCACAGGCTGATGCTCTATCCATTGAGCCAAACCAGTTAGGGCCTTGCTTATGTAGTGAAAAAACCCTTTTGCTGCCAAAGCTGTCTGGGATGATGTGAGGCTATTTACAATTTGTTTGTTTTTTAATCCTACTAAGTGTGAATATCACTTACCTTGTGTCAACTACATAGTATGATATTGCCAAAAAAGAGAATGTGAGTGTGACATCAATGTTAGAAGATACTGTAGAGGGCCCCTGGGGAAGGCACATGGCCATTTCTTTAATTATTGCCTGCTGAACTCAAGGCGACAGGCAGAGCCACACCCTGGGAACAGGCTTCACCAAAAAAACCTGACATGTTATCAGCTTGGCCTTGGCCTTTGCCTAGGTGTCAGTAGTGGGACTTTTGATATATAAATCAAGTCAGACACCAGGGATTCTCTGGCCTACTCAAGAATGGAAACAATCTCCTTTGATCCTAACTTTTGGTGTAACTTCCTGGTATTTTGGGGCTATAAATAAACAAGGCTTAGTGGGCTCAGGGTCTCTGTCTCTCCTTCAGAGAAGACACCATCCTACCCAGCCCCAGCTATGTTTCTATTTCTGTGTCCTCTATTCTTTCCTTTATTTCTCAATTCTCAGCCGCCTCCATTCAGAACTGGTTTCATTTCTTTTTCTGTGCTGGATGCGGAAAAGGGAGATCCCTGCCATATCTGGCCCCCCCCGCGCCACAGATACTTTTGTGTTTGTTTCCCTTAATGCCATTCTCTGATGCCTATCAACTTTATTAATTTTTTACCCTCACCCAAGGATATTTAATGTTTTGCAAACATATAAGAAATGGTACTTTTTCATATATAGATAACTTTTATGCAGAAAATAACATAAACACACTTTTCCTTCTTTTGGAAATGAGTCCTAGAGTTGCTGCGGCTATTTTGATATAAGTACCAAAAACATGAAAATAAAATAAAAAATTTTAATAAAATTAGAGAGAAATAAGGGGAAAAAAACCTAGGTCTTTAATGAAATGAATCAGCTCAAACTATCTACCACACCATCTATCCCATTTAAGTCATTGTTAGTGCATTATAGCAAGTGAACTCATCTTAATTGATTCAAACAGGAAAGCTATTTTTGACTTAATATAAAAAACACCCCAAAGTAATAGTCTTTTTCCTTGGGAATTGTTCAAGAAAGTACTGGTGGATCATAAATTCAGGGGCTTATAAATGGGGTTCTTGCATTAGGGAGGATAGTGACAATAGCAACTCTAAGGTTCATGTACACAAAGAGAAGGCTTTCTTTTTATTACTGTTATTGTTTCATTTAAGTTGGTGTTTATTTAATATGATGGATTTAAATATAATGTACATCTGGGTAAGTAATTTTACTTAACTAGGGGCCCGGTGCACTGGGGGTTGGTGATCTCTCAGTCCAAACTGCCCCCTTACACATACTGGGAGCCCTCAAGGGATGGCCTACTGACCACTCACACCCAGCCTGCGCAAGGTCTAAAGCCTCTGGACGAGGCTTTAGGCTTTGGGCACCCAGCCATCGCTCTGCAATGGAGCCGATGGCTGGCTCTGCCCCAGCCCCGTCCCCCTGGGCCAGACCTTCTCCCTGACCAGCCTGTGCTGGCCACCTCAGCCCCGCCCCCCCAGCCCTGCCCCCTCCCTTGACCCTGGACTTCACTCCAGCTCCACCCCCTGGCCCTGGCTGCCTCGGCCCTGCCCCCTATGACCCTGGACGCCTCTGGGGAGAGCTGAGGTGTCCCCATGGACCTGGACACCTCAGCCCTCCTCCCCCGCCCTGGCCACCTTGGCCCCTCCTCCCTGGCCCAGGCTGCGCGCTTGCTGTCTGATTGGCTTGTGGGCATGGCTTGTGGGCATGGCTTAATCGGAGTTCCAGTCAATTTACATATTACTCTTTTATTAGATTGGATTATTTAATAGACATTGTGGAAATTATCACTGATGGCATAGAAAAAGAATTGTTTTATTTTTAATAAGATTGTTGATTTTTTATCGAATTAAAATGATCACTTTTTAAAAGTTATTGGTCTATATGAAATATACCCTAACTCAGCGGAATAAATGAGGATGTTTTATTTAATGCTAAATTCTTAGCACTTATCCCAAGTCTGGGAACACAGTGAACAGTCAATAAATGTTTATTGAAGTGATTTTTGTTTCTACAGTAATCCTCCTTCAAGAACCTTGACAACTAATCAATTTATTTTTGCTTCTTACTTTCAAATAGTCAATTTACTTACACCAGTGTTCATAATGTTAACATAATCTAATATAAATATTATCAAATTTTAATTATTATTTTTAGCTTTTGTCAAAGGTCATACCAAAAATGGCCACATGGAGTTGATTGCTACATTTACATTAGAGATGTTGTTGAAGACAACACTGATTACTGTTTTTCAGGTCCTCTCTGTAATAACTCCTGTGAGAAATTACTTTTATGTAATAATAACTGTGAGAAATCAGGGTTAAAAAAGTCTCCTGGAGAACTGTTTAACTCCCTACTTTCAAATATTGAACATAGTAGGAACTCTTTGATTATTTGTTAACTGAGTGAGTAAGAACTATAACCTTGGCCGGGTGGCTCAGTTAGGTGGAGCAACGTCCAGTACAACAAAAGGTTTCAGGTAAGATTCTCATTCAGGGCACATACCTAGGGTTTTGGGTTCAATCTCAGGTCAGGGAGAGTATAGGAGGCAACTGATCAATGTTTCTCTCTTTCTCTTTCTCTCTCTCTCATCAATAAACATATCCTTGGGTGAGGATAAAAACAAAAACCGCTATATAAGTGATAACTGCTTTTTGAAGGTATAGCCCTGTAAACAATGGAAAATATTAGGATATTTATTAAAACTATACTATTTTTATTGCTATTACATTTTTATTTTATTTTTTTACCATAAAGTTTTATTTATGCTTATATTTTGCTACATATATTATGTGCTGTTTGTTTCAATTTGCCTGATATATTTTGTCAAAAGGAGGTACAGCAGAAACTTGAAGTATACAAGTGAGCATGAATAGAAGAAAATGTTTTTGGTAATTTGTGATAAAAGAATTGCAGGTAATATGAAACAAAATTATGCACAAAATAATTTATGTTAAACTTAGGATTCAGTATTTGGGTTTTTATTTTTGTAATGTTCTTTTTGCTAATGAAATTAGCTTATAATTCCGAGAATTGAGACAAGAAGGTAAGAAAAATGGCCCCAAAACAAGTAAAGAAAATATATTTTTTGTGATTATCCTTAAGTAATAATAAGTAACACATTTTTGAGTGCTTATTATGCCCCAGTCATCAGTATAAATTATTTGTATATGAATTTACTTATGAGGTAAAAAATATAATTTTCCTTTTCAGATGAGAAAAATTAGCCCGAAAAGGGTAAGTAGATTTCCTGAAATAATGAAGCTAGAAAGAGCTGAAATGAAAATTCCAAATCAACCAGTCTAATACCAAAGTATGTATGGCTTTATGCTGCTTCAAATGAGATACTTTTATGCATTCAAAAATTATTTGTCGGTGGTCGGTGATCTACTATGTCCCAGACATGAAAACAGCATTAATAACATATCATTGAACAATAATCCAAAAATGGAATTTTAAACAATTATTATACATTTTAAATTCAGTATCTCTCTTGTTCTATTGTTAGGTCTAGCCATTCAAGTGCAGACTAAAAATAACAATAAAATAATGCCTATCAGATTTTCTGATTTCAGCTATGTGTTTGATCACAAAACAGACACAGGTACACCTACCATACACATATGTAAAGAATTCATTTAGTCAAACTCTTCCACAAAACAAAACAAAACAAAACAAAACAAAACAAAACAACAATCTTTTTTTTTTCTGTTGGCATAATAGTAAACATCAGAGTGCATTTTCTTTCTGTCAGCTAGCTTTGTTATTCTATAAATGCACTTGCTTCGATTGTTTGCCTTTTCCCACTAGTTTAATATATTTTTTTCTATAGTAGTTTCTCAAATTTTACCTGACAAGCTACCAGAGGACAAGGCCTTTAATTTGAGGCAAGCCCAGTTGATAGCCCAAGAAAATGCTTGGGTGGTAAGTTTGAATGTGACTTGTATAAACCAGCAAAGGTTGAAATAAAAAGCTTATTTTCAGGATGATGACAACTGAATGGTAATAGATATCTAACAGTTAATATAAAAGAAACATTTTCTCTTATCAAGAAACAGTGACTGACTCAGAACCAAAGGGACAGTGGTAAAACCTCATATACTTGAGGTAAATCTTTAAAATAAATAACCCCTTATTTTAAAAGGAGCTCAGATCTACACATCATTTGAAAACTATTAATAAATCATTGAAATACAGTAATGTTTAAAATGTTTAGCAAAACTAGCCCAAAGTCCATTTTTGTTATTAAAATGCTACATATATCCCTGGCAGATGTGACTCAGTTGGTTAGGTGTCGTCCACATGCACTGAAAGGTTGCTGGTCCTATAGTGGGTATGTAGGAGGCAGTCTATTGATGTTCTGCTCGCACATCGATATTGCTTGCTTCTTCTTCCTTTCCCTCTCTCTAAAAACCAATAAAAATATTTTAAAAACACTATATAGGTTTTTTTCTATTAAGTTTACTCACTAAATTTTATATTCTCAACTGCTGATAATTTATTGGATCTGGTGTTGGTAAGACAGGAATGAGATTAAGAGTAGATTCTCTTATATCAATTTGAATAAGCTCAATGACCATCTTGGTATATCAATCAATAATTTCAATGACATCTAGAGACTAGCAGATTGCATTCCCACCTCATCTGGTGTTACCTTATGAAAGACATCATTGGTTGTGCTGATGGAGATAGAAGTAGGTACACAGATCAATCTCATATATGCTTTTCATGACTTTCCTACATAAAATAAACTTTTATTGATCTATTAAAAAGCCCTCATTCTACTAGGCTGAAGATAAAACTAGGACCTGTTATCACCCAACCATGTCTGCATGCTTTCTGCTGTGTCACAAAGAAATGCACACCAGACAGTTGGCTGCACAGCTCTCAAAGCTTCTCTCAAAAGCTTTGTCCTCAGCAGCTGCCAACTCCCCTAAACAAAACTCTGGATACTCATCCATTTTGGGAAAAGTCCATAATTGATAGTCAGGTTGAAGAAATGTCATCCAATTCCCTCTTCTTGACATTCTTTTGTGCTAATTGCATTCTCTGAATATTAAATAGAGATTTCCTCCATATGAGAGCAATTACAAAACTTTTTAAAAACACGCAAGTGGCTTATAAAAGCAGTGCACACACATTAGAGACAACTTCCTAAAAAGAGATTTGAAAAAGTCTGAAAACACCAGGAGATTAGCAGGTCATGTAAATGCCTGGGATTTCGATGATGGCACTGCTTGCTAGCGAATGGTATGAAACAGAAGGCAGTGCAATGTCAGAGAGAACGTTAGTCACAAAGCAACTTCGTTGTGACCATGAGGAAGCTATGCTTTCAGGTTTGCAGCATGATCAGCAGGCTTTAGGGCACTGAAGGAATAAAAAGTAAAGTAAGCAATTAACAAGTCTGCTTGCCTGATGAGAAATTTTGCATTACCATTGGAAAATTAAATGTATATATGCATATCTTCATATCTATATGTCTAAAGTATATTTTAGCAAGAGACAGAAATGAGTCCTTTATTCTTTTATTCAGTAGGTAAATATGACCAACCCAGTGATCATTTTATTCTGTAGCTTGGGAATACATCAATTGTTTTAAAAAATAATACATATATTCAGCTCTGTTATTAATGACAGCAGCTCTTGTGCTCATGAAGAAGATTAAATTATTGGCCCCAATATTTAATATGTCTCTGATTTCACACTCTGTGCTAAGTTATATTTTCTCCACTGCTGCCAGGCTATGGCATGTGTCTTGCCAACGAAATATTGTTTTCCTTTTTATTGAATTTATTAATGTGTCAGTGGTTAACAAAATAATACGTTTCAGTTGTACAATTCCACAACATATCATCTGTACATTGTATTGTATGTTCATCCCTCCAAGTCTCCTTCCATCACCATGTATCCTCCTATACCCTCTGCCTACCCTGACCCTCCTCCCCCAGCAATTACCACACTATTGTCCATATCCATGAGTTTTTTTCTCTTGTTTTCAAATCCTTTTGAACCCCCAGTCCTAAAATATATAATGGAGTAAAGACAGTCTAGCCAATGAGATATTAACAGCTATGATACAAGCAGCTATTTGACATATGTTTGCATCATTGGGTTTATCTTTTTGTGCTTCTATCATTGCCATGAGAAGAACATGTTTCTAATAACTTACTGGCCAAAGGCAGATGCTATGGAACAGAATTGGATTCAGCCTGTAACCTGGTTAGCCACATTTTAGGCCACCTGACTCCCAGGTAATCCCCACATGTTTGGTCAATGCACAGGAAAAAAAGAAGCATTTCAAGTCATTAGAAATGTGAAGCCATTTGCCTTGTAACACTAGTAACTGATAGTACATGTAGCAAACAGTTTCTGCATCTGTAAAATGAGATAATAAAAGTGTAATACAAAGAATGCTATGAAAACTGTTGATGTTTTAAACTACTACATGCAAACATTAAATAAATCAGATGCATATTTATATACTAACAATAAATACACGGACATTGAAATAATAAAATTAAATACCATTTACACGTTCTCAAAAAATATGCTAAAATAATCTGAAAAGAAAAATTTCATATAATTTCACTTATATGTGGAATTGAATAAACAAACTACAAGAAATAGAGATAGACCTATCGACATAGAGCAGGCAGAGAGCTCTGGTGTGTGTGTGGAGGGCGGGGGCGCATTGGGGAGGCAGAGATTGAACAAAAAAGAACAAAAGGAGAGAGAAGACTCATGGACATGGGCAAGTGTGGAGATGGTGGGGGTGGACGTAGAAAAGGCCATAGAGGGGATAAATGGTGATGGAAAAAAGAAAAAATAATAACACAATTTTAAACACACACATAAAGAAACTTTTAGGTATAAATTTATCATACATGTGTAAGACTTGTATGCTGAAAATTACACAATACAGACCACAGAAATCAAGGATCTAAATAAATGGTTAGACATATTATACTCATACACTGGAAGACTAAGCATAATAAAAATGTCAATTCTCCTTAAACTAGCATACATATTTCTTATCAAAAGCATCATAACACAATTCTTATCTGGTTCTCAGAAAGCTATTTGGAGATGCAGACAAGATTATTTTAAAATATATGGAAATATAAAGAAATAGAAAAGCTAAAAAGAAATTGAAAAAGAAGAATAAAATAGGTATCAGCCAATCTGAGTTTAATACATATTATAGCGGTAGCTTTGAGCCCTGTGCTATTTGTTCAGAGATAAACATACAGAATTTACCAGAATAGAGAAATCAGAAATAGACCAATACAAATATGCTCAACACAAATATGACAACAATGTAAAAAGCAATTCAGTGGAGGAAAGACATACTTCTCAATAAATACTGCTGGAGTAACTGGACATCTAGAGGTTAAAAGAAATGAACCCATGACCTTGGTTTTACAGTTTATACAAAAATTAACTCAAAGTGGGTCATAGACTTATAAGATATAAAACATTTTGTTTAAAAAAATTGAAGGAAATAAACACAGTCCATGTAAGGACCAATTGATAAATTGGACTTGATCAGAATTAAAATCTTCTGCTCTGAAAAAAAAATCATGCTTGTTAAGAGGATGAAAGGATAAGCTATGAAGTAGGAAACATATTTGGAAATTATGTGTCTGTTGAAACACATATCTCTATATTCCTATCTCTATATTCCTATCAATAATAACTTTAATGTAAAATAGTGAAGTTTGAAACTTCAAATGCCAGCAAAGGTGCCATGAGACTAGATCACTCACATGTTGGGAATGTGAAATAGTAAAGCCACTCTGCAAAATAGTTTAGAACTTTAAAAACTAAATGTGCACTTAACATATGACCCAGCAATTGCACTCTCAAACATTTATCCCAGAGAAATAAAATTTTTGCTCACATAGAAATCTTTACGCAAATGTTTATAGCAAGTTTATTCATAATAGACAAGAACTGGAAAGTACTCAGATGTCTTACAACAAGTGAACGGCTCTACAAACTGATGCATCCATACCATCAGCTACTACTCAGAATAAAAAGGAAAGAGCTAGTGATACATGCAACAATCTGGAGAGATTCATTCTGCAACAAATCTCCAGAGAGCTATGCTGAGTGAAAAAAAGAATTCTAGAAGGTAATATACTGTGTGATTCCATTTACATAGGTTCTTGAAACAACATAGTCACATCAATGAAGAATAAATTAGTGGTCAGGGATGGGGATGCTCAGAGAAGAACATATGAATGGTGATGAAAGAGCAACACAAGGAATCTTTGTGGTGAAGGCAATGTTCTGTATCTTAACCTTATCAATGACGATATTTAGCTGCTAATGGAAGATATTGGGGAAAACTGAGTAAAGTGTACATTGGATTTCTCTGTATTATTGCTTATAACTGCAGGCAGGTTCTTTGGGCTCACTTCCAATCAGAATGGTACAGGTATACACTCACTTCAAAGTTATATCTAGAGGTCTAATAGTTGAAGAGAAAGTTTTCATTTAAGACAAATTAGTGACTTTTCCACTCCTGATATAACTGGAAGTTAGATGTAGAAAAAAAAAAACCTTTTTCTGAGACATATTAAAGATTGGAATCTCTGCTTAGCATATAGTAAGCACTTGACAATTGCTAGGTTACTTTCCCCGAAATAAATAGGATATCTTCTGGAAGTCCTTAAAAAAGAGCATCCCTAGTGGTCTGAGATGATTTATTATATCAAATTCATCATCAAAATGAACTGGTAATATGCTTCCTAACCTTCTCAGATTAAAGTGAAATTGGCAACTTCATTTTAGACTCATACCTTTTTATTACCCTTGAAAGAGTCTTGAGCCAAGAATCTACATAATTTATTACATAGTTACAAAGAAGCTCATCTTTTTCTTTCATATACATACACTTTAGAATTAAGAGTTCCAGGGGTTTTGTTTGCCATGATCTAATCTGACGAGTGTTTGAAAAGTATAAAAACAAATTACTGGAAGTCCCTAGTAGAGGATGACAGAACCCAAAAGTTAGTTCTTGTTAGGTCGATATGATGGGTCAGCTTTCTCTTATTTTTCCAGATGTGAGTATTCAAGCAAATGATTTTTTCTGTGGGTTTCAGTTTTTTAGAGTGTAAAAATAGATAATTTATTCAGCACTTCACTGTCTGTGTTTCTGATCTGTCTCTTCTAACTACCTTCTCTATGTGAGCCCCAATTAATTTCATGCAGGTGCACTACAGAGGAGTTCATTGCCGCACATCGATGATGCTAACCTTTCACTTTCATTATGAGGCTTCGGGTTGTTGTGGATACTGTTTAGAGACCATTTATGTGTGATATGTGTTATATGGAAGAGGCAGGGAGTTAACTGGGGAAGATTTGACCAACTGAAAATGGAATATAAGGGTACACGGTCCTGAGATACAGTTTATATAATTTCTTGAGAAAAAAAAACTATCATAATGGATTGAGGAATCAATTACACTTCATAATGAAGCTCATATTTACTCTCTCTGTGGTCCTAATTCATTTGCATTTCTCTCACTTCCTGGGATTGTACTTTCTAATAAAGATATAACATATAAGCTTTTGACTTAAGCTCTGCTTTCTGAATAACCTGAGCTAAAACAAGAGCAGTAATAAAAAGCTTCTGAATGAGATTGTGAAGAAAGTATGCTTACAAGCAGGATAACAAAACTCACCATCACCATTACTAAGATTAATTGGAATAAAGTGCATATGGAAGAGTGGTGTGGGCGTGTACAGTGGATGTGGCATGTGAACTATACTGAAGCAATAAGTGTAAGGATTTTAGAGTAGGCTTTTTAAACTTTTGTTTTTAACTAACTTGAAAGACCCAATTAAAATAAAAACACCTCTAGAAGTCATCTGCCAATTAGAGGCAAACTATGGAAGATAGAATGTCTTTGCCAGCAGTTCACAAAATAAACTTGTTTGCAAAATTTTCACATGCCACTCTTATTGCCTTCAGATTCCCATTCAAAATCAGATCTCAGCAAAGTTGGTAAATATAATTCTTTTTTTTTAATCACACTGAAGGAATTACAGATACTGCCTCTGTGTACTGCCAGAAGCAGATGCAGAAGTGAATCTTGTGGGTTAGAAATGAGGGCTGGTTTACATAAGGGCTATGAAAAAAAATTATTTACATGAGTCATTCACACATGACTTGGGCTTCAATGTTCTTGCAAGAACATATGTTTTTTGTTGTTGTTGTCTTTTGTTTGTTTGTTTTTGCAGTGGCTCACTGAAGCAGAGTTCTGATGATATCCAAAAGACTTCCTGAAATAAAACTGAGAAGTCAGTAGACTAAGGGAGGGTGGCAATGAAATGATTAACTTACTATATTAGACTTGAGAACTTACCACCTGGCTATGTTCCCTGCAGGGCATAGGGATATTCTCATTACTTAGATAACAGAAAATATTTTAGCATCTTTGAAAATCTTGAAAGTGTCTGTTCTATGTAGCACAAGAATGAGAGATGTTGCCTTAGGACTGGGATCCCTAGGAATAATGGGGTAACAGATTCCAAAATGGCTGTATTTAACTGTCAGAAATAAGGTGAACTCAATTACCATAATGGCAGCAAAACTGAGCAGCAAAGATGCCTCCTTGATGTACTGATCTGTGGCAATGAATAATAGATTACTGTATTCCTAAGAGTGAGAAAAATAGACAGTCAAACTGGATATTGTTACACTCGGGTAATAATAACCTTGAAAATCAGATGCTGGTAAGCAGAAGGCTGGTGTCAGCTGCCAGAATAGAAGCTGACATGCTTAATATAGATTCTGAGCAATCCAGATTCTTTTAAAAATTCAATCTTGTAACATCTTTCTTTATCTTTGCTATTAACTTCAGAAGCAAATACCTCTGAGGAGAAGTGTTTATCTGTAATCAATTTTTAGTAGTTTTGTGTATATGTACTTTTAATTAAATTTATTTCAGTTACATTCTTGAGAAAGAGCAAAGTTGGAAAATTTACACTGGGTTTCAAAAACTTAATAAAGTTTTATAGGTTTTAGGTATATAATTCTAAAATACAGCATCTGTATATTGTATTGTGTGTTTACCACCTCAAGTCAAGCCTCCCTCCATCACCATTTATTCTCTCTTTACCTTCTTCTGCCTCACCCTAACACCTGCCTGCCCTCTGGCAATTACCGTACTGTTATCTGTGTCCATGAGTCTTTCTTTCTTTTTCTTTTCTTTTTTTTTTTACTTAATAACTTCACTCATTTCACCCAGCCACTCATTCTCTCCTTCTGACACAGCAATCAGATAAGAAAAATAAATAAAAGGCATTCAAATAGGAAAGGAAGAAATAAAACTCATTCTTTTCAGATGTCATGATACTGTATAAACAGAACATTAAAGATATCACCAAAAACTATTAGAACTGATAAATGAATTCAGTAAAGTGGATTTTTATACACCAATAATGAACTATCAGAAAGGGAAATTAAGAAAAAACAATCCCACTTACAATTGCTTCAAAACAAACAAACCAACAAACAAGCAAACAAACAAAAACCCTCAGAATAAATTTAACCAAGGATATAAAAGACCAAAGAAATTGAAGAAGACACAAATAACTGAAAACATATATCATGTTCACAGATAGGAAGAATTAACATCATTAAAATGTCTATATGACCCAAAGCTATTTATAGACTCAACAATTTCTTTCAAGATACCAATGGAATTCTTACAGAATTAAAATTAACATTTGAAAAATTTATAAGTAACCAAAAAGACTGTGAACAGCTCCAGCATTCTTGAGAAAGAACAAAGTTGGAAGAATCACACTACCTGGTATCAAACTATACTATAAAACCATAATTTAAACAGTCTGATACTTCTATAAAAACAGATACATAGATCAATGGAAAAGCATAGAGAGCCTGGAAATAAACCCAAGTCTTTACGGTCAATTAATATTTAACAAAAGAGGCAAAAACATACAATGGGGTAAAGATAATAAGTGATCTTGGGTAAATATAAACTTCTTAATATATGAGAATCTTATAGCTATAAACCATAATTGAAAAGGCTATCAGATAAATATTATTGATTGAATTTTCTAATCACGAATTAACTAATGTGATTGAAAGTATTATCACAGAATAGATGGTTTAATTGAGCTGATTAAATTAACCCACTGGTGAGTTTTGCATTTGATTTTGTAACTTCACATTGTATAGCATGTAAGTAAAGTCCATTTGAGATAAAGAAACTCCAGACATTCCAATTAGCTAAAAGAATTATCTTTAGAAGCACTGTTAGTCCCTGTTCTGACTTAACCTTAGGATCAAGCAAATAGAAACTTTATGCTATCTAGCTATATAATATTAGAAATATATTTATTGAATTGATTATAAAACAAGGATATAGCATTAAATTGTAATGTCTAAATGTTAAGTTTACTTATTATTAGAACAGACACAACAAGCACTGGAGATTCTTCTTGAGCCATAACTGGGCTCTTTTTTTTCAGTTGCTTTTTCAGTGGAGGAAGCCGTGGCATCTAATCTCCACTGTTCACTAGAGAACCACTAGGTCCACATACTCTTGAGCAATTAAATTATAGTTACTTTGAACTGATATATGCTATAAGTTTAAAATTTACACTGGGTTTCAAAAACTTAACTCAAATGCAGTAATTGAAGGCATTTTCTTAAAATGTTTTACATTGGTTATATATTAAATCATAATTTTATTTATATTTGGGTAAATAAGATGTATCATTAAAATTTAGTTCATCAGTTTCTTTACATATCTTAACATTATAACTAGAACATTTATAATTTTACTAGGAGCTCAGTGCACAAATTTGTGCACATTGAAAGGAACTGTGGGCAGAGGAGAAGGTTTCAACCCATTCTCCATGCCCCTGCCCAGCCCCTCTCACCACTGTGTGCCAGCAGCCCTCGCTCCTGCTGCCATTGCTCCCATGTGCTGATGGTGCCAACCCTGCTTGCATTTTCTGACAATGTGGAGCAAATGGGGCCGATGCCATCAGTGGGTATGAGTGGTGGCTGCTATCTCAATCACCCCACAGGAGCAGGGGAGGTGGAGAAGCCCTTAGGGTTAATTGGAGCCAGCAGCTGCTGTTCATGCCTGCTGATGGTGCCAAGTGATCGGAACTAACGCCAGGCACCAGCAATAGGTGTGAGCAGTGGCTCTAGCACAGCATGGGTGTGAGTGGGGCCATTGCAGGCAGCAGGTGCAAGAGGAGGCTGCTGGCTCTGATCACCCCTCAGGAGCAGGGAGGAGGTGAAGAAGTCCTGAGAAGCTATCAGAACTGGCAGCTGCCACTTGCACTGGCTGACAGCACTGAGTGATTGGGGATAGTGCTGGGTGCCAACAGCAGGTACAAGCAGCTGCTGGCAACAGGTGTGAGTGGGGCCAGTGCTCGCAGTAGGTACAAGCACCAGGTGGGACTGAGGAGTGTAGGATTAAAGAATTTTCATTAACCACCAGAGACTCACCCCAATGACAATGACCAGTGCCCTGCCTTGGTCTGGCACACGTGCTCACCTGCTTCACCATCCTGCTATGGCCGATTCCCATCATGTTCTGCATGCTCCCTTTTGGTCAGCACACATCATAGCAACTGGTTGTTTGGTTGTTCCACCATTTGGTCTATTTGCATATTAGGGTTTTATATCCTATCTAATAAAGAGGAAATATGCTAATTGACTGCCATGCTGTTGCAAATATGGCAGCACCCAGAGTCAATAAGGAGAGAATATGCTAATTGACTGCCACACCCTCAAAGATGGTGGTGCCCACAACCAATAAGAAGGGAATATGCTATTTGACTGCCATGTCCTCAAAAATGGCAGCGCCCACAACCACAAGATGGTGGTACCCAGTCCCCTCAGCCATGCTGGGGCACCTGCTTCTGGAGTCTCCCAGTCACCTCACTCCTCAGGCCTGAGGCACAGACAAGCCTTGGATGGCATCTGCCCAGCCTCCCAGGGTCACCTGAGGCTCAGGTAACCAGGGCCAGCTGAGTCTTGCACTGCTGGCAGTGGCAGTAGCAGAGGTGTGATGAGGCTGTTGCCTTCCCCTGTTCACCAGGGCACCTCCCTCCCCCAAGGGGTCCCAGATTGGAGAGGAGGCAGGCTGGGCTAAGGAAGCCCCCTTCCATGCATAAATTTCATGTACTGGGCCTCTAGTATACAGATCTGAGGCTCATATTATATTTCTACTAGAGGCCTGGTGCACAAAAATTTGTGCACTCAGCGCAGGGGGTTACGCTCACTCTTTCACAATCTGGGAGCCCTTGGGTAGGGTCACTAGGTGACCTGAGATCAGGATCTATCGAGGCTTTTCTTCTCCAGGCTGCAGGCAGCTGGCCCCACTCCTGCTTTTGCCACTGCTTGCTATCTGTGCAGTGCTGCCTTACCTCCCCTGCCATGATGGCCTCCGTCTGCAGGTGACAGGTTGTTGTACAATGGCTTGGCTATCCTGGACCTTCCTCTTTCTTTGCTGGAGGCAGGGGTAGCCTTGCAAGCAACTGTCAGCCTATCTGATCACTCCTAACCACTTGCCTACCTACCTGATCACCTCTCACCACTGGTCTGCCTACCTGATCACCCCTAACCAGGGCCTGCCTGCCTGATTGCCCCTAATTGCTTGCTTGGGGGTTGGGCCAACCCAACAAGGGGCCATCTGCCTACCTGATCACTTCTAACCTCTGGTCTGCCTATCTAATCACACCTATCCGCTGGTCTACCTACCTGATCACTCCTATCTGCTGGTCTGCCTACCTGATCACTCCTATTTGTTGGTCTGTCTACCTAATCACCCCTGACCCTCCTGCCTGCCTGCCTGCCTGATTGCCCCTTACTGCTTGCTTGGGGGCAGGGCCAGCACTGACTTCTGGTTGGTCAGCCTCAGGTTGTTACTGGTTGTTATGATCCAGGGTTTTTATATATTAAGATTTGATATAATTAGTCTAAATTGTACTGTTTCAAAAAGCCATTCAATCATGCTGCATATGTGCCCGTAAGACTTGTTTTATGACAAGTGCTCAGTATTCTTAAAAGCTTTCCTCCCGCACCTCTACTGTCCAACAAAGCAGAGGCATGCTGGTCCCAAGTGCCCCTGGTCCCCGTCCCTCACCAAAATGGCTAATAGCTCAGAGAGCTTGCTGGTTGCTCATTCATTACCTTCCGCTTTTTCAAGAATCACTTAGAGAATTAAGGGTTCAATTAATATTGGTACAAAGTTTCTCTAAGGGAGATAAATAAAGTTTAGTGGTACTGGAAGCCAAAATATTCCTATGATCTTATATTCCTAACTAGTACGATGATTTTAATCTTCACTTTTAATTGCAGTACTTTCTCCTCATAAACAAGCTGGCATTTGATCCCCTTTTTATTTTGAGACAACTACAAACAGAACTTTTTTTTCTACATGAGGATAAGTTAGATGTGATTTTTAAGATATCAGCACTGCCTATGTTTTCAGCAATAAGTAAAGCTGAATTCCTTCATTGATTAGCATTTGTAGCTTCTGAATAATTTTTTTCTTAGACAGAAGGTTTCACCAGGAGAAAGGACAGCAGCAGCTGGTACAGACTATTCTGTATGCAACTGTGACTACAGGGCAACTTAGCAGAGAGGAGACACACTGCAGCCAGAACCATAACCAGGCTTGTTTCACTAATCTCCTTGGAAACCAGTCAAAATTAGTCCATAAAGAGGAAATGACTGGCAAGGCAATGCCATATAGAAAGAAATTGAACCCAATCAAAAGAGCTTCTGCAAGGCACAGGGTACAATGAAGAGCTATTGGAACACAAAAATTGAACTGGAACGTGTGGTGTTCTCCAGGGCAGGATGCAAAGGTGGCTTCCTGGGGTCTTGTCCAGGTGGATTGGAAGAATGAAGCCACAGAAAAGATGTGCTATAGGAAAAGGTGGAAATTCATTGAGAAACAAGCACAGACTCCCATGTGGAGAGGGGGAGAGAGAACCACTAAATCCCTTCTTCTATGGATGTATGCCATCTGGCAGATCCCTTATTCTGTGAATGTATACCATCTGCAGCTCTATTAATCTGTGAATGTATACTTTGTGAAGCTCCCAGCTTTACATCCCTGTAGTCTTCTCCATGGACCCCCTAATTCCTCAAACTCCCTAAACCTGCCTATTTTACCCCTAAATACTCTTTTCACTATGGTTTGTATAGGGGCACAGAAATGTTAACAGGTCAAAATTTCCCTAATTCAGGGCAAATGTCAGAAGAACACATGGGGGAACAAGACACTTTTAATGAGACTGATGTCTGTTGAATGGTATAACTTGATGTATAAACACATACCCAAGATCAAAGCAAGGCTAGAGTCTGAACCAGGTAAGGTGGAGGGCAGGCACATGCAATGAAAAGGAGGCAGAATGATTATCTGTCAGGAAATAAGTGGGCCAGTAAACAGGATTATACAAGTAAAGAGGATGATACAAAGGTGACCCACCATCCAGAACAGAAAAGCAAGTAATCAATAAACCAAACAAATACAAAGAAGTTAGATAACAGCTGCTGTGACAATTACGAGTGGGGTATTTCATTTAAAATTCCAAAGAAATTTTCAAGTAACTAAAACTGAAGGGACAAAGTAAGTCACCAGAGAGATGTGAGGCACTATTATGAAAGGAGAATCTAAACCAGGTAAATTGTTTAAGAGGCAGAGTGAACAGTCAGCACTGAGGAAAACGGAAACATGGCTGAAGTGACAAGTGGGGACTAAGAAGGCGATCCTCAGGCTTAGAGCCGTTACCTGCAATGGTTTCCCAGTGCCCCACAACTTGGCGGTGATTTTCTATTTCCCTGGATAAAAGCATTTGGGATCGAGGGGTGGGGTGGAGTGGGGTGTTCTCTTTCTTGTCTTGTATTTTTTTATTTTTTTAATGAAAATACACCAGATGCTCATCACTTGCTGACACCACTTCCTGTGGTGCTTCAGCTCAGGAGGGGGACCTAAGATTCTGTTGTCCATGGTCTTGTCCTGCTGCTCAGGGGTCAGTAATGGACACGGAGAAAATCAACAAGTGCCAGACAGAGCAGATGTGTCTGCCATAAAACCTAAGGACAGCAGAACCACAGTTGAAAGATGATAATTCTATTATAGACCCTTAGGCTGGGATGAACAAAAAAAAAGGAATAAAATAGTGTTTGTTTGTTTCAAATTTGGCAGCTTCTCAAGGGAGCAATATGTTAAAGAAAAACATAGAAATTGAGCCATCAAAATGGCATTTGACGATATAGCCAAATGTATCATTACATGATAAAGCTGGAGGAGCCTTTAATGTTCATCTCTTCAGAGTAAAAGAATAGCTCAGATGGCTTAAGCAAACAGGCTAAGGACCCACAATTAAGTTTGTGTATTTCGTCAGATTCCCTTGAAGGCATTCTTAAAACACAGATTTCTGGGCCTAGCCTCAGAATTTCTGATTTAGTAGTTCTAGAATGGTGCCCAAAAAGTACATTTCTAACATGTTTCAGAGGATGATAATGGTATTGATCTAAGGACCTGACTTTAAGAATTACCAATCCAGTTAGTAAGATAGTAAAGGCTATGATCTAAATTTATATATTTATGTATTCTAGATGAAGTTTTTCATTGTTCCAAACTTGAGAACCAAAGATTACTTAGTTCTGAAAAGTTTGTTTCATGCAGGGGTGAGTTTTTTTTTTTTTTTTTTTTTTGACAAAACTCAATACTCCGCCATGTCCAAAGGAACATTAAGAAAACAAATGCCTGTCAGGATCACTCAGAGTGCTTGCTGCCTCTCCTCTTGGCGATATACCACTCATTGCACTCCATTCCCGCAGTTTCAGGGCTGCCATTAGAATAATGTGCCTTACACTTCGGCAAGCCCCTATCTAGATGTTGCTTTTGAATGTGTCACTAACAGGAAATGGAATCTGCTATGAGAAATGCTGGGGGATGCTGCCAGGAAATAGATACCTGCCTTAGCCAGACACAAAGAAAGATAACCCTGGATATAGATCAAGTCTGCAATACACACAAATTTTTGATTCTGTCAGGTTCATTAGAGACAGTAAATCCACAAAGAAGTGAAGCAGAACTGATTATGAACATTTATCTTCTATTGAAGCCATGGTGCCTATGGATATTTACCCTCTGCACTATGTTAAGGCTTTAGGCAGAGCAGTATGAAAATTATTCTCCTGAATGCTATTTGAAATATATAGTCAAATTTTCCCAACACGAGGTCTAGGACAGGTGGTTTTGTTATTATCACCATCATTAAAAATGTATGTGCCTATTTTCATGTGGCAAGATGACAGGTGATATAGAAAACAAGGTATGCCCATATCTATGCCCTTGAAGATCTCTATTATAAGGACAAAGACAAGCACTGATTTACAGAAAATAACTGAATAAAGCCACTTAAAAAAAGATTTACTTTTGCA
This sequence comes from Antrozous pallidus, assembly GCA_027563665.1. Lineage (NCBI taxonomy): Eukaryota > Metazoa > Chordata > Mammalia > Chiroptera > Vespertilionidae > Antrozous > Antrozous pallidus. Next base: position 77,939,630 of record CM050508.1, read on the forward strand.
AAGAGTATAATTGAAAAATAGCTATTTTGTGAAGCAATGAGTTGGAGGGATCAATTTCTCCACTGGGCAGTCAGCTGATATTTATGATACTGTCTGCCCTTCCTTTTCCTTTTTCAGTCAGCCTACCAAGGTCTGCGAGAGTGAAGAAAGGTAAGGAAATGAAATGTTCAGCAAAGTTATATATACATAAATTATTTTCAGGTTACCCTTGGAAATATTATTCTAGATTTGATCTAAAAACTAGTTTGACCAGGAAATTATTTGGCATCTTTTGAGATTTTACCTGAAAGAAAGCCTGATCAAGAAATAACACATTGATTTAGAACTCCATGGGTTTGAGTCTGAGAAGACATATGATTATCAATATCTGCTGACAACTCCTAATCTAACTCACTTGACTCCAAAGTAAATCCAGCCACCTGCTGGCAACCTCACAGATCCCTGCACCAGGCTTTTATTCTGGCAGAGAGGCTCCTTTTAGAAAAACTGATTTAGAAGTAGATCTTAACTGCTTTAGGCCTGGTCCAGACAGTAAGAGGAACTTAAGGAATCGGTCAATTAGATGTGAGAATTGGCCTGCAAACTCAATTCTCTAATGCTGAGACATAGTTTACTTATTTGTCTTGTTTGCAATCCAAAAACCTCAATGGAGTCAGCTATAGAAAACCGTCAATCCGCTCATCCTTCTTATAAGTTGGACCTTACATTAAAATTAAAATGGCATTCCATGTTATAACTTCTGGTTAACCCTATGTTCTTTCCTGTCAAGAATTCTCTTACAGCTATAGCTAGTTCTACCTTCATTAATGATTTCAACATTACCTAGAACAAGAGAAGAGAACCCCCTCCTCTCTTTCAAACTCTATCAGAGCTTGTGACTTTCCAGATAAAAATACCATCACAGACACTACCACTGCCACTTCTGGCTCCTCCTTCTCTGGCCCCTTCTCTTTAGCTTCTGTACTTATCATTTAGTCTCATTTAGATATTTCACAAGTTGATTAGATAGCTATAACTTGCAGTGGTACCTTAGAGGTAGACCAAGCTCACATCAGTTTGTGTAGATCAAACTACATAAGTTTAAGTTTAATATTGTTATCCCTGGTCATCATGCTTCTTTTCCTGATGTATTAGTAAGAGTTATACAGAGAATAGAAGCAATATGTATTTGAAGCATATTACGCTATTTATGCTAATTAGACTGGACGTCCTTCCAAATGTCTTTCTGGATGATCTTCTGCACAAAGCCAGGTCTGCAAGGGAAGCCTGGGTCCTGGGTGATGGAGGGAAGCTGATGCCAGCAGCCAGGGGAAGAAAGGCCTACTCTTGCACCAATTTCATGCATCAGGCCTCTAATATATATATATATATATATATATATATATATATATATATATATATATATACATACACACACACACACACACACACACACACACACACACAGACTAGAGGCCGAGTGCACAAAATTTGTGCATGGGGGCAGGGGATGTCCCTCAGCCTATCCTGCACCCTTTCTAACCTGGGACCCCTGGAGGGATGTCCAACTGCCTGTTTAGGCCCAAACTGCTCACCTGCCTGCCTCCCTGATTGCCCCAACCATTTTTGCCTGCCAGCCTGATCACACCCTAACCACTACCCTGCCAGCCTAATTGATGTCTAACTGCTCTCCTGCCAGCCTGTTTGCCCCCAACTTCCCTCCTCTGCTGGCCTTGTCACCCCTAACTGCCCTTCCCTTCTGGCCTGATTATCCCCAACTGCCCACCCTTGCATGCCTGGAACCTCCCAATGGCCCTCCCCTGCTAACCATCTTGTATCCACATGAGGGCAGAATCTTTGACCACATGGGGGCAGCCTTCATGTGTGTTGGAGTGATGGTCAATCTGCATACTACTCTTTTATTAGATGGGATAGAGGCCTTGTGAATGGGTGGGGGTCAGTTGGTTTGCCCTGAAGGGTGTCCCAGATCAGGGTGGGGGTTCTCTTGTGGCTTGGGGCAGACTGGGTAAAGGGCCTGTGGTGGTTTACATGCTAGCCACAGCCCCCAGCGACACAAGCAGAGGCCCTGGGATCTGGAATTAATTTATGTTCTACAATTGAAACTTGTAGCCTGGAGTGGAGCCAAACCTTCTGCTTGCTCCTGGCGAAACAGCATTTCTGTTTAAATTCTATAATTGAAACTTTGTAGCCTAGAGTAGAGGTCTATGTGCTAGAGCTACAGAAGATTGGCTTCCTCCATCGCCCCAGCAACCCTAGCCTCTGCTCTCTCCAGCTCTGTGACTGCCACCATTTCTGTTGGAATTATGTATCTTCTATAATTGAAACTTTTAGCATTGACAGGAGGCCTAGGCTGGCAATGGCAAGAGGAAAGCTTGGCTTCCTCCATTGCCAGGGAAACCCAAGCCTCCCTCCTGCTTTCAGTGGCCACAGCCATCTTGGTTGGGGTTTATTTGCAAAATTTGCTCCTGATTGGCTGATGGGTGTGGCTGTGGGAATGACCTGATTAGAGATAGAGTCAATTTGCATATTACTCTTTCATTATATAGGATATCATGACAATTAAGCTCATATGATTTATGGTGGCTAAGAATTCCCATGATCTGCAGTCTGCTAGATGGAGACCAAGAAAAGCCAGTGGTGTAATTCCATTTCGAAGGCCTTAGAACTAGATATTCTGATAGTGTGAATTGGATTTCAAGGGCAGAATATCAATGTCTCAGCTCAATTATCCAGGCAGAAAGCAAATAGAAACAAATTCTTCCTTCCTCCACCTATTTGTTTCAATCAGGCCCTTAACAGATGCCCCCAAATTAGGAAGAATAATCCACTTTACACAGTCCACTAATTCAAATGGTAAACTGGTGTTTATATACCAAAATAGATACATCCAGAAATATTGTTTAATCTGGGTACCCACTGGTCTGGTCAGGTTCACATATAAAATTAACAATTAATATTGACTAGAGGCCCAGTACATCAAATTAATGCACAGGGGGTGGGGGGGGGTGTCCCTCAGTCCAGCCTGCACCCTCTCCAATCTGGAATCCCTCGAGGGGATTGCCCGTTTAGGCCCAATCCCAGTAGTATTGAGCCTAAATGGGCAGTCGGACATCCTTCTCACAATCCAGGACTGCTGGCTCCAAACTCCTCCCCTGCCTGCCTTCCTGATTGCCCCTAACCACTTCTTATTGCAGCCTAATAACGCCCTAACCACTCCCCTGCCAGCCTGATTGATGTCTAACAGCTCCCCTGCCAGCCTTTTGCTCCCAACTTCTCTCCTTTGCTGGCCTGGTCACCCCTAACTGCCCTTTCTTGCTGGCCTCATCACTTGCAACTGCCCTCCCTTGCAGGCCTGGAACCTCCCAATAGTCCTCTCCTGCTGGCCTGATTGCCCACAACTGCCCTCCCTTGCAGGCCTGGAACCTCCCAATGGCCCTCCCCTGCTGGCCATCTTGTGGTGGCCATCTTGTGTCCACATGGGAGCAGTATTTTTGACCACAGGAGGGCAGCCCTCTTGTGTGTTGGAGTGATGGTCAATCTGCATATTACTCTTTTATTAGATAAGACTAGAGGCCCATTGCAAAAAGATTCATGCAATAGTCCTTCCTTCCCTCTGACTATAGGCACTGGTTTTCCTACAGCACCGGGGACACAGGCCTTTGCTCTCACCTCTACCTTCCATCTTCTCTCTAGCCAGAGTCTTCACCCCAGCCAGTCTTCAGTCCTCTCTGGCAGGAGCCTTCCGTCTTGGCTCCAGCTGGAGCGCCGCTCCTGTAGCTCCTTTTGCCCTCTCCCCTCCCCTCCCCCTCATGGCAGGCGTCCCACCCTGCCTGGCCACTCCATGCCAGGATGGATGCTGCCTAGAGGCTTGGAGCAGCTGGTGGGGTGGGGGGCTCGCCACCTTTGTCAGGTTAATTTGCATACTCACTCTTGATTGGCTGGTTGGTGTTACAAAGTGATTATCAATTTGCATATTTCTCTTTTATTAGTGTAGATAGTGGCCTAGTTCATGGGTGGGGGCCAGCTGGTTTGCCCTGAAGGGTGTCCCAGATCAGGGTGGGGTTCCCTTGGGTTGTGAGGTGGCTTGGGTGAGGGGCCTATGGTAGTTTGCAGGCCAGCCATGCCCCCCAGTGACCCAAGGGGAGGCCCTGGGATCTGGTATTAATTTATGTTCTACAATTGAAACTTTGTAGCTTGGAGCAGAGCCAAGCCTTCTGTTTGCTCTGTGGGTGACAGCCATTTCTGTTTGAGTTTATTTAAATTCTATAATTAAAACTTTGTAGTTTAGAGTGGAGGCCAGGTGCTAGGGCTTCAGAAGCTTGGCTTCCTCCATTGCTGGGGCAACCCTAGCCTTTGCCTTCTCTGGCTCCATGGCTGCTGCCATTTCTGTTGGGATTATGTATCTTCTATAATTGAAACTTTGTAGCATTGAATAGAGGCCTAGGCCAGCTAGGGCAGGCAGAAAGCTTGGGTTCCTCCATTGCTGGGGAAACCCAAGCCTCCCTCCTGCTCTCAGTGGCTGCAGCCATTTTGGTTGGGGTTTATTTGCTCCTGATTGGCTGGTGAGTGTGGCTTGTAGGTGTAGCAAAGGTACTGTCAATTTGCATATTACTCTTTTATTAGATAGGATTAGTTCCTTTCTTAATCTTGGCATACAAAATTGTAAACTCTACCCAGAAATGTGTGCTAACTTCTTTATGGAAGTAGTTTATTGAACTGAATACCTACTGAAGTTTCTCTGGACTAGAACTGTTATGATTAAATTTGGAGATAGAAATATAAACTTTAGAAGTAAAAGAGATTTCGGAGTTATCAATTTTTAAGGCCTAATTTTACAAAACTAGAGAGAAGTCCTATGACCAAAGTCTGAGTAACTAATCAGTGAAAGAGTGACAATAGATTAGCAGACTCTGTAGCTGATTTTGCTTTTCTTGTTAGGGGTCAGATCAGCTATGCTGAATCTATATAAAGGCATAAATTGAGCAACTTCTATTTCTACGACAAGACAATCAGACACCCAAGAAAGTTCAGTATTCTCTATCATTAAAATTTGTAATGGTTTGCCCTCTAAATCAGCAGATATAACTGACATAAGAAATAATCGGCTAAAACTACAACAGTGAACATTTCTAAAGTATTATTCTTAAGAATATTCAAAGTATTTTTTAATGATGCCAAGTGTTTCTCAGACTAATGAAGGCATTTTTTGCAGCAGTAGAAAATTCTGTTTGTTCCATCACTGCCTTTATTCTTGAAACATTAGTGTTATTAAATACAACATCTGCACAGAACAAGTTGTTTGCTTTTCAGGTAACTTTGATAGAAACAGATATTTGATGAATTAGTTAAAAGTTTGACCTTGAGAAATGGATCAAAATATCTGGTTCTTTGTTTCTTTACTTTGATGCCTCAGTAACTTTTTTAAGCTGGATTTTATAATCCCCTTAGCAAATTGGTTTTGGGATGTTGTTTTTCTTTTTATGTAATATATTACCTGGTTGCTGGCAAAACTGTTGGAAAAGGAAGAAAATGAAAGTCTGAGTAACCATTATCCTCTGTATTCTTGATAGATGCCTGGAGGGTATTTTAGGGTCCTTTAATTGAAAACAAGTTATGCAAATCCATTTACGTGTGATAAAATTTTATAACAATAAAGAATAAAGAACCAGACACAACAGCACAGTTATAGTTAACTTCTGTGACTTTAAAAGATGTTCTTTGGTCTGTATCTTCTCCTTCTTTGTCCAAGAAATTTATTTTCCAGACAATTACCTCTATGGGGAACACCCAGGCCTGGAGGGAATAATTTTACAAAATCTTCCTGCTATTGAGTCAGCACCGCTAGCTATTAAATAACAGGTGGCAGGCTGTGATTTATATGTGGAAGGCACACTGTGCAGTCATCCTATGGGGGCCCTGACACTCAGGAAAGAAGGGTGAATCTGGTAAATCAATTACCATAAAACTAATGCATCTTGCTTCTTTTCTTAGTCTACATGTGCTTACCTATTAAGCTATAAAAATACAACCTATGAGCCAAGATACAAATATCAAATGTATACTCTACATACGCATAAGGTCTTCAGTCCTTTCATCACCTTTGCTTGCTCATCATACATCTTTACAGAAAGAGATAATCTTATGCTGCCCTTTCCCATAAGAGTTGCTTGCCATTCATAAGTGATGTTTGTGGTAATAAGCCACAAGGAATTTGAGTCAAATGCTTTAATTGAATGAACAATTCCAAAAAGTTTATTTAAAAACATGTATGGCTGTTTGAGATTAATTTTTGGTTTTATTTGGTATTAATTTTTATTTGGCATTTGGCATTCTTTTGGGATATGTTCACTGTTTTCTGTAATTGTTTCAGTTCATCAGGGCTTTGGGTATTATAAGCATAGGCTCACTAGCTAATTGTCTTGCCAGTCAGATACTGCCTTAATCAGGGAGCTATGGGAATTATGTGTGCATACTTGTTTGGATTTAGAGGATGGCACAGGAGTTTATAGCTTGAAGGTCAAGAACACAATTCATACAACAATTCTGCACAAGGCACACTGTTGCCCATGAATGACTAGAATGCTGCTATTGAGAAATGATACCCGAGGAACGACCCCTCCAAGAAAAAAAATACTTCTGGCCCTCTTATTAATTGCAGCCCCATTTCACTGCTATGGACTGAGGATCCATTCTATCCTGTATTGAAAACCGATTGTCTTAGGGCAGAGTAAAAAACAATTAGTTAGTGGATTCCTAAGAGATTTCACTGGCCACCAAATATACTCCAAGCCATAGGAGTCAAAAAATACCCCAGCCCAAATAAGCAAGTTCATATATATATATATATATATATATATATATATATATAATTTATTTATGTGACTATCTGAGACTTCTTTCTTCAATTTCATGTTGTGTCTCCCAATATGACTTGACAACAATGAGGAATTATGAGGGAATATTACCAAGAAAGCTTTCAGACTTCATTCTTTGTCCAAAGAAGCTGTAACCTCCTTTGTGTGGCTAGGTGTTGCTATTGGATGACCACCAGCATTTATTAATAAAAAAGTAACATGATACCATTAAATATTTTACAGATGCTTTCTGTTATAAAGTCATTAGATATTCCCTGTGAAGGAATGAACAAAGGATAGCAGTTTTGAATTTGCTGTTCAAGTTAACTTTTTCCAGTAATATTCAATAACTACAAACATTAATATTGAAGTCAACATTCACTAATTGCCCCACCTCGAGGTTCAGCAGGTATAATATCTGTCCCTTGTCCATACCCTTGCACTGTCTTTGGACTCTACGAACAGTCTTCTGGCCATAGTCTGGCCATTTTACCTTTAGTCCAGGAGACCCATTTCAGATGGGATTAATAAGGATATCAAAGGTATAGATTTCAAAGTCTAAGAAGCTGAATATCAGGTCTTTCTTTTTTCTTTTTTTAAAATATCTTTTATTGATTTTTTTACAGAGGAAAAGGGAGGATAGAGAGTTAGAAACATTGATAAGAGAGACATCAATCAACTGCCTCCTGTACTTCTTACTGGGGATTTGCCCCCAACCAAGATGCACCTGACCGGAATCGAACCTGGGACTCTCAGTCCACAGGCCAACACTCTATTCACTGAGCCAAACTGGTTAGGGTTATCAGGTCTTTCTTTATCTAGTGGTTAGGCACAGAGAACCCTGTCCATTTTCTCAATATGTCTAAGGAAGCCAATACCTAACATAATGATGGGTGGTTTCCTGTTTAAAGCTCTGGTTCCCTCAGTGTCTCAAATATCATTCATGGCAATGTGCTCTTTTCTCAATAACATAGCTGCTTCCACATCAAATCCTAGAGAACTTTCTTGTTTTTTTGAATTTTAAATTGGAATGGTCCATCCAGTGTGCGTTTACTTTATCCTGAGATTCAACTCATCCTAAACTGTTGGTATTTTAATTTCCCTTTCTGAAATTTCCAAGTTCCAGAAAGCATTTCATTAATCATTATATATTTTGGTTTTGTAAAAGTCAAAGATTTGCAATTCTGTGGAGAAATGCCTTTAAATATTTTTATGACAACATATTCAGCAATTAGCCAAATGTATCCTAAAACACATTTGTTCATAAGCATGCAGCACCCTCTTTGGTGCTACTAGCGATGCTGAATGCAGTCCCATATAGCTACTTCTATAGTACTCCTATCAAAACCGTGACCCTTCATCCTTCATAGAAAAGGTATCCTATCTAATAAAAGAGTAACATACAAATTGACCATACCTCTGCTATGCTACCAGACAATCAGGGAAGGGGGCAGGGCAGGGGGATGGCCAGGGGTGTGGCTAGCACACAGGGGGTGAGGCTGGCAGGGCCGTGGCCATAGTGCAGTGAAAGCAACCACCACACTATAAGCTCTCCCCACATGGTATTTTAAGGGCTGGCCCTCCTTACACTTATGGTGACTGAATCACATGCAAATGAGCACCCAGGGTCCCTGAATGCCCCCCAGCCCAGCACACATGATGGGGGGGGGGGGGGGCTGCTGCCAGTCTCTAGGGTGTGCGGAGACCCCAGTGGCCACCACTGGGTGGAGAAAATTCTAAGTGCTCCTGGTTGGTGCAGAATATTGGGAGCACCAGGAACTCTGGGAAATGTAGTTTTGAGCTCTGTGGTGAACATGTTGGGCTGTGACCTGGGTTTAGGCGAAACTTCAATTAAAGCTGTGAACTCTCTGTAGGAGAGAGTTTGAAGTACTGAGCATGGAATGCGGAAGTGGCCAGAGAGGGGGGGCAGCAGTAGCAGCGCCCCTTGGCCTCCAGGCCATTTGAGCATGGAAGTGGCGGGGGTGAGGTGGGGTGGGGGGGGGTGGTGCTTTTTTTTTTTCTTAGTTCACAGCTTTAATTGACATTTCACCTAAACCCAGGTCACAGCCACAACATGTTCACCACAGAGCTCAGATTACTGGTCAACTCAGTGAAAATAGACAGAAAATCTCACTAAGGAACAACAGCTCCCTGAATCTGTTCACTCATATTCTATCTCACCCAGGAATGCAGAAAATTACTGTCAGACACATCACAGGATCAAAGCCTTTGCATCCAGGAGAAGCTTAAAAGGACACAGACTTTTCCATTTGCTCTGCTCTTCCCTCCACAGGGTTATCTTCTGACACAGCGAGTTCAAAGTTCTCTGGTGATTGCAAGGACCTAGGTCCTCATTGCCTCCTCCCCACCCTCTGCTGCTCCTTAAAATAATTGATCATGCCTCTTTTGGGGGAAAGAAAGGGACACATTAAAGAAGTCTTCTCTAAAGGGATGCTTATGAAAAAAAATGTAGAAAGGACTACAAGAGAAGAGTGTTTTCTTTAGTAGACAAAGCAGCTCTATTAGGCAACAGGTTTGGGAGCCCTGACAGCCTGAGCCCACGCTGGCTACTTACAGGGGTGCTTGCACTTCCACCAAGCTTCTCCACTTTACATTGCAACATGGTGTTCTTGGCGAACCCAATCCGTAATGAAAAACTCCTGAACTACACTGTTTTTTACAGATGGTTTTTTAAAATTGAGACTTTAGGCCTTGGGCAGGCTGGGGGTGAGCCATCAGTTGGACATCCCATAAGGGCTCCCAGTATGTGAGAGGGGGGAGGTTGGGCTGAGGGACCACCCTTCCCCCATGCACGAATTTCTTGCACCGGGTCACTAGTGTAGCTATGAGTACTTTAAATTAAGTTGTTTTTCCCCCTCTAAAATGCTTTTAACTTGCAGATGAGAGATGAAACATAAATGATGTATATATTTGAAGTCTAATATAAATTCTGACCCTTTTGATGTTAAAAGGGAACTGCATTATTTGTTAAAAATTTTCCACTGTTTCCTGATGATAGTTCATTTTGGAAATGTGTGTACCAGAATACTCTCCTGGAGCTTCCCCACATATTCTGGGCCTGCTTTTACTTTTGATGATATTTCAGTTTTCTCTAATTTCAAATTTCTAGCTTTTCTCAAAAAAAAGTAGATTTGGGCAGCTCTAAATATGGCAGTGAATTTTGTAGACTACCTGTAAATGTAGGATGGACCAGTTCATGCTCTATCAGCCCCCACATCTTAGAGTGGTAGAAAAGAAATTTTTTTTCTCATTGTAGGTCCAAGTTGACACAGGCTTCATTTCAACATAGACTTCCATCACCTGGGAAGGGTGACAGAGCACAAATTGTTTCATGAGGCCAATTAAAAGACACATTGTGGAGGAGAATGTAGGCCATTTCTGGTACTTCTGCTGTCATTTCATTGGTCAAAGTTAGACCATACCTAACTTCCAGGAGTATTGGCAAGTATAGCACTTAGATCACCTTGCAAGCCCAGAAACGGAAATATGAGAATGTCTGTAGAACCCCTGAAGGCCGACTCCTCACCAAGCATGTTACCCCCAAAAGTGGCTCTTAGCAGCCAATGCCTGGACACATTTCTGAGGGCACTTTCTTGGTTGTCTGTCAAGTCCTATCACACAGGGAGGACAATAGTATCTACAAAACATATATATATTAAGACTTTTTACAGAGTAAATGTTTAATGTCATGTTTACTCATGGTTCAATTTTCCATTGGTTCCCATTTATAGGCTAATGACAATGAGAAAGTATATATGTAAATCTATTGAAGATTTTATGGTAACTAGAAAACAATTTTTTTTTCAGTTTCTTTTTATACTCCTCCAGGAATCTCTTATATACCCAAATCCTTATAATTATTCTTTGGAACTGGGTAGTTAGCAATCTCTCCATGATCCCTCCCACCATCTGGTCCTGGTTTTCCTTAAAATGTTTTACAACATCTACCTTCAGTGCATGGCCCAAGCTCAGTGCTGTCTCCCTGTCCTCCAAGTTGTCTTCTCTGAGCTGTTTTAGCTTAGTGCCACTTCTTTTTTATGCTAAATACGGCTTGTGGGGGGAAAGGAAATTAATTGTTGCAACTCTCCCATGGCAGCTGCAAGGATTGTTAGAAACTGCTCTCTGCTGCTCTAGCTCCAGGCGCTTCTCTAGGTCTTATGTGTTTGTTTGACAGTCTCACAGCAGGAACCACCATGGGGAGAGCAGGAAGGGAAATAACAGGGGATTGGATGTCAAATGCCTTTCATACAACATCTAATCAGAGCATTACCTTAATGTTGAAGAATTTAAAAATTTGACCCAGACCTTTGACAACCTTGGAATATAGTCCTCTCTCAATTAGTGTATCTCATCACTGTAAGTTACAGAAATCACTTTTCCTGGGCTGGACCTTAAACTCCCTTCCTCATTTCCAGGCTGCCTTTCACCCAATGCATCCTGGTGATAATTATTAATTTGCTTAGCACTTGTAACATGGTAATTATTCAGATGTTAATATTACTTTATTCTCTCTACAACTAGAGATGAGGAATAATTAGAGGTAGATTGTATGCCCAACCCCCCAAAACCTTCCTGTTAAGCCTGAGCTAGTAAGTTAGCAATACATGTCTGAGATATGAGGAAATCCAGAGAACATTCCACCATACCCAGGCTTTTGTGAGAATAAGCATATGGGGAGGTTATGTGTGGTAGGTTAGTGCTTAGAGTGAGGGAAGCAGCACTAGCTCCACAAAGAAGGAGATTTGTTGCTCCAGTAAGATAGTTGGGGGTCAGAGTTGGCAGATTTTAGAGAGGCATGGAACGATGTCCCACTCCCACACTGTGCACCAAATGACAAAGGGGTCTGTTGTAGAATAACCAAGGTGTCAAAACAACACTTCCAATAACCACAGTACGGGAGGCACACTCACTTTGAAAGGACCACACAGGCATGAACAAGAACAGAAACAGCTGCTATGACTAAAGACTAAGAGCACTCTTCTGTTTCTGTAATTTTTACATGAATCTCAGGGATACTGTAACTACATAGAAACTTTTTTTTAACTATGGCATTTTCTCCTTTCTTTCCTTTTGATTCAAAAGGGCCTCATGTAGCCCCACCAGTGTTGCTTAGTGGTTGAGCATCATCCACTAAGAGGTTGCTGGTTTGATTCCAGGGCAGGGCACAAGCCCGGGTTGTAGACTTGATCTCCAGTAGGGGGCATGCAGAGGGCAGCCGATCAATGTTGATGTTTTGCTCTCATTGATGTTTCTATCCCTTTCTCCCTCTGCCTCCACTCTCTCTGAAGTCAATAAAAACAAATATATATATATATATTTGTTTTTTAAATGGCCTAATCTAGCACCCTGAATCATCTCCTTCCCTTGTAGGATTACTCCCTTAAGCATTGAGCTCTCAAGACGATGAAATTCTGATCAGCATCAAACAATTTTAGGAACAAAGCCTCAGATCAGTTGACTGTAGAGACAGAGTTTCAGTCAAACTAGAGCTAAAACCAATAGGCTTTGGTTTTGTTTCAGCTCCAGGCCCGGAAAAATAGCAAAGCCAGATGAAATGACACTTCCCCCCTATAGCTTACTAAAAACAAACAAATAAACAAACAAACAAACACACACACACCTTAAAATGTGTGCAGCAAACGCCTATTCATGTCTTATTGGGCTTTGATGCACTCAGACAAATAAACCCCTTTAGTCCAGTAACAACACTCTCTCTACCAAAAGCATACATAGATACTTTCAAATGTTTTAAATGTTTCTGTCTTCTGAAAAACAATCAGGTAGAGATCAAGTCTGTTTTACCTAATTTTGAAAGTAATTTCAAGTGAAGTTTTTTTCATTTGGCCATTACATACCATTCTCAGAATTACACGCTCTTGCACAGAAACTCTGACTCAGGGTACTTGCTGTATTAAATCTACACCCTGTAGGGGAGTGTTCAGAGATCTCTAGAGTTTATTTCTACCTTGGCTATCAAAATTAATTTCTTCCTTCTTTCAAATGCTTATTCTCTGCTCTAGTGGGCCTCATACCTTTACTATAACCATATTTAAAGGAATCTTAGAGGCAGAACAGGGATTCTTAGAGAATAACGAGCAGGGGGTTCATGGGAGAGAAATATATATGTGAAGGTCAGAAATAGTTCCAAGCCACCAAAATGCTTATCATACTCTAACAGAGGATAGGAAAAAGTCACAAGATATGGGAAAAGGGAAACATTTTTACAGGTATAAAGGAGTGTTGCAAGATAAGGGGGAGAAACGAGGGTGGGGGGAACCATGTGGGGTTTGGAGTTTGAAATCAATACTATGTAGCTGAGTGACTGATGAGGAAAACACGGGATTTGAAAACATGGAGTTCCTAAACTAAGGAAGGGCCCAATTAGACAGGGTTAGGTTCAGACAAAGAACCACAGCATATATAAACTGGAGACAAAGGAACACAAGTCAGATTTAGGTGTTTTGCTGTTGTTTTTCCATTAGAGAAAGAGAGAGCAAGTTTTTCCTATTTGGGGATCTCTCCTCCGGAAGAGTTTGTATATGCTTCCAATAAACTTCCACATTTTTATTTAAAATCTTTTAGTTTGAGAATTTATTCTTCAAACTTCGTGAAAACAACAACTCACAGAAAAATCTGCACCCCAAACTCCATGCTTCACGATGAGCCATTATTTATTTGTTCCTTGAACTCTGACAGTTCTTTATTCCCAGGCAACTCCAGCACACAAAATAAATCACTTTACACATACATTCTAGAATTATTTGTGCTTATGTCATTTGGTTAGTGTTCTTAATGAGATTAAGAATTTCTTGGAGCAAGAATCATGTCTTATAGTTCAGTTACTATCCTGGTGTTTGGCAATTGATTGCATTATCTGTACACCTTCTCATAGAAAGCCATGTCTGGGTCTAGTATCTAATTTAGGGTGAAAACATGCCATTCAGAATTGTAAACTGACAAAAAAAATGTCATGGTAGAGAAGTACAGCTAACTGATTGGCATTTTCATCTGCAGCACACAAGTTAACTGATTTGGTCTGGACAGTGCCAGTTGCTGAACCTGGGGGTGAACTTGATTATGCCTTTGCTGAGAGACAACTGAAGTCCAAAAAAATGGACTCTTAGTGCTGCCTTAGTAATTACTAATTCACCAAAAGTAAAGACTTGCAAATGTACCTGGAGATACTATAGAAAGGAAAAGGCCAGAGGCAACACCAATAGATTATTTGGTCCTTTCTTTCATTTTGGAAAAGACAGTAGGTATAGAAGTCTCCTTGCATTGCCAATGTTAAACCAGAGAATTATTATTGTTTACTGACCTTATGTTAATGTAGGATACCAAGGACATCTGTAAACTAGCAGACTACCAATACCTTGCAATATCTGAAGCATGACTAATATTGTTTCAAACATGCCCTAAAAGCAGAACCAGAAATCTGACCCTGTCTTTCAGAAGACATAAGTATTTAAAACATGAAACCAAGTAATGTATCATTGTCTTGATGGTGTAATTTAATCTTTATTAAAATACAGACAAGAATTAATATTGCTTTGAGTCTGCTTTAACTTTAGCGACTATACCAGAGAGATTGTGTGAGAAGGGCTGACTCTCACAGGTCTCCCTTCTCCGTCAAAGTCTCTTCATATTAGAAGCATAAGACAAGAATAGTCATTGATTGGGGGATTAAGCTCTCCCGTAAAAGATGAACATGTCGAAAGAAATACCACCAGTTTCCTGACATGCAGGTGAAATATTCCTTAATCTCACTTGTGTTAAGGGGCTGAATGCCCACCCTCAGACAAGGACAGCTAATATTACCTGCATTGCAAATCAGACCTGTGGAAATGTGTGGGAACAGGACAAACTAAGCCAAGGAACAGCAGTGCCTCCTGCAGACACATGGAATGATGTCTAGCCAGGTTTCAAACACCAAATGAACTATATTTTTGATTTTACTGTCTGACATTTATAGGGAAAAAGATATATAAGTAATGAGGCAAAAGGGCAGGATGAGCTGGGTATGTGTTTTCCCATTACGTTAAGAAATGAGCCTACTCAAAACTGCACTTAGAATTCAAAATTAAAAATGAATTAAATGAGTATGTTTCACATTTGTCAAGGCATCCTCAAAAAAATTCAACCATCCTCAATGCACACACATGCGGTTGATATTTTTTTATATTTTGCTCTAACAATATTACCCACTTGTTTTCACTTTACTACATTACACATTTTTTAGGTTGGTGTATAAACACTAACATCTGTCTGTCTCCTCTAGATATTTTCTTAATAAGAACATGATTATTATAATCACTACTTGATATTTGCTAGGCACAGAGTTAGTACTACACATGCATTAGTCTATTATTTAATCATTGTTAAAGATCCTACACAATAAGTATTCTCACCATGATTT
Source organism: Antrozous pallidus (assembly GCA_027563665.1). Lineage (NCBI taxonomy): Eukaryota > Metazoa > Chordata > Mammalia > Chiroptera > Vespertilionidae > Antrozous > Antrozous pallidus. The sequence continues at coordinate 77,954,921 of CM050508.1, forward strand.
TGTTAAGGTAAAGAAATTCAGCGAGGTTGTGTAACACATTATGTGGCAGAGCTAGCTTGTGGAGCACAAAATAAAATCTCTCTCCCTTCCCAGCCTCCACTGCCATCCCTGCACAGGTTCTGCTCCCTCTGAGTTCTCAGTAATACTGTGGCTTCCTGACTGCTTTCACACATGAACAAAACAACAAGCAGAGCATCATTAATGAAGCATCATAAATGTGGATGGCAGTGTACAAGTAGATAAACCTTCCATCTGTCACGTGGCCCAGGAGTAACTCACTCACACATAGGCACGCGCGCGCATGCACACACACATACACACAACACACACACACACACACACACACTCACGCGCACACGCACACACACACACATGCACATGCACACTTTTGGTTGGCCTTAACCATGCAGGATATGATTCCTGATGATACACAATGTTTTGTACCAGATTTTTATTTATTTATTTTTTTGCAGGTAGGGACTATGCAACCCAAAGTGTATGGGATTATGACACCCAAAACATCTGAATATTGTTTGGGATTGAATAGATCTTGCATTTTCTGGCTTTTTGAGTTCAAATACTAACTGTCCTTTTCGGATTTCCTTGTTGGCAGGGGCTCGGTGTGGCGAGGACTAGTGCAAGTTGTCAGGAGTTTAATAAGGAAAACCACTATTTACAGTTGAAAGGCATCTCTGTAGTCTGGCATGACTCCAAGAACTTACACTTTCTTACTGCTGCATCGCATATTCAGAAAGAAAAAGGAATACACTCTCCCAGCACATGTATAAGGTACTTAAAATGTCATTACCACCTGTAATTGCATAGAGAATCTAATTACCACAGTTAAGGAATCAGGTTGGTAGGTACAATTTGTACCAAGTTGACCATGTTAGCTATAAAACTGTAACTGGAGAAGCACACACAGGATGGATGATTGCGTACCTCATGCATAAAGCACAATTATAAATATAACAAATAATCAGGAATAAATTAATTTCCCTGAGGTAATGGCATTTTACATAGTTGGGTGTTTCTTCAACTTAAAAAAATAGGAGAAAAATATTCTCAAATTCAAAAAAATATGACATAATATAATATACTGGAATAAACAACAATTAAATATAAAAACCTTTTCATAAAGATGAATTATGTTTTCATGTTCACTATGCAGATTGGACTCATGTTGCATAGCAAAATGGAAGAATCCCCTGCATACAATGAGAGGTTTCTAGGGAAAGAAATGGTGGTTGGAGCCACTAAATGTTTGGATCAGTAGAACAGACCAAGCCTCCCAAATCTCTTGTATCACTCATCATTGCAGTTATATGAGTTACACTAAATCATGATTCTTTTTCTTATAGATGGAGGGCTGATAAATGCAGAATTGTCTGCCAGCTTATTACACGGTCAGTAGCAGTGAAAGGAATGGAAAATGACAGGAATAAATAACATAATCTGATCAGTAAGTGACACATAAAGACTTCTGAGGATCTGTTTTGTATGACAATATCTGGTCTCCTGGGAGCCACCTTGAAAATACAGGCTGCTGTTGGAGATAAGTTCAGTTGCATGAAGGACAGAAAGCATCACTTTCTATATAGGGGCTGGTTTTTTCTATCCTGCTTGTCATCTGAAATAAGTGGACTCTGTATCATGGATCCTTGATATAAACGATATTACCATGACACCTGGAAAAAATAGACAAGTGTTCTAACCAAGTTATAACCTCTTCATCCAGAGAGTTAGTGACTATTTTCTTTTTCAAATATCTGCAAATAGTCAAAAGTTTATAGGAAATATATACATAACTAGTCTTTGCTGATTTTTTTATAAATTCATTGTATGAGAAATATACATAACTACATCTTGTTTTGCAAAGAGTTCCTGGACCAGACACAGCAGTAATCTGATTTTTCCTACGAAAATCACACTGCTCAAAGTCAATGCCTGTTGACTCATTCTTTTTTAAAAAATATATTTTATTGATTTTTCACAGAAAAGAAGGGAGAGGGATAGAAAGTCAAAAACATCGATGAGAGAGAAATATCAATCAGCTGCTTCTTGCACACCCCCTACTGGGGATGTGCCCACAACCAAGGTACACGCCCTTGAAGGAAATCGAACCTGGGACCCTTCATTCCACAGGCCGACACTTTATCCACTGAGCCAATCCAGTAAGGGCTGTTGACTAATTCTTGTAAGCATCTTAAAGCTCTTGCTTGTTTCTCTCTTCGGATTGTCATCACTGGTGAGACCTGCTCTCTCCACACTGTCTTCTCTTTTCTTCATGATACAATTTTCTCACAGTTCCATCTTCAAATAATTGCTTTCAGTTTTCATTGCTGACTCCTCTATACTTCCCTCTCTTCTCAAATCTCCCTGGCCAATTTACTTGCCTCTAGGTTTTAACCTCTATATATATGCCATGCATGGGTTTTTGATTATATATTTCCAGCTGAGTCTCATCTCAGGCTCAAAAATATCTGTAACTGCTTGCTAGGCAGGTCCTCCTGCTTTTCCAGATCCAGGTAACAACCAGTCAACACTGAATTAATTGTTTTTTTTTGTCCCATATTGTAGCTTCATCTTAATCCAAATTTTGATTCTTTATATCAACATTTATACAAAACTATAAGCCAGACTCCACCTTTCCCCATTCTCTTTCAATCTGCTTCTGAAATCTGCATTGCTTCTTTCTCTACATCCCATTGCTGTTGCCTGGGTTCAGCATGCCAGTATTCCCTTTAAGATTCCTGTGGTACCCTAATTAATCTTCCTGCTTCCAATGTTGGATTTCCATCTCACTTTATTTATTAGCAATTATAAATCTGATCATGTCACTTTCCTATAGAAAACCCTTTCGAGACTTTCCATCTTGTACAATGAGAAATGCAAACTGGTAAGTATGGCCCGCTGATTTCTTCCATGCTTTTTTCCCTCCACAATCTTCTATCTCTCCATAAATCACATTCTGCATCTTACCAACAATGTGCATGCTTTTGCTCAAATGTGAAATTTTTTTTATTTCTTCTTTGCTTGGGAAATCCATCTCTATTATTTTTTGGAATATATATATTAATTGACTTCAGAGAGGAAGGGAGAGGGAGAGAGATAAAAGCATCAATGATGAGAGAGAATCATTGATTGGCTGCCTCCTGCATGTGCCCCAATTGGGGATGGAGCCTGCAACCTGGGCATGTGCCCTGACTTGGAATCAAACCGTGACCTGGTTCATAGATCAACTGCTCAACTACTGAGCCATGCTTGCCAGGCCTAATCTCTATTATTTAAAATTTGAAACAATATTCCTTCTCTGAAAAAAGATTTCTTTTTTTCAAACCTGCATGTGTTCCTCTGCACTTCCACAAAACTACCTGCAGATATCTGTTACTTATCATACCATTTTCAGGTCATTTATTTTTCAATATCCTATATAATAAAAGAGAAACATGTAAATTGAATGTACCTCTGCTACATTCACCAGCCAATCAGGAGTGGGTATGCACATTAACCCAACAAAGATGGCAGGTTAATTTGCATACACAGGTGCCAGGCAGAGAGCAGAACAGGAGAGCTGACAGTTTGGAGGACTTAGAAGAACTGGAGGCCATGGGATGGAGACAGAGCAGGAAGGGAAAACCAAGAGCATGAAGAACACTAGGAATTCTGGGAATAGTCATTCTGGTGTCAGCCCCAGGACTGGAAGTGGAAGCCCAGAGTATGGGGAGCACCAAGAATGCTGGGAATCATAGTTTTGGTGGCAGACAGATATCATAGACACTAGAGAAAAGTGAGCCTGGAGCAAGTTACTGTTGTGGTGGGCGATGGAGGGAAAGCATAAGTAAAATCAGAGTGTCTAGGGCAGTGGTCAGGAAACTGCAGCTCACATGCCACAAGCAGCTCACAAGCCACAGTTTGCTGCTCTGTTGACTAATGAGCTTGCCAACCACTGGGATAGGGGCTTAATCACAAGGAACAACAACAGCCTGTAATTATTGGAATCGAGTGTCTAGGTCAGTGGTCGGCAACTCATTAGTCAACAGAGCGGCAAACGTAGCTTGTGACTCACTGTTTGCCGACTCCTGGTTTAGGAAAAATTAAAGGGAAGATATCCTAAAACTTCCAGGAAATCTCCACCAATGAAGCAAAGAAAATAAAATGCCTCTAATATTCTGTGAGCAACAAACTTAACTGGGTTGGGATCTCAGACAATATGCTCATATGATTTCAAAGACAGAAATTCCAGGATTGGAGTGGGCTCCCCTGAGGGCTCCCAAATTGGAGAGGGTAAAGGTCAGGCTGAGGGACTAACCCCTCCACCCGCCCCCCATGCATGAATCTTCATGCACCAGGCCCCTAGTAAATATATAAAAGCCTAAGCAATGGAACAACTGGAATGAAACAGTCACTATGACATGCATTGACCACCAGGAGGAAGACACTCAACATGGAGCTGCCACCTGGTGATAAGTGCACTCCCACAGAGAGGGTGCAGCTCAGTTGACCAACCAGTTCTGGTGGCCCACCATCCCAGCAGCAGCTACTCACTCCCTCAGTAGTGCTGCAGGTCAAATCTCTAGAGAACAGGCCAGTGATTATGCAGCACTGCCTGCATAATCCTAACAGCTATGCCAGCCTCCTGGAAGCCAAGGAAGAAACAATATAAAAGTGGCCATCAGGTGGCTACCAACAACCTCCTGAATGTCAGCGGGATGGATCCAGATCCTGGGCTGTCAAGGGCATCCCACTATCAGCCCAGAGGGCTAATCGAGTTCTACCCCCCCCACCTCCCTCAAGACCCCACCCATGCATGAATTCGTGCACTGGGCCTCTAATAGAGTATAAGAACCCTAAGGCCAGACCCCATTACTTACCCAATTCTTCATCTTCCTAACTTAGCATAGGATCCACATATGGCAGGGCTCGTTTACTACTTGATGAATAAAGAAATACATACCAGTTACCCAACAATTGTTATTGATTGCTAGTATATCATTATATGCTTATTCAAAGGTTTGTCATATCTCTTAAGGTAGTTATGTTGGCTAGAAGTGAATTACTTTTTCTTTTAGAAAGGAGAGCAGGAGAAAGGGAAGTGCACCATATATCATGTGTTTTATTTGACTCCATTTTTTTGTGGTCTCCTTTTCATAAATATTTGCAGAAAACTTCCTTTATAAAATAGATGTGGTACTTAAAGCTGCACAGAAAGGGCTACATGATAATATTCAAGATAATTTATGCACAAATATTACTGTTATAAGCTAATATGTGACAAATATTATAAGTATAAAAACTTAAGAGCTATAGGAGTTTAGAAAAGAAGAGGAGCTGAGATCCACTCCGAGGAAGTCAGAAATGTGTTCATACCAGAGGTTACTTTCAAGTTGAATCTTGATGCTAAATAAAGTTTCCTTAATGGACAATGATGGAAGGGTCCTCCAAGCAAGCCAATAATGTAGGGGGAAAAGGAAACAGGGTAACAAAACCCATTAGTGAATCCATAATAATATGCTTCAAATTGGGTATTTGTAACGTAAGAGAAATATTGAACCCCAAGACCAGGAAAAAATATGAGGGCTAAGATCATGAAACTCTTCAATGCAGCCAAGACTTGAGTTTCTAAGGACATATAATGTTATAAACAGGGAAGTGACATCATAAACTTATCTTCTAAAACCTTCAATATACATTGTTTATAGTACATTTCAAAGTTAAATGATAAACTATTACATTAGTCTATGATATAAAGTTAAGATATCTTTATCAAGGTGGTTTATAAATAAACTTGAATTTATTCAAGATAGACATAGAACGTTGCTTTTAAAAAATACTTATTTGTATAAGATTTAAGTAAAGTAAGTAAAATGCTTGCCTTGTTCCTGTCACAGAGTAAGAATTAAATATATGATAGCTCTCTCCCTCTTTAAAGTTTATTTAAAATGTGAATATAGTCATTTTTCTTGCTCCCTGTAGTTCTGCATTCTTCTTGATGACCAACTATTACAGAACAGCATGCCAACAGTGAGCAAATCCTAAAACAGGATAGTGGCTAACACGAAATTTTCCACAAATAAAACTGAAGAGCTTTAATTACACTGTAAGCTTAAGTTCAACTTTTTTTTCTTTTGACCAATTTGTTTCATTGGTTGAATGCTTCTCTTTGTGTTTGTAAGTAACAAAAAGATGTGAAATATCATCAATAGCTTGGATTTAGAGAGTTCTGCCATATTTTAGTTCTGTGACCTTGGAGATGTCCGTTAGCTCAATGTCTGATATGTATGGGTTTCTCAACTAACTTTATCACCATTACTCTTTCTTTATCAAAGCATTTTACTGTATACTGTGTAGAATTTTTTTTAGCATTTAATAAACATATATGTCTAGAAGAAATGTAAATTTAATGTTTAAGCCTTTTATTAGAGTAACCATTATGTTGACTAAAAAATCATGAATTAATTATAAAACCTCATATTTTTCCTCAGAGTATTCTTAAATTGAGAGAAGGTTTGTTATATAGTTAACAGAAGCAACAGTATACTTAAATTTCTCTTCCTGAAATCTCTTAATAATACAAAAGTTGATGTTGCATTTTTCAAGAATAATAACTTTAACTTTCACAAGAGGATTAAAATAATAAATACCTGTAAAGTACTTATAATAGTGATTGGTACATAGAAAACACTAGAGAAATATTTGCTATAATTATCATCGTTACTCATATGAAACAATTTGTGTTTATTCAGAGGCCTCAGTGAAATCAGCAATTCAATTGTGTTTTGCAGGTTTAAATGTTCCAGAACTAAGTTCTGGATCAGAGGCCCGATTTTAAAAAGTATTGTTATGAGATATAATCTATTAGTCTTATCAAGTTAAACTATCCGTGATATAAGCTCTGGAGCAGGTTTCCTAAGGTGAAATAAAAGTAAATGTAGGGCAATGGTCTCATTGACTTCATTTAAAAGACAAAGGAAGCCAACCCAGAAAAAAAATAATTACAACATTTTCACATCTCTCTTTCTTGCTCTCTTTGTTCTTGATATTTTGCTTTATTTTGTTTCTCTGCAATGAAAGGAAAGCCTTGAATTATTGAATTCATAAGTTTTGTGAAAGGATGGTTATGGGTTATATTGTATTACCCTAAAATTCATATGTTGGAATTCTAACCCATATTTTAGAATGTGACTCTATTAGGAGATAGGAGCTTGAAAGAGTAATTGAGGCTACATGAAGTCATCTGAGTGGATCCTAAACCAATATGACTGCTCCCCTTCTAAAAAGAGTAGATTAGGACACAGACATGCATAGAAGAATGACAATGTGAAGACACTGGGGAAAGACAGCCATCTACAAGGCAAAAAGAGAGGCATTAGAAGAAACCAATCCTGCCAAACCTTAACCGCTGAGTTCTAGCTCCCAGAACTATGAAGAAATAAAGTTCTACTGTTTAAGCCACCCAATCTTGGATACTTTGTTATGGTAACCCTAAAAAATTAATATACTGAGCTAATAATAGTTTGAATTAGCATATTATTTTATTAGAATAATTAAAAACGTTAGTAGAAATTAGAAGAGCAAAACTGTTAAGAGACTTCAGAGCTATGTTGAGTCAGAATAAAAATAACCACAACCATTTTAGCTCTATAGTACACAATGATAGAGGCTCATGTAAGCTCAGAGAGATTAAGTAACTTGTCCAATGTCACACAGATAGGGAGTGGGGAAAGCACCAATCAACTAGAGGTGGTTTTATTCCATGATGTTAACCAAGACAACTAGAAATATTCTAATCAACTTTGGGCTTAGAGTAAACCAGAGGTTTCGACAAAGAGGGAAGCAGCCTTTCTAGTGTGGATCAGTGGATTTAGTGTTTTCCCATGCACTAAGACGTCACTGGGTCAATTCTTGGTCAAGGCAAATGCCCAGGTTGTGGGCTCAATTCCTAGTAGGGAGCATGCAGGAGACAGCCAATGCATGTGATATCTCTCATCTCTCTCTCTCTCTCTCTCTCTCTCTCTCTCTCTCTCTCTCTCCCTTTCTCTTCCTCTCTCTCTAAAAAGCAATAAAAACATACTTAAATAAATAAAAATAGATAAGTAACCTCTTAAAAAGAATATTTTCAGATCCAAAATATAAAAACAAAGAACATGTAATTATAAGAAAACAGAATAATGCAGATATGTCATTTTCACATGAAATTATGATTTTTTCTTTTTTCTTTTTTTAATCTTTATTGTTCAGTTTATTAATTACATTGTTCTCCCTTTTTTTTCATCCTATAGTTCCCCTCCACCTGGTACCCATCCCACCTTCCACCCTCACCCCCCTCCACTGTCCTCTCCCTTAGTTGCATGATTTTTGTCCAGTCTCTAGCTGCACTTCCCACACCCCCTTTCTTCCCAAGAATTGTCAGTCCATTCCCTCTCTATGTCCGTGATTCTGTAACATTCACCAGTTTATCCTGTTCATCAGCTTATTAATTCACTTGATTTTTAGATTCATTTGTTGATAGATGTGTATTTGTTGTTCATAATTTACACTTTTATATTTTTCTTCTTCCTCTTCTTAAAGAATATCTTTCAGCATTTCATATAATATTGGTTTGGTGGTGATAAACTCCTTTAGCTTTTTCTTATCTGCGAAGCACTTTATCTGACCTTCAATTCTGAATGATAGCTTTGCTGGATAGAGTAATCTTGGTTGTAGATTCTTGCTATTTATCACTTTGAATATTTCTCGCCACTCCCGTCTGGCCTGCATCGTTTCTGTTGAGAAATCCGCTGACAATCGTATGGGTGTTCCCTTAGAGGTAACCATCTGTTTTTCTCTTGCTGCTTTTAATATTCTCTCTTTGTCTTTTGCTCTTGGCATTTTAATTATGATGTGCCTTGGTGTGGTCCTCTTAAGGTTCCTATATATTGGGGTTCGGTGCACTTCTTGGACTCCTAAGTCAATTTCTTTCACCAGGTGTGGGAAGTTTTCAGTCACTATTTCTTCAAATAGGTTTTCATTGCCTTGCTCTCTCTCTTTTTCTGGCACCACTATAATTCGGATGTTGGTATGCTTGAGGTTGTCCCAGAGGCCCCTTACACTATCTTCAGTTTTTTGGATTCTTTTGGCTTCTTGCTTTTTCAGCTGAGTGGATTTTACCTCTTTGTATTTCAAATCTTTAACTTGGTTCTTGGGGTGCTCCAGAGCACTTTTAGGTCTTTATATAATATTTTTTATTTCAGTCAGTGTATGCTTGATTTCTGGTTGGTCCTTTTTAATATCCTTGAGAGTCTCCTTTATATCATTGAGGGTCTCCTTCATTTCCTCGTAGGACTCATTCATTTCCACGTTGGTCTGGATCATTTCTACGTTGGTCTTGATCATTTCCTTGCAGGTCTCGTTCATATACTTGAAGGTCTCACTCATTTCCTTGTAGGACTCATTCATTTCCTTTGTGGTCTTGCTTATTTCCTTATAAGCCTCAACCTTTTGTTGGAGCCTCTTGAAAAGCCCTATAACCGTGGTTTTGAATTCCATGTCCAGTCGTTTTTTTTCCTCCATTTCTTTCACATCTGATTTCTTTCCATGTCTCTCCATGGTGGCTGCTTCCCTGAGTTGGTCAATTAGCTTTGTGTGGTAGTCTTCCTACTAGGGACAGTGGCTCAGCCTCCCCAGTTACCTGAGGTGGATATGGGTTGCACAGTCTTGCTGAAGTTAAGCTCAGGTTAATCATTGTTAGCACTTGGAAGGGTTGACTTCCAGGCCAGTTGTCTGTGAAGCTCAGCTGTGCTCAGGTTGGATGGGTGGAGTCTCTGGGCCAAGCAGACAGTGTTAGCTCCGCCCTATGAAGCCCCAGGGACTCTGTTCCGGGGCAATGACGGCCAGCACCTCTGAGAGAGAGCCACTGCCAAGCTCCACAGGCTGCTGGGGAATTCAGACTCTCCCCAAATGAGTCTGCACACCCAATGTCTCACCCAGGGTCGTAAAACAAAGCAGTCTGATGGTTTCCCGAATGAGAGGGCAAGTCACAGAGTGCTCTCTGCGCAGTCACGCAGCTGAGCTGTTCGTGCAAGCTGCCTTCTCCACAAGCCAGCAGAATTGGCATCACCCGCGCTTTGGCGTGCCCTCCCACTGTCCAGTTTTCAACCCGTATGATAGTGGGTTTGTTCCCTGGACTTCGCCCAGAGCTGGAGAATCAGTCCAGTGGGACGTCTTTGTCTCCCTGTTCCAGAAAACTGGCCGGTTTTCAGCTGCCCGCCCTCTCCGCTGTTGCGCACTCCAAACCTCTCTCTGCGGGAATCTTTCAATCCTGTCCGCCGCAGCTCCTCCCAGTCACAGTGTCTTATCTTCACTTTCATTTGTGGAATTTTCACTTGGCCAGCTTTCTGGTGATTCTGGAAGCTGTTCATTCTTTTGTTAAGTTGTAGTATTAAAATTGCTGAGTATGACGGCAAGATAGGTGTTTTACCTATGCCGCCATCTTGGTTCTCCTTGAAATTATGATTTTAAGATACCATGTTAATTATACATCTTTGCACAGTTTGAATTAAAGAAACATCATTCAGGTTCCATACAACTTGGATGAAAATCAACTTCCAGGAAAGAAAGTGATTTCTTTCCTGGGTACTAAACATGAGATATAGGGAAGCATGTTACTTCATGTTATAATGATCTGAAGACAAGGACGTGAGAAGTTTCTAGTTGTGATTCTAAAAAACCAGAGTGAGGTACTGTTTGAGAACCTGGATAAAGTCAAAAAGGAAGACAAAGAAAGCAGGATTTTAGGGTTTCATAGAAATACTAGAGGCTTGGTACATGACATTTGTGCATGGGGGAAGGGGGTCTCTCAGCCCAGCCTGTACCCTTTCCAATAGGGGATCCCTCAGGGGATATTTGACTGCCAGTTTAAGCCTGATCCTGCATTGGGTCTACACTGGCAGTCAGACATCTATCTTGTAATCCAGGCCCGCTGGCACCTAACTGCTCACCTGCCTGCCTCCCTGATTGCCCCTAACTGCTCTCCCCTGCCAACCTGATCACTCCTAAAAGCCTCTGCCACTATGGCTTTGTTCAGAAGTATGTCTGGAAAACATCGGGTCTAATTAATTAGCATATTATCCTTTTATTAGTACAAATGTAAACTCCATCATGTGTGTTTGAAAACTTCTGAACAACTCAGACTTGCTGCTTGTGTTGATATGATCAAGTCAGTGCCCCTGTGCTCTGTCCACTGAGCAAATCCAGCACTCCAAGGTCATGACAATGACAAGTGATCAATAAAACAGCAGTATCCTAGATCTCTGTAGTACCAGTCATGAGACATCTTACACAGGTATCCAGTAGAGTAAGCCAGGAGACATGTTTCCCATTTATTGTTCTTTCCCTGCAGCAGTATGGACTAGGACTGGACTAGGTGGAGCAACATGGGATAACCTGGTTGCAATTGCCATACTATACTAATGGACAAAATTTATTTATTTGTGTGCGCATGCATATACATATATATATATATATATATATATATATATATATATATAATATGTATGTGTGTGTGTATGTGTGTGTAATTTACTCATAATTCCTATGCATGTGTTTGGCATATATTTAATTAAAATATTTTAAATGATAACAAACTTTTTATTATTCAATGATTATTTATTTCGGGTGCTTTTGAATGAAGATTTTAACTAACTTGTTTTTAAATCTTATTTTTAAATCGATTGTTCCCCAAAACGTTGTTTTTCTTAATAAACCTGTTTGTGATGAACAGGGAAATATATACCTAACAATAAGTGTGTTGTTATTTCATGGTTCTAGAGCCATTGAGCCTGAGAAAATGTGTCTGTCACTCTCCTCTTAGCCCTCAGCAACATCAATAACATTTCAACATGCCATTTCTGTTCTACACCATCTTTTATCTCCTTATTGCAAAAACACAGCAAACATTCATATTGCAACGCAGCTTGGTGAAAGCAAGCATTATTATCCACAGTATTATAAATGAGCAAGGTGAGCTGGAATGACTACCCAAGGGGACTCACAGAGAGGCACAGCATGGAACAAACCTCCATTGCCAAAAGCTAGCAGAACTGCAATTCACATGTTTTATTAAATCATGTTTCCTTTCCATTTGTTAATTTAGAATTTGAGAAGGCATCTTCAATTATCTTTTTTCCTAAAGTAGCTCTGTCCTTGCCAATCACCTTGCAGGTAAAGTTTTCATTTCTGAGCATATTTCAGTAAAGAAAATATAGAAAATGTGTATGATGTATAAGTGCTGCCTATCTCTCTTACCCATCCATTCCCTTCTTGTGGCAGCATTCATGATCCCATATTCAATATTCTTCTGATAACATTTTCACCTCCTAATCACCGAACACAATGGTTTTCTCAGTTGTCACTATCAGCAGCATGAATGGTGTCTAAAGTGTAAGGCTGGCACTGTGTTATTTTGGGCTTATAGGTTGTGTTATACACAGGAGATTCGCAATATCAGATTTAACATTTACGGAGATCTCTTCAGCTCTGTGGAGAATTGGCTGGCATGGATGTGAAGACAATAGTTCAGAGGCAATTGTGGAGGTTACAGGAATGAAGTGATGCTGAAGTGCATACAATTTGTGCAGGAAGTATAAAGAAATATTTAAGAGATAAGCTTACTTAACCTAGAGATTTACTCAAGATGGGGCACCAGAGAGAGGAGTTATGAAAGACAATAAGGAAAACTATGTAAGATTTATTATTGTATTTTAAACAAGCAAATTAAATCTCCATGATCCAACTGTCCAGTAAGCCAACTATATGGAAAGGATGTTATCCTTGCCTCCTTTAATCAGTTTCCCTTCAATTTTCCACTTTGGACCTTTGTTTAGAATGTGTTTGGTAGGCAGTTAGTTAGTCATTAATACAAGGAAGGGAGCAAACATCTGATTAAGCCTCATTAACTAGGAAAGGGCAGTTTCACAGTCCCTCCGGGGAATAGCCAAAAGGATTGACATCCCATCTGAGCAGCAGGAAAGACTGGCTTTTCATTCACCCCAAAGAAAACTGGCACCACTGCCAGATTGATGGAGGTAGAGAAGATGGTACAGGGGGAAGTCCTTTGACTTAAGCATATGTGGGTAGAAGCCAAATGATGAAGCAGAATAATGAGGCATGAACAATGAGGTAGAAACCAAAATGGCAACCATAAAGGTGGAGGAGACTACCCTGGGAAAATTTCCTAAAAATACAAGATAGGATAAGGGCATGAAATCCTAGAAAATCCAGGAAAGGTAGGAGAGGAGGGTTAACACTATCCCAAGAAAAGCTACGAAAGAGATTGTATAGTTTGAAAGAAAGCTTTCCACTTCCAAAACCCAAGGAAATATAACTAAACCTTACAAAGGCCCACCTCCAAGCATTCAGCCTTGGCAGCAGAAGCACAGATGGGGAAATGAGGTACAGATAATTAAATAACTTGCCCAAGGTCACACAGCTAAGACTTTTGAAGCCACCCAGGAAATGGAGTACCGGAGACTTGGGTGCCAGGGGTGACGGTCTTACAGTTCTGGCCCTGCCCCTTCTGAGCCTAGTGGCATAAGTGCTGGCTTGTGGCCCCAGAAGCTGGACTTCTTCCACAGCCAGACAGAGATGAACCACCTGGTCGTTGATGAGGCATCGAGTGTGGTGTATCTGGGGGCAATCCACAACCTCGACCAGTTTCACTGTTGGATCCACTGGGAATGCGCTTCATGGTGGCCCCAGCCTTTTCAAGGATGCTCTAACAAATCTTGCCAGTTTCACTCAGATCCTTCCTGCAATGCTTTTCCAACACACTGCAACAACCTATTTCCTCCAGCAACATGTTTTTGCAGTAAGCAAAATATCTCTTGCCCTATTTTTCTTCTCCAAGAAAACACAACTAAAAGAAATTTGCCTATTCAGAACTAGTGATATAGAAAGAAAAGTATCAATGAATGATGGGGATGATAATTTTAGTGTTGGTGCTTTAAAAAATACACACACACACACACACACACACACACACACACACACATATATATATATATATATATATATATATATATATATATATATATATATTAGAGACCTGGTGCATGCAATTCATGCACTTGAGGGGAGGGTGTCCCCTCAGGCCAGACTGCGCCCTCTTGCAGTCTGAGAGCCCTCAAGGGATGTCTGACTGATGGTGCGAGGAGTGGGCCTAAGCCATCAGTTGGACATCCTTTGCACTGCTGCAGAGGTGGGAGAGGCTCCTGCCACCACTGCTGCACTCACCAGCCATGAGCCCAGGTTTTGGCTAAGGAGCACTCCCTGTGTGCGAGAGCACCGACCACCAGGGGGCAGCTCCTGCATTGAATTCAGTGTGCATCATAGCCACTGATAGTTCAGCCTTTGGTCAATTTGTATATTAGCCTTTTATTATATAGGATATATGTATGTATATAAAATTTCAGAGAGGAAGGGAGAAGGAGAGAGAGATAGAAATATCAATGAGAAAGAATCATTGATTGGCTGCCTCCTACAGGACCTATCAGGGATCGGGCCTACAACCAGGCATGTGCTAGGGCAGTGTTGGTGCTTCTAACACACATGTGTGACAATGTAGTAACTGATGGTAACCTAATATTGTGTGTGATATTGCATGGGCTCAGTATACATTTGCTTATAACTTTTGGTGACAATAAGTATGTTGTAGTAGGATTACATTAAAAATATTCCAAGTGCCAATTTGTAAATTTCCTCTCTTATGATCAGTTGAGCTATTTTTTAGCTGCCCAATCACACTTTTCAGTTATGAACAAGGAGGGTGAAGCATGACTTGCAAGAGAGTAAATAAATTTTAATGAAAAACTATTTTATTGGTCGTATATGAAAGCCATATCATCCTAGTATATTTGTAGGTTTAATTTGATTATCTTGCTATGTTTCAAACTTTCAACATCCTCATGATAGGTTGGCATTTTTTGCAGCTCTCAATATGTTCATATTGCTACAAAACTCCACATTGCATGCTACAAAATTCTGCTGGGTGATAGTCTCTTGAGAACTACCCTGGGACATAAATCATCCCAAATGTATCCATGCTGTATTGCATATGCTTCAGACCCAGTGGTCACTTAGTAGCTGCCTGTTATCAGATCAATGATAAGAAAGAGACAAAATTTGCATAACTTTTATTATAGTACATTATTATAATTACTAGAAGCCCAGTGCACAAAATTTGTGCAGGGGGGGAGGGTGTGCCTCCACCCAGTCTGCACCCTCTCCAGTCTGGCCCCCCTCGAGGGATGTCTGGTAGGACTGGGCCTAAATGGGCAGTCTAACATCCTTCTCACAATCTAGGACTGCTGGCTTCCAACTGCTCGCCTTCCTAATTGCCCCTAACTGCTTCTGCCTGCCAGCCTAACCACCCCCTAACCACTCTCCTGCCAGCCTATTTGCCCCCAACTTCTCTCCTCTGCTAGCCTGGTCCATCCTAACTGCCCTCCCCTGTAGGCTTGCTTGCCCCCAACTGCCCTCCCTTATAGGCCTGGAACCTCCCAAATGCCCTCTCCTACTGGCCATCTTGTGTCCACAGGGGGCAGGATCTTTGACATGGGAGGTTGGCCATCTTGTGTGTTGGAGTGATGGTCAATATGCATATTACTCTTTTAGTAGATAGGATAGAGAGCTGGTGCATGGATGGGGGCTGGCTGGTTTGCCCTGAAGGGTGTCCCAGATCAGGGTGGGTGAGGGTTCCCTTGGGGCTTGGGGTGGCCTGAGCGAGGAGCC
This sequence comes from Antrozous pallidus, assembly GCA_027563665.1. Taxonomy (NCBI): domain Eukaryota; kingdom Metazoa; phylum Chordata; class Mammalia; order Chiroptera; family Vespertilionidae; genus Antrozous; species Antrozous pallidus. Next base: position 77,970,689 of record CM050508.1, read on the forward strand.
TGTGGTGGTTTGCAGGCTGGCCATTCCCCCCAGCAACCCAAGCAGAGGCCCTGGTATCTGTGATTTATTTATGTTCTACAATTGCAACTCGTTGCCTGGAGTGGAGCCAAGCCTTCTGCTTGCTCTGTGGCCACAGCCATTTCTGTTGGGATATTTACTTTCTGTAATTGAAACTTTGTAGCCTAGAGTGGAGCTTAGGCTGGCCAAAGTTGCAGAAGCTTGGCTTCCTCCATTGCCAGGGAAATCCAAGCCTCTGCTCTCTCCAGCTCCGTAACTGCCGCCATTTCTGTTGGGGTTTATGTATCTTCTATTATTGAAACTATGTATCATTGAGTTGAGTCCTAGGCCATCAAGGTCAGGTGGAAAGCTTGGCTTCCTCCATTACCAGGGAAACCTAAGCCTCCCTCCTGCTCTCAGTGGCCACAGCCATCTTGGTTGGAGTTTATTTGCATATTTGCTCCTGATTGGCTTGTGAGTGTGGCTTGTGAGTGTGGCTTGTGGGTGTCATGGAGGTGCAGTCAATTTGCAGCCAATTACTCTTTTATTAGATAGGATTCTATTTTATTATTAGTTGCTAGAAGTCCAGTGCACAAATTTGTACACCAGTGGGATCCCTTGGCCTGGCCTGTGGGATTGGGCTGAAACTGGCTTTCCAACATCCCCGAAAGGGTCCCAGATTGTGAGAGGGCACAGACCAGGCTGAGGGAACCCACTAGTGCATGTTTGGGGTTGGGGAGGGACATGGGAGTTTGGCCAGCCAGGGGTGGACCATAGGAGGGCTCCAGGGCATGTCCACCTGTCTTGCTCAGTCCTGATTGGCCAGACCCCAGCAGCAAGCTAACTTACTCGTCAGAGAGTCTGCTCCCTGGTGGTCATTGCATGTCATTGTGACTGGTCAATTGGCCGATTGTCTGCCCCCTAGTGAACAGTGCACATCATAGCAATCGGTTGAGCAACCTTAGCATTTCATTAGCATATTATGCTTTGAGTGGTTGAATGGAGGACAGGACTACCAGACACTTAGCATATTAGGCTTTTATTATATAGGATTATTGTTCATTTTCTAATATGGATAACTGGTAAACTTTATCATAGGTATGTACAAGGATAGTCAAAAGTAGTTTTACAGTTTTATGTGATAATTTATACTTTATTCTTTCTTCTTATTATTATTAACCTACTTTTGCCAACTTCTATACATATATAGGAAAAAAAAACCACACAGTAAAACAGTGCTTGATACTGTGTTTTGAAGCATCCACTGGAGGTCTTCCTATCCCCAATGATAAGTGGGGAGGGACTACTGCAAATGAAAAACATGAGGCCCAACCACAGATTACCTCAATCAGAGCTGCATTTTTAATGAGATTCCCCAGGTGATTTGCATGCACTTTATAATTTGAGGATCTTTGTATTAGAATATGTAATACAAAAAATTAGACTTAAGTGTTGAAAAGTGTTATTTATTAGTATTTGTATAAGGAATTAAGAAAGGAGGCTTTTTGTAGAATTTGTGAATCTTTGTTACTTCCAGATTTTGAAACTATTTTATGGAGTCTTGCCTTTCTGGTGTGGACTAAGCATATTTTCTCCAGAAATAAGGGGAATGGACTACATTACCTATTAGTTTGAGCCCAGCCCTGCCTTCTTAGGATCACTTGTGTGAGCTTTAAAGCCAGTGTTGTTTTAAATAGCTACATCCACAGAATGGATTTCAATTTCATCCTTTTCTTCAGAAAATGAACAAAAGTGGAAAGTTCAGCTTTCATTTATACATACAATTTAAACTGAACACTCTACAGGACTATTAGTTTTAAGGAGAAATATTTCCCAAGTAATGTAGATAAAATTGAATATCCTAAATAAATATGAATTCAGACCATTGATGAAATGAGTACATTTTTATTTATTAGTCATTTATAAGCCTAAAATGTCTGTGTTAGCATGCTTTCTCAATTCTGAACTTTGTAGGATAATTTTGTGCATCCATTTTCAGATTCTCTGCAGGGACATCTTTTCAGGCAGTTCTGAAACACATTCATTCAATATTAACTACAAGATAAGTCTCTTTAAAAATATACTTTTATTGCTGAGACTGGTTTGGCTCTGTGGATAGAGCGTCGGACTGCGGACTGAAGGGTCCCGGGTTCGATTCCGGCAAGGGCATGTACCTTGGCTGTAGGCTCTATCCCCAGTGGGGGGCGTGCAAGAGGCGGCTGATCGATGTCTCTCTCTCATCGATGTTTCTGACTTTCTACTCCTCTCCCTTCCGCTCTGTAAAATATCAATAAAATATATAATATATATATATTGATTTTACAGAGAGGAAGGGAGGGAGAAAGAGAATTATAAACATCTATGAGAGAAAAGCATCAATCAGCTGCCTCTTGCACACCACCTACTGGGGATAGAGCCTACAGCCAAGGTACATGCCCTTGAGCAGAATCAAATCTGGGACCCTTCAGTCCTTGGACCAATTCTCTATCCATTGAACCAAACCAGGTAGGGCGATACATCTCAAATATTCCCCATAAATAATGAAAATATGATCTTATTTTAAACATTCAATGAGGAAGTACTCAATTCTAGGTAAATTATCATCTCCTCATTTAATTGTTTAGGATTAAACTTTTAAAAGTATTATTATATGTTGTGAAATATTTTAAGCATGATGTTTTCATCTATTAACCTCAATTTTCCACCGTAGTGTTTGATATTACATGCATAAGAGTGTCTTAAAGTAAATAAATATGGCCTACAAGCCTACCTGTTCTCCCCTTTTTAAAAATACATGTTATGGATAGGGATTGGGGAAATAAATGAGTGAAGGAGGTCAAAAATTATAAACTTCAAGTTATAAGATAAATAAGTTTTGGAATATAATGTACAGCACAGTTACTATAGTTAATAAAAATGTATTGTATATTCAAAAGTTGCCAAGAAAGTAATTGCTAAAAGTTCTTATCACAAGAAAAATATTTCAGCTTTGTGAAGTGATTGATACTGTAACTAAACTTATTGTGATAATCATCTTGCAGTACGTAACATGTACAACATATATAATGTATATCAAATCATGTTGTATACCTCAAACTTACACAATGTTATATGCCATGCTATCTCAATAAAGCTGGGAGAAAAAAAAAGAATGCAAGTTACTATTGATATCCTATTAATAAAAGGCTAATATGCAAGTCGATTGAATGGCGGAATGACCAGTCACTATGACACACACTGACTACCAGGGGGCAGATGCTCAATGCAGGAGCTTCCACCTGGTGGTCAGTGCACTCCCATAGAGGGAGTGCTGCTTAGCAGAAGCCTGGCTCACAGCTGGTGAGTGCAGTGGAGGTGATGGGAGACTCTCTTGCCTCCACTGCAGCCAGCAGGGAGTGGGCCTAAGCCGTCAGTCAGATATCACCCAAGGGTTCCTGGACTTTGAGAGGGTGCAGGCTGGGCTGAGGGGTCCCTCAACCCCAGAGCACAACAGTGCACACATATCATGTACTGGGCCTTTAGTGTTGACTATATTGAAAAGTGAGCCTCACCCTTTTAGTAAAAGTGAGTGGTAACTAGTTACTAAATAAAAAGTAAATCCAATAAAGATGCTCAAGCATTATTTATATAAATGTATCTTTTAGAAAAACCCTCTAACTATTCAAACAGGACAGTTGCATGTTGATGACATCCTTGTTGAAAATTGTCTAGGAGCCAACTGGAAAGATGACATTTTGATACTGCAAGTACAGCCAACCCTTTCTTCTCTATTTTATCTCTGCTTATGCCAGCAGAAAGAATGCTACTTACCACTCTCCAATTTTCTCTACTGTACATTTTTGATCAACATTTTATTGGGCATTGAGGAGGAGATATGATAAAATTATTACTTTTGAAAATGATTGTTAAATTGTAGGTCAATATTATCTTATATAGAAAGATTGCTATTGTTCAGAAAACCAATCTTAGGAAAGGCAAGAGACTTTAATTTTGGGCAGTCTAAAAAGAAAACAGTTTTTGTGAAGTAGATAAAAAGACAATTTGACATTGTGAATCTCTCAAACAATGCACATACTTATTTTTAAAATTAATAAATTTAATACTTCCTAAATTCCTTTAATATTATATTTACCAGGCACTTGTTATACAATCCTATTCAAAAACAAGGACAAAATAATCACTTGCCTCCATGTAAACATAATGTGTCCAGAAAATGTAATCCTATACACACACCCACACACACACGCACACACACACACACATTTTATATTGAGAATTATGAGAATCCTTTAGCAAGAAAGAGGAATGTATGCCATGGGTGACAATCTACACTAGGTGCATAGTCTATTGTTAGCTATAATAATAATTTTGTTTAAAAATGTATATATCCATTGTGAGTTGCCATGCACATAATAAGCTATTCAGTTACATATATTAGAAACACTAACTATTTGAATTAATAACAGTGCTTATTGGTTAAATTGTGTCCTGCAATAGAGTAGATTGAAGTCCTAACCCTAGTATTTCAGAAAGTGACCTTGGGAAATAGGGTCTTTACAGAAGTAAATAAGTTAAAATGAGGGCATTGGGCTGGGCTTTCATCCAATATGATTGTTTTTCTTAAAAAAAGGAAAAGTTTGGGCACAGAGACAGACACTTCTGAAGGGAAGTTCATGTGAAGAAACAGGAAGAATTCCATGTGAAGATGAAGAGACATTGGATACATTTATAAGCAAAGGAAAATCAAGATTGATGGTGAGAAGTATAGTCCTTTACAACCCTCAAGGAACTAATCCTTCTGACACCTAACATTGTCTATAGAAATGTCAGACAAACTTCTGTTGTTTAAGCCACATTGTGGTACTTTGTTAAAGCAGCTTGTGGAAACAAATACAGATGTAATGTGTTTCACATGATGATGATGGTGATGATGATGATGATGATGATGATGATCATACTAAGCTGAATCTTTGGGTAAACATAAAAATTGAAATACAAACTTTTAAATAAATAGTGGTGCTTTTTTTAAAAAAATAGTGGTGCTTTTTAAGAAACAAAAAATATAGATGAAAAAAATTTAACTGCCTTCTTATCACTTTGGCCAAAGATATATGATAAAATTTGATTAACAAAACTTTGTTGTAGAACTTCAGAACATCTTCTGAGAGAGGTATGAACATAAATGCTCTATTCTAGTAAACCTATTGAAAGATATTAAGAAATTTTTTAAATGGTGAATAATGTTGATAATTTTTGAAGATTCATTATGTGCAATAAATCTCACCAAAGTGGTGTTAGTCCTGAAAGTTTTTTTCCATTTGTTATATAAATATTTAAAATTCATGAAAATAATACTTAGAGAAATTCTTTAAATATTATATTTACTAGGCTCTTAGTATGCATGAAACACAATTGGTAGCTGGAATATGCTTCAGTAAAAGACAGCTCCCAAATCTAAATGGTACATCACACCAGAGGTCTGTTTCTTTCAATGCAACTTGTCCACCATAGAGCAAGTGGACTGTGCCAGGTGTCTTCACTTCTGGACTAAGGCCCACAGAAAATCCACCATCTGCATTTACCTTGAGAGGAAGAAGGGTATACTGGAGAAAGTTTTCAAATAGAGATGAAACACCTCTGTAGAGTCATTGGGGAAGAGGAATGACAGGGGGCCAATCAGATGAAATGTAAGTTCCTTCCATTCTAAGATTCTCTGTCCTAAGATAATTAAATACTCTGGCCTGAAACTGATACTTGTCACTGATGTTCATTAGCAAGTGACCAGAACTAACCATTTGTTCCCACTCAAACACCAGGCAGTAAGGAAAAGCAATTTACCTTGTGCTTAGAAAGCAGAGAAATATTTGATAAGCAGCACTAATATCTAACAAAATTATATCATTCAATTTGCATATTTCTTAGAATTACAGAACTATAAATACCCAGTCAAAATTATGTAATTGGTAATAGGTGAGTCTGGAATTTGGAACCTGATCTGCTTTACTCAAAAGCTTCTGACAAAGCTGCTACAATACATTTCTAAAGACTTTTTAAATACAGATATGAACTTTTCTATGAAAATCAAAGTTGCATTAGAAATGAAAATGGTTGAAAAAACTGTAAAAAAAGATGAATATACTTGCAAAAAAATGAAATTCTATGTTTATTAGTGAATGATCTCTTCCTTGAAATATATCTGATTTAATTTTCACAATGTAACTTTTTTACATTTGATAATTTATGTGTACAATATATTTCATTTTTTAAAACTCTATACAAGAAAAATGCCCTTTCTCCCTAAAATCATATCCTGTACCCCATAATTTTTTATGATGATATTGCTTATTTCTGTAAAACAAATGGCTCCCTGTGGTATTACTTTCAGATAAAATCATATAAGATTTCATAAGATGAGTCAAGCAGGGGTTTTGTACAAATGAGGTCTCAAAGGAAAATCTAGATACTGTAAAAAATTACTTTCAGGGACTCCATAAATAAAATTTGGAGGTGATTAAATAATAACAGCAAAATAATGCCTCACCCTTGGCAAGCTTTTAAAATTCAACACCACAAAACTCATATTAAATGAAATGAAACCAAAACCCTGGACTGTAACAAGCTTTGTGTTCAGTTTCATTTGTATAAGTTATGAAAGCTTCGGAAACTACCTAGATTGTAAATTGACAGGGTATTGCTATTTTTGTTTTGCACTGATTTCTCATAATTTTTCTTCTCTCCCCTTTATGTTTTCTAGTAGTATTTCTCTTTCTTGCTTTCCATACACAAGTGAATTAAGAACTAGTCTATGTACAGTTATCTGATCTACACTACGGAATGCTTTTCTATTAAACTATATAGATACATCAATTAATGAAATGTTATGTGAGGACAGTTTTAAGTCATGCTTTACAGAGGCATTTAGATCCATTTTAAAAATTGCCTGAAATGCAGGAATGGACATCTAATTCATGAGATTTGTGATCAATATGAGAAGACCTGTATACCATTACAATTATCCAACAATGTAAAAGTTTTCCATAGAGAATAGTGAGCTCCAAAATCTTAGAAAGGTTTCAAATAGAGATGAAACACCTCTGTAGAGTCATTGGGGAAGGGACAATGATAGAGGACCAATCAGATGAAATGTAAGTTGCTTCCACTCTAAGATTCTCTGATTCAGTTAATAAGTGCAATGTAAATACTCAATAAACACCATTCAGAGCTTCTCATGACCAAGGTGCCATCCAAGAAAAGATTCAATCAATTCCAAGATGTTCTATAAGATGGAGGGACAATCATGGTTAGCAAATGAATTATTGCCTTAATACTTCAGTTCTAACAATGCATGGAAAAACATCAATCTTGGAAATGAGGTTTAAAATACACTGAGCCTCTAAACTAGAACATAAAAAAAAGATCAACTCCAATGTCCCAGGGTTGGAGAGGAGGAATTCACATTAAATGAGAAAAGGCAGGAAGTAGAGAATGATTTCTGGAGTAGGGAAAAGGACATCATACTGTCAGGTTATATACCCTTTGTCAGGTAAGAGCTTTCTGAAGGTTAATAAAGATTAAAAATCTCTTTTCAAAGCTTGAGCTCATACTTAACTTCCTAGGGAAGGGAGAAAAGGATTTAGCTATTATTAAGGTAAGTTTGAACATCACAAGCACTTTGCTAGCACTCTCCTGGGCCTAAAAGACCAAATCAAGTCCATTAAACACTTAAATTTTAAATCTTCCTCAGTTTTCTCCACTGGATGTGTGGATTTTAGTGGTGGCTTGACAAATTCATTCAATAGTTCCTAGGGGTACTCAGATATACAAAGTACATAAATTTACTGTTATTATTCACAATTTAAAATTCCTAAGAACCTCTCAGGTAAATGCACTTGCACTCTGGTATTTTAAAACAGCTTAGGAAAAAAAAGACATTTATATCATTTTAAGTCAAGTAGAAGCAAATTCAAAAGGACTATAAATTAGGGAAAAATCTTGTGAAGGACCAAGGAAACCCCAGCATATTATTGATAAATTACACAGCGCTTTTCATTTCAAACACAAAGGCCTCTGTATAAAGGACAGGATAAGTATAGAAAGAGATCAATTTGCACATTATTTTAATCAATCCACATCCTATTGACATTTATCAGTGTCAGCAACAGTGTAGTAAGATAATAGATGAAAGAAAAAAAAAAACTTACCTACTTAATCAATTACACATATAAAAGTAATAGAAATTTACCTTTGGTAAATTATTTTTTCTCTTCTCTCTCTCTTCTCCCCTAAATGACTAGATATTGATACCAGCATGCTGAAGGAAATGGGAAAGTGGCATGAGAAACCTTTTACTGGTGCATTTCTCTGGGTTGTTTGCAAGGACCTGGCTCATAATAGGATAGTGTAGTAAGAGGTGTAAGTTACAGAGCCTCCCCGTTTAAGGCACTCTCATCCTGAAACTCTCATAATGACCTGATATGCATCAGACACATCTGCTTCTAGCTCATTCATTGCCCAACTTTCAGACATTCTGGTGCTGGAGACTATCAACACAGACCCAAGGAAGAATTCAAGTCCAAAATGTGATCACCAGGGAGCTGGCTCCAAATGTACAGTTTATATTTGATAACACCTAAGAACCAGGTTGGTTCCTAATAGGAGCATGTTCAAATAGGAAACTTATAAATTTTCTTGTTTATTAGATAACTAGAGTCCTGGTGCACACAATTTGTGCATGGGGGGTGGGGGGTGGGTGCAGGGGGTGTCCCTCAGCCCAGCCTGCACAAGCTCCAATCTGGGTCTCCTCCAGGGACATCCTTCTCACAATCCAGGACTGCTGGCTACAAACTGCTTGCCTGCCTGCCTCCTTGATTGCCCCTAATCGCTTTTGCCTGCCAGCCTGATCACCCCCTAACCACTCCTCTGCCAGCCTAATTGATGTCTAACTGCTCCCTGCCAGCCTTTTTGCTCCCAACTTCCCTCCTCTATCAACCTGGTCACCCCTAACTGCCCTCCCCTGCAGGCTTGATCGCCCCCAACTGCCTTTCCTTGCAGGCCTGAAACCTCCCAACTGCCCTATCCTGCTGGCCATCTTGTGATGGCATCTTGTGTCCACATGGGGGCAGGATCTTTCACCACATGGGTGCAGCCCTCCTGTGTGTTGGAGTGATGGTCAATCTGCGTATTACTCTTTTATTATATAGGATGGGATAGCTAAAGAAAGTATCACATTAGTTAAAATATAGTGACTACATCATATAGTAAAGTATGTTTTTTGTTGATGCCTCTAAGAAGAAAGAGTGAGTTAAAAGATTCATAATAATTTACCTGGCAAGCATTTAACAATTGTTTAATTCAGAATTTCTGTACACTTATTCAGTGAAGCTTAAAATCAGAGTATTATTTCTCATTTTGCTCATTTGTTATCTGTATGCTTGAATGTGCTGCTAAACAGATTTGAATGTGAACTATCAGTACTAAGTAGAAAGTTTATTTTGCATGATTAGAACATCATTATGTAAATATTCTAGAATGTGCACGAAGCAATTTAAAATGCATGTGAGATTATTGTGTCATGTTGCTTTCTTTAGAATTTTTGAGAATTAAGGAGGGCCCTATGCTAAAATGTAGACAAAGCCACAAAAAATGAAATTCCACTGATAGTTTATGTCACATTAATTAGTGTAAAATTACATATTTTCAACAGCTTTAAATATAAGACCTCACTGTAGAAAGGTTACATGTCTAACTTTTAACTTCATATTACTAGCATGTACTGAAGTCTCACTCTTGACTGCTCATTGACCACATTAGCCGTTTCATAGTCACTTGATTCTAAGACAGTTATTGATACCTCCCCCAGAGTTAGGTATCAATAACTTTAGGATAAAACAAAACACAGAGGAACTGTTATTTTAATAATGGAATTTAAATAAATCTGGGAATAAATAGGGAAATATTGTTATCAGAAGGTTGTTCTTAGCATCACATAGACCACTTCAAGTGATTTGTCCTGGGCCATGGGGCACTTAAATGTCACTATGGGTTCTTTGGTATTACCTCTATTTTTGGAGGAAATTGAACAACTCTAGCATTATAATTTCCCTTCTTCTGGAGTGTCTTTATTAGATTAAGTACCTTCAGTCTCCAATTAGAAGAGTATTATAAATCAACTAGAAGCCCAGGACATGAAATTAGTGCATGGGGGGAGGGGTTGTCCCTCAGACCAGCCTGCACCCGCTCTAATCTGGGACCCCTTGAGGGATGTCCAAATGCAGGTTTATGGTGCCTAAACCAGCAGTCGGACATCCCTCTCACAATCTGGGACTGCTGGCTCCCAACTGCTCCCCTGCTGACTTCTTGATAGCCCCTAAACACTTCTGCCTGCCATCCTGATCACTCCCTAACCTCTCCCCTGCCAACCTGATTGATGCCCAATGGCTCCACTGTCAGCCTGATTGCCCCTGCTTTCCCCTTCAGGCCTGGTCACCCCTAACTGCCCTCTCCTACAGGCTTAATTGTCCCCAACTGTCCTCGCTTGCAGGCCTGTTTCCTCCCAACTGACCTCCCATGCTGGCCATCTTGTGGTGGCCATCTTGTGTCCACATAGGAGCAGAATTTTTGACCTCATGGGGGAAGCCATTTTGTGTGTTGGAGTGATGGTCAATCTGCATATTACTCTTTTATTAGATAGGGTAGAGGCTTGGTGCATGGGTGGGGGCCAGCTGGTTTGCCCTGAAGGGTGTCCTGGATCAGGGTGGGGATTCCCTTGGGGCATGGGGTGGCCCTGGGTGAGGGGGCCTGTGGTAGTTTGCAGCACAGCTTTGTGCCCCCACCCCCTAGAGACCCAATCAGAGGCCCTGGGATCTGGGATTTATTTATATTCTACAATTGAAACTTTGTAGCCTGAAGCAGAGCCAAGCCTTCTGCTTCCTTCATGGCAGCAGTCATTTCTATTGGGATTTATTTATGTCCTATAATTGAAACTTTGTAGCCTTAAGTGGTGGCCAAGGCATGCCAAGGCTGTGGAAAGCTTGACTTCCTCAATCGCTGGGGGCAACCTTAGGCTCTTGCTCTCTCCAGCTCCAAGGCTGTGGCCATTTTAGTTGCGATTTATTTATCTGCTATAATTGAAACTTTGTAGCCTTGAGTGTAGGCCTGGGCCAGCCAAGGCAGCGGGGAAGCTTGGCTTCCTCCATTGTTGGGGAAACCCAAGCCTCCTGCTTGTTGCAGCTCCATGGCCACAGCCATCTTGGTTGGGTTAATTGGTATACTTGCTCCTGATTATCTGGTGGGTGTAACGGAGGTACAGTCAATTTGTGTATTACTCTTTTATTAAATAGGATGATACTGTTGTTAGAAGACAAGGTTTGATATCTGATGTGTTTACTGATGTATACTAAGCATCTAGAATAGTATTCGTTATAATAACTATTTATTTTACTCATTATTTAATCTAATTATTTGTTTATTGAACATATTATTACACTTCTTTAAGATATCTTATTTTTTACATAGTCACATCTTAGAACTTTGGAAACATATCATCTTTGTAAACTTTTTGAAATGTAAGGATCTTTCAATGCTTAATAAGATTGTTTAATGACCAGTTATTTTATTGGACTGCTGCGCTCAAAGAGCCATAGAGTTTATAGCATGAATCTCATGCCTCAGAACCTTAGTGGCATTGATCTCAGATATATTGCCATCCATGATCCTTAAAGAGGTTAACTGTGGGTGGATTTCATTGAATTGCAGGTGGTCATAGTACCAGCTCTGCCTTTGGGTATCACAGAAGCCTAATAAAAAAGGTCATATATGTGTGGCTTAGAGGGCCTTTATCTCTCTTAGGCTATTTGTTTGTCTGATCTTCATGCTTCTAATTGAGTCAAGGCAAATCTCCAGTGACTGGGCAGTGCATCTAAGTGTTGTCTCCATTATATAAGAAATGACCCCTGATTATTTTCTCTTCAATTTGCGTCATCAGTCACTTCCCCAGCTTCTCCTGGTCCTTCCACATGAAATCACAAAGGCCTGGATACTAGTCATATTCATGCAGAGATCCCCGGATTTGAGGGCATTTATCTCTATGGTCAGTCCAGAACTGGCTGTCTGGACATGAAGACTCTTCCTTTCCCTCTATGGTTCTTTTTCATGAAGACAGCTCTTTCAAAGATTTAGTCATGCCCATTTGAAAGCAGGCTATGATGGTAACTATGGAGAACAGAGATGTTCCCTTCCTCCAGTAAGAACATAGCCAGCTTGGCCTTCTACTTGACTTTGAAGTCAGCAGCTAGCTATGTTTTGTCAATTGGCAAGATAATGTAAACATTATCCAGGATTTTTAATCAAGAATTTAACTCCATTATTTTTCTTAGTATTCCAGGAAGATTCATGGGTGGCCTATTTTTCTTCTGCAATGATGATTTGCCATCTTTATTGAAGTTTATAAATCTACATGTAGAATCTCTGGACTATGAAATACATAATTTTAAATAAACTTCTTGATTTTATCTATTCAACTATTCAATATTAACTCAACTTAAAATCTTAACTATTTACTACATACCAATAAGTTTAGAAAGTCCTAAAAATAAACAAATGAACAATCTGTTTTATAGTTTACATTTCTTCTCATAATTTGGACCTAATACAGGTGATCTAAAACACATTAGCACTGATGTTTTTATTTCATATTGATTAAAAATTTATTTTGTTCTTTATAATAGTCATATGCCAGAATAATTGATAAAATTAATAAAATTTTTCCAAAATATAACTCTAATTTTCAAATCAGAGTTCGTGTTCATCATTATGCAAAATATTTCCAACCCACTTACTCGTCTTTCAATTAAAGTTGATGCTACCATGACTAGCATGGTACAAATATTCTAAAAACCTTTTTTCTTATTGTTTAGATTCAAAGCTCTGTCACTTATCATGTCTGAGGTATATTATATATACAAAATGAGCAATACGGGGAGAACCAAGATGGTGGCATAGGTAAAACACCTATCTTGCCGTCATACTCAGCAATTTTAATACTACAACTTAACGAAAGAAAAAACACCTTCCAGAATCACCAGAAAGCTGGGCGAGTGAAAATTCCACAAATGAAAGTGAAGATAAGACACTGTGACTGGGAGGAGCTGCGACGGACAGCAATGAAAGATTCGCACGGAGAGAGGTCTGGAGCACGCACCAGTGAAGAGGGCGGGTGGCTGAAAACCGGTCAGTTTTCTCGAACAGGGAGACAAAGACGTCCCACTGGACCAATACTCCAGCTGTGGGCGAAGTCCAGGGAACCCACTATCATATCGGGTGAAAACTGGACAGTGGGAGGGCTCGCCGAAGCTCGGGTGCTGCAGGGGTCTCCTGGCTTGTGGAGAAGGCAGCTTGCATGAACAGCTCAGCTGCCTGACCGCGCAGAGAGCACTCTGCAACTTGCCCTCTCATTCGGAAAACCATCAGACTGCTTTGTTTTATGACCCTGGGTGAGATATTGGGTGTGCAGACTCATTTGGGGAGAGTCTGAATTCCCTGGCAGCCTGTGGAGCTTGGAAGCAGCTCTCTCTCAGAGGTGCTGGTGGCCATTGCCACCAACACAGAGCCCCTGGGGCCACATAGGGTGGAGCAAACACTGTCTGGGTGGCCCGGAGACTCCGCCCATCCAACCTGAGCACAGCTGAGCTTCACAGACAATTGGCCTGGAGGTCAACGCCTCCAAGTGCTAACAATGATTAACCTGAGCTTAACTTTAGCAAGACTGTGCAACCCATATCCACCTCAGGTAACTGGGGAGGCTGAGCCACTGTCCCTAGTAGGACATCTACCACAAAAAGCTAATTGACCAACTCAGGGAAGCAGCCACCATGCAGAGACATGGAAAGAAATCAGATGTGAAAGAAATGGAGGGAAAAAAACAAACGACTGGACATGGAACTTAAAACCACAGTTATAGGGCCTCTCAAGAGGCTCCAACAAAAGGTCGAGGCCTATAAGGAAATAAGCAAGACCGCAAAGGAAATGAATGAGTCCTACAAGGAAATGAACGAGACCCTCAAGGATATGAATGAGACCTGCAAGGAAATGAAAAAGTACCAACCAGAAATTAAGCATACACTGACTGAAATAAAAAATATTATACAAAGGCATAAAAGTGCTCTGGAGCACCCTGAGAACCAAGTTAAAGATTTGAAATACAAAGAAGGAAAATCCACTCAGCTGAAAAAGCAAGAAACCAAAAGAATCCAAAAAATTGAAGATAGTGTAAGGGGCCTCTGGGACAACCTCAAGCATACCAACATCCAAATTATAGGGGTGTCAGAAAAAGAGAGAGAGCAAGATAATGAAAACCTATTTGAAGAAATAGAGACCAAAAACTTCCAACACCTGGTGAAAGAAATTGACTTAGGAGTCCAAGAAGTGCACCGAACCCCAATATATAGGAACCCTAAGAGGACCACACCAAGCCACATCATACTTAAAATGCCAAGAGCAAAAGACAAAGAGAGAATATTAAAATCAGCAAGAGAAAAACAGATGGTTACCTCTAAGGGAGCACCCATACGATTGCCAGCGGATTTCTCAACAGAAACGATGCAGGCCAGACGCGAGTGGCAAGAAATATTCAAAGTGATGAACAGCAAGAATCTACAACCAAGATTACTCTATCCAGCAAAGCTATCATGCACAATTGAAGGTCAGATGAAGTGCTTCGCAGATAAGAAAAAGCTAAAGGAATTCATCACCACCAAACCAATACTATATGAAATGCTGAAAGATATTCTTTAAGAAGAGGAAGAAGAAATAGATAAAAGTGTAAATTAGGAACGACAAATACACATCTATCAACAAATGAATCTAAAAATCAAGTGAATTAATAAGCTGATGAAAAGTATAAACTGGTGAATGTAACAGAATCATGGACATAGAGATGGAATGGACTGACAACTTTTGGGGAGAAAGGGGGTGTGGGAAGTGCAACAAGAGACTGGACAAAAATCATGCAACTATGGGAGAGGACAGTGGAGGGTGGTGAGGGTGGAGGGTGGTTTGGGTACCAGGTGGAGGGGAACTATAGGGTGAAAAAAAGGGAAAAATGTAATTAATAAACTGAACAATAAAGATAAAAAAGAAATTCACTTCTAAAAAAATAATAAAATAAATAAAATAAAAAAGAGCAATACACATATCAATAGTCCATTACTTATATTTATACTCTTGCCTGCCACACCATCAAAATTAATTTTAAAAAACCCTAGATTGTTCTCAATACTGTCTTTTAGAGGATTTTTAAAATGTCAGATGTCATTCCGACTTCCAACTGTTTCCTCTTCTATTTGCATAGATTCTGTAAAATATTCCAGGCTCTGTCATTTTCATTTTATTTCACATACAAATAGTGTGTGTGCGCACACTTTTCCAAAAAGAAACACATGTTAAACAAATATATATCGAGTAACTTTAGTGCACAATTAAATATTCCCTCAGGGGAATACACCAGACAATTAATGATATGGCAAATTGCTTTAGGAGCAAACCACAGGATACTCATTCTTTACATGTTTCCATGTAGAAGAATGTAATATAAAAATAAATTTCAGAACTATCTTTTAGACAAGAGAGTGATCATTTAGTAATTACTTATGTGACTTACAGAACTGTGACTTTTCTATAATGCTAAAGAAGCCATATATTTTGTTTTAAATGTATTTGCCCTCCTTCAAGGAAATAAAGCCAGTCCTATCCACCCATCTTAAGATGATGCATAATACTTTCTGAAAAATCTCAGGAGCCCTGGAGGACAAGACTGTACAGAAATTTGAACATGAGGTATGCCTGTAAAGGATATCTCTGTAGATGTTAAGATAAATAAAGATGAGCCATGGAGAATTATCTGGCTCCCAAGAGTAATTCCACATTCTCATGCATTCAAGTGTCTAGAGGTAAGCTCTCCTAAGCCTCATTATCCTCTAAAAATACAGACAAGGAGCATAAAACAAAGTACTACGTGAAAAATTATTTTTCATGGAGAAAGAAAACTTTTCTATTTACTTTACAACAAACCAAAAAACAAACAAAAAATACATTGGAAGCCCTCTAATAGATATAGTGTGCAAAGGAGAGGCACTTATCTGATATCAAAATACCACCATCAATATCCGCAGAAAATGAAGGATCCCAAAGGAAATATTTACTCTCCCTTGTCTTGAAGAGACACCTTGTCTGGATTCCTAAGTGAATTAAAATGCAATGAATATGTAGGTTAAGGGGAAGAGAAAATGACCCTCCCAGGGAAAGCTATTAGCTTAATTTTCAAGCTGCTGCCCTTATAAAAGTGATCATAGACCTTATCTAATTTGGATTGATCTTTATGTGTTTGGTAGTGTTCGGGTCTTTGTGTGGTCAACAGGAAACACTGTATTTAGCAAAGGGGCAGAAATAATTTACAGATTTCTTAATCACAAAAGCTATGTCTTGTTCTTCTTTGAATATAATGAATATTAATTGGGAAATCTCTAAAAATCAGATGTTATTTTAGGTTCCAGAAATATCATGGCTTACAAAATAGACAAGTTTTTGTTCTCATGGAAGTTAGACGCTAATGAGGGTGATTCTGATGAAAATAAGCAGATAACGTTTTTTTCAGATAGTGACCTGTACTCTGAAGAACATTAAATAGGATCATATGATAAAAAGAGTCCTTGCCCTGGCCAATGTGGCTCAATTGTCTGGGCATCATCTAGTTCATCGAAAGGTTTCTGGTTCCATTCTCTGTCTGGCCCTGTGCACAGGTTAATCCTCGGTAGAGGTATGCAGGAGGCAGTTGAAGAATTTTTAGCTCTCACATTGATGTTTCTCTCTCTCCCCCTCCTTTCCTCTTGCTCTATAAATCAATCTAAAAATCTTTTAAAAAAAAGAGTCCTTGTATTTAGGGAAAGTGACAGTGTGCATACAGGGTGATCAAGGGAAGACTTTTTAAGCAAGCAAGCACTAAAAGCTAGCAGAGATATGTGGTGTGCAGTGGCCTAATTTGAAAAGATGTTCAAAATGTCCAAGGACATGAAAGAAGCCTGGTGTGGTTGGAGTTTGGAAAGCCAGTGAGAGAGTATAAAGAGCTGAAGTTGAAAGGAAGGAAAAGGCCATATTTTCTAAGACCTTATAGATTATGGTAAAGGGATGGAGTTTTATTACAAATTCAATGTATCATACATCTTAGGATGAGGGTAGGCACATAGTAGGTAATTAAATAAGATTTAATATTGCAATTATTTTGGGGACCTGCCTTTATGTCACTTACATTCTTGAGCCTATTTATTTCATTACTTAAACATTTTCTCTCCTTCCATTGATATTAACCACTAAGTCGGCACTTGTAGTAATGTGTTGGGCTGTCATTCAATTCATCCCTAGCATATTCATGACTAAATTTTGGCTGACCTAAAAATATAATAGTTACATATCCTGATGATGGCTTTGTTTGAGACCTTGTAGGTTCAATCTCTGGTCAGAGCACATAGAAGAATCAAGCAATGAATGTATACATATGTGGGAGGAAAAAATAAATGCTGTTTCTCCTTTCTCTCCTTCTCTCCCTTTGTTTTTCTAAAATCAAGAAAAGAAGTTACTTTGCTACATTATATACTTATTAATGTCTTAGCATATGTGCTAGAGATGATGCTGGTAGATTTTCTTCTAGGATAATTGCTAGAACTTCCATATCCGCATTTTCCCCAAAACTACTACCATCCCCTAATTGAGCCAGCAGTAGAATATGAGATAGATCCAAGCTGGAACAATTGGATTTTCTGTGTCATGAATTTGGATTTGCACCATGACAAATAAATCAGTTAATAATGGAGACCTAAACTTGCAAAGGTATGTTGACTTCAGGGTTTGAGACTGCAATTAGCCAGGATAATGAAGACCTGTGCACATTAAATAATAAGCATAAAAGCCATCTTACAGGCAAATAAGACATAGTTTCAGACACTGGAGTAAAGTGAGCAAATTTCATTTTGACTTTCCTATTTTTTGTACTATCATTTTTTGTGTTTTGTTTTGTTAATCCTCACACATAAATATTTTTCCATTTATTTTTAGAGAGGGAGAGAGAGAAATATGAATGTAAGAGAGGCACATTGATTGGTTGTCCCCTGCACACACCCCAACCAGGCTCGAGATTGAGCCCACAACCTCATACATTCCCTTGACCAGAATTGAATCCACAACCCTTCAGTCTGCAGGCTGACGCTCCAAACACTGAGCAAAACTGGATAGGGCCTATTATTTTTTAATTCATGTTTTTATTTCTCCAGATCTTAAGTGCTTTGTGATACTTTTCAATCTATTCACTAGCCTCACCCCAACTCCTGCCCTTTTGTTTCTAATCAAATAATTGTTAACTAAGACACACTATTGTGCTGCTTTACCCACCATAGATTATTAATTGTGTGTGGAGCTGTGAGAAAGAGAGAAGAGAGAAAAGTAGAATGTAAGATTGAGTTAAATAATTGTGAAAAGACTTTTTATATCTAAGACTAGAGGCCTGATGCATGAGATTTGTGCAGTGGGGTCTTTTGGGCTGGCCTGCAGGGATTGGGTTGAAATTGGCTCTCTGACATCCCCTAATGGGCTCCAGATTGCAAGAGGGTGCAGACCAGGACCCCAAAGGTACACCATCAGGGCTGGGGAGGGACCACAGGAAGGCTCCAGGGCATGTCCAGCCTGTCTCACCCAGTCCCAATCAGCTAGACCCCAGCAGCAAGCTAACCTACCAGTCGGAGCATCTGCCCCCTGGTGATCAGTTCACATGTGAGTGACTGGTCAATGGTCAAATGGTCGGACACTTAGCATATTAAGTTTTTATTATATAGGATTAGTCTTCTTCTCAAAGGACTAATTCTAATCCCAAATAGAATTTTACCACTTGTAAAATCACACTGAAAAAATTACACTTATTTATTACATTATTGAAAATTGAAACTAAGCAGGTTTTCTGTTTTAGCAGAGATCTGAAATTCTTACCATTGATACAGGACCCTCCATATAAAACAATTGAAAAAACTGACATTGGCTCAAGCATCTTTATCATGCCACTGATTACCAGACCATTTAAGAGAAGACAAAGGATCCATGAGACAGGATAGTGGGGATTTCTTTAAAGAGAGATATTTGAGTGCCTCCTGAGTGATTCATCCACCTCAGGCCAGATTTGGGGAGGAACACCATGTTCCTAGTTCCAGGCTTTCCTAGTTCCACCTCTAGGGGGAGGACACCACCATCTCTGGCTTAAGTAATGAAATAAAAAGAGTCCTAGTTCCAGGCTTTCCACATTGCAAAAGCCAGTACTTGACTCTGACCTGAAATCCTTCATTGGCAAAAAGTTGGACAGAAGTGCATGTGATGGCAGTGCAAGGAGAGAGGAATATGACGTCCTTCTACTTAGGACTCAAATATGTGAGTTTCATGTGTGCAGAGAAACCCTGATAAGGTATCCAGACTAGAAGGTCTGGAAAAATCCATAGCTAAATTCTGGGTGACCTTGATGGAAAGAACTTGTTTGTTATGTAGTACATCCCATACTGGAGCTAAGGAAGAGACAGTGGCCTTGTAAAAAGCAGGACACAGTGAAGTGGAAAACCCTCACAGCAAAAGTGGGGTACTAGTCACTGATAAACCCCACCAAAGCAACCCAAGAGAGAAAGAAAGGGCATTTCAGTAACTGATACGCTAAGAGGATACTGGGCCAGGCAGTAAGAAATATTTCTTCCTTCACCTCTTTTATTCCTATCCTGGTTAATCCAGGAGAAATAGGGTAAAGTAACAGAGATGAAGCAGAAGAATAAGGCAAATTAATAGTAAAGGATCTGACTAATTCTGATTCCCCACTACAGGTTTCTTTGCCCAAGTCAAGCCTAAAATGTTTAGTTCAAATTGCAGGAAACCAGTCCTTACCTCACAAATAGAGATGTAAATAGAACAAACAAGAAACCTGGTCAAACCTTAATGGATCTGTTTACTCACTGCTTAGGTGAGACATTGGTAGCTGAAGCAGATGCCACTTTTAGTCTTATTTTAAGTCTGAACTATTCACATATTGTTTAGGTGACACATTGGTAATTGTAGAAGTTTCCACACTTTTAGTCGTATGTTAATTCTTGCTGGTTGATTTCATTGTTGGAATTTCCTGACCTAAAGGACATGGATGTATCATATAGTCCTAATAAAAGGGGATAGCAAAGCCAGAGCTGGTGGTGTCCTCCCCTAGAGGTGGACTCACGCCTGGCCCCCATGATTCCCAAATTTGATGCTTTTCCAGTCTCTCTTCATTTGTGTGTGGCCTTCTCCAGATCCTGAACCCTGACATGGGAACCCTGGACACGCGGGATATGAAAAGGATTCCCACACAAATGGCTTTAAATTAAATGAGAAATTAAAATTTTGACTTGAATCAGACTTTTCCACTCATTTAAAAGTGATTGAGATGCTATGTTTCCATCAAAATAGCACTCAGACAGTGAAGAGAAACTCAAAATACAGTAGTCCCCTTTATCAGCATTTTCACTTTTCATTGTTCCAATTACCCATGGTCAGCCACAGTCAAAAAGTCTTTAATAATTCTAGGAACTTGGTTCAAAAATATTAATTTGAAGAATTCATAAATAAACAACTTATGTTTTCAAGTTTTCGGCTGCTGTTATCACTTGTTAGTCACTTAGCAGCCTTTTGAAATATCAGATCGCCTGGCACTGTTACAGTACTTGTGGTCAATAAACCTTATTTTACTTAGTAATGGCCCCAAAGCCATTCACAAAACTTTTATTGTAGCAGGTTATTCTATTTTACTTTAATTATTGTTGTTAAGTTCTTATTGTGCCTAATTTATAAGAATGTATAAGAAAAGAATAGAAAAGAAAAGAATAGTATATTTGGATTCTGTACTATCCATTGCTTCAGGCATCCACTGGATACCTTGGGACATATCCTCTTAGGATAAGGGGAACAACTTAGCCTATTTGGAAACCAATGGTATGAGAAAAAATAAAGCAGTTTCTGGAGTTCATTTTCTTTTTTTCTTTTTTTTATTTTGTTATTGATTTTTTTTGCATTATAATAGTAGTATATGTTTTCCTTTCCCCCTCCCCCTTATCCTCTCCCCAGCCTCCCCCACCCCCCAGCACATATCCCCCGCTTTCCGCCCTCCCCGCCCCAGTGTCTTTCATTCATTGGTTATGTTCATATGCATGCATACAAGTCCTTCAGTTGATCTCCCCCCGCATCTGCCTCCCATCCACCCAAGCCTCCCCCTGTAGCTTGACAGCCTGTTCAAGGCCATCCTGCCTCTATATCAATCACTCTCCCCTGTTTCTTTTCTTCAAAAATATCTTGCCTCTGCATACTAGAAATAAATGTATAAGAACAAAAAATGTTTCAGTCTCAGTTTCAATGTCCAACTGTTCTGAGTCCCAGTTTCAGTGTCAAATAATTCTTTATGTGTATAAGTCAGCAATGGTATCCCGATGGTGGACACATCGTGTCAATGCAAGATCCATCCTCTCTGGTTTGGTCCTGGGCTGCCTGCAGCAACGCACAGCTGCCGACTGCTAGCATGGCAAGGTGTCGTCAGTGTCTCCCATCTCTGGACCATCCTCGTGACTGGAACAGATCCATCAGTTCCTCACCGTCGCAGGAACCCACATGGTCTTGGAGTTGTTCTCTGAAAACACACAAGCACATTCTCGACCAAAAGTTAACAAAGGGATCCTCTATGCAAAATAGACTTGGGATTCTTTTTAATTTTTGCCTAAATGATTTTCCTTTGGCTTATTTTGACACCATGTGTGTTTTTTCATGGGTGTCCTGCAATTGTTTTTACAAATGGAATTTATTTTACTGGAGTAAGAATTTTCTAGATGTATTTTACTTACTCGATATTTTTTTTTTCCCTTACATGATATTACCCCGCTGTCCCCTCCCCTTTTTTGATTAATGGGGACTTTTGGAAATTTTATATTACAGTCTTGGTAATTTTAAATTTTAATTTTTGCACACAAATATGACTGCTTTAGGTTCTTTGGATGTTAGGCAATTTTACAGTGAGATGAACTACTAATAGATTTTTTAGTTAATGTTTTAGGAAAAGCTTTTTGTATAGTACACTATAATTTTCTTGAGTATTCACATATTTCACTTGGCCAATTTAAATTAATCTGAAAACTTGATTACTATTTTCCTGCCAATTTTAATACTAAAGCAGAAATCTTAGTTAACCCTGTAAATACTAGTGGAAAGGAATATTTGCAATTTTGAGTAGGTCCTGAGCATTCCTGGTAATAGACTGAATTTAGATATAGAGCAGCTATTGTTGGCCAAGTCTCTGTCTGCCACCTGGGTCCCAGTATGAGTTGTGTGTGGGAGGCGAAGCAGCCGTGGGGGTAGGAGACCTCCCTCAGGAGGGGTGAGAATTCAAACCCCTGCAAGGTTTGTGGATGAGGGTCTGTGCCCCACCTCTGTTGACCTTTTAGTTCTCTCCTGTTGGCCCCTCTGCGACTGTGCCTGTCTTAGGTTGTTCCTTCCCTGAGGAATCTTACCCGTCTCTGGCTAACCAGCCATCCTCCGGGGCCAAACAGGGTGATGTGAGGTTCAGTTCTGTCTCCTTTGTAGTCTATGCCCCCTGAGGCCTCCAGGTCCAGTACCTGCCTTGGGGTCCCCTCGCCTGCTGGCGGGGTCCTGGTACTGATCACATATCTTGGGGGACCCAGGTTTCTTCTCCAGAGAGGGCCCAGCTCACACCATTGGTCGAGATACAGATCCATGGTGCCAGCTGCCCAGAGGCTTCAGCCACAGCTGGAACTGAAAACTCAGGCATCAGCTGTGTGTATTTGGATAGTAACAAGAAGGTCCCTCTTGGCAGAAAGGGCAAGAAGGGCCAATATAGAATGCTCGGGTGCCTTCCCAGTGCCTTAATTCATTCTGAAAGGGATTAATTTCTTTCCTATCCTTTTTTTAAGTTGCTGCCCAACATTCAAAGAATTAGTTTGTAAGTTTATTTGGGATAATTGTATAATATGCTGTTGTCAAATATCAAATATTATAATCACATTGTAGAATAATATCATGTAAGGGTATTATGGTGTCATGGGAGGTTAAGCAGGGCCTAGCCTAATGACTGATCTCCATAGGATATGACAAGCTCTAGGCCATGTCAATTCAATGTCAGACTAGCTGCCATTTTTTTTTATAACGTTATATAAACTTTGTCAGGGATGTAAAAACACAAATCACTTACCTCAGTTCAAGAGTTCAAGTATATTGACTTTTCCACTTACTCCCACCACCTGCCACTTACCCTGAGGTTTGACATTTTGATGGACTTTTCTCAGTCTCTGGATCCATTCTTGTTCATCAGTCTATGGCATTGATTGTATTCCTCAAATGAGTGAGATCATGTGATATTTGTTTTTCTCTACCTGGCTAATTTCACTTAGCATAATGCTCTCCAAATCCATCCGTGTTGTTACAAATGGTAGGAGCTCCTTCTTTTTTTCCTCGGCGTAGTATTACATTGTGTAAATGTACCATAGTTTTTTAATCCACTCATCTGCTGATGGGCACTTCGGCTGTTTCCAAATCTTAGCTATGGTAAATTGTGCTGCTATGAACATAGGGGTACATATATCCTTTCTAATTCGCCTTTCTAATTTCTTGGGGTATATTCCTAGAAGTGGGATCACTGGGTCGAATGGGAGCTCCATTTTTAGTTTTTTGAGGAATCTCCATACTGTTCTCCACAGTGGCTGTACTAGTCTACAATCCCACCAGCAGTGCACGAGAGTTCCTTTTTCTCTGCATCCTCGCCAGCACTTGTTGTTTGTTGATTTGTTGATGTAAGCCATTCTCACAGGTGTGAGATGGTACCGCATAGTCGTTTTGATTTGCATCTCTCGGATAATTAGTGACTTTGAGCAAGTTTTCATATGTCTCTGGGCCTTACTTTTGTCTTCTTTCATGAAGATTCTATTTAGGTCTATTGACCATTTTTTTATTGGATCATTTGTCCTCCTTTTATTGAGTTGGGTGAGTTGCCTGTAGATGCTTGAGATTAAACCTTTATCACTGATAACATTTGCAAATATGTTCTCCCATACAGTGGGTTTTCTTGTTGTTTTGTTGATGGTTTCTTTGGCTGTGCAAAAGCTTTTTATTTTGATGTAGTCCCATTTGTTTATTTTCTCTTTAGCTTCCATTGCCCTAGGAGCAGTATCATCAAAGAAGTTCTTTTGGCATATGTCTGAGATTTTTCTTCCTGTAGATTCCTCTAATATTTTTATGGTTTCCTGTCTTACGTTTATGTCCTGTATCCATTTTGAGTTTATTTTTGTGTATGGTGTAAGTTGGTGCTCTAGTTTCATTTTTTTGCATGTATCTGTCCAATTTTCCCAACACCATTTATTGAAGAGACTGTCTTGACTCCATTTTATGTTCATGCCTCCTTTGTCAAATATTAATTGAGCATAGTGGATTGGGTTGATATCCGGATTCTCTATTCTATTCCATTGATCTATATGTCTGTTCTTGTGCCAGTACCAGGCTGTTTTAAGAACAGTAGCCTTGTAATACAGCTTGAAATCTGGTATGGAAATCCCACCGACTTTGTGCTTCTTTCTCAGGATTGCTGTGGCTATTCTGGGCCTTTTTTTGTTCCAGATGAATTTTTGGAGAGTTCTTTCTAGGTCTGTGAAATATGCCATTGGTATTTTAATGGGGAGTGCATTAAATTTATAGATTGCTTTGGGTAGTATGGACATTTTAATTATGTTGATTCTCCCAATCCATGAAAATGGAATGTTCTTCCACCTGTTTACATCTTCCTCTATTTCTTTTTTCAGTGTCCTGTAGTTTTACATGAATAGATCTTTTACCTCCTTAGTTAAGTTTATTCCTAGGTATCTTAATTTTTTTGGTGTGATGGTAAATGGGATTGCTTTTTTAGTCTCTCTTTCTGTAAGTTCACTATTAGTGTATAAAAATGCCATAGATTTCTTGGCATTAATTTTGTAGCCTGCTACATTGCTGAACTCATTTATTAAGTCTACTAACTTTTTTATGGAGTCTTTCGGGTTTTTTATGTACAATATCATGTCATCTGCAAATAAGGATAGCTTAACTTCTTCTTTTCCAATTTGGATGCCTTTTATTTCTTCTTGTCTAATTGCGACGTCTAATACTTCCAGTACTATGTTGAACAGGAGTAGTGAGAGTGGGCAACCCTGTCTTGTTCCTGTTCTTAGGGGAAATCGTTGTAGTTTTTGCCCATTGAGTATGATGTATGCTGTGGGTTTATCATATATGGCTTTTATTATGTTGAGGTATGATCCTTCTATTCCTACCTTATTGAGAGCTTTTATTAAGAAAGGATGTTGGATTTTGTCAAATGCTTTTTCTGCATCAATTGATATGACTATGTGATTTTCATCTCTCAATTTGTTTATGTGATGTATCACATTTATTGATTTGCGGATATTGTACCATCCTTGCACTCCTGGGATAAATCCTACTTGGTCATGGTGTATGATCTTTCTGATGTACTGCTGGATCCGATTTGATAGAATTTTATTGAGGATTTTGGCATCTATATTCATGAGGGATATTGGCCTGTAATTCTCTTTCATTGTGTCGTCTTTATCTGGTTTTAGTATTAGGGTGATGCTAGCTTCATAGAAGGAGTTTGGAAGTGTTCCATCCTCTTGAATTTTCTGGAATAGTCTGAAGAGTATAGGTTTTAGTTCTTCCTTGAATGTTCGGTAAAACTCCCCTGTGAAGCCATCTGGCCCTGGGCTTTTGTTTGCTGGAAGCTTTATGATGACTGCTTCAATTTCTTCCACAGTTATTGGTCTATTGAGTTGTTTAGATTCTTCTTGATTGAGTTTTGGGAGGTTATATTTTTCTAGAAACACATCCATTTCCTCCAGGTTTTCCAGTTTGTTGGAGTAGAGTTGTTCATAGTATTTTTTTAACAATTCTTTGTATTTCAATGGGGTCTGTTGTTATTTCACCTCTTTCATTTCTGATTTTATTTATTAGGGTCCTCTCTCTTTGCTTCTTGGTGAGTCTGGCTAGAGGTTCATCAATCTTGTTTATCCTTTCAAAGAACCAGCTCTTGGTTTTGTTGATCTTCTGTATTGTTTCTTTGGTCTCTATGTCATTTATTTCTGCTCTGATCTTTACTATTTCCTTCCTTCTGCTTACACTGGGCTTTTCTTGTTGCTTTCTTTCTAACTCTTTGAGTTGTTGGGTTAGATAATTTATTGCCGCTGTTCCTAGTTTTTTGCAGTAGGATTGTAGAGCTATGAACTTCCCTCTCAGAACTGCTTTCACTGTGTCCCATAGATTTTGGATTGTTGTGCTATCATTGTCATTTGTTTCCATGATGTTTTCTATCTCTTCCTTAATCTCTCTAGTAACCCAGTCATAGTTTAATAGCATGCTGTTTAGTCTCCATGTGTTCGATTTCTTTGGATTGTTCCTATTGTAGTTGATTTCCAGCTTTATGCCACTGTGATCTGAGAATATACTTGATATGATTTCTATCTTCTTGAATATGGAGAGACTTTGCCTATGACCCAACACATGGTCTATCTTTGAGAATGACCCATGGGCACTTGAAAATAATGTATATTCTGTGGCTTTGGGGTGAAATGATCTGAAGATGTCAATTAATTCCATCTGGTCCAGTGAATCATTGAGGATTGATGTTTCTTTACTGATTTTTTGTTTAGAGGATTTGTCCAATGGTGATAATGGGGTATTAAAGTCTCCTTCTATGATTGTATTGCTGTCTATCTCTCCCTTGATGTCCTCTAGGAGTTTTTGTATATATTTGGGTGCTCCTGTATTGGGTGCGTATATGTTTACCAGAGTTATTTCTTCTTGTTGAATTGCTCCCTTTAGTATTATGAAGTGGCCTTCTTTATCTCTTGTTATGTCCTTCACTTTGAGATCTAATTTGTCAGATATAAGTATGGCTACCCCAGCTTTTTTTTCATTTCCATTCACCTGAATAACTTTTTTCCAACCTTTCATCCTCAGTCTGTGTGCGTCTTTTTTTCGGAGGTGGGTTTCTTGTAGACAGCAGATACATGGGTTGTGTTTTCTTATCCAGTCTATTACCCTATGTCTTTTGATTGGAGCATTTAAACCGTTTACATTTAAAATTATTATTGATAGGTGCTTATATGTTGCCATTTTTGTTCTTTACCCCTGTGTTCCTTCTTCGCTTCCTATTTCTTTTTACAGCATATCCTTTAGCATTTCTTGCATTGCTGGTTTGGTGGTGACGAATTCCCTTAGTCCTTTTTTATCTGTGAAGCTCCTGATTTGACCTTCAATTTTGATTGAGAGCCTTGCTGGGTATAGTATTCTAGGATTCAGACCCTTCCTTTGCATGACTTTGTAAATTTCATTCCACTGCCTTCTGGCCTGATAGGTTTCTGTTGAGAGATCACTTGTTAGTCTGATGGGGGTTCCTTTGTAGGTGACTTTCTGTCTCTCTGGCAGTTTTAAGATTCTTACTTTGTCATTGGTATTTGCCAATTTAATTATAAAGTGCCTTGGCGTAGGTCTTTTGGGGTTTATTTTGCTTGGGACTCTGTGAGCTTCTTGGATTTGTGTGGGTTTTTCCTTTCCTATACCAGGAAAGTTTTCTGTCATTATTTCTTCCAACAGGTTTTCTATTCCTTGCTCAGTTTCCTGTCCTTCTGGAAGCCCAATTATACGGATGTTGTTTTGTTTCATGTTGTCCCAAAGTTCTCTTAGGCTCTCCTCCTGCTTTTTAATTTTTTTTTTCTAGAAGCTGCTCTACTTGGTTATTTTTTCCTACCTGGTGTTCTAGCTCACTGATGCGATCCTCTGCTTCTTCTAGTCTACTCTTAATACTTTCTATTGAGTTCTTTACTTCAGCAATGTCACTTTTCATTTCTTCTTGGCTCCTCTTCATTTCTTCTTGGCTCCTCTTCATTTCTTCTTGGATCCTCTTCATTTCTTCATGGCTCTTCATCATTTCTTCCTGGGTCTTCCTCATTTCCTCTTGGTTCTTACTCATATTATCAAATTTATCTTCCATTATGACCATTTCTCTGAATTCTTTCTCTGACAGGTTGTTAACTTCCATTTTGTTTACCTCCTTTTCTGGCGAGCCTTGCTTTTCTTTCATATGTAGGCTGTTTCTTTGTCTTCCCATGGTCTCTCTTCTCTGTGTATCTGGTTATGTAGTTCTCACTCTCCTGTGTTGATTTAAAGGCACAAAATACAACACAACCAGGTGCAACGCACCAGGCACTGAACCAGAATGTAGTCACAGTAATTGTAATTCCAAATAAAGGTGACCGCCAGAGAAAGGCAAATTCAGCGATAGGTGGGAAAAAAGAAAGAGAACCTCCCCCAGACCCACACAGACACTC
This sequence comes from Antrozous pallidus, assembly GCA_027563665.1. Classification (NCBI taxonomy): domain Eukaryota; kingdom Metazoa; phylum Chordata; class Mammalia; order Chiroptera; family Vespertilionidae; genus Antrozous; species Antrozous pallidus. The sequence continues at coordinate 77,999,146 of CM050508.1, forward strand.
CCACACCCACACTCACACAAAAAGAAAGAGACCCCCCCACACACACATACACTCACAAAAAAGAAAGACAGGAATGCCAAAATGATAATGGGAAAAGGGGGAGAAGAAAAAAAGAAATAAAAGGAGTAAATTATAAATGTGGGGTGAAAACTCCTATAGGACGGCCCCTAATCCGAACCAAAACCTGCAACAAGTACTTGGAGATTGATACAAATTACATGCAACTACTAATATCAAGAGAGGTGAGGGAACACAGAAGCAAAAATCTATCTCAAAAACAATGCAAATGAGGAAAACAAAACAAGAAACAACACCAAAAATAAAAATAACCCCCCTACAAGACAAACCAAAATAACAGAATAAGCAAATCAATCTCATAAACCTGCTTACAAAATCAATATAATCAACAGTCAAGTAAACAACAACAACAGGACAGGGATAAAAACACTTTAAGATAGTGAAGTCAGAGAAGCTAGAGGTATATATGCACTTGGAGTAGGTGGTTAGAGATTAGATATATCAGTGGGGTGAAATTTTAACAGGGGGTAAGGGGAAAGAATTAGGTAAATCTAAAGTGGGAAAAGTGTAAGGGAAACAAGGCACTAAATAGGGAAAGGTTAGCCAGAGAGTGGTGGTATAAAGGTGAAGTTGAGGTAGAGTAAAAGATACTAAAGTGTAGATGAAAATAGACTGTATTCCCAAGGTTGAAGAGAAAATAAAATCAATTCCCTGTCACATAAGAGTCAATTTGTGATTTGGCCCCTGGGTGGCAGTGTTTCTAGATTGACTTCTGGGTCTATTGGTCCTCTCTATCCTGAACTAAACAATACAGCCTCTCTAATGGTGACTGCTGTTTTAGCAGCCAGAACCCTCCCAAAATCTTCCGGGTTTCCCTCCTCTGTCTGGTCCAAACTGATTGCGCTCCAGGGATTAACTCTGCCACCAGCTCAAAGGGCCCTCTCCCACGTTTACCAGCTCCAACAGCCACAGATTTTATTTCAGGTGCAGATCTCCAGGTTTTGAGTTCCAAGGTGCAGATCTCCCAGACTGCCAGCCCCCTCAGTTTCACGCCCAAAGTACCCCCAGGGAAATCTGACCTTTCCGTGCTGGAGTTTAGAGCTCCCTGGGCTCTGCACGCCTCCGTGCCAACTGGGCGCCGGTGCTCCGGGAGTCTCAGCAGTCCAGCCGGTACCGGTACTGTAGCTGTATATTTTCAGGCTCTTCCCCTTCAAGATGTCGTGGTCTGCCTCCGCGCACCTCCTCGCCTGGAGTTCATTTTCAATTTAAAAATTTTAAAGGCTTACAGTATGATGGTTTGATTTACATATGTTGTAAAATTATTACCACAGTAAGTTTAGTTAATATCTATCATCTCACAAAGATATAATAAAAAGATAGGACAAAAATTTTTTCTTGTGACACAAACTCTTAGGATCTGCTCTCTTATCAACTTTCCAATATATCATACAGTAATACTGATGATAGTCTTCATGTTATACATTACATCCCCAGTACTTATTTAAAGTATAGATTGTTCAATAAATTAATTACAGAATTCTGATAACCAGCTTTCTAACAAAAATGTTCAGGAAGCCCTGAGCTAGAGAATATAGATATAGAATCATCCAGGACTTTATGAAAATCCCTTTTTAAAGGTTTTACTATAATAGTGGCAGATTTGAACATATCACTCTATGTTATTCTCATCCATCAGCTATACACAGCTATTCTGCTGTGTATCCTTTATTGGATCTTTACTTATAGTTGCTCTTTACCAGTCTTTTAATCAACCAAATATTGAATGAAAATAAGAAATAAAATTGTTTATTTATCTCATTAATCACTTGTTTTAGAAATAGAAGGTCAACCCTGCCCAAGTAGCTCAATACGTTACAACATTGAGATTGTGAGTTCCATCTCTGGTCAGGGCACATACAACATATAACCAATGAATTCATAAATAAGTAGAACAAAAAATCTCTCTCTCTCTAATAAAATTAATAAATTTTAAAAAGAAAATAAATAAAAGGTTAAAGTAACATTGGCTAACATGACAACTGATTGTAAACTCTGATGGCTCACCATATTTTTTAAGTGGCCATTTTAGCTACCTAATAATAGCAACCAGAGCCTGCTATCTCACATTATGGGTCATAGCATTATCCTTAAGTAAAAACATGTTAATGTAGGAGGAGTCATCATTTTCTGACTACCAGACACTGGGATGAAATGGAAAATAAAAAGAGCAATCAGTTCAAATTGCTCTTAATCATTTGGAGCAAAATGGAAAAGCAAAAGTAACTTCTCTTCCTTGGGCTTTATTTTTCTATCACTTGTAAGTAAAGACATTAACAATAGCTTCTGCAGATTCCCCTCAGTTTCATTACTCCATAGGTTTATTGAATTTCATAACAAAGTGCATATTTTTGGCTCACCACTTCTATTTCTCAATTAGACTACACATGCATTTCCAGCATTTTCTTTCAGAATAAGGTCACTCAGAGTTGTAGAAGATCATTTCTGTCAAGATAAATCCACTTATATTCATTTTTATTCATTTCCCCATTAATGTTTACAGCTATTAACATGCAAAATCTAACATGTTAAGGCTCTAAGAAAAACAAATAAAAAGAAAGCTGAGGTGAATAGAGTTATTTTTCTTCTTCAGAAGTGATTTGATTTGCAAATATAAGACATTTGAAAAAATAAAATTAATTGGTTACCTAGTGTCATGTACTAAGTTTTTTTGTTCCTAATTTGAAATGATAGGTCATCTTTCTCTCAAGGACTCAACATTTATACTCTAAGGAATCTTAAGGTCTGAAGAGTACTTGAAGTTTTAATAAAAAAGGTAGTAATAAGCATTTTTTTTCAATTACAGTTCTTGGGAATCTTTTTTTTTTATGATTAAGACAACTGAATGTTACATTCTGAAAATGCTTGCTTCATTATAAACCACGTGAATTCTCTATTTCTCAGGATGATTAATCATCTTTGGCCAATGTATCAAATTCATGTATGTATTTTGCATGCTTCTCAATTGATGTTTTATTTGTTTATTTACTTATGGTTTTTAAAACATATTTTTATTGATTTCAGAGAGGAAGGGAGAGGGAGAGAGAGATGGAAACATCAATAATGAAAAAGAATCATTGATTGGCTGTCTCTTACATGCCCTACAATGGGGACTGAGCCACAACTTGGCATGTGCCCCAAAAGGGAATTGAACCATGACTTCCTGGTTCATGGATTGATACTTAACCCTGAGAAATACTGGCTGGGCAATGTTTTGTTTTGTGCTTTTAAAGGTAGGTTGAATTTTTGACTGAGAATTTATATTATATCTATAAAAGCATAAGTGACTAATATGACCAATCAACTAAATGACTGATTGACTGGTCACTATGATGTGCACTGACCACCAGGAGGCAGGTGCTCAATGCAGGAGCTGCCCCCTGATAGTCAGTGCACTCCCACAACCAACCTTCTGTGGTTGGCCAACCTCCCACAGTCCCTCCCCCTGGCTGGCTGATCCCAACTGGTCCCAGGCAGGACTGAGCAAGATGTCCCTGATTGGCCCCTATCACCAGCCAGGACAAGGGATTCACCCATGCATGAATTTGTGCACTGGGCCTCTAATAAACATACAACTACCAGTAAATTTACCTTGTTAACTAGATTGACTAGTCAATACAGTTGATGCAAACATGTACATACACACACATCACATATACACACACACACATAGAGCACCACCACCACCAACAAATGAAAATGACAAGACTAATAAGAACTTATTAATTGAAAACTTATTAATTCATCTATTTGTATGCTTCTTATCTAAGTTTACTCAGCAGAATGTAAGCCAAGCCAGAGCAGGGCCTTGCCTAGATTGTTTACGCCTTTATTCCCCACACACTCCTTGCCTTGGAGGAGTTTAAATTATTCTTGAGAAAAATTCACTACTTGATGTGGAACAGTCAATATACATACTATTTTGAAGAAAAAAACAAACAAACCTGTTTTTAGAAATGTCAGATTTGGTCCTAGAAGGGCTGTTTAAGCACATGGGTCTATGTAAGTAAATAGAACCTTATTTAACCACCAAAAACTCTTTACTTTGGAGTAATTATTGGAAACAAGTTATCAGGTCTTTGTAGGAGTTAGGGTATTTTCATTCATGAGTAATTAACACCTTTGTAGTTTTCTGAAGATAATAATAACTAATTAGTTCATTTTCTGATTAATTATGCATTTGTATATTCAAATAAATAGAACCAATAGGAGATATATCTGTATCTGTATCAATATATCTGTGTCTATATCTGACTTAGAAATGCTCAATCTATTAGTCAAAATGCTCATTGTATTTATATAAATACAGCCTATTGGTTCTATTTCTTTGGAAAACCTGACTACTACAGTGATCATTTCTCAGTTTGCTGCACGTTAATAAAAACAATAGACTGGTAAAACATTAAAATAAAATGGAAACTGTAACCCTTGACCATAAATTCCTTTTCATATGATCTTCCTCTAGCATTAACATCATTATTTGTCACAATCCCTCTTTCACTTTCTAAAAATATCTACATTCATTTTGCTGCAACTCTAACATGGCAATATGAAGAGATGAGTCAAGTCCAACGAGTTTTAAAGCATGGATAGCAGAAAGAGCCTACTAAGGGCGTCAATCATGGCTCTGACAGCTTTAAATCATTCAGCTCTGTCGGTCTCAATTTGTAAAGTGCAGTATTAGACTAAGTGATGACTAAAGATTTTTCCATTTTTAATACCTATTAAAAATTTAAATAGTCTGTGCTTTCATATAGGCCTATAACGCTGGGGGATAAAGGCTGTAAGGGCAGGCTTCTACTTGAGGCAAGGCTAACATTCATGATAAAGCAATGTAAAGTCATGTGGCTACTTTTTTAGATGGCCTTATATAAATTAACTTCTGTCATCAAAAGTCTTTTATTCTCAGCAAAACCCTCTTTAAAATGCCATTGCCTAAGGAGTATGGGCAATTCTGAAAGTTTCATGAAGATAAACTGTTCTTGATACTCACAAAGTGTGACAATGATATTCTAACATAGAATGAGTACCTCCAAGCTTTCCCCTTAATCTGTGCACTTTGTGTGCATTTCTCTTTAACTTGTTTTAATAAGAACTTAAAGATATCCACGAGGCATTTGACCGAATGAAAAGATAATTATTTCCTAAAGAGTTATGAAGATATTCATTCAATGGGAAAATGTTTAAGACTATACATTCTTGCTTTTGCAGTCTGCACACATTTCTAAAGAGATTTTAAAGCAAACCAGTGTCTTTCAGGATTTTTCCTTATTAGGTAAATAAAAATCTACACTGTACATATATCTTTAGCTAATTTATAAATCTGCATATGTAAAGTATCAAGATTTTGGTGATTCTTTTCACTGAGGTAGATTTTTTATTTGATTAAATCTCCCCATATGAGTTCCTTTCATCCACATATAAAGTTCCTATTTCCATTTTAGTGTTTTCTTACTGCATTACAGGTAAAAGCTTAGGTTCATTGATACTACTTTGTAGTTCTTACAATTAGATGATCAATAACAGTGTATTTGTAAAATGAATACATGGATAAATAAAAGCTTCTGAAAAGCATCTTTCCCCAGTTCTCTTCCATTCTTCTCCCAGATGTTTGAAATTCTCATTGAGAGGCAAAGCTAAGATGAAAAGTTTGTCTTAGAATGTGAAATATTAGCTGTTGGGCTATGTACACCTTGATATAAACTAAAACACATCCATAAAGGAATGGACTCTGCTTGGATCACATTAACATGCAAGGCAAATAAAAGGCAACTTTAGGGTTTCAGATGTCATGAGAAGTGAATGCCTTATCAGAGACAGGACTGGAGTGTCTTGAGAGGGTTGTGAGTGTGCCAGGATTGTAGCAGTGGAGCAAATGGCAAGACAGGGTTGCTCATAGGAGAAAAAAAAGGAAACCATGAAAAATGATCTATGTCACAAGCACATGTGGGACACTCCTAGACTAGTTTTAACTTGAATCTAGACAGCAAAGTGCCATGAAATTAAATTTAGGGAACACTATCACCATTGCTTCTATGGGAGTAAAATGTGGGGTGCAGGGAGTGAATCTCCCCTTGAGGGTTCTTGTCCCATGAAGTTTAAAGAATAAAATTCATGGACTAAATGAACTTTTAATAAAATGGTGGGCATTTATCTGAAGTAAATATAGACTCCCACATAGGGAATGGGTCCCAAGTAAGTAACCCACTAAGATCCTTTTTTCTAATGTTTATAAAGGCTGTAGTTCTTTGTCTCTTCATGCACTCTTCTAATTGGATGCCTTCCCCATTTTAAGACTCTGCTTTTCTAATTGGTCAGTCTTTTTGCAGAATATTTACTACAAAGTCCAAAACCCACATGGTGCCCCCATTTTTCCCTCACCCCTATCTTATAACATTTCTCTATCTCCTGTGAACATGTTTCCCTTTTTCCAGCATCTGTCAACATTTCTCATTCCTCTGTGAAAGTATGGTTCCTTTTCCCCATACTCTGTGACTTTTCTTTATCCTCTGGGAATGTATGTCTTCCTCTCACCTTACCCTGTGGCAGTTTTCTATTCTGTGAATATATCAGTATGCCTTCTGATGGCTCCAAGCCTTCACCTATGAATTCCTCCTCCATGGACCCTCTTTATTCATAAGAATTCCTAAACCTGTCCCCTTTTTATCCCTAACATTCCTTTCACTTCCACTTTTAATGTTGTGAGCAAAAATAATTATGGAACTCCACAATGGAAATTTTTTGAGGTAAAATTTAGCCTGTTCTATGTGTTTCTTTTAACCCTGTCTTCTTAAAAAAAAAACAAAAAAAAAACAAAACAAAACAGGATCTCTAACTACCAGGTCACTTTGTTTTTTGTTTGTTTGTTTTGTTTTGTTTTTCTTTGAAGGTGGTGTCACATCCGTTATTACTAGTATTTTCTATTTTTCTCTCCTCTCTGATCACTCTTGTCTCTACCAGGTCACTTTGAACAAAAGGTCCCAAAACTTACTTTTTAAAGTATATATCTAATCATATAATTAATGGTTGCTTTTGCTATTGAGGGAAAACTAAATCTAGATAACAGGCCAGAGATACTTGTATCTGTGTCTCTGTTTGTGAATAGAAAGTGAGTCTTATTATTTCCCTTAAACAAAGTAAACTCCTCTAAATTATTTAAAAATTAATTTTGAATGCAGTTGTAGGAGAGGGTGAAAATTAAACAGAAAAGATGTAAAATGAGTTGAAACATAATAAACATTTTATGTTAATTTTATATTTTGTCAAGTGCCTGCCCTATTTATTTTCTCCAATACTGAGACAAATAAAATAAGGCATAAAGGGGTGACATTTGTTAAGAGAAACATGACTTTGATATCAGGATGAGGACCACTAATCCAAGGATCATCATAAACAGTAAGCAAAATGTTGAGTGGTATGTTATTTTCCAAACAGCACTTTTCCATTTTGCTGACATAGCTATTCAGAAAAGCATCTTGAATAGGAGTTGTGTCATTCATGAGTTATTATTTTGGTAGTCTAGGCATACCTCAGAGATGTTTCAGGTTCAGTTCCAGATCATCACCAAAAAGTGAACATAGCAATACAGCAAGTCATGCAAGTCACATGAATTATTTGGTTTCCCAATGACTATAAAAATTATGTTTATATTACAATGAAATCTGTTAAGCATGCAACAGCATTATGTTAAAAATGTGCATATCTTAATTTAGAAAATAAGTGATTGCTAAAAAAAATTTCCTAACCATTCTCTGAACCTTCAGAAAGTCATAGTAATTTTGCTGGTGTAGGGTCTTGCCCTACTGGTGTAAAGAGTCCCTGCAAAGCACAACAAAGTGAAGTGTGCTAAAACACACTATACTGTAGTATTGCTTACTTGTTGATATACCTAAAGGCTCTGAGGTCCTCATTGTGCCAGATCACAAAGGGTTTTAATTTATAAGGTGCAATATTGTCTCTAAGAAAGACTGTTATTTAATCCTTTAAAGCCTTGAAGCCTGACAATGACCTGGCCTCCTACGAGGTCCTTTCAGGCATTTGTTTCCAGAATAAGGAGGCTTCATCCATATTGAACATTTGCTCTGGGAAGCAATTTTCCTCCACAATCAGCTTATCCAGAGTTTCCCCAAGTTCTTCAGCTATCTTCACATTAGCACTTGCAACTCACCACTCACTTTCACATCATGTAATGAAACTACCCAGAGCTAGTAGTAAATTCAACATTTTACTCAGGTCCTATCTTTTCTTTGGACATCGCAAACAATATTTTTGCTTTGACTGTTGTCACGATGCTGAGACAGATATGCTTCTAGGTTTGATCTTCAGTCCTGGTCATCGGCAGTTTCTCCGTGTCAGATAGAAGCCCTTCTCAAATTATTGTCACTCTCATTGCCTGCATTGAGGCAGAACCTTTAACAGTTGTTGTCACTTTGTTCTTGTTCTTTAAGGTCGTGGTCATTGTGGAATGGGACATGCCTGACTGGTGAGCAATAACCATCACCAAGTTTCCACATTTGTAGCTGTTAATCACTCTTCATTTTGTTTCCGTGCCAATCACTTGAGGTGGACTCTTACTGGCAACACTACAAAAGATTTTTTATGCTTAGGCCTTAGGGATCGTGATGAACAATATAACATGACATTAAATTAAGCACAAGAGAAAGTGATGCAGTCAAGAGATGCGGTAAGAATGAGGTGTGTGAGGCTGCTGCTAGTAGAACACAACATACTGTTTTATAGCATTTTTTTAATAAGTAGAAAGTTTACTCTAAAATAACAATAGAAAGTATAGAAAAGTAAATACACAAACCAGTAACATAGTTGTTTTATTATCATTACCCAGTGTTATGTACCGTACATGATTGTGTGCTATACTGGTATACTGCTGGCAGTGGCAGCACTGTGGCTTGTTTACACCAGCTTCTCCACACACAGGTGAGGAATGCATTGTGCTTTGACATTATAGTGGTTACAATGTCACTAGGCAATCTGACTTTTTATAGCTCCATTAAAATCTTACGGTACTACTGTTGTATATACAGTCCATTATTGACTAAAACGTCCTCAGGCAGCACATGCCTGCATAAGTAAAAATTTAAAAAGTCATTCTAATGCAACAAGTGATGGAAGTGGACTTGAAAGAACTTGTACACCAATAATGAAGCCCTTGGAGAATTTCTCAACAGAAACTTTTTTTTTTTGAAATTATAATGTAAAGAGACATAGTACAATAATGAGAGCAATTATGCCTGCACTGAGAACACATTAGTAGAGCTCATACAAAAAAGCCTTTTTCTGGGGTTGAAACTGGCTCATTCTGGTTACATCTGTGTTTAAACATAGTTGCTGCTGGCAGAGAGCTAACATCACTTCCCTGAGGCCTTATAAACGGTGCCACAATAAATGTACTTTGAACTAATTGGAACCCAGCAAGGAGGAGGGCAGAGTAGAAACTGTGAAATGTCAACTTCAATTTTTCCCAAGCAAGTGTTGCAGCCATTAACACAAGCTGTTTCCTAAGTCAAATTTTCTCTCCATCTCCCACCCCAATGACAAGGACAGTAACCCCAAAATTCTCTCACATTTATAACTGCTTCCACTAAGCTAGAGAAAATCAACATCAAGACAGAATAAGAGGCTCTGAAAAGGAAAATACCTGACGAACAAAATGAAATAAACAACACCCAACCAGAAAATATATCTAAGATCATTGCAAAATAAGAAAACTTAAAGAAATGAATGCTGGGGTTTAAAAAAGAAAGAAAAGCAGGAATAAATGAAAACCCATTTCACAAAAAAGATGCCTATCCATTATCCAGGGACCAGCCAGTTAACCATCAGAAATTATAGTAAGCCTGTGAATTGCATAGTTAAATTAACTCAGTGGTATTAGCAGATTGTAGTCAATTAATAGTGAACAAATGTGCCTTTTCATTAATTAATGAGTTTTTTTGTTCGAAAGCTAAAAACTCATGAGGATGGATTTAAGTTCACACATTTCTCAGTAAATGTATTCTTTTAAGAATTCTTTTCTGTCTCCACTGTGTTTGAGTTGCAACTTACATGACCAATGTCAGCAATTGAATGAGCTGCTACTGGTGGCTTATAAACCCAGAGCATATTAACAGCAGGCCATTTAGACTCCAGGTTTTCCAGTGGCATCTCATCTCTCACCCAAGTCCTGTCTTTCCTGTCTTCTGAAATGAGCTACAGCTAGAGAGGAACCTTCCAGGGTTGGAGAGATCAGAATGGATGGAAACAAGGAAATGACTGGAGGCAACTCTGACAAAAGGAGGAGTGCTTTATGACCATTTTTCTATTAGTAAGTAATTGCTACTTATGTGAAGTACTTAAAAGCTTATTTGAACATATGCCCATATATTGAGGTAATTTATTGAATTAAATACCAAACAAGTATTAACAATTTTTTTTAATTGTCAAATATCTACACTGAGTTTCTTACTCATTAATTTATCTTTCAAATTTCTACATCTTTCACACTAGCTGTTTTGATATTCTATTCTTTTTCTGTGTGGATTCTACAATGATTCATAGCAATTAAAATATAATTTTATGAAAACTCATATGCTTCTTAAATATTTCAGTGTAGAAATCTATACTAATAAGAGAGGGATACGCAAGTTGGCCTGGACGTTGTTACATAACAACAGTTCAGCAGGTGGCATGCGCAGAAGGAGTGGGTGGACAGGGACTGCCATCACCAGGGTGGCTTCCATGTGAATATGCAAATTGGTTGGATGTTGTCACAGTAATGACCAATCAGCAGGATGGTGGGGCTGCAGTCCGTGAGATGGGACTCCAGGTCTGGCATGATTTCATCCCGCCCAGGCAGACTCCCTCTCAACCCCAAAGCCAAATCCTGATGCCTAAAGTTTACTAAACTTTACTGGAGCTGCTCCACACACCCCCACTCCCTGCCCCAGGACTGTGCTGCCCGCAGCAGAGTGCCCAGCAGCCTCCTGACAGGTGGGCAGCCACGGAGAACAGAGGGATGGGGTCATTAGGGAGCCATGGAGATGCAAGGCAGCTCGAGCCAAATTCCTAGAGGTCTGAGCGGCCTGGACTGCAAAGAATGAAGAGGAAACAACCACAGGAAGCTCTTCCATTCTCTCTACATGGACACCCTACCCCAGCCCCCACACCTAGGGGATCAGGGAGGCTGACCCGGGGGAGAAGACCCAGCCTTGTAGGTAGCCACAGCCCCCACTTTCTACTCTTGATCTCTTTCCCCGCCACCCTCACCAGGGGTGCCTATAACAATAGCACGCTGGCAATAACCATCAGCACTCCCAAGGCACCTCTAGGGCCTATTGCTGGGCCCCTTCCTCCCTATAAATCCAGACCCAGATGGAGGCAGGCCCCAACAGTCCCCCGCCCCAGGGTCAGAACCACCCACCTCAACAGCAGCAGCACCGTCTCTGCAGCTGAATATTAGAAGTGAATTCAAGCTGCGCTTTACCTTTTATTCCTCACTGTCTACCATCTTGCATCTGTCATTGAACCTCACCAGGAATTAACTTGCCTTCCTAGCATGCTTGGCCATGCCCTGGCCTGGCCCCACTTGCCTCTCTACCTCCCCAGTCCTCACCTGCTCCAGGAAATTGGAGCCCTGCCCTGAGCCTGTACAGCTGTGAAATGGCCACATACAATTTAAAGAACGGTGCCAAGTGGGGAGGTTTGACAATTATTCCCCCTTTGGCCTCACCACCCCCTATAGCCCTCCTATTGCTCCCCAGCCAACACCTCCAGGGATGACCACTGCTACAGGGCCACTGACCAGAGGGCCCCCCCCCCCCGCCACCTCTGAGGCCTGTGGAACCCTCTGAAAAGCTACCATAGCTACAGTTCCAGGAAACAATCATGCCCTCCTCTCTTAATCAGCACCTGCTACCTGACAGGGTACCCATGGGCTTACAAATAACAATCCCTTTCCATTTAGACATCACTTATTTGATGAAACATTTCTAGGTTTATTAGCTCAGAACCTCCTCATGACAACCCTGTGAGGTAGGTGGAGAAGAGATTACAATTCCCATGACATATATGTATATATATGTTCAGAAATTAAGCTCAAAGAGGAAAAGTGTCAAGCCCAGTAGTTCCCAAGGTGAAGCACATACTCCACGGGGTGGAGGGGGTCAATTTGATTTTAAGTGGGGGCAATTCAAGAATGAGTTAATTGAATTTTTTGCATTTCTTATGGCTCTAGGGGCCTCATCTACAGTGTATCCTTTATAATAAAAGGCTAATATGCAAATGACTGAATGGTGGAATGACCGGTCACTATGATGAACACTGACTACTAGGATCAGACACTCAACACAGAAACTTCCCCCTGGTGGTCAGTGTCCTCCCATAGCAGGAGTGCCACTTAGCCAGAAGCTGGGCTGACAGCTGGCAAGCATAGCGGCAGTGATTGGAGCCTCTCCCACCTCTGTGACAATGCTAAGGATGTCTGACTAAGAGCTTAGTGGGCCTAAGCTGTCAGTTGGACATTCCCCCAGGGCTCCCAGACTGTTAGAGGGCACAGGCCGGGCTAAGGGACCAGCCCCCCCCCCCCCAAGTGCACAAATGCACTGGGTCTCTTGTTGGTGTATATAATCCTTGTCATGTCTAAGAGATTGGGTTAAGTTTCATGTTCAATTTTTCATTAAAAGTAAACAAATTTATATCCATATTTAAAAAGACAATTGGTGAAGGTATGATTGAATTCAGGTAAGTTTGGGCATTTAGAGGCCTAGGGCATCAGAGTTTTGCTTCTCCCATTAATTTGACCTGGTCCATATTTCTCCACCTTCACAACAGTTCCCACCTGCCCTACCAGTGCTTTCTGCTTGCTGCAATCTTCTATTGTGGCAATCATTATTTACCTCCCTCCCAGACACTATGCACTGTTGTGAACCCATGTCAACTTCTGGACATCATCACATCTATACTCCATTCAAATCCTCTTCTCTGACTTTCTCCATTTCAGATGAGGAATTTTCATTACTGTTGTTTTTCAAGTTGAAGGAGTGACAAAGACCTTGCTCATACAGATGAAGTTTTTTCCCCAAGTTTTTTCTATGGCTTAAGTCCTCTTTTTCCCAAAGCCCTGTTTTTTTTTTGATACATACATGCAAGGAAGAGATTTCCTTTTTTTCTTTTTCTTTTTTGTATTCTTAAGCACAGGCAATAAGAACACAAAAAATGCCTATGCACTCAAATGAGAAGAAAAGAGATAAAAATATTGATTCTTATCTCACAAATATCATTTATCATTTGTTAAAACCTGCTTTAAATACAGCACCTATTTTAATATCTCTAAATTTACATACCTTTTCCCAAATGCTTTCTGGCTCCTCTGGTATACCTCATTCAACCCTACTCACCATCACCAAGGATACTCATACTCAATGTCAGCCCTTCTGGTCTTAAACTCTAGATTATTTTTCTATACACTTACATTTATCCACCTACCCTCAATCCTGGCTAATTTTCCTTTCAAATCTGAAATTTTGTCATATCCAAATCAACCAATTTGATGAGTTTTACTGGTTAAAGAGTGCAGACCTAATCATACCAGCTCTTGGTAGTCTCATATAATATGTACACACTTTCCCTACTCCTAGCATGGCAACATTCTAAGTCATTTTTGTGAGTTTTGAGATAATCCAGGAGCCTTTTGGTGCAAACATATCAGTGGCCATATATACCTTTTATAGCACTGGTTTCAGGCTTGAGTCAGATTGCTGTTTTTCTGAGAACCAACTTGGAAGATTTATTTTCACTACTTCATGGGCTAAAAGTAAAACCAGAAAATATATAATATGGAGGTGGTAACAAATCTTAAATAAATAAATAAATAAGGCACACAACAACTTATTTATCAGACTATTGGTTGAATACAATTTCCATTATAAGTAATGATTTGCTGCTGTACTAAAAGCTAAAGGATTCAGCAATTTCCTCATAAATACATATTATCCAGCATGACAGTAATGATTCATAAATCAAATAAATATCAATGAGAACATGGAATCTACATATACAATGGGGGAAAGAATGAACTGTTGATTTCTGTCAGAGGGAATACTCTTGCAGAGCCTGTTAATGGCTCATTAATCTGCTTTCAGATTTTAGTGTGGGTTTGCATTTTGGAGGAAAGAAAGCACTGACAATGTAAAAGAGCAAGTTTCAGCTATAAAGAGGAAGTTATAACTCATGTGTGGTGATGCTTTTATAGGCTTCTCTCTCTACCTCTATGATCTTTTCTTGAACCCTGAATGATCTGCTTTGTTTGTACAATGGTAGCATGGGGCTAATAGATACGTTGCAGATTCCTGATATCAGGGTGTTTTTTCTGCTCATATAATTCTTCACCTCTACTTTTGTGGTATAATTGATGAAACCAGTTAGTGATAACCAGTAAGACTTAAAGCATTTGTTCAAATTTGAAGTTAGATACAAAAATGACTTATGTTCTTAAAAAGAATTGACACATAGAGAGAAGAGGATGCACAAAGACTGATAGCCTGAATTTCATAAGAGAATCTGTTGGAGCAAATAGGTTTGCTCATCATTAATGATGATTTCATTAAAAATTTAAATAAAACATGTGCTGATGCACTGCATGTGCTAACAAATACATTGTATTTCAAAATCAACTAGTTTATAATTGACAAAAATGACATATATCCAATTCTTTTTCTACTAAATTTTCAAAGAAAAATTGTGGAAAAACGTATGCCCCCAAATGATTTTTAGTTTATTTATTTGGGAAAGTAGGGATTTAAAAAAAATTATAAAATTACTCATTTTGGATTTGAAGAGCAATTTGTGAGAAAAAAATATTAATAATATTTATCAGTTCTTTATGAAAAATCCACCAGATGAGATGACATGCATAACTCTTTTTATAATATTACATATGTAATCATTCCTATATTGAAAAGTTTTTTTATTTTTATCTGAAATTTTTTTTCTTTAAAATGCTTTTATTGATTTTTCTTAAAACAAGAGTGAGACAGAAAGAGAAACATTGATGTGAGAGAGAAACATCAATTGGTTGCCTCCTGTACACACCCTGGGCTAGGATAGAATCCACAATCTGACCAAGAATCAAACCGGCAACCTTTTGGTTCCCAGGACAACATTCAATCAACTGAACCATACTGGCCAGGGCTGAAAAGGAGTTGAATAAAGAAGATATAGATGCCTTCATGGTGTTTTTGTTTGTTTATTTGTTTTAGTATTTATCTACCTATTTTGCACACAAAAAAAAAAGAGAAAACTTTGACATTTAATTCACACAGGTCAGTTTGAATTCTATATTAGAATACACCTTATATTTGTTGAACATAAGTTTTATCTGTCACTGAACAGCTTTCATAAAAAGTGACTTGTGCCATTAAAATAAAATATAAAACATTAATCTTATTTTAAATGGTAATCTAAAAAAGAAAAACAACAACATATATTAGGGAAATTAATCTATCAGGTACTCAGTTTCCACTTTTTCAAAATGTAATGATATCTAAAGATTCTCCTATCCCTAATATTCTTTAATTGTTTTTATGAAATATGAATCTATGTCCCAACTCTCTTTTTTAAAAAAAAAAGCAAAAATATTTCACTTTAGGGGGAGAAATGTCACTTTCATACTGAGGTTGGCTGTAGTAAGAATAGGTTGCGGTCACTGAACCAATTTTAAACATTGCCTGTAGTGGAAGAGAATACCTCAGTTATTCCTACTATATATCTTACATTTGGTTTATTAAGTAGGGTATGTCTGGAGGACTTAATATGGAAACTAGTGGCCCAGTGCACGAAATTCGTGCACATTAAAAGGGTATTAATTAGAGGAAATAATTTAATATTGCTATTTGCTCTTTCTCTATAATAGAAGTATCAGAGACTAAAGAAAATTAGTAAAATGTATATGAAAACCTTCCTCCTGTCAGAGTCTGGGGCACACCACGGGGCACAGAGTCAAGTCCCCATTCACTCACATGTGCCTCAAAATTATGTGAGACCCAGACCCAGCTGCACCTCCCCCCACCCCCACATTGGGGTAGATCCAGACCACATCAGTCCCACTCTTGTCAAGCCACCCAGCTCAGAGTGTGTCCTCAGGTCCCCTGGCCCAGCACCAGGATGGGGGGCATGGCCTGAGGTCCCCCATCAAGTCCTACCAGATGGGAGACATAACCTGAGATCCCCTGTCAAACCCCAGTGGATAGGGGGCATGGCCTGAGGTCCCCCGACAAGCCCCACCAGGCAGAGGAGCACAGCCTCAAGTTCCCCAGCCCAGCACCAGGAGGGAGGCATAGCCTCAGGTCCCCCGTCAATCCTCACTGGCACAGGGGCACAGGCTCAGGTCCCCTGTGAAGCCCTGCTGGGTGGGGGTCACAGCCTGAGGTCCCCTGTCAAGCCCAGCCAGGCAGTAGGGGCACAGTCTCAGGACCCCTGGCCTGATGCTGGGGCAGAGGGTATGGTCTGAGGTCCCCCATCCTGGTGCCAGGGTGGGGGTGCAGCCTGAGGTCCCCTCTCAAGCCCCTCTGGATAGGGGAGGGTGTAGGCCTCCCTTCCCTCGTGCTGCGGCCACCACCCCGATTGGCCTCCCATCCAGCTGCCTCGAACACCTCACGCTCTCAGTGAGCAGGTATGCATAGAGAAGGCTGGGCCAGGATAATTGGGAGGGGGTGATGGGGGGCCAGCATCCTGGGTGAGCTGGGCCTCTCAGCCTCTCTGCTTCAGCTCCCAACAGCCCAGACCTAAGGAGTAGTGCTTTCACAGGGGCTTGGCAGGCACTGGTTATGGCGATGCCTTAAAAACAGAAGAAGCCCCCTTTAACTCTGGCTGGAAGTGCATTGGGAACTTATGGTCCAGGGAAGCAGCCCAACATCAGGGCTGAAATAAGACCTCCGGAGGCAAACCAACAATAAAAGGCATGTTTGAAACAAAGACATTTGAAGGTACAGTGGATATTAGGTGATATTAAGCAATTACCTTTTCAAGGTGTGACAATGGCTGAATATTTACTTCTTTTTTAAAGATACTCATCAGAGGATATTTAAGTGGGAAACAACTTTCTTTGAAAGTATGGTGTTGTCCTGGCCCAGCCCTCCACGCACCACGGATGCCTCAAAGACAGAGCCACTCCCGCTGGCTCGCTAGGCCCTGGAAAACAACCTGGGCAGAGGCATGGTCCCTGCTTTGTTTTCCGCCCCCAGCAGCATGAAGCAAAGTGTTCCCAGCTGGCGCTGGTGTGAAGGGCTTCGTTCCCCCCCTGCACCGTGTGAAGTGACGTGTTTCCCACAGGTGTGAGCACTTGAGTTGCCCACGTGAAGCAAAGCATTTGTGAAGGGAAGTGTTCACTGGAGTCCAGGCAAGCCGTGGCCATGTCCCCCAGTCATGCCCGCCCCCCTCCTGATCGGCTGGTAGCATAGCCAATCTGGAGCCAAGGTCCGATCACATTTGCATGTTACTCTTTTATTAGATAGGATGATTGTTGAGCATTGACTTTGTAAATGCTCTAATTTAAATGTTGTTTTTTTTTGTAAGAATTATTTTGTGGCCTACTATTCCTTTCACCCTCTTCCAAAAAAATGAGTTCAAAGTAAAGCCCAAATAACAGAGCAACTTCAGGAAAGTGAAACAAATTGTTTTCTAGTGAATATTTAGGGGGAAAAAAAAAAACAAAGAACACAGATGAAATCATTCAGAAAATTACTATACAATCCAGTATGAAAATCCTCTGATTTTATAGTATCAAAACAACAGGCCTGAGGATAGAGATCTAAGAAACTAGTTTCACTTTCTTCACCTCTGGCTGTCCATTAGCAGACTCAACTTGCATGTTTATATCTTTGGTGAGAAACAAAATGATAAAAGAATATAAACATTGAACTCTCTTTATAATATTGGAATTATGTGAAAATCTTCACTATGGTAGGGCTTTTAAAAATGTAAATTATTTAGAGTATTTTGCTTATTATTTATGGACCTTCTATGTGTGTCTATGAGTATGCCTGTGAGAGAGGGTTGTGGGAAACAAAAGAGAAGAAGGAAGGAAGGAAAGAAAGAAAGAAGAAAGAGGAGGAGGAGGAAGGAAAAAGGTAGGAAGGGAGGGAGGTAGGATATTATTTATTTTTTAAGGGACATTAAAACAATTTGGATGATCATATTCCTCAGGTTTCCCACTAGCTTAATTATTGTTTGAATAAAGGCATTCATTTATTTGTACATAGATTTAGATAATAAGAAGAATCCAATTCTGGGACTAAAGCCTCATCTGGTGGGATCCATTATTCTAACCCATCCTTATTATAATTTTTAGTTGCTCTAAAATTTTCATTTATTTCTTTTCAAAAATTGATCTATAATTCTTTTTTTTTTTTTTCCTTTAAGGTGTGCACTTTATTGAACTGGTCTCAAGTCAGTGTACAGGTAAGCCCTGCTCGGCTGCCTCCACACCCCAACCCACGCCCGGGGGACCAAAAGCCTTCATACATCTCAAGTTGGGGATAAAAAGGGGGGCCTCGATGGCTGGCCATTCAAAACAAAACAAAAAGAACAAGTATTAAGGCGAAGATTAAAAAATTTGGATTACATAATTTACACAAAAGCAATGCTATCACCCTTCCCGTGTGGACTCGGGCAAGGACTGGCCCTTCTTGGGGAGAAGTGGGCGGCTTTGGGGCAGGCGAGGGACTTCCTGTAACAATGCATCTCTCGTATTTGGAATGACTGTTAAAAAAAAGAACAATGTACAATCCAAGTCCTGGCCACATTGTAGAACTTTGGGGATGCTCGCTCCAACAGACTGCTGTCACCTTCACCGTTCCAGTTTTTAAATCCTGAGTCAAGCGCCAAAAAAAAAAAAAAAAAAAAAAAAAAAAAAAAAAAAAAAAAAAAAAAAAAAAAAAAAAAAAAAAACAAAGCCATGCCAATCTCATCTCTTTCTGCGCAAGTTAGGTTTTGTCAAGAAAGGGTGTAACCAACTGAGTAACAGTCCGCCTAGAAGCATTTGCGGTGGACGATGGAGGGGCCGGACTCGTCGTACTCCTGCTTGCTGATCCACATCTGCTGGAAGGTGGACAGCGAGGCCAGGATGGAGCCTCCGATCCAGACGGAGTACTTGCGCTCAGGAGGCGCAATGATCTTGATCTTCATCGTGCTGGGGGCCAGCGCGGTGATCTCCTTCTGCATCCTGTCGGCGATGCCGGGGTACATGGTGGTGCCGCCGGACAGCACCGTGTTGGCGTACAGGTCCTTACGGATGTCCACGTCGCACTTCATGATGGAGTTGAAGGTAGTTTCGTGGATGCCACAGGACTCCATGCCCAGGAAGGAGGGCTGGAAGAGGGCCTCGGGGCAGCGGAACCGCTCGTTGCCGATGGTGATGACCTGGCCGTCGGGCAGCTCGTAGCTCTTCTCCAGGGAGGAGGAGGAGGCGGCGGTGGCCATCTCCTGCTCGAAGTCCAGGGCGACGTAGCACAGCTTCTCCTTGATGTCGCGCACGATCTCCCGCTCGGCCGTGGTGGTGAAGCTGTAGCCGCGCTCGGTGAGGATCTTCATGAGGTAGTCGGTCAGGTCCCGGCCCGCCAGGTCCAGACGCAGGATGGCGTGGGGGAGGGCATAGCCCTCGTAGATGGGCACGGTGTGGGTGACCCCGTCCCCGGAGTCCATCACGATGCCGGTGGTGCGGCCGGAGGCGTACAGGGACAGCACAGCCTGGATGGCCACGTACATGGCGGGGGTGTTGAAGGTCTCGAACATGATCTGGGTCATCTTCTCACGGTTGGCCTTGGGGTTCAGAGGGGCCTCGGTGAGCAAGACGGGGTGCTCCTCGGGGGCCACACGCAGCTCGTTGTAGAAGGTGTGATGCCAGATCTTCTCCATGTCGTCCCAGTTGGTGACGATGCCGTGTTCGATGGGGTACTTCAGGGTCAGGATGCCTCTCTTGCTCTGGGCCTCATCGCCCACGTAGGAGTCCTTCTGGCCCATGCCCACCATCACGCCCTGGTGCCGGGGGCGCCCCACGATGGAGGGGAAGACGGCCCTGGGGGCATCGTCGCCCGCAAAGCCGGCTTTGCACATGCCGGAGCCATTGTCGACCACGAGCGCAGCAATATCGTCATCCATGGCGAGCAGGAGGCGGTAGTTCGGCGACGGCGGAGAGCGGCGGAGTCGAGGGCCTGCGGGGCGGCGGACGCGGTCTCGATCTACAATTCTTATGAAAATTTCTAAATTTTTGACATACTTCTGACAGATAATGGGAAACACTAATCTAGGCCTTAAATGTAACCCATGCTTTTGCATGTACTCATGTTTAACAAAAAATAAATACTAATGTGAGTTTTAATAAATTTAATATTGATTAAATATTTAAAAATACAGGCTGGCCTATATTTCAATATTTCTCCAAACACAACATTTAAATGACTGCCTTCAGTAGTTATTACAGAACCGAAGGCTACCACCTTCAGTTGTATAGCTTGTTCACTGGCCTAGACTTCATTTCCCAGTTCTCAGACTTCTTTCCTGCTGCTGCTAACAAATGTCAGGAACTCACTAGCCATCCAGAATCTTGATCTCTTGATTTTCAGACAAACCTCAGGCTGTACACATCCCTGTTTGATCTGCTATAGAACCTGAACTTTACCCATAAACTTTGATTTTTCCTCATACTATGTGTCCTGGGTGCTTCTGATTTGCATCCCCATGTTTCAGCATGAAAGAAGTGGATAGAAATTTTAGCATCTACTTTAATAAGTAGCCCAACTGAAACTAGCTAACACATTTTACAGAGAATCGAGCTTCTGAATGCTGTATTTCAGGCTTTGGAATGTTGGTGAATTTAGCTCATTAAGGACAAATTATGAGTTCAGTAACGTTTAAAATATTTCAGGACCCAAACAGATCTTTTCAAACCAAGTTTGAGGAGGATGCATCCATATTGTGTGGAATCTCTCCTTCCTTGATTGTTACAAAGTGCTTTAACGTTAGCAATGGTGACAAGTTAAAGGATGTCACCTAGACATATTTCAATATTGAATTTAGGGATCTAAGAGTGAGAGTTGGAGGGATGTGCAAATATGAACTGTGTCTCTGGCTGATTTGTTTCAAACTCCTTATAATTTTACTGAGTATATATTTAGGTAGCATAATTTACTTATTCATTTATTTTAATTTACTTTTATTGCTGCATAATTTAAAATTAGACATTAATTATAATGTTTAAAAATAGCCCCTGTGAACTCCAAATCAAATATCACTTAGTTAGTAATGTATAAAATGTTTACTGTGTTGAAAATTTTTTGACACTGCTAAAAAATATATACCTTAAATCAATGACAAGTGAGATCAGTGTTATTAGATAAGTACTATGATTTGACTTAAAATGTTTAGAGTACAGTGCTAAATTAGAAAGGAAATGCTTCACTCTTCCTCTAAAATATATATTTTTTCATTTCTGGACCCCAAGAAGAGTAATTCATTTGATGTGAACCTCAATAAGGAATTTATCTGCCAAATGGATTCCTTATAGTCAATTAAGAGCCCTAATGTTTATGGGTAATAAATGTCTAGCAGCCTATTTGTTGACAGGAGCTCCTCCTGAATTCTTGGCTTCCTACATTATGCACTTTCTTTATGTCATCTGAGTCAAAAACTGCAGGAAAACCCTGGTTTTATTTTTCTACTAACACACTGAAACCTTCTATTTAATCAGAAATGCACAAATTTTATTCTCATTTGCATCTATACCAACCAATCAGAACTGCATAATACCTCATTTACATAGAATGGATCTACTTGGAAAATTGGGTAGGAACTTTTGCTATAAAAGGCAGCCTCCCCTTTGTCTCAGTGGAACACCATTTAGGTGGCTACTCAAATCTGTCTCCCAGGCTGTAGCTCCTTTTGCTTAAATAAATGCTCTATTTTCTTTTTACAGTATATGATTAACTTCAGATTACAAGGTATATCTGAGCTGCATCTTTATGTAAACAAGTTATGCTTTTCCTTGACATATTCTAACATATTTAACATAGCTACATCATGCCAATCATTCAGATAAATGAAGAATTTTAATTCAGAAAGTTAAAGTATGGATTTTGCTCTCTAATCCTTGCACCCTCAGATTGGTTTTTTTTTGGGGGGGGGGGGTCCTTTTCATTGCACTAAAATTTTATAGGGCTATTCTCTGCTAGGCCTCTCTTTCTCACAGTCCTGAGCAGTTAATATGGCTGCTTTAGGAATTGTTTTCTGTATCAGAAATTTCTTCCCCCATAGTTTGGAAACATCATTTAATCAGCCAATTAAAATTATAATTACAATTAAAATGGTAATAACCTAAAAAGTTGTTAAAATCATTTATTGATAACAAAAATAAATACTAATGAGTCTTAATAAAGTTAATATTGATTCAGTCTTTAAAAATACAGGCTGGCTTATAATATTTAAAGATCTGTCCAAACACAACATTTAAATGACTGCCTTCAATAGTCATTAAAGGTCCCAAGGGCTACCACATACAGTTGTAAAGGTTGTTCACTGCGTGATGGCATCAAACTCAGAGAGCAAGTGGGAACTGCAATCTATACTACAGTCTTCTTGCCCAGTATACTCACCTGCATGGGTTACACCATTCTGTAAAGTATAGGCACTTTTCTTAACTGATACAAAGAAACTAGTGTTTGCCAAACAGTGTATTCCCAAAGGAAAACCTGCCTGGAAAGAATATTGAATTTTTAGTTAAATTTTTACAAAGGTACTAGGGGTGACCCTGTTAAAACTAGATTTGCCTCCTTTGTATCATGATTATTTTTTCCATTTGACACTTTTACAGATATCGTCAATATGTTCAATTTTCCCAATTGTTTCTTACTGAATGCTGGATCTGGGGGTGGGGGTTATTCAAAGGTATTCTTTACTACTCTATTTAGTATTTTATTTGAATCATTTTGTTTTTAATATTTACTTCAAATTCTGAATATTTTAGGTTATTTTAATACAAAAGCTTTTCATTGGGAACACTTTTAATGTACCTATACTACATATGCACACTGAGAATATTGATTTGACTCTATGAGTGAGAAAGTTCTGGTTAATATATATGTGATAATAAATAGATATGTAAGGACAGTTGATATGTGACAATTATATTATGAAGTCTAAGATATAAAAGTTCTGTGATTTATTTTAAAAAATCTATATTATAGATCTCATAATATTATAAATGTTATCCAGAAAATGATGCAGAATTTCCAATTTTTAAAAATTCTTTCACTAGTTTTAATTTTACAGTTGATGTTAGATATATGCCTGTAAGAAAGTGTGCCCATTAGACTATGGTCTACTAAATTATTCAAGCATTCATTCTGTCCAAATTTAAGAAGAGTCAGGTGTAATAACCCTTTGACAGCTTTGTTATATATTCACCAGTTATAAGAAATACCCATACCCATAGTAGAAGCTGTGGGCTTCTCTAGTCACCAGGAGGGTTAGTTTCTGGTTATACAGAACTAAGTATTTTTCTAGAAATTACTCTTTGTCATAGGAAGGTTGCCCCCTCCCAAGGGAAGCCCACATTCAATGACCAATTGATTATGGGAATACAAAGACCTCAGTTGAAGACGACTCTAAAAAACCAACCCAGTTCCAGAGCTTCCCTTTGGATCAGCCAAGTCCTCTGATGAAGCTGCATCACAGTTCGATGGCTCTTTCTGCTCAATCCTGCTTTCTTCAGCCTTCACAAGTGTTATTCCTGAACATTCTCCCTAGTAAACTTTTTTTCACATGTATTCTACAAATTACTTTATGAAGAATCTTTATAAAGCTGCTACATAAAATGGGACTAGAAATGGCCTACTTATAGGTTGATGGTAAAGACCCCATTTCTAGTGACAGGTGGAAGGCTGATAGCCCTTGGTTTAGTCTCATGGCAATTGTTAAAACTTCCACCAGTGGTGACACTGGTGCTGGAATCCAGCAGAAGGGAATGCACTAGGACAATGGTCGGCAAACTCATTAGTCAACAGAGCCAAATATCAACAGTACAACAATTGAAATTTCTTTTGAGAGCCAAATTATTTTTAATTTTCTTTTTTTATTGTTTAAATATTACAAATATTAGTACATATGTTTCATTTTTCCCCCATTGACCTCCCCCCATCTCCCCTACCCCCCTGCACATGCCCTCACCTGCCCCCACCCCCGTGTCTTATATGCATGCATATAAGTCCTTAGGTTGATCTCTTATAGCCCCCGCCCCCCACCCTCCCCTGCCTTCCCAATGTAGTTTGACAGTCTGTTCAATGCTTCTTTGCTTCTGTAACTATTTTCCCCCATTTCTTTTCTTTAAAAAATCTTGCATCTGCATACTAGAAAAAAACTTATAAGAACAAAAAATGTTTCAGTCTCAGTTTCAATGTCCAACAGTTCTGAGTCCCAGTTTTAATGCCAAATAGTTCCTTATGTGTACATGTCAGGAATGATATCTGGATGGTGGACAAATGGTCGCAAATGCAGGTCCCACCCTCTCTGGTTTGGTCCTGGGCAACCTGCAGCGATGCACAGCTGAGAGAGCCAAATTTTTTAAACTTAAACTTCTTCCAATGCCTCTTCTTCAAAATAGACTCGCCCAGGTCATGGTATTTTATGGAAGAGCCACACTCAAGGGGCCAAAAGCCACATGTGGCTTGCGAGCCACAGTTTGCTGCACTAGGAGGTAAAATGTTACTGTAGGCATTAGAGAGGTCCAAGGAAAATTGCATGTGTAACAACTATGGAACCAGATGAATGGGAGCCATTAACAGATTGGTTAATCATCAATATAAAGTGAATCAGAAAAGCCAGACTACCATAAGAGTATCATCTCATCAGCTAGAGGATAAAAATAGATTAATGTTCCATCCCAGGATTCAATCATAAAAGTAGCATAACTCCAAAAGAGAACAAATATTAAACATTAGTAGATCTAAGGATCTAGAGACTTATCTGGGTTATGAAGTTCAAAGCCTTGCAGCTCCATATGCCTCTGAAAACTTTAGGCTTACACTTGCTTATCCCTCTTTCATAGAAGTTTTAGCATTCTCCCCTTGCTTAAATATGATGCAAAGAGTTTTCTTTGTCAGATAATGCATGCTGCCCTCAGGATCCATCCCTATCTACCTTCCTGTATATCAGGTCAATAAATGGGTCAACTCACAACATAACCCTACCCTGCCAAGGAGTCCTGGGCTAAGGACAAAAAGTGGGACAATGTGCAGAAGTAGCTGCAGGACCTAATAAATATATGGGGATGAGAATATGGAGAATGTGGAACCAGGTGTTGAGAATGCTAGATGAAGGAAAAGCAGAATGTAGAGTAAAATGAGTGAGTGTCAATATGGGAGCATTCACATATAATAACATATTTTAAACTATAACAAGATCCCTGGGAGATAGAACTCATACACACTGATTGGTTTTCAGAAGCTTGGATAAAGAGATGCCCTATGCCAGGAGACCAGATATACCAGGTCTATCATAGAAAAGAACAGAAGAAAGGATCAAATGTCTCTAAGCATTCTAGAGTAGATATGCTGTCTAAAGTCAGAAAATTACAGACTACTATTTTAGTTGGAGACCCAGAAGACACAGTGATCAAGGTGCTAAGGGATTTGTGGCCGAGATAGGCACCAACAATGTTAATAAACTCAGTGAAGCTGTCCTCTGCAGACCAAAGATGTTGCTAAAAGACTGGGTTCCCTGAGGGCAATGTGGCAGTTCACTCCCAAATCATAGAGACCAGGCAGTGGCACTTAATTATCAGAAACAAGCAGGATGCAATTGTCATCATGAATGTCATGGTTAGATACAAAAGGCAAAAATTATATTCCCTAGTTAAAATATATAAACTCTAAACTTTGTGTGTGTGTGTGTGTTTTCACTTTTACAGTCAGAAGCCATGAAAATTTAGAAATGTATAAGTTATTACATATAAATCACATTTTTACTAACTTATTCTTGAAAAAGTGAAATAAGTTGAATTGAAGGTAGCTAGATTCCAGAACCATCTATTTTTCCTTGCTTTATAAGATTTAATTCAATAAAACCTACTCAACAGGTAGAAGCTAATACTCCAATAAGAATGTTTGTGAAGGCAAATTTATTTCTACTTACAAGAGGATAAGGATATTCTTATAATTCTTCCTATAGATTTCATATTGCTTCAAAAGACTGACATGTACACACAAATCCATAACTTGAGAGAATTCTCAGAAATGGGAAATAAAATAGCTATAGCCATTACAGCAGGTAAATTGGAAAACAATGTACACCAGATCTCAACAGTGGATCTTTCTAGGTGATAGGATCACCAGTGCATTGATAATTTTTTGCTCTTTTGCATTCATCTCTATCTTTCTCTATCCCAACTAGTCCTTGGCATTACTTGCTATGGACTCCATCTCTTGCCTTCTCTGATCCTCTGGTTTTATCCAATGAGAGACAATCCAAGAGATGAACAGTGGAAAAAAGGAAAGTTGGATGATTTTTTTCTTCTCCCCCCCACTTCCTTGTTGTGTATTTTAGTTCTATGAAAAAGTCAATTTTTATTGGATGGTCACTCTTCCTAGGTTACAATTCTATTCAAGTTTCAGTAATACTCTTCCTCCCTATGCTTCTCTAAGCAGAGGAATGGTAACAATTTCAACCTGGTATTAGACTATGTGACAAAGTTATTTGTCATCCCTTTTGGGTTCTCTTAACCCTGCCCACACTCCTATAAATCATTCCATTGTTAAACTCTCTTCCACTAAATAAACCCTGTAGTTGTGCCTTCTGTTTCCTTCTGAGACTTACACTGCAAAAACAAGTGAATATTTTTGTTCTTTATCTGTACTTGTTTTTATAATAAACATGTATATTTACAATAAAAATCAATGAAAATTTAAGTTTCAGATTATTATGTAAAATATATTCCTCAACTTGAGAAAAACGCTAAATTTGTGACAATTACATTTTTCTTAGAATTATTAATGACATGCAGGCTGATGCAATAGCTTTTTCTTTTCTTTTTTGTGTGCACGTGCACACATGCACATATTTGTGTGTATGTGTGTATGCGTGTGTGTATAGGTGTGTGTGTGTGTGTGTGTGTGTGTGTGTGTGTGTGTGTGTGTGTGTTTAGCTTTGATGGTTGATTCCAAGATAAAATGTATTAGGGAAGTAGATGTTGGAAATGGAGACATCACATGCTCTGGGTTTGCTTTTTTATGCCATTGATTACAGCTAAGTTCAAACTTCTTTCTTTCTTCCTGGGGTTTCTGTTCAGTGCTGAAGCTTGTGCTGGTGAGTTAAGAACTTATATACTATTGAAAGCTGAAGCTATAGATGAACAAAGATTAGCAGGGCAGATATCCAATTCTGAACAATTTAAGTTGTTTAATTCTTTAAAATTGGCAACAACTGTAGGATGTTTGTTCTCAAAGTATGTAGCCACATATATTTATTCATGTTGTTGTTCAAGGCAATGCTTAAAAATGCCCCATTATCACATAATTATATATATATATATATATATATATATATATATATATAATATCTTCATTTTTATTTGAAGCATTTTAATATAAAAATAAAGTTGTGACTATATTTAAAGTTGGCTTAATTAGGAGTTGCCTAATTAGGAAAGACTTGTCTCATTAAAAACCTTAGCTTGGATTTCAATACCTAGAGACAGGCTACCCCTCCCATGTATTATGAAGAAAGAAGTAATTAAGTTCCTATATTTAGGAATAATTGGTTTGCTATTTAGACACATCATTTACTTTTTACTCAACTGCTACATGGGAGGGTGACAGATACAGCTTCCTATGTGTGTCTCAGGATTTTTGCAGTTTGTGCCCCCAAAACACCCAAATTCTTTGCAGACCCTTTAGTTGGTGAATGAAGTAATGAAAACATTTTATCAAGAGGGGAATATCAGTTTCTGACAAGCTCATCTCTGTAGTATCCCTTCTGCTGCAGTATTACAGAAGAAAATATTTGGGCATATGTCTTACACAGGATTCTTAATGTCATGCTGCTACCATCTCAAGGACAGTATGAAATGAGGCCTTCCCTGCAACAGGATAAGATAGCACTATTTAGTGTTAGAAGAGACAATAGAAATCATGCTGTCCAACCCTCTCATATGATGGATGGAGAAAGTGAGACTCAGCTCAGCCTCCTGATAGCAAGCTTCTTATCTCCATGATCAGTTCATCCAAGACACCAAGCTGCCATCACTGCTATCCTTTTATTTGGTTTAGCATTTTGTTATATCCTGTTAAATATCCTTTTTAGTTCACTCAACACACATTTACTCAGAACTTACTATGTGTCTATGCTGTGGTTGGTGCCAGACATTGGAAACTTGGGCTAAATTCCAAGCAAGATTATTAGGAAGGCAAATATCAAAAATGAATCTACATATCTTAGATGAGATTAGTAAGAAGGATGTATCTAGGACTGCAAATACATAAGTATTTTTAATACAAATGGATTATAAGTTGAGTGGCATTCACTGGTCAGTTATGCTCTGAACCATTTATATGTTATAAACATAAAAATAAATGTTGTCAGTAAATATTGATGGTTTGGCAAAAAGTTCACATCAGTTGTTAGTAGATTACCCAGAGATTTTTATGGAATTGGAAAAGAGAAGGAATGAGCATGGAACTCTGGGAAACATTAACATTTAAGATGTAGTGTCAAGAAGAAATGCCTCAGTTGACCCCTAGAAGCCACAGCTAGAAAAGGTGGTTGAAAATCTAATTGAGAGTAATATATCCTAAGCCAAGATTAGAAAAAGCATTATTTACTTGTTTGGTCAATTGGATTGGTTTGTTTTAACAGAAGGAATGAACAACATG
Organism: Antrozous pallidus; assembly: GCA_027563665.1. Taxonomy (NCBI): domain Eukaryota; kingdom Metazoa; phylum Chordata; class Mammalia; order Chiroptera; family Vespertilionidae; genus Antrozous; species Antrozous pallidus. The sequence goes on from CM050508.1 coordinate 78,028,128, forward strand.
GTCAAATAAAGGAAGACAAAAAATTATCCAGGGACTTACTAGTGTCCATTTAATTTAGCATTAATAAGGACATTGTTCATATGGACAAGAGTAACTTCAAAGAATTTGTAAAATTGGAAGTAGAGTTATAGTAAGACAAGGAATTAAGAGGAGGTGAAGAAGTGGTGGCAAACATTAGAATCCTTTTAAAAAATAATTAAACTGAAGAAGTAGCTGTATAGAAATGTGTTTAAGAAAAGTTGTTTGCTCTCTGTAAGAAGAAAGAGGTCTGGGCACAAGGCCTGGATTTAGGGTCAAAAATATCTTCCTTTTCTTTTTTGTTCTCACCCCAAACATCACTAGAGATATAGGGACTAAGGAAATATAGATTCCACTAAATAATATACAGGTGTGTGGGTGTGTATGTGTGTGTGAAGGTAGAATGAAGAAGAAAAAAGTAGTTCTTAATTCAACCTGTCATGTCACAGCATCATAAGTATGGGGCACATTAGGTTTGATAATTCTGTTAGTCAATTCAGCTCTTACATTCCAGCTACCACAGTTGAGAGTATTACCAAATCTAACTATGGTAATTAGCTCTGACAACTCAGTTCTGACAGATTCACTCAGACTTGTCGCGTAAAATGACTCAGAGCTAAAGAGAGATATTTACCAACAGAGAACTGCCAAAGTAATACTGAGTGATTGAGGTTAAAAAATAAGTTACAGCTCCTTCACCTGAGTCACTCATCTTAGACTTATTCCTGCCAAATTACATGGTCACTCTGAACTTCCTCAAAACAAAATATGTCTTATAGTTCCCCAGATATTTTTCCAGCTATTTTAAGCATCCCTTTCAGGAATGGAGTCACCAGATTAACATAAAAATGTTGGGTCTCTTCTAGTTAAATATACAGGTTAAATTAAATCATAATCAGTTTTCATCAGAATTAGTCACATGTTCAGGAGTGGCAAATTTTTCAGTGCACAGTGAAAATATCAGCACGGACACATTTTATACAAAGATATATGCTAGATGGTTTAAAATTCTCATTATAATTTAACCATGTGTCAAGTGAAACAAGCTAAAATAGATTGTGTTACGTGGTCACTGGTATGCAGTGTGATGCAACAAACAGAATCAGATGGCAATGTTAGAATAGCAAATTTACAGTCATCATGGGGTGTCAGTGGCCATGGGATACCTCTAGAGATTATGTACAACACATGCTATATTCTATGAGTTTTTGCCCAGTGACAACCTACCCAGAAACCCTTGAAATTTAGGAATTGCCAGAGTCTCCTGGGTCTTCAGTTGAGATCTTAAAGGTGTTACTCCTAATCTTTTTTTTTGCAGAAAAAAGAAGGAATATTTCAGAACTTCCTAATATTTCCAGTTTTCTCAGGGTGAGAATGAATTAATGCATATGTCCTAGAAAAGATAACAAGGCCCAGTCTTAAGATCTTTGAATTCTTTCTGCCTCCCACTATCCCAGTGACTCTCCAAATTTTCATCCAAGTCTTATAGGAGCCACCCTGATAAGGCAAATATAGACTGAGATGGCCATGGGCCAAGGTCACTCCCTGGTGTCAAGGCCATTCTGGTCATATATTCTTGGTGTGAATGTCTAACCTATTCAGTGAAGATATATAAATGGGGGCAAATAAAAGCTGCACATCCCTCAGTCATGCCCTATACTAGAGCTCCTACTAACAGACCCTTCACTAGCATTGGCGATTAGCCCTGACAACTCATCAGAGGCTAGAAAACAAGAAAGTTAAATTTAGTATTAAAAAGGATAGTAATGTTATTCTTTTCCCTCTTGTAATGTCCAGCACATAGTAGGTACTCAAAATTTTTTGAACAATGCTGATTTATTGACAATTCAGACCAAAGCAGACTTAACAGGACATTAGCAATGTTAGTCCCAAAGTGTGACCGTAACTGAAAAAGGACCTAATATTTATATAGCACATTACAGCTTATAAAGTGCCTCCAGGTATGAATCCTACACACTGTGGTGCGAGCATTGCTTTATTACAACATAGCTCAACTAAAAACTAAATACATTTTAAATTCTTTTATTTATTTATTTATTTATTTATTTATTTATTTATTTATTTATATTTAGGGAATTTCCAAGGAGAGCTTTGTCTGTGAAGGACAGGACAGAACCTCATTCTCCCAGGAACTTAACTGGACATTCTTCTCTAACAAGAGGAGCCTTGTTGCTGAGGAATAATGACTAACAAGAATAAATACGGTGGCCACAATTCTTTTCATTGTATCTGTGAGGCAATTGTGGAGGTGATGGTTATAAACATGCTTTATGTAAACTATTTTCTTTCCAGGGGTATGAAGCTATGAAGAAATTTATAGAACCTGGTTTCCTAAGTGCTCACAGTTGGTTTTAAATAGCACTCAAGATTTCCTTTAAATCTATAGTTCTCAACTTTGACATCTCTTATACTCACCAAGGGGAGCTTTACAAATCCCGGTGCCTGGACTCCACACCAAACAAATTAAAGCAGAATCCCATGGGATAGGACAGTGGTATTAGTAATTGATAAAGCATCCAATGTGACTTTAATATGCAGCCACAATTGAGAATCATTGCTCTAAATCCTCAAATGGGATGGGGATGGCATATTCTACACACCCCAAAGAGAACACATCAGGTTTACCTGGAGGGTAGACTCTTTGCTACTTACTAATATATCATTCTGAATAAATGATAGAACTATTAATGATGGTTTGGTGCCCTGCTCTGATTCACTGTACTGGACCATATACTGAGCCCCAGCTGCTATGAGTGAGGGTTGCTACCAGTTCACTACCCCTACCCCATAGTCAACCAATGACTGACCAATAAGGGATACAAAACACCAGACCCCTTTCCTCAAGTTGGAAACAACTCTGTGATGCTCTCCATGCTCTAGTCTAGAGCTTCCTAGAATGAGACCATGTTTTACTAAAGTCTCTGTCCCTGCCTTGTTCTGCTTGCCTTTTTACCTTCTTTAAGAGAAAATTTCTCAATAAGGCATGATCTCAAGAACCCCTGCCCCAAACTCTGCTGCTAAAAATTTCAACCTATAACAAGCAACTATTCCATAAAATTAGTTAGAAATAAGGTGGAAGATATCTTATATAATAAAGAGGTAATATGCAATTGACCGCATGCCCTCAAAAATGGCTGCCTATGACCAGGCTGGCAAGGGTATTAGTGAGGGATGACCAAACAACTGAAAAGCAGGCTGCATGGGGCAACCAGGCCAGGGGGCAGTTGGGGGTGACTAGGCCAGCAGTGGGTCAGTTGGGGGCAACCAAGCCAGCATGGGGGGGAGCAGTTAGGGGCAACCAGGCCAGGAGAGGGGAGTAATTGGGGGCAACCAGACCAGCAGGGGGGACAATTAGGGGTAAGCAGCCCAGCAGAGGAGAACAGTTGGGGGTGACCAAACCAGCAGGGAGGGGCAGTAAGGGGCAAGCTGGCGGGGGCGGGGGGGGGAATGCAGTTAGGGGCAACCAGACAGTCAGGCAGGGAACAGGTTAGGAGCCAGTCGTCCAGGATTGTGAGACAGATATTGGACTGCCGGTTTAGGTCTGATCCTACAGGGGTCCCAGATTGGAGAGGGTGCAGGCTGGGCTGAGGGGACCTCCTCCCATGTGCATAAATTTCATGCACTGAGCCTCTAGTATGTAAATAATATCTTTAGATAAATATTACATATTACTAAGAATACTCAGGAAGACAAGCATCCAAAGAGTTAAAGCCTAGAGTAAACATCTGTATAAGGCCCCAATTTTATGCCATCAATTATATTGACCAACATACTAGGAAATGAACCTGATTTAAAGCAAGGATATTTTCTTTCAGTCTTTCCTTAAATCACCAAATGGAAAAAGAACTGAAATCAGGCTGCAGGATCAAATACTATGAGAATTCCACTCATTGGCCAAGGATGGGTAACAAAACAGTGGAAAACTTTGTCACCATTAAATATAGGTATATTTACTTTTTAGAAACTATCGCTAACACTTCATAATTCCCTAAAGATAATGATTATATAATAATATTGATCATCCTAATAAAAGAGTAATATGCAAATTGACCATATTTCTGCTATACCCACCAACCACACCCACCAGCCAATCAGGAGAAAATATGTAAATAAACCCAACAAAGATGGCTGCAACCACTGAGAACAGGAGGTAGGCTTGGGTTTGCTTGACAATAGAGGAAGCCAAGCTTCCCTCTGGCTCTTGCAGGCCTAGGCCTCCATCCAATGCTACAAAGTTTCAATGAGAGAAGATAAATAAATTCCAACAGAAATGGCTAGAGAGAGCAGGAGGCTAGGGTTGCCCCCAGTGATAGAGAAAGCCAAGCTTCTGCAGCCCTGGCTGGCCCAGGCCTCCACTTAAGGCTACAAAGTTTCAGTTATAAAACACAAACAAATCACAACAGAAATAGCTGCCACCACGGAATGAGCAGAAGGCTTGGCTCTGCTCCAGGCTACAAAGTTTCAATTGAAGAAGATAAATAAATCCCAGATCCCAGGGCCTCTGCTTGGGTCACTGGAGGGGGGGCATGGCTGGCCTGCAAACCACCACAGACCTCTCACAAGGCCACCCCACACCACAAGGGAACCCCTATCCTGATCCAGTACACCCTTCTGGGCAAACCGGCCAGCCCCCACCCATGCGCCAGCTCCCTATCCTATCTAATAAAAGAGTAATATGCAGATTGACCATCACTCCAACATACAAGATGGCTGCCCCCATGTGGTTAAAAATCTTGCCTCCATGTGGACACAAGATGGCCACCACAAGATGGTCAGCAGGGGAGAACCATTGGGAGGGACCAGGCCTGCAAGGGAGAGCAGTTGGGGGTGATCAAGCCTGCAGGGGAGGGCAGTTAGGGGTGACCAGGCTGGCAGAGGAGGGAAGTTGGAAGTGATCGGGCCTGCAGGGAAGGGCAGTTGGGAGGAACCAGGCCTGCAAGGAAGGGCAGTTAAGGGGGACCAGGCCTACAGGGTAGGGCTGTTGGGGAGTAACCAGGCCTACAGGGGAGGGCAGTTAGGAGGGACCAGGCCTGCAAGGGAGGGCAGTTGAGGGTAATCAAGCCTGCAGGGGAGGGTAGTTAGGGGTGACCAGGCCAGCAGAGGAGGGAAGTTGGGGGCAAACAGGCTGGCAGGGGAGCAGTTAGACCTCAATCAGGCTGACAGGGGAATGGTTAGGGGGTGATCAGGATGGCAGGGAGAAGCAATTAGGGGCAATCAGGAAGGCAGGCAGGCAAGCAGCTGGGAGACAGCCATCCTGGATTGTGAGAGGGATGTCTGCCTGCCTGTTTAGGCCTGATCCCAGTGGGCCTAAACAGGCAGTGGGACATTCTTCAAGGGGTCCCAGATTGGAGAGGGTGCAGGCTGGTCTGAGGGACACCCCTCCATGCCCCCATGCATGAATTTCATGTACCAGGCTTCTAGTACATTGATAAAATGCTGGTTTTTAAATGTATTAGAAAAATCAGACAATTATATTTTATAAATCAAAAAATAAAGTTTTCAGTCTTTCTTCTTTGCTAAAAGTTGTACATAGTAAATAGTCATCAACCAGTGGGTAATTTAAACCTACAGTAAAAATAATTGTACTTTGGATATGGACTTGTGATACATAGTAAAGTGAGGTAGAAATCATTTTCTACTAATTTTGTTTCAAATGAAATTAAACTTCTACTAATTTTGTTTCAAATAAAATTAGGCTGTGGGAAATAGTTGCCATTTTTTAGGTGTTATCTGAACATGATCCAATTTATAAAAATATCCTAATTCAGAATTAAGATTTACAGCAGACTAGTAATAATTCTAGGTCTTAAAAACTCTTATCAGAAGTTCATTCTTACTGAGATTAGTCTTTCTTTTATGCTTTCCAGCACAGTATATACTCATTAACTACCTCTTGAGTGAGTCAATGAATAAATGAAAATGAATTTCAATTTGGACATCTTTCCATTTTAGTGAAAACCCTAGACATTTTAAAAAGTTTCACATTATTTTATTATGTACTTACCCCATGTTTTATTTAACCTAGATTCCAAAGATAAGCATTTGCAATTTTCCTCTTTTTGACAAAAAAAATTTAATGAACAATTTTATAAGTTTTTAAAAGCATTAAATTTTCTGTAGGTTAGGTTCCTAGCTTATACTGTACATCTCGAGGTCAAGTGGTATGGATATTGTTAGTTTAAATAGATTTAAATATAATTTCAAGTACCATTGTAATATTCTATTCTCTCAACCATTTCTAGAGAAAGCTTATGAGAATACCCATTTCCTTCTACCCTCCACAAATCTGTATAACATACTTTCTTCATCTGTTTATTCTGCCCAAGGTTGTTCCCTCTGAGAAAGAATGAGCAGCTCGTCAAATGCCAGTGTGGCCAAGGATAGCTATTGTCTCCGACAGGCGTTTGTTCTGTTTGAAAGGATGGGAGAAGGAACAGGATCTTTCACAGCACTTCACTTACATGTCCCAATAAATCATGAGTCCTAAAAACTCATTTGAATAAAAAATTACCTTTGCAGTTCCTTATATCCATGGATTTGTAAGCCAAAGGTGTCTTTGTGTACTTTTCACACACTTGTTTCCTCCACTTACCTAAATGCCATAGAAAGTAAATCAAAACAGCTCCCCCAAATTCAGTGCCTGAAGAGACATTCAGGCTTATGCTTTAATGTCCTCTCACCACTCCTATCATCCATCTCCATGTATGCCATCCCAGCTTTAAGGAGATTCTAATTTCTTCCCTTTAATTCTCTGCTGATTTTAATTGGCTTTACCCAGTAGAATGCAACCGAGGTGGCACTGGGCTAGTTTTGAACCATCCTCCTAAGAGGTTTAGAACCTTCCACTTTTGTTTGAGAAGTCAAGACTGATGTCAGAAATAAGCTCAAGATGGGCAAATAAATTCTGAGATACCTGGAAGTTAGAGAAAAGACCACATGAAGAATTATGATGAACCAGTTGTAAAGCTGTCTTACAGTTTTCAGTTTAGCCCAGCTACTCAGCTGAATTCAGCAGGTAGGGAGCCCACCCAATGCCATATGGAGGGATTAACTAATCTTTGCTCTAAATTCATAAAGTTAAGAAATATGAGAAAAATATAGGCATTTTTAAACCATCATGTTTTGACATAATTCCTATGCAAAATTATATATGAAAAATTATCATTTTAATATTTATCAATATGAGTGTTAAAAAGAACTCATATTAGTTTTATTTTTATTAGAAACTAATGGTCTGGTGCATAAAATTTGTGCATGGGAGGTGTCCCTCAGCCTGGCCTGCACCCTCTTCCCAAAGAATCTCTGACTGCCCACAGGGATCGGACCTAAACTGGCCGTCAGACATCCCTCTTGCAATCTGGGACTATTGGCTCCTAACCTCTCACTTGCCTGCCTGCCTGATCACACTTAATCACTCTGCCTGCCGACCTGCTCATCCCTAACTGCCGCTCCCCACCGGCCTGCTTACCCTCAACTGACCTTCTCCCTTGCCAGCTTGATTGCCCCCAACTTACCCCCTGAAAGCCTGCTTGCTCCCAACTACCCCTGCCACTAGCCTGCTTGCCCCCAACTGCTCCCCCTTGCTGACCTGCTTGACTCCAACTGCCCCCCTCCCACTGGCCTGATCACCCAAAACTGTCCTGGCCTGATCATCCCTAACCGCCTCTGCCTCAGCCCTGCCACCATGGCTTTGTCTGGAAGGTCTCCCAGTCTAATTAGCATATTACCTTTTTATTAGTATAGATCATTGAGGTTAATTATCTTATATCTATTGGCAGTTTTCATTTCCACTCTTGTAGTCTGCCATATGAGTGCTTACCTATTTGCGCTCTGCCAAATTTTGATTCATACTGTTCAACTTGTCTTATGGATCACAAAACAAAGCTAAGCAATTTTGTATATTAAGGATTACATTTTCTGTCACCAGTTTTGAAACAAACAAACAAACAAACACACACACACATTTCCTCAGTTTTCATATATATGTGTTGTGTGTATATATGAGTGTGTGTGTGTCTGTGTATACAAATGTTTTGCAGATATCTTTATCAATCATTTCCTTTATGATTTCACATTTAAAAAATGGGATGTAAGATTGGGCTTTTAAAATACGATTTGATCAGTTTTATTTTACTCATAGCTTTATTTTTTAAGTTTACATTGTGTGATGTGAAAAGCTAGCCAAGTGTCTTCATGCCATCTATTTAAAAATCTGTGCTTTCTCCACGTTCAGTAAATATTATTACTTTTATCTACAAATAGGATGAATTTCTATTATTACACTTTAAAACATTTAAAAAGAGAAATATTATTTGCCGAGACCGGTTTGGCTCAGTGGATAGAGCGTCGGACTGCGGACTGAAGGGTCCCGGGTTCGATTCCGGCAAGGGCATGTACCTTGGCTGCGGGCACATCCCCAGTAGGGGGCGTGCAAGAGGCAGCTGATCGATGTCTTTCTCTCATCGATGTTTCTGACTTTCTATCCCTCTCCCTTCCACTCTGTAAAAAATCAATAAAATATATTTAAAAAAAAAAATAAAATAAAAATAAAAAGAGAAATATTATTATATTTTTTGTTGTGATTACATAAATCAACGAAGAAGGATTTTTGTCTTAGCATACTGTGTCTTTCTATAGGATTCCTTTCAATTTATGTTGTTGTTATTGTTTGTTTAATTATATCTATTGAAGAAAGATATACTTTTTTCTTTTTTAACCATTTTATTGAGGTATCATTGACATACAAAAAGCTGTGCATATTTAATTAATATAACAGCGAATTTAAAGATATGTCAATTGTCTATTTTTCTTTTTAAAATTTATGCCAGAAGTCTATGTTTAGTTCTAATTTTACTGGATATATATTTATATTTTGTTTTCTAAATTATTATTAGTATCATACAGTGGAAATAAAGTACTGAAATTCAGGAGAACATAGGAAAAGGAAATTGGTGGGAGTCAGGCCAAGATCGGAAGGGTGTTTCTCTAAAAGTTACTAATGAATGCTCTGAGTAAAAAAGAACAAAGATTGCAGTCAAGAGAAAAAGCAACTTCAATAGAAAGGAAAGGTCAAGCCTGCAAGAAAATGAAATAAAAGCAGAATAAGTACTAAGGTTTGGGCTTAGAGAACCCAAACAAACCAGATGAAGGTGGGATTGAGTTAGACAATTATTGATTACTACAGGCCCAATGTACGAAAATTTGTCCTTCCCCCAGCTACTGGCACTAGCTTCCCTCTGGCACCCGGGACACGGGCTTCCTTCCTCCGGCTGCCTGCAAGCACCCAGGACCCGGGCTGGCTTCCCTCCGGCCCTGGCTTGGTCAGGAAAGATGTCCAGAATGACATCCAGAAGACATCTGGTCTAATTAGTCTATTACCCTTTTATTATTATAGAAGTCCATGAGTTCTGGATTTGTAACAGTATGACATTTAAATCAAGGAGTCCCTTGAATGATGTTAGAACTGGGTGAATCTTGAAATATAGTGAACTGTATTAGACACCACTTAACTAACTAATCATAGACCTTCAGTTAAACTGAGCAACAAATGAGATGACTGTACATCCCTGTGAAAAAAGTTAACTAGTCAATTCTGAAACCAATACTCTATCAGTGCTCATCAAACTGCGGCTTGTGAGCCACATGCAACTCTTTAGCCCCTTGAGTGTGGCTCTGCCACAAAATACGATAGCTTGGGTGAGTCTATTTTAAAGAAGTGGTGTTAGAAGATATTTAAGTTTAAAACATTTGGCTCTCAAAAGAAATTTCAATATTGGTATTGAAATTTGACTCTGTTGACTAATGAGTTTGCTGACCACTGCTCTAGATGATGATACACTCCTTGACACTAACAATGTGAGAACACAAGATGTCAGTAGTTTCATTAGTATTTAAGCACAAAGAACTATAATTTCTTCCTAATAGTTAAATTTACACATGAAAGAAAATGAGGTTGCATGAGGAAAATAACCATTAATTGTTATTATCCTATCTAATAAAAGAATAATATGCAAATTTGACTGTACCCTTGCTATGCTATCAGCCAATCAAGAGCGGGGGGCGGGACCGAGCAGCGTGAGGGGCAGAGTCGAGCCATGCGAGGCAGGGGGCAGGGCCGAGGCAGTGCGTACAAGGCCACGAGTGTGGGGTGCCTCTGGGGCTGAGCAGTCGCCCTGGTGCTTGCGCGAGAGGCAGCCAGTGTTGGGTGCCTCTGGGGCTGGGTGGTCGCAGCCAGGGTTAAGGCCAGGGCTAGGAGGTGGGGCCAAGGCAGCCAAGGCAGAACCAGCCATTGGCCCCATTGAGGGGGCAGGTTGGGCTGAGGAATCACCTACCCCCAGTGCACAAATTTCATGCACTGGGCCCTAAGTTATTTATAATAACAATGTATTCACAATATAAACTACAGTCACTTTAGAAAAGGGAAAGAATATGAAATAAATATATTAATAATGAAGTGGTACAATCAGTGGTATTGTGAAAACTATAGTATGTGCGTGCATGTGTGAGCTCACACACATTTCTCACAGGGAATTTCTAGAGGAGGATAAATACATATAAACATGTAGCAACTGTTTGATGAAAATTTTTTCAGGAAGATAGCCTTTAGATTCTAAGTATGTGTTTCAAACTCCTGCCTGGGCCAATAACCTCAAGTCTAAAGGAATGAGTGAAGACAAAGGAAATAAGATAACCCTATACATAATTTGTGGAAATCAAAGTACTAAGTGAATGAAATGCTTAAAAGCCAAGTGAGAGACCATGGATATGATCTGCTCTGCCAGTCCAACCCACTGGAGGGATTATCACAGAGGTCTGGGCTTAATAAGAGTCTTGTGTTATTTTAGAGGCCTTGTATGAGAGTAAGCAAGTGGGATATTTTTTTAATCCACAATTATTAAATTAACAAAAAAAATTGGCTAAAATATTAGTGTTCCTCAAAAAATCATAGATGATGAGATATTTAGAGGATGCTTATAAGGAATCAAAATGAACCAAAACCAAAGGGACTGGCATCTCATCATGGGCGTGATAAAGCCTCCAAATTCCATCTACTTGAGATGACACTTCATCATGACTCCCAAGCACATCCAAGAAGAGAGATCTGCAAATTCCTCCAGGTGCCATCAATGCCTATAAACAGAAAATTGATTTCAGCTATTTAGCTGCATTTAGAGATCACAAGTTCAGAGCCAGTAATAAGTTGGGGAAAATGACAAAATGTTGCTAAGTAGAGCCCCTAAATCAGGTGGTGAATGTGGCGTCTCAGAATGAGATGAACACAGAAAGTAATCAGGAAGTGCCAAAACAAATTAACCTTTTGGGGCTCTTGTTACTAATGGGAAGTCGAAGCCTACAGCACTGTCAAGTCCGACAGGTGCCCTTTCCTAAGTCATAATCAACAACAGCCTGGGAGGAATTCTTTGACTCAGACACTATGAGCTGAGCAATATTCTTGAGAAATAGGCAGTGGTGTGCGCTCATTCTCATTTTCTTTCTCTAACTGTAAAATGTAATTTAAAATACCCAATTTTTATTTTTCATGACAACATTGGCTCAAAGCAAATAAAACCAGTGGGGCCAACTTTTCTAAAGCCAGTCTACCAAACAGAACTTCCAAATGCAGGTGAGCATTAATACTCTTTTCTCTCTTTAATGATCAGATTTTTCCAATAGTAGCCACCCCATGACTGTCCAACGACAGTTCAAATGCTAATTTGTGTTTCATCAGAAGCATATGAAAATTCACAGCCAGCAACTAGCATTACTAAAAAAAAAAAGCAAACCTTGATATATCTTTCATTGGGGTATTATAATAGAAAATAGTTAATAATATTTAATCCACTATTTATAAATCCAACACCATATATTTTCTACAGTTAGCTCATTGCAACACCTCTGTCTTCATAGAAAGAAGTGTTTCAGTTAAAACAAACAAACAAACAAAAACAAACAAACCTCATTTAGAATCTGAACACCAGAGGCTATAAGAAAGCCAAAACTGATATCTACTGATTTATTCATTAATGCATTCACCACTTTGCTTAGAAATATAACCTCCTTCAATGCAACCATGGTATCTTTTCTAAAATGCAAATCATATCCATCCGCTGGTTGTCCACAGAATTAAGAACAAACTCTTAATAGTTTATAGCTGGCTACTAAAGTGGGTGTATGGGGGTCTGCTAGAATTGTAGAAGCCCACCTGAGACCCCACCTGAGTTAGAATCTGCATTTATCTCTAGCATTCAAGTTCTGCTGGAACTGACAGTCTGCTGCTACACTTTGAGAAGCTCTGCTGTGTGGTAAACCTTGCTTTCTTTTCCTGTCAGATGTGCCACCTATCCACTTCCTGGGTATGTCCCACACCCCAGCCAGATAATTTACTCAAAATACATTGTATTATTATTTTTTGTATGAAAAGTTGATCCTACTTACTCCTAGCAGTCTTGCCCTGTATGAGTGTTAGAAATAAGGTGAGCCCCGCCCCCCAAGTCAGGGGTCCTGGTAGAACAGAAAACATATTCAGGAGGCAGGCAGCAAGGCAAACATCTTTACTTCTACATAGAAGGGTGCACACACATGTCTGGAAATGTGTGCATAAAAAGCAGGTGGGCTGCTCAGCTTTATAATCCCTTATGCATGTGACCCGTCCTTTGCTCTTGACTGGAGCTCAGGCACACATCTTTTATGACTGGCTAATTCAAAGGGAGAGGTTGGCCTTGGAGGTTTCAAGATGGCAGCCCCCAGGGGAGCTGCAAGCCATACGACTAATATGGTGGCTGCCAAGTCATGCAGTCCAAAATGGTGGCTGTCTAAACTGTTCTTTGACAGAAAAAATGACTTGTTTTATTCTCACATGAGCTACTCTTTAATTCAACCCCTTTCCCCCCTTTATTTCCAAGGGCTTCCTTTTCCAGGTTTCAGGTTTCAAGCCAAGTCTTTTAAGAAGCTTTCCTCGATATGCCCAAATCAAACATGTTCCCCTTCCTTACACATCCATAACACCCTTTCTTTACCTGTGTTGGAAAAATAGCCCTATCTTTCCGCATCTGCACCTTTTCTTCTTTATATCTACTACTAGTCTCCAGTGCTTTTGAGCTCTTTCTCTTGTTTAATCTTTATCATAAGGACTTGGTAAGGTACTGGCCAACAATGTAATATGTAATTGTTGAATACATCCTTAAAAATCTTTTATATATCTTCTCTAAGGTTATTTGTGTGTTTAGCATTTTTAAGTCTTAAAAATCAAAAGAATTTCCTTCTATAAGGGAATTTAGACCATTGAGAAGCAGGGGAGGAAAATGCATGGGGAGGGATGCGCTCAGTGGGACCCATTCTGAGGAATAATCTCAGGCATGGTTGTGCTCTGGTGATACTCATTTTGATGAATTACTACCCCATCTCTGGAGCTGAGAGGCACTTTATGGGATAAAACCACAACTACTTTAGAATATGCTGTATTTTATTTTCTGTACCAAACAGCAGGTTTTAAACTCACAGACTTATTTTCCTTTGCTGCTTTATGGCTGCATGGCCAAGGACTGCTTACAAGGGGCAGTTTGCTGTGAATAGAAAAGTCTTGGCAAGGGAGATATTCTGACAGCAACATATTTTTCAGCAAATGATATAAATGCATTGAGCTCACAATTCCAGAGGTATTCAGATAGATGTGTAAGTATGTGTTATTTCTCATGGAGAGGGTTAATGTAGTGTGTCTTATCTTTTTAGACCACATGAACCTCTATTATATTCTTGTGTTTGTTTATTGAATCATTTATCTCGATTTCAGTGGCAACCCAGATGCTCTCATATAGCTGCACAAAAATATATATCAAGATAATAAGAAAGTAGTTTTCTTTATTGTTTAGAAACAAACAAGCAAACAACAACAAAAAAACGCTATGCCTAGAGTAGAGGGAAACCCATCTCTTGCAAGCTCTGATTTAGATTTCTGAGCCTGTATATATATAAAAGCCTATGTGACCATCACACCCAAATGGACAACAAAACAAGCTGTGTGGGCTGACCAGGCCAGCAGAGGGGTCAATGAGAGGTGACCAAATGACGAGCAGCAGGCTGTGTGGGGTAATCTGGCTGGTGGGGAGGACAGTAAGGGGCTACCAGACTGGCAGGGGTGCAGTTAGGGGACCATAACAGTGGAGGGAAGGGCAGTTGGGGGCAACTAGGCCAGCAGGGAGGGCAGCTGGGGGCTATCAGGCAGGCAGGCAGGTGAGCAGTTTAGAAGCCAGTGGTCCTGGATTGTGAGTGGGATGTCCGACTGCCAATTTAAGCACAATCCTTCCTGGAGATCAGGCCTAAACTGACAATCAGACATCCCCCAAGAGATTCTGGATTGGAAAGGGTGCAGGCTGGGCTGAGGAGAGACCTCCCCTTCTTCCCCCGTGCATGAATTTCATTCACTGGGCTTCTAGTATTGTATAAATTTCTTTGAGAGCTACATGGTACTTTAGTAACATGGAGCAAAAAGATAATTGATGACCAGAGGCGGTGTTGGGGGCGGGCAGGGACTGGGTGGAGATCAGAAAATGGGGACATCTGAATTAGTGTCAACAATTTTAAAAAAAGGCTTGGATAAGCATGAGGGGAGGGCAGGAAAACATATATAAACTTCCAAATAAAATAATTTCTCCATGTGAATTATGATCACTGTGCATCTGTTATTTTAATCTCCTTTTAATTATCACCCCATCAAATTTAGAGAGGTTCTTTTTCCTATTTATTAAGTTCATGTGAATGTATTATGCTATCATGATAATGGTTTCTGTTTTCTATTCTCTTCAACTCTACTTTCCTTCTAATGTTGTTTTTCTTTTTTCTTTCTTTCTTAAACATTCATGTCTTGTTATAGTCTCTAATGAAGGCTTGAAGATAGAAGTATATTTTCTTACAAAACTGTACGCTTGGTCATCTCTACCCAAAACAACTTTAAAATTTACTATCCAGAACGTAGAGATAAGGCCAGACTTTTCCATATCAATGACAAGTTCAACATTCCTACTATTCATTGAGTTTTTATACTGTTTTAGGCATCAGTCTAGTCACTTTCACCTTTTTACCCTGACATGCAGTTCACAAAAATATTGACATTTTTCACTTGAGAAAATTGAAGATGAGATAGTAAGCAATTTGTCCAATTTAAAAACTAAAATGAGCAGAGCTGGGACTTGAATTCGGGTCTCCTGGTGTCAAACTTACTTCCTCACACTACATGATTTTTATTAGATACTCAACTGTATGAGGAGGTGCTTGATGTGAACCATGTGTTTCATTCACCATATCAAACTTATGTCCCATGAAGAAATAATGTGCTCTTACATTTATATTTTGTATACAAAAATATTGTTTAAAAACAAAACTATGTCTAATTGTAGAAAGAGAAAAGTTATAGACAAGTTTTTTCCTAAGACCCATAAAACAGCAGGTGATGTGGAGATTTTCCATTTAGTGTAAATCTCATTAGCTTTGTAATTTGCTCAATAGCATAATAAAAAGAAAATTCTAAGTCATTAAAGCCTTCTCAATCTTTACTGCTACAATTACCTGATGAAATAAGTAAATGATCCATCCTGCTTGGCAAGCATTTTTTAATTCAAATGCACAACTAATTTAACAGCATACAATGCCAGCACCAATAATTGTGTGTCCTTAACTTTTAAAAAAGAGCTAAATATGAGTCAGTAGTTTCTGAAGCATCAAACATGAAGAGACACCCACGGAAAAAGTCACACACAAAAAAACACACCTCAGTGCCAAGGTGTGTGGCCAATGACTACTATATGAAGTACAAAGGATCCTAACTGATATATATATATATATATATATACTAAATATCCAATAGGGAAATGACTGATCGTTTCCCCTTGTTATGACAGGGTCAGAGGGAAGCGTTCTGACATAATGAAGAGATCACACTGCGCCTCTGTATTCTGATATCATTGGAAAATAGGATCATCTTCCCATGGCAGTTTCCACATCTACCCAGTAATCAGTGAGAACTCTTGTCAGTTTCATGCTATCTTGAGACAGTGACAGCCTATCTTTAAGCCTGCAATTACTAAGATGATTTTCGCGTGGTTAGCAAGACTTGAAGATTAAGTCTTTAAGCCATTTAGAGCTATTTCAAGGGTATACTCTATTACATATCACATTACTGTGTGACATGATTGTTTTCCACAATAACTGTCTCTTTCATTCTTAAATTTATTGCACTTGCAGGTTGACATAAGCACAATGCACAAGGTCTGTGTACTGAGATGAGGTGATATATTTTATTTTATTATTGAATATGCAGTGCATTCTGAAGTTAAGGCTGCTATATTTCTACTGGATTCTCATATTAACATCTCAAAACACCTCCTGTGCAGATTCCACTCATGGGTGGCAAACTGGGAAATGCTACTCAGTTGAGTTCTAGGGACTGAATTGGAGGAAGTAAGATAGTAACTTAAATATATGAAAACAGTCAACATAGAGATGGAGCCACAAATAGTATCAAAATATAAAAGAAAACCAGAAGAGAAGAATCAAATGCTAGGTGCATGTGGTAAGGGTGAGTCCTTCCTTCTTTAACTAAACCAGTGATTGTGGCTTCCCTGTGTTCCAGGCACTCTGATAAATATTAAGTATCCACTGATAAATAAAATAGCTGTGACTTATGCCTGCTTTGAGCTTAAAAGTGTAGTTGATATTGTCAAGTAAGTCAGCTCAAGTCCCCAAAGATCAATTTACTGCATGAAGTTCATAAAAAATGAAAACAGTTTAGTCCTTAGGAGCAGGGAGGTCAGCAACGGGTCAGGGAGTGAAGCATTATATGGGAGTTGTTGATACAAATTGTTCAGCAGGGCATGGGAATTAATAAGAAGAAAAAGGTTTGTTCTGGTCAAGGTTGAGCCAGTTAGAGCAGGGCAGTTGGCCTGGTTAAAAGCATGGGGACAGCCCCGATATTGCTACTGCAGCCTAATTGCACTCCAGCCTCTGCAAATAACAGTGCCTAACACAGAGAGCTGGTATTTTATTGTATCAGACACCATTCTAAGAACCTTACACAGACTGTGTCCTTTGATTCTCAAAGCACTTGCCTAAAGAAGGTGTTATTATCATCCCCATTCTAGAGATGGAGAAACTGACACAAAGAACAGACTTAAAACTAACAACATGCCCAAGGTCACATAGGAGGTAAATCTCAGAGCCAGGATTTGAATTGGTCTTTCCAGCACCTGGATTAGGTTTTTAACTACCATGATTTTTTATTAGGCTGGATTTTAAGATTGTTTGGCACAGTGGTCGGCAAACCACTGCTCGAGAGCCACAGGCGGCTCTTTGGCCCCTTGAGTGTGGCTCTTCCACAAAATACCCCATGGCCTGGGCAAGTCTAATTTGAAGAAGTGGTGTTAGAAGAAGTTTAAGTTTAAAAAATTTGGCTCTCAAAAGAAATTTCAATCATTGAACTGTTCATATTTGGCTCTGTTGACTAATGAGTTTGCCGACCACCCACTGGACTTTGGCAGAATAGGTAGGTAAGCATCCAAAAATTGTGAGTAGTATTCCCAGGCTTACATTCTGCCCTAAATGTTGTGTTGGCTGGATCTGTGCCTCCAGATTGAGAACATAGGCTCACTTATAACCAGTCTGGTGTTGCAGAATTTACCAGTCAACAGGAAAATACACCAGTACTGTAGTTTCAGAAAAAACCCTTTATTTAAAGAAGGGCTGCTGGCTCGGGATTCAAAGATCCAAAGACTGAACAACCTATACAATGAGATTACTTCTTATATATATTTCTAAATTCTCTGTTTCCTTACTTCCAGGCTTTTGTGGCAAGCTTTCACAGCCTATCCTGAGTCAATTAGAATGGGGAAGTTAGATTGTATCCAAATGCCTTTCCTGGATGGCGCTAGCGATCCCCACCTCCCTCCTTGGGCCAAGCTGCCAAATTCCTGATCCATGGCCCATGCAAACTGGGAGCACCCAGGAAAGCAGAGTATTGCCCAAGGAAGGGACAGTGACTTAAGTATAGGCAAACAAGAATGTGGCCTAGGACGCCGGTCATTGGTACAGATTTAGATTGCTAGTCCCTCAGGTTGCCCCTATAGTCTCCTTCACTGACACTTGGAACCCTGTTCTTCTGCATTCAAACCACTGCCTGAACCTGCCTTGCTTCAAGTTGTCACAAAATGAAGACCTATCTCATTCTCACTAGTCTTCCAAAATCCTGTTCCTGTCTGTGAACATAGAGAAGCTGGTGGGACTTGTAATATCATCTGTTTATTTATGCACTAAATATTTTATAATTTTTTGCCATTTAGTTGTTACCTGCCTATCTTGTTCTCCACACACTAATATGGATACACTTCTTCTTATCAGACTTACCTTATTACTGGCATAGTTTAGACCTTTTTGTTGTCAATTGTTGGGGATATTCAAGAATAGATGGTGCCTTTAAGCATGTCCTTTAGTCTGAGCCTCTGTCTATTGCCTGCAACCCAGTCTGTCCTCGAGTCAATAGCAGTGGAAATGTCAAGTGTCCAGATCATACTTCATATTCTCTTGCCTTCTAATTGCCATAAATGAACACAGAATTTGTGCCTACACAGAACCAGCTACCATTAGGGAACCAGTGGGCAGCCCCATTCCTTTCTCAAGCTATATGCCCTGAGGCTGTTTCTAGGGAAAGAACCTTTCCCTTCAGCCTATAGCAGGAGGCACCTTTTCTTTGTTCTTGTTTGTTTGTTTGTTTGTTTGTTTTGTTAATCCATTGATTCTTGAGAAGGGAGGGAGAGTGAAGGAAGGAGAGAAATATCAATGTGAGGGAGATAAAACATTGATTGGTTGCTTCCCACACAGGCAGAACCCAGCAGATCAAGCCCTAACCAAGATACACACCCTTGACTGAAGTGGAACCCAGGCTGCCAAATTGGCTAGGGCACTGGTCAGCAAACTCATTAGTCAACAGAGCCAAATATCAACAGTACAACAATTTAAATTTCTTTTGAGAGCCAAATATCAACAGTACAACAATTTAAATTTCTTTTGAGAGCCAAATTTTTTAAATTTAAACTTCTTCTAACACCACTTCTTCAAAATAGACTCATCCAGGCCGTGGTATTTTGTGGAAGAGCCACACTCAAGGGGTCAAGAGCCGCATGTGGCTGGTGAGCCATGGTTTGCTGACCACTGGGCTATAGCAAGAGAGTGCCTTTTCAAGTACCCATGAAGATTGCTGAGTAAGGACTGGTTTGTGTGTGAGTAGCTTGGGTAGCTCTGTGCATATCTGCCCCAATGCCCAGAACCATAGTACTGATCCTTGGCCAAAATTGGTATAAAAGTTATTAGCTAGAGATTTATAATATGATTTTTAAAGACCAAAACTCAGCGGAAGATACCTGTACCAGTTTATGTTGTTTACAGAAAATGCTTGTATGGTTACGGACTGCTCTGAGCTATGTTTAGCAGTGCTTTGGCTCCTGAGATGAGGGTACTTTGCATGTTTATTGCCTGTTCATGATCTGAAAGAAAAGCATTTTCTTACCTTACTGAGAAAGTTCCCTGGAGTCATGCCTGAGGCCTTAGGCCTCTCTGATATTTTCCCATGGTTTTTTATCACCTGCTGTAATGTATCCTTTATCTTTTATTAAAGCCTTAGGTGGAACCTCATATAATTGGCTTAAGTTGTCATATGTGCAAGATATTGAACTGAACAACTATTCTGAAAATTACAAGTTGTTATTCTAGTTCTGTTTCTTGATATACATTAAGAGTAATAATGTCTTCCATTTATTAACTTAGTAGGTATTGAATTATCCATTTTATAAACATTATTTAATTTTTAAAATATGTATTGAACACATGTTATAGGTCCAAGAGTGTGATGATGTTTAAGAAACAAAAGTTACAAGAAAGATTACCTGGTGTCTGTAGAACACCTGACCTAACAATCAACAGAGATAATGTTGCTTTCAGATTCACTTTTTTACTGTACAAAAATCACCCTCATGTATCTTTTTAAAAAAGTAGACTATGGTTACTTTCATAGGTAGGTCTGTAGCAAATATTTTTCATTCTACTATGTGACATGAATGTTAATAAATTTACTTCTATAATATTTTTATGTCACTCTATTATTCATGTGAATGTATTTTTAGTTACCTATTTGAAGTAGTTATTATCAACCATTAGATAACTTTCTGTTTTTAGACTACACATATCCCGGCAATTTCAATGCATGGAACACTGTTTCTGATTGGGAGTGGGGGAATACTTAGTTGTACCATCCTATATAATAAAATATGCAAATAGACTGAACAGTTGAACAACTGATCACTATGACATGTGCTGATCACTAGAGGACGTGCTCAAAACATGGCGGGTGTGGGCAGCAGGCAGCAGGCAGCAGAGCGCAGAACATAGCAGGTGTCCACTGTGGCCAATGGTGGAGCAGGTGAGCAGAGGTGCCAGATCAAGGTGAGGCACCAATCGCTACCATGGGGCAAGCCTCTGGTGGTTACTGAAAATTCTTTGCTTCTGTTCAGTGTGCTCCTGCCTGGAGCTCCCACATACTGCCAGCACCGGTCCTGGGGCACTCGCTGCTGTCTTTCGAGTCGCTGTTCACACCCGCTTCCGCTTCTGGTTCCTGGCGCGGGTCCCAATCACTCAGCACCATCAGCAGGTGCAAGAGGCAGCTGCCAACACCAATCACCCTTCAGTGCTTCTCCACCGCCCTCTTCTACTGAGGGGTGATCAGAGATGGCAGCCACCTCTTGCACCTGGGATGCCCTGCTCACACCTACTGCTGGCGCTGGAGCCACCGCTTGCACCCACTGCTGGCGCCCAGTGCCAGTCCTAATCGCTTGGTATCATCAGTGGGTACAAGTAGCAGCTGCTGGCTCTGGTTGCCCCTGAGGGCTTCTCCTCCTCCCCAGGGAGTGCGAGCAGGGCTGGCGCCATTAGCGCATGGGAGCTGTGGTGGTGGGAGTGGGGCTGCTGGCAGTAGACAGGGGACCGGGGGCCACTGCGGGAGGGGCTGAGAAGGAGTGTGGAGGATGGGCCCAGGTCGGCCCCTCTACCCACTCTAAGCCTTGTGGCTTACAGGTCGCTGTAAGCCACAAGGATTCTTGCAGGAGGTCCCTATTTACTGATAAAACCTTACCAGCCTTAGGCAGAAATTGTTAGGTACAAGTCTTAGGAAAGCCAGGAGAAACATTATATGTGTAACCCTGTTTTAGAGGTTACCCAACAGCCTTTCTATTTTCATCATGACCTTTTGAAATTTCCCAGTACTTATCTCTAAACTACCAGATTTTAGTAATTTGATTGCTTGGGAGAAAGGAGGAGAAGGAGAGTGCCTGAGAACTACTTATCATCCTGACAAACAGCCCTGGAGGATTTTTCTGACCTCTTCTATTTTTCCTGATTTGTCTTGAGTCTGAGCAACTTAGGCAACTTATTGCAAGAGAGAGAGAGAGAGAGAGAGAGAGAGAGAGAGAGAGAGAGAGAGAGAGAGAGAGAGAGAGAGAGAGAGAGATGCAGAGAATAAAACTGATATCCTATGGTAACTCTGACTGTCTTCCCAAATATCTTCTATCTTGAAGACAAGAAACAGTTCTAAAAATGATCCTACCTTTTGTGATCTCTTTTCTTCCCATAAGCACACAGATACACTAGTGTGTGTACACACACACACACACACACACACACACAAACACCCATACAGAATCAACTTTCTTGAGACAAAATCCCAATATTAAATATTATAATGAGCTTTGGGACCCCAAGGTAGCATCTAAGGTTTCCATAAAGAGAAGAATTTGTTTAGATGATTAAAAAGATGAAT
The DNA here is from genome assembly GCA_027563665.1 of Antrozous pallidus. Lineage (NCBI taxonomy): Eukaryota > Metazoa > Chordata > Mammalia > Chiroptera > Vespertilionidae > Antrozous > Antrozous pallidus. Next base: position 78,050,017 of record CM050508.1, read on the forward strand.
AACTGCCGAGACCGGTTTGGCTCAGTGGATAGAGCATCAGACTCCGGACTGAAGGGTCCCGGGTTCGATTCTGGTCAAGGGCATGTACCTTGGCTACGGGCACATCCCCAGTGGGGGGCGGGCAAGAGGCAGCTGGTCGATGTTTCTCTCTCATGGATGTTTCTGACTTTCTATCCCTCTCCCTTCTGTTCTGTAAAAAATAAATAAAATGTAAAAAAAAAAAAAAGATGAATAACTATTTGTGATGATCCAATCTAGGATTGGACCTATGCAATCAGCTTAGGATTTGCTAGATTGCTAAGTACTCCCAGTTTTAATGTTGTATTTAGCAAATGATATAGTTCAACAATAGAAACTCAATGAAGCCCAAGCTATAAAACCAGTAGGGAACAAATTAGGCTCTATGCCATGAATAATATTTAGAATCTGTCAGATCATCAGTTCTGTGTATATATCCTTATTCAAGATAGCATTTTTCCATCTCTATCAATCATGAATACCTCCTTCTTTTATACAGTAATAATAAACCTATTCCAAATAATTCTGCAGTCAAAATAATCTTTAGGATTTACAGTTACATGACTGGATTATTTTCCTTTATAATGTTCACATTGTTATCAAGTGCCCTGTAAATTTGATTTATTTCAGCTAATATACAATAAAATCATTATTACCTTATATTATGGTCAGAAAAAACTGTTCAGACTATGTAACCTTTACAAAATCAATGCATATGATTGACATCTTTATAACATGTACCTTCTTAAAAGAAATGAGTTGAAAACATTTTTATGTTTTTTCAACTGATGCTCACCAGGCAGAAGTGTATTTCTCCCATATACAGATGGGAGATAATACGAGCCATAAGGCAGACAACAACTTGCTACCATACTGAACTGAACACAAAGAAAACTTCTAAGTGCTGACATGTACCATTTGGTCATACTTTAATCTGGTACATTGATGCCTTTGGAATCTAATGAAGCACAGCATCTAGTTAATGAAAAAGAAAGTATGTGAAAACATAAATTACTAAATCCTTACATCTTTAAGGCTTTCAATTATTAAAACAAACAAACAAAAAAAGATTGATCTTGGAATGAACTTTTCTGAATTCATATCATTGCCATTCCACTTACTGGTTTGAAAAATAAGTACCCTGATTATTTATCTTAATCTAATAAGGAGTAAACATCTATCCTGCTTGCTTTTGATATTTTCTAATTTCACAAATAGAGCACTAATATTATCTTCCCGAAACACAGTCAAATAATTGTAGAGAGAAGAGAACCAAGATGGCGGCATAGGTAAAACAACTACCTTGCCGTCATACACAGCAATTTTAAAACTACAACTTAACGAAAGAACAAACACCTTCCAGAATCACCAGAAAGCTGGCCAAGTGAAAATTCCACAAATAAAAGTGAATATAAGACACTGTGACTCGAAGGATCGGCGACGGACAGCATTGAAGATTCCCGAGGAGAGAGGTTTGGAGCGGGGGCCAGCAGATAGGGCGGGCGGCTGAAAACCGGCCAGTTTTCTCCAACAGGGGACACAAAGATGTCCCACTGGACTGATTCTCCAGCTCTGGGTGAAATCCAGGGAACCCACTATCACACAGGGTAAAAACTGGACAGTGGGAGGGCACGCCGAAGCTCGGGTGCTGTAGGGGGTCTGCTGCCTTGTGGAGAAGGCAAGCTTGCAAATGAACTTGGGAACAGCACAGCTGCCTGACCTAGTAGAGAGTGCTCAAGACTTGCTCTCTCATTCAGAAAACCGTCAGACTGCTTTGTTTTACGACCCTGGGTGAGACGTTAGGTGTATAGACTCATTTGGGGAAAGTCTGAATTCCCCGGCAGTGGTAGAGCTCCACAGCAGCTCCCTCTCAGAGGTGCTGGAGCCATTGCCCCCAGCACAGAGTCCCTGGGGCCACATAGGGCAGAGCTAACGCTGTCTGCTTGGCCCGGAGAGTCTGCCCATCCAACCTGAGCACAGCTGACCTTCACAGACAATTGGCCTGGAGGTCAACCCCTCCAAGTGCTAACAACTATTAACCTGAGTTTAACTTCAGCAAGACTGTGCAACCCATATCCACTTCAGGTAACTGGGGAGGCTGAGCCACTGTCCCTAGTAGGACATCTACCACAAAAAGCTAATTGACCAACTCAGGGAAGCAGCCACCATGCAGAGACATGGAAAGAAATCAGATGTGAAAGAAATGGAGGAAAAAAAACGACTGTACATGGAATTCAAAACCACAGTTATAGGGCTTCTCAAGAGGCTCCAACAAAAGGTCGAGGCTTATAAGGTAATAAGCAAGACCGCAAAGGAAATGAATGAGTCCTGCAAGGAAATGAAGGAGACCCTCAAGGATCTAAAGGAGACTCTCAAGGATATTAAAAAGGACCAACCAGAAATTAAGCATACACTGACTGAAATAAAAAATATTATACAAAGACCTAAAAGTGCTCTGGAACACCCCAAGAACCAAGTTAAAGATTTGAAATACAAAGAGGTAAAATCCACTAAGCTGAAAAAGCAAGAAACCAAAAGGATCCAAAAAATTGAAGATAGTGTAAGGGGCCTCTGGGACAACCTCAAGCATACCAACATCCGAATTATACGGCTGCCAGAAAAAGAGAGAGAGCAAGTCAATGAAAACCTATTTGAAGAAATAGTGACCAAAAACTTCCCACACCTGGTGAAAGAAATTGACTTAGAAGTCCAAGAAGCGCACCGAACCCCAATATATAGGAACCCTAAGAGGACCACACCAAGCCACATAATTAAAATGCCAAGAGCAAAAGACAAAGAGAGAATATTAAAAGCAGCAAGAGAAAAACAGATGGTTACCTATAAGGGAGCACCCATACGATTGTCAGCGGATTTCTCAACAGAAACTATTCAGGCCAGACGTGAGTGGCAAGAAATATTCAAGGTGATGCACAGCAAGAATCTACAACCAAGATTACTCTATCCAGCAAAGCTATCATTCAGAATTGAAGGTCAGATAAAGTGCTTCGCAGATAAGAAAAAGCTAAAGGAGTTCATCACCACCAAACCAATATTATATGAAATGCTGAAAGATATTCTTTAAGAAAAGGAAGAAGAAAAAGATAAAAGTGTAAATTAGGAACAACAAATACACATCTATCAACAAATGAACATAAAAATCAAGTGAATTGATAGGCTGATGAACAGGATAAACTGGTGAATGTAACAGAATCATGGACATAGAGAGGGAATGGTCTGACAATTCTTGGGGAGAAAGGCAGTGTGGGAAGTGCAGCAAGAGACTGGACAAAAATCATGCAACTATGGGAGAGGACAGTGGAGGGGGTTGAGGGCGGAGGGTGGGTTGGGTACCAGGTGGAGGGGAGTTATAGGGGGAAAAAAGGGAACAATGTAATTAATAAAATGAACAATAAAGATAAAAAATTGTATAGAGAAAAACATGAATAATACTTATAATGGCCTTTCTATTTGCTTTCCTACCCCCCAGAAATTTCTAAATTTAAGAATTTGTGTTCATATATTCTGTAATTTTTCTAGGTATTTATATATTTGTAATATGTAAATATGGAATATTTCTATATTTCTAGAAATGTTCTATGTATTTTTATAGAACATTACTATTTTTTTCTTAACTATATAGTTTAGTAATCAATACATGTGGGTTAGTTAACTCTTTAGGTATTAATTGTTTAAAGTATTAAAATATTCTCCTACTGATGGAGCTGTTATAGTAACATCCTATCTAATAAAAGAGTAATATGCAAATTGACCATACATTCAATCAAGCTATGCCCATGGTGGTGGCCAACCCCCACCCCCCATCCAAAGCCTGGCCATGGTGGCTCTTAGGGTTGGCGGGTGTCTGGATTGCAGACCCAGCTGCGGATCTGGATCCCCAGTGCCCAGAAGCCTGGCCATGGAGGACTGAGCAGGCCAGTTGGACAGTACTGAGGCCACAATCAGTAACCCAGCAGGCAGGGGAGGGGGTGGTGGTAGCACCTGATGCCAACTGCGGGGTCCAAGCCACCATCGGAGTCAGGCAGGCCTGGCAGGCAGCGCCTGACATCACCGGCAGTCTAGGCTGCCACTGGGGATGGGCAGGGCAGACTGGCTGCTCCTGATACTGCCTACTGGGTCAAGGCTGAGATCAGTAACAGAGCAGGCAGAGGAGGGCGGTTGGCAGTGCCTGATGCCTCCTGGGGATCCAGTATACCATGCGGAATGGGGCAGGCCTGGCAGGCAGTGCCTCAGGCCACCCGCAGGGTCCAGGCCACCATCAGGGTCAGATGGGCTTGGCAGGCAGAGCCTGACTCTACCTGTGGGGTACAAGCAGCCTTCAAGGTTGGGCAGGGCAGACTGGCTGTGCCTGATGCTGCCCATTGGGTCAAGGCCAAGATCAGTAACAAGGAAGACAGGGGAGGGCAGGGTGGCTACGCCTCACTCTGCCTGTGGGGGTCAGATTGCCATCAGGGATGTGGGTAGGCAGGGGTGGCCAGGGTCTCTGGGGTCCCTGTATGCCACCAGGCTTCCTGTGCTCAACAGTGGAGCAGGCCAGGGTTGAACATTTTTATAAAAATGGGTTGCCTGTGCCCTCGGACACCGAGCCAAGTCCCTGAGGACGAGAAGGCAGTGGGCAGTTAGCAGGCACCAGGGCTTGGAAGGGACTGGGAGCAACTTGCAGGCATGCTACTAGGAAGAGGTGCTGAACCGTGATGAGGCAAAGGGCTGGCTGATGGAGGCGAGCAAAGGGGCAGACAAGGAGGCTCTCGCTGGTGCTGAGTTTGAAAAGTGCATTGACAGCCTGATGGAATAAATCACCTTTCTGAAGAAGGTGCCTGAAGAGGAGATGGCTGAGTTGTAGGCGCAAATCCAGTACACACAGATCTCCAGGGAGATGGACATGTTCTCCAACTGTGACCTCTCTGCCAGGTCAAGGATATCTGTGCCCGGTAAGAGAAGTTGGCTTCCAAGAACATGCAGAATGCCAAAGAATGGTACAAGAGCCGCTTCACCATACTGACTGAGAGCACTGTCAAGAACATCTACGGAGTGCATGCAGCCAAGGAGGAGGTGTCTGAAAGCTGCTACCTGCTCAAGGCCAAGACCCTGGAGATGAAAGCATACCAGCGCATGAACTAAGCTCTGGGAAAGCAGTGAGGAGAGAGCTGGAGGATAAACAGAACTCAGGTGTTAGCGCTATGCATGACACAATCAACAAATTAGAAAATGAGTTGAGAACTACAAAGAGTGAAATGGCATGATATTTATAAGAATATCAGAACCTCTTCATTGTGGCTTTGGACATTGACATTGCAGCTTACAGGAAACTCTTGGAAGGTGAGGAGACCCGGCTCAGTTTCACCACCATGTGAAACATAGCTAGTGGCTACTCCCACAGTTTCCAGGTCTTTGGTCGATCTACCTATGGTGGTTTACAGACCAGCTTCTACTTGATGTCCGCTGGCTCCTTCCCTTCTTAATACACCAGCCACATCCAGGAGGAGCAGATAAAGTTGGAGGAGACCATGGAGACTGCAAAAGCTGAGGAAGCTAAGGATGAACTCCCCTCTGAAGGAGAAGCTGAAGAGGAGAATAATGAGAGGAAGTGGCTGATGAAGAAGAAGGGGAGGAAGAGAAAGAAAGTGCCAAGGAAGAATTTGAGGATGCAAAGGAGGAATAAGAAGGAGGTGAGGTGAAAGATAAGATTCCCAAGAAGCTGAAGATAAGAAGAAAGATGAAGGTGCTGGGGAGGAGCAAGCAACCAAGAAAAGATTGAGTTACTGGGGGCATGGTTGGCCTGCATACCATAACAGGTCCCTCGCCCAGGCCTCCCCACTACCCAAGGGAACCCCCAACCTGATCCAAGACACTCTTCAGGGCAAACCAGCTGGCCCCCTCCCATGCACCAGGCATCTATCCTATCTAATAAAAGTGTAATTTTCAGATTGACCATCACTCCAACACACAAGAGGGCTGCCCCTATGTGGTCAAAGATCCTGTTCCCATGTGGACATAAGATGGCCACCACAAGATGGCCAGCAGGGAAGGACTATTGGGAGGTTTCAGACCTGCAAGGGAAGGCAGTTGTGGGTGATCAGGCCAGCAGGAAAGGGAAGTTGGGAGGGACCAGGCCTGCAAGGAATGGCAGTTGGGGGGCAATCAAGCCTGCAGGGGAGGGCAGTTAGGGGTAACCAGGCTGGCAGAGAAGGGAAGCTGGGGGCAAACAGACTGGCAGGGGAGCAGTTAGATATCAGTTAGGCTGGCAGGGTAGTGGTTAGGGGGTTATCAGGCTGGTAGGCAGAAGCAGTTAGGGGCAATCAGGGAGGCAGGCAGATGAGCAGTTTGGAGCTAGCAGTCCTGTATTGTGAGAAGAAGAATGTCCAACTGCCCGTTTAGGCACGATCCAACCAGGTTCGGGCCTAAATGGACAGTCAGACTTCTCTTGAAAGGTCCTAGATTGGAGAGGGTGCAGGCTGGGCTGAGGGACATCCCTCCCACACACCCCTTGCAAATTTTTGTGCACCATGCCTCTATTACATATATAAAAGCCTAAATGACCAGCTAACTGACTGGCTGACTGGCCAGTAGCTATGACAAACACCGACCTCCAGATATCAGACACTCAATGCAGGAGTGTCCCAGGTAACACACTCTGAACCAAAGAAGAGGGAGCCCAATTCTGGGTTGCATCACCTGAGAACCACTCTTTCACAATCCTGGACCTTTTCTGATAAATTTTACCTGCTTCTTAGAGATAGACAGATGAATAGATAGATGATAGAGATAGATAGACGATTGATGATAAATAGATAGATGATAGTACAAAGAGTACATGTATACATGCAGGGGGCAAAAGTAGGTAGGCTTATAGTTGTATGAAAATATAGTTTATTTTTGTATTAATATTTATTAATTATTGTATTTATTAATTATTGTATTATTTTCTATACAAACAACAGCAAGCTTACTTTTGTCCAACTCTGTTTATATACAATATATTCTATTCAGAGTTAAGGAAGTCACAATTCTAATAAAACTGAAAAACTTAAAAACTACCATCTCCAGCATGACTTCTCCATTCTTCTGTTCTGAGAAGCAATCTTCCATTAGGCAATACATTGTTTTTTCATTTTTTCTATTTATTATCCCCCATATTTCAAAATAATCAACAATCTCATACAACACCAACTACATAGCCCATCCCCTTTCTCAATTTGTTTTATCATCCTTTTTATTTATTCTTTCATTTTCTTTGTAACTTAAATAATATGCTTATTCTACTTGTTGCCTTAACCCTAGTCACCATTTCCATTAGAGTCTTTATAAAATGAGCACCTCTAGTCTATCACCTTGTTTTGTTTTCTACTCTGTATTTCCCATTTTAAAACAATAAAAATTTGTTAATAAATTTATTCAGGACTAAACTTTGTTCTGTTATGGAAATCAAGTTGTCATTATTTACCAATAGATTGTTAGTAAAAGTTAAGATCAAAAACAAATTTTATATTCCTACTTTTATGAATGTTGCTCAATTAAAGATCATTTATGTTACTGAATTACACATTCTTTTTAAGGTGTTCAGTTTTGTAGCTACTAAATCCCTTATTAAGAATACTAAAATCAATGGCATATGCAATCTCCTTCCCAACATTCTACCAATTGTCAATATCATACCATATTTTAGTTTATTTTATATGTAGACCTTGATTTTAATGTACAAACATGTAGGATGTTTGTCTTTTTTATTATTATCACTTATCTTTGAATTTCTGGTGCATATTACATTTTCAGAATGAGGGAAGATAAACTAGAAATGAATATAAAATTATTGAATGTGTGAGTAGAAATTAAAGACAGCATTTGCAGAAAAGTGAAGTTTGTCATCATTTCATAATATACACAACATACTAATGCTTTTATTCCTCAAGAATTACAGAATCTAACACTATTTTCCATTAAAAAAAGTCAATGAATGGAGAAGTTAAAGCCCAGGGCCAAGATCAAACAGCTGGGTAGTGGAGGATCTGGGGCATGAACCCAATTTCCTTAATCTGATTTAAATACCCTTTCTATACCACATCTCAATTCCTTCATGTATAATCCTCACTTATTCCTCAGGTTGAAGTATAGCCCTTACTAAGATCTGAAGCTACCTGATGACAAACAAAGATTGGTATTAAGACAATGAAATTCTTCTAAACCTTTAGAAAAATCACTAGCCATTATATCCTTTGCAATGTTAGTTCAGCATTTTACAGATGTTTTGATTTTGAAGGATTACTAAAGAATTATTTTTTAAATCACAAATAGTAATATAAGGTATCCATAGATCTCTTTTCTTACTATTCAATTAAATCCAATTAAGAGGGTTTTCTAAAGTTTGTTTTAAATTGCATCTCTATTTAATAAAATTTTGTGTATATAATCAATCAACTTATGTTTTTTCTCATTTTTTAGTAAAGCAGTAAACATTTTGTGATGCTTTCATAGGTATTAAATGAGTTGAAATTAAGTTGTTCTACATCGTTACATAGTTACAACATTTTCAATATGTATATCCAAATCTCTCACTGAGAATATGTAACATAAATTTTGGAATCATAAATTCTACATATGATTTTAAAATATCACAGAATTTTAAATTCCTGTTATAATTTCTGTGGACACAATATTGCTAGTACCCCCAAAAGGCAAGTCTAAGCTATCTACCTGAGAAAATGTCATAATTTTAATTTAAGATGGTGAAGGAATCCCCTCAAATTATGTTATTTTTTAGGCCATAAAATTCTCAGTTTCAGGCCAGTAAAGACTTCCAGAGCCATTTGACCATTAGAAAGCATGGCCTTTACATCTAATCTCTAGGTAATTAGGTTTAGAACAGATTATAGGGATGGAACCCCTATGATGGCTTTGGTGCCTTTATAACAGGAGAACAGAGGCCTCCTCCCTATTTTTCTCTCTTTTTCTCTCTTTCTTTCTCTCTGTCATTTGAAAACACACCAAGAATGTGACCATCTACCCTAACTGGTTTGGCTCAGTGGATAGAGCATCAGTCTGCAGACTGAAGGGTCCCAGGTTTGATTCCAGTCAAGGGCATGTACCTTGGTTGCGGGCACATACCCAGTAGTAGGTGTGCAGGAGGCAATTGATCGATGTTTCTCTTCTCGTCAATGTTTCTAACTCTATCCCTCTCCCTTTCTCTCTGTAAAAAAATCAATAAAAAATATATGAAAAAGAAAGTAAAAGTCAAAAATACTTGTCCTTAAAAAAAATAAATAAGCTGACCATCTTTAAGCTATAAAGAAGTCTCTCACTACAAATTAAACTTTTCCAGACCTCAGTCTTGACCTTTCCAGCTTCCAGAATTGTGGAAAAATAAATATTACTTTTTAAACCACTCATTTGTGATATTTTGTATGGCAGCCTGAGCTATGACATTTGATCTCCACCCATGACTTATAGCTGTTCAGACAAAAGCTAGGAATGATGAAAATTCATTTAGACAATACACAGCCAACCATATCAGGGTTCCATCCTAGTGCGTCTGTGGTACAAGCTACAGGGAACGTGCCCAGTGGTAGCCCACTGGCATCATTACTGGACCAATTCTATGGCAGGATTTTATGGCTTCATCTCTGGTCACAAATTCTCTGAGCTTGGATTTCTGGCATTTTCAGAACTTTGAATATTTATCTTTTGTTTACATCAGCCAGTTAGTGTCTGTTATTTTAAGCTAACTCTTCTGACATATATCAGTAGCTATTTTTAAATATTGTAATTAGTTGTCATGATTATATAACTTTTAGAGATAGTGTGTTTAATGTAGGTTACTTTTGTTCTTTAAAAAGCAGTTCACTGTTTTATTGAACTCTTTCCCTGTTTTAATATAACATAGTGACAAACCACTTCTTTTTTAGAAAAAGAAAAGATTATAAATTATAATTAAGCCTGGTTGTGCATCCCTAGCTGTGAGGTGACTGATCACTTTGACCATATTGGTCAAATCAATCAACCATGCATTTGCACCTCAAATACAAAACCCTCTGCCTGCAAAGGACAAGGTTAATAAACAGCGTCTCTTATGCTTTATCTACTCAAACAAATTAACACGTAAGTTGCTTGTTCTTAGAATATGTTTATCTGGAGCCATAATGTGGTTTGGCTCATAATGTGGTTGACCTGACTAGGCGAGAAAATTACTCAATTTAAATTACAATATACAGCAGTTCAAATAAAGCTATTCTCTAATCTTTATTTTGTTAGGGAACCAAAGATGGCCTAATCAATTTCAAGCTACTTTTAAAATCTTCAAGAATTGAATAAAAGAAGATGCTGTGTAAAAGCCATTAAGATGGACTTACATGATATTTAAGACATCCCTTATATTATTCATCAAAGCATAATTCTTATCATTTTATACTTTTACTTGCAAAACAGCTGCAAATATCCTATTATATTTTTACTCTGCTTAGTGATCGAATAAAACTGAATCCTAAATTAATCTTATATTTTGTCCTTAGAGTGTAAATGAAGAATTTTCGCCACAATTCATTTTCTTTTTTTCTCTTCTACCCATATAAATCACCCAGTGTCTGTATGTTTCCTTCTCTTTCTATTTCATCAATGCTATTCCCCATTAATATATCCATATAGCATTTTCATGTGTCTTCAGTCTTTCTAATATTTTTCCACCTTCCAAACGTACACACTACATTTCCTCAAGCCCTTTATTTGCTGGGAACAGCTAGTCCCTCTAGTAAATGTACCTTGTGATGATAGTGAGACTGCCTTGGTTTTCTGTGTATGTGTTAATGGAAACTTTCTGAAGACAATACATAATACAAAAGTGTGAGAAGGAATTATTAGAAGTGTGTGTTCCATCTGAATTTTGCTATTGACTAATTGTGCATTCAGTCACTAATTCAGTGACTACATTTTAGGCACTCTGGCAAGCTATTGGAAAAATTATTTGAATGTAAAAAAATTCACACTATATTAATGGCTACCTAGTGTAACTGCATATGGGCAGGAATATACTAGTATTCTGAACTATCAAAGTGCACAGCACATCTGTGATATGTTTTAGAAGGCTAAAATTTTAAAAAACAAAGAACAACAACAACAAAAAAACCCCACAACTTTTCCACGAAGAGGTAGGATTAATGTTATTTTCTTTAGATATGAGTGTGCTCTGATTATTTGACCAATAACAATATGGTGAAAGTTGGCACATGCCAGTTTCCAAATGTATGAGACTAGCAGCTTTTACTTATAGTCTCATGGAAAACTCACTCTTTGAACCTATGTGTTGAAAAAGTAAAGGCAGTAATGAAGAAACCATGTGGATAGGAAATAGGCCGAAGCCAATACCCCTGACTGTCTTCCCAATTGACAGGCAAGGACAACTTACCGGCCTTTGTAATTAAGCATCTTGGAAATCCATCCTCCAGTCACAGTTGAGAAGCTTATGACTTATATAGATGAAATTAACATCTTCATAGAAACCTGTACAAACTGAAGATCTGTAGCAAAATAAATAACTGTTTTAAGCAACAAAATTTGGCTGTAGTTTTTTGCATAGTAGATAATTGGGATAATACATAACTTTCATAACTCTGATTCCTTTCAATTTCTTATATTATCCAGTGCATGTCTATATATGTATCTGAGCAGAGGGAATATGCTTTGGAAGTAGGAGGTTCAGGAAAGTATCAGAAATTGTGGGGCAAACAAACAAACAAATAATGACAAAGAGAACCAGTGGCAATAAAACAGTAAAAGAATAATCTCAGGATATGTAATAGGAGATTCATTGCTAATTTTAACATTGTTTTTTCAATTTCTATATCATGTATTTTACTTCTCAATCAAAGTGACCATGGATAGAGTATTAATGATATTGATGAAATATGCTATAATATAAAAAGTTGAGAAGCAAATCATAAAGAAAGAGAATAATCCAATTTTAAATGCATGAAATTAATTTTGAGGACAAATGGTATTTCTATAATTTAACCAAAAAATATAGGATCTATAGTTTTACACTTTATATGCACTTGACTGCGCCCAAATTTCAGCACAGCAGAGTGTTTTAGATTGTTTCTCTCAAAACTGCTTAAGAGCTGAGAAGTTTAATATACTTTTGAAACTCAAGTACTCAGACCAAAACAAGAAAATTATTCAATGTCAAATGCTTTTTTGTTATTATTGTTTAAATTTTCACTGAACTCATCCCAACAGCTTTGAATCTGTAGGGCCAAATTAAGTAAGAACCTTCTAAGCCTATTATCTCTTTGTCAGAAACCCCAGTTCAGAGGCACATGGCAGTGGTGCTCCTAATGCTCTTCATGTTCTCCTCACAGCCCTCTCTCAGAGGCACCAGAACCCCTGAACTGGGTCATTCAGAAACACAAAGCCCAATGTTCATCACAAGATCAACAATTCCCAAGATTGTGATACTTGCAAATATAAGTTCATAACAATTTTACTGGTCATTTCAAAGGCAAAAATTCCAATTCCAAATCTCCCAATTGGTATTGGTGAGTCAGTCTTTATATCCATCCTGTATAATAAAGAACTAATATGCTAATTAAACCAGATGGTAGAACAATCTGCCAGAATGACCAGTGGGCAGGGGATGGGGCCAGTGAGGCTGTGCCACCAGGCCAACAAAGGTGGTGGTGTGGGCCTGATCCTGGTCTCAGCACCTCATCTTCCACAGAGGTGGCCCCAGGGGAGCAGGCCTAAACTGCCAGTTGGATATCACTCGAGGGCTCCCTGACTGCCAGAGGATACAGGCCTGGCTGAGGGAACTCCCACTTTTAGAATAATACTAAAGTACAACTCAGTTTTATACTCAAATTAATTTATTTTTTATTAAGAGAGTTGGAATTCAGAGTTTGGGAATTTTTGGTATAAAAATTATCTTTAACCTTACTCTTTGCATTTTGATATCTGATATTATTGCTCAGGATGTTAAAGTCCCTTTAAAAGAGGTATTGATTTACTTTTGAAAGATAGTAATCATTGCTGTTTTAGTGGCTGCTTACATAATTATTTTCTACAAAAAAAAACACAACGTATTTATTGTAGTGTTGCTCTTGTATTCATATTTATTGTTATTATTTGACAATGACCTTCATTCATTAATGCATTTAAACTGTTTAATGCTGTGAAAAACTCAACTATTATTTATCACTACAAGGATGGACTACTCATATTGTTTCCTGTATTCAGTACAGAACCAAAGAGAGTTGAAGAAAAAGACTTCCAAAACAATGGAAGTTCATCTCTCTTCTCTCAGCTCAGAGATTTGTCTCTAAGAAAATTCAAATTTTGCAAGAATTGTAATTTTTGTCTATTTTAGAGTTGGGAATTCTATCTTTACATTTCAAATAATTAATTATTTGCAACTGAGCAATAGTTTTAAACTCTAGTGTTTAGAAACCATATGCATACTAGAGCCAATATTTGTAGTTGTTTTTTCCTGATGTAATTTTTTTCAGAGAAGTGCTCTATTTTCACCAATGGTAAATGTTATTTGCAGAACAACTGAATCTGCCTCATTCGTTATGCTTGTTTAATTTTGCTCTTGAAGAAATTTTTTGCCTCACAATTATGCTGTTCTGAATACAAAATTACCTCTGTAATATATTTTTTTGGAAAAAATAGTTACTATTATGTAAGTATCTTATCCACATTTGATTAAATGCATTTATTTTAAAATAACATGATTGAAGGATCATTTCCTTTAATTTAGACAATCTACTAGTACATTTAAATGTCAGTTCTAATGACTCTGAAAAACACAACTTTTATAGAAAAATATTTTTTTTCTTATAATCTTAGGCATACAACAAGCCATGTATGTAAAAATATCTTTCAACAATGTTACATGATGAGTGATAAAAGAGCTTTATCTTCTCCCAATATTGTCCTATACAAATTTTACCTATTTTTTCTATAAAAGTTGTGTCTATGGCATTTCTATACACCAATAATGAACTTACAGAAAGAGAGACTAAAAAAAAACAATTTCATTTACCATCATACCGAAAAGTTAAGATACCTAGGAATAAACTTAACTAAGAAGATAAAAGACCTCTACCCAGCAAATTATAGGACATTGAAAAAAGATATAGAGGAAGACATAAATAGATGGAAGAGCATACCATGTTCATGGATTGGTAGAATCAACATCATTAAAATGTTCATACTACCCAAAGCAATCTATAGATTCAATGCACTCCCCATTAAAATACCAATGGCATGTTTCGCAAACCAAGAACGAACTCTCCAAAAATTCATCTGAAATAAAAAAAAAGACCTAGAATAGCTGTAGCAATCCTGAGAAAGAAGAACAAAGTAGGTGGAGTCTCAATACCAGATATCAAGCTGCATTACAAAGCCACCATTCTCAAAACTGCCTGGTACTGGCATAAGAACAGGCATATAGAGCAATGGAATAGAATAGAAAACCCAGAAATCGACCCAAAACCCTTCATAACACAACAAAAAAGGCATTCTACTTCAATTACACTGTTTTACATAGGACAGAAAACAAAGTCCCCAATGTGAGCTACAGATACTTCTGAGGCTGGTTTCTGCATGACTCAGATCCCAGGCTCTTTCTCATTTGTACAGTCATGCTCAGTATTCATTCAGATTAACATAGGTGAATGTCCTGGCTCTCTCATGTCCACATAAAAAGAAGTCAAAATAGGAGAATTAAAAACACAGGATGTAGGCTTAGAATATGTGTCAAAATCTTATTATATAAATCAATAAATGTGATATATCACATAAACAAACTGCTGAGAGAAAAAAAATCACATACTGGTAATCATATCAATCAATGTAGAAAAAGCATTTGACAAAATTCAACACCCATTCTTGATAAAAACTCTCAGCAAAGTGGGAATAGAATAATATTTATACCAAAAATTCTCAACATAATAAAAGCTTTATATAACAAACCTACAACCAGCATCATACTCAATGGACAAAAAATAAAACCATTTTCTCTAAGAACAGAAAAAGCTAAGAATGCCCGCTTTCACCACTCCTGTTCAACATAGTACTGGAAGTGCTAGCCACAGCAATCAGACAAGAAGAAGAAATAAAGGGCATTCAAATTGGAAAAGAAGAAGTAAAATTGTCATTATTCACAATGACATGATACTGTACATAGAGAACCCCAAAGGCTCCATCAAAAAATTAGTAGACTTAATAAATGAATTTGACAATATAGCAGGAAACAAAATTAATGCCAAGAAATATATGGCATTTATATACACTAACAGTGAACTTATAGAAAGAGAGACTAAGAAAACAATCCCATTTACCGTCACACCAAAAAAATTCAGATACCTAGGAATAAACTTAACTAAGGAGGCAAAAGACCTGTACTCGGAAAACTGTAGGACACTGAAGAAAGAGATAAAGACATAAACAGATGGAAGAACATGCTATCTTCATGAATTGGTAGGATTAGCATCATTAAAATGTCCATACTACTCAAAGCCATCTATAGATTCAATGCACTCCCCATTAAAATAGCAATGGCATATTTCACAGACCAAGAACAAACTTTCTAAAAATTCATTTGGAGTAAAAAGAGAACCCAAATAGTTGCTGCAATCCTGAGAAAGAAGAACAAAGTAGGTGGAGTCTCAATACCAGATATCAAGCTGTATTACAAAGTCACTGATCTCAAAATTGCCTGGTACTGACACAAAAACAGACATATGGAATAGAATAGAATAGAGAACCTAGAAATTGACCCAAACCACTATGCCCAATTAATATTTGACAAAGGAGGCATGAACATACAATGGAATCAAGACAGTCTCTTCAATAAATGGTGTTGGGAAAATTGGACAGATACATGCAAAAAACTGAAACTAGACCACCAACTTACACCATACACAAAAATAAACTCACAATGGATAAAGGACTTAAACATAAGACAAGAAACCATAAAAAATGTTAGAGGAATCCACAGGCAGCAAAGTCTCAGACATATGCCAAAGCAATTTTTTCACTGATACTGCTCCTAGAGCAATGGAAACTAAAGAGAAAATAAACAAATGGGACTACATCAAAATAAAAAGCATCTGTACAGCCAAAGAAGCCATCCACAAAACAATAAGAAGCCCACTGCATGAGAGAACATATTTGTCAATGTTATCACCGATAAGAGTTTAATCTCAAACATTTACAGGGAACTCATACAATTTAACAAATTTTTTTAAAAGGGAGGACAAAGAACCTAAATAGATTCTTTTCAAAAGTAGATATAAGGAAGGCCCAGAGACATGAAAACATACTCAAAGTCATTAATCATCTGAGAGATGCAAATAAAAACGACAACGAGGTACATTCTCACACCTATCAGGATGGCTATCACCAACAAATCAACAAATGACAAGTGCTGGAGAGGATGTGGAGAAAAAGGAATCCTTGTGGGAATGCAGATTGCTATAGCCATTATGGAGAACAGTATGGAGTTTCCTCAAAAAACTAAAAATTGAACTCACATTTGACCCAGTGATCCCACTTCTAGGAATATAAACCAAGAAACTAGAAACACCAATCAGAAAGGATATATACATCTCTATGTTCATAGCAGCACTATCTAAAATAGCTAAGATTTGGAAACAGTCTGAGTGTCCATCAGCAGATGAGTGGATTAAAAAACTGTGGTACATATATACAATGGAATACTATGCTGCGGTAAAAAGGAATTCTTACCATTTGCAACAGCATGGATGGAACTGGAGAGCTTAGTGAAATAAGCTAGTCAGAGAAAGATAAATATCACATGACCTTATTCATTTATGGAATATAATGAACAACATAAACTGATGAACAAAAACAGATCCAGAGACAGAGAAGCATCAATCAGATTGTCAAACTTCAGAGGGAAATTAGGGGAGGATGGGGGTAAAGGGGAGAGATTAACTAAAGGACTTGTGTGCATGCATATAAGCCTAACCAATGGACACAGTGGGAGGTGAAGGCAATAGTGGGGAGTAGGGGACAATGGAGGGATAAGAACACATATGTAATACCTTAATTAATAAAGAAAAACTTATAAAAAAAGAAAATAAGAAAAAATATTTTAAATGGAAAATCTCAACAAGGATGAAGAAATTAGGAGATTGTTTTTCAATATAAATTTGATACTATGAAATTTGATTTCTGCAGAGTACTATGACTCATTGATCAATACAACAGATCAATGTATGAACTATGCTTGATTCATCTTTTATGTAATCACCATAGAAGTGTCTACTACAGTTACTATAAATCATTGAGGATAGTGATTGAAAAATCATTCAATATTCCTATATAAATTAATGTGGAATCCAAGGAGGAAGTACTATTTTTACTTTCTGAATGTCTTGATTTGTTTTTTTTTATGATAATTATAAAATCAATGTTTTCTATTTTCTCTGGTTAGTAGGAAGCTGGGTCAAATTATCTTGATCATTATGATAAATACTATTTTATCCTTTTCATGGTGATAGTTTTTACCTTTTCATATTTTATTACCAATTATCAGTGATCAGACTAATAAAAGCACTTTGCACAATACTGTTACTGATGATTCTTAAATTGTTGTACAATGATGACTGCTTTATACTGTATCCCATTAGTACATTTAAATATATTAAAATTCTATTTCATTATACAAGGTTTTAAATTATACAATTTAAATTTGGTAGGTTCCCAAATTTAAGGACTGAAGAGAGCTGTGGAAAAGAAATTATGTTCTTGGAATGTATGAAGAAAAATGATCTGCCTCACTATCTCCAGGAAGTTTTAAAATATAGGCTTTAAATGGCATATTCCTCTTCATTCTACAATATCAATTCTCTTTATCACCTAATGTGAAACAATTAGGTTGGGGAATACAGCTCACATATAAAACCAATAAGAAACAATGCTATCTTTCTCTAAAACTTTATGCTTGATAGTATTGTAAAAGGAGTGTCTGGGTGAGGGATCATTTAGACTAACTCAAGAAACTGAATATTCATTTATAATAAGGTTATTCATGTTTCTGTGGATATAAATCAGATTTATTTCTCTTTCCTTATAATTCATTATTTAAAGTTCTTTTCATTAAAATAGACAGTCAAATTATTTTTGAAATATTATCTTTATCTTAACATAGTATGTTAGTTTGTATACAGTTATATCAAGTATTATGTGGAAAAAAAAACTGGCTGTCCTTCCAATATGTTTATGAACCTCCAAAGAACTCTTAAATGTTCACTGAACCATTGACACTTTACATTTCTGCTTGGGATAAGAGATACCACACTTCCATTCTTAGGCAGCTGGAACATAAAGTAATAAGCCTTCCTTATTTCCAAGTGATTCTCAAATGATGGAGCAAAAGCTTGGGAGCACTTAATAGTCTGCCACTTTCCCAAGCATGAGGTTATTATCCGAATTGAAGAACCCTGCCTTTTGCTAGAGAAATTATGACTTGATGACATTTCAGGATGATGTTATCCATTTTTATATGGTTGCATTTGAGAAAGGGACCTCAAATACTAAACTATATAGAAAACCTTAAATTGGAAAGTGACCTCTAAATTGAGGACTCTAGAAATGAAGAGTTAGTTACCAGTGTTGTATCTCACAAAGCTATCATGGCATTATCTCACATTATATAGATAGTTTATGAATTCTTCACTCTATTTAGGATAATTTGAGGATCCTTTTTCAATCTCTAGATTTCAGTGGTGTTCATTATCTATACAGTTGATCTTCTTTGCTTCCAGTGCTGCATAAATGAAGCAAGACGACCAGTACCTGGTCTCCTGATATTTGTTCTGAATGTCCTTCATCTTTACCCCAAAATTGTCTTCTGTCTGCTTGCCTCTCCCTATTCTGGGGTTTTCATATCTCACTTTCCTCTAGTTTTAGCATCTTAATTGATCTACTTCTTCATTTTGTGTGGACCTCCTAGGTTTTTGGTTAGTGGCTCATCAACTCTTCCCTAAGATGTCTCTTTTGGGGGCAGCCTATATGTTATCATTAATTTGAAATACTTTATGATAGTCTCAGTGTTGTATATATTTATAGTTAATATGCAAAGTGTCCCCTTGGGAGTTTGACCAGGAGATTCGGAGTTCGATCACGCTCTACGACATGTACTGACCACCATGGGGTGGTGCAGAATGAAGGAAGACCCCGGCCAGCAGCTGGCAGCCAGGGAAGGAGGCCCAGCCAGCAGCTGGAAGGCCCCAAATGGCCCTGGTCACCAGCTAGGCCTAGGGACTCTAGCCATGCATGAATTTTATGCACCAGATCTCTAGTTGTTAAAGATCAGATATTTTACAAGGTAGTTTTTAATCTACTAGTAGTGTGAAATTGGCATGGTAAGAGAAAGCATGACACAAAAATTGACAAGTGATATAAATTAAGGCTTCCTCCACCTAATCTAGAAACCTATCAGCCAGTTCCATCTCCAGCCACTTTATTTGTACCCCACAGGTCTCATTCTCTAAAGGTCATCTTATGAGGCAGAAATAAATTAGAAAAATTCATTCAGTCTAGTAAATAAATACATGATAATAGCTTATTTCCTAGAGCTATTTGTATGTAACATGAATCCTTGAAGAATCATATAAACTCACTATAGATGGATATTTATATTCCAAACTAAATATCTATCAGAATTATATAAAGATGTATAAATTGCAGAAGTCAAGGCTCAATTCCAGACTACTTACAAATAGATTCTTCATGTAGGCATTAGGCATCATTGTAGTTTATAAATAAACACCTCAAATAAATTAGAATCCAGCAAAACTGAAAAATCATATCTCAGGCGGTGACATTTACACTACCAAAAAGAAAAATGAAAAGTCAGCCAGAAGAGTCCTTCGCATCACAACTTAGCGATGACCATCCATTCTATTCCAACAACACTCAGATGCATGTAAACAGTGATATTGAGCTCTACCAAGCATAAGAATATTGATGTTCTTTAGTGATTTATCCCATAATGAATTCCTAAAGAATGACAAAAGGAATCACTCTAATTTTTAAACTCTAAGAACCTCTCTCCAGATTTTAATAGTTTTGAGTCTCTCTACATAAGTGAGAAATGTCCATTTTAGTCTCATATAATAATTATTTTCAAAAATATTAATCTGCAAAGAAAATGTTCATAAGGCTATAGATATTTTTTAGTTTTTAATATGTTTTTATTGACTTCTTGTAGAAAGAGGAAGAAAGAGAAAAAGAGAGAGAAAGAAAAAGAGAGGGGAGAGAGAGAGAGAGAAAGAGAGAGAGAGAGAGAGAGAGAGATTGAAGTTGGAGTAAAGCATCGATATATTTCTTTTAGTAGGCACCCTGATCTGGGACCAGATACCAAATCTGCAACTTAGGCATGTGCCCTGACTGGGAATCAAGCTAGTGACCTTTTGATGCATGGATTATGCTCCACCGAGGCCAGAGCAGGATATAATTTTTATATTGACTTATTTATGCAGGGACAAATAATCATTTCCATGATTTTGCTCAAAATTTGGGTTTCAATACTGTTATTTAAAAATTGAACACCCATTCTGTTCCTTCTTGTAAGACTCATTTAAAAGAGAATGAAAAGAAAAACAGAATAAGAAATAGGGAAAAAATGGTTAACATGGAAAGGGGAAAATGGATGCAGTGATCCCTGAAGTTTAAGTAACAAGGCTCTTTAAGTCAGTGCAATTATTTTGCCCTCTTTTGACACTTTAAATAAGATGTATATGCTGGTGGATGCCTCAAGTTTTAAATGATGAACCAAGGAGTACAATATATCAGAAGAGCATTCCTCTGCAGACATTTCATTGAATGAGAAATGTGCCACTCAGAATATGTTACAAAATGTTAATGGCTTTGAGGCTATACAAATTTGACGAAATGCGCCAATAATCAGAAGGATTGTAAAATTTTATACTGGGTTGTAGAACAGTAGGATTGTGGCAAGGAAAGCGTGGGGGACAATGCATCATCTTGCCTTGGCATTCAGTAATCAAAGAATGGGTACTACTAACCTTTCCCTTGCTGAGGTTTCTAATAAGCCTCTTAAAGGTAGGGAATTTAATTTGACTTTGATAATAAGATTAATAGCTAAACCAAGAGCCAGAAATGGCCAAAGGGACAAGAAATTTAAAAACTCATATTTTGTTGAGCTCTGAATTCAATGGGTTAGTCACATTAAACCATCCTACTCCTCTCTCATCTTCATCACAAGTCAATAGAATTCACCACTGAAGAACAGGCAGAAATAACAGATTTTGCATTTCTTTTCATTGATGATTTGAAAGTCATTATCAGTCATATGTATAGGAAACATATGCCATCTGAATTAGTTATTGTGATGTTTGCTTCTGGCTTCCTACACAGAATCAAGCATAATCTATGTTTTTTGAAGCTTAACTATATATATATATATATATATATATATATATATATATATATATACACACACACATCTATTTTGGATTCCAGTTTCCAGTTTTATCTGAAAAGAGCTCCTATTAAGCTACCAATCTTAACTGTATTTTAAGAGATTTATTTTTAAATTTCACTTTCAAACTGGATGTTACTTTTTTACAAAATATATTAGGGGATTGCATGGCTTTGTTATACTTTAAAGAAATCATACTTAATAATCCCTTAGTGGGTTCTCACATGCTTAGGTTTAGCCAAAAATAAGCTTAATGAATGGGGCCCATTGAGATGGCAATAATAGGTAAAAATAGGATATGTTATTTTAGACAGATGGAGCTAGCGAAAGCTCAGATGCCATTCTTCTTTTGTTAAGATATCTCCATTGCTGTTAGTTATCCATTATTCATCCTATCAAAAGTTTTAAGATGGAAAATGAACCCTGCCATTTATCTCCAAAGCTCACTTAACTGAAATAAATGCAGCCACCACCTTCCAATTCTAAATTGTATGAGATGGAGTGTCTGAGTTACTGAGTACGACTACATATAACCTTGACAAGGTGTCTCATCACTTGTCTGAGGGACTCATTCAGTCAGCATCTAATCATAATCTGGGATTAGAAATAAGTCTGGGACACTTAGAATCCAGTGTGGAAAATGGAGTTCATGTATGGAAGCAATTTGATTGATTGGCAACAGATTGCAGATTAATGCGACAGAACTCTTGAGAATGGGGAGAAATTACTGACTTGGACTCCAGCTCGTCTATTTCCATAGTACTCTATTATTTGGCTGTTAATAATCACAACCATTGACATCAAGGTAACAGTACTTTCATTTTGGCATCTTCCTTTCTTCCTGCACAAACTCAACCTCTTACAAGGGAGATATATAAAGTCAGACATCTTGAGGAATATATAATAAATACAACTTTTACTTTATTTCGCTTTAAACACACAAAGTACATTAAAATTTTAATTAAAAAATGTTCACATGTATTGTGACCCCATAAAAAAGGCAGCTTCCGACAAACATTGTGAAGCTGAACTAAACAACTCCTAAAATAGTATTGGATATCCAAAGCATACACCTCAGATTACCTCTACAGTATATGAAACAATTGCCTGCCTTTTGCATCATAAATCAAAGAATGCAAGAAATGTATGTGATTTAAATAATCATCTCATTATTTGAATTTAAATAAAAACATATTGTGTATTTATTAAATATCTCTTAGTGTTAATTATGTATAAATTACTGCTCTAAGAAATTTGTAAATGATAACTTACTTCATCTTTATAGCAACCAGTGAGGATACTGCACTGATGTTTATTTTGAATAAGAGTGAACTAAGATGTAGAGACATTAAGCAACTTGCCTAGAATCACCAGCTTTACTATTTAGTGACAGGGCATGCTGTTCTGAATCTCAGTGGAGTCAGGACATGAACAGGTCATGTTTAAGAGATAACTTTATTGCCCCACATCAGAGGTTTTGATGGCAAAAACTCAATTTTCAAAGGTACCATTACAGTAAAGTTACTCAAATAGGAATAGTTGCTAATATTAACTACCAACATTGTTCAAGATGGCTTTATGTGTTGTAGCATTAGCAGCCTACATAATGATTTCTATTTGTATTTGACAGTTATTAAACTAAGGACCAGAAGAGTCCGGTAAATCTCCCAAAGTCACAGTGCAAACAACTACACATCTCAGTCTTTCTGACTTCAAATTTCCTTCTCTACATATTACCTTTTCTGAAAATTTTATGTCATTGGATGGTATTACCTGTGAGTTTCTTTAGGAAAGTAAGTTAAATTTATATTTTTGTTTTTCCTAAAGACTCTCATTATTACTTTGCATTTCATATTCCCCTATGATTGCAAGTACTCAGATACAGGAAGAGAAAACCTTTAGACAGGGATTTAGAGAAATATTAAGCTATTATACACTTAAGTGACATATCCTCACATGTGAATACTTTAATCAATTGAACACATTCATGTTTTCATTAATCCCAATCAACCAACATGAATTTATTAAAATTTGGGTCAAAACAACAATGTTGCCTTTGACTGTCCTTAAATCGAAACACCATTTTGAAGCCCTACTGTCTCTGTGCTCAGCAATATTGCCTCTTAT
Organism: Antrozous pallidus; assembly: GCA_027563665.1. NCBI lineage: Eukaryota > Metazoa > Chordata > Mammalia > Chiroptera > Vespertilionidae > Antrozous > Antrozous pallidus. Next base: position 78,073,640 of record CM050508.1, read on the forward strand.
ACTCTGAGGTCCAAGGAAAATGGAACTTCTGCGATGTAGAGGAAGGGAGGGATGTTCACAGACTCTGTAACCAGCCTGCCTAGGTGTAAAGCCTGATTTTATTTGAGCAAGCTATGTAACCTCTAGGTACTCAGTTGCCTTACCTGTAAATGATAATAATAGTGTATCCTTCCTAAGGCGGTCATGAGGATTTAATGGGTTATGTATTGAACAAATTTGACACATTATAATGATTTGATACTATTTAAAATGTGATATCATAGTATTTTACCTTGTTTCCTACTAATTTTGCTTTCATCGAGATGGATGTAGTGGAAAACATTGAGTTTCTTATAGGGGTTGAATTGTTTCCCTAATACTATCCAGTATATCTGAACAAGTTAGTAAGAAAGTAACACATGACTACCTATGTTCAACAACTATTCAGCTTAATTTGGTGTCAAATGCACAAGTTTTTACCAGTCTAAATTAAAAGTCCATACTAATACGGTTGTGCCACTGTGCTTTAATTTTGGCAAATAACTATCTTAACTATTGATTGCCTTATGTTTATTTGAAAGATTATCTAAAAAGGAAAATTGGAGATCAGTGAAGTCTCTATGTGCCTTTGATTCACATTTGGTTAATGTCTGACAGACCTTGGTCTAGTATGGAGTAGCTTTATTTAACATTGTTCTTATTAAAGAATTCATGTGTCTCTCACATTTTAGAATTTCTTACCACTTGATCTAGTGTTTAATAAGATTTTAATGCTGCTGCTATAGAAGATTCTCTAAGACTTTCTATCTATCTTTCTTCTATAATCTCTCCCTTTGTTTCTCTACTCACCTGTTTTCCCTAAATTAAAGTATTGAGGCCTTTATAAGTTCTGTGCCCTAGGAGAAATATTCAACAGATCAGAATGCAGAAAAAAGAATTATGCTGTAAGGTTTATCTCCACAAGCTTTGGTCTTTAATGTAAACTGAGAAGACACCAGGTATATAAATTAGAAAAATTTCAGTTATTATTGGCTAAACTTCTATTATCTCTGGCAGTATAATGGTCCCAAAAGACCTAACTCAATCTATTTCGATTTGCTAAAGTGGTCCACGTAGAAAAGCCTGAACCATTTTGAAGCAGAAAAGAGAGGAGGAAGAAAAATGAGACGATTAAGATGCTAGTGAGTCTTGCAGAGAAGGCTCCTTCATTAATAATTCTGGGAAGAAACTTGGGAAGGAGGAGGTCCTCCAGGAGTGTGTCAGGATACACTACCATTCCAAGAGTGGAGCTGGACTAATAAGCCTGTCTAGACCTGCTGTAGATTTTTGTGCCCTAGGGAAGCAGAGTATGGCAAGATAATTCTCATGACCCCCAGTACATCACAAACGTGACACTTAGATAAGAGGGAATGAAAGGGATGTGGGGAAAACTTAAGCTTAACCTATAAGGCTTGTTGGCCAATGACCAGAGAGGATAATGGGTATCTTACCTGAGTAAAGCAATGACAAGAGGATTCACCTACCTTTTAGAATTCCTAAGGCTCCTACAACTTGGACACAAATTTACAGATAGAGAAGGTCTCTAACACATCTTTATTTCCATTGTTACCTTTTTTAAAGTATATTTTATTGATTTTTTACAGAGAGGAAGGGAGAGGGAGAGAGAGTTAGAAACATTGATGAGAGAGAAACATCAATCAGCTGCCTCCTGCACACCACCTAGTGGGGATATGACCGTAACCAAGGTACATGCCCTTGACCGGAACTGAACCTGGGACCCTTGAGTCTGCAGGCCAATGCTCTATCCTCTGAGTCAAACCGGTTAGGGCATTTTTTTTCTATTCCATCTAAGTGGGACTATTTGAAAAATCAATTAGAATAATAGAAAAATGAGTTCTACTTATTCATATACCTGAATTTGATTATACAACCCATCTACACATAGAAACAGATTTTTGCTGCCTTCTTTGCTATTATCATTACCTCTGTCATCACAGTTTCACTGAGTACTGCTATTTCTCCTCCTCCACTTTGACAACCAGTTCTTTCTGAAGGATGTTCCTTTACAAAGCTGGATCACAGTAAAGCTTTCCTGTAAATCACAGTTCTCTTTCCCAATTACATATATTCAAGAAGAGAACATGGAAAGGAGTGTGTGTGTATGTGTGTGTGTGTGTGTGTGTGTGTGTGTGTGTGTGTGTGTGCAGGGACGTGTATTCTTGAATGGCCAGATAGGCAGACACCATCTTACACCTTACCATGACCCATTGCACTCTCTGCCTGCAAGGCCTAATATGCAGTTTGGCCCCATTCTCTGGATCTCTCCTTCACTCATGGCAATTTTATTTCAGGGGAGCCATGTTTTCTTCCTCTAGTTCTACTTTTTGCACAAAATCTTATCAGTTTACCCAGTCCATTTATGTCTGACTCACAGAATTAATTTCTAATTTTCTCCCATGTGTACTTTTACTTTATTTTTTTAAATATATTTTATTGATTTTTTTACAGAGCGGAAGGGAGAGGAATAGAAAGTCAGAAACATCGATGAGAGAGAGACATCGATCAGCTGCCTCTTGCACGCCCCCCACTGGGAATGTGCCCGCAGCCAAGGTACATGCCCTTGCCGGAATCGAACCCGGGATCCTTCAGTCCGCAGTCCGACGCTCTATCCACTGAGCCAAACCGATCTCGGTCTCCCATGTGTACTTTTAGACACACACATACCATGGGCAGAGATGAGCATTAGTTTCAGAGTGGCTGGTTAGTTAGTTTGGATTAGTTAATAACCTTGCAGAACATTCTAAAACAGTTAATTAATGCATTTGCCTATGGAACAAAGAGGATCTCTTGAGGTATGTATGGCCTAATTCCAAAAACATAACTCCAAAATTATCAAATCCAATGCCTCATTAAAAGTTCTATTACTTCATCAAGGTGACTTCTGTCTTTGAAACCCATAGACAAGAAGTAGATGAGGACATAACTTGAGGCTTGTCTTAAAGGTGTTTTTCACCTTACAGTGTAAGAAGTTACTTCTTTTCTCAAATTATTAATTCTAACCAAAATTATGGTAAAAGGCTATTTTCTAATAAAAATAACACCCTGGTATCAAGGTTATGGTCCAGATCTGTAGATAAAGTCCCCTTCAAACACCTTCCATCTTTCCTAGTAATTGTTTGACTAATGAGCTGACGTTGCTTGTTTGGTTCCCCAGGCTTATTTCTTACATGCAGGACAGAAAATTCTCATTTAAAAAGTTAGTGAAATCATAGTCTTTCTGAATATACAGTTTGAATGGATTGTAATTCATTAACTTTCCTTACTAAGTTTTTTTTTCTCTTGTGTTTAAGTCTTGATATCTGAATTTATTATTATAACCATGATTTAGTTAAGAAGGGTTTACAAAGTTGTGAAGAATTTGAATCTTTATCACTATAGAAAGAATTGATATTAATTCTCTAGTTAGTTGCTAAATATAGGCACACATGGATTAAATTAATGCACTTTGTCCAGATTTCAATATTACATTTTTCTCCAAACATTACTATAAAAGCTTACTTTGGAAGAATTTCATTTTACAAAGATCAGCTTAAAATGAAGTTAAGATCCTTACATTTCCCACTTTCTTCCAAGCCTTTACAGAGTTAGTTTGTAGAAAATAATACTTTTTAACCCAAATTACTTTCATTTTTAATACATGTCAACCTAGTATTAAGTAAGCAATTTATCTTTACATGATGACTGACCAAGTCCCTTGAATAATGACATGATTATCTAAGCCCTAAGATTTCTTCCTAGTGTAACTTTCTATTATGCTGTTGATTATTCTTATAACCTATAAAAATCATAGTTATTATGACTCTAAGGAAAACCTGATTTTTTTCACATAAAACTCATCAGAACATTGTAACATTTTAAAAAATATAAAAACCATATGAATTACCATAATAAAACATGTCTGCCAGTGCTTGATTAAGCATAAAATTTTTTAGGCTTTGAGGGGTTTTCTTTTAAAAGATTAAATGTCATATTTATTGTAATATTTATATATTTTCAACCATGAGACATGTGTAACACAGTACTAATATTTTAATTATTATACTTTGTATAGGTCATTAACCAATATTTTGAGTATTGTGTCTCTATTCTATTTTTATCGTCAATCTAGTTTTTTAAATTTAAATTATACTTTCAATTTTGAGAGAATTGTACATTGCAATTTTAAGAAATAATACAGGGAGACCAGGGTACCATCACTCTATTTGCCCAGTGGTAACATCATGAAAGACTATAGCCTAATATCAAAACCAAGATGACATTGATGAAGTTGAGATATGGAATAATTTTAGCCCCACAAGGATCATTGGATGCACCTCTTTTAGAATCACACCTACTTCCCTCCCACTCCACTACTGACTTGATCCTTGGCAATAACTAAGCTATTCTCCATTTCTGCAGTTTTACCATTTCAAAAATGCCATATAAGTACAGTCATACAGTCTGTGACCTTTCTTTTTGAGAAGGATTTTTTCCCCCACTCAGAATAATCCTCTAGAGATTCATCCAGGATGTTCTGTGCATCAGTAGTACATTCATTTATATTTCTGAGTATTTCATGGCACAGGGATACTGCATTTATTTAACCCTTTTCTTGCTGAATGATATATGGATTGCTTCAGTGTTTGGCTATTATGAGTAAAATTACTATACCATTCATTTTCAGGTTTTTTGAAACCAACATTATTTATGATTAAAACTGAGGAGTGCTGTTGCTAGATTGTGTGAAAGTTGCATATTTACCATTTAAGAAACTGCCATGTTATTTTTCAGAATGACCATGTCATTTAAATTCCCGTCAGCAGTGGGTGAGTGACCCAGTTTTGTGGCATCATTGCCTACATTTGGAGTTGTTGCTATTTTTATTTTAGCCATTCTGATATGTGTGTGAGGTATGTTTTTTGGTTTTAATTGGCATTTGCCCAATGAACAATAATCCTATAAATAAAAGGCTAACATGCAAATCGACCAAAAGGTGGAACAACATGTCACTTTGATGCACAGTGACCACCAGGGGGGAAGAAGCTCAACCCAGGGGGAGCACCACTCAGCCAGAAGCCCTGAGTCGGGCTCATGGCTGACGAACGCAGCGGCAGTGGTGGGAGCTTCTTCCGCCTCTGCAGCAGTGCTAAAGACCCTTCAGGGGATGTCTACCTGCTGGCTTAGGCCCACTCTCCACAAAGGACAGCAACCAAGGGGTCCCAGACTGCAAGAGGGTGCAGGCCAGGCTGAGAGACAACCCCCCCACAGTGCACAAGTGTTGTGCACTGGGCCTCTAGTGTTAAATATCTTTTCATGTACTTCTTTCTGTGTATCTCCTTCATGAGATGTCCTTTCATATCTTTTGTCTATTTTCTAATAAAATCCTTTTTCACTGTTAACTTTTGAGTATTTACATAGTTGAGACACCAGTCTTTTGGCAGATATGTGTTTTATAAGTATTATAACCCATTCAGTAATTTGTCTCTTTATTCTATTAACTGGATCTTTAAAAAAACAAAATAAGTAGGTTTTTTTAACTTTTAATTTTTCATGTTTTCCTCTTATAAACTATGCTTTTAATGTCAAAACAAAAAAACTCTTTGTCCACCAATAGATCTTAAAGACTTTCTCATGTTCTTTATTTCTAAAACCATTTTAGTGTTATGCTTTACATTTAAGTCTGATATACACTGAGTGGCCAGATTATTATGACATCTGAATGCATAATAATCTGGCCACTCAGTGTGTATTTTAAGTTTATTTTAAATAAAATGTAAGATTTTGGTCAAGGTCATTTTTTATATTTTGCCTGTGAATGTCCAATACCAGCATCATTTGTTAAAAGGTTCTTTATTTTCTCTACTGGCTTGCTTTTGTATATTTGTCAAAAACTAATTAGGGATATGCATGTAAGAATATTTTTGGGTTCTCTGTTCTGTTCCATTTATCTATGTATTTGATTCTCCACCAAGCCACATAGTCTTGATTACTATAGTTGTATAATACATGTTAAAATTGGGTAAACTGATTCCTTCCACTTTATTCTTCTTTTTCAAAATTATGTTAGCTATCTAGTTCCTTTACCTTTCCATATAACTAGTGTGGTTATCTTCTTTATATTAACAAAAGATATTGGTGGGATTGTAAAGAAATTACATAACAAAAATCTCTACCAGTTTGGGGAGAATTGTTATGGTGAGTCTTCTAATCCATGACCATGGTATGCCTTTACACCTATCTAATAAAAAAGGAATATGCTAATTGACTCTCATGCTGTCGCAAAGATGGCAGTGCCACAGCCAATAATGAGGGAATATGCTTATTGACTGCCCCTCCCTCAAAGATGGCAGAGCCCACAGCCACAAGATGGCACCACCCAGTCCCTTCAGTCCCTCCTGGGTGGCAGGCATGTGGCAAGACTGGTCCCAGCGGACTCAGCCTTACTGCACGCCTGCCTCTGGAATCCCACAGTCCCCTCAGTCCCCTGGCCACCCAGGGCTGGTCCAAGGCAGAAGCAAGCCTGCCCAGCTGACACCTGAGGCCCAGACAAGCCTTGGATGGTGGCAGCCCAGCTTTCCAGGGTCGCCTAAGGCGCAGGTAACTGGGGCTGGCAGAGGCTTGCACTGCCAGCAGTGCCAGCAGCAGTGGTGTGATGGGGCATGGCCCTGATCATGTGGTCACCCTCTGCCCCTGACTGTGAGAGGGGGCAGGTCAGGCTGAGGGACCACCCCCCCCCCTCACGCACTGGGCCTCTAGTACATTTATATTTTTCTTTAATTTCTTTCAATAGCTTTGTGTAGTTTTCCACATACAAGTTGTATGTCTGACTTGTTATATCGTATCTATTTTATTTCCTTGAGTGATTATAAATGGTGTTTTAATTTAAATGTCTGTTTGTTCATTACTGGTAGAAAGAAATTCAAAAAAAATTATGTTTATCCTTTATCTTATGACTCTGCTAAAAATCACTCATTAGTTCTAGGTTTTTTTTTTTGCTAGATTATTGGAGACTTTTTACATAGACAAACATTGCAACTGCAAACAGCATTTTAAAAATTTCTTTCCAATTGGTGTGCTTTTTATTTTATTTTCTTACATTATTGTGCTGACTATAATTTTCAGTCCTATGTTAATTAAGAGTAGTTGATAGACATCTTAACCTTGTTCCTTACTTTAGAAAATAAACATTGTCTTTATTAAATATATATAATATGTATACTAGTATATGTATATATATAAGTTCATATATATGTGTGTGTTTATGTTCTCTATTAAGTTGAGGAATTTCTCTTTTATTCTTATTTTTTCTGAGAGTTTTTATCATAATTGGTATTGAATTTTATCAAATAAATTATTTTGAATTGATTGATTGAACATGGGATGTTTTTTTCTATGTTAGCTTTTTGATATAGTAAGGTACATTATTTCCAAATATTGAGTCAGCCATCTAACTCTGGAATAAAATCCACTTGGTCATGGTGTTTAGATTTTTAACATATTGCTGGATTTAATTGGCTTAGATTTTACTAAAATTTATTGTGTCTGTAATCAAGGGGAGGTTGGTCCCTTGTTTCCTTTTTCTTTTGTCTTTTTCTGGTTTGTAATTTTCTGTGTTTTTGTACAGTTTTGGCATCAGCGTATGGATTATAAAGTATTTATTTTATTTTATTTTCTGGAATGGATTGTGAATAATTTATGTTTTTTATTATTAAACATTTGAAAGTATTCTTCAGTGAAATTATAGGGACCAGGAGCTGGCAATTTATTTTTTTAATTTGCATTTTTAAAATTATAATTTTCATTTTCATAATAGATAAAAGGCTATTCAAATTATCAATTTCATATTAGGTGAGTTATGATGCTATTTTTTTAGAAACTGATTCATTTTATAAAAGAAATCAGATTTTTTGTGTATAGAATTGCTCACTGTAATCCTTTATGATAATTTTGATGCCTGAAAAATCTGTAGTAATAACCCATTTCATTTATGATAATCATTCATTTGTGTCTTCTATCTTTTTTTATTCACTGCTTGTTACAGTTTATCATTTATTTCAAAAACTAGCTAGCTATTTTATTGCTTTTCTCTATTATTTATTTTAATTTTATTGATTTATCCTTGTTTTATCATCAACCTTCTGATTGGTTTGGGTTTATTTTGCTCTCCTTTTTCTAGGTTTTTGAGGTAGGAATCTAGACTATTGATTTGAGACTTTTGCCTCTTAATAATGTTTGCAGTTAGTACAATAATTTTCTGTCTTAATGTTGCTTAACTGTGTATTTTGGAGGGGAAGTGTTCTGTTTCCAATTTTGTGTGTATTTTTTATTTTTGTTGAAATAAAATTAATATAACATAAATGGATCATTTTAAACTATACAATTTACTGATATTTGTACTTTTACAATGTTCTGAAAAATGTCACCTCTATCTAGTTCTAAAAATCTTTTCTTTTACAGCTTTACTGAATATAATTACAACTTAATATTTTATACTTTAATATATAAACATGATGATTTGATACACATATATATTGCAAAATGATTATTACCACAGTAAGATTTGTTAAAACATTCATCACTTCACATTATTCTTTCGTAGTAAGAATATTTAACATTTTACTCCCTTTGTGCCTTTTAAGTATATAATGCAATTTTGTTAACTATAATTATCATACTGTATATTATATACCCAATAATTGTTCATCTTAAATCTGAAAGTTTGCAACCTTTGAATAACATCTCATTTCCCTCAATTCCTCAGTCCTTAACAACTACTATTCTACTCTTTGTTTCTATGAGTTTGACTGTTTCATATTCCACACCTGAATGATATCCTACAGTATTTGTCTTTCTCTTTCTAGCTTATTTCTCATAGCATAATTCCCTCAAACTCCAACTATGTTGTATTAAATTGCAGGTTTCCTTATTTCTTTTGGCTGAATAATGTGTGTGTGTGTGTGTGTGTGTGTGTGTCATATTTTTTATTCATTTTTCTGTTAGTGGACACTTAGATTGTTTCCATGTCTTGCACATTGTGACTAATACTGCTACAGACATTAAGGTGAAGATATCTCTTTGAGGTGGTGATTTCATTTTCTGTAGATACATATCTAAAAGTGGCATTGTGTATCATATGGTAGTTCTACTTTAAAGTTTTGAGTTCTGATTTTAATTTTAAATTTTAATAGCGGCTTACCAACTTACATCCCCACCAATAGTGCACAAGCGGTCCCATTTCTCCACAGCTTTGCCAACACTTGCTATGTCTCTTTTTTTTTTTTCATAATAGACAGTCTAACAAGTGTTTTGTTTTATCTCATGGTAACTTTGATTTGCATTTCCCTGATGATAAGTGAAGTTCAGAACTTTTTTCCTGTATCTATTGGTCATTTGTATGTCTTCTTTGGAAAAATGTCTATTCAGATAATTTTTCATTTTTTAATCAAATCCTTCAGTTGTTTATTTTTTTCCTCTTGAGTTGTCTGAATTTTTATATACTATGAATAGTATCCCCTTATCTAATATATGGTTTCAAAATATTTTCTACCATTCCTTAGAGCTTCCCTTATTTTGTTAAATATTTCTTTTGCTGAATATTCAAAGTCTTCCTGCCTTAAAGAGCCTTCAGAGATCAGGGAAAATACAGCAGATTTGTAGTTTTTGAGCTTACTTCTGATTGTTACTTATTATTAGACTTTTAAATGAGTTTTTTTATTACATTTCTCATTTCATTAGGAAATTTCTGTGAGTGATATAGCATACTATTTTCTAAGAAATACTAGAAATCCAGAAACTGACTTTAACTTCACAATTTGTTATTGTGTAAATTAAGAAAATGTCCCTTATCTGTAAAAGTGCCAACGAAGAACATAAAGAAAAGACAAAAATAAAGAATGTTTCCTTAATCCAGTGAGTTCAAATTTAGTGAATATATTACCTAAATTATTTCAATTTAATTTTCTCTAGCTCAACTATCATCATGGTATGAACCATGCTATAGTTGGTCAATGGGCTATTGCAATAATCTTCCAGCTAGTCGGTAGCCATGATTTCCACATATATTTTACGATGGAGACTTTGCTCACATCACTATTCCTTCACATGTTTTCTCAGACCAGTTCACTATTCCCAAGACTCAATTCCATGCCTGTCCCTCTGTACTTTTACACTTTCTTTTAGTAGTAGCTCATGCATGTTTTCTTTATAGCACTTAGCCTGGTAGGCTAACTTCATGATTCTCTTAAATGTTTCCTCTCCAAAGACTGCACAACATTGAGCATTGAGGGAATGTATTATTCAGTTTGCCTCTGCAGCTCCTAACTAGAACAAAAGTTTTGATAATTAGTAAACAAAAAATGAATATGTAAATAAAGCAACTATGAATTTAAAGATTACAAAAATAACAAGTTGTAATTGAAATTAATTTGAAGACTTTCCTAAAATTGTAAAATAGAAAAAACACTGTTGATACAATCCTATTGAAACATGCTAGAAGGCATATGCCTAAGAACATTATTTCCTTCTCTTTGGATGATTTATAAATGATTTAATAATATAAAGATAAGACAGTGTGTTAAGTTGAAACTTAATGTGATAATATAATGTTTAGAGTCTTAATTTTTAGTCAATTTTAAATTTGATTTTATTTGTTTGAATTTATTTGTAGTCTTTATATATTTCTAATTTTTATTTATTTTTAATTACAGTTTATATTCAATAGCCACGGAGATGTAGGTTACAGCGTAGGGCATATAATCAGCAATATCCAGATAAATAAATATGGGGCCAGATGGGTACCTAAAACAAGAAGGGGACCACTCTTTAAATTACATGATTTTCTAACTGCTTTGATGGACATCTGAAACTAATATAGAATAATATTGAATGTTTGGAGCTTTTAAGCAAATAGCTAAGAACTTAAATTTAAAATTTCATGTTTGTAATGCAAAAATAGGTACTCAAACAATTTAATTCTATAATGATAGTGAATTCAGCAAAAAATTGAAATTAGCAGTTTGTACATATTAAATATATATATATATATATATATATATATATATATATTTTCCTTTTCAGTGACTGAAACATTTCAGGCTGTCATCTATTTTTTATAATTTACCATATTATTTCTAACACATACTATGTCACAGTAATCTTCAGAAAGCAGTCAAGTTGATCCTGACAAGTAAACAATTGAGACATGACTCTATCCATTATTGGAAGAATTTTATAGTACCTATGCTTACAATAAGCTCAAATAGAAAAAAAGAATATTTTCTCTCCTCACCCTCCCTAGAATTTTCAGAGTGGGTCAGGCTGCCCTAGATAAACTAACCTCTGTTCAATAGTCTACATTTTCACACAGTCTTAGTTATAGAATAGATTACATTTTTAGAGAAGGTGACCAGTTATCTCTGGAATCACTTCTGGGGGTCCAAGAAGAGAAGAAATGTATTTAGTGACCTATGGGAGAGTGGTCTTTTTAGGGTGCACTTTATTGAAATGTGAAATAGGCAAAAAGAAGCTTTAGGGTACTTAATTACTCCCTTCAGTGTTCTTTCTCCTTCTAGGACAATTTTCAGCTATTTTTCCATCTTTAATTCATCCCTTCCTTGAAAACAAACTCTGCAAAGGCTGTAATGCTATCCATTCACTTTCATATAAATTGAAGTCAATATTATACCTTTTTTTTTTCAAAAGTACTTGCCCTTCAAACCTCATTTTTGATAAAGAAATAGGTAATTCCATTGTATCAGTGAAATTTTAGGCACTTGTATACAGAAATTGCCATATTGGAATTATACAAATGGTTACATGTACTACAGAACTATAATATAGTTTGGACCCATTTTATATATTCAGAATACTAGAAATAATATAAAATTTTGAAAAATGATATTTTACATCCAAAATACTACACTTGTTTTCTTTTTTATATTTTTGTTATCAAATAGCATTCAAATAAGTTACATGTGTTAGGATTCTCCAATGAAAGAGACCTGCTGAAAGATCTATATTATATTATTAGATTATATATATTAAATCTTAAAAGAATATAACTGCATTTCTCTGGAATTTATATAGTCATGCTGCTTGAGATGGCAAACTAGCAACATTATAAGTTATTATATGTTAAATATGGCAATCCTATCTAATAAAAGAGAAACATGCAAATTGACTGTACCTTCGCTATGCTACCAGCCAATAGGAGCAATATGCAAATTAACCACCAACCAAGATGGCAGGTGGGCCCCATCTGCCCCAAGCTGGCCATGGCAGTCCTGGGGAGGTGGGGATCCCTGATCCCAGCCCCAGACCCAGCAGGGGATCCAGTCCCCACCACCTGAAGCCTACCTGGCCATGGTAGCACTGGGGGCCATGATCACAGCCACAAGTCTGGCCATGGTGGCTCTGGGGGCTGCAATGGCAGACACAAAACTGGCCCCAAGCCTGGCCATGTTGGCATTGGGGACCATGATCGCAGCCACAAACCTGGCCCCAAGCCTGGCCATGGTGGCATTGGGGGCCACGATCACAGTCACAAACCCAGCCCCAAGTCTAGCCATGGTGGCCCTGGGACCTGTGGGGGTTGCAATCGCAGTCACAAAACCAGCAGACAGGTTGGCCCCCAGCAGCCCCAAGTCCTGCCATGGTAAACCTGGGGCTGGGGTGGGGGGTGGGGTGGATTGGAGACACAAACCTGCAGGCCTGGCACCCAGCAGCCCCAAGGCCTGAGGTGGAGGTGCTTGGATTGCTGAAGGGAATGGGTTGGGCCAGTGAAGACACAAACCCACAAGAAACCTGTGGATAAACTATCATAACTTTATCTCCCTTTCCAAAAGATGAGAAAACTGCCCCTGGGTTATTTAGTGCTGTGGCCAACACCTTTCTACAAATATAGGGTAATATAATCATTCCCAGGAACGTCTGGACAGAATACCCTCTCTGGAGAATAATGTTACTGTTGCAAATAATCTAAGAGAGGAAACAAGCTTTTGTTGGGTTTATTCTGAAGGTCAGAGAACATGCCACCCCAACATATGCTTTGTTGTTATATTGATGATCTTGAACTGTAGATGCTTGAAAAACAGCAAATGCACACGAAGCATTTCACTAAGGTCTCCTGATCTCCCTAAAATCAGACCCCCCTAAAGGAGCTTAAATGTCATAGGTCCCCATGATGGGAGAAGTGTTATCAGGCAGAGAAGACTGAGTGCTATCACAAGATAGGAGAGTAGAAGTTGACATTACACCCAAACTTTATTACAAACTATTTCCCCCCACCCCCATTCATCTTTCCTAAATATCATTTACTCTCCTCTAATAGGCCTATATCTCCCATCCCCTTTCCCTAGGAAGAATGTATTTAAATCTGCATTCTAAGCCACCTTGGGGAGTTACTCATTTTCCCCTGGGATCTCCCACATATACACAAGGTACACATGTAAATGAACTTTTGTTTTTCTTTTGGTAATCTGTCTTTCATTACCAGGGCTTCCAATAAGAACTCAGAAAGGTAGAGGAAAACTATTTTTCCGCCTTCATAATTCTATCTTGGGAAATCAAATCCCCAGCTGAACAATGAGGTTGGCTCAAGTACCAAGAAGTGCTGCCTGATGGGAGGGAAGCTTCTAGGGAGAAGTCAATGATATTGGCATCAAAGTGGGACGGAGGGCACATACATGGTTGATGGATGGAGTTTAAAGTGGTTCAACGTTTTTGGAAGAGGTTTTGACAAATTCGATAGAAATGTTCAAGGTATATCCAAGAGTCTTCTTCTAGGAATCACATCTACTGTGATAGAGCACAAGTGCATAAGCCCTGGTCAGAACCCAGGATGCTACTGTGGGCTCCCCTTCCACAACAGGAAAACCTGGGAACAACCTGCATTTTTAGGACAAGGTGGCATCCTATCTTATAAATGAGAAACATGCAAATTACACTGAACATCTTCTGGATGACCTTCAGGATGTCCTTCCGGACATTCTTCTCAACAAAGCCATGTTGGGGGGGCCAAGGCAGAGGAGATTAGAGGCAATTAGGCAGGCAGGGGAGAGCAGTTAAGGGGACCAGGCTGGCAGGCAGGTAAGTGGTTAGGAGCCAAAGGTTCCAGATTGGAGAGAGTGCAGGCCAAGCTGAGGTGACCCCTTTCCCATGCATGAATTTCATGCACTGGGCCTCTGGTATAATATATAATAACATATAATAATAATACTGTAAATTTATTATTAGGAATTTTTTCACACAATTAAGGAGACCAGATCTGACCTGAGAACCAGATGTGTTGATGGTATAAGTTCCAGTCTAAAGGCAGGAGAAGACCAATATCCTAGCTCAAAGACAGGCAAAAAGAAATAATTTGTCTTTACTCAGCCTTTCTATTCTATCCAGGCCTTTAAAGGATTGAATGAGGCTCATATACATCAGGAGGAGCAATCTGCTTTACTCATTCACCAATTCAAATATTAAATTCATCCAGAAATACACCAAAAATAATGTTTAACCAAATATCTCGATACTCCATATCAAAGTTTATATATAAAATTTACCATTACATTAGTGATGATAATTTAAACAATTCATTTGCACCAAATTTGAGGTGAGGAAGCCTTCTTGAGTTATATGTAATTCCACAGAACACAATGTATATTAGTAAATTTTCACATTTCTGAATTTTTGAGGAGGGGCAGGAAAGGAGAAGATATTTTCCTATAAATTACTTTTTAAATTGATTTTTTATATTTCTGTAAATCAATAAATTATTGTTTTATGCATGAGATGTTTATACATTGTGTTGGTTAAATTACATTTAAAATTATTTTACACAAACCCACTTGTTGAAAGCATCCTAGTAATTATAATAATAACCAAAATAAATGATTTTTTCTACCTTCATGCATTTGGGAAAAAGGAAATGATAAAATGATTTTATGTTTTGAGAGCTCTTAAAATCTCTAGTGGAGAAGGTCAATAGTGGGAATGCCAATTCTAGATAAATCAAAACATTAAAAATACTGGCTATGTCAGAAAGACATTATTTTATACTTTGTCTACTTTTATTAATAAAGCTGTTATTGGGTCAATCCCAACAACAAAATATCTGGACACAGGAGACATAATTATCATTCCTAGTTTTTAAAAAAAGAAAAAAAGTACAGAAATGGCAGAGATAATCAACACCTCAGTTTCAGAGACCAACATCATGAAAATATACCATGAAAATACAGATGGATGGAAGCATGATAGATAGATAGATAGACAGATAGATAGATAGATAGATGGATGTTTGTGCATAATATATATTTTTAATCATGTGTATTTCAGTCTTAAGTAAGTGTATAGGTAAAATACTGAATGGCTTCAAAATTTATTCAACTCTCAGGAATATCTTAATAAAACATGATTCAGGGTTATCTTGTATTGATCTGAAATGAAAGTTTATAAAAATAAATGTCTCCTGGACACGTAACTTAGTTGGTTAGAGTGTCATATCAATACACCAAGGCTACAGATTCAATCCCTGGTCAGGGTACATGCAAGAAGCAACCAATCCTATCTAATAAAAGAATAATATGCAAATTGACTGTCACTCCAAGACACAAGATGGCCGCCCCCATGTGGTCAAAGATGGCTGCCCCCATGTGGACATAAGATGGCCACCACAAGATGGCCGGCAGGGGAGGGCAGTTTGCAGGCAGTTAGGGGGCACCAGGATTGCAAGGGAGGACAGTTGTGGGCGGGAGGAGACCCAGGCCTGCAGTGGAGGACAGTGGGGGGGGGGAATCCAGTTGGGGGGGAACAACCCTTCAGGGGAGGGCCATTTTGGGTGACCAGGCTGGCAGAGGGGCAATCGGGCTGGCTGGGGAGCAGTTAGGCATTAATCAGGCTGCAGGGGAGTTATTAGGGGGTGATCAAGTTGGCAGGTAGAAGTGGTTAGGGGGAATCAGGCAGAGGCAGGCGAGCAGTTGGGGGTCAGCAGTCCTGGGTTGTGAGAGGGATGTCCGACTGCCTGTTTAGGCCCAATCCTACTGGGTGGTCAAACATCCCTTAAGAGGTCCCTGATTGGAGAGGGTGCAGGCTGGGCTGAGGGACACCCCCACAACATGCACCCTTGCTCGAATTTCATTCACTAGGCCTCTAGTGAATACAATAAGTAAGTAGAACAATAAATTGATATTGCTCTCTCTCACCTCTCTCACTCCTCTTTTCTCTTAGTCTGAATCATCCAGATTAGATACGATATGTCAATTTTAATGAACTTCTTTACAATGTGGTTAAAAGTAAACTTTTTTTACACTGAATCATTTTCACTATATTCAGCACCAAATATAACTTGTAATGTTTTCAGAAAGAGTCACCTGACTTGCCCATGATGCTATGCAGACAGAGCCAATTGCTCATTAGATAACATGCCTACTACCTTGTTGTAAACTATTACTGCTAATGAGCAAACAAGGAAAATGAAGTAAATAGGAAAAACGAATAAGCTATATTTTTATTTCTACTTGCCCTTTTGATTTTCTATATTAATTTTCTTTAAAAGAAAACAGATGGAAAGCTTTGATGACACAAGATGGTAAAGAGCATTTACAAAACAAGATCTGTGGGGGTAAGTTAAGAGATCTGTGTGTGCTCCGTCTAGGGAACATAGAAAGACAGAATGGAAACATCAAAACTGTCAGCAAGTATATAAAAGGATATCAGAGCAACATGTGGTTGCCATTGAGCAGAAACAGCAGGAATTGAGTTAAAGGTCAGCAGGATAAATTCTGGAGAATAGCAGGCCTCACTCCCACCCCAATCTCAACAAATCTTAAATCAATGCTGTCTTTTAAAGAAATGAAAATAAATGAGCCATTGTTTACATTCAGTAAATTCTAAAATAGTTCAAGTCCAATCATGACTTCCAAATGAAAGTAAATTGCTCAGTGTAAGAATCTGTTCTTAAGGCCTGGCATCCATCTCTAAGTGACACTCACTAGTCAGTTGAAACTTAGGCTTAAAGGATATCTGGATGTGTCAGGGTTGAGGAACCAGGACTTTCTCAAATCTATCATCACACTGTCTACTATGGAAGCCCCAAGAACATACCTTTCTGTACAGAGGCCTCTGGAAAGGACAGAGGGCCTTGACCTTGTAGTCGAGAGAACTAAATTTTGGTTCCAATATGCTGTAACTCGCAGAGGTACCTTCCAGCTCTATTGTCCAGAGAAGGTGGTAGCTGTTGGAAGAAGCTTCTGTTCTCTGTCTAAATTTATTCTCCTCTTTTTAGAGAAGTTGTGAGCTATCGCTTAAATACAAACCAGGTGTTTCTAATACTTTGAACTCTATAAATTGCCCCCTTTCAATATTATATTTTAGTAAATTCTCAAAACTTTTTGAAGTAGACATCATTATCCCCATTTTATAGACTCGGAGAATTTCATAATAGGACATTATCAGTAAGAGCTAATCCCAGGAGGATCGTAGAGTAGCTGTGCTAAACATGAGGGCATAGAAATTGAGAGGAAGTAAAAAAATATTTATAAAAAAGGTGGAGTTGACCAAGTTGTTAAAATAATGTGTTTACATTATCTCAATTTAATCTAATTTTGTATTCTTACAACCATATCCTCTACTTTATAATCATTTCAAACCCCAGCCTATTCATATGGAAAGTCTAGTGCATTCTCCAACAAATTCTCTAATTTCTTCACTTTCAGATTTGTTTGCATGATCCTGATGGATTTTCAATTTTTCATTATGTATCTTATTGCTGTTTATTTATTGAGTTACTCTTGCATTCCAGTTTTCACTTTTTGATTCCATGTCTTCCTCCCCACAAACTGCCATTCATGAGGGATACAGAGTTTGCTATAGATTTTTTACACAGAAGAAATTAAGTAGCTAATGGAGTTAAGCATTTATTGAAACACTATGTAGCAGATGATTTTAAATAGAACATTATACTCTTCGGTTACACAATACACAAACTCCGTTGGCAATTTCTACCAACCTAACATAGTGAATGGCCTGTCACTTTCTCCTACTGTTTCTTACAAACTCATGTGTTTGAAAGTTTCCTATCTCTGCCAAAATTTGAAACAGAAGTCTCAAATAAGAACATTCATTCTCTAAAAGGAATCCTGGTATCAACCAGGGGAACTATTTTAACTAATCTTATTTTACAGATGAAGAATTTCACAATAGGAGTAATTAATATGTTTGAGTTTTTTCACTTACAAAGTATTACAGTCAACATTACAAGTCTTTACAGGATTCTTTATTGCTAAGAAAAACATACTAGTATACTACCTTATGCATGGCTTATCCTAAACAGACCAGATTCATTTAAGAACCATGTTATTCATGTCTTCTCTATGGAGTACACTATGCATATTAAAATCTTTTAATCTTTCTGTATCACTAATTTCACAAGGCTGACATGAGGATCTCCACTTAGTGCACATATACTCATAACCCCTTCTGATTTGCTCGGAAAATTCTTTTTTTAAAAATATATTTTATTGATTTTTTACAGAGCGGAAGGGAGAGAGATAGAAAGTCAGAAACATCCATGAGAGAGAGACATCGATCAGCTGCATCTTGCACGCCCCCTACGTGCCCGCAGCCACCGTACATGCCCTTGTCGGAATCGAACCCGGGACCCTTCAGTCCGCAGTCCAATGCTCTATCCACTGAGCCAAACCGGTCTGGGCTGCTCGGAAAATTCTTTGGGCTAACTTGAGCCTCACTAAAACTATGTGAATTTATAGGAAAGACAGTGGTTTGATTTCTTAAAAATAATCTTAACCCAATGACTAGACATGAACTTCAAGACCATAACCTTTCCAAGGGCTTTTCTAACTCTTCAGGAGATCCTTCCCATCATTTTTCTAGGTTGGTGAATAATCTTTGAGTTCAGAATGAAGCAAAGGACTTTGGAACATAGCAGCCAAGGTCCCAGGATTTTTACAAAGTCCCTGGAGCATCATGTCCTTGCCTATGTCCACACTTGCTTTGTCTTCCTATTCTTGAAACATATTCGTGCAATGCAAGGGAGAAAGTAGACATCAGGTTAAGGTACCTCAGTAACTACCACTATAGCATCTTGTCTTTTACTTCCCCTTTAACCTTCTGGAACAGTAAGTAAAAGGTCTTTAAGAATCTTTTTTTCATGACTTAAATAATAACTCCAATTAGATTATCCAGTAAGTAACATGTGCCAAATATCCCCTTAAAAAGCAAAAGCAGCCCTAGCTGGTTTTGCTCAGTGAGTAGAGCATCGGCGTGTGGACTGAAGGGTCCTAGGTTTGATTTCATTCAACGGCACATGCCTGAGTTGTGGGATCAATCTCCAGTGTAGGGCATGCATGAGGCAGCTGATCAATGATTCTCTCTCATCATTGATGTTTCTATCTTTCTCTTCCTCTCTTAAATTAATAAAAAATATAAAATAAAAAAGTAAAAAGCAAAAGCAGTGTCAGGGCTCAGTAGATAAAATATTATTATTAGAAATGAGAATGTACTAGGCAGGCTTTAAATTATTTTCCTTTAGTGATTTAAAAATTATAATTAAAATTATTCATTAGCTTACCAATGGAAAATAAAGTCTATTTTAAGACAGTTACTAGGTGTCCTTTACATCATTATACAATGTAGAGGACCTTGAAATGTGTTGTGCACAGTCACTAAAATTATTATTCTATTATTTTAATAACACATCTAGAGTTTTTACAGGATAATGACACTCTGTAGGATGATTATGAACAGGAATAACAATCCTGAGAAAGGGCACTGATAATAAAGATCACTGAGTCTAATTTCCTTACCTAGGGCTCCTTCTGCTTAAAAAGGACTTCATAAATTATGTGAATAGAATTAGGTTGTTGTTTCTCTTGTCCTGCACTTTTCCTTTTTACAGAAATGACAGCCTCTACCCTTCTCCTTGGTGACATGTTGCTGCCCACTGGGCAGAAAAGCTATAACTATCCGAAAAGAACGTGTGCTCACATGAAGAATTTTACCCAGAATTCTAGACCAGGGAAGGACACCCATGAGGAGATACTCTACAGTATGCACACACCCCTTCCGTATTCTTAAAAATAAAAGATAAATAAAAGGACCTCGTGAGAGGACTTTAGTGTCAACTAGTATGCATTATTCATGTTCTATTTCAAAAATTTTGATTTTAAAATAGAATCCTGAAATAAGCTGCACATAGTCACAAAAGACACTCTTTGAATATTTTAATAACATCTCTAGAGTCTTTCTACGCAACAATCTCTGTAGAATGATTAGAAACTGGAATATACATTTTAAAGCCACTACCTGCAAGACACCTTTGACTGTGTTCTATTGTAGACCCACTGAGTTAAAGTCAGTGAGAAACCTTAGAATAGGTTCATGCAGACTAGAAATTATATATATACTAGAGACCTGGTGCATAACATTTGTGCACTTGTGTGTGTGTGTGTGGGGGGGGGTCCCTCAGCTTGGCCTTTGCCCTCTTGCAGTCCAGGACCCCTAGGGGATGTTTCCCTGCTGCCCCTAGGGGAATCAGGGCTAAGCTGGCAGTCAGACATCCCTCACGCAGTCCGGGGCTCTCACAGTCTGGGACCCCTTGCTCTTTACCACCCACCTGTAGCAGAGGCAAGATATGGCTCCCGCCACTGTCACTGCACTGACCAGCTGAGAGCCTGGCTTCTGGCCGAGTGGCGCTCTCTCTGTGGGACTGCACTGACCACTAGATGGCAGCTCCATATTGAGCATCTACCTCCTGGTGGTCAGTATGCATCATAGTTATTGGTAGTTCTGCTGTTTGGTCAATTTGCATATTAGGGTTTTATTATATAGGATTAGAGGCCCAGTGCATGAAATTCATGCAAGGGTGGGTGTCCCTCATTCCAGCCTGTACCCTCTCCAATCTGAGATAACTCTCAAAATTCAGGACTGCTGGCTCCCAACTGCTCACTTACCTGCCTTTCTGATTGCCCCTAACTGCTTCTGCCTGCCAGCATGATCACCCCCTAATCACTCCCCTGCCAGCCTGATTTATGTCTAACTGCTCCCTTGCCAGCCTGTTTGCCCCCAACTTCCCTCCTCTACAGGCCTGGTCACCCCTAATTGCCCTCCCCTGCAGGATTGATTGCCCCCAACTGCTCTCCCCTGAAGGCTTGGGTCTCCCCCCAATTGTCCTTCCTTACAGCCCCAATTACCCCCAACTTTCCTCCTCTGGAGGCTTGTCACTCCAAACTACCCACTCCTGCAGACTTGATAGCCCCCAACTACCCTCCCTTGCAGGCCTGGTTCCTCCCAACTGCCCTCCCATACTGGCCATCTTGTGGTGGCCATCTTGTGTCCACATGGGGACAGGTCTTGACCACATGGGGGCAGCCATCTTATGTGTTGGAGTGATGGTCAATCTGCATATTACTCTTTTAATAGATAGGATAGAGGCCTGGTGCATGGGAGAGGGCAGCTAGTTTGCCCTGAAGGGTATTCCAGATCAGGGTGGGGGTTTCTTAGGGGTGTGGGGCAGCCTGGGCAAGGAACCTATGATGGTTTGCAGGTTGGCCATGTCCCCCAAGCAGAGGCCCTGGTATCTGGGATTTATTTATCTTCTACAATTAAAACTTTGTAGC
Organism: Antrozous pallidus; assembly: GCA_027563665.1. Classification (NCBI taxonomy): domain Eukaryota; kingdom Metazoa; phylum Chordata; class Mammalia; order Chiroptera; family Vespertilionidae; genus Antrozous; species Antrozous pallidus. Next base: position 78,095,281 of record CM050508.1, read on the forward strand.
CTGGAGCAGAGTCAAGCCCTCTGCTCGCTCTGTGGGGGCAGCCATTTCTGTTGGAATTTATTTACCTTGTATAATTGAAACTTTGTAGCCTGGAGTGAAGGCCTAGGGTGGCCAGGGCTACAGAAATTTAGCTTCCTCCATCACTGGAGGCAATCCTAGCCTCTGCTCTCTCCAGATCTGTGGCTGTTGCCATTTCTGTTTGGATTTATGTATCTTCTATAGTTGAAACTTTGTAGCATAGAATGGAAGCCTAGGCCAGCAAGGGCAGGAGGAAAGCTTGGCTTCCTCCATCGCCAGGGAAACCCAAGCCTCCCTCCTGCTCTCAAGTGGCCGCAGCTATCTTGGTTGGGTTTTATTTGCATATTTATTTCTAATTAGTTTGTGGGCATGGCTTGTGGGTGTAGCAGAGGTATGGTCAATTTGTATATTACTCTTTTATTAGATACGATATATATATATACTAGTGGCCTGGTGTATGAAATTCATGCATAGTGGTGCGGAGGGAGGGTGGTGTCCCTCAGCCTGGCCTGCAAAGAAGCCAGCATCCTTCAACCTGGCCTCTAGCTAGAGGTTCCTCTCCTCCTTCCACACAGCCTCTGGAGAGATGCTTGTCCTGGGGCCTCCTCAGGGCCCCAGCACACAATGCCCTGTCGGTGCTCGGGGGTTTGGGCTTTCAGGTCTGGCTTCCCCGCCTGGCATGGTTCCCATTTGCTGCCATGGGAGCAGTGCCTCAGGAGTCGCCCCTTTGGACCATACTACTTGGGAGTGTGTGTGTGCAGGGGGGAAGGGGGAACACAGCTTCGGCAGCAGTGATTTGATGCTTGTAGTGTGCCATGGGAAGTACCCCTGGCCAGCCCTTGGCCTCTCTCCATGCCCACGTGGCTGAGCCTGCTGGCCGGAGGCGGGGTGCAGTCACTTAACTCCGGCCCCTTTGTCTCTCTTCCTGCGAGCTGCATTCGGCCCTGCCCCCTGCTCCTGATTGGCTGGTAGTGTAGTCAAGGTACAGCCAAATTTGCATGTTTCTCTTTTATTATATAGGATATCTTAAGGTGAAAAGGTGTAAAGTAAGGTCTTTCTACCCAAAAAGTTATAATCTCCCTGGCTTAGTTCAGAATATAAATGAAAAGCTCTCATACCTAAAATGTTTATCTGTTACAACTGGGACATCAATGAACTCCTAAACTAGTTTTTAAACCAATGTGGTCAGCTCCTCCCCACCTTGCATCTTTTTATTCATTTTTGAATTTTTTGTATTTTGTAAAGAATAGGACTAGTTTTACATTCAGATTCATCTCATTAAGTACTAAATAGCAAATGCACACTATTTTAGAAACTTAATTAGCAGACTTTCACCTCTCACAAGCCTACCCATAATGTAAAAGTTACAAATATCAAAACAAAAGCATCAGTATTGTGAGTAAAATCTACCACTAATGATAAAAAAAAAATACATGAAGTCATCCATGGGTTAAATAACATTTAACTGAAGATGTAAAATCCTTCACTTTTTCTAACACAAATGCTAGAAATAGGGATCCTGCCAAGTAACCTGTTGGAAATTATCAATTATGAAAATGTACTGCTGAGCTGACAGCCTTAAAGAAAAGGGATTAATTACTCTGGTGAACTTTATATGATCTTCTCTCTCCAAGAAAGGGAAAACTGTGTACTCCCTCCAGCAAATGTAATCACAGCCCGATGGCCTTAGTCTCATGGCAAGAAAAATTAGTTCCCAGAATTAATTTAGCTGTGTACTGCATACAATTCATTGAGTACATAGTTCAAATGATGTTATTCAGAAAAACCTTACTTGGAAAAGTTGTCCAGATATAACTATATCCGTACAAACAATAATCATTCAGGATCTTCAGCTTCTATAATGAAGGAAAATAGTGAACATATCCAGAAACACCTCCATACAAGTCTTGCTTCTCAGCAGTGCACTGCTTGGTACACCTGGAGTGTGATGATGTGTGTGCATTCTACTGCAATAAACAGAGTAGAGTGTTTATGCCAAAGGCCGGCCTGAACCCTAAGTTCAACACACTGAGGACTGTGGGGTTATCTTATGCATCCCTGGTTGTAAGGCCCTGCAATATGGCACTTATCTGAGATGATATATTTAGTCCTAACGAATAAATGGGTTTACAGATGAAGAAATGTCTGTTTTGTTGGCCTCTCTCTATAATCATTTGTTTCTAATTAACAAAGCATTCAATAAAGATAATCACTTTCCTGTTCTTAAAGAAATAACCCACTGTACTAGTATAATACACACTTCTTCTATGATGAGACTTCTTGCTGGCACAGATTCTCTTATCCTATATAATAGAAGCTTAATATGCTAAATGTCCAGTTGTCCAGCCGTCTATTCAACCAATCAAAGCATAATATGCTAATGATATGTTAAGGCCACTCTACTGCTCACTATTACATGCACTGACCACCAGGGGGAAGTCACTCTGACCAGTAGGTTAGCTTGCTGCTGGGGTCCAGCTGATCAGAACTGAGTGATACGGGCTGCACACAACCTGGAGCCCTCCTATGCCTCCTTATTCTAGCCGGCCGCACCCTTGATCAGCCCACACACCCCAATTGGGAAAAACAGCTGGCCAGTCACCTGTGGCCCCTATCAGCACCTGGCCCCACCCCTGATGGGCCCCCATCAAGGACAGGGTGGCCAGACCCCACCCATTTATTAATTCATGCACCAAACCTCTAGTCCTTTCTAATAAAAGAGTAATATGCAAATTGATCATCACATCAAGACACAAGATGGCCGCTCCCATGTCATCAAAGATGGCAGCCCCCATGTGGACACAAGATAGATGCCAAAGATGGTCTGTGGGGGAGAGAAGTTGTAGGAAGTTAGGGCTGATCAGGCCAGCAGAGGAGGGCAGTTGGGGGAGACCAGACTAGAAAGGAAGAGCAATTGGAGGGGACCAGGCCTGCAGGGGAGAGCAGTTGGGAGACCAGGCCTGCAGAGCAGGGAAGTTGTGGAGGACCCAGGCCTTTAGGAGAGGGAAGTTGTGGGTGATCAGGCCACCAGGAAGGGCAGTTGGGAGAGAACAGACCTGCAGGGGAGGGCAGTTGGCAGCGGGTGGCCGGGGGACTGGGCCTGCAGGTGAGGGCAATTGGGGATACCAGACTAGCAAGGGAGGACAGTTGGGGGGTACCAGCCCTGCAGGGGAGAGTAGTTGGGGGGACCAGACCTGTAGGGGAGGACAGCTGGGATGGACCCAGACCTGCAAGGGAGGGTAGTTGGGAGGGATCAGGCCAGGCCTGCAAGGGAGGGCAATTGGGGGCTAGCAGTCCTGGATTGTGAGAGAGATGTCCAATATCTCTCAAGGGGTCCCAGATTGGAAAGGGTGCAGGCTGGACAGAGGGACACTCCTTCCCATGCACAAATTTCATGCACCTGGCCTCTAGTTTATATAATAAAAGCCTAAGTGACCATTACAGCAGAATGACCAGAATGACTGGTCACTGTGATACACACTGACCACCAAGGGGCAGATACTCAACACAGGAGCTGCTCCCTGGTGATCAATGTGCTCCTATAGGGAGCCAGGCTCAGCCAGAAGCCAGAAGCCAGAAGCCAGGCTTACAGCCTGTGAGTACAGTGGTGGTGGAAGGAGTCTGTCCCAACTCTGTGGCAGTGCTAAGGAGCAGTGAGCCAAGTGATAAGGAACAGTGAGCAGGCAGGCATTAAGGAATGAGGGGTACCAGACATCCCCCTAGGGGTCCCAGAATGCAAGAGGGCAGGCTGAGGGAACCTCCCCCCTGTGCATAAATTTTGTGCACTGGGCCTCTAGTATCTTATATTTATAAATCATCAGAATTTTACAAATTAATCCTCTATAAATTTTACTACAATAAATAATAAACAATTATATTAATGCATTATAGTATAGCTATATTTTCTGCATTGATGTGCACTGTGGACCAATACTTTTTTCCAACACACATGCCCTTGTTTCAACTTTTTTCTACATCAGATTCTTGTTACACCAAAGCCACATCACTTCAGCTCCTTTTGTCCTATCTGCTGTTTCTCTTCTCTTCTAATTTTTTCTTGTTCATTTTTATTTGTCTTCAATTATCTACTTTCCTATTTTCAGTAATTGTTTATTAGATAGATAGTGCATGGATGATAGATGATAGATAGATAGATAGATAGATAGATAGATAGATAGATAGATAGAAAATCAAAGAGATGGATAGATACAGATAGATAGAAATAGAGATAGATAATATAGATATTCTCCAGGCCCCATGAATATCCTTTTTATCTGGTAGATTTCTCCCCAAAATCTCTAATAACATTAGTGGTAAAATAAGAAATACAACCACAGTTAATATTTGTAAATGTTTACTATATGCCAGGTGCCAATCTCATGTTTTTCATGAATTAGCTCATATGAGTCCTTCTAATAAACCTATAAGGGAGATAATATTATTTCATGACATATACTAGGCAAATGTAACACAGCAAGCCTATATAACTCACAAAAGATTATGCAATTAGTGGCAGAGTCAGGTTTTAAAAATGCAGAAATCTGCTACTATGATTAAACAAGAATTTTATTTTATGTAAGTTAGGCTATTGAGTGGTGAAATGTACCTCCCCACCTAATGCCCTCCTGGTAAAGGAGTGCTTAGAACAGTGACCTGTGGTTCAGGATCCCGCTAACCAGGCACGAACTGTATCCGAGTGGGCTGCTGCAGCTCCTCACCTTGGTATACACTTCAGGCAGGAACCAGGAGCACTGGGGAGAGCCCCTTCTCCTCTGTACTGAGTCTGTGGTCTCATGAGTGCCCTTCACGTTGTTTGTGTGCTAAATCCACAGGAACTAAAAATGAACTGAACCAAGTTAACTCATCATTCTAAACATTTCTCAAAATTCAAACAGGTTTGTGGTCTGGCCTAACTTAATCTGTGTTTTTTTTTAAAAAAAACAAACAAACAACAAAAAAAAAACACCATGATTTGGTTAAAAGAAGACTATTTGAACCTCACTGCAAGTATCCTGTCTAAGATGCAAAGTCTTATTAAAGTCAAAAAGCAGATATCCTCTCCTAGAGTTTCAATTACTCTTGCTGTGTTACTGTCATCATTTTCTGCCCTTTCTTTTTGAGTTTGTGAGTGGCAGCTCACTGGTGCTGCTAGGTGAGGAATGGTTCACCATATCTTGTTCGTTTCTCTTAACCTGGCTCACACCCTTGTAAAGAGCCTCCTTCATTAATGTCTTCTCAAATTTTCCATGTAAGTTCAACTTTCCTGCTAAAAACCTTATCTGATAAACATGGCATTCGATTTCCTCCTAATCTGGCTCCATTCTAGCATTCCAGGTTTTTAACAAGTGCTCTATTCAACATTAATCTATTGTGCTTGCATTTCTTTAACCCAGTGTTCAGCAAACCACAGTTTGCAAGCCACATGTGGCTCTTTGGCGCCCTGAGTGTGGCTCTTTCACAAAATATCATGGCCTGGACAAATCCATTTTGAAGAAGTGGCATTAGAAGAAGTGAAAGTTTAAAAAATTTGCCTCTCAAAAGAAATTTAAATTGTGTACTGTTGATATTTGACTCTGTTGACGAGTTTGCCGACCAGTGTCTTAACCAGACTATGCTTTTTTAAGTCACCCTATCTATCTGTTTATTGTTTTTTGTTATGGTCAAAATCTCTTTTCTTCCTTGTACACCAGGATAATCACAACCCACCATTTAGGACCCTATTTGATGTGCCTTTCTGTCAAGCCTTCCCTAGATTACACAGCTAGCCCATAACAGCCTGCAAATACCCTTAGTACACTGCAGTTTGCATTGGCCCACTCACTCAATTATTCACTCATTATTCATTTATATTCATTCAATATATAGTAAATAGATGTTTTCTATGGATTCCAGGCACTTTTCTGGGATTGAGGTTGTAATAGTGAACGAAACAGATAACAATTCCTTAGACATTTGGGTCAAGGTTGGTGGGGTGTGGTAAGATAGAGAAGAAAAAAATGTATGGGAAGAATCTTCTAGCAAAAAGATTAATTAGTGCAAGTCCAGAGGCAAAAGTGTGCCTTGAGTGTTTCAAGAACACCAAAGTAGGTAGTATAACCTACAATAAACAGAAGAAAGAGTAGAGCATGGGCAATAAGAAATGAGAAGATCTTCAGACCAGGTAGGCTGTCACTGGAGAATCTGAGCAGAAGTGTCACATGATCTACTTTAGGTTTAAAACAGTATCACCAGGCTACTCTGTCAAAAATGTACCTGAAATAATGGCATGCGAGGAAGGAAACAGGAATTCCATTAAGGAATACCATAACATTGCAGCTTTGTTGTGTCTTTCTCCTGATTGATCTCTGAAATTCCTAAATAAAAGGTGAAGATAGCCTGTTACATCTATTTAAAAAATTATATGTACAAAAGCCACACACTTTGTAATCAGAATAGTCTCAGTTTTGAATGCCAGATCTAATTACAACTATTTCAACATTTTATCTATTTTTGAAAAGTAACAATTCTGGAGAAACCAAAATGCGGCATAGGTAAACACCAAGGCTGTTGCCTCACACAATTTCAAGAGTACAACTAAAAGACAAAAAGGAAATCATCCAGAACCACAGGAAAGCTGGCTGACTGGAAATTCTACAACTAGAAGGAAACATAAATGCACACAAAGAGCAGTTGCAAAGCCTGAGGTACAGAGACATACTCGCTCCCACAGAGAGGACAGGCTGGAAAGGTCAGGACATCTGAGTGCCTGACAGGCATGCTCTATCAAGACAGAGACAAAAGCTCCAGATGGTGCTGAACCCAGTTTCGACTGCAATGAACCCCGATTCTGGGTGAGACCCAGGGGAGCCAGGCCCTTATGGGGGGAATCTGGATTGTGAGGCGAAATCTCAGAGGAACAGCCAAAGGCAGAGCTCTAGAGGTGTGCATGGTGAGTGCGTGCAGAAGGGCAGATCGTTGACTGTGCTGCTAGCATGATCTGGCAGGAGGAGGACAAGAACTCTGGACTGCGCTGAAACCCAGTTCTGACTGCATGGAATCTCAGTGCCAGGCGAAAATCTGGGAGTCCAGATTCACTGGGGGAAACATTGGACTGTTTGATAGTGGGTAAAACTCGAAAGCGCCTTTCTCTCAGAGGTGTTTGCAGTGATTACCTGTAGACACTAAGACCCAGTGACCTTGTAGGGAGGGGATGACTGGAAGGCAATCAGCTCCACCCTGAAACTCTGCCTCACCTGAAACTCTGCCCCATCCAAGCTGAGCACAGAGGCTTTGGCAAATTTGCAAGTCTTGTCACATAAGGCTGTCTCCCAGTGTAGACACTGTTGATACTCACAGCCAGTTGGCCTGGAGATCAAGTACTCCCAGTGATACTAACAACAATCAAGACTTAACTGCAAGAAGGCTGTACACACAGTCCACAAAGGGATACACCAAGAGTTTCCACCTCAGGTAACAGGGGAGGGCGAGACACCTAGCACACAAAACTACCCTACCAACTCAGGGAAGCAGTGAAAATACAGAGAGAGAGAGAGAGAGAGAGAGAGAGAGAGAGAGAGAGAGAGAGAGAGGGAGGGAGAGAGAGAGAGAGAGAGAGAGGGAGAGAGAGAGAGAGAACAGATTACAAACAAAAGAAATGGAGGAAAACAAATGACTGAATATAGAGTTCAAAATCACGGTTATAATCTTTGTCAAGAGGTTTCTTAAAAAAGCCAATAAATTCAGCAAGGATATGAAAAAGGGCCAACTAGAAATTAAACATACACTGACTGAAATAAAAAATATTTTACAGAGCCCCAACAGCAAACTAGAGGAATGCAAGAATCAAGTAAAAGATTTGAAATACCAAGAGAACAAAAACACTCAACCAGAAAAGCAAAATTAAAAAAAAAAATCAAAAAATTTGAGGATAGTGTAAGAAGCCTCTGGGATTACTTCAAGAATACCAACATCAGAATTACAAGGGTGCCAGAAGAAGAGAGAGTTCAAAATACTGAAAACCTATTTGAAGAAATAATGACTGAACACTTGTCCTACCTAGTGAAAAAAAATAGACTTACAAGTCCAGGAAGCACACAGAACCCCAAACAAAAGGAATCCAAAGGGGACTACATCAAGACACATCATAATTAAAATGCCAGGAGCATTTTAAAGAGAGAATATGAAAAGCAGCAAGAGAAAAACAGTTAGTTACTTACAAGGGAACACCCATACGATTGTCAGCTGATTTCTCAAAAGAAACTATGCAGGCCAGACAGGAGTGACAAGAAATATTCAAAGTGACGAATAGCAAGAACCTACAACCAAGATTACTCTGCCCAGCAAAGCTATCATTTAGAATTGAAGGGCAGATAAAGAGCTTCAAAGATAAGAAAAAGGTAAAGGAGTTCATCACCACCAAACCAGTATTATATGAAATGAGGAAGAAGAAGAAAAAGGAGGAAAAGGTGGCTGCTTCAAACTAGAGCATGGATAGAACTGGAGAGCATTATACTAAGTGAAATAAGCCAGTCAAAGAAAGATAAGTATCACATGATCTCACTCATTTATAGAATATAATGAATAACATAAACTGATGAACAAAAGCAGATCCAGAGACAGAGAAGCATTGACTGTCAAACCTCAGAGGGAAGGTATGAGGGTGAGGCTAAGGGGAAGAGATCAACCAAAGAACTTGTATGCGTGCATATAGACCTGATCAATGGCCATGGACACCAGCGGGGGTGAGGGCATAAATAGTGAGAGGGGGGTTGGAAGGGGTAATGGGAGATGAAGAAGCAAATGTAATACCTTAATCAATAAAGAAATTTTTAAAAAAGACTAACAATTCCTACCAGACAGTGCTAGTTTAGGATTGTTGAAAAATGTATGTAAATATCCTAACACAGAATAAATGCTCAGTTGGCTGTAGCTATTAATATAAAATCCCCCAAGCATGCAGTGAAGCATACAGCATAGAAAAAATTGGTCAATAAATGTTTCTTTAATGTTTTGATATTTATATCAAGCAAAAAAATTTATAAAGACACAATTCCAACTCCATAGAATAAATAAAATTTAGATAAAGAGAAACTGGATAAGCCCACAGTCCTCATATGTGTGATCTGCTCTGATCTCTGCCTGTATTTAATTACTTGCCTGGGACTCCATTTATTTTTTAATGAAATTACTACATAGTAAATTTTATAATCCTCAGCAATCCCATGTCTATATTCCTCCTTTGTCTTTTAAGGATTTCTAGACACACACACACACACACACACACACACACACAGACACAGTTTTCAAATATAGAGTCCAAAATTTCAATAAATGCTTCAATAAATAGTAAAATATATTTACATAAATTAGCTTAGATTTGAATGCCAGCTGATTGCCAATATTTTCTTATTTTTAAAAAAATTGGAATGTATTAGAATTGTAGTAGTTTTCTAAGAGGCTTACTGTTGCCCCACATTGGCCTTGTGCTGCCCATACACCTGCTCCACAACCCTGCCACAGTCCCTCTCTCATGAAGGCCCACCTGGGCAGGCAGCACCTCCACTGCCTCCCACTGCCAGTACTGCATGGCCAAAACCTGCCATTTTCACCACCACCTCCTGGTGGTCAGTACACATCATAGTGAGCTATCAAACTCCCAGACTTCCAGTCAAACTCCAAAAGGGATAATTTGCATATTAGCCTTTATATATATACTGGAAGCCTGGTGCACAAAATTCGTGCAAGGGGTATGGGGGGAATGTCCCTGAGCCCAGCCTGCACACTCTCCAATCTTGGATCGGGCCTAAACGGGCAGTCTGACATCCTTCTCACAATCCAGGACTGCTGGTTCCAGACTGCTCACCTACCTGCCTCCCTGATTGCCCCTAACCCTTTCTGCCTGCCAGCCTGATCACCCCCTAACCACTACCCTGCCAGCCTAATTGATGTGTAACTGCTCCCATGCCAGCCTGTTTGCCCCCAACTTCCCTCCTCTGTTGGCCTGGTCACCCCTAACTGCCATCCCCTGCTGGCTTATTGCCCCCATCTGCCCTTCCTTACAGTCCTGGACACTCCCAACTGCCCTCCCCTACTAGCCATCTTGTGATGGCCTTCTTGTGTCCACGTGAGGGCAGGATCTTTGATCACATGGGGACAGCCATCTTGTGTGTTGGAGTGATGGTCAATCTGCATATTACCCTTTTATTAGATAGGATAGAGGCCTGGTGTATGTGTGGGAGTCAGCTGGTTTGCCCTGAAGGGTGTCCTGGATCAGGGTTGGGGTTTCCTTGGGGCATGGTACAGCCTGGGAGAGAGGCCTGTGGTGGTTTTCAGGCCAGCCATGCCCCCCTAGACACCCAAGTAGAGGCCCTGGTATCTGGGATTTATTTATGTTTTACAATTGAAACTTTGTAGCCTGGATCAGAGCCAAGCCTTCTGCTCGCTCTGTGGTGGCAGCCATTTCTGTTGGGACATTTATCTTTTTATAATTGAAACATTGTAGCCTGGAGTGGAAGCCTATGCTGGCCAGAGCTGCAGAAGCTTGGCTTCCTCCATCGCCCAGGCAACCTTAGCCCCTGCTCTCTCTAGCTCCGTGGCTGCTGCCATTTCTGTTGGGATATATCTTCTATAATTGAAACTTTGTAGCATTGAGTGGAGGCTTAGGCCAGCAACAGCAGGTGGAAAGCTTGGTTTCCTCCATTGCTGGGGAAGCCCAAGCATCTCTCCTGCTCTCAGGGTTCGCAGCCATCTTGGTTGGGGTTTATTTGCTTTTGATTGGCTGGTGGGCGTAGCTTGCAGGCATGGCTTGATCAGAGGTATGGTCGATTTGGATATTACTCTTTTATTAAATATAATAGATTTTTGCAACATTTGCCATTAAAATATAAAATTGGTAACAGCTTAATGTCCATTTGTGGTGAAGTACATAAAACATAGTATGTACAATTTATATAGCCATTAAGGAGCATAAACTAGTTCTACATGTATTAAGAATGTTAAATTTTAAAAACATCATATTTGGTAAGAAAATGAAATTGCAGAATAATGCATACAACTTCCTGTCATTAACAGAGAGTTGTAAAACCATCTTGTAATCTACTAACACTGTAGTATAGAAACACAACTGGGAAGGACACAAATCTACTTGAACATGGTACTTACTGCTAAAGAAGGAGGAAGGGGACAGAATAAAAAGAAAGATTCACATTACTAGTATTCAGTAGCAATTTGTTTCCTATAACAGGTATTCTTTATATTATCCTATGTGCTAACTTTTATATTTGAAACAATTATCATGACTCAACCCATGGATAGTGACTAAAAAAAACACAACTTATAACTGCACACTGACATGAATGAACTATTGAACAAAAATGTTATAAGATTATTCCATCAGACCAGGCAAACCCATGAAATTGATTCTTGATTGAACCCAACCAGTATTTGGGGGTTAATGTGTCAGAATTGGCTTATCTTAGCTTCAAAACTGCTAAGAGAAATGAATATTCTCCTATTAATTATATATATATATGTTAGAGGCCCAGTACATGAAATATATATATATATGTATGTTAGAGGCCCAGTACATGAAATTCGTGCATGGGGGGGTGTCCCTCAGCCCAACCTGTACCATCACCAATCTGGGACCCCTCGAGGGATGCCCGACTGCCCATTTAGGCCCATCCCACTAACAGGCAGTTGGGCATCCCTCTCACAATCCAGGACTGCTGGCTCCCAACTGCTCATCTGCCTGCTTGCCTGATTGCCTCTAACCTCTTCTGCCTACCAGCCTGATCACTCCCTAGCTACTCTCCTGTCAGCCTTATTGATGCCTAACAGCTCCCTTGCCAGCCTTATTGCCCTTAACTGCCCTTCCCTACAGGCTTGGTCTCACCCAAATGCCCTCCCTTGTAAGCCTGGTTGTTCCCAACTGCCTTTCCCTGCAGGCCCGGTTGCCCCTAACTGCCCTCCCGTAACAGTCCAGTCACTCCTAACTGCCCTCCCCTTCTGGTCAGGTCATTTGTAATTGCTCTCTGCTGCTGGCCTGGTTGCCCCCAACTTCCCTAGAGCCCTGATTGCCCCTAACTGCCCTCTTTTGAAGGCCTGGTTAGCTGCAACTGCCCTCCCCTGCAGTTCTGGTTCACCCCAACTGTCTTTCCCTCCAGGCCTGCCCCTCTATACTCCCCTACAGTCCTGATTACCCTTAACTGCCCTCCCCTGCATGCCTAGTCACCCCCAACTGCCCTCCTCTCTTAGCACAGTCAACTACTCTCTCTTGCAGGCTTCATCCCTTCCTACTGGCCTCCCCTACTGTCCATCTTGTGTCCACATGGGGGTGGCCATCTTTGACCACATGGGGGTGGCTATCTTGTGTGTTGGAGTGACAGTCAATTTGCATATTACCTTTTTATTAGATAGGATATATATATGTGTGTATATATATGTATATGTATGTGTATATGTATATGTATATGTATATTTATATGTATATGACCAATTTATTATGACCACCTCATCAGTTCTTTGTTGGCCCACCTTTTTCCTTCAATACTATAGCAATTCTTCTTGGTATTGACTCCATGAGATGTTAAAAGGTGATGCAAGGAATCTGACACCATGCTTGATGAATAGCATTCTCTAGTTCTGTGAGATTTGATGGTTCTTGAACCAGCTGCCTGATGGCTCTTTTAACTTTATCCCACAAATGCTTAATTGGATTGAGATCTGGTGATTGTGGGGCCACCTAAGCATGGTAAAGTCTCCCTCATGTTCTTGAAACCACTCCTGCACAATACAACCACCTTGGCATGGCACATTGTCTTGTTGGAAGAAGTCATCTCCATTGGAATATGCCATCAGCATGATAGGATGAACTTGATCAGCAATGATAGTTATGTATGTCATGCTATTCAGATGTTGTTCCACAAGAATTAAAGGGTCCAAATCATGCCAGGAAAACATGCCCCAACCCATAACACTGCCCCCACCAGCTTGAAGGGTTGTTTTTCTGTATGTGGGTGCATGCTTTCATGCTGTTTCCATAAATTTCTCACTCTTCCATTTGCATAATGCAACTGGAAACTTGATTCATTGGATCACATGAGTTTTTTATACTGCTCAACTGTACAATCCTTGTGTTCCTGTGCAAATTGGAGCCTTTTTGGTAACTGCAGACAGCAAAGGTGTTTGAACAGGCCTTTGGCTTCCATATCCTGTACGATTCAGTGTATGGCTAATTTGCCTACAAACATCGGAGGTCATAACAACCTGGCCACTCAGTATATATCCTATCTAATAAAAGAGTAATATGCAATTTGACTCCACCTCCTCTACAACCACACGCCATGCCCATGAGCCAATCAGAAGCAAATATGCAAATAAACCCCAACCAGGATGGGTGCAGACACTGAGAGCAGGAGGGAGGCTTGGGTTTCTCCAGTGACAGAGGAAGCCAAGCTTTCCGCCTACCCTTGCTGGCCTAGGCCTCTCCTCAATGCTACAAAGTTTCAATTATAGAAGATATATCCCAACAAAATGGCGGCAGCCACAGAGCTGGAGATAGCAGAGGCTAGGGTTGCCCCGGCAATGGAGGAAGCCAAACTTCTATAGCTCTGGCCAGCCTAGGCTTCCACCCTAGGCTACAAAGTTTCAATTATAAAAGGTAAATGTCCTAACAGAAATGGCTGTGTCCACAGAGTGAGCAAGAAGCTTGGCTCTGCTCCAGGCTACAAAGTTTCAATTATAGATCATAAATAAACCCCAGATACCAGGGCCTCCACTTGGGTTTCTCGGGAGCATGATGGCCTGCAAACCACCACAGGCCCCTCACCCAGGCCACCCCAGCCCCAAGGGAACCTCCACCCTGATCCAGGATACCCTTCAGGGCAAACCAGCTGGCCCTCACCCATACACCAGGCCTCTATCCTAATAAAAGAGTAATATGCTTATTCACCATCACTCCAACACAGAAGACAGCTGCCCCCATGTGGACACAAGATGGTCACCACAAGATAGCCATCAGGGAAGGGCAGTTGGGAGGGACCAGGCCCATAGGGGAGAGAAGTTGGGGACAATAAGGCTGGCAGGCAGAAGCAGTTAGGGGCAGTTAGGAAGGCAGGCAGGCAAGCAGTTCGGAGCCAGCAGTCCTAGATTGTGAGAGGGATGCCTCGAGGGGTCTCAGATTGGAGAGGGTGTAGGCTGGGCTGAGAGAAACCCCTCCCTCATGCATGAATTTTATGCACCAGGCCTCTAGTACACACACACACACACACACACACACACACACACACACACACACACTCACACAGACACCCACATACACTACCTTCAGGTATAATTCTCTATTGTATTAGTCAGCAGGTCATTTTCATGGCATTTAAACAGTAGATAAATTTTCTACTTAAAGGGCAAGGGTGAATGAGTCTCAGGAGCCATTTTCAAGGGCTTATTTATATTGCATATTTTACTTATTATTTGTCAATTATATTGGTTTTGTCAACCAATGTCCATCTTGTGACAATGGCACAAATGTAAAAACTTATAAATAAGATATTTGCAAACTAAATCTAATGTTATAGATATTTTATTCACTAAATGAAAAATACCATAATCATCCATGGTTCAACATTGTGAAGTCTTTTGATTTTATTCATTGCATAAAAGTTTAAGAAAAAAAGAAAAATTGTCATCTATCCCTGTTAAAATTTTTGATAATTTAGAAATGGAAGGAATCTATAACATACACTAAACACATTTCTTAATGGATAATATTGACTGAATGAGCAAATGGGGACTAGATGAATGGTTAATTTTGGTCCATTAATTGGACCAATAATAGTTTATCAAAATACAATAAACATGTTTACCTACTAATATCAAATGGGGGGTTAAAAACACCTCATATATCTGAGTAAATCACAGAAGATAGATTAATGGATGTATGGATGGATGGATAGATGGATGGATGGATGGATGAGTAGAGACACAGTCATATAGCAAATATATGGCAGATAACACTTGAAAAGGCCGGAGACTAAGTCAGAACTACTTGGTAGGATGCCTGATTTGCTACTTCATATATATGCAAGACATTCTGAGCCTTCCTTTTCTAACACATAAAATGGGATATACCAGAAATGATCTCATGGATTAAATATAAAGATTACATGAGATAGCAAATGTAAGTCACTTTTGCCTTATGGGACCTGTAATAGGTATCTAATAAATGGAATTTCAATTCTAAAAATTCCACAAGCATGCAGATAAATGTACATAATGGAACAAATGGACTCAGTTCATTCAAAGTCCATTTTGCCTCTTCTCTAGAATTTATAATTAATGAAGTTACAGTATCCTTTTATTGTTCACCAAATTTGTGTACCATTTGCATACATTTGTCCAAATAACTCCTATAAAAGGAAATGTCATAGAAAAGTGGCTCTAAATCTGATGATTTAATTGACCTTTTTTTTCTGTGTACGTGAAATATTTTGTTTAATTTTGCCCAAGAGAATTTTTTCTTTTAACTACAATTTTTACTCGGCAAAAATTCAAATTAACTTTTAAAGTAATGGGTGACAGTTTCTAGACAATGTAGATCTAGTGTAAAATAATGCATTAATATTTTATGATTACTTGGAGAATGAGCATGGAATAATAAAATGATTTTTTATAGAACTGCAATCTTAAAAATATTAACCTAAGAGCTTTATTATACCTATGGTGCAAAACTTATCTAGATTTGTAAAACTGGAAACTTATGTGTTTTCTTTACTGGAAAATATGTGTTGTTATTATAATATATCTTTTGGAAGGAATCAAAGCTCAAGAGTAAGGAAATAGAGGAATAGAAAATTTTAATTTATGGTTCTACCATTAATCTTGAGCAAGTTGCTTAATCAGATTGAGAGTCAGGAAACATTGCAATAGACATATAAGAGTGTATTGGAGAAATAGGTACTAGAGATCAAGCTAACTAGACCAAGGGGAATCAGGGCAGCATGATTAGAAACTTGAGCTCATTAAAAAATTTGTCCTTGCACTTGCCCTTGCCCTTAAAAAGAACAAAGCAAGAAAGAAGTTGAGACTAATAGAGTTTTGATAAATGTCAAGACGATTCTTCAAATATAATCACACATAACCTTGGGCAGGTTATGCAACTACTTTGAAATTCAGTTGCTTCATTTATAAAATGCTGGCAATAATGCTTCTTTCAGAACAATACCTGCAATGATTAAATAAATTAATTCACCCAGCTAAAAACACACATGGATTGCCTCTGGACAGATATTTTTATATTTGTCATTAGTAACAATTAAGAACCATATATGGTTGTAACTCAACAAACAATTTTGCTTATCACTTCACTTTGTCATCTAGGAAAAAATAACCAGCATCTTGAAATCATCTATTCTTGACTACCTAATACTCATATTAATATGCATATCTCTCTATATATGAATGTATGTATGTGCATGTGTATGTATATATATATATATATGTATATTTATATGTGAATATAAATATAAATTTATTTATATTCATAAATATATCTACTATTGCACTAAGAAGTCTTGGTCCAATACTAGTATTTTTCTAATATCATACTCTCATTAAAATAGATAGGTCATAAATGACCTATGATGACTTTGTTGCCATTTGTTTATAATCTAGACTAGAAGCGGGTCAGGAAATTTGCTTCTCATTTTTTCCCTGCACTCTAGCCTTGTTGTAGATTTCTCAAATCTGACACTCTCTCTGCAAGAGAAGGAAATTAGAAAAGTATATTTTAAGGTCTAGAGCACAACTATCATAATGACCTTCTTATTTAAGTACAGATTTCCCAGAAATTGCTTTTAGATCTTATTTGAAAACTAACATATAAGGACAAATGTTCAGAAGAGTAAACAAAACATCGTGTGTGTGTGTCTGTGTGTGTGTGTGTTTATGTGTGTGTGTGTGTGTGTCTGTATCTGTGTCTGTGTGTGTGTACTGTTCCCTGCCAGCCTGGTCACCCCTAACTGCCCTCCTTTGCTGGCCTGGTTGCCCCATATATATGGAAAGAGAAAAAGGAGAGAGAGAGAAATTTAAAGACTTGGCTCACATGATTGTGGAGGTTGACAAGTCCAATATTAGCCATAGCCAATAGTAAGCTATAGACTAGAGACACAGAGAGAGTTGCAGCTCAAGTCCAAAGGCAACCTACCAAAAGAATCCACTATCCTTTAGGGAAAATCAGTCTTTTTCTTAAGCCTGTCAACTGATAAGATGAGGCCCACCTACATTTTAGAGAACATCTGCTTTACTCAAAGTCTACTGATTTAAATGTTAATCCCATTGAAAAAAATACCCTTACAGAAACATCTAGAATAGTATTTGACCAAATGTGGTGACTGTGGCCTAAGTTGACACACAAAATTATTCATACCAATTAAGATATACAGATCAAAAGCTTATACCCAAACTCAGCCCAAATAAAGCAGCAAAATATTGAAAAAAATATTAGTGCCCTTTGACTATTGCTATTCTAAGGATGGCATTATGACAGGTTACTTACAACAGCAACTTAGAACAGTCTCCACTTAAGACACAACTTTATATAGTTGGCATTCCCTCAAGCAGGTGCAGGACTAAGGTAACTCAGATAAAACCAAAGATCTAAATTTGGTTAAGATCTAAATTTTCCATGCTTTTCTTACATAGTACAAATCAGAGATTTCTTTTCTTATCATGTTTTCAGATATAATTCCACATTTTGATTATAATCCTAAAGGAAAGACACACAAATCTTAGTTTATATTTATTGCCAGGTACAGGCAATATATTATGACTAACCAGATAATAATGGCCAGATAACACATTTAATTGAGGCTATATCTATGTGACATCTTTGAAGTTAAAAAAATTAGGAAGATGGCAGGAACATTGGCATATTTGTGAGTCTCTCCCAATCCCCACATGAAGGCAAACAGAGCAACTAGATAGCAAGATAGATAGAAGATGATAGAGAGAGAGATGATGATGATAGGTAGGTAGGTAGATAGATAGATAGATAGATAGATAGATAGATAGATAGTTGATAGAAGAATAAAACTGGATCTGTGTGCAGCTTGTTTTGATTTAAGAGAGTGAGATTCTGCCCTATCTTTTTAAGATTTACTGAATGTGAAGCTGCCTAAAAGCAAAGAGGAGAAACTGCTTAAATTCAGGAAAGCTAATTCTTTCAAAGATATTTGACACAGTTTTGGCTTAATTTTTCATTCTCAATAATTACATACTCTGATTAAACTTGATTGTGATAGAGATAGCCTTAAATCTTTGCCACTTCTGCTGTCAGCTCAGATGCAGGCAAAGCACATGTTAACAGAAAAAGTAAAAATCTAAGGCTATGTCAAGGGTAAAGAGGTTATCATCCTAGGATCCCATCTGGGACTCTCTGGTTACAGATGGATATTTACAAACATGTATAATCTACTCTCAAACAACAGGAATAATTTCTTATTACAAAAGAAATTTAACAACAATGTCTTTATGTGAAATATTTCTGACATCTATCTTTATGTCTCATAGAGTCACATTCTAAATAGAAATTTAGGTCTAATGTTAGTAGCTAGTATCAATAGAAAAAAAAACCACATTAATGGTCAAAATCAATTGTAAGATCCCGTTCTGTGGTGAATTGTAATCACCTCCAAATATCCCATTTAATAATAGCATAGTATGCAAATTGTCTCCTCAATATGGAGCTCATCCGGGAGTTCGACCAAGGGGTGGGGCCAGCCAGGGTAAGGGAGGGAGACCCCAGCCAGCAGTCAGCAGCTGCTAGGGACCCTACCAGTGCATGAATTCCATGCACTAGGCCTCTAGTAGTTTATATAACTTTATATAAAAGTTATATTTTCTGTTACATGTGAATGTAATCTTATATGGATATAAGGTCTTTGCGAATGTAATCAAGTTAAGATGAGGTCATTGGGTGGTTCCTAATCCAATATAACTTTCTAGAGGCCCCGTGCACAAATTTGGTGCACAGTGGCAGGGAGGGGTAGGTTGTCCCTCAGGCCAGCCTGCACCCTCTCTAATCTGGGACCCCTCGAGGGATGTCTGACTGCCCATTTAGGCCCGATCTCGGAGGATCGGGCCTAAAGGGGCAGTCGGACATCCTTCTCACAATCCAGGACTACCGGCTCCCACCTACTTGCCTGCCTACCTCCCTGATTGTCCCTAACCCTTTCTGGCTGCCAGGGGTTCAGAGCAGGGAGGGACGAATAGGTGGGCCAAAGGTGATCTTTAGAGCAATGAAACTGTTCTGACTGATACTAGATTAATGGTAAGTTTGTCAAGACCATAAGATGTTCAACACAAAAAATGAACCCTACTGTAAACTGCAGATTTTACTTTTGTTAATAATGTGTCGACAAAGGCTCATCAATTGTAATAAATGTATCACATTAACTTGAGATGCTAATAATAAAAGAAGCTTTAATGTGGTTGGCCTGGCCTTGGGGCTATGACATGGTTCTAGACCCTCTGCTGCCTCTGGGGCGGACATCCAGACTCCTGCTGCAGCCCCAGGTTTGCTGTGGCCAGGCTTTGGGGCAATGGCAGGGGTCCGGAGCCCCTGCTGACTCTGGAGCTGCGATCGGACCCCCGCCGGCCTAGCGGCTGCCTTGGCCTGCTGGAGCAGAGAGGGCTTACCTGCCGTCTTAGTTGGGGGGTAATTTGCATATTGTTCCTATTGGCTGGTAGCATAGTGAAGGTATGGTTTATTTGCATGTTTCTCTTTTATTAGATAGGATGTGCTTATAAACAGAGGAGAAAAGACACGGATGGACACATAGACACAGAGACAGTAGCAGAAATGGAAGACTGGAGTAATGAACCTGCAAGCCAAGGACCATGAAAGATTGCCAGCAACACTAGAAGCTAAGAGAAAGGTATGGGGCTGATTTCCCCTAGAGCCTTCAGAAAAGCATGGCCCTGCCAGCACCTTAATTTCAGAAGTCTCATCTCCAGACCGAGAGGACAAATTGATTGTTTAAAGCCACCCAGTATGTGGTACTTTGTTACAGCAGCCCTAGAAAATAATGCCCTTTATAGAAGCACTAGTTTAGTAGAGTAAGTGCTATTTTCCGGAAACAAAAGTATAACACAAGCACTTGCTTTCCCTACAGATTTGGGGATAGATCAGTCTTTCTTTATTGAGCATTGGATTCAGCATTGGCTAGTGTGTAGGAGCCAAGGTAGACATAAAATAGGTAGATATTTTTAAGTGCTAAAATCACTCCTTATACAGTGAGCTCTACCCACTGAGAGAGGAACCAGGGAGCACAGAGCAGCTGGGGAAGGGCATGACCCAGGCCTCCTTGCATGCTTGTGGCCATAACTAGTCACCCACATTAGGTCACCTGTATTCAGTGTTCTCTCTCTCTGCCCCTCTCTCCTTCAGTCTCTTCCTCATCTGGACTGTATGCCTGAATTTGCATTGGTAAGATTCCACCACCCTGAAATGTACACTTCATTTTCTTGTACACTTCCATTTTTTCAGTTGTTTCTGAAGAATGTGATTTTTTTAATGGTTTGGTTTTATGAGTTTCAAATATATGCATTTCATTGCCACTTAATATGCTAAAATTAATCTTAAGTATATAATATACGTGCATAAATATTAAACAAATATATATATATATATATATATATATATATATATATATATATATATTATCATGCTTGCCCTGGCCGGGTGGCTCACTTGGTTGGAGCATTGTCTCATAAACCAAAGGTTGCAAGGTCAATACCAGGTAAGGGCACATACCTAGGTTGCAGATTGGATCCTAGTACTGGGTACATGCAGGAGGCAACTGATTGATATTTCTCTCACATCAATGTTTGTCTCTCTCTCTTTCCTCTCTCTCTCTAAAAAAAGTAATAAATAAAAATACTCTCAGGTGAGGATTAATGAACAACTATCATTCTTGGTTTAGTCATTATAATCACATGGTACATTTGGGCAAATAATACATACTAAGTTAATTTACCCTTAAAACTGTTTACATTTCATTATAAAGGAGCTATCAATTGTTAAACTTAAGGAACTTACATCATAGTTTTATCTCATTTTGTAAAATGCAAAACTTTGAACACAAAGTACTGTCTACATTGAAAGACAAAAATTTAAGTGTTTTTTTAATTAAATGACATTATGTTAGGCATTTATGAAAATTGCTCATTTTATAAAAGGAAATAGGGATCCAGGAAATATTTTTAAAATAAATTTCTCTTTAACTACAGGAATAAATGAATGCTCCTAGTAGTCTCTAACCCAGCATCCATCTTTTGAGATCTAGTTTTCAGGACAGAAACATCATCACAAAATTCTAGAGACAAAGTTAACATATGGAAGCCAATACGTAAGAAAATCACTTAGCTTTTTGTTTCCTTATGACACAAGCAGGACCCCACAGAAGAAAAAAGCAGGTTCTCTAGTGCATTGGGCCACGGGCAGTACTTGTCCTCTTTGTTCATGATCTGAAATGTTCTGACATAGTTTTTAGGTAAAAATTTCATAAGCTGTTCTTATAAATAACTTATATTAAAAGTGGAAGCAATATGCCCTGGATGGATAACTCAGTTGGTTAGTGTCATCCCAATACATCAAGGGTGAAGGTTTGAACCCAGCAGGTCAAAGCATACAGAAGAATCAACCCATTGTGTCATTTAATAAATGGAACACCACATTGATATTTCTCTTCCTTCCTCTCTCTCTAAAATCAATTAATAAATATAAAAATAGAAGCAATAAAAGTACTGTACAAATATTTGATTCACATTTCCAAACACAAGTTTACAATATAAACCCTTTCAGTTTTTAAACAAAAGTGGAGTTTTTATTTTGTATAATGGAGTCATTACTATATTTTTAAGCACTGTTACAGACTGAATATTGATTTCAGCCATCATGCTCAAATGTTCACAAAAAAACACTGAAAGATTATTTTATAATTCCTCCCTGCATGCCTTTGTTTTCCCATGACAAGGAATATTAAAAAGCTAAAGAAAAAATGTCAGATTTTACTATTTAGTTACATCTTCCACATTTTTACTTGCAAAGTGAGTCAGCTGAATTTAACTTTCCAGCAAGGTGGAATTTAATTGACCACTTTATTTTGTTTTAAAGACTCTTCTGTTATAGCTAATAATTAATAGATTAAGTTCAGGTGCCTTCATGTTCCTAGTCTCTGAATTACACTGTTTAATTGTTTAACACTTTGTCCACTCATGCATGATAAATCAATATTCAACTGCATTAGGAGAATCTATGTACATTATAAGGTAGCTGTTCAAATATTCTAAACATCAAATGCCTTTATTTTACCATCTGATCATACTTATTGCTGTATAAATATTACCTATATTTTACCCTATTTTGCCATATAATTCCTAGATGCATATAGCCAAATAGATTTATAAGGGAGTGGTTATGTAAGGTAATATATGGCAACGTTATCTATTCAAACATATATGAATTTCTGCTGAAATTGTACCCCATTAATTTTTAATGGACTATTGCTGGGTAGAGTATTCCTAGCACTTTTCCTAGCACTGCTGGAAATTTATAAAACATAGAACAAGCTCCTTTGCTGTCCCATTATACTAAGAAGTTTAATTAACAGAAAATACTACATAACATATATATTCAACATTAAGTGTCCAGGCCTTTATTATCTCTCTTCTGGAAGACTGTAAAAACCTCCTAATGTTCCCTCCACCTCCGGTGACTCTTTTCTCCATGCTCAGACACAGCAATCACATTCATCTTTTTAAAATGCGACCCTGTCGGTGCCTCCCCATTGTTGGGGATAGTAAGTAAAATCCTAACTAAGAGTTTACATATTGAGAAATGCTGTGAAAAATTTACTCCACAAAGCCCATTCATTCCTCTCACCACCTGAAGAGTTTTATCTTCTGTTTATTTTCTCTTTTTGTCATCTTTTGTGTGTGTGTGTGTGTGTGTGTGCATTTGCCCTCTTTTTTGTAGAATGCCAGTAAAGAAGCCGACTTCATTTCTCTGCAAAGCCCAAAGTGGTTGCCTCTTTATTAGAAAAAGCTCTTTTACTCTTCAAGTCACAGACCCAGGTCACCTGGCCCTGAAGAGGAGCAGAAAGCCCAGCCTACCTCCTGCCACCTGTCTAAAGGATGCAGTTGTAATCAGGTACAGTGGCTGCTGTCCCGAAGCGTCTTTGGGTCAGAAGACCATGCAGATTGTAAGCCACTTGTTTTCTACATCCTTTAGTATTTAGTCCATGCACACATGTCAATTCTCCAAGGATTCCAGGGCAGGACTTTTCCTGGTGGTTACCAATTCTCTGGCTCGCACTTCTCTCTATGTATCCATCGACATGTGTATACAGAGAGATACAGAAAGATGAAGCACATTCAAAATACATATAAATATACTGCAGCAGGCAACAAGTCTTGCTTAAATACCATAATTTAATTCATTAACAGGTTAAGATAAAAATGTAAAGTAGGCAAGATTTGCTTCTTTGCATCTCTCATTTACTTCTTATTATACCAGGGGCTCCTTGTTAGGATTTAGAGCCATTCTTCCTCCTACCACTCACATGAGGCATCTTATGTGGCTTGTTTCTTAATAGCATCTCATGTCATTCTTCACCTTAATGCAACTGAGCAACCCTTTACTGAGATTCCATCTTGAAAGGCCTATGTGAATGTCTGTAAAAGGAGAATAATAGGCACAGCATTCATTCCTATGAGGTGCATATTACTTACATCAGGGGATTCTAAGTTGTGGCATGCTTGACAAAAGTTTAATTAGTAAACACTCAACACAATTTCAGCTCAACACATGTGGGGACTTGGCGGAGAATATACAAATAAGCAGAGAATAAAATAGCCAGTATTCTCTATATTTAAGGGGGGAAATGGTGGCAGAGACTAAATAATGATTCTATAGCTATCCAGGATTCAAATAATAGCTTAGATTATTACCACCCAAACAGTAGCCTAAA
This sequence comes from Antrozous pallidus, assembly GCA_027563665.1. NCBI lineage: Eukaryota > Metazoa > Chordata > Mammalia > Chiroptera > Vespertilionidae > Antrozous > Antrozous pallidus. Next base: position 78,119,307 of record CM050508.1, read on the forward strand.
GTAAACTCTATGGAAAAGGTTTGATGTCACAGTCTTGGATTTGTCTAATTTTTCTATTTTAGGCTGCATGATTTTTGGCAAGTTGCTTACTCACTGAGATTAATTTTTCTCTTTTGTATAAAAGAGAAAATTATATTACTTCATTTATGATATCTATTTTGGCTGGATTTTAAAAAAGTGTTTATGACACTGGTTTTCAAACTAGTTTTTACTTAACTCTTGAATATAACAGGAGTGGTTAGTAATCGTACAAAAATTACATAAATTCACATTTTGTTTTATAACATGCTAAGGGCTCAGTGCATGAATTCATGCACCTGGAAAGGAACTGGTGACCTCAAGGCTGTGGTGAGCACAGGGGCAGGGTACTTGGCCCATCCTCCATGCCCCTGCCTGGCCCCTCCCAGCACAGCTCTGGGTCCCCTCTCTGTGGGCAGCCCCACACTCAGTGCTGCTCCCACACACTGATGGTAGGGAGCGATTGGGCTGGCGCCATCAGGGGATGCAAACAGCAGTTGCTGCTCCCATTGCCCCTAAGGAGCAGGGGGAGAAGGAGAAGCCCTCAGGGGTGATCAGGACTGATAGCCACCATTTGTACCCACAGACTGCACTGAATGATCTGCATGGTGCCTGGTGCTGGCAGCAGGTGCAAGCAGCAACTGTCAGTTCCGATCGCCCTTCAGGAGCAGGAGGAGGTGGAGAAGCCCTGAGGGGTGATTTGGGCCAGCAGCTGGCGCTCCCACCCACTGACAGCACCAAGTGATCAAGGCCTGCACTGGGCATTGGCAGTGGGTATGAGCTGTGGCTCTGGTGCCAGTAGCAGGTGCCAGCAGAACCGGCACTAGCAGCAGGTGTAAGTGCCAGGTGGGACTGTGGTATGTGAGAGCAAAGAATTTTCAGTAACCACCAGAATCTCGCCACGATAACAGCAACTGGTGCTCTGCCTTAGTCTAGCACCCCTACTCACCTTCTTCACCATCCCACCACAACCGACGCCACCATGTTTTCCACACGACCCCTGGTGGTCAGCACATATCATAGTGACATGTTGTTAAGTTATTCTGCCCTTCAGTCAATTTGCCTATTAGCCTTTTATTATATAGGATTTTATACTAGACTAATAATAATAACAGTAATAAAGATGATGGTCATTATAAACCACATGAATGTAAAATACTGGGCTGGAACCTAAGCCATAGGAATAATGAGATACTATTTTCTTAATAAAACAAAACAACTACAAAAATTGAACTCAAATACATTATAGAGAGGTGTCAAAGTAACAGTGTTTTATTTCTTACTGTCCTCATAAAATAAAATTTGGATTTGGTTTGGGATAAGAGGAAACAAAATCTCTTCTATGATTTCTTAATGAATCAGTCATCATTTATGAACAATCTACTACAATTTTCCAAGAGCTCCTTCTTACCTTCACTCAGAAATAATACATCTCATTCTCTGGGTACAGTTATATACCTTCATCAAAATTTTTTCTAGTACCACACTCTGGTAGCTCCTTCATTTGACCAACTTTTTATCTTTTGCTTTTCCTTCAAGTTAGCTGCCCACAGTTTTGGCTTTAGAGCTTGAATTTTGATGTCTCTTAGCAAAGATCCATTGCCAAAATCTTCAATTTTAGAATGATTATTATTGACCAGACTTCTATTATTTATTCTGAACCCTCTCTTAATCTTCCTAATATATTTATATATATATTATTGATTTCAGAGAGGAAGGGAGGAGGAGAGATGGAAACATCAATGATGAGAATCAATTATCAACTGCCCCACACTAGGGATCCAGCCACAACCTGGGGATATGCCCTGACCAGGAATCGAACCATGATCTCCTGGTTTATAGGTCGACACCAACCACTGAGTCATATCTGCCTGGCAGATATGCTCTTATAACACTATAAGAGCATTAACGTACATTAATTTTTCTATTGCCTCAGTATGTTAATGCTCTTATAGTGTTATATCTCCATTCTTACCTTATTTTGCATCTTTAATTGGCCATTTTTTCTACCTTTACCAATTTAAGTAATGTCTTCTGATACTTTTTTGAATTTATTTCCTTAACACAAGGTTCTTAATTTTTATTAGTCCTCACCTGATGATATTTTTCCATTGATTATTTTTAGAGAGAGTGGAAGGGAGGGGGAGATATATATATAGAGAGAGAAACATCAATGTGCGCGCGACACCTCAATTGGTTGCCTCCTGCATGTGCCCCAAATGAAACCATAAATTGAGCTTGCAGCTGAGGTACATGCCCTTGACCTGAATCAAATCCAAGAGCCATCAGTCTGGGAGCCAAAACTTTAACCACTGAGAAAAACTGGCTAGGGCAACACATGGTTCTTTTTAATAATTCTTTGCTAATCTGAAGCTCTAAGACATAACCCTTATTTTTCTTCATTTCTGCTCCTGATCATCCAGGTACACAATGAGAAAACTGCAAAATTAGTTAAACAATTTTTATTAAAAACTGTGATATTGCAAATTCAAGGAATTGCAAATTCAAGGACCTACATGACTGAGAAGGTATCAAGACAAAAGTACAAATGATATGGCAATAGACTACCTGCCTAAGTGTGAGAAGACCCTTACTTCACTCTAAAGGTGTAAAACAATTCACTTCCTTCATATCTTTTTTTTCTACCTCAAAGGGTCCATGTATCATCATTCTTTGCCTTAGGAGTGTGACAAAGAACAATTGTCCCCGTTTCATTGCTATCCCAATTTTAATTTTTGAATACTATGTTATTTATACATTCATACTTTTAAAGTACTTCTTATCTGATACAGCCTTTCTCTTTCCTTCCAAAACAATTTCCAGATATTTTATCTTATCTGGCAACTCATCTCTTTTGTTGACTTAGCATTGTAAATAGTGAAGGAACAGTTCCTATCCTGTGTTAAAGATACCATATCCAGTACTGGAATGCAATATTTGCTTAATTCTATGGTAATCAAATGATATTTATCGTGATCTATCTGCCTTTTGCCAAGAATATACAGGTATATTAAATGGGGATATGATGGCAATCATCAGCCTAAATTCCTTAGTGTTTGAGGGTAGCACTGGTCTCTACAGTTCTACCCACTACTGAAAAATTGGTTCTGATAAATGTGGGAAGTTTCAGAATTTTTTACTTTAACAGTTCTTACTGTATAGATCAAGAAATCAATGTGACTGTTTTGCTGACTGCTAAATATATCCATATCTATAATACATTTGAAACTCTTGGGAAATTAGCATGCAGTGAGCTAGGTGAACATGAAAATCACTCTGAAATATATTTGTCTTAAACCTATATATTCTGGACTGCATATGATTTAGGGGTTATGATGGAAATTTTAATCTTCTGATTTCAGTGCCAGCTGAGACTTTGTATTCAAAAATACTTGAAAAGTCTATATATTCTTCTTTCTTTGGTGTACAATTACTCTGACAAATGGATAGAGGTCCCTTTGAGAAATGATTACATATATACAGAGGTGGGCAAAAGTAGGTTTACAGTTGCGAGTGACATTCTTTTGAGTTAATAAAGCTATTATATTAATCATAACCTACATGTATTTTCATATGAAAAACTATCTTTGCCCACTCCTGTGTTTTTTGGGTATGCTAATATCTTAGAGCTGAGGTTCTCCACCAGGACACCTAAGACTCACTTTTTCAGTTGGTCAGACCTGGCATAGATCAGGCAACTGCACAAAGGACCATGATTTTGGATTGACATCAGCTTCCAACTCAATTTGTCTAGTTTTTTTTAATTGTCATTATACAAAGCAAGCAATATCTCACTTGGCTGTTCCTCTATCCCACACCTAGTAAAATCATTGTCTATTGGCCTTTACATAGATACTTGTAAGTAAAGGCAGCCTGGTTGCCATTAAAGCCTAGGCAACCACATTTGTCTTGCCTCTGAGGGTTGACAGCTGCCATTGTTCTGCTTTATTGAAGTCCTTAACCATTACAGCATCTCCAAAGTTATCTCCAAAGATAACCTCAGAGAATAATCACTATTATTTTGAATCATGTTACACAGCTTCGCTAATTCATTCTTTATTGACACATTGAAGAAAATTTGGGTCCACCTGGGAAAACAGTCAGTGATAGGTTGTTGTTGTGTTTTTTTTTTTTCAGTTTTAAATAATAAATCCATTTTAACATGACCGCTTGTTAATCTTCTTACCCCTTCCTTAATACCTGGCCAAAGTCATACTAACTAATTCTGTAGGCTATCATTGAATCCAAGCTTCAAGAATTCATCCTAGCCTTATATTAAGACCAGTTTCAGATAGACTTATCAGGATATTTAATTCTGCTCCATGGGAGAAAACCATTAATAAAATGTCCTTTACAATCTTATATTTCACTGACCTCGATACATCACCACTTATACAAGTATCTTCCTGATTCCTGAATGTATGTTTAAGCCAGAAAGTACAACTTCTTTCTGGAGTTCACTATTTCCTCCCATGTGAGAGGCAGCATTTTCCCACTTGAGATACAATGAGAACTGAGGTAATGAAGGTAAGCAGCAGTGATCTTGAGAAGGACAAACACTATTCTTAGAGGCTTTCATCTCAGATGACATCTTTCATGATCTCTAGGCCAAGGAATGCTGATCTCATCTGGTGGGGGTGGGAGATCTACAACTTCAAGCATGGACAGTCCATCAGTGTCTGAAATTTTAAGGTTCTCAGGGGCAGAAATTCATCTACCTTCATCCCAGGCAATAGGCGTCTACTTTTTTACACAGAACCCTGACTTTTGCACAGTAACCTGTCAAAGTGAGAGTTCAGGCTCCTGTACAAGAACTGCCACCTTTATGATTAAATCCCAGTTTGCAGTGCAGCATCGGGAGATATGGATAGCACTAAATACTGCCACGAGACTTTCACAGAATGCTCTTAGTATTTGGCTGAACTGAATTTGTCATTGTTTTCTTCAAAACATTAGGGTAGTTAACAAAAACCAGGCCATTACACAATTTTTATAACTATCTTGGCACCCATAGATGTGATGAGCTAAAGATTTGGCCTAAGCCAATTTTTCTTCTTCAAATAAATGGGTAAAGAAAATGTGGTATATATGTTGCAAGAGGAATTAATGGGCCAGTTTTTCTAGACACAAGGGAGAATGAAGTTCTTGTGATACGTTCAGAAAATGAATGTTTTTAAGAGTCACAGCAGAGGATGAGATGGGGGAAAAGGTTTGATTGGTGTATATTTACATTTCTTAGGTTCCAAAGTCCCCTGCCCCCTAAGCCAGTCCTAGGAAAGGTGCATCTGCCGTTCCAGTAGAGCCGGTGTCCAGAAACAAGGCCGGTGTCCAGAGTTAATGTTACATGTTGCAGCCAGATGTTGTTCAGCTTTCAGGCTAAAGTCTATTAGTCCATGTGTCCAACATGGCCATAGACCATGTGCGCGCCAGAGAGTGCACCCTCTTGCCACAGATGTCCCAAGAGGGTATGGTGCTTGTATGAGAGAGGTAAGAGACAGAAGAGGTAACTTTCTTTGTTTGGAAATTTATATATTTAGGTTTCACATGCTTGCAGTGGTCATGCCTATTTTGGCCACTGACTCACTAGCAGGTGTCATTGATGGGCAAGCAGGTAAGGCACATTTCCATATTCCTCAGAGTTTACTGGGCATGTGTCTAAACTGCATCTGTCTAGTCTCTTCCCCCATGGATTGGCAGGGAATAGATGCAGAAAATGTTAAATGCGGCTTTTTGGCAAAGCTGTATAACTGGGATGCCTGTTTCAGTTTTAACTTTCTTCCTTTTCTGCTAAATAGTGGAATATTATTCAGCCATAAAAATAAAGAAATCTTGCTATTTGTAAGATAAACTTGGAAGACATTTTGCTAAGTAAAATTAGCCAGACATGAAAAGACAACTATTGTAAGATCTCAGAAGATCTCACATGTGGAATCTAAAAAGCTGGAGTTAGCCCTATCCAGTTTGGCTCAGTGGATAGAGTGTGGGCCTGCAGACCAAAGGGTCCAAGGTTCGATTCCAGTCCAAAGCATGTACCTCCATTCTAGGCTCCTCCCTTGGGGGGAACCCTAGTCAGGGAGCATGCTGGAGGCTATCAATCGGTCTGTTTCTCTCTAATAAATGTTTCTCTCTGTCTTTCCCTCTCTCTAAAAATCAGTGGGAAAATATCCTCAAGTGAGGTTTAAAAAATAAGTTAAGAAAAATTAAAAATTGGATTTATACTACTAGAGAGTAGAACTATGTTTGCCAGGGGCACATGGGTAGGGAAATGGGGAGATGCTCAATTAAAAGTCACAAATTTTCAGTTGTAAAATAAACAAGTTTTGGGGTTCTAATCCACAGTATCATTACTATCCTATCTAATAAAGATGGAATATACTAATTGACCCTCACACTTTCACAAAGATGGTGGCACTCACAGCCAATAAGAAGGATAGCATATGCTAATTGACTGTCCTGCCATCAAAGATGACAATGCCCACAGCCAATAAGGAAGGAATATGCTAATTGACTGCCCTTCTCTCAAAGATGGCGGCACCCACAACCACAAGATGGTGGCACCCAATCCCCTCCACCTCCCCAGCCTTCCAGGGCCCATGAAAGGCACAGGAAAGCCTCATATGGTGGTTGCCCAGCCACCCAGGTCCTCCTGAGGCTCAGATAACCAGGCCTGGCCAAGGCTTGTGCTGCCGGCAGTGGCAGCAGCAGAGGTGTGATAGAGCATTGCCTTCCCCTGACCACCAGGTTGTCTCCTGCCCCTGAGGGCTCCCAGACTGTGGGCAGGGGCTAGCCAGCCTGAGGGACCCCCCTCTCCAGTGCATAAATTTTCATACACTGGGCCTCTAGTAGTTAATAATACTGTATTATGTAATTGGAATTTTCTGAGAGTAAATCATGTGTTCTCACGACATTCACAAGAAAATATGGTAATTATATAAAGTGATAAATGTGTTAATAAAATTGATTGTGGTAGTTATTTCACAATGAATCCATGTATGAAATTATGTTGTATACCTTTAATATATAAAATTTTTATTTGCCATGATAGCTCAGTAAAGCTAAAAAATAATAATAATAAAAAACAAGTGGCTTTAGGTTCCTTCTTATCTCTTTTTCCTATAACTTCACTTTTTCCTCCAACTTGCTAGATATATTTTTCATGTAATGGCTTCCTCACCCTTGCTATGTTTCTTCCTTTTTATTTTAGACTTCAACCACCACTTGTTAATATGTATTTCAATGTTCTATCCTCCAGGCATTCATTTTCACATCCTAGTCATCTCCAGTTTGAAATGCCAAAAGCAACACAAGCACAAAATATGTCCACCTCAGATATGCTCATTTTCCCAATTTCTTGTTTCTGTTTGAAGTATCATCTCTCAATCCTCAAACTGATAATCTCAGTATTAACATCTATCACTCAATCTTTTTCTCTATATCCAATAAGGTCCCACTGCTTTTCATTCTAAGGTTTATTTCCTTTTAAGTCTTCCCTCAATCCTCATTTCTTACTATGTCTATTCTTGTCCATGCCCTCACTTCCTCTGATTAGGAGGATTGAAAAGCTTTCTAATGCATCTCTCTTTCCAATTTATCTTATACAGGGCTGACACATAATTTTCTTCCCAAGCACATCTCTGATTCAGACACATTCTCCTAAAAGCTTTTGATGACTAACCCATCATAATAGTTAACATTTATATAATACTTCCTACATAAATACATAATACTTCCTCATACTCTTCTATAGTCTGTGCATTTATTAATGTATTTTATCATTATAACAATTATTATTACTCCAATTTTAATGATGAGAAAATGAGACACAGAGTGTATAAGTAAATTATCTTACTAAGAATTCAAATATATAGCCTATTTTAAGTCTCTGTACTTGACCACTATACTAAAATGACAACATAGAACGAGCAACAACAGAAGAAAAACATAAAAATTTAAGATCCTATATAACTGACTCCAACTACTTTTCAGAACTAACTCTCATTTTCAATAATTTATTGAAAATTGACTGTCCCAAATTTTTAATAAACATAATTTTATTTCTCTCAATTATCCACAAAAGTTCTGGTATTATTGTCCTTACTTTTCTCAGTTAGAGAAAGTGAGGCTAATAGAGGGCATATTGTTTGTATAAAGTTACTTTGCGAGTAGATCAAAGGCTAGGAATGAAAATCATCACCATCTGCCTTTAAGTCTATGTCTGGGTAACCTTACCATAGGACATCTGGTTTCACACCTTACTTTAGAGAAGTGGTGAACTAGTCACCATTCATCTATATTCGTCAATGCCCAGCCTTCATGCCATTGCTTACTTATTTTCCCTAAAAAGAAATGTAGTTCCTATTTATATACTTCTGAAGATCCAAACCCTTTAAAGAACAAGCTTAGGCTTCAAAGCTTATATTCAATGCCTCCTCCTTCATAAAGTGTTTCTTGATTGTTATCTTAGTTGGAAATAGTCTCTTCATCATCAGGCCTTAAAAAATTGGCCCCTCTTTAATGCCAATATCAATGTCTTGCCAGTATTTATATTCCATGTCTTCATTTCTTTTTTTCTATGTGCTTCTTGAGAAAATTAGATTTTTCTAGATTACATTTGTAGCCTCCATTGTGTCTAGCATGCAATATTTTTGGAGAATGTATTTATATTTAAAGCAGTTACCCATCAAAAGAAGAAAATTATTTCAAATACACTTAAAAATAAACACTCCTGCATGCAAAAATAAAACATTATTTGAAGAGGAAAGAAATATAACACAGCCTGGCCAGTGTGGCTCGAGGTTGAGACTCGACCCTCTGAACCAGGAAGTCAAAGTTTAATTCCCTGTCAAAGCATATGCCTGGGTTGTGGGCTCAATCCCCAGTAGGAGGCATGCAGGTGGCAGCCAATCAATGATTCTGATCATTTATATTTCTCTCTCTCTCTCTCTATCCCTTCCTCTCTCTGAAATCAATAAAAATATATTTTATAAAATAAATATAACATAGACTAGGTAATTAATATCAATTAAATATTTAATTGCCTAAACAAAATTTATTATCAGAAAGTGGCCATTGGGCAAGTAAACTAAGAAGATGTGCACACCTTTTATTTTAGAACTTATGAATATAGACATCATCCCTGACCACAGGACCACTACTTAGGGCAAGAAACCTAAGAAGATGTACATGCACTTTATTTTAGAGCTTATGAATATAAATGTTTTCCTCATTTGCCAAATATTTAAGTCTCCACTGTGTGTCAGGCACCATGCAGGATTTCATGGATACTCCAATGAGCATCACAAAGATGTCATCCCTGACCACAGGACCACTCTAGAGGAAAAGAAACACATTAAGAAAATCATCACACAAAACTGAGAGCATCCAACTTATACCCAGTTTCCCTGAAAGTAAGATAGCCCCCGAAAATACGACTTACTTCCAGTTTTGCCTCTCACTGTAATAAAAGGCATACCCTGAAAATAAGACCTCCCCAATAATTTTTTTTTATTCTTGAAACTGAAAAAGCCTGGGCCACACAAGCAGTTATAAGGATCTGGGTCGATTTAATGCTGACGCTTGTTATACAAGGGAGCCAAAGAGGTCTGCTAGTCTGGGAAGCAGCCAGCACTCTGCGCTAAAGACATGAAGAAATTTCTTCACAAAAGAAAAATAGATCAAATAATGATTCCCGCAGGAATGATGACCTATCTCCAGACTCTTGATATTGCAATAAACAAGCCATTCAAGGACAATTTGTGCATGGAAATTAATGACTACATTGAAAATAGAATGGAGAAAAATTAGCGTGGAAACTTTGTGAAACCTAAACTGCAAGAAGTTATGATTTGGGTGAAGAATTCATGGGAGAAAATCACTGACAGTTGCATTGCAAATGCACTACAAGCAGGCTACCTTGACAAGAAGTACTCATTTAAGGTCAGTGCTATTGCTAAACACGAGAGATTTGGTCCACTGATTCTGAAAGAAATGGAGTCACAAGAAAATCACCAGGAAATTCAGGGTTTGGATTGTTATGATGATGTTCCAGAAGATGATGACATGACTGTCATTGAATAAATCTTACTTTGTGTTCATAGCGGTAAATATCAGTATCAGTAAATGTATCATAGATTGTTATACATGGAAATAATGGTAGTAACAAGAAATTCTTGATACTGTAGAATTCACAGTTTGTCTGGTTATGCTGGTTTGTGATGACAACTACTACCGTACCGTATACAGGTAATAAATTTCCTTTTTTTTTTTTTCGTTCAACAGTAAATGTGTACCGTATTCTTCTTCATGGAAAAATAAGACATCCCCTGAAAATAAGACCTAGGGCATTTTTGGGAGCAAAAATTAATATAAGACCCTTTTTTATTTTCGGGGAAACAGGGCAGTAATTCCCACACATGAAATTTTGAATAGAAGGTCTGGGGAAAAAGCAGAGAACAGGACACTTCTGTTGAGTTCTGATGCATGTGTTGCAGTTACCTGGAAGACAAAGGGTAGGATGAGCATTATATGCAGAGCATATGCAAAGGTTCAGGGAGGTGTCTAGTGCAAATAATAAAAAAGTGCTATTTCAATGTATTTTTAATTAGTCTCTTGGATGATGCAATTGATACTACTTAGGAAGCAAGGCTGGTTATATTGAAATGTAAATGTAATCGAATAAAATTGTGAATCATAGCAAGTTAAACTATAAATAGTGATTAGAATACTTTGCCCTCAGTTTAGTATTTACATTTACTATAATAAAACAATATTTCATGTTTATTATTTTGGCACGTGAAGGTACACAGGTGTTCTTCTGGAGGAATTAATTTAGATTCATTTATTGAACATTTCAATCTGTCAAAAAAACTTACATATTTTCAATATTCAATTGATTTTAATTAGCAAGGAGTTGCTTTAAATTAAATTGCTTCCCTTAAACCATGTGTCTTTTCTGACCAGATAACCCCAGAGCATTATGATTTTAAGATTACTTTTACCTTTTCCTTAAGTTAAATCATTTTAATAAAAGCTATCTTTAATATGTTATTGTTCTGTGCTTTAAATTTTCATGGCATAGGAAAAATATCTTTCTAAAGTTAAAAATCAAGTTAACACTGAGATCTTTGTTTTTATATCTATAAATGAGAAATAAAACATTTTGCATAAAATTATAATCACTAGGATTATGAATTTATTAATCTAAAACATTTTCTAATTACTCTCATATTCAAAATTTTGATATCAGAAAAGTTTCAATATTCTTCTTTTATTAGCCTGTGCTTTCCATTAGAAATATAAATTGAGGCACAAAAACAAATACTGAAATTTGACTTTTTTAGTAGCCACATTAAAAATAGGTGCCAATTTTAAAATGGGTTTTATTTAATAAAATATAAACATTATAAATGACAGATTGTACATTTTTATGAACTATTCAGCTTTTCATGTGTGTTTTACAGTCACTAACAGCCCATTTTAATTTCGAGTAGTCTGATTTAAAATGTTCAATGCTACATGTATTGGACATTGCCAGTCTTAGATCAAAGCTGTCCCTACAACAATTTTCTGAAATGATTTCTACTATTTAATAATCTAAATTATTCAAGATACCAACCTACTTCTGACTATTTTATAGATGATAGATAAATGATGATGATGATAGATAGATAGATGTAAAAAAGAAAGAAAGGAATACCAATATTATATATATACATATATATATATATATATATATATATATATATATATATATATATATATATATATATATGGCCTGGTACACAAAATTTATGCACGGGGATGAGATCCCCTCAACCCAGCCTGTACACTCTCTAATCCAGGATCCCTCAGGGGATGTCCAACTGCTGGTTTGGGCCCAATTGGGCCCAATTCCAGGGATCAGGCCTAAACCAGCAGTTGGACATCCCTCTCACAATCCTGGATCACTGGCTCCAGTCGCTCACCTGCCTGTCTGCCTGCCTGCCTGGTTGCTCCTAACTGTCCCCCTCTGCTGGCCTGATTGCTCCTCACTGCTTCTGCATGCTGGCCTGATCACCCCTAACTGCCCCCCTTCCTGCCTGGTAGCCCTGAACTTCCCTGCTGCTGGCCAGATCACCCCCAACTGCCCCCACCCTGCTGGCTTGGTCACTCATAACTGGCCTCCCCTACTACCCTGGTCACCCCTTACTGACCCTCCTGCTGTTCTGGTCACCCCTAACTGCCCCCCTTCTGACCTGGTAGCTCCTCACAGTCTCCCTGCTGGCCTAGTCACCCCACATAGCCTTCTTGTTAAGTCCTTTGGTCATGCCACACTAACTCCCCTGCTGGCCTGATTGTACCACTCAGCCTGCTTGTTCAGTTGTTTGATCATCCCTAACTAACCCCCGCTGCCAGCCTGGTCATAGGCAGCCATCTTGTGAGGCACGATGGTCAATTTGCATATTATTGGTTTATTATATAGGATTATGATATATGTAGTATGATGGGTCTCTCCTTCATTCATTAAACAAGTATTTGCTGAACACTCATATATTGGACTGAGGATAAATATACGGTGAATAAAATGTGCATGGACACTGCCCCAAAAATTTACAATTTAGTTGTGGCCCTCTGACTCTTTGTGACCACAGGTGATTCACCTCAAATATCTCAGTAACTCAGAACCTGGACACAAATGTCCTTCATTGACTCCCTATATTTGTTGTTGATTGTGTAAATCCATTCATGTTCATCATATAGACCTTTTGTTGATTGCCCAGGGTCACTCTTGGATTCATCTATAATTTTTTTTCTCATTTCTCTCCACATTCATCAATATTTTATATTTCATAACTTTAAATTTAAAAATCCACTCAGAATTTTTCCCCATTGACTGAAATACTCTTTATCCATGGTTATCTTATTTCTTCTAAATACCATTAGTTAATGTTTCTCTCTTCTCCTTTTCCTCCAGAAAAGGGAGATCTATTTTAATGTAAATTATAAAATCACTAGAGGCCCGGTACATGAAATTTGTGCATGGCGAGGACGGGAGATCTGTGTCCCTCAACCCAGCCTGCACCCTCTCCAATCTGGAACCCCTTGAGAGATGTCCAACTGCCAGATTAGACACAATGCCAGTAGAATAGGGCCTAAACAGACAGTCGAACATCCCTCTCACTATCAAAGACTGCTGGCTCCCAACTGCTCACCTGCCTGCCTTTCTGATTGCCCCTAACTGCTTCACCTGCCAGCCTGATCATCCCCTAACCAGCCTGATTCCCCCTTATTGCCACCCCCTGAAGGCTTGGTCACCTCTAACTGCCCTCCCCTGAAGGCCTGATCACCCCTAACTGCCCTCCCTTGCAGGACTGCCCCCCCTAACTGCTCTCCTCTGAAGGCCTGTTTCCCCCAACTGCTCCCCCTTGCAGGTCTGGATCTCCCAAACTGTCCTTTCCTGCAGGCCCCATTGCCCCCAACTTCCCTCCTCTGTTGGCCTGGTCAACCCTAACTTACCTCCTCTGCAGGCTTGATCGCCTCCAACTTCCCTCCATTGCAGGCCTGGTCCCTTTGAACTGTCCTCCCCTGCTGGCCTGATCACCCACAACTTCCCCCCCCCTTGCAGGTCTGGTCCCTCCCAACTACCCTCCCCTGCTGGTCATCTTGTGGTAGCCATCTTGTGTCCACATGTGGGCAACCATCTTTGACCACATGGGGCAGCCATCTTGTGTGTTGGAGTGATTATTAATTTGCATATTACTCTTTTATTAGTTAGGATAGAGATCTGGTGGATGGGTGGGGGCCAGTTGGTTTCCCCTGAAGGATGCCCGGGATCAGGGTTGGGGTTCCCTTTTGGCATAGGGCGGCCTGGGCAAGGGGCCTGTGGTGGTTCACAGGCCAGCCATGCCCCAGGCAACCCAAGTGGTGGACCTAGTATCTGGGATTTATTTATCTTCTGTAATTGAAACTTTGTAGTCTTAAGGGAGGCCAGGGCCAGCCAGGGTGGGTGGGAAACTGGCTTCTTACATTGCCAGGGTAAACCCTAGTCTTCTGCTTTCTCCAGGCCCATGGCTGCCTCCATTTTTGTTGGGATTTATTTGTTTTATAATTGAAACTTTATAGCCTTGAGCAGAGGCTAGGGCCAGCAAGGGCAGATGGGAAGCTTGGCTTCCTCCATCACTAGGGGCAATTCAAGCCTCCAGCTTGCTCCAGCTCTGTGTCTGCTGCTATATTTGTTGGGTTAATTAGCATACTCACTCCTGAATAGCTGGTGGGTGTGGCTTGTGGGCATAGCAGGGTTACGGTCAATTTTCATGTTTCTCTTTTATTAGATAGGATGTATGTTTTTAATAAAAATGATAATTACTAGTAAAATGTAATTGTAGGAAAAGCGAGAAAGAACTCATGGACATAGACATCCATGTGGTTATTGCTGAGGGAGGGGGAGGGATGGAAGATATAGGGAGGGTAAATGATGATTGACAGGGACTTAACTTTGGGTGGTGAACACATAATACAGTGTACAGATGTGTTGTAGATTTGTGTACCTGAAACCTGTATAATTTTGTTAATAGTATAACATAACAAAAACCTCTCTATATAAAAACCTATTATGCAAATTGTCCCAAAGGGAATTGTATCTGGAGACCGAACACTTGCTATAATGTGTCCTGGCTACCAGGAGGCGGTGTGGAATGAAGAAAAGTCCCAGCCAGCAGCTGGAAGCAGGGAAGGGAGGCCCCAGCCAGCAGCTGGCAGCTGGAAAAAGGAGGCCCTGGCCAGCAGCCAGAAGGCTCTGATTGGCCTTGATCAGTGGCCTCGCTTATGGACCCTACCTGCACACGAATTTTGTGCACCGGGCCTCCAGTAAGTAAATAAAATAAAATGTAATGATACAGCAGCAACATATATCTGCATTTCCTTAAAATTTAATTTGCTAGGAAAAGGTGCTAAAATTCTAAATATGAATTATTTATATCTCTTTTATGATCAACAAAATTATGACATTATAATGAAAATGTAACATGCTTTGATAACTTCTAGTATAATAAAAAGAACATCACAGTTCAATAATTTTACTGAAACCATTTGAAGTATGACGTTTAAAAAGAAGAATAAATCATGTTTGTAGAGAAAGCTAATTTTAGAAGTTTCCCACAACAGCTAAGCCTGCACTTGTTTAAAGCTTTACTCAAAAAAAAAGGATTATAAACTTAATTAGATTAAACACTGATACATCTACATTATACTTATTAATTTCATTAATGAAGCAAAAATGCTTAATATTCAGATCTTAGTTTAATATCTTTGGTAACATGCCATTAAAAGCAAATCAGTTGTAGGAAATGCAGTTATTAAGACACATATCCAATACCTCTGAATATGAAAATAACTATTGATTGTATAAGTCTCCTCTTCCTTCACAAAATAACATGGGAAAGGATGAAAAACTGCTAAAATTAAATCTCTGCAAATTTAGAAAGTGGAAAAAGCCATCGAATAAACTATTTGTCACAATAAGTATCATTCATAACTGAGCAAGGCAACCACTTTTTATGTCACAGGCAAAGAAAAACAGTAACAATATAACAAAAATATAATAAAATTCTGCAGATTCATTTCTTGAACTAAAAGTAAGAGAACAGTTCCTTATGAAAAAAAACTGATTATCTATGCATGCCACCAAAGCATATTGATGGAAAATGGAATGAAGTAAGTAAATGTTGTTTGTTGAATTATTACTTCTGATCCCATAGACTAGCTTCTCCATCACCAGATAAAATTAGTTTAGTCTGGCATGACTGACACTTAATAGTGATCACTGATTTCATTTCTAAGTGAACATAAATCATCTCTTTAATAATATTTGTTCAGATCTTTATCAAAACTAATATCAATAGTTGCAAACTCAAATGTCTAGAGACTAGGGGTATGACAGAAACAAAGGGGCAGAGAGTGCATGCTCCTTAGAGCTAACAACGGCTCTAAGCTCTAGCCAGCCATGGAGATGAAATCTCCAGACTTCAGATGTCAGCAACAAATTTTATACTTTTGATTGTTCACTTCTTTATTTTGTTTTAAACATTGAGAAAGCCTAATTACTTCTATTAGTCAGATTCACTTGCCATTTTAAAATCTCTGAGACATGATTTAAGCCAAGATACTGTTACCATCTTTGTTCGAAACTTGAAAAGCCGACTCCCATGTCCCCCATTCCCTGCACATACCTGCACACATTGCAACGTACAAGACAGTATGACAATAATCAGTGAAAACTACACATATGGCATCTGATAGTGTGATCCCCTGAAACAATATGCATTTAGCACTCCTTTTGAGGGTGTAGCTCTTGAGGCATATTCATTCAATTAGTGATGAAAAATTACTCACATTTTAAAAAGAGGAGAAGAAACAAACTTTTTAAAAATTTTATATTTGGGATATATTTTTGCAACCTCAAAATCCCCAGCTAATGGATTTGTTTAAAGAATTGATTCTTCCTCAACAAGCATACAATTATTTCGTAGTTACTTCACATAATTCATTATGATAGATATTTCCAGCAGAAAAATGAATCGAATAAATTATATGACTGCACTCACTGGTCAATCGATTCAATTGGTTAGTGCAGAAACAACTTATTATTAATAATACCAATGTTATAGCACAAATGAAACACTTTTTAAAATTTCATTGCCATAAGCATCCTTCCTCTGAGCAAATTTATATGTTGACCTACTTTAATTATTGAGAAATCTTTACTTTCTTCACACACTGAGCTAAGAAAACTCTCCCTTTTCACTTAAGCCATATTTTATACATCATGTGCTTATCCTTATGAACAGGAGTTTATCTTATCAGAGATTTTTTGCTCATGATCTTATGAATTCTAAGTGTAAAACAGAAAGACGGAATGGAATTTATATGGAAGTTTTTTTTGTTTGACCATCAGTGTTACGTAATTTAGACATTCAGGATACAAAGAGGAGGCATCTTTATCTTTCTGTTCTGCCTTTGATCACCCTTGATGGCACCTCTCAGCTGGGCAATGCTTTGCCTCATGCAGGGTCAGATGTCTGAGTTTCATCAATGGTGACTGCGGACATTGAACTGAAATAAAAATGCTCTGATTTTGCTAATGTGAGTTTTCTAACAAAGTCTCAGCTCCATCCTCCTGCATTTCCCTTGACCTCCCCTCCCCTTAAAAGCACAGATTTACTTATCTAAGCCTTAGTGTTTTATGGTTAATTTCAATTCTTTATCCAAAACTGTATTGCAAAAACTGTTGCTACAGCTATGTCGTCATTTTAATTCCCTAAATTTTTGCCTCAATGACTGGCTTCCAACTTTTAGAAGTATTTGTAATAACTGTGAATCTCATAATGATATGCACTCTGACAAATTTTTCTGTAGAGACCATAGGATTTTTTGAGCAATATAATGTTTTCTTCTGATTTTTTTCACCCTAAAGCCTTTATTTGAGGACAGTACCTAAGGTTAAAGAAGTGAAGAATAACCAAAGAATTTATATACATATACGCATAACTTATGGACAGGGAAAATAATGTGATAAAAGCCTGGAGTTGAGGCAGAAGTGGGGTGAAGGAAGTTAATGGAGGAAAAAAGGGGGGACATCTGCAGTGTTTACAACAACAAATTAAAAACAAAAAAGCAACTGGAGACACCAATGTTAGCTGATCTAAGATGAAACCGCAGCCTTGATGTGTAGTCTCAATTTTTTCTAAACACCTTCACTAATCGATCCACCTGTGATGGCCAACACCATCTGTCTAAGAAAACACATCCAGGGAATTATAGATGGGCTCTTAATTTAGTTGTAAGGGGGTGCTCAGTAAATGTTTCTTGAGCAAATACTAATCTCTATTCATTTGTCACCAATGAATGTTTTTACTTGTACTAAATGGTAATAGTGAAACCAAAATCATATGCATGTTTTTTTCCTTACTTCATGATTTACTAAATATTGTGATTAAATACAACTGTGAAACCAAAGCAAAACTGGCAATCTATTTTTTCAAGGTACTTTTCTTTCTACTGCATATGTGTATTATGCCAAAAATGCACATTCTATATAAATATTAGTAACATAAAAGCCTCCATGGCAGAAAGTTGCTATTCATAATAATGTTGGTGAGATTCAAAGTTATGTGGGGACAGGCAATGATGCTAATTTGGAGAATGCAAATATAACCCACTGTCAGACCATTAAGATTCATGTTTGAGTACAAAATAAAGTGGTCTCAATACATGTATCATCAAAACAAAATATATAGCCTTCCTCTGCTTTGTATTAGTTGATTTCCTAAACATACATTACAATTTCATTACCCCAGTGCTTTCCTCTACTTTAAATATTGAGTTGGCCTTGGCAGAAGAAAAATATCAACTCAGCTCTGCAAGTGAACAGTTTGCATATTTTAAAGTTTTTATTTTGTTTAGGAAATGATGCCAATACTTGATATACTGGGAATCCTTTTAAAAAAATGTTGGTGACCTTTTTATACTCAGTTAGGAATCCCAAGGTTTTTTATAGCAGTTAGAGTTTAACAATCACAGCATTAGAAACAGAGGACCAAATTAAAATAAAATGTGGCCCTTTATCAGAAACAAATACCAGAGCTGATATTTATGTTTCATGTTGATCTTTACATTTTGTGTTGAGTTACCGTAAATGGTTCAATACTCTATATTTTAATGTCAATAGTGTGCAATTTACCACTTTAATGTTTGCTCCTATGAATATTCTTTTTCTTTCTTTTTTTTTGTAAAGTTAATTTTCTCTGTGCATGATAGCTCCACCAAACATTTATGTCTCTGAGGACACAGTTTTATATAATTAATTTATGTTCCTTTGCAAAATCTAGTACATCTCTGGTCAAAGAGTAGGTGTTTACTAAGTATTTATTTAACTAGATTTTTGAAAAATTAAATAATTTAGTAATTTATTTACTAAATATACCGTGAAATTACTATGCACAAGGCACTATACTAAGAATTTTAGGCAGTGGAGGTGAGATTAACCAAAAGACATATGCATATATGCATAATTCATGAACATAGACAATAGTAAGGGGAAGGCTGAGGGATGGGGTAGGAGCTGATTGGAGGGAGTCAATAGGGGAGAAAGGAAGATATCTGTAATACTTTCAATAACAAAGATAAAATTTAAAAAAGAATACAAAATATATTTTTACAATTATTTTTTTCCATATTCCTTTGAAATAAGAAATTTCTAGATGAAGGAGGTTTTCAGCTGATGATTATTTGTAAGGTAAATTCTTTTGAACACAATACTTATAAATGTAATTTTGTGGCATGTTTTTAAAATATGCATACTCTCCCTAGCTAGTTTGGCTCAATGGGTAGAGCATTGGTCTGCAGACTGAAGGTCCCTGGTGCAGAATACTTTTCCATTGATTTTTTTAAGAAAAAGTGAAAAGGAGGGGAAGAGACAGAGAGAAAGAAACATCAGTGTGAAAGAGGCATGGGTCCTGAATCAAGGTTAATGTTGCTGTACACTGATCTAAACACACACACACACACACACACACACACACACACACACTTAAAAGCATTAGGTCTTCCTGCCTTCTCTGGTTTGCTTGGAGTATGAAGTACACATCTGGTCTGCAAACTACAGACGGTGGATTAGAGCTGACTTTTAGACTGTGTTCATGGTAGTGAACCAAGAATACAAAAAGCCAAGAATGTGAACTTTTCTTCTACAAAACTCTGATGAGAGGAGGCATTATTGAACAGCATTAGCCACAGAGGGCAGAAATAATCAAAGAATATAAATGACTTATATTGTTAATAAGTGTCAGCTTTTGGTGTTCTGGTTTTTCACACACAAAATAGTTATTTGTTATAAATTCAAATAAGTAGATCCTGTACTACTTAATATCTTTGTAATGATTCTTTAAATTTTCAATTAATTTATGACATACAGAAAGATTGCAAAAATGATACAAAGAACTCTTATATTATACTAGAGGCCCAGTGCACAAAATTTGTGCACTACGAGTTGGGGGTAGAATGTCCGTCAGCGCAGCCTGCATTCTCTCCAATGCGGTATCCCTCTCACAATCCAGGACTGCTGGCTCCCAACTGCTCATTTGCCTGCCAGCCTGATCACCCCCTAACCATTCCCCTGCCTGCCTGATTGCCCCCAACTGTCCTCCCCTACTAGCCTAGTAACCCCCAACTGCCCTCCCCTGCTAGCCCAGTATCCCTCAACTGCCCTCCCCTGCCAGCCTGGTCACCCCCAACTGCATTCCTTTGCTGGCCTGGTCACCCCTAACTGTCCTTCCTGCAGGCCAAGTTGCCTCCAACTGCCCTCACCTGCTGGCCATCTTGTGGCAGCCATCTTTGACCACATGGAGGTGGCCATCTTGTGTGAGGATGTGAGGATCAATTTGCATATTACCTCTTTATTAGATAGATACTTTTTATCCCAAACAATTTTATTCTCCCTTTTTCTTTTTTACAACTCTTCTTTCTCTATTTCTCTTTTTTCTCTTTCTGTCTCTTCTATTCTTTTGTTCCATTTCTGAATACCTATTTATTTATAAATAAGTTGTATAAATCATGACTTTTTAGCCATAAATATGTCAGTTTGTGACATTATGACAGTAGAATTATCAAAGTCAGCAAAAATGAACTTTGAAAATAAAAATGTTTACAATAGTCTAGCATTTACTACTACTTTTACGTAATAGACTCCATAAACTCCCCATATGAACAAAAGAAAGATGTCATTTTAAAGTTTTAACTCAATGGTACATCTCCTATTTAATATTTGTTTATATAAAACTAGAGGCTCAGTGCATGAAATTTGTGCACGGTGGGGAGGTGGGTCCTTCAGCCCACCCTGCACCCTCTTCAACCTGGGACCCCTTGAAGGATGTCCAAATGCCTGTTTAGGCCAGATCCCAGTAGAAGCATATTTTTAAAATATGGTAGGATCAGGCCTAAATGGGCATTCGTACATCCCTCTCACAATCCAGGACTCCTGGCTCCCAACTGCTCGCCTGCCTGCCTTCCTAATTGCCCTTAACTGTTTCTGACTGCCAGCCTGATCACCCCCTAACCACTCCCCTGCCAGCCTGATTGATGCCTAACTGCTCCCCTGCCAGCCTGATTGCCCCCAACTTCCCTCCCCTGCAAGCTTGGTTCCCCCCAACTGCTCTCCTAACTGCCCTTCCTTGCAGACTCAATTGCCTCCAACTGCCTTCTCTTGCAGGCCTGGACCCTCCCAACTGACCTCCCCGGCTGACCATCTTGTGGTGGCTATCTTGTGTCCACTTGGGGGCAGGATGTTTAACCACATGGGGGCAGCCCTCTGGTATGTTGGAATGATGGTCAATCTGCGTATTACTCTTTTATTAGATAGGATAGAGGCCTGGTGCACGGATGGGGGTCAGCTGGTTTGCCTTGAAGGGTGTCTCAGATCAGGGTGGAGGTTCCCTCAGAGTGTGGGGTGCCCTGGGAAAGGGGCCTATGGGTGGTTTTTAGGTGGGCTATGCCACCTGGAAACCCAAGTGGGGGTTCTGGTATCTGGGATTTATTTATCTTCTATAATTAAAATTTTGTAGCCTTAAGCAGAGGCCAGGTAGACAGGAAGCTTGGCTTCCTCCACCACTAGGGCAACCTAAGCCTCCTGCTCTCTCCAGCTCCATGGCTACTGCCATTTTGCTGGGATTTATTTATCTTCTATAATTGAAACTTTGTAGCCTTGAGCAGAGGCCAGGGCTGGCCAGAGCAGGCAGAAAGCTTGCCTTCCTCTTTCTCAGGGCAACCTAAGCCTCTTGCTTGCTCCAACTCTCTGACCAGCCACCATTTTGGTTGGGTTAATTTGCTTACTTGCTCATGATTGGATTGTTAGTATGGCTTGTGGGTGTAGCAGATTTATGGTTAATTTCCATGTTTCTCTTTTATTAGTGAGATATTTGCTGAAGTTTTCCAGGACTTCATCAGCATACTTGTCTTATTTTACTTGTAATACACAGGCTAAGCATATATTTAGCCACATCAGTCATTAGCATATTCAATAATCTCCAAAGTCAAACATCATATATATCAGCCTTTTAATTCTATCAAAAAATGACCATAGACTTATAGAAATTAACTGATTTTCTAATTTAAAAAGTTGTCTCTCTATATATATTTTTTTTAGTCTCTTCTTTTTAGTGTGGTTTAATTGATGTTAAAATGTCCTATGACAAGATATGTAAAAAATAAAAGTCCTATCACTTGGGAATTATCATGCAGTATGTCTTCGTTTCATCAATATATATTTTAACTGTTTTAACTAGACAATGATTTTATTTCTCTAATATACATATTAAGTAGACAAGTCAAATTGATCAGGCTCTAATATTCTGCTTCCTATTGTATCTCTGTTAGCCAACCTTAAACAAAGCACAGAGCCTCTCATTTCAGAAGCTGTGCTTAAACTCTTCACCAGTATATTAGTGCAAATACTCTTCTACCAAATATACATTCAAGGAAAATGACATGCTCTTCAACCCTATGTGCTTAACTGTACTTAGATTGCATAGTGTGCCTGTACCCATTGTCTAGAAGTTACTGTTATAAGTACACTCTTAAAAAAATACACACACACACACACACACACACACACACACATATATATATATATATATATATATATATATATATATATATAATTGATTTCAGAGAGGAAGGGAGAGTGAGAAAGAGATAGAAACATCAATGATGTGATAGAATCACTGATAGGCTACCTCCTGTACACCCCCTCTCTACACTGGGGCTCGAGGACCACAACCTGGGCATGTGCTCTTGGCTGGAATCAAACCTGGGGCCCCAACCAGCTAGGACATAAGTATACTCTTTTAAGTTTACTAGTGGCCTGGTGCACAAAATTCGTGCACGAAGGGGGGGTTCCCTCAGCCCAGCCTGCACCCTCTCTAGGAACCACTTCGGGAATGTCTGACTGTTGGCACTCTGACTATTGGCAGGAGGACATCCCTTTCCCAATCTAAGACCACTGGCTCCTAACTGCTCACTGGCTTGCCTGCCTGATCGTGCCTAACCACCTCTGCCTGCCTGATTACCCCTAACCACCCCTGCCACCCTGCCTGGTCACCCCTAAGTGCTCCCTTGCTGGCCTGATTGCCCCTACCTGCCTCTGCCTTGCCCCACACCTGGGACCCAGGCTTCCGTTCCTCTGGCCAGCTATAGGCACCCAGGACCCAGGCCAGCTTCATTCAGGCCGGCCGCAGCCACAGGCAGCTCTAGGCACTCAGGATCACAGGGCATGTGGCTTGTCCCTCTCCTGGGCCACAGGCGCAGGTGCAGCTGCTGGTGCCCAGGACTGTGAGGCAGGCAGCTTGTCCCTCTCCTGGGCCAGAGAGGCAGGCACAGCTGTTGGCATCCAGGACTGTGGGGTGGGTGGCCTATTCCTCTCCCAGTTCGTAGCCTGTCTGGTCCCCATTCCTCTCTCCCCAGTGTTGAGTGTCTGAGCCGTTATGGCATGGTGGCATGAAGGAATGATGAATATTTGCATATTAGCTCTTCATTATATAGGATTCTAACTTGTCACAGTCTATCTTCAAGTGGACGTTTTGTCACTTCACATCTTGTATAGAAACTTCACTGTAACAAAATTTCATTTTTCCCAGGCAATCTCTGTGCTATTATTGTCACATATTTTACTTACACAGATGTTATAAAATTGACATTACATTATGATTTGTTTAAATAGTTATGGTAATTACCTTTAAATATATTTCAATAATAAGAAACTTCTATTATATTTTTTCCTACGCATATAATGTCTTTGATGTTTCCTACACATAGGTGGGGGCTTTTATTTACCAGCTTCCTTAGCGCCCTGGGCCCACAGGTTTCCCAGGTGTTGGCTTGTGAGTTCTTCCTGAGTCAGACAGCCAGAGGCCTTGGGCTTGCTTTTGCCTCTGAGCTCACCCCTCTGTCTCCTGGATTTCTGGATGTTACAGGGTTGGAGGCCCAGGGTTAGAATCAGTGCTGGAAACAGCGAACAGGACTCCTTCGCCCAGTGGTTGGGTCCGGTGCCCAGGCTGAGTGAGGATCTGGATCCTGGGTCACAGTGTGCCCACAGACCCAAACCATCACCGTCCTGTAAGGGTGAGCAGTGAGCCCAGCTCCAGGGTCCTGTTCTGAGGGGAACTCTGGTCCCATTACCCCAGGAATGGGGCCACACACTCCTAGCGGAATCCAGGCCTGGGTCTGCAGATGGTCTGGGTCCAGTGCCTTTCTGGCCCATGGAGACATCCCTGCTCCTTGTATGTTAGCTCTCGCTTTTCTCACTTCCTTTCCCGCACTCCTTGCCTCTGTTCTGCACACAGGCCGGGCTGGGTTGTGTGGCTCCACCTCCTCTGTCTCAGGGGCTGTGTCTTGGCTCCTCTCCTACCGCCATGGCTGGGCCTCGTACTGGAGTCGGAGCTCTGGGAGGCGGGAGCAGGGACGCTCCCCTCTGCCGCCCTCCTGAGCCTCAGGACCCAGCTTAGACTTGGCAAGCATCACCATCCACAGGTGGCATCATTTGGCAAGCCCGGCCAGGCACAGTGGAGAGGTGATGAGCTGCGGGAAGAGACGCACCTGGACTCAACTCCTGACCCCGCCACTCTGCAGTCAAAGGACCTCAGGCACATATCTCACCTCATGGCAGGCCCCACTCACAGACCCACCGGGCCTAACCCCAGGGCCCCACAGGCACCATGGCAGGGCCTCGAGAACCATCCCTGTGATTGGTTTGTGGGCGTTGCTTGTGGGCATGGCTTATTGGGAATAGTGAAGGTATGGTCAATTTGCATATTACTTCTTTATTAGATACGATTGGGAAAAATAGAATTAAATAGACATCCTAAATGATGACCTCAATATTTAAAACATTAAGTCAGCATTCCTTTACTTTAAAAAATTGCTGTGTTCTCTGCCTATGCCTTTGGACTTTTGGAATTACTGGACATACCTACATTCAAAGTTTTAGGATTTTGACACTCTCAAAGCATCAGTGTCCATTTCAGTATTGGACTTTCTATGATCTTTGAAGCCTATTTTGTACCCAGAGGAAAATGAGTTAAATAGCTCAAATCTGGCTGTTTTTGTTTCTGAACGCCTCACCCCTTCCAACCACCAAACTTTTTTCCCTTTTTAAATTGTTACAATAGACACACACACACACACACACACACACACACACACACACACACATTGTAATCAGAAATAGAAATATAACTTTTCCCTCTTAACTTTTGAAAGAAAGCCTTCCCAGACTTCAAATCCTGCTTTGTGTTCCTGCAATGGAAGTGTTGAGTTCTGTACATTCCCAAGGAAGCGCTACAGCCTTCTGGAAGAAAATTGCAAGAAGGGCATAAAACAAACAACTGTAGGTGCCCAGTTTTATTATTTGGGGAAAGTCTTGTTCCCAACTCCAAGCACTACTGCAGTGCTAGACAAAACTAGTGAGAGAGGAATTAAAAATGAAAACAAACTTAAAGGTATATGGGTCTGAACCACCATGCTGATTGTGCCCAAGAATCTTCTTCCTATACATTTATTTCAGTTCCATCATAAAGCTATATAAAACTAGAAGCCAGTGCACAGATTTGTGCACCAGTGAGTTCCCTTGGCCTGGCCTGTGCCCTCTCGCAGTCCAGGACCCCTGAGGAAATGTCAGAGGCCCAGTACATGGATTTGGCCTGATCCTTGCAGGTCAGGCAAAGGGGCCTCTAGTATGCATATAAGATCTTTGGTTAATCTCTTCCCACCCTCCCCCCTTCTCTATAAAATTTATCAGTCTGTTTCATGTTTCCATGCCTATGCATTTAGTATCTTCCCCCTGGTGGTCAGTGTGTGTCATTGGTACCAATCGAATGGTCCAACAGTCCAATGGCTGCTTAGGCTTTTATATATAGACTAGAGGCCCAGTGCATGAAATTCATATACCGGGGACACGGGCAGGGGGTGTCCCTCAGCTCAGCTTGCACCCTCTCCAATCTGAGACCCCTCAAGGAATGTCCAACTGCCTGTTTCGGCCCGATTGGGATCAGGCCTAAACGGGCAATCGGACATCCTTCTCACAATCCAGGACTGCTGGCTCCAAACTGGTCGCTTGCCTGCCTCCCTGATTGCCCCTAACCGCTTCTGCCTGCCAGCCTGATTACCCACTAACCACTACCCTGCCAGCCTCATTGATGTCTAACTGTTCCCCTGCCAGCCTGTTTGTCTCCAACTTCCCTCCTCTGCCAGCCTGGTCACCCTTAACTGCCCTCCCCTGCAGACTTGATCGCCCCCAATTGCCTTCCCTTGCAGGCCTGAAACCTCCCAGCTACCCTCCCCTGCTGGCCATCTTGTGGTGGCCATCTTGTGTTCACATGGGGTCAGGATCTTTGACCACATGGGGGCAGCCCTCTTGTGTGTTGAGCTGATGGTCAATCTGGTTATTACTCTTTTATTAGATAGGACAGAGGCCTGGTACATGGGTGGGGGCGAGCTGTTTGCCCTGAAGGGTGTCCTGGATCAGGATGGAGGTTCCCTTAGGGTGTGGGGCAGCTTGGGCGAGGAGCTTATGGTGGTTTGCAGGCTGTCCACGCCCCCAGCAACCCAAATGGAGGCCTTGGATCTGAAATTAATTTATGTTCTACAATTGAAATTTTGTAGCCTAGAGTGCAGCCAAGCCTTCTTTCTGCTCACTCCATGGTGACAGCCATTTCTGTTTGAAACTTTGTAGCCTAGAGTGGAGGGCTAGGCGCTAGGGCTGCGGAAGTTTAACTTCTTCCGTTGCCCTGGCAATCCTAGCCTCTTCTATCTCCAGCTCCATGGTTGCCTTCAGATTATGTATCTTTTATAATTGAAACTTTGTACCATTGTGACAAAGGCAGGCAGAAAGGTTGGCTTCCTCCATTGCCGGGGAAACCCAGGCCTCCCTCCTGCTCTCAATAGCCCAGCCACCTTGTTTGGGTTTATTTGCATAATTTGTTCCTGATTTACTGGTGGGCGTGGCTGGTGGGTGTGGCAAAGGTATGGTCAAATTTGCATATTACTCTTTTATTGGATAAGATGCTTTAAAAGCAACTATGATTTGCCCTTTAGAAATGATTTCAACACAAGTTGAATATTCATGTGTGGCAATGGTCAAATTTGCTCTGAATTTGGAAATCACCAATGATGAACAGCATGTACTGTGGTATATTGCACACTATTAGACCTTAGAAATGTAAAGCCTGAAAGGACTTAATAATTCACCCAATCAATTCTTCCAATAAGATTTTAAGCACTTTTGGGGGCATGGTTCCTTATTACTGTTTTTAATCTTAACATCAAGTGTTGTGCCCAACTCATATCAGGTCCTTAAAAAATGTTGGCCAACACCTTTACTGGTGTTATTAAAAAGCAAATTGAGATCCAGAGAAGCAGAGTGATTTTTTTTATTGTCACATTGCCTATTAATAAAAGAGCAAGAAATTGGAAGTAAACAACGCAGTACTATTTCCTCTGCAGATCAATTTTACTGTAAAGAGCATCTTAAACACAAGCAACCACTATAATCACCATCTTGTAACTCAGCAATTATTGCTAAATACCATTGTTCTGAGTGTAGGTAGTTTTTCAATTCAAAAATGTACATGTGTAAGGTGGAATAAGCACTGGATTTGGAATCAAAATGAAGGATTATCGATCTGCCCCTTACTAGCTATGTTTCTCCATCTTCAAAAAAAAAAAGATATGAATTCTGGCAATACTTAGGAACAGTTTGAAATTTTTTTCACACGTGATCTTAGATATCCTACTTATTCGAGCATCAGGGTGCTCAAAGTTTACTAAAAAGAAAATTATAATTTTTATTACACAAGTAGTTACTAATAAAACATTTATTTTAATTTTACATAATATATATATATATATATATATATATATATATCATATAACATATCATACACTACATAATGCAAGTTAATAGATTATTAATTTACTTTTAGGGTCAGAGTCATAAAGAAACTAACAGACTAATAAATGAAAAGAAAAGTTTGAAATATAGATTAACATAGGGCTATATATTGGCTCATAGGAAATGTCAAACAAGAATAATTAACATTAAATAAGAACCTCCTCAATATTTCCTTTGTGCTCTTCTCCTCTACATGATGCCTTAGGCAGCCTGATTGACCAGGGTTGGGGCCTCCTTTAGGCCCATCCCTGTGAGCCAGGAGAATATTATATGCTTCTTCTGAGAGTAATGACTCCTAATATGAGGCAAATTAATACAGCCCAGGAGCCATTTAACAAATTGCCTCCTCCAGTGCTGATACTGGCACCTTGGTACCCCCTAGAGCTTCATATTCATATTCACATCAATTAGATAAGCAACTCAGTCCCAGAAGTTGTTTTCTTCATGATGACTAAGGTTTTTGAACCAGAAAATGAGCAGACCCAAGAAATGCAGATTAATTGTCCAGACAACTTCTTAAGGGATTAAAATCATATATATCCCTTAGAAACTCTCTAGCTATTTCACTTTGTCTGTTTCAAGTTGCTTATATCATTTTTACATTTTAAGTATATATGCATACAAATAAACACATATATACTGAGAATATAAGTATGCTGTATATACATATCCTCAGTATATATACACTGAGAGTGTATGTGTGTGTATAATAGTATTTGCTTCTAATCCCTTTATTTTTTCCAGTATGAATAATAAGTAACTGCAAAATAACATTTGCTTTAAGAATTTATCTATTGCTTCTTCTCTTTTCTCTACTTTTGATGAACTTTGATTTCTTTTCTAACCCTGAGAGTGTCTGACCTAGTTATTAAATGGCAAACTGGGAAGAAATTTCTTATAATGAGAATTCTAAATGAGGAAACTAACATAGGCAAACTAGAAATAAAAAAGGGAGAACAGAACTCATTGTTATTACAGGCATCTTGGCAACTTGAGTAACCTGAGACCAATGGCGGGCAAGATAAACATGGCCTGCAATACGTGAGATTCCAGCAAATTTCCTAACTCCAAGGTTTTAGGAAACATCTGTCCTTCCATATAACATGCAGGCATTCAGTGTCATTTAATCATGACTGCTTCCTCTGGTTTCCTTTTTCTCCCTTTCCTTCCAAGCAATTTTTGTCCCTAGGACAAAAGATTGGATGAAACTTAGAAAACATAAGTGAATTTAAAAGACACAGAAAAATACAAAATCCCCCATAGCAAAGGAGCAGAAGATTATTTCAGGAAGCATGTACTCTCAAAGAGCAATTGGGCACTGGCCTGCTGAGAAAAGGGAGGATGTGTAATTCCTGGTATTGTACAGTGTCTGTGTGGGGAAAAGTGGGAGGAAAAACAAAAACAGGGGGAGAACCTACAAAGCATTGTTCTCTTTTAGAATTCTGACAAATGCTCTGGCCTCAGACTTCCTCCTAGCCAACACCATGAAATATGTTGTATGTGTGCATGAGGTGACTTCAGGCTCAATGTGAATGTAATACTCTGATGGGGTTTTATTTTTCAGTTATAAGGGGATATATTTACACTTTAAGAGAATAGATCATTTCTTCTTCATTTAATACCCAACACTTTTCTTTGTTGTTCTAGGTCACAGTCAGACTCTTGAACATAGGAACTAAAAAAGAATGGGGAAAAATTGAAAGTAACATATCTTAGGATACATCATGTAAGTGGCTTTGTTTTCTGATTCTAAATCTGAGTCAATAATTTCTCTAGACAATTGGATTGGGTTGAATACAAAAAGTTACTGAACTCTATAGGGGCATATTAATTACTTTTGTGATTTATTACTTACTGGGATAATTCCTGAGAGTCAGCAGAGTTGCTTACCAAAACTATGAGAAATTGCTGGTTGTGAGTTACAGGTGAGCCACATTAATCATTTCTGGGGTTTTGTCAGTGTGGATTTTCACCCCAAGAAGTTTCTACCCAAAACAGGAAGCCATAATATGCTAACGCTGCATCACCATCAACCTTCCTTCAGAATAGAGACTAAGATATCTTTATCCTTCTCTCCCATAGTTACATTTTGAAAAAATAAAAATAAAAAAAATATATATATAGTCATATGTGACTAATCTGACTAAAAGACAATGAAATGGGCCATAAAATGTCTGTCCTAAGTATGAATGCACTTTAATTTATTTATTCAACAAAGGAGTTTTCTTTTTTAATGCTTACTCTTTTTGTTTAGTTCGCGATTGTAAGTGCTTGGGCCACAGTAGTAAATAAAATCCAACTGCTCACTCTCCCAGACTTCTAGTGGGAGAGACAGAGATGAATAAATTTAAAAAATCTATCAGGTGGTAATAATTAGAGGAAAAGCAAAAAAATGAAGAACTGTTGCACATGGAATGGTCAGGAGAGGTTTCTTTAAAAAGGGGGTATTTGTGGAGAACTGTACAGAAACTGGGGAAGTGACAATAAATGAACACAAGGAAGAACTTTCTAACCAGAGTATTGTGCACACCAAGAGCGAGAGGTGAGAGTCCTTGAGGGAAAACAAGGAGGAAAATGACTGCAGTAGAATGATGAGAGATTGTCATAAAGTGTACTGGAAGCTGAAACATACAATGACAAGACCACAGTGAGCTAAAGGTTTGAGAAGGAAGTGCTGTGATCTCATATATGTATTGTATTAGTATCACACAAACTGAGGTATGAAGAGAGATAATAGGGGACAAGGATGGATTCAGGAAAACAATTTGAGGGGCTACTACTAATAACTGTGAGAAATGAAGGTGATTTAAAGAGATAAAAAGGTGCCACATTTCTGTATAATTCAGAGGCACATTTCATGTCAGATTAGTCTCAAGGGAGGGAGAGAGAGTAGCAATGGATGTAAAGGTTTGTAGCCAGATCCAAGGGTAGAATGGAAGTTCACCCAGTGAGAGAATCAACTGGGAAAATAAGGAGCTGATTAGGTACATGTTCAATTAAAAGTTTATTATTGAACCTATAAACTTGAGTCTCTTTTTAACCACCTAAGTCTATATGTCCAAGTTGTAACTGGATACATAAATCCAGATTCCATTAAAGTATCCAGACTGGAGAAGAAAGCTGTGGAAGTTAACATTGGAGATAATATTTAAAGCCGGTGACCTGGATGAGATCTCTTAGAGAGAACAGAGAGAGTGGAGACAAGAGTCAGCAAGACCAAGGCCTGCGACACTCTTACATTTAGTTCAGATTGAAAGAGAAGGAAACAAAAACCAAACAAAATGGAGAAGAATCTGGCCAGGGGAGAAAAACCAGGAGTGCTATGTGAACAAATTGCCTGTGTTGTCAATAGGTGGAATAAAATGAAGGCTCAGAAATTTTCTTTGGATTTGAAAACATGGATGCCATTGATGAGGTTGGCAGAATTCTGAGTATTCTCTGCATTATTTAACACAAGGAGCAATCAGCCACATATACCTCATTTCTATTAAGAACCCAAACTTTTTTTTTAAAGTAGTGTCTGAAATAGTTAAAAGCAACATTAAAAGTTATGCACTGCACTTAAATTGATACTAAGAAAAGAAATAATAATGAATCAACGCATTTTCTCTTTTTTTATTTTTTAAATTTTTATTGTTAAAAGTATTACATATGTTCCCCTTTACCCCAATTGACCCTTCTAGCTTGCCCTGCCCTCCACCCCCTACCCCAGGCCTTCATCACCTTATTGTCTGTGTCCATGAGTTATGCATATATGCATATAATTTCTTTGATTGATATCTTCCCACCCACCCAACCATCCCTGCCCTCCCTTTGATATTCGACAGTTTGTTCCATGCTTCTATGTCTCGGGAGCTAATTTATTCATCAATTTATTTTGTTCATTAGATTCCACATAGAGTGAGATCATGCCATACTTTTCTTTCTCTGACTAGTTTATATCACTAACATCTTTTCTCTTTTATACTTAAGGTCATTTTAATTTTACAATCATATAAAAAAGACAGGCTTTGCTCCCAGTCTTTTCTGTGAAGAAAAATACATTAATAAGCAAATTAATTTCAATTTAATTAAATTTGTGCCAAATCTAAGTGAGTGAGTCAGCTATTCAAGAAATTAATTTGCATTGGTGACCATTCAAAGGAATTATTTTTGTCCTTCTGAGTCCAGTGTTGCCCAGAAAAGGGATGCTTTTCTTTCTTGTAATGATGCTGGTTGCTTAACTTTGAATATACTCTATTTTTTGTTTTTCTTCTTAATGAGTGGCAATTTAGTAATCTGATCAATACAAAATATAGGTGAAATTTTGCTAGTTACAATCTAGACTTTGTTTTTAATTACACTAGTTATTTTGGTGTATTGATGACATCATTTGTTTTATTTAAATGTTTTTATGCATTTGGTTTCATGTTTTTCAGAAGAGAAAAGCCATACCACTTTGTGGTGCTCAATAAATGTCTATAGAATAAATAAATGAATGACTGAATGAGTATATTTTCCACAGTCTGTTCCCTGTGTTTTTGATAGATATAAAAAAATTTTCTGACTATTTCATTTTGATTCTAGAAAAAATATCTGGGTAAAAAAAAATATTTTGACTCAATTTTTTTTTAACAGAAAATAAAATAATAAATCACTGATGACAAAATTGTATTTAAAAAATAGTTATGAGAAATAAAATTCACAGAGTATTGCCTAAAATATATGAAATTCCATATTTTCTGTCAGATTTTATTATTTCCACTAGAGGCCTGGTGCACAAACTTTGTGCATAAGGGATGGAGGATGTCCCTTAGCCCAGCCTGTACCCTCTCCAATCTGGGACCCCTCGAGGGATGTCCAACTTCCCATTTAGGCCAGATCCTGGTAAGATCTGGCCTAAACAAGAAGTCGGACATCGTTCTCACAATCCAGGACTGCTGACTTCAAACTGCTCACCTGCCTGCCTCCCTGATTGCCCCTAATTGCTTCTGTCATCCAGCCTGATCACCAGCTAACCACTACCCTGCCAGCTTAATTGATGTCTAACGGCTCCCCTGCCAGCCTGTTTGCCCCCAACTTCCCTCCTCTGCCAGCATGGTCACGCCTAACTGCCCTCCCCTGCAGGCTTGATTGCCCCCAACTGCCCTCCCTTGCAGGCCTGGTCCTTCCAACTGCCCTTCCCTGATGACCTGATCACTTACAACTGCCCTCCCTTGCAGGGCCTGGAACCTCCCAACAGCCCTTCCCTGCTGGTCATCTTGTGGTGGCCATCTTGTGTCCACATGGGGGCAGGATCTTTGACCACATTGGGGTAGCCATCTTGTGTGTTGGAGTGATGGTCAATCTGAAAATTACTCTTTTATTAGATAGAATAGAGGCCTGGTGCATGGGTGGGGGCCAGTTGGTTTGCCCTGAAGAGTGTCCCAGATCAGGGTGGAGGTTCCCTTGGGCAAGGGGCATCCTGGGCAAGGGGCCTGTGGAGGTTTGAAGGCTGGCCATGCCCCCTAGCAACCCAAGCAGAGGCCCTGGGATCTGGGATTACTTTATGTCTACAATTGAAACTTTGTAGCCTGGAGCAGAGCCAAGCCTTCTGCTCCCTCTGTGGCGGCAGCCATTTCTGTTTGAAACTTTGTGGCCTAGAGTGAAGGCCTAGGCTGGCAATGGCAGGTGGAAAGCTTGGCTTCCTCTTTTGCCAGGGAAACCCAAGCCTCTGTTCTCTCCAGCTAAGTGGCTGCCGCCATTTCTGTATCTTTTATAATTGAAACTTTGTAGCATTGAGTGGAGGCCTACACTGGCAACAGCAGGTGGAAAGCTTGGCTTCCTCTGTTGCTGGGAAAACCCAAGCCTCCCTCCTGCTCTCAGCGGTGGCAGCCATCTTGGGGTTTATTTGCATAATCTGCTCCTGGTTGGCTGGTGGGCATGGCTGTGGGCGTGGCTTGTGGGTATAGCGAAGGTACAGTCAAATTTGCATATTACTCTTTTATTAGATAGGATTATTAAATGTTTCCTATTAATTTCTTAAGACTCAGCCATGCTCTTCAGAAATTTTTTTCCTAATTTACCCCAAATCCCAATTTGCCATTCTTCCTTTTTCCTTATTCACCAGGATTCATCATATCCTATATTTTTTTGTTTCATGACACCAAATTAAGTTTATTTACAATCTGTTGTTTTTTGTCACCCAGACTTCATTATGCATTCTTTGAATTTGAGACCTTGAGTTATAAAATGTATTCTCAGTCCTGGGCGTGGTGTCTGGCATGCATTAGTTGGTCATTAAGTTTTTATGGATAATAGAAGAGTTAAAAGAAAGAGCCCTGTAGATTCCCCATCTTATCTTTTGTACATGTTGTAAGAATCATTATCTCACACATTACATAGTGTTTATTTTATGAGACTCCATGGTAGACATTAAATTTGATTCCCAGAGTCAGAAAAAGTAAACAGAAAGATCAACTACAATCAACTAGCTTTCCAAGAAACTGGTTAGTTGGGTTCTTCTTTGTAGTCATTTTATATCTTATTAGTAACTAGAGGTACAATGTACAACATTTGAGCTTGGCCACCACTGCCACAATGGCTGCCTCGGCCCCCACCCACTGTGATGGCAGCTGGCGCCTCTGCCTCAAGCCACCTGCACACCCCTACCCCTGGCCTGCCACCATGGCAGCCGCCTCTGCCTGGGCTCCCACCACCATGGCTTCATCCATAAGGAGATAGGGTCTAATTAGCATATTATACTTTTATTATTATAATATAAGGGAGTATAAAACTGAATACTTAACATATTTCTGGCATCTCTTAAAATTTTGTCATATATTGGCTTTTTTTTTAATCTAGGTCAGTATGATGCCAAAGCCTATTGTCTATTATAGAGTTTACAGATGCAGACAATGTTAATCAATGACCAATTGAGAGAATTAAAGGAAGCATAGTGTTTAAGTTATTATCCACTGGAAAAGAAGAAAATGAGATGATTAATTATTTATGTAGTTTCTTTCAGAAACTCTTTTAAGACAAACCAGAGAAACTTCAGGTGTGAGTGGCTCAGTTGGTTGAGTATCATCCTGTGTACCACAAAGTTGCCATCTTGATTCCAGTCAGGGCACATGCCTGGATTTTAACAGATTCCCAGTCATGGTATGCATACACATATAAAAGGCAACTGATTGATGTCTCTCCCCTTTCTCTCTCAAAGCATGTCCTCAGGTGAAGATGTGAAAAACTGTGTAGAATTTCCTCAAAAAATTAAAAATGGAACTCCCATTTGACCCAGTTATCCCACTTCTAGGAATATATCCTAAGAAATCAGAAATACCCATCAGAAAGGATATAAGCACCCCTATGTTCATAGCAGCACAATTTGCAGTAGCTAAGATTTGCAAACAGCCTAAGTGCCCATCAGCAGATGAGTGGATTAAAACACAGTGGTACATCTACACAATCCTATCTAATTAAAGAATAATATGCAAATTGACCATACCTCTGCTACACCCACCAGTCACACCCACCAGCCATGCCCACCAGCCAATCAGGAGTGACTACGCACATAAATCCCAACCAAGATGGCTGCAGCTACAGAGAGCAGGAGGGAGAGCAGGTTTGCCCGGCAATGGAGGAAGCCAAGCTTTTCACCTTCTCTTGCCACTCAAGCTTCCACACCAGGCTATAAAGTTTCAATTATAGAATCCCAACAGAAATGGCGGCAGCCACAGAGCTGGAGAAAGGCAGAAGGCTAGGGTTGCCCCCAGTGATAGAGGAAGCCAAGCATCTGTAGCCCTAGCTGGCCTAGGCCTCCACTCCAAGCTACAAAGTTTCAATTATAGAAGATACATAAATTGCAATAGAAACGGCTGCTGCCACAGAACAAGCAGAAGGCTTGGTTCTGCTCCAGGCTACAAAGTTTCAATTGTAGAAGGTAAATAAGTCCCAGATACCAGGGCCTCCACTTGGGCTTTGGGGGGCGTAATTGGCCTGCAAATCACCATAAGCCTCTTGCCCAGAGGAACCACGCCCTGTTCCAGGACACACTTCAGGGCAAACCAGCTGATCCCCACCCTTGCACCAGGCCTCTATTCTATCTAATAAAAGAATAATATGCAGATTGACCATCACTCCAACACATAAGATGGCTGACTCCATATGCTCAAAGATCCTGCTGACATGTGGACACAAGATGGCTGGCAGGGGAGGGCATTTAGGAGGAACCAGGCCTGCAAGGGAATGCCATGAGGAGTGATCAAGCCTGCAGAGGAGGGCAGTTAAGGGTGACCAGGCCAGCAGAGGAGGAAAGTTGGGTGTGACCAGGCCTTCAGGGAAGGGCAGTTACGGGGGGGACCCAGGTCTGCAGGGGAGAGCAGGTGGGGGATACCAGGCCTGCAGGGGAGGGCAGTTAGGGGTAAACAGGCTGGCAGGGGAGCTGTTAGGCATCAATCAGGCTGGCAGGGAAGTGTTTAAGGGGTGATCAGGCTGGCAAGCAAAAGTGGTTTGGGGCCATCAGGAAGGCAGGCAGGCAAGCAGTTGAATTGTGAGAGGGATGTGTGACTATACAGGCAGTCAGACATCCCTCCAGGGGTCCTAGATTGGAGACAGTGCAGACTGGGCTGAGGGACAACTCCCCACCCATGCACGAACTTCGTGCACCAGGCCTCTAGTGAAATATAATGCTGCTGTAAAAAAGAAAGAATTCTTACCATTGGCAACACCATGAATAACCTGGAGAGCATTATGCTAAGTGAAATAAGCCAGTCAGAGAAAGATAAATATCATATGATCTCACTCTTTGTGGAATATAATGAACAACATAAACTTTTGAACAAAAATAGATCCAGAGACAGAGAAGCATCAAACAGACCATCAAACCTCAGAGGGAAGACAGGGGAGGGTGAGAGGTGGGGTAAGATATCAAACAAAGGACTTGAATGCATGCATATAAGCATAACTAAAGGACACAGACAGTGTAGGGGTGAAGGTCTATACTGGGGTGCTATAGCAGGCTGGGAGAGATCAATGGGGGAAAGAGGAAATATATGTAATACTTCTAACAATCAAGAATTTTAAAAACATAAAATAAAAATATGGGAAGAAAAAGAAAAAAATTATTTTATTTTCCACGAGTTGTAGATGCGGGCTTGCACGTGCGCATGCGCATGCACACACGCGCGCACTCTAAACACAATAACTGGATGTGAGTTAATATGCTGCATGGCTTGGGTAATTAACATTTGCCCAACTTGCAGCTGAGTGAATAGAGTGTGTTTCCTGCATGCACTATCTTAGGTTTTAGATGGTGCTTCCCGTTTCAGACAGCACAGGGCTGTGCTTGTCCTAAAAGCCTGAGGCAAAATGATTTGAGAATGTGAGCATGTGCATTTTGGGGAAAGCAGAATGACACAGTGGGAGTCTTTTCTTCTGTCAAGGTGCTTCCCTTTCCTAGATTATGATTATGCACAGGAACTCGCTGGTTTCTTCTTTTGTATGTGTGAGCCCATTGCCAAGTAGCCTCCAGGTACATGAACAATAACAACAAAGATGCAGTGAACAGCAATATTAACAAAGAAAACTACTTATTGAAGCATTACAGTAAGCTCAATGTGTCAACGGTGGCTTGCAACTTTCACAATTACTGCCCCTCTGAGAGAGACAAATTTAAAATCATGATCTCAAACCACACCAGGCACTTCCATTGAGAGGAGCTACATTGGAATTAAAAACAAGGTCTCTAGCTTTCCAAAGAAATTTTAAATCTTTATTATTAAAACTATTACATGTCCCACTTTTTCACCATTGACTCCTTCTGGCCCACCCCTGCCCCTTACCCCAGGCCTTTACCACCCTATTATCTGTGTCCATGGGTCATGTATATATGCATACAAGTTCTTTGATTGACCTCTTCCCACCCACCCAACCCATCCTGACTTCTCTCTGAGATTCGATAGTCTGTTCTATGCTTTTACATCTCTGGATCTATTTTGTTCATCAGTTTATTTTGTTCATTAGTTTCTGTATATGAATAAGACCATGTGATACTAATTTTTCTCTGAATGGCATATTTCACTAAGAATAAGACTTTCCAAGTTCCTCCATGCCATCTCAAAGGGTAAGAGATCCATCTTTATTTTTACAGCTACATAATATTCCATGGTGTAAATGTAATATAGCTTTTTTATCCTCTTATCTACTGATGGGCTCTTTGACTATTTCCAGGTCTTAGCTTTTGTAAATTGCACTGCTATGAACATAGGGGTGCATACATTCTTTCTGATTAATGTTTCTGGTTTCTTAAGATATCTTCCTAAAAGTGGGATCATTGAGATCACATTTTTAATTTTTTTGAGGAAACTCCATACTGTTTTTCATAATGGCAGCTCTAGTCTGCATGCCCACTAGCAGTGTACTAGGGTCCCCTTTTCTCCACATCCTTGCAAGTTCTCATTTTAGACTGGTTACATCCCAGTACCCTTATCTGAAGTTTAAGAACTAATATTAATTGCAAAGAGGTATCACAGAGAGACATCATCAAGCGAGCTTTGAAAGATTCATGGGAAGGAAGTAAATACTAGACCCTAGAATCAGACAGAAAGGCTGCCAGTGCAAGATGATATGTAGTTGGTATCTTTAAAAAATTTGGTTTTCACAGTCAACACAAACATTTTGTCAGTAATATTTACTGAGAACTCAATGCATATTGAATGTTATAAAGCATGTAACAGAATGAAATTGGAGCTATTGTGATACCTGTTAACCATTTATAAAACACCCACACCTAAAAATAAATCTGAGCTGGGTTCTCTGACATCTGGCATTTGGAATGAGAGGCACGTGAAGGTCATTTCAGATCTATGGTGCAGATGTCATCTAGAAGTAAAATAGAAAGGGGTTATCTTGAAAAAGTTCATGCTAAGGAAAAGAAAAATACATGTTACTGATCAGAGGTCTGGGTTGGCTATATAAACTGCAATTTTCAAAGAGCCAAGTACAAACTTCTTGGTGTTGAATTTTAAAGTCCTGTTTTAATCTTTGTCACATAAAACCTCCTGAATGTTCTTACTAAGACATCTGAAAGGTAATAGATGATTTGGTTTTATTTGGTTTTTAAAATTCTTTTTGATTTCTGTCTCAGATGTGTTATGCTAGAATATTATTACTTATGCTGGCTGACTGCAATCTGAAAGTTATAGCTAGGATTTGGCTGTGGGAAAGTCACTGGGTTTAGAACTGTCTGTAAACAGCATTCAGCTAAATGAGATTGCTTTCCAATGTAACACCCTTATATATGTTCTCCAAATATTTTTCAGACTTAATTGTAGAAACTAAAGAGAAAGAAATTAGTTATGACTCTCATTTTTAATATACTTAAACAGATAGAGCTAAAAGGGAACAATTGAAATAAGAAATCTGACTCCAAGTCCTTACTTCAGCTCTAGCTTACTTTCCATTTATATGAGAACTTACTTATACAAAACAATGAAATAAATTCACATAGAATTGAAAAGGAAAATACCAAAGAGTAAACACTCCAAGGGCATGCAGAGAACAAAAAGACATTTTGTTCATGAAGTCAAAAGTTGGAAATGCCCACAGTTAACTAAGAGATCTGTAAATATACTAGTACCTCAACTGTCAAAGTAAGTCTGACTTCCCAACTCACCTTTACTATTCGGGTTAACTTTATATTATGGACAAAATACATCACACAACTAAGTATAATAGAGGTTAGAAGATACAAAATCTGTGTATTCTATTTGTGATCATCTCTTTGCAAGATAAAGGAGAGTGAGCATCCATTTGCTTCCAGAATCACAAGTTCAATGATAAGAGGACAGTTGTAACAACCTTGTAATCATTACTGCCTACCAGAAAATGTGTTAGTTGCTCCAGCTGCTAAGTTTTACTTTACTAAGAAAGATAAAAGAATCAGATCAATGTGAAATAAAACCTTGTTTCAATGTACCTGTTTCAGGGGAGATAAAGGAGCAAACAGCAGGTCCTTGTCTTTGGTAAATGGATCAGAAGGGAGACATGATGGCAGGACTGAAAGTTGGTTACAGGCTGGGCTGATGCTGTGTATGTTTTTTGTTGTTTCCAGTGATGCCCTGACACCCAGTTTGATGTCTCACATTTTCTTTCAACAAGCAACCAAGTAGAGGATTGTCTTATCACCAATCAGCACAGGTCCTCAAGTAAATTTATCAACATGTTATTGGTCAGCCAAATTCATGATTGCAAGAGTATATTGTCTTATATTCAATGTTCACAGAAATAGGAACATTGTACAGTGGTGCCAAAAGTAATCTGTTGTATTTTTCTGCCCAATTCATTTTAAATTGCTGGGACACTGCCTGTCTTGCTTCCATATTTCTTGCAAAACTGGAAATTTCCGGTTTACATAATCCCCTAGCTGGAAGGATATGAAAAGGATCTTACCTAGCTAATCATGACACTCCTTACTCTATGCAAAGTGATTTATCTAAGAGTTAAATAGGAGCCCCAGGAGGACTAATAGAGTTTTTCTATGTGATTTGATAGTTGGCTACCTAGAAAGAAAACATTTTCCTCTCCTAATGTTATCTGTTGTAAGGTTTTTGGCTTAGAAACATTCATGAACATCATTTTCACTATGTTTTACTAGAGGCCCAGTGCACAAAATTCATGCACAGGGGGCGGGGAATGTCCCTCAGCCAAGCCTGCACACTCTCCAATCTGGGACCCCTTGAGGGATGTCCAACTGCCCGTTTAGGCCAAATCCTAGTAGGATCGGGCCTAAATGGGCAGTTGGACATCCTTCTCACAATCTAGGACTGCTGGTTACAAACATCTCACCTGCCTGCCTTCCTGATTGCCCCTAACTGCTTCTGCCTGCCACCCTGATCATCCCCTAACCACTATCTTGCCAGCCTAATTGATGTCTAACTGCTCCTTTGCTAGCCTGTTTGCCCCCAACTTCCCTCCTCTGCCAGCCTGGTCACCCATAACTGCCCTCTCCTACAGGCTTGATTGCCCCCAACTCCCCTCCTTTGTAGGCCTGGTCCCTCCCAACTGTCCTCCCCTGCTGGCCTGATGGCCCACAACTGCTCTCCCTTGCAGGTCTGGAACCTTCCACTGCCCTCCCCTGCTGACCATCTTCTGGTGGCCATCTTGTGTCCACCTGGGGGCAGGATTTTTGACCACATGGGGGCAGCCCTCTGTTATGTTGGAATTTTATAATAATATTCCAGCTGTAGGATCCAATTTTCTCATTTTGGATCTAGGAAGAAAAAGTGGGGAGAGAATTCCATTCATTTACTTCATCCTTTGTCACCCATTTTCTTCTCTAAATTCATTGCTACAGCATCAGATAATTGCAAGCCTCCCAAATCCTTAATAGTTTCACAAACTTCTGGCTGGGGCTTCTCCTGCTCAGAGGCTGGTATTGATGGATGGCTGTAGGGACACATTGTGAGACAGAGAGTGCCCAGATCCCACACAATACAACAGGACCTAGGAAAACAACCCATGGAATGAGCAGAGTATCAGCTACTCCATGCTAGTTCCCAGTGATTAAGCCATGGTTCGCTGGACAGGGACAGATGACTTCTTCCTCTTCCAAAAGAAAAAAAAAAAAGGCAAAGCAGTTTGTGTCTTTGTTTCAGTAATCCCAGAGGAATACCTCATCCTTCACCAAAGAGCCTTTCTCCAGTGAAGACTGAAACAAAGACACAAACTGCTTTGCCTTTTTTTCCTTTAATTTGGAGCCAATGTGCCTCTTCTAGAAGTGAAGCGCAGGAGCCCATGGACAGATTTCTCACACGCCCGTCCCCTCTGAGACACGCAGTAAACTTGTCACAGAAATCCACTTTTCAGGGCACCTGGGAGCATGAAGATTCCAGCGCATGCCCCTGGAAAGAAGACCATGACCCCCACGTCTCTGGGCAACCTCTCCCAGACAACTGGCCTGAATCGGAGCTGTTTTTTTCCCAGGTTGTCTGACAGGGATTTCCTGCCTGCCTCATGCTGAAGATGGGTTGGGGCTGCGGTGGGTACCCCACCCCCCGCTGGCCTCCCCCACGCTGCAGCCCTGCCCCCCCACTCCTGATTGGCTGGTAGCATAGCGAAGGTACAGACAAATTTGCATATTACTCTTTTATTAGATAAGATAAGTCTGTCTGGAGAAGAGCTAGAATGAAATCACACACAAAGAGAAACAAGTAAGTAAAGCCAAAATTAAATGAAAGAGAAAAATTGGAGAAAGAATCTAAATATCATCATTATTTTATTCCTTATATCTGGTAGCAAATATTATCAACCCATGGATTTCAAGAGAGAGAGAAGTACACCAATTGGTTGCCTTCTGTATGTGTCTAAAGCAGGGATAGAACCAATGATCCAGGCATGTACCCTGACTGGGAATCAAACCAGCAACCTTTAGGTGTGCAGGACAATGCTCAACCAAGTGAGCCACACTGGCCAGGCAGCAATCAACTTTCAACAGATAGATATCCAGTTCCAAAGATTTTAAAATGTGTGTCTTTGAGGACAGGACATATACACTTCAAAATAATAATAAAAGCCCCACTGTGATATAACTCTGTGGTCATGAGTTCATGAATAGGTGTGGAGTAAACTGCAAAATTCTGAATTCACCTTGCCCAATACTGCTAATTATCCTGATTTTCCCAAAAACAGATTCTTAAGATATGAATGCTTAAGATTTGATGAATAATTCTGTCCTGCTACATATCATCTGACTCACTCAATTTTTTTCTCCATGACAAGATTTGTTTTATTTCCAGAGTTACAATAACTAAGTTCACTTTTTTAAGGCTTGGTTTTCAACCCTCAATCTATTTTACCTAAAATATGAAATTCTTAAGAGATCCATGTATTTGAAAAAAAAAAATATATATATATATATATATTTCTAAATTGTTAATAAGAGGGTAAATTCTGATGTAACTTTATAACCATTACATTATCTAGTGTAATTCAAGTATATATATTTTAAATCGGCCTGTAGGTCAACATACATGCACACATACACTATTTTTAAGCAGAATGCAAGGATTCTCTGGTATTAGTAGAATAAAATTGCTTAGAATAATTATCTTCTATGCATAGTAGTAATGCCTGCCTTGAGTATGAATTCTTTATTAAGCTCATAAGAAAGCATTGACATATTCAACATACATCTCATGGTCTGGATCCAACACATTACCAGCAGCAATCATCTTCCCGACATTAATCTCTCTTTAGAAAGCATGTAATTCTCATTATTCATTATGCTCATAAACCATTTGATGGAACAAAATTTAAAATTTTTATTTTCACTGGAAGATACCAAAGTCATTGGCAATTAAAATATGCTACAGATACTGCATTCTCACTCATGCAGTAATTATTTGTCACCCACTATCAACAATTGATAATAGCTCCTCAAAAAATCACTAAACTGCTCCATCATCATTTTTAGAATGGCTATTAGCTTCTCCCTTTCTAATTGCAATCATCATTATAGATTTTTTGTGTACTTATGTTCTGCACTCTTAACCCCTCACTTGGCTGTGTATTCTTTCAGGTCAGAAACAACATTGGTGATAAGTGCTTAGTACAAAGACCTTGACCTTGTAAGTGCTCTCCACATCTTTTTTTAAACAGGGAATTGTTGATCAACATTAGAGCAATGAGTGTGTCACAGTTTGATATTATAAAGAAAAGTTTATCATTGATCATATTGAGAAAATATTGGATTTTTTAAAAGTATGATAGCTTTCCTAACTTCAGAATTTTCTGTGTTTTAACAGATAAAAATGTGATGTGACTCACTGACTTGAGGTTGGGGAGATACAGATTTTAGCTTCAGTCTTTCTCTAATTTATTAGAAACTAGAGGCCCAGAGCACAGGACTCATGCACTGGTGGGGGGCGTGGCCTGCAGGGATTGGCCCACTGTGGACCTGCCCTCGAAGTGTCAGGTCCCTGGTCTGGCATGTTCTGTGGAGCCGGAGCACTCGCCTCTCCAGGGGACCTGGTTGGGGCCAGGCTCAGGGACAATAGCACTGAGAGTTGGACATGAACCTGCCTCCCAACCTCTGGGGTCATCTCTGTGAGGCTGGAGATGGCACTGCAAGGTGGCAGGGGGCGAGGAGGAGGAGGCTGGGGGGTGAGAAGGTAATGATCACAGCTCAGGGTTCCTGCCTGTGGCCTGGGGTTCACAGCAGGAGCAGCGCTCAATCCTGTCAAGTTGTGGTCCCACTGTGATAGCACACTGACCACCAGGGGGCAGTTCCTTCATTGAGCATCTGCCTTATGGTGGTCAGTGCACATCATAGCTACTGGCCAGCCATTTGTTCTGCTGTTCTGTCACTGGGCTTTTATTATATAGGATATTTCTGCACAGAATTTCTAAGGACTGAGTTCTGCATAATTCATTCTGAGAAAGGCTACTTCAATAGTTAAGAGTATGGGCTTTTGAGTATGGGTTGTTTTCCACTTTTTTCTATACTGTGAACTACCAACTAAGCCCTAATATAGTCCAAATGAAATTCCAAATGTCTAAAATGTAAAGAATAATAGTCACAGGTGATTACGTTGTCAGGAC
Source organism: Antrozous pallidus (assembly GCA_027563665.1). NCBI lineage: Eukaryota > Metazoa > Chordata > Mammalia > Chiroptera > Vespertilionidae > Antrozous > Antrozous pallidus. The sequence continues at coordinate 78,163,855 of CM050508.1, forward strand.
CAAATGCAATAATACCATATATATGACTTGTTTATCATAATTTTAAATACTTAAAGTATCACTAATTTTATACATGAATTGAGTCCATTGAATCCTAGGCCATCTTAGTATTACTGGATGCTATCTCCTTTGTATTAAGACCTTCAGTTTATTCTCTGATAATAACTTTCTTTTTCCATATGTTTTGAATGACCTTTTAAAATGTCCAAGCTCCAAGAGCATGTGTGAATAAGGCCCTAAAGTCTTTACCAAGGGAAATTTAAAAATGCCCTTGAGGAAAAGAGGCTGTGCAGAGCTTCTCCTGGTATTTCAGTTCTTTAGGTTGCTAACCAATAAAGCTCCTTTCCCTTCTAAAATAGTGTTTTGTTTCCCTTACGGGATAGTGTTTCCATTGTTTGCTCAACATTCCTCTCATTAATTTATCTTTGGACCTAGAACATTCCAATGACTCTGCAATCTCTTTGAGAGCGTCTCCCCCCTTGCAGAAGGTTTTGGAGAAAAGGCACTCTTTTCCTAGCTATTTTCAGAAACTCCCCCTCTGCTTCAGAGACAATTCTGTTTAATTTTAGCCTTTTTGTGTGCGTGCTACAGCAGGTTTAATCCAGTCCAGGAACAGCTTTCCTTCACTAGGTTATCAACTCCAGCCAGAGTGAAAGGCTATTGTCTGGCCATGGACCCTACTGAAACAATTTGCATGCTGCTTAATTCCAATTCAATTCTATTGTCCTGCTGTACTTTTCCTTCTCAGCTGGACGAAAAGTCAACCAAATGCAGTCATGGTTCAATCAGTGCAGAACCACAAAACCTGCTTCAACCAAAGGTCATAATGTGAGCTCAGAGGATTTGAAAGTAATCAGCACAGCAAAATCTAACCTACATACAAGTGTTTTCCCCTCTCATTGCTACACTCTCTTTACTCTACCCTCCTTACACAGTAGGAAGATACCCAGTAACCCTCCTTGTGAATAGACTAATATCTACCTATCAGCATAATGACTTCCTATTTGCGGCACACTGAAAACAAGCAACTACAATAAAGAGAATAGTCACAGAAGAATACACTTGACAAGGAGAATACAAGTCTTTTCCCAAATGAACTAGAGGTGCCAGAGACAGTGATGTATGCTGTATAAGAAAATAAATATAGCTCTAGTTCTGTTTCTTATTTCCAGTATCATTTGACAATGAGATTTTTCTGTTATAAGCAATACATAATGTAGATAAAAATAGATAAGACAGCAGTACCATGGAAATGGATCATTTGTTTGCAAAGAAACGGATCTTATTTCCAGTAGTAGGAGCTAAGGGATCTTTTAATGGGGTGAATAGAGATATTGTCCAGTTAACACTCAGCCAAGGAAATTACAACAATCATTTTCCCCCCTGTAACTGCAAGTCCATTTGCACATCATTATCACATTCAACAAAGGTGAAACTACTGATATATTCTATGTTGCCCAAAACTCAATATAGCAAAAATGCATGACAAAACCTAGCTAGGGCATTAGAGGATATGATTTGGGCTCATAAAATTCTATATTTTAAAGCCTGAATTTTGAATGCATCCACATAATGGTGGCAAAAATGCTTTGTGATGGAGATATCCACTCTAATGCTAAGGAATAAACTGTAAAATGATACTCTGATGTACATTTATAGACCAAAGTAAGATACTGACTCTGGAAATATATATCAAAGTGCATTTTACCATCCTAAGTGCTGGAAAGTCAATGAATGGTGAGGAGGTTCAAATCAGTACTTGCAGAATTCAATAGATTTTTTTACCCATACAAATTCTGGTCAATATTGGTGGATAATGCAGATTCTAGAACACACAGAATAATTTTACTAGGACCCTAGTACAGCAATCTTAGTCCTCACCATCAGCCATAATAGAGTTACATCCACATTTTACAGAGAGGGGAGAAGAGAGACAGAGACAGAGTGAAAACTATGCTTCAGCAAATTACTTATCCTATAAAAAGATTAGATTTTTTTCTGGTATTAATTAACCATTCTATGATTGTTATTTATATGGGAAGTTAAAAAATAATTCTTTCTTATTTTGAATGCCCCTTGTGATATCTTGTCTCCAGGAAGGCCACTGTAAATTTCTTTCATCCTGGTGAGAGGATCAGAGTCCTAACACATCCTTTATGTTTTTTTTAAATAAATCTTTATTGTTCAGGTTATTACAGGTGTTCCTCTCCCCACCTCATAGCTCTCCTCCACCTGATTCCCCACCCCACCCCAAATGGAGCTGACCCATCATTGGGTCCAGTGTAGCTGAGATTGCTGAAGAATCTACATACATCCTGTTGATCCACACATACCATCTCAAGATAAGCATCATTTGGTTTTAACCTGGTTCTTTTAATTCCAGCTTTCAGTCTCTTGATTTTATTGACATAAAAATCTACCATTTAACTGAAGACGTGGTTTTTCTTCCCTATCATCTTACTCAGTAGATTCCATCAGTCTGCTTAATTGATTGTATTCTAGTAATTTCTGGGTTATGGTTTTATTGTATCTCTAGTGTACAATAAAAATACATGCAAGTCTTCAAGAAGCTTATATAAAATTTTATTAAGTTGCATACTCTTGTCCAGTCTCAATTGTGTTCTAACTTCATAGATAGTAATTAATTTGTCTCAGAGGTTCCTTTTACTTTGGCAGCACTATCTATAGTCCGTCCTTCTGAAAATATGTTATCTTTGAGTCCAATAGTTTAGTTTCACTAGTCAATTCTTATGGAAGGAATGTGTGAGTGGTACATTCATCTATAGAAATTCCTGCTATAGCAGGACTACCCTGTTACCTCCCTAGGAATCTGAAGCTTCACAACCTAGCTGTTTAGCATTTCATAACAATATGTTTTGTGTCAGCTCAATGCAAAGCAAAGTCTTAGTCAAATTAGATGAAGGTCCAGATACAAATCCAGATATATACATAATAGGTATCAAACCCATATATAGTCTTCTCTTCTTTAATTTTTAAAAATACGTTTCTATTGATTTCAGAGAATAAGAGAGAGGGAGAGAAATTAAAACATCAATGAAAGAGAATAATTGATCAGCTGCCTCCTGCATGCCCCCTACCAGTGATGGAGCTAGGCATGTGCCCTGACCAGGAATAGAACTGTGACCTCCTGGTTCATAGGTAGATGCTCAACCACTGAACCACACTGGATGAGCTGGTCTTCTCTTCTTTATATGCATGTCTCAACCTATATATTGGCATGCTCGCTTTTATTTGTCCTTTCTAAAAATACAAATTAGAAAATATCCTCTATTAATCCCACTTCCTTGTACCTTATAGTAAATCCCTTTTACAAAGGGACCATCATTCAGTGCAATAAACAGACTTCTTATCTGTTCTCATGTACAGTGTAGCCGGTGTCTTTATTCAGACACTAAATTTTTGTATAATCATGAATGAATACCTGGTGTGGTGTGAGAGAGACTTGAGAGTTGGATTTGAGATCCCTGTGGAGCTAGAGAACAAATAAATGAATGAATAAACATATGAATAAACACACATAATGCTATTAACCATCCATATAGTAAGTTAATCACTTCACAATCACTAACAGAAACAATCCACCTTAACTTTTATTTTAAATTTATTTTTATTGTTGAAAGGATTACAGATGTCCACTTTTGTTTTTGTTGTTGTTTTGTCCATTGAATCCACCCCTCCAAAGTCTTCACCTCACTATTGTTTGTGTCCATGGACTATGCATATATGCATAAATTCCCTGGTTAATCACCCCACCCCCATCCTTCCCTCTGAAATCCACCAGTCTGCTCCATCGTTCTATATCTCCGGATTTATTCACTTTAACCTTTGAATTTTGAATAAAAGGTTACATATCCAAATTACAAAGAAACAGAACAATGAAACCTAGGGAGCTCTATTATGTCGCCATGAACCTACTTGTCACATTATTGTTGTTATACTATTGTCACATTGTATTTTTCACAGTGCTTTAAAAATCAAACATTAGTTTTACTTAGAGTATTTCATTTATACATGACAGCCAATTTCAGAAACAGGGAGAAAAAGAGTATACTTCATATTTTGTAAATGATGAAACTGATAGACATAAATTTTTCTGAACTTACTCTATTAAGATGGAAAGCATATAGCCCTGATAGGTTTCCTCAGTGGTTAGAGTATTGGCCCAGGCACCAAAGGATCATGTGTTTGATTCCCAGTCAAGGGCACATACCTGACATGCCGGGGTTGCAGTTTTTATCTTCAGCCCTAGTCAGACCACATGCAGGAGGCCAATCCATGTAACCCTCTCACATCAGTGTTTCTCTCCCTGCCCTCCTCCCCGGCCCCTTCCAATGGAAAAATTATCTTCTGGTGATTAACAACAACAAATGGAAAGTATATAATAAAATAAAGGCTTTTGAATGTTGGGTTAGTGCCTTTCACCTATTCAAGTAATTAACAAAGAATTAACAGGCAAGTTCAGTGGCTTCAATAGCTCTAGATATGCCTAAGTCACTGTCTCTTTGCAATAATGATATTTTTAAAAGTAAGTGTACTCCGGACCAAAATGTGGACAGAGCTGAGCCATGAAAAACGTGCAAGTGTGTGTAAAGAGTGAGATATAGCACTCCCAATAATTGTTCATGTTCAACAATGGGACAACTGGACTGGCAACATAGGGGTTAAAAAAAAGGATGTCATAAGAGCCACAAATTCTAAAGTAAAACTGACCATGACAACAAACAGATAATTTACAAAAATTAATAAATCAAACTGTCTCCACTGATGAGATTTATACTTTTTAAAAAATATTGTATAGAGGTGTCTGATTTCTGGCCTTGGCAGTGCAGTGAAACTCCTCTGACACATTCTTAGCACAGGTGCTGGTGCTTGGAGCCACTTCACGGCTTTATCCATCAGGGCTATGTCAGTGAGCATAGCTCCCCACACAGCACAGACAGGATGAGCAAGCTCCAGGCACAGTCCCAATTTTCTCTCTCAGTCAGCATTGCGCAGCCAGGCATGCAGCTCCCTTGTCTTGGGCCAGTCTCTGCAAGCAAGTGACAGGTAATTATAAGAGGTAAATAGGCCGGGCATTGTCATTTTCAGAAATTGCTTGCAAAGCACACAAACTCCACTTGCTGCACACTCTTCACTTCAACATCCAAGACATGTTAAAAGGGTTTTTATTTAGAATTGTATGTTCACAACTGTTTTTGTAATTTTTTTCTCCCTATAGAGAACTTTTCTTTGCATTGGTAATAGTTTTTTTGTTTGTTTTGTTTTTATATTTTTGTATGTGTGTGTTTTAAATCAACCAGTTGACTGTGGCTGGACAACCATCCAGATTGTTATGGGCAATCCTAGCTAATAAAAAAGAAACATGCAAATTGATTGCACCTCTGCTATGCCCACAAGCCACACCCACCAGCCAATCAAGGGCAAGTATGCAAATTAACCCAATGAAGGTGGCAGTTAATTTGCATATCCAGGTGCAGAGCAAAGACTGACTGAAGACATCATAGAAGGAAGCCAAGCACTGCAGAAGGGAGCAAAGCTGCAGAGAAGCAAGCGGGGTGGGAAGCAGGCAGGGCTGCGGAGAAGGGAAGGAAGCAGGAGGAGTGGCAGAGAAGGCTGCAGGAAGCCCTATTCTTGCAGGAATCTTCCTGCAATGGGCCTCTAGTTAACAATGAAATAGAGAGAAGCTTCAATCACTGTGAGTCAAAAGATAATAGAAAAATTCCCATTCATCATACTTCCAACATTTTCCAGTTAAAGACTTTGTTTCTCAGGTCACTATATTAGATTTGAATAGCTTCCATTTCCTGATGGCTGTTCGTTTATTTATTTTCCCCAGTATATTTGTATTGACTTCAGAGAAGAAGGGAGAGGGAGAGAGAGATGGAAACATCAATAATCCCCCTACTCAGGATTGAGCCCACAGCATAGGCATGTGCCCTGAATGGGAATCAAATATGACCTCCTGGTTCTTAGGTCGACACTCAACCACTGAGCTACGTTGGCTGGGCCTGATGTCTATTCATTTAGATAGCAATTCATCACAGGTTGCTCTATTCCAGCGTTGGGGGGGGGGTGGGAAATCATATTTGGAAACATATGGTTCCATCTGAAAGATCAAAAATACTCTGTGTTGATATACACAAAATTATTTTTATCTTGGGAAATCATAGTGGTTTACTACATTGGTCTTTTTTAGGATTTTCTTTTATATTTGCTGGCTTTTAAAATTTAATTTGAATTATCATGAAAGAACTGTTTTGTTATGCCCTCTACATTTTAAACTTTAAAAAGTACATATCTCAAAGCTAACAGTAAACACAGAATTTTGTTTATTTTCAAAGACAGCATAAGTCACTTCCATATACAAAACTTGCCCTTTTTTTCATCTCAGTTGCTTTAATCTATTTACCTTCTCAATAATTTCATTATACAACTCACTTTTTCAGAGTGGTAAGCACAAATTCAGCAATGAAGGTACTGTCAGTTCTAACTGGGAAGAGTTACTGATTATAAATCCTGAGGGTGTCTACATGGCATTTAAGCTTCTAATTGAGTGGCGAATACTGTTTATTTCAGTTTCTCTGGTAAGCCATGGCTGGCATTTCCAGTTACAATAAACTATACTGGTTCTGTGTAACAAGGCATACATTGACCTGGTGTCTAGAGGTCAGTTACATAGAAAGAGGGAGAGGAATCAGGAGATTGCCAAAGTATTTACATATACCTAGGAGATTCTGGTAATTTAGTTTGCTGCCTGATCACTTGATCATTTATTTAGCTCCCCTGAGAGATATGATAATGTTTTTATTTGCTATATTGAAATTGATAATTTTCCCCCCACAGAGCTTGCAGAGAGAGCTTGCAGAGGAAGATCAGAACTAGTTAGTATCAGCAAATGTTGAAGCATCTCTTCAGGATACTTAAAATAAATTGCATTCAAAAACATAAAAGGAAGGAAAAGAAGAGGCATGCGATGCTAAGTGGAAAATCTATATAATAACAGGCTAATATGCAAATCGTCTCCATGAGTAGGAGTTTGACCAACCAGGTGTCAGATGTGCACTGACCACCAGGTGTTGGCAGCAGGCAGCAGTGAAGGTGCTGCTAACCCTGATGGGCCCCGACAAGAATGTGACCATGGCAGGATGATAGAGCAAGTAAGCAGGCAGCACCAGCCCAAGGCCAGTGCGAAGGGAGGCTCCAGCCAACAGCCAGAAGCCACTAAGGACCCTACCCATGCATGAATTTCGTGCACTGGGCCTCTAGTAGAAATATAATACTGCATTTGTTTGCACTAAGACCATACTTTATGTCCTAAACATCATAAGAAGTAGGGCAGAGTGAGACAATTACTGTAATAAAGTTTTAGGGACTAGCAAAGGCCAAAGTCTAAATCTTCTGGAATTTAAATGGACCAGAGTATGTATTCTCTAGCTGAGTAAAATAATAATTTATTGATGACAGATCTACTAGATAACATTAAAGGGGTAAGATAGAAGAACTTTCACTGAAAACATGACCAGCCCTGATAGAAGCTAGAGAACAGAGTTCAGAAGGGTCGCTGTCTGCCTTCCAGACTACTGGATAAGAATTTCTGGGTTATGTGTCCTCTACACTGGGCTCTATTGTAATTCCAATGTAACAGAGTCTTGGTGAGTTCTCCTTTATGAGCAGAAGTTGGAGGACACAAAATTATCCTCTCTTTTGAAATGTACCTTCTTATGGTAATACCAGACCTCTCACAATGTCAGTCCATGCTCTAGGCCATTTATCTTTTCCTCCATACTCAATGGGAACTGTTTGCAACCTGATTCATTCTAAATTTGCCCTTGGTAGCTCTCAACACGAGGACCATTCTTCCTACCCACAGCTTTTAACCCTCAGATCAATTGCCTTCTAGCCACCTTTCTTGGTAGCCAGCAAAAATTTCATCTCAATATACCTAAAACCCAAAGTATCACATGCCCCACAAAACCGTTTGTCTTCTGACTTTCATACTGGTATTACTGGTTCCTATTTTCTTTTGACAGACACAGAAAAGTGTACACCATCTTTTGATCTTTCTTTGTCTTCTGCAAACTGTACCTAACAGTTTTCAATGTCTTCCAACTTTAGCCTTCAAAGAGAATTAATGTATTCTTATTTCCACTATTCTCTTATTACCTGACTTACTTTTCTAAGGTAGAACTGGATGATAGGGATACTTTTCTCTAAATACTTTAATGGAACTTAGAGAGAAAGGCTAGTCTACTGAAATGGTATTATACTCCCATATAACCAGTTCTCAGACTTATCTCTTACTATAGTCCTCATACAACATTTTAAGCTGGAAGCTCTAATTCCCACTAAGTCAAATATAATTGTATTTGGAGATAGATTCTTTAAATAGGTGGTTACATCAAAAGGAAGTCATTAAGATGGAACCTAATCCAATCAAGCTGGTATTCTTGTAAGAAAAGCTTATTTTGACATAGACATGTACATATACATTGGAAAGTCCATCTGAGAACACAGAGGAAGATGGCCATCTCAAGCCAAGAAGAGAAGCCTCAGAAGAAACCAAGTCTACCAAGACCTTCCTCTTGGATATTTAGCCTCCAGAACTGTGAGAAAATAAATTTCTGTTGTTTAAGCCATACAATCTCTCCAAGAAGCAAGAGCTTTTAAAACAGCTAACCACATTCAGCTACACAGAACAACCTGACTATCATAGTTTTCATGTAATATAGAGTTCAGGTGATGAAATAATTAAGTTTAATTGGAGGACTTAGCAAATAACTAATGGAGAAGTGTTTGAGAAGAAACATATTACTTTTGGGATTGGAGAAAAGATAATTGTGAATTGAGTAGTTTTCATGAGCAGGATGCAAGGGTGATTTCTATACCAGGTTTTTGTCAGATGGATTTGAAATGAAGCCATGGACAAAAGGTGGTAGATGAAAAGGGTGTGTTAACATAACAACAAACAAACAAACAAACAAACAAACAAAAAGCACCATTGAAACCTGTAAAAAATTTTGTGAGTTTATTTGAACCAAACTGTCGACATATACCGGGAAGCAGAACCTCAACAAATTGAGATAATGCTCCAGAGAATGGCGGTTACATTTGTATTTATACATTGCAATTTAAAAAAAGGACATAGGTGAGTTACATGAAATTCATTGGTGATAGATTAAGGAGATGGGGGAAAGCAAAGCCGGGAAAACCCCTGGGATTGGATAAATAGTGAAACGGTGGACATATACTTAGGTGGTTGCAGGAACAATTAGCATGATAATGAAGGAATTTGTGATATATGTCCTGGTGCCCACCACATTTCCCAGGGGCTTCTGGAAAAAAGGAAGTGACAAGTTACCCATACATTTCAAAGATATGTTATCATAGATGCAAAAAGACAGATAGGCTCAGTTAAGGTAAAGGTTAACCTTGTCAGTGAAGATACTGGCCTAGGATGTAACTGCCCACCATAACTGCATTTAAAGTTTAATTTCAGACCATCCTTTGTGGTTACTTTAGGTCTCTGAGTTTGCAAGACTGCCATGCAGGCCTCCCATGAGCTTGTCAGGTTAGCAGGTGGAAATTTATTGGAAACAATTACTGACTCCCACATAGGGAGGTAGACCCAAAGGGGTAATCCACTAAGCCCTCTTTTGCTAAGGTTTATAAAATCTGTAGTTCTTTGTCTTTTGACTCCCATTCTGATTGGTCATTATATCAGCTTCAAAGCTCAAACCCCACATGCCCCCTACTCTCTCTCCCCTTTCAGTGGTAGAATTCTCTATTTCCCATGGAAATCTGCTTTCCTCTTTCTCTCATTTGTTGGCATTTCTCTAGCCTCTATGAAAGTTTGTTTCCTCTTTCTCCTTGTGGCTTTTCCCTGTCTCATGTGAATGGATGTCTTCCTCTCCCCATATCCTGTGGTACCTCTTTTGTTCTCTGTGAATGTATGCCTTTTGGCAGCTTCAAGCCCTCATCTGATGCAGTCCTCCTTCGTGGACCTTCTTTATTTCTAAAACTTGCTAAACCTGCCTATTTTATCCCCAAAACGCCTTTCAATTGTAGGCAACAGGAATAGTTTGATAAAACATGTAAAGGTGTTTTTGTGTATTTGGTATGTTCAGGGAAGGCTGAATAGTTGGGAACAGAATAATTAGCATAGCCAAAGGTCCTGAGCTTGGGGGAATCTATCAATCTACCTCACACTAGCTCTGCCAAACCTACTTCGTCTCATACCCTTGACTTCGTTAAACATGCTCGAAATGAACTATGCTCACTCTCATTTCCATAGCTTACCTTATGCAGATTTACACCACTATCAGCACCACCACCACCAACAAAAATGTGCAACCTCCTAAATCTATACTTAGCCAAATTTAGTATTCTCTTCTCCTTGAAGTTGTTCTCTTTAATATCAATTGACTTCTACCTTCCCCACCCCAATCCACACATATTCATTACTTTCTTCCTAGACCAGTCTTAACATCTTAAGGCAAATAAACCTATACTATATATCCTCTCATTTCTGCAGATGTAATATGCTTCATTCTTTTACTGAACTATAAGATCCATGTGGGCAACATCCATGATATATTTATTGGCAGCATCCTTGACTTTTCTGAATATATTTACTATATAATTTGCTTAAAACAAACTTCCAGTTAAATAGGTCAGAATCTTGAGGTAATAAGATCGACTTTGGTATCTAATTCCAACTTTAAAATGGTAGCCAAATAAGAATAGACAAGTCAAAGTGTCAGATTTGCATTTGCTAGTTAGTATGATTCAATTTCATCACTAAATGTCTCTCTGCCCATTGTGCATCTTTTGACTTAGCAGATGGGTTTGAATATTCAATCCATTTTCTTGTTCCAGACAGCTGTTCTTGCCACCAGGAAGATATGCTGAAAAGGTATGGTTGTTTTATTATGTGTGTGTGTGTGTGTGTGTGTGTGTGTGTGTGTGTGTGTGTTGTTTGTGTGTGTGTGTGTGCTTTGTCATTTCACAAAAAGAAAAAGATACCATATTCTTTAACTCATGGAACATAAAAATTCTGAAATTATAACAAGCAAAGGTTATTTTTAAAAAATAGAATCAAGATTAAGAAAGAATTAAAAGGACAAAAACACTTTCTAGTTTTATTTACACAAGTATGAACTTTTTTACACATAAATTTGTAATCAGCCAAGCCTGCTCGGCCCAATCCCAAAGCTTCTTGCAGCACACTGAAGCATCAGCCAATCTGCTCCAACTGGAGATAATCACAATATATAGATAAATTCCTGCAAAATCAGAATAAATTTAAATTCCCCTCAGAGCTCTGCAAGAGACAGAAAAGCCTGCCCCTTTCTGAGACACCTTCTCCAGGGTTAATGAGTTGGATACTTCTGTTTATCACAAGCTAAAGGTAACTTGGTAATTAGATGGAAAAAGTTCTTCCTCAAATTGCTTCACTCACCACAGTAAGTTTACTTTTAGAGAAAGATTTATAAAAGAGAATTTAAGTAAACATATAACATCAGATTAAATCCATAGACTTGAAAAGTAGTCTAGTGGAACTTAACCCTGGTTTTGTCCTTAGCAATTTGCCTAAGAGCTCAGTTTGCTCGTCTGCAAGATGAATTATAATAAGTAATAGTTGCATAACAATAAACTCTGCCCCATAGAGCTCTGAACTGAGTTAATATATTCAAAATGCCTAGAGCTGTGTACAGCACAAAGCAAACTTTTCTGAAGCATTAGAGGGATCCCTAGGCCTGCAGGAATTCCTTCTTGGGGAATATTCATAATTCTGAAACTTAGAATCTCTCCTTATCTTTCCTTTGTCTGCTTAGTTCCAATTAGTTCTCTCTTAATAGGAGATGCACCATGTTAATATTAGATTAAAGAATTTACATGAATAAGTGGTTGATGTGAATAAAGAGTTTTGGGGAAAGATCACAAAATTTCACAATTCTGGAATAGCACAAGAGCTATTAAAACATATATAGAATTTACTAAGGACAGAAATAAATTTCAAATTTAAATTGTTCAGATTCAGACAGACTAAAAATTTGGCCCACTCTTCTTTCAAAAACAAAAACTATAGATTTCTTGGGCATGTTTTATTGTTAAAAAATAAAATAATCCTTCCTAAAATTTTCTGACCAACATCTATTTTCCAAAAGTTGCTTGTATACCAGTCTCATGGACAGAGTTGCATTTTTCAGCCATGAAATAAAAGCTTTAGTGAGGATTTGGCCATCAATGGTAATACATGGGGTTAGTCCAGTCTGAGCTACCTCAGATAACTTCTTGCATCTATGAGAATAATTGCAAATAATGTCTCCTTTAAATCTCAGTGAGAAAGCTTCTACTGCAGGTTCCTTAAAATGTACATACAGGACTGAGCTTAGCATATTCTCAAAGGATTTATAGACAGTCTCACAATTCAGGGCTTTAAGAATATCATACAGTTACTTTTCTTCTTCTAATATAATGTAATAAAATAATATATTGTTTAATTTTCCTAATGCTTACAAGTGTTTTATTTATTACTAAAGGATTAAAGACTAACTCTCCATTTTCAAGCTGTTTCAGAAAACAAAATTGAATGGATTCACCGAAAACCTTTCTAACAACAACAAAAATGGCAAAAGTCAATGTACTATTAAAATTGCCAGCTGCTTATGTGAATTTAATTGTTGATGGACTTTTCTCACAACATGTACATGAGTATCCACAGGTAGACACTATAGACAGGTAGATCCTAGAACCTATAGCTTTCTTGACACAGGAAAAAGAATGATTGTAACTATTTATCTATGAAAATTAAAAGATGAGTTCAGTTTATTTGCCAAGACTGTCTACAATGTTGTCATTCCTTTAAAAATTAGAAAACAGTAACGCAAATATACTCTTCTGCCTCAGCAGCTTTAGGGAGAAAAAAAGGCTTCATGTAAAAAGAAATTAGAATGTTAAAAACTTTTTATGTTTTAACCCCAAACTGTCTGCTTTACCATCTTCAACATTCATATCTCTGTTCTGCATATTTTATGGAAATTCATTTTCATAGTACTAAACTTGAAGCATTGATTTTAAGTTTTAATAGTCACACATATTTTGTAATGTTTTACATAAAAACATAATATTTTAAAAATATGGAACTCTTTAAGGATGGCACTAAACCTTTCCAAGTAGATATACTTTCAAGGTTATCAGATGCATCTTGATGCATAATTTGGAGATGAATGTGTTCTTTGACTGCAATTCGACTATATTTGGGCTATGGTTTACATAAAAATACAATTTTTAGAGAAAAATCATCATCTTATCTGAAAATGGTTCTGGGGATAGCTTGTTGCCCAGTGATTCATTCCCTCAGATGATGGCAGATAAACTGAATATATTTGAAAGCAAGGAATGGCACCCTGGGCCACAGGATGAATTAATTTACCAGGCTTCCGCCCTAGGTGGTCCACTGGTGACAAGGGCTTAGGAACTGGATGTCTTCATTGCAGTTGTGCTCCCGGAGAGCAATCTTCATCATTTATCTGTTACTGCTTTCAAATTACACAGAGCTCTGTGGAGGCATAAACCGTAATGTATGGCTGTGGCCCTAAACATGTGTATGAGGCTTTACTTAATGTCATAAAATGAGAATCCTGTGCAGGCAGTCATTATTTAAACAGCTTTACTAGTAATAGAGGCCCAAGCTACATCTTCATTTTTAGCTCTTCTTCAGAGAGATACACAGAAAGACCGAGAGTTAACGTGTTTCTATATAGGGACTGGAGACAGGTATAGATTCGTTATTAAGAAGAAGATGATATACTGGATATAAGTTAGCATGCTTTGACATTTAAGTATTAGACTAATGGTACTGCAATACAAATAATATTTATTATCTCTCACAATAAGAAGTCAGGGAAAGGGTATGTTCTAGGGCTGGTTGAGTCAGTGGCCCAGTGCTTATATCAAAGACTGTGTGTGTTTTTATTTGTTTGTTTGTTTGTTTGTTTATTTTTCAGGATCTTCTCTTTACCCATCATTCTTGGGGTTTAAGCATTATCCTCAGACAGCTTGTCTTATTGTCACCAGATATCTGCCCCAGAGCAATTGAGGCCAACTCATCCTTGTTAATAAGCACTGGGAAATATTAGCATTGAATATCAATAGTTCTCTTTGATCTGGTTGAGCCTACCTTAGTAACTTCCTATTCAATACAAGCAGCCAGAAATACAAAATATTGTACCTCAAGTACATTAAAATTACTGGGATCTGTAATTGGAGTGCTACCAGTTGAGAAAGAGTAAATGCTTGAAAAATATCAAGATGCCTATTAATACAGAAAATGATCACTCTTAAATGATATTAACAGTGTCCACCAGACATATCATCAAATCAGACCTGAGTACCCATTTCAGAGAAGCCACTGATATTGACTTGACTGACCTATTGAAAATTATCAATCCGGAACTCATTTTTTTATCTATAAAATGGGGATTACATTCCTTACTCTTAGCATGACCAAGTTTATTACAAGGAAAAGCAAATGTCCATCTCTAAGATATGCCTAGTTATCCTGTAAAAATGTTCATCAGAATCTACCAAGAATTAATAATTTAGAAAATAACTATATAGATCCAGTGACAGCAGACATTGCTTCAAAAATAAGTCAGAGACCCCAGGGCCCTGGCTGTCACCTACCGTCTGTCATCCTGGCTCTTCAGCCTGCCTGGGAGAGGAGGGAATGCGGGGCTTTAATATATGCTGTGGTCCCTAAAGCTAAATAAGATAGCATGACACTTTCCTAATGGAGTTCTTTTAACTATACCTTTCAATTGATTAATATGGTCTTGCTCTTTTTTCAGGACAAAGAGATACTTGACTATCTCTTTTTATCTGTATTGTTGAAAGTATTACAGATGTCCTCACTGTTTGTTTGTTTTCCCCATTAATCCATTCATTCTTAACTACTTCTTAATTGATACATTCATTAGTATCACTTAATGTAGTTTTAAACTGTGAAGTCTATTGTAATGGTAGCCATCTGTTATTCTTTCTTTCTACAAAGCATTCCCTACCTTTCTTTATAGAATGAAATAATCTTCCAAAAGAATTTCTCTTCTTATTGCTATAGAATTCATTATATAATTGATTCATATACCAACAAGGTACTAGTTGATATTTAATATAAATTATTTCACAGACAATGACTCATTCATTGTTTAATTCAATAGATCTAAAATGTATTTAAACCCTGTCTGGCTAGCTTCCTGCAAAATGCTGTAATCATACTTATGAACCTTTTTTTTCTTTCTTATTTTACCTATATTTATATTTCAAGTGCAACAGTGATGTGCCCTTTCCTCACTCTATATGTGATATATGACATACACTTTAAAAGGTAGCAATCAACTGCAGGTGCATTGATTAAATTGGGCCCTCATGAGGAAGAACTGAATGATATTTACATTGATTTAAGTTTCTTCATCACTAATTTTGCCTGTCACTGTCTTTTATAGAGTGTTTACTTTGGTTCCAGAGTATATATCACATGTTTCAATGTATAAATTAAATATTTGAAAGAAAATAAAATAAATGATCATTGTTTCTTGAAAAACGGAATTTGTCATATATTTGACTTATGGGCCAGAGCAAATATTTCAGTTTAAGCATTGTTTTTGAGCATTAATAAAGCAAGGAAACATTTAAAATATATTAAAAGTATGTTTAGCTACTTTTGAAAAAGTTTTAAACTTAAGGTTCAGATAAAACATAATTGATTAAAGTAAATAAATTGGAGTCCTACAGAAAAAAAAACAACATAGGTTGCTATAAGAAAATATAGGCATGGTGGCTTAAAAAACAGGCAGTCATTTCTCACACTTCTGGAGACTGAGAATTCCAACATCAAGATGTCAACAGATTCAGTTCTTGGTGAGGGTCCACTTCCTAGCTTGCAGATGGCCACCTTCTGACTGTATTCTCTCATGAAGGAGATAAGCTCTGGCACCTTTTTTCTTTCTTATAAGGCCAATAATCCTATCATGGGGTTCTAACCTCACCCTAATTTAATTACCTGCCAAAGGCTCTTGGCCTAACATGATCATGTTAGAAGTTAGAGCTTCAACATTTGACTTTGTTGGAGGACCAATCTATGACACAATGGGACCCAGCAATCTCATGACTGGGTGTTTGTATGGAAAAAGAAACTCTTATGTTCATACAAAGTTCTATACATGAATGATTATAGCAGCTTTATGAATAATTGCCAAAAACTAATAAATAGTCTTCAACTAAAGAAGAGATGAATAAAGATGGGATACAATAATAATGGAATACTAATCAGCAATGTAAACTGCAAACTCTTGATTTCTATAATAATGTAAATGCATTTTGAAAGCATTGTGCTAAGTAAAATAAAGCAAACAGAGAAAATAGCTAGCATGTGATTCTGTTTACATGACATCTTAGACTAGGCAAAACTACAGGGGCAGCATTCAGATCAGTGTTTGCTGGGAGCTGGGCTGACACAAGGGAATCTACTGTAAAAAGAACATTTAGGAAATTTAGTGTTGATAAAAATTTTCTATAATTAATTGTGTTGGTTATTTGATTACAAAATGTATCAAAATGCATGAAACTGTATATTTGTATAAAAAGTATACCTTAATTAACCTCACATTAAAAAACAAATTAACATAATTAAAAGATATCTTTAGAAAACTCATTAGAACAACTAGTACTCCAGTAAAATGGTTACCTATTAAAAAGTAAATAGAACACTAATTTTTGAATATTGTGATAACCTATATAATGTACAAGTTTCTACTTGTTACCTGGTTATGTCAGATATTCAGATCTTCCTTAATGAACACTCAGGGCTGTTTGGAGCATTAGAACAGTTCTAACAATGTGACCAAGTATTGAAGAATATCAAGCCAAGCCTGTTCAAAAGTCTTCTCCTATGGC
This sequence comes from Antrozous pallidus, assembly GCA_027563665.1. Taxonomy (NCBI): domain Eukaryota; kingdom Metazoa; phylum Chordata; class Mammalia; order Chiroptera; family Vespertilionidae; genus Antrozous; species Antrozous pallidus. Next base: position 78,180,832 of record CM050508.1, read on the forward strand.
CTGCCATTTGCCATGAGTCATTCAGCAGTACCTCTCTTTTGGATAAGAAACTGAAACAAGAAACTAGGATGATTCTGAATGTTGATGGATGATACCAGTGCTAACATGACTCATTCAAAAACCACAGGAATTGAGACATCCCATGAAAGTCATATTAAACGAGTGCTCTAAAACACATTTGTATTGGTTCTTATCTGTTCTTTTCAGTGAAAGCTAATATTAGATAGAAAAATATAGAAATGATTAAGAAGGATTTTAAATGTTGGCTTTCCCCCTTGAAAGCTCTGTGATATTATTCAGAGTCCTTAACTACTTTAGGTCTCAGATTCTCCATCTATAAAAAGCAGAATAATAATATTTTTATCATGCAGGTGGTTTATACAAGACACACACATACACATGCATATATGTTAACACTCAGTACCTGTATGTATAATAATTCACACATAGTAAGACCTCAGTAACTGTGAGCTTTCCTACCTAATAAAGAGGTACTATGCTAATTGACCTTCATGCTGTCCAAAGATGGCAGCACACACAGCCAAAAGGGAATATGCTAACTGACTGCCCTGCCCTCAAAGATGGTGATGCCTATAGCCAATAAGGAGGGAATATGCTAATTGACCACCTGCGCTCAAAGATGGCAATGCATCCAGTCCCCTCAGCCCTGCTGGGGTGGTAGGCATATGGCAAGGCCAGGAACATGCCTCCAGAGTCCCCCAGTCCCTTCAGCCCCCCAGATGCCCAGGGCTGGCCGGAGGTACAGGCAAGCCTTGGATGGCAGCTGCCCAGCCGCCCAGGGTCACCAGAGGCTCAGGTAACCAGGGCTGCCTTATGCTTGTGCTGCTGGGAGTGGCAGCAGCAGAGGTGTGATGAGGCATCATCTTCCCCTGATTGCCAGGTTGCCTCCTGCCCCTGAGGGCTCCTAACTGTGAAAGGGGCAGGCCAGGCTGAGGGACCACCCTCCAGTGCATGAATTTTCATGCATTGGGCATCTAGTTATTAATAATTATCATTACATCATCCCTTCCTATTTTACTAGTAATTCATTTTAACTATCAATCAAATATATAAATTAGTGTTTATTATTTGCTGAATAACACAATACCTCTAAACTCGATGACATAAATAAAAAATAATTATTGATATTACTAATAGGTGACAGGTGAGCTGGGCAGTTCTGTGGATATGTACCAGGCCTCACTGATCTCAGGTGAGCTTGCTGTTGTATTTTTGGTCAAGCTGCAGAGTGGCTAGGCACTGGTTCTCATCAGGGATAAGAGTGGTTATTGGGCCTCCTGTCTTATTATCCAGCAGGCCAGTTTGGATCTGTGCACTTAATGGAGCCAGGTTTCAAAAGGAATGGTGGTCATGGGCAAAGCCTCTGGAATTCTAAGCTCATGACTGATGTAATGTCACTTCCACACTGAGTAGCTCTTTTCTACTAATACTTATTCTTAATAGTCTTCAGCCTTCACACATCTTTTTTTGCTCGTTCTCTTCAGCTTCATAGCATATTTCTAAGTATGTCTGATAACCTATAGTCTTCACATATAGAAGCTCTAAATAAAAAACATGCATAACAGATATCTAGCATAAGAAAGTCATGTACCTCACATGTTAATTAACCAGTGGAGATTGCACTTCTCCAACTGAACTCTCATCATTTCTTAAGTATCATCTCTCTTTTCATTATGTTATTGTTGCTTATTTATACCCATGGCATGGCATATTGTTTCTGGAAAACAGGGATTCAATTTTATCCTCTTTGTATTTCCACTGACTAGAACACTTACTATGTTCAGCAATATTTTTAAATAAATTTTATTTGATTTCAGAGAGGAAGGGAGAGGGAGAGAGAGATAAAAACATCAATGATGAGAGAGAATCATTGATTGGCTGCCTCCTGCATGCTCCCTACTGGGGATTGAGCCCACAATCCAGGCATGTGCCCTTGACTGAAATCAAACCCAGGACCCTTCAGTCCCCATGCTGATGCTCTATCCACTGAGCCAAACCAGTTGGGAGTATACATCAATATTTGTTAAATAAACACACTTAAGACCACCATGTAGCAAAAGAAAAAGAGGTTGTGTTAATTAAGAATCCTCAAGGAAATCTTAAGAATGGAGATGAACCATGAAGTCTGGTAATAAATTATATTTGAGGAGACGTTTTAGTGATCAATCCAGCCAGCATGAAAGAAAGCCTAGAGACAAAATCACAGAAACAGAAAATGTAGATAAAATGGGTGAAGAAGACTCACTTATTTCACTGGAACATGAATTGGGATTGGAACTAGAAGAAAAGTCAGGAAACAAATTTAAAGAGCCTTAGGTTAAAATATTTCATTTAAACTCATTTATTATTTAATTAATGAGAGATAATTAACATATTAATTAAATAATAAGAGATAATTAAGCCATTTACTCTCATTAACCATTAAACTTATCAGACTATTTAAGTTTTACTTTGATCAAGAAAGACATAGACAAATTTAACCAGGATAATTGCACTTTGCAGAAGAAATGTGACATTGAAGGAAAGGTAAGAAAATAATACATTGTGTGAAAATTCTTGTGTATTATAGGAATAATTAAGAAACCTAAGAAATTCAAAAACTTGAAAGTAAAGTGGATATTTAAAGAAAAGTAGGGCATAGATTGTGGAGATTTTCCATATCGGAACCCTCGACTGACAGTTCCTAAAACAGAGGAAAGTTTTGAAGCTATTTTATAAATCAATCTTGCACACTGTACACACAAACTCTCCCTCTTTAATTGGCCAGACCTAGTTGCAAAGTCCATATCTTCTGCAAAGGAAACTAGAAAATGTAATCCTTATTTGGATTATCCAATTTTGATTGTTTAAACATTACATAAAAAAATTGTCAATGGGGTGAAAAGATGGATATATATATAATACTTTCAATAATATTTTTTTTTAATTCCACAAACAAAATGTTGTACAAAAAAGGTCAACCTTTTGAGCAGGGATCAATGTAACAGTGAACTATGTTCCATGCACTTAATTTAGCATTTATAATTTTGAAAATCTCATATGGAGCTTCCATTCTAGAAGTCATTATGGGGGGCGGGGGGTACACTAGTGAGTCTCAAGAGAAAAAGGAGAATTGTCAGGAAACAATAATTTTCAAATTGGAGCATGGAGTCAAATAATTTGAAGATCTTATTAAACAAGCATAGAATCAAATAATTTGAAGATCTTATTAAACAGGTTAAGGCCCAACCCCAAGAAGTCTAATTCATTTTCGGAAACTCTTTGAGGTAATCAGGGTATGCACTTTGAGAAGTATTTCCCAGGACCCTCTTATTTTTTTTAATCTTTATTGTTCAGTTTATTAATTACATTGTTTCCCCTTTTTATCCCCCTATAGCTCCCCTCCACCCTGTACCTATCCCACCCTCCACCCTCACCTCTCCCTCCCCACTGTCCTCTCCCATTGTTGCTAGATTTTTGTCCAGATTCTTGCTGCACTTCCCACAACCCTTTTCTCCCCAAGAATTGTCAGTCCATTCCCTCTCTATGTCCATGTCTCTGTTATATTCACCAGTCTATCCTGTTCAACAGCCTATGAATTCACTTGATTTTTATGTTCATTTGTTGATAGATGTGTATTTGTTGTTCATAATTTTCATCTTTACCTTTTTCTTCTTCCTCTTCTTAAAGAATACCTTTCAGCATTTCATATAATGTTGGTTTGGTGGTGATGAACTCCTTTAGCTTTTTCTTATCTGCGAAGCACTTCATCTGACCTTCAATTCTGAATGATAGCTTTGCTGGATAGAGTAATCTTGGTTGTAGATTCTTGCTGTTCATCACTTTGAATATTTCTTGCCACTGCCGTCTGGCCTGCATCGTTTCTGTTGAGAAATCCGCTGACAGTCGTATGGGTGCTCCCTTATAGGTAACCAACTGTTTCTCTCTTGCTGCTTTTAATATTCTCTCTTTGTCTTTTGCTCTTGGCATTTTAATTATGATGTGCCTTGGTGTGGTCCTCTTAGGGTTCCTATATATTGGGGTTCGGTGCACTTCTTGGACTCCTAAGTCAATTTATTTCACCAGGTGTGGGAAGTTTTCAGTCACTATTTCTTCAAATAGGTTTTCATTGTCTTGCTCTCTCTCTTTTTCTGGCAGCCGTATAATTTGGATGTTGGTATGCTTGAGGTTGTCCCAGAGGCCCCTTACACTATCTTCAATTTTTTGGATTCTTTTGGTTTCTTGCTTTTTTAGCTGAGTGGATTTTACCTCTTTGTATTTCAAATCTTTAACTTGGTTCTTGGGGTGCTCCAGGGCACTTTCAGGTCTTTGTATAATATTTTTTGTTTCAGTCAGTGTATGCTTAATTTCTGGTTGGTCCTTTTTCATATCCTTGAGAGTCTGCTTTATATGCTTGAGGGTTTCTTTCATTTCCACATTGGTCTTGATCATTTCTTTGCAGGTCTCGTTTATATCCTGGAGGGTGTTGTTCATTTTCTTGTAGGACTCACTCATTTCCTTTGTGGTCTTGCTTAATTCCTTATAGGCCTCGATCTTTTGTTGGAGCCTCTTAAAAAACCCTATAACCGTGGTTCTAAATTCCATGTCCAGTCGTTTTTTTTCCTCCATTTCTTTCACATCTGATTTCTTTCCATGTTGCTGCATGGTGGCTGCTTCCCTGAGTTGGTCAATTAGCTTTGTGTGGTAGACTTCCTACTAGGGATATTGGCTCAGCCTCCCCGGTTCCCTGAGGTGGATATGGGCTGCACAGTCTTGCTGAAGTTAAGCTCAGGTTAATGTTGTTAGAACTTGGAGGGTTGACCTCCAGGCCAATTGTCTGTGAAGCTCAGCTGTGCTCAGGTTGGGTGGGCGGAGTCTCCAGGCCAAGCAGACAGTGTTAGCTCCGCCCTATGCGGCCCCAGGGACTCTGTGCTGGGGGCAATGGCCGCCAGCACCTCTGAGAGAGAGCCGCTGCGGAGCTCCACAGGCTGCCGGTTGCCAGGGAATTCAGACTTTCCCAAAATGAGTCTGCATGCGCAATGGCTCACCCAGGGTCGTAAAACAAAGCAGTCTGATGGTTTTCCGAATGAGAGGCAAGTCGCGGTGTGCTCTCTGCGCCGCCACGCAGCCGAGCTGTTTGCGCGTGAGCTGCCTTCTCCACAAGCCGGGAGACCCGGCAGCACCCGAGCTTCGGCGTGCCCTCCCACTGTGCAGTTTTCACCCCGTGTGATAGTGGGTTCTCTGGACTTCGCCCAGAGCTGGAGAATCAGTCAGTGGGACGTCTTTGTCTCCCCGTTTGAGAAAACTGGCCGGTTTCCAGCCGCCCGCCCTCTCCGCGGCGCTCGCTCCAAACCTCTCTCCGTGCGAATCTTTCTATGCCGTCCGCTACCGCTCCTCCGGGTCACAGTGTCTTATCTTTACTTTTATTTGTGGAATTTTTACTCGGTGAGCGTTCTGGTGATTCTGGAAGGTGTTTGTTCTTTTGTTAAGTTGTAGTATTAAAATTGCTGATTATGATGGTAAGATAGGTGTTTTGCCTTCTCCGCCATCTTAGTTCCTCTCCCCAGGACCCTCTTATTATTGGATAATTCAAATTAGGAAACTTTCTGTTTCCTCTAGGTCTGTTGCTGAAACTCATCATCGTGGCAATGACAGTGGCCCATCTGAAGCGTGTTCAGTTGTGTGAAAGCAACCTGCTCACTGACTTTATAAGCCCATGTAACTTGTTGCCCATTTTTTCTTCTTTACTCTGGCAGCCAAATATTTCCTTCAGAGGAACTGCTGAAAAAAACCTGACACTGTAAGCTGAAAAGGAAGGCCCACTCTTTATCTATAGCATGGCAACTTTTTCTTATACTCTAAATTTTAAAGGTTTCTGCCAAAAGTAATAAATAGTTTTTCAAAGTACTTGAGATTATCAGGTTAATTTTGACAAATACAAAGAAGGAATCTCATCTTGCATGTTGTGAGGGAAGATGACAGGATGGTTATAGAAACCAGGATTCCATTAGTGGCCAGGTGGTTAGGGATGGGTGCCTTGGTTAACCCTTCATCTGCAGGTCTCCAACAGAGTCAATAGCTTAGTTCCCTCAACCTGTCATGCAGAATAATGTTTGTTTCACAGTATATCATAGCAACTTAGCATAACTTAACTTTCCTCTTTTCTTTTTACCCTTGTTTGTTATTACACAATGTTTTGTTTTATAATTTTAGCATAATAGTTATTTGTCAGTTTAAATAATCTCAAAAGAATAAGATTTATTCACTTCTCAGAAAGTACTTTATTAGTAAAAACTAGTAGAAAGGCATTTTGCTTATATTTTCAAATTAACAAATGTTAAATATAAGTTAAAATTCAAATCTATCTTCAAGATTTTTCATTTTCACTTCAACAACCCAAAACAGATTTTTTCCTCAAACTTGAGCTATTGGCAAAATGATTTCTTAAGTCAGATCACAGTCCTTCACACCTTTAATATATATTATATACATAAGTGAAAGTAGTTCTAAGGATAAAATAGGCTGATTTAGGGAGATTTGGGAATAAAGAGGGTTCATAGGGGAGGGCTAAGTAGATGGGGACTTGAAGCTGCCAAAGACATACATTCACAGAGAAAAAAAAGAAAGAAAAAGGTGCCACAGGATAAGGAAAGAGGAACACATCCATTCACATAAGATTGGGAAAGCCACAAGGTATGGGGAGAAAAAGGAAATATGGGGATAGAGAATTCTACCACTAAAGAAGAAAAAAGGGGGATACCATGTGGGGTTTGAGCTTTGAAGCCGATATAATGACCAATCAGAAGGGAATATGAAGAAACAAAGAACTGCAACCTTTATAAACCTTAGAAAAAGGTGCTTTGTGAGCTACCCCCTTAGGACTCCTTCTCTAAGTGGGAGTCTGTACTTGCTTCCAATAAATTTCCACCCTTTTCATCTACCACCTTTTGTCTGTGACTTCATTCTTCGAGTTCATCTGGACAGGAACCTGGGGAAGAAGTCACCTTTGCATCTTGCTCAGAAAAACTACCAGATTCACAAGCAGAGCACATTTTTAAAACCTTGCCTGACTTATGCCATCTCTCTGCTCAAAATTTTAATGGTGTCCTGCTTCCTAAAAGAGAAATACTAATCCTTCCACTTAATGCTTTCAAAATTCAGACCCTAAATTCGTCAATGCCTAAGCCTTTTTATCCAGACTCCTTAATCCAATTCCAGACATACCTCACTCATACCTTACTTACATACTTGGTTTTCCAGGAGCTATAATTATTCTATATCCTTTCACTTTATCCCTACCACATCTGGAGGCCTGTGTTGACTGGCAGTGTATTCCTCTTATAAATCAGGGCAATCTCATGAATCACCTTCAATAAATGGGAATTAGCCCTCTATCTGTTGCTGTCTTGTTGCTGGATCTGGAAAGCAAGCTTCCCCTGGTTCTACAATTGATTGTATCACAGTTCCCATCAATCATTCCAAATGAAGAGTCTGGTTTATTCCTGTGGATTCCCCTCCACCCCACTTCCCAACTCCTGGTGGCAACTGGAGTCCTGATGCTGAGTATCAGTGCCTTACCTGAGACCATTTCCCCTACTGATTCCAGACTTTCCTGACAAGGACTTCCAGCCAGCTAGCCAAGGATGATGAATGTTGGATTGTCATGAGTGCATCCTACCTAACTGCTGGGCCATCCATTACTGCAGGAAAGAACTGCTGCCAGCCATTTCTCTGATTAATAATTCACCACTGTAGCCTGTTATTTGGGTGGAAACAGCTGTAGGGGTTCTGCTCCAAGGCCAGTGTTTGCAGGAAGTAGGGGAGGGAAGAATTTCCTGGGAATGTTGTAAACTTGAGGTAAAGGTCTAGCAGCTCAGACTTAGATCCTATTCCATGATAGGAGACAAGAATATATAAAAGAACTGAGTTCTAGAAGCAAAAATATAGACAAAGCAGTGCAAAAATAACAATAGCTAACATTTATTGAAGTCACACTCAGTAAGTGCCTTATCTAGGCATTTCTAAGCTGTCTACTTGCATCTATTCACTTAATCACAACAGGTTCCATTATCATGCACATTGTATATGGGGAAGGAAAGGAAGCACTGAGATTAAATAGATTGCCAAAGGCCACATAGCTTGTAAGTGGAAGAACTAGTTTTATTCCAGAAACTTTATTCTTGAACATTGTGAAAGACTGCCAACATGTGGAGTACAATTTCACAATTTTGTTGAGCATAAAACCTGGAAATATTACAGCTATAATAAAAAGATCTCCATAATGTCTGTTATTGTGTTGCCTATTAAATAGTAAATAACAAGTGTTGGGTAAGTTAACATTTTAAAGCAAAGTTTTACTTTAGCTCCATTAAGTTGGATTTCTTTTGAAGGAGACATATTAATGACTCTCCTGAAAAAATTATCTGATTATCCTAACCCACGGTTCTTATGACAAGAAATAATGGAGCATTTGAGAAGCTTATCTCCCAATTTCAGCCATGGTTCTACCCTGCCAGGCAAATAATAGGAAATTCCTGGAAGAGAGAATCTTGAAAGATAGAGAAAGTGAAAAGGGGAATGGTCCCAGGACATGGGTGGGATAGAGTGGGGATCTTAGCCCTAATATGACCCTATTCGAGTCACATTGAAGTTCTGTAATCCTTAAACTATTGAGCAGCTCTAAGAAATCAATACCTTTTCTTCTTCACATTGCTATGAAAGAATTTTGTTTGTTTGTTTGAGCAGATGCCATTAGACTTAATCAACGCCAATTTAGATTGTAATGCCACTGATATGATGTCAGGAGCTTTGCAAAACATGTCTCACTTAATCCAATACTGCAAAGCAGAACTGATCATTTCTCCATTTTTAGCAGGGAGAAAACCAAGACTCAAAAAGCTGACTTAAAAAAACAAACAAAAAAAACAGTAACACCTTATTCTAACATTTCACATCTGGCATTAAATTGTAGAGCACTTCAACTCCAGTCTATCTGCCCAAGTCTTGTGTTATTTCTGCTACTGCCTGTTCCTTTTTACTTTTAGGGGCACAAAATCCTTGTTTTCTGTATGCAAATCAGAAAGAGTGTTACTTGGGAGGGAGGGAGGAGGGGATGATTTTAAATATAAAGTACCCTCCTCTGATTAAGGATGGAAAATTATAAGAAGACATTACCTTCTCTGTTGGAAGGTCTTCTAGTTCTCAGTTTCTACTACTGTCTTGGAGAGAGAAATAAAGGCAGTCATTACCTATCTATAAAGGCATTCCTGTCATAAATGCAAGTGGTCTGGTTAGTATTTATGAACAATGAGTGTGGGGTGCATGTGTCTGTGTGTGCATGCGTTTCCCTAAAATGAAAGAATAAAGAAAAATACACACATACAGAAAGAGAGAGAGAGTAAAAGTTTGAAGGTGCAGACTCACCTTAATACTGTGCTAATCTTTTTAATTATTATTATATGCAGGATTGATTTCAAAGCCTTTCCTGGACTGAATCTTTGGCAAAGGTCAAATTACCTGGATTACAAAAAATAAACTGTGATATGGTTGGTGAAGGGAAGAGAATTAAAATTTACTGAGTATCTATTCTGCTCTGTAGTATATTAACCATTCTACAATTAAGTTTAATACCCATTACAGATGAAGAAATTGAAGTTCAGAAAAATTAAACTATTTCCCAAAGTTATATAGACAGAAAGGTTTAAATCCATATCTGAACACACACACACACACACACACACACACACACATATACACATATATATACATATGAATATATATATATCTGAGTGTATATATATATACACATATATATATATCTGTATATATATCTGGATATATATCTATATGAATATATATCTATATGAATATATATCTGAATATATATCTGAATATATATATATATTTATCTGTCTTACTCCAAAGTTTATCCACTAAAGATACTTTAAGTTAGATCCTTATATACGTATCACTCCAAGTAGACCTAACTATTGAATTAATTGCTAAATTACCAAAGCAACCTCCTATTTGCCTCTAACATTCTTATGCTTTATATTCTATATAGAAATGTTCCGGTTCTGCAAAAGATAAAATACAAAGTTCCCCAACTGGTCCCATGGTTGCTATCTAATTGCTATCTATGATTTCTTACCACCAGGATATCCCATTCCAGCTAATCTCTTGAACTTGTCTGTTGAGTACAAAACTCACATTTTTTTCTTTTGGATATTTGTTCTTTTTTAAAAATATATATATATTATTGATTTTTTTTTTACAGAGCAGAAGGGAGAGGGATAGAAAGTCAGAAACATCGATGAGAGAGAGAACCAAGATGGCGGCATAGGTAAACACCTATTGTTCTGCCCTGCGCAACAATTTAAGAACTACAACATAACAGCAGAACAGACATCACCCAGAATCGCCAGAAAGCTGGCTGAGTGAAAACTCCACAAATAAGAGTAAAGGCGGGATACTGAGACTCAGAGGAGCAGCGGTAGTGCAACCTTGAAGACGGAAACAGGTTAGGAGCCGTCCAGGTCGTGTGTGTGGGCTGTAGGGCTGGAGCAGCAACCCCGGCTGGATTTTGCCAACGGGGAGGGCGGAGACGTCCCAATACACGTATTCCCCAGCGCCAGGCAAGGTCCGAGATCCTGGGTATGTGGAGAGGTCCCACTGCACAGATTCCCCAGTGCCAGGCGAGGTCCGAGGTCTGGGGGACGCACCCTGGAAGCGGGGTGCGGCAGAGGTCTCCTAGTCTGCTGAGAAACCCGGAGGCTGGGAAAAGAAGTTTGCGTGCAAGTGTCACACAAACCCGCGACTTGCCCCCTGGAAACTTGTCTCCTGGTCCTGGAAACCATCTATTTTACATCCCTGGGCTAGACTTTGGGTGTGCAGACTCATTTGGGGAGAGGTAGAGTTGTCTGGCAAGGGGAAGAGACTAGCGGCTTTCTCTTGGAGGTGTCTGCAGCCATCCCCATCCAACAGAGACCCGTGCACCTGCGAGCACCGCATAGGACATAGCTGACACTGAGGCTGCCTGCGCAGCTCAGAGACTCCACCCATCCAACCTGAACACAGTCTCCCTTCACAGCCAATTGGCCTGGAGGTCAAACCCTCCTAGGGCTAACAACAACATGCTGGGCTTAAATTCAAAAATACTGTACAACCCATAAAGGATTGCAGTAAGAGTACCCATCTCAAATAACTGGGGAGGCTGTGCCACTGACCCTTAGAGGATATCTACCACATAAAGCAGCCACCATGCAGAGATATGGAAAGAAATCAGGTGTGAAAGAAATGGAGGAAAAAAGACGACAAGACATAGAGTTCAAAACCAGGGTTATAAGGCTTTTCAAGAGGCTCCTAGAAAAGGCCAATGAACTTAATGAGAATTACGAGGAAATAAACAAGACTAACCAGGAAATGAATGAGACCCTCAAGGAAATGAACAAGACCTCTGAGGATATGAACCAGACCCTCATGGATATGAAAAAGGACAAACTAGAAATCAAGCATACACAGACTGAAATAAAAAATATTACACAAATTCCTAAAAGCATTCCAGAGGGCCACAAGAACCAAGTCAAAGATTTGAAATACAAAGAAGCAAAATCCACTCGGCTAGAAAAGCAAGAAACAAAAAGAAATCAGATAATTGAAGATAGTGTAAGGGTCCTCTGGGACAACCTTAAGCATGCCAACATCCGAATTATAGGGGTGCCAGAAAAAGAGAGAGAGCAAGTTAATGAAAACCTACTTGAAGAAATAGTGACTGAAAACTTCCCCCACCTGGTGAAAGAAACTGACTTAAAAGCCCAAGAAGTACACAGAACCCCAAAATATAGGAATCTAAAGAGGACCACACCAAGACATATCATAATTAAAATGCCAAGAGCAAAAGATAAAGAGAGAATATTAAAAGCAGCAAGAGAAAAACAGTTGGTTACCTACAGGGGAGCACCCATACGATTGTCAGTGGATTTCTCAACATCAACGATGCAGGCCAGACGCGAGTGGCAAGAAATATTCAAAATAATGAATAGCAGGAATCTACAACCAAGATTACTCTATCCAGCAAAGCTATCATTCAGAATTGAAGATCAGATAAAGTGCTTCGCAGATAAGAAAAAGCTAAAGGAGTTCATCACCACCAAACCAATATTATATGAAATGCTGAAAGATATTCTTTAAGAAGAGGAAGAAGAAAAAGGTAAAAATATAAATTATGAACAACAAATACACATCTATCAACAAATGAACATAAAAATCAAGTGAATTGATAGGCTGATAGCAAGATAAACTAGTGAATATAACAGAAACATGGACATAGAGAGGGAATGGACTGACAATTCTTGGGGAGAAAAGGGTTGTGGGAAGTACAGCAAGAGATTGGACAAAAATCTTGCAACAATGGGAGAGGACATTGGAGATGGGGAGGTGAGGGTGGAGGGTGGGATAGGTACAGGGTGGAGGGGAGATATAGGGGGATAAAAAAGGTGAAACAATGTAATTAATAAACTGAACAATAAAGAAAAAAATAAAAAAAGAAACATCGATGAGAGAGAGACATCCATCAGCTGCCTCTTGCACGCCCCCCACTGGGGATGTGCCTGCAGCCAAGGTACATGCCCTTGCTGGAATCGAACCTGAGACCCTTCAGTCTGCAGTCCGAGGCTCTATCCACTGAGCCAAACCGGTCTCAGCTGGATATTTGTTCTTGATACACCCACAGGCTGAGCTAGCTTTTCTGTCTCATCTTTGAATTCAGGTGACTGTCTCCAACTTTGACACCTATTGCTTTTACTTGTTATAAGTAATTTACTTTGTTTGCTACTTCCTACATATGACTACCTGCTTAGAGGGACAGTGACTCTACTTTAAATTCGAAGTGAATTGAAGAAAAAACTTATGAGCCATGCCAAATGCTTGAAGTTTTAGACAAAATGATACAAAGATGTGGTGTCTAGCTAAAATATTTACCCACATACTTATCACACATAGTGTATAGGGCCATGGTTGTCATACAATAAGCGCTCAGTACACACAAATTAATAACCTTGTGATTTCCTGATTAAGTTCTTTCATTTCAACTATTGAATACAGGCTTGACTGCAGGACTTCTCTGCAAGACTTTCTTTCAGATAACACCATGAAATATTTAGAAAAAGATATTTATACTTCTGTATTTCAGGAAAATAAAATTTCTTTGGGAATAAATATTTGAGAGTCATTTCAAAGAAAACTATCTTAATGAATGCACTTGTTAGCAAGTCAATGTATAATAACAACATCTAACATCTATATTTGCAGTGGTTCAGGACAGCATTAGGAGAAAAATATGTTTGTGTGTGTATATAGACATATGGGTGTATGCTAGTATATACATTGTACATATACAGTATTTATGTACATATGTATGTACATAAATACAAACCTGTACACAACCATACCCACAACTAAATTTATTAGAGTGTTGTATTTTTACTATATTATATACATTGTGGTTTATTAAGTTTAATATTTTTCTGCAATACTAACAGTGATTATCATTCATTGGTCACTTGCAATTGCCAGACAATTCTTGGATTTTATAAACACTGTCTTAGTATGTGAACAATAGGAGTTTATTATTTTCCATTTTTCAAATAAGGAAATGGAGGCTCACTGCAGCTAAATTTAATTTACCTAAGACAAATTTCCACCCTGGTCTTCTATATGTCTTCTACAATGATTCCCTGTTTTATTCTCTGTCCCAATCCGATTGCTTGATTGTCTTTTAACTGTGTCTCAATTTTCCCCTGGTCTCTCAGTTTGGCTATTTTTTAGCATCTTCGCAAAATAAACAGAATTCCCCATATAAGAATCAGTTTCCAGGAGCGAGGGTTGATGATGCTGGGGTAGGAGTGAAATATGTGATTTAGTAGAACTATCAGCATTTTAATAGAAACAGCTACCTGCTGCATCACAGAGCTTCAGATCCTAAGTGTGGGCAGGTGCTTAATACTCAAGCACCGTGTGCTGATGATGCACAGGTGACAAAGGTCTTAACAGTGACAATGTGAGTATGATGTTGTTGGAAAGTAAATCCACAGGCATAAGGTGCATACAGCCTTAGCTTATTTTGTTTTGTAAGATTAAAAAACACACACACACACACTTGGTATTTGTGGATATTTCATGATATCCAATGGCTTCTTCCTTATCATTAAAATTAATTTTATTTTAAAAAATTTAAAGATATTTTTATTGATTTCAGAGAGGAAGAGAGAGAGATAGAAACATCAATGATGAGAATCACTGATCAGTTGCCTCCTGCACAGCCCCTATTGAGGATCGAGCCCACAACCTGAGTATTTGCCCTAAAAGGGAATTGAACTAAGAACTCCTGATTCGTAGGTTGGTGCTCAGTCACTGAGCCACACTGGCTGGGCAAATTAATTTTATTTTGCCATTCATTTAAAAACTAAATTGTAAATTCTGCCCATGTGATTTTATCTTTTGTACATCTTTTCAATGTCCATGATAGAGTTTTTCTTAGACTGCAAACTAGAAACACTCATTGAGCACAGAGTTCAAAGAATTATGATGTGAAGTAATTCCCTGCTATATTTTAATGTAGACATATTTTATTACTTATTTGAAAGAATCTTTAATAAGTTAAAAATATTTGGGGAAAAAGCCCAAGGTTTGCCAGTCTTCTTGGCCAATGCATGAACTTGCCTCAATGAGGACACAGTATTGCAACTCAGTATTTCAGTCAGAAATGTAACTTAGATTCAGGAGTTTCAGAGCAGAGCCAGATTACAGTACCTCAACCCACCACAGTCACAAAATTAAGAGAGCCCCAACAAGTCCATAAGCAAGACAAATAGTACTTTAGTTTAATATTTATAATACCTAAGTGTAAGCAAACATCCATGGTGAACAAAACAGTCAAATGTAAGTAAAGGCAGGACCAGTCATGGCACAGAACAGAGGCCTATCAGAGTGTGAGGCCAAAGGAATCATCAGCAACATTGACTTTGTCTTGATTTAAAATGTTGGCATATGATGTATCCTAGACCTCACTAGCATCACCCTCATCCTGGCCCTGTTTCAAAGAGATACTTATACGCTAACCCAACTCACAGAGTCTGGAGCAATAACCCAAACAAAACAACAATAACAGAGTGACAAGAGAAACAAGTTACGATGGCTAGCCACTCTTGCTCTCAGATAATAACAGTGTTACTTATAGATAAATCTACCAAAGGAAACCTATAACTCAATAGGAATACAAATTAAACCTAGAAATGACAAGTGTGGCTTCTGGTTCTCAGGCTCAGGAAATCGCTCTCCTGGACCTTGGCTCTGAGTCCTGCCAACACTTTCCAGGATCCCTGTTGGACACACCCCACAATTGACTGCATGTGCACCTTGGCTCCCTTTGCCCACTAGAAGACCTAAACTAAAAGTCTCTATCCTCAAAGGAACTATTTTTCAATCAATGTACAATCCCAACACTATACAATGCTGGTATATAATAAATGTTTCATAAATGATTACAGTTCTGCCTTACTTTGCATATGTTTACCTCTCAGATATTGAATTTGTTGTTATCGCTCAGAGTTTTATACATTTACTAGAGACCCGGTGAACAAAATTGATGCAGGGGGCTGGATGTCGCTCAGCCTGACCTGCACCCTCTCCAATCTGGGAGCCCTCAGGGGATATCCTACTGACAGCTTAGGCCTACTCCCTATAGTTCTCTGGTCTCTGAGGGGCTTGCCTACTCCACACCACCATGACTGCCAAGCAGGCCATGCTGAGTGCTGCCTGTGGGCCATACTTGCCTGCTCCCTGGTTGCCACAGCAGTGGCCAATCAGGCCATGCTGGGTGCTGTCTGCAGGCTGCACTTCACTGCTCCCAGGTTGCTGAGTCTGTGCTGGGAGCTGCCTGCGGGCTATGCTTGCCTGATCCCAAGTCACCACAGTGATGGCCAAGCAGGCCATGCTGGGAGCTGCCTCCTCCCTACTGTCAGTCTCCACAGAGGAGATGGGGTTAATTTGCATACTTACTCGTGATTGGCTGGTGGGCATCACAAAGTGATGGTTAATTTGCATATTTCTCTTTTATTAGTGTAGATAATTCTAGAATCTTAAACAATTCTGGAAATAACTAGATACTTTTTTTTTCTTGGCACTACAAGCAGAATTTATTACCCAAAGCAGTTTGAGGAATTCCAATTCACAGCTTTACCCGGTCACAAAAAATTCAGAACCTCTTCAAAGTCACCCTCCACTCCCACCTGGAGTGAGGGATTAATGGCTGCAGCCCAAGTTAAGTCACAGCTACTATATTCTCATTCCTGACTAATAACCTTAAAGTCACAAATGGGCATAATGTAATTGACTCTTACACAGTAAACTTAATAAGGTCACAATTTTAGAGAAGTATTCAGATAGAAAGACATCAAGAATCTTAACTGGCTATGAGGAGATGGTTTTGTTTAATTACCAGAATTACATGGAATTGTATAATAATCCTGTGTGAGTTTGAGCCTAGAAGGGGATGTAATTCCTATGGTGCATCAACCAAACCCTCCTGGGCTAATCAAAGGCATGATTTAAGATCTCCCATGAGGACTCCTGTGACTCTCCTTAGGTAGACATCTCCTGGTTGCCTGTAACAAGAAGCCAGCAATGGCTGGGGTTGGGGAGTTAGGAAGGTGGCTATTCACCTTGCAAACACAATTCTCAGGGATTGAAAAAGATGCAGACTTCAGTGATAAGTTCCCTGTTTCTACATTTGAGGAATACAAGTTGGTTTTATCTCGAATGTGGGATTTTTGTTTTAATTGTTTGATTGGTTTTATAATTAACCTAGACCCAGAAGGTCAGTGCCTTATTCTCCCTTTGTCATCAAACCAAATAGCACCTATGTCTAGAAACACTGTGCTCTCAACTAAAACTGCTGACAGTCCCTCATCCCAGGTCCCGAGCTACAGATTTTCCTGAAAATCAGCTTCTGGACCAGTTACATCTCGATCAAGTTGCCTCTTCATAACTCAGCCCTTCCATCCCCCACCTGACCAGTCACCATGGAAGCAGGAGCTCAAGGGACAGATTTCTTCCCTCAGTTGACTCAGCAGAAACAGGTCATTCTGACTACAAGTTCCTCCAAACTGTCCCTGCTTGTGTTTTTAATGCATACCAACCGCTCTGTGTAAGGCTCTCTGCTTGTAATGAATTATTTTAATCACCCTTACTACTTAAGAGAAACTTCTGCCTTAAAGCCCACCCTTGTCTAGCCATTTAGCCTTGAGATGCTAAGAGGGTGGGAATGAGGGCAGAGCCCAGTTAATATCGGGGCTTCTGATCATTGGGATCACACTTGATCATGACTTTCAATCCCAAACCCTTTTTGGATGCTTCAAAGGCCTCCAAATTTTTCTCCAGAGGAAACCTATGGGTCACTAAAGGCTTTACATTCACAGACTTGGATGCAAGCATTGAAATCGCCATCAACCATGTGTTGCAATATTGAAACACGCCCTTAATATCCACGTCTCAGATGGCTGCATGCACTAAGGGCACATTGACCATCTCAGAATCCAGTCCCACAAGCACCAGGATCCCACCAGAACAAGTGAGGTAGATGCCCACTTAGATGGTGACTTCTGGCTTGCACTCCAGGAGACCCTCCACTTTACTGGCGGTTTCCTGCGAGCTCTCCTTGGTGATCTGGAGAACAAAGTCAGCCCCAACTTCCTTGGCTTTTGACAACCGAGAGACAGACAGATCAGTCACCGCCACTTGAGCTGCACCCATTGCCTTGGCCACCAGCAAATTAACCAATCCAATTGGCCCAGCTCCACACACGGAGACCTTGTTCCCCAGGGTGACTCCAGCTCGCCGGCAGGTATGGATCCCCACAGACAGTGGCTCAATCAGGGCCCCTTCTTCAAAGGTGACATTGTCAGGAAGCTTGCAGCAAAAGTTGGCATTATGCTTATAGAACCGGCAGAGGTTCTCATCATCAAGGGGCATGGCATAGAAAAAGATGGTTGGTGACAGGTTGTACCGGCCAATCTTGCAGAATTCATCGGTTTCTCCAGGAGCGCCAGGCTCGACGGCAACACGATCACCTTGTTTTAGGTGTTTTACCAATGATCCCACTTTTACGACTGTTCCTGAAGCTTCATGACCCAGAACCATTGGCTTTTTCACAATAAAATCCCCAATTCGATCATGCTGCCAGTAGTGGACATCTGAGCCACAGATTCCAACAGAATGCATCTTCAGCAGCACTTTGTTTGGGCCTGGTTCAGGAATAGGATAGTTCTCCAGGCGCAGGTCCCCGGATCCATGGACCACCAGAGACAGGTTCTCGGGCTTGGCTGCCGCCATGTTGCTCTTCTCTCCGGGGTGCAAGCTGCAGTCCGCAGGATGCTAGAGGATCTCTAGATACTTTTGATAAATGTTTTTGAATAAATAATACACCTGTGGATACAGATTCAATCAGTTATTTTTGCACAAAGTCAATAAATAAATATAGTGTCTTATCTCCCCTCCATATTCCCCTTTTCTTCTTATCAGTAGCTGTAGGAGTTTGGGGGTTTTGACTGAATAACTTAAGAAAAGCCAGACATCACTACAGATTTTAGAATCTTAGAAAAATGATAATTTTCTCATGAGGCAAGTCAGAAGTGTGACAGTAGGTGATGGAAACACTTCTGGATAAAAACACACCTGAGTGATGTTTGGCTAGATTAGATTATTGTGAATAATTATTAATTCTTGCCTCCCATGAATGTTATATATGTACTCACAGCACATTCACAGGGGTATCACTTCCATGTTGCAACAGTTGTGCAGTCTTTTCCCCTCTTCCCTTCTCTGTTCCCATCAGCAACTCTGTTCCATCAGCATAATAAGCATCAAACTACCACAAAAAGAGCAAGGCAAACTACACTTGTCTCTCACCACAAATTGGAATTGTCTGTCCTTAGCAATGTCAGAAGGCAATCTTGCCTTTCCTTTCATAGGCTGAGATAAAACTGAGTTCTGATCACATTTTGGTGCTTGTTGAATCAATTAAATACATATACAACAAAAAAGCGTAAAATAAATCTCGACTTTCAGCTCTCAAAAGAGATTGTAAAATGAAGAAAGATAAAACAGAACTAAAAATGATAGAATGATAAAGGGATATTTTTTAATACAAATGACAGTAGAATTTTGGTCAAGGCAGGCCAATTATCATTTTAGACTGTAGAAAGTAAAACTTATCTGATTTTATTTATTTTTTTGTTTAAAACTCTCACAATAATAGACTTTTTTTTTAAATAACAAGGTTGCAAAAAAAATGGAAAATAGTAGTGAATATATATATATATATATATATATATATATATATATACTGTGAAATGTACTGTAAAAAACTAAAGTTATAAAATCACCTAAATCTCTGTACCTTCTGAGATCAGTAAGAACCTCTTTAGATACATGCAAACAACTAATTAGAAAGAATTCTCCCTGATGTTAAGTCTGAAACTGTGAAGAAAGCTAGTGTTAATTGTATAGATAACTCTTTGACACATAAATGATATTATGAAAAAAATGAGCACATTTATCACTCATGTCCCTACTTATAAAATTGTGTAAGATAATGCTAATCTGCATAGATTAACTACCTTCTATTTCCATAATTGCTTATTTCCTAATGAATTAAAATTCCATTTTTTCTCTTTTCTTTGCTTGAATTCTTTAGATAACCTAAGATGAAGAAGGTACGCTTATTCTAGTGTATAAAACTGTATTTCTTTTAAACTGCTTATTTCATAATTATACACTTGACCCTTTTTCTTTTTCATTTTGATAACTATGGCTGCTTATATCTCCTGTGCGTATTCATAATAGTCTTTTATTTGCCTTATCCAGTTCACTTAGAGGCAGTTTCTGCGGCTAGTCTCCGTCCAAGTCTTTGGCAAAGAGCACTTGGAAAATATGTTTTAAAAGATGTTTCTGTGCCATCAAATCTGGTGTAGGAGTCATCAGCCTGTCTCTTAATTACCGCTGGGAAGAGAAGAACTGTCTTGGCAATAAGCAGCTCAGAAAGTTCAGCTCATGAGATCTAATTAAAATAATAACCTGACATGCATGTTCCTCTTGGATTACTGTCTTATGAGTTGGTTGTTCGCGACTTTCTAATGCCAAATCAATGTTGTCAGAGCACAACTACTAATTAGAATGAAAAACTGG
Source organism: Antrozous pallidus (assembly GCA_027563665.1). Classification (NCBI taxonomy): domain Eukaryota; kingdom Metazoa; phylum Chordata; class Mammalia; order Chiroptera; family Vespertilionidae; genus Antrozous; species Antrozous pallidus. Next base: position 78,201,073 of record CM050508.1, read on the forward strand.
CTAATTCGCAATCAGAAAACTGTTGGCATAAAAACATAAATGTCAAGTGTCAAATGTAATGATTTACTAAATCGTACGTAAAGTAGCATTAACTCCTGAAATATTAAAAAGAATATCTTACTATCATATGATAAAAACTAGAGGGCTGGTGCCCGAAATTCATGCATGGGGGAGTCCCTCAGTCCAGCCTGCACCCTCTCCAATATGGGACATCTCTCTCACAATCCAGGACTGCTGGCTCCCAACTGCTTGCCTGTCTGCCTTCCTGATTGCCGCTAACTGCTTCTGCTTGCCAGTCTGATCACCCCCAACCCCTCCCCTGATTGCCCCTAACTGCCCTCCCCTGCAGGCCTGGTTGCCCCTAACTGCCAGGCCTGATCACTCCCAACTATCCTCCCTTACAGGCCTGATTCTTCCCAGTTGTCCTCCCCTGATGGCCATCTTGTGGTGGCCATCTTATACCCACATGGGGCAACCATCTTTGACCCACATGGGGGCAGCCATCTTGTATGTTGGAGTGATGGTCAATTTGCATATTACTCTTTTATTAGATAGAATAAGAACAGTATGATGAAGAAGCAAAAAAGGAAGAAAAAGGCCACATTATAAAAACATGTAAATGATATTCACAACCAATATGCTTCAGGCCTATGTGGAAGCTCTTACTAAACTACTTGAGAGATGGGCATTAGAAAAGCTAAAGGACTTCTTAGATGGCTCAGTGAAAAAGTCAGAGAGTGGCAGAATCAGCAATAGAACTTATCAGTATGGACATAATTATTTGATATCTCATTACTAGTTTTTCTATACACAATTAAAAAATACAGTCATACATTTAGAAAGCTGAAATATTGTTATCAATGAAAAATTACAATAAGTTTTCATTTCATTGTCTTGATATTTAATATCTATAATTTCTACTATAGAATATGGCATAAAGGCATTAGGATAAGACATATGTTTGGGGTCAGACCATCATCTTAGATGTAAATATCAGCACTATTGCTTACTAACCAGGAAGTCTTTGACTTCCTTAAATCTTTAATCTCAGTTTCTTCATCTGGCAAAAAAAAAAAAAATCAACCTTCATAGATTATTTTTATGTTAAATAAGATGTTTTTACTATTACTTAATAATCTATTTTTGAATCTTACTTATTTGAGATATTCTGCATTTGCTTTGCTACCCTCGTGTCTTTACTTTCTCTCCCAGTTGTCCAGGCTTCCACTTGTAGTATTTGGTGATAAATTTTCTGGGATGAGTTATTTTTTAACATTTTCTTAATTTATTGATGGAGAGAGAGAGAGAGAGAGAGAGAGAGAGAGAGAGAGAGAGAGAGAGAGGGACTTATTCCACTTATTTACTTATTTATGCATTCATTGGTTGGTTCTTATATGTGCCATGACTGGGGATTAAACATGCAACCTTGGAGTATCTGGATGATAACCAACTGAACTACCCAGCCAGAGCTGGGCTGAGTTCTTGCAGCTAGCTTTCATTTTAATTGTCAACTGCACTTACTGATGGGTAATATTGAAACCAAAAATGTGGAGTATTGAGTCTGAGTTCATTGTCTCTAGAAGTCAGGGACAAAAATGGTTAGTGGAACCAGTTTATTGAGAGAAGCCTGTCCTGGAAACAGTGAAGCTGGGGTTTCAGGAGCAGGCCAGTGTCCAGAGCTTCCTTTCCATGTTACAGTCAGGAATATTTCAGCATCCGAGCTAATTAAAGTCTGTTAGTCCATGCGTGGAGGCCCACATGGCCATAAGCCACATGGGCACAGGGGAGCTCATCTTCTACCATCAACCCAAGAACCTAATGAGGAAGGAGAGGGAGAGGGCAAGAGGAAGCATAAGCTTTTTTTGTGTGTGTATGTATGTTTATTAGTTCCTGATTGGTCCTTTCAAAGAATTCTGTCTTAGCAACATCCTTGGGATTGGTTTATATGCTTTACTGCCTTGTGATTGGTTATCTGAAAGCTGCCTGTCTTAACAACATTCATGTATTTTAAAGTTCATGCCTCTTGCACATGTCCTTCCTTCCTAGCTCCGTTAGAGTGACTTAGTAACTCCATCTAGCCGGATTTCTCAGGTTTTATTCCCTCCACCGCACACCATGGTCTCTGTCCCTATCTAACTAACTTTTCTCAGTATGACTTAACATGTCAGAAATTTACAGAGGAAAAAGGTTATGATTCATGTCTTTGAGCAAACCTCAAAACTAAACCATACACATATGCAAAATTTTTCACATACATGTACATACACATACATATTAATTAATAAATAAGATAATAGCATAATGTAGTGTCCAGGGAAGCCTGCTAATAGAAAATTTATTTGATATCAGAGTCTCAACATAATACCAAAAACATTCAGGATTTTCAAAAATTACCAGGTTTATCATACCAAGAACTAGAAAAATTTCACTTTGAATGAGAAAATGCCAATATTGATATGGCACTAAAGCTGAAATTATCTGGCCATGTTTTTAAAGCAGCCATCACAAGGATGCTGTAAGAAATTATAAACATGCTTTAAACAAACAAACAAACAAAAGAAAGTCTATGTAAAGAAAATAAAAATATTTAAAAAATAAATTTTAGAATTGAAAAGGATAATAACTAAAGTAAAACACCCAGTAAATGGGCTCAACATCAGAAGGAGAAGGTAGAAGAAAGAATCATTGGGCTTAAATTAGAATAACAGACATTACCCAATTCTCATAGAGAAAATAGACATAAAATTTTTGAGTGAAAACTCAGTGGACTGTGGGACCATAACAAAGAGCTACCAGGTCTGCCATCAGAGTCCCAAGAAGAGAGGAGAATGATGGGATCTTAGAAGCTCTAGCCATTAGAAATATTTGTTAAAAGACACAAACCTGCTAATTAAGAACCTGAGAGAAACCAAAACAGAATAAATCCAAGGAAATGTATTTTAAGGTACCTCATAATCAAATGTCTGGAAGCTAAACACAAATAAAACAATTGTAAAATCAGTGAGAAAGAAAGAACACTTTGCCTATATGGGAAAACAATTCAAAGGATAACAGAATCTGCATATGACTAGGGTGGTCAGCAGTTAGCAGTACACATTTTCAAGTGGTAAAGAGAACTGTGAAGCCCCAAATCTGTTTGGCAAAATCCACCTTCAGGAATGAAGAAGTAAAGATATTTGAAAATGAGGGAGGATAACTTTGTAACTAACAGAGTAAACTAAAAGAATAGCTAAATTAGGTTTTGAAATTGAAAGGAAATTATTTTTAAAATATTAGAACATCAAGAAGAAGAATTAGTCGAAAGAACAAAAATGCAAATAAATAGTGGGTGTTTATTTTAGATTTCCTAAAATATGTCTGAAGGTTGAAGCAAAAATTACAGCAATTTGAGATATGGTTCCTCAATGTACATGGAGGGACTATTTAAGATAAGTGTATTATATATGAGGGAAGGAAAAGGGATGAAAAGGGAGGGAAGGTTTCTATACTTTGCTGGATCTGGTAAAGTATCTACACCAGTAAATTGTGGCCAACTACAACAATGTAAGGTAACACCTAGAACAACTACTAAAATCCTGTACTAAAAGAACCCAAAACATTATAAATAAGTCAAATGATATTTTAAAAAATCAAATAACCCACATAGAAGATAGATAATTCTATTTTATTATTTATTATTTATTTATTTTTAAATATATTTTTATTGACTTTAGAGAGGAAGGGAGAGAGATATAGAGATGGAAACATCAATGATGAGAGAGAATTATTGATCACCTGCCTCCTGCATGTCCCCTACTGGGGATCGAGCCCAAAACCAGGGCACATGCCCTTGACCGTAATTGAACCTGGGACCTTTCAGTGCACAGGCCGATGCTCTATCCACTGAGCCAAATTGGCTAGGGCAGAAGAGAGATAATTTTTTTAAAATGAGGAAACAAACAGAAAACAAACAAACAAAAAAACTTAAATTGTGATTTAAGCTTTAAGATGTCAGTAATTACTTTAAAACATCAATTAAAAGGGAGGAATTGGCAGAATGGATTTTAAAAATTATATACAGGAGCATTAGTAAAAAAAAAAATGTCTATATAAAAGGCCACATAACGTATGATTCAAGTTACATGCCATTCTTGAAATGAAAAAAATAGAGATGGAGAGAGAGCTGGTAGTGGTTGCCAGCAGTTAGGAACAGCTGGGAGGAGGGAGGCTGACTGTACTGTAAAAAGGTAGCTTGAGGACTATCTCTGGTGCTGGAATGGTTATATACCTCAATTATATGGGTGGTAACAGGAATCTACACATGAAGTAAAATGACATCAGCCTACACACACCATTTTCAATTGTCTGGTTTTAATATTGCACCAAAATTATATAAAATGTAACCACTTTAAGAATCTGGACCAACAGCATAGAGGCCTCTCTGAATATCCTTGCAAACCACTTTGAGTCTGTATTGTCAAAAAATAAAGTTTTTTAAAAGAAAAACATAAATATGTTTATTTTTAAGAATGTGGGGAAATGATCAGATAGCACAATAATGCTACAAAAAGCAATGAAATTTTAAGATGATTATTGAGAAAATTTGTTGTTTAGACAGCCAATGGTTGTGATTTCTGGAGAAAGACAATTTTAGTGATATGTATTTAAATATCTGTAAAGGGAAATGTATGTGTGTGTGTGTTTGTGCATGGCTATGTGTGAGGAGTTTGGCTGTGGAAAAGAGCAAAATAGAAATAATCAAGTAACTAATTCTTTAAAACTAAAAATTAACCTTCTTTGAAGTTTCATTTTTATGTAAGAGAATATATTAAAATATATCATCTGAATGCACAATCCACCTAGAAACCTAAACAGTTTCTTCTCAAAAGTCTTTAAAAACATTTTATAATCTATATCAAAGAGTTCAGGACAATTAATATAATTTTTTTAGTATTTTTCTGTTTATCCCTTGTGATAACTAAATCTGTAAAAAGCCTACTTCTAAGAGATATTCAGCCTTTGAATTTAAATTTTTATCTATTTTCACTTTGTTTGGTAATGAAATATCCTTATAACACTGAGCTTACTTTATTGGCAATAAAAAATATCAGAAATACAGAAGAAACCTAAGGGTCATGGTAATTTTCTGCTTGCATAAAGATCTATTATGACAACTGAACTAAATTAAGGAAATAACTCTAGCATTTCTTCAAAGTGGAACAGAGCTTAGTTTGGTTTCATAAGTAGGAGAGAATTGTTGTAATTCTATTGAGATAATTTCCAAAGAGAAACTCTTGGGAAAAATAGAATGTCTCTTAAAAAAAAAAAAAAAGTCAACCACTTTTTTACTTAATTGACATAAAAAACGTAAGTAGTGCCGAAACCTGTTTTGCTCAGTGGATAGAGCGTCAGCCTGTGGTCAAGGGCATGTACATTGGTTGTGGGCACATCCTCAGTGTGGGGGGGGGGGTGCAGGAGGCAGCTGATCGATGTTTCTCTCTCATAGATGTTTCTGACTTTTTATTTCTCTCCCTTCCTCTCTGTAAAAAAATCAATAAAACATATTTAAAAATGTATATACTTTGTACAATAGAAAACTTAAGTATCTATAATAATAAAAGGGCAATATGGTAATTAGACCAGACAGCCAAATGATCTTCCAGGTGTCCAGACAAAGCCGGGGTGATACAGAAGCTGACTGGGTTCCCACGTGCCTGTGGGCAGCCCGGGGGAAGCTAGCCTGGGTTCCAGGTGCCTGAGGGTGCTTAGAGGAGGTAAGCCCAGATCCCAGGTGTCAGAAGGAAGCTGATGCTGGCAGCCAGGGTAAGGAAGACCTACTCTTGCACAAATTTTCATGCATCGGGCCTCTAATTCTATATCATAAAAGTCTAATATGCTAAGTGTCCAGTTGTCCAGTTGGCCATTCAACCAACCAAAGTGCAATATGCTAATTATATGCTAAGGCTACTCAACTTCTTGCTATGACGTGCACTGACCCCCAGGGAGCAGACAGTCCAACAGTCAACCAGTTGATCAGTAGCTATGATGTGCACTGACCACCAGGGGGCAGATGCTCCAACTGGTAGGTTAGATTGCTGCTGGGGTCCAGCCCATTGGGACTGAATGAGATGGGCCAGATGTGGAGGGCGTCCCCAGGCAAGACACCTTGAGCATTCTTTAAATCTTTGTCAGGCTGAATCCAAGGCACCTGACAAAAACGTGTTTTAGAAAAACACATTCACCAATAAGACTGAATATGTTATCAGCTTGTCCTTAACTTTGCCTCAGATGTTGGGGAGAGGGCCTTGATACGTAAATACAATATTGCCTCTGGAATGGGGGAATGAATAGGGCCTAGGCCCACGAAACCCTTGATTCTAATGTTGGAGAAACCCCTATGTATTATGGAATATAAATAAACTGCTGCTGTTTGGGATTGAATCATTATCTCTTCATCAGAGAGAACAGATGTCCCACCCAGCCCCAGCTATTTTTCCTAATTCTGTGTTTTTCTCTTCTAGTCTTCATTTATCTTAATTCCCAGCTCCTCTACTCAGAAACTGGACCCAATCTCTCTCTCCACACTGGACATGGAAGAGAGAGAAAAACACCTATACCAGACATGCCCTGGTGCCCTCCCATGGTCCCTCTCCAACTGGCCAACCTCCCACATCCCTCCGTAGCCCTGATCATGCTCCAGTAGGGTCTCTCAGCCTGGCCTTTGCCCTCTCACAATCCAGGACCCCTTGGATCTGGGATGTTGGTGAGCTGGTTTCAGCCCAATCCCATAGGCTAGGCCATTGGTCCACAAACTCATTAGTCAACAGAGCCAAATATCAATAGTACAATGATTGAAATTTCTTTTGAGAGCCAAATTTTTTAAACTTAAACTTCTTCTTATAAAGCCATTTCTTCATAATAGACTCACCCAGGCCATGGTATTTTGTGGAAGAGCCACACACAAGGAACCAAAGAGCCGCATGTGGCTTAAGAACCACAGTTTGCCGACCATGGGACTAGGCCAAGGGATCCCACTGTTGTACGAATTCATACACCAGGCCTCTAGTATTAAATAAACCCAGATCCCATTCAGCTCATACATGACAGACAACTAAGTAAAGTAATGCAACTTAATTTAGTTATTGGAATTATACATTTTTTAAAATGATGTAGGAGAAAAGAATAGCCATATACACTAGAATAATATAATTACTTAAACAATTAAAAATTCTATAACTTTTTATCTAAACTTTTGGTTTTATTCTGAATTACATTTCTACCAGACTATGTGGGTACTCTAGGCATATCTTACATTTTAAGCTTACCACTTTCTGAATTTCACTAAATATTTTTCTCCTATTAAGAAATGTTTTCCAATACTTGCTAAAAGATTTTTTAAATATATATATTTAAATTATATATATATATATATATATATATATATATATATATATATATATATGAGAGGGATAGAGATAGAAACATCAATGATGAGAGAGAATCATTGATTGGTTGCCTCCTGCATGCCCCAACTGGGGATCGAGCCACAACCCAGGAATGTGCCCTTGGCTGGAATTGAACCTGGGACCCTAAGCCTGCTCAGTGAGCCAAACCATCTAGGGCTAAAAGATTTTTATGAATATTTTTATTTATCTCTTTTTTTTAGAACTATGGTGAACTCCCTTGCAATGCACAGTATATATCCCAATCTTCTGTTCTCTGGAAATGAACCATGTAATTTTCTTAGTCTTATTCCTTAAACACTCAACTATGTTTATACTAGTACATGCCTTAGTAACTGGCTTCTCCCAGCAAATCAAAATTTCAGAATGACAACATTTTTAGGTAGATCAGATCTTTAAGTTTGGATCAGAATTAGTAGAGGCCCTCTTTATTAAAAGAAAACAAAGGGAAAGTTATATCAGAGCTTTCTGATAATTTCTAACAAGATAAACTACACAGTATAGAGCACTCAGCTAAATAACAAAAGATTTATATATTCATTTACAGCTAACTTAACTAAATTCAATTTTATTGAAGTATTACAGAAATTAATAAAATAAATAACATCCTATATAATCAAAACCTAATATGCTAAGTGTTTGACCTTGTGTTTGACCATTTTATTGGTTGCTATGATGCCCATCCAGGGGTCAGACACTCCAACCAGTAGGTTAGCTTGCTGCTGGGGTACAGCCTATCAGGAGTGGGCGAGATGGGCCAGACACATCCTGGAGCAGGTCCCTCCCCAGCTTCTAAAATATTTATTTTAATTAATTTCCTTTCAATGTGCAGGAATCCATGCATGGGGCCTCTAGTTTGTCATAATATTCAGGTATTACAAATTATTCAGTTACTATAATGTTTTCAAATTAAGATCACATTTCTGAGATGCCAAAAAATATATAAATAGGACTATCAATAATTAGGGGGACAAAAATAATAACAATAGGAAATCAAGCACATATGCTTTATTTCCAAATGAGACCTTTGCTGCACTTATAGTACCCAGCAGAACTTTTTGATATTTATTACCCTGTGCTTACTAGAAAGTATCTTTTCATTTGGCCTTATCTTTCTCATTTTATAGAGAAGAGCAACTAGATTATACATTCCTTATGTCACATATTTCTTCTTTTAGAATAAATTTCAACAAATAAGTCTGTGATTTTTAATTTTTTTCACTTTAACCAAGACTCATTCAAGTTTGAAGCTTGTAATTTTGATTTTATAATGTCATTCACCTATAGTTTTTCCACAAACAAATGAAACTATGAGTGTTAAATAATTTAAGAGGAAAAATAAGAAAACAATCTCATTTATAATAGCATCAAAAAGTACTTAGAAATAAGCCTAACCAAAAATTGAAAATACATATACACCAAAAACTATAAAACACTTAAAAAATTACAGCAGACACAAATAAAGGAAAGATATTCTATGTTCATGAATTTGGAGAATTAATATTGTTACAATGTCCATATTATCAAAAGCAATCTACAGATTCAATGCAACCCCTATCAAAATCCCAGACATTTTTTAAATAAAGAAAAATAAATCCATAATTTCATATGGATTCAGAAAAATGTTCTGACAGGCACAACAATTTTGAGGAAATATAACAAAGCTGAAGACATCATGATATTGATCTCAAAATATATTACATAGCTACAGTAATCAAAACAGTATGAAAGTGGTATAAAATTAGATATATAGATCAAAGGAACAGAATAGAGAACTCAGAAATAAATCCACACATATACAGTAAATGGCTCTTAAACAATGGTGTGAAGAATACACAATGAGAAAAGAATAATATCTTTAATAAATGGTGTTGGGAAAACTGGATATCCCATCCAGAAATAAGAGTGGACCTTTAAAATTCCTAAAAGAAAATATAGTGCAACAACTTCTTTATATTAATCTTGGCAATGATTTTCTGAATATAGTACCAAAAAAAAAAAGGCAACAAAGCAAAATTAGTTAAGTGGAACTACATTAAACTAAAAAGCTGCACAGCAAAAAACACAACAGAGAGAAAAGGCAAGCTATAATTAGAAAATATTTGCAAATAATATATCTGATAAGAGATTAATTTCTGAAATATATAAGGAACATCTAAAACTCAATAGCAAAAATAAACAAGTAAATAATTCTACTAAAATATGGGCAAATAATTTGCATACAAGTAGACAATTCTCCAAAGAAGACATGCAAATGGCCAACAAGTATCTGAAAAGGTGCTCAACGTTGCTAATTATCAGAATTACAAATAAAAATAACAATAATATCACACACATACATACACACAGATGTCAAATGGCTGTTATAAAAAACTAGAGGCCCGGTGCAAGAAATTTGTGCATGGGGAAGGGGGTGCCTCTCAGTCCAGCCTGCATCCTCTCTAATCTGGGACCCCTTGAGGGATGTCCAACTTCCTGCTTAGGCCCAATCTGAGCCTAAACGGGCAGTTGGACATCCCTCTCACAATCCAGGACTGCTGGTTCCAAACTGCTCCCCTGCTTGCCTTCCTGATTGCCCCTAACTGCTTCTGCCTGCCAGCCTGATCACCCCTTAACCACTCCCCTGCCAGCCTAATTGATGTCTAACTTCTTCCCTGCCAGCCTGTTTGCCCCCAACTTCCCTCCTCTGCTAGCCTGGTCACCACTAACTGCCCTCTCCTGCAGGCTTGATTGCCTCCAACTGCCCTCCCCTGCTGGCCTGGTCCCCCCAACAGCCCTTCCTTGCAGGCCTGGTCTTTCCTCAATGCCCTCCCCTATTGGCCATCTTGTGGCAGCCATCTTGTGTCCACATGGTGGCAGAATCTTTGACCACATGGGGGCAGCCATCTTGTGTGTTGGAGTGATGGTCAATCTGTGTATTACTCTTTTATTAGATGGTATAGAGGCCTGGTGCATTGGTTGGGACCAGCTGGTTTGCCCTGAAGGGTGTTCTGGATCATGGTGGGGGTTCCCTTGGGGTGTGGGGTGGCCTGGGTGAGGGGCCTGTGGTGGTTTACAGGCTGGCCACACCCCCCATCAACACAAGCTGAGGCCCTGGTATCTGGGATTTATTTATCTTCTACAATGGAAACTTTGTAGCCTGGAGCGGAGCTACGACTTCTGCTTGCTTTGTGGCCACAGCCATTTCTATTATGATTTATGTATCTTCTATAATTGAAACTTTGTACATTGAGTGGAGGCCTAGGCTGGCAAGGGCAGGTGGAAAGCTTGGCTTCCTCCATTGCCTGGCAAACCCAAGCCTCCTTCCTGCTCTCAGTGGCCACAACCATCTTGGCTGGATTTTTTTCTTTTTTGCATATTCCCTCCTGATTGGCTTTTGGGCATGCCTTGAGGGTATAGTGGAGGTATGGTCAATTTGCATATTACTCTTTTATTAGATAGGATAATAATGATCCCTAGCTGGTTTGGCTCAGTGGATAGAATGTTGGCCTGCGGAGTGAAGGGTCCTGGGTTTGATTCTGGTCAAGGGCACATGCCCAGGTTGCAGTCTCAATCTCCAGTGGGGGGCATGTAGGAGACAGACAATCAATGATTCACTCCCATCATTATGTTTCTATCTCTCTCCTTCTCCCTTCCTCTCTGAAATAAGTAAAAATATGTTTAAAAAATAATAAAGGTTGGTAAGGCTTAGGAAAAATTATAACCCATATACAGTGTTGGTGGAAATGTTAAATGGCTTATTGGCTATGGAAAACAGTATAAAGACTTAACACAAAAACTAAATCTAGAAATATAATATGATCCAGCAATAAACTTTTGGTTATATATACAAAAGAATTGATATTATAATTTCAAAGAGATATCTCCATCCCCATGTTCAATGCACCATTATTCACAAAAACCTAGATGTGGAAACAACCCAAATGTTCAAGGAAATTTTGTATATACTTACAATATTTTAAAGCCTTTACAAGGAAGGAAATTCTACCATTGGGCAACAATAGAAATAAAACAGAAAGACATGCTATATAGAGCCACTCTTAGAAGGACAAGTACTCTTCTATGAGGCATTTAAATTAGTCAGAGGATAGAAGTAGATGATAGAATGATGGTTGTCAGAGAATGGGATGAGAGAGATACAGGAAATTGTTAAATAAGTATAAAGTTATACAAAGTAAGTAAGTTTCAGAGATCTGCTGTACAACAGAATGCCTATAATCACAAAAAGATATCATGTATTTAAAAATTGGTAAGTTATATCTCAGGATATCTGTTCTAAGCACAAGAAAAGATGAGAGAGGACAAAGAAGCTTTTGGACATAATAGAATATTTATTATCTGGATTGTGGTGATGTTAACACTATTGTACACATATATCTGAACTCACCAAGTTTTTCTATACCAATTGTACCTAAATAAAGCTGAAACAAAGTTTTCCAATGACAAGAGCCCAATATAACATTAGAAAGATCAGTATTGTCATGCAGGTATTCTTAAGTCTAGGATTTCACAAACTCTGGAAATCAGAACAATTAGTCTTGAACAACAAACAAAATACTATAAATGCAGGCTGGTCATTTTGAGGTCTAATTTACTTCTTTATTTTACCAAGTTTTTTAGAGTCAAAACTATCCATGCCTCACATCTTTGTATAGCTAACCTGTAATTTGTTCCTATAGAATTAGTCAATCTTTTATTATAATTAAATACATTAAATAAATATTAGTTAATATTTATTTTTTTGTTTGTAAAAGAAAGTTTATTTTCACTATGTAAAATTATGGTCAGTGAAAAATAATGGACATTGGAAAAAATTAAAGAATAGCACCAAACTTAATATGTCAACAGAAAATTCTATTCATAATTTATATAAATTATATACATACCTGATTTTTAAACTTTTAGCAAAATAATAAATCTAATATGCGACATTTTTAAAGCCAAACTTGAATAAATACATGATTTGTCATTAAGTCAGACTGACCTCAAATAGTCTTAATAATTGAATTTTTTTAAAACTTCAACTACAACATATCTGGTTTTCTTCTAGAATTCAAATGTTTTATTTATTTATTTGTTTATTTTTGGTACCTGAATCTATGACATAAGGAGCATATTCTTGTGTGTGGAATAAGGTATAGATCTAATTTTCTGCTTCTCCAAATTCCCAGTTGTGCCTAAACATTTTTTAAAAAGCCCACCAATTCCTCAATGACTTGAGAAGCCACCTGTATCCTATACTAATTTTCCATGTTTTCAGGTTTACACCTAGATTTATTTATGCAATGTCACTGTTATACTATCATGTTAGTGTATCATGTGCCAGTATTACAGTGTTTTAATTATTGAGCCTTTATGATATACTTTAACATGTGGTTGGCATAACCTCCTTCTAAGTTCTTCCTGTTCAGTAATTTTTTTTTTTTTGCCTATTGTTGCATACCATTTTTTTCTACATAAACTTTAGTATTATGTTGTCCAAATTCATGAGAAATTTTGTTGGATTTATGTTTGGGTTGAATTAAATATATAAATTAAATTTGGCAGAACTAATATCTTTATAATGTTGACTTGTCCAACATCAGTACACGTTTTTCCATTGGTTTAAATATAGTGTCAAGTTGGAAGAATGTTATAACAATTCCTTCCTATGAACTTTACACATAATTCTTAAATTGAATCCTAAGTGCTTAATATTTTTAGTGCTATTGTAAATAAGGTTTTTCTTCACTACTGTGTTTACTAACTGGTTACTCTCTGTCTGTATGAACACTATTGACTTTTATATTGTAACTTTATGACCAGTTACTTAATTTTTTATTGGTTGTTTTATCATTAATCATCTGGAGTTTTTTAGAAATATATTCATGTCATCTGAAAATAGAAATAGTTAACTTATATACCCTTTGCTATGCTTTAATTGATTTATCTGTTTGTGCTTACTATTACCTATAGCACAAGGTTGAATACTAGAGAAAAAAAGTAAATATATTTCCTTATTCCCTATCATAGTGGAAATGTTTCCCAACTGCCATAGGATTTCTGTCTTTCTTTGTCCATTTTTCTCCTACAGAAATTATGCATTTCAAAATTTGCCCTATAAATTAATGTTGTTTTATCTCTTTCTGTAGACCATGCTCTAATCTACCAGGACATTCATTTTGTATTTTCAGACTCAGGATTTCCTTACACTTTTTGGGAGTGGTTTAGATCAGTCTGAATCTAAAAGTTCTCGTCTCTCTTTTCAACAGTATTTATTTGCATAAAAATCATGCATAAGTGATCATTTGCAATGATTGGTGTTTTTTATTGCTTTACTTATAGTTATATTGAAGTTTGTCTAGTCTGTTTTCATATTTTGCTGAAGGCAGGGTTTTGTGTGGTTTTATTTTTGTTTCTTGTTTTTCTCCATAATGTTTAAAGTAAGTATAGGGAGACCTTGATCTCAGCAAATGCCCTTGCTTTAAGCAACATTCATATTCAGAAAGGTTCTTACTTTTCTACTTTCCTGGATACTATCAAATTGACCTTCAAAATGCTAGTACCTAGCCACATTCCTACCACCCATGAAAGAGATTATTCTCACTATAGTGTCTCATTCTAAAAAATAAATATTGGTAACCTATTTTTGTTTCAATTTTCATTCCTGTGCTCAGGATGCATCCGGATTTTGTATGTCTTCTGTGACTCACCTGGGCAGAAACAGCACCATATTCTCTTGAGTTCTTAATTTTCTTTTGCTTCTTTTCTTCTTTTTATTTTTCAATAGAGGTATACTAAGTAGGAGTTATTGATCCTGTTCATGTATATTGCAAATATATCCTGATTTAAAATATATCTTATTCTTAAAAATTAAAAATAATTTCAGTATTCAAAAATCTGTCTTTCTTTTTATTCTATTTCATTTTATACCTTGCTTTAAAGTCCTTCACCCAACCCAAGCTTATAAAATATTCCCTATTATTTCCTGCTAATATGTTAAAGTATTTATTTATTTATTTATTTATTTATTTATTTATTTATTATATCACTTTAAGTCACCTGGAGTGTAGGAGACCGGGTATAAGTTGACAAAATCCTTGCATCTGAAGAGGCTGATAAAATCAGCACCCCCACCCACAGTGTCTCCTGACTTGTTCTGATGGCAATTTCTAGTCCTCAGCAGAATGCAAGTGACCTTGTATTGTTTACCAGAAATGTGTAACTATTTACTGATATATGCTGTACCTAGAATTTGGCTTCTTGCACGCTTTATCTTTCTTAGAGATTAAGAGGAACAAAGAGTACATTCCTTGTGACTTACCTCCCAGTCAGTGTTTGTGTATGAAAGGCATCATGCAGTTAATAAAGCTGCTGCAGTCTGACAATGGCTTGCAGCCCTCTAGATCACACTTTCTTTTATTTTTTTTTAATTTAAATTTAAATTTAATTTAATTAAATTTAATTTAATTTTTCATGTTTTTTATTGTTTCAAGTATTACAAGTAGTAGTACATATGTTTTCTTCTTGCCCCCCCATTGACCTCCCCCCGGGCTCCCCTACCCTCCAGCACATGCCCTCACCTGCGCCCCCCCGCCATGTCTTGTATCCATTGGTTATACTTATATGCATGTATACAAGTCCTTCGGTTGATCTCTTACAGCCCCCACCCCCTCCCCTCCCCTGGCTTCCCACTGTAGTTTGAGAGTCTGTTCAATGCTTCTTTGCCTCTGTATCTAATTTTTTTCTCCCATTTCTTTTCTTTAAAAATCTTGCATCTGCCTACTAGAGATAAACATATAAGAACAAAAAAATGTTTGAGTCCCAGGTTCAATGTCAAATAGTTTCTTATGTGTACATGTGAGCAATGATAGCTAGATGGTGGACAAATGGTGGCAAAGCAGGTCCCACACTCTCTGGTTTAGTACTGGACAACCTTCAGCGATGCACAACTGCTAACTGCTAGCATAACAAGGTGTCATCCGTGTCTTCTGTCTCTGGACTGTCTTTGTGGTTGGAACAGACCTGTCAGTTCCTCTCTGTTGCAGGAATCAGACAGAGACTTGGCCAGCAACAGCTGCCATATATCTAAATCCAATCTAGCACCAGGAATGCTCAGGGCTTACTCAAGAATGCAAATAATCCTTTCCACTAATATTTACAGGGTAAACTAAGATTATTGTTTGAGTATTAAATTTGACAGTAAAATAATAATCAAGTTTTCAGATTAATTTAAATTGACCAATTGAAATAAGGGAATACTCATGAAAATTTAAGTGTGTTGGATAAAAAGCTGTTCCTAAAATATTTACTAAAATTTCTATTAGTAGTTCATCTCATCATAAAGTTGCTTAACATGCAAAGAACCTAAAGCAGTCATATTTTTGTGCAAAAATTAAAATTTAAAGTTACCAAGACTGCAATAAAAATTTTCCAAAACCCCCATTAATAAGAAAAAGGGGGGGGAATAATGGGGTAATATCATGTAAGGAAAAATATCCTATAAGTAAATTATATCTAGAAAATTCTTACTTCAGAAAATTAATTTCCATTTGTAATGCTAACAGCAGGACATCCATGAAAAACACACATGGTGTCAAAATAAGCCAAAGGAAAATCATTTGGGCAAAAATAAAAAGAATCCCAAGTCTAATTTACAGAAAATATTTCTTTATTAGCTTTTGGTCGAGAATATGTTTGTCTTTCTTTTCTTAATTTCCACCTCCCTACCTCAGGCTGGCTCACCTGTCAGGCTGGAACTGACACTGGAGTTACTTTTTTATTGCAGTTTAAAGTGGGGTACATAAAATTTAATACTTTTTTTCTGTCCAAAGATTAGAGAAATATACAAAAATTAATTTACCTATATGTATCTGACAATAATAGATGAGTGATGGTCATTTGAAGCAAATACTACATAATAAATACTATGGCTAAGCTGTCTATTAACCAAAATTATTCAGTCAAATCTTTATTTATATCTACAGCCACATAGTATCTGCAAGGATGTCACCATAGGTTTTATCTATGGCATCATACTAATCAGTAATAACATAACAAAGATTACAATAATTTTAAAGCATTTGAATGTTTTGAAATTAAATTATTGTTATTATATTTCAAATCTTAAAATGGCAACCTATTTTAAAATAGTGATATTTATTAAATTTCTCAATTATGCAATCTACTCAAATAGTGATTATGCTGAACAAAGTCAAGTTTAGAACCTCTTAATACAACCAAATGGAAGAAAGCAGCCTTTTATTCAAAAAATATAGTTTATATGGCCCATTGATTACTTATAATCATCTCCCACATGATCTACTTCCTATATCATTGCCATTCACTCTCTAATATAAGCATAAACTGTCACATAGCATAATTTTGTCGAAGGGATCAAAGGCTGTATAATATTTCCCTTACCACAAATAAATTAAGAGATAAAAAGCACAGTTGCCCATATTATAAGAATTCCTGATGGAAAGAGAAATTGGCTTACCATTTCTAAATGAATCAGGACATAGAGTATTAACAATAATGTATTTACAAATTAAGTATTTTATTTGTGTAACTAAACCTTCTAATAAGGCAGATGAAATCACATTCTAAAATGGCAAAATAAAAACTTTTCTTTTCATTCTAGAATTTCTTCCAATATTAGAATCTCTAGCAACTTGACAATGTAAAACTTGGACTGCCAAGAGATAGTTAAAAATAAATATTACTGATAAGCTGTATTTTTCTCACTAAATAGAGTGTCATAATTTTGCTGTTTCTCTGTTCTGAACTTAGGTAAGTCTGTGTCACTTCTTTCTCAGAATAAGAGGTTAAATGGCTTACTTTATTTAAAAACAATTGTCAGTCTCATTGCCTTATCTCTTCCCTGAAATATTCCCTGAAAATCACATCCAATGGTGTGTCCTAAATAGCTCTTTTTGCCAGAATTTAGGAAATAAACCAGCTTGAACAAAGTAAAGTGAAGTGTGCTACAAATTAATATGCAGTATTCTTTATGGTTGTGGGAAAATGTGCAGAATTCATGTAATTTTAAGCAAAGAAAATATATCTGCAGTTGAATTTGATGACAGTCTATTTAGAAGAATATCATATAAATTTTTGCAGATGAATATTATCTTGATTTTATTTATAATACATTCCTATTGTACATTTATTATATATTTGGAGGCTCTAAACTGTCACCATAAAATAATAAACCAATTGGTATAACTTCAGAAATAAATGTCTATATAGTTCAATATTGTCATGCAATTTTCCAGAGGGACAGATTTTCAGGACTAAATGAGCTATATCTGCATTCATACTAGATTTCAATAAATAAATAAGTAAATAAATAAATAAATAAATACTCCTTGCAACTTCTCATTCCTCCTGCATTCAGTCACATTACAAGAGATACCAATTTGGTCCATAACAGGTTGAGTGAGCTTGGAAGTTCAGGAGTATAATTCCAAGGGATAGATAAGACTGAATCAGTTAAAGGTCATATGTAGCAGATGCTTCCCACTATTTCCCACAGGCACTAGCCACATAGTTTATAATTTTAACCTAAATGAACACAATGAGTGAAAAGATGCTGTCCTGGAATTAAGAAGTGGAGGTGGGGAGGAGGCAGATCTAGGCAGGTGATTTAGTAGACAGGTACTTTTCCATCTGTACACCTGAACACAGGGGACCCTAGGCACAGATATTAGGCTCTATTTTCTTTTTCAACTTTGAAAAATTTTACTCTACCTCTACTTATGGTTCTGGACAGATTTAGAAAAATAGCTGTGTTCCCACACTTACAGTTTTTGGATTCTCTCTCCCATTTACCCAATCAATACTATCACTACACTGAGAGAGCCAGTCAATGATTCTCTCTCATCATTGATGTTTCTCTCTTTCCCTCTCTGAAATCACTAAAAATTATTTAAAAAAGAAAAAAATTTATCCACTCCTGTTGTGTTTATTATAACTGAACTGCTGCCTCATCTATCAGAACTAAGTTATCTTTCTGGAAGGTAACTAAAGATAACTAAATAATTACCTTCTTAATTATTTAGGTAAAGTAATAAGCTAATTTGATCAAAGTATAAATTGCTGAGTTACCAAGAGGGCAAATCAATAATTATTTGTTATTATTATTGCATGATGAGAGATTACCATTTTTCCTGACCCCAATTTAATATGTATACCCATAATATTCTAATTTTTAAATTCATAGGAAATTATACACTTTTAAATAGAAATGGTAAAACACCTTTCTCTCACAATGGGATTTCATACCTGATTAGTAATTACAATGACCTGGAGGCACTGACAAACAAATAAGCCCCTCAAAACTTTTTGAATCACAGACGTAATTTTGTAAAAGCCACACATTATGATTCTGTTGCACATCCAGAACTGAGAACCAGGGTTCTGCATTCTTGTCACGGAACGGGTTGTCCTATGCAGCAGCAACAGAAGCATTGGCTGAAATTTTTCTTAGAATTTCAGCATCTCAGCTCTAGCCCAGACTGAATCAGAATGTGTCTTTCCACAAGATCCTCAGTGATTTGTATTTGCATTCAAATCTGAGGAACACTGAGATAGAAGGAGCAGGAATAAGCAGGATTTTACTGCTAGATCTGATAAAATAAGCAGCTTTGACTTACGACAAGCAGTTAGTCCTGAAAATATAACTACACAATGAATCCTTACAATAGCAGTTGAATCACCTTATCTCCTTGCTGAGCTAGTTCTAAATGAAGGTCTTTCGTTGATAGCTTTTTCTCTAAAAGTAGGGAATTTCAATGTGATTATCATTAGATGAGTAAACTTACGTTATTGAGCTAGTCAGCTCATTCAAACCACGTATCTACTTACTCCAAGAGACAGGGGGCCCTTCAATTGGCAGTCTTGACTTCGCTTTTGAACTTTTCTCTGTTTACCCAACTTCAAGTTCCAAAAAGTTTTATTTGATATGCAATGTGCCTATGCCACACAGGAATGCACAAAATTAAAATATTCAGCACACTAGTATATGTAACATATTGTACTATTAAATATTTATTAAGCACTAACAAGTGCTAATGCTGTAAAACAGAGTTACTTTCCACCGCTTCCCAGGACAGTGCTAAAGACATTGCAAAACAACACCTGTGATGGCGCTCTCAGCACCTGCTCACAAGACCCACAAATTCTAAATAAAATGCATCATTTGGACCAGGGCATCCCTAAGCAATTAACTGAGTCTCTTTGGGAGTTAATGTTTATATAATGAAGAGTTTTTCTATCTACAATTAGCACTTTTGATTGCATGTTGTATATATCTGAGAATAATCAAATACTTAAAGATTGTGTTTTCTAATCCTGGAATAGTTTCCAGTTTCTGTCTTTGGAACTTAAATATTTGTTCTGCTTAGAAATCTTCTCAGAAGAACTCTCTTATGGTATAACAAAATTGTTTAATGACATTTTAATGATCATTATTCCAAGAATCTTGACTTATTCCTAACATAAAAAATAGTAATAGTGATAGGATGCAGATAAATTTCAAGACACTACATTGTTAAAAAAAGAAAAGCTCTCCAGAAGTTTGATAAGAACTGAATGATACAAGATAAGAAAGTATTTGTAATAAATCTCATACTATTGAAGATATTTTTATGGTTTGAAAGTAATTACAACAATGAAAATTATGTTGAAATGATACATTTGCTTTTCCAGATAAACATTCAAAGACTTCCCTTCTAGGCTGGCTGGTCCATCTGCACCTTCTCTGTGGAATCCCATCTGTCTGTCAATCTTGATGTTTGCCAACACTCATTCAGAATACGATGCATCAATTTATTTAATTTGCTCTGCTACTAATTGGTGGCATTTCTCTGGGAACATGGCTGGGGCATGGAGACATTATGTTTCAGGAGTGTGGACAGGCGTGAGGAAACTAGAGTGAGACTTGCAAGCTTTGAAAAGAATGATGAGGGTGAGGATGCACTTCTAAATTGGACCATCTGCTGAAATGCATACAGAATCATATAAATGAGATTGCCATTCACTCATTCATCATTCATTTAGTGATTCATTTAGTAAAATGATAGCCACTGTACTGGGTGCTGAAAATCTAACTCAAAATATAGCTACTCTTTCTTTCAAGACACTTTAGCACTGATAGAGAACCATATGGAATTTGAATACTATTTTCACATGTATTCTAATCTTCTGGATTGCGTTAATTTGTTCACTAGCATGACTTCACTGTCCTTATACATGTATATTTAAGACAATGTTTTTTTAATAGAACATAGTGCTCATGTTTTAAATAAGAATTTTGCTCTTTGCTCTTCAGGATAAAAGACTATTGAGGAAACAGGGGTAGGAGGTTAGAAAACAGTGCAGTCTACAACACATCTGCCACAAAAGGAAATTAAGAGGGTTTGCAACGTTTTCCTATGGTCATACTTTCTTTCATCTCTAATTTGTAGCTGATTTCATCTCTAAGTCTGAAGTTGCTACATAATATGGATTTCCTTAGTCCTGGCATTACCATTTTCTATAATGCTTTAAAACCTCCTCTGCTTGGTGAAATTCTGTTATACCCTTCACAACCCAGCTTGAACTATGCTTTCTCCATTAAGGTTTCCTTGGCTCTTGCCATTTGTATTGTTATTCAATTCTATTGTTTCTCAATTTATGCTCACGCTACATAAGAGATTAGGTTTTATATGCATGTAGTCTTATAATCACAAAGATGTGTTTTTTTTTTTATCCAACTGAGTTTAGACTCTAAGAAGAGCTAATATCATTATATCTACAGTGTTCTCTGTGCAAGTGAATGCTTACAGCAAATGTAGCAAAGATTCTAATTATTTATAATTAATGAATGGATTGATTGATTAATTGCTAAGTAGTTCCCTTCGTTATTCATCAGATAAAAATAAATAACCCTGGCTGTTTTTTCCTCAGTGGTTACAGTGTTAGCCCCTAGGCAAGGACTAAAGAGTCTCAGGTTTGATTCTTGGTCAAGGGCATATACCTTGCAGGTTCAGTCCCTAGCCCTGGTCTGGGCATATGCTAGAGGCAACCAGTCATGTGTCTCTCTCACATTGATGTATTTCTCTCTCTCTCTCTCTCTCTCTCTCTCTCTCTCTCTCTCTCTCTCTCTCTCTTCCTTTACCTCTCTCTCTTTCCCCCCTCCTTCCTCTCTTTCACTCTCTCTAAAAATCAATGGGGAAAATATACACATTCCCACTTTCACCTCCCACAAATATATATTGCTCCATATTTTAGATGCTTGGTATTCTGTCATTCCCATAGACCATTTCTTAATATTTCTGTATTGTGAAATATTGGATCTGAGAATAATAATTGCTTTGTATTTGTAAGGAGGAAATAATTTGGTCTTCTCTGTTCAAATAATCCTTCATGCTTTTTAATCATAAAATAGTTGTTTATTCTTAATTTATAATTAAAACTATGGATTTTGATACTTCCTTCAGCACTTTACTCATATTTAAAATGCTGAAATGGCTCCTCATTCACTCTTCACATTTTGGCTCATATCACTTTCACAAATAGGCCCACTTTGACTGAACTCCCCTAGTTAGTGTTCTATTGTGGTGTAACAAATTACGGCAAACATTGCAGTATTGCAGCATAAAACAACACATATTTATTATTTCACAGTCAGGTTGCTTGGAGACCAGGCTCCACCTACCTGGATCTTTTGCTCAGGTCTCACAAAGCTGTAATCAAGGGCTATCCAGGGCTGAAGTTTGCATTTGTGCTAGGACCCTCTTCCAAGCTCATGGTTGGTGATAGAATTCATCCCTTCATGATTGGAGAGTGAAGCCCACCTTTCACTCCTCTCCCCTACTCCCCCTCCAGTTTCTTATTGATTATCAACTAATGGCTGCTAACAAGTGACCTCAATTTCTCACCACATGGCCTCCTTCCTTCACATTGTATTGGCTTCATCTTCTAGGCCAGAAGGACAACATTTCTCTGATGCTTCATTACCTTTAAAAGACCTCACATGATTAGACCAGGCCTAGTCAGGATAATCTCTCTTTAATTAATTCCCAATCAACTGATTAGGAACCTTAATCACATCTGTAAATTCCATTTTACATTATAATTGGAGTGATTTACAATTATATTCCCAGGTCTTCTCCATACTCCAGGAGAGGGTATTGTACAAGCACAAGAGTCTTTGGAGGTCATTTTAGGATTCTGTTACCAAAATTTCTTATTCTACTCTATTTTTCCTTTCTCTTCCATAATATGCATGTTATAATATGCATATATATTTCTCCCCACTGGAATATAAGACTCTCAATAATAGGGCTTTCAATGACCTTTTTTTTTTAATACATGTGTACCCTAATACCTAAAATACAGCTTGTTCCATTTGAGGTGCTCAATAAATAATAGGTGAATAAGTAAAGGATTATAAATGTGCTTCACCATTAATACAGAAGATATTTAGAAAAGATATTTTATTGCGATTAAAGACAGAAAGTTCTTTCTTTGTTTCCCAGCAAGCAATTGTTTAACCATTATGTTTACACATAATATTTGAGAGACTATTAAATAAAAATTATACCACCCACAAAATTCTACAGATATACATAAAAAATTAACTGGTTTGTCTGGGAGGAATTAAGTCATTTGTTTTTAAGTTTTTGTCCTAGTTTTTCTTTTTTCTAGCTTATTTTCTACAATTTTGCATTACTTTTAGAATTGTGAAAATGAAACATCATGTAATATTTCTGAAGTAATGCTATGACATAGAAATTTCCTCACAAACGTCTCTGGTGATTTGCAAATAATTTGCTAACAGAGTACAACTTGTGTTTTTTTGTTATATAAAGATGATGTTGATTAGTTTCTCTTGAAGTAAATGTCTTCAGTGACAGGTTCTATACACAGAAATGGGAAAATTCTCCAAAGTGGTGAAAATTGAAGAGCCAAAACATTTCATGCCTTGTAGAAGATTCCAGGTGATTTTCCATTTCTTCCTGTTATCCAATATGTTATTCTGTGACCTAGCATTATATAACTTTAAAGCACACTTGTTAATTAAAACTGGAGAGTGCTTTTACCATCATTACGTAAAGAAATTTTAGGAAAATAATGTGATCAGGACAAAGATATCAACCTGCCAATAAGAACAGTTGGAGTTACCTGATTTGGATATTGACCAGTTGTGTGAATTAAAGCAATTTTCTTAACTTTGAATAACTGCTTTAATACTTACTCGATGTGAATTTTGTGAAATATTAAACTCTGCCTTGTTTTCACCATCAGTAAGACAGACAAGCATAGGAATTATACATCTCTTATGTACTGAATACAGGATTAAAATGATAATTTATCTAATATACTAAAACAGTACTAGATACAATATATCTTAATTATTATAATACTAAAATTATCAGCATTGTACTTTAGTGAACTTGTAAACTTCTGAGGGAACACTGACATATTTATATGAGAAATACTTTTTTAAATTAAAACAATATTGGGCTTACTTATTATTACAAGAAATAACTATAATTAACTTCCCTTAAGAATATTTTTAAAGCATTTCACATTTTCAATAGAAATTAAACTGGTTTTGTTCTATGGTAACTGTCTAATGGATGACTCGAGGTTCTCTTACACTGATTTCTTTATTTTTATCATAAATTTTCTTATAATTTCCAGATATACTATTATATCATTGGCAAATAAATATAGTCTATGTTATTTTTTCCAATTCTTATATTATTAATAGTTTGGTCTTACTTCATTGTTTGGTAATATTGATACAGTCATTCTCAACTGAGTATAAATTTATATCCCAAGGAATATTTGGGAATGTCTGAAAACATTTTTGGTTGTCACAGCTGGTGATATGAGGATTGATGTTAGTGGCATCTCATGAGTAGAGGCCAGTGATACCATGAAACATCTTAAAATATATAGAAAAAAACACACACAAAAGGAATAATTATATAACCCAAATGTTAATGGTGCAAAGTTGAGAAATCATGCTCTAATATAGTATTAAACTGTAGCAAAGATATTGAACAGTTTATTTTGTGCCTAACTCCATGGGGATGTCTCTTATGCTTCTCATTTATATAGAAATTTTGACTTTATTATTTTTGAAAGTTTTTATTTTTATTTTTATGTTATTTGTAAGATGACAAATGGCATTGGGATTATCTGAAAATTGGAAGTTTAGTAGAATTGCTCAGTGAAATCCTCTGGGCCCATATGAACTAAATGTTATTACCTCTTAGAAATGTTGTCTCTGGAAATTAGAATTGGAGGGAAACAAGTAGAACCAACTGGCAATTTTCAACATTTAAATTTAGTTTAAAGAATGTGACCTGAAGTATGTGTTTGTGTGTGTGTGTGTGTGTGTGTGTGTGTGTGTGTGTGTGTGTATACATGTATATAATGTAAATTGCTTAGCAGACCTACTGTTACCAATGAATGCATACGTAGATAGATATGTATTATCTGTGATTCATGGATACTAGAGTTTCCTTTTTCAGGATAATGCCTAACAAATCTGTTCATTTATGCCAAAAATGTAACCCAGAAAACTCAAGTATCATTAGTACATTCAAACATCAGACGAATACCCCTTGTAATCATCAAATATAGCCCGAATCATTATTCAGCTTGACTACAGAAACTCTTTTACCAAGAATTTCTGAGATGCCTCAAGATGTCTCTCTATATCAAACTGTTGTTCTAAAGATTATGCATGTTATTGAAGATATATACATGATTACACTTATATCATGTATAAACTTACACATGACTAGAGGCCTGTTACACAAAATCATGCACCCAGGGGGGTCCCTCAGCCAGGCTTGCACTCCCCTGCAGTCCAGGATCCCTTGGGGGATATACAACTGCAAGTTTAGGCCCAATCCCCAGAGAAGCAGTCCTAAACCAGCAGTCGGATATCCTTAGCACTGCTGCAGAGAAAAGAGAGTCTGCCGCTACCATTGTGCTCACTAGCCGTGAGCCTAGCTGAGAGTCACTTCCCTTGTGGGAGCACGCTGACTGCCAGAGGGAAGCTTCTGCATTGAGCGCCTGCTCCCTGGTGGTCAGTGTGTGTCATAGTGACAGGTCGTTCTGCAGGCTGGTCGACTTGTATATTTGCTTTTTATTATATAGGACTAGAGGCACAGTGCATGAAATTCATGCATGGTGATGGGGGAATCCCTCAGCCTGGCCTGCAACAACACCAGTGTCCCAAGCCCCAGCTGGCCTCTGGCCAGAGGCCTGCCTGCCCTCCCTCACTTTCTCCCTTTGTGGGCCAGGCCACATGGGACACTGGGGCTTTTGCGAGACAACACCACCAGTACCCAGCGCCCTGGCCACTATAGGCGCTGCCATCTAAGTGATGGAGTGACAATTAATTTACCCTTTTATTAGATAGAATTATACATGTTTTTGAAGATAAAATCCATTATTTCATTTCAGGTACTATTAATGTATACTCAAGTATAGTACATCATTATTACTAAAACATTTAAAAACCTAGAATTAATTTCATCTAAATTTTGTATATTACAATAAAAATTGATAGAATGAAGATAAAGGGATGTCCAAAATGTCTGCTAAGATAAAAAGTCATCAAGATTTAATTGTATTCAATATAGTTTGCTTTAAAGTATTTTATAATAATTATTTTTATAGTTAGATATGGCAAGTTATATCTGAGGACTCCACACATAACCAATGAGCATCCTACTGTTAATCAGGTTGAATAGCCAAGGTTTTTGCTCATATTTTTAAGTACAGTCTTCATTTTACAATCAAGATTTTCAGTAACTTTTGGTAGTCAAGTACTGTGAAAGTTAGTAGAAAAAATTGATGTGAAGCAATAATACAAATGCATAATAGATGCTATACTGTTTTATTTTTAACGTCTTTTTTGGCAGTTATTTGCCATATCGTGATACTGATGCAATATAGTGAGCCCAGAAAAATCTCCATCTCTATTTCATGTATTATTCATATTAATTTGAAAAGCCACTAGCTTTCAAAGGGTTAGCTCTAGAGAATAAAACTTTATGGTTACCTTTAAATTATATTAACATAGCCAGGAGCTAAGGACTTTAGTTGTATTAAACACAACCTAAAGCAATTTAAACCTGTGTTTGATAAACGCCTTGTTTTCTAAGTAAAAGGCTTTTCTAAATCTCTTATTATATTTTAGAATGCAGATAGGGTTACTATGACTGCCTGACTTTCAAAATGGATAAAGGGGTACCAATGTCCTTTTATAATTATCCTCTTAGTACCCAAAGAATGGATCAAATTCCAGCACACTAAAAGTTTTAAGTGACCATATTATATAACATATTAATAAATTGCAACTATTTAACTTACTTTGGAGTAGAATTTTTGAAAAATGTACTGTATAAAATCATGTGTTAAGGAATTTTTTTTTCTTAAATGGCATGCAAGCATTGAGTTGATAATATTTCATCTAGTTGAGTCCTGTTTCTCTAAAACAAATAATAGTTTAGCCAGTTGGAGATTTAAATATATAGCTACATGCTATAGTCATGGAATGAATATTTTCTCACTGATTAATGGTGAAATGCTTGAGTGTGATGTTTAGTTTATGGGTTTAAAACTTGGCACTAATATACCAGTTAGGTTTCTGG
This sequence comes from Antrozous pallidus, assembly GCA_027563665.1. Taxonomy (NCBI): domain Eukaryota; kingdom Metazoa; phylum Chordata; class Mammalia; order Chiroptera; family Vespertilionidae; genus Antrozous; species Antrozous pallidus. The sequence goes on from CM050508.1 coordinate 78,228,161, forward strand.
TTGCAGATGATAGAAAAAGTTGCCAAAGAACAAGGCTTAAACCAATTAACAGGGTTAACTTCAAGGGCCTCGATTTAGTTTCAAGCAATATTTTCAATATCATTTCTCCTGTCTTTTCTGCTTTCTTTGTGTTGGCCCCACTCCAAGAAAGGTTCTACCTTCATGCTGCCAAGATTTCAAAAGTGATGTCCCTTCTCTTTGCTGGGCTTCATTCATAAGAAGTGAGTTGGTATGTCTCACAGCACATAAGGGAAGGTATTACACAGGGGCAGGGCTAGCAGAAGGCAGGGGCCTATGGAAGTCCTTTAAGAAGCTCGCCAGACACTAACCCACAGTAACCCAGAATAAACAGGGTCAAGCACAGAGCTTTCTGTATTGACACATTCATCCGAAAATGAGTGGTATGTATTGCACAGTAGTATCTACATCTTTGCTTTTAAGTGTTAAAAATAATTAATAAAGGAACATGCCTTTATATTCTTTAATTGCATATTTGTTTGGCAACCATAGTGGTTATTCCTGGGTAGAATAATGGTGATTTTTATCTTCATGCATTTGTATTCTCTAAATTCTACAAAATATGTTCTTTAGTTTACTTCTATTTGAAGATAAAAACTATGCAAATCCTAAAAATGATATTTAAGGTCCAGGAAACTTTTACTGTGTGCCTCATATTCTGAGAGGTGCTAATTTATTTGTAATAGTTCTATTATTTTTATAGACAGTTCCATCTTTCATTGTTGTTGGGTGATTTGAGAGACTATGTCAGCTGCAGGTGTGAGGGGTTATTTCCTCCATAACTTCATCAATAGTGGGAATTATCAATCAATATTTAAAAATGTGTTTTGTAAAACACTCAGGGATTTAAAAACCATACTATATTGGTATTGAGAAGTAACATTGGTGTCCAGCGAAAATATCTTTGCTGGGGTTGTAGTGGGACAAGAGTTTCAGTATGATAACACTGAAAGAGCCTTGGTATAGAACAAATGAGAGAAATAATTTCACCTCTATATCTAAGAACTTTTAGGGTTCTTTGTGGGTTTTTACTTTTCCTCCAATAGTCCTTAGAAACATTTCCCGTGATTGCTGCACTTAACAGCAGTTCACAAAAATAACAAGCATCAAAGCCTCAGTGTAAACAGAGAGTATCCCAGAACATCACCAGCTATACTGTGAGGCCATATATCTGGAAAAAATCCTATATAATAAAGAGGTAATATGCCAATTGACCATCAGTCTAATACACAAGATGGCAGCAGGGGAGGGCAGTTGTGGCAATCAGGCCAGCAGGGGAGGGCATTTGGGAGGGACCAGGCCTGCAAGGGAAGGCAGATTGTGGGTGGGACTCAGGCCTGCAGGGGAGGATAGTTAGGGGTGACTGGGTTGGCAGAGGAGGGCAGTTGGGGGTGACCAGGCCTAGAGGGGAGGACAGATGGCAAGTGGACCCATGTTTTCAGGGGAGGGCAGTTGGGGGCAAAAGGCCTGCAAGGGAGGGAAGTTAGGGGTAACCAGGCCAGTGAGGAGGGAAGTTGGGGGCAAAAGGCCTGCAAGGGAGGGAAGTTAGGGGTAACCAGGCCAGTGGGGAGGGCAGTTGGGGGCAACCAAGCTGGTAGGGGAGAGCAGTTAGGGGCAATATAGTTGGCAGGGGAGCAGTTAGGCATAGATCGGGCTGGCAGGGGAATGGTTAAGGGATGATCAGACTGGCAGGCAGAAGCACTTGGGGCAATCAGGCAGGCAAGTGGTTGGGAGACAACAGTCCTGGATTGTGAGAAGGATGTCCAACTGCCCATTTAGGCCCGATCCCATGGGACATCCCTTGAGGGGTCCTATATTGGAGATGGTGCAGGCTGGGCTGAGATACACCCCCATGTATGAATTTCATGTACCAGGCCTCTAGTCCTATCTAATAAAAAAGTAACATGCATACTGCTCCGAGGGCAATGGAAGCTAAAGAGAAAATAAACAAATGGGACTACATCAAAATCAAAAGCTTTTGCACAGCTAAAGAAACCATCAACAAAACAACAAGAAAACCCACTGTATGGGAGAACATATTTGCAAATGTTATCAGTGATAAAGGTTTAATCTCAAGCATCTACAGGCAACTCACCCAACTCAACAAAAGGAGGACAAATGATCCAATAAAAAAATGGGCAACCGACCTAAATAGAATCTTCACGAAAGAAGACAAAAGGAAGGCCCAGAGACATATGAAAACTTGCTCAAAGTCACTAATTATCCAAGAGATGCAAATCAAAACGACTATGCGGGACCATCTCACACCTATCAGAATGGCTTACATCAACAAATCAACAAACGACAAGTGCTGGCGAGGATGCGGAGAAAAAGGAACTCTCGTGCACTGCTGGTGGGATTGTAGACTAGTACAGCCACTGTGGAGAACAGTATGGAGTTTCCTCAAAAAACTAAAAATTGAGCTCCCATTCGACCCAGTGATCCCACTTCTAGGAATATACCCCAAGAAATTAGAAAGGCGAATTAGAAAGGATATATGTACCCCTATGTTCATAGCAGCACAATTTACCATAGCTAAGATTTGGAAACAGCCGAAGTGCCCATCAGCAGATGAGTGGATTAAAAAACTATGGTACATTTACACAATGGAATACTACGCCGCGGAAAAAAAGAAGGAGCTCCTACCATTTGTAACAACATGGATGGATTTGGAGAGCATTATGCTAAGTGAAATTAGCCAGGCAGAGAAAGAAAAATATCACATGATCTCACTCATTTGAGGAATACAATCAATGACATAGACTGATGAACAAGAATGGATCCAGAGACTGAGAAAAGTCCATCAGAATGTCAGACCTCAGGGTAAGTGGCAGGTGGTGGGAGTAAGTGGAAAAGTCAATATACTTGAACTCTTGAACTGAGGTAAGTGATTTGTGTTTTTACATCCCTGACAAAGTTTATATAAAATTATTAAAAAATGGCAGCTAGTCTGACATTGAATTGACATGGCCTAGAGCTTGTCATATCCTATGGAGACCAGTCCTTAAGCTAGGCCCTGCTTAACCTCCCATGACACCATAATACCCTTACGTGATATTATTCTACAATGTCATTATAATATATGATATTTGACAACAGCATATTATACAATTATCCCAAATAAACTTACAAACTAATTCTTTGAATGGTGGGCAGCAACTTAAAAAAGGATAGGAAAGAAATTAATCCCTTTCAGAAGGAATTAAGGCACTGGGAAGGCATCCGAGCATTCTATATTGGCCCTTCTTGCCCTTTCTGCCAAGAGGGACCTTCTTGTTACTATCCAAATACACACAGCTGATGTCTGAGTTTTCAGTTCCAGCTGTGGCTGAAGCCTTTGGGCAGCTGGCACCATGGATCTGTATCTCGACCAATGGTGTGAGCTGGGCCCTCTCTGGAGAAGAAACCTGGGTCCCCCGAGATATGTGATCAGTACCAGGACCCCGCCAGCAGGCGAGGGGACCCCAAGGCAGGTACTGGACGTGGAGGCCACAGGGGGGCATAGACTACAAAGGAGACAGAACTGAACCTCACATCACCCTGTTTGGCCCCGGAGGATGGCTGGTTAGCCAGAGACGGGTAAGATTCCTCAGGGAAGGAACAACCTAAGACAGGCACAGTCACAGAGGGGCCAACAGGAGAGAACTAAAAGGTCAACAGAGGTGGGGCACAGACCCTCATCCACAAACCTTGCAGGGGTTTGAATTCTCACCCCTCCTGAGGGAGGTCTCCTACCCCCACGGCTGCTTCGCCTCCCACACACAACTCATACCGGGGACCCAGGTGGCAGACAGAGACTCGGCCAGCAATAGCTGCTCTATATCTAAATTCAGTCTATTACCAGGAATGCTCAGGACCTACTCAAAATTGCAAATATTCCTTTCCACTAGTATTCACAGGGTAAACTAAGATTTCTGCTTGAGTATTAAAATTGACAGGAAAATAGTAATCAAGTTTTCAGATTAATTTAAATTGGCCAAGTGAAATATGTGAATACTCAAGAAAATTATATTGTACTGGACAAAAAGCTTTTCCTAAAACATTAACTAAAAAATCTCTTAGTAGTTCATCTCACTGTAAAATTGCCTAACATCCAAAGAACCTAAAGCAGTCATATTTGTGTGCAAAAATTAAAATTTAAAATTACCAAGACTGCAATATAAAATTTCCAAAAGTCCCCATTAATCAAAAAAGGGGAGGGGACAGCGGGGTAATATCATGTAAGGGACAAAAAACAAATATCGAGTAAGTAAAATACATCTAGAAAATTCTTACTCCAGTAAAGTAAATTCCATTTGTAAAAACAATTGCAGGACACCCATGAAAAAACACACATGGTGTCAAAATAAGCCAAAGGAAAATCATTTAGGCAAAAATTAAAATGAATCCCAAGTCTATTTTGCATAGAGGATCCCTTTGTTAACTTTTGGTCGAGAATGTGTTTGTGTGTTTTCAGAGAACAAATCCAAGACCATGTGGGTTCCTGAGACGGTGAGGAACTGATGGATCTGTTCCAGTCACGAGGATGGTCCAGAGATGGGGGACACTGACGACACCTTGCCATGCTAGCAGTCGGCAGCTGTGCATGTCTGCAGGCAGCCCAGGACCAAACCAGAGAGGATGGATCTTGCATTGACACGATGTGTCCACCATCTGGATACCATTGCTGACTTATACACATAAAGAATTATTTGACACTGAAACTGGGACTCAGAACAGTTGGACATTGAAACTGAGACTGAAACATTTTTTGTTCTTATACATTTATTTCTAGTATGCAGAGGCAAGATATTTTTGAAGAAAAGAAACAGGGGAGAGTAATTGATATAGAGGCAGGATGGCCTTGAACAGGCTGTCAAGCTACAGGGGGAGGCTTGGGTGGATGGGAGGCAGATGCGGGGGGAGATCAACTGAAGGACTTGTATGCATGCATATGAACATAACCAATGAATGAAAGACACTGGGGCTGGGGAGGGGGGGAAGCTGGGGATATGTGCTGGGGGGTGGGGGAGGCTGGGGGGAGGATAAGGGGGAGGGGGAAAGGAAAACATGTACTATTATACTGCAAAAAATCAATAAAAAAAAAAGTAACATGCAAATTTACCATACCTCCGCTACGCTACCAGCCAATCAGGAACAGGGGGCATGGCCAGCCAACATGGCCAGCCAACATGGTCAGTGGACATGGCCAGCACACAGTGGGTGAGGTCAGCAGGGTCGTGGCCACAGTGCAGTGAAAGCAACCACCACGATATAAGCTCTGCCCTCATCGTACTTAAGGGCTGGCCCTCCTAACAGTTATGGTGACTGATTCATATGCAACTGAGTACCTGGGGTCCATGCATGCCCCCTAGCTCAGCACCCATGATGGGAGTGAGGGGGCTGCTGCCACTCTTGGGGTGTGTGGAGACCTGGGTGGCCACCACCAGGTGGAGAAAGTTCACAGTGCTCTTGTATCATGCAGGGTCTCAGGAGCCTCAAAAATGCTGGGAAATGTAGTTCTGGTGCCAGACCCACTGTAGGAGTGAGTTTGAAGTACTGTGCCAGCAGAACTACATTTCCCAGTATTCTTGGTGCTCCCGATACCCTGCATGAACCAAGAACACTGTGAACTTTCTAAACCTGGTGATGGCCAGAATCCTGCCCAGGCGGAACAATATGGCAGTGTGCCCTGGCAGCATTAGTTGGCCTCGGATAGCCAGTCCCTCACCATCCCCACCAGGCCAGGGCTGTGCCCAACTGCTTCGCCATGGTGGTATCGGTGCACGCGTTGGGACCGGAGTCCAGTGAGGAGAACCCTTTGTCCTAGGAGTCAGGGTGTGGCTGGAAAGAGTGCTGCCCCCATGCTCATTGACTCAACAGATGATGCTGAAAAGGAAAATTTTCCCATTGAATTTCTTAATAGTATTACTCCTTCAGGAGTGCCATCTCATAAATTAAAATTGAAAGTGGGTGCAATCATCATGCTATTGAGAAATCTTAAAGGAAATGGGGTCTTTGTAATGGTACCAGAGTTATTCTCAAAAGATTACTACCTAGCATTATTGAAGCTGAAGTATTAATAGGATCTGCAGAGGGAGAGGTTTCCCATGATGCCAGCATTTGCAATGACTATTAATAAATCACAAGGACAAACTCTAGACAGAGTAGGAATACTCCTACCTGAACCCGTTTTCGCACATGGTCAGTTATATGTTGCTTTCTCTCGAGTTCGAAGAGCATGTGATGTTACAGTTAAAGTTGTAAATACTTTATCCGAAGGGAAATTAGTCAAGCACTCTGAAAGTGTTTTCACTGTTAATTGGTATACAGGGAGATATTAGAATAAGTTTAATCACTTTATCAGTCATTATTTGCATCAATGTTGTTTTTGTATCATGAGTGTGTTATTGTTGTTATATCATTGTTATTATTTATTTATTAATGAAATTATGTATTATTTTAATATACATTGTACTCATTACCTTTTATCTGTCACACTTTTATTATAGAGAAAGGGCAAATAGCACTATTAAAATATTTCCTCTAATTAATACCCTTTTAATCTGCATGAATTTCATTACTAGTCTATATAATAAAAGTCTAAGCGATCCTTACAGCGGAACAAGAATACTAGTCATTATGATGAGCACTGACCACTAGGGGGCAGATGCTCAATGCAGAAGCTGCCCCCTGGTTGTCAGTGTGCTCCCACAGAGGGAGCACAGCTCATCCAGAAGCCAGGCTCATGGACGGCAAGTGCAGTGATGGCAGTGGGAGCCTCTCCTGCCTCCGTGGGAGTTCTAAGGAGCAATGACTAAGCAGCAAGGAGCAGTGAGCAGGCAGGTGGTAGGGAGCGAGGGGTCCTGGATTGGTAGAGAGCAAAGGCCTGGTTCAGGGACCACCCTCCCCCAAGTGCACAAATTTTGTGCACTGGTCCTGTAGTTTGGTAATAAAAGGAGAGCTGCTGGATGGGACCAGCACATTGTGTGACCTAAGTGAACCAGTCCTGCCCAGATAACTTCAATTTCTTTAATTATGCCAGTTAAGGAATAATTATTTAGTTATTCGAGGGTTCTCAAAAATGATAATTAATTATGATATAATTAGGCTTCTATGCATGTATATATAAGTTATATACTCTACTTCTCCATAGATCAGAGTGTTTAAAGTTCCTTAGGTAAAACAAGTACTAAGTTTAAATTTGGATGATAGATTGTCCTCCTTATTTTCCTTATTCTTTATCATTATCTATCTACATATATAAACCTTAATATGCAAATCAACTATACAGCATTTGGAATCACAGTGTAGGGGTATAAATTTTTGCCCCAATATTAATTACTTTTATGAATCTGGACCACTTATTCTGTCTACTTTGGTTTTCTCATGTATAAAATGCAGATAATAATAGTACCTAACATCTTGATTACACTAAAGACAAAACAAGACAGTACTTATAAAACATACAAAATACTATCTGGTATCTACTAAATATGTAACAAAATACAGGCTTATTTTAGAATATTATACTAAGGACATTTATTTTGCTTATTTAAAATGTATGAAAATACCTCAATGTTGGTGAAACTATAATTCTAGAGGTGAGAAAACAGGGTGTATGTAAATAGTTAAAAATTGTTCCACAGGAAAGTGATTAGCCAAGACTTGGACTAAACAGACTAAGTCAGGAGCCTCTAAACCAGTGGTTCTCCACCTTTCTAATGCTGCGACCCTTTAATACAGTTCATGTTGTGGTGACCCCCAAATATAAAATTGTTTTCATTGCTACTTCATAACTATAATTTTGCTATTGTTATGAATCATAATGTAAATATCTGTGTTTTCCTTGCCATTCTAGTAGTGAGCAGCTGTGCTTCGCTGCAGGCAGCCCAGGACCAAACCAGAGAAGGTGGAACCTGCGTTGCCACCGTTTGTTCATCATCCAGATACCATTACTGACATGTACACATAAAGAACTATTTGACTTTGAAACTGGGACTCAGAACTATTGGACACTGAAACTGAGACTCAAACATTTTATGTTCTTATATGTTTATATCTAGTATGCAGGTGCAATATTTTTTTAAAGAAAAGAAACGGGGGGAAAAGATAGATATAGAGACAAAGAAGCATTGAACAGACTGTCACACTGCAGTGGGAAGGCAGGGGAGGGTGGGAGGCAGGAGCTGTGGGAGAGCAACCGAAGGACTTGTATGCATGCATATAAGCATAACCAATGGATACAAGATACTGGGGTGGGGCGGGGGAGAGGGAAGGGGGCAGGTGAGGACATGTGCTGGAGGTTAGGAGAGGCCGGGGGGAGGTTAATGGATGGGGGGAAGGAAGCATATGTACTACTATTTGTAATACTTTAAAGAATATATACATATAGAAAAATAAATAAATAAATAAGTATCTGTGTTTTCCAATGGTCTTAGGTGACCTTGCTAGTGGTTCTCAATGACTGGAATGACCGATCAACCAGTCGATATGAGGTCCATTGACCTTCTAAGTATCTCCGCGCATCCTTCAGGCTCCAATTGCTGGATGGAAAAAGGGGAACCATGGGGAACTAGGGTGGGTGTAGGTGGAGAGGATTTGGGGACTGGCGAGCAGGTGGAACACCAACCTCTTAGTTGTTCCCCCCAGCCTGCAGGCTCAGATCTATCACACGGTCAACAGGGAACCAGGGTGGGTGGAGGCAGTGGGACGCAACTGAAGACTGGTGAGCAGGCTGAAAATGACCCTGATCACAGGCAAGGCCTAAGGACCCTACCCGCACATGATTTTATAAGGTTAGCCTCTAGTTCTGAATAAGATCAAGATAAGTAAAGGAAATGTGATATGATGCTGCAACCTTTTATGGTTAGGGCTCACGATCTGAAGAAGGAGTCATGCACAAATGAAAATGCTACACAAGAAATATGAATTTAGAAGACATTGGGGGCCAGAGGTATCACTTTCATGAAGAGAACACCGAAACTCTGGCTGGTACGCTTTTTAATCAATTTTAGATATACATCTTGCCCTCAGTTAACCACGGCAAATAGGAACACAGACTGTCTAAAAGGTCAATAAAGATCAGTAAAGATTCAGTAAAGTCCAGTAAACATTTACGTGAGGCTATCAGGTCAAGAAATTGCTTCGAGCCACCACTTTCTCAACACAATCCTGCTAAGTCCAAGGTCCATTAGCATTCCACGTTTCTTAGTGCACTCTATGATAGTATTGGGAAAGGGTTGGCTTCCCACAATATGAATAAGCAACTAGCATTTTTTTTGTTACAGACTGTGCCCTTATTTTCTTCTTCATGGAGAAAGAAACAGCAACCATTTATAAAGTATCCAGGTTCACAAGGACACTAGTGTATTTTTTTTTAATTGAGTTCATAAGGAGAGGATTTCTCTTCTAATTAGGTTTACGTGGGAAAAAATGTAAGATTAGCACAGGTTCATAATTCTGTACTGCCTTTCTCCCATGAGAAAAAATAAATTGCTCATAAGCTGTTGCAGTGAACTGTGTACTTCCTCCAAAGGAATCCTATCTAATAAAAGAGTAATATGCAGATTGACCATCACTCAACACGGAAGAGGGCTACCCCCATGTGGTCAAAGATCCTGCCCCCATGTGGACGCAAAATGGCCACCATAAGATGGCCAGCAGGTGAGGGCAGTTGGGAGGGACCAGGCCTGCAAGGGAGGGCAATTAGGGGCAAACAGGCTGGCAGGAGAGCAGTTAGACATCAATCAGGCTGGCAGGAGAATGCTTCAGAGTTATCAGGCTGGCAGGCAGAAGCGGTTAGGGGCAATCAGGAAAGCAGGCAGGTGAGCAGTTAGGAGCCAGCAGTCCTGGATAATGGGAGGGATGTCCGACTGCCCATCAGACATCCCTTGAGGGGTCCCAGATTAGAAGGGGTGCAGGCTGGGCTGAGGGACACACCCCCCATGCATGAATTCCATGCACCGGGCCACTAGTCTACACTAATAAAAGAGAAACATGCAAATTGACCATCCTTTTGCTATGCCCACCAGCCAATTAGGAGCAAGTATGAAACTTAAACCAACAAATATGGGGCCGGCCATGTTGCTGGAACAAGCAGAAGGCTTGGATTGCCAGGCTTCCAGCCCAGCCTGGCCTCCACACAAAGAGAGGCTGGGAGCCTGGGTCACTGAGGGGTGTGGCCAGCTTAAAAATGATCCCCAGCCTCTCACCCAGGCTGGACATGCCCACATGGAGTAAGAGTTCCCACTGGGGGGCATGGCCAGCCTGCAAACAGCCATCAGCTCCTCTCCCAGACTGGCAACACACCACCAACAGGGACCCTCACCCTATGAGGGTATGGGCAGCCTGCAAATCACCACAGGCCCCTCACTCAGGCTGTCCCATGCCCCAAGGCAACCCCCATCCTGATCTGGGACACCCTTCAGGGCAAACAGGCCAGCCCCCACTTGTGCACCAGGCCTCTATACATACTAATAAAAGGGTAATATGCTAATTAGACTGGGAGGCCTTCCAGACATTCTTCTGGACAAAGCCATGGTGGCAGGATTGAGGTAGAAGCAGTTAGAGGCCAAGAGGGGAGGGCAGTTGTGGGTGATCAGGCCAGGATGGGATGGGGTTGTAGGTGATCAGGCTGGTGAAAGGGGCTATTGGGGGGTGATCAGGCTGGCAGGGCATGGCAGTTGGGGGTGAGCAGACTAGTAGGGCTGCCTAGAATCAATTCCAGCATGTAATAATTACAAGAGTTTTACCAAAAGGTTGGTGAAGCTTTGGGAGCTTGACAAGGTTGAGTCACATGTAGTTTACCTGTTGGAAATGGCTAAAAGGCACTACCCCCAAATCTGAATAGGATTGTTAACTGCCAGACAGCTCAGGGCATTTTATTGCCTCCTGTTGGCCAAACACCTGAACAGCTGTAGGCTATTCCCCAAACTGATAATGTTTCTGTATACCCTTTGATACCGTACCCTTTGAAGTGTATATTTCCACCTTGCCTTGAGACAAATTGTGTTTAATAAAAGCATGAGTCCTTGGTCAAGAGGGGAGCCTTCTAGCTCCTTCAGCTGGAAGCTCCTCTGACCCCCAACAACTTTCAAAACTATCTTTTGTCCGCGGATTACTTCTTAATCATCTACACGCAGCCCCTTTCTCCAGAATGCTGAATGCTTTGTAAGGCTGTGAAAAAGAACCCCGGCACAGGGGGGCCAGGTGCAGGTGAGTAGACCATCAGTGGGGGTCAGTTGGGGGTGGTCAGGACAACAGGGGGCCAGTTTGGAGTGAACAAGCCAGTGGGGAGGGGAAGTGGGGGTGAGCAGGCCTGAAGGGGGGAAGTTGGGGACAAACACACTGGCATGAGGGACAATTGGGGGTGATCGGGCTGGCAGGAGGGCATTTGTTGGCAAGCAAGCTAGCAGTAGGGGACAGCTGGGAGTGAGCAGGCCAGCAGGTAGAGTGGTTAGGGGCAATTAGGCAGGCAGGCAGGTGAGCAAATAGGAGCCAGCAGTCCTGGATTGCGAGAGGGATGTCAAACTACTGGTTTAGCGTCGATCCCTGTAAACTGGAAGTAGGATATCCTAGGAGGGGTCTCAAATTGGAGAGGGTGCAGGTAGGGCTGAGGGACACCCCCCCCCTGCATGAATTTCATGCACCAAGCCACTAGTCTGTACTAATAAAAGGATAATATGATAAATAGAAGTCCTTCCAGACAAATTTACAGTGCCAGGGGCCAAGGCAGAGCAATTAGGGATGATCAGGCTGGAAGGCAGAGGTGTTAGGGGATATCTGGCCAACAGGGGAAAGCAGTTTGAGCACCAGGCAGGCAGGTAGGCAGAGACAGTTACAGGTAATCAAGCAGGCAGGCAGGTGAGTGGTTAGGAGCCAGCGGTTCCAGATTGTGAGAGGGATGTTCCTATGGGGATTGGGCCTAAACAGGTGGTCAGACATTTCCTGAGGCATCCTGTATTGGAGAGGGTACAGGCCAGGCTGAGGGACACACCCACCTCCCCTTTCCACCACTCCCCCGTCTGTGCATGAATTTTGTGCATAAGCCTCTAGTAGTTACATATTATGACTACAAAATTTTAGTTACATTGACAGAATGTCAATGATATGAAAAGAATTTATTTCTAAGTTTAAGAAGATCAAAGAAGTGTCTAATTTATAAGCCAAAGGCATAGCTGTTGTTATACATGTCATGGATGTCAACATGATAGAAAAAGACATGAGGCTTTGATACAGTGTCTCTGAGTTTTTAAAAAGCATTTTGGATTAAAAATGGTTGGAGAGCTAGATAGTGAAAGATCTATGGCAAAGATTTTCTCTGAACCATCACAGATAAATACTAGAGAAGAAACAGCCACCCTGTCCAAATTCAAACATACTAAATGATCAAGACAGATCCATGAGGAACACTTCCCTCAGACAACAGGTGGCTTACACTGCTGTAAAGTAACGGAAAAATACATTGCTGATCATGATAAAAATAACGCAGAAACAAAAAATCATCTGGAAAGAAACTGTCCTTTAACTCCCTTGTTACTTATTATTCTTCTAATTAAATGTTTAGGCATATAGAGCTGGATTCCCTATTGCCATAAAAAATCTAGAAAAAGTATCTGTATTTTAAGTGGAAAAAAATAAAATAATACCTGAAAAGGGGAAATGTTATTGAAACATAATATTAAGATGAGATGTTCTAAGTGATAAACAAAGTAAAGAGGTCGTAAGATCAATTAATTATTCCCTTTCCAGGGGAAATTAATAGGATTGTTAACTGCCAGACAGCAGAAAGAAATTTTTAAGATTAAGATTCATCTCTATAATGGTTACAATATCATCTATGAAGGATTGTTACCTACTTAATACTGAACTGGTCATCCTATCTAATAAAAGAGTAATATGCAAATTAACCATACCTCTGCTACACCTTCAAGCCACGCCCACAAATTCAATCAGGAGTGAATATGCAAATTAACCCCAACAAAGATGGCTGTAGCCACTGAGAGCAGAAGGGAGGCTTGGGTTTCCCTGGTGATAGAGAAAGCCAAGCTTTCTGCCTGCCTTTGCCAGTCTAGGCCTCCTCTCAATGCTACAAAGTTTCAATTACAGAAGATACATAAAACCCAACAGAAATGGTGGCAGCCATGAAGCTGGAGAGAGCAGAGGCTAGGTTTGCCCCAGCGATGGAGGAAGCCAAGCTTCTGCAGCCCTAGCACCTAGGCCTCTACTCTAGGCTACAAAGCTTCAATTATACAAGGTAAATGTCCCAACAGAAATAGCTGCTGCCACGAAGCGAGCAGAAGGCTTGGCCCTGCTCCAGGCTACAAAGCTTCAGTTGTAGAAGATAAATAATCCTAGATCCCAGGACCTCCACTTGGGTCGCTCAGAGGGTATGGCCGGCCTGCAAACCCCCACAGGCCCCTCAACAAGGCTGCCCCATGTCCCAAGGGAACCCTGATCCAGGACACCCTTTAAGGCAAACTAGCTGGCCCCCACCCATGCACCAGACCTCTATCCTATCTAATAAAAGAGTAATATGCAGATTGACCATCACTCCAACACACAAGATGGCTGCCCCCATGTGGTCAAAGATGCTGCTCCCCATGTGGACACAAGATGGCCACCACAAGATGACCATCAGAAAGGGCAGTTGGGAGGGACCAGGCCTGCAGAGGAGAGAATTTGGGGGCAAACAGGCTGGCAGGAGAGCAGGTAGACATCAATGAGGCTGGCAGGGCAGTGGTTAGGGGGTGATCAGGCTGGCAGGCAGAAGCAGTTAGTGGCAATCAGGAAAGCAGGCAGGAGAGCAGTTGGGAGCCAGCAGTCCTGGATTGTGACAGGAATGTCTGACAGCTTATCAGGATCTGGCCTAAACGGGCTGTTGGACATCCCTCGAGGGGTCCCAGATTGAAGAGGGTACAGGCAGGGCTGAGGGACAACCCCTCACCCCCATGCACAAATTTCGTGCACTGGGCCTCTATTAAGAAATAAAATTTCAACATTATCTAATGTATTTAATGTACAGTACATTACAACATTATTTAGAATTTTCTCCTGCCAAATGATATACAAAAGAGCAGAAGCTATTGCTTTGCACATCATTCTAAATGGAAAAAAAAAATCTAAAAGTGTTTCTAAATCTGTCACAATTCTGTATAGATAAGAGCATATAAAAATATACATTTGCCAAAATTTAGCATGAATTAGGGTGTATTTTTACAAATATGTTGCTAACTTTACGAAAAAAAAAACAAACACGTTTATGAAATAAGAATAAAACCCAAAGTCCAATAAAAATACCAGAAGTTTGGGGCATTCCAGAAGGGACAGCCTAGCATAGCTAAGAGGTATAAAAACAGCTGAGAGGTTTAAAAAAGTAAAGAAAGAAGTAAAGATAAATGAAGATAAAAAAGGAGAAAGACAAAAATAAGTTTCAAAGTTAAACCAATATGTACTACTATTTGTAATACTTTAAACAATAATAAAAAAATTAACAAAAAACCAAACAAACAAAAAACACACAAAGTTAAACCAATTGTGGAAGAGTAGAGTATTTTTATTAGCTAGCTTGAGTCCCAGTGCACAGATTCATACATCAGTGGGGTCCCTCAGCCTGGCCTGTGCCCTATCACAATGCAGGACCCCTCAGAGAATATCCGACTGCTGGTTTTGAGAGATGTAGTGGGCAAAACTGCAGGTGGCCAGGGAGGAGCCCAAGCTCCACAGGACACCACGCCACTCCTGCTCATCTCAGCCCCTCTGCTCCTGCTGCTGCTGTTGAGCCCTGCAACTGGTGCCCATTGATAAGCTGAGAGGTGCTCCCACTGAGGGCAGCTCCTGTGCTAAGCGTCTGCTCCCTGGTGGTCAGTGCACATCATAGCAACAGGTCAAAAGGTCCATTGTGCTTAGGTTATTATATATAAAGACTAGTGGCTGGTGCATGAAATCTGTGCATGGGGGTTATAGGGAGGGTGTTCCTCAGCCCGACCTGAACCCTCTTCAATCTGGGACCCTTTGAAAATGTCCTACTGCCAGTTTATAGGGATCAGCCCTAAACGAGCATTCGGACATCCCTCTCACAATCTGGGACTGCTGGCTCCTAATCATTCACCTGCCTGCCTGCCTGATTGCCCCTAATCACTCTGCCTGCTTCTTGCTCCCAAATGCTCCCCACCAGCCTGATTACCCCCAACTGCCCCCTGTGCCAGTGTGCTTGACTCCAACTGCCCCCCCCATGCCAGTGTTCTTGCCCCCAACTGCCCCTCCTGCTAGCTTTCTGGCCCCCACCACTTCCCCCCCCAGTGGCCTGCTCCCCTCAACTGCCCTACTGGTGGCCTGCTCACTCCAAATTGTGCCCCCCCCACTGTCCTGATCTCCTCCAACTGACCCCCACTGACACCCGCTTGCCCCCAACTATCCCTCACTGCTAGTCTGCTTACCCCCACCAGCTCTGCCCCCACCAGCCTGATCACCAACAACTTCCCTCCCCTCTTGGCCTCTAATTTCCTTTATCTCAGCCCTGCCACCATGGCTTAGTCTAGAAGAACATCTGGAAGGTCTCCTGGAAAGTCTCCCAGTCTAATTAGCATATTACCCTTTTATTATTATAGACTAGGGGCCTGGTGCATGAAATTCATGCACTGGGGGGGGGTGGTCCTTCAGCCCAACCTGCCCCCTCTCACACACTAGGAAACCTAAGGGGATGTCTTACTGACCAGTCACCCCCAGCATGCCCAAGGCCTAAAGCCTCTGACTGAGGCTTTTGTCCTTGGGCAGGGGGACCTCGACCAGGGGACCCCAGCCAGTGGTCACCCTGCAATCCAGCTATCATTGGCTGGGTTGCCCCCAGCCCTGGCCCAAGCCTGCCCCAAGGCCCAGGGAAAAAAGCCTGTTGGAAGATGCTTTGTTCCTCCAGCCTTGGCAACCCAGCAGATAACCCTGCCATGTGGCCAATCTGCTGCCTGGTCCTGGCCCCACCCCTACCCAAGCCCACCCTAAGGCCAGGGGTGAAAAAGGAAGAGGCTTTTTTTCTTTTCCCCTGGCTTTGGAAACCCAGCAGATCGTCCTGCAATGCAATTGATCCACTGCTTAGCATGGACCCATCCTTCACCCGCCCCAACCACCTACAGCTGGCCACTGCCACTGCTGCAATCAATCAGTGGGGCCTGCTGTCGGTGCCTGGTGTGGCCTTGCCCTTCACCCACCCTGGCCACCTACAGTCACCCACCACTGCTGCTGCAATCGATTGGGGGCCTGCCATCACTGCCCAGCCTGGCCCCACCCCCTGCCTCACACTGCTCGGCCCAGCCCCTCGCTCCTGATTGGCTGGTAGTGTAGCAAAGATATGGTCAAATTTGCATATTACTCTTTTATTAGATAGGACAGAGGCCTGGTGCACAGATGGGGGCTGGCTGGTTTGCCCTGAAGGGTGTCCCAGATCACGGTGGGGGTCCTGCTGGGATGCCTGGCCAGCCTGGGTGAGGGCCTGATTGCCATTTTCAGGCTGGCCACATCCCCTTGAGGTTGGGGGTCCCCACTGGAATGCCTGGCCAGCCTAGGTGAGGGGCTTATGGCTGTTTGCAGGCTGATCAAGCCCCCCAGCGGGGACTCTCACCCCATGGGGGCATGGCCAGCCTGGGTTAGAGGCTGAGGGCTATTCTCAGAATGACCACACCCCCTTCATGGTGGGGGTCCCCACTGGGATGTCTGGCAAAACTGGGTGATGGCTATTTTCAGGTTGGCCATGCCCCCTGAAAGCTCAAGCACCTAGCCCCTCCTTTTTTTCTTTCCAGTCCCTCCTTGAGCAGAGGCCAGGGTCAGCTGGAAGCAGGTATCTGAGATTTATTTATCTTCTATAACTGAAACTTTGTAGCCCTGAGTGAAGACCAGGGCTGGCCAGGGCAGGCGCTTGACTTCCTCCATCGCCAGGGCAACCCAAACCTTCTGCTCACTCTAGCTCTGTGGCTGCCACCATCTTTGTTGGGTTAATTTGCATACTTGCTCCTGATTGCCTGGTGGGTATAGTAAAGTGATGGTTAATTTGAATGTTTCTCTTTTATTAGTATAGATGAAAGCTGGGTTTTGTGCAATGAAATATGAAAAGTACTTAGAAGGTAATGAAAGATATTATGAACTGACATGCCCCAAGGTGGATTCTGAATCTGCTACAAAGCAGATTGCAACCATTAAGTTTCAATTAAATAATAAATTAAACAATATGGTCAAAGTTCAACTACCTGTGATTTTGGTGGCATCTGGTTTCTGATTGCTATGCAAAAGTTCCTCTAGATAAGGTATCCTGGATCACTGAAGGGAAAATGACTGTTTTCTTCCCTTGTTGAAGAGAGGAAGACATTTTGTTAACTTGCCTTATTTAGCACTTTTGAGATTTAAATCTTTAAAGAAGTTACCTCAAAGTGATAGTTCAAACACATTTTTCATCAGCTAAAAATATTTTTCTTATTTTCAGTAAAATAAAAAAAATTCAGCAGTTATTTTGAGTAGCAAATTCATTGTGTTTTTTAGAAAACATTATCATCCATTTACAACATATATAAACATACTTTGAAAATAACATCAGAAAGAATAACATTATCCCTGGAGGGCTAAAAAGTTTCATTTCATCAATGAAATGTGGTTAGGTTACTGGTAAGTGCTATAGAATATCCATTAGTTAAAGAAATGCTCCCTTTCTTCATAAATAAAAACAGCAGAGAAAGGACAAAATATAGCAAAATCTATGTTGCCCAAGTGAAAAATTAAATGATACAGATGTAATATATATATATTTTTATTTACCATGTAGCCCTAGCACTCAATTCATTTTCTTCACAGTATGCCTAGTAAGCCTCACTTCTTCCCTTTTCATTTATCAGCCCCCCCCCCACCATCACCACCACCACCACCTAAAACTCCCCCAATGCAGCAAGAAACTATGTCTGGGCCCTGACTAATGGTCACATGGTATGGACAGTATGAGCCTCCTTAAGCTGAAGATAACATGCTGTCCTAACTTGTGTTTCAGCTCCTATGCCCCACAGGGGAATAACCCTCTGCCCACATCCCTGTGAAATCAGACTGAGGGATGCTGAAACTGAACTCAAGACATTAAATCATGATTTATTATCATTATCTCACTCTTTTATTTTAATTTTTAAAAATTATTTTAGAGATAGAGACAAAGGGAGAGAGAGAGAAAAGCATCAACCAGTTATTCGACTCACTCATGCATTCACTATTTAACCCTTGCACGTGTTCTGACCAGGGATCAACTCCCACACTTGGCTCATCAGGCTGATGCTCCAGCGAACTGAGCCACTGAGCCAGGGCACCTCACTTTTGAACAACCAGTTTTATCCATGACCCCAAATCCCTTACTTATTATGACTTACAATTTTGTTCTATGAAACCCCTTGTCTGTAAACCATGGCAGTTTTCTGGGTTTTCTAGCACGAGCTGCCCATTCCCCATTGCAAAGCGCCATTCAATCAATGCCACTTTCTTTCACTGCACCCAGTGTCAGCATCCCTGGCTACCTACGGGAGCAGGTGGACAAACTCTTTGCTTGGTTACATGATGTTTAACCTGCATGAAAAATGTTTCAACCTTTGCTGACAATTTGGCCTCACCCTTTATTTTTCATCTAAATGTATGAAATCATGTATCAATGGTCTATTCCTTTCAGAAACTTATCAATGTCAAGAGGAATTGTTGTTTGTTTTGCTTTCTCTTTAATCTCCCCATTCTGTTCTATTCATTTCTCTTCTCATCACGCCTTCTCTCTTTATTTTCTCCTTGCAATTTTTCTGCCTCAGAAAAGCAACTTCTCAGCTCCCATTACTGAAAGCCATTCATTGCTCATTGATCTATCACAACCCCCTTTAGTCTCTGTATCTTTTGTTCTGCTACTCCACCAGTTACATTCATTCTTTTTTTATGCTCATGTCTTGGATTTTTTTCAAGATAAGGCACTGTTTGGCATATATTCTTGTCTCTGTGGTGTGAGAATAATAGCTTCTAAGACAATAAGCCATTTGAATTTTTAAAGAAATTGTATGAAATACAGAATCTATATTTAAAGAAAGAAATATCTGGAAATCCAGCCTACTTTAAATTATCTTCATTTTTTTACATTTCTCACTTTACCCATTCCCTCAAAATACTATACTGACTGAATTAATGATAATTACTTAACAATGCAACTTCATTAATGTATCTTAGTACAGAGTATGGGTTTTGTTTTTTGTTTGTTTTGTTTGTCTTGTCATGGAAAAGTGGCAGTAGGAATATGTTCCTGTAAGACAACTAATAAATATTTTTGAAAGATAATGAGAGAGAAAAATGAGATGGTAGGAAAAGGAGATCAAGAACATCTTTCTCCACTAAAAGTGCTAAATATATAATCATTTTTGATGACTCAAATGTTATTACTTTAGCTGGCTGCCAGTACTCAATTAATTGTGAGAAACATTCATAGCACCTGAACTCAAATCTATTGACTCCTTTATAGATAAAACATGCACAACACATTGGGCAAAGAGTTTTCTAGCAACAGGAATGCCTTAATGTGAACATTCTTGTCATCAGAATTTTCAAATATTGTTTATGGCAAGCTTCTATTACTTGATAAAATATAATATAATACTAAGACAAAATACTATAATACCCTTAATTTAAAGTCGCAGGTAGAGTTGCACAATGTTAACAGAGAAATGGGTTTGGAGAAAGAGCAATGGACTGGGTAGTTAACAGGAGAACATGGCTTCAGGACTGAGCATGGTTCTCTTGCTCATTTTATAAATTTAGGCAAGTCACTCGTCACTGGCCTCCATTTTCTCATCTATAAATTAGAGGATCAGCACTTCACTGACAATCCCATAGGATCAGTTTGAGGATCAAAAGTCAAAATAAATACGAAAATATTTACATTAAAATGGATGACTTAAAGAGGACATATTGGATTATGGACAATCAGAGAGAAGAGAATCTATCTGCCTCATATTTGAGTCCTCTGACTGTTAATGCTTATTATAATGCCTTATCTATGGTTGGAATTTCAAAAGTGATTTAAATTGAACTGTTCTAGCCACTCCTATAAAGCTGTCATTTCTCATATGTTGCAACAATAGGTATTTACCAATGTGTACTTATCTAAAGGCCTCCAAGAGCAATAATACTTGTGGATATGTGAATTGTGAGTCACCGTAAAGTTCCCAGAAGATCTCTGCTGACCCATCATGCAAGTTAGCTGGCTAAAAAGCATAAGGTTAATGTCAAAGAGATCTACCTGGGCTCAGATAGTACTCTGGATAAAGTGGAGATGACCAGTAGAAAAACTTCCTGAGAAACTCAAGCTATGCATAAGTGACTATCTGTTCATGCTGCATGTCTTCTATGGGGAAATTTTACCACTGTAGAATATGGCTCTTATAAGTGACTCAATAATTGTTAGGAAAGAAAGCCTTTAGTGCAACAGACATTCTAATACTGTGATTTCCAGGATGCAAGGAATCAAATATTGTAATGAAGCTCCAAAAAGGCCCAGGGACTTTTAAAAGCCTACTAGATATTGGACAAATGTTATTCAGTACTTTTAATGCATACTTAGTAATGTGTGGCCCTAAAAATTATGTATGGGGAAATAAAAAACTTAACATATGAGGTCAAAGGGAAAATAACAAAAGAGGGAAGTTTAGGAACCATGAGGCCAGACACTATTGCTGTTAGATGAAAACGCAGGCTTATGTTAAAATTGCTAAAGAAGAGTAAAACTCTTACTACATTATTCAGCAGAAGTTGATAAATGTTTCTGGGTCCCTTGGGAGAGTGGAACAGAAGTCTCCATTAACACTTACCTCATACAGATTCTGAAAGTGACCCTGGTTCTGGGGTTAGCTGTCCCAAGGCAGCCAATGACTCAGCCTTGCTTGTCCAGGCACAGCTATGGGGCTGGTAGTTCCGCACCAGCTACTTGCAATACACGGATTGTCAGTCTAATTTATGACTAGGGGGCTACAAATTCCTCAGTTGAGCTTAAATGATTTGTGGCAGGAAATTTTCTGGACTTTAACCATTTGTTTCCTTGTCTTCAGGGACATGGTCGTTCTAAAGGACTGGAACAGATCCCCTAGGATGCTCTGAAGCCTCTGCTTTGGGAAAACAGACTTATTAAGATTTAATAGCTTCCTCACCACTTGTGTCACTCCATCATCAAATACATGCGATGCAGTGAAATTCTTTCAGGAAGGCTGGAACTCGCAAGCTCTGCGTCAGATAGGCAAGTATATACCTTTACATTGTAAAACTAATTCCACTTTTCTCCCAAGTTTCCTTTGTTCTGGCAAAGATTCAAGTTTAAGAAAGGGTTGGGGGAGAATCATTGCCCTATTTCTAAGGAAGGAACATATATCTGGTTCTTTCTGTCCTCATTAGGTGTCTCTATCAGAGCGGTCTGAGCTTGTTTACTGAACATCTTACATTGGTATCTGCAAAGGCAAAGAGTCATTCTGCCTGTACTTTGGGTAATTGTGCTGATGGGGAAATAAGACATTTGGGGGAGGGGAAGTGGTTGCAACCTGAAACTGTGCCAGGAACCTAATGCACATTTCTGTTAGCCTATAATTAAGCCACTGCTTCTTTCTCCACAATCTAGTCTAGTAAGACCTGTTTACCTAAGTACTCCCATTTTACAGAGGCCATAAACCATGAACAATACAGAGCCCTCAGAGGGGGGTTATCAGCACTGGCACCAGACCAGGTCTTTAGGTGTGATCTCATGGCCCCCATCACAACACATGGGCTTTTTGCAAAGTCTGTGAAAGGTCTGGAAGTCCCATCAATATTTGGGGGACAAAGAAACCAAAGGGTACAAAGGTAGAACTTCCTCCATATTGGTTTGCTCAGGATTTGGAGAGAAACAGTCTCCCCTGAGTCACTGTACTAGTACATGCAAAACATCTGAAAATAAATGTTTTTTTTTTTTTTCCTGTGTTTCCAAGTCCCCCTGTGTATTTTTCAGTCACCTGGTAAATTCTGTAACAGTGCTTGCACTTACTACTGATGATGGGGACACTCACAAAGGGTCCCTACATTACAAAGGATTTTTACTACTTTGTGAAAACAGTTAATCAGTAATGACAGTTAATGTCTCAGATAACTGTTAATTGAAACTTTTGAGAAATATTTGAAGATTTATATACACTTATAAGAAATAATTCAAATACATGATTTATACACATTTCCCAATAATAATATTTTGCAAATCTATAGTATAATAAGATAACTAGAATAATGGTAGAAATACAATCCACCAACCTTATTCAGATTTCCATAGTTATATTTATATTGGGTGTATATTAAGTTCTATACAATTTTATCACTGGACTATGGTTTATAATGATCAAATATAATGTTTTATTCAGCTTAATAATATTCTAGTGAGAAATTTTGCAACCTAAGTTTATGAAAGATATTTGTCTATAATTGTTTTTTGCCTTTACTGTGTTTGGCAAACAGTAATACTGACCTCATGCATAATTGATAAGTTAATAATATTTATATTCCCTCTTTTATTTTCTGGAAAATATTGTGTAAATTAGTGTTATTTTTTTCTTTAAATATTTGCTAGGTTCTCCTGTAAAACCATAGAACAAAGGATTTCTTTTTTGAGAGTTATTAAATATGAATTAAATTTTTTTATGTTATGCACTCTTTGATTTTTTATTTGGTATTGGTTGAGTTTTTAAAAATCAACCTATTTCTTCTAAGTTGTCAAATTCATGATCATAAATTGATCATAGTATGTTCTTATGATCTTGCCAATTACTTAGGATCTGTAGTGATATCCCCTATTTCATACCTGATATTGGTGCTTTGTTTCTTGTTTCATCCTATATTTTAAAACTCTTGATATAGACTTATCAAATTTGTTTTTCTTAAAGGACATCTTTTTGTTTTATTCTGTTTCCATATTTTCAATTTCTTTTATTTCTGCTCTTACACTAATTATTCCTTTTCTTCTGCTTGCTTTAGATTTATTTTGGTCTTCTTTTCTTAGTTTTTTTGAGCTACAAACTTAATTACTGATTTCAGAACTGTCTTTATTTCTAATGCAAAAAATTAGTGCTTTTAATTTTCTTCTTAGCACTGCTTTAGTTATGTTCCATAAATTTTGATACATTGTATTTCTATTTTTATTCAACTCTATGTATTTTTAAATTTCTTTTGAGACCTCTTACTTGGCCTCTGAACTATTTAGAAGTTTATTGTTTAATTTCTATATGTTTAGAGATTTTCTTTTTTTGTTATTGATTGCCAGTTTGATTCCATATTCTGATCATATACCATATTATGTATAATTGCAATTCTTTAAAATCATTGAGGTTTGTTATATAGCCTAGAATACTATAAATGCTTCACAATCATTTGATTGAAAAATGTGTAGTCTTGGTATTGGGTGAGATGTTTCATATTTGTTAATTAGTTCCCATTGATTGATTATCTTACTAATATTTTCTATATCCTTGCTAATTTTCTGTCTGATGGTCCTACTACTTCCTGAGAAGATTGACTGATATCCACAACTACAATTGTGCTTTTATCACTTTCTCCTTTCAGCTGTCTTAGTTTTTATTTCATATTATTGGAAGCTCTGTCATTTAATACACACAAATTTAGGATTATTGTGTCTTGAAGAATGATCATGTAATATTTTGCTATATCTTCAGTAACTTTCCTTTCCTTTAAAGTCTACTTCATTAAATAGTAATATATCATACATGGCTTGTTTTTGGCACTGTTGTTTTAATAATGTGTTCTGTTACACATTTTTCAATCTCTGGCTTTCAATCTACTTATCCTATTTAATAAAAAAATAACATGCAAATTGACCATACCTCCACTACACCCACCAGCCACACCCTACAGCCAATCAGGAGCAATATGCAAACTAACCCAAAACCAAGATGGCTGCCTCCACAGAGAGCAAGAGGTAGGCTTGGGTTTCCCCAGTGATGGAGGAAGCTAAGCTTTCCACACACCTTGGTGAGCTCAGGCTTCCACTGAATGCTACACAGTTTCAATTATAGAAGATACATATATCCCAACAGAAATGGTGGCAATCACAGAGCTGGAGAGAGGAGGAGGGTAGGGTTGCCCCTGGCGATGGAGGAAGCCCAGCTTTCCACCTGCCCTGGCCTGCCTTGGCCTCCGCTTAAGGCTACAAAGTTTTAATTATAGAAGGTATATATCCCAAGAGAAATGGCTGTGGCCACAGAGTGAACAGGAGTCTTGGCTCTGCTCCAGGCTACAAAGTTTCAATTATAGAGAATAAATAAATTCCAGATACCAGGGCCTCTGCTTGGGTCACTAGGGGTGTGGCAGGTCTGAAAACCACTACAAGTCCCTTGCCCAGGAAACCCCATGCTCCAAGGGAACCCCCACCCTGACCTGGGAAACCCCTCAAGGCAAACCAGCTGACTCCCACCCATGCACCAGGCCTCTATCTTATCTAATAAAAATGGTAATATGCGGATTGACCATCATTCTAACACACAAGAGTGATGCCCCCATGTGGTCAAAGATCCTGCCCCCATGTGGACACAAGCTGGCCACAACAAGATGGCCACAGGGGAGGACAGTTGGAAGGGACCAGGCCTGCAGAGGAGGGAAGTTAGGGACAACCAGGCCTGCAAAGGAGGGCATTTGGGGGGGGGACCTAGGCCTGAAGGGAAGAGCAGTTGGGAACAATCAAGCCTACAGGGGAGGGCAGTTGGGGGTGACCAGGCCTGCAGGGGAGGGCAGTTAGGATTAAACAGGCTGGCAGGAGAAAAGTTAGGCATCAATCAGGCTGGCAGGGGAGTAGTTAGGGGTGATCAAGTGGCAGGCAGAAGCAGTTAAGGGCAATCAGGAAAGCAGGCAGGTGAGCAGTTTGGAGCCAGCAGTCCTGGATTGTGAGAGGGATATCTGACTGCCTGTTAAAGTGCCATCCTACAGGGATTGGGCCTAAATGGGCAGTTGGATATCCCTCGAGGGGTCTCAGATTGGAGAGGGTGCAGACTGGGTGGAGGGACATCCCCTGTCCCCTGTGCACAAATTTCGTGCATCAGGCCTCTCTAGTATCTTTATATTTGCAATGAGTTTTATGTACAAAACAGAGTTGAGTTATATTTTTAACTATATTTTGCTAATCTTAGTCATTTGGTTGGTTGGTTGGTTGGTGTATTTAAAGTATTTCAATATAAATAACTATTGATATGTTAACACAATACACTTATGATATTTTTATTGTTGTTTTCTATTTGTTTCCTGAGATCCTGTTCTTATTCCTATTTTCTTGCATTTCAAAAGGTGATTAGACCTATTTTTAGTATTGCATCTTGCTTTATTCTTAGTCTTTTCTATAGTTGCAATTTTGTGTATTGCAATGTACTTTGGGGACAAAATTGTCTACCGGTATCAGCTTTTTACTACTTTGAACAAAGTGTAGAAATCACATTTTTTTACAAGTGATATTTTATGGTACCTGCACATATTGCTCATTATTCTTTGATTTTATCAGAAATTCACTCTGTATCAGTTATCACCTGGGGTCTTGATCTAGTTTGTCTGCTGTGGTTGCAATCAGTTTAAATTTCAGATCTCTTACAGTGTTATTTTGGACTGCTTATTTTATTTTATTAGAAACTGCTAGAGCTTCTATTGGTCCCTGCTATGCTGCACAGGGAGCCAGAGAGATTTTCCCAAGCCAGCCCAGTTTTCTGTCCATCAGTACAAATGTGCTGAAATACACAGATTCCACCATGTTGAACCAGTTGCCATGAGACCACAGATA
This sequence comes from Antrozous pallidus, assembly GCA_027563665.1. Lineage (NCBI taxonomy): Eukaryota > Metazoa > Chordata > Mammalia > Chiroptera > Vespertilionidae > Antrozous > Antrozous pallidus. The sequence goes on from CM050508.1 coordinate 78,253,989, forward strand.
TTCTAAGCTTGAATTGAGGAGAAAGATTCCCGCTCTTTCTCTTCCCTAAACTTGACTGAATATGTCTACCACCTAATAGGTTAAACCCTAAGGGAGGAGGTAAGGAATGCAGCAAAGATATTGCCAGAGGCTGTGAACTCTGCCTGGATCTTACTTCCTCCTATCATTCCTTTCTGCTGCTCCTACCACCCTTAACTAAGAAAGGCTTCTTAGTTTTCCTTCCTTTTATACTAGGAATTGTGATTGTAGTGTGCAGTTCTCCTTGAGAAGATAATAGCAAAAAGTAAATTATAATAATAATCTTATCTAATAAAGGAGTAATATGCAAATTGACTGTACCTCTGCTATACCCCAAAGCCATTCCCACCAGCCAGTCAGCAGTGAATATGCAAATAAACCCAGCCAGGATGGCTGCAGGACACAAAGAACAGGGAGGCTTCGGTTTCCCTAGCAGAAATTCACTCTATCAGTTATCATATGCTTAAGGGTGGTAGGAGTAGAAGAAAGAGTGATAGGAGGAAGCCAAGCTTTCTGCTTGCCTGTGCCAGCTCAGTCCTCCACTCAATGCTACAAAATTTCAATTATAGAAGATAATGATGACAGCCAAAGAGTTAGAGAGAGCAGGAGGCTTGAGTTGCACCCAGAGATGGAGGAAGCCAAGCTTTCCACCTGCCCTGGCCAGTGCAGGCCTCTGCTTAAGGTTACAAAGTTTCAATTATAGAAGGTAAATAAATTCCAACAGAAATGGCTGCCACCATGGAGCAAGCAGAAGGCTTAGCTCCATTCCAGGATAAAAAATTTCAATTGTAGAAGATAAATAAATCCCAGATAGCAAAGCCTCTGCTTGAGTCACCAGAAGGCTTGGCCAGCCTGCAAACCAACATAGGCTCCTCACTCAGGCTGCCCCACACCCCAAGGGAATCCCCACCCTGATCCAGGAGACCCTTCAGGGCAAACCAGGTGGCCACCACCCATGCACCAGGCCTCTATCCTATCTAATAAAAGACTAATATGCAAACTGACCATCACTCCAACACATAAGATGGCTGCCCACATGTGGTCAAAGATCCTGTCTCCATGTGGACACAAGATGACCACCACAAGGTGGCCAGCAGGGGAGGGCAGTTATGGGTGATCAGGCCAGGAAGGGAAGGCAGTCAGAGGGACCAAGCCTGCAAGGGAGGGCAATTGGGTGCAATTAAGCCTGCAGGGGAGGGCAATTAGCGATGACCAGGTCGGCAGAAGAGGGAAGTTGGGGGTGACCAGGACTGCAGGGAAGGGCAGTCAGGAGGAACCCAGGTCTGCAGGGGAGAGCAGTTAGAGGCCAACAGACTAGCAGGGGAGCAATTAGGCATCAATCAGGCTGTCAGGGGAGTGGTTAGGGGGTGATCAGGCTGGCAGGCAGAAGCAGTTAGGGGCAATCAAGAAAGCAGGCAGGCGAGCAGTTGGGAGCCAGCAGTCCTGAATTGTGAGAAGGATGTCCCACTGCCCGTTTAACGTGCAGCTGGATATCATCAAGGGGTTCCAGATTGGAGAGGGTGCAGGCCTGGTAAGGGACACATTCCCCCCCATGCACGAATTTTATGCACTGGGCCTCTAGTAATAATAATAATAATATAAGGCTTGACTCTATATTTTTAAATAAATCTTCATTGTTCATATTATTACAGATATTCCTTTTTTCCACCCTGATTCTTCCCACACCCCATGCCTTTACCTGCTCCCCCCCACTGTCCTCATCCATAGGTATACAATTTTTGTCCAATCTCTTCCCACACCCCTCACACGCCCTTCCCCCAAAGAATTGTCAGTCCACTCCCTTTCTATAGCCCTTATTCTTATATTCACCAGTTTATTCTGTTCATCAGATTTTTTATTCACTTGAATTTTAGATTCACTTGTTGATAGATATGTACTTGTTGTCACTTCGTTGTTCATAATTTTTATCTTTACCTTTTTTGTTCTTCTTCCTCTTCTTAAAGAATACCCTTCAGCATTTCATATAATCCTTTTTTGGTGGTGATGAACTCCTTTAGCTTTTTCTTGTCTGTGAAGCTCTTTATCTGACCTACAATTCTGAATGATAGTTTTGCTGGGTAGAGTAATCTTGGTTGTAGGTTCTTGCTGTTCATGAATGTGAATGTTTCTTGCCACTCCTATCTGGCCTGCATCGTTTCTGTTGAGAAATCAGCTGACAGCTGTATGGGTACTCCCTTGTAGGTAACCAACTGTTTTTCTCTTGCTGCTTTCAAGATTTTATCTTTGTCTTTTGCCCTTGGCATTTTAATTATGATGTGTCCTGGTGTGGTCCTCTTTGGATTCCTTTAGTTTGGGGTTCTGTGTGCTTCCTGGACTTATAATTCTATTTCTTTCAACAGGTAGGGAAAGTTTTCTATCATTATTTCTTCAAATAGGTTTTCAGTATCTTGCTCTCTTTCTTAATCTGGCACTCCCATAATTAGGATGTTTGTACACTTAAAGTTGTCCCAGAGGCTCCTCACAATATCTTCATTTTTTTTATTCTTTTTTTCTTTTTGTTTTTCTGATTTGATGTTTTTTGTTTCCTCATATTCAAATCTTTTATTTGATTCTTGGGGTTCTTTGGTCTATTGTTGAATTTCTGTATATTATTCTTTATTTCAACAGTGTATCCTTAATTTCTGACTGGTCCTTTTCCTTTTTTTTTTTTTTTTTTTGGCATTCTCATTAACATCTTTAAAGTTCTCACTAATATTCTCAGAAGTTTTTAGTTTTGTTTTTTTAAATATATTTTATTGATTTTTTACAGAGCGGAAGGGAGAGGGATAGAAAGTCAGAAACATCGATGAGAGAGAGACATCGATCAGCTGCCTCTCACACGCCCCCTACTGGGGATGTGCCCGCAGCCAAGGTACATGCCCTTGCTGGAACTGAACCCGGGACCCTTCAGTCCACAGTCCGACGCTCTATCCATTGAGCCAAACCGGTCTCGGCTCCTCAGAAGTTTTTAGAAGATTCTTGAGTAACCTTATAACTGATTTTGAACTCTATATCCAGTGGTCTGCTTTCCTCCATTCCTTTCATTCATGACATATTTCTTTGTTTCTGCATTTTGGCTGCTTCCCTCTGTTGATCGAGTGGGTTTGTGTGGTAGGTGACCTTTAGGGCCTAGTGATTCCACCTCCTCATACCTGAGATGGACACTCTTGGTACACCCCTTTGTGGGCTGAGTGCATGGTCTTGTTGTAGTTAAGCCTTGATTGCTGTTGGTACACTGGGAGAAATTGACCTCCATGCCAATTGGCTATGAAGACCCACTGTGCTTATAATGGAAGAACTGTTGTGCTGGAGATACTCTTATGGGGCAGGATTTGCTTTAGTAGGGCTTTGGTGCTCAGTGAGTCTTCCTCTTGAGTGTGTCACTTATGGATGCGAGGAGCTGAAATCTGGTGTCATCTCACACTGACCACTAGGTACACTGGCTCCTGGATCTTCAAGGAGGTGCAGGTCAGCTACTGTCTGAGGCCACCTTGCAGGAGATACAGTGAGATCTGCAGATTCCTTCTCGTTGCTTGGGGTTTAGAAGTTTTGGAGTTGACCCAGCTGCAGTTTGTTAGGTTAAGCTGTGATAGGGCAGGCCATTCATATGTGAAAGCCTCTGCGCACAGTTTGGGTGGGTTTGTAAATTGGGTCTCAGGGAATCACTAGGGTGTGGCAAACAGTGATGGCTGCCAGTCAGCCCTCTCTGCATTTCCTCGTCCCCACATCCTGTGCCCAAGTGCAGTAAACAATAATTCCTGCTTGTACCTTGGCAAGAGAGCCATCCTCACTTTCTGGCCCGATGGCAGACAATATCACGTCTCCCTATAAGAGTCTAAGTCTCCAGAGTCTCACTGGAAACTGGAGTTCAGAGCAGTTGGGAGCTTGTGTCTCCCTTTGGATTGAAAAAAACAGCACACCCAGTTGCCAGCCCAATTAGCACACCTCTGCTTTTCCGTGACTGTGCATGTCCTACCCAGTCTCAATGCTCTTTTTCCTTTGCTTCTAGTTGTAGGACTTCTACTCAGCCAGCTTTCCCATGGTTCTGGGTGATAGATGTTGTGTATTTTAGTTGTAGTTTTGGTGTGGTTGTGAGAGGAAGATGTATGCTGCAATCTGGTATGTTTCCTTGACTCTTTATTTTTAGTTTGTTAAAGTTCACCCTCAGATTGCTTTATAAAACTTTTTCTCCCAGTAAAACATTACTTTTGCAAACCAAAAGCTTCAGACTGCATAAATGCTTAAATCTGAGAGGACTATTTTGAAAGGCAAAGCTAAATATTGGATTTCTTGTCCCAAACTATATCCCGCATTTTTCTGGAGATATAAAAAATATATATTTTACTGGGTACAGAGCAGAATGAAAACTAAGAATAATTAGTCAGTTAATGAAAATAATTTTATTTTAAGAATTCCTATTACCTCTGTGGCATACTAATGGGTGTTGTAGAATCTCATCCTTACTTATTAAAATGTGCAAGACAAATAAGAATGTAGATTATGTTTAAACTTTATTTTTATGACACAAACTAGACTTCTAAAAAAACTTCAGAACTGAATCACATTGATTTCTCATTTAATTATACAGTTTCCTGAGCACAGACTAGTCAGTGTGGCATGGACATGTTGATTAATTGCATATTTTTTCCAACATCAGTGGACAGAGGTTAAAGTATGTCTTCTACAGGACAGATTGGCAAAGATTCTGCAAGGGGTCAGAGAGTCAATATTTTAGAGCTGTGGACCATGCTCCTTTTGTACTCAGCCTGGTCACTATAAGACAACAGCACTTCAAACAACATATGAAGGAATAGCCAATGCTGTGTTCCAACCTCACTTTACTTAAACATGCTGAAAGTTGAAATTTATATAATTTCTGCATGCCATGAAATATTGTTATTATTCCGATTTTTTAAACATTTAAATATTTTAAAATTATTCTTAACTCAGAGATTGTACAAAACTAGGTGATTTGGCCTTCAGCCCTAGTATGCCCAGCCCTGTCTAGAGCCATAGAGCCCTTAGACTTTACTATATTTCCCTAAAGACATTAAAGTTGTACTTCAGGAGAAGCGATATATAGGTATATGTGTGTGTATATATATATTTCTGTGAGTACTCTAGCCAACACTTTTTACCCACATTAATATACAAAGGAACATATACAGAAAAATAATAGTACCTTTTGCTAGTTTAAACATTTTGTTAACTGATAAGAACGTTGTCTATGTCAATAGATAATCACAATTCAGTTGTAATGGTTTTATCATTTATATACTGTCTTAGTGATTTTCTTCCTTTTAAGTTCCTAAAATAATAAGCCATAAAACTTTGTTATTAAAAAGTAGGGAACAAAAATTAGATTTTGCCTTAATAAAGAATAACTATAAAATCCCTTCAATATTCCAGCTTTCACATTAAAATGTGAATATTCAGTAATCAACTTCCTTGAAAAGCACATTTTCTCTTTAGTGAATGAAACCCACCAGAATCTCTTAAAGCAATTTCATAATATGATTCTGAAATTTAGACTATTTCATATTAATTGGTAAACCTACCTGGTGACTATTATGCATTATACATTGTGCTTGGTTCTTGGATTCAGAGAGGAAGTAGTGGTTTCTGCTTATACCAAAGTGTGCCAAACTTATTACTTGGTATATCAATTCATGAGTATGCACACTCAGAAATACACAGGCTCACAATTGGATGGAGATATAATAAAAAAAACTGACATAGGATAAAGAAAGTGGCAGAGTGATCAGGGAAGTAATGCCTCTGCAGAACTGTGAGGAAAGAATAAATATTTCTCAGCATGAACTAGGGGGAAGTCTTTCAGGCACAGGAAAACAGATGGACCACGCTGCCAGCACAGGGCAGCCTGATGTCCTAGGGAACATGACCAGAGCAATGTGGTTGGACAAAAGTGCACTAATGTAGTCTAAACATGCTCAAATGACAAAATCCAAGCCATCCAAAATTTCAGTAAGCAAGGTTTAAAAATGTTTCTGAGACAGTCAGAGAAAGTTCTTCACTCTCCTCAGACCACAAATAGTAACACTAGCATCTGAGGAGAGATATAAGGAGAGTTAAGGAGACTGACTTGCTAAGTGGAATTTATTTTACATTCTAGTACAAGAAATCTCAGCACTAATAAAACTATTCAATTAGCATGTAAATTTTAAAATGATGCCTGGCCGGTGTGGCTCAGTAATTGAGCATCAACACAAGAACCAAGAGGTTCCATGCCCAGTCAGGGTAGATGCCTGGGTTTCAGGCTTGCGATCTTCACTAGGAGGTGTGCAGGAGGCAGCTGATCAATGTTTCTTGCTCATTGATATTTTCATCTCTCTATCCCTTTCCTTTTTTCTCTCTCTAAAAAAATCAATAAAAACATTTAAAAAATGTTAGTGAACACAGGTTTGGGTTTCATTGGACTTCTGGATTTAAATTGGAGTTATTAAATTCGCTTAAACTAGAGAGTAGAATACACATATGAGGCTTGACATGAACATATCCACTCAGACTTAAACATTTTAGCAAAGATACAAAATATGCTCTTTATTAGTAAAGTATGAGTAGGAAATAGTTACATGTTGCTTCAATTGGGGAAAAAATATAACAGAATTGTGGGAGAAATTCATTTTCTGGAAACCCTAAGTTTATTCAAGCAGTATAAACTAAGTTTATTCCAGCCTGGATTTGTCCAGTGAGACAAACCTAGGCTGGAAACCCAGCTCCACAATTTATAAGACGTGATAAGCAACAAACATGATCTTTAATTTCTCTGCACCATAGCTTCCTTATCTGTAAAAACATATATCTCATAAACATGTTGCAAACATTAACTAAATGAGATTGTGGAATTGTGTTAATTAAATATTTAGCACAATAGGTGCCTAATAAATGGCATTTATTACCATTTACATCCCTAAACCTGTACAATGCGGAAACTCCAAAAACATAGACTGTGCTAGGACTGCTGACCTTCTCCTAGTCAAATGGGCTGAACTGAAAAGAGGGCATATTCTTTGCTCAGTAGGAGGGGCCTGTGTTAGAACTAAACAGCGGGAAATTGCTTAGGAAACCTGACAATGTTCTCTTACAATTCAAGATTCCACTGCATTCCAGTGCCAGAAAATGAGGGAGCCTGTCACATGTTTTCCTCACAGATACATCTTTGCTACATTCCATGCTTTTGCTGCATCAAAGATAGAGAGGTTAAAGGCCTGGCCACATAAATCAGATTGATGGCCAGCCGAGGGGCAGAGATGACACTCTCTCACCCTACCTATTGAGATCAAACTCAAATCTCAATGTCTTGATTTAGAAAAAAAATCAATATTACCTATTGTTAGGTAGGCAGCTAGGAGTTAACAAAGGACAGGAGAGCTAGACTGGCTGGGACTTAGTGAGTTTGGAAGCCATAATTTAATCAAGCTTAAAATCTAGTAGTTACAGACCTCCTTGTGAGGCCCTTCACCCCCCATGTAGGGAGGAAGGTGAGGCTTTTCCACCTTTCTGGAGGCAACCAGCATTGTATCCAAATAATTGGGGGGAAGGGGAAGGGGAAGGAGAAGAATAAACCATAAAGGGGAAATTCCTCTGCTGGGTGCATGTGCAGAAGTAGCCAAGAGAGAGAACAAAAAGGTGAGGTACCGAGCTTGATAAAAGGATTGGTTGGATTAGATGAGAGCATGAAACCCCAGAAGATTTAGGAAACAAACTGGATAGGAGGAGGATCCAACAGAGAGATTGGTTAGTTTGAAAGAAAGCTTACACTTTCCCAAGCCCAAGGGAATGTAATCAAATCTTAACAAAGGCCCCCTCTTGGTAGCACCTTTGATCTGTTTGTTCACTTGTTCTTGTACATTCTCTCTCTGTAACAACCCAGTGGGTCCGTCCAAGTTTGGGCCTGCGTGCTGCCCTGCAGCATGTAGCTGGGAACACAGACTAAGCTAGCAGGATGGGAGTAGGTTGGATGCTGGACCACCAGTGCCCAGGGTAATGGTGCTACAGTTCTGTATCCTGACCTTCCTGGTGGGCACTTATGCTCACCAGGCCCGGGACTTATTCTACAGCAAGACGGAGCTAAGCTGTCTTGTGGATGAGACACCAGGAACCTAGGGACAGTTCTTGATTTTTACTTCGATAAATCCTACCACTCTACCTCATCCTCCCATGCATGGGTTCCATTTCCACGGACAACATGGTGAAAGCAGAAGAGAAACTTATTTCTATTCAATATTCTTCTTTCCTTTCAGGAGTTACTGAATTTTCATATATTGAATATTTCCCTGTTGCCAAAATGTTTTTACAAAAAACAATGCTACTGAGTAAAAAAAAAGAAGCAACAATCTCTTGGAGATTTTTCCAGGGAGGCAGCCTTTGAAACAAACTGTCCATAGTTGAATAAAAGATTTAAAATAAGTGTACCACCTCCTCTCAGAGGCCATAGCCCTCATCACCACCAACCAGCACTAGGCAGGGACCCAAAGAAGACCTGATTGCCTGGTCAGGATGCTGTAAAGCAAGAGTGTCACATGCCTTTCACATGTCACATGTCACTTTCAGCAAGGATCAGATGACTTTCAGAGAAATTCCAAAACTCCTTTTGAAAATCCAACACTAGAGGAGAACCAAGATGGCGGCATAGGTAATACACCTATCTTGCCGTCATACACAGCAATTTTAATACTACAACTTAACGAAAGAACAAACACCTTCCAGAATCACCAGAAAGCTGGCTGAGTGAAAATTCCACAAATAAAAGGGAAAATAAGACACTGTGACTCGGAGGAGTGGCGGCGGACAGCGTTGAAAGATTTGCGCGGAGAGAGGTTTGGAGCGTGCCAGCGGAGAGGGCGGGCGGCTGAAAACCGGCCAGTTTTCTTGAACGGGGAGACAAAGACGTCCCACTGGACTGATTCTCCAGCTTAGGCAAAGTCGAGGGAATCAACCCACTATCATAGGGGTGAAAACTGGACAGTGGGAGGGCACACCGAAGCTCAGGTGCTGCCAAGTCTGCCGGCTTGTGGGGAAGGCAGCTTGCACGAACAGCTCAGCTGCGTGACTGCGCAGAGAGCGCTCTGCTACTTGCCCTCTCATTCGGGAAACCTTCAGACTGCTTTGTTTTACGACTCTGGGTGAGACATTGGGTGTGCAGACTCATTTGGAGAGAGTCTGAATTCCCCAGCAGCCAGTGGAGCTTGGCAGTGGCTCTCTCTCAGAGGTGCTGGGGGTCATTGCCCCCGGTACAGAGTCCCTAGGGCTGCATAGGGTGGAGCTAACACTGTCTGCTTGGCCCGGAGAGTCCGCCCATCCAACCTGAGCACAGCTGAGCTTCACAGACAATTGGCCTGGAGGTCAACCGGTCCAAGTGCTAACAACGATTAACCTGAGCTTAACTTCAGCAAGACTGTGCAACCCATATCCACCTCAGGTAACTGGGGAGGCTGAGTCACTGTCCCTAGTAGGAAGTCTACCACACAAAGCTAATTGACCAACTCAGGGAAGCAGCCACCATGCAGAGACAAGGAAAGAAATCAGATGTGAAAGAAATGGAGGGAAAAAAATGACTGGACATGGAATTCAAAACCACGGTTATAGGGCTTCTCAAGAGGCTCCAACAAAAGGTCGAGGACTATAAGGAAACGAGCAAGACCGCAAAGGAAATGAATGAGTCCTACAAGGAAATGAACAAGACCCTCAAGGATATGAATGAGACATGCAAGGAAATGATCAAAACTAATGTGGAAATGATCAAGACCAATGTGGAAATGAATGAGTCCTACAAGGAAATGAAGGAGACCCTCAAGGATATAAAGGAGACTCTCAAGGATATGAAAAAGGACCAACCAGAAATTAAGCATACACTGACTGAAATAAAAAATATTATACAAAGACCTAAAAGTGCTCTGGAGCATCCCAAGAACCAAGTTAAAGATTTGAGATACAAAGAGGGAAAATCCACTCAGCTGAAAACGCAAGAAACCAAAAGAATCCAAAAAATTGAAGATAGTGTAAGGGGCCTCTGGGACAGCCTCAAGCATACCAACATCCGAATTATAGGGGTGCCAGAAAAAGAGAGAGATCAAGACAATGAAAACCTATTTGAAGAAATAGTGACCGAAAACTTCCCACACCTGGTGATAGAAATTGACTTAGGAGTCCAAGAAGCGCACCAAACCCCAATATATAGGAACCCTAAGAGGACAACACCAAGGCACATCATAATTAAAATGCCAAGGGCAAAAGACAAAGAGAGAATATTAAAAGCAGCAAGAGAGAAACAGTTGGTTACCTATAAGGGAGCACCCATACGATTTTCAGCGGATTTCTCAACACAAACGATGCAGGCCAGATGGGAGTGCCAAGAAATATTCAAAGTGATGAACAGCAAGAATCTACAACCAAGATTACTCTATCCAGCACAGCTATCATTCAGAATTGAAGGCCAGATAAAGTGCTTTACAGATAAGAAAAAGCTAAAGGAGTTCATCACCAACCAAACCAATATTATATGAAATGCTGAAAGATATTCTTTAAGAAGAGGAAGAAGAAAAAGATAAAGTGTAAATTAGGAACAACAAATACACATCTATCAACAAATGAATCTAAAAATCAAGTGAATTAATAAGCTGATGAACAGGATAAACTGGTGAATGCAACAGAATCACGGACATAGAGAGGGAATGGGCTGACAACTCTTGGGGAGAAAGGGGGTGTGGCAAGTGCAGCAAGAGACTGGACAAAAATCATGCAACTATGGGAGAGGACAGTGGAGGGGGGTGAGGGTGGAGGGTGGGATGGGTACCAGGTGGAGGGGAAATATAGGGTGAAAAAAAAGGGAACAATGTAGTTAATAAACTGAACAATGAAGATAAATAAATAAATAAATAAATAAAATAAATAAAAATCCAACACTGAGAACTATAAAATTGACAACCTATGGTATAGAGTAATGCTTCTGGGTAAACTTAGAGAATGTTATCATCAGTCTAGTGGAAACAGCTTTAGTCCACTTCTCAGCTTCACTAACTGACCTTGGTCAAACAAATTAAAAATTGAAGTGTCAGTTTTCTCAACTATGAAACACCCAGACACTATGTTCCTACCAAGTGAATACAAACTACAAACTATAAAAAAATATATATCAGGATTGATACTGACTCATGAAATGTAAAGGCAAGTAAAGCAAGAATTTGTACTCAGCAGAAAATGCTTGTTTATTTCTTTATTTTAATACATATACAACTTAAAGTTAAAAGTAATCATACAAAATAAAATTAAAATTAAAGAGGTATAGTGTTAATATTTACACAAAAAATACACATATAAGTTATGCCAAATCAACTGCTAGGTTGCAAAGGATTGAATTACAATGGATGAAATTGGGCATTTTTTAAAGCTTTATTTGGGAAATCAATATTTCTTTGTGTATGGCAAATGGTAGGTATTTAGTAAAATAACAGAAAATTCTTTTAAACTAAAATGCTGTCTCCTTGAACTAGTAAAAACCCCAAAAGAAGCTGTGTCTGCATTGCAATAAGATGTATTCAGATAAGGAACAAAAACTCTTACTCATTTAGATTTTCTTTAAATAACATTTGATCCCTGAGTAATATTGAAAATACTCATATTTTTGTAGTTATTTGAGGGTGGAAATATACTAAAAATATATTAAAATCAAATGAATTTCCAGAAATGTCCAGAGCCATCCCAAGATATTTCACATACTGGAGTGTTTTATTAAACACTCTTGATTGTTTAATAAAACCAACAGTGTCATGGGTCTGTCAAATACCAGTATTATTTTCCAAGTATTTACTACATATGTAGTATATATAGGATGAACCTATTTCTTCCTAACAAATGTATAAGTTCCAGAGAACAAAGAAATGTCTACCATCTTTCACAGGCTACTCAAATAAAACCTGAAGAGCTGATTATCTTTATAACTATCAAGTCACCAAAGTAAAATGAATACTAAGAAATGTACATCTAGTCCTCTAATGATGAGTACAGGAAAACAGAGCTGGCTGCCTTATTCACATCAAAACATGGGGTTTGGAGGGCCATTTCGCACAAAATAGCCACAGGAGTCTCCTGTGACCTTGCCAGAATTTCTTCTTAAATTAATGGAATCTTCCTTCCCAATGAAAGCCAAGTGATGCCTGCTTGAGAGGAAAGAGAGATCTGATGCGCCAGCTACCTATCAAGTTCCATCCACATGCTGAGTAAGCTCATAAAAGGAACCAGCCCTTGGAATCTGACACAAGCAACGGAGCCCAGACTTCTGCTGCATGTCTGACTGATTAGATTCATCCATATACAACAGTGAGACTGAGTCCCAGGTGTGGGCCTCCTCTCCACAATTTAATTATATCCTAGTTGATTAGAAACCAAAGTGTGCTGTGGAGATAACTGGAAGAAAAGAAATGCCAAAAATTATGGGTTTTGTTGGGGAGGATAAAGAATGGTTAGTATGACCTAAGTGCCCTATGGGATCATAAAAACACTTTCACATTGAAAAATTGCATAGATAAACCACAGACAAAAAGGAGATTTAGTAAAGGTACCAGAGGAAGGGAAGAGGCTTTGCTTTAATGAGAGTCTATTAGCTGAAAGGCATATGCCGCAGATTTCCTTCCCAAACGGAAACTGACATGTGAAATATACTGTCATTGTTAGAGTGCTAGGACTTTGTCCATTTCCCTCTGCATTTTAAGCGCTGCTGTCACACATGCCCAAACTGGCTTGTTAGCTTTGAATTTGCCTCAGAGACAGACCATCCGCTACCTTGACCACTTTAACGACATGCTATATCACAAGTATGGTTTTCCAATTAGCCGGGTGCTGAATATGATTCAAGCCACCCCCCACAATCAATTTTATAACTGTCAATGCCAAATGTGAGGACAAGGAGAATCTGTAGGTTTTAAATATTTTATAGTGTGTAAATTCTAAAATATCAACAGCTTCATTTAATTGGCCAATCTATACAGAAAACACTCCTATAAATGATACATTTAGAAACCTATAAGTGATACATTTAAAACAAGAAATGGGACATTTTCCTCTAAAATCCAGCACAAACATTAGTATAGGAATGGATTGAACAACATGTGCTTTTTTAAAATTCTGATTGTGAACATCTCAAAATAAGTAATAGCTGAAAACTGGGTGGAATGCTAGTGCTACCATACGCCAAGTATTTTTTTTATGTGACAAGTTTCTGTGATTTAAATTCACTATGTTTATTGCATTCATAGAGATTATAGCACCTATAGAAAATTAGTATACTGTAATAATTTAAGTTGTATTATATTTAATTTGAATCATATACCAAATTTAAGATGCTCAAAGTATTTCAGTGCTAGAAAAGTAAAATAAAACTTCTATATCAATTTTTTTTCAGTTAACAACATAATAGGTGCCTAACTCTTACCTAAAATGATCTTAACTTTTTTATTCCATTTCCTATCTCTCAACATTTCTCCCCAAATTTAGTGCCCCACTACCACAATTTTCATTTTGACTATGGAAGCCCTATTAAATTTCAATGCTAGGTTTCAAATTTTAAAGTAGTTTTAAAAGCAAGCTTGCAAAGTAAGTACCATAGTATTGTCCACATGGTATTATTAAGAATCATTGGAAAAGGAAGTTATAAGTCTATAATATCAAATGTAAGGCTTTTTTACTCTTTAAAAATGATTTACATTCTTATTTTTGTGTAAATTTAAGGTATACCTATGATAGTTTGATATACACATGTAGTGAAACAAATACCACAATAAGGTAAAGCCTCCATCATCAAATATATAATTACTTTTTATATGTGTGGGGAGAACATTTAAGATATACACTACTAGCCTGGTTTTACATATATTATATTTTAAGTATATTGTACAATGCTAGTAATCATGACACCATGTTGTACATTAGGTCCCCAGACCATATTCTTCTTGTAGCTGGAAGTTGGTCTTTGACCAGTATCCTCTCATTTTCTCCAATTCTTGGTCCCTGGTGACCACTGGTCTCCATTTTTAGATTCCACAAAAAGCTGATAAGACATAGCATTTGTCTTTCTGTGTCTGGCTTATTTCACTTAGTATATACTTTCAATATCCATCCATGTTGTCACACTGACAAAATTTCCTTCTTTCTCATGGATGAATCATATTTAAGTTTAATGTAGTTTTACTTGTTTATTTTTGCATCTGGTGCTTTTGCTTTTGGTATTTATATTAAAAAATCCATTGCCAAAACCAATGTAAAGGAGTTTTTCTTATGCTTACTTATAGAAGTTTTATGGATTCAGGTTTTATATTTGTCTTTAATTCCTTTTGGGTTAATTTATGTGAGTAGTGTAACATAGGAACCCAATTCATTTTTGCATATAATTATCTAGTTTTCTCAACACTACTTATTGGAGAGTCTGTCCCCCACTGAGTATTCTTAGCTCCTTTGTCTAATATTAGTTGATTGCACATGAGAGAGATTGTTTCTGGGTTCCCATTCCATTCCATTGTTCTATGTGTCTGTTTTTATACCAGTATAATATTATTTTGATTAATATAGTTTTGTAATGCAGTTTGAAATTAGGGAGTGTGATACCTCTAGCTTTGTTCTTGCTCAGGAATGTTTTGGTTATTCAAGGTCTTCTGTGGTTCCACGTGAATTTTAAAATTATTTTTTTCTATTTCTATAAAAATGTTATTGCATTTTAATAAGGATTGCATTGAACCTATAAATGGCTTTGGTGGTCTGGACATTTTACCAATTCTAATCTTTTAATCTAAGAACATGGGATATTTTACCACCTATTTATATCTTTAAATTTCTTTCATCAAAGTCATATAGTTATCAGCATACAGATCTTTTACATCTATTAAATTTTATTCTCTTTGATGATATTGTAATGGGACTCTTTTTAACCTTTTAGATAGTTTGTTATTAGTATACAGAAATGCAACTGAGTTCTATATGTTGATTTTGTATCCTGCAACTTTTTTCAATTATTTATTAGTTTGAACAGATCTTTTTGGTGAAGATCTTAGGGTTTTTTGTATGTAAGATTATATGATCTGCTGAAACCTATATTGCTCAGTGGATAGAGTGTCATCCTGCGGACTGAAGAGTCCCAGGTTCGATTCCAGTCAAGGGCATGTACCTTGGTTGTGGGCACATCCCCAGTAGGGGTTGTGCAAGAGGCAGCTGATTGATGTTTCTCTCTCATCGATGTTTCTGACTTTCTATCCCTCTCCCTAACTCTCTGTAAAAAAATCAATAAAATATATTTTTTTAAAAAGATATGTGATCTGCAAACAGAGATGATTTCTTTCTAATTTATATGCCTTGCATTTCTTTTTGTTGCTTATTTGTGCTGGCTAGGACTTCCAGTGTATGCTAAGTAGAAATAGTTTGTTTTAATCTCAGAAGGAAAGCTTTCAACCTTTCACCACTGAGTATATCAGATATACACTTATCATATGAGGACTTCATTAAGTTTAGCAACATTCTTTCTATATCCAATTTTTTGTGAGTTTTTATCATGAAAGGGTTTTGAATTTTCAATTGCCTTTTCTGGATCTATTGAAATGATTATATAATTTTAATTTTTTATTAAATTAATGTGGTATATCACATAGATTGACTTGCTTTTGTTGAAATATATGCATCCTTGCATCTCAAGGATAAATCACACTTGATTGTGGTATATGATTCTTTTAATGTATTATTGAATTTAGTTTGTTAATATTTTGTTGAAAATATTTTTATCTGAATTCTTCAGAGATATTGGCCTGTAATTTTCTTTTTCTGTAGTACCCTTATTGTACTTTGGTATCAGGTTAATGCTGGCTTAGTAAAAAGGTTTGGGAGTGTTCCATCCTGTTATATTTTTGGAAAGAGTTTGAGAAAAATTGAAATTCAAATTTTTTTTAGTGTTTTATTTAGTTAATCTAAAATATGTAAATGTGTGATGTCTTTAAGTGTGGAATTGAAAATAGCTTACAATTCCCTATGACTGTTTGTTGTTGTTGTCCATCCTCACCTGGAGATATCTGCCCATTGATTTTTAGAGAGAGTGGAAGGAGGGGGGATAGAGACTGAGAAGAATATCAATGTGAGAGAGACACATAAATTGGTTGCATCCTACACATGCCCTGACCAGGGCCAGGGATTGAGTCTGCAACCAAGGTATGTGCCCTAGACCAGAATAAAACCCAGGACACTTCAGTCTGTGGGCTTATGCTCTATTATATTGAATAAAACTAGCTAAGGTTGGAATTCAATTTTTTAATATTAGTAGAATATATCAATGAATATTCTGGTCTTGGTCTTTTCTGTGTTTGTACGTTCAGTCTCAGTACTTATTATTGTTGCCTGTGATTTTCCATTTGTTCATGTTTCCCACTAGATAGGTTGTATGTTTCTAGATATTTAACCATTTCTTCTGCTATCCAATTTGTTAGAATATAATTTTTGTAATCTCTTAGGAGTCTTTGTATTTCTGTGGTACAGCTATATCCTCTTATTTTTAATGTATCCTCTTATTTTTATGATTTTATCTGATTCTTCTCTCTTATTCTTAGTTAATATAACTAAAGGTTTGCCATTTTTATTTATCTTTTTGAAAAATTAGTTCTCTTATTATTATTTTATTTATTTATTTATTTTTGTAATTCTCACCTGAGGATATTTTCCCTTTTTTTTAAGAGAATGAAAGGGAGGGAAGAGATACACACAGAGAAACATTGATGTGAGAGACACATTGATTGGTTGCTTCCCACACATGCCCAGACTAGAGCAAAGGACCGAGCCTGTAATCAAAGTATCTGATGTTCTTGATCAGAATTGAACCTGACACCTTTCAGTCTGCAGGCTAATGCTCTAACTACTGAATGAAACTGGCTAGGGTGAAAAATTAGTTCTTTTTTTTATGTTTTCTATTTTTTATTTTCTATTTTATTTATTTCTGCTTTAATCTTTGTTGTTTCCTTTCTTCTGCTAAATGTGGGCTTAGTTTTGTTGGGATGTTGTATAGTTCCTTGATGGATAAATTTACATTGTTTATTTGAGACATTTCTTTTCTCAAGCAGGCATTTATTACCATAAACTTCCCTCTTTGAACTGCATCTATTGCATCCATAAATTCTAATATGTTGTGATTTCATTTTTTTTCAAGATATTTTAATTCTTTTTTTATTTTTTCTTTGACCCACTGAAGGTTCAGAAATGTGCTTTAAAATTTCTACGTTCTTGTGAATATTTCACTTTTTAACCTGTTTCATATTTTTTTGTTTTATACTATTTCAGTCAGAAAAAAATACATGATATAATTTCAATCTTCCTGAATTTGCTAAGACTTGTTTTGTGGCCTATCAGATGATTTACCATGCTCAGTGGAGAAAAATGTGTACTTTGCTGTTTTTGGATGGAATGCTCTGTATATGTTGTTAGGTTCATTCAGTCTAGAGCACAGGTCACTTCCAATGTTTTCTTATAGATTTTCTGTCCAGATGATTATCACAACATTGAAAGTAAAGCAATAATATTATTATTATTGTATTTTCTACTTCTCTCTTAGATTTGTTATTATTTGCTTAATATTTTTATGTGCTCCCATGTTGGGTGCATAAATAATAACATTGTTATAACTGCTTTCTGAATTGACTTTTATCATTACATCATTTAACATATAATGAATTAAAGTCTATTTTGTTTGGTACAAACATAACTACCTCTGCTCTCTTTTAGTCTCCACTTGCATGGGATATCTCTTTATATCCCTTCACTTTGCACCTATGTCTGTCCTTAAAGTTGAAATAAATCTCAGAGGTAGCATATTTTTGAGTTTTCCTTTTTATCCATTTAGCCACTCTCTGCCTTGATTGTAGAATTTAATCTATTTACATTAAAGTAATTATTGATTGGTAAAGACTTACAAATGTCATTTAATTAATTATCCCATCTATTCTATAGTTCCATTGTTCCTCTCTTGCTATCTTCCTTTATGAATAAATAATTTTCTGTAATGGAATGCTTTAATTCTCTGCTTTTTATCTTTTCTGTAGTACTGTAGTTTTTGCTTTGTAGTTGCCATGACTCTGGTATAAAACACCTGATGGATAAAACAGTCTATGTTTTACCGATATCAATTTAACTTTGATCACATACAAAAACTTACCCTTCATTTCCCTTTTTCTATTTTTGATGTCACAATTCATTTCTTTTTATATTGTATTTATTTAAAAATTATTGTAGCTATAGTTACTTTTAATGCTTTTGTTTTTTAATCTTTATACTAGAGTTAAGTAATAAACACATCTCTATCTTACAGTATTAGACTATTCTGAATCTGTTCCTATCCTAAACTTTACCACTGTGTTGTGTATTATATATGTTTTCATATCACTAATTAACATCCTTTCTTTTCAGCTTGAAGAACTTCTTTCAGCATTTCTTGTAAGGCAAGTTTAGCAGTGATGAACTTCTTCAACTTTTGCTTATCTTGCCTTTAATTCTGAAGGACAATTAGCCAGTAAAAAGAATGACTGCCAAAGGCAAGTGTAGTCTTAAGGGAGAAGAGATTATTCCATTGCAAACTTGTGATTGCTTGACTGCAGAGGAAACATTAGAGAAACTGGTATTGGCACTTCCATTTTTAACTATTTCAATTTCATATGTTTGCCTATAAATCTAAGGATAAGGTCTTATCATTCAAACATCATTATACCCCCCATCACTGTTAGAGTTGACCTGAGACTCCAGTGAAAGAAGATCAGAGTGAGAATTTAGAAAACTTTGGTCACTGTGTAAAATAATTTTAATATCTAAACCAAATACCCAATTGACCCTCCATATGGATATTTATATATGAATAGAATGCCATACTAAATTTTTCTTAAAAGCTGCCTATTGAGTAGGTTTTATGAAATATGAAGCAAAAGGGGGACTATTTGGAAGAGAAATGTCTCTCTGAACTTTCAAAAGTATTTTCATTTCAGAAATACAAATTCAAACACACACAAAAAAATCAGAAAATAGTATCTGCTGTGAATTGGGCACTTTTGCAACTTATATAAGGCTCATAAGAAGAATAGAATATGTCTCTGGGCTGATCTCTTTAAAAGAGAAACCCAAGCATAAAACATCATAAATGTGCAACACTGTGCCCGTTACTAAACCTAAAGGACATCATTTTCTCATCTGCAAAACGAGTAATATTATTGCCTATGAAATATATTTGTGTTGAAAATTCAGTGAGTGAGTCCATGTAGGGTGCTTTGTCTGGCACATAGTAATGACTCAATACATGATAAAGTGAAAAAAAATGAGACAGATGCTAGCAGGAGACAGGAAAGGAGAAATAACAGGTAATTGTTCCTGGCAACTCTACCAGCAAAGAATGAAGCCATTAATGCCTGCATAAGATCCTGTCTGTCCTATTCTTGCTCAATGTGTTCTTCTCTCTCCATTCTGATTCCAGTGATTCACAACCCTAGCTGTACAGTAGAATCACCTGAAACGCCTTAAAATCCTGGTGCCCAGGCTGTAATTCAAAGCAGTTAAATCAGAATCCTAGGAATACAACCCAGACAGCAGGATTTGCAAATCTCATTTTGGTGACTCCAAAATGAGCTAAGTTTGAGAAAAATTACTCATTTTCAGTCCTCATCATCATAATCCTTACCATCCCCAGCTGATTGTTTGAAGGCTCTGGATTAATACTTTTCACCCAGTAACTCTAAAATTGGCTGGAAACATTGTTTTAAATGAGCATATTCTTTTAGCAAAGGAGAAGAGAACGTATTAAAACAATGATTTTAGAATTCTTGGCACTGTTCTCTATGTTAGCCTGACTGTTTTAAAAGATGAGACAAGTTATTCTATTACATATTGACTCACAAATAAAAATGTCCTGCCCTGTTTGGAGGACAATATACAATACGATGTGTACCCTGAAGTCATCTAATCTTGATGGCTTATATGCATTTCCAGAAGGAGAAGTTTCAAAGTCTGCATCCATAGGGATTTTTTTAATGCTACTTCAATAAGCCTTGGTCTAGATAACTTAAATGCTTGAATGGCAAATGGCTGTTTATGATAAAATGAAGTGCCATAAAATGCACTTGTAAAATTATACAACCAAACAAGAGTCTCAGAATCTCCTCTCAGAAATACCATATGCAAATTTTTGTTTTGCTTGATGCTGATTTGAGTAAAATGTATTACTCTCATCAATTAGAGAAATGCAAATAAATCTGTTTCTCAAGGATGTTCATAAAGAAAAAAAATTACCTACATGAGCATTAAAAAAATGATCTATGTTTCCTTATCACAATGGGAAAATGGTTACAATTATAAACAAGCCCTTTAAGGTAATAAATGAATTTTTCATAAGATATAATTTTTTACAAGTTATTATAATCCTTTTCTTCTTATTGTATTCTTCAACTTGCCAATAACATCATTTTAACATTTTTATGCAACAAGCTATGCTCTGCTATGTGGTCTAACTTTTCACTTTAATATCCATTCATTTTCAGCAGCTAGGGCTCTCTGAGGCCCTGCAGAAGCACTCTGTCTCTGGTGAGGTGTCAGTGTCAGTGTGATGTATTATTCAACTTGGTAAAGGAGGTGTAACCATCCATTGGCAATCATGGGAACCACAGGGAAAACGTGTACAAACATCTGGTACCCGAATGTCATTTCACCGGCTAATAGTGTCTGGGCTTTCCTAATGGATCTTATTTAAATTGCAGGATATTATTTATACATTTTCAAACCCTACATAACACAATAAAAGAGTCATTCTATTTTAATTACAGTGTTTTACATAGGACAGAAAACAAGTCCCCAATGTGGCTTGCAGATACTTCTGAGGCTGGCTTCACATGAAGGCAGCCAGCAGCCTCCCGCATGACCCAGATCCCAGGCTCTTTCTCATTTGCACAATCATGCTCAGTATTCATGCAGACTGACATAGGTGAATGTCAAGGCTTTTTAATCTCCACATAAAAAGAAATCAGAATAGAAGAGTTAAAAACAAGGATGTAGGCTTAGAATACGAGTCAGAATCTTATTATGTAAATCAATATATGTGATACATCACACAAACAAACCAAGAGAAAGAAATTACATGCTGGTAATCATATCAATCAATGAAGAAAAAACATTTGATAAAATCCTACTCCCTTTCTTGCTAAAAACTCTCAGCAAAGTGGGAGTAGAGGGATCATACCTCAACGTAATAAAAGCCTTATATGACAAACCTACAGCCAACATCATACTCAATGGGCAAAAACTGAACTAATTTCTTCTAAGAACAGGAATAAGACAGGGATGCCCACTTTCACCACTCCTGTTCAATATAGTATTGGAAGTGCTAGCTGTAGTGATCAAACAAGAAGAAGAAATAAAAGGCATCTAAGTTAGAAAAAAAGTAAAACTGTTCTTGTTCACAGATGACATGATACTATACATAGAAAATCCCAAAGACTCCATCAAAAAACTACTAGGCCTAATAAATGAATTTGGCAATGTAGCAGGATAAAAAATTAACACCCATAAATCTATGGCCTTTTTATGCACCAATAATGAACTCACAGAAAGAGAAACAAACAAACAACAACAACAACGGCAAGAAATGCCATTTACCCTTGCACCAAAAAATTAAGATACCTAGGAATAAACTTAACTAAGGAAGTAAAAGACCTACCATAAGACATTGAAAAAATAGATAAAGACATAAAAAAATGGATGAACATTCCATGTTCATGGATTGGTAGAATCAACATCATTAAAATGTCCATAATACTCAAAGCAATCTACAGATTCAATGCAATCCCCATTAAAATACCAAAGGCATATTTCAAAGATATACAACAAATTCTCCAAAATTTCATCTGGAATAAAAAAGACTCGAAATAGCTACAGCAATCCTGAGAAAGAAGAACAAAGTTGGAAGGATCACAATACCAGAATTCAAGCTATATTACCAAGCCACAGTTCTCAAAACTTCCTGGTACTGGCATAAGAACAGACATATAGACCAATGGAACAGAAATAGACCCAAGCCATTATGCTCAATTAATATTTGACAAAGGAGGCAAAAGCATACAATGGAGTCAAGACAGTCTCTTAAATAAATGGTGCTGGGAAACTGGGTCAGATACATGGGAAAAAAAGATGAAACTAGATCACCAACTTATACCATACACAAAAACAAACTCAGAATGACTAAAGGACTTAAATGTAATACAGAAAACCCTAAAAATCCTACAAGACTCCATAGGCAGCAAAATAGCAGACATATGTTGTAGCAATATTTTTATAGACATAGCTCCTAGGGCAGTGATGGTCAACGTTTTGAGCTTGGTGTGTCAAAACTCACCAAAAAATCGAGCACAACTCGGGTGGTGTGTCTCTTCAAAGAAAAAAAAATAATTTCACGATATTTATAGTTTAAATGACAAAAATGTATAATTGTAATATATAGTTGTATTTAATAAACCAAAAACTAATTTTTTAACTTAACTGCTTAGTGACTTCTTTGTTCATCTGTCAGTCAGTTTCTTTTGTTGGTCTTGACATTATTGAACTTGTGTGGGGTGCCATGAAGTAAGATAAGTGAGAGGGAGAGGGATTTCTTTAACTAACCTGCCTATCAGTGACATTTTTGTTGCTGAATTTCATTGGCTAAACCTTCAATTGAAGGTTGGTATATTGTACACATCAAGCCCAAGCAAGCACTACTAACTTCATCTGTCAATCTGTTTCTTTTGTGTTTGATATTGTTTAATGCTGAGAATAAGGTCTCACAAAAGTATGTGAAGGGAAAAATTGTGAGTAAAGCCATTGCTATATTTTTCCAGGATGCTAAAAGTGTCTGGTAATTGGTACCAGGCACTCCAAATTTCCTGTCTCTAGTGGCATTCCTCTTGATTCTCCAAGTGGCACCTTTCCAGATTCTCAAGCTTTGACCTCAGGTCGACAAACACCTGAGTCCAGATGCTGTCTTGAAATTCTATAAGTTGCATCTCCAAATCATCAATTTGCATCCATTGGAAACCATTTAATTCCAATCTACTGTAGACTACTACATCGGGATGCTTAATTATTTTTATGGTGTGTTCTAGGCTTCTAAATTGATTAAATCTATCACTTAACTGGTCAAGTAATGAGTCTAAAACATGCTGGTACTTTATATGCAAAGGTTCCATTTCATTTTGTACAGCTGCACTGGCCTTCTCAAAATAATTTGTTACTTGAGGAAAATACTTATAAATTTTAGTTTCTACATCTCGCTTAAAATTTTAATTTTACTTTCAAAAGCTTTTATGTATTCAAACATAACATCAATACTTTTGCCAAAACTTTTTAACTTTAAGTTCAGTTCATTAACATGAACAGAGATACCTGTGAAAAAAATATCAAGGTGTTGACCCATTTATCATCATTGAGCTGAGAAAAGTTTCCCAGATCCTCATCTTCAAGAAATACCTTAATTTCTTCATAGCACTCCACAAGGTACTCAAGAACGTTGCCTCGGTTCAGCCATCTTACATTATTGTATATCAGTAGTCCACTGTAGGTGTAATCAACCTCCAGTAAAAGTGCAGAAAATTCTCGCTTGTGAAGGGGCGAGCAGCTATTAAATTACCTATTTTTGTAACAAATGACATTAAGTCATTTAAATAGGTGAATCCTGCCTTGGCACATAAAATCTCCTGATGGATAATACAATGAAAAGGCATAATCGGATGTCCAATAGCTTCCTTAAACAATTTGACAAATCTGACTTTTTTCTCCACTATGTTTGGTGCCCCATCTGTTGTCACTGACACAACTTTAGAGATATCAATGCTTAGTCACGGGATGTTTGTATAACAACCTTACATATTTTGGTTCCTGATGTACTTGTTGGCACTGATACTAACTTTATCAACTCTTCTCTCATTGTGAGGCCATCAGAATATCGACCAATAATGGCCAACTGAGCATGCGATGTGACATCAGTAGTTTATCAAGAGAGTTTGAAAAATATTTACAATTACTTATGTCTCTCTTTAATTGATGTTGTACGTTTGTGTTCAGTCTCATTATTCCATCTTTCATGATATTTCTACTGAATGGTAACTCATATATTCTCTTAATAATTGCATCTTTATTCTGCATATTGTGAAATAGAATTGGTGCACATCTTAGAAGAGTTTCTTTAATAAATTCTCCCTCACTGAGTGCTTTTTTATGCTTAGCCATGGAGTGAGCAATGCTCAAACTTGCATATGTTAAATTTGTAGAGCCTTCTATAAATTTAAGGATGGAATTAGATTGGCTCTTATAAAGGTGAAGCTGCCTAGAAATGTATTCCTTCCTTTTATCCTCACTTTTTTCAAGAGCTGGGAATGGTTAGTTTCAAAATGTGTATTTATATTCCACATTCTGCTTACTACCATTTCAACACATAGAACACAAAATGATCTGCCATTTTTTTCTATAATGCCATACATCTCGGTCCATGTCTCTTAAAAGGGTTGGATACTGCTACTACCACTTCCTTGACTTAACCTTTTTTTTTTTAATTTTTGGGTTCTCCATCATGGGGGCAGTGACAGAAGATAGAATTATAGATGGCCTGTTGTTTTGGCCTACAGACCTCAGGCACAGAGTGTCTACACTACACTACAGCAAATGTTTCATCCTCAGCTGAAACGTCCTTCTTGGCATGCAGACCCATACTTCTCTGTATGCGACCACATGCAGCTGCTTGTCGTAGAAAATGGCTACATGTGTCTGTGCTGACATACATATCATAGGTTCGCCATCATAGTCCTAGGGCAATGGAGACTAAGGAGAAAATAAACAAATGGGACTGTATCAAAATAAAAAGCTTCTGCACAGCAAAATAAACCATCAATAAAATAACAAGAAAGCCCATTGCATGGGAAAACATATTTGCTAATGCTATTTCAGATAAGCATTTAATCTTCAAAATTTACAGAGAACTCATGCAACTTAACAAAAAGAAAATAAATGATCCAATCAAAAAATGGGCGAAGCATCTAAATAGACACTTTTTGAAAGAGAACATACAGAAGGCCCAGAGACATATGAAAACATGTTCAAAGTCACTAATCATCCAAGAGATACATATCAAAACAACGAAGATACTATCTCACACCTATTAGAATGCCTATCATCAACAAATCAACAAATGACATGTGCTGAGGAAGATGTGGAGAAAAGGGAACCCTCCTGTCCTGCTGCTGGGAATGCAGACTGCTGGAGCCACTGTGGAGAACAGTATGGAGTTTCTTCAAAAAGTTAAAAATGGAACTCCCATTTGATCCTGTAATCCCATTTCTAGAACTATATCCGAATAAACCAGAAACACCAATCAGAAGGAATATATGCGCCCCCCCTATGTTCATAGCAGCACAATTTACAGTAACTAACATTTGGAAACAGCCTAAGTGCCCATTAGCAAATAAGTGGATTGAAAAACTGTGATACATCTATACAATGGAATACTATGCTGCTGTAAAAAGGAACTTTTACTAGATGGATGGAACTGGGAAGTATTATGCTAAGCAAAATAAGCCAGCCAGAGAAACATAAATATCACATGATCTTACTCATATGTGGGATATAATGATCAACATAATTTGATGAAAAAGAATAGACTCAGAGACAAATGGTGTGTGGGGGGGTAGAGAACAACCAAAGGACTTGTATGCATGCACATTAACATAACCAATGGGCACAGACACTGGTGCAGTGGGGGCTTGCCCTGGGGTGGGAATGGCTGGAGGGAGGGGGTCAATTGGGAAAGAAGGAGACATATATTAAACTTTAGACAATGATATATATATATTATTAATTATATATAATTAAATATATATATATGTTATATATAAATTATATATATATATATATATATATATATATATATATATCCCTTAACTGCTCAGTGCCTCAAGTTCTTCATTGGATACATGTATATCATTATTGCTCAAAATATTTGCAATTCTATTTACTTTCCTATTCCATTGTCTTCTGCTTGGCCAGTGGCATGTGAGTGAAAGTGGCATGTGCCGCTAAAAAGCATTGGGAGCCATGACATAGTTCCACCAGGATCTTCATTCCCTGTGCCTGAGACTCAGATTTTTCTGCTGTTTCTCTACCGGGATCCATGGAACAGAAGTAAATCTCCATGACTATAAGCTCCAATGGACTTATCCATCTCATATATGATGAGGGAAATAATAGAACTTAACAAACTAGGTTGTATGAGCATTATATGATACAATATTCATAAAGATTTTATAAAGTGTCTGGCACATGGAGAGAAGTCAATGTTAACTATTATTATTAATATCACAAGTATATCAAAGTACAAGAAGAAGCTATAATGATGATGATATTGGCTATTAGAAATATGATACCTTTATTCCTTCTTCACAGAAATTCACAGGCTTGGATTATGTTGTGTCCTACTTGTCCACATGGGAATTGATAGTCCAGATGCATTCATTCACTGATTAAACATCTTTTGGTACTTTGTAGGTTTGCCAGATTCAACAAATTAAAATACAGACTCCCAAATTATCATTTCTAGATAAACAAGGAAGAATTTTTATGTAATATTTGAGACATACTGACAAGAAACATGTACTGTTTTTTTTTTCTAAAACTCAACAACCTGTATTATGTGTAGTAACTATGGACAGGAAGAATGTACATTCTTGGCCTGATACTCACAATATGCCTTCTTCTCTTTAAACTTTTGAATTCTAAAATATGTAAGAAACCATTTAAATCCATGGACATACTAGATTGTAAAATTTAATTTTTTCAGCATGGTACTCCAGAAAAAACACTGTGTCAAAGGATCCTAATATTTAGGTTTCAGTCCAAGTTCTGTAACTAACTAGCTTTGTGTTCTTAGAAAAAACCATTGTACTTCATAATGTTTCAGTTTTCTCACTAGTAAAGTAGGAAAATTGGATTTAAATTTTTTAAGATGTCTTTTAAAAAATCTTCAAAGACATATTTACAATAAAAATTTTCTATTAAAATATATGAGTTCTTATAAATCTTTCAAAATAGAAGGATATATGATCATGCTTATTAAGTCTAAGAACATATGATCTATTTTCTTTCCCTACTTATTATAATTAACCACCACTTATATGGGATTTCTCCACCTCAGGCATTATCTAAATATCAACTGATTTAAACTTCATGATCACTTCCTGAGGAATATATTATCAACTAGAGGCCCAATGAATGAAGATTCGTGCAAGAATGGGCCTTCCTTCCCCTGACTGCTGATACCACCTTTGCTCTGGCCCAGAGCCACCTTTCCAACTTCCAATGCTGCTCAGAAGTCTGGAGAGCCTGGGGTAGTGCAGAATGCCTGCGGCGTCACCCATCCCCTGCATATGCAAATTAACCAGCCATATTTTGGGGATAATTTGCATAATCACTCCTGATTGGCTGGTGGGCATCACAAAGGTATGACCAATTTGCATCTTACTCTTTTATTAGTATAGATATGTCCTTCTTATAGATAAAATTGAGACTAGAGAAAGTAAATAACTTATTAGGATCATACAACATGTGTAGTAAGCTCAGAATGTGAATGTCAGTAATCAAGCTTTAACTTCTCTGAGGGTAAACATCACATACCCTCCACTTAAGCATAGAACTAGACTAATAAGTAATAAGGGAAAGCCTTTAACAATAATTAAGTTTGGTGGAAGGAAGGGTAGATAGATTCTAATTTGAATAACTGACCTTCAGTATAATTAAGTTGCTTTGAGTGACAAAGAATACCTGGATTGGTGCTCTGGGATAGGTGTTCAATAAATGTTGGCAGAAGAACACGTCAATCAATTAGTAAAAAAGTGTATAACCCAGGTTGGTTTCTCTCTGTGTTTTCATTTTTTTTACTAAGTTGGGTAGAAATCTTGAAATTCTTAGGAAGCTTTGCATGAAAATTAGAGCGTATCAAAGACAATGATTCTATTAATGAGTTTTTGAAATGTCTCAAAGAGGCACCTAGTTAGATTCAGTGCCCATCTTTAGTTGCATTTGAGCCATGAGCAAACCAAATATGGCCACTAGTAAATAGTTTTGTTTTCTGCCTTGGCCTATGAGACCAGAGAAAGAGACACTTAGTATTAATGCCTAGTTATGCTAGGCAGCAAAAGGCCAAACATACAGTGAGGTTATGATATAATACACACATATATGAGAACACTCTTAGAACATTGAAGCAAGAATATAGAATTTAGGAAAACAACTGTAGGGTACATGAAGGCAGCAAATGAGGGTGCATTAGTGTAAGTCACCATTACTTTGGAAATGAAATTAGCTCTTAATATCTCATTTTATCTCATAGGATAGTTATTGTTCTCTAAAAAGGTGCATAGAGGGTTGTTAAGCTGTGTTTATAGCAAAGAGTCTGCAATCCATTTATACATCAAGGATTATCTGTATAATGAATATGTGGCTCATAACACATTGTTACAAATACAAATTAATTAATAAAACAAAAAGTCAATTACTTAGAAAGTTTTGGGAAGTTATTTTTCATTCGATTATTTTCCCCCTTAACTGATGGATAGTAGTACCATGCAGAGATCTGACAATTCTCTCACTCCTAAAAAGATTAAAAGGCAGGACTCAAAAGTACTTGATGTTAAAGCTATTTTCTACATGAGCTGTTTTTGAAACACCCGAAGTAGGACCTTTGTTCAAAGATAGCCCCCAACACAGGTGTTTGAAATTTCACCATCAGGAAGCTCCTTTTGCTTTAAGCAACCTTGACATTTTAGGGACAATCAGATTTAATGGGTTGTACATTTTCCTTAAAGAGTCAGGACACACAGACTAAAGTATAGATTTTGTTGATTCCTAACAACTTGGACTGTTAATATAGGACCCATTTCATGTGTGCGCTCACGTTAGTGTGTGTGTGTGTGTGTGTGTGTGTGTGTGTGTGTTATTTTTCCTTCAGAATGTGCTTTCCAAATATTTCAGTAATTATTGGCAATCTCATATTTTATAAGTAATGAGGAACTAACACCTTGTCAAATGGTTAACAAATCAATTCCATAAATCTTACTAAATTCTTTAACATCCTTGAATGGATATGTGTTAATATTTTCAGTGTACAAATAAGGAAAAAGAAGCAAATGCTATGGCTGGCTCAAGTTTCTTTTGGCTAAGAGGCAGTTACTATTTGATGCTAGAAAAAATAAAAAATAAAATATAACACCTAACTATATTTCAATTTATAATAAAGCACAGAAGATACATTAAATATAATAATATATTTTCAAGCCCAACGTGTGTGGTTTAGTGGTTGATCATTAGTCCAGGAACCAGGAGGTCATGGTTTGATTCTTGGCCAGGTCACTTGCCCAAGTTGTGGGCTTGATTCCAAGTAGGGGGCATACAGGAAGCAGCTGACCAATTTTTCTCCTTCATTGATATTTCTATCACTTTCTCCCTCTCTCTTCCTCTCTAAAATTAATAAAAATATATTTTTTAAAAATATTCTAGGACTATATCCTAAGAAACCTGAAACATCAATGTATACACCCCTATGTTCATTGCAGCACAATTTACAATAGCTAAGATCTAAAAACAGCCATAGTACCAATAGATGAGTAAATAAAAAAGATGTAGTATATTTACACCATTGGATAATATGCAGCAGTAAAAATGAAGGACCTCTTACCCTTTGAGACAGCATGGAGGGACCTAGAATGTATTATACTAAGCAAAACAAGCCAAGCAGAGAAAGACAAGTATAATATAATCTCACTCATGTGTGGAATCTAAAGGACAAAATAGATTAATGAACCCTAGTGTGGTTTACTCAATCATCAATTTGAGTAAAACTCCGGGCTCATTGAACATAAATGGAGAAAACTTCTAAAGGAGAGAAAAAAAATTGACATTGACAGATGTTTGCCTGCAAATTTTTTTAGGTCTAACTAGCAAAATAAGTTACAAAAATAAAAAAAATATATAAAAATAACATTGTTCTCTCATTTTATACAAACAGCTGGCACCTATTTTTAATTAGATTAATAGTATTTTCTACTACCAATTCCTTCAGTAGAACAGAAGGTGAGTGAAGAAAAAAGTTCTATTTTTTTAGTTTATTACATTCACCAGCTATTTCTCTTTCTAAAATTTCTGCCAGCACTACATGGTAGTTAGACTAGCAAAAAGGAAGTTACATTTCAAAGCCCATGAGAAAAAGCCTTGAGAAAACTTCACAAAACAAAACCTTTAGCTTTCATTATATCTACTGGCCTGCAGGTTCACCTAAGATTCCCTAACATCCTTGGAGACCTTTTAAATGCAGTGAAATGCCTGCCTCAGGTAAAATTGGCAACACTTTAGAACAAAGGTTTCATATATGGTGGTTTATAACACATGTAGGATTTGAAAAGTACATTTTCCCTTGTCTTGAAGATATTCTTATTAAGATGGTGTACCCCCTTGGAGGCAATATTACTTTTTCAATAGTTCAAAATTGCAATAAAACTATTTCTTGTGAGGAAGTCTGGAGTATTTTTATCTAGACTAGAGTGATGCTATTGGAACAAATATTATTTCAGGAGATTGTAGATTTGCAGGTAGAAAGAGCTGGTCAGGTTTTTATAATGACAGCTAGGCTAAAAGGTAGGGTAAGAGAAAAAAAAATTGTGAGCTCATAGACAGCAACTCTATTGTGAAATGCTGGGACTGACCAGCAGACCCTGAGCAAAGGATGAATGATTACTCTGACACAAGTTTCTGTGAAAGAGAGGGCTAAGGGGCTGTTTGGCAGGAGGCACCAAACAGCCTTGTTTACCTGCCTTCTTAGGTTTTTATTGTTAACAACAGCTTGAACTAAATTTAACCTTTTATTGTTAACAACAGCTTAAACTAAAATTATCCTTTAGATATAATTATTAGGGTAAGTATTCTTGAGAAAGTACATGCCTCTACAAGGTGAGGTTTAAAGACTAAACATAGAGATTCCAGCAAAATACCCTTGTTTGGAAAAGTCAAGATAGGGCTTCTGCCTTCAGCAAGATCTCCCCAAGAGGCCCCTGATCTTAGAGAGAATCCTCTTTACTGACTTTCCAACCACCAAGTTCCATGCTTCCCCACAGGGAAAGTCTCTTAAAAGTGATGCTCACATCAATGCTAAACCTCCTTATTTTAACTTTTCCTTTAGAGTTCAACTCACTGCAATACAAATCATATAGTAAGTAAAATTACCTAGTGGGTAGTCAGTTCATTCATATACTCACAGATTCACTCTATCTAAACAGGCAGAGTGATTTTTAAGAATCTGTGAATCCAAGTTTTACATATATTTATCATAGCATATATTTATGTATCATAAATTTTATGTATATGAAAGTGTTTATTCATCTAAGCTTTTATCATAATAAAATGAAACTTTACTTAATTACAGTTAATTGGCACTTATATGTACCAATTCATTGGTATAGAAACATGAACAGAACAATACTAATATATACATATAAAGAAACAAATGTGAATACATCTAAGCACAGATTTTTTTTAAAAAATAAAAACACAAAATTCTAGTTACAATGTTCTGAGATTTTAGGAAACATACATGAATGAAATATTCAGGTGTAATAATCACTATATAGGCATTTAGAAATGTTTTCTTTATATTGTAAAGAACCACTGCTGCTGCTGAGCACTTTCTAGATGTAGAGGTGATTGGTTTCTGAATATTCCCTCATCTTTTAAACTCCCAAGTCACATCACATGTATTCTACATCCTATACTCAGGCCCTCAGGCCCTTGATGTGCTTAATTCCAATAAATATCTCCATTCTACTCCAATAACACCTTGAGTATCTTCAAGCACTGAAAATAGTCCATCTTAAAAACCGCAATTTAAAAAATTTTAATGTGAGAGAGAGAACCAAGATGGCGGCATAGGTAAAACACCTAGCTTGCCGTCATACTCAACAATTTTAATACTACAACTTAACGAAAGAACAAACACCTTCCAGAATCACCAGAAAGCTCACCGAGTGAAAATTCCACAAATAAAAGTGAAAATAAGACACTGTGACTCGAAGGAGCAGCGGCGGACAGCATTGAAAGATTGGCATGGAGAGAGGTTTGGAGCACGCACCAGCAGAGAAGGCGGACGGCTGAAAACCAGCCAGTTTTCTTGAACGGGGAGACAAAGATGTCCCACTGGACTGATTCTCCAGTTTTGGGTGAAGTCCAGGGAACCCACTATCATACGGGTGAAAACTGGACAATGGGAGGGCACGCTGAATTTCGGGCGCTGCAGGAGTCTCCCGGCTTATGGAGAAGGCAGCTTGCGCAAACAGCTCAGCTGCGTGAATGCGCAGAGAGCGCTCTGCGACTCGCCCTCTCATTCGGAAAACCATCAGACTGCTTTGTTTTACGACCCTGGGTGAGACATTGGGCGTACAGACTCATTTGGGGAGAGTCTGAATTCCCCAGCAGCCGGTGGAGCTCCACAGCAGCTCTCTCAGAGGTGTTGGCAGCCATTGCCCCCGGCACAGAGTCCCTGGGGCCACATAGGGCAGAGCTAAGGCTGTCTGCTTGGCCCGGAGACTCCGCCCATCCAACCTGAGCAAAGCTGAACTTCATAGACAATTGGCCTGGAGGTCAACCCCTCCAAGTGCTAACAACGATTAACCTGAGCTTAACTTCAGCAAGACTGTGCAACCCATATCCACCTCAGGTAACTGGGGAGGCTGAGTCACTGTCCCTAGTAGGAAGTCTACCACACAAAGCTAATTGACCAACTCAGGGAAGCAGCCACCATGCAGAGACATGGAAAGAAATCAGATGTGAAAGAAATGGAGGAAAAAAAATGACTGGACATGGAATTCAAAACCACGGTTATAGGGCTTCTCAAGGGGCTCCAACAAAAGGTCGAGGCCTATAAGGAAACGAGCAAGACCGCAAAGGAAATGAATGAGTCCTACAAGGAAATGAATAAGACCCTCAAGGATATGAATGAGACCTGCAAGGAAATGATCAAGACTAATGTGGAAATGATCAAGACCAACGTGGAAATGAAGGAGACTCTCAAGGATATGAAAAAGGACCAACCAGAAATTAAGCATACGCTGACTGAAATAAAAAATGTTATACAAAGACCAAAAAGTGCTCTGGAGCACCCCAAGAACCAAGTTAAAAATTTGAAATACAAAGAGGGAAAATCCACTCAGCTGAAAAAGCAAGAAACCAAAAGAATCCAAAAAATTGAAGATATTGTAAGGGGCCTCTGGGACAACCTCAAGCATACCAACATCCGAATTATAGGGGTGCCAGAAAAAGAGAGAGACCAAGACAATGAAAACCTATTTGAAGAAATAGTGACCGAAAACTTCCCACACCTGGTGATAGAAATTGACTTAGGAGTCCAAGAAACACACCGAACCCCAATATATAGGAACCCTAAGAGGACCACACCAAGGCACATCATAATTAAAATGCCAAGAGCAAAAGACAAAGAGAGAATATTAAAAGCAGCAAGAGAGAAACAGTTGGTTACCTATAAGGGAGCACCCATACGATTGTCAGCGGATTTCTCAACACAAACGATGCAGGCCAGATGGGAGTGGCAAGAAATATTCAAAGTGATGAACAGCAAGAATCTACAACCAAGATTACTCTATCCAGCAAAGCTCTCATTCAGAATTGAAGGCCAGATAAAGTGCTTCACAGATAAGAAAAAGCTAAAGGAGTTCATCACCAACCAAACCAATATTATATGAAATGCTGAAAGATATTCTTTAAGAAGAGGAAGAAGAAAAAGATAAAAGTGTAAATTAGGAACAACAAATACACATCTATCAACAAATGAATCTAAAAATCAAGTGAATTAATAAGCTGATGAACAGAATAAACTGGTGAACGTAACAGAATCATGGACATAGAGAGGAAATGGACTGACAACTCTTGGGGAGAAAGGGGGCATGGCAAGTGCAGCAAGAGACTGGACAAAAATAATGCAACTATGGGAGAGGACAGTGGAGGGGGGTGAGGGCGGAGGGTGGGATGGGTACCAGGTGGAGGGGAACTATAGGGGGAAAAAAGGGAACAATGTAATTAATAAACTGAACAATAAAGATTTAAAAATATATTTAAAAGTTTTAATGTCTGAAAATAATTAAGATACATGCTATTCCTTTGAAACTGTATCATTAAGTTCTTAATTTCATCACCACTAATCTGGTTTTGTTTTATTTTCTCTCAAGTGAGAAACCTAAGGAAAACCCTGTCTTGCCAGAACCTTTCTCCTCCTATTAATTAGGAAATCATCAATCTACTCACCCTCCTGCTACAACTATACAGGTAATCTCTGCATAGCCAGAAAAAATCACAGCAATTGGGCAATTTGCTGCACTGAGACTTTTGATATTGAAAGCCATCTGGGTTCTGCCGTGTGGGTACCCTGTGTTGTTGATCAGTCCAAATTGTATAAGACCAGTTTGATTTAAGATTGTCTCAACAGCCACTCCAATCACTCACCTCATTCCTTTAAGTTCCTTGCCTGACATTCTTACTCATTCATGCTCTCTAAATTAGAGAGAGAATAGAGACCATCATAAAAATGCTTTCAACTTCCAGCCCCTCATTTAAAAAGTGTTGCCATTTGAATGACTCTTTATATATTTATCTCTGATATTTTATATGCAAGGTGAATTGCTTTACCTATGTGCTAAGATAATCCTTTTTTATTTCTAGGACACTATTTTATATATCTCTCTTTCCCCTCCCCATTCCATTAATATATAAATGTGTTTATGCCTCTCTTAACATTTCATTGCAATTCTGCCTTATTCTTGCTTAGAGTCTAGGTATTCAGTTGTTTTTCCAACAAATATTTATTTGAGAACTTATTATGAGCTAAACATTGGACTCTTACCAACTTTTCCTCCATTCTTTCAGAGTGGTCTATCTTGAATATCTTCCTTGTATCTAGTCATTTGTACATAAAGCAGTTATACTTTGATCTCCATTACATTTCTGAAATTGTTGTGGAGAAAGATGGTCAATATGTTGAAGACCTTTTGATTTATCTGTTGTACACATTTTTTAAATTTGACAACATGAATCACTCATTTGTCAATATCAAGAAAAATTATCTCTTCTTCATTGTAATTATCTGTTCACTTCTTAAGTTCTTTAAACTTTCTTAAGTTCATAGATACTGGTGTTTACTATCTTTGTCTTTCATACTTTTTCTCCTCATTTACCACTTATTATAGGTAAAATTTTTAACAACTATCCCATGTGTGATTAGGAATTCTAAAGTTATGGGTCCATTCAGGACCTGTGTTGTGAGGTTTGGGTGTATATTTCAGCATTCAAACTTAAAACAAAAATCATCCATCTTCTCCCCCTTATTTTGTCCAATGGATACCTTACCCACTGCATGACCAAGCCAGAAATTTGGAACTTTTATTTCTACAAAGAGTTAGTCAACAAGATCTATAATGGTAGTAACTAAACTGTCTCTTGAATCCCTTTTTTCAGCTACACTCATTTCCTTTTGTCAGTCCAGCTCAGCATTTAGCTCCTCAGTTCCTGAAATAGCCTCCTAAATGGTCTCTGCCTCCAGTTAAGTTCCTCTTAATCCACTTACCACTATTACAAGGTAAATATTTTCAAAGTGTAATACTTCCCTGTTGGTAAACCTTCAGAACCAATCAAAATTTCTTATTCCTTTACTCACTCACTAAATATTTATGAATAGCTATGAACCAGAAAGTAAACAATCATTGCATATGTAATTTTTCCCGGTACCTTCCAGTAAAATCTGCATACTAGATCCTGTAAAACTCTTCAGTGTGTGTGTGTGTGTGTGTGTGTGTGTGTGTGTGTGTGTGTGTGTGTGTGTGTTTGTGTGTGTGTGTGTGTGTGTGTGTGTGTGTGTGTGTGTGTGTGTGTTAATCCTCATCAGAGGATATTTTTCCATTGATTTTTAGAGAAAATGGAAGCAACAGGGACAGAGAGAAAGAGAAACATTGTATTGAGAGAGACACACTGAGTGTCCCATACATGTACACACCCCGACGAGGGCTGAGAATAGAGCCTGCAACCCCTGCAACAGGAGGGCATGCCTGGAACCAAACCCAGCACCCTTCTGTCCACAGAATGACACTCTATTCACTGAGCCAAACCATCTGCAGCTAAAACGCTTTGCTTTTTAATGTCTGACATTCTCTTTCACACAATCAATAACCCAGTTATTCTTCAGCCAAAATTCCTAAGACATTGCAATGTGTGTATATAACTGTCTGTATCCTTATAGGCTAAAGCAGTGATGGAATCATAACCAAATGTATCTAATATCTGAGTCTGGCACATTATCCTTGCTCAGTGATAGTGACAGCAAATCCCAACATGGTACTTATAATGTTCCATACATTATAATCATGCTTTACATACAATAAATAGTCCACTTAATTCTCACTTCTATTGAATGAGGCAGATACTAGTAGTATCCTCATTTTATTAATGAGAAAACTGAGGGTCCAAGAAATTAAGTAATTTGCCAGTATTTAATAAGCAGCTCTCTCATTCACACTCAGGCAACATAGAGTTGAATACCAGAAAAGAAATACTAAATAATTTTTGGAGAACGAATCTATATCCCCCTGAAATGAAGTTTTTATATTTAAAAGTTATCTGCTCAACACCTGCTAAAGGACCTCTCAATACATTTTAAAGTGAAACAAGTAGAAAGTAAAATAGCTATAAGTAAGTATTGTCAGAACTTGTTTAAAAAGCGCTGGACTATTTCTCTTCTCTCATTTTGTGGGCTCTCTTAATTATTAGCTAAGTTGCCTAACCTCTCTGAATTCCCATTTCCTCATCTATAGGAAGATGTGATTGAGCTTGATAATCTCTAAGGACTCATCTAACTCTCAATACATGGTTCTTGTAACTCCATGTTTTTTTTTCAATAATCTTCCTCCTCACATCTAGAAAAGGACAAAATTTTTGAGGTTAAACATAGTGCCATCTAAATGTGTTTTTAGACATAGAAAATTCTCAGCAGTGCTAATATATAATTCAAAATTATTTATAATTTCTGCTGAAGGTCTACAGTGAATTAAGATAGCTGTCTCTAAAACCAAAAGTTCCATTTTGTTTTGTTTTTAATACAGGCTTCTAAATTAAAACTGAGTTTGTTTTTATGGGGAATCTCAGGGAGTTCATTCTAGATAAAAAGAGATATAGATGAAAAGAGGAAGTGATTAAAAAGAAGTACTCTTATAACCATTTATTAATTTCTATATCATTCGTGCTTTGCTACTAATAATTAACTGCATGCATCTCATGATTTTTAAACAACTATTTTTTGCATTTTTATTAGTTAACACAATATGTCATTCTGTTTCTATATTAAATAGCCATAAATTGACACTTAAGAGTAAGTATAGTTTTACAAGTGAAGCTTGTTTCAACCTTATTTATAAAGCAAGTCTTTCTTCAGTTCTCTGGGCCCTAAATAATTTCTTAAAGCCAACAAAAGATGATTAGTATAGTGTCTGAATGGATAAAAATATGTTTTAGTTCAAATGGTCTTAGAATTCCCTTTTAAAGTTTATCTCTATTCTAAGGAAGACCCACAATTCTTATTTGAGATATAATTGCTTCAAAGAAGGAGTCTCTATTATTCAGCTTCTTCAACCAGGTGCTACAAGGGAACACAGAAAGTATAATGCATTAATCCGCAGAGAACATGACAAACAGGAGAATGAAAAATCCAGTTTATCAGAAAGAACCATTGAAGGCAGGTCCATTGTTATTTGATAACCATGCTTATAGTAATCAAGGAGATTTGATTCTTATATCAGAGTTTTCCTGCCTCAAATCTGAGTTCTCACTTGCAAGCAGAATTAATCTTTTCTATTGACATCCCACCAGAGCAAGTAACCAGACAAAAATATTGCAAAACAAAAAAGGAAAATTATTTAAATCTATAGTACACAAAGACCTATTCAAAAGATAAGAACCTAAAATTTTATAAAAACAAAAATGTAATTGAAAGCAAAGGGCAAAGATTTAAAAAGGCAATTCACAAAAGAGGATGTTCAACATTTCTGGGAAAACTAATATTAAAATTGAAAATACATCAACTCTACCTCAGCAATTTTATTCTTGGATTACCTTTCCATTAAATAAAATAGTAAATTCATAAGCATGTGCGTATACAAGATTTATTGCAGGATTACTTTTAACAAAATATACAAACTAAATAATTATTAATAAGAAAGTGAATAACAAATTATAGATCCATTAAAAATGAGATGTAAATTTAAAACTGAGTTAACTCATCTCTCAGATGATAGAAAATAATTTCTTACATCTGTTGATCAATGAGAAAAGCATGATGCAGTCAAATATATAGAATCTGATCCAAATTTTATGAATGAAATTAGGAATAAAGTGAGATAAATATCTAAGTAAGCATGTGTGTGATTGAATGAATGACAGAGGAAAAATATGCGAAAGGATAGACGTTAGATAACCTCAGCTGTGATGGTGAAGTATACAAGGAGGGGAAAGGATGGCAAACTCAGTCACAGCATAAGCTGCACAAGAAAATTATCTTACAGGTGAAATCCTAATAATGTACTCTTGTGTATGTGTTCATAGAAAGATGTATGAAAGAAAGTCAAGCAATGTGTTCATTCTGGTATACTTAGTTAACAGAATTTCAGAGAAATTGTATTCTCTGTATTGATTTGGCTATTTTTTGTTTCTTGGGTTTTTACATTGAGCATATATGCAAGCAAAAGTACTAATAAACAAACTAAAACATAATATAGGTGTACCAATATATGGACACATAAAAATCCTTGCCTGACCAGCATGGCTCAGTGGTTAAGCATGGACCTAGGAACCAGGAGGTCATGTTTCTATTCCCAGTCAGGGCACAGGTTGTGGGCTCGATCCCCAGTGTGGGGCATGCAGGAGGCAGCTGATCCATGATTCCCTTTCATCATGGATGTTTTTATCTCTCTCTCCTTCTCCCTTTCTCTCTGAAATGAATAAAAAAATTCTTTAATCCTTACTATCTGTGTGAGGTGAATAGAAATAAAGTAATATATTGAAAGTTTTCTCTTCATTGCCTACAGATGAGCTACCTTTCTTGACAATGACAAATGAGTACAAAATGCTTTATAAATGCTACAGTGGGAAAGAAGGCAGTCTGGACTACTAGATACAGTCTAAACATGAGTTGAGTCGTTGAACCTCATGTGAATTAAAGCAAGTAGCCACAGGAATAAATCACATTTGTCAATAGCAAAAGGTGGATGTTCTTAAAGCAGATAGAATTATGTTAAGGTGAAGATACTAAGATTACAGTCTATAACGTTTTTTTTTCTTTTTAAAATCTGTTAAGATTTAAACTTTCTGTTAATTCCTCAGAATTAATGACATGCTTTTGTATCAGAATGGGTTCCTATAAGTATACTTTTAAGCCTAGAATGTGGTCACAAAATCCAACCCCACATATATGGTAATATATGGTAATATGTTTAATCATTCTTTTTCTCTTTGTAAGAGTAAAAAACTATCTTGAATAAAACATTAAACTGATAAGTCTTTCAAGGAGTTTCTATTTAAATCTTTCTTTCAAAAACTGCAGGACCTGTCTCACCATCATAAAATCCTAGATAGAGTAAAGAAGTACCCAGGGAGCAATCTTTCCAGCATTAAAAAACTATGTTTGTATCAATTACTGACATAAGTCACCTTCAACACTTCATTACAGGAAGTATTTATTTCTGTGCATACTGATCTCTGTCAAAGGATTCAGTTCTTCCTTTAGGATAAAATACAAATGATACTGATCTCTTACAAGTCCCAAAGCTCATTCATTATGTCTGAAGGACCAGGGGATTAGTTTTGGGGAGGGTGAGAGGAAGGCAGTCTTAGAAAGAAATGCAGGCTGTTATGGCTAGAATTTACAATATTCATCTTTCTTTATGTCCCAGTGCAGGTCTTTCTCCAGGATTGTCCACATAAATGGATGAGAGCTGTCTTATTATAGAGAAAGAGAATGTTGATAGATAGATAGATAGATAGATAGATAGATAGATAATAGAAGAAAGGGAGAGTAAAATTAAAACTATCAATTTTTCTCCTGTAGGAGCTTATAATAGCATTACCAATTTTTGTAACTTTTATTTACATATTTAATGCAACCTTATAATTTGCAATGAGGCTATAAACTTCCTGCTTAGTTTTTCAAGTGTCTTTGTTTGAAAATGGGTCATTAAAAATTACTCTTGCTTTAATTAAGTAAACAAAGTAGTCCTTTTATTATTACGTGAACTTCCAGAATTTTCAGGTAGTTATTTCTGCATTAAGCTTGACCGATTATTATGCTAATATGCTTTTATCATTTTGCTAAAGATAACCATGTGACTGATTTACAGCAGGACAGGCTGCCTCTGACTTTCATATGCCTCCTATCATTAGAATTCTAAGTTCTACTGATCAGTAAACACCATTAATCTGCAACTTATGCAAATCAGAAACCTATTATATTAACTGTTTTAATAAGCAATGGAATCAGGGCTACTGTTAGTCCACTTATCTTAAAGAGAAGTGTTCTGTAACTGCAAAATATTACTCCACTAATATCAATTGCATTGTTGTTACTCTATTCATAAAACATTACATGAGATATAAAGTAGGATTACATTTCAGACAATGTTCTTTTTTAACAGCAGTGGTAAGAGGTAACTGTGATAATGGCATAACATTTTGTGTATTTATTTAATGCCATACTGTTGGTGGTTTATAAAAACACTAGAAGCCTGGTGCATGAAATTCGTGCACCGAAAGGGGGTTCCCTCAGCTCGGCCTGCATTCTCTCCAATCTGGGGCCCCTCAGGACTTCTGTCTCCTAACCCACTCACCTGTCTTCCAGCCTAATTCCCCTAACTGCTCTCCCCTGACAACCTGTTAGCCCTAAGTGCTCTTCCCTGCTGGCCTGATACCCCTAACTGCTCTCCCCTGCCTGCCTGATCACTTCTAACCTCCTCTGCCTTGGTCCTGCCAACATGGCTTTGTTGGGAAGGTCATGTGAAAGAAGTTCAGTCTAATTAGCATATTACCCTTTTATTAGTATAAATGTCACCTTGTCCTAAAAATGCAGGTTGTTCCCAGGTTTTCCTATCATGGAAGGGGAGCCTGCAGTAGCATCCTGGATCCTGACCAGGGCTTATGTGCTCGTGCTTTATCTCAGTAGATGTGATTCCTAGAAGAAGACTCTTGAATGCAGCTTGAACATTTCTATCGAATTTGCCAAATCATCCTCCAAAAATGTTGAACCACTTTAAATTCCCACCAGCTACCATGCATGTGCTCTCCATCCCACTTTCATGCCAATATCATTGATTTCTCCCTAGAAGCTTCCCTCTTGTCAGCCAGGACTTCTTGGTATCTGAGCCAACCTCATTGTTAGCTGGGGACTTGATTTTCTGAGATAGAATTATGGAGGAAGAAAAATAGTTTTCCTCTACCTTTCTGAGTTCTGGTTGGAAGCCCTTGTAATGAAAGACAGATCACCAAGAGAAAAACAAAAGTTCATTAACATGTGTATATGTGGGAGTTCCCAGGGAAAAAAATGAATAACTCCCCAAGGTGGCTTAGAATGCAGATTTAAATACCTTCTTCCTAGAGAAAGGGGATGGGAGATGTAGGCCTCTTAGAGGAGAGTAAAGGATTTTTAGGAAAGATAAATAGGGGTCAGGGGGAATAGTTTGTAAGGAAGTTTGGGTGTGATGTCAACTTCTACTCTCCTGTCCTGTGACAGGCATCAGTCTTCTCTGCCTGATGACACTTTTCCCATCAAGGGGACCTATGACATTTAAGCTCCTTTTGGGGGTTCTGATTTTAGGTAGATCAGGAGACTTCATTGAGAGCTTCTGCTGTTTTTCAAGCATCTGCAGCTCAAGTTCATCAATATAACACAGCATATGTTGGGTGGCATGTTCTCTGACCTTCAGAATAAACCCAATAAAAGCTTGTTTCCTCTCTTAGATGATTTGCCACAGTAGCATTATTCCCTGGAGACAGTATTCTGACCAGACCTTCCTGGGAGTGGTCATAACATACCCTGTGGCAGTTTTCTCATCTTGTGGAAAGGGAAATAAAGTTATGATGGTTTATCTCCCTTTCCACAGATTTCTTTTGGATTTGTGTCTCCATTGCCCCTGCCTAGCACCACAGTTGAGGGGCTTGGGGATGCTGGTTGCTGGCCTCCTGTGGGTTTGTGTCCCCAATCTGGCCCCCCGCAGTCCCAGTTCTGCCTGGCCACTATGGGTGTCACCATCTTTGTTGGGTTAATTTGCATACTCACTCTGATTGGCTGGTGGGCATAGCAGAGTAATGGTTAATTTGTATGTTTCTCTTTTATTCTTGTAGATTTTATTTGTCTTTTTTTTTATTCCTCATTACTTCTGATTTATTTCTTTTTTTTTTTTTTTCGGCATAGACATGAAAAGAAAAGATGGAAGAAAAAAACTCTGGCCGAGACTGGTTTGGCTCAGTGGATAGAGCATCGGACTTCGGACTGAAGGGTCCCATGTTCGATTCCGGTCAAGGGCATGTACCTTGGCTGCAAGCACATCCCCACTAGGGGGTGTGCAAGAGGCAGCTGATCGATGTTTCTCTCTCATCGATGTTTCTGACTTTCTATCCCTCTCCCTTCCACTCTGTAAAAAATCAATAAAATATATTTTTAAAAAAAGAAAAAAACTCTGGTTAATTGTTACAGAGAGGATAATAGAAGAAAAATATTGCATACAATCAAGACATTGGGCCATAAAAGATTTCAATCTCTGTATTACAATATCAATTTATTGTCTGAGTCTTAAAACATTACTATTTTTTCCTTGATGAAGAATGCAACAACAAGTGATATGCTGAAGATGCCCGCATGGGGTTTGCAGATTCACAAGCCTCAGAACACTGAATACATTATTGCCATTGAAATAAAAATTATTTAACTTATTCAGAATAACATTGTGGATATATTATTTATGAAAGTCCATGACGATGTATATTTCATCTCTGGCTTTACATGAGATAGTCCCACTGTCCTGATATCTCTAAGTATCTCACCATATCTACTGTGTCTGGAAAGAGGTGGAATTACTGAAAAGTTAATTCATGTGACACTTCAAGTCTTCTGAATGATAAGGGCTTCTGCCAAGGCTCTTATCTAATATGTCTTGCAATTATATATTTGTAATTTTTAAATTCTTTTTCTTAAGTAACATCAATTGTTTATGCTGCAGGCCCAACAAAATATGGATCTACTTTTAGAGACAATATATCTTTGGTGTCTAATTAAATGGAAGGATGAATGACTGGACAAGCTAAGCAATCATTGCTTAAAGGTGGTATTTTATGCCTGCTCTACCTCACACACAGTGATCATCAATACATCATATTTGGGATCTGTATTTTTCCCTGAAAAATATTGATGTCTAAAATTCTCTAACTCTAAACTTTTATTTATCTATAACCTTCTGGATATTACTTCCTCCATCTTTGGCTCTATCTGAAAAATCCCCTTTCTTCTTTCTTATGTTCCTACGTGTCTGTTTTCTTTTTTTAAATCAATTTTCTCCATTCTCAGCCTAGTTCCTATTGTCAGCAATTTGAGAAACACTAAGGAGACACTCCTTGCCCCTCTATTCACTCAACCCTAGGTAGCTGAGTCTTGCTGAAGAAAACTATTAGGTGATTTTGAGAGCCTATCTTAAACTTTAATATATTATTTTATCCATACCTTACTGATCCCCTAGTTAATATCCAACACTACTATTCTAAATTGAGACCTCATTGTATTTCACTGACCCCTACTCATTTTCAGTTATTCATTCCCCCCCTCTCACTTTCTAATAGGTACTATAGTACTTTAAATAGAGGAGGACCAAATATTTAGTAAATGAAGTTAGAATTACTGAGTCTGTATGTATTTGATGAGAAAGCCTAATATGGAAATCTTCAGATGGCATTGGCTATGATAAAAAAATGTCCAGTGAGCTAGCTATCATCTCTGGACAGATAGATAGGTGATGATTGATAGATGGATGGATAGATAGATAGATAGATGATAGATAGATAGAAATACTATTTTAGATAGGTATATAGATATATAGCTACTATAGGTAAGTAGTATATAAATATACTATTTTCATTTTACTAGATTTACACCATCCCCAGCAAAATGTTTTTTAGTTAAGTTAAAAAGAAATGTTAAGGAGACAGGTCACTGAAACATTATCAGAAATTATATATT
Organism: Antrozous pallidus; assembly: GCA_027563665.1. Classification (NCBI taxonomy): domain Eukaryota; kingdom Metazoa; phylum Chordata; class Mammalia; order Chiroptera; family Vespertilionidae; genus Antrozous; species Antrozous pallidus. Next base: position 78,298,405 of record CM050508.1, read on the forward strand.
TAGAACTTAATTGCAAGTGAGTATTTAAATACTCTTCAAAGAAAGACATAAATTATTACTAACTTCTATGACTTTGAATTTCAGAGTACATGTCACATAGTATTGTTATTAGGTATATGTGTGGGGCGGCACCAGGCAAAACACCTTGAGCATTCTTTAAATCTTTGTCAGGCTGAATTCAAGGCCCCTGGAAAAAACAGGTCTTGGAAAAACATATTCACCAATGTTATCAGGTTGGCCTCAGGTGTCAGGGAGGGGGCCTTGATATGTAAATGAGGCTTGCCCCAGGAATGGGTGAATGAATAGGGCCTGGGCTCACAAAACTCCTTTGATCCTAATGTTGGAGAAACCCCTTTGTATTGTGGAATATAAATAAACGCAGCTTCATGGGTTCAGTGTGCATGGCTGTTTCTCCATGAAAGGGAGAACACATGCCCACCTGGCCCCAGCTTTATATTATTTCTGTGTGTTTCTCTTTTATTCTTCATTTTTCTTAATCCTCAGCTCCTCCACTCAGAAACTGAACCCAGTCTCTCTCCCAGTTCACATATAAAATTAATGTTCACAATGTATAGGGTTAACCAACCTGAATGTTCTTTGATTCTCAGGAATAATGACTTCTATAAAAAAGTGATATTTCAAAGATGGACGTGGGAGAGAGAGAGAGGAAAAAACACACTCCTATAGTTATGTTTATGCAGTCATGTCATTCCAACATATCAATTAAATTCCACAGTAAGAGGTTCAGTGCTGATGTCAGTATTTGGTTGGGAAAGAGTAAAACACAGCACTAAAATTCTAATGGAAACTTCAATTTTAGAAAAGTAGAGGAATAATCTTTATTTCATTTAAGTAGACAGGAACCTCATTAAAATTGTCACATGCTTCTTAGCTTTTAACAAATTCAAAGGTATAAAAATGTTTGCTATATAAAAAAGCACAGCTATTATAAATTGTACTGGTATGAACATAGGGTATATATATTCTTTCTGATTAGTGTTTCAGGTTTCTTAGAGATCACTTGATCAAATGGCAGTTCCATTTCTAATTTTTTTTAGGAAACTCCATACTGTGTTCCACAGTGACTGCACCATCTGCATTCCCACCACTAGTGAACCTTTTCTCCACATCTTCATCATTTGTTGACCATTTTTTAAATTTTGTATATAGAGGTAAGCTATACAAATAAAATGGTGTTATCTGTTCCCTCATAACCTGAACACAGATAAGGAATTATTCACAGTCAAAAATCTACAACAGAAGTGAAAAATAATTCCCCTGAAGGAAAGACAGCAAACATAAATGTATATTTTTTAAGTCTTGATCTGTGAAAATAGCTTTTAAATGTGTCATGATTTGTAGTAGTTAATACTATTCAACTGATAAATATGACTATATTAGTAAGTTTTCCAGAGGAAAGGAAACTATAGGATATATATATATATATATATATATATATATATAAATTTGTTATAAAGCATTGATTAGCTCACATGATTAAGGAGGCTGAGAAGTACCGCCATCTGTTGTCTATAAATTGGAGACTGAGGGAGGGCAATGGTGTCTGAAAGCTGATGACTTAGGTTCTAGTCCAAGCCAGAAGGCTGGAGAACCAGAAGCACCGAGGGCAGCATTGTAATGCCCCACTCTCAGCAGAGAGTGGGCGAATCTTGCTTCCCCCACCATTTTTTTTCTATTGAAGGATACTCACCCATTTTGGAGAGGACAAACATTTTGATTAGCCTGCCAATTTAAACATGAATTGACTCTGGAAACACTCTCAGGAATACACCAGAAATCATGTTTGGCATCCTTTGATCCACTCAAGTTCACATATAAAATTAATGTTCACAATGTATGGGGTTAACCAATCTGAATGTTCTTTGATTCTCAGGAATAATGACTTCTATAAAAAAGTGATGATTTCAAAGATATAACTGAAAATAAGGTAAATCTAAAAAATAGGAAATACTGTGGTTCTTTTATGGTCAATATAGTTAATTAATAGCATCTATAAAATTTTCCAATTCATTACATTCAATCAATTATATTATTTGCTTCTACTATGTCTCATATTCATAAGAATATGCAATCTAATTCCACATAAAAGTAATTTTGTAAATAGCATATTTTAAAACAGCATGTGCATTTTACTATTGACATTTTAAAAAGCTAAAGCATTCTTATCTGGTTTAAATTAACAATGTGGAATATTGACTCTTCAAGAGATCAGAAGTCTATCTCTGAATTGATCAGCCAACATTTACCAAAATTTTACCCAGGACATTTGAATGGGATGGACTTTAGGATACATTATCCTGTACTGTTTCAATTTCTCTTCACATTATGTTAATTCTAAAAAAACCCATTTTTTAGTTACATGATGACATCACCCAAATAAGATTTAATAACAAATTGCCAGTTTTTATAGTGTGACACTAACATAAATGATCACTAAGAATAGCTGCATCTTTTGAAAACTGATAGTACAACATTTTGTTATTTATGTTGGTCTCTAATTCAAAGAGTCACATGAAAAACCTGATAGGAGAAAGACCATCCCTTCAGATAAACCAAGGCATTTGTTTTCTAAATTTCAGTATACTAATTTTTTTCAATTTTACTCTTTCATACTAATTTTCATACTAATTTTTTCATACTAATTTTTTCATAAATCATAACTTTATGTCGTTTAAATCATAGCCTCCTCACTGAAGAACTCTTTTCTTCTGAAGAGAATGAAGTTTCTTCAAAACCAAAAAACAAAAAAAGGAGTGTTGTTAAAGTCAAACTTTTTTAAAAAAGCTACTCCTCATAACTGGAATTCTATCAAAATATCTATAAATTCCTTTTGCTAAAATAAATTTGCATATGTGGTATACAGCTAGAATGTGGGAATTCAAATTGTGGAAGTCAAATCCTTCAAAATAGAAATAAAATATAATTCATGAGTGATAGCTAAAGGTTCCCCCCCACTCCTATGTGTTATCAGCATGCCAGGATCTTTCATCAGACTGTGATTCAACTGGGACGCAGAAGGAGGCGGACACAGATAGATTAAATCCCTGACAGTTCCCGTCCATGTTATATTCTTTTAATAAAGCTTCAGAAGGCAGCAGGCACACACAATGCATGCCATGTGTGATTGATAGAAAGTCTAGGTTTGCTTACTTTAATTTGCTTACTTTAATGCGTCTACTCAGGCATTACATATCTGAGCACTGACAGCCAAGGCAGGTACAGTCTGCCTGCAGACTTTCAAACCAAGCACATATTTAATTCCCATCCATCATCAGAAACATAGATTTATCTGAAAAAACTTAATGCATCTAGTTTTGTTAACAAATGATGACTTTGATCGAATCTGTTTTTTCTCAAATAGGAAAGCTGGTTGTCAATTTAATTCATCAACTACTGTGAGTACCCCTGACTTGCTAGATACTGTTTCAAGGACAAAAGATGTACATTAACAAGCCCCTATTTTTTCAGAACTTTTAATCAGGGCAGGCTGGAAATACAATAAGGGTAAAAACTTCCTAAATACTACACAGAAAATAATGGTGTTTAAAAGGACTGTGGGTTCATCTCTAGTGATTACAGCTAGGGAAATCCTCCTGATGGTTAGCAAGCGCAATAGCTTTACATTTAAGATCAATAATCATTTTACACTCATATATATGTGTTTCTTGAAAAAAAAACACTTAAGAAAAGTAACTGCCTCCATTTTACAAATGAAGAAAACATAGTCTAAGAAATAAGGCTAGAAAGTTGTACAACTTAGATGAAAGCTGTGACTTCAGATTATGTACTGCTTGAAAAATTCATTGGTTGACTAAATGAACTTGGAAACCTGGATCTGGGTGCTGATGATAGAAACTAGAATATGAATGGGAACTGAGAGGGGGCTAATTATTGAAACGTGCAAGTGGATATGATATCAAAAAAGAAAATATAAAAAGAAGAGAAAGAAACTGAAAACAAACTTAGGAGGAAAACTACATTCAAAGAGATTGAGAATTGGGGAGGGGAAAATCACAAAAACAAAGTGTTGAAAGAATTTGGGGAGAGAAATAGGGAAATGTCACAATTACTGTAAAAGAGAGAATATGATCAGAAAAAATCAGTAAGGCATAAATTAAAACTGCTGTATCCCCAAGGTCACTGCATATATTCTCATTCATTAGTAGTTAAGTGAAAGAATGACTTTCTTTTCTTTCAGTCTTCCTACTTGGACTTAAAATCTTGAATATAAAACATAAATTTTGTTTTTAATTTTATTCTTTTTATTCATGGACTCATGGTAACTGTGCTTTCTTTATACTCAAAATGCCACTCATTTCAAATTATAAATATAGTCATAGCTATATTTTTAAGATATATTTTATTGGTTTTAAAGAGGAAGAGAGAGGGAGAGTGAAATAGTAACCTCAATGATGAGAGAGAATCATTTGGATCAGCTGTCTCCTGCATGCCCCCTACTGAGTATTGAGCCTGCAACCCAGGCATGTGCCCTTTACCAAAATCAAACCTGGGCCCTTCAGTCTGCAGGCGGATGCTCTATCCACTGAGCCAAACCAGTTAGGGCCATAGCTATATTTTTACAATAGCCCTGACCCTACTCCTAATCTTGAGAGATCTTGAGCTTACTTGCCATTATTTAACCTTATTCCAACTAACAGGGTATCAAAAGTTATATTCAATGCAGGGAAATAGATTATGTTTTTAGAAATAGAAATTTTACAGAATTATGAATTTAAACTTCCGACTCACATAGTTGGAATGAAAACTAGCTGAGAAACTCAAGTTAGTTATTTAATAACAAAGTTGAAGTGGAAAAATATTTTAAACCAAATATTTAAATTTTATTTCCTTTGTATATAAACAGTCAAACCCAACTGTTTAACTTTTTACTTTTAATTTTAATTGAAAAGCACTTTCTTCATGTTAGTATTAAAGGCGACTTAGATTCAAGTCTTTACAACCTTTTACTTTAGTTCCCTTTTCAGTTGAAATAAACAAAACCATATTACCTTACTTTATAACTAGAAGTTATAGTGAGACAAATTAAAATTGCATAAATTTCATCCTATCTAATAAAAGATGAATATGCAAATTGCTGTACCTCCACTGCACCCACAAGCCATGTCCACTAGCCAATCAGGAGCAAGTATGCAAATTAAAACAACCAAGATGGCTGCAGCCATGCAGAGAGCAGGAAGCTTGGCTTTCCCCAGCAATGGAGAAAGCCAAGCTTTCTGCCAGCCCTGGCCTGCCTTGGCCTCTGCTTAAGGATACAAAGTTTAAGTTACAGAAGATAAATAAATCCCAATTAAAATGGCAGTAGCCACAGAGCTGGAGAGAGCAGGAGGCTTGAGTTGTCCTCCACGATGGAGAAAGCCAAGTTTTTGCATCCCTGGCCTGCCTAGGCCTCCACTTAAGGTGACAAAGTTTCAATTATAGGAGATAAATAAATCCCAACAATAATGACTGTGGCCACAGAACAAGCAGGAGGTGAGGCTCTGCTCAAGGCTACAACTTTTCAATTGTAGAACATAAATAAATCCCAGATACCAGGGCCTCCACTTGGGTAACCAGGGGGCTTGGCTAGCCTGCAAACCATCACAGGCCCCTCATTCAGGCCACCCCATATCCAAAGGGAACCCCCATCCTGATCCGTGACACCTTTCAGGGCAAACCAGCTAGCCCCCACCTGTGCTCCTGACCTCTATCCTATCTAATTCTATCTAATAAAAGAATAATATGCAAATTGACTATCACACCAACACACAAGATGGCTTCCTTTATGTAGTCAGAGATGAATGCCCTCATATGGATACAAGATGGCCACCACAAGATGGCCAGAAGGGGAGAGCAGTTGGGAAGGACCAGGTCTACAAAGGAGGGCAGTTGTGGATGATCAGGCCAGCAGGGGATGGCAGTTAGTGGTAACCAGCCAGCAGAGGAGGGAAGCTTGGGGTGACTGGGCCTGCAGGAAAGGGAAGTTGCGGGGGAACCCAGGCCTGCAGGGGAGAGCAGTTGGGGGGGACTAGGCATGCAGGGGAGGGCAGTTAGGGGCAATCAGGCTGGCAGGAGCTGTGGTTAGGGGGTGATCATACTGGCAGGCAGAAGTAGTTAGGGGCAAACCGGAAGGCAGGCAGGTGAGCAGCTGGGAGCCAGCAGTCCTGGATTGTCAGAGGGATATCTGACTGCCCATTTAGGCCCCATCCCAGTACAAGGACATTCCTTGAGGGGTTCTTATTGGAGAGGGAGCAGGCTGGGCTGAGGGACACACACATACACACACCCTCCCTTTCTGCCACACCGCCCCTGTGCGTGAATTTTGTTTACTAGGCCCCTAGTTTTAATATAAGTATTATAGTCAGTAAATATATTAAAAATTTAAAACAAGATTAATTTTCTCATGTTTTAGGCTGTCTTTACTTACATACCTAAATGAACTATTTACTATTATGAATGTGTACTCAATAACATCATAGTTCAATTTGACCAAGTTATTTGTTGTTTCAACTTGAGGTGAGTCAAATAGATTGATATTTAGTCACTGGAATTGAATGAACATCACTTTTTTTTTTAATTTAGGTTCAAAATGGGGATTTTTTTAGGATGCTTGTGAAAAGTGCACAGTCTTGCCTTAAAATTAGAATATATGTAATAGACAACCAGAGAAGGTAAAACCAGCAAGGTTAAAAGGACACCTGTAGAGCATATAACAGAAATCTATACACTATGCCTGAAATTAACAATCCAGATGCATTCTCAGAGGCAAATACAAAATGGGCTATCAGTGAATGCTGAGTTCTTGAATATTGTAGAAGTCTCATGTCATTTCCACAGGGTAGTAGAAATATGGAAATCAGAGTTTAAGGGTCAACAATGAGTTTTTAAAATGAATTGATTAATAACTAAAGGAGTAGTTTCATTTTAGAAAATAAATTCAGATGGCATAGCTAATACCATCCATGTAGTAGAGAAAAGTAAACTATCAGATCTAAATATATAAATACATATTTTTAATCATTCCACAACAATATAGCATTATGTTGCTAATAACTCTGGAATTTTGTTTTTTTTTAATTTATTAAAAAATAAATATGTATAAATAAAGCAACCTTCTGATTTGTTATTTGGTTTGCCGAGTGAACCTACTCCCTAAGGAAGATGAAATGTAAGAACTATACCTTCAAGAATTGAGTAACTTCAATAGATCACTCTCAATGAATAATTTAACTTTTCATTTTTATATTGTTATTATAAAATCATGTATGAACTAAAGGTTTGTTTGCCCTCAAATTTATATGTTGAAATCATAACCCCTAATATGATGATGTAATAGGCGAGATCTTTAGGAGGTAGTTAGGTTTTAAGTTTAGTCCTGAGGGTGAGATCTTCATGAATTGAATTGGTGCCTTTGTAATTAGGAGTGCCTGTTTCCACTCTCTCCCTCTCTCCTTATTTCTTTTTCTCCTCACCTCTCTTTAACATGTAAAGACCAATAAGCATATGGCTGTCTGCAAACTAAGAAAAGGGTCCTTATCAGACACCAGATCTGCCAGTGCCTTGATCTTGGACTTCACAGCCTCTATAATTGCAGGAGAAAACATATTTGGTGTTTAACCCACTCCAGTCTGGTTTTTTTTTTAAGCAGTCTAAACTAAGACAGATCAGAGCCTTTTATTCTTTCTTTCTTTAGTATATAATCATCTCAGTATAAAAATCACAACCACAGTTTAAAGATCAATCTTCCCTGGTATCCTACCTAAGTTCAGTTATCTCACAAGGGAGTTTATAACATTATACTTTTTGATGATGTTCTTAAAGAAATTGTGACCCATCAGAAATATAATATCAGCTGAAACCGATTTGGATCAGTGGATAGAGTGTCGGACTGCAGACTGAAAGGTCCTGGGTTCGATTCCGGTCAAGGGCATGTACCTTGGCTGCGGGCACATCCCCAGTAGGGGGCGTGCAAGAGGCAGCTGATGGATGTTTCTCATCGATGTTTCTGACTTTCTATCCCTCTCCCTTCTGCTCTGTAAAAATCAATAAAATATATTTAAAAAAAGAAATATATCAAATGTTAACATTTACTATGCTAATATTTTTAGCCTGCAAAATAAACTACAAACTAAGAACCTAACACTTAACAACTCTCATTTTCTTACTCAGAGCTACATTTCTAGTATGGCCCTTCCTCTGCTTGCACAGTAAAAACTCAACTTTAATTCCCATGTGTAAAGGTCCTCAGAAATGCATCCCCTGTAATGGTAACCAATCCCTCAAGTGTGTCTGGGACTGAAGGTGCTAACAGAATGTGGGAATTTCAGTGCTAAAATTGTGTGTGTCTCTGGTAAACCAGGAGGGATTAATGACCCACATTCAACGTTTTTTTTATTTATTTTTATTTTCTTACTGAATTTGTTGATGTGGCATTGGTTCAGAAAACCATACAAGCTTCAAGTGTACAACTCAATAAAACATCATTGCACACTGCATCATGTGCCCATCACCTCAAGCAAAGTATTTTTCCATCCCCATTTCCCCTCTTTTCCCACCTAAATGCCACCTTCTTAATGAGTCCTTTATCTTGCAGAACAGTATCACTACTATCTTTCAACCTCTTCTGATGGCACAACATAAACTTTTTCTCTGCCATGTGGTTCTTTTTGCTGTTCCTAAAATCCACATGACTGACCAAATAACATGTATCTTCTGATCTTTCTAAAGACTCACTTACATGTAACCAAAGACATGTCCAAATGAAAAATACATCCCAAACACCGCTGGATAACTGGAGCCGTTTTCAGCAACTTCAGTGAGACATTGGGAAATACTCTATGCTAGATGAAGAGCAAGTTCCTGTGGAAATGCAGGGACCCTTTACTTGTAAAAGAGGAGACCACTGAAAACAAGAGAAAAGTCCATGATTATAGAAAACAGGTTCTGGAAACAGAATGGCCCTCATCAAGCTGCTATACAATAGTCAGTTAAAACACTAAAGAAGAGTTGGACTTGTCAAAGCAGCTAAATCTAGCATTTGCCTTCAAGCTAAAGGCAGAAGAAAAGTGTCCTAAATCAGTCAGATTTTTTTACATTGGACAGATGAGATGAGTCCCAAGGGACAGAGAAAAGTGATGTGTAAGCAAGCTAAATAACCTCCAAAGAGGTGGAATATGGCACATTCACCATAATTTCCCCTGAAATCTAGGGAAATAGTGACTGCCAATGCTATGAGAATTACAATTTATTGTTCAAAACAAATAAGTTTTGTTCTTTATTTATAAATAGAATGTAAATATAATCAGTAACCAAGAATCACAAGGCATTAGAAGAATATCACAAGCATGAGTAAAATGCATAATACTCTTCTAATAGCAAAAAATAATGGCAAATAAACCCTGATTGAAACAATTAATATGTAAATCATAAGATAACTTCAAATAATGAATTAGTATCTCCAGAAATCTTTTGTAAACTATTTATACTAATAAAAGGGTAATATGCTAATTAGACTGAATTGATGGGATATCTTCCAGTCATCCATTACTCCTTCTGGACATAGCCATGGTGGTGGGAGCCAAGACAGAGGCTAGGGGCCATCAGGCTGGCAGGGGAGGGCAGTTAGGGGCAATGAGACTGGAAGGCAGAAGCAGTTAGGGGCAATCAGGCTGGCAGGCAGAGAGATTAGAGGTGATCAGGCAGGTAGGCAGTAGAGCGGTTTGGAGCCAGTGGCCCTAGATTGCGAGTCAGACATCCCTTGAGGAGTCCCAGATTGAAGAGGGTTCAGGCCAGGCTGAGGGACCCCGCCCCTGTGCATGAATTTCATGCACTGGGCCTCTAGTTATATTTATAAAACAAGATCGTATTCCTATAATAAAAGAATAACTATATAATAAAAGAAAGATCTTAAAAATTAGCAAAAGTTATTGTTATTAATATATTATCTAAATAGAATTAAAGACTGAATCCATCCACATGATTAAATCATGTAATTCTCAAAGACTACAATGTAAAGGGACAAAAAATATGGTGAGAAAGACTAATTAAAAGACATAAAGGATAAATTCAGAAAATTAAATGATTACTTAATAGCAAGAGAGAGAGGAAAATATAAAGAAATAATAAAATATTTTGAGCTAGAAAAAAAAGAATATTTATATCTGAAAATCTATTAAGTCCCAGAACTACCGTATATATTTTTATTTATTTTAATCAACATTATAAGCTATATTTTCATTGATATTAGAGAGAGGAGGAGGAAGAGAAAGAAAGACAGAGAGAGAGATAACAATCAGTTGCCTCCTGTATAAACCTGCCTGGTGATCAATTCTGCAACCTGGTTATGTGCTCTGACTGGAAATTGAACCTGTGACCTCTTGGTGCACAGAATGATGCTGCAACCAACTCAGCCACACTAGCCAGGACCCCAGAATCATATCTTTTTATAAACACTGACAAAGATACTTTCATTTGGCTATTGCTTTCCATTTTCCTTTTTTACTTAAAAACCAGGGTTCCTTATTTTTCAGATAAATGTGCTGAGCCAGCAAGCTATCTTTCCCAGCATCCCTGAAGCTATATGAGTCAATAGTGACTAGTAAAATAAAAGCAGAAATAATTTTTTAAGATAATAAGCCAACTTTATTTTATAACAGTATTACAGAAGGAAAAATGTCATTTAATACCACTTGAAGCTATCAATCTAATCTGGTATCATAACTATACAGAAGGTCAAAAGCAGAGATGTTCAATACAGTTAATAAGTCCCTATCAGGTCTCTGGTGTCAGTTTTAAATAGTCTAGCTTTCCTACAGACATAAAAAATCTACCACATTCCCTACCAACCCCTCTACCCAGTGTCCTCAAAACTGTGTGAACCATCAAACCTTCTGACAGAGACAGACCTGCTCAATAACAAAAGGTCAGTTTTATTTATTTATTTTTTAATATATTTTATTGATTTTTTACAGAGAGGAAGGGAGAGGGACAGAAAGTCAGAAACATCAATGAGAGAGAGACATCGATCAGCTGCCTCTTGTACGCCCCCTACTGGGGATGTGCCAGCAGCCAAGGTACATGCCCTTGCCGGAATCCAACCCGGGACCCCGCAGTCCGCAGTCCGACGCTCTATCCACTGAGCCAAACCGGTCTCTGCAAAAGGTCAGTTTTAGATGGAGACAAGAAATTTAACACAAAGCATAATATTCTTCTAATAGCAAAAGCAAGTGTTCTACACAAATGTTCAAATAACAGAAAGTATTGAAATTTAGACATGTTAAGAAAAAAAGCACTAGAGAAGCCAAGATGGCAGCATAGGTAACCACTTAAACTGTTGCCTTGCATAACAATTTCAAAACTGCAACTAAAAGGCAAAATGTCTATCACCCAGAACCACAGGAAAGCTGGTTGAGTGGAATTTCTGCAACTAGAAGGAAAGAGAAAAGAGCACTGAGACATGCTCAAGCTCTGAAAAGCTGAGGTAGGAAGGCACAGGAACCAAGTGGAGGTGGGTGACGAGGTGCTGCTTTTTTCAACCCAAAGGGAAATTAGCTCCTGATTACTCTTAATTCCAGTTTCTGGGGAGATTTTGGTGACCCAGACTCCTATGGAGAGAAGATGAATGGTCTGCCATCAGGTTGGAAAGTGAGGGTGGCTTCCTTGAAGAGGTGCCCACAGCAATCATTGTTCACTGTGTGGGGGTGCGGGATGCGGGGGACTTGGAAACGTGGAGATGCAGAAATGGCTGAGCAACAGCCATCACTCTTTGCCACACCCTAGCCTAGTGACTCCCTGAGACCCCAGCCCACAAAATCTGCAAACCCTCCTGAGCTGTGCACAGCAGCATTTGTATATAAATGGCCTGCATTATCGCAGCTTAACCTAAACTGAAGCTATGGTCAGACCAAGAGAAATCTGCAGACTTTGCTGTAGCTCCTGCTGGGTCACCTCAGACAGTAGCTGACCTGCACTCCATTGGAGATCCAGAAGCTAGTGTATGTAGAAGTCAGTGTGAGACAACACCAGAATTCAACTATTCACATCCATAAGTGACACATTCAAGAGGCAGACTCAGTGAGCACCAAAGCACCACTGAAGAAAGTCCTGCCCTATAGGTGTATCTCCAGTACAACAGTTCTTCTACTCCATCAGCACAGGGAAGCAGAAAAATGCAAAAACAAAGAAACATGTCATGAATGAAAGAAATGAATGACATAGAGTTCAAGACCACATTTATAAGGTTACTCAAGAATCTTCTAAAAACCACCAAGCAACTTGAAGAGACCTTCAAGAACCTTAATGAGAATGGCAAAAAAAAAAAAAAAATTGAAAATGACCAGTCAGAAATTAAGCATACACTGTCTGAAATAAAGCATATACAGAAATTCAACAGTAGATCAAAGGACTCCAAGAATCAAACCAAAGATCTGAAATATGAGGAGACAAAAAACACCGAACCAGAAAAACAAAGAGATAAAAGAATCCAAAAATATGAAGATAGTGGAGGAGCATCTGGGACAATTTTAAGTGTACCAACATCCAAATTATTGGGCTGCCAGAAGAAGAGAGAGAGCAAAATATTGAAAACCTATTAGAAGAAATAATGACAGAAAACTTTCCCTGCAGCTGTGAAAGAAATAGACTTACAAGTCCAGGAAGCGCACAGAACCCCAAACAACGAGGAATCCAAAGAGAACCACACAAAGACACATCATAATTAAAATGCCAAGGGCAAAAGACAAAGATAATATCTTGAAAGCAGCAAGAGAAAAACAGTTGGTTACTGACAAAGGAGTACTCATACAATTGTCAGCTGATTTCTCAACAGAAACTATGCAGGCCAGACAGGAGTGGCAAGAAATATTCAAAGTGATGAACAGCAAGAACCTACAACCAAGATTATCTAGCAAGGCTATCATTCAGAATTGAAGGTCAGATAAAGAGCTTCACAGACAAGAAAAAGCTAAAGTAGTTTATCACCACCAAACCAGGATTAAATGAAATGATAAAGGATATTCTTTAAGAAGAGGAAGAAGAAGAAAAAGGTAAAGATAAAAACTATGAACAACAAATACATACCTATCAACAAATGAATTTAAAAATCAAGTGAATGAAAAATCTGATGACAGAATGGACTGATGAATATAATAGAATCAGGAACATAGAAAGGGAGTGGACTGACAATTCTTGGGGGAAAGGGTGTGAGGAGTATGGAAAGAGACTGGACAAAAATCTTATACCTATGGATGAAGACAGTGGGGTAAGGGCATGGGCTGGGGTCAGGGATCGGGTGGAGGGGAGCTATGAGATAAATAAAAGAGTAACTCTTGTAATAATCTGAACAATAAAGATTTATTTTTAAAAAAAAGAAAGAAAGAAAACACTAAGGTTTTGATCTGCCTGAATGTTTCAGTAGAAGGGAAGAAATCATTGCCTCTTGCTCCTCCCTCCTGTTTCTGGAATGCTGCCAAAGAGCATGGGTATGAGAAACATGGGCACTGTGGTACAGTGGGGTCTCTACATACAGTGCATGGTCAGTATCATCATAACTCTCCAGCCTGGAAATTCTTGTTTCTACTAAAAATAATTTACTTTTCTTCTAAAAGTAAAAAAGTCACAGAACTGGAAAGTTAAAAGGATTAAATATAAAAATATATTAAAAATTTAATATAATTAATTTCTCAAACATTACAAAATTTTCAAGATGTAAGAAATGCTTTTAATTACTATTAATATTTTGTGACAGAGTATATTTACTGTAATCTGAAAACTCTATTTTCTTTTTTAGAAATTTTTAATTTTATTTTATTGAATTTATTGGAGTGACCTTAGTTAATTATACAGGTTTAAGGTGTACAATTCTATAATATGTCCTCTGTATATTGTACTGTGTGCTCACTACACCAAGTCAAGTCTCCTTCCATCACCATTTATCCTCATTTATAGTCTTCTATCTCTCCCCATCCCCCCTTCCTGCTGGTAATCATCATACTGCTTCCTGTGTCTTCTCTGTTCTTGCTTATATGGTTTCTGATGAAAAAAATAATAATAGTAATATCCTTGTTTCTCTATAGGTTTCCCCTTTTGGTGATTTCAAGATTGTCTCTTGTCCTATCTTTCTATAATTTGAATGGGACAGGTCTAAATATTTTGGGGTGGGGGGTTGTTTTGTGTATTCATTTGTTTGTGTTTTTAAAGTTTCTGGATCTGTGGTTTTGTGTCTGTCATCAATTTGGGAAAATCCTCAAACACGATTGCTTCAAATATTTCTTTGGCTCCATCCATATTCACTTTCTTCTCCTTCTGATATTCCAAATACACATGTTAAGTTATTCCTTTTAATATTTTCCCAAATATCTTCCTTATCTTTGAATTTAGCTTGAGAAGTTTCCATTGACCTATTCTCAGGTTCACTGATTGTTTTTTTCTCTTTGCCATTGTTGAGTCTACTGATAAACTGTAACACTCTTTGTTTATGTTATAGTGTTTTTTATCCAGCCATTTGTTTGGATTCTCTTTTAGCTTTTTCCTTTCTGTTTATATTTCCTATACTTGCATATTATTTACTTTTTCCAATATAGGATCTAACATATAAAATATGTCTATTTTAAACTCTCTGCTTAATAATTCCAATATCTGTGTAAAATCTAAGCCCAGTTCTGATAAAAATCTTTGCCTCTTCTGGTGAGTTTTCTCCAGCTTTTAACTTGTCATAAATGTTTGTTTAAAGCTGAGCAAGTTTTATCAGGTAATAGGTTCTGAGATAAATAGCACTTTCAATGGAGGACTCCAGATAAACTTCCTAAGAGTTAGACAATTTTTAATTTTATCAGAGATTTCAAATTCCTCTAGTGCAGTGGTCAGAAAATCACAGCTTGCTAGCCCCATGCGGCTCTTTGGCCCCTTGAGTGTGGCTCTTACACAAAATACCACAGCCTGGGCAAGTCTATTTTGAAGAAGTGGCGTTAGAAATTTAAATTTAAAAAATTTGGCTCTCAAAAGAAATTTCAATTGTTGTACTGTTGATATGTGGCTCTGTTGATTAATGAGTTTGCCGACCACTGCTCTAGTGTTCTCACTTTTGTCTCTCATATTATCTTTGAGATCATGTAAGAAATGCTTCTTAAATAAATCTATGCCTTAAAATGCTGTAAGATGTCATCCACTAGTATATTGAATCCCTGTTGGGGTAGTACAGTGAGTTTTCCATAACCTTTCAATGAAGTTCAATTAAATTTTAGTGGCATGGTAGGGTGGAGGGGGTCAATGGGTAGGAAAGGGGAATACCTGTAATACTTTCAAAAATAAAAACAAAAATTTTTAAATGTAGTTGCCTGTGCCTCTACAGGCAACTATGGGGCCATTACAAGTGTTTCTCTGCTGGTACAGTATTTCCTCCCTGCCTCCTCCTCTTCCCTCCCTCTTTCCCTCCCTCCCTCCCTTCCTTCCTCCCTTCCTTTCTCCCTCTCTCCCTCCTTCTTTCTTTCTAAGGCTGCAGATTATCAATCTATTTCCAATCTATTTCTACTGCCCCTGTTGGGCTTGAGTGAGGAGGGATTTATTTTCTCCAGCTGGGGTATGTTGTCAGAACTGACTTTGGCTGAAGTCCTTTTTCTTGGAAAGCAGACCTTTGTTATCTAGAGAATACTGGTTTCTCTTCTCTTTTCCCTGACAGAGCCAGGGGAGGGTTCATCCCAGGTCCCTGCAGAAAAGTGCCCAGACCCTCTTAAGAATGCAGCTCCTCTGGGATTCTCTCTCATTCCTGCACACTGAGCCTATACCAGTTCACCAACACTATCATTTAAATGTTTCAAACAGTTTATAGTTCCAGAAATTCTGATCCAAATAAGCAGAAACAGATCTTGCTTTCTCTTTTTACACATGTCTAACTCTATCTCTGAATGGGTCTACCTTTCCAGATTTCAAGGTGGCAGATTTCCCTGTGACCTCAGTTCTCACAGGGTCCTGATTTTCAATTTGTCCACATTTTCCTCGTTGTGAAATTGAAGAGCAACAACTCTCAAGCTCTTCATGTCAGATCTAAAACTATAAGTCCCAATAGTGAGATTTTTAACAACTATGTTTTTATTTTTATCCTATTCTCTATTACTTTTATAATAAATTTTAAAAATCATACTTGTAAATGGAATTGGTGCTTGAGGAGGAAAGCAACAGTTTTCTGGAAGATTTATGTACACACAAATACTTGTTCTCTAACAAGGCTGAAATGAATAATGATGTGCTTAAAATTTAAAGATTTCAAGCATATGCCAGATTACTTTCTCTAAAATTACTTATCACTTTCACACTTAGGAGAGTCACTTTAAGTGAAGAATGCTCCTCTGAGCTTCCCATGTGCTGTTTTTACTCTTATAATTAAAATATGCATTCCAGTCTGATTTGTAACATACTTCACAATGTTTGAGTCTATCTACTTCATGAGATAATCTGAAATTGTATCTTTGTATGAATTAGAGCTGCAAATTTGCACATGATAGGCACTTAATAAATGTTTTTAATTGAATTGAAGCCAAAGACAAAAATCTACCATTTTCTTACATAACTAATATATTTAACAAAATGTAAAATAATTAGTACCTTTGTACCCCAAATTTTCTGTTCTTTATATGAAGAATAACCTCTATAAATTATATAAGGGCCCATTTTGGTTCCACAATGCTCAAGTCAGCAATGACAATAGATCATATTATTTTGTCCTGGGACAGTTGAGAGTAATAAAAATTTGGTGCATATCTAAGTATAGTGTGATCTTACTTCTAATCGTATTAATACTGTATGGTTCTAAAATGAATAGAGTATCCCTGGTCTGTATATAGTGTTAGTCATTTACTCAGGAAACCTATATGCCAAAATGTATAACTTGACTACAGATTGGCCATTATTTTTCCACTATATATATCAAATCCTAGGTGTGTGATACGACCAAACAATTGAAATGACTGGAATGACTAGTCGACCAGTTGCTATGACATGCATTAACCACCAGGGGGCAGATGCTCAACATAAGAGCTGCCCCCTGGTGGTCACAGCCAACCTACTGTCGCCCCTCTTCTTCTTCCCACCCCCGACCCCGGGCTGGCAGGTCAACCTCCTTGCAGTCCTTCCCCCTGGCCGGCCAACCTCCCATGGTCTCCGCCCACCCTGCCAACCAGCCCCCAATAGGCCTCAATTACCAGCCAGGCTGAGGCCCGCCCCCAAACACCCTGTGTATGAATTTGTGCACCAGGCCTCTAGTGTCTAATAAGACTTTCAGACACTCAGATGTTATCATCTACATCTATGTGATACCAAGATGCCAGCACAAGGAAGCTTCAACATATGAACTTAGGAGGACATAACCACTTAGTTTATAACATGGGTAAAGTTTATTTATTTTTTTAAAATATATTTTATTGATTTTACACAGAGAGGGAGAGGAAGAGAGAGTTAAAAACATCAATAAGTGAGAAACATCAATTAGCTGCCTCCTGCACACCCCCCACCAGGGATATGCCCACAACCAAGGCACATGCCCTTGACCAGAACCGAACCTGGGACCCTTGAGTTCACAGGCCAACACTCTATCCACTGAGCTAAACCAGCCATGGCCAACATGGGTAAAGCTTTATTTCAAAACTCTCTAAGTGTTATTTTTCTTCCAACTTCTTCTCATACATTTTAAGAGTACATAAAATGAACAACTTCCAATACATGAAAAATCTAATTTATCCCAAACTCCTATACATAGACCATTGTTTCTCAGTCTCAAAACAGGTCTCAGTCTTAAAACACCCTTCTGTTAGAATACCTGGGGTGCTTACTAAAAATATTTTTTTGTTTGTTTGTTTGTTTTGCCAAACTCAGACCCATTGGATTGGAATAAATGAGAAAATATCACATTCAAGAGATTGGCATTTTCACCTAATTATCCTTTTGAATCTATCTTACATTAAATTTTGTAAACTATAACTTATATTTTAGAAATAAATATAATCAAAATAAATTTTAGAATATCAAAGTTTTTTCAAAATTGTATTTTAAGTTTCCATTATTTAATTTTTTATTTTTCATGCACTTGTCTATCCTCACTAGTTTCTAGCAACCCTGAACTCTGACTTCACTCGCTTTAAGTTGTGTATAAATATATCTTCATTGTTGAAGGTAGCCTCTTCATGATGTGTCTGATTTTCCTTTCATTGCTGATGGTCTTTTTTGCATCATTTCGTGTTAAAGATCACATAAGTGAATTTTTTTCTCACCTCAAAAATATATGTAGTGTGGCCCAACTGGTATTGCTCAGTGGTTGAGCATTTACCTATGAACCATGAGGTAATGGTTTGATTTTTGGTCAGGGCACATACCCAGGTTCCAAGGCTCCACCCCCAGCAGGGGGAGTGCAGAAAGCAGCCAATCAATGATTCTCTCTCATCATTGATATTTCTCTCTCTCTCTCCTCCCTTCCTCTCTGAAATCAATAAAAACATAGCATATATATAAATAGTCTACCAACCCAGGACTATACTTGTCATGCTTCATATTTGGGTGGGGTTCAAAGCAACTAAGGTCACCTCAAACAAGAAAAATAAAGTCCCTTCAAGATAGCATTCTTTGTGGATTTGCATAAAACAGTATACATACTTCAGCAGTGCTCTGGCAAATTATGAGCTTTTATTTGCCAGCAGCAGTCACCCTAAGCTGCAATGTCTCAGGTGCTAAAATGTGTATATTTTGAAGCAAATCTTCATTGTAACATTCTCTGAGCCCTGTAAGTTATCAACATTAGAGCTATGACTTTATGTTACTGCTAGTTATCTTCAAACTACAGTACTGAAAACTCCAATATGCCTCTCGGGATGATTTGACATGGATGTTTATCACCAAAGACAAACATATCATTATTCTGCCATTTATGCCAAAGTTTGGCCCTAGGCTCCGTTTATACCAGCACTGATAGCATATCCTCATTCTGTACTCTTGATCACAGACTTCCTCCAGGCTTCACTGCATTCCATTAAAATTGCTATTAATCAAAACATAGTTTAAGGCAATATGAAAAAAAGATTAGTCTCCATAAAGCCTAGTCTTAATAAAACTAAATATGTATCAATTACCATTTTCCCAGAGGAGTCTACCTACGCTAAATTTCAGAGGAGTGAAAATGACTAAATGGTAGTATATGGAGGACATTGAATATTAGAGCATAGTATGCATATTTTTTTCATTTGGGCTAGAGAGATAACTACTCAATTTAGCTAGGATTAAGTTCCTGTGTCTAAATGTCATGCTTTCCAAAATAATTAGCATCCTTTGGTTGGTAAAAAAAAAAAAAAAAAAAAAGCAAGACTCAGAACTATGAAGATATAACAGATTTTTGAAGGGACCTTTTCAGATTTTTTAAAACTTCTTTAAACTTGATGAAAAAAGTAGGTATTTATCAAGTATTCAAGTATGATTACATTTTAAGTGACCTATGTAATTATTGATTCTTTAAAAATTAGAAGAACATCTTTCTTTCTAGTTGTATTTTAATACTATACTTGCATTTTAATATATTTCATGAACTGTTTTTCCTAAGTGGACACATTTGATCCCAAATGCAATCATATTGCACAAGTACATAAAACATCTTCAGAAATAAAAAACAGAAAGTGAACAGTGAAAGTATTAACTTATGAATATGCAAATTATATTGGATTGGTTTTCTGTATTTCAGGGACAATAAATATAACCAAAAAACTTGTATGACATTATCCATTACATTCATGCTCTTTTTGTTCACCAATATTTAATCATCATCGTTTAATTTAAATAAGCCATGCCATTTAAAATGCATCATAGGCAAAAAAATATGTATCTAATACCCCACTACATTATTAAATGTCTATTAGATTTTATTAGACTACAAAGGTTTTTTCTCTAATATAACCACTTTGAAAACATTTTAAAGACAATTTTATAAAAATTAAAAATTTCAAAAGTACTTTTTTCCTACTGCTAAGCTAAAGTAGACACCAATATATTGGATTTCTGACCCAATATCTGTTCTATCCTCATTCTTTCTTACCTAATTCAATTCACAGAGCCACCCACTTCCACAAAGACATATGAGTCAGAAGAACCTGATACCATCTCTGGTGTTATAGTCTATCTAAGCTAATTATAATAATTTTACTCTCCCTGCCAGTGATTGGTGTGAAAATGATCATGTGAACCAATGTCAGCTAATGAGGCACTTGAGCTGGTCTTCTGAGGGGCTTCTGTAAGTGACATAGAAAGAGGTGACTTTTACTGGGCTTTGGTATGGCTGGGTCGGATTACTATAATGGTGACCTATACATGAATCTTAGGATAAAAGGATAACATAGAGTAGGGACTATCCAACAGAACCTAGAACCCATGTTACTTCTATACTTCAACTTAAGTTTCTTTGTTACTTAAATTGAACATAAGTGAAACATCAATCCTCCTTAAAAAGTCAGACAATGATTCTGAAAAATTTAAAGACATAGATGAGATTCCATCACTTTCAGAGATCAGGAACCATTTACAAATTCTTCATTGCCTTTAGCCTAATCTTGCTTAATGTCACAGGTTAGGTTACTAGCATTATTTTTTACAAGATGAAGACTAAAATTCCATTAGTGATAATGCTATTTGATTTTCATAGTACATTAATCGGGCAACAAGCAAATAAAAGTAAAAACCCAGGAGATTACTGCTTTACATAAGGCATAAAATAAAATAAAAATGTCACTGGTCTTAAATACAAAAAGACATGTCTGCCTCTTTAGGGAGCAAGTTCTTTTGGGCAGATTCCTTTTGTGCGGTTTATAGCTTATTGATATAGAGGAGACCTTAGTCGACTTGCAGTTTTATGAATTCAATAATTTTAGAGAAGATATGAGCACACTGATGTGTCATAGTAAATAAAAGGTACCTCAGAAAATGTCTTTCACCAGTATTCTTATAATCAAGATATTTTGGCTCCATAGACTGTGCCGATACTAAACGTTGCAATGTGGATGAGATCAAATAAGGAACTTGGCTGAAACAACTAAAAATAAAGTAAGATCATAGAAAGGCAAAATTAATACTGGATAGGCCTAGATTCTCTTTGAAATTCTGGAACAAAAGAAATATAATCTCTTGCTTTCTATATCTTATTCTCTGCTCTTCCCCTCGCCTGTGTTCTGGTATTTCACATAACTTTTACTTTTTAAATGCTGATTTTAAAGCTAGCCCCATACTTACAAATACCAGGAACTAACATACTAGATTACAAAAAGAGAAGAAAATCAATAAGAGGAGGGCAAAATAACAAAAAGAACCATCAACAGAACAGAAATCTTTTGAAAAATTGTTGAAAGATATAATCCATAGAGAAACCAAATACTTCAAAAAACATGATTAAAATGTCTAAAAGTATTTTATGAAAACAGAAGAGGCTCAGGGGCTTCTAATCTCAGAGTATATTAAATGAATGCAAGAAAAACTAGTTACTTAGATGTCTATCATGATGATTAATTTGGAAACTGTCTTTGAAGCAGCTGAGCCAGGTAACCTTGTCATTTGACTCTTGTGCTATGCAGCAGGCAGTGGCAGCCTTTGCTCTTAGGCAGGACCACTGAGCGTGAGGATGCAGAGGCAGGGTTGTGGCTATGGTAACAATAGACCATGGGGAGGATAGAAAGTCCCCACTCACATATTGATAACTGGCAGAAGCACATGGCTGGAAACAGTGCAACTAGACCTACTAGGATCTGGAAAGCAGGATAACAAGTATTCCAAACCCATCGCCTTAAAATAGAAGGATCACGCTCAACAAACAAAATCTTGATTCCCCAGAGAAAAAAAGAAATACTATGATAACATTTCAAATCATTAAGAATATAAGAATACCCATGATGTTTTCAGATATTAAATTTAAAAAAGCAAATGGCATCAAACAGTTTTATTATTAATTAACGTAATGGCACATGATAATGCTAACAACAACAACAACAAAAACCCACCCCCAAATCCTCAAGTACCAATCCTATCTATAGTTCACATACAAATAGGAGGAGAAAATAAGAACATTTTATAAGATGAAAAAACTGAATGAAGAAATTGCTTGAGATCGTATACAAACATATAAAGTATTGCTCAAGATAAAAAGTACAAAGTACATAAATTATTAGTGGAAAAATGAATCTTCTAATTAATGTATGCTTAAATATTTCCTAATAAATAATGTAAAGTATTAATAACTGGGAAAATGAAATGGAAAGACAAGTGCATATATAGAAACCCTGTGGAGTCTCATGAATGCTTCCAATTGTCTGACCCTATGGAATTGCTGCTGGTGCTCAGACATTTTCAAATACAGATCAAATGTTTGATATCCTAGAGAAAATAAAAATCATCAAAATTGCTTTAAAAAGAAAAAGGAAATATAAATAAAATATACCTAGAGGAAAGGGGAGGAAGTATGGATAAAAATCCATGCCTAAAATCGGCTTCAGGCTGAGTCAGCTTTATTGGTTATAGCTAACAAAAGAAGATTCCTTTGTTATACAACCCACTTCAGAGAATAAGGAATTAAAAATGAAATAAATAAAAAAGGAAAGTGCCCTGGCTGAGGGATTCAGTTCATTGGAGCATCTTCTTGTACAACAAAAGGTTGCAGGTTGGATCCCCTGTCAGGGCACGTTGTAGGAGGCAACCAGTCAATGTTTCACTTTCACAATAATCTGTCTCTTTCTCTCCCTCTCTCCCTCTTCTTTCCCCTCTCTCTAAAATTAAAAAAAAAAATTGTGTCCTCAAGTGAGGCAAAAAAAAAGATAGGAACCATTCCAGCACAATCTCTGAACCTTACTTTACAATGTCTCCAAAAGCAGACAAGACAAGCACAAATACTAGTACATAGCTACTGCTCTTAGTTCTAAACACAAAAACCTAAATAAAATATTAGAAATCAAATCAACAAATTTCTTAAAAATCTCAAAGCTCATTTAACATTAAAAAACTAACATAAATTTTCAATAAGATTTTTTAATTTTTTTCTCAATATATGCAGAATATCTTTTTAGCCAAATAACCGCATGAAGAGAAATAAATAAGTTTAACACCCTTAAACTTATTTAACATCTACCAAAAACTGTAGTAAATATCAATCTTAACATTGGTATACAAATTAGAGGCAGAAAGTATGAGAACATTATAATTTAATAATTACAATGAAAAAGTATCAGAATATATGGTAAACACTATTACTAACTTAATATTTTCACTCTCTGTTTAGAGTGGTAAATAAGTAAAAGAATAAAATAAAATGTGTCACCCTGGCAGGTGTTGAGCATCATCCTGTGGACTGAAAGGTGGCAGGGTACATACCCTGGTTGTGGGTTTGATCCCTGGTTGGGTCATCTGTGTTTCTTCTCTCTCATATAAATGTTTCTTTCTTGAGATCTCCCTTTTCCTTCTTCTCTCTATAAAATCAATAAAAACATATTCAAATAAGTAAACAAATAAAAAGTATCTATGTTGACAAAAGTAAGAATCTTGCTATTTTAGAGGCTATTAACTTTTCTGTCAGAAATATAAGGAAGGGATTTAATATAGTTTAAGATAAAGAGACTGTAAATGACTAAAAGGATAAAGTATTTACTCTGATTTTAGTGCAAGGGGGATACATTTTGAAAATCAATAATAAGCAGATCTACTTCATGCCTATAATAACAAAATATATTCTAAAGTTAAAAATAAGTGTCACCCACACACAAAATATTTGGAAATATTTAACATTTGATAAAAACACACCAAAAACTAATCTTAAAGTAGAAAAAAACCTAGCAGAAGAAAATGAGTAGACAATGCAAAGTGAAGAATTTAAAACAGCCAATAAATATGCAACAAAATGGTAAACATATATTTGCTGTGTCGAAGTTTCCAAAGAAACTCATTAAACCAAGACAAAACAACGGGCATTGAGTGAGTACCTCTCCTTTAAACAAAATTGCCTTGACGACATTTGCAAAGGTGCTGGCCAAAAATGTGTTTGGCCACAATAGCCAAGCATCTATCTGCAGTCCCTGTGAAAGCTGTGTTTGGAGAGGCTTTCGGGGGAATTTCTCTGAAGAGAGTGGCCATTGTGCCTGAGTAGCTCTCAGTGAGCGAGGACAGGGTGCCTCGTCACCTCAGACGTTGCAGGGGCTCACAAAGTTCAATAGAAGAGGATAATGGGGAAGAGAATAAGGCTGAGATTGTCTTAAAAGAGAATCTGTATGCTTTTACTTAGGATAGACAAGACTGTAGTGGACACTGAACTCATTAAACCTAAGTCAGATTAAAGGTATCAGAGAAATGTAAAGGCAGTGCAATGTGAGGAGCTGACATCCTGGATTAAAACAAAACACACACTGAAGGGGACCACACATCTAAGGCATTTTCACCTGTATCAGCAGTGAGGGTAGAAAGACTAAGAGGTTAAAAAAATAAAAATGAATGAGAAGGAAGCAGCTGTTTTAAGGTAGGAAATCTTTGCGGAGCTTTTAGAAATGTTACAGAGCAGCAAAAACAAACAAACAAAAAATGGAGGTCAGGGATGCCAATAAACTCATATAGCCACAATCCAGGAGTGAAGGGATATCCAAAAGAGGAATCCTGACAGTCCAATCCTCTTTCTCCTCAAGGCATCACTGATTCTCCTCCTCCTCCTTTTCCTCCTCCTCCTCCTCCTCCTCCTCCTCCTCCTCCTCCTCCTCCTCCTCCTCTTCTTTTTCTTCTTCTTCTTCTTCTCTCTTCTTCTCTCTTCTTCTTCTTCTTCTCTCTTCTTCTTCTTCTTCTTCTTCTTCTTCTTCTTCTTCTCATTCTCATTCTCCTCCTTCTTTTCCTTCTTCTTCCCCACCTCCTTCTCCTCCTCCTCCTCCTCCTCCTCCTCCTCCTCCTCCTCCTCCTCCTCCTCCTCCTCCTCCTCTTTCTCCTACTCTTCCTCCTCATCATCCTCCTTCTAGTTCTTCTCCTTCTTATTTTCCTCCTCCTCCTCCTCCTCCTCCTCCTCCTCCTCCTCCTCCTTCTCTTCCTCCTCCTCCTCCTCCTTCTTCTAGTTCTTCTTCTTCTTCTTCTAGTTCTTCTAGTTCTTCTTTCTTTTTCTCTCTAATGTACAGTCTACTAATGATTTTATGGTCACACCCCAGAGATTCTGAATGGGACTCTGGTTCAACCTAACACATAATTTTAGACAAGAAAACCAAGACCCAAGAAAAAGGAAGTGACTTATTCAAGGACTCACCTCTCCAGCTACCATCAAGTTGACTTTCATATATATGTAGATTTTAGAGAGAGGTGAAGGGAAAAGGGAAGGGAGAAAGAGAGATAAATATCATCAGTCAGTTGCCTCCTACATGCCCCCTGCTGAAAATCAAGCCTGAAACTCAGGCATGTGCCCTGACCAGCAACTGAACTAGTGACCTCCTGGTGCATGGTTGACACTCAACCATTGAGCCACACTGACTGGGCTAGAGGTCTTTCCACTACTCTTCCCTGACACTCAGTTTGGGCTCTCTTGTTTTATAGTCCCATTAACACTAAGCAAAACAACAACAACAAAAACACACTATTTCTTTCAAAAATTACTTGGTTATAAATCATTATTGCCAATAATAATAGCCTGTTAGAAGCCAAAAGCGATGCAGACTTTTGGGTTAAATGGGTTTTGAAAGGGCTTGTTGGGGGGAAATTGTCAGGGGAGCCTGAACTCAGAGCTGTGTTTTCCTTGTTAGCCTTCCCGTCATCTCTAAGGTGAGCTCCCGGCCACTGGGGCCAGTAGGGCTCTGTCTATGCTGAAAGCAAAGGCATGAGAGGTACCGAGTGTTGCTTCTTTTGCTCTGGAGCCCACTCTTGTTTTATATGCCATTTTACTAGAACAGATGAGATCCTCTCCTCTTAAGCAGCTCAAGTTGAGAAGCAGAGAGGTTGGAAACACAGCTGCTAAGAGGCTGAGAAGGCAAGAAGATTTATGGCCATTCTTATCTGGTGGAAGACATAAAAACTAAATGGAGATAACCTTGGGAAAATGTTAGGTTTTTAGTTGGGATAACTTAAGGATGACCCTCAAAGACTAAAACCAATCTAAAAATAGACAAGTTTTTATAGAGTTTTAAAACTAACTCCAAAAATACTTTACCATTGCCTGTATTAAGGAGAGATGATCTTGTTGTAACTACCTCCAGAAAAAAATTTTAAAAATTACCTGACAGAATGATGCATAACTCAGGCCCTTTTATAATTATTAATTTGTAATTCCTAACATGGGTTTTGAAAGGGCTTGTTGGGGGAAAATTGTCAGTGGCTCTTGAGTCCATAGTTGGGTAAAAAAATGAAAAAGTAAATAACAAGTATATCAAAAGACAGCATGAGACAAAATTAAAAAAAAAAAGATATGTTCAGGTGACTCAGAGTCTTCAATTTTCTGATATGGACTCCAAGAACTAAAAATGTATTCAAGAAAGGGAAATAAGCCAGTCAGAATAAAGACAAGTATCACATGATCTCACGCATATGTGGAATCTAAGGAACAAAATAAACTGGTGAACATAATAGATCCAGAGACATAGAAGCATGAAGCAGACTGTTGAATCACAGAGGGAAGGCAGGGAAAAGGTGGGTAAGTGGGAAGAGATCAATCAAAAGACTTGGATGCATATATGCATGACCCATGGACAGAGTCAATAGTGTGGTAAAGGCCTGAACTGTGGGTTGGGAGCTGGCTAGAAGAAGTCAATGAGGGGAAAAGGATATATATTTAATACTTCCAACATTAATATTTTTAAAAGAGAGAGAAATCCAGGACACTTTCCAAAGCCTAGTAAAAATTACCATTTATTAAGTAAAGAGAAGGGGGGGGGGCATGGTAATATGAAGAATTTCTGAAAAGAAATGAGAACTATAAGAGAGAATTAAAGTTATATTAGCAGTAAAAAAACATTTGAGTGAAATTAAGATTGCAATTGATGAGATTAATTAATAGCTGTAAAGAGGATTGATACTCTAGAAGGTAGACCAATGAAAAATATCCACAGTGAAGTACAAAGAGGAAAAAATTATGGAATATAGAAAAAGGTCAAAAATCTTAAAATCATAAAAGACAATATAACAGCATCTTGCATGGATATCATTTGAGTCTCAGAAAAATTCAAGAGAGAGAATGATGCAGAAATTGGAAAAAATAATAGCTAAGAATTTTCCTAATTGATGTAAGATATCAAGCCAGAGATTCAAGAAGTATCATGCAACCCTAGCCAGTTTGGCTCCATGGATAGAGTGTGGGCCTGTGGAATAAAGGGTCTAGGGTTTGATTCCAGTCAATGGCATGTACCTTGCTTGCAGGCTCCTGCCAGGCGTGGCCCCTTTTGGGGCTTGTGCAGGAGGCAACCAACCAATGTGTTTCTCTCACATCAATATTTATCTCTGCTTTCCTCTCTCTTCCACTCTCTCTAAAAATAAATTGGAGAATATCCTCAGGTGAAGATTAAAATTTAAAAAAAAGAAGCATCATGTACTACCAGAAGTATAAAAACAAAAAATTATACTAAGTAAATCATAGTAAACCACAAAAAAAACAAAGAAAAAATAAGAAAGAAAACATTTGTCTTAAAAGACACAACTTTACACCAAAAGCTAGCTTCCTGAAATAAATGAAAGATACCAGAAAACAAACCAAAAGAGAGGAGAGAGAGAGAGAGGAAAATATTTCACTAAAGGTTGAATTAAAGCCAAAGAAAAATATTTTCAGATAATAAAATGGAAATAAATGTTCTTGCTAATCAAAGGGAAAAAAAGAAGAAAGGACAAATGGATATTCTTTTAGTCAGAAGGAATCCAATCCTGGGTAGAGCATGGAAATTTAGGACAGAATGATGTAACTGTGTAATGACAATGGCGAATATGTGGGTAAGTACAAGTGAATGTTAATTCCATAAAATAATAATATGATCCTGGCCAATGTGGCTCAGTGTTGCAGCAACTACCCATGAACCAACAGGTCACCAGTTCAATTCCTGGTCAGGATTTATGCCCAGGTTATGGGGCATGCAGTAGGCAGCCAATCAATGTTAGTATTTCTCTTTCATTGGTGTTTCTATCTTTCTCTTTTTCTCCCTTACTCTCTTTCTGTAATCAATAGAAACATATTTAAAATAATAATAAATATGAGATATTTAAAGTAGAAGTAAAATATATGAAACCAAAAACATAAAGACAGGAGGGCTTAAATGGAACTAAAATGTTTTAAGATATAGTCTTATAATTTACAAAACACTCAAAGAAATCACATTATGCCTATTGTAATCTCAAAGTTAACCAGGTTTTAAAAATGGTAGTAAAAGAATAGGAAACTAACAACATGATAGAAGTTGAAAATGGAATATTAAATATATGTGAATAACCAAAAGATAGAAAAGGGAGAAGAAAGACAAAAGAACTGAGATAGTTTTAAACAGATAGTAAGAAGATAGATTTAAACTTAATATATGAACACTTACATTACAAAATAACATTCTAATTGGAAACACAAAAATAGCAACACTTAAAATATGACTATGTGTTAATTTGGAAACAGACATGTTGAATACAGTTGAAGTTAAAAGGTAGAGAAAGATGTATAATGTTAATACTAACCTAAAAGAGAGCCTTTGCCCCTCTACTAAATGAGATAAAGCAGACACTACGATGAAAGTGTTATTAGAGATAAACAGGCAATTGAAGAGGCAATGACTACTTTGAGGATTGGTTGCCTCTGGGAAGGGGCATAGAGTAATCTTGTTCAGTGGGAAAGGTCCCATTTCTTGATCTGAGTGATTATGTGACCTGATCAGTTTTGTGAAAATCCTGAAAGTGTGCATTTAAGTACATACTTTTCTGTATGTCTCTTAGACTTTAATAGAATGTCACTTATAAAGAGGACCTCCTCCTCAAAAATGACTTGAAGACACAAGAAAGCTCCAAAGGAGACGTGGGCCACTGGGAACCCAGGACTGGAGAAGAGGCGTTGATGGGATTCTAGTGGCTGGAGCAGGGACCCTCATATGGAATATCAAGGATCTGAGAAAAGGCTCCTACAGAGAAATGAAAAATAAAAAAAATGTGTCCTGGGGAATCTACCAGAGATCATAATTCTACCAAATGATCATAACTCTATCAAGAGATCATAACTATACCAACTGTTCATAACTCTATCAAGCCTAAAGAGCGATATGATTTTCCTAATACTATTTTCTCCCTAAACCCAAATGTCCAAGGATTAGAAAAGAAGGTAAAGTATGGGGAAGACAGAATGAAAAGGCTATTTAATAAAACATGTCCCTCTTCACTGCTGAAGATTTCCAGCTGTGAGAGAGAAAGTTTTAAATTGGATAACAAGCATTAATGTTAGTATTATATACTACACAGAATTTCTGAAACTACTGAAATGAGAATGTTTTAAAGACTGAAATGATTTTATCCAGACACAGGAAAGAATGATTGGCAGGAGTAGTTTTGAAGAGTTGGCAAGAAAAAGGGATATAATTGGCTCTTGCATTGCATCATCTTTACTTCAGTTCCTTCTGTAAATTTTTTTATGTTTGAAAAGATGAGCTTGCATATGAAGATATCAGGAAAATGTGAATTCATTCATGAACATCATTTTATATACACTTCAGATTGGCAACATTTTAAGGACTGGTAAAATCTTTTTTTTTCCTTTTCTTTTTTGTAAGGATGAGGGGCTAGGAAAACTCTCCTACACTGTCGATGGAATGTCAATTGGTGAAATATTTCTGGAAGGCAATTTGCATTTTTATCTATGATAATAAAAAAATAATATGCTAATTAGACCAGACATCTTCCAGACAAAGCCAGGGCTGGAAGGAAGCCAGTCTGGGTCCTGGGTGCCTGATGGCAGCCTGAGGAGGGAACCCAGGTCCTGGATGCCAGAGGGAAGCTAGTGCCAGCAGCCAGGGGAAGAAAGGCTTACTCTTGCATGAATTTTCATGCTTTGGGCCTCTAGTATATTATAAATGCAAGCCATTTGACTCCATAATTTCAGTACCAAAAGATTTATCTTAAAAACTCTCCCTGGAATCAATCCAGCTTTTACCAGTAGTTAAATAAATTCAAGTACATATACTTAGGGAATATTATGTAGTCATTAAACAGAATAAGGAATGCATAAATAGAAATGGAGATGGATATGAAGATAGAGATATAGAGCTAGGGACTGAAACAGATATGCAAAAGTCTTCAAAAGAAGTTTTGTTCACTTAAAAACAAGACAACAATGTGAGTTTAGAATAATGCAAGAAAGTATGCTCCATGAAATAAGATACTCTAAAAACTGTTTAGAACATGGTAGGTAGCCTATAAAGAGTTGCTGAATGAATAATATGTCCTATTTATGTAAAGAAAATGGATAAAATGAGGTAATTAAATGTTTCACTTTATACAGTTCTATAGTGTGTGATGTTTTTAAATGAAAAGTTTAATCAGGTGGTACTCAGAGTAAAGCAAAATATATTTTTTCAAGTTAAAAGTACATGCTTTATGTATACTAGTTCTGACACTCTCTAGCTTACTGACCTTGGGAAGATCTACTAATCCACCAATCTAACATCTCTGGACATCTGTAAAACCAAGACAATAAAATACAATCAATGAGATGTTGTGAGAATAACATGTAAATAACACTTAGCCAACTGCCGGATGCATTGTACATAGCCATTAAATGTTTGTGGGATATTACTTGTCACTCTCCTTACCTCCAATATAACCCAAAGTCTTATGCTGACCTTTTAAAATTTAAATTTATCAAAAGCAGAACCCAGATCTGACAACCAGTTCTGCCAGCCCATTAAAATACCCTCCTATTCATTGCCCTGTTTCTCATTGGTTAAGCACATTGAAGGGTTGCAGGTTCAATTCCAAGTCAAGGGCACATACCTGGGTTGCAGGATTGATTCCTGCCAATGTTGGGGCTGGTGCGGGAGGCACCCTGTCTATGTTGTCTCTCTCACATTGATGTTGCTCTCTCTCTCTCTCTTCCACTCCCTCCCCCTCTTCCACTCTGTCTAAAAATAATCAATGAAAAGAATATCCTCAGGTGATGATTAACAAAAATAAAATAATGATAAATAACTTTTTAAAAATACCCCCTATTCATAAGCACTCTTTATTTGAAGCTTACTTTATAGAGAAAAACAAAATACAGAAAAGATTTAGATGCTCACTGCTTACCTCAAACCATACAACAAAATATTTTACAGGGGAATCAAAGGTTAAATGCAAATATGTTAATGATAAAAACATATTAAAATATAGTCAATATTAATGTATATTCTAGGTGTAAATATTTTAATGTTTTCTCTTCCTCCCTTTTCCTCCTTTTCCCCCCACTATCACAAACTATACAGTCAAGTTTTCCATATTTGGGGAAATTGCAGGGCTCAGCACCTTTGGAGTGCAATGGATAAGCCTCACCCTGGGAAAACCATCTTCATAATGGTATCTCCACTGCCAGATCAGTACCCCCCCCTTTTTTTTTAATCCTCAGCTAAGGATATGTTTAGAAAAAGGAAAAGAGAGAGAGAGAGACAGAGAAATATTGATATGGGAGAGAAACATTGATTGGTTACCTCTCACACACACATCCATCAAGGATCAAACTCACAACCCAGAATTGTAATTGACCATGAATTGAACTCACAACTTTTCAATGTGGGGACGATACACTGAAACCTGGCCAGGGCTCCGTGTGAATTTTTTTTTTAATTAACCACAATCAGATCAATAGCAAGGCAAATGATAGCATTCATTATACAAGAATAAAAAAATACGTTCATTGTAATGGCATAAACAAAATTTACAACAAATATCAGGTATAAAATTTTTTCTACAAAGATGGCAAACACAAATGAATATAGTAATTTTTTAAAAAAATATATTTTATTGATTTTTTACAGAGAGGAAGGGAGAGGGATAGGAAGTCAGAAACATCGATGAGAGAGAAACATCAATCAGCTGCCTCTCGCACACTCCCTACTGGATTGTGCCAAGGTACATGCTCTTGACCGGAATTGAACCTGGGACCTTCCAGTCCGCAGGCTGACACTCTATCGACTGAGCCAAACCGGTTTCGGCGAATATAGTCATTTTTTAATAGTCCTGTATATCTATTACAAAACATAAAAAACCTCCTGAAAATATTTGAACAAAAGACAATATAATTTACCTCTCCCCCAAAAAATCAGTCTAACAGTTTTTAAAAGTATAAATTAATTTTAATATTTAAAAATTTACATACCATATTTTCCCAATAAAATGAAAATTACCAATTTACCATCATTAATTCTTGGTGTTTTGTTGCATTCCTTTGAATGATAACTTGGTAATAGTAATGTGTGTCAAAATTATTACAAACAACAATAATGTATGTTTGTATCATTTCACCTTTAGTAATTTATTCTAAATAAATCATCCTAAGGTCATCAAAACATTTACAAACAACAACAAAAAATATCTTATGAGGTATTTGTAATAGTGAAAGCCAGAGATATGGCATAAATTTCAACCAGTAGTGAAGTGGTAAAATAAAAACTACAGAGCTATTATTAAGGATATGGATTTAGCAACTATGATATAACTTTAAGAAAATAAAAAGGATGAAATATTGAATTGACAGCTGCATATATCTATTATGTATGGATCAAAATATTTATAATGTTTCCCAATGAGTTAGGACAAGGACTGAGTGATGGAAGGCTGTATCCCAGAATGAGAAAGTATAAAGTTTGGGGACAGAATTATGGACCATGCCTCCTGGTTCTGATTCTGATGAGATAATTACCTAATATTTATGAATGTTTATTTTATTATTTTTTAAACTTGAAAAATACATTAGCATATATTTGTAGTTTTTTGGAGCATGTTAGACCTAGAATATGTTCAAGAACCTAGTCTAATTTATGGCACATGGAAAAATAATATTAGGACTTTTATTTTCTTTATTGATTTTTATATTTTCCACATTTCCTACCAGTGAGTTTGTAATTTCTTTTTGGAATTAGAAAACTTTTTGAATGCTATTTATCCTATTCTTATCTGCTTCCTATTGTGCCTAACCTAAAAATAAAACTTCTATACCCTGACTCCACTAGTCTTCATTAACAACCAGTAAAGGAGTGAAAACTACAAAAGCCAATTTATATTATTGCTTGTATGTTGACTAAATCTATTAACTCTCTGGAAACATATATTTCAAGAGACTTTGCGTATAAGTTTCTGCCCTGCAAGCCTGGAAGAAAAAAATTATTATTCTATTTTATCTCTCAGAATATATATAGTACAAAGCCAGCACCTAGATATTCATAAATATCTATGAAATTAAATGAGTCTGCAGATATGAAATGCCAGGTATTTATAGTGAATAATGGGAGATATTTCAAGGACAAAGATCTTTCTGGTATGCTATATATTAAACAGAGCAGGAAGCCACTTACTCAACTGTATCAGTCAGGATCTAATTAAGACCAAAATCTCACAGTGATTTAATCAAGGAAAACTAAATATAAACATTAATAACTTGAAAATTAATAACTTGAAAAGGTGAATAATACAACAAAGGATTTTTCAAGTAATAAAAAACTCTTTAAAATATATAAATAGCATATATAAGTAGAATACCTAAGGCAAGGACATGTAACAAACACCATAGGGTTTGATGGTAAGGTTCACTAAGTTGCCACATTCCCAGAACTTGAAATGCCAGGGGAAGTCCTCCACAAGGAAAGTCTGAGCCTCAGAACTTGCTACTAAGGTGTTGAAAGGATTTGAGGCAGAGGGACTGCTTGCTAATGGGCATTGATGGTAACTGTGTTTCCCAGGAGCCATATCCTAGAAAAACTACTGCATTACAGAAGCCTAATATTGTTGAATCTTCCAACAGTTCAAGACGCTGAGATAGAAAAACGGTGCCTACTTCAGGATCCTGACAGAGAAGTACACCAGAGCCCCTCTCCACCCCAGTGTTCCTCTAGTGCCCTCTACTGCTGTGCCCTCTCAAGGCAGCTAGCAAGAAAAAATATTTGCAGGGCCCATCTCCATTATCACAGAGTAAATAATGGAGGTGATTTGAGAATTGATGGATGATAAATTGGTAACTGGCACAGTTCACAATTTGGCTACTCAGGTCCCATATTCATTTATTTGTATGTTTTTACAATAATAAAACAATTCTATATTTTTATTTAAAAAAAAAAAACAAACTAGAGGCCTGTTGCACAAAATTTGTGCATGGGAGTTGGGGGGGGGGGGGCGTGTCCCTCAGCCCAGCCTGCACCTTCTCCAATCTGGGATCCCTCTCACAATCCAGGTCTGCTGGCTCCCAACTACTTGCTTGCCTGCTGGATTGCCCTCAACTGCTTCTGCCTGCCAGCCTTATCACCCCCTAACCACTCTTCTGTCAGCCTGATCAATATCTAACTGCTCCCTTGCCAGCCCATTGCCCCGTCAATCCCCACTGGCACGGAGGCACAGGCTCAGGTTCCCTGTGAAGTCCCACTGGGAGGGGGACATAGCCTGAGGTCCCCTTTTAAACTTGTTTAAAAATTAAAAATGAGGAAGTAGGAAAAGAAAAAAAATAATAGAACACAGAAATATAACAAAGCAGAATTATATATATATATATATATATATATATATATATATATATATATATATAATTATATATAGAGAGAAAGATATATAATTTTGCTCCTCATCTCTGTAACTGATAACAAGGATATAAGTGATAAAATTGCTCCATTCTTCTCTAACCAGTTTGGCTCAGTGGATAGAGCATTGGCCTGCAGACTCAAGGCCCACGTTTGATTCCGATTAAGGGTATGTACCTTGGTTGCGGAAACATCCCCAGTAGGGAGTGGGCAGGAGGCAGCTGATCGGTTTCTCTCTCATCGATGTTTCTCTCTATCCCTCTCCCATTCTCTCTGAAAAATCAATAAGATATATATATATATTTTTTTAAAAAGTTGTTTCATTCTTCTTCTCTCCATTTCACATTTACCCTACCCTCAGCCTGAACTCCAGCAAGTCAAGGTTCTTTCCTGGGTGGGGTCATGCAAATCTTTCATGAAAGATAAGGGCTCTTTACCATGCTGTTTTTTTTTCCCTGCTGTTGTTTCTCATTAACCTTTATCATTAGAAATGGAAGTACTACAAACCACATCTCTGGGTTTCTAGTCCTGCTTATTTCCAGCATGTAGCAGCAACCATTTGATAATTAATTCCAGCAAATAGAATAACCCCCTTTTTTGTGTGTTTATTCAGTGGCATAAAGAACCCAAATTATCCAGGTATCAGTCTCATCTACCAATTCTATGGAACAAATCCTGTGTCCCATATTTGAAATATTTCCACTGTAGAGACTAAGATTACCAAATCAGCAGAATACAAGGTTGTTAGGTCTGAAAGCAAATATTCTGCAAGAGGATTATTGGGCATAATAGTGGGAAAATTCACTGATGTGTTTTTCTCTTGATTCCTAGGTTGATGCCTTCTCACTATGGCAGAGAGAACATCATATAATGGTCTCTTCTTCCAAGTTCATTTTTATTTTGTACTAGTGGCCTGGTGCATGAAATTCGTGCACATTAAAAAGGTATTAATTAGAGGAAATAATTTAATATTTCTATTTGCTCTTTCTCTATAATAGAAGTATCAGAGACTAAAGAAAATTAGTAAAATGTATATGAAATCCTTCCTCCTGTCAGAGTCTGGGGCTCACCATGGGACCCAGAGTCAAGTCCCCACTCACTCACATGTACCTCAAAATCATGTGAGACCAAGACCCAGCTCCCCTCCGACCCCGCATTGGGGAAAATCCAGACCCGGCCAGTCCCACCCTTGTCAAGCTCCGCAGGGCAGGGGACATCCTCAGGTCCCCTGGCCCAGGACCAGGATGGGGGCATGGACTGAGGTCCCCCATCAAGTCGCACCATGTGTGAGACACAACCTGAAATCCCCTGTCAAGCCCTGCTAGGTAGGGGGCATGGCCTGAGGTCCCCCGCCAAGCCCCAACTGGCAGAGGAGCACAGCCTCAGGTCCCCTGTCAATCCCCACTGGCACGGAGGCACAGGCTCAGGTTCCCTGTGAAGTTCCACTGGGAAGGGGACATAGCCTGAGGTCCCATATCAAGCCCAGCCAGGCAGGAGGGGCAGAGCATCAGGTCCCCTGGCCTGGTGCTGAGGCGGAGGGTATGGTCTGAGGTCCCCCAGCCTGGTGCCAGCATAGGGGTGCATCTTGAGGTACCTGTCAAGTCCTGCCAGGTGGAGAGAACAATCTGAGGTTCCCTAACCCAGCATCAGGATGGGAAGCGCACCTTGAGGTCCCCTGTCAAGCCCTGCTGGGTTGGGAGTGTGGTCTGCAGTCCCCTGTCAAGCTGTACCAGGTGGAAGGCACGGCCTGAGGTCCTCCAGCCTGGAGTTGGGACAGGGGGAGCAGCCTGAGATACCCTAGCCCAGCACCAAGGTGAGAAGCACACCTTGAGGTTCCCTGTCAAGCCCT
Source organism: Antrozous pallidus (assembly GCA_027563665.1). Lineage (NCBI taxonomy): Eukaryota > Metazoa > Chordata > Mammalia > Chiroptera > Vespertilionidae > Antrozous > Antrozous pallidus. The sequence goes on from CM050508.1 coordinate 78,334,993, forward strand.
GCAGGGTGGGGGGGGGCGTGGCCTTTGGTCCCCTGTCAAGCTCTGCCAGGCAGGGAGAGCAGCCAGAGGTCCCCTGGCCTAGCACCTGGACGGGAAGTACACCTTGAGGTCCCCCATCAAGCCCCACTGGATGGAGGGTATGGCCTGAGGCCCCCTGGCCTGGTGCCGGGGCAGGAGTTGAGGCCTGAGGTCCCCTGTCAAGCCCCTCTGGATTGGGGGAGGATGTAGCCTCAGGTTCCTGCTGATTGCTCCTTCAGCCTCCCATGTGCCACACTCGGCCCCACCCCCCACTCCTGATTGGCTGGTAGCATAGCAAAGGTATGATCAAATTTGCATATTACTCTTTTATTAGATAGGATATTAGAATCTTATCTTCTGGGTATTGTCTTCTAACTGGTACTAGATCTGAGTCTTTAGTAATCCATTCCATATATTTATTAACCCTGTATCCTCTGGTTGATGAAATATTTGGAAAGACTCATTATTCCATGAGCATAAGCTATTGCTGTACTTCCTTTGCTGTGAAATCTGTTCTTTGGTCAGCAGCACTGCTATAGAAAATGGCATAACAATGGAAAAGGTGTTCTCTGGCTCTATGGATAGTGGTGCTCTCTAAAGACTTATAGGCAGGAGAGGCAAATTCATAGCCAGATTATGTGTCTACTGTAGTGAGACCAAACCTCTGTTCCCTCCATGATGATCTCTCAGTGTAATCAAACTGCCAACAGATGGCTGGCTACTCCTATTGAGAAACGATGCCATATTGGAGACTAAGTGTTGGTCTCTGTAGCTGATAACTTTACATACTCAGCACTATATTAGCCAAGTCATCACTGGTAAGAGAAATTCCATGCTGTTAAGGCATGTAAATTGCAAATCTTTTGCTCACCCTTGTATAATAAAATGAAAATATACTGTAATAAATTGAATTCGGGGAGGTCTTAAAGGTAGCTTTTTCCTACCACCATCATGATTTTGTTCATGAACCCATTGATCAAGCACTGGAGAAGATGGCAGAAAAGTTATCCACAGGATGTATCATTCTATCCACCTGACTATTAAGTTTTTCCTTCTCACTGGATGAACTTTGATCAGACATTCTTATTGCCAATTATCAAATTGTGTGTCTTTCAAGTTCTTGACCATCCAGCCAAAACATGAGAAATTATTCATAAATTAATGAAAACCCTTACCTCTAGCTATCCTTTGTTACAACATAGTGGACAACCATATGCATTACCTGAAATTTTTCCACTGGGAGAAATTTCCTTCAATTGTGCCATTCAGCGAGCACTCCTCAGAAGAGTTATAATACTGTAACTGCCCGCTTTTGAGTGACACCAGCATATGGCAAGCATTCATGCCTTTAAGACCTCCCTGAGTTCAATCTCTTATAGACCACGTTCATTTTATTATACAAGATTGGGCAAAAAATTTATTGTTGTTCTTATGTAAAAACACATGCAGATCATGATTACTGAAGTAGCTTTATTAACCCAAAAGAATGTCACAATGGAACAGTGCACTAAGGTACATTCTCATGAGTGCTCCAATGGCTGGCCTTCATGATTTACACATTCTTGCAGCCTTGAAAATGAGTAAACAAACCTGGATTTCAGTGACTTGCTTGGGTAGCCCCACTGCCTACTAAGGTGGTTGAATTCACACCTATTTTGCCCATCTTTGTGTATTTCTGTTGAGCATCTCCAAATCAATCTATGGACAAGTGTGTCCCACAACTTACAGCTTATGATGGAAAGCTCAAGCTGGATAGTAACCTGATGTTAGGAATGCAATCTTGTTTAAGGCCCAATGCTAACTAAGTAGCTCTTTCTCAAAAAAGCATAGTTTTTTTTTCCCAAAAAAATCCTAGAGCTCTGATTGTCCTGTTAGTGTTGCCCAGAGTTACATACAGCATCTCCATTTATCAGAATTACTTCAAGTGTTTTTATGTCTGTTAGAGCCTAGGATTTAAATGGTAATATGGTCTTTACTATAGCCTGATGTTGCTGCAGAGAAACTGGTTTGAGACTGTGACTTGAACTTAAAGTTAAAGGACTTGACCTTGTTATTTTATTTCATACATACTTAAGAACATGCACAAAGATCCATCTTTCACCACAGTCTTATAGATATCATTTTTCAATAATGGTCATAACTGGCACATCAACCAAAAACAGACAAACAAAACAAAGCATTTGAGTGTATTTAATTTTTCCCGATAGGTAAAATCTTCATTATCAAACTTCAAAGTGAATCCTTGATTTAATATAAATTTTATAATTTTGAGAAGGCATAAAGCAACTTAGAGTGATCAGGATGTCCCTGGAACTTTTATGTAGATTAAATATGGTTTTATAGTACTTATACTTCAAAAGCATTGACATCTGGAAGTTATTGTATGTATCCAGAACTTTTAAAAAGTAATTTTTCTCACGCAAAGAAAACAAAAAAAAAATCATATATTATATCTTATATAATAAAGATCTAATATTCAAATGGTCATCACTCCCTCATGCCCCTGTGCTCTTGTGCCAGGGCCAGGGGACCTGAGGCTGGGCTCAGGGGACCTGAGGCTATGCTCCCTGCTCTGGTGCTGGGGCCAGGAGACCGGAGGCTGCTTCCCCCATCCAGCAGGACTTGACAGGGGTGGGGCCAGCTAGGTCTGAGTGTTGCACGATTTTGAGGTATGCACGGGTGACCAGGGACTTGATTCTGGGTCTCACAGCATGTCTCAGACTCTGACAGGAGGGAGATTTTCATATATATTTTACTAATTTTCTTTCATCAGTAACATTTCTATTATAGAGAAAGGACAAACAGCAATATTAAAATATTTCCTCTAATTAATTACCTTTTAATGTGCACACATTTCATGCACCAGGCCACTCATTTGTTATAATACCCCAGATGTCCTGCCTCATGTTCTTGGTAAGTATTTTTCACTCAGTGAATGTGCAGATATTGCTGTCCACTCTTGGCCATTAATAAGGCAGTGTGACTGGCTTTACTCTGAACCAACATAGTCAACAAGAAGAATATTTCTTTCCCTTTCTTTGTTCTTTAAATGATAACAAAAACACTTACATTTGACAGAGAGAAATCAGGATACAAGATGAAGGTGAAGTGTTGTTGCCAGTTGAGAACAGGTATATCCATTTTCACTCATCTTCTCACTGAAGTGAAAACCAACAGAAAGAAAATGATTACAGGTCTATCTGGGCCACTGAGGAAATGGAACCATTAATAACAAGGCAATGTAGCAGGAGGCTCAACTCTAAATCTGACTCCTGGGAAGCACCAGAGGAAGAGGAAAAATATTGGAATTAAGAAAAGTGTCTTCTCTTCATCTGCTTCTATGGTATTGGAAAAAAACACAACACTCACTGTAGTTTTACTTTACAACAAAACTCTTAAATGGTATCCCCTCTAAAATAACATGTGCCTATGCTGACAGAAGCATTCATTACATGTTTTTATTTACCCGAGTAACACTTCCTCTTTAGGGTGTAGATTTAAAAAAAAAATGTTTGAACTCTCCCACTTTACTGTATCTAAAGCAAAAGGTTGCAAGTAATCTATGTTATTGCTAACTCTGAGCCAAAAGGACTTCAAAAGTAAAAACTATCCAAGTGGCATCTCTTTACTCAATAGCTTCAAGTAGGAAGAAGTATATAACTCATAATCACACTGGGAAGGGATAGCTTAATAATGAGGGAAGTATATCAATCATGAAAATTGATTATCTTTAATGATTATTATTTATCAAGTAATCATAAAACCTCACTACTTAATAAAAACTTTTGCATTTAAATTTATATTTCTCCAAAAAGGAAAAATATAAGTAAAAAATTTTATCCTAGCATTGTTAAAATGTTGCAAATAAGCTGAGTTGAATACAACCACTGTTTAGAAAAATAATTGTGTTAGACAACCAAACACAGAGAAATTAATATAACCAAAGGTCAAGTGGAGTTTTATTTGTTTATTCACATAGAAATAATCTAATTTAAAAGCAGAATTTCCTATCTGAGAAAAAGAGACAGAGCAGAAAGCATAAGGCATACATTCATTTCATTTGTAAAAAATTTGGAGGGAAATATTTTGTTAGGATTGGATTTACCTTAATTTGATTTTGTCCAGATAATAAACATTTTAAAGAATGAATCACCTTTATAACTCTGAGTTAAAATCACATACAAAAATATATAACTTTGATAATTTTTATTCATCTCTACAATGGGCCTTCCTGTTTCTAAATGTTATACCTAGTGCTCAATCCCAGTCACATACTTTTTGTCTGGGAAGGCATATGTTCCCATTCCAGAAGGCTGACAATTTTCAAAATATTCTTATTGGTATAACTATTAAACTGCCTTTCATTCTCTTTTCTTCTTAATGTCTCCATCTTTTTTCTCCTTTTTTATTAATCACCTAAAAGTGATTATTCCATGGGTAACACCATAAGAAATGACAGAGGAGAATACTCCACAACTGTTTCTCTCCAATAATGCAATAATTAAGCTGGAAAAAAAACTGTCAAATTTGGGGGGATCTAGAACCTAATTTTAAAAATTTAAAGAATTAAGGGAATGCTTAATGTAAAAACAATCTACTGAAATTATTTAAGGAAGTATTATGGCATTTAATCTTACCTGTCTACCATTCCTCACTCTCTAGCTTGATAGTGAAAATGAAGTGGCAACCTACATTGCTCATACAGCTTGTTGATGCCAGAAAGAACAAGATAAACTTTGTTCTCAAAGAATTGTGGTTGCATATTTTTTTGTCTGGTTGCACTCCCAGGAATCAGCTCAGGAATTTGTGTATATTTTATACACCACAGAGCATGTTCAGGGCTAAAAGGTACATCTGGGAAGTGTTTATTAAAAGCATTGAAAGCCATTTACACTAGTCACAAATCCTTTGAGCAAGGGATAAAGGTCAGAACAAGTAGTAAACAGACCAAAAAGTATGGGAAGGAAAAGGCTGGGGAAGGGGATATAGATGAAATAAAATACTTTAAAATGTTTTGCATATTCTGTAAAAATCTAGAAAGCCATACACAATGTCCAGGTATAAACACATGTTAAAAAACAACAACTGAGAATAAAAATCACCACAAGAATTGAAACTAAGGTGCCATAAACAGTGTGGATAAGCCCTGAAGGAGAGCCACACACAGCCAATCTGAAAAGACCAGGAAATGTAACTGTTGTTTTGGTCACAAACATTTAAGGAGTTGCTAAATAATAACTAGCAAACTATTAAGCTCATAAAGAAGAAAATTGGGTGACTACACATGACAAAGAATTCAGTCTTCACGAATATAATTTAGAAACGTCACTATATAAACACACTACAACCTACAACAACAATTAGAATGAAAAAGCTGTAGAGAGAGAAAAAATCTGGGTTGAGTTCTAAAGTTACCAAATTAAAATATTGAAAATGATCGGTTTTTATTAAAAATATTAAGAGATGCAATGAGACAAGTAAATATGGTTTGTATACACACACACACACACACACACACACACACACACACACACATCAACAGAAACTATGCTGACATTGGACATTCTAAACAAAGACTTTTAAAAAATGTCTTAAGTATGCCCAATAAATAAACATATTGCACAAAATCTAAAGGAAACACGAAGAACAATGTCTGACCAAATGTAAAATATCAATAAAGAGATAGAAATTATAAAAATGAATCAAATAGAAATTACAGAGTTAGAGCATATAATAACTAATGTGAATAAATTGCTAGAGCACTGCAATAGCATATTAGACCATTCAAAGTAAAGAATCAATGAACTGACAAACAGGTCAATTTCAACTATCCAGTTGGAGGAGCAGAAGAAGATTAAATAATGACTAATGATCAGAGCCTAAGAAAAATTCTGGGATGCTCTCAGATGTACCAGAAAGAAATAAAAAGGGACAGAAAATATATTTGAAGAAATAATGGCCAAACTCCCCATGTTTGAAAAATACATGAACCTGAAAATATAAGAAGCTCAATGAACTCAAAGTAAAATAAACATAAAGAGATGCACACCTAAACACATAATAATCAAACTGCCAAAAGCCAAAGATAGAAAATCTTGAAAGAAGCAAAAAAGAAGTAATAAGGTTAAAGGTTATGTTTCCATCTGAAACATTAAAGCTAGAAAGCATTTTGATGACATATTTAAAGTGCTGAAAGGATAAATATGAATATAAAAAATTCAATATTTACAAAACAACTCATCTCAAAATGAAAGTCTTCACGGTGGTGGAACAGGGATCCTCAGGTTTGCATCTTTTCCTCCCCGCAACCCCCCTCCAAACACAGGATTAAAAAACAGGCAGACACTGTCAGAACTAACTTTGTCAGACTCTGGGAAATTGTCAAAAGTTTACAGCAACTTAGATAACATTGAATCAAGAAAAAAAAATAAGAGACCGTTTGAAAATTTCTGTCAAATATTATCTGAACATAAGTTAAAGGAACAAAAAATTCACTCAACACACACAAGGATTAGACAGTCCTTGCAAAAATTGTTTGAAAAACATGCTAAATAAATGGACTTCAGAACTAAAATTAAAAAAACAGCACATCCTGGAGAAGTGGTAAACTGAATTTCCAAAATAACTAAGTTACAACATATAAAGACCTAATTTTCAATAACAACCAGAAAATCATAAGGCATATAAAAAAACTTGGAAAGTATGGTCCATTCAAAGGAACTAAATAAATGTATAGAAATACTTCCTTAGTAAGCCTAGATGTTAAACTTAGTAGAAAAGATTTTAAAACAACAGTCTTAAGTATAGACAAAGAAGTGAAATAAAACATGAGCAAAACTAAAATGAAAAGTAGTTAAATCATGTATGAAAAAAAAGGAAATATCAGTAAAGGAAAAGCCTTTTAAAATGGAGCAGAACTTTTGGAGCTGAAAAGCACGATAACTGAAAGGAAATTTTCCTAGAGGGGATCAACAATAGATTTAAGCAGGCAGCAGAAAGAATAACTGTATTTGAATACAGGACAATTGAAATTACCAATGTGAGGAAAATAAAAGGAAAGGATTGCAGAATAAATGATGAGCCTAAGGGAATTTTGAGATTATCAAAATAACTAACATAGCCATTATGGTAATGCTAAAAAAAAATAAGAGAGAGAGAAAGGGGCAGAAAACATTTTAACATATTCTAAAATCAATGAAAGGCATGAATTTATACAAACCCTAGTAGCTCAATAAAGCTAAAGTAGGATAAACTCAAAAAGGTCCATACCTATTCACATTATAATCAAACTGTTGAAAAACAAAAATGAAGAAAGAATCTTGAAAGTTTAGAGAAGCAACTAATCATGCCTGAGATTTCTCATTAGAAAACCACAATGGCCAGAAAGTTAAAAGTGTTGAAAGAGAAAAACAAAAAACAAAAAACAAAACAACAACAACAAAAAAAACACCTGTTTGCCAAAATGTCTATATCCAGTTAAACTATTCTTTAAAAATAAGAGAGAAAGTAAGACATTACCATCAAGCAAAAGTTGAAGGAGTTGGCTACCTTTGCACCTACCCTACAAGAAATGCTAAAAGCAGTTATTCAGATTATAATAAAGAGGCACTAGACAATAACTTGAAGCTCTATGAAGGAATCCAGATCTCTAATAAAAGCAAATACATAAGTAAATATCAAAAATAAATTGTTGGGAGGCAGACCATGACATCTTGAAGGGGAAGGGCCTGAAAATATACAGCTACTGTACTAGTACCAGCTGGACTGCTGAGACTCCCGGAGCACTGGCACCCAGTTGGCACGGAGGCGCGCAGAGCCCAGGGAGCTCTAAACTCCAGCACAGAAAGGAGAGTGAGAACTACATAACCAGATACACAGAGAAGAGAGACCATGGGAAGACAAAGAAACAGCCCACATATGAAAGAAAAGCAAGGCTCACCAGAAAAGGAGGTAAACGAAATGGAAGTTAACAACCTGCCAGAGAAAGAATTCAGAGAAATGGTCATAAGGTGGCTGAAAAGAATGGAAGACAAATTTGATAATATGAGTAAGAACCAAGAGGAAATGAGGAAGACCCATGAAGAAATGATGAAGAGCCATGAAGAAATGAAGAGGAGCCAAGAAGAAATGAAAAGTGACATTGCTGAAGTAAAGAACTCAATAGAAAGTATTAAGAGTAGACTAGCAGAAGCAGAGGATCGCATCAGTGAGCTAGAAGACCAGGTAGGAAAAAATAACCAAGTAGAGCAGCTTCTAGAAAAAAAAATTAAAAAGCAGGAGGAGAGCCTAAGGGAACTTTGGGACAACATGAAACAAAACAACAGCCGTATAATTGGGCTTCCAGAAGGACAGGAAACTGAGCAAGGAATAGAAAACCTGTTGGAAGAAATAATGACAGAAAACTTCCCTGATATAGGAAAGGGAAAACCCACACAAATCCAAGAAGCTCACAGAGACCCAAGCAAAATAAACCCCAAAAGACCTACGCCAAGACACATTATAATTAAATTGGCAAACACCAATGACAAAGTAAGAATCTTAAAAGCTGCCAGAGAGAGACAGAAAGTCACCTACAAAGGAACCCCCATCAGACTAACAAGTGATCTCTCAACAGAAACCTATCAGGTCAGAAGGCAGTGGAATGAAATTTACAAAGTCATGCAAGGGAAGGGTCTGAATCCTAGAATACTATACCCAGCAAGGCTCTCAATCAAAATTGAAGGTCAAATCAGGAGCTTCACAGATAAAAAAGGACTAAGGGAATTCATCACCACCAAACCAGCAATGCAAGAAATGCTAAAGGATCTGCTGTAAAAAGAAATAGGAAGCGAAGAAGGAACACAGGGGTAAAGAACAAAAATGGCAACATATAAGCACCTATCAATAATAACTTTAAATGTAAACGGTTTAAATGCTCCAATCAAAAGACATAGGGTAATAGACTGGATAAGAAAACACAACCCATGTATCTGCTGTCTACAAGAAACCCACCTCCGAAAAAAAGACGCACACAGACTGAGGATGAAAGGTTGGAAAAAAGTTATTCAGGCGAATGGAAATGAAAAAAAAGCTGGGGTAGCCATACTTATATCTGACAAATTAGATCTCAAAGTGAAAGACATAACAAGAGATAAAGAAGGCCACTTCATAATACTAAAGGGAGCAAGTCAACAAGAAGAAATAACTCTTGTAAACTTATACGCACCCAATACAGGAGCACCGAAAAATATACAAAAACTCCTAGAGGACATCAAGGGAGAGATAGACAGCAATACAATCATAGTAGGAGACTTTAATACCCCACTATCACCACTGGACAGAACCTCTAAACAAAAAATCAGTAAAGAAACATCAATCCTCAATGACTCATTAGATCAGATGGAATTAATTGACATCTTGAGATCATTTCACCACAAAGCCACAGAATATACATTCTTTTCAAGTGCCCATGGGTCATTCTCAAAGATAGACCATGTGTTGGGTCATAGGCAAAGTCTCTCCAAATTCAAGAAGATAGAAATCATATCAAGCATATTCTCAGATCACAGTGGCATAAAGCTGGAAATCAACTACAATAGAAACAATCCAAAGAAATCAAACACATGGAGACTGAACAGCATGCTATTAAACTATGACTGGGTTACTAAAGAGATCAAGGAAGAGATAGAAAACATCATGGAAACAAATGACAATGGTAGCACAACAATCCAAAATCTATGGGACACAGTGAAAGCAGTTCTGAGAGGGAAGTTCATAGCTCTACAATCCTACCGCAAAAAACTAGAAGCAGCAGCAATAAATTATCTAACCCAACAACTCAAAGAGTTAGAAAGAAAGCAACAAGAAAAGCCCAGTGTAAGCAGAAGGAAGGAAATAGTAAAGATCAGAGCAGAAATAAATGACATAGAGACCAAAGAAACAATACAGAAGATCAACAAAACCAAGAGCTGGTTCCTTGAAAGGATAAACAAGATTGATGAACCTCTAGCCAGACTCACCAAGAAGCAAAGAGAGAGGACCCTAATAAATAAAATCAGAAATGAAAGAGGTGAAATAACAACAGACCCCATTGAAATACAAAGGATTGTTAAAAAATACTATGAACAACTCTATTCCAACAAACTGGATAACCTGGAGGAAATGGATATGTTTCTAGAAAAATATAACCTCCCCAAACTCAATCAAGAACAATCTAAACAACTCAATAGACCAATAACTGTGGAAGAAATTGAAGCAGTCATCATAAAGCTTCCAGCAAACAAAAGCCCAGGGCCAGACGGCTTCACAGGGGAGTTTTACCAAACATTCAAGGAAGATCTAAAACCTATACTCCTCAGACTATTCCAGAAAATTCAAGAGGATGGAACACTTCCAAACTCCTTCTATGAAGCTAGCATCACCCTAATACCAAAACCAGATAAAGACAACACAATGAAAGAGGATTACAGGCCAATATCCCTCATGAATATAGATGCCAAAATCCTCAATAAAATTCTAGCAAATAGGATCCAGCAGTACATCAGAAAGATCATACACCATGACCAAGTAGGATTTATCCCAGGAATGCAAGGATGGTACAATATCCGCAAATCAATAAATGTGATACATCAGATAAACAAATTGAGAGATAAAAATCACATAGTCGTATCAATTGATGCAGAAAAAGCATTTGACAAAATCCAACATCCTTTCTTAATAAAAACTCTCAATAAGGTAGGAATAGAAGGATCATACCTCAACATAATAAAAGCCAAATATGATAAACCCACAACATACATCATACTCAATGGGCAAAAACTACAACCATTTCCCCTAAGAACAGGAACAAGACAGGGTTGCCCACTTTCACCACTCCTGTTCAACATAGTACTGGAAGTATTAGCCATTGCAATTAGACAAGAAGAAGAAATAAAAGGCATCCAAATTGGAAAAGAAGAAGTTAAGCTATCCTTATTTGCAGATGACATGATATTGTACATAAAAAACCCGAAAGACTCCATAAAAAAGTTAGTAGACTTAATAAATGAGATCAGCAATGTAGGAGGCTACAAAATTAATGCCAAGAAATCTATGGCATTTCTATACACTAATAGTGAACTTACAGAAAGAGAGACTAAAAAAGCAATCCCATTTACCATCACACCAAAAAATTAAGATACCTAGGAATAAACTTAACTACGGAGGTAAAAGATCTATTCGTGGAAAACTACAGGACACTGAAAAAAGAGATAGAGGAAGATGTAAACAAGTGGAAGAACATTCCATGTTCATGGATTGGGAGAATCAACATAATTAAAATGTCCATACTACCCAAAGCAATCTATAAATTTAATGCACTCCCCATTAAAATACCAATAGCATATTTCACAGACCTAGAAAGAACTCTCCAAAAATTCATCTGGAACAAAAAAAGGCCCCGAATAGCCACAGCAATCCTGAGAAAGAAGCACAAAGTCGGGGGGATTTCCATACCAGATTTCAAGCTGTATTACAAAGCTACTGTTCTCAAAACAGCCTGGTACTGGCACAAGAACAGACATATAGATCAATGGAATAGAATAGAGAATCCGGATAGCAACCTAAACCACTATGCTCAATTAATATTTGACAAAGGAGGCATGAACATAAAATGGAGTCAAGACAGTCTCTTCAATAAATGGTGTTGGGAAAATTGGACAGATACATGCAAAAAAATGAAACTAGAGCACGAACTTACACCATACACAAAAATAAACTCAAAATGGATACAGGACTTAAACGTAAGACAGGAAACCATAAAAATATTAGAGGAATCTACAGGAAGAAAAATCTCAGAAATATGCCAAAAGAACTTCTTTGATAATACTGCTCTTGGGCAATGGAAGCTAAAGAGAAAATAAACAAATGGGACTACATCAAAATCAAAAGCTTTTGCACAGCTAAAGAAACCATCAACAAAACAACACGAAAACCCACTGTATGGGAGAACATTTTTGCAAATGTTATCAGTGATAAAGGTTTAATCTCAAGCATCTACAGGCAACTTACCCAACTCAATAAAAGGACAAATGATCCAATTAAAAAATGGGCAACAGACCTAAATAGAATCTTCACGAAAGAAGACAAAAGGAAGGCCCAGAGACATATGAAAACTTGCTCAAAGTCACTAATTATCCGAGAGATACAAATCAAAACAACTATGCGGTACCATCTCACACCTGTCAGAATGGCTTACATCAACAAATCAACAAACAACAAGTGCTGGCGAGGATGCGGAGAAAAAGGAACTCTCGTGCACTGCTGGTGGGATTGTAGACTAGTACAGCCACTGTGGAGAACAGTATGGAGTTTCCTCAAAAAACTAAAAATTGAGCTCCCATTCGACCCAATGATCCCACTTCTAGGAATATACCCCAAGAAATTAGAAAGGCGAATTAAAATGAATATATGTATCCTATGTTCATAGCAGCACAATTTACCATAGCTAAGATTTGGAAACAGCCGAAGTGCCCATCAGCAGATGAGTGGATTAAAAAACTATGGTACATTTACACAATGGAATACTACGCCACGGAAAAAAAGAAGGAGCTCCTACCATTTGTAACAACATGGATGGATTTGGAGAGCATTATGCTAAGTGAAATTAGCCAGGCAGAGAAAGACAAATATCACATGATCTCACTCATTTGAGGAATACAATAAATGACATAGACTGATGAACAAGAATGGATCCAGAGACTGAGAAAAGTCCATCAGAATGTCAAACCTCAGGGTAAGTGGCAGGTGGTGGGAGTAAGTGGAAAAGTCAATATACTTGAACTCTTGAACTGAGGTAAGTGATTTGTGTTTTTACATCCCTGACAAAGTTTATATAAAGTTATAAAAAAATGGCAGCTAGTTTGACATTGAATTGACATGGCCTAGAGCTTGTCATATCCTGTGCAGACCAGTCCTTAGGATAGGCCCTGCTTAACCTCCCATGACACCATAATACCCTTACATGATATTATTCTACAATGTCATTATAATATTTGATATTTGACAACAGCATATTATACAATTATCCCAAATAAACTTACAAACTAATTCTTTGAATGGTGGGCAGCAACTTAAAAAAGGATAGGAAAGAAATTAATCCCTTTCAGAAGGAATTAAGGCACTGGGAAGGCATCCGAGCATTTTATATTGGCCCTTCTTGCCCTTTCTGCCAAGAGGGACCTTCTTCTTACTATTCAAATACACATAGCTGATGCCTGCGTTTTCAGTTCCAGCTCTGGCTGAAGCCTCTGGGCAGCTGGCACCATGGATCTGTATCTCAACCAATGGTGTGAGCTGGGCCCTCTCTGGAGAAGAAACCTGGGTCCCCCGAGATATGTGATCAGTACCGGGACCCCACCAGAAGGCGAGAGGATCCCAAGGCAGGTACTGGACGTGGAGGCCACAGGGGCATAGACTACAAAGGAGACAGAACTGAACCTCACATCACCCTGTTTGGCCCCGGAGGATGGCTGGTTTGCCAGAGACGGGTAAGATTCCTCAGGGAAGGAACAACCTAAGACAGGCACAGTCGCAGGGGGGCCAACAGGAGAGAACTAAAAGGTCAACAGAGGTGGGGCACAGACCCTCATCTACAAACCTTGCAGGGGTTTGAATTCTCACCCCTCCTGAGGGAGGTCTCCTACCCCCACGGCTGCTTTGCCTCCCACACGCAACTCATACGGGGACCCAGGTGGCAGACAGAGACTCGGCCAGCAATATCTGCTCTATATCTAAATTCAGTCTATTACCAGGAATGCTCAGGACCTACGCAAAATTGCAAATATTCCTTTCCACTAGTATTTACAGGGTAAACTAAGATTTCTGCTTGAGTATTAAAATTGACAGGAAAATAATAATCAAGTTTTCAGATTAATTTAAATTGGCCAAGTGAAATAAGTGAATACTCAAGAAAATTATAGTGTACTGGACAAAAAGCTTTTCCTAAAACATTAACTAAAAAATCTATTAGTATTTCATCTCACTGTAAAATTGCCTAACATCCAAAGAACCTAAAGCAGTCATATTTGAGTGCAAAAATTAAAATTTAAAATTACCAAGACTGCAATATAAAATTTCCAAAAGTCCCTATTAATCAAAAAAGGGGAGGGGACAGTGGGATAATATCATGTAAGGAAAAAAATATCAAGTAAGTAAAATACATCTAGAAAATTCTTACTCCAGTAAAGTAAATTCCATTTGTAAAACCAATTGCAGGACACCCATGAAAAAACACACATGGTGTCAAAATAAACCAAAGGAAAATCATTTAGGCAAAAATTAAAAAGAATCTTAAGTCTATTTTGCATAGAGGATCCCTTTGTTAACTTTTGGTTGAGAATGTGTTTGTGTGTTTTCAGAGAACAACTCCAAGACCATGTGGGTTCCTGCGACTGTGAGGAACTGATAGATCTGTTCCAGTCACGAGGATGGTCCAGAGATGGGGGACACTGACGACACCTAGCCATGCTAGCAGTAGGCAGCTGTGCATGTCTGCAGGCAGCCCAGGACCAAACCAGAGAGGATGGATCTTGCATTGCCACGATGTGTCCACCATCTGGATACCATTGCTGACATGTACACATAAAGAATTATTTGACACTGAAACTGGGACTCAGAACAGTTGGACATTGAAACTGAGACTGAAACAATTTTTGTTCTTATACATTTATTTCTAGTGTGCAGAGGCAAGATATTTTTGAAGAAAAGAAACAGGGGAGAGTGATTGATATAGAGGCAGGGTGGCCTTGAAAAGGCTGTCAAGCTACAGGGGGAGGCTTGGGTGGATGGGAGGCGGGTGCAGGGGGGAGATCAACTGAAGGACTTGTATGCATGCATATGAGCATAACCAATAAATGAAAAACACTGGGGTGGGGAGGGGGGAAGGTGAGGATATGTGCTGGTGGGTAGCGGAGGCTGGGGGGAGGATAAGGGGGAGGGGGAAAGAAAACATGTACTACTATTAATTATAAGTTATACTGCAAAAAAATCAATAAAAATATATTAAAAAATAAAATAAAATAAATTGTTGCCTATTTGGTTATTAACTCTACTTTTTATATTCTATCCTAGAGGGCCAGTGCATGGATTCATGCACTGGTGGGGTCCTTTAGCTTGTCCACCCTCTCTCATTCCGGGACCCCTCAGGGGATATTGGACTACCCATTTCGGCCTAATACCCACAGAATGTAGTAGTGCGCAATGTGGCACACAGCTGGGGAGGAGCCCAAGCCTGGGCCTAGCACTGATCTGCTCCTGCTCAATCCACCCCACTGCACCTGCCATCTCCACTGCTCAGTAGCAGTGCTGCAGAGGTAGGAGAGGCTTGCCATTGTGTCCACTGTGTTTACCAGTTGTGAGCTCAGCATCTGGCACCCGTTGGTCAGCACTCTTGCTGTGGGAGAGCAATGACCATCAGGGGGCAGTTCCTGCATTAAGTGCATGCCCCCTAGTGGTCAGTGCACATCATAGCTACCAGCCAAGATGTTGAGTGGTCAACTGGTTGCTTAGGCTTTTACATATATAGATGATTTCACTTATTTGTGGAATACCAGTATAATGAACTACGTAAACTGATGAACAAAAACAGACCCAGAGACAGAGAAGCATTGATCAGATGCTCAAATCTCAGAGGGAAGATAGGGGAGGGTGTGGGTAAGAGGGAGAGATCAACCAAAGGACTTGTATACATCCATATAAGCATAACCAATAGACACAGATACCAGGGGGATGAGATCATGAATGGGAGTGGGTGGAGGAGCAATAGGGGATAAGGACACATATGTAATACATTAATCAATAGAGAAAAAAAATGAAAAAAGAAGAAAAAAAGAAAGAAAAAATCCTATATAATAAAAGCCTAATATGCTAAGTGTCAGGTTGTCTAGTTTTCTATTCAACCAATCAAAACGTAATCCTATCTAATAAAAGAGAAACATGCAAATTGACCATACCTTCGCTACACTACCAGCTGATAGGCGTGAGAATGCAAATTAACCCAACCAAGATGGCCGGCAGTGCTGGAGCAGCAGGGGTCTGGATCACAGCCACAGACCCCGCAGGGAGGCTGGCCCCCCACCACCCTAACCCCGGCCATGGTAGTGTGGGGGTGGCAGGGGCCCAATCACAGCCACAGACCCAGCAGGGAAGCTGGCTCCAATGCTGTCATGACAAACTTGGGGCTAGGGTGGGGGGGGGTGGTTGATTGGCAATAAAAACCCACAGGCCTGGCACCCAGCAGCCCCAAGGCCTAAGGCAGAGGCGCTTAGGTTGCTGAGGATGCCAGGTTGGGGCAGCAGAGACACAAACCCACAAGAAACCTCTGGAAAGGGAGATAAACTATCATAACTTTATCTCCCTTTCCACAAAATGAGAAAACTGCTCTTGGGTTATTTAGTGCTGTGGCCAAAACCTTTCTACAAACATAGGTTAGTTATGGCTACTCCCAGGAAGGTCTGGTCAGAATATCATCTCCAGGGAATAATGCAACTGTGGCAAATCATCTAAGAGAGGAAACAAGCATTTGTTGGGTTTATTATGCAGGTCAGAGAACATGCCACCACAACATATGCTGTGTTGTTAATATTGATGATCTTGAGTTGTAGATGCTTGAAAAACAGCAAATGCACGGGGAGGATTTCACTGAAGCCTTCTGATCTCCCTAAAATCAGACCCCCCTAAAGGAGCTTAAATGTCATAGGTCCCCTTGATGAGAGAAGTGTCATCAGGCAGAGAAGACTGACTCCTATCACAGGACAGGAGAGTAGAAGTTGACATTACACCCAAACTTTGTTACAAACTATTTACCCCCTTCCCATTCATCTTTCCTAAATATCATTTATGCTTCTCTAAGAAGCCTATATCTCCCATCTCCTTTCCCTAGGAAGAAGGTATTTAAATATGCATTCTAAGTGACCTAATGAGTTACTCATTTTTCCCTGGGATCTCCCACATATACACAAGATACACATGTTAATGAACTTTTGTTTTTCTCTTGGTGATCTGTCTTTCATTACAAGGGCCTCCACTAAGTACTCAGAAAGGTAGAGGAAAGCTATTTTTTCTCCTCCATAATTTTATCTCAGGAAATCAAGTCCCCAGCTGATCAGTGAGGTTGGCTCAAGTACCAAGAAGTCCTGGCTGATGAGATGGAAGCTTCTAGGGAGAAATCAATGATATTGGCATCAATGTGGGACGGAAGGCACATACATGATTGCTGGTGCGAGTTTAAAGTGATTCAGCATTTTTGGAGGATGATTTGGCAAATTCGATAGAAATGTTCAAAGTACATCCTTCTAGGAATCACATTTGCTGAGATAAAGCACAAGTGCATAAGCCCTGGTCATTACCCAGGATGCTACTGCGGGCTCCCCTTCCATGATAGGAAAACCTGGGAACAACCTGCATTTTTAGAACAAGGTGGCATTCATACTAATAAAAGAGTAATATTCTAATTAGACTGAACATCCTCTAGATGACCTTACAGACATCCTTCCCAACAAAGCCATGTTGGCAAGGCCAAGGCAGAGGAGGTTAGAGGCAATCAGGCAGGTAGGGGAGACCAGTTAGGGGGACCAGGCCAGCAGGGGAGAGCAGTTAGGGCAAACAGACTGTCATGGGAGAGCATTTAGGGTGATCAGGCTGGCAGGCAGGTGAGTGGTTAGGAGCCAGAAGACCCAGATTGAAGAAAGTGCAGGCCAAGCTGAGGCGACCCCCTTTCCACACAAGAATTTTGTGCACCGGGCCTCTAGTATGCTAATAATATGCTAAGGCCACTCAACCACTCACTATGACATGCACTGACCATCAGGAGGCAGACAGGCGACCAGTCACTATGTATAGCCTCCCCCATCATAGAGACAGGGGAGGCTCTACAGCAGCGGTTCTCAACCTGTGGGTTATGACTCACAGGTTGAGAACTGCTAGTAGTGTCATCTAAGACCATTGGAAAACACAGATATTTACATTACTATTAATAACAGTAGCAAAATTACTGTTATGAAGTAACAACAAAAATAATTTTTGGTTGGGGGTCATGACAACATGAGGAACTGTATTAAAGGGTCGTGGCATTAGGAAGGTTGAGAACCACTGCCTTAGGGAATCTCAGAGAGCTGCTTTTGGCCCAATACTGCAGGCAAAGTTGAGGGACACCACTGGTGTATGAATTTTGCACAGGGCCTCTGATACATAAAATAATTATAAATCTATATCACTGAGGGAACAAGGTATGAAGATATAATGTTTTTACAGTGTAATATGTCAATATCTCAATAAAACTGAGAAAAAATAAAACCACTAAAAATGTTAACGTGCACTTTCATTTATTTTAAGAAGTGTAATTTATGATAACAAAATTATAAAGGGAAAGGCAGAGTTTTAAAATAGTACAGTTTTGCTGAAACTGGTTTGGATCAGTGGATAGAGCATTGGCCTGTGGACTGAAAGGTCCCAGGCTCGATTCTGGTCAAGGCCATGTACCTTGGCTGCAGGCACATTCCTCATAGGGGGTGTGCAAGAGGCAGCTGATTGATATTTCTCTCTCA
The DNA here is from genome assembly GCA_027563665.1 of Antrozous pallidus. Classification (NCBI taxonomy): domain Eukaryota; kingdom Metazoa; phylum Chordata; class Mammalia; order Chiroptera; family Vespertilionidae; genus Antrozous; species Antrozous pallidus. The sequence continues at coordinate 78,353,571 of CM050508.1, forward strand.
TCGATGTTTCTGACTTTCTATCCCTCTCAATTACTTTCTGTAAAAAGTCAATAAAATATATTTAAAAAATAAATAAATAAAATAAAATACTATAGTTTTGTACACTATTAAAATAAAGTTTTGTCAATTCAAATTAGATTATTATAAATTTAATGTTAAATGTAATCCCTGTGTTAAGTTCAAAGTCTATAGATCATACAAAAGGAAATAAAAAGGGAATCAAATGATTCACTGAAAAAAATCAACTAAACACAAAAGAAGGCAATAATGGAGGAAATGAGGGACAAAAAAGAAGTAAAACAAATTTTAAAAATTGCAGAAGTTTATCTTTATCAATAGTTACTTTAAAAGTAAATGAATTCTACTATTCAATGAAAAGGCAAAAGTTGGCAGCATGAATTTGAAAACCAATCCAACTATATGCTGGCCACAAGACATTCACTTTAGATAAAAAGACAAACCGGTTGAAAGTGAAAGGATATAAAATGATATTTCATTTAAATAATAATTGAAAGAAAACTTAGGTGACTACACTAATTTTATATCAAAACTATTACAAGGGATGCACTGTCTTATGTGGTTCAGTTGGTCCCATATACCAAAGGTTGTGGGTTCAATTCTTAGTCAGGTCACATACCTATGTTGAAGGTATAATCCCTGGTGGAGCATGTATAGAAGGCAACCAGTTGATGTCTTCTCTCACATCTCTCTCTCTCTCTCTCTCTCTCTCTCTCTCTCTCTCTCTCTCTCTCTCTCTTTCTCTTTCTCCCACCCCCTCTTTAAAATCAATAAGGATATCCTTGAGTGAAGATTAAAAAATAATAATAAGCAAATAATTAATTAAAAATTAAATAAACAAACAAAACACTGTTACAAGGAACAAGAAAAGCATAATATGCCAAATATTATGAGATGCAGTGAAGGCACTGTACAGAAAGAAATTTATAGCTACAATGCTTATATTAAAAAAGAAAACTTCAAATATATAATCTAACTGTATAACTTGACAGCTTTGCACTTCCACATTAAACACATATTACCATATTACACAGCAATTCCATCCTGGGTATATATCCCAAAGGAGTGAAAATACATGTTTAATAGCAGTTTTCATCACTATAGTTATCCAATATATTACTGGAAATACTAGCCTCAGTGATCAAACATAAGAAAAAATAAAAAGCATTCAAATTAGAAAGAAGGAAGTAAACTGTCATTTTTCACAGATGCCATGATAGTATACATAGAAAGCCCTAAATACTCCACTAAAAATTACTAGGTTTAATAAATGAATTTGGAAATATAGCAGAATACAAAATTAACAGCCAGAAATCATGGCATTTTATACACCAATAATAAATTCTCAGAAAGAGAAACTAAAAATCCCATTTACCATTGCAACAAGAACAACAAAAAAGTTAAGATACTAGGAATAAACTTAACCAACGAGGTAAAAGACCTGATCTCAGAAAACTATAGGATATTGAAAAAAGAGATAGAGGAAGCTATAAATATGTGGAAGAAAATACTGTGTTCATGGATTAGTAGAATCAACATCATTAAAATGTCCATACTGCCGAGACCGGTTTGACTCAGTGGATAGAGCATCAGACTGCAGACTGAAGGGTCCCAGGTTCGATTCCGGCAAGGGCATGTACCTTGGCTGCAGGCACATCCCCAGTAGGGGGCGTGCAAGAGGCGGCTGATCGATGTCTCTCTCTCATCGATGTTTCTGACTTTCTATCCCTTTCCCTTCTGCTCTGTAAAAAATCAATAAAATATATTTTTTTAAGAAAATGTCCATACTACCCAAGGCAATCTACAGATTCATTACAACGCCAATGGCATATTTCACAGATCTAAAACAAGCACTCCAAAAATGTATATTGATAGCCACAGCAATCTTGAGAAAGAAAAACAAAGTTGGAGGGATCATAATACCAGATATAGTTATACTACAAAGCCTCTGTAATCAAAATCAAAATAGCCTGTACTGGCACAAGAACAGGCATAAAGATCAATAGAACAGAACAGAGATCCCGGAAGTCAAGTCAAGCCATTACACTCAATTAATATTTTACAAAGGTGGCAAGAGAAAATAATGGAGACAAGACAGTCTTTTCAATAAATGGTGATGGGAAAATTGGACAGGTATCTGCAAAAAAAAAAAAAAAAACTAGACTACCAACTTATACCATATACAAGAATAAACTCAAAATAGATAAAAGACTTAAATATAGGTCGTAAAATAATAAAAATTTTAGAAGAAACCATACGTAGAAAAATCTCAGACATCTCTCATAGTAATATGTTTACTGATATATCCCCTATGGCAAAATAAACTAATGAGAAAATAAACAAATGGAGCTATATCAAAATAAAAAGTTTGTGCACAAAAAAAAAAAAAAACACAAACATCAGCAAAGTGAAAAGAAAGCCCACTATGTGGGAGAACATATTTGCCAATGACTGATAAGGGATTAATTCCCAAAATATGTAAAGAACTCATACAACTTAACAAAAGGAAAACAAACAATCCAATTCAAAAATGGACAAAGGACCTAAATAGACACATCAAATTCATTCTTAAAGTGCATTATTTATGAAAAATAGAAAGTTTTTATTTCTCTGTTGAATTACATATTACTTGCAAACTATGTGTTGATAATGTCTTACAATTTAAAGGGGGAAATATGGCTGAAACCAGTTTGGCTCAGTGGATAGAGTGTCAGCCTGTGAACTGAGGAGATTCCGGTCAGGGGCATGTACCTTGGTTGCAGGCACATACCCAGTGTGTGTGTGTGGGGGGGGGGGGGGTGCAAGAAACAGCTGATCAATGTTTTTGACTTTCTATCCCTCTTTCTTTCTTTCTGTGAAAAATCAATAAAACTTATTTAAAAAAAACACTGGCAAAAATGAAGAAACATTTTAAAAAATAAAGGAGAAAATATGTCTGTATGCATATGTGTATCTATGCATATAAAAATATATGTGAGAATGTGTGTACATAATATTCCCATATTATTTATATGTGCACCTGTGGGATTCCTTGGCCTGGCCTGCGGGATTGGACTGAAACTGGCTCTCTGACATTCCCTCAAGGGTCCTGGATTGCAGTGGGGTTTCAGGCCAGGCCGAGGGGCCCTACTGGTACACAATCAGGGCCAGGGAGGGAACAGGAGGTTGGCCAGCCAGGGAGGAACCCGTGGGAGGGCTCCAGGACGTGTCCAGCCCATCTCACTCAGTCCCAATCAGCCGGACCTCAGCAGCAAGCTAATCTACCGATCAGAGCATCTGCCCCTGGAGGTCAGTGCACATCATAGTGATTGGTCAATTGGTCAACTGTCTGCCCTCTGGTTGTCAGTGCACATCATAGTGAGCGGTTGAGCTGCCTTAGCATATCATTAGCATATTACATTTTGATTGGTTGACTGAACAACCAGATGACTAGACACTTAGGATATTAGGCTTTTATTATATAGGATACAGTATATATACAGATGTGTGTATGTCTGCATGTTTATATATACGTACACACATTTTTTAACTTTTTCTTTATTTATTAAGATATTACATATGTGTACTTATTTCCCCTTTGCCCCTGCTCATGCCCTCACTTCCTGGTGTCTGTGTCCATTGGTTAGGCTTATATGCATGAATACAGTCCTTTGGTTGATCTCTCCTCCTTACCCCCCACCCTCCCCTACCTTCTTCCTGAGGTTTGAGCATCTGATTGATGCTTCTCTGTCTCCAGATCTGTTTTTGCCAATCAGTTTATAGTGTTCATTATATTCCACAAATGAATGAGATCGTGTGATATTTATCTTTCTCTGACTGACTTGTTTTGCTTAGCATAATGCTCTCCAGGACCAACCATGTTGTTACACATTTATTTTTCACATCAAATAGTAAGTGCTCATTAAGTGTTTGTCAAGGATACAGGTAGAGTTTGATAAAATTGCAAATATGTTCATACTACACAGGACAGTCTAATTCAATGGATTTTGATAAGAAAAATGCAATATTCAAAACTCTGTGTTACAATCTCTAGTAACACAAAAATAATAAGAGACATAGTCTTTTTTTAAGGAACATAGAACCAGAAGATATCATGAAAACTTCAATAAGGTTTATAGCATGAGCTAGATATTGAAGGAAGTTAGTATTTCACCAGGTAAAAATCTCAATCTAGGTAAAGGAGAAAAAAAAAGGCCTCAAGGAAATAAAAACATATGCTAGTGGCAACAATTCGTTCCCATAGAGGAGATTGAAAGTCAGCAATGTAAAATGGAAGTAGAATTTTGATAGAGAAAAATCCCAACGTTTTTGCAAAGTAACAGCTCTATAAATGTAAAAGCCAGAGTTTGAAACTGTTTATGACATATCACATGTTTTGTATGTATGCTGCAATGACATTGGGGTGTGTACTTATAATCACCAGCGATATTCAAGTATGAGGAGTCAAAGTAAAAGTCATGTTCTACCTTAGGGATGCTAAGGTCTGAGTTCAGCATGGTTAATTTAAGTGCTTAACTTTTAATCGTTCACTTAGTAGAAGTTGCTGTTAGAAGGAAAAAACACACAACACTGCATCTCAATTATTATGTGACCTTTTGGGGATTTAAAAGACAGTTTTGTCACCAGATTCAAAAGTATCCTTGCTCTTTTAGAAAACTCTTCTTCAGAGAAGAAAAAGCCTCCTTCTCTCTGCTCAGAGCCTGTGTTCTCTAATAAGGGTGTCTTTCCCTTAGGGCTGCCCTGCTTTCACTTCAGTACATGTTGTTTTCAAAGAGCCATTTGATGTGCTAGAAACTTTTGCTTAAAAATAAAAAAGGGAAGCCGGAACAGTGAAATAGAAAGAGATGGAGGGAAAGAAAGCTGTTTTGTCATGTTTGTTTTTGTATTGGGGAGTTGGTGGAGGGACAAAAATGAATGTAAAATTTGCACACATGATGCTAATTTGCCATTTCCCCTAAAATACTTCAATTTTCAAATAAATTGCAAATTTTAGACATGTAATATTTTATTTTTTCTTAATTCTGTACCTCACTTTGTCCAATCCAAAAAGACATGAACAAATTCCAAAGAAACTATATTTTTCTTTCTGAAATGAAATGAGATAATTTGAGAAAATATTTTCTTATTGTCTCTTTAGAGAACTCAAAGCTTTCATGTGACCTTAGAAACCAGTAGATATCGCTATGCTTCACCCAAATATATTTCCTTTATCTTCTTCTCTGAATCCCAGTAATCTTGATTTTTGGGATCTCTCATCAGTACTTGATATATTTATTGTTGTATATGTATGATATGCTTTTGGTCTTATAACGACTGTTGCATAAACCATTCTCAACTTCAAAAATAGTTCCTTCATTCCTTTCTATCTATCCACCTAATTTATCTACTCAAGAACTATCTGGTCCAGGATACCTTCCTTATCTTACTTTTTCTAAGTATACTAACTATATTTTCCTCCCTAATAAAATGTATAAACTCTAGATTTTATATTCTGTATACTATAAATAACATTAATTATTTTAATGAGTATTACATATTTGGTTTATTTCTTTAATTATATAATTTCCTAAGGGCAGAAATAATGTAATATCCTTCTTCAATCCCCCTTTTCCTACCACCTATTAGTTTTCCACTTGTAATTTTACATTAGTGTCTTTACATACAACTAACAGAAGAGAAACTGGCTTATATACTTTTGAAAAGGCTTACTATCAACCAGACATAATTCATAGATATAATACAACATACAGACCACAGAGATTATACCATTCCCTATTTACTATTTGTTTTTTTAATTCTTCACTCAGTATGTGAGTTTCAAACATTGATTCTTGGAAAATAACCAGGATTCACTTATATAGACATTTATATTTCCTACTAAAGAGGAAAATTTTCTCCCACTACTTTCCCTATTGCTGTTTAATCACTGTATTTGTTGTCAAGAACAAAACACACACACACACACATCAAAAAGTAACAATTAGTATTTGATAAAGGAGGCAAGAGCATATAAATGGAGTCAACACAGTCTCTTCAATAAATGGTGTTAGGAAAGTCGGACAAATACATGCCAAAAAATAAAACTAGACCATCAATTTCTACCATACCCATAATAAACTCAAAATGGATAAAGGAGTTAAATGTAAGATGAGAAACCATAAAAATCTTAGAGGAATCCACAGGCAGCAAAATCTCAGACATATGTCAAAGCAATATGTTCACTGATATAGTTCCTAGGAAAAAAAAAAAACAAAACAAACAAACAAAAAAAAAAACAACATTAAAGAGTAAATAAACGAATGGGACTACATCAAAATAAAAAGCTTCTGCACAGCAAAAGAAACCATTTACAAAACAACAAGAAAGCCCACTGCATGGGAGAACATATTTGCCAATGTTATCTCCAGTAAGGGTTAAACGTGCAACATTTACAGGGAACTCATACAATTTAACAAAACAAAGATAAACAACCCAATAAAAAATTGGGCAATGGATCTAAATAGATACTTTTGGAAAGAGGACATACAGATGACTAAGAGACATATCAAACTATGCTTAAAGTCACTAATCATCCGAGAGATGCAAATCAATGAGGTACCATCTCACACCTGTCAGAAGGGCTATCATCAAAAATTCAACAAATGACAAGTTCTGGTGAGGATGTGAAGTAAAAGGAACCCTTGGCACTGCTGGTGGAAATGTAGACTGGTGCAGCCACTATGGAGAACAGTATGGAGTTTCCTCAAAAAACTAAAAATGAAACTCCTATTTAACCCAGTGATCCCACTTCTAGGAATATATCCCAAGAAACTAGAAACACCAATCAGAAAAGGATATATGCACCCCTATGTTCATAACAGCTAACTCTACAATAGCTAACATTTAGAAACAGCCTAAGTGTCCATCAACAGATGAATGGATTAAAAAACTGTGGTACATCTACACAATGGAATACTATGCTACTGTAAAAAGGAAGGAACTCCTACCATTTACAACAGTATGGATGGACCTGGAAAGTATTATGCTAAGCAAAATAAGTCAGTTGGAGATAGATAAATATCACATGATCTCACTCATTTGTGGAATATAATGAACAACATAAATTGATGAGTAAAAATAGATCCAGAGACAGAGAAGCATTGAACAGACCATAAAACCTCAGAGGAAAGGTATAGGAAGGGGAAGGGGCAGGTAAGAGATCAACCAAAGGACTTGCATGCATGCATATAAGGATAACCAATGGACACAGACACCAGGGAGAATGAAGGCATGAGTGGGAGGAGGAGGAACAAGGGAGAATAAGGACACATATATTATATATTTTTAAAAAATATATTTTATTGATTTTTTACAGAGAGGAAGGGAGAGGGATAGAAAGTCAGAAACATCAATGAGAGAGAAACATCAATCAACTGCCTCCCGCACACCCCCCACCAGGGATGTGCCGGCAACCAAGGTACATGCCCTTGACCTAGGACCCTTGAGTCTGCAGGCCGACGCTCTATCCACTGAGCCAAACCAGTCAGGGCACATATGTAATATCTAATAAAGTAAATTATAAATTTTTAAAAAGTAACTTAAAGGCAGCCTCATAATCATTATCAATAAAGCAAAGTAAATTATAAGTAGACACTAAAAATAAATTGAAACTGATTTGAAAAAGAATTTATTTTTAATTTCTGAAATACTGCAGACTTTCTGAGAGCAAACATTATGTGTATTTTATTAACTGTATCAGCTTGAGTTGTATTATTAAGCAAAGAAAAGCTAGAAGTCAGCAGCCTAGCACAGTCCAGATACTCTAGGAAATAAAAAAAGGACTAGGCTCCTTCTGTGAATGAACTAAGCTCTCTTGCCTTTTGTCCAAATGATCACAGCATGGTTGCTGTGGTTCCAGGCATTACATGCCGGTTCTAGGCAGCAAGAATGGAGAAAAGACAAAGGTCAAAGGAATAAGCCAGCTAAATTTAAACTTTTAAACAAAAATTACAATTTTTCTGGAAAATTGATCCTGCAGACATCCATTTCCATCCTATTGATCAAAACTGTCATTAGACTTTTTTCTGCCTCTAATTAATTTAAGTCTACCCTCACTCACTGCACCAACATACCCATACACTAAAAAAAAAAAAAAAAAAAAAGGAGAAGTCATACACTTAATAGGATGATAAAAATACCACACAGCAAACCCTAGGTGCTGGAAATCTTAAGAAATCAAATTTTGCTCAGTTTTGTTATCTAAGCACACTGCCCCAACTTTAGTTTTCTATTAGTGGAAATTTTTTAAAAAATGAAAAATTCATATTGGGTAGATAACCAATAGCCTCCTCCACAAGACTGATTTTTTAGTGCTCAGTACAATGTCTGTTGCAGAGTACACACTCAATAAGAATATAATGATTAAATTATTTAGTGAATTATTGAACACTTATAGATATTATGTCAGGTTTAACAGTGGGATTTTAAATGCCTTCTTCTATTCTATGGTATCTCAAAAGATCCCAATTGACAAATACTTAAAAAGTTATTTTTAATATACATATCACAGTGCTATATAGGAATAGCTGTGTAACAAAAGTGTTCTAAATGACAATAATAATTAAATTTTCAAAAGAAATTGTTTTTGTTTTGTTTTTCTGTTCAAACTTATCTTATTAGTTCTCAATCCTATCTGCAGGGAAAAAACACACTTTCTTTTTCTGCCCAGTGTCATGGCTTAGTTTCCAGTTAAAAGGACATGCTTTATTGTTCACAGAAGTGTTTCAATCTATCTAATGATTATTTGTTTCTCTAGAAAGGACACTCACTATCTAAACATGAGAGTATTGTTTACTGTAGTTTAGAGAAAACTAGTAAAAATCTATTTGCTGCCAAGACCTGTTTGGCTCAGTGGATAGAGCGTCGGACTGCGGACTGAAAGGTCCCGGGTTCGATTCCGGCAAGGGTATGTACCTTGGCTGCGGGCACATCCCCAGTAGGGGGCATGCAAGAGGCAGCTGATCGATGTCTCTCTCTCATCGATGTTTCTGACTTTCTATCCCTCTCCCTTCTGCTCTGTAAAAAATCAATAAAATATATTTTAAAAAATCTATTTGCTGATATCACACATGAAGATTCTTTAGTCTTGAACAGTTACATTAGTTTATGTTATCTTTGCAACCAGGAATTTTTCCCATTGAAGGAAACTATATCCCCACTACTGAGGAAAGGTAGATTTAATTTAGATTATTCTTTTTTAATAGTTTTATAAAAAGAAAATAAAAAAATGTCATTTAAAGAATTATTATACAGAAAACTCTCTCTCTCTCTCTCTCTCTCTCTCTCTCTCTCTCTCTCTCTCTCTCTCTCTCTCTCTCTCTCTCTCTCTCTCCACAAAGGAAGTCAGAATCAGAAATAAAGCATGAGAAAAACTAAAGATCTGTAGGAACAGGTCCAGAAGGAGGTAAGCCAAAATGAGTAGCTTTTATACAACAGTAAGAATAGGCAATGGATGCCGAATTTACTGAGTAAGATAAAATATAATAGATGAAATGAAGTAACTTCCCATGTCCTTCAACACTGGAGCTTTCTGGCAGGACCTCGGGACACCAAAACTGCTTCTGGTGTATCATTAACTTATTATTTTCTCATGTCAATCATCCAATAAATATTGAGGTCCCTGGGTTTCATGAGTCTCTAACTCTCTGTCCCATTTGAATACACAATTTCAGGCAATTCACATGTATCTCCAGGCACTGTTTCAAGTGATTACTTCTATCACCTCACTTAACCCCTCGAGCCCTGTCATCACAATTTTACAGTCAAAGAACCAAGGCTTCATTGCATGACCTTACAATGCATTACATCAAATGGCAAGCTCTCATGCATGATCAGGTGTCCAGCTCTGGAATCAGGACTCCTAACCACTATACATGCCTGCAAGGATACAATGTGTTGAGGCACCATGTTTGAGAAGAGTCATACTTAGGAATAATTAAAATACTTTGTGATAAGAACAAGGCTAAGCAAGAGGAAAGGCAAGTCAAAAGCAACAACAAAAAGAAGTGTTAGAAGTAGACTGCTTCCCAAGGATAGCCAGGGGGGATATCTTGACTCCCAGAAAGTAGGAACCCTTAGCAAGTACCTTAATCATTTTGCAAGTCTGTACCATCTACATTTTCTATCAAATAGTAACCAATTCCATTTACTGCATAATGAAAACTGGTATCCTGGCCAGCACATAAGTTTATAAAGCTTGAAAACATTGTTATGTTAATTGACTTCTAAGAAAATATAATGGATATTAGAAAGTTTAGAAAGGGTATTATCTAAAAAAGAATTGAGAGTGTGAATATTGATATTATGAGATAGAAAAGGATCTTTAACAGTCGCATTCCAACTCTGAAATTCTAAACTCATTCTAAATTCTGAATCCTAACTTATGCTACACCCAGATAAAGGAGTAAGGGAAGTATCTTTATCATTCCACTGGTATATAACTTCCACGTTTTTGAGTGTTTGGGTATGTTGGTGCAGTGACTGGGGGTTCTAATCAAATTAATTAGAGACAGAAGAAAATCTAATGACAGCAAACTTCACCTTCCCTGGCCATTAATGGTGAAGTATTGGCCTGGATTGAACAAGGTCCTTTCCACTCCCTTAGTGCTTGAGAATTGACTGGCAATTAGTAGAATGGACTGGCACAGGCTGTGGGTGGACATTCTTAACTATTGTTCTGTGAACTCTGATGTGTCAGGGCAAACACTCAGCTGTACAGTATCCCATTGGACACTTAACATAGCATCCAGCCCTAGGTTCAGCCTTCTAGATCTCCTAAACAGCATTCCCTCTCCTTTCTTCAACAAATAGTCTGAAATTAATTGCAATTTGGCACTGAATATAGAAATCTTCTATACTTCTTAAGAATATTTTATTACAGTAAAAAGAAATGGATTCTAGGATCAGATGAATCCAAGGCACTTTGGGAATTGCCAGGCATCAGTAATCACAAGTCTCCTAAGAAAAACAGTCTGGTCACAATTCCAGCAGGGAGAAGAATGGGACTTCAGGTACCAGGAGTCCTTGTTTTTCTCTCCAATTATGTGAATGGGCATTTAATTTTCTAATAGAGAATGTGCTGGGAGCTTCTGGCACTTCCACCAGAGATGTCCATGTGAGAAACCACACCCTCAAAGGTAAATCCGGCTGCATATAAGGAAGAGAAATGGTTGTAGGATAGTTAGGGAAAACAGCTTGTGCTTGTTTGCCTGGGATTTTTCTGTTTTCAGCATAGCATGCCTCACATACCAGAAAACCCAGTCTCAGCCCAACTGAGATGGTTTGTCACTATAGGGCTAGTGTATAGACACTAATACACACACATACGCATACATGCACATAACACAAATACACAGACACACATCAGAATATTTCCTTTTCTCCCATCCTGTTTCAGTGGTCATTATCCATCACATACAATTGCTCTATAAGGCCACATTCTCTTATATATAATAAATCCTGATGGGTTATAAAACGAAAAGCCTGTATCACTAGCAGTTCTCCACCCCCACAAAATAAAAAAGGACACAATGGAGTGTCCTCAAAAAGATAATGGAAATATTCACACATACACCACAACTATTGCATTAGGTAACTTTCTATTATTAAAGACTATAAAATACTAAAATATTTAAAACTGTGCTGCCGGTCAGAAAAGGCACCACTGTTCCAAACTGTGCATCCAAATGTGCCAGAGAGTTCTCAGAGGCACATGAAACCCAGGGGCCTCTATATTCATTAGTTGATTGACATGAGAAAATGATTGACTAAAAATACACTGGCAGCAATTCTGATGTCTTCTAGGTCCTGCTCTAAAGCTCCAGTGAGGAGGAATATAGCAAGTGATTTTATCTTATCTTCAAAATTGATGTTCTAAAATTTAAAAATTAAAAATAATAGGACATGAACAGACTTTTCAATGGATCATGTGACAGGATAAAATGATGCATTGCACCTGGGGACAAATTATGGGCAACACTGAGGAGTCATATAAGAAAGCATCTGAAACACAAAAATCTTGGGTTCTACTCTTGGCAGAGGTTGTTGTCCTCTAAAGGCCAGGAGCTGAAAACGAAAAGAGACCATGGGGACGAAGAGGCCAGCAGGAATATTCCAGGACCAGGCCCAGTTGGAGACAGCATGCCATATCTAAGAGAAGTTCCTGCAGAGCCCCAGCTGATCATGACCATTGACATTTGTCAGATTTTATGATAATTCCCATAGTATCTAAAAATCTAGCTTTTATGTGAATTACTCTGATTTGATAATTTTAGCAACTAATTTAATACTTTCAAAAATACTGTAACTATCAAAATACACCTACAGGCTAGATCATGCCCACAAGTCAGACCTCTGCTATTTTCTGCTGCTAAGGACCTATTCGTTTTGATGAGATAGGATGGAGGAAAGAGACACACATTGCAGCTTACGGCACGATCCAGGTGGTCTCAGGGGCTTATGAAAAGTGATGGGGAAGGTGGAGAATATCTCATCAGCTTTCTCTTCCTGATTCATTGGTGATTCCAAACAAACGTGTCTATAGGTTACACATAATTTTTATTTTAAACAAGAGCTTAACACTTTTTAAAAATAATTTAAGTGATGATTGATTTTAACACAATACTTTGTTCTACTTAAAACAAAAAGACTCAAAGTTAGTGTCACACCTTGGATTATAACTTGGGTCTTTTGTCTCTCATTCCAGTACCATTTCCAATAAAGTCCATAAAATTGGGATAATAACCTTTCAATACCAAAGTCTTGTTTGAAAGCTAGAGTAACATATATATTGAAAATGTATATAAACTGTTGAGCATTATGCAAATATAACATACTGTGGTAGCATAAGGCCCAGAAAGAATGTGCTGTGGTAGCTAGAGCATTCTCATAGAAAAGCTTAAAATTTCAAGAGAAAAGTCCTCAGAGTAACCTGTAAAGTCAGGTGCTAAGGTAGCCAAGATGTAGCCTAAAGAGCCACTTTGAAAATCTCTGAAAATATAGACATTAATAATAAAAAAAGAAAAACACATACCTTTAAAAGGAGAAATAACAAAAGAGCATTTAAAAGAAGAAACAGAATAATTAAAAATCATTGTTGTCATAAGGCAACCACACAGAAATTAAATTAGTCAGACCTAAATATGAGACAAGGACTCTAAGAGGCTCATTTAGTTTTCTATTATGCCTCTTTTCATTTCAGTGACATGACAAGACAAGACATTGCAACATTTCTAGCTTGCAGAAGAGAAATAATGGAGCAATAGGAGCCTTTTAAACAAAACCAGAGTGGTCAAGCTACCCTACAGCTGAGTTATTTTCTTAGAATACATATTTTTTATTCAATGAAATTACTCTTTTTCAATTTCTTTTTTCTTAAGAAACTTCCCACTTTCTAAAACACAAGTGCAAAATAAATACTTGAATTATATTTTTTAGTGGATTTGAAGCATAGAGGTGAATAATTATTTTCACAATTTACACCTAAAAAACTATCATACCTCTTTTGTTGCAAGCAGGACCGTCCATCAAAACTTAATTAGAAAAGCAAGAAAAAGCATCAGGAGAAGATCAGGTCAGCCTGTTCTTTGAAACATTTATATATATACTAGGGGCCTGGTGCACAAAATTTGTGCACTGGGGATGGGTGATTCCTCAGCCCAACCTGCCCCCTCACACACCCTCAAGGGATGTCCTACTGACCACTCCCCCGTCCAGCCTGCCCAAGGCCTAAAGCCTCTGGCCAAGGCTTTAGGCCTTGGTCACCCAGCCATGCCCCTGCAATGGGGCCAATGGCTGGCTCCGTCCCAGCCACGCCCACCCCCACCTACCCTCTGGCTCAGGCTTTCACCCCAGCCAGCTCACGCCCAACTAGCACCCCCGGCCCAGACCTTCCCACTGGCTGCCTCCACCCCACCCCCCAGGGCCCAGGCCACCTCGGCCCTGCCCCCCCAGGGCCTGGGTTGCCTTGACCCTGCCCCCTCATGGCCCAGGTCACCTCAGCCCTGCCCCAGCTTCTGATTGGCTGGTGGAATGGCTTGTGGGTGTAGCTAAGGTACAGTCAATTTGTTTATTACTTTTTTATTAGATAGAATAAAGCCAGTGACCGGAATGACCAGTTGCTATGATGCCACTGAGGCCAGCAAACTGGCCAGATGAGGGGTGGGGCTGGTGGGACAACCACCCTCGGCCCCTTCCTCCAGCTGGCCCCACCTATGATCATCCTCTTCCACCCTGATTGAGGGAGGGGTGGATGGCCAACCCCCCTGTAACCCTTTCCCCTGACCAGCCTGCCCCTGATCAACCCCCCATCCCAATAGGAAATGGAGCCAGCTGGTCAGCCTCCTGCAGCCCCTCCCCCTGGCCAGCCCTGCCCGCCATGAACCCTTAAAACCCTGATGGGCCAGCAGCCCCTCCCCTAAGACAGCCCTGACCCTGATCATCCCCCCACCCCCAATACAGGGGAGAGCCAGCTGGCCATCCTCCCACAGCCCCTCCCCCAGCCACTGACGCTTGATCCCCCCACACACACCATTTGGGGGTGGGGCCCACTGGCACACTGCCCACAGCCTCTCCCCACAGCTGGTCCCTTTCCCAATCAGCCCTCCAAATCCCAATCAGGGGCAGGTCCAGCCAGCCAATTCCCCCATGGCCCTTCCCCCAGGCCAGCCTCAACCCTGATCAGCCCACCCCACCATGATTGGCCCATAGCCCTTTCCCCCAGCAGGCCTGCCCCTGATTGCTTCCCTACTGCAATAGGGGTCAGAGCAGGTTGGCCAACCTCCTTCTGCCCCTCCACATGGCCAGCCCACTACCCACAGTGCCTCCCCACAGCCAGCCCCACCCCAGATTAACCTCCACCACGCTGATCAGCCTAAAGCTCTTCCCCCCAGCCAGCTCTGCCCCTGATGGTCCACACATACACCAATCAGGGACCGAGCCTACCAGCCAATTGCCTGTGGACCCTCCTCCCAGCTGGTCCAGCCCTGATCAAGCCCCATTCATGGCCAACCTCCTGCCATCTTCTCCTTCCAACAGGCTTGCTCCAACCTATGCATGAATTCATGCACTGGGCCTCTAGTTAGAAATATTGAGAGTGAAAATTCCCTCTATGCCAATGTCCCACTTCAGAAACAAGGCCTTCTAAGTGAAGTTATAAAATGTTTCACTCTAGCTAATATGACATTAATATCTTCCAAAAATGAATATTATACCCCATAAAACCTCAATTATGAGTTTCTTTATAATTCTGTTTAAATGTTCAGAATTTTTTTTCTTTGAAATCCAAGTGTGTAGTCATGACAGAGCCAATGCTGCTGCCTGGGGGCTGCAATGAACACGGGCCTCTCCATGCCCAAGCCCAATCATGTCTGGCTCCCATATCTATCCTCCATCCCTTGAGTTCTCTTCACCAATGATCTTTTTCTTCTATCAGGAGCTCCCCCATCTCATTTGTTTCAAAACATAGTATGTCATTATTTTCAAATTCTTGCCATCTGTAAATTTTCCATCTCCCATTCCTGTGTCTTACCATCATCTTTCTCTGTCTTTCATGGACAAATTTCAAGAAAGATCAGTCAACACTTGATGTCTTTATTTCATTACCTTCTGTCCTCAACCTACTGTATCTGATTTCTGCTATCACCAAGCTATAAAACTTCTCCGCTATTATGGATAACGATATATGTATTGGTCAAATCCAACAGTTAGTTTTCTGAGGATTTTTTTTCAAAGCTTTGTGGCATTTGACACTATTTTTCTTGATAATCTTGAAAAAGTTAACACTATTTTGATTTTTCTCCCATTTGCCTTTATGTTTTCTCTCTTACACCAATACTTACTTATTGATATTCCTTAATGATCCATCCTTAGCCTTCCGTTCTTATCACTTTAGATATCTCCCTGGGTGAATGTCTATATTCTGTAAAGTTTTCTCCAATTAATATTTCAACTTCTAATGAAATATTCTTACCTGGATGCATCTAAAGCATATACCCAAAACTTTATTTCCCATTTTTCTTTCCCTCCCCTATTCCTTCTCTTTTCTAAGGGTGAGGCAGGGGTGTTGAGGGGAAAGCATTACAACACAATCTCAGAAAAGAAATAATAGCATTATGATGTATTCTTCACCTTCCTGATTATTAATTGATACTGAATTATTTTCTAACTCTTATTTCTGTTACTTCTCCATTTAATTTTCTTCATATGGCCCATCAAATAAATTGAAACATGCCACTTTCTACACTATCACTTTTCAATACATCATTTTATTTGAAGGATGAAGTTCAAATACCTTGCCATTATGTAAAGGGCCCATTACAATTGGGCACCAGTTCCCCACATGCACCCTAAAATCTAAGTACAAGAAACTATTTGAAGGTTCCTGACCATAGATAGGTTTCCCATGTCTCCTGGCTTCAATGTTCTGGCTTACTCATGGACTGTTCTTACTCTCTTCTTCATCTGTGTTATCAATTCAAGACTCAATGCAAAGCTTTCCCATTCAGAGAAGTATTTTCTGAAGCTCCACTCATCCTCCTCCATGTTCACTTGTCACCATGTAATCTTAGAATTGCCTGTAATCATTCTGACAGCAGTTATAATAAGGATTTTCATGAATTGCTACTCCTGAGAACTTCAAAGCTAGTGTACTTGCTATCTTTGTAGCATACTTATTGTCCAACTCTCTTTGACTACATAAGCTACCTTGTCTCTTGCAATAAATTGATCTTTGCTTAATATAGGTGAATTGCAGATGCTGTATAGTATGATTGCATGATTGCACTAATGTCACTAGTGTGATCTTGAGCAGGTTATTCAACCTCTTTAAGATGTAAGTATGAGATAATTAGTTTAGTTCCTGGTCAATGCCCAATAAAGGAGATCTTTGTGCTTCTCCTAGCAGAGCACTTAGCATTTTAATGACATTGCTTCTCATCATAGGTTTTGTTGCCTATCTTCCATGTACCCTGACCTCCTATTTGCTAATAGTAGGTTATCTAATATTTACTCAGTAAATATATGATGAGGATAATTAACCTAAAAAACAACATTAGTTTCTTACAGTTTATCTGATTTTTACTTTTCTGTATCTATTCTTTTTTTTTAAGTTTTCCTACGTGTCCTTCAGACAATCACTTCTCTCTCTCATTTCTAGTCAATGCGGTTTGACTCCACAGTCCACACCAGAATGGATCCTGATTAGATCAATCATGCCAAGTATCTCTTCCCAAATTGTATTGATTGGTTCATAGAGCAAGACATAACTGAAATAAAACAAATCAAATTAGAAGAGACATTTATCAAATTCTGAGATAGTTCACTTTCATAATGCTACTATATTTTCCAGGATCTTTTGGTGTGAAATAGGAAAATTTGAACTCAAAATCCATTGTCTTAACATCAAAAGAGAATATCTAGGGCACACAATGTGAAGGAAAAATAGGAAGATTAATCAGATCATTTCTTAAATCTTCAGAACTAAAGATCAAGTCTCACCTTACACCAGACCAACTGGGAAACTTTTCATTTTGTGGCTTAATGAATTTCTTGTTATTTAAGCCACAGTAAATTTTTTCCTCTTTATTTTCCATATAAGAAACTTAATTGATATATTTTACTAGCTTTGTAATTTGGGGCAAATCATTTTCTCTAGCAGATGCCTTTGCCTTTGGTAAGTCACTAATCTGATCCTCAGTTTCCACATTAATTCATGCAATGGCCTGAATTTAATTCATATGACCAACACTTCAGTAAAACTCTATATGTTGATATTTAGGGTTTCATTGCTATGTTCATGTGGTTGTATGCAGATGCATTTTTTGGTTACAGAATCTTATTTTCAAAGCTTAAAAGGTTATTAGAGATTGCTTTAGGGTGACCTTATTTAGAATACAAGGAAACTGAAACTCAGAAGGATAAGTATTTTTTCCAGAGCCAGACAAAATGCATCAGTTAAAAGAAAATCTATGCCTATATCTATGCTAATTAACTATTTGACTTGAGTAAACTGATCATTACAAACAACAAATTTATGTTCTGTACATAAATACAAAGATTCTGATGACACATTTTCTACCTACAACACTGTTACTCCTTTAAAGACAGTAAAGTAATATTTTATATTTGTAACAAGATGGTTATGAAAACACATCATATAGCATTTGGAAGGGTTGAGAATCTCTTCTAACTCTTAATTTATTCACTCATTTATCTATTCATTTTCGATATATATGTTCCAGGCTCTCCAGTCATTAAAGAATATTTATAGATCAGGTTAAAATTGAACTGGATCTTTAAAAACAAGTTGACTTTTTATTTAAGCAAATAGGATTAAAGGAGCCTCTGTTAGCAAAGACTCAGAGAGAGAAAAAATCAGTCATATCCAGAGAAAAGAAAGCAATGACATTTATCAGGAGGTTATAATAGAAAATAAACAACAACAAAACAAACACTGAGCCAAGTGATAAAAGCATAGGAAGAGGTAACTTTAATCAGATGTTTCCAATATATACAGAACAGGAGCACCATAACTGCATGTCTTGTCCTTTATCTTGACCATGAACAGTGAGCATTTACAGACTGTGCCATGTGCCACTCAGCCAGGTCCTTTTCATATATCATCCCATAAACACAGCTATGCCATGAAATAAACATAAATCTCATATATAAACAAAACCCAGATGGAATGAGAGAAATATCCAAGCATGTTTGAACTGTGATGTGTTCTAAAAGCTCAAACTCTACTAAACCTAGATTTGACAAAGAAAATCTAGGTAATAGCTAGGTATTACTTTTTGGAAAGGTAGGTCTGGGCAAGGAGACCTCCCACCACTAGAGAAGATCAGACTTTCCCATGACATGATGAGTCAAATTAACAATATTGATGGGCTGTTGCCTTTATGCACATTGGACTGAATGCACTAGATGTTATTCCATAGAGACAGTTCCGGACCATTCAATAGTAGTGTCTATAGTTCTTATGACTGACTCTCATTCAGAGTGCTAACTAGTATATTTTTTAGGGATATTGAACATTATATCAAGGGTACCATTAATTAGAGCAATAATCATCATTATGTAAAATTCTGCTTGTAATTTCAGAGACTGTTTCATATGTGTTGCTTTTTCATGAAGTCAGTGCTAAAATGCTGCCTGGCCTTCATTAGAACATTGACAAAGAAATATCACATTACTGCAGACTTGAGAAAAGCAAAGCACTGTGTCAAAGTGCAGTGAAAATGATGAGATTCCATGTTGGTAAAGCTGTTAAAAATGCTAGGGAACCTAAAAACAGAAAATAATTATATACAATGATAGTCACCAAATTCACATCCCTGCTGTTTTCAAAACCAGTTGAAAGACATCGACTGTTAAGATTTCCAAACATGTATACATGAAGCCTTGGAAAATGTGACCAACAGATTGCACCAACACACAGAAATTCTCATGGACCTCCTCTACATCAACCCACAAATGTGTCTAGAGAGACATATGATTCAAAATTTATTATGGCTTTTCCACTTTCTCCATAATCCCTTCCTCACTTTATAATCCAGTCCCATTTATAACTTCAACAAGATAATATTAACCTCAGCACTCTGAAAAATAAAAATCTTACATCAAAGAAGGAACCTTAAAGTCTTCATGAACATTTTTGAAATATTTGGGTTCTAAACTTGGATCTCAGTGATATAGCAAAGAACTTTCAAAAATGTATCCCAAGACTTTAAAGAGAAATAATAGCAATATTTGGTATTTACCTACTACATAAAAACAGACTGCTCAAGAAGAAGGCTCTATAATTGCTTTAATAATTAAAAACATGCAAATACCAAGCTGCTAAAAGAAGATTATCTCTAAGTCCAGTAATTTACTGTTCTACTTAGCAGTTTGGCTGCTTAAGGCCATCTCACAAGAACATACATTATGTGGTGGAATGGTAGTGAAATTTTTTAGCCATCATTATTGGCGTAGATAAAAGTCAACCAAATGTATTATGTTGAACACTAAGGTGGTGTTGGCCTGAATTTTAAAAGCATATTTAAACAAGAACTGGTGAAATGATCATAAAGGAATTCAATCTTCCCCCTTGTTTTAATAGCATTGCATTTGAGTTAACAAGCCAAGCTTAACATTTCACAGGCACTAACCTGTGAGTTTATTTCCCATTGATGGCTAATATAAAATGTTTTCATTTCACAGTTATTGAACTTCCATATTATTATACTATATGCTAAGCTTTTAGATTATATAAAAAATAAATTTTAACACAACATTGTCAGTACTTCTCTGAATTCATGCTGGTAAATATTTTATAAAACTTTATTTTTTTTCCATCATCTTTGTCAATATCAAAATCTTGGGACTTACTGCCTAGTAGAGTTGTGCATTAACACAAAAAAGGTCTTGGATATAACTGTACTTGTTGTTATATCTTCTATGGCTTGCCAGGAATATAATCAATGTCTCTTAATCAAAAGGTAGAATAATAATAGCAAATATCTATTAAGATATTCCGGTAAGTCAGACACTATACTTAGCACTTTTTTGCTGATTGCCTCACTTGAACCTGGACACACCCATGAGGTGGTACTGTTATTATCCTTACTTTACAGATGAATTACCTTAAATACAGATATAATGCATATATTGTAAATAGTCACAAGATACTAAATAAAGAAACTCCCTCCAAACAAAGTTAACCCAATTACACCTTGTCAAAAGTAATGCACATATTCATTTATTCAATGAATTTTAATTGAATAAACTCTGTGTTCTGCACAAAACCTCCACTGTCACTGCACCAGTGAACTTTTGGTGCACTGGACAATCTTCAACCGACTGAGCCACACCAGCTGGGGTTCAAACACCATTTAAACAAGACAAACAGTTTCTGCTCACACAAGACTCAAGGTCTTTGGGGAAAGAGATTGATACGAGGCAAAGTCAAAGCAAACCATATGTTCATTTGCTGTGCTTGTGCCTGAACTGATGGCTTTAGGATTCATTCATGATCTGGTTCTGTCACATTATTCCTGAACAAAGAGGGCTGTACATAATTAATGTTGATTTGTTTTATTGGAAGTATGTGAAGAATAATTTTGTTGATTGGTAGGTTGGTTTTATTCTAAGTATGATTAGTTCAAGTCAAAGTTCAGGAACAAAAAAAATGCTCTCCATTTTCTCCAATAAAACATTCAAGAAGTCAGATATTTGAGTATTTATTATCTCTCTCTTCCAGCATGCCAGATCTCCCTCATTCTGGTTTCCTATAAGTGTGTGCCCTCCATAAGCATCACTGCATGTACCACAAATGTTCTCTCATCTCCGTCCACCCCATCAACCTTCTGTGTATTTCATCCCATTTGGATTATATTCAGTAACAATCAGTTATTTTACCAGGACAGGCAACACATTAACAATTTATCAAGGACATCCTTGGCTATAAATGCCAGGAACAAGACATTAATTCTGGCTAAGGAGACAACCTGGAAGATAATTTGAAGCACAAAGACCTGTTAGTAACCCTCAAATCAACTTCTTTGGATGTAGGCAATGGTATGCTAGAGGCAACTTAACTCAACTCATAAGAGCCAGCCCTTAAATTTTCAGAAATGTTAGGAGCCTTAAACATAGGCATTATTAAAAGTAACTATAGTCCAGCTGGCACGACTCAGTGGTTGAGGTTCGACCTATGAACCACGAGGTCACAGTTCTATACCCAGTCAGGGCACTTGCCTGGGTTGCCAGCTCGATCCCCAGTGTGGGTGTACAGGAGGCAACCAGCCAATGATTCTCTCTCATTAATCTCTCTCTCTTTCTCTATCTCTCTCTCATTCTCACTCTTCCTCTCCTTCTCCATTCCTCTCTGAAATTAATAAAAATATTTTTAAATAAAAATCAATAACTCTTTTAAAAAGTAACTATAAATTATATAAACTCAGAATTGTATAATTAAAAAATAAGTTAATAAATACTCAAAACTGGAACTTTCTCATTATTTTACTATTATGTCTGCAACCAGAAATGAATACATTATGCTTATATAAAGATACCCATATTAAATTTGTAAATGTTAAATTAAGCTTGTTACTCTAACCTGATTTTTATCTTGAAACTATAGCTTGCACCTCCTTTCATCTTCTCCTTTTAATCTGATGTATAAAATAAGGTGCAAAATGCCATTCTCTAGAGTAGTTTCTCAGTTTGTTGAGATTATGCTTCCTGGTAATTGAAGTCAGCTTGCCTCAAATAAACTCATAAAAGTTCTTTACAGGTTTAGACGTTTCTTATGTTGACACTACAAAGAACAAGGTAGCTGGGACAATTGCTTTCATTTAGACTTCAAATTTTTTTTGAATATGCATAGTAGCAAGCATTGATGGGTATGCTTTAGTGTATGATAGTCATTATTAAAATAAAAAGTTTTTTAAATATATTTTTATTGACTTCAGAGAGGAAGGAGGAGAGAGAGAGATAGAAACATCAATGATAAGAGAGAATCATTGATCGGCTGCCTCTGGCATGCCCCCAACTGGGAAAGAGCCCACTACCTGGGCATGTGCCCTTGACCGGAATCAAACTGTGGACCCTCCAGTCTGCAGGCCAACACTCTATCCACTGAGCTAAACCAGCTAGGGCTAAAATAAAATGTTTCATAACGTTTATATCATTATTTCCATTTTAACTGATATAACTAAGAATTGGTGTTCTGGTTCATATAGCTACAAAAAAAAACAGAACCAAAATTCCCACTGGCAGCACCAGGTAACATGCAAAGGCTTTGGTGCTGAGGAACTTGATAGCGGGATTATATAAGACCAGCAGCATTGTTTTAATTTCTAGAAAGTATTCAAAGTCATTTTTAAGTCTGGGAGTTTCTGTTGATTTCCCTGGTTTACATTTCCCATATTAACATAATATCATCAAAAACAGTCATCTGCATTTATAAAAACTTTAAAGTTTTTAAGGGCACAGGGATCACAAAAATATATTTTGTAGCTAAACAAAAAGGATCTACACATAAAAAATGTGTCAGAAAAATAGAAAATGTCGCAAAGAGAGAAGACACACACACACACACACACACACAAAACAAATAAACAAACAAAAAACCACCAGACAAATGAAGCATGACAGTGGAAGAGAATGGACATACTTTGAATCTGAAGAATGTTTAAAGGCGACATGATGCAGAAGAGAGATGAGAACATGTACAAAAATTATAAAGGAAAGCGGTAATGTTAACTTGGGATAAACCCATGCTTAGATGAAAAATTTACTTTTAGCCATAAAACTAATGAACCATCATCTTATAGAAATCCCAAAGAAAGGAAACAATGATAGATTTTTTTTTCTTTTTTGGTCGCCATACCTTGAATATCCCGTGTATTACAAGATCAAGATCAAGTAAAAGTCAGGAGTGAGGGAACAACCAGAGGAAGAAAAATGGCATAGAAAAGATGGATAACAGAAATAGATGAAGGCAGAATCAAAAGCCAAAAGTTCAGTGTGCTGACTGACAAATGAGGTAGCAAAAACAGAAAAAGAAAAATATCCCCCTCTGTAGCCTCTTTCTAACCCTGCTTGCACTCTTGGCTTAGTGAAAGAAATAAAGAATGGATTTTCAAAATCCCTGAGCAAGGTACCCCCATCGAATGCCTATCTGAATGTCCACTTGTCTCTAGTAGAAGACGTATCATTCATCTTGAAATTGGGGTTATCAGACTGCTGAGGACCAGAGAGGTAATCAGGCCACCTGAAGCTCAGGATGCCCAGGAGAAAGAGGAAAAGGGAAGACCAGTACATATGACAGAGAGGTTAAAGCAAGGCAGTATAATTTTATGTGAAAGCCAGACAATGTCTCAAGTATGCTTCACCCTCAATGGCCTGGCAATTACTCCTGTCCCTCTAAGCAAGAACACATGTTTGACCTACAAACAGAATTCAGCACTTCCACTCTCAGTTTAGTTTCTTTCTCTTGTATCCCCATAGTCTCAACTTACAATATTTCTTATTCATTTATAAACATTACTATCATTTGAAATTATCAAAGAGACCTAGTTAAAATAAACAAACTTGAAATAATATTAGGGGATGGGAGTGGCAGGGGAGAGGTCAATGGGGAAGGAAGGGAGGAGAGATATGAAATACTATAAACAATATAGAATTTAAGTTTAAAAAAGAGAGAAATACTTAATATTTCTCTATTTTTAAAATCAAATGTTAAGAGGGAGGAACCAAGATGGCGGCATAGGTAAAACACCTATCTTGCCGGCATACACAGCAATTTTAAAACTACAACTTAACAAAAGAACAAACACCTCCAGAATCACCAGAAAGCTGGCCGAGTGAAAATTCCACAAATAAAAGTGAAGATAAGACACTGTGACTCAGAGGCGCAGCAGCAGACAGCTTTGAAGATTCGAGTGGAGAGAGGTTTGGAGCGCGCCAGCGGAGAGAGCGGGCGGCCGAAAACCGGCCAGTTTTCTTGAACGGGGAGACAAAGACCTCCCACTGAACTGATTCTCCAGCTGTGGGCGAAGTCCAGGGAACCCACTATCATATGGGGTAAAAACTGGACAGTGGGAGGACATGCCGAAGCTCAGATGCTGCCGGGTCTGCCAGCTCGTGGAGAAGGGAGCTTGCGCGTGAACTTGGGAACAGTGCAGCTGAATAACTGCATAGTGAGCACACTCAACTTGCTCTCTCATTTGGGAAGCCATCAGACTGCTTTGTTTTACTACCCTGGGTGAGACATTGGGTGTGCAGACACATTTGGGGAGAGTCTGAATTCTCTGGCAGCTGGTGGAGCTCGGCAACAGCTCTCTCTCAGAGGTGCTGGCCACCATTGCCCCCAGAACAGAGTTCCTGGGGCCGCATAGGGTGCAGCTAACACTGTCTGCTTGGCCCGGAGACTCCGCACATCCAACCTGAGCACAGCTGAACTTCACAGACAATTGGCCTGGAGGTCAACCCCTCCAAGTGCTAACAACGATTTACCTGAGCTTAAATTCAGCAAGACTGTACAACTCATATCCACCTCAGGTAACTGGGGAGGCTGACCCACTGTCCCTTGTAGGACATCTACCAGGCAAAGCTAATTGACCAACTCAGGGAAGTAGCCATCATGCAGAGACATGGAAAGAAATCAGATGTGAAAGAAATGGAGGGGGGAAAAAACGACTGGACATGGAATTCAAAACCACAGTTATAGGCCTTCTCAAGAGGTTCCAACAAAAGGTCAAGGCCTATAAGGAACTAAGCAAGACCGAAAAGGAAATGAACGAGACCCTCAAGGATATGAATGAGACCTGTAAGGAAATGATCAAGACCAACGTGGAAATGATCAAGACCAACGTGGAAATGAATGAGTCCTACAAGGAAATGAAGGAGACCCTCAAGGATAGAAAGGAGACTCTCAAGGATATGAAAAAGGAGCAACCAGAAATTAAGCATACACTGACTGAAATAAAAAATATTTTACAAAGACATAAAAGTGCTCTGGAGCACCCCAAGAACCAAATTAAAGATTTGAAATGCAAAGAGATAAAATCCACTCAGCTGAAAAAGCAAGAAACCAAAAGAATCCAAATAATTGAAGATAGTGTAAGGGGCCTCTGGGACAACTTCAAGCATACCAACATCCGAATTATAAGGGTGCCAGAAAAAGAGAGAGAGCAAGACAATGAAAACCTATTTGAAGAAATAGTGACCGAAAATTTCCCACACCTGGTAAAAGAAATTGACTTAGGAGTCCAAGAAGTGCACCAAACCCCAATATATAGGAACCCTAAGAGAACCACACAAAGGCACATCATAATTAAAATGCCAAGAGCAAAAGACAAAGAGAGAATATTAAAAGCAGCAAGAGAAAAACAGTTAGTTACCTATAAGGGAGCACCCATACGATTGTCAGCGGATTTCTCAACAGAAACGATGCAGGCCAGACAGGAGTGGCAAGAAATATTCAAAGTGATGAATAACAAGAATCTACAACCAAGATTACTATATCCAGCAAAGCTCTCATGCAGAACTGAGGGTCAGATAAAGTGCTTCACAGATAAGAAAAAGCTAAAGGAATTCATCACCACCAAACCAACATTATATGAAATGCTGAAAGATATTCTTTAAGAAGAGGAAGAAGAAAAAGATAAAAATGCAAATTATGAAAAACAAATACACATCTATCAACAAATGAATCTAAAAATCAAGTGAATTAATAAGCTGATGAACAGGATAAACTGGTGAATGTAACAGAATCACGGACATTAAGAGGGAATGGACTGACAACTCTTGGGAAGAAAGGGGGTGTGGGAAGTGCAGCAAGAGACTGGTCAAAAATCTGCAACTATGGGAGAGGACAGTGGAGGGGGGTGAGGGCGGAGGGTGGGATGGGTACCAAGTGGAGGGGAACTATAGGGGGGAAGAGAACAATGTAATTAATAAAATGAACAATAAAGTAGAAAAAAATTAATGTAAATAAATAAATAAATAAATAAATAAATAAATAAATAAATAAATAAATTGTTAAGTTCAGACTTGTAGTACCCCAATGGAGAGTTTTATTTACTTTCATTCTGATCATTAACAAACTCTGTTAACGAACTCATTCATTTTGTGGAATAGATATCTTTCCTCCTCAAAACCTCAAACAATCCAAGTCATGAATTTAAAAGAGAATTAAACTAAAGTGGGGAGTTTAATGCTGGAGAGAAGTCTGGCAGATATGTGACAAAATTGATCCAATTCCTGCAAATGAAAGGGCATGAAGGAAAACTCTTTCAAAAAAACTCAGAGAGGGCAAAGACAAAGGGCACCTCAGAAAGACCTGATGTGCATCAATCCAAAGCAGTGATAAAATATTACATACCTGTTTTCAAAAATCATCAAGGCTGTTTGTTTCAAGTACCCATTTGTGTTTAACTTTCCATGAATCTGCATAATGTGCTGATAAACCCCTAAATCCAAGTATGAAATATCAACTCAAGCACATTAATTAGTGTGGCTGGCTAGAGCTGAATCCAAAACCAATATGATTAGCTCTCAATTACCTGCTTTATTGGAGAGAAACAGCACTATGGGGAATAATCCCCTAAGCATTTCTTCTTGGCTCTGGCGGTATTATATGCTGGATTTTTCATTGGGTGATTTCTTGTTTGTTTTTAACAGTGTTTTCAGTCAGTGATTTTACTTAAGTATGACAAAGTAATTCAATTTCTCAAAGCACAAGTGAGCTGGCTGCTATCGGGCACACTGAAGCAGGGCCATGCTTAGAACTTGTGTGTGTGTGTGGGGGGGGGTGAGAACACTGGATCAGAAACACCTTACTTGGTGCTGCCTTCTGCATCTCATGAAGCTGAAGCCCCAGGTCCCCTAAGAAACATACTGTTACTTCCAGGACTTTCAAAGTCTCTGTAGGGTGATTGAGAACCAACTGCTGTCCAATTCACTGATTCCTAACTACTATGAACTCTCAAGTCAAACATTTTATGATTCTAGTCATACAACTTATTGTTTTAGTAAATACGTGTGGTAGTTCAGATCTTCTTTCAAAATCCTCTCTTTATCTTTCTTGTCTCTGGAGAATCGTGATAGAATATGGTATACATTAGAATTTCTGCTGGGAAAGCCTAATCGAGGCAAGATGTCCTTACAATATATGAATACTCGATACTATGGAAAGCCACCTATCTCATATATATGAGTCTGATGTTTTGCTCCTGAGCAAGATGAAAGGGTGATTTCTTTCCCAGGCTCTTAAAGATTAGGGTTAAAGATTGAAGCCACGGTGAAAAGGTGATGTATGAAAAAGTGGAAATTTTTTGGAAACAAATACAGACTCCCACATAGGAAAGAGGTTCCAAAGGGGGTAACCCACTAAGCTCCTTTTCCACGAGGTTTATAAAGGCTGCTGTTCTTTGTTTCTTGATGCTGCCTTCCAATTGGTAGAATATCAATTTCAAAGCTGAAAACCACATAGGCCCCACTTCATTTCTCCCCTTTCAGTGGTAGAATTCTCTATCTCCTGTGAAAATCTGTTTTCTTCTTTCTACCATTTGTCCCCATTTCTCTATCCCCTGTGAAGGTTTGTTTCCTTTTTCTCCCCATCCCCTGTGGCTTTTACCTATCTTCTGTGAAGATGTCCATTCCCCTTATCCTGTGGCAGCTTTGTTTTTTCTCTGTGAATGTATGCCTTTTGGCAGCTCCAAGCCTCACCTTTGCAGTCCTCTCCCAGGTACCCTCTATATTTCTAAAACTCCCTAAACCTGCCAATTTTACCCCTAAAACTGCTTTCATCTAGTTCTGTAAAGAATCACTAACCTGATTTATGATGATTAATGGTCCTTTCCATGTAAAATATCAATATTTTAATTTTATAATATTAAACTTACACAGACCCAGCCTACCAAAGGGTGATAGATTATGTAACCTTATAGAGGAGATAATAGAAGAGAGTATGGGAGGATAAAACGGTTTTCTTAAGTTAATATTAATTCCTCTACCTTCATTTTGTATTCACAGTTCTGTGGTACTCAGAAAACTCTACTGTAGCTTCCCATTCTATCCAGGTTGTAATTGGGGTGAGGGAAGAAAGGGGAAATGGCCTGTACAGGAAGTACAGGTCTTCATTTCTGAATCAAGGACCAAAAGTGGCGTTCAACAAAAGGTGGAAGAGCCATGCGATAAATATGACTCTTTCTAGGGGAATGTTCTTATTTAAAGATTTTAGAGGTGAAGTCATTGGCAATTGACAAGTACTTTAAAATATTTTTCATATATTAAAACAAACACAAATGTGAAAGATAAGCTTCACAGTTAAAACACAAATGTAAAAATGACTTGGCACTGCTTTAAAAACTTAGTGGCTTCCTGATATTCAAAGGCTAATGGCCAAGTGCTTAGCATAAGTGAGACTGCCCTGAAGGCCCCACAGGCCTCTTTATCAGCCTCCTGACTCTTCCTCATGCTTAGTCCTAATCCTCAATTCCAGAGGGCCTTTAAGCAGCTGTTTCTCTTGCCTGGAATTATCTCTAGCTTCATAGTAAACTCATTCATATCATTAACATCTCAGGTTAAATACCGCCTAGCCAAACATTAGAGACTAGAGGCCCAGTGCATGAAATTCGTGCAAAGGGGGGGGGTGTCCCTTAGCTCAGTCTGCACCCTCTCCAATCTGGGCCCCTTCGAGGGATGTCCAGCTGCCCATTTAGGCCCAATCCCTCCCTCCTCTGCTGGCCTGGTCACTCCTAACTGCCTTCCCCTACAGGCTTGATAACCCCCAACTGCCCTCCCTTGCAGGCCTGGTCCCTCCCAACTGCCCTCCCCTGCTGGGCCTGATGGCCCACAACTGCCCTCCCTTGCAGAGCCTGGAACCTCCCAACAGCCCTCCCTTGCTGGCCATCTTATGGTGGCCATCTTGTGTTTGCATGGGGACAGGATCTTTGACCACATGAGGGCAGCCCTCTTGTATGTTGGAATGATGGTCAATCTGCATATTACTCTTTTATTATTAGATAGGATAGTGTGTCATCCAAGGCTAAGTTAGATATTTCTGTTATGTCTGTCAGAGTATTCTTCATCCTTCATAATATTTCTTTCTTCATAATATTTAGTCAAGTTAGTATTATTACAGATAATAATACATTTGCAGTCTCCTTTCACTTAGCCTTTTGTTTGTCAATTTTTGCCTTTTTTATATACCTAGATATCTTAGATTGAACTCACAATTTATGAGAAAATATACAGGTAATATAAGGACCTGGGTAATGTCATTTTCCTCCAGCAAGTATTTTCTTTTGTTTCAATGAGCCATTGTGAAGAGGGCAGATCACCTAATCCAATCAAAAAGTACTTGATTCAAGTTTATACTTCAGTCTTTTCAAGGTCTGGCATATTTCTGGTTTGTCTCTATGTTTATTCATTCTCCTATCCATAGTACCCTAAGGATCCTAAGTAAAAGCCTGGGAGTTTTCTAGAACTCTTTTTTTGTAGTGGGCCTGGAGCAAAAGTTTTATCTCTCTTCTCTAATGAGATTTTGGAAGATCTGCTTAGTATCTCAGCTTATCAGTCATTTTTTTTCACTCAGCTTCTCAGGAAAAAGAAAGTATCAAATAGTAGGCCCCTCTTTTGGTTTGATATTCCTCAAAGACCTGGATTCCTCAAGTACTCTTTCTTGATTGTTCTCTTACATCTTCAGATATGTATTTTCATATATTTTTTAGTCAGTCTAGTTGTTCTCAACAAGTTGGTGTGGTATAACATCGGCACTATGCTCTTTAATACTCTCAGGAGAAGTAGTTTTATTACATTGTTTTTCCACCTAAGTTCCACATCTTATATTTAAGTTCCTCAGTGTACATTTTGGTTGTTATGAGCTGATTAATACAATAACCCAGGAAGAGTTAACAAGTATGAATAAGATAACTTATGTACCCTAAAATATATTTTACATACCTGATTACAAATTGGAAATAACCATAATGACATATTATGGTTATCACATTCATTATATGACAGATCTTAATTCTTTTTTTGTTGCATAACAACTCCTCTCTCCAAACTTAGCAACAAAATCCAACAATAATCATTTGTTTTTATCTACCATCTAAAATAATATGGGTAGATCTCAAGAACAGCTTTTCCTATTTCCCATGGCATCATCGGGGGCAGCTCAAATACTGTGGTAGGCTCTCCCATAGCATAACCAGTAGTTGGAGCAGTTGGATAGAACACATATATGCATCATCTCCATATGAATGACTGTCTTCCTTACAGAATGGTGGCTAAGATTCTAGAGCAAGCAGCTCAAGAGGACCATATGAGAACTGTATTATCTCGTACAACCTAATCTTAGATGTCACATAGCATTATGATTGCCATTGCATAAGTCTGACCTAATTAAAGGGAAAATATCATAGATTCCAACCTCCCTATGGGAAGAGTATTAAAATCATATTATAAGAGGTGTATGGGGAAATAAGAAATAATGCTATTCCCATTTTTGAAAAATACAATCTGATACAGATTTTTTCTTGAAAATCTATGAACAGAGCAACTTTCTGAAAACATAATTAAAGAGTAATAATGTTATTTTTTTAAAGACTGATCAAAATCTTTATTTACTGCTTAAATTATTTCTGTACAGCAAACTAATATCTACTCTACCTAATTTATAGAAATGGGAATTCCTTATCTTTGACTTGACTAAAAGTTACATATATGCTCCTTATCCCTAAGAAGCTGTAATGTATTTTAATATTCTAATTTTAGTCATACATTAATTATATTCTTCTTTTTAAAAATTTTAAGTGATATAAATTATTTTGATGATCCTATCACTGACACTGAGTGTCAAACGCTAATCTGCTTCAGTTATTTTGTGTGATTCATAATTTTCTGAGTGTACCTATCATTCTCAAAGTCTGAGATGTACATAATAAGATGTGCCCTAGTATCCCTTCAAGTTCAAAAAATATCAGCTGGTCATTGTCACATTTTTATAGGCTCTTGAAATTCCTTCGAAAAGGAAGAGTGAATTTTCTCTAACATCTAAATACAGTATTGTTAAACCACTGCACAAATGGATCAACACACTCTTCAGACTGTGGCATATCATGGTTTCCTTTCACAAGATGAAGAATGTATAACAAAAAGAGGTTGGCTTGTTTTTTTCTGTCACAATATATTCCTTAATTCTAAGACCCAAGGTTGTGCTGAGGAATTGCAGTCATCTCTCTGTCTCCTGATTGATGTGATGTGAGACTGGTACTGTATGATCTCCTGCCCTCTCTCCCACCTCTAATGGTTGTATTAGCTGCACTGTTGAAAAGGCTTCAACTCTCATAAGAATTACCTGGTAGGAAAATAATTCTGATTGGTAGTAGCAGAGTATGCTGAGATAACTAGTCAAGATCTGTATGTTAAGTGGAAGTAAAAATAGGAAAACCCTTAGAACACAATGAAAATTGTAAATTTACAGTATAAATGGGGAGTAGGAAAGGAATGCCACCTCAATAGATTAGAGGTCTGCCAGAAACACTTTTGAGTAGTGGAGTGCACAAGAAACATCCTTGGCCTTGGCAGGTGTATCTCAGTAGTTAGAGCTTCAGTCTGCAGACAGAAAGGACATGAATTTGATTCCCAGTCAATGACTCATACAGGTTCAATCCCCGCCCCCATTGGGGTAAGGTGTGGGAAGCAACCAGTGAATGTGTCTCTTTCACATCGATGTTTCTCTCTCTCCTTCTCTTCCCTCCCTTCCAGTCTCTCTCTAAAGATCAATGGAAAAAATATCCTCAGTGAGAATTAAAAGAAAATAAACATCTTTGAACATAGAATTTAATGAAATTACAGTGAAAGAAAACCAAATCTGTCAATTACCATAAAGTATATAGCCTAAATCCTATATCTATTTATAAATAAAAGCTTCATCCAGAGTAATTTAGAGTGCAAATAATTCATGAATCAAAATAGAAAGTATGATTACAAGCAATTATAGGTTCAGAAAATGTACCTAGCCAGTATGGCTCAGTATTGCAGTTTTATCCCATGCACTGAAGGGTCATGGATTCAATTCCTAGTGGGGCACTTATGGGAGGCGATTGATCAGTATTTCTTTCTCATATGAGTGTTTCTCTTGCTCTCTCTCCCTCTCACTTCCTCTCTCTGTAAAATTCAAAATACACACACATATATTTGGGTGAGGATTTTAAAAATAAAAGAAAAAAAATGTGCCTACAATAAGAAAACTACATGTGGGAAATCATTAAAATTGCAATTAAACAAGAAAATGTCTTTTTTTAAGATATATAATTTTAAAAGAAAGGATGAATAAATGTTAAAATTTAAATAATAGATAATAAAAATAATTAGAGATAAGTGGAAAGAAGAAAACAGTAAAGTAATTATAAATATTAAAGTAATTATAAATATTAATTCATTATAACAATTACATTAAAGAAAACAGTAAAGTAATTATAAATATTAAAGTAATTATAAATATTAATTCATTAGAAAAATTACATTGAAGATCTGTAATTGAAGGTTTGTTCATTGAAAGTTTTCATAAAATAAATTCTGTCAGGTATAAATAAGTAATTGCAATCCTAAGTAAAATGGATAATTTTCGATACATAACATATATACATATTTATAGCATATATGTATATTATATAATAACTAAAAAGAAATTTGAATAAGGGAATGACTTACAGGTGGAAAATTGGAGGGAAAGAGCATCAAGAAAGATATCTATCAAACTGTCAATAATTATCTCCGCTGAGTGATAAGATTAGGGTTGAATTTTATTTTCTTTAAAAGTAATAGTAGTAAATTCATTAAAAACATAAAAGCATCTATATTGGAAAAGAAGTAAATGATTTCTACAGATTCTTTGGTATTAGAAAATACAAAGGAATATAAGAAAGATATTAAGCTAAGAAACAAATTCCACATAAATGTAGGGTATAAGATCAAAACATGAAAATCACGTCATTTCTGTACACAAGCAATGAGAAATTCAAAGAGGAAATTAAGAATACAATTCCATATATAATATTACCTCAAATAATAAAATACTTAGGAATAATTTAACAAAGAAGGTGAGACTTGTACACTGAAAAATCAAAAAATAAAAACATTGCTGAAAGAAATTTAAAAAGCCTGAATAAATGAAAAGTTATCCCATAGTCATGGATTAGATTATTTAATGTTGGTAAGATGTCTATACTACCTAAAGCAATCTATATATTTAATGTAATCTCTTTTAAAATTCTAACAGCTTTTTGTAGAAATGAAAACCACAAACTCAAATTCATATGAAATTGCAATGGGCCTTGAATAGCAAAAACAATTTTGAAAAGAAAGACAAATTTTGAAATCAGACTGAGACTTCTTTATTTCAAAAGTTTCTACAAAATGTGAGGACAATCTGGCTGCAACATCTGTTACCCCATTGATCGCCACGGTTGATTTGGCTGATCTGGCTGGCTAGACAGGTGTCCCCCTCCTCCCTCACTGATCCATAATATGTGTCCCTCCCAAAGCTGTATGCTCAGTCGAAGAGGACAATTTTCCCTCCAGAGGAGAGGACCAGTCTTCAGTCAAGGATATACAAGTAGCTGTGCTCCCCTGCTAGGACCTCCAAACACGCTCTCAAAACTTTCTACAAAGCTATAGTAATCAAAATAGTATAGTACCGGCATTCTATCTAATAAAAAAGAAATATGCAAATTGACCATACATCTGCTATGCCCACCAGCCAACCCACCAGCCAATCAGAGCGAGTATTCAAATTAACCCAACCAATATGGCAGCAGCTAAGGAGCTGGAGTGAGCAGGAGGTTTGGCTTGACCCCAGCAATGGAGGAAGCCAAGCTTCCCACCAGCCCTGGCCAGCCCTGGCCTCCACTCAAGGCTACAATGTTTCAATTAAAGAAGATAAATAAATCCCAGATACTTGCTGCCAGTCACTCCTGGACTCCACTCAAGGAGGGGCTGGAAAAAAAAGAAAAGAAAAAAAAAGGAGGGGCTGGGAGCTTGGGTTGCCAGGGGCTATGGCCAGCCTGCAAATAGCCATCACCCCCTCACCCAGGCTGGCCAAGCACCCCAGTGGGGACCCCCACCCTGAAGGGGTTGTGGCCAGCCTGAAAATGGCCTTCAGCCCCTCACCCAGGATGGTCAGGCACCCTAGTGGGACCCCACCCTCATCCAGGACACCCTTCAGGGCAAACCAGCAGGCCCTCACCGGTGCATCAGGCCTCTATCTATACTAATGAAAGAATAATGTGCTAATTAGAGTAGGAAACTTTCCTAGAAACCTTCAGGACATTCTTTTGGACAAAGCCATGTTGGTGGGGTCAAGGTAGAGGTGGTTTAGAGGCCAAGAGGGGAGGAAAGATATGGGTGATCAGGCCAAGATGGGATGGCATTAGTGACCAGGCTGGTGGGAAGGCGATGCCATTGAGGGTAAGCAGACCATCAGAGGGGTCAGTTAGGGGCAAGCAGGCCATCAGTGGGGGTCAGTTGGAGGTGAACAGGACAGCAGGGGATGCAGTTTGGAGTGAGCAGGCCAGCAGGGGGAAGTTGGGGACAAACAGGCCAGTGGAGAGGGGAGGTAGGGATGAGCAGGCCAGCAGTTGGGGCATTTGGGAGTGAGCAGGCCAGCAGGCAGAGTTATTAGGGGCAATCAGGCAGGCAGGCAGGTCAGCAGTTAGGAGCCAGCAGTCCTGGATTGCAAGAGGGCTATCCGACAGCTGGTTTAGGCCCAGTCTCTATAAACTGGCAGTAGGACATCCCAGATTGGAGAAGGTGCAAGCCAGGCTGAGGAACATCCACCACCTCCATGCACAAATTTTGTGCACTGGGCCACTAGTCTATACTAATAAAAGGGTAATATGCTAATTAGACAGGACATTTTCTGGATGTCTTTTTGAATGTCCTTCCAGACAAAGCCACAGTGGCTGTGAGGCCGATCCAGGACCATGGTCCCTTTTGCAGAAGCCATGGGAGAAGGCACCACAGGAAAAGGTAGAAAGGGGAAGGCAGAAGGGAAAAGGTTTCGTCACAGGAGAAGGGAGAAGGGAGAAGGGAAAAGGCTGTGCCATGAGAGGCCAGCACTGTGTGAGAAGGGAGAAGGTGGCAGTTAGGCAGTTAGGGCAATCAGGCCAGGAGGGGAGAGCAGTTAGGCAGTTAGGGAGAAAAGGCCAGCAGGAGAGAGCAGTTGGGCAGGTATTGGGATCAGGCCAAGAGGGGAGAGCAGTTAGGCAGGTAGGGGGATCAGGCCAGCAGAGGAGCAGTTAGGAGCAATCAGGCAGGCAGGTCAGTGCTTAGGAGCCAGTGGTTTTGAATTGGGAAAAGGATTCCAACTGGAGAGGGTGCAGGCTGGGCTGAGGGATTTCCCACCCCCCTGTGTATGAATTTCATGCACCAGACCTCTAATAATAAACATAAAGACCAGTGGATTAAAATTTAGAGTCCATAAAAAGCCCATATATCTATAAACAACTGATTTTTTGACAAGGGTGCCAAATCCACTTAATAAGAAAAGAATAATATCATTCTACAAATGGTGCTAGAACAACTGAATTTCCACATGTGAAAGAATAAAATTGGACCTCTCACTTTAAAAATTAACTCAAAATGCATCAAAGGCCTACACAAAAAAAAGTGCTAAAACTATAAAACTCTAAAAAAACAAACAAACAAAAAACTTCATGGACTTACATTTGGCAATGGATTCTTAGCTATGGACATCAAAGCCATCTATAATAATAAAAGGGTCATATGAAAATTAGATCAGACATCATTCCAGACATCATTCCAGAGGGAAGCCAGCCCATGTCTCAGGTGCCAGAGGGAAGCTGGTGCCAGCAGCTAGGGAAAGAAGAGCCAACTCCTGCATGAATTTTGTGCATCAGATATCTAGTAATTAAATATAGATAAATTCAACTGCATCAAAATTTAAAATTTATGTTTCAAAGTTATATCAAGACTAGAGGCCCAGTGCACAAAAATCATGCATGGGGATAGCGGGATCCCTCAGCCTGACCTGCACCCTCTCTGATCCCGGATCCCTAAGGGGATGTCCTACTAATGGATTAGGCCTGCTCCACATGGAGGGTGGTCCTAAGCTGCAGTCTAACCTTCCTCTGCAGGAGGTGATTGGGCTGATCAGAGGACTATGCCAACCCCATTACCCCGCTGCT
This sequence comes from Antrozous pallidus, assembly GCA_027563665.1. Taxonomy (NCBI): domain Eukaryota; kingdom Metazoa; phylum Chordata; class Mammalia; order Chiroptera; family Vespertilionidae; genus Antrozous; species Antrozous pallidus. The sequence goes on from CM050508.1 coordinate 78,390,332, forward strand.
ACTGCCACTGCTGGCCGCCACAACTGCCAAGGTGTTTTCATCAACATGGATGCCAGTCCCTTCACCAAAAAAATAAATAAATAAATAACAACTTTCTTTAATCATTTTCAAGATGTCTCTTTCATAGTATATGACATTTCTTCTTTTTTTTTTTAATCCTCACCTGAGAGTGTTTCCATTGATATTTAGAGAGCTTGGAAGAGAGAAGGAAAAACAGACAGAAACATCAGTGTGAGAGGGACATTTCAATTGGTTGTCTCCTGCATGTTCCCTGACCTGGGCCCCAGCCAGGGAGGAGCCTGCAACCTAGATACATGCCTTTGACCAGAATTGAACCGTTACCAAGAACACTGAAAGTGGTATACAGGAAGTTTAGCCAATGAGCAGTCAGAGAAGGTGTTTCCTTTGCAGCTCTCATGCAGAGGCAGGACTTCCGGTGTGCCACAGCTGGCAGGCTCTATTCTCTGTGGACCTGTGCCATCTGTGGCTTGCTTCACTGCACACGCAGTCCCCTCCCAGCTAGCTGAATGCACAGCCTCCTCCTGAGTGGTCATGATGTTACAGTGTCTCTGGAAATTGCATATTACCTTTATATATATGTAGATAGTGAAAAGACAACCTACACATTGAGAAAAAATACTCGCAAAGCAACTATAATAATAAAAGCATAATGTCCTAATTAGACCAGACATCCTTCTGGATGAAACAGGGCTGCAAGGGAAGCTCCTGTCCCAGGTGCCTGTCAGCAGCCAGAGGGAAGTCCAGACCCAGGTGCCAGCAGGAAGCCAAAGCCAGCATTCACAGGAAGGAAGGCCTACTCTTGCACGAATTTTGTGCATTGGGCCTCTAGTGTGTTTCATAAAGTTTACTATCCAAAATATACAAAGAGCTCCTATAATTTAGCAACAACAACAACAACAAAACCACAACCGCGTAGCTAGAAGATGAGAAAAAGACTTCAATAGACATTTTTTCCCAGGAGATATACATATATATGAATCCGTGCACTGGGCCTTAAATATGCATATGAGATCTTTGGCTAAACTTTTCTCATCCTACCCCCCACTTCCCTCTGAGATTCATCAGTTGGTTTCATATTTCCATGCCTGTGCATTGAGCATCCGCACACTGGTAGTCAGTATGCATCATAGCTACTGTTGAACAGTCAAATGGTATACCCAAAAAATGTAAACACACACTTTGAATAATTATAAAGGCAATGTTTATTAAAATACATTTTATTTTTTTCCCAGCCAGCATGGCTCAGTGGTTGAGCATCTACCTATGAACCAGAATGTCATGGTTTTATTCCCAGTCAGGGCACATGCCCAGGTTGAGGGCTTGCAGAAGGCAACTGATCAATTATTCTCATCATTGATGTTTCTCTCTACTTCCATTATTTTTTAATTTCATTTTCAAAATTCAGCTATCCACCGTTAGAGTGTATATATTTTGAGGGAAGGAGGGAAAGAGAGAGAGAGATGAGAGAGAGAGTTTTTTACGATAATTAAAATAGTTTCTTACTCAGATTGATCTGGGTTTGGATTTTTACCTTGTGTAATCTTGAACAAGTTTTTAATATCTCTAAGTTTGAATTTCCTCTCCTTTAAGATATGAATCATAATAACAATACCACACCTCCCTCATCAGCCTCAGTGGTAACTCACACCATTTGGTACATTTATTATTTTCCACACATGCTCACTATGATTAACACTATAATCCTCAATTCTGAGATGCATTTTCCACTCATTCAAAAATCAGGTTGTATTTTACAATTGATAGACACAGGTAATGAAATGTTATCTCCTGAGAAATGTTATTACATGTTGGTGTGAATTTCAATTGATGTTAATTAATAATTGAGAAAATATCATACTGAATCTTTACTATAAACATACTAGAGGCCCAGTGCATGAAATTTGTGCACAAGAGGTAGGGGATGTCCCTCAGCTCAGCTGGCACCCTCTCCAATCTTGAACCCATCGAGGGATGTCCAACTGCCTGTTTAGGCCTGATCCTGGTAAGATCGGCCTAAACGAGAAGTTGGACATCCTTCTCACAATCCAGGACTGCTGGCTCCAAAATGCTCCCCTGCCTGCCTCACTGATTGCCCCTAACTGCTTCTGCCTGCCAGCCTGACCACCTGTTAACCACTACCCTGCCAGCCTAATTGATGTCTAACTTCTCCCCTATCAGCTTGTTTGCCCCCAACTTCCCTCCTCTGCCAGCCTGGTCACCACTAACTGCCCTCCCCTGCAGGCTTGATTGCCCCCAACTGTCCTCCCTTGCAGGCCTGGAACCTCCTGCTGGCCATCTTGTGGTGGCAATCTTGTGTCCACATTGGGGAAGACCTCTTGTGTGTTGGAGTGATGGTCAATCTGAATATTACTCTTTTATTAGATAGGATAGGAGCATGGGTGAGGGCCAGCTAGTTTCCGCTGAAGAGTGTCCTGGCTAAGGGTGGAGGTTCCCTTGGGGCATGGGGTGGCCTGGGTGAGGGGCCTGTTGTAGTTTGCAGGCTGGCCATGCCCCCCAGTGACCCAAGTGGAGGTCCTGGGATCTGGGATTAATTTATGTTCTACAATTGAAACTTTGTAGCCTGGAGCAGAGCCAAGCTACACTCAGTGAATGCAGCCATTTCTGTTTGGGTTTATTTAAATTCTATAATTGAAACTTTCTAGCCTAGAGTGGAGGCCTAGGGCTGAAGAAGCTTGGCTTCCTCCATCGCCCAGGCAACCCTAGCCTCTGCTCTCTCCAGCTTCATGGCTGCCACTATTTCTGTTGGGATATATCTTCTATAATTGAAACTTTGTAGCATTTAGTAGAGACCTAGGCCAGCAAGGGCAGCAGAAAGCTTGGCTTCCTCTATTTCCAGAGAAACCCAAGCTACCCTCCTGTTCTAAGTGGCTGCAGCCATCTTGGTTCAGGTTTATTTGCATAATTTGCTCCTGATTGGCTGGTAGGTATGCCTGTGGGCATGGCTTGATCAAAGGTACGGTCAATTTGCATATTACTCTTTTATTAGATAGGATATTCTTTGTATTATCAGAATATTATCAGAACTATGAAACATAAATTAAAACAGAGAATATAAAACACAGATCAAATAGGTAATGGGTTTATAGATTATAAGAAATTATAAATAGCTGTCCAGAAACAATATAAAATCACTCTTCACTGAACAAAATAGTTTTTGAAAGCACATTGAATGGGATGTGAAAGGATTCATAAAAAAAAAAAGATGACCAAATATTATGTAATAACTTTACTTATTTTAAACCAAAATATTAATAATGATGGATTACATTGTGCTTTTTCTTTAGGTTTCTACTCATATTCCATGATCAATATTTTTGTTCTTTCATTCAAAAATATTTATTGTTTGCCTATTATGTGGCAATCACAGAATAGTAAACTAATAATTACTTTGGCAATGTTAAAAAGGAAAGAAAAAAATGAATGAAAGTGGATTTTTAAAAATATATTTCTTTATTAATTTCAGAGATAAAGGAAGGAGAGAGAGATGGAAACATCAATGGAGAGAATCATTTCTTGGCTGCCTCCTGCATGTCCCCAGTGCCCCTTACTGGTGATCAAGCCTGTATCCCAGGCATGTACCCTTGGCCAGAATCAAACCTGGGATCCTTCAGTCCGAAGGCTGATGCTCTATCCACTGAGCCAAGCCGGCTAGGACTAAGAGTGGATTTTTTTTTAAAAGGTAGCTCTCCTGGTTTGAGTCAATTCATCCATAAAACATAACCTTAGCATTTAGCAAGTTTATTGATAAATTTGTCCCACCTGCCCCTGCCTGGTGGTCTGGTTCCATCTTTGAAAGACCTTACCTTTGATCAATTCTTACTTGCTCTAGTTTCCAATTTGAGATTACCAGGTAAACTCAAAATCTTATAACGTACTTCTTAATGACTGAAATGATCATCTACATGGGGAAAAAGGTCAGCCTTCTCAGTGCTTCTTCCTGATTCTCAAAATGTAATGCCCACAGTATTCTCCTTCCTCCCAAATCTGTCTCAGATGCTTCCCATTTTGCCATTAGAAAGGTGATGCACCTCACTTCCTTTTTTTTTAAGTAGGTCTTTTTTAAATAAATATATTTTCATTGATTTCAAAGAGGAAGGGAGAGGGAGGAGCAATAAAAATATCAATGATGAGAGGTAATCATCAATTGGCTGACTCTTATATACCCTCTACTGGGGATGAAGCCTGCAACCCAGGCATGGACCCTGACCAGGAATCAAACCAGACCTCCTAGCTCATACATCATTCTCACCACTGACCCACACCAGCCTTGTATACCTTACTTCTTTTAAGAGCAAGCCAATATAAACATGTTTTCTAACCTGCAGTGTAAATAATATAATTTCGACTTCGTTATAAGCTGAAATCCTCTAAGTTGAAAGCTTTTCCTGATTTTTTCCATTGGTTTTGTACAATAGATGCAGATACCCCATCCAGGAAACACAGAAGACAAAGGTTGGTGAGGAATTTCCTGGTCTAGCCAATAACATATAGACATGCCTGTCTGCACCTTTTATAAATTACAATGCATGTGCCTCTAGCTTACCATGCCTAATGTAATTCTCTGAAATCTGTTATACTTCAAACATCTGTTCTCACTTATGGAGAGGATAATTTGAGATGGCAAAGATCTGTTGCTTCTTTCCTGTATATAGATCCTTACTCACAGGTATGATGGCATTTATTTCAAAGTGATTACAATACAGAACTTTTAAGAAATTTAGCATTCAACTTAAATTAAAAGAAAGATTTTCAGTTATAGAACATTTCCTGACCCTAGGCCTAGAGAGCTTTCAGTTAGTTATAATTTCTACACAGCTTTTTTCAATTATAATTTCATTTCTCAGTATTGTTTTCTCCTGCGACAAGTAAATAAACAAGAATCCCTTGTCATCTTGACCTCAATAATGTTGTCTCCCTTAATTAAACAACTCTGTTTAGTTGTTAAATTGGCAGATTTTTCTTAATCTCAGTGGCATTTTCAGAAGGACTTGAAATACTTTTTTTAACCTACATTGTTTTATCTCTCTATTTAGTGCCACCCTAAACTTATACCCAGGCTTTTCTAAAAATGAGAAATATACAACTGTAAGGGAAATTTAAAATTACCTGAGAATTTTCAAACTCCAATGCCTTAAAACATGAGAAATTAATTGATTTTTTTTAAGCCAGCAAGACCTATACTCTCTGGCCCCTTTCTAACTCAGTCTCCTCTTCAACCATGTATAAACTCCTCACCCTTAGTCTCATTTGCCCTTCTTCCAGCCCCATATTCTGCCTCTGGGCCTTCCTCAGTGTATCTTAGGTAATATCTTTTTGTGTTTTTGTTTTTTATTATCTTCTTAGTTACTTGAGTTTGTAAAATGCTGTCTATTCTGATCTGATTTCATTGATAGTACAAATTTGTTTTTAAATATATTTTACTGATTTTTTTACAGAGAGGAAGGGAGAGCAATAAAGAGTTAGAAACATCGAGGAGCTGCCTCCTGCACACTCCCTACTGGGTATGTGCCCGAACCAAGGTACATGCCCTTGGTCAGAATTGAACCTGGGACCCTTGAATCCACAGGCTGACTCTCTATCCACTGAGCCAAACTGGCTAGGGCAATAGTACAAATTTTTCACCTCACCTGCCATCTGTACCCTTTGCAATTTTACTTTCAGGACCTCTTAATAACACAGCAGTCTGTTTCCCCACTCCTTGAATTTGGACTGACATGGTGATGTTTTCCAGTCAACAGGATGTTAATAGATATGATTCAGGCTCAGGATTAATAAAAATTTCCATGTATTTCTGCTCATTCTTGCCCTCTGAAGGTATTATGAGAACATGCCCAGGCCAGATGAAGACATAAGACATTTATTTCAGTTTTCCCAGGTGAAACGATCTTAGTTCAGCTCTCAGCCACTGACATGTGAACAAGTCCAGCCAACTTTACCATCTCTGCCTTACACAGGCACACAGGCCACAGATATATGATCAAGCAAAGACCAGATGCCAGTGAGGAGACTAGGTCAGATGAACCCTACAGACTCAGGAGCTAAATGATAGTTTATTGTTGCATGTCACTTGTTTGTTTCCCAGCATTATTATATAAACAGATAACTGATGCACATACTTCATATTTTCCAAACACTCCATCCATGACTACCTTTAGTTGAGTCATGTTGATAGAGGGACAATCAGATAGGTCTGGGGCCAGTGATATACAGGTGTAGTATAGACAACCAGGTGGTCACTTGCTTAGATTGTGAATAATTGTGAGGCTCATATGGCAGGTATAATTAGTTTAGAAATGGTTTTTAATTGATAATTATATTAGATCAGAAGGCAAGCAGACTCAAGTTCAGAAACAGACTTGAAATATGGTCAAATTGATGACAACCAAATGATGAGAAATCATAGTCAAAGGCAGCATGATAAGTAAAATAGGGAAAACACAATGTACCTACAAGTAGTGTAAACTATTGCTGTAATAATCTAAAGCAACAAACTCAAGTTTAATCACATGAATTCAAGACAGGATTGCCAAATAAAATACAGAATATTAAATATAGATTTGGTTTTTAGATAAGCAACAATCTATAATCTATCATCTATCTCCTATCTAATAAAAGAGTAATATGCAAATTTACCATACCTCCGATCAAGCCATGCCCACCAACCACACCCACCATCCAATTAGGAGCAAATAAACCCCAACCAAGATGATTGTGGCCACTGAGAGCAGGAGGGAGACTTGGGTTTCCCTGGAAATGGAAGAAGCCAAGCTTTATGACTGCCCTTACTGGCCTAGGCCTTCACCCAATGCTACAAAGTTTCAATTATAGAAGATACATAAATCCAACAGAAATGGCAGCAGCCACTGAGCTGGAGAGAGCAAAGGCTAGGGTTGCCCATGCGATGGAGGAAGCCAAGCATCTGCAGCCCTAGCACCTAGGCCTCCACTCTGGGCTACAAAGTTTCAATTATAGAATTTAAATAAGCCCAAACAGAAATGGCTGTATTCACTGAGTGAGCAGAAGGCTTGGCTCTACTCTAGGCTACAAAGTTTCAATTGTAGAATATAAATTAATTCCAGATCCCAGGGTCTCTGCTTGGGTTGCTGGAGGGCATGGCCAGCCTGCAAACCACCATAGGCCCCTCGCCCAGGCTGCCCCACACCCCAAAGGAACCCCACCCTGATCTGGGACACCCTTCAGTGCAAACCAGCTGACCCCCACCCATGCACCAGGCCTATATCCTATCTAATGAAAGAGTAATATGCAGATTGACCATCACTCTAACACCCAAGAGGGCTGCCCCCATGTGGACACAAGATTGCCACCACAAGATGGCCAGTAGGGGAGGGCCATTGGAAGGTTCCAGGCCTACAAGGGAGGGCAGTTGGGGGTGATCAAGCCTGCAAGAGAGGGTAGTTAGGAGTTATCAGGCTGGCAGAGAAGAGAAGTTGGCAAACAGGCTGGCAGGGGAACAGCTAGACATCAATCAGGCTGACAGGAGAGTGGTTAGGGGGTGATCAGGCTGGCAATCAGAAGCGCTTAGGGGCAATCAGGGAGGCAGGCAGATGAGCAGTTTGGAGCCAACAGTCCTGGATTGTGAGAAGGATGTCCCACTGCTCAATTAGGCCTGATCTTACTGGGATCGGGCCTAAATGGGCAGTCGGACATCCCTCGAGGGGTCCAAGATTGGAGAGGGTGCAGGCTAGGCTGAGGGACACCCTCTACCCCCATGCATGAATTTTGTGCACCAGGCCACTAGTCTACCTAATAAAAAAGTAATATGCAAATTGACTGTACCTCTGATATACCCACAAGCCACACCCACCAGCCTATCAGAGCAAGTATACAAATTAACCTAACCAAGATGGCAGCTAGTTTGCATATCTGGGCACAGAAGACAGTGTAAAAGGAAGCCAAGCACTGCAAAAGGGAGCAAAGCTGCAGAGAAGTAAGCAAGCAGAGCAGGGGAGCAAAGTAGAGGAGACAGGATGGAGGGAAGCAGCAGAGAAGGGAGCAAGATAATGGAGATGTGAGGGAGTGAGGCAGAGGAAATGGGAGGGAGCAAGGCAGCAGAGAGGGGAAGAAGCTTTGCTTAGGCTGCAGGAAGCCCTATTCTTGCAGGAATCTTCCTGCAATGGGTGTCTAGTGTTTGTGTGTGTGTGTGTGTGTGTGTGTGTGTGTGTATAAAAGCCTAAGTGACTATTATGATGGAACAACCAAACGATCAGAATGACCAGTCATTATGATGCGCACTGACCACCAAGGGCAGATACTCAATGCAGGAGCTTCCCCTAGCACACAGGCCCTAATTGTGGCCAGACCCCAAGGCTGAGAGAGGGACGGGGGGTAGGTGGCAGTGAATGTGGCCCCTTTCCCAGCGGGGCTGAGGGCCAGCTCCCTTCTCAAGGCCTGCAGTCAACCTCCCATGTTCCTCCCCATCTCCTTTCCCCTAACCAGCCTCCCACCCACCATGGTGGTGGTTGGTCCCTTCCCATGTACTAGCAGTTGGCTCTTCCTCCCAGCTGGCAGGTCCCGATCACCTAATCGGAGCTGGACCCTGGGCTGGGACTGGGAACCAGGGGTAGATGGCAGTGGATATGAGCAGTGAGGGAAGGAGAAAGCAGGGATGTGGGGAGCCAGGGAGGTAAGGGACCTGATCAGCCCTGATTGCAGGCCAGGACTAGGGATTTTACTCATTCACAAATTTCATACACCATAGTAAACAAGAAAAGTATATCCCAAATATTGCATGGGACATACATATACTAAAAAAATTGCATAGCTCATCTGACATTCTAATTTAATTGGGCATGCTGTATTTTTTTTAATGCTAAATCTGGCAAACCTAACCTGGGATCCTACTAGATCCATGATGGTGAACCAATGACACGCGTGTCAGCACTGACACTCCTAGCCATTTTTGATGACATGCGGCCACGTGTGGTCACATACAGAGAAGTATAGGGCAGCATGCCAAGAAGGACGTTTCATCCTTGGCTAATGGACAGCCAGGTGCAGTAGCCGAAGATGAAACATTTGCTCTGGTGTAGTGTAGAGACTCTGTGCCAGAGGTCTGTAGGCCAAAACAAGAGAACTCTGGCACAGAGCATCTAGTTCTGGGACTTCCAGTTAGACCGTTAGGGGAACTTTGACCTCACTTCAGGCCGGGGAACACATCTCTGGGGGCCCTGTGATTGCCATTACCAGCAACCACATAACCACAGCAATCCACTGTTCTGGGGTGTCATGGATTTCTAATTGACCATCATTACTGAGATAAGTGAGGGGGGAGGCTGGGAGAGGTGAGGGCCGGTGCTATGAGTGCCATTTCTCCACCAAGAGAAATAGCAGCAGCCATCTTAATTTATATAAGGAATGCCATTTTCAGCAGAGTGCAGACTCCATTTCACCATTATTATTGTTCTGCATCCTTATTAACCCCTATTTCTGCTTATTAACCCTGCCCTTTCCTAAAAGACAGCTACATATGCCATATTGTGGTCAGTTAGGCTAGTTAACCCCTAATTGCCTGCAGGACTAACAGGCTATCTATGATTTTATCTTCTTTCAATGCCCCCTTGATGGAGAACCAAAAAAACAAAAAAAAAAGGTTAAGTAAAGGAAGTGGTACTAGCAGTAGCCGACCTTTTCAGAGACATGGACTGAGATGTATGGCATTATAGAAAAAAATGGCAGATCATTTTGTGTTCTATGTACTGCAATGGCAATAAGCAGAACATGGAATATAAATAGACATTTTGAAACTAATCATTCCCAGCTCTTGGAAAAAAAAGTGAGGATGAAAGGAAGGAATACATTTCCAGGCAGCTACACTTTTATAAGAGCCAATCTAATTCCATCCTTAAATTTATAAAAGGCTATACAAATTTAATATCTGAAAATTGAGCATTGCTCACTCAATAGCTCAGCAGGGAAAAGCACTCAGTGAAGGTGAATTTATTTAAGAAACTTTCCTAAGATGTGCACCAGTTCTATTTCATGATATGCAGAATAAAGATGGAATTATTAAGAGAATATCTGAGTTGCCACTCAGTAGAAATATCATAAAAGATCAAATAATGAGACTGAATACAAACGTACATCAATTAAAGAGAGACATAAATAATTGTAAATATTTTTCAAACTCTCTTGATACAACTACTGATGTCACATCACATGCTCAGTTGGCCATTATTGGTCGATATTCTGATGGTCTCACAATGAGAGAAGAGTTGATAAAGTTAGTATCAGTGACAACAAGTACATCAAGAAGCAAAACATGAAAGGTTGTTATATAAACATTCCGTGACCTAATGATATCTCTAAAGTTGGGTCAGTGACAACAGATGGGGCACTAAACATGGTGGGGAAAAAAGTCAGATTTGTCAAATTGTTTACAGAAGCTATTGGACATCTGATTTGCCTTTTCATTGTATTGTCCATCAGGAGGTTTTATGTGCCAAGGCAGGATTCACTGACTTAAATGACTTAATGTCAGTTGTTACAAAAATAGTTAATTTAATAGCTACTCACCCCCTTCACAAGCGAGAATTTTCTGCACTTTTACCGGAGGTTGATTCCACCTACATTGGACTGCTGATGGACAATAATGTAAGATGGCTGAGCCAAGGCAGAGTTCTTGAGAGCTTTGTGGAGTGCTTTGAAGAAATTAAGGTATTTCTTGAGGATGAGGATCTCGGAAACTTTTCTCAGCTCAATGATGATAAGTGGGTCAACACCCTGATATTTTTTACAGATCTCTCTGTTCATATTAATGAGCTGAACTTAAAGTTAGAAGGTTTTGGCAAAAGTATTGATGTTATGTTTTTTTTCTTGTTTTTTTTTATCTTTATTGTTCAGTTTATTAATTACATTTTTCCTTTTTTTTTCACCTTATAGTTCCCCTCTACCTGGTACCCACCCCACCCTCCGCCCTCATCCCCCTCCATTGTCCTCTCCCATAGTTGCATGACTTTTGTCCAGTCTCTTGCTGCACTTCTCACACCCCCTTCTCCAAAGACTTGTCAGTCCATTCCCTCTCTATGTCCATGATTCTGTTATATTCACCAGTTTATCCTGTTCATCAGCTTATTAATTCACTTGATTTTTAGATTCATTTGTTGATAGATGTGTATTTGTTGTTCCTAATTTACACTTTTATCTTTTTCTTCTTCCTCTTCTTAAAGAATATCTTTCAGCATTTCATATAGTATTGGTTTGGTGGTGATGAACTCCTTTAGCTTTTTCTTATCTGCGAAGCACTTTATCTGACCCTCAATTCTGCATGAGAGCTTTGCTGGATAGAGTAATATTGGTTGTAGATTCTTGCTGTTCATCACTTTGAATATTTCTTGCCACTCCTGTCTGGCCTGCATTGTTTCTGTTGAGAAATCCGCTGACAATCATATGGGTGCTCCCTTATAGGTAACCATCTGTTTTTCTCTTGCTGCTTTTAATATTCTCTCTTTGTCTTTTGCTCTTGGCATTTTAATTATGATGTTCCTTAGTGTGGTCCTCTTAGGGTTCCTATATATTGGGGTTCGGTGCGCTTCTTGGACTCCTAAGTCAATTTCTTTCACCAGGTGTGGGAAGTTTTCAGTCACTATTTCTTCAAATAGCTTTTCATTGTCTTGCTCTCTCTCTTTTTCTGGCAGCCCTATAATTCGGATGTTGGTATGCTTGAGGTTGTCCCAGAGGCCCCTTACACTATCTTCAATTTTTTGGATCCTTTTGGTTTCTTGCTTTTTCAGCTGAGTGGATTTTACCTCTTTGTATTTCAAATCTTTAACTTGGTTCTTGGGGTGCTCCAGAGCACTTTTATGTCTTTGTATAATATTTTTTATTTCAGTCAGTGTATGCTTAATTTCTGGTTGGTCCTTTTTCATATCCTTGAGAGTCTCCTTTATATCCTTGAGGGTCTCCTTCATTTCCTTGTAGGACTCATTCATTTCCACATTGGTCTTGATCATTTCTTTGCAGGTCTCATTCATATCCTTGAGGGTCTCATTCATTTCTTTGTAGGACTCATTCATTTCCTTGTTGGTCTTGCTCATTTCCTTATAGGTCTCGACCTTTTGTAGGAGCCTCTTGAGAAGCCTTATAACAGTGGTTTTGAATTCCATGTCCAGTCGTTTTTTTTCCCCTCCATTTCTTTCACATCTGATTTCTTTCCATGTCTCTGCATGGTGGCTGCTTCCCTGAGTTGGTCAATTAGCTTTATGTGGTAGACTTCCTACAAGGGACAGTGGGTCAGCCTCCCCAGTTACCTGAGGTGGATATGGGTTGTACAGTCTTGCTGAAGTTAAGCTCAGGTTAATCATTGTTAGCACTTGGAGGGGTTGACCTCCAGGCCAATTGTCTGTGAAGTTCAGCTGTGCTCAGGTTGGATGTGCAGAGTCTCCGGGCCAAGCAGACAGCATTAGCTCCGCCCTATGCTGCCCCAGGAACTCTGTGCTGGGGGCAATGGCTGCCAGCACCTCTGAGAGGGAGCCGCTACCAAGCTCCACCATCTCCTGGAGAATTCAGACTCTCCCCAAATGAGTCTGCACACCCAACGTCTCACCCAGGGTCATAAAACAAAGCAGTCTGATGGTTTCCCGAATGAGATAGCAAGTCGAGAGCACTCTCTACATGGTCACACAGCTGAGCTGTTCCCAAGTTCACGTGCAGGCTCCCTTCTCCACAAGCCGGGAGACCCCTGCAGCACCTGAGCTTCGGCGTGCCCTCCCACTGTCCAGTTTTCACCTTGTGTGACAGTGGGTTCCCTGGACTTTACCCAGAGCTGGAAAGTCAGTCCAGTGGGACGTCCTTTTCTCCCCGTTCGAGAAAACTGGCCGGTTTTCAGCTGCTCGCCCTATCCACTGGCGCATGCTCCAAACCTCTCTCCACTCGAATCTTCAACGCTGTCCGCCGCTGCTCCTCCGAGTCACAGTGTCTTATCTTCACTTTTATTTGTGGAATTTTCACTCAGCCAGCTTTCTGTTGATTCTGGATGGTGTTTTTTCTTTTGTTTGTTAAGTTGTAGTTTTAAAATTGCTAAAAGATAGGTGTTTTACCTATGCCACCATCTTGGTCCTCCTGATGTTATGTTTTGATACATAAAAGCTTTTGAAAGTAAACTTAAAATTTTCAAGTGAGATGTAGAAATTAAAATTCATAAGTATTTTCCTCAAGTAACAAAGTATTTTGAGAAGACCAGTGCAGCTGTACAAAATGAAATGGAACTCTTGCATATAAAGTACCAGCATGTTTTAGACTCATTACTTGACCAGTTCAGTGATAGATTTAATCAGTTTAGAAGCCTAGAACAGACCATAAAAGTAATTAAGTATCCTGATGTAGTAGTCTACAGTAGTTTGGAATTAAATGGTTTCCAATGGATGCAAATTGATGATTTGGAGATGCAATTTGCAGAATTTCAAGACAGCATATGGGCTCAGGTGTTTGTCGACTTGAGGTCAAAGCTTGAGAATCTGGAAAGGTTCCACTTGGAGAATCAAGAGGAGTGCCACTACCAACAGGAAATTTGGAGTAACTAGAACTGATTACCAGATACTTTTAGCACCCTGAAAAATATAGCAATGGCTTTACTCAAAATTTTTCCCTCTATGTACTTTTCTGAGACCTTCTTCTCAGCGTTAAATAATATCAAAACCAACAAAAGAAACAGATTGACAGATGAAGTTAGTAGCTCTTGCTTGGGCTTGCAGTGTACAAAATACCAATCTTCAATTGAAGGTTTGTTGCCAATGAAATCTAGCAACAAAAAGTCACTAATAGGCAGGTTAGTTAAAGAATTCCCTCTCCCCCTCACTTATCTTAATTCATGGCACCCCACATAAGTTAAATAATATCAAGACCAACTAAAGAAACCAACTGACAGATGAACAAAGAACTCACTAAGTAGGTAAGTTAAATAATTAGTTTTTGTTTTATTAAATACTACATTATATTATTATATATTACAATTATACAGTTTTGTTATTTAAACTATAAATATTGCAAAATTATGTTTTTTTTTTTTCTCAAAGTGACACACCACCAGAGTTATGCTCAGTTTTTTGGCGAATTTTGACACAAAAAGCTCAAAAGGTTGCCCATCACTTCCCTAGAGGGTGTTCAAGTAGAAGCATACTTGATGTCGCATGAACACTCTTCTTAACTATTCTTCCAGAACACTGGCAGAGCCAAATTTCTCTCTGTAATGTCAGTAGATACTTTAATACACTATAGATAAGGGAATCAGCTCCCACATCTAGGTGTATGTCAATACATTATTGTTGTAGCATTAATCTCATGTTCGCCTCCAAGTTATCTCCTTCTATTCTTATTTCCCTTTCTTCACTCGGTTTCTTGGGTATTACTTACATCAGAAATGATAAAGTAAAACAGACAATCAAAGGAATAGAAAATATTTACTATGAAACCAAAGGATTAAAGAGAAATAATCAGAAAAGCAAAAGTTTTCTACCACTAAGAGTAAAAAAAAAAAATGTAATACTTGAGATACCAGGGACAGTTGAATGGGACATAAAAAAGTTGAAAATTAGTTGGTTGGTTCAGCAAAGAGAGTATAAGACCTGAGCAGAGTCCACAGATGAATACATTCAGATTCTACAGACCATTGGGGCCCCATGTCTCTAGGAGGCAGGAGGGAGTGACAGTGCTTACCAGTTATTTGAACTCCTACTGTGAGTGGAGTGTATTACCTGTGCTTAGAAACTGTGATGCTTTCTTTCCTGTTGGTTGTAGGGAGAATCATCCTTTGACATTGTAACAATTCATTAGGCAGACAGGCTAGCAGACTGTGTATGCACTGAGATTCTTCTTGGTTTGCAACCAGCCTACTCCATGTGGACAATTCTTCAAATTTCTGAGAGCTACCTCTAGATTATAGCTGGGTCATCTAAATCTGGGGGAAATCTGGTGACTTATAAAGCCCACCAGCACCTGTTTTAGGAGGAATTAAACAGAACTTACCAGAACTAGCTGGAGGACACACATCTGAAGCAAGGGCAGTGATAAAACATATACAAGAGACACATGGGGACTCGTTTGAGATGCTTCAGTTCTTCCAAGACCACAAAACAATCTAAAACCATAATTCAATTTCTAAAAATGTTGACTCTGATGTCAGAAAGATCTGAATTCAAATCCTGCCTCTGTTACTTGCCAGTTGTATGATTATGTGCAAGTTTATTAATCTCCCAAATGTTAATGGCCTCATCTATAAAATGTGGAAATACTTTCATTGAGCTGTTAAATGAGATAATACATATAAAATAATTCACAATTTAAACAATTCTCAGCATATTGTAAATGTTCATAAATTAGTTAAAAATAAAAACAAAATAGAAGAGAAAGAGGGGGAGAACATTAATATCCTAATATTGTGGTCCTGGATTGCATTCATGTAAACTTCATTTTTACATGTGTGCAAAAATAACCCCCTTATGTCAGTAAGTCATCTCAAAACTATTTTCTCCATGGTGTTTTCTTCTCTAAAAGTGTTTCATCTTGATGTGTTTTTTATTTTATTTTAATACTTAGTAAATATTCAAAAATATTCACTAAGTGCCATTTTTTTGTATATAAGACATTTAAAAGGGACAAAGTGAATAATGCATGGTAACTATCTCTGAAGGGCTCACAGGCCTGTGGGGGACACAGATAGGTCCCAAGATCATGGGTCCTTGGTGCTATTGGCCCACTCAGAACCATGGTGAGTAACCATAGCTGTCACCCCTGCAAGAGTCCTGATGCTAACACTTTGCATGACATAGGACATTTCTGACTATACGAGGGTCATATATCCAAGTGCCAATCTAAAGCAAACAGCTTGCAAAATATCAGTGACTGCAAAGATTCAATAAATATTTTCATATTCATAAATTTGTACATAATAAACTAAGGAGAAGATCTATATAAGTGAAAGTTTTCTCAGAGGAGACAAAATTGGAAGAATGCAGAAAAAATGGCTAATTTATTGGAAAGCACAAAGTAAATATGATTATATACTGTAATTATAAGGAAGACATACACAAAAATATTTAAATACATATTAAACTCTCTGCCTTTAAGTCATCCCTCAACAAGCATTGTTGAAAGAACCACATTGATAAAGGTCTTTGCATTTGTTTGAGAAAGCATTTAAATTTGATGAATGTAAACATAACAGAATTCTTATTATCTCTTCTTTATCTTCTCTATCCATCGTTTTGGAGACATGTTTATGAATCTCAGCTTCATTTGTCAGCTAATGAAATCCTCTATTCAATATTTTTGTAATGACAAATTCTTTCTACTCCCTTGAGGGGGAAAAAAAGTAAAATATATTCCAAAAACATTTTGACTGTCAGTTATGTACTAATAAAGGGCAGATTAATCCCCATGGACTTCATAGTGGACAATTACCACATTTAATGTGTTTAGCTATAGTGCTAGAGAAATTTGGATAACAACACTCTGGGTGCCTCATGGCTGTTACATGAAATTATTACTGGTCTGAGGTACTGAAGGTAATCAGATACCCTGGGTCTCCTCATACCTCAGAGAGGAGAAAAGGGGCAAGAGTGATTATCTTTCTATAATAACAACAGCTATTACATCTTTCTTAAATTCGTTTTGATACAAATAGCCTGTCTTGGCTGTTTTTGTTTTCCTTAAGTGATTATTATATTTCTAGTCTCTCCTTTTTCTTTATGTTTTATTTTGAATATGAAGAAAGCCAATTTGTTCTTCACAACCATTAGGGTAAAAAAGGAAATCACAGTGAGGATATGAAACATTGATAGTGGGAGTCCTAAAAATTAAAACCATTTAGAAACATTTTAGGATTATTTAGAATATTTTGTGATATGTGCATATGTGCATCCACTCCTAGGGATATACTCTAAAAAGGGGGGCATAACTGCCCTGTGTGACTCAGTGGACCAAGAGGTCAGTTCAATTTCTGGTCAGTGCACATGTCCAGGTTGTGAGTGAGGTCCCTGGTAGGGGTTATGCAGGAGGCAGTGGATCGATGTTACATTATGGTATCAATCTTTCTCTCTTTCTCTCTCCCTCTCTAAAAATCAATAAACTATTTTTTTTAAGTGGGCAGACTTGTGCTCTAAGAGACATACATAAGAATAAGAGCAATCGTATTATTCACAATATCCTCACATTGGGGAAAAATAAACTAGATAAATTGTAATTATAACTTGGAATGCTAAACTTCCACTAAAGGAATAACTGTATAACATATATAACAATGTAGATAATATCCCAAATATACAATTTTGACTAAGACATATAAGACACTAAAGAATATATTTCATAGCTCCATGATTCCTTTCAAGATGGCAGCATAGGAAAATGCAGTGTTTGAATTGTTCTACAGGCACAACAAAATAAAAACTACAGGGCAATTGACATTCAAAACTGCCTAAAATCTAGCTGAATAGAAGTCCTACAACTGAAGTATAAAAAAGCCACATGGAGACTGGTAGGAGGGGTGGAGAAATGGAACAGGTTGGTCCCATACCCATGTGTGATAGATAATAATCAGAAGGGATAGCTCAGCTACAGAGGTCCCCTGTAAAAAGTGAGGGGTCCCAGACCCATACAGGGGTCCCTAGCCCAGGATTCCAGTGTCAGGAAGAGAATTCCCCATAACTTATGCTGTAAAAATCAGCAAGGATTGTGGCTGAGTAAGACAGAGAGCTACTAGAGTCACACACATTCCTCTTAAAGTTCCCTTGCATGGACTTATAAACTTGCAGGCCCACCTGAGCAGTTTCCAGTGGCTTTCCCATATAAATAGCCTGTCTTGGACCTTCTGAAAACCTGTCAAACAAGCAGCATCTGGCCTTGGTGTGAACCATACATCTCGCTAAGTGGCCCCAGGCTGGACACTGGCTTTGATTTGGAGCTTCGCGTCTCCTGGGCACCTTCAAGCCCAGAACAAGTAGTATCCATCTGCATATCATTCTGTAGTTCATGCAAGGTGGCCCTAAATGTGGCACAGGTGACAGTTGATCTTGCTCTCACCTCATGGAAGGCCTCAGAGCTAGCTCACCTGGTGGAGAGCTTCAGACCACATTGAAGTACCATCTAACTACTTCCACAAGTGACACAATTAAGAGGAAAACGCGGTGGGTACCAGAGCTCCATTGAAGTAAGTCCTGCTTTGTGGGTCACCCCTACACAGTTGATCCTCTATGGTGGATGCACCCAGTCCTTGCAGCTGATCAGTGAAAGAGTAAGTTCCTCCCATCAATGTGCCAACAGCAATCAAGTTTCAACTACAACAGGAGGGTGTATACAACCCACACAAGGGACACCTATTGAGTGCCCAACTTGAGTCATTAAAGAAGCTGTGACACTGAACCCTACAGGAGAGAAACCTACCACATAAGACCACTCTACCAAGCCTGGAAGATGTAGTGGCTCTATCTAATATTAGAAACAAACACAGAAAGAGCCAAAATGAGAAGACAAATATGTCCTAAGTGAAAGAACAGAACAAAACTCCAGAAAAAGAATTAAACAAAATGGAGACAAACAACCTTCCAGGTACAACGTTCAAAACAAGTCTCAATAGTTAAGATTAGATTAACTTAGTGAGAATGTCAACAAAGAGATAGAAAACATAAAAATAGATAGAAAAGAGAAAGAACCGGTCAAAAATGAAGAATACACTAATTAAAATAAAGGATAGATTATAGGGAATTAAAATTGTAGTATATGAAGCAGAGGATCAAATTAGAGATAAAAAAGCTGAAAACACACAACCAGAACAGCAAAAAGATAAAAGAATCCTCCAAAATGAGAATAGCCTAAGGATCCTCTGGAACAACTTCAAGCATACAACTTTCACAAAATGGGGGTACTGGAAAGAGAAGAGAGAGAATAAGGAATTGGCAACCTATGTGAAAAAAATAATGATGGAAAGCTTCCCTATCTTGGTGAAGGAAATAGACATTAAAGAGTCCCACACAAGATGAACTCAAAGAGTCCACACTAAGACACATCATAATTGAAATGCCAGAAATTAAAGAGAGAGAGGATCTTAAAAGCAGCAGGAGAAAAGCAGTTAGTTATATGGGATCTCCATAAAACTGTCAGCTGATTTCTCAACAAAAACTTTGCAGGCCAGAAGGGATTGGCAGGAAATATTCAAAGTGATAAAAAACAAGGACCTACAGCAAACATTACGCTGCACAACAAAGCTATTATTTAGAATCAAAGGACAAATAAAGAGCTCGTCAGACAAGAAAGTTAAAGGAGTTCATCACCACCAAATGGTTATTATAATAAATGTTAAAGGATTTTCTGTAAGAAGAAGGGAAAAAATCAATTGTGAATAATAAAATACATGGAGACCAATAATTTAAATGCAAATATATTAAATGCTCCAATCAAAAGATATATAATGAATGGCTGAATATATAACAAAACAAGACCCTTACATATGCTGTCTATGAGTAATTCACTTCAGATGGATGACCATATACAGACTAAAAGTAAAGGAATGGAAAAAGTAAGGGGATGGACAAAAAGATGGGAAGTAAATGATATTTCATGAAAATGGAAACAAACAAAAAAAAAAACTGGGGTAGCAATAGGTATACCAGACAAAATAGGATTTAAAACAAAGGCTATAACCAGAGACAAAGAAAGACCCGAAATTTCACTTCTGGGAATTTAATCTGAAGGAACCCAAAACACTAAATGGGAAAAAACATATATGTCTCTATTTATAATAGCCAAGATATGAAAGCAACCAATAGATAAATAAAAAAAGAAGTGGTGCATGTATACAATAGAATGTGAATCAGCCATAAAAAATAAAATAAAATCTTGCCACCTACAACAATATGGATAGATCTAGAGGTACTGAGTTAAATAAGTGAGAATGCCATTTGATTTCACTTATAGTAGTATATGGAATCTAAAATAAAAAATAAATGACCAAGCAGAACAGAAATAGACTCATAGATACAGAGAATATTTTGATGGTTGTCAGATGGGAGGAAAATTGGGGAGATGGGTGCAAAAAGTGAAGAAATTAAAAACTACAAATTGGTAGCTACAGAATAGTCATAGGGATGTAAAGTACAGCATAGGGAATATAGTCAGTAATACTGTAATAATTATATATGTGGTCAGATGGGTATTAGACTTATCGGGTGATTACTAAGTTATACAATTTCTAATCACTGAGTTGTAACCTAAAACTAATATAATATTGTATGACAACTGTAATTGAAAAATTAAAAACTACTTAAAATAGAAAAAGAAAATATACTATCTTATTCTATTTATATAATATTCAAAAACATTCAGAAGTAACTATAATATTGAGGCTTTCATTCTTAGGCTATAAACTCTCGGAGAAAGGTGAGATTACCATGTAAATCACAATAGTGGTTATCTTCTTAGGAAAGAGGGGAATGTGATTGGGAAGAAGTCTGCTGGCGGTCTGGTTTGGAAGCATCAGTAATGTATAATTTCTGGACTTGATATTCAATGTATTGACTTGTTGGTCAGTATATAATCCATTAAATTATATGCTAATATAACATAGTTATGTTATCTGACTTTTTTTATGTGTTCTAAATTTCACAATAAAAGTGTTTAAAAAGAAATATTTTGGGGTTTTGTTAAGCAATTTTTTCTAAACAGAAAAAATAGGATTTCCAACTATTGGGTTTATACTTATTACTTCATGAGCATAGTTTCTTTTAATTTAAATAATAATTCTGTGAAGGAGTTATCATATTCCTCACTGGAGCAATGTGGAGAGCAGCTCTGGGAAGTCTAGGAACTTACCCAGGCCACATAACTAGTGCCAGCAGACCCAGTAGTTAACTCAAAGATTTGACTCAGAGTCCATACCTTTTATACTCAACTAGAGGCCTGGTGCATGAAATTTTTGCACAGGGGGGTGTCCCTCAGCCAAGCCTGCACTCTCTCCAATCTGGGATCCCTCAGGGGCAGTTTAATATCCCTCTCACAATCCAGGACTGCTGGTTCCTAACTGCTCACCTGCATGCCTTCCTGATCGCTTGTAACCGCTTCTGCCTGCCAGCCTGATCAACCCCTAACCACTCCACTGCCAGCCTGATTGATGCCTAACTGTTCCCCTTCCAGCCTTATTGCCCCTAACTGCCCTCCCCTGCAGGCCTGGTCCTCCCAACTGCCCTTTCCTGCTGGCCTGATCACCCACAACTGCCCTCCCTTACAGGCCTGGTCTCTCCTAACTGTCCTGCCCTGCTGGCCATCTTGTGGTGGCCATCTTGTGTTCACATGGGGACAGGCATCTTTGGCCACATGGGGAAGCCATCTTGTGTGTTGGAGTGATGGTCAATTTGCACATTGCTCTTTTATTAGATAGTATCATTATGAATATAACCACACTCAGCATAGCTTTATGGATAGAAATTTCAGATTTTCAAATTTAAAGCCTAACCAAATATATACTCAAGGTCTGAGTAGTACCACACAAAAACCTTCACTTATTTCAAGTGAAATCTAAGAGGTAATTATTTTAAAATATAGGTAGATAATCCTGCTCTAAAGTCAGATCATTCTTTTTTGAGTAAATGCACTATTTATTAGTCTAGATTATGTATTGTTCCTCTTTGAATTGTAAAAGAGTTTTGTGAGTCATTGGCTCATACAAAGAGAGTTCAGAAAGGAAGAGTGAAAAGTTAAAAATCTCAACTTCCATTCTAAGATCTTCTCTATATTTATGGATCATAGAAATGAAAGAAGCAAAGACACACAAAAAAAGCTAATGAAATTTGTACCCCTCTCAGGCTGTGAGAGGGCCCCGAAGACTTCATTCATTTACTACACACATAGTTATTAAGTGCTTACTGTCACAATTCATTCTAGGCCCTGTGGATATTATGATGAAAAGATAAGCCTGGTATTAGAGATCATATTCTATGGGAGAGACTGAAAGTAAGCACATAAATAAATGAAGCACCTTCAGAGAGTATTAGATGTTTCAAAGCAAAACAAGGTAATAGGTTGGAGAAAGATGAGAATCACAATGAAGGTGGGTCAGAAACAAAAACCGAGTCCTCTTTCAAAAGGTGATATAAAAGTCAAGGCCATAGAAAACAAAAAGCAATCACAAAAGCCACAAAAATTAGAGGAAAATACTCAGGCAAAGGTAACAGCAAGTACAGATTTCTGAGTTAGAACTGTACTTGGTGTTTTAATCAACAAAAGAACACAGTGTGACTGAAGCAGAGCCAGAGTGAGGATGTATCAGTTAGGATTTGATTCAGCCTCAAATAATAAAAATTCTAAAGTAGCCATAGCTTAAATAGATGTCATTTATCTAGAATTGGAAAAGTAGCTTCCAAAACCATCAGCTCTCAGGTTCCTTCTAGATTGTAGCTTTAATATTCTCTTTGCGATCTAAAATAACTCTGTGAACTCGAGCCCTCACAACTGAATTCCAGTTAAGGGCAAAGGAGAGGGATGAAAAAAAATCTATACTTACCTTTCAGAGGTGCTGTCTGAAAGCCAACACAACACTGTCATATACATCCTATTGACCAGTACAAAAGTCAATGGCTATTGGTACACCTGCAAGTGCCCCCTCCCAGTTAATTGCAACCTAATGCCAAGAGGCACCTCTTTATTAATTACCAAATAATCTGTGTGACCAAGGACTAACATATTTAAGCTTTCTCAGCTCTATCCTCATGGGCCTATATATTTAATACCTTCAAAGACATTTTCACGATAGGATAGGCTTTGTATAATTTTGTTGGTTATTTAGAGTCTTGTGGTATAGGAATGTCATGGTAAATTGTTTTTCAATAAATATTTTGAAACTTAAAAAAAATAAGTCAGTGGCTACTCTAGTTGCAAGAGAGACTGGAAAATTCCAGCAGGAAGCTAACTATCTGTGTGTGTGTTTCTAACAAAAAAAGTATATTTTATGTAATGAGTAATTTTATCACAGGACAAAGGAGGTAGAAATTGAGTATGGAGAGGTAGATAGGTTTAATTCACTAACGAACTTGTCGACCACAGGAATTGGAATTTTATGCTTAAAAATAGGACCACATAGTCCTAGAGTAATATCTTGCTTGAATAGCGGGGTTGTGAGAGAGAGCACATCACCTATGTATCCTGCATGTAATCACATCTTCAAGTCTGCCTTGAGGCAATTGCTAGGGCTTTTAAAGTGCTCATCATATCTTAATGTCATCTAACTCTCTATTTATCTCCACTTTTTTCAAATTAGTCACCACGTCCTATTAATTCTATTAAAATAGTCTTTCATGCACAAAGAATGAAAAAGTTTGACAGAATAAGAAAATTTTGAATCCAACATTCACCTCTCATAACCTTTAACCACAGAGGGAAAGAGACAAAAAGAGTGCCGGATGATGTTGTAGGTATAAAAAGCTGTGTTGAAGTTCTAACTACTGGTACCTATTATTCTGACCTTATTTGTAAATAAAATTTTTTAAAGATGTAATATGGTGATGACAAGATTGGGACCTGAATCTCACACCTCTTGTCCTTACAAGAAAGTCAGATGAAAACCAGGGATACAAAAACACTCAGGTAGAGTGTTACATGTGATGACACAGGCAGATAGTGGAGTGATGCCCCTGCAAGCAAAGGAAGGCCAAGGATTGAGAGTCCTCTCCAGAAGCTAAGAAAAGGCAAGGAAATATTCTCCCTCTGAGCCTCCAAAAGACATCATGTCAGACTTCTAGACTCCAGAACTATGGGAAAACATCTTTCTGTTGTTTTAAGTCACCCACAAGTTTGTAGGACTTTGTGGTGACAACCCTAGCAAACTAATACAGATTTTGCTACTAGGAAGTACAGTGCTCCTATAACAAATATCTAAAAATGTGGAATTGGCTTTGAACCTGGGTAGTGAATGGAGACTAGAAGAGTTTTGAGGTACATGTTTTAAAAAAGCCTAGATTACCTTGAAGACTGTTAGTAGAAATATGTTCATTTGTTTAAATATGCATATGGAAGATGCACGTATACAAGATGTTTAAATACACCCAGGTAAGGCCTTGGACATAAATGAGGAACATGTTACTGGACACAGGGGGAAAGGCAATCCTTGCTATAAAGTGGCAAAGGACTTGACTGAATTGTGTCCTATTGTTCTGTGAAGAATAAAAGTTGTGAATTATGAACTTAGATGTTTAGCACAGGAAATTTCTAAGCAAAATCTTGAAGGTGCAACCTGCATGTGGTAAAATGTGTGTGAGAGAAATAGAAGAATGAATTGTTAAGCAAAAAGGAACCATACTTGAAGATTCAGATGTGGGCTATTGGTATGGGGATTAATGTTGCTTGTATGGGAGAAGCAAATGCATTTTAGAGGTTCAGAGGGTGGAACGTTAGGAGTTAAGTGATGTCCATCCCAAATTTATATGTTAAAATCTTAACCCGGAATATCTCAGAATGTGATTGCATTTGAGAATGCATACAGGGAGACACCAGAAAGGGGTACAAACAGAAGAAAAACAATGTGAGGGCAGTGAGAAGGCAGTCATCTACAAGCCAAAGAGAGTCTTTGGAAGAATCAAAGCCTGTTGACAACCTGGACTGACCTCCTAGCCTCCAGCACTCTGAGGAAGTAAATTTATGTTGCTTAGGCCACACAGCCTGTGCTAATATGCAGGTCTTCCTCTCGCCCTTCCATTTATTGGCTCTGCATTTAAAATCTTGATAAAAATGTTAACACTCCATTCTGTTGCTTCACCCCCATCATGAAGATCTTGAGGAAAACTTAACTACAAAGAGTTTTCAAGAAATAGTTGTCCAAAATGAGCCACTCCACTTGGGTTTTAAATGCTGTGAAAGCTCATCCTTGTTTTTCATTTTAAAAGCAAAGCAAAAGTATGTTCCACTTATTCAAAAGTTTGCTTTACATCACTTTGTTTTACAAAAGACCACTTTAGTGCCTGTTTTCATGAATCACAAGAAATCTAAGAGGATTTTTACTTTTACCAAACATACACACACACACACACACACACACACACACACACACACAAGGCAAAAAGCAAAAAGAGCATCCAGCATTTGCTTTGCAATGAGCCATTATTAGAGAGGCAGCATGCACTGGTAAGTGAAACTACTCTGTACATACATTATATCTACTTCATGTAACTGTGTATTATCATATTTTTTCTGCTTCCATTATTTTGATATTATATTAGGTTTTATGTGTTACTTGGTATGATTTGGTAGGTTAATTTTAGGATCTGTGAATGCTCAAAACTCTTTTCCATAAAAATTAATGGTACAGTGGTTCCCCCTTATCTGTGGGGGTGATGTTCATTCCAAGACTCCCAGTGAATGCCTGAAATCACTGATAGTACTGGACTCTGCTTTTTCCTGTACATATGATAAAGTTGAATTTATAAATTAGGCATAGTCAGAGATTAACAACAATAATGAATAACAATACAGAACAATTATAACAATAAACTTTAATAGAAGTTATGTGGTCTCCCTCCCTCTCTCAAAAATCTTACTCTACTATACGTACCTTTTCACTTATAGGATGCACTTCATGACTTTTCTTTGGCATATCTGAATTGACAGCATGACTACTCCTGCACTTTGTGGCCGTTATTAAGTAACATAAAGGTTATTTGAACACAAGCACTACAATGCCAGGAGAGTTAATCTGATAATCAAGAGACACTAAGTGACTGTGGGGATTGGAGTGAACACAGCGTGAAGATGCTGAAGGACAGAGGACCAGATGAGGCAGGTACAGGGTGGACCACATGAGATCACATGATATTTCATCGCACTATTCAAAATGGCACTCAGTTTAAAACTTATTCATTGTTTATTTCTGAAGTTCATATTTTTGGACCATGATTGCCCATGAGTAACTGAAACCTTGGAAAACAAAAGGGAGGACTACTGTGATTGTGTCTTCGCTTTATACCATTTTGAATTATGACTGACTGATTTTATAAGAATGCTCTACCTTTAAATAGCAGGAGAAACCTATATTTTGTTATGACAGCCCTAACAAACTAATTTAGAATTTGATTGAAATCTAGGCTGAGAATCAAATTCTATATTCTACTTTATCATTTGCTCAAACAGTCTAAGTTATATTTTGGATCAAATGAAAGAGACTGGCAAGTCAGAGGAAGAATCTGTATGGGTGAAGTGAGGGATCTCAGTAAATTCTGAGTGAATTATTTTCCACATCAAAGAGAAATCCTCATCACAATAGCCTACAGTCAGGTTCCTCTCACCAGTGGCTTTGAAGGGAAACTATACAGTAAATTCAATCTGAGTTCTCCATTCAAAGCCCTCTAGGTTTGAAAAAACACACAACACTGTAAACTGTCTATGCATGAAGAAATGAGAACAACAGAAACAGATATAGTGCAAATATGCGTCTTTTCCTCTGGCCCTTCAGTTTATTGGCTCTCCATTTAAAACTTGATAGAAATGTTAACACCTCATTCCTGTTGTTTCACCTCCATCATAAAGATCTTTGGGAAAACTTAACTACAAAGAATTTTCCAGACACGGTCGTCCAAAATTAGCCTACTCCTCTTTGGTTTTTAATGCTGTGAAAGTCCACCTTGCTTTTCCTTTTAAAAAAATACAGCAAAACTCACCCTAAGTCCAGTTATAACCATGAATGGAATTATGCCCTCTGAGCATACAACATGCATAGTATCTCTTATACAGCTGAGGATTCATGACCACTGGCAGAAGCAGGAAATATTAATAATTAGCTATAAATAGACATTTTTTGGTTCTCTCATCCCCATCAGCATTCACAATCTATGAAGTGAGTAGTCAGGTCCAGTCATTGGTTTTCATCATTATACCTCTCAAATCTGCTCTTTCCATTTTATCTACTTACTTTTTTAATTCAAGTCCTCATCACATTGCATCTAAAATTATGATTTGGATTTAATTGGTTTTGAAAAAAATACTATTCTCTCAAATGACTTTTTATTCATTTTTCTTATTGCTTTCCATTCATCATCTGAGTGTTTGCAGACTCTATCTCTCCACAACATTTCCAATAAAAAAGTTAATATATCATATATTTGGAAAATAATGCCATGTTTTCCTTTCAGTTACTGACATATTTTATCCACAATGCCTCTGATGCCTAAAATAGAATTAAAGAGGTGGTAGCTGGGGCCAATGTTATTGAGGTCCCATTAAGAATAAAAGTGAGAACTAACATTTATTGAGTACTTATTCTATCTCAGGCACTATCCTAAGTATTTCACATACATTCACTTATATTTTTTATAAGAGCTCTATGAACTAAATTCTACTTTAATTTCTATTTTATAGATGAGGAAATGAAGATACAGTGAAAATAAACAACTTGCCTAATTCACTAAATACCCTCAAACTCTAGCTCAAAACTTAAAGCTTGTTTTTTTTTCTGTTTAAAACATTAATATTCTCATAAGCAGACAAAGGAGCAATAATTTTTAAGGTGAATTTCTTATGTCTTTATGAATCCTTAAGACCACATGGTTAGCTACACAGGAAGAGTAGGGAAGAGCTCTGTCTAGGACTAAGGAAAGGGTTTCTGATCAGAAATCTGTTGCTATGTTACTGACTATAAGCAAGACACTTTTCCTTGTGATGGAGGTCATGGAATTCTTACCTGAGAAATTAGGGCATCAAGCTATACTACCTCTAAGGTGCTTTTCAGTGATTTTTATTCTTATTCCACCCTCATCTAGTGTAAGTATACCCCTGCTACTACTAAATCTATATTCATGTGTGTGAGTGTGTGTGTGTGTGTGTGTGTGTGTGTGCCAGAGAAAGGGAGAAGTGAGAGTAGGAGGGGTAGGGGAATGAGGGGAATGTTTTGTGTGTGTTTTCAGTGAGAACTAGAAAGTTGGATTAATAATACCTAAAGATATATTTATTCTTTTTTTCTCCCATCATTGTAGGCAATTATTAGTGTGATTTAGTTCTTCAAGGATGTTGAGGACCTGAGTCAACCTTCTTACAATGATGTTGGCCACCCAGTCATAATGCCAAAGTGGATGTAGCAGAAAGTATGGGTAAGAGAAAGCCATGTTCTCAGGAATCTCTTGGCAAGCTGTCAGTTAATATCTTCTTGACTATAACTAAGTAATATGCTTACTCTTAAACCTGGGGCTGGGGCTAGCTTTCTTGAAACCAAGGAATTGCTGAACAATCCTGAGACAAAAATAGTAAGGAATTGCTTAGCATTCCTACTTATCAAAGTTTTATTGAACATGACCTATATGCCAGGCACATAATAGGTACTGCAGAAGATGCACATGTCAATTTTAAAAAGTAGTTTTCCTTCAAATTTCAAGTCGCATTGCAAAAACAGATGTATACATAATAAGTTATAAAATTAATACATAACATTAGAGTAGAATAAAGTTATTTCTATATGTATATCTGACTCAGCTCAAGTCCTAACTTTCCTAAGAAGTCACTGATCATCTCTGTTTAAAGCGTTCTCCTTTCCAGCTCTGTGTTACATTTGTTCAAGAGAACACCACTTCCCATAGTTTAAGAATATGAGCTGTGAATCTCTTCTAAATGTTATATATTTTTTTAGTACAGAGATCTCATCCTACATTTCTATATTTCTCTAGAACTCACATTATTCATTCTTTTTATTCATTAATTTATTTATTATTCACTTATTTAGTTGTTCCTGTGAGTACAGCACCGTGCCAAGTACCAGGCAGAGAAGCAGAAAGGAAATCACAAATATAACTAAGACACAATCCCTCATTTCATTTACCTTATAATGCAACAGGGATGGTGGGTGAGACAAATAGCCATGATACAAGGTAATGTTTAAAAAGTAAAGAAATAGAAATATAGTCCAGAGGTGCCATAAAGATGAGCCTTGAAGGGCAAGTAGGAGGTCAACAGATCCAGAGACAGATCAGAGAGAACATGGAGGATATTCTCTTTGGAAGACAGAGAATGAATAATGAAGCAAATATAGAAACTTTGAGATCACCGCCGAAAGCAACTAATATTTTACTTTAATTTGAATCTCAAACAGAAACTATGAAACACAGTAAGAGAGGTTTAACATAAATAGGTACCAGATAGTAGAGGAATGTGGGAATTTGAGCTTCAGTCAGTTAATTTTAGATTGGGGGATGGGAATGGATAATCAACAGTCTTCAGCCCAATGGTAACATAGTCAGAATTATTAATTTACACATGGTAAAAGCAGAACTGGAATGAGGAGAGACCACCAATTGTATAAAATTTAGGAGGCTGCTACAGAAAGTTAAATGGAAATAAAAATAAAAACATGCTCAATTCTCTGACCAAGCCTTCTTTGATACCTGAAACAAATGGTGTGCATTATTTTCTATTTAGAGCAGAAGCGGAAGTTTCAGAAAGAAGAATAGTTATAGAATCTGGACATGGGCAACTTGGAGTGAGAGAATCCCAGATCAATTCCATCTCTTATTGGCAGTTGTGAAATCTTCCCTGAACCAAAATACTCCCCCTGTCTATTCTTTCTGTTGCTAAAAAGACACAATTAGCTCTTGCTTCTCTGCTTTCTTTTATTCTGCTTTTGACTCTCTTTTCTATTTTTCTGTACCCTGCATAAAATGCAACTGCTCTTTTTACATATAATTCAACTGGGGATCATATTGCTTAATCACTCTGAGCTAGGATCTGAGGTAAAATCTTTTAGGAATTAATAGTCATGTAATTAATTAGACCACAGCAAGGGAACATCATGTCTCCAACAGCAATGACCAAGAAGCAAAGGGAACTTTTATGCAAAATCCAGACCAAAAAAAAAAGGCTCATAAGAAGGCGAGGGATTTCATTTAAAAGTTTATTAGAAATCCAAATCCCAGCGCATATAATTGCCTTTCTTCTTTGATCCTCTGTGGTTCTGAAAATCTGGCCTAAACCACAGCCCTTGTCAGCCCTGGGCCAGGGATTTGATAGCTCTCATTTCCAACACAGCTTTGCCTCAGATCAATGAGGTGACCTCGAAAGATAGTCACTTTCCGGTGCTTTGGTTTCCTTGCAGACAAAAGGAGAACGCTACCAAATTTCCATACTGGACTAGAGTGTGAGGGCAAGGCCCTCTGAGGACGTAAGGTGCTAAATGAAAAACGGGATGGAACGTGTAATTCAATCAATCATGTACTGACACTGGCTGTGCCATTTATTATTACTTTCCAATTTCTAAAGTAAATGGAAATTCCACTAATTTTTCAAGAACTTGAATCAGATTCTTACAACCCTGGGCCCCATGTTGCTAATATATTGTAGATATAATTTTTGTGTGCTCCAAGAGGCTTTCTGCTCAGAGGGCATTGCTGTAAGTTGTGGATAATTTATTTTCTTCTGCTATTATATTGTGTAAATTACCATGTTGGCAATATTTTAGCCTTTCATAGTTTGGATCAGTGCCCAGAATAATTCTAACAAGATTTTGATTCTCCCGAAGCAACCTCAAGGAAGAAAGCCTTCAAATTGTCTGCATATTCATTTAAACTGCAGCTGAGAGGGACTTGTCTTCCAGGTCAAGTATGGGGATTAGCTGAAGGGTAAGTGGTACTTATCTCATCTCCCTGCTGATATCTACATCCTCCTCTGCTGCCTCAAACCATCCTAGGAATTTGCCAGCTAAGCGCACATTCCCCACCTCAAGATGCAGGTTCTAGAATCAGAAACCAAGTTGATGCCTACCAGAAACATTAGAGAATTTTATTTCTGAGGTCCGTGCACATATCCAAGTCTATGTTTTATCTTATCACTTTAAGGAGATATTTTCATTTTCAGGCAGGAAATGCCTCATTTCTGTGTATCATGAGTAATTAGGGAAGACCCACAAGGAAAGACTGACAAGCAAGGGCCTATGGAATGGATACAATGCCCTGTGGGAGGCTCCACAAGAAGGTGGCTGCCACACAGCTTTTATTTTGATACTGAATAAATATGTAGCCTTGCATAACAATAAGAACAGAGAAACCAAAAAGATTTACTTTTATTGTAGCTCCCCTACCCCACCTCTAACCAGTAATGGAAGGATGTTTTCAGAACTCTTTCCTGGTACCTCGGGGCCCCAACCTTGCCTCTACCAAAATCTCTAAATCCAGGAACCAGGTAGAGAAGAAGCCCAGCATATGACACAATAACATTATCATAAAAAAGTACTGATTATCATTGATTTATGATTCATTATAAGGACATTCTAGGAACACAGGGGAAAAGGCTATATTTTCAATATAGAATGTGTTTTTCTCTTGCCTCTGGAACTCCTGCTCCCAGTCAAGATTGATTGTGGGCACCTGGGGAGGGTGAGCCTAGCCTCAAAGAAATTAATAGACTCATTTCCCTTCACACGGTCCTAAAAAATACAAATCAACTTCTATTTGTTTTAACTAAGCTCTCCTTTTATCTATTCATGCTCCTATCTAAAAGTGCAAAAGTCATTTGAAAAAGGAAGAAAAAGGCCCTTAGAAGGATTTTAAAATGTATTCCAGTTTTCTAATGAACTTAATAAGCTCCCCAGATACATCTTACAAAGTAAAAAAAAAAAAACCTTCAAAAATGTCCCAGTAATTTTGTTTTCTCCAGTGGCACAGTACACTCGAGGTAATGGGTAAGACACATCAGCATGAATTTTACAAGTGTTCAGTTACCAGTGAGAGAAAGTCACAAGAGAAAACACATTTCGCTTTGATATCTTTTAATCTTTTTGGATGGAGCTCTGTTGCAAGGTTTTTATTGGAGCAGTTTCTTTGAGTTGTTAACTCAAATTCCAGCTGAATGATAACAATTCTAAATGTTCCTGCTCTGCCTCTCATGCCACTCGATTTTTGACACTGCCAGCATCTTTCCAAGATTTTTTATGAAAAGACTAATTTACTAAGTTGAAATTACTGTCACTCTTATTGCTCTCTTTACTCATTTAGTGATTGTTGCTATGAGAAGAGCACTGGTAGTGACACCAAGATTATAGAAAACAAGTGAAATCCTTTGAGTGTTGCCATCAAAGCCATAAATCTCTTCTGCATGGCAAAAGAAACATCAGACTCCAAGACAGAAGAAGCAGAAAACCGGAGCCACAAATCCAGTCAGGAGCAATATTTAAGATGGAGTACAGCTGAGGGTGACCAAGTTTATGGGATCATTCAAATGTCCAGTTGGTTTTCTGCAGACCTGATTTCAAGAAGTCTTTGGCCCAAACTCATAACAGGCATCAATGGCTTTTTCTTCCCTGTTAGGCAGGGAATAGTTTTTTTGTTTTTTGTTTTTGTTTTTGTTTGTTTGTTTGTTTGTTTTTTTAAGACACATTTATTCAGTGTCATGATCAGACTATTACATTTAGCAATCAACAGCATGGGTGCAAAAAAAAAAATCTACATTGTCGAAACCTGTTTGGCTCAGTGGATAGAGTGTCAGCCTGCCGACTGAAAGGTCCCAGGTTCGATTCCGGTCAAGGGCATGTACCTTGGCTGCAGGCACATCCCGAGTAGGGGGCGTGCAAGAGGCAGCTGATCGATGTTTCTCTCTCATCGATGTTTCTGACTTTCTATCCCTCTCTCTTTCTCTCTGTAAAAAAATCAATAAAATATATTCAAAAGAAATCTACATTAAAACCCTTGGTTGGAATGCTTTACACTTTCCACAAAACAGAAACTAAAATAACCTGTTATACAATTAGTCACAAATACAGTCCTTGAGTTTTTTTTGCCCATTCACATGAGTATTGTCTAACACATGTCTTCTTTGTAGCAGCTAGGCCCTGCCACCACTGTGCTTGGCTGAGTTCACAAATCTCTTGTAACCTGTAGCTTCCCTGTCACTTCTCTGGCTCTCCTCTCCTCTAAGCTTTGTTTCCTGACAGTAAATAATTAAAACCTTCTGCCACTGCCATAGCTACTGCTGCTGCTGGAACCGCCACAACCACCTTGGTTTCGTGGTTTGGCAAAGTATTGACCTCCACCGCCATAAGGGCCAGAGCTTCTGCTTCCAAAGTTTCCTCCTTTCATAGGTCCAAAATTTGAAGATTGATTGTTGTAATTACCAAAATCATTGTAGCTTCCACCGCCTCCGAAATTGCTTCCACTACCGCGGCCTCTGTTGTTAAAGCTGTCATAGCTGCCACTCCCGCCATAGCCACTGCCCTGGTTTCCCTAACCCTGTCCACCACTTTCATAGCCTCTGCTTCCTCCAGAGTACCAGGGCCGCCTCCTCCATAACCACCATCATTACCAAATCCATTATAGCCATCCCCACTGCCATATCCACCACCACCACGGCTGCCACAAAAGCCACCTCGACCACTGAAGTTTCCTCCACGACCGAAGTTGTCATTTCCACCAAAACCACCTCCACGACCACCTCCGAAGTTTCCAAAACCACTTCGACCTCTTGGCTGGAGGAAGCACTAGCCATCTCTTGCTTAGATAGGGCTTTCCTTACTTCACAGTTGCGGCCATTCACAGTGTGGTATTTCTGAGTGACAATTTTGTCTACGAGGTCGTGGTCATCAAAGGTTACAAAAGCAAAGCCTCTCTTCTTGCCACTGCCTCGGTCAGTCATGATCTCAATCACTTCTGTTTCCCCATACCGTTCAAAATAATCCCTTGGCTGATGTTCTTCAGTGCCTTCTTTAATGCCACCGACAAAAATCTTTCTCACAGTTAAGTGGGCACCCGGTCTCGGAGAATCTTCTCTCGAGACAGCCCTCTTTGGTTCCACAGCTCTCCCGTCCACCTGTGTGGCCTCGCATTCATGGCTGCATCCCCCTCCTCCCCAGCGGCACAGGTGACAAACCCAAACCTCTGAAGCGCTGGGTGTTTGGACCTCTCATCACCACACCGTCCGTGAGCATTCCCCATTGCTCAAAATGGCTCCTCAGACTCTCATCGGTTGTCTCAAAGCTCAAACCTCCGATGAAGAGCTTCCACAGCTGCCCTGGCTCTTTGGGAGACTCAGACTTAGACATGATGACAGCAACAGGGGAGACTCCAACGATGCTGACTCCGCGGCGTTCACCAGCAGAAAGCGGCAGGGCATAGTTTTATTTACCGGGGCAGCATTTCTCTACTAGCAGTCCATGGACCGCTTGCAGCAGTCTTGTGTCATATCTGCTTGATTAAAACTCTGATTCTTGTGCTCCACTGCTAAACCTTCTCAATCAGAATCCCTGCAGCAGGTCCTAAAAATCTGAATTTTTTAAATAAGTGATCAAGGTTCACTATAGAAAAGCATACCCTTGAAATGAGAACTGATGTTATAACCCAGGAATTACAATCTACACATATTCATTATGTACAGAATCATTTCCAAGTTGATATTGAGGAATCCCAGGCAAAAAGAGCCATGCCCATCTGCCTTCAAGAAACTTAAATGTAAGCAATCTGATAGAAATACTTGCAAAAAACAACAAAACTGCTTAGGCTGGAAAGGGGTTACAGCAGGTCAGTGTCCTCCTTAAGGAGCCAGGAGCTGTGTCAGAGTTGTCATGGTTCCCTGCTAAAAAGGTTTCCTGCTTTGCTTTTAGAGTGGGATAAAGAAGTTCCGACTCTGCCCTCTGTAGATAAAACTGACAGCATTTCCCCGCTTAACTGTCCAGTAATGCATATTACTCATATTCACTGGAGAGTGTATGAGGATTAAGCTCTTCCAGAATGTTAAGACTTTTCAACAAGATGAGGCTACGTGAAGAGCATACAAGCTAAGCAACTTCTGTTCACACCACTCTGCAGCCTGCCACATGTCTCCAGGGTCTGGGATAGTCTAGCTTTCAGCCTCCAGGTCTACTTGATCTCAAGACAACCTAGTTGGAGTGGAGCGTGAACAAAACGAGTCTGTCAAAATGGATTCTGCTTCCTCTGAGCAGTCATTCTAATTGGTTTCAATGTTGTTTTATGTTAATGAACTAAATACACATCATCTCTTAAGAGCTTATCTTCTATGAAAAAGTGTTAGTCGTTAAATTATGACTGATTCATAATGTTATGACTTCCTGGAGCAGGAAAGAAATATAGGAAATTGTGTATAGTTTCAAATTTTGGCTTTAAACCAGACTCTATAGCTCATCTGAGCTCATTATCTCACACACATTAGATGCTTCAGAAAATCTGCTTTGATTCTTTTGTTGTTTGAATTGATGGATGTATTATGGAGACAAGAACTGCAAAGGGTATTTAAATTCCAAGAATAATGAAGAATACATGTCCCCAAATAAGTCAATAGTAAAACAGCACTCCAGGCAGGTGTTTCCCAAAATAATGATCATTGAGCCCAGAACAAGGCAAAACTGAGTATCCTCCCTCTTTTTTTAAATTGGATTTATTGGGGTGACATTAGTTAATAAAATTATATAGGTTTCAGGTGTACAGTACTGTAATACATCATCTATATAGTGTATTCTGTGTTCACCATCCCAGGTCAAGTCTCCTTCCATCACCATTTATCCTCCTTTTACTTTTTTCTATATTCCTCTTTCTTTGGTAATCACCATATTTTTGCCTCTGTATATGAATTTGTTTTTTTTTTCCCCTTAATCCTTTCACCTTTGGCCATCTGCATGTCCTCTTTGGAAAGGTATCTATTCAAGTTCCTTTCCCATTTTTAATTGGAATGATTATTTTATTATGGTGTTGATTTTTACAAGTTCTTTATAAATTTTGGATATTAACCCCTTATCTGATATATTATTGGTAAATGTGTTCTCCCACTCAGTGGGTTGTCTTTTCATTTTGTTGATGGTTTCCATTACTGTGCAAAGACTTTTTAGTTTGATGAAATCCCATTGTTTATTTTTTTCTTTTGTTTCCCTTGCCTGAGAAGACATATCAGAAAAAAATATTCTTACACATGATATTTGAGATTTTACTGTTTTCTTCTAGAATTTTTATGGTTTCAGTCTAACATTTTCATGCTTGATCTATTTTTACTTTATTATTGTGCATGGTATAAGAAGATGATCTATTTTCACCTTTTTTTCTTGTATTTTTTCCAGTTTTCCCAACACCATTTATTGAAAAGACTCTTTTACACCATTGTATGTTCTTATCTCATTTGTCAAATACTAATTGACCATAAAGGTGTGAGTTTATTTCTGGGCTCTCTTATCTGTTCCATTGATCTATATGTATGTTTTTATATCAGAACAACCATGCTGATTTGGGTACTATGGCCTTATAGTATACTTTGATATCAGGTAATGTGATTCCTCCAATTCTGTTGTTCTTTCTAAAGATTATTGTGACTATTTGGGGCCTTTGTGGTTCCATATAAATTTTTGAAATATTAGTTCTAGTTCTGTAAAACACACCATTGGTATCTTGATAAGAATTGCATTGAATCTATAGATTGCTTTGGTAGTATAACATTTTAATTGTTCCTATCCATGAACACAATATATTCTCCTACTTATTTATTTCTTCTTCAATTTCTTTTCTTTTTATTTATTTTTTTAGTGTCTCATAATTTTCAAAGTACAAGTATTTTACATTCTTGGTTAAATTTATTCCTAGGTATTTTATTTTATTTTTAAAATATATTTTATTGATTTTTTACAGAAAAGAAGGGAGAAGGATAGAGAGTTAGAAGTATTGATGAGAGAGAAAAAATGATTCAACTGCCTCTTGAACACTCCCTACTGGGGATATGCCCTTGACCTGAATCGAACCTGGGACCTTCACTCTGCAGGCTGACATTCTATCCAATGAGCCAAAATGGTTAGGGCTAATTTATGTTTTTTATGCAATAATAAATGGAATTGTTTTCTCTGTTTCCCTTTCTGATAGTTCATTATCAGTGTATAAAAATTCAACTTATTTCTGGATATTTATTTTATATCCTGCTACTTTATTGAATTCATTCTTATGTTCTAGTAATTTTGGGATGAAATATTTAGAGTTCTTTATATACAGTATCATGTCATCTGCAAATAATGATAGTTTTACTTCTTTCCAATTTGGATGCCCTTTCTTTCTTTTTCATGTCTAGTTGTTGTGAATAGGACTTGCAGCACTATGTTGAATAAGCGTGACAACAGCAGACATCCCTGTATTGTTCCCGATCTTAAGGAAAAATGCTTATAGATTTCCCAATTGAGAAGATGTTGGCTGTGGATTTGTTACATATGACCTTTATTATGTTGAGGTATGCTCCCTCTATTCCTACTTTGTTGAGAGTTTTTATCATAAATGGGTACTGGATTTTATCAAATGCTTTGGGGGGCATTTATTGATATGATTATGTGGTTTTTATCTTTCATTTTCTTTATGTACTGTATTAAATTTATTGATTTGTGAATATTGTACCAATCTTGCATCTCCAGAATAAATACTACTTGATCATGGTATATAACCTTTTTAATGTATTCCTGGATCTAGTTTGCTAATATTTTATTGAAGAATTTATATCTATGTTCATCAGGGATATTAGTCTGTAATTGTGTTTCTTGGTGGTGTCTTTATCTACTTTTTTGAATTAGGTTAATGTTGGCCTCATAAAATGAGCTTGGGAGTCTTCCCTCCTCTTAAAATTTTGAAATAGCTTGAAAAGGATAGATGTTACTTCTTCTTTGAATGCTTTTAAGATTCTCATTTTATCTTTAAACTTTGTCATTTTAATTATGATGTGACTTAGTGTGGACCTGTTTTGTGTTCCTCTTGTTTGGTACTCTCTATGCTTCCTGGACTTGTGTGTCTTTTTCCTTCACTGATTTAAGGAAATTTTTAGTGATTATTTCTTAAAATAGGTTCTCTATCTCTTCCTCTCTCTTTTTACCTCTGGCACACCTCTGATGCAATGTTATTATGCTTCATAATGTCCTAAACATCTCTTAAACTAGCCTCATTCTTTTAAAATCTTTTTTTCTTTTTCTTGCTCTAATTGGATGTTTTTGTTTTCTATGTTGTCTTTCAAAATAACTAATTCAATCCTCTGCTTCATTCAACCTACTTGTTTACCCCTTCTATTGTATTCCTAACTTTAGATATTGTATTCTTCATTCCTGACTGGTTGTTTTTTATGGTTTTTATGTCATTTTTCATACTTTTTTAGTTCGCATTAAGTTCCTTGAGCCTCTTTATAACCATTTTTCTGAACTTTATATCTGATAAGTTGCTTGCCTTCATTTTATTTAGCTCTTTATTTAGAGATTTCTCCTGTCCTTTCATTTGGGGCATGTTTCTTTATCTCTTCATATCACCTGTCTCTTTGTTTTTATTTCTGTGTATTAGGAAGATCTGCTATAGGTGTCGGGTTGAGGCCAACAGAGTTTGTCAGGCCCAAATAAACTAAGATTTGGCTGTATTAAGGGAGAGCTCTATTCCAGTAGGGTATGCAAGGGAAAAAAGTCCCCTACTTATTGTAGAGCCACACAACTCAGTCTGTTCCAGATTTTGCCCAGAGCCTGATTTCAGGAGATCAGGGACCCAGGGAGTCATATGACTAGTGGCTCTCCCTTGAAAAGGAGGCACTGGTCAGGGTTGGAGAACATGGAAGTAGTGGCCCATGCCTTAGCCACAGAACTCAGTGTGTTCCATATTTGCTCCTGGCAGAGACACAAAGTATTTAGAGGGTGCTGCCTCCTGTGAGGGGGAGGCACCAGGTAGGTGTCAAGGAAGGTGGAGGGAATAGCTCCCATTCCAAAGTCACATTACTCAGTCACTGATAACCCCTGAGTCTACCCAGATCTCTACACCTCAGCCCAGGAAGCTGGGTTCTGAGCAGAGCCTAATCACCTCAGGTTTGGGGAACAGGGAGTCTACAGAGTGGGGCTATTGCATATTCCCAGGCTGATGCCAAATAGAGGGGAGTGCTCTACCCAAGAAAGATGGTATCTGAGATGTGGAAGCAGAACCCACCTCAGGGATGCTGGTGGTTGACCCTTCAGTTCTCTCCCCAAAACCACAAATACCAGTCTTTCCTCACATGACTCTGGTCTGCTCTCCATCGTCCCTTTGCCAGAGCCCAGGGTGATTGGTATAAATTATATTCTGTGTGTTGGCCTTTTAAGAGGGTTGTCTCTAGGTGATTCCTGTCTCTCCCTGATGGACAGTTTATCCACGGGTTCTCACAGCCAGATGTTATCTGGGTGCTTCTTCCTGGCTTTGATGCTCTAGTTGGGGATCCTGACTTTGAGTTGAGATGCCATGCTTCTCAGGGGGAACTTCCTCAGCTGAAACATCTGTTCTAAATCTCAGCCACTATCTGTGGGTGCAAGAAGAGCCCTTTTCACTTCTCTGTCCTTCCTACCACTCTCCATAAGTTATTCAGGTTGATTGTTCTATAATTTAGCTGTAATTCTAGTTGGGCCCTGGGAGAGGGTGAGTGTACCATCTACCTACTCCACTGCTATCTTGGATCTCTGTCTTCTCTTCTTTGAGTTCCTTCTTTCTTTAATATAAAAAATAGCTGTGGGTAAGATTTTTGGCTTTACAGTATCCAATATTTAGGCATGTATCTGGTTCAGTGTCTTACAATGAACAAAGCAGTTAATGTAGATCTATACACCATTTATGGGTTTTTGAATCCACTGATCAGAAAGTGGAAGATTGAAATGGGATCCCAGAGAACAGTGGGAGCTGCAGGGGAAGTGTGGCGGGTAAAGATGAACTTTGTCTGTCATTGTCAATGAGCTAAGCCCCTGTCATTATGTGTCATTATCTGTAGGAGATAAAGCAAAAAATCTATAAAAGGGGGATATTTTGAACTATACCTGAAATATGTAAAATACAATGATGAATATTTCCCAAATAAATATATCTCCAACAGAAACAAAAGTAAATAAGGAGATGGATTCTAGGATAGATACTGAGAGAAAAAGAGAAAATAGATAGGTCTGAACCCTAGTGGGGAGCCCCCTCTGCAGGAAGAAGCAGGAGGGCCAGAGCATTTCCTCCTCATCTCTGACAGCGGTTTCCATGACATCCCCTGCACCTAGGGTCATATGTCTTACCTACAAACAGATGATCGTATAAATGCTACCTGAAGCTACCATGAGGACTGCATTTTCCAATTAGCTTAAATAATAAACAGAGAACAGCATGGTGTGGTAAGAAGCACTCATAAATATACTCATAGCTCTTGACACAACCTAAACCTTGAAATTGTCCTGTTCAGGCAAGCACACTTCTCTCAGTGTGTTTTAAATACATTTCTGATATTTTATATTATTAAATAAGAAGTGCACATAAACCACTAAGGCTGCTGACCAAAGCATACTGTTTATCTCAAGTAAAAGCACTGGTGTGATTGAGTTGTGAGCTGTTCTAGATGATTAATTTATGTAAAACCATTTATAGTTTAAAGAACAATTGACAACTATCTATTTAGGTTTGGGCATTTGGCAATTTGAGGCCATAATTGTTTTTCATTTCTCTTAATTCAAAGAGCATTTAGTGTTGAATAGTACAATATCTCATATAGTCTTTACCTTAGGATACAGATGATCAGCTAAAAAATTGTAACATTTATGACTTTTGATTAAATAATCTGGGAGACAAAACTACTCTAAACAAGGATTCAGAACACCTAGGGGTTTCTGAGACCTTTTCAGGGAGTCATAGGATCAAAACTATATCATAATAATTTTAAGAAGTGATTTGTTTTTTTCTTGTTGTTGTGTTGACTGTATAAAAGCATAGGTAAAATAGCTGCAACCCCAGCAAGAATCAAGTGAGTGGAACAAAGTGTAGAAATAGAAGTAAATACATAAGAATTAGTGCTAGCTTTACTTAAGAACTTTCTTGATCAAGTAGTAGCAATACGTTTTATTAAATATTGTCACTTGAATACATATCTCTTTTGTATTTTGTATGATAAAATGAGAAGCACACATAAGCACTTATGCTACTTTCCAAAGCACAATGATTACATCAAGTAATAGCACTGAAGTGATTGAGTTCTGAGCTCTTCTAGTTGATTATTTCATGTAAAACCATTTCTACTTGAAAGGACAAATGACAAACAACCATGTTTATTCAGATTTGGGCACTGGGCAATGAAAATGGAAGGAAGTTAGCCCTTTACATCAGGGACAATAACTGATAGTATATGTTTCCAATGAGAAAATGTTCAAGTGACTACTAGAATTTTGGAAAACTTGTATCCACACTGTGAACGTCACAGCTTCCCAATACTTAAAAGCCTTTTTCTAATGAGATCAGTGGAAAAATTAACTGATAAGCTTTTGGATATTATATAATAAAATGTGTCAGTTTAGAAGTAATAATCCATGTGTGATACTATAAAATCATGCATGAGCCATGCAATGTATAAGATATATGAGTGGATCATTATAAAGCAGAAAATGCAAAAGTTCATTTGTAGCATTTCACATTTCAATTAGCATGTAAGAAGTTACCACTTCTAGGCAAGAAACCAAGATGGCGGCATAGATAAACACCTAAACTACTGCCTTGCACAACAATATTAAAACTACAACTAAAAGACAAAACAGACATCATCCAAAACCACAAGAAAGCTGGTTGAGTAGAAATTTTACAACTAGAAGGAAAGAGGAAAGCACTTTGAGACTCAGAGGAGCTGCAAAAGGCTGAAGTACGGAGACGCGCATGCAGAGAGGACAGGTGGCTGAATGCATGGGCAGCTGAGTGTGTGGCTGGCTTTCTAAAGCAGAGGTAAATGGAAGCTCCCGACTGCACTAAACTCCAGTTCCAGGCAAGTTTCTGGAAACCCAGACTCATTCTAGGGGAATCTGGATTGTCAGGAAA
The DNA here is from genome assembly GCA_027563665.1 of Antrozous pallidus. NCBI lineage: Eukaryota > Metazoa > Chordata > Mammalia > Chiroptera > Vespertilionidae > Antrozous > Antrozous pallidus. The sequence goes on from CM050508.1 coordinate 78,432,118, forward strand.
AGAGAAAGCATACTGAAACTCTGGAACTACAGAAGGTAGAGGTCTGGAGGCACATTCACGCAGAGAGGACTGACTGCTCAGTGCATGGGTGCCTGAGTGTGCAGCTGAATTTCTAAAGTGGGAGAGAGATGAAAGCTCCCAACTGTGCTGTATTTCAGTTCTGGGCAAGTTTCTGGGAACTCAGACTCATTCGGGGAGAAACTGGACTTCTGGCAGCTGGCAAAACTTGAGGACAGCTTTCTCTCAGAGGTACTCACAGTAATTACCAAGGGACGCTAAGACCCAGAGGCCTCCTAGGGCAGGCTTACAAGAAGCCAAAGCTTTCTGATTTGCCTTGAAACTTCACCCCACCCAAGCTGAGCCCAGAGGCTTTTAAAATTTTACAAGTCTTGTCTTATAAGGCTGTCTCCAGCATAGAAATTCTCCCAGCGTACACACAGCTGATCCTCACAACCAATTGGCCTTGAGGTCAATTCCTCCCAGTGATACCAACAACAATCAATACTTAATTACAACAAGGCAGAGCACACAGTCCACTAAGGGATGCACCAAAAGTGTCCACCTCAAGTAACTGGGGAGGCTGAGCCACTGGGCCCTATAAGACACCTACCACACTAAGCTACTCTACCAATTCAGAGAAGTAGCAAAAATGTGGAGACAAAGAAACAGATCACAAATGAAAGAAATGGAGGAAAACAAATAACTGGATAGAGAGTTCAAAATCAGTTATAAGATTTTTCAATAATTTCCTAGAAAAGGCAGATAAATTTAACGAGACCCTTGAGGATATGAAAAAGGACCAACTAGAAATTAAACATACACTGACTGAAATAAAAAATATTATACAGAGAGATAACAGCAGACTAGAGGGTCGCAAGAATCAAGTCAAATATGTGAAATACAAAGAAGCAAAAACTCTCAACCAGAAAAGCAAAAAAAAAAAAAAAAAAGAATCCAAAAAATTTAAGATAGTGTAAGGAGCCTCTGGGACAACCTTAAGTGTACCAACATCAGAATTATAGGGGTGCCAGAAGAATAGAGAGAGCAAGATACTGAAAACCTATTTGAAGAAATAATGACTGAAAACTTCCCCCACCTGGTGAAAGAAATAGACTTACAAGTCCAGGAAGCACACAGAACCCCAAACAAAAGAAATCCAAAGAGGACCACACCGACACATCATAATTAAAATGCCAAGAGCAAAAGACAAAGAGAGAATATTAAAGGCAGCAAGAGAAAAACAGTTAGTTACTTTCAAGGGAGCACCCATATGATTGTCAGCTGATTTCTCAATAGAAACTATGTAGGCCAAATGGGAGTGGCAAGAAATATTCAAAGTGATGAATAGCAAGAACCTACAACCAAGATTACTCTACCCAGCAAAGCTATCATTCAGAATTGAAGGGCAGATAAAGAGCTTCACAGATTTTTTTTTTTTAAAAAGCTAAAGGAGTTCATCAACACCAAACCTGTATTATATGAAATGCTCAAAGGTATTCTTTAAGAAGATGAAAAGGAAGAAAAAGCTAAAGATAAAAACTATGAACAACAAATACATAGCTATCAAAAAGTAAATCTAAAAATGAAATAAATAAAAAATCTTATGAACAGAATTAACTAGTGAATATAGTAGCATCAGGAGCATAGAAAGAGAGTGGCCTGACAATTCTCAAGGAGGAAGGGGTATGGAGGGTTTGTGAAGAGACAGGACAAAAATCGTACATTAATGGATGAGGACAGTGTGGGGGAGGTAAGGGCAGAGGGAAGGGTGGGAACCAGGTGGAGGGGAGCTATAGGGGAAAAAAGAGGAAAATTGTAATAATCTGAACAATAAAGATTTATTAAAATATATATTTAAAAAAGGAATCTAAAAAAAAGAAATTACTACTTCTAAATTTCAGTGTCATATCAAACAGAATATGTACAATTACCTAAAAAGATATTAAAATATTCCTCTTTTCTAAATATATACCTGTATGAGACCAAATTTTCTTCAATTTACCTAATAGATTGCAGTGCATTGAATGCAGAAGCAGTGTAGGAATAAAGTTAAGCCAGTCATAGAGCAGATTTATAAAATGTAAAATATGCCATTTTTCACTATTTTTTGTTTCAGAAAACATAATTAATTTTTCATTAAAAATATGGTATTTATAATAATATCTAATAGGATTGTTATTATTTAAGTATAATAAAGAAATGTCTTAAATTTCTTTTAAGTTCAAATATGGTAACTGTCAATAGGAAAAAACACACTGAAATTTAAAAAAGCTCTTTTAGTTTTTAATTTTAAAGATGGAAAGAGGTCCTACAATTGAACAGTCTAAAAACTACTGCCCTAAGTCAAGGGAGAATTTATGGGTCTACTCTCTGTTCCAAAAAACTCAAGAGGAGAAGAAAGGAGAATTATCAGCAGAGCAAAGAGCAATGAAGAGTGTAAGACCCACTCTTAGTTTACATCCTTTACTTGGATAAATTGTGAAAGAGGTAGACCATCTTTCAGCGGCCCAGAGAACAATTGACACTTGCAGGTACAGGGGAAGAACACTTTTCTCTTCTTCCCTTCTAAGTTCTTTGGCCTAATAATTACATCAACATAAGACAGGTTAATAGGAAAAGAGCAAAAGTTATTCTGCATTTAATGGGGCTCAGAGAAATAGGAGACTCAGAGAAGTAATCAAAGCAGGCAGGTTTTTTTATACACTATTTAGAGGAAAAAAAAAGCACAGCATTTCAAGTTTGTGAAAAATTGACAAGACAAAGGGATTTGAGGTTGGGTAGTAAACTAGTGAAGAAGAAACAAAGTTTGTTCACACAGCCTTTAGTGGCTCTGAATTCCCCACCTCTGGGGATAAGGATGCCTTCTACCTTCCAGGTACAGGGAAGGCACTATTCACGAGAGAAATTTATTTCCTGCTTTTAGGGGACAAGGATGGTCAGAGTTTCCTTGTACCTGCTGTTTCTTAAGTAACCTTAATTTAAAGGAGTCACTATGCCAAAGAGGCATATTTTGAGGTGTCCTGTCCTAAACCCCATTAGAGGTCAAATCATTTGACCATTAGAGGTCAAATCATTCTGTGAGTAACATTTATTCTGCAGGACTACTGCGTGACACTTCCTCCTCTTGGAGTTTAACATCCTTCACTTTTGACAAGAACAAAAGAAGAGGACAATAATTTCTAGGGGAAGAAGTAAAGGTGATCATCAAAGTAGATACAGCAAAAGCAGGGAACGTAGTCATGCAAACTAGTGAGAAAGGAGGGTTATTTCGATAGAAAGAAAAAGAAATGGAACACAAATTTCAAACATTTGTGGGCAAGGGGAACTTGTTAGGTGTAGAATACAAGCTCCACACTTCACGTGCACCATTTTATTTAATTTAAAAGGTAAGATCAAAAGCTGACTATTGTTATCATAGATCCAGGAACCAGGTCTCCTTCTTCCAGATAGCTTCTCCATAAACTCATCCCAGAATTCCTGAACACTTACGAAGATACTATGCTGCCTGTACTTCACTTCACTCCTAGAATAGGGTTGGAAATTAAATGGAATAATGTCTGTGAACCACTTATATGTTTTCTCATGCTTATTTTCTTCAATAAATAGCTGTTTATGGAAATTCTTTTATATTTTCCTTTGATATTTTTATATATGATAGGTATCATGATTACACTTTCAAATTATGGACCTAATTGTTGAGGATTTACATAGAGTATACTTAATTTTCAAAAGGCATACTGAGCAAAACAACAAAATGTACGAAATGCAGACCAAAATGTTGTAGGTCACGAGAAAATACAAACAGCTTTTATGAAGAATCACCCTGCAGCTTTACGCCTCTCTAGCAACCACTTTTCAAAATTCATGGTTTGCTGCAAATGAGATGGATTCCTGAGTGTCCTGTATCAAGGACTTTGAGCTGAGGCATGCACCAGTGATTTACAATCATTTAATATAAATATAGACTGTCCTTCCTCTCAAAAGGTCCTAACAGCCCACTACCACTTGCATCTAGGGTTGTTGCAGCAATGAGAAATTATCTGGGAGTTATCTACATGCTCCTTCTCTGGACTGCTGAGATATGTGTTATCTGGCTATGGAACCAGTTTATCTAAGAGGTCAATTCAGAGATTAAACCTACATATGTGTCCTAGCTTAGGTGTGAGGTTGACATAACTAAAATAACAAGCCAGCATAATCAGAGGATCCTATAAAACGTGCGTTAGTGTATTATAATCCAACATCTTTTTTAAATTTCTTTATTGATTAAGTTATTACATATGTGTCCTTATCTCCCCATCCCCCCATACACATGCCCTCATCCCATGTTGTCTGTGTCCATTAGTTAGGCCTTTATGCATGCATACAAGCCCTTTGGTTGATCTCTCCCCCTTACCCCCACTTCCCCTACCTTCCCTCTGAGGTTTAACAATCTAATAGATGTTTCTCTGTCTCTGGATCTGTTTTTGTTCATCAGTTTATGTTGTTCATTATATTCCATAAATGAGTGAGATCATGTGATATTTATCTTTTTCTGACTGGCTTATTTCACTTAGCATAATGCTGCCCAGTTCTTACCATTTGCAACAGCATGGATGGAACTGGAGAGCAAAATCCAACATCTTTATTAAATACCCTCTTTTTATCATGCTGCTCATTGTCAATTAATTAAAGGGGCACCAACCTAGAGGTGATTTTAGCTAATGTCAGAGGCATTCCTCTCATTGAAGTGTGGCTAATCACTACATCATGATGGACCCAAAAAGTAAAATTCAAAATTACTAAAGGCATAAGACAAATCAGTTTTCGTCATGCCTAACTATCTGAGATGTGACTATACATCTGAATTCACAATTTGGGGAGCAGAATCTCCATGGTGATTATATGCAGCAAATTTCATTTTATAACTGTGAAGGAAGAGTTTCCCAAATCGAGGGGAAAATGTTTTTTAACATCTGTATTCAAAATGTTGAAAATTTATTTATGCACAGTTCACACATAAGTCCTGTTAACCTAAAAATAAAAAGCCAAACTGAGAATCAACAAGCATTTATTTTGGATCAAAGAATTATAATTCTGGAAGCACAGATTCAGGCAGAAACCTAAATAATGTCCCAATTACAGGATGAGGATAAGAGGTTTTATGAGAAATGAAAAGAATACTTACATGAATAGAAGAAATAAATTTCTGTTGATACTAACAAGCTGAGTTACTCTTAGTTATCCATGCTTTCACAGCCCTAGGCACACTTTGCTGTTTTATCAAAACAAAGGACTACTAAATTTTAAAAAACAAACAAACATGTTTTTATTGATTTTAGAGAGAGAACAGAAGGGAGAGAAAGAGAGAGGAAAGTGGATGAGAGAGGAACATCAACCAGCTCTCTCCTGCACCCCATACTGGGGATCGAGCCCACAATCTAGGCATGTGCTATGATGGGAAATCAAACTGGCAACCTCTCAGTGCATGGAACAGGTCCCAACCAACTGAGCCTCACCTTCCAGGGATACACTACTCAATTTTTTAATCTTTCATTTCCTTTATGATTCCCCAGTTTTCTTAAATAAGTGGTTCTTGAATGTAAAGTTTCTTAAGTTCAATGTCATTGCACATGGCAAGCAGCATACATATTTCAGAATTCTATAAACTTCCCCATGCAGCAAATAAGGTCACCACACTTAGTTTGTAGTCAAGTTCTACATAACTCTTTGTAATGTTAGGACACATAATAAATAATAAGTCCTATTATGAAGTGTATATTCTTCTAATAATTTACCAATCAACTGCATTTGTTGAAACACAAATGTTTTACCATCAGTCAATCATTTAGCAATTTAACAAATCTCTACTGTGTGTGCATCATGGTCCTGGACATTGCAGGAGATTCCACAATACTGAATCTGCCTGTCCATGGAATTTATTGGGTATTATGAGAAAAAGAAATGTACCAGAATATTTGGGGCACACTAAATAATTTTTGTATACAATTTCCACCATTTCTCCTCTATCTCTAACTTTACCTCCATACTTAAATATTTAGCTAAGTATAAAAAATGATGATTTTCATTTTTTATTTATATATTTTTATTGATTTCAGAGAAGAAGGCCGAGGAAGAGAGATAGAAACATCAATGACGAGAGAGAATCATTTGTAGGCTCCCTCCTGCACACCCCACACTGGGGATCAGGCCTGCAACCCAAGTATGTGCCCTGACTGGGAATTGAACTGTGACTTCTGGGTTCATAGGTCAACACTCAACCACTGAGCTACACCAGCTGGGCATGATTTTCACTTTATATATGAGATGTGACAACATTTACTATAGGAAAAATACATTTCTCTCTAGTCTTTGACTATGAAAGACTATAACTTGGGAGGATGCAAAAGATTCATGAACAGGCAAAAGATTTTACAAAAGCATCACAACAAAGAATAAGGCTCTACTGCTTCCAACCTTCATTCACCCAGTTCAGATAGAACCCTAAGGACTAGGACAGGTAGAAAGAGACTGAAGGAACTGACAAGGGCATGAATATTGATTCATCCCAACAAAAAGGATTCTGTACCCTGCATAAAAAACAGTGAGACACTAGGAAGGCTTATGGAATCAGAAGGCAAGAGATCTGACCTTACTTCTCAGATAAAGACACAGGAGCTAGTAGGACTTCTTCACAGATGAAGACATAAGAGAGGAATAGCTGCCTGCTGCACATAGGCAGATATGGCCTTTCAAAAATTCACTCAGACTTCTTTTCCTTTTATAATACAGGAGCACAGAATGGTGGCCAAATGCCCAAGCATGACATAGAGTAATGGACCTGTGAGAGCCATACTGAAAAGATAGAGATGTATCTGCAAAGCACCCTAATTAGATGTGAAGGGTAGCAGAATATGCCACCACAAAATATGACTGTAGCAGTCTAAGACTTGCCATCCCCAGAGATTTCACTTTGGCATACAGGTTATTTTGAACTGAGACATTTGAAAAACAACAAATGCAGAGAGGAATTTGTGTTATCTGCCTGAAGACAGACCTTTCAAAGGAACTAAATGGTCATAAATCCCCTTCCATGAGTTTCATAAACTAGGTAAGATTGACTTTTATAACAGGAGAGGAGGATAAAAATCAACACAACACCCAGACAAACTTTGTCATGAACTATCATATGTCCCATCTATTCTTCTAATGGCTAATTCATCTTTTCTAAAAATAATTACTCTCCTCTAAGAGTCCCTTATACCCTTTTTCATTTTCCTTCTTTAAACCTGAATTCTAAGCCACCTCAGGGTGTTACTCATTTTTCTCAGTGTATCCCCCATGTACACATGAGAGATACTTGTTAATAAGCTTCTGTTTGTATTTCTCTTGTTAATCTGTCTTTTTTTTTACAGGAAAATCAGCCAAGAACTTAGAAGGATAGAGGAAAAATAATTTTTCTTCCCCTGCAATAGAATGACCAATGATTTGATGGGGAATGACTATCTTAGTGGACTCAAGTTTTGACATAGAACATCAAGCATCTAATGCCCCAATATCCACAGAAGCATTGTCCAAGGCTTAGGCATTGAGTCCTGTAGAATTCAGACAAAATTATCAGGAAAGGGACAATATAAGACTTCAGTGGGGATGTGTGTGGTCCACATAGTGAATTGGCAAAAATGGAAATTGACTAATTATAAGACATAAAGAAATTTGTACTTTTTGCATATCTTACAGTTTGGGTTGATATTCAGAGATAGCACTCAATCATAAAATCATTATTACAGAATCAGATCCTACCATATAGGCAGTAAGAGCTCCAGGATCTCACATTCTTTTTTTATCTTTATTGTTCAGTTTATTAATTACATTGTTAACCCTTTCTTATCCCCTTATAGTTCCCCTCCACCCTGTACCTATCCCACCCTCCACCCTTACCTCCCCCTCCCCACTGTCCTCTCCCATTGTTGCAAGATTTTTGTCCAGTCTCTTGCTGTACTTCCCACAAACCTTTTCACCCCAAGAATTGTCAGTCCATTCCCTCTCTATGTCCATGATTCTGTTATATTCACCAGATTATCCTGTTCATCAGCCTATCAATTCACTTGATTTTTATGTTCATTAGTTGATAGATGTGTATTTGTTGTTCATAATTTATATCTTTACCTTTTTCTTCTTCCTCTTCTTAAAGAATATCTTTCAGCATTTCATATAGTATTGGTTTGGTGGTGATGAACTACTTTAGCTTTTTCTTATCTGCGAAGTACTTTATCTAACCCTCAATTCTGAATGATAGCTTTGCTGGATAGAATAATCTTGGTTGTAGATTCTTGCTATTCATTATTTTGAATATTTCTTGCCACTCCTGTCTGGCCTGCATCGTTTCTGTTGAGAAATCCACTGACAATCGTATGGGTGCTCCCCTGTAGGTAACCAACTGTTTTTCTCTTGCTGCTTTTAATATTCTCTCTTTATCTTTTGCTCTTGGCATTTTAATTATGATATGTCTTGGTGTGGTCCTCTCTAGATTCCTATATTTTGGGGTTCTGTGTACTTCTTGGGCTTTTAAGTCAGTTTCTTTCACCAGGTGGGGGAAGTTTTCAGTCACTATTTCTTCAAGTAGGTTTTCATTATCTTGCTCTCTCTTTTTCTGGCACCCCAATAATTCGGATGTTGGTATGCTTGAAGTTGTCCCAGAGGCCCCTTACACTATCTTCAATTATCTGAATTCTTTTTGTTTCTTGCTTTTCCATCCGAGTGGATTTTGCTTCTTTGTATTTCAAATCTTTGACTTGGTTCTTGTGGCCCTCTGGACTGAGTTTAGGACTTTGTGTAATATTTTTTATTTCAGTCAGTGTATGCTTGATTTCTAGTTGGTCCTTTTTCATATCCGTGAGGATCTCATTCATATCCTCAGAGGTCTTGTTCATTTCCTTGAGGGTCTCATTCATTTCCTTGTAAGTCTCATTCATTTCCTGGTTGGTCTTGTTTATTTCCCATAGTTCTCATTAAGTTCATCAGCCTTTTCTAGGAGCCTCTTGAAAAGCCTTATAACCGTGGTTTTGAACTCTATGTCTAGTTGTCTTTTTTCCTCCATTTCTTTCACACCTGATTTCTTTCCATATCTCTGCATGGTGGCTGCTTTATGGGGTAGATGTCCTCTAAGGGTCAGTGGCACAGCCTCCCCAGTTACTTGAGGTGGGTACTCTTACTGCAATCCTTTATGGGTTGTACAGTATTTTTGAATTTAAAGCCAGCTTGTTGTTGTTAGCCCTAGGAGGGTTTGACCTCCAGGCCAATTGGCTGTGAAGGGAGACTGTGTTCAGGTTGGATGGGCGGAGTCTCTGAGCTGAGCAGGCAGCCTCAGTGTCAGCTATGTCCTATGCGGCGCGCTCGTAAAAGCGCGCGTGCGGGTCTCTGTTGGATGGGGATGGCTGCAGGCACCTCCAAGAGAAAGCCGCTAGTCTCTTCCCCTTGCCAGACAACTCTGCCTCTCTCCAAATGAGTCTGCACACCCAAAGTCTCGCCCAGGGTTGTAAAACAGGTGGTTTCCTGGGACCGGGAGACAAGTTTCCAGGGAGTAAGTTGCGCCTCTGAGCTGTCGCACAGTTCACCTGTGCGTAAACTTCTTTTTCAAGCACCCAGCTTCTCCTCAGACTAGGAGACCTCTGCTGTGGCCGGCTTCCAGGGTACGTCCCCTGGACCTCGGACCTCGCCTGGCACTGGGGAATCCGTGCAGTGGGACGTCTCTGCCCTCCCCATTGGCAAAATCCAGCCGGGGTTGCTGCTCCAGCCCTACAGCCCGCGTGCGCGACCAGGAAGTCTCCTAACCTGTTTCTGCTCAATCTTCAAGGCTGCGCTCCCGCTGCTCTTCTGAGTCTCAGTGTCCCACCTTTACTTTTATTTCTGGAGTTTTCACTCAGCCAGCTTTCTGGTGATTCTGGGTGATGTTTGTTTTGTTATTATGTTGTAATTTTTAAATTGTTGCACAGGGCAAAACAATAGGTGTTTACCTATGCCACCATCTTGGTTCCCTCTATCAGATCTCACATTCTTAAAGGCTGCCTATGCATAGACATTGTGAAAGAGTTGAATGTAAGTCACTCTTTAAGTATAATGTAGAAGGTTTCACAAGAGAGAAAAAAACAGAAGTGGCCATTGGAGGACAGGTAATATTTATCAAAGCTGGTTGTTAAGGAAGGAAAGTTGACTTGAGAAGAACAGGAAAAGAGAAGAAAGGAGGAGGAAGTGAGGCCAGTATTACATGTCACAGAGTAAGAGAGTAGCTGGCTAGAAATATACTAAGTGGCCAGATTATTATGATCTCTGAATGCATAATAATCTGGCCACTCAGTGTATACCCTATATAATAAAAGGCTAATATGCAAATTCTCCCTTCAACCAGGAGTTCAATCAGCAGGCAGGCTGGCCACCTGCCCATGTCCCCTCCCCCTGACCAGGCTGGATGGACCCCACCCATGCACAAATTCATCCACCGAGCCTCTAATATATACTGAGTGGCCAGACTATTATGCATTCAGAGATCATAATAATGTGGCAACTCAGTGTCCTGTGTATGTGATATAGAATGAAATGTAAATACTTGACCAGGAATAGTAAGGGCACATGGTATTGAACACTGCCTTATGCATGACCATTGATGAAGACCAACTGGAACTTTAAGGAAATACAATCAGTCAGAAGAATATCTGGGAGGAGCTAGGGCTTATGGAAGTTCTCACATCTATGTAATCATAAGAACCTTGCATGCGAGAACCTTATGGGAAGAACTCTATGTTTACAGTAAAGGTCTATGGTTCTAACTTTCCCTTCCCTTTTCTTCCTTTTCCCATCTTGGCATGCAGGCCAGGTGGCTTGCCATGGCTGCACCCACTGGGATGTAACCTTTGCTTTTCTTGAATAAATCCTTTTTAGTGACAAAACACCTAGTCAATATTATTTTTCATTCTACACAATATAAGATAAGAGGGATCAACTCAACCCATGTTAGAAATCACTTAAATTTGATCATTTCCGATATTTATAAGCAATCTTAACGAGGCTTGTTCTGAAACTAATTGGCACACCAGATTGCTCTTCTCATTCTCCCAAGTGTCTGTGTGGCTGAAGGCACGGATAATAAATTGCAAAGTGAAACAGCTTAATAGGCAAGGAGGAAGATTTTGGAGAAGGATCTTTCATCAGCAGCCCTGCAAGACAATGACACTTACACGAAACTGATTTTCAGTGGTGAAATTATGCTTATGATATTCCCTTGTAAAATACTGACAGCATTAAAAGGAATGCCTAAAAGATAGGCACTAAAATGTCACCAGTAAACACTGACCAGTGTTTATGCTAAATTTCTCAAACCGCACCGCTTTTTAATGATGCCTTATGAAACAAAGCAGATAATTCTCTAGAGCTATGAAGTGAAAGAAAATGAATGTGACTACATTCCCTCACATGAAGGGAGACAGTCACTGCCTCTCATCATCATGACACAGGAAGGGTTTTGTTTTTTTTTACCCTTTGAGGATTTTCAGATAGGAAAGCTTAAATCTTTTTCATATTGAACTCAGAGAATGAATAGACTAAATAAAATCACCATAAAAATAAAAGACCCTTAGAACATTAATGGATTCTTGGTATTGAGTGGAATATTGGCTGTTGATAGGATTTTGCCATTATACTTAGAAACATGTTTATCTATTTAATTAGGAATTAGACTGGTAGCTTGATAATGATCGCAGTGGAGATCAGATTCTGTTGTTTCTCTGCTAGTTGTGGTAAGACAGAAACTAAAAGGTTCAATCTGAGGATATTCACTCAGCTGAATTTCTGGAAGCTTTTAAGCTCTGTCCTTTGTCATTTTCTTCCTCGACATCTAGCAGTTTCATTATGGACTATCGTTAGCCTGTGTGCTGTCTAATTCAAGAAAATAAAGCTTGCAGTCTTTTGATCTCCAATATATATTTTTAGAATTATATGCAATTATTCTGAAAGAAGAAACTAAAGAGCTGTCCAGGAATTCATTTTAAGAATATTATTACTCACATAGTACATTTACTAAGTAATTTAGAGCAAAATATTTTATTGGATTACTAATTATATTACAGACATTATATTATAGTTTTGAGCTTGTGCTAAAATATCCTCAGAATGAATCATAATTCTAGGATTAATAGACTTACAGATTTTGAGAAAAAGGAAGGTTTTCTTTGAAATACTGCAATTCGTGCTCTGCATTACTACTGAATAACACTGCCTTTCTCCAGTTATTCTGTGGAATATAATTTAGAGTGCTTTGTGAAGAATCTTATAACTTTGAATGTTGACAATGACATTTTACATCAAAAGGCAAGCTTGTGGAGAAACAGCAAAAGCAGTAATTCTGAGGCTCTTACAGAGAGTTAAATACCTTGTGCTATGATCACAAACAAGTATATGCCTAAAGGTATAGCTGCCATCTCAGAAGAAAGTCTATTGATTTTGGTAACAGTCATAATCAACCATTTACTTGGGGCCAGTCAAATAGTAAAGCTACCTCTTTGAGTTGAATATGTATGCCAAAGTGATGGTAGAGCTATTAAAATTGAATAATTGGTAGAAAATAGGCTCCCTCTTCAGAAACCTTTTGAGCTATGGAAAAAAAAAAATCAGTGTTCATTTCCTGAGTATCTGTTGAACTGTGGATTCCTAATATGAAGAGAGGAGATGAAATCAGTGAAAAGCCAAACAAGTAAGTTGCTGACTTCAGGGAGTGAGTTGCCATGATCTTGCCAAGGTCACCTGGGGCAGCACTGAATTTTGAGGACAAGCCTCCTAATTTGAACATCAGGTCTCCGCCTTATTATCATCCTGATTATCTCAGGAAAGGGAATTCTGTTCGTGTGTTTGTTTAGTTTTCTATGTTTTTGTGTGAATGCCATGACTGCAGGCTAGGGATGTACAAATTGGCTTCTTCCTGAGAAAGACATTGAGAGCACAGGTTGGGAACTCAGAGTGGCCTCATAAAAAGAGCATAAAATGGAGCCTAAAGCCTAAAGTAGAGACCCCATTTGAAGGTTGTTTTAAGGATCAATGAAAGTAATGCCAGTGGGGAGCATTAAAAGTACACTAGGAAGGGAACAAAGGTGTGAAGGTTTTGTTGGTTGCAAAATTAAGCTTTAGTGACTATTTGTCCTTGAACAAATAATTGAACCCCTAGATACCAAATCTGTAAAATAAAGGAACTGGATTAAAATCACTGTATATTATATAAGATATTTTACATTTGTTCTATATAGAAAACAAAACAAAACATGATTTTAACTATTTTTTCTTCAGTTAAATACTTCAGATGTTTGATTTATCCTTAGTCTATACAAGGTATTGTCCAATAAAAACTAAGCTCTTAATATAAATGTATTCAATGAATAAAGTTATTCTTGACAAATGACTAAATAAAAGATTTCATAACATAGGGCATCATTTTGTAATTGATAATGAAATCAACAGTAATCAAATTAATTACTTCTGCTTACCACTGTTTCTCCAGGATTATATATTACTAGAGGCCTGATGCATGAAGATTCATGCAAGAATGGACCTCCTTCCCCTGGCTGCCAGCACCACCTTTGCTCTGGCCCAGAGCTGCCTTTCCGCCTTCCCATGCTTCCCAGAGGCCCAGAGCAGCTGGGATAAGTGGCTTGGTGCTTGTGTATGCAAATTAATCTGCCATCTTTGTTGTGTTAATTTGCATACTCATTCTTGATTAGCTGGTGGGTGTTGCAAAGGTACAGTCAATTTGCATCTTACTCTTTTATTAGTGTATATAGGTCTGTATAAGTAGAAATACAATATAGCTATTCTTCCCAAACCCCTTTCAATCCAATATTACCTCTTGTCATCTATTATTCTGGTTTGCAACTTGTTTGTACAATTGATAAAATCAATGTCTTTCAGATTTTGTCAATTTCTAAAAGGCAGGAAATGCATTTTTGGAAATATCCTTTAAACAATTAGCCAAAAATTAACTTGCTTAAGAAGTAGGCAATTGGTGTGATTGCTAAAGATTTCACCTAATATGATGCTTAAAATTACCAACCTAACAAGATCAAAAGTTTAAGGTCCAAGTATCCTGATCATTTGGGTTTTTAAATCATACTGCCTAAAAATGTTTCCAATCTCAGTGCTAGAGATTATTCTAAAAGTAATCAAATTGACAGTATTCACCCCCACTGTTCAGTGAAGATAGAATGGTCCAACTGATCATGGTCAGTATGCCTACACCTTATCTTATGTTGTGTGCCAGCTCCTATACCCCATTATTTACACTTGACATCTGCCCTGACCAGGAATTGAACCATGGTCAGTTGGCTCATGGGTCAATGATCAACCGCTGAGCCACACAAGCCAGGCCCGTTTTACATTTTTTCAAGGATCAGCTCAACTCATTAAATTTGACTATATTTGCCATTGAACCAGTTGAGCTGATGGTGAAAAGGAACAAGATGTGCAAACAAATGGTTGAGAATTAAATTGGGAGGTAAAGGTCAAATCATTTCTTTTCTACTTCAATTTGAACTTGCTACCTTTTATAGACAGAGTTTAAACCAGTTCTAACTGAGTGTTTGGGTTCTAATTCCAGGTTTAAATCATGTCATTGATTATTAGGCACACATGGAAGTGCCTGACGGTTTAAAATTTGAGATCCTAAAAGAAAATTGAATTTATTTTTCCTGTTGGATATCCTTAACTTGTTTGAACAACCTGGAGCCATAAATGTGAAAGGTATATGAGGGAAACTTTAGCATTGAAGCTGGGTCAGCAGACATTCAATTGAAGCCCTACCATTCCGCATTTATTCTACTTATCAAGTGGCAAACGCTGGTAAATATAATGATTTTAAGTGGCTTCAGCTAAAGTGATAGTACTTTTAGCCAATGTCTAACAAAAATTTATTTAGAAGAAGAGGAGGAATCTCTGCTTGATAAGGAACAAAACAATAAGATATTTGCATGCTCAGTTTGAGCTAAGACAATACATGAAATAAAGCACCACCCTGGCCAGAGGGGTAATATACAACCAGTTGCTCTGTGAGATTAGACCTGCTGGTGGCCAAAGGTCAGAGAGGTTGTGCTTGAAATAAGATGGGCCTAGGAAACACTGGCTTGGAGACCAGAAAGGTCAGAAAGAAAAAAAAAAAAGAACGTAAAGAGAGTAGAAAAGAAAGAAGAGGTGGGAGAGGCCAAACAGGAGAGGAAGGTAGGCAAGAGGAGGAAGCCAGTATTGCCAAGGGAGTAGAGCTACGTCATCAATTAGCATCACACTCTCCCTATTTTCACTCAGTTATTTTTATGTTCCAAGTTCCCTCTAATATCTTTGCAGTATCTGCTAAGTGCAAATCATTTTTCTAGTTGTCAGCTCTTCCCTTTATTATTTTAAAAGCCCAGAGAAATGAAAATTATGTGAGAAGAAGAGAGATTTATAAGAAAGTTATTTCCTGGAGAGAGACAACCCAATACCCTCTTAAGTGTTAATTCAGCACTCTGTCCTGTCAGCCTGTTTTCAGTCATTTAAAAACAAATACAGCTCAGGTATTCTAGGAGCAACCTAGAATACATAAAGAAAAAGAATAAAATGCAGAGTACATAAAGACTCTGTGACTCCTATTCACCATCCACTTTCTTCAAATTAGATGCTCATCTTAATTGTATTTTTTCCTGAGAAGCATAGAATGTTGAGGAGCTGGAAATAAAATCAAATAATCTATATGTCCTATTTTATACTGAGTTCAAACGCCATGAAATGAAATATTCTAGGTCACACACCAGTCTGGTGATGAAAATAGGATAACACCTAATTTTGCCAGCATTTCTGCAACATTAATGATGACATATATGCATACTTATATGAATATCTGTGAGTCAGTAAACTACTAATATTTTCTTGTTCACATAACAAAAAAAGTAAAAAAAAACAAAAACGTTTTGCCCTGGTCAATGTGGCTCAGTTTGTTGCAGTGTCATTCCATACACCAAGTGGTGTTGAATTCAATTCCAAGTCAGAGCCCATACCCGGGTTGCAGGTTAAATCCCAGGTTGGGTGTGTTTGGAAGGCAACTGATTGATATTTCTTTCTCATATTAATGTTTCTCTCTATATATTTCTCTCTCTCTAATAAATAAATACATATTGTTGAGTGAGGAATAAAAATATATATATTTAAACAAACAACAACAAATCCTGTTATATTTTCTTTTTCTTAATCCATGCATATCTCTTTTATCTCCTGAGACTGACTTAGAAATAAAGAGCATATAAAGGTGTCTTAGAAATGTGATTTCTTTAATAATTATAGTCATATGATGTAATGTGTATTAAAATGCAATTACCATCAGTTAAGTTAATAATCTAATGAAGAATTTACTTTCTTGGTTCTTTCTGTCTTAAATCCTAGGTTGAATCTTTAGAGGATTTCTTACATAAAAATAAGTGACCAAACTTAGCAGTTGGAAAGTGTGTTTAAAACTTTGAATTTAATGATCTATTGTTTCATATATATCAATAGTCAATGAAAATGTATTTTACCTAGAAAGTCTTAAATGGGAACCTGAAAATTAAAAGGATAACAGTATGTTATTCTAATATGAAAAAGAAAAGTATAACAAAATATAGGACAAAAAAATATATATATATATATATATATATATATATAATTTCTCTTTAGTTTAGTTCTATCATTAACAATATTTAGGGTATAATTCTCAGAAAATTTCCCACTGATAAAATGTGTATTTGGTAAAAGGTTAAGAAAAATGTAAAACATAGGAACTTGCTGCCATCTTGTGGAATGTTTGTTGTTATATTCTGAAATACCTGTTCTTTATTTTCCAGAATGTCATTTTCCATTACTATTAGTTACAAAATAACTCAAGAGTTCCCCCACCAACTAACCAGAACTAATGCCTCTCTACAAAATAAGATGTGCGGAAATCAATGCATTTTGAATCACAGAGATGTTTTATTCAAATCAATGAAGGTTTTTTTGTTTTTCTTACCACTCCGTTTCCAGTCAGTTAGTCATCTACTTTCCCTGTTAGGTGGATTTAGCACTTAATTTAGCATATGTTACTTGTCAAAAATTCATAATAGAGGAGAGACAATGTTAGCAGAGTGTTACCTGGAAAGAAAATAACAAAGAACACATTCTATTCTGGGAAGTTGAGGGCACTCCAGGTATGCAGAACAATTCGAGTAGGGTAGGACCTTATTACACAGAGTCTGGTCCCGAGATTGCCATCACCTGAGATATTTTGGAGATGAGGAAATTTGGCCCCCATTCCAAACTTGCTGAATGAGAAGTTGCATTTTTATGAGATCTCCAATTGATTCATATACACAGTAAAATCTGAGAGGCACTAGCATAGGCCACCATATCTCACTCCAATTACTTAGAGTACAACACACACACACACACACACACACTCATACACACAGGCTTCAAGTGATGAGAAAAGAACAACATCAAAATATCTGGATTTGTCCTATTGGTGTGGCTCGGTGATTGAGCCTTGACCTATGAACCCAGGAGGTCACAGTTCAATTCCTAGTCAGAGCACATGTCCTGGCTGTGGACTTGATCCCCAGTGGGGTGTGCAGGAGGTAGTCCATCAAAGATTCCCTCTCATCAGTGATGTTTCTATCTCTCTCTTTCTCTCCCTCTCTAAAATCAATAAAAATATATATTTTTCAAAAATACCTGGATTCAAGACCATGTTACTTAATTTGGTGCATCTGAGTCTAAGCTCAGTAATTCAATTTTTGTGGACCTGAAACTTTTCATTTGTAATTCAAAGGAAGGTGCTCACAAGATTATTCTAATGTCCCTTCTCATTCTAAAACTCTTTGATTTACTATGTATGCACCAGTTCATTTGGTTATATAACTATACATCATGTGTTTATGCATCAGCGAACTGATTGTTTCAATAATTCTGATCTCAATCTAACAATTATGTTTTTTATTCATAGCTTGCAAACTATGTTTTGTTTTTCCCAGTGGAAATGTTTGCCTAGTAAGTCAGGTATTTTTAAATTTTGAAATTATTTATGAACATTTTAAAAATTATAAGATTTCACCTCAAATAATGATATTTGCTGCTTCTCTTGAAAAAAATCGGAAAACCTGTTAATACTGGCTCACTTTTCTACCTGGAACAATTAACTCTGGTGGGACCCCCGTTTGCCCAGCCCTCACAGAACCCTATCCATTTACATGAATGCTTGTCCCTATGGCTTTGGAATCAGTGACCTCTGGCTTAAATGTTTTCAGTCAAGTCTTTCAACATACCCAAAGCCATAAGAGACAGGTTAATAAAAATGTGTGCTCTTTCACAAACACTAATCTTCAAAGCTGAACGGTACATTTCTCTGCAAGTAATAATACTCTTTTTATGCACCAAAGTTCTCTGTTATAACATGAAGTATTCAGAGCATTCACCTGAAAACTGGCATATCTGCACAGGTACACTTTGCTAATTTACCTATCTCTTAGGCAACTTTTATATATCTATATGTATTAAAAAACACAGAGAATTCCATTTCTTCTGTATTCAAAGGTCACCACTAAGTACATTCAAACAAACAGAAGCCATATAATTACATTTTCCAGAGAGAAAAACAGAAAAACTTTGATCATAGCGTTTTTATGCAACAAATAGTTCTTGAACAATGTGCAGAGTGAGAGCACAGGTTTGAAGGAGACAAAACAACTCCTGCCCTTGTAGAACTTGCAGTCCAACAGGGAAGATATACAAGAGAATAATTTCAGTCACATGTGATGGTGGTTATGGTAGAGCGGTCACATGGCTGATAACAGAAGGTGTGAGCCAGTCTAGGAGTTGAGAATGTTCAGGAGGTTTTAAAGCTGAGACCTGAAGGACAACAGCAGCTGTCCAGTGAAGGGGGTAGGAAGAAGATGCAAAGTCCAAGGGGCAGAAAGTGTAGTAAGAGAGTAATGGAAAGACAGTGTGGCTGGAATGAGAAGAAGGAGGAAGGCTAACATGAAATGAACCTGAAAGACAGAGCAGTGTCTAGACAGTGGACATTCAAGGAGGCCACCGAAGGGGCTTACGTGAATGGTCATCTTTGGGCTTTTAAAGGATCACTGTGACTTAAATATATGTCTAAGAGCTTGAATATTCACATAAATGACAGGCATCAAGTAAATTAATAAATCAATAAATGCACTATCACCAGATTTACAATATATTAAAAATATCAATCTGACATGCCGTAGAAGCACTGTGGTATGGCCATGAGACATGTTTCATTTTTACAGCATTTTCTCAATCCTGCCATGGGTCTGAGATAGTGTGTATAACCTCATTTGGGGAAATGCTGAAAGTCTAAATCTGAGCCTGATGACTGTGAGGCAGGAGGAGCCCATTGGCCTCCTGGCCCCTCTGAGACAGGCTGGCCATGAGGATGAGTCAGTGGTGTAGCAGCGACATTTATTCCTGGGTCCACATGAGGTCGAATGCATTATTCCTTGACCTCTGGGCTGATAGCCAGTCTTGCCTGGAAGACTCGGCTGTTTCTAAGAAGTCCACAGCCGATGAGTCATTGAGAAGCACACTTCGGTGTTTTAAAGCACTCCTTCTGTTCAACCTACTCACTTTATCCCACGTGATGCAACATCTAAGCACAGCCTGGCCATCCTGCTTGGACATTCATTGTGTATTTCAGTCTGAACAGAGTTGGATGTGATTACAAATAACTCAGAGAAATGTAAAGTCTCCATAATTAATCTGGATTTGCTCATTTTTTAAATGCTGCACAAATGTTGCCCACCAGCACCCAGCTCTGCATTTTCCTTCAATACCCAATGTTACAGCCACTTTAAAGTGTAGTCATTGCTTTCCTTTGTTGTGCCTGTATATACTATGAACTAGCAGTTTTCATGCCAATTAACTGGCAGAAGAGCCTTACCCTGGTAAAACTATGAAATGGATATTTCTTCAACTGCAAAAATATGTTCTCTGTTTAAGCTCTAGACATCTGAACCAGAGAAATCACCTTAAGTGATGAAAAGCATGGTGTGCAAATCATCTCTCTGGCTGCCTGTGGAGAGATTCACATCCCAAGTAAATAACTCTTCAGGTCTCCTGGTCAGGATTTATCAGCTGGAGTCCCCTCCAGACAAAGAAGAGTGTGAGATGCAGGCAAAAACACCCATGTGCAGTGTAGTTTCAAAAGCCAGGCAGATAACTAGACAGATCTGCCTCAAGGCAGATCCTCGACAACAGAAAGCCTAGAAGACAGGCAACAGTCTTTGCCTGCCTACAAAGGAAGCAAGAGTCAGGAAAGCAGGGCAGCGCAAGGCAGGCAGGGACACCTGGCACTGAATGGAAAGGCTCCTATCAGCATTCACTATCACATTTTGATGTAATGATGTCTCGGGAAGAAAAATAATGTGTTTTAATAAAGTACTGACTTCTATTCTGAGGCGATGCTGAGCTGTCCTGCTCTGGAAAGATAAAGGGGAGAGTGTGTTTGTGTGTGTTTGCTATAGGGGACCAGATGCAGCTGATAGCTATGCATGTATTTATTGTATTTACACACACAGTTGTATCATCAATATGCAACCCAGTTAATGATTCTTATCATCTTATCTTGAGTTCACAGCCTATGATGTCAGGAGAATGAAATTTTAAGAACACAAAAATCAACTGTGAGAAAGGAAACACATAGCTGGCTGATTATTGAAAACAGCCACAATAATATCAACTTCTATACTGAGTTTCTGCAGGTGAAATGGATCAGGGATAACTGATTATAAGGAGTTCTAAGTCTGTCTTGGAAACTTGGGACTTTCCATTGGGTAGCTTTTTTTGTGAAGTCAATTTAGAAATTTGGAATTCTAAAAAAAAAGAGAAAGAAAACAATAATAACAGACCATGGAAGAGCTGATTGTTAATGACTTAGTGCCCAGCAAGATGGACACAATGAAAACTAAATCAATGACTTGGTGCCACTTTGCTCTAGATCTCATGCCTTTAAAATAAATTAGGGAATGTAAATTTGGTTACACTACACAGTATATTTTATAGAAGTTTTAAGCACCTAGACTTGCCCAGGGTAATAGAATCCCAACCCCTAAATGATAGCAACATCCCAAATTTTACACTCCACCTCCACTGGAAGCCACAACCATTTCTAACAGCTTGTCTATGACTGCCAGTCCAGGAGGTGATTTCCTCTAATAGAGAAAGAGGAGGAGAAAGGTTTGAGAATTAAGGGCTATTGTTGTAGAGTGGGAATTTTTGAGCACCACTGAGGCCGTGGACTATGCCCCAGATAGAGTAGTCAGTGCTGACACCAGGCCAGGCTCTACCTGGGCCTATGCCCTAGGCTTCAAGGCCCATCTCAGCCCTCCCACTCATCACAGCTCAAAGTGCATAGGGGTCAAGCAGGGATGCAGAGGCATCCTTATTGCTTCCCTTCTACTCTGACCAACCACTAGTGATGGTAGGGTACGGGCCTGATGCTCCAGCACCAGCTATTTTCAGGGCTACCAAGCAAGATACCAGGCTTTCTCTGTGGCGCTCTTATTGGCTTCAAATCTTCAGAGTTCAGGCAGGGATCTTTAAAACATGATACTCAAGTCAAAGAGTCTAGTTAATAAAACCACTATTGGAAACTGGTCTTATTGAATTTATGCAAAGAACTGTATTGCCATGATTTGTTTAGTATTGCTGCTTTATCTGCAGCCTCATTCCCTCTTGCTTCTGGGGAATCCCCTTCACTCACATAGGTAGAGAGTACTAGTTGGCCCATCGTCCTTGCTCTGCTCATATCTGTCTAACTGCCTAACATATTACCTCAAGGATCATGGCTTTGAATCTTTTAGGGAAAATGGACGTCGGTGAGCTCTTCTAGCTTCTTCCTGCTGAGGCAGGTCAGAAGTTTCTCTCAGAGCCAAGAGATCCTTGCTGTCTGTAAGAGGAAAATGAGGCCTGGGCACAGAAGGAGGTGGGCTTGTGACCTGGCAGAGACAAAGTGTAGCGAATGGTTTGGTGGAAGGGAAAAAAAATCTTTTAGTTTAAATAACCTCTATTGAAATAGAATTTTTCTCCTCAAAATTACCCCTATGGTTACCAAAACAAATTAAGACTAATTTATCTATTGTATTTAATTTAGCCTTATTGTTTGCATAAACATAACAAGAATGGTAACTGTCTACCTTTGCAGGAATTTCATGATTGAATCTTTATGTGCCCCAGAGGATCAGGAAGCCAAGCCATCCAGATGCCTTCAGGCCTACCTACAGAATCTGCTGAGTTAGGTGAAGCAAGAGGGAATGAGGTTGCAGATAAAGCAGCCCTGGGAGGCTGCCCTAAAATCAGTGGGGCCTCTACAGATTCTAGTGACTTTTCCAAACCCTGACCTACCCATCTCACCAGCTTATGTGGAAACCCAATCTAGAAAAGCTAAAATCCGTAACCAGTCCTTACTCAAGTTCTTACAGGCTTTACAGTCCACCCATAAAACAGTCCAGAAACATGTCTGAAGCATAGTTCCACCCTGGTGACTGTTTGGGTAAAGAAATTTGCCACACAAGGACTGACTCCTACCTGGTAAGGACCACCGCCTCAGCAGTCAAGGTCGATGGGATCCCAACGTGGCTTCATCACACATGATTTAAGCCCTTATCTTAAACAGGCCATTGACTTTATTCAGCAAAGAATTAATACTATCAAGCTTATAGTCCTCATGGGACAATATAACTCCCTTACCAAAAATGACCCAAAAGAGTCAATGATTTGACTCATGTACATAAAACCAGGGGGAATGTTGTAGAATGGGAATTTTTGACCAATGGCTGGAATAGATTTGTAACACAGGAATGCCACACAAATATTCTCTATTCTTATCTAGAAGAATAAGACTTTGGGAAAAATAAAAAAGGTGTCAAACCATATTTTTCTTTGTATATGAATGTACGTTGCAAAATCAGGCCATGCTGGAAAAGTATGATGTTTGGGAAATTATTCTCAAGAGAAAAAACAAGGTGGCTTATAAACTATTAACCTAATGCTGTGTAAGTGTGTGTATGTGTGGCCTTTTTCTCTGCTCTTCCACAAATATCACATCTTTCTTCCTTATTTTCAAATTATAAATTTCTCCCTTTCTTCCTATTCTGTTTGATTCAAGAGCTTTGTGGTTAACTGCTAACAAAAGCTCTTGTGTTATGCTTCAGAGAAATTCTCTCTCATCTCCAGTGTGTCAGAAGACAGCATATGATCAGTTCAACAGAATTGCTAGCAAGAGAAAGCACAATGTCTACAAACTACGAAGCCATTCTCTTAAACCATGGCTCTCAAGCCACATGCGACTCTTTGGCCCCTTGAGTATGACTCTTCCACAAAATACCATGACGTGTGGGCACGTACATACAGTGCGATTGAAACTTTGTGGCCCAAGCGCACAAGTAGGTTTTCAGACTGGGTGAGTCTATTTTGAAGAAGTGGCTTTAGAACACTCAAGGGGCCAAAGAACCGCATGTGGCTCGCGAACCACATTTTACCAACCACTATCCTAGACTCATCAAGGCTCTACTTCTTAATAAAAGACAGTGTTCACTTTGTGGTGATATTACATAAGACATTGGGAATGAGACAGAAAGGTCACAAAGCTGGATCACCCAGCTCACAAGTGATAGAGCCAGGAATTAAAGCTAGGTAGTGTGGATTGGTAGTACCAATTTCACCTCTAAATATACTATGTTAAACTTCTACGAGAGCTTCTTGATTAGGTAATGGAAGGACTTATAGACCCTTGGAAAATTTCTAGCTTAGGTGGCAAATTTTCTGATATAAAATTCAATAATGAAAAATGAAAAACCCATTAAAAATGAGCAAAAGACTTGAACAGATAATGCTAAAAAATACCTATGGCCAATAAGAATATTAAGAGATGTTCAAAATTATTAGACTTTAAAGATATGCAAACAATGAGAAAGATCCAAACATACCACAATGGCAAAAATTTAAAACTCACACAATACCTTTTTCCAGAGCAGATGTGGAATAATTGGAACTCTCACGCTTCTAGTAGGCAAGTGAAACAGTATAATTCTATTGGAAAACAGTGTTAAAAAATAAACTGAGTCACATAAAAGTTTTAAGTTTGAGAAAACATCAATTTCAAGTGGGCAGCACCAAATGAGAAGTAGTTAGAAGCACTCAGCTGACAGGAGTTTGGGGATAAACTTGTATAGATGAACGGCAAAGTAAATCACTGATTGGCTGTAGCTTAAATTCTAGTTGATCATTTGTGATTAGTTGTCCTTAGGTTACACTTGAGGCATTTATAGCATTAGAGCCACCTGAGTGTAAGAGTCTCCTTGTTTAATTAATGTAACAATTGTTAATCATTTGCTTAGAAAATTAAACATATATTCATCACATGACTCAGCAATCCTATTCCTAGAAATTTACTCAAGAGAAATAAAAATGAATGCTCGCATACAGACTTGTACATGAGTGTTCACAGCACTTATCCATAATAGCCCCAAACTAAGAACGACCCAAATGCCCATCAACTGGTGAATGGCAAAACACATAATAAAGAATAAAAAGGAATAACCTGTTGATACACAAAATAGCAAGAATGTGTCTCAAAAGCATTGTGGAGAATAAATAAAGCTTGACACAGAGTACACACTATATGATTTATTTTTTGTAAAGATGTAGATGAAACAAAACTAAGACCTGGTAATAATAATTAGATCAACTCA
Organism: Antrozous pallidus; assembly: GCA_027563665.1. Taxonomy (NCBI): domain Eukaryota; kingdom Metazoa; phylum Chordata; class Mammalia; order Chiroptera; family Vespertilionidae; genus Antrozous; species Antrozous pallidus. The sequence goes on from CM050508.1 coordinate 78,456,885, forward strand.
AAAAAATGGCATAGAATTGCCTACAAAAAAGGAACAAGGGACATTTTGGGATAATGGAAATATTGTATATCTTGAATAGGGTGCTAGTAACATGGGTGTATTCATTTGTCAAAAGCCATCCAACTGTGCTGTTACAATTTATTGTTGCTTACATTATCCTATATAATAAAACTGAACAAACGATGGGATGAGCAGTGGAACAATTGGTCGCTATGACACACACTGACCACCAGGGAGAGGACACTCCCAGAGAGGGAAGTAACTGGTGGAGGCAATGGAGAGGGAAAGGGCTGGCCAGTAAGTGCCCCACTAGTAATCTCCCACAAACCAGCAGTTGGACATCCCCCAAGGTCACAGGCCAGGCTGAGGGACCCATCTCCCATACACAAATTCTGTGCACTGGGCCTCTGTGCACTGGGCCTCTAGTGCACTGGGCTTCAATAAATTAATTAAAAGTTAGAGAAAGAGAAACTGCAAGTAGATATTCTTTGAAACAAATAGACCCCAGGTTGAAAATTTGTGCACTGGAGAGGGGTCCTCAGACCAGCCTGCACCCTCTTGCAGTCTGGAACCCCTCAAGGGATGTCCACCTGCCAATGGGTCAGCCTAAGCCAGCACTCAGACATTCCTTCGCAGTCTGGGGCTCTCGCAGTCCAGGACCCTTCGCTCCTTACCACTTGCCTGCTGTGGAGGTGAAGGAGGCTTCTATCATGCCGCTGCACTCACCAGCCATGAGTTCAGCTTCATGGGGAAGAGGAGAGTGCAGCTCAACCAGAAGCCAGGCTTGCTGCTCCTTAGTGCTGACCCCCAACCCCCACTGGTCATTCCAGAAGGTCTTTCTAGGTCATTCTGCTGTCTGGTCTAATTAGCATATTACCTCTTTATTATATAGGATATTGAAACTCTTTGACCCTTTTGTCTGGGACCCTTGGCTATTCCCCAGTGCTTTGGAAAAACAATTTCTCATTCTGAGAGGAACTGGGGAAAGCCATTCTAATTGATTTGATCCACAAACCTAAACTTGCCTCTATTTAAAGAGAAACCAATTTGAACACTCTATAACTGCATGCAGATCCTGCCTTGCTTGACGGGGTCTGTCTAGCAATGCCATAATACATAACTGTTTCCAATGAGATTGTGGTTACTGAGGCAAAGCAGACACATTTGTGATGCTTATTTGCACCAACCAATAGTCAGACTGGCCTTGGTGCTCAAAGCTATTTGTGGAAGGCTCTGTGGTCTACTAAGCTGATAAAATCACATGTTTTTCTGTATACATAGAGATAACTTTCTGATAACTATGATCACTAACTAATGTTACAGAGAAATGTAGACAATCAGTCTCACTCTGATTAGAAGGAATTTATAATCTAACAAGAATAATATTGGCATGGCTGAATATGAAGGGGATTTTAAAAGGATAGAATAGAAATATTAACCAATATACAAAATTATATATTTCAATTCTCTATGTATCTAAATTTTTATAGGTATATTTGAGAGTAGTGAATGTGGGAAGTCATGGGAAACCCCCCAAAATTTACTAAAATATGTTTAATTTTATTATTCCTTTATTTATTGAGCAAAAACAAACTAAAGCATCAAAAATGAAACTAATATAGATTCTATTCATGAAAAAAAATTAAATAAAATTAACATCAGATATCTAAGAGACATCTCACAAATTAGAACAAAGCTGTTTGGGGAAAATGTCAGCTTGAATATTGAATCATGATCTTACAAATAACTGGCTCTCACTCACCCTTCTGCACATGTAAAAGAGAGACCTGGGATACACATTGGCAATGTGATGGAGGCCACATGTACGATCTTTGATTTCAGGGTGCCCACTGGCATCATGGGGGTAGTTTAAGGCAGCATGCTGAACCCAGCATAAAGGAGGTCACCATCTCAAAAGGTTACATCCCCAAAACATATTTCGACATCCGTCAAAAGCCCCCCTCAGATTAGTTTTTTTTTCATATTACCTCAACATACCACATATCTTAAGATTTTGGGAATGGATGCTCGGCAAGAAAACCTTCATTCTGAGTTGGAACTGTTGATTTTTGGATCTCATCTGTTTCACAGTTAATTCACCTCCTTCAAGCCATTCTGACTCCTCTAGGATCTCTCAGACATTCCAAGCATGATCCTATCTCTTACCAAATGAAATATGCTTTCTCCCAAGTCACAAGATTTAATCCCTGACTTCATTCAGCTATCATTTTTACAAACCTCTTAACTTCCAGACATCTTCTTAGCTCCTCCCTGCTTGACACTTCTATTTGACCTCATCACCATCTCTCATTTCTAAAATGTAAACTCTGTGAGAATACGAATAATTGTTTTCCTTATTGCTAGTTCCCTAACACCTAGAATTGCATCACACTTATCATGGGCACTTTATAATTACATACAGAGTAAATATTTCCATCAGTGTGACCTGAAAAATTTGTGGGTATCTATAACACAATGGTTCTCAGTGGTGGCTGCACATTTGCACCCCCTGAGCTTGCTGTGGCCCCAGCCCTTACCAAATACATTTATGTATCAATGTGTGGGACCCTGGTACATGGGCGTGGTTTAAAAGCATCTTAGTGTATTATATGTGCAGCCAAGCTGGAGAAGCACTGAATGACCAGTAATATTGATTATGGGGGAAAAATCTAAAGTTTAAAAAATGCTCAAGCCCTAGCCAGTTTGGCTCAATGTATAGAGCCTCAGCCTGCTGACTGAAGGGTTCTGGGTTCGATTCCCAGTCAGGGCATAGGCCCACATTGCAGGCTCAATCCCCAGTAGGGGGCATGCAGGAGGCAGCCAAGCAATTATTCTCTCTCATCGTTGATGTTTCTATCTCTCTCTCTCCCTCCCCCTTTCTCTCTGAAATCAATAAAAATATATCTTTAAAAAATGTTTTCAAATGTTCAGTCCTTGAAGTCAATAGCTTTCCTACTGCTTATGAAGTAGTATTTTGTTTTTAACCATGTTCACCTGGACATCCACCAGAATCATAAAGGAGCTAACTTAGACTTTTTAAATTAACTGGGCAGCATGAGTTGAACTATTATTATGCAATATTTAAAATTAGGTGCATTAACATTTATCCCACCATCCCCCTGGCTATGGAAGAAAATATAAAGACATCCATTCCCCCACTGCCATCCCCATAAGACATACCAGAAGGAGCTGACCACAATCATTCTTTTCAGTGTTTGGTTTTTTCCTCCACTTTCAGGGTCACAATCTTTTTGTAATTTTTAGTTTTCCCTGACTTTTGTAAAGAAAAATAGCCTCTGAAAGTCAATGAATAAAAAAACTAAATAAACAAACCATCTTACACATCTGAACTTTGAGAACCTGTCCATTGAGAGGTGCTTTTTAAAAAAATAATACCCAAATTCTATGCAGAAAGATAGATCAGCACTTTTCAACCTAAGATGATCTCTTTAGATTTCTAGTACGATTTCAAAGATTAAGATAGTTTTGATGACAGTGTTTTAGATGCTGTTATCTTTATAGTGTTTACATTTCAAAGTACATTCAATCCTCATTGGTTTTATTTTTCTGAAAATGTATTTACATGATAAGCATATTTATAATCCTTCCTTCCCCAACAATATATAGATACATATTAAGCTTTGACTGTATTTTTTCATTTATTTTATCCATTGAATTTTCTGTTTATCCTTTTACTAACTTTTTAAGCATTTCTATAATTTAGTACTTCAGCTATTCTTATTTTTCAGTTGTCTGTTCCTCTCCTCCTCCTTTATCTGTAACTTTTATTCTTAATAACTGGCTTTCCCAGGCAAAATGTCTTTCCTAAATCTTAAATAACATTCTACTCACCACATCTTTTCATTAAACAGGTTTGACCTTTCCCACCCTTGGAAGCTAGGCAATGATCGTGACACTACTGTTTGTCTCAGTTATCTTTCCTGCAGCTTTAAAAAAATATTTTAATCCCTAAATTTATGAATTTCTAACTTGTGAACAAAGAGTTTCCAGAATATTTCTTGCATAATACTCATCCACTTTTCTCTTTAAGAATCTATGTGGTTTTTTTTTCCATCTCACCTCATTGTAATGTATGGGTTTATGCAAATGAATTTACTGGAGAAATACAACAATTTCAGGGAAGAAATACCGCAGAGGGTAGTAGCGTGTCTTCTCTAAACCCAGAAAAGTAACCATGAAGAAGTTCCTCAGTGACCATACCTCACTCTGTTTCCTCCAGAGGCCATTTTTGGGTAAGTTTGCTTACTAATTTTATTCCAGTATTTCATAAGGCAATAAATGTATTATGGAAACTCTAGCCAAGTTTTCTCTCTGGTAAGTCCATTCAAAGGAACCAAATGACCGGCTGACAGTGAGCCATGTGAGACTTATTACATAAGTAAGTAGATCTTTGACATTTATTTCTGGTCCATTCAATAAAAATGGTTATAAGTGCCTGTTATGGGTCAGAAATAAGCAGTAGAAAGTCCAAGATGAATGAGACATGGCCTCTCTTCTCAAGGAGGGGATAATGCAGAAGAAACTCATTCAAACAAATGATTATAATGTGACCTGATTTGTCCATTGGCATATGAGAGGGAGCAGATCAGAGCCTGAGGCATAAGAGGGAAATTAGAGCACAGTAAAGACTCAAACAATTAAAAGGCATAAAAAAGAAAACCAGCATAGGTGAAATCAGAATTTTTCTTCTTAATTTACTTTCTTTTTTGGATTTTTCTTTTCAATTATTTTACATTGTTACTGAAAAAGCTATATGTGCATATAATGCAAAACATAACAATAAATCAATACTATAGTATAGAGGACTCTGTGGAGAAGAGTGTCTCTTCTGTCTTAGACCCTGACCCCTAGGCTCTCTCTATCCAGTGTTGCTGTTTTCATAACAAGCAGCATTAAAAGCATTAGTTCTAGAACCAGCCTGCCCAGATGAGCAACCTATTCCTACTGCTTATTACTTAGCTGATCTTATTGAATCTCAGTTTCCTCATTTGTAGAATAACTAATAATCACACCTTCTAACAAGTCAACCATTCATTCATTGTAACTAGTCTCTTATTTTTTCTGTGTAGTTGAAAGCTGTGAGGATTAGGCAATTGTGGCATATTGCGTGCAAAGAGGTAAAGGGTAGTATAAGACAGTGGTCAGCAAAATCATTAGTCAACAAAGCGTCAAACTACAACTCATGAGCCACATGCGGCTCTTGAGCCGTGGTTTCCCAACTGCTGTCCTAGGAGAATACATATTCCTTGCTTTGATTTGTCATTTTAATGGCTTGTGTGATACATACCATAGGTCAACTCATATGGAGCTATATGCTTGTTTTGTTTTCATTTCAGTTTCTTTTCACATCTTTCTTTTTTTTCTCCTCCAAAATAACCACCAATAGTTTGAGTTGATCTGTCTGCCCTTTTTCATACTTTCAATAGCTTAATGTCTCTGATTGTGCAGATTTTTCTTTTTATTTTATTAAAAATTGCCTAGGCTTCCCTAGCTGATATTTTAAGTAATCAAAGATCTTCTTTTGCTCTTGCCAGAGTGTCATCACTTAGAAGTTGCAATCAAGCTCAGACTACATATCAATGTTCTGGGTTTTTTTTTCCAATCTACATTTCACTTAAGTTTGATATGTATGTGCTTTTAATGCACATGTAGTAAGGGGCAAAATAAGCAGCCTTTATTTCTATCCTTTTTAACCTGCATATTAATTAAGTGTAGAATTCTGGTCACAGAACATTACTACTAATAGTTATAATAAATACTAGAGGCCCAATGCACAAAAATTCGTGCAAGAGTAGGCTTCCTTCCCCTAGCTGCAAGGATCAGCTTCCCTCTGGCACCCGGGACCAAGGCTGGCTTCCTCCAGGCTACCCACAGGTCCCCAGGACCGGGCTTGCTTCCCTTCGGCTTCGGCTTAATCAGGAAGGATGTCCAGAATGATGTTCAGAAGATGTCCAGTCTAATTAGCATATTACCATTTTATTATTATGCATTAGTTCAGATCCAGACATTTGGGAATCAGAAGTGGTGTGAATAAGCATGGTTAGTGTTGTACCAATAAAATAAGGTTCTCGGTGGTTCTGAGGCTTAATTACTAATAAAGATCCTTTGAGAAAAAGAAGCACACTGTTTTTATACATTTACTAGAGGCTTGGTGCTCGAAATTCAAGCATGGGAGGGGATGGGGGGAGGAGGAAGAAAGATTCCTCAAACCACCCTGCAATGAGGCAAGCATTCTGCACTTGGCCTGGCCAGAGAACCTCTGTAGCCAGGGTAGAATGCTTGCCTTATTGCCAAGGTGATGAAGCAAGCATTCAGCCAGGCAGCTACGCTGCTTGCTCTCAGCAACCCCCACCCCCACCCCAAGGATTGGGGGACTCTGGCAGGGCTGAGAGGACTGGACACTGCCATCTTGTGGCTATGGGTGCTGCCATCTTTGTGGTGGAGTTATGGTCAGTTTGCATATTTCCTCTTTATTAGATAAGATTATTATTATTCGGGTTGTAAGGGGATGCATCATTAAAGAAAGATGTGGTCTTCATTAGCATAGGACCAAAGGGGTAGACCCAATGTTGATAACCTCACCCTCCGGGGGGAAAAATATATAGTAGAATCTGGGAGGTGCTTTCATATTAACCCGTTACCCAGAAAATGAGGAAATAAAGACAAAGGGTACGGCCATGAGCTTTGGGACATCAGCATAAAAGCTCAGTTTTCTCATCAGAAAAAGGCAGACAAGAATAGTACCTATCTCACAGGGCTACTATGAAAATTTTAAATATTAAAGAAATTAGGCTCATGGAAAGATTTACTAAGTAGTAGCTATAACAATATATGATTTGCAACAAATGTTTCCAGTTTGTTCTTCATTTCCTCATTTCACATCCATCTTCCCTTTATGATTCCTGGCCCTGACTTTAGGATGCTGACTCAGAAGAAATAGGACTGTTTAGCCAGTTCCTACAGTTCTGTTAGTCAAATCCCTCTTATAATAAATCCAGAGATGATAGATGATAGATAGATAGATAGATAGATAGATAGATAGATAGATAGATAAGATAGATGATCGAATTACTAGTGCTTCTGCTTCTACTCTCCTTAAATCCTAACTTTTTTCATGTCTTTTCATTTTGCATGTTATTCTCCATTTTATCAAATTCAGCCAAGCTTTTTGTAGGCAGAAGACTAACTATCCCATTGCTGACACCTATTAGCACAAAACTTGGCACATAAACTCTGAACCAATGCTTCCTATTGTTAACTTTCAGAGATGCTTTGTTTGGATAAATTTTTATTTACATACTAGTGACATGGTGCACAAAATTCATGCATGGTGGGGCATTCCCTCAGCCCAGCCTGCCCCATCTCATAGACTGGGAGCCCTCAGGAGATGTCCTACTGATGCCATCAGTCTGGCCACCCTCTGTGGGAGGTGACTGGGCTGATCAAGGGAAGGTGCCAGCCTCATTACCCTGCTGCTGCAGCCACTGCAGCTGCCAAGGTGTTTTCATCAACACAGACTCTAGTCCCTTCACTGTGAAAAAAAATAACAACTTTCTTTAGGCATTTTTAAGATGTGTCTTTCATAGGATATGACATTGCTCTCTCTCTCTCTCTCTTTTTTTTTAATCCTCACCTGAGGATATGTTTCCATTGATTTTTAGAGAGTGTGGAAGAGAGAGGGAGAGACAGAGAGAAACATCATTGTTAGAGGGACACTTTGATTAGTTGCCTCCTGCATGAGCCCTGACCTGGTTCCCAGCCAGGGAGGAGCCTGTAACCTAGGTACATGACCTTGATCAGAATCGAACTCAATCAGCAGGCCAAGTCTCTATCCACTGAACCAAACAAGACAGGACAGGATATGACATTTCTTAGCCCCTCCAGCAGTGGACCTTTGTTTTTTTTCTCCAGGAGTGTGGTGGAAAAACCCTATATCACCTCCTTGGATTTTTATAACCCAAGTTACCAAGAACACTGCAAGTGGCAGCATACACGAGATTAGCCAATGAGCGGTCAGAAAAGGTATTTATGCTCCAATTGATTTGTCTCAGTGGATAGACCGTTGGCCTGCAGACTGAAGGGTCCCAGGTTTGATTTCTGTTAAGGGCATGTACCTTGGTTGGAGACACATCCCCTGTGGAGAGTGTACAGGAGGCAGCTAATTGATGTTTCTCTCTCATTGATGTTTCCAACTGTCTATCCCTCTCCCCTCTTCTCTGTAAAAGAATCAATAAAATCCTATATAATAAAAGAGAAACATGCAAATTTGATCAAACCTTTGCTATGCTACCAGCGAATCAGGAGCGGAGGGTGGGGCTGAGGTGCACACAAGGCGGGGGCGGGGCCAGGGGGTGGGGCTGAGGCACATGAAGCCAGTTTGTGGTGCTGGCACTGATGCAGGCGGCAGCAATGATGGCATCACTAGGGCATGGGTGACAGCGGCGGCTGTGGCGGCACCACGGCACCAGGTTCTCTGGCATCGGACCAGGGGACCTGAGTCCAGGCCAAGGGACCTAAGGCTGTGTCCTTCGCTGCTGCACGGGGCCAGGGGACCTGAGGCTGTACCCCTGCCCGGAGGCGCTTGACAGGACACCTGAGGCCACATCCCACACCTCAGCACTGGGGGACCTAAGGCCAAGCTGGAAATCCTAAGGCTGCATCCCCAGCCCTGGTGCTAGGGCTGAGGGACATGAGGCCGGGCCAGGAGATATGAGGCTGCACCCCCTAACCTGGCACCTGGCCAAGGGACCTAAGGCTGTGCTGGGGGACCTGAGGCTGCACCCCCCACCCAGTGCCAGGGCCGGGGGACCTGAGGCTGTGCTCCCTGCCCCCATGAGGCTTCATGGGTCTTGTGTGATTTCAAGGTGAACATGGGTTGGCGGAGACTTGACTCTGGATCTCACAGCATGCCCCAGACTCTGACAGGAATGAAGATTTTCATGTACATTTTATTAATTTTCTTTCATCTCTGACACTTCTATTATAGAGAAAGGGAAAATAGCAATATTAAAATATTTCCTCTAATTAATTCCCTTTTAATGTGCATGAATTCCATGCACCAGGCCACTAGTATATATATATTTAAAAATGGTGTTTCCTCTGAAGCTCATGTGGCCCCTGCATTGTATCCACTGGGCTAGGGGGGTGTCCCTGTGTCCCTTCCACCCACTGGTGGCCACCAGGGTCTCCACACACCCCAGAGACTAGCAGCCAGCTCCCTGTCATGGGTGCAGGGCTGGGGGTGTAGATCTGAACTGCCCCTTGGTGCCAGAGCACATACAAGTGGCTTGGGGCAGGGCAGGAACATCCCTGCCTCTCAATGCCCCGGACACCAGCAGCCAGCCCCATTATGGGTGCCAGGCTGGGGGCATGGATCCAAACTGCCTCTTGGCGCAGAGCACATGTAACCAGACTGGGGCTGCTTGGCTGCTACACCCATAGTCCCACAGTGGCTAGGGGTGTCCTGGGACTCCTGCCATTCAGGGCCTAAGTGTGACCTACAGGCTAAGAGCGGCCTGGGTCTCAAGTATTTTTCCTGGGACCTGGGACCCAAGCTGTTTGGTGCCTGCGGTATGCAAATTAACTGCCATCTTTGTTGGGTTTATTTGCATTTCACCTCTGATTGGCTGGTGGTGTGGCTGGTGGGTGTGGCAGAGGTATGATTAATTTGCATACCTTAGATAGGATGCCAACCCCCAATAAGTCCTCCAAATGTTCTGCAAAGTTTCACCCTTTAAAACATAGCAGTTGTAGTAGTAGTACTAGTAGTAATTTGTTCTTATATGGCATTCAATAAATGCTAGACACATGTATTAGCTAATGGAATCTTCACAACAACTAGGCAGGCCAGCTCCCAAGTTTGTGTTCCTAACCACTCTGCTGTCCTGCCTTCCAATGGCGTGGTCTGTTACATATAGATTCTGCACAGTATAAAATAATGCTAACCAAAATTCCCAGTGAATGAAACCTCTATTCATAGAGCTCATCTTTATGAGAAATGTGTGTGTCAGTCACAGTCCCAACAGGAACCAGTGGGCACACTCAAAATAGGATAATTGTTGAAGATATATTTACATAAAGACTATTTACGGAATTGAAAGTGTGGGGGGATTATGAGAAATAGTGCTATAACTGGTGCCTTAGTAGCAGCTAAGTCATAATCACCCCCTGGATCTGTAGGGACTGAGGAAGGCCAGTTTCTGGACTCAGGATAGGGAAACAGTCGTGAAGTGAGCCACTGTGAAAGGTCACGTGTCATATCCAGCTCAATGTGAACGTGAAGGAAGGAGCTAGAGGGAGAAATACCATGACTTCTCTTTTCCCTCTCCAATCTCCTCTTGGGGCTTCCATATTGGAAAGTCAGGCAGGTGGCAGGTGTCCATTGATGTGGCTGTAGAATTAGAGAGCAGGGTGGAAAAGGGTAAGGATTAGGGATGTGAGACAATGTTCTGGCACAAGTCCATTTTGAAATATGACCAAATGAAAAAATGTACAGCATACATGCCCTTCACTATCTTCTCTCCTGGGAAAGGAAATATTTGCCTTCCAGAGAAAATAAATAAAAACCTATAAATTAAGTAACAATATAGATTATCTCTCTGCCAAGCAATTAAGCTGACTGTATCTAATATATGCAAACTTAATTTTATAATTTTCCTTGATTACAAATGAATTTCTACGTGATTTCCAAGTACCTACCACATGCTTATGACTCAATTCTGTTCCAAGTTCATCCTGACAACAGTTGGCTTTTTCTAAGGTTTAACTGTGTCTTTAAAAGCAAATCTCTAGGTAATCATGTCACACAGAATAAAGAAAGCATTTCCTTTTCCCCATCGTGCTGCAGTGCTTTGCTTTCTGATATTGGACACATGCCATGCATTTTGCATTAGCTCTGTGGCAAATGTCTAGTGCTACAATCCAAGCACCAGTGCTCATTAGCCTTTTCAGGAGCTTGGAGACGAGAGTTTTAAAAGTACAACTTGGAGAAGTAATTCTCAGTGAGTAAGTAGTAATTTGCCAAGCAGACAAGAAAACTGAGGAAGAAGGAGGAGGAAAGCCAGAGAAAGTTGTTTGAGTTAATGAACCAAAGTCTAAGCCTATGACAGCAAAGGGGGAAAAATAAGGCAAAGAACTCCTGATAAAACTTGCTACAAAGAATAAAAGGGAACATATAGGGTTCTGTGAGCTGTTTCCTATAAGTTCACTGCTGTTTAGCACCTATGTTAAAAGAGAAAGGACCAAGTGGCTGGAGAGAAAACCGGGACCATTCTGACAGATGAATGGAGGGAAGATCATCAGGGGGCCATGTTATGTGGCAGAAGGGCCAGACATCCAGTCCAAAAGCCAAAGTCTCTGACCAACCTGGGCAGAAATGCCTCCAATTAAAAGGATATGACACAGCCAATGCTGCCCATACTTGCTCTATTCCCACCCTCACCAAACACACATCCATAGAATCATGAGTGCCCGCAGGCACAGATTCCTGGTCCCTTCTGGCTTTACTTACCCATTCTGTGCTTGCACAGCATTAAAATGTTATATTGTAGCCCAAGCTGAATACCACCGAACACTGAGTGGATGATTGATCAAACCCACCAATTTCTCTGTTAATCTTTCATGATAGAGCCTCAGGAAGAGTTAAGGACAGTCTTGTCCCTGGTTCACTACAGTTCTGGTCACAAACTTCAACGTCTGGGTGTTTTTTCTTCACACCTTCAAGCAATTCTCAGATACCAACTGGGTGTCGTACAATTCAACTACAGTCTGACACCAGCTACCTGGAGATAGTGTCAGATCCCACATGTTGAAGGCTAGGTTCTACAAAACTGCTTCCTCTCACTTCAGACACAAGTAATAAGTAAAGGTTGTCACCTGTGTTTGACCAGCCCACTATAGATTTGGAAGCTCCAATGACCTCTATGTTGGATTTGATTAATTTTCTAAAGTGACTCATAAAACTCAGAGAAACATTTATTTAATAGATTGCCCAGTCATTACAAAAAGAGAAACAGCCAGATAGAAGAGATGTATAAGACAATCTACCACGCTACTCTCCCCAAAACTATACAAGTTCCCCAATTTGAAAGCTCTCCAAATCCCCTTCTTTTTATGTATGTGTATTTGTGTGTTCATTACATAGGCATCATTAATAAAAGTATTTGCTATTGATGATTGAACTCAATATCCACCTCCTCCAGGGGGATGGGACTAAACTTTCAATCTTCCAATCACAAAGTTGGTTCCCCTGACAACCAGTTTGCATCTTCAAGAGCTTAGTCACCTAATTAGTATAACAAAAGACAAACTCCAAAGGTTTTAGGAGCTCTGTGCCAGAAACTGGAATAGAACAAAAGTCAAAATGTATTTCTTGTTATGCATCACAATATCACATCCACAAAAACAAGAAATGGCATCTTAACCATAGAGGGCTGTAGACACACTAGAAACTTGTCTTCTTCATTATTGGAGTATTTCCTATTGAAAGAATATATAGTTCCAATGTTTGTCCAATCTGTTTAAAGTTGATATAAGCAGTAAACCAAATGAGTCTGTCAGTATGAAAAGCCCTGTAACAGTGAGGAATTGTAATCCACCCCACCATTCTTTTTGACTTTTTTATGTAAGTTCTGACACTGACTAACATGTAGCTTTTAGATAAATAGCATGTTTATGTGAGAATCCTGGAAACTGGTCACCTGACCTGGTGGATTTAGGACAGAGAGCCTTGCTAGCAACTAACCACTCACCCTTTTCTTGGCTCTGCTAATCTCATTCCCCGTCCCTTGTTCTGTGCCTGCTGCTCCTCCATGCCTGCTGTTCCCACCTCCGTGCCCACTACTCAGCCATTGGCCTTGAAAACAAGCCTTTGGCCTTGCACACTTATCAGACCAAGACCAAGCATGATGAGCTGACCTATTTCTAGTTCTGGATTTTGAACTGAACCATTGTTCATGTGGTTTTTGTCATGTGTTTGCATGTGGGGGTCATAAAGAAGGATGTCTCTATACTGTGCCACTTTCAATGGAGAGGCTGTTCTGCACCAATCTAGTGTCTCTGCTTCTAACTTTAGTGGTATGATTTTTCACCCAATCAATGATCTTAACTAAATTGCTTTCAAAGAGGGCTTGGTTGATCTCTAAATACATACATTTTTAAGTCTTTGCAAAAAAAAAAAAAGAAGAATCCTAGGAACTAACTTCAGAAAGTACAGACTCTGACCTTCAGTCATCCCAGTTCCAGTAGATTTGCTGAACCCTCAAATGTAGAACCAGATCAAGATGATAAAGATCAAGATGGTGCACATCAGACTATCACTTGGCCAGTTTCAAGATCCTTATCAGAATGGACTGTGCTGGTTTTCACATGGAGAACTTTTAAATCTCCTCCTCATGATTTATTTGTTCTGCTTTCCATCTTCTTCCTAATAAAAAAAACCCTGCACTGAGATGTTGAGATGGGCTCTGGACAAGAGTCCCCCATCTTCTCAGGTGACTGGCACTTGAATAAACCTCTTTCTTTTTTCTTACCAGTACTGTCTTACAAGTTTGGCTTTTGTGGCAGCAGGCAGTTGAAACTCGGTTCTGGTTATATTATGGAAATTGTGTAAAAGAATTGTGGAAATGGTGCCTTACAGCTCTATCATTAAGAATCTTCATTAATAAGATAGGTGTGTCCTTCCATTCCTTCTCCCAGGGGCAGAAAAAATAAGTGGGAGAAGCCTCTAGTTCCTTGGAAAAGGGAACTTATCAGGCTGCTACCATTATCTCCCTTACTTTCCCTCTTATTGGATACCAGGATGAATGGGGTCAAGATATAACTTGCAAACATTTTGTCAGTCCCAGAGAACACTGGAAAGTACTTGTTTCCATCATCTTGCCCTTGATATCTTCCATTAGGAACTTCTGTTACATTATTATATCCCTGCCTTACCTAGGACCACACCACATTCTGAAAATTTCTCCAAATTACCAAAAAATTTCTGATCCAAGCAATATTCCTAAGAGCATTTCTTTCTAATAAACAATCTGATAAGCAGATTTTATAGAATCTGTTTTGTAGAATCTGCTTATCAGATTGTGTAGAATGAAGTTGAAATATATACATTTAAACTCAGAATGGCTAAATATCTAAATTTTTTTCAAAAACAAACTTCATCTTATTCTGAAATGACTATTACTATCTTTGATGGCTTCATACTGTGTAATGTTAGTTAAGTAGGCATTGTGTTTGCCTGTAGACTTTGCTTATGTGGTTCTGGATTGTGGTTGGTCACAAGAGAAATAGTCATAAGATTTAGAAGATAAAGGTGACATAGCAAGGTTTACACTTAAGACATCAGCTATTAGTGCCATCTGATCTGTAGCTCACCTTGTGGTAGGAGCTAAGCCATGCCTCAGCTCTTCCAACTTCTGCTATGTAGGCTTCTCTGACCTTTTAAGCCCTTGGCTGGATGTATGTATATTTTTATGGTGAAGGTTACCAAACTAAAGGGTTTGTTTGCTTGCACATATGAAAGCATAATAAGACTCAAACAGGAGTTTGCAACAAAGAAAGTAAAGATTTATTTTTAAAATGGCACCAAGCCTGGATACGTGGGTAATTTAACATCTAAGATATGATTCCCCGATAGCCTCTAGGGGATAGATTATTTAGGGGAAAATCATTAGTCATGGGGACGGAGAATCCTGGGGTCATGGGCTCCACTGATTGGTTGGGACCAGGATAGGGAGTAGTTGATCATTGCATCAGGTCCTGATGTCAGCAATGCTGTCTAGTTTCCTGAGGGTAGGGGTCTTCCAATTTTATGGGCCTGGGACTAAAACACAACTGAGGTCAACATGTTATCTTCAGTTTGACTGAACCTCTGTTCCCTTGATCAACAGAGCTGAGGCTTCATTCTCAAGACAGTATGACACTGACTAGAACCTACAGTCCTAAGGCCTTAACGATGACGAGAATGGAAAGGTAGTGTGTGCAAAGGTGTAAGAATCTGATTAAAAGAAAGCAAGTAAATCATGGTGCTATTATACTGGAAAAAGCTAACTTGAATTAAGAAAAGTGTCATATTAAAGAAACGAAGTTCCTGTGTATCTGCACCAGATTCTGCTGTCACCACATTGTGAAGACTGGAGGTAGTGCTCTTCAGATGTAAATTCCACTTTATCCCCATGGGTTCTAGTTGATTCTTAAAGATGGTAGTTTGTCTTTACTCTTCCCAACTTCATGTTCTTATCCCCTTCTCCATTGCCAGCCTAGCAGATGCAGAGATCCTTCATGCCCAACACCTGCCTTAAACTGTTCCCACAATTATACAGACTTGATAGAACCCTGACTGAAGCACTGAAATTCTTAGATTTGGAAATTAAATGTAACCTATTTCCTTCCAGTTTAATATTAGACTCTGGGAAAATACTCATTAAAATGTCCCCTTAAAGTGAATTCTGAATGCAAGGATCAGATAATGTATCCACACTGACATCTTGTTGGTATGACCTTCTTTTTATTAGCAGAGAAAAGAATACATCCATATCATTATACTATTATCCTTCTCCTCTTTTATATTTTAGGAGAAGCCCAATGCATGAAATTCGTACATGGGAGGTGGGGGATGTCCCTCAGCCCAGCCTGCATCCTCTCTAAACTAGGACCACTCGAGGGATGTCCAGTAGGATCAGGCCTAAACAAGCAGTCAGACATCCTTCTCACAATTCAGGACTGCTGGATGCAAACTGCTCACCTGCCTGCCTCTCTGATTGCCCCTAACCACTTCTGCCTGCCAGACTGATCACCCCCTAACCACCAACCTGCCAGCTTAATTGATATCTAAATGCTCCCCTGCTAGCCTGTTTACCCCCAAGTTCCCTCCTTTGCTGGCCTGATCACCCCTAAATGACCTCCCCTGCAGTCTTGATAGCCCCCAACTGCCCTCCCTTGCAGGCCTGGAACCTCCCAATGGCCCTCCCCTGCTGGCCCTCTTGTGGTGAACATCTTGTGTCCATTTGGGGGCAGCCCTCTTGTGTGTTGGAGTGATGGTCAATCTGCAAATTATTCTTTTATTAGATAGGATAGAGACCTGGTGCAGAGGTAGGGGCCAGCTGGTTTGCCCTGAAGCATGTCCCAGATCAGGGTGGGGATTTCCTTGGGGTGTGGGGCAGCCTGGGCAATGGGCCTGTGGTGTTTTGCAGGCTGCCCATGCCCCCCAGCGATTCAAAGGAAGGCCTTGAGATCTGGGATTAACTTATGTTCTATAATTGAAACTTTGTAGCCTGGAGCAAAGCCAAGCCTTCTGCTCACTCTGTGGTGACAGCCATTTCTGTTTGGGTTTATTGAAATTCTTTTTTTTTATCTTTATTGTTCAGTTTATTAATTACATTGTTCCTTTTTTTCCCCCCTATAGCTCCCCTCCACCTGGTACCCATCCCACCCTCTGCCCTCACCCCGGACACTGTCCTCTCCAATAGTTGCATGATTTATGTCCAGTCTCTTGCTGCATTTCCCACACCCCTTTTCTCCCCGAGAATTGTCAGTCCATTCCCTCTCTATGTCCGTCATTCTGTTACATTCACCAATATATCCTGTTCATCAGCTTATTAATTCACTTGCTTTTTAGATTCATTTGTTGATAGATGTGTATTTGTTGTTCATAATTTACACTTTAATTTTTTTCTTCTTCCTCTTCTTAATATCTTTCAGCATTTCATATAATATTGGTTTGGTGGTAATGAACTCCGTTAGCTTTTTCTTATCTGCGAAGCACTTTATCTGACCTTCAATTCTGAATGATAGCTTTGCTGGATAGAGTAATCTTGGTTGTAGATTCTTGCTATTCATCACTTTGAATATTTCTTGCCACTCCCATCTGGCCTGCATCGTTTCTGTTGAGAAATCCGCTGACAATCGTATGGGTGCTCCCTTATAGATAACCATCTGTTTTTCTCTTGCTGCTTTTAATATTCTTTCTCTGTCTTTTGCTCTTGGCATTTTAATTATGATGTGCCTTGGTGTGGTCCTCTTCGGGTTCCTATATATTGGGTTTCGGTGCACTTCTTGGACTCCTAAGTCAATTTCTTTCACCAGGTGTGGGAAGTTTTCAGTCACTATTTCTTCAAATAGGTTTTCATTGTCTTGCTTTCTCTCTTTTTCTGGCACCCCTATAATTCGGATGTTGGTATGCTTGAGGTTGTCCCAGAGGCCCCTTACACTATCTTCAATTTTTTGGATTCTTTTGGTTTCTTGCTTTTTCAGCTGAGTGGATTTTACCTCTTTGTATTTCAAATCTTTAAGTTGGTTCTTGGGGTGCTCTAGAGTACTTTTAGGTCTTTGTATAATAGTTTTTATTTCAGTCAATGTATGCTTAATTTCTGGTTAGTCCTTTTTCATATCCTTGAGAGTCTCATTCATATCCTTGTAGGTCTCATTCATTTCCTTGCAGGACTCATTCATTTCAATGTTGGTCTTGTTCATTTCTTTGCAGGTCTCATTCATATCCTTGAGGGTCTCGTTCATTTCCTTGCAGGTCTTGCTTATTTCCTTATAGGTCTCAACATTTTCTAGGAGCCTCTTGAAAAACCCTATAACCGTGGTTTTGAATTCCATGTCCAGTCGTTTTTTTTCCTCCATTTCTTTCACATCTGATTTCTTTCCATGTCTCTGAATGGTGGCTGCTTCCCTGAGTTGGTCAATTAGCTTTGTGTGGTAGACTTCCTATAAGGGACAGTGGGTCAGCCTCCCCAGTTACCTGAGGTGGATATGGGTTGCACAGTCTTGTTGAAGTTAAGCTCAGGTAAATCATTGTTAGCACTTGGAGGGGTTGACCTCCAGGCCAATTGTCTGTGATATTCAGCTGTGCTCAAGTTGGATGGGCGGAGTCTCTGGGCCAAGCAGACAGCATCAGCTCCGCCCTATGTGGCCCCAGGGACTCTGTTCCGGTGGCAATGGCCACCAGCACCTCTGAGAGAGAGCCCGCTGCCGAGCTCCACTGGCTGCTAGAGAATTCTGACTCTCCCCAAATGAGTCTGCACACCCGACATCTCACCCAGGGTGGCAAAACAATGCAGTCTGATGGTTTCCCAAATGAAAGAGCAAGTCACAAGTGTTCTCTGCACAGTCAGGCAGCTGAGCTGTTCCCAAGTTCACGCGCACTCCACACAAGCTCTCTTTCTCCACAAGCTGGCAGACCCCTGCAGCACCTGAGCTTTGGCATGCCCTCCCACTGTCCAGTTTTTACCCCGTATGATAGTGGATTCTCTGGACTTCACCCAGAGCTGGAGAATCAGTCCAGTGGGACATCTTTGTCTCCCCCATTCGAGAAAATTGGCTGGTTTTCAGCTGCCCACCCTATCCGCTGGCACGCACTCCAAACCTCTCTCCGTGGGAGGTATGGCCTGAGGTTCCCAAGCCTGGAGCTGTGGTTGGGGGTGCAGCCTGAGGTACCCTAGCCCAGCACCAGGGCAGGAAGCACACCTTGAGGTTCCCTGTCAAGCCCTGCTGGGTGGGGGGCGTGGCATGTGGTGCCCTGTCAAGCCTTGTCCAGCAGGGGGAGCAGCCGGAGTTCCCCTAGCCCAGCACCAAGACAGGAAGTACACTTTGAGGTCCCCTGTCAAACCCCACTGGGTGGAGGACATGGCCTCAGGTCTCCTGGCCTGGTGCCAGGACGGGGGTCGAGGCCTGAGTTCCCCTGTCAATCCCCTCTGGATTGGGGGAGGGTGTAGGCCTCCCATCCTGAGAGCCGCGGCCACGCCCCCCGCTGGCCTCCAGTCCCTCTGCCAAGACCACCTCACATTCTCTGTGAGCAGGTATGCATAGGGAAGGCTGGGCCAGGATAATTGGGAGGGGGTAATGGGGGCCAGCATCCTGGGTGAGCTGGGCCTCACAGCCTCTCTGCTTCAGCTCCCAGCACCCTAAGGAGTAGTGCTTTCACAGGGGCCTGGCAGGCACTGGATATGGCGATGCCTTAAAAACAAAAGAAGCCCGCTTTAACTCTGGCTGGAAGTGTGTTGGGAACTTATGGTTGGGGGAAGCAACCCAACATCAGGGCTGAAATAAGACCTTGGGTAGCCTCAGGAGGGAGTAAACCAACAGTAAAAGGCATCTTTGAAACAAAGACATTTGAACGTACAGTGGATATTAGGTGATATTAAGGAATTAACTTTTCAAGGTGTGACAATTGCTGAATATTTACTTTGTTTTTAAAGATACTCATCAGAGGATATTTAAGTGGGAAACAACTTGCTTTGAAAGTATGGTGTTCCCTGGCCCAGCCCTCCCCACACCACGGATGCCTCAAGGACCGAGCCTCTCCTGCTCACTAGGCCCTGGAAAGCACCGTGCGCAGAGGCGTGGTCCCTGCTTCATCCTCCCCACCTCCCCGCCAGCCTGAAGTGAAGCGAAGGGTCCCAGTCTGCATCCAGGCGTGCCGTGGCCACACCCCGGCCACGCCTCCTGTTCCTGATTGGCTGGTAGCTTAGGGAAGGTACAGTAATTTGCATGTTTCTCTTTTACTAGATAGGATAACTTCTATGAAAACTCTATTATCTGATTCAGCCACACCTGGTTCTTGTTAGAAGAAGGATGCTTTTGTAATTTAAAAAACCCTCTTCTCTCTCAATAAAGCTTTGCTCTGAAGACACTGTCTCTTTGGAACCTATAAAATGCCAATTTGAAGCTACAGTTGAACAATGACCTCTTTGTTCTAAGCTTCCCTGAAACAAATAATTACCTCTGAATTGATGTTATTTAGGTCCTAGATACAATTGAATAAAAATATAAGAATGTAATATATCCATATCATTTTTTGCATTATTTCTTCCAATATTTTAATTGTTATATGCAATTAGTTATAAAAATAATAGGTAAAAATGAAATAACAAATTCTTATATCCATGGGTGCTTAGAATTGGAAAGGAACATAAGGTTGGGTGGTTGACCACACGTGTGTCTGACAGGAATTGCATTTGGCTGTTTGTGAGTGAGATTACAAATGCTAAAGGCTATAAAAATTGAAAGTGTATTTTTTCTTTCAGAATACAAACAAAAGGAAGTCGATGATCCAGGCTGATAAGGCCATCAGACACTGAAGTTGTTTCTGCCTTTCTGTTCCACCATACCAAGTATTTTTCTTTCACCCTTAAGGTCATGCCATCACCCTAAATATAGCCGAAGCTACAGCCCAAACATCTATATTTCAAGCATGAAGCCAGGAGAGGGGAAGGGCAAAAAGACTGCCAGAAGTTCCATACAATGATTGCTCTTTATACCCCATTGCTTCTTATCTGCAAGGGAAGCAGGGGATATAATTTCTCATCTGAAACAGTAATTCCAGATCCCATTAATGAGATGGGAGAGGAGAATAGAACCTGGATAAGTCTGGAGCTGCCATTACTATATCACTCCTCATTGTCATCTACCACATTGTCATCCAGTTTCTGGCTGATAATCTCCAGTGACAAGGAAATCTCCACAACCAATAGCAACCCAATTCAATAGTAGGCTGACTTTTTCCTATGTCTATCTGAAATCTGCCTTCATGGTACTTCTACCGAACCACTATCTCTGCCCTCTGCCATTAATGAGAACAAACAGTATTTCTCCTCAACACTTGCACTTCAAATTCCTGAAGACAAATGCATTTCCCCCAAACTTCCCTTTGTTGTCCCTGTTATTTTGTTTCATTGTATTTGTTCTATCAGACTTTGCTTGGACTAGTCTGGATCAATTCTCTTCTGGATTCACCTCTCTTTGCAAATGTTTCTCTTAAGGCAGAGAGGGATCTTAAGATTGAACATCATGTTCCAGGTATTGTCCCAGATCTAAGAAAGTGATTGAAGTGATCACTTTACTCTTTGTCAGCATATTGAGTGAATATGTAACTAGTCTTTATGAAACAGTGGTGTTAATCCAGAGAGTTTATAAGAAATTATAATAGTGTTGTCTTTGCATTTTTAACATAAATTGTGCTATGAGGTCATTTATTCTACCAAAATGCAGAGCAAGTGGTAAATACACAGGCATGTACAAGGGAACAATAGTCCTCAGCTACAGCACAGTTACATTACTGGGAACATAAACCCATGACTTAGAATGAGAATAACATAAATAGGAAGGCAAGAAAAATACTCTCAGAGTATGTTTACATCTAACTCTGACCTGCTGTAAGCATGGACCAGACCCTCTTGTCATACGCTGCCTGAAGTTGGAGCAGTATGCTTGTTTTCATTGACATGGGAAGAGCACTCAAGAGAAACTAAGTGCCTCTGACTTAAATGACTGGATGAGAATTTGGAGGGAAAGGATCCCCAGATGCAGAAGAAAGAGGCTGGGCTTACCGAGGACTAGAGATGCTGGTAATGGATTCCCACATTAACCAGGGTGCTGAACTACTAATCTTTAGGTCCTACTAAGGAGGCAAAGTGAGATGATATCCTTTACTACATGGCTGCCACTGATTGTCACCTTTCCAGAGAAACCTGGCCTATTCAATTTCAAGTTACCAGCAAGAACTGCAACTTCATCTATTTCAGGTGGCCAGGTTAGCATTGCTTGTCGACATTACAGGGAAAGTGAGGTGTTCATCAAACTACTCAGAGCCCAACCAAGCCACAAATCCATGTGTTAAAGGTGTCCATACATTTAGCCCAGTTGCACTGAAGACATCTGGGTATGCCTGTCAAGGAAATATACCTATTGAAGCTATGATGCCTAATATGAGTTATCTGTGATGTTCCTGATAGATTAATTCACATAATACTTGAGTAATTTTTTTCTTGAATTGAACACAAACTATTCATTCAGTGCAAGCAATATGAATGACTTTTGTGTGCTAGAGCCTACACTAACCACTTGAAGTATAAAACTAAATGATGTGGTTTCTGTCCTCAAGAAATTTACAATCTAGCAGCAGGAAATAAAATTTAAATATGATCATTTTATTTCAATTTCAAGTCAGCAAACCAGTTTAAGTAAAAGCAAAACGTGTGTGTTGGAAGGAGGCAGAATTTATTGGCAACAAAGCTAGATGCAGCCAGTTTCTGCCATAGAAGGTTGGATAAAGGAGCTTAAACAATGTCATCAGGACTGTAGCCATGATTTGGATCCCTTTTCCTCTGTCTTGCTTTTATTTTGGGGCATTATATCTTCGCAAGATGCTAGAATAGTCTCCTCACAGATCCAGGTAATATGGATCTTAGAACCCTCAACCTTTCAAGGAGAAATGCTTCTTTACAAATGACTCCAACTAATGTTCCCAAAGAGGGTTGTCGTTAAGCAGCTTAGTTCACATGCTCTGAAGACCTTCCACACAAGGGACTGTTTGGGAGAGATTGCTTCATCTGTACTACATGGTCAAAGAGTCCCTAAAGAAGAGCTAAACCAGAAGAAGTAATAACAGAGACCAAGGCAAGAGAGAATCTTCACCCATGCCATCACATGGAGTAAGAGTTATGCCTGATCAAAACACAATATTACAAAGAAAAACTAGAATACAGATAAAATGATCCCTGGAATCACTGAGGCTGAATTCATGCTAGCATTTTTGTGACTTTAAGAATGTCACTTCAACTCTAAGCTTCCGTTTTCTTTGCTATAATATGGAGATAATAATCCTATCTGAATTGCAGAGTGGGTTGACATTTAAATTAGGCATTCTACATAAAATGCTTAACTCATAGCTTACATAGAATAAGTGGTCAATAAGTTTATATCATCAGTATCATTGTCATTATCATCATCATCATTATGGTTCTTATTTTAATAGAGAGGGAGAGACTAATGGCAGGGAAGGGGGAAGTCAGAAAAAGGGGAGTAAGGATATAGGATAGGCTTAATATTTTGTGTTGATTACAATTGGTATGATAATTAATGCATTAAGGCTGGAATAGATTTGGTATTAGAATTATGGGACACTAACTCTCTGCCTGTGTTGTACTACAATAACTTAGAGAACAGTGAGGCACTCCCAGTTCAAAGGGATGCATTAGAAAAGGCTTCAGTTTCTTGCCATGAGCCCAAAGGGCAGGGGCTTGTGGCCTAGTAGCTATTGGTACAAGGTGGTACCCTCACCCAACTATCTACTTCCCACTCTAGAATGTGCATGCTTTGGTGTAGCAGTGAGGAGCTGGGTTCTGCATGTCATAGTAAACAATCTGCCACTCACATCTACAAACCTACACACTATCATTGGCACTAAACGTAGTGGTCACTGTTTGATACCCTTTACTTATTCCATGTGTCCCTCACCAGTTTGGTGACTTTTTTCTTCCTACTTCCAATGTCTCTGACTCTTCACTAGCTACTAAAGCTGTTCTGTCTCCTACAACCTAGAGCAGGAATATTCGAGGGCCTTTACTCAAGGTGTAAAGACAGCTGTACTGGAGCCACCCTTCCCAGGTGCCTGAAATCACACCTTGCTTAACTCCAGTCTCAAAAAATAAATAAAATGATTATAAAAATAAATAAATAAAAGGTATGTAGCCATTCAAAATAATTTGAAAAGGCATTGTACTGAAAAGTAAGCAGCTTTAGGCAACACTGCTCTACTCACAGATTATGTTCATGTAAAAATACTGTATATTTTAGTGAAAAACAACCTAGTGATACCCTATTTTTAAAGTGTAAGAAATCTGTTCATAGTATCTTAAAATGAGCATCAGGCAATTGTTATACCTAGTGTGGCACCCATCATGGTGCTAAAAATATTAAACCTAACAAGCTGTGCTCGATGACATGTCTGTCCTGTCCACTGCAGTGCTGGGCAGGATAAACATGTTCCTATAGCATGATGGGAAAAGGACATAGTGTGTGTGACACACACACACACACACACACACACACACACACACACACACAAAATTGGCTAAGATTTTCTTTAGGCTCTGATGAACATGTTCCTATAACATGATGGGAAACATGTTCCTATAGCATGATGGGAAAAGGACATAGTGTGTGTGGCACACACACACACACACACACAAAATTGGCTAAGATTTTCTTTAGACTCTGATGAACTCTTGGTAGTAAATAACAACAACAAAAAATCAAACAGGCCTCAGCTAAAAAGAGTTTATTGCTTATAATGAAAAAGTGTTCAAACTAAGTCATATCAAATCTGTTTCTTGCTAACTTTCAGTTCTTCCTTTGGCATTAACTTCTATTTCAGAAAACCTCTCTTCAGGTGTTAAGAAGGAGTGACACAAGTCAATCAAGGCATATAGTCTACCACCTCAGCAACCTTTTCAGAAAAACCACCTCTTTCCTGAAGGTTCAAGCTGAGGCCCAGGCCAGCATTCCCTGGGGGAAGACCCCATGCCCTTGCCCTAGCCAATCACAGGCTTATGGTTGGCCAGGCTGGGGTCATGAGTCTGTCCTAGAGAAAAGGGAAAAGCAAAATTAGTCTTGAAAATGTAGGAGTTGTTCCACAATAACCAACCTGACTCTGTTAGAAGAGTAAGGAATACAGGACATATCAAATTATCAGATGTGCACTACAACAAGGTAATAGAAGCTAAAATGAAAAATAAAGCCCTCATTCTTCTAACCCAAAATGCTTAAGATACATCACAGGCCAAAATTTTGCAATTCTTTGAGAGAGAGAGAGAGAAAGAGGGAGAGAGAGAGAGAGAGGGAGTGATAACAGACAGAGAGAAAGAGAGAGAATATTTTATGAGTGAAAGTTTGAGAAAGAATGTTCTTTCCTCAACCATTAAGCCTAGATTTAATTCTGTATAAGGAATGAAAAGAAAGAGTTGCTCATTCTAATCTAAATGTATCCTGGTGAATCATGATGAGTAGGAGTAGAGATATTAAAATTGTCAAATTCAAAATTTTAGATTCAACCCAGTTGTGTCATTCAACTTGTTTCTATTTGATACTTGGCTAAGCTGATGATCTGTGTTTATGCAGTAGCACATAAGCAGTCACAGGTTGGGAATACTGACTAGGTTTAGAATACTGCCAATCAACAAATAGGTTCTTAATGTTTGCTGTGGGGCAGGCACTATGCTGAATGCTCTGAGAGAAGCTATAAATTTCTTAAACATGATTCTTAGCTTTAAGGGCCTTACCATTAAGCTGCATAAATAAAACTAACATGCATGAAACCAAACTAGGTAATATTTAAGAATGGCAAAACATAAGTCTAAATATATTCCCAATGCTATAGAAACTCAGGGCAGAGTTTGATACATTGTTATAACGTGAGAGCGAAGGACCCACCACTTTCTGCGCATACAAACTTAATCATGAGAGAGTAAATAAATAAGAAAGACTAAATTTTTAAATCCTGACCAGATTTTTTTGAACTTTATTTTATAGCTGTTTATAAGAAATGCATAAACAAACATTTCTTTTTATTTTTTAATTGACTTTTAGGAAGAGAGGAAGAGAGAAGGAGGGAGAGAGGGAAATATCTATGTGTGAGCACAAGCTAGATCTGTGTGAGCACAAGCTAGATTGGCTGTCTCCTGTATGCCCAATACTAGGGATCGAGCCCAAAACGTGGGTATGTGCCCTGACCAGAATCGAACTGGCAACCTTTCAATGAATGGAAGGGTTGCTCAATGAAACTGAGCCATGCCAACCAGGCCAACAAACTTTTCTCCGTTTTTAGACTATTTCTTCTGTGAGATTTGAACCTTTCAAAAACACTTACTAATGCAAGATAAAATGATGCTCAACAAATCAAGGATAAAAGAAAACAAACAAACAATACAAAAAAAAAGCTCATGGACATAGACAACAGTGCCGAGATTGTCTGGGGTATGAGGGAGGTAGAAGAGCGTATGAGGGTTTAGATTGAAGGAGAGTTGACCTAGGGTGCTGAACACACAGTAGAGTGTCCAGATGATGTGCTGTGGAATTGTGCACCTGAAACCTGTATACGTTTGTTAACCAGTGCCAAATAAATTCACTAAAAAGGTGAAAAAAATATAAGAGAAAATCTCAAGCACATTGGAGAGATTATGCACACAGCAAAAAATAAATAAATTAGTATCGTTATCAAATCACTAATTTTCACTTTTTAAAAATCTAATCTTCTGCAATACCTGACATAAGAAAAGGTTTATTGCATAGAAACCATGACAAAGTCTTTCTGTAAGAATTAACAACATTTATTAGAATTTGGTGTGTGTTTTCTATATGGCATCTCATTTCTTGGTTAAAGTATGGGTTTGTCTGAGCTGTTCCCAGGCCAGGTGGTGTGCCTGCTCTCTGGAACTGCAGAGGTCCTAACCTGATACTGATCCCTCTACTACACTGGTTTCTCTCCTAAGAGTGGTGGGCTGGGAACCCCAGTGAGATGGAAATAATATGCAATTCTTGGAAAGGTAATTTGCTCACCTAACAAAGCTACAAGGCTGCTTTAAAGATAGCAATTGTGAGAAAATCACCATAAGAACTACGTTTTACCCTTAACTGGCTCTCTATCTGATTGCTGAAGGTGAAAAGGACTTTTAGAAGTTGCTTGCAAATATATTATAGTTTTAATAAACTTATTCTGTAAAATATTTTTATAATAATGAAATACTTACAAATGTTTTTTACTCTTTCTTTGTTACAGGTTAACCAAAAATATGACTCTTAGCATTTAATAAAAAATTAATTTTTGTTGAAACGTTTAAAAAGTCTCTTTTTAATTTATTGTATCAATAATAAATAAGGATTGTTCAAGGATAAAATAATTTTATACTGATGGAAATCAGATACTGTCCATTGTTTAATATGGAGCCTAATATTATACAGTAAACGGCTTGCATTTATTTCTATTTAAAACAACACTAAGTGACTAGTAATATCATATGATTTATATTTTCTTATGAAGAGTAGAAAACCTACAATTTTATATACTTAGGACTTAAGTATGGGTTACAAACTACAAATATTCTCTATTGAAAGAATATTTGTAATACAATAAATATTTCTGTCTAATTTTTAGCTTAAAGATGCACATTAATTTAAATCCAATCTCTTGCCCAAAGAATTGATATGGTTTCATTTTTATTTAATAAGCAGTTTCTTTATGAAATCCTATCATTATTTGAGTGTTGTGCTGTACTCTGGTAAACAGATATTTAAGCTTTGAGTATTACTTAGCCTGGCCTGCTGCCTTCCCGTATCTTCTATTCATAGTTTCTTTACAAAAATCTGTAAAGAAATGTTCCTATTGGATTTACAAATGCTAGCACCCGACACTCAGATGAAAGAATGAAGTTGGCTCTTTGTAAAATACTAATAGCTCTAACTTTCCTTTTGTATACTAGTGGTTTTCAAATATTTTAACATAATATATTTAAATTAGACAATAACCAACTGGTCCAATTCCAAACTTATTTTCACAATTCAGTGGCAAAAGAATAATCTGAAAAAGAATTTGAGAAGACTATATACAAATTATTTACCATTTACTTTTTTAAATAGGGGCCAGAATACTATAGTCTATAGGCCAAATTGACTCACCAACTGCTTTTGTATAGCAAGTTTCTATTTTAACACAGCTATATTCCTTTGTTT
This sequence comes from Antrozous pallidus, assembly GCA_027563665.1. NCBI lineage: Eukaryota > Metazoa > Chordata > Mammalia > Chiroptera > Vespertilionidae > Antrozous > Antrozous pallidus. Next base: position 78,484,410 of record CM050508.1, read on the forward strand.
ACATATTGTCTGTGGTGGCTTTTGTACTACATCAAAGTTGAAGAATGGCAATAGATACCATATGGCTTACAAAGCTTAACACATTTACTGTCAAGCCCTTTAAAAAACAAAAGAAGCCAATGTTTTGTTTTTAAAAAAGTATAGCAGGATATACACTGATCTTATGTGAATAGCAATGCTCTATGAACTTAAAGTAACTGATAAATTCTACAAGATTTGTCTTGGTAGCTTGTTGCAAGGTAGTTCACAGCCAGTTCATTGCCAAGGAACTCGCAAGAATAGAAGCAAAGTATAGGAACATAGAAATTTAGTTATGTGAGCAGCAGAGAAAATATATCTTTAAATGTTGTTTAGTAAATATATAACATACCTGCTGAAAGATTAACTACATGTGAAAAAATGGTGATAATGTAATGGTAATTTGTAATTACAAAGTAAAATAGCCATTGAAAACCATCACTGAGGCAAGGTAAACTGATGATGTTGCACTAATTCTAAGAGGCTCTCCCACTTTCTACACAAATGAATGTGCCCAGGCTTTGGGCCTCTATAAATACTAGCAATGCAGTTGCTTTAAATTGGGAGGAACTATTGGCAGCTCTCACTAACATTCTGGGTTGGTTACTGGTAGGTCATCTGAAAGCAGAAGTCTTAAGAATTGTGAATTAGCGGCCTCTAAAGACCCAAAAAGGACTTGTCCAAGATTCCTAGTTGGTAAGTGGTATACCAATACTTCAATCAAGGAAGTTTGACTTATTACCTCTGAGCAACAATTGACTATTCTTAGCAGCCTATTTGAGAAGGACTTCATTAGATCATCCACAGAATGAAGAAGGAAGGGGACTGCTACTCCCTAACTCCTCCTCTGTGATTCTCACTCAGCTCCTGTCCATTAAGCCATTGACTAAATAGAGCAAATAGTCCAAGACCTGGAATTCATCAAACCAACAATTGCAGTGTATTTTTTTACATGTTTCTTTGTGGTGTGCACTCAGAAAAGGTAAGATCTCCACAATCCCAGAATGTAAAAGCTATAAGGATAGTTTATCCCACCTCAGTATCTTCCCGAAGAGTCCTCTACCATGGAAAAAAAAGTGCCCCCCTCAAGCACCACTCTCCCTACTCAAGACTCCCTGCTCCTGCCAGGTCTTTCTGTGAACCAGGAGCCATACTAGCTCTGAGTTTCAGCCCAGCCATCACACCCTACCATTCACCATTGTTTTCTTCTTCTCATCTCATTAAATTCAGATTGCTCCAAAAAAATCCAATAATTCTCTGTTTCTAAGGGTCTTGTAGCAACTCAGCTATAATCTCCTCCTCTGATTTGGGACATTCTGGACTTTATATTTTATCTGCCTACTAAAATTATACATATTCTTGGATTCGTTTTTCTTTCAGCTCTCTGTCTAGAAGAGAATTTATAAACGGGCATGCTTTTTACTTATTTGATTTCAGTTTGTCTATGAAATGGATTCTTATTCTTAAATACTTTGCTTGATGCTTCCATAGCAAAGGGAGTCTTGTTCTTGCACATTCTCTAATGAAGGCTCGCTGGAACGGACTGCATCAGGTACTGTCTTCAAGTGAAGTGCTGCAGATGGAAGGAGGGCACATGGGGAGGAGAGAAATGAGAAGCTGGATCACACTGTGTATTTCATTAGTGTTTTGTATAAAGATTATGGTTCAGTGGGTTGAAAATATTACATACATATATTTTCCTAAATGGTGAACAAATGCAAAGCCTGTGCTTAACCTAACTTCAATTTTGAGAATATGATTTGAAAGCCTTCAGTACATACATGGCTGGCCTGTGCTTGTCCTCCCTTGGATTAAATGCTAGTACATAAAGCCATAGTTCATGTGAAAGAGACACAAGGTAGGGAACATAACTCTGACCTCACAGGTAGGAAACGAGAGCTATAAACCAGGTCTGTAGCCACTGGCTTAGGAATTCTTGGCAAGCCACTTATTTCAGCATCCTCATCTTTAAAATGAGAGCATTGAGCAAAAAGGATCACCATGAACTCCTTCCAGTCCTAACATTATATGGATCTGCAAATTATCCAAAGTTTTTCTACTGAAAAATAAAATTCAACTGGACCAAGACAAAACCACATAGTACCTGTTGGTAATATTTCCAGAATTGCTGAAATGACCCCACAGAGTATGAGGCGGTAATGAGGTTGGTTTCAAGCTAGTGCAAATCAATTTAAAGTTACTGAGTAGATTAGGATGATTGAGCAATCACCTTGGGAGTAGAGGCAGCCAATTAACTGAGAAGTGAAATCACTTTTGCTCAAAGTTTCTATTTCAGAAATCAGAAAATTATTTTAATAACATGACCATCTGATTTCCTACTATAATCTTAAGCAGTGCATTTTTAAGTCTGTGTCTCCATTCTCTCAGTTCCCCACTAGTGGAGGGATATGAAGCACAGCTGGCTGGCACAGATGAGGTGACTGGTCAAACCAGTAAACAGCAAACACTCCATGAATATATGTTGATGGCTGACTAATGCCATCACTTTAGAATTTTTGCTACAATTGTTAAAACTTTGATCAGCTGCTTTCAGATTTCATTCTTATTGTTTGACTATGAGATGTCCTTGAGCTCCCGTGACGTCTTTCTATTGTTAAAGAATCGGGTTACCAAAAGTTTACACGTTTATGTATCCATGTGTTCAAAACCATACTGTATTATTGAAGGGTGCCAGCCTATTGTGTCTGATGAGACAAATAGGAAAGTCTCTATTGTCCAGCAGGGCACACACATACATCATCAAATGACAGCAATGTTATCAGCGCTATAATAAAGACATTTAGACGCTGAGAAATCACTGAAGAAGATGGATCTGATTCTTCTTGGTGTATGCAAGGTGGGCTTCACAGAAGGGCTGACACTTGAGTATTAGAAGAAGCCAAATATTCTACACAGAGGGGATAACACTGACAGAAAGGCAAAATGGGAGCTACAATATGTATGGCACCTAGTGAGCCAGACTGCACTTAGCATCACCAGAGCCCTGGACAGCCGTGAGAGATTAGCCTGGGCAGAATGAGTCCCACTCATGAAGGGACTTAGAGCCTGTGCTAAAGAATTTGGACACCATCTACCAGAAGGGGAAAAATTACATAATCCAATAGGCAGTGTAGACACCATGTGGAGGAGAAATGTAGAAAATAGATTGTGAAACAGAAAGCTTGAAGGTACTGCAATCACCACTTATATCCAAAGCTTCCCAATCCATGGATTCAACCAACAGCAGATGAAAATTATTTCTACTTTAGGTTTTTAAAATTTTATTTTATAGAGAGAATGGAAAGAGGAAAGAGTGAGAAAAACGCATCAATTTGTTGTTTCACTTATTTATGTAATCATTGGTTGATTCTTGTATATGCCCTGACTGGAGAGCAAACCTGAAACCTTAGTATATTGAGATGATGCTCTAATCAACTGAACTACCCAACCATGGCTGGAAAATATTTGAAAAATAAAATGTTATGTTGTTGCTGACATGTCCTATGTAATTAGTCCTATGATGATTGTGTCTGTGATGAAAAATTACAGACCTTATTTTTTTATCATTAATCCCTAAACAATACAGTATAACATCTATTTACATAGTTTTACATTGTTAGGTATTAAAAGTAATCTATAGATTATTTAAAATATATAACAGAATGTACATAAGTTATATGCAAATACTATACCACTTTATAGAAGGAACTTGAGCATCTGAGAATTTTGTATTCACAGGGGTTCTGGAACCAATTCCTCAATGGACATCGAGGGACAACTATAGTTTATTTTATAGATATTCATATTCATGTTTCCAAATGACTGTGTCTTTCACTCTTTCTGCCTGAATAAAAATCACAGGCACAGGATCAGTTGAAGCCCACGTTTGTACTGATTGTACTCCTATAAGAATCTTTCTAGGACGCCATGGCCTGGATCCCGACAGCGGCGCAACCTCTAGAGAGACGTGGGTCCTCGGAGCCTGTTTAGTCCCGGGGTACGGGCTGTGGGCAGCTCCGCGGCGGCAACACAGACTCTCTGGAATGGACGGACCCTGCCCAAGCCACTTAGCTAACGCGCAGCAGCTGGACAATGGCCCTCATTAATACCTATCTGGCCGCATAAACGTCATTTCACTCCGAACCTCAAACTGCAGAGCAGAGAGGTAACGAGGGAGGAGAAGCAGCCGGCCTCCGCCCAGTCCACCCCAGCAGCACCCCCCACTCCTCCCCTAAGCAGAAGCCGAGAGGCTGGTTCTCTTTCGGCTTGGCCACAGCCTTACCAGGCCCGCATTTCAGCACCACGGACGCCGGGAGCGGAGACAGGGACAGAAACCCTGCAGACAAATGGAGCTTCTTTGGGCCATGATCCCTCCAGAAGTCCCCCAGCCCTACCGAGGGGCCCAGAAGCCCTCGCCCATGGAGGTGATGCGCATGCAGGCCACACGCATGGCCGAAGACCCGGCCGCCTTCCAGCCGCCCAGGATGGACCTCCCGGTGATGGAAGGGAAGAAACCACCGCCTCGGACCCACAACCTCAAACCCCGGGACTTGAATGTGCTCACACCCACCGGCTTCTAGAGCTTTCTCTTCCAAGGACTGAATAGTGTGTCTTGCACCCACTTCCTCATTACCCTGGCTCTGACATAGGAATGGGTTTTGTTTTGTTTTGTTGTGTTGTGTTTGTTTGTTTTTTTAAACCTTCACCTGAGGCTAGAACTGGAGACATATTTGGTTTTTGAGAAACACTAGCACAAAGCCTGTCCTTGTGTGGGGGAGCCATTGTGTGCTGCTGTCATTTAAAGTTAGGCTAAGCCCTCTCAGCGGTGACGTGTGGGGGCCTGAGCACCTGTTTCTGCATTATTTAGCCTAGACGAGAACTTGATCCTTGCTTCCGAGGTAGGTAATGCTTACTTTGTTCCCAAACCAAGACTTCTTGATTCCTTTAAAGACCAGGGTCAGTGAGGGCCCGGGTAAGTCGGGGAATAGGGGTGCCCACTGGCCAGGCTCTGGCCCTCTTGACGGCTGGAGCTGTGTGCGCCATCCTTGGAGTGGGGACCTGCGACCCGTTTGAGATCTGGGCACGACGAAAAGCCAGGTTTGGCAGGGACCCTCCTCCTGCCTGGATGGAGCCCTCGCTGTAGCTTCCGCGCAGAGCCAGTTCTTCCTGTTGGGCAGGGCTTCCCTTCACGTCAGCAAACACAAGTCCAGCATGCCTTCCGCTGCCCTTTCCGGCGAGGTCACGGTCACTCCAGTTTGGCAGAGAAGTTTCTGAGGGAGGAAATTCAGCCTACTGCTTTGGTACAGGTTGAGGGATGCTCGCGTTTTTAAACATAAGGATGGCGGTAACCAGATGTGATTCTAGTCCAGACATTCACGTGAAATGGGTGTCAGTCACCAGGACCTGCAGCCTTTTCTAAGAGCCACGTGGAAGGATGAAAAAAAGGTTCTCAAGCGACCACTGCCCCAGCGAGCCTCAGGCCTGTGTGAGCACAGCTTTCGGGCAGGAACCAGGGAGAGCACCTGTTCATCCTCACCGCGGGCGAGCCCAGGTCTTGTCCCGAGCGCCGTGTCGGGTCCCGGCCGTGCTTGCTTTGGAGGGGCTGTGTCTGCAGAGGGAGCTGGGCTGAGCCTTCCACAGAGAGGCCCTGGTGTCTCAAAGGGTGAGAATAATTTAATTTATTGTGTCTTCTGTTAAGCTCGTATCTACTTGTTTTGATAATAAAATTCCTTACTACTTAAAAAAAAAAAAAAGAGTCTTTCTAGGCTCTTCATTGAAAAATGTGGCCTGGGGGGGGGGGGGGGGGGGGGGGGCGGTTAACAACTGCTGCATTGATCGAAGGCCCAGTTGTAAAGAGGGAAGCAAGGGAACATGCTGCATTTTGCCTCTTGGAACTGGGATTCAGAAATAAAGAGAATAAATAAGAATCAACCAGTTGAAAAGGAATAAACTGTAACTCACACGCTCAACCAATAACAGCTGCTCTTTCCTCCTTTCCCTACTAGCCACATGACATTGGAACATGATCCATTAAATATTCTCTGTCTTCATTATATAGATATTAGGGGCCCCATGCATGAAATTTTTTCACTGGGTGGGTGTCCCTCAGCCCAGCCTGCTCCCTCTCACATACTGGGATCCCTTAGGGGATGTCCTACTGATGGCGGGGAGCAGACCTAAGCTGCAGCCTGGCCTCCCTTTGTGGGAGGCGACCAGGCTGATCAGGGGAAGGCACCAGCACCATCACCCCGCTGGTGCAGCCACTGCCAGTCATCCCAACCACCAAGGTGTTTTCATCAACACTGACTCCATAAAAAAATGACAACTTTCTTTAGGCATTTTCAAGATGTGTCTTTCATAGCATATAACATTTCTTTCTTTCTTTCTTTCTTTCTTTCTTTCTTTCTTTCTTTCTTTCTTTCTTTCTCTTATCCTCACCTGAAGTTGTTTCCATTGAGTTTTAGAGTGTGGAAGAGAGAGGGAGAGATAGAGAAAAACATCAATGTGAGAGGGACACTTTGATTGGTTTCCTCATCCAGGGAGGAGCCTGCAACCTAGGTACATAATTCTGATAAACCTAGGTTTATCAGAATTGAACCCAGACCCTGTGATCGGCAGGCCTAGGCATTATCCACTGAGCCAAACTGGCTAGGGTAGGATATGACATTTCTTATCCCTCCAGCAGTGGACCTTCATTTTTTTTCCTCCAGGAGTATGGTGAAAAAACCCTAGATCACCTTTTGGATTCTTATACCCAAGTTACTAAGAATATTACCAGTGGTATATAAGGAGCTTAGCCAATGAGCAGTCAGAAAAGGTGTTTTCTCTATAGTTCACACCAGTTGCCATTAACATCCGATCACTGGCTCTGGTCCTGCCAAGACCTAAAGCCTCAGGGCCTGGGCAGGGGCCTCCCAGTTCCCTATTATCACTGGCTCTGCTCCTACTCAGGAGCCCCCTGGCTCAGGCCCTTCCCAGGTTGCCCAGAGCCCACATGGGGTCTACCTTGGAGTGACCTGGGTGCTGAGAAAGTTCCCATGACCCAGGCCACTGGGCGCCTATCTATGCAAATTAACTTCCATCTTTGTTGGGTTAATTTACATAATCAATCTGATTGGCTGTGGGTGTAGCAGAGGTATGGTCAATTTACATGTTTGTCTATCATTAAGTAAGATACTCTCATGTTTGACTGTAAAAGTAGCTTTTTCTGAACTTAGCAATTTACCTTTGGTCTGTATGGTATAGAGTTCTAAGCATAGAAATATATTATTTTGTAATGACATATTTTATTATGGTAAAATGTACATAATGTAAAATTTGCCATTTTAATTAAGATGACAGAGCAGTGGCATTAAGTACATTCATTGATATTACTAGAGGCTCAGTGCACCAAATTTGTGCACAGAGTGGGAGGGGTCCCTCAGGCCAGCCTGCACCCTTTCTAATCTGGGACCCCTCAGGGAATGTCCAAATGCCATTCTCACAATGACTCTTAGTCACTCACTTGCCTGCCTGCCTGGTAGCCCCTAACTGCCCCCCCTACTTGATCACCTCTCACTATCTCTGCGTGCCAGCCTGGTCACTCCTAACTGCTCCCTAACAGCCCCCCCCCTGCCAACCTGGTCACTCCTAACTGTCCCCCCACCTCCCGCTGCCAGCCTAATTGCACTCAAGTGACCCCCTTGCCTGCCTGGTTGCCACCAACTACATCCCCCACCAGTCTGGTCGCCCCCAACAGCACCCCTGCTGGTCTGGTTGCTCCAACTGCCCCCCCTGCCAACCTGGTCACCCCTCACGACCCCTTCACCAGCCTGGTCACCCCTCACAGACTGCTTGTTCAGTCCTTTTGTCATCCCTCAGGCTGACCCTGGGCAGCTGGGCAGCCGACATCTGAAGCTTGCCTGCACCCTGGGCAGCTGGGGGCGTTGAGGGGACTGAGATACTCTGGAGGCATGCATGCCAACAGGACTGAGGGGACTGGGTGCCACCATCTTGTGGCTGTGGGCACTGCCATCTTTGAGGGTGCGACAGTCTATTTGCATATTCCCTTTTTGTTAGATAGGATTGTGCAACCATTACCACATCCCATTTCCAGAATTTTTTCATCTGCCTAAACTGTTACTCTCCTCTCCTTCAGGCCTGGCAACCATCATTTTATGTTCTATCTCTATGAATTTAACTGCTTAATTGAGAACATTTTTTTTTCCTTTTTGTAGCTAGCGTATTTCACTCAGAATAATATGTTCAAGGTTCATCCATGATGTAGTTATGTGTTACAAATTCATTCCTTTTAAGTCTGAATAATTTTCTATTATTTATGCTCCCAAGATAGCCACATTTGGTTATTCATTCATTAGTTGATGGACACTTGCGTTATTTACACCTTTTAGCTACTGTGAATATTGGTATAAATTACTATCTGAGTCTCTGCTTTCTATTCTGCAATGCTTCTAATTTGCTGAAATGGAATTTCTGGCTTATGTAGTAATTCAATGTTTAATTCTTTGAGGAATCATCTTATCATTTTTTATGATGGATATACCAGTTGACATTCTAAGATTTGAAAATCTTAGATGGCATATACTTTTAAATGACTCCTAAATTGAGGAAAATACAAGTAGAATAACAATGTTGCTTTTGCTTAATTTATATGTCCTCAGGAATGCAGAATATTATTGCAAGAAAAGGTAAAAGAGAGGATGGAATAATGAGAAGAATATTACTTGAAAATGTTGTTTGTCAAAAGATGTAATGTGCTCCAATGGAAAGAGGGAATAAAGTTCATATCAGAAGAACAATGTTGTTGCCTCACACAACCACACCTCGTTCTATTAATTATCAATTTGTCCACCAACAATAATTATTTTCTTGTGTTTCCTTTTCCTGATCTGTAAAATAGGGTTGTTTATTATTCCATAAGATCAAATGGAGATGTTTGTTACCAGATATTTTGAAAAAATACACCACCTCCAATTGATATTATCATTGTTGTTGATTCATTGGAGGTGTATATGACTTAAGTTATTTCTCTCATTATGCTTGTTGCCTTAATGCTACTCTCTAAGTACTATGTGCAATGTAATGCCTCTTAAGCAAATACCAAAATACCTCTTTCATATGTGACTTGAAGAATATCCACTGTTACTCAATTTCAGCTGCACTAACATTTACTGAAAATCTACACTAAATACATTAACTGGAAGAGGTTCAAAGTTGAAAAAGATAAAATATCACATGCAATTCAATCTCTAAGAATAAAAAACTGTTATTGCTTTGTCCATTATAGAAATAAATATCTTCAATATCTTCAAATTTTGTAAATAAAATAATTATGTGCATTCATAATTTATTTCAAACTTTTGTACAGTTTGTTCATTCGGATATTTTTATGTTCATAGCTTTTAAAAAGACTATCTGCAAATAAAAACTAGCTGTTCCTTTTTTTGATAAAACATAAGGAAAAGTGATTCCTCTATTTTATATTAGAAATATGTGAATGTATTCTGTAAACTTAGATGATTTTTTAAAGTTTGAATTAAATACAATGAAAGCTTATTTTCACTTATACAGAATTGGCTTTTTCTTAAAATAGACAATGGGAGGGGAGATTTCTTTCCCTGGGGTTTACCCTGAAATCAGTCAACAGTAGTAGAAAATGTAATGCTCTAATAATTAGAGTCTAATCAGAGAACAGCATGACTACTGCCAGCTGAGCTGTATTAATCCAAATAATACAGAGTCAATAGTGTCTGTCTCTTGAAACTTGTAAAATTGGTGTTAAACCTCGAAATTCTCTCTAAATATCTATGAGTAGCACCGATTATTCTAGCAGCCTAGGAATGGATATGAACACATGGCATTGTTTATTACTTGTGATGTCCTCCACCCATCTGACTGCCTTCTATAGTCCAGATTCTGTTCTTGAGAAGTCTTCCTTTACTCACAATAATAGCCTTCACTTGAAGACCAACTATTTAATCTTTCTATACTTCTTTCACATTTATGCATTCTTATACCTTTCCTTTCATTTCTTTGTCTTTTTCCCCTGTTAGACCAGAATGTTGTAGTTATTTTTTGGTAGCCCTTGGCACACAGTAGGCACTTGATTTGCTTCCCAATGATCCCTTCATTCTAGGAGACACCAGGTGAGATACAAAGAGGGAAAGTAATGCAAAGAGTAGCAACACAGTATGCAGATATAAGCATAGGTTCATTCAAGTGATGTTGATTTTTTCTTTTTTATTGTTTTTGTTTTTGTTTTTTAGTCATACCTATTCAAAACATTTGAAATATGTCAGGGAGTGCTGGCTGATACACTGAGAGGTCATTTGTTCGATTCCTGGTCAGGGAACATGATCAGGTCTCACACTCGATCCCCAGTAGGGGGCGTGCAGGAGACAGCTAATCAATGTTTCTCTCTCATGGATGTTTCTCTCTCTCTCTTTTCCTCCCTCTCATTCTAAAATCATGACATATTTTTAAAAAATATGTCATGAAACAAAAATAACAAAACTTTAGCTCTCATGAGTAAGAGATAAACTACAAAACATATATATTTTGTACGTGCACACACACTTTTCAAGTGCAGGTAATTACTAGAAAGACATCTATAGTAAGGAAATCTTGTCATGGGTTATTTTTATATGGAAGACTACGTAGGAAACACTGCCTCATGAAGCTATCTTCCAAAAGGATGGATTAGACTGGAGATGGTGAGAAGGGGTCATATTCTGCATTCACTATGAAGTTAAATGCAACAGATTTGTTTATTGGATGTAAGAATATAAGAATAAAGGAAAAGTCAGGCTTGAACCTAAAATTTTGGGCATGAGCAAATAAAAGAATGGAATTCCATTAATTAAGATAGTGAAGCTTAGGAAAAGAGCTAGTGTGGAGAAGAAAGATGAATTCTGAAGTTATAGATAAAATTGATATATTGAAACCCTAATTCCTCATACTTTAGAATGTAACTGTATTTGGAGACAGGTATTGTTTTTTTCTCCTACTTATAAAAGTTTATTGAAAGAAAAAACTAAATTTTCCCTGAAGTCACCCTGTCATTTCATTATGATCTACATTAAAATTTAAATTAATACCCTATATTACAGCCGAGACCGGTTTGGCTCAGTGGATAGAGCGTCGGACTGGGGACTGAAGGGTCCCGGGTTCGATTCCGGCAAGGGCATGTACCGTGGCTGCGGGCACATCCCCAGTAGGGGGCGTGCAGGAGGCAGCTGATCGATGTCTCTCTCTCATCGATGTTTCTGACTTTCTATCCCTCTCCCTTCTGCTCTGTAAAAAAAAAAATCAATAAAATATATTTAAAAAAAAAAATACCCTATATTACAAATGAAATTATCAAAATGCACCATATGAAACTTCATGCTGAGCGAAACCAAGTCCGAAAAAGTAACCATCCTATCTAATAAAAGAATAATATTCAAATTGACCATACCTTTGGTACACCTAATAAACCACGCCCACATGCCAATCAGGAGCAATATGCAAATTAACACCCAACCAAGATGGCTGCTGCCCAAGGCCGGTGCTGGGGCAGAGCCAGCCAAGTTCTGCCCCATGGCAGGTTGATCACTGGCTGGTTCAAGGCCAGGGCCAGGGCAAGGCTGGGGCTGGGGTGGAGCCAACGATCAGCCCCATCACAGGGCCATGGCTGGGTGCCTAAGGCCTAAATTCTCAGCCAGAGGCTTTTGGCCTTGGGCAGGCCAGGGGTGAGCAGTCAGTAGGACAACCCCTGAGGGCTCCCAGTATGTGTGAGGGAGCAGCTTGGGCTAAGGGATCATCTATCCCAAGTGCACCAATTTCATGCACCGGGCCTCTAGTGTATTGATAGAATAATTCACACTATATTTAAGAGCTGTTCTATGTAAATAATATTTAAATGCAATTTTTAGAACCATATTTAAATACTTTGCAATTTATTAACTGCATCCACATTTTTCTTTCCCCACATTGTTAGAATGAACTAGCCTTAATTGACTCTGCTTGGACATGTTTTCTGAAATATATATTGTTAAGCCTTTTCCCAGAGCTCAGAGCAGACACTGTCATCTGCAGAAGCAAGGTAAGATGAATTCCCTTTGCTTGACTGGCCTCCACACTCTCCTACCTTTACTCCTTGACCCACTCATGCCTCCCCTCCACTTGACCAATTCTTGTACCCATACCCTAACCTTATATTGCATACTTCCACCTTATATAAGAGAATCTAACTATGCCCTTAGCACTGACTTCAACACACTAGTCTCAGCTGCTGTGAGAGAATGGAATAGAATTTCTTAAAACTCACAACGTCTCTTGGCCTAAGTCCTTTGGGGGCAGACCTAACATGCATAATCTGTTCCTTTTATCAAGTTAGCAACGTTTGCTCGGATCCACAGAATGCAGCAAAAAAAAAATAGCAGTTATTTCTCCATATTTGAGAAATCTGATCCACCATTACTATTGATTCCTGATATTTCTGTTCCACTGAAGTCAGAGCCAGGATTTTCTTTCTGGAATCTTTCTAATGTAAGTTTTCTCTGGATTTGGTCTTGCACCCAAGGATCAGCTGCATATCTAGATTCTGAAAGTTCAATAATTTACTTCATCTCTCTTTGTCTTTGTAAAAAAAATACAAACCATTGTTCTATTCTCCAAAGTTTATGTTCCCTCATCAGCTATTGTCGAATGAAAGAGTTTGCCCTTGAAAATTTCATGGCCACCCATCGCCAGCACCACGTGCCAGCTCTGCAGGTAGCACTGAATATCCTGGGTGTAAGTGCTTGACAACACCTGAACTTCAATTGACACCTCCTCCAAGACCTGGTATCACTGGCTCCACAGAGTGCCACACAGAACCACTTCACTCTGCCCCTCAAATGGGCCCAACATACTCCAGGTGCCTCCTGGCTGCAGCTGTACTATGGAGACAGGTACTTTTAAGAAGCAAGTGAAGTTTAATGGAGTTATAAGGTGAGGCCCTAATCCAATCTGACTGGTGTCCTTATAAGAAGAGGAAGGGACACCAGAGCTGAACATGCACAAAGTAAAGGCCATGTGAAGACACGGCAAGAAGGTGGCTATCTACAAGTCAAAAAGAGAGACCTGGGGGGAAAATAAAACCTGCCAACACTTTGATCTTGAACTTTTAGCCTTCAGAACTGTGAGAAAATAAAATTCTATTGTGCAAGTCACCCAGTCCATGGAATTTTGTTTTGGCGGGCCTAGCATCTCAATATATTAACTCTAGTAACTATTTACAGTCATTTAGAGGCTAAATGAATTTTGATATTTCCCTATTTGTTCACTTGTTCAAATGTACTTGACATCCATGACATCCTGAGGAGTGGGTACACAGATACAAAAGCTTCATCTTCTCAGGGTGTCTTTCCCATTAGATAACTCATACTTTCTCTTTTCCTTTTGAATTATATGGCTTTGATTTCTTTTTTAAGGTTTTATTAAATTGATTAGGTTGTCATTGGTAGTAAGCCTTGATTTCTTGATCCTCACATTGGTAATCACTTGGTTTCTTCTTCACCAGGTATAGTTTTATAAGAGCATACATTTTCCCCATAGCATTCTTTCTGTTAGATTTCAGATAGTCTTAACACCGAATTCTGGCCATTAATACAAACACTTGGTAAACTCATATATCCCTGATTAAATGAAGGCTATTGTTGCTGGCCAGAATGTCTCAGTTGGTTGAGCATCATCCAATGCACCAAAAGGTCGCTGATTCAATTTCCAGTCAGGATACATGCCTAGGTTTCAAGTCCCAACCATGGTCAGCCATATACAGAAGGCAACTGATCAATGTGTTTCTCTCTCTCTCTCTCTCTTTCTCCTTTCTCTAAGCATGTCCTCGGGTGAGGATTAAAAAAAACAAATAAAAAACAAACAAACAAAAAACCAGGCTATTGCTTGCCTATTGCATTCTTCAGTTACCTTCTGATAAACACACAGACACATACACACACTTGTTTCTTTTCTTCTCTAACTTCCTCAGGCCACAATTTTAATTGACATTGGCATCAATATATCTGGCCCAGCAGAGGAGTGTAGATTTTCTCAGAAGGTGAATGATCAATATAGACAAAGGAGGTAGGAGAGGGTAGACAGTGTTAATTTTCCACCAAAATAATTCAATTCACCACCCTACTTAGCTGGTATAGATCTGGCTTGAAGAGTGGACCTGGATTTTAGCAGCCCTGTCAAGGCCATTTCTAGATATTAGATTATTTGCTAACCAAAAGTAATGGCTTCATCCCATGAGCCTCTTTTTAGTATTGCATTTCAGTGGATGCATAATTGCTTTGGTGAAATATTACAAAATGATTTCATACTGTGATTAAAATATTTTCACAACTGTCATCAAGGGAACAGTGGAAATAGATTTTTTTAGTGTATCAACTAGATAACCCTGAAGCTTAATGATGTGTTCCTGACTTAGAGCAGGTTAGCATGAAATTTAATTTGTGGTAATCTGCGTCAGACCAGTGGAGGACAAACTCACCTCTAGCTGGAATTTACCCAGCTTTCAGCACACAATAACTCAAGGGTGGCATGTCTCTAGAATGATGCCTCCCTGGGCAAGGAGGCAGGAAAGGTTATGTCTCCCCATAAGAAATCACTCACCACATCCTCTCAATTCCTTCTTTGTTATAACTCTCCCATTCACAACTGTCCTTTCCCAGTCCCATCACCTACCTATGTCACTTTAATTTGGATGAGGAAATAGAGTGCCTATTGGTTTATCTACCTCACTCCTCAGTTGCACCTAGATTTCTTATTATCACCAAATGAATCTCCCTAAAGCATGTATTTTATCATGCGACATTCTGCTAAAGAACATTCAGAGACATCTTTAACCATGCATTGGAAAACAACTACCTTTCTAGATTTAGCCTCAATGAGTCATGTTTATAACTCTTTTACCCTACCCTAAGTGTTTTACTCATTGTCTATCCAAAAGACAAGGATTTTAACTGCTTTTATGGTCCTTCTCCTGGTCTCACACTTACCTTCAATTTCCTTTTCTTATTACCCATTCTTGGACACAGTTAAAATTATGTCTTAAAGCCTTTCTTATCCCAGCCTTGCCCTAAAGTATATTTGTCCTGACACTTGCCGTGTAAATCCATTTTGTAAGTATTCAGATCATAAAGTGATATTTCTTCTATCAACTTTAGAAAATACAAATATTTTAAGAGATTAGTCTTAATCAGTCTAGCAGAATGTCAGTCATTTTTTATCTGGAGTGAGTAAAATAAGTGATGAACATAAAGGTTGCTGTGTTGAAGCCAGAGATTCAGTTAATGTTATTTAAATAAAATTTGAAACACTCTGGTGGGAAATACCACACTGCCACACTTCGTCTCCAGGACAATTATTTAATTGACCTTCCCATAAGAAAACAACTAAAGATTTCTAATTTGAAGATTCTCCATTAAAGTTGTTGGTTAAGAGAGACCCAAGATGGCAGCATAGGTAAACACCAATACTTGCCACCTCCACATCAAAACTACAACTAAAATACAGAACAACCATCATTCGGAACCACCTGAAATCTGGCTGAGTGGAAGTCCTACAAACAGAGAAGTAAAGAAGAAAGTACATGAAGGCTAGTAGAGGGCGGTGGAGGCACAGAACAGGCTGATTGTTTTTATAATTGGGAGGGGTATTTCCATTGCAGAGGCCTCCCACAAAAGGCAAATGGTCCCAGCCCACACAAGACCCTCAAGACTCTCAGCCCAGGATTCCAGAGCTGGGAAGAGAAGTCCCCATAATTTTGGACCATAAAAAACAGCAGGGATTATGGCTAAGTGACAGGGAGGCTCCTGGAGACCCAGTCGTTTTCTCTTAATGGAGCAGCACATGAAATTACTTGGACTCATTCCCTCTGGGCTCTAGTTCTGGAGCAACAGCATGGCGGGGAGGGAAAAGGAGGGGTTGAGAGACACATGAGGAGAAACTGGATTATCTGGCATCAGAGCAAGAGCTTGGAGGCAACTTTCTCCTGGACAGGGATGCCCATAGAGGGCATTGTTGCTATGCTGAGACCTCCCTTGTTTGGAGCTGATAGACAGCCATATCTGAGTTTTCATCAGTCTGGCTCACACTGTTTGCTCTGTGTTGGTGATTCTTTGAGTCCCTACCCCATCCAATTTGCAGGCTCACCCACCTAGGCTGTGTGCAGGGGCTTTTCCATATAAATTTGCTAAAATCTCTTTTTTTTCTCATTAAACTTTGTTATTTTATTTTTTAATAAATATATTTTTATTGATTTTTATGCAGTATAACTTATATTTAATAGTAGTACATATGTTTTCCTTTTTCCCTCCCATTATCCTCCGCCAGCCTCCCTTACCCCCCAGCACATGTCCCCACATGCCCCCCTCCCCACCCCAGTGTCTTTCATACATTGGTTATGCTCATATGCATGCATACAAGTCCTTCAGTTGATCTCCCCCAGCATCTGCCTCCCATCCACCCAGCCTTCCCCCTGTAGCTTGACAGCCTGTTTAATGCCACCCTGCCTCTATATCACTCACTCTCACTCTCCCCTGTTTCTTTTCTTCAAAAATATCTTGCCTCTGCATGCTAGAAATAAATGTATAAGAACAAAAAATGTTAGAGTCTCAGTTTTAATGTCCAACTGTTTTGAGTCCCAGTTTCAATGTCAAATAGTTCTTTATGTGTATATGTCAGCAATGGTATCCAGATGATGGACACATCGTGGCAATGCAAGATCCATCCTCTCTGGTTTGGTCCTGGGCTGCCTGCAGCTATGCACAGCTGCCGACTGCTGGCATGGCAAGGTGTCGTCAGTGTCCCCCATCTCTGGAGCATCCTCGTGACTGGAACAGATCTGTAAGTTTCTCACTGTCGCAGGAACCCAATGGTCTTGGAGTTGTTCTCTGAAAACACACAAACACATTCTCGACCAAAAGTTAACAGAGGGATCCTCTCTGCAGAATAGACTTGGGATTCTTTTTATTTTTGCCTAAATGATTTTCCTCTGGCTTATTTTGACACCATGTGTGTGTTTTCATGGGTGTCCTGCTATTGGCTGTACAAATGGAAGTTACTTTTCTGGAGTAAGAATTTTCTAGATGTATTTTACTTACAGGATATTTTTCCTTACATGATATTATCCCGTGCCCCCCCCCCTTTTTGATTAATGGGGGCTTTTGGAAATTTTATATTGCAGTTTTGGTAATTTTAAATTTTAATTTTTGCACACAAATATGACTGCTTAAGGTTCTTTGGATGTTAGGCAATTTTACAGTGAGATGAACTACTAATTGATATTTTAGTTAATGTTTTAGGAATAGCTTTTTGTCCAGTACACTTAAATTTTCTTGAGTATTCACTTATTTCACTTGGCCAATTTAAATTAATCTGAAAACTTGATTACTATTTTTCTGTCAACTTTAATACTCAAGCAGAAATTTAGTTTACTCTGTAAATATTAGTGGAAAGGAATATTTGCATTTTTGAGTAGAACCTGAGCATTCCTGGTAATAGACTGAATTTAGATATAGAGCAGATATTGCTGGCCGAGTCTCTGTCTGCCACCTGGGTCCCCGTATGAGTTGCGTGTGGGAGGCAAAGCAGCCGTGGGGGTAGGAGACCTCCCTCAGGAGGGGTGAGAATTCAAACCCCTGCAAGGTTTGTAGATGAGGGTCTGTGCCCCACCTCTGTTGACCTTTTAGTTCTCTCCTGTTGGCCCCTCTGCGACTGTGCCTGTCTTAGGTTGTTCCTTCCCTGAGGAATCTTACCCGTCTCTGGCTAACCAGCCATCCTCCGGGGCCAAACAGGGTGATGTGAGGTTCAGTTCTGTCTCCTTTGTAGTTTATGCCCCCGTGGCCTCCACGTCCAGCACCTGCCTTGGGGTCCCCTTGCCTGCTGGTGGGGTCCCGGTACTGTTCACATAGCTCAAGGGAACCAGGTTTCTTCTCCAGAGAGGCCCCAGCTCACACCATTGGTCGAGAGACAGATCCATGGTGCCAGCTACCCAGAGGCTTCAGCCACAGCTTGAACTGAAAGCTCAGGCAACAGCTGTGTATTTGGATAGTAAGAAGAGGGTCCCTCTTGGCAAAAATGGCAAGAGGGGCCAATATAGAATGCTCAGATGCCTTCCCAGTGCCTTAATTCCTTCTGAAATGGATTAATTCCTTTCTTGTCCTTTTTTAAATTGCTGCCCAATATTCAAAGAATTAGTTTGTAAGTTTATTTGGGATAATTGTATAATATGCTGTTGTCAACTATAAAAAATTATAATGACATTGTAGAATAATATCATGTCAGGGTATTATGGTGTCACGGGAGGTTAAGGAGGGTCTAGTCTAAGGACTGGTGTCCATAGGAGATGACAAGCTCTAGGCCATGTCAATTCAACCTCAAACTAGCTGCCAATTTTTTTATAACTTTATATAAACTTTGTCAGGGATGGAAAAATACAAATTACTTACCTTAGTTCAAGAGTTCAAATATATTGACTTTCCCCCTTACTCCCACCACCTGCCACTTACCCTGAGGCTTGACATTCTGATGGACTTTTCTCAGTCTCTGGATACATTCTTGTTCATCAGTCTATGAAATTCATTATGTTCCTCAAATGAGTAAGATAATGTGATATTTGTCTTTCTCTGCCTGGCTAATTTCACTTAGCATAATGCTCCCAAATCCATCCATGTTGTTACAAATGGTAGGAGCTCCTTCTTTTTTACAGCAGTGTAGTATTCCATTGTGTAAATGTACCATAGTTTTTTTAATCCACTCATCTGCTGATGGGCCCTTAGGCTGTTTCCAAATCTTAGCTATGGTAAATTGTGCTGCTATTAACATAGGGGTACATATATCCTTTCTAATTCATGTTTCTAGTTTCTTGGGGTATATTTCTAGAAGTGGGATTACTGGGTTGAATGGGATCTCCATTTTTAGTTTTTTGAGGAAAATCCATACTGTTCTCCACAGTGGCTGCACTAATCTACAATCCCACCAGCAGTGCACTAGAGTTCCTTTTTCTCTGCATCCTTGCCAGCACTTGTCATTTGTTGATTTGTTGATGTAAGCCATTCTGATAGGTGTGAGATGGTAACGCATAGTCGTTTTGATTTGCATCTCTCGGATAATTAGTGATTTTGAGCAAGTTTTCATATGTCTCTGGGCCTTCCTTTTTGTCTGTGGCCCATTTTTTTATTGGATCATTTGTCCTCCTTTTATTGAGTTGTGTGAGTTGCCTGTAGATGCTTTAGATTAACCCTTTATCAATGATAACATTTGCAAATATGTTCTCCCATACAGTGGGTTTTCTTGTTGTTTTGTTGATGGTTTCTTTAGCTGTGCAAAAGCTTTTTATTTTGATGTAGTCCCATTTGTTTATTTTGTCTTTAGCTTCTATTGCCCTAGGAGCAGTATCATCGAAGAAGTTCTTTCGGCATATGTCTGAGATTTTTCTTCCTGTGGATTCCTCTAATATTTTTATGGTTTCCTGTCTTATGTTTAAGTTAAACTTTGTTATTTTAATGGGTCTCAAAATTCTGTGACAGATTTTTGGTCATGTTGTTTCCATTTAAAAAGTACTGATTTTAAAAACTAATAACTTAAAAACTGCCACTCACACAAAAGAACCAAATGGTGCACAAAACATCCTCCAGCTAAAATCTCTTAAATAAGCAGTAGCTGGTACCAGCATGCTCCAATCCTATCAATAAAAGGCCCAAAACCCAGCATTAGCACCAGCATTCCTTGCTTCACAGCTGAGCCTTGTCTGGGAACATCACAAGCCCAATAAAAGTAGCAGCCATCTGGATCCCTCTATAGCTCTTGCCAGGTGGACCCAGGCAGTGACTGATTTTGCACCTCCCAAAAGGCCCCAGAGCCAGTGTATCTGATGGACAGCTTCAGGCCATACCATATTACAACTTTACACATCTACAAGCTACACACTCAAGGAGCAGGCTTAATGAGCACCAAAGCCCCAACGAAGCAAGTTATGCTCCATAGGGTTGTCTCCTGTACAGTAGCTCTTCCACTGTAGTCACAGCTTGTCTTCACAGCCAGTTGGCCTGGAGGTCATTTCCTTCCAGAGACACCAACAACAATTAAGGCTCAACTACAACAAGACTTTGCACACAGCCCACATACGCTGGAGCACCCAGCACAGGTAACTGAGGATGCTGAACTATAGGGCCCTACAGTCACCTACTTCACAAGGCCACTCTACCATAGCAGCTCTACCCAATACATAGAAGCAAACACATAAAGCAGCCAAAATGTGAAGACAAAGAACCATGTCAAAAATGAAAGAAAAGTTGAAATCTCCATGTAAAGAACTAAATAAAATGAAAATAAGCAAACTACTAGATAGAGTTCAAAGAATAAGGTTATTCAAGGATCTTAATGAGAACTTCAAGGGACTTAGTGAAACTTTCAAGAACCTTAGTGAGAACATCAAAGACATGAAAAATGACCTGTCAGAAATTAAGAATATCCTAACTGAAATAAAATATAATTTACATGGATTCAACAGTAAGCTATAAGATTCCAAGAATCAAATCAATGATTTGGAATATGAGGAAGCAAAAACAAAACAAACAAACAAACAAACAAAAAAACACCCAATCAGAAAAGCAAAAAGAAAAATGAATCCAAAAATATGAAAATAGTTTAAGGACCTTCTGGGACAACTACAAGCATACCAACATTTGCATTATGGGGGTGTCAGAATGAAAAGTGAGACAGAAATATATTGAAAACCTATTTGAAGAATATGACAGAAAACTATAACAAAAAACTTCCCCTACTTGGTGAAAGAAATAGACTTACAAGTCCAGGAAGTACAGAGAGTCCCAAACAAGAGAAACCCAAAGAGGCTGATACTAAGACACTTCGTAATTAAAATGCTATGGGTTAAAGACAGAGAGAATATTAAAAGCAGCAAGAGAAAAGCAGTTGGTTACCTACAAGGGAGCTCCCATACAAATGTCAGCTGATTTCTCAACAGAAGCTATGCAGGCCAGAAGAGAGTGGCAAGAAATATTCTATGTAGCAAGGATCTACAACCAAGATTACTCTACTCAAAAAAAGCTACCATTAGAATATTCAGTGGGATATTTGTTTGATTCTTGATATTTTACTACCAAACTAGTAAAAATTAAAAATATACATATTAAAAATTAAAGTGAGTTATGAAGGTTATATTTCTATATTTTATAGTTCAGAATATATCAACAATACAGCAATGTAACTATGATATAAAGACTATATTGTATAAAGAAGATATGGTACATATTATTCAGCCATAAGAAAGGATGAAATACTGGCATTTGTAACAATGTGGATGGTCTTCAGGCAAAGGATATTATTATGAGCCAAGGAAGACTTCTCAAAAATAGAACCTAGACTGTAGAAGAAAGTCAAATGGGTGAAGGATATTATAAGTAATAAAAAAAATGCCATTTGCCACAACTTGAATGGATCTATTCTAAGCCAAATGTCAGGCAGAAAAAGCTAAGAACCATATGATTTCATTCACATGTGGGATATCAAACTGAAACTCACAGACACAGACAACAGTATAGTAGCTACCAGAGAGAAGGGGTAGGGAACAGTAAAGGGTAAAGGGGACCAACTATATGGTGTCAGAAGGTTATTTAAATTTGGGTGGTGGACACACAATGTAATATGCAGATTATGCATCATAGAAATGATGCATACTTGAAACCTATATGACCCTACTAACCAATGTCACCCCAATAAATATACTTTTTTAAAAATTATATGCCAATATTCTTGTCATAATAACTTCCATTTTGGGAAATCTATCCTTAGCTAGTTACTAGACACTTACAGAGAACAAAACTAAAAGAAAAGTATATTATTGCATAATTAATTATACTGGCTATATCTTGGAATAACTTAAGTGTTCTACAATAGAAATATAGATGATAACCTTGGTACACAAACCTAATGAATATTATGTAGTGATATAAGGTATATTTATAAATAATTTTTAATATGGAAATATTTTTGCTTCAATGACAAATGAAAAAAAAAGATACAAATCATATAGAGAAATCACAATTACAATTATGTGATACAAATGAAAATCTATGTCAGGGAAACTAAGACTAGAAAGAAAACCACCAAAATATCAACAAAATTTAGATAGCTAAATGATTGAACTATTAGCAAATAAGTTTCTTTTTCTGACTTTTCTTTATTTCCAAATTTATATGATAATTGTCATTTCTGTTCATTAAAGAATGAGTACAGCCTTTCTCACCTTACCTTGATTATCAGATAATCAAGCATCCTCCAAGAAGACATCACCTTGGCAAATGAAAAGAGATCATTTTATCTAATCACTTCACTGGGGGGAAGAGGAAAGAGAATCCAAATAAAGCTGTTTGGACACTTAACCCAATAGGAAGTAGAGTGTCTGTCTCTAAATTGGGCCTAAACTAAAAAGTGGCCTTTTAATGTTGAACTATGAAGTCAT
Organism: Antrozous pallidus; assembly: GCA_027563665.1. Classification (NCBI taxonomy): domain Eukaryota; kingdom Metazoa; phylum Chordata; class Mammalia; order Chiroptera; family Vespertilionidae; genus Antrozous; species Antrozous pallidus. The sequence goes on from CM050508.1 coordinate 78,506,938, forward strand.
TGAATGAAAACTCCAGGCATTTGTTAAAAGTTCAGGGACTCTGAGGAATAGGAGACAGATGGACTCTAAATCATCACAAAACTATTTCATAGGTTGAGAGCAAGTCATAAGTAATTCTGAAGTGTGAACATTTTGATGCTTTATAGACCTTAGCTGTAATTTCAGTAGAACTTAGATATGTTTCTTCTGAAAGTTCAGACTCTAAAATGTTTATGAATATCTTCCAATTCAAGAAGCACTTATTAGATAGCATTAAGACTTTTTGTAAACTTGATGTGCTAGACATAAATGAGAAATATATTATAATCTCTGCACTGTGGGCATAGCTGTGCCCAAGCAACCAAGGCAGGCAAGAGAGATATTAGTATCCCTAGTAGCACTGTTTCTCCGTAACTCAGTACAGCCAAAAGATGACAATGGGGTGTTTTCACCCCTCTGAGGAAAGGGAGAAGACATAGTGTAAGGTTAATGTGTTGTACTTTTAGTTGTGAAAACCAATGTAGTTGGCCATATCCCAAAAGAAAGTGGTATTTCCTTCTTAAAGAAGAAAGGCAGAACCGAGACCGGTTTGGCTCAGTGGATAGAGCGTCGGACTGGGGACTGAAGGGTCCCGGGTTCAGTTCTGGTCAAGGGCATGTACCTTGGCTGCGGGCACATCCCCAGTAGGGGGCGTGCAAGAGGCAGCTGATCGATGTCTCTCTCTCATTGATGTTTCTGACTTTCTATCCCTCTCCCTTCCGCTCTGTAAAAAATCAATAAAAATATATTTTAAAAAGAAGAAGAAGAAGAAGAAAGGCAGGGATGTAGTCCCATGTTCAGATAACAAGGATTAAAACTTTACTTGTTTGCTTTGGCACCTTAAAATGAAGTAAAGCTAGGCATTCTGCAGTTTCCCATCTCATTTTTCAAAATGTTTTTATTTATTTCAGAAAGGAAGGGAGAGAGAGAGAGAGCGAGCGAGAGAGAGAGAGAGACATCAATGATGAGAGAGAACCATTGATCAACTGCCTCCAGCATGACGGAAACCAGGGATCAAGTCCACAACCCAGGCATGTGCCCTGATGGGGAATCGAGCAGGTGACCTTCTGGTTCATAGGTTGACACTCAATGTTAGGGCCCCATCTCATTTTTGTGATGAAAAATTATTAGTTAAATAATCACACATGGCTTCTTGGTAGGAAATGTTCCAGATCTTGGAGTTGGCATTTAATTGCTGTACTTGTCAATGTTGGAGTGTGTGTTAGGGGTTATTTATGCCCATTGTCCAAAGGTACAGAGTCTCATTCATTCCCACAGAGCAGAGTTGATGCTATACATATTGCACCCAAGACTATATAATTTGTGAGCGGCAGTAGACAATGAAAATGTGGGGTCGTTTCCTGGTTCAAAAAAAATTAGTAATTTCAAAATGATTAGAAGAGCATTAATCCAAGCAAGGGGCCTTTCTGAGTCAAGGTTCTATGCAGACTTCCTAAGAAGTTGGCCCTGACATACTTACCCTTCCAGGCTTGCATCCCATATTCCTTCTTGGTTGAATCCTCCAGTGAGACTTTCAGTCTATACCAACACCTTAGGCAGGTCCTCAGCACATTTATAACTAGTGTCTTCTGAGTCCAGCTCTCTTCTCTCCCTTGAACTCCTTCCCACAACTCCCAGAAGCTGATTATTCTCTGCTATTACCTGATTGTTTGGAATCTTCCTTCCTTTGGGATATCCCTCACAGGCCAGACTCTCCAGAGAAGATCCTTACTTAATATAAGATTTTCTTTAAAACTTGGCCAGATTGTACTCCATTTGTTCACATAGGGGAGGAAAAAGTTGATAATGCCAATGAGGACGTCTCCCAGAATAACTGAATTTACCCATGACCATAGAATATAAGATGGCAAAATTGTCATTTCTCCCAAAGTTCACCTGGGAGGATTCTCGGAAACAAATGGTTTGATTATACCTGCCTGCCTCCCTGATTGCCCCTAACCGCTTCTGCCTGCCAGCATGATCATCCACTAACCATGACCCTGCCAGCCTGATTGATGTCTAGCTGCTCCCCTGCCAGCCTGTTTGACCCCAACTTCCCTCCTCTGCCAGCCTGGTCACCCCTAATTGCCCTCCCCTGCAGGCTTGATCACCCACAACTGCCCTCCCTTGCAGGCCTGGAACCACCCAATGACCCTCCCCTGCTGGCCATCTTGTGGTGGTCATCTTGTGTCCACATGGGGGCAGGATCTTTAACCATATGGGAGCAGCCCTCTTGTGTGTTGGAGTGATGGTCAATCTGCAAATTACTCTTTTATTAGATAGGATAGAGGCCTGGTGCATGGGTGAGGGCAAGCTGGTTTGCCCTGAAGAGTGTCCCAGATCAGGGTGGGAATTCTCTTGGGGTGAGGGGAGGCCTGGGCGAGGGGCCTGTGGAGGTTTGTAGGCTGGCCATGCCCCGCAACTACCCAAGCGGAGGCCCTGGGATCTGGGATTAATTTATGTCTACAATTGAAACTTTGTATTCTGGAGCAGATCCAAGCCTTCTACTCACTCTGTGGCAGCATCCATTTGTGTTTGAAACTTTGTAGACTAGAATGGAGGCCTAGGCCAGCAATAGCAGGCTGAAAGCTTGGCTTCCTCCACTGCCAAGGAAACCCAAGCCTCTGTTCTCTCCAGCTCAGTGGCTACTGCCATTTCTGTATCTTTTATAATTGAAACTTTGTAACATTGAGTGGAGGCTTAGGCAGGCAATGGCAGGTGGAAAGCTTGGCTTCTTCTGTTGCTGGGGAAACCCAAGCCTTCCTCCTGCTCTCAGTGGTGGCAGCCATCTTGGTTGGGGTTTATTTGCATAATCTGCTCCAGATTGGCTGGTGGGCATGGATTTGGGTATGGCTTGAGGGTGTGGTGAAGGTACGGTCAAATTTGTTTATTACTCTTTTTTTTAAATCTTTATTGTTCAGTCTATTAATTACATTGTTTCCCCTTTTATCCCCCTATAGCTGCTCCCATCCACCCTGTACCTATCCCACCCTCCACCCTCCCCTCTCCCTCCCCACTGTCCTCTCCCATTGTTGCAAGATTTTTGTCCAGTCTCTTGCTGCACTTCCCACAACCCTTTTCTCCCCAAGAATTGTCAGTCCATTCCCTCTCTATGTCCATGTCTCTGTTATATTCACCAGTCTATCCTGTTCAACAGCCTATCAATTCACTTGATTTTTATGTTCATTTGTTGATAGATGTGTATTTGTTGTTCATAATTTATACTTTTACCTTTTTCTTCTTCCTCTTCTTAAAGAATATCTTTCAGCATTTCATATAATGTTGGTTTGGTGGTGATGAACTCTTTTAGCTTTTTCTTATCTGCGAAGCACTTCATCTGACCCTCAATTCTGAATGATAGCTTTGCTGGATAGAGTAATCTTGGTTGTAGATTCTTGCTGTTCATCACTTTGAATATTTCTTGCCACTCCCGTCTGGCCTGCATCGTTTCTGTTGATAAATCCACTGACAATCGTATGGGTGCTCCCTTATAGGTAACCAACTGTTTCTCTCTTGCTGCTTTTAATATTCTCTCTTTGTCTTTTGCTCTTGGCATTTTAATTATGATGTGCCTTGGTGTGGTCCTCTTAGGGTTCCTATATATTGGGTTTCGGTGCACTTCTTGGACTCCTAAGTCAATTTCTTTCACCAGGTGTGGGAAGTTTTCAGTCACTATTTCTTCAAATAGGTTTTCATTGTCTTGGCCTCTCGCTTTTTCTGGCACCCCTATAATTTGGATGTTGGTATGCTTGAGGTTGTCCCAGAGGCCCCTTACACTATCTTCAATTTTTTGGATTCTTTTGGTTTCTTGCTTTTTCAGCTGAGTGGATTTTACCTCTTTGTATTTCAAATCTTTACCTTGGTTCTTGGGGTGCTCCAGAGCACTTTTAGGTCTTTGTATAATATTTTTTGTTTCAGTCAGTGTATGCTTAATTTCTGGTTGGTCCTTTTTCATATCCTTGAGAGTCTCCTTTATATCTTTGAGGGTCTCTTTCATTTCCTTGTAGGACTCATTCATTTCCACGTTGGTCTTGATCATTTCTTTGCAGCTCTCGTTTATATCCTTGAGGGTCTTGTTCATTTTCTTGTAGGACTCATTCATTTCCTTTGTGGTCTTGCTTATTTCCTTATAGGCCTCGATCTTTTGTTGGTGCCTCTTGAAAAACCCTATAACCGTGGTTCTGAATTCCATGTCCAGCCGTTTTTTTTTCCTCCATTTCTTTCACATCTGATTTCTTTCCATGTTGCTGCATGGTGGCTGCTTCCCTGAGTTGGTCAATTAGCTTTGTGTGGTAGACTTCCTACTAGGGATAGTGGTTCAGCCTCCCCGGTTACCTGAGGTGGATATGGGCTGCACAGTCTCGCTGAAGCTCAGTTAATCGTTGTTAGCACTTGGAGGGTTGACCTCCAGGCCAATTGTCTGTGAAGCTCAGCTGTGCTCAGGTTGGATGGGCAGAGTCTCCGGGCCAAGCAGACAGTGTTAGCTCTGCCCTATGCTGCCCCAGGGACTCTGTGCTGGGGGCAATGGCTGCCAGCACCTCTGAGAGAGAGCTGCTGCCGAGCTCTACCGGCTGCCAGGGAATTCAGACTTTCCCAAAATGAGTGTGCATGCGCAATGTCTCACCCAGGGTCATAAAACAAAGCAGACTGATGGTTTTCTGAATGAGAGACAAGTCGCGGTGCGCTCTCTGCGCCGTCATGCAGCTGAGCTGTTCGCACGCAGGCTGCCCTCTCCACAAGCCGGGAGACCCGGCAGCACCCGGGCTTCGGCGTGCCCTCCCACTGTCCAGTTTTCATCCCGTATGATAGTGGGTTCTCTGGACTTCGCCCAGAGCTGGAGAATCAGTCCAGTGGGACGCCTTTGTCTCCCTGTTCGAGAAAACTGGCCGGTTTTCAGCCGCCCGCCCTCTCCGCGGCTCCCACTCCAAACCTCTCTCCGTGTGAGTCTTTCAATGCTGTTCGCCACTGCTCCTCCGAGTCACAGTGTCTTATCTTCACTTTTATTTGTGGAATTTTCACTCGGCCAGCTTTCTGGTGATTCTGGAAGGTGTTTGTTCTTTCGTTAAGTTGTAGTATTAAAATTGCTGATTATGACGGCAAGATAGGTGCTTTACCTTTGCCGCCATCTTAGTTCTTCTCTCTCTTACTGCCCTTTTACTCTTTTATTAGATAGGATGATGTGCCAGAAGCACAAATAGAGATTACTCTTTTATTAGATAGGATGATCTGCCAGAAGCACAAATAGAGATTAGCAAAGAGAATATTTGAGTGTCATCCAGCAACAAAATAATGGGCCTTTTTGTTGTAAAGTGCATTTATACCAAGAGAACTGAATAGTCAACACATATTCATTACATATCTATTTTTCACCCTAAAATATGCACAGGATTATATTCAGCCCAAATATTATATAGACATGGATGGCCATGCTAGTTGTCTCAGGTCAGGTTCCTTGAGAAAGTAGACTGATAGTTTGAATTAAACAGGCAGGTTACACACTAGGAAGGCCATTGAGATCAAGCTTAAGGAATAAAGAGGAAGGAAGCAGGACTGAGCAGAGGGAGTAACAAAGGGAGGTGTAATCCAGACCAAATGATAATGTTATCTAATCCCATTGGATCACTGGAACTAGGATGACCATCCACCATGATCCTAATAGGAGTGAAAAGGCCAGACATTTTTTAAATATATATTTTGATTGATTTTAGAAAGGAAGGGAGATGGAAAAATAGAAACATCCATGATGAGAGAGAATCATGGATCAGCTGTCCTCTGCAGGCCCCCACTGGGGATTGAGCCCGCTACCCAGGCATGTGCCCTGCCTGGGAATTGAACAGTGTGACCTTCTGGTTCATAGTTCAATAGGTCTCAAGGCCCATGCTCACCCATTAAGCCATGCTGGCCAGGTAAAAGGCCAGACATTTAAACATCATCATTCATCAGTCATTGAGAACAGAGAATCCCAGAAAGGCTTGGTTCTTTTCAACTGAGACTAGCTCTGAAGAGGCTAACAGAGCATCTACCACACCAGTTGTTCAAATATAGAAATGTTCTTATTTTATCTCATATAGCTAGGCACTGCCCTGCTGCCTGTATCTCCCCAGCATTTGGGACCTCCAAAAATTATCTAATCTTATAACAAGGTTGTGGTTGATCAATGCCCATGCTATACCAATTGTTAAATACTTTTAATATCACTCTAAGAATATCAGTCAAGATAGAAAGGTAGGGCCATGTTAAGAGAAGCTAAGATTCACATTTAGAGTCAAATGACAAATCTTAAGAGCTTCAATTTGGTCTGATTGTTTATAAGGAGTTGAAAGGAATCCTATGAAAGAATGTACTAACTAAAGGTAAGGTTTATTATAAATTGGTATTCTAGAAAAATTAGAGAAGAGAATATGAGGGACAAATTAGAAATATAAAATAAGGAAGGAGACGAGTAGACCTGGAAATAAAGAAGGTCTGACTCCAAATACATTAAATTCAAATTATGGGGATCCAAGTTCAGCAGTTCAATTTAAAACGATGAGCTTTAAGCTTAATTGTCCCCTTTTCCATCCCAATTCATTGATTTCCTGAAGTGTGCTTTATTTATTTCTGTCTTAATTAGAAAGGACACTTAATTTAATTTGTGCCTGCTGACCAAAAGATTTCTGCTGGGTGTTTAAACTCACAATGCACAGTGACAACCAGGTTAGGGGATATTCTCTAGAGCTTTACAGAATGACTTCATTAAAGAGCATTCAAAACATTTCATTAAGCAAGAATTTCTGAATCACAACTAATTTTAAAATTTACATATTTTAGAAGACATAAGTTCAAGTATACATTTCATAATTAACTCTAGAGCTGAAGTTAGAAACCAAATATTACTATGGGGTTGCTATAATCCCATGAAAGAACAGTTAGGAAGAAGAGCAGGCTTGAGACAACCTCAGACAAAAAGCTGTAAACACGTTACTGTTTCATTGACTGATCCCATCACCTCCAACTTTGTTCATTCTCATGTTCAACACAGGGCCCCTCCTTAATAATGAAGAAATATGGAGCCTGGTGCTTGACTGAACTCTAGGAATTATGGGAGATGCTGAGGGTAGTTACAGGGGATCAACCTGTGAGAAATGGGGAGGGCTCCAGGCCCCTCCTTCAAGGAGGACTTTACTTCAAGTAGATCTTTATTTATTTTTGTACAGAGTCCTTTTATAAATTATTTACATAAAATTAAATTAAATAATCCCATGATTTAAAAAAAAGTTTGCAGACTATGGTAGCTCAAATCATAACTGTTATTTTAAGATCTAAATGTAGGTAAGACCTAATTACAGGTAAGACCTAAATATAGATAAGTTGGAATAATTGAGAAATCATAAATTAATAATTTATAATAATTTAGACTTAAGTCTTTCATGAGCACATTGACCTTTTCACAGACTCAATAGTGTCTGTCTCTTGAAACTTGGAAAATTGCTCTTGAACCTGGAAATTCTCTCTAAATACCTATGACTAGCACTGATTATTCTAGCAGCCTAGGAATATTATTTATTGTTTATTTATAATAAACAATACCATGTGTTGGGGACAAATAGGTAAGCTGGGGGGAAATAGGTAAGCAAGAAAAAGAACTTAGTTGTCAAGAGCAGGTTTAAGATCGTGAACCAATTTCAAGATAACTTTGCCTATAATTGGATATTCATAAGTGATTCTGATTAAATCAAGTAAAAGGAGCCCTTATTTATTAGTAAGCATATTTAGTTGGCTTATATAAAATTATACAATATGTCAATATGCTTAATACAGGATTTTTTAATTACTGAAAGAAACTTTATTTCAATTAGGTCTGAATTAATTATGCCTAAGTATGGGCTAAAGTAGATAATAGAAAAATATAGCTAGCTAACTATAATATAATCATATAGACAGAATCAGAACTGCCTGATATTAGTAACCATAAAAAGAAGTCTGAAACTGAGGGATAGGAAAAAAAATGATCATAATCCTGTTTATTTTATTTGGAAAATATATGTTGACTATGAAACAGAATAATATTAAATCTAACAGCAAAGTTGAGCTTCATGGACCTAAAATTTCAAACTGAGAATTGAGGTGCTTACCTTTCCTTCAAAGTACTTTTCTTTAACATTGAGTTAAGAAGGCGTTATTGGCAAAAACATTTTACATAAGAATAAAAAAGGTAAAATTTATTCTCATAGAATTATTTTAATTCCTTACCACCAAAAATCATTCTATTCCAACCTAATCAGATCAGGACTTCAGTTCTCAAAATCAGCTTGCAGGATAAACAACCTACAGAGAAATATGCCACCACAGGGATGAGAAGATACAGGCAGCAAAATGCAGGATGTGGGAAATGCTTGTTGAACCTGGATTTTTCTGAAAATAATCTGCAGGGAAAAATAAAGAGGAAGAGGACTGTTTAGATTAAAAGGGATTTAAGAAACGCAGTTATGAATTACAATGTGTATTTCTTATATTAAACCTTGCTTGAAAAATCTGTACAAAATTTAGACTCTGGAGAAATATAAATTCAGATTGGGTAAAGAGCCTTAAATTTTAGAAATATATACTAAACTATTAATGAACAATGATACGAGTTTATAAATTTGCTTCAAAATTATCTTGGGGAAAAATGTGTATTGCTGCTGAAATAAGAAATAAGAAGGCCATCGGTCATGAATTAACAACAATAGTTGATACTGATGGATGGGCACATGGGTTTTATGTTACCTCTTTTGTGTTTATTTGAATTTTTTCATAGGATCTTAAAAAGTTAAGCCTGTGTGGTTCAGTGGTAGAGTGTCGACCTATGAACCAGGAGGTCATAGCTTGATTCCCAATCCAGGCACATTCCTGATTGCAGGCTCCATCCCTAGTGTGGGGCCTGCAAGGCCAATCAATGATTTTCTCCCATCACTGATGTTTCCATCTCTCTCTCCCCTTCCTTTCCTCTCTCTGAAACCAACAAAAGGATATATTTTTAAAAGTTAAAAATAAGATAACTAGGAAGAACCAAGATGGCAGCATAGGTAAAACACCTATCTTGCTGCCATACACAGCAATTTTAAAACTACAACTTAACGAAAGAACAAACACCATCCAGAATCACCCGAAAGCTGGCTGAGTGAAAATTGCACAAATTAAAGTGAAGATAAGACACTGTGACTCAAAGGAGCGGCGGCGGACAGCATTGAAGATATGCACGGAGAGAGGTGTGGAGCATGCACCAGCCCATAGGGCGGGCGGCTGAAAAACCAGCCAGTTTTCTTGAACAGGGGAGACAAAGACGTCCCACTGAACTGATTCTCCAGCTCTGGGTGAAGTCCAGGGAATCCACAATCATACGGGGTGAAAACTGGACAGTGGTGGGGGCACGGCGTGGGTGCTGCAGGGGTCTGCCGGGTTGTGGAGAAGGCGAGCTTGTGCGGAGTACGCGTGAGCTTGGCAACAGCGCAGCTGCCTGACTGCGCAGAGAGCACTCGTGACTTGCTCTTTCATTCGGGAAACCATCAGACTGCATTGTTTTGAGACCCTGGGTGAGACATTAGGTGTGAAGACTCATTTGGGGAGAGTCTGAATTCTCTGGCAGCCAGTGGAGATCAGCAGCGGCTCTCTCTCAGAGGTGCTGGCTGCCATTGCCCCCAGGACAGAGTCCCTGGGGCCGCATAGGGTGGAGCTGATGCTGTCTGCTTGGCCCAGAGACTCCGCCCATCCAACCTGAGCACAGCTGAACATCAAAGACAATTGGCCTGGAGGTCAACCCCTCCAAGTGCTAACAACGATTAACCTGAGCTTAACTTCAACAAGACTGTGAAACCCATATCTACCTCAGGTAACTGGGGAGACTGACCCACTGTCCCTTGTAGGAAGTCTACCACACAAAGCTAATTGAACAACTCAGGGAAGCAGCCACCATGCAGATACATGGAAAGAAATCAGATGTGAAAGAAATGGAGGGAAAAAAATTGACTGGACATGGAATTCAAAACCACGGTTATAGGGTTTTTCAAGAGGCTCCTAGAAAAGGTCAAGACCTATAAGGAAATAAGCAAGACCTGCAAGGAAATGAACAAGACCCTCAAGGATATGAACAAGACCTGCAAAGAAATGAACAAGACCAATGTGGAAATGAATGAGTCCTACAAGGAAATGAACAAGACCTACAAGGATATGAAAAAGGATCAACCAGAAATTAAGCATATACTGACTGAAATAAAAACTATCCTACAAAGACCTAAAAGTACTCTGGAGCACCCCAAGAACCAAGTTAAAGATTTGAAATACAAAGAGGTAAAATCCACTCAGCTGAAAAAGCAAGAAACCAAAAGAATCCAAAAAATTGAAGATAGTGTAAGGGGCCCCTGGGACAACCTCAAGCATACCAACATCCGAATTATGGGGGTGCCAGAAAAAGAGAGAAAGCAAGACAATGAAAACCTATTTGAAGAAATAGTGACCGAAAACTTCCCACACTTGGTGAAAGAAATTGATTTAGGAGTCCAAGAAATGCACCAAACCCCAATATATAGGAATCCTAAGAGAACCACACAAAGGCACATCATAATTAAAATGCCAAGAGCAAAAGACAAAGAGAGAATATTAAAAGCAGCAAGAGAAAAACAGTTAGTTACCTATAAGGGAGCACCCATACGATTGTCAGCGGGTTTCTCAACAGAAATGATGCAGGCCAGATGGGAGTGGCAAGAAATATTCAAAGTGATGAATAGCGAGAATCTACAACCAAGATTACTCTATCCAGCAAAGCTATCATTCAGAATTGAAGGTCAGATAAAGTGCTTCGCAGATAAGAAAAAGCTAAAGGAGTTCATCACCACCAAATCAATATTATATGAAATGCTGAAAGATATTCTTTAAGAAGAGGAAGAAGAAAAAGATAAAAGTGTAAATTATAAACAGCAAATACACATCTGTCAACAAATGAATCTAAAAATCAAGTCAATTAATAAGCTGATGGACAGGATAAACTGGTGAATGTAACAGAATCACATACATAGAGAGGGAATGGACTGACAATTCTTGGGGAGAAAAGGGGTGTGGGAAGTGCAGCAAGAGACTGGACAAAAATAATGCAACTATGGGAGAGGACAGTTGGGGGGGGTGATAGGGGAGGGTTGGGTGGGTACCAGGTGGAGGGGAGCTATAGGGGAAAAAAGGGAACAATGTAGTTAATAAACTGAACAATAAAGATTAAAAAAATAATAAGATAACTAGCCAACTATTATTTACCTATGTAAATATAAAGTTATTGAAATTTGTATGTAGTAGAAAAGAATTTATCTGTCTTATAAGCAGCAGAACCAAGTTTACTTACCTTGATTTCCACTGTTCAGCTGTCCATCAGCTTCAAATCCTATGACTTGTTTTACTAAAGCTGACAAGTGAGTTGGAATGGATTTCCCATCAATGAAGTAAGTAATTGAAGCCATGTTACAGAGAGACACAATGTTTCCTGAGAGTTCTCTGAATTAGCCTGTCCAAGGGCCCCACTGCTTATACTGGAATTCCCAAATAATTTCATGATTTCTTTCACTATTTTTCTTGTCTCAGCTCTGTTACCCCTCATCCTATCCCTAATTATGCAACTTTCCTGTGGACAAGTTAGCCCAACATTAAATTAGTGGTTGGGAAGATAAGCCCAAATCACATCATCAAAATACCATTAAAAAAGGCAATATCAGGTATGAGGGGGGGGGGGGGGGAAATGCCTCCTCAACATCCATTTCCCTTTCTTCTTTCCAAGCACAACTTCTATATGCTTAATTTAAAATCCTCAATTTTCCAGACTCTCTCGTTCCTCATGGTTGTCCATATAACATAGTCCTGGCCAATGAAATGTAAATGAAAGATTTTGAAAAAGGATACCAGCAGTACTTTTTCAAAGAACCAACTTATTTTGGTCTTTCCTTTCACCTTTTCCTATATGGTCTGCTGCATGACACCTAGTGCTGTAACTACTATGTTGCAACCATGGGGACAAAAACCACAAGCTACAAATGACAGAGCAGGAAAAGAAAAAGAGCCTCATTCTTTAAATAGCTGACAATTTGTGAACTCCTATACCCCAGTCCTATCACGTGAAAAAAATGTGTTCCTATTTTAATAAGCTACTGTGACGAGATTTTTGCTGTATAGAGCTAAAAGCAATCCTTGATATATCAGTCTATTTAATGACCAAAATAAGAAAAAAATGTGACCCTTATTATTAAACTAGTGTCTGGTGCATGAAATTCGTGCAGGGGCGGGGGGTTGTCTCTCAGCCCGGCCTGCATCCTCTCCAATCTGAGATCCCTGTGGGATTGGGCCTAAATTAGCAGTAGGACAACCACCTTGAAATTCAGGACTGCTGGCTCCTAACTGCTCACCTGCCTGACTGCTTGATTACCCCTAACCACTCTGCCAGCCTGCTTGGCCCCACCTGCCCCCCACCACCAGCCTGATCACCCTCAACTGCCCTCTCCTCCTGGCCTGATCACCCCCAATAGCCTTTCCCTCCTGACCTGAACACCCCTAACCACCTCTGCCTTGATCCCGCCACCATGGCTTTGTCCAGAAGGACTTCTGGAAGGTCTCATGGTCTAATTAGCATATTACCTTTGTATCAATATAGATAGGATATAATATACTGCCATAACTATAACATATGTACCAATATTACTCTATGAAAATACATACTTCATGAGGTAGGAAGGCATCTAATACATTACATTGTATATGTTGTAAGTAGTAGGAAATACCGTATTCATAGCAATAATACATATCCTGTGACCTCCCTTCCTGATCTGGGAATGGTTTCCCCATTCTTTAAATGTTTCCTGACCCCTAATGTATTCTTTTTTGTCATTCAGTCTAATTTTATTTACTGTTTATTGCACATGATTTGCGGTCTTTAATTTCTAACCACCAAGGATTCAAAGGACTATTTTTCCATGAAGTTTAACATTAACATCAGTGAATTCATGTATTCATGTGTTTTTATTGTAAATATTTGAATTATTCACATTGTCATAGATCTTGAAATCATAAGCATGGACCATGCACAGGCTGGCAGCAAGCCAGGAAGCTACTTTGAAAGCAAACAGATACTCTGCGTAAGGAGAAAAGTCATTGCACAACATTTAATGTCCAACCTGAATGTTACATATATTGACTTCTTAATTCCTATAGCATCGGGAACTCAACTACTTGGTTGGTGACTGGGTTGACCTGGTTTCAGGAGGATTACTCCCGAAATAATTGAGAAAAGGGGGACTCAATCTTTTCTTAGTTGCTTGCTCCTCCTCAGCACCTTCATCTTTCTTCTCATCTTCAGCTTCTTGGGAATCTTCTCCTTCACCTTCACCTCCTTTTTCTTCCTCCTTTGCATCCTCAAATTCTTCCTTGGCACTTTCTTCCTCTTCCTCTCCTTCCTCTTTGTCAGCCACTTCCTCTCCTTCTCCTCCTCTTCAGTTTCTCCTTCAAAGGGAGGTTCATCCTTAGCTTCCTTAGCTTTTGCAGTCTCCATGGTCTCCTCCAACTTGATCTGCTCCTCCTGGATGTGGCTGGTGTATTAAGAAGGGAAGGAGCCAGAGGACATCAGGTAGAAGTTGGTCTGTAAACCACCATAGGTAGATCGACCAAAGACCTGGGAACTGTGGGAGAGGCCGCCGGCTCTGTTTCCCACACTGGTGAAACTGAGCGGGGTCTCCTCACCTTCCAAGAGTTTCCTGTAAACTACAATGTCAATGTCGAAAGCCACAATGAAGAGGTTCTGGTATTCTTATAAATATCATGCCATTTCACTCTTTGTAGTTCTCAACTCATTTTCTGATTTGTTTATTGTGTCCTGCATAGTACTAACACCTGAGTTCTGCTTATCCTCCAGTTCTCCCAGCTGCTTTCCCAAAACTTAGTTCATGCCCTAGCTTGCTTCCATCTCCAGGGTCTTGGCCTTGAGCAGGCAGCGGCTTTCAGACACCTCCTCCTTGGCTGCATGCACTCCGTAGATGTTCTTGACAGTGCTCTCAGTCAGCATGGTGAACCAGCTCTTGTACCATTCTTCGGTATTCTGCATGTTCTTGACAGCCAGCTTCTCGTACTGGGCTCAGATGTCCTTGAGCCAGCAGAGAGGTCAGACTTGGAGAACATGTCCATCTCCATGGAGATCTGAGTGTACCGGATTTGCACCTGCAGCTCAGCCATCTCCTCTTCATGCATCCTCTTCAGAAAGGTGATTAAATTACATCAGGTGTTGATGCACTTTTCAAGCTCAGCGCCAGTGAGAGCGACCTCATTTGCCCCTATGTGTGCCTCCATCAGCCAGCCCTCTGCCTCATCATGGTTCAGCAGCTCTTCCTGGTAGCATGCCTGCAGGTTGCATGCAGTCCCTTCCAAGCCCTGGTGCCTGCTAACTGCCCACTGCCCTCTCCTCCCCAGGGACTGGGCTCAGTGGGTGGGGGCACAGGCATTCCATTTTCATTAAAATGTTTAACCCTGGCCTGCTCTACCAGTGTGCACAGGCAGCCCAGGGGCATACAGTGATCCCAGAGACCCTGGCCACCCCTGCCTACCCACGTCCCCGATGGCAGCCTGGTCCCATGGGTGGAGTCAGGCATAGCTACCCGCCCTTCCCTGACTGCCCTGTTACTGATTTTGGCCTTGACCCAGTGGGCAGCATCAGGCACAGCCAGTCTGCCCTGCCCATCCCCAATGGTGGCCTGGACCCTGCGATAGGTGTCAGGTGCTGCCACCATCCACTCCTCTGCCTGCCTGGTTACTGATCGTGGCCTCAGCGCTGCCCTCCTTACCTGCCCAGTCCTCCCTGGTGGGGCTGCAATCGTGATCGGGACCAAGCCACCCACAGCGAGAGGCACCATCTGGGCTGTGTCTCACTGTGGGGGCAGGGGGCCAGGCTGGAGCCCTGGCTGGGGCTGGGGCCAAGATCAGGTCCCCTGCCGCCCACAGTGAGAGGAACCGGCTGGGGCTGAGGCTGCGATGGGAATGCTGCTGCCCACAGCTCCACCATGGTCAGCTGGGGGTGGAAGGAGCCCACCATCTTGCTTGGGGGTTAATTTGCATATTGCTCCTATTGGCTGCTAGCTTAGAAGGTGCAGTCAATTTGCATGTTTCCTAGGATTCCTAGGAAACAATATTATAGCCTTCCAATTAAATATGCATTTTTTTTCTAAGTATGAATCAAAGATAGTAAAGTAAAACTTTTATCCTAAAAATTTCTCTTGATTTGATCTCAGGAGAGTGAGATCACTTTGAAGGTCCTCAACCAGATGCCTGGGCATCGCAAATGTCTCCTCTACCATTAATATTCTATGTTCCTGTGAATCACTGCAATAATATTTTGTTGAGAACATACTGTATGCCCAATTTTACTTATGCTGGAAGAAAGATGTGTAACATAAGCTTCTAATAAGACAAGCTTACACTTTTATTGGAAAAATAAACATATAGGATGGGGCAAAAGTCATTTCATAGTTGTTCACTTAGAAAATAATCCATTAATCTACACTAATAAAAGAGAAAGATGGAAATTGACCATATCTTTGTGACCCCCACCAGCCAATCAGGAGTGGATATGCAAATTAACACAACAAAGATGGTGGTTTAATTTGCATATGCAGGTGCCAAGTGGCCAGGGTCTCTGAGATGGGCGTCAAGCCTGCAGCCTCACAGGACCAAAGCCACCCCCAGAAGGCTAGGGTGGTGGCACCAAGCCATGCCCACAGAATTCCAGTACCATTACCAGCCCCAGCAAAGCAGCCTTCCTGGAACCATCACAGGCCCCAGAAAGCCAGGGCAGCCCAACCAAAGCAGCCTGGGAGCATAGGCCATGGCCCAGCACAGGCCCAGAATAAAACATTGACAGCAAGAACATTCAGTATAATTGGGGCATTAGAGGCCACAGAATGTTCATTTCCTTTTCTATGAAACACATAACTCTGACATAAGTTCCATATATTTTGACATTTTACAGCCCTAGTTTATATATAATCATCAGCAAAGTGACAAGATGAAAAGAATTTTTAGGCTTTTAAAGATGTAACTAATTTCTGTCTAGAAGACACCAATTCAAAAAAGTGATGGTTTTATTGTCCTATAGGACATTAGCCAGATTGTATCTAACTTAGCAGTTTTACTTTAGACTGCAGGCTCCTCCCTGGCCAGGGATCAGGTCAGGGCTCATGCAGGAGTTAACCAATCAAAGTGTCCCTCTTACATTGATGTTTCTCTCTGTCTTTCTCCCTCTCTTCCACACCCTCTAAAAATCCACAAATGAGAATTAAAATTTTAAAAAAAGGAAGATACATCTTTAAAATGCCTAAAGAAGGCTGTCATTTTTTCATGGTGAAGAGAGTGGATTCTGTGTTGATGAAAACATCTTGGCAGCTGCAGTGGCAAGCAGTGGCAGCAGCAGCAGGATGATGGGGGCAGCACCTTCCCCTGATCAGCCAAATTGTCTCCTGCAGAGAAAGGTGTACTGATGGCTTAGGCCTGTAGGAAGATGGCCTAAAGTGTCAGTAGGACATCCCCTGAGGGCTCCTGGACTGTGAGAGGGGATAGGGTGGGCTGAGGGATTCCCCACCAGTGCACAAATTTTGTGCACCAGGCCTCTAGTTAATAATAATAATACAAGAATAAACTTTTCCCATGCTCACAACTATAAACATATTTTGTTGCACCTCTATTGATTTAAAATAAGCAATGTTCCAAGATTGGTTTGGCCCAGTGGATGGAGTGTTGGGTTCCGGTTTTGATTCCAGTCAAGGGCATGTACTTTGGCTGCAGGCACATCCCCAGTAGGGGTGTGCAAGAGGCAGCTGATTGATGTTTCTCTCTCATTGATGTTCTTGATTTTCTATCCCTCTCCCTTCCTCTCTGTAAAAAAATCAATAAAATATATTTTAAAAATAAATAAGTAAAATAAAATAAGCAATATATTACAACATCCAAAAATCCACACTATCCTATCTAATAAAGAGGGATTATGCAAATTGACCATCACACTATAACAAAAATGGCTTTGCCCACACCAGAGGCAGAGATTCGGTAAAACAAGATGGCTACACTCACTGCAGAGGCAGGGATCCCATAACAGAAGATGGCTATGCCCACAGTGGAGGCCAAGTTCCCATAATGAGCCTTTATGAGCAAATAGCAGGGACCTGAAGCTGCATGGCACTGGGCCAGGGCAGGGAACCTAAGGCTGTACCCCCAACCTGGTGGGGTTTGACAGGGAATCTGAGGCTATGCCCCCCCACCCTGGCACCAGGCCAGGGGATCTTAGGCCATGCCCCCACCATGCTGGGCTTGACAGAATACATCAGGCCACACCCCTACCCATGGGGCTTCATGGGGTACCTAAAGGCATGGCCCCTGCCCTGGCCCAGGCCAGGGGACCTCAAGTCATGCACCCCATCCCAGCACTTGGTTGGGGGACCTGAAGCTGTGCCCCCTGCCCCTCTGGGCTTCATGGGGGAACTTATACCATGCCTTTCACCCAGATACTGGGCCAGGGGACCTGAGGATATGCCCACTGCCCAGTGGGGCTTGACAGGCATCTCAAGGTGCACCCTGCCCTGGCACTAGGCCAGGTTACCTGAGGTCACGCCCCCACCCAGCAGTGCTTGAAGGGGGTGGGGCCAGCTGAGTCTGGATCTAGCCCAATGGGTGTGGGTTCAGCCGGGTCTGGGTCTCACACTGTTTTGAGGTATATGTGGGTGGGTGGGGACTTGACTCTGACAAGAGGAAGATTTTCATATACATTTTACTAATTTTCTTTCATCTCTGACACTTCTATTATAGAGAAAGGACAAATAGCAATATTAAAATATTTCCTCTAATTAATTCCCTTTTAATGTGCATGAATTTCATGTAACAGGTCACTAGTAAGTACTATAAAACATAGAATAAGGCAGCCCCATTGAAAACCAATATTCTGTCTTTTTGCAAACTAGAAAATTGTGCTTCATACACAAAACATCTTATTGTTATCTTCCACCGAACGTTCACTGCTATTTATATATACATAAAATAGTAATATAAATAAAATATGCACAAAGACTACAAATGCAGAATGTCATCTACAAACACATATGATGTAACTAACATCCCTATAGGCCTGCAGTACACAGCTTGCACCGGGTCTGCCCTGTCTGGAATAAAGAGACATCTTCAGCTGAAGAAGTCAGAGATGTCACACATGGGAACAGTTTTGAGTTTATACTTCAATATACTCCTTAGGCAAACCAGAGGAAGAATAAAATTGTGTGCCTTATGGATTTTAGCTTGGTTTCTGTTATTTTAACAGTATCTATCCCCAGAAAACAGTAAACCTTGCCTCCAGTTCCTGATCACCATCTCCTGCTGGCTTTCCAAAGGTAAAGAGCTTTTTAATCTTATTATTACAAACCCACCGATGCCCACTCTCCCATGCCATAAAGAAACTCCCTCAAAGAGTGGCAGTAAACCAGATTTCAGAGAGCTTTTCATGGCCTCGAGAATCACACATTTGCAGGGAAGCAAAGTAGTGATTTCCTGGCACATGATGCCTGCATGCAGCTGTGAATGTCTGCATGCCACGTGTGACTCTGCAGCTCTCCTGGCTGAGACGCTCAAGCCAGGGGTTTTATGGGTGGCGGGGGGGCGGAGAGAATCTAGCCTTTAACTCCTCCTGAGCCAAACTATAACAAAGCAGAAAGACTTAATGTAATGCCACTTTCTAGTAAAATGTCCAGTCAGTGCTCTGAAAATTATCCTCCAAAGATATTTATGGTTCCTTTCAGATTAAAAATGGAAGGATCTCATCCTTGGTTGGGATCAGGTGAAAACTAATTTTTAGGTAGTTAAAATCAAGAGTATCTAACTTTATAGGACATCAATCAACTGAGAAGTTTTCAAAATAGAGGAATTCTCAGCCCACCTCCAACTTTTCATCCCAATACGGTAGCAAAAGTCTGTTATATATATAATATATATATACATATATATTATATATATTTCATTTCAGAGAGAGGAAGGGAGAGGGAGAGAGAGATGGAAACACCAATATGAGAGAGAATCATTGATCGGCTGCCTCCTGCACAACCCACAGTGGAGATCGAGCCTGCAACCCATGCATGTGCCCCGACTAGGAATCAAACCGTGACCTTCTGGTTCATAGGTCAATGCTTAACCACTGTGCAATGCCCAGACTGGCAAGTCTGTCATTTTTAATAAGTTATCCAAATGATTCAGATATCAGCCAGTGCAGCATTGGACTGACTGGCTGACTTTTTTAAAAAATATGTTTTTATTGATTTTTAGAGAGAGAGGAAGGAAAAGAGAGAGATAGAAACATAGATGAAAGAAAAACATTGATCCGTTGCCTCCTGCACACCCCCCACTGGGAATTGAGCCTGTATATGCCCTGACTCAAAATCAAACAGGCGACCTCTTGGTTCCTGGGTCAATGCTCAACCACTGAGCCAAACCAGCTGGGCCAGGCAGACCTCTTTAAAAAGTAAACCACGTAATTATCCCAGATCACATTTATTTTTCTGTAGGATAGTGTTTCCCAGTTCTTCTTGGACCATGTCACCCACTGAAAATAATCATATTTATAAAGCACATTGAGTAATTGGATGAGATTGATCACAGCTAAAGGTGAGAGATCTGGGGATCTTGCCACTGTCATCTCTGACCAGCCCCCCAAGGACTGAGAGAACATTAGGAGCCTGGATCACATATAATGCATTCAAGGAAAAGGAGGAAATCTTGTGACAGGTATTTGCAATTCAGAAGTCAAACATAGAGATTGAATACGTTTTTATTTCCTCCTCAAACCACAAAATGCCTTTAGTCCTTCTTAAGCAGTAAAAGAGGGAGGGGCATGGCGGGAGGTGGGCGGGGGGAGTGTGACTAATGTTCCTTCCTACACTATGATATCTAGAAAATATCCAGGTTCCATTCCCTCTGGCTTGGTTTTTAGTATATTAACTTCAGCTCCCCTCAAAACTTGGCTACTGAAAATAAAAAGCATTAATTGTAGACTATTATCTGCCTATGAACGTTAAAACTTTAAAAACCCTACTTTGAAACTCAAAGACTAAGAAGACTGCTTTTTTCTGTGTAGAATCTATCTTCCACTTCCGCGGACCATACATTTCAGCTCAAAGGCAAATGGGTTAACAGAAAGAATACAGTGGAGAAATTTATTATCTATCTTATTATTTACCCATTTATTAGGTGTAGAAATGATATTTCAATTAGATAAAAATACACAAGCCCAATGAACCTTCAGACAAATCAGACTGACATGCACTTTAGAAAACAAATATGCAAAGAGTTCTTGGAGGTCTTTAATTGAAGTGATTATTCTAAGAGAAAAGACAAGAAGTATTTGTGAAGATGTTAACCTATTTACTTGAAAATATTTCTTTATGCACATTATTTTTTATTTCAGCAATTGGTTCTGTCCACACAAGATGCAGTAATGCTTTATTAATTTAGTCATTGTCACTGAACAAGAGTTTTGGCACATGAACATTCAAGATAACTGTGTCCTACTTCCTTCCTTCCTAAAGACCTGCTTCTAATCTTCTTCTTTTTTAACTTAGAATTATTTTATAACAAATATAAAAGCAAGGCATTCTCACTGTGGGGAAAAAAGTCAAATCATAAACAAAATGTAAAAGAAAAAATTTCATAAAATCTCATTACCTAAGTATTAATAACACTTGAAACATTTTTACACACATGGATATTTTTATATTAACCATCATATAATGGACATTGAAAAATTATTTTTTAAAGTTGCCATGTTATTTAAACAATTGTATTGATTGTAGATTAATTTTTAGTTTTGCATATCATTAATTATCTGGCTATGAATATGTATGTACATAGGCTTCAGCACATGCCACAGGTCCTATACAATTCAGATTTCTAGAAATGGAATCTCCAGAGAAAATTGTGTGTATATTTAATAATTTGATACATGTCACCTAAGTGATTCCCAGATGGGTTCTGTCACCATATGAATGAGATGGCAATACCCCAACATAGCTACCAACCCAACTTTTCCTATTTTGCCAGTCTATATAAGGTTATTTGATTACCAGTGGATTTAAATATTCTTTTCTGCTAATCAAAGTACCTCTATTTCTTCTTTTAAAAATTTCCGGTAGATATGTATATATTCTCTTTTTTTATTAGAATTTTACAGATTACTGATGATAACTCTTCATTATCTGTGTGGTAAACTTTGTTTCTGACTCATAAAGTTATTATATAATAACACCTGTAATGATTCTTCTTGTTCTAATATCTGTGTCATGCTTAAAAGGTTCTTCCTAATCCCAAGATTATAAAAAAATTTACATAATATATGATAAAGTGAAAAACTCATACAGCTTTCAAAAAATTTAAAACCATTTTGTTTCATGTATGGAAAACTGTGAGACACAGAGACAATTTTTTTTCCAAATGCTTTGTCAGTTGTGCCAATTCCATTTAATGGCAAAGTCAATCTGTCTCCACTAATTTGAAAGACCTCTTTTATCATATACTAATCTCTTCCATATTTCTGCAACACTGTTCCATATATTTATATATGTTAACACACATAATATGCTTATATATATGTATATATGAAGACATATTTAATTTATATATGTATGTTTATATATTTAATTTATATTTAGATATAGCCTTCTTTTCCTGAATAAAAATTGGAATTTTGATTAAGGTTATATGGGATATTGATTCATTTGTAGAAAATTAATATTTACATTCCTTATTTTTTCTATCCAAACACATAAAATGTATGATGTTACATAGTTTTCATATACAGTTCCTACAAATATCATATTAACTATATTAATATATATGTAATATATTATTTTCTAAAAATCAAGAAAGGTCTTGATGTTAGGACAGTTAACTTAGAGAAAATCACTTTACTGGAGTCTCATATTATGACAATGGTTTCAGCAGATTCTCCTGCTTTTCTGGGTCAAGGATCACACCACTTTAATGATAATTTTGCCTCTGACTTTATAAAAATTTTGCTTCATTAATTTTTTCTATTGTTGAAATTACTCAACTATGAAAGAGTTTTCTTAAGATTAGGTATAAATTAACCTTTGGGGGAGGAATGACAATACTTTTCAAATGTATCCCATTTTTGAGGGTCACATTAATGAATAAATGAGAATACATGTAGGGTTTGTGCTAAATTTGATAATCTGATTTTGAGTTTTCTAATTATCTATTTTGTTAAATCCAATCTGCTGTCCAACAGCTTTTACTTTTGGTTATTGTATTTTTCATTTATAGAAGTTCTTTGTTGTTTTGTGGGTGCTTCTTTTTTCCCCAAAACATTTCTAAGTTGCCTTAAAAATATTGTTTATTCTCATCAACTTTTCCTTAGTCATCTACGTATGATAATTCCAACATTTAGATTATGCATCAGGCTTTTTCTAAAACCTATTGTTTTTGCTGGCTTATTTTCTTTTTTCTAGCTTTACTGAGATATAACTGACAGATAGCATTGTCTAAGGTTAAGGTGTACAATGTAGTGATTTGACACTCATGTACATTGCAATATGTTTACCACCATTAGGTTAGTTAACACATCCTTCCACTTACATGATTACCATTTTGTTCTTATTGTTATGGTGAGAATATTAAACTCCATTCCCCTAGCTACTTTCCCCTATTAACTTTCAACTATACAATACAATGTTGTTAACTACAGTCACAATGATGGGCATCAGATTTTTGGGGGCTATTGATCGTGTAACTGAAAGTTTGTACCTGTTTACCAAGAATTCCTCATTTCCCCCATCAACCAGCCTCTGGAAATCACCATAGTACTATGTTTTTAATAGTTCAATGTTTTTAGATTTCACATATAAGTAAGATCATAGAGTCCTTATCTTGCCCATACTTATCCTGATGGTCCCCCCTTGGGTGGGGCCTCATGCCTTGACTTTTCTCCCTTGCCCAGCAGGCTGCATAGAGAGCCTGAGCACACAGCATGGACGAAAGGCTTTGGTGATGGGTATTCCACTTACAAGCTGATTCAGCTTATCTTCCCATACTGCTCTCACAGCTAGCCACTGTCTTTTTAACTTATCAACTTTTTAATAATTTTTTAATCCTCACCTGAGTATAGATTTTTATTGATTTTTAGAGAGAGAGGAAATGAGAGAGAGATAAACATCAATTGATGGAAAAACATCAATAGGTTGCCTCATGTTCTGGCCTGACCTGGGTTCAAACCCACAACCTTTTGGTGTAAGGTAAGATGCTCCAACCAACTGAGCCACCTGGCTAGTAATAACTTAATCATTTTTTAAAGAAATGGGTGTTGTTTTTGTTGGTAAAATGGTAGTGGCTTTAACCAGCATGTTGTTACTGTTTAAGCAGGGAGACTGACCTGAATAATCTAGTCTGATTGCCCTGGAAGGTGGGGACCATTTTCAGTCACAGAGGATTTAAGAGTGTGTCCTCTAAACAATGTGCTTATTAAGGGTGTGAACAGAGAGCCACTCTGCAATTGGCACAACCTTACCTGTCAGATATTTTCTCATGCTTTAAGCGCTAGTAAACTGAACATGAACAACTGGAGCTTTCATCTCAGCCAGAATAAATTACTCCTTCCTCAGGACTCTCAAAGCTATTTGTACTCTAACATGGCACTAAACCTTCCTTGGATTATAAATTGTATTAACATGCACGTCTGCCTTTCCTTTTGATTCAAAGTTTCTTGACAGCATGGTTTTGTGTTCTCACTTTCTGAGTCCAAACAGCTCTTGGTAAGGTGATGGCTGATATGCTTTTGGCACTCAAAACATGTGCTAACTTATAGAGAATGAAAGGGAACTGGTAAAGATTGTATCCAAAGCCAAAAGTACTATGTTTTTTTTTTAACATTTTGTTAAAAATAGAGAGAGATGCAAATAGACAAAGCCAGGTTGAATGAAGTATCCTATACAACAAAGGCTAACATGCAAATTAACCAGTGGGTGGAATGACCAGTCACAATGGTATGCACTGACCACCAGAGGGCAGACACTCAACAGGAGCTGCCCTCTGGTGGTCAGTGTGCTCCCACAGTGGAAGCACTGCTCAGCCAGAAGCCAGGCTCATGGCTGGCAAGTGCAAGGAGTGGGGCTAAGATATCAGTCAGACATCCCCTGAGGGCTCTGAGACTGCAAGAGGATGCAGGCCAGGCTGAGGGACCATCCCTAAGTGTGCGTGTGTGTGTGTGTGTGTGTGTGTGTGTGTACTGTCAGGTGACATTATAACACACACTAGGGGCCCAGTTCACAAATACATGCATCTTGAAAGGAACTGTGGGCTATGAGGCTGTGGTGGGCACAAGGGTGGGTCTTGGCCTCTCCTCCATGCCCCACCCAGCCCCTCCCGCTGCAGCCCCCTGTCCCCTCTTTGGGGTGGTGGGAGCAGCCAGCAGGCCTGCTCCCACCACCACAGCTCCCAGACACTGATAGCACTGGCCCTGTTGCACCTGCTGGCAGAGCAAAGAGATATGGGCCAATGCCAACAGCAGTCATCAGGTGCAAGTGGTGGCTACTACCCAATCACCCCTCAGGAGCAGCGGGGAGGTGGAGAAGCCCTCAGGGATGATTGGGACCTATAGCTGCCACTTGTACCTACTGCCAGCACTGAGCAGTTGGGGCCAGCACCGAGAGCCGGCAGTGGGTGTCAGTGGCTCCAGTGCAGAGCAGGTGTGAGCACCAGGCAAGACCATGGCATGCGGGAGCAAAGAATTTTCAGTAACCACCAGAGGCTTGCCCCAGTGACAGTGACCAGCACCCTGCCACGGCCCAGGCCCGCCATGTTCCACGCATGCCCTTCATAGTCAGCGCACATCATAGCGACCAGTTGTTCCATTGTTCTGCTGTTCAGTTTATTTACATAATAGCGATATAAATATGTGAAGGGGAGCTGAGCTGTTACATGCTCTTAACACTTACTTCATTTTCCATTTTGAATCAATTTGTCAGTACCCTGAAGGATTGAAACACAGAGCAGATATATGTTAATAAAGACAGAGTTAGGGGTGATTTCTGGAGCCTCCCACATAACCTGTTGGGGAGCCAAGGTGTGGGACCCTAGGAAGCCCATCACTGCAAAAGAGGGATGTGATAGAAAGCATGATGAAGCAACATACATGAGTGTATAGAATCAGAAAAAGGAACTTGAGAGAAAATAATGTTTCTACTTCCAATTGCATCTACATTGTGTAACTGTTCTCCATCCGACTTCATAACACTGGCTGAGTAAGAGCAGGTGTGGGAGTGATGATAAGGACTGGGGTCCCAGGAGCTAGATCTGAACTTTCTTCAGCTTATCTTCTCATGATTAGGTATGTGGGTCCCAAGGAGATATTTGCTAATTCACCTGTAAATCCCCCTGTGCTAACAGCAGTCTCTCTCCCATTTCTGTATCCATGCCTTTAGGAGGGCAATGTGAATGGAAGCTCCTGCTTTAGGGCCTTAGAGATATATAGAGCCACAAATTGAAAGAGGATTAGTGCCATTAACAGGCATTACAAGCAGTGTCCAGAGCAGAGCAACCAATCATGATCTGATTTGTCATCTTGCACCCAGCAGGGACGGCAGGGTGGCACCACATGAGCCCAGATAGAAGAGAGCAGGTTGTGTTGGCTGAAGGGTTTCATTTTGGGAAAATATATGAACACAGTTCTATGGCTGTTACGTGTTTGGCTGGTGTTCCAGGTACTGTCAGGTGACAGGTGTACTCCTTGCTTTAGAAGGTGTGTCAATTAACTTTAAGTGTCACCTTGGCTGGGCCACAGGAAACCCAGGTGTTTGGTCAAATATTATTCTGGGTGTTTCTGTCAGAACATTTTTGGATGAGATTACCATTTAAATCAGTGGAATTTGAGGAAAAACAATTGCCTGCCATAATATAGGTGGCCTCATCCTATCAAAACAAAAAGACCACCTCTGGAACAAGAGAGAACTCTCCAGCAGATGGCCTTCAGACTTTATCTGACCAAATAGGAGCAAGCTCTGACTGAAAATATTCTATAAATTGATTTATCAAAGCTGGTCTGAAGCATTGTTTCGTAGCTTCTTTATTGAGTTTTTTACAACTACAGAAAACTTTTCTTATTGAGATCATTCACAAATGCATTAGTATTTCAGTTGGTATAAATAGAACATTATTTACCCATGGGCTAGTGCAAATAGCAAAAGTGGTATGAATTGAGTTATCACAGCAGCTTTATTCATAATATCTCCAAACTGGATACAACCTAAATGTTTATCAGCATGTAAATAGATAAACAAATTGTGGCACATCTATAAGTCCTTCTGACATACTGTTAAGCAATAAGAACCGCATACTGAAAATACATGCAACATGAATAATTCTTCGATTACTATATAGTGTGAAAGAAACCAAGCTCAAAAGAATATATACTGTTACATTTATTTAAAACTCTCAAGAAGGCAAATCTAATCTATAATGGTTGCTTTGGAGCTGAGATGTAAAGGGAGTTGACTGGGAAAGGTCAAAGGCATCTTTTGTGGTAATCAAGATGTTCTGTATTTTTTGTAGTAGTGTTATAGGTTATATACCTTTGTCAAAGATCATTAAACTAGAGTTGACCCTTGAAAAACACTGATTTGAACTTGGTCCACTTATACATGGATTTTTTTTTCAAGACAGTAAATGTATTTTCTATTTGTTATAATTTTTAAAAAATATTTTTATTGATTTCAGAGATGAAGGGAAAAGGAGCAACAGAAACATCAATGATGAAAGAGAATCATTGATTGACTGCCTCCTGAACACTCCCTACTGGGGACCAAGCCTTCAACCCAGGCATGTACCTTGACCAGGAATCAAACCATTGACCTTGTGAATCATAGGTCAATGCTCAACCACTGAGCCACGCCAGTAGTAGATTACAAATTATAAAATTCCTTATAATTTTCTTAATAACATTTTCTTTTTTCTAGCTTACTTTATTGTAAAAATACAGTATAAAATGCATATAACATACAAAATATCTGTTAATTGACAGTTTATGTTATCACTGTAGCTTCTAGTCAACTGTAGACTACTAATACAGTTGGCCCTCCACATCCCTGGATCAAGTATTGTTTTCAGTCTGCATTTAGTTCAGCCCAAGAATGTGAAACCCACAGATAATAAGGGTCAACTACAGTTAAGTTTTAGAAGAGTCAAAAGTTATACAGATTTCTGAGTGTGCTAGGGATCCGTACTCCTCACCCCTGTGCTGTTCAAGGCCCAACTGCATACACTTAAAAGGAGTGCATTGGATTATATGTAAATTATACCTCAATAGTCAATAATAATAAACTTCACTGAAATATAAATGTCAAAATTTACACCTCAAAATATGTTTTACCTACTTTTCCCAGTGCCATTTTCCCTTCTCCCAGGTAAACTGTCTACCATACCTATAAATAAGGTGTGCTGGCATCTTCTGTCAGGGTTAATAATCCATGTATACAGAAAACTACACATCTTCATAAAGAGTGAAAAAAGATCAGTCTATCGTGAAAATATTTAAAAATTTTAGATGCTTAGAGTTGAGCACCATAAGCAATATTTAAACATTCATTTAATAATTAAATCTAATAATTAATAAATAATTTAATTAAATTTTAATTTAACTTTTCCCTTTCTTTTTCTTCAGTTGTAGAAATATCTCTTCAGAGCTTCTCTATATATAAAAATATCTCAATCAACTGAAAATTATAAGGGCAGAAACAAGTAGTAAGTAGACATTTTACTTTAAAAAAATAAAATCAACTGACTAAGTATTTTAAAGGTAGTCCTAGTTCATAAACATTGGGAATAAAAACATAGAATAACTGGCCAGTTATTGTAGCAACATCATCTCTGTCAGATGGTTCTTCCTTGTGCCTCTCAATAGTACAGACAATACAAAAAGGAGAACTGAAACCTCCCTATCGCCTGCCCCCCTTACCCACAACTTACACACCAAAGTGTGGCCCTTCACACTTTCGCATGATTTCAACCCAGCATGGGCAGGAGTTCAGAGTAACCATCAACTGTGCATAATTTTTTTTTTTTAAATGTGAAAAGTCTGCTGCTATTTCTTCTGATTCTTAGCCCATGGAGATCAGCTTTACATGAAGACACAGATGCTGGAAAGTTCTGTAGAAATCTTCCCTAGGACAGGAGCTAAGGAACACTGTTTAGGTTTGGAGCAAAATCTGTATGCCTGATTAAATTTTAAAAAGCAACAAACATGAAAAATAACTTAAAAATGCTAGTTTCTCTTACTCTTTTCAGAAGTATGTTTAATCTAGAAAATCACTATTCAAATGCCCTCTCTCAGCCAACTTACATTCCCTGATCCTAACTTGCTAGTATGTGAAAAACGCTATTACTAAAGAGATTAAAATTCACAAAAATAGTAAATTGGAAGCTTAGAAAGATATACAAAATTGGTGGCAAATAAAGGGAAATATATATGTGAGGCGATAATTTGATCAGGCTTTCAAAACTGAGCCTAGCAACTTCTAGCAGTTCAGTATTTCCTGGCCTCTCCCCTTTGACCAACATTCTAGGTCTATCCACATACTGATGATCCCCCAGGTATACACACACACACACACACACACACACACACACCAGGTAATGTTCTTATCCTTATTCTCTCAAACCATAAAAACAAACAAACAAAAAAAGCAGCAATCTACAGAAACACATACATAATTCTGTGTCAGCCATCTACAAATTTTCATAGAAAATTAACCCCCAAAATAAATTACCAATAAAGTAATTTATTTTAAACAATTTAAGCTGTTAGATTCTTTACTGACCTTGTCTCCAAATATTTTTCAGAACACCAAGAATGTTTTTTAATGCTTGGATATACAAGATCTAAGGATGTTTTGAATTAATAGATTTATGAATTTAAGCATGAAAATAAAATATACTCTAAAGATGGAGAAATGGAAGAAGAAGGGAAAAAGAAAACATGTCAAAAGGCAGGGACTATCCACAGACCAAGTTTAGTCTTTGGGTATCATTTAGGCAAGGAGTTCATTCTAAAATGCTTCCCTGGAAAGCACCCTCAACCTCAGACTACATAGTACTAGAGGCCCAGTGCACAAAAACTCTTGCACTGGGTGGGAGGTTGGAGGACAGGGGGCTCCCTCAGCATGGCCTGCTCCCTCTCATAGTCTGGGAGCCCTCAGAAAATGTCCTGCTGACGGCTTAGGCCTGCTCCCCATGGGAGCAAACCTAAACCACAGTCTGGTCTCCCTCTGTGGGAGGCACCTGGCTGATCAGGGGAAGGTACCCCCTCGCTGCTGCTGTCTCTGGCTTCAGCAGAGACTGATCTGGAGACGAGACTGATCAGGAGAAGGTGACACTCCTATCATGCCACTGCTGCTGCCACTGCCAGTCACCTGGCTGCCTGAGTCTTGGCCCAGCCCTTACATCAGCAGCCACCATCCATGGCTTGCCTGAGCCTTGGCCCGACCCTCGCAGCAGCAGCTGCCATCCACAGCTGTGGCTTTGTCCGAAGACATCCAGTCTAATTAGCATATTACCCTTTTATTAGTATAGATGACTTTGGTATTTTCCTTTTTCCACCTGCATCACAGTTCAACTAACAAATATATATAAAATTTTATAAAGGATTCTGCTTAGGATTGGTTCTCAATAAATTATTTTCTTTTTAATTTTTTTTATTTTTTCATTCCTCAATAAATTCTTATTCCCTATGTGAGGAATATAAAGTAAACCAAATAGAATTATACTTATATCAAATTATTACATGTATTAAAATAATTGCATTAAAAAGAAACAACCATTTTTCAAATGGAAAAATGAATTGTCTAGACATAGATTTGCATGTATCATTTTTTTAATTCACTTTGCAAGGAGAGTTTTTTATAATCCTATGAAATAACTAGATGTTCTCAGGATTAATTTAGTAGATTCAGAGCATTGCATTAACAGAGAAATGCCATTCACTTGATATTGCATATCACTCATAGATCATTTTTAAATCCTTAGACTAAAATTGTGTTACATGTAATTTTAAGAACTTCAGAAATATCTATGTATTCTATATTTGCAGCTTTCAAGGCTTGAGAGATCAAAGAGATTTTTTCAAGTGTGAAAACCTTCTTAAAAGCTTTCTAAGACTCGACACATCATTCACATTCCACATATAAGACAAGATTTAGAATTTATGCCACAGTGGTATAAATGTCAAATTCATTTGCTTATAATATAAACACTGCAAATATTCTTTTGTAGCAGTAATGATCATATTCTCCCTTTTGATGTTATAGAGAAACAAATGGACCAGTCAGGATGATTAAAGCTAAATAAGTATTTTAATATCACTAACTTGGAAAAAGAAGTAAGGAAGGTGAGAAGCTGAGAGGGGAAAAAAAAAACACAGAGATATTCCATTTAAATAATACTCATAATTGAAGTAGCTGACAATGATCTGTCCCAACCAAATTAATTTGTCAGTAGGGAAGCTGAGGCCCAAGGTTTGAAGTACCTTGCTATTTTGCTTATATTTCTGCTTACTATTAGGCTACTGTCTGCCTCATTAAATATATGCTAGCATATACTCAAAACCAATAAACCTATCATCTTCCAGAAGAAAGAGAAAATTTCATTTTACTAAAATTGCAAGTAAAAATAATTTTATTCTCATAAAAACTGAAAACAAAACTAGACATCTACACTAATAAAAGAGAAAGATGAAAATTGACCGTACCTTTGTGACACCCACCAGCCAACCATGAGTGAATATGCAAATTAACCCAACAAAACTGGTGGGTTAATTTGCATACACAGGTGCGGAGTGGCCAGGTGAGGCGGGAAACCTCCTATGAAGAGGAGGGTGGGGGAAGAGGGAGATACAGGAGTGGTGCTTGGGCCAGGAGCAAAGACTGCAAGCTCCCAGCCCCATTGCCGTGAGCCAGGACTGCAAGTTCCCTGGCCATGGGGCAGGAACTTGCAATCTTCACTGGTGGCACTCTGGCCATGAGCAAAGACTGCAAGCTCCCAGTCAGAGCACTGCGAGCAAAGATGCTGCTAAAGTTCTCACCCCACAGCCAGGAGTAAAGACTGCAAACTCCCAGCAGGCCAGGAGGGAAGACTGCAGGTTCCCTGGCCAGATGGAATGAAGATTCCAGCTGGAGTGAAAGCCTGCGTCCTGGGTGCCAGAGGAAAACCGGTGCCAGCAGCCAGGTGAAGGAAGGCCTGTTCTTGCATGAATCTTGATGCAATGGGCCTCTAGTACTTAATATAAGGTAAAATAATGAGCCTAAATCAACCTCTAGATCTCTAGTTAACATAAAAGTAGAAAGCAAGTATATTTAATTAAATATATTGAATGGAAACCATGGATACATACTGAATACTTCTTTAGGCAGGAGTTCAAAGAGACAGGATAAATAAATGGAAAATAAATAAACTGAAATTTTAAAAAATAATGATAATAATAATTTGAATTCTTCATCATTTAATCCCTGATACTTACCTGTATTGGAGCAAAGAACATAACAAACTTCCTTGGTTTCTGTCATCCTTTAAAATGCCTGTAATAATGTCTGTGTTATGCATTTTAATGCAGATTTTTGGAGATACATTAAAAAGACAGTATAGCCCTAGACAGTTCAGCCTGCATACTGAAGGGTCCCAAATCAATTCTGGTCAAGAGCACATGCTCTGGTTGTGGGCTCAATCCCTAGGAAGGGGTGTGCAGAAGGCAGCTGATCAATGATTCTATATCATCATTGATGTTTCTGTCTCTCTCTCTTCCTTCCATTCTGAATCAATTTATATATATATATATATATATATATATATATATATATATATATAGTACAAAGTCTGGAACATAAAAGTCCTCAATCAATTTATTTATTAATATTACTTTTATTATTATTATTATTATTATTATTATTATTATTACATTAGAGGCCCAGTGCACTGATTCATGCACTGGTGGGGTTCCTTGGCCTAGCCTGTGTTCTCTTGCAATCTGGAATGCCACTGGTGCATGATTGGGGCCAGGGAGGGCTTCAGGGCCTGTCCAGCCCATCTAGCCCAGTCCTGATAGTCTGAACCCCAGTAACAAGCTAACCTACCAGTGGGAGCACCTGCCCCATGGTGGTCAGTGTGAATTATAGCTACAGGTCAAACAGTCTACCAGTTGAACAGTTGAATGATTGAATGGTCACTTAGGCTTTTATATACATAGATTTTAGATATCAGTGTTAATCACAATATTATTGGTTCACCTTTGGAAAATCACCTAGTTCTCAGTCTGATCCTCATCTTTGCAGAAAGTTCTAAAATGTAGCTGTTTCACACTATCTAAACTAACAAGTGATAGGTTTAAATATTAGAATATTAACCTTTCAAATAAAATAGAAATTGGCTACATAAAGAGGACAACACTGTACTTAGACAAAAATTATATGTCAATACATGTTGAATGCCATTTAAAATTAGTTTAAAAGTAGTAATAACAGCAAATATCAATTGGATGATTACTATGTATGAAGGTGTTTTCTCATGTAT
Source organism: Antrozous pallidus (assembly GCA_027563665.1). Classification (NCBI taxonomy): domain Eukaryota; kingdom Metazoa; phylum Chordata; class Mammalia; order Chiroptera; family Vespertilionidae; genus Antrozous; species Antrozous pallidus. Next base: position 78,539,581 of record CM050508.1, read on the forward strand.
CATTTGATCTTATATAAAGCCTGTAAATTAGGCACTACCCTTATCTCCATTTCACATATAAGATAATTTGAGGCTCAGAGAGATTCAGTACTTTGCTGAACTTTAGAAATCAAATAAGTGATAAAAGCTGAAATTGATTATGTCTTTCCCACATCATTAATCTTTATACACTTCTGCCTTCATAAGCCCTAGTATCTGTTTTCAGTAAGATAAGATACCCTCATGACAAATTATCTGCATGTATTAGTTTGAATATTTACACTCACAGAGAGCAGAGAAATTCAAAATCATGTTGGTTCTTCAAAGTTATTTGATTTCTCAATTATGCAAAAGTCCAGGGAGATGGTCTAGGGCTGAAATGGCAGCCTCATATGCATCAGAAATGCAGGCCCCTTATCTCTTGTTGCTATAACACCTTTTTGTGTAAAAGTCCATATATCTTTCTCTCTATACACCTTTCATGTAATAATACAAGATGGCTGTTCCAACTCCCACCATCAGGCCTGCATTTCTCTTATTGGGAAGAGAGGAAAAATACAAGAGTTAGATGGGCCACTCTGCTTTTAAGTGTTTGTTCCAGAATTTTCCCACACTTTTGTCTTGTCTCATTGCCCAATACTTGGACATATAGCACAACTAGCTTCAAAGATGCTTAAAATATATATATTTTGGTGCAGATGGCATGTACTAAGCTAGCGATTTTCAACTGGTGTGCCAGAACACACTGGTTTGCCACAAGAATTTTTAAAATATGCAATACCTATTCAGTCAGGGGCCTCACCTCTTTCTCTTAGATTATCAAATTAAAAAATGGCAATAGCCAACATAACAATAGCCATTCAGTGTAAATGCATAAAAATTATACCTATTTTTGCCCTGGCCAGTTTGGCTCAGTGGAGAGCATTGGCCTGTGGACTGAAGTGTCCCTGGTTCGATTCCAGTCAAGGATGTGTAAATTGATTGCAAGCTCAATCCCTGGTCCCATCTCTCCCTCTCCCTTCACTATCACTAAAAATATCAATGGAAGAATATCCTCAGGTTAGTATTAACAACAAAAGAAGAAGAAGAAAAGGAGGAGGAGGAGGAAGAGGAGGAGGAGAAATGTGCTAGAACTCACCAAGAGAAATAAGGAAAATATATAACTGAGTACCAATTTAAAAAAAAAAAGGAACTAAAAATTATTTTTAAAAGTATACCTATTTTTTGTCAGATTGGCAAAAAAATACATTTTTGGCATCCCACAGAATTTTAGTAATTAGTTTATATATTCTAAAGGATAAAAAAGGTTGAAAATCACCGTGGTGATCTAACCTTATATTAATATGAAAGAAAGGGAAAGTCACCAGTCTATTGGACATCATCCTATTCCTATCTAATCCAAATTTAAAATATCCTCTCCCTTGGACATTGTTATAAATACACTGACAAACTGCACACTCTGATCTTGCAGACAACCCACCACAAATGAGTTTGCATTTTTATTAATATATTTCCTCCCAGTGATTTGTTATAATATATATGATTGTAAATCATTTTTGCAATATTATAATTTAAAGAGGGCTTTTCTTTCATCTAATGTAGGATGTGCTTTTATCTCATGTCAAGAGCATTGTACTTTTTAGGCCCAAGTGTCTCCCACCTGATTTAACCTTGATCACAAGATATTTGCTAGTCTTGAATAAAAACAGAAATCACTAGTATGAGAGTTTCCAAGAACAAGAATTTTAAAACTTGCTTATAAAAATCCCATTGCTCATATAGGATAGGGATAGGTGATCTGGCTCTCTTTTGGTAGCTATCTTTGGTTCTCCACTGACCAGCCACTACTTGATGAGGTGCTTATAGAGTTAACTAGACAGATAGACAGATAAAAATTGGTTCACATTACTATGGAGACTGCCAAGCTGTAGGCCCAGGAGAGCTAATGTGTAGTTCTACTCCAAGTCCAAAGGCCCAGATCCAGGACAGCCAATGATTTATGTTCTAGTCTGAGTACAGGAGAAAATCAATGTCCCAGCTCAAAAAATAGGTAGAGAGATAAAATTCTTCCTTATTCTACCTTTTATTCTATTCAGCCCCCCCAAGGGATTAGGTGAGGCCTACCCATATTGGGGAGAGCAATCTGCTTTATTCAGTCCACTGACTCAAATGTTAGTCTCATGCAGCTAAATGCAGAATAACGTTGAACCAAATATCAGTGTTCCAATTAAGTTGACACATAAAATTAAACATGACAGGACTGGAGATAGTACAGGAAAAAATATAGAGTCCTGATGAGGGAGCTGCTAATTTTCACTAAGCTGTTGGAAGAGAAGGCAGTGATATGTTACCAAACCCCAATCACCTAAACTGCATTGTAGGAGCAACTATCCAGTGAACTGAGCCTTAATAGACAACCACCTTATAACATTTAGGACAAATGGGATTATTCCCTTCAGGAAAAAAAAAAGTGAGTGAACAAACAAAAACACTATGAAACACTATTTTGCCCTCCCTGCATCACTTTTTTTTATTATAATTATTATCTTAGGCAATGTCTTCACAAATGAATAAAGTCATGGCCTAACCTCCTCTTGACCCTATACTTTGTGGACAAGCTATCTGGTGTACTTTAAATTCTGGAAACTCGGGTAATATAGCACCACGTCAACAGGGTCAAGTGTGTTTCTTCAAGGGACTTCAAATATCAAAATATGATGTCTGTTCAAGTAGCAAAATTTATTTAGACAGTAACTCCACTTTATTTTTCCTGTCTGAGTCAGAAAACCCCTCAACCAACTCACTTCAATAAATATCTAAAATTCAAATAGGAAACAGACGAATATTAGAATGAGCTTTGGGATTAAATGGTAGCGTTTCTGGGCCTCCCTGTTCCTGAAGTTTCAAATGTCCCTGTCATGTTCTTCAAGAGCAGAAGTAAATGTTGCTCTGAAACTCTCAATGTACATTCAGTTCCCAGTGGCAGTGCACACAGGAACTGAATGAGAAGTGGCACACAGACAGACTCAGCTTGATCAGAAACCTTAAAACACACACCTGGGCATGACCCCAGTGGATGGCCCTGCTGCCCTGAGTACCAAGACACAAATCTTCCAGAAGGATAAAGCTTATCTTTTGGCAGCTTACCACACTGACTCTGATTAAGGTAGCTGACTGAGCTGGTTAAATCAACACATGTGTTAATTGTTAATAGATGTGTGTCTTTTTTGGGTGCTGTAGATTTTCAAAGGGTCTCTGAATGCTGCCTCAGATGATATCTCTTCCTCAAATAGTGAAGATTCTCCATGACAGATGATGGACCCAGGAGAAAGGCACCACAGGGAAGTGAAGACATGAGTAGTTCTTGCTGGAAACTGACAGCAACCTAACACTTGTTTGTCAACTGTGGTTGAGATGTTTGAGATGGGAAGGATGGGAAGAGTATCTGCTTAACCATCAACCATCATGAAAAACAAATTACCCAGAGAATGGGATGCTTCGGTTCATTGGACTTTTGGTTATCTGAAAACCCTTGACTTTTCAACACTTCTGATTGCAATTCTTGGAACTTGGAAACGTCCATTTCCCACCTCAGTGTATATTTAGGAGTGCAATGCACATAACCGAATTAGTGAATAAGAATTTGGCACAGACACTTTAATTGTTCATAGATATTATTTATACTGATCCCTGAACATACACCAAAAGGCTGTTTATTTATTTAAAATATAACTATTAAATATCGAGTTTTTGCCAGGCATGAAAAACAAATATGCCTGAGAGAAGGAAAATTTGACAAAATATTACATAAATAAATATTTAATTACAGACAGTTGTCTTCAATGCTATAAAAGCAGTGAGCAACTGGCAAATTCCTAAAAGAGGCCCATTATTTGCTGGCAGTTAAGAAAAGCTTACTTGGAAAGCTGATATTTAGCTTAATACTGTGGACGAAAGGGGCCACATGCTAACCTGACAGGCTCAGGGGAGGCCTGAATGGTGGTCTGCTCTTGCAAACTCAAAGACCTAAAGTAACCACAAAGGATGGTCTGAAATTAGATCCTAACTAAAAGCAGTTATGGTGGATAGTCACCTCCTAGGCCAGCATCTTCCCTGACAAGGTCAATCTTTACCTTAACTGAGCCTAATATCTTTTTGCGTTTATGTTAACATATCCTTGAAATGTCAGGGTAACATGTAACTTCCCTTTTCTTCAGACTTCTGGTGGTAGGACAGATTGCTTCACTGTTATCATGTTAATTGTTGGTTGTTAACTATTCTGGACCCACCTAAGTAAAAGAAGTGTCCACCATTTTATTTTTTATCCAATCCCAGAGATTTCTCTGTTTTGCTTTCTCCTACCTCTCTAATCTATCACCATTGAATTTCATGTAGCCAATTTACATCTCCTCCATTGATTGTAATGTATAAAACAAGGTGAAGAACTGCCTTTCTCTAGAGCGTTATCTCAATCTGTTGAGATTTTGCTTCCCAGCAATTGTCAACAGTCTGGCTCAAATAAACTCACAAAAATTCTTTACAGGTTTGAATGTTTTTACATTAACAATGCCAAGCAGAAAAAATAACACTTATAATTATTTTTGAAGTCAAATATCTTTTTAATGTTTAAATATAGGCTGTGAAAAATACAATAATAAGCAACGGCAGGCAACAGGCACAACGGGCTGGGATGAGCATGAACAGCACTGCGCCCGGTCCCGGCTTGGGCTCCTCCCTGGCCGCCTGCTGCTCGGTGCACTACCACATCCCTCTGGGGATGTCCAACTGCCGGTTTATGCCAGATCCCTAAACTGGCAGTCGGACATCCCCTGAGGGGTCCTGGATTGCAAGAAGGTGCAGGCCAGGCTGAAGGACCCTCCCCACCCACGCCAACCCCTCTGCACGAATTCGTACACTGAGTTCTAGTCAATAATAAGAGAGAATCATTGATTGGCTGCCCCCTGCATGCCCCCCACTGGAAATCAAGCCCACAAATAGAGCATGTGCCCTGACTGGGAACCAAACCATGACCTTCTGGTTCAGAGGTCGATGCTTAATCACTCAGCCAATAGGGCCATTTTTTTGAACTTTGTCTTTTTTATATTGATTTGGAAGAATCCACCTGTTATAGACATGAGCAGGTTGTTTATGCACTGCCAATCTCTGTTTCCACTGTTATCAATTTGATTATGGTCTTTTATCTTGTGTAGAGATTTTAACATTAACATGGGCAAAATTAATAATTTTCTTAAAGTTATGTATGTTTTAAGCCTTAAGATACCATTGCTTACTATAAGGTTATAAAAATATTCTGTATTTTTTAAATAAAATTTAGTGGTTTACTGTCCACATGTACTTCACATTTAATTTGTGGTTGGTATGAATAAGGCAGATTCTTTTATTTCATTTTTGGCAGTTAACCAATTGCCACAGCATCATTTTTGGAAAACATCATTTATTTGAAATATTTTTGTCACATCAAACTTTTATGATATTTCTGGATTCTCTGTCCTTCATTCCCTCTACTTTTACCTGCTGACTTTATAACCAATACAGAGTATCTTGATACTATAGTTTTATAATAAGTAATTCTATGTAAAGGAGTTGTTCTTCAACTTTTTTAAACATTAATTTTAGGTATTTCATTCTTCTATATACATTTTAGGGTCACCTTATTAGGATTTTGATTAGAACTTAACTGAATTTGGGGACAGAATACTCATCTTTACAATGTTGAGTTCATGAATCATTTTAAGTCTTTATGGTTTTATTCCACTTTTAAAATAAATATTAGAAAATTGGAATTCTGGTTACCTTGGTTTTCAGCTATCTGAGATTTGAGCCTGAAAACACAAAGGCACCCCAACTGTGTGCCATTCTTCGTGTCTTGGAAAATAGCTAAGTTCCTAATTCTGAATCTGCAGACTTAGGAGGTGACACCTCTAGTGAAATCGTGAATTCTAGTAATTACAATGTTTTTTGAGTCATTCTTGGAAATTACAAATACCATTTTATCTCAGGAATTCCCTTTCACTGTGATTTTTGCTGAATCATGGGAGAAATTGTCCCTACTGTTTTTCTTATTTATAAATTGGTTTCAGCTAGGAAGAAAATTGCACATCTGCAGGAGGTAATGCACAACTTCAGTTTGATTCAGCTTTACAGCAGATATTTGATTCCAGTCCAAAACTTCTAACAGAAAGAGTAGCAATGTTGAAAAGAAAATGAAAGTATTGCATAACCTCATTCCTTTGACTTATAGTCATTTGGTTTTGAAATAATATTCTCAAGTTTACTTCTCCAAACAGTTATGCATGTGTTTTTTCTTTTTGCTTTTCTAGCTCTGCCAAATAATTACATTTACAGCATTTTCTAATACACAAGAAAACTACTCCAGAAGCCCAGTAGATGGCAGCATAGAGCTACTGTTCGCTCAAGGATGTGCCTTAGGTTCTGCTAAGCAGAATCAACTCTTAAATTGTGAGTCTCTGAAACGGATTCTGAGCTGGGCAAGTAAGCTACGCCCAACCCAAATGGCAAATATTACACCTCCAAATTTCCTGTGTATCAGCCAATGGGCATTTAGAGTGAAAACTGTAATTGCAAATAGCAAATAAAAGGAAAATAAATGTACTTCTTTTATACTGGATGGTTCTTCTTTCATCATTTGAAAATCAATAAAAAGAATATTTATGAGTTTGCATATTCCTTATTTGTTATTTATTGGAAGGACACTAAACACCTAAATGCTTCATACTGATTACTCTGTTACCAGGACTGATGTTAAAGGGAGTTATATGCCAGTGAAAAAACAGGGCCCCCAGACATCAGAAAGTTGTCTGATCAGCCATCATCCTATACAGAGATTCACCCACTTACCATGCTAGAGAGCTGAACCTAAGCTCAGTTCCTCAAAATAACAAGAGCCTTAGAGTGTGGCTTCTAGAGTCCATAGGGGTGACTTCCAGCTTGTCCTTTGACAGCCATCTTTTCTGACCTTCAATTATATAATGTATAAAATTTCAAGAATAGATTCTACTCTTCTTCCTTTGAAGAGCTATGGTGGGGACTGGAGGAAGCTCAGAGCACAGTACTAGGTATTAGGAGATACACTTAGGTACAGAATCCAAGAATACAATGATGGGCTTTACAGCTATCAGCAAGAGCTTGAACCCAGCTCCATGCCACTAACTGTTCAAATTTGGACAAAATACTCAAGCTTCTAAGCCTCAGTGATCTCCACTGCAATATAGGTCTATCTTATAAGATTAGAATATATTTAGTCTGTTATCTCTGCTCAATATATTTTAGCTATTATTATTAGAAACAAGAATTTTGTTCTGGACTTGCCATTTGCCATCTTAATTAAATCATACAGCCTCTCTAAGTCTCAGCTTCCTCATCCCTAAATAAAAAGTTGCATTTTAACCACATTTGGTTCAAATATATATTATCCTATATAATAAAAGAGAAACATGTAAATTGACCATACCTCCACTATGCTCATCAGCCAATCAGGATTAAGTATAAAAATTAACCCAACAAAGATGGTGGATTAATTTGCATATGCAGTTGCCAAGTGGCCTGGGTCCTGGGAACATTCTTGGAACCCAGGCTATTCCTTGCCTGTAGGCCCACGCATAGGCCTGAGCAGCTGGGGTCCCAGAATGCCCCCGGTCACTCTGGGCCTACAAGTGCAAGTGCCAAGCAAATGTTCCCGTCCCTGGCTGCTTGCATGTGCGCTGGGGTCAAGTGGAGCCCAGGTCCATGCCCTCAGCCCTGCGCCCACAATGCGGGGCTGGCTGCCAGCCTTGGGGGTGTGCAGGGACCCGTTGGCTGCCGCATGTGTGGCCCAGGGTCTCTGCACATCCCCAAGCCCAGTGCCCAAAACGTGGAGCTGGCTGTTGGCCTCAGGGGTGTACCCCCTCCCCCCAGGCAGTGGGGACATGCCCCTAACCCAGTGGACAAAATGCAGGGGGTCCTCTGTACATGAGCTGCAGATGAAACACCTTTTCTTTTCTTTTTTTAAATATATTTTATTGAATTTTTTTTTTTTTACAGAGAAGAGGGGAGAGGGATAGACAGTTGTAAATATCAATGAGAGAGAAACATCGATCAGCTGCCTCCTGCATACTCCCCACTAGAAATGGGCCCCCAACCAAGGTACATGCCCTTAATAGGATTTAAACCTGGGACCCTTCAGTCTTCAGGCTGACACTCTATCCACTGAGCCAAACCAGTTTGAGCATAAACACCTTTTCTGACTGCTCATTGGCTAAGCTCCGTGTAGACCACCACTTGCAGTGTTCTTGGTAAGTTGGGTAATAAGAATCCAAGAATGTAATCTAGGGTTTTTTCACCTCACTCCTAGAGGAAAAAACTAAGGTCTGCTACTAGAGGGGCTAAGAAATGTCATATTTTGCCCTAGCCAGTTTGGCTCAGTGGACAGAGCCTCAGCTTGCCAGCCATAGGGTCCAGATTCAATTCTGATCAAGGGCATTTACCTATGTTACAGGTTCATCCCTGGCTGGGGCCCAGATCAGGGCTCATGCAGGAAGCAACCAAAGTGTCCCTCTCACATTAATGTTTCTCTCTCCCTCTTTCTTCCACACTCTCTAAAAATCAATGGAAACATATCCTCAGGTGAGGATAAAAAAGAAAGAAAGAAATGTTATAACCTATGAAAGACAGATCTTGAAAATGCCTAAAGAAAGTTGTCATTTTTTCTTGGTGAAGGGACTGAAGTCAGTGTTGATGAAAACACCTTGGCGGCTGTGGTGGCTGGCAGTGGCTGCAGCAGCAGGGTGATGGGGCTGTTACCTTCCCCTGATCAGCCCTGTCGCTCCCCACAGAGGACATCCCCTGAGGGCTCCCAGTCTGTGAGAGGGGGCAGGCTGGGCTGAGGGAACTGACCCCCACAGGACCCCTAGTGTACTTATAAATTGAAAACCCCCTTATGAATTAGAAGTATCTTCATAAGAAGAAATCTGGAAGACCTAGATGAACTTGGCTGACAGGTGTTTCATGGAAGTGGCCAGGTTTGGGAACTGAGTTAAGCAGAAGATTGTTTCCATGGTCTATAAATATAGGTCAAGATCATCAAAACATAATCACATATGAGATGGGTGCTAGACAGAAGACAGAGGCCAGAGGAACACAGCCAATCTTGGACCACCAGCTGAGGCTGGGCCACATGGTCCTTAGGAGCTGCAGGTGCTTCATGAGTGAAGAAACCTCAAATCCAGCCACCGTTTGACCATCCACATTCAGAGATGACTTTACCACAATTCCATGAATGTCAGGCCCTGGGTAATTCTTGGTCGGCATACATGGTCTACAGATAACTGATTTGTAGCCTTCACCCTTCCCCCCAAAAAACAACCCACACGTTTGCTAGAGGTTACCAAATTTCAAGTATCCTCAGGGAGAAAAAGGCTTCTTATTAGGCAGATGGGGCAAGTCTGGGTGATTCTTGACCCCTACTTATCAAGGGAGCAGAGCCTGAGCAAAGTCAAGTGTGCCTTGAATGGAGTGGGGAGAAAAGACCGTGGAAGGGAGTTCCGACTCAGACCTAGCTGGTGAAATGCTCTCTGAGGAGCCAGAGACACGGGAGAAGCAGATACCTGAGGAACATGGAGAGCATCATCCAGGTTGGAAGAGAAAATGAGAAATTCACCAACACTCGTCAGGACTCCAAAGTTTAGTCTCTCAGCATCAACTGCCCAAGAACTCAGTGATGGTGTAAACAGGAGATGTGAAGTCCTGATAAAACTGGTCATCATGGTTAAGCCTCAGCCAAGAGCAAATTGTATTTTAAGATATCCCAGGCAAACCAAAGTAAAACCAGAAGTCTTCATGGTGAGTGCAGCAAATTGGAGCTTGAGATGGCAGGCCCCCTAGTGCCTTTGTTGAGGGACATCTGACCTCAGCAGGATGCTGCCATGGTCGGTAAGCACACAGAAAAGCCACAAGAGGGAAGACTTTCCCTGCTTCACCACTGTGCCAGCAACACCTGGAAGTGCTTCATAAATGAACTGCTTCTTGCTCCTGCCCACCCTTTTCTTTAAAAATATCAGATGTGGTTTTCTGCCTGCACCCTCTGCTAAACAGTAGTAACCATTTGGGAGCACCTGTGGACCCTTTGTATATATTATTTAGCCCTCACAACAGTCCTATGAGGGTTATAAACCCCATTTCACTCACAAGGAAAATGAAACATATAACCAAATACATATTTAGTAAACAGTATACAAAGGTATGATTGATTCCAGAACCTGTGTTTTTAACTACACCAAGAAGCAGTAAACAGCAAAGCTGCCCTTATAGAGTGGAAATAGAAGTGAAATATATTTTAAATGCCTTCTTTCATTCCCATCAATGATCTTCTTTATATTATTCTCTGAAACTGCAATGTTATCTATAATATAGAGTGAATAAATTAACAAGAAAGATTATTCATAAAGTTTTTATCTTGAAAACATTAAATATTGATATGCACAGTGTCCAGTCATAGTGAGCAAACAAGGATTTATTATATGAAGTCAGTATTTTATTCATTACCTTCTATTTAATTATATGGCAGAATGACCAAAAGATAGGAATATTCAGTAATTCCCTATATTAATCATTTTATCTGCACACTTTTAAAGAACAATGTATATAGTTTTTAATTTTAAATTTTTCTTATCTGTTTTTCTAATTATATTTATTAAAATATAATTATGTCAAGTAAATTGAATAATGAAGAATTGGGGGTTGCATTTTGTATGTTTTATTTATTTCATTATTCTGAGAATTAATTTTTAGTTTATTTTACCAGAGTGTCTGCCCCTAATTGATTGGGAGTGGGGAAAGTGGATACTTCACAGAGATGGTTTAACTGATGTTAAATCTACAAGGTGAGTTAAACCAAGAATTTCCCTGCCACAGAGTCTAATGAATCTGTCAACTGAGATAAATTCATTTGCAAATGAACAAAATTGAAATAATTGTGTTTTGCCCAAAATAGGTCTCAAGTCATTTCCTGGCCCAAAATGGCTAGTGTATTTCAGCTATTACCGGCATCCCAGGCAGCACAGATGAAGAGTGACAAGGAACGGCATGCCTTCCAGCTCTAATGAAGATTCCCAGATGTCTCTCACAATTTTTCCGTGCATGAGTCTGGACAGAACTTACTCAAATGACCAGTTACAGCTTCTGCTTATCCCTGAGATGGAAACACTAATTCCTGCATAATGTATGGTTCTATTACTAAGAAGGGAGAAGAGCAGGAAATAGATGTGGGATAGGGAACTAGCAATTTCTGCCACATTTAAGTGATATGCAAATTTCACACTAGCAAATAAAATTAACATGCAATCTAAAAGCCTTAAGAAAATTACAAATAAAATACTAAGGGAGTTTGGATGAAAAAGAGTTTCCCCAGAAAGTAATCTCACAGGGTGATCTGATCATAAATTCTTAATGGGGCAGATCATGGTGGGTAGTCCTGCCCCAGCCCTATAGCTTCTTTGGTAAAAGTTTCTTAAGCCAGCCCTGTCCATTATTTTTGTGCATCTAAGTTAACACACCTTTGAAGTAAGTGTAACCACCCTCAAGAAAGACATAATCTTTTTAAGCACATAACTTTGCTTTTTCCTACTTTCATGTAATCTTTCTAATTTCAACTGCATAAAAAATATAAACAAACACTGCAAAACAGTTATTTTTCTAGAGTATTTGAAATCTTCCTTCCCAGAAATTGTCATCAATTTGTCTCAAACACATTCATAAAAATTCTATACAGATTTGGACATTTCTTATGTTGACAGGGGGTTAATTCCTCCCATTGGGAAACCCTCATCAAAAAGGAACAGGAGACAATATTTGTTGAGCACCACAACATACTAAGCACTGTGCTAGGTGAGGTAAACACATTATGTATATCTTTCATTCCCATGGCAATCCTACCCAGATAGGAAAGGCAATGATCTCAAAGTTACACAGCCAAGAAGTGGTAGAACCCTGATTAAGAAAGAAATTATCTAGTTTCATTTTTTTGCATGTATCTGTCCAATTTTCCCAACACCATTTATTGAAGAGACTGTCTTGACTCCATTGTATGTTCTTGCCTCTTTTGCCAAATAGACAAAATAATGGTGTTTTGGCCATAATGGCCAGGGTCAATTCCTGGGTACTCTGTTCAGTTCCATTGATTTATATGCCTGTTCTTTGCTAGTACCAGGTTGTTTTGATTATGGTGGCTTTGTAGTATAACTTGAAATCTGGTGTTGTGATTTCTCCAACTTTGTTTTTCTTTCTCAAAATTGCTACAGCTATTTGGGGATTTTTTTATTCCATATAATTTTTGGAGTATTTGTTCTAGCTTTGTGAAATACCACCAACTTACACCATACACAAGAATAAACTCAAAATGGATAAAAGACTTAAATTTAAGTCATGAAACCATAAAAATCCTAGAAAAAACCTAGACAGCAAAATCTCAGACATTTCTCATAGCAATATGTTTACAAATACATCTCCTAAGCCTTAAAGACAAAGGAAACTAAAAACATGCATATTGGTTTAAAAATCTTTAAAACTAACTATAAGAGCAAACAACAATCAGAGCAAATTCTTGTTTCCTTTTTTTCCCACCAATATTTTTAAAAGCTTAACTTGGTGTAATGGTGTATTTATGACTTGCCAGAGTATAACTATGTCCGATTTTCAATCACTTGGCCAATCATTTATCCAGTAAACACTTAAGGAATACACGCTCTCAGGCTGCCAGTCGTTGGCTCTCTTGCACCTTAGATCCCTCATGTGCAAAGCGGGTGAATGATGCCAGAATGCAGGATTGTTGTGAGGAGTAGAGATAAAGTGAACCTAGCTTATCCCTGTACCTGGAAGGCTGCAATGCTCAGTAGGAGTTTCTTTTCTTCTTCTTTTAAATAAAGGTTTTAAATCTAGTTGGACAGAGTAGACATATGTACCAAAAATAAAAATATAATCTACAGTAAGTGTAAAATAGAGGTACATTTAAGACTTCAGAGAGGAGGAAGCTTCAGCTTGGTCAAGATGATGTCTATCTCTCACTGTGGTCTACCAGCCCCCTCAGAGCAGAGTCCTGCTCTGGTTTGCTCACCATTGTATCTCTAGCACCCAGCACAAGGCCTGGCTCATGGTGCTACGTTCTCCATTCTTTAATACAAAACAAATAAAATGCGGAATTTAAACTGGAATGCATGATGTTTCCCTGGGCAGCATGCAAAGATGATTTCCCAGGTTCTTGGCCAGATGGATTAGAAGGCCATGGAGAAAAGGTGGTATAGGAAAGATGGAAACTTACTGAGAAACAAGCACAGACTCCCATGTGGTGAGAGGAAGAGAGTCCCACCAAGTCCCTCTTTTCTAAGGTTTATAAAGGCTGCAGTTCTTGGTGCCTTAATATCCCTTCTGATTGGTCACTATAGTGGCTTCAGAGCTCAAACCCCATGTGGAATTCCCTTCTTTTTCTCTCTTTTGTTCTTCTATTCCCTTGGGCCTTCCTCTTCTCTCTCTGAATGAGTGGCTTCCTTTCCTTTATTCTGTGAATGTATACTTTTTGCAGCTCCCAGCTTTTCAGCCCTGTGGTCTTCCCCATGGACCCCATAATCCCTAAAACTTCCTAAACCTGCCTATTTTACCCCTAAAAAATTATTTTACAAGCACACACTTTTATTCTTTCTCAGAGTGTTTTCCAAGAGTGATTTGAATTAGTCCACTGATTGCGTGCAATCACTCAGGAACATCTATTGTATTTTGAGAGAGTCCTTGGATCCATGAGAATATGTTTAGAGGAGATGACTGGGACATGCCCTTCAAAACGTGCACAGCATGCTATTAATAGGACAAGGTTGTGCAAAGAGATCTACTATTTTGTCTTCAAATTAGAGGTTAAAGACCACTGAAGAATGAGCAAAAATCCTCTTAGAGCCTGGCATCTGTCTTTCCTTCTAGGCTGATCTGGTACAAACCACCAATAATGAGGAATCCTGAAACTGTTGGGCTTCAAGCATAACAAATTCAGAAGAAAAAAATCAACTCTTTTTACAATGTAAAGTATAGAAAGCCATTTTTATTTGTTTAGGTTGGTTTTTTGTTGTTGTTCTTGTTGTTAATTTGTTTGGGGTTTTCAGGCCTGAAAATCTATCAATAATTAGCTGGTTTTAGTACTAAGTGCTCTCCTAGAGCATTGCGGTGAGATGGAAACTCACCAGATTTAAAACAAAGTAGGAGGTGTGACTAGTTGAGAGGCAGAAGCAGAATTTGAGGATGAAGAATATAGTATTCTACTTTCTCCCTTTTCTTCTAAGTGGAAAAATAACAATTAAATCAGGGTGAAATACTGGCAAAGGTAGAAGAAGAGGAGAGAAGGTATACCAAAATGAAGAAAATGGGAAGAAAAGACTCGTTTTTCTCATCTGTAAAATGGGGGTAAAACTCAGAACCACCAAATTGCAAAAAGTCATAGGCTATTCACCATTCACATCAGGACCAGCCACACATTATGTCTACAAGATACCTCAGAGATAACTGTACAAAATAGTGCCTGGCACATAGTTAATGTGCAAACAACTGCTGGTTATTTTATATCCCAACTTTTTCTCCTCTCTGTGCCGGGTTGCATAGTAACCAGTTACCCTTTAATCTGATTTCCTCAGCAATATATTTGTTACTGAAGCCATAATTCTCCTATCTCTGCACTAAGCCTGGGTCCCTAAAAACTTCCCATAGGAAAGTCTAATTCCTAGCTCTGATAATTTTCTTTACTGGAGCTCTGACAAGTACTCGTCAATGGAATCAGAGCCACCATCCACCGAGATCTGCACCATCCAATATGGAAGCCACATTCCACTGTTGAGCACTTGTGTCCAGACTGAGATGTGCTGGACACTCTGGACTTATAAGCATCAGTGTGAAAATGAAAGTAAAATAACCTCATTAACAATTTTTCATAGTTATCGCTTTTAAAAAAAAATTGTTAATTCTCACCCAAGGATTTTTTCTATTGATATTTGGAGACTGGAAAGGTGTGGTAGAGACAGAAACATCGATATGAGAGAGATACATTGATTGGTTGCCTCCTACAAATACCTTGACCAGGGAGGGGCAGGGATCCAGCCTGCAAAAGAAATACATGCCTTTGGCCAGAATCAAACCCAGGATACTTCAATCCACGGACCAATGCTCTATTCCTGTGGTCGGCAAACTCATTAGTCAGCAGAGCCAAATATCAACAGTACAACGATTAAAATTTCTTTTGAGAGTCAAATTTTTTAAACTTAAACTTCTTCTAATGCCACTTCTTCAAAATAGACTTGCCCAGGCTGTGGTATTTTGTGGAAGAGCCACATTCAAGAGCCCAAAGAGCCACATGTGGCTTGCGAGCCACAGTTTGCCGACCAGAGCTCTATCTAAAGAGCCATACCAGTCAGAGCCATAGTGATCACTTTAAAGGGATATTTGTGATATATTGAGTCAAATAACATATGTTATTAAAATTAATTTTGCCTGTGACATCTTGCTTTTTAAAATGTACCTACTAGAAAATTTTAAATTGCAAATGTTATCACATTATATTTCTACTAGAGACCCATTGCAAGAAATTCATGCATGGGGAAGGGGTGTGTGTCTCTCAGCCCAGCCTGCACCCTTTCCAATCTGGAATCCCTCGAGGTGGGATCAGGCCTAAACCAGCAGTCAGACATCCCTCTCACAATCCAGGATTGCTGGCTCCAAACTGCTCACCTGCCTGCCTTCCTGATTGCCCCTAACCCTTTTGCCTGCCAGCCTGATCACCCCCTAAACACTTCCCTGACAGCCTGATTGATACCTAACTGCTCCCCTGCCAGCCTGATTGCCCCTAACTTCCCTTCCCTGAAGGCTTTGTCCCCCACATCTGTCCTCCCTTGTAGGCCTGTTCCCTCCCAACTGCCCTCCCCTGCTGGTCATCTTGTGACAGTCATCTTGTGTCCACATCAGGGCAGCCATCTTTGACCACATGGGGACAGCCATCTTGTTTGTTGGAGTGATGGTAAATTTGCATATTACTTTTTTATTAGATAGGATAGAGGCCTGGTGCACAGATAAGGGCCGGCTGGTTTGCCCTGAAGGGTGTCTCATATCAGGGTGGAGTTCCCTTGGGACATTGGGAGGCCTGGGTGAGGGACCTATGGTGGTTTGCAAGCCAACCATGCTCCCCAGCAACGCAAGTGGAGGCTCTGGTATCTGGGATTTATTTGTCTTCTACATTTGAAACTTTGTAGCCTTGAATGGAGGCCAGGATAGGTGAGAAGCTTGGCTTCCTCCATTGCCAGGGAAATCCAAGCCTCCTGCTTGCTCTGTGGCCGTGGACATCTTGGTTGAGTTAATTTGCATCTTTCTCCTGCTTGGCTGGTGGGCGTGGCTTGTAACCATAACGGAGGTATGATCAATTTGCATGTTTCTCCTTTATTGGTATAGACTAGAGGTCTAGTGCATGAAATCTGTGCATGGGGGGGGTGTCCCTCAGTCCAGTCTGCACCCTCTCCAATATGGGACTCCTCAAGGGATGTCCAACTTCCTGTTTAGGCCCAGTCCTAGTAAAACTGCTGGTTCCCAACTGCTCTCTTTCTTGATTGTCCCTAACCACTGGTCCCCTCCAACTGCCCTCCCCTGCAGGCCTGGTCCCTCCCAACTTCCCTCCCCTGTTGGCCATCTTGTGTTCACATGGGGGCAGTCACCTTTGACCACATGGGGGCAGCCATCTTGTGTGTTGGAGTGATGGTCAATTTGCATATTACTCTTTTGTTAGATAGGATTAGACAGCATTGATCTAGACCCTATTTTAAAGATACTCAATCAACACTTTGAGTTATTTACTAAAGATATTTGAATCTTTTCTTTTCATTCCCACTGCGAACTGAGCTCTTCATTTTTGTCCTATTAACCAGCTTAGTCTTCTGCCTACTCACAGGACCTCCAAAACCCCTGACTGAGCCCCTCTGGTTAGGCTCACACCACTGTCCAGAACCTCCCAATCCTGGTGGTCCATGGAATCACTCACTGCTAGTTTTCCAGAATATTTAGGGGCAGAGCCAGGCACCTTAAGTTTTACAACCCTCCACACATGATTCTGAGGTGCAGCCAGTTACAGATTCCTGCTTCAAGTCCAAATTCTCAAAGGTTGATGCTCGAGCGAAATGTAACTATGATACAGTTGCTCAGTAGGAAAAAAAAAATAATAATAGTCAGTTAAGCATATCTGTGTTACTGCTTCACAAATAATGGAAGAAAGAACATATTTTAGTACTGGAGGAACCCATGCCTCAGGGGTGACAAAACAATAAAAGCAATGACACTTATATCCTCAGGCTAAAATTTACTAAACTTAGAATGATCTTGTTACTTTAGCTTTTAGGGGAAGGCAATAATTTAAATATCAAGAGGGTGCCTAAACTGAAGAATATAAATAGCTGATAACATTGCAAGTAGTGGGTTTTCTTTCATCCTAAGCTTGTTTTCCTTTCAGCTGATGCCTTTCCCCCTTACATATCCCAGGGAGCTGCTCATTGATTTCCTGTGGTGACTACAGAGGATGATTTGGGACAAGTCTTGTGCAGCTGGGAATCAGCCCAAAACCTGTTGATTTAAGATATCTGTTTGATGTTCTGAGCCAGACCTCGCTGGTAATTTAAAATTGCACCTGCTGAAAGAATGCCTATCATGGGCTTGCAAGATTGGGGAGACTGAAAAACTACTTGCCGCCTAACAAAAGGAACTCTTGGCATTTAAGAATGTCTCTCCTGAGCAGAAAAAGAAGGGTGGGCCCACATACAAAATCCAAATAAGAAAATCAACAGAGTCTGGAACCTAGTGAGTAGGTGCTCATGTAATATCTGTTGAATTAAAAAAATAAGTGAAAGAAGTTTTTAGGTTTTAGGAAATTTTAGGAATTAAGGGAGTCCATGGAAAAAAAACACAGGGCTACAGAGGTGCAAAAGGCACATTTCCATAAGATAAGGGAGCTGGGAGCTGCAGAAGGTACATTTCCATAGAATAAGAGAGCTAGGAGCTGCAGAAGGTACATTTCCAAAGAAAAACGGAGTTGGGAACAACATAGAAAAAGGGAGCTGGGAGCTGCAGAAGGTATACATTTATAGAATAAAGGGAGGAAGCCCCTCATTCAGAGAGGGAATAGAAATGCCAGTGGGAATAAGAAAACAATAAGGGAGAAGAAGAGGAGAACTTCATATACCTCACCTCAACTCATGTGAGGTTTGAGCTCTGGAGTTCCTATAGTGATCAATCAAAGGGGATAGTGACCAATCAAGGGATATCAAAAACTGTAAGCCTTTATAAACCTAAGACAAAAGGACTTAGTGGGACTCTCTCTGCCACCCCATGCAGGAGTCTTCTTGCTTGTTTCTCAATAAATTTCCACCTCTTACTATACCATCCTTTGTCCATGGTTTCATTCTTCAACTCCACCAGACAAGGACCTGGAATCATCCTGCCCAGAGAAACATCACGCGTTCCAGTTCAATATTTGCATTTCATAAGTTAATTACTCCTGAGAAACTACTGACTGATACTATTATAAGCTTGGAATGTGGATACCAATAAGACCAAAAGAAAATAATTTGGAAAAAATGTATAATGATTTATATTTAATTCCCATTTAAATGGCTCTTTTGTTGCAAAAGACAGTTAAGGTTAATGAAATGTAGCATAGCAGAGTAGTTACTAGTTTGGATCTGACTGAGTGAGAAGCCAGGATTTGACACTAATTAAATGGATGACTTTAGGCCAATTACTTAACCTCACTGAACTTCATGCTTCACAATAAATGTACATTAATTTTCACAATTAGAAAAATATTAACAAGTTTTGAAAATAAAAACTCTATGTAAAGAGCTGGGTAGCTATTCCTAAGGAGCATATAAAATATGGTAAGCTGCTAGAGGTACAAAAATTATAATTATTTTAAAAATGAGATATTGGCCAGAAATAAAAGGGCAACATTCAAAAGTTTACCCCAAAAAATAATAGAAAAGAAAAAATGTAAAGAAATAAATGTGACCAAGAGGGAAACACATTTGTAGACTTGTAAAGTATAAAGGTAGTAATTATAAAGGCATCATATGTGAAAACTGCATAACAGTTTGCCTGGGAGAAGATGAGATTCTTTGAGGCAGGTTTGCTCTGTGTACCCTGGGGGACTTCCTTAGCTGTCTGGGAGGCCCGACTTGGAATTCAGGGACACTTTATGGATTATAGATGGCTCAGAGATCTAGAAACAAAATCCAGGCACATCTCTGGACCTGGGTGAAACTACGGACCTTGAGGAAGAGGGAAAAAACCCAGTGCTTCCTTGGAGTTCATATGTGGACAGAGTTAGAAGAAATTGCACCAGAAGGAGAAACAATAGGGCCCCTGAAAGTCAGATCAGCAAAGGGGTCTAGCAGAGTGAGCCAAGCTAAGAAGCTGGTCTGGGGATTGAAGTGAATAGTATGTCCAGATTCAAGTGACAAGAGGTTATGAAACAGGAAAGACTAAAAATGAATTCTAAATGGCAAACAAACACAGAAAAAGGTAAACAGAAAATATTCTTTTAGTTATGCGTCCTCCTGGACCTCTGTTAAAATAATCATAAATTAAAATTTTAGTAATTTTTAAAAATTTTTCAAAGGCTAAATTCATAGTGTAAAAAATAACAGGAAGACAAAAGCTTAAAAACACAAATTGGGAAAAGCAGAAGGACTTGTAAAAATGGTTGTAGCAAACTCGAGAAAGCTGAACCCTAAACCAATAATATTAAAGGTGAGAAAAACAAAACAAAACACAATTTGCTGCTCTCAGAAAAGACTCAGAAAGAGATGACTTCAGACATCTCTGAAAAATGTGATGAAAACAGGAAGGTCAGATAGCAGTGTGTTTAAAAACACATATTCTTCAAGTCCTTTCCCCAACTACCTATTGATGGATAAATTGCCTTTCCTATCCCTGAACATTATCAAAAGAGTTTCTAAACTGAAATATATCAGACACCCTGAAGGTTTTGAGACACATAATCAACACAGAGAGATTAAGTAAAAATTTAGATACTGAATTTTGACACCTTATAGGCTGCTATCACTAATCAGCTACTGAACTACCAGTACAAAAGCAAGACTGGTACTTTCTAGAAGACTGGAAGATTCTCCTCAGAGCATTCTGATCAGGCCAAGAGAAACACACTCCTGCATATAGAGTTGCCAAACAGCTTTTCAGTGACTCACTTCTCAGTACAAGGAGATAGCCAAGGCCCACTCTGCCACTGAGAAAGCCCTTCATATGAAAGACCAAGACTAAACCATTTGAAAAAAATTCAGAGGTGCTACAGAGAGAAGAAAATGTAAAAAATAAAGACATATTCTTAGAAAGATAAGAGAAGGAATTCCATCCATAAGCTAGAATAGGCTGGGAGTTTCTGTATAGGATCATAACAAACTGAAAATTCAATAGAAGTCTTGAAAGATGAAATTAAGAAAATCTTTCAAAGAGTAAAGAGAAAAAGATAAGGAGAGAGAATTTAAAAGATTAAAAAATAAGAGCATAAAAAGACCGATATCTGAATAATTGGCATTTCAAAAAGGGGGGAAATTAAACAGAAAAAAAAGGGAGAAAATAATAAGTAGTTCAAGAAAAGTTTCCAGCTGTGAAGAGTCTTTTCAGTAGGAGAGAAGCTACTGAACTCTCTGTAGAGTGGGCAGATATACTAGTAAACCCACATGAAAGGCATATCATCATGAAATGCTGGAGACAAATAAGAAAAAGTTAAAGCATCCAGGAAATGCAAACCAAAAATAAGAAATCTGAGAGGAAAAGGGATCCAGGATGTACTCTATGTGGCTGTAGCAGGAGAAGATGAAAGAACCAGAGTCCATGGAGTAGGTCAGAAGACTCTTGGAGAGGCACACCTCCCACCTCATTAAAACGGAATGACTATTCATTGTCTTTGTATCAAAAGAGAATAAACAATTGGGAGAAAGTTTGTTATTGGACTACCAAAAAGAACAGAGAAATTTAAATAAATAAAGATATGAGACAATTATTAATTCTAGGAAAACAACATGCACAGGAAATAAAAAGTAATTATAGTTTTCCATGTAGCTTATCCATAAATATCATTTAAAATAGTCATAATAGTATAAAAATGGAATATGCAACCAAAGCTTTGGTATGACTACATTTGGTATGACTAGAGTAAGAGGGTGAGAAATAACAAAAGAAAGCTATACAGTCATGCATCATTTAACAAGGAGGATACATTCTGAGAAATGCACCCTTAGGTGATTTTGTCATTAAGAGTGCACTGACACACAAACCCAGGAGGTATAGTCTACCACACATACATCTGGGCTATATGGTGCAGCCTATTGCTCTTAAGTCTGTAAAGCATGTCACTATACTGATAATATAGACAATTGTAACACAGGTATTTGTGTATCTAAACCTAGAAAGGGTCCAATATACACTGAGTGGCCAGATTATTATGTGTTCAGAGTTCATAATAATCTGGCCACTCAGTATATCTACACTAATAAAAGAAAAACATGCAAATTGACCTTACCTCTGCTATGCCCACAATCCACACCAACCAGCCAAACAGGAAATAGTATGCAAATTAACCCAACCAAGATGGCTGTGGCCACAGAATGAGCAGGAGGCTTGGGTTTCTCTGACAATGGATGAAGCCAAGCTTCCTGCACACCCTGACAGGCCTTGTCCTCCACTCAAGGCTACAAAGTTTTAATTATAGAAGATAAATAAATCTCAACAAAAATGGCTGGGGCCACAGAGCAAGCAGGAGGCTTGGGTTTCCCCAGTGATGGAGGAAGCCAAGTTTCTCGGCCCCCACCCCTCAGCTTGCCCTCACCTCCACTCAAGGCTACAAAGTTTTAATTATAGAAGATAAATAAATCCCAGATACCAGGGTCTCTGCTTCAGTCAGTGGGGGTCATAGCCAGCCTGCAAACCACCACAACCCCCTCACCCAGGTCACCCCACATCCCAAGGGAACTCCCACCCTGATCTGGGACACCCTTCAGGGCAAACCAGCAGGCCCCCACCCATGTACCAGGCCTCTATCCTATCTAATATAAGAGTAATACACAAATTGACTGTCACTCCAACAAACAATATGGATGCCTCCATGTGGTCAAAGATGGCTGCCCCCATGTGGACACAAGATGCCTGCCACAAGATAGCCAGCAGGGGAAGGCAGTTGGAAGGGACCAGGCCTGCAAGTGAGGGAAGTTGGGGGGCAATCAAGTCTGCAGGGGAGGGCAGTTTGGGGTGACCAGGCCAGCAGAGGATGGAAGTTGGGGGTGACTAGGCCTGAAGGGAAGGACAGCTGGGGGGAGGGGGAGACACAGGCCTGCAGGGGAGAGCAGTTGAGGGGGACCAGGCCTGCAGGGGAGAGCAGTTGAGGGAGACCAGGCCTGCAGGGGATGGTAGGCCTGCAGGGGAGGGCAGTTAGGGCTGACCAGGCCTGCTGGGAGGGCAGTTAGGAGCAATAAGGCTGGCAGGGGAGCAGTTAGGCATCAATCAGGCTGGCAGGGATGTGATTAGAGAGTGATTAGGCTGGCAGGCAGAAGCATTTAGGGTCAATCAGGAAGGCAGGCAGGCCTAAACGGGCAGTCAGACATGCCTCGAGGGATCCCAGATTGGAGAGAGTGCAGGCTAGGCTGAGGAACACTCAACCCCCCCCCCCCAACCCGAGTGCATGAATTTCATACACTGGACTTCTAATAGATCATATATATATATATATATATATATATACACACACACACACACACACACACACACACACATATATATATATATATATATGTATATGTATATATATATATAATATGTCACACATGTTATAGTAGGCATATATGTGATATATGTTATAGTAGACATTTTCTATTGACTTCCTACTATGAAGATAAAGCTGTGCAGTCATGCGCTGCATAATGACCTTTAGGTCAATGAGAGACCCCCACATTCATAGTAGTCCCATAAAAGTATAGTGGAGCTGAAATATTCATATCACCTTCTGAGATCATGGTCATAGTGTTGTTGTAACCATGGTGACATGGTTGGCATGTTGTCATTTTGCTGTGGTGACATGATAGCTGAAGTGACCCCACAATCATCACAACATTGTGGATGTCACAACATCTTAGCCAAAGCAATGCTGTAACACAGGACAACACTCAGAATTATATACAATAAAAATATAAAGCAAGAAATATTTTTGTACAGCTGTACAATGTGTGTACAATGTGTGTTTTAAGCTAAGGGTTATTACAAAAGAATCCAAAAGTTAAAAGAAGTTTATAAAGTATAAATGTTACTGTAAACTAAGGTTAATTAATTAATAAATAAATTATTTTATAAATAATTTACAGTGTTTATAAAGTCTACTAGAGGCCCAGTATATGAAATTTTCCTGCACCCTCTCACAGTCTAGGAGCCCTCAGAAGATCTCCTACTGATGGCTTTAAAAGTGGCCTAAGCTGTTAGTTGGACATCCTTAGTGCTGCTGTAGAGGCAGGAGAAGCTTCCACCACTGTGCTCACCAACTGTAAGCTGTATTCTGGCTGAATGGCTCTACCCCTGTGGGAGCACACTGACCACCAGGGGCAGTTCCTGCATTGAGCAAATGCCCCCTGGTGGTCAGTGCATGTCACAGTGACGAGTCATTCTGCTGTCTGGTCGATTTGAATATTACCCTTTATGCCTGCAAGATCAGGCTGAAACCAGCTGTCTGACATCCCCCAAAAGTTCCCGAATTGCGAGAAGGCTCAGGCCAGACTGCAGGACACCACCAGTGCACAATTGGGACCAGGGTGGGACAAAGGAGATTGGCCAGCGGGAGAAGGACCAGGAGAAGGCTCTAGGGCATGTCCAGCCTGTTTCACTCAGCCCCGATTAGCCTGACCCCAGCAGCAAGCTAACCTCTAGGTTGGAGCATCTGCCCCCTGCTGGTGAGTGCACCAGTCGACTATCTGTCCCTTGGTAGTCAGTGCATGTCACAGTGCATAGTTGAGCGGCCTTAGCATATCATTAGCATATTACACTTTGATTTATTGAGCAGACGATTGGATGACCAGACAGCATATAAGGCTTTTATTATATAGGATAGTAATGTCCTAGGCCTTCACATTCACTCACTGGTCACTCACTGACGCACCCAGAGCAACTTCTGATCACAAAAGTTCCATTCATGGTAAGTCCCTTCTACAGGTGAACCATTTTTTTATTTTTCATATCATATTTACACTGAGGGGTCAGATTATTATGATCTCTGAATGCATAATAATCTAGCCACTCAGTGTATATCCCATATAATAAAAGGCTAATATGCAAATTGTCCCCTAGACCAGGAGTTTGACCAGTAGGCAAGCCAGCCAACTGTACATGTCCCCTCCCCATGGCCAGGCTGGCCAGACCCCACTCATGCCTGAATTCATTCACCGGCCCATTAGTGTATGTGTGTGTGTGTGTGTGTGTGTGTGTGTGTGTGTGTGTGTGTATTAGAGGCTGGTGCAGGAAATTCAAACATGGGGGTTGGTGTCCCTCAGCTTAGCCTGAACCATCTCCAATCTGAGACCCCTCAAGGGATGTTCGACTGCCTATTTACAGGGAATGGGCTTGGGTTGTGGCCAGCCTGGGTGAGGGGCTGAAGGCTGTTTTCAGGCTGGCTATATCCCCTTCAGGGTGAGAGGTCTCCAGTGGGATGCCTGGCCAGCCTGGGTGAGGGGCTGATGGTTGTTTGCAGGCTGTACACAACCCCCGGCAACCCAAGCTCCAAGCTCCTCCTTTCTTTCTCTTTTTTTTTTCTTTTCTTTTTTTTTTTCCAGCCTCCTTGAGCAGAAGTCAGGGCTGGCTGGAAGCAGGTATCTGAGATTTATTTATCTTCTATAATTGAAACTTTGTAGTTTTGAGCGGAGGCCAGGGCTGGCCAGGGTGGGTGGGAAACTTGGCTTTTTCTGTCACCAGGGGCAACCCAAGCCTCCTGCTTGTTCCACCTTCATGGCCAAATTTATCTTTGTTGGGTTAATTTGCATACTTGTTCCTGATTGGCTTGTGGGTGTAGTGGAGTGGTGGTCAATTTGCATGTTTCTCTTTTATTAGATAGTATAACTAATAAAGGGGTTGTGGTAGGCAAGCCACAATGATCACCAAAAGGCATAAAACCCAGAAAAGGAGAGTTGCAGTACTGCTAATTATGAATAGCCAAGTTCTTTTCTACAACCTCCAGCTCCACCATAACTAATAGAGGGCCTTGTTAAGCACATGAGATATGTCAATGTAAATAACACTAGAGTCAGTGTTCTGAAGAATTCCCAGTGCTTCTTGATTAACAGGCTATAAAGAATCACAGCAGAAAAATTTCAACAGAGTGCTGTGAATATATATATATATATATATATATATATATATATATAGAGAGAGAGAGAGAGAGAGAGAGAGAGAGAGGTCCACTGGGTGGGTTCTGGCTGGCCCACCCTTGATTGGGGCTGATTGGGCCAGGCTGGCCTGGGGGAGGGGCCATGTGTGGTTGGCTGGCTGGCCCCTCACCCTGGTCTAACTCTTGGTCAAACTCCTGGTTGAGTTTGCATATTAGCCTTTTATTATATATGACATTTTGCCCAACTGAAATATACTTAATAAAATTACAAGTGGAGCCGGGACTGGTTTGGCTCAGTGGATAGAGCGTCGGACTGTGGACTGAAGGATCCCAGGTTCGATTCCGGTCAAGGGCATGTACCTTGGCTGCAGGCACATCCCCAGTGGGGGGCGTGCAAGAGGCAGCTGATTGATCTTTCTCTCTCATCGATGTTTCTGACTTTCTATCCCTCTCCCTTCCGCTCTGTAAAAAAATCAATAAAAAATATATATTAAAAAAAATTACAAGTGGATATTACAGGTAATGGCTTCTTGTTGTATGACCTGGGGAATAGACCAAAAAATCCAAGCAACTTATAATACATCTTTCACAAATTTGGTAGATATTGAATGTTCCCCATTGTTGACCTCACACATAAAATTTCTTAGGAAACACAGGGCATATGACTAGTGAGACATTCTATATAATAAAAGCCTAATATGCTAAGTATCTGGTCATCCATTCAACTAATCAAAGTATAATATGTTAATGATATGCTAAGGTCACTCAGTCTCTCGCTATTACATGCACTGACCACCAGGGGGCAGATGCTCCAACCTGTGGGTTAGCTTGTTGCTGGGGTCCAGCCGATGGGACTGAGTGAGATGGGCTAGACACGCCCCAGAGCTCTCCCTAAGCCCCGCCCTGGTTGGGCAACCTCCCACATTTCTCCCCTGCCCCAATGGTCCCTTGGCCTGGCCTGTGCCCTCTTGCTGTCTGGGACTCCTTGGGGTATATGGGAGAGCTGGTTGGGCATGATCCCGCAGGCTGGTTGCACACATTCATGCACTGGGTCTCTAGTTGTATAAAAACGTTAAAAACAACCACAACAAAAAACAGGCCAAAAATGAAGTCACTCTTGTTAATCCAAGTCACCAAGTCAAAACTTAATAACTAATTTAATTTCAGCTTCAACCTCTCTTAGAAGTGGAATTTTAAACCAACCAATCTGGAATTTCTGGATCATTATGTATGAGGTAATCTGCACCATAAAACCTCTGCCATTCCATCTCCCCCAAAAGAAGATGACCTAGCCTAAAAATAATTCTTTCCTTTTGCTAATAACTCTCCTGCTACCACCCTCTGTCTATAAAAACCTTCCATATTGTACAAACCTTTAGAGAGCCCTTCTATTTGCTAGATGGGATGCTGGCCTGATTCATGAATTGCTTAACAAAGCCAATTAGATCTTCAAATTTACTCTTTAACAGTATTTATAGCTCAGGTCTTAGACAGTGAAGTGCCAACTTCACAACTTCCCTATTAAAAATGTTTTCTAAACTAAGTCTGCTTGGTCTTGTGAAAAATGGTATTATAATACTAAAAAGTTAGATTGCTTAAGGATTATGAGAAAATGTGTGTAAATCACTTAGCAATGTATCTGGAACACAGGAAATGTTAAATAAATAATAGCTATTATTGTTTTCTCAGGGAAGGATTATAGAAAAACAGGAGCAAAGAAACCAATGTGTAATATGCTCTTTATGGTCTAGAAATATTACATGTGATTTTATTTAAGGATCAAAATTCCACCAATATCACAAAAATGGTATATGGAAGAGTTCAGATTTGAATATAGGACTCTCTGACTTCAAAAACCATGCATTTTCTAACTTGAAATCTGTTAGTGTATCATCAAAGATTAATCCATCAGATCAAAATCCCTTCTCTCCTTCTGATCTCCACACATCACTTAGAAAGAAAAAGACCTTTGAGGACATGGTGCAACTGAGAGAAAATGTTTGATCAGAAGAATGGAATAAACCAAGCCCCAGAAATGTGGCTCTATATAAAGGATCTAATGAAGGGGATTCCAACTACCAGGTGAGCTCACCCAGATGCCAAGAGAGTTGGGAGATGAAAAGGAGTGAAGGAAAAATAAGAGACAATTTAGAACTAGGGAGACGAACACAGCTGCAGACCTCAGGCAGCTACAGAGGACACCACCCCAGACCCTGTGAGTCCACCAGGACACCACTGGAACCATGTGATCACCACTGATCCCCTATTAGGGATTTATCTTATTTATTCAAATACAAACACTTCCGGAGAACCAAGATGGCGGCATAGGTAAAACACCTATCTTGCCGTCACACTCAACAATTTTAATACTACAACTTAACGAAAGAACAAACACCTTCCAGAATCACCAAAAAGCTGGCCGAGTGAAAATTCCACACAAAAAAAGTGAAGATAAGACACTGTGACTCGGAATGAGCGGCGGCGGACAGCTTTGAAAGATATGTGCAGAGAGAGGTTTGGAGCACGCACCAGTGGAGAGGGCGGGCAGCTGAAAACCAGCCAGTTTTCTCGAACGGGGAGACAAAGACGTCCAACTGGACTGATTCTCCAGCTCTGGGCGAAGTCCAGAGAACCCACTATCATACGGGGTGAAAACTGGACAGTGGGAGGGCACTCCGAAGCTCGGGACTGCAGGGCTCTCCCGGCTTGTGGAGAAGGCAGCTTGCGTGAACAGCTCGGCTGCGTGACGGCGCAGAGAGCATTCTGTGACTTGCTTTCTCATTCTGAAAACCGTCAGACTGCTTTGTTTTACAACCCTGGGTGAGACATTGGGCGTGCAGAGTCATTTGGGTAGAGTCTGAAGCCGGTGGAGCTCCACAGCGGCTCTCTCTCAGAGGTGCGGGCAGCCATTGCCCCCAGCACAGAGTCCCTGGGGCCGCATAGGGCGGAGCTAACGCTGTCTGCTTGGCTTGGAGACTCCGACCATCCAACCTGAGCCCAGCTGAGCTTCACAGACAATTGGCCTGGAGGTCAACCCCTCCAAGTGCTAACAACGATTAACCTGAGCTTAACTTCAGCAAGACTGTGCAACCCATATCCACCTCAGGTAACTGGGGAGGCTGAGCCACTGTCCCTAGTAGGAAGTCTACCACATAAAGCTAATTGACCAACTCAGGGAAGCAGCCACCATGCAGAGACATGGAAAGAAATCAGATGTGAAAGAAATGGAGGGAAAAAAAACGACTGGACATGGAATTCAAAACCACGGTTATAGGGTTTTTCAAGAGGCTCCAACAAAAGGTCTAGGCCTATAAGGAAATAAGCCAGACCACAAAGGAAATGAATGAGTACTACAAGGAAATGAATGAGACCCTCAAGGATATGAACGAGACCTGCAAGGAAATGATCAAGACCAACGTGGAAATGAAGGAGACTCTCAAGGATATAAAGGAGACTCTCAAGGATATGAAAAAGGACCAAACAGAAATTAAGCATACACTGACTGAAATAAAACATATTATACAAAGACCTAAAAGTGCTCTGGAGCACCCCAAGAACCAAGTTAAAGATTTGAAATACAAAGAGGTAAAATCCACTCAGCTGAAAAAGCAAGAAACCAAAAGAATCCAAAAAATTGAAGATAGTGTAAGGGGCCTCTGGGACAACCTCAAGCATACCAACATCCGAATTATGGGGGTGCCAGAAAAAGAGAGAGAGCAAGACAATGAAAACCTATTTGAAGAAATAGTGACCGAAAACTTCCCACACCTGGTGAAAGAAACTGACTTAGGAGTCCACGAAGTGCACTGAAACCCAATATATAGGAACCCTAAGAGGACCACACCGAGGCACATCATAATTAAAATGCCAAGAGCAAAAGACAAAGAGAGAATATTAAAAGCAGCAAGAGAGAAACAGTTGGTTATCTATAGGGGAACACCCATACGATTGTCAGCGGATTTCTCAACAGAAATGATGCAGGCCAGACGGGAGTGATAAGAAATATTCAAAGTGATGAACAGCAAGAATCTACAACCAAGATTACTCTATCCAGCAAAGCTATTATGCAGAATTGAAGGTCAGATGAAATGCTTCGCAGATAAGAAAAAGCTAAAGGAGTTCATCACCACCAGACCAATATTATATGAAATGCTGAAAAATATTCTTTAAGAAGAGGAAGAAGAAAAAGATAAAAGTGTAAATTAGGAACAACAAATACTCATCTATCAACAAATGAATCTAAAAATCAAGTGAATTAATAAGCTGATGAACAGGATAAACTGGTGAATATAACAGAATCAAGGACATGGAGAGGGAATGGACTGACAACTCTTGGGGAGAAAAGGGGTATGGGAAGTGCAGCAAGAGACTGGACAGAAATCATGCAACTATGGGAGAGGATAGTGGAGGGGGGTGAGGGTGGAGGGTGGGATGGGTGCCAGGTGGAGGGGAACTATAGGGGGAAAAAAAGGGCACAATGTGATTAATATACTGAACAATAAAGATTAAAAAAAATACAAACACTTCCTAGGACAGATATTTAAATTTGAAGTCATATTAGAAGTCTTACTCTTTTTTTTAATGTATCAAACTTTGAAAGTCAGTTTATTCGAATAATAGCTAGGGCTGTCAGTCAGCTACCTGCATCCTCTCAAGTTCTATATATAGAGAAAAGAATATAAATACAGTCTTTACTTTCAGGCAGCTTACCAGATGGTACTTGTGATGAAACATTCTCAGATAAAAATGACAGTAGAGATACACCACAGTATTTGAGATTTTAGAAGATCTGAGTGGTGATCAGAATATCTATGGAAGAAACTCAGAAACCAAGATATGACTATCAGTGGGATAAGCTAGAGGAAACTTCACTTGAGTTATATCTTGAAAATAGATTTGAAATAAAGGGGAAGCAGAATTTAGGAGGAGACAAGGGAGTGAATTAATGGGCACAATAATACCACTGTATGTTGGAGGGGCAGCAATTTTCTTTGGCTGGAAATGAGAACCAAGGTTCAAAAGTTATAACATATAAGGCTGAAGAAAATAGATTGTTGCTGAATGATAGAGAACTTTAAGTGTCAGGCTATGTATTTTACTTTCTTCTTGAAAGGGGCCATTAAGGTTTGGGTTTAGTTGTGTTAGTTAAGAAATGATGATAAAAACTCCATTCCTCATCTCTTTTCTCCAGTTTGACCTATAGATTAAAAAGGCAATCCCCACATAAGTTACAAAAATATTTTTTTATTATTAACATGCCAATTCTAAAATTTACATGGAAAGGCAAAGGAACCAAAAGAGCCAATTCTGAAATTCTGAAGATGAAAGTCAGGCCCTCACATTATTTCCAAGATTTATTCTACAGCTACATTAGTCAAGACAATGTTGTATTATGACAAGAATAGACACATAGATCAATAAAATAAAATAGAAAGCCCAGAAATAGATGACAAAAATATAGTCAACTGATTTTTGACACTAGTTCAGAGGCAATTCAATGGAGAAACCTTTTCAACAAATGGTGATAGAATAATTAAACATCCTGCAGAAAGAAAGAAAAAAAGAACTTTGATACATTCCTCATACTATATATTTTAAAAAATAATTTAAAATGGTCATAGGCCAGCCTAAAAAGACTCTGCTAGAAAAAAATCTGCATTACACTGGGCTTCTCAAAGAGCTCTTAGACACAACACTAAAAGCATAAGCCATGAGAGAAATTACTGATTAAGTGGACTCCTAAAATCTGAAACTTTTTCTCTGTGAAAGATCCTGTTAAGACAATAAAAAACAACCCACAGAATAGGACACTATATTTGTAAATTTGTATATATATATATATGTATGATAAAAGGCTTATATGAACAATATATAAACATTCTCCAAACTCTATCATTAAAAAAATAAAACACCACAATTGAAATTAGGAAAAACATCTGCAGAGAGACTTTATCAAAGAAGATGCATGGATGAGCCCTGGCCGGTATGGCTCAGGATTAATTCGAGCTTCAGCCCACACACTGAAGGGTCACAGTTTCCATTATAGGTCAAGGGCAGGTACCTGGGATCCAGATTTCATTCCCAGCCCCTTCAGGGTGCATGGGGGAAGCAACCAATTGATGTGTCCCTCTCACATCTCTCTCTCTCTCTCTCTCTCTCTCTCTCTCTCTCTCTCTCTCTCTCTCTCCCCCCGCCCTCTTTCTCTCCTCCTCTTTCCCTCCCTTCCCCTTTCCCTTCCTTTCACTCTATCTAAAATCCATGGGAGACACTACAACATGGCAGCCAGCAGGACCGGAGAGAGGGTGAGAGGACCAGTGTGCAGATTTGCGTGCGCGTGTTTACGACCCCACTTCTGGGAATATGTCCTAAAACCCCCAAAAAAATCAAACACCAGTTGGAAAGAATATATGCACCCCTTTGTTTTTAGCATTATTTACAAGAACTAAGATTTGGAATCAACCCAACTTCCCATTAGTAGATGAGTGGATAAAAAGGCTGTGGGACATTTATACATTGGAATACTCTGCAGTTATATAAAAGAAAGATCGCTTCCCTTTTGGGACAGCATGAAAGGACCTGGAGAGTATTGTGTTAAGTGAAATAAGCCAATCTGAGAAAGACAAATATCATATTATCTCACTTATTTGTGGAATATAATGAACAAAATGAAATGACCAACAAAATAAGACCTGAGGCATGAAGTCATGGAACAGACTGACAAATCTCCATATGGGAGTGATGAGGGGGAAGAGAAGAGATAAACTAAAGAACTTATATACTTCTATGCCTAGCCCATGAACATGGGAAATAGGGTGGTGAAGACCTGGGGCAAAAGGGGTGTCATTGATAGGGGCTTGGCAGAGGGATAGGAAAGGGGAGGGGAAATGGAAGACATCTGCAATACTGTCAATAATTTAAAAAGATAATAAAAATCCAATGGAAAAATATCCTTGGGTGAGGATTAACAAACAAACAAAAAAGATATAAGGAAGGAAAATAAACACATGAAAGTATGTGCACTATCATTAGGTTTATGGAAATGCAAATTTTAAAACACAATGAGATCTCACTGAGCACCTATTAAGTTTTTTAAAATTTTTTAATCTGACAATATGAAATGCAGAGGAAGATGTGGAACAACTAACTCTATTATGCACTTCTTATGAGGATTCAAAATGTTACAGACACTTTGTAAAATAGTTTATTGGTTTCTTTTAAAGTTAAACATAAGCTGCAAATGACTAAGCATTCCAACTACTGGGTATCTACCCAAGTGAATTGAAAAGTGAATGTTCACACTGCTGTATTCATAATTTCTAAAAACTAGAAAGAACCTTTCAACAGGAAGGCGAATGGATGAACAAAATCCAAAGCATCTATACAAGAAAATATAGAAGCTCCTATTGATTTCTGAAACAACATGGATCACATATAAAGGCATTTTGCCAAGCTGAAACACACACACACACACACACACACACACACACACACACACAACATATCCCAAAGGCCACATATTTTTCTAGGTCCAAGAAAAGAGAAAACTATTGGGATGGAAAATAAATCACTGAGTACCAGGGTTTGGGGTTCTGAGGATGGGTAAACTATGAAGAGATAGTGTAAGAACATTCTGAGGGAATTGAAATTGTAAACATTTGTCCAAACCCAAGAAGTTTACTGTAGGCAAAAAACAAAACAAAACAAGATAACAGAAATAAACACCAACTTCTATTCCAAATTGATTTTTATTTCCTCAAAGCAGAAATATGCTAACTGTAATCCTATATGATAAAAGACTAATATGCTAAGTGTCTGGTCATCCAGTTTGCTGTTCAACCAATCAAAGTGTAACATGCCAATGATATGCTAAGGCCACTCAACTGCTCGCTATGACAGGCACTCACAACCAGGGGGCAGACAGTAGACTGGTCAAACAGTCGCTATGATGTGCACTGACCAGCAGGGGGCAGACACTCCAACCTGTAGGTTAGCTTGCTGCTGGGGTCTGGCTAATTGGGACTGAGCAAAATGGGCCAGACACACGGTTCCTCCCTGGCTGGCCAACCTCCCACATCCCTCCCTGCCCTGATCATGCACCAGTGGGGTCCCTCAGCTTGACCTGCACCCTCTTGCAATCTGGGACCTTTAGGGAACAACCAGTCACTATGACACACACTGACCACCAAGGGTAAGATGCTCAATGCAGGAGTTGTCCTCTGGTGATCAGTGCACTCCCACAGGGGAAGCACTGCTCAACCAGAAGCTGGGCTCAGGGCTGGCAAGAGCATCAACAGTGGCAGCAGCCTATCCCCCCCTGCAACAGTGCTAAGGATGTCTAACTGATGGCTTAGGCCCACTCCCTGTGGGGAACCACCTAAGCCATCAGTCAGAAACCCCCCAAGGGCTCCCAGACTTCAAGAGGGTGCAGGCTAGGCTGAGGGCCCCCGCTCCTCTCGGGTGCATGGATTTCATGCACTGGGCCTCTAATTAAGAAATAAAAAACAATATTATGAAAGCTGGTGTGTCTCTTACCAGGTCAAATACACAAGTCTGACTCACAACTCTTGCTCTCATTTTTTCCTTCCTCTTGATCAATGCAGAGTCAAAAATCCAGACACATCTGACTTTTCCCATTATCCCACTGAATCTCTCCTGTGCTGTTCTCTTTGTGTCCCTCAAAATCTATTTTTATCACACTAGTCTCAAAAGGGGCACTCAAAAAGTTGTCAAAAAATTATGGGCTTTAAATAGTCCTTGAACAAATCAATCTGTTTAATTTTGTTTCATCTAGTGTGTCCCAAAACTAAGAATTTTTTCTTTATGTAAATACTTATTCATTTTCCTTGGAAGTGTGGACAAAAGGGGCCACATGCTAACCTGACAGGCTCAGGGAAAGCCTGCATGGAAGCTTTGCAAAATTAAAGACCTAAAGTAACCACAAGGGATGGTCTGAAATTAAAATTTTAACTAAAAGCAGTTTATAGTGGGCAGTCATGTCCTAGGCCAGTATCTTCCCTGACAAAGCTCAGTCTTTACCTTAACTGAGCCTATTATCTTTTTGCATCCAAGATAACATCCTTGTGATGTTATGGTAACATAACTTCCCCTTTTCTGGACCCCTCAGGGCACAACCAAATGTACCTGGGCACCAGGACAGAGACCATAAATTCCTTCATTGTTATTGTTATCATGCTAATTGTTAACTATTAGCTATCCTGCTCCCACTTAAGTAAAAGAAGTGTGTGTCTATCATTTTACTTTTGATCCAATCCTAGAGGTCCCCAACTCTCCTTTGCTTTCTCCCGCCTCCCTAATCTATCACTAATGGATTTCATGCAACCTACTTACATCTCCTCCCTTGATTGTAATGTATAAAACAAGGTGAAGAACTACCGTTCTCTAGAGCATTATCCCAATAGGTTGATATTCTGCTTCCTGGCAATTGTCCACCATTGGTTGAAAGCAGCATTCTCTTAATTCAGGTTTAACAAGCTTGGAGGAAGTTCTCACTCAGGGTCAGATGCTGTGCCAGATATTTACACACTTGGCTCAAATAAACTCAAACAATTCTTTACAAGTTTGAATGCTTTCAAGTTAACAGAGGTGATTTAGTAAAATATACTTCAAGAAACACTTGTTAGAATACATTTTTTGAATAATACATAAAATATTAATTTTGGATTCATAAAAGTGTTGAGATCTTGAAGTTAGAGAGGACTCGGTGAATTGTTTTTACTGCCAATTTAGAGACCATGTAATATTCCTGAAGTCTATTCTATTCATAAAACCCTTACAAAGCCCCAGTCCACATGGTCCAGTCCCAGAGCAGTGTCATGATTTAAAGAACTCAATCCATGCAATGAAAACAAATTTCAAAGTGACTCAAGTCCTTAACTTAAATTTTTGAATACCATGAAAGGGCTGCATAGTTCCCGAAGTATTTTTTAGAATCCTCCTTTGTTCCTTTCTACTGCACGTACTTACTTAGACTATTCCACCTCTCGAGCCTTGACCACTCCTGAAAAGCTCAGACCCTCACTACCTTGTCCCCTTTGCTTCTGCATCAGTCCCCATTTACTCTTGAGTTGCCAAGAAGTGGGCAAAGTGACTTTCCTTAGGGAGGAAAAGGGGGGAGACAATCAGCAGGTTCAGGCAGAGCCCTTTAGCAGGCAGAGAAAGGAAATGCCCAGAATACTCAGAGGTGATGTTTAGTCCATTATATACCAGAAGGGGGCATAGTTCCCACAGTGGAAGGCACTTCAGGCACCAGTGATCGGGCAATGAACTTTTGGGGAACCCAGGGCCTCTGTGCTTACTGACCACTAGTGACCACTGGGATCAATTTTCATCTGAGTAAAAAAAGGGAAGATAAAACTTAGAGATGTCAGTGAAGATTCTGTGAGGGCAATTTGAGAAGCCAGGTGGGGTCCTGCAGGGGACCTAAGGAGGATCTAAGGGAAGATATCTGTGTGCTCAACACTCCTGTGGATCCCCACTGAGCATCTAGTGGTGGCCCGGGCAGCTGTTGGCCGGAGGGACAGCAATTGGGAAAAAGAAACGGGCACAGATGGAGGAGAGCCAGGCAAGATGGGAAGGGCTGGTCCAATCTGTCTATCTGTTGAAAGTCAAAGAGGTTGAGAGAGGAATGGTGGCCAGGGCCTCCTGGATCTCACAAAGATCAGGATCTCCCACCCATTTTTGCACAGACTATGCAGGGAAAAGGAAACTGGGAAACGTGGTTTTCAGCTTAATCACACAGAACTTTCCATCACAGGGATAGCTAGTGAAATGAAAAAATAAAACTATGTCCTTTCTGGTTGAAATCAGCATTCTCTTAATTTGGGTTTAATAAGCTTGGGGGGATTCTCTCTCAGTGTCAGATGTTGTACCAGATATTTACACACACACACACACACACACACACACACACACACACACACATCTTCCTTATTTTAAAAAAATGTTTATATTGATTTTGAGAGAGAGAGGTTGCATCCCATACAGGGGCCAAATGCACACCCAGGCATGTGCCCGACCGGGGATCCGACTGGATGCCTCCTGTGCATGGGATGCTGTTCAGCCAACTGAGCCACAGCAGCCAGGCCTCACAGCTTCTGCAGTAGCGTCACACTATATGCTAGTTTCCACTTCTGTTGTCCCAAAGAGAGAACAATGAAGGGGAGTCCCTTTGGATGATCTGGAACTTTTTGGACAAGATGCAAACAGCAGTGCAGTTAGATACAATGTTGTGTAATGGCTAAGGGAAGAAGCTCCAATTTCTGGGTCCATATCCTGAGAGCTAATTGCCCTTGGGCAAAATTCCTCTGTTCCTCAGTGTGTCGTTGCAAAGCTTGGATAATACCCACCTCACTTACAGGACTGTTGTAATAATATATGTAGAGAATCTAGGGTTAAAAATGAATAGATAGCTCAATTTAGGGATGATTGAAAATGAATATTGGCAGAGTCTGCTTGTGCCTAAAGCAGGACTCTCACTAATATTCTATTACTGAAACAGAATGGTTTCAAATTATATTTATGTATTTTTGTTTTCTCTTTTTCATTATTAGTCAAAATGTTTATATGTTGAATTATTTAACAACATACAGATAACTGAATATATTATATATCCTATCTAATAAAAGAGCAATATGCAAATTTGACCATACCTTTGCCACACCCACAAGCCATGCTGACAACCACGCCCACTAGCCAATCAGGAGCAAATTATGTAAATAAACCCCAACCAAGAGGGCTGCCACCACTGAGAGCAGGAGGAAGGCTCGGGTTTCCCCAGCGACAGAGGAAGCCAAACTTTCTGCCTGCCTAGGCCTCCACTCAATGTTACAAAGTTTCAATTATAAAAGATACAGAAGTGGTGGCAGCCACTGAGCTGGAAAGAACAGAGGTTTGGGTTCCCCTGGAAACAGAGGAAAGAAGCCAAGCTTTCAGTCTGCCATTGATGGCCTAGGCCTCCACTCTAGGCTACAATGTTTCAAACGGAAGTGGCTGCCACCTCAGCTTGGCTCCGCTCCAGGCTACAAAGTTTCAATTGTAGACATAGATTAATCCCAGATCCCAGAGCCTCTGCTTGGTTGCTGAGGGGTATGGCTGGCCTGCAAACCTCCACAGGCCCCTCGCCCAGGCTGCACCTCACCCCAAGGAAACCCTCACCCTGATCTGGGACACTCTTCAGGGCAAACCAGCTGACCCCCACCCATACACCAGGCCTCTATCCTATCTAATAAAAGAGTAATTTGCAGATTGACCATCACTTCAACACACAAGAGGGCTGCCCCCATGTGGTCAAAGATCCTGCCCCCATGTGGACACAAGATGGCCACCACAGGATGGCCAACAGGGGAGGGCCATTGGAAGGCTCCAGGCCCTGCAAGGGAGGGCAGTTGTGGGTGATCAAGCCTGCAGGGGAGGGCAGTTAGGGATGAGCAGGCCAGCAGAGGAAGGAAGTTGGGGGAAAATAGGCTGGCAGGGAAGTAGTTAGACATCAATTAGCCTGACAGGGTAGTGGTTAACAGGTGATCAGGCTGGCAGCCAGAAGCAGTTAGGAGCACTCAGGGAGGCAGGCAGGTGAGCAATTTGGATCCAGCAGTCCGGGATTGTAAGAAGGATGTCTGATTGCCTGTTTGGTCCCAATCCTATAGGATCGGGCCTAGACAGGCAGTCAGACACCCCTCAAGGGGTCTCAGATTGGAGAGGGTACAGGCTGGGCTAAGGGACATCCCCCACTTCCCATGCACGAATTTCGAGCACCAGGCCTCTAGTGTAATATAATAATCTCAGAATTCAGGATATTCAAATTTTCAAGTTGCATTTTTATATCTTAAAAGTTAAAATAGGACATTCTATTTCCCTGTATATCATTAAATCTATATGTCTGCATGAGGTTCCTGTTACTTACAGCTTCATAACCTGGATCTTCGCCTAGGTTAATGTCAACACAATTGGCCTTTCTCTTCATTATTTCCTGGTCATCAATAGTGACCTCCTGTCCTTGGTTTTTGCTTTATAACTATTTGTCTAAAGTGGGACAGTCATTCATTTGCTGCAATAAATAAAGTCCCGCAGCTCTTTGACCGCATCTTCCAAACCCTTGGCCTTGACTCAGATATTCCCGGTTTTGTCCTCCCTCCCAATTTGCCCTTTTCTGCATTCCTGATTAAGGCATAATGCACTTCTCTGGGTAATTTACAAGATGCTTTAAAAGGAAAGACCTCAGGTAGAAAATACAAGTTGATTAACATAAATTAGACGATTTTTAACTAATATTGAATATTGGCTGTCTGTTACCCTTCAAGTATTTTCATCAATACTATTAGTATTTGCATGTGCTTTGTACCTAGTATTGAGCACACATTAACTGGGAATGATTTTTTACTCCTTGTTTTTATATATATATGAGGACATAGGATTATCGACTGATTCTGCATAGCTCATTTAAAATTAATAACCTATTTTTATCTATTCACATTACTCAGCAAAGCAAGAGTCAGATTGAAGCTATTTATAGTCATCTATTGCAAGGAAGGGTAAGTGGGCATGGCCCACCCACTACATTTCATTTAAATTACAGCTTGCTTGACCTAGAAGGCAATGAGTGATCCCGCAGTGATACCATTCAGGAATGCAGGTCCTCAGTCAGGATGTGCTAAAACATGCAGCATATTTCAACCCCTAACCAAAGTTATCCTTAAAAGAGCCGTGAGAACTTTCCTGAAGCTCATGCTTTATGAGGCAACACCACATTTGGCCAGTAGATAGCACTCAAGATATTTCAATAACTGCAGAGAAAGCATCTTGGTAGGATTGTTACTCTGTCAGGGAAACACTAGTCAAGTTCATGTCAGATCAGTGGAGGGGTGAAATAGAGGTCCCCAAATGCTGAGCACCTGGGATTTTTATTTATTTACTTATTTTACCAAACCCTAGCAGCCTTCTCATGTAAATTTGTAGTTTATCAGGGAAGGAAAATGAGCCCTCTTGTTTCCTTCCACAATTTCTGTTTGAAGACAAGGAAAGGACTACTCATTCAACACAACTGAAATAAAACCTGGAACCAACACTGACATGGTAATGTGGCAGTCCAGAGAGACCACAGAGTGGAACATGCCAGCTGCATTTCACACAAAAACTCCCCATGCTACCCCATGTAGTACTCATCCACGCTGCTGAAGAGCACAGTCCAAAAGCCACATGTATTTCAGAATGCAGTGTTTAACTGAGAACCTGGCTGTGAACAAAACGTGAGGCAGGATGGCTTGAAGCTGATGGACAGTGCCTTGGAGTGGTTAAACCTACAAGTGTGTGTAGCTGCTGCTGTGTTTTGATAAATGATGGCCTCCATGGTGTGTAAGGAGTAACTTATGTTCCTTAGAGGTAGGAAGAGATAAAGCAAGGGGTGATTTTTAATCATCCCAGGATTTCAAACCATTTTCTGCATGTCATGACCTCAGTTCATCTGATACAGCAAGTATTGGTCTGTGTTCAATAAGGTGATGGACACTACGGCTCTACCCAAGCAGATACAGAACGCTGGAGTGTGAGGAGTTAGGAGATGAGAGTCATTCAAATATCTATTAAAGAGAAATTGGAGGTAACTGAGCGAGGAGAGACCATGTCAAGGACAAAAGGCTTCTGAAAAAGAATCAGTGAAAAAAACGAAGGAAACAACTTCAAATTCCTCCTGCAGAAAATTGGTGTTCAGGTTCTTTTAAAAAGTCAGCTCCTAAGAAGACAGGTTTTTATTCCCTGCTCTGAAGGGTCCAGCCTCAAGCTTCAGCAGCTGCTGCCCCAGCCCACCTGAGTGGATTTACGTCCTCAGGATGACTAACCCAGGATCCTGCACAAAAATTTCTTCATTTAGCCTCAAATTGCCTGAGACGACTTTCAGCCTCTGAATTTCCTACTCATGTAAGCCAGCAAATGCCTTTCTATTGTAGTCATTTGACTTACTTGCTTGTGTCTGGGCACTTGCACTGAGAGATGTCCTATTAATAAGCAGGAGAGTTGAGAGGGCCATTCCATTCTCTTTTCACCCCAGAT
Source organism: Antrozous pallidus (assembly GCA_027563665.1). NCBI lineage: Eukaryota > Metazoa > Chordata > Mammalia > Chiroptera > Vespertilionidae > Antrozous > Antrozous pallidus. The sequence goes on from CM050508.1 coordinate 78,580,073, forward strand.
CTCTGTCTCCCCTCTTCTAGGAATGCTAAGCATTCTTAGATTGGAAAATTTTCATCCGATTAGTTAAGGTAGTGCTCTTAAATGTGCACTTTCTTAATCATTGTGGATCAGAGGGAGTTGGCACTCCCCAGCTCCATCCCACCCCATAGTAAGCCTAGTAAAGTCAAAAGAGCCACTGACTCTGGGATTTAGTCTTCTTTTGCCACTGCCCGCTGTATGACCTTGGGAATATCACTTGCCCGCTCTGGGCCTCAGTTTTTTCACCTATCCACTGAGGGGGTGGGCAAGATGTCCTGGTTCTCACTCTCTGTGGCTCTGTTCTGCTGCTTTGCCTGCATGTATGAAGCAACATCTAAAACAGGCTCAGTGATTTTCTAGTAATGACACTCTTCAAATGTCATATGCAAGTAGAAAAGGTGATTAGTCAGTCAAACCAGTCGATGCCTGGGAACACATGGAAAGACAGTGGCAGGTTTATCCAGTCAGTCCAACGTGGGTGGCAGAGATGTAGCCTGAGCACACAGAGAGATGCCCTCTCCTGCCTTCCAATCTTGAGAGATGTTCTCTTCACCCAGTTACTCTCTCATTACAGGACTCCCTGGGAACCCCGGCTGCCTCTTTCCCTCCCACTAGCCTCTCCCCTTGGCTGCTGACATTGGCATCAACCACCAGCACACTCCTGGCAGCACCTTCTGGCATCCACGTGAAAAGATGGTCAAGAGAGAGTGCTGTGGCCACCCAAGGCTGAGAAGAAACAATTTCACTACAACGGAATCCTTTGATTTTTCTTTGAACTTGGAACAAGGAATGAGTTTATGTGATAAAATGTATACCTTTCTCTCCTTCTCTCCTTTCTGCTACTGGTTTATATGAAAGACTATTTTCACTTGCCTCACATTTTCACTGCAAGAACCACTTTTGCAAAATTAAAAGGCAGAGATCTGATTTTCTAGTTGTTAGTTGCCTCTAAGTGAGAAAGTGATGTTTTTATTATTTTCTAATGATACTCTAATAGAGGATTAGTGTATTGTAAATGTGGAGGCTGCAATTCTGTAGGAGAAGGGGGAAAAGGAGAGAAGAGGGAGAAAGGGAAGGATGGGAGAAGGGAGAGTAGAAGAGAGAGAAAGGGAGGGAGGACAGGAGGGAGGGAGGAAGGGAAGGAGAAGGGAGAGAAAAAGGAGGAAAGGAAGGAAGGGAAAAAATAAGTTTCTGGGAGAGCAGTATTTCTCAACCGTTGCTGTGTAGTGGAATCTCCTGGGTGAAAATACCCATGCTCAAGCCCCCTTTAGAGATGTTAAAAGTTTCAGTGATTCTATATGCAATCAGGGTTGAGACTGATGTTATCTGGCATCATATTTTATTAGATAGTGACCCAAGAATATTTAATTAGTCAACAAGTATGACAACTCAAGAGAGTTTTAGAAATTAAGAATTGCTAGCAAAAAGCTCACCAGCTTCTCATTATATAGGTCTAAGAAGACCAAAATCCCCCTGAGAATTCCCCCTCTCCTTGGGGTAAGCACTGCCATGGCCTGGAGTCCCAAATCCCACTTCTCTGAAGCTGCACAGTAGCCCGGCGCCATGTAATTCTCTTTATCTCTCACACTTCTAAAATTATGATCAGATCAATGCTTCAGGCTTAGTAGCATCAAACATCTTTTCCTGATAATAAGATAGACTCTGGGGCTTTTAGCATCCATAGATCATTCCCACAACTCTTATTAGCGAAGGGTTCATTCATTCACTACATCAACTGCTGGCCAGTTGAAAAATTCCTGAGGTAGAATGAGCAATTGGAAAGAGCACTATACTGAGAAACCAAAGGCCTTGAATCAAGTTTCAGATTAGCCCACACCTCTCCCACTGACCAGAAATAAGTCACAGAGCCTTTATAGCTCCCAGAATCTTAAGTACAAAGCAAGAAATTGATTAATGTCTAATAGCCATTGCAGCTCTGAAATGTTATGTTCTTAATCCACATTCTGCTATGACCTGCTGAACAGTTAAAGGTGAGGAAAGTAATACAGAGAAGCACACGAAAAAAGCTAATAGTCTAGATGAGACATTGACAGAAGTTGACAATTTGCTCTCAAAACATTGACAATATTCCTATAAGTTGCATTCTTTAAATACTACAATGAAATCATATGGTCATAAAATTTGGTAGGCTCCCTTTCTGTTCTTTGTCTATATGAAAGACCATTTTCACTTACCTCCCATTGCAAAAACCACCTTTCCAAAATTAAAAGGCAAAGATCTGATTTCTGATTATTAGTTGACTCTAAGAGAGAAAGTGATGATGCTTTCTTCTTATTATTTTTTGAAACTTTTATTTTTTATAGTATTGAGGGACATTTTTATAGAAATGGGGGACATTTCCCCCTTTTGTCCCCTCCACCCACCCCGGGTCTTCACCACACTATTGTCTGGGTCCATGGGTGATGCATATATGCAAATAAGTTCTAATGCTTAAAAAATATCTTCTAATATTTCAGGAATGATTTAAAATATTCCAACACCAATCAACTCACTGCTTCTATATAATAGTTTTTGCACCCACGTCTCTCTCCATTCCTTTCTTTCCAACTACCATCACTGTCTCCTCATGCAACCTCCTCCTCAATACCATCCTGCCGTTACCACTGCATATTTCTTTATGCCTCTTGATGTATGACTTTTCTGCTCCAAAAAAGTGTTAAGTCCTTATTTCCTGCCAATCAAGATAACAGTTTAGCTTGGCATTCCCAGATTTCTACACAATAGCCCATAACCTATCTTTCCCCTCACTTTTTTCTTATCCTCCAGCCAGCCTACTCCGCTTATTGTCCACCCCTCAATTATGTCATGCAAAGTCCCTCCCTTGTGTCTTTGCTTGCGTTGTTCTTCCCACCTGAAGTAGCTTTCTCCATTTTCCCTCACATGTTTGCTGCTTCCACCTATGCTTCTTTCCCCCTTTCTCTTTCCCTTCCTCCCTCCTTCTACATTCCCATAATATCTACACCAAAATTTAGGGAATACAATAAATTATCAGTAGTCACCTTATAAATAAGCACAGTATTACCAGATTTTAGTTGATGACATCCTTGATGCTTCCCTCTTTGATCAGGCAAGTTCTCTTGTGTCCCTTAGCTTTTAGCTTGAAATTCAACATCCTTCAGTACACTCCTTTGTGAGCACACTTAGTATAACTAGTATATACATCCAAATTCAGTTCCATTTTAAAATTTTATGTGTAAGTTTCCCCAAAGTTCAGAAAATGGTCTAAGAAATATGAATTAAAAAAACACACAATGAAATGTTCCAGTCATTATATAGCTTATTTATTTCAATAGTGTAAATCATGCACTTCTCATTCAGAGTTAGTAATAACAGAATTGGAACCTTACATCAAGAAGGACCACACCCTTTGGTTTCATAGATGAGTCAACTGAGGCTCAGACATGAAGGACATTGAGCCCCAAAGAAGTATTGCACTTTGCAAAGCCATTTCCCCTCCTTCCTCTCTAAAATGGGGATCTTCTCAGTCTCCCAAACCCTTCCACATCAAGTCCTCTGTTTCCCAAAGGTTGTCTGGAAATAAAATGCAACCTTATCCGGGGACCTAAAGTGGGACAAAAAGATCAACTTATAGTGAGCTCTTCCAATTTTTGAAAATATTTTATTTATAGTTCTAGTATATAACAACTTTCTGGAAGTGGGATCTAAACATTAGTAAAGAGAGAATTTTTGTGAAGGTGAGGGATAGAACAGAAGGTGCAATAGACGTAGACATGCATGCAAATAGTGATTTTGTTTGTGTATAAGAGTCTATGGCAAGGAATCGGAGTCTGAGGCTAAGCAGAGGAGGAATTGAGCTGGTGCATCCTTTGCAATAGGGTCCTAGAGCCCCTCACTCAGGCTTGGCAAAGGCTTAGGACGGATAGTTGGCCCTAGATTACTGCTCTCCCTCCATAGAAAGAATGAAGTTGTATTACAGAGATACCCCACTTGCAGCCTCAGGAACACAACATCAGAAAACCACATTGGGGTCCCAGAACACTCTAGAATAACCTCCAAAGCCACAATCTGGGCACACCCAGTGAAAGGAAAGATGGAACCTGGCCCTATGAAAGTCAGTCCTCCTGCTCTTAGGACCCAGGGCCCAGGCGGCTCTACTTCAAACCTGGCCCTTAACTACTTACAAAGACCTCTTTCATTTCTATGGTGAGGTGAATAACAGTAAGAGGAGGAGAAGGAAGCTTCTTTTTTCCCCCTGAAATTCCAACCCAAAACTTCACTTTTGGTTGTTATATTTTTGAAGGCTGGAAACCAATCGCAATTCCACTCTTTCCTCGACATGTTTTTCTCCTGTAAAAGCTTTGTGATTCTGGATGTAGGAAATAGCTTTGCTTTGCTTATTCTATCCAAGCAGCTGCCTAGGGACTCACCCCTGGAGAAGGGACTACCTCTCTGGACCTTGGATTTCCCATCTGTTCATAAAAGGGCTGATGGGTGATGTCTACATTCTCGCCCACCGCAAACCTGTGGGAGTCTGCGAGCACCACTGCCTTTTCACTTTTCCACTCGAGTGTCCAGCACAGAGATAGTTAAAGATTAAGGATCTCTTCAAAGGAGAGTTATTAACTGGGGGCAGAGGCTCACCAGCAGCGGGTTTGCAACCTCACCACGCACGCCCCTCTCCAAGATTCCCCAGGGGGAGGTTGCAGCTGCGACTCCTCTTTACTCTCTACTCTCCTCCCTCGCCGGGCACAGGGTCCTCGCCGGGCACAGGGTCCTCGCAGCGCAGCTCCTTGGGTCTCGGGGACACCCAGCTGTCTCTACAATTCTCTAACCCGAGTGAGCCAGGACGCCACACCTAGCTCATAGTCCTGCCGCTACCCCATCTCCAGGTCCCTTCTGGTTCCCACTTCCGAGATCCTTGCAGGCGCGCCCGAACCACTTTGCACCGCTTGCTCCGGGCTCTTCCAGCCCGGGCTGTCTAGGAGCAGGCGCTCTCCGGGGTGTCCCAGCTCTAGCCCTGTCTTCCAGCCCCAGCCTTTCCAGTTCGCAGCCCCTACGCCCTGCCGCACCCAGGACCCAGCCTTCGCCCTCTCTCCTCCCCCGAAACTACCCAGGTGCTCTCCGGGAGCCTCTTCCCCGCATCCACGCCAGGAGACCTCCCCGCTCTCAACTCCCCAGCAAAAGCGAGCGGGCTAGCAGCAGGGCGCCAGCCACCCGGCCCGGCCCTCTGCTGGGCAGGGGCGGAGGCACCGAGCCTCGCTGGGCGCCCTGGCACGCTCTGCTCGGATCCGCACCAGCACGGCGAGGCCGGATCCCTGAGCAGCCTCACGCAGGAACCTGGCACCCAAGCGCCCGGAACGCCGCCTCCAGCCCTCGAACGCCTCGGGCGCTCACCCAGACCCAGATCCCCTCTAAGGAGGGGTGCGCGCAGGGCCCGCCTGGAGCGCCGCCCTCCCCCTCCCGCCCGCCCACCCGGCCCGCGCTGCGGGGCGCGGCGCTGCTCTCGGATCCGGGAGGGAAGCGCGCGCGGTGTCCCCGGAGCCTCAGTCTGGTCCCTCCAAGTGGCGATGCGCCAGAGGCCGGCGAGGGCGCGCAGCTCCTGAGACGCCGCGCCAGCCGGCACCATGCGCCTGCGGCCGCTGCCCCTCGTCGTGGTCCCTGGCTTGCTGCAGCTGGTGAGTGGCCGCCGCGCCCCCGTCGGGGACGCGTTTCGGCGGGAAAACCGCACCGGTGGCCGGTGGGAAGCGGAGATTTGGGCTGTTCGGACCCCGGGCTGGGAGAGCGCGCAGGGGAGAGTTGGAGGTTGCCTTTAGGAGTTGGAGGGGAGAGTCGGGGTTGCAGTAGAGGGACCGCAGGCAGGTGACGGGCATAGCGAGGGCTGGGGCTTGAAGGCGGGGGTAAAGTAGGCAGAAAGCGGCCGGGAAGAAGGCGCGAGAGGGGCTAGAGGTTTATTAAGAAACGGCCGCGAGGGGGGCGGGGGGAGAGTAGAGGAATGTGGTGAGGATGGGCTGAAAGACCTGCTTCCAGCCCAGAGTGAAGGGCTTGGTGGTTTTTATTTTTCACGTGGTGTTTGCCCGGATGCCCGCAGACACATTCCAAACCACTGCCTCGTGCAACCCCCTTCGCACGGCCGGTTAGTGCCACCTTTCTGGTGGAGGGAGCGGTGAACTTGGCTAAAAGACCGATTCGGGTGGGGGCAGACTGGATTTCTCTTCCTTTTTCATCTGGTGCCGGTGCTGGCGGCGACGCGGGATGTAACTTTCACACCCAACTCCGCGCAGAGCCCCTCTGGCATCTCTAAGCCGTTTGTATGTCCCCCAAGACCTTTCCTGCCGGGTCTGGGCGGCTCAGGGGCGCGGAGGAAGGTATTAGAAGGTGGTCCAGGGCCTCCAAGGAGGCTAAGGCGACTGTGGGCATTGCATCTCATTGCTCCTTGCCCCCCCCCCCCCCGCCTCCCGCCACCCCCTTGGCGCCCTGCTTCCTCTTTCTGAAATATACTGTGTGTATTGCTAGTTAATTACACTTAAGGGAGCTCCCCAAATAAGACCTTGAGGAAGGCAACTTTTAAAGTAAAATTGCAGAAGGAGAATACTTTGGCTCGGTCTGCGTCTGTGATGGATTCCTCCTGCTTTGCTGGCACTGGTCTTGACAGGGTGCTGTTAGAGGGTTTTCTCCAGATGCATGGTTTCTTTGGCGCTCATACAGAAGACAGTTCGCTCCAGGCTGTGAAAGCAAGATGAAGGAACCCAAGCACTTAGAAAATGAGGATCCCTCCTTCCCTCCCTCCTTTCCCTTCCTCCTTTCCTTCCCTCCTTTCCTTCCTTCCTTTCCTTTCCTTTCTTCCTTCCTTCCTTCCTTCCTTCCTTCCTTCCTTCCTTCCTTCCTTCCTTCCTTCCTTCCTTCCTTCTTTTTTCTTCCTTCCTTCTCTATCTCTTATTATTTTCCTTTACAGGGAAAGATCAACTAACTTATGAAAGTTTCTTTATGAAATGTATGATATTGTAGAGGCAGAGATACTTTGCAAGTTTTGAGGTTAGAAGAGACTCCAAAAGGTCTTAGAAAAGGAGGGGTTGCTAAAAGGAAGGGCTGGTCCACTCTTGTTACATGGGAGTTAGCTTCACCTGCTCAGCATTAACTAAGAAAGTCTTCCTTGGCATCAGAAGAAATGCTGTGAAGCTCCAACGTGTCCTCGAATGAACCAGCACTTACTGTCTATATGCAACACTGCATGTTAAAATAAACCTTACATTTAAGCCAGGCATTATACAACCAACATATATGTCATATTAGTCATTAATATCACTTGCTTTTAAAAATCTTTACTATGGAGTCCAATAAAAGGTGATGTAATAGAGCAGTATTTGTATGGTATATGTAAATAAAATTCTAAAAGCCTGGGGAAATCAGGCACTTAGGTAGGGTCTTTAGAATATCTTAATGAATATCTTAGTTCATTCATTTAATTTTGCATTTAGTGGCCATGAACTGTGTTTCTGTTCCACTGTGTTAGACTCTTAAAGATGATGAGATGTATTTCAGCCCGTTAGGAAAAAGTTCTCCTGTCAGATACCATATTGTAAATATTAGATTTTTCCACGCCTCCATCGTCAATAAGGAATAGGAACTACATCTGGAAGGTATTTTTATACCCTCCTTAAGAGCTGCATTCTAATATTGCAGCACGGATTGATTGATTAGTTTTTAAGGAAGCTTATGTCAAATTCTAACCCATTTGGGATTGTGCTTGGGTTGTAATGTTTTTGCTTCAGGAGCACTTTATCATGGTAAGTGAGGTGGGGAGCTGCAACTGTGTGATAAGCGCGCGTTACCTACACTGCCATCCTTCTGGACAAAAGGGCTATTTACATTGCCCACACTCTCAGAGCCATTTCCAGCCTTAAACACCAGGGGTTAGGATCTGAAAGGAAAACGGAGATGCTGGGCAGGGTAGGTCTACATTAAAACACCCCTAGTCCCACCATGTGCCCCACCCCAGCAAGTATCAAAAAGGACAAATCATATACTTTGGCCCTTCAGATGGCTTATAGTGTTATTGGACCCTTTTCAGCTGATATTGAACTTCTTTCCTAAGTCCCAACAGCAAATAGATAAAATGTTTTCATGATTTTAAAATTAGATTTTCAATTTTCTAAGAACCATATGCACTTAGTAGATCTGTCCTTAAAGGGAAAGAGCAGGAGTGAGATTGGGTTATGGTTGGAATTGGATTTCACTTTTCTAACCGCACTGCCAGCCTGAAGAATACACTTTAAAAATGCTAAATATTCTTAATGAGTAGTGGATTCATTTGGGGATATTGAAATTTAATTTTAAGAAAATTGCCTGTTTTATTTGAAAGCAGCTTTTTGGGGAGTTGGACCCACATAAGCTACTAACCCCATAACACTGGTACAAAAACTATAAATTTGTACTCCTTTTTGTGATATTTCAAATTTTTGAGAAAACAATAAACTGAACTCATAAATATTGCAAGTAGCCTATGACATATGTGTGTATATTACCTGTTTGCTGGGTTTTCCTGGCCTGTGTCTAGTGTTTCACTAGAGAGGTCGCTATACTTAATTAATAGGATTACTAGGCACCTGCAAAATTTAAATATTAATCCTGAATGTATTATTTTCTTAGAAATTTTCATTCAGCAATATATCTGTATAAAAACATTAACAGTGCATTCTTTCTTTTCTGCCATACAATGAAAAGAAAATTACCATTTGAAATTAATATGATTATAAATTGAATGTTATTTCATGACATAGTCCATAGTAGACTTCTCCAATGACAACTTCTTATAGATTTGCATAATTTATAACTCATAATAAGTGTGGTTTTTACCTTTAAGTAAAATGCAGATTATGAAAAGATTAAATTTAAATGGATGATTAGGTTGACTTTCAAATAAAACATAACTATATTTTTAAAAATAAGTTTGTTATACATTTCTACTTATTTTTCTGTGATATAATGTTGAGTTTATAAAGTAAAATAAAAATTAAAAGTAATGCAAGTTAGATAATTTTGATAAGCCTGTAAAATCAGAATACTTATCAAGCAGATGTTAGAATTCTAAGTTGTCTCTCATTACATAGTATCATCCCACACAAACTTAAGGATATTTTTGCTTATCTTAACAAATTAATAATTTTTATATTTGTTTAGTGTGATATTTATAACATTTATTTATTGCCAGTTCTGTACAAGACATGATAGATAACTCATGACTGTTTTTCATTCAAAAATCACAATTTTGATCAATAAACATCAAATCAGTATTTCCCAGTGTAGGATCAATAGTCATATTTTGACTAGATGTCTGTTCGAAGGAGAGAAAACATCATTTCATAGTTACAATTTAGAGTTGGCTGGACTTTGAAATTAAGTCCTCTTTTAAAGCATCATTATCTTAGGCATTTTTAAAAATGAGAATTCGGATTAGACATTTAAGTCTTTTATTCCAGCCAATCGTCACGTGGGATAAATTGTGTTCCTTTGGACTATTCTGGGATTGTTAACTGGTTCAGTTTTAAATGCTCTCCACATGGGAAACTGGCTCCTTATTGGAATTTATTTTATAGCTTAGTTCTGGATATTTTTCTTAATTATTTTTTATTGTTTCTGATTAGTGGTCAAAACGCTGAAGAAGGCAGATGGCTGTTTTGAAAAAACCTTTTAGAGGTTTTTACATTGTCAGCTTAAAATGTGTAGCCCTTGCAAATCGAATGAATTAAGAAATGTTGATATAATGTTACCCACCTTTTACCTATTGAAGAGCTAATCAATACATTTTTCATGATTTAGTCACTTAGTAGCAGCAATCAAAGATGAGTGTAAAGGTGTCACAGGTTTGTGGTTTTGTAAAAGCTCTAGGACTGTCTTAATGTTTACATATTCTGCAGACTTCTTTACCTGAAGCTTTGTTGGGTAAGATTTGAAAAAATAATTACAGCGCACAGTCAAATGCCTACAGTTAGGGCTGTGTCAGCGTTTCTGTAAAGAATCTCATTTCTATCTTAGCCATAAGCATTATTGCCAGTTAGGAGCTGGCATTTAATATCTTGATTTGAGAGTCAATTACTTTAAAGCTGCTTTAAAAAATTGGTCCAAATGGTTTTGAGCACTCATCCATATGAGGCTACTCTCCAGGTATTATTATAGTACACAGGATGATGATTTAATACAGTAATTTCTATGTTATTTTTGCACAGTGGTTATAATGCAAATTGTAGTATGTTTAAATTATTTTAAATTATTTTTCGCACTTAACCTTTTTATTGCACCACTGTAAGATTCTGTAACACTATTTCATCCTGAATATTTTAAATTGTGCCAAATTCAGATGCCCTATTCAGTGTTTTTATGAGTCTTTATTATTTGGAACCTATTTGAACTTTTTATTTCTTGTGATATGAACAGTAGTGTTGACGACAACTCCATTCTTAGTTCATTATCCTGCTCAATAAAAAGGATCTAACACAATTTACAGTATAGATTTCATATTATAGAAAGTATGCTAAGATATTATTGATTGAAAACTTCCATTTTATGGCATTTTTAATGTATGAAAATCTAGATTAAAAACCTTCAAATAACTGTTTTTTATGCTGTAAGATTAGTATACATTAAAGAATTCCATTTCTTTAACTACTACTAAAAACAAGTTTTTTTATTCAAATCCAAAAGCTATAGGATATATTTTTCTTTTTCTAGGCAGCTTATTCAATAAATTAAAATAGTTGTCTTTAAAATTGCCATTCTTGTAAATTGTGCCTTTCTTAGATTTATGGAAAAAAGAAGTGGGGAGTTTTATTAACTTAAACCACAACGATAATAATGCTGTCTTAGATTTCATATGCTTACATTTTTCAAGTTCTTTCCCACAGTTTATCACATACTGTTCTCCAATAAAACTGTAAGATAGAGAAGGCCATTTTAAACGTTTCCAGGTGTGTGCTGGAAAGATCAATGCACGTAGTGTCACAAGACCTAGGTTCTTCTCTAGTCCATGTGGGTCAGCAGGTTGGAGCACCGCATACACTGAAAGGTGGCAGGTTCCATTCCCAGTCAGGTCACATGCCTGGATTGCATGTTCAGTCCCCAAAGGCAACCAATCAATATTTCACTTTCACATTTATGTATCTCTCTCTCTTCCTCCCTCCTTCCCTCTTCTCTCTCCCTCTTTCCCTTCCTCCCTTGTTCTCCTTTCCTCTTACCCTCTCTAAAACCAATAAAAACATATCCTTGGGTGAAGATTAAAGAAAGACCTGGGTTCTACTTCTAAATAAATTACAAATTCAATCAACAGTTACTGACTGTTTTGACCAAGACCTCAGTCTGAGTCTTTATGAGGACTGAGCAGTAAACAGAATATAATAGGTTTCAGGTTGTAGATATGTAGGTGTGTACGTGACTTGGGCAGGTCATGTAAATAACCTTGGACCCTAATCTGTAAAATTAAGTCCTTAGTGATAAAGTAGATGAAAATTTATTTCTCACTTATTCCTTCTTAAACAGTGTTTCTGAATTTTTATTTTTTATGAATTACATCCTGTATAATTTAATGTCTTTATACAAATGTAATTGCTTTAAATATAAATTTTACATGGAGTTTATACTGTTAACCACATCAGAAACGACATTATATGTTCAGAGGTAGATTTAAAACTGCAAAACTGTGTAATGTTATCCATGATTATATAAAAGGAAAATTTTGTGAAGCAAGGCCAAAGGAATTGACACTTAATAGTATTTAACACAAAATCAACAAAATCAATAACATTTTATTAAAATGGTACATTCAGGACTTTCCTTCCTCTTCACAATTTTTAAATTGTAAACTACTAACAATTAGTCATTGTTTTAATTGAAATAAAAAGTAGATTGAGTTTTAGTTAAATTGTAATTATTAAAATAAGGAACATTACTGTTTAATACTATACTTCAATCAGAAAACTAGTGTGTGACCTTTGTATGCCTTGGTGGAATTTATCATATATACTTAATTTAGTAAATCTTTATTGTTCAGATTATTACAGTTGTTCCTCTTTTTCCTCCATAGCTCCCCTCGACCTTGTTCCTACTCCACCCTCTGCCCTTACCTCCCCCCAACTGTCCTCATCCATAGGTGTACGACTTTTGTCCAGTCTCCTCCCGCACCCCCCACATCCCTTTCCCCTCAAGAATTGTCAGTCCACTCCCTTTCTATGACCCTGATTCTATTATATTCAACAGTTTATTCTATTCGTCAGATTGTTTTAGTCACTTGATTTTTAGATTCACTGCTGATAGATATGTATTTGTTGTTCATAATTTTTATCTTTATCTTTTTTTTCTTCTTCCTCCTCTTAAAGAATACCTTCCAGCATTTCAGATAATACTGGCTTGGTGTTGATAAACTCCTTTAGCTTTTTCTAATCTGTGAAGTTCTTTATCTGACCTTCAATTCTGAATGATAGCTTTGCTGGGTAGAGTAATCTTGGTTGTAGGTTCTTGCTATTCATCACTTTGAAAATTTCTTGCTAGTCCCGTCTGGCCTGCATAGTTTCTGTTAAGAAGTCAGCTGACAAGTGTATGGGTGCTCCCTTGTAGGTAATTAAGTATTTTTTTCTTGCTGCTTTTAATAATTCTCTCTTTGTCTTTTGCTCTTGACATTTTAATTATAATGTGTCTTGGTGTGATCTCTTTGGATTCCTTTTGTTTGGGGTTCTCTGCACTTCCTGGACTTGTAAGTCTATTTCTTTCACCAGATGGGGGGAGTTTTCTGTCATTATTTCTACAAAAGGTCTTCAGTATCTTGCTCTCTCTCTTTTTCTGGCACCTCCATAATTCTGATGTTGGTATGCTTGAAGTTATCCCAGAGGCTCCTTACACTCTCTTCATATTTTTGGATTCTTTTTGCTTTTTGCTTTTTTGGTTGGGTGTTTTTTGCTTCTTTGTATTTCAAATCTTTGACTTGATTCTTGTGATTCTCTAGTCTGCTGTTAGATCTCTGTATAATATTTTTTATTTCAGTCATTGTACACTTAATTTCCAGTTGGTCCTTTTTCATAGCCTTGAGTGTCTCCCTAAATTTATCAGCCTTTTCTAGAAAATTCTTGAAAAACCTTTTAACTGTGGTTTTGAACTCTATATCCAGTCATTTGTTTTCCTCCATTTCTGTCATTTGTGATCTGTTTCTTTGTCTCCTCATTTTGGCTGCTTCCCTGAGTTGATAGAGTTGCTTTGTGTGCTAAGTGTCCTATAGGGCCCAGTGGCTCAGCCTCCCCAGTTACCTGAGGTGGACACTTTTGGTACACCCCTTTGTGGGCTGTGTGCACAGTCTTGTTGTAGTTAAGCCTTGATTTTTGTTGGTATCATTGGGAGGAATTGACCTCCAGGCCAACTGGCTAGAAGATCAGCTGTGTCTAAGCTGGGAGAACTTCTGTGCTGGAGACACCCTTATGAGACAAGACTTGAAAAAGCCTCTGCGCTCAGCTTGGATGGGATGGAGTCTTAGGATGGAGCACACAGCATTGTTTTCCTGTCAGCCCTGCCCTATGAGGCCCCTGGGTCTCAGTGTTCCTAGGTAATCACTGTAATTACCTCTGAGAAAAAGCTGCCCTTGAGTTCTGCCCACTGACAGACAGTCCAGTTTCTCCCCAAATGAGTCTGGATCCCCAGAATCTCATCTAGAACTGGAGTGCAGTGCAGTCAGGAGCTTTTGTTTTCCTCCCACTTGAGAAAGCCATCCGTGTACTCAGTCACCCACCCTCTGTACACCTCTGTTTCTCTGCCTTCTGCAGTTCCTCTGAGTCTCAGTGTGCTTTTCTCTTTCCTGACAGTTGAGTTTCACCTCATGTGAGTCTGGGACCCGAGTCTCACCTGGAACTGCTGCACACTCAGTTGCCTGTACTCTCCATATGTGTGTCTCAGTATTTCTGTCTCCTACAGTTCCTCTTAGTCTCAGTGGGCTTTTCTTTCCTTCTAGTTGTAGAATTTCCACTCAGCCAGCCTTCCTGTGGTTCTGGATTATTTCCGTTTTGTCTTTTAGTTGTAGTTTTGAAATTGTTATGCAAGGCAGCAGTTTAGGTGTTTACCTATGCCACCATCTTGGTTTATCCAATTTATCCTATTTAAATCAGGAATACTTATAAACTAACTCCAAAGCTTTCAGGAGTTCAGGGGTAGGTGGCACAACATTTTTTGAAAGAAAACCAACTAAAACTGGCATGTGAGACCTTTAAAAGCTAGAGAAAATCGTTAATGTTCTTAACCTGAGGAAAAAAGCCAACTGAAACAGCCTGACTGCTGGGTGCAGTCCAGCTATGCTTTAAGCAGAGTAAATGTCTTTAAAAGTCAACCTTGACTGTGTGATATTGCTGTTTTTGGCCAAATAAAGTGGTTCTAAGGTAATTAAAAACTCTCATGTAAATCTTTTCAAACAAGAATATACAAAATTGTGACTTTTGAGCATTGTCATAAATACTGACCACTTTTTATAATATATATTTTATTGATTTTTTACAGAGAGGAAAGGAGAGGGATAGAGTTAGAACCATCAATGAGAGAGAAACATCGATCAGCTGCCTCCTGCATACTTCCTTCTGGGGATGTGCCCATAACCAAGGTACATGCCCTTGATCAAAATCAAACCTGGGACCCGTCAGTCTGCAGGCTGGTTCTCTATCCACTTAGCCAAACCAGCTTGAGCAGTGGTCAACAAACTTATTAGTCAACAGAGCCAAATATCAACAATACAATGATTGAAATTTCTTTTGAGAGCCAAATTTTTTTAAACTTAAACTTCTTCTAACACCACTTCTTCAAAATAGACTCACCCGGGCCATGGTATTTTATAGCAGAGCCACACTCAGGGGCCAAAGAGCCGCATGTGGCTCACGAGCCACGGTTTGCTGACCACTGAGCTAGAGCAATACTGACCATTTTTAACTCTCATCTGTTTTACTCTTAATTTACATAGATGTATATTTAGTCAATCAAAACAGTAGGTAACTAAAGAAATGGTCTAGATTATTTGAGGAGAGAGACTGCATGTATAATTTAAATGGTTTTTAGAAGCCCATGTGATTTCCACTTCAGAATTCTATCTCCCACCTTTTGGTGTGTGTGGCTTAGTCAGTAAAAGCAGTTGCGTATGTAAATCTGCACAGTATTTTGAAAGGATTATGGATACAAGTGAATAAGGACTCCCACCAACCATATAGCATTCTGTAGTAATGATCATTTTTCTTAATGAAGTTTTGCATATGGATAATCTGAAAAAGAAGACATTTGGGGTCAGTGTAAGGAATACAGTCACAGAAATTAAAAGGGAGGTGAACTTTTCAAAAGTGTACACTCCATAGTGGTGAATTTACCTGGTGCTCCCCTCTTGATGACTTCCAAATTTGTACCCTAGTTCCTACCCTGCTGTTCTGGTTCCAAGGCCACATCACCATAGCTTACTGTTCATTATTACCTGGCTGTTTTGCTCCCAAAGCCACACATATCCTCCTGAACAAGTGATTCCACCAGGTGTGGATTCAGATCTTGAAGTTACTGCCTCCTTCTTTTTGATCTGGTGTCTCTGTGTCCGGACAAGTGACCTTGGGATAAAACATTATATTCACAAGATTCTTTCAAGTGTGTGATCACAGGGTTCATCTTCACATCAGCTCTGAAAGGTAAACAACAGTTACTGCATTAATTTTGCAGATGAAGAAACAAAGCATTAAAGGTTTCAGAAATGGACTGTAGACCACACAAATGGGGACACCTGAGTTGCCCATCCAGTCCAGCCCTTAGTTCAAGACAGCATCCATTTGTAGCAGAAGGTTGTGAGATCCACCATTGACACCCAGAATGGTGGGCTGTGCTGAGGTGGAAACCTCAGTTCATCATTTCAGAAATGTTTTAAACAAGTTTGCCCTAGAATCAAACAAGTTAAACAGAACAAATGGATTCTGGGATTGTGCTTCTTAATTAAGAGTTCTATTTAGAATTTAGCACTGAAGCCCAGTGCTCCAGCTTCTTTGTAGTTTGAAGGGTAAGTTGATGGCAAGTAATGTGGTTCTACTTAGGATCAGTAGAGGATTTGAGAGTTCCTCTGATTTCTCAAGATCTCACCCTCTACCACTTCAGATTAAAATCATGGTACTGGCAGAACATTGACAAAAAGAGAGAGAAAGGCCATACTTTCTAATAAAGGCCATGTAATTCTTATTTTCTAATGGGCAGGTGGGAACTATCTGGTGGGGAGAGGCCATCTATTACTGCAGGTGCTTACACATGTGCAGACCTTGTGAGCATTCATGTACAGTTTTGCTTTACCAGGAACGTATTTGTTCTTGCTCTCACACTCTCTTCCTTTCTTACATTTGATGAAAATATATATCCTATCTAATAAAAGAGTAATATGCAAATTGACCATACTTCCGATCAAGCCATGCCCACAAGCCAATGAAGAGCAAATAAGCCCCAACCAAGAAAGCTGTGGCTTCTGAGAGCAGGAGGGAGGCTTGGGGTTCCCTGGCAATGGAGGAAGCCAAGCTTTCCGCCTGTCCTAGCATAGGTCTCTACTCAATGCTACAAAGTTTCAATTATAGAAGATATATCCCAACAGAAATGTCAGCAGCCACAGAGCTGGAGAGAGCAGAGGCTATGGTTGCCTGGGTGATGGAGGAAGCCAAGCTACTGCAGCCCTGGTGCCTAGGCCTCCACTCTAAGCTACAAAGTTTCAATTATAGAATTTAAATAAACCCAAACAAAAATGCCTGTTGCCACAGAGCAAGCAGAAAGCTTGGTTCTGCTCCAGGCTACAAAGTTTCAATTGTAGAACATAAGTTAATCCCAGATTCCAGGGCCTCCGCTAGAGTCACTGGGGGGCATGGCTGGCCTGAAAACCACTACAGGCCCCTCACCCAGGCCACCCCACACCCCAAGGGAACCCCTACCATGATCTGGGACACTCTTCAGGGCAAACCACCTGGCCCCCATCCATGCACCAGACTTCTATCCTATCTAATAAAAGAGTAATTTGCAGATTGACTATAACTTCAACACACAAGAGGGCTTTCCCCATCAAGCTGGCAGGCAGAAGCAGTTATGGGCAATCAGGAGGCAGGCAGGTGAGCAGTTTGGAGCCAGCAGTCCTGGATTGTGAGAAGGATGTCTGACTGCCCGTTTAAGCCTGATCCCAGTGGGATCGGGCCTAAACGGGCAGTCAGACAATCCCTCCAGGGGTCTCAGATTGGAGAGGGTGCAGGTTAGGCTAAGGAACATCCCCTGCCCACCATGCACGAATTTTGTGCACCGGGCCTCTAGTACGTTTATAATAAGACTAGGGGCCCAGTGCACAAAACCATGTGGGAGGTGGAGGATGTCCCTCAGCCCAGCCTGCACCCTCTCTAATCTGGGACCCTTCTAGGGATGTCTGACTGCTTGTTCGGATCGGGCTTAAATGGGCAGTCAGACATCCTTCCCACAATCCAGAACTGCTGGCTCCAAACTGCTCACCTGCCTGCCTCCCTGATTGCCCCTAACCTTTTCTGCCTGCCAGCCTGATCAACTGCTAACCACTACCCTGCCAGCCTAATTGATGTCTAACTGCTCCCCTGCCAGCCTGTTTCACCTCAACTTCCCTCCTCTGCCAGCCTGGTCACCCCTAACTGCCCTCCCCTGCAGGCTTGATTGCCCCTCAACTGCCCTCTCTTGCAGGCCTGCCTGGTCCCTCCCAACTGCCTCCCCTCCTGGCCTGATTGTCCACAACTGCCCTCCCATATAGGCCTGGAATCTCTCAATGGCCCTCCCCTGCTAGCCATCTTGTGGTGGCCATCTTGTGTCCACATGGGGGCAGGATCTTTGACCACATGGGGGCAGCCCTCTTGTGTGTTGGAGTGATGGTCAGTCTGCAAATTACTCTTTTATTAGATAGGATAGAGGCCTGGTATATGGGTGGGGGCCAGCTGGTTTGCCCTGAAGAGTGTCCCAGATCAGGGTGTGGATTCCCTTGGGGTGTGGGGCGGCCTGGGCAAGGGGCCTATGGCGGTTTGCAGGCTGGCCACGCCCCTCCAGTGACCCAAGAAGAGGCCCTGGGATCTGGGATTAACCTATATCTACAATTGATACTTGGTAGCCTGGAGCAGAGCCAAGCCTTCTGCTTGCTCAGGGGCAGGATCCATTTCTGTTTGAAACTTTGTAGCCTAGAGTGGAGGCATAGTGGAGTCACTGGGGGGTTTGGGGTTCCCTGGCAAGGGAACTGCAGGCTGAAAGCTTGGCTTCCTCGGTTGCCAGGGAAACCCAAGCCTCTGTTCTCTCCAGCTCAGTGGCTGCTGCCATTTCTGTATCTTTTATAATTGAAAATTTGTAACATTGAGTGGAGGCCTAGGCAGGCATTGACAGGCAGAAAGCTTTGCTTCCTCTGTTGCCGGGGAAACCCAAGTCTTTCTCCTGCTCTCAGTGGTGACAGCCATCTTGGTTGGGGTTTATTTCCATAATCTGCTCCTGATTGGTTGGTGGACATGGCTATGGGCATGGCTTGTGAGTGTGGTGAAGGTGTGGTCAAAATTGCATATTACTCTTTTATTAGATAGGATAGGATTATATGATAGTGGCTCTCTACTCAAATCCTTTATGGATCTCTTTTGAACATTTCTGTGCCCCCTTTAGGGTTTTTATTTTACCATTAGAGGCCCAATGCACTAAGATTCATGCAAAAATAGGCCTCTCTTCCCTGGTTGCTAGAACCGCCTTGGCTCCGGCCCAGAGCCACCTTTATGCCTTAGCTTCAGCCAGAGCCACCTTCCACTTCTCACCTTGTTGCATCAATTTGCATATTCTCTCCTTATTGGCTGTAGGCGCCACCATCTTTGTTGTGGAAGTATGGTCAATTTGCATATTCCATCTTTATTAGATAGGACTAGAGGCCTGGTACATGAAATTTGTGTGTGTTGCTCAGCCCAGCCTGCACCCTCTCCAATCTGGGACCCCTTGAGGGATGTCTCTACGTGGATCAGGCCTAAATGGGCCTTTGGACATACCTCTCACAATCCAGGATTGTTGGCTCCCAAATGCTCACCTGCTTGCCTTTCTGTTTGCCCCTAACCACTTCTGCCTGCCAGCCTGATTGATGCCTAACTGCTCCCTTGTCAGCCTGTTTGCCCCTAACTTCCCTCCCTTGTAGGCCTGGCACCACTAACTGCCCTCCCCTGCAGGGATGATCCCCCCCAGCTGCTCTCTCCTACAGGCCTGATTGCCCGCAACTATCCTCCTTTGTAGGCCTGGTCCCTCCCAACAGTCCTGCCCTGCTGGTTATCTTGTAGAGGCCATCTTGTGATCACATGGGGGCAGCCATCTTGTCTGTTGGAGTGATGGTCAATTTGCAGATTACTCTTTTATTATATAGGATAGAGGCCTAATGCATAGGTGGGGGCCAGCTGGTTTGCTCTGAAGGGTGTCCTGGATCAGAGTGGGGGTTCCCTCAGGGTGTGCGGCAGCCTGGGCAAAGGGCCTGTGGGTGGTTTGCAGGCCAGCCACACACCTCCAGCTACCCAAGTGGAGGCGCAGGTATCTGGGATTTATTTATCTTTTATAATTGAAACTTTGTAGCCTTGAGCGGAGCCAAGCCTCATGCTTACTCCATGGCTGTAGTCATTTTTATTGGGATTTATTTATGTTCTATAATTGAAACTTTGTTGCCTTGAGTGGAGGCCAGGGCTGGCCAGGGCTGCGAGTGCTTGGCTTCCTCCATCTCTGGGGATAACCCAAGCCTCCTGCTCACTCTGTGGCCACAGCCATCTTGGTTGGGTTAATTTGCACACTCACTCCTGATTGGCTGGTGAGTATAGCAGATTGTGGGTATAGCAGATTGATGGTTAATTTGCATATTACTCTTTTATTAGATAGGACCAGGTGCCTTCAACTTTTCTTCAGGTGTTGGATGCACTTCTCCAGAAAGTACTCGGAGTCCGCCTGTTGCTTCCTTCCCTCCAGGGTAGAACCTGACAAATGACTGATGGGGGCCAGGATGAGAAAAGCCCTAGTCCTTTGCTCCCATATTTAACTAATACTCTGGAGTGTCCCGGTGGGAGGAGGCTATCTCTACGCTCAAGGGACTTGGCCTGACATCACACACTTCCATGGTGCCCTCCCATTCTCTGCCCTACTGCCCCATCCTGTAACAGACTTCTCTGGAGCAGTTCATTTTAAATCATTTGCACTCAAACACCAGTCAGGGCAGTGTCTGCTTTTGGTGAATCCAACCAAAGATTTTTGTTTATTATTTTTAAATATTCAGAAATGTTATAATTGCCATTCTCATCCCTGCCTGCTCACAGTAAGGGGTATTCACTGTTAATAGTTTAATCATGTGTATCCTTCCAGAAATTATGGCTATGTATGCTTTTATCATCATTCTTATATCAGTACAACATAATGTTCTATAACATAGTTTAATGTAATAATATATTGTGGCCATTTTAATACAATGTAGAACAATTTATATCTTTGGGAAACTTTAATATTTCATGGCACTGATGAGCCATAATCATTTAATCAGTCCCTTATTTTTTAATTGTTTTGAAGTATTTTTAAAAAGTTTAATCTAGAAAATAAATTCATAGGATTAAGAATACTAATTCAGTGTTGGGAATATTCAATATTAATTTGGATAAATATAAAATTTCCCTTAAATGTCTACTGAAATGCAGTACCACTTACAGTGTACATGCATTCTTATATCTTTATCCAGATGGTGTATTTTTAAAATTTTGCCAATCCATTAGAAGAAAATACCTCATTATTTAAAAAATTCCTATACAGCCCAGCCAAAGTGGCTCATTTGGTTTTGCATAGTCCCTTGCACTGAAAGGTTGGAGGTTTGATTCCCAGTCAGGGCACATCCTGGTTGTGTGTTTGATCCCTAGTCACGGAGCATACGGAAGACTACTGATCTATGTTTCTCTCTCATCCATGTTTTCTTCTCTCACTCTTCCTCTCCCTTTTCATATCCCTTTTCCTCTCTTCCCCGCTCCCTTCTTCGGGTGAGGTTTTAAGAAGAAATGTACTATATATCTTACTAGGAAGGTGAAGTGTGTTTTCATAATTAATAAAAATTTGTTTCTAATTTTTTAAAATATATTTTATTGATTTTTCACAAAGAGGAAGGGAGAGGGATAGAAAGTCAGAAACATCGATGGGAGAGAAACATCAGTTAGCTGCCTCTTGCACATCTCCAACTGGGGACGTGCCCGCAGCCAAGGTACATGCCCTTGACCGGAATCGAACCTGTGACCTTTCAGTCTGCAGGCCGACGCTCTATCCATTGAGCCAAACCGGTTCGGCAAAATTTGTTTCTTATTTTATGATTTTCCTTTTTAAATAATTCCCCATTTTTCAATTCATTTTTATACAGACTTTAAACTAATTACATTTTGTATTATTCTTGTACAATTGTTTATTTAATGATTCCTGAACATTTTATGTATTATGGCATTGTGGATACCATTTCTTTGCCTGACATATAAAAATTATTCTTTGCTGGAATATGATGAGAGCTATTTATTTTAGAACATTTGTTTGTGTCAGTTCTATTTCTGAACTGGATTATTAGTTTTAATAATTTTAATTGGATTTTTTAGGCTTATATACAGACAATCATATTATCTATAAATAATTTTATATTTGTTCTTTGTATTGAACTTTTATGACTCTTCAATTCAGATTTATTCTGTTCCTGTACTGGGTAGAACCTCCAAAATATTATTGACTAACACTGTGAAAGTAGATATATATTTTTTTATGATTCCAACTTTAAACTTTAGTAAATATGATATTTACTTTTCATTTCTAATAAATAATCTATCAAGTTAAAATGTAGTTTTTCCATATTAGAATAAATCAATGTTGATCATAAAAGTTGATTTCTGATACATTTTTATCATTCCTCAAAATGATGCTATGTTTTTAATGTTAACCTTCTTGTGTTTATTTATAATAGGTTTCCTAAAATTAAGCTATTTAAAACAATGTTAAACTATCTATTTTTTAATACATTGATAAATCTGTTTTTATGTTTAGTATTTTATTTAGGAACACTGATTCTATATTCTATATTCTATAAGTAAAATATAGCGAAATGAAACATCAGGTTTTACCTTGGGATTATTCTAGGGTCACAATTAAAAAAAATCTGTTTTTTTTTCCCCCTCTCAGTTCTGGGAGAAGTTAAAATAATTAAGAATTGTTTTTCCCTTAGAAGTTTGTTGGGAGTCATTTTAATTCATTTTAGTCATTTTCTTTCAGGCAAGGAGATCTTTTATAAACATTTCATTTCCTTTATGGTTACTTATCCATTCAGACATTTTTCTTCAAACTTTATAGAATTTTTTTATTAATTTTAAAAGAAAATTATGCATTATTTGTGTATCTTCAAATTTATTTAGCATACATTTGTATATACTATTACCTTGATTTAAAAGAAAATTATCTCAATCCTGGAGTTAAACTCCCCATATTTTCCCCCTAAGTTTGTATTAATTGTTTTGGGACAATAGTAGCTAAGGGACTGCCTTTATTCTCTCTACAGGTCTAGCAGTGTAAATAGAAGCTCTCGCGGCAGATTCCATAGTTGCTAGTAATGAGGTGGTCCAATGTGCATGAAGCCTCAGCCCTCTTTCTGCTCAATGGCGGACCTTGCAGCATCCTGGTAGCTGCCCTAGTTACTGCCTGTGAGCAAAGCACTTGGGGGTGGGAAGAGAGCACTCTGTGCTGGGGTAAACCTGGCTTAGTGTGCTTAGGTGCCTTTGTTTGGTTATAGACTGCTCAGCACACTTGTTTTTTCCATCATCTGATTCACTCTTCTATATCTTCTAGAGGTTCTCAAATTTTGTTGATTCTTGGCATTCATTCTGGTCTTCACATTCCTAGTTCATTTCCTTGGAAATTTGGGGAGGAGTCAAGGTAAATATATTCACTCAGATTTCTTTATTGCAACTGGAAATATTTTAGCCATTTCTGGCTCATCTTCTTTATCCTCTACAATATCCATTCAGTCACAAAATCCTATGAAAATTTTCTTCCAAATCCTTCTGTAAACTGTCTCTTCCCTCCAGCTGCTGCCATTTCATCACTACTGCAGCCTCCTCACTGGCCGACTTCATTCCAACACGAGCCTTCTAAATTAATTTCATATGTCACAGAATCATCTTTCTTAAATTCTCTTTTATTATGCTACTCTATTAAGAATTGGATTGTGATTCCTTTTTTCTTAACACATTGAGTCTAAATTTCTCTTTCTGGCTTTTCAGCTTTGAATCGCTCATCCACTATTCATCACATACTCTTAACTGCAGTCAGGTCTTTATTCTTTATACTCCACAAATATTTCAGAGGACAGGGAAAGCAGAAGTCTTGATGTCAGACTGACTTGGGGCTTTCATCTTGAGCATCTTGATGAACCCAATAAATCTCAATTTCAATTTCTTTCTTCAGAAAATAATGGCAAATGTAACTATATGATGTCTACATATAAAAATGTAAAACGCTTAGTACCTAGCATTAGCTTAATAAAGGTCAGTTTTTATTTTCACCTGCAACAGCTTAAATTCTTTGTGTGCAAGCAACAGAAACTGGCTCTGATGAACTTAAAGAAATTTATAAAAGCAGGGCAGCTTACAGAAAAAGTTAAAGAACCACACATTTCTAGAACAGAATCAAGAGTCTAGGTATCAGGAAAATACCAGTTAGCCAAGATGATGAAAATGATGAATAAGTACCAAACTGTTTTATTTGTTGTTTTTGAAATGTAGGCTTTGTTTCACTTCATTTAAGATACCATGTTCTGGTTCAGAGAGCCTGGTGGCTTGGGTCACATGTCTTGCCTTGAGAAGGGTGAGACATTTTGATGAACAGTTTCACATATCTTGAGAAATTAATTGTATGTTCCAATTATAGAAATGTTTATCAAAGCTCTCACTAATGGAAGACCTCTGTTAGAAAAAGAGACCCAAACACCTACAGAGAATACCAGTTCTAGGTCATTATATTATTAATCAACACAACCTTTCACTCATAGACAACCAAAGATCATCAGACATTTAGGAAACTAGTCATAAAAAAAAAAAAAAGGATGGACAAAGAGTAACTAACAGAACCTATCCTGGAGGGAGTAAGTAATAGAGGGTATATTTTTCAATTTTAAAGATTCCTAATTAGTATTCTCAGAGACAAGAAAATGATATTGCATCTTGAAAAGACGAGCAGGCTGCATCCTGAAGGAAGAGCAACTGGGTGATAAGAAAGAATTCTTAGAAATGAAATATACGACTGACAAAATTTAAAAGTCAGGGAGAAGAGGGAAAAGGATAGGGCTAGAGCCCTTGCTGATGAACTGTAAGGTGAAGTCAGGACACAACAGAGCCAAAAGACCAAGATGGTATATCTGAGAGAACAGTGAAGAGACACAGCGGATTAGTCTATAAAATCTAGTGAGGAGCCCCCAAAACAGATGACAGGCTATGAGGGGAGGGAACATAATCAAAGAAACAGTTGAATAGGCTGATTAACAAATAAAATTCTGGTGAAACTTCTGAATCCAAAAGAGAAACATAGAAAACACTAAGCTTTCAGAAAGACAAAATATATAACTGACAAAACAAACACACATTTCATTCTTCGCACTGGATGTTAGAAGCAATGGAGTGATGTCTTCAAGGTTCTGAGGAGTATAAAACTGACAGACAAATTATTAATCAAATATGAAGGGGGATGGAAGAGGAAGAGAAAATTGAAAACGGCATTTGGTGCATGCAAGGACCTCAGGAGAGTTACCACTCACTCCATATGGAAAAATCAGGAGTGGGTGGGAAGAAATCAATCAAAAAACTTGTATGCATAAATGCATAACCCAATGGACACAGACAGTAGAGTAGTGAAGGGCTGGTGTGGAGGCTGGGGGGTGCTGGCTAGAAGGGGTTAGTGGGGGGTGGGGAAACAGGACATGTAAAGCTTTTAACAATAAAGATTAAAAATAAAAATCCACAGGTAGGTACTTCGGCAAAGCAAGAAAGAATAGGGGACCAGGGACTGCTGTGGGGTACAGTGCTATCTTAGTATGACTCAGAAGAAGTGAAGGAAACTAGAAAAGGATCTCTTAGCCTCTGACCCTGGGTAGGTATGGGGTTTTATTTCCTTTTCTGCTGTGCAATTTTACTGTACTGTCGCTCTAGTGAGAATTCCATTTAAATCATTTCAGTTTTATAAATGCTGCTTATTAGTTTCCTGTGTTTGAAATGCATTTCTAGAGGAGAACCAAGATGGCGGCATAGGTGGAACACCTATCTTGCCGTCATACTCAGCAAATACTACAGCTTAACGAAGGAACAAACACCTTCCAGAATCACCAGAAAGCTCGCCGAGTGAGGATTCCACAAATAAAAGTGAAGATAGGACACTGTGACTCGGAGGAGCGGCGGTGAACAGCGTTGAAAGATTTGCGTGGAGAGAGGTTTGGAGCGCACGCCGCGGAGAGGGCGGGCGGCTGAAAACCGGCCAGTTTTCTCGAACGGGGAGACAAAGACGTCCCACTGGACTGATTCTCCAGCTCTGGGCGAAGTCCAGAGAACCCACTATCACACGGGGTGAAGACTGGACGGTGGGAGGGCACACCGAAGCGACTGGACATGGAATTCAAAACCACGGTTATAGGGTTTTTCAAGAGGCTCCAACAAAAGGTCGAGGCCTATAAGGAAATAAGCAAGACCACAAAGGAAATGATCAAGACCAACGTGCAAATGAATGAGTCATACAAGGAAATGAACAAGACCCTCAAGGATATAAGGGAGACTCTCAAGGATATGAAAAAGGACCAACCAGAAATTAAGCATACACTGACTGAAATAAAAAATAGTATACAAAGACCTAAAAGTGCTCTGGAGCACCCCAAGAACCAAGTTAAAGATTTGAAATACAAAGAGGGAAAATCCACTCAGCTGGAAAAGCAAGAATCCAAAAGAATCCAAAAAATTGAAGATAGTGTAAGGGGCCTCTGGGACAACCTCAAGCATACCAACATCCGAATTATAGGGGTGCCAGAAAAAGCGAGAGGCCAAGACAATGAAAACCTATTTGAAGAAATAGTGACTGAAAACTTCCCACACCTGGTGAAAGAAATTGACTTAGGAGTCCAAGAAGTGCACCGAACCCCAATATATAGGAACCCTAAGAGGACCACACCAAGACACATCATAATTAAAATGCCAAGAGTAAAAGACAAAGAGAGAATAATAAAAGCAGCAAGAGAGAAACAGTTGGTTACCTATAAGGGAGCACCCATATGGTTGTCAGCGGATTTCTCAACAGAAACGATGCAGGCCAGATGGGAGTGGCAAGAAATATTCAAAGTGATGAACAGCAAGAATCTACAACCAAGATTACTCTATCCAGCAAAGCTATCATTCAGAATTGAAGGTCAGATGAAGTGCATCGCAGATAAGAAAAAGCTAAAGGAGTTCATCACCACCAAACCAACATTATATGAAATGCTGTGAAGTGCATCGCAGATAAGAAAAAGCTAAAGGAGTTCATCACCACCAAACCAACATTATATGAAATGCTGAAGGATATTCTTTAAGAAGAGGAAGAAGAAAAAGGTAAAAATATAAATTATGAACAACAAATACACATCTATCGACAAATGAACATAAAAATCAAGTGAATTGATAGGCTGATGAACAGGATAGACTGGTGAATATAACAGAGACATGGACATAGAGAGGGAATGGACTGACAATTCTTGGGGAGAAAAGGGTTGTGGGAAGTGCAGCAAGAGACTGGACAAAAATCTTGCAACAATGGGAGAGGACAGTGGGGAGGGGGAGGGGAGGGTGGAGGGTGGGATAGGTACAGGGTGGAGGGGAGCTATAGGGGGATAAAAAGGGGAAACAATGTAATTAATAAACTGAACAATAAAGATTAAAAAAAATGAAATGCATTTCTATACCAAGCATGAAAGATTTACATAGAGTTTAAGAATGGAATGTAGCCCTAACCAGTTTGGCTCAGTGGTTAGAGCCTGGGCCTGCAAACTCAAGGGTCTCAGGTTCGATTCCGGTCAAGGGCATATACCTTGGTTGCGGGCACATACCAAGGAGGGAGTGTGCAGGAAGCAACTGAACGATGTTTCTCTCTCATCGATGTTTCTAACTCTCTACCCTTCTCCATTCCTCTCTGTAAAAAAAAATCAATAAAATTTATATTTTTTAAAAGAATGGAATGTAACTATAATAAATATTAATGACCTAAAATAAAATAATATAAAACTTTGGAGGTAAAGGGAATACAAAAAGTGAGGATAGTTAAGCATGATAATTTTCTTATCTTTCATAGTAAGAAGCTAAGAAGCTCTCTGATATTAATAAATTAAGAAATAGACTTAAAGGTTTAAAAGCTACCAAATAATAAAATAAATAAAAATAATACAACAAAAGTTTAGTATGAAAAATTTAATTATTTACTATGTTCTTTTATTTCTTTTATTATTTAAATAGATTAGAAAAATAAATTTAAAATAAGCATCTGGAAAAGGCATTTTGATCTTAAAATGCGAATTCATATTTGTGTATATCATTTTCTGTAGTGTTTTTGACAAATATTACTTCTATCTGAATTTCAAAATTAAGAAGCTCTTATTAGCAGGGGGAACTGCCCAGCAGTGGTAGAAACATTCTCATGAGGTCATGGATTCCCTCACTAGGAAATGATGAATGTGCTCCTGACATAGGTTGCGGTTATAGTTTTATGGCTCTATACTTGTCTTTAAATTCATCGAGTTGTGTATATTAAAATTTACAGTTTTACACGTCAATCATGCATCATTAAAGTGGTTAAAAAGTGGGTAAGCAGAAGTGATCTGTTGACTCATGCTGTAGGGCAGCGTTTCTCAGCTTGGCACTATTGAATTTGGGACCAAGTAATTACTTGTGTGTGTGTGTGTGTGTGTGTGTGGTGGGAGGAGGGGGAAGGGGAGGGAGGGAGTAAAGGAAGCAGTGTTCTGTGCATTGTAGGGTGTTCAGCAGCATCCCTGGCCTCTACCCGCTAGATGCCAGTAGCACACACTCTTCCAATTGTGATAACCAAACATGTCTCAAGACATTGACAAATATCTTCTGGGGAGCAAACACTCCCTAGTTGAGAACCACAGCTATAGAGGATTCTTGGCTGTGAGAACTGAACCAAGTGACCTCTTGGGTCTCTCCTAATTAAATGCTTTTGTCTTTGAACTGTTGGGAAGGGGTCAGCATTTTGCATAGACCTAGTTTTTTTCTTAATACTTTTTTTTTCATCTCAGGCCAAGTTTCCTTCGGTTCAGTTCAATTCAACCAATATGCATGAGTGCCAACTCTGTGAGGCACTGTGCCCAGTGCACACATCTCTATTTGACAATGTTTCCTTTCTAAGGTAAATGAATGATGAGTGATTCTCTTGCTATTCCTCACCAATGTAGATTCCCTCACATATGGATAGTCACACACTTCCTTTTGCCTTAGGTACCCTGCAGATCTCACCAGTTGATAGAGCTAACTCAGAGAGTGTTAGTAATGCCTTCAAATTTCCATATTTTAAGATGCAAAGTAATGAGAAAATACTTTGTAGAACATAGCAAATTAAACAGAAAATAACATATACAAAGAACAGTTGGTTAACAAGAATGTGAGCTAAATAACACTTGATGTGCATATTAGTTGAAATTAAAAATATAGTGGGTCAGATTCTGCAAAGAGTTTATCACAAACCCAAAATTATATTATGGATATCAAAACTGGAGAGTCCCACTTTTGAGTGGATAATTTGACCCAGTGTTTATCCTCTAAGATTTTAAATAGTAGCTTAAAACTCTTAAGAACTAGAATGCATGTCCTTTTTATTGAAAAACTGGGGTTGTTCAAGTTTACTGAAACATAAACTATGTGTTACTCTAATTTTACAAATGGGATAAATCACTTTCTTCTATATTAGAATTCAAGTTTGTTGTTGTTTTTTGCTAATCCTGACCCAAGGATATTTTTTCTATTGATTTTTAGAGAGAGAAGAAGGGAGGGAGAAAGAGGAAGAGAGAGAAATAGCAATGTGAGAGAGACACATCAATTGGTTGCCTCCTGTACATGCTCTGACTGGGGCCAGGGATGGAACCTGCAACCGAGGTACATGCCCTTGACTGGGATTCCAACCCATGATCCATTGGTGCTTGGGACAATGTTCTAATTACTAAGCTGGAACTCATTTTTAATTAAGTTTTTCCTTTGTATCTATGAGAGTATACTGTGAGAGTTGCATTTTCTCCTCCAGAGATAAACACGGCAAAAAAGAAATGCAATATCTCCTGGTGTCAAAATTTAAAATGTATTTTTATGAAATTATAATTTTGCATAAATAATGACCTTACTGGGATAAAGTGAAAGCTACTGCACCTGGGCTGTCACTCTGTCCCTTTATGCCATGGAAGGGGAGCCTCGACATAGGCCCCTATAGCACATTCTTGCTTCTGTTTTTAGACATACACACATACAGGCCCACAACAATCTTCACCATATCAAAAGTGATATCTCATTACTGGCAGGAGGATGTCTTGTATCTACCTTGAAAGTTATAGGCCTATGTTATGCCACTGTCTCTCTCTGTACAAATATCAAAACAAGCCTGTATTTGATAGACTCTTAGCTTTCATCAAAGACTAATGTGGAAAATGGTACAGGAAAACACATTTTGGTAACACTAATATTTATACTTTCACTCATTTCTTCATTCAACACCTAAATGGCTGCTGTAGGAATGGCACTATGCTAAGCTTCTCCTTGAATGTGTACTTAGAGAAAAAAAAATATTTTTTTTATAAAGCAAATACCTTATTTATTTATTTATTTATTTAATATATTTTATTAATTTTTTACAGAGAAGAAGGGAGAGGGATAGATAATTAGAAATATTGATGAGAGAGAAACATTGAACAGCTGCCTCCTGCACTACCCTTACTGGGGATATGCCTGCAATCAAGGTACATGCCCTTGACTGGAATCACACTTGAGACTCTTCAGTCTGCAGGCCGATGCTCTATCCAATGAGCCAAACCAGTTAGGGCAGCAAATACCTTCCTATATAATAAAAGAGAAACATGCAAATTTGACTGTACCTTCGCTCCTGATTGGCTATGCTACCAGCCAATCAAGAGCAGGGGCAGGGCCAATTGGCGCAAGCCCCGGGTCCGGGGGTGGAGATGAAACGGTGGTGGCGGCAAGTGCCCAGCCCCTGGGCACTGTGAGGGGAAGCAGCTGCAGCAGCAACGGTGGTGGTGGCAGATGTGGTGGCGAGCGCCCAGCCCCCAGGGCTGAGCTGAGCAGGACGATGGCTAGGTGCCCAAGGCCTCAAGGGGATGAGCCATCAAGTTGGACATCCCCTGAGGGCTCCCAGTATGTGAGAGGGGGTAGGTTGGGTTGAGGGACCACCCACCCCCAGTGCATGAATTTTGTGCACTGGGTCTCTAGTATTTAAATAATGAGGGTTTCAATTCAATGTTTCTTTTTTACTTTCCTACTAGAAAGAGCAAAACTAATTTAGAGCTCAACTGTGACAAAATCCTGTACCTAAGCCCAATTTGTCTCCCATTATATAGTTCTTGATCATGTGGGTATTCTTTTACACATGATTCTCTTCTATATGCCTTATAACATGTACCTTGGAGATACTTTTAGAAAGCATATCATCTTTTTTTTAAAATATATTTTATTGATGTTTTACAGAGAGGAAGGGAGAGGGATAGAAAGTCAGAAACATCGATGGGAGAGAGACATCGATCAGCTGCCTCTTGCACCGCCCCCTACTGGGGATGTGCCCGCAGCCAAGGTACATGCCCTTGACCGGAATCGAACCCGGGACCTTTCAGTCCGCAGGCCAACGCTCTAGCCACTGAGCCAAACCGGTTCGGCTAGAAAGCATATCATCTTAAAAGTCTTTGCTGGATTTTTACCATTGCTGCTCTGATGTGCCTGAAATCTGATGGACTCATTTCAATTTCATTTATGTGGGTATGAATTTTCTCTAAAATTTTCCTTCTGAAGATTGAGGTGGTTGAAGTTAGTGATTTCCAAGTGCTGGTCCATGAGCTACAGCCATAGTGAGAGTATTTTTCGTGTTACATCAGTGTGTCTTAGGTAGGGCCAATGCACCAGGCATGCTGGGACCAATGCACAAGTGATGCCGGGGCTGGCCAGATTTGGGAAACTCTAGATCAGACAGTCACTTAGATGTCCTTTGGATTTATGAATGTATGATGCTGTCAGAGCACTGGCCACCGTTGGGTGGAACTTAAAGCCTGTCTCTAGGGAAAGAGCTGCAGTGACACTGATCACATTGCCAGTGACAGAGGGAGGAGAGTGATCCTCTCTGAGCACACTTCATTGCAGCATTTACCTCCTGGCATTGTGAATGCGGTTGCACATCTTATGTATATTCCACTAAATCTATGGACACAGAAAATATGGACATCAGAGACGTGTGATGGAAGAGGTAGAGGCAATTCAAGTGTGAGAAGGACTCAACCCACCAATGCTGCCTATGAGAAGAATGAAAGGCACCATGAGCCAAGGAATGCATAGCCTCTAGAAGGGGAGAACAGTCCTCAGCTGACAGCCAGATTGTAAATCTTCAATCCTGCAATCACAAGAAACTGAATTCTGCCAACAACTTAAATGAGCAAGGAAACAGATTCTTCCCTGGAGCCTCCAGAAAGGAATGCAGATCTGGGAACACCTAGCCTTCAGACCCGTGAGTTCCATATCAGACTTCTGTCCTGAGGCTGTGAGGCCTGGGTCCCTCCAAAC
This sequence comes from Antrozous pallidus, assembly GCA_027563665.1. NCBI lineage: Eukaryota > Metazoa > Chordata > Mammalia > Chiroptera > Vespertilionidae > Antrozous > Antrozous pallidus. The sequence goes on from CM050508.1 coordinate 78,611,935, forward strand.
ACTTTCTATTCTTATCTCCTGTGCCATTCACCATGGAGAGAAGCACAAGACCCAAGAATTAAGCCTCACAGACATGATATGCAGGATGGCATGAGAAAAAGTGATTGTCTTTCTTGATTCCAAGTGTTGTGGCAGAAAGGAAATAGAATGCAGCAGAAAGAACTGATGTAGTACTCTGTGCTTTCTTCAGAAAGATTAAACCTTAAGATTAGATTGGCTACTTTCATAAAGCCAACTCTAAAATCATTCACTAAATATCTTAGAAGAATTCATAGGCACCAAAATATCAGACATATCTCGTAGCAATATGTTTTCTAGGACAATGGAAACTAAGGAGAAAATAAGCAAATGGGACTAATGGGACTACATCAAAATACAAAGCTTCTGCATAGGAAAAGAAACCATCAACAAAACAACAAGAAAGCCCACTACCTGGAGAATATATTTATCAATTTTACATCGATAAAGGTTTAATCTCCAAAATTTAGAGGGAACTCATACAACTTAACAAAAGGAAGATTAAACAATCCAATCACAAAATGGGCAAAGGAGCTAAATAGATACTTCTCAAAAGCAGACATACAGAAGGCCAAGATACATATGAAAACATGCTCAAAGTCACTAATTATCCAAGAGATGCAAATCGAAATGACAATGCGGTACTATCTCACACCTGTCAGAATTGCTATGATCAACAAATCAACAAACAAAAGTGCTGGCAAAGATGCGGAGAAAAGGGAACCCTTGTGCACTGCTGGTGGGAATGCAGACTGGTGCAGCCACTGTGGAGAACAGTACGGAGTTTCCCCAAAAACTGAAAATGGAACTCCCATTTGACCCAGTGATCCCTCTTCTAGGAATATATCCCAAGAAACTAGAAACACCAATCAGGAAGGACATATGCACCCCTATGTTCATAGTAGCACAATTTACCATAGGTAAAATTTGGAAACAGCCTAAGTGCCCATCAGCAAATGAGTGGATTAAAAAATGTGGTATATCTACACAATGGAATACTATACCGCTATAAAAAAGAGAAAGATAAATGTCACATGATTTCACTTATTTGTGGAAATAAACTGATGGACAAAAATAGGTCCAAAGACATAGAAGCATCAAACAGACCATCAAACCTCGGAGGGAATGTAGGGGAGGGAATGGTAAGAGATCAACCAAAAAACTTATATGCATATAAGCATAACCAATGAACACAGACAATAGGGGGGCGAAGGCCTGGGCTAGGGGGGTGGGGCAGGCTGGGAGAGGACAATGTGTGTGTATGGGGGGGGGAAGAGGACATATGTAATACTTTCGATAATAATTAATTTTAAAAATAATAAAATAAAAATAATGTTAAAAAAAAAGAAAATATGGACATCAGTCTGCAACACCACAGCCAACCACACAGTAGGCATTTAATAAATGCTCAAATGAATGAATGAATGAACTATTGAAAGAAATAACACAGTAACACCCTATGCATAGGTTGTAGTTCAAAGCCAGTAGAAAACTACCTATAACCAATTACAAGGAAGAAGTTTGGGTATATTTAATCTAAGCTCTTAGTTTGCTAATTCAATGTCACTGACCTCCTTCCCAGAGTGCCTGAAGCCCCTTTGTTTTGGATCTCTGGATTTATGTAGAAAAAGGTCTTACCTTTTCTTAGTATTGACAATATCATCATTAAGTATCCTCTGGGACAAGATTTCTAGGCCTAGGTTAAAGCACCGCTCTAAAATAAACAGTTTGACCTGATTCTCTCAAGACTAAGTCTGTTTTCTTCTATTAGCACAAGGAAAAGATATTTACCATAGCCAAGGAACTGGTTGTTTGCCCTTTAGAAGTAAATACAGATAGCCCCAAATAAAATTTCACGTTTATTCACAGCCACCTCATAATGCTTTATAACCTCTTCCTATCATTATTATTGACTCAGGTATTTCTAGTGCAATATGCCATGCTGTTGTTCTTTTTAACATATTGATATTTATATAATTACAGAAATGAATAATTAATATAGGAAAATATATTTCTTTTTTAAAATATATTTTTATTGATTTCAGAGAGGAAGGGACAGGGAAAGAGAGATAGAAACAATGATGAGAGAGAATCAATGATTAGCTGTCTCCTGCACGCCCCATTCTGGGGATTGAGCCCAAAACCTTGGCATGAACCCTGACCAGGAATTGAACCATGACTGCCTAGTTCAAAGGTCAACCATTGAGCCATGCCAGCCAGGCAGAAAATGTATTTCTAAAGTTTAAATAAGATGTTTGAAAGAAAAATACCTTTAAAATAATGATTTAGACATTTGACAATTTTAAATTTATGATAAAGATTCATAATCTGGTTTGTAATCCTGAGATTTTAGTGCCTTTCTACATTAATCTCTTTAGTTTATGTATTTATTTTTTGTTAGGTAATGGGTTTAATTTGATGTTACTTATATGCTGTGGGCACTTTCTTAGTATAGCTTAATTTACTGGTTTTTTTTTCAAATTATAATCACCATATATCAGATTTTTATTTAGTGTGAATCAAGCTGATTATTCCATTATTAAGATTTTTTTAAACTTCAAAGGCCTGATATCGTTTTAATAATCATCACTTTACCTATCAATAAGGACTGTAACTTTATTGTAACAGTGAGATATCCCCAAACTCTCGCACTTTCTGTATAAAGTAAATGTAATGTAAAATAATGGAGCCCATAAGCAGGTGCACCTTGATCCAAGGAAACATGTAGGGCTCTGTATGGATGGTTCCTCTTCTCGTTAAACTAAACAAGTGTATTTTCAGCAGATCAGGGAATGGACCTACTTTCAGTTGAAGAGTATTATCAGCAAACAATATGATTTAAGTGGAACGCAGACCATATGCCCCCTCCTGTATGATAAAGATGTTCTCTCTTTATCTACCGCATCTCCACATGGCTGGAAGGGAAGATACTTGACTTTTCATCCAGGAACAACTTTTCTTCTGGATTCTGAACAGCGAAAATTTAGCTTATAACAAACTGAACTTCTTATATATTATACAACATTTAAATAAATAGACCAAAATTGACATGGTCAATTTTAACCAAGTAATTAAGCAAATTTCTTATATAGTATTTGGGTTTGACTTGTTTGTCTTTGGATTTATATTGGAGATATGTAGAACCAAAGCAACTGTATACAAGTTGTTATTAATTGAAATGCCTGCAATGGAAGAAGAGCATTTTATTGGACCAGCAGTGGGCAAAAGCTGTCATTTTTGTCATCTTTGAGTATTTTTAATGTGAGATTTGAAGATTTTTTTTATTGAGAATTCTGAGATGCTTCTGGGTAAAGTTCCTTTGGTGGTGTAACAAAATGGCTCGTGTTCTACTATGACCTCAAGTTGACCTTGATATAAAAGAGTAGTTGGGGGCTCTCATTTGCTGATAGGTCAGGAATAGGCTAGAGTGCTACAAAAGAAGCAAAAGTCATGAATTTTGTCTTCACATCTCTTTTATTTCCCTCATACACACTTACCCCTGAATCTTTTTCCAACAGAAACTCCATTTAAGCTCTTTCTCTGGGGACTTATGTTGTCCTGGCTACTTCCCAGTTCTCTATATAACTGAGTTCTTATCCATGAAAGAAATTCTCTAAGTTTCAGTTGTGCCTGACCCTTATGCTACTCTGGATTTTAACAAGCCTAATCTAGACTTTCCACCTTTGTCATCCTGTGTTCTGAAGAGGGATGATGTTTTGTATGCTTAGCTGTACTCCCCTGCCACCCTCTTTGAACACCTCCAAGTACTTTAAATGGTGAGTTTCAGATGCCTGGCTTTTAGTTTTCTCTGTCTCCGAGCTGATAGATTTCTCTTTAGCTGAACCTGCCAACCTTCTTTTTTATCTTTAGATAATACATACATTTGAATGCCTACCATGAAATACATTTTGCTTTAGATAATGTACTTCAATTAGACTCTTTGAAAGTTAAATATTCTCATATTTCCAAGTGGTCAGAAAACCACTCTCCCAACTTCATTATAGTGAACTTTGGGAGTGGAGGAAGATATGCTTGGGTATATAGCCCCAGCCTCCTTTTTCAGCTTCAAATGGCACAGAAACTCTTAGATTTTCAACATTCTCTCTCAGAATAGCAATCACTTCTGTGCCACAGAACATGCGTTAGCTTCTTGCTGAAAGCCAACAGGAGGCACAGCAGATGTGTTAGTAAATCGCAGAAATTTCAAAACCACAAAGAAATACAACTAAATACCATTGAAAGGCTGTGATGCATAAATGTGGCTGGAGTAATGCCATAATCCCATGATCTCCTGACTATTGGGGACCTGGCCAAGAAACTGGTGGTCAAGGTGCCCCATTGCTAGGATACACAATTGACAGGCAAAGATTATTGGTGAGGTCAAGTCATACAGATCAGAGGGAAAATGTTTGGTTTAGGGGTTAGCCATGGGCAGCTGGAGAACGTTTTAGATACTTCTTTGGTGAACAGATTAGTTGAGGGTAGGCAGAGCACAGACAGGGAAGTCTGGAGTGGCCTGGATTGGCTCAAATGGAGGGAAAGGTTGAGGTGAATTGTGGTGGTAGGTTAGGCAAGAGGAGAAAAGCTTTGGACCTTTATGGATCTCTGAGCTTCACTTTAAAATCAGCTCAAGCCTTTAAAGTCCCCTTAGGATGGATGTGAGCCTGCAGCATTATTACCTAGTTATAGGCTTGTATGTATAGACTCTGGTTGAATCAGGTGGATGCTCTTGTCCTAGATACTTGCTTAGCAAAAGGAGCTTTGGCCTTTGTCCTGAGCTTGGTTCCTGTAAAGAATTAAAATTCTTCTACTGCCAGCATTTGATTTTTGAAATATGGCAAAAATCATCTGCTCTGACTGAGAACTCTGCCAGCATGTCCTCTCAGTCCTGAGACTGGCACATTAATCTAAGAAAGTAGCTCTCAAACTTTAGTATGCAACCACCTGGGAAGATTGCTAAAAATGTACCTCCATGGGCTGCTGTCCAGGGTATGGATACCATGTGTTCCAGGTGGGGCCCAGGAGCCCGTATTTTGAACAGCATGTAAAGGGCTTCTAATGCAGGCTTTAGAAACATGATAAGAAGAGCAGCGCTCTCCCTCCTGGGAGCATGCCTGTGCTTTTCCCTTCCCTCTCCCCCTTTCCCACTTCTTCCCCCCTCTGCTCCCCCTCCCTGCCCCAGCCACATTACCATTAATCTCCTCACTTCCAAGCTCCAAGGACCTTTCCTTTACCTTCATAACTTGATTCCTAAGCCCATTTTTCTAAAAATAAATAAATAGATAACTAAAGAATGAGAGAAAGTGGGGAGGCGGGAGAAACACTAGCTTAAAGAAGTTGGTTCTACTTTGTTTTGTAAAATAACATTGTGGGTTTTAATGATAGACTAAAGGATCTTTTTTAAGTTGATATTTAAAGTGAGAGAGAGAGAGAGAAACATCTATGTGAGGGAGCAAAACATCTATCGGCTACCTTTTGCAGGACCCTGACCAGGGATCGAGCACCCTGACTGGGAAGACTTAAGGGTCTTGATGGAGGAGTCCAAAGGCAGGATCCTTTGTGCAGTGGTTGAGATGTGGTTCCCACATGCTATGTATAACTTGTCAGGATTTCACCATTGGCCGCCATGGTGAAATCAGACAGTCCTTCCTGTTTCAAAGGGTGAAGCTGAGTGAACTTCAGACCTAAGTAGATATTGAGTATGTGGACAGACTCAGACTATGCTTCAGTTAAAAAGGAAGAATCATTTGTAGATGAGTTAATTACTTCCCTCTAGTAGTTGGGAAGTGGGTAGCCCATTTATCTTACTGCTGTGTCACCTAGATGTACATATATTTGTCCAAGGTAGGGTTAGGTTTCCTCATTTTCCCAGTTATCTTTGAGAATAAACAAGTTATAGATAAATTTTATCTTGTTGAGTTGGGAAAATAAAGTTTTAGAAGCCTTTTTCAGAATGATGTTTAGTTTAAACACTCTATATAGGAACTAGAGGCCTAGTGCACAAAATTTGTGCACTGGTGGGGGGAGGGTGTCCCTCAGGCCAGCCTGCACCCTCTCCAATCTGTGACCGCTTGGCAGATGTCTGACTGTCAGACATCCCTCTCACAACCTGGGACTACTGGTTCCCAACTGCTCGCCTGCCTGCCTGCCTGCCTCCTAACCACTCTCCTGCCAGCCTGATCAATGCCTAACTGCTCTCCTGCTGGACTGATCACCCCCAACTACCCTCCCATGCTGGCTTGCTCATCCTCAACTGCCCTCTCCTGCCAGCCTGGTTGCTCCTAACTGTCCTCCCCTGCAGGCCTGGTCACCCCCAACTGCAGGCCCAGTCACCCCTAACTACCCTCCTCCGTCGACCAGCTTGTGGCGGCCATCTTTGACTACATGGGGTGGCCATCTTGTGCGAGGGTGTGAGTATCAATTTGCATATTGCCTCTTTATTATATAGTATAGTAGCCCATCCTAATGGAAATATCATGGGGAGGTAGTCCTGGGAAACATAGACTAGTCAAGTTAACACATTACAAAGTCACACTGCCATGAATCAGCTTCTCAGGGTCTCACCACTCACCTGAGGATAACTGGATAAAGCCGCATTGCAAGAAATGCAGAGCTGAAGACCATGGACTTTATGGTAATCCCAGAAGTACAGAAGTTTTGTCAAGCCCACCCAGTAAAAAGGCTCTTTTTGTAACTCATCCAAGCATTGAGAACCTGGCCCACCACAGATACTGAACTCAATACTGAGATACAGGAATTAAAGTGATACAGTCTAAGCAATGATGGCTTGTGAGGCATAGCTATGGTCAATAACATGCAAGTAGAAATTTGTGGAGTGTCACTTACAGGAAACCTTTTGCTTTTTCCACTAAAATAGGATAAATGTGACTGGATTGCCGTTTGTCCTTTGGCATTTTGTCCCCTTTCCACCTTTCCAGCTGGACTATAGATGTGTAGCCATGGGTGCAGCAGCCATCCTGTGAACATGAAGCAGCAGGCATAGGCAGAGCTCCACCTTGAAGATGGCAGAGAGGAATGACAGCAAAGCCTCTATCTCCTAGCCAAGCCCTAGCCTGCCTCGGGGCTTCTTTTCTTGAGTCTCCGCCTCCATAAGCCACTGCAGTAATTCAACTTTTGTTATTTAAAACCACTTACTCTCCTAATTGACACAGGACACTGTAACATTTTGTGAAATGCACCACCTTAATGAAAACACCCATTATAAAAAATAGTCTGAGTCATTATAAATGGAACCCAGTGGTTTAAATAAATGAAGAAAGGGAAAGAAAGAAATATGTCCTTTAAAACCATGCATCAGAGTTCTATAGGGTTCAGAAGGAATTACAGGAGCTTCAAATGACAATCTACTGCTCCCTCAGCACACATGGCCATACATTGCTTTGTAACTTCAGGTGGTGGTCACAGTGTCTGCACTTCCAGCGACGTGTCATTCCCTCCGAATGGGAGACTAGGTTTTGGAACCAGTTCTGAGTGAACTTTTCAAGGTGTTCTTGGTGAGGTACAATTAATGTAAGTGTAGTTTGATGACTTTAGAATTCTCTAGACATGGCAAAACATTCAGGAAATAGATCTAGAAGGCCACAGGGTTTAATATGAGTCTTTAAGTTTGAGAGCTGAAATTCACAAATGTAAGCATTTGGCTTAACAAATTTAGGATGCTTGACAGTGAGGCAGGGCATGTTTCAGCCAGAAGGTTTCAGTAGGGAGTTCACAGGGCTCAATCAAGCAGAGGCAGGAGGCAGGCACAGGAAAAATATTGGGTAGGGAATTGTGGATTTGGGGCAGGAAATAGAATTTGAAAATCCAATTCCTATTAGCTAGCTGTGTGGCTCTGAACAAGTCACAATAACATTAAACCTCAGTGTTCTTCCCTGTAAATGTTCTATGAACTTTAAAATTATGCTCAGACTTAAATTCTATGAATATCTTAAGAATTTCACAAGGATAGAGGAATATGGTCCTCTGGGTCAGAGCAGATTTTAGGCAGAGGCCTCCAGTACCCTGGATAGCTCCTCAATAATCCTATCTAATAAAAGAGTAATATGCAGATTCACCATCACTCCAACACACAAGATGGCTGCCCCCATGTGGTCAAAGATCCTGCCCCCATGTGGATGGAAGATGGCCAGCAGGAGAGGGCAGTTGGGAGGGATCAAACCTGCAGGGGAGGACAGTTAGGGGTGACCAGGACAGCAGAGGAGAGAAATTGGGGCCAAACAGCTGGCAGGGGAGCAGTTAGATATCAATCAGGCTGGCAGTGGAGTGGTTAGGGTGTGATCAGGCTGGCAGGCAGAAGTGGTTAGGGGCAATCAAGAAGGCAAGCAGGTGAGCAGTTGGGAGCCAGCAGTCCTGGATTGTGAGAAGGATGTCCAACTGCCTGTTTAGGCCTGATCCTACCAGGATTGGGCCTAAGGATTGGGCCTAAATGGGCAGTTGGACATATCTCGAGGGGTCCCAGATTGGAGAGGGTGCAGACTGAACTGAGGGACACTCCCCATCCCCATGCACGAGTTTTGTGCACCGAGCCTCTAGTGTTATTTAATATTATTATAAATAGATAATATTTAAAATTAGTGACCAGCTTCTTATCAATTATCATTGTTTTTTTGGAGTTCTCTGTTTAAGGGTTATGACCTCTTTCGTAAATTTTAGTGTGTGGATTTAGGAGATGACAGAAACTTCCCTAAAAACTTGAGTGTGTTTGAGAGACTAATATAAGCACTCTCTTTTCTCTCATCACACAGCTTGATGAAAGCCACATTGTAACAATAGTATTCCTTGGAACACCACTCAAACAGGACTTTGGGAGAGAGGTCATTGGTACATGTGCCAGTTAGGTTTCAACTAGACAAGCTGAACTCATAGATTAGATAGATAGATAGATAGATAGATAGATAGATAGATAGATAGATAGATAGACAGACATAGGAAAACATAAACAGTAAGTCTTCACTTAGTGCTGTCCATAGGTTCTTGGAACTGTGGCAAAACAATGTAAAATGAAACCAAATTTTACTAGGGGCTAATTGCAATAAGTAAAAGAGATTCCTATGGTTTCTCGTCAACATTTTGTAAAGTACTCAACATAACTCCGTTAAGCCGTTAGTTTCCTTTCCCAGGTAGTCTTTTATTGTGATGAATTTAAATGCATGTTCAGTTTTTTCTATTAAAGTCATACTGCTGCCGAGACCGGTTTGGCTCAGTGGATAGAGTGTCGGACTGCGGACTGAAGGGTCCCGAGTTCGATTCCGGCAAGGGCATGTACCTTGGTTGCGGGCACATCCCCAGTAGGGGGCGTGCAAGAGGCAACTGATCGATGTCTCTCTCTCATTGATGTTTCTGACTTTCTATCCCTTTCCCTTCCGCTCTGTAAAAAAATCAATAAAATATATTTAAAAAAAATAAAAAAATAAAGTCATACTGCTTATAGATGGCCACACTTGCACAAAATCAAAAAGAAGACCATAGTATGTCAGTTTACTTAATGTGAGAGTTTAGTTATTAAATGAGTGGGTTACATACCTGCTGAGCATTGCCTCATTTGGCCATTGATCCAAAATTAAGGCTATAAGTTAATAATACAGTAAATTACCTTTAACCCATTTAACTGGTTTGGCAGCCTAACTAGTGGCTTTGACTCTCTCGGTCAAACATACTGACAAATCCTATGGATCACTAAGAGTTTGAGGCCATTAGCTCCCTTTCTGAGCACAAGAGTTGCTGTTATCAAGTCAGATTACATTTGTAACCAAACTTTTTATGCCACCTTTAATTGTTACTATGATTCTATAATTTAATTAATAATTGTCATGAATTGAAAAACTTTGATTCTGAAGAGAAAGACATTTTCATTTATACAAATTCATATAAATCTTTGAGAGATTAAATAAAGGCTAATTTTTTTTTTCTGGAGAAGTAGGTATCGACAAGGCAATTGATGAAAATGTTTCCTAAATTTCTAAGCAGATTCTACACCCAGATTACTTTGCAGGTATGTTCATTTGGGGTTGGGAGTGGCTTAAAGGAATTGGCACTGGAAATCTTAGAGAAAGTCTGGGTTTTGTAAGAAATGTGACACATAAATTTCATCAGTGGACCCATCCTCAGAGAAAAGATCTTGGTCTTACAATAAAGGATTGGTGTATTTCTATGTTTTGGTAGAAAAAAATGTTTATATTAGAAAGTCTAGCTAGCACATTAAATTAAGAAAAAGATATAAATGATGTTTATATTAGAAATAAATGAATAAAACTCTCCTTATGCACAGATGGCATGATTGTATGACTAGAAGGTCCCAAAGAGTCAACAGCAAATAGCAAAAGCTCATGGAACTATTCAGTGAGCATAGCAAGGTCAAACCTGGACAATGTGAGCAAAAAAAAGTAAATTAGCATTATAATCAAAGGATTATAATAAATATCTAAGTGTCCTTACTGACTAAATAGGAAAGGGGGGGAATAAACAAATCTCCACACAGGAGAATTCCAGCTGATTTATATAGATGCTGCCCCTGCAGGGAGGCAGTGAGCATCTATTCCTCAAACTCAGGCAGTGCATAGTGACTTCTGTCCATACAGAACTATACGGAAAGGGTAAAAAATCAGTTTGTAGTGGAAACACATGACAAGCACTATCTCAGGCGAAGGATCAATTAAACTCAACAGTGATGTCATATTGATAGTATATTTCCTTAACTAATGGAATGAAATGGCACTTTACCTCTATGGTCTTCCTCCTTAAAAAAAAAAAACAGTCTAATCATGAGAAAAACATCAGACAAATCCCCGTAGAGAGGCAGTTCACAAAAATCTCTGACCAGTACTCCTCAAAACTGCTGAGGTCATCAAAAACAAGGAAGCCTGAGGAATTGTCACAGCCAAGAGGAGCCTGGAGACACAACTGAATGCAGTGTGAATCCGGGTGGGATTCTGGGCCAGATAGAGGGCATTAGGGGAAAACTAAGGGAATCTGAACAAAGTATGGGGGTTAATTAATAATAACATTTCAATATCGATTTATTAATTGCAAGTTAGTAATAGGGAAATCAGATATGGGGTAAATATGCACTCTGTACTATCTTCACAATTTTCTGTAAATTTAAAGCTGTTCTAAAGGTAAAAAAATAAAAACCATTTCAGGTGTGTATGATGTACAATGTACATGTCTCAGACATAGATGTCTCTTTTGAAGTGGCCAAGTGCCAGGCCTAATCTCCTCAGATTAGAAGCCTTCCCAGGCAATCTCTGCCATTAAGTCAGGAGGGGGACCCCACTAGATGTCTTATTCTCTCATCCAGGTCCCACCAGACCTCACAAGGATGCCGCTTGTCTTCAAGTCTGTGAATAGGAGTCTGATGCTGAAAAGGGGGCTTGTCTGCATTTTATGTCTAATAAATGAGATTTAAGTGGAAAGATTTGAGTGGACTTTTTCTCTGTACATTTTTTTTTCACACTGTTAGGTACAAGAGGCCATTAAAACTATGCTGGTCTCTAGAATGACACCATTCTTTATTGCTCTGTTCTCAAAATTTATTTTTTAATCCCTCCAGGCCTCCATTTTGTAATTTAATGTATGTTTGAACCAAACTCAAAGTAATTTAGGCATCTCAAATATTTCTAAAGTTATCTCCCCACAATCTCATTGATGCCTATTATTCAATTTGGTATTTCATACTTAGTGATGTGTATTAAATTTAATATTTAGCATTACAGTTTAAATACAGTATTCCTCAAAACCTTTCAAATAAGACATGAAGATACCCTAAAAAGTAACATACAGGAAAATTAACTTGAAAAATCTAAACAGAACTACGAGAGGATAAACAAATAATACTTTACCCATAAAAGCTAATGCAGTTGTTAAAATTCATTTTGAAAACTGCCACTGTTTTATCTGGTAGCCAAGAAAAACAGGAAATGTGATGAAATTATATGTCTCCTTTGAAAAGAAAACAGCAATTTCTCAGAGAGGCAGAACTTTTCCCTTGTTCCAGATTCTGGAAGAAAAAAAAAAGTTTATTCAGGGTATTTCAAGGTAATAAAATAAAAGAATTGTTCACAATAGTTTTGCAGCCAAATGAAAATGAAATTTATATGATTGTTGCTCAGAGCATCTAACTAAAATATTAAAGCCATAATAATAAAAGGCAATTCCATACACATAGTTATCTGGGGTGATATTGTAATGTAGTCCATGTGTATTGTACTGTGCTCCAAATTCTAATTCACTTGGAGAATGTGTTAGAAAACCATTGCTCCTGAAATTATGTTCTCTAAACATTATCCTTCTCTTCTGGGTTTCCAGGAATAGCTGTGCCGGGGAGAATATGATGGTACATCCTCTGATCTGTGATGTTTGCACTCAGGGATTCCTTCCTCAAATATTTTTTTTCAAGTACCTTCTCTGTCCCAAGCTATTCTGGTTCATTTGACAAACAGATACCTGCTCTTATGAGCATCTGTTCTATGAGAGACACAGAGATAACAAGAAAATAAATCCTCAGGAGGCTTACAGACGTAAGAGGCGCTAGCAGGAAGAAATCCAGTGTAATAAGAGAGAGAGAGGCTGGGGGTGAAGGGTTGTGGGTTGTGCAGGGGGGCAAAGCTTTTTAGAGGCTGGTAAGAAAAAGCCTGCTTAATGTCACATCTGAGCTGAGACCAGCGTGAAATGAAGAAACCAGACACGGGAATAACTGACGGAAGATCATCTGTGCCCACTAGAAAGAATGAAAGATGCAATTATGCCCATTTATTTCCTAACTTAGGTATTTGGAGGTTGAATAAAACAACGTTCAAATAATAAGATATAAATTTTAAAGGAAGAATGGTAAGGTCCTGATATCACCCCATTTAACATTATCTGGTTCAAGGAAAAGCTTTTTGCCTCCCTTGATTATGGTGGTGTTATTACTTTGCAGCGTTTGAAAGAGTAGTTTAATAAAACAGGAGAGTGTATCCTCAAAAGATGTAAATAGACTTACATTTTTCTTGGATTATTTTTCCCAAGGTGAGAAAGGTTATAATAGGAACAAGTTTACTTCTTCCAAAAAAACATTGGATTGAGAGACATAAATTTTCCATTTATTACAGATTTTAAAGCTAAGGATAATATTAAAAGCAATATTAAAAGAATATTGTAAATCAATGGGCCTACCATTAAAAGACATAAAATGTAGGCTAACTCTATCACACTTTTATCTACAATGAGTCATCTTTGTGCTGAAAAGTAAAATCATGGGTAAGTGACCAACGGCAGGGTTTCAATGTCAGCAGAAAGGTTGTAAGGAGGTCTTATCAAGCTAGAGGCTTAGTCGGGTCCTAGGTTTGGAAGCACTTCCTTTTTTTTTTCTTTATTTATTAAGGTGTTACATAGGTGTCCTTATCCCCTTACCCCCCACCCCCTGCTGATGCCCTCACCTCCCTGGTGTCTGTGTCCATTGGTCATGTCCATATTTGTGCATACAAGTCTTTTGGTTGCTCTCTCCCCCTAACCCCACCCCCACCCCTTCCTTCCCTTCAAGGCCCAATAGCCTGATGGATGCTTCTCTGTCTCTAGATCTGTTTGTGTTCATCAGTTATGTTGTTCATTATATTACACAAATGAGTGCGATCACATGATATTAATCTTTCTCTGACTGATTTATTTCACTTAGCATAGAAATTTTTTTCATTAGCGTTCTAAGGTTACATCACACACCATTCACCAAGTTAAATCTATTCCCAAACTTACCACCATTCTAAGAGTTGAAACTAGTACCTCTGGAGTGGGTTTATTTTATGCTTTTTAAAGTATAAAAGCAATTTGTTAGAAAATATTTAATCAAATAAACTCATCATTTGACTTAATCAACTAACTCTTGGTTACTTTTCCTATGTATGCTTTTTCAACAACCTAGAACATGTTTTTTTTCTTTCTAGTTACTTTTATAATTAGACATCCATACCCTAGATTCCTGATGTCAGCCTAACTTATAAGCAAGCATCTTTGAAATGAAAAACAAAACAAATCCTTTATATAAGCAACACATTCTCTGTTATTCTGCTGTTTGTTTGATTTAGATACCAAGGGATGCATTTGTCTGGCCACTAAATATTATCATTCAGTCAGACTTGCCTGTTCCTTCAGCCAAAAGATCTGTCCTTGGGGCCATGCTATGTGAGAAGCCACAATATAGTCTATAGCAAGAGAAACCACTGCTGTCATTGACCATTTACAAGGAGGGCTCCAACACTTCTGCTATATTCTAGCCTGTAATATTTAGATTTTAAAAATTGTCTGAAGTTGCTGGGTCTGTGCACACATCTCCTTTTTCTTGTATTGTCTAGTAGATTTGTCATCATCCAATTGTTTGTAATGTGTTCAAAAAGTAAGGACTGTGTCTTATTCATACCTTTGCATCCCTAAAACTACATAGACTGTGACCTTGTAACAGCATTCAATAATGTTTGTTGAATGAACCAACGAATGACTAAACAGGTGAATGGTACTCCACTCTGGATGCTACACATTTATAGCCCTACTTACTGGGCAAGATTCATGATGTTTGTGGTGTATGGAATACCTATGTTTTCTTCTCATTTCATGAGCTTCTTTTATACCCAAAAATGATGATTTAATTCTTCATTTGCTTATGTCACTGGCTGTATTTGGAGTATAGATTAACGTTTAGAGTTAAATTATTTACATATGTTTCAAGATTTTGTTTTTACTCCAGGAGAAACACTAAAAGCAGAACACTCAAGAACTTGCACATTCACAAAATGCTTCTTTGGAACATAGTAAATGGCGAACTATAAAAAGAAACATCTTTTCAGCCTTTATTGTGGAAAGGAATAAAATGAGAAGTGTATTTTAGATGCAACAAAAGATTGCATTCTTATTTTCCGCCTATAGGAGCCTCAAGTCACCCTGAATATCATTGTGGGTATATCACTTGTTTGTTTTCTTTTTAAGACCAAGAGGGAAAAAAATGTTTAAATTGAAATGCTTCTTAATCAGTGAAATGCTTACGATTCCCCTATCTTTCCTGAGAGTCACAAGTAATGGACACCTATACCCTAGGTTCCTGATGTCAGCCTAACTGCTAAGCAAGGATCCTTGAAATGGAAAACAAAACAAATCTTTTATATAAGCAACACATTCCCTGCTATTCTGTTGTTCGTTTGATTTAGGTACCAGAAACGACTTGCACTGCTCTTAAATTAAGTTGGTAGAAGAATGTTTGCTCATTTAAATTCATCTCTTATGAGGAACATAACTTAGACTGTGGTTTTTCATAAGAGAAATATTTCATGCCAGTGAATTTATTATTTTATCTTGACATTATAAACTGTACTCAACTATTTGTGATTTAAAATGATCACATTTTTTTCTGTTTTTACTTCAAGCAATTGTCCTCAAACTCTTAAATGTTTTTGCTGTTTTATTTTTTAAACTAACAATTCTGCTTGGAATAAAGAAGCAGGTGAAAGATAAAGTGCAGGGAAACCTAAATTCTTGAACTTGTGTTAAATTGTATCTTTTTAAGATTTTATTTTTTGAATATTTTATATGTTCAGTATTCATTATAAAAAATTAAAAATACATTGGTAGTATATGAAAAGTATCTGAAAGTAATTTTATAAACATGCAGGAATGATAATTTACTAATCAAACCTGAAATTTTAGTAATGGATAAACTAAGTTCAGTAATAAATTACAAGTCCAATAAAAATAGCAAACTGTAGTCTTTAGGTAAAAGAAGTGGAAGTGGAAACGAGAATGCAAAACTACTCTTCTTTTATTCCATTTTATTATATAATTACAGAATAATCCTTAAATTTGTTGATCACTATCAATATTTTTTAATGCTATTCTTAGTTTAACTTCAAGTGCTCTGTTTTGTTTATTGATTCCTCTTAAATTTTAGGTTTGTAGTCACATGCCATCTTTGATTTCTAAAAGCAACTTTAGTAGCCAGTAAATAAAAATATGGTGATTTTTTTTCTGATAATACATATATTTCCCACAGTATATTTGTGTGTGTGTGTGTGTGTGTGTGTGTGTGTGTGTGTGTGTGTGTGTGTATTTAAACTTCAAATGCTGACATTTTCCATTTCTGGACCATTTCTATTCACCAGCATTGAGTCTTTCTAGCTAGTAGCATACCTTTTGCACACATTTTTGCATTTGTACTGCCATTCTTCTCCACAGCTTGTACCATGATGGGGAGACAGCCTCCAAAGTGACCTCATTGAGCAGTAGGCTGCCTCATTGCAGTGCTGGTCTGTAGAGGGGCTAAAAGACACTTAGCTAAAGTTTGGTGGCTTCTATTGTGTGCCCAATGTGCAGCATCCCCTTACACCTTTGTGGAATGGGCTTCAGGGGCCAACTTAGTCCAGTCAGATAATAAAAGGAGGGAGAACAGTAGTGTGCTGCCATCTTCCTCACCTCTTCCTCATCACTATGAGCACCATCCCCAGAATTTCAGTCTGTGCATGGTGCTTTTGACCATCTCTTTGTAGATGAGACCACAGCCATGTCATCCCATGTGTGAGTGGAATGCATGAACAATCACCAAGTGGAGTTATGATCCTTCAATCATTGTGTAATCATGAAGTATATCAAATTTAATAAATAAAACATTCTAGATACAATTAGAGCACTTGCTGTCCTCCCCAAACCCTGCAATTCAGTTCTCCTCTCTCCCACGCCAGAGGTAATAGCTATCCTGAAATCATAGAGGAACTTTGTTTGCCTTTCTACATACTTAAGAACATGTAAACAAATTTATATAATATTTAGGACTACTCTCACTTAAAAATGACAAAGCATATCACACAATGGGCATCCATTTGTAGCTATTTGCTTAACCCAACATTATACTGCCAAGATTTTTCCATTTCAAAACATGTATTGCATTTTGATTCCCATGCACCACTATATAAATATACCACCGTTTATCTATCCATTCTCTTTTGATGTACTCAGATTTCTCTGATTTTTTTCCTTATTAGACAGGATTATATAATTAACTTCCTTGTATAAAACGTCAAATCCATAAGAAAAAGTTACAAAGAATCTATGGGGAAAAAAAAGTCAGAGGCTGTATAGAGGCAGTCCACAAAAGTGGAAACCTTGATGACCAATACATTTGAAAGCAGGTCAACCTCACTAATAACCACTAGCAAAAAGGTCATATTTCATATCCATTTATATATTGGGAGAATTTAGGTAGGTTGCACTCTATGTACTACTGGTGAGGGTGTAAATTGGTATAAGACTTTAGAAAGCAATGTGTTAGTATCCAGTGCAAACCCTGTGACCACCTAGGTCCTGTTTTAGGGAATGGCTCTTCACTCTACTTCTCTTGTCTAGCATAAGACGGGAATTATTCATTCCATTTTCCTAGTAAACTGAGTGCCTGGCAAGCCTAGCTACAGTTGCAACAGAACAACAATCAGAGCAGTCAGAGTGCTCTCTGTTAGTTTTTGGAGCAGAGAGAACAAAGGTGTGGGTGAGATTCTGGCTCATCATTGCAGCAGCTGCAAGTTTTTCTATAGCTTTGCCAGCCACACATGGAAAGGTGACAGCTGGGTGCACATTTCTACACTTTACCCTAAAGGCTGTGTGGCTGCGAGGCCTGGACTCTTTAGGAACTCATGACCATTTAATTATCCACTGCATATGGGCATGGAGATGGGAAGAGTCCTCTAGAAGCAGCAATTTGCATCTGGATCCCCTGCCCAACCAGGGCAGAAGTGAACTTTCCTTGTATATTATATTCTCACCTACGAAGCTGGAGCCAGAAGAGCTCTTCTCTACACACTGCAGAAGGAGCCAGACCTTAAGGAATAGAGTTGTGCTCAAGGGAAGGTAACTGGGAAGCATATTCAAGTTGCTCTGTAAAATAAGGGAGGCCCAAGAAGGGGGAGGAGGTGAGGACCCCTGAAGGAGGGAGACCCAGGGAAGATGACAGCCAGGAATAGCAGATTAAGGGCATCAGTAACTACAGGGAGATTCAGATGGACACCTAGCCAACACCAAAACACTGAGCTCTTCAAAGAAAAAATTAGTCTGAGAAGTGGTTTTGGACACTAGTACAGCAGCCAGTTTATATAGGCCCCTAAATACTGAACTGAAAGAGTAGGACCAGTCCCAAAGATGACAATAAATACTTTGCTTCCTCTCTCCTAACTTCTGAAAAAGCTTTTTTGTTATGCTTTCTCCTCTTCCTCCTCCTCCCCCTTCTCTTCCTCCTCCTCCTCCCCCTCCTCCTCCTCCCCCTCCTCCTCCTCCCCCTCCTCCTCCTTCTTCTCTTCCTCCTCCTCTTCCTCCTCCTCCTATTCCTCCTCCTCCTCTTCCTCCTCTTCCTCTTCCCCCTCCTCCTTCTTCTTCTCCTCCTCCCCTCCTCCTCCTCCCCCTCCTCCTCCTTCTTCTCTTCCTCTTCCTCTTCCTCCTCCTCCTATTCCTCCTCCTCCTCTTCCTCCTCTTCCTCTTCCCCCTCCTCCTTCTTCTTCTCCTCCTCCTCCTCCTCCTCCTCCCCCTCCTCCTCCTCCTCCTCCTCCCCCTCCTCCTCCTCCTCTTCCTCCCCCTCCTCCTTGTTCTCCTTTTACTTTTCTTTCTTTTGACAGAAAAGAGATCAATTATTAAGCCAATTAACAATTCACAGGTTATTTATTAATAATAGTTAGAGGAATAAACTTGTATCTATTTCTGGAGACAAAATTAAAAAAAAAAAAGAACTACCATCCGACAGTCACAATAAAGCCATAATTTTATTCATACTGAAAGTATGTAGTTTTTCTTGAGGGTATGTAACTCCTCTACTAATAATGTTCACAAAAAGAGTAGATTATTTAAAGACATGATAAAAAATAAAGTAACAGGATAGCTTCAGTCATTTTTTATAACAGTTCCAGTGAGATGTAATTCACAGGCCATAAAACTCATCCTTTCGGAGTATATAACTCAGTGGGTTTTAGTACATTCACAGAGTTGTACAACCATCACTACTATATAATTTTGGAACACTTCATCACCCCAAAGCATATGTCATAGTCATTCTCCATCTCCTTCCTCTCTAACAGCTCCAGACAAACCTAATGTACTTCTCATATGGATCTGCCTATTATTAACATCTTATACAAATGGAAACATGTATGTGGTCATTTGTGACTGGCTTCTTTCATTTAGCATGTTTTCAAGGTTCATCCATACTGTAGCAGATATTAGTACTTCATCAATTTTTATGGCTGAATAATATTCCATTATATTGATATGCCACATTGTTTATTCAATCATCAATTGATGGACATTAATTTTAGTCTTTTTCAACTAGAAGTAGATTCTGCCCAGATGAACATGACTTCAAAGAGATACCTCGTTGATTGAATATGTAAATTCATTTCTCCTTCCTTTGGCAAATCTTCTTTAATTGTTGTAAACTAATCTCTTCACCACAAATAAAACAACTACATTGACACTATATATTAGAATATATTTATGAATGCTTTTTGGCCAGATTTTTGAAATATGAGTTACAAATATTTACCACAGCAAAAGTTCTTCAAATAAAAAATGGTCTCACTAAATTATACCAATACTCATAGACTTAAAAGTGAAAATGCATGATAAGAACATTGTTGCTGTTTGTGTTTGCCATATCCAAAAATAAGCAATATTTTTTATTTTTAGTCACTACCAATTCTCTATTGTGATGTAATCCATTATGTTCAAGCTCAGTCTCTAGGGCTTCTGAATACCTTTAGAACCTGAGCTTCAAAAACACTCTGCTGACATTGCAAAACTTGAGACTAGATTTAAATTAGTTCACTATTTCTTTTTTTTAATCATTATTATTGTAAGTATTACATATGTCTCTCCCCCCCACCCATTGACCTCTTCTAGCCCTGCCACCATGCCCCACCCCAGACCTTCACCACCCTGTTGTCTATGTCCATGGGTTATGCATACATTATTTGGATTCATCGAATAACTTTGACTTGCTCTGGGCCCAGAAGCAAAGGCAGATGCCTGCTTTCTAGGGCTGCATAGAGTTTCAGCTGGTGGGAGGTTTGCTCTGTTCTCTCTGGTGCCCTGCTGGCATCTTGTAAGCCTCCTTCAGTGGATGTCACATTCAGACAACATGGGATCCACTGTTAGCAGATAGTCATGGTATGTCTGGGAGCCATAGGAAGAAACTTTTAATTTCATCTTTGATTCTATAATTATACCAGAGTTTTTTTTACATGAATATTCGGTAAAAATATTAGTGAGAAAATTTCTGTCAAAAAATACATGCTGATACTTTCCCATAAGATCCCAATTTATCTTTTAATTATCAAAAGCAACCACTGTTTTATTCAGTACTCTCTAATTGAAAGCCCTTACTTCATTCCAGAGTTTCTCGTTTGTTTTTTTTTTAACTTATGCAGGTTCTGGGAAAAAAAATTTGTACCTCCTTCAGGGCTCTAGCCCCTAATTACAGCTAAATGCCTGAAGACAGAGTCAAGTGTCACCTTCGTGGTATCTCACATCTGAAATGACTGAGAATAAATTAAAAAATCTGAATGCTGAGCCTAAGACTCATTATTCCTAGGATTGACACTTTGGTAAGGAACTGGTTCAACTGGAGCCAAATTTTGTGTTGATCTCTTTCATTTGGAATGCTGGCAGTTGGCTAGAATTATGGGCAAATGATGGTAGCTTGGGATTGACTTTGCAAACCCAGGAAGTACAGAGCAATATGCTAGAGTCTATGCATGGTGTCATGAATTAGCAATAGTGCGTTTTACCATGGTACCAGTCTCCTCTTAGATACCCACACTGAGTGTGATAGAAGACTTTCTCTGCTTTGGGGATCCTCCACTTCTGTCCTGCATCTGGTTAATTATGTAAGGGCAGGAAGGAAATAGGAATAATTGTATTGGGCATCCAGTCACTTCTAGCAGCAATCCAGATGGGATTAGATGTAACCATCATTGAAAATAGATAATACACTCTATACTTTACTTTCAGGTCAGTTTTTGCTACTTCTGTTGCTTTAATCTAGATTTTTTTTTCTAGTTAAGTTAGGACATTTGTGTCCAGGTTTTCTCATTTTAGCACTCAAAAGTAACTCATGAGTGGCACTACCTTTGGAGATAGGGAAATTAGTTAAATGACAAGAGATGCCATCCCTAATTGAGAAATCAGGTTGTTTATCTCTTCCAGAAATTAATGGGATTTGAATCATATAATCTCAAAACTTCATTATATTAGAAATATGAAAACAAAAGTGGGACATGATTTCCTATTTTTCTCCCATTCTGAAAAATCACTTCAAAGAGAAGGTAAGCAACACAGTAGCTGTTAGGACTCTGGCCAAACATTTTCCATAACCATCTCTCACTCCCCAATACTCATCGCTGCCTGAGTGGCTGGATGAGTGTGTGTGAGAGATTGTGCAGATCATCTAGCTCTTGGGCCAGGGCATCCAGGCTCTGCCAACACTATGTTGGCCACAGATGATAACTGCTTCTGAGCATCATGCTCTGTGAACCAACTCCCATTGCCAGCTTCATCCTTTCCCATCCACAGCAAAGCCGAGGTGTCAGCAGCATTCACGGGAATCAGGCCAAATTGTCAAACAAAGGTGTTTTCACTCCCTTTCTCAGATCTGCCAAGTGGATTTCTGTTCTGTTATATTTTAAAATCACTCATTTTCTCCAGAATTTGACACAGCACATATTATTTGCCAGGAAAATGTGGAGGGGGAGGTGGGAAGTTAGGAAGTTGTCTCAACATGGCTCTCCTCTTTTAGGATCTATTTCAAGGTGTATCCCCTCCTCCCCAACCCCCACTCACATCCCTACTTGCATTGGCCATCTAAAAGCACAGGGGCAATGGGTGCCTGCTCCAACATGCCTTCAGCAGAATGGCCAGCCTGGCCTCCTGCACATCATTTTGGATCCATTCCATAGCCTCTCTTTCCTCCACAAGCCCCACTGTTAACTAACTCTTCCTGTGATCTACAAAGCAAGCAAGAGACTTTAAACTTTATAATGTAATAAGAATTAAAATGTGGATGATAAAAGTTACTACACATGAGTGAGTTTGTCTCTCCAAATCAAGGAAATAAATTAGGTTCCCTGCTTTGTGGCATATGGTATCCTCAGAATTGCCTTCACATAATTATAACTCTGTTTATTAAAAGGAATTATGTAACAATATGGTTGATTTCTTCTGATGTGACTGGCTTAGGAACTTAATTGGACTCTGTAATATGCCAGAGATAAAATTAAATTAATTAGCAGATTCATTTCAGGATGAGTGGAACCCTCTATCACACCATGGTAATCTCATGAAAGGTTGCGCAAGCAAACAAGCCAAGTTCAAGAACAATTGGACATCTCTGGGGCATATTAGGAGAGGAAACCAAAAACGAGCACCTTCAGCCAGAACGATGAAAAATAACCCTTCACCTCCTGTTCTTCATTCCTTTTTTTTTTTTTTCACAAGACAGACTTTGTCAAAGACTTCTGGCTCTTCCTACAGTGACCAGGGCCGGTTACTGAAATTTGTTCCAGTTCCTGACTTGCCTGACCCTTTTCAATGTTGCAACCCAAGCTTTCTAGCTTTCAATTCATTCATGTGGTGGGGCCCTAATGCAGAGACTTGCACGGTTCTTTTTTAAAAATGTATATATCTTATTGATTTCAGAAAGGAAGGGAGAGGGAGAGAGAGAGAGAAACATCAATAAATAGAGAGGATCATTGATTAGCTGCCTCCTGCACATTCTACACTGGGGATTGAGCCAGAAACTTGGGCATGTGCCCTGATGGGGAGGGAATCGAACCATGACCTCCTGGTTCATAGATTGATGCTCAACCACTGAGCCACTCTAGCTGGGTATTCATGGTTCTTTTATATGGATGTAGAATAACAGCGCAAATGGCACTACTTTACACAAGAAGATCACAGTGAACAGCTTTAGATGGAGTAGAGTAAAATGACCATGGCTATTACAAAACAACTCAAATTCTGTGTGTCCAGGTAATTCTAGGATCAAGAACTGCATCCTCCCATCTGCTTCCTGCCTGTTCTGTTTCTGGTTTTGTTTCCTTTTCTTTCTTTCTTTCTTTCTTTCTTTCTTTCTTTCTTTCTTTCTTTCTTTCTTTCTTTCTTCCTTTCTTTCTTTCTTTCTTTCTCATTCTAATCCATTCTGGGCAGTGCCAATACAATATATATTTTATTTTGTTTTGTTATTTTTACACAATACAGATCCTGCCTCATTCTAAAACAGAACCTGCAGCAGCTTCACTTCTGCTGGGTACATCCTACCCTGTGTCTCTGATCATATGTCATGTCCCTGCTTGAGAACAGGTGGCATTCCATCAAAGGAACTGCAGAGCAAAGTCATGCTTCCTCAACCTGGCATCCAAGTCCCGCCGTAACCTGCCTCCTCCCTGTCCTCTTGGTCTTGCCCAGCACACTTCTACTGTGGAGATCTGAGTGGGATGGAACTGGGGACTTCTTGCCATTTCCTCGCTCACTATTCCCTTTCTCCTCTCTGTGTGCTCCATATATTTGCTCCTCCCATATTCTATTTCCAAATAGAGCTTTCCACATTTTGTTCCCCTTAGGCAACCTTTTCTGATCATCACAGGCAGGAATCATTCTTCCTCTTTGGAATGTGTGTGTCTGTGTCTAAAATGTTGTTGTCGGATATTGTAGGTGTCTGTGCCTGCCAGTTTCATTTACAGAGCGGCTGTGGGCCCTCCTCTCTGCAGTGCCTCCTAGTAGAGCAGTCTAACATGAAATCTAAGATGGAATGTGATGATTATTTGTTGCATGAATGAAAGCACATTATTATTATTGTGGCGGTAGTTGTGGTTATTGTTGCTGTTATTTTACTTTTATCATTAGTACAGTGCTGCACATTTCTTCCCCTCAGGCAATAAAACATCGCCTGTGGAAATAGCAATTGCAGTTTTATTCACCATCGTGCATCCAGTAGTGGACTTTAATATTTTTTTAAGAAGTCCCTTCTTTTTTTAAAAAAATAGACACTGTTTTCCAGATATTCATTAACTACTAGTAGCAAGATATCTTTCAGGATTTGCTGACTTCATTGTACTGTCTAGTGAATCTGAGTCATAAGCACACAAGGTGTCCGAGGATGGTGTTATAAGTATGTCCATTCCCAAAGAAGCTGACTGGAGACAAAATTCCCAATTCCGCAGATTCTGCCCGGATTCTCCCTGTCTTGACACTGGGGCACAGGTGGCATGAGCGATAACGTTTCCTGAATGCAGGACTACCCAGTAGAGTAGGGAGTGAATTCAGACAGCCCCCTTGGCTGTACCTTTTGTTTCTGTGTAGTTAGATCAGAGTCGCACTGCAGGGCATTGAACTTAGATGCTTTGATTTTCTTTGTTGTAAGAACAAAATTGTAAAAGGGAGAATAGAGGCACTTCTGTAATGAACACTGAAGTTATCGGGGAAATCCATATTGGACAAAAGACTCATTTATCAGTGCCATGACAATCCTTTGAATACCCACAGTGTTTTTTCTGAGTCTTTTATCCTGTGGACCTTGATAACACGTATATCTTTAAAGACTAGATAAGATTTCTGCACACACTGAGGGGACATGGAAATATGTTTTTCCAAAATAAAATTAGCAGTATAATACATTATTTATGTGCTTTTCTTTATTATTTATTTAATTACCAGAACAGCCCCTTTGGTTACATATCATTCCCATTCTACAGATAAAGAAAATAAGTTAATAGACACAGAAAAAGAAAAGAGAAAGTAAAGAGAAAAGTAATAAAGTAATAAATTTGGAACTCAAAACCTAATCCAAGTTCTGCTTCCTTCCCACTGCACTCAGCTGTGAGTGTATTTGAGAATGAAGATGTTCTGTTCAACAAGACAATAGAGCAACTCCGTTTTGTTGATTGAGTTGTTAACCACAAGGTAGACTGGCGATGTTCTTCACAGGATGGTGCACTGCATAATTCAAAGAAGTGTTCCACTTATTAGTTGCCTGGAAATCATGTAAGTATTCTATAACTGCTGATTACAATGCCAGCAATTCCAAGGGATGCGGGGGCACCCAGTTCTGACTCATCCTAACACACTGCTGTCCACTGCTTTTGACGAGAGAGAGAATAGCGTTGAGAGGCTGAGATATCCACAGACAGAAAGACTGAAATACCTATTAAATGTGGGAGGCTTGGAGGCACGGGAAAGTGAGAAATGAGGACACTGTAATAGGACCTAAATCCTTCTACAAAAATCAGTTTCAACTTTAAGTTCTTTTCATACTCACAGAATTGCAAGGGACTAATGAGATTTTAGGTCAGGAAAACCAACATCTCCAAGTTCAAGCATCAATTAGCATGGATTTTCCAAATAGTGCCATGTTTATGTTTAAATACAGTTTATTACCTGACACAGCTCTCTTTCCTGCCAGACCCTAAATTACTGAATTCCCCAGGCACTTATTCTTGGCCTTCTTCTCCCTTGCTGAAATCTTTGTCACCACATCAAAAGCTCAGGTGACGACCTGGACCTGGGACTGGCATGTGAAGTAAGGACAGGGCAGTCGTGTAGGACTGATCCCTTAACCTTTGGTGTGTACCTGGGTAGATCATATCAGAATGAGTTAAATGATAGGACATCCAGCTGGGACCGGAGCATTGCCTGTTGGTGGAGGTAAAACAACCCACATACATTGAAACTGAATGCTCAGAACTTTTACTCCCTTCTAAATTATAAGGTGTGGAGCAGAGATTAAACTCCATTTATCTTTGTATTGCTAATGTTCAGAACATGACAGGTGATTAAGCTTTTATTGAATTGAATATCCCCAGGCTGAGTCCCGCTTCTTAATAACTTACATGCATTCCAGACTGAACCTGGACAACTACCCAAAATGTCTCATTCTTTTACTTCGTGTTGCTTCTAATATTTATAAACAGCATTCCTATTTTCCCCCAAATCTTCTACCTTCTTGATGTACAAGTCCTTCCACTATTTCTGACCTTATGTTAAGGAGCCTTTCAGATCCTGGTGAGCATCTTCTGAGAGGGCTCATTGTGCAATGCCCCTTTGAGAGCTAAGCGTGCATGTCAGGACGCAACCTGAGCTGCGTGGGTACAGTAACTTCCTTTGAGGACCCTGTAAGTCCTGCTCTTATAATGCAACCAGAAGTGGTGAGAACTTTCGTAGTTGTCATATTCCCTGTTGGCTTAATTGTAATTACAGAACAATTAAGCATAGTTGTGTTTGTTTTTTTTACATGAAATGACAGTTTCTGCAGAAATTGTTTTTCAAGTTTTGCAAAAGTTCACATTTATCTCTATTAATTTCAACTGTTTTACTAAAGAATCTCATAGAAAATTTTCAGCCAATAGAAAAATCATCTTTGAGAAAATTTCTTCAAATTATTTCATTATAGGCCATGTAGATGTATGAAATGAAAAATAATTCTTAGAACATGCAATACAAGTTACTTCAATAAGTTTGCTTTCCTCAAGTTTGCAAAAATAAAAAGAAAACCATGTAAGATATTTGCATGGCATGTCACACAGGACAAGAGATAACTTTTCTTCTTAACTAACCATGCAGGTGCTTTGTAAAAGGTCTCTTCTGGTGCTGTTATACATGACGGCTCACTTGAGGATCTTGCCAAGATTTTCCTTCTCTCGATGACTTTCCATGGGCCAAGTTTTTGTACAGGATTCTAAAAACATTTTTGATTGCCCAATATGATTATATTCCTAGTGACAGAGCCCCACTGCTAACACGGCATGCATGAAATCGGCAAACTTGGAAAGCTGTGTAGTAGTCCATAGATTATGATTTTCAAGTTGACATACTCTGGATATAAACAAAGACGTCTGAGAGCAATCAGCCAAGTTTCTTAGCCTACTTTGCTACATTAATCACATTTTTCTTATTATTTCTGTTTCCTCTTAATCCACATATTCACCCACACCTGCCCACTTGTAGTAGACCATACAGACATAATTTTCAGATTTTGGCAGATTATAGGTTGAGATGATGTAAAACTCATGAGAACTGAGAGAAATAACTATAAAACTTTGGGGCAAAAAAAGAAGTACTATTTCTTTTTAAAAAAATAAATATTTTATTGATTTTTTTTTTTACAGAGAGGAAGAGAGAGGGATAGAAAGTCAGAAACATTGATGAGAGAGAAACATCAATCAGCTGCCTCCTGCACACCCCCCACTAGGGATGTGCCCGCAACCAAGGTACATGCCCTTGACCGGAATCGAACCCGGGACCCTTCAGTCCGCAAGCCGACGCTCTATCTACTGAGCCAAACCAGTTTTGGCTAGAAGTACTATTTCAAAAAGAAGTGTCTTAGCCCAGCTGCAGTGGCTCAGTGATTGAGCATTGACCTATGAACCAGGAGGTCACAGTTTGATTCCTGGTTGCAGATTCATCCCCAGTAAGGGGTCTACAGAAGGCAGCCAGTTAATGATTCTCTCTCATCATTGATGTTTCTATCTCTCCCTCTTCCTTCCTTTCTGAAATATATATATATATATATATATATATATATATTTTATAAAGGAAGGCGTGGCTTAGGAATTGAGAAGCTAGACTTGTCAGAGACATGCTACCACCTTCTCCTTTAGGTAATTTGATGGCTCTGATCATTGTCTGCCAGAATGTTGATTTGAGACTTGAATCTCTAAGCTGGTTGTTGAGCCCTAAGCCTCTAGACCTCTCCATGGATTGAGAGGTTTCTGGTTTCTAACAGATCTATCTACGAGAGCACTGAAATCTTTAATGTGTAGTGTCCACAGTTTCTGAAGGCTCATCCCGTTGTTTATGTGGAAACAACCTAACCAAGTTCAGATGAGCATTTTTAGCCCAGTAGTTTCATCACTTGACTCCAATCTTAAGTTCCCAGAGCCCTGGGGAGACTATGCCAAAAAGTAGGTTATCTGTGAGTTGCCACTGTTCTCTCCTCTAGAGGAGTTATGTGACATTTGGGTTTCCTTGGTCCTCATTGCCCCATCAGCTCCTAGACAAAGAGCTAGCATGAACAGGGACTCAATACAAGTGTACTGCTTAAATTTAGCTGAGCCTCTTTTTAAATCTTATCCATTTACTTTTTATTTTTATTTATTGATTTTAGAGAAAGGAAGGGAAAGAGGGGAGTGGGGGAGAGAGAAAGAGAGAGAGAGAAAGAGAGAGAGAGAGAGAGAGAGAGAGAGAGAGAGAGATTAATTTGTTATTCCACCCATTCTTGCATTCATTTGTGCTTCCTCTATGTGCCCTGACTGAGGATCAAACACACAACCTTGGCATTTCGGGATGACACTCTGATCAACTGAGCTACCCATCCAGGGCCCTGATCAATTTACTTAATGACTTTCCCCCCACAAGAACAGTGCAATACTGAACCTGTATTCATTTATCTATTCAGCAGATATTTCACAGCCTCATATTAAAAGTACAGAGAACATATCCTTTATAGAGTGAAAAGTAGTTCTTATCCTTAAAAAGCAAGTAATATAATGGAGGAAGTATAAACTGAATGGTAAAAGTAAGTAAATACTGTAAAATGTTTAAGGAAGCTCTGAGAAGAAGGAGCAACTCTCAAACAAATAAAAACAAACAGTTGGTATTGAGAGAAGACCTCTCTCAGGAGGTAATGTTTAAGGTGAGGCTCTAAGGTTGATGATAAAAACTAGAGGGAAGAGCATTCCAGGGAAAGAAAAGGACATATGTGAACCCCTGAGATGGTGTTACAGTTACCTATTGCTGTGTAACAAAACAAGCCAAACACATAATGGCATAAAATAACCAACTTATTGTGCTTATGGGTCCTGTGGATCAGGACTTTGGATTGGGTTCAGCTGGGATGTTTTTTCTCTGTTCCATAAAGTATGGGGCATCATCTGGAAAGACTCAAAATGCCTGGGTGACTCAGATGGGTCAGGCTGAAATCAGCTGGAGTCTTTAGGACTTCACTCCCATGTCTATTTGTGTCACCATGACTCAAAGGCTAGGCTCCTTGTGGCCTGAGCATCTACTTACAGTCTGCCTACTGGTCTTCTTCATAGCATGGTGCCTTGGAGTGAACAACAGATGATACCCAGCCTTTTATGACCTGGCATTAGAAGTGTTACAGATTGAATTATGTACCCCCAAAAATCATATTGTGAAGTTCTATCCTCCAGTACCTCAGAATACGACAGTATTTGGTGATGGGCTTTTAAAGAGGTAATTAAGGTAAAATGAGCTCAAATGTGTGGGCCCTTCCAATGTGACTAGTGTCTTTAAAATAAATTAGGACAGAGACAACACAGACAAAGGGACAGCCATGTGAGGGCACAGTGAGAAGGTAGCTGTCTAAAAGCACAGAGAGACACCTCAGAAAAAGAAAACCCTACTGGCTCCTTGATTTCAGACTCCCAGCCTCCAGAGGTGTGAGGAAATACATTTCTTTTGGCTGAATTACCTAATAGGGCCACAGGATTCAGTGATTGTGTTGCCAACTGAGCAATTCAGGTGACAAAGCTATTGGCTTGAAGGGTAGTGACCTTAAAGACAGAGATTGATGGTTGGGTACAAATAGGGTTTGAAGGTAAAACTGACAAGACTTGAAAAACTGGGTATGAGTACAGACAGAAGTGAAGGTATGAAAGATCACTACCAGATTTCTGCCATGAGAAACTAAAAGTATTACTTACTGGGGCTGGGAGAAATGGGGAAATACAGATTGGGACAGGAAGGGTAATGCAAATCAAAAGTTTTTATTCTGAACATTTAAACCATCTTTTGAACTTTCCCCTAATGGAGTTCAGCAAATCGCCCCTCATAAAGCCATCCAGAAGTGAAAAAAGATCCCTAATTCATTCACATTTCTCTCATCTACCACACAGAGAATAGAAAGAAACTATCTGGAACTATCAAGGACAAATGCCAAGGTCACTTCCAAATTTCAGAGTGGGCTCTAAGTATGCAAGTATGTACTGAAAACTGTTCTTCCAATTAAAATAATATTAATATAAAACTAGATCTGTTCAAGTATCAAATTCATTTTATAAAAGAAGAAATATCCTTTAAGTGATATCAATTATCACTTAAATATCAATTTGTCCCAGAAAATAGTTGGAACTGTACTAGAACTCTGTATACATCTAGAAAAGAATAAAACTTAAAGCAGAATTTGATATCAATTCATTTTTATAAGAGTAAATAACATTTTCTTCTTAAGAACAACAGTTATAACCTGTTCTCTGATGAAATACTTAGTAAGACATAGAGAGTTCTGAAAGTTAGGAGAGGAATGACCCCATACCCAGTAATCTGTGATTTTCTTGAAAAGCAGGTAATCTTGTTGAATGATTGGGCCAACATGTATAAAAAGAAATAGAAGGAAAGTTCTGATCTATTTAACTCTAGAAAATTAATTAGATTTATAAGATACCTTAAAAAGTACCAGGAAATGGCTTAAACTCTTTAGCAAAACTTTGTCTGCAAGATTCCAAACATTTAAACTGCAGAATGAAAGCAGAAATCATTTAAATGTTTATAAAGCCACATCTCATATTTTTACTGTTTTTTTTCTAATTTTAATCAATAGTTTTTACTTCATTAGGCATAGTTTGATGTCTACACAATGCAAATATTTTTTATCAGAGAATAAATTCATCTACATTGTTGTTCTGGCAGTATTTTTATGTAGGAATTTCTTATTTATACTTTGTTTAAAAGCATTTTATATGTCTTAAAAATAATGTGTTTCAGGTTAAAGCCATCTGTCTGACTTCTGGTAGATTAAACATCCTATTATTAAAAATAATAGCTGCCTTTGTTGGTCTGGCTTCATGGATAGAGAGCAATTTCCTATGGACTGAAGGGTCCCTGGTTCCATTCCAGTCAAGGGCACATGCCCAGGTTATTGGCTCAATCTCCAGTAGGGGGCGTGCAGAAGGCAGCCGATCAATAATTCCCTCTCATCATTGATGTTTCTGTCTATCTCTCCCTCTCCTTTCCTCTCAAATCAATAAAAATATATTTTAAAAATAATAATAATAGCTAATACTTACTGAGATTTTTCTATATGTCAGGTAAGTAATTAAAATGACTTTTCACTCCATGTTTTTATATCAAAAAATTGAAATCTCAGTTTTAGAGAGTGCTTTGGTATGTTAGGACTACTATACAGGCTGGGTGACTTAAACCACATAAATTTATTTATTTATTTTTAATATGTTTGTATTGATTTCAGAGGGAGGAAGGGAGAGAGAGAGAGAGAGAGAAACATCAATAATGAGAGAATATCATCAATCAGCTGCCACCTGCATGCCCCCTCAGGCATGTGCCCTGACCAGAAATACTATGACCTCCTAGTTCATAAGTCAACACTTAACCACTGAGCAACACCAGCCAAGCTATTTTTTCACAGTTCTGGAGGGTTGGTTTCTAATGAGACTTTAATGGTTATCTTCTCATCATGTCATCTCATGTCATCACATAGTCTTTCTTTAGTTCACACAGAGATTACCCCGTGTCTCCTACTCTTAAAACAGACTAATCCTGTTGGATTAAAGCCCCAATTTCATGGCCTCATTAACTTTCATTATCTCTTTAAAGGTTCTCTCTTCAAATGCCATCTTGGAGGCAAAGCTTCAACATATGAATTTTGGGGAAACATAAATGCAGTCCATAACAGAGATATTAAGAAATGTACCCCAGGTCAGGTTCCCAGGAATTATGGGAGCTAGGTTTGGAATCCAGGCAGCCTAACTCTAGAATTTTGACCTCCAACTACTATTTCTATTTTAATTCTCTTAGCTTTCTGTAGTAATATCTGTTTCTGTCTTCCAGAAACCTTGGCAGGGCACTAAAAAATTAGAAGTAAATACAGTGGGTGGGCAGAAATTTATAATTTATTTCAGTCAAAGGATATGAAAACATGTCTTACATACCAACCAATCACATTTAGTTTTTGATGCTATGTTAGGGGTGTGTTCCTTTTTTAAAAAAATTTATGTAAATTAAGCAATGTAGTTGCATTGAATATATTTAATTTCTAGAAACCTTAAGGATAATATAGCATAACAATAATCCAAGTTAATAACACAATTTCTATACCTTGCTTAATAATCTAGAGGGAAATATATCAACACCAGGTTAATTAAACTCTGTGTTGGCCATGTCTTGGGAGATATTGTAAATGGTGCTGAAGAGAAAAAATGAATATGCAAATACAGTATTTAGATATAGTCAAGAGATTGTAGCACAGATGGGACAAATCCATACATCCATAAAAGAAGAATATAAATGGAGATAATGTGGATGACAGTAAATGATAGAAGCAGGCATACTGGAATAATGATAATACTTCCTACCTGTGCATTTTGAAAATTCTTTATACTCAGTAAATGAGTTTTAATGCTGGAAAATAAAAAAAGCACAGAGATGCTGTCAGAGAGAGCCCCTGATCACTTAAGCTAAAAAACACAATTCATGTCAGAATACTATTTTGAAATTCAAAGAACAACTATATACACAGGTTGGTGGGACAAGAATGGGATAAACTCAAGAACAGAAAGCAGTGCATCTGCTATGCCAAATATTATGTAATACTAGAGGCCCAGTGCATGAAATTATGCATTGGTAGGGTCCCAGAACCAGCCTGCAATTAGGGCCATCTTTTGCCCACACGCCAGTCTCCAGTCCTGCCCTGCTGCCACCCACCAGGTTCCCAATTTGCCATGCTGCGACCAGAGCCTGTAAGCCTGTAGACCTGGGAGAGGGACCAAGAATTGTTCAGAGTCCAGAGTGCTAACCATTACACATGGAACCCAAGAGGTGTTCAATGCATCTCATAGAGACTGGTCATTTCAGTCATGGCATTTTATTATATAGGATAAGCATAACTAACATTCTTTTGCCTCAGTCTTAAATTAAATGAACAGTGAAAAAGAGTTTGCATTCATAAACTTTACCTACGATAGTCTCAATTTAGCATCTATAAATTAATTATTTGCCTTCGAGTCAACAGATATTTACTGGTCAGATACACATAGCATATAAGGAACCATGGCATTGCAGATTAATCATCTTTCTTCTTCTTCTCCCAAGAACTCCATGTCTACCCCAGATTGGAACATAGTAAAATAGGGTAAAATCTGAGTTTAGAAGATGGATAGTTTTATGAGCTTGCCTTACCTATTTGGGGATGCAGATTCCATTAAACACAAAGCATCAGATGAAAAGTTTAAAAACCGCTCACTTAATAAATATTTGTAGATCATCATTTCAGATACCTACACATTTATAAACTTGCAGAGGTTTAAAATAGTAAAATAAGCTGAAGCCAGTTTGGCTCAGTGGATAGAGCTTCAGACTGTGGACTAAAGGGTCCCAGGTTCGATTCCGGTCAAGGGCATGTGCCGTGGCTGCGGGCACGTCCCTAGCAGGGAGTGTGCAGGAGGCAGCTGATCGATGTTTCTCTCTCATCGATGTTTCTGACTTTCTATCCCTCTCTCTTCCTCTCTGTGAAAAATCAATAAAATATATTAAAAAAATAAAAAATAAAATAGTAAAACAAAACATTCCAGTAATTAGCTAGCCTCTCACCTCTTTCGTTATGGAATATACATAATCTATGTGTATGTTTCAGACTAAATTTTTAAAGCAAATGCAAACTGTATTTTAATCATGCTGTATCTTAGCTCATCTTTTTCACTGCTTCTGTTTGTTAACACAAAAATCCATGAGTTTTTCATATCTGGAACACCAGAAAAACGAAGCACTCAGTAATAGTATCAGCGTCAATCATAGCAACTGCTATCCATTCATTAGTGTAGCCTCTTCCATCATAAGTTGATTTTCAGCCATGTATAATTTATTGTGTTATGAGAGCCTAGTTCCAAAGAGAGCATGTAGCATAATGCCCTCTGCATAATAAGCACTCTGTTGCTATTTGCTTAATTAATTATAATATTCCTCTTTGAGAAACACAAGGCAATTTGGATAAGAAATACATACACACACGTTAGTGGTGAAGTTCTACCATTTCACCAAATTACTTTAGCACTGAAGGAGTCATATAGTATGAGCTAGTCAACGTTCCTCTCTGGTGACACTATGCTCTTCTTAAAGGTAGAAATAACAATAAATAATATAAGGGGTGTCATGGCCAGGTGTCTCAGCTGGTTGAAGCATCAACCCATACACCAAAATGTGGCAGGTTTTATTCCTGGTCAGGGCATGTATAGGAAGGTTTCTCTCTGTGTTCTCTCTCTCTCTCTCTCTCTCTCTCTCTCTCTCTCTCTCTCTCTCTCTCTCTCTCTTCCCTCTCTCGCTCTCTTCCTCTCTCTCAATAAACATATTTGGGTGAGGATAAAAATAAATAGATACATAATAACATAAGGGGGAAATGGTTAGGATAAAAAGAACAGGTTTCCAACAGTGAACAATGATCTTCTGAACTCTGGCCCCACAGAACCATATAGAATGTAATATACACTGTTTGTAAGTACACTCGCCTCCCCCACCCCCTGCCACACACACACACACACACACACACACACACACACACACACCAGCCCATTCAAGACCATTGATTGCTGAAATTAGGTTTGATAGGAGTTCATTTCTTGTTGCATCCTTGTCACATACTGCAAACTCTGAAAGCACTGCTAAGATTGGTGGAACATAGTCATGCTAAGTATAATGTAATACAATACTCCCTAAAGTTGATAAAATTTTCTATCTACCTAAAGTTGTTCCAGATAAAATACTAGGAGACAACTAAATGAATGCTTTAGGAGTAAAGATGAAGTCACCCAAGAGCTCAGAGAATATAAAGACTAGCCAATGATGAATAGT
This sequence comes from Antrozous pallidus, assembly GCA_027563665.1. Classification (NCBI taxonomy): domain Eukaryota; kingdom Metazoa; phylum Chordata; class Mammalia; order Chiroptera; family Vespertilionidae; genus Antrozous; species Antrozous pallidus. Next base: position 78,646,831 of record CM050508.1, read on the forward strand.
GTAAAGGCATCTGAGGCTAAAGACAAGGACCTTAGACTCTGTCTCAGCTCTGTCACCCTCCAGCTTCAGGGCAGAACAGTTGTGGGGCTTGTGGTGAGAGTTCTGGTTTCTCTCATTCTCAAGTATCGCCTCTAAACATTGAAAATAATGATAGTCAACATAGAGCAGACTGTGAACTAAGCTGAGAGCTTGAGGACCTGACAGGAAGCAAAGTAAATGTTCGTTTCCCTTTAAGATGTAAGACCTAAGGCCTTTTAGATGCCTTACCCTAAGAAAGGGCCAGCTTCAATGTTTCCCATGGAGACACAGCTGGAAAAGTAGGATTCTAAGGAAAATCAAGGCTGTATCCAAGCAGGTGGCTTAGCACTTTCTAGGAGAAGAGTGGCCTTATGGTTTAATCATTGAAAACTAGATTTAGGGACAGATTTGAACTCAATGACTTGGTTTCTCCTCAAATGCTAGATACTCTGCTAAGGACATTTAGCCATTGTTTCTCTACCCATTTTTTAGTACTTATCATGTCCAGTGATTTACTTTCTCCATTGCTTCCTTCTGGAGCTAAGTCCTCTGCCACTGATGATTGTTGCTTTTCAAGGCTTCATTGAATCTACTTGTATTAAAGCTTTGAGCCTAAAGAAACAGTTTGTTTGCGTTTCTTTTTTTTTAATAAAAAGAATTCATGCATGGAGGATGTCCCTCAGCTTAGCCTGCACCCTCTCCAATCTGGGACCCCTTGGGTGATGTCCAACTGCTGGTTTAGGCTCCATCCTGCTCCCCTGCCAACCTGATCGTCCCTAACTGCCTCTGCCTTGGCCCCCCTGCCATCATAGCTTTGTCTGGAAAGAAGTCAAATGTCCGGAAGATGTCAGTTCGACCTGGTCTAATTAGCATATTACCCTTTTATTAGTGTAGATATTTTTATTTATTTCAAAGAGGAATGGAGCGGGAGAGAGAGATGGAAATATCAATGATGAGAGAGAATTATTGATTGGCTGCCTCCTGCACACCCCCTGTTGGGGATCGAGCCCACAACCCTAGCATGTGCTCTTGACCAAACCTGGGACCCTTTAGTCCACAGGCCAACGCTCTATCCAATGAGCCAAACCAGTTGGGCTGTTTGTGTTTCTTGACTGTGCTTCAATATGAAAGCCTTCGATGAATCTCATGGGTGCTGTTCTAGAAAACATCTCATCTCAAGCGGTTCTTGTATCTGCTTGCCCTACTGATAAATATAAAATAATGTGGTGCTCAATCTTTTCATTTTTGTTTTCCAGAAAATAAGTGATCATGGACACAGGAGGCAATAGATAATAGCTTTATTTTATTTTGTTCTTCCTCATGTCACTTATGATTGGGCACCTATCTGATAAGGAGATAACTTTTGGTGAAAAATCTAAACTCAGATTTGATTGATGTGGGGTTTACTTCTATTTTTTACCTCCCCTCTGCCACCCGATACCACTCTTGACTATGCTGTGCCTATGCTGAGATGCTGGAGAGGTCTGGAGCTGCAGAAACTAAGGAGCCTCAAAGGGAGGTGGAAGGAATTCATGTTTTGAGCAATTATCAAATTCTAGGCATTTTACTTACTTTGTTTTATTCTTGCAAGTCCAGCCACAATTCCTTGAGCCAAAGATCACACCCTGGCCATCCATCAGCACATCCTGCCACCACCACCTTCTAACTATATCGAGTATAACCTGCTCCATAGCACGTCAGCCTCCTTGTCTAGTCTAGGCCTTCTTCATTGCTCTACTGGCCCATTACAGAATCTCTTTGCTATTGGAATGATCCCTCCTCTCTGTTTCCCGTACAGTCTGTATACAGCGCTGTGGCCCTCATGATCCTCAAGAAAGGCAGATGGTGCCTTCATTCTGCTCAGAATGGCTTCCCATCTCTCTGGTCACTCGGAGGAGATGCTGGCCTGGATGCTTCCCCATGCTTACTGGCTGAGTCCCCAATCTGCTTGCAAATCTACCATGGTCTAACCAACACCATGCCCCTGCTCTCATCTCTACCATTTTTCTTCTTCGACACACATATTTTCTTGATATTTCCAAGCCCAGCTTACTTCCTTTCACATCAGAGTGTATGTACTTGCTGATTTCTAGGCCTAAAATTCTGTTTTCCTCAAATATTTTTAAAATTTAGTTCCTCACTTACTACAAGGATGTGCTCAAATGGGACTTTATCATGTATTCCTCCAAAGACTACCTCATACAGAAAGCAGTTCTTTGGTCCCCTCTTCTTTACTACACACATTGTCTTTGGAATATATTTGTTTATTGATGTCTCGTCTGCTTCCATTAGTGTATAGATTTCGTGAGTGATGCATTAACAAATGAGAATGAGTCTCTAGGAGAAATTAAGTTACACATAGTGTAAGTCAGCAGCTAGACCACAGCCTTCAGCCTGGCTGTCTCTGCAGCCTGAGTTCTCTCTGCTAAATCAAGCAGCTGATTTTGAAGCAAAAATAGCCGTGCTTCATCCATTGCTAGTGTGGGTCTGCACGCTCAATATAGACAGAGAATGTTCAACTCACACTTCACTTTCATATCTACCTGCTGCATCTAAATCCTGCAAACTTGCAGGTGTTCTCCATTGCTGACAAGGTTATTCAGCCCAGGAAAGTGTAAGCCTTTGTTCTGAAATTTGCGGGAGAGAGAGGAAAGGTAAGAGAGAAAGACTGAGACTAACGAGGGATTCCTTAACTTCCAGAATTTATGTCACCTCTCTAGCTATTCAACAAACTTTTTTTAATCTGCTTTTTCTGCACACACAATATCTCTCTCATTGCAACTTGAAAAAAAGGAACAACAGTATAATGCTTCCTTTGAAATAAAATGACCCTCCTGCCTGCGGTACTACTGCAAAACACTCCCTGCAAATTCCTGTAGTCCATCCTCTCTACTGTTGCCAGGAGGGCCATTGTAAAATGAAAACCTTATATTTTAATTCCATTTTGAAAAATAGTAACTGCTTTGACATAATGGCCATGATCCCTTGACCTAGGGCCTTTCTCATTGAATCCCTGTGTACCTCCCAACCTTCTCCTCAGCCTTCCCTCCTCTAGCATTTTTTAATTTTACAATACAAAAATACTTAATGCCTGCTGTATGTCATTCATTTTCACATGTAAACACTTGTTTCTATTCTGGACACCAAAATACTACCTTCTCTTCCCCATTTCTATCTGTTGTACATTTCTGATTATCATTAACTAGTGACCCAGTGTACAGATTCATGTACATTGAAAGGAAATTAATTAGAAGGTGGCCATCAGGGCAGGACTGGGCAAGGTAGGCTGGACACACCTTGGAGTCAACCTCTTGTGGTCCTTCCCAGGCATCTGTGGCTTGAGCGGGGTCCCTCCAGCAGGTGGGGTACCTCAACCTGGCCTATGGGGATTAGGGACCGGGCTGAAACTGGCTCTCTGAATATCCCCTGAGGGACCCCGGAGTGTGAGAGGGCACTCTGCAAAGTTGCTGTAGAATAGGGTGTGGAACGTAAACACAAGTGTGCAGTAAACCAGATTTGGGGCAAACAGTTCCCAGCAACAACATAATCCATGGCTGAAGGTGAAATCATGTGGCCCTGCAAGGAATCAGTCTCCTCCTCTCTGGTTTCAGGGTGTATCACCAGAGAACTGCTGCTGGGTCATTAGTTAATGATAATCAGATTGGGGGCGCCAGCAGCAGGTGTGAGTGGGGCTGGCCCTGGCAGCATGTGTGAGCACCTGGTGGGACTGCAGCACACCAGAGCAAAGAATTTTCGGTAACCACCAGAGGCTCGCCCCAATGACAGCAGCCAGTGCCTGGCCTTGGTCAGGTACTCCTGCTCACTTACTCCACCATTCTGCCACAGCTAATGCCTACCATGTTCCACGCTCACCCCCTGGTGGTCAGCGCACATCATAGTGACCAGTTGTTCAGTTGTTCACCATTTGGTCTATTTGCATATTAGGATTTTATATAGATAACTCCTCCCAAGAGCTGCAGGCCCCTCACTGCAGAGCATTTTGTTTTCTTTTGTAGTTATGGTAACTCAGTGACCTGGGTCATCAATTGTGCAGTTATATAAATAGGACTAATATTCTGTGAAAATGACCATGACTGGGAATTACATCTTCACACCCATAGTTCTGAGCAGGCAGCTCCCGCTCTTGACTATGTGACCCATCCCTCACCATCCATACAAGGCTGTCTAAGAAGCACCTACACTTCACTGAACTTTGGTTTATGATAAGGACAGGTCTGTGAATACAGCGGTTTGTAAACACTTACATGTTGTATGGTCTGCATGTGAGGAAGTTTGCAGGCATACTTATATGGTGTTAGAGAGGGCTTTGTTTTGTGTAAGAAGGTGGGATTCTCTGACACTGCTTGTGTTCTTCATACACTCGATAGGAAACCTTGCATTGTGCTTCCTATGGTGGAACTGACCTCTGTTGATTTCAACATACAGCCTTTTTTATTAAAAATTTTATTACAGTAAATGTACATGCTTCATGTAATCCTCCCAAAATTCAATAGACTTATTTTTTTGGACCAGATTGGATAATTTGAAAGTTCATGTGGAAGAATAAATGCAAGAATTCTCAAGCATATAAAAGGGAGAAAGAATAATGAAGTGGTACAGGTAGTACCAGGCATTCAATTTACTTTAAAGCTAATGTAATAAAAAATGCTATTTGCACAAGAAGAAGCAAATAGAACAGTAGAATGAAATCAATCGAGAAACATATATAAAAAATGTGGGAAATTACTCTACAATCATGAGAGTGTTTCCATAGGAAATAAAAAATTTGTTCAATAAGTAATATTGGCATTTTTTGGCTATCAAAACAAAAACCACTTTGAATTTTAATAATATACTCAAGCATTCAAATTTTAAATGAAGAATGCAATTAAAGATGTAATAACACTATGCATTTATAAATTGCTTCTTCATTTTATGCCATTTCAGCTTAAAACAGGATTCACAGAAACACTATACTTTTTAATTTTGGGGAAAACCTATATTCCATTGTGTGAACGTACCATGGTTAATTAATTATTTTCCTATTGATTTGGAACATGTGAATGTTTTCAAATATTAGAGCAAAAATTATTTTCTCTGTTATAATAAATAATCATCTATCATTTTCTACATACTTGCAAGATAAATTCTCTAAAGATGGAATGCTGGTTAAAAAGTTAAAATTTTTAAGTTAGATAAATATTGACAAATTACTTTTCAATTTTAAACATTATAAAATAGCCCCAGGAAAGTGACTTGATTTGATTGTAGATAAATAACATGTGTATGTCAGTATGAGGAATAGAACCACTACCTCGTGACATTCATCCAGTATTTCTTCCACTACTTTCACTTCTTTCACTGTATTTTGTGAGCAGGGACCATAGCTCTGTCAGGTAATTGGATGGAACTGATCATCAGGGGCTACTCAAGATATCAGGAATCAGGGTCTGGAAAAGGACTAAATGCCTACTTCCCATTCCCCATGGCCTCATTGAAAAAAATTACAAAAAAAATGTATACAGATGAAGACAATGCAACAATGATGTGACAATAATACAAAGCAAAATAAACATGGAGTTAGCACTGGACCAGAAAGTTTAAGGAAATTTTGAACAGAAAAGGAAGAATTGGAGAAACTACAGCCAGAAACACCAAAATGAAAGTAATTCTCAGGATAGCTTCCAAAGAAACTCCAAATGCAAGGTCAATTAGGACAAAGCCAAGAATAGTTTGTCAGGCAGACATCAATATTCTTGAGTTAATTATATTTAGAACAGTCAGTTCAACCCCTTCTCCAGCTTGTACCTCACCCCAATATACAGAGGGTGCTACATAGCTGGCATGGGAAGTGTTTGCCCTTAGTATTGAAATCTTATTCTCTAGTGAATGATGAGATTGAGGGAGTCCTTGTAAATGTCCTGGACCTGAGAGAGAAAAGAAATGGAGATTTAGGTCATCCTAGACCTCCATCTCAGTGAGGGAAAACATAAAGAGTAACAATAGGAAAACCTTCTACCACCAGAATAAGGCCCTTCTTCCGTGACCACTGTGCGAGTCCTAGCCTCCTGTCTGCTCTGAGCCAGCATGCCCGGCCTGGAAGCCTGCCTGTCAAACACACCTGAGCCCTGTCACAGATGTTTTCTGCCCTGCAATTCAGAAGAGAAAGTGTTTGGTAAAAGCCAGCCTGCACCAACCTCACTTTGTTATAAATCATCCGACTATGCACATAAAATTTGTGCAAAATATACATCATAAAAATTCCCCTGCAATTCGAAGTGGCAGTCAGGATTGAGAAGCCCTATTCTAGACAACTGAGCCGAATAGTTGCATACGTCTAGTATAAAAAAATCTCTGCTCTTTTAAAATTGAGCTAGAGTGACAAATCAAATTCTAGATCTACTTATATACAACAGCTTTTGTTCCAAGAGAGCTATTAGCTTATAGTCAATTATAATAAACTAGATGCCTGGTGCACAGATTCGTTCACTGGTGGGGTCTCTCAGCCTGGCCTGTGTGTATCTGGCCGAAAGTGGCTCTCCAACATCCCCCAAGGGGTCCCAGATTGTGAAAGGACAGTTCTTGGGGGACACACCCTGGAATCAAGCTCCATTCTCTCTGGTTCCAGGTGCATCACCCAAGAACCACAACTGCCAAGTCACCACAGCTCAGCAGCTACTGTTTTGAGCATCTGCACCTTGGTGGTCATTGGGCATCATAGCTACCAGTTGGATGGTTGAACAGTCGGACAGTCACTTAGGCTTTTATACGTATAGATATACAGGGACTCAAATAACCAAAGTGACTGCAGTGCACCTAATATGAAATAGAATTCATTTTAGTATGTTTGAATGAGTTTACTTAGAGTTGATTGAAAATGGACATCTCTGTCATTGATTAGAAAAACAACATCGTATTTTCCTTCAAATTTTACTTCCAGATTTTATATCTCCTGTTTGTCATTGGAATTTCACTATGATATGTCCACTCATTGGATTGTTTTACTTATCCTCTTTGGATTAATGTCATTCACCAGTTCTTGAATATTCTCAGACATTGCCTCCTCACATATTTCTTCTCCATTCTCTTTCTTCTCTCTTTCTGCAATTCTAATTAAACATATGCTAGAACTTTTTATTTAATTCATATTTTTTTATTTTTAAAAACATGTTTCCATCTTTTTGTCTCTCTCTGCTGATATGTTCTTCAGATTTCTCTTTTTGTCCACCAATTTTCTCTTTAGCTCTATATAAAAGGGTCTTTTGGCATTTTCTACCCAAAAATATTTTCTATTTTTAGAATTTTTATTTGATTCTTTTTGAAGTCTACATAGCAATTCTTGGTAATTATGTGGTTTTTTGCTTGTTTGTTTCCTATATTATTTTTTAATTGTTCACACATAATAATTCTATATTCTGTCTGACAATTCCAGTCATTCACTATAGTCCTGAAGGATCTAAGTCTGCTCCTTGTCATTTTCTGTGACTCTCACTCATGGAGCTTGCTTCTCTTGAACTTGGTGATCTCCATTTACAAGCTTTCTGTTTGTTCTCCATCTATGGGGATCCTGAAGGATGCTTCCTTTAGGAGAGTGTTTGTATTTGCTTCTGCTGCGAACTGACAGTCTGCACAAACCTGGGATTATTTGGTCTGAGTCACACAATTCAACACAGGTTTTTCAGGCTCAGCTCATCTACCTTGTTGGTCCACAGTTCAATATCTAATTTATTGTACCACTACTGGTATAACACTTCAAGCCTCCCTGCCCTTCTCCTATACTCCCTGTCCAGAGCATCTCATGGTTTGAGTTTTTATGATCATCAGAAAGCATGTCCTAACTTGTATCTTTTCTACAACAAGAGGGTGGGTTTCTCACAGCAACACTGGTCCACCATATTTCTGGAAGCACTTACCTTTTTTTTTTTTTTTTAAGGATAGACCCATCACTCTTTTTTTTTTTCTTTTTTTTTTTTTTTTCTTTTTAAACCTGCAACCTAGGCATGTGTCCTGACCAGGAACTGAACCCGCTACCTTTTGGTGTTCAGGATGACATTCCAACCAACTAAGCCACACTGGCCAGGGCTGGAAGCAGTTATCTTTACAAAATGTTTATAACAGTATTCTGAGTGATCGTATCAAAAGTCAGTGAGTGCTGGATGAAAAAATTTGTTTGATGAATTTGGATAAGCTGTAATCAGCTGCTTATATTAATAGGGTGAAAATAACTCCGATTTCTTTTGTATTCGCCCAGCATCTCTTTTCGTACATCTCTAATTAATCCCTAAACTAATTTGCTTAGTCTCGATGTTTTATGGATTTTCATTAAAAAGTGTGAGAAAAATATGCTAATAAGCCTTTTAACTAACTTTGCAAGTAACTTTACTGGCTCTATTGCACATATGTAATGCTTTCTCCAGTTTTCTGTCTTTCTCTGGGTAAAGGAGTCACAGAGCAAATGCATCAACAATTTGAAAAAAAAAAGTATCACCATTTATTTATATATCTATCTACCCATATATATATATGCTTTTAGGTGTGCTGTGGGGCGACTTTCATGACTAGTTGCAAATGACCACGGAGGCGGTTAAGTTGGTAATAAGCAGGCAAGGATTTATTGAAAACTGGCCAGGACAGTCTCGGGGGCACCGCGAAGAGACCTAACACCCACGGCCGCCCCGCCCCAGGTACAGGCAGTCCTTTTAAAGGGGTCTGAACCACAAACGTTATTGCCCTACATTTGGGGAACAGCCCCCAAGGCTGCATCTGGGGAAGGGGTGCCAATAGACTATGAATGACCTTTTTGCTTGCCCCTTACCTTCTAATTATACATTCTGCTAGACGTGGGAAAGTGGTCCTATCTTGCAAAAACAGGTGGTGTTACTCCTCTACATTCTGGTCTTCAAAGGTTTTTTGTTTTTGTTTTTGTTTTTTTCTCTAGCCTTCAAGGTCTCAAGCTGGAAACTAAAGCAATAATTCTTTTGATTTAAGCAAGCAGGGGTGAACAGTGGCCAAAGTTTCAGAAGAGCAGTTTTATCCTAGATAAATGTTCTTATGACCTTATTTCAGTTGTTATAATATTTGGCATGAAGTCAAGTTGTTTTAGGACACAGTTTAATTTCTTTTAGGTGATAGACTTGTATTCTTGTGCTATTTTGCACAAATCTACTGGAACAAATTAAATAATGTGGTGGGAGGACATAGTGGAAATAAAGTAATTCTGGTGACCTAACACCATTATATTAGAGGTGGATCTAGTCCTTCAGTTCCTCACCTCTTATTTTTTATCATGTTATTAGCAGCTAAGTGTATTATTGTGAGAAAGTGAACACAGCTTGCTCCCTGCTTCTGTATTTATAGGGGTCCATCACTTTCCTTGCATATCATCGTCAAAAAGTCTCCACGCTCTCCCTAATGTACTGGGACCAGGGAAGTCTTATATTTATGTGAGAAGGGTCATTTCTAGGACTTCAACGAAATCCAAGATGTGAAGATCAACAAAATGAGGGTATATCCAACATTAAGTGAGGTACATGACAGGCACTTAATGCATAGTCGAATGAGTGAACATAAATGAATGAATGAACCTTTTAAAATAAGTTAATAATACAAAACAACCATACAAGTAGTGATCTAAAAGAGAGGTTTTATTTGCTTTTTTATTTAGCATGCCCCCCACCACCATCACATACATACACACACAGCAAAACAGAAGCTGAAATAGAAAATAAATTTATGTTATTCCAGTGCAAATTTTGAGGCCAGAAATAACCAATAATTATAGCTCAAATTAGTGATCTATTGCATTAGGACATATATCCAAGTTCCTAATTATAACAATAAGAAAAAAAGAAAAAGTGATCGCTGATGTTTCTGGCCATTTTGCTCCAATAATTGTATGTTTTAACATACTTTGAGAGTGGTGCACTGAATAGGAATGTGCCAATAGAAACTAAAATGTATCTTGTGAGGAGATAAGAATCACTATCTGGGGGACTGTTTGGTAATTCACACTGAAAACAGAAAGGTTAGATAAGAAACACATTGGGTTCCCTTGTGGGCTACATTGAGTCTGTGAGAAACAAAAGGCTGGGAAGGATGCCGCGCCCAGTGGTGTCCAGTCCTATTGCTTGGGGCCCCACCCGGTCACAGAACACACATCATGTTAGCATTTCTTTCGGGATCCTGGACAAATGGAGATTTTGCTTGCACCAATTCTGCAATATTTTTTTAAAGATTTCTATAATTGAGTTTGAATGCAATTAAAGCCAGTCTTTAGAACGTGCTTTCTATTCCTTGTTTTCCTTTTCCATTACTTTTGAACCCCTCATTGAAATCAGGAGATAAATACTAAACACGCTGGATAATCCAGCACCATGCTATAAGCTGTGAGGAAGTTCACTCGGTTTTTATTTTCTATTCCTTCCTTTGGAGGCCTCGAAAAATGGTCAAGTAAGAAAATAAACTGTTAACTCCCAATGAATAAGGGTTCCGCTTCAGACTTGCTTGGGTCAGCAACATAGCTGAGAAAAGTCAACATGCTGTCCTGTAACACTGAGGCCTCTGGGTAAAGGAGGACCCCAGACAGATGGACAGAAGGACGGAAGTCAAGGGCCTGGGCCTGGCTCTAAGTCAGAGCCAGCTAATGACCTCCATCCCACTTTCTCCCAGCAGGGAACCCTCTTGGACTTTTTCTCTACAACCATGGAGACTTTTTGACGATGATACGCAAGGAAAGTGCTGGCCTCCTGTAAATATAGAGGCAGGGAGCAGGCTATGTTCACTTTCCCACAATAATACATTTGCTGCTAATAACATGATAAAAAATAAGAGGTGAGGAACTGAAGGACTAGATCCACCTCTAATACAATGGTACTAGATCACCAGAATTACTTTATTTCCACTATGTCCTCCCACCACGTTATCTAAATTATTTCAGTAGATTTGTGCAAAATAGCACAAATGAAAGTCTCTCACCTAAAAGAAATTAAATTGTGACCTAAAACAACTTGACTTCATACCAAATATTATAACACCTAGATATATTGATAGATAAATGCTGATAGTTTTTTTTTTTATTATTTGAAAGACCTGGGAGCATTTGGATAGTTTATTTTTTTCATTCAGAACATTTTCATGAACAATCATCATTTAAAATTATCTCAACACAATCACTAATGGTAGACTTATCTGTTGAAGAGAGAATTGGAGGAAATTTATCCCAGACTGTTTATTAGATGGTCTCTGCTCCTTTTTCAATGTTATTTGAATACCTGCTGTGTTGCTAGGGCATGTAGGCAGATATACAGCAAAGGTTGAACTTGGCCTGAGGATAAACCAAAGCTAGCATGCTGCTGCAGATCTGGGGGAAAAGAAAACTACACTCACAGGGGCTGACTATCTCAAGAAGCATGTGGTGAGGTGGGGAAGGAGGATAAAAGGGTGGTGAACTATGCTTAGGCTGTATGGAGTAAATGGAATTGACAGAGGCCGTCTGCCCAAAGACAAGGGAACCCCAAAGTCCTGGGCCCATTTGGCCTAAGAAGGTGAGTAGTTCACACCCTGTGCCAGGAATCACCTGTTTGACTCTTGGAGCCAGCAACTTCTTTTGATTCTACATTCACTTAATATTCTAATTATAAATTGGCTTCTAGTTGAAGTCTATCCATGAGGGAGATACTGTTTCACTCATGTGACATGTATGCCTTTATCCATGTAGGTTAAAGCTGCCATTGTAAATTAATTAGCATAATAACATTCTGTAATGCTCATGTGCATGTGGATACAGCTACACACCAGCTCTATGGGCTCAGTTAATTGGTATCCATTCCTAAGAAATAATTCTGCCCAGAATACATTGTTCAAAGCCAGGTTCCTCACCTACCAACTTGTTGATTGGAGCTGACATTAGTGAATGCCTCAAGGTGACCTGATTGAGATCGTTGGCAGCCAGCCATCTTCCCTCTTCTAGTGACACCCTCAGCTCACTAAATGTTTTTTAAATCAATCCAAACCATAAACCAAATGCTAGACCAGAGGAGGATATACACTTCATCCTAGCTGGAGTCACCGAGGAAATTCTATCCTTGAACAAAATGCAGAGGTTCATTAAGACAAAGTGCCTTAGTGAAGGGGAACCCACAGGCCAAGTTATATAACCCAAGTGCAGGGGACGGGCACAGCCTGGGCAGCAGGAGCTGCTGGGAAATAGGGTGTGGGAAGGTGGCTTGGGCCATCATTGAAGGACTGAACTGCTCTAATCAGGTATTTGGATCATATTGAGTAGGGGTCACAGAATAATTGAAGGGTTTGAATAAAAGAATTTGTGCTGCAGGAGCTTTTCTATGATTGCAGTTGGCAAGCTGGATTCTACCAAGGTGCAATCTGAAGGCAAATAGACAATTTTGGATAGACTGGAAGCTGTTGTGATGAGGTATCTATGACTGCAAGTAGGATGGAGGCAGATGATGACTAAAAAAAGTTTAAGTGCTAAAAAAAGGGTGAGGAAAATTCCTACTGAAGTGTTCATTAATTAGCCTCTGTTCTCTGACTAAGGTTTTTAAATAGAACAATGCCAGCCACAGGACAGATATCACAGTCAAAAGGAGCATCTTATCTCACTTCAACTGGCTCTAGGAAGATGGTAGTAAGATGAATGTTAACTAAGGAGGAGGAACAAGAAATGCTGAGTGGCTCAAGGGAGGTCAGGCAGAGTCTGAGGAAGAAGTCGGGGTGGGGGGGTGCTAAACTTGAACGGTGTGGGTCTGGTGGTTTAGATGAGTCAGAGGCAGATAAGACTGCTTCAGCCAAGAGGGAGATGAAGAGTGAGTGAATGAATGGAGCTATGTTAGTGAGAGTAATCTGCATGAGCCCTAGAAAAAGCAGTCTCAGTGAGGCAAACTCCAGGGAGAAGCCGTAAGTCTGGGGCTGGTGAATTATAATCTTGCTTACAGAAGATTTACCTCATGGAGTCTGAGGTGGAGCTAGGATGCCAGGTAACTTCTAGGTTGAACTAACCACTCTGCTTGGGTCTTAGATAAGCTGCATATTGGAGCTCTTGTGCATTTGCTGTGGAAGAGTTTGGCAGTTCCTCAGAAACCTAAACATAGAATTAACATATGATCCAGCAAGTCCACTTCTAGGTATTGAAAAACAAAAAAATTGAAAATGGGGATTCAAACACATCCTATATAATAAAGAGGTAATATGCAAATTGACCCTCAGATGGCCACCCCCATGTTGTCACAAGATGGCTGCCCCATGTCATCACAAGATGGCTGCCCCCACATTGTCACAAGATGGCTACCACGAGATGGTTGCCCCCACATTGTCACAAGATGTCCACCCCCATATTGTCACAAGATGGCCGGCAGGGGAGGGCAGCTGGGGGCAACCAGGCCTGCATGGGAGAGCAGTTGGGAGCCATTAAGCAGACAGGGCAGGGCAGTTGGGGGCCATCAGGCCGGAAGGGGAGTGGTTAGGACTCAGCAGTCCCAGATTGTGAGAAAGATGTCAGACTGCCAGTTTAAGCCTGATCCCAGAGGGGACATCTCCCAAGAGGTCCCACTTTGGAGAGGGTACAGGCTGGGCTGAGGGACACCACCTCCATACATGAATTTTGTGCACCAGGCCTCTATACTAGACCTATCTAATAAAAGAGTAACATGCAAATGTGACCGTACCTTGGCTCCTGATTGGCTATGCTACCAGCCAATCAGGAGCAGGAGTGGGGCCAAGTGGCATGAGCACCAGGCCTGGGGGTGGAGATGAAATGGTGATGGTGGCAAGCACCCAGCCCCTGGGCACGGTGAGGGGAAGCGGCAGCAGCAGCAGCAGTGGTGGTGGTGGCGGCAGGGAGCCCCCGGGTGCTGTAAGCGGAAGTGGTGGTGAGTGCCCAGCCCCTGGGGCTGGGTGGTCACAGGTAGCCGGGGCTTAGCTGAGCAAGGTGATGGCTGAGTGCCCAAGGCCTAAAGCCTCTTGGGCAGGCTGGGGGTGAGCCATCAGTTGGACATCCCGTGAGAGCTCCCAGTATGTAAGAGGGGGCAGGTTGGGTTGAGGGACCACCCACTCCAATGCAATGGTGGCACTGTAGGCCATGGGGGTGGTGATCGCAGCCACACACCTGGCCCCAAACACAGCAATGGCAGCCCTGGGGGCCGAGATCGCAGCCACAAACCCGGCTCCACGAGAGGCCATGGCGGCGCTGGGGGCCGCGAGGATGGTGATTGCAGCCACAAGCCCGGCAGTGGCGGCACGGGGGGCTGTAATGGCAGCCACAAACCTGTCCCCAAGCCCGGCAATGGGGGGCTGTGATTGCAGGCACAAACCTGGCCCCAAGCCTGGCTAAGGTGTGTTTGGGGATGTGGGGGGGGTGATGGCAGCCACAAACCAGCCCCAAGCCTAGCCAAGGTTGGACTGGGGGCCACAATCACAACCACAAACCTGGCCCCAAACCCGGCCATGGCAGCACTGGGGACCAGGGTGTCGCAATTTTTATATATGAGGATGCTTATTCAAATGTGTATAGACTCTTGCTCTTTTTCTACTTTCTGGCTATTATGAATAAAGTCCTTATGAACATGTATCCTTACTAATAAAAGCCTAAGTGGTGGCCATGCTGTGATGCCTTCACAACCTCACAAGATGGCTGCCCATACAGCAGGCACATGCAGGTGAAAGGGCTTGGCTTGATGCTGTGTGCATAACATGGAGCCTGCCTGGTAGTCCCGCCTCCTCTTGGCTATGTGGAGCTGGGAGGAGGTGGTTCCAACGGCTCTAAGAGCGAGGCCTGCTTGGGGATCTGGTGAGGCCTTCCTGGGGGTCCCCCAGCTCTACAAGCAAGGCCTGCCTGGGTGTCCACCATGGCCTGCCTGGGAGTCCCCTGGCTCTACATGGCAAGGCCTATGTAGGGGTCCCTCAGCTCCACATGGCAAGGCCTGCCTGTGGGGGTCCCTTGGCTCTGCATGGAGAGGCTTGCTTGGGGGTCCTAGGTGTCCTGTCTCACAGATCCATGTGGCGCAGAGCAGGATCCTCAGCTCCAGCCTACCTTTTTGGGGCAATTCATCAAGGAGTCACAGAAGGCTGGGCGGGGCTCCTGCATTGTGACAGGGTACAGGCCAGGCTGGGGGACCCGTTCTCCCCACCTAGTGCACAAATTTTGTGCACCGGGCCTCTAGTATATTAATATTCATGAAGAATTTATTCATAAGAGCCAAATTAAAAATAACCCAACCATCCATCAATAGATGAATGGATAAACAAAATATGGTACATACATACATACAATTAAATGTTATTCAGTCATAAAAAAGAACGAAGTTCAGATATATGTTATACATGGATGAATATTGAAGACATTATATTAAGTAAAATAAGCCAGGAACAAAAGGACAAATATTGTATGAGTCCACTTCTATAAAATATTTATATATTTTATTTATAAAAACTAGAGGCCCAGTGCATGAAAATTCATGCACTGGAGGGAGGGGTCCTTTAGCTCGGCCAGCCCCCTCTCACAGTCCAGGAGACCTCAGGGGCAGGAGGCTACCCAGCGATCCAGGGAAGGTGACACCCCCATCACACTTTTGCTGCTGCCACTGCTGGCAACACAAGCCTTGGATGCTTGGCTGGCCCTGGTTACCTGAGCCTCGGGCTGGCCCTGGTGGCTGGGCAGCCAACAGCTGAGGCTAGCCTATAACTTGGGCCAGCCTTGGGTGGCTGGGGGGCTGAAGGGACTGAGGAACTCCAGAGGTAGGGGACTGTGTGCCACCATCTTGTGGCTGTGGGTGCCACCATCTTTGAGGGTGTGGCAATCAATTAGCATATTCCCTCCAATAAGGTGTGGGTGTCACCATCTTTGTAATGATGTGAGGGTCAATTAGTATATCCCCTCTTTATTAGTAGGATACAGAGGGAACAAAAGTAGGTTTACAATTGTTCATATGAAAAATAAGTACAATAATTAATAAATAATAGAAGAATAAACTCCATGTAATTGCCCCACTCCGTATATAAAATTAATAGAAGCAGGAAGTAGGTTACTAGGGTCTTGGAATGAATAAGGAGTTACTGCCTCATGGATACAGAGTTTTCGTAGATATATAGTAATGAAAAAGTTTTGGAAAAAGTCAGTGGTGATGGTTGCACAACAAAATGAATGTACTTAATGCTGCTGAACTGTACACTTAAAACTGTTAAAATGATACATTTTGTCATATATATTTTGTCACAATTTTAAAATATTTTTAAGAAAGACAAGCTACAAAGATTGCTTGAGAGAAAATGCAGCTCAAGCCTGTGAGTTCCTGAGGGTCCTCAGGGACACTGTGTCCCATGGCTGCTCCTGCTGCCTGAAAGGGCAGGCAGGGTCACTGTGGGAGCTCTTCCACCTCAACTGGAACTGCCAGCCCACATCCCAGCAGCCCCCAGCAACTCCAGTTAGTCCTATGGGATATAAATAGCTTCATTGGTCAGGCCAGCATAGTTCAATGGTTGAGCATCAACCTATGAACCAGGAGGTCACAGTTCGAGTCCCAGTCAGGGCACATGCTCAGATGGAAGGTTCGATCCCCAGTAGGGAGCATGCAGGAGGCAGCAGATCCATGATTCTCTCATCATTCATGTTTCTATTTCTCTCTCCCTCTCCCTTCCCCTCTGAAATCAATTTAAAAATGTTTAGAAAATAAATCAATAGCTTCATCATTAGCTAGTCCCTGCTGCTAGAACACACATGGGGACCAGGGAAATATGGGAATATGGGAAGTTCTGCTTTTGGCAGCTTTGTGGTTGGTAGAATGCCAGAGAACACAGCTTTTGCTGTCATAATTAGTCTAAATTTAAATGCTCACTTGTTTTTGTTTCACTTCGGTTTGTGTGTGCATGGACACAGCCTAGGTCTGTGGGCAGAGAGTGTGTTTTGTCAACATGGAGAGAATGAATGGAGTGTTTTGTTATCCAAGCAGCCGTGTTCTCAGTCTTGATTTGATAAATGCTCTCCAGTCTGAGTCAAGGAGATGTTGGCATCTCACCACATAATTGGATGTTTTCCAGTTCACAGGAGTTAACTTTCCTACTACCTGCCTCCTTAATTTAGAACACTCAAAGAATAAGTAAGCACTAAACCTCACCTTAGTTTGGGCTTCTTTCTAGACTTCTGTGTGGAGTATTAAGAACTGTGGAGTATTATTGTCCTTCAAGAATTTTCAGTAAGTTTGTGAAGGGGGGAAATTGTCTCAAATTCTGTAATTTTTAGTCAAATTGTGAAAAGGGTGATTTAATTTTTTTAGTTAATTTACATATTAAATTGCATTACATCTGCCTCCGTTGATGAAATTATTTTTAGATTTAGGCAATTATACAGTCTTTTGCAATATTCAAATTCCAATGTAAGCAATAATGCTGGCTCAATTGTATGTTCAGATAATTTCTGAAACATTTTAATTCATCTGTGCTCATTCTTCCCTCAAATTTATGTTCTAGGCCTTGATGATAGTTGTGAAAGTGTGTGTGTGAGAGAAGGGCTGGGGCAAACAGCAGCTGCTTTTGTTGTGTTGTGTATGTTTTTCCAGGTAGGCATCCCTTGTGGTCCTATGCCAGAAAAAGAATGAAATTCTCTGATTTAAACCCACTTATTAAATGCCCTGGGTTTTAGGCCAAATGTAATTGTGGATGAGACAGGCACGGCGCCACGCATGAAGCTCTGCCGGAAGACAGCCTGGCATCTTGGGACAGCCCGTTGTGACTGCAGTCACAAATCATCCTAGTGAAGAAGAAACGGAGGAAGCATGTGTAGTAATCAGCTTGGCTGCCCAGGGAGCCTTCTGACAAGGTCAGATTTTAAAAGGGCAGACGCAAGTCTTATTCAATTAGCTGATGGCTTGAGACTCAGAGAGAGGGAGGATACCTGACAGCATTCCAAAGGATCTCAGAAGGCTGGACTGATAGGCCAAATCCACAAAGAAGAAAGTTCAATGCGATTGTTTTATCTGGCACTTGGATACAGAAAGAACACCAAAGAATAGAAGATGTATTTATCGGGTATGGAAAAGTTTTAGTTTAAATAACTGAAGTTGTGAGTCATCAATTTGGAGGAAGCTTTCCAAATATGCATACAGTTTCCAGAACGCTTACAGAACACTAGACTGTATTAATAGACGATGGCATTTAGTAAAAGAAAAACAATAGCATGAAGCATGTGCAGGCAAAATACCAGATAGATGTCAAGCACATGCTCTTTGGAGTTAGTCGATTGTGTTTCAGAACCCATCTCCAGCTCATTATGTAGTAGAATCGCTTTAGGAGTGATTTAGTATAAAAAATATCAAATGTATATTATACTTTTTCACTTGAATTATGAATGTTCATTCTTTCACAAAATTTTTGGTTTATGATGAAGCCTTTTTCTTTGAGGGTGGAACTGACCTGCATTCAGAACACACTGAATGGCCATTCCTATGATTTGTGATTGGTCTCCATTCTCTTTGGCTAGGATGTGTTCTGAATTGGTTATAATAATTAGAATATCACTCCTCAGATTACGGATGCAGTGAGCAGTCGGCATACCGTGAAACAGGATCATCACCAGAGTGAAGTCACCAGGGTGGCTGCGGGAATCGAACGGTGGCTTATGATTGATTCAAGTAGAGGCATTTCGTCTAAAAGAAAATTGATTCCATAATATGAATGTCCTCAACTTTTGGAAGGTTTATTATATGGAAGATTCTCTAGGACTCCAGAGAGAGATAGACAAAGAGAACATAGACCACAGAATAATGTTATAGGAAGACAAACTAACACATACCGATATGAATTTTCACAAAGAATTAAAGACCACAGAGGTTCTCTTGGCAATGATTGTGTAGAGCAAATTCAGGATATTGTAGGGAATTCAATTAGATAATGGCAACTTCTCTAATTGCAATGGAAAGAGAGGGAATCAGTAACTGAGGAAAATCTACCAAAAAGGAATAGGCAGAAGACATTCTTTGAGCTTTTAGATTGCCAAGATAAGGACAGTCCTAAATGTCATTGCTTCATTTTAACTTTTAGAAAAAACATATTTTCTCTTTAAAAGAATGATTATTGTCTCAAGATGTCTGAAACCTAACTAGGATATATATATATGCACACACATATATAATATACACAGTACATATGTAATATAAACATTATATGTATAAGATATATGCTACATATATACTCATTCACTTTCAGTATGAAAATTCCTTATCTCAAATCAAGGAGAAAAACAAAGAAACAGATCTTATTAATATGAATAATAATGTTTCATGGAATGGGATTATTTTGCATCTCTACTACATGAAGATTTGTTATTAATGTAAAATGACAAATCTGAAAAGAAATATATAAGGTTGATAATGCTTAATCGTGCTTACTTTGAAAAACATGGTGGTGAGTCCACCCTGTTGAATACTGTCCACTTGGTATAGTTGTAACTCTTAGCATAGAAATGTAATAGCAGAGACATTCCTTTGTTTTCTTGTTAAGAGACAAGACACAATAACTACATTATAAATAGTCTTTAACTTTAGATAGTTGTCACATTTTAAGGAATGTAACTTGAGAATCAGTATATTTTTGCTTCATTCTATACGTACTCCATGGCCAGTGGGCATGTATAAATTTACAATTTAGAATCCCTTTACGATGCATCAATATGGGCAAGAAAAATACCTTCCCTTTGCATGTGGCTGTGCCTATCCCAATTAAATGCAAACTTCTTTATGAAGTGATTTATCCCACCTGAACCCTCTAACATGAAGGCTAATTTTCAGCAGCTACTGATACAGTAGCACTGATTGTTTATAAACTGCAGCTGTTCTGATTGGTGGGCACTGACCAGCTTCCATTCTGATTGGTTATTACCTGTACTGAATTAGTTGTTAGATCTTCTTAATATCACGTTAGAACCCCCTGAAGAGCATAATTCCCAGGAAATGCTCAGGCTCCACATCTCTCTCATCTACACTAATAATAGAAAAATATGTAAATTAACCATACCTTCATGATGCCAACAGCCAATCAGGATTGAGTATGCACATTAACCCAATAAAGATGGTATGCCTTTGGGCAGTACACAGGCACTGTCTGGCCAGGGTCCCAGGGATGCCCCTGGAGTGTCCAGTCCTGTCAGCCTGTCCTGGGGGTGGCTGAAGTTCCCAATCCTTTTGGTTTCTGCAGCCCTGGACAAAAAGCAGAAACCAAGAGCATGGGGGGCACCAGGAATTCTGGGAATCATAGTTCTTCTGGCAGATGCGTAATGGGATCTCCTAGAGACTAGAGCAAAGTAAGCCTGGAGCAAGTTACTGTTGTGGGTGGGGGATGGAGATAAAACAAAGGTGAGAGACATAAGTAAAGTCAGAGTGTTGAAGAAAAATTAAAAGGAAGATATCCTGCAGCTTCTAGGAAATCTCCACCAATGGAGCAAAGAAAAAAAAAAAAAGACCTCAATTATTCTGTGAGTACCAAACCAAACTGGGTTGGGATCTCAGATAATTCACTCATATGATTGCAAAGACAGACAGAAACTCCTGGATTGGAGAGGGTGCAGGTGAGGCTGAGAGACTGACCCCTCATGCAAAAATTTCATGCACTGGGCCCCTAGTCTGATATAATTGGTCAGAGGTGGCACCAGCTTTCTAGGCCAATGTTTCTCAAACCATCTAGTTGAATGACCAGTTGTTGCTATTGTTGCTTGTTATAAGTTACAAACTGGTATGTTTTGTTGAATGAAAATAATATGATTGGATGTTGCTGCAAAGTTAGATTTCTATAAAAGTTTCTAAACACAGAAGTGTTTATCCTGGACTAGTGAGAGTTTGTGGCTCACACTTTAAGGAGCACTATTCTGACACAAACCTAGAGTAATGAACCACAGGCCCAGAGAGTCTGGGTTGCCTGTCAATCATTGTCTGCCATGTAATTTCTTACATAGGTACTTATATTTTGAATTTTTGTAGCCTAAAGACATTTTTTTTTATAGTCCGGACCATTTATTATAAAGAATTGGCTCACATGATTATGGATGCTGGCAAGGCCCAAGATCTGCAAGGTGAGTCAGCAGGCTCAAGACCCGATATTTCAGTTCAAGTTTCAAGGCAGATAAAAAGTTGATATTTCAACTCAAAGGCTGTCAGAAGGAAGAATTTTCCCTTACTAAGGGGAAGGTCAGCCTTTTTCTTCTATTCCAGCCTTCAACTGATTGGATGATGCCCACCTATATTAAGGAAAACAATCAGCTTTACTCCTCCTACTCATTTAAATGCTAACTTCATCCACACACACACATTCACAGAAACACACAGAATGATGTTTGACCAAATATCTAAGCCCCCTTGCCCAGTCATGACACACAGGAAAATGCTAGGCCTTTATAAAGTCTGCTTTATCACAGGCATTACTTAAAATTCTGAGGGACACAAGATGACACAAACCCAGGTTTTGGCCTCAATAGGTTTACATCAGGTATGGGCAAGGGGAATGTCTCAAGCATGCATTCAAACCATTGCAATGTAGTTTAGTGAGTGAGGTAGTAAAGTCATATCCAGGGCAGTGTTGTAGGGGAGACCTGTAGCTCTCAAGGGTTGTATAAGTTAAGAATATGTTTTAAATCTCCCTAACACACCTTGTTCAATGATAAATAGAAATGGACACATAATTGATCCCCAATTAGAACATGTTTCTTAATTAGGAGGTTGTTTGCCATCATATATATATATATATATATATATATATATATATATATATATTAGCTGGAAGACTGCTAAGCATCCTTTACAATAAACATGAAGAATCACTCATTTGTGTTTCATTATATTGGCCTAATTCACATTTAGTCACATCATATCCCAAACATTGGAACGGAAGTAGAATCCTTGAGACCCCAGTAAAAAGAAAAATAACAGTAAAAGCTGTTTTTCCTTGAAACTTG
Organism: Antrozous pallidus; assembly: GCA_027563665.1. Lineage (NCBI taxonomy): Eukaryota > Metazoa > Chordata > Mammalia > Chiroptera > Vespertilionidae > Antrozous > Antrozous pallidus. The sequence goes on from CM050508.1 coordinate 78,668,795, forward strand.
GTGTGGTAAGAGCCTGTGTGAGGTTTTAGATACCACTCAGAGGGTGTGGTATAGAAAAAGGGGATCTGGGCTACCAGAGAAAGACCAAGATCCACCTCTCGGTTGTGCTCACGTGGCTGAAAGTAGTTTGCTGGGGCACCTCTGCCTTTAAAAGGCACTGGGGACTTATTATCTTAATCCTTGTACAGCCTGATTTATCCCTTCAAACATCTGTCAGCTGCGCTTTGTCTTGAAATTGGTACCAATGCTACTGCTGATTTTTTCTACAGCAGCTGGGAGACATTCATTAGCTAGACTCTCAGAGGGTATGCATGGCTGTAGTATTTTCTTTTACTAATGATCTCTGAAGCATTAAATATTATGCATCCCATATCTACTGGAATTCTTGAATTTTTATTTCCCTGCCTCAAGATTTGAAGCATTAGGTTTTACTCAATTAGCTAAATTATTAACAACCCAGTCCCTGAGTCCTGAAGATATTAAATTAAAATGGACATTAAGTTCCTGGATTAAATAGTTGTTATTTAACACAAGGGAGAGAACTCAGATCATTCTCCAGATATAAATTAGAGCTGAAGCACAATTTTTCTTAAATGATTTCCAAATTAGTTTGTCAATAGAACATCCTTGGCCATTTTACTCTGTATTTGTAAAGCATTTAATATTCTCAGTGAAAGAAGTCGTCTGCCCCTCCAGCCTCACTGTTTCTGTGCTTCCATCATTACTTCTCCCGAGTTAATTTATTCAGGCTATTTAAGGGTGGAGTGGGAAAGTAACTTGAGAAAATTTTTGAATCTCCTATAATTCTCCTAATAAAAGATGCTGTGGGTGGGAGCCATGAGACAAGGGGATGCTATGGGCCAACTTGATCATTTTACTCAAGTCAGGAGCCATGTCTGGAATATATTAAAAGATAAACAGTCTCTAGAAAATGGTAAAGTAACCTCAGTGTAGCAGAGGATTCTCCCACATTCCTCTACACTAGCCTGACCCTGAAGCAGAATAACAGACCACCCCCTTCACTGCTCTTCTCCTCTCAGCGGCAGCCTGCAGGGCCTGCTCCCACAAAGCTAGCTCTGCGCATGCCTGTGTGTGGCACAGCAGAAGTGGGATGCTATCTGGTGAATTTCCCACCTGCCATAGACATTCTGTAAGAAGGCCTGAACCCCCAGGCTAAGGAGTATTTCTATAGCATATGGATGACACTGCTTCCCCATGCATACTGTAGACTGTGAGCTCCTTGAAGGAAGGATACATACCATTCATAGCTGTATGTCTCTGAAATATTGAAGAGCGGCATCACATAATGGGAAAGACAGAGTTTAAAGTAAGACAACCAGGGCCTCAAACCCAGGTTCTGATCTCTCCAAGCCTTAGTTTCCTCATCTGTACATGCAGACCATACCCTCCATCGGACCCTAAGACCCTAATCCTCAAACCCGTAATGAACCATCAGTGAATGCTCCTCCTTAACAACCTGTGCAGTTAGTTGGAGCTCAAAAACTTCTGTGGCCCCTCCCCAGGACCTGTTTTTATTTGCCCTTGCTGTCTTCCTCTATCCTGTCCATATTTTTATTCCTGTCTCCCTTTTTAAAGCCCTTTCTGTTTGCCTTAGTTTGCCTTTCCCCACTTTGTCACCCATTTATACTTTTAAGTCTGAGAATTGTACTCCGTTCTGACAATTGCCAAGAATTCCTTAGGCTGGCTGGATGATGCTCTTCCAGACCAATAATATCACTGACCTTAATCCTAAAACAAGTATTAACCCATCCACCCTCTTCCCACCTACCTGGGTCAGCAGATTGTCGAAATCCAAACTGTTGCCTCCCTGGAATCCTCCCAACTGCTTTTGTTTTTACCCAGCTCCACCCTAAAAGGTATTATCATGAATAGTTTTACAATTGAGCCTGTTTACCATATTATAACTCATCCTGCCGGCCTTTGTTGCCCTCCTTAAAGCACAGCTCTCTCCATCTCTTTCAAACTGCCTGCTTTCCTGTGTGAGGTAACTCTTACTTGAGGCTCCAGGGAGAACAGATGTGAAATTCTCCTGCAGTTAGAAGATATCAGCACTACTGTGGTTCAACCCAATACGAACCAACAGATAATTATAGTTTAAAATTAGTATTTTAATGAACCATTCTTAGCAAATGTAAAGTGAAATCTCCCAGGCATTCAAGAAACGAGCAAGAGGGAGGACATTAACTAAGATGTCCACCAGACGGATGATCAGCAGGTGCTGGTCCGATAGACTTGAATGTTCCAGTGTTTACACGCTGCACTAGGCAGGGGAAAGTCCATATTTAAAGGTGAACAGAAATGCCTGAAGAGTGTTCAAAAACAAAATTCCTTTGAGTACGTTTGAAGACCTAATTGGCTTTGTTTAATGATTCATGAATCAGGTGATTCTGGCAGCATCCCGTCTTAGCAAACAGAAAGGAATTCCAAGGAGCTGTAGGAAGTGGAGGGCTTTTATAGACAGAAGGGGCAGAATAAAGGAAGTTTCTAGCAAAGAGTGGATTATTTCAGGCAAGGTCACCTTCCTCTGGGGTAAGTCCAGGTTTTATCAGGCAGATTACCTCACTAGTGCTGACCAGGAAATTCCAGACTGACTGGTTAAAGGTCACATTCCTGGGAGAAGCTAAAACTGCAAGTCTTGCTTTGCTGATGTAGGGCTTAACACCAGTGACTCCATCTTGGACCTGTTGTTTCTTTTTTCACAAGAGCAATGTCAAATTCTAACAAAAAATCTAAGGCTTCAATATAAGAACCTCAAATTAAATATCAGTGCAAAATATAGGAAGCTAAATTCCTCATCCATTTATGCCTAATGTCAAAGTTCTTTTTTTCCCTTTCAGAAATGAATGGCATCATTAAATATTTATGTGGCCTGATGCCCTGCAGTAATTGGTAGCTATATCATAAACCTATGATAGCAAAATAGAAATGCATCAAAATAGAAATATTAGAAAGCAGATGTTAGTAGGTGAAATTGTTAAGGTTTATTTTTAAAATGCTTAGAGTGCCAAGTACATATTTTGCTAAGGGCTGGTTGTTATCCAATTTATTCAATTAAAAGAAAGCCATAGATAATGTTAAAAATGGTTTGAATGCTGGGCTGAAATGCACTATTAGACACATCCCTGTAGGGACAATAAAAGGAGTGGGGCTCTGTTTATTTTCTAAGGCTCACTTGCTTAGGGAATTTGGATTAGTTGCTTAAACTCTCTGTGCCCTGATCTCTCATCCTCAAAATGAGGTTATTACCGTTTTCTTTACTTGGCTCACTGGGAAACAGGGAAAACAGAATTCCTTGTTCTCAAACTGCACAGAATAGCACAAGAACATATCCAGCACAGAAATGAAACAGAGCTGTGTTATTCCATAGAATATGCATTGAGGAGACCTACCACATATTAGCACCCTAGCCTCAATTTCTATCTATAATAATAAAAGTGTAATCTGCTAATTAGACCAGACAGCCAAATGACCTTCCAGGCTTTCTTCTGGCTAGGGGCAATCAGGCAGGCAGGTGAGTGGTTAGGGGTGATCAGGCAAGCAGGCAGAGGCTGTTAGGACAATCAATCAGGCAGCCAAGTGGTCAGGAGTGATGAGACAGGTAGGCAGAGACAGTTAGGGGCAATCAGGCAGGCAGGCAAGTGGTTAGGGGCAATCAGGCAGGCAGGCATGCCAGTGGTTAGGAGCCAGCGGTCCCAAAGAGAGATGTCCGACTGTTGGTTTAGGCCCGAACCAGCAGTCAGACATCCCTAAGAGTCCCGATTGTGAGAGGGTCCAGGTCAGGCTGAGGGACTCCTCACCCCCCCCGCATGGGCATGAATTTTATACACTGGGCCTCTAGTCTTAATACATCCCAACTGGGGGCAAGGATCAAACCTGCAACCCAGGTGCATCCCCTTGACCAGGAATCAAACTTGTGTCTCTCCGGTTTGCAGGCTACACTCTAACCATTTAGCACACCAGCCAGGGCCAGAAGTAGATATTCTTATTTTGAAAAATATTTGTTATTTTCATGTATTTTATGTTTGCTAATTTGTTACTCACAAAAGCATCTGTTCTTCAATTTGTGTTTGGTTAGTTGGTAATGAGCTTAAATTTTTTATTGGTTGTTAATATTACCCAGTTATAGTCTCTCTAGAGATAGTTTATTTATCAGCTGTTTTTTTTTCTTCAATACATGCATTTTTAATTAGAAAACTAATGTAGGTTTAATGTAGAAAATGAAACAGAGATAATATCAAAGAAGAAATTAATAAACACTAAGACTCCATTATCCTGAGACAACCAGTTAATGTGTGGGCTATGTCTTGCCAATAATTTTTAACATTTATATAAACTTTCTTTATAAAGTGTATCATTTTCCTCTCTTAGCATATTATTAAATGTTCTTTATTTATATTATTTTAATGAACTCCCAAAAATACATTTTAGTACCTTGATTAAATGGCTATACTGTGTATATTTTTCCCGTAACATGTTTGTTATATAGTTTGTGTGCATCATTTAAATTTTTATTCAACTTTTAGGAAGTATAATTTACATAAAATAGAATTAAATTATTGAAGGGTACAGTCCTAAGAGTTTTGAAAAATTTATATACATGTGTAACCACGACCACAATCAAGGTATAGAATGTTTCCATCACCCTGAAAACTCCTCTCCAATTCCTTTGTTGACAAAAAACCAACCCTTGGTCAAAGGAAACCATTGATCTGCCTATAAATTAGTTTTGTCATTCTAGAATTTCTATCAATTGACCCATACGGTATATATTGCCTCTTTTAATTTCAAAGTCAGTAGTTTGTTCCTTTTTATATTCAGTAATATTCCATTATATGAAATTATTCATTTATATGGCTTTATAGTGAATTGAATTTTCATCTAGTAGTTTTATTGCTTTTATGTTCCTTTTAATTACCCATTTTTTAATTATCCATATTTGATTGTCCATTATTTGGACATTTGGATTGTTTTCCATTTGGGGCTATTACGAATAAAGCTACTATAAATATTTGTATAAAAATTTGTGGACATATATACACATTTTTCATGGATAAATACAGAGGAGTAAAATTGCTGGGTCTTAGTGTATGTCTATCTTAGTGTAAGTCTATGAAACTGTCAGACTCTTTTCCAAAATGGTCTTTTACTTTTTATTTTCCTACCAGAAATGTACAAAAGTGTTAGTTAATCTGCATCTCTGCCACCATTTGATACATCAATTTTTTCATTTTAACTACTCTTATAGGTATATAGTGCTATCTCATTAGGATTTCATTTTAATGTTCCTGATATGACTAGTGTGATAGATAATTGTATTGAGTAAATTGGCCATTTGTATATTTTTAGTGCAATATGTCTTCTTTTACTCAACTGTTTTACCAATATTTAAAAATTGGGTTGTTTTTCTTATTATTGAGAATGCCTTTTTTTTTTTTATCGTATTCTGAATATAAGCCCTTTGTAAGATAAATGTATTGTGAAAATATTTTCCAAATGTGTGGCTTGTCTTACATTTTCTTAATAGAATCTTTCAAAGAGTAGACATTAATTCTAGTGACATACAATTTTATCAACTTTTGCATGGTTTCAATTTTTTTATATCCTAAGGAACCTTTGTTACACCAAGGTCTTGAAAATGATTTACTTTTTTCTTAGAAGTCTTATAGTTTCAATGTTTACATTTAAGTCTAAGATCCACTAGATTCAATTACTGTGGATCACATAAGAGGTTGATTTTTTTCTCCATCCTGATATTCAGGCATTTCAATATTATTTGTTGAAAAGACTATTCTTTCCCTATTTAATTACTTTGCCACTGTGGTTGAAAATCAATTGACCAAATATATGTGGATTCATTTCTGGACTCTCTATTCTGTTCCACTGCTCTATTTGTCTTCCCGTATGTCAATAATTCGGGGCATTATTGTGCATTATGGTAAATTCCTAAACATTAACTGATTGGGTTTGAGGTTATCATAGTTTTTTTAAAAATATTGATTCGTGTGCTTAAATTTCTCTCTAAAAAAATTGCTTCTGCTTATTTTTCCAAGCAACTTTACCACCTTCAGTAGTGGTAGTTCTACTTTAAAGAAATCTATGCCAGCTTTTGGAAAACATGAGCCATTATTTTTAAATGTACAGTTATCTATTTATCACAATATTCATTGGCTATTTGTCTGACTTGTCTTTTATCCTTAATGTGTATTTCCATTGTAATTTTTACCTCTTTAATACTAAACATCTCTTGATCTTGGAAATCTGACTAATGAAGTTAAAATGCTAACACAAATTGATATCCTACTTGTAATAAATTCGGCAATAAAAAAGCTTCATATCTTTATCATATTAAGCAAAGAAGTAAAAACAGACTGGATTCTAAAATCACCTTTTCATGTTCTACAAAAAATCCTGTTAGGATTTTTAGGTCAAATTGCATGAAATATATACATTTATTTGAGCAGAAGTGTTATAGTTAAACTGTCCATTCTCAGTCAAAGGCATAGTCCACACGATGTCTTCATTTAGTGTAGACTTCAACGTTTTGGGGACAGAGGAACACAATTCAACCCTATATACCATCAGAGGAGCAGGTTGTACTACTGATAGGCAGCCATCATGGTTACAAATCCCTTCTTTTATAAAATCACATCTTTTATTAAACACACACACACGCACACAGCAAGAATTGGCCACAATTATGAATCTCTAAATTATATGGCAACCACATACTATCATCGGCAAAGAGGTTCTTACCCCACCTCAAGATAGAAATCAAGAGAAGAGGCAAAACGGATTCAAGAGAAGAGATTTACTGAAAACAAGGTGAAGGGGAAGGAGAAGGGGAAAGATATGGATGCACCAAGGGAGGACACATTAACAAAGAGTATGGCTCCCCAAACTTTTGCCAGGTCCTGCTTATACTAGTACTAGAGGACATGTGCACAAAATTCATGCATGTGGGGGGTGTCCCTCAGCCCAGCCTGCACCCTCTCCAATCGGGGACCCCTTGAGGGATGTCCGACTGCCCATTTAGGCCTGATCCCTGGGATCAGGCCTAAATGGGCAGTCGGACATCCCTCACACAATCCAGGATTGCTGGCTCCCAACTGCTCGCCTGTGTGCCTTCCTGATTGTCCCTAACTGCCTCATGTCTACCATCCCGATCACCCCCTAACCAATCCCTTGCCAGCCCGATTGTTGTCTAACTGCTTCCCTGCCAGTCTACTTGTCCCCACCTTCCCTTATCTACTGCCCTTGTCACCCCTAAATGCCCTCCCCTGCAGGCTTGATCGCCCTTAATTGCCCTCCCTTTCAGGCCTGGTCCTCCCAACTGCATACCCTGTAGGCCTGATCTCCCACAACAACTCTCCCCTGCAGGCCTGCCTGGTCACCCCCATCTGCCTTTCCCTGCAGGTCTGGTTCCCCCCACCTGCCCTTCCCTGTAGACCTGGTCAACCCCAATTTACTTCCTCTGCTGGCCTGGTCCCTTTCAACTACTCTCCCCTGCTGGCCATCTTGTGGTGGCCATCTTGTGTCCATATGGAGGCAGGATCTTTGACCACATAGGGGCAGCCATCTTGTGTGTTGGAGTGATAGTTAATTTGCATATTACCCTTTTATTAGATAGGATAGAGGCCTAGTGCATGGGTGGGGGCTGGTTTGCCCTGAAGTATGTCCTGGATCAGGGTGGGGGTTTCCTTGAGGTGTGGGCCGGCCTGGGCAAGGGGCCTGTGGTTGTTTGCAGGCAGGCCACACCTCCCAAGGACCCAAGTGGAGGCCCTGGTATCTGGGATTTATTTATCTTCTACAATTGAAACTTTGTAGCCTGGAGCAGAGCCAAGCCTTCTGCTCACTCTGTGGTGGCAGCCATTTCTGTTGGAATTTATTTACCTTCTGTAATTGAAACTTTGTATGTAGCCTGGAGTAGAGGCCTAGGCTGACAAGGGCAGGTGGAAAGCTTGGCTTCCTTCATTGCCGGGGAAACCCAAGCCTCCCTCTTGCTCTCAGTGGTAGCAGCCATCTTGATTAGAGTTTAATTGCATGTTTGCTCCTGATTGACTGGTGGGCATGGCTTGTGGGTATAGGAGAGGTACAGTCAATTTGCATATTACTCTTTTATTAGATAGTATAGGGCTGGTCCTTCATGCAGACACAGAGCAAAGCCCTTTGCTTTCCAGGTTCCTGTGGGCTGGCATCCACTGGACAGCACAGGTGCAGAGCAGAGCTCTTTGGGGAGTGCCTAAATGGAAACTTTAAACTTATCTAGGAGAGGCTAAAACAACAACTGAAGAGCATTCCCATCCATTTCAGAGAAGCTTAGCCTGTCTCAATAGCACCCATTTATAGATGACCCTACAAAGGTGCACATAATGAAGCCAGGCTTTAATGTGAGTTTTGAATCTCCTGTTTCTCATCATTGGTTTCAGAAGGTAATTCCTTATTCCTATGATGATGTAAAGGTGCCAGAGCAACTGAGTTGATCATTAGCCAACATATTCACAGCATAGACCTACCTTGCATTTTTAACCTGACTCAAGGTTACTAATAGAGAAACTCCCACACTTCTTTAACAGTGAGTTCTCTCCTACAGGGGCATAGTTGCTGAGGAAGTGGTGAGCAACATTTCTATTTTTTAGCCATCTTTTAACTGACCAAGGTGGCCAGCAGGTAGGCACTCTGAAGTGTTGTTAGCTACATTGAGAGACAAAGCATAAGAAGCATAAGCACATTCATGAGACAAATCAAGCAAAGACATTAAAAAGGAGATGATATGGAAAAGAGGCAAGCTGGGTGTTAAATGTTATTAATCATTAATTTCTTGTTTAAAACTTATTTTAAAAAGAGAATATGCATGGAATGGAAATACACATTTCCATTGACATGCACAGTATAAGAAGGAAAAAATGTTTAATTTATTGAGAAAGACTTTCTTGGGTTTTTGACAACTGACTCAGGCCTCCTTTAAGTGTTTTCTCCTCTGTTATTCTGTGCTCCTGGTGTGATTCCTTTATAAATATTACAAATCTCCACGTATTCTGAAGCAGTTGCTTTTTAGAACTAGGTCACTTCAAGATGAGAAGTGAAATATATCTGAAGATCAAATAAGCTATGTATAAAAATGATATACATTCTAAGTATTTAAAAAAAAATAAAAACCAGCAATTAAGAATTCCAACTGGTCTCTCTTGGCCTTTCATAACAGTGTGTTTTCTTCTCTGAGGTGTCCATTCAGAATTCACCTTTAATAATGGCAAAACCATGCCCCGTTAAGACCAAAGACATATAGAAATTCTTAGGCAAAGCAAAACAGACAGATGGTAACTCGGTGTTGAAGGGTAGTTATCAAAGCTGCTCACACATATCTCTAATATCATTGAAATACATAAATGGACCAGAGCTCTGCAGTGTCTGAGGAGCTAGCACTGGTTCCTTGGTGGCATGAGCACCTTAGAATCTTGTGGGCGTCATTGCAGCTGCTTAGGCTCAGGTGTTTGTGTTCAAGGGAGCCAAGGGTTAGATGGGGACTTTTCAAGATCCTGCCTCAGCAAGGACCGTGAAATCCTAGAAGCAGAGTTTAGGTAGATACCAGGGCTTTGTGTGGGATCCACAAATAAGAGTGACTCAGGGCTGAACCATCCAGGCTAAGACTGAAGGTCACTGCACACAGACTATCTCACCTCCAGGACACAGTTCTGATTATCTCTTTATCACCTGTGCTCTGTGGCTATTACTCCATCACCTCACAGAGTCACATGTGCTCTCCATGTTTCAACTACTGGTGAATCCTGTGAACCGGAGGCCATGGAAACTCAGGGTTAGGGCCATGTAAAAACTTGCAGGCCCTAATCTCTAATTTGGAGGCTCAACCTTAAAGCATATTAAGCATATTACCTTGTATTCACATGCCATAATAATGCTTTGTCTGTTTAAAAAGCTTATAATATTATTTTAATTATGTTATATTATTTAATTGGTTAATATGGTCATATTTCCCAAGTCAATATATAATGCAATCCCCATCAAAATCCCAATAGCATGTTTTAAAGAAATAGAATGAAAAATCATCAGACTTATGTAGAATCACAAAAGACTCCAAATAACCCAAATGATCCTGAGAAAAAAGAACAAAGCTGGAGGTGTCACACTAACAGACTTCAAATTATACTACAGAGCAATAATGATCAAACAGTGTGTTATTGGCAGTAAAACAGACACACAGACCAATGAAATAGAACTGAGGGCCTAGTAATAAACCCACATGTATATGGACAAATAATTTTGTACAAAGGACCCAAAAACATACAATGGAAAAAAGGTAGCCTCTTCAATAAATGGTGCTGGGAAATTGAAAAGCCACATGCAAAATAATGAAACTAGACTGCTATTTATAACCATATACAAAGCTTAACTCAAAATGGATCAATAATTTTTATAACTTTCACTTTAAGAAGTATTATTATAAAGAGTTGACAGAATATATATATATATATATTTCAACAAATTGTATGTTGAAATTGTATGATGGATACATGGAAATTCATTACATTATTCTTTTTCCTTTTGTGCATATGTTAAAATTTCTATAATAAAAAGTTAAAATTTAAAAAATTTAAGTCCAACAGTTTAATAAGGTTAAACACCCAAAAGTAAGGAACTGTTTGAATAAAAGAATCATCCAAAAAATGGAACTTTGTGGAAACATTTGTAGAATTGTAAGTTTCTGAGTGGTGGGGCTATGCATGATTTTAATGTGTTTTATATTTGAATAAATAATAACATGCTTTACTCTTGTATTAAGTAAAAAACACAATACAGATTATTTTAGCTATATTTACACAGAATGTCACAAATCACAAAGGAATATGTATTTAATGTCTAGCAAAAAGAATCATTAAGGACATTGTTAATAAGTATGTTCTCTACTTCATATTTTTAAAATAATACTAGAAAAAATGTTTTAAAATATCTACCCTCAAAATGTGATATAGCAATAGCATTTTATTACATCTCATTATATTGTGGATTCAAAACTTGAACAGGGCTATTTACTGATTCTTTTGTGCCCAGTGGCATTCCCTGGGATCACTTACGGGTGCTCACCTGGCAGTTGAATTGGTCTGAAGGGTCCAAGATGCCATCACTCATACACCAGGGGCCTTAGAAAGAATGGCTAGAAATCTGGACACAGCTGGGCTCCTTCCCATTTCTTGTCATTTCAGAGCCTCTACACATGGTCTCTCCAGTTTGACTTCTTACCAAGCCTGCTCAGGTTCCAAGAGTGAAAATATTAGAGAGATAGAACTTGGTCCCAATAGTGAAGAAAAGCTTCCCTCGTGTCAAAAACATAGGGAATAATTAGACTAAAGGAATTTGGGGAAGAGGGAGTATTTAGGCACTGAGCAGTATTTGCTTTTAGAACAAAGATATACTTGGGAAAATTCCGTAGCTGTCACACATTCTGATGAAATACTGTCAATTAATACATGTCAGTTACATTCAGTCTGTGCAAGATAGAAGCTGGCACCGTCATCTTACGATGCTGAGTAATCACATCTCGACCCTGCTTCATGTTTAAATTTGTGCTTAACAGACTCTAAGCGATATTAGAAAGAGCATTCAACTGGGAACATGAAGACTTTATTTCCAGAGTTTGTGGGGGTTTTTTTGTTTGTTTGTTTTGTTTTTAATTTTAAGGGTCTCAGTTTCTTAACCTGTATAATTCTGCAGTGAGGATATATTAACCTTATGAAAACACAACAAATATTTATTAAACACTTCCTATAAGTGAGATTCCCAAATAACCTGACCCCAGGATCATCTTGTACCCTTTTCCTGCCCACTAATTGCCTTCATGTAGTCCTAGGAATTCACTGAGCCCTGCCCTTCCATGAGGGCCTTTCTCACGCTGCCCCTCTGCGTGCAAGTCTCCTGCAGTGTCCCTAGAGTGAGCGCTGGCTAATTCTTTTCACATGAGTGTAAACCACCACCTTCCTATGCCACACAGTCTGCAGTGACCCACCCTGTTCTCTGGTGTACCTCCTTTTGGTTTTCTTCTGTGCACTCCTCGCAGTTTATATTTGTTTTGTAAATGAGTTTGTTTATGAATTTTCTGTCGGTCTATTCCACCAGATATCACACTCAAAAAGTGGGAGCTGTGACTGTCTTATTCACCATTGCATCCCATTTCCCAGGCCAGTGCTGGGTCACAGAGGTGCCCCCAAATATGTGTGGAATAGATGTTATAGGACACTCAAAGTAACTTGTAGGCTAGTGAGAGGAGGTAAAATGAGGCAGAGTATTAATGTGTCTTAAGAGAATCATAAACAAAATTCTCTGGTTTTCAAGAAGAATTGAAAAGTCATAGCAGGCTATTGTACAGGAGCAAATGGAGTGCACATGGGAAAGGCAAAGGAGCCATAGCCAGAAGGACTGCTCAACATTTGAGGAGTTGGAATTTGACTCTCAATGCAACAGAGTCCACAGACAAGTCTGAGCAGTGGAGGGACATGGCCTGTTTGTACAGAGGCCACGCAGGATGCTATGTAGAGAGCAATTGAAAGACCAAGATTAGATACCAAAGGTTCTGAAGATGCCCAGGAGACAGATAGCATTGTTGATGGAGCAGGCAATAGAGGTGAAGAAGTAGATTAAAATAGATTTGGGAATAGAGTATAGGAATGAGTGATGCATTAGATGTGAGAGTGTGAAAACAAGGAGGGGGGCTCAAGAATTACTCAATGTTGTAGGCTGAATTACTGGTGGGTGGAGACACGCTAGATAGGAAAGACTAGGCCATAAAAGGAGGATAGTAAGTTTTCAAGAGGCTAATCAGAAAGGAAATAAGCACAAATGACTCTATTATCTCATGAGGGATGGACATTGTTGGAGATAAGTCTGACTTTCCAGCTTCTCAGTCTGTGCATCATAATTAGTTGCTCAATAAACACCAAAGTAAACTGATTAATTAACAGGTTGATTCATTCTTAATACTTATTTGTACATAAAGACCTAGTGCATCACTGATTGCTCCTCTTCCCAATAACACAATGGGGAGATTTCCACTGGCTACTAAGTATTCCAGCTTATTTAATAGACTAGAGGCCTGGTGCACGATATTCGTGCATGGGGGGGGGGATCCCTCAGCCAAGCCTGCCCCCTCTCAGAGACTGGGAGCCCTCAGGATATGTCCTAGTGATGGGCTTTCCTCTGCAGGAGGTAACTGGGTTGATCAAGGGAAGGCGCCAGCCCCATCACCCCACTGATGCTGCTGCCACTGTAATAGCCACCAAGGTATTTTCATCAACACAGACTCCAGTCCCTACATCATGAAAAAAAATGACAACTTTCTTTAGGCATTTTTAAGATGTGTCTTTCATAGGATATGACATTTCCTTTCTTTCTTTTTTTATCCTCACCCGAGAATACATTTCCATTGATCTTTAGAGTGTGGAAGAGAGAGGGAAAGACAGAGAGAAACATCAATGTGAGAGGGACACTTCTATTGGTTGCCTCCTGCATGAGCCCTGACCTGGGCCCTGGCCCAGGAGGAGCCTGCAACCTAGATACATGCCCTTGGTCAGAATTGAACCTGGACCCTGCAGTTGGCAGGCCAAGGCTCTATCCACTGAGCCAAACTGGTTAGGGTAGGATATGACATTTCTTAGCTCCTCCAGCAGCAGACCTTAGTTTTTCCTCCAGGAGTGTGGTGGAAAAAACCATAGATAACCTTGAATTCTTATTACCCACGTTACCAAGAACACTGTGAGAGGCAGCTTACAGGGAGCTTAGCCAATGAGCCTTAAGAAAAGGTGTTTCCTCTGCAGCTCATGCACAGAGGACCCCCTGCATTGTGTCTTCGGGCTTCTGTCCACTGGGCTGGGGTCATGCCCCAAGCCACATTGTGGAGGCCACAGGGGGCACGCCTCCAACTCAACAGCCCATGTTCTGTCTGCTGGGTATCTGGTCTGTTCACTTGGAATGTCCCAAGCCATGCAGCAGCGGCTCAGAGCTCACCCCCAACCAAGTGCCCACTTTCTGTCAGCTGGGCTTCTGTCAGCTGGGCTGGGGACGTGTCCCCAACAATGGTGGCTTGGGGCATGCCCCAGGCCCAGCGGCCCAGCTTTCTGTTGGCAGCCCTTCCTCCCTCCGCAGCCTGGGCATGGGACACTAGCATCATCACCAGGGCGACGACGCCAGCGTCCTGCCCTGGCACTATGGGTGCTACCATCTTTGTAGTGGAGTGATGGTTAATTTGCATATTACTCTTTTATTAGATAGGATTTTTAAGTATATCTACAAAAGTCAAGTGCAGTCCTGAGTGAAATGGAGCACTCCCCTGTAGTCTGAAAAACGAAGCTCTCTCACAACACTGTAACTTATCTGAATAACTCCTTTCTTAGTCCTTCTCTTTGATGTGGACACTCCTGGAAAAGCGTAATCTCTTTCTGGCCAGTCAAAGGGTGCTGTGCAAGTTTTTCCCTGGATACCCAAGAATACTCTCCATAGCAATCTTTATCTTTCATTTCCTGTTTAAATAGGATAAGCCACAGCATGCCTTTTCCAGATCCCTTCCTGCATCTGACCTCAACCAAGCATCAAACCCTTCTCTTCTGGATCCCAGATGCTGGGAAGCATGCTCAAGTCTCCAAGGGTCAAAGTGGCCAGGACCCCATCAGGAATTGTTTATTCCTTTTTAAAGTGTAACTTTTTTTCTTCTTCAGGTTTCCTACAAAAACAAAACAAAACAAAACAAAAACAAAAAAAAAACCAACCCAGTCAGTTATTCATTATGAATTTGATCGGCAATAATTTTAAAAATATTTTATGATTTTTGCAATACATATAATCTCAGGGGGATATGTAACCAAGTTGTTTGGTTAACATTTAAATGATAGCACTTTATGAGGAGAGTTACACTCTTTCAGCAACGTATATTTACTAAACTTGTCTCCTTCATCTTAGACATTGTGCAGGGCTTGGTAATATAGCAGAGAATAAGAAAACCTTCCTATGTTTAAGGACTTCAGCCTCATGAAGGGAGACCTGCCTGCTCAGTGCTATTATAGGAATACTAGAGGCCCAGTGCATGAAATTCATGCATGGGGAATAGGGGGGTATATACCTCAGCCCAGCCTGTACCCTCTGCAATCAGGGTCCCCTCAGGGAATGTCTGACTGCCGGTTTAGGCCCAATCTAAGCCAGCAGTCAGATATCTCTCTCACAATCCAGGACCACTGGCTTCTAACCACTCACCTGCCTGCCTGCCTGCCTAATGCCCCCAATAGCCCTCCTCTGCCAGCCTGCTCTCCTCCAATGACCCTCCCCTTTAGGCCTGGTCACCCCCAACTGCCCTCCTCTGCAGGCCTGGTCACCCCCAATTGCCCTCCCCTGCCAGCCTGATCTTGCCCCTAACTGCCTTTGTCTCGGCTCCCACCACCATGGCTTTGTCCAGGAAGTTGGACATCCAGAAGATGGCCAGATCACCTGGTCTAATTAGCATATTACCCTTTTATTAGTATAGATAATGGTGAAAGCCCAAAAGGTAGTGAGTTACCAAGTCCATCAGATGGTCAAAAACACTTTGTGGAGGAGATGCTGCCATGAGTTATTCTGAGACTATGACTGCAACCATCATCTATTACCTTTAGTTTGAAGTTTCATGTTTAAGATCCTCTCATTCATGAAGCTTATAATATTGTTTCACATTTGAACTCATATATAATTGTACATTAATAAATAACATTGCTGTCTCTTGTATATTATAACTGAGAATCTACCAATGTTTACTTCAAGGGGGAAAAGATATCAGTGCTCAGTGTGGAAACACTGCACTAGGTCATAGGAAGCTGTTTAAAGGCTCACAACCAAAACTTAGAAAACTAACTGGGCCCAATGCCTAATGTGTGTGGCTTGACAGGAAATGTATGTAAGACGGAGCCTGGCCACTGCGTGTGGTTCTGAACTATCTCCTAGTCCCAGGACAGTCCTCTTTGACCTTCCCCAGGATTCTGCCACCAGGTGTGAAGAGAGGTGTAGGAGGTTGGGGGGAAGGCTACTAGAAGATTGCCAGAGAGACAGAAGTGACTGATTCTGAACTTGCTTGCTGATGACTGCGAACACCAAGAAAGAAACCTCAACCAACATTAGGGGCCTGAAAGAGTTTCCAGTATGTATAGCTACTGGGCCAGGTGTCAGAAAGACACAAAAGTTCACATGCTTGTACAAACAGAATGCCAGTCCAGTAGAGATTATGTAAAGAAGTGTTTCAGTTAAGAGCCTTCCTTCTTGGATTCCCAGTTTTAAAAAAAAAATGTCCTTTCTCACTTTTAACCGCTACTTACAGTGTCATGGAAAAATCACATTGTACTTTACAAAGTGCAAAACTGGTGTTGTGTACTTGCATGGCTCAATTCAAGTGAAACTGTCTGTTAGAAAGCTAGATTTATAGAGCTTGAACTCCAGATAAACTCTTGGGTAGAAGTACAAATCTGTGAGTTAATGTCAGCTTACACATCATAGTTGACATCATGGGAATAATTACTTCTTGAAAGTAATAGAATTCAGTCATGTTTATAAAACTATAAATGAATTCTCTTCATAATTATACCAACTTTTTCAAAAATTATTTTACATGTTTTTATTTATGTTTCATTATTCTCTTATCAAAGTATTACTTATTATTCAGTTCCATTTTCCCAACTTGTAACTCCTTATTCACCATCTCTACTATTTTTCCCTCTTGATTTCTTTATTGGCGAGGTTTTATTTAAGATTTGAAACATTTCCCAAAGTGGCCTAAGAGTAAAGCCTAAGGAAATAAAAGGCTGTGAAAGACCTAGGATGTTATGCAGTGCCAATCAGATTGATGTATTCAGTTTTTATTGCGCACTGATTGTAACCCGAGCTCTGTGACAAGTGCTGGAAACATAAAGGTGAACAAGGCATAGTAGCTGTCATCCAGGAGTTTACAAAAGGAAGAGTAAAGTAAAAACGAATTAATAAGATAACAGTAAACAATGCGACAAGTACATGATCTAAACTTTCACAGTTTACTCTGGGAGCAACATGCAGTCACTTGACCCTACGTCTGCACCTGCTAGGTTCTATGGACAACCTAAGAAAGCAAGAGACACTCTTGAGTGATAAAAATAAGATAATCATATATGGACATAAATATTAAATCAAAAGGCAGTGTATAAGAGTTCTCCAGAGATGCAGACCAGTAGGATAGATAGATTATAGGTAGATAATAGATGAGAGATAGATAGATAGATAGATAGATAATAGATAGATAGATAGATAGATAGATAGATAGATAGATAGATAGATAGATACTAGATAGATAATATTTATCTAAAGAGCTATATTTCAGAGTGATCTCTTGCAACTGTGGGGTGGGCAAGTCCCACATCCACAGGGCAGGCCCTGGAAACTCTCCAGTTTGATGCTGTAGTCTTGAGGCAGAATTCCTTCTTCTCCAGGGAAACCTCAATTTTGCTTTTAAAACATTTCAACTGAGTGGATGAGGCCTACCCACAACATTAAGATTAATGTCTTTTACTTAGAGTCCAGCTAGTTATTTGGAGAAAAGCACCAAGGGTGTAACTGGACAACTTTTGCTAAAACACCCAGGTGTATGACACATGGAACCCAGCAACCATCTCAGCATGAACCAGAAAGGGAGATGCGTATCTAGGTGTGTGGAGCTCATTCCTGGTGATGGCTTGGACCCTGGCGAATTACACAAGATATTGACAAGATTTTAAGAATTTTACACCAAAAATGTCACCAGCCTGGATTGGAAAGTGCAGAGGGACAAAATAAAGAATGACTCTGAATATGAATCTGGAGATTCAAAGAGCTGGGCTGACCAGACTCCTTGGGCTCTGAAGGTGGGGCTGCCTCCCCAGCTGGCCCAGAGCACAGGGATCTAGCTTCTGCCCAACAGGATCCGAGACCCCTCTCATTTGGACTTCAGTGACAAATGAGAGAACAGTTAAGTGTCCTTTCAAGATTTAGGGAGGGTAGCTCCATAGGAAACTGACCCTGATGTGAATCTAGATTTTACTCTTAGTAATAGCAAGATTTTTTTCTTTTAGAGTATTTGAGCTATTACGCAACTGAATATTACATATGTTCCTTATAAATAACTAAAGAGTACATATAAATATGTATTATTTGTATGAGATAGGGAGAACATATGAATAAATATTAAAATATTGACAGTTGTTATCAGCCTTTAACTTTTCTGTTTTCTTATTCATTTTCTAGAGTAAACTTTTCACTTTGTAATGAGAAAAAAAAGTTATTTATAAGGCAAATGTGTTATATTATTTATATTGTATCGATTGAGGGTTTGTTTTGTTTTGGGGGTCAGGCCCATTAGAGTGTTAGGATGGAAAGAGCAGTGACTTGATACAAGAGACCTGATTTCTAGATGTATTGCTGCCTCTCAAAACTTGGACCTTGGACAAGCCCTTAAGCTCTCTAAAGTTATTTCCTGGCATGCACACCTCTCAAAGGAGGTGTAAGAATCAACTGAGATTGCTTATGAAGATGCTGTAATTCTCAGTAGACATGTCAGGAATAATTATTGCAAAAATAGTTGTAACAGTTATCAGTTTCATATGCACAAGCACTATGCTTTTGTGTTTTTTATTAAATAGGTATTTTATAGTATGGAAACTGTCCCTGATATTACCAAACATAGTTATTTTGGGTCATAATGAAACAGCACATCTAGACTGAATGTTTACATTCAGTGATATATACTATGTATCTAAAAAAGTTTGAAAAATTATTTTAAATTAATAAATGTCATGTTTGGGAAAGAAAGTAAACAGAAGGTGCTGGCATTTTGGACCAAAAAAAATTCAACTGATTGTAGATATTAACCACATCTACAAAATACCTTCTCAGCAGCACCTAGATTAGTGTTTGAGTAACTGAGCCAAGTTGACACCTAAAAATAACCAACACAGTAGAACTCTGCCTACACGTAATAGACATTCAGTACCTGTCATTTCTACTCATTTGACTGCTCTTCCCTCTGTTGCAACTTTCCTTTTTAAATGCCAACTTTTAAATGTCAAGACACAGACTCATGCTGTCTCTCACAAGCCATTGTATTTCAGAATTATTTGTGTGTTCTATCATGTGAAGCTCTTCTCACTCATTGAAAACTTGAATGGGGTTTGTAAGGACACATGGATGAAAACAGATAGTGCCACTTACCATGTTAAGTTATTTATTCCTTAACAGCAAAAGAAGAGTTTTTGTCTATTGGATTACCAAAAAGTACTTTGTTTGATTTTCAAAACTTGCTTTAAATGAGACTGCAATCTGACCCTATTTACTTGGGAAGCAAGGCCATATCATAATATTTATGATATTATGATAGTACTAGAGGCCCAGTGCATGAAATTTGTGCATGGCGGTGGGGGAGGGGGGGGTGGGTGTCCCTCAGCCTGGCCTGCACCCTCTCCAATCTGGGACCCTTTGGGGATTGGGCCTAAACTGGCATCCCTCTCATAGTCCGGGATCTCTGGCTCCTAACCACTCGCCTGCCTGCCTGTCTGCCAGCCTGATTAGCCCCTAACTGCCAGCCTGATCAGTGCCTAACTGCTCCCCTGATGGCCTGCTGGCCCCCAAGTGCCCTCCCCTTCCAGCCTGATCTAACCCAAATTGCCCTTCCCTGACTACTTGATCACCCCCAACTGCCCTCCCCTGCAGGCCTGGTTGCCCCCAGCTGCCCTCCCTTGCTAGCCTCTTCACCCCTAATGGCCCTCCCTTGCAAGCCTGGTCAATCCCAACTGTTGTCCCCTACAGGCTTGGTCCCACCATCTGCCCTCCCCTGCAGGCCTTATCCTTCCCAACTGCCCTCCCCTGCAGGCCTGGTTCCCCCCATCTGCCCTTTCCTGCAAGCCAGGTCACCCTTAACTGCCCTTTCTTGCCAGCCTGGTCAACACCCACTGCCCTCTCCTGTAGGCCTGGTTACCCCTAACTGTCCTCCCCTGCCAGCCTGATCCCTCCCAACTGCCCTCCTCCCAGACCTAGTCATCCCCAATTGCCCTCCTCTGCAGGCCTGGTCCCCCCCAGCTATCTTCCCCTGCAGACCTGGTCTCCCGAATTTCCTTCCCCTGCAGGCCTGATAGCCCACAACTGTCCTCCCCTGCAGGCCTGGTCCTTCCCAACTGCCCTCCCCTGCTGGCCATCTTGTGGTGGCCATCTTATGCCCACATGGGGGTGGCCATCATGTGTGTTGGAGTGATGGTCAATTTGCATATTACCTCTTTATTATATGGGATGGTATGTGCATGTACACATGTAAGTGTATGCACATGATATTTCTGTGTGTCAGAGAGAGAGAGTGTGTGTGTGTGTGTACTATTTTCTGCAGAGGTTGTATCATTGATTTTTCAGATTACTGTCATCAAGATAAAATAAGAATTGCCATATTTAACCTTAGCAATAAAGCTACTGCCAAGCATTGAAATCTAGCTTTTTGGCTCTCACTGGTAAGACTTCTGTTTTCACATTTATGTTTCCTGTATCAATTTAGAAAATTGTAAAGGGTAGCTATTAAAAGCTATCTGGAAGGTAAATGAATGTGCTACTCTCAGCAGAAAGGATGTCCGCTGTTTAGCTTTCTTCTCCTAAGCAATCATTTGTTTTTCAACTTGCAAAATGAATTTTGAAACAATGCCACATTATGCCACAAAATATTAATAGGTACAATTAATGCACTGATATATGTTTGAGTCTGTCATCTTTCATTATTCCCTTTGTGCCATTCTTCTTTTAATCTGCCATGACAGTTCTGTAATGGAGCCCCAGAAATATGACTCTAGGGCAAGCCATCCCACTAATCATCAACATGGCATTCCGTGCTGTGTAGATGCATGTTCCTGTTTTGTCAGCGGGGATGAGAGTCTGTAAAAATTTCTACCCAGAGAAAATGCTTTCCAAGATTTGTTTACAAGCAAAAAATTTAATGGGGTGCTGAGTTCGATCATGACCAGGCTTGTATTTTGTTCTATGTTTTTTTTCTGCTGAGTAGGTTATCATTTTTGTTTTAACTAGAGGATACAGGACAGAATTGCTAAAGCAATCCAATTATATAAGCTATATGTATGCAACACATATTAGGCATTAGACCACCTTTCATTATGGGTTCTCTAATTCCTCAACTATAATGGGATCTGCAAGCCACCTCTAGATTGTGTGACAGTGATCACTTTGGGGGTTCTTGGCTTAAACAAATACCCCCAGTGAAATAATTAATTGCTAGTTACATAGATTTTATCCTGATAACACTATAAGCAGATCTATTAAACAAACCAGTGATTCTTCCAAATGGGCACTCAGTAATAATTGTCACGCTGAAAGAACATTAATAAATGCTTCCAGGATATCCTAGAGGGGCAAGCCAGTTGCCTTTAAAAATATTTGCACAGATCTGTATCACTTTATCTCTTGTAGCATATGCCAGTCCTGTTATCAGGAAAAGCCAAACCTCCCAGCTTGGTACAAAGCTACAAGTTTGGAGCATTCAGCTCATTTTGCCTGATCTTGGAAACTCATATTTTTCTTTGAAGAATAGAGGACTATATACTAGGTATACTGTAAAATAGTTATGGGGGTGGGTTTCATTGTTAATGGTAGGTGATCTATTCAACCTATGCATTGTTTAATAATATATATTATGGCAAGTATTTCACGGTAAACCATTATAGTCGGTAAATTGTTTATAATCACTATAAACACAGAAAACTGAAAACATCCACTTGAGGCATAGCTGCCTTTTCAATGCCATGATTAAGGAAAAGTGTTAGGTTGTTTTGTTTACCTTTCATTTACAACATTCATTACTTCTTATGCAAACCTAGACATTGGCCAGATTTGTTGTCTTTTAGCATATTTTAACATACCTGTAAACATGAAGATAAATTATGTTATTTCAGAATATAATTATCCAGAGCATATTTAGTTTATTATCAAAAAGCACTGACATATATTGCATTAATTATATAGAATTCAGAAAAGGGTTATATCATAATTATGATAAAGGTTTAACTTTCCCAGAACCCAAGGTTAGATATTATAAATTTTTAGCAGCTCTTAGGAGGTTTGGGGGTGACAAACAAGGACCACTAAGGTGCCACCTCTGAGCACTACGTCCTAAGTCAGGATTAAGTACCAACTTAATATTGGAGCCAATTTATGCTTAAGAGAAATGCCATGTACTTTCAGTTATAAGTTCTGAGGATCTGCTGTATAGCATGGTGATTGTAAGTAATAATACTGAATTGTATAATTGAGATTTGCTAAGAACCCTTTCTTAAAGATTCTCACAAAAATAAGAAAGAACTATGTAAGGTAAAAGATGTGTTAATGAACTCAATAGTGGGATTCCCTTCACAAAATGAATGTATAACAAGTCATCACATTGTACACCTCAAATACATATAATACAATTTTATTTGTCAATTTATCTCAATAAAGCTGAAAAAAGGGAAAAGAAAAAATAGCCTTTCTCTAGAAAAACAATATAACTACTGTCTTATAATGTTATCACACTCTCATTAATAATTATAAACAAATCGATAAACAATTTGGAACAAGAGAAAAGGAATATAAATATCAAGATTGATTCGTTTTCTTGTCATGAATTCATTCATTATCAACTATCATCAGAATAAAGATATTAATTATTTATTTCTGTTTAGACTTTTACTATTGCCTTCCTGTTTAGGACTAGTGCTCCCTGCTCTCTTATACTGATATCTGTACATGACATTTATAACCAGTGAGATATTATTTATATACTAGAGGCCCGGTGCACAAAATTCATGCACTGCAGGGGAGAGGTGTCCTTCAGCCCAGCCTGCAACCTCTCCATTCTGGGACCCCTTGAGGGATGTTTGACTGCCAGTTAAGCCAGACATCCCTCTCCCAATCTGGGACTGCTGGCTCCCAACTGCTCACCTGCCTACCAGCCTGATCACCCCCTAACCACTCCCCTGCCAGCCTGATCGAAGCCTAACTGCTCCCCTGCCAGCCCAATTGCCCCCAACTGCCCTCCCCTGCTGGCTTGCCCCCCCAAACTGCCTCCCCTGCTAGCCTGGTCACCCCTAACTGCCCTCCCCTGCTGGCCATCTTGTGGCAATCATGTTATGACCACATCGGGGTGGCCATCTTGTGTGAGGGCATTTGCATTTTATCTCTTTATTATATAGGTTGATTATTTAATGTTCTTTATTTTTCTGCTCTTCTACAAACTACATGAAGATAGACAGTATATCTGCCCTGTTCAGTCGTGTGCTCCCAGAGCTTCAAGCAGAAATAATGCACCTGGAAGGTATTTGAGAACTATGTGTCGAATCAGTGATTAAAAATGAACATGTGCAGTCCAACCAGCTTGGCTCAGTGGTTGAGTGTTAACCTTTGAACCAGGAAATCAAGGATTCCCATTCAGGTCACATACTGGGGTTGTAGGCTCCATTTCCAGTGTAGGGCATGCAGGAGGCAGCCAATCAATGATTGTCTTTCATTATTGATATTTCTATCTCTTTCTCCCTCTCCCTTCCTCTTTGAAATCAATAAAAAATATTTTTTAAATGTATGCATGCACTTATGACCACAGTTTGAGTCTCCTCACTTCTCTAAGCTACAGAACTAATCTCCTTGCAAGTCCCTGACTCACTCTAGTTCACTCTCTACCACGCAACCTCCTTCATCTCTTTGAAAGTGCAGCTCCATCCTTTTCCTTCCACTATGTTACAGTTGAGAAGACTGCATGCAGAGAGGGCATGTGGCTTACTCTGGTCAGGGACCACAAGTGACAGTGCCAGATTTCCGTGCCAGTATTTCGACCCCAGCTCCTTCCAGTACATCAAATTACTATGCTTTCATCCCTTGCTTTTTCCTGCTTAGGTTTTTACCTGTGCTGATGCAGTTCGTTGCCCTGTTTCTTTCATTCCTTCCTTCACTTTTGGCAGTTTCTCTGGGTCAATTTGGCCACTGGGGTTTCTTTCCTACTCTACATAGACTTCCCCTTTTTCCCCCAGTTTTATAATTTGCAAGCTCGATAAAGGCGTACAGTAACATTCATGATTGCAGGTATGGGCTTAATGTCAGTGAAACAACAAACTTACTCCTGCAAAATGTAATCATCTTCTTATGGAAATATTTCCAACTGTTTTAGGCCTCCCACTTTCTTAAATGAGGGCTGTTAGAGTCAGGAGAGGCCATGAGCTTAAAGTGCAAAGTTTCAATTACTGAGAAAGTTCAAACCTCTCCTACTCCCCAGACCATGGGAGTGAAGGGTCAGTAGGTGCTAAAGAAACATGTCAGTTAAATTGTTAAACAGGGCCTGGGACAGCAAACTGGGCGTGATCTATCTTCCACTGGTGTTGTTCACGAGAGAAAAATACCACCTGTTAGGACTGGTATAGGATAGAGCTACCTGGGCTGACAATAGTATAGTATCTGTTGAATGAAGTCTGAACCTCAGAAGTTCAAAGCTTTAAATGCCTTTACGTTTCCTTCTGTTAGCCACTGTCTATAGAAAACGCTCTCTTCTCTTCCATTATCCTTCTTCTCCTCCCTCCTCCCTCACAGTTTAGGACCCACCTCCACTTGCAGCTACAGGGAAGAAACAAAGCTATCATGATGGTGGATGAATAGTGAGGGGTTTTATCATAATTGTGGCAAAGGTCTGACTGCCCCAGATCCCAAGAGAAACCAAGTAGCATTCATGGTCCTGCCGCACCCAGAGCGCTGTGGGTACAGAGCACTCCTTTGTGAGGCTTTCTTTCATTGACTCCATTCCCCTTGGCAAAAAGGTGGACCTGCAGAGGAAGCCCCATCTAAAGGTTGGTATTGACTTACTGGATGTAGAATCAAGTACAAGGGACTGGCTCCAAATTGAGAAAAGGGGCACTTCGATCTAACACAGTCAGAAAGTAATGCCAACTCTAAGTATGAATTTATAAAATAAGCTTTTCTGTATTAAGTTACCAATTATCAAAGTGGCCCCAATTTTAATAAGTTAATATTAAGTAATAATAATAATATTGATGGTGACAGACATAGTTATTGCATGTAATATTGCCAGAATAATTTATAAGTAATGTATAATTTCCTAAATAACAAAGTAAATGAGGTGATTCAAGATCATTCTGTGATGTGGTAAAGAGTTATGCTTGAGGGTTTCTGACTTATTTTTAACCAACCCTAAATTAAGTGTCACTGAATTTAATGTAAATTAAACTAAGCTTATGATAGCAATAATGTACAAGCCTTGTGAGAATTCTGAAAGCAAACTTTAAAAGAAGAATCATCATACATGGCCCATGGACACAGATAATGAGGCAGTGAGGTTCTGGGGCAGGGATGGGGGGAAGGTACATATATAATGCTTTCAATAATAAAGAATTATTTAAATAAATAAAAGTAAAAGAAGGATCATCAGAAGATTGAGATGAACATCCACAGTGATATGATGGTGCTAGCGTGCTGTTGAGATGAAGTGACAAAATGACACATCTGCTTTCTTCCTCCCCAAACCCATAACTCCAGTCTAATCATGAGAAAAACATCAGACCAACTCACACTGAAGGGAATTCTACACAGTCCTAACCAGTACTCCTCAAAATGTTAAAGATCTTAAAAAGAGAGAGAGAGAGAGAGAGAGAGAGAGAGAGAGAGAGAGAGAGAGAGAAACTATCGCAAATAAGACAAACCTCAGGATTCAGGAGGACCAAATGTGGGATCCTCAATAGGATTCTGGAGAAGATAGAGGACAGTAAGGGGAAAAAAGGAAATCTAAGAAAAGTATGGACTTTAGTTAACAATAATGTATCAAGATAAACTCATCCGTTGTGACAAATGTATTATAATGTAGATATTAACAGTATAGGAAACTGGGTGCGGGTTTATGGTAACTCTTTGTACAATACAGCTTTTCTATAAACTAAGATTATTCCACAATAAAACATTTACTGAAAAATGCATAGCAGATATGATTGAAAATAGATCTTCTGACATAGTATTTACAGAAGAAGATGCTTTTTAGTTTATAAATTATTTCCATAATTTGTGACAGTTCTCACATCTGCTACTATAAAATTCATTGCAGCTTCTCTGCCTCTTGGGGAAAATGCATTTAATTATCAGTGAAATTCAACTTCAGCTTGTTATGATGAATGATTTGAACCTGTCAGCTTCCCCCCCCCCAATTAGAAACAAAAGAACTGAAATGAAATACAGTCTTATTCATATTCTCCCTTCCTTCCACCTGCTTCATTTAATTGATGAAAGTTTGAGCTTTTATTAATCTTTTTGAGCTCTTCTGTAAGATGCAGAAAAAACTAATATGATATCATTGTATCTAGGTAATGTGTGTGCTTTGTGAAATTGATACACCCTGCCAAGATCTAAATTACTTAAGCTTTGATAAATGTGTTGAAATCAGGGAATGTTCAAACAGATAAAGCACAGCAATTCCTCTTTTTCTTCCTTGTTGAAACTGAATTTTGTGCTTGCATTTAAATGTGTTTTCTTTGCATTATTATTGTAATATGATGGGACAAAGACAGCAGTGATGCTGATGTTAGCATAGAGAGTCTCAGCAGGTACAAAAGTAAGCAGTGGGATACAGGCACGTGTTTTGTAGAAAACAGCTAACAGCCTTGCACAGGGTGGTTTGCCAACGGGTTCAGAAACACCTACAGTCCTCCCCCAGCAAGTTGTATCATAGAAATTGTCAAAGAATGAGGGCACTGTGGATGTTTATCATATACATGGTGTGCTTTCAGCTCCCTTTGCTGACTAACTTGGTAGGTTAGAATCAAAAATCAAAAATCCACAAACACATTTGTTGGCCATGAGTGCTCACCAGTGCCTGCCATCTGGCTGTGCCTCATATTCCAGTAAACCTGGAAACAGGAGGAAACTTGATGGATATTCCAGGGTCAAGGAGGTTGATTTCTCTTAGGTCATTAATGTATCCTATGACACGGAACACATTTTTTTTTATTGACTATAATCAGAATCCATATAGCCTTTAGAAGACAATTCTTAAATAGGAGACATGGGACTATCTATTGGACCATGCAAAAGCCATCAGTCATTGAATGCCTTTGCCAGAGACTGGGCTCAGTCATTTTCAACTGTTCTTTTGGTTAGTCCTTACCATCAACTAGCAAAGGACATATAGGTGAAAAAACTGAGGTAGATATCCAACACTTAAGCAAGGGGTGATGAATCAGCAGGCACCAAGTTCTGTGCTTCTTCTATCATTCTGCTTCCATGATGGGAGTATGTAACTGTGTGGGGCACAAGATTGTGGCTTATCCAACCCCAGTCATCCCTGGTGAGGTCTTTGGAGGTAAAGCATGAACCTTGTGGTCTTACGACCACAGGAGAGGGTGCCCTGGCAGTGTTGATGCACAAATTTCCAGAAGATATTCCAGGGAAGAAGGCTGAACAAGTTATATGAAAGGGAGAGAAAGTTGGGAGAGGAGCTGCAATTGTCAGCTTTTTAGGAAAACTAGAAACATATTTACCTTTTTAATAATACATCATTATCTGATAACTTTTTGAGATTTGGATCTAGATATGAAAATCCATATTTGTGGGAAATGTCCATGTACTTTAAAATAATTAAATAGATGACGTTGTATATAGCTTTTTCTCAACTTGCTTATGTTGTTGTCAAAGCAAGTGAGAAAGCTAATAGTGCAGGGAGGAAAGAGACTAAAATAGCTGGCCAATGTGGCTCAGTGGCTGCGTGTCATCCCAGGAACCAAAAAGTCACCAGTTCAATTCTCAGATTCCAGGCTCGATCCCCAGGGGGGTGCATGTAGAAGGCTGCCAATTGATGATGTTTCTCTCTCATCAATGTTTCTTTCTCTCTATTCCTTTCCTTTCATCTCTCTAGAAACACATTTAAAAATTGAAATATATGCATACATCTTTCATCTAAGGAACTGTCAGTGAAAATTTTCACTGGGACAGAGAACAGTTATAGATCTGTGTTAATAAATGTTGTTATCCTATCTAATAAAAGAGTAATATCCAAATTGACTGTACCTTCACTACACCCACAAGCCATGCCCACCAGTCAATCAGGAGCAGGGGGGACCGAGGTGGGTGGGGCCGAGGTGGCCCAGGCCGGGGGAGAGGGGTCCTAGGTGGCCAGGGCTGAAGGGTAGTTGGGCCGAGGTGGCCAGGGAATTGGGGGGCGGGGCCGAAGCAGCCAGGGCCCTGGGGGGCAGGGCCGAGGCCCGTACTATCCTGGCTCGAGTTGGCTGGGGCAAAGGTCCTGGGCCAAGGGGGGATAGGGATATGTGGCTGGGAAGGAGCCAGCCATCGGCCCCATTGCAGGGTGATGGTTGGGTGCCCAAGGCCTAAAGCCTCCCCAGAGGCTGTGGTGAGTGGTCAGTAGGACATCCCCTGAGGGCTCCCAGTATGTGTGAGGGGGCATGTTGGGCTGAGGGATCACACACCTCCAGTGCACAAATTTCATGCACTGGGCCCCTAGTTGTTTGTTTGTTTGTTTTATAAAGGCCAATTTTAAAATCAAAGGCTTTTTGAAAAGCTTTGAACCTGAAAAGTATTCTATTAAAATTTACTTTTTAGAAATCAAATTCTGTTTTAAATTTTCATATGGAGAATCTTTTCTAAAGAGTTAAAGAGCTTCTAAAAAAAACAATCACATCTAATTGAGCTATTAGATGAATTTGGAATTTTTTTACACTCATTTCTTAGGATGAGTAACATGTTTGTATCAAGTTGTTACAGGGTAAATTACCACAAAGAAAATCTTCAAAAATTTTAAAAGCCTCAGTAAATGGCCATGTTTTATTTTATCATCTTTGGATAATCTCAGAACCACCAAATAATCCTAGAGATAAGAGAAGGATGTCCCAATGCCTATCTCTTAAAGAGGTCTATCATGTATTCCAAAATGTGCCCAGGCCAGTCAACATAAGACCCTTCATGATTGCAAACTTGTCCTTGAATGATAAGTTCAATGTTTATACGTTTTTCAATACCAGGAATGTAAGGAGAAAATCGGGCAATATGCTAAGTAAAAAAAAAAAAAAAAAAAAGATCCATGGAGGAAAATGTATAATGTAAAAAAACATTTTAAGAACAAGAGCAGGAGGGGATTGAGGGGGGTCCCCCAGCATTTTGCTGCTGGCAGCAAACTTTGTCATACTTGGAAGTGAAAAAATATTTAATCAGCAGAATGTGTGCAAAGGTAAGAATTTAGTTGTGGGTTTTTTTGTTTGTTTGTTTGTTTGTTTTTGCAAGCTAAAAGGGGAAATTGTCAAAAAAGATTTACTCTATGCAAGACAGCAAGTACGGCAAGCATGAGGGAATAGAGTAGGAAGCTGGAATCAAGGAAGAGTTATGTACCAATGGCTCTCATCAAGTGGGAGATGTGTCTGTCACCATTGACCAAGCAGGGCATAGCACATGGAATACTGGAAATAGTGGAAAATAGATGACAGACTGGGCAACAGGAATCATCGCAGAGAAGAGAATCTGGACTTTGATCATCACGGGATTTCTTACCTGCCTGTGTGTCCTTGGGTCTCCCTGGAGAGAGGCCTGGACACATCACTTGCACCAGGCTACATCCATTCTTGGGAAAATCAAGGCATACCTGGAGCCAGTGCTCCTCCACAGGTTATTACCAATTGATTTGAATGGGGTTTGTGCACATCCTAATTAAGAGTATTCAAATTCAGAAAGCCGGTTACAGGACCAGAAATGCTCAGAATATTTGAGCCAGATCTCTCCCTCTTTTCCTAATGAATATGCTAGCCTTTCAACACCAGCAGAGAGAAAAGTATCAACTCGGGATGTGTAAGCCCCTAAGATGAGGAAGTACGGATTTAGGGTCTCAAAATAGTAAGAAAGTATGTCATATCAATTTGCCCTTCTGTCAAACCTCAGTAAGTTAAGTGGAAAGAATCTTAAAAAATACTAGACTTGAGGAAGCAAAGTCTTCAGGAAATTAATCAAAGAGACTGACACATATTATGAGCTCTTCCTCCAAAAGCAAAAATAAGAAAGCCTTCACATATATTTAAGCCCTTGGATTCCTACCCTAAAGTAATTTTGGGGAAGAGGCATAGGTGAACAGACTTTTTCCAGAGCTGTATTAGAATTTAAACTTCTAAACCTTTAAGAACTTATAAAATATAACATGTTATTAAACTCTACCACATAATTGAGTACGATATTTATAATCCACACTATGTCTTTTTTTTTTTCAAAATTGGATAGAAGGCAATAATTTTTGTAATAATCTGAAACCAGTTTAGTGGGGTGCTTTGCCAAGTTTGAAAGTGTTGGAGAAACAGTCCATAAACACAGCCTCACCCCCTTCTCATCCTCTTCTTCATGCTGACAGTCTTCCCAAGAATCATACCCAGCTTGGTCGGTGCAATCAGAGATAAGAGGCTATCTGTGTTTCCCCTGCAAACCTCTATTTTCCAGACTTTGTAACTCATTTATAAATATTTACTCCAGGCAACAGTTCCATGTGTTATGATTCTGGGTCTCAAAATCTATACTGAACTTCACTAACGGTTTTTAGAAATCCCAGGGACGCTTACACTATGACAAAAGAAATCAAAAGAAAAATCATGTGCAGTATGATTTGAACCAAAATACTGTGGAGTCTAGAAGCCATGTGTACGTAACTCTTTCTTAGCAATTTTGTCTTTCAGAGTATAATTCAGTTGTAATAAAATGTGTTGCATTATATACAGTCTATTAATTCAAATTATACATTTCTAATTTATTTGTTTCTATTAAGGCAATTAAACTTGAAATTATATTTTTTCAGCTAAAACTTTTGTACAGCACTCTATTATTAGCCATGCTCCTTTTTTGTTACAATGTTTGAGATAGAATTATATTAAAAACCATGTGACAGGTTATATGACCTGTCTTTGAATATAATAATACTAGGGGCCCAGTGCACAAAATTCTTGCACTGGGGGTGGGTAATCCCTCAGCCCAACTTACCCCCTCACACATACTGGGAACCCTCTGGCTGAGGCTTTAGGCCTTGGGCACCTAGCCATCACCCTGAAAATGGGGCAGATGGCTGGCTCCATCCTAGCCCTGCCCGCCCCACCCCTCTGGCCAGGGCCTTAGCCCCAGCCAGCTCACCCCCGGCTAGCACAGGCCGCGTGCTCCCCCCTCTCCCCAGGCCTGTGCCGCCTCAGACACAACCTCCAGGCTCGGGCTGCCTGAGACACGCCCCTCAAGGTCCCCCCCCCTCCCCCCCCCAGGCCCAGGCTGAATCGGACTCGGCCCTTGTGGCCTGGGCCACCTGACCCACACCCCCACACTCCTGATTGGCTGGTGGGCATGGCTTGTGGGTGTAGCAAAGGTTCAATCAAATTTGCACATTACTTTTTTATTAGATAGGATCCTTAATAAGTCTAAACATATTTAAGACATCAATATCTTCTATCCAGATGGTGTCTAGCTTCTTGAAAGAAACCTTCAACATTCCAGATTGGTTTTCTACCTGAAAGAAAAGACATCACAAATTTAATGGTTTTATTTAAAAAGAGATCAAAATATTGGGGAAGCCCCAATCTGGAAAGACAGAATTGTAAAGTTTGGGAAACAGAGTAAAATCACATCAACCCATTAAAATGAAGCATTTTCTTCTTAGAGTCATCATTTTAATGTTTGTACTTAAGGATTTGGTTGTTTGAATTAAATGCTCGTCCTGTTACACTGCTGTGCCAACTGTGTATGCAAGTGCTATTTAGCCAGAATCGAAGTTATATTGCCAGAATTTCCCTGGTGTTCTGGCTTTTTAGTATGTGTGTGCTCGAAGTCTAACCTCAAATGCACTTCTCTTTTCTTTCCCACAGCTGTTTTGTGACAGTAAGACGGTGGTGCATGCCACAGACGGGCTGGACTGGGAGGACAAAGATGCCCCGGGGACCTTGGTGGGCAACGTGGTTCACTCGAGGATCCTCAACCCCCTGCGCCTGTTTGTGAAGCAGTCTCCCGTCCCGAAGCCCGGGCACCTCGCCTACTCGGACAGCTTGGACAGCTTCTGGGACTGGCTGGCCAACATCACGGAGGTTCAAGAGCCTTTGGCAAGAACTAAACGGAGGCCAATAGTCAAAACGGGAAAGTTTAAGAAAATGTTTGGCTGGGGTGACTTCCATTCCAACATTAAAACTGTGAAACTCAACCTGCTGATCACAGGGAAAATTGTTGACCATGGCAATGGAACCTTCAGTGTTTATTTCCGACACAACTCCACGGGCCTGGGCAATGTTTCCGTGAGTTTGGTGCCCCCCTCCAAAGTGGTGGAGTTTGAAGTGTCCCCGCAGTCTTCCTTGGAGACCAAGGAGTCCAAATCTTTCAACTGTCGCATCGAGTATGAAAAAACAGACCGGGCGAAGAAGACGGCCCTGTGCAACTTCGACCCGTCCAAGATCTGCTACCAGGAGCAGACGCAGAGCCACGTGTCCTGGTTGTGCTCCAAGCCCTTCAAGGTCATTTGCATCTACATCGCCTTCTACAGTGTCGATTATAAACTCGTGCAAAAAGTCTGCCCTGACTACAATTATCATAGCGAGACTCCCTACTTATCTTCTGGCTGAATCCTTCTGCAGCGATAGAAAGGAGGGACGGGTCTCTATGTCATCAGAATGACCGAGAACCAAGCCAGCTCTTCGTGGTAAAGGATCCTGTTTATGGCAGTGAACCTTAGTTCCCCGAGAAGTTTACAAGTTAAAAAAAAAAATTAAAAAAAAAAGAAAT
Organism: Antrozous pallidus; assembly: GCA_027563665.1. Lineage (NCBI taxonomy): Eukaryota > Metazoa > Chordata > Mammalia > Chiroptera > Vespertilionidae > Antrozous > Antrozous pallidus. The sequence goes on from CM050508.1 coordinate 78,701,636, forward strand.
GAAACTTCTTTAAACGTAAAGTGTGCTTGTTTCGATCATCGGAAGAGTCAAACTCCTTATGAAGCCGTCATTTTCACGTGGGATGCTGAAGTCCTCAGAATACTGTTTCCCTAACAGAAGCATCAGTGGTAGCAACATGTAACGAGAAAGAATCGAATTATGCATGTGATAAACATTGCTCTTGGAATGAGCCTGCCTTGAACTGTTTTGGACGGTTACCTTAAAAACAGCAGAATCAGTAAAGTCACTGTAAAGGTTGTATTTGATAGGTGACTTGCACTTGTGATATGGGATTCTTTTTTTTTTTATTGCTGTCCCCACCCTCAGCCCCCATCTGTGCAGTTACTGAGATGAGAGATGAAGGGGTGAAATTTGCTTCAACACTCGTGTGTCTTGAGGTTACAGTGCCCCAGTGCAACTAAATACACTATTAGCTGAGTTGGAATTGGGTGACTATGACTTAAACAGCCCTATGTTGACCACTGCCTTTATAATTCTCATCTGAGTAGTAATATTGGTGTATTGGGAAAGCAAATCTGGATGTATTAGAAGTCAATTCAAAATAATGAAGATCACGATGCTTTTAGATTCTTTTGCCAAATTCAGTGCTGTGAGAGATTGTAAAAAAATGTCATAAATCTGCATTCACCCTGTAACCTATAAACTCTTTCTATTCATTTGGTAGTATGATTTTTCTATACATGTGTAGAACAACTCTGAAATGGGGAGAAAGTGAATGCTTCTTAGGCTGTAATAGGAGAAAACTTGCAAGTGGAAGGAGGAGATTCCAGGATTATAGATTCATTATTTCCAGCCTTCCAAGTTAAGTTCTCCTTGCATCATTAATTATTTGAATGATCATATTCCATGTGGAAATAGTCTATTTAAACATTACCAATTATTAATTAATTACTAATAACCAAGATATCTGACTCCTCAGGCTTTTGAAATTATTCAAAAATTAATGTTCCTGCACAATTGGTATACTTCCTGTCATCTCTGAGGAGGGGACAGTCAGCCTGGATGGTAGAACAGGATGACCTTGGAATTAGCACAGAATGAGGGGCTGGGTGACCAGTGAAAAGGTTTTTAGAACTCATAAGACTCATAGAATGGTTGCCATTTTTTACATGTTAACTTTTAGATGTTTACTCCCCTCCCCTTCTTATCTGTAAAATATCAGTTAAAGTAAAGCATTGAATTGAGAATTGAAGGAAAATCCGTCCCAACCAACAAAACTGCTCCCAGCACATCGTTGAAAAAGTCAACAGCTCTGCTCTCTATTTTGCATCTCCATCCCTTTCCTTTCCTTGCTCTCTGCACCGTGTTTCATTTTGTCTTTTGCAAAAATTGTACTAGGCTTAGTGTGTGGTAGTACAGACTTGAAATTTTTGTTCTGAGTTCATCAGGTGTTTTTGTAATTTTGTGGTTGGTGTGAAATATTTCGAGACATCTTTTATTTTCATCTAGAAACAAGATTAAAATACTATTTATTGTAAAATATGTGGGAACCATAAATGTATATATACTTAGAATTTCTGTGTACAGACAGAGAAAGTATGTGTACACATTTCTATGTAAATAAAAAGAATTTGCTAAATCTGTCACATGACTTTAGGGTACTTTTTAAAGACTATTCTTGTTTCTTTTTTTCACAAGTATTTATTGTGTGTGCACATACATGTTTATGTTTGTATGCATGCATGTGTGTGTGTGTGTGTGTATGATATCAGCTGAGCATTAAGATTCTCCATATGTACTTATTAAACAGAGCAGCTCAACTATGGAAGTTATAAAGCAGAGTTAAAAGGATTATTGCTATAAAGCTTGGCACATAGCCTGACATCTAGTAAGAACTCCTTAAGTGTGAGTTGCCATTATAATCATATTATTATTATAACATGAAATGAGATTTAAAGCTATCTGATGTTCAAAAGTTAAGTGACATAAACGTTATATCCACACAAAGAAAAAAACACTAAATCAGTTTAGATTTCAGCAGAATTAAAAAAAAAAAGTTGCCCTAGGCGTATTTTTAAATTGGAGTAGAACATATGCCACATGTATTTTTAAGTCATAACTTTATTTCAAAGCCAACATAATTGTCAGTAATGGCACTTGGCACAATATAAATCAGATTCCATTTCAACATGCAAATGCACACATTTCTACAAAACCATTTTTGCCTTTTCACACTGCAATGGAAGAAACGGATATTCAAGGATATTAATGTAAGACAATTTTACACCCAATCACAAAATTGTTTAAATTAAAAGGAAAAGACCCTTTAAAAATAAAAGTTAAACTAATAGATTATACATGTGAAGTGAATGCAACATCATACAAAAGTATACCTCAATAAAAAATTTTCAAAACTTAGAAAAACAACACTAGCAAAAATTTAATCCTCAGGGTGATAGCAGGCAGAATCTTCTCAGGGGCTCTCCAGACCTGCTTTACTAGAGCGCAAACTAGTTTGAAGACCTTTTCACCCCTGAGTGGAAACAGTCTTTCTACTCATCATCACACAGAAGGAGAAAAAAGACCGTTATTTCCATGACCGAGTCCAATGTGATCACACCAGTCACACACACTGTCAAATCTGTAGAAGGAAAATGAGAGAACCATCCTGTGCAATGCAGGCCGGCTGCAGTCAGTAAAGAAGAAGCACTTCCTTATGTCATGGAACTTGGAATTTCAGCACATTCTCATGATCTAAAGTATTAGCAACGACAAGTGTGGTTCTCTGATATGGCCACTCCTAAGAGACTTGATACACATTGCATTATAGTCTTTAATCTTTATTATAAAACACTTTTCTTCTTTACTTAATATGACTCAGACACTGCATGCCACATTGAGGCATGCTTGCTACATTTTAAACATTTCATATTGAGCTAGATCTGTCTGCATTTAAGATAAGGTTCTGCTAGGTTGGACCTGCCATTATGGCTTTTCAAAGTGTGGTCAGCAGAGCAGCAGTATGACCTGTAAGCTTGTTACAAATGTGGAATCTCAGGTCCCAGCCCAGACACTGAACTGGACTGTTCATTTTAGCAAAATCCTCGTGAGACTTGCAGAAGCATTAAAAACTGAGAACTTCCCTAGAAAGTCTGATTTAGTCTGATTTAGTGAAAGTGCTATTGGAATTAAGAATCTTCATAGTAAATAAGCTCCGTAGGGTATGTGATTCAAAGGACTTCTGACTTTGTTTTAAAAAGTTAAAGATGGACACTTTTAAAAACAAAAATTAACCCTGTCTGGTATGCTAAATGGTTAGAGCCAAAGAATTGTGGGTTCGATTTCCAGTCAAGGGCAAGAACATGGGTTGCAGGTTAGATCTCTGGCCCTCCTGGTCAAGGTAGGTTAGGGAAGCAACCAACTGATATGTCTCATCAATGTTTCTCTCTCTCTCTCTTTCCCCTTCCTCCATCCCTTCCACTTTCTCTAAAAATCAATGGAATAAAATATCCTCAGGTGAGGATTAACAAAAAATTTTTTAAAATTAAAAATAGAAACAAAAAATTAAACTAAAGTATTGTTAACCAAATGAAAAAAAAAAGTAATCACACGTGGAAGAGTAAGATTGCAGAGGGTATGGCCTGCATTGTATCTTAGTTCAACCCTCTCCTTTGACAGGCGAGTGAAACTGAGGCCCCATCAGAGTAAAGGACATGCCCAGCAATAAGTGACAAACCCAGCTGAAATGCAGGTGCCTTAACTCCTGATCCTAGGTCTTACATTACACAAGACAGCTAAGTTAAAGCAGATATTCAAGACAAAACAAAAATAATTGCAGTGAGCTTATATCAAGACATGATCCAGAGGCCAAAACTAAACATGAAAATGGCTGGAGATGCTCTTTCTCTAAAACCTTCCAGACTGTAACTTCTTCCAAATTTTTTAAATCTAAAACTAAAGAAAAATAAAGTCAGGATAGAGCCATTATATTGAAAAATAAGAATCCTGAGTATTATAGGTATATCTCACTAAGAATTAACAGTAGATACATTGAATACTACATTTGGACGAATTTTTAAGTGATTATAATACCTGATAATGTATTTTCATAGAAATAGCTAAATTGTGTGGAATCTCTTAATCCTCTAAAGTCTGATTCTACCATATGAAGAATCTTAAATTAAGTAATCATTCTATAAAATAGAGATGGAGTTATGCACTTTTACTTGCAGTAAAATGATAGTTAATCCCAAGATAATTAATCAGAACTTCCAAAGAATGAAAATTTAATATTTTCAATTGTAGGAGACAAATCACAGGGAAACAAGATCATGTTAGAGACTTGTTTCTCCATAAAAATACTGTAGATGACATTCGAGGGTCATTTCATATTCACCTCTATCTGCTATGTCATGCTGTGAAATCTGGAACCCTGGGAACATATCACATTCTTCATTTTCAATCTTCTCTTTTCTTTATTCAACTCAGCTCACCATAAGTAGTATGTAATCTATTCTACAAAAAAAAAATGCGTTAACTTCCTCGTGTTCTGGCAAAGTGTATGCTATGTTCAGTATCTTTCATTTGATATTTTAAAAATTTCCAAATGCAGTGACTATTCAAGACCCCCCTCTACCCATGTGATGTGAATGCTATCTTGCACCATTTTCGATGTAAATGCATTCCTCCAGCTGAACACAATGCCTGTTGAATGCTGGCTCCCAGAAGCACAGAAACTTGAAAGCTGGAAACAATTTTAGAAAACATCTAGAATAAGTTGGGTTTTTTTTTATCATATAAAAGAGACCTGATGAGATTTAACAGCATGGTGATTCTTATTGTTCTTTCTGCCTGGGTAAAGCCATTCTTTCTCCTCTTCCAAATCACTGATGTTCCATATTTGTGTTAGAGACTATCAGCTGTCCATCAGAATGGACCCTCCTCCCATTGCAATAGAAATGTCAGTTATATGGCTGGTTAACTAGATCGCATGCCTCTGTCTCATGCAGTCTTGTTGCTGAGCTATAGTAAATGGAATCTGAGAAGAGAAGCTCTGTATGCTTCCTGGATCCATACACAGAGACTCATATTTATTGACCCATCTGAAAGTGCCCTCATGCTTCTCTGTGCTCTTCCCCTCTGGCTGTCTCGGAGAGATGCCCTGAGGGACTGACATGCTGCACAGTGAAGGAGGCAAAGCAACTGCCCACCTGAGTGTCTTTCTGACCATGGAAGAGAGCCACGCTGCTATCCAAGGATATTAATGTAAAACAATTCAGTCACCGAATTACTGAGATGGATTTGTTACTGTACCTCAGTATGACCTACCTAACACAAATATTGCATAAAGTCATCCCTATTGATGTTCTAGCCCATTCTGATCTCCATCTCTAAGCATTGCAGTGATAATTTTATATGCACAACTTTGAACTTGCCTCATTTTTTGTACTTCTCCATGTGTTCTAACAGCCACAAAAAAAAAAAAAAAAAAAGTAAGTTCACCGAAGCTGGAGATCACATACTATACTTTTTTTAATCCTCCACAATACCCAGACAAAGCTATTGCCTTTTAAGTAACATATACATGATGGCAAGTTGCATTAAAATGTATCATAGACAGTAACTTACTTAAAAACATGTTTTACAAATGACCCATGTAAAATAGAGGTGGAGAATTCTTAAAAGGTAATAAAACAGCAATTTCAGAATTGTGCTAATTCCACTTAACCTGCAAAGACAGGGAAGAAGCATATCTTTCTTTTCTATCTTTATGTTTGTTAGTAAAATACATTAAACGGAATCATGATTCCAAAGGTACCAACGTGGAAGACCGCCCTCCAACTGCTTTTCTATAGCCACTTTGATTCCCTCTCCAGAGGAAAACCATAGGGTAACTTTTTTATGTATCCTGCAAAGATAAATTAATATGTTTTGAAGTGTTTTAAATGATTTAAAATGTTTCCTTCAGTTTTCCAGGATGCTTCCATTTGTGTATCTGGTTAGTTGAAACATTACTATCCATTAATTGGTTATTGTTTCCTTTTTAAATTTAATAAATCACTTTCTAATGTCAAAAATTTAAAAATATTACCCATGTTAGTCATATCACTAATAAATTATATATACTCATTCTTATATTATTCTTATCATCTTTATCCCTATACTAGTATATGGATATGTGTGTGTAGATTCACATATGTATTTTTTCATGTAGTTGCAATTATTACAGTAGAATAATATATAAATATACCATTATATCTTATGTATAAAAATTGACTGGAATTAAAAGTACTAAGAACATTTCCTAAGCAAATTAAATGAAAAACAGTGTGTGGCTCAATAGGGACTCAAAAATGGAATACACACAGGATGTGTGAGGAATGGGACACCCTTCACCTTCTCTCTTTTTTTCATTTACTCTTTGATAAGAATTGTTTTAAACAATATAAAACACTTTTGCAGAATTTGGTGAGTAAAGCAGAAATTACAAATCATAATGGAAAAGATTAAGCTCAGATTCTGCTCTCAATAGATTCTGGAAAGTCAACTCACTCTCAGAACCCCCAATAGCACCTATGTAGCAAATGACACCTAACATTGTCATAATCCCACTCCACTTTCACTGAAAGAACAATTCAAGTCATAATATTATAGAGTCTTTACAGGAAAAGGAAGCTAATGTTTATTGATATCTACTATAAATCTGATACCATCCTAGCAAAAACATAGGTCACCCAGATAGTCTGAGATACTGTGAGAGAAGTCTATGTTCTCACTTGTTTGATGTTAGGTTTGGCCATGTTACATGCTTTGACCACATAGAGGTGAATAGACTTGACCTTTTTCCTATATAAGCAGAAGCTCTGCATGCAATTGTGAAATTCCGGTTGGGGTTTCTTGAGTTTCTGCCTTCTGTCATGAAAATTTTATATTATTTTAGATTGGCATCAGGAAGGAGAGGACACTTGGAATGTGAGCCACAGCTGACATGTAGCCCTCATGTATGAACAACAACAACAACAAAAACACCTGTTGCTTTAAGCTACTGAAAATTTGAAGTTGTTTGTTGCCAAAATAAAAAACTGACAAATGCAGTGATGCACCCATAAATGAGCAACAGCTGGAAGCCATTCTACTTTAGGCTTAAGAAGTAAAGAAAGGAATAGTACACTGAGAGCCAATGAGAGCTGGAGCAGTGAGAAAAGGCTGCCTCACCTAAGGGAAGCTGTCATTAAGGGTATATAGCTGCTGCCCAAAGAGCAGAGGAAAGAAATTAATATCTGGATCTCTCTTCTCTCACCCTCATTCACATTTGATGCTACCTCCCATTGCCAAATCCAATTAGAAGTCAATTAACAAGATGGTCCAAGAAAAGGAGTCCACAGAGCTCAGCCTCAGAGAGCACAGAGCAACACAGTGGCAGACACCAGCCATGAGCTGGAATACAGTGAATGGATGGAGGGTATTAAGGGCAGATATAGAATGACCCCAAAATATAGTTCAAATAAATTTATTTATTTATTTATTTGTTTGTTTGTTTGTTTGTTTATTATTGTTTAAAGTATTACAAATAGTAATACATGTTTCCCTTTTCCCCCTTTGACCTCCCCCAGCCTTCCCAACCCCCCAGCAATGCCCTCTCCTGCCCCCCCCCAAGTGACTTGTGTCCCATGTTTATGCATGCATACAAGTCCTTAGGTTGATCTCTTGCAGCACCCTCCTCTCCAATCTCCCCTGCCTTCCCGCTGTAGTCTGACAATCTGTTTCATGCTTCCTTGCCTCTGTATCTATTTTTGTTTCCCCCATTTTCTTTCCTTAAAAAAAGTCTTGCCTCTGCAGACTGGAAATCAACATATGAGCACAAGAAATGTTTGAGACCCAATTTCAATGACCAACAGTTCTGAGACCCAGCTTCAATGTCAAACTGTTCCTTATGTGTGCATGGCAGCAATGGTATCTGGATAGTGGACAAATGTTGGCAATGCAGGTCCGACCCTCTGTTGTTTGGTCCAGGGTAACCTGCAGCAATGCACAGCTGCTGACTGGTAACATGGCAAGGAGTTATCAGTGTCTTCCATCTCTGGACTGTCTCTCCTCTTGTCTTTGTGGTTGGAGACATGTCAACTCTTCTCTGTTGCAGGGATCCACATGGTCTTGGAGTTGTTTTCTGAAAACATACAAACATATTCTCGACCAAATGTTAATAAAGGAATCTTTTCTATAAATTTGACTTGGGATCCATTTTACTTTTGCCTGGATGATTTTCCTTTGGCTTATTTTGACACCATGCTGTTAGTATTTGGCTTATTTTGACACCATGCTGACATGGGGGTAGTATTACAAATAAAAATTAATTAATTTTCTGAAGTAAAAATTTATTGGTGTACTTTACTTACAAGATTTTTTCCTTACATGATATTACCCTACCAACCTCCTTTTTTTTTAATGGATGCTTTTGGAAATTTTATAATGCAGTCTTGATAACTTTAAGTTTTAACTTTTTGCACAGAAATATGACTGCTTTAGGTTCATTGCATGTTAAGCCATTTTACCATTAGATGAACTACCAATAGAAATTTTAGTTAATACTTTAGGAACAGCTTTTTGTCCAGTACAATTAAATTTTTTGAATACTCACTTATTTCAATTAGCCAATTTAAATTAATCTGAAAACTTGATTATTATTTTACTGTCAAATTTAATACTCTAACAACCATCTTAGTTTACCCTGTAATTATTAATGGAAAGGATTGCTTGCATTCTTGAGTAGGCCCTGAGCATTCTTGCTGCTAGGCTGACTTTGGATATAGGGCAACTATTGTCAGCCAAGTTACTCTCTTTTACCTGGATCCCAATCTGAAGTGGGCATTGGAAGCAGAGGCAGCCATAGGGGTAGTAGACCTCCCTCAGAAGGGGTGAGGGATCAGGCCCCTGCAAGGTTGGGGGAGAAGTTTTGTGCCCCTCATTTGTGGACCCCCAAGTTCACTCCTGATGGCCCCTCTGCGACTGTGCCTGTCTTAGGTTGTTCCATCCCTGAGGAATCTTATCCATCTCTGGCTAACCAGCCATCTTCTGGGGCCAAGCAGGGTAGTGTGAGGCTCAGTTCTGTCGCCTTGGTAGCTTATGCCCCCATGGCCTCCACGCCCAGCATCTGCAGTGGGTTCCCCTCGCCTGCTGGCAGTGTCCCTTTACTGATCACATATCTGGGGGACTTAGGTTTCTTCTCCAGGGAAGGCCAAGCCCATGCCATTGGGCGAGAGACAGATCTATAGTATCAGCCACCATCAAATAAATTTATGTTACATGCAACCAAGAGACCTCCTAAAATGAAGATAAATTTGACTTATACAAAGAATTAATGAGAAACATAATGATTTTAGATAAATCTCTCAATAGAAAAGAACATAGAGACCATATGTTGCTAGTAGGCAATAAGCTACTTTATTGAAGACAAAATACTTGACAGGAACAGAAATCACATTTTATTATGCATTCCATGGTACCTAGCATTGTTCCACATAATTTACATGTTATGTAAATACTTGACCAGGACAATGTGATGATGATAGATTTGCTTTTCTTCCAGAATCAATTTAGGTACTTATATTTCTATTTTCCTGAGTTTACAATGGAATAAGAAAATTTGTACTATAGCATTCAAAGATTTTAGTTAAAGGTGTGTATACATGTGCATGCACACACACATGCCTACACACACACACACACAAAAAAAAAAAAAAAAAAAAACACCGAAAAAAAAATACAGAGACTGTTATTTTGCAAAAGACAACCCTGAGTTGTGGGATTCCACAATGATTTATTCCTTTACGTCATAGGAAAATAAATGCCCTTTCCAACTGACTGAGACTCTTTTCATTTGTCAACTATTGATCCCCTCCCACAACCTCTCTTCTTAGCTCTATGATTCTTCTGGAGATTAAACCAATGAAGCCCAGTCCCATTTATTTCTTCCTACTTTATGCAGTGGTATCACCATCGATAACATCAGAGCAGCCAGCCACTCATCTTCAGTTAGTGGCACTGTGGTGGACACTAGCTAAAGGGAAGCTTTCAAAGGTTGTCTAGGCATTTCTTTTCAGAGTCCAACAATATACATTAAACCTCAAAGCAACTATAGAATTAAAGAATGCATACTTTAAAAATCATTTCCTTTACATTGTATGGGCATCTGTAACTGCAGTGCCCCCTTGCATTCCAATGAGAGACCAAAACAGAAAAGTGTAATAGTTATCAGCCTGTTGCATATTAAATAAAAGGTGGGCAAGTTACAAAAGGGAGAATAAAGGAATGAGCCAAGTTTAAGGTCAAAGACAAATCTCCATGACTCCTAAATTCCACACTCCCAATAACTTATTTTTAGGGTCTACTGATGGTCCACTTACTTTTATTTTTTTTTATTTTTTATTTTTTTAACTTTTTTATTGATTTTTTGCAGTATAATAGTAGTACATGTTTTCCTTTCCCCCTCCCCCTTATCCTCCCCCCAGCCTCCCCCATCCCCCAGCACATATCCCCAGCTTCCCCCCTCCCCGCCCCAGTGTCTTTCATTCATTGGTTATGTTCATATGCATGCATACAAGTCCTTCAGTTGATCTCCCCCCCGCATCTGCCTCCCATCCACCCAAGCCTCCCCCTGTAGCTTGACAGCCTGTTCAAGGCCATCCTGCCTCTATATCAATCACTCTCCCCTGTTTCTTTTCTTCAAAAATACCTTGCCTCTGCATACTAGAAATAAATGTATAAGAACAAAAAATGTTTCAGTCTCAGTTTCAATGTCCAACTGTTCTGAGTCCCAGTTTCAGTGTCAAATAATTCTTTATGTGTATAAGTCTTCCTCAAATCTTGCTGAAGAACCTTTTGCTTCCTAAAGATTTGTACTTATTGCTTCTAATTTGTTAATTGCCACTTCCTATTTCTGAGCTATTGTACAAAGATGCTCATCTCCTCCTAAGTCTTGCCATTAAAATATGCCAGGGACCCAGACTCCTCCACCAACATTCAGAATATCCAAACACTAGCCTCTATTGTGGAAGTAAGAGGCCAAAAGAAAACACGTCTGTCTAAATAATTATTTATTCAGTTAGAATAAATGATTTTGTCGCTTGAATTATACTGACTTTCATTTTAGATTGGAAGCTACATAATTACAAAAGAATTCTCTTCTCAGCTCCTTATGTAGTCTATGAAATATTAATAGCAGATTGTCTATGAAAGATGAAACAGATGGGCCAGAGACCAGGGTACCAGGATACAGGTTTTATTAGGAGAAGAGATGACCCTGCCAGCTCACTTCCCAAGGGAGAAAGAGAGAGCACGTGCGGGGTGAAGACACCTTTGAGGGGAGGGGACAGGGCCCAGTAGAGGAGGCAGAGAAACCAGGACCAGAGGAGAGGGAGGAGAAGAAGGGACCCAGCTGGACTGTCTCCTGGACTGCCTCACAGACCTGGAGAACAGCTCACAGACCTGGAGAACAGCTCACAGACCTGGGGAACGGTCCAGAAGAACGGTGCCCATGTGGCACACTGAAGACACCTTTTAAGGGCAGGAACAAGGAGGGGTTGGGCCCAGGACTAGACGGAAAGGGGTGGGACACAGGGCACCCGGCATGCACTTGATTGGTGGTTCAATGTCTCTGTGGCAGATGCCAATTACATCATAACTCCGCCCACCAGTTGGGGGGAGGGAGTACCTGTCACTCTGATCTCAATGATACTTGACCAATATTATTAAAGGTACCAGTAGATCAGTCTACCTATATATCTATTTGTGCTTCATTTTATCCAAGAAAGTATGTAAGGTGTCTTGTAGGAATAAAAATATTTTAAATACTGTAAATCAAGGATGGGAAATTACTTTTATGTTACATGAAACTTTATTGCTTGGTAGTGGAGGTCTAGAAGATGGTGCAGGAAAGGATTTTTAGGCTACTTGGCTGCTCACTAAGAATGAGTGTGAGAATTAATTAGCAATGTGTGCATGAGTCGGGGAGAAAAAAAATAGTACATATGTCATCCTAGTATTTCAATGTAAAAAAAAAAAATGAAACCAAGTTTTAAGTTAAAATGTAAGTGAATAATCATGTACTGGAGAAGGTTTTCCAAATGTGACACTAGGACAAAAAATCACAAAAGACGGATTAATTTAATATCTGAACTTTTTAATATAAAAATAGACCACTTAAGAAATAAGAAATACTGGAAATACTCACAAAATAAGGTGTTCATACACTTTATGTCTAAAGCTCTCCTTTAGATCAATAATCAAATTATAGTCTTCAGCCCTGGCATCATGGCTCAGTTGGTTTGAGTGTCATCCCATACACGAAACAGGTTGCATTCCTGGTCAGGGCACATACCTAGGTTGAGGGCTCAGTCTTAGTCAGGGTAATGGATCAATGTTTCTCTCTCGCACTGATCTCTCTCTCTCTCTCTCTCTCTCTCTCTCTCTCTCTCTCTCTCTCTCTCTCTCTCTCCTCTTCTCTCCCCTGTCTACAAAATCAATTAAAACATATCCTCAGGTACAGATTATAAATACATACACATTCTTCATATATATTTTTTTCTTTACAATTAAATATGTACAGAAAACATTTTATCAGCTGCACCTAATAAGCACCTAACTGAGAATAGCTCAAGCAGAAGTTTTACTGTTTCTGTGTAAAATAAATCTGGAGGTAATCAGCTCTTGTAGTTTTGCTACAGGGTGGCTCACCTCATCACCTCACAGTGGAAAGGCCTGCAACAATGCAGTCTTGTGTCAGGCAGGAGACGAAGGAAGTCCACCGCACAAAAGCCAGAACAAACAAACTGGTTTATCACCTCATTTTAAAGGGCTTTCCTGAAAGTCCTTTCCAGCAGTTCCATCTGTCTCATTAGTCAGAACTGCTGCATCATACGGCCAAACATAGCTGCAAAATAAGCTGAGAAATACAGTTGTTGCTGTTATTGTTGTAATTCAACTTAGCAGATGACAGTCCTGAATTAAATTAAAGTTGTTTCACTAAAAAAGAGGAAAATGAACATTGGGAAAGCCCAATTACAGTGTCTTCCATGAGCACAGACCTGCCATTAGAAGGAAGGAAGGAAGAAAAAAGGAAGGAGGTAAAAGGGAGGGAGGAAAGAAGGAAGTTAGTACAAGAGGGAGAGTGGGTCGAAGGTTAGGAAGATAAATGGCTAATGCGTGAAAGCAGTTTTCATTCTCATCATTAACCAAATTATCATAAATTGAGATACACTGTTTTCATCTAAGAAATTAGAAAAAAAAAAAAGCCTTTAACGGGTTTTTGCTTTTTTTCTTTTTGAAATCCAAGGCAAAATGTCTGCAGGAAAGGAAACTTTTTCATAGTCTGCCTTTCTCAAAGACAGTATCTTGAAAAGCCTTTAGATTTTGTTTATTCACTGTTGCAGTACTAAGAAGCTAGTCCTAGATAAGCAAAATGATTGAGTGCCAGGAATATCCACTGAAGTACTGTTATTAATATGGAAATACTAAAAACAACTGAAATATTCAGATAGGACATTGGTTAAGAATATTAAGGTGCATCTGTGCAATAGAATTTTGTGCAATCACATAAAATGATGTGAAAGAAAATCCTTTTGAAAAAAGTCTATTAAAGGCAGGTTAACAATAGGTAACAGAGGTTATTTTTAATTCATTCCAGCATGTAAAATAGTGAACTTTGGGATCCTCAACATTTTATTCTGCAAAGTTTGGTTATAATAGTTTGAGTGTGAAAATCAGTGGGAGAAAGTAGAAAACATGGCCGCTCTCCTTCCCCAAACAAGCTCTCCAAAAAGCAACTCTCAATGGCCTGGCTACCAGCGAGGCAGTTTTTCTGATATGCGTCACTAAACAAATGATTCCAAAAGGCCTGCCAAAGAAAATATAAAGTAAATTCGCAATAAAGCAAAGGACATTTACCAAAGGACATTTGCCAAAATAACAATGTTAGTTAAGAAATAACCTGTTAACATTTTTTTTCTGACAAAAATCAGAAAGGAGTTGTTTGTTCAGGAATTTTCTAACTCTATATAAAATTCTATCAGCTGCAAATAAAAGAATGATGATCTTTCTGTTCTCTGTAGTGAGGGATTGGGGGAAAGCAAGCAAGATGCAATTAGCTCACAAATGATTCAAATGTGTACAGTGAAGATGAAAACATTTTAAAACACACCCTGGTGTTACCCAACTAGAAATTTTAACTCTTTCATCCCCACACTTTCTCAACTGACTTTCATGTACCTCTTCTCTGAGTATCCACATGTACCTCTTCTCCGAGTAACCTTCTCTGAGTCTTCCATGATGAGTGTTAGCATCTTAATCTAAGCACAGGTCAATAAAACTACCAATTATCGAATATTCTTTTTACTCAATATTCTTATAAAGTGGTAATGACATGGTCTATGGTAGAGTAACTATAGCTAGAGACCATGTACTTCTTAATAGATATTGCCTTGAGGTTCAAACTTATTTACACAAGGTACAATGTGGATGCAATGGTAAACAAAGGGTATGTAACTTGTATGAGTGAAGTGTTGTCCTTTTTACTATACTGTCAGCTTGCTCAGACAATGGTCTCTTCTTCATTTTTCTTGTTCACTATTCTTCCCTAGCACTTAGCAAAGAGCCTAATCTCTGGTGCATTCAGTAACACGTATTTAATTCAATTGGGAAGGAGAAAGGTTACCTTCTGGAACCATGTATTTGGGGCCATAATTGTAGAATTATTCAAGTCCATCTTTCAAAATGGTTCTTTAAAAGTTTAGGTGATGTGTCTATCAGTCAGTATCCCAGCAGGAAACCAAAAATCACCCTGAAAAAGTATTTTGGAATAAACTTAATAAAGGGACTATTTACAGAGGTATTACTACCAAAGGATGCTGAGGCAGTAAATTTGATAAATTTATCATTCAGAAATCATTCCTGCCGTGCTGGTATTGCTCATTGGTTGAATGTCAACCTATGAACAAGAAGGTCACAGTTCGATTCCTGGTCAGGACACATGCCCAGGTTGCAGGCTCAACCCACAATGTGGGGCATGCAGAAGGTAGCCAATCAATTATTCTCTCTCATCATTGATGTTTCTATCTCTCTATCCCTCTCTCTTCCTCTCTAAATCAATATATATATAAAAGGATGGGTATCAAATCTTTGAATGGTTGATAGTATTCACTAGTGAAGCCATCTGCTCCTGGGCTTTTATTTTGGGGGAGGTTGTTGATTATGGTTTTTTTGGGGTTTTTTTTTTTAATACTTTATTTTTTTATTTTTTAGAATTGAACTCAAAAGTTTATTTTTTTAAATCTTTATTGTTCAGTTTATTAATTACATTGTTTCCCCTTTTATCCCCCTATAGCTCCCCTCCAACCTGTACCTATCCCACCCTCCACCCTCACCTCCCCCTCCCCACTGTCCTCTCCCATTGTTGCAAGATTTTTGTCCAGTCTCTTGCTGCACTTCCCACAACCCTTTTCTCCCCAAGAATTGTCAGTCCATTCCCTCTCTATGTCCATGTCTCTGTTATATTCACCAGTTTATCCTGTTCATCAGCTATTAATTCACTTGATTTTTAGATTCATTTGTTGATAGATGTGTATTTGTTGTTCATAATTTATATTTTTACCTTTTTCTTCTTCCTCTTCTTAAAGAATATCCTTCAGCATTTCATATAATGTTGGTTTGGTGGTGATGAACTCCTTTAGCTTTTTCTTATCTGCGAAGCACTTCATCTGACCTTCAATTCTGAATGATAGCTTTGCTGGATAGAGTAATATTGGTTGTAGATTCTTGCTATTCATTACTTTGAATATTTCTTGCCACTCCCATCTGGCCTGCATCGTTTCTGTTGAGAAATCCGCTGACAATCGTATGGGTGCTCCCTTATAGGTAACCAACTGTTTCTCTCTTGCTGCTTTTAATATTCTTTGTCTTTTGCTCTTGGCATTTTAATTATGATGTGCCTCGGTGTGGTCCTCTTAGGGTTCCTATATATTGGGGTTCGGTGCACTTCTTGGACTCCTAAGTCAATTTCTTTCACCAGGTGTGGGAAGTTTTCAGTCACTATTTCTTCAAATAGGTTTTCATTGTCTTGGTCTCTCTCTTTTTCTGGCACCCCTATAATTCGGATGTTGGTATGCTTGAGGTTGTCCCAGAGGCCCCTTAAACTATCTTCAATTTTTTGGATTCTTTTGGTTTCTTGCTTTTTCAGCTGAGTGGATTTTACCTCTTTGTATTTCAAATCTTGAACTTGGTTCTTGGGGTGCTCCAGAGCACTTTTAGGTCTTTCTATAATATTTTTTATTTCAGTCAGTGTATGCTTAATTTCTGGTTGGTCCTTTTTCATATCCTTGAGAGTCTCCTTTGTATCCTTGAGGGTCTCCTTCATTTCCTTGTATGACTCATTCATTTCCACGTTGGTCTTTATCATTTCCTTGCAGGTCTCGTTTATATCCTTGAGGGTCTTGTTCATTTCCTTGTAGGACTCATTCATTTTCACGTTGGTCTTGATCATTTCCTTGCAGGTCTCGTTTATATCCTTGAGGGTCTTGTTAATTTCCTTGTAGGACTCATTCATTTCCACGTTGGTCTTGATCATTTCCTTTGTGGTCTTGCTTATTTCCTTATAGGCCTCGACCTTTTGTTGGAGCCTCTTGAAAAACCCTATAACCGTGGTTTTGAATTCCATGTCCAGTCGTTTTTTTTCCTCCATTTCTTTCACATCTGATTTCTTTCAATGTCGCTGCATGGTGGCTGCTTCCCTGAGTTGGTCAATTAGCTTTGTGTGGTAGACTTCCTACTAGGGACAGTGGCTCAGCCTCCCCAGTTACCTGAGGTTGATATGGGTTGCACAGTCTTGCTGAAGTTAAGCTCAGGTTAATCGTTGTTAGCACTTGGAGGGGTTGACCTCCAGTCCAATTGTCTGTGAAGCTCAGCTGTGCTCAGGTTGGATGGGCGGAGTCTCCGGGCCAAGCAGACAGCGTTAGCTCCGCCCTATGCGGCCCCGGGGACTCTGTGCTGGGGGCAATGGCAGCCAGCACCTCCGAGAGCGAGCCACTGCCAAGCTCCACCAGCTGCCGGGGAATTCAGACTCTCCCAAAATGAGTCTGTATGTGAAATGTCTCACCCAGGGTCGTAAAACAAAGCAGACTGACGGTTTTCCGAATGAGAGAGCAAGTCGCAGAGCGCTCTCTGCGCCGTCTTGCAGCCGAGCTGTTCACACAAGCTGCTTTCTCCACAAGCCAGCAGACCCGGCAGCACCCGAGATTCCACGTGCCCTCCCACTGTCCAGTTTTATATGGGTTGATATGTGGGTTCTCTGGACTTCGCCCAGAGCTGGAGAATCAGTCCAGTGGAACGTCTTTGTCTCCCCGTTTGAGAAAAGTGGCCGGTTTTCAGCCGCCTGCCCTCTCCACGGCGCACTCTCCAAACCTCTCTCTGCGCGAATCTTTCAATGCTGTCCGCCGCCGCTCCTCTGGGTCACAGTGTCTTATCTTCACTTTTATTTGTGGAATTTTCACTCGGCGAGCTTTCTGGTGACTCTGGAAGGTGTTTGTTCTTTCGTTAAGTTGTAGTATTAAAATTGCTGTGTATGACAGCAAGATAGGTGTTTTGCCTATGCCGCCATCTTGGTTCTCCCCTGATTATGGTTTTGTTAGCATAAAAAACATTCAAACCTGTAAAGAATTTTTGTGAATTTATTTGAGTGAAAGTGTCAACAATTTCTGGGAAACAGAATCTCAATGTATTAGGATAACGCTCCAGAGAATGGCAGTTTTTTTGTTTTGTTTTGTTTTGTTTTTTTTTTTACCTTTTTTTAAAGACAATTACAATCAAAGGAAATCCACTGGTGATATATTAGGGGAGGGGAAGTAGAAGAAAGCAAAGCGGGAAAACCTCTGAGACTGGATGAAAAATAAAATGATAGACACACACTTCTTTTACTTACATGGGTTCACGATAGTTAACAGTCAACAATTAACTCAGTAACAATGAGGGGATTTGTGGTCTCTGCAGAGCAGTGCCTGTGTTTTGAGGGGTCTGGAAAAGGGAAGTTACAAGTTACCCAGACATTTCAAAGGATATGTTATCATAGATGCAAAAAGACAATAGTCTCAGTTAAGGTACAGATTGACCTTTGTCAGGGAAGATACCGGCCTATTATGTGACTACCCACTATAACTGCTTTTAGTTAAAGTTTAATTTCAGACCATCTTTTGTGGTTACTTTAGGTCTTTGAGTTTGCAAGACCACCATGCAGGCCTTCCCTGAGCTTGTCAGGTTAGCATGTGGCCCATTTTTTCTTCATCCATGGTTTCAATTTTCTCATTGTTGATGGGTCTCTAGATCCACTTCTTCATGATTCAATCCAGGGAGCTTATATATTTCTTCTAGATTATTGAATTTGGTGGCATATAGAGTTTCATTGTATTCTAGTATGCTTCTTTATATATCTGTGATGCCTGTGGTAACTTCTCTTTCATTTCTGATTTTACTTTTGTTTTTTTGTGGGGTTTTTTTTTTTTTTTGAGTCTTTTCTCTTCTTTTTTTTCTCTTGGTTTGTCAATTTTATTAATCTTTTCAAAGACCGAGCTCTTTGTTGTATTATTTTGTTTATATATTCTTTTTCATTCATTCCATTCTACTCTAATTTTTATTATTTATTTTCTTCTGCTGACTTTGGGCTGTTTTATTCTTCTTTTTCTAGTTCTTTAAGATGTAATGTTGTTTAACTGAGATTTTTCTTGTTTCTTACTGATATGAGTTGTTTTCCTGAGCAGGATGCAAGTGTGATTTCTTTCCCAGGTTTTTGTCCAGATGGATTCAAAGAATGAAGCCACAGACAAAAGATGGTAGATGAAAAGGGTGGAAATTTATTGGCAGCTAATACAAACTCTCATGTAGGGAGGGAGTCCCAGGGGGTAACCCACAAATCCCCTTTATCGAAGGTGTATAAATGCTGCAGTTCTTTGTTTTTTCACGCTTCCTTCAAATTGGACCCCTTTCCCACTTTATGATCCTATGCTCTTCTAATTGTTCACTCTTTTTGCAGAATATCAGCTTCAAAGTCCAAACCCAACGTGGTGCTCTCCTCTTCTTCTCCCCCTTATTTTGTACTCTATTTTCTGTGAAAATCTGTTTCCCTCTTTCTGCCATAGGTGTACATTTCTCTATTCTCTGTGAAAATCTGTTTCCTTTTTCCCCATACCCTGTGGCATCTTTTCTATTCTCTGTGAATGTATATCTTTTGGCACCTCCAAGCCTTCCCCTATTTATTCTTCCACCATGAACCCTCTTTATTCCTAAAACTTCCTAAACCTGCCTATTTTATCTGTAAAATTATTTTTTAAGATAGACCTATAATAATATAAAATTTCCTCTTATTATAAGTTCTAAATATTATAATCCCCAGACTGAGGAATTCCTTCACCTCCCATACCTGTCTTTCAGAACATTTCATTGACTTTATTCTGAAATCACCCATTCTTCTCCCTCTCCACTATGTTGTGGTACAACCACTCCTCACTTCAGTGTGCACTGACATGGGCCCTAAATGCATATTTCACTCATTCCCTCCACAGCAAGAGTAATCTTTCCAGATAAGAATGTGAATCTGATTCTCCCTCCATAATAACCCAGGCTTTGCTCCCCAAACTCCCTTTAAAACCTGTACTGACTTGCTATTTGCTCTTAGAATTAAGACACAACTCCCTGTGACTTAAAAAGTAACATTCGCTTGATAGGACGCTCCCAATATTCTGAGACTCCCTAGATCCTGAGATAGAGTATGTGGCAGAACAGTTGCAATCAGTAAAAGTTACAGACTAGCCAGCGTTGCTCAGCGGTTGAGTGTCAACCTATAAACCAAAAGATCACAGTTCAATTCCAGGTCAGGTCACATGCCCAGCTGTGGGCTCAATCCCCAGTAGAGAGCATTCAGGAGGCAGGTAGTCAATTATTTTCTCTCATCATTGATGTTTTTCTCTCTTTTTCTCTTTCTCTCCCTTCTTCTCTGGAATCAACAAAAATGAATTAAGTAAATAAGTAAATAAATAAAGTTACAG
The DNA here is from genome assembly GCA_027563665.1 of Antrozous pallidus. Lineage (NCBI taxonomy): Eukaryota > Metazoa > Chordata > Mammalia > Chiroptera > Vespertilionidae > Antrozous > Antrozous pallidus. The sequence goes on from CM050508.1 coordinate 78,721,678, forward strand.
AGGCTGTCAAAAAGAAGGCAGACCAGGTGGAGGGGCCAATGGGGGTAAAAAGAGGGATATCTATAATACTTTCAGCAATAAAGATACATTTGAAAACGAAGAAATACCATACCCTACCCTGGATTTATTAGTTTTACACCTGCAGAGACCAACCTAATCCAACATGGGGATTAATTTCACCTAACAGTAACCCCAGGCTTCATTATATGCTCATTGTAATACATTAGCATACTAAATTACACACTCGAACCACCATAATCTGAAACAGGAAACTCATATAAGGACACAAAATGGCCAGAAGAGTTCCTCTGAGAAATCCCCACCACTCTCCCAGGAAAAATCCTGAGTATTCCTCTGCTACATTGAATGCCCTACCCACTGATTAAATGAACCTCAATAAAGAAAGCAAATTTCACTAAAATGGGGCTGCTCTGTCTGTGAAGTAGGCCATTCTGGTTTCACTGCTCCAGTAATAAACTCCCTTTCACGGGGGGAGAAACCAAGATGGCGGCATAGATAAACATCTGAACTGCTGCCTCACACAACAACGTCGAAACTAAAAGACAAAATGGACCTAATCTAGAAACACAGGAAGGCTGGCTGAGTGGAAATTCTACTCATACGTGGAGAAACTGGCAATGGGCGGAACTCGAGGGCAGCTTTCTCTCAGAGGTGCTTCTAGGGATTACCAAGGGACACTGAGACCCAGAGGGCTCTTAGGGCAGGGCTGATGGGAAGTCATTATTGTTTACTCTGCCCTGAGACTCTACCCCAGCTGTGCACAGAGATTTTTGCATATAAATGGCCTGGTCCTTTAAAATCTAAACTCACCTAACAAACTGCAGCTGAGTCAGTGAGACACAGAACATCCAAAAGAGGGCCCAAAGCTCCCCAGCAGCTTGCATTGCTTTACCGTTGGGCCTCATCTGGGCACCTCCCAAATCCAAACAAAGAAGAGGACCACACCAAGACACATCATAACTAAAATGCCAAGAGCAAAAGACAAAGAGAAAATATTATAAGCAGCAAGAGAAAAACAGTTAGTTACCTGCAAGGGATTACTCATACAATTGTCAGCTGATTTCTCAACAGAAACGATGCAGGCCAGACAGGAGTGGCAAGAAATATTCAAAGTGATGAACAGCAAGAACCTACAACCAAGATTACTCTACCCAGCAAAGCTATCATTCAGAATTGAAGATCAGATAAAGAGCTTCTCAGACACAAAAAAGATAAAGGATCTCTCATAACCAAACCAGTACTATATGAAATGCTAAAAGGTATTTTTTAAGAAGAGGAAGAAGAAAAGGTAAAGATAAAAATTATGAACAACAAATACATATCTATCAACAAGTGAATCTAAAAATCAAGTGAATTAAAAATCTGATGAACAAACTGGTGAATATAATAGAATCACGGGCATAGAAAGTGAGTGAACTGACAATTCTCGGGGGGGAAAGGGGTGTGGGGAGTGCAGGAAGAGACTGGACAAAAACCGTACACCTATGGATGTGGGCAGAGGTTGGGAACCGGGTGGAGGGGAGATATGGGGGGGAAAGAAGAACAATTGTAATAATCTGAACAATAGAGATTTATTTAAAAAAAAAAAACTCCCTTTCACTTTGAACTCTATCCTGGCTCACATTTTAATTCTTTCCTGAGCAAAGCCAAGAACCCATAGTGGGTTGTGGTCCCTCAGGTCTCCGGATCTTCAGGTCTCCAGACACCTGGAACATCTGCATCTGTCCCACCCTCCCCTCACTCACACCCTTCAGCCACGCTGGTTTAACTTAATTTCTTATGCTCATCTCTCCTTCTTGGCAGAGGTCCTTCACATGTTGCTACATCTGTCTGCACAGTGCTTTCTCAGTACTTCTCCCCATTCATCTATTTCAACCTGCCTACCTCCGTTCAATCATCATCTCACATTATTATTTGACTTTAAAAACATTTTGAGAAATACATTATGTGCAAAAATAACATCTTAACTATGTGTGCTTACAGTTTTATTTTCTGCTATTTTTATTTAATTGTATCAGGTAGGGTGGTTTCACCAAAATTTCAAATCAGATTGGCTTAAAGTTTTAGCCTTAAACTATCAAAAACATTTCTTAATTAACAAGATAGAAAATTCCAAAAATACAGCTTTCCTTCTACTATTCCAGGTCCTTTCTCTGCAGTTCTGTCACTTCTGCTCTTCACAGGGTGGGCTTTGTTCACAGGCTGGCTTCATTGTTTGTAGCAACAAAACAGCCATTTCAACTTCAAACTCTGTACCCTTGTGCCACTCCATCCTGAAGGAGATTGAGCGAAGACTTCTCTCTAAATCATTAAACAGAAACCCTTAGTTTTATATTCTGGCCCCTCTTAGGGGAGGTGCCCTTCCCTAGTGACAAAGTCGGTGTGCTGCTAGGCTTATGCCCATGTGAGCCCACCTGGGAGGTGGCAGTAGGGGTGGGTTTATTCTCTCCTGACTCCACAGCTGCTTCAGTAAGGGAGCAGTTGATTTTATGAATGATAGTTCAGCCTATTTTGGCAAAATGAGCAGAGATCTGGATGCCTGGAAAGCTACCTGCTGCATGCTACATTAATAAACTGAACTTTTCCCCACCTCATTTAATCATGTGCTAAAACGTTACATTTAAAATTTTCACAGTCACTATGGCATAATGTTCCCTCTCATGAATACCATGAATATAACACCCTAATTTTACCAGTTAGACAAGGCAGTCATTTCCAATGTTCTGAAATATTATTTCAATGATTATTCTGCCTCTCTTCCTTTGTCAGGGTTCATCTTCCTCTCACTATATGCACTTTATCTATTATAAATAGCTATTATCTATAATAATAAAAGTATAATATGCTAATTAAACTGGATGAAGCCAGGGCTGTGAGGGCAGCCCTGGTCCCAGGTGCTGGAGGGAAGCCATTGTTGGCAGCTGGGGGAAGAAAGCCCTACACTTGCACAAATTTTGTGCTTTGGGCCTCTAGTAAATAATAGTAAGATAAACGTTTTTGTGAGTAAGAATTTTTCTACCTCTCAGGTACCACTGGGATAGCTTGTCATTGAGCCACGGGATCGTATGGACTTGGAGGCCAGAAGTCCTAGGCATATTCTTCATCTGAATGACTTTGCATAAGTTGCTTCACTTCAGTGAGCCTCGGTTTTCTCACCTGTAAAATGGAGGCAATAAAATCCACTTCCTGAATTGTACATTATTTCAGCAAATGAAGTAAGCACCTACAAGCATGTTAACAGGCTGGTTAACCTCCAGGAAAGGTGCAATGAGAGAAGGCTGCTCTCAGAACCACTTGTAACATGTGGAAGGGCCTGGAAGAGAGTGACAGTAAATGCTCCATAAATATCATTCTAAAACATGAATTGGATTCTACAGCTGTCTGTATGCATTCACTGAGTTGAAGTAGAAATAGAAGAAAGAGAGCATTAGAATCTTGAACCCAGGTGTGCAATGGTAAGAACATTACTATCCCCAAAAGTGAAGCCTGGTGCAGGGCCCAGCAGAGCAAGAGCTCAGCAGTGTGAGTACTCTGTTCCTCTCACCAGCCTTCCTTTACTAATTCATTCAACTGATATGTGAGTGGACCCACGAAGTTCCTGCTCTCATGGACTTTACATTCTCAAAGGAGAGAGAGATGATAAAAGAAGCGGAGAGTACTCTATCAGTGGTCGTCAGACTCATTAGTCAACAGAGCCAAATATCAACAGTACAACTGTTGATATAAATTTCTTTTGAGAGCCAACTTTTTTAAACGCAAACTTCTTCTAATGCCAATTCTTCAAAATAGATTCACCCAGGCCATGGTATTTTGTGGAAGAGCCACACTCAAGGGGCCAAAGAGCCGCATGTGGCTCGCAAGCCACAGTTTGCTGACCACGGCTCTAGCTAAATGCTAGAAAGATGAATAAAGTGGGATGAGGAGGAGAGGTTGTGATGCAGAGATGGGGTGTTCTTTTACGAAGAATGGCCAAGGAAGTTGCTCTGGGAAGGTAATGCTTAAGCACAGACGTGACTGAAGGAAGGAAGCCAGCCATAAATATGGTTCGTGTGCTTCACCTGTTCTAGAGCAGCACAAAGACCTTATGACTAGAATACAAGTCATAAGCAAAGGGGGTGTGGTAGGAGCTGATGCTAAGAAAAGTGGCCAGGGCTAGACCATGGGAAGTGAGGACTTTGGCTTTTACTATGAGTGTAAAAGTGAGATGGGGGGGTGGAACCAAGATGGCAGCATAGGTAAACACCTATCTTGCTGCCCCACACAACAATTTCAAAACTACAACTTAACAACAGAACGAACATCATCCAGAATCACCGGAAAGCTGGCTGAGTGGAAATTTCACAAATAAAAGTAAAGATAGGACACTGTGACTCAGAGGAGCGGTGGAGGGCAGAGTTGTGGTTACACACAGAGTCAGAGGTTCAGAGCCGTTCGCGCTAGCAGAAAGGGCAAGCGGCTGCAAACCCAGCTGGTTTTCTTGAACAGGGAGGCAGACAAAGGCATCCCACTGCACTGATTCCCCAGTTCCGGGAAAGGTCCAGGGAACCCACACTCATAAGGGTAAAACTGGACAGTAAGGAGGAAGCACCCTAAAACTCAGGCGCTGCAGAAGTCTGCGAGCTTGTGGAGAGGGCACATAAACTTGGGATCTGCAGAAGTACACGAGCGCGCAGAGAGGCCTCGTGACTTGCTCTCTTGTTCAGGAGGGGAAAAAAAAGAAAAAAGAAAGAAAGAAAGAAAGAAAGAAAGAAAGAAAGAAAGAAAGAAAGAAAGAAAGAAAGAAGGGGAACCACCAGACTCCATTGTTTTACAACCCTGAGTGAGACTCTGGGTGTGCAGACTCCTTTGGGGAGAGGCTGAACTGTCCAGCAGCAGGTAGAGCTCAGCAGCAGCTTTCTCAGAGGTGCGTGCAGCCATTACTGCCAGGCACAGAGACCCAGGTGCCACATAGGGCAGAGATGACAGAAAATCAAGGCTGCCTGCTCAGCCCAGAGACTCCACCCATCCAACCTGAGCACAGCTGATCCTCATAGCCAATTGGCCTGGAGGTCAAACCCTGCTAATGCTAACAACAATAATCTAGGCTTAACTTCAACAAGACTGTGCAACCCATAAAGGGTTGCACCAAGAGTATCCATCTCAGGTAACAGGGGAGGCTGAGCCACTGTCCCCTAGAGGACATCTACCACACAAAGCTAATCAGCCAACTCAGGGAAGCAGCCAAAATGCAGAGACATGGAAAGAAATCACATGTGGAAAAAAATGGAGAAAACAAAAACAACTTGACATAGAGTTCAAAACCACAGTTATAAGGTTTTTTTAAGAGGCTCCTAGAAAAGGCCAATGAACTTAATGAGACCTTCAGGGATATGAATGAGATTTTCGAGGATATGAACAAGACCCTTGAGGATATGAAAAAGGACCAACTAGAAATTAAGCATACACTGACTGAAATAAAAAAAATACTATACAAAGACCTAAAAGCAGTACAGTCAACCGTGAGAACCAAGTCAAAGATTTGAAATACAAAGAAGCAAAATCCACTCAGCCGAAAAAGCAAGAAGCAAAAAGAATCCAAAAAATTGAAAATAGTGCAAGGAGCCTCTGAGACAACCTCAAGCATACCAACATCTGAATTATAGGGGTGTCAGAAAAAGAGAGAGCAAGATTATGAAAACCTACTTGAAGAAATAGTGACTGAAAACTTCCCCCACCTGGTGAAAGAAAGTGCCTTAAAAGTCCAAGAAGCACACAGAACCCCAAACTATAGGAATCCAAAGAGAACCACAGCAAGACAAATCATAATTAAAATGCCAAGAACAAAAGACAAAGAGAGAATATTAAAAGCAGCAAGAGAAAAACAGTTAGTTACCTATAAGGGAGCACCCATACGATTGTCAGCAGATTTCTCAACAGAAACAATGCAGGCCAGACGGGAGTGGCAAGAAATATTCAAAGTGATGAATAGCAAGAACCTACAACCAAGATTACTCTACCCAGCAAAGCTATCATTCAGAATTGAAGGTCAGATGAAGTGCTTCGCAGATAAGAAAAAGCTAAAGAAGTTCATCACCGTCAAATCAGAATTATATGAAATGCTGAAGGGTATTCTTTAAGAAGAGGAAGAAAAAAAGGTAAAAATAAAAATTATGAATAACAAATACACATCTATCAACAAATGAATCTAAAAATCAAGTGAATTAATAATCTGATGAACAGGATAAACTGGTGAATATAACAGAATCATGGACATAGAGAGGGAACAGACTGACAATTCTTGGGGAGAAAAGGGGTGTGGGAGGTGCAGCAAGAGACTGGACAAAAATCATGCACCTATGGGAGAGGACAGTGGGGGGGGAGGTGAGGGCAGAGGGTGGGATGGGTATCGGGTGGTGGGGAGCTATGGGGGGGGAAGGGGAGCATTGTAATTAATAAACTGAACAATAAAGATTAAAATGTTTTTTAAAAAGTGAGATGGAAGTCACGTGGGGAAACAAGAGTGGCAAGAGCCATTTTCCACAGCGCAGAATGTTTTAGACCAGGGGTGGAGAAACTTTTTCTGCCAAAGGCCATTTGGATATTTATAACATCATTCATGGGCCATACAAAATTATTAACTTAAAAATTAACCTGCTGTATTTGGTCAAACATTTAATATATTCACCCCTAATGCTATGGCAGGGCCAGACCAGATGATTTTGAGGGTCTGATATGGCCCATAGGACAGATATTTCCAAGACCTATTTTAGATTATGCCAGAACCTAGAAGCCTTCATCAACAGAACCAACTCTCAAGCACAGAAGGGAGAAAACCTTCTAAGTAGAAAGAAGGGCAAAGTGTACAGATCGCTGAAGGATCCATTGTACTGGTTCCCTGCCCTAACTACATTTTAGAATCATGTGAATGTGTCTGTGTGTCCACACATAGACCTGTGTACTGTGGTCTACTTAATTAAGATCAACAAAGTCAATATGTTTTCAAAGACCTCTGGTCTATTCTACTAGGTAGCCAGGGTTAAAAATGCTGGGTTACATACTTGTTGTCCACCTGTATCATCCACACCCCCAGCCTCCTCCTCCTCTGTGGGGTCACCTATTGGGGCTGAGGCATCTACACATGACTTCGTAACCCAGGTGATTCCAATGCAAGAGGTGCAGGGGCTGCCCATCTTAATCACCACTCAATCGGTGGTCATAATGGTAATATTCCCCAGGGGCAGGCATTTACCTACAGGCAGGAAAGGGGGAGAGGCGGTGAAGGTGTTGAAGAGACTGGAGTGGAAACAGCCCTGAGTCAGCAAAGCTCATGAGAAACGTCAAGGGGCCTCTGACTGCTAATCAGCCCAGGCAACTAATACAACGTCCAGTCCTGCAAAGGGGCAGCACAGAACTCATAGAATTTCAAACGTTTTCAGAAAAAGAAAAGTTCTGCCTTTTTTCCTGAGTTTCTATGTTCCAAGTGGTTTCTAAGTGCTTTAAACTTGGAGAGCAATAACTCCGGCTTTTTCTGGAAGAGCACAGCTAATTGCCAGGCGTACCGGCGCTGCAAGCATTTAATGCCTACATAAAACATGGGGCTATAATGAAGATAATTGAAAGTATGGCTTTCATCAATATTTAATTAGCATTTGGTGCTAACTCATTATTTCAGTACAATTAATTTGACATCTTACTATAAGTTCTGAACAGATTTCAATCCAGAGGGCTGTTTTATTGACGAGACATGTGTGCAACATCACGCATTCCCCTGCCCAAAGGAAACAATATGAAATATGGGGACATGATTGACAGTTTAATCTAGTGCTTCATAGCAAAGCCTAATATATTAAAACCAAATAAGCACGTTTAGTTAGCAAAGCAAATGCAGTACTAATGAAAATCCTTGGCCTCATTCAAAAGCCCAAGATAGGACCCCTATGTTTCAGCACAAGTGTTGGGTATCAGCTGTTGCACTGGTTTGGGGGAACATTCAGAGTCTGGGCAAATTGTTGGTCATTTGCGATGAAAATGTTTAACAACTCACACACCCTCACACCTGTACAATCTAAGAAGCTTGATATGTCAGCCTGCTGAAGACAAGGAATTCTGCATGGAGGAGCATAGAGAACATATGGCCAGGATCTGGCTTTTATGCCAGTTGTGAGAGCACCAAAAACAAAGTCAAAAAACAACTTTCCTACAAACTTCTAAGTTCTAGCTGGGCTAACAATCACATTTAACAGGAGGACGTTTCCAAAGTTTATTATCTGAGCCTATATGCAGGCTGCCATAAGAATGGAGACGCAAGGGGGCGCTGGGCAGTTGAGGTTTACATGCCATCAGGGAGCTAAGGAAGAGGGCAGGAGAGGGGATTTGGGCTTCAAAGGGCAGAGAAGCAATTCACCTGGAGGTGGAAAAGCAAAGGTTTAATAGATGTCTGCAGGGTCGTCTTTAACAATGAAGCACAAAAAGGACTGAACAAATGGTCTTTGCAGGTGCTTCCTGGTTTACCACACAGGAGTTTGCGGTAAATTATAGTGAGCTCCAGTGATATCTCTCTTCCTGGATCAGGTACTCTCTCTAAATTCTTGATCAAAGGCTGTTTATGGGTTTATGACTACTTGTTAGCCTTTGGACAAGTCATGGGACACACCATGGCTCAGTTTACATATATGTGAACATGGCCCATTGAATGAAGCTCTCAGACATCTGTGCTAAAGGGTCAGTTTTGTGTCTTATATCTTCCTTCATTTTATTTTGTTAACTTGTGATTGACTATGAGTGAACAGGCCCTTAAAATACGATACAAAATAAAGGAGAAAATAAAGCACTATGTGCATAACACTGTTCTGGGCACTGATGTGAGGAAGTAGCAAATAACAACACAAACAAGTTTCTTGAGTCCATAAAGTCTATATTCTAGTGTCAAAGGAAAAACATGTAAGCTAAGTAACTCCATAAAGGAAAAGATAATTTGGGGCAGTGATCACAAATATAATGAAAATAAACCAGGTAATAATAGACCAGAGTACCCATCAGCAGATGAATGGATTAAAAAACTGTGGTACATCTACACAATGGAAAACTACGCTGCGGTAAAAAAGAAGGAGTTCCTACCATTTGCAACAACATGGATGGAGATGGAGAGCATTATGCTAAGTTAAGTAAGACAGGCAGAGAAAAATAAATATCATATGATCTCACTCATTTGTGGAATATACTGAACAGCATAGACTGATGAACAAGAACAGATCCAGAGATTGAGAAACATCTATCAGAACGTCATTCCTCAGGGAAGGTAGGGGAGGGTGGGGGTAAGGTGGTGAGATCAACCAAGGAACTTGTGTGCATGCATATGAGCCTAACCAATAGACACAGACAACAGGGCAGTGGGGCGTAAGTGGAGGGTGGGGGATTATGGGAGAATAAGGACACATATGTAAAAAAATAAAAATTTTAAAAAATTACAAGGAAAAAAATAAAATATTAAATCTAATCCATGCTAGTGGCCACCATAACCTTAAGAGAAATTGTAATTTTTTTTTAAAAAAAAGCACAGAGTAGGTAGTTTTTAAAAATCACAGTTAGTGAGAGAGGCAGAAAGAAAGCCCCAGTAGTGATGCCAGTCCCAGCACACTTGACTTGTTTTGTTATACTGAAACTACTCCTTACTGTATTAGTAAAAATATCCTTCCCATATGCCATTCAGAGATCACTATGTTTAAAAGAAAATTGCTTTTTTTATTTTGAAGCCACATTTTTCTATGCCAGTTACTGTTTAACTATTTTTCATATGTTTCTCATTAAAATAATTTCTAACATAAAAAACAAATAGAAAAAATAAAATGAAAATATATACAGCCTTAATTTTATTATTAGATTTATTAGATGTAAAATTACTCTCTCAGCCTGCTCTAACAGTTCCTGTCCTTTTATTTTAAATTGTTGTACTTACCTTGTGAATTGGTAAACATCTGTGGACCACAGATTTCTCCCAGGAAGAACTAATAAATGTAATAGATTTTAAAATAATTTAAATATAAATAAAAACCAGTGTATGAATATGAGATATTATTTCTTTTTTTAAAAAGGCTGCAATTGAGAGGAGAATGTGTTTTTTTTTTCTTATAACTTAAGTCAGATACAATGATCCCCAATTTTGAGTTAGTCACCTATCTGAGGGGCACATATTCAGGAATAACACAAATAGTTTATGTTCAGTCCTGCTATAAACAGAAGGTGAATTAACTAAATCAACTAATTGGTATGCTAATTGAATGTACATATATCAAAACCTTTGAAAAGTTGTGTGTGTTTTTTCATTTTGCTGAAGTTAAAGTGACATAAAATAAAATGCACATGTTTAAAGTGCACAATATAACTTGACACATTTCTATACCCATGGAATGATCACCACAATCAAGATAATGAAGATACCCATCACCACCAAAGTTTCCTGGTACCCATTTGAATCGCTCACTTGTGCCCTATATTCTCTCTTGTCCATTCCATCCCCTTACCCCAGACAGCCATGGTTCTGCTTTCAATACTATAGGTTAGAATTTCTAGCAATTTATATAATTGGAATAAAAATACATATCCTTTCTGAAATCTGGTTGGTTTCATTCATCATAACTATGTTGTGATTTTTGAGATACGAGAGGCCAGGTGCACGAAATTCATGCATGGGGGGCGCGGGATGTCCCTTAGCCCAGCCTGCACCCTCTCCAATTTGGGACCACTCGATGCATGTCCGACTGCCCGTCTAGGCCCGATCCTGGTAGGATCAGACCTAAATGGGCAATCAGACACCCTTCTCACAATCCAGGACTGCTGGCTACAAACTGCTCACCTGCCTGCCTCCCTGATGGTCCCTAACCAATTCTTCCTGCCAGCCTGATCACCTGCTAACCACTAAAGTTATTTTAAAATCTAATTGATGTTTAACTGCTCCCCTGCCAGCCTATTTGCCCCCAACTTCCTTCTTCTGCCGGCCTGGTCACCCCTAACTGCCATCCCCTGCAGGCTTGATTGCCCCCTTGCAGACCTGGTCCTTCCCAACTGCCCTCCCCTGCTGGCCTGATTGCCCACAACTGCCCTCCCTTGCAGAGCCTGGAACCTCCCAACGATCTTCCCTTGTTGGCCATCTTGTCGTGGCCATCTTGTGTCCACATGGGGGCAGGATCTTTGACCACATGGAGGTAGCCCTCTTGTGTGTTGGAGTGATGGTCAATCTGCAAATTACTCTTTTATTAGATAGGATAGAGGCCTGGTACATGGGTGGGGGCCAGCTGGTTTGCCCTGAAGAGTGTCCCAGATCAGGGTGGGGGTTCCCTTGGGGTGAGGGACAGCCTGGGTGAGGGGCCTGTGGTGGTTTGCAGGCAGGCCACACACACCCCTACTCCCCCCAGCAACCCAAGCGGAGGCCCTGAGATCTGGGATTAATCTATGTCTACAATTGAAACTTTGTAGTCTGGAGCAGAGCCAAGCCTTCTGCTCGCTCTGGGGTGGCAGCCATTTCTGTTTGAAACTTTGTAGCCTAGAATGGAGGCCTACACCAGCAACAGCAAGCTGAAAGCTTTGCTTCTTTCATTGCCAGGGAAACCCAAGCTTCTGTTCTCTCCAGCTCAGTGACTGCCGCCATTTCTGTATCTTTTATAATTGAAACTTTGTAACATTGAGTGTAGGCCTAAGCCCACAATGGCAGGTGGAAAGTTTGGCTTCCTCTGTTGTCGGGGCAACCCAAGCCTAGGGATTATTTGCATAATCTGCTCCTGATTGGCTGGTAGGCGTGGCTGGAGGGTGTGGCAGGGGTACGGTCAAATTTGCATATTACTTTTTTATTAGATAGGGTATGTATATCACGTTTAAACACAAGTCATTAGCTCCTGGGAGCTCTAACTCCCTGGGGATCAGGAGTGACGAGAGCCACGTTCCACAGTGCAGAATGTTTTAGACCAGGGTTGGGGGACCTTTTCTCTGCCAGTGGCCATTTGGATATTTATAACATCATTCATGGGCCATATAATGATACCACTGTAATTGGCTAGTTATTAATCATAGAAAAGGAGCAAAGGGAGAAAGTCAGACATTACAGACATGTCATTTGGGCAGCTTCACCAGGAAACTGCAACATTGCATTCCCCAGAGAACTACCAGCCTATTCCCTGCAAAACACTGAAGGAAGGGATCCAACAAAGGGAAGATATGCATATTCCCAGAAAAGTTCAGTGCCATAGGGAAGGTACTTGCCTGTCTGTATCATCTGGAACAGAAATCATTAACCAGAATGGGCGTGGCCATTGAAAGTGCCCAGAAATTTGGGAATACATAATCTCCTAAACAAAGGAGTTCTCTCTCTTGTGTTCAGCTCGCTCTTTGCTTCTCTGCATTCTCCATAGCTATGTGGCCCTGCGGACACCACATGCAATGGGCTAATGGACTGCAGTGGGCAAACACAAGTTAAGCTAACCTAATGCTGGACTGGACTGGACAGACATGGAAAGAAAACTCTGGACACTGTCTCTGATTCTAGCCCCACTGAAGCTCCAACTGCACATCTATAACTGGACTAAGGGAAATGGGACTTTGAAAACCCAGGGGTGTAATTCCATGGAAATAAAGCTTTCTACTATATCTCATTGTCCCATGCAAGTCTCAGAAAGTTATTTTTCTTTGGATATCACAAGAAACCCACCCCCACTAGCAACGAGGGGAGAAGAGGCCCTCTCCTATCTGATAGCAGCCTGACCCTTGATCAGGCTAAGGGAAAAAATTAAGCAGATCATATTAGGTGCTTGCAATGGGGTGCTGACCAATCATGTATACTGAAAAGATGAGTGATAGGAGTGGGGAAGATATGCTGTCTAGTGCAACACTGAAGAAAGAACCACCATTTACCAAGGGCAGATTTTAAAAAGTCACTTTCTTTCTAGAGAAGAGTAAGAAGCTCCTCTTGTATAGTGGATTTCCTCATATGTGGGATGAACTGAATAATAATAAAACTGACTTCAAAGCAATATAACGATGATCAAATAGATAATTGATAGGAAATACCTTTAAACAATCAAATTTAATGTGTTGCTTTGTATTAGAGGTCTTAGAAAAGAAGTTTTATGTTGTAGAGTATTCAAAAATTTCTTGGAAGCTTATTAAAACCATAGCACATTAGTACCCACATCTAGAGTTTCTGACTCTGGGTGCCTGGAATGTGACCCAAGACTCTGCACTGTTTAACATTCCTGTGACTCTAAAGCAAATGTTCTATGAGCCACACTGAGAAATGCTGCAACGGCATAGAATATATGAAAGGAGAGAGCAACTGGTTGTGACTAAAAGATAGGCCGCAGTAAGGAGGTGAAGATTGTGTAGGAAACTAAGAGGACTTGATTTACCTTGTAGGCAAAGAGGCAACTGCTTTAAAATAGGGGAGTGATGTGCTTAGTACCGTATTATAGAAAAATGCCTCTGACTGCAGAATTGATGATAGATTATGGGGGTGGGAAGATGAGGACTAACACAATTACCAGTAAGAGGGCCACTGTAGTAAACTAGAGGAATGAGACCTGGAAAAGCTGGGGCATTGAATATTAAAACAGAGAAAAGACCACATGAGGAATGAAAAACAAATGCTAATCAACAGATTTTAAAATAAAAAGCAGAACACAAAAATGTATATGTACATAGTATGCTCTTATTTTCTTTATAACTGTGTGTGTATATATGTATAAACATATGTTACATAGAGAAGAAATAAAAGGAAATGAAACCAAAGGCCAAATAGTAAGAGAAGTTATCTCTGAATGATAGAATATAAGTGATTTTAAGGATTTCTTGAATATATATATATATTTTTCTTCCAAAATTCCCTATAATAAATATATATCACTTTTATGACATTTTAAAATATATATAAAGAAAGAGGGAAAAACTCATAAGAATTTCAGAAGGATGACTGGGGAATTTTCAAAAGAGGAAAATCCATAAAAGGACAAACCATCCTTGAGAATGAAGAAGCAAATTCTGGTGAATCCTTTGGCAAAATTAGTTAAGTATCATGTGGCTATTTAGGCACTTTTTCAGCTCCATTTTCACTGCATATGCCTTAAAATACAATGAACTAAAAGTATCTACAGGTTGATTGATGGCTGGAATCGTGCCTGCTTGCAAAATGGGTAGTACTTGAACTATATATTTATTGCACATTCAAGGGTTGAAATGCTTTTTTGTTTCTTTAATGATTTTTAACTTTAAGGTAAAGTTGGATATTCACAAGGGAGGAAAAAAATCCATAGTTTTCAGAATTGAGGAGGAAATGTGTAAGGTTTAGTAAAAAGCATGCCAAGTATCATGGTGTGGCAATATATCTAAGAAAAATCCAATTACCAAATAGTTCTCCTTAGATTAGCCTAAGATTTGTTAATTTTGCTTAAATGAAACTTGATTGTTGTTGGATGGAAGGTGAAAAAGAGTAACATAAACTTTGGGGTAACATAGCACAGAGCATTTAGGATTGCCAATTTTTCAATCTTTAATGAACTTCTGACAAAAGTCTCTTTTCATACTTTCATTCTATGTATGAGCTCCAAAGGCTCTCTGGGCTCCTAAAGCAGCCAACAGTACCTTTACACCTTACTCCAACCTTATTTTCTCAGATACTACCACTATCACCAGCATCTTGGCATCAATGCAGTGATATCCTAAGCATACATAAGCTTAAAAATTGATATTCACATTGTTATTGTATGAATTAACAATTATCCTCAACAAACATATGGCAGTCTATACCTTGTGGATGGCTGTAACCTAAAGCCATGAGCCACCAAGTCCCCAAAGAAGTAAGCTGCTAACCTGAACAGAATTAGTTGCTTCTAAATTCTGCATAAGAATTCCTTGCTACATGTTTATTAACTTTGTCATTTGTTAGCTTTCAGTGAGAGACAAGCAGCAATAGACAACAAAAGTTAACAAATACTTTGGGAGGTAAACTTTAGTTTAAGAAAATTCTATCAATTAAATTATTATTATTATTATTATTATTATTATTATTATTATTATTTTGCAAATGAATGCCACTTTTAGAATTTAATCTTGGATCCAGTTCAAGAGCTATTGCCTAGAAGGATTCAGAGAAGTGTGTGGGTAGAGAAGACAGAAAAGGGTAGAATGGAGAAAGAATGGCTTGTTCTGGTTCTGTCCATTAAAATATCCAGCCCTACAACACAGCACCTGAGACCACTCAGCATCCAGGCTACAAATATCCAGCCCCTAGAGGAAGAGGATGAGCCAACCACAGTAGTCATGTTCTAGGAGTTAAGAGTAAATAGAATTTCCTCTAAAGTCCAGGTCTTTACCTTTTTATTTCTCTGGCTCTCTCTGTGTTTCCCCTATAGTCAGGGGCAATACCTCATCACTAATGTACCCCTATTGTCTTACACAGTGTCTGGGCCTGGAAGGCAACGTGAATATATTGATCCCAGTAGATGTACTAGCAAAAGCAGCTGCTCCTTCAGCCACTGTGAGAAGGAGGGTGAGTGCTTGAGAATGAGGGATAAGGAGATCTGCAAAAGTCACCAGTCCCAGAAGAAAACATTGTCCCAGGAGATTTTCCAGGAAAGAACATGGAAATCAGAAGCCTTGGGTTCAAATGTCAGTGCTGGCACTGTCTACATGGCCTGCACTGAACAATCCTGCTGGTCTCTGAACCTTGTTTTTTGAGCCTCAGTTTCCTTGGAGATGTGCGGTCCAGTGGGAGTGTTGTGAGAAAGTGGCCACAAGTATCAGGCTTGGCCGTCTTGCCCTCTTTTATTCAGAACAGTACTGTTTTTATCTGGTTGGAAGGTTCTCCATAACATTTTATTTGAACAAAGTTTTCTTAATCTAAATTTGGTTAAAATCCACTAGGTAGATCATTTCTGAGATTTCCTTTACCTCAAACATTCCAGGATGTAATCATTTCTAGACTTAGAGGCGCTGAAATGAATATTTCAGTTTCTTGAATTTTAAAATTCATTTCTTACTTGGCCTAGAAGATAATCATTTTCTGGAAGTGCCATCTAAAATATTATAGAAAGGTTCTCACTCTGCACATGCATGTAGACATAAATAGATTATTGGCTTTTCATTATTTCCCAGGAAAATCAATAATTCTCTTTTCTGGGTAGATGTGTATTACAGCAAATAGGATTTACTAGGTGTAAGAGTGGTCCACAAAGACTTATCTCTTTTAGTAAAAATTTCCAATGAAAATCAAAATGTGGAAAATATTTTTGCTTCCCCCCAACATCCAGCAAGCCGAGGAGGAAGAACCACTTTTCTGATAGTGCCAACTTTGCTCATTTAAAGATAACAAATGAGAGAAATGCTATCCTAATAGGAATCAGAGGACTGAAGGATTAATTATTTTCCCTGGAGCTGACACTTCCCACCCTGTCAGAGGGCTGGCTTTTCCTCCAGGGAGCTGTCTTGCATCATTGATAATGCCGAAGCTGCAGTTGTCAGTAAATTTTCAAATTCTCAGGGTCTAAGATTCTGTGAAATTCAGATTCCTGAGTCCATTGGGGGTGGGGAACTGGACTAGGATCTAGGAACACTGAATCCTGGTCTTGGCTTCACCAGGACTTGCTGAGCCTCGGATTTCTCATCTTGGAGATGGGAATAATGATCCATGTTCTACATATCCAAGGGGCCTTCAGGAGGCAAGATTCATGAAGGTTCTTTATTGAATGTTGGAAGTTTGTCTTCAACTTCCATAAATTTAAGCTCATAATCTGGTGGCTTCTCATAGTTCTGTAGTTCTGGAGGCTGGAAAGTCCAAGGTCAAGGTCTCAGTAAGACTCAATGCTCAGTAAGGGCTCTTCTCCTAACTTCCAGAAGGTTATCTTCTTGTATCATCTCACAAACCAGAAAGAGGAAGGGAGAAGGAAGGAAGGAGAGAGATACAGAGAAAGAGAGAGAAAGACAGAGAGACAGAGACAGAGAGAAGGGAGAGAGAGAGAGCACTCTAGTCTCTTTTTCTTTTTATAAGGGCATTAATCCCATCACAGGGATTCCACCCTCAGGATCTCACCTAAATCTAATTACCTCCCAAACATCCCACCTCCTAATACCATTTCAGTAGTGATTAGGGCTTCAACATATGACTGGGGGAGGCACAAACATTCAGTCCATAACAAAGATGAAGCACTATAGATATTAATAAACTATGTGTTGGAAAATGTGAAATTATCCAATTAACATTTTTAATCTTTATTATTCAGATTATTACAGAGGTCCCTCTTTTTTCCCTTGTAGCTCCCCTCCATTCAGTTCCCACACTATCCTAGGCCCTCGCCACCCCATTGTCCACTTCCATAAGTACTACGTACATGTATATAAGATCTTTGTCCAATCTCCTCCCTCACCCCCACACCCCCTTACACCCCTCCAAAGAATTGTTAGTCTGCTCCATTTCCATGCCCCTAATTCTATTACATTCATCAGTTTATTCTGTTTATCAGAATTTTTTATTCATTTGATTTTTAGATTCACTTGTTGATAGATATATTTTGTTGTCACTATGTTGTTCATAATTTTTTACCTTTACCTTTTTCTTCTTCCTCCTAAAGAATACCCTTCAGCATTTCATATAATACTGGTTTGTTGTGTTGAGATCCTTTATCTTTTTCATGTCTGAGAAGCTCTTTATCTGACCTTCAATTCTAAATGATGGCTTTGCTGGGTAGAGTAATCTTGGCTGTAGGTTCTTACTGTTCATCACTTTGAATATTTCTTGTCACTCCTTTTTGGCCTGCATAGTCTCTGTTGAGAAATCAGCTAACAATCCTATGTTTTTATCTTGCTGCTTTTAAGATTCTCTCTTTGTCTTTTGCCCTTGGCATTTTAATTAATGTGTCTTGGTGTGGTCCTCCTCTTTGAATTCCTCTTGTTTGGCATTCTCTGCATTTCCTGGACTTGTAAGTCTATTCTTTTCACCAGGTAGGGAAAGTTTTCTGTCCTTATTTTTTTAAATAGGTTTTTAATATCTTGCTCTCTCTCTTCTTCTGGAACCCCCATAATTGGGATGTTGGTATGCTTGAAGTTGTTCCAGAGGTTCCTTACACTATTTTCATATTTTTTGATTCTTTTTTCTTTTTGCTCTTCTGGTTGGGTGTATTTTAAATTTTTGACTTGATTATTGGGATCTTCTGGTCTACTATTGGATCTCTGTATTTTTTAATTTTAGTCAGTGTATGCTTAATTTCTGACTAGTCCTTTTCCTTTTCTTTTTCTTTTCTTTTTTTCTTTTTGGCATTTTCATTAAGTTCCTTGAAGTTCCCACTAAGTTCCTTGGAGGTTTCTAAAAGACTCTTGGATAATCTTATAACTGTGGTTTTAAACTCTACATCCAGTATTTTGCTTTCTTCCATTTCTTTCATTAGTGACATGTTTCTTTGTCTCCACATTTTGGCTGCTTCCCTGTGTTTGTGTCTAAGTACTGAGTAGCTGCTAAGTCTCCTTGAGTTGATAGAGTGGCCTTGTGTAGTAGGTGTCCTATAGGGCCCAGTGGCTCAGCCTCCCCAGTCACCTGAAGTGGACACTCTTGGTCCACCCCTTTTTGGACTGTGTGCAGAATCTTGTTGTAGTTGAGACTTGATTGTTCTTAGTATCACTGGGAGAAACCAACCTCCAGGCCAATTGGCTCTGAGGACAAGTTGTGTCTACAATGGAAGAGCTGCTATCCAGGAAACACTCTTACCGGACAGGACTTGCTTCAGTGGGGCTTTGGTGCTCACTGAGTCTGCCCTTTGAGTGTGTTACTTATGGATGTGAAGAATTGTGCCTGGGGCCACCCAGCAGGAGCTACAGAGAGACTTGCAGATTCCTTTTCTTTGTATGGAGTTTGGAAGTGCCCAGACTGAGGCCCAACTGTGAAGCAAGGCAGGCTGGTGCTGGTGTAGCCTTGGGCCTTCTTTTGATAGCTTTGGGGCTCCCTGACCCAGCTCCAGCTTAGTTGACAGGTTTTAGGCTAAGAAATAACAGGCCATTCATATGCAAAAGCCTCTGTGCATAGCTTGCTTGGGGTTGTAAATTGGGTGGGGGGGTTCTCAGAGAATTTCCAGCCCAGCAATGGAGGCCAGTCAGCCCTGCACAGGGGAGGTCCCAGCACAGGAACAATGAATGTTGCAAGCACCTCCATTTGGAAGAATGCCACCACCCGCATTCCAATGCCAGACAGTCCAGTTTCTCCCTGTATATGTCAGGGTCCTCCCGAGTCTTGCCCATCACTGGAACTCAGAGCAAGCAGGAATTTGCATCTTCCTATTGATTAAAAATTGGCACACTCAGGTGCCAGCCTATTCATCGCCTATGCACCTCCTACCAGACTCAATGCACTTTCTTCTTAATCTCTCTAGTTGTAATACTTCCACTCAGCCAGCTTTCCCATGGTTCTGGATGATAGTTGCTATGTATTTTAGTTGTACTTTTGATGTGGTTGTGGGAGGCAGCAAGTGTAGGTGTTTACCTATACCACCATCTTGGTTCTCTCCAAATAATATTTATTCTAACCTCTTTCCAGAATGTATTCCTATATTGTAGGGCTTAAAAAGTAAAAATGCGTCACATGACCTTGCAGCTGATGGTCTGGGTGTGATTTTGATTTGGCCAATCACATGTGCTTATGGGGGACTTGAATAAGGAATTGGTGTATTGAAGGGCTGGGTTTGGCTGGTGCCTTCTCTGAGGAAAGGGCATGATGTCAGAGTGGGCAGGTGTAGAAGCTGTCTCCAGATGGAAAGGCAGTTCCATGACTGTGGGTGAAGTAGTAGCTCAGCTGTCAGCCCAGGTCCATGGTATGGCATTGGGAGTCTTCCCTGGAAGCTCTGCCTACAGTTAGTTCCCTCGGTCCTCCCAATGATTCTGTAAACCACTGAACAAGTGGCTGTAAATCCTACCTTAAACTCACTAAAGTCAAGAGTCATTTCTGACCCAGCTGGCATGACTCATTGGTTGAGCAAAGACCTAGGAGTTCACAATTTGGTTCCTGGTAGGGGAACATGTCTGTGTTTCAGGCTTCATCCCCAGTGGGAGAGGTGCAGGAGGCAGCTGATAAATGATTCTCTCATCATTGATGTTTCTATCTCTCCCTCCCTCTCCCTTCCTAACTGAAATCAATAAAGATTATATATATATATATATATATATATATATATATATATATATATATATACACATACACATACACACACACATATATATGGAACATTTCTGTTTTTCTTAAATAAGGTGCTAAGGAGAAATAGGTCCTCAGAGAGAAGTAGAAAGAGGTCTTAAGACTGAAGTTTAGATATTAAAAAATTATGTGTGGATCAAACACTGAGGGTCTCGGGATAGACTAGCAGGAGAAGTAAATTGAGGAAGTGATCTGAGAACAAAGTTTAAAGTTGCCTGTGTGTCACACTAAGGACATCATGCCCCTATTTTGTAGCTAACGGGAAGCAATCTATTTATATGTGTGTGTCTGAATGATCAGCCAGGATAATGCGAGGATTACAGACAGTGCCAAAATCTTAATGGTTTACACAGGGAAGGCTTGTTTCCCCAGCCTTCTTTCTACATGTCTGATACAATTAGACCCCACCAAGAGAGCACCCTCTACTTGGAACCTTGAGGGTCTCATCGGAAAGGTAAAGAGAAGTTAGAAAACCATGTGTGATTTGCAACAAGATGGATAAAGCTAGAGGACAAGATGCCAAGTAAAATACATCACACAGACAAGACAAATACTCTATGCTTTCACTTATATTTGGAATCTAAAAAAGTCAAACCCAGAGAAACAGAGTAAAAATGTTGTCAGGAACTGGGGCAGGGGTGGGAGTGGTGCATGTTGGTTAAAGAACACAAACTTTCAGCAATAAGCTGCATAAGTTTTGGGGATCCAATTGTATTTTAAACTTGAAAGTCACTAAGAAAGTAAATCTCAGATGTTCTCATCACACAGACATATGCAATGGTAACTACAAAGAAAAACTCATGTAAGCTATTACATCCTCTGCTTGGATATGTCACCAGATATTGACATTTCATTAACCAATGCAGCACACAGCCAAGCCTGACACTAGAGCAGGAGAGAATACCACACCATACTCAGAGATAGGCAGAAACAGTTTGGAACTGCCCTTGCTGGTTTGGTTCAGTGGTTGCTCATCTGCCCCAGACCGAAGGGTCCCAGGTGCCATTCTGGTGAAGGGCACGTACTTCAGTTTTAGGCTGGAATCCCAACCCTGATCCAGGCACATGGGAGAGGCAACCAATCGATGTGTTTCCCTTATATCGATGTTTCTCTCTCTGTCTCTATTCCTCCCTTCCACTCTCTCTAAAAATCAATGGGAACAATACTCTTTGGTGAGGCTTAACAACAACAACAAAAACAATAAAGGAAACAGTTCTGAACAATAATACAATTTTCCACACTCTGGAAGGTTTGTAGAGAATAGACTGGAGAAGAATCATAACAATGAACTCTGACTCAGCCCTTTCACAGTGCTGAACACTGGTTATATACCATCTATTGAAAATGTGCTGCGATTCCAGGGACCTGAAGGTTCATGACCCACTGCGGGTTCTTGGCTGCATGCAGGAGAGAATTCAAATAGGGGCCAGCATAGAGCTGAAAGTGAAAGTGAGGTCAATGAGATGGAGAGTGGGCTATTCCACAGACAGACCAGCCCTCTTTAGTGGAATTTGCATCCTTTATTGACCTTCATTTAATTGGAAGGCAGGGTACTCAATGTGGGGGAGGACTATTCAGGATCTCCCCAGGAAAGGGGTGAAGATTCTCAGAGGAGCTCCGTTATCCATTTTGGGTCCTTATGTGGGCTTTCCTCTTCTGATCCCAGGGGTTCGGGCATGTTGTATAGCACACCAAAGTGTTACAATGAGCAGAAAGCAGGCTAGGGGTTACTGTGAGCTGAAATGTATCCCCATGTTGGATTAAGCTGGTCTCTGCTAGTTTTAAGCCATAAATTTGGTGGGGGAGTAGCCTTACTATCTTCTTGACAGTTCTTGTAGCTTTTATCAATTGCAGCTGTTTTGCCACATACCCTTCCTCATATCCATTCTGCTGTGCTGGCCACAGGATGGGGAGGCCAAGACCAACAAGGTCTTTGGCTTCAGGGGTTTTTTATGCTAAAACACATGATGTGCCATACTCCTTATAAACCCTATTCCAGGTATTATCTCCTTTAATCATCATACTAATATTATTCCCAGTTCATAGATTAGCAAACTGAGACAATGTAGAGAAGAAAAACAATTTGACCAAGAACAGATAGAGTGTGGCCAATAGATCTGCACCCCAGGAAGTGTGACATGCAATCCCTGGTCTCCCTCTCCACAGTGAATCCTCACTCAGCGGAACAGCCCTTCAGAAGCTAGTGGAGACCTGTGGGGGGGGGGGTGGAGAAGAAGGAGGAGCTTCAGAGACAGAAGCAAGGAGAAGCCTCGTCTTGATTCTAGAGTGGAAATGAGTGGTGAGCAAGAAGAGGGTTAGGGCACATGACAAATGAGTGAGCGGCTTTAACTCACCTTTAACTAACACAGTCAATCAGAAGAAGCCCATTTTTGAGGGATGGTTTTGGACATTTAGGTTTGTTATTCCTGTAAGACATCCAGATAAATGTTGGAAAATATAGTTTGGAATCCAGGAAAAAGATGAGGAATAGAAATATAGGGAAACATGATTGTCTGTGTTTTCCCTGCAGTCATGAAGTAAAAGAAATTACATCCCAGGTATAAATTAGCTTAAAATGATTAAATAGCCAATTCTAAAATGTTGCAGTCAGAGGAAAATGTGCAATTGTATAAATAAGAGAGTAACTCAATGGATTGTTCCTATAGACTGAGGGAGATCTTTCAAGTGATGCTCAGTTTGGAAGTTACTCACTTCTTGTCAAAAGTCATTCAGTAGCTGGTGAATGGATTAGATATTTTGTAGAATATGTATCAAGGAAAGTAAACCTCTGGTGTTTTATAATTGCATGAATCTTTAATGTAGCTAAGAGAAACAGAAGTGATAAGGTATACGGAGTTGACATAGACTCTACACTTAGTTTCAGGATTCGATAGAATAATTAGGGTGATTTTTCTCATAAAACAAGCCTAGGGTAGGCAATTAGGGGGGTTGGTTCAGGGATCAATGGTCTTTTCTTCCTCATTTATAATCAGAAGAGCACAAGCTTTCACAGAGCATGCCCCTTGCAGACTTATAGTTATTTCTCATGGGTAAAAGTGGGTCCTCTGCTTACCCTTCATTTAGTTCAAATGAAATTGGAAAATAGAATATTTGAGGGTAAGCAAGTGACAAGAAGAAGAGAGTTGGGTTGGAGATGGGGTCATTTGGAATTACCTGTCACAGAAGACTTTTAATTACAGTCAAATCAATCAATACACCTACAATTTTGGTACCACTTCCAATGTTTAGGTTTGTTTTTTTTTCTTATATCAAGTAATTCTTGTTTGATACCAGCTTAATTATGACACTGTCTATCCAAAGATAGCATAAATTTCCACAGAATAAGGGATCCATCCCTCAAGCCTGATGCTCCCGACCCTCTTGCCGCCCATCACAAGTCCAGGTTATCACCTGTGTATCTGACCAACTAGCTACTGATTGGAGATTACAAAGGTTCCCTCCTTGTAGGCAATTATTTGATTTGATTAATTTACTAGATCAGTTCACAGGGCTCAGAAAAAACATTTTTCTTATTACATTATCAGTTTATTATTAAAGGATACAACTGAGGAACAGCCAGATGAAGGATAGGTATAAGGCAAGGAAGGGATGTGGGAAAAGGCCCAGAGCTCTCATGCCCTCTCAGGCATACCACTCTCCCAAGTCTTCACAGGTTTGCCAACATGGAAGTTTAAACCTAAAGCCATCCTTCTGGGTTTATAGCCTTTTTACACAGGCATAATTGATTAAATGATTAGATTATTGATCTCACTGCCAGCCCCTAAGCCTTCCTGGGATTGCAGGAGACTGAAAATTCCAACCTTCTAATCACAGCACTGATTTCTCTGGCAACCAGTCCCCACACTTAGGAGCTTTCCAAAAGTCACCTCATTAACATAAACCCGAGTGTAGTTAAAAAGCATTTCTTGGGAATATTAAAACACCTTTATTCCTCTTAGCATTTAGGAAATTCCAAAGATGTTAGTAGCTCTATACCAGTAATGTGAATAAAGACCAAACATATTTATTTAAAATTCACAACATTGTCCAGTGTGACTCAGTGGGTTGAGCTTCATCCTGTGCACTGAAAGGTTGCTGGTCCAATTCCCTGGTCAAAACAAATGTGGGCTTTCGGGCCCAATTCCCAGCCGGGGGTATACAGAAGGTAACCCACTGACCTTTCTCTCTCATACCAATGTTTCTCTTTCTCTCCCTCTCCCTTACCCTCTCTCTAAAATAAATAAAAACATTTTTGATATTGTGATTTTTTTTAAATTGTTATCACACATCTAACATCTTACCCAGAGAGCAAAAACCAGACAGTCAAATGCACACCATTCCTTTCCCACAGGTGTGTGTCTCCCCTCAATCTAGATTAGGAGACTAAGAGAAGCAGCTTCATAAACAGAGGTTCTCAGAAATCCCGCACCACCACCATCTCTGCGGACTCTGAGCTACTGAATCCAGTGACTAAAAGGCTAAAGGGCAGGCTCTAGAGTCAAGGGGGCATAGGTTGAATTCTAGCTCTGCCCTTTCCAGCTGTCGATTGTGGGCAAGTTAATGTTTAAAACCCTCACGTTACTCATATGAAAATGAAAATAATAGTATTACTCATCTCCTGGTATCACTATGAGGATTAAATGAAAAGTACTAACTACAATGGCTGCACTCAGTAAATTATAACTCTTATTAATATTAATAGTAGCAGTAAAACTTTTCAAATTTAAAGATACTCCAACTCTATCTCAGCTTTGCCCCAAAGTTAACAATGAACAGTATGCTGAATAGTGATCTCCTTTCATTCGCATCTAACATTGAACCCATGTTTTGCTGGAATTCATCCTTAATTCTCTGTTCCTGTTGGTGTCTGAATGACAAACTCTCCCCTATATTTATGAAGGCTTGAAAGAAAAACTATGCCATCCCTGACTTTGGTGATCAGTCCTGATATGTCTAGTAACTTCATTAATGACCGGTGGTAGTATCTTGCCAAATTCAATTTGCAAAGACAAGAGCTTCATAGTCGTTTCTTTTCATCTTGTTTGTAATATTGCCCATTAAATAGAAGATGTACCATGCCAGAGCTTGTTCATTTCAAAGCAAATTATAGGAGGTGACTAAATTGTGCATGAAGAGAAAGAGTCCCATGTTTCACCAGCAGAGCCCCAGAATCAGACATCTGCTTTTTGACAAGCTGACAGATCCAAAGAATTGAAACTTGATGAATCTTAATGCTGTCTGTCATATATACAATGTTCTTCAATTATTTCTTTGTGGGGGAAAAATGACTAATGATAATTTCTACTAGAGGATCATTTGCATATTCAAGCTCAAGTGTTTTATAGAGAAGAGAATGTCAATTTGTTGAGAGGACAAACTCCTTCCCTCCAGATTAAAATGCTGTTTTCCACACACTGCTCCATTAGGCTTGCCATTGAAACCCAGGGAGAGATGAAATATAATTCATGAGCTGGGTACAAATCTATTTTCTCACTTCCAAAAAAACACAAAAGAGTATCTTTTCCTCATATGTTAGACTAGACTTTTCAAAGACATACTCTGCTGCTGCCATTGTTCATAAACGAAAACTGATCTGATACAATTGGCTTAATCAACTCTTAATCTGAGAACATGAGTGGGTGATTATGCCTAGTGTTACCCACACAAGCAGCTGCTGACACCAGCGTCCCTGTGCTGCTCTTGAAAGAAATGCAGGTAAGTGCCTGGAGACTTCAGACTCAGGGGCCCAGGGAAACTGAGCCAGTGCCTCTAGTGGACCATCCACAGAGCCAAAAGGCTGTTCTACTGTCCAGGTGAATGGTGTCATGATACCTGTCCTAAGACTACAGACAGGAATCCACCCCGGCTCTGGCAGGCTGACTGGTTTGACAGTGTGATGCCAGGAGCATATCAGAGGGCTTGCTGCTGCAACAAGACTGCTCATGTTCTTTCCTAATTACAAGAGGAAACCCAACATTATCATGCAAGGTTCAAAGAAGCATTACCCTCTCTACTGTGAACCCACATCCTTCGACAGCATAAAGCCAAACCTGGCCTGGGCTGCCAGCAAAGTCCACTCAGGAGCAGAGAGTGGTACGTGAAGGACAAAAGAGGAGAGGGTGTTTCTTATGCATCAGGCCCATGCGTTTGAAACACTACAATGTTTTTAGCAGTTTCCCAGAGTGGCCTTATCAAAGTGTGCAGACTTAGTAACTTAAAACAACAGAAATTCATTGTCTTACACTTCTGGGGACTAGAAATCTGAAATCAAGGTCTTCTCAGGGCCATGTTCTCTCTGAAGCTGTAGGGAAGAATTTTTTCTTGCCTCTTCCTGCTTCTGGTGATTTCTGGTATCCCTTGGCTTCTGACAGTGTAACTCCATCCTCTGGTCCACTACATGGCCTTCACTGTGTCTCTCATGGCCTTCTTATGAGGACACCAGGCATTGAATTTAGGATCTACTCTCATTCAGTATGGTCTCAGCTTACCTTGATTACCTCTGCAAGAACCTATTTCCTATACCATGGCATTCACCTCAGCATATACAACTTAATGCACAATATTGACACATCAAGAGGAATAGGAAGCGTGTAAGAGAATATAGAGGAAAGGCTATTTCTGATAGAAAAAAAAGATCATGAGTCAGGCCACAGGACTTGAAACATCCTGATGCTTGTGCAGACAAACAAACAATGCAGTCCTCTGGATTCCGCTCCCTATCTTCACCCCCATCAGACCCCTGCCTTCCCCTGCTGTAAGATCTATAACATGTAACATGACTTGTTCATTGGATATACAGAAAGGTAACCACAATACCTGCTCTTAACATTTGCAGAGCTCAGGATAAGAATACAAATAGAGCTCATTAGCATTTGTCTAATTACTTCAAAGTTATATTTCATGGTATAAACTGGTAACTAAAATATATTTTGTTCTCCTAGTTTGACAAATATACCTTCACTACTACAACATTTAAAGAGAAACTGGAGAGCTATGGGTTTGATTTGACTGATAGTCAGCAAAATATCGAAGATAATCTGTCAGGGTGTTCTGTTAAAGGGTTGGGGGTGTTAGAATAAGTACCGAAATAAAGACATGCATAGTCCATAAATTACCATGTATTTATTCTATATAATTTATTTGTCTTGACTTAATTTCAGAAAATGTACTAATTACGTTGTTATCAAGCTTTGTACATAATTTGTGTTTTATTGACAGCATTGCTAAATCAGACCAAATTCCTTGAGTGATTATTGGTCTTAAGTAGTTTTAAGGAATTTTAACCTTAAAAAACTTCACTTAGCTGAGGCAAGAGCAACTGGTATTTTCAACAAAATGCTTAAAGCAATGCCTAGATTCAGATATGACCCATGAATTTTATAGTAGATCATGTTCAAACATAATTCATTTACATAAGAAAATGTATAATTATTACAGAAAAGATTATACTATATATAATGTTATCATAAAAATTGCTATAAATGACATTTTTGGCCATTATTTAAAGCAATATTTAGGGCAAGTCCACATTTCTTAAGTTTTTCTTATTTTAAATATTTCAGTAGTAAGATGTTTACAAAGAAAAATGAAAATAGCAATATATTCTCAATTGTTCAAATATCTCTTTGAATAGAGCTATATGGTAATCTATAATAGCCAGAAAATAGTCTTCTCAGGAATTGGTTTAAAATTATTTAAACATATTACTTTCTTCTCCTTAATGTCATTTCTGTTTCTAATTTTTAATTATTATTCTGATATTTGGTTGATATGTCACTTTGCTTACTAACTCACATATAGTTTATTTTCTTTTGATTATAACAATACATTTTATGATTTAAAATTATGGACCTTGAGCCCTGGCCAGTTTGGCTCAGTGGATAGACCATTGGCCTGCAGACTGAAGGGCTGCAGGTTCAATTCCAATCAAGGGCACATGCCAGGGTTGGGGTTTCTATTCCTAGTAGGGGGTGTGCAGGAGGAAACCAACCAATGATTCTCATGTTGCTATCTCTCTCCCTCTCCTTTCCTCTCTGAAGTCAATAAATATATTAAAAATAATAAAAAATAAATTTATGGAACTTAGCATTATAGAGGATTTTACAAATTTGACCCCAAAGACAAGGAAAGTAAAAACAAAAATAAATGAATGGGACTATATCAAACTAAAAAGCTTCAGCACAGCAAAACCGACTGCCAACAAACCAAAAAAGCAACCAATCAAATGGTAGAAGGTATTTGCAAACAACAGCTCCAACAAGGAATTAATATCCAAAATATATAAAGAATTCAATACCAAACAAACAATCAAATTAAAAAATGGGCAGAAGACCTGAACAAACACTTCTCCCAAGAAAAAATACAAATGGCCAACAGACATATTTGAAAAGATGCTCAACTTCGCTAGCTATTATGGAAAGAACAATCAAAACTAAAATAAGATACCACCTCACACCTGTTAGAATGGCTATTATCAATAAGAAGTAATAACAAGTGTTGGAGAGGTTGTGGAGAAAAAAACTTTCATTCACTGCTGGTGGATATGTAAACAGTATAGTCACTATGGAAATGGTATGGAGGGGCCTCAAAAGTTAAGAAAAGAGGCCCTGGTTGGTGTTTTTCAGTGGCTAGAGCACAAGCCCATGCAACGGAAGGTTGCATGTTGGATTCCTGTCAAAGGAACATAACCTGGGTTGGGGATTCGCTCTCAGCCCCTGGTCTGGGCCCGTGCAGAGGAAATCAGTCAACCAGTTGATGTGTCTCTCTCACATATCTCTCTGTCTCTATCTCTCTGTCTTTCTCTGTCTCTCTCTGTCTCTCTCTCTCTCTCTCTCGCTCTCGCTCTCTCTCTCTTTCCCCCTCCCTCCTTTTAGCTCTCTCTGAAAAGCAATGGAAAAAAATGTCTTCAGGTAAGGATAACAACAGAAAAAAAGAATAATAGAACTACCATATGGCCCAGCAGTCCCTCTTCCAGACATCTACTGAAAATTTTGAAACCATTTATTTGCAAAGATATATGCATCCCTGTGTTCATTGCAACATTATTCACAGTGGCCAAGACATGGAAACAACCCAATTGTCCCTTTATAGATGACTGGAAAAGAAGAAATGGCATATACTACAGGCCTGGTGCCCAAAATTCCTGCATGGGGGGAGAGAAAAGCATGTCCCTGAGCTCAGCCTGCATCCTCTCGCAATCCGGGACCCCTTGGGGGATGTCAGGCCTAAATTAGCAGTCAGACATCCCTCTCACAATCAGGGGTGCTTCATGCACCAGTGACCATACTTTTCATACAGGTGAAAGGCATCTTGCTGTTGCAGGGACAGCTATATATTTTTCCCCTGATTATAAAAAGTAATACATAACATGATCCCTCTGAGGCAGTAGTACCATTTTCTCCATCTTATGGGTGGGAAAACTGAACCAGAGAGAAGTTAAGTAATTGGGCTGACCAAAAAATGTGCAAGCCAGAGTCCATGCATGCCATTGCCTCATCATCCTGCTTTTTCAGTGTTAGAGTAGCCTTGCCAGGGTTTAATTTTTAAATCTAACAGACTGTTCCCAATATATAGGGTAGGATCCCTAGGCCTGGCTGGTGATCAGGACCATCTGTGGGGCAACCAGTGGGTGAGGCAATCATGGGACCCTTATGGCACTGCCTTGGCTGGAGGCCAGGAGCTGCCTGCTCGTGGGCCCTGTTGCCAATTACTGCCACCGATCACTTCCTTTTTGGGGGGCAGATGCTCAGTGCAGATGATTGGGGGGACCCCACTGGCACCCACCTTGGCTGACCTGGAGCCTGCAGGCTAAGGGAAGCTCCTGCATTGAGCATCTGCCACTTGGTGATCAGTGTACATCATAGTGACAAGTTGTTTTGCTATTTGGTCAATTTGCATATTAGGCTTTCATTGTGAATGTTAAGTTTTTATTATATAGAACCCTATATAATAAAAACCTAATATACAAATCAACTGAATGGCAGAATGACCAATAAAACTCAAATATATATATATATTTATACACACACACACACTAAGAAAGAGAAACATGCAAATTAACCATCACTCTGCTACACCCATAAGCTACGCCCACCAGCTATTCAGAAGTGAGTATGCAAATTAACCCAACCAAGATGGCTGTGGCCACAAAGCTGCAGCAAGCAGGAGATTTGGGTTTCCTGGCAATGGAGGAAGCCAAGCTTCCCTGCCACCCTGGTTGGCCCTGGCCTACCCTCAAGGCTACAAATTTTCAATTATAGAAGATAAATAAATCTCAGATACCAGAGCCTCAGCTTGGGTTGCCTGGGGGGGGTGTGGCCATCCTGCAAACTAGCACAGGCCCCTTGCCCAGGCCACCCCACACCCCAAGGGAACCACCATCCTGATCCAGGACACATTTCAGGGCAAACCAGCTAGCCCATCCATGCACCAGGCCTCTATCCTATATCCTATATAATAAGAGAGCAATATGCAAATTTACCATCATTCCAACACACATGATGGCTGCCCCCATGTGGACACAAGATGGCCATGACAAGATGGCCAGCAGGGGAAGGCAGTTGGGAGGGACCAGGCCTGTAAGGGAGGGCAGTTGGAGCAATCAAGCCTGCAAGGGAGGGCAGTGAGGTGACCAGGCCATCAGAGGAGGGAAGTTAGGGGTGACTGGGCCTACAAGGGAGGGAAGTTAGAGGCAATCAGGCTGGCAGGGGAGCAGTTAGGCATCAATCAGGCTGGCAGGGGAGTGGTTAGGGGGTGATTAGGCTGACAGGCAGAAGCAGTTAGGGACCATCAGGAAGGCAGGCAGGCGAGCAGTTGTGAGAGGGATCCCAGATTGGAGATGGTACAGGCTGGGCTGAGGGACACTCCTTCCCATGTACAAATTTCATGCACCAGACCTGAAATTTGGTCTAACCCATTGGAATTAATAATTATTCAGTTTGTATATATTCTTTTGGGATATCATATATATTTTCTGATGGTCTTAGGCAACCTTGGTAGTGGTTCTCAACCTGTGGGTCATGACTCACAGGTTGAGAACTGCTGCTATAGAGCCTAAGACCATCGGAAAACACAGATATTTACATTACTATTCATTAACAATAGCAAAATTACAGTTATGAAATTACAACAAAAATAATTTTATGGTTGGGGGTCATCACAACCTGAAGAACTGTATTAAGGGGTCGCAGCATTAGAAAGGTTGAGAATCATTGTACTAAAAGCTCAGTGCATGAAATTTGTGCATGTGTAGGGTCCCTAGGCTTGGCTGGCGATCAGGGCCAATCTGTGGGGCGACCAGTGGGTGAAATATTGCAATTTGCAACATGAGTGAACCCTGACTATATCATGCCAAGCAAAATGTCAAACAGAAAAAAAGTAAGAACCATATGATTTCACTTATGTGGGATATAAAACTAAAAACAACAAAATGAACAAACAAGACAAATAAACAAACAGAAACCCATAGACACAGATAACAGTATGTTATTTACCAGAGGGAAATGGATGGGGGGAGGTAGTGGTGATGAGTAGAGGGGTCAAGTGCATTTTGATGGAAAGAGATTTGACTTTGGATGGTGGGCACACAATGTAATATACAGATGAGGTATCATATAATTATGCACTTAAGCCTATATATTTTTATTAACTGATGTCACACCAATAAATTTAATAATAAATAAATACATGTATATGTCTATGCCTCTGTGTGTATACAAAACAGTTGGGATTTTTTTTATATTACAAAGTGTTCTTCTGTTGTGGATTTAGTGCTAATTTTTGTGAACCTTCTAAACCACAAATTGGAACACCAAGAGAAACCAAAAAATGAATGCTGGACACCTCAAGGAAAAGACACTTCATTCAGCAAAAATCTAGTTCATTCATGCCATACCAGCAGAGAGGAAAGATTGGACAAATTAATTTATTTGCCTTTTCTCTTATCTAAGTGCTCATCAAATTCAACTCCTCCTCAAACTCCAAAGTAGTGTCTGGCTTTAAAGTTGGCAGTTACTCAATTCCAAAATTTTCACCATCAACTATGCTTTCAAGGATATGGGGTAAGACATTTGACCTGATGTGTGAGCCCTCTAATACAAAAGGCTTAGAGAGAGACCCTGCTGGCCCAGGTATAAGGACGATACTGCAAATAGTCATCAATTCCCGGGGACTCTTCTCAGTACAGCTCACTGGCTCCCGGGCTACCATAGGAACCTGACTGACAAAAGTGGCCAGTGAGATCTCAGACATTTCTCTTAGCAATATTTTTTCTGGTATATCTCTTTGGGCAGGGGAAACAAAAGAAGAAGTAAACAAATGGAGCTACATCAAACTAGGTTTTGCATAACAAAGAAAACCATTAACAAAATGAAAAGACAACCCATTGAATAGGAGAACATATTCCCCAATACATTTGAAAAAGACTTAATATATAAAATTTATAAAGAATTTACATAATTCAACACCAAAAAAAGAAAAAGAAAAAGAAACCACAATCCAATTTAAAAAATGTTCAAAGAACCTGAATAGACACTTCTTCAAAGAGAACATACAGAGGGGCAATAGACATATGAAAAGATGCTCAACATCACTAATCATCAGAGAAATGCAAATCAAAACCACAATGAGATATCACCTCACACCTGTATGAATGGCTATCATCAATAAATCAACCAACAAGGAGTGTTGGGGAGAATGTGGAGAAAGGGGAACTCTCCTGCACTGTTGGTGGGAATACAGATTGGTGTAGCCACTGTGGAAAGCACTACGGAGTTACCTTAAAAAATTAAAAATGGAATTGTCTTATGATCCAGCAATTCCAATTCTGGGAATTTATCCAAACAAACCCAAATAACTAAGACTATTTGCACCCTATGTTCACTGCAGTGTTATTTACAATAGCTAAGATTTGGAAGCAGCCCAATCATTCTTCCTAAATGTCTGATACTATTAGACCCCAGCTCAGTTCCAATTGACTTTTGGACCCACTAGGAGCCCACCCTCTCCCTGGAACATTGAAGGTCTCATGGGAAAGGGAAAGAGAAGTTAAAAAACTATGTGTCATTTATAAGATGAATAATGCTGGAGAATATGATGCCAAGTAAAATATATCACACAGAGAAAGACAAATACTGCATGATGTCACTTATATTTAGAATATAGAAATGTTGGACTCCAAGAAACATAGAGTAAAATTGTTGTTGTCAGGAGGTGGGGGAGGGGAGAGTGAAGAAATGAGGGAGATGTTGATTAAAGGGAACTATTCTATGACTCATTGATCCTATTCTGGGAATATATCTGAAGTAATTAAAAACATTGCAGTGTTATTTATAATAGGCAAGATTTATAACCAATCCAAGAGCCCATCCATATAATAAAACCCTAATGTGCAAATTAACTGACATTGGAATGACCAGCAGAACAACCTGTTGCTATGATGTGAACACTGACCACCAGAGGGCAGTACTGTATTGAGAGCCTACGCCCCATCTCCCCCCTCCCCCCCCCTGAAAAAAAGGTGACCAGCAGTAATGATTAGAGGACAGGGCCAGTTAGCAGATAGCGCCAGGCCACCAACCAAGCAGGGTGCCAGCAAGGATCCCCCCGCATCATCGTTCACCCCAGAAATGGCCCTGATTGTCATCCAGGCTTAGGGACCCTACCCTATATATTGGGAACAGTCTTTTGGATTTAAAAATTAAACCCTGGCAAGGCTACTCTAACACTGAAAAAACAGGATGATGAAGCAATGACATGCATGGACTCTGGCTTGCACATTTTGTGGTTAGCCCTGATTCTGATACTTATAACTGTGACAAAGCCAATTACTTAACCTCTCTCTGCTTCAGTTTTTATAAGATGGAGAAAATGGTATTACTGCCTTAGAGGGATCATGTTATGTATTACTTTTTATAATCAGGGGAAAAATATATAGCTGCCCCTACAACAGCAAGATGCCTTTCACCTATATGAAAAGTATGATCACTGGTGCATGCAGCACCCCTAATTGTGAGAGGAATGTCCGACTGCTGGTTTAATCCTGACATCTCCCGAGGGGTCTCAGATTGCAAGAGGATGCAGGCTGAGCTCAGGGACACGCTTCCCTCTCCCCCCATGGAGGAATTTTGGGCACCAGGCCTCTAGTCAGTAGATAACTGGATAAAAAAAAAACTGTGGTACATTTATACCATGCAATACTACTTTGCCATAAAAAAGGACATCTTACCCTTTGGACCGGGAGAACACTGTGATAAGCGAAATAAGCCAGTCAGAGTAAGACAGGTACCATATGATTTCACTCCTATGTGGAATCTAATGAACAAATTGAATAAGTAAAATAGAGACAGATTCATAGAGAGAGATCATGCTGACAGTTTGGTGGGGGTTAAGGGTGGGTTCTGGGAAAGTCGAGATATTGAGCAAAAGAGAAAAAACTCATGGGCATAGAGAACAGGGTGGTGATTGTGGAGTGGGAGGTATGGAGGAAAGTGGAAGAGGGTATGGGAGATAAATAGTGATGGAAAAATAAAATAAAGAAAAAAATGAAATGTAGCATTTCAAATAAATTGTGATGGCTATTAAAACAATTGGCTATGCATTTGAAAAAATTAGATTTCTACTTCCTGCAAAAATAAAATTTATATGTACTGTGTTACATATATAAGGAATAGACTGTTAAAATATTTAAAATAGGCCCAAGATGGAGTTGCTCATAATAAGTCTCATGCCAGCAAAACAGAACTTAACTATGTTTCTATGCTAGGGTCTTCCAGAAAAAAAAAAAAGCCTGGTTTGACCAATCACTGCTTGCCTGCTCAGTACAAGGTACCTAACCTTGTTCTGCTTCTCCAGCCAGCAAATGCCCATGAACATCCTAGTTCCTGCTCACTGTGGTCTATAAACCTCTTGTCTTGTGCAGCTCTTTAGAGCTCTTTTCTATCTGCTAGTTTGTATGCTGTGCAATTCATGAGTCGCTGAATAAAAGCCTAATAGTGAATTGGCTGTGGAAAATTTCCATTTACCAAGACCAACTTGACATTTTGGTTTATTGAACACTATGCTCAATAACTGCAGAGTACACATGAAACATTCCCCAAGACAGACATGTGCTCAGCCACAAAACAAGTTGTGAAAAATTTGAAATTAAATCAGAGTAAGTTCATTGATCACAATGGAATTAAATTAAAAATTAAAAAGTAATAACAGTAAGATATCTAAAACATTCCTAGGTACTTGATAATTAAACAACTCGATAATTAAATATACTTGATTCAGGAATAAATCATAAGGGAAATTAGAAAATATTGCAAATTAAGTGATAATAAAAACACAATTTATCAAATCTTGTGGGAGGCAACTAAAATAGTGTTTAGAGAGAGATTTATAGTCCTTATATTTGAAGAGAGATAAATATAAAACAAATGATCTACGCTTCGACCTTAAGAAGCTACAAAGAAGAGAAAATCAAACCTAAAGTATATAGAAGAGAGAAAATAATAAGGATAAATAAAAATCAACGCAATAGAAAACAAAAAATACCAAATCAACATAATCAGAAATTCACTCTTGGAAAGATTAATAAACTTGATAAACCCTGAGCAAATCTGATCAAGATGAGAAGAGATAAAACAGAAATTACCAATTTCAGGAATAAATATGGGATGCTACTAAGACCTTACAAGTTGGGTGGAACCAGATAAGGGCCCACACCAGAGCAAGGAGGAGCCACAGTGGCCCAGAGTGGGAGGTCAGAGTCCAAACAGGGAACGGGGGAGATGTGAACTTGGGGGTAGGGGAGAGATAGGAGATTACACTCAGGAAAACTGATCAAATAACTAAATATAGTAAGGATAATGGGAGCCAGGTTTCTCACTAGCCAAGAAGAGGTCTATAACTATGAAAGGGAGAGAACAAATGGTGATTTGGTACTGGATGTGCAAGTGTCAATGTAAACTGTTGTTTTTGATATGCATATGGAATTAGAACAAATATAGAAAAAATAAGTAAATATATAAATGTATATGCATATGTGTATATGTATGTGTGTGTACACATATACATATATTCGGGAGCAGGGATACACCAGTAGCACTAAGCATACCAAATTCTCAGATTCTAGGTTCTAAATACTCTTCTCCACTAAAATGAAGTGGGGTTACTTGAGGAATGATTTTCAGGCTGAAGAAATATAAGTCTGAAACCTCTTGCTGTATCAGGGAGCAAGGAAGGTCTTAGTGACTATCAGGAGACAAGACAAAAAGACACACAAGTCAGCCTCACTGGACAAACCAGGGACAATGTGACCATTAAAAGAAATTATAGGAATGGATTATAACCTATTGGATAAACAGAAAATCATGTTCATACAGAGGCAAATAAACACATAAATGAATACGTAAAAAATTTCATGAAGAGTGGATACATGCATGGTTTCAAAGTAACTCCCCACAAATGGCCTACATATAGTTCAACCTTGAAGAACACTAAGGGGTGGGGGTGGGGAAAAAGGTGCACCTAGCCCCACTCAATCGAAAATCTGGAGTATAATTTTTGAATCTATAGTTGGTTCTTCCCATCTGCATACTCAGACTCAACCAACCTCAGATCAAAAACAGTATTTTCAACCTGCAGTAAGGAAACTATGGTTGGGAATATGAAAATACTATTTCAATCCCACGTTGGTTGAATCTGCAGAGAGGAAATAGGTTGGTATGAAAGGCCAACTCTATTTATCAAAAAGAAAAAAAAAAACCAAATCTCATGTAAGTAGACCCATGCAATTCAAGCCTATGTTGTTTAAGGGTCAACTGTGATTACAAAAAAATGGAAGAGTAACATTACAGTGGGAAAGGCCTGCAGACAGCACCTTAATGAAATGATCCAGATGAATATAATTAGTAATGGGACAAATGGAGAATCGCATGCTACCAGATAAGAAATGATGAGAAGAATGGACTTATTTCTTTGAGTTCCACCAGTATATTCTTGTGTATAACCTAAATTTAATCATGAGGAAAAATTATCAAACCAACCCAAATTGAGGGACATTCTACAAAATAAAAGAGATATTACAAATAAATATAACATGAGATGCTGAAATGGATTCTTTTGCCATAAAGAACATATTGGGAAATTGACTGCAGTCTCAGATTACAGTTTTAATGTATTGATGCTGATTACCTTGTTTAGATAATTCTATTAGATGACATCCTTATAGGCAGGAAATTCACACTGAATTTCCGTACAGGTTGTGGAGTACCAAGTCAGTAACTTCCTCTCAGATATTTTAGGAAAGTGAGTCCTTTAGTCTGTACTTGCAAATTCTAAGTCTGCAATTCTCTTAAAAACATTTTTAAGCAGCTACTAAAATAAGAGTACATAAGGTAAATTTTCAATGTGAGTATAGAAAAACAAAACTATGGGTAGTTTTACATACAGACCTATGAGAACAGGCAGACATTGCTTTAGAAGAACAGTGGTTACATTTGGGAAAGATGGTCGGGGCAGTTAGGAAGGATTTTTGTTTGTGATTAAAAATACTTCTATATGTTTGCATCTTTATACAATGATAATATTTTCATACACTGCTTATATAAAATGGGAAGGAGGAGATAAAATTATCACTCTTAGTAAATGATATGATTATATACTTGGAAAATAAAGTTAACTTGAAAACTATTATAAGCAGTATGAGAATTCAATAAGGTAATAGAGTAGAAAATTAAAACACACAAATCAATAGATTTCATATATATCTGAAACAAGTTACAAAATGTAATAGAAAAAAAAGCCCATTTCTAATTGCAACAAAAAAGATATAACATCTAGGGGGGAAAAATAACAAGATGTCAGTTCTTCCTAAATTAATTTAGAAATGTAATATAATCTCAAGAGTTTCAATAGGATCCTTTTTATAAACTAAGTAAAGGGGTTATTCTAAAGTTTATATGGAAAAATAAATAAGAAAATAGCTTAAAAATTTTTTTAAGTTTCTAGAACAACCATATTAAAACAGATAATAAAGCCTTTATGATGAAATCAGTGATATTACTGTAAGGATAGACAGTGGAACAAAATAAATATCCAGAAATAGACTATAAAACAGTGGCATCTGATTGGGGAGTTGATGGACTTTTCAATACGTGATGTTGGGAAATCTAAATAGCCACCTAAAAATAATAATGGTTAAATTTACATCCTACAATGTGATAATTCCATAAGGGCCAAATAATTAAATTATTTTTAAAAATAAAGGCAATAGAAAAAAACTTGAGAAAAATCTTTCATAAGAGCAAGGCTTTTATTAGAATAAGGCATCCTAACTATGATTCAAACTAGACACTATTAAAGAAAAGGTGGATAAATGAATATATTCACTTCCATAAAAATAAAAACTATTCAATAAAAACAAATATATAAGCAAAGTCAAAATAAAAGTAATTAAATGGGAAAACTATTTACAATTTATACTAGAAATATCTTGCTAAATATATTAAAAATATTCCTAAAGAGCTTTTCGAAAATAATAACACCAAGACTCGCAACGTAACAGTAAAGGGAGAAAAGAGATGAATAGGCTTTTTACAGGGAAAGAAAAAATGTTCCTTAAATGAAAAAAATAAAAATCTAAGCTTTATTCATAGTAATAGAAATGCAAATTGAAGACATACTAAAATGCTACTTTATTCCTGTTATATTGGCAAGAATTTCAACCATTTCATAAACATATGTTGGTGAGGCTGTAGGAAAAAGGCATTTTCATTCATTGCTTGGCTGGAGCACAAACTGACCCTATGGAGGTAACATGGCTATAACTGTCAAAAGTGCAACACATAAACCATAAAATCTTAGAGGGATCTACAGGCAGCAAAATCTCAGACATATGTCATAGAATATCTTTACTGATACAGCTCCTTGGGCAAAGGAAACTAAGGAAAAAATAAGCACATGAGACTACATCAAAATAAAAAGCTTCTGCACAGCAAAAGAAACCATCAACAAAACAAGAAAGCCCACTGCCTAGGAGAACATATTTGCCAATGTTATATCTGATAAGGGTTTAATCTCCAAAATTAAACTCATACAACTTAATAAAAGGAAGCTAAACAATCCAATCAAAAAATGGGCAAAGGACCTAAATAGACACTTTTCAAAAGAGGACATACAGAAGGCCAAGACATGAAAACATGCTCAAAGTCACTAATCATCCGAAAGATGCAAATCAAAATGACAATGAGGTACCATCTCACACCTGTCAGAATGGCAATTATCAATAAATCAACAAAGGACAAGTGCTGGCGATGATGTGAAGAAAAAGAAACTCTTGTGCACTGCTGGTGGGAATGCGAACTGGTGCAGCCACTGTCGAGAACAGTATGGAGTTTCCTCAAAAAATTAAAAACGGAACTCCCATATGTAAGAAAGGACATATGCAACTTTATGCTCATAGCAGCACAATTTACAATAGCTAAGATTTGGAAACAGCCTTAGTGCTCATCAGCAGATGAGTGGATTAGAAAACTGTAAAAAAGAAGGAGTTCTTGCCATTTGCAAAAGCATGGATGGACTTGGAGAGCATTATGCTAAGCAAAATAAGCCAGTCAGAGAAAGATAAATATCACATGATCTCACCCATGTGGAATATAATGAACAACATGAACTGCTGAACAAAAATAGGTCCAGAGACACAGAAGCATCGAACAGACTGTCCAACCTCAGATGGAAGGTGGGGAGGGGAGGAGAGACACAGGATCTGGGGAGGGGGTGAGAGATCAACCAAAGGACTTGTATGCATGCATATGAGCATAACCCACGGACACAGACAGTAGGGGGTAAGGACATATGCAAGGGGATGGGAACAGGCCAGGAAGAGGTTAAGGAGGGAAAAAGGAGACATATGTAATACTTTAAACAAGAAAGACTTTAAATTTTCAAAAAAAAGTGCAATACATTTACCATTTGATTGGACAAAATTCTATTTTTGAGAATATATATATTTATATTTTTAAATATATCTTAATCATAAATCTGCACACATAGGATATAATGTCAGTCCTTTTCTTTCTTAGCAATTATCTTTTTTATTCTTCTAAAATTTATTTTTTAATTTATTTTTTAATTACACTTGACATACAATATTATATTAGTTTCAGGTATACAACATAGTGATTAGACATTTTCATAACTAAAGAAATGATCACCCCAATAAAACTAGTATACATCCAACCCTATACATACTTATTAACATATTATCGACTATATATTCCCTATGCTGTACTTTACATTCCCTTAACTATTTTTATAAATGGTAATTTGTACTTCTTAATCCCTTTCACCTTTTATAATGTCAGTCTTATTTGTTAAAATATTGCTTATAACAGCAAAGTATTTTCCAATGACATTAATAGTCATCTTAAAATTATAATAAACCTGAAAAATTAGTCAATCGGGGCCAATAAAATAAGACATATTACACTCTTACAGAGCAATATTTATATACGTGGGTTTTTTTAAAGGATGAGATGTAAAATATGTTATTAAGTTTTTCAAAAAGCAAGGCACAGAACAGTGAATATGTTATAACACCGTTTTTTGCAAGGAAAAAGAAAAATGAATACACATTTTTATTTGCTTCTATTGAGGTAAAGATATTCTGGAAGGAGACATAGGAATCATTAAAAGGAACATTAGGTGTGAATGGAAATAAGGGTGGGAGCAATTTTTCCCTGATAGTACTAATTTTAAGCATCCCATGAAGCATAGGGTGAAATTGGCTG
This sequence comes from Antrozous pallidus, assembly GCA_027563665.1. NCBI lineage: Eukaryota > Metazoa > Chordata > Mammalia > Chiroptera > Vespertilionidae > Antrozous > Antrozous pallidus. The sequence goes on from CM050508.1 coordinate 78,762,664, forward strand.
GCAATATTTAACTCGAAACTCTGAAAGGCACAAACATTGACCAGAAAGATAGGAAATCACTAAATGTAAATGTAGATGAGAGATGAAGATACCCCTTATTATAACCAAGAGCTACAAAAAGAATAAATGTAGCCATCATTGAAAGGCCTTCAACAAGTCTGAAAATAAGAAACATTTTTTAGAGGAAGTGAAGGAATGAAACACTGCCTGATGGGAAAACACAAGCAAGCAGATGTCTGGTTCAGGCAGAAGGATATAGACCATGTGAGGAATATTTAATTTACAGATTAGCAAGATGCCGCCGGTCATCTGTTTGCTCTGCTGGCTTCTCACCCTCATGGTATCTAGCTCAGGAAGTTGGTTAAATGTGTTTTTGAGTTGAGAAATCAGAGCATAGATCTTCTTATTAAAAAGACCAATTGTGCCAAAACTGGTTTGGCTCAGTGGATAGAGCATCAACCTGCGGACTGAAGGGTCCCAGATTCAATTCCAGTCAAGGAGATTCGATTCCAGTCAAGGGCAGGTACCTTGGTTGTGGACACAGTTTCTAACTGTCTATCTCTCTCCCTTCCTCTCTGTAAAAAAACCAATAAAATATATTTAAAAAAATAAAAAGACCAATTGTTTTAGCCTCAATAAAGATGAAAGTGAAATTTAAAATAATTAGACCATCCTTAATTTGATCAGATTATGTCCATCTACTTCTTCCTTAACTATTTAAGGCATTTGCAAGTCACTTTTTCCTCCCAGGTAAACACTAAGAGATTTGCCCTTAAGAGGTCAGAGATTGATCTTCAAACTCTGAATGTAGGAGATCACAGGAAACTACACAATGTAGGATAACAATGGTCCTTAAATAAGAACTGGTCAATCTATGGGGTTGGCTTGCTCTTTACAACATTATGAGGGGGAAAAAAAAAAGATCACAGTGAAAATATAGTTTGCTTTTAACCTCCCATTTCCAATGTATAATTAATGACAGATCTACAGAAGTTTACAAAGATTCTTAAAGGCTGAGGGGAACCAAGATGGCGGCATAGGTAAAACACCTATCTTGCCGTCATGCTCAGCAATTTTATTTATTTATTTTTTAAGTGAACGAATTAATCAGGCTTTATTGGGGGTCTCCGGACAGATTCACAGGCTCGGGGGAATGGAGCCGGAGAATCTGTGCCATGAGACTGGGGCCAGGGGAAGGGGAAAAGGGGGGGGGGGGAAACCCAACCGGACCACCTCCCGGACTGCCTGGGAGAGCAGTCCGGGAGAAAAGGGGTCCACATGGCGCACTGAGGCACATTTAAAGGCCAGAACAGGCAGGGGTTGGGCCCAGGGCGGAATGGGAAGGGGTGGGACACAGGGCACTCTGGTATGTGCTTGATTGGTGGCTCAATGTCTCTGTCAATTACATCATAACTTGGCCCACCAGTTGGGTGGGTGGGGGGGGGATACCTATCATTCCAGGCTTCTGATAATATTAAGAAAATAATTGATATTCCAGGCAAGGTCTAGGGGGCAAAGGTCCATCTTCCGTAGCTACTTCCAGCTGAGAGGGGGCGTCGTTAGGGGCATCTACCTGGAGTTTCAAGTATTCTGGTGTTGGGTTCTGAATTCAGATGCTCAGCAATCTTAATACTACAACTTAACGAAAGAACAAACACCTTCTAGAATCACCAGAAAGCTGGCCGAGTGAAAATTCCACAAATAAAAGTGAAAATAAGACACTGTGACTCTGAGGAGCGGCGGCGGACAGAATTGAAAGATTCGTGCTGAGAGAGGTTTGGAGCACGCGCAGGCGGAGAGGGCGGGCGGCTGAAAACTGGCCAGTTTTCTCGAACAGGGAGACAAAGATGTCCCACTGGACTGATTCTCCAGCTTTGGGCGAAGTCCAGGGAACCCACTATCATACAGGGTGAAAACTGGACAGTGGGAGGGCACGCCGAAGCTCGGGTGCTGCAGGGGTCTCCCGGCTTGTGGAGAAGGCAGCTTGCACAAACAGCTCAGCTGCGTGACCGCGCAGAGAGTGCTCTGCGACTTGCCCTCTCATTCGGGAAACTATCAGTCTGCTTTGTTTTACAACCCTGGGTGAGACATTGGGGGTGCAGACTCATTTGGGGAGAGTCTGAATTCCCCGGAAGCCGGTGGAGCTTGGCAGCGGCTCTCTCTCAGAGGTGCTGGCAGCCATTACCACCAACACAGAGTCCCTGGGGCTGCATAGGGTAGAGCTAACACTGTCTGCTTGGCCCGGAGACTCCGCCCATCCAACCTGAGCACAGCTGAGCTTCACAGACAATTGGCCTGGAGGTCAACCCCTCCAAGTACTAACAACGATTAACCTGAGCTTAACTTCAACAAGACTGTGCAGCCCATATCCACCTCAGGTAACTGGGGAGGCTGAGCCACTGTCCCTAGAAGGAAGTCTACCACACAAAGCTAATTGACCAACTCAGGGAAGCAGCCACCATGCAGAGACATGGAAAGAAATCAGATGTGAAATAAATGGGGGGAAAAAATGACTGGACATGGAATTCAAAACCACGGTTATAGGGTTTTTCAAGAGGCTCCAACAAAAGGTCGAGGCCTATAAGGAATTAAGCAAGATCGCAAAGGAAATGAATGAGTCCTACAAGGAAATGAAGGAGACCCTCAAGGATATAAAGGAGACTCTCAAGGATATGTAAAAGGACCAACCAGAAATTAAGCATACACTGACTGAAATAAAAAATGTTATAGGAAGACCTAAAAGTGCTCTGGAGCACCCCAAGAACCAAGTTCAAGATTTGAAATACAAAGAAGTAAAATCCACTCAGCTGAAAAAGCAAGAAACCAAAAGAATCCAAAAAATTGAAGATAGTGTAAGGGGTCTCTGGCACAACCTCAAGCATACCAACATCCGAATTATAGGGGTGCCAGAAAAAGGGAGAGACCAAGACAATGAAAACCTATTTGAAGAAATAGTGACCGAAAACTTCCCACACCTGGTTAAAGAAATTGACTTAGGAGTCCAGGAAGCACACTGAACCCCAATATATGGGAACCCTAAGAGGACCACACCAAGGCACATCATAATTAAAATGCCAAGAGCAAAAGACAAAGAGAGAATATTAAAAGCAGCAAGAGAAAAACAGATGGTTACCTATAAGGGAGCACCCATACGATTGTCAGCAGATTTCTCAACAGAAACGATGCAGGCCAGACGGGAGTGGCAAGAAATATTCAAAGTGATGAACAGCAAGAATCTACAACCAAGATTACTCTATCCAGCAAAGCTATCATGCAGAATTGCAAGTCAGATAAAGTGCTTCGCAGACAAGAAAAAGCTAAAGGAGTTCATCACCACCAAACCAATATTATATGAAATGCTGAAAGATATTCTTTAAGAAGAGGAAGAAGAAAAAGATAAAAGTGTAAATTAGGAACAACAAATACACATCTATCAACAAATGAATCTAAAAATCAAGTGAATTAATAAGCTGATGAACAGGATAAACTGGTGAATGTAACAGAATCCCAGACATAGAGAGGGAATGGACTGACAACTCTTGGGGAGAAAGGGGGTGTGGGAAGTGCAGCAAGAGACTGGACAAAAATCATGTAACTATAGGAGAGGATAGTGGAGGGGGTTGAGGGCAGAGGGTGGGATGGGTACCAGGTGGAGGGGAACTATAGGGTGAAAAGAAAAAGGGGGAACAATGTAATTAATAAACTGAACAATAAAGATTAAAAAATTAAAAAGAGGAAAAAAAAGATTCTTAAAGGCTGATCACACCGAATGAGTTGAACCAATTCTTAACAGGAGTTTGCATTTGAAATATTATATTGTGAATATTCACAATGTCAGTGATGTCATTCGCAATCACTGAAACAAAAGGCACCTGTGTTTGTCTATCTGTTTATTTCAGAAACAATTCAAGCTAAATTTCTGATTTGTAAGACATAAAGAGATTTTCCTAGGGTTACCTTATATTAAAGGGGGTAAAAGGCAAGAGAAAAAACTAAGACAAACTCTTTACTTAAAGCAATATCAGAACATCACAAATTTTTCTTTTGGTATCTCAGCATCCTGTGTCCTTATGATCCCAGTTTGCAATGAGGAAATAAAAAGCTTGACAGGTCTCATGCTAATTTGAAAGAGAAGGTCGTTAAGCACAAGGATACCCAAAGGCTTTGGCCAGCATCTGCTCTAGGATCCATTTTGGAGAATTGAGAGTCTGCTGATCCATTTTGGAGAATTGAGAGTCTGTAAGTAGGTACTAAAAGTAAAGAGTCAATTTCTGAGAGTAGCCGCATCTGTGGAACGATTCATTCAAGTTTAGTGATTCACCAGACGCTCTTAGTAGCAATGGGAGTGAATTAATGTCCCTTTCCTGAAAAACTGTTCTAACCTGCATTATCTCACTGTCTAGAGTGGTGTCAAGTTTTGTGAAGTTTGAAGTTTATACAATTTGGTAGGGGGCATTTTTAAAGAAAGAAAAAGGAACTAAGTTATTAATACAAAATTTGTTAGAAAAGTCAATATTTATTTTGAATGAGAAATGGTAATAAATTATAAACTTATAAAAGCTGAAAATATAGAAATCACAAAATTAACATAAACACAATGTTTTTACTAATTACCTGCCACACACTAAACTTTTTCATACAATTTTCATTAACTTTGAACACATCATATTGACAATTATTATCTCTAAAAAAGAGATAATATAAAAGTAACATAAATAATTCAGTCTGAACCATGGCTGATAAAATTTGTGCTACACTAGTGATATTAAAAAAGGGGGGAGGCGAGTTGTTTTCAGGGATAGCTGAAAAAGGTAAAGGAATTAAGAGAAAACAACTCAGACACAGACAACAGTATGGTGGTTACCAGAGAGAAAGGGGTTGGGCCAGGTGGAAGAGGGTATGGGGGGATAAATGGTGATGAAAGGAGATGACTTGGGGTATTGAACTCACAATACAATATACAGATGATTTATTATAGAATTGTATACCTGAAACCTATAAAATTTTATTAACCAATGTCACCCCAATAAATTCAATAAAAATAAAAATACAGCCCTAGCTGGTTTGGCTCAGTGGATAGAGCATAGACCTGCAGACTGAAGGGGGGGGGTCCCAGGTTTGATTCCAGTCAAGGGCACATGCATGGGTTGAGGGCTCCATCCCCAAAGGGGGGCATGCTGGAGTCAGCCGATCAATGATTCTCTTTCATCATTTATGTTTCTATCTCTCTCTCCCTCTCTCTTCTTCTCTGAAATAAATAAAAATATACATTTAAAAAACACATTAAAAAAAAAGAAAGGAAAAAAACATTCAATTTCACAACTTGTTACTGGTAATGAGATATGTTGGGATGCATAAATCATGACTTCACAATCAACTCTACCGCATCTGTAATACCACTTCAGGTCTTATGTCCGACATACATAGAAATTTTGATAAATTTCACACAAATTCCATTAAAAAAGAGAAAATAATAGTGCATTGATAATTTTATATGTTGCATTATTAAGTAGATTTTATAGAACACAACCCCGATTTTTGTAGGTATTAAGGAGAACTGAATTCACTGCTTAAAAATTTACATATCTGAGGGCTGGAAGACTTTCCTACAAGCCATTTGGCTTCAGACATTGTTTCTCATTACCCATGTACTTCAATGCCAGACATGATAAGACATATTTATATCATTATGCAACATTTGCCTTGAACCTTTTTCACAAGAGTTCGGGAAGTTGGCATGGTAGACAGTAGGATTATTCTCAGAAGCCATTCCTACACCCGAACAACAAACAATAACTGTACATGAACATTTGTGACCCACATACACAGATCCCACTAAACTCAAAATAAATGTAATCCCAACCCATTTTTCCTTGGCTGGAGCTTCAAAATTCCTGTGGTCACTGCAATAGTCCCTCAATATGAGGGGGAGAAGGACAGAAAGTTGAAGGGCATAAGATCTGTAGCAGTATTACAGATGCAGTAGAACTGATTGTGCATCCCAACATCTCATTACCAATAACAAGCTGTGAAACTGAATGTCTTTTGCCTTTATTTAAAAAAAAATTAAAAAACAACCTCATAGACACAGACGATAGTATGGTGACTACCTGAGGGAAAAGGGGCTGGGGGAGGGGAAAGAGGGTATAGGGGGATAAATGGTGATTTTATTAAATTCCATCAGACCAAGGCATCTCTCTCTATCACTAGCACAATCTGCTGAATGAGATTATTGCTGAATAAGTTTTTCTTCTGGTAGATGTTGAATCTATTCTATTTGATATACTAGGTCCATCGCTTTGCAATGCCATCTTTACATTCATTTTCAATATCCGAATTGGTTTCTTCCCCTGACTTTGCCACATACAGAATGTTTTGTGCTTTGGAGGATAATATAGTCTCCTTTAAATTCCACCAGTGGAGAGTTAATACTTCTTAATTATTTCTAAAAATCCTTAAGTGTTTCCAATAAAAATTTAAAAATCAGTATGAAAACATTTTACATTCCTGTTTATATGAGAGGAAGAATTTTTCACTTTTATTTTCCAATCCCAGTCCCCTATCTTCTTCTTGTATAGTTACCTTTTTATTTAGAACTAGAGGCCCGATGCACAAAATTCATGCATGGGGGTGGGGGAGGGTGAGGAGGAAGCATCCCCTCAACCCAGCCTGCACACTCTCACAATCCGGGACCCCTCAGGGGATGTCTGACTACCAGTTTAGGCCCAATTCCCCAGGGATTCCTGCGGGACCGGGCCTAAACTAGCAGTCGGACATCCCCATGGCAATCCGTGACCTCTAGCTCCTAACTGCTCACCTGTCTGTCTGCCTGATCACCCCTAACCCCTCTGCCTGCCTGCCTAATTCCCCCTAACCACTCACCTGCCTGCCTGACAGCCCCTAACCACCTCTGCTTTGGCCTCTGGAGCTTCGTTGGGAAGGATGAATGGGATGACATCTGGAAGGTCGTTTGGCTGTCTGGTCTAAATAGCATATTACACTTTTATTATTATAGATAGATGATCGCTTTTACAATTATATTTGTAACATTTATATTTTTGCATTTTATAGCTCATATTTCTACACCAGCCAGGGCTCCTCAGGGAATAAGACAGCCCCTCTGCAGGGAAGGTAATAGCTAAAAGTGCCTGCGTCAAAATATTTTTTCACTTAAAGTATTATCAAAGATATATAACTTTTAAATTTTTATTTATTGCTTGGATGCTCATATCACTTATCTTTCAAATTTGCCAGTGATCTGGTGTGCCTGTGTTCATGAATACTACCTGGAGCACTGTACATTTTCTCATTTCTAAAATGCATATGTTTTTAAGGAAAGTGATTGATATCTTTAATCACTGCTTCTATTCCAATTATGTATTTAGTAGCATCCACTCAGCTTATCCTCAATGAAGTCATGGCCACCAATCTCACCTGGGTCATTCATGTTTTTTCTTAACATTTTCCCAAAACTCACCTGTCCTATTCAAACCTATAGACTCAGAAAACTAAATATAGCGCAGGGGTGAATTCCATCCCACTGTGTACTTTTGTACATGGTTCCAATGCCCATAGCCACACTAATTAATTTACATATTTTCTATTGCTGCTTCTACACTAAAATGGCATAGTTAAGCAGGTAAAATATTTACTTAAGTTCTTTACAAAATAAGTTTGCTGACCCTTGTTTTAAATTCACACCCTTTATTCTGAATTTATAACTTATTAAGGAATAATAAAATGATAAAATCGGTATATCAGCTTTCAAGCAAAAATATATGTATAAATGTCATTCTGCATTCATGAATTTCTTCCTCACACATTAGGGACAAACTTGTTTGGCATCTGATTCCATTTCTCTTCTCTCCTGACTAGGACTTCACTAATACCTTCTGCTTTCTATTTTCCTTATCATTACCTTATTGTTATCATTACCTTATCATCACCTTAACGTACTGACAATTCCCCCTCCATAAAGGAAAACAAACCAAAACAAGAAACCAGTCCTAAACTCTGTCCATTACTACAATTTCTTTTTGCCATCTTAGCCAACATCCCATGTTTCATATTTGCAGCATTGATTTCCTTGCTCCAGTCCTACTTCTTTCCCACTTCAAAGACTCCTGTCCTTTCCTCTCTCAAAAATTAAATTTGTATTTTAGCTTCCTATTTGACTGCTCAACAGCATTTGACATGTTTGATCATTCCTTCTCTTGAAACATTCCCTCTTCCAACATCTGAGATGGACACACTTCTGGTTTTACCTTTGGGATCATTCACCCTTTTTTTGCCAGCTACTGCTCCTGTCCATCTCTGTCCTGCCTTGCCTTCTTCACCTGAGCCTACACACACTGGTTATCACCTATATACCGAGGGTTACTGACTTCATAACCCAGATCATTTCCACACTGAAGATTCACATAGCCAACCAAATGCTCAGTAGGACCTTAAAACTCAACACATTCCAAATCAAAATAACTCCCTCCTCTCAAAACTGATGTACTTCTTGTTCTCCTATGTCAGTGACCATACTATTCTCCATCCAGCTCCTCAAATAAAAAACCTGGGGCCACCTTGACTCCTCTCTCCCTTCTAACATGTGCAGTTGGTTAATTTCCAAACTCTCTCAGTATTTACTCTCAGATCTCTCCTTTATCCAGCCCAGTGCTTCTAGCCCAGCACAAAGCACTATCATTCTTCACTTCTTCAAAGGTCCTCCCTACCCTCTTTGAGCCTCCTACAATAAAGTATTTTTAATTCCCACCCCCTACTCTCTCCCCTTTAGATTATCATGACAGAACCTCACTTAAAATCCCTAAGCACTCATAGTTAAGTTTGACTCCACTAATAAAGGCCTTTAAAAAAGCATGATCTTCACCTATGGATTTAGTCTTCTCCTCCCTTCACACAGCGGGATATAGCCATTTTTCTTTCATTCCTGTAAGTGCTCCCTATAATCCTTGGTCAATTTCTGAGGCTTTACACAACGAGCTGGACAGTACTCCCACTAGGCGCCTGACTTGCATGATCTCGATTTAGACAGCATTTCTTCAGGCGGCTATGTGGGATCTCCACCACCACCTGAAGGCCATATCTGTTAAGGCCTGGCTTGAATTTGGGCAAAAAGGTAATATTAGATACTATAGGAATTGTTTGGCTGTTATTCACAGGACTATACCTGAATCTTTTACAAAAGGACTAACAGTGGAAGGCAAGAGGCAGAAGGAGAGGTGAAAAGGAAGCTCTCCTTAGAGGAAGACAAACTTTTTTTGGTCACTACCCACTGTAGATGCATGCAAGCCTCCCTTTTATTGAGAGAAAAAAGTAGCCACAACCTATTATGTGTAAGATTTCTACCAACACAAGTTCTGTTTTAAAACAGTTATCAAAATAAATCCCTCCTAGCCTCCCCTTAGGAACAAATGATTCTGAGGTGGTGAATGGAGACAATACAACATTCCAACATTCCAACATTCCAAACTAAATGGAATGGCCAACCTCCCCAGCTGGCCAACCTCCTGTGTCCCTCCCCAGCCCCTATCATGCATGATGGAGTCCCTTGCCTGGCCTGCACCCTCTCATAATCTGGGACCCCTCAGGGAATGTTGGAGAGCCAATTTTGGCCCAATTCCACAGGCCATGCCAAGGAACTCCAATTCTTGCACCAGGCCTCTAGTTTAACTATAATCACAAAGATAATATTCTTACATTTTCCACCTTTCTTTTATTTTTCCAAGCAGAATAATAAAAGGTACACATGTATGTTCCTATTGGGTTTATGAAAGGTTTTCCACTGTGTACTTCTATTGCCACTTTGGCTATCATTTTTCAGCAGCAGTTGTGTTGCTGTCACTAGGCTGGTCCAGGAATGTACTGCCCCAAATCTGTTCTTTTTGAAGCCAGCCAATGTGGCTAGCTGAAATTAAGAAGGGGTAGGGAGGACTCTGGAAAGGTGATTGTTAAATGCTACATTAAAGTTACATGACATTAACATAACTCTTTAATATTGGTGCATATGTTAAAGTAAATACATGTGTAATACCTAACAGTTAAGAAATAAGTCTTTAGTAGATTGCAAAAAATGTGGCTCTGCATGATTTTAAGTTACCATATAAAATACATGGCTTTTTTTTTTGCAAAGTATCATAGTAATCTAAAAAAGAAGAGTTCAATATTATTGTGCTTTATTTGTCAAATTCCTTTTCTTTTCTAAATGTGATGTTTCAGCTCTGGACCCTGGCATCTCTTCCCTCCAGCCTAGTTAAAAATGTAAATGGATTCAGTAAAGTAGCAGAATACAAAATAAATATCCAGAAACCATTTTTTATATGCCAATAATGAATTATCAGGAAGGTAAACTAAGGAAACAATACCATTCAAAATTGTTTCCAAAAGAATAAAATAGCTATAAATAAATTTAACCAAAGATTAAATTTAACCAAGAAATAAATTGAACCAAGGATGTAACAGACCTGTACTTGAAAACTTATACTATTAAATCACTAATATGAATCTACATTATAAAGCCATAGTTATCAAAACAGCATGGTATTGGCATAAAACAGACTATGGATAATAGAACAGAATAGATCCCAGAAATAAATGCATGTTCTTATATCACTTAATATTTGACAAAGGAGGCAAAAACATACAATGGGCTAAATACAGTCTATTCAATAAATGGTGTTGGTAAAATTGGATACATAACATGCAAAAAAAAAAATGAAACTAGACCACCTTCTTACAGCACACACAAGAATAAACTAAAAATAGATTAAGAACTTAAATGATAAATTTAAAAGCATAAAAGTCCTGGAAGAAAACATAGGCAGTAAGTCTAAGACATCTCTCCTAGCCATCCTATCTAATAAAAGACTAATATGCAAATTTGACCATACCTTTGCCACAAGCACAAGCCAAGCCCACAGCCACACCCCACAGCCAGTCAGGAGTAGATTATGCAAATAAACCCCAACCAAGATGGCTGCCACCACTGAGAGCAGGAGGGAGGCTTGCGTTTCCCCAGCAACAGAGGAAGCCAAGCTTTCTGCCTGCTAGGTCTCCACTCAATGTTACAAAGTTTCAATTATAAAAGATACAGAAATGGCAGCAGCCACTGAGTTGGAGAGAACAGAGGCTTGGGTTTCCCTGGCAACCTGCTGTTGCAGGCCTAGGCCTCCACTCTAGGCCACAAAGTTTCAAACAGAAATGGCTGCTGCCAGGGAACAAGCAGAAGACTTGGCTCCGCTCCAGGCTACAAAGTTTCAATTGTAGACATAGATTAATCCCAGATACCAGAGCCTCTGCTTGGGTCGTCGGGGGGCGTGGCTGGCCTGTAAACCTCCACAGGCCCCTCACCCAGGCCGCCCATCACCAACCCTGATCTGGGACACTCTTCAGGGCAAACCAGCTGGCTCCCACCCATGCACCAGGGCTCTATCCTATCAAAAGGCAAGGGATCAGGATGATGTGGAGAAAGGGGAGCCCTTGTACACTGTGGTTGGAAATGCAGATTGGCGCCACCACTGTGGAAAGCACTATGGAGTTTCCTCAGCATTAAAAATGGAACTGACTTATGACACAGCAATTCCAATTCTGGGAATTTATCTGAAGAAACACTAATTAGAAATAATATATGCATCTCAATATGCATTACAATTTTAGTGACAATAGCCAAGATTTGGAAGTAGCCCACAGGTCCATCAGCACATTAGTAGATAAAACAGCTATGGTATATTTACACAGTGGAATATACCATGTAAATATACCATAAAAAAGAAGAAAATTTTAGCCTTTGCAAACCATGGATGACCTAAAGAACATTATGCTAACTGAAATAAGCCAGTCAGAGAAATGTAAGTACCATATGATTTTACTCATGTGGAATCTAATCAACAAACTGAACTAACAAGTAAAATTGAGACAGACTCATAGGTATAGAGTAAGCTGACAACTGTTAGAAATGGTGCTGGAAGAGGAGGTATTGAGAAAAATAAAAAAGTGCCCAGCAGGTGTAGCTCAGGGTTGAGCATCAACCTAAGAAGGTCATAGTTCCATTCCGGTCAGGGCACATGCCCAGGTTGCAGGCTCGATCACCAGTATGGGGCATGCAGGAGGCAGTTGATCAGTGGTTCTCATTATTAAAGTTTCTATCGCTCACTCCCTCTCCCTTGCTCTCTGAAATCAATAAAAATATATTTAGAAAATAAAGAGAGAGAGAAAGAACTCATTGACTTGAACAATGGTGTGGTAATTGCAGAAAAGGAAGGTGGAAGAGGCTATGGAAGGATAGTGATGGGAAAAAAAAAAGTGGAATGGTGTAATGGCTTCCTGTGGTTGCTAACGCCTGGATTCTTCTGTGCTCCCAACACCTCCTTGTGCAATGGATTCCTGCTATCAATTTCTCTGTTGGAAGAAATGAGTGTGGTTTCTATTTTTCTGGTTTGACTCAGTACATTTATTAATTTTTTTCACTAGAGGCCCAGTGTATGAATTAGTGCACAGGTAGGGTCTGGCCGGCCTGCTCCAATCAGGGCTGATAGGGGCTGGCCAGAGTGTGGGGCCATCAGTGTGGGGGAAGCAATCAGGGATGGGGACAGCCAGGGAAGGGGCCAACTGGGGGGAGGCGCCTCAGGAGGTTGTCTGCTAGCCCTGCCCCCATCAGGCTGGTTGGCTGTCCACAGTGTGCATCACAGCGATTGATCAGTCTGGTTCTTCCAGTCACTTGGCTTTTATTTATATAGATAGGGGTCTTATCCTCTTTAAAGGGGAAGAAATAATTTTCACAGGGAAGTAGTCACTTTAAACTTAAAAATCTGTCTGGACTCCTCCATGTAACTTTGACTAATCTCATTCTTTCTGCTCCTTACCTCCCATAATTGCTTCCCATCTATATAATGCTCAACTCATGCCCCACCCTCTCCCACTATTCATTCTTAGGGCAAATGACATCTGTCTCCTGGAGTCATATTCCCATAGATGCACAATAATTTACTTTAAAAATGTTAAATCCCTCTTTATATAATGTTCTTAAGAATATCACAGCCCTGGCCCTTGTTGCTCAGTGAATAGTGTCTACCTGGACATTGAAAGGCCATGGGTTCAATTCCTGGTCAAGGGCATTTACCTGGGTTGCAGATTCGATCCTGGCCCTAGTAGGGGTGTGTGTGGAGCCAAACAATTGCTGTGTCTCTTTCACATCTTTCTTTCTTTCTCCCTCTCTCCATTGTTCTCTTCCACTCTCTCTAAAAATAAATAGAAAAAATATCCTTGGGTGAGGATTAACCCAAAATAAAACAAAACACAAAAGAATATCCCAACTGCAGGATAGCAAAAAGGTCACTGGATTTTCCATCCAGAATTTGAATCTGTGTGACCTTGCTTGATTTACTGAGCCTCTTCCTGCACAATAATGCCTTTGAGAGTAAAACAAGAAAAAAAGATGACTTCATCAGAGCTATGAGCAGCAAATGAGAAAAAAAATATGAAAGGATTTTGTAAATGATAACTGTCTTTCTCTCTCTCTTCCACTGTCTCTAAAAATCTGTAGAAAACTATCCTCAGGTGAGGATTAAAAATAAACAAACAAACAAATAAATAAAGCGAACTAGAGGCTCAGTGCATAAAATTCGTGCACTGGGGGTAGGGGGTTATCCCTCAGCCCAACCTGCACCCTCTCCAATCTGGAACACCTTGGGGGATGTCTGACTGCCTGTTTAGGTCCAATCCCTCCTAACCACTCCTCTGCCAGCCTGACCGATGTTTAACTGCTCCCCTGCAAGCCCGATCGTCCCCACATGCCCTCCCCTAGCAATCGGTCACCCCTAAATGCCCTCCCCTGCATATTCCCTCTTTATTAGATAGGGTTTTATCTTTAACATATTGGACAGCTAGTTTGGCTAGGTGGATGGAGCAATGACCTGCAGACTCAAGGGTCCCAGTTTCGATTCCAGTTAAAGGCATGTACATTGGTTGGGGCCACATACCCAGTGGGGAATGTGCAGGAGGCAGCTAATCAATGTTTCTCTCTCATAGATGTTTCTAGCTCTTTATTCATTTCCCTTCCTTTCTGTAAAAAATCAATAAAATATATGTTTTTATAAAAAGAAACATTTAATATTCCTCCATATTTGCCTGGCTGGTGTGACTCAGTGGTTGAGACCCCACGCTGCTGGCATTGGCAGGAGATTACAGGCTGAGACTCCTGCCCAGACTGCCAGCACTGGCAGGAGTCTCAGCCTATGATCACGCAGTATGCAGCCCCCCTTGCAGGCTGAGACCCCAGCCCAGGTTGATGGCGCTGGCAGAGGATTGCGCAGGGTGCAGTGCCCCTCACAGACTGAGACCCCAGCCCAGGCTGATGGTGCTGTCTGGGGATCGTGCCGTGAGGAGTGAATTTGTTTTTGTTTTTATAAAGGGTCAGGGGGGCCTCTGGCAGCATTCAGCCTCTTACTCTGCAGGCTGTCAGTGGCAGCCCTCCCTGAGACTGAGGGCCTTCAGCAAGGCTGAGAAGACTGGGTGCTGCCATCTTGTGGCTATGGGGGGCCGCCATTTTTGTAGTGGAGTGATGGTTAATTTGCATATTACTCTTTTATTAGATAGGATACCACTACAGTGGAACCTGGGTTCTCAAACTTAATGTGTTCTAGAAAGCTGTTTGAGAAGTGATTTGTTTGAAAACTGAATCATTTCTCCCATTCTAAATCATGTAAATTGTGTTAATTTATTCCAGACCCTCAAATAATTCTGTTTTAATCTTTCTTATATATACAAGTAGAGGCCCAATGCACAGAATTCATGCAAGAGTAGGCCTTTCTTCCCCCAGCTGCCAGCACCAGCTTCCCTCTAGCTCCCAGGACCCGGGCTTCCCTCCAGTCCTGGCTTCATCCAGAATGATGTCCAACCTAATTAGCATATTAACCTTTTATTATTATAGATATGTCTAATGTACTGTTTAATCTATAAACATATACTTTTCTCAAATTTATCTAATTATTCCCTACTAGCCTTAAAAAGATAATTTTTAGCCCCCAACTACCATCCCTTGCAGGCCTAGTCCATCCCAACTGCCCTCCTCTGCTGGCCGTCTTGTGGCTGCATTTTGTGTCCACATGGGGGAAGGATCTTTGACCACATGGGGGAAGCCCTCTGTGTGTTGGAGTGATGGTCAATCTGCATATTACTCTTTTATTAGATAGGATAGAGCAGTGGTCAGCAAACTGTGGCTCGCAAGCCACATGCGGCTCTTTGGCCCCTTGAGTTTGTGGCTCGCAAGCTGCAGTTTGCTGACCACTGTTTTAGGGCAATGATTTGGGTGATACCTTAAAGTAGTGATGGGCAACCTCAAGGGGCCAAAGAGCTGCATGTGGCTCATGAGCCGCAGTTTGCCAACCCCTGGGATAGAGGCCTGGTATATAGATGGGGGCCAACTGGGGGGTGTCCTGGATCAGGATGGGGGTTCCCTTGGGGTGTGGGGCAGCCTGGGCGAGGGGCCTGTGGTGGTTTGCAGGCCAGTCACCTCTTGGCCCCCAGTGACCCAAGCAGAGGCCTTGATATCTGGGATTTATTTGTCTTCTACAATTGAAACTTTGTAACCTGGAGCAGAGCCAAGCCTTCTGCTCACTCTGTGGTGGCAGCCATTTCTGTTAGAACTTATTTATCTTCTATAATTGAAACTTTGTAGCCTTAAGCAGAGCCCAAGGCAGGCCAGGTCGTGCGGAAAGTTGGGTTTCTCCATTGCTGGGGAAACCCAAGTCTCCCTCCTGCTCTCTCTGTGGCCGCAGCCATCTTAATTGGGTTAATTTGCATACTCACTCCTGATTGGCTGGTGGGTGTGGCAGAGTGGTGGTTAATTTGCATATCACTCTTTTTTATTAGATAGGACTAGTGGCCTGGTGCACAGATCCATGCACATTGAAAGAAAATTGATTAGAAAAAATATTTTAATATTGCTCTTTGCCCTTTCTCTATAATAGAAGTATCAACCAAATTCATAATCAACAGTGAAGATTGTAACACACGTGTGCAAATGGCTCCAGTGAGAGGTATATTTGTATTGCACATGCATGAATCAACTTAGCTTTATATATATATAACTAGAGGCCTGGTGTATGAAATTTGTGCATGAGAGGGAGGGTCCTCAGCCCGGCCTGCACCCTCTCCAATCTGGGACCTTTCAGAGGATGTCTGACTGCCAGTTTAGGACATCCCTCTTATAATCCAGGACCATTGGCTCCTAACTGCTCACCTGCCTGCCTATCTGATCACCTCTAAACTCTCTGCCTGCCTGCCTGATTGCCCCTAACTTGCCCCCCTGCCAGCCTAATTGACATTACCTTGCCCCCTTGATGGCATAATCGATCCCACCTTGCTCCCTTGCTATTCTGATTGAACCGAACTGCCTCTGCCTTGATCAGAGGAAGGCACCACCCCCATTTACTCTGATGCTGTTGCCACTGCCAGCCTGAGCCTGGGCCCTTTGCAACTGCCCACGGCTGCCTAAGCCTTGGCCCTTGCAGCCACTGTGGCTTTGTCAGGAAGGTTGTCTAGAAGACGTCTGCTCTAATTAGCATATTATCTTTTTATTAGTATAGATTTGGGGACCATTACAACCACATAGAACTTGGAAAAACACATGGCCCTGGATGATGGGGAGAATCCTTTGTGCAGTGTTTTAACTTCCCTCAACTTTCCTTTACCCACCCTTAAAATACCATCTATTTTGGGAAATATGATCAGAAAAGTGATTCTAGTGGATAGAATTTTTTGGGGGGAGGGGGATGAGATGGGGTCATGAAAATAGTTAAAAATTGAGCAGGGTGCTGGTTGCACCACTCTGAATTTGCTTTAAAAAAACAGCTCATTGTACGCTTTAGGTGACATGTACAGTATACGAATTATATCTCAATAAAGCTGTTTTTTTTTATTTATTTTAAAATAAAGACCAGTCATATAATCAACTAGTGGCCCAATGCACAAAATTTGCACAGGGGGGTCAGTGTCCCTAATCCTGGCCTGCACCCTCACCAATCTGAGACCCCTTGGAGGATGTCTGACTGCAGGTTTAGGAGCGTCCCCTGTGGGATCAGGCCTAAACCTGCAGTCGGACATCCCTCTTGCAATCTGAGACCGCTGGCTTCTAACTGCTCACCTGCCTGCTTGTCTGGTCACCCCTAACCACTCTGCCTGAAGGCTTCCTTGCCCCCAACTGCCCCCCCTGCCAGCCTGCTCACCACCAACTGCCCCTCTTGCCAGCCTGCTTGCCCCCAATTACTACCCCTGCCAGCCTGCTTGCCCCTGCCCCCACACCAGTCTGCTTGCCCCAACTTCCCCTGCTGCCAACCTGCTTGCCCCCAAGAGCCCCCCTGCTGGCCTGATTGCCCTAAACTGACCCCCCACCAGCCTGCTTGCCCCAACTGCCTCTCATGCTGGCCTGCTTGCCCCTAAGTGCCCCCAAACTGCTGGCCTGATAGCCCCCAACTGCCCCCCACTGCTGGCCTGCTTGTCCCCAACTGCCCCCCCCTGATGCTCCCACTGCTGGCCTGTTCACCCCCAAATCCCCTCCCAATGGCCTGATCACACGCAACTTCCCCCCTACCGCCAGCCTGCTTGCCCCAACTGCCTCTCCCCTGCTGGGCTGATCATCCCTAACCTGCCTCTGCCTTAGCCCTACTACCATGGCTTTGTCCAGAGGGACATCTGGAAGGTCTCCCGGGATGTGTACCAGTCTAATTAGCATATTATTCTTTTATTAAGTACTAGAGGCCTGGTGCACAAAATTTGTGCATGGGGGAGGGAGGAGGTGTGCCTCAACTCAGCCTGCACCCTCTCCAATCTGGGATCCCTCTCACAATCGAGAACTGCTGGCTTCCAACTGCTTGCCTGGCTGCCTTCCTGATTGCCCCTAACTGCTTCTGCCTGTGAGCCTGATCACCCCCTAACCACTCCCCTGCCAGCTGATTGATCCTAACTGCTCCTCTGCCAACCTGTTTGTCCCTAACTGCCCCCTACTGCAGGCTTGGTCACCCCTAACTGTTTTGGTTCCCCCCAACTGCACTCCCCTGCAAGTCTGGATCCCCCCACAACTGCCCTTCTATGCAGGTCTGTCGGGGCCAACTTCCCTTCCTTGTAGGCCTGGTTTCTCCCAACAGTCCACCCCTGCTGGCCTGATTGCCCACAACTGCCTTCCGTCGCAGGCCTGGTCCCTCACCCCTGCCCTCCCCTATTGGCCATCTTGTGTCCACATGGGGGCAGGATCTTTGACCACATGGGGGCAGCCATCTTGTGTGTTGGAGTGATGGTCAATCTGCATATTAGTCTTTTATTAGGATAGAGGCCTGGTGCATGGGTGGGGGCCAGCATGTTTGCCCTGAAGGGTGTCCCAGATCAGGATGGGGGTGGACTGGGTAAGGGACCTGTGGTGGTTTGCAGGCCAGCCATGCTCCCCAGCACCCAAGTGGAGGCCCTGGTATCTGGGATTTATTTATCTTCTACAATTGAAACTTTGTAGCCTAGAGAGGAGCCAAGCTTCCTGTTGACTCAGTGGTTGCAGCCATTTTTGTTGGGATTTATTTATCTTCTGCTAGAGACCCGGTGCATGAAATTCGTGCACAGGGGGTGGGGGATGTCCCTTAGCCCAGCCTGCACCCTCTCCAATCTGGGACCCCTTGAGGGAAGTCCAACTGCCTATTTAGGCCTGATCCTAAACGGGCAGTCAGACATTCTTCTCACAATCCAGGACTGCTGGCTACAAACTGCTCACCTGTTTGCCTCCCTGACTGCCCCTAACTGCTTCTGCCTGCCAGCCTGATCACCCACTAAACACTACCCTGCCAGCCTAATTGATGTCTAACTGCTCCCCTGCCAGCCTGTTTGCCCCCAACTTCCCTTCTCTTCTGGCCTGGTCACTCCTAACTGCCTTCCCCTGCAGGCTTGATCGCCCCCAACTGCCTTCCCCTACAGGGCATGAAACCTCCTAATGGCCCTCCTCTGCTGGCCTGATCACCCACAACTGCCTTCCCTGGCAGGCCTGGAACCTCCCACTCTCCTCCCCTCCTGGCCATCTTGTGGTGTCCATCTTGTGTCCACATGAGGGCAGGATCTTTAACCACATGAGGGCAGCCCTCTTGTGTGTTGGAGTGATGGTCAATCTGCAAATTACTCTTTTATTAGATAGGATAGAGGCCTAGTGTATGGGTGGGGCCAGCTGGTTTGCCCTGAAGGGTGTCCCAGATCAGGGTCGGGTTCCTTTGGGATAAAGGGTGGCCTGGGTGAGGGGTCTGTGGAAGTTTTCAGGCTGGCCACGCCCCCCAGGGGCCCAAGTGGAGGACCTGGGATCTGGGATTAATCTATGTCTACAATTGAATCTTTGTAGCCTGGAGTGGAGCCAAGCCTTCTGTTTGCTTCATAGAGGCAGCGATTTGTGTTTGAAACTTTGTAGCCTAGAGTGGAGGCCAAGGCTGTCAATGGCAGGCAGAAAGCTTGTCTTCCTCCATTGCCAGGAAAACCCAAACCTCTGCTGCCATTTTTGTATCTTTTATAATTGAAACTGTAGCATTGAGTGGAGGCCTAGGACTGCAATGGCAGGCAGAAAACTTGGCTTCCTCTGTTGTCAGGGAAATCCAAGCCTTCCTCCTGCTCTCAGTGTCGGCAGCCATCTTGGTTGGGGTTTATTTGCATAATCTGCTCCTGATTGGCTGGTGGGCATAGCTTGTGGTTGTAGTGAAGGTATGGTCAAATTTGCATATTACTCTCTTATTAGATAGGATCATTGAAACGTTGTAACCTTAAGCAGAGGCCAAGGCAAGCCAGGACTGCGGAAAGCTTGGCTTCCTCCATCACCAGGGGCAACTCTATCCTCCTGCTCTCTCCAGCTCTGTGGCTGCCGCCATTTTTGTTGGGATTTATTTATCTTCTATAGTTTGTTAACATTGAGTAGAGGCCTGGGCCAGCCAGGGTGTGCGGAAATCTTGTCTTCCTCCGTCACAGGGGAAACCCAAGCCTCCCTCCTGCTCTCTATGGCTGCAGCCATCTTGGTTGGGTTAATGCGTACTCGCTCCTGGTTGGCTTGTGGGCATGGCTTGCTGGTGTGGCTTTTAGGTGTAGCAGAGGTATGGTCAATTTGCATATTACTCTTTTATTAGGATAGACTAATGGCCCAGTGCATGAAATTCATGCATATTAAAAGGGAATTATTTAGAGGAAATATTTTAATATTGCTATTTTTCCTTTCTTTATAATAGAAGTGTCAGACATACAAGAAAATTAATAAAATGTACATGAAAATCTCCATTTCTGTCAGAGTCTGGGGCATGCCATGGGACCCAGAATCAAGTCTCTGCCCACCTGTGTTCACCTTGAAATTGCGCAAGATCCAGACTCAGCCAGCCCCACCCCCATGAAGCCTTGCAGGGCAGGGGGCACAGCCTCAGGTCCCCCATCAAGTCTTATTGGTAGGGAGCATGGCCTCAGGTCCCCCAGGACAGCCTTAGGTCCCCTGGCCAGGCACCATGTCAGGGGGTGCAGCCTCACGTCCCCTGGTCCAGTGCAGAAGCAAAGGGCACAGCCGTAGGTCTCCTGGCCTGGCCTCAGGTCCCCATCCCGATGCCAGGGGACCTGGTGCCTCGGTGCCACCGCCGTCACTGCCGAAGCCCACACCCACGCTAAGGCCTTGAGTGCCTCTGCCCCATCCCCTGCTCTGTGCTTGCCTAGGCCCTGCCCCCCACACCTTGGCCCTGCCCCCTCGGCCCCAGCCCTGCCTCGGCCCTGCTAGTGCCTCGGCCCTGCTCCCCTCAGCCCGGCCTCTGCCTCGCACAAGCCTCAGCCCCGCCTTCCCGCCTCACACTGCTTGGCCCTGCCCCCCTCATTCCTAATTGGCTGGTAGTGTAGCGAAGATATGGTCAAATTTGCAAGTTTCTCTTTTATTATACAGGATTAGAGATGTTTTCAGAGGCCCCCAGGATTTGCTTACCACATTCCAAAATAAGGCTGTGACTCCCAGTTGCCTACAGTTCTGGCAGATCTGGATGGTGTGGTTTGCAAAGGAGAAGGTTGCAAGAGGCTTATGGAATTTCTGCAACCCCATTTCCCCAGGCTCTTCATAGAGCACCAGGGCCATTTCCACTGTGCCAGCTCTCTGCTTCCTTTAACCTGCTGGGCAAAAGAATCCTGTATGCTCTGGCCAGAAAGTACATTCTCTCTTAGGTGGCCCAAATGCTTTTTCTAATGGCATTTTATGGATTCAAAAAAATACACAGATATGTGGAAAGCTTTTGTCAAAATCCAGTCTCCTGGGAAGTGAAATGTGGCTCTGAATTCACCCCAAAGGATATTTTGGGCAAAAGCACCCAGAACTGTACAACTCCTGCAGGATGCCCTACGCACTTTGCTGTCAGGATTCAGGAGGGCTGGAGGGTGATGGAGGCAGTGGTGCCAGCACAGGACCCAGAAGAAGGTAGCATTTTCTATAATG
This sequence comes from Antrozous pallidus, assembly GCA_027563665.1. Classification (NCBI taxonomy): domain Eukaryota; kingdom Metazoa; phylum Chordata; class Mammalia; order Chiroptera; family Vespertilionidae; genus Antrozous; species Antrozous pallidus. The sequence goes on from CM050508.1 coordinate 78,784,133, forward strand.
CCCAGGCTTATGTGGACTGCAGCTGCACACCCCAAGGTGGGCAGGGATTTTCTGCTGTTTTGTTTTGGTCTGGCATCCACCTCCTCAGCCACAGACCTGTGCCTGCACTGAGACTGTGAACAGCTCAGTGGTCCTTTTTGTTGGATGCACTCCCATCTATCTCCCTGGTCGTTAGACATTGGCAGCTTCCCAGTTGTTCATGGTGGAGTGCGGACCTAGGTCCAGAACAGACTTGGACATTGTGGCTAGGAGGCCTCCCTGGGGTCCCCCAAACCTGCTTCTGCCCCTTCTACAGCATCCACAGGTGTGCACTTTCTTCCTGTGGGCCCTGGAGCTCCTGGAATTGGGATGGAGATGGGAGGCGGCAGAGGGGTCCAAAGGGCCCTTGGGGACCCTTGGACAAGCGAGTGGGATGCCCACCCATCCTGGGGTGCCTGCAGCTGCCTGGAAAAGGGCCAGGAATGCACCAGGCCATCCCCGGCTGTCTGAACCTGGGTCCTTTGTAGCCACTGCGGCTTTGTCTGGAAGGATGTCTGGAAGGTCGTCTGGAAGATGTCCACACTAATTAGCATATTACTCTTTTATTAGTACAAATTTGCTTAATTAGACCTGCTTTCTGACTTAAACTTTTTCCAGCCAAATGAAGCACCCCAACTTCTCTTTCAGGTAACTGTCAGCAACATAGCAGTAAATATCAACATAAAGCAGATTATTATTGTAGGTTATGCAGGGAGAACAAAGGGTAAAATATATAACTGCAGCAATGTTTGACTATATTCTGTGCAGTGAGAAAACGTGAAGTCATTTTCTTTTTTTTTCTTTCTTTTTTCTAAGTTTAAATTTTATTTTTTAATTTTTGTTGTTCAGTTTATTAATTACATTGTTCCCCCTCCTTCCCCCCCCGTATAGCTCCCCACCACCTGGTACCCATCCCACCCTCTGCCCTCACCTCCCCCCCCACTGTCCTCTCCCATAGGTGCATGATTCTTGTCCATCTCTTGCTGCACCTCCCACAGCCCTTTTCTCCCCAAGAATTGTCAGTTCATTCCCTTTCTATGCCCATGATTCTATAATATTCACCAGTTTATCCTGTTCATCAGATTTTTAATTCACTTGATTTTCATATTCATTTGTTGATAGATGTGTATTTGTTGTTCATAATTTTTTATTTTTACCTTTTTCTTCTTCGTCTTCTTAAAGAATATCTTTCAGCATTTCATATAATATTGGTTTGGTGGTGATGAATTCCTTTAGCTTTTTCTTAGCTACGAAACACTTTATCTGACCTTCAATTCTGAATGATAGCTTTGCTGGGTAGAGTAATCTTGGTTGTAGATTCTTGCTATTCATCACTTTGAATATTTTTTGCCACTCCTGTCTGGCCTGCATCGTTTCTGTTGAGAAACCCGCTGACAATCGTATGGGTGCTCCCTTATAGATAACTGTTTTTCTCTTTCTGCTTTTAATATTCTCTCTTTGTTTAATATTCTCTCTTTTTGCTCTTGGCATTTTAGTTATGATGTGCCTTGGTGTGGTCCTCTTAGGGTTCCTATATATTGGGGTTCGGTGCGCTCCTTGGACTCGTAAGTCAATTTCTTTCACCAGGTGGGGGAAGTTTTCAGTCACTATTTCTTCAAATAGGTTTCCATTGTCTTGCTCTGTCTCTTTTTCTGGCACCCCTATAATCTGGCTGTTGGTATGCCTGAGGTTGTCCCAGAGGCCCCTTACACTATCTTCAATTTTTTGGATTCTTTTGGTTTTTTTGCTTTTCCAGCTGAGTGGATTTTACCTCTTTGTATTTCAAATCTTTGAATTGGTTCTTGCGGTCCTCTAGAGTACTTTTAGGTCTTTGTATAATATTTTTTTATTTCAGTCAGTGTATGCTTAATTTCTAGTTGGTCCTTTTTTCATATCCTTGAGGGTCTCGTTCATATCCTCGTAGGTCTCGTTCATTTCCTTGTAGGTCTTGGCCTTTTCTAGGAGCCTCTTGAAAAGCCTTATAACCGTGGTTTTTAATTCTATGTCCAGTCGTTTTTTTTTTTTTCCACATCTGATTTCTTTCCATGTCTCTGCATGATGGCTGCTTTCCTGAGTTGGTCCACTAGCTTTGTGTGGTAAATGTCCTCTAAAGGACAGTGGCTCAGCCTCCCCAGTTACCTGAGGTGGATATGCGTTGCACAGTCTTGTTGAAGTTAAGCTCAGGTTAATTGTTGTTAACACTTGGAGGGGTTGACCTCCAGGCCAATTGGCTATGAGGTTCAGCTGTGCTCAGGTTGGATGGGTGGAGTCTCCAGGCCAAGCAGACAGCATCAGCTCTGCCCTATGCGGCCCCTGGGATTCTGTGCCGGGTGGCAATGGCTGCCAGCACCTCTGAGAGAGAGCTGCTGCTGAGCTCCACTCGCTGCCAGAGAATTCAGCCTCTCCCTAAATGAGTCTGCACACCCAACGTCTCACCCAGGGTCATAAAACAATGCAGTCTGGTGGTTTCCCAAATGAGAGAGTAAGTCACGAGTCCTCTCTGTGCAGTCAAGCAGCTGTGCTGTTCCCAAGTTCACATGCACTCTGCACAAGCTCGCCCTCTCCACAAGCTTGCAGACCCTTACAGTGCCCAAGTTTCGGCGTGCCTCCCCACTGTCCAGTTTTTACCTTGTATGATTGTGGGTTCCCTGGACTTCCCCCGGAGCTGGGGAATCAGTGCAGTGGGATGTCTTTGGCTCCCCAGTTCGAGCAAACTAGCCGGGTTTTCAGCCACCTGCCCTATCCGCTGGCGCGCGCATGGCTCCAAACCTCTCTGCGTGTATCTTCAACTCTGTCCTCCGCCGCTCCTCTGAGTCACAGTGTCCTATCTTCACTTTTATTTGTGGAATTTTCACTCAGACAGCTTTCCGGTGATACTGGATGATTTTTGTTCTTTCGTTAAGTTGTAGTTTTGAAATTGCTGTGTATGGCAGCAAGATAGGTGTTTACCTATGCCGCCATCTTGGTTCCTCTCTCTTCACGTGAAGTCATTTTTAAGGTCCACCATTTCTTTCTTCTATTCAGTCAGGTTAAGTTTCTAAACTTTCTAAACCTCTGTTTTCTGGCTAATGAAAATAGGATTTCATAGATTCTCCTATCTACCTACTCCAGGACTTTTGTGAGGATCAAATGAGATGAGACATGGGAAAACACTTTGACATTTGGTTAGTGTAAAATGTTTGCACCTGGCTATAAAGCGAGTCATGTTTCAGGCTAAAGAAACTCCAAGGAGGCTAGTCACTAGGTAGAGGAAGGCAGCTGTTGCTATGTGACATAATTCCCTGGTGCACACAGTGACTGTTTCTGTGCTAAGCTGCATTTTGCACCATAGGGTGTTGGCAGCATTGGCTGCTATTTGATCTGGTGGTTGCAGGGCCTGTGTTCCACTGGAGGGAAGCTGAATGTTTCTTTTTCGATGCCAGGTCTGTGGTGCCATTTCTTTGTAAATGGCCAGTATGAGTCACAGAAGCTCCTATGTTCAGCATCTGCCCCCTGGTGGTCAGTGTGCATTATAGCAACTGGCCGGACAGTCAAAGGGACACTTAGCATATTAGCCTTTTATATATGCTAGAAGCCCATTGCACAAAATTCATACATGGGGGTTGGGGGAGTGTCCCTCAGCATAGCCTGCAACCTTTCCAATCTGGGACCCCTGGTAGGATTGAGTCTAAATGGGCAGTCAGACATCCTTCTCACAAACCAGGACTGCTGGCTCCCAACTGTTCACCTGCCTGCCTCCCTGACTGTCCCTAACTGCTTCTGCCTGTCAGCCTCATCACCCCCTAACCACTGCCCTGCCAGCCTAATTGATGTCTAACTGCTCCCCTGCCAGCCTGTTTGCCCCCAACTTCCCTTCTCTTCTGGCCTGGTCACTCCTAACTGCCCTCCCCTGCAGGCTTGATCTCCCCCAACTGCCCTCCCTTGCAGGCTTGATCTCCCCCAACTGCCCTCCCTTGCAGGCCTGGTCCCTCTCAACTGCCCTCCCTTGTTGGACATCTTCTGTCCACATAGGGGCAGGATCTTTGACCACCGGGGGTCAGCTCTTTTGTGAGTTGTAGTGATGGTCAGTCTGCAAATTACTCTTTTATTAGAGAGAATAGAGGCCTGGTGCATGGGTGGAGGCCAGCTGCTTTGCCCTGAAGAGTGTCCTGGATCAGGGCGGGAGTCCCCTTGGGGTGTGGGGCGGCCCAGGCAAGGGACCTATGGTGGTTTGCAGGCCAGCCAGGCCCTCCAGTGACCCAAGCAGAGGATCTGGGATCTGGAATTAATTTATGTTCAATTGAAACTTTGTAGCCTAGAGGGGAGCTAAGCCTTCTGAGTGCTCCATGGTGACAGCCATTTGTTTGAAACTTTGTAGCCTAGATTGAAGGCCTAGGCTAGGGCTGCATAAATTTGGCTTCCTCCATTGCCCTGGCAACCATAGCCTCTGCTCTCTCCAGCTCCCTGGCTGCCGCCATTTCTGTTGGGTTTATGTATCTTCTATTATTGAAACTTTGTAGCATTGAGTGGAGGCCAGCAAGGGCAGGCAGAAAGCTTGGCTTCCTCCATTGCCGGGGAAACCCAAGCCTCCCTCCTGCTCTCACTGGCCGCAGTCATCTTGGTTGGGGTATATTTGCATAATTTGCTCCTGCTTGGCTGATGGGTGTGGCTTTATCAGAGGTAGTCAATTTGCATATTACTCTTTTATTAGATAGGATAAATGCACTGAAAACTCAAAATTATATTGTCACCCAATAAACTCAATTTCTTAAAAAAGAACAAGAAAATATTGACCAAAGCATATTGCAAAACAGAAACAGGTTGTAGTGATGGACTGCTTTGGCTGGGAAGCCAGTAATGTATTATCCTTTACATGTGTCTATTGCTCACTTTGTGGACATACGTTTCTAAGGTTGTAGATAAGATACTTAATGCTTCGGGAGAATTGTACCCATCTCATCTATGATTTTGCATTCCTTTCCTTAATTTTCCTTTGGGGGACTATGGGCCCTCTTCAAAAGACTTATGAACATTAGTAATTCCACTTTAATTATTATATACTTGAGGCCCGGTGGTGGAGGTGTGTGTGTCCCTTAGCCCAGCCTGCACCCTCTCCAATGTGGGATCCCTCTTACAATCCAGGACTGCTGGCTCCCAACTGCTCACCTGCCTGCCTTCCTGATTGCCCCTAACCACTTCTGCAGACCTGGTGCCCCCCAAATGCCCTTCCCTGCAGGCCTGGTCACCCCCAACTTCCCTCCTCTGCCGGCCTGGTCACCCTAACTGCCCTCCCTTGCAGGCTTGATCACCCCCAACTGCCCTCCCTTGCAGGCCTGTTCCCCTCCCAACTTCCTTCCCCTGCTGGCCACCTTGTGTCCACATGGGGGCAGCCATCTTGTGTGTTGGAGTGATGGGCAATTAGCATATTACTCTTTTATTAGATAGGAGGATTGCTCTGCTTTGGTTGAGGTAGGTAGTAGGAGTAATAACCAAAACCACAAATGAAACCAAAAACAAGAGACAAAATACATGAAACAATGGTTTTCATAATAAAATGTAAGTTTATATTTTCAAATAAACACAAAACAGACCAATTAATTCTGAATAAGTAGTAACAACTTTATTTTAACGCAAAGTGCTGAAATGCCAAAAATATTTTCAGCAACAAGATACCAAAAGTATGTATCTCATCAACATGAGCTGATTAAAAATGAGGCTGAAAAGTTCGATATAAGTTTTTATACATTTGAAACTTGAAAATCAATCTCCCCCAGAACTAATATTTAAATAACTTTATCAGAATTTTATCTTCAAAAGTGAGACTCACTTAAGTTTTATCTTCATTCTAAAAACCTGAATGCACAATTAACTGGGTTACAGTATACAATGATAAACTCTAACAGAAAAAATTTAAATATAAGAATTCCTTTTCAAACATTAAGTCCACATACTGCAAGCAGAAAACACGGTGTGATGATTTAACTCCTGGTGAAAAGGAAGTCTTGCATATGGTAGGCACTCTATATTCAAATGGACCTAAAATTTACATCATTCCATGAACACTTAAATAAAGTAGAGCTCATAATCTGTATAAAAGAGGTTTGCAAAATACTCTTGTGTGTGAAAGTGCTGTCTTTATAATCTGAAAACACCAAAACCCACCCGCCCACCTTATTTTGCAAGAATATACTGAATATTTTTATTTTATTCAACAAAGAACATGGAAGTCCAACTTGGAATAATTCAATACTTGAAGTATACTTGGCTATGAAAAAAGCTTGTGAGTTTAACAAAATAACTTACTGAAGTCCCCAGTGTTATACTTTAGTAACACTAGGTAGCATCTATGATTCACAATTTTATAACGAATTCTGCTTTTTTAAATTTATGCACAAAACTCAAATGGGTAAGTAAATTAGTAATTATACTTTTGGCAACTTAAGCTCTAACTTAGGTATAGTTTTTTAAAAGCCAATAATGTTCATGACAACATTTTAAGAGATCATTAATATTTTAAACTTAATTTTAGAATTAATGATGTCCTAAAAAGGCACTGTTTGTCATGCAATAAATTAGTCACACTTTTGAGAATTATAATTTCCTCTATCAATCAACTGTCCCAAGTAAAGCACATTTAAATGATATATTTCAACTAGCTTGAACTTTCAATGTTTAACTGAGTCCTATTTTTAGAAATTCACTCTTTTGAATATATCACACACAAGTCCCAAGTGAAAACAAGTACATGTACACTCACGCACACACATGCACGCAAGCGTGCACACAGATGCCTAAATAACCACATAATACATGCAAGGTTCTCCAATTACTATTTTAAGACAATGACACACGAATATTCAAGGAGGTAACAATGGCAGCCATAATATTATGGCATCTTCATATTTGTGCTCCAAATACCAATACATATTAAAATTCAAAAACAGAAAAAGGCACAAATATAGTGTTTCCCTATCTGACGCTAAAGAACAGTTTTCCAATGGTTACTTTTGTATTTATGTAATGTTTAAACCAGTCACTACTTTTTTAAAAAAAAGTTCTGTTAGGTGACAAAAGAGAAACAGGAGCAGGCTGATAATCAAAAGGCAAAACCGCTCTGGACAGAATCTGTGCCTACTGAAAACAATGAATTTTAATAACAAAAAAAAAGGCTATTAGAGCACTTATTTCAGAATACATTAACAGTTTTCTATAACAGCCTTAAGAACCCACACAATACCAAAAATATACATAATAAATAAAAAAAATAAATCAGCTACCATATGGTTCTGTTAGTATAAAGGTAGGCATTATATTATCTGAAAAGTGGACATTTCTACAAACATGGATCTTCTTACAGCACAGTGTTTGACGTTTTTGGTACAAAATGTATTACCAAACTGAAATAATACTTATAATAAAAACCTTAAGATTTGCAATAAACATGCAAACAAGTGAGAGAAATCTGAAATGTTCATTATATGGTATTAGTGAAGTCACTATAGTTAGAAATGTAGATTCAAGCAGTGAATTAATTCACAATGTGCCTTTGTGCATTTGATAAACATGGGTATACCAGCAGCTTTTTTTTTTTTTTTAAATATGACAACAAAATTCTATAGCCCAAGGAAGGAGTTTTTGTTTTCTTATAAGACCCAGGCAAAATTTTAATTAAAATCTCAGTATATATGTATGTGGGCATTTATTTTTTTAAATTGTACATTGCAAATTTAATGAATTTAATCTTATAGTGAAGTTAAGAAAGTGAATTTCTGCTTACTATAGCACTGATGGAGTCCATTTATATGTAAGAATCTTTCTTCTATCCCAAGGTATTCTGCCAATTTAAAATTTAAGTTAATATAACAAAGCCTCAATGAAATTACAAAGAACAAAATGAAGATATCTGAAGAAATAAGATCTTTCAAACTCGTTTGTTATGGACAATAAATGCGTATTTGAAAGTGTTGTTCAATGTAAATATTACTGCATTATGGAGCTAGTGAACTCTTGATATATTAGAACTGCTCAGTGAGAATCTAACAAAGAAATAACAAAAAAATTATTTTAAGACTTCAGGCTTAATTATTTTCCTTTTATACTACATTAAAAAACTAAATAAACAAATTATACAAATCTTAATCTGGAGAATAGTTATGTATGCAAATATATAGGTATGTGCATTTTTTTTTCCAGTGACACACTTTTCCCCTAGTGGTCCAACATCAATCTTGCCTAAGAAGCATGCTGTCCCTATTTCAAGAAACCAAATGTAGAACAGACCTCCACTCTGAACAGAGCTATACAACAATGAGCATGTGTATGTGTTTAAAGCTGAAATTCATTTATAATAAAGAACTGGCCCATGAAAAGCAGTTTATAAATAGTTTATCCTGTTCACATTATGCAGAATTTCAGTATCATCCACAATGTTAGTACAGTAACTGAAACAGAAAGAAAAAAACTAAGGTGATGGGGAAGGTCAGAATGTGGCCTGACAAGTTTCTGAGGGTTCTCTCCTTTAGTCTGTAAATAATATCAGTTTGTTGTTTCTAGGAGAGTAGACCGTCCAGAATTCACTTATTGTTCAGATGCCTTCTCCAATGTGTGATTAAAAAAAAAAGAGTGAATTTAATGATGATTAACTAAAATGGAAACCAATTTAACTATAATGAAGGATATTTTTATCTATTATATCACAAACAGCCAGTTACCTCCATTTGCCTTAAAAAATTATTTCAAAAGTTAAGACACAATTAACTATACCTTATTAATTCCCTCAAAAGCAAAAAAATATATGTACCATTCAGCATACAAAAGTTACACATTAAAAGTGCATATATCTCTCTCTTAATTGGCCCACTCATTGAATTTACATTTGGTCATCCTTACTTTTAACATGTACAGAATTCTTCATATAAATGTAGGCCACTATAAATAATAAAAAAAAAAAATTAACTCAGCACAAAACATGCTTTCTTCTTATTGAAATCTTATCCTCAATCAGTTCTCAATAATTGTAAACCTGGATAAACCCACAAAGAAACACAAGCAAAGGTTTGTTATGCTTCTTAGTTTTTTAGACAGTTAACATATAAACATCACAAATTCTACTAAAAATCTCGGCCAACTCATTGCATAATTGCCCCTGAAATGAAAAATAAATTAGAACTGAAGCAGTGTATTGTCATAACTTACCTTGAAGGTAAGCAGGTTCTCCTGTACTTATAGAACTCAGACTGGAGACATTAACAGTTATCTCCAATACAAGTGCTTTTAAGAAACTAGTCTTAAACTTTGAGATAGCATAGCACAAACCCTAGAAAATTAATTTTGCTTTTCTGAAGCTAATGGAAGATCCTTTTGAAACTTAATATCTTCAGTTGTCAATATTACTGCATTATGGAGCTAGTGCAATCCTGCATAGCCTTGGTCAAAATGACAAGGCACAATAAAAAAATTAAAGTATCATATGAACAAGAGAAGTTAATTTAAGGCCTTGAAGTGAATTAGAGTATAGTCAGTCTAATTTAAAGCTGAAGAATAAACCATAAATTATCCACCTGAAATGCAAGCCATATGCTTTTTCAGCTTCTGTTCTGTGGATAAGACAACAGAAACAACTCTTGCTTATGGTTTGTCTATTAGAATCCTTCTGGACCTGGAGGAATAAAAGTCAATTCCATTTTTCTACAGTTCATGGAAGATTTCAGGACTGTTTTAGCCGTTTGCGTGGAATGCCAAACTGTGGACACTGTGCAGATGCTAGTGCTCGGAAGGCTTCTGCTACTAAATGAGGGTGAGACTGAATCATGGACTTCCACCCTGATGTTTCCATTATGTCCGTTGCTTGGCTGAAAAATAAAATTAAGAGATGTTTGTTAAAGAATACTTTTCAAAATGCATTGTTGTATTGTCAATTTTTTTAATTTACGGATTTCAAAATGTTTTGAACACTCTGCCTCTGTATGTATTCAAACCACTTGAGTCTATTAAAATATCATTCACAAAATACCTTAGTAGTATTTCTGTAACTATTAGAATTTTCTGGAAATTCTATTATCCTGAAGCATGTGACACTTGTCCCATAGTTTCATTCCCATTGTTACCATTTCTGAAGTGGCTCTTTCAAGAGCGCTTTTCTCTGGCTTACACTCAGGTTTTTTTCTAGAGTTGCAACTTTTGCCCTCTACTCTTTTAACATTCATTATTCATCCTAGCTCATCCATTCTTCACAATTTTAGCTATCATATTCAATGGTGAAAACTACTGATTTGCTAAATCCTAAGTCTCCTATAAGGTTCATTCCCAACCATTTGTTCTCTTTACTTGGATGTGTTTCAAGTTCTATAAATTCAGCATTGTTAGATAAGAACTCAACGTATCTCCTCTAACCCCAAGTTCTTCCTCTGTCATTTCCAGTCAGCTCATGCTTCCACAATCATTCAATGATTCAAGTCAGAAACCTGGTTATCGTCCTAGACCCCTTGCTTTCCAATCAATCATCAAAGCTCTGATGATTAATAAAAACACAAACCTGATCGGGCCCTGCCCTAGGCTAAAATCTTTTACTAGATTAATCTTTGAGTAACATCTTAAAAAATCTTTAACGTTAATTTATATGGCTTCCCAAAATCTTATTCTGCCTGCTTTCTTCAGCTTCTTCTCATAACCTTTCTCTCTATACAGTTGTTTCTTATCACCTAATCTTTGCATACCTGATTCCCTTTTTCTGGGATACACTTTTCCACCTCTTCCCTCTTCTTTACGAAGGTACCTCCTACTAATGCTTTAGGTCTTTATTTATACAACTAGAGGCCCAGTTCACGAAATTTGTGCATGGGGGCGGGGATGTCCCTTAGCCCAGACTGCACTCTCTCTAATCTGGGACCCCTCGAGGGATGTCCTACTGCCCGTTGAGGCCCGATCCTAGTAGGACCAGGCCTAAATGGGCAGTAGGACATCCTTCTCACAATCCAGGACTGCTCACCTGCCTGCTGCCTGCCTCCCTGACTGCCCCTAACCACTTCTGCCTGCCAGCCTGATCACCAGCTAACCACTACCCTGCCAACCTAATTTAATGTCTAATTGCTCCCCTGCCAGCCTGTTTGCCCCCAACTTCCATCCTCTGCTGGCCTGGTCACCCTAACTGCCCTCCCTTGCAGGCTTGATTGCCCCCAACTGACCTCTCTTGCAGGCCTGGTCCCTCCCAACTGCCCTCCCCTGCTGGCCTGATCGCCCACAACTGCCCTCCCTTGCAGGGCATGGAACCTCCCAATGGCCCTCTCCTGCTGGCCATCTTGTGGTGGTCATCTTGTGTCCCCATGGGGGCAGCCCTCTTGTGTGTTGGAGTCAATCTGCGTATTACTTTTTTATTAGATAGGATAGAGGCCTGGTGCATGGGTGGGAAACAGCTGGTTTGCCCTGAAAAGTGTCCCAGATCAGGGTGGGGGGTTCCCTTGAGGCGAGGGGCAGCCTGGGCGAGGGGCCTGTGGAGGTTTGCAGGCTGGCCACGACCCCCAGCAACCCAAGCGGAAGCCCTAGGATTAATTTATGTCTACAATTGAAACTTTGTAGCCTGGAGCAGAGCCAAGCCTTCTTCTGCTTGCTCTGTGGCAACAGCCACTTCTGTTTGAAACTTTGTAGCCTAGAGTGGAGGCCTAGTCCGGCACCAGCAGACAGAAAGCTTGGCTTCCTCCGTTGCCAGGGAAACCCAAGCCTCTGTTCTCTCCAGCTCAGTGGCTGCTGCCATCTCTGTATCTTTTATAATTGAAACTTTGTAGCATTGAGTGGAGGCCTAAGCTGGCAAAGGCAGGCAGAATGCTTGGCTTCCTCTGTTGCTGGGGAAACCCAAGCCTCCTGCTGGGAAACCCAAGCCTCCCTCCTGCTCTCAGTGGCGGCAGCCATCTTGGTTGGGATTTATTTGCATAATCTGCTCCTCATTGGCTGGTGAGTGTGGCTGGTGGGCATGGCTTGTGAGTGTAGCAAAGGTATGGTCAAATTTGCACATTACTTTTTTATTAGATAGGATTCCTTGAAAAGGCTTTCTCTTATACCTAGATTAGGTTAGGTTCCTTTGCTATATACTCAGATAGGTATGCTATACTTTACCTATCATCACACTTTAATTCAAATACTTCTTTAATCACCATTTATCTCCTGCTAAACCACAGACTTTGGGAAGCCAGGGAAAACATTTATCATATTCACTATTATATTCTTGATATTGAGCACAGTGCCTTGGGCCATATTTACTGAATATAAATACCTATAAAATGAATGATTACTGCCTTTAGACTTCTGTACTATAAGTTATCCTTTCTTTCTGCAACGCCTGTTATTTCCTTTTTAGTTCCTCTAATTCCTCTTCTTATTTATTTATTTATTTATTTATTTATTTATTTATTTATTTCAGGGTTAGAATTAGGGCTAGGGTTAGGTATATGGCTATGTTTATGTTTAGGGTTAGTGCTAAGATTAGGGTTAGAGCTCGGTCCAGGGCTATGGTTAGGTTTAGGTTTAGGTTTAGGGCTATAGTTAGGTTTAGGGTTAGGGGCTAGGGTTAGGTTTAGGATTAGGGCTAGATTATCGTTAGGGTTAGTGTTAGGGTTCTCCTCTTCATATTTAAAGGCACATCTGAAATCTCCAGTAAGCCATCCCTAAACCTCCAGCAAATACCTTCCTTTATCACACTGCTTACCATATTATAAAAGAACTAGAAGCCCAATGCACAAAATTTGTGCAGGGTTGGGGGTGTGTGTGTACCTTCAGCCTGGCCTGAACCCTCTTGCAGTCCAGGACCCCTAGTGGGGATGTTCGCCTGCAACTTAGACCTGATCCCCATCAGGCCTAAGCTGGCAGACAGACATCCCTCTCGAAGCCCAGGGCTCTCACAGCCTGGGACCACTCGCTCCTTACTACCTGCCTGCAGTGTAGATGGGAAAGGCTCCTGCCACTGCCGCTGCACTCACTAGCCAGAAGCCAGGCCCGCTGCTCCTTAGCACTGCTGCAGAGGCAGGAGAGGCTTCCACCACTGCTGCTGCACTCACCAGCTGTGAGCCCAGCTTCTGGGCTGAGCAGCGGTTCCCTGTGGAAGCGCACTGACCACCAGTGGGCAGTTCCTGCATTGAGTGTCTGCCCCCTGGTGGTCAGTGCACATCATAGCAACCATTTATTCTAGTCTTTCTGCCATTATGGTTGCTTAGACTTTTATTATATAGATAACATATTCATGTATTTGTTTCTTTCATTAAATTTCCATTTAAATATAAATAATATATTCATTTATTTGCTTCTTTCATTAGATACATTACTATCTATATATAAATGACATTCCTATATTTGTTTCTTTTTTTAGACAAATTTCTCAAGAATAGGGACTTTTCCTCATAATTGTTTTTAAAGGCAGCACACTAGCATGGTGTTTGAGTAACAATAGATACAAGGTACATGTTTGTTAAACTAAACAGTAGCTAATAATAAAACTACCTTACTTGCCTGACATCAGAGTACCAATGTGTTTATAATTTCAACTATTATTGTTTAGAAATCACACAGATATTTCTTAATATACCTGACATTTTCACTTATTTAACAAATATGAAGTTCTGTACATACAACAGCTTCTTCAGGGGATATTAAAATACTTTGACATTTTTTGACATTGAAAAATTAAACAATGTAAAATATTTTCTTAACAAAATAAAACTAGAGCTTGTAAGTGACTAAGTACAAAGGATCATAAAATTGTCATTTGTTGCATATACATTACCTTTTAAATTTAAACTGACTTTGTCTAGATCACATATCATACTGATAATATATTATCACACAAGATCAATATTCAGAAAAACCAATAAACTAAAAGTAATCACTTATTTTTACTTTCAGAAAAGAAAACTCACAAACTGATAGGAATTCAGTAACTTCGCACATAGCAAAACAAATTAAAACAATAGGAAATAGTTAAGTAAAAAAACATTTATTTTATTGTCTCTAACACTGACTTCTCTTTCTTTTATCCACTTGTCTTTTTTGACATACTTATATCAACTTTGATAACTTTGCAAAATGGAATTTAAGGGTTTAAAGCAAAAACAAATCAAAAGATGCAACTTTCAACCTATCAACTCTTTATCCTTTTTTATTTTAAATAATTATAAAGAATAAAAAATGCTCCCTAAAAATGAGAGAAGAAAACAAAGAAAGGAATAATAAGTTCTAATATTCAGAAAGTCTGGACTTAGAAAAGATATAAGAACTATGCTATCTCTTACAGTTTTACCAGGAAAAGTAAAGATCAAATTACTCCCATTTTTAGAATATTAGGCAGCTGGCTTAAAAAAGCATTCAATGCAAAGTACTTGGTTAACCTAAGAAGCAATGGGTTAGCATTCAAATGTGAAGATACTTAGGGCAAATATGAAGGATGTATTCCTCAGAGAATAAAATGAACATTTTCCATATTCTTAGAAATGCTTTCTGAAGGGACAGGAAAAGATCTCCAGGAAACATTGAAATACCTGGACTCAGCTACATACTATGTGAGCATATGTGCTTAAGAAATTAGGGCAGCCATCTCAGTTCATATTAGCAGCTGATCTTCAAGAATCCACTAAGTCAAATTATTATTATTTTTTAAATAACCAGTGTTTACTCCATATAACTAATATCTGAATTCCTATTTATTATAGATGAACAAAAGGCCTATGCAAACACTTAATTCTATGTAGGCAGATCAACTTTAAGTCAGAAACTGATGTTATCTTACTTGCTGTTCCAGTTTTTCCCATCTTTACACCCAAGCTGTCGAAGTACACTGCACCTGCATTGAAGATTTAAACACACTTAAAAAAGTCCGGTGAAAAATGCTGAAGGTGTCATGCCGCTGAAATACAAGCATAGCTTACCTATTAATAAAGTCTATGGCTTGTGCTTTCAACTGTTCTGCACTGTGCAAATCTGCAAGGACGAGGGTATCAGCAACATTTTCCACTGAGAGGTTACCACACAAAGCTTCTTCACACAGGACCTTTAGCCGTTCCAGTGCATACTATTCAAAAGGAAAACATAACCATTAAATATTTATTGAAAATAACAAGTTTTAAATACATGGTAGTTGTACTTAGGAATAAAGTTAAAGCACATTATACTTTGAACTAAGGGTATTTTAAAAGTCTCTGAATTATTTTTAACCTAATATGAAGAACATGAGAAAGACCAATTTTCTTTAGGAAATTTCAATTTCTATAACTGTAAAATACTATATATTTTAAAAGTAGGGTTTTATTCTTAAAAAACACACTCACCTTATTACTCAATACTTTTAATGAGTACAGTTCTCTTCTCTATTATTATGAACATGAGTGTACCAACCAGTACACTCACTGCTTGTGTCAAATCCAATCTTAAAGAATGAATTACAAAGCTAAAGAAATCATATTCATCACCACTAAAAGTATTTCGTATATGTTATAACACCTTTAGTTGCTTTACTGAGAACTAATTAACATACAATAAACTATACTTATTAAAGTTTATATTTTGATAAGTTTGTAGACATATAATCACCATTAAATCAAGATACTGAACATACTAATCATCCCAAGTTTCCTCCTACACCTTCGTAATCCTTTTTCACCCCATCCCAAGCCAACACCTCATATGCTTTTTACTGCTAAAATTTAATCCACAAAGTACAATTATTTTGAGATTCACGGGTGTTGTTGCCTGCATCAAAAGGTTAATGCTTTTTATTGCTGAGTAATATTCCATAGTATATAAACACACAATTTGTTTATCCATTCATCTGTTAATGGACATTTGGGTGCTTCCAGTTTTTAGCTATTACAAAGAAAGCTTCTATAAATCTTCATATGTCATTATATGGGCATATGCTTTTTCTCTTGGATAAAAACCTGAAAGTGGGTTAATTGGGTCATATGGCAAGTGTAAAATATTTTAAGGAATAGCCAGTCTTTCAAAATGGTTGTAAGACTTTTTATTTCCATCAGCAGTGTATGACAGTCCTAATTCTTCCACAGTTTTGGTCTGTGTAATTTCTAGTTATTATGGTATGTGTATAAAAGAATCTTGTGATAATTTTAACTTACATTTCTCTAATGGCTAATGATGTTGAGCATCTTCTGACATTATTTTGGAAAACAGTGCTTCAAATATTTTCTATTTTTAGAAATAACATTGCTTTTTTTAAAAATTGAGTTTTGAGAGTTCTTTATATAATCTGAAATAAAAGTCCTTTATCAGATATGTCCTGAATAAAAGTCATTCATCAAATATATACTATGCAAATATTTTCTCTCAATCTGTTACTAGACTTTGTTTTCCTGTGACTTTTGCAGAAAGAAGTTTTAAATTATATGGAAGTCCAATTATCAATTTCTTAATTTTATGTAGTACTAGGGGCCCAGTGCACGAATTCATGCACCTTGAAAGGAACTGTGGGCTGCGAGGCTGTGGTGGGCACAGGGGTGGGTCTCAGTGCATCCTCCCTGCTCCTGCCTGACCCCTCCTGCTATGCCCCCAGTCCCGTCTGCTGACAGCCCTGATCCCGCTGCCACCACCACTGCTCCCATGTGCTGATGGTGCCAGCCCCGCTTGTACCCACTGATGGTGCAGAGTGACTGGAGCTGACGCTGGCTGCAGGTGTGAGTGGAGCCGGCACCAACAGTAGGTGTGAGAGGTGGCTGCTGGACCTGATCGCCCCTCAGGAGCAGGGGGAGATGGAGAAGCCCTGAGAGGTGATTGGACCCTGCAGCTGCCACTCGCACCCACTGATGGCACTGAGTGATTGGGCCTGGTGCCAGGTACTGGTAGCAGGTGCAAGCAGCGGCTCCAGCGCCAGCAGCGGGTGCAAGCGGCAGCACCAGCACTCGCTGCGGGTGCAAGCAGGGCCGGTGCCAGAAATTTTAATAATATTCAGACCTCCAGTATGTAAATAAGATTTATCTTTCCATTTATTTTGGCCTGCCTGCATTTCACTTAAAAGTTAATTGTAATTTTCTGTATACATATCTTGAACATTTGTCTATGTATATATTTTACCTATGTATTTAATATAGTTGATGCTAATGTAAATGTCACTTTCAATTTAAAGTTTTATTGAGATAGTTACAGATTCATGTTCAGTTGTACCACATAATAGATTCTATATACATTTGGCTCAGTTCCCCTCGATGTTAACATTAAACCAAAACAAGTATAACAACACTTTACATACACACATACACACACACACACACATATACATTCACATATGCATATACATGGATGGAAGTCACATGACAATACTTTTGGAGAAAGCTCCCAATGTGCTCTCAGAATTGAAAACTACTGGATTTAAGATTTTGGGGGCATTTTTGCACTGTTTCCCTACATTAAAAAAATTACAGCATAAAAGAGCAAAAAATTATCATTATTTTCTCTTACCACACTATTAAATTAAAAAACCAATCTATAAATACAGAGAATTAATAAAAAATGTTTAATTATATATGCTATGGTGGGTTCTTATAAAACAGTTAAGATACACTAAAACTATTGAATTTATAATTTAATCTCCCATAAAAATTTACTTTGTTCCATATAAAGATATTTTGTCTTATCGATATAAAAAAAAATCTCACTTTCCTATTTATTCCATTGTATGCTATTTTTTAATACTCTCAAGAGCCACCTGCAAATATTATAAATTAATCCAGTATTTCAAATTATTTAGGGTTTTCATTTGATGACAGTGTCTAGATATTATCAGAAGCTTGAGGACATTTATCACCTCTTTAAGACCTAAATACTTACTTTGTCTGCAGCTGCCAACAAGTTGTCAGCCATTTTGTCAAGGTTTGGTGCTTTCCCTGTGTAAATGAATCTCATCATTTCTTTAAAAACCTCGGGGTCTACATCATTTATTTCCACTCGATTCTGATATTGAAAACAACACAAAAGAGTTATACTTAAAGAACACAGACACGCAAATAATCCAAGGATAAACTTTGACAGTAATTTAAAAGTCCTAAATCTGTCCAACTCAAATATAGATTATTTTAAAATTTATCTTCAGTAAGCTATGCAGGCAAAGTGGAACATGCAGATCTAAGAGGAAAATATATGCACCAAAGACTACCATGTAGAAATATAAATCCAATTTCTTAATTTAAAAGGTAAAACAAAAGTATATAGGCCAAACAAAATACATCTGCATGCAGTTTCCTACCTCTATCTTAGGGAAAGATGTCTATTAAGTTTTTCTTTGCAGAATTCCTAAGTTGCAATACAATGCCTAAGATCCTGTAACCACCTTTAAGGAAAAGAATTGCCAGATATCTTACCTAATAATAGACAAACATGTAAATTGACCATACCTCTGCTAGCCCACAGCCAGAGAGGGTATGCAAATTAGAAGGCCAAAGATGGTGGCCACCCAGCTGCTCCAGATGCAGAGTGGCTGGGAGGGAAGGCTGGGGAGGGGGGGTGCGAAGGGATCTACAGTTTTGTCCCGCAGGGAAGAGAAAACTACAGACTCTGGTGTCTGCAGCGAAGACAAAGATGGCAGACTCCAGCTGGAGAGTCTGCAGCAAAGATGAAGATGGTAGTCTGCAGCAAAGATGGCAGACTCTGGCTGGAGTCTGCAGCGAAGTAGCAAAGACAACCAGCCGGAGTCTTCAGTGAAGACAAAGATGGCAGACTTCAGCTGGAGAGTCTGCACAAAGATGGCAGACTCCGGCTAGAGTCTACAGCAAAGACAAAGATGGCAGATTCTGACTGGAGCCTGCAGCGAAGACAACCTGCCGAAGTCTGCAGTGAAGATGAGATGGCAGACTCTGGCCTGAGTCTGCAGCAAAGATGAAGAAGGTAGACTCTGGCCAGAGTGAAGGCCTGGGTCCTGGGAGCCAGAGGAAAACCGGCGCTGGAAGCCAAGAAAAGGAAGGCCTATTGCACGAATCTCTTCGTGCATCGTCCTCTAGTATGAGATAATTCCAGAGCACCCATTACACCTCAGAACTATCCCTTCTGCAAAATGGCATGTACTATAATCTACTGGCACCTCACATATTTGCTTAACACATGCTCAAGTCCAAAGAGGACTAGTTCCTTTTTTATTCCTATATCTTTGTAAATTTGGTTTCTCTCCTGGGATTAATCAAGCTAAATATCAAATAGTAAACAATAGTAAACTTTTCTGAATCTTTACTGACAATAGCACTTGACACATCATTGATAGCTTACTTGGAAGTAATCAGAAAGTTGATCATAGTACCTGCCCAGGCCAACAATCAAAGGAAAGAAAGCAGCTATATTGTTGCAGCCTCTAGTTCTGCAGAAAGAATAAAGCTGGAGTCGTCCAACTGGAGCACTAATGATCAATCACATGCAACGCAACCAGCAAACAATCAACCTCTGATCTTTAATCTGGCATTTCAAGATGACAGGTGACAGAGAAACACCCGGGAAGACCAAATAGGCATTATTTTGAGTATAGCTAATTTATAATAATGTAATTTATGCCATTTTTGGGTCAAATCTAAAAAATAGCAACTTATTTTAGTGGTTAAAACATAGGCATTATTTTTGCTCTAGAAAACCCAAAACCAATTCATAAAATCTAGAAAAGAGAAATATACTTCTTTTTTAATATGCTTTTATTGCTTTTTAGAAAAAGAGGAAGATAGAGAAATAGAAACATTGATGAAAGAGAGACGTTGATTGGCTGCCTCCTACCCACCTCCTACAGGGTATCTAGACCACAACCTAGGCATGTGCCCTGACCAGGAATTGAACCAGGAACCCCTTGGTTAATGGGCTGATGCTCAAGCACTGACTCACACCGGCTGGGCAAGAAATATATTTCTTATTTTTTTAAAAAATATTTTATTGATTTTTTACAGAGCAGAAGGGAGAAGGATAGAAAGTCAGAAACATCAATGAGAGAGACATCGATCAGCTGCCTCTTGCACGCCCCCTACTGGGGATGTGCCCGCAGCCAAGGTACATGCCCTTGCCTGAATCGAACCCTGGACCCTTCAGTCCGCAGTCCGACGCTCTATCCACTGAGCCAAACCGGTCTCGGCAAGAAATATATTTCTTAACCAGAGAACTCCCAAATAGTTAAGGCCAAGAACAGTCCTTTGATAACTACCCTTTAGGATAAGATAAGAACTACATACTTACTTTTCTGCCAAATGAGCACCCAAATAGCTATTACTTGGAATATTCATCCACTTTAGGTTACATTGACTGTTCTGCTAGAGAACCCATTTTCCCCATCTTTCTATTTTTTTTTTTCTAAAATCACAGTGTAACAATTGAGAACATGCACTGTTAATTTTAAAATATACGGTCCACTATTCTACTTTTGCACAAATTTATTGTTAACCCTTAAACTATGGTTACCTTTTTGCTTTCTTCCATTTCATGTTCAAACATTGCATTAAAAACTGGGGATCGAGCTGTAACAAGATTAAGCATCATTATTTAATGCACACATTTATAAGAGAAATGTACTATATTACCCAAAAGTAGAAAGTACCTGCAAGTACAGATTTATGAGCTCTAAATTCGTGTCCTCTCACAAAAAAACTGCAATCTGTAAATCTTGTGTTTTCCCAGAGATTACCTAAATCTTCTGCTAGTCGACATTCAGGAACCTTCAAAGTATTTGTATTAGTATGCCCTGATATATTTACTGAATCTTGGACCACACTCACCTAATAAAAAAGGGACAGTAAGAAAAACACTTTTACAATTTAATATCAATAATTAGTTACTAATACTTAAATTTCTTATTAAAATTATTTGAATAAGTAAATGCATTCCTGCTAACGATGCTAATACCTGAAAATTAAATTTAAGGATACAGTTTAAAGGTTGTAAAGCTATAGTCTAGGATATGCAATTTGGGAAGTATTTTAAGTGCTATTCCTACATGT
Source organism: Antrozous pallidus (assembly GCA_027563665.1). Classification (NCBI taxonomy): domain Eukaryota; kingdom Metazoa; phylum Chordata; class Mammalia; order Chiroptera; family Vespertilionidae; genus Antrozous; species Antrozous pallidus. The sequence goes on from CM050508.1 coordinate 78,805,072, forward strand.
TTCAATTCTGGTAAAACTGATTTAAATATATAGTTAAATTGATTTAAATTTTAAAGTATAAGAATTCTCACAAAAGCAGATCATGGGATCTTTTATTTTTAAAAAATCAACATTAAGAATACAAATATGATTTAGTTTTCAGACCTTGTATTGACCTAATTAATCAATAAAAACTGATATAATTTTAATATTGCTTTTATACAAACTCAAATATAAAATATGGATTAAATTATTTCTCAATGAAGTTGACCATTGTCTACTGAATATAATCTTAAAACACTATTAAATCTTATACACCACTTTAAAAGAATTCTACTATAGAAAATTTCAAATTACATTTAATAAATTGAAGAAAATACTACCTCAACAAGTAAAGGATATGTTTTAGAGTAAATAAATCATTTTTTATGAAAGTGCTATATTAGTTAGCCATTGTTTTTAAACTTTAAAGTTTTGTTGTCCTTTAATTTTTTTTTTAAATCCTCACCCGAGGATATTTTTTCCATTGATTTTTAGAGAGAGAGATGAAAGGGAGGGAAGACAAAGAGGGAGAGAAACATCAATGTAAGAGAAACACATTGAGTGGCTGCCTCCCCCACATGCCTCTACTGAGGCTGGGATCCTGCAACTGAGGCATGTGTATCCTTGACCAGAAATTGAACCTATGACCTTTCTGTCTACAGGCTAACACTCTAACCACTGAGCAACCGGCCAGAGCTGTGATAATTTCTTATGCAACAATAGATACCTATGTTCATTTGAAAACATTTCATGTGGCTTTTATTAAATAAGAATAGGTATAAATAAATAAGGACACATAAATACAGAAAAGGTATAAATAAATAAGGACACATAAATGTAGAAAATGTAAATTACAAATAGGTAAATTGGACCAAACTAACATGCTAACACATTAAGTATAATAATAATCCAGTATAAAATATCTGGAGAATATTAAATCTCAAAAGTTCTCATTCATCTAGATGTATAAACATGTGTCTCACTCATGTGAATGGGCATTTCTAAAGAAAAATTTTATTGAGATGTTTTCAATTAATCATTTTGTTTTTCCAACTTGCATTATTAACCTTTTGGAATCATGTGTCATAGAAAACATCTAATCAATCATCTTATCTGGTAAAAGTTTTCAAAATGAGAGCATGAGAAGGTAACCAAAGTGTCCTAAATCACACTGCTAGTCAATATCAGAGGGAGGGTAGACCTATATTCCCAGATTCCATTTTTTCAGCACTCTTTGTACTGCACAATATTTCTTTAGATAAAAGTTTTTAAAATTAGTAGTACTACTTTAATGCAATTATGATTCAGAAAAGATTTATCACAACACTCTTGTGAGATGCTTTCCTAAATACAAGTGCCAAAATATTGTGTATATAAAGATTCTCCTAGTCTATAAAGCTTTTAATTATCCAAATAGTTTCTGAAATTCTAATAACTACAAAATAGAAAAAAGCATCATCAATCTTTACTTGATTGCCCTGTTACACCATTATAACTTAATGATACATAATCCAAATATGTTGCTGTTAATAGTCAGGATTTGGTTAAGGATCAGTTTTTTATCACAGTTTGCATTTATTTGTTCATAGAAAGCACTTTCTTTGAGCTTTCTAGACAGTAGGAACACCATCAGTCAATCACTTGCATAAAGTATGCAATGGAGTTATAAAAATGTAATGATATTTAATGTAGGAATGGATTTCTTAAATTCTATACATTGTCTATTATCCTAACTCAAAACAGCACATTTAATGTAAAGATTTGGCAAAAATCTGGTAACAGGAGAAATAAAAGCATAAAAAATAAATCCATTATTATCAGGCTAGAACATGATGTTACATTTGTATTTTGTATATGTAGTTATAATTCAAAAGAATTTATATTTTTGACATACACATCTATTGTCATAGCAACCACAAATTTTAATTAAGACATTCCATTCTTCAAAGGGTATTCAAAGGACTATTTATGGAGCAGAAACTAATTACAAAATGATATGCGTTACATTTTGATATTTTCTTGATACCTTTATTAAGAAGTTGGTTAAAATTTTAGGTTGTCTCTGATACATATTCAGATATGGGTAATAAAATATTCTTACTGAATGGAACCTAGAGTAAAAAATTCAGAAAAAAGGCTGAGATTCTTTCCTGAGGTTAAATTGTTGTTCTTTCAAAATAAAAGGGCAAATGCACAATACTCAAAAAATTGACTACTGCTGCAAAGCAAAACCTCAAACTCATTTGACAATTCTTTTCCAAATTTGCTTTTGGCTCAACTCTGAGACTACTATTCAGACTAAAAAGAAACCTGTGTAGGCTCTTCTCAGCTACAAGTACTCTGAAAATCTGGGTTTCCTCAAGTGTGGAATTAGGTGAGAGTTGGTTCCAATTTTTTTTTAAAAATCTCAATTCTCTAAATTAATTCTGAAAGCTAAGAATTTACAAAGCTGTATAGGACTACAAATTTTGCTGCTTGAATTAACTACCTAACCATCCCTCACAGTGGTTCCAAAGTAAGAAAGTTTTACCAGTGCAATTTCACAAAATCTTATAGAATAGTGGGTCCTAGATTTTTTTATTTTCCTAAATAAGTGGTGTCCTTTTATAAAATCTGGGTGACAGAAACAATGTTGTCAACTTTTCATTTTGCTATGAAAGAGCTTTTTAGATAATAAAAGCCAACATTACAAGTATTTTATAACTGAAAGAATATCTTGGCAACAGAAAAATATTTGTGTGTGTGTATCTATCTATCTATCTATCTATCTATCTATCTATCTATCAATCATCTATCTATAGCCCACCAATCATCTATCTATAGCTCACCCTCACCCCTGTATATATATCATAGAATGGCATGGGTCTGTAGACAACAAGATTATTTAAAATCTTTTGGATTTAAAAAGATGAATTAACAACTAAACAATATTTTATTTTTCCTATTTTTCTACTTGTTCCTCAATTCCTGCCTATTGTATCACTTTGGGAGAGAAGGCACAGAGCTGTTACACACAGCTAGGAATTTCTACCCCTGGCTGCTTGATTTACAGTATGGAACTTGCAAGATTAAGTTATGTCTTGCACAAAAAAGGTAGCACCAAACTGCCTTACCTGTCTACAGCACCACTTGCAGGGGAGGGGGAGGAGGCAGTTCTTTACGTAGGGCAGTGCAATGCTTCCTCCTCTTCTGCAAGCAGTGCTGGAGATGCTGTAGAAGGAAGGGCATCAATGAGAGGTGTAAAGAAATGGTGGAGGGCATGAGGAATGTCTGTTCAAAGTACTTTTTGCCTTCCTATGCCTAATATAGTGCCCAGGGTAAAAATGTCTACATTGATAAAAGCATACTTAATTACAGTATTCAAACTGAATCTGATCAATGCCAACTTAAAATGTTGTGAGTTCTGTTTTAAGGTCACTAGCATGCACAATGTATGTTGTAGTGGGTTCTATTTTAAGGTCACTAGCGTGCACAACCTAGCAGATAAAAAGTACACCTCAAAAAAAGTATATTTCTAATTTCAGCCTTTATTCTGAATTTCTTGGTTGTCTAGGTTCCAATAAAACATGCTTAAGTACAATACTGTAAATATTTCAATTCTAAAAAAAGAAATATTACCTTAAAAAGTTAACATTAAAAGTTAATAGTAAAAGTCTTTACGAAAAGACTTTCAGCTACAGTAGTTTTTAGTTGTATTATATAGTTTTTAAGGTTTTTAAACTCTACGATTACAAGATTTAAAAATATTAATATGCTAAAATTTAAGATAACTACTAAAATACTTAGAAATTTTATACTAAGGATGCTACAATTTTAAAATATGACATTTATTTAAAATACTTCTTAGAATCTCTATTGATAATAAATGTTTAGTTATTTTTTTAAATTATTTAATAATCATTTCTGTTCAAGATATTTGTGATATAAATTTTATCAACCAAATAATTGTATTCATAACAAACTCATCACACAGTTCATTTAACTTGTCTAAGTAAAATTAAGATGTACTATATTTGCACTGTATCGTCTCTGGGACCATGTTTCAATTATTCTTCTAATAGCATAATGGCATACAATTAGTTTATAATCTTGCCAAGAAATTTTACAAATTTTCTATCAAGAAATTAAAGCTAATTTAGTAGTAGTTAAGAAAGTTACTAAGTTTCCAAAACACTCATCTGTCTACAATAACCTATTGAAATATATTTAATACTGAGTTTACCTGATTACAATCTATTAACCGGCACTTCTTTGAAAATTACCAACTACTTTAAAATTTTTCAATAAAACTATGTAACCAATGCATATTCTTTATAAATTCTACTGGTAACATAATATAATCCTTGAATTCACTCCAAATCTCAAGAATACTATCTAATAAAAGAGTAATGTGCAGATTGACCATCACTTCAACACACAAGATGGCTGTCCCCATGTGGACACAAGATGGCCATCACAATATGGTCAGCAGGGGAGGGTAGTTGGGAGGGATCAGGCCTAGAAGGGAGGGCAGTTGGGGGCAATCAAGCCTGCAGGGAAGGGCAGTTAGAAGTGACCAGGTTGAAAGAGAAGGGAACTTGGGGGCGACCAGGCCTGCACGGGAGGGCAGCTGGGAGAGGACCAGGTCTGCAGGGAAGGGCAGTTGGGGGGAACCAGGCATGTAGGGGAGGGCAGTTGGGGGAGACCAGGCCACTAAGGGAGGGCAGTTGGGGGTGACTAGGCCAGCAGGGGAGGGCAGTTGGGGGTGACCAGGCTGCAAGGGAGGACAGTTAGTGGTGACCAGGTAGCAGTGGAGGGCAGTTAATGGTGATCAGGTTGGCAGGAGAGAGCAGTTAGGAGCAACCAGGCTGGCAAGGGAGGTCAGTTAGGGGTGATGGGGCCAACAGGGGAGGGCAGTTAGGGGCAATTGGGCAGGCATGGAGCGGTTAGGCATTGATCAGGCTGGCAGGCAGAAGTGGTGAGGGGCAATCAGGCAGGCAAGCATTTGGGAGACAGCAGTCTTGGATTATGAGAGGGATGTCCCTGATTGGAGAGGGTGCAGGCTGGGCTCAGGGACACACACACTCCCATGCATAAGTTTCATGCACTGGGCCTCTAGTTTATATATATATAACTACATAATGATAACATGCAGATATGGGGCATACTTAAAAATTTAAGAAGCTACCGATAAAAATATTATTTTATTAAATGAACCCAACTACTTGAATGAATAAAAAGCTTCCCAATCTTTTTTAGGCAATTCACTGTTCAAATATGGTTTCAAACTAATAAACTATTAATAATGTTTTAATGTTTAATATGTCCAATCTAAATATGGCAAAAAATATTCAGCATCTATGTCAGAATTATTCAGAATGATGAAGATATTTATATTTTTCAAATAAAGATATCCATACCCATAGTCTTCCTATAAGAAATGTTTAATATGCATTAGTATAACTGTATATGTAACTTACAAGAAGAGATATGACCAAATTTTTTCATAGTGGGCTACTATACTGATTTCTAGGACAATCTAGTCAGCTTTTAGTGGCAAAATATTTTCAAATGAAACCTTATCAATTATTCCAGTTATGATTTTTTATAATATACCCAATATTGTTGTAGTTCATAATTTTGCTCCATCGCTAAAAATAACTACAAAGTTCCTTGAAATAAAAAATGTACCCACCTCACAAAATAAAGTAAGCTTGTCATCTGGTAAAAGACCATTAGCTTCATCAAGCAAAAAATCCCTTCGAATGAATTTTTTAAAACCCCAGTCCTTTCCTTGTACAAATCGATATGCTCTTTGGCTTTCTGGTGGGAAACAGAACAGAAGTTTAAATAAAACAAGTATCCAAGAGACATTTTTGTAAATGATAACACAGTTAAGTAAATAAGAAAAAATAGTAAGAAGTACAGATATTTGTGTTCATAAATAAATGTGTCATCAGAGTTATATCAGGTAAAGCCAGAGCATTCCTCAGCACTACTTAAATTTTGCCCATCAAATGAGCTCACTTTCAGATTCCTGAATCTCTAGGTAGAAGAAAATGCAGATCAAATCTCATGAATAAGAAAGATATAGGCCCTATAATAATAAAGATCAAAAGACACTGGCATGGGCATATTGTTCATCATCTACCATCAGCACCTGATTACAAACACAACTCTCATTTCCTTCTTCTCCCTTTAAAAGCAGATGCTCTAAGTCAGTGATCGGAAAACTGAGGCTGCAAGCCACATGCGGCTATTTGGCCTCTTGAGTGTGGCTCTTCCACAAAATACCATGTGTGGGCACACACATACAGTGCAATTGAAACTTGGCCCATGCGCAGAAGTCGGTTTTCGGCCTGGGGGCGAGCCTATTTTGAAGAAGTGGCGTTAGAACACTCAAGGGGCCAAAAACTGCATGTGGCTCGCAAGATGCAGTTTGCTGACCACTGCTCTAAGTCATTAGGAAATCCTTTAAGCTTAAGCTTTTCTGGGATATCCATCCCACTGACTTAAGTTTACTGAACCAGAAGACAGCCAATAACTGGTGAAAAGCTAAATAATACCGTCTGTCATTCCCAGGTCTATAGACATAATCCCCTAAAAACAATTTTCATAAAAGTCTAAAAGAGGGTTTTGGGTATAATTTAATAAATAAATGTCTGAAGTAAATGTTTCAAACGCCTATTATAACAGTATATAACTGTATACTATGACATAAACAAGATTCTCTACAGTTAAGTATTTACTATCTGTTACACAAAAAATTAATTGGAGGTGGAACCAGTAGTAAATCTAATTGAAACACACCATGTTATGGACTTAATATGTGTATCCTATCAAAATTCTTATGTTGAAACCATACTGCTACAGGATTCCAGGGCGGGAAGAATAGGAAAACTGAGAGAGAAAAGTTAAAACAAGGCCAATTTTGCAGCCAGCTTGTAACTAACAAGCCATTATCTTCCCCAGCCAAGAACAGGAGAGCAAATGCTTAAAAGAAAAAAAAGAAAAAAAAAGCTCCCTAAGGAGAGAATGCAGAAAGGGAAGAGGGGAAAAGGGAAAGGTAAAAAGGGCAGTTTTACTTCTTAAGTAGAGAAGCCAGCAATCTGAAGGCTTGGAAAGATAAAGTTGCCAGGTGCTTATGATTTTTGGGAAGGTCGCAATAAAGTAAAAAAAGGGACCCTGAGAATGAACCTGTACCAAAATACTCAGCAAAGGAATTTTAAAACCTACAGACAAGAAGGTCTATAAAGCCTCGGATCCCCTCCCAACTCGGCTCTTCTGAATAGCTGAGAGCACATCAGTGCTTCATAACCAGATGTACAAGTTTGCTTGCTTTGCTTCTTTAATAAATGGGATTTCACAATACAGCCAAGGTCTCTCGTATAAATTCATTTATATGAGACAAGGATTGAGGTTGGGAACAGCCCTCTCCCACTGATTCAGGGTGCTGTCTGGGAACACCGCTCTGGAGTTGGTGCCTATAACAATACCTCCCAATATGATGGTCTCAAGAGGTCAATGATTAGGACTAGATAAGTTCATGGGTGGAATCCTCATGAATGGGAATGTTGCTCTTATAAAAGACCTCACAAAGCTCCCTAACTGCTTCTACCATGTGAAAGCATGAGTAGTCCACAACCCAAAAAAGGATCTTCATCAGAATCTGATCATGGTGATACCCTGATTTTGGACTTCCCAGCCTCTAGATCAGAGAGGAATAAATTTCTTTTGTTTATAAGCCATCCAGCCTGTGGTATTTTGTCATGGCACCCTGACTAAGACACTTGCACTGTCTTAAATGCCAGATAATGTGAAAACACATGTGAAACTGTATTACTTTGGCAATAAAAGATAATAAATAGTATGTATTTAGAGGAGGTTATTTCATGATGTTAACTAGATTCTATGTAAACATTTAAAATTTAATGTGGCAGTTATAATATACTGTCCACTATGCACATTATACATCTTCTTTTGAAACTCCAGGTACATGATTTCAGCAGATTACATATAGGAACAAGTCTTAAGGCTAAGAAAAACTGACTTCACTTCAGTCAATGTTCTGGTCTATTATTTAAAAAAAATTCTAAAGACAAAATAGCAAGACATTAAAAATCTTTCAAATATTCTTCAGATTTTATCTAACCAAAACAGCAAGGGAGAAGAGAAATATTTCCTGAGCATCTATTACATATGCCAGACATAGGACCAGCAACTATGTTTTCAAGTAACAAGTGAATGTCATTTTAGAACATGAGAAAATTAAATTTTAATATTATTTTAAGTAACTGTACATGTCTATGAAGTCTAAAACTTACTACAAAAACTATAGCTCTACACAGGTGTCTAAAATTAATTAATAGCCAAATTAAATGTGTCAGGTTAAACAGATTTTAGTGGGAAAAAATATTCTCAGTTTTGTAGGCAAACATGCAGAAGTCACAGCAGGTAGTTACAGAATCTTCATTCAGTTAGCAAATCACTTACCCATTGCTTTTGTTTCTTCCCTTTTAGCGTTCAGAAGGGAAAATTTGAATTTTGCTCGAACTTCACTTTTTGGGCAACTGACTAAAAGCAAATATAAGGATAAGTAGTCTTTACTTTCATCATCTAATCCTTTTGGATTTACCCTCAGGCACCTAAAATAAAACGACAGGCTCACATGGATGAATATAATACTTGAAACTTTCAGAAAAGAGAGGCAATACTGAAATCATTTGTTAATATCCCATCAATATCCCCACAGTTCTTTAAAATTCTCTATACTATTCTTAAAGATAAAATAGATTAATATCTGTTCAGGAACACTAACAACAAAACAATAAAATAGCCAATGATAACATCTAAACTCTAAGCAAACAAAAATCTTACCATTTCATTTTGTCACTTGGGCTAGATGAGAACGTTGAACTTTTTAACACTTCACCCATTTCTTCTCGACAAAAACTGAAGTTATTAATGGTCCACATGTAGGAAAATTTTACTACTTTAACCTAAGAGATTCAAAAAAACACATTCATAACGAACTTTATGCTTTAACCTTCCACATGTTAAACATCCCATGACCCAGTCTTTTAACATGTCTAGTATCTATATCAAAGTACTTCATAATAGTCTCAAAATACTGTAAAATTTGTAAGTAATATAAAGTGAGGCATATCTACAACAGGTACCTGTGTATAACACCAGCTTTCTGCTATAGGAGCAGTAGACATATCTCCAGGGAGAGGTGGTGTGGGTTCCCGAGACATTGCCACTTTATTGCAGTCTTCCAAGATTTATGCACTATCCCATACAGTTGAGTACTTTACTACAAAGAAAAAAAGTTTCATTTACTGATCAAAAAGCTTAACTGACTAAATTCAAGAAAGAAATATTTAATCATAAAACAATTATATGGGAACATGTATTTCATTATTTTTATGATTTTAAAGAAATGAAATTAGCCTTTGTAATATAACACTAGAAACATAAACAAACCTAATACTTGTAGATAAGACATCTACACTAATAAAAGAGAAACACGCAAATTGACCATCCCTCACCTATGCCCACCAGCCAATTAGAGCAAGTATGCAAACTAAGCCAACAAGATGGTGGTTAATTTGCATACACAGGCGCAGAGCGAAGACTGATGATAGCATTGAAGGAAGCTAGATGCCGCAGAAGGGAGCGAAGCTCCAGAGAAGCAAGCGGGGCAGCAAAGATGGGGGGAAGCAAACAGGGCGGTGCAGACGGGAGCGAAGCCCCTTCCCTTCTCTGCTTCGCTCTGGCTGCAGGAAGCGTTATTTGAAGAAATCTTCCTGCAAAGGGCTTCTAATTATTTTATAAAGGTAAACATAGCAAAATATCATGAATCAAAAATTACATAGCTTAATAGTACAATCATAAACACAAAATCACAAAATAATATGGAAACAATATTTCATTCACCTTCCTTCATCTTTTTATTGACATATTTGCAAAACTCCAAAGGGTTCTAGTCAGAAGAGCTTTGGAAATTACAAATATTAGTCATTCATCAGGTAGATCCCAAAATTTTGACCAATGAAACACAGATGAGACCTAACTGTAATGCTGTGCAGTAAGAAATAGATAGATTTCCACAAAAGTCTAATTTTATTTCAGAATAAAACTCCATCCCTATCAATTTGTTCTCTATTAAAGACTATGTATCATATCACAGAATTTCCTCCCAGTTAGCTATTCTCATACTATGTCCATTTGGATGCATAATTATTTCCTGATAATCTGGCCAGGACATTAATGACTAGATTATTATGCTTTGTAACTTGGAAAGTCTATGAAAGAGCTGTATATATGTGTAGCTTTGCAGTGGTAAGGGTGGCAGTGGTGGGGGTGTGACAATTACATTCCAACATAGAAACTCAAATCCAGAGAACCCTCTTTTCATTTAAGAATCCTATCTGCCGAGACTGGTTTGGCTCAGTGGATAGAGCATCGGACTGCGGACTGAAGGGTCCCGGGTTCGATTCCAGCGAGGGCATGTACCTTGGCTGCGGGCACATCCCCAGTGGGGGGCGTGCGAGAGGCAGCTGATCGATGTCTCTCTCGCATCGATGTTTCTGACTTTCTACCCCTCTCCCTTCCGCTCTGTAAAAAAATCAATAAAATATATTTAAAAAAAAAAAAAAAAAAAAAAAAAAAAAAAAAGAATCCTATCTAATGAAAGAGTAATATGCAAATTGACCATATCTCCAATCAAGCCAAGCCCACAAGCCACGCCCACCAGCCAATCAGGAGCAAATAAACCCCAACCAAGATGGCTGTGGCTACTGAGAACAAGCCAGCCGGAGCCATGAGCACAGTGTCCACGCCCCAGCAGGCCCACCCGGCCGTGGGGAGGGAGGAAAGGGGCCGGCTGGGGCTACGAGCACAGCATCCATGTCCCACCAGCCCAGCCACATGGGCGCAGAGAGAGGGAACAGGCCGGCTGTGCGGAGGGAGAAGAACCAGAAAAATGGGTCTTTCCAGTTCCTGATGGTGATGGAGCCTAGCACCCAGTCCTATGGTTGCTAGGCTCCTCCACCTGTAGCCCTCAGTTGCAGCCCAGCAGACCCGCAGTCCAGACGGGACCAGCATGGCCTGTGGCAAGGGAGTGTCTGGCGGGCACACTACAGGCATCATATCACTGCCGCCGAAGCCACCCCCCCCCACACACACACACACTTGCAAGTAGTATGACCCAAGGGGGCGACTCCTAAGGTGCCACTCTTATGGCAGCAAATGCGCACCATGCCAGCAGGGAAGCCAGACCTGAAAGCCTAAGCCCTTGAGTACCAGACAGGGCATTGTGTGCCGGAGCCCTGAGGAGGCCCCAGGACAAGCATCTCCCCAGAGGCTGTGTGGAAAGAGGAGAGGAACCTCTGGCTAGAGGCCAAAGTGAAGGATGCTGGCGTCTTTGCAGGCCGGGTTGAGGGACACCACCCCCCTCTGCACCCCCAACCCCCATGCATGAACTTCGTGCACCAGGCCTCTAGTAATTAATAAGGAAAGAAAACCTCATGAGTCCTATTAAAAAGAAATTATTTGAGGAGGAAAAGGAAAGAATTTCAACCAAAATGGAGAAGAAAATATTTGCTATATGTCTATACCCAATGAAATAACAGTGTAAAATGAGAAAACAAAGATTGAAGAAAGCCACCTGAAATATACATAGAATCGGCTAGCTGGTTCAGTTGCTGAGTATGAACCTATGAACCAGGAGGTCATGGTTCAATTCCCAGTCAGGCTATATGCCTGGGTAGTGGGCTCGATCTCCAGTGGGGGGTGTGCAGAAGACAGCCAATCAATGATTCTCTCTCATCATTGATACTTTTTTCTCCCTTCCTCTCTCTGAAATCAATCAATAAATGTGTGTGTGTGTGTGTGTGTGTGTATGTGTATATATATATGTGCGTGTATGTGTGTATATATATATATATATATATATATACACACACACACACACAAAAAAAAAAGACCTATAAAATGTATGAAAACATTTTAAACTATAAATGAAGAAGGATGTTGAAAATATGCACTAGACTTGAAGTTGTGGCCTTACGTAGCAGATGAACCTTGTTGAACCCTGATGATCTCTTGATGTCTCTCAAACCTTTGTGTTTGTTCAAGGAGCCTATTATTTTTTTTAACTAGAGCCCTGATGCATGAAATTCATGCAAGAGCAGGTCTTCCTCCCCTGGCCGTTGGCACAGAACTTCTGTCCGGAACCTGGCACCCGGGCTTCCCTCTGGCAGGCACCTGAGACCTGACCTTCCCTTGCAGCCCCGGCTTCATCTGGAAGATCATCCAGTCTAATTAGCATATAATGCTTTTATTATTATAGACTAGTGACCCGGTACACGAAATTCATGCACATTAAAAGGGGATTCGAGTATATAATTTAATATTGCTATTTGCCCTTTCTCTATAATAGAAATCTCAGAGATGAAAATTAGTAAAATGTATATGAAAACCTTCCACCTGTCAGAGTCTGGGGCTCACCACGGGACCCAGAGTCAAGTCCTGCCCACCCACATGTACCTCAAAATCACATGAGACCCAGACCTGGCCGTGCCCCCCCACCCTCCACACTGGGCTAGTTACAGACCTGGCCAGTCCCACCATGTCAAGCTATGCTGGGCAGGAGCCATAGCCTCAGGTCCCCTGGCCTGGCCAGGACAGGGGGCGTGGCCTAAGGTTCCCTTAGCCCAATCCAGGGTGGGGGTGTGCCTTGAGGTCCTCCATCAAGCCCCGCCAGGTGGGGGGCATGGCCTGAGATCCCCCGTCAAACCCCACCAGGTGGTGGGGCACAGCCTCAGGTGCCCTGGCCTGATGCTGGGGCATGGGAATGGCCTGAGGTCCCCTAGCCCAGACTGGGGCGGGGGGCATACCTTTATGTTCCCCCATCAAACCCTGCCAGGTGGGGGGTGGGACTACAGGTCCCCGGCCCAGCACCAGGAGGGGGGCGCAGCCTGAGTTCCCCTGACGCAGCACTGGGGGATGCACCTTGAGGTCCCGTCAAACCCCGCTGGATGGGTGGCACAGCCTGAGGTCCCGTCAAGCCTCACAGGGGCAGGGAAGGGCGTAGCCTCAGGTCCCTGCTGATTGCTCGTTAAGGCTCCTTATGGGAACTTGGCCTCATCTGTGGGTGCAACCATCTTTGTGACCCAGTGATGGTTATTAGCATATTCCCTCTTTATTAGATAGGACTAGAGGCCCAGTGCACGAAATTCATGCACGGGAAGGCGGGGGATGTCCCTCGGCCCAGCCTGCACACTCTCTAATCTGGGACCCCTCAAGGGATGTCCGACTGCCCGTTTAGGCCTGATCCTCCTAATTAGGCAGTCGGACATCTTCACAATCGAAGATTGCTGGTTCCAAACTGCTCACCTGCCTGCCTCTCTGATTGCCTCTAACTGCTTCTGCCTGCCAGCCTGATCACCCACTAACCACTCCCCTGCCAGCCTAACTGCTCCCCTGCGAATCTGTTTGCCCCCAACTTCCCTCCTCTACTGGCTTGGTCACCCCTAACTGCCTTACCCTGCAGGCTTGATTGTCCCCAACTGCCCTCCCTTGTAGGCCTGGTCCCTCCCAACTGTCCTCCCCTGCTGGCCTGATCACCCACAACTGCCCTCCCTTGCAGGTCTGGAACCTCCAACTGCCCTCCCCTGCTGGCCATCTTCTGGTGGCCATCTTGTGTCCACATGCGGGCAGCTCTCTTGTGTGTTGGAGTTTCATAATAATATTCCAGCTGTAGGAAATGAGAAAATTGGATCTAGGAAGAAAAAGTGGGGAGAGAATTCCATTCATTTACTTCATCCTTTGTCAGCCATTTTCTTCTCTAAATTCATTGTTACAGCATCAGACACATGCCAGCCTCCCAAATCCTTAAGAGTTTCACAAACTTCTGGCTGGGGCTCCTCCTGCTCAGAGGCTGGTATTGATGGATGGCTGTAGGGACACACTGTGAGACAGAGAGCTCCCAGATTCCACACAATACAACAGGAACTGGGAAAACAACCCATGGAATGAGCAGAGTACCAGCTCTGCTCCATGCAGGTTTCCAGTGATTAAGCCATGGTTCACTGAACAGCAACAGGATGACTTCCTCCCCTCCCAAAAGGAAGAAAAAAAAAAAAAAGGCAAAGTAGTTTGTGTCCTTGTTTCAGTAATCCCAGAGGAATACCTCATCCTTCACCAAAGAGCCTTTCTCCAGTGAAGACTGAAACAAAGACACAAACTGCTTTGCCTTTTTTTTTTCTTTAATTTGGAGCCAATGTGCCTCTTCTGGAAGTGAAGCGCAGGAGCCCATGGACAGATTTCTCACACGCCCGACCCCTCTGGGACGCGCAGTGTGACGCGTTCCCCACAGGCAGTAAACTTGTCACAGAAATCCACTTTTCACGGCACCTGAGTGCACAAAGACTCCAGCGCACGCCCCTGGAAAGAAGACCATGCCCCCCAAGTCTCTGTTTCTCCCAGACCACTGGCCTGAATTGGAGTTGTTTCTTTCCTGGGTTGTCAGACGAGGATTTCCTGCCCGCCTCCTGCTCGGGATGGGGCTGGAGCTGCAATCGGGACCCCGCCTCCCCTGCCTCATGCCTCCTGCAGCTCCGCCCCCCGCAGCTTCCCAGGTCCCTTGGTTCTGCCCCCTGCTCCTGATTGGCTGGTAGAGTGACAAAGGAATGGTCAAATTTGCATATTACTCTTTTATTGGATAGGATAGCTCCCAATAGTTAAGCAAATGCCAATACTTGTCAGTGTCCCAAATGGGAGGATGTAAGCACCTAGATACAGGATGATTGGCAGCCATGCTCTCAGGAAGCAGCTTTTAAAAGTATCCAAATATATACAGCCTGTGGGACCCTGCTACCCATCAGAGCCAGGTGGTCTGGAGGTATCTCCTGGTTGCAAAAATAAGGGCTCCAGATGCATATAAAAGCTTTTTTTCTGGAGTAAGGCAGAGGGAGAATACCAAAAGGTGTGCAGAGCCTATAATCCTTGAGAACAGTCTTGTTCTCTTTGGCACACTAGTCTTGTGCCAAACGTTAAGGCCTGCCCTTCAGGCCAAAGCTCCAAGACAAACAAAGTGGTCTTGTCTGGTCAGCAAAGCTGCTGGCTGCCTGTCCCCTTTCCTTCAGATCAGGCTTGCTTACTTTTAGCTGACAAAGTCATAAATTCCCCACCAGCAGACCCAAATCCAATTCATCTATCTGGCAGCAAAGATACTTGGTTTTCTTGCCTACCCCCAGGCTGGTAAAACTGTTCTGGGGATGAAAATAGGAGTAGAAATATGAATTGGATATTTCTCTTAAGCAAATTCATTCTATATAATAAATGGCTAATATGCAAATCGACCAAACTGCAGAATTACTGTTATGAATCGTAATGTAAATATCCACAGGTTGAGAATCGCTGCTGTAGAGCCTAAGACCACTGGAAAACACAGATATTTACATTACGATTCATTAACAGTAGCAAAATTAGTTATGAGGTAGCAACAAAAATAACTCTATGGTTGGGGGTCACCACAACATGAAGAACTGTATTAAAGGGTCGCGGCATTAGAAAGGTTGAGAACCACTGCTCTAAAATATCAATGAGAAAAATTTCCTAGGGAGAGGATTAACAAAAAAATAACAAGATTATAGTGAGTTTAAAGGAGATAAGGTCTGTAACACACTTATAGTGTCTACATAGTAAGCTGCCAATTCTGGATTCACTAATATTAATCCTAGGCATTTTTCCAAATTCACCTGAGACCTAAAACATTCATTCAAAATAAAAGTTGTATACTCTCCCTCTCCCTTTTCCAACCACTTTTGTTTTAGAAAAATATGGCTAACGTTTGTTTAAAACTTTTGCCCCCATAGTTTGTTTTCCTTTTACCACAATCAAGTCTGTTGTTTTCATTCTTCTCCTCCTGCTCATTTAGCAGTATCTAGAAATTTTTACCTTAAATCACTGAAGACCTCTTTACCTATCCTGCCCAAAGTTAACCTGCTACATACAATTCCTTCCTCAAAAGCCTAATGTGCTAATGAAAGGAAAAAGCAAAATAACTAGATGCCAGGCCAGCCAGTGTGGCTCATTGGTTGAGTGTCCACCTATGCACTAAGAGGTCACAGGTTCAATTCCGGGTCAAGGCACATATCCAGTTAGGAGCTCAATCCCTGGTGAGGGTCAGGCAGGAGGAAACCGATCAATGATTCTCTCTCAGTACTGATGTTTTTATCTCTCTCTCCGTCTCCCTTCTTCTCTGAAACCAATACAATAGCCTCACAAAATCAAGAATAGTGCCCCAAATATCCTAGTTACCTTAAATAACCCATTAAGAAATTATCATCTACCAATTTATGTTAAAGATTATATAGCTCATTTCCTATATTACCCTTTGAAATACATATTAAAATTTGGGTAATTAAATCCATACTTTGAAGACACAATTGTATTAAAGTAACAGTTCATTTTACTAATTTTCAAATTAGTTTTTTTTCTTTTTTAATCCTCACCCAAGGATATTTTTCCATTGATTTTTAGAGAGTGGAAGGGGGAAGGAAGAGAGACAGAGGCAGAGACATTGACTAGTTGTTTTCCCCACCCCAGGGATCAAACCTGCAGCCCATGACCAGGAATTGAACCTGTGACCCTTCTGTGACACACTAACCACTGAGCATTCCAGCCAGGGCTCAAATCACTTTTTATAATATTTAAGCAATACACTTGTTCTAAAATTTCAGAACACTGGAACAATTTCACATTTGTCTAGCATTTACTGAACAAACATTTATTAGGTATCTACACAGGTTAGGCACTAGACAGACAAAGCAAAGCTCAGAGAGGAAAATACCTAACCAAGCAGAAAAAATATAATTACTAAAATAATATTCTTTTCTTACACTGTTCTTCCAGATCATTTTTCCATCCATTTGGCAACTGTATGAATCCAATGTTACATTCTCTTAATGTCTTCCCTTTGCTTTCACCTACCCTCTCTCCCAGTTAGGCTCCCTTAAGGAGGGCTTGCTCCATTGTCTTCTTCACTATTCCTACTATCCAACACCTTGTATAATTTCACTCTTGCAGAATTTGACCTACCATACTAGCATAGTTCCTTGACCTTTGTGAATGATTGATTTCATCCACTTAACATATTAGCAACCTTTTTTCAAAGATTATGACTTGGAACTTATTACCTGGAATAGTATGACCCACTATGAAAATAAACCTCAGTACATCATTTTATAACATAATTCCTGATGTTATCAATTTAATTCCTAATATCTCTATTTCCAACACTTCATTGAGTCTTTCCCATTCTTCTCTTTCTTATTTTTACTTTTTTTGGGGGGGGGGGGAAAGGGACAGTTAATTCTCACCCGAGGATATTTTCTCCAGTGATTTTAGAGACAAGGGAGAGAAAAACATCTATGTGAGAGAATCAATTGATTGCCTTCTGCATATACCCCAACAGGGCCAGTGATTGAATCTGTAACCCAGGTACATGCCCTTGACTAGAAATCAAATCGAGACCCTTCAGTGTACAGGCCAAGGAGCCATACTGGCCAGGGCTTCCATTCTTCTTAAGTCATTATCCCCATTATGGCTTCACTTCCATATCAATCTCAAAACCCAAAATGCATCATTTCAAATACTCTCTAGCAAGTATGCTTAACATTTCACTCTTCTTTTTTTTTACCACAACTATTCTGTAAACCCTTCACTCTTCATCAATATAATTACCCACTCTCTGCTCCTTTATTTTCACTGCTGAGAAATGTTATAGAAAACCTTTAAATCAACATCACAACTTCTTAAGTGCATACTTTCATTAAATACATACTTCTGTTTTTTAGCTAAGGGGTTTGTTGCAAAATAAATCCTACCAAATAAATTAAATTATACATTCAGTTTCTCAGTTGTACTAGACTCATTTTAAATGCTAAATAAACACAAGCAGCTAATGGCTACCTTCATAGAAAATGGAGATTACAAGATATTTCCATCAATGCACAAAGCTTTATTAGATAGTGCTGCTCTACACATTGTATGGCAGGCCTGCTCAGCCACATTTCAGCTCACATAACCTCTATTTTCCCACTGACACCACCTACTGCCATCTTTGTGACTTCATGAATCTTGCAAGCTGCAGCATTAACATGAAAACAATAGGCTGGTACCAAAGTGAACAATAAAAGCAGTGGCATCAAATCTATCTTTACCATCACTTGAGACCAAAGAAGTTAGTTGCCCCTAATCATTTGTATCCTGGCCCACTATGAATCCCAATACTGTCAATAAAGGAAAGAGAGGTGTACTTCAGTTCCTTTCAGATTTTACCACTTGTTAAAAATAGAACTTACCACTTCACAGCCTTCTGGCTATGGCTAAGATCGAGTACTGTATCTGTTATTAATTTAATATCTGATACATCCTCTTTCCGAGGAAAATATTTTACATGGATTTTTGGAACTAGGAGATGGAATAGAAGCTTGCTCCCTCCATTCCACACATCGACCTGGTATTAAAGTACTTCCATGATCGGTGCACCAAAAAACCAACAAAAACAAAAGCAAAAAAAAAAAAAAAAAAAAGAAACTCATTAATGCACTTTTATCTCACCTATTGCTAGACTATAGTTAGCATGATAGCACCTGGACATAAAAATCTACCAAACTACTCAGTCTCATTTTAATGCAACTATTAATAATAGTGTTTTTTCCAAATTATCTATTATAATCCTGGCCAGTGTGGCTAGGTTGGTTGGGTGTCATCCAGTGCACAAAAGGTTGCTGGCTGATTGCCTGGTCAGGGCTTATACCCGGTTGCAGGCTTGATCCCTGGTAGAGGGCATGCAGTGGCAGCCAATCGATCGATGTTTCGCTCTCACATCAATGTTTCCCTTTCTCCCTCTGCCTTCCTTTCTCTAAATAAATAAATAAATAAATAGATAAATAAATAAATAAATAAATAAATAAAAATAAGCTAGCAAGCTTAAAGAAAGTCTATTACAAATGCTAAAAAAAAATAAAACAAAAAAAGGTTACTGGAAAACAGACATAAACTAGAACTATCCTAGGCAAAAGCAGGATAAACCTTTATGTTTAAAAAAGGTAACAGGAACTACTACGTTTTGTACCTTTAAATTTTAAAATCTAAGGGGAAAAGCTGACAAATAGCATGCCTTAGGGTAAACAGTAGTAGCGAATCAATCTATATGCCTATCTCATTACCATTAAAATGGCTTCATTTCCTCTAAAGAAAAAATTTTGCCATATAGCTGCATAGTTTACAGAAAAAAGAAAGACAAAGAAATGAAAAGAGAAAAAGAAAGCAACAAAGCCATATGATCTAGGAAGAGCAATGTGTAAGGGGACCCTGGATTTTAATCCAACCTTTCCTAAAATGAAGTAACACATATTCAAACTAGACTTAATAAAAGGAAACTATTGCCATCTTACTACCAGCCCCATCTCTCTCACAAAGAAATGCTTTGCAAAACAAAATGAATTGTTCTTGTACCTCACAGAAACTTTTTTAAGAACATTAATGCCATCTCAGATCCTGTGCTGATGAGTTAATAATTCCAAGATTCTAAGGGGCATCTGTAATACTTTCAACGAAAAAGATAAATTAACAAAAGTAATAATTCCAAGATTCTTATGACTGGCAATAATCAGTAAATTAATGTGAATATGTACAATACAAGTATTTATCAAACAGCCATTCTACCTTGAAATAGTACTTTGCAGCAGTAAGAAATGAAGTCAGATCTACAATTATTAGCTACAATAAGGCACATAAAATATTGAAAAGGAAAAACTATGAGCTTATTTGCAATTATGAGTCTACATGTGTTTTTTAACAGATGAAATCAACAACTTAATTATGATGCCCAAAAGGTACAAGAATGGTGATTCTCTGTATATGATTCTAACAATCTACATTTATTGAGGAATGTAAAGAGACTAATAACCAAAATCCTAACACTGAAAAGAACACACAAGCACAAATGTTTTTTTGCATTCTTGTTTTCACTACACAACTTGATCTGAGAAAAACATATTAGCAACACTGCCTCTGTGACACAAGGAAAAAATCCGTAAGTAACAAGAAATTAAATACAAAACCACTGCACGCTGTGGGCATACTTATGGTAAAATTTTCTCAATTTTACTTTCAGGTTCTGAAAACTGAGTAAGCTCTACTACGTATACAGTATTTCTCTCACTTAAGCAGTAGCAAACTTTACAAAATAATGAACGAATACAAATTACTATTTAGGTAGAGACTCAAGTAAAAGCAAGTACATTTCAGCATTGTGTAATTAAAGCTTCAGACCAATGTTGCAAACTCACTCAATAAAAGAGCCTATAAACTTTCCCCAGCTTGCAAAATCTTAAATCCTTTTCCATGTTTAGCAATAGTTAGGCAGAAATGCATCGTTTGTCAGAAAGCCAACGAACTACACAGTGACAAGGCAACCAGAATTATCCAATGGGTTTTGTAAAAATAAACATGTCTCTATCACTTTCCCTTGTGAGCACATGTGATGGGGTATGAGTGGAGAAAGGAATTATATTTATTCTTAAAAACTAGCCTATCCACAATGCAATACCCTTTACCCTCACCAGGATAGCTAAATTAATGAGAGAATATTAAGCAAATGTTGCAGAGTAGTTGGAACAAATGGAACTCTGATTCCTTACTAATAGACTATATAAATTGGTACAACCACTTTAGAAAGTACTGGATAATATATACTAAATCTAAACACAAACACACCCAAGGGCCCAACAATTACACTACAAGTTACATGTCCTAAAGAAATGTATACATTATGCACCAAAATATATGTATAAGAATCTTCAATAGGGGCACTATTTATTGTGGCTCAAAATTGAAAACCTAAATGTTCATCATCAGAAGAATGGATAAAATATAGTATATAGTCATACAATGGAAGAGAATGCTACAGAACGAGAATGAATAAGCTACTACTACATACTACATGCATGAATAACATCAAAATAAATGTTTCTGGTAAGAAACCAGATAAAATGGTGTACATGGTATATGGGCTGTGTCCATGTCTTTGAATGTATGTTATACTTCAATAAAAGTTTACTTAAAATTAAAAGCAAACAAATAATTAATAAGCAATCTTTATGCCAAGATAGATTGGCATCTATATATATAAAAGCCTAAGTGACCATCACATCCAAATGGATGACCAAACAGTCTGTGGGGGAGACCATGCCAGCAGGGGAGTTAGTGAGGGGCAACCAAATGACTGAGCAGCAGGCTGTGTGGTGTAACCAGGCCCTCGGGAGGGGGGGCAGTTGGGGGTAACCAGGCCGGCGGGGGTGGGGGAACAGTTGGGGGCAACTAGGCTGGCAGGCGGGGGGCAGCTGGGGGCAACTAGGCTGGTGGAGTGGCAGTTGGGGTGACTAGGCCGGCAGGGGTGGCAACTGGGGGTGACCAGGCCAGCAGGGAAGGGCAGTTAGGGTCAATCAGGCTGGCAGGCAGGCGAGCAATTAAGAGCCAGTGGTCCTAGATTATGAGAGGATGTCTGACTGCCAGTTTAGGCCTGATTCCAAAGATTGGGCATAAACTGGCAGTAAGACATTCCCCCCAAGAGGTCCTGGATTGGAGAGGATGCAGGCTGGGCTGAGGGAACACTCCCCTTCCCCCATGCTGGAATTTCATGCACCGGGCCTCTAGTGCAGTGGTTCTCAACCTTTCTAATGCCGCGACCCTTTAATACAGTTTCTCATGTTGTGGTGACCCCCAACCATAAAATAGTTTTCATTGCTACTTCATAATTGTAATTTTGTTACTGTTATGAATCGTACTATAAATATTTGTGTTTCTGATGGTCTTAGGTGACCCTGCTAGTGGTCATGAGCCACAGGTTAAGAACCGCACTGTAGAGTCTAAGACCACTGGAAAACATATTTGCGTTACGAATCATTGTAGCAAAATTACAGTTATAAAGTAGCAACAAAAATAACTTTATGGTTGGGAGTCACCACAACATGAGAAACTGTATTTAAGGGTCGTGGCATTAGAAAGGTTGAGAACCACTGCTCTAGTCCTATCCAATAAAAGAGAAACATGCAAATTGATCGCAACGCCGCTACGCCCACAAGCCACATCGACCAGCCAATCAGGAGCAAATTAACCAAGATGGTGGTTAATTTGCATATCCAAAGAACAAAAACTGAAGACAGCACTGCAGAAGGGATGGAAGCTGCAGAGAAGCAAGCAAGCGGGGAAGAAGGGAGGGAAAAAGGCGGGGCAAGAGAGAAGGAAGGGAGCAGGTGGGGCGGTAGAGACCACCGCAGGAAGCCCTATTGCAGGATTCTTCCTGCAATGGGCCTCTAGTCTATATATAAAAGCCTAAGTGACCAAACAACTGGTAGACCAGTTGCTATAATGCGCACTGACCACCAGAGGACAGTCGTTCAATGCACAGGATCAGGTTCCCTCCTGTCTGGATTGGGCCTGTGGGCATCAGTCCAAAACCAGCTATCTGACAGCTTCCAAGAGGGCGCAGGCCAAGAGAACCCACCAGTGCACAAATCCATGCACCAGGCCTCTAATTCATAATAAAAATCCTGCTCCCAATGCCATGTTCCCATCATCCTAAATTTGGGAAAGAACACTTTTTTTAATCTCCCCTCACGCTAATTTAAAACATTTTTATATTAAAACAAAGAATGCTATATTAAGGTAACAGAATGTAAGAATCAAATCCTCTTTAGGAGAAAACACTAATACGAAAAAATTATAACACCTAAGTATTCTCTCTCCACCAATACCTTGATCACATTTGATCTTCATTTTCTTTCCATCTGTCAAGGTTATTCTTTTCTGCCATTTACCAGGTGTACCAGTTCATAATGAGGATTTTGTAATCAAAGAAAACATGATACTTTCAAGAGAAACATCAAAAATGCTTTATTCAAAGTAATGTCCATCACTAGCTACACATTTTCCCCATCTTTCAGGTAATTTGTGGATATCATCCCAATAGAACTTTTCTTGTTTTGAGGCAACCCATTCAGAGACCCAATTTTCCAATTCTTTGTATGTTTTGAATTGCTGCTCAGAAAGTGCATGTGCCATTGACTGAAACAAGTGACAATCTGAAGGAACAAGGTCTGGTTAATACAGCGAAGAGGGTAATACTTTCCAGGCAAGATCTTTTAACATGTCTTTAACTGGTTTTGAAGTGTGTGATGGTGCGTCATCATGAAGCAAAATTCTTTGCCGTGTCTTTTGGCACATTCTGGTCATTTCATGATCAAAGCGTGGTTCAAATGGATTATTTGTTATCCGTAGCGATCAGTATTAACAGTCTCACCTGGTTTTACAAGCTCATAATGCACCACACCTTCCTGATCCCACCATAGAGCGTTGTCTTCTTTCTGAAGCAGCTTGGTCTTGCAGTCAATGTTAATGGTTGACCTGAATCAACCTATGATTTTGTGCATTTGGGATTCTCAAAATAAATCCACTTTTCATTACTAGTCACTATTCGATGCAAAAAAGACTTCTTTTTGCCATTGAAGCAATATTTTACTAATGATTTTTCAGTTTTTCATGTCTTTCGTTCAGTTGATGTGGCACCTATTTTCCTTCTTTTAAAATCTTTCCCATTGCTTGTAAAGGATTGGAAATTGTTTGCTGAGCAAAGTTTGATCTTTCTGAAAGTCGTTTTTGAGTTTGACATGCATCTTCATCCAAAAATGCTTGTAATTGTTGGTCTTTAAGCTTTTCTGGTTGACTGGGATGTTCTTTGTCTTTCACATTGAAATCATCACTTTTAAAGTATTTAAACCAGTGTTCACAAGTATCCTGAGATGGATCATGTTCACCATAAGCTTCCTGAAGTATCTGATAACTTTCAGCAGCACTTGTCTTCAAAATAAAGCAATGAATTAAATCTTGTCCCAAATGCTTTTTGGGCACAAAATTCAACATTTTTAAGTGTAAAAATATCTATGATGTTAACACCTTCAGAAAAATTGATATACGAAGTTTTGAAGTTTGCTGTCAATACAACAAAATAGCCTACATATCAAATTGCATATATATCAACATATATGTAACTCCATCTATTGAAAAAAATCCACATTATGAACCAGTACACCTGATATTTAGCAGTTACATTTGAAAAGTAATGGCCTATTCTAACACGGTAGTTAGGATTTAAAAACAAATAAAAAAAAGTTTAATCCAGTTGGTTAAAGCATTGTCCCAATATGCCAACACTGTGGATTCGATATCCATCAGGGCACATACAGGAATCAACCAGTGAATACATAAATAAGTGGAATGACACTCTCTTTCTCTCTCTCTCTCCCCTCTCCCTCTCTAAAATCAATCAATAAAGAAAATTTTTTTTAAAAGATTATGTATATAAAGATTTCAGCACTGGGCCAAAGCACCCAATGACTAGACAGATTAATAAACCACAAATAGTAAGTCTTCCAATTCTACTTCTAATACATCATTGTAGGCATCAAACCTGGCATTTAATAATTGGGTCAATAACTATTTGTGGAGTAAATGAACAATGTGAGCCCAAAACAGAAAAAACAAAACAAGGCAAGAGTGGGAATGACGGAAAAAAAAACAAGTTCAAAAGGTCACAATGTATTTCTGTTAGGGTATATAACAAGATTTTTAAGTCTTAAGACAAAGCAACAAAATCATCCTATCTAATAAAAGAGTGATATGCAAATTGACCATACCTCCACTATATCCACAAGCCACCCCCCAGCCACTCCCAAAAGCCAATCAGGAATGATTATGCAAATAAACCACACCAAGATGGCTGTGGCCACGGAAAGCAGAAGGGAGGCTTGGGTTTCCCCAGCAATGGAGGAAGTCAAGCTTTCTGCCTGCCCTTGCCAGGCCTCCACTCAGTGCTACAAAGTTTCAATGTTAGAAGTTAAATAAATCCTAAAAAAAAAATAAAAAAATGGTGGCAGCCACAGAGATGGAGAGAGCAGGAGGGTAGAGGTTCCCCTGGAAATGAAGGAAGTCAAGCTTCCCTGCCACCCTTGCTGGCCTAGGCCTCCACTCAATGCTACAAAGTTTCAACAATAGAAGATAAATAAAACCCAACAGAAATGGCTGCCACCACTGAGCAAGCAGAAGGCTTGGCTCTGCTCCAGGCTACAAAGTTTCAACTGTAGAAGATAAATAAATTCCAGATACCAGGGCCTCTGCTTCAGTTGCCGGGGGGGGGGGGGGGGGAGGGTGGTGGTGGCCGGCATGCAAACCACCACAGGACCCTTGCCCAGGTCACCAAACACCCCAAGGGGATCCCCACCCTGATCCAGGACACCCTTCAGGGCAAACCAGCTGGCCCCCAAAATGCACCAGGCCTCTATCCTATCTAATAAAAGTGCAATATGCAGATTGACCATCACTCCAACACACAAGACGGCTGCCCCCATGTGGTCCAAGATCCTGCTCCCATATGAACACAAAGATCCTGCCCCCATGTGGTACCGGAAGATGGCCAGCAGGGGAGGGAAGTTGGAAGAGACCAGGCCTGCAAGGGAGGGCAGTTGTGGGCAATCAAGCCTGAAGGGGAGGGCAGTTAGGGGTGACCAGTTGGCAGGGGAGGGCAGTTTGGGGCAAACAGGCTAGCAGGGGAGAAGTTAGGCATCAATCAGGCTGGCAGGGGAGTGGCTATGGGGTGATTAGGCTCACAGGCAGAAGTGGTTAGGGGCAATCAGTAATGCAGGCAGGCAAGCAGTTGGGAGCCAGCAGTCCTGGTTTGTGAGAGGGATGTCTGACTGCCCATTTAGGCCTGATCCCCGGGGATTCGGGCCTAAATGGGCAGTGGGACATTCCTCAAGGGGTCCCAGATTGGAGAGGGTGCAGACTGAGCTGAGAGACACCCTGTCCCCCCACTTCCATGGCCAATTTTCGTGCAACGTTCCTCTAGTATACATATAAAATCATTAAAATAAACAAAAACTGCCTCAGTATTCCTTTTCTTTCATATACTTCACAATGGAAAAGTGGGATGTTTCAAGTAAAATTAAAACATATTTCTTTAATATTGAAACTCTTTAAAATATTTCTGAATGAATTCTTTATGAAGTTGACAGGAATCATAAGTATATTACAGTTATTTTTAAGACATTCATCACAGCACATTAATATTCTGACTAAATATGTCAGAGATGAAAGAAAAGCAGATTTCATCTGAACCTTCATAAGTATTTTTTATGAAAATAGAAATGCAATTTAGATATCAAAATTGTCAGGACTGCAATCTTATATTAGTTTTCAAAGACAAATCAATGAAATACTTTAATATTCATTTTGTGCACAAAATATCAATGAATATTCAAATCATTCATTGATATTTCCCCTCCACTTTAAGCACATCATTTGCTGATATATCTTAGATCAGACATAGGATTGCTATTTTTCATTAACCAACATTTAGACAAAGTACTAAACTATGTGGAAAACACTACTCTAACTGTAAATATAACTCATTAAGTTCTTAGAACAGCTTGAGATAGACACTGCTGTCATTTCCATTTTACAAATGAGTACACTGAGGTAGAAATGCTAAGTAACTTACTTAAAGTCACAAAACTAAAGCTTTAAATAGTTGACGGATACATACTCTTAGCCTCTATGCTATGTTGTCTGGAGAGCTCTAAAATAAAGCAGAACAAAATTTATTCTGACTTGATGTTGGGAAGTTAGCTATTTTGATGACGTTGGGTGATAACCATAAAATGATTCAGCACTAATGCCACATTTCTTTAATTCAAAGAAACCCATTTTATGTTCCATATTTTAATATTTCTGAAATTGATGGCATTTTACAATTGTAATTAAGAGTGCTCTCTCTCTTTAGGATACATAAAATAATGGAGCATATGGTAATTAATGACAAGTACCACTGAAAATTTACATTATCTACACCTCATGGGTTAGTAATAAGAAATAAAATAAAATAAAACTAAGGCACTTGATACTGTCTTAAGTGTCTTAAAAAGGGTAGTTCATCACTTTAAACCAAAATGACCTATGAGGAAATTCTATTAAAGCTATTTTACACGAGAGTAAGTAGTCAGTTACTCAGGTCCATGTTTAAATAATCCTGGTTATATTCTGATAGAACAAAAATACTGGTTTCATTACATAATTTGATGAAAAAAAATTTTTATAAAGGACTTGTGGTGGGGGGTGTGGCGAGGCAGATAGACAAAAGGACAATGGAAATAAAATAATCAACAGTGAAGAATAAATCAAGATACTCCAAAATATCACTTGGTTCAAGCCAGTTCTCAAATGCCATTGATAAAATAATCACATGAAAGAACACTTTCAAAAATAAACTTGGGATACAATCAGGAATGAACAGATCTGTTTAGTGAGTGCCTATATCCCACTTGAGCTTCCCTAGCAAAGTTAGACATAATTGAACTGCCATGTCGAATAACTGGTTAATAAAGGTTCAAACTGATACAAAAAATATTAACTAAATAAAATCCAATTTAGTTCGGTCAGTGTTGCTCAGTGGTTGAGTGTCAATCTATGAACCAGGAGGTCATAGATTCCCAGTCAGGGTATATACCCAGGTTATAGGCTCAATTACCTTAGTTGATCAATGATTCTCTCTCATCATTGATATTTCTCTCTCTCTCCCCTCTCCCTTCTCTGAAATCAATAAAAATATATTAAAAAAAAAGAAAGAAACCACACCTAAAGAGAAAACAATTTTTTCTTAGTTAAGAAATCTCAAATAATATTTAAAAAGCATCATACTAGTTTTCAGTTTTACTACAACCTTTGAAATCTTGCATTACTAATACATGAGTGAAACCCTTTTTTCATTTTGAATTATTATTTCCAATTATTTTTACTCCCATATCTAATAAAGGATGAAAGCAAATATGAAAACTCCAAAGGAGTTTGTGCATGTCTGTGTGAAGTATCTTCTAAGCACATTCATACTGCACAGATGAATTACAGTACTCACACCATACTTTTGCTTCAGGTATATAAACAATCTATCCCAACCATAGTTTGAAGGTAATGAAACTTTTATATTTGTAGATAAAATTTTAAATCTATCTTTACCTATGTAAAGTTCCGTTTCACAACACAATTCAGAATGCTAATAATTATTATGGAAAAGGGAGCCTGTTTTTAAAAACCATAATCCTAAATAATAAAAGAGAAACATGCAAATTTGACCGTACCTTCGCTCCTGATTGGCTATGCTACCATCCAATCAGGAGCGGGGGCAGGGCCAAGTGGCATGAGCGCCAGGCCTGGGGG
The DNA here is from genome assembly GCA_027563665.1 of Antrozous pallidus. NCBI lineage: Eukaryota > Metazoa > Chordata > Mammalia > Chiroptera > Vespertilionidae > Antrozous > Antrozous pallidus. The sequence continues at coordinate 78,833,416 of CM050508.1, forward strand.
TGGAGATTTGAGGGGGACACGGCAGCAGCAGCAGTGGTGGTGGCAGCAGGGAGCGCCCAGCCCCCGGGCACTGTGAGTGGAAGTGGCAGTGAGCACCCAGCCCCCGGGGCCGGGTGGTTGCAGGCAGCCAGGGCTGAGCTGAACAGGGCGATGGCTGGGTGGCCAAGGCCTAAAGCCTCACCGGAGGCTTTAGGCCTTGGGCAGGCTGGGGGTGAGCCATCAGGTGGACATCCCCTGAGGGCTCCCAGTATGTGAGAGGGGGCAGGTTGGGTTGAGGAACCACCCACCCCCAGTGCAAGAATTTCATGCACTGGGCCCCTAATCTTATATAAGTCTAATATGCAAATTATCCCCGACAGGGAGTTCGACTGCTCATTATGATGAGCGCTGACCACCAAGAGGTGATGCAGAACATGGTGGCCGTCAGCGACACAGCGGTGGCAGTGGGCGGCAATGGAGACCTGCCAGCCCCAATGGGCCCTGACAAGAGCGGGACCACAGTGGGATGGTGGAGCAGGTGAGTGGGCGGTGCCAGGCCACAGTGGGTGCAAGTTGGGCCCAACTGCCCTGCAGAAGGCAACCAGCAGCGGTGGTGGGGGCAGGGCTTCCACCCAGCTCTCAGGCCCTGAGGGAGCTGAGTGGGGCCCAATCGCCCTGCCGATTGCCCCACAAATGACGACCAGTATCCATTACAGAGAAAGGGCAAATAGCAGTATTAAAATACTAGAGGCCCAATGCATGAAAATCCCTGCAAGAGTAGGCCTTTCTTCTCCTGGCTGCTGGCACCAGCTTCCCTCTGGCACCTGGGACCCGGGCTGGCTTCCTTTGGGCCGCCCGCAGACACCTGGGACGCAGGCTGGCTTCCCACTGGCCCAAGCTTCATCAGGAAGGATGTCTGGAATGACGTCAGGAAGACCTCCAGTCTAATTAGCGTATTACCTTTATATTATTATAGACTAGGGGCCCGGTGCACAAAATTTGTGCACTGGGGTTGGGTGATAACTCAGCCCAACCTGCCCCTCAATGGGGCCGATGGCTGACTCTGCCCTGCCCCTCCAGCCCTGGCCTTAGCCTCAACCACTGGTGACCGCCTGGCCTAGGGGCCCCGCACTTGCCAGACGCCTTGGCCCCGCTCTCCCAGCCCAGGCCTTAGCCCCGGTGGTGACTGCCCACCCCTGGGGGCACCCCGCGCCAGCGCTGCCCCTTGCGCCTCGCAGCGGTCCCACCCCTCACCTCAGCCCCGCCCTCTGCGACTTGCACGTGCTGCAGGGGCCCCGTGCCTCGCACATGCCGCCTTAGCCCTGTCCCACCTCCTGATTGGCTGGTGAACATGGCTGGTGGGTATAGCAAAGATATTGTCAAATTTGCATAATGCTCTTTTATTAGATAGGATTTCTTCTAGTTATTTTCCTTTCAATGTGCACGAATCCATGCACTGGGCCACTAGTAATATATAAAAAGCATAGAGTTCTTACAGAAGAATTTAGTTATATTTAAAAAACTAAAAACCAGCCGAGACTGGTTTGGCTCAGTGGATAGAGCGTCGGACCGCGGACTGAAGGGTCCTGGGTTCAATTCCGGTCAAGGGCATGTACCTTGGCTGCGGGCACATCCCCAGTAGGGCGCGTGCAAGAGGCAGCTGATTGGTGTTTCTCTCTCATCGATGTTTCTGACTTTCTATCCTTCTCCCTTCCTCTCTGTAAAAAAATCAATAAAAAACATATTTAAAAAACTAAAAAACAGTGAGAAAGCCAGAGTAAAAAAAAATATTAAAGCCAGAAAGAACTAATAAAAATAAATTTTGAGTTAAAATTCTTAGTATAAAATTTAAGGAAGACTGCCTTAGTAGATGTTCCTACAATAACACAAGAAAGGTATATCCAAAGTTTTAATATAACCTACCCCCTTTTATTTTAAAGCAGATATCTCATAGAACCTTTATTTATTGTGTTTTCAAAATCCATTTTATTAATATTTTCCCTTCTAACACACTATTTTTATGAGACTTTGATCTTGCCAATTATAGTTTTCTTCAGAAAGTAATCCCTACAGATGAATTGTTTTCCACTATGGTGGAAAAGATAATTCTAAGGATGTTGAGATGTTGCGACAACTAACTAAAATAGCATTTAAGGTATCAAGGGACTATTGCCATACTACTGAGCATCTAAGCACCATCACTGACCATATACCTGAGGGTTAGCAGTCGACTCTTACCAAGGCCCTCATTTAATTCTCTAAATTGGAGAAAAAATTATATGCATAAGATTTCTCCCATTAAAAAAATATCACAGAAGCATAACTAAAGTACTATTTAAGTAATACTATTGGTTGCTCAATAGTTTTATAAATATAGGTGTAATATATGAAACATAAAGCTAATCAGCCAAAATAAGATATCACCTTAGACAACAAATACCACAATAAAGGTAATTTTTAAATTTTGAAGACATTCAAAAGATATCTCCATGTTGAGTGACTATGAGTGGTGATAAATAATATTAATTAAAACAGAAAAGAAGTACAAGTTCAAGAGAAAAACTTTTGAATGGCATGGCCAACCTCACTAATATATCATCCGGATGCTATAGCCACAATTCCTTGCATTTGCATGCTTTCTAAATACCTAGAACATAATTTCTTTAAACTCTTCTACCACCGCACTACTGTCTCCACCTCTCCACTAGTCCTTTGGAAACTCTGCGAAAGTGTCACTTTCCTTAGAAAACCTTCCCTAATGCACCTTTTCTCTGCAATCTGAGTAAACTGCTATGACAGCTCTGATCACACAATAACAAAGTTTAATTGTTCATTGCTCCTAGTCTCAGAACTCTAATTATATTCCTAAAAGTCTAGTACTCAATGCCTGATAAAGAGTTCTTAAAATACATATTCTGTTTGAACATTTCTTGAATGAGTTGAGATGCATATAAGTATATCCAGATGTTGATAAATAAAAATGAGTCTGAGCTCAGGAAGGAAGATACAGATGATGTTATAGATTTCAGTTAGCTCTAAATTTAGGACTGTTGCTTTGGCAGATTAAAACAAAATTCATCATCAACTAGTTTATAGATGGACTACTAAGAAATACATAATTTTGTTCATGTTGCTAAATATAATGTGCACGTTTTAGTCCCCAACTTAATTGATTTCTCAGCTTCTTTCAACATGGTTGATTAGCCACTCCCTCCTTTTTCAAAAAGTCTATTGCCTTTGCCTTCGTGATGCCAAGAAAAATTTCCCCCAACCTCTGCTATACCTTCTCAGTCTCCTTTGCTCCATTTCTTTTTCCCCATGTTTAAATATTGAAGATTCATAGGGGACCATTTCCCTGTATCTTCTCTCTCTATATTTTCCTCTTAAGCAATCTCACCTCCCACATTATAACATTAGTTATAAACTATATTGACTATTCCCAACTGTATTATGATCAATACTCACCCCTTCCCAGAAACTAACAAAAAAAAACCCGGTATTTTCCCAATATTCCCTACGTTAGATATAAGATCCACTTACCCAGAAATCAGCCTTCTCCTCTCCCTAGACCCCAAATCTAAGCCATCATCAAATCCTACCAATACTACTTTGCGAATATTTGTCAAATCTAGCTACTTTATCACCACTATACTGGACCAAGATTCTATCATCTCTTGCCTCAACTGCTATAAAGCCAAACTCAATTCTACTTAAAGTGGTTTATGGACCAACACTGTTTCACAAATTATTATTACAATGTAAAAACCTAGAGAAAGCATTTAGAAATTTTTATAGTAATTTGACACTGCCACAACATTCATTTTATTGTTACTAAGTACCAGTATGTATTAGAAACCAAAGCAAAACAAAACAGGTCCTTAACCAGATAATTTTGAGTAGCACTGGCCCAACTGGTCTTGGTTTTTACAGTTGCCTCTCCAATCTGTTCTCCACAGAGAAGCCAAGTGTTTTTTTTTTTTTTTTTTTTTTTTAATGAAAATCTAAGTAACTGACTCAGCTGTTTAACATTCTCCAGTGCTTCCCATTTCTCTTAAGATTAAGTACAAAATGCTTAGCAATAACTGACCAGTGTGACCTGTGCAAGTCTCATTTCACATCACCCAGCCTCACGTGCTAAGGTCCAGCCCCTCCTAGAGAGCTGAAATCACCAGCAATACACTTGGGTAAGTCCAGTTGATTCTTCAGGTTTCAGTCTAAAAGTCCTTTCTTCAGAGAAGCTTTCCTTGATACATTAGCAAGCTTTCACCGTTTACAATAATTTTCATTTGTGACAGTTATCTTAACTGTAATTGTAATTTTTGTAATTGTTTAGTTTCTTTATTCCCCAACAGACTTTTGCCTCCACAAATACAGGTACACTCCATTTGCATGTGTCACCAGAGCCTAGCACAGTGCCTCACACAAAATCAGTTGTTCACTAAACTCTTGCTAAGTGAATAAATCCAAGTCAGGAAACAAAACAGTGAGCAGGATCACCAAAGGTAAATGCTTTCAATATCTAGTCATATATAAGACTTAGGATAAGTCTGTATATAGGTGCTTTACAAATGTTAAATCTTTTAGTTTCTTAAACAATCTAAAAATACAGAGAAACGTATAAAAAACAAACAAATGCAAAAAAAAAAAAAAGATTCTTCAGAAAGATAAACCCTGTCTAAAGTAACCAACATGGAATTGGAAGGTCTGAGAGGTGATAGGCTCTAAAACCATGTTTCCTGGCTCTGCTGCTGATTCAGCTGTATGATTTTGTGAAAATTAAGTAATCTCTCTGTTTCTCAATTCCTCATGTATGAGACAGAGATATAATAAAGCCTGCTGAGACCGGTTTGGCTCAGTGGATAGAGCGTCGGACTGCAGACTGAAGGGTCCCGGGTTTGACTCCCGCAAGGGCATGTACCTTGGCTGCGGGCACATCCCCAGTAGGGGGCGTGCAAGAGGCAGCTGATCGGTGCTTCTCTCTCATCGATGTTTCTGGCTTTCTATCCCTCTCCCTTCCGCTCTGTAAAAAAATCAATAAAATATTTTAAAAAGTAAAATAAATTTATTTAAAAAAAGATATAATAAAGCCTTCTTTAAAGGATTGTTAATGTTTAAACAAGTTCATATATATAAATATTTGAAACAGGGCTTGGCATAGTGTTTTATCAATGTTAGAGATTATCATTATCTTTAACATAACCAGTATTCCCTGTATTATTATTCTCTGACAAAGCTTTTGTCAACCAGGGTTCTGTAAGAATTAAACCCTACAGAAACTGAATTAACTATTTCCTCAGTTCTTTCACTCAAGTATGGTATATAGCTAGTACCATAATGGGTGCATAGGAAAGGAGTTAATTCATTATATAGTTTGGATGCCTTAAAGCATTAGGGCTTGATATTCACTGAAACCCTGGTTGGGAAAGGCTGTTCTTGTGTATCCCCAATGTCTGGCATGAAGAAGGTGCTCATTAAATATTTTTGGCAAGAATAAATATTTACAAAACCAAAAGAATAGTGCTTAGCACGGAGTAGATGCAATGCCTTCAAAGTTCCCATAAACTTTAAATGTCTGATTTCAGAGGAGTCATTTTTTCTTGAATAAGAACTGCTGGTATTATTCAAAGCCAAAAATACAAAATACAGAAAGTAGAAAAGCCAAGAAAAAAACCAATGTTGGCAGGAACCACGTGGAAATAGTAAGAGGTAAAAGGTGTGCAGGATTTGGATATGCAGGGAAAGGGCAAAGGTTCTTGTAGGCCAGGAAATAGCTTAAGCAAAGGCAGTGTCACCTACAATTTGGAGTACATCCCATTTGACATAAAAGTGATATTAAACTACACATAGGCAAACATCTTTTTGCTGGCAGTTGCATATGCACAAAATTTTATGTGTAATTAGGACAGCAATTTGAGATTTCAAAATTTTACTATTTATAACACTAAATAGGACCTATTTGATATTTTTAAAGTAAGTTATTTCAAAAAATGTTTTAAGAAAATAATACACAGAAGGTAAGCAAACAGCACAAAAATTGTCAGGGTTTTAAAGAGTAAAATTGGGGAAACATCAAGGAATGGTCATGTGAATGAGCATAACATGTTAAGATAGAAAAGCCCTCAATCTTCTGAATGAAGCTAAAGCTCTACCTTGAGTAGCAAGTCAATATAAAGGACAGATGGATGTGAAGAATCTCACCAATTTTTAGTAATTTTTAGTACTAAAATTTATATCTATAAAAACCTCATATTCCACTACGGCATTTCTGCTAAATAGTTCAACTTCATTTACTCTCAAAGGTAAAATTTTAAAATTTCTAAGCAGTTATCTGAAATTGGGACTGACCTGCTGGTAGCCTCCCTATTATTTTTCACACCAGAAGGATTTTATATAGTAACAAAATATGAATCCTACCTATAACAAACAGGGTATTAAACGAAAATGAGCAAAAAGCCAGCTTTCGATTCCTACCTTCCTCTCTCAAAGTTGTCAATAGTAAAACCAAGTCAAGAGACAATAATAAAGAACATTATGGGATGCTTACCGTGTGCCAAGCATGGCTGCATTGTACCTGCATTAAGTCATGCAATTTCCACCACCTTCTTATTAAGTATCACTATCTCCCTTTTATAGTTGTAAGAATACGAAGCACAGAGAGATTAGATGTCTTGTCCAAGGCCAGCGCTGGTAGATGGCAAGGCAGAGGTTTAGATTCTGGCAGTTTAGCTAGAGCCTGAGGTCTTAACCAACAGGCACCATTTCTCTCGAGAATAACAGGACAATTTGAAATACTCCACCTTTCCCATTATAGCAGGAGAGATGTAATTTTTCAAGGCATGAATGAACCTTTTACTACTTAAGTTTCCAGTCTAAGGAACAGTGGAGTCAACTGTAAGTTAAAACTGGTAAGATGAGTATTATAATGGAACAATCTAGGCCCGGGATTACTCCGATATAGACAAAGCATCAGAAGACCCAAAAAGTACGGCAGAATGACACTATTCACAGAGAAAGAAGCCAAAGAGTTGTGGTGAACAAAAATGAATATTATTTATATTGGATCTAATAGCAAATCCTGCCATCCCCCCGCCCCCCCTACCCCTTCCCTTTAGGAGGAATTGGGAGAAAGGATAGCAGAAGGGAATGGAATGAGGAAAAGTCGAGACTTGGCCCAGAACCGAAGAGTCAGCCTGAGCCTCCGTGAACGGAGAATTGGAGAGGTCAGGGCAGTGTGTGCTGGGAGGTAAGGAGGCGGGGGCACGGCCGATGGGTGGGGTGCTGGCTGGGGAGGGGGCATTCACCCTAAAATGGGATGACAATTTCGGGTGTATATAGTTGACAAGAGGAAAAAGAGAGGCGGACGCTGGAGGGGTGGGAAGAGACAGGTATAAAGGGACGGGCGCAGAGGCACACGGGTACGAGGATGGAGACTGGGGAAGGAAAGGGGCCAGGCTAGCGGAGGAAAATGTGGGGGCTCCCGGTAGGCGGGGGCTGAGGGGAGGGGAGTCCCAGGGGAAGTTGAGACTCGCCCCGGGGAGGACGGTCTGGAGGAGGAGGGTGGGGCTGAGGGGCGGGGGAGGAAGACAAGCCTCAGAAAGGGGGAAGCAGGCCGCAGAAGCGGGGTCCCCGACCAATGGGAAGGGGCGAGGTGAGGGGAGGAGGAGGAGGCCGGCTCCAGCGCCTGCGAGTCCGCGGGCGAGAGGCCAGGGCTCCGGCCGGGACCCCGGCGGGGGAGGGGCACCTACCCGGGCGTGCGGGGCGGCGACGGGCAGTCCCGGCGGCGGCGGCGGCTGCGGCGGCCGTGGAGGCAAAGGTGATGGCGGCAAGTCCCTGTGGCGGCCGCCTCCGCCGAACCGCATCCCTCCTCCCGGCCCGCCCTCCTTCCCTATCTCCCGGTCCTAAACTTCTTCCTTGGGATAAACAAACCCGCCGCCAGGGGCGGCTGCCTCCGCCACTCCCGCCCCCGCCCCCGCAGGCCCCCCCACCCCCCGCCCCGGGCCCGTCCGGGCTCTGCCTTCCAAGTTGCGATTCCAGTCCCAGCCTAGCCCGCGAGGGCGCGTGCGCGCGGTGGCGACAACGGTGGTGCTTGCGAGGCTCTTCCTCCCTGCTCTCTGCGGCGCGACTTCCGGTCCAGGCCGGGTCGACTGCCGGGTTTTGTAAGTAGCCGCCGCCGCGCCGGGCACTTCCGGGCCAGCCCGGATATACCGCCGGGCTTTGGAAGTAGCCGCAGCGGCGGGCCGCCTGGAAGAGGAGGCAGACGGACATAGCCTTTCCTTACCAGCTTCGGCCCAGCCAAAACCTTTCCTTCCCTAGAACCTCCAAACTGGTCTGGCAGACCCACGGAGCAAACGAAAAGCAAAAACAGTTTCTACGCACCATTTCCTTGGCGTGCCCGGATAGAAAGCCCCAGTTGCGAGCTCAGAACTATGTAAGCTGCTGAAACAAAAACAGCAACAGGCAGTCTCCAAGGAGAAAGAAATCAGCGCCTTAGCGGAATGAGTTTTGTTTGGAGATGAGCTCAAATGGAAGAAGCGGAGGGGCCCGCCGGGGCCAGCCCAGGAGCAGGCGGCCTCCCAAGATGAGACATTGGTAAAGTAAACTTTACCAGCCTCATCTCTTCAGACTTTTGCTTCAAGTTTTCTTCACCAACCTGGAGTTTAAAGAACAACTTTATTCAGCAAACAATGGGCAAAATATTATTGATCCAATTCCTTAGAAGCTCCTCATTAAAGAGATTTGAGGGACTTGCCAGAGCAGGCATGAATATCATTTAAGGACCCCCCAAGTCATTCCACCACAACAAGTGGGCATCACTCAACTGATTGCTTATGTGGGTTTCCAAGAAGAGAATTAGGGGGATAGGGGTTGGGGAGAGCACATTATTTTACTGTGTATTGAGCACTATAAGCCGACTTGTATACACTTATTTAATCCCCTCAACTTTACAACTTCCTGGTAGAAATCATTCTCATCTAACAGTTCAAGCAACTTGAGAAGCAGAAAGAACAACTTATGATTGTTGTACAATCATAAGAAGTTTAGGAAATTCCAGGACAAATGGAATAGGGAAACTAGGACAGATAGTGAAACAGCAGTTGTCAACCACCCTCTAAATCCTGTCTTCATTAAACCAAGGACATTTAAGAGTAAATAGTTTGCATTTCTCCTCCGCAGCCAAGGGTAAATAGCTTAAGTCACCCTACTCAGGGAGACAGATAACAGAAATCTAACTAGGTGCCATTTGCCAACCAAGGACAGACAAATTAAGAGAACAAATCTCATTTTGATAAATCAGCATAAAGCTGATGAATGTTCTGTTGAGTCTCTCCTAAAAGCCCAGCCTTTAAAACTCCTGAAAATGAAGCACCCAGTGCATCTCAGCAGGCAAGTGCCATTCCCACCCCTCATACCTTACCCCAGGGGCCTCTTATCCCCTAACCCAGTGATGGGCAACCTTTTGAGTTTGGTGTGTCAAAATTTGCCAAATAACCGAGCATAACTCTGGTGATGTGTCACTTCGAGAAAAAAAACCATAATGTTGTGATATTTATAGTTTAAATAACAAAAATATATAATTGTAATATATAACTAGTTAATAAACCAAAAACTAATTATTTAACTTACCTGCTTAGTGACTTCTTTGTTTATCTGTCAGTTTCTTTTATTGATATTGATATTATTTAACTTGTGTGGGTGCTATGAACTAAGATAAGTGAGAGGGAGGGGGAATTCTTTAACCTGCCTATTAGTGACTTTTTTGTTACTGACTTTCATTGGCTAAACCTTCAATTGAAGGTTGGTATTTTGTACACTTCAATCCCAAACAAGCCTACTAACTTCATCTGTCAATCTGTTTCTTTTCTTGGCTTGGTATTATTTAACGCTGAGAATAAGGTCTCACAAAAGTATGTAAAGGGAAAAATTGTGAGTAAAGCCATTGCTATATTTTTCAGGGTGCTAAAAGTGTCTGGTAATTGGTTCCAGGCCCTCCAAATTTCCTGTTCATAGTGGCACTCCGCTTGATTCTCCAAGTGGCACCTTTCCAGATTCTCAAGCTTTGACCTCAAGTCGACAAACACCTGAGGCCAGATGCTGTCTTGAAATTCTGCAAGTTGCATCTCCAAATTATCAATTTGCATTCATTGGAAACGCCAGAAAATACGGTATTCCTTCCTTTCATCTTCACTTTTTTTCAAGAGCTGGGAATGATTAGTTTCAAAATGTCGGTTTATATTCCAGGTTCTGCTTACTACTGTTTCAGTACATAGAATACAAAATGATCTGCCATTTTTTTCTATAATGCCATACAACTCAGTCCATGTCTCTTGAAAGGGTTGGCTACTGCTGCTACCACTTCTTTTACTTAATCTTGGTTTTTTATTTTTTGGGTTCTCCATCAGAAGGGCAGTGACAGAAGATTGAATTATAGATAGTCTTTTAGCCCTGCAGGCAATTATGGGTTGACTAGCCTAACTGACCACAAGATGGCACATGTAACTGTCTTTTAGGAAAGGGCAGGGTGAGATAGAGAGAACCAAGATGGCGGCATAGGTAAAACACCTATCTTGCCATCATACTCAACAATTTTAATACTACAACTTAACAAAAGAACAAACACCTTCCAGAATCACCAAAAAGCTCACCTAGTGAAAATTCCACAAATAAAACTGAAGATAAGACACTGTGACTCGCAGGAGCGGCAGCGGACAGCGTTGAAAGATTCGCGCGGAGAGAGGTTTGGAACGCGTACCAGCGGGGAGGGCAGGCGGCTGAAAACCAGCCAGTTTTCTCAAACAGGGCGACAAAGACGTCCCACTGGACTGATTCTCCAGCTTTGGGCGAAGTCCAGGGAACCCACTATCATACAGGGTAAAAACTGGACAGTGGGAGGGCACGCTGAAACTCGGGTGCTGCAGGGGTCTCCCGGGTTGTGGAGAAGGCAGCTTGCGCGAACAGCTCGGCTGCGTGACCACGCAGAGAGCGCTCTGCGACTTGCTCTCTCATTCGGAAAACCATCAGTCTGCTTTGTTTTACGACCCTGGGTGAGACATTGGGCGTGCAAACTCATTTGGGGAGAGTCTGAATTCCCCGGCAGCCGGTGGAGCTCCACAGCGGCTCTCTCTCAGAGGTGCTGGCAGCCATTGCCCCCGGCACAGACTCCCTTGGGCCACATAGGGCAGAGCTAACACTGTCTGCTTGGCCCGGAGACTCCGCCCATCCAACCTGAGCACAGCTGAGCTTCACAATTGGCCTGGAGGTCAACCCCTCCAAGTGCTAACAATGATTAACCTGAGCTTAATTTCAGCAAGACTGTGCAACCCATATCCACCTCAGGTAACTGGGGAAGTTGAGCCACTGTCCCTAGTAGGAAGTCTACCACACAAAGCTAATTGACCAACTCAGGGAAGCAGCCACCATGCAGAGACATGGAAAGAAATCAGATGTGAAAGAAATGGAGGGAAAAAAAATGACTGGACATGGAATTCAAAACCACGGTTATAGGGCTTCTCAAGAGGCCTATAAGGAAATAAGCGAGACCGCAAAGGAAATGAATGAGTCCTACAAGGAAATGAATGAGACCCTCAAGGATATGAACGAGACCTGCAAGGAAATGATCAAGACCAATGTGCAAATGAAGGAGACCCTCAAGGATATAAAGGAGACTCTCAAGGATATGAAAAAGGACCAACCAGAAATTAAGCATACACTGAAATAAAAAATATTATACAAAGACCTAAAAGTGCTCTGGAGCACCCCAAGAACCAAGATAAAGATTGGAAATACAAAGAGGGAAAATCCACTCAGCAGAAAAAGCAAGAAACCAAAAGAATCCGAAAAATTGAGGATAGTGTAAGGGGCCTCTGGGACAACCTCAAGCATAGCAACATCCGAATTATAGTTGTGCTGTTTGCGCAACTTCCCAGGGTGCCAGAAAAAGAGAGAGAGCAAGACAATGAAAACCTATTTGAAGAAATAGTGACTGAAAACTTCCCACACCTGGTGAAAGAAATTGACTTAGGAGTCCAAGAAGCGCACCGAACCCCAATATATAGGAACCCTAAGAGGACCACACCAAGGCACATCATAATTAAAATGCCAAGAGCAAAAGACAAAGAGAGAATAATAAAAGCAGCAAGAGAGAAACAGTTGGTTACCTATAAGGGAGCACCCATACGATTGTCAGCAGATTTCTCAACAGAAACGATGCAGGCCAGACGGGAGTGGCAAGAAATATTCAAAGTGATGAACAGCAAGAATCTACAACCAAGATTACTCTATCCAGCAAAGCTATCATGCACAATTGAAGGTCAGATAAAGTGCTTCGCAGACAAGAAAAAGCTAAAGGAGTTCATCACCACCAAACCAACATTATATAAAATGCTGAAGGATATTCTTTAAGAAGAGGAAGAAGAAAAAGGTAAAAATATAAATTATGAACAACAAATACACATCTATCAACAAATGAACATATATATCAAGTGAATAAGCTGATGAACAGGATAAACTGGTGAATGTAACAGAATCATGGACATAGGGAATGGACTGACAACTCTTGGGGAGAAAGGGGGTGTGGGAAGTGCAGCAAGAGACTGGACAAAAATCATGCAACTATGGGAGAGGACAGTGGAGGGGGGTGAGGGCAGAGGGTGGGATGGGTACCAGGTGGAGGGGAACTGTAGGGGGGAAAAAAGGGAACAATGTAATTAATAAACTGAATAATAAAGATTAAAAAAAAGGAAAGGGCAGGGTTAATAAGCAGAAATAGGGGTTAATAAGGATGCACAACATTAATAGTGGTGAAATGGAGTCTGCACTATGCTGCAAAATGGCATTCCTTATATAAATTAAGATGGCTACCGCTATTTCTAATGGTGGGAAACAGCACCCATAGCACAGGCCCTCACCTCTCCCAGCCTCCTCCTCACTTATCTCAGTAATGATGGTCAATTAGAAATCCGTGACACCCCAGAACAGTAGATTGGATGATGGTTGCTGTGGTTATGTGGATGCTGGTAATGGCGATCACAGGGCCCCCAGAGATGCATCCCCCATGGCATTCCACTGCTTCCTGCTCCACAGGCTGTAAGTGAGGTCAAAGATCTCCTAATGGCCTAACCAGAAATCCTAGAACTAGACGCTGTGTGCTGGAGTTCTGCTGTTTTGGCCTACAGACCTCCAGCACAGATTGTCTATACTACACTACAGCAAATGTTTCATTCTCGGCTACTGCATCTGGCCATGCAGTAGCCAAGGATGAAACATCCTTCTCAGCATGTGGCCCCATACTTCTCTGTATGCGACCACATGCGGCCGCGGGTCATGGAAAATGGCTATGCATGTCAGTGCTGACACGCATGTCATAAGTTCACCATCACGGCCCTAACCTCTAAGGTACCCTATGAGACTTGCAACCCAGGGAGCAAAGGACAGGGACAACTAGCAGTTGAACCTGTCTCCAAGGCCCCTTTTTCTCCAACTTCCCAGGGAGCCAAAGCAGCTATTTTTATGCCCTTGTTTGTTTCATGGTTCTAAGTATATTTTTGCTGTGGTCAATAAATTATTGCTTTCTTTTCTACACTTTGTCTCTTGATTGAAATCTTTTCCTCAAGAAGATAAGACCTGAGGTCTCCTCATTTCATCAGTAACAATCCGAAGTTTACTGAAATTTAAAGATCTCCATTGCTCAAATTAATATTACATTGACAATCTTATATATTTAATATACAAAACATGTGTTTAAAAATAGCAGAAAAATGCCCTGCCAGTGTTGTTCAATGGTTGAGGGTCCACCGGGAGGTTACATTTTAATTACTGGTCAGGGCACATGCCCGAATCGTGGGCTCGATCTCCAGTGGGGGGCAGTTCAGGAAGCAGCTAATCAATAATTCTCTCTCATCATTGATGTTTCTATGTTTCCCTTCCTCTCTGAAATCAATAAAAATTTATATTTAAAAATAGCAGATAAAGATAAGATCAGCCATAGAGGTCAAAGTTGTCTTAGGTCAAGAGTTTAAAATCAGCCGAAACCGGTTTGACTCAGTGGATAGAGCATTGGCCTTCGGACTGAAAGGTCCCAGGTTCGATTCTGGTCAAGGGCATGTACCTTGGTTGCGGGCACATCCCCAGTGGGGGGTGTGCAGGAGGCAGCTGATCCATATTTCTCTCTCATCCATGTTTCTAACTTTCTATCCCTCTCCCTTCCTCTCTGTAAAAAATCAATAAAATATATTTTTAAAAAAGAATTTAAAAACAAGTGAAAGTGAGCACTGGCATGCTGGTGACTTGATGGGGAGAGAAAAATATTAGTCTGAAAATTCACATTTTCCAAACATGAAGAAAGAACAATTAAAGTTATTTGTTATACTCATGTGGGCCTTTGTTAACATCATGATATGTGACAGAAATAGTGAAAGTTAATACATGTAATTTTTGCCTAGACCTTTCAATTATTTCAATCCCTTTACATTATATTCTGCCCTCTCTCACACTGGTCAACCATTAGATATTAATAAATATAAAACGTTCAAGGAATCAAACTATCATAAACCTTTAAGTATATTTCCAATTGGGAGTTAAGAAATGAGTGGTACTGATGACCCTTGACACTTGACTGAGTTCTAGTCAGGGAGTGGTTCAATAAACTAGACTATTATAATAGGCTTTAGTTTATTGCTACTATAAAAACAAGAGTTTTATCACTGGTGTACAGCATATTGTACTTCCACTTGTTCTGTATCAGGCTTACATTGCTTAGGCATTAGCCATTACAATCACCCAACTAACTCCTTAGACATCAAGAAACTATGCCACTCATTTTGCTGCTCCTTTGACAATTTTCTATAGGAACTCATTCAGACTCCTCAATATATGTGGCTGACTTGGGAGTTTTACTTTATTGTAATTAATAGGTTGGCAATTAGTAAAGATCAGGAGAGCCATTCTCTGAGCTTAATGGGCATCAGTGAGGACCATACTTTAGATCTTCTTGACTCAACCTTATGAGGCTCTGTCCGAAGAGCCAACAGATCATCCCACTTTGATATTTAGGGACTGCAGCATCTTATTATTCTTTTCCAAAATATCACGGCTGACTCTCATCCATTCTTCAAACCACAGCAGAGCTTTCCTCTGCTCTGGTGGCCTGCATGCCACAAAACCACCTGTCTTCCTTGACCTGGAAGTCTCCATTTATTTTTTTAGAGAGCTGAATGGAGGAAGGTGGAGAGAGGGAGAGAGAGAGAGCAGCATTGATATGAGACACACACATTGATTGGTTGCCTCCTGCAAGCACCCAACGGGGACCAGGGATCAAACCTGCAACCCAGGTATGTGCCCTTGATTAGGGGAATAGAAATCAAACTTGCAACCTTTTGGAGCAAGGGCTGACACTCTAATCACTGTGCTACACCAGACAGGGCCCAATTTCCCTTCATTTTGGTAAGTAGAGTTTTTCCAATGATTATTTCACTTACAGTTTATTCATTCAAAATATCTTATTATCTCTTTAATAATTGTAATCATAGTGACTCTTTTTTATTCCTAATATTGGTTTTGTCATTTTTTCTCCTTGATCATTCTCACCAAGAGTTCAGCAATTTTTAACACATATTTTTATTGATTTCAGCGAGGAAGGGAGAGGGAGGTAGAAATATCATTGATGAGAGAGAATCCTTGATTGGGTGCCTCCTGCATGCCCCCCTACTGGGATTGGAGCCCACAACCTCGGCATGTGCCCTTGACCAGAATCGAACTCAGGACTCTTCAGTCCTCAGGCCGACACTCTATCCACTGATATAGCTAGGATGCAATATTTTTTTCTTTTAAAATAACTGTTTTAATACTTTTTTTGGAATGTTATATTTCCATTAATTCTTGCTATTATTTTCTTCCATTTATTTGAATTAAATTTGAGTTTATTACTCTGGTTTCTTAAGAATGTTATACAGCTAATTCATTTTTAGCCTATTATCTTGTTTTAAATATACTTTTATTGATTTCAGAGAGGAAGGGGTAGGGAGAGAAAGATAGAAACAGCCTATCTAATAAAAGAGGAAAATGCAAATTGACCATACTTTCGCTACGCTACCAGCCAATAGGAGCAATATGCAAATTAACCCCCAAGCAAGATGGTGGGCAGGCCCCCTCTGCCCAAAGTTAGCCATGGCGGCCACCTCAGATGGTGGCAGGGGTCCAATTGCAGCCCCAGACCCAGCAGGGCATCGGGACCCCACCACCGTCCAAAGCCCAGCCATGGTGGCTGCCTCGGGTGGCAGTGGGGGTCCCGATTGCAGCCCCAGAGCCATAAGGGGACCTGGACCCCCGCCACCACCTGAAGCCCAGGTATGGCAGCTGCCTCGGGCAGTGGCGGGGGTCTGATCACCACCCCAGACTAGCAGGGCATCCGGACCCCTGCTGCTGCCCGAAGCCCAGCCCTGGCAGCTGACTCGGGCGGGCGGCACTGGTCCCCATCGCAGCCCGGACCTAGCAGGTCATCCAGACCTCCGCTGCCGCCCAACGCCTGGCCCTGACAGCCTCCTCGGGTGGTGGCGGGGGTCTGATCACAACCCCAGACCCAGCAGGGAACCTGGACACCCGCCGCTGCCCAAAGACTGGTCATAGCAAACCTGAGGCTGAGGCAGTGGGGGTGATGGATTGAAGACAAAAACCTGCAGACCTGGATCCCAGCAGCTCCAAAGCCTGAGCCGGAGGCACTTTGGTTGCTGAGGGGCGTGGATTGGGCAGCAAAGACACAAACCTGCAATAAACCTGTGGAAAGGGAGATAAACTATCATAACTTTATCCCCCTTTCCTCAAGATGAGAAAACTGCCCCTGGATTACTTAGTGCTGTGGCCAACACCTTTCTACAAACACAGGGTAATGTTATGATCACTCCCAGGAAGATCTGGTCAGAATACAGTCTCTGGGGAATAATGCTACTGTGGCAAATCATCTAAGAGAGGAAATAAGCTTTTGTTAGGTTTATTCTGAAGGTCGGAGAACATGCTACCCCAACATATGCTGTGTTATTATATTGATGATCTTGAGCTGTAGATGCTTGAAAAACAAGCATCTACAGAAAAACATCACTGAGGTCTCCTGATCTCCCTAAAATCAGAATCCCCTAAAGGAGCTTAAATGTCATAGGTCCCCTTTATGGGAGAAGTATCATCAGGCAGAGAAGACTGACTCCTGTTACAGAACAGGAGAGTAGAAGTTGACATCACAACCAAACTTTGTTACAAACTATTTCCCCCAACTCCATTCATCTTTCCTAAATATCGTTTACTCTCCTCTAAGAGGCCTGTATCTCCCGTCCCCTTTCCCTAAAAAGAAGGTATCTAAATCTGCATTCTAAGGCACCTTGGGGAGTTACTCATTTTTCCCTGGGATCTCCCACATATGCACAAGGTACACATGTTAATGAATTTTTGTTTTTCTCTTGGTGATCTGTCTTTCATTACAAGGGCCTCCACTAAGAACTCAGAAAGGTAGAGGAAAGCTATTTTTCCTCCTCCATAATTCTATCTAGGGAAATCAAGTCCCCAGGTGAACAGTGAGGTTGGTACCAAGCAGTCCCAGCCGACGGGAGGGAAACTTCTAGGGAGAAATCAATGATATTGGCATAAAAGTGGGACAAAGGGCACACGCATGGTTGCTGGTGGGAGTTTAAAGTGGTTCAACATTTTTGGAGGATGGTTTAGCAAATTCGATGGAAATGTTCAAGGTACATCCAAGAGTCTTCTTCTAGGAATCACATCTGCTGAGATAAAGCACAAGCGCATAAGCCTTGCTCGGAACCCAGGATGCTACCACGATAGGAAAACCTGGGAACAACCTGCATTTTTAGGACAAGGTGGCATCTATACTAATAAAAGGGTAATATGCTAATTAGACTGAACATCTTCCAATGACCTTCCGGATGTCCTTCTGGGCGTCCTTCCCGACAAAGCCATGTTGGCGGGGCCAAGGCTGTGGTAGAGGCAATAGGCAGGCAGGAGAGAGCAGTTAGGGCAAAAAGGCTGTCAGGGAAGAGCAGTTAGGGGGATCAGGTTGGAGAGCGTGTAGGCCAAGCTGAGGTGACCCCCTCCCATGCACAAATTTTGTGCACCAGGCCTCTAGTCAATGATAAGAGAAAATTATTGATTGGCTACCTCCTGCCTGCCCTAAAATAGGGATCAAGCCTGCAAACCAGGTATGAGTCCTGACCAGGAATCAAACCGTGACCTTCTGATTCATAGGTTGACATTCAGTCATGGAGCCATGGCAGCTGGGTTAGCCTTTCTACTTTCTAAGATATGCATTTAAGGTTATAAACTTCCCTTTTTTAAGCATGGCTTTAAGAGCACCACAAATATTAATATTTTCATTCAGTTCAAAATAATTTTTATTTTGCACTGGGTAATTGGGATGTACATTTCTTAACTTCTGAATTTTGTAATTTTTGTTGTTGTTATTAATTCTCATCTGATGATATTGTTAGAGAGAGTGGAAGGGAGAGAGAGACAGAAACATTGATGTGAGAGAGAAACAGCGATTGGTTGCCTCTGCACATGCCCCAGAGCTGGGGATCTAACCTACAACCCCGCTACATGCCCTTGACCTGAATCAAACCTGTAACCCTTCAGCCCACAGGCCAACACTCTTTCTACTGATACAAACAGGGTAGGGCAAAATTTTGTAATATACTTGAGGAACTAACCACGTCTTTTAATCCAGGTTCTGGGTCCTCAAACATCAGACAAACATAGTCATGTGTATTAGTTTCCTAGGAATGCTGTGACAAATTACCCAAAATTGGGTGGCTTATCAGAGCAGGTCAGAAATTCAAAACTGAGTGCGACTTCTGGAGGCTCTATGGAAGAATCTCTTGTCTCTTCTAGTTCCAGGTGGCTATCAGCATCCTTTCACCTGTGACTACATCTCTCTGTTGTCTTCACATGACCTTCTCCTCTATGTCTATTATTTTCCCTTGTCTCTTATCAGAACACTGGTGATTGATTTAGGGCTCACTCACATCATCCAAAGGAATCTCCTCATCTCAGAATGCTTAATGACATCTGCAAAGACCCTTTCCTAAAACAGAGTAACATCTACAAGTTCCAGGGAGTAGGGCTTTGTATTTTGGAGTAGCCATTATTCAACTTACTACACTTGTGTTTAGTATTTTCCAAATAAAGGAATGAACTAGTGGAAAAATAAATAATAAATAAATAATAAAACATCACAGGTTAGTTGGGTACACACAATGGAGGTGGCAATCAATCCGCAAATACAGTATTATCTTTTGTTTAGAGGATAAAAACAGAAGTGATATGCTTGTTAGTAAATATGATATACTTCATGAATCCTAAGTGATGACTCTCTGAGTTTCCCTGGACATTTTGTTCATCCCCATACCCTATCTAGTGTGGTTCACCAAGTTCTTCCTCCCCTAATGAGCTGGCTTCTCATATTTTTCTAACCTTGTATCTTAAATATTCTTCAAGGGAACCAAACTCAGGCCTTACTTCCATAAGCTAACACTTGTGATAAGATATTTAAAATAATATTTAATTTTTGGAATTTATGTGGAAATGAATTACTAATTATTTTTCACTGTTTTAATTATGAGGCCTTTTATCTGGAAAAGAACACTAAAACCCTTTTTTAATAACTTGTAAGTTATCTTACACAAATTTCATTTTCTCTTCCCAGTCTCCATTTCTTTATATCTGGTTTTTCATCTTGCTTGTGAATTCCAATTTTGTAGTTCTTTTGCATTAGATGATACTGTTTAAGGATCCAGCAATGTCAGAACATCCCTACAATCCTTGTGTAGTAATGCCTATAACAAAGAAAGGGCCAGTAAGTTTGATAGGTTTATCATTCAGAAATTATTCCTGCCCCACTGATGAGGCTCAGCAGTTGAATGTCAACATAGTTTGATTTCCAGTCAGGGTACATGCCTGGGTTGCAGGCTCGATCCCCAAAAAGGGGTGTACAGGAGGCAGCCAATCAATGATTCTCTCTTATCATTGATGTTTCTGTCTTTCTCTTCCTCTCTGAAATCAATTTTTAGGTCCTTAATTGATACTATTATTTTCATGTCCACAGCCACATTATGTCAAATATTTCAGGATACTCCCTTGTTTCAAATTAAATACTCACATATTTAATGCTTTGGTCCTTAGGATAATCTGTAGAGTCAACTATGGGAGAGGTGATTTTTGCTGTTTTTCTTCTATCACCATGTAAAGAGTAAGGGTTGAGTTGTAGTTCACTAGTTGATGTACTGATAAAATTTTATAGCCTTTCAATCAAGTATTAATTTTAATCAGGTTTGAAACATTTGAGGCTCTTAATACTTTGGAGTCATCCCTAGATTTTGGATCAATAACGTCCAATGTATGGGAAATATTAATACCTCTACCTAGGTAATATAACATCTTGGGAAAAACCCCATCTGTAGGCCCTACTAGAGGCCTGGTGCATGGATTCATGCACTGGTGGAGGGCATGGCCTACAAGGATCGGCCTGCTGTAGGGGCGCTGCTCATTCCAGTCAGGTGAGCAGCATTCTCACTGTGAGAGCTCATTGTCCACCAGCGGGCAGCTCCTGCATTGAGCATCTGCCCCCTGGTGGTCAGTGTGCATCATAGTGACTGGTTGACAGGTTGTTCTGGTCATTTTGTGGTTTGGTTGCTGGGCTTTTATATATATAGATAATAGGAGAAGACAACAAAAATGACCTCTTGTACAAGACTATCCAAAGCTCCCGCAGCATCTCTCCAGCCAGGCCCTGAGAACTCTCATTCAAGGTCATTTGCTGGATATCTTTTACTGTGCCAGGATCCAGGCAGACGCTGTTGCCTTGATCTAGTAGTCTCTGATGACCTCTACTTTAGATTGGCCAGCCTGCTCTCTCTGCTGGTGCCCTGGACCTGCCCCTTCAGTGTTCTCAGGTAACCCGAGCCATTTCTGCTGATTCTGGACTGTGGAAAGAGTCCCAGGGAAAGTCTAGAGCTCTCCACTGTGTTCTTCAGCCAGAGGTCACCAGCCTCTGCAGCAGCCCAACAGGGCTCTGGAGGTGCAGCTGTTCAGTCTCCTCCTCTTCTATTTCTGCTCAGTCATCACAATGTCTCTGGTCAGGGGCTTTGATACCCTCCCAGAGAGACACACCCTCTTCCTCACAGGGCAATTTCTGGCCAGAGGATTTAATTCAAAGATCTGGCCTTGCAAGCCCACAGGGTGGTTACTGGTCTTTTTATTCTTCTTCTTCCTAAAAATTGGTGTTACTCCATTCCATTCCCCTCTGACCCTGATTCAAGAAATCGCAACTCCACCCTGGCTAATTTTGGCTCTGTGGTTTAGAGCGTTTGCCCTCGGACCTATCTCAGGTTCAATTCCCAGTCAAGGGCACGCATTGCAGGTTCCATTCCCGGCCCCAGTTCAGGTACATGTGGGAGGCAACCAGTTAATGTGGCTCTCTCACATCAATGTCTTTCTCTCTATCCTTGGATGAGGATTGAAATAAATAAAATAAATAAAATGAGTTCATGTTTAAAAAAAAGAAAAAAGAAATGGTTACTCCATGGCAGTTTTCTCTGGTCATTTAAAGGGGCCCTGCCTGCAGCATAACAGATGACTCCTGTTTCACTCAGACTAAGACATCCCTCCTCCCTACAGGGAGGCATATAGACTGGGTCCTTGCTCTCAGACCAGCAATCTGGGTAAACTTCTATCCTGTTCCTGGGATGCCCTGCAGCCAATCAGATACTAAGCAAACCTGGGAGTCCTGGAACCTCTGTGCCTGAGGGGACCTTATCTCCCTAACTTCCCGCTCTGCTGCTTCAGAGAAACTGAGTTCTCCCGCTCAGCCCTCCCTCCCTTTCTGCCACTTCCTGGCTTTGAAAACTAAGCCCTGCTGTCTAGCTGTTGCCAGTTCTGCACTCATACCCCAACACAACGCTGAGGGGCCACCTGTCTCTAGATGGTTCTCTCTGCTATTCAGAGCCATTTGCTTCCAGCTCGCCTGCTGGATTGAAAACCCTGGTATGACCATTTCCAAAATTAGAAACAGGACTGTGCCATTTCTAGGGACACTGCCTCTGCACCTCCTAGCACCTGGTAAAGCCCAACCTCTGGCACCCATCCCCCAGGCCTCCTTCTCCCTCCCTCACATTGCTGTCCTTGGTGATTTGGTTTTGGCTTCCCCTCCTTGCCTGCCCATCCTTGCCAAAGTTTTAGCACACTCTTGACCTTCTCTGTCTGAACTATTCCAGGCTGGAAAAGGGCCAACTCAAGGCCATATAAACCCTGGATATGGTGCCTCACATACTAACAAACATTGGAAAATGTAATCATATTCCACATGAAAAATACAGTGCCTTGTTATATAAAACGAAAGGTTTATATAATTTTTCTCTTGAAATATTTATTAGTTTCATTTTACAGTTTTCTTTGTATTTAAGAGCCAAGATGTTTTCTTTTCAAGCAATTTGATAAAACCTGGAAAAGCTTACAGGCCTCGGGCACTGTGCCTATAGTGAAAACCTGTGCCTTATAAAGATTAAAGGGTTGTTGCCTTCAAGCCTCTTTTCGCCAATAGACTGCAGCTTTGGACTAAGGTATTTGTTTGCTTGACCCTGTAGATATCATAATGTGCTCCACACACTGGGCTCTGGTAAGTCTGCAGCTGTAGAAAGCTCTCCACCCATCGCCCACACCACCTCCCACTCAGGTACAAAACTGTATTTTGGATGCTTCATTCTTACCTTATCTGCTGGGACTGACCCACAAAGCTCACTTGCGTCTGAAGCAGGATAGCTGCCAGAAGTCATACTTCACATTTTCCTACTTAAGTCCCTGCTCACATTTCTCTGTGCTTTGGGTGTCTCCTTCTCTAACGGAGGCCCTTTAAGCCTCAGTTACATATAGCATCACTGATACACTTCTCTGGAGGTTTTACTGATCACTCATTATGCAAATTGGACATACACAAGAAAACAAAAATGTCCCAAAAATTACCCCAGATTACTTCTCTTATAAATATTAACCATTAATTAGCTGAAAGAACCATTGGAAGTTTGGCTTTACTTTCCAGGATTTCCAGTTTTTACACTAGTGGTTCTACAATTTCAAAATACTTTTAAAAAATGAATTATGCATAGTCAAAGCACAGAGTGAGCCAGTTAAGAGGAAGATTCTACAGCCATATGTTATTGTCTCTTTGTCTCCCTTTTCATTTTTTTTTCCCCAGAAAAAAAATTAGGCAAGCTTTTTAAAAATTGTGTTCTGCTTCAGTCTACAATTTTTTTTTCCTCCTGTTTCATGACCTCCTGAGCCTTGCCAGCCAGGCTACAGTCTGCAATTTTGAGAGAAAAGGTAATGAATGTTTGTGAGGTTTTTAAAATTAATTTTAAAATTATTTTTAATATTGTCAAGAGCTCAGCAAGAATTTGCTTCTATTTTGAATGTAGAGCCTATTGTGTGCAAAGCATGTGACAAACTTTCAGCTTCCTTTCTGAATATCTATTAGAACTGTTTTCTCCCTTTTCTATCTTATTTCTCTCAGTTGTAATCACTTAATCATAAAAGATCTGAATATTTTTTAAAATATATTTTTATTGATTTCAGAGGGAAGGGAGAGAGACAGAGAGAGCAATATCAATGATGAGATAGAATCATTGATTGACTGCCTCCTGCACACCCCACACAGGAGATTGAGCCCACAACCCAGGCATGTGCCCTGACCAGGTCGAACTGTGACCTCCTGGTTCATAGGTAGACTCTCAACCACTGAGCCATGCTGGCCAGGCAAAGATCTGGATATTTACACAAGATATCATTGTGCTTCGTTTGTCAAATTTCTTCTCTCTTCTGAGATTTATTTATTTATTTATTTATTATTGAGTTTAAAGAGAGAAATGAAGGGAGAAAGAGAAACATTTAATTGTTGTTCCACTTATTTATGCATTCATTGGTTGATTTTTGTATGTGCCCTGATGAGCCAACTGAGCTACTGGGTCAAGGCTATTTTACTTATTTATTTGTTCAGTTCAGGATAGACTTAAGACGTTTTCTTTGATTTAATTCCTGGAATATTCACTTGATGCTTTGAACTAATTCACAATGTCCTTCTATTAGCATAATGCCCCAGGGTACGTGATGGTTCTGAGCCAGTTTGCCTTCAGATCCATCCCCTGACTTCTCCTCTGCTTCACATCTCAGCCAACTCCTACAGGTTGTTTTCTGGGCTCCAGCTGGGCCAGGCTAGTAGAAAGCACTATCTGGAACCTGAAGGTTGTTATGCCCAGATTTCAGGATCCCCAGAGACCACCAGGGAGCCGATACCGATGCAAGAGCAAAAGAACCTTTATTCAAGCCCAGGCTTGGCTCCTCCAGCCTCCTTACCAACACAGCGACAGGGCAAGAGAGAGAGCCAGCCCCAAGAGAACAAAGATTATATAGGGCTAATTATCTGGGTGGGCTTAGGTGAGTGACGTAAGTTATAGAGATTGGTCACTTTGGTCAGGGTTTTATTCCAGGGTTTTATGGCACAATGGTCAGGAAGTGACCAACACATTCCAAGGCTTGTGCCATCCCCCACCACTTCCTGATTGGTCAAGACTGACGCATAGGGAGTGTTCTGTGGTATAGCCTAAGTTGGACCTTAGCTGCGTTCTTGGAGCTTCATTGGTTCATCCGCTCAGCTGGTGGCTGGGGTAGTCAGGACATTTCTGGCATTCCTGCAGTTCGGTAGGAAGGTCAGGTTGAGGACCTAGCTCTATAAGGTGGAGGATAGTCAGTCCTGCTTTGTCCTTTCAAGGTGAAGGGAGGGAAACGCCAGGGTATTCATTTCTTCTGCTCTCTTTCTGCTTTAGACACCATCTACAAGAGCGGCTGTGTCTGCTCTCAGGCCCCATCTCCTGCAGGGAATCAGCCCTGAACCCTGGCAGTATCACCTCCTATCTTCAGCCTCATTAAAAGTGTAATGGTTTTCTGTCGTTGCTGAAACCTAAATTCTTCTCAGTGTTCCCATCCTCTGTGCAATAGATTTCTTCTCTCAAATTCTCTGTTGCAAGTAATGAGTGTGGTTTCTGTTTTTCTGGTTGGACTCAGTACATTTGTCCATTTTATATTTTCATAAGGGTCTTTTCCTGTTTAAAGGGGAAGGAATGATTTTCACAGGGAAGTAGTCACTTTAAACTTAGGAAATTATGTCCCTCCATATAACTTGACTGTCATTGTTCTTTCTGCTCCTTATCTCCCAATACTTGCTTCCTACTCCTATAATATCCAACCCATGCCCTGTCCTCTCCTACTCTTTATCCTTAGAGCAAATGGCATCTGTCTTCTCTAGTCATATCCCACAGACACACAATAATTTACTTTAAAAAATTCAAGTCCATTCTTATATAATGTTCTTAACAAGAATATCACAACTGTAGGATAGCAACAAAGTCACTAATTTTCCATCCAGAATTTGAACCTCTGTGACCTTGCTTGAATTACTGAGCCTCTTTCTGCACACCAGTGCCTTTGATAGTAAACCAGGAAAAAAATGACTTAATCAGAATTATGAGCAACGAATGAGAAGAGAGCCCATGAAAGGATTTTGTAAATGATAAAACAGTAAGAATGTAAGAGGTTATTATTTAAAAATAGTAACTAAGACTAGTTACTTTTTTTTGAAACATGTAATTTTAAAATTCAGCAATTGTAGTATTTCCCACTTGGAATTTACATGGAATAAAGAGGAATCTTCAAGGGGTACCTCTACAATGAAGGATAGTGGTATTATGGTGGAAGATATGAGATTCAAAGCTAAACTTTTGGGTAAAAAGGCAAAATAAAAAAACGATCTAGAAGCCATAAAGAACAGAAAGGAAGACACATAGGTCCCCACCAGGCCCAGTGTTGTGAGGCAACAGAGAGAAGAAATTGACTCTACTTGTGAGGATTACAGGGGAAGCTGTTTTCCAGGAAGAGAGAGGGGCATGTGGAAATGCATGGACTAAGTTTTTGGTTGCCACAATGATTAGTGACTGGAGAGCTATAGAGAGTGAGTGTCCAGGTTAGAGGGATGCTATAAACACCCAAAAAGGGAGGGACAAATGAAAATAGAATACACAGGGGGAAGCTAAAGGTGGAAAGCACATTGAGAGAAGAGGCTGAGGGCTCTCTTAGTTGGGTACTTAGAGAAAGCAGCATTGATTGTAAGGAGTTTATATTGAAGTGCTGGGGAAACTAGTGAAGGGTGAGGAAAATACTCTAGGGAAAAGGAGTTAACCAAGGGTGGGTAACTGGAGCAAAACCTTGTGGGAATAAAAAATGGGGAAACCTAAGAAAAGAACAAAATACACTTTTCAGAATCTCAAGGGTGAAAGAGCTAAGGTAAATATACAACATTTGAGAGTTATTGTTGGAGGACTGCATACCTGAGGGATATGGGCAAGGTACTGAAGGGATGTAGAATAAAGGTTTATCTGTAGGACAGATATGATAAACAGAATCACAGGGTCTAAGGACAAGTACATTTGTAATTTCAATAGACCTCTCCAAATTGTCCATCACATAGAGTATACAAATTTACATTCATACCAAAAATGTGTGGGTATTTATTTCTTTATACCCTCCCTAAGTCTGTTTTAATTAACTCTAATCTTCTAGTTAAACAAGCATTTCAGTGTAATTTTAATTTATCTTAATTAGGAGTAAAGTTGGCAATCTTAACATATGTATAGAAGCCTTTATTATTTCCTTTTCTGAAAACTGCATTTCTTCCAGATTATCTATCAGTCTTTTTTTTTTTTCTTTCTAAAAAATTGAGCTGTGGAAAATCAACCCTTACTGATATGAGTGCAAATGTTTTTCCAGTTCATTGTATATCTTTGGAATTTCCTTATGGATTTATGTCTATTTCTCTCCAACTCCACTGCTGGACCAAGCCTCTATCAACTCCCACCAAATCTACCACATCTTCCTATTAAATCTCTGCTTTCATTCCTGCCTCTTGGATACTATTCTTTCTCTGTAAGACACAGTGACCTTGATAAATATGAATCACATCATACCACAACCCTACTCAAAATGTCCCAAGAGCTACTCTCAAACATTTAAATCTAAATGGCACACCTTGCTTACTTCTTTGAACTAATCTATTGTTCTGTCTAGAGAATAATCTTTCGGATCCTTGAACAAGCTGAACTTGGTTGTGTCTATGGCTTTTGTGCTTTGTGCTTAACATTCCTTCTGACTGGAATGTTCTTCCCCATATGTCACAGGATTTATTTCTCCCTCAGTTGGACATCAGCATGCGTGTCACATCAGGAGAGAAGCTGCCCCTTCCTATCAGGGTCAAAATGGCACACACACATACCCCAGTTTCCATTTCTCCTTTAATCCTTTGTATTATCTTTATTTTACTACTTAGCATAATACCTAGAAAATAAGAAATTCTTAATATTTTACACAAAGTATGCCTCAGAATAAAAGGATATTGTCTTACTTTAGATTTTTATAATTCTTTTATATTTAAGAGAGTTTTTGAAATTATTTTATTTTATTTTTTAATATATTTTATTGATTTTTTACAGAGCGGAAGGGAGAGGGATAGAAAGTCAGAAACATTGATGAGAGAGAAACATCGATCAGCTGCCTCTTGCACGCGCTCTACTGGGGATGTGCCCGCAGCCAAGGTACATGCCCTTGACCGGAATCGAACCCGAAACCTTTCAGTCTGCAGTCTGACACTCTATCCACTGAGCCAAACCGGTCTCGGCTGAAATTATTTTATTTTAAACAAATAGGTTTAAACAAATAGTTTTAAATGCTTATACAGGTCATTGGAGTTGTTTTAAAGAAAAAAAGGGGGAGGGGGAAGAAAGCACAACATCCAAAGAACCTAAAGCAGTAATATTTGTGTGCAAAAATTAAAATTTAAAATTACCAAGACTGCAAGATAAAATTTCCAAAAGCCCCTATTAACCAAAAAAAAAGGGGGGGGGGGACAGTGGGGTAATATCATGTAAGGAAAAATATCCTATAAGTAAAATACATGTAGAAAATTCTTACTCCAGAAAAAAAAACTCCATTTGTAAAACCAACTGCAGGACACCCATGAAAAAACACACATGGTGTCAAAATAAGCCAAAGGAAAATCAATTAGGCAAAAATAAAAAGAATCCCAAGTCTATTTTGCAGAGAGGAACCCTTTGTTAACTTTTGGTAGAGAATGTGTTTGTGTGTTTGCAGAGAACAACTCCAAGACCATGTGGGTTCCTGCAACAGTGAGGAACTGACGGGTCTGTTCCATCCACGAGGACGGTCCAGAGATAGCGGACGCTGACGACACCTTGCCATGCTAGCAGTCGGCAGCTGTGCGTGGCTGCAGGCGGCCCAGGACCAAACCAGAGAGGATGGATCTTGCATTGCCACGATGTGTCCACCATCTGGATACCATTGCTGACATGTACACATGAAGAACTATTTGACATTGAAACTGGGACTCAGAACAGTTGGACATTGAAACTGACACTCAAACTTTTTTTGCTCTTATACGTTTGTTTTCAGTATGCAGAGGCAAGATATTTTTGAAGAAAAGAAACAGGGGGAAGTGATTGATATAGAGGCAGGGTGGCCTCGAACAGGCTGTCAAGCTACAGGGGGAAGGCTGGAGTGGATGGCAGGCAGATGCAGGGGAAGATCAACCAAAGGACTTGTATGCATACATATGAGCATAACCAATGAATGAAAGACACTGGGGCAGGGAGGGGGCAGGTGGGGACATGTGCTGGGAGTAAGGGAGGCTGGGGGGAGGATATTGTAGGGGGGGAGGAAAACATATGTACTACTATTAAATATAAGTTATATTGTAAATTAAATTAAAAAATGAAAAAAAGGGGGTGGGGGAAGAAAGCACAATAATGTAAATAGTTTAGTTTAGGGGCTTTTTTTGGGGGAAGGAAAGGATATGACCATATAATTGAAAAATAATCATGTCAATAAGCCTTTCAAATATCACTTAAAAAAAAAACAATGTAGCAAATTCAATATTGTAATGATAGTGAAAAGAAAAAAACTATCCTAAAATTATATAAATAGTCACTATAGTTTAGCATAAAAATTATGTTGATAGAATCCTATACAGATTTAAAGAATAAAATGCTGTGAAAAATATTAGAAGGTGGTTGAAGCACCCTTAATTTGCCTGAGAAACATCCTTGATTCATAACAGACATATTAAAGAGAAACATTTTTTTTTGTTTCTAAGAAGCTACTAAGATTCAGGGTTTTTTTTTTTGTTTGTTTGTTTGTTTGCTTTGTTTTTTTAAACAAAGCATAATCTAGCCTATACATACAAATACAACTATCTGCTGTACAATATAACCTTGAATTTCAATATAAAATCTAAAAGCAGATTCATTTGGTTTATTTATATCTTTTTGTTCTCCCCTATATTCTTTTAGGAACAAAACAATGTGTAAAATGACCATATATATATACATATATAGCATGTATGTATATTCTTTACATGCTGCCCAGAAATATTCTCACTTATATTGCTTTAAAAAAATAAAAATAATTTCTTAATTTTATCAATCACATATAATTTATATTTATTTGTTTTAAAATATCATAACCACAGCCCTGACTGGTTTGGCTGAGTGGATAGAGTGTCGGCCTGTGGACTGAAGGGTCCCAGGTTCAATTCTGGTCAAGGGCATGTACCTTGGTTTCAGGCACATTCCCAGAGGGGGCTGTGCAGGAGACAGCTGATCGATGTTTCTCTCTCATCAATGTTTCTTTTTCTTTTTTTTCTTTTTTAAAAAGTCTATAATTTGGGAGAGGGTGGTGATTAATTTCCAAAATACACTTCAGAGTCTCGCCTTCCACACAACACAGTTCCCTTACTCACAGCCCTTTGGTTTTTCAGACAAAATGTAAGAGCCCCATAAAGCCAGAAGCACTGACAGCCCCTCAACGCACCCAGACGCAGTGTTCACTGCAGTCCCTCACAAAGACTGTCCTACAGACTTTGCTTCTCCCTACACGCCTGACTCACGGTTCAGTAGTAAAGGTGGCTGCAGACACATAAGGGGTGAGTGGAAAGGGAAACGGGAAAGCCCAGGCACATGGGTGTAGGGAGGGGTGGGAAACACCACTTCCATTTTCCTTAAAAAAAAAAAGGCAGGGGTGTGATTGGCTGGAAGGGGAGAGAAAAAATCCCAGGACAGTATGTAGGCTCCAGAGGTGCGTGACGGGACCAGTCCCAGGAGGGAGGTCAGGGCAAGGCCTGCAGCATCAAGTTCCTCAGGAGTTTCTGTCGGCCCAGCGTGTAGTCCTCCTCGTCCACGTTCACCAGCAGCTTGATGGCTTCGTGGCCCACAGCCTGCTTGAGGGAGTCTGTGATGAAGACGCCTTTCAGTGCCGTTGATGTCGTCGCGCCAGAATGCGTCGAGGTAGATGAGCTCAGAGAACTTGATGTCACAGATGATGGAGCCCAGGTCCCGGGACTTGGGGATGGTGTTGGCCTGGTTAAAGCGCTCAAACTAGCGCTCTAGTGGGTCCTGCTTGTTGGAGAAGACGTTGCCCTGCAGAGCAGTCTCCTGCTGGCAGGATTCGGCCTGAACCCGCAGCCTGCTGTCATACGTCTGCTTTTCCTTAGGATCTGGTGTCACCGACTTCTGGCGTTTTCGTTGGCTCCCACGTGTGGCTCTCCCTCGAGCTGGCCTCTGGCTACACAGTGAGGAGGCACTGTTTCAAGGGATTGGGTAGGCCTTGGTTCTGGATCACTGAGGGTCTGGGGGTCACATAGCGAGTTGATGTCTCCCCCAGATACTTGTCTACAAGGTCAGGGCACCCAGCCCGCCTCCTCTTGAGGGTGATGTAGGGCAGCGGGTCGTGGCGAGTAATGAATGATGCGCAGCAGCTGCAAACTTGGCGGAAGTTAGTCTCATCACAGCGGCCACGCCAGTAAGAAGTCACGTCCATGTGGGAGGAGGAGGCCACGCTCCTGGTCATCAGTGACATCAACAAAGAGAAAGGAAAGAACGCGCACATCTCTGTGTGTCAGGTGGGTGCCCACGATGTCAAACATGCGGTGCAGGCTGTACAGCCCGCGCTCCTGCTCACCACGCTCTTCCGGCCACACCTGGCTCGCCATACTGTGGGCTCAGGTGCACAATGCTTCCCAGAATCCCTGCTTGGCAGCTGCGATCCCCACTACACTCTGCCCTGGACTTCGTTTCCCAGGGGTCTCCCTCGGCACACCGCCAGGCTCTGCTCTCCCCAAACCTCCATCCTCGCCAATCACCCAAATTCGGCCTTAGGCCCTTTCTCTCCCACCCTCATTTAACACTTTCTAACCTCCGGAGCGCCCTAAGTCTGACCCCCTCTCCCCAGCTCACAGCACCCTTCACGGAATCCCGCCCTCCGGCGGCCACCCGCCGCGGCCCTTCCTTCGTCCACACCCCCCAACCCCCAAGCCCGCAGCGGGAGGGACCGCACCCGCTCCCGGCCCCCGCCCCGCGGACACCTCGCCTCCCCCCCATCAATATTTCTAACTCTATCTCTCCGCCTTTCTCTCTGTAAAAAAAAAAAATAAATAAATAAATAAATAAATAAATAAATTTTAAAAAATAAATAAAATATCATAACCACAGTGTTTAAAAATATAAATTTTGGGGTCTTATTTATTTATTTATTTATTTATTTATTAAGCGTTTTTATTGATTTTAGAGAGGAAGAGAGAGGGAGTGATAGAAACATCAATGATGAGAATCATTGGCTGCCTTCTGCACAACCCTCACGGGATGGAGCCCACAGCCCAGGCATGTGTCCTGACCAGGAATCGAACTGTTTCCCCCTGATTCATAGGTCGATGCTCAATCACTGAGCCAACCTGGCTGGGCTGGATCTTATTTTTTAAATGTTTGCATTTTTACAAAAAAATATGAAAACCAAAGATTTTATTCTAAAACAAAAAAGGAATACACATAGTCACATGCACAGGGAGCTAGTAGTGTTAATTTACCAGATAGAGGTCTTTGTCTACACTGTTCATGCAAATAATCAAACCTCCAGTTTTATAAATAATGTTGAACTCATAATATAAAAATATATTCTTTAATTAATTTAATGTTTTATAACAAGATGTAGTTTTATAATAGTAAACTGTATTTTTCGTATTCCCATTTTCCACTGGATATGAAGATTTCTCAAAAGCTAGTTGGAAATGGCCACCCAACCTTCTTGAGAGTATTTATGAACATATCACGTCCCTCTTCTTGGTGCATATATGCTCCCTTGGAAAACCAGGGTTTTGACTGAGCTATGTTTAATGAAGAGTGATGGCATTTTCTGCAGCAAGGGTAACTAACAATGGTGTTAAACCCGTCATCCCCATGTTGATGTGTTTAATCCTAGCTTTCCCATATCCTTTATTCACCCCTTTTAGACTCATTCAACAAGGGACACGTGGGCCACAGCAAATTGTCCCCTTATCGCACCAGCGTGTGCTACCACATTTTTCTGTATGCTGTTCATTTTTCTATTTCTTTGTTTACAATTCTTGATTCCAGAATTTTATCTCAGATTAGAATATATTCACTAAGACACAAAGGAATTCTATAATTATATGCATTGGTATGTGAATCTAATAATTACTAATAATGCTTCTTAACATTATTTACTGCTTTCTTAAAAGAAAAAGATGTGTTTTATTGCCCACAACATTCTATGAAACCATTGTTTGTTTTAATTATGAAGCTAGTATTGTGAAGATACTCTTTAATCATTGTCATCTAGCTTGCAAATGTCACAGAACTGAATTACTAAATTAATGTCCATGACCTAGTTTATAATAAGATGGCTCAAATCAGCCACTGTTCCAGAAGAGAAATAGTGCGGTGTGGTGCTAGATCAATGCCCTCCACGAGAGGCAGTTGTCCTGAACCTCATGCCCTCGGAATAGCAGTGAGACCTCAACATGACATTGAATTTCACTCCATAAAATTAAGACATGGACATAACTACATTTTATTGGTTAGAACACAGGAGATAAAGCAAAATGATATCTTCAGTTTCCTTCTTTCTTAAAATATATTGTTATTGATTTCAGAGAGGAAGGCAGAGGGAGAGAGAGAGACAGACAGAAACATCAATGATGAGAGAGAATCGTTGAGAATGTGCCCTGCCAGGGAATGGAACCATGATGCTCAACCAATGAGCCAGGCTGCAGGTCCGTTCTAACCCTAAAACCATTGGCTGACTTAGAATCAGAGTCACTCATATTAAGAATTGAAAGTTGTAGAAATTACTTGTCCTTTTTGGATAGAGATCTATTTATCCAGAAATAAAATGACTATTTATCTGAAACCCCTAGCTAGATTAAAAAATACCTATTCTTCTAAAAAGAAATTTTTAAAAAGTATCAAAACTACCAAAAGATCTTTTCAACTTCATTGTTAAATATTATGACTCCAGGAAAGGAAGGAAGGAAGGAAGGAAGGAAGGAAGGAAGGAAGGAAGGAAGGAAGGAAGGAAGGAAGAGGGAGAAAAAGAAAGGGAGCAAAGAAGAGGAAGGATGGAAGGAAGGAAGGAAGGAAGAAAGGAAAGAAAGAAGGGGAAAAAATAGCCAAGGAGTTAATGTTTTGTGAGTCAAGAAAACTCTTTAAAAGCACAACTCCATATTTTTTCCTTACAAATCTAACAGAAGGATGGCCAAGGATTTATTCCAAGTTTTCCAGCTCCAGGTTGCTACACTGTGGACTAAAAGGAAAGCAGTAGGCCTGGATTGTAGAAGAAAATCTTCTCTTCTGAAAGAAGTACTAGTAGAAGGACAGCACATTTAGATTTGGCAAAGTACGGATTGATAGAACATCCTCCCACTAACATTCAGATCAATTGGCATGGAATGGGGGAAAAACATACAAAACCTTCAGCCAGTTCATTAAAAACATTTTTGTTTGAAATCTCTTTTTGATTTGTGGTTTTTCTTGATGACTTCTCCAGACATCTGCTTTTATTCTCCTAAAACTTATTTCAAAGAATAATGAAAGGTGGGTAGAAAAAATTTTTCATGCTCTGTGAGAAAAAGAAGGTATACATTATTTTTGTCCTTGCTTTGATCATTCTTTCCATGACTCTCCAGCCAGCTTCATAAACTATTACTGAGATCAAAACATAATGCCTGTTACTGCTCTGAACGAATATCTGTCCAAATACAGTGCAGACATTTCTTTCATTGGCCAGCTCAGGAGCACAGTTTTTAGAAATATATAGCATAGAACTCCTATAACCCTGTTCATTAAAAACAGATTTGTCGCTGACAAGGGTTCCTTGTATTCTCAACATATAGAACAGCTTTGAAATAAGACTTAAGTGTCATTTTTTTTTTTAAAATTTAGCTACGGAGGTGTACCTGTTGTCCCTAATGATCTCATTTTCCCTATTTTTGTTGTCCTCAGTTTCAACTGGATACAATAATGTCTTCATGCTGGAGCTGGCTGACCACAGTTACCTAGCAGAGCCTGGTCAGGTAAGGAGATCAGAGCAGTTTTGTTCGCACCACCCATCAACAGTGCCTAGAACTATTCTTCCTGCTTTGTAATTGACATGAATGTAGAAAACTCTTGGACTGGAGTGTAAGAACATTTTGTTGCAGGTTTTTTCCCCTCTCATTATCCACTGTATTGATATAATCATGAATTTACTCTGATTTCTTTGGTGGACTTGAGATTCTCTCTGGGCTGGAGCTCACCTGGCTGACTCCAACTCCCAATTTGACTAGCCCATGTCTCTTTCCTGTGGACCCTGGCTCCTGGCAAGAGGTTTGCTCTGAGGGAGTGATAATGTCAGATATGGATTCCTGTTGTTGTTCTCTGCCTGACTGATGGGGACCCTTAGTGACTCAACCTTGGGCCACCAAGTCTTTTGGTTTTTGGGTGTTTGACTTTCTGGCTACTTCCCCAGAAGCCAGCTGCTCAAGACTGGTTGGTATCCTCATGCCCTGTGCTTCACACTATCAGCTTCTCATCATTTCTTGGTTTTATATGTGTTGCTAAAGTACCAGGATGTCTCATGTTTCAGTCTGCCCAGTTGATGATATTATGGCATTTTCCCTAACATGCATATTATAAATGCATGTGTTCCATTATCTTAAGATACACTCACTAAACATGAAGGCACTGTATCTCCAACTTTCCCTGTTCTCAGATACTGATGTGGAAGAAGATATTCTTGAAGCTATTTGGAAATCCTTGAAGTGACTTCTCAATCAACTCTAGAGAATGATAGTTACTATTTATAACCTGTCCATCCATTTCAGGATCTTTGACATGCCTGAATGACTCGTCCTGTATCTACCTGAGGCTGATAGAAATAACTTCTCAGAATTCCACTTCATGATGACTTCTGGACTCCCCAGAACTTCACAAGGCATTCCTTCTCCTAACAACCCAATTAATTCCCAAAGTTGATTTATATTTAGTCTTTTACTCAGTTAAGCAAAACCCATGATGCTGATATCTAAATAATATGATTTGATTTTATAGGTTCTGGTAGCTGAAAGATATCAAAGTTGTTCCTCTAACAATGGAGTTTTATTTCCCACATCAAAACTTTAGTACTGCTGAGTTTCTTCCCATCTACTAAAAGCATTCTTATATTGACACAA
This sequence comes from Antrozous pallidus, assembly GCA_027563665.1. Taxonomy (NCBI): domain Eukaryota; kingdom Metazoa; phylum Chordata; class Mammalia; order Chiroptera; family Vespertilionidae; genus Antrozous; species Antrozous pallidus. The sequence goes on from CM050508.1 coordinate 78,869,054, forward strand.
GTTTAATTCTCCTTGGCCTCCTAGAAATCATTTCTGGCATCTGGCCCAGATCATTTCTTCAACCTTATTCAGAAATAAATCTTCATTTTCTCTAATATACCAAATCATAGCAAAGAATTCATTGCTCAGAATTTTTATTTTAAGCATGTCATTGTAATGGAGATTAGATTCTTTTTCTGAACACAGAATATAAAGTTGATGGTAATCTCAGGAAAGGGTATAATTATGGCACATCTAGGCACTGGAAAGTGTTCTTGGTGTCCCTACTTCCTGTGCTTACAGTGAACTACAAACGTAAGTGTTTATGCAAATGAATGGTCAGGCAACTTTTATGTTTTTGTATTGGTCACTAAAAACTCTTGATAATATTATTTTGAAATCTGTCTGGCTTTTGTGTCTTCCTGTCAAGCTTCTAATCTGATACATATGAGTAATTTTTACCTTCTGAATGTTTCTGTTTCCCTTATGGATGTTATACATCCTATCCAACATGGTCCACAGCTGCTATCCTAGAAATTTTAGCCACTGTCATCCCGGGCCTGCCTTCTTCTCTCTTTTAAATTGAATTCATAGGTTGCTTGATCCTAGTCTTCCTCTTTTTTGTTTTTGCTGAAGCATATTCTCTGGTAGTTGCTTGAGAAAGGTTTTATGAGAGTATGTCAAGGTTGAACCAGACAAAACAGAACCCATGGGAGATAGACACTAAGGGATTTTTGCAAGGAAAGGCTTTATGTGATGTGGGAGCTGAATAGGCAAGTCTGAAAGCCATAGAGTAGCCTGTCAGAAAAGGCAGGTTGGAAGTCTCAGATACAGGCTGATGCTGCAGTCCACAAGTGGAAAGCTTTATTTCCTCCAGAAACTTCATTTCTGCTCATAAAGCCTTTCTGCTGACTGGATCAAGCCTACGCGGCATATCTAAAATAATCTATTTTCCTTAAATTTAACTGATTATAAATGTCTACTTTATCTATTCTTTCTTGAGATTCCAAAAGTTGTCTAAAGGCTACAAGAAAATCTTGGTGAGCCATCCTTATTCAATGAGTGTACACCCCAAGTGTCTTAAATACACTTTCTCTTTGACTTAGATACTGTTGAATAACTTGCTATGAACCTTTACTTTTGGTTCCATTTTTTTTCTTGTCTCAGTTTGAATCACTGTGCTTCCATGAACACATCCCAGCCTTTCTACAGATAATAAATGGATATAATTAACTTACTGCTTTTTAAAATTTGCATTTGGTTCCTTGCCTGGATTATTTTTTATCTCCTCAGGAAAAAGAAAAGATTTCATGAATATGGAACTTCTACAGCTGGCTACTTTCATCTACTGTAGTCTCCTCTTATCCATGGGGTTTATGTTCCAAGACCCCCAGAGGATGTCTGAAACCAAGGATAGTAACAAACCTTATACATACTATTTTTTCTTATGTGTCCATACTCATGATAAGTTTAATTTATAAATTAGGCACAGTAAAAAAGCCCTGGCTGGTTAGCTCAGTTGGTCAGAGCATTATCCTGATATGCCAAGGTTTGGGGTTCAATCGCCAATCAGGACAAGTAAAACAACAAACTGATGTTTCTCTCCCTCTCTCCATCTCTTTCTCTCTTTCTCCCACTCTTTAAAGTCAATGAATAAAAATTTAAAAGAAAAAAGAAAGTAGGGAGAACCAAAATGGCGGCATAGGTAAAACACCTATCTTGCCATCATACACAGCAATTTTAAAACTACAACTTAACGAAAGAACAAACACCTTCCAGAATCACCATCAAACAGCTTCCAGAAAGCTGGCCAAGTGAAAATTCCACAAATATAAGTGAAGATAAGACAATGTGACTCGGAGGAGCAGCTGAGGACAGCGCTGAAAATACGTGTGGAGAGAGGTTTGGAGCGTGCGCAAGCCAGAGGATAGGGCGGGCGGCCGAAAACCAGCCAGTTTTCTCTAATGGGGGAGACAAAGATGTCCCACTGGACTGATTCTCCAGCTCTGGGCGAAGTCCAGGGAACCCACTATCATACGGGGTAAAAACTGGACAGTGGGAGGGCAAGCCGAAGCTCGGGTGCTGCAGGGGTCTGCCGGATTGTGGAGAAGGTGAGCTTGCACGTGAACTTGGGAACAGCGCAGCTGCGTGACCGCATAGAGAGCGTTCACAACTTGCTCTGTCATTCGGGAAACCGTCAGACTGCTTTGTTTTACGACCCTGGGTGAGACATTGGATGTGCAGACTCATTTGGGGAGAGTCTGCATTCCCCAGCAGCCAGTGGAGCTTGGCAGCGGCTCTCTCTCAGAGGTGCTGGCAGCCATTGCCCCCGGCACAGAGTCCCTAGGGCTACATAGGGCAGAGCTAACACTGTCTGCTTTGCCTGGAGACTCCGCCCATCCAACCTGAGCACAGCTGAACTTCACAGACAATTGGCCTGGAGGTCAACTCCTCCAAGTGCTAACAATGATTAACCTGAGCTTAACTTCAGCAAGACTGTGCAACCCATATCCACCTCAGGTAACTGGGGAGGCTGACCCACTGTCCCTTGTAGGAAGTCTACCACACAAAGGTAATTGACCAACTCAGGGAAGCAGCCACCATGCAGAGACATGGAAAGAAATCAGATGTGAAAGAAATGGAGGGGAAAAAAATGGCTGGAGATGGAATTCAAAACCACGGTTATAGGGCTTCTCAAGAGGCTCCTACAAAATGTCGAGACTTATAAGGAAATAAGCAAGACTGAAAAGGAAATGAATGAGACCCTCAAGATATGAACGAGACCTGCAAGGAAATGATCAAGACCAATGTGGAAATGATCAAGACCAATGTGGAAATGAATGAGTCCTACAAGAAAATGAACGAGACCCTCAAGGATATGAAGGAGACTCTCAAGGATATGAAAAAGGACCAACCAGAAATTAAGCATACACTGATTGAAATAAAAAATATTATACAAAGACCTAAAAGTGCTCTGGAGCACCCCAAAAACCAAGTTAAAGATTTGAAATACAAAGAGGTAAAATCCACTCAGCTGAAAAAGCAAGAAACAAAAAGAATCCAAAAAATTGAAGATAGTGTAAGGAGCCTCTGGGACAACCTCAAGCATACCAACATCTGAATTATAGGGGTGCCAGAAAAAGAGAGAGACCAAGACAATGAAAGCCTATTTGAAGAAATAGTGACTGAAAACTTCCCACACCTGGTGAAAGAAAATGACTTAGGAGTCCAAGAAGAGCACAGAACCCCAAACTATCAGAATCCAAACAGGACCACACCAAGACACATCATAATTAAAATGCCAAGAGCAAAAGACAAAGAGAGAATATTAAAAGCAGCAAGAGAAAAACAGTTACCTGTAAGGGAGTACCCATACGATTGTCAGTGGATTTCTCAACAGAAACGATGCAGGCCAGACAGGAGTGGCAAGAAATATTCAAAGTGATGAATAGCAAGAATCTACAACCAAGATTACTCTATCCAGCAAAGCTATCATTCAGAATTGAAGGTCAGATGAAGTGCTTCGCAGATAAGAAAAAGCTAAAGGAGTTCATCACCACCAAACCAGTATTATATGAAATGCTGAAAGATATTCTTTAAGAAGAGGAAGAAGAAAAAGATAAAAGTGTAAATTATGAACAACAAATACACATCTATCAACAAATGAATCTAAAAATCAAGTGAATTAATAAGCTGATGAACAGGATAAACTGGTGAATGTAACAGAATCACGGACATAGAGAGGGAATGGACTGACAACTCTTGGGGAGAAAGGGGTTGTGGGAAGTGCAGCAAGAGACTGGACAAAAATCATGCATCTATGGGAGAGGACAGTGGAGGGGGGTGAGGGCGGTACCAGGTGGAGGGGAATTATAGGGGGAAAAAGGGAACAATGTAATTAATAAACTGAACAATAAATATAAAATCTTAAAAAAAGAAAGTAGGCACAATAGTAGATTAATGACAACAACAAAATAGAACAATTAAACAATATACTGTAATAAAACTTAAGTGAATGTGGCCTCTCTACCTCTCAAATATCTTTTTATATGGTACTTGCCCTTGGTCTTGGGATAATGTGAGATGATAAAATGCCAATGTGATGAGATGAAGCATGATGGATAAAACATTATTAAGTAAAATAAGGGTTACTTGAACACAAGTAATACCATGACAGTTGATCTGATAACTGAGGACTACTAAGTGACTAATCGGCAGGGAATGTACACAACGTGGAGACTCTAAACAAAGGGATGATTCACACCCTGAATGGGATGGTACAGATTTCATTAGGCTATTCAGAACAGCTTGCAATTTAAAACTTATAAATTATTTCTGGAATTTTCCATTTAATATTTTCAGATAACCATTGACCATAAGTAGCTGAAACAGTTGAAAGCAAAACCAAGGATAAGGGGAGAATACTGAACTGTGTGTTTTAATTCTCATTACATTAAGTCTTATATTTTGACCTTTTTCTGATCTTGCCTAAGATTCTAAGAGTTCCTCTTTATAGCCATTCAGATAATATAAACTGTACATAAATTTGAACTTCTAATATGAAAATTCTAAGAATCTGGACATTCTGTTCTTTAATCATTAGAAAACAAATTATAAATTTTAGCATCCAATTTGCTGCTTACTATTATGACAAATTCCACCCTAAACAGCATGGAAAAAATGCATTCCAACTTCACCCACATTAGCAACAAATTTCAGTTCATAACTTTCCCCAGTTGGCTTTAGAAGTACTATCAATCCCTTCCCATATCCTTATCTATAGCTTCAGCTTCCAGCTAAGTCCCTGAGACATATGGTTCTCCATTTCTTGGAAAGTTTGCTGCAATTCATTACTATGTTCAAAATCCCTTGACTCCAGCTACAATGCTGGGGTAATTACTCCAATGTGGAAAAGAGTCAAATGCATGCGAACATACTTCTCCAATAATTTCTAACCCAAATCTTCAAAGAAAAACACATATTGTTGCTTAGATTTTAGAATTGTAGGGTAGAAGCTATTAAGTGTTGTGCATAATGCTACTTTGGACAGTGAGCATTGGACTTTATACAGCTTTGAACCATTGGTATTTAAAAATATTTCTACACTAAAGAAAGGGGTGGTCTGCATTATTGCTATTCAATAATAGCTTTGTTAACAAGCAACTAGATCAACCAAATGAAATATTCACAATCAATAAGTAATTGGGACAACATTACTTATTGTCAAACTATTTTAATGCTATGGACTTCATCTTAACAAATGATTTCATGTGGAATCCCAGTATATGAAACAGATAAGGAAAAGATTGCTCAGGTTCAGGAGTATAAGATGCAAGTGAGTTTAGCTTTCTCTGGATATCATGGTGATCAGCAGAGGACATCTGTGGAATTTTAGAGCTCCTCAGAACAAGCCAGGAAAACCATAAATCTATATTAGTCCCAAGAACACTGCATATTTGCTTAATAATATATTGATTGCTTTTGCTATGTAAGGTGTAGCCAGTAAGCACAGTTGGTGAGCCAACTTTTGGGAGGACTCATTATTCATAGCCTTAAAATCAACATCCAAGGGAAGAAATTACTATGGAAAATAAAATATTTGAACCTGAAGAGAATCTTTAATGAAAACATAAGGAGGGCACTATTATGGAAAAAAACTTGGAGCATAAATGAATATAATTACAACAAAATATTAAAAAAATATATACTAAATAGAGCACACCTGACCTTGTTTGATCTGGAAAACTAAGTAGAGCTAATCTTGGTAAGTATATAGATAGGAAATGCTCAAGGTTACTAAGAGATAACTGCATACAAAATAGTTTTAGAGTAAAGATGTAGTTGTGCTTACCAGGAAGCCATTAAACATAATGCTGTACTCACCAGCACTTTGGCACAGTTGTTTGGCTTGTTATGAACACAAATATAACTAAGACACACCAGGATCCTAAAGTGCTTTATGAGTCACCAAGAGAAGATTACATTACATTCAGCAGAGATATAGTTTATATGATTATAATAGAATACTAGAGGCCTGGTGCTTAAAATTCGTGCACTGGGGGTAGGGGTATCCCTCAGCCCAGCCTGAACCCTCTCCAATCTGGGAGCTCTTGGGGTGGGCCTAAACTGGAGTCAGGCAACCCCCTCACAATCCAGGACTGCTGGCTCCCAACCGCTTGCCTGCCTGCCAGCCTGATCAACTCCTAACCACTCCTCTACCAGCCTGTTTGATGCCTAACTGCTCCCCTGCTAGCCTAATTGTCCACAACTGCCCTCCCCTGCTGGCCCAATCACCCCCAACTGCCCTTCCATACTGGCCTGGTAACCCACAACTGCCCTATCCCCTAGCCTGGTCACCCCAAATTGCCCTCCCCTGCAGGCCTGGTCCCCCCACAACTGTCCTCCCCTGCTGGCCTGGTCCCCCCACAACTGTCCTCCCCTGCTGGCCTGTGGTTGCCATCTTTGACCACATGGGTACAGCCATCATGTGCGAGGGCATAAGGGTCAATTTGCTTATTACCTCTTTATTATATAGGATGACATAATCCTGTATTGTAAAGAAGCAATATGCAAATTTATCATCACACCATCACAAGATGGCAGTGCCCAGAAAGGGGGTTGGGGAGGTGGGGTAGGGAGGGGCATGGTCAGCCACTCTGTGCGCCTGCTGCTGGAGTCCCCTCAGCCCTGCCAGAGGCCTCAGGTCTTCCTGCACCCCCCACTGACTGACAGCTCGCCCAGGCTCCTCTAATGAGTTGCCCATCTTTCTCTTCCTTTCTCCCCCAAAACTAAAGCCTGACTGTGGTGTCTAACAAATTGGAAGTTATAACTCATGTCATTGAGAGTATCCTCCATTCCTCAGCTGGGGCTGGCCACTCCACGTGTCTGCCGCCAGAGTTCCCTCAGCCCTGCAGGGGCCTTAGGTCCTCCTACACTCCCTCTCTCCCACACTGACTGAGGCTCAAGCAAGCAGAGGCGGCCGAGGCACAGGCAAGCCATGAATGGCAGCTGCCCAGCTGCCCAGGGCCAGCCCAAGGTGCAGGCAAGCTGCTGGCAGTGGCAGCAGTAGAGGTGTGATGGAGGCGTTGCCTTCTCTTGATTGCCAGGTCACCTCCTGCCCCTGAGGGCTCCCAGATTGTGAGTGAGGGCAGGTTGGGTTGAGGGACCACCCCCTCCAGTGCATGAATTTTTATGCACCAGGTCTATAGAGTAATAATAAAGATGATTTATAGCATGACTGTGTGTTATTATTGTTGGAAATCTGTTGGGAACTGTATATGGTATATCCATATAAGTAACCAGAATATATGTATGGTGTGGCTATTGCATTAACTGACTGTATCACATAAGAGAAGTTTTATGTACAGTGCTAAAGAGAAGAAGCTCAAGTCATTGAAAGGACCATATCCTATATATTAAAAGGCTAACATGCAAATTGTTCCCTCCGCTAGGAGTTCAACCAGGAATTCAACCAGGGGGCAGGGCTGGCTGGCCAACTGCCCGTGGCCACTCCACCCACCCCTGATCAGCCCCCAACCCAAATTGAGTGTGGGGCCAGCTGGCCAATTGGCCATGGCCACTCCCTCATGGCTGGCCCAGCTCTATTGGCTCCAACTGGGGAGAACCAGGTGGACTCCACCTGTGCATGAATTTTTGTATTGGGCCTTTAGTCAAGAATATAAAGCAGAAAGGTTTTGGGAACTTTAAAGGTTGAAAGGTTGGCAGAGAAAGGTAGAAGAGGGCATACTATCTAATAAAAAGAGTAATATGCAAATTGACCATCACACCAAGATACAAGATGGCAGCCCCTACGTGGTCAAAGATGGCTTTCCTCATGTGGACACAAGATGGCCACCACAAGATGGCCTGCAGTAGATGGCAGTTGTGGGAAGTTTGAGTGACCAGGCCAGCAGAGAAGAGCAGCTGGGGGGGACCCAGTCCAGCAAAGGAGGACAGTTAGGGGTGACTGGGCTGGCAGAGGAGGGCAGTTGAGGGAGACCAGGTCAGCCGGGGAGGGCAGTTGGGGGGGACCAGGACTGCAGGGGAAGGCAGTTGGGAGTGGACTAGGCCTGCAGTGGAGGGCAGTTGCAGGAGACCCAGGCCTGCAGGGGAGGGCAGTTAAGGGGGACCAGGCCTGCAGGGGAGGGCAGTTGGGAGACAGCAATCCTGGATTGTGAGAGGGATATCCAACCACCTATCAGTCAGATATCCCTCAAGGGGTCCCAGATTGGAGAGGGTGCAGGCTGGGCTAAGGGACACCCTCTCCCCTTTCTCCCCCCTTGCAGGAATTTTGTGCACCAGGCCTTGAGTCCTATATAATAAAAGGCTAATATGCAAATTGATCGAACAGCAAAATGGGACTGGTCGCTATGATGTGCACTGACCCCCAGGGGGCAGATGCTGGATGCAGGAGCTGCCCCCTGGTTATCAGTGTGCCAGAAGCTGGCTCATGGCTGGTAAGCACAGCAGGAGTGGCAGCAGCACCAAGTATGTCTGACTGATGGCTTAGGCCTGCTCCCTGTGCTTCCTAAGTTGTCAGTCAGACATCCCCCAGGGTTTTCCAGACTGCTAAAGGGCACAGGTTTGGCTGAGGAGCCCTCTTCCCCGTCAGTGCACAAATGTCATGTACCAGGCCTCTAGTTAAATGTAAGATGAATAAGTTCTGGGGATTTAATGTATGGCATGGGGATTGTATTAACAATTTTGTATTGTATACTTAAAATGTGCTAAGACAATAGATTTTTTTAAACATACATATTCATAGAATAATAACTGTGATGTGAAAAATGTTTTTAACTTTATTGTGGTAATTGTTTCACCATGTATACATATATCAATCATTATGGTGTACACCTTACATTTACATAATGTTATTTGTCAATTATATTTCAATAAAACTTGAAAAAATTTTAAAAAAAAGCATGAATGATCCTGGAGAGTATTATGCTAAGTAAAATAAGCCAGTCAGAGAAAGACAGGTATCACATGATCTCACTCATATGTGGAATCTAATGAATAAAATGAATGAACAAAATAGATCCAGAGACATAGAAGCATAGAACAGACTGTGGAATCTCAGAGGGAAGGCGAGGGAGGGTGGGTGGGTGAGAAGTGATCAACCAAAGAACTTGTATGCTTATATGCATAATACATGGACAGACAATAGGGTGGTGAAGGCCTGGGGCAGGAGATGGGGGTGGGGGCGAGGGCTAGAAGGGTCAATGGTGGAAAAAGGAGGTATATGTAATACTTTCAACAATAAAGATTTAAAGAAAAAGAAGAATAATCTCTTTTTGTTTGCAAAGGTTTAAATTCACTTTGATTTTCAATTGGCATTTACCTTCCAAAAGCTCGTTTGTGCTTCAGTGATAATGACAATAACATTTCCTTTTTGAATCTATTTATGTGACCTTGACCAAATCAGCACAGAGCACACATTTGCTTCTTCCAAATGGTACTTGATTTTGGTGGCAGTGCCATGTAAATGGCATTCAGATATAACAGTTCTATCTCCATACAGTGGTGGGCCAGTCCCCAGTGCTTCTAAAGGCTGAATGTTTTGATTCTGAACCAAATGAAACAACTGTATAGACTAAGCCTATCCTGACAAGGCATGCATCCTCTCAATTAACATATGTAGCTAGTTTTTTTAAGAGGGTTACTTGGACACTATGTAGTTGCTATATGGTATGTAAAGATTGATTCAATATAGCTCTCTCCCCTAAGGATCTTGTTATGGTTATTCTTATATCTCCCATTCTGCCTATTTCTGAGAATTTCTCACTTTTCTTCTTAGAACACCATGTTAAGATTAGATTGGCTTCCAGGGACTGGCCAGGGCTTAGAAAAATGAATCTGCTTGCCAGGATCTCCACACAGACTCTGCCAAGTCAAATGTGGTGCCAAAGGGAATGTGTGCTTTGTTTGATCAGCACTGATTTCTGAGCCGGGGCCTGGACAAAGAAAACATGGATTTTGTCAGTAACTATAGAGCCAGAGAAAAGTGTCCTGATCGCAATCTGTCCTAATTACAGCTGTGCTGGTACCAAGTGTGGTGCTCAGAACATCTACTGTGGTCTCATAGCAACCCAACGCAATTTCTCCATGCAGGAAAGGCTAGGGCTTTTAAAATAGATTAGCTGTACAACTTGTCAAGTATTTAATTCCTGAGTTGGAAGTGACTTTGTCTTTGATAGCTTCGCCTTCCTCATGAAAATCCTGTCTCTACTACCTACCTAGAATGTCAGGTTCCTTCTGATCCCCAGGATGATCCTTAAATATCTACCTTGAAGTCATGATGATGATTGGATTCAACATTATAATTGCACATGCCTGACTTTTCCACTCTGTCATCAACCTCTTTTCTGGAGCATCTCCCAGTGTGCATGTCATAACCTGTTAGGTAGATTTTGAGCCTATAGGAATACATCTCATAATTTTATGAGGAAAGGTTTCATTTAATTCTCGGTCATTTTCAGCACTTAACACATTGTTGGGGCTTTGAAAAGATGAAATAATTCCTTAACATACATAGGTGTAGGACATTTATAAACTTTAAAATACTTATATTTGTTGTCTTCTGAATTCCCTCAATTACCCTGTGAGGTTTGGCAAATCCTTCTTTGACAAATAAGGAAACTGAGGTATAAAGGCTAAGTGTTTTCACTGATGTCACACAACTAGTGACAGAACCAGATTTAGGATCAAGTTCCCCTGACTGCTAGTTTCAGACTTTTTTTGTTAAATATTGTCTAGTCAAATCCTTATTCTCTGAAAGCCATTCCCACCAGAAATCTTATTTTAATTAGAGATTTCATCCCTTGAAACCTTGCAGTGTAGCTAGCATTTACAAAATCATGCTGTGTGGAGGCAGTGAACACTGTCTGGATTGCTCAAAGTAGCAAAAAAGATAGACAAAATCAGCACACCGATTTTTTTTCAATGACTCTTTGAGATAAGATCGTGCAACCTCAAATCCACCTGGACACCAAGTTAGGATGAAACTGCTCATCATGAGGCCACAGGTGCCTTTCTCACAGCCACTCCAGCTTGGTTTTACCACAGTGTTCAAACAGTGAGACTCTGCTTCGTGGAGCTTTCTGCCATATCTATGGATCTATGATCCTGACTTTAATTTTAGTACATGGAAGGGATCTTAATAAGGATCAGGAATCACATTTCATAAATGAGGAGAGAGGATGTGAACTTGAGTGACCTGCTCTATCAGAGCTACAGAGCCAGTTAGGCTTTTTTATTCATTAACTGATCCACTCAAAAAAACATTTGTTTGAAAACTTACTTTGTTCCAAAAACTATTCTGGGCACTGGAAATATAGCACTGGGGAAAAAAGAAAGACAAAAATTATTTCTTCAATAGAGTTCATATTCTAGTGGAAGAAGACAAATAGTAACTAAAAATAAAAAAGTAAATTATAGAGTATATCAAATTGTGACAACACATGAGAGAAAAATAATGCAGGCGTCTTTAGTCTTCTTGGGTTGCTAAAACAAAATACCAGACTGAATAGCTTTAAAATAACAGAAATTTATTTCTCGCAATTCTAGAGACTGGAAGTCCAAGATCAATGTACCAGCATGGTCATCTGGTGAAGGCCCTCCTTCTGGTTCATGGTTGGTGTCTTCTCACTGTGTCTTCACATGTTTTTTTTTTTTTTTTTAATGAGTACTAACTCTATTCATGAGGACTCCCCCTCACAATCTAAGGACCTCTCAAAGGCTTCTATTTATACATCATATTAGGCATTAGGATTTTATTTCTTTTTCTTTTTAAAATATTTTTATTGGGTTTTAGAGAGAGAGAAGAAGAAGAGGAAGGAGAGAGAGGAGAAGGAGAGAGAGAGAGAGAGAGAGAGAGAGAGAGAGAGAGAGAGAGAGAGAGAGAGAAGATGAGAGTGAAACATTGATTGGCTGCCTCATGCATGCTTCCTACCGGGGATCAAGCCCACAACCCTGCCATGTGTCCTGACTGGAATTGGACCAGCAACCTTTCTATGGATGGGACTATGCCCAACTGAGCTATAATGATCAGGGCCAAGATTTTGATATTTGAATTTGGGATGGAAGATGGGCACATACATTCAAACAATAGCAGCAGAAAAGGAAGGTAAGGAATAGTTCTGGGAGCACTGAGTAAATTTTAAATAGGGTGGTCAGGGAGGTATTTATTGACAAGGTAATGTTTTTGAGCAATAACATAATGGAGGTGAAGGAGTAAGCAATGAGAATATGTGGGGAAAGCCTGTGCAAAGCCTCTATAGGCAGACACATGATGACATCTTTGGGAGCCAGGACCACGTGGCTGGACAGAATGACCAAGGTGCAGAGTAGTGAGATAAGAGATCTTAGAGGTCATGAGAAACCAGATCTATGTAGAGCCTTGTAGGCAAGGGCAAGGAGGACTTTGGTGAGATAAAGAGGCATTGGAGAATTTTTAGCAGTGCAAGTAACATCTTTGGGCTTAGTTTTTAAATGGATTACTCTTTTTTTTATTTGTTGAAAATAGATTAGAGTGAGGCCAGGTTAGAGCCTGGGAAACCAATTGTTAGGAGATTTTTGCGATAATACAGATAAGAGAAGATGGTGGCTCAAATCAGATGAGAAGCGTAGAAATAGTAAAAAAAAAAAAAAGATTGAATTCTGAATATTTTGAAGGTGGAGCCAAGAGGATTTACTGAAGGATTGAATTTGGGATGAAAAAGAGAAAAATTAGAGATGACTCCAAGGTTTTTTAGCCTGAGCAATTGGAAATGTAGGGTTGCATATAACTAAGATAGCAAAGGCTACAAGAGAAGCAGGTTTGGAGGGCAAGGAACAGTTTGGAGGGAGACAGACAGATCAGTTTTAGAAATGCTTTGTTTGAGATGTCTATTAGATATCTAAGCAGTGATTTCAAATAGGCAGTTGAATATAAATCTAGAATTTAGAAAAGAGAATTAGAGTAGATAATTTAGCAGTCATTAGAGTATTGATTATAATTAAAGTCATGAGAATACTAAGAGAGTGAATGTAAATAGAGAAATAAGAGTTCCAAGAATTAGGCCCTCAGATACATTTAGTAGATTAGTCTAGAACTCAGTCTTATGGTATCCTTACCAACATGAATACTGGTTTAAGGCTCATGTAACTAGTTTAACTCTAAGGTGGGCTACTAAAGTCAGTATATTATAAAGGCAGCTCAAGAATTCAAAATTTATCATAAAGCAAGCTTGCCTCCAATTTGAGATGTATGGTGGGGTGTTATTCATATTCATGGGAGAAGATAAGGCAACATTTCACAGGACTGCCTCCATCTCCAGCTTCCCAGATCTGATGCTAACTTGTTCCTTATTATCTTTGTGCACTTTGTCCATGCAAACTACAACTCTTTGCACAATATCCCCAGCAGACTGAGTAGTGGCCATGTTCTGGATTCCTACATCTATGTAAATGTAATGCTTTGTAGGACTTTAGAGTTTTCAGATAACTTTGATTTTTTTTTTCCTCTTAGAATGAGAAGATGTTCTGAGAGTAAGTTTAAAGGTGGTTGAATTCACTTTTTATTCCTATTAGGCACTGCTTCTCAGATTGTAGTCTATGTAAGCATCAAAAGTTGCTGATTAAAATGTAGATTCTCTCGGGTCTTATCTCCAGAGGTTCAGATTCATTAGGTTTGGAGTGGAGTCTATGGCTTTGTACAGCCGGTGATTCTAATGCTGATTGATAGAAGAAAAAATTATAGCTTTTTTCAGGAAGTTTATGGACAAATTATGACCTTAAAAAGTCCTAAAACTGGATTGTATTAACTCAAATAAAGTGTACATTATAGAAAGGAGGATATAAGTCCATGTAAGGGAGATTTTCCTAATAATTAGCTTTATCAAGTCATGGGAACCCTGCTTATAAATAAATGTGTATTTTGTCATTGAAATACAAAAGAAAACACGAGTCATCATGTTCCTGCTTATAGAGACTTTGCACAAATTTCCTCTCTGGAAAATAAGGTTGTGCTACTTGACTTCTAAAACCACTATAAGTTATTATGAAAGATAAAGCAGGAATGTCTAAACAAATAATCTGTTAGGTCCCTACCAACTTGCAGATTTTTTGAGTATTTTTAATGCATTCAAAAGAGAGAGAACTGGCTCATATTTTCATCTTTATTTTTTCCTACTTCTTTAATCCAGAGACTTTGTGGTGGGGTTGAGCAATTTGAAACCCTTTCCAGATACACTGATAAATTTTTTCTTCCTACTGTGGGTAATATAAGAATGAATCAGAGTTGATATGACTGGGATTGCTATTAACTTTGAACAAGCCATTTAAACTCCATGAATAACAGCAAGAGAAACTGTTACATGATTTCTAAGCTCTCCCTCTCTCTCTAATTCTAAGTCCTCAAAGTTCTACAATAGTGAGTTCATAGAGAGTCCTTATCTATCCTTGTGAAAAACTGTCTTATTTGCTGGAAAACTCATAGAATCATATCTCTGTTCCTCATTCCCTGAGTAAATTCAGGGGCAACCAACCCATCACACACCAATAACCACTGCTCTTTATTCCATTTTAAAATAATTTATAGATATCAAATACTTAATTCTAGCAAATGCATCATTATAATAAAAAAACAGTCATGGCAGTTTGCAAAAAAAGGTTTTAACTTGCCTGTAATATGCTTTTCAAAATTTCTTTCAAAATGCACTCACTGTCTTATTTTGAATTCTCCATGTCATTTTATGTCCCCTCTGAGTGCTCTGTATGTAATGATTCGTCAGTCAATGGCATCCTGTAGGTACATCTCTGTCAAAATTCCAGAAGTACATTAGCAATGGTAAAACAAAACGTTCAGAGGTAGGCATATTTTAGTGTCAGATAACATTCCCCTTTTAGGCAATGTTTGCCATGTGTCTTTGAACATCCAGAAATTGTATTATCTCCTTGTAGCAGAAGGCTCAGTGTTTTCTAATGTAATTATGTGATGAAAGAAAGTATAGTTTAGAATGAGCGATATTGTTCTGCTTATGTTTTCAAATTAGTTTAATAACAATAAAACAGGTAACCGTAAGTAACATACTAAGAGAATAATATAAAGCTACGTCTAACTTTCAGTACTGAGGACTTTTTAGAAGAAGTCTCTGTAACCATCAAATGGGATAATTTTGTTTGTGACTTACAGTGATATTTATTTATTTATTTATTTATTTATTTATTTTCATTTTTTAAATTACAGTTTATATACATTATTATACAGTCAAATCTTGGTTCTCAAACATATCCCATCTTGAACAATTCACTTCTCAACCCAACAACCCTTCATGCTGATATCCTTATGATCAGTCATGTGTCTCCCAGGCACCAAAAGAAGGAGAGAATATGAGAGTATGAGTAAAGTTTACTGCTATTAACATTTCAGGAACTTGTGCTGTAAATATTTTTATGACTTTTTGCTTTTGTTACTGCTTGTTATTATTAAATTTTCATTTTTATTGTACATTTAATTTTTTTGTTAAATTTTCATTTACATTTCATGTTCTTTTAAAAAACTGTTTATTTATAGATTAAAGAGTTTATTAAACATGTATAGTATATAAGAAAAGTTAAAGTATGGAATCATTTGGGGGTCTGGAATGGATTAATTCAATTTACATTATATCTAATGGGGAATAAATGCTTCGGTTTTCAAACAGCCTTCTGGAACAAATTAAGTTTGAGATCTGAGGTTCAATTATATTAGTTTCAGGTGTACACTTCAGTGATTAGACATTGCCTAACTCATCCTGATAATCATTGTACCCATTTCATATCATACATAGTTATTAGAAAATTATTGACTTTACATCTCATGACTATTCGTTAGCAACCAATTTGTACTTCTTAATCCCTTAACCTTTTCCCCCAAATTCCTCCATTTGACAACTGTCAAAATGTTCGTTGTATCCATGAGTCTGTCTCGGTTCTGCTTTTTTCATTTATTTTGTTTTCTAGATCTAATCATTGGTAGATATGTATTTATTGTCATTTTATTGTTCAAATTTTTAATTTATTTTTCTTCCTCTTAAGAAGAACATTTAACATTTTATATAATACTGGTTTGGTGGTGGTGAATTCCTTTAGCATTTTCTTATGTGTGAAGCTCTTGATTCTTTGATTCTAAATAATGGTTTTGCTGGGTAGAATAATCTTGGTTGTAGGTCCTTGCTTCTCATCACTTTGAATATTTCTTTCCACTCCGTTCTGACCTGAAAAGTTCCTGTTGAGAAATTAGGTCACAGTTTTATGGGAGCTCCCATTTAGGAAACAACTTTTCTCTTGCTGCTTTTAAAATTATCTCTTTGTCGGCAGCAGCGCACTCGGAGGTCCCGGATCTGTCTCTTGCTTCAACAGTGTTTGGACGGAACAGACCCAGGGACGCCCGCTCTTCCAGCCTGCGGCCACTCTCCTGGACCAGCCAGCACACAGATTTTTTTTTTGTTTTTGTTTTTTTGTTTTTTTTTTTCTACCTGAACAACTCATTGTTGCGCAACCATGAGCTCCCAAATTCGTCAGAATTATTCCACCGAGGTGGAGGCTGCGATCAATCGCCTGGTCAACCTGCACCTGCGGGCCTCCTACACCTACCTCTCTCTGGGCTACTATTTCGACCGCGACGATGTGGCATTGGAGGGCGTGGGCCACTTCTTCCTCGAGTTGGCGGAGAAGAAGCACGAGGGCGCGGAGCATTTCTTAAAGCTGCAGAACAAGCGAGGCGGCCGCATCCTCTTCCAGGACGTGCAGAAACCTTCCCAGGATGACTGGGGCAAAACCCTGGATGCCATGGAAGCCGCCCTGGCCTTGGAGAAGAGCCTGAACCAGGCCCTTTTGGAGCTGCACGCCCTGGCTTCTACCCGTGCAGACCCTCATGTCTTCGACTTCCTGGAGAACCACTTCCTGGATGAGGAGGTGAAACTGATCAAGAAGATGGGCGACCACCTGACTAACATCTGCAGGCTGACCGGCCCCCAGGCTGGGCTGGGCGAGTATCTCTTCGAAAGGCTCACCCTCAAGCACGACTAGGAGCCGCCTTTGGAGCCCAGAAACCTTTCAGAGGCCCCCCCTGCATCCACCTGTGTCTCTGGCTTTTTCACCTGAGCCTCTCCCCGAAACTTACTAGCCATTCTTCTAACCACCCTGGAGCCCTCTCCCCCGCATTGGACCAAATGAAACAATAAAGCTTTTTGCAGCAAAAAAAAAAAAAAAAAAAAAAAAAAAAAAAAAAAAAAATATATATATATATATATATATATATATATATCTTTGTCTTTAATCTTTTGCATTTTAATTATGATGTATCTTGGTGTGGGTTTCTGGGCTCATCCTGTTTGGGAATCTGTGCTTCTCGGACTTGCCTGTCTATTTATTTCACCAAGTTAGGAAATTTTCTATTATTATATTTTCAAATAGGTCTTCGATTTCTTGCTCCCTCTCTCTCCTCCTTCTGGAAACCTAGGAGGCAAATGTTGGCACGCTTGAAGTTGTCTCAGACACTCCTTATACTACTCTCATTATTTTGGATTCTTTTTTCTTTTTGCTGTTCTAATTGGGTGTTTTGGTTTCCTTATATTCCAAATCACCAAATTTCACTTTAGGCTTCATCTACTCTACTGCTGATTCTCTGTGAATTATTCTTCATTTCAGTTTCCACCATTTCTGAGTGATTCTTTTCTATGCTGTTGATGTTCTTACTTAGTTCACTGAGCATTCTTATAACTAGTGTTTTGAACTCTTCATCTAGTAGATTGATTATCTCCATTTTGTTTAGTTCTTTTTATGAAGATTTGTTCTGTTCCTTCATATGGGACATGTTTCTTTTTCTCCTCATCTTGGCAGCCTCCCCGTGTTTGTTTCATTGTATTAGGGAGAGCAGCTATGTCTCCCAGGCTTGGTAGAGTGGCCTAATATAGCAGGTGTTTTGTAGGGTCCAGTGGCACAGCTTCCTCAGTTACCCAAGTTGGGCACTCGAGGTATATATAGCTGCTCCCCTCCCCAACCCCAGTGTTGGCTGTGTGCACCATTAACAGCTGCACCTTGGTTGCTGTTAATACATTAATGGGAGGAATTTAGCCTCAGGCCCATCAGGTGCAAGGACTGGCTGCAACAACCTGTCACTGCCTCTGACTACAATGGAAGCTTAGCTGTGCAGAGGCCTACCCCATGGAGCAGGACTTACTTCAGTAGGGCTCTGCTGCCTGCTCAGTCCACTCCTTGAGTGTGTTGGTTGTGGAAGTGTTTGGGTGATGATGCTTCACTATAAGCGTGTCCACTGGGTGCACTGGCTCTGGGGCCTACTGAGAGGTGCAGGCCAAGGTTAGCTGCTACCTCTGTTCTGCCTAGAGCCACTAAACATAAGTTACAAAGTGATCTGCAGATGGCTGTTACGTATGTGCTGGGCTTAGAGGTGCCCAAGAAAGGCCAAGCTGTGAACCAATGTTTGCTGTTGTTAATGTCAGGTCTGAGGCCACTTAGGAAGAGGTCTGGGCATGCTAATGTCAGTTGTTGCTTATTTGAGAAATTTTAGGAAAACCTGAATCATGAGCCATGGCAGATCATTTGTAGAGAAAAAAACACTGAAAATAGCTTGGGTGAGCCTGAAAATTGGATGGGGAAAACACTGTTAGTCAGATTGATGGAGTGTCAGATATAGCACCTGCCAGTGGCCTCTGTGCGGGTAGGGCTCATCAAAGGAACAATGGCATCTGTTAGCACTTTTTTTTCTGGGAGAAAGGTGCATCCCCAGTTCTCCACCTGATGCTGAACAATTCAGTTCCTCTCCCCCTATGCCTCTGGAACCTTTCAGCTGCAGCCGCAGCACTGGAGCTCAGAGAGAGAGTCTGAGTAAGTTCATGAGTGGGCCCTTTAAGAGGAACTCCCTGAGACTCCTCTCTCTTTCAGCCTCAATCTCTGCTAGTTTTATCAACTAGAAGTTATAGGACTTCTCTTACTGACACTGGACTCCTGGGCTGGGGGTCCTGGTATGGGTCTTAGACCTCTGCTCCACCGAGGGACCCCCACACAGAGATAATCTTCCCAACTTTTATCTGCCATACATGGGTGTGGGACCAGCCTGTTCAGTGTCTCCACCCTCCTACCAGTCTCCACACAGCTTCTTTAATTCCTTAGTTGTAGGATTTCTGTTCAGCCAGTTCTGAATGATGGTTATTTTGTGATTTTGATATGGTTGGGGAAGGACGTGACCTACATTTGCCTGTGCTTCCGTCTTGACTGGAAGTCTCTAAATGGGATAATCTTAAATCAGTTGGGTTTACCTGAGGCAAACTTTTCCCTATAGAGTTTCGTAAATATAAATAAAACATTGTGGTATTACATTTAATTTCATTTTTAGTAGGCCAGCATCCTTTTCTTCCTCTGATTGTAGCACCATGGTTTTCTCTTAAAAAATATTTCTCATCTACCTCTTTGCAATCTTGTTAACTGTTAACCGAAGTCCCTACTCTCATTTGGTTAAGGAGTGAATACATGAACTAACTGGATGCTCTTTCCCAAGATTTGACTCTTTAAAGAAGTGATAGAAGATAGAAAAAAATAGGTCCTATTTGTCACCCCAGAGGGGAACTGGTTTCTGAATGGTTCCTGATAGCTGCTTCTTGCTCCCTGAGTCCCTGGAGCTCTTGCTGAGCACACTTGTTCCGATTCTCCTTTGGTTTTGTGAGTCACTTCACATCCTTCTACTAAGTCCTTTTATTTTTCAAGTTTTCTAAAGCTAGACTTTGTTGTTGTAACTATAGGTCCCTGACTAAAAACAAATATTTGCACTTCTCAACTGTATTTGCTTCCTAAAGGATTATACATAATTTTAACACTTTATATCATTATATAGATATAAAATATTTACTCCTTTCTAAGGATATGTGTGTGTATGTGTACAGGCTTGTGTCTGTGTTGGTTTGCAATTACCAAGACTCTACCAGCAATGAAGAGATCTTGATCTTCCCTAATTAAGGAGATCTGTTTAAAGTGGACATGTATTTTTTTTTCTGCCTAGCATCTGTTTGATACTTCTGCTATAGTTTTGAGTACAAAGATGATGGGGATGGGATGAGGAAGGAGATGAGAATTATTAACTATAAAAATGATGTAATCCTCGTGCTCCTGTGGCTTTCTTTGCCACTTTGTCAGGAGAATTTGCCCAGACCAAAACAGAGACAGAATAAGTCAAACCCTTGAGGATATAATTTGAGCACTTTGATTTAGCCATGCCTGAAGTTTATTGTTTGAACTGTCTAGTTAGAAATCTAGACAAATTTTTGTTTGTTTCAACTATTCCTAGTAGGATTGCTGAAAGAGTTTCCTTATTAATATAGTATGCTTCCTAGAGACTGTGGGGAGGAGAATACCTAGATTTTGAAAATAGCTAGACTTTGGAAAAGAGAACCCTGTTGGGAAGATGAATATAGTCAACAAAGAAGGGAAACACTTAGCAGATGAATGGAAAAAAACACAGCAGAACAAACAATAGCAACAAAAGTGGTGAAGGACTGAAATCCTAGTGATCCTGCCTGGAGGTCGAGCAATTTGATGATGACAGTTATCTTCCCAGTTGATTTGTCTGATTTTCCTAGCTATGTGACTGTCCTTTGCTCTGTTTCTTCCCAACTACGTTTCTCATGAGGTAGAGGAAAACGTTAGGGGATTTTTTTATGGAGAGAACCATTAGGAAGTGAGGATGGAGGTGTTGTTATTACTACTGTTTCTGTGCTTTTAATCTTTGCAAGAGACTGAAAGTTCTTTGGAAACATGAATTGTATCATGTATTTCTTGCTCATCCCAATACAGCAGACCCTGAAATAATGTCTTTTTGTTCAATGGCATTTCACTATAATGTTGACGAGATGCTATAGGGACTTAATTCTTGCTTTTAACAATTAGCCTTTTTCATATTATGGCACACGTAAACTAATTATTAAAATTCTGTGGCACATACAAAATATATCATACTTTTTGCTAATCTGACAAAAATTAGTTATAATTGTGATTCACTCATACCAGATGGCTATTGTTTTGTTGGCTGTTGTTATTTTTTAATTTGACAATCTAAGGGAAATGAGGTCAGTGCTCCTGACTAAATAGTCAGGCATTGCATATTTTAAAAATTCTTGCAGCACACTGGTTGAAAATCACTGAATTAACCTATGATAAAATTGATCTTGTTAGAAGCCGTTTCACTAAAAGTTACAGAGCTCACTGATGATGTTAAGTGAGGACTTACTGAATACCCACGCTTGGTACAGTGCTAGATGACCATGGAACTGAATATATGTTTGTGGCAGAAACTAGTATCTTTATCTTAGGCTCAAAATCAGTTGACTTAGGTGTGATAGAAGTGTCTTGCTCAGAGGAATGACATAGCAGAAGACTCAGAAAGGTTAGGAACCAAGAGTCAGCTTATAACCTAGAGGTATAATTAGCTCTTGACCTACTCTGACATTGCTAAAAAATTGTCTCCAGAGAGAGGGGGAAAAAACTGCCCAATGTAGTATGCATCTGTCTTGTATCAAAATATAATATTGTGCTGATTTTGTGAATAACAAATGGTCTATTTTATAGCCACAAATTTTAATTTTTAAGCCATACTTTGTGACTAATAATATTTTGCCTTTTAAACTTCTGAATGATGTGTCATGGGTATTCCATGAAAATGTAAACTTTGTGGAGTTCTGAAGAGAAACAGCACTTCATTCTTTTTTAATATATATGTACATATACATTTTTATTGATTTCAGAGAGAAAGGAAGAGAGAGAGAAAGAGATAGAAACATGAATGATGAAAGAGAATCATTGACCAGCTGTCTTCTGCATGCCCCACACTGGGAATCCAGCCACATGTGCCCTGACTAGGAATTGAGCTCATAATATCCTAGTTCATAGGTCAATGCTCAATCCCTGAGCCATGCCAGCCAGCCCTCATACTCTTTTTTTTTTAAATGAAAAGTTGCAAAGAATACTTTGAAATATTGTGATAAAGATCCTGAAAACAGTTCAAGATTTGCTTATCTGATTGCTTGGCCAGTTATTCAAAATTAGGCAATAGGTTGAAAAAACATGACATCATCATTTGAGACAGACTTTGACAAGGTTATACAGCAGGAGAATTTCCAGATAGGAGGAGGGGTTGAGGTTCTGGGTGAAAAAAATGAAGGGATAAAGAAGTAGAAATTGTAGTTACAAAATAGTTATGGGGATATAAAGAACAGCATAGAGGAAATAGTCAATAATATTGTAATAACTATGTATGGTGTCATGTGGGTACTAGACTAATCCTTTCATAAATTATATAAATGTCTAACCACTATGCTGTACACCTAACACTAATATAAAATAATATTGAATGTCAACTTTAATCGAACAATTTTTTGTTATTGTTAGTCCTTACCCAAGGATATTTTTCCATTGATTTTTAGAGAGAGTGGAAGGGAAGGGGAGAAACACAAAGAGAGAAATATCTATATGAGAGAGACACATTGATTGGTTGCTGCTACCCACACGTGTCCTGATCAGAAACGGGGATTGAGCCTTCAACCGAGGCATGCCCTTGATCATAATCAAACCTGGCACCCTTCATCCTATAGGCTGATGCTCTATCCAGTAAGCCAAACAGGCTAGGCCTAATTGAACTTTTTTTTTTAAAGAAAAAAAAAATAAGCAGGAGAATTTGATCTTCAGAAAATGTCATTTTCTTTTTCTAACCTGATCCTATTTTCAGTGCTCTCGTCTTCCTTTTAGGTGATCCCAACTAAAAGGATAATCAAAATACTAATTTAGTCACGCTGTTTTAGATTGAAAGTGGCCTTTGTCTACGTGCAGATAAAAAGAAACAACAGACCCCAAATGGAGTCACTTGTGGTAAGCCTCACCAAGACTTAATACTGAACCTAATTTCAGTTTTGATCTCTCCCAGAAGTGACACTTTAAACCAATGGGTCTGGAATTTCTTAACATTAGTGAAGTAATAAGATCCCCTGCTATCCCCTTGCCTGAAATAATCCACTCTTTTAACCTCCTTGTCTCACCTTCCTTTGTCTATAAAAACCTCCCATTTTGTAAAATTCATCAGAACTCCTTCTATCTGCTACATGGGATGCTGCCTGACTCATGAATCATTCAATAAAGCCAATTAGGTCTTCGAATGTAATTGGTTGAATTGTTATTTAGCATAGGATAAAATCAAATTTCCTTAGGATAAAGACATTTGTTTTTGTGATTTGGATCTTTCTTAGCTCAGGGATTTGCCAATGTATTTGTTCTTTTTCTGAAGTCACAGTTGTTGCTTTTGTCCCACACTTTGTCAAAGAGGTCTTCTAAATAGCATTCTTCTTCCTCAGCCAAGTAAGGAACCAATTGAGAGAAAAAACAAAATTATAAGGCATATGGGGACCGAAATATGATCTTTGTTACCAATAGAGCTGATATTGGAAAAATTTCCCATTGGTGGACAAGTGGGCTTCCTAATAGCAGTTTCAGACATCATACTAACCACATCATAGGCAGTGCTGGACAAGGGCAGACCTCTTGAACCTTAGCCTCCATTTGCCCCATAAACTACTTCTGTATGTACAGCCTATATCCCAAAGGGAGAAGAAGGGGCTGGACTACTTAATTAAGCCCATTTTCTCCTTGCAAAATTTCCAGTCACCTTAATTTACTCTTCTAAGAGGAATGAATGAGCTGCGGGTGAGATGGTGTGAGGAAGGCCAAAATTGGTTATGCATGTGGAGGACCCTCCAGATGGTATAAAACATAAGGAGTAGAGAAAAAGCATCACTCTTTTATTTTTTGTTGTTACTTGAATTTATTTTATTTTATTATTTTAAATAAATATTTATTGCTCCACTTTCCCCCTTCCCCATAGCTCCCCTCCACCTGTTCTCACCCCACTCCATGTCCTTACCCCCGTCCCCCACTGTCCTCATCTATTGGTGTAAGATTTTTGTCCAATCTCTTCCCGCACCCTTTCCCTCCAAGAATTGTCAGTCCACTCCCTTTCTATGTCCCTGATTCTATTACATTCACCAGTTTATTCTGTTAATCAAATTTTTTATTCACTTGATTTTTAGATTCACTTGTTGATAGACATGTGCTTGTTGTCACTTTGTTGCTCATAATTTTTATCTTTACCTTTTTCTTCTTCTTCCTCTTCTTAAAGAATATCCTTCAGCATTTCATATAACACTGGTTTGGTAGCTATGAACTCCTTTAGCTTTTTCTTATCTGTGAAGCTCTTTATCTGACCTTGAATTCTAAATGATAGCTTTGCTGGGTAATCTTGGTTGTAAGTTCTTGCTATGCATCACTTTGAATATTTCTTGCCACTCCCTTCTGGCCTGCATAGTTTCTGTTGAGAAATCAGCTGACAGTCGTATGGGTACTCCCTGGTAGGTAACTAACTGTTTCTCTCTTGCTGCTTTTAAGATTATCTCTTTGTCTTTTGCTCTTGGCATTTTAATTATGATGTGTCTTATTGTGGTCCTCTTTGGATTCCTCTTGTTTGGGGTTCTCTGTGCTTCCTGGACTTGTAAGTCTATTTCTTTCACCAGGTAGGGGAAGTTTTCTGTCCTTATTTTTTCAAATAGGTTTTCAATATCTTGCTCTCTCTCTTCTTCTGATATGCCCTTAATTTGGATATTGCTATGCTTGAAGTTGTCCTTACACTATCTTCATATTTTTGGATCCTTTTTTCTTCTTGCTTTTCCAGTTGGGTGTTTTTTTGATTCTTTCATATTTCAAATTTTTGACTTAATTCTTGGGATCACTAATCTGTTGTTGGATCTCTGTATATTATTCTTTATTTCAGTTAGTGTATACTTAATTTCTGATTGGCCCTTTTTCATATCCTTGAGGGTCTCACTAAATTTCTTGGAGGTTTCTAGAAGATTCTTGAGTAATCTTATAATCATTGTTTTGAACTCTATAATCAATATTTTGCTTTCATCCATTTCTTTCATTTGTGACATGTTTCTTTGTCTCTGATTTTTGGCTGCTTTCCTGTGTTGATAGAGTCGCCTTGTGTGCTAGATGTCCTATAGGGCCTAGTGGCTCAGCCTCCCTAATTACCTGAGGTGAACACTTTTGATGTACCCTTGATGTGCTTAGTCTTGATTGCTCTTGGTATCACTGGGAGGAATTTACTTCTAGGCCAATTGGTGAGGACCAGTTGTGTCTACAATGGAAGTGCTGCTGTGCAGGAGAAACTTTTATGGGGCAGGACTTGCTTCAGTGGGGCTTTGGTGCTCACTGAGTCTTCCCTTTGAGTATGTCACTTATGGATGTGATGAGTTGTACTCTGGTATGGTCTTACACTGACCACTGGGTACATTGGCTCTTGGATCTCCAAGGAGGTACAAAGTCAGCCATTGCCTGGGGCCACCCAGCAGGAGCTACAAAGAGATCTGCAGATTTGTCCGCTTTGTTTGAGGTTTGGAAGTGCTCAGATGAGGCCCAACTGGGAAGCAATGCAGGCTGCTGTTGCAGGGCCTTAGGTCTTCTTTTGATAGTTTTGGAGTTCTCTGACCTAGCTGCAGTTTGTTAGGTTTTAGGTTGCAAAAGGCAGGCCATTCATATGCAAAAGCCATTGGGCACAGCTTGAGTGGCCTTATAAGTTGTGTGAGGCTGGATCACAGGGAATCACCAGGGCAGAGCAAACAGCAATTGCTGCCAGTCTGCCCTGCCCTGGAGAGTTCCCCAGGTCTCTGTGTCCCATGTCCCCATGTAGGAACAATGATTGGTATGGACACCTCTGTGAGAAAGCTGCCCTCATGTTCTGGCCTGATGCCAGACGTCCAGTTTCTTCCCATATGAGTTTGGGTCCCCAGAGTCTCTCCTGGAACTGGAGTTCAGAGCAATCAGGAGCTTGTATCTCCCTTATGATTAAAAAACCCCACAGTGCACCCAGTTGCCAACCACACTTCTGAACTTTTGTACCTCCTACCAGTTTCAATGCGCTTTTTTCTTTCCTTGTAGTTGTAAAACTTCCACTTAACCAGCTTTCCTGTGGTTCTGGATGATATTTTTTTTGTCTTTTAGTTGAAGTTTTGATGTGGTTGTGAGAGGCAGCAAGTACAGGTGTTTACCTATGCTGCCATCTTGGTTGTTTTCAAGAAGCATCACTCTTGTAAGATGGACTGACTTCCCAGCTTCACTTTTGTTATTTCTAAAGCCCAGAGTCCTTTTAGTGAGGATTTATGAATAGTAGAGTCTTTATTCCCTATATGTCTGAAAGTATCTCTATTTTTCTTGCACTTTTGAAAGAATATCTAGTTGGTTTTCAGAAGTTCCACAGATCTTCCTTAGTGAATGCTATGGTGGGAAAGAGAAGGAAAAGTGCTAACCTGGAAGTGGAGGGTGGGTGGATTAGCCCAGGTCCTACCTTCCAGCTACAGCCATTCTGTCTTTATTTATTACTATTTTTTTTTACATATTAGGTTTCTGCATATTATTTTGTACAGAGATCTTATCAATAGATAAAGTTTAAAATTATTATTGTGGACTAATTTTTCTTATAATAATAATGACAACAAACACTTAAATAACATTTATAAGTGAGGTACAAATTTAAGTGATGTTTGTGTGTATGTGTACAAACATTAATTTAATTCTCAAAACAACTCTGAAATAGTTTAATGACACCCCCTTATTTATTTATTTATTTATTTATTTATTTTTAATTAGGGAATAGTATTTTATCATAATTTGCCTAAGCTTATATTATTGGTAATCCAAGTAATTCACATTTTAATTTATTATATTCAATGTTTAGATGGTTTAATAATATCACAGTATTTAAAATTAATGCTTTCCATGAAATTCTTTTATCTATAAGAAAAGCAATAATTTAGAATTACATTTTCTAGTGGTGATGTGAATTGGTGATGAAAACAGGAACTTTAAAGTGTAAGTTATACCTCTCCTTTCTGCTCTGTGAAAAATCAATAAAATATGTTTAAAAAAGCCGAAACCGGTTTGGCTCAGTGGATAGAGCATCAGCCTGTGGACTGAAAGGTCCCAGGTTCGATTCCCAGTCAAGGGCATGTACCGTGGCTGCGGGCACATCTTCAGCAGGGGGTGTGCAAGAGGCAGCTGATCGATGTTTCTCTCTCATCGGTGTTTCTGACTTTCTATTCCTCTCCCTTCCTCTCTGTGAAAAATCAATAAAATATATTAAAAAAATAAAATAAAGTGTAAGCTAAAATCCAGTGGAAAAAGCAAGAACAGAAATTTCAAAGTTGTTTACTACAGGGTAGATACCTATGCTGAATTTGAAAGCAAAGATGTGTGGACCCTGAGAAAGAAGCCCCCTATCAAGAAAGGACTTCTGTTGGCTAACTGGGTACAGAAGAAGAAGAAAGAAGGAGAAGGAGAAGGAGAAGGGAAAGGAGAAGAAGAGGAAAGAAAGAGAGGGGGAAGAAAACAGAGAGGGGGAGGGAGAAGACAACAGAAATAAAACCAGAGCCTAGCAGCTGTTTCTAATAGGGCAAGCCAGCTTCAGGGAGAAGTCTGCACTGAACCTGTCCCCAGCCCTGACAATCTGCCTGTACTTGACATGCCCTTCTTTAGGTGAGATCAAAACACAGAGAAGTTAGATACTTTTCTAGAGTTATGCAGCTAGTTAAGAAGTGACCCCAAATTCTGAATTCAGACTAGATATTATGAACAATGACACCATTGTGAGCTCTAGACAGTTAGAATGAATATCATGTCTAAATAATGGAAGTGGAGAAAAAAATCTAAATTTCCTTACTTTTTTTTCAAGACTTTTCTTACTATGCCACACCTTTTTCAAGGTGGCCATTCACTCTGTGTACAGGTCATGTTGACCCTGGCCAACACTGTGTTCACTGCTGTTGATTTAGTGGCGATGACTCCAGGCTTGGGCATTCAACATCCTACTGGATTTCACCAGTTGGATGACTCACAAGCTTCTCAAACTTAGGAAGTCCCAAACAGAACAGGTGAGTCCACACCCCACAAACCTGTTCACCCTACCCAATCTGCTTTCAGTAAATCACATCATCTTTTGTCACTTGCTCAAGCCAGAAACTTGTTCATCATCTTTCATTTCTCCCTGTCATCTCACCTCTCACATATAGACCACCAGAAAGCCTTTTTTTTTTTTAAATTGATTTCAGAGAGAAAGAGAGAGGGAGAGATAGAAACATCAGTGATGAGAGAGAATTGTTGATCAACTGCCTCCTGCACGTCCCCTACTGTGGATCGAGCTCGAAACCCTTGATTGGAATAGAACTCGGGACCCTTCAGTTCACAGGCTGACATTCTATCCACTGAGCCAAACTAGCCAGGGCCCACCAGCAAGCCTTTTTTTTTTTATATCAACCCCACAATACGGCTGGAATCAATATCATTCTCTGGCAGCACTGTGCCACCCTAAGCAAAACAAGGAAGCAGCTATTACCACTCATATTCTTTCTTATCTCCTCAGAATGAGCTCCCTCTATCTACCACCTGCTTTTCCAAACGTTTACACACTCAGCACACTCAATAACAACACTCTACTACCGTTTCTTGTTTTGTAACCTTATTTTTGTGGAAAACAAATTTAAAGTCACAAACATCTCTAAATTTATCCCAAGAAGTCACATTTCCCCAAAAATTTCTTTCAAAAAGCATTAAGAAATTGAAAATATACACATACTACAACTGTCTTATCCTCTATTTTATGTTTGATCTAATTTCTAATTCATATGGCTGCAAAGTTTTTATATTTGAAGTAGGCTTTTCAGGCTTATTTCCATAATTTGTCACGAAACTCTTTTGCTATCTGTCTCAGTATTTAACTTTTCAAGATTTCATATCAAAATATATACTTAGGAAAGTTTAATTTCAAACAAAGTACTTAAGCTGTTTTGAACTTGTTTAGTTTAGGCATATTTTAATCTTCTTGCTATTATATTGGCATGTTACAATGAATGGCCTATTTGAAATTTCATTAAATCTTCTATTATTAGAGGTTTATAACTGCAGCATAAAACTTTTCTCCAGGCTGAAACTTGTTACACAAGGTCTCAGGCTAGAACCAATTAAAAAATTAGTCATTAAGCAGTTTACTTTTAATGCAGACTTGTCATTTTCATTAATATTTTTTACTAAGCTGCTTAACCAGGTCTACATTCTACATTCTAATACTCTAAAAATGTTTTTGAAATGTTCATCTGAATCATGTTGGAAATAGAAGACACAATATTTTCTCATTTTAGACTGAGGAATGGCATGGCTCCCCATGCCCAATGTCCTCCAGTCCAGTATTCTTCTGGCTCACCATCACAATAAATCTGCATTCCTTTTTCGTCACCTATCTGAGCAGGATAGAGAGTTGAATTCTAATAATATTTTCAATACATTTTCCTTTTTTTCAGCCCCTCATTCACATTCTGTTAAAGAGGGTACCAGGTATCACTAGTTTCTGAGTCTCTTCAGGATTCTGAAAAGAAAATCAAGTTGTTTCTTGGTTAATCAGATGGAATAATGATAACGAAAACAAGCAGTTGCTTGAGTTTATATGGTAATCATGCCTACTTCAAAAATTTTGATGATATTTCCTTTAGTCCACCAATATTTATTGAATGTCTGATATATGCCAGGCACTGTTCTAAGTGTTGTTGGTATAGCATTGAGCAAAACAGAGATAAGAAATGCTAATGATTTTTCTAAATGTCTGAGATATAAAAAGCATCAATAAATATATGTTGCTCTCATTATTATTTTCACCTTCATTATCATTCTCATTTTCATCGGCATCAATATGGACTAAAGAATATCTGGAGGGGTCCAAGGTCATGAAATATTTATAAACTTGGAATATAAGTGCTTGAAAGAACAGTGAAAATAAAAAGAGAAAGAGGAGTAGAATTAATCCATTTTTCACAGATTAGAACTAGGAACAATAGGTAGAAGAAAGGAAAGCATGGCTTGATATAAAAATGAATTTCCACAAGTTGAATGAAGTGGCTGTGAGGGAGTGATTAGCTCTCATAAGTGCTATTCAGATAGCAGCATCAGGAATGATGTACTGGGTATTTCTATTTGGGCGTGATATGTTAGACTTGGGAGTTGCTAAGATCACTTATGGATATAAAATGAAGAAAATTGATAACATTTCTAGAAATATAAATTAATCAGCTTGCTTTGAATTTTTATTCATTTGTTCTTAGATGAGTCACTTAATTTCTTTGGGTGTGAGTTTGGGGTTTTCATCTGTAAAAGATGAGGTCACTCTCAGTGACATTTAATGGCTTTTTAGTTCTAAAATACTGAGATTAATTAATGAAAGCCACCTGAGATACCTTTTCCCACTTGTTTTCAGTTTCTACATTTCTTTGGACTAAGAATGTGGAAAATTCTGGTCCACATATAGTATGTGATTCTTACTTTTGTTTTCCATTTAACTTTAAAGATTAAAAATATATGGATTATATTTGAAAGAAACCTTGAGCTTTGCTAACAAGCAAAGATGGCTTGTTAGCAAAACTGCATTTCAGGGAGAACAATGTGCAGTGTAGGTAAAGTCAAACATTTAATCTTGGTTCTGAAACCTAACTTATTAGAAGTGAACAAAATTGCAAATAATTGTTGATATGAGAAACAGTTCGTGCTTGGCAATCAGGATGCTAATTCTGATCTGCACTGAGTGGTAATTTTGTGGTACCTGGGAGGATTATTGGGAATAAGGCAACCCTTTCTAGCATATGTTGTTCTTCTAAAAAATATTTTTCTGTTTTTCTTTAGTGCTTTATCTCTCTTCCTTGTCTCTTATTTTCCTGTGCCATTTATTTTTGTTCTTTTTAACTCAATGATTATTTGAGTGTTTATAATGTGCTCAGTATAATTGATGAAGGATAGGGCAAGGGAATATAAACAAGTGTAAGACATGGTCCATAATTTTGAGGGACTTATAGGTTATTTAAGGAAAGAAGGTGGAAACTAAGCTCTTGCATTGACCTTGGTATTGTATTAAGTACTCCGAAGAGAAAGATTCAAGCTTTCAAATAGATTACAATCTAGTGTTTAGCAGATATTACTCTTTTATTTTTCCTTCTGTCTCCTTTTAAATTAAATTTATGGAGGTGACATTGTTTAATAAGATCATGTATATTTTAAGTGTACATTTCTATGATACATGGTCTGTATATTGCATTGTGTGACCACCACCCACAGTCAAATCATCGTCCATCTCTATATAATTGGGATGTTATTTTTAATCCTCTCAACAACTGGTGAGCTACTTAGCATATCCTAATTTTGCAAGCTAGAAGATAAGAAATGTGTCCATGTGTGTCTGAATCTAAAGATACATTTCTTTTTACTACATTGTGTTGCCTTACAGGAATAATAAAATATAATTGGATCAAGTGCATTGTGCAGTGGAGCAAGCAATATTTATAATAAGCATATAAGGAAAGGAAAATAATATTACAGGTTGTTGGAAAAGATGGGTGAGGACTTTATGGAGGGGTGGGGACTTGAGTCATTTTCTCCTTTCATTTTAAAAATATTTATTAAGTACTGTATGCCAAGTACAGTGCCAGACCTGGCTTAGCTGCTTGTGACATACACATTTTAAAAAGCACTGATGCCTACAGAGATAATTATAACCCAAGTTTTATAAAGTATGTTGCATAGTGGATAATAGCCATATTTCATAATATTCTTATTTTCTGAAGTTTCATGGAAATACATTAATTTCAGTTTCTTGAATTAAGATGAACCCCTACGATCTTTTAAAAAAAAGTCAACCAAGATGTCTGCTTTATGTTTGTTTTACACTTTAAAGGAATATTTAGTACAATTGTTTCTCAAATTAACTGAGCATAATATTCACTGGAAAACTTATTACAACTAGAAATTCCAGAAAAAAATCTGGAAATCTATATTTTAACAATATCACAAGGTTATGTTTATCATCAGCAAGTTTGGGAATCACTAATTTAGCCCAAAGCCATTTGAAATTTAGCCTTGAATTTCTTTTCTTTTGTTTGTTAATCCTCAATTGAGGATATTTTTTCCCTGTTTTTTTTTTTTTTTTTTTTTTTTTTTTTAGAGAGAGAGAGAATGGAAGCAATTGAGGAATTGGGGGGGGGGGAGAGAGAGAGAGAGAGAGAGAGAGAGAGAGAGAGAGAGAGATATGAAAGAGATACATCAATTAATTGCCTCCTGCATGCTTCATGACCTGGCCTGGGATCAAACCTGAAAGCCATGTATGTGCCCTTGACCTGGAATCAAACCCAAGACCCTTTGGTGTTCAGGCCAACACTAACCATTGAGTAATACTGGCCAGGGCTAGCATTGGATTTATTGATAATCAATTCAGACTTGCCCAATCTATGCTGGTTTGATGCAGAGCTGCAAACATCAGTCAGGTAACTGGGACAGATGGACTTGAAATTGGCCTTACATTTTGATGGGAAAACATCATTCTGAACATATTTAGGTTAACAAAATTGAACATAATTATTTTTTTTAAACATATTAGTGAAAAGAAAAACAACTGAACTCAAATTGGTGCCATTTCAAAATGCTTTTGAGAGAAGATTATCAGACGGGGAAATGAAAAGATAGTGGCAGTAGTATTCATTTTACTTTCATGCCTGGGTATTTGAAGCAATTCAAGTATGTAGAAATTATGGAATCTTTTTTTTTTTGCGGGGGGGTGGGAGGGTAGATTAGTTTTTTTCCCCATTTTTTTTAGTTTTAATGGAATTTCAGGATAGATAGCATAGGAATAACCAAGAATTTTAGTGAAAAAATTTTTATATACTGCACTAGGTCAGGTTAGTAAAGAAAAATATATGTTTTACATATAAAATACCTGATACATATTTCTTAATGGTGACTATGTTAAGCTTTCTTAAACCCTGAGCTTTTTCTTTCTTTCTTTCTTTCTTTCTTTCTTTCTTTCTTTCTTTCTTTCTTTCTTTCTTTCTTTCTTTCTTCCTTCCTTCCTTTCCTTTCCTTTCCTTCCTTCATTCCTTCCTTACTTCATTCCTTCCTTCTTTCCTTCCTTCCTTCCTTCCTTCTTTCCTTCCTTCCTTTCCTTTCCTTCCTTTCCTTTCCTTCCTTCCTTCCTTCCTTCCTTCCTTCCTTCCTTCCTTCCTTTCCTTTCCTTTCCTTTCCTTTCCTTTCCTTTCCTTTCCTTTCCTTCCTTCCTTCCTTCCTTCCTTCCTTCCTTCCTTCCTTCCTTCCTTTCTTCCTTCCTTCTTTTCTTCCTTCCTTCCTTCCTTCCTTCCTTCCTTCCTTCCTTCCTTCCTTCCTTCCTTCCTTCTTTCCTTCCTTTCCTTTCCTTCCTTTCCTTTCCTTTCCTTCCTTCCTTCCTTCCTTCCTTCCTTCCTTTCTTTCTTTCTTTCTTTCTTTCTTTCTTTCTTTCTTTCTTTCTTTCTTCCTTTCTTTCTTTGGCAGCCAAGGTCTGCTTGTGGTACAGGGAAGAAAAGGTACTTTAGTTTTTCAGGCCTTAGTGGTAAGGACTAATGTGATCTGTCCTGGATATTATTCAATAAGCTAAGTTTGGGTTGGTCTTAACTTACTGTGCTTTTCATTTTCAATCTCTGTCAAAGAAACTTCACTAACCATACATAATCTATGTATTTTATAGATGACTGGGATGCTTAAATGAGATAATGAGTACAAATTCAAAGAGTTCTTCAACCCCACTGATAATTTTAAAAAAATTCTGTATATTTTGTTTTCAAAATGGCCTGAAAATCAATATTCCTCACTGTTTAAAAAAATATTTGGTCAGGGAGCCTAACTCAGACAAAGCCAAGCCCCCCATGAATTCTTGAGATCTGCCCAGTGCCTAAATTCTCTGAGGTGACACAGTTATAAATCCACCTCATCACCAGAAATCATTTCAACAT
Organism: Antrozous pallidus; assembly: GCA_027563665.1. NCBI lineage: Eukaryota > Metazoa > Chordata > Mammalia > Chiroptera > Vespertilionidae > Antrozous > Antrozous pallidus. Next base: position 78,902,944 of record CM050508.1, read on the forward strand.
CCAGGAACACAAGCACCGTGGGGTGGGAGCCGCTCTCACCAACCTTCCTGTTCCCTGCTCTGCTCGTTTAGCAGCTCAGGAGAGACTGCCCCTATCTGCTGCTGGCCATTTGTACTCTCTTCATGAGCCTGTAACTCAGCAGCTTATGTTCCTTCCTAATTTAAACGCTATGCTGTTGCTCCCTTGGAATGCCAAGAGGGAAAATGCTGGCAATGCAAAGGTTAATAGAAGCGCTGACACAACCCTAATTACAGCAGCTCCAACCTATCTCTATAATTGTAGTTAACACTTATCTCAGTTTCTCATACTCATTCAGCCCATTGAGATCTGCCTCAAGCTGAGGATGAAAAGGGGGCCTCTGTAGTTGCTTGAACAAGCAGAGTGTGATAGAGCTATCAGGCTTTTGCAGATTAGAATGCCTGCCACTGTTGGGAACTTTTCATAATCAGTATTTAGGCAAAACACCTGGACTTCTGCAAGGCCCACCACTCCTTTCCCCTCCTCAGCTCTATACTGGTGTCTTGTCATTCCACTGACTGGGAGGGACAGATGAAACTGAAAGGGATAAAGGTGCCAGTCTGAACTGGTTGTCAGACACTTGACTGAAAGTTTCCCATTAGGTCATTGTTTATCCTCATTCGAATGTATATTTTCATTCTTAGGACGGCACTGGAAATGCGCCCACTCATCTATAGTAACTGAGTGTAGCATTTAAAGCCCATGCATGCTGATGCTTGTTGAGTGTAATTGGCCATGCTACATAGGGATGGCTTTGGGAGGAGAGAGATGCTAACTTTGCAACTTCGGGATCGCAAGTCAGCTAATTTAATGAGGATGCAGACTCCTTACTGTCAAAAGAGACTCTACTGAGATTGACCATCACCATTGTTTATCTCATAGTTAGCATTGAACTTTTACCTAAATCCTGTATCTTTATGGTGCCGCCTACACCAAGTTATTGGATTAATATGTGTAGGGAAAAGGTTGTTAATAGGTTTCTTAATTTTAATTTTCTAAACTTTGTGTATTTGGTTCTGCTTAAAGATTTCATGGAGGTACATTGTATATGAAATTATCTATTTAGCTATCATCTACATATATCATCATCTAGCCATCTATTTATCCATATCCATCTTGCTTTCATTTATGTATGTATTATGTATGTATTATGTATGTATGTATGTATGTATTTTGGGGGTTGCCTAAGCCAGTGGTCAGCAAACTTCAACTCGCGAGCCACATGCAGCTCGAGAGCTGCGGTTTGTCACTCTGTTCACTAACAAGTTTGCCGACCGCTGACCTAGACTCTTGATTCCAATAATTACAGGCTGTTGTTGTTCCTTGTGATTAAGCAAGCCTACTTATAGGTTACCTGTATGATGCTATTATGTATATGTTTGGAGATATGTGTTTAATATTTTTACCCTAATTCTGGGAAGGTCATGGAGCTAACAATTTTTAAATGAAATTGTGTATATAGAAAGACACTTCTATCACTATGTTGAATACCTGAAACTAATATTATATTCTATAACAATTGTAATTGAAAATTAAAAGATACATTAAAAAAACTTCAACTTTCTGTTGATTTTATTTCAAAGGCAAAGGCCTTTGCTACCTTTTCAGACTCAGGTCAAATGCCCAGGTTTGCTTTTCCCACCTCAAGTCACTCTCTTTCCCAGCAGAATTCAATGCACTCAAGACCTCACTTCTGTCATCCAATTTGATAATTTATTCACACTGATGGTTTAGTAAGTTATCTATTTACAGTAGCATTTTGTTTGAAAGGTGGAATATATATAGACAAGAACTGATCTAATACAATAAAATGAGCACTAAAAATGACAGAATTCCAGTGATGGGGTGGCAACGATACTTTCAGCAATAGGGTCCTCCAAAGTCCTCCTATGATCAGCTTTGGTAAAGAAGTCCCTACTCTGGACCATGAATATTACAACCTGGGCATGAGAATAAGTGGGTGTATGAGTATTTGGGTTTGTATAATCAGGGAGATGAAACACATTATGAAGAAATAGCTACTGAAAATCAAAATAGCTATACAGAATATTGTAAAGCATGACATAAAGAAAGGAAACACCCTGAATAATAAATATATGTGCAAATGACAGACTTAAAGCTCAGTTGTAGCATTCTCACATGGCTAATAATATTAATAATTATAAGCCAGCATTTATTGAGCTTTTATTATGTATTAGAACTATTTTAAATGTTTCATTGTGTCATAAAATTTTTGCTGCCACTCTGTGAGGGAGGTGCAGTTTTTATTTCCACTTTATATGAATATCTGAGGTATAAGGAACTTAAATAAATTGTCCCACATAATAAGTTGTGAAAATTGGATCAAACCCAGGTGACTCTCATGCCAAATCTGGGGCCTTCAATCAATCAATGTTCTATGCTACTTCCAACAAAGCCAGTTCAGAGTTTTCTTTAATTTCTATTCTCTTCTTAGAGGATTATATAGGTATGTTCAAGTCAAGGAAGGAAAAATGGCTAACTAGGAGACAAATTACATGTATCTAAACCATAAACTCTATAAACTACAGTATTACTTAAGCATATATGTATTATCAGGATCAGATCAGATAAAGAGAAAAAAGTTATATTTGAGACCCATTAAGAGAAATTTTAAATAAAGCACTGAATAAAATGTGTGGTAAGGCTCTACTTTGATCTCTATATTTTTTTAGGAAAAAAAACATTACATATGCTTTATTTTATCAGGAAAATTGTATATTTACTTTTTTGGGCTTTATGTATAAACTGATTCTTTGAAATTCCAAGATTATGAGGTTCATTTGGAACTGGAGTTACCTTTTCCTCATTGAATTTTAAGACAGGATGGTCTTTTGAGGTGGTGGGAGAGTGGCTCTCTCACATGAGGAAGTGGGATGCAATAGAGGTGAGACTGGCACTGGATGCCTGGATTCAAATCCCAGCTCTTCCTTTCCCATCTGTGTGTGACCCTGGGCAAACCAAATCATTTACACCCTCTAAAGTGGTGGTGCTCAAACTTTAGTACCCTTATTCAAACACGGAGTGCTAGGCCCCTCTCCAGAGTCTGATCAACAGGACGAGTTGGACTCAAGAATTTGCCTAACAAGTTTCCAAGTAATGGTAACACTACCAGCCTAGGATATTTTGAGAAACTCCCAATAAATTCTACGTATTCTCATCTGGGATATTGAGACGATGGCATCTATCTCATTAAGATTTGGAGTCAAAATTTTCAATGGATATTCTTACCTATGTGTGTACACCCCGCAATATGACCACCTGTTTGTGTAGTGCTTAAAGTCTACAATTCATATCCTCTACTTGGATTATAAAAAAGAAACTGACAATTCCAGTGTCTTTGGAAAGGTTCACTGAAAACTTATCAGCTACCAGATTTACAAAAGTGGCAGACTTCAGAGAAAGAAGGAGAACAGAACCCGAGATCTGTGCTTATGCAGGCAGGGAGAAGGGGCCTGGAACAAGCCCTTCCTTCCTTGATGTGTAACAGTGGGGAAGATCTCTCATGAGGTTCCGCATATTTTAAACAAATAGTAGAGAACTGATCTGACTTCAATCATTTATTTAAAATGTATTTACTGTGTATTTGTTTATCCTTGTGCTGTGCTGGACTCCTACAACACAAGGAAGAGAAAGATATGGTTCCTGGCCCTAAGAAACTCCATTAAGAAACCCTTTGAATCTTTGTTTTTAGATTAAATTTCCCAGCTGTTATTTTAGTGCACATTATACTTTATAAGACTCACTAATCTAAGTTAATATTCCACATATATTGAACAGCACATTGTTCTCTGCCCTTATTAGGTTTTGTGGATGGTAAAATGAAAATGCAGTAAGGATCTCTGAGCTCAAAGAGCTAAGAATTTATTAATCAATTTATATTTAAATATTACACACTACCAGTTCTTAACTGTATGTATGTACTAAAAGTAGAAGAGTGTTCAGAGAAGGAAACCTAAGAAAGATTTCCTTGTGACTGAAACAGCTTCCCTCATGTGGTGGGCCCTGTCCCCTTATAATTCAGGTGACTTAAGATAGAGTCATTAAAACTATGACTTTTAACCTTAATCCAAATATAAAAATTGCTGAAGTATATGACAAACAGAAATATATTTGGCATTTTTAAAATTTTTATTATTTTTTTTTAAATTGAATTTACTGAGGCAGCATTGGTTAATAACATTATATAGGTTTCAGGTATACAATTCTATAATACATCATCTATATATTGTATTTTATGTTCACAACCCCAAGAGATATGTTTGACTTTTCTCCATACAAGTACTATTTTAAACTTCTACATCCACTTTTTGTGTTCTAAAATCTTCAATTCATCAAGGCATTTGCTAAAACACACATGAAGCTCCCTAAGTTTGTGTCTTGACTCTGAATTCTAAGTGACTCTACCCAAATTTGGATAAAAATTTTACTTGTAATTAGCTTTGCATATCAGAAAAAATGAATACACAAACTACTATATAGTTTTCTTTCAGTCATAAAATCCTCTCAGTAAATTTCTGGATATTTAATTAAATGTGGCATCCTTGATAGGCAACATTGACACTATTGACATAAGCATATAATTATTGTGTTCATTCAGTGGATAGGTACTTTTGTTTTACCAGAAATGGTTTTGTACTGATTTTTGCACACATTCTAGCTTGACTCTATTCAAATTGAAAGGCTCTCATGTTCAAATTTTCAATTGGAACTAAAAAGATAGGCAGAAGACACAAAACAAATCTGTCATCATTTATTATAAATAAACATTATACAATAAATTACATTTAAATACATAAAGTATATATAATTTACATAACATTTGAAATTAAAGGACATTAAATTTATGTAGTTTAATATATTTATACTAGAGGCCCAGTGTATAAAATTTGTGCATGGGTAGGATACCTAGGCCTGGCCAGGAATCAAGGCTGATCTTTGGGGCAACCAATGGGGCGATCAGGGGGCCCCCACTTTCACCTGCCTTGGCTGGCATGGAGCTGCCCACTCACTGGCCCCACTCCCTGCCACCACCTCTGGTTGTCTCCTTCAGTGGGGCAACTGGCAGAGTGATCGTGGGGGCCCCACTGGCACCTGCAGTGGCTGGCCTGGGGCCTGTGGGCTGGGAACAGCTCCTGCATTGAGCATCTGCCCCTTGGTGGTCAGTGTGTGTCATAGCAACTGGTTGTTCTGCAGGTCATTCTGCCATTTGGTCAATTTGCATATTAGGTTTTTATTATAGGATAATATATACTTCACATATATAAATTTTTAAAATATATATATTTCTTTGTTGATTTTAGAGAGGAAGGGAGAGGGATAGAGAGAAACATCCATGATGAGAGAGAATCACTGATCGGCTGCCTCCTGCAGACCCCCCAATGGGAATGGAGCCCACAACCCGGGCATGTGCCCTTGGCCGGAGTTGAATCCGGAACCCTTCAGTCTGCAGGCTGATGTTCTATCCACTAAGCCAAACCAGCTAAGGCCACATATATAAAATTTAATATTTGTTTTTGGCATTATTTATATCATGCAATATAGTATTTACTTTATATATATTATATTATATTTTTACATTAAATTTGTATATTATAGTTTGCCAACACCTGACAAATTGAAATCTATCAGACCAGTTGAACACTAACCAGTTAAAAGAATACGGATAGAACAAGAGTAATCCCTGCTATCAGGAAAGAAGAACAATGGGAGGCACAGAGGCACTGGTCCATAGACATTTTACAATACCATAAGATGCTCTTATTACTCTGGAGGGGGTGTACACTGTTCCATGTGTATACCCTAGTTTCTGTTCCTGTAAGTAGATTCTCAGTTTGTTGTGTTCTCCAGCCTTTAGCTCTATCTGTCTTCTTCCTACCTTTTCCATTATCATCCTTGGGCATATCTGGATATGATCTCCTTGGGGCTAAGCAGCCTCTCAGCCTGCTTCCTTCTGTGCTAAATTGTCTATTGTTGACTTAGCACCTGGATGTCTGGTGTCCTGAGGCGGGCCCAGGCCGACCAGGGAGGCCCTGAGGCCTTGCTGGTTCAAACAGGCATGGAATGCTTGACTGCCCTGGTATTTCCGTGACCTTTACACACCCTGTTTGAAAAGTTCCTAACTTCCTCATACTCCTGCCAGCACCGAAAACTGTTGCAACTGAAACGGAAAACCCACCCACCATCCCCGGAGGGGTATAAAAAGCCCCAGCCCCAGTCACGAGGCGCAGCTTCCCTGGCTCCATTCCCCCCGGAGCCTGTGAACCCACCCGGAGACCCCCAATAAAGCCTGATCAATTTGCTCACTTATTCGGACTTCCTGCTTGCAGTTCCTCTCACGGTGGCGTAGAACCTTACAGTTTGGTGCTGAAACCCGGGAGAGGGGTTTTGTGACTTGTCCCTGTTGTTCAGACCGGGGCGAGAGTCCCCCCTCTCTCCCTCTCCTTGCCGCCTTTCAACACCTTGGACCCAGATGCTCCGCCGACCTCCTTTCGATCTGTAAGTTCTCCGTTCTGGCCTCCTTCCCTGGACCCCATGTCGCCGCCGCAGGGGTCTCCTCCTAGACACAGCCGTGCCGAGATTCCCCTCCATTCCGGACTCCAGGAGTCCTTGCAGGAGACGATTGTAGGGGACGCCTTCCAATCACCTACCTGTCCACTTATCCGTTCGGAGGCAGATATCAAGGAGGGACGCCTCCTCCATATCTGTTTCTCTTCGACACTCAGGGGTCCAGGTTCCCCGCCCTAGAGGGAAGTCATGGGTGCCTCTAAGTCCAAGATCGATCCCCAGACCCCTCTCGGGTGTCTTCTCCAAAATTTTACCAAATTGGGATATTCTCAAACCCTTCGCAAGAAGAAGCTCATCTTCTTGCCCCAGGTCACCTGGCCACAATATAATTTAGATAACCAGTCCCACTGGCCTCCCACTGGCACCTTTGATTTTAACACCCTGTGAGATCTGGACAACTTCTGCTGGCGCACCGGGAAGGACACCGAGGTCCTGTACATTCAGGCTTTTTGGGACCTCCGTTCCCGCCCTGACCTCTGCTCCCGCTGTTCTACCCACCAAATCCTCCTTGCCCGAACCGCCTCTCCTACACTGAACCCCCCACAAACCATCTTCATTGATCTCCTAACCGCTCCCCCTTCTCACCCCCCACCATATCAACCTCCCAACCCCCCTACCCAGACCCCAACCATTCCTCTACCCTCCTCCCCCCTGCACCTTCTGCCCCAGAGCTGCCCTTCCCTCAAGTTAGTCCGACTCCCAGCCCTTCCGCTCCCCCTCCTGACCTCTCTTCCCAGTAGCTTCTCATACCCGCTCTAGGGCCTCTCCGAACCCGGCCGTCCTCGCCCCCCTCCGTGAGGTGGCAGGCGCCGAAGGGCTGGTCAGGGTCCATGTCCCCTTCTCCCTCCAAGACCTCTCTCAGATCGAGAAAGGCCTAGGCTCCTTCTCGGCTGACTCCTCCCTTTATATAAAAGAATTCCAATATCTAACTCAAACCTGTAACCTGACCTGGCATGATATAAAAGTAATCTGTTCCTCTACCCTAACGCCCGAAGAACAGGAATGCATTTTTACCGCGGCTAGAAAACAAGCAGATAGAGACCACCTTGTAGACAACACCGTCCCGCTCGGTGAACAGGCAGTTCCCGGGGACGACCCCTCCTGGAACTACCAGGCCGGCGGGGGCTCTGACATCCCTCGCAGGAACCTCATGCTCCATTACCTCATCCGAGGAATGGACGCAGTCTCCAACAAAGCAGTTAATTATGAAAAAATGAGAGAGATCACCCAGCATCCTGATGAAAACCCGGCCCTCTTCCTCAACCGCCTTCAGGAAGCCCTCAGCCGGTACACCCGCCTAGACCCGGGATCCCAGAATGGGGCTACTGTCCTAGCTTCCCATTTTATCTCACAGTCAGCCCCAGATATTAGAAAGAAATTAAAAAAGGTCGAGGAGGGCCCCGAAACCCCCATACAGGACCTGGTGAAAATGGCCTTTAAGGTTTTTAATGCCCGAGAGGAGAAGGCTGAGGGGGCCCGCCAAGCACGGTTACAACAGAAAGTGGACCTCCAAACGCAGGCCTTGGTAGCGGCCCTACGGCCAGCAGGGGAGCCATCGAAGTGTCAGGCCTCCAAAGGAGGATTACGCACACCACCAGGCGCCTGCTTCAAATGTGGCAAAGACGGCCACTGGGCTAAAGCCTGTCCTCAGCCTAGGCCACCCACCAGGCCTTGCCCCCAGTGCAAAATGCAGGGGCACTGGAAGTCAGACTGTCTGACCCTGGCTCAGCCCCCAACACCTCAATGTAGAGGGTTCGAGGACCAGGAACTCCCGGCTTTGGAGCTGTTAGGGCTGGCGGACGACTGAGGCGGCCCTGGTTCTACAACTCCGGTTACCCTTGCTGAGCCCAGGGTCACGCTCCAGGTAGCGGGTAAGTCCATCTCCTTTCTGGTGGATACTGGGGCTACCTATTCTGTCCTCCCCTCTCATTCGGGCCTAACTATTCCCTCCCAGGTCTCAGTCATGGGGATAGACGGGTCCCCCTCAACCCCGAGACAAACGACCTCGCTTAATTGTCTATTGGAGGGTCGTCCCTTTTCACATTCCTTTTTGGTCATGCCCTCTTGCCCAGTCCCGCTCCTCGGCAGGGACATCCTTTCCAAACTTCATGCCACTATTTTGTTTCTTCCTGACCAGACCTTACTAATGGCCCTGGTCACCGGTCCTGATTTAGAGACCATCCCGGGTGGCCCTAGTCCGATAGATACGGTCACCCACCTCCTGCCGGCAGCTAACCCCAAGGTATGGGACACAGATACTCCCTCGGTTGCCTCCCACCATACCCCAGTCCCCATAAAGTTATAAGACCCCTCATTATTCCCTCATCATCCACAGTTTCCTATCTCACGCACTCATAGACTAGGGCTTCACCCCATCATTTCTAAACTAAGGACCCAACACCTGCTAATTCCCACTAACTCTCCCTGTAATTCCCCTATCCTACCCGTTAAAAAGACTTCAGGGCAATACCGTCTTGTCCAGGACCTCCGTATCATCAACTCAGCACTTATCCCCATTTCACCAGTAGTCTCCAACCCCTACACTCTTCTCTCCCACTTCCCTCCAGGTACAACATATTTCTCTGTCCTAGACTTGAAGGATGCTTTCTTCACCATCCCCCTACACCCAGACTCCTACTTCCTATTTGCCTTCACCTGGGAAGACCCCATTACCAATACTGCCCAACAATTAACATGGACAGTACTTCCCCAGGGATTCAGGGACAGCCCCCACCTCTTTGGCCAGGCCCTAGCTATGGACCTCCTTACTTGCGACCTAACTCCATCGACCCTCCTGCAGTATGTAGATGACCTCCTAATTTGTTCACCCACCAAAGAAGACAATATATCAGCTGTCACTACCCTGCTAAATTTCCTCTGCTCCAAAGGCTATCGAGTATCAGCAAAAAAGGCCCAGATAGCCACCCAGTCGGTCACATATCTAGGCCTCCTGGTAACTCCAACTCACCGGGCCATTACCACTGACAGACTACAGGTCCTCCAGAATTTACAGTCCCCAACCACTGCTGCAGAAATCCAGTCCTTCCTAGGGCTTGTGGGATTCTTCCGACACTGGATCCCCAACTTCGCCCTCTTAGCCAAACCCCTTTACACGGCTGCCAAAGAAACCCCTAATGGTCCGCTGATCTCTCCTCAGGAGGTCACCAGGGCATTTACACTCCTTCTGAAGGCTCTCTGCTCAGCTTCGGCTCTAGCCCTCCCAATCCTCTATGCCCCTTCCACCTATATACAGAGGAGAGACAACACTTGGCTTTAGGAGTCCTAACACAACCTATTGGACCCACTCTCACCTCCACAGCTTATCTCTCCAAACAGCTGGATCCCACCACCCGTGGTTGGCAGCCCTGCCTCCGAGCCCTCGCGGCAGCAGCTGAACTCACCACGGAGGCTCTGAAGATCAATCTACAACAACCTCTGCAGGTTTTCTCTCCACACTGCCTGACAGACCTTCTCTCTCACCAGGCCTTAGCTCACACGGGACCATCCCGGATCCAGCTCTACCATCTCCTCTTTATTGAAAATCCTTAAATTACCCTTTCTAGCTGTGGCTCTCTTAACCCGGCAACCTTTCTTCCGATCCCAGAAAAGCTTCCTCCTAATCACTCTTGTATTGAAATCATAGAATACCACAGATCTCCCCGGGCCGATCTCACGGACCACCCCTTGCCAGACGCAGACCATATTCTCTACATCGACGGTAGTTCCCTCCTTAACACTTCGGGATCCAGGAGAGCGGCCTTTCTTCCCCTTGTAGTTGGTCTCTCCCTCACTACATCTGTGGTGGCTGCAGGGCTCGGGAGAGGGACCTTAGCACACACTCTAATTTCCACAGACAGGTTAACTACACAATTCCAAATGGCTGTAGATGCCTCAGCAGAATCCCTGGCCTCTCTCCAGAGGCAGATAACTTCTCTTGCCCAAGTTTCCTTGCAGAATCGCCGTGCATTAGACCTACTGATGGCAGAACAAGGAGGAACCTGTGTTTTCCTCCAGAAAGAATGTTGCTACTACATGAACGAATCAGGCATAGTGGAAACTCGAGTAAACGTCCTCCACAAGCTCAGCACCGAACTCCAGAGGAAGAAATTTTCTGGGATGCCTCATCGTGGTGGAAATAGGCTATGTTCTCCCTATTAGCTCCATTCTTAGGCCTCCTCCTCATAATAGCTTTGATCTTGCTAATAGCTCCCTGTTTTCTTCGCTTTCTACAGACAGCTTTCAGGAAATCACCAGGGTTGCAGTACATCGAATGATGCTCCAGCAATACCAACCCCTGACCACCCCCACGGACTCGGACTTCTCTGGCTCCACTCAACCCCCTCCTAACGTCGCCCCTCCTCAGCAGGAAGTAGCCAGATGAAATCACATCACCCCTTTTCCCTATCCTATGGAGCCGGGAATTTCCGGTGTCCTGAGGTGGGACCAGGCCGACCAGGGAGGCCCTGAGGCCTTGCTGGTTCAAACAGGCATGGAATGCTTGACTGCCCTGGTATTTCCTTGACCTTTACATGCCCTGTTTGAAAAGTTCCTAACTTCCTCATATTCCTGCCAGCATGGCAACTGTTGCAACCGAAACGGAAAACCCACCCACCGTCCCGGGAGGGGTATAAAAAGCCCCAGCCCCAGTCACAGGGCGCGGCTTCCCTGGCTCCATTCCCCCCCGAGCCTGTGAACCCACCCAGAGACCCCCAATAAAGCCTGATCAATTCGCTCACTTATTCATACTCCCTGCTTGCAGTTCCTCTCACAGCGGCGAAGAACCTTACACTGGACTCTTCTTTAAGGTTGGAAACTAATTTCTCAGAGTCCCCTTCTGTGTTTGGCATAGGAGAAAGTTGGCCAGTTAGATGAACTTCTGTGAGATTTGGAAAGCAGAAGAGAGCAGAGGATACTACTGTTGGAGGGTTTTAATTGTCAGACATGAGAGATGTTTGGTGGGCCTCCTGTGCTATGCTCTTGCTCCAGCTCATCTTGATTGCTAGCTATACTGGCCAATAGCTGCCCCAAGTCCACCAATTCCAAATATAGGCCCACAGAGGCTGGCATAGAATTCTCCCTCAGCTCCTCCTCTGCAGGTCCTCTAGTCTCTCTCTGGCAGTGAGATGCACAGGCTTCTTATATTACCTGCAAGTCCTAACTTGTTCTTCTATGCCAGTGCTTCAGGATACCCTCATTAGTGACTATTTCTCTGATCCCTCACGTCCTACTTCCAAGCTCCAACCACATTTAGATAAGTTCAAATTACTATATTAAATCTCTTACTCTTTGTAATACTTGTAGAAGTTCTGGTTTCCTGAACTAATTAATATTAACTGATACACTGTCCATAGAAAGTTGAAGGTTACAAGTTATATATGTCTCAAATGATCATTCTTTTTTAGAACAAAATGAGTGATCTTTTGGAATACAACTCTCCAAAAACTGACATGGCTTATTCTTATCTAGTTGATTTCATTTAGCTCCCTATATCAATACCCACACCAACATTTATTTTGGATGCCTGCTTCTTTCTCTAAAGTTAATTGTGCATACTTTAAGCCTATCAGATTTTCATAGGGGAGCCACACCTTTAGTCTGTTTTTCCTCTGCTATTAGTCCAACTGCAAGGAGTTTTGTTTGCTCTCTAAATTGATTCAGAAGTTTTAAAATGAGTTTTATGGTCATATCCATGATTTTATCCTTCCCATGGAGTTTCCTTTTTAAAAAATATAGATTTTATTGATTTCAGAGAGGAAGGGGAAAGAGGAAGAGACAGAATCATTGATTGGCTGCCTCCTGTGTGCTCCCCTCCCACCCCTCAAGGGCAGGAATCAAATTGCAACTTCCTGGTTCATAGGTAAACTTTTAACCACTGAGCCATGCTGGTCAGGCTGGAGTTTCCTTTTAAATTGGTCTTTTTTACCCCAAAGCTCTCTCTTTTGGTTCAATCTTTTACCCGTTAGAGAAACAGTTGCATCTTCTAACACTATAAGTCCCCAAATTTCTGTACTCTGTTTCCTATTACTCTTGCTTTTATGCTATTGTTTTCTGAGTTTATATCTTTTTTTTGTAGTAACTTATCAAACACAACCAATAGCAACCAAGGCATTGTACTAACGTTATATCTTCACTTAAAAGCACAATCTCATTTGGTACATCATCTTTGTTCCAGGTTATTTCACTTTGCCACTACATAACCAGGGTCATTTTCTCACTGCAAACAAGATTCCTTGCTATCCATACCCAGGCAGTGAAGCTAATACCACGTTTTGAGTTTTGTTCTGGTAGTACCTCATTTCACTTTGAGATGAATAAGAAACTTCTAGAGCAGTAAGGTTAGGCTATATGTTGCTGCTGTTATGCTATTTAAGCAATTGCTTAAAACGAGAAAGATTCTTTTCTCACTCTCATTACAGGTTTATCAAAGGTCAACCAACATCTGTTCTACAACATCTTATGACCAAAACTGAGGAAGCAGTATTGATGGGAGATATGTGCAGTCTAACCATAGAGAGAAAACAGCACTGTAGAACCACACACAATGGCACCCAAATCTCCACCTTGGCAGTGAGTTTATCAACACAGGTACATATCACTTTTCCTGCAGGAAGATATTTGTCAAATTATATGGTTATGCCTGAAGTCAATAGGGCGGGTTCAACCACAGGGTGGGCAATGTTGGTCACATAGCTATGTCTGATATTACAAGAAAGGTGTAATCCTCCCCAATGTAGTGGAAGACAATAGTTTGACACATACTACAAACTGTCTCATCACTTCTCATAAGCAACATGGTCAGTTAGTTTTATGCCTGTGTTCCAGCTATGGTGTTTTTTAACCTGTCTTGGATTCTAAACTCTATGATGCCAGATACTACCTTGTGTAAACAAACAAACAAACAACAAAAAAACAAAAAAACAACTCATACTCAAAATTAAACTTGAATTAAATTGAAAAAAAATATTATTTATTTAAGGAATTTCATTGTACATAACTTTTTCTTAGTGATTAGTTGAAAACGTTAATATTAAAATTTTTCTTTCTAAAACATTTTTTGTCTGCAGAGTATGGCAAGACATCTAGATTTTCACAAATTTCCTAGAAACTATTTGGAAAAAAATCTTACTACAAAACATATGCTTGCCTGAAATGTGGATTTAAAAATGGAACATTTTCCCTGGAAATGTGGCTCAGTTGGTTGGGCATCGCCCCATGCACTGAAAGGTTGTTGGTTCGATTCCTGCAGGGCATATGCCTGGGTTGTGGGCTCAGTCTCAGGTAAAGGACCATACAGAAGTCAAGTGATTGAAATTTTGGTTTCACATCATTTTTTTCCTCTCTTCTCTTCCTCTCTCTCTCTCTCAAAAAGTTAAAATTAAAAAAAGAAGTTGAATATTTGCTATGATTTTCTTTATCCTCCCAGCTTATATTGCACAACTCTACACATTCTTAGCTATTTTATCATTATTTGTGTGTTTGCCCTTTACTGTTGAGTCAGATAGTAGACATCTTTTAGTAGGAAACATTATTTCATGATAGACTGCAAGCTGAAGTGTATTCATTTTTCATCTTCCAAACATTTGTTTGGTACTTATTTATCATTTTGCAAAAGGTGACACATTATTTTGCACTGGGTTTTTGTAAGATTACTCCTTTTCCCAAGCAACAAATTTTAAAAGAGCCAGGACATGCCATGAAAATAGCCTAGGCACAATTTCCAAGGCCAATGTAATTCGATAGAATAGGAAGAATTGTGCCTTTGAGTGAGGTGGAAATCTTCCCTTGCACTAGACAGAATGTGGTCCTTGCCTTCTTGACTTGGCTATATGACTTGCTTATATGACTAACCAATGGGAAGTTAGCTAAGATGGCACAAGCAGAGGTGTGAAATGTGCTTGCAAGGCTGGGCTTGCTCCCTGTGCATCTACGTCACCAGGAAGGACATGCTGCTCAGTTCTGTTCCACCAGCGTGGTGGGTGGTCCCATGGGCTCATGGCCAGGCTCCTGAGCCAGAGTTTCCCAGCCCACTCACAGGCACATGAGCCTGAAATGTATACTATGAGAGTTATATTTGTAAAAATAGGAAGATAAAACATTTTATGTAACATTTTTTAGATTGATTTATAACATTTAAATATTTAGACATATATATATATCTTTTTAAAAAAAATCTTGCCTTGGACTTTGCAAAGGTAAAAAGCTGGTCTGTAGTACGTCAGGTAATAGTCCACAACTTCAGTAATACCACTTTTATTTGTAGTCTGATTCATATATCTTCTCTGCACGCAGGGCCTTTTTTAAAATTTATTTTTAAATATATTTTATTGATTTTTTACAGAGCGGAAGGGAGAGGGATAGAAAGTCAGAAACATCGATGAGAGAGAAGCATCGATCAGCTGCCTCTTGCACACCCCCTACTGGGGATGTGCCCGCAGCCAAGGTACATGCCCTTGACCGGAATCGAACCTGGGACCCTTCAGTCCACCGTCCGACGCTCTATCCACTGAGCCAAACTGGTCTCGGCTACAGGGCCTTTTAAAGTATGGGATCTAAGGAGAGGCCTGGACTCCCTGAGGGAGGAGATGGTGAAATAGTAACGTCATTAACATCAGTGCCATTTTGAAGAAATTGGGTGGTGGGCCTTTCAGTTGTGACTTTGTGAGTTTTTATCATGTCAGGGGTAATTGACCAGAAGCATCACATATATCATTAAATTTGAACAGTATGGCAAGCCCATTAGATTAAATGTTTGTGTTTCCCTACACACTCCCAAGATGAAATTCATACACTGAAACCTAATCCCCGATATAATGAAATTAGGAGGGGAGCGGGTATCTTTGGGGTATGATTAAATCACAAAGGTGGAGCCTTCCTGACTGAGACATTCCTCTTATAAAAGAGGCTTCAGAGAGACCCTTGCCCCTTCTGCCATGTGGGGACACAGAGAGCAGAAGACCATCCATGAGCCAGGAAGCAAGTTCTCACCAGACATGAAATCTTTCGGCTCCTAGACTCCCAGCCTCCAGAATTTTGAGAAATAGAAGTCCGTTGTTTATAAGTCATCCAGCCTGTGTATTTTGTTACAGCAGCCTACTGGACTCAGGTCTAAGGAATCCCCTTTCCTTTCCTTACTAGAAGCCACTCTTCCTACGAGATGCCTCGTTGCATGCTGCTCTTTGCCCTGTGTGGCTTGTGTTATCCTTCAAGGCTGTGATCCATGTAGATTTAAATTTAAATCTAATTACTGGGTAAACATGCTGAAACCCAGAAGAGCTTACAAAACATTTTGTTATAGACCTTGAAGTTCGGGGGAGGAGGGGGCAGAAAGGAGGGGGCTAACAACAAAACAAAAAACAAACATTTTCTCGTCTGAAAAAGATTTCCCCAGAACTCAGGCAGTGCAGATTTTGTCTCTTGGTCTAGACAGATTCTTAACACTTAATTCTGGTTCTTCCTTTGATTGTTTTGATGGAGATGCAACCCACTTTGCTGGATTTTAAGCATTGCATAGTTTTGCAAATAAGTTTATAATGTTAAGGACATGCCCAGAACATCTGGGACACATACACCAAGGGGTTAGGGGGAGCAGATATGGGAAACACTTTCACATTGCAAGATAATGACATACACATAACCCTGCTTAATCAAATTCCCAGCTAATCATAAATATCAAGGTCATTTGAACAAATAAATTGCTTTTGCATACTGAAACTCTGATTTAAATTCTCAAGCCTTCATAATTTTAAAATCAATAAACATTTATTATTGTTCCCATTTGTACCTCTGAATAAATTACTGTGTAATTTTACCTCTTAATTCTCAAAGGTGTAATATAAAAATATTGATTTTAATAGTTTCTTGTGCTAGTAAAAGGATATGTAATTTATACACACACAACCTTTTGGTATAATGCCTGAGGCAATGAGATCGTTGCTACAAATAAAGTGTGGAAACCTTTTATTTTAAAAATCTTTTATTGACATATAAACAGTCATACAGAATTGTGCATGCAAATGGTAAATTTACAACTTGATGGATTGGCACAAGGTAAACACACTTGTATAGTCAGTTTCCAGATTAAGAAATAAAGAATACTAGCTCCTTAGAAACTTCCCTCTTCCCCCTCCAGTCACTATTTCCTGAAAAAGATAACCCCGATCTGATTTTCAACACCATTGTTTAATTTGTCCTAGTATTGAACATAAGTATTGACATAAGTTGAATCCCACCATAGAAAAAACTTCTGCCCTAGCTGGTTTGGCTCAGTAAATAGAGCATCAGCCTGCAGAATCCCAAGTTTGATTTTGGTCAAGGGTACATGCCTGGTTTTTGGGCTCAATCCTCAGTAGGGGGTGTGCAGGAGGCAATCAATCAATGATTCTCTGTCATCATTGATGTTTCTATCTCTCCCTCTCCCTTTCTCTCTGAAATCAATAAAAATATATTTAAAAAAGAAAAAAGAAGAGAAAAACTTCTTTCTAACCACAGTTGGTTAGAGAGTTGTCCCAATTTACTAAGCTAAGGTTGCGGGTTCAATTCCCAGTCAGAGCACATACAAGATTCCAGCAATGAATGTATAAATAAGTTGAACAATAAAATCAATGTTTATCTCTCTTTCTCTTCTTCTCAGATCAATCAATAAAAAAATTTAAAAACAAAAACTTTAGTGTCTGCTTAAAAAAATCCTCAACATTATGTTTATACAATTCCCCCACATTTTTTGATTTAACAACAATTTATTGCTATATAATATGCATTTGTATGAATGTGCCACAATGACTTTGTCTATTTCCCATTGATGCACATTTGTTTTTAGATTTTAGCTATTATGCATAGGAGGTTATAAACAGTCTTGTACACATCTTTTGATGAGCATGTACATGCATTTATACCTGTGAATTGCTGCTAGGCAAAGGCTGTGCCCATATTCAGCTTCAGCTGATAGCACCAAACTGTTTTCTATAGTGGTTGTATCAGTTTATACCCCTAGTAGCATTCTTATTCACTGCCTCAACCACTTTTTCAACACTTTATTTTCCATATTTGTAAATTTAACCATTCTGGTGGGTATGTTGTAGTATCTCCTTGTGGTTTTAATATGCATCGTTTCTCTGATGACTAATGATTCTGTGTATATTTTCGTAAGTTTATCTGTCATCTGGATATCCCTTTTTGTGCAGTACCTGGTACAGTCTTTTGCCCATTTTTCTATTAGGATGTTTGTCCTTTTATTTTTTTAATTTAATTGTAGGTATACACTCTGTTTATAAAATAGACATATAATCCAGTAAATCACATTCAGTGTATGAACATACAGTCATGCAGGATTGCACATTAATGTGTCATTGGGTCAAAATAAAATTGGCTCACAACAAAGAAAAACTGCATTAAAATGAAATTTGATTGTATGTACTATTTTATGTAATCATATTTTTGAACATTTGAGAGAGGCTTTGCAAGTATATTTTTAGCAATTTACATCTTTTCCATAAATTTTTTGTTTTATTCTGATTTTTTTCTATGTTGCTCTCAGTCTATAATTGTACCTCTGACGTTTCTAAATATAAATAATAGTGAAAAATCCAAAAATAAACATTTAATGGATGGAAAACTTCAAAGTATTAGTGAATTATTTACTGGATATTTATTTGAATACCTTTGATAAAAACTGTTAATTGTTTCCTAATATTATTTCTCCTTTTATTTAATGACTAGAGGCCTGCAGCACAAAATTCATGCAAGAGTAGGCCCTCCTTCTCTTGGCTGCCGGCACTGGCTTCCCTCTGGGCACCCGGGACCCCGGCTTCCCTCACAGCCTCAGCTTCATCTAATTAGTATATTACACTTTTATTATTATAGATTTGAATTCTGATTTTTACCTTGGGAAAACATAAATGATCCTCCTATCTCATGTTGCCATTTGCTAAATTCTAACCAATGGGTATAAGACTACAGTTATAATATCTTAGAAATATTATTAAAAGATATAGGCATACTATTCTTTCCAATGTCTTCCTCCTGATAAATGGAATTCATGACTAATATCTGGAGCTTGAGCAGCCTTCCTGGGCCATAGGCTTTCTGTCCTCATGAACCTTCCAATCTAACAATTATTTTTTGACAAAAATTATCTGACACCAAGGTAGGCTATGTTTTCTCAAGAAACCCAAGTTAGGAATATTTTTGGAGGGCCATCAATCTTTTATTTAAAACAAATTGTAATAAATTAAAAATTAGAACAACATAAATTGATATTACATAAAATGTGAAAATTTCTCCATCATTGCCACCCTCATGCCACAGTCCTGCTACAAGGAAGTAAACATAGTTGACAGCTGGATAGTATTCTTACAAATATTTTCTACGCATTAATAGATATATAGTTCCATATATCACTTACAATAATTAACAATATATCACAGATATTATCTTATGAGAGTCCACTTAGATTTTTCTCATTCTTTTTAACAATTACTCAGTATTTTCTATTTCTATGTATTATAATTTACTTAACCATTGATAGACATTTAAAAACTTTTCAAAGTTTTCCTCTATTACATGCAATCTACTGTAAACATCTATGTACATCTTATTATTAGTTTATGTTATTTATATTAACAAAATAATATATAGGAAAATAAATTTATGGCTCAAAAGTATGCATATTAAACATTTGTTAGACACTGCCAAATCCCGTCTTTCAAAGGGTTGCACCAATTTAGAGTCTGACAATAATGGATTTTATTAATCTTCTTAAGCCCATGACAATAGTAGGTTTTATTAATTTTTTTATTGTTTTCGTTAATACTACCTTAACATATTTTTTCCATTGATTTTTAGAGAGAATGAAAGCAAGAGGGTGAGAGAGAAACATCCTGCAAGCAGCCCAACCAGAGCCAGGAATCAGGCCTGCAACATACATGCCCTTGACTGGAATTAAACTGGAGATCCTTCATTCTGCAGGCTGACACTCTAACCACTGCGCAAAACTGGCTAGGTCAGGTTTTATTAATCTTTATTTTATACCAATCAATGGGAAAAGTCATAGTACCTTTGCGTGAACTTTGGACTGTCAAACTACAGCGGGAAGGCAGAGGAGGTTGGGCGCTATAAGAGATTAACCAAAGGACTTGTATGCATGCATATAAGCATAACCAGTGGATACAAGACACTGAGGGGAGGAGGCAGGTGAGGGCATGTACTGGAGGGTAAGGGAGGCCAGGGGAAGTCAATGAGGGAAAAAAAGAAGACATATGTACTACTATTTGTAATAATTTAAACAAAAAAAATTAATTATAAAAAATAAATAAAATAAAGTAAAATTCAAAAAAATGAAAAGAGACTAAATTTTGAAATCAACATATTCTCTCTATTTTCCTTAAACTTCTGTGCCAGTCAAATCACTCTTTGCCTTACTTACCTCGCTTATGCTCCTAGAGTCTCAGAGGCAATTTTCTTTACCTTTATACAGAATATGATATTATTTGCTCTAAATTCAAAATTTATCTTAACCCAAACATGAGAGAAAAATTGCTTCTAATCCCACAGTTGCTTATACAAAACTGACTGATAGAACTGGAAAGGTCCTCTATGGAAGTTTACACCTATTGTGACTTCTTTCTTGCACAATTGCTTATTCTTAAAATTAGTCTCATTACTTTAAATTTACAGGTAATAAAAGTGACACACTTTGCTCTGCAATAAATAGTACCACATTGGGAATTAAAAGGTGGGCATTCCAGCTTATTTTTACCCTTTGCCACATGCTAACTCTATGATCTCGAATATCTCTGAATCTTCCTGGAACTAAGTTCCAATAATTATCTAAAAGAAGATGTCAAAAATGATTTTGAAAGGATTAAATTATAATTATCACTATCATTCCCAGCACCAACTATTCTACTTGGCACATGGTAGATAATATTTTAATGAGAGAATCAATTCAACAACTTTGCTTCTCCAGGGAGCTGTTCAATGCCCCATTAGACACCTACTGAGTGACCATGACATTTTCTTCCCTATAATGTTTGATGGATGAAGGAAGGATCAAAATGGTGTGGTTAACTCAGCAAACATTCATTAAGTCATCCTATGTGCCAAGCTCTGTGCGAGGTATTGGAATACCAGGAAGGAGTAGAAAGAATCTTGCTCACAGGTATTTATTTATATTTATGTTAATCTACATAAGGAAACAAATGATTTACTTATTGATGGGTTTTCTTATATCTCATATACTCTGTGAAATATTAGGACTATTAAAAACCATTAGAATCTTTGGACTTTGAGTTCAGATAAACTGGATAAATAACTTTACTATGAACTGGGTTTAGTTTTAAGTATCTTTCTTCTTAATTCAGTAAAGCCAGATTTGCAATAAATGAAGATCAGTGAGCCCTTCTAAATCAGTGAGTGGCAACCAGGTTCTTTATTGGAATTATTTGGGGAGATGTTAAACATCACCAATTCCTGGGCCCCACCCTGAGAAATTCTGATTTAATTGGTCTGCTATGAACCTGAACGTGCTTTTTAAAAACTCTTCAAGTGATTCTAATATGTGCGTAGACTTTCATAATTATGAACTATACTAGAGGCCTGGTGCCTGAAAATTCATGCACTGGATGGGGGGGCCCTCAGCCTGGCCTGGCCCCTCTTACAGTCTAGGAGCCCTCAGAGGCAGGAGGTGACCTGGCAATCAGGGGAAGGCAATGCTCCCATTACACCTCTGCTGCTGCCACTGCCAGTCCTGGTTACCTGAGCCTCAGGTGGCCCTGTGCAGTGGGGCAGCTGTCATCTGAGGCTCTCCTGTACCTCGGGCATTGGCTGGGCAGTTACCATACAAAGCTTTCCTGTGCCTTGGGCCAGCCCTGGGTGGCTGGGGGGCTGAGGACAGGTCTGGCCTCACTGCGTGCTTGCTACACCCCTGGCTGGGCTGGAAGGACTGTGGGACTCTGGTGGCAGGTGCTAGGAGTGGCCAGACCCACCCTCAGGTCCCCCACCCCACTGTAGGACTGAGGGGACTGAGAGCTGCCAGCTTGTGGCTATGGGCACTGCCATCTTTGTGATAGCATGATGGGCAATATATCTATTCCTTCTTTATTAGATAGAATGTATAATATATAATTATGT
This sequence comes from Antrozous pallidus, assembly GCA_027563665.1. Taxonomy (NCBI): domain Eukaryota; kingdom Metazoa; phylum Chordata; class Mammalia; order Chiroptera; family Vespertilionidae; genus Antrozous; species Antrozous pallidus. The sequence continues at coordinate 78,924,673 of CM050508.1, forward strand.
TTTAATAAAACATAATGTTTTAAAGATTTCATTGCATCAATTCTGTGCATTTTAGGGGCAACAAATTTCACCTGTACTTTTAAAATTATCCTATCTAATAAAGAGGGAATATGCTTATTGACCCTCACGCCATTGCAAAGATGGTGGCGCCCACAGCCAATAAGGAGGGAATATGCTAATTAACTGGCCCACCCTCAAAGATGGCAGCGCCCATAGCCGCAGGATGGCGGCATCCAGTCTCCTCAGCCCCACTGCACGCCTGCCTCCAGAGTCTCGCAGTCTCCTCAGCTCCCAGCCACCCAGTGCCGGCCTGAGGCACAAGCAAGCCTTAGACGCTGGCTCCTCGAGACTCAGATAACCAGGGCCAGCTGAGGCTTGTGCTGCTGGCAGTGGCAGCAACAGAGATGTGATGGGGGCAACACCTTCCCCTGATTACCAGATGGCCTCCCACCCCTGAGGGCTCCCAGACTGTGAGAGGGGGCAGGCCGGGCTGAGGGACCCCCCTCCAGTGTATGAATTTTCATGCACTGGGCATTTAGTTTTATAAATAAACAGGACCGAACTTTTATTTGGTCTTTAATAATCAGAAGTCAACAGTACTGCTGGTTAAAAGAAAAGGGGTGGGGGAGGTAAGAGAGGGTAAAGGGGGGATAAATGGTGATGGAAGGAGACTTGACTTGGGGTGGTGATTATATGAACGATGTACAGATGATGCATTATAGAACTCTATCTCTGAAACATATACTTTTAGTAACCAATGTCACCCCCAATAAATTCAAATAATAACAATAAAAAACACACAGTGCTGCTGGTTACACATGTGAATTTGTTCTCTAAGCAGTGCAGCCTGGTTAACCAAAGCCCTTGGACCAGGAGGTCTCTGAACATGGGCAATGCTTAAACTGGAGAACTCTTGGATTGCAGTCCCCATTCCTAAGCCACTTAGAACCTATGCCCCCTCATACAGAGAAAAACTATTTTTTTTTTCAGAGGAGTCTCCAGGAAAATGAACACTAATGATCTTCAATGAATCCCTGACATTTAATGCAACATTTTCCATGTGGTATTTGTGGGTGTTTGGGGAAGGGATGGGCTCTAATTCAAATAATATATTCATAAGGAACTGTGAACTCTTCCAAGAATGCTAAATGAATATTGCCCAGTAGTATGAAAACACCTGGAAGGAACATCTTAAGTTTGGGAAAGAAAGTGGTGGGTTCTTGGGGAAATAGTGGTTGACATCTCTGAAAACCAGTCTGATAAGAGTTAATAGTGTGGTTCTTGACACTCCAGAAGAAATTTCAGAGTGTCTTCTTCTTACCACCATGTTTCTAAGAATGACTCCATAGCAGGGGAAGATGAATGTGAATATTTCAATATATTCACATATCTTTCTTTTCTGGAAGTGAGTCAGTATAGTTTCTTCCTACTGTACTTTCTGTTCCTTCAGAATTCATTCACTTCCAGCACTTTGAACCTTTGTCATATACTTATTAGTGTTTGACATTTTAATTACGCATATTTGTTTCTTTGCTTATTGTCTGTTTTGCTCAATAGATAGGCACCATTGGAACAAAACCTGCTCTTATTTCCATTATTTAATTTTTCACTGATGCTGCTTAGGATGGTGCCTGGCATGTATTAGATGCTCATGAAATGTTTGCTGAATGAGCCATGAATCAATGGAAGGTGTCATCAGCCACTCTCTACTTCCTCTCTCGGCTCTGGGAAAATTTTTGCAATGTCCATTCGTGGCTCTTTCCAGGCCAGAGAATTCTAACAGAAGGGATATTTCAGAGTAAGGAATAAGAAGATAAATACACTGAGTGGCCAGATTATTTGATCTCTGAACACATAATAATCTGGCTTCTCTCTCTCTCTCTCTCTCTCTCTCTCTCTCTCTCTCTCTCTATATATATATATATATATATATATATATATATATATTAGAGGTCTGGTACATGAATTCTTGCATGGGTGGGGTCCGGCCAGCCTGGCCAGGGGGAGGGGACATGGTTGGTTGGCTGGCCTGTCTGCTGGTTGAACTCCTGGTCAAGAGAACAATTTGCATATTAGCCTTTTATTATGTAGGATATACACTGAGTGGTCAGATTATTATGTGTTCAGATATCATAATAATCTGGACACTCAGTGTATATACAGCAGCACAACTTGCATATAATGGTGGTTGATTCCAAGCCATTCAGAGGTCTGGCATGCCTCCTAAATGACTGATTGCTTGATTAACTGAATGACAGAGAACACTTGACCTCACTCTCTGCAGTTTATGTATACAGACTGGCAGGAAGTACAGGAGGTTCAAAAGGAAAAAGCAACAACACATTGAAATGGGAGTCCAGATATTTGGATCTAGATTTGGCTCTGCTGCTGTCAGACCTAAGAGTAATCAGTTGAACCAGATGGTTTATAAGGTTTTTCAATATTTAATTTTTTGTGATTCTAGGAATATTTGATTTCAAGCAAGGTAGGATATAGTAAGTACTAGGGATTTATATACAGGATTCACATCTCTTATAAATCTTTATAACAGTAGCAAAGAGAAAACCAAACTAAGGAATTTGCTTTCTGTGTTTGGGCTCATTTATAAGCAGTATAGGAGAGTCTCTTACAATTTAGTGGTCAGCATACCCAGCCCTTTTGGTAAACTGAGTTCCTGTTTTTTTATGATTCCTTAAGTATGTTTAACCTTCTCTGGGACATTGTGAAAATTACTCCTTTTGCCTTAATGGAATCCAATTCATTCTCCTTACAATGGTTGGGCTAGGTATCCTTTTTGCTCTTTCATAGGCTCCATGCCACTGTGAACTTACCTCTAGCATTTTTCATGCTGCGCAGTTTCTGTATTCCCAAAAAGATGAGGAGTTCCTAAAGGTAGGCATAGTTAGTAAGTAGTTAGCCCATAATAGGTGTTCTTTCAATGTTGGTTAAATCAATGAATAAATGAATGGAAGTTGCTATGGCTACAGCTAAATAAGTAAACAAATCAAATTTCCCCTAGCTTATAGAAATTGAAATAAGATTAACACTTCTACAGTTGGGATCATTTTTATTTTTATTTTTAAAAACTCACTCATTCTGAGCATCAAAACTTGACACATTTGAGGTTCAAATGACCGCTGAAGCATGGGGTGCAATTTCATACTTCCATGAAAAAGCACAAAATTACAGTGTCAGGTAAAAAAATCTCAATAAATGTTAGAGCTAGAGGAATGTTGACTATCAGTCATTTTGTTGGTGAGCCCAGTAGTTAAAGTAATTTGCCCATTTTCTGATAGGGAAACCACAAATCTGAGAGACTGTAACTAAATTTCCTCATTTTCAGCTAGTCTTTTAACCCTTCTGAACTGAACAATTTTAATCTCTGGTACTTGGACTAAGAACAAAATTGAACATTTTTGTTGCTTTCACTGTTGCCTTAGTCTTTCCAGCCTGGCCACATTTCAGAAACTTAATACTTGTAATAGTATCCTCTCCCTTATGCACCTCCAAGTACTCCATTGCAGTTCACTTATTGCTCTAGGCTTCTCCCAACATCTTTTTCTCTCTTTACACAGTCTTCTGAATGGGCTTGCAATTTAAGAAATTGACAGGAGGTGTGAAAGGCAGCAGATGGAATGGAGGGAGGAGGGACGTGGGCATCCGGAAATGGCCTAGGGGCAACTACAGCCTGGTGACAAAAGCCCACAGATGCACTGCTTAACTCTGAAGAAGTTTATACACGTAGTCTCATGAATATTCTCACATGGCAATAATATGGTACAGTTGCAGAACATTTTGCAATTAATTCATAAGAAAGGTAATACAAGGTGAGAGGCAGCCTGGATTAAAGTATTGGAATTACTAGTGTAATAATTTACTGTAATGATTAACCAAACTATGAGTTTTTGACAGGCTATTTAACCTCTCTAAACTTCAGTTTCCTGATCTATAAAATGAGGTGTATTGGTTTGCTAGGGTTACCATAACAAAGTACCACAAACTGGGTAGCTTAAATAACAGCAATTTATTTTCTCACATTCTGGAAGTTAGAAGTCCAGGGTGAAGGTGTCAGCAGGGTTGGTTTCTTCTGAGGCCCCTCTTTAGCTTGCAAATGGTTGTCTTTCCCCTCTGTCTACACATGACCTTTCCTCTGTGTGTGCTCATGTCTACGTCCAAATTTCCTCTTATAAAAACATTAGTCATATAAGATTAGGAACCACTCTGAAGACATCATTACAGCTTTAAAGACCTTGTAACCTTGTAATTATGGTTACATTGTGAAGTACAGAAGGTTAGAATTTCAAAGAATAAATTTTGGAGGGACACAGTTCAGCCTATAACATGGGGTACATGGCATAACCCTTTTAGGGTGGTCTTGAAGATCCAGTAAGTTTTATATGCAAAATACTTTTCAAACTATAATTCACTCTATAAATGAATAGTCTGCCATTTGGCAATATAAATGTTTAAGCTCTTATTTTTAGAACACACAAGCTGGATGGCTCTGGTGCTTGGAAACGCCTAGTTTCCTGGATTTGTTACATGGTGGTGATGTTTAAATACCTATATTAACACACTTCTATATATTATATCTTTTTCCTCTTTTGGTATTTCATGCACCTTCTTTCTCTCCTCATCTTCTACCAATCAAGTATTTCTCCTGGTATGGGTTGAATAGGGCAGACAGAGTACGTCTGGGAAGTATGTAAACATGGATGGGTCCTGGAATTTCTGCGCACTTTACCACGTTAGATGGAGAGAGAGAGAGAGAGAGAGAGAGAGAGAGAGAGAGAGAGAGAGAGAGAGAGAGAGAGAATGCACACACAGCATTGGCAGACAGGGCCTTAACAACCCACAGACATTTCTGGTCCTCAGTACAGCAGCAGAGAGCATTCACAAGACCTGTAGGGCAAAGGGGACAAGCATGAGGGATGCTACTGTGAAAATCTGCAACTCTGACAAGGATCTGACAGCTAGGAGCTAGACAGAATCGAAGATATCTATGGACAATGGACATCTAGGACCTTATCACAGCTGGAAATGGCTGGGCCTCCCAGAATGGTACTTTGGGGATTTTTTTTTTTTTTTTTTTACAGAGGCGTGATTGCCAAGGTGTAGAGTGCAGGAACCTGGGCCCAGCAGCAGCAGACCTGCTAACGCTGCTAGGTCCAATGGGCTGAAAATATGGCATGTTTGTAGAAACCAGAAGGAAACAATATAACCAAATAGAGAAGGATAATTCTATCTGGAAGCCAGAGGGAAGAGAACCCTGTCAATAAGTTCCATTCAGTTCAGACTCCGGAGTAAAGAAGAGGGTGGTGAGGGTTGAGAATTAATCAGGCAGGGAAAATATTTGAGAGCCATACTCCAATTGCTTGGCACTGCACAAGCCGCTAAACCTCTGGCACAATCCTGGGGAAAGAGAGGAGTGTGAGCACAAATTGGTTAATATGGAGTTTCCACCACATAGCAGAATGGAGACTCGAAATAGAAAATAAGCTGAATTATAGAAAAAGACATATGTTATACTTCCTGCAAAACATATGCTTTAGACTAAGAATTGTATCCACCTCACTCAATAATCTTTAAGTCCAATGTTATATATACCCTATACAGGTGGATATACACATGGAATACTCGGGCTTTTCCACCAAATGACAATCCAAATGACATTTATATAAGGGTACCAAACAGAGTTAAATGCTGGCAAAGGGAAAGGAAGACAGAGATGAGTAAGAAATCAGTAGGAGTGCATTACATCAGAAATGTCAAGAAAGGAATGAGGAAATGGAATTTGAAATGGCAGGAGCCACTAGTATTTTAAGTTGAAGACTTCTTGACTGACACCACGCCATTCCAGGGAATAGCAGAGAAGCTCTTCATCCCTGTTCAGGGGACAGGAGAGGCAGCAGTAAGTAGCCACCCAAGGAGAAGATAAGGAGAGGACCTGGGTCCCTGTGAGCCACCGAGAAAAACCTGATTTTCTAATTTCTTGTTCTCCCTTTCAGTGTACCTACAGCCTGCTGTGCCTTTATTCTTCACAGTAGTCCCCTCATTGAACCCATTTGGATTAAATTTATAATAGACACCAGTTTCATGAGTGTCTATTATAAACTTTATAATTATTGTCTGTAGATTATTTAAAATGTTGAAAACTGACCCCAATTTTTCATGACACAGAAAATGAAATATAAAAATCTAGTCACATTTATTTGACAGATTGTTCAATCATTCCATCTTGGGAACTGTCAGAGCATGTTTTACTATTTTTTCCTTCTTCTTCCTGGCATGAGGCTTTAAGCCATGGTTATTGACAGCAGTAGTAAAGAGGGAATGTCCATGGTTAGTATTATACCATGTATATTCACAATCTACTTGCATCCTTTAAGTTATAGCTAGTATAATCTGTTCTTTATGTTGTCCTTATTGAACTTGGCGATCTGTGAGATGTAATCACATTCTCATCAAACCTTCTGAAGGATAGTTCATACCCTTTGTTGCAGGGTTCCCATGTACCAAACCTGAGATTTTTTTCCCCTCCTCATCCTTTCAACTTCACAAGCACACTTATTGAAAAGTATAAAATGTCCAAATTGGAGTATATGGTACATGCAATCTGCTAATATTAAGCTAATATTACTCCAGCAAAGAAAAGATCTGAGAGAGAAAGAGAAAGAGAGAGACAGAGACAGAGAGAGAGAGAGAGAGAGAGAGAGAGAGAGAGAGAGATTTTCTTTCTAAATCTAAGATTATTTTTCCACAAACATAATTTTTGATTCAGAGTAATATAGATTCAAATCCTATTTTGGCTACTTATAGATTGTGCAGTATTGGGTAACTTATTTAAGATTTCTGAATGTATTTACATAATATCAAAATCAGAAAATGGAAGTCTATCTCATGAAATTTTTGAGGGTCTTAGAAGAACCTAAAACATTATAAATGCTTCACAAATGTTACCTATATTTTATCTCATCTTTTCATGATTTATTGTAGGCAAAATTAGAGGAAAGAATTAACCATGAATTAAAAAGTAGAAAAATGTTTTTCAGTTATTCTCCTTCTTTCTGGTCTTGAAAATCTCCCAAGTCCCAGAAGGTGAGGGAGATAATTTGGATGAGGGTTGTTGCAAGGATCTTCAATTTCAGCTCCTCTTCCAAAAGCACATCAGGTACAGTGGGTAATATCTTTGATGCATATTGGTGTCTTGTAAAATTAAACATTATTTGTAAAAATTTTAAAATATATTTTTATTGGCTTCATAGAGGGAGAGGGAGAGAGAGATAGAAACATCGATGATGTTTCATTGATGATGAAAAAGAATCACTGATCAGCTGCCTCCTGCATGACCTACAATGGGGATGAAGCCTGCAACTCAAGCACGTTACTTTATCAGGAATCAAATTGTGACCTTCTTGTTCATACATCGATGCTCAACCACTGAGCCATGCTGACTGGGTTTATGTGTAAAGTTTTAAATACAGTTTTCTAAAAAATTGATTTTAGAGAGAAGAAGGAAAAGGGAGAGAAACACCAACCAGCTGCCTCCTGTATGCCCTGACCTGGAATTCAACTGGCAACTTTTCCATGCACAAATGATGTCCAACCAACTGAGCCACATCAGCCAGGGCTATGTGTGAAGTTTTTATTTTTAATCTTTATTGTTCAGATTATTACAGATGTTCCTCTTTTTTCCTTCCATAGCTCCCCTCTACCTGGTTCCCACCCCACCCCAGGCCCTCAACCCCTCACTATCCTCGTCCATAGGTGTAAGATCTTTGTCCAATCTCTTCCCTCACCCCACACCTTCTGCCCCCTGAGAATTGTCATTCTGCCCCCTTTCCATGATTCTATTACATTCACCAGTTTATTCTGTTTATCAGATTTTTTATTCATTTGATTTGTAGATTCACTTGTTGATAGATATATATTTGTTGTCACTTTGTTATTCATAGTTTTTTATCTTTACTTTTTCTTCTTCTTCTTCTTTTTAAAGAATACACTTCAGCATCCTATCTAATAAAGAGGGAATATGCAAATTGATTCTCATACTGTCACAAAGATGGCAGCATCCATAGCCACAAGATGGTGGCACCCAGTCCCCTCAGCCCTGCCAGAGCCCTGGTCCTTTCAGCCCCACCACTGGAGACCCCAGACCTGTTGGTCCAGCTGCACTGCTTGCCTGCCTCTGGAGTCCCCGGTCCCGCTCTCAGGCAGGCCCAGCCGCACTGCTTGCCCGTGGCTGGAGTCCTCAGTCCTTTCAGCCCTGCTAGAGTCCCCAGTCCTTTTGGTTTCTGTGGCCCCTGGACCGGAAGTGGAAGCTGAGAATGCGGAGAGCACTAGGAATGCTGGGAATCATTGTTCTGGTGGTGGACACATTGTGCAATCACTTAGACACTTGAGCGAAGTGAGCCTGAAGCAAGTTACTGTTGTGGGTGGGGATGGAGGGAAAGCAAAGGTGAGAGACATAAGTAAAGTTAGAGTGTTGAGGAAAAACTAAAAGGAAGATATCCTGCAACTTCTAGGAAATCTCCACCAATGGAGCAAAGGAAAAAAATAAAGAGCTCTATTATTCTGTGAGCACCAAACTAGACTGGGCTGAACTCTTACAATTTTCACTCATATGATTGCAAAGACAGACAGAAACTTCAACCTTTTATGTACCTAGGCAGGTACAATGCATGGCATGAACATTTTCATGGAAGAGGATTTAAGAGCACAGATTGCTATATACCTTTTGGTAAGTCTCCTTTTTGGTGGCCATCAGTGTTAGTTAATTTCCATAATCAAGGGTAAAAATTAAAAGTTTTCCATCTCTATGACAAGCAGGTCCTTACAGCTTGGAGCAAGGCAACTATCTATCTATAATAATAAAAGTGTAATATGAGGGGTGATGAGACAGGCAGGCAGAGGGGTTAGAGGCAATGAGGCAGGCAGGCAGAGGTAAGCAGAAGCAGTTAGGAGTGATCAGGCTGGCAGAGTAGTTAGGGGAGATCAGGTAGGTAGGCAATCAGTTAGGAGGGATGAGGCAGGCAAGTAGAGTGGTTAGCAGCAATCAAGCAAGCTGGTAGGCAAATGGTTAGGAGCCAGCAGTCTAGGATTATGAGAGGGTGCAAGCAGGGATAAAGGACCCACCCCCGTGCACAAATTTTGAGCATCAAGCCTCTAATTTTATATGATAATGGTTTTGTGGTGATGAATTCCTTTAGCTTTTTCTTATCTGTGAAGCTTTTTATTGGACCTTCAATTCTAAATGATAGCTTTGCTGGGTAGTGTAATCTTGGTTGTAGGTTCTTGCTATTCATCACTTTGAATATTTCTTGCCACTCTCTTCTGATCTGCATAATTTCTGTTGAGAAATCAGCTGACAGTCATATGGGTACTCCCTTGTAGGTAACTAATTGTGTTTCTCTTGCTATTTTTAAGATTCTCTCTTTGTCTTTTGCTCTTGGTATTTTAATTATGATGTGTCTTGGTATCTTCCTCTTTGGATTCCTTTTGTTTGGGGTTCTCTGTGCTTCCTGGACTTATCAGTCTATTAATTTCACCAGGTGGGGGAAGTTTTCTGTCATTATTTCTTCAAATAGGTTTTCAGTGTCTTGCTCTCTCTTTTCTGGATGTTGGTATGCTTGAAATTGTCCCAGAGGCTCCTTACACTATCTTCATATTTTTGATTTTTTTTTCTTTTTCGGTTGGGTGTTTTTTGCTTCCTTGTATTTCAAATCTTTGATTTAATTCTTGGGATCCTATAGTCTACCATTGAATCTCTGTATATTATTCTTTATTTCAGTAAGTGTATGCTTAGTTTCTGACTGGTCCTTTCTAATTTTTTTTTGGCATTCTCACTTAGATCCTTGAAGGTCTCACTTAGTTCCTCAGAGGTTTCTAGAAGATTCTAAGTTACCTTATAACTGTGGTTTTGAATTCTATATCCAGTAGTTTGCTTTCTTTCATTTCTTTCATTTGTGACATGTTTCTTTGTCTCCACATTTTGGCTGCTTCCCTGTGTTTGTTTCTATGTACTGGTTAGCTACTAAGTCTTCTTGAATTGATAGAGTGGCCTTGTGTGGTAGGTATCCTATAGGGCCCAGTGGCTAAGCATCCCACATCACCTGAGGTGGACACTCTTAGTGCATCCCTCCGTGGGATGTGTGCACAGTCTTGTTATAGTTGAGCCTTGATTGCTATTGGTATCACTGGAAGTAATTAACATACAGGCCAATTTGCTGTGGGGACCAGCTGTGTCTACACTGAAAGAGCTGCTGTGCAGGAGACACCCTTATGGGACAGGACTTGCTTCAGTGGAGCTTTGGTGCTCATTGAATCTGCCCCTTGAGTTTGTCACTTATGGACATGAAAAGTTGTAATCTGGTATGGTCTCACACTGACCAATGGTACACTGGCTCTTGGATCTCCAAGGAGGTGAAAAGTCAACCACTACCTGGGGCTACCCAGCAGGAGCTACAGAGAGATCTGCAGATTCCTCCTCTTTGTTTGAGCTTTGGAAGTGCCCAGATAAGGCCCAACTGTGAAGCAAGGAGGGCTGCTGCTGCTTCCCTTTGGCCTTCTTTTGATAGCTTTGGGGCTTCCTTACCCTGCTTCTGTCTGTTTGACAGGTTTCAGGCTGAGAAAGGACAGGACATTCATATGCAAAAGCTGCTGCACACAGCTTAGGTGGGGGTTGTAAATTGGGTGAGGTGGGGTCTCAGAGAATCTCCAGGGTGGAGCAAACAGCAATGGCTGCCTGTCAGCCCTGTACTGGAGAAGTCCCAGCACAACAGGAACAATGACCGCTGTGAGCACCTCTGTCTGAAAGAAAGCCGCCCTCACATTCCTGCCTCAATGTCAGACAGTCCTGTTTCTCCCTGTATGTGTTTGGGTCCCCCAGAGTCTCACCTGGCACTAGAGTTCAGAGCAAGCAAAATCTTGCATCTCCCTTCTAATGAAAAAAACAGCACACCCGCGTATCAACCTGTTCCATGCTTCTGCACCTCCTACAAGTCTCAATGTGCTTTCTTCTTTACTTCTAGTTGTAGTACTTCCACTCAGCCAGCTTTCCCATGGTTCTTGATAATAGTTGTCTTTTAGTTGTAATTTTGATGTGGTTGTGAGAGGCAGCAAGTACAGGTGTTTATCTATGCTGCCATCTTGGTTCCTATGTGTGAAGTTTTTTATACATCATAAAGAAGACGTTGTAAATCAATGAGAAAGAGAAGCATTTTCAAAATAAACCTTATTTGGACAGTTGTTTAACTATTTTGAGAAAAAAATCAACTTTGAATCTCATTTAACAGCATAAACAAAAATATGTTTTATCAGCATAAAGAGGCAACTGTGCAATATCAAATTTAATTTGACCTAGTAGGAATAAAAAGTGATTATTTTTCAATTTCCAGATAAGGAAGAATTCATAAAGTAAAAGAATAGTTCTCCGATAGAAAAATATAAAATATCTCAATATCAAGAGTATTAAGAACATATTTAAACATGGAGAAACTCCCATGCTATTTTACTACACATATGATAAATTATTAATACCCTTAATGCTTTAAACAGTTACATAAATTGATATGAAATCAGTATGTTAATGGACAAAAAACATGAACAGATCATATTTTAAAATGTACAAATGATTAATACATTTTTAAGGTGTACAATGTTACTAAATGCTCAAAAATATTAAAGTTAAAATGAGATAAAATATTCACCTATTAAATTAAAAAATATGAGAAGACCCAATGTTACTGAGAATCACTCTTCATATAAACTGGTGAGAGTTTAAATTGGTATGCCACTTTGTAGAAAATGTGACAATATGAATGAAAATTCTTATAAATGCTTACATTATTTAATCAAGAAATCCAATCTCTGGGCATATATGATATCAAAATATTTTAAAATTTAAGAAAAGCTTCATTATAATAATAGCTTTAACTAATTGATTGCTTACCATGGTATGGGGTTTACTTATCCTATATAATAGATGTAATATGCAAATTGACTCTCACACCCTCACAAGATGGCTTCCTATGACCAGGACAGCATGGGGATTAGTGAGGGACCACCAAATAACTGAATAGCAGGCTGCATGGAGCAGCCAGGCTGGCAGGGGGGTTAGTGAGGGACAACCAAACAATTGAACAGCAGGCTGTGTGGGATGACCAGGCCAATGGGGGACTGTGAGGGGTGACTAGGCTGGCGTGGCAGGGAGGGTGCAGTTGGGGGTGACCAGGCTGCCAAGGGGGGCAGTAAGAAGTGATCAGGCAGGCAAGCAGGTGAGTGATTAGGAGCCAGCTATCCAGGATTGTGAGAGGGATGTCCCAAATTGGATAGGGTGCAGGCTGGGCTGAGGGACCCTCCCCACCAACCCCATGCACAAATTTTGTGCACTGGCCTCTAGTATTGTATAATTCACTTCTCACCAAAACTGCTAAGTAGCTGAGCCAGGATTTGAACTTACATTTGCTTCAAATTCTGCTTGGACCCTTCATTACTATTTTATTCTATCCAAAAATTATTTAATGATATAATAGTTAACATTTAGAACTACTTCAAAATCTGTTAATAATGTAATAATAAAATAAACTACGCTTGAATCATTTCTACAACAAAATAGAGATGATATGAAAAGTGATTATTTTTAATCATTTAAAATGAAAATAGTGTAAAGCAAACTTATATATTTCTATAATTTTAACTATTTAAGGAAGGAATGCAAGTTAATAGTAGTTGCCTTGCATAAGTGAGACTGTACTGATTATTTTTTGCCTCTATACTTTTCCTGATCTTTTCAAATTTTTGCAACCAGATTAGATTACCTTATGTTCATGAAAAAACTAAATTTGAATTAAAAGTGTGTAGAGACATTTATATATTCAGAGCATAATGGAGAATGTATTGTCTTCATTAGGTTAAATTCTTAGTAACATATCATGTTTACCGCCCCCCCCCCCCAAAAAAAAATAAAGCTTTAAAGTTTGACAAATCCAATGGAATTAGTCAATAGTTTGGAGGTTGGATTATTATCAAAATGTGCAATTAGACAAAATCTGTTAGTGACATGTTAAACCAGAATAGTTGTACCAACATGGTAGAAAACAGTTGATTTAGCTCTTGAAAATACAAATATAGGACTGAGAACCAACTTTTAAATCTAAGAGTTAAATTTCCAACACAATCAGAAAATAGTTTGTCTTAGTAATGACTTGGTCTTGTGAGTGTGTGTATATAAATGACTAGGAAATTAAATATCTCAATAAATTGAGAGTTTCTTTCTTAAATTTACATGGCAAAACAAAGATAAATAATTTTTAGTTGCTAGAATTAAAATCCACTTTACCCGATTTTTTTCAAAGACATTGCTGTGGAAAAATTGTCATCTTTTTTGAGCCCTGTCTAGCTTTGGAAAATTAGCTTTACTATGAAGCATGTAGAACAAAAGCAGTGGCTTTATTTTCATTTTCATAGTCACAATGGCCTTAAATTCTATAATTGACGTCGTAGTGATTAGATTATGATCAGTTTGTGGGATTATTAACCACTCTAGATTTCTTCACACCTCATTAACCAGCAAACTAGGCACTGAGTGTGGATAAAAACCAGTTTCTCATGGACTGCTACTCAGTATTGCAGAATCTTTTTAATTTTATGATGCCATTTCCATTAGAAAGTAAGTAGATTTTATATTTTTTCCCATTTTTAACACATGTCAGGATCATTTTAGAATAATTATGCCTTTATATCTACTTTCCAATTATTTCTTTCCTAAGAAGCAGCAGCACCTATTCAGGTTTCAAATAGTGGAGGTTTAACATTATTTTTGGCAGTGCCTTTGGTGTCTAGATCTATCTCTTACTTCAACAGTATTCGGAAGGAACGAGTCCAGGTATGCCCCTTCTTCCAGCCTCCGACCATTCTCCAAACTCTTTTCCAGTCACCCCCTTGGGGACCACCTCATCCATGCCCAGCCTGAGACCAGCTAATACCATTTTTTATACATTAACTCCTATTGTTGAACAACCATGAACTCCCAAATTCATCAGAATTATTCCACCAAGGTGGAGGCTGCTGTTGACCATCTGGTCAACCTAGATCTGTGAGCCTCCCACACCTACCTCTCTCTGGGCTTCTATTTGGACCTTGACAGTGTGGCTTTGGAGGGTGTGGGCCACTTCCTCTAAGAATTGGTGGAGAAGAGAGGGAGCCAATCATCTCTTAAAGATGCAAAACAAATGCAGTGGCTATGTTTTCTTCCTGAACATGCTGAAACCTCAGGATGAGTGGGGTAAAACTCAGATAATCATGGAAGCCACCAGGGCCTTGGAGAGGAATCGGAACCAGGCCTTTTGGAATCTGCATGCCCTGGGTCTATCTGCACAGACCTTCAGCTCTGTTACTCCTTGGAGAAGCACTTATTGGATGAGGAGGTGAAAGTTATCAAGAAGATGGGCTACAACTGATTTACCTCTGCAGGCTGGCTGGCCCTCAAGCTGGGCTGAGCCAATATGCTTTGAAGGGCTCACCCTCTAGCATGACTAGGAGTCTTTGGGGCCCAGAGGCCTTTGAGGGGCCCCTCTGCATTCCTCTGGTGTTTGCTTTTGCCTGTGCCTCTCCCTGAAACCACTAGCCATTCTTTTAACCACCCTGAATCTCTCTCCCATGCATTGGGCGAAATGGAAACAATAAAGCTTTTTGCAGAAAAAAAAAATTAAAAACTGTTTCTTAACTCAATTTCCTAAGCAGGTAGAACTAGTTTAGTTAAAAAGGCACTGCTTAATTTGCTTGGTATTTTGCTAACAAGAATGTGTCAAAAAAATTAGTTGAAATTTTAATATTAGTAGTTGTAGCTTAGTTATTATTTTTGAGGAATAATAAACACTGAATTTGATTCACAAGTTGGGAAGGTTTAGGGAAGCAGTCCAGGTTCAGCCCATTTGAGAATGTACTTGCTCTCAGGTGACTTGTAAATGTTAATGGGTTGAGTGAACTGGATTCTATTAGCATTGTCAAAAACCTGGAAGGGAGGAAAGTGGAAGAGAAAGTATTCCATCTTACATGACACTTAAGTTAAATAGCTATTTAGACAAAGAAGAGGAAGGTCATCATTTAGAAGACTATTTTATCAACAGTACAATTTTCACTGCTTTTTTCTTAAAAAATGTAAATGATGCTTATTTTCTGTGGATTGCCACGTCATTTTTCTTTCATTTTCTAGTGAATTATCTTTTTCTTTTTGTTTATAGAAACTTTTTACATTATATAGCCTTTTTTTGGCTTGTTTTGAATACTTTCTCTTTGTTATTGTATGTAACCTATTTGGGGATCTCTTATATTGGTTTTATTCTCCTCTACCTCCTGTAGAACCAACTAGACTTTGAGGGATAGAGATGAGGAGATAAATTAAATTTCAGTTTTTTGAGAGAGATGAAACTGGAGTTCAGAAAAGTTAAAATATTTAATTAAGCCAATAGTCCTGTTCCTAAAATTTATCCTCTGGATCATTAGGTATGATGCTCTAAGGCAGGTAGAAACACACATACGTGCATGCACACAAATGAGTTAGTAGTCAAATCAGTTTAGGAAAGGCTGCATACTATGTAAGTTCTCAGTGTTAAACAATACATATTATATACCAAAGATAGAAACATTTGTGCAAAAGAGCAATTCACTTAATCTATTCATCTTATTTTAATGCAGTTTCTTTTTTTGTGTTTTTATACCTTTTGTTTATTTAAGAATTTTTTCTTTTTTAAACGCTTGATACATATAACTAAAAAAATTAAAAATGCTTTTAAATAAATGCCTTTTAGGTTATAATTTTCTTCTTGGAACTTCCTGGCTTTCAGCTTAGAGGAAGCTTACGTGCAACTTTATTTGGTCATCCAAAATCCAGGTTTACCCAACAGCAGCCACCTCTACCATGACCTCCAAGTTTAGCCCTTTCGGGGATTCTTTTTCCCAGCCTTACAAAGGGATCAGCATTCTGGAGAAAGGGCTGTGCTAGATGATTAAGAAGGAGTCCAAGGATGAAAGATAGTTTTGAAAGGCATTGGGGGTCAGAGGAGCTTCTAGCTGAAGGAGCTAGAAGGCTCTCACCTTGACCAAGAAACCTGCTTTTATTAGTACAATTTGTCCCAAGGCAAGGTGTAAATATACACTTCAAAGGGTATAGTATCAAAGGATATACAGAAACATTGTCAGTTTGGGGAATAACCTACAGCTAGCTGTTCAGGTGGCCAACAGGAGGCAATAAAATGGCCTTAGCTGTTTGGCAGTTAACAATCCTATTCAGGTTTAGGGGGAGTGCCTTTTAACCATTTCCAACAGGTAAATTACATGTGACTCAACCCTGTTGAGCTCCCCAATCTTCTTCAACCTTTTAGTAAAACTCTTGTTATTATTGCATGCTGGAGTTGGTTCTCGGCAAACCCTAAAAAAATCAAAGTCATATACCTGAGGTGCACTGGTGGGGAAATGGGTGCCTCCTCTGCCCTGACCCCAAGATCAACCCCTGGGCGTGACTCCAAAAAGGTTGGTAATGACCCCGCCAAAGCAGGTGGGATTGGAAGACTTTTCTGAGGATTACAGTGGAACTGACCATTCAGAACTCACAGGCCCAGATTGAGTTTATTTATTTTTATTTTTTTTATCTTTATTGTTCAGTTTATTAATTACATTGTTTCCCCTTTTTTATCCCCCTATAGCTCCCCTCCACCCTGTACCTATCCTACCCTCCACCCTCACCTCCCCCTCCCCACTGTCCTCTCCCATTATTGCAAGATTTTTGTCCAGTCTCTTGCTGTACTTCCCACAACCCTTTTCTCCCCAAGAATTGTCAGCCCATTCCCTCTCTATGTCCATGTTTCTGTTATATTCACCAGTTTATCCTGTTCATCAGCCTATCAATTCACTTTATTTTTATGTTCATTTGTTGATAGATGTGTATTTGTTGTTCATAATTTATATTTTTACCTTTTTCTTCTTCCTCTTCTTAAAGAATATCTTTCAGCATTTCATATAATGTTGGTTTGGTGGTGATGAACTCCTTTAGCTTTTTCTTATCTGTGAAGCACTTTATCTGATCTTCAATTCTGAATGATAGCTTTGCTGGATAGAGTAATCTTGGTTGTAGATTCTTGCTATTCATCATTTTGAATATTTCTTGCCATTCCCGTCTGGCCTGCATCGTTTCTGTTGAGAAATCCGCTGACAATTGTATGGGTGCTCCCCTGTAGGTAACCAACTGTTTTTCTCTTGCTGCTGTTAATATTCTCTCTTTATCTTTTGCTCTTTAAATTTTAATTATGATATGTCTTGGTGTGGTCCTCTTTAGATTCCTATATTTTGGGGTTCTGTGTACTTCTTGGGCTTTTAAGTCAGTTTCTCTCACCAGGTGTGGGAAGTTTTCAGTCACTATTTCTTCAAGTAGGTTTTCATTAACTTGCTCTCTCTCTTTTTCTGGCACCCCAATAATTCGGATGTTGGCATGCTTGAGGTTGTCCCAGAGGCCCCTTACACTGTCTTCAATTATCTGAATTCTTTTTGTTTCTTGCTTTTCCAGCCGAGTGGATTTTGCTTCTTTGTATTTCAAATTTTTGACTTGTTCTTGTGGCCCTCTGGACTGCTTTTAGGACTTTGTGTAATATTTTTTATTTCATTCAGTGTATACTTGATTTCTAGTTGGTCCTCTTTCATATCTGTGAGGGTCTCGTTCATATCCTCAGAGGTCTTGTTCATTTCCTTGAGGGTCTCATCCATTTCCTTGTAAGTCTCATTCATTTCCTGGTTGGTCTTGTTTATTTCCTCATAATTCTCATTAAGTTCATTGGCCTTTTCTAGGAGCCTCTTGAAAAGCCTTATAACTGTGGTTTTGAACTCTATGTCTTGTCGTCTTTTCTCCTCCATTTCTTTCACACCTGATTTCTTTTCATATCTCTGCATGGTGGCTGCTTTATGTGGTAGATATCCTCTAAGGGTCAGTGGCACAGTCTCCCCAGTTATTTGAGATGGGTACTCTTACTGCAATCCTTTATGGGTTGTACAGTATTTTTGAATTTAAACCCAGCTTGTTGTTGTTAGCCCTAGGAGGGTTTGACCTCTAGGCCAATTGGCTGTGAAGGGAGACTGTGTTCAGGTTGGATGGGCGGAGTCTCTGAGCTGAGCAGGCAGCCTCAGTGTCAGCTACATCCTATGCGGCACTCGAGCACCCGCGGGTCTCTGTTGGATGGGGATGGCTGCAGACACCTCCAAGAGAAAGCCGCTAGTCTCTTCCCCTTGCCAGACAACTCTGCCTCTCCCCAAATGAGTCTGCACCTCCAAAGTCTAGCCCAGGGTTGTAAAATAGATGGTTTCCGGGACCAGGAGACAAGTTTCCAGGGGGCAAGTTGCGAGTTTGTGCGACACTTGCGCACAAACTTCTTTTCCCAGCCTCAGGGTTTCTCTGCAGACTAGGAGACCTCTGCCGCACCCCGCTTCCAGGGTGCGTTCCCCGGACCTCGGACCTTGCCTGGCACGGGGGAATCTGTGCAGTGGGATGTCTCCACGTACCCCGTATCTCGGACCTCACCTGGCGCTGGGGAATCTGTGTAGTGGGACATCTCCGCCCTCCCCGTTGGCGAAATCCAGCCTGGGTTGCTGCTCCAGCCCTACAGCCCCTGCGCGCGACCAGGACGGCTCCTAACCTGTTTCTGTCTTCAAGGCTGCACTCCCGCTGCTCCTCTGAGTCTCAGTGTCCCACCTTTACTCTTATTTGTGGAGTTTTCACTCAGCCAGCTTTCTGGCGATTCTGGGTGATGTTTGTTTTGTTGTTATGTTGTAGTTTTTAAATCGTTGCACGGGGCAGAACAATAGGTGTTTACCTATGCCGCCATCTTGGTTCTCCCCCATATTGAGTTTAGTACCTACCTTCTCCCTCTGCCTTGATCACCCAGGCCTTCAAAGAACTGCCAAAAGACAGAAAGAAGCAAAAACAAAACAAAATAAAACCAAACCAAACAAACAAA
Source organism: Antrozous pallidus (assembly GCA_027563665.1). Classification (NCBI taxonomy): domain Eukaryota; kingdom Metazoa; phylum Chordata; class Mammalia; order Chiroptera; family Vespertilionidae; genus Antrozous; species Antrozous pallidus. Next base: position 78,943,674 of record CM050508.1, read on the forward strand.
AAAACAATAAGCACAGTGGATATACCACTTTTGATGAAATTGTCAAATTGACCAACAGATGTGGCACTGATCTTTAGTGAGAGAACTCTCTGGAATATCAACTAGATCCTGGGGACTATGCAGTCTATGGGCTGCAATGTTGATGGCTGCCACCCTTCTGACATCATAGGTGACAACAACAGTGGTGCAGTGGAATGCTGGGGCTTGCTAAAAACTACAAAGGAAAATGTTTCAATTAAAAATTATTTGACAAATGAACAAAAAAGAGTTTCCTGAATTATAGTCCACAAGCTCTAAAATGATGTAATTCATTACCATGTGGTTCTAAATATTTTGATTTTTGCATTGGTATTTTATATTTAATCCATCATTTGCTGAAGATATTTTAAGAAGTATCTTATTACTCCATGTATTCCCACAGGCCACAGCTAATTCACCTTAGACATAACATGGCATGATATGTAGTAGGTACTTCATAAAAGCTGGTTTAAGTGAATTGAACTTTTTTGAAATCAGTCAGACTATAATGAAATGAAACTAAAAATATATCTCTTAAGTTTTTGAGTCAGGTTTTATTGAAGTATGGTTAGATATAAACCTGACAAGTATATATAGACATGTAACCACTGTGACAATTAAGACAGAAGATTTAGGTCTCCACTCAGTTCCTTTATGCCTTTTTGTAGTCACTTTCCTCCTACCACCTCCAGGCAACCCATAAACTCTCTTTTATCATTATAGTTTTGCCTCTCCAGACTGCCATATGAGTAGAAGCATAGAGTATGTTACCTTTTATGTCTGTCTTCTTTGACTTCATGCATTGGAGAGTCCTCCAAATAGGATGTAACAGTAATTCTTTCCTCTTTTATTGATGAGTATTGTTCCACTGAATGACTATAACAGTTTGTTACCCATCTACCAGTTGATGGACATTTAGGTTGTTTTCATTTAGATTCTTTTGAGCATTTATGATTGAGGCTGGCAGATATCTTTGCATACAGTTTTTCTGAGGACATCAGCTTTCATTTCTCTTGGGAAAATACCTGGGAGTGAAATTGTTGACTTTTCTGATGAGTGTATGTTGGCAATTGAATTAGATAAGGTAGAAGAGATAGTAGGTTCTCAGAGGCCCTGGTGCAGGGGAGGGTTTCCCACTACTTCCCAGCAGTGACAATACACATCTAGTGGGACCCAGGGCCTGTCTCAGTATTGTGTCCTGGTCCTTTCCAGGGTAGATTTTCTTTGACATTCTCCCATCAGCAGAGGGCCTTCCCCTATGCCTGGGAGTGTCAAGATTTTCTCTGCCCCTCTCATAGTGATTTAAAGCTTTCGATATTTATGACAGGATGGTCTGGGCAGGGTGACTAGGGTTCATGCTTCCCCTATAGCAGCCACTGTTCCCCTTCTACTGACCTGTGTCACCTGGGGGGCCTCTTGAGTTATCCCTGGGGTCACCTTCTTGGGCATGAACACCTGATGGAATCCATGGAAAAGAGCCTGGTAGTAAGTACTGACTGCTAGTGTCTGAGGCTGCCAGGGATCATGTCATGCTACCCACACTCCATCTTTGCCAGTTATTTAAAAGCTCAGCTGATTTTTTTCTTGTTCAGCTGTGTGACAGCCAGTACTTTTTTCCCACACTCTGCCACCGATGAGCCAGGCCACTGGTGCCTGATGTAATTCAATTTTATTCAAATATAAAATTAAATTAAAAGCCATTTGACATTTAATTTCCTGTATGCTAATTTCTGTGGGTTTTTTAGTGGATGTCCATGGAAGGACAATTAGATGATTGTGGCAAATCAAAATCTGAATTCAAAGAAATATGGTTCTCAAAGTAACCTCCCAACAGAACACTGGGGTTTTGCTGAAAAATTTCACAGAGTTGGCATTTGCTCAAATATCAGAAAAACAATTAAGTTCTGGGTAGAATTTTCTGACTTCTAAGTTTTTACCTCATAAGTTGTTATTATTATTAAACCTAGGTTGTGGCTCAGGGTTGTGTGCGGCTGGGAAGCAATGGCACATTGGACAGCTGGCCATAATGCTCTTATGATAATAAAGATCTTTCATCACATCAACAGGCAATTGGGTCATTTTACATGGTTTCAACTTGATAAAACATTTTCAAAAAAATGGTTGTGCATTCTGGGAGTATGGAGACCTGTATTATTTTACAGATGTTTCAATAAATACATATTGCCCATAGAAACTTGCAGTAGGCGTGTGGACAAAATTCTGAAAAGCAAAGGGGAGGATGTAACCCCAAATTAGAATTAGCAAAAGGTCTTTGATTTCCATATCATGTTATTTCTGTTACTGTGCAAATTTTTACTATAATGGCTCATGTTATTTTAAGTCATTTGAAAAGCTAAGATTCTAGCCAAGTCTATTTGGAGACCTGAAGGGAAGACATGTTGAGCCTAAATACAAAGCTTGTGCCCAGTCATGGAGGGGGGTGAGGGTTAATACATTTTACTTTATGCCAGGTTTTTATCTTGTAGAAGGGTGTGGAAAGACCTCCTGCCTGATTTGAAAACAGCTGAAACATATTCTGAAGGATTTTCAACTGTTTCAAAACTAATGAGTGAAAGAAATTATAATTCTGTGAGACATAGGGTATCTCTGTTTATTAGACTTGAGGGCATTCTAGGACAGGAGATCCCTCTCCAAATCTGGAATCTATTTATATGTTTCTTTTATATTTAAACATATACAATATAAATAGAATGGTACCCATATATATTTTATAGTAATATTTTCTGCTAGAAAATGTTTCTAATTTTTAAAATAGAACTAAATATATGACTATTTCATAGATCTCCACAAAGAGTACTACTTATGATGTCCAAGCAGTTTGTCATCTGTAAGTATCTGACTTGGCTTAAGTGAGTTTTCATATGACTCACTTTGGATGATGGGGCATAACCTTGAATAATAATTTGGCCCTGAAAATAATTGTGCCTTAATTTTCTCATCAATAAAGTGGGGTTAATAATAGTGTCTCCTTCACATCTGAAACTTCTATAATTTTATTTACCAATGTCAGTCCCATAAATTTAATAAATAAAAATGTTTTTAAAAAGTAAAAGGATCTATTTTTTTAAAGCCTCCATAGTATTGTTAAGAGGATTAAGCAAGGCATTGCTTGTAGATACTGCTTGTTTTAGTGCTTGGCCACACTAAACCTTCATTGAGTTTAGCTATAATTAATATCTAAAACACAGAAGCAGTCATAGGATTTTTTTTCAGGCTCTATGAAGAGCTAAGCATACTTATAGAGATGCCTCCATTTAGAATGGAAGGAACAAGAGTGATAATATTCCCTGTTAAAAAACAGACAGCATTTATTGTGAGAATCAGCTGAGATAATGCTCATTAATCTATGTTGCACTTTTAAAATACCCCCCACACATATTATTTTGGCCTTGCAAAGTTAACAACTATTTACAACAAGAAGAAAACTGTGTGTGCTATTTTATTTTTTAAAAATATATTTTGTATTGATTTCATAAAGAGAGAGAGAGAGAGAATGAAACATCAATGATAAGAGAGAGTGATTGATCAGCTGCCTCCTGTACCCCCCACACTAGGGACTGAGCCCACAACTTGGGCATATGTCCTCACAGGGAATTGAACCCTGACTTCTGAACCATGACTTCCTAGTTCATAGGACCATGCTCAAACACAGCCATGCCAACTGGGCTATCTGTCTGTGTTATTTTGCACACAGATCATTTTAAGAGAACCTGTCAAGTTTTATTTTATTTTGTTTTTTACTCTTTTATTCTCCTAGGTTTTGTTTTTTAAGTAACATGTTTTAAAAACTTGAATTTCAGACATCTCTTTCCAAAATGTTTTTCACATCTGACAAGCATGAATGTCAGTGCATTATTTTAGGTCAGTTTAGGTTATATTGCAAACTCAGTTATAATGTATGTAGCACCCAGAATTCTGAACCTGTCCTTAGGGCAGGCAAACCTCTGCTGCCCAGGGTGTGGGTGACTCAGCAGCTTTCCTGTAGCTTCTGTCTCAGCAGAACCAGCAGAGGGAGCACCCGCCTCTCCCTATCTAAACAATCTAATGGCTTTTAATACTGGAGGGTGGTTCATGATTAACTTTTTTTTTCTTTTTAAATGGAGTTTAAATGAAGATGTAAAGTTCAAAGTATGAATGTTCATTAATTATCTCAAATAATGATGACAAGTTGAAACTGATTCAAGATGGAAACATTCTGTTTAAGACTACAGGTCATTATAGAGCAATGTCACCACAACAGAATTTAGAACATATTAGTTTTCATTGAAAGTAAAGGGGAGGAGAAGCAGAGAATGGCTGGAATTGTTTCATAAATATTTTTTGAGTACATACTATGTTTTAGATCATGTGTTAAATTATGGAGTTACAGAGATGAATCAGATTCAGTCTGGGAATGCAGATAGGGAGAAAAGTTAAAAAAAATAACAAAGAAAATAATGTCTAACTTTTAAATAAGAGTTTTAAATAAAATGTTGGTTGAATGAATTAAAGATAATAGTATCCTATCTAATAAAAGAGTAATATGCAAATTGACTTTACCTCCACTATGCCCACAGCCATGCCCACAAGCCATACCCACCAGCCAATCAGGAGCAAATATGCACATTAACCCCAGTCAAGATGGCTACAGCCATGAGAGTAGGAAGGAGCCAAACTTTCCACCTGCCCTTGCCGGCCTAGGCCTCCACTTAATGCTACAAAGTTTCAATTATAGAAGATACATAAATCCCAACAGAAATGTCGGCAGCCACAGAGCTGGAGAGAGCAGAGGCTAGCGTTGCCACCGGCGATGAAGGAAGCCAAGCTTCTACAGCCCTGGGTGGCCAAGGCCTCCACTTCAGGCTACAAAGTTTCAATTATAGAAGATAAGTAAATTCCAACAGAAATGGTTACTGCCACTGAGCAAACAGAAGGCTTGGCTCTACTCTAGGCTACAAAGTTTCAATTGTAGAACATAAAATAAATCCCAGATACCAGGTCCTCCACTTGGGTTACTAAGGGGTGTGGCCAGCCTGCAAACCACCACAGGCCCTTCACCCAGGCCACCCACACCTCAAGGCAACCCCCACCCTGATCCAGGACATGCTTCAGGGCAAACAAGCTGGCCCCCACCCATGTACCAGGCCTCTATCCTATCTAATAAAGTAGTAATTGCAGATTGACCATCACTCCAACACACAAGATGGCAACCTCCATGTAGTCAAAGATCCTGCCCCCATGTGGACACAAGATGGCTATTACAAGATGGCCAGCAGGGGAGGGCAGTTGGGAGGGACCAGACCTGCAAGGGAGGGCAGTTGGGGGTGATCAAGCCTACAAGGGAGGGCAGTTAGGGGTGACCAGTTGGCAGAGGAGGGAAGTTGGGGGTAAACAGGCTAGAAGGGGAGCAGTTAGACATCAAGCAGGCTGGCAGGGGAGTGGTTAAGGGGTGATCAGGCTGGCAGGCAGAAGCAGTTAGGGGCAATCAGGAAGTCCACAGTACTGGATTGTGAGAGGGATGTCCGACTGCCCATCGGATATCCCTCAAGTGGTCCCAGATTGGAGAGAGTGCAGGCTAGACTGAGGGACACTCCCCTCCCATGTACAAATTTTGTGCGCTGGGCCTCTAGTGTGTATTAATAATACAAAATTAACATTTTTATTTTTATTTATTTATTTTTTAAATATATTTTATTGATTTTTTTACAGAGAGGAAGGGAGAGGGATAGAAAGTCAGAAACATCGATGAGAGAGAGACATCGATCAGCTGCCTCTTGCACGCCCCTCACTGGGGATGTGCCCGCAGCCAAGGTACATGCCCTTGCCGGAATCGAACCCGGGACCCTTCAGTCCGCAGTCCAACTCTCTATCCACTGAGCCAAACCGGTCTCGGCCAAAATTAACATTTTTATATGGTGCTTTAGACTTATGATGCATCCATGTACATTAATCATTTAATTAAACTTAGGAGGGATTGAAACTATCACAAATAGTATGTTGCAAAGCTAGGTCTTTGATTATAAATCCTAGACATTTACCAGTGTTTTTTATACTCACTATATAATATTTTTACAGTTTATCTTTTAAAAGTAAGGAATATCTGCTTGATAAAATATCCTTAGAAAAGGAACATATTCCTTTAATATTGGGTAATCTCTTTTGGATGTTATTTTCCCAGTTACCAGAAACTATTAAGTGTCTAAGTTTAGGAGATCAAGAAGGTTTACCAGAGGAAATAGATCTAAATATATAGCAAAAGCCTAACAAGAGTTTCCTTTATGTCATTAGACAAATATTAGATGGAGGAAGTACAGGATCTTGCTATCCAGAAATTTTATATATTGAGAAGAAAGAATCCAGGAAATTTTAGTAGTAAGTTTGACAGAATATCTGGGATAGCATACCATGTATATTTGTGCTAAAAAAGTTTTTGTAAAATTTATTAGATTAGACAGTACCTAAAAGACACTAGAGATCATAAATCTGTATGGAGATCATAAATAGACACCCAGGTCTATCAACAACCAGACTTACACTGTCTGAGGTTGGGCAAGAACTCAAAATGAAACAAATGTAAGTGAAGCATGTGAGGTTCTGAGAAATTTAATTTAGGTATAGAAAAACTACAACTGACCCAGTTTTATGTTAGATACAAACTATTTCAATTGTTCTCTATTTTTAAAATTATTTTCCCCATCATTATTTATCTCCTCAAATACCATTTCTCCCACCTAACCACTTACCTTCATATCCTTCTGCTAATCATCATACTGCCATCTGCTTCAGTGAGGTTTTTTTGTTTTGTTTTATTTTGCTTATTCCTTCACTATTTTCATCCAGGCCCTAGCCCCCTCTGACAGCTGTCCATCTGTTCTCTGTATCTATGGATATGTTTCTATTTTGTTTCTTAGTTTATTTTGTTCATTAAATTCTACATATGAGTAAGATCATGTGATACTTGTCTTTCTCTGACTGGCTTATTTCACTTAGCATAATACTCTCCAAGTCCATCCAAGCTGGCACAAAGGTTAAGATTTCCTCCTTCTTCTTCTTCTTCTCCTCCTCCTCCTTCTCCTTCTCCTCCTCCTCCTCCTCTTCTCCTCCTCCTCCTCCTCTTCTCCTCCTCCTCCTCCTCTTCTCCTCCTCCTCCTCCTCCTCCTCTTCTTCTTCTTCTTCTTCTTCTTCTTCTTCTTCTTCTTCTTCTTCTTCTTCTTCTTCTTCTCCTCCTCCTCCTCCTCCTCCTCCTTCTCCTCCTCCTCCTCCTCCTCCTCCTCCTCCTCCCCTCCTCCTCCTCCTCTCCTCCTCCTCCTCTCCTCCTCCTCCTCCTCCTCCTCTTCCTCCTCCTCCCCTTCTTCTTCTTCTTCTTCTTCTTCTTCTTCTTCTTCTTCTTCTTCTTCTTCTTCTTCTTCTCCTCCTCCTCCTCCTCCCCTCCTCCTCCTCCTCCTCCTCCCCTTCTTCTTCTTCTTCTTCTTCTTCTTCTTCTTCTTCTTCTCCTCTTCCTCCTCCTCCTCCTCCTCTCCTCCTCCTCCTCCTCCTCCTCCTCCTCTTCTTCTCCTCCTCCTCCCCCTCTTCTCCTCCTCTTCCTACTACTATTCTTCTTCTTCTCCTTCTTCTTCTTCTTCTTCATCTCCTCCTCCTCCTCCTCCTCCTTCTCCTTCTTCTTCTCCTTCTTCTGCTCCTCCTCCTCCTCCTCCTCCTCCTCCTCCTCCTCCTCCTCCTCCTCTTCTCCTCCTCCTCCTCCTCCTTCTTTTCCTTCTCCTCCTCCTCCTCCTCCTCCTCCTCCTCCTCCTCCTCCTCCTCTTCTCCTTCTTCTTCTTCTTCTTCTTCTTCTTCTTCTTCTTCTTCTTCTTCTTCTTCTTCTTCTTCTCCTCCTCCTCCTCCTCCTCCTCCTCCTCCTCCTCCTCCTCCTCCTCCTCCTCCTCCTCCTTCTTCTCTTTCTTCTTCTTCTTTATTTTTGGCCAAGTAATATTCCATTGTGTAAAAGTACCACAGCATTTTTATACACTCATCTACTGCGGGTATTTGGGTTGCTTCCAAATCTTGGCTAATGTAAATAACACTGGCACAAAAATAGGGTTACATATATTCTTTCATATTAGGGTTTCTCCAGATATATTCTCAGAAGTGAAATTACTGGGTCCACACCATACCAATTCTTAATTGTACTTCAAAGAATTAAAGATTTTAAAAATTGGTGTAGGTTATAACACACATGTGTATAATCCCATTAGCTAATGTACAATAATTTTTAATGGTCTAGTATAGAAATTAGACAGATCAGTAAGTGACCTGGATTCTGAAATATTTCTTTTGTTTCTTCTTAAATTGTATTATTTTATTTAATTTTTACCATCATCGTTTATCCCCCTATAGTCTCTTCATCCTCTCTCCTACACTCTCCACAATCATTACATGAAATATGTCTGTGAACCCCACTAGACTGACAGTTCTTCAAAGGTAGTGATCATAGCTTCATCATCATTGCATCTCTTAATCAGACACAAAATAAGTCTTCAAAGAATGTTGAATGAATGAATAAATCAATGAGTGAATGGATGTTTAGTAGAAATACAGGATTGTAAACTTTATTTTGGTCCAGTTCATCTATGTCTATGATCTATTGAGAAGTTATATTATCATAAGAGAACCTTCATATTCTAAGAGTACTTATTTAAGGTTGTTCAATTTTCCATATTTGCCAAAATCTCACTTATCAGGGGTGATTTTGGTTTCTGGCAGAGAAATGGCATTGACTCATATGTACATTTTCAGAAAGAATATCATGGCCAAGACTGTCCTAGTTATCACAGTAAATTTATTGGTAGAAATTACACTTTGTACTATAAAATGGCCTGAGAATTCAGTCATATAGATAGTCACATCATTTTGAGGTCTATCTCTCCCCAGACACCTTTTCTGATAGTTTAATCAGAAAAACATAATTACAAGGGAGATAGAATTCTTTGCCCTGGAACATAATTGGGAAGAAGATTAAAGAGAGAAAGGAGGACAGAACAGGTAGAGAGAAAGACCAGTTTGTTAGGAAGTGGGCATTCTAAAGAAATTTTCTTCCTCCAAAATCTTGACCATCTCAAATGTTTTCTATCCCAAATGTCCCCCATGAAATGTCCTCGCTAAACCACTACATTGTAGTAGTCATGCCTCCTTAATCTTCTGTACTCTGTAACCGTTCCTTAGTCTTTGCTTGTCTTTTATGACTGATATTCTTGCAGAGTCCTGGGCAGGTATCTGTAGAATGCTTTCTCATCCTTTGATTGAGGTTGTGAGTTTTATGGAAAGATACCACAGAGGTGATGACCCCTTCTCTTCTCATCCTATGAGGGGACGCATGATATCAATATGCCCAATTACTGGTTATATTAACCTTGATAACTTGGTTAAGGTGATAACTCCCAGGTTTCTTCACTGAAATTTATTATTTTTTTCCCCATCATCTGTTTATTAGAAGTGAGTTAATAGTGAATCACTAAGTTCATTTAGAGAAGAGGAATTAAGTTTCTGGAGGGAGAAGTACTGAAGAATTTATGGATATATGTTAAAGCAAACAAAGAAGTATTTTGGAAAAACTCCTTTGAGAATATGCTAATATTTTACTTTTTAAAGTTTTTTGTTATTGTTATACCTCTTTAGATAATACAGTTTTTTTCCTCTGCTTACCTTTAAATTTTTTCTGCGTGTTTTTGTTGTTGTTGTTTTAGCAATTTAAATATAACATGCTGCCCTACCAGCATGGCTCAGTGGTTGAGCATCGACCTGTGAACCAGGGGGTCATGGGTTCGATTTCTGGTCAGGGCATATGCCTGGGTTGCGGGCTCAATCCCCAGTGGGGTACATGCAAGAGGCAGCCAATCAATGATTTTTCTTCATCATTGATGTTTCTATCTATCTATCTATCTATCTATCTATCTATCTATCTCTCCCTTCCTCTTTGGAATCAATTAAAATATTTTAATAAGTAATAAATAAATAAATAATAAATAAAAAACATGCTTAGGTGTGGTTTTATTTTGCTTTTGTTTTGTTTGCTTGTTTGATTTTTGGTCTATACACTGCAAGGTGTTCTCTGTGCTTTGTGGATCAGTTTGATGTTTCTCATTAAGTGTGATTAATTCTTCAGATATAATTCCATTCCATCTCTTCTTTCTCCACACAATTCCCATTAAGCTTGTGTTAGACATTGTCTCACAGCTCTTGACTTCTCTATTCTGTTTCTGTTTTTTTTTTTCTTCTACTTTTCTATTTGTGTCTCAGTTTGGTTGTGTTGAGTCTACTGCTTAGTCCTTTGAAGTTATTCTTCATCTCTGTAACTGCATTTTAAATTCATGTCTATCATTTCCATCTAATTCGTTCTTAGTTTTCATCTCTGCTGAAATTACCTGTCTAAACTTGTATGTGGTCTACTTTTCCATCAGAGCCTTTAACATACTAAAAACGTTTCTTAAAACTTGGTTCTGATAATTTCTTTGTATTTTCAGAGTGCTGTTTTTTTCCCCCTTCCCTTTACAAATAACTCCCAATCTTTTGTTGATAACAAGGTCTCTTGTATAGGAAGGTAGATACTGAGGTAAATATTATTCATACTGGAATATTGGCATGCCTTTCCTTCTGGTAGGTTTGTGTTAGCGTGGTCAGGACATGGGCTACATTTGAATTTTATTGTAACAGTACTGGAGTTAATCCCTGTGCTGGCAGGTTTTGAGTTCCTCCAGGGGTTCCTCTAGTGTTGAGGGTGTGGGCTGGTGTGGCAACGGTTGCTTTCCTTATGCCTACTTCCACCTTGGTCATCCCTTTGCACTGTGCCCAAGAGGTAGTCTGTTTCTACGTTCCCAGCTATGTTCAATGCTATTTTTACTTGATTCTTGTTAACCTGGTGGTAGGGGGTGGGAGAATCAGTTGTTCTCTGATTTTCAAAGTAAGCTTCAAGCTGAGTCACGCGCTGTGTTCCTGGGTTTCTGGAGGCTTCTCAGATGCTTCTGCCCCTCTCTGAGGGGGTAGTGCTTCTTTTCTTTTGCTTTTTTGACTTACAGCTGCAATAGGTTTTCACCAGTGCCCCAAGGTGACAGTTTTTACTGCTCTTCCGCCTGCAGATTAAGGCTTTTGTTTTGTAGGGGAGACAGAGTTGATGGGCAGAGACAGGGTTTTAGCAGCAGCTACTGTTTATTCTCATAACTATCACCCTAAGAAAAGCTTTCTCGGGATTCTCCCTGGGTTTCTCTGTGAGAGCATGGAGGGGTTCATGGAGTCGAAGCCTGCAAGAAGGTGTGAAGAACCCTATCGCTGAGATCCTAGGGGTTTTGCACTCTCATGCTAGTTCATCCCCATCCTCTAGCAATTTGTTAAAAATAAATGTAGCTCCATCTTCTTTCCAGCTAAGACAGTGTCTAGTCTAATGTTGTCTGCCTCAGCGAAGCAAAAAGTTGGTCTCATTTCTCTTCTAAGACATCTGTCTCCCCAGGTGTCAGGTTAGTTAGTGCCCCTGCAATCTTAGCTCTTTAATGGATTCAAGAAAATGAAAATTTGCTGTTTTTACAGTCTTTACTATAAGGTTGGAGCAACAACACTCTTGCTCTCTCTTTACATATCTAAGCTAAAAACACTTAGCACAATTTTAATCATCACGTGTGCCATTTTCTCGTCTTTATTCCCCACTACCATTTTTTGACAGAATTCATTGTTCATGAGCATCAACTGAGAAGCATGATAATGATTCATATTTCTGTATCTCACCTGCAGAAACTGTGATTCAGTAGTTTGAGGTGGGCAAAAGGAAGCATGCTGAAAAGCTTCCCAGGTGTCTCTGCTAAAAGGGACTTTGAAAGGCAGTATCCTCTCAAACGTAAATTTTTCTCATGGTAGTTTGTCATCTTTGTATTTCTCATTGTGTCTATGTCTATGCTTTATATATGTTAGCCTCTCAATAAATCTGCAAAATACACATTGAATTTGAACTTGTTAGATAGGATCAGAGATGGGAAGAGATATCCCTTGAAATACCCTACCCTTTTCCCATATTTATGAAACCTATTCATAATTCAAGGTTCAGCTGAGGTTCCAAAACTTCTCAGAGTACATAGCAGGAGAGGTAGTGGGTAGTGAATCAAGAAACCTGTTTCTAGTTTGTAGTTTTGTTAGAAATTAGTTGTGGAATTTGACTATGGCACTTAAACTTTTCTGGAATTCACTTTGGGTCTTATTAACAAAATATAAGAATGGAATAGTCTTGGATCATAAATATGAGTAATCATGAATATGAGTAATCACTTGGGGAGGTGCTTATTTTTATTCAGAATGTTTGTATAGATAAACATATATCATATAACATGCATGTATAAACACACATGTATAAACATATGAACATGCATAAAATATCTATATTGTATATATTACATATACAACACATATATGAATTGCAGATCTCAGTGCCTTCATCTCTGAAGATGTTGAATCAGTAATCTATTTTTAAAGAAATATATATTTTTATTGATTTCAGAAGGAAGGGAAAGGGAGTGAGATAGAAACATTAACGATGAAAGGGAATCATTCATTGATTGATTGCCTCCTGCATGCTCCACCCTGGGGATTGAGCCCGTAACCAAGGCATGTGCCCTGACCGGGAATTGAACCGTGATCTCCTGGTTCATAGGTCGACTCTCAACCACTGATCCTCGCCGACCAGGCAGAATCAGTAACCTTGAAGTATTTTATTTTTAAATTCTTTAGATGATTCCAATGACCAGTGATGTTTGGAATCCATCGGATTAAATACTTTCTAAATTGTCAAGTCCAAGAATTCACCTCCTTCTACTGAACTCTCCCTAGAGACCATGTTTCACCACAACATAGTACCTAAAATATAATTATAATAGATTTGATTCATTGGTATTCTCAGTGTATTACAATATATTTGATGATAGAAACTGAAGTCAGGGAGGAGAGGAAAGTTAGAGGTGGGTGGGGAGATATACCTGTCTTGGTTTTAGCATGGATAGACCATCTTGGTAGAGGGTTTTTAAATACTTGAGTAGGTGACAAAGGAGAACTGGCAGAGAAGAAGGTGGCAGTAGTCAAGTTAACTAAGCAGTTGATGGACATCTGAGTTGGGAGTTTCCAGAATATGGAGGAGGAAATAACACATGTGAGTATGTGAGGGAAGAATAGTGAGAGGAAGGAAGAACTATGAGCGGAGGCAGCTGTGTTTCTAAGGGCTAATGACAGTTTTCAAACAGAGATAAATTGGTTCAAGTTTAATAATGGACAAATAGGTTTAGCAAAAAGACTCCAGCAAACTTTACTTTCTGGCGATCAAAATAAGCTGAATGAGCTTTTACATGGAGGGCAGCTGTCCTGGAGAGCAACTGGGGTCTGCAGCCATCTTTGTGAAAATGAATCTCAGTCTTTGCATCATTTGGACCCAGAGTAATTTGTATCTGAGTTGCCTTGATTTTTGGTTATGCTGTTCTGTCTCAAAGCCTAGTTTTTCTTTTCTTTCCTTTTCTTTTTTTTAACAAATAAAATTGTAATATACCTAAAGTGCACAACATGATGATTCAATATATATATATATATATGTGTGTGTGTTGTGAAATTATTTCCACAATCAAATTAATTAACACATCCATCACTCATATAGTCATCTTTTTATTTTTTCGTTGAGAACATTTAAGATCTATTCAAGTACACAGCACAGTAGTATTAACTATAGTCACTGTGCTGTACATTAGATCTTCAGAACTTATTCATCTTATGACTGAATGTTTGTACCCTTTGATGAACCTCAAAACCCACTTTTCCAGTTTCTGCTTTCTTCCATCAGCACCTGCTGTTCTTCCAATGTATTTTAAGTTTGCCAAAACTTATCTTTGATGTTTGAACTTCTTGCAAATATAATGCAAACCCTTTTGGTAAATATGAATGGAAGTAGATCCAGAATTCTCAAGAAGAGAATAGTTTATCTCAGGTGGTACTTCATATAAAATGCCAACAGAGATTTAAAAAAAATAAAGGTTGGGAAGGCAAATGCAAAGGTAGGCAAATGCAGGTTAATAATAATAAACAGCACAATAATTAATAAGGAACGAAATAATAACACAAAATTAGCCCTAACCAGTTCAGTTCAGTGGATAGAGCATCAGCCTGCAGACTCAAGGGTCCCACATTCGATTCTGGTCAAGGGCATGTACCTCGGTTGCAGGCACGTCCCCAAAAAGGGGTGTGGAGGAAGCAGCTAATTCATGTTTCTTTCTTGTTAATGTTTCTAACTCTCTATCCCTCTCCCTTCCTCTCTGTAAACAATCAATAAAATATATTTAAAAATAATAACACAAGATTAAACTCTGTTTCGTGAACTCACAACTGTAAACCTACTTTTGCCAACCCCTGTATTAGAGACCATAGGTCCTCCAGGAACTCCCTACAAAAAATATTGGTTCACTATGGGCTCAGCTTCTGTTTGACCCATCCTTCTATTGTCAGCTTCTGTGATAACTTTACTGCAAATAGTATCTGAGTAGGTTCCATGAGCATTAGTTTACCTGTAGTTACATAGGTAATATAGATGAAGATGGAACCAAGGTCAGTTGAACAAGGAGGAGCAATCAACTCCCATGGCACACATGCTACAGAGGTCATACAAAAGGAAATACAGATTCAAGCTGAGAGTAGGCATTAAAAAGAGCAGGCACCCAGGTGCACAGATGATATAGATATATTCAAGAGCCTAAGACTTGCCTGGCCAGTGTTGCTCAGTGGTTGGGTGGCAACCCATAAACCAGGAGATCACGCTTTGACTCCTGGTAAGGGCACATGCCCATGTTATGGGCTCTCCAGTAGGTGGTGAATGGGAGGCAGTGGATCAATGATTACCTCTCATCATTGATGTTTATATCTCTTTCTCCCTCTCCGTTTCTCTCTCTAAAGTCAATAAAAACATTTTTTTTAAAAAAAGGAGTCTAAGGCAGAACATCTGGAAACCATGTGATAAGCATCTAGGCAAAGGATGATGCTGGAGTGTCATTTTCCCCATTTGAATCCACACTTATCCATTTATTAGCTTGTAACCAAGACAAGTTGCATAGTCTCTCATCTCTGTGCCTCTGTTTCCTCATGCATAAAACAAGGACAGTTGTAGCACCTACTTTACAAATATTTAATGAGATATAATGCATTAATACAAATACAGTGGTTGGAACAGTGCTTGGTGCATGGTCAGTGTTTAATAAATGTGAACTACTAAAAAAACATTGATGAATATGGTTAGGGTTCAACAGTAAGCTTCTCTTCAGGTATTTGACCCTCAGCACAGGTAGGAACAATGGTGTGTACTTAGTCAAAATTGCCAGTGAGTGGATGAGGATCAGGAATGGTCTTCTCCAAAACCAAGCCTGAATTAGAAAACAAATAAATGTGATATAGAATACCTTGGAGGAAAACTTGCTCAATCTGCATGGAAGAGACTTAGGTATAATTCCTTTTTCCTTTCTACTTAAAAATAAAATCTACTCCACCATAATGGCAGGCAAATCCTTAAACTCTTTGTTCCCTCATCCATTAAATAGGCACATTCTCTGTGTGAAATGCAATTATCTATATAAACACATTTTGCTTAGTTATAGAAAGTTTTTTTTTTATTATTTAGGACTCTTTCAGTTGCAAATGATAGGAACTCAACTCAAATTAGCTAAGAAGGTAAATGAAGTTAATTGGCTGATGAAATTGAATAGGATATTGGGTATTTCACAGGCCTGATGGACAAGCCCTAGGAAACTCTTGGAGGAAATACCATTCAAAGTCACTTGATGGTTTTTTTCTCTCCACTAAGACAACTTTGTGGCACACCTCCAGAGAGCACATGGTATTTCAGGGGAATGGCCCCCATAAGGCACAAGAAAGGCAAAGGGGTAAATGGCTCCCTTTGGAGATGTAACATGCTCTCATTTCTGATTTTGCTTCACTTTGCACCTTATTCTCTTATATACATGTACGTTTTCCAAAGGTGGGAAATATGGCCACAAGTATGTTTCCTAGCGTATATCTTTCCAACACTGCAACAGAAAGAAAAGAGAATCCTTCCTTTTAGTTGAAGTACAGCGTACCCAAGAAAAAACTGACCTGAACTGGGTTATAACATGTGCATGCCTAGCCCTGACTCACTGTGGCCTGGGGATGGGTCCTCTGATTGTAGCTACCTGGGTCATGAGCTCACTCTTCCTAGTATGTGTGGAGGTGAGGGAAACATTTGGGATTGAAAGCCCAAAGAAGGGGAATATGAAAGACAAGCTATAGTTATGGTAAACCATCACAAACAAATGCATTATTTATTATCTTCTGATGTTTGACATTATTCACCACTCTTCTCCCCTGCATTAATGTGAAGAATGTATTGTGCAGTAGTAGTAGTTACATGCCTATGCGATGTATATTAAGTGGAGGTTTTCCTACTGGGAAACAGACTTTTTGCTGAATTAAGATATTTCACAACAGGTATACTATATTTCTTCCCCCATTATCCTTTGTGGCTCTCTAATACTGCCACAAATGAGAAATTACTTTACCATACTAGTATCTTCGTGTGGACAATCCTGAAAAGAGCTGGTAACTGTCTGTGTTACTAAAAGAGAAAAAGGAGAAAGTAGGAATTCAATGGGCATTCATGTACTCAGTGTCTCTTGAGTGTGCTCACAAAAAAACAAGAAGTCAGTGTGGCTTCGGGAAGAAAGTCTGTGTTTATCAGATGTTCTTGCCAAGGCACATAAACAAATTGTACTGGGACTATGGAAATGATATGTGAAAATGTTTCTGGAAATTTAAACAGGAGTATTATTCAGTGAGCAAAACACCTGCACTGGGAATTGATAACCCTGTGAGGGCCACTAGAAAGATTAGATAAGTATAGATGAATAATAACATACATAAAAACTGAAGGTGAACTGTTAGTCAATTCAAATTTATTTAACAATAATGAGTGCTTTCTCTTTTCCCCAAATATCTTTACTCATCATTTCTAAGTTTCTATTTTAAAGACTATACCTTCTAGTCTATATACAATCTTATATACAATCTTATTGATAGAATTGTAGCCTTTGATTTTCTTTACACCCAGAATTTTCTTTTTTTTATTTTTTAAATATATTTTATTGATTTTTCACAGAGAGGAAGGGAGAGGGATAGAAAGTCAGAAACATCGATGGCAGAGAAACATCGATCAGCTGTCTCTTGCACACCCCCTACTGGGGATGTGCCCGCAGTCAAGGTACATGCCCTTGACCGGAATTGAACCTGGGACCTTTCAGTACGCAGGCCGACGCTCTATTCACTGAACCAAACCGGTTCGGCAACACCCAGAATTTTCATTGCCATTATAATCCCTACCTAATAGATAAAGAAACTGTGTCACAGAGAAGTTAAGTAACTTGACCAAGCTTGCAGAATGGCTAGTGACAGAGCCAGGATATGGACCAAGACAGGATGGCTCCAGAGTACATGCTCTTAATGATTTCACCTTGCCAAGTTGTCATGAAACTTTAGATTTTAGTACTTGAATTGAAAATCTGGTGCTTGGTCAAATTCTCCTCTTGCAGGAGAGTTTGTGTGATCAGGTAAGTTATTATACTCATCTAATCATTATTTTTTCCAAACTTGTAGAGAATTTTTATGACTTTATCTGAGCCAAACATCATTATACCAGGGAGCAAGAGCTCAAATGCTCCCTATCCAATTGTTAAGTGTAGCAACAAGATTATAATTTTTTTGAACAGAGATGTGTTCCAAATTTAGGGCTAATCTGAGTGCTACTATTGCTTTGCTAGCTGTGTGAATATGGTCATACTCAGATTCTTCACTTGCAGTAAAAGGAACATATTCCCTGCTTGACCCACCTTGAAAATAATTGGGAGAGAAAGAGATGACAGGAAGTGTGAATTGAGGAAGCATTAAAAAAACTGGCACAATGAAAATGAAGTGAATTGAAACCAACACCAGCTTCTCACGATCTTTTGTCATCTAATTTTCCTGTTTTTTTCCTGTGTAATTGAGATCATAAACTCTCCAGTCAGAAACCGTCACCTCTTTATACAGAGTACTGAGACTGGTATTACTGTTTAATAAAAACAGAAGACGCAGCAGCAAAGGTTTGAAATTAAATGCACAGACCTAAGGTGAAACTTATATTGAGTTCCAATTTCAGTTCATTATGGCAAAGTTAAGATAAGGCCATGGATTTATTTTCCTTGATTTCCTAAGACTAATATAATGTAGTAATTAAGAGAATGTGGCCTGGAGTCAGATTTCCTAAGTAACAATTCTGTCTTGGCTTCTTAATAATTATATAATGTTTTCAACATGCTATATTTTATATAATACAAGCAATAGCATTTTACATGTTCATATCTCAGAAATTGAGATGACTCATATAATGAATGGCACTTTATGATTGCCATTGGCTGTGTGGCAGCTGAGAAATAGCTGATGTTCCCTGAGCATGGACATGGGTGCATGCACACACTCACCTATATATAAGCACACACACTCTTGATCATTGCTGTTCCCAATGTCATCACTTTACTTGAATTATGGACATTGATGTTAATGCACATGCTGAGTTAATTTGCCATTTAAATTGGCAAATTAACTTCAGAAAGATTACACAATGCATTCGACTTTAAGACAAAAAGTTATTGCATACATGGAAACAGAGCAGTGGGCATTATTTGTAAAGCAAATATTCATCATTAGAGGAATGATCATCATGTCAAGATTTTTATTTTTTTGCAAAGAAACATGTGGTTTAAGATATCCAAGAAAAAAAAATATCCACAGGTAGCTGAAACTGTGCTCATTAAGTCACTAAGGTCAGCCAAAGGATTGCTTATCACACACCAAATCATGCAACTGAAAGCAGGCGGGATTCTGAATCCCTTGGAATAAAGTTGCCCCTGGGTATTTGCAAGCACTGGATTGTAGAACACCTGTGGATATCAGGTCCCATATGTGAAATGATGTGGAACAATTCATGCAATCAGCCCTCGGCATCCTTGGATTCCCAACCATAGATGGAAAACTGTTTTCAAAATCTGCAGATACAGAGAGCCTATTGTATTAAAAAAAGTAATGAAAGGCTACTATTATACAAAAGTATTTTCAACAAGTATATATACAAATTGGAAGTGGCAAGAAAACATTTTATTCTTTTAAAATAGATCTTTATTGTTGAAAGTAATAAATATACCCTTTCCCCCCATTACACTCTTCCCCTCCCTCCAAGCCTTCCCCACCCACTGTCTGTGTCCTTGGGTTATGCATATATGCATATGAGTTTATTGGTTGATCTCTTCCTCCACTCCACCCTCCCATGCCTTCCCTCTGAGTTTTGACAGTCTGATATTTCTATGTCTCTGAGTCTATATTTTTAAAATAATTTAAAAAATATTTATTGTTTAGGTTATTACAAATGTTTCCTTTCACCTCATCCCATAGCTCCCCTCCACTCATTTCCCAACACACTCCAGGTCTTATCCCCCCCCCTCCCCCCAGTGATCTCATCCATAGGTTTAAACTCTTTGTCCAATTTCTTCCTGGACCCCACACAACCCCTTTCCCCCAAGAATTGTCAGTGTGCTCACTTTCTATTCCCCTGATTCTATTACATTCACCAGTTTATTCTGTTCATCAGATTTTTTTATTCATTTGACTTTTAGATTCATTTGTTAATAGATATGTATTTGCTGCCACTTTGTGGTTCATAGTTTTTTATCTTTATCTTTTTCTTCTTCTTCTTCTCTTAGAGAATACCCTTCATAAAATACTGGTTTAGGGGTGATGAACTCCTTTAGCTTTTTCTTGTCTGTGAAACTCTTTATCTGACCTTCAATTCTAAATGATAGCTTTTCTGGGTAGAGTAATCTTGGTTGTAGGTTCTTGCTATTCATTACTTTGAATATTTCTTGCCACTTCCTTCTGGCCTGCATAGTTTCTGTTGAGAAATCAGCTGACAGTTACATGGGTAATCCCTTGTAGATAACTAATTGCTTTTCTCTCGCTGCTTTTAAGATTCTTTCTTAGTCTTTTGCCTTTGGCATTTTAATTATGTTGTGTCTTGGTATGGTCCTCTTTGGATTCCTCTTGTTTAGGGTTCTCTGGACTTCCTGGACTTGTAAGTCTATTTCTTTCACCAGGTAGGGGAAGTTTTCTGTCATTATTTCTTCAAATAGGTTTTTAATATCTTGCTCTCTCTCTTCTTCTGGCACCCCCATAACTAGGATTCTTTTTTCTTTTCCAATTGGGTGTTTTTTGCTTCATTGTATTTCAAATATTTGACTTGATTCTTGTGATCCTCTAGTCTGCTTTTGAATCTCTGTATATTATTCTTTATTTCAGTCAGTGTATGCTTAATTTCTGATTGATTCTTTTTCATATTCTCAAAGGTCTCACTGAATTTCTCAGAAGTCCCTAGAAGATTCTTGAGTAACTTTATAACTGTGGTTTTGAACTCTATATCCAGTATTTTGCTTTCATCCATATCTCTCATCTGTAACTTGTTTCTTTGTCTCTGCATTTTGGTTGCTTCCCTGTGTTTGTTTCTATGTACTGAGTAGCTGCTAAGTCACCTTGAGTTGGTAGTGTGGCCTTGTGTGGTAGGTGTCCTATTGGGCCCAGTGGCTCAGCCTTCTCAGACATCTGAGGTGGACACTCTTGGTGTACCCCTTGGTGTGCTGTGTGCATAGTCTTGCTGTAGTTAACCCTTTGTTGTTGTTTGTATTGCTGGGAGTAATTGACCTCCAGGCCAATTGCTGTAGTGACCAGCTGTGTCTACACTGGAAGATCTGTTTCACAGGAGACACCCTAATGGGGCAGATCTTGCTTCAATGGGGCTTTGGTGCTCACTGAGTCTTCCCCTTGAGTGTGTCTTGGGTTGTAATCTGGTATGGGTATACTTGCTCTTGGATCTCCAAAGAGGTGGAATGTCAGCCACTGCCTGGGGCCACCCACCAGGAGCTATAGAGAGATCTGCAGATTCCTCCTCTTTGTATGGGGTTTGGAAGTGCCCAGATGAGGCCCAGCTGTGAAGTAAGGCCGGCTGTTATTGCCGGGCCTTGGGCCTTCTTTTGAAAGCTCTGGGGCTCTCTGACCCAGCTGCAGTTTGACTGGTTTTAGGCTGAAAAAGGACAGGCTATTCATATGCAAAAGCCAATGTATACAGCTCAGGTGGGGTTGTAAATTGGTGGGCTGGGGCTCTGGGAATCATCAGGGTGGAGCCAACAGCAATGGCTGTGAGTCATCCCTGTTCTGGAGTGGTCCTCGGGTCTCTATGTCCTGTACCCCCATGCAGGAAAAATGATTGCTGCAAGCACTTCTGAGATAAAGCTGCCCTCACATTCCTGTCCTGATGCCAGAGAGTCCTGTTTCTCCCCATATGTGTCTGGGTCCCCCAGAGTCTCTCCCAGAACTGGAGTTCAGAACAAGCAGGAGCTTGTATTTTCCTCCCGATTAAAAGAGCAGCACAGCAAGGTGCCAGCACTTTCTGCCCCTACACACCTCTTACTAGTCTCAATGCACTTTCTTCACCTCTCTAGTTGTGGAACTTCCACTCAGCCAGCTTTCCCACAGTTCTGGGTGGTAGGTGTTCTGCCTTTTAGTTGTAACTTTGATGTGGTTGTGAGAGGCAGCAAGTATAGGTGTTTTCCTATGCTGCCATCTTGATTCTCCTCTCGCAAGAAAACATTACCTCATAATTTCTTTAGCAGCATTTTGTTTTCACATTCTATATAATAAAGAGCTAATATGCTAATTAGATCTAACAGCTGAACAACCTTCTGGACATCCTTCTAGATGACCTTCCAGACGAAGCTGGGGCTATGAGGGCAGACCGAGGATTCGAGGGACTGTGAGCAGCTGCGAGGGCTGAGCCCCTTGCATGAATTTCATGCATCAGGCCTCTAGTTTGTATATATTTAAAAAATCATAGTGTGCTGATGGCCTCTTTCAGATGTTAAAGTATAGATTCTACTTCATAGGCTATGTGAGGATTACATGAAATGACATAAATAAAGGGTGATTGCTGTGCTGGACACATGGTAAGTGTGTAATACATGTTGGCCATTATTATTATCATCATCATCAAATTACAAAGGTCTTTCAATTTAATATCAGCTTATCTAATAAGTTAATGGGATTGGAAACAATTCAGGTGGGATGCATTCCATTTTGGGGGAAAGTTTAGTAAGCAATGTTAGGGATTAAGATGGGGGTCTTGCAACTCAAAGGGATGAGTAAGGTGGAAGGCTCTGCACAGCTGCCCCTGGGGTGACTAGAAGGTACTCTGGGATTTCTTAAGAAATTGCTACTCAGAAACATGACAGACACAGCTTCAGCTGTTTCCTGAGCCAAGAAAACTGGTGACATTTCTGTGTATCACCTTGGCGTTTTATTCAAGAAGGGTAGCACTAATTTCAGTATACCTTGTCACAAAAAGGAATGCAAGGCTTTAGAATTTGTGATGTTAGCACCTATTTGGAGCTGCAGTACATGTTAAGGACTTTATTGAAAAGTTCTCAGGGAAACACATGTAGGCCTCAGCACAGTGAATTTACACAATGTTCAAGTACGCAGTGCATTCAACCTCTGCATTTTATTTTTTCATCCAACTGAAGTTGTTGGATTCCTCAAAACATAAAGGAAGACTTTATAAAGTCATGAGTGACATTAATTGGGCTGTGATTTTTTTTTCAGGATTCATTTCTTGGTTGGAAAATCAATATTTTGAGATACTTTCCCAAAGTCTCTCTTAGTTTCTACTGTTTATATTAAAAGTTAGTTCTTATTTCTTTTAACAAAATGACTTCTGAAGTCTGAAATACCTACTTGAATGTATTTGACTTTTATTAATCAAGATAACTAAACACAGAAAATGGACTAAGTACATATCATAAACCACCCTTCTTCACATGCAAATGTTTTACAGTTACTATTTGTGGAAAACAAGCAGAGATTAGGTATATTTAATATTTACCACTTACATTATTTCAAGAGTGCAAAGTTATTAACACATGACATTTGAGGTCTCAGGAGTGAAAAATGTTTCTTATGACAGAAACAGAGGAATTATGAAAATAATTCTGGGTTTGTTCATTTGGCCAAATTATTTTTATCTTGTTTTTGTATGATAATTTTGATTGATGCAATCCAGTTTGTCTTTTTTTTTCCTCTGAAAACTGTGTTTTTTTTTTCTTTTCCATTTAATGTTATTTAATACAAGTTCCTTGAGGGCAGAGTGCATGACTATGTATCTAGTTGTCTTTTTATTTCTTGTATGAATACTGTCTAGATGTGTTTTGGCTGTTGGGTACCATAATAACTGTCAAAGATCATTGCTCTGGTAATCAGGCTACCAGTCATGACACAGTGCCTCTGGACAAGTAGACGTGTGGATGTGCATCAATGTAAGTTAACTCGATGTCCACTTATTAATATTCTTTTCAAAATGTATTTTTGAAAGGGAAGGGAGAGAGAAACATCTATTTGTTGTTCCACTTATTTATGCATTCATTTGTTAATTCTTGTGTGTGCCCTGACTTGGATAGACCCTTCAACCACAGCATATGGGGATGATGATCTAACCAACTAAGCTACCCAATTAAGCTGGACCTTAATATTCTTAACAAAATGGAGATGGGAGAAAAACCAAAGGGTCAGATAGATAACAGAGGAATGGACATGACCATTGAATATGGCTTAGATATTCAAATTTATATTGAGGGTCTGTCAAGATGATAAGATTTATATATCTATACAGATATAGTTATAGATATAGATTTTTTATTTTCTAATTTTCTAAATTATGTAAAAGCAAAAAAAAAAAAGGTTGGTACAAAACTAATCAGTGATGGTAGAACTTTCTGCAAAATGTTTCTTTTCACCATTATCTATTGGGTTTGAAGTACTTTGGTTAGTGTTAGTTAAATGACAGAATGGAAGGGAATTTTAAGAAAACAACAATTCAAGTGTTTTGTTGTTTCATTGGTAGTCTATTTTTGAGAATCCCCTTTTAGCTTTGGAAATGTCAAACAATTATCTTTCAAACCACTGAAGTGCAACCTGCATATAGTTAACATCTCACCTGGCTTTCAAGATATAAATTAATTTTGTCTACAGGCCATCAGGAATATTTAATATTATTTATTTGTTAATCATCAATATTCTAAAAATATTACTAAATCTAAAAGAAGATGCAATCTAATAAACATTCTTAAATGCAATTAAGAAATAGGGCATTATCTATGATTTTTATTAGAGGCTTGGTGCACGAACTCATGCACCAGTGGGGTTGCTCGGCCTGGCCTGCAGGTTTGGGCTGAAACCAGATCTCTGACATCCTCCAAGGGGTTCCAGATTTCCAGAGGGCACAGGCCAGGATGAGGGATCCAACCAGTGCACGATCAGGGCCAGGGAGGGATGCGGGAAGTTGGCCAGCTGAGAGGGACTGTGGGAGGGCTCCAGGACATGTCTGGCCCATCTTACTCCGTCTTGATCTGCCAGACCCCAGCAGCAAACTAACCTACTGGTCAACTGTCTGCCTCCTAGTGGTAAATCGTGGCATAGCGAGTGGTTAGGTGGCCCTAACATATCATTAGCATATTTTGCTTTGATTGGTTGAACGGATGACTAGACCAAACACTTAGCATATTGGGCTTTTATTATACAGGATACAATGTGTAATACACTTTTATCTGATTCTCAAGTTGATCAGTTTATTCATTAATTGCTCTTCCACTCTAATAATGTAAGGAATCAGTACCCACCCAAGGACAAGAAATCTAGGGGCCATGGATCTCTGCTGGGAAAGAGACAGCAGTAAGCATAGAACAGCAGTCAGGAAGGGTGGTTTAGTCAAAGTCTCTGCCACAGAAATGACCTATCAAGATAATTTCTAGTGGAATGCTTGAGCAATGCATGAATTAGAATAAAGATAGGACTAGCTCTCTTTATGAACCACAATTTAAAATCTTTTATCTTCCTCCCTCCTTGCTCTTTCCCTTCTTCCTTTTTCTCTTCTTCCACTGTCTCTACTTTTTGGTCTCTTTCTATCTCAGTCTTCTACTTCCTACCTTCCCCTATCCTCTCTTCTTACATTCTCCCTTTGAAAGCATATCTGTCTAATCCAGGACATGTTAATAATATACATAGAATCCCAATTCTCTGACCCTAGCTCTGTATCTTTACGGAAAATCCCAGCCCACCATTCTCAGCTGCCTGCTGGACACTTGTAGCTATGGTTCTTAAATCCTTGAGATTTCAATTATTGTCTTTTAAACTCATTTCCCCTTTCATTTTTCAAACCAGCTCTTGATTATCTCATTTCTATTTGATCTCACAATCTGCCAGTTATCTTTGACTTCTCCCATGCCTTTCCTTCCTATATCCAATTAGTCTTCTGACTCAATTTTTTTTTTACAGCCTTAGATCTGTCTTTTTATTTTTATTTCTAATATCAAGAAGTAGACACTTATCATCATTCATCTAAATTGGTCTTCTCACTTCCTTTCTCTGATCCTTACCAATCTATCTTTCACATAATGTCAAGATATCTATGATAACACAAGGTAAGTATGGACCTAGAGATTCTAGAAATAGTATTACACATATAGAGTAGGGCAAAATAGGTTTATGATTGTATGTGAAACACATACTTTATTTTTGTATTATTATTTATTACTTTATTATTATATTACTTACCATATAAACAAATATAAACCTACCTTTGCCTGACCCGAGATATAGTCCTCTGATTATTTTTTTTCTTCTTCTAACTCCTCTTTATTTTTTTTTAAATTTTATTTACAATATAACTTATATTTAATAGTAGTACATATGTTTTCCTCCCCTCCCAATATTCTCCCCCCAGCCTCCCTTACCCCCCAGCACATGTCCGCACCTGCCCCCCTCCACACCCCAGAGTCTTTCATTCATTGGTTATGCTCATATGTATGCATACAAGTCCTTCGGTTGATCTCCCCCAGCATCTGCCTCCCCTCCACTCCAGCCTTGCCCCTGTAGCTTGACAGCCTGTTCGAGGCCACCCTGCCTCTATATCAATCACTCTCCCCTGTTTCATTTCTTCAAAAATATCTTGCCTCTGCATACTGAAAACAAACGTATAAGAGCAAAAAAAGTTTGAGTGTCATTTTCAATGTCCAACTGTTCTGAGTCCCAGTTTCAATGTCAAATAGTTCTTCATGTGTACATGTCAGCAATGGTATCCCGATGGTGGACACATCGTGGCAATGCAAGATCCACCCTCTCTGGTTTGGTCCTGGGCCGCCTGCAGCCACGCACAGCTGCCGACTGCTAGCATGGCAAGGTGTCGTCAGCGTCCGCCATCTCTGGACCGTCCTCGTGGATGGAACAGACCCGTCAGTTCCTCACTGTTGCAGGAACCCACATGGTCTTGGAGTTATTCTCTGCAAACACACAAACACATTCTCTACCAAAAGTTAACAAAGGGTTCCTCTCTGCAAAATAGACTTGGGATTCTTTTTATTTTTGCCTAATTGATTTTCCTTTGGCTTATTTTGACACCATGTGTGTTTTTTTTTTTTTTTTTTTATGGGTGTCCGTCCTACAGCTGGTTTTACAAATGGAATTTTCTTTTCTGGAGTAAGAATTTTCTACATGTATTTTACTTATAGGATATTTTTCCTTACATGATATTACCCCACTGTCCCCCCTGCCTTTTTTGGTTAATAGGGGGTTTTGGAAATTTTATCTTGCAGTCTTGGTAATTTTAAATTTCAATTTTTGCACACAAATATTACTGCTTTAGGTTCTTTGGATGTTAGGCAATTTTGCAGTGAGTTGAACTACTAATAGATAATTTAGTTAATGTTTTAGGAAAAGCTTTTTGTCCAGTACAGTTAGATTTTCTTGAGTATTCACTTATTTCACTTGTCCAATTGAAATTAATCTGAAAACTTGATTACTATTTTACTGTCAATTTTGATACTCAAGCAGAAATCTTAGTTTACCCAGTAAATACTTGTGGAAAGGAATATTTGCATTTTTGAGTAGGTCCTCAGCATTCCTTGTAATAAATTAAATTTAGATATAGGGCAGCTATTGCTGGCCGAGTCTCTGTCTACCACCTGGGTCCCAGTGTGAGTTGTGCGTGGGAGGCGTAGCAGCCGTGGGGGTAGGAGACCTTCCTCAGGAGGGGTGAGAATTCAAGCCCCTGCAAGGTTTGTGGATGAGGGTCTGTGCCCCACCTCTGTTGACCTTTTAGTTCTCTCCTGTTGGCCCCTCTGCGACTGTGCCTGTCTTAGGTTGTTCCTTCCCTGAGGAATCTTACCCGTCTCTGGCTAACCAGCCATCCTCCGGGGCCAAACAGGGTGATGTGAGGTTCAGTTCTGTCTCCTTTGTAGTCTATGCCCCTGTGGCCTCCATATCCAGTACCTGCCTTGGGGTCCCCTCACCTGCTGGCGGGGTCCCGGTACTGGTACTGATCACATATCTCAGGGGACCCAGGTTTCTTCTCCAGAGAGGGCCCAACTCACACCATTGGTTGAGATACAGATCCATGATGCCAGCTGCCCAGAGGCTTCAGCCACAGCTGGAACTGAAAACTCAGGCATCAGCTGTGTGTATTTGGATAGTAAGAAGAAGGTCCCTCTTGGCAGAAAGGGCAAGAACGGCCAATATAGAATGCTCGGATGCCTTCCCAGTGCCTTAATTCCTTCTGAAAGGGATTAATTTCTTTCCCATCCTTTTTTAAGTTGCTGCCCACCATTCAAAGAATTAGTTTGTAAGTTTATTTGGGATAATTGTATAATATGCTGTTGTCAAATATCAAATATTATAATGACATTGTAGAATAATATCATGCAAGGGTATTATGATGTCACGGGAGGTTAAGCAGGGCCTAGCCTAAGGACTAGTCTCCATAGGATATGAGAAGCTCTAGGCCATGTCAATTCAATGTCAGACTAGCTGCCATTTTTTTATAGCTTTATATAAACTTTGTCAGGGATGTAAAAACACAAATCACTTACCTCAGTTCAAGAGTTCAAATATATTGACTTTTCCTCTTACTCCCACCACCTGCCACTTTCCCTGAGGTTTGACATTCTGATGGACATTTCTCGGTCTCTGGATCCATTCTTGTTCATCAGTCTATGTCATTTATTGTATTCCTCAAATGAGTGAGATCATGTGATATTTGTCTTTCTCTGCCTGGCTAATTTCACTTAGCATAATGCTCTCCAAATCCATCCATGTTGTTACAAATGGTAGGAGCTCCTTTTTTTCCACAGCGTAGTATTCCATTGTGTAAATGTACCCTAGTTTTTTTAATCCACTCATCTGCTGATGGGCACTTTGGCTGTTTCCAAATCTTAGCTATGGTAAATTGTGCTGCTATGAATATAGGGGTACATATATCCTTTCTAATTAGCCTTTCTAATTTCTTGGGGTATATACCTAGAAGTGGGATCACTGGGTCGAATGGGAGCTCCATTTTTAGTTTTTTGAGGAAACGCCATACTGTTCTCCACAGTAGCTGCACTAGTCTACAATTCCACCAGCAGTGCACGAGAGTTCCTTTTTCTCTGCATCCTTGCCAGCACTTGTCGTTTGTTGATTTGTTGATGTGAGCCATTCTGACAGGTGTGAGATGGCACCGCATAGTTGTTTTGATTTGCAACAATCGGATAATTAGTGACTTTGAGCACTTTTTCATATGTCTCTGGGCCTTCCTTTTGTCTTCTTTCGTGAAGATTCTATTTAGGTCTGTTGCCCATTTTTTTATTGGATCATTTGTCCTCCTTTTATTGAGTTGGGTAAGTTGCCTGTAGATGCTTGAGATTAAACCTTTATCACTAATAACATTTGCAAAAATGTTCTCCCATACAGTGGGTTTTCGTGTTGTTTTGTTGATGGTTTCTTTAGCTGTGCAAAAGCTTTTGATTTTGATGTAGTCCCATTTGTTTATTTTCTCTTTAGCTTCCATTGCCCTAGGAGCAGTATCATCAAAGAAGTTCTTTTGGCATATGTCTGCGATTTTTCTTCCTGTAGATTCCTCTAATATTTTTATGGTTTCCTGTCTTAAGTTTAAGTCCTGTATCCATTTTGAGCTTATTTTTGTGTATGGTGTAAGTTGGTGCTCTAGTTTCATTTTTTTTGCATGTATCTGTCCAATTTTCCCAACACCATTTATTGAAGAGACTGTCTTGACTCCATTTTATGTTCATACCTCCTTTGTCAAATATTAATTGAGCATAGTGGATTGGGTTGATATCCGGATTCTCTATTCTATTCCATTGATCTATATGTCTGTTCTTGTGCCAGTACCAGGCTGTTCTGAGAACAGTAGCGTTGTAATACAGCTTGAAATCTGGTATGGAAATCCCACTGACTTTGTGCTTCTTTCTCAGGATTGCTGTGGCTATTCGGGGCCTTTTTTTCTGTTCCAGATGAATTTTTGGAGAGTTCTTTCTAGGTCTGTGAAGTATGCCATTGGTATTTTAATGCGGAGTGCATTAAATTTATAGATTGCTTTGGGTAGTATGGACATTTTAATTATGTTGATTCTCCCAATCCATGAACATGGTATGTTCTTCCATCTGTTTACATCTTCCTCTATCTCTTTTTTTAGTGTCCTGTAGTTTTCCACGAATAGGTCTTTTACCTCCTTAGTTAAGTTTATTCCTAGGTATCTTAATTTTTTTGGTGTGATGGTAAATGGGATTGCTTTTTTAGTCTCTCTTTCTGTAAGTTCACTATTAGTGTATAGGAATGCCATAGATTTCTTGGCATTGATTTTGTAGCCTGCTGCATTGCTGAACTCATTTATTAAGTCTATTAGCTTTTTTATGGAGTCTTTCGGGTTTTTTATGTACAATATCATGTCATCTGCAAATAAGGATAGCTTAACTTCTTCTTTTCCAATTTGGATGCCTTTTATTTCTTCTTCTTGTCTAATTGCAATGGCTAATACTTCCAGTACTATGTTGAATAGGAGTGGTGAGAGTGGGCAGCCCTGTCTTGTTCCTGTTCTTAAGGGAAATGGTTGTAGTTTTTGCCCATTGAGTATGATGTTTGCTGTGGGTTTCTCATATATGGCTTTTATTATGTTGAGGTATGATCCTTCTATTCCTACCTTGTTGAGAGTTTTTGTCAAGAAAGGGTGTTGGATTTTATCAAATGCTTTTTCTGCATCAATTTATATGACTATGTGATTTTTATCTCTCAGTTTGTTTATGTGATGTATCACATTTATTGATTTGCGGATATTGTACCATCCTTGCATTCCTGGGATAAATCCTACTTGGTCGTGGTGTATGATCTTTCTGATGTACTGCTGGATCCGATTTGCTAGAATTTTATTGAGGATTTTGGCATCTATATTCATGAGGGATATTGGCCTGTAATTCTCTTGTATTGTGTCATCTTTATCTGCTTTCGGTATTAGGGTGATGTTAGCTTCCTAGAAGGAGTTTGGAAGTGTTCCAGCCTCTTGAATTTTCTGGAATAGTCTGAGGAGTATAGGTTTTAGTTCTTCCTTGAATGTTCGGTAAAACTCCCCTGTGAAGCCATCTGGCCCTGGGCTTTTGTTTGCTGGAAGCTTTATGATGACTGCTTCAATTTCTTTCACAGTTATTGGTCTATTGAGTTGTTTAGATTCTTCCTGATTGAGTTTTGGGAGGTTATATTTTTCCAGAAATATGTCCATTTCCTCCAGGTTGTCCAGTTTGTTGGAGTAGAGTTGTTCATAGAAATTTTTAACAATCCTTTGTATTTCAATGGGGTATGTTGCTATTTCACCTCTTTCATTTCTGATTTTATTTATTAGGGTCCTGTCTCTTTGCTTCTTGGTGAGTCTGGATAGAGGTTCATCAATCTTGTTTAACCTTTCAAAGAACCAGCTTTTGGTTTTGTTGATCTTCTGTATTGTATCTTTGGTCTCTATGTCATTTATTTCTGCTCTGTTCTTTACTATTTCCATTTTGCTTACACTGGGCTTTCTTGTTGCTTTCTTTCTAACTCTTTGAGTTGTTGGGTTAGATAATTTATTGCCGCTGTTTCTAGTTTTTTTGCAGTAGGATTGTAGAGCTATGAACTTCCCTCTCAGAACTGCTTTCACTCTGTCCCAGAGATTTTGGATTGTTGTGCTGTCGTTGTCATTTCTTTCCATGATGTTTTCTATCTCTTCCTTGATCTCTATAGAAACCCAGTCATAGTTTAATAGCATGCTGTTTAGTCTCCATGTGTTTGATTTCTTTGGATTGTTTCTATTGTAGTTGATTTCCAGCTTTATGCCATTGTGATCTGAGAATGTGCTTGATATGATTTCTATCTTCTTGCATTTGGAGAGACTTTGCCTATGACCCAACACATGGTCTATCTTTGAGAATGACCCATTGGCACTTGAAAAGAATGTATATTCTGTGGCTTTGGGGTGAAATGATCTGAAGATGTCAATTAATTCCTTCTGGTCTAGTGATTCATTGAGGATTGATGTTTCTTTACTAATTTTTTGTTTAGAGGATTTGTCCAACGGTGATAGTGGGGTATTAAAGTCTCCTACTATGATTGTATTGCTGTCTATTTCTTCCTTGATATCCTCTAGGAGTTTTAGTATGTATTTGGGTGCTCCTATATTGGGTGCGTATATGTTTACCAGAGTTATTTCTTCTTGTTGGATTGCTCCCTTTAGTATTATGTAGTGGCCTTCTTTATCTCTTGTTACATCCTTCTCTTTGAGATCTAATTTGTTGGAAATAAGTATTGCTACCCCAGCTTTTTTTCCATTTCCATTTGCCTGAAGAACCTTTTTCCATCCTTTCACCCTCAGTCTGTGTGCATCTTTTTTTTTTGTAGGTGGGTTTCTTGTAGACAGCAGATATATGGGTCGTGTTTTCTTATCCAGTCTATTACCCTATGTCTTTTGATTGGAGCATTTAAACCATTTACATTTAAAGTAATTATTGATAGATAGTTATTTGTAGCCATTTTTGTTCTTTGCCCCTATGTTCTTTCATGGCTTCCTATTGCTTTTCACAGCAGACCCTTTAGCATTTCTTACATTGCTGGTTTGGTGGTAATGTATTCCCTTAGACCTTTTTTGTCTGTGAAGCTCCTGATTTGACCTTCAATTTTTATTGATAGCCTTGCTGGGTACAGTATTCTAGGATTCAGACCCTTTCTTTGCATAAGTTTGTATATTTCATTCCAATCCCTTCTGGCCTGATAAGTTTCTGTTGAGAAATCACTTGCTAATCTGATGGGGGTTCCTTTGTAGGTGACTTTCTGTCTGTCCCTGGCAGCTTTTAGGATTCTCACTTTGTCGTTGATGTTTGCCAATTTAATTATAACATGCCTTGGTGTAGGTCTTTTGGGGTTTAATTTGCTTGGAACTCTGTGAGCTTCTTGGATTTGTGTGGGTTTTTTCTTTCCTATATCAGGGAAGTTTTCTGTCATTATTTCTTCCAACAGGTTTTCTATTCCTTGCTCAGTTTCCTGTCCCTCTGGAAGCCCTATTATACGTATGTTGTTTTGTTTCATGTTGTTCCAAATTTCCCTTAGGCTCTCCTCCTGCTTTTTAATTTTTTTTTCTAGAAGCTGCTCTACTTGGGTGTTTTTTCCTACCTTGTCTTCCAGCTCACTGATGTGGTCCTCTGCTTCATCGAGTCTACTCCTGATACTTTCTATGGAGTTCTTTACTTCAGCAATGTCACTTTTCATTTCTTCTTGGGTCTTCTTCATTTCTTCATAATTCTTCTTCATTTCTTCATAATTCTTCTTCATTTCTTCATAATTCTTCATTTCTTCATAGTTCTTATTCATTTCTTCCTGGATCTTCTTCATTTCCTCTTGATTCCTCTTCAATTCCTCATGGTTCTTACTTGTATTGGCTTCTGTTCTCTTCATCCACCCTATGACCATTTCTCTGAACTCTCTCTCTGACAGGTTGTTTGCTTCCATTTCGGTTACCTCTTTTTCTGGTGAGGCTTGTTTTTCTTTCATTGGTGGGCTATTTCTTTGTCTCCCCATAGTCTTTCTTCTTTGTGTGTCTTGTTATGTAGTTCTCACTCTCCTGTGTTGATTTAAAGGCTCAGACTACAACACAACCAGGTGCAGCACACCAGGCACTGAAGAAGAATGTATTCACAGTATTGGTAACTCCAAATTAAAAGTGATTGCCAGAGGAAGGTAAATTAGGTGATAGGTGGGGTAAAAGAGGGTAAGAGAAAACACATTCGCACACACAAAATAAAGAAAGAAAAAAAGAAAGAAAGAAAGAAAGAAAGAAAGAAAGAAAGGAAGAAGGAAAGAAAGAATAAAAAAAGGGAATGCCAAAATAAAGTTGGGAAAAGGGGAAGGAGTAAAAAGAAAGGAAACGGAGTAAGCTATAAATATGGGTTGGAGACTCCCAGAGGACCGCCACTAATCCCAGCAAAAGCCAGCAACGAGTACCTGGAGACTGATACAAACTACATACCACAACTAATATCAAGGGAGGTTAGGGAGCACAGAAGCTTAAATCTATCAAAAAACAATGTAAACATCACCAATACACAAAACAATGCCAACTCCGGCCCCACAAAAACAAATTAAAAGTAAAGAATAATCAAACCAATCTCACAAATATGCATGAAATATAAACAACATCAGCAGGACTGAGAGAAAAACATTTTAGGATAGTGAAGTCGGAGAAGCATTAGATGTGTATGGACTTGGAGCAGGTGGCTGGAGATTGGATATAAAAGTGGGGTGAAATTTTAACAGGGGCTAAAAAGAGAGAATAAGGAAAATCTAAACCAGAAAAAGTGTAAGGGGAATAAGACACTAACTAAGGAAAGGTTAGCAAGAGAGTGCTGGCATAAGGGGGAAGTTTAAGTAGATTAAAGAGATACTAAAGGGTAGATGAAAAAAGACTATATAATACTAATCTCTGAGTAGAATAACGATGGAATAAAATGGCACTTAAAAATTTTTTAAATAGTAGTAGAAATAAAATTGATTCCTTAATTTGTGTTACACAAGAGACAATTTATGATTCAGCCCCTAGGTGGCAGTGTTTCTGAATTGACCTCCGGGTCTATTGGTCCTCTCTAGCCTGATCTAAAATCCCGCTATGTCTATGGTATTTACTACTGATTTGTGGAAATAGGCTACCCCAGAGCTGCCTCTCTAATTGTGAGGACCTGTTCTGATCCCCAGCGTCAGAAAAACAGCCCTCCCCTGTGGTCTCCCAGGTTCTCCCCCACCACGGGATCCCCCCTTCCTCATTCAGTGATGAGAAATTTGGATTTAGAGAGGACAAACGCAGGCGCACAAACTCATGTCCTGCTCGTATGTTTGCGCGAAACCCTTTCTCCCCTTGGGTTTGGCAGCCTGCTCCCTCCCAAAACTGCCAGGCTGGCCTTCTCCTTCAGGTCCAAATGGGTTGCCCTCTAATTATCACCCCCCCTGTCACCAGCTCCGAGGGCCCTCTTCCACGTTTGCCGGCTCCAACAGCCGCGGGTTTTTCCTATTTTTCGCCAGGCGCGAATCTCCCTGTGTTACCAGCTCCCTTAACCCCCGGAGAAACCTGACCTTTCCGTGGCTGAGCACAAGTTTCCTCAGAGTCCGCTTCCTCACCAACTAGGAACCGATGTTGGGGGGGAGGTGGGGGTCTCAGACACCCAGTGGGTACCGCAACTGTAAAATCTTAAGGCTCTTCCCCTTTAAGATGGCGCAGCTGCCTCTGAGCCAGGCTCCGGGAGAGAACCGAGCCTCACAGAGCTGCTTCCCCATCTACCCCGGGACACAAATGATTACGCGTCCTTCTGTCCTGCTGCCATCTTTTCCTCTCCTCTCTAGTCCTCTGATTATTGAGGAAGATAATGCCATAGTGCCATGGGGAAAGATGATCTTTTCAATAAATGGAGCTAGGTCAATTGGATATATATATGGGAAAAAATGGAATGTTGACCCCTTTACATATATGTACAAAATTCATTCTATGTGGGGCATTAGGCTACTAGTAAATGTGGAAGAAAGATAAAACAACCAAAGGAATACACAAAAATTTATTAACTATTTATTAACTTTTTATTGCATTAAAATTTAAAAATATAAATGCATACCCAGAGTGGAAAAAGATGTCTGCAATACATTTATCTGACAAAGGAGTAGCATAAAATATATCATTAAGTCCTATAAAATAATAAGAAAAAATAAGTAACCCAGTAGAAAAATGGGCAAAAGACTTTAACAGGTACTTAATAAAAGAGAATCTACAAATAGCAAATAAACCACAAAGAGGTACTAAGTCTTATTACAGACTAAGTAACTGAAAACTCAAACTTCACAGAAATACCACTATACACCCACTAGGATGGTTAACATTTAAAAATTCAAACAATAGCAATGTTGAGAGGGACATGGAACAGATAGAATTTTTATAATACCTGACAATAAAGCAGAATTTATATAATTGTTTTGAAAAATGGGAAGGTGTCAACTAAAGCTGAATATATACATACCCTCT
This sequence comes from Antrozous pallidus, assembly GCA_027563665.1. Lineage (NCBI taxonomy): Eukaryota > Metazoa > Chordata > Mammalia > Chiroptera > Vespertilionidae > Antrozous > Antrozous pallidus. The sequence continues at coordinate 78,979,228 of CM050508.1, forward strand.
GAGCCAGCAATTCCACTTGTGTATAAACACCCAACAGATATGGGCAAACATGTAAATTAAAATATATGTGCAAGACTATTCTTAGTAGCGTTATTCATGAGAGTCTCAAATTGGAAAGCTACATCAGTGTCCATTAATAGTACAATAATAAATGCATCTTATTTTGTTTTTTGATATGCACACATTCTATCAACACACTTTGAAAAAAATATTTGCTTCCATAATATGCGTTCTCTGTACTCATTTTGTGCCTCACTGAACTCCTATTCATAGTGGATCCAGTGGAATTAGATTATCAAATCTCAAAGAATTAAAAAAAATAATTGACATTTATGTATTCATTTATTCCTTATTTTATCCTATTTAATAAAAGAGTAATATACAAATTGACCATCACAAGATGGTTGCCCCCATGTGGTCAATGATGGCTGCACCCTTGTGGACATAAGATGGCTACCACAAGATGGCCAACAGGGGAAGGCAGTTAGGGGTGACCAGGCCTGTAGGAGAGGGCATCTACAGTTGAATGGGCCGGCAGAGGAGGGCAGTTAGCGGCAACCAGGCCAGCAGGGGAGGACAGTTGAAGGGGGACCAGGCCTACAAGGGAGGGCAGTTGGGGGTGACCAGGCCAGCAGGGGAGGGCAGTTACGGGCAATTGGGCCAGTGGGGGAGCAGTTAGGCATTGATCAGTCTGGTAGGGGAATGTTTAGGGGTTGTTCGGGCTGGCAGGCAGAAGCAATTAGGGGCAATCAACCAGGCAGGCAGGCGAATGGTTGGGAGCCAACAGTCTTGGATTTTCAGATGGATGTCCTACTGCCCATTTAGGCCCGATCCTACCTACTGGAGGGACTAAATGGGCAGTCAGTCATCCCTTGAGGGGTCCCCGATTGGAGAAGGTGCAGGCTGGGCTGAGGGACACCCCCTCTCCCACTCCCCTGTGCACAAATTTTGTGCACTGGGCCTCTAGTTCAGTGGTCGGCAAACTCATTAGTCAATAGAGTGGCTAACTGCAGCTCATGAGCCACATGTGGCTCACAAGCTGCATATTGCCAACCACTGCTCTAGTTTATTCAATAAAACAAATGAGAAACAGTATGTATAGACTGGAACCAGCATATCTATGTTTAAATACCAGTTCAACACTAAACAGCCATGTGAACTTAGGCATGTTACTTATCCTTTTACTCTGTAAAGTGGAGATTATCATATCAAGTTAGACATGAGAAGCTGGGGCCGGGCCTGCTTTGGGTCCAGAATAGGAGTTGTACTGACATTGCCTTTAGCCCACCTGTCTTAGGGCACCCTAACAGACCACCAGGGAGCAGGTTCAAAACCAGCCCATTCTTGGTGAAAGCGCAGAGGAAATCCACATGACCTCAGTAAGACCTCACTAGGGGCCTGGACTAATTATAATAAAATTTGCATTGTGGTTTTCACACACCCCTACCCATCGGGTTTTTCTGCATGCATATGACTAAGGACATATGCAGAATAAATAAATTTATATAACCTTTTTTTTTTTTTTGTCAATCATCCCTGAATAAAGATGAATGTCTCTATCCTGAAAAATCCCTCTTTTAAACCATATAACCCAGGAGTTCAGGGCCATTGTCTCTCCCAGCTGATGCTCTCCTCACTTGGAATATACTTCAATAAATCCCGCTTTACTTTACTTTCAATTCATTGACCTTAAAATCTGTTCTGTGTCTAGGAGAAGAATCGAAGTCCCAGTCAGTAACTCAAATTGGTAATAATATATTGAGAGACAGAAGTTTTTTTAATGATATGTGGTCACCCCTCATTGAGTTCTAGCTATTATTAAGGCAACACTTACTATGTGGCAGGTGCTATGCTATATATACACCATCTAAATTGTTTCTCAGGCCCAACCTGGTGTGACTCAGTGGAGGTCACCAGTTCAATTCCTGGTAGGACACATGCCTGGATTGTGGGCTCAATCCCCAGTAGGGGGCATGCAGAAGGCAGCCGATCAATGATTCTCTCTCATGTTTGATGTTTTTTTCTCTCTCCCTCTTCTTCCTCTCTGAAATCAATAAAAATATATTTTAAAATAAATAAGTAAATTGTTTCTCACGGTAGCTCATGATATTGTTATCACTCTCCCCATTTTATAGATGACAAATCTGAAAGGTGAGACTCTGCCCAAGGCGACCTTTCTTGGTCATGGTGGACCTGGGTTGAAATCCTCGATCATTTGGCCAGAGCTGTGCCTTCAATGTCGTCTTGCCATTGTGTCCTCGCTGCCAGCAATGTCCCTGCTTCAGTGTTGGGCACTCAGATGCTCCCCTGCAGAACCTCGTGGGGAGCAGATTGATTCTGGTGGAGTTTCCAGCTTTAATTGCTATCTTTTAATATATATATATTGATTTTTTTGCAGAGAGGAAGGGAGAGGAATAGAGAGTTTGAAACATTGATGAGAAAGAAACATCGATCAGCACACCCGTCACTAGAGATGTGTCTGCAACCGAGGGACATGTCCTTGACTGGAGTTGAACCTGGACCCTTGAGTCTGCAGGCCGATGTTCTATCCATTGAGCCAAACTGGTTATGGCTGATTGCTCTGATTGCTATCTTGCCACAAGCTGTGGGAGTCCACTTACATAGTGGTTTCACAATACACAGTTGAACACACAGACTGTGTTGAAGCGTTTTTCCCCTCCTTGTCAAATAAGGTCAGGATTGGATATAGCATGTTGACATATATATTGTTCACAGACTTTTTCTGTTCACTAAACTTTCCAATTAGTGTACACTTCAATGGATGGCAGGAAGGTTTTCTTACAAGTCATGGTGTCGTGTTGAATGGTGGTAATTATGAAGGCTACAGTGACAGGAAAGACCTACAATATATTCTTGTTCTTCCCCTCACCTCATGTTGCTTAGCAAAAACTGGCAGTGAAAAAATAATGCTTAGGTTAAGAATTCCCTGATAAAAAAGGACCTGAGTCTTTTTTCCCCTTGTGCCATTTTGTTGTTAAAAGTACTTCTAATTTAAATGTTCCATTTACTTGAGTTTTGTTTGTAAGATTACAGTTGTGCTAGGTGCCTTCAGGGTAATGTGTATTGATTATCAAATGTCTCTGGTGCATTTCTGCTCCTTCTACTTAAGTATAGAACAAAATAGTGTGGGTTTTCTATCTTTCATTCCAAATGTCATTTGCTGTGAGCTATTTTTTTGTTCTCAGTTGTTTTCTTTTCCTTTTGTTGATCTTGTTTTGCATACATTTTCGCTTTTTACCAAATTAGTTATAATACAAGATTATGCTGTGTTCTGAGGGTTATCTGCACGTAAAGACTGATATTTTATTTTGTAACAGGAAGATTAGGCTACTTTTTATCCTTCAAAAAAAGAAATGGCCCAGTCGATGAATAATTTAAGTCCTTGAATTCTGAAGAACATATTTGAGCATTTCAGGGTGCAGCATCATTATTTTGTTTCCTTCCCTGAGGCAGGAAAGGTACCAGATATTATAATATGAACTTATCAGTGGAGTCCTTTCCTGGGGCTTCATGGTGATGAGAGTCTTACCTCTAAGAGGATTTGATTCGTGGACAGGAAGCGAAATCAAGGAAGGCCGCTGTCACTCTCACTCAATCTTTGTTGTCAGTCTAGGAACACAGGCTTTCAGCTTCCTTCATGCTAAGCCAAGATGGTGGGTTTTCCTGTGAGAACACAACTGTCTCTAAGTCTTTCCAAGGAACTCCAGGTTGTGATCAAAGGGCTGAAAGAGGTTCTCTATCTGGCTCCCTCCCAGCTTTAGCACAGAACTCAGGGGTACAAGAGAATGTTTCTAACTATACTTTGGTTCTGGTCTCTGGCTCATTTTTTTTTTTTTCAGATCTATTGTGGCATTTCTGGCTAGCTCAATACAAAATAGTGTGTGAGCCCTAACTGGTTTTGCTTAATGGTTAGAGTCTCAGCCTCCACACCAAAGGGTCTTGGGTTCAATTCTAGTCAAGGGCACGTATCTTGGTTACAGGCTCCATCCCTGGCCAGGTAGGGTTACATGCAGGAGGCAACAAATCAGTGTATCTTTCTCACATGAATCTTTTTCTCTCTTTCTCTCTCTCCCTCCCCCTTACCTCTCTTCCACTCTCTCTAAAAATCAGTGAAACACAGCCTCAGGTGAGGATTAAAAAAATAGCATGTAAACATGAAAGAAAAGTAATTATTTTGCTTATCAACAATTCAGAGTAGAGATTGGTAGCAGAGATAATTTATGTTGAATTGTATCCTCACCCAAGTTTTAAGGCCATTGTAGAGTATGCCAAGTCACCACTAGCTAGTTTGCTTTTTAAAATGGATTAGGCTTCTTTACAGGTTGATTGTTTGCAATTCAGGATCATCATGTCCATAGAAAACTGGTTTAAAATGCTTACATAATTCCTAGGCTAGCTCTTTAACATCTAATTAATTCATAATTACCAGAAGCCAATTCCAGCATGTCAGCAGGCCTGAATCATCTGGAAATGGCTGAGGGCATTTCCCCAAACCTGAAAAGGATGCATAAAATGATTGCTTGCTGCCAGATAACAGAGGGCATCTTAATCTACATGTTATTGTCAGGTGCTTGTCAAACACCTGAACTGCCAAAGGCAGTTGCTTCCAAACCTGGCAATCTGACAATGGATTCTGTATACAAATCCTGGCCTTTGAGGTGTATATCTGCCTTGTCTTAGAACAATTTGTGTTAATAAAAAGCAAGGGGTCCTAAGACAAGAGAGAACTTGGTTTTTCTTCAGCCAAGCTTCTCTGCCCCCCGCCCCCATCCCTTCCAAAATTTTTTTTTGTCTCTGGACTCTTATTTAATTTACACACAGTGCTTCTCCAGATCCCTGAACCCTTCTAGATACTGTATTAAGACCACCAGCAGTAATATAATTATAGTGTGGTATACTAATACTGATAAGTCAACAATATTTTGCATTTAATGTGTTGTAAGCTTCAGTTACTTCCATTGTGGTCCTGGTTTTAGGATTTAATATTTTTTCTCCATATCCATTGTCTTTACCACATGCCCAGATTTCCACATAGCAACATTTACTTCTCCTGTCTTAGAACTTCTACATTTAGACTTTGCTCTGATCTTTCTCAATTATTTTCAGATGTCTGATGTGCCATCTCTTTATCAAGTCAAGGCCCTCAGTTTTGTGAGCCCCTCCCATCCATTCTTCTCATGGCTGCCTCCTATTTGCCCTTCAGTGTGAGTGTCACCTCTTCAAAACCTCCATGGTTCCACCTTCTCATACTTCAAGTTTGTCTTAGGCACACCCATTTTAAAACTGCCAGGGCCTCCACAAGTATAATTAGCCCAAAGAGGAGAGGAAGGCCAGTCTAGCTTTCACACTCACACAGAGAGACAAACATTGTTTCCATTGGACTTTGCTGGTTCAGGTTGGTCCTGATGAGTACTGGCCCTACTGAGATGTCAGAAGAGCTCTTTCACTCTCCTGACAATGATGCTGAGATTCCTCCAGAGACTTCCCTGTCTTGAAGAAGGATAACACATCATCACAGTACAGTGTTCAGTCACACCTGCCCGCACTTGGCTGTCAGGGTTTCACATCTAGTGCTTTGTATTTCCGTTCACATTTTAGCTCCCTCATGGGAAATAGGAGTCCCCCAAGACACTGGGTCATGCCTGATTCTGTCCTATACCTCACACATTTGGGCTACTCTCTTCCTTCTTTCCCAGGGATTCATAATTATTTTAGTTTCTCAGGACTAAACAGCCCAAACTAGGTGGTTTAAAACAAGAGAAATGTATTCTCTAACAGCCACGGAGGCTGGAAGTCTGAAATCAAGGTGTCCTTAGGGCTATGCTGTCTTAAGGCTCTAGGGAAGAATGTGCCCTTGCCTTTGTTAGCTTTTAAGTTGCTGGCAATTTCTGGAATGCCTTGGCTTATTGATGCATCACTCCAATCTCTGCCTCCATCTTCACATGACTTCCTTCCCTGTGTGTCTATGTCTCTGTGTCTAAATTTATAAAGACATTATTCATATTGAACTTAAGGCCTATCCTGATTCATTATGAACTCTCCTTAATTTGATTACATCTGCAAAGATCTTGTTTCTAGATAAAGTAACATTCATAAATTCCTGATAGAAATAAATTTTGGGGGGTACACTATTCAGCCCAGTATAATCAGTTTCCTCTTAAATGCTCAAAATCCAAATGATCTTATTATATCTCTTCTCCTTATCAAATGGGAACAGCTTCCCACACTTCTTAAAGAAGGCTACTTCCCATAGTTGTAAAATGATTCATCCTCATAAAGAAGATTCTCCAGCAAGACTAGAAGGTAAGGAGACAACTACAGTACAAAATTTAAGGAGGTGCTCATTTCCCATGTCTTGGAGGTACAGGGTTTCACTTACATGACCTGGTGAATGGGTGCCTCCTTAAGTTTTGGTTATAACTATCTTTTTGCCCAATCTTGTTTTCCAAGGCAATACAAAGAATACAATCATGAAAATGGCAGGTGGGGTGAGGAACGTTACTTTAAAAAAATACATTTTTATTGATTTCAGAGAGGAAGAGAGAGGGAGAGATAGAAACATCAAAGATGAGAATCATTGATCTATTGTCTTTTGCACACCCCTCCCAACTGGGGATTGAGCCCCTGACTGGATGTGCCCCTGATTAGAATAGAACTTGGGACCCTTTAGTCCATAAGCTGATGCTCTATCCACTAAGCCAAATCAGGTAGGGTAGGAACATTTTTTATATCTATGTCAACAAAAATAGAAAAAATGTCTGTATTATACCTTGAGATATAATGACAACAAATGATAGAATGGTTCCTATGTGTAAGCACTGAGCTAAAGTCTGCTTATCTCGTTTATTCCTCATAACCCTAAGAAAGTGTTAATATTGTTCCCATTTTATAGATGCAGAAACAGGAAATGACAATTCTCTTTCATTATATAACACTTTGACTGCATTAGTACCTGACACAGCAAGTGTTCAAAATGTTAGAATGAGAAAGCCTGAAATTTTTTGAAGAATTATTTGTTTATCTGACAACTTTGTGTGTTAGTTCACTCAGACTGGCCATAACAAAATACTATAGATTAGGTGTTTAAAACAACAGAAATTAATTTATCATAGTTCTGGAGGCTGGGAAATCCAAGGTCAAGGCACCAGCTGATTTGTTTTTTGGTGAGAGCTCACTTCCTGCCTTGCAGACAGCCCCCTTCTCATTGTGTCCTTATGTGGTCTTTCCTCAGTGCTTGCACAGAGAGAAATGACCGGTCTGGTGTCTCTTCTTATAAGACACTAATGCTCTAGCTTTATGCTCTCCTTTAACTTCAATTACTTTCTTATTCCTATTATAGCCATACTGGGGAGTTGGCTTCAACATATAATTTTATGGGGACACAAACATCAAGTCCATGACATTCTGTGTCAGGTACTCTATGGACAGTAGCATATGGAGGTGAATGAGACATTAACTTGTCCTCAAGGAGCTAAGAACCCAATGCAGCAACTCTCAATTCAGTTAGGTGGAAAGAGAAGGACTATCAGAGTTACCTGTGGAGTGTCTCCCAAACTAACTTGAAGCCACTCTAGGAATCCCTATTTTTTCACCTTACAATCTGCTTACTGAGTGTTTCCTGGGCCCTAAGTGTCCTATTGCTCAAACCATGAAAATGTTGTTATGCAAATCTCCCTCCCTGCTCAGTAATGAAGCTATGCCTAATGGCAAGGTCACAAGGAAAAGAGAGAAAGATAGAAAGAAAGACAAAGAGAAACACTGATTTGGTGTTCCATTTACTTATGCATTCAATGGCTGCCTCTTGTAAGTGCCCTGACCTAGAACCAAATCCCTGATCTTGGTGTATCAGGATGATGGATGCTCTAACTAAAATAGAGAGGATTTTAGAGCATCCTCCCTCTGAAATTTATATGCATGAATTAGACTTAATTGTGTAAAGTGATTTGATAATTAATTTAAAAATTAATAAATTATTAACATTCTAATAAATATTTAATATATGCTAATGAGAGCTCACACTTATAAGCTATTCAATTTTTTTAACATGACTTTTATAATTTATTGCAAAATCTAATGAAAACTACCACCTACAAGAAACTCCACAATTTGACTATAGGTTTGTAATTTGTATCTTTGGTTCACTTTTTTGTTGGGAAAGAATTGGTAAGTTTGTTATATTGAACTAGAGGCCTGGTACACAGATTTGTGCACTGGTGGGGTCCCTTGGCCTGGCCTGTGGGGATTGGGCCAAAACTGGCTCTCTGACATCTGCTGAGGGGTCCCAGATTGCCAGAGGGCAGTTCTGGGGTGATGGACCCTGGAATTGGGCTCTTTCCTCTCTGGTTTCAGGTGTGTCACCCAAGAACCACAGCTGCCAAGTCACCACAACTTGGCAATTCCTGCATTGAGCTTCTGCTCCCTGGTAGGTAGTGGGTGTCATAGCTACTGATCAGAGAGTCAAATGGTCAGATGGTCACTAGGTCACAGAGAGAAGAAGTGGGATTTATTTCACATGTCTAAGAATCTCTTCAGATCTAGAAGTTGGGGAGAATGATCTTTTTGAGTTAATATGGAGCTTCCTAGAATCAGGAACTATTCCTTAGACTGTAAGTTTTGTTTATACACCACTTTATCGGCATCCAGCCCACTGCCTAGCACAGAGAAGATGCTTACAAATATTTATTGAATGTATCAATAAACAAATAGATACAAGTCTGCAATTTAACTCTCTTCTTTCTCAATCCTGGTATTTCTCTGGTGTTGTTGGCTATGAAATTGACAGTTCTTCCATTAGGAAAATGAGAGGTAATAGTTCAATGGCTTTAGAAAAGTGCCTAAAATATTATTCCTTTTGTTATATGAGGAGGTATAAAATGTGTATTAACGGGAATGTAAAGTACAGCATAGGGAGTACAACCAATAGTATTGTAACAACAATGTGAGTGCTAGATTTATCATGGGGAATAATGGGGATCACTTGGTAAGTTACATAAATGTCTAAACTCTATGCTATTCACCTGGAACTAATATAATATTGAAAGTAAACTGTAATTGAAAAATTAGAAAAATGTAAAGTGTGTTAATAAAAACATATATGTACACATTAGAACCTACATGAAAATTAAATTTATTTTATGTAGTTAATTTTTATTACACTTCATATTGCTATCTGTTAACAATAACATTTTATAATGCTGTCTCATCATGTTTTCCCACCAAAATATCTTTGGTTCTAGCTATTAGGCAGAATGAGCCATTTTGGCAGAAAGTAATAGGCATGTACAGAAGAACACTGACATATCTTTTATGAGGGAGGGTGGAGGGAGGAGAATATAACTGATTGAATGTTAATACACTGCCAACTTGCAAGAAATAAACAAACTTTATTTTCTTCCTAAATGTGATTTTATTACTTAGCAGATTCAACCTGTATTTAATCAGATTGCTAAATATTTCTTCTTGTAAAGGTGCTAGAAAAATAATAATGTCCTTAAGAAGTTTTCCTCAGGCAGTAAGTATTTGTAGGAAAACATGTATAGTTATATAATACTTTTAAATAACTGGGTAGGATTTTCCATCACTCATCCCCTAAGTCTTTTCAAATAGGACCACAAGATAGACTCTATCCTAGAATTAACAACCTATTGATGACAAGATATGCCCGAAACTGGAAAGACAAAAATTGTTTTGTCACCAATCAAGGATGTTTCAACTTCAGCTTATGTTGTTTGGTGCATAAAGTGCCTCAGTTACTGCTAGTGATTGATGGGGGTTGTTTTTCAAGTGCTAAACTGTAAAACTGTTTTATATAGCTGAAAGATATGGTAATTTTTGACTGATTTTAAAAAATATATTAAAAAGTACACTCTGAACTTGCAGAGTTATTTCTGTGGAAAAGAAAAAAACAGCATAATATATTAAGTATTAACAAATTCACTCTGAATCTCAAAGCAACTATAAAAATGTACTCATATTCTTAGGTGGTGCATTTTCTTTCTTTTTTTATTTTTTTCATAATGAGATCCACCAAATTTACTTAGGTTAAGTACAATTCTCTACTTTCAAATGTTGCTGGAAGGAAACTCATCTTCTGTGTTTAAAAGATTAGCAAGCCCAGCCGGTGTGGCTTGGTGATTGAGCGTGGACCTATGAGTCAGAAGATCATTGCTTGATTCTCCATTGGGGATACATGCCCAGGTTTAGAGTTATCCATGAGCCCCATCATTGGTGTTCGTATCTCTCTCTCCTTCTCTTTTTCTCTTTGAAATAAAAAAATATATATTTTAATAAAAAGTAAATAAATAAATGGCTAGCAACAGCAATCTTGTGCTTTGAGAGACTGGTCACCTCTGTTATCACTGGTTTAAAGAATAAGAGGAAGATGAAGATGATGATTTGACCAGAAGTTTCTATTGTTTTCTGGAGAGTGAGTATCAATCATTACTGCTTTTTAAAACTAGATAAAACCAAGTCTTGTTCCCTGTGCCCCTACCTTCTGTTCTGATATCGCCAGGGTGCAAGGCAGAACTCAGAAAAGTGCTTTAATTATTTCAGTAACTAGTATTTACCTTAGAAGAGCTCTACTTTAGAGAAAGACTATTTTGGAAGAAGTATTGAAGGCTTTACAGTGTTGAAATTGCCTGTGAAAATGCAAACACACTAGGCACACGCTATATATATTTTTTTTAGCATGGTCCCTAGGTAGAGCCAAAATTGTGACAAAGGCTTTCTCTCGTTTCTTTTTAGCTCTTATTGAGTGCCAGTTATGAACTAGGTGTAGTGTGATGTGCAAGTGACTGACATTATTAAGGCTTGATCTCTGTTTTCAAAAGAAGCCAGCCTAGGAGAGGCAAGGCAGAAATTTATTTGTGAATGTGTGAAAATAGGATTAAGACAATAGGGAGAGTTGGGCCTTGAGAAACTGGAGGATGCCTGCCAAATCCTTCAGATTCTATTGTTTACCAATATTGTGCTGGCCAAGACAGTAAGTGATGTGATCTTTGGCCCTGGATTGCCTATTTGTGACTTTGAATGGAGAGGCATGGACTATAATCAAGCAACCAACCCAATACAATGTGGCATGTGTTTACTAACTACAAGTATAAGATTAACTGTTATGAAAATAGAGAAGGGGCCATGGTTATTTTTTTTCTAGAGACATTGGGCATAATCTCAAAAAATGACATGAACTGTGTTTCTGTTTTGAAACTAATATTTATTGAGGGTTAATTGTGTTGGACACTAGGCACACATTATCACATATGAATAAAAGGAGGAACACTTTATTTCAAAGAGGGGGCGACCCTGAGTAAAAGGTGGAGGGTTTCAATGTGTATGTCTGTCTCCAAAATGGCATTGGAATTTTGGAGAGAGAGAGGAGAATGACTAGCTGTAAGTCATGTTGTAAAAGTTTTTAATGTCCTTTTAGGAAGAGATTGGCCACTCAGCAGCCTTGGAAGGTCATTGTATTACTTGGGGAGAGAGTGTAGGAAATGAAGACAAATGCCAGAGAACAGGACATTGGGAAGTGGAGAGGCTGAGGAAGTAACCCATTGGAGATGACTGAGAAAGAACTACTAGTAGTCTAGAAGGAACACTCAGAGATAATGTGACTAAGCTATCTTCCCCGAAAGGCCACAAGAGAGAAAGAGCCCATGTGGCCCTCAGCTTCTCCAGCACTCTCAGTCCAGATTCCAGATATGCAAGTGAAAATGCCGTCTTATATTTTTCAGGGCTGTTATGGTGGCTCTGACCCATGAATTCATTAAGAATCCAGCATCCTTGTTTCACTGCCTTACTCTCCCAGGGTATTACCCTCATTTTCATTATCCTAGGTAGCGGTATGATGTTCCTGGAACAAAGGTGGAGCTAGGAAGGAAAGGAAACAAAGAGCATATGTTTCTGCCTACTTATGGTAGGTCCATATGTAAAAATGATATGTAATTGTATATCACTGGTCGGAACTTAATCACATGGTTATACATACTTGTAAGGAAGACTGAAAGTATAATATTTATTCAGTGAAACCATGTATCTCACAAAAAGTCAATTACTATTAAAGATGATCAGCAATTAGTGGTCTCTTCCAAGCAATGATATTGGGGAATTCAAGATTTTTATTTAAGTTCATGTATTCTTAGAAAAGAATAAGGTATCAGGACATTTTAGCAGTTTGTAGATTTAAAAAAGCATTTATAGTATTATCTAGAATTATAAGATTTTTGGGTCCCTATCTACTTTACTGTAAAACTTCCTAATATTTCCAGGAGTTTTCCTTTTTAATTATCTTTGAAGCTCCTGAGGGGAGCATGTAAATATTTACGAACCATTTCTTACAATTTCTACCATGTGGCTTTTTTTTTGAGGGAGCAGCAACTGATGTCTTCCTTGAGGATGAATGACATAATGACCATTCTCTCTGAGACCTTCATTGCTACCATTAGTGAGTCCAGAAATCTACCACTGAGGTCAATTGATTTGTCGCAGCAGCAATAGCTTCATCAGAGGTTTCTTTAAACTCAAAGCCCCTTGCTCTGCCATGGTCCATAAAGTACGCTCATATGACCAAAATTAATTGTTCTAGTAGTAATTGATTTTTCAATGGTGTATGTGGGGAAACCAGTACTCTCAACTCACCCATAGCTTTGATAATCAGACATACTCTGGCTTCCAAATTCTTTCTATCTTGTATGTTAAGTTTCTTCCCAGATGTCCTATTCTCTTAGAATCTGCCTTGGTTAGGCCTTTGCCACCTCATTGATTTATTTTAATATCTTTGAATGCCAGTGGAGAGAGGTCATAGACTCATGGATTCAGTTCCCTTACCCCATTAGTCTTATTTGTCATTTATTCATCTGTTTTTATAAACAATTACAAAGAAGAAGGCAAGTTGCTAACTTGGAAGCATCCAACTATGAAATGAATGCACATGGGTATATTGGGAAAGGCATGATAGAACTCCCAAGATTGAAATGATTCTAAGCACCAAGCTCATTTTGTGCTATGACACTAGGCATAGAAAGAAGATTCCACAGGAGATAGAGCAGGGGGCTAGAAAAGAGCAGTCAGCAGAAAGTGGTCTGGCTAGGGAAGGAAAGGTTTCTGACAGGTGTGATGAGGTGTGATAAACAATGAACTGGAGATGTGTCTCTGTTGTTGGTGACTATGTATCACAAGAGAAAGAGAGGGATGACATTTGGGAATGAGATTACAGTCACACAAATCAAAGAATACCTCTGACAGAAAAATTTGGTGGGCTCCTGATTCTGATTCTGTCCCTTGGTTTCCCCACAAGGCCAATAATACATATGAACATTTTGAAAGTGTTCCTTGAAATATTTTTAATGACTACCATTCATAATTAGTTAAATTTTAATATCAGGTCTAAAGAAGTGATAGTTTCCCTGTGGGTTTCAGAAGCTAGTCTATTAATTGCTTTGGGATATATTAACTGTATTTGGAAAGAATGTTAGAAATTATCCTTACCCCCAAGTATTTTCCTGTGTAAGTGTTTGTTATGTGTATGTTGGGTATTCAAAATTTTAACCTTTTAATAGGGGTTAATTAGAAAATCAAGTTAAAGATGTTACATTATATTATGGAATAAAGATGTTACATTATATATTATGGAATAAAGGGATTGAACATGATTTCGTTACTACATCCGCACATGGTTTAGTGGACATCACAACCTACTCTGTTTTCTGGATGGAGAAAAGGAAGGAGGAGTAGAATATTAGTAGCAGAACAGGGTATTTGTAAACATGATTACTGACAACAGATGATAACTGGCATGATCACTAATACTTGGAAGGGTTTCCCACCAGGACCACAGAGAACAGAAATAAGAAATTCAATATTCTCTTCTTTGATATTCTCAGTTCAGGCAGCCATCCCAGGGAGAACTGGCTCCAAACAGGGAACTAAAGATGTAGATATCAAAACTACAGACTCTGATGAGGATTTAGTAAGAGCAAGGCAGTGCTTGAAGGGTACTAAAAGAATGGCTTAAGTATATAGAATAAAGCAGAAAAGATTTCAATAAATACAACTAAGTGATAAGGTCAGGGCTTGAAAGAAACCTAAACTGAATTCATCTGTGAAGTTTTCCATAGGTTTTAGAGGGAGTCATCATCAAGAACAGGGAAATGGCACTCATTCCAAATCCTAAAGCTTGGGGGAGTCTATTTATAGACTATTTATAGTCTATTTATGCAGTCATTTCATATTCAATGCAATCTGACCATAAGCACCCTCAGACTTAAGACAGAGAAACATTCTTTCATGTCTATTCTCTCATTACATGGTTGTACAGCTGTGCTGAAGAAAAAAAAAGATTAATATAACAATAAGTAATATTTGAATACAATACTGCTAAGTGCTTCCCACACATTACTTCCTTAATTCTTTTTTTTAATCTTTATTGTTCAGTTTATTAATTACATTGTTCCCTTTTTTTTCACCCTATAGTTCCACTCCACCTGGTACCCATCCCACCTTCCACACTCACCCCCCTCCACTATCCTCTCCCATAGTTGCATGATTTTTGTCCAGACTCTTGCTGCACTTCCCGCACCCGCTTTCTCCCCAAGAGTTATCAGTCCATTCCCTCTCTATGTCCGTGATTCTGTTACATTCACCAGTTTATCCTGTTCATCAGCTTATTAATTCACTTGATTTTTAGATTCATTTGTTGATAGATGTGTATTTGTTGTTCCTAATTTATACTTTTATCTTTTTCTTCTTCCTCTTCTTAAAGAATATCTTTCAGCATTTCATATAATATTGGTTTGGTGGTGATGAACTCCTTTAGCTTTTTCATATCTGCGAAGCACTTCATCTGACCTTCAATTGTGCATGATAGCTTTGCTGGATAGAGTAATCTTGGTTGTAGATTCTTGCTGTTCATCACCTTGAATATTTCTTGCCACTCCCATCTGGCCTGCATCATTTCTGTTGAGAAATCTGCTGACAATCTTATGGGTGCTCCCTTATAGGTAACTAACTGTTTTTCTCTTGCTGCTTTTATTATTCTCTCTTTGTCTTTTGCTCTTGGCATTTTAATTATGATGTGCCTTGGTGTGGTCCTCTTAGGGGTCCTATATATTGGGGTTCGGTGTGCTTCTTGGACTCCTAAGTCAATTTCTTTCACCAGGTGTGGGAAGTTTTCGGTCACTATTTCTTCAAATAGGTTTTCATTGTCTTGCTCTCTCTCTTTTTCTGCCACCCCTATAATTCGGATGTTGGTATGCTTGAGGTTGTCCCAGAGGCCCCTTACACTATCTTCAATTTTTTGGATTCTTGCTTTTTCAGCTGAGTGGATTTTACCTCTTTGTATTTCACATCTTTAACTTGGTTCTTGGGGTGCTCCAGAGCACTTTTAGGTCTTTGTATAATATTTTTTATTTCAGTCAGTATATGCTTAATTTCTGGTTGGTCCTTTTTCATATCCTTGAGAGTCTCCTTTATATCCTTGAGGGTCTCCTTCATTTTCTTGTAGGACTCATTCATTTCCACGTTGGACTTGATCATTTCCTTGCAGGTCTCGTTCATATCCTTGAGGGTCTCATTCATTTCCTTGTAGGACTCATTCATTTCCTTTGTGGTCTTGCTTATTTCCTTATAGGCCTCGACCTTTTGTTGGAGCCTCTTGAAAAACCCTATAACCGTGGTTTTGAATTCCATGACCAGTTGTTTTTTTTCTTCCATTTCTTTCACATCTAATTTCTTTCCATGTCTCTGCATGGTGGCTGCTTCCCTGAGTTGGTCAATTAGCTTTGTGTGGTAAACTTCCTACTAGGGACAGTGGCTCAGCCTCCCCAGTTACCTGAGGTGGATATAGGTTGCACAGTATTGCTGAAGTTAAGCTCAGTTAATCGTTGTTAGCACTTGGAGGGGTTGACCTCCAGGCCAATTGTCTGTGAAGCTTAGCTGTGGTCAGGTTGGATGGGCAGAGTCTCCGGGCCAAGCAGACAGCATCAGCTCTGCCCTATGTGGCCCCAGGGACCCTGTGCTGGGGGCAATTGCCACCAGCACCTTTGAGAGAGCCGCTGCCAAGCTCCACTGGCTGCCGGGGAATTCAGACTCTCCCCAAATGACTCTGCACACCCAAGGTCTCATCCAGGGTTGTAAAACAAAGCAGTCTGATGGTTTCCCGTGAGAGGGCAAGTTGCAGATCGCTCTCTGCGCGGTCACACAGCCGAGCTGTTCGCACGCAAGATGCCTTCTCCACAAGCCAGGAGACCCCTGCAGCACCCGAGTTTCGGCGTGCCCTCTCACTGTCCAGTTTTCACCCCATATGATAGTGGGTTCTCTGGACTTCACCCAAAGCTGGAGAATCAGTCCAGTGGGACGTCTTTGTCTCCCCGTTTGAGAAAACTGGCCGGTTTTCAGCCGCCCGCCCTCTCCGCTGGCGCGTGCTCCAAATCTCTCTCTGCGCGAATCTTTCAACGCTGTCCGCCGCCGCTCCTCCGAGTCACAGTGTCTTATTTTCACTTTTATTTGTGGAATTTTCACTCTGCCAGCTTTCTGCTGATTCTGGAAGGTGTTTGTTCTTTCGTTAAGTTGTAGTATTAAAATTGCTGAGTATGACGGCAAGATAGGTGTTTTGCCTATGCCGCCATCTTGGTTCTCTCTCACTTCACTTAATTCTTAAATACTAATACCCTATCTAATAAAAGAACAATGTGCAAATTTGACTGTACGTTTGCCACACCCACAAGCCACGCCCACAGCTACATCCACTAGCCAATCAGGAGCAGATTATGCAAATAAACCCCAACCAAGATGGCTGCCCCCACTGAGAGCAGGAAGAAGGCTTGGGTTTCCCTGGCAACAGAGAAAGCCAAGCTTTCCACCTGTTGTTGCCTCCTTAGGCCTCCACTCAATGCTACAAAGTTTCAATTATAAAAGATACAGAAATGGTGGTAGCCACTGACCTGGAGAGAACAGAGGCTTGGGTTTCCATGGCAATGGAGGAAGCAAGACTTTCCACCTGCCATTGCTGGCCTAGGCCTCCACTCTAAGCTACAAAGTTTCAAACAGAAATGGCTGCCGCCCTGGAGCGAGCAGAATGCTTGGCTCTGCTCCAGGCTACAAAGTTTCAATTGTAGACATAGATTAATCCCAGATACCAGGGCCTCCACTTGGGTCACTGGGGGGCATGGCTGGCCTGCAAACCTCCACAGGCTCCTCACCCAGGCCATCCCTCACCCCAAAGGAACCCCCACCCTGATCTGGGACACTCTTTAGGGCAAACCAGCTGGCCCCCACCCATGTACCAAGCCTCTATCCTATCTAATAAAAGAGTAATTTGCAGATTGACCATCACTCCAACACACAAGAGGGCTGCCCCCATGTGGACACAAGATGGCCACCACAAGATGGCCAGCAGGGGAGGGCCATTGGGAGGTTCCAGGCCCTGCAAGGGATGGCAGTTGTGGGCAATCAGGGCATCAGGGGAGGGCAGTTGGGAGGGACCTGGCCTGTAAGGGAGGGCAGTTGAGGGCGATCAAGACTGCAGGGGAGGGCAGTTAGGGTGACCAGGCCAGCAGAGGAGAGAAGTTGGGGGCAAACAGGCTGGCAGGGGAGCAGTTAGACATCAATTGGGCTGGCAGGGTAGTGGTTAGTGGGTGATCAGGCTGGCAGGCAGAAGCAGTTAGGTATAATCAGGGAGGCACGCAGGTGAGCAGTTTGGAGCCAGCAGTCCTGTATTGTGAGAAGGATGTCCGACTGCCTGTTTAGACCTGATCCTTCCAGGTGTCCCAGATTGGAGAGGGTGTAGGCTGGGCTGAGGGACATCCCCGATCCCTCACCCCTCCCGCGCACAAATTTCGTGCACCGGGCCTCTAGTCATTTACATATTAGAAAACTGAAAGAAAGGTACTGAGATTTAAGTCTGTCTTTCTTGAAAGACCGTAGCATTTAAGATTTCTATATAGAAAAATACCCTGTTCACCCCCTTAAAATGGGAAAACCTCTTGCTTACCCTATCTCCCTCACAATTATGTAATTAAAAGTTATTTGACAGTTGACATTTTTGAGACTTTCTTTCATGTAGATTTTAATTCATGAATAATTTACAAGAGGAAGGTCCCTAGTACAGCTGTGGTTGTGGCCATCTCCAAAGAGAAAAGTGTGTGGAGGGGATGATAGAGCATCACAGATGAATGGAGAGCTTTCAATTTCCAATAGACCTTGGCTTAAGTCTGGTTTTTCATTATATAAGGTACTAGAGGCCCAATGCATGAAATTTGTGCAAGGGGCTTCGCCCTCACAACCCTGGCTTTGTCTCGAAGGATGTCTGAAAGTTCGTTCCACTGTCTGGTCTAATTAACATATTACACTTTTATTATTATAGATGTGTTTGCAGGAAAATCACTCATCTTCTCTGTCTTATTTTCCTCATCTGTGAAATAGAGGTAATAAATAAAATAGGGATATTTTTAGTATTAAATGAAATCATGGGTCTAAGGAAGTATGGTCCCTGCTACATGGAGCTTAAAGTCTAGTAAGAAAAACAAATAAGACCAAAGCAAAAATGAAAACCACACATATGAAATACATTAATAAAGTATAAATTTTTGTGGAAAAAGTAATGGTTTTATTTGAGATATAAAGGTGGAAAGAGATATCATTCAAATTGTATCCATACTTTATCTTAAATACAATGGGAAGTCTTTGAAGATTTTTTAAGAAAAATAATATCAGGTGATTTTTAGTTTGAATTGATCATTTTGGTTGCCCTGTGAAGAATGGAAGGTCAAATGCTAGTAGACCATGTAAGCAAATAAAGTGAAAAGAGAGATGGAGATGGATTCAAGTAATATTTTGGAAGTTGAATTGATAGGACTGTATAATGGACTAGATATAAGAGTTAAGGAAAAGTAAGGGGCCAAGCATGAGACTTTAGCAACAGAGGATGAAAAGTCTAGAGATGGAGCAGATTTGGTCATGTAAGAAGGATGATCACGAGTTCAGTTTGGAGATGTTAAATATTAGGAAAGGCTGATATATTTAAGCAGATATATAGAACAGGCACTGGGCGTTGCATCTGAGGTCTGTACTGGACACAAGCACTTGGGAAGCACAGGAGTTTGTATGGTTTCACAGCCATAGGAAAGGATGAGATCACTCAAGGGGCATGTGCTGAGGGTAAAAAAAATGACACAGCCCTAAAGGTACCAATATTAGAAGATAGAGAAGCTTCTTAAAAAGTCTTAAGAGTTATAAAAATAGTAATAAAATGAAAATATATGGTCCATATGGCACAATTTATACTTTAATAGAAATTCCATAGAAAGTTTAATTTTCTACTTTTCTAATCTATTTGTATCTTATTTTTCTAATGAGATAAACATTTCTGGGCAGAGGTTATGATTCTTCTTCTTCTGGTGCTTTATTTTGCAAAAAGTCCAAGAAATATTTTTGTCTGATTTGAGAAAAGAGATGATAAAATAAAGATTCTAACTTATATGAGAACCCTGGAAGTCATTTTACCTTCCACATCAAATTCTTATAGTAAAAACAGATTTTTGGGAAGATTTTAGCCCATTCCTTTGCATAGAGAGAAGGAACTTTTCATAGAAAAACCATTTTTTCCTCTCTATTTAAATCAGATATCTTATTTGTTAGTAGATTAAGGCCATTCATTTGCAAGAAAGAGTCTAAATCAGAGGTTGACAAAATAGGCAAGTATCTGATTATGTTTCTGGACCAATTCAATGGCTAATCAAAATCATAATCTTTACTTGATTACATTTAAGAAGGTTAACACTTCTGTTTTGTATCAGTTTATAATGAAAGCAAAAAAAATTATTCAAATACTTTATAGCCTTTATACAACCTGCCTACAGATACAGTATTTACTGAAAGACAAAAAGAAGAGTAAGGAGAAAGATTATTTCTAAGAGAATTTCAGTTTTAATGCTTAGTTAAATTACAGCTACAAGATTGTCGACACATCTGCGGGGTAAATAAAAGAGGTTTAGTTGAAGATGATACAGATTTAAAAGAAATAGAGATGGTTGTGTTCATCACCTGAGGCTCTAACCTCTGTTCTTTTTCATCTATTTAATTGGGGAAACTGGACATTTATGGGATGAAATTTTTAAGAAAAATGGAACAAAACAAGCAACCAACAAACCCCCTCCAAAATTCAGTCTTTGGGTAACATCTATTGCATTGCTCTGGGTTGATTACAAGGTGTATGTTTTCCCCCTTAGATTCCTAACATTATTAAAATAGTAGTCAATAGATAATGTTTCCTAATATTTATTAGTATTTTAATATAAAAATACAAAGAAAAATGTTCCATAATCCTGCTTTCTAGATAATTATGGTTGACATGAAAAAGGAGTTATATAAAAATATGGGGAGAAAATGAAAAACATACCAAGAAGTATAAAGTGAAAGTAAAAGCTTTTATCTTCCAAATGCAGCCTTCCTTATTGAAGGTTTTCTGAACAGTATCTATGTATATTATATATTAACTAGAGGCCTGGTGCACAAATTCATGCACTGATGGGGTCCCTTGGCCTGGCCTTCATCCTCTTGGAATCTGAGACCCCTTGGGAGATGTCTGACTGCTGGTTTGGCCTGACACCCTCAGGCCAAGGGACCCGACCAGTGCATGAATCCATGCACCAGGCCTCTAGTATGCATATAAAATCTTTGGTTAATCTCTTCTCACCCTTCCCCTCTCCCCCCTTTCCTCTAAGATTCATCAGTCTGTTTCATGTTTCCATGCCAGTATACTTAGCATCTACCCCCTGGTGGTCAGTGTGCATCATAGCTACCAGTTGAACAGTTGATGGTCAAATGGTCAAATGATCAAACGGTCGAATGGTCACTTAGGCTTTTATATATATAGATAGATTCTTTCATTTATGCATTCAACAAATATTGAACATTTATTATATGAGTGCTGAAATATGCATAAATATATGTATAGACACATATTATGCAATGTATTATATAGGTGACATACATATATGTGAACATACATATATGTATGTACTAGAGGCCTGATGCATGGAGATTCGTGCAAGAATGGGCCTTCCTTCCCCAGGCTGCTGGCACTGCCTTCACTCTGGCCAGAGCCATCTTTCTGCTCTGGCTTGGAACTGCCTTTTCGCGTTCTCACACTGCCCAACGGCCCAGAGCAGCTGGGCGATGCAGAATACCTGCATCATCACCATGATAACAATTTAAGTGTCTTGCCCTGCCCCTGGCCACTTAGCACCTGTGTATGCAAATTAACCCACCATCTTTGTTGGACTAATTTTCATGCTCACTCCTAATTGGCTGGTGGGCATTGCGAAGATATGGTCAATTTGCATCTTACTCTTTTATTAGTGTAGATAATATATTACATCTATAAGATATATTTTTACATATTGTATGCCTCCTGGTAAAACCAGAAAATACTAAAATAACTTTCAGTAACTAAGGTTATCTGCATACCAAAGATTTTCCTAGATAGACAAGCTTATGTCATTTTCCTTTTATTTCAAATACTTTTCTTCTTTCCTTTTCTCTTTTCATCCTTCCTTTCTTTATTTCTACGTTTTCAAATGATACATGATATAATAGATAGTATTGCCTTCTAACTAATTTACTGAATATGCTTCTATATTTTCATTCAACATAAGATTTTAAAGTATTTGTTATAATAGTAATGCTATCATAATGCTTCTGGAGTCAGAATACCTGAGTTAAAGTTTCTCTTTCACAACTTACTAGCTAATGATCTTGAGCAAAATTTTCAGTTTTTGTGACCAGTTTCCTTTTCTATAAAATGCTGATATAATAGTACTGACCCAAGAGGGCTGTTGTGAAGACTAAATGAGCACATATAAAATGACCAGAATAGAGACTAACTTCTCAGTACATCAACACCTGTTAGCTATTGCAATTTATCTTCTAGTCTCATTTGTAAATATTCTTTTTGTTGTTGATTTAGAATATGTAATATGGGTTCAAATTTATTAATTATTTCAGTAAAACTTTGATTTCAATTGTCTGCTATACAGTTTTGCTTTTGAAAAATTCTACCTTAAAATAGTTAGTTCTATTGATAAATTCTTCTATTTATCATTTCATCTAAAATAAAAATCCCTTGAGAGTTTTTATGTTTATTCAGTGGCTCCTAATTTCTGCCATATTTTAAATAAATTTAAAATAAAGCTATTTAAATATTTGCTATGACAAATAGCTGTAGGAAATAAGGAATGATCAAATTTACTGCATATGGTACATGAAGGGATTGTTTTTTATCCCTTGGGTAATGCTTCCTAATTTTCCCCATTTTCATGACTTACAAACTCTTTTTTCTTAAAGGGCATTTTATGAAAATATTACATCTTTCTGCCCTATCTGGTTTGTCTCAATTTTTTTTGAAGCAGAAGTGCAATTTAGTCATTAAGTCTGAATACAAATACTCTGTTATTGCACTTTATAATCCAGTATTAGAGACCCAGTGCATGAAATTGGTGCAGAGGGGGATGTCCCTCAGCCCAGCCTGCACCCTCTCCAATCTGGGACCACTTGAGGGATGTCCAACTGCCCACTTAGACCTGATCCTGGTGGGCATGGAGCATGGCAGCCTACTAATCACCACAGTCCTCTCACCCAGGTCAACCCAGTGGGATCAGACTTAAACGAGCAGTTGGACATGCTTCTCACAATCCAGAGCTGCTTGCTCCCAACTGCTCACCTGCCTGCCTTCCTAATTGCCCCTAATTGCTTCTGCCTGGCAGCCTGATCATCCCTAACACTCCCCTGCCAGCCTGATCGATGCTTAAGTACTCCCCTTCCAGTCTATTTGCCCCCCAACTTCCCTCCTCTCCTGGCCTGGTCACCCATAACTGCCTTCCCCTGCAGATTTAATAACCCCCACTGTTACTTAATCACCCGCAGTTACCTTAGTAACTGATTTCTTTCTTGTAGGCCTGGTCCCTCCACATTGCCCTCCCCTGCAGGCCTGGTCATCCCTAATTGCTCTTCCCTGCAGGCCTGGTTCTCCCAACTGCTCTCCCCTGCAGGCCTGGGTCCTCCCTAACTGCCCTTCCCTGCAGGCCTGGTCACCCCCAACTTCCCTCCTCTGCCAGTCTGGTCACCCATAACTGCCCTCCCCTGCAGGCTTGATCACCCTCAACTGCCCTCCCTTGCAGGCCTGGTCCCTCCCATCTGTCCTCCCCTTATGGCCATCTTATGGTATCCATCTTGTGTCCACCACATGGGGGCAGGATCTTTGACCACATGGGGGCAGCCATATTTTGTGTTGGAGTGATGGTCAATCTGCATATTACTCTTTTATTAGATAGGATAGAGGCCTGGTGCATGGGTGGGGGCCATGGATGTTTTGCCCCGAAGGGTGGGGGTTCCCTTGGGGTGTGGGGCATACTGGGTGAGGAGCCTGTGGTGGTTTGCAGGCTGGCCACCACCCCAGTGACCCAAACAGAGGCCCTAGTATCTGAAATTTATTTATCTTTTATAATTGAAACTTTGTAGCCTTGAGTGGAGCCAAGCTTTCTGCTTGCTCAGTGGTGGCAGTCATTTCTGTTGAAATTTATTTACCTTCTATAATTGACACTTTGTAGCCTGGAATGGAGGCCTAGGCTGGCCAGGGCTGCAGCAGCTTGGTTTCCTCCATCGCTGGGGCAACTCTAGCCTCTGCTCTCTCCAGCTACGTGGCTGCCATCATTTCTGTTGGGATTTATGTATCTTCTATAATTGAAACTTTGTAGCATTGAGTGGAGGCTTAGGCTGGAAAGGGCAGGCAGAAAGCTTGGCTTCCTCCATTGCCAGGGAAGCTCTAGCCTCTGTCCTGCTCTCAGTGGCTGCAGCCATCTTGGTTGGGGTTAATTTGCATATTTGCTCCTGATTGGCTGGTGGGCATGGCTGGTGGGTGTAGCACAGGTGCAGTCAATTTGCATTTTACTCTTTTATTAGATGGGATTATTTATGAATATTTTTAAAACTGAGTTTAATAAAATTATGATCCATTTTCTCACTTTTTTGATAATATATTTTATTAATGTCAATTCCTCATTAAACAAAAAATAGTATTTGGTTGATTTATAAACATTTAATATATATACCAGACATATAGACACTTAGGATTAATTTATAAAGACTAATCACCAAGTATAGAATAGGAGATGTATTTTACAAAACTATTAGATTTAATAACCATTTAACATTAGAAAACAGACTTTTGAGAATGGGTTTCTAAAAATTTAATAAAATTTTCCTTAAAAATATATACAATGTCACCATTTATATAATGGCTCAAAAATAATAATTTTATATATTTGTAGTGAGTATTCATAATGAAAGTTCCTTTATGAAAATGGACTATAAAAGTCGCTGAAATAATAAAGATGATAAGAAAAATGTTGACCTCCAGTACGACTGCAAAGAAGAAAATGAATTTAAGAAAAATTATGTACTAGTCAAAGGGATATAGCTTTTACTTTTTTTTTCTAAATCAATACAATTTCTCAAATTTATTTTTCTTAAAGAAGTACTTCTAATCTCTGTCAAAAGGGAGGTGAGGAAAGATCCTCCCTCCCTTGTAAACACTGAAATACAGATCTGAGAAACCAGGGTCGACACACACACAAAAAGTGCATTTTACAAAATTATCGACTAAAACATATTTTACATGAATTATGCTCCATCGAAATTCTACCAGCTGCATTTTCAGGTTCGAAAAAATATTTCCACATTCTAAGAAATTTCAAAAGCATTTACATTCTGGGTAGCAGACCCTGGGAGGGAGGGCCTTGATTTCTCCTGCTCGGTGGGGCTAGGCTCCTAGGTGGCAAGGGCCCAGCACTCTGGAAATCAGCTCGCTCCACAACTGGCTCCTCAGAGCCCCACTCTGCCAAACTCTTACTGCACAGCCCTCCTGGACCAACGCCTTCCTCCAAAAAGCTTATTCTATTCAAGGGAACCTGAGTCCCTTCTCTTCAGGCTTGGGATTGGGCTTTCCCTGTGTAAATTCACCTCAGACATCCAGGTCTCCCCCACCTCAATGACCAAGAGGGACAGCCCAGTTTTCTCAGGAAGAGCAAAGGGCCAGGGTTACTGAGAGAGCCCTCAAGATTCACTTCCGTTTCCTCTGAACCTGGTCTGACCTCACCCAGTGCTGCCTCCTCAGCCTGCTGGGTCCAAGTCTGCCCCTGCGTAGGGTAAAGGATCCAGTGCTGCCCTCCTGGGCTCCTGGCCCCAGGAATGTGCTCACGAGCAGGATCCCAGCACCAGGCCCAAGCCACACAGGGCTCTTCTCCCTCTCCCCACATGCTCCTCTTTGGTACAAACAGGAGAGAACCAGGCTGCTTCAGCCCTCCCACAGAGTAGTGCCTAGTTCTGGAAATGACAACAGGGGGCTGAGGCTCCTAATCTACTGTGGGGATCAGCGTGAGAACAGGGCCCCTGGGCAACAAGAACAAAATGGGGTCTTTAGTTCCTAGAGTGAGTGGCTGCAATCTACAAAAGACTAGGGTGAGGGATGGCAGGGCAAGGGGAACACCAGTGTGGCCTCCCTTCCCTACATGGAGAGTATCTTTGAAGAAGTATTCAAGGTCTGAAGTGCCCTCACCTGAGTGTGTGCAAGGCAGCCCATGAGGCTCTGGGTCAGTTCTGCTGTGCACTGCACAAGGCCTGTCAGAGCTTCCCCTTAGAACCCAACGCTGCTGCTCTGCAGGCCACCTTGGCCAAGGTGGTACTGTCCTACATGCAGGCAGTATAGGGGAGTGCCCAATGGGGACAGTGCTGATGGCCATGCTGAAGGCCCTGCCGGGTGCTGCACAG
Source organism: Antrozous pallidus (assembly GCA_027563665.1). Classification (NCBI taxonomy): domain Eukaryota; kingdom Metazoa; phylum Chordata; class Mammalia; order Chiroptera; family Vespertilionidae; genus Antrozous; species Antrozous pallidus. The sequence goes on from CM050508.1 coordinate 79,005,067, forward strand.
CTGTGGGACCCTCACATTGCAGCCCCCTGGGCACTTCAGTGAGCTCTGCAACATGGTCAAGGCCATGCTGCAGAGGAAGACAGCCTGTCAGGGCACTGAGGAGGAGGACAAGGGCCAGGCTGAAATGACGCCATGTCGCTACAGAGGACGCTGGTGAGGCCATTCCTGCCCTGGCAGCTGCGGCTGGGAAGACGCTTTTGTCCCCTTCTTTGCTGGGTTCTTGCCATTATTGCTCTGCAAGATGAAATGGGGCTGCACAGTAGCAGAGAAGTCCTTTGCAATGGGAAGTCTATTCTGGGCTTGGGTGCTGCCTCAGACCAGTTTGTTTCCCGTCTGTCCCCCAAACTGCTGAGTGCTGCCTGAGCGGCAGACTCCGAAGTGGAGCAATGCCATCTTCGGGCTGCACCGGTGTGCTGGCTGTGCTGGCTGACCACAGGGGCTGCTCTGCCCAGGAATACTTCCCCAAGCTGGTGGGCCTCTTGTTGACTCTCCTGGCATGGGAGCATCATGATCATGTCCATGTTACCTGTGGGGCACTCACCCACCTACTGATGACTAGTCCCACAAGGAAGCCAGAGCCCCAAGTGCTGGCTGACCTGCCGCACACCCTGCCACTGAAGGACTTGGAGGAGTGGGTCACCATAGGTTACCCCTTCAGCTTCCTATACCAGAGCAGCCCTGACCAGTTTGCAGATGTGGCTGCTGGGCTCCTGCACTTCTGTAGCCTCGTTCAGGATGATGACAAGATCCCACCAGACACCAAGTCTGCAATGCTGCTGCTCCTGACATTCTTGGCCAAACAGCACACTGACAGCTTCCATTAGGCACTGGGCTCACTGCCTGGCGATATGGCTCAGGGGCTCCAGGCCATCCTGAGCCTTCACCTAAACTGTGGACTGCAGCTGGGCCAGAGAGAACAGCCTTCCCTGGGCCCAAAACCACCTGTCAGCCCAGTTCTACCTCTGACCTTACCAGATTCTGGGGTCCCAGTCCAGCTTGCTGCCTTATGGGGCTGTCACTGGGGCTGGATCTGCTATGCTCTGGGACAATACAAATGGACTCATGACAACATATTGTAACAAAGGCAGATTTGATTTCAGGTGGGTATAGCTTGAAGAGTCATGTGTGAAGTTCTGCAAGAGGTTTGCTAGAACCTCCAAGTGTAAGGCAAGAGGAAAAGTCTTCAATAAATCAGGTAGCAATTTTCCTTGCCCCCTGTCCCCCACCCCCTCCTAGCTCCCTTTTGCCCTCCCCAACATGACAAACCCCATGTTGATCAGTTAACTTCAGGGAAGCCAGACCTGCCGAGTGGCGAACAGGAAGCTGACACCCATGATTCTGAGGGCCAGGTAACTTGTCCCAGCACCAGGGGCTACTGCAGGGGCAAAGGAGGAAAGCCAGGGAAGGGCCCTGAATCCAGGAAGAGGAAGTCAATGCTCTGGAAGCCAGACTCTGGCTCTTTATTCCTCAAAGGAATGAGCTGGGAGCAGTGCTAGAATCTGAAAGAGGCTGGCCCCAGGCTGATGGGGGAGCAGCAGGTCACAGTGGGTGAGGTAAAGCTGGCTCCCACTATCCCTTGAAGGGCCCAGAGGAGGATAAAGAATGGCCTGTTGGGCCTGGTTCCTGAAGGACCTCCTCCTCCCTCCAGGGCCCCATGGCCCTCAAGCCTGGCCCAGCCTCAGGGAAGACTGCCTTCTTCAGGAATCTCTGCCCAGGTACCAAAGAGAGGTACCCTGGGCCAAGCTGTGGGCTCTGATGCTTTTCTTGTACCCCTTCCCTCCTATAAGACAGGGAACCCACAGAGGCCCTTGCCCTCCCCGCAAGAGAACCACAGGCTAGCAACCTCGGGTCCCTGTGGCCCCTTAACCAAGTGCTGTGCTTCAAGCAATGCCCCCTTCCCCGAGCCCCACTTGCCCGTGGGCAGGAGGAGGCTACTGGGGGTTTTTGAGGATGTGGCCATGGCGGAAGTCGTAGACGTGGCGGCAAAGAAACACCAGCTCAGGGTCCGTGTCCTCGGGCACTGTGCGGTGTGGCGGAGTGGAGTAGTCTGCAGAGGGGGGCACCAGTGCTGTCTTTCGGCTGGGAAGGACTTCGCCTCTGCGCTTGACCATGGCACAGAATCTGCAGTATTCTGCAAAGGTCAGCACATAGCACTTCTCCTCGATGCAGACCACACTGTTCTGGTCCTGATGTCTTGATGCAAAGACTCCATTTTCGTGCATGCTGGGACTGCGGCCTCCCTGTAAGTGCTCTGGTCTGTAATACCACAGAAGGCTCATCATCAGCTCTCCTGATTCAGGGTTCTCCCAGAGGGCAGAGATCTTGGCCACATAAGGTGTAGACGTCTTTCGTGGGCCTGACTTGAGGAGGACAGTGTCTCGGACTCGAATGGTCTCTCCATGTCGCTCCACCGCTTGGTAGCTCTTCCGAATGGCCAGTTCTGGTTCATCCAAGACATAGACAGCCTTCTCACAGGCAGCCCCAACAGGTACCGAGCCATTAGTGCGGCGGCGGTGATGGCGGCGTGGGCGTGGGCGCTGGACACGTGGTTGCTTGGGGTGGCTGGGCCTGCGGGCAGCCTTGCTCCTCACAGTGTGCCTACAGCTGGAGCCTGTGTGTAAACCTGAATTGGAGCCACTAGGAGGTTTGGTGCTCTGAGGGCATGCACGGGCAACTGTCTGAGGCTCTGAGGTGGGTGTCTGAAGATGAGGGACGGGATCTGCTGCAGGTGGCACGCTGGGCACAGGACAGCCCAGGAGGGGGTGTGCAGGTGAGGCTGGTGGCCAACTTCTGGAAGAGGAAATTCCAGCTGGCCCAGGGACCTGCAGCCTTCTGCTGCAAAAGGCATTTTGTTGGAGCAGCCGCCACAGGTAGTGCCAATGTGGGTAAGAGAAGGGGTCAATATTTCACAGATGCTATAGCCATTCACTTCAGCATCCTCGCTGGAACAGTAGTGAGAGCCCCAGGGAGGGTGCAGGAAAGGGGTGCCCACAGGCACTGAGCTCGGGGCCACAAGGGGCCCCTCGGTAGGTGCAGCCACTGGGGACAACTTGCCCTCAGGATAGCTTTCACTTAAAAAACTTTATTTTGGAAGGGATACTTAGGAACAGGCTTTTTCTATTGAAGTTATGACCAATTCAAGTACTCACTAGAAGTGAAATCCTTGAGCACAGGATTTTTTACTTTAGTCACTTATTTCTCCAGCACCTAGAAAAGAGTCTGAAACATAGGAGTTCACAGACACTAATTAAATGAATAAATACATAAACCTATTTATAACCATGTTGACATTTTTTTTTTCAAGCCAAGTTTATGGCAGCAAAGTTAAACACAGTAGAACTTGGATCTCAACAATTCTTTGGTCTGAATATTGAAGTTGTCTCAAATATGTACATAAGGAAAACTTTGATCCTGTCCTTGATTAGTCATTAAGCAGACACAGGATATCTCCCAATTGGGTGCGTGTCCTTGTAAGATGAGACATTTTTTATTATTAATAATAAAAAAGTGTTGTCTTATAAAACCCTAGCTCTACTATCAAGGCATAGGAGTTGGTTAGTAACTAAGAGCATTAGTTCAGGGATTAGTGAACAAAATCATTTGCCCTTGGATCTATCAAAGCCTGAGAAAATTAGCCTATAAAGAAAATTTTATTATATCTTCAACATCCATTCTGATTTCCACATACTCTTAAATCTACTTCTTTATTAGTTTATTAGAGGCCCTGTGCACAAAATTTGTGCAAGAGTAGGCCTTCCTTCCCCCAGCTGCCGGCACTGGCTTCCCTCTGGCACCTGGGACCCCAGCTTCACCCTTGCCCCAGCTTGTTTGGAAGGACATCTGGAATGATGTCTGGTCTAATTAGTATATTACCTTTTTATTATTATAGATGCCAACACAGAGAAAAACCCTGTAACTGTGATCTGGCCCCATCTCTTTGGTAGAATTGAGCTTTATCATGATGATATTGACTTATATCTAAGAGCACTGGATGAAGTGGCCTCAAAATATTATAACTATGTTTTCTATATGCTTGCTCTTGATAACTTTTAAATGACATTGTATGAAGGGATTTTGTTTCAAATTTTATGTGGGACTAGCTGCTTATGTCCAGTGAACCCTATACATTCTTTGATGGATCAACTGATCATATTTGCATTTTTATGTTGTTTTTTAGAAAGCTTAGATAAATGTGTAGGCAACCTATTGCAATTCAATTGTTTTGACCTTAGCATATACTTTATGTGTGTGTGTGTCACGTACTCATTATATTATCTTACTAAAAATGCATGTCCTTATAAAACAAAATCAGTTTTGAATAAGGTGAGTTTATCAATCAATTATAGAGTAATAGTAAAAATATTTAATTTTAAATTAAACAGTTGTAATTTAAAAATTGGGAATAAATTAAATTAATATAAGTTGGGCTATAAATGACTTTGCAACTGACAAATAATTTTATTATTTTAAAAGAACCAAATATTTCACAAAAGATAGCAATCCTATCTAATAAAAGAGTAATGTGCAAATTGACTGTCACACCAAGACACAAGATGGCCACCCCCATGTGGCCAAAGATGGCTGCCCCCATGTGGACACAAGATAGCCACCTCAAGATGGCTGGTAGTGGAGGGCAGTTGTGGGCAGTTGGGGGTAAGCAGGCCTGCAGGGGAGGGCAATTGTGCCAGGCAGGGGGCGGGGGAAGGGACAGGCCTGCAGTGGAAGGCAGTTGGGAGGGACCCAGGCCTGCAGGGAAGGGGAGTTGTGGGAGACCAGGCCAGCAGGGGAGGATAGTGGGGGGGTGCCAGGTCTGCAGATAAGGGCAGTTGGGAGTGACCAGGCCTGCAGGGGAGGACAGTTAGGGGTGATCAGGATGGCAGTGGAGGGCAGTGGGTCGGACATCCCTCAAGGGGTCCCAGATTGGAGAGGGTGCAGGCTGGGATGAGGGACAACTCCACTCTCACCCTCCCTCCCCCCTCCACACACACACCCTGTTCATGAATTTCATGCACCAGGCCTCTAGTTGTAGATATAAAATCCTATGGGGAGAGAATTTTGTGCAGTTGGAACATACCTTTTAGTTTTGTTCATTTGTGGTTCAAATCTGTCTTTTATAAAGGTATGGGTGGAGGGGAAGAAAAAGCCATGCCAAAGGAATGTGTGAATAAATAGATAGATAGCATTAATATAAGAAAGAGATTAAGACTTCAAGGGTGTTTTCAGTGCCCACTTCGAGGTTCTTAGTGTACTCTGAGATCACTCATATATCCCCAGGGATTAGCTGGCCTAAGAGTCAGGCATCCCAACTAACACTAACCAGGTTGATAGGAAAGGTGTTGTTGAAAAGGTTAGAGCCACTTATAATCTGACTCTCGCTCTCCTGTCTGTGATCATGTCTCCCCACACTGGACTTCAGGTTTCTGAATTCTCACTGAGATGATTCTCATGGTTATCAGAGCAACCCCGTTATTCACTCCTTAATTACCAGAATGGAGCCTCCATCTGACTCTGCAGCCCAAGACCACCCATGAGTATTGTCTCAGCCTCAGATTCTGTGCAGGCCAGATGAGGCCAGATGTGAGGATTTAGATAGTCTGCCTGCCTAAGTCAGCAGATGGGCCAGCCTTTCAGACCTGGAGGAAAGCTTAGCCAGCCAGTTGGAAATGACTGGGGAGGTTCCACAGGACTGTATTTCTTTGGGACTGGGAGGTGCATGACCTTTAGATTCCTGAGAAGGTTTTGAATAAGTAGTATATCATCTCTTTAGTACACCGAATTCCCCTTTTCCTCCTGAGCACTCAACCAGACACTCCTCATTTACTGACCTCATAAAATTTCCACTAATGGATGGAACTAATTGTCCCCTGGTTTCAGACCTGAGTTCTGCTGTCTCTATTTTACTATTACAGATAGGATTGGGGCCAAATCATTATGTATGGTGCCAACATGTTTGATTATGTATCTGAGAGGTCAGGGACAGTCTTTTCCCTTCTAAAACATACAAGTCCACTTATATTTTAAAACCACACTTTTAAAAGTTTTGATTTGAAGTCCTGCAAAAGCCACATTGTTTTATTTATATTTTGTGTCCTCTCAGTTTTATAAACTCCGTGAAGCTCTGGTATTATTAAAAAATAACACCAATTCGGTAATTTTCAAGTCCTTACCAAAGAAAACCATTTCCTTAAAAAAAAGAAAGAAAGAAAGAAAAGAAAAGAAAAGAAAAGAAAGGAAGAAAACCATTTCCTTGGATATGTTCATCTGTAGCATTTTTTTCTACCACTTTTAAAGTAGGAAAGAAGGAACAAGGAACAGTTAGCACAAATATCTGTTTTTAAGCACACCACTACTCAATATTTTAATTTTGATCTAAGGCAGAGCAGGTAAGGGGGCTGATGCAAACATAATCTGAATTACCTTTTAAAAAATATGCCATTTGCTTTATTTCTTAGGGTTTGGGACAGAGAAATGAGGAACAGAGGGGAGTGGCAAACATGTACTTCTTATGCTCTCCCCTTTTCTGGTTAGAAAGCACTGGACTCTTTGAGAAAAAATATTTGCTAATTGGCAAATATTGCTTGTGCTGGGCCTCAGCTTGTTTGCTTTCTGACCCAGATATGCTTTACTAAGGATCTAGAATGTGGAAGGGGGGGGGGGGGGTGGGGAGCCATCCCTGCAGGCTGTCTCCAGGCTCTCATGTCAGTGATTTACACTTAGGTTTAGCCAATGAGAGGCACTGACAGGAGATAACAGGGAGGGCAAAGGGGAAAAGCCAAGGTATTTCTCTCCCCTCTTTATCTCTGTGTCTGAGTCTCTCTCTTCCAGGGCTCCAGTCTCAATGGCGAGATTTTCTATGGTTTCAAATTCTTCCAGGTAACCCTGGTCATTGGGCTCCAATAACCTGGGCTCCTATCCTCAGTTTGCCTCACCATCCCTTGTTTGTCTTCTAGTTTATCACCTGGAGAACCAATTCCTCGCATTAAGTTTCCTCTTTTTTAAATACCCAGAGCAATTTTATTTTCCTGCTTCAAGATAAATGATATGCCTTTATAACATTTGGTGTCTGTATAAAGAAAACTGAAAAGTGCAAGTAGACCTGTGTAAATATTTGTTCAATCTCAAGATGGGAAAAAACACAAAAACTTTGTTAAGCAAAATTGTATATTTTATGGTTCCCACAGGTAAAAGACCGAGTCTAATGGTATTTCTAGACTTCATCTCTCTGGGTTGATTTCTGTTTGTTTGTTTTATTCCCCCTGGACTTACATCATTTTCAATCTTGGTCTCACTGGTTCTGAATGCCAATTCCAAAGAATTTACTTTTCTAATAGTTATCAGCCTCCTGGAGGTGGTCAGTCTGGTTGCTGGGTCAGCTTCCCTGGCTCTGTGCACTTTACTGATGAAATTTCTACCAGTCTCAGGTTGCTCCACTTCCTACCCAGCCCATAGAGCCATCCTGTTCCAGTCTATTTTCTATGCCTTTTGACTTTATTAGAAAGATGCTGCTGTTTGAACATGTTGACAGAGTTTGTCATGTGATTTGTGAAGTTTAAACAAAACCTTAGGAAATGAAAAGAACTTCATTTCCTAATGGTCCCTAATGACTTGCAATGAACACATAATCCTTCAAGCAATGAAGTGAATAACCAGTTTGTTTTGAAATGTAAATAAAGGCTTTGTTAATTATCCATTCCTAGTAATTATCCTAGTTGCTTAGTAGAAACCTCAGCTTAATATAAATTTACAAAAAGAAAGTCCACACATCTGGAAGTAGAAGAAGTAAGCAATAAGACTGTTAAGATTTTAGGGTATCAATAAGTAGCACTTTTCTCTTCCCTTCTTAAATTTTGAAGACATTTATGTAAATACAGCAAAAACTCAGAAAGACAGAGAATGCAATATCAGCTTTATTATAGGAAAGGCCAGAAAAGTCTTTCCAAAGCAGATACACTCACTGAGAATTGTTGCTTTATATCTCTGGGTCCCCTAATAGGAAATGAGATGGAGCTTTAGAACTGCTTCTAGAAAGTAGATGTTGGTCCTGACCTATGTTTAGTTGTCCCCTGCTTCAGAAATAGAGAATGCACTCATTGGAGTTAATCTAGAGATAGGGTGAGCCTGCTCAATTGCTTTCCATTTTCAGCAATGAGATCAATCTTCCATTCTGAAGTGAGTTCAAACTGGAATGCTGAAACAGAAATGGAAAGGTCCTTCTCTAAACACCTATAAAATGTCTAATGTTTTTGAAAATTGCATATAATTTTTTGCCAGGTCTTTTAGCTATTTCAACCCTTTAATATTATATCCTGCCCTCACTCCCACCGGACACTAATAAATGTGATATGCTCAAGGATTCAAATTATAATAAATCCTTCCAGTAGTTTTCCAGTTGGGAGTTAAATAATGAATGGTACTGATGACCCTTGACACTTGACTGGGTTCTAGTCATGGAGTGGTTCAATAAACTAGACTATTATATTAGATTTATATTTTTTGACCTAAGTAAGTTTTATCAGCCGATAAAGGTTTCATAAGTGTAATACATTAAAATGTGAAACACATAGCAAAGATTCCCCAAAAATCAACATAATGATTTTCACTTAAGTGGGAATTTATTAGGAAATCCTTAGTGGATTTAGCCCAAGAATGACTGTAGAAAATAGGTCAGGCCAATAGTATTATTGTCTGGTTCTTATAAGAAGCACAAACAAACTTTTAAAACTTTACTCTAGATGCATGATATGGCAATCAAAAGAAATTATTTTTGTATTAATGTTGCTATTCTCACACAGAGAGTTTAATGTGATTTTATATAATGTCTAATAAAACTGAAAACTACATTCATGAAATAGAGGGCAAGGTTATTGGTTGGGTAAGTACAACAAAAAACAGAGAGGAAGGATCCTCATGCTCCTGCTTTCTTCCTTTGGGATAATAGGCACTTATTAAGGCACCATTCTTCCAGCTAAGACATTTTAATTTCTTTTCAGAATTTTATGGAAAATGTTTTAAACCTTAGGAATGATTGCCATGAAATTAAAGATATTGAGTGCAGAGGTAGGGTGGATTTTGCCCACATGTCCAATCTGGCTTGAATCCCATAACTGAATAAGTATTATCTGCATTTAAGAATAGCTATACTTTGTGTTAGTTTTTCTGTTGTTTGTAAAGCCTATTTAGAATAGCTTTCTATTTTGAAATGACCTCAAATTTAGAGAAATTTCAAGAATAATACAAAAAACTATTATGTAATCTTTGTACACATGCCTTAATCATTAATATTTTGCTTCATTTGTTTTATCACTCTTTCAACCTCCTCTTCAAGTTTATTTATATACCAAGGGCCCAGTATGTGAAATCACAAGACCCAGACCTGGCATGCCACAGGATCCAGCATCAAGTCCTGCAGGCCAGTGGTTCACAGCCTCAAGGTACCTCCTAGTGACTGGTCTTTGGTCATTATGGCATTACAACCACTGGGTTTTTATTATATAGATAATACAATGTGTTTGTGTGTGTATATACACACAAATACATACACACACACACACACACACACACACACACACACATATATATATATATATATATATATATATATATATGTCTATATGTATGCAAACTTTTTTTGGACCATTTGAAAATTACAAATATAATGCTTCTTTATCCCTAAATACCTTAGTGCATATTTCTTAACCTACTATATGACATAAGTGTCTGTAGACACAAAAGGCGGACCTTTCCCACATGCCTCATGCGTCTATTAAAAAAAAAATGTTTTCCCTAAGTGGCAGCCTTGACCAACTCTAAAATCATTTTTTGTGAGAATTTTCAGCTGAAAATATTCAAGAACAGCTGAATTGTGAGTAATATATTTATTTTTATAATATACATTCCAAATTGATTTTTTTAAATTAAATTCAAAATGTTGTGGCATGTGGGGATGGTTTTCATTTTGGATGCGTGGTTAACTGGTTAAAAATAAGGCATTCTCTTTCATAACCATAGTGCAATTATAAAATTTGGAAAATTAAACTTTGATTCAATATTATTATCTAATCTATGGACCTTATTTAAATTTTGCTAATTTTCCAACTATAGTATCTTATATAGTGGGATTTTAGTTCTGATCCTCCTAGACTTTAGACAAAATGTAGTTACTAAAAGCAAAGGTACCTGTTGGTGAGATACACGGGGCCTTTCCTGTACTTGGATTGCTTGTTTTCTTATGGAAAGACAAACTCTGACCTTCAAGGAAAGCCCCCTGGCCTTGCTTTCAGAGAAACTTCCCTAGCACCTCTTTGAAGTCATAGTTAATGTTAACTAATGTTGACACTAATTTCTGATCTCCATCATGGATGGTCCCACAAGGACATCTCAGGAAACACTCCACTCAGTGTGAGACTTCTGAGATTATTCTTTTCTAATATTCTCTGTCTCCTGGGTGGTCTCACACCTTCAATATGTGTCATCTTACTGCTGGTGTTGGCCGTGGCATTTTTTTTGCTTCTTACTGATGGCAAGGAAAGATTTTTATTGGGCAGTGTGATCCCACAGAATTTGGATGTAAGCTGACACTGTGTGATCCCATGATTCTCTACGCCACATGCTCTATGTTTCCATATATATACTAGTGATGCATGGATTCACGCATATTGAAATGAAATTAATTAGAAGGTGGCTGGCAGGGCAGATCTGGGCAAGATAGGCTGGACATGCCCTGGATCCAACCTCCCCAGCTGGCCATGCTTGGGGTGCTGCCGTGGCTCAAAGGGCATTTGTGGAGTGAGCAGGGTCCCTCTGGTAGGTGGGGTCCCTGGGCCTGGTCTGTGGGGATGGGCTGAAAGCGGCTCTCTGACATCCCCTGAGAGGTCCTGAAGTGCAAGAGGGCACTCTACAAAGTTGCTGTTGTACAGGGTGTGGAACACAAACACAAGTGTGCAGTAAACCAGATTCATGGTTGATAGTGCCCCAACAACAGCATACCCCACTACTGAAGATGAAATCACATGGCACTGCGAGGAATTGGGCTCCTTCCTCTCTGGCTTCAGGGTGTGTCACCTGAGAACCAGAACTGCTGCTGCCAAGTCACTACAGTACAACAGCTACTGTGCTGAGCATTTACCCCCTAGTGGTCAGTGTCATGGCTATCAGTGGGACAGATACTTAGCATATTAACCTTTTATAAATATAGATGATTAAGCTACTATAATATGGCAATATAGAGTGAGTCAGCTGCTAGCAGGGCAGGCAGAAAAATAATGTGTGACTCACTGAGCTTGGGAAGCTAGGTGCTCAATGCTTCTCTGCTAAAAGATGACAGACAGAATAAAGAATACTTAATTTAAATAACCTAGGACTAGCTCTACTAAGAGTTTAGCTAGAACATAAACAAAATAACTGTCTGCAATTTTGGTAACATTCTTCTTAGGTTAACAAAAGTCCAAGAGATAAATGGATAATTAAACTTTTAATACTTATGAAAAAGCAAATTACAGTATTTTTACCAAAGTCATGTAATTAGGACTTGGTACACACTGACCACTAATTACCTATATTCAATTCATATAAAGGGATTATCAAGTGATTGCTATAACGTGGCCCAGATAATACCTCCTCATTTCTATATACTTATTTTATTTTTTAAAATATATTTTTATTAATTTTTTATTATTTAAAGTATTACAAATAGTAGTGCATATGTTTCCTTTTTTCTCCCATTAACCTCCCCCTAGCCTCCCCTACCCTGCTCCTCCCTAGCACATGCCCTCACCACCCTCCCCCCAAGTGTATTACATCCATTGGTTATGCCTCTATGAATGCATACAAGTCCTTTGGTTGATCTCCCAGAGCCCCTGCCTCACAACCTCCCCTGCCTTCCCATTGTAGTTTGACAGTGTGTTCAATGCTTCTTTTGTTTTTATTGATTTTAGAGAGAACTACAGAGGAAGGGAGAGATAGAAACATCAAAGATGAGAGGGAATCATTGATAGGCTGCTTTCTGCATTTTCCCTACTGGGGATCAAGCCTGCAACCCAGGCATGTGCCCTTGACCAGAATCAAACCTGGGACCCTCAGTCCACATGTCCATGCTTTATCCACTGAGTCAAACCAACTAGGGCTCTATATACTTATTTTAAACTAGAGGCCATTGCATGAAGATTCATGTAATAGGCCTTTCTTCCCCTGGCTGCTGGCCCTGGTTTTCCTCTGACACTTGGGACCCAAGCCTTTGCTCTGGCCACTGTCTTCCATCTTTGATCTGGCTAGAATGTTTGTTCTGGCTGGAGCCTTCAGTCTTCTCTGCTCTGGTCATAGCAACGTTCCTGTAGCTCCCTCCATCCCCCGTCCTTCCCCTCATAGCAGGTGTTCTGCCTGGCTCAGCCTCTCAGAGCCTGTGTATGCAAATTAACCCACCATCTTTGTTGGCTTAATTTATGTACTCACCCCTGATTGGCTGGTGGACGTTGTGGAGTTATGGTCAATTTGCATATTTCTCTTTTCTTAATGTAGATTGCTACTTAACACCATCATATATGGTTTTCTTCCTAGGTGTCAGAGGTCTTCCCTGTCATTCTTGTGGTTGGCAATGTTCTGGACCTTTCCACGGGTGGGACCTGTGCTAACTGCTTGACCTTATCTGTAATTACTATATATGACCTGTTTGGTGCTTTACATGCTTCTGACTGCTGGGTTGTTGTTTTTTCCAAGTTTTTTTTCTCATTAACTCTCCATTTAATTTTGTAGCAATTACCACAAATCTTCTGATGTGGTTCTTGATTTTTCTCTTTGGTTGATTGACTGAATGATAAAAAAATTAATAAATGCCGAGACCAGTTTGGCTCAGTGGATAGAGCGTCGGCCTGCAGACTGAAGGGTCCCAGGTTCGATTCTGGCAAAGGCAAGTACCTTGGCTGCGGGCACATCCCCAGTAGCGGGTGTGCAGGAGGCAGCTGATCGATGTTTCTCTCTCATCGATGTTTCTGACTTTCTATCCCTCTCCCTTCTGCTCTGTAAAAAAATCAATAAAATATATTTTAAAAAATTAATAAACTTTATTTTAGAGTGGCTTTAGGCTCACAAAAAATTGAGGGGAGAGTAGAAATGAATACCATAGTTCTCACTGGCCCCCCCATCTTCTCCACAATCAACATTCCACATCAGTGGGGTACATTTGTAAGGATCCATGAAACAACATTGATATATCATTTTCAATCAAAGCCTCAGAAACTTCACATGATGGGACACTGGGGTTTTCTAATAGGATTTGGGCGACATAAAATTTTGTGCATTGGTTCTTTAAGGGGGTGCCTAAATTTCTAGCTATCTCTTTCTGGCAAACAATAACTCTGCTGCTTTTTACAGCTAGATATTCTGTGAGAGTGTTTTTCAGTTCTGGTGCTCTGGGTGGGGAACCCATCTTTGTGTTTAGACCTCAGAGTTCTTAGTGCAAACCTCCCCAGAGCTGGAATATCCATCCAGAACTTCAGCTACTCTCTATGGAAGCCCAGCCTGCCCTTTCATCGATGGGCACTTCCTACCAGTCTCCATTTTCCATCCTTGGTTATTAGGGTTCTCCCCAGCTAGTCTTCAGTTGATTATTAAGATGGTTTTCTTTATTTCAGATGGTCCTTGAAGCATTTCAGTGTAGCTTCCACTTACTCTGCCACCATTTTTTCCAGAAAAAGTGATTTGGCAGTTTCTTACCAAAAGCAAACCTACTCTTACCATACAATCCAGCAATCACGCTCCTTCGTACATCAATCACCCCTTATTCACAGAGATACATACCAAGACCTTCAGCAATGCTTAAAACCATAATAGTACCAAACTCTATTGTTGGAGAGCACAAGACACTTGGTTGGAAAGTTTGTAAGGACATCCTGATAAAAGGGAAGTATGTGGAAGGCTGCCTGCCCTGTTTATCGGAATTCTGACTTAGGGGAGTCTTATGGGAGTGTTGAAAGCTGCGTCCCTAATTATTTCTTGAATTTTCCAAACAAGTCTGTACAGACTTGTACAGACTCCTCAGCTGTTTACTGGAATCCTTATGCTTAATCCCTGGATGCCCTTGTCTAGAATACAATGTAAACATGTGTCCTCCCAAGATTATTCATTCTACTGATTGTATCTGAAGATAAAAATTCCAATAAAGGACTAACAAGGCAGGCAATCGAGGCTGCTCTGACCACGAGAGTCAGGGGCCCCTTGGCCCTCTCTTGCACAGTCAAACTGTACCTGAGTAATCTGTTCATCAGTTGTTCAGGAGCTGCTGGTCAGCCCCAGCAAGGCTCTATATCATAAATTAGGCACAGTAAGATATTAACAACAATTACTAAAAGTAAAATATAATATTTTATTTTTAAGTAGGTAGAGACTACTATAGTTGCAACAATCTATCTATATAAAAGACTAAGTGACCATCGAAACTGAACGGACAACTGAACAGGCTGCCTGGGGTGACCAGGCTGGCAGGAAGGTTACCGAAGGGTGACCAAACAATCAAGCAACAGGCTGTGTGGGGAGACAAGGCCAGCAGGGGGGTGGTTAGTGAGGGACGACCAAACAATTGAGAAGCAGGCTATGTGGGGCAACCAGATCAGCAGGGGGGAGCAGTGATGGGTGATAAAACAACTGAGCAGCAGGCTGCATTATTTGGGGGTAATCAGGCCAGCAGGCAGAGGCAGGTAGGGGTGACTAGGCTGACAGGCAGGTGAGCAGTTAGGAGCCAGCCATTCAGGATTATGAGAGGGATGTCCAACTGCCGGTTTAGACAATAAAGTATTATTTAGCTCTAAGAAGAAATGAGTTATCTAGCCATCCTATCTAATAAAGTGGGAATATTCTAATTGACTATCACAGCCTCACAAAGATGGCAGTGCCTACAGCCAATAAGGAGAGAATATGCTAATTGACTGCCATGGCCTCAATGATAGCAGTGCCCACAGCCACAAGATGGCAGTGACCAGTCCCTTCAGCCCTGCTGGGGTAGCAGTCAAGTACCTGACCAGGCCCATCCCCAGGCAGGTCTGGCTGCTCTGATCACCTGTCTCTGGAGTGCCCCAGTATCCTTAGCCCCCCAGCTACCCAGGGCCAGCCCAAGGCATAGGCAAGCCTCAGATGGCAGATGCCCAGCTGCCCAGGGCTGGTCCAAGGTTCAGACAAGCCTTGGATGGCAGCTGCACAGCTGCCCAGGGCCACCCGAGGCTCAGGTAAACCAGAGCTGGCTGAGGCCTGTACTGCTGACAGTGGCAGCAGCAGAGGTATTATGGGGGCATCACCTTCCCCTGATCACTGGGTTACCTCCTGCCCCTGAGGGCTCTTGACTATGAGAGGGGCAGGCTGGGCTGAGGGGACCCCTCTCCCCCCCTCCCCCCAGAGCATGAATTTTCATGTACCAGGCCTCTATTGAAAAGGTATGGCAGAACCTTAAATGCATATTACTAAATAAAAGAACCCAATCTGAAAATGCTGCATACTGTGTGATTTCAACATATTTGGCAACAATACATATGATAACAGGTTAATCTATAAAATATGTAAGGAACTCAGCAACTTAACCAAAGGAAGACAAACAATCCAACCAAGAAATGAGCAAAGGACCTAAATAGGCAATTCTCCAAAGTGGACATACAGATGGCCAAGAGGCATATGAAAAAATGCTCAAAGTCACTGATCTTTAGAGAGATGCAAATTAAAATGACAATGAAATATCACCTCATACTTGTCAGAATGGCTACTACCATCAACTAGTCAACAAAGGACAAATATTGGCAAGGATGTGGAGAAAAAGGATCCCTAGAACACTGCTGGCAGGAAGGTAGAATGGTGCAGCCATTATGGAAGACAGTATGGAGTTTCCTCAGAAATTAAAAATAGAGCTGCCATTTGACCCAGTGATCCCAAGAAACCTAAAATACCAATCAGAAAGGATGTATGTACTTCTATGTTCATAGTAGCACAATTTACAATAGCTAAGATCTGGAAACAGCCCAAGTGCCCATCAATAGATGAGTAGATAAAAGGCTGTGGTACATTTATGCCATAGAATACTATGCAGCAGTAAAAAAGAATGATTTCTTATATTTTTTAGACAGTGTTGAGGGATCTGGAGAGTATTATGCTAAGTGATATAAGCCAGTCAGAGAAAGACAAGTATCACATGATCTCATTCATATGTGTAAAATAATGAACAAAATAGACTGATGAAGAATATAGATCCAGAGACATAGAAGCTTAGACAGAATGTCAAATCTCAGAGGGAAGGCAGGGGGTAGGTGGCTTGGTGGGAAGAATCAATCATAGAACTCATATGCATATATACATAACCCATGGACACAGACAATAGAATGGTGAAGGCCTGGGGCATGGGTGTGGGGTGGGTTAGAAGGAGTAAATGGGGTTAAAAAGGAGACATACATAGTACTTTGAACAATTATAATTTTTTTAAAAAGAAACTACCAACCTCTTTTCCAAAGTGGCTTTATCATTTTGCCTTCACAACAATGAATGAGAGTTCTTACTCCACATCCTTGCTAGTATTTGATATTATCTGTGCTTTGGATCATAGCTACTGTTATTTTAATTTGCAATCTCTTAATGAAGTATGATATTGGGCATTTTTCAATATGTTTATTGTCATCTGTATTTCATCTTTATTTAAAAAATATATTTTTATTTATTTCAGAGAGGAAGGAAGAGGGAGAGAGAGATAGAGACATCCATGATGAGAGATAATCATGAATCTGCTGTCTCCTGCAAGTTCCCCACTGGGGATTAAGCCTACAACCTGGGTATGTTCCCGTGACCGGAATCAAACTTGGGACCTTTCAGTTCACAGGCTGACTCTCTATTCACTGAGCCAAACCGGCTAGGGCTGTATTTCATCTTTGTTGAGGTGTTTGTTCAGATCTTTTACCCATTTTTAAGTCAGATTGTTAATTTACTTACTGTTGAATTTATGTTGAATAATACTAGTAGCCCTTTATCAAATATGTCTTTTGAGGATATATTTCCTCAGTCTATGGCTTGTCTTCTTGTTTTCTTAACTGTTTTTTGTAGAATGGAAATTTTTAATTGTGTTGGAATCCAACTTAATAATTTTTTTTTCTTTCAAGCATTGAGCCTTTTGTGTTATATCTAAAAAGTCTTTGTCAGTTCAGCTTGTGTGGCTTAGTGGTTGAGCACCAACTTATAAACCAGGAGGTCATGATTTGATTCCTGATCTGGACACATGCCCAAGTTTCAGGCTCGGCTCAATCCCTAGTAGAGAGATTCTTCATTATGGATGTTTCTGTCTCTTTCTCCCCCTCCCTTCCTCTCTCTCTGAAATCAATAAAAACATATATATTTTAAAAAGTCTTTGCCAAATCTAAGATCACCTAGATTTTCTTTCATGTTATCTTCTGGAAGTTTTATGGTTTTGTGTTCTACATTTAAGGATCTGATCCATTTTGAGTTAAGTTTAATGTGTGTGTGGGTTTTTTGCTTAATCCCTTCTGATTGCTGTCAATTTGTTTCATGTATCCATGCCTCTGTTTCTATTTTGTTTGTTAGTTTATTTTGTTCATTAGAAGATACCATAGGCACATGAAGTGAGATCAAATGGTATTTGCCTTCCTCTGAATAGCTTATTTTACTTAGCGTAATGATCTCCAGGCTGTCACAAAAGGTAAGAATTCCTTTTTTTAAAAATATCTAAATATACCATAGGTTTTTTATCCACTCATCTACTTATGTAATTCTTTTTATAGATGTTAAATTTGTTTGTTGATAATTTTCGTATCTGTGTTCATAGGAAATATTGGTCTACAGTTTACTTTCTTGTAATGTCTTTGTCAGGCTTTGGTATAATGTTATTTAGATAATGTTGGCCTTATACAATGAATTGGGAAGTAGTTAAGAAATAGTTCCTCTCTTTCTATATTCTGGGCAAGATTGTAGAGAATTGGTATAATTTCTTTCTTAAATGTTTGATAGAATTTAATGCTGCCCATCTGGGCTTTTTTTTTTCCTTCTCATAGTGTGGAATATTCTTGAAGAAAGATAGGGAGTTAGGGAGTTAGTGCTTTTTCCAATAAATATCTATGTTGACTTTATATCTATATGTAGACTTAGTGGCAATCTTACTGACATATTGCATGCTGCTTTCTAAAATCTATCTTAAAAAGTGAAGGAAAAAAACCCTATGTCTTTTGCAATTAAATTCCCCCTCTCCCTTCATCTAAATGAGTTAAAATTTCTGCTTCAGGATTAATCTAATCAAAATGTTTATTTTTGGTTCATTCTGATCCCAAGTTTTTGGAGAAGCTTTGAATATTATTTAAACACTAGAGGTCAGGTACACAAAATTTGTGCACAGGAGGGGGTGTCCCTCAGCCCGGTATGCACCCTCTCCAAACTTGGACCCCTTGAAGGATGTCAAACACCCTTCTCACAATCCAGAACTGCTGGCTTCTAACTGCTCACCTGCCTGCCAATCTGATCTCCTTTAATCACCTCTGCCTGCCAGCCTAATTGCTCCCAACTGCCCTCCCCTGCTGATCTGATCATCCCCTAACTGCTCTCCCCTACTGGCCTGATTGCTCCCTAACTGCTGGATCCCCTGCTGGCCTGATCACCCCTAACTGTCTCTGCCTCAGCCCCTGCCACCATGGCTTTGTTTGGAAGGAAGTCAGACATCTGAAAGATGTCTGGTTGCCCTGGTCTAATTAGCATATTACCCTTTTATTAGTATAGATTTTGAGCCCAGTTTCACAGTGGTGTTTTAGTCATGAGATTTAAGACTCTTGTGTCTCACATGCTGCTACTTCTATGCATGGTTGTGACTAGAAAGACAAAGGTCAGCAATACTTTTTATAACAGTTGCTAATGAAACCATTAGGGTTTTAAGTTCAGACTCTTTTAAGTGAGCTGCCAGAGTGAATCCAACCTATAATTGCAAATAGGTGTTTACTACACTATAATTTAGTGTTTCCGATTTATTGTATTCTTACTACATGTCAGCCACTTTATATACATCTCATCTATCCTTACAACAACCCTGTATTCTTCATTGTTCAAATAAGAAAGATAAGGCTGTGCTTAGAATACAGCTTGCCTCAAATCACACAATGACGAAGTCCAAATTTTAACTCATTAGCTTGACTCCAGCCCATGTTTCTAATGACTATGCCATATAACTTCATTTAATAAGTATGTATTGAACACCTAAAATGTCTGATACTACCCTGATGTGATACAAAGTTTTGCTAAGGCGTGGTCCATCCTTTCATAGAACTTATATTTAGAAATACAGGGGTAAGTCTACAACGGTTAATGAAGACATCATGGAGAGTGTAATGCTTGGACTAAGGTTATGGAGATGTAGAGAAGATATGGAAGGCCATCATGAATGACACAGAAGAAAAGATAAAGGGAATTGATAAAAAAAAAATGTGCATTCATCTGTAGCTTCATGGGAGAAGGCCCTGTATTTAATTCATTTCTGAATCCAGAGTACTAAAGTGATGAATAATAATTATGTATCCAATGAATGTTTGTGAGTTGAGACTGAGAAATTTTGCCTAAATGTGGAGGGGTTTGGGCTAAAAGGTAAAGAGAGAAGATTGTGATGGTAGTTGGATTTAGACTGTAGACAGCTCTGAAGGTACCTCTTAGCACTAAAAGGTATGCTTCTCCAAATGTCAGGTTATAACAGAACAATTGACTGGTTATGAGATACAGAACCATGAATGCTTTGGAGGGGGACACAATAAAATAAGTGTTGGGAAAGTAAACTGAATGGGAGAAAGATGATAGAAAAAATTATTAGTAAGACTATTGCAAAAATCTAGTTAAAAGGCCAAAAGGGTATTTCCAAGCCTAACAATAAGAAAAAGCCAGATAGACTAAAAGATCTTAACTTTTGCTGGCATCATCAGAGTGGCAAGTTCGCAGAGCAACGAATTCCTCAGAAATCTTAGAAAGGACAGCTGTCTCCAAGAAGCTGAAGGTGGGTACTGGCTTATCTGTGGCACAGTATAGTCAGAGGCCTAGCCAGCATGGCTTAGTGGTTGAAGGTCGACCTATAAACCAGGAGACCACAGTTTGATTCCCTGTCAGGGTACATGCCTAGTTTCAGGCTCCATCCTTAGTGTGGAGCATGCAGGAGGTAGTTGATCAATGATTTTCTCTCATCATTGATATTCCTATTTCTCTCCCTCTCCCTTCCTCTCTGAAATTAATAAATATATATATTTTTTAAAAGTATAGGCAGAATTAGGGCTGTCTTATAGGTGAGTAAGAAGCATTCAGCTAGGGAGAACTAAGATGGCGGCAAAGGTAAAACAACTATCTTGCCGTCATAATCAGCAATTTTAATACTACAACTTAACGAAAGAACAAACACCTTCCAGAATCACCAGAAAGCCCGCCGAGTGAAAATTCCACAAATAAAAGTGAAAATAAGACACTGTGACTCGGAGGAGCTGAGGTGAACAGCATTAAAGATTCGCGCAGAGAGAGGTTTGGAGTGCGCGCCGCGGAGAGGGCGGGCGGCTGAAAACTGGCCAGTTTTCTCGGACAGGGAGACAAAGGCGTCCCACTGGACTGATTCTCCAGCTCTGGGCGAAGTCCAGAAAACCCACTATCATACGGGGTGAAAACTGGACAGTGGGAGGGCACGCCGAAGCTTGGGTGCTGGGTCTCCCAGCTTGTGGAGAAGGCAGCCTGCGTGAACAGCTCGGCTGCGTGACAGCACAGAGAGCGCACCACGACTTGTCTCTCATTCAGAAAACCGTCAGACTGCTTTGTTTTATGACCCTGGGTGAGACATTGCGCATGCAGACTCATTTTGGGAAAGTCTGAATTCCCCGGCAGCCGGTGGAGCTCGGCAGCAGCTCTCTCTCAGAGGTGCTGGCAGCCATTGCCCCCAGCACAGAGTCCCTGGGGCCGCATAGGGCAGAGCTAACACTGTCTGCTTGGCCCGGAGACTCCGCCCACCCAACCTGAGCACAGCTGAGCTTCACAGACAATTGGCCTGGAGGTCAACCCCTCCAAGTGCTAACAACGATTAACTGAGCTTCAGCGAGACTGTGCAGCCCATATCCACCTCAGGTAACTGAGGAGGCTGAACCACTATCCCTAGTAGGAAGTCTACCACACAAAGCTAATTGACCAACTCAGGGAAGCAGCCACCATGCAGCAACATGGAAAGAAATCAGATGTGAAAGAAATGGAGGAAAAAAAACGACTGGACATGGAATTCAGAACCACGGTTATAGGGTTTTTCAAGAGGCTCCAACAAAAGATTGAGGCCTATAAGGAAATAAGCAAGACCACAAAGGAAATGAATGAGTCCTACAAGGAAATGAACGAGACCCTCAAGGATATAAATGAGAGCTGCAAAGAAATGATCAAGACCAACGTGGAAATGAATGAGTCCTACAAGGAAATGAAAGAGACCCTCAAGGATATAAAGGAGACTCTCAAGGATATGAAAAAGGACCAACCAGAAATTAAGCATACACTGACTGAAACAAAAAATATTATACAAAGACCTAAAAGTGCTCTGGAGCACCCCAAGAACCAAGTTAAAGATTTGAAATACAAAGAGGGAAAATCCACTCAGCTGAAAAAGCAAGAAACCAAAAGAATCCAAAAAATTGAAGATAGTGTAAGGGGCCTCTGGGACAACCTCAAGCATACCAACATCCGAATTATAGGGGTGCCAGAAAAAGCGAGAGGCCAAGACAATGAAAACCTATTTGAAGAAATAGTGACTGAAAACTTCCCACACCTGCTGAAAGAAATTGACTTAGGAGTCCAAGAAGTGCACCGAACCCCAATATATAGGACCCCTAAGAGGACCACACCAAGGCACATCATAATTAAAATGCCAAGAGCAAAAGACAGAGAGAGAATATTAAAAGCAGCAAGAGAGAAACATTTGGTTACCTATAAGGGAGCACCCATACGATTGTCAGCGGATTTCTCAGCAGAAACGATGCAGGCCAGATGGGAGTGGCAAGAAATATTGAAAGAGATGAACAGCAAGAATCTACAATCAAGATTACTCAATCCAGCAAAGCTATCATTCAGAATTGAAGGTCAGATGAAGTGCTTCGCAGATAAGAAAAAGCTAAAGGAGTTCATCACCACCAAACCAACATTATATGAAATGCTGAAAGATATTCTTTAAGAAGAGGAAGAAGAAAAAGGTAAAAATATAAATTATGAACAACAAATACACATCTATCAACAAATGAACATAAAAATCAAGTGAATTGATAGGCTGTTGAACAGGATAGACTGGTGAATATAACAGAGACATGGACATAGAGAGGGAATGGACTGACAATTCTTGGGGAGAAAAGGGTTGTGGGAAGTGCAGCAAGAGACTGGACAAAAATCTTGCAACAATGGGAGAGGACAGTGGGGAGGGGGAGGTGAGGGTGGAGGGTGGGATAGGTACAGGGTGGAGGGGAGCTATAGGGGGATAAAAAAGGGAAACAATGTAATTAATAAACTGAACAATAAAGATTAAAAAAAAGATCCATAAGTAACCCTATTACAAAAAAAAGAAAAAAAAGAAGAAGAAGCATTCAGCTAAACATTTTCAGGAATTGCTAAGTAGACACTTAGACACTGAGACACAGGGATATTGGCACTGACCTGTAAACTGGTCTCCATGATCCTGCATAGTGCACTCTGGGAAATAAAAGCCTGAGGCCACTGGGGGAAAGGCAATAAACCTTGTTGTCCTGGGGCAAAGGGGGGAGATAAAATGAAAGGCTCTCCCTGGGGGAGAGAGATAAAAGTTTATTTGCAAGGCTCAATGAGGTCTGCTACTGCCTGAAAAGTTTCACCCAAGACACAGGGTGAAGATTAGCTGCCACAGGCAAGAAGATAACATCACTAAACCCCACCACCAAGACCAAAGACTGAGGACTTAACCCAAGTCTGAGGCTGGACAAGGACAACAGAGAACTTATAATTATATAAGTCCTAATGACTGAGGCATTAGGACTAAGGAGCAGAAAGTTGGCATCATTTACTGAGTTTGGGAAGGCTGAGGTGAAGAGAAGTTTGGCGGGGGGGGGGGGGGGTAAATCAAGAGTTCTGAATATTTACTGTAGAAAACTATGCACAGTCATTTCCCTTTGCATCTCTGTGCATGCCAGAAGGCCAGGTTTGCATACTAGGTGCTAAAGGAAAGACTTGCTAAGAATGCAGGCAGCTTTGTGCTCATCAAGATGCCTCTTCCATGGAGAACTGCTCTTTCCCCTGGTCCTTTTGTAGTAGCTAGCCTTGTTTTCCTGATTTGCAAGATGGAGAGGTTTTCTCTTCACCCTTATCTTAATTGCCTCCTCCAGAGGGGAGAAAATGTGACCCGAGGTGATATTTAATACTATACTTCAAACCTTGTAACTAGATTTGCAGATTTCATGGCTCTTTAATTTTCTGATGCCATCCTCCCTTTTCAATCTCACTTTGAGTCAGCAGGGCGTGCTGGATTCACATGCTAGGAATTACCAATGTTATTGGAAGAAAATGGAGAAATCGAGGACCCAATGAAGCTGTTTCCATAGGAACTGTTTATGATCCTCACAAGATAAAATGCATTTCAAAATAACACAGGTCTGCTGGTGTCATTTCTCTTAGGTTTAAATGGGAAGGGACAAACTGCCCTTCTTCAAGGTGACTTCCCACGGTATTCTGACTAAGCTTGGGACAGGATGCAGTGCTCAATTGCTGGAGGGTGAGCATAGGGGGAGAAAGGTTTTCTTCATGATACTAGAAGTATATAGGCCCTCAAAATACCTTCCATCTGTAAATTCTAGAACTCAAAAATTTTCTTTGGTAGAGCCCCTCATTTTGTATTCTTCCCTTTAAATCTAACCGATTTTACAAGGGTCTTGCCCTTTTGAATACATGACACTAGGACTGAAGGGATTGGTGTTTTTTGGTGCTTTCCTTCTGATGGAAGAGAGATCACTTGAGAGAGCTTGTGGGAGAATAAGGAGGCAGATGAGAACAAGTTCATGGAAGCGTTCAAAAAGTCCAAGTGAGGACTACTAACAAAATAAACAAAACAAAAAACAAACAAAAAAAGAAAACAAACTGGTCCATTTCATATGTGTGCCCAAGGTTAGTATTGTCTGCAAGTCAGAATTTGATATTTCCAAATTGATATTTAATTTTCCAGGATACTTTGAGGATAACTTCTTTTTTAATGTTTTTTGAAAAGACAAGGGATCTTTGCTCCCTGCTATTACTGAATGATTTCCAGTGACTTGAACTTTTGACTTTGCCTCCTGTTTTGTAATATCAACAACTCTTACTCATAACCTTTCATCTTCAAGGAGAATATGATTAGAGACTCAAGAAAATAGAAAAAAAGATGAATTATATTTACTGTCTGGGGTAATCAGAGCTGAGGTGGCACTCCAAACCTGATGTGGCTCATTTCATGGAGGGGGAAGGGTCCTAACTCACTTTAACATTCCAAACCAATAATGCTCTTTATGTGTTGTAGGGTACTGTGCATATTTATACCACAAATCTGATAGATGCATTCTTTATAAATTCTTAATCACTGGCTCTATTATTCCTATTCTGATTTATGTATATATCCCAGAAATAAAATTGAATATATATCTACACTAATAAAAGAAAAATATGCAAATTGACCATACCCCCATTAACCCATCAGCCAACCAGGAGTGCGTATGCAAATCAACCCAACAAAGATGGTGGGTTAATTTGAATGCACAGGTGCGGAGCGAAGACTGAAGGCTCCAGCCCGAGTGAAAACTGAAGACTAAAGACGATGGAAGACTAAAGTCTGAAGAGGCTTGGCTTCTCCGCTGCGACCAGAGTGAAGGCCTGGGTCCCTGGTGCCAGAGGAAAACCGGTCTCTGCAGCCAGGGGAAGGAAGGCCTATTGCATGAATCTTCATGCAACAGGCCTCTCATATAAGAATAGCCAACAATCCTAGATGGTTTGGCTCAGTGAACAGAGCCAGTGAACAGAGAGTGGACTGAAGGGTCCTGGGTTCAATTCCTCCCAAGGGCACATGCCGGGTTGTATGCTCGATCCACAATAGGGGATGTACAGGAGGCAGCCAATCAATGATTCTCTCTCATCATTGATGTTTCTATCTCTCTATCCTCCCTTCTTTTCTGAAATCAATACAAATATATTTTAAAAAAAAGAATAGTCAACAAACTGTTTCCCTACACTGATAGAGGTACTTTATTCTAATGAAAATTCATTTAACCAGATTTTCCCCAGGAGGATAGAGGGAAATATTGATGATCTGCAGATTTCGGAGTGTTGCTAGCTTCCAATGTGACCTAGGGACAGGTGCTGTCTGCTTATCAGATAGCACCGGAGAGAGAGCCAGCAGAATCAAGTCTACTAAGGACCCAAAGGCATCTGGATTCAAAAAGAATCTGGCTTTGGAACAAAGAAATACCAGGGGCCACAGCAGGAGTCTTCAGAAGGAACAATTGTTTCAAGGCTATTTAAAAATATTTTGATAAAGAATGCTGCTCTTCCTTTTCCCCTCAATATTTGGATTCTCAAATAAAAGCTGGGTATGAGTCACCTAGAATATAAAGTATACATTCTGGATTCCATTATGATCACTTGATTAAGTTCTGGCCAGCAGAGTATATGCAAGGTTGCTTGTGAGCTTATAGAAAGAGTCCTTAAAAGAAAAGAATTTAACCACCACATGCTTTTTATTTTATTTTATTTTTTTTCTCTTTAAAATATTATATATATTAGTATGTATATCTCCTTTTCACCACATTCTTTTTTATAACTGCTGGCTGACTGGAATGGTTGGTACTAAAGTAGCCATTTTAGAGTATGATGCAAAAGTTCTACAAAGAAGATAGGAGAACAACAAGGTAAAGAAGACATTGACCTTGGTGATGTTGTATTCACATGTCAGCTTGGCCTAGCCTGCTGACCTGGAATTGTATATAAGACAGAATATACTCTTATTTTGTTGGAGGAAATCTAACACCATGGTAAGGGACATAGACTCAGAAACCCGGTAAGATTTGATAAAATCTTAGCTTTACAGTCATGTAACCTTGAGCAAATGTAATGAATGGTGCTTTCATATTCTCATTTATAAACTGGGCTAATTATAGCACTTCACCCATGGAGTTACTGTAAAGGTTAAAAAAAGTTACTGCATATAAAATTCTTAGAGCAGTGCTTGGCACATGGAAAGAATTATATAAATAACATCTGTTATTTTTTAACTTGTTTTTATTTTTATACTTGTGCTATCACAGAAGAAACAAATCTTAATTAATGCAAATGCTCCAGCATATATATAATAGTGCCTGATACAAAGTGGATACTTAATGAATAGTTTGAATGAATGAGTGAATTTTTTCTGTTTATGTTCACATGCTATAACAACCTGACACGTGACTTTAAAGAACATTGCAGCATTCATTAACCACTTGAATTATGAACAAACCAATTAGAGACCAAAGAGGATTATTAGCCTTATGTTCTGATGATTATCTAGATACAATGTTGTCCTTTAGGCACAGAGCCCCAGGAATCAATGGTCATTCTCCACTTCCTAGTTCAGCAACTTCTCACATGATTACTGCTTTCACAGTCCTGAGCATCGATCATAGAAAGCATCAGGCTATTAGCCCATTGCAGGCTCCTCTGCTACTGGCAGGTATAGCAGGCTACCCATGAGCCTCCACTATTAGCATACACTCACAAAAAACTAATCCATTTAATATTAGCCAAACAAAGACCATAATTAGGAAGAAAATCCCCTGCCAAGAAAATGCCATAATGTCCTGTATTAAAACAAATACCTACTGGATTATTCAATAATTAAGGAGAGGGGTGCTTAACCATTCTATTTCTTTCCAAGCACCAATAATTTGAGTACACCAAACTTTAAGAATGATTTATATTTTGTAGGCTCTGTCTATGCTTATACTCCATATGTATGACATGGTTTTCAAGTAGAAAGGGACACATGATTTCCATTCTATCGTTTCCTCAAATAAAAGAATGCCAGACTTCAGGAAAAACAAAAGATACCTGCTGTATTTATAGATTACTATTAAAAGTTTTGCAACTGTAGAGTATAGTTAGTTTCAAGTTTCTCTTTTGTAACTAGTCCATACATTTTCTTTAAAGTTAATATAAATTTAGATATCATACTACCTAGAATTTTATTGCCTTGTAAAGTGGATAGAAGGCTTTATATTAAAGGTATAAAACCAATGAAATGTATCTGATGCTATAATAGTATACCTGATATCTTCTTTTCCTTATACACACTGTTTAAAACATTTCATTACTCATTGGCCCCATCTTGCATTTAAATATGAATTCACTTAATTTTACTTTGCAATCAGGTAAATTAGTGAGAGGGAATCTAAACAATATGCTTTAATTGCATTTATAAATTATTCTCTCTGTCCTTCATGAGCATTCTTTCTTTTTTAGATATTGAAATGTAGTGTCTAAATATAAAGTGCAATAACATCTGGTTCTAATTGCTGGTTTGAATGATACAGACAGACCTTCAAGATTTCATGCTTTTGAAAGGATGTATTTAGTAGGAGGTACTGAGTCAAAGGTTGTAAAAATTTTGTTGAAATCTCAGGTGCATTTAAAATGGAAATTACCACTTTCTTAACGAGTAGTTCCTCTCAATGTAAGTTGTATATATGCTAGAAATGGTTCATCAAAAACAATCTTTTAGCTTGGTTTTATGTCCCATGTATCATTATCCTTATAACCACAGTACTTTTATTTTTCACAGATTCCAAGTCTTATCAGAACCTGAAATAAACATTAAGTAATCACTGAACAGACATGGTAAGCAGGGTTTTGTGATTGGGATTACCTTTTATGTCTACTCTAGCATAATAAACTGGCATGAAAGAGCTCAGTTGCCCTCACAGGGTACAGAGGCAGATGGATTGTTGTACTGATAGAAGTGAATGGACCAACATCTCAGGTGTTATCTGTGACTCAGATCACCAGGTCTCACCAAAAACGTGTCTTAACAGAAAGTCCTGAGGCATGAATGTGTGTGTATTCAAGCCTTTCTCTTCCCCTGGTGATAAAGATTCTTCCCCTAAATACTTATCTCTCTCACAACTCCCTTCTGAGTTTTGGCTTTATTGCTACAACATCCTTGAAAAAGAAATGTAAATGCAAAGACTTTCATCTGATAGGTGCTAAACAAGTAACTTGTCTTAATGCTTACACCAATTAAATGGTCTGATATCCTAGGACATTATGAAAGAATAAAATCTAATGCATCACTGACTTCAAGATCACCTTACAAAGATATGCGTTGTTCTCTTTCTTGAAGGTCAGTGCCCTTGAGAAAGTCAGTTCTCTAAGTTCTCAGATAAGGTTTCCATAATTTGTTGAGCCTCTGAAACCATCTGGGCAGTGAACATGCAGAGAAGTTGAAAGTGACCACTTCTGAAATAGTATTTGGAATTCATCTTGAGAGATCCCTGCTTTTAAATGATCCTTTGAACTAATTTTGAATGGAGGGTTATGCTGGCCATTTGAAATGGACCAGCATCTCTCTGCATGGCAGCAGCAATGGTCTTGCTGCTTGTGGGTGGAGATCCCACCGGGCTTAAGTACATGGGCTCTGGAACCAGATTTCCTGGGTTCACACCAGGTTTTGTTATTTATTAGATATGTTACTTTGATCAACTTAACTAACTTCTTTAAACTCAGTTATCTCATTGGTAAAATGAAGATAATCATAGAACCATCTTTATAAATTATAGTGAAGCCTAAAAAGGTCAAATTATTATTATTATTATTTTTAATTATTTTTTATTGATTTTTTGCAGTATAATAGTAGTACATGTTTTCCTTTCCCCCTCCCCCTTATCCTCCCCCCAGCCTCCCCCACCCCCCAGCACATATCCCCAGCTTCCTCCCCTCCCCGCCCCAGTGTCTTTCATTCATTGGTTATGTTCATATGCATGCATACAAGTCCTTCAGTTGATCTCCCCCCGCATCTGCCTCCCATCCACCCAAGCCCCCCCCGTAGCTTGACAGCCTGTTCAAGGCCATCCTGCCTCTATATCAATCACTCTCCCCTGTTTCTTTTCTTCAAAAATATCTTGCCTCTGCATACTAGAAATAAATGTATAAGAACAAAAAATGTTTCAGTCTCAGTTTCAATGTCCAACTTTTCTGAGTCCCAGTTTCAGTGTCAAATAATTCTTTATGTGCAATGGTATCCAGATGGTGGACATATCGTGTCAATGCAAGATCCATCCTCTCTGGTTTGGTCCTGGGCTGCCTGCAGACATGCACAGCTGCTGACTGCTAGCATGGCAAGGTGTCATCAGTGTCCCCCATCTCTGGACCATGCTCGTGACTGGAACAGATCCATCAGTTCCTCACCATCGCAGGAACCCACATGGTCTTGGAGTTGTTCTCTGAAAACACACAAACACATTCTCGACCAAAAGTTAACAAAGGGATCCTCTCTGCAAAATAGACTTGGGATTATTTTTAATTTTTGCCTAAATGATTTTCCTTTGGCTTATTTTGACACCATGTGTGTTTTTTCATGGGTGTCCTGCAATTGTTTTTACAAATGGAATTTACTTTACTGGAGTAAGAATTTTCTAGATGTATTTTACTTACTCGATATTTTTTTTCCCCTTACATGATATTACCCTGCTGTCCCCTCCCCTTTTTTGATTAATGGGGACTTTTGGAAATTTTATATTGCAGTCCTGATAATTTTAAATTTTAATTTTTGCACACAAAGTGACTGCTTTAGGTTCTTTGGATGTTAGGCAATTTTACAGTGAGATGAACTACTAATAGATTTTTTAGTTAATGTTTTAGGAAAAGCTTTTTGTCCAGTACACTATATTTTTCTTGAGTATTCACATATTTCACTTGGCCAATTTAAATTAATCTGAAAACTTGATTACTATTTTCCTGTCAATTTTAATACACAAGCAGAAATCTTAGTTTACCCTGTGATTACTAGTGGAAAGGAATATTTGCAATTTCGAGTAGGTCCCGAGCATTCCTGGTAATAGACTGAATTTAGATATAGAGCAGCTATTGCTGGCCGAGTCTCTGTCTGCCACCTGGGTCCCCATATGAGTTGTGTGTGGGAGGCGAAGCAGCCGTGGGGGTAGGAGACCTCTCTTAGGAGGGTTGAGAATTCAAACCCCTGCAAGGTTTGTGGATGAGGGTCTATGCCCCACCTCTGTTGACCTTTTAGTTCTCTCCTGTTGGCCCCTCTGCGACTGTGCCTGTCTTAGGTTGTTCCTTCCCTGAGGAATCTTACCCATCTCTGGCTAACCAGCCATCCTCTGGGGCCAAACAGGGTGATGTGAGGTTCAGTTCTGTCTCCTTTATAGTCTATGCCCCCCTGTGGCCTCCACGTCCAGTACCTGCCTTGGGGTCCCCTCGCCTGCTGGCGGGGTCCTGGTACTGATCACATATCTCGGGGGACCCAGGTTTCTTCTCCAGAGAGGGCCCAGCTCACACCATTGGTCGAGATACAGATCCATGGTGCGAGCTGCCCAAAGGCTTCAGTCACAGCTGGAACTGAAAACTCAGGCAGGCATCAGCTGTGTGTATTTGGATAGTAAGAAGAAGGTCCCTCTTGGCAGAAAGGGCAAGAAGGGCCAATATAGAATGCTCGGATGCCTTCCCAGTGCCTTAATTCCTTCTGAAAGGGATTAATTTCTTTCCTATCCTTTTTTAAGTTGCTGCCCAACATTCAAAGAATTAGTTTGTAAGTTTATTTGGGATAATAGTATAATATGCTGTTGTCAAATATCAAATATTATAATGACATTGTAGAATAATATCATGTAAGGGCATTATGGTGTCATGGGAGGTTAAGCAGGGCCTAGCCTAAGGACTGGTCTCCATAGGATATGACAGGCTCTAGGCCATGTCAATTCAATGTCAGACTAGCTGCCATTTTTTAATAATTTTATATAAACTTTGTCAGGGATGTAAAAACACAAATCACTTACCTCAGTTCAAGAGTTCAAGTATATTGACTTTTCCACTTACTCCCACCACCTGCCACTTACCCTGAGGTTTGACATTCTGATAGACTTTTCTCAGTCTCTGGATCCATTCTTGTTCATCAGTCTATGTCATTGATTGTATTCCTCAAATGAGTGAGATCATGTGATATTTGTCTTTCTCTGCCTGGCTAATTTCACTTAGCATAATGCTCTCCAAATCCATCCATGTTGTTACAAATGGTAGGAGCTCCTTCTTTTTTTCCTCGGCGTAGTATTCCATTGTGTAAATGTACCATAGTTTTTTAATCCACTCATCTGCTGATGGGCACTTTGGCTGTTTCCAAATCTTAGCTATGGTAAATTGTGCTGCTATGAACATAGGGGTTCATATATCCTTTCTAATTCGCCTTTCTAATTTCTTGGGGTATATTCCTAGAAGTGGGATCACTGGGTCGAATGGGAGCTCCATTTTTAGTTTTTTGAGGAATCTCCATACTGTTCTCCACAGTGGCTGTACTAGTCTACAATCCCACCAGCAGTGCACGGGAGTTCCTTTTTCTCGGCATCCTCGCCAGCACTTGTCGGTTGTTGATTTGTTGATGTAAGCCATTCTGATAGGTGTGAGATGGTACCGCATAGTCGTTTTGATTTGCATCTCTCGGATAATTAGTGACTTTGAGCAAGTTTTCATATGTCTCTAGGCCTTCCTTTTGTCTTCTTTCGTGAAGATTCTATTTAGGTCTGTTGCCCATTTTTTTATTGGATCATTTGTCCTCCTTTTATTGAGTTGCATGAGTTGCCTGTAGATGCTTGAGATTAAACCTTTATCACTGATAACATTTGCAAAAATGTTCTCACATACAGTGGCTTTTCGTGTTGTTTTGTTGATGGTTTCTTTAGCTGTGCAAAAGCTTTTGATTTTGATGTAGTCCCATTTGTTTATTTTCTCTTTAGCTTCCATTGCCCTCGGAGCAGTATCATGAAAGAAGTTCTTTTGGCATATGTCTGAGATTTTTCTTCCTGTAGATTCCTCTAATATTTTTATGGTTTCTTGTCTTACGTTTAAGTCCTGTATCCATTTTGAGTTTATTTTTGTGTATGGTGTAAGTTGGTGCTCTAGTTTCATTTTTTTGCATGTATCTGTCCAATTTTCCCAACACCATTTATTGAAGAGACTGTCTTGACTCCATTTTATGTTCCTGCCTCCTTTGTCAAATATTAATTGAGCATAGTGGATTGGGTTGATATCCGGATTCTCTATTCTATTCCATTGATCTATATGCCTGTTCTTGTGCCAGTACCAGGCTGTTTTAAGAACAGTAGCCTTGTAATACAGCTTGAAATCTGGTATGGAAATCCCACCGACTTTGTGCTTCTTTCTCAGGATTGCTGTGGCTATTTGGGGCCTTTTTTTGTTCCAGATGAATTTTTGGAGAGTTCTTTCTAGGTCTGTGAAATATGCCATTGGTATTTTAATGGGGAGTGCATTAAATTTATAGATTGCTTTGGGTAGTATGGACATTTTAATTATGTTGATTCTCCCAATCCATCAACGTGGAATGTTCTTCGACCTGTTTACATCTTCCTCTATCTCTTTTTTCAGTGCCCTGTAGTTTTCCATGAATAGATCTTTTACCTCCTTAGTTAAGTTTATTCCTAGGTATCTTAATTTTTTTGGTGTGATGGTAAATGGGATTGCTTTTTTAGTCTCTCTTTCTGTAAGTTCACTATTAGTGTATAGAAATGCCATAGATTTCTTGGCATTAATTTTGTAGCCTGCTACATTGCTGAACTCATTTATTAAGTCTACTAACTTTTTTATGGAGTCTTGGGTTTTTTATGTACAATATCATGTCATCTGCAAATAAGGATAGCTTAACTTCTTCTTTTCCAATTTGGATGCCTTTTATTTCTTCTTCTTGTCTAATTGCAATGGCTAATACTTCCAGTCCTATGTTGAACAGGACTGGTGAAAGTGGGCAACCCTGTCTTGTTCCTGTTCTTAGGGGAAATGGTTGTAGTTTTTGCCCATTGAGTATGATGTATGCTATGGGTTTCTCATATATGGCTTTTATTATGTTGAGGTATGATCCTTCTATTCCTACCTTATTGAGAGTTTTTATTAAGAAAGGATGTTGGATTTTGTCAAATGCTTTTTCTGCATCAATTGATATGACTATGTGATTTTTATCTCTCAATTTGTTTATGTGATGTATCACATTTATTGATTTGCGAATATTGTACCATCCTTGCATTCCTGGGATAAATCCTACTTGGTCGTGGTGTATGATCTTTCTGATGTACTGCTGGATCCGATTTGCTAGAATTTTATTGAGGATTTTGGCATCTATATTCATGAGGGATATTGGCCTGTAATTCTCTTTCATTGTGTCGTCTTTATCTGGCTTTGGTATTAGGGTGATGCTAGCTTCATAGAAGGAGTTTGGAAGTGTTCCATCCTCTTGAATTTTCTGGAATAGTCTAAGGAGTATAGGTTTTAGTTCTTCCTTAAATGTTCAGTAAAACTCCCCTGTGAAGCCATCTGGCCCTGGGCTTTTGTTTGCTGGAAGCTTTATGATGACTGCTTCAATTTCTTCCACAGTTATTGGTCTATTGAGTTGTTTAGATTCTTCCTGATTGAGTTTTGGGAGGTTATATTTTTCTAGAAACATATCCATTTCCTCCAGGTTGTCCAGTTTGTTGGAGTAGAGTTGTTCATAGTATTTTTTAACAATCCTTTGTATTTCAATGGGGTCTGTTGTTATTTCACCTCTTTCATTTCTGATTTTATTTATTAGGGTCCTCTCTCTTTGCTTCTTGGTGAGTCTGGCTAGAGGTTCATCAATCTTGTTTATCCTTTCAAAGAACCAGCTCTTGCTTTCGTTGATCTTCTGTATTGTTTCTTTGGTCTCTATGTCATTTATTTCTGCTCTGATCTTTACTATTTCCTTCCTTCTGCTTACACTGGGCTTTTCTTGTTGCTTTCTTTCTAACTCTTTGAGTTGTTGGGTTAGATAATTTATTGCCGCTGTTCCTAGTTTTTTGCAGTAGGATTGTAGAGCTATGAACTTCCCTCTCAGAACTGCTTTCACTGTGTCCCAGAGATTTTGGATTGTTGTGCTATCATTGTCATTTGTTTCCATGATGTTTTCTATCTCTTCCTTGATCTCTCTAGTAACCCAGTCATAGTTTAATAGCATGCTGTTTAGTCTCCATGTGTTTGATTTCTTTGGATTGTTTCTATTGTAGTTGATTTCCAGCTTTATGCCACTGTGATCTGAGAATATGCTTGATATGATTTCTATCTTCTTGAATTTGGAGAGACTTTGCCTATGACCCAACACATGGTCTGTCTTTGAGAATGACCCATGGGCACTTGAAAAGAATGTATATTCTGTGGCTTTGGGGTGAAATGATCTGAAGATGTCAATTAATTCCATCTGGTCCAGTGAGTCATTGAGAATTGATGTTTCTTTACTGATTTTTTGTTTAGATGATCTGTCCAATGGTGATAATGGGGTATTAAAGTCTCCTACTATGATTGTATTGCTGTCTATTTCTCCCTTGATGTCCTCTAGGAGTTTTTGTATATATTTGGGTGCTCCTGTATTGGGTGCGTATATGTTTACAAGAGTTATTTCGTCTTGTTGAATTGCTCCCTTTAGTATTATGAAGTGGCCTTCTTTATCTCTTGTTATGTCCTTCACTTTGAGATCTAATTTGTCAGATATAAGTATGGCTACCCCAGCTTTTTTTTCATTTCCATTCGCCTGAATAACTTTTTTCCAACCTTTCATCCTCAGTCTGTTTGCGTCTTTTTTTTCGGAGGTGGGTTTCTTGTAGACAGCAGATACATGGGTTGTGTTTTCTTATCCAGTCTATTACCCTATGTCTTTTGATTGGAGCATTTAAACCGTTTACATTTAAAGTTATTATTGATAGGTGCTTATATGTTGCCATTTTTGTTCTTTGCCCCTGTGTTCCTTCTTCGCTTCCTATTTCTTTTTTACAGCAGATCCTTTAGCATTTCTTGCATTGCTGGTTTGGTGGTGACGAATTCCCTTAGTCCTTTTTTATCTGTGAAGCTCCTGATTTGACCTTCAATTTTGATTGAGAGCCTTGCTGGGTACAGTATTCTAGGATTCAGACCCTTCCTTTGCATGACTTTGTAGATTTCATTCCACTGCCTTCTGGCCTGATAGGTTTCTGTTGAGAGATCACTTGTTAGTCTGATGGGTGTTCCTTTGTAGGTGACTTTCTGTCTCTCTCTGGCAGCTTTTAAGATTCTTACTTTGTCATTGGTGTTTGCCAATTTAATTATAATGTGCCTTGGCGTAGGTCTTTTGGGGTTTATTTTGCTTGGGACTCTGTGAGCTTCTTGGATTTGTGTGGGTTTTTCCTTTCCTTTACCAGGAAAGTTTTCTGTCATTATTTCTTCCAACAGGTTTTCTATTCCTTGCTCAGTTTCCTGTCCTTCTGGAAGCCCAATTATACGGATGTTGTTTTTGTTTCATGTTGTCCCAAAGTTCTCTTAGGCTCTCCTCCTGCTTTTTAATTTTTTTTCTAGAAGCTGCTCTACTTGGTTATTTTTTCCTACCTGGTCTTCTAGCTCACTGATGCGATCTTCTGCTTCTTCTAGTCTACTCTTAATACTTTCTATTGAGTTCTTTACTTCAGCAATGTCACTTTTCATTTCTTGTTGGCTCCTCTTCGTTTCTTTGTGGCTCCTCTTCATTTCTTCATGGCTCTTCATCATTTCTTCCTGGGTCTTCCTCATTTCCTCTTGGTTCTTACTCATATTATCAAATTTGTCTTCCATTCTTTTCAGCCACCTTATGACCATTTCTCTGAATTCTTTCTCTGACAGGTTGTTAACTTCCATTTCATTTACCTCCTTTTCTGGCGAGCCTTGCTTTTCTTTCATATGTGGGCTATTTCTTTGTCTTCCCATGGTCTCTCTTCTCTGTGTATCTGGTTATGTAGTTCTCACTCTCCTGCGTTGATTTAAAGGCACAAAATACAACACAACCAGGTGCAACGCACTAGGCACTGAACCGGAATGTAGTCAAAGTAATTGTAATTCCAAATAAAGGTGACCGCCAGAGAAAGGCAAATTCGGTGATAAGTGGGAAAAAAGAAAGAGAACCTCCCCTAGACCCACACAGACACTCACACACCCACACTCACACAAAAAAGAAAGAGACCCCCCCACACACATACACTCACAAAAAAGAAAGACAGGAATGCCAAAATGATAATGGGAAAAGGGGGAGAAGGAAAAAAAAGAAATAAAAGGAGTAAATTATAAATGTGGGGTGAAAACTCCTATAGGGCAGCCCCTAATCCGAACCAAAACCTGCAACAAGTACTTGGAGATTGATACAAATTACATACTACTACTAATATCAAGAGAGGTGAGGGAACACAGAAGCAAAAATCTATCTCAAAAACAATGCAGATGAGGACAACAAAACAAGAAGCAACACCAAAAATAAAAATTACCCCCCTACAAGACAAACCAAAATAACAGAATAAGCAAATCAATCTCATAAACCTGCTTAAAAAATCAATATAATCAACAGTTAAGTAAACAACAACAACAGGACAGGGCTAAAAACACTTTAAGATAGTGAAGTCAGGGAAGCTAGAGGTATATATGCACTTGGATTAGGTGGTTAGAGATTAGATATATCAGTGGGGTGAAATTTTAACAGGGGGTAAGGCGAAAGAATTAGGTAAATCTAAAGCGGGAAAAGTGTAAGGGAAACAGGGCACTAAATAGGGAAAGGTTAGCCCGAGAGTGGTGGTATAAAGGTGAAGTTGAGGTAGAGTAAAAGATACTAAAATGTAGATGAAAATAGACTGTATTCCCAAGGTCGAAGAGAAAATATAATCAATTCCCTGTCACATAAGAGTCAATTTGTGATTTGGCCCCTGGGTGGCAGTGTTTCTAGATTGACTTCTGGGTCTATTGGTCCTCTCTATCCTGAACTAAACAATACTGCCTCTCTAATGGTGACTGCTGTTTTAGCAGCCAGAACCCTCCCAAAATCTTCTGGGTTTCCCCCCTCTGTCAGGTCCAACCGATTGGGCTCCAGGGATCAACTCTGCCACCAGCTCCAAGGGCCCTCTCCCACGTTTACCAGCTTCAACAGCCACAGATTCTATTTCAGGTGCAGATCTCCAGGTTTTGAGTTCCAAGGTGCAGATCTCCCAGACTGCCAGCCCCCTCAGTTTCGCGCCCAAAGTACCCCCAGGGAAATCTGACCTTTCCGAGCTGGAGTTTAGAGCTCCCTGGGCTCTGTCCGCCTCCGCGCCAACTGGGCGCCGGTGCTCCGGGAGCCCCAGTGGTCCAGCCGGTACCGCGAACGGCAGCTGTATATGTTCCGGCTCCGCTCCTGCAAGATGTCGTGGTCCGCCTCCGTGCGCCTCCTCGCGCAGTTGGCTCAGGGAGAGAACCCAGCAGTACTGGGGCCGCTCAGGCTAGGGAGGCCAGCCCAGCAGTCCTCTATCTCCTCCTGGAGCACAGCTGTCCCCCTAGTCGCCGACAAATGCTCCCTGCGCGACTTTCAGCTGCTCCCTCCCTCTGCCCTGTGAGCAGATTCAGATCGAATCCCTCCGTTCCGCCGCCATTTTTTCCCCTCTCTCTAAAAAGATCAAATTATATGAACTGCTTATCATTACTAAGATTGTTTGGGACTCTTTTTTTTTTTTTAATGACTTATTAAAAAGCTAAGATCAAAGCATATTCTAAAAAAGCTCAATCAGGAAGGCAAATGTGAAGGTGGAGAATTCAGGGAAGAAGGTTCGAGTCAACCATTCTAAATCAGGACCAGCCATGACTTCCAGC
This sequence comes from Antrozous pallidus, assembly GCA_027563665.1. Lineage (NCBI taxonomy): Eukaryota > Metazoa > Chordata > Mammalia > Chiroptera > Vespertilionidae > Antrozous > Antrozous pallidus. The sequence continues at coordinate 79,042,948 of CM050508.1, forward strand.
GGCCTTTTTTGGAAGTAGGCCAAAGGCAACTAGCTAGTCGTAGTTCAGATAGTTGATCTTCTGGACCAAAAAGACTATGTATCTGCCCCAATGTTTAGGGTAATGAGTTTTCATGAATCAAGACCTCGTAAGAACCAACCAAGTTTGCTAGTAAGAGGTGAGGCCGGGTTTTGGTTCCCTCAAGATTTCAGTGGGTTCTAGACCCTGGGTTAGAGGAAAGCTCAGATCTGTCCCATCTTTGTTTCATCCATTGTAATTAGCCTATAGGCAATATTTAAATAATATTAAATGAATAAATAGAAATATCTGAAAATACTTATGACAAAATAGTAACACTTTGATTAGGGGTGTTGCAGTTTATATATATATCCCCTTTTTTATATTTTTATACAATAAATCTATGTATATTTTGTAATAACAATTATTTTAACAATGAATTCACAGCTGCACAATTAATATCATTTCCTAGCAAAGCGGTGGTTATGCTTAACCAATTTGTCTGAAGTGCTTCTAATAATGTTTAAGTGAAGATGCTCAGGTCTGATTCCCTGTTTTCTTGGGACTTCTGTGGAGACAAGGCTTCACGGGCAGCCGTGCCTGTTTACACAACTGTCATTTCTAAGTGGCTCAGACTCTGCTCACAATTTTCTGAATGCCTAAAGAATAACTGCCTACCGCAGAGTCCATCATGCGCAGCCTGGCAGGGCTCTCTTGTCACGTACTGTATTTTCCAGGAATACGTTCTGTATAGAAAAATGCCCCCTCCCCAAGGGGCCGCCACAGTGTGTGTGCAGGCACTTACGGTTGACATATTGTGGAATGATAGGGAATTTATTTGGATAAATAGCCTGTAATAGAGTCAGGGACTTCCCATAATTCTGAAGTCAATGAGGCCCTTGGTGATTTTATTTCCCTCACTTTCAAGATAATGGGATTTGCCTTGACTATGGATTTATTCATTAAATGCTGAGTGTAAGAACTTGTCATCACCATCTTATTGTGAGACACCTGAGCGTGGTTCCTCTTGGTAAATAATATGAAAACAAAGTGATCATTGCAAGCTATCTTTGTTCTGGTCTTCCCTGGGAGCCACTGCACGTTCAGCTGCTGCTGTATTGAATTAAGATTCTGCTCATGAGCAGGGAAATGACTGGGCTGAAGCCTTATACCGAGGGAAGCTGCAGTGTCGGCGGCCTGGCTAACACTTTCACACTCCATGCCATGTGCTCCAAGGAAAGAGGCTCAGCATTTCTCACTGTACGAGCTCTGAACCTAGAGAATTTTGGGTTCAATAATTGATAACTTTTAAAAAGAAAATCTTGATTAAGTAGCTTAATTTTTTTGAGCCCCATTTCCCCCATCTGTAAAAAGAGGAACTGTTAGTAACTGCATCATAGGGTTGTTGTGAGGAATATATATGATAATGTTGAAACATGCTTAAAAGTGGCTAGGAAAAATATACTTTCTAAAGAAAGTGACTAGTATATGTTAAGTGCTCAACAATGTGAATTTTTCTTTATGTTATAATCATTGTCATTGTGATTTATCACTCCAGAAAAAGAGATCTAATTTAATTGTGTTGGCCCAGTTTATGTTGACTTTTCCAGCCTGGGTTTAATGTTATAGGAAAGAAAAAAGAAACCAAAGGAAAGACAAAAAGGATAGAAAGAAGAAGTGAAGGCGGGGTAGTGGGGAGAAGAGGACAGAAAGGGAAAGAGGAATATCAAGGTCACTTAAGTTGTTTTGGGTCCTTGGGTGGCCAACAACTAACTTAAGAACTCGGTGGAAAGGTACCATGCAGCTGAACACTGATCAGAGGTCTACATCATGTCATTCTAAGGTAAGTGGGGCACATTTTTACAGTGATGTATACCTCCTCATCTGTGCAAGATAACTTTTTGTCATGTAGCCATTATTCCCATAACTCTACTTTATACTCTTTCTTGATGATGATGATGATAGCAGCAGTAGCTCTCAGTTACTGAGCTTCTATTGTGAGGCATAGACCACATTTTATAATGAAGATAATAAGTCTCAAGTGGTAGAACCAAATATCTGACAGTCTCTTGAGATATCTCACAATGGATATACATTTAACCCTATGTTTTCAATATTTCTGCAACACTATTGTTTTCCTTTTCTTCCCTCCAGATTAAAAAAAAAATGGCTTTAGGATGCTATGGAGTCAGTACATTGTTCTGCCGACAACTGCTTGAAAAAGGGGATAATGAGAATCAGATTACCTTGGTCTTAAAAAGCATAGTTATCTTACCTGGCACTCTCCACTTATGCAGAACACAAATCCTAAATTCTCTCGCTACTTCAAATTTCCAAATATCAGAATGTCAGTGGGAATCCTTACAATAAAAAAGCTTCCTACTGCCTCTATTAGGTCAATTCACCAGAGCTTTATTTAACAAAAACCAATTTGCTTAGAACAAATACAATGAAAAGTCAGTTTGTCTAATAGCATTTTGTTTATAATAATTTTTGGTGAACAATTATTGGTCACTTTGAACATATGTCTTTATATAATATCAGGTATGGAATTCATGTTCATATTCTTGCCCCCCCCCCTTTTTAGTCCTCACCTGAAGATATGTTTTTTATTGCTTGCCTCCTGTATGCTCCTTGACCCAAGATCCAACCTGCAACTTGGGCATGTGCCCTGACAAGGAATTGAATCCACAACCTTTTGGTACACAGGTCAATGCTCCAACAAACTGAGCCACCTAGGGCTCATACTTTGCCTTTTTGAGTGCTTTTTCCATTTTCCTAATTCATCAAGGATCTTGCAAACAGGTATAGTACTAATTGTGGTTATTTGCTTAGTCACTATGATGTATCCTGGGAGAAAACATATCCTAAAGGGAGAGGAAAGTAGCTATATCTGGGGACAAAGCACTAGACATGGGAGGGAAAAATTGGTTGTTTTTCCACTTTAAAATTCAAATGATAAATCATTGCTTATTTAGTCGTTGCTAGATACAATTGTTTCTAAAGGTCAATCAATCAAACAAGTATTTATTAATTACACGCTCACTATGTAATTAGTGCTATAATTGGATATGTATAAAACTTGATAGCTACTCCATTTGTTTTTCATCTTTATACCCAGAATCCAGAAGAGTACCTGATTTATGTACATGATCAATTACTAATTGATGGATAAATTAGTGAGTTAAAAAAACCCACACACGAATGGATAAATGACCTGGTGAATTTATACCATAGTTGTGGAGGCAAAACAAATGAGGAGAGGCAGCAGTCTTTAGCGAAGGGGAGATGTAATTTAGGATTGAATTATGCACAGTGTGGTAGACTGAGTTAATACCTGGCTAACATTTCTACTGTGATTTTAACTTGGTCAGTGACCAAACATGTCACTAAAATAAGGGAAGCCCAGAAGATATTTTCAGGTGATAACATAGTTTGATTTGATAAAATTTGATTTGAGTTCTAAATTACCTATGAAAGCAGTTAAGACTGAAATAACAGGAGAAGACTTCACTGAGAAGATAATATTTGATTTGGATAAAATCTTTAATTGAAAGCAAACAAAATGGGAAACTAGTATTGATTGCCTCTATGTAGCAGATACTTATACAAACATAATCTTTCAATTTCACAACATCAAGAGATCTTTTAATCACCATTTTTTATAGATAAAGAAAATAGGGTAAGAATAAAAACTAGTATCACCTGGGTGTAAAGAAATCAGGATTGGAGGCAGGACAGTCACAGTAATTCCCATGCTCTGCCCTGTGTATCTTTTTAAGGAGACCAGGTCAGGGCTTATTATGCAGGGAGATCCTACATACTCGATATGCATATTTACACTGCTTTGGCAAATTAACTCTTTTGGATAGGGAAGATTTCTCATTAAAATTAAGTTCTGTCAGTCTTTCAATCTGTGGCAAACAGTGCTTCTCACTCTTCAATATCTATTCTCCCCTTCTGGTTTACTAGAAGAAGATTATACACCCCCTCTCTTATCCCAGGGACAGCACTGTCAACCCTCCCATTCTATAAGGGCATGAAAGGGCAACACCTATAGCACTCAGAGGTGTGGCGCTGCACAGCAGCCATGAACCTAGGTTAAGTGGGGATCCCATTACAAGTAGAGGTGGAACAGATGAGCCTTGGGGCTCCCGCTTTTCCTTCCCCTCACTTCTTTGGGCCAATGTATATGACACAGGTAGGACTTCTTGGAAATGAGGGTTTCCAGGGCAGAGGAAGGTATTGACCTTAAGGGCCAAGATAATCTGAAGGAGGTGAGCAAAGGAGGAATCACCCAAGATTGTAACATGAGAGGCTCTCTTAGGCACAGCACCATAACTGGTGCCATCAATTCTCCTGGAATAGCATTATTCATTGATTTTTTTTGATGCTACAGTGCAGAGCATTCCAAACTGATATAGTAATCAAGGCATTAAAGAAATGAACACAAAAAGTAAGAGCGTATAATTTGGGAAGGTTTTGTTTAAGTAATCAATGGTTACAACTCAAATAAGTAAAGAACAATTCACACATAAGATTTCAAAATGAGGCTATAGTAACTAACTTTACCCCAAAGCATTTGAAAATCTTGGTGAAATAAATTTATGGAAATTTAAATTTTACATGAAAAGAATGATGACACTTGAATATTCTAATAACTACCAAGGAAAATAAAAAGGTTAGTTAACAACCTGCTTACTCATTGCCCTTCTTCCCCCTGCTGAGGCAGAGAATCAGCAGTTTAAAAGTGAGTACTATCAAGTGTTCAAGACACAGAAACTCCCTAACCTGACAGAGAAGAATGATGGGAGGGGGGAGGAAAGATCAGAGGTGAGTTAAAATGAGAAAAGGAGAAGTAGGATCAGCAATAATTTTTTTAAAAAGCAGAAATAAGTCTTTATACAATAGCATTTATAATATGTTTATTAGCTCAAAGATTAACTCAAAGATTAAAAATTTTTCTTGATGTGATAAAAAAAGCAATATTCTAGTAAAAACGATGTTTAAAATATAGGATATTATATATATAGGATATTATATATATAGGATATTATATGATTCAGTATGTAGTAGGTGAATGCTACCTCTTTCTCAAAACAGTTACATCAATAATTTTAATATCAGATAAATAGAATTTAAGTCCCTTTTCCACTTCCCCTAAAAAAGACATTAGGTCATGGGAAACAGGAATAATGGGTATGATAATCATAGACATTTATATACCTAACTAGAGGCCCAGTGCATGAAAATTCATGCACTGGAGGGGAGGTTCCTCATCCTGGCCTGCCCTCTCTCACAGTCCAGGACCCCTCAGGGGCAGCAGGCAACCTGGCAATCAGTGGAAGGCGACAGCCTATCACACCTCTGCTGCTGCCACTGCCAGCAGTGCAAACCTTGACCAGTCTTGGTTACCTGAGCCTCAGGCAGCCCTATGCGGCTGGGCAACTGTTATCCAAGGCTTGCCTGCACCTCAGGCCAGCCATGGGCATTTTGGGGGCTGAGGGAACTGGGGGACTCTGGAGGCAGTTACGTGGAGCAGCGGGCCCAGCATTACTGCATACCTGTCACCTCAGTGAGGCTGAGGGGACTGGGCCCTTCCCTCTTGTGCCTATGGGCACTGCCATCTTTGAGGGTGGGGCAGTCAGTTAGCACATTTCCTCCTTATTGGCTGTGGGTACCACCATCTTTGCAATAGCATGAGGGTCAATTAGCACATTCCCTCTTTATTAGATAGGACTAGAGGCCCAGTGCATGAAATTTGTGCATGGGAAGAAGGTTGCCTCAGCTTGGCCTGCACTCTCTCCAATCTGGGACCTCTGGCTCCTAATCACTTACCTGCCTGCTAGCCTGATCCCCCTAACTGCTCTCCCCTGACAGCCTGTTGCTCTAACTGCTCTCCCTAGCCTGCCTGATTGCCTCTAACCTCCTCTGCCTTGGCCCCGCCAACATGGCTTTATTGGGAAGGATGTCCGGAAGGACATCCAGAAGGTCATCTGGAAGATGTTCAGTCTAATTAGCATATTACCCTTTTATTAGTATAGATGCCTCCTTGTCCTAAAAATGCAGATTGTTTCCAGGTTTTCCTACAGTGGAAGGGGAACCCACACTAGCATCCTGGGTTTGACCAGGGCTTATGTATTTGCGCTTTATCTCAGTAGATGTGATTCCTAGAAGAAGACTCTTGGATGTACCTTGAACATTTCTATCGAATTTGCCAAATCACCCTCCAAAAATGTTGAACCACTTTAAACTCCCACAGCAACCATGCGTGTGCCCTCTGTTCCACTTTGATGACAATATCATTGATTTCTCCCTAGAAGCTTCCCTCCCGTCAGCTGGGACTGCTTGTTACTTGAGCCAACCTCATTGTCCAGCTGGGGACTTGATTTCCCTAGATAGAATTATGGAGGAGGAAAAATAGTTTTCCTCAACCTTTTTGAGTTCTTAGTGGAGGCTCTTGTAATAAAAGACAGATCACCAAGAGAAAAACAAAAGTTCATTAACATGTTTACCTTGTGTTTATGTGGGAGATCCCAGGGAAAAATGAGTAACTCCCCAAGGTGGCTTAGAATACAGATTTAAATACCTTCTTCCTAGGGAAAGGGGACGGGAGATATAGGCCTCTTAGAGGAGAGTAAATGATATTTAGGAAAGATGAATGGGGGTGGGAGGAAATAGTTTTTAACAAAGTTTGGGTGTGATGTCAATTTCTACTCTCCTGTTCTGTGACAGGAGTCAGTCTTCTCTGCTTAATGACACTTCTCCCATCAAGAGGACCTATGATATTTAAGCTCCTTTAGGGGTGTCTGATTTTAGGGAGATTGGGAGACTTGAGTGAAATCCTCTGCATGAGTTTGCTGTTTTTCAAGCATCTGCAGCTCAAGATCATCAATATAACAACACAGCATATGTTGGGGTGGCATGTTCTCTAACCTTCAGAATAAACCCAACAAAAGCTTATTTCCTCTCTTAGATGATTTGCCACAGTAGCTTATGTCCTGGAGACAGTATTCTGACCAGACCTTCCTGAGAGTTGTCATAACATATCCTGTGTTTATAGAAAGGTGTGGGCTACATCACTAAATAAACCAGGGGCAGTTTTCTCATTTTGTGGAAAGGGAGATAAAGTTATGATAGTTTACTTCCTTTTCACAGGTTTCTTCCGGGTTTGTATCTCTGTTGCTCCACCCCACGCCCCCCAGCAGCCCGAGTGCCTCCACCTCAGGCCTTGGGGCTGCTGAGTGCCAGGCCTTCGGGTTTATGTCTCCAATCCACACCTCCCCTCCAACCCCAGGTTTGCCATGGTGGGGCTTGTGGCTGCTAGGTGCTGACTGCCTTGCTGATTTGAGTGTCTGATCAAGCATCCCTGCAGCCCCAGCATTGCCATGGCAGGGCTTGGGGCTCCTAGGTGCCAGTTTGTGTCTGCAATTCAGCCCCCACAGCCCAGCACCACCATCATGGGGCTGTGGTTGCTGGGTGCTGGCCTCCCTGATGGTTTGTGTCTCCAATCTGGCCCCCTGAACTCCTAGCACCACCATGGCGAGGCTTGGGGATGCTGAGTGCTAGTCTCCCTGCAGGTTTGTGTGTGCAATTGGGCATCCCCCTAGTCCCAGCACTGCCATGGCAGGGCATGGTGGGGTTTGGGGCTGCTGGGTGCTAGTTTGTGTCTCTGATCTGGCCTCCCACTGCTCCAGCTCAGTCATGGTGGGGCTTGGAGCTCCTAGGTGCAAGCATCCCGGTGGGTTTGTGTTTCTCAATCACCCACAGCCCCAGCACCACATGGCTGCTATGGGCTGCCATCTTGGTTCCATTAATTTGCATACTCACTCCTATTGGCTAGTAGTGTAGCAGAGGTGAGGTCAATCTGTATTTTCCTCTTTTATTAAGTAAGGATACTATATATTTAAAATAATCACTAATAGCTCTATGGATACAACTATATCAATAATTATAACTGGATATTTTAATTCACAAATCTTAGAAAGTGATAAAGCAAATAGAACAAAATTATTTGACAAGGCTATTGAGTTTAAAGAAATAGCTACATGGAAGTTTGGGACTCAAATAAAAGATATACAAAAAGCAGTTACATAAAAGCACCAGTTACTGGCGACAGAGGAAGACCTTAATATAACCCGAATAATACCATGCAGACTCAGATCACAATATAATAAAATTAGAAATAAGTAAGAAAGGAAAGCTCAAACAATCCCATATGTTTGAATATTAAATAACATTTTACTAAATGACTTTTGTTAAGAAATTGTAAGAGAAATTATGGAATTCTTAGAGCTAATATATACCATTTGATTATAGACCAATATTTGCCAGATGAACCTGCAGCTTTACTTAAAGTGAAATGTATAGATTTGAATATATCACAAGAAAACAAGAGAGATAAAAACAAAATTAACATTCAAATTAGGAAGCTAGAAAAATTATCAGCATAAAATTATCAGAGATAAAAACAAAATTAACATTCAAATTAGGAAGCTAGAAAAATTATCAACTTACAAGAATGGCAATAATAATTACAAAGGCATAAATAAAAGAAATAGAGAATAACATAATCCCAAAAGATGCTTAATAAAAAAAGTCAATGCTTTGAGTATAAGACATATGACCTAGTAAATTTGACCAACAGAAGAGACAGAAGATATAAATACTATAAAAATGTACTATAAAAAGGGGAATTCCTGCAGGCATAACAAAAAATAAAAATCATGAGGCTATAGTAACTAACATTACCCCAAAGCATTTCAAAATCTTGATGAAATAAGTTTATGGAAATGTAAATTTTGCATGAAAAGAATTATGACACTTGAATATTCTAATAACTACTAAAAAAAATAAAAAGATTAGTTAGCAATTTGTCTGCTCATTCTCCTTCTTCTCCCCAAAAGGCAGAGAATCCGCAGTTTAAAACTGAGTACTATCAAGTGTTCAAGGCACAGAAACTCCCTATCATAAGTAAGTTGATCTAAAACTCAAAGACAGTTGGGCAACTCCTCATTGAGGAAGTCACCTCCCACCAACTCCCCAGGTGATAACAAAATCAGAAAGAGTACCTTCAGCTTCAGGTTGTCTGGTCTTTTTCCATCATACTTCTCAGACTTTTTTTTTTTTAAAACACACTAAAGCCAATTAGTCAGACCACTAAGGCAACACTATGCAATTACATGGTTTATTTTCTTTGCTGACTTTCATTACAGTTTGTAAAAGGATTAACATTCATATAGTACAGTATTTAACATGTTTTGAGACACATAGGTTAGTATTAAATTTTATACAAAATGTAAAAGAACTCTGTTTTCATCATTGCCTCTTTTTACTCTACCAAGTTTCTAAGAACCTATCTTGGGGTGCTCCATGGACGTTGGGAATTACTTCCTGGTGTTTTCATATCAGGCCAGCTTAATATGGGGATAAGAGTGGGCCTCAGCTCTCTCTTTGTGCCTGTGCAACCCTTTCTTTGTGATGCTCTACTGCTATATCAGTCTCCCCCCCCCCCACCAAAAAAAAATGTACAAGTCTTTTATTATTACTACTAGTGGCCCAGTGCACAAACTCGTGCATGGAGGAGGGGGGGTTCCCTCAGCCCAGCCTGCAACCCTCTCCAATCAGGAACCCCTTCGGGGATGTCTGACTGTTGGCAGTCAGACATCCCTCTTGCAATCTAGGACCACTGGTTCCTAACTGCTCACTGGCCTGCCTACCTGATCGCCCCTAACCACCTCTGCCTGCCTGATCACCCCTAACCACTTCTGCCTGCCTGCCTGATCGCCCCTAACTGTTTACCTACCAGCCTGATCGCCCCTAAGTGCTCCCCTGCTGGCCTGATTGCCCCTAACTGCCTCTGCCTTGCCCTATACCTGGGACCCAGGCTTCCCTCCCTCTGGCCAGATATAGGCACCCAGAACCCAGGGCAGCTTCACTCAGGCTGGCCACAACCATAGTCAGCTGCAGGCACCCAGGACCACAGGACAGGCGGCTTATCCCTCTCCTGGGCCAGAGAGGCAGGCACAGCTGTTGGCATTCGGGACCGTGGAGTGGGTGGCTTGTTCCTCTCCCAGTCTGTACCCTGTCGGGTCCCTAGTGCTGAGTGTCTGAGCTATTATGGCATGATGGTATGAAACTGGGATGAATATTTGCATATTAGCTCTTCATTATATAGGATTTTAACTTGTTACAGTCTACAAGTGGATATTTTACCACTTCACATCTTGTATAGAAACTTCACTGTAACAAAATTTCATTTTTTTCCAGGCAATCTTTGTGCTATTGTTGTCATGTATTTTACTTATACAGATGTTATAAAACTGACATTACATTATTATTTGTTTAAATAGTTATGGTAATTACCTTTAAATATATTTCAATAATAAGAAATTTCTGTTATATTTTTTCCTATGCATATACTGTCTTCGGTGTTTTCCATTTCTTGGTATAGATCATTATTTGTATCTAGCAAAATTTTATTTCTGCCTGTAGGACTTCTTTTAACATTTCTTACACCACAAATCTGCCGGTGATTTAAAAAATTCAATCTTTTACACATAAAAAATATTTTAACTATTTCTAACATAGTTTAAAATAGTTAAAATATATTTAGACTATTTTAAACTATTTTAAAAATATTTTCACTCACTCTAGAATTATAAATTGAGAGGATTTTCCCCTTTGTGAGTACTTTAATGATGTTGCTCTATTATCTTCTCCCTTACACTGTTTCTGATGAGAAATATTTTGTAATTTTTATGTTTATCCCTGTGTATAGTGTGTCTCTTTTCTTCTGACTACAGCCCGGCCCGGCACCTGGCCATTGCAGGACTCTGCGATTGATTGCGATCAATCAATTTTTTTAAAAAAAATTTTATTTCAGAGAGGAAAGGACAGGGAGAGAGGGATAGAAGCATCAATGATGAGGGGGTAGAAGCTGCTTCTTGGTTTTGCTCTTGGCGCATCCTCCATGGATTTGTGTTAAAGTCTCTTATTGGACCATGTCACGTGGTCCCGTTACTTGTGGTGAATTCGTCCTACACATAGGTGGAGGCTTTTATTTACCGGCTTCCTTAGCGCCCTGCGCCCACAGGTTTCCCAGGTGTTGGCTTGCAAGTTCTTCCTGAGTCAGACAGCCCGAGGCCTGGGGCTTGCTTTTGCCTCTGAGCTCACCCCTCTGTCTCCTGGATTTCCGGATGTTACAGGGTGGGAGGCCCAGGGTCAGAACCAGCGCTGGGGACAGTGACCAGGGCTCCTTTGCCCGGTGCTTGGGTCCAGTGCCCAGGCTGAGTGTGGCTCTGGATCCTGGGTCACAGAGTGCCCCACAGCACCCAGACCATCACCTTCCCATAAGGGCAGGCAGTGAGCCCAGCTCCAGGGTCCTGTTCTGAGGGGAACTGTGGTCCCATTACCCCAGGAATGGGGCCATGCACGCCTGGCAGAGTCCAGGCCTGGGTCTGCAGATGGTCTGGGTCCAGTGCCTTTCTCGCCCATGGAGACATCCCTGCCACTTGTGTGTTAGCTCTCCCTGCCGCCGCTCTGCACACAGGCTGGGCTGAGTTGTCTGGTTCGGTCTCCTCTGCCTCAGGGGCTGTGTCTTGGCTCCTCTCCTGCCCCCACAGCTGGGCCTCGCACTATAGACAAGGAGCTCTGGGAGGCAGGAGCTGGGACGCTCCCCTCGCCACCCTCCCCAGCCTCAGGACCCCCCGTAGACTTGGCAAGCATCACTATCCACAGGTGACATCATTTGGCAAGCCCCACAGGGCACAGTGGAGAGGTGATGAGCTGTGTGGGCAGAGATGCACCTGGATTCAACTTGTGATCCTGCAGCTCTCTGGCTAGCGACCTAGGGCACATATCACACCTGCTGCTCTGTGGCTTAGTGGTATTCCTGTTCACGGGGGCACCTGGATTACCAGCTCTGTGTTCTCGCCTCCCTCAGCCCGGCCTGGCCTAACCCCAGGGACAGAAAGAGTCTCTTGGGAAGAGGCCCTTTCCAGACCTGGCCATTGCCCTGTGATTGGCTGGTGGGCGTGGCTTATTGGGCATAGCGAATGTATCGTCAATTTGCATATTGCTTTTTTATTAGATAGGATTTTTATTATTATTTCAATTGAACCTATATAAAAGATATTCTCATCTTGTTATGATAAGCGTTGCAATAAGAGTTGGTATTAAAAAAGTCTTTTTGACTTTTACTGTCCTTTTCTTTTGGGTCTATTTCTCTCAGATACATTTTATGGTAGATTTTTTTTTTTTACATTTGTCTACTTATTTTTACATGCTATGAGACTATACCCTTGTTTATTTAATCCTTCAATATGCCAATTTTTAACCTAGAGAAAGTTAAAGTATACAAAATTATAGGCTGATTTAACATACTAGTATAAACAAAGGTATAAAACAAAGTCCACATTATTTGCTTCATACATATGTATGTATTTAAATTATATCATGGTCAGGTAAGGTTTCTACTAGAAACTAAAGGATGTTTTGATACAACATGCAATAATTACCACATTTATGGCCTTTTGGGGGAAAAAGAAAAGAGTTCCATAATTATTTCAATAAATACATTAGAAAACATTGTTAGTAAGGTAGGACTAGAAGGAAACTTCCTTAACCTGATAAAAGTTATCTACCAAAAAAGGCAGATTCATAGTGTGGAGAGTTTATGTGCAGATTCTTTAAGTTTATGAATAATTAGGTATATAAGATGGCACCACTATGTTCCCTGTAATACTTTTGGAACTTGCAAAAATAAGACAAGAAAAATAAATAAGAGGCAGGAAAGACTAGAAAGAAAGAATCACAATAGTTATTGTTTTCAGATTATCTGCATAACAAGCTAAGGAGGAATAAATCTGTCATCTCTGGATACTTACCTTCTCTCCTCTTCCAGAGGCACTTCTCATAGCCAAGCAGATTTGAGTTCAGTCAATGAAAGAACAGATTGATTCAGTTTCAGAGATTCCTTCTTTCTAAAAATACTACTTCTATCAGAACTTTCCTTTAAATATAATGACGTAAGTGTTCCCTGTCCCCTGTCCTAGAAATGTATAGAATATTAATGGACCAGGGTCTCATTCTTTTGAAACATTGGCCTGGCACAGGTAGTCCAACTATGAAGCTATAGAATAATGCAAGTTCACAGAATGATGTGTGTTCTACTGTTTTCTACTTGTAAGATTCTCACCCCAATTATATCCTTACCACAGGGTACTAATATTCTGTGTTTACCATTCTTTGGTGTGGACGAAAGGAGCCACATGCTAGCCTGACAAGCTCAGGGGAACCCTGCAAACTCAGAGGCCTAAAATAACCACAAAATATGGTTTTAAAATTAAATATTTAACAACAAACAGGTTGTAGTGGGTAGTCATATCCTAGGCCAGTATTTTCCCTAACAAAGATCACCTTAGATCTTTACTGAGCCATTTGCCTTTCTCCCTCTAAGATAACATATCTGTGAGAAGTATGGGTAACTTATAATTTCCTTTTTTACCATGCACCCCTGAGGGCACAACAAATGGAACCAGGGACATTCCCTCTTGTTATTGTTATCAAGTTAATTGTCAACTGTTAATTACATTAAAGTATCCTGTATCCATCTCTGTAAAAAAAAAAAAAAAAAAAAAAAGCACTTGTCCATCATTTAACTTTTTACCCTATCCCAGAAGTTTCCTCCCCTTGCTTTATCCCACCTCCTTAATCTATCACCAATGAATTTCATGTAACTCACCTACATCCCTTTCCTCTTATTGTAATGTATAAATATAGATGTAACCTTCCATTCTCTGGAGCATCATCTCAATTCATTAAGGTTCTGCTTTCTGGCATATGTCAACAGTTTTGGCTCAAATTAACTCATAAAATTCTTTACAGGTTTCAATGTTTTTTGTTTTTTTTTCGTTATCATTGGCAAAACACAAAATCAAAGTCACAAACAAATCATTGTAACTATTAAGATAGTTTGGCAAGCTGTTGGATATAAGATCACTTTGCAAAATCATAATCACCAACCAACAATCTATAACAATAAAAGTATAATATGCTAATTAGACTAGACAGGGAAACAACCTTCTGGACATCCTTCTGGACCAAGCCACGGCAGCAGGGGCCAAGGCAGAGGCAATTAGGAGTGATCAGGCAGACAGGTGAGTGGTTAGGGGCAATCAGGCAGGAATGCAGAGTGGTTAGGAGCAATCAGGCAGGCAGGCAGGTCAGCAGTTAGAAGCCAGCAGTCCTGGTGTGTAAGAGGGTGCTGGCAGGGTTGAGGGTCCCCTCCCCGCCCCCCCCCCCCCAGCCCATGCATGAATTTCATGCGCTGGGTCTTTAGTTTAAAATAATGCTCATTTATAATAGCCCACAGCTTTATTTATAAGAGCCCACAAAGGGGAAATATCTCTAATGTCCATCAACAGGTAAATGATACTCACTGTGGTATGTTCCTTTAGTGGTATACCACTCAGCAATAAAACAACACACTAACCAACATACAGCAACATAGATAGGTGACTCTTAAAAATAGCTTGTGCACAATCAGACACTATAGAGTTTATAGAGTATGAGTCCATTTATGTGGATACATCTACCTGAACTGTAAAAGAGACAAATCTAACATGTAGTGTCAGAAAGCATATTAACAGTGGCCTGGGTTTACTCAGGGCCAATTCCTGAAGGTACAACAGAGCACCAAAGATGTGCCTAACCAAAGCTGTTGCATTTCGAGTTATTCTCAGGAAGAGTCTCCCTTTATCCATGTCTCTACTTTAAGGTGGTGGTCAGAGTCTTCCATGAATAACTGTGCTGTGAAATGAGGGGAAAAATAATGAGATAGGTGGCAAGTTTTCCAAGGTGTTAAATCTATGCAATTATAAGTGACTATTCATTATTGTGAAATTATCTTCTTGCAATTTGGTGTTAAAAATGTATATTTACTTTTTTTTTGCAATGGTGACAGCAATGAAGTAGAATTTTTATTTATTTATTTTTTTAATTTTATTTTTATTATTGAAAGTATTACATATGTACCCTACCCTTGGCCTTTTCTAGCCTGGCCCACTGCCTGTCCCAAGCCTTCACCACCCTATTATCTGTGTCCATGGGTTATGCATATATGCATACAAGTTCTTTGATTTCTTCCCACCCATCTACCCTCCCCACCTTCCCTCTGAGGTTTAACAGTCTGTTCCATGCTTCTATATCTCTAGATCTATTTTGTTCATTAGATTCCAAATATGAGTGAGATCATGTGATACTTGTCTTTCTCTGACTGGCTTATTTTGCTTAGCATAATACTCTCCATGCTGTCTCAAAGAGTATAGTATTGGAAAGGACAATTCACCTAAGTATGTAATAAATATGTAAATTGGTCCTCAAATCCACTATTAATTACAGAAATTAAATTTAAACAGCACTACTTTATAATCACCAAATTAGCACAAGTTAGAAAGAAGGTGAGGATGTGGGCGGGGTTGGTGGTATAGACATCCACATGCACAGCTGATGGGAATGTGAAATGCTACAGTGATGCTGGAAAGAAGCTGCCAGAAGTTGTGGTCAAACTAAGGGAATGGCCATGAAAAATGAGGCATATGGTATGTTGGCATACGGTCTGCAAAAATAAGCCAGATTTACATTGGACAGCATAGAATAATCTAAAAAATAATGCTAAATGAAAATAGCAAGAAGCATGACACATAAAAATATTTTTATACAAATTAAAAACATATACAAAAATCAGATAACCAGTTCAGTAAAAAGTTAGATGGGTGAAGAGGGGGAAGAATAGTAAAATTAAAAATATAATAGGCTCTGGCCAGTGTGGCTCAGTTGTTTGGAGCATCATCCCTTACACTGAAGAGTGGTGGATTCAATTCCTGATCAGGGCACATACCCAGGTTTCAGGTTCCATTCTGGATTGAAACATGTAGAGGAGGCAACTGATTGATGTGTCTCTCATGCTGATGTTTCTCTCTTTCACTTCCTCTCTAATATAAATGGAAAACATACTTGGATGAGGATTAAAAAATATATATATATATATGCATATACAGTATATATATTTAAATGTAAATATACAGGGTGTCCCCCAAAATGTATACACATTTTAACAGCTCAAAGCTTGATTTTGTTTATCTTAATAAACACTGCTTTTGTAATTATTTGAAGAGTGTGTATACACTTTGGGGGGACACCTTATATGTATATAATAAAATAAGAATGGAATGAAATAAAAGAAAAATAATACACTGATTATAAAAATATGAGATATTGAAAAGTATGATTTACCTTTCAAATGCTACATTTTAAATAGTAATCAAAGAAACCACAAAGAACCATGTACCCTATGGTTCATGTGAAAAGGGGAGAAGATGAGCTAATAACCAAGAATGGCCCTAATCAATCCAAAGCCTTTGTAGATCATTACACAGTGTTATGGATATTTTTGTAGTATTACCAGTAAAGTGTGTGCTTATATTTTTTAAATTCTGATTTTTAAATAATTTCTTAGCTGGTAAACTCCCACAAAGTAGATTCTCCATGGTGTTTAACCCATCAGGTTGCAAATATTAAGCACTCAATAATGTTCAGTCTATTTTGATTAATAGAACCAAAAAGCCTGGGTTCTGCAGGATGTGGCTTTCTTAGATGCATTATTAAATGATTACAGCAGATGTATTAAAATGCTATAACTGCTATTATCCTTATAAAATGAACATTCACCACCCTATACTTTGTTACGAGTTCATTTTATATTTTGCTGATTAGAGGATATTTCTTGAGCTACATATTTTGTAGCACCTCTGCTGTTTTGTTGTGTGGTGATATACATAGGCCCTACTAGATTTTCTCACAAGAGTTCCAGATTTTTTTTTTTTGAATAAGAAAATAACATTTGTTTGTGGGCTGTTTCTCTCATCGCTCCCTCATCACAGACTGACTTCCCTTTTCCTACCAGGTTTGGATGTTTTACTTCTATTCTTCCTCTACGTATTCCAACAGTGGTTGCTCAAGTAGTAGAGGCAATATGATGAAGTGGGAAATTAGGCAGTCAAGTATGCACAGAGTCAAATCTTCCTAACCAGTTATTATCTCTGTGAACTTGGGCAAGTTACTCAGCTTTTCCAGTTCAGCTTTCTCATTTCTAATGTGAGGGTAATAATACTCTGTTTATATTATTTTTGTGGGGTTAATGCTAATATGGAAATTTCATACCATTGCACTTAATTTTTTGATGCACCCATTTTTTTTCTATGAAAAGTTGATAGTTTTGCATATTTATTGGTCCTCAGGGCAAATCATTGTGGTTTGTGTTTTTTTTTAAGCAAGTAAATAGAATCAACCCACTCCTCACCCTTGCCTAGTTATCAAGTCTAATTACCCCTTGAGACTAGCTTCATTTATTGATACATCAATCTGTAATTTTTACACAGATTTTTGAGATAAGTTTAGAAATAGAATGAGACTTTGGAAGGAAAGATGATGTATTAGGGCATTTTAAAGGTTAGTAAAACAAAGCTGAAATCAGAATTTGTCTTTGGTATACATTACAATGTCTCCTGAGCCAAATAAATAGTATTAGTGGGAACTCTGTAGAATTTCTAAGATGGCAGAGAGATAGAATGAGAAATCCACTCATAAAAGTTCTGAAAATAAAGGGGGGAGTGATAACAGCATACCAAAGAGTCTGGTAAACTTATGGGAGACAGAAGGGATTTAGAATCAAATTTGCAGTTGGAGCACAGAGGAGAGAGCCACCACTGGGAACAAGCACGCGTCAGTTGAGGAGGTAGCGTCTGGATTTAGCTTGAGGAGAGAATTGATATGAGAAAAGACAAAGGGGTTGAATCCATTGGTTAAGAATTGTTTATAGAGCAGTAACTGGAAACCTCATTCCCTTCCACCCTAAAATGGCCCTTGCTCAGTGGCTTGTGTTGTCAGAATCTGCAATTGGCCAGCAGCTAGAGTTGTGATCTGTGCAGGAAACCGAGTCTTTCCTGTGTGGGGAATAAGGCTTTTTGGCTTACAAACCTCTGGGAATTAGTTGATGAAATGAACTAAAAATGTGATTTGGTTTCCGCTTCTTAGAAGTCAAGCAACTATGATTAAAACTACCATCACCACCAATACTTTGCCTTTGTCTTTTTTCCCCCAATCCTTAAAGAGACTGAAAAAACAAAAAACAAAAAAAAGCACATAAAAACAACGATAGAAATGGCTCCCTTAGCAAAAAAATATGGATCTCAGCTTCTATTTTATCCCAACCTCTATGTACCTGATAGCCATTAGAGATATAATTGGTGAAGACCCAGCAAATAAATATACAAAAATGTTAATTTTAATGTAATATGATAAGAAGAAAGGAAGGAAGGAAAGAAGGAAGAAAAAAGGAAGGAAGAAAGGAAGGAAGGAAGGAAGGAAGGAAGGAAGGAAGGAAGGAAAGAAGGAAGGAAGGAAGGAAGGGAGGAAGGGAGGAAGGAAGGAAGGAAGGAAGATGAATGGCTTCTAGGAGAGAAAGGGATTCTCCCTCTCTGTGATTGGGGTCTAGAATTAATCTGGGTCTTGTGCACCCAGTACCTTGTGTGTCTAGGAGGAGACCTGATAACTAGGTATCATTGTCTCACAACTTTTGATCAACTAATATGAGTAGGATTCAAGCTTATCACTGCAGTTTACCATATTGTTTTGCATGTGATAACCCTCTCTTTCCAGGGTTTGATCTTTGGTCTTTGTTTTATATATTGTATGATCAATGTCAACTTTTAACAAGGCTAATCCACCAGATTATACACCCCAGCACTCACTCTTCCATCAGTGTTGACTAGGATTTATCCTGAGTCCATTGCATCCAATTAATGTTGCTGGCTTATCTGCCTTTTCCAAACATACACATTGTTAGAGGGCAAATCTTGATTTAGATTTGTTCCTGGTTTCAGTCCTCCCAGTTGTCATCCTTCTTCCATGGTTGTGGAGCTATACCACAGGCTTCAGGTTTATCAATTAATCAGAAGAGAAAAAAAAGACTTGGTGTAGAAACCCTCATCAGAGTTAGAGGCTGGGGATTGAACTAGAATTTACCTGGTAAGTGAAATGGATAAATGGCTAAGAACATACAAATTGATTCTATTTTTAGTCCAGAAAGTATTTTATTTTTCTCAATTCAGTTATGTTTCAGAAATCAGAAAAGCTTCTTGGATTTCTTTCTCTTAAGGACACCAGCAATAACTTAAAATAACCAAATGTTTACATAAATGAGTTTCATCAAATTCTCTAGTTGACATCAAGTGGTCGGATGGAGGGTGAGAACCAGCTGCCAACCTGTTGGAGCATGTACAAGGATTCTCCTGGAAAGAGCTGGTGACAGTGGCTGTAGAGACCCAAGGGGTCTCATGTTTTTGAATTGCTTGCTTTTAGTATTTTTCACAAGACCCCATGTCCAACACGGAGGTGTCCTTTAAAAGTTTTGTACTTTTAGTTGAAGCCTGAGCAACTTTCAAATTTTCTTTGATTTAAAAAAATCCAATTTAGTGTGAAGGACATTTAAAAATAGCACAATTGTAGAAGCTGAAGACACAGGCCCATGTTATGTTGACATTGTAGTTAGTCTCTGCCCTCAAAGGGTGACCTCATTAGTGGTAAGAGAGCAAATGAATGAATATGTTCAATGTAATGTGATAAGCATAATTAGTGGCTAGGGAAAAATCTACAAGCTCTAGGTGAGCAAAAAATGTAAATTTCTTTCTTTTCCCTAGCCTCATTTTCATTGCAAGCTTCCATCTCACTACAGCTGGATATCTAACCTCAACTTTTGAAAATTTCCGTACCCTGTGGTTGTACCATCATGTTCCTGGGGGTTTTATGCAGGGCCAAGGCCTTGAAAGGGGTTCCAAAGGCATACAGGGTATTTCCATAGTCCATGGTTAATCCAGTCCTTTAGGTCTAGCCACCCTCTGCTGCTTTTGAGCTATGGGACATAGAAATCTTTGCCTTGATTGCCAATATTTGTCTTGTCTAGAGGTCTTCCATTCTGACTGAAAAATATCAGTGCCTGAGTTTCACCCCCACAGACACTGATTCAGTTGGTTTTGGGGTTGGCATTCTGTGTGATTTCTTAAAGTTCCCCTGGGGTGTCTCTAATATGCTATTCCATCGAGAACCATTGGCTTGGGTGCCACCAAGCCTCTTCCCTCTATGGCTTCAGTGTTTTTATAGCCCAGCTGTAATGTCCCCTTTCTCCTCTCCTTCAGCTTTGGGTAATCTTTCTATTATGTAGGGAAAAGAACAACACGTATCATCCCTACTGCCCAGACATGTAGGCCATTGCCCTGGACCTTACAATTTAGTAGGCCTCCAATCATTATGTGGGTGCCTCTGTCACTTGGGACCTAGTAGTCTGTGCTGCTCAAGAGTAATCTGTACTCTAGGCATCCACTCCTTTGAATAATATCCTCAATGACTCTGGAAATGCTTCTGGACATTCCTGGCACTCTGTCCTGGGAAGAAAAGGCAACTGCATCCAAATGACAGTAACCCTGGTGGGTTGTGCCAGTGCTGAGGTTGGAGAGAGACACTGTGTGGGTGTGCATGGAGGATTTGTGTAGTGGAAGGGCATTCCCAGGAAGACAAACACACTTCTGATTCTTTCTCTTAGACAGGTGGATTGAAATGAAGTACCAAGTACTATTTCCTAACAGTTTTGAATGACTGTTTCTCACATCTGTTTGTACAATGTGTGACCTTGGACAGAGGGTCTCAGGAAATAGTTTGATATTCACAGAATTTGTACCTGGTACCTGAGGAAAATTTTACACACTTTATACTGCTCTTGAATTTGTTGCATCTATAGATCTACAAAGGCATGAAGCATACTTTTATAGATTAAAAAGTGTGACACATCACACTTTTCCATTAAGTAGGTGGGAATTGAGTGCTAGAATTATAAATAGTTGAATTTCATAAACATGTTTAATAAATTTAATCAAAAAATTAAAAAAATTAATATAGTAGACTAAAATATATTTTTATTTATAAAGGTAGTATTTGCTAGTGTTTTAGTATGTTCAAGCTGCTATAACAAAATACCATAAACTGGGTAGCTTATAAACAACATAAATGTGTTTGTTGCTCACAGTTTTGAAGGCTGGAAATCTGATAGCAGGGTCCCAGCCTGGCCAGGTGAGGGCTCCTCTTGAGTAACATACTTTTGGTTGTATTCTCATATTGCAGAAGGGGCTAGGGAGCTCTATGGGGTCTCTTTTATAAGAGCACTAATCCCATTCATGAGGGTTCCTTCGCTCATGATATCATCAATAATCTCCCAAAGGCCCTACCTACTAATACCATTACCTTGGGGGGGGGGCGGGGAAAGGGCACATTTAGAACATAGCTATTAATTATATTTTTATAGATAATTAGAGGCCCAGTGTACCAAATTTGTACATTCGGGGGGGGGGTTGAACTCTGGGGAGGGGGGTCTCTCAACCAGGCCTGTGCCCTCTCGCAATCTGGGACCCCTCACTCCTTACTGTTTGCCTGCTCACTGCTCCTTACCACTCAGCTTGCTGTTCCTTAGTGCTGTGGAGGAAGCAGAAGAGGCTCCTGCCACTGCCCCTGAACTTGTGGCTGAAGGGAGCTCTCCCGGTGGCAGCGCACTGTCCAACAGGGGGCAGCTCCTGTGTTGAGCATCTGTCCTTTGGTGGCCAGTGTGCATCATAGCAACCAGTCGTTCTACTGTAACAGTTGCTTAGACTTTTATTATATAGATTTTGAATATTTTAGAAGAAATAACTTTTTGAAAATACTTTATTTTTATCATTTAATAAACTTTATTTTTCAGAACAGATTTAGGTTCACAACAAAATTGAGCAGAAAATACAGTTTCTATTTATCCTCTTCCCTCATGCAGGCACAGCTCTCTCAACTACTGGTGTCCTGCACCAGAGAGGTACATTTGTTACAGTCCATGAACCTGCATTGATACTTTATTTTCACCCAAAATCCATAGTGTACATTTGGGTTCACTGTTGCTTGGTGTACATTTTATGAGACAAATGTATAATATATATCCACCTGTTGTAGTATTGTAAAGAATAGTTTCATTGTCCTAAAAATCCTCTGTGCTCTGTTTTTTTTTTTATTCCTTCCTCATCCCTATCCACTGACAACTACTGACATTTTTTACTGTCCTCATAATTTTGTCTTTTCCAGAATGTTATATCCTTAGAAATACACAGCATATAGATTTTTCAGAATGGCTTCTTTCACTTTGGAATATGCACTTAAGATTTTCCATGTATTAATATATTTCCATATATTAATAGCTCTTTTCTTTTTACAGCTGAATAACATTCCATTGTCTGTATGTAGCACAGTATATTTCTCTATTCATATACTGAAGGACATCTTGGTTGCTTCCAAGTTTTGGCAATTATGAATAAACCTATAAAAATCCATCTGCAGGTTTTTGTTTAGACATAAATTTTCAGTTCACTTGGGAAATAGCAAGAAGCACAATTGCTGGATGGTATGATAAGAATATGTTTAGTTTTGTAAGAAACTAATAAACTATCTTCAAAGTGACCATATTATTTTTCACTCCCACCAGCAGTGAATGAGAGTTCCTATTGCTCCACATCTTCACCAGCATTTGGTGTTGTTGGTGTTTTGGATGTTGTACATTCTAATAGGTGTGGTATCTCATTGTTCTTTTGATTTGCATTTTTCCAATGACATATGCTGTTGGACATCATTTCATATGTTTATTTTCTGTCTGTATATTTTCTTGGTGAGGCTTCTGTTCATTTCTTTTGCTAATTTTAAAAATAAGAATAATTTATTTTTTATTTTCTTGTAGTTACTTAAATTTACATATTTTATGAAAAGATATTTAAATTTTATTAACTAAATATAATTATATTTTACATTTTAATTCCTGTCAACAGAACAGAGAATTTGTGATAATTTAAATTAAATACCTTATTAGGGATTATACTAAAGGCAAGAAAATGAATTTTAAAAATTATAAATAGTTTGTAACTTATGTGTATCCATATTTTATTATTATCCAAATATTATAGGCAAAAAATAGAACTATATGTGCACAAAATTTATACAGCTATTATTTTATATTTTGCAAACACTGAGTGACTCATAAACTATAATTTTTTAAATCTTAATTGTTCAGTTTATTAATTACATTGTTTCCCCTTTTTATCCCCCTATAGCTCCCCTCCACCCTGTACCTATCCCACCCTCCGCCCTCACCTCCCCCTCCCCACTGTCCTCTCCCATTGTTGCAAGATTTTTGTCCAGTCTCTTGCTGTACTTCCCACAACCCTTGTCTCCCCAAGAATTGTCAGTCGATTCCCTCTCTATGTCCATGTTTCTGTTATATTCACCAGTTTATCCTGTTCATCAGCCTATCAATTCACTTTATTTTTATGTTCATTTGTTGATAGATGTGTATTTGTTGTTCATAATTTATATTTTTACCTTTTTCTTCTTCCTCTTCTTAAAGAATATCTTTCAGCATTTCATATAATATTGGTTTGGTGGTGATGAACTCCTTTAGCTTTTTCTTATCTGTGAAGCACTTTATCTGATCTTCAATTCTGAATGATAGCTTTGTTGGATAGAGTAATCTTGGTTGTAGATTCTTGCTATGCATTATTTTGAATATTTCTTGCCACTCCCGTCTGGCCTGCATCATTTCTGTTGAGAAATTCGCTGACAATCATATGGGTGCTCCCCTGTAGGTAACAAACTGTTTTTCTCTTGCTGCTTTTAATATTCTCTCTTTATCTTTTGCTCTTGGCATTTTAATTATGATATGTCTTGGTGTGGTCCTCTTTAGATTCCTATATTTTGGGGTTCTGTATACTTCTTGGGCTTTTAAGTCAGTTTCTCTCACCAGGTGGGGGAAGTTTTCAGTCACTATTTCTTCAAGTAGGTTTTCATTGTCTTGGTCTCTCTCTTTTTCTGGCACCCCAATAATTCGGATGTTGGCATGCTTGAGGTTGTCCCAGAGGCCCCTTACACTATCTTCAATTATCTGAATTCTTTTTGTTTCTTGCTTTTTCAGCCGAATGGATTTTGCTTCTTTGAATTTCAAATCTTTGACTTGGTTCTTGTGGCCCTCTGGACTGCTTTTAGGACTTTGTGTAATATTTTTTATTTCAGTCTGTGTATGCTTGATTTCTAGTTGGTCTTTTTCATATCCGTGAGGGTCTGGTTCATATCCTCAGAGGTCTTGTTCATTTCCTTGAGGATCTCATTCATTTCCTTGTAAGTCTCTTTCATTTCCTGGTTGGTCTTGTTTATTTCCTCGTTGATCTGGTTTATTCCCTCATACTTGTCATTAAGTTCATCGGCCTTTTCTAGGAGCCTCTTGAAAAGCCTTATAACCGTGGTTTTGAACTCTATGTCTTGTCGTCTTTCTCCTCCATTTCTTTCACACCTGATTTCTTTCCATATCTCTGCATGGTGGCTGCTTTATGTGGTAGATGTCCTCTAAGGGTCAGTGGCACAGCCTCCCCAGTTATTTGAGATGGGTACTGTTACTGCAATCCTTTATGGGTTGTACAGTATTTTTGAATTTAAACCCAGCTTGTTGTTGTTAGCCCTAGGAGGGTTTGATCTCCAGGCCAATTGGTTGTGAACAGAGACTGTGTTCAGGTTGAATGGGCAGAGTCTCTGAGCTGAGCAGGCAGCCTCAGTGTCAGCTATGTTCTATGTGGTGCTTGAGCACGCAGGTCTCTGTTGGATGGGGATGGCTGCAGACACCTCCAAGAGAAAGCCGCTAGTCTCTTCCCCTTGCCAGACAACTCTGCCTCTCCCCAAATGAGTCTGCACACCCAAAGTCTCGCCCAGTGTTGTAAAACAGGAGGTTTCCGGGACCAGGAGACAAGTTTCCAGGGAGCAAGTCGCGCATCTGTGTTGTCGCACAGTTTACTTGCGCGCAAACTTCTTTTCCCAGCTACCAGGTTTCTCCACAGACTAGGAGACCTCTGCTGCGCCCTGCTTCCAGGGTGCGTCCCCCGGACCTCAGACCTCGCCTGGCACTGGGGAATCTGTGTAGTGGGATGTCTCCACGTACCCCGTATCTCGTACCTTGCCTGGCACTGGGGAATCCATGTAGTGGGACGTTTCCGCCCTCCCCATTGGTGAAATACAGCCTGGGTTGTTGTTCCAGCCACAGCCCGCACGCGCGGCCAGGACGGCTCCTAACCTGTTTCCTCGCGGTCTTCAAGGCTGCGCTCCCGCCGCTCTTCTGAGTCTCAGTGTCCCACCTTTATTTTTATTTGTGGAGTTTTCACTCAGCCAGCTTTCTGGTGATTCTGGGTGATATTTGTTTTGTTGTTATGTTGTAGTTTTTGAATCGTTGCGCGGGGCAGAACAATAGGTGTTTACCTATACCGCCATCTTGGTTTCATAAACTATAAATTAACACATATTTGTCATTGTAAAAGTAACATTTCTAAAGAGAAGGATAAACATTTTGTTTAATAATTTGATAGCTTTAGTTCTTTGCACATATGAGATGGGGATTCCATTTTTTACTTTCCTAGGCTCCAGGAGTGTTAAGGTTAGAACTTTACCCTCTTTTGCCCCTACTGCCTAGACAATTTTTGTGCACCACTTGACCCCTCCTCTGGGGCTTACAGAAGAAAAGTCCATAAGACTATTTTTGGTTTTCCCCCCCATTATGACCTCCTGCTGAGGCTGTAGGCACAGAGCCAGACATCTGCTTGAATAAATGCATAAAGAGATGGTGGGGGAGGGAGAGAAACAGAAATAAAAGTTGTTTTTAAGAAAAGATTATAGTTGGGGTCTTTTGGTCAAGATAACAGCCTAAGTAAATGTAGTACTCCCATCCTCCCACCTTAGCCATCTTAAAGGTAAAACTAACTACAGAACAACCATCATTTAGAAGCAACTGATATCTAGCTGAACAGAGTGCTGTAACCAAGGATATCAAGAAGGCACCTCAGCACACCAGCCCCAACACTAGGACCCAATCCAGGTTTCCGGTGTCTGGAAGAGAAGTCCCCTTAACAGCTGGCTGTGAAAGCGAGTAGGGATTGTGGCTGAGTGAGACAGAGGACTGCTGGAGTCTCAGGCGTTTCTCTTAAAGGGCCTGTGCACAAACTTAGCTGGATTCCCATGCTCTAAGGTTCAGTGCAGAAGGGATCAGCTCTAAAGGCATCAGGGATACACAGAGAGGAACTAAATTGTTTGCCATCAGGGCCAGGGCTAGAGGTGGAGCATTCTCCAGGAGATAAGTATTGGCAATGGCTATTGCTCCTTTGCTGAGCCCTCCCTGTCCCAGAACAGTCAGGAGTCATAGATGAGACTCCATCAATTTGGCTAACAATGTTGATTCGCTGAGACTTGTTGATTCCCTAAGACTCAGCCCCACCCAATCTGTGGTCCCACTCAAGCCATCTCTAGTGACTTTTCCTTATAAACAGCGAGTCTCAGCTCATGCTGTGGATTTTTCTAAAATAGCTCAGAAGTTCACAACCCTGAGCAAGCAGCATCTGGCCTCAGCATGACCCTACCTCTTTCTTGCTAAGTGGTCCTAGGCCCAGTACTAGTAGCAGCTGGCTTCAGTTCACAGCTGGAACTCTCACAGGCACCTGCAAGCCCAGCACAAGTAGCACTTACCTCAATATTTCTCTATAACTCATGCCAGGTGGCCCCATGTAGGGTACAGGTGGCAGCTGACCTGGGCCTGCACCTCCCAGGTGGTCCCAAAGCCAGTGCATACAGTGGACAGCTTCAGACTGTGCCTGAACACCACCAATCATAACCCGAGACTCACTCATGGGCAGACTCATTGATAGGCAGGTTGATGGAATCTGGAAATGGCTGCTACTTGTGCCAGGCTTGCAGGTGCCTGGGAGAGTTTCACCTGTGAGCAGCTCCTGCTCTGTAAGGTGGGCTCGTGCACAGCAGCTCCTCCACTGTAGTCATGGTAAGCCCTTGAAGCCCATGGTCTGGGGGTAAATTCCTTCCACTGATGTGCCAATAACAATCAAGGATAAACTACAACAGAAAAGTGCACATAGCCCATGTGTGTGTGTGTGTGTGTGTGTGTGTGTGTGTGTATGTGTGTGTGTGGTGGGAGGAGTACCTGAAGTGCCTGGCTTGGGTAATCTGGGAAGCTACACCATTGGCCCTTACAGTAGGCTACATGAAGCCGCTCTACTAACCATCTCTACCTAATAGACAGAAAAAAACACAAGGAGGCATCCAAAATGAGTAGACAAAGAAACATGTCCCAAATGAAAGTACAGAACAAAACTCCGATAAAGAAACTAAACAAAATAAAGACAAGCAATATACCTGATTCAGAGTTCAAAACACTGGTTATAAGGATCTTGACTTCAGGGGAAGAGTAGATAAGCTTAAAAAAATTACAACAAAGAGTGAACAAAAATTAATATTGAAAACATAAAAATAAGCAATAACAGTGAAGAATACCATCACTGAAATGAAGAATACATTACAGAATCAATAGTAGAGTTGAGAAAGCTGAGGATCAAATCAGTGATTTGGAAGATAAGAAAGCAGAAAACAGCCGAAACTGGTTTGGCGCAGTGGATAGAGCATCGGCCTGCAGACTGAAAGGTCCCAGGTTCAATTCCGGTCAAGGGCATGCACCTTGGTTGTGCGCACATTCCCAGTAGGGTGTGTGCAGGGGGCAGCTGATCCATTTTTCTCTCTCATCGATTTTTCTGACTTTCTATCTCTCTTCCTTCCTCTCTGTAGAAAAATCATAATATATACTTTTTTTTAAAAAAGAAAGCAGAAAACATCCAATCAGAACAGCAATAAGAAAAAAGAATTCAAACTTATGAGGATAGTATAAAGAGCCTCTAGGACAACTTCAAGTGTACCAACATTTGCAATATGGGGGATGCTAGAAGGAGAAGAGAGAAAAAAGAAGTTGAAAAAATAATGACAGGAATTTGAAAAGTAATGACAGAAAACTTCCCTAACCTAGTGAAGGAAATAGACATACAAGAAGTGCTTAGAGTCCCAAATAAGATTAACCCAAAAAAGCCCACACCAAGACACATCATAATTAAAGTGCTGAAGATGAAAGACAAAGACTTTTAAAAGTAACAAGAGAAACGCAGTTAGTTTACTATAGGGGAGCTTCCATAAGTCTGTCAGCGGATTTCTCAACAGAAATTTTGTAGGCCAGAAGAGAGTGGAAAGAAATATTCAAAGTGATGAAAAGCAAGGACATGTGAACAAGATTACTTACCTTGCAAAGCTATGATTTAGAATCAAAGGATAAAAAAGGACTCTAAGACAAGAAAAAGCTAAAGGAGTTCATCATCACCAAATCAGTATTACAAGAAACATTGAAGGGTCTTCTTTAAGGAGGAAAGAAAAATCAGAAATGAAAATAGTAAAATGGCAATAAATATACATGTATCCATAACTACTTTAAATGCAAATGGATTAAAAGGTCCAATAAAAATACATAAAATGGCTAAATGGATAAAAAACAGGAGGCTTCATTATGCTGTCTACAAGAGACTCACTTCAGATTAAAGAACACATAGGCATTGAAAAGTAAAAAAAAGATATATTTTATGAAAATGAAAATAAAACAAGAAGCTTGAATAGCAATACTTATACTAGACAAAAATAGACTTTGAAACAAAGTCCATACCATGAGACAAAGAAGGACACAGCAATTCCATTTTTGGGTATTTATCCAAAGAAACTTAGGACACTAAACTGAAAAGACATATTTACCCCTATGTTCAATGAAGCATTATTTACAATAGCCAAGATATGGAAACAACCTCAGTGCCCATCAACCCATGAATAGATAAAGAAGTGGTGTATATACACATGAAATATGACTCAGGCATAAAAAAAAATCTTGCCGTCTGGATCAACATGGATAGGCCTAGTTGGTACTCTGCTGGAGGATAGGGTTTTTGACATGACTTTTATCATTACTGATCTATGCCTTTCTTCTGTAAAATTTGTCTTACATCCAGGATGGGTAATTTCTTAGCTTCTCTGTCCCTTGATAAGAGTCAGAGCATGAAAGCAGCATTAGTTGTTTGCCGATTCACTCAGTAAGTTGGCCATTAGCCAGGTTTCGTCACAGAGCTAGGCAACATGCCTTTGTCCCACTTTGTGACAGGAAGAGGAAAATAAATTAACTTGGACATGTTTTGGATGATTTTCAGCATGAAAACTGATATCCATAGGTTTGAAATAAATTTTCTCTCTAAATATTGGCACTCAAAAACTTTTAAATGAAAATACTCCGTGGTGATTCACACATAGAGCATTGAGAAATAATGAAATTATAATCATTTCAGAGAATTTTAAAAAACTCTGAACAAGATACTTCTGGGTGAAAGTTGACACAGCTCTGATCGTGACTCCTTGAATATATTTTTGAGAGATTTTTCTAGAAGAAGGAGTGGGAGGGGAAGAGAAATACTTTGATAGATTTTTCTCATTTCTTTGAAGATTTAGGAAACAGAGACATAATTTATTTGATGTTGTTCTATTGGGATTCTTGTTTTGTCCATACAGAGGTAGACCACATCAATTATTGTTAATTTGATCTAGAAGGCTTTTCCCTATTTGGATATAATATTGATAAAGCTAATAATTCTTATAAGAAAAATAAAGTGCCTTTCTTTTTCTTTTTTGCAATACAAATATCTTTACTCTACATAAAAGAGTGCACCCTCACATGGTCTGGAAGCACGTGCACACTGAAAGTGCTTTTATTAAACAAGACTGAAGTAACTTAACAAACCTTATTCAGTCGCAGGTGGAACATTTCGAAAAACTCTTCTTATATTTCTTAATTATCCTTATATAATAAAAGGCTAATATGCAAATTGACTAAACAGCAGAATGACTGGTTGCTATGATGCACACTGACCACCAGGGGGCAGATGCTCAACACAGGAGCTGCTCCCTGAGGTCAGTGCATTCCCACAGAGGGAGTACTGCTCAGTCAGAAATAGGCTCACAGCTGGCAAGTCCAACAGTGGTGGCAGTAGCCTCTCCTGCCTTCATGGCAGTCGGATACCCCCCAAGGGCTCCTGGACTGCAAGAGGGCACAGGCCAGGCTGAGGCACCTCCCACCCCCAAGTGCATGAATTTTGTGCACCAGACCTCTAGTTGATATATATTTATGAAAATAATTTTATGTTTACCAATTGTAATTATCCTGACAGCCTCCTTACACATGAAATAATGACTTTGGTTACAAGTTGTGGTATTTCTACAGAGTTTTCTAGATTTGTCTCAGAAAGTAGGTGTTCTACAAAGTCTTGAATTGAAAGAAAGATTTGTCCTGGGAAGAGAAGTTGCCACAACCTAACAAAACCATGAGCAAATCATGCAAGATCCTAAGATCTTGGAGAGATGCCATTAAGAATTAGAGAAATGACACCTTTAATGGCACAGCTTCAAAAATTAAGAAATTATGATCAGACTCTTCATGAGGACTTCATTGCCTGGGGGAAATTTCCAAGGGGAATTTATCTCTTCATTTTACTCTGTACCCTAGAGTCTTAATTACTAGTAAAAATAGTATATGTTGTGGATTTACTAATATTTAACAAGTAAAGGCTCAGTGCATGAAATCCGTGCACAGGGGGTGGTCCTTTAGCCCAGCCTGCACCTCTCCAATCCAGGACCCCTCAGGAGATGTCTGGCTGCCAGGTTAGGACCCATTCTTGCTGGATGGGGCCTAAACCAGCAGTGGGACATCCCTCTCACAATCCAGGACTGCTGGCTCCTAACCCCTGGCCTGCTTGCCTGCCTGATTGCCCTTAACTGCTTCTGCTTGCTAGCCTGATCACCTCTAACTGATTCCCTGCTGGCCTGGTCGCCCCCTAACTAACTGCTTGTGGCCTAGTGGTCCCCTAACTGCCCCCCTGCCAGCCTGGTCACCCCCCTAATTGGCCCCCTGCTGGCCTGGCCATCCCCTAACTCTCACCTGACAGCCTGGCTGCCCTATAACTGCTCCCCTGCTGGCCTAATTGCCCCTAAAAGCCTTTGCCTCTGCTCCTGCCACAGTGGCTTTGTCTGGAAGGAAGTCGTATGTCTGGAAGATGTCTGGTCAACCCAGTCTAATTAGTATATTACCCTTTTATTAGTATATAGATTTCTCAGAATGAGTTTGCATGTTTAACACAAAATACCTATGGTGCTGCTTCAATGTACTTACAGTTCTCTTATGAAATCACTCTGCAAAGACTTGTTATGCTCTGATTAGCTTATTAGTTCATTCTGTCTGGATCTGATTAGAGAGTTTGGGGCATTATCTGTCAACTTGCTAGGAAATAGGACATAAAATGCCTTTGCATTGCCTTTGCTCACTTAACCATGTGTCGGCAAATGTTCAATATTTACTTGTCTTTTATTTGGAAAGCACACTATTTGTGTAATCAATTAGAATGTACCATTTTGAATAAACAGAGAAGTGTATAAATAGATTAGAATGCTCAAGAGACATACTTCCCCCTCAACTGAGTGTCAACATATGTTTCAACATATGATTAATTTTGAGTGTCAAAAGATCATTTTAGACTTCCTAGTTAGTTCATGCAGTTCTAATAAAAAATGCACAGTATATAGTTTATGAAGGCAGCCTATAATGATAGTTTAGCTTGTACTTAGGTTATTTACAAATGATCGTAAATTGTTTTTTTCTGTAAGAATGGAAATATGAAAAACCTGTTGCTTTTTGGATTAAATTATTTAAAGTAATTAGATAGGAATATTGGTAGTGTTTTCAGGAAGTATAATGAGAAACTCAACAAGTTATTTCCCCAGAATTCTATCTACTCTTGTTGCTTTAATATGAATATGCTAGTGAGATGGCAATATAGTGCAGTAAAAGAGGTTAGGCTTTGGAGATAGGTACAGAGTTGCAGCACTGATAGCTTCAAAGGATACCATTCATACAACTGGCTCCACAAGCAGCCTTCCCTGGAGTTGTGTCTTGGACCACAGAGGGACCACACACAGTGGCCCTGGGGTAAACTAGTGATGGAGCCTGATTACATAGTTTTGGGCAAAATTCTTGGCTCGTTGACCTTTCAATTATTTTTTAAGATGGAGATTTTATCTGCCAAATATGTTTTTTTTTGTGTGAGTTTTGTGAAGATGGGAGTTTACAAGAGTTAATTCTCATTATAGCATTTAATCTGGTACCAATAGTATAGCAGGTACTTCATAACTGCTAGCCATGAAAATAGGTAAATGAGGTGAAGTCCAACAAGTTGATAAGAGGTGGGTAAAAATGATGTTCCCTTAGAAACTAACACTTAAAAGACAGGAAAAATGAAGTCAGTCTGGGAAGCTGGCCTAAGCGTTTGTGGGGTGCCTGAGGTTTGCTCCAAGTGCCGAAAGGCCTTGGCAGGACAGGTGACAGATAATGAATGAATGTGTATTATCAGAAGTCTGAAACCTTTAAATATTTAAAACTAGTCCTGCTTATGTGTCATGATAAGTAGGAAAACTACATCAGTTTGTTGGTTCTTTTAATTTCAGTTTAAAATTCTTTCAAAGAAATATATTCAAGCCATTTTTTCTAAATGCTCTAGTAAAGACTTTGTAGTAATTAGTGATGGTACACATGTGCACATGCATGCACACACACAAATATGTATACAAACACACCTGCATCTTTTGATGACTTAGTTGAAATATATTAATGCCCATCATATATAATGTTAGCCTTTAACAAGAAAATATAAAGTAGACATTGAAAAATAATTGTTTTCTAGAAAAATAAGAGATGTTACAACAAAGAAATAAAGGTAGAAGAAAGTTCATGTAATTCAATATAATAAAAATAAAAGTGTAATAACAATCATACAGCTATCAATCTTCAATAATTTGCTGAATCCAGCCTCAAATGCAATGAAGCTTTTATAAGATTTGTGATTACAGAGTATAAAATATAACAGATGCTACAATATTTAGATGCCTGCTGGCATTTACCTTTTCCTCTGCACAGTTCATTTCAAGTATATGAAAATTTTATGTGCTATAAAAAAGTAGAGAAAAAAGAAATTTATTTGTAAAGTAACCACAGGAGAATTGATAATGTTTCAGCAATGTGGTATTTTATTTTCTTAGACCAGATGAACTGTGTGAGAAAGTGGAGAATTTGATGATACACTATTATTTTCAGTTTTCATATAGAAGAAGATGCACAGGTCAAAAAATAACACAATGTGGAATTCAATTACTTTCTCTGTGGTATTCAGAGCTGACTTTTTTAAGGATGGAAGCCTCACTGTTAACCGGAAAAAATGGCTTTGCTTTGAGGATTGCAAAGGAAGGGTACTGGCTTTGTGACTGGAGAAATGGCCAGCATTATATTTTGGAGCCAAGATATTTGTAGTGCAACGTCTGATTTAAAAATATATTTTGCACATTACTAAATATTAGTCTTCTTTTCAAAAACCTTTTGACTATTTCATCTATGATTACAAATGCAAACATGATTTTAAATTCCAAATACTCTAAGATAAGTTAAAAATATCAAATTGCCTATTTTTAAATATTTATGTTTCTTCTTTTTAAAAGGTTTATTTTTATTTCTCATTATATCTTTTTTTCAGAAAAATATTGAAAAATGAATTAGAAATTTTCTAGATGGCTGCAAACTAGAAACCTAGAAGTCATTCTTAAGAGGACACCTTTATATTTATTTGCCCCACATCATTAATTTCTATCTATCTATTTTACCTCCTAAATAGCCTTTAAATCTGTTTGCTTCTTTTCATCTACTTTTGCCTGGACTCTCTTTTGGAATGATGGAAATATCTCTTAGCTATTCTTCCTGCACCTACACTTCCCAAGCAAATCTATTTTCATAATGTTTCAAAATGTAAATCCAACCTTCTTCTACCTTTGTTTATTTCCAGGGATTCCCACTGAGCTTAGAATGAAGAACAAAATTCTTAGGGCCCATGAGCACTGAGCTGCTTTGATCTCCATCTCCACTCCATCTCCTTCTGCTCTCTCCTGGCCTTCTGCAGTCTAGAATCCTCTTTAAGGTCCTCCCCTCTTCCCCATTTTTAAAAAATAATTAGTAGCTTTCCCCACAACAACAGTGCTTGAAACTGAAATACCCATATCCCTGGATGTGCATGAAGGTGTGCCATGCAGCACACTGATAATTTTTTAAAAGCCTCAATTTCCAATTCACAATGTCCACATGGATTTTCCATGTTGATAAGTCTCAAGAATGTCTTCAGGTGAAGCATCTGTGGCTCCTCCCCTCCTTTTTCACTTTCACTATCACTCTACTTTTGTTTTACAAAAGAAGACCTTTCAAGATTCTTATTGTGAAACATTTCATCAGGTGTTAGAATCTCTGGGGCACCTAAAAGGTGGGTTCAAAGCATGATCATCTACAAAGACTTCTTTAATCAAGCAGCCAAATGTTTTCCTTTTTTTCTTTTTATAAATGTTTTTATAGATTTCAGAGAGGAAAGGAGTGGGAGGGAAAGAAACATCAATGATGAGAGAGAATCATTAATTGACTGCCCTATGCATGCCCCCAGCTGGGAATGAAGCCCACAACCAGGGCATATGGCCTGACTGGGAGTGAATAGTGACTTCCTGGTTTATAGATGGATGCTCAACCACTGAGCCACACCAGCCAGACTATCTTTTCCCTTTTGATACATATTTCTGTCAAGGGAAAGTGGAATATTAAAAATGAGGCATTTTGACCTGCATTGGAATGTTCTGAATGCAGATATTTTATGCTGTGGGGATCAGGAATAGTGATAGTTTTTCCTTCACCACCTCACTTCTTTCATCCACCAGCTGCGGTCAAGAAGCATTGCTCCTGAATGAAGAAGGGTCTTTGGAGAGCAACACAGAGAGAGTTGGTAGAAATAGTAAAGACAGCAGAAAAAAAAAAAGAAATTGTGAAGACATCAGTATTTATTTCATACAGGGGCAAACTAGGGAAGCCTCCAACTGTACCTTAATTTTTTAAAAAAATATATTTTATTGATTTTTTACAGAGAGGAAGGTAGAGGGATAAAAAGTCAGGAACATTGATCAGCTGCATTCTGCATACCCCCTACTGGGGATGTGCCTGCAACCAAGGTACATGCCTTTGACCAGGATTGAACCTGGGACCTTTCAGTCTGCAGGCCAATGCTCTATCCACTGAGCCAAACTGGTCTCAGCAGTTTCTACCTGTCTTTCTTGTCTACTTATCTATCTTAGGATATTTAAATTTGTAAAAATCAGTCTGAGAAATATAAATATGCATTTTTGAATTTTATTTGTAACAATTTCACTAATAAGAAATGCCCTGGGGTTACTTTGATTTATCTTTACATGGTCTGTGTCTCAGTTATACAAATATCTCTTCAGGATCCTGTTTTCAATTTTTTGGATATG
Source organism: Antrozous pallidus (assembly GCA_027563665.1). Classification (NCBI taxonomy): domain Eukaryota; kingdom Metazoa; phylum Chordata; class Mammalia; order Chiroptera; family Vespertilionidae; genus Antrozous; species Antrozous pallidus. The sequence continues at coordinate 79,078,393 of CM050508.1, forward strand.
TACCCCAGTTCCAGTTATTAATTATTTAATGAACCTCCATACTGTTTTCCATACCAGCTGCACCATTTTACATTGCCAACAACAGTATATAAGGGTTCCAATTTCTCTACATTCTTGCCTGTGCTTGTTATTTTCTGATTTTTTTTGATATACTGGCCATACTAACAGTTGTGATATATTTAATTGTAGTTTAATTTGCATTTCCCTGATGATTAGTGAAGTTGAGCATCTTTTCATAAACCATTGGCCATTTGTATGTCTTCTTTGCAAAAATATCTATTTAGGTTTGTTTGTTCATTTTTAATTAGGTTATTTTTCTTCCTTTCTTTGCTATTGAGCTGTAGGAGATCCATACATATATTTTGAAAAATAATCTCTTATTAGATGTATGGTTTGAAATATTTTGTCCCATTTTTGTTCTGTTACATTGTTTCCTTTGCTACACAGAACCTTTTTAGTTTGATATAGTTCCACTTATCTAATTTGCTTTGGCAGCCTGGGCTTTGGAGTCATATCTACATCTAGGAATATTGATAATTGTATGTTTTTATTTAGAGTTTCATCTCTTTGCATGGTCTATTGCTTCTAGGTTGTTTTGTTCCATAATTTCATTTTAGTTTTTATCTTTCCAATCAAAGCTTTCTTCCACTGTTTTGTAACCCTTGATAATCTGCTCATATTTGAAAGTTGGGAAAAAGCTGCAGGAAGGGTAAGAAGGACTGGGTGACTATGAGATTCACTGCAGGAAATTGCGGGTTGGCTTTATTGGAAAGCCCCTTATATTTTATCCTGTTCTGGTCACATTCTCCAGAAACAGTCCATCCAGCCTCCTGCCTGCAGGATAAAGATTTAGCTAACAGCATTCCAAAGCAGTTGAAGAATGAGGAGGGCTGGGAGGATATCAGCCCTCAGTGCAAAGGCATCCATTCAGTCTCCACATTTAGTACGCATATGACCAAAACCTAGACAACCCCTGTTAAAGCAAAAGCAATCTTCCAGCCATCTTCTTGGGTGGGAATGAGGCACTGTAGAAGAGGGGATCAATTTCTGCTTCTTATGTAGTTTTCAACCATTTCTTTTTATTTTAGTTTTCTCTCATTCACCTCCACATCCAGAGGTACTGGGTGCCACCAATCCTTGAAACTTTGGAAACTGAGGCATATGAAACATGGCTTTAGTTATTAGCTTTCCAGTTTAGTATCCACTTGTGTTTTATTTTGGTATATATATATATATATATATATATATAAATTTTATTTTGTATATATATAATATATATTTGGTATATATATAATATATATACATTTATTTGTATATATAAATATATATTATATATATATAATATACATTATATATATAAATATATATTTCTGATTCAGTTCCCACACTCACTCTTCTGTTTCAGAATAAACAAGTGCATTGCCAATCCCCTCCCTCTTCCACTCACCCTCTGTATCCTTGTGAAGTTGAACAAAAATTTAAAAATAAATCTTGATGTATCAAAGATGTAGTAAAATTATAGATTTGAGCTTAATCTCATGTCTTTATTTGGAAACTCATTTGTCTTAAAAATTCTTTTTTTTTTTTTTTTTTTGCCCTTCAGGGAATGAAAGTGTGTGTGTGTAACCAAATTTGTTATTTTTTTTCAATATGTTTTTGATATTTTTTTGAGAACTCCTTTTTTTATACCAAGGTTAAACCAATTCTATTTTTTAATTAAGTCTTTGCTCCTTCAGAAATGTATTTCAGCCTTTAAAATGAGGTACAGATCCAATTTTATTATTTTAAGACCATCTCAACACTGTTTATTAAGTAGCTAATTATTTTCCAACTGATTTATAATGACATTTTTAACTTTAGAAAATGTTAATATAGAGAGGAGAACCAAGATGGTGGCATAGGTAAACACCTATTGTTCTGCCCCAAGCAACGATTTAAAAACTACAACATAACAACAACACAAACATCACCCAGAATCGCCAGAAAGCTGGCTGAGTGAAAACTCCACAAATAAGAGTAATGGTGGGACACTGAGACTCAGAGGAGCAGCGGGAGCGCAGCCTTGAAGACAGAAACAGGTTAGGAGCCGTCCTGGTCGCACGCAGGGGCTGTAGGGCTGGAGCAGCAACCCCGGCTGGATTTCGCCAACGGGGAGGGCGGAGACATCCCACTGCACAGATTCCCCAGCGCCAGGCGAGGTGCAAGATCCAGGGTACATGGAGATGTCCCACTGCACAGACTCCCTAGTGCTAGGCAAAGTCCGAGGTCCGGGGGATGCACCCTGGAAGCAGGGCGCGGCAGAGGTCTCCTAGTCTGTGGAGAAACCTGGTAGCTGGGAAAAGAAGTTTGCGTGCAAGTGTCACACAAACCTGCGACTTGCCCCCTGGAAACTTGTCTCCTGGTCCCGGAAACCATCTATTTTACAACCCTGGACTAGACTTTGGGTGAGCAGACTCATTTGGGGAGAGACAGAGTTGTCTGGCAAGGGGAAGAGACTAGCGGCTTTCTCTTGGAGTTGTCTGCAGCCATCCCCATCCAACAGAGACCTGCGCGCGCAAGTGCCACATAGGACGTAGCTGACACTGAGGCTGCCTGCGCAGCTCAGAGACTCCACCCATCCAACCTGAACACAGTCTCCCTTCACAGCCAATTGGCCTGGAGATCAAACCCTCCTAGGGCTAACAACAACAAGCTGGGTTTAAATTAAAAAATAATGTACAACCCATAAAGGATTGCAGTAAGAGTATCCATCTCAAATAACTGGGGAGGCTGTGCCACTGACCCTTAGAGGATATCTACCACATAAAGCAACCACCATGCAGAGATATGGAAAAAAATCAGGTGTGAAAGAAATGGAGGAGAAAAGACGACAAGACATAGAGTTCAAAACCACAGTTATAAGGCTTTTCAAGAGGCTCCTAGAAAAGGCCGATGAACTTAATGACAACTATGAAGAAATAAATAAGACCAACCAGGAAATGAAAGAGACTTACAAGGAAATGAATGAGACCCTCAAGGAAATGAACAAGACCTCTGAGGATATGAACCAGGCCCTCATGGATATGAAAAAGGACCAACTAGAAATCAAGCATACACAGACTGAAATAAAAAATATTACACAAAGTCCTAAAAGCAGTCCAGAGGGCCTCAAGAACCAAGTCAAAGATTTGAAATTCAAAGAAGCAAAATCCACTCGGCTGGAAAAGCAAGAAACAAAAAGAACTCAGATAATTGAAGACAGTGTAAGGGGCCTCTGGGACAACCTCAAGCATGCCAACATCCGAATTATTGGGGTGCCAGAAAAAGAGAGAGACCAAGCCAATGAAAACCTACTTGAAGAAATAGTGACCAAAAACTTCCCCCACCTGGTGAAAGAAACTGACTTAAAAGCCCAAGAAGTACACAGAACCCCAAAATATAGGAATCTAAAGAGGACCACACCAAGACATATCATAATTAAAATGCCAAGAGCAAAAGATAAAGAGAGAATATTAAAAGCAGCAAGAGAAAACAGTTTGTTACCTACAGGGGAGCACCCATATGATTGTCAGCGGATTTCTCAACAGAAACGATGCAGGCCAGACGGGAGTGGCAAGAAATATTCAAAATGATGAATAGCAAGAATCTACAACCAAGATTACTCTATCCAGCAAAGCTATCATTCAGAATTGAAGATCAGAAAAAGTGCTTCGCAGATAAGAAAATGCTAAAGGAGTTCATCACCACCAAACCAATATTATATGAAATGCTGAAAGATATTCTTTAAGAAGAGGAAGAAGAAAAAGGTAAAAATATAAATTATGAACAACAAATACACATCTATCAACAAATGAACATAAAAATCAAGTGAATTGATAGGCTGATGAACAGGATAAACTGGTGAATATAACAGAAACATGGACATAGAGAGGGAATGGACTGACAATTCTTGGGGAGAAAAGGGTTGTGGGAAGTACAGCAAGAGATTGGACAAAAATCTTTCAACAATGGGAGAGGACATTGGGGAGGGGGAGGTGAGGGTGGAGGGTGGGATAGGTACAGGGTGGAGGGAAGATATAGGGGGATAAAAAAGGGGAAACAATGTAATTAATAAACTGAACAATAAAGATAAAAATGTTAATATAATATATAGATTTGTTTTTGGATTTTGTAGCCTATTTATTTTTTTATTCTTCTATTATAGCCTTATAGTATATTTTGATATCTGAAAAATTATTCCTCGCTATTTTTCCAAAATTTTTGTCTAGTCTTGTCCATTTCTAATAGTTGTATAGGTATGCATTTCCATTATTTAAAAAAGTAATCATACATTGTATTTGGAATCATACATTAGTTGGTCAACCATGGAGATTTTGTAACACAAAGTATGGCGAGTTTTTTCTATTCTATATAAAAAAGGCTAATATGCCAATATACCAAACTGTGGAACAACCAAACAACTCATTGCTGATCATCAGGCTGCATAGAATATGGTGGGTGTCAGCAGCAGGTGGCAGAGCACAGAACATGGCAGGCATCGGCCATGGAAGGATGGTGGAGCATGTGAGCAGGGGTGCCAGACCGAGGTGGGGTGCCAATCACTGTCATCTGGTCAAGTTTCTGGTAGTTACTGAAAATTCTTTGCTTCTATGCACTGTGGTCCAGCCTGGTGCTCACAGATGCTGCTGGCACTGGCCCCACTTGCACAAGCTGCGAGAACCTGGCACCAGTCCTGATTGCTTGATACTGTCAGTGGCTGCAAGTCGAGGCTGCCGCCAGATGGCCCCTGAGAACTTTTCTACCTCCCCTTGCCACTGAGGGGCAATTGAGGCAGCAGCTGCCACTCACACCTGCTGGCCCCGCTTGCAACCACAGCTGGCGCCAGCCCTAATCACTCTACACCACCAGCAGATGCAAGCGGGACCTGCACCATTGGTGCATGGGAGTGGCAGCAGTGGGAGTGGGGCTGCCTGCAGACGGGGGATCAGGGACTTGCAGCAGGAGGGGCTGGGTAGGGGCACAGAGGATGGGCCTAGACCCACCCCTGTACCCACCACAGTCTTGTGGCCCAATTCCTTTCAAGGTGCACAAATTCGTGCACTGGGCTCCTAGTTTATTATATTTGCCTTTCATGTCTTATTTGGTTGCATAAGACTCTCCATATATTTTTTGTTTTGTTTTTATATATTTTATACTTTTAGTGATATTGTAAACATACTAAAAATGGCACAGGGAGAAATAAAAACTTGCTTGGTCTTTCCTTCAAATCTTGGATTCTCTCTAACATACTTCCTAGGCTGGTCTATACCAGGAGTTCTCCAACTGAACTGCTCAGAAAATATCATAGGTTGTATGTTTTTTAAAAATTGATATTGAGAGGGAGAAAAGGAGAGAAAGGAAGAGAGAGAGAGAGAGAGAGAGAGAGAGAGAGAAAGAGAGAGAGAGAGAGAATTAGTGATCCTTTGATCCACTTATATATAGTCATTAGTTATTGATTGCTTCTTGTATATTGATCCCAATGAGCAGCCAAGTGTGAGAACCACTGTCCCTTACCCTTGCTTCTCAAAGGGTGGTCAAAGGACCAGCAAAATGGGCATTATCTGTTAGACATATAGCATCTCAGCCCCAAGTTTGAGGCTTACTACCCTATACAACATTACTAGTAAATGTGTTCCCAAACTTGCCTGCACAATCAACTCAATTCTGGAGTTTAAAAAAAAAAGCTATTGCTAAAGCTTAGACTAGACTAATTAAATTAGTAGCTACAAGAGATGGGCCTCAGGCATAGTTAGGTTTTCAAAGTTCTCCAGATGATTCTAATGTATAGCCACATTATAATCATTGACCTACATATGAAGGCTTCCACATTTCACTTCTTCCACTTAAGTTAAATAACACATATGTGATTCTTTTCTGGCAGTCATTAAAAATAATGTTTCTGGCCCTAGCTGGTTTGGCTCAGTGGATAGAGTGTCAGCCTGAGAACTAAAGTGTCCCATGTTCAATTCTGGTCAAGGGCACATGCCTGAGCTGTGGGCTTGATCTCCAGTAAGGGGCAATGCAGGAGGCAGCCAATCAATGATTCTCTCTCATCATTGATGTTTCTATCTCTTTCTCTCTCTCCCTTCTTCTCTGAAATCAATAAAAATGGACATGTCTGCATGCATATGAGCATAACCAATGGACACAGACAGTGTGTGTGTGTAGGGGTAGGGCATGTGCTCGGGGATTGGGGTGGCCTGAGAAAAGTCAATAGGAGGAAAAGGAGATTTATGTAATACTTTAAGCAATAAATAATACATATATGTGTATATATATATATACACACACACACACTTAAAAATGGTGTTTTGTGTTCTTAATATAGTTTCAAATTATTTTGAATACTATATATTTAAAAATGAAAAATGATAGATTTATCCATCACATATGCCAAATAAACTTGCTTTACTTTTAAGAGACACAAGCAAATTAAAGTTCTTAGATTACATGTGACACACATGGAAATAATTAATGAAAATAACATTTGAAACTCTAAGAATGCATGCTGAGATGATTTGCATTTTGAAAAGTCCACGGGCTAACTGTGGACCACATGGCCCATCAGAGATCTCATTTTGAAACCCCCATACTAGATTATAGATGTTTACAAGCAGAAACACTTATTTGATTAATACATTTTAATTCATAGAATGACATTGGTGATTGAGTGCCCTAAGCCAAATAAGTGAGCCACTTAATGTTCACATTAATAAAACAACAAAAAATATCAAGTCATTCTTAAGAAACAATGAGTAAATGATATCTGGTGTTTACTTTGTGTGCAATTTCTTTCCTAGAGGGGGAGGTAACTGATTTGCTTTTGATTTTCTACTTTATTAATTGTCTCAGCAATTTAGCCAGCAATTATTTATATGAAATAGTCCCTCTTGTTGCAAGCTCTACAGTCAGATAATTGATGGCTGTATGAATTATGCATCCTAAGTCCAATGCAAGGGTGCATGAAAGATGCTGCCAAGGTCACCTTCCATGAAAGAGCATGCAGTGACCAAGTGCCTCTTTAAGACAGGCTTTATTGCTTTCATTTTGCTGCTTTCTTCATGTGTACATCAAGTCCAGAGTAATCAGAAAACTCTAAAGTCACATTTTTAATTTCTAAGAAGATGCAGGCACCCAAAATTCAATGTTCTGCAGCCTGACAACGGATTCCAAAATAAGGCAAATCCCACCAAATTTGCCTATAGTCATTCAAAAGTGACTATTCCAAAAATTAGCACTTCAATTATACTAAGGACACTTTTGGACTTAAGTATGGAATATTTGGCATTTCAGCAGATGATGAAGAGTTTTAAAAAATTACAATAAGCTATCATGGGTTCATCTGAAGAAAAGTGAATGATTTAAACATTCTAGAGTATGTTTAAAGGAGTAGCTTTACTTAATCTTTCAGAATTAAAGTAATCAAGTTGGAATAATGAAGAGAGCTTGGTTTTTGATGTCTCAGTGGCTTGGTTTCAATGAACACTTAACCATTTGTTAGGTGTGTTATACTTTACTTGCATAATTATTATAATTAAAACTAGAGGCTTGGTACATGAATTCGTGCATGGGTTGGTCTGGCCGGCCTGCCCTGATGGAGTGTTGGGGGCTGATCGAGGGTGGGGCTGGCTGGGGGGGAATGGTTGCAGGTGATTGGCCGGCCAGCCCCACCCTCAATCAGGGTGTTGGGGGCTGATCAGGGGCTGGGCTGGCCATGGGGTGGGGACCAATCTGGGCCTGGATCAGTCTGGTTGGCTCCCACAGTGTGCATTATAGCCACTGATCATTTTGGTTGTTTGGTTGTTCCAGTCACTGGACTTTTATGTATATAGACTAGTGGCCCAGTGCACAAAATTCATGCACAGGGGATGTCTCTCAGCTTGGCCTGCACCATCTCCAATCTGGGACCCCTTGGGGAATGTCCATATGCTGGTTTAGGCCCAATCCCTGAACTGCAGTCAGACATCCTTCTCACAATCTAGTATAGCTAGCTCCTAATCACTCACCTGCTTGCCAGCCTGACTGCCCCCTAACTGATCCCCTGCTGGCCTGATTGATGCCTAACTGCTCCCCTGCCAACCTGATCGTCCCCAACTTTCCTCCCCTGCTAGCCATTGGCCCCCAATTTCCCTCCACAGTCTGCCTGGTCACCCCCAAGTGCTCTCCTCTGCCGGCCTGGTCACCCCTAAATTCCCTTCCCTGCCAGCCTGGTCACACCCAACTGCTCTCCCCCACAGGCCTGATTGTCCCCAACTGCCCTCCCCTGCCAGACCGAATGTCCCCAACTGCCCTCCCCTGCTGACTGTCTTGTGATGATATGAGGACAGCCATCTTGTGGTGGCCATCTTGTGATGACATCACACATGATAACACCTAGGCTTTTATTATATAAGATAAGCATGAGTGTATGAGTAAATAAAATCAATAACTTAGCCCTGGTCAGTACCTTGACTTTTATACAATAGAGCATACTGTTGGTTATAGTATTCATTGAATTACAAATTGCATGTGAGGTTTATAAAGATACCTTCCAATTTGCTTTTAGAATAACTCTCAATTAGCCTTAGGACCAGATTATTTTATTGGCCCCTAAAACAAACATCTTCTGATATAAATATTTCCCCATAAACCCAGAGAACTCTCTCAGGCATTAACAAATCACAAAAAAAGTAAGTTTCAGGACCAAGTATAGCTACCTGAGGCACACCAAGTCACACTTAAATTGTGCTTATGTATATGCTATGATTTGACATCAGGGACACAGATACCTCACAAACACTTCAGACCAGTGCTTCATGCCTCAATGCACTTTTTGCATTAATCATCTGTGGGGGCAGGGAGGTCAGGTCTGATTAAAATGCTGATTCTGGTTCCACAGGGTTGTGTTGAGATTCTGCAGTTCTAACAAGCTTCCTTGTGACCAGAGGCATCTGGTCCATGGACTTCAATTGGAGTTTCAAGGCTGAGTGCTTTTCAAACCTGGCAGCACCTGAGATTTATCTGAAGATGTCTTTAAAAATAATGATGGATGGCTCCTTCTCAGACCAGTTGACCACTTGAATCTCTGGGGTTTGTAGTACTGGCTTAGGTACTTTTTAAAAGCTGCCTGAGTGATCTTTATTTATAAAGCCATGGTTGATAACTAGTGTTTTAGATTATGGACAAGTGCTTCCATCACCTAGTATCAGGTAATTTATTTTAAAATGATTTGAAAGATGTTTGTAAAACCCTGGTCAGTGTGGCTCAGTTGGTTGAGCATTGAAAGATCACAGAGTTCCATTCCCAGTCAGGACACATATCTAGGTTTCAGGTTCAATCCCCAGTCAGGATGCATGTGAAGGCACTGGAACAGTTTGTCTCTCACATCGATGTTTCTCTCTCTCTGTCTTTTTATCTCTCTCCCGTCTCCCAATTCCTCTCTTTCTCTCTAAAATCAATAAAAACATATTTAATAAATATGTTGGTAGAGCTCAAGTTTTATAACATAGCCCACCTGGGACTGATGCTTCAGAACACAGCAGTATGAACGGCAGGGCTCTGACTGGTGACTAGGGCACGGGGAGCCCTCCAGACATGGTCCACACACTCCATCAGAGAGAGAGCTGTCACAGTATCTTCTAACAGGCCCTGCGACGAGTTGGTAACCGTCTTTCCTTGTGAAAACAGCACCACACCATCAATGATTCGGAGGCTGTGCTTTGAACTTGGAGTGGAAAGAAATGTCCTATAGCACTGAAGATCCATATATAAAATATTCACAGATTTTATTTGCAGGGCAGGAAATACCCACCATGGCAAGAGAGTTTTACCACTGTGGAAGATATTAGTTCTGACACAACTACCAATGGTCTCATGGCTTTAAAACAAGTACCTGTAATGAGCTGTCAGTTAGCTCTTGCTTGTTAGAGTCCCAATTCTGAAATTTTTAGTTTAATTACTTTCTCTGTTTTAGCAGCACCTGAATCAGATCAACTGGAGCATCTTAAAACCACATTTGCATGTTAACCCCCCATACATTGTGGTTCAGTAAGTTTGGTATAGGGACTAAGAAATGGCATGTCTAAAAATTTTCAGAAAATGCTCCTAATTATTGGTCCAGAACCACCTCCCCCACCCCCTGGTCCTATGAGAACTACTTTATTACTTCATGAGCTTTATGGGAGAAAGGAAGATGGTGCCTACATAGTCTCCATTCTAACACCAGTGCCGAGTATATATAGGATATGAACAAATGTCTTTTGAATAAAAAGCAACGACTAAGCCCTATCTCATTCATACTGAAAATGCTTAGGAAACATTGGACATTTTCATTTAGCCTGGGGTAACATTTGGCAATAAATCCCTCAAAATACACTGACTGAGGGATGTCTATTCCTATAGACTCTGGAGTACCTGGGTACTTCCTATGAAAGTTTTGGATTTTTCTTTTCCCAATCCACTACTTTGTAGCAGCAAGAACTAAATGGCTTTACATATAGGGTCTTACAGTTAATAGCAGAGCAGTAACAAAGCCTTTGTGCAAATTTGTAATTACAAAAAATTATCTGAATCATCTTGCATAAATAAAAAGCCAAGTTGTGTCTGTAGACTGAGGGGCCTGTATGGGTACAGAGAATGTGCTTCATCCTTTATAGTCTATGATTTAGATTATATAATGTGTATATTTGCATTGGCATACTTCCTCACACTAATTTTAGTAGTTAAGCATTTGCTAAAATAAAGATGTAAATTTTGTAAAGCATATAATATATGTTGAGGATCTTTAAGAAAACTTATTGTGCTCCCATGTTCATTGCAGCATTCTTTACAATAGCCAAGATATAAAAGCAACCGGTCCATGGATATATGAGTGGATAAAGAAAATGTGAGATATATCCATATCTATATCTATATCTATATCTAATCTATATCTAATCTATAATCTATATCTACACTGACTGGCCAGATTATTATGATCTCTGAACACATAATAATCTGGCGACTCAGTATATCCTATCTAATAAAAGAGTAAAATGCAAATTTGACCGTTCCTTCACTACACCCACAAGCCATGCCCACAGCCACATCCACTAGCCAATCAGGAGCAGATTATGCAAATAAACCTCAACCAAGATGGCTGCCGCCACTGAGAGCAGGAGGAAGGCTTGGGTTTCCCCGGCAACAGAGGAAGCCAAGCTTTCTGCCTGCTGTTGCCTGCCTAGGCCTCCACTCAATGTTACAAAGTGTCAATTATAAAAGATACAGAAATGGCAGCAGCCACTGAACTGGAGAGAACAGAGACTTGGGTTTCCCTGCTAATGGAGGAAACTAAGCTTCCTGCCTGCCATTGCTGGCCTAGGCCTCCACTCTAGGTTACAAAGTTTCCAACAGAAATGGCTGCCGCCACAGAATGAGCTGAAGGCTTGGCTCTGCTCCAGGCTACAAAGTTTAAATTGTAGACATAAATTAATCCCAGATCCCAGGGCCTCCACTTGGGTCGCTGGGAGGTGTGGCTGGCCTGCAAACCTCCACAGGCCCTTTTCCCAGGCTGCCCTCACCCCAAGGGAACCCCCACCCTGATCTGGGACACTCTTCAGGACAAACCAGCAGGCCCCCACCCATTTACCAGGCCTCTATCCTATATAATAAAAGAGTAATTTGCAGATTGACCATCACTCCAACACACAAGAGGGCTGCCCCCATGTGGATACAAGATGGCCACCACAAGATGGCCAGCAGGGGAGGACAGTTGGGAGGTTCCAGGCCCTGCAAGGGAGAGCAGTTGTGGGCAATCGGGCAACAGAGGAGGGCAGTTGGGAGGGACCAGGCCTGCAAGGGAGGGTAGTTAGGGATGACCAGGCCAGCAGAGGAGGGAAGTTGGGGGCAAAAAGGCTGGCAGGGGAGCAGTTAAATGTCAATTAGGTTGGCAGGATAATGGTTAGCAGGTGATCAGGTTGGCAGGCAGAAGCAGTTAGAGACAATCAGGGAGGCAGGCAGGTGAGCAGTTTGGAGCCAGCAGTCCTGGATTGTGAGAAGGATGTCCGGCTGCCCATTTAGGCCAGATAGGATCAGGCCTAAATGGGCAGCTGGACATCCCTCAAGGGGTCCCAGATTGGAGAGAGTGCAGTCTGGGCTAAGGGACACTCCCCACCCCCCATGCATGAATTTTGTGCACCAGGTCTCTGGCATATATCTATATCTATATCTATATCTATATCTATATCTATATCTATATCTATATCTATATCTATATCTATATCTATCTATATATAATCTATCTATCTATCTATCTATCTATCTATCTATCTACCTATCTATCTATCTAATATATATGAGGCCTGGTGAATGAATTTGTGCATGAGTGGGGTCCAGCCAGCCTGGCCAGGGGAGAAGACATGGGTGGTTGGCCAATCTGCCTGCTGGTCCAACTCCAGGTTGAGGGGATAATTTGCATATTAGCCTTTTATTATATAGGATATATACTGAGTGGCCAGATTATTATGTGTTCAGAGATCATAATAATCTGGCCACTCAGTGTATATCTATATCTATCTATCTATCTATCTATCTATCTATCTATCTATCTATATCTGATGGAATATTATTCAAGTATAATTTTTTTTTTTTTTTTGCAGAGCCAGATGAGATTTTATTTTGGAAAAAGACCCCTTGATTTGGCTTTTAGTTGGGGCTAAACTCCCCCTCCCCAAGGGTGAGCTGAGGACTTGGCTGACCGTTAGGTGGGTCTCGTGTGGCCTCTGCTCCCATGCACATCTTATTTGCCACAGGCTGGGAGGGCAGGAAGGATGACACAAGTCATCCACTTGAGCAGGACATCAGATGACTCAGATACCAGCCTTCCATCACTGCTCTCAGTCTTTTTCACAATCACCATCTTGTCCTCAGGTGAGGCTTAAAAAAAAAGAGAGTAAATATTAAGTCCACACATTAAAAAGAAATTGTCACTGCATGGAGTTATATGTTAACTCTATTTATCCTGCCAATTGTTTTACAATATATATAAATATTGACTCACTATGTTGTACACCTGAAACTAATATAATTTTTTGTCAATTCTATCTCAAAAACAATTAAAAATTATTATAGAATACAGTAAACCAGCAGCCCAGTGCATGAATTTCTACACAGGTGGGGTCCAGTTGGCCTGCCCCAATGTGGGCCCATTGGGCTGGGCCAGCTGCGGGAAGGGGCTGTGGGTAGTTGGTTGGCTGGCCCAGCCCTCGATGAGGGTGTTGGGAGCTACTTGGGGGCATGGTCAGCTGGCGGGAGGGGGGCTGATCAGGGCCCAGATCAGGTTGGTTGGCTTCTGCAGTGTACATCATAGCCACTAGTCATTGACTGTGCATCATCAGTCATTCTGGTCATTCTGTCCTTCTGTTGTTCTGGTTGCTGGCCTTTTATATATATGGATAAGCAAAAAAGAGTCAAGATACATGTCACCTCAGCCTAGGCCTCCCCTGACTTGAATAAAGTATTTCATGTGAGACAGATACCTGGTAACTCTCTGCCTAAAGAAAAGAAAGCTTAGAGGACCCACCTTGGAAATTTGGAAGAGGAATGTACTTTGCATAGTGCCATTTTAGAGTCTGAGCTAGAATCAGGAGGCTCTGGCTCACTGGGACAGCTGTGATGTCCTCCATACTCCCAATTGGGAGACAGATTGGTTTAATCTATGAAATAATTTTCTAAAATTATTATTGATCTCATGCCAATATTTGTTCCAAGTGTATTTATACATTATTAACTATGTCTTTATACATACTAACCAACTTAATCTTTCTAGAAATTCACTTTACACATCACAAAATGGGAGTATAGGAATGTTATAAGATGAGCCTAGCTTCCTAGTCAGGAGATAGCAGAAATGGGATTTGAACCTGCACAGTCTGGCTCTGTAGGCTAGAGACTTGGAGGATGTGATAGATCTCTGATGCTTTGAAGTATAATGAGATTTTTAAAATATCATTTAACTTGTTTAAAGAAAAATAACTAACCCCTACCAGGTACATGGCACAGGAGATTTCTGCCTTAAGTTAAACATTGTACTAGAAAATCATTGACATCTCTTAATTCTTAGATTCTATAATTAAATAATTTGGATTTTATAGGTTTTCTGTATCTACTGACCTTTTGGTATTACTGTTTAGTAATCATTTGAGCTTACCTATAAGGTAAACTATGAGGCAGCAAATCAGGTTTTATTCTATTGCTGGGATCTGTATTTATGAAAGAATATAGACTGATTCTATAACATGAAAAATGATTATGGCAGCTTCAGTCTCTAAAATGGCTCTTGGCTGTTCAAGTTGTCATATATAATCAGAAAAACAGCTTTAGGAAACCTGAAATCATATTTATAACTAAATCACTTTGTATAATGGAGTCTGGCGCTGTCAACCACAATTTGATCAACAATGGGACAATTTAAAAAGTGTAAGTGAAATAGATTTGCCAATTAGATATAACACTTTATAAATGTGGATAACTGATCCTGAGGAACCAATAAGTAGCTGGAGAACTAAATAATTACTTTAAAAAGTAATCAAGCCATGTAATTCCATCTGAGTTTTCAGGTCATGAGGAAAATTGTCTGAATCAAGAAAAAGAACATAGAGATTTCAATTCATTTCTGATATTATTTAATTAACTTGGTTACCATGTTGCTATAAATATCATACCATTTTTCTACATCTTGCTGATTACCCTTATTTTGAAAAGTAATCCAGGGTTAGGTAAAAGAAATATGATAACTTGTATTTTTTCTTTTAATATAATGCAATTTAAGAAAATAATTGCAAATGAGATGAGGAAGTTAAATGTATTTGATGTTCTAAATTAGGAGGACAGGAGGAGATGATGAGAGCCTTGATGGTCTTTTGTTGGTAATCATCATTATTACTTGAGAAGTCCATCCATTATCCTAAGCACAATGACCTTAATTCTATAAGAAATGCTACCCAAGTGCAAACCATTAAAATTAAAACTCTTATGTACGACAGCAGGACTTGATAGAGAATAGCAAAGTTAAGAAGTACTAGTGAGATGTCCTGGCCTGATTCTGGCAGCTTCTGAGTGAAGTGGGGCCACATTTTCAAGCCCAATGATTCACAATATTTACTTTGAATTCAATTTACAAAATTTCATTGATATTTTTAACCCTTCACATTTATTTTTTCTGAACTCAACATTTTCATAATATTTGTATGTTACCACCACCATTGAGAGAACTGAATGTGAAAATAGGAATCTTGATAGAATTCAGAAGGACTCATTAGAAAATCATTACTAGATCCTATCCTATATAATCCTATGTAATAAAAGGCTAAAATGCAAATCGACCAAATAGTGGAACAACCAGTTGCTATTACACATACTGACCACTAGGTGATAGAAACTCAATGCAGGAGCTGCCTCCTGAGGGTCAGTGTGTCCCATAGGGGGAGCATTGCTCAGCCAGAAGCCTGGATCATGGCTGGTGAGTGCAGCAACCTCTGACTGCCAGTTTAGGCCTATTCCCCATGGATATCCCCTGAGGGCTCCCAGACTACTAGAGGGCACAAGTTGGGCCAAGGGACACGCCCCCCCCCCCAGAGTGCACAAATTTCATGCACCAGGCTTCTAATACATTAATATTTATCTTGAAATCATACCTACTTGGGATTTCCTAGAATCCTTACATGTCAACCTAAAAACAGTGATAAATCAGTTTAGAGCCAATAAAAATAAAAATATAATTCTTATCATCCTCTTGGTCCTTTAACAAGTATTTTGCAATTTATAAAAACACTGGATGCCTGGTGCACGAATTTGTGCATGGGTGGGGGCCCAGCCAGCCCACAGTGATTGGGACCAATTGGGCTGAGTCGGGGGAAGGGCCATGGGCAGTTGGCTGGCTGGTCCTACTTCCTGGTTGAACTCCTGGTCGAGGGGACAATTTTCATATTAGTCTTTTACGATATAGGATGCTAAGTGGTCTTATAAAAGAAGAAAATGCTATTAACAGTTAAAATTAGGCAAAACTAGATGCATAAAAATAAGGGAAAACTTATCATAATGAGGAGACAGAGGGAAGCTAGGTAGTCAGGAATTGATGCCATGGCAGGGTTAAGGTGGGGGTTAGGGGAAGAAAGTAAAACTGGGGAAACAGCTAGAATTGTTAAGGCAACCCAGCTGAGCATGGAAAGATGGCACCCACCAGAGACAAACTTTAAAATGTATGGATTGTTGCTAAAATAGGCAGTTTGCAGATAACCAATCACAAAGCAGTGAAATGTGTAACCAATCCCAAGAATATTATTAAGATAGAAGTCTTTGAAAGAACCAACCAGAAGCTAACAAGAATGACTGGGAAAAAAAAAGTGAGCTCCTCTCTCTCTCCCTCTCTCCCCAGCATGCTAGATTCTTGGGTTGTTGGCAGAAGATATGCACCCTTGCGCCCACGTGCCTTTTGGCCCTCTGGGACTCTACACATGTTCTAATAGATTTTAACATCTGGCTGTAATATAGAAAGAAAGCTTGGGGCATTGGCCAGCTCCTGGAATCCCAGTTGCACCTTTTTCAATGAACTTTGCTTTCTTTAACACATTTTGCCCGTGAATACATTCTTCAGTTTTGTGAGACAATGAACTCCCACTCAAACATCCCACATTTTGGTTTCAGTAACATACATGGCCACATCTTCTAAACTCTATAGCTATTAATTTTTAGAACTTTCTTAAAGTGCATGCTATGAAACACCAGTCCTTGTTCAAAAAGCACAGCCAAATATACAGCTCTCCTTTACAGGACTATTAGTACACATAATTGGTAAAGTTCAGAGAAATCCTGTTGTCAAAATTTTTACTATAACACTTTCAAAATTCACTTGACCACAAATCACTCTCTGCCTTTTTTTCTTTCACCATACATATGCTATCATTCTGTAGAACATGTTTAAAGGAGATTTTTAATTAGAATATTTAATTAATATCATCAATTGTTGTAATTAAATTTTGATAATTAGACAGTTTTGTTTGAAGGATGTACGTTGTGTTGTAAAGTTGTAAAATTTCAAATTTAGCTTCAAGAAAGAATATTAGGCTAGATTATTTGAATAATTCCTCTGTGGAAAAGTAATTTAAAGCCCTGAGTAAAATGTTTTTATTTACATAAAAGAGACATAAAGGAACACCAAAATTGCTTTCGACCTGCATTTATATTTTACCTAAATTTAGTTTGATAGTTTTGGGGCAAGTGGGAGAAAAATCAAAGCCCATGTCTGGCAGTAGTTGGGGGGCTTTAGAGGAAAGGTTACCTACAATCAGCTGTGATTTCAAAGAGCTTTGTGCTCAAAGTGAAGGTCAATCAGAAGTAGACCAGGCTTCTGTGGCATTGCAGCACGAAGTCCAATCTTCATAGCCTTAAACTTATCCAATCTGTTGAAAGTCTTAAGAGCAAAATACAGATTTTGTGAACAAAAACAAGTTTGTCCTCAAGACTGCTGCATAGAAACCCCGCCTGAATTTTGGCCAGACTTGTCCTTTCCCAAAGATTTCAGACTCAATAGTTTTCCCTAAATTCCAACCTGTTGGCTTGTCCCTATGGGTTTTGGACTTGCCAGCTCTCACAATCACTTCCTGAATTAAAAATACCTCCCTCTTTCCTCCTCCTCCTCCTCCTCCTCCTCCTCCTCCTCCTCCTCCTCCTCCTTCTCCTCTTTCTTCCCCTCCTCTTCCTTTCCTTTCTCTTTTTTTTACTCATTCTCCTTCCTCTCTATATATATATTTATCAATTCACATACAAAAAGGGATTTAAATGGACAGTGAGAGGAAAAAATTAACTTGCTTTATGATCATACCCTTTGTCTTGTTTAACATATCCATTTTAATATATTTTTACTCTAGTAAGTGCTTTTGACTATGTGAATAATTTAGATATTTAGCAGCCATTATTTTTTGTCTAAAATTTAATCTGTTTGTTACCCCCACTGATTTCTTCAGATGCCATCTAACACCTGATTCTTTAGAGCTGGCTGGCTCTGAGTTCAGTATTTATTGGCCCAGTAGAAATAATCTCATAGTTGCCTACTATTTAGATTCTTGGCTTTGGATCACTGGTATGTGTATGTATGCATGTGTATGTTACCCCTACTCCTTACCCCCCAAAGTTTAATTTTGAACTGCCTCCCAGGGGTGATATGAAGCATAACTTTGGTGAAATACAGATTCCAACAGAGATCATTCTGTAGGTTTACATGCTCAAGCATTTTTATAGCCTTGTTGCCCAAAGAGTAATTAAGCATGCAAATCTCAAATACATTCAAAAGCAATTGCATATTAAACTAGGTTAAGCATTCTGTGATTTGAAGTTATTGCAGCCAAAGGTCTTTGCTCCCCATGATTTCAAGAAATCGAGAGAAGTTAGAGTGTAATTTTAAAACAGTTGAGCTTCTGCCTCCTGTGCCATTGGAAAGAGAATATAATTACAATCCATTCTGTTTTCTGCCTCTGACTGTCTCTGGAAGGAGACAGTCTAATATTCTGGCCTCACAGTTCCTACCCCAGTGCCAGATTCAAGTTAGTGTAAATAACAACTTTCTGATTGGCTGTTCATTATCATGATGACTATTCTCAGGTGGGAAGAATCACATACTTCTAGAGCCAAAAGAAACCTTAAAAGACCATAGAGTTTAGACTCTGACTTTAGAATTATGGGGCTCTTCAGAAGGCAGCTATTAACTTCATAAAAATCTACAGCTAACATGAAACACTTGGGTGAAATACAAAGACTTTCCCCCTATGATCAGAAATAAGACAAGATGTCTACCCTTGCCACTTCTATTCAACGTTGTACTTGAAGGTTTAGCTAGGGTAACACAGGAAGGAAAAAAAAAGTGTCCAGACTGGGAAGGAAGAGGTAAGATTTTCTTTATTTGCATATAACCTTATCATATAAATTCTAATGAAGCTATAAAAAGCTACTCGAAAATATAAATTATGAGTTATGTAAGGCCACTGGTACAAGGTCCACATGAAAACATTAATGCAATTCCATATACTAGAAAGAACAGTTGAAAGTAGAAATTTCAGTTGCTGGATCTTGAGTAAATTTTTTAATTTTTCTGGGTGTCAGATTGATAAAAATTCAGTTTATCACATGCTATACTACGGAACTGGGAAAATAGGCACTCATATATTTCTACAGCTACCATATGGAGTACAATTTGAAATATCTAGTAAACTTTCACTCTTTGACCCAGCATTTACTCTTTGACCCAGCAGTCAGACTTTTAGTAAACCATCCCCAAAGAACTGACAAATATATTAAATAACCTTTGTATATAGGTCACCATCTTTTTCTAATTCCCCAAAGAATCTTGTTTTCTAAAAAAGCTAGAATTCTTTCTTAGAGTTAGATCTTTTCTGAGAAGATGACTAAGCATATTACTTCAATTTGGTATCAGAGGTCTTTAAACAATTTCAAAAATTCACCAACTGAAATAAGCCCATATAATACCACAGTCTGTTATGTGTACACTGTTCAGTTCAGGTTCAAATGTAGATCTGTAATAATAACTGAGTTTTTAAACTTTTGTTTTTTACTAAAACAACAAAAAGGATTTATTAGAAATGACTGATAATTAATGGAAGTAAAGGTTTACCTTAATATGATGTACAATATTGTAAATGTCCAATGTTTTTATGTTAATTTTAACTTTTTTATTGTTAAGGAAGTAGTAGAAACCCTTTCCTACAGCTCATACAGCTAAGTCTCTGGAAGCAAACAGTCTAATATTTTTATGCTCTTGTAATCCTCATCTTTTTTCATTTTGATGTTCGTTGATTTAATTCTTTGTGTGTCATGTTCTCCTTATATCAGGCTGTTACATGGACACTAATTCTTTGTGTCAAAGCCCTTTTGACTATTTCAGTCTCTGTGTGTGAATGTGTTACTGTTGTAACTAGCTAGTTATTAATACAATAATAGGAAAAGTGCAAAGAGGAGGCCAGACATGAGAAGCATGGTTACCTGGGCAGCTTCCCGGGAAGCTGCTATTGCACACTCCCCAGGGAACTACCAGTCCATTTCCTGTAGCTCACTGGGGGAGGGGTCAGACAAAGGGGGCATGGATACATGCACAGTAAATTCTGGGTGACTTAGGGAAGGTACCTCTCTGTCAGTCTAACTTGGGAAAAAGATCATTGGCTCAGAGGGTAGAGCCATGCAAGTGAGTGAAATCTTGAAGGGTTAATTGGTTAAACACCTCGTTAAAATTCTGAGACAAAGAGTTCTCTCACACTTGTGCCTCTGCTCCCTTGCATTCTCTTTCTCCACGACCTGCACTTGCCTGTGCACCTCCCTAGCCATGTGGCCTTCACTAGCCACATGCAATGCACTGCACCTGGAAACACAAGCTAAGCTTAGGCCGTGCTTTAGTATATGGAGTGGAGACTCTTGGTAGTGGCCTTAATCCTAGCCCTGTTCAAGACAAGATTGAACTTTTCCCATGGCAAGGCAGAGGAAGATAGGGTCTTGGAAGGGAACTCCCTTAATTTGACATCATCACTAAAGCTTACCAGGATACCTCATCCTCCCATGGGATCCTCAGGAAATTCTTTTCCCCAAGGTACCCACCCCCCCAAGAACTCCACTTCCATAGGTAATGGGTGGGAACCCAGAGGGCAATCCACTGATAACAAATGCTCAAAGTTCACTTGAAATAGTCAGACTAATCCTATCAAAATTTGCTGTCTCAAAAGCTCTGCAAAACACCTGCTGCTAATAATTAATGTGACAAGTTGTTAAACCACATTTCAAATGGTGTACCAGGACACAGGAGATTAGAAATTCCACAGTAAGGTGCTCAACCAGAGTGAGTTGGGAAATCCAGAGAATAAGACTCACATCTCTTGTAACCTATCACCTACTTTTAGAGGGTAAAACTGTTGAAGAGTTACTCTTAGAAGAAAAAAAAATTGAGAAGAGGTTTTTTGGGTGTAGAGTGGGTCAGAATAAGCAAATAAAAATATAGGATGCCAGTTACATTTGCATTCCAAATAAACAACCAATACCTTTTTTTAGTATTAATATGTCCCATATACTTGCATGAAACTGTGAGAATAAACAAGTCATCTTTTCTGTCAAAGAACAGTTCAGACATCAGCCATTTTGGACTGTGTGACTTGGCAGCCACCATGTTGGCCACATGGCTTGCAGCTCTTCTGGGGTCCGCCATTTTGAAACAGCAAAGGCCATCCCCTCCCTTTGAATTAGCTAGCCATGAAAGACTGTGCACCTGAGCTTCAATCAAGAGCAAGGGACAGGTCACCAGGGATTATAAAGCTGAGAAACCTGTCTACTTGGTTTGCGTGCACTTCCAGACCACGTGTGCATACCCTTCTCTGTAGAAGTAAAGATGTTTGCCTTGCTACCTGGCTCCTGAGTATGTTTTGTGTTCTGCAAGAACCCCTGACTTGGGGGGCTTGCTTTATTTCTAACGAGACATACCTGTGCTCAAAAGTATTTGTTGTTTACCTAAAATGAAAATGTAATTGGGCACCTGTATTTTATATAGAAATCCTACTTGACAGAGAGCGTACCCTATGCTTTCAGTTCTGCTACTTATACTCCCAAGGGAAGGGGAGGTACCTACTTTATTTCAGGTCTAACAGAGGCAGGAACCTCCAGAAAACCAAATGGAGAACTTGTTGGAAGAATGGCAGACACGATGGACTGGTTGACATCTTCCCAGGAAATCTAGAGGGCAAGAGAAAGCAGCCAGCTGCTTTGGCAGCAAAGAAGTAGTTGTTATTGCAATCTCTCTCCACTCCCAGAATTTATCAAGGTAAACAATGGGTGAGTACTTCTGTGAACATGATGTGGGCCAAATGAGAGAGATACTAAGGATAGTGCTGTTTTGATTTCTATCCAAGAGGATCATTGGGAAAATCAATGGGACTCCAACAGAGCAAGTCTTAGAAATGCAGATTGCCTGAAAATCTGGGCTAAGGATGGGTAAGACCACAGTGCCTGCCAAGAACCTTCAAGCCTTAGACAGAGAGGGGTCACAGAGGTATCACTGAAAATCAAGACAAGCACCTACAGGACAAAGAAGCATTGTTAAGCATCTACCTGGATCAACAAACGTGAATGTAAAGTATGTTTCTCTACCTCTCCTTCCCTTCCTCCCTATGCTTCAACCCTGGAAGGGTCTGAAATATCAGCTGAGAGATAATGTAACTGAGAAAGAAAGAAGCTTTCACACAAGTATTCCCACTGACGAAGGGCACAGATGGGGAGACAGCAGGCTTATGGAGAAGTCTCACTTTTGACTAAAGATTAAAGTGTTAACTATTATAATTTTATATCTTATAATATGTTACATGATCCTATATAATAAAGTGGTTGTATGCAAATTGACCCTCACACCCTCACAAGATGGCTGCCTACAACCATGCCAGCAGGAGGCATTAGTTAGGGTCAACGAAATGACTGAACAAACAGGCTGTGTGGGGCAACCAGGCTGGCATGGAGGGGCAGTTGGGGGTGACCTGGTCAGCAGTGGGGGGCAGTGAGGGGTGGTCAGGCAGGCAGGAGAGTGATTAGGAGCCAGTGGTCCAGGATTGTGAGAGGGATGTCCGACTCTTGGTTTAGGCCTGATCCCCAGGATTGGGCCTAAATCAGCAGTTGGACATCCCCCAAAAGGTCCCAAATTAGAGAGGGTGTAGGCTGGGCTGAGGGGACCCCCTCATGCATGAATTTTATGCACCAGGCCTCTAGCATTATATAATACATAGTAACATAGTAACATAGAAAATTCTTACTCCAGTAAAGTAAATTCCATTTGTAAAACCAACTGCGGGACACCCATGAAAAAACACACATGGCATCAAAATAAGCCAAAGGAAAATCATTTAGGCAAAATTAAAAAGAATCCCAAGTCTATTTTGCAGAGAGGTTCCCTTTGTTAACTTTTGGTTGAGACTGTGTTTGTGTGTTTTCAGAGAACAACTCCAAGACCATGTGGGTTCCTGCGACTGTGAGGAACTGACGGATCTGTTCCAGTCACGAGGATGGTCCAGAGATGGGGGACACTGACGACACCTTGCCATGCTAGCAGTCGGCAGCTGTGCATGTCTGCAGGCAGCCCAGGACTAAACCAGAGAGGATGGATCTTGCATTGCCACGATGTGTCTACCATCTGGATACCATTGCTGACATGTACACATAAAGAACTATTTGACACTAAAACTGGGACTCAGAACAGTTGGACATTGAAACTGAGATTGAAACATTTTTTGTTCTTATACATTTATTTCTAGTATGCAGAGGCAAGATATTTTTGAAGAAAAGAAACAGGGGAGAGTGATTGATATAGAGGCAGGGTGGCCTTGAACAGGCTGTCAAGCTACAGGGGGAAGGCTTGGGTGGATGGGAGGTGGATGCTGGGGGAGATCAACTGAAGGACTTGTATGCATGCATATGAGCATAACCAATGAATGAAAGACACTGGGGCGGGGAGGGGGGAGGGTGGGGATATGTGCTGGGGGGTAAGGGAGGCTGGGGGGAGGGGGAAAGGAAAACATGTACTACTATTAATTATAAGTTATACTGCCAAAAATCAATAAAAATATACTTAAAAAAGTTTACTTCCTAGCTAATAAAAGAGTAATATGCAAATTGACCATATCTCCACTATACCCACAAGTCCCACCCACCAGCCATACCCACCAGCCAATCAGAGAGAGTATGCAAATTAACCCAACCAAGATGGCAGCTAATTTGCATATCCAGGCACAGAAGACTGTGTAGAAGAAAGCCAAGCACTGCAGAAGGGAGCAAAGCTGCAGAGAAGCAAGCAAGCAGGGTGGAGGAGAAGGGAGGGAAGCAGGCAGGTGGCAGAGAAGGGAAGGAGGAAGACAGCAGAGAAGGGAGTGAGACAGAGGAGATGGGAGGGAGTGAGTCAGGGTAGATGGGAGGGAGTTTTGCTCAGGCCATAGGAAGCCCTATTCTTGCAGGAATCTTCCTGCAATGGGTCTCTTGTATAATTATAATCATTTTATATGGGCTGGGCCTTTTAGATTACTGAATTGAGACACATCCAAATAATTTTACTATTAAGGAGTAATCAGAAAATGCATGAGGCTTCTGAAGAGTCTTCCATTTGCAGGGTACAAATCTTAACAACTGCATAAATTGTCAAGGGGACGTGAGAGTCATCATAAAGGTTGACTCTCTTTGATTACACTCAACAAATTGTGTTTGCTCAAAGGACTAGTTATACAGTTGCTGTTCTAATAACTTCTGTTATGATTTTCTTCACTCTGTAGCTCTGTTCCCTCCTACGAGTGCCCACTGTTTTGCATTCTATGGTGCTCCAAGGTGATAGAATGGGGAAAAATTACTCTCCTTCCATTTTGATGGGGAGATTAAAGAAACTTCCTAATTTGGGTTGGAGTCCAAAAGTGTTCTATTATCCCCACTTAATTCTGACAAAGATTCTTTCCTTGAGCAGACTCTAGCAGGGCACCTCTTAGCCCTCAACTATGCCTCTCCTTGGCCTTAAACCAAGGGTGGGGGACCTTTTTTTTTTTTTTTGTTAAGAGCCATTTGGATATTTATAACTTCATTCTTGGGCCATACAAAATTGTCAACTTAAAAATTAGTCTAGCGATAATTCTCTATTATTAATATTTCTATCTCTCTATCCTTCTCCCCTCCTCTCTTGCTAAAAATCAATGAAAACATTTTATTTTAAAAAATTAGCCTGCTATATTTGGTCAAACATTTGATTAACTCACTCCTAATGCCTTAGCAGGGCCAGACCGAAGGATATCCTGGGCCTTATAAGGCCTCTGGACCTGATGCTCCCCACTCTAGAGTCTTAAACAAACACTAACAGTTTTAATAGCTCAAGATTACATTCTTACCCTGTCCCTAGCTCCCTTTGAAGTGCTCACCTGAGAAGACTCAAGGACACTAAAAGAATCAGTGATTATGAAGGTGTTGTGGGGAGCAGTTAAGGGTACACAGTGTTTCCCATAAACTTTGGTTCCAGGACTTGTTAGAAATAGGAGAGGGCCAATTCTGAGGTACATAAATAGTTAAATGTAGTTAAGGATTAGTTAACCTGAATGTGGATCAGAATCACCTGAAGACCTTGTTAACAAATTGCTGTGGCTTAGTCCCCAGGTTCCTGATTCAGCAAGGCTGGGGCTGGCCCTAACATTTCTAACAATTACCTCCTTCCTTTTTTGTAATTTTTCACTTTTCTGATTCTGCTGAGCCCCTATTCACCCATCTCCTTCCTATTCCCTCACCCTCCTTTAAAATGCCCAGTCACCTCTGTACAAATCAAAGCTGAGTTTAGTTTATGCTGGACTCTTTTTCCCTATTGCAAAAGTGTATTACTGATTAAAAGCTGTTCTTGCCACTTTAAGCAGTATCTGCCTTTTATTATCTCTGATACTTCTCAACACCATAAAATATGTTTTTATTTCTATTTGTACCAGAACATAACAGAATAGAATTTTACCCAGAATAGAATTTGACCCAGTCTGTTCCAAACAAGTGTTATTGCAAAACTCTTCTGGGAAAATGTTACTAAATTTATAAGAAGAAAAATTCCCTTGAAAATAAGTTTAAGTATGAAATACAATCCAAACCTTGTTTTTAAATTGAGCAACTTTTCAGGAGCCTTCAATGTGCCAATGGACTTTGAGAATTGAATTTCCGAAAGAAAGTTTCAGAACACAGCATTTCATAACATATTTGACCACAGAATCCTTTGTTTTTAGAGCATCAATCCCAGAACATTCCAGAACTACTGTTCCAAGGAAAATATTTTCTTGAAAATCCTGGCTTCATCATTTTAAAACCACCACCTACTACTTATACTTAACAGTTTCTTAGTCCTGTGAGCTACGGAAACATCAGAGTATGACCATTTCCCCCACCCCCCGCAAAAGTGTGGATTTTAACCATCTTAGCAGGATCATCTCAGCATATTGTTTAAAAATGAAAATTACTGGGCTGTGTACCAGGTCTGCTGAATTGGTATCATTGGAACTCTCTCATGGGAAGCGGGAACCAGGATGAGAATTTTGATAGTGTCTATTGTTGGATTTTGGTCTACACTAAAGTCCTTTCAGAATGCTTTTCTGAAATCAGTTAAAAAATTTTCAGTTTCTTTGGCATCTCTATTTTCCTTTCCAAACAATAAACTGAAGAAAGAAACTGAAGGCTACTTAGACTCTTTCTACTAAAAACAAACAAACAAAAAGAAACAAAACACACACACACACACACACACACACACACACACACACACACACTTCAGTGATTAATTTTTCACACTCAGCAGGTGCTAGTTTTACACTATGCTCCTAAAGAACAAACATCCCTTCTTCCCAAGTGATGTTGCCAGGGGTGTTTATTGGGCTGGCTGTTACTTGAAAATTAAATATAGTGATTCCCTCTAGCCACTCCTTACAAATTTGTAACAATCACAAACTGACTCTGTAAGCAGTAGTAGTAAAAACTTATTTCTAAAAGAGTATATATTTTAAAAACATACTAATCAAGCTTTTGAAATTTAAAGATTTAAATTGATTTTATTTACTATCTCTAGATTTAGAGATCTAGCAAATCATTTAATTTTAAAAATCTAAAGTAAATATTTTGTTTCCAGTGTACAACAGTTCCCAGTATCTTTTGGTGTCTTTTTTTTTTAATGCCTTTCCAGTTTAATTTTCTGCTCAATATAGAAAATGAGATATGTATTGTTAATTATGCATATTATAATAAAACTGCTTAAGTATCTTTTGAAAGGCATACTTCATAGGTATATTCTAGACCACTGCAGTAAAGTGAGTTTTAATATTTTTGCTGATGGACTGTCTTTCCTTTAAATTTTTGTAAGAAAAACACACCTAATAAAGTGAAGCATGGTGAAACGAGGTATGCCTGTACTTTGCAAAAACGTTCTGCTTCCTAAGCGGGATCGAGGCCATTCAAGAAAATGTCTCTTGAGGTTCTAGAACAGAGTAGTCTGAGAAGAATTTTGTGTAGCTCTTGATTTTTAAATAATTAATAAAAGATGAAGAACAAAAAGATGAGTAAAGAAGTGCCATATTTATTAAAAGGACCTAATCATGGTGTATCATTTATTGGCTCAAACTTGTGTGTGGATCCGAATCACCTGAAGACCTTGCTATCAGATATCTAACAAATTCCCAGATGCTGCTGCTGCTGCTGGTCCAAGGACCAGGCCACTTTCAAACGCACAGGTGCTTCCATCTCTTCTAACTTACCTGGAGGAAGGAAAGAAGATAACACCTGAGAAGAAGCAGGTGGAAAAGTTGGCAGGTACAAACATAATTTCTTGGAAAAGTTGGCAGGTACAAACATAATTTCTTAGCTGTGTTATCAATTGGGGCTCATTTTGAACTAAGCAGCTGGTCCTATGTAGGTCTCAGTCTACTGGGATGCAGTTTTTTGTTTGTTTTTAAAATATATTTTATTGATTTTTTACAGAGAGGAAGGGAGAGGGAGAGTTAGAAACATCGATGAGAGAAACAGCTGCCTCTTTCATGCCTCCTACTGGGGATGTGCTCGCAACCAAGCTACATGCCTTTGACCAGAATCAATCCCAGTACTCTTCAGTCCCCAGGCCGGCACTCTAGCCACTGAGCCAAACGGGTGGGAGTAGGGGATGCAGTTTTTAAATTATAGTGTTCCCAAGCAAGAGTTCATTGCTCGACACACATAGATGGCAATACTATGGCACGGGCTTTTGAGAAAAGAAAAGGCTTTTATTGCAATATCCAGCAAGGAGACAGGAGACAAGGCCCAAATCTGCATCCAGGAATTTGGGCAGGACTTTAAGGGTTTCAGCACCAGATCTTCCCTAATAACAGACCCTTGTTTCTGAAAGGGTTCTTGCTTCAGGTTCTGGTCCTGCTTGGTCCTTTGAAGGTGATGCGGGGAGCAGTTAAGGGTTCAGTGTTTCTCATAAACATTGGTTCTGGGACTTGTTAGAAACAGGAGAGGGCTGGCTCTGAAGTTACAATAAGACTTAAAACAAGTAAACAGTTGAGGGTTTATTGAGGAAAGTAGCAAAGGTCGCTCTAAAAATGAGTTTTAAATGAATTGTTAGCATGCCCTCTGATATTAAACAATTGTTTATATTAATAAAAAATATATGTTGGAAGATCTGTGGAATGTTGAAGAAAAATACTTATCTGAATATTATTCCATATACTATAGGGCAATCTCTAAATTAATTTTTTGGAAAATATTTCCCATAAGTTTTATGGACTACAATAGTAAGATAATTAATATTTCCTTTAAAGTCCCTTCAAAACACAACAAAGGAAATAAAACCCCTCTTATATCCCTCTACCCAAATCCTATGCTATTTCTCAATGAAAACTAGCAGTTTTTTTTTTTAGTTTTTTTTTGTGTGTGTGTGTGTGTGTGTGTGAGAAAGGGCTTATCTTGTTGACTTCCTCAGTTTTTTATCACTCTTTTCATCTTGTATATAGGCCTAAGCAGCACTCTTCCTCCTATATTTGAAATAGCCATCTTTGAATTTGAAAAATCCATCTAAAACTTTTCAAACTAAAAAAGAGTTAAACTCTGAACATTAAGGTATAATGAGAGAGCCTACAGTATAATTTAAATACATCATTAACTGGCTAATATGACAAGAAATTCCAATCAACCTTTATCAGTTGCTTCTCTCTTTAATGACCCTTCAACCCACTTTCTTTTAAACCACTTTGAGCTGTAGAACTACTCTGCAATTTCTCCTAAGGAATGTAAATGACTTGCATTTTTAGTCACCCCCTGACAATTTTCATTCACTACTTAACAGGCAATTATCTGACCATCCAGAGTTACAAATAACTTTCCAGGAGAATGGAGTATCCTTTGAGTTCATTGAAGAGGTGCGAATCTATATGCCAATAATATTCAGGATTTTGGTCCTGCACTTCTCTTTTCTCTTTCAAGTCACTTCACCCATCTTGTTCGCCTGATCTTCTGAGTGTGACAAATTCTATATAATAAAAGCCCAGTGACTGAATGGCAGAACGACCAAACAACCAGTTGACCAGTCGCTATGATATGCACAGACCATTAACAGATGCTTAACTCAGGAGCTGCCCCATGGAGGTCAGTGTGCTCCCACATTGGGAGTACTGTTTGGCTGACCAGGATGAGTGGCTGCTCTTACATGGCTAATCCCCACAGGCCACGCCCCTCACCAGTGCACAAATCCTGTGCACCAGGCCTCTAGTCTATTAATAATACAGTATCTTCAAGAATTGGTAATAGAGTATTGAGAAATGTATTAAATACTTTGTATCTCTAAATCATCACTTAATAAAATTATGCATGGTGTACCTTATAATCATGGAATAAATTTCTTATGCTCTGAATGATAGCATATTAAGGGTATACATTACTTTCTTTCTTTTTTTTAAAATATATTTTATTGATTTTTTACAGAGTGAAAGGGAGAGGGATAGAAAGTCAGAAACATCGATGAGAGAGAGACCTCGATCAGCTGCCTCTTGCACGCCCCCTACTGGGGATGTGCCCGCAGCCACAGTACATGCCCTTGACCGGAATTGAACCTAGGACCTTTCAGTCCACAGTCCGACGCTCTATCCACTGAGCCAAACCGGACTCGGCTCTTTCTTTTTTTTTAATTTTTAAAATATCAGCACATTTTATACCATGAAGACAATATTGGTACACAGAAATCAAAACATACAAATGTTGGAATACACAGGTGTTTCCTAAAATTTATAAAACCACATGCTACAAGGCTCCACTTATAGTTGTGAAATTGATGAAGCCTTTTATGGTTTTATAATGAATCCCTAACTCGTTTTTTTGTGTTTTTTTTTACTTTGCTATGAGTTTTTTTTTAATCTTTATTGTTCAGTTTATTAATTACATTGTTTCCCCGTTTTATCCCCCTATAGCTCCCTCCACCCTGTACCTATCCCACCCTCCGCCCTCACCTCCCCCTCCCCACTGTCCTCTCCCATTGTTGCAAGATTTTTGTCCAGTCTCTTGCTGCACTTCCCACAACGCTTTTCTCTCCAAGAATTGTCAGTCCATTCCCTCTCTATGTCCATGTCTCTGTTATATTCACCAGTTTATCCTGTTCATCAGCCTATCAATTCACTTGATTTTTATGTTAATTTGTTGATAGATGTGTATTTGTTATTCATAATTTATATTTTTACCTTTTTCTTCTTCCTCTTCTTAAAGAATATCTTTCAGCATTTCATATAATGTTGGTTTGGTGGTGATGAACTCCTTTAGCTTTTTCTTATCTGTGAAGCACTTCATCTGACCCTCAATTCTGAATGATAGCTTTACTGGATAGAGTAATCTTGGTTGTAGATTCTTGCTGTTCATCACTTTGAATATTTCTTGCCACTCTCGCCTGGCCTGCATCGTTTCTGTTGAGAAATCCGCTGACAATCGTATGGGTGCTCCCTTATAGGTAACCAACTGTTTCTCTCTTGCTGCTTTTATTATTCTCTCTTTGTCTTTTGCTCTTGGCATTTTAATTATGATGAGCCTTGGTGTGGTCCTCTTAGCGTTCCTATATATTGGGGTTCAGTGCACTTCTTGGACTCCTAAGTCAATTTCTTTCACCAGGTGAGGGAAGTTTTGGGTCACTATTTCTTCAAATAGGTTTTCATTGTCTTGGTCTCTCTCTTTTTCTGGCACCCCTATAATTCGGATGTTGGTATGCTTGAGGTTGTCCCAGAGGCCCCTTATGCTATCTTCAATTTTTTGGATTCTTTTGGTTTCTTGCTTTTTCAGCTGAGTGGATTTTACCTCTTTGTATTTCAAATCTTTAACTTGGTTCTTGGGGTGCTCCAGAGCACTTTTAGGTCTTTGTATAATATTTTTTATTTCAGTCAGTGTATGCTTAATTTCTGATTGGTCCTTTTTCATATCCTTGAGAGTCTCCTTTATATCCTTGAGGGTCTCCTTCATTTTTTTGTAGGACTTGATCATTTCCTTGCAGGTCTCATTCATATCCTTGAGGGTCTTGTTCATTTCCTTATCGGACTTATTCATTTCCACGTTGGTCTTGATCATTTCCTTTGTGGTCTTGGTTATTTCCTTATAGGCCTCGACCTTTTGTTGGAGCCTCTTGAAAAACCCTATAACCGTGGTTTTGAATTCCATGACCAGTTGTTTTTTTCCCTCCATTTTTTTCACATCTGATTTCTTTCCATGTCACTGCATGGTGGCTGCTTTCCTGAGTTGGTCAATTAGCTTTGTGTGGTAGACTTCCTACTAGGGACAGTGGCTCAACCTCCCCAGTTACCTGAGGTGGATATGGGTTGCACAGTCTTGCTGAAGTTAAGCCATGGTTTATCATTGTTAGCACTTGGAGGGTTGACCTCCAGGCCAATTGTCTGTGAAGCTCAGCTGTGCTCAGGTTGGATGGTCAGAGTCTCCAGGCCAAGCAGACAGCGTTAGCTCTGCCCTATGCAGCCCCAGGGACTCTGTGTTGGTGGCAATGGCTGCCAGCACCTCTGAGAGAGAGCTGCTGCCGAGCTCCACTGGCTGCCGGGGAATTCAGACTCTCCCCAAATGAATCTGCACGCGCAATGTCTCACCCAGGGTCGTAAAACAAAGCAGTCTGACGGTTTTCCGAATGAGAGAGCGAGTCGCAGAGCGCTCTCTGCGTGGTCATGCAGCTGAACTGTTCGAGCAAGCTGCCTTCTCCACAAGCTGGCAGACCCGGCAGCACCCAAGCTTCGGTGTGCCCTCCCACTGTCCGGTTTTCACCCCTATGATAGTGGGTTGATTCCCTGGACTTCGCCCAGAGCTGGAGAATCAGTCCAGTGGGACGTCTTTGTCTCCCCGTTCGAGAAAACTGGCCGGTTTTGAGCCGCCCGCCCTCTCCGCTGGCGCGCTCCAAACCTCTCTCTCTGGGAATCTTTCAATGCTGTCCGCCGCCGCTCCTCCGAGTCACAGTGTCTTATCTTCACTTTTATTTGTGGAATTTTCACTCGGCCAGCTTTCTGGTGATTCTGGAAGGTGTTTGTTCTTTCGTTAAGTTGTAGTATTAAAATTGCTGAGTATGACGGCAAGATAGGTGTTTTACCTATGCCGCCATCTTGGTTCTCCTCCTATACATTACTTTCTTAAAATTTAATTCATTAATCAAATAATTACTATGCGCATTTACTTTTCCAAATGTATTTTAGACACAAACAGCCTAAAACGGTAAGTAAAATAGAGACTTTATATACAAATAGTCAAAAGGGAAAATAAAAATACCCATAGTCATGATGGAGACAATATTATAATTGTTATAATAGGAAAGGACCTTGTCTTCCCTGGTTGCTAGTGGGAGTGGGCTTCTTGCAATGTCTCCAGAAAAAGAATTTTCTGAGACTCACACAGGAGGTATGATACTGTAGAAAGCTTTATTTTCATAGAATTTAACCCTGAGTTTCCAAGGTTTCATTTTCCTCAGTCCTGCCAAGACAGAAGTTCCATTTAACCTTTAGCATAGCTAAAGTCAGAGCCAGCGTTCAGAGTTTCTGTTCCATGTCTGAAAATCTAATATAGCACCAAGATAGCTTAAATTATGTTGCAGATGTAGTCCATCTGTCCATTGCATGTGGGATCTGCAGAGCCACATGGCTATGAAGGAAACACAAGCAGGAGCAAAAGAGAGCCCCACAAGCCAGGGGCTATGTGCACAAGAGAGAGAGCTCCTTTGTTTAGGAAATTAGGTATTCCTAGATTTTCACATGCTTGCAGTGGCCACACCATTCTGGCCAATGATGTCTGTTCCCAGGTGTGACTTACAGATGATACGGAATTTTTGGACTGGATCGGGATTCTTTGTTCACCAGAGTGGAAGAATGAATCCACGGGCAGAGGGTAGTATAACAAAGGTGGAGATTTATTAGAGAACAAGTACAGACTCCCACACGGGGAGAAGGAAAGAATCCCACAGAATGGACTCCCACATAGGGAGATGCAAAGAATCCCACCAACTTCCTGTTTCCATGGTTTATAAAGGCTGAAGTTCCTGTGTCCTGATATCCCCTCTGATTGGTCAATATTCCCTTTCAAATTGGTTATTATAGTGACTCCTAAGGCCATCCTCTCTCGTTTTCCTCCTTTTTTATTTTGTAAATGTAAAGCTCTTTTGGCTACTTCTAGTGCCCTTATGGAAATGTAACTGTGTCTAGCTTCCTTGTCTTATAGAGATGTACCTTCTTCCAATCTGTAGCCCTATGTTTTTTCCATGGACCCCAATTCTAAAAATTCCTAAACCTGCCTATATTCCCCTAAAATTCCTGTTTCACAGACAAGTACCTTCCCTTTGGCCACATTTATAGGGCATGTATTTATCTTTCCTTGGGAAATCCCTTTCCCTAGTGTTTGCAGGGACTAGGCTGGTGATACCCTGGGGAGTGCAAAGTTGTAGCTTCCTAGTAAAACTGCCCAAATGATATGCCTTTAATGTCTGACCTTCCCTTTGCTTCTTTCCTGTTACTAGTAACTAGCTAATTACAATGGTTCCAGTCAAAGTCTGAGAGAAGTTTGCAACCTGTACATGGGAGAATTGAGGAGGGGATACCAGAAAGAAATAATTTCTAAATAGCTTCTTCTTTAGCAATAAGTAGCCACTACTAAATCTGTACATTTATTTCATTCTTTTAATTTAAAGTTTTCATTATATTTTTAAAATTTATCTTTATTGTTGAAAGTATTACAGATGGTCCCTTTGTTATTGTTGTTTTTCCCATTGATTTCCTCCACCCCACACTCACCCTTCCCAGGCCTTCATCACTTTATTGTCTGTGTCCATGGGCTGCACATAACTATATATATAAAACACTAAGTGACCAAACGACCGGTCGACTGGTCACTATGATGTGCATTGACCACCAGGGGGCAGACGCTCAGTGCAGGAGCTGCCCCCTGGTGGTAACTGCACTTCCACAGCATGAGCGCCGCTCAGCTGAGACCCATCCCCATGGCTCACAAGCCCGGTGGCCACCATTCACTTCCTCAGTAGTCCTGCAAATCCAATCTCCAGAGAATGGGCCAGCCACCTATGCACTGACACTACCAGCACAATCCTGACAGTGCTGAGAGCCTCCTGGAAGTCAGCCTCAGGTACCATGGCCATTTCCCTTCCCCAGTCACTCCACAAGGAATAAGTGATATAAAAGCAGCTGCCAGGTGGCTCCCAACAACCAGTGTGAATGTCAGCGAGACAGATCCAGATCCTGGGCTGGCAAGGGTATCCCACCACCTGCCCAGAGGGCCAATTATGTCCCAGCCTCCTCACCCACCTCGGGGTGAGTGTCAGATGCAGGACTCGCAGCTGGCAAGCCCATGAAAAGTGCAGCAGGGCCGGATGAGCAGGAATGGCAGGTGTGAATGGTAGGTGATGTTGGACTATGGATCTCAGCCTGATCCTTACAGGCCACTCTGAGGGACCCCATCCATGCACGAATTCATGCACCAGGCCTCTAGTATGCATATAAATTCCTTGGTTAATCACTCCTCCTCAACCCTCCACCCCTGCCTTCCCTCTGAAATTTTTCAGTTTGTACCATGCTTTTGTGTCTCAATTAGATTCCAAATATGAGTGAGATCATTTGATTCTTATCTTTCTCTGATTGGCTTATTTTGCTTAGTATAATACTCTCCAGTTCCATCTATGCTGTTGCAAATGATGAGTTCTTTTTTTTTATTCTTTTTTTTTTTTACAGCTATGTAATATTCCATTGTTTAAATATACCACGGCTTTTTTTTTATCCCGTCATCTACTGGATGGGCACTTGGGCTGTTTCCAAATTTTACCTATTGTAAATTGTGCTACTATGAACATAGCCATGTGCCAGGATTCTTCTTCCAGCCTTACAAAGGGTTCAGCATTTGGGGAAAGGGGCTGCACGTAGATGATTAAGAAGGAATCCAAGGATGAAAGATAGTTTTGAAAGGCACTGTAGGTCAGAGGAGCTTCAGCTAAAAGGAACTGAAGACTTTCCCTTGACCAAAGAACCCTGCTTTTATTATACACAATTTGTTCCAAGGCAAGGTGGAAATATACACTTCAAAGGGCAAGGTATCAAAAGGTTTACAGAGATGTCAGTTTCAGAAATAGCTTACAGCTGTTCAGGTGTTTGGCAACAGGAGGCAATAAAATTCCCTGAGCTGTCTGGCAATTAACAATCCTAGTCAGGTTTGGGGGAGATGCCTTTTAGCCATTTCCAACAGGTAAACTACATATGTGAGTCAACCCAGTTGAGCTCCCCAAGTCACATTAAACTTTTGATGGAATACTTGTAATTATTACTTGCAGGAATTGGTTCTCGGCAGCTGTGTATATATTCTTTCTGATTGGTGTTTCTGGTTTCTTAGGATATATTCCTAGAAGTGCGATCACTGGGTCAAATGGGAGTACCATTTTTTGAGGAAACTCCATTTAGTGTTTTCCACAGTGACTTTACCAGTCTGCATTACACCAGCAGTGTACTAGGGTTCCTGAAACTTTTCCTTATATTGGAATGAAGGTGAAAGAAGAAAATCATGTCAAGTAATCACTAACTTAATTCAGCTTCAGTTACTTTTATAATTATATACCTATAGATGTATAATTTTGAGAATCCTCAAAACAGTTCTATAGAATATGTATTATTTCTCATGACTCCTGCATTTTCTCCTGTTATGCCCAGATTTCAAGATTCCCAGAGACCACCAGGGAGCCAATACCCATGCAAGAGCCAAAAAAGCCTTCATTCAAGCCCGGGCTTGGTTCTCCATCTCCACCATCACCCAGGCAGGAAGCAAGAGGGAGAGAGATATCCAACAACATGGCGATTTTATAGGGAGGTGGGGCCAGATGCGAACCACTGATTTGGCCAATTCCAATTGGTTGGGTGAGGGCTGGGGCTAGTGATACAAATAATCCCTAATGCACGTGATCTGTCCTGTCCTTTGCTTTTGATTGGAGCTCAAGCGCACAGTCTTTCACAATTGGCTAACTCAAAGGGAGGAGTTGCTCTTTGGGATTTCAAGATGGCAGCCCCCAGGTAAGTTTACATATCACTCGGCCCACATGGTGGCCGCCAAGTTACACAATCCAGAATGGCAGCTGTTCTTGCAGTCCTGCTCTGCCCTTTCACTCCTTGCCTTCACTTATCTCATTTCTACTATCTCCTCTCTGATTTAAGTGATAAGAATTATAACCTTGCTGTTATGTCAGTCTGATATCTATATATCTGTAAATCTATGATAGAATAGATTCTAAGAACTAAGGGAGAGGTTAGTGGATGACAGAGTAATAAGGAGATAATTGAGTAGTAAGAATAAAAATCTGTATCAGAAATTATATTAAAAGAAATCAGCTCATTTGTTTTCTTTATGGTTGTAATTTTAGGACTCATACATTGTCCCCTTCTTTCCTATCCCCTGAATCAATCAATCAGTCAGCTAATCTCTCTCTCACATACACATACATACGCCACCCTCCCTACTACCACCACTACCAACACCACTTCAACACCACTAGCCCCACCCATACGTTTATTCAATATGTTATATAAAGCTGTTTAGCAAAGTTTTCTTCAAATTTGAATTCTAAAATTTTAATTCAATTACTAGGTGATACTCTAAGAAATGAGAGAAATTTTTTATGTGAGAATAAAAATAAAAATGGCTGAACCTGAATGAAATTTTTAAATTTCCCCCAAATTTACTTAAAAAAAACAAACACAGAGATCTCTAACTTTTAAAAACTCCATTAATTACTGAATTCAGTTGGTGAAATTTTGTGTTAACCAGGTTCCTTATATTTCATTACATTCCTTTTGTCATCTGTTTTAATTTCTCTTTCTACTTTTTACCTTTCTTTTCTCTATGAAGACTGAAACATACTTTTACTTCTTTCTTGGGGTATTGTAAATAAGTTAATTTTTAACTTTTCATTGCCATTCCATGATTTGCCCATCAATTACATCAATTTTTTCTTACTTTTATCACTAAGTTGAGACATTGTTTCTTCTTTAAAAATCCTGCCTGTACTGGCTGTATGATGTACATAGAGGGCATTTCATCAGTGTGACTGTCATCATAGATATTGGGAAAACTTACAAGAAATAAAAAATAGGCAGTCTATTAAAAAAAAATATGTTCCTACTTTTTTAAAAGCTATTACATATGTGTCCATATCCCCTCATTGCCCCCCTCACCCCACTCCCATACATGTCCTCACCCCCCAGTGTCTTGCGTCCATTGGTTATGCTTTTAACTCCTATAGCTCATCTGTTGTGATTTAATTAGATATCTGAGGATTTTTGTTGTAGTATCAGGATTTAAATGACAAAGTATT
This sequence comes from Antrozous pallidus, assembly GCA_027563665.1. NCBI lineage: Eukaryota > Metazoa > Chordata > Mammalia > Chiroptera > Vespertilionidae > Antrozous > Antrozous pallidus. The sequence goes on from CM050508.1 coordinate 79,115,798, forward strand.
TTTGATTTTGTAAGTCTCTGAAAGCCCTAAAAGTTCTTCCCCAAAGTGTTCCTAGTGGATGCAGCCCATTATAAATCATTCATGTATTTTATTCCAATTCTATTCTGTTAATGTAACAGCTGATTTGAAGCCCTATTTGCAAATAATCTTGCTTTATGACTTCCCTGGGCTTTAGGAACTTTGCCCTGTGGGCTCCTCACTCCAGGAAAAACAAATATACACATATATACACATACATACATATGTACACATTGCGCACATATGTACAATTAACACTTATTTAACATATGATAAAATATATTTTATAATTGTTTTGATATAAAGGTGAATATAATCTAGTCTGCATTAAAAATTTTCTTCAACTTTAAGAGTTTATTTTTTTCTTCTGAATTAAAAATAAGTAAAATGTTTTATAGGCCCTCTCTCCCCAAAGTATGGTTGGCAATTGGTCCTCTGCCTGCTGTGCCTACTGGATAAGTCAGCCTGGTTTCCCAAAATCTCCATGGCTCTCTCCTCAAGTCCTCAAAGTCTTTGCTCATTGACAGCTCCCTTCACTACCCTATTTAAAATTATACATCCCCCTTGTCCCTACACTTCCAGTCTTCCTTTCTTGCTTTGCTTTCTTTTTATATCACACGTCACCTTTTAATGCATAATATATTAATATTTACTTGTACACTTTGTCTCCCCCAATTAGGATGTAAGCTCCATAGTTGAATCCATATCTCGGTGCAGTGCATGGCATTGAATGACTTAATAATTCTCTATTAAAAGAAACAAGAAGGAAATGAGTCTTTAACTATCTTTTTTTCCTTTGTGTATTTTTTAAGTATATTTTATTTTAAGATGGTCCCAGAAATGAAGGGGTAATGTTTTAACATACCAGTGGACAAATGTATAATATGGGGGCGATTTTAAAGAATGCATTAAGAATGAGATTTGTGTTCTAAAGACTTAAAAAATAATAAAAAATATTTATTTCAGTTGTCAGTCTTGATGCATCTGAAGGCCACTATTACATTTGACCATATCAGGGCCTTTTCAGAATGTGAACATAGTTTTCGTCAAACCCAAGCCATAACCACATCATGATATTTAGAACACAGAAACAAAAATGAATCTTCTCATTTAATGATGTATTGATAAGGGGAAGAAAGAAGAAAAAAGAAAGGAAAAACTACAATTTTTTTCAAATCTATTATGTACTGGGAGCTGTTAAGCTCTTTATTGGTAAATTCTTAATCCTCAAATGAGTTCTATGAAATAGGTATTAGTATTTGTATTATTAAAAACAGGGAAGTATGTTCAGATTCTATTATAAGTTACAGAATTTGCCTGAGAGCACACAACTGGTGAAGATGAACTCGAATTTAAACCAATATTTATGGGGCTTTGCAGCTTGAGCGTTTTCAATCACAGCTTGTCACAAAGAGTATTTTAAGTCCAGTCAAAAAACAAGAGGAAAGCATCTGGGGGACAGTGAGAGGCTGTGCAAGGCATGCTAAGTCTGGAACATCGGCATTGTATCACTCATTATTATAATGGAGAATACTAGTAATATAGTGAATGTGACAACTTAAGGTATGGCAATGACTTTTTTGTTTATTTTATTTTTTATATATATTTTTATTGTTGATAGTATTGCAGATATCTCCCAACCCCCCCTTATCCCTCTTTTCAGCCCCTAATGTTTATTTTATTAAAAAAGAAATTTCTGTTCACTGATTTTACTATAAAACTTCATTTATTATTCCTATTGATGCGATATAGCCAAAATAGGGTATGACCAATATTGACTTCAACTTATTGGAAAAAAATCTACAGCTATTAATTTATTTTTTAACATATTTTCATCACCAGGCCTTATTTAAATAACCAGTTATCAAGTAAAGAAAGAGAGTGGGTTATCTGAACTAATCACATATTAATTAATTGGCTACAACTATTTTCATTAGGGTCAACTCCAAAGCCCAAAAGAAAAACCTGTTCAGGGAAAAAAGAAACAAGAAATAAAAACCTTTCTTACCTTCAAGGGTAATTGTTTCTGTAAAAACTCCAATGTAAAAAACAAACAAAAAATAGATTAGCCATTTCAACTAACACTTAGACAATAAGAAAAATCTGTTTTCTTTCCATATAGGCATAATGGCATCTCTAAAACAAGGCTGTGGAAGTAAGGACATGTTTCTTGTCTCTTTTTCAATCTGTTGGTAAATATTTATTAGATGTATATTGTACATAAGGACCTACATTTTATAACACTTATAATTAAATCAAGATACAAAATCTTGTTAGACACTAGTCTTGACCTAGAAAAATGTTTGCACTTGATTTGGAATAAAAAGAAAAAGAAGGTAAGGATTATATAAATTAATTACAAAATTAGTTAAAACTGTGTTGGCTGAAGGTCAAGACTGCACAGTCTTTGTGGTACCAACTCTTGGACATTTCCACAACCCAACAACCAAAATTTTATGTCTGAAGCAAAAGGCACTACTCTATGTGATGGTCTGCTTACCAGTTAAGTGACATTGTGCTGAATAACAGCAAGATACCAAACTCTCTTGAGCTTCAACTCAGTATACTCATAAAATAAAAGGAATTCCATCAGATATAGTTGCTGTTAGGATCACAAATGATGTACTTAAAATGCCTTGCTTAGCACCTACAGAGTAATAGTAGTTTTTAATTCTTAAAAAGGACATATATCTAGGAAAATAAGAACAAAAATAGAGTAGAAAAGACGAGTAAACATTTTCCAAGCTGTGATAGTATGGGGACAGCTTTGAATGTGCCATGTACACCAAAAATAAATATTTTGATAGAGCTTTGGCAGTTGGAAAATAAGATACTCAAAATTAATTTGATAAACAATACAAAGCTTATTAATACATGAATGATCTTATTTGGTAATATAATGCTTCCTCTTCAGATAAGATATATATTTTAAAGACCTTTGATTTTAGTTGAAGATTTTTGTTTTGATTTCAGAATATACCATTTAGGTTCCCTGTATATCAATATTCTTAATTACTCATTAACTATAGTTCTTTCAAACTCCATGAGGGCATGCCTCTCTTATATGTAACTACATTCTCAGTGTCAAGCAGTTTCTAGATAGAGTACCAAGATTGATAGATGTCAGTTGAGTAAATTAATGAATTAATGGTGGTTTGTCAAAAGAGGAAGTTCATATTTATTATGTTCTATAGTCTTCATTCCATTTAATCTTTGAAAACAAAGTTTTGAAGGATATTTTTTATTCCCATTTTACGGTTTAGAAACTGAGGCTCAGAGAGGTTAGTTATATATCAAAGTTCATATGGCATCAAGAGAACTTAATCCTAGGTCTGGAATCAAAAACCCATATAATTTTTCCTTTGTCACTCAAACTATAGCCTTGCTTATTTTTGATGAATTAAATTGGGTTTTACCTGCGGGGACTTAGTAATTATTCTGTCTGCTGAGATAACTGTATTTTCTGATTTTTTTTTCAATATAAAGTAAGAAAGTATTGAAATTTGTTTTTCCAGAGACTCTTGTAACCGAGATGAGAGCACAAAGAATGTCAGGATAGTCTATTTAACCTACCATGACCAAAGTTAATTACCATAGAAAAACAACTCGACTTCACAGACAGATGGTGGGAAGGCATATCAAATATGCAAAATGCTTCAGGAGAAAAATGACAGAAGGAATGGATGCAGCATGAAAGAAACCAATAACCTAGACTAGAAGAAAGTATTCAAAGAACTAGAAGAGAGTTCCTCATATGAATTGTAGTCTACAAATCACCTTACTGTAAATATGGGGTTTAAATGAACATACATGAGATTATTTAGGGGGACTGCAGTTAGAAAGAACAAACATTGATATAGAAATACTAAATAAAAGAAAAATAGCAAGGAACAACATAGATGGCGATAACACTGAGAATAATGAAGAAAATATTAGAAATACAGAGAGAGAAAAAGAAGAGACAAAGGAGAAGGAAGGTATTTCAAAGCCAATAAAGAAAAGCCACGGACAGAGAAAGATGATCCAACAGTGTCCCTGAAGAAGACACTTTTACAAATGAAACAGAAAAATAAACAGTTTCCAAAATTTTAAACGAAGAAACTTTTCATTAAATGAAGAAAGACAGACTCAGCAAATTGAGAAGGCACACTAAGTTCCAGGAAAACATGAAAAGATACTTAATGTTGAGTTATGTTCTGACAAAGTTATTTAACATCAAGAATAAAGAAAAAAATGTTCTCATCTGTCTATGCAAACTTAATGCAATGCGAGTTCAGGCTAACATGAGTCTTGTGCTCAGTAGCAATTAATGTCAGAAAGGAATAAAAAAATCTCTAAATAATTCAAAGCAATACCTTAAAGTTCTAAAGAAAAACCTATGTGCATTTTAAAATAGGCAAACATATTTAAGCATGGACGAGCACAGGAAACTGCATCCCTAAACTCTTCTTGAAAAGATAACTTGAAGCCTAGAAAATATTAAAACAAACAACTCAGAAATGAAGAGCCATGATTAAAGAATTGATGGTGGGCACTGACTTAAAAATAGAACAAATTCAGGCAATTACAAGTTATATTCTCACTTCATTTTTAACAAAGGCACCAAGATATTCAATGGGCAAAGGGAAGTCATTTCAAGGAATGGCTCTTGAATAACTTGGTAGTTATATGGGGAAAAAAATCAAGTGATACATAAAATTAACTCGTTGTTAATCATAGAAGTGCATATAAAGACACTATCCAACATCTGAAGGAGAACACAGAAAATGAGCATGAAACAGAGAAAAAATGAAAGTCCTCAAATTTGACATTATCAAAATTAAACTTTTTTGAAAGGCACCATTAAAAATTAAATAAATATATCACAAACTGGGAGAAAATAATTACAATACATCTGACAAAGGGCTTATGTTTAGAATATATAAAGTGTACACACACACACACACACACACACACACACACACACACACACACACACACACAATTGCTGGGGGTGAGTTAAATGAAAAGGGCATAACAGAACTTTCTAAAGTAATGTAAATGTCTTGATTTAGGTGGCAGTAATAATTGTCAAAGTGTAAGAACTAAAACTTGCAATGTATACACTTTAGATCTGTGCATTTATTTTATTTGTTATAGCTTAACAAAAACAAAACAAAACAACAACAAAAGAACAGGGGAAAGATCATTTGAGTTCTGTCTGTGCATAAATTGGCAATGTAAGTTTCTTTTGCTGTCATTCTTCCATATGATACAGAGCTTAGAGATGTGTGATATAGAAATAAACTTTGTATGTAATTTTAGAGCTGACTATAAGGCTCAAAGATTTTTTGGTGAATTGTTTTATTTGCCTTGACTATGTTTTACTCTGTTTCACATTCTGTTAGTTGACCTTGGATTTGACCGAGCTCCCAGGTTATATTAAATTGAAATATTTTAAAAATTGTTATGGGGGGAATTATGAATCTTGATAATTGTTATAATTATTTTATTGAGCAAACTTTAATGAGTAGCTAAGCTTAATCTTAAAACTTGATTGGCTTTGCAATATTCTGTTCAAAGGACCAAGAAATTTCCTTTACCAGACCCCTTGAATTGGGGAGGAGTTAAGAGAGAAGAATTGGAAAGACTAAAATCAAATCTATTTATGGACAGGGTGAGGAGGTGAGGGTGGACTGCAAAACAAGCTTACCTATTTTTGGTGAAAGGATGGGTTAGATCCTATTTAATTCATTCGATTGCGCCTTGATTTCTGCCAAACAATTACTTTACTGTGGTGGAAAAGTTTTCAGCAATAAACTACAAGTTTAGTTTAGTTTCTCCTCTTTAAGAGACGGACCATTCTGTAAATCACAATTCAATACATAGAATTCCAAAGCGGAGTTGTTTGTCATTTCATTTGTGGAGTCCACATTGTCATCTGGAGGAACACATGGAGCTGTAAAAGCGGCTCCCCCTGATTTAGCAATGTAGAACTTTTAGAATTTATTTCCTACAACCAGTGTTTCATCATATTGGCATTCTACAGCGACTTAACACAGCCCTGGAGTTGGATTAGATCATACATTTAGATTCATCACAGCATAACAATTCATAGATAGTTTTCCCAAATGAAACATCAGGGAAAATCAGTTCAGAAATGAACTGGATAAGTCTCAAATGGAGATTGATGACCCAGGACTCATATTATCCTGATAACAAACATCCTGTAAGGAGCACTTTGAATTCAGGGGTTTCTATGCTCTAAGGCCCAGCTAGTTTGCTCAGTGGTTGAGCATCAACCTATGAACCAGGAATGGATTCCTCGTCAGGACACATGCCTGGGTTTTGGGCTATATCCACAGTAGGGGGCATGAAGGAGTCGATCAGTGATTCTCATCATTGATTGTTTTTATCTCTCTCTCTCCCTTCCTCTGTGAAATAAATAAAAATATGCATTTAAAAAAGGATACTGCTTTAAGGCTGAATTGTCTGTGTGTGCTGGATTACAAATACTCATAATTAATAAAATTATTAAGGAATACAATGTAGAGAGCAAAATATCCCAATACTGTACAATTCTCAACTCTAAAGAAGCTCATAGTAACTGAGGTGTATTCTATAGTGTGTATCCAACAAAATCCATCTGGGCCTTATATCTGGCTCTCTCGGCAGTTGCAAGTACTATAGTTCCCTATTAATAGGCTTGATAAACATTAACACTAGAAAAATAGAAATTATTTCTACCATCACACTGAGTTCAGCAAAGTTCTTTTGCTAAATGAGTATATGACACAAGAAAATACACATAAAGGTTTCTAGATAAATGAATGAAGCAGCAATCTACATATTACCTAAGAATAGAGAAACATGTGAATTGACTATATCTCTGTTATGCCCACAGCTAATCAGAGTGAGTATTCAAATTAACTGCCAACTCTGAGAAACCTTCTCAGCACCCTGATCACTCCTAGCTGGCCATTGGGTAGAGGCTTTAGGCTTGGGAAGGGGCCGAGCCTGGGATCGGAGGAAAGGGAGAAAAAAATCAATGGAAACATATCTTCAGGTGAGGATAAAAAGAAAAATAAAGAAGGAAATGTCATATCCTATGAAAGACACATCTTGAAAATGCTGAAAGAAAGTTGTCAGAGAAAACTGGTTTGGCTCAGTGGATAGAATGTTAGCCTGTGGATGAAAGGTCTCAGGTTCGATTCTGGTCAGGGACACCTTTCTTGGTTGTGGGCACATCCCCAGTAGGAGGTGTGTAGGAGGCAGCTGATCGATGTTTCTAACTCTCTATCCCTCTCCTTTTTACATTCTTCTCTGTAAAAAAATCAATAAAATATATATATATATATTTTAAAAATAAAGTTGTCATTTCTTAATGGAGAAGAACCTAGAGTTCATGTTGATGAAAATACCTTGGTGGCTATGGTGACTGGTAGTGGCTGCAGCAGTGGGGTGATGGGCCTGGCACCTTCCCCTGATCATCCCAGTCCCCTCCTGCAAAGGGAGGCCAGACTGCGGCTTAGGTCTCTTGCCAATGGGGAGTGGGTCTAAGCCATCAGTAGGACATCCCTGAGGGCTCTCAGTATTGAGAAGGAGCAGGTTGGGCTGAGGAACACCCCCTCAGTGCACAAATTTTGTGCGCCATGCTTTAGTTACATAATATAATAGTTAACTGAGTATTGGGTTTTATGATTTTCTAATGTTTACTTATACATTGACTAGAGGCCTGGTGCACTAAATTTGTGCACGGGGGGTGTCCCTCAGCCAAGCCTGCATCCTCTCCAAACTGGGACCCCTCAAGGGTTATCTGACTGCCTGTTTAGGCCTGATCTCACAATCCAGGACTGTTGGCTCCCAACTGCTCACCTGCCTGCCATCCTGATCAGCCCCTAACCACTCCCCTGCCAGCCTGATTGATGTCTAACTGCTTCCCTGCCAGCCTGTTTGCCCCCAACTTCCTTCCTCTGCTGGTCTGGTAACCCCTAATTGCCCTCCCTTGCAGGCTTTATTGCTGCCAACTGCCCTTCTTGCAGGCCTGGTCCCTCTCAACTGCCCTCCCTGCTGATCATCTTGTGGTGGCCATTTTGTGTCCACATGGGGGCAGGATCTTTGACTACATGGAGGCAGCCATCTTGTGTGTTGGAGTGATGGATAATCTGCATATTACTCTTTTCTGAGATAGGATAGAGGCCTGGTGCATGGGTGGGGGCCAGCTGGTTTGCCCTGAAGGGTGGGGCTTCCCTTGGGGCATAGGGTGGCCTAGGCAAGAGGCCTGTGGTGGTTTTCAGGCCCACCATGCCCCCTGGTAACCCAAGCGAACGCCCTCATATTTGGTATTTATCTTCTACAATTGAAACTTTGTAGCCTGGAGTGTATCCAGGCCTTTTGCTCCCTCTGTGGTAGAAGCCATTTCTGTTGGAATTTATTTATCTTCTATAATTGAAACTTGTAGCCTTAAGCAGAGGCCTGTGCTGGCCAGGATGTGTGGAAAGCTTGGCTTCCTCCATCACTGGGGAAACCAAACATCCTTCCTGCTTTCTCCATGACCATAGCCACCTTGTTTGGGGTTAATCTGCATACTCACTCCTGATTGTCTATTGGGTGTGGCTAGTGGGCATATCTTATATGTGTAGCAGAGTGATGGTTAATTTGCATGTTACTCTTTTATTAGATAGGATTTCATTTCCCAATGAGGGTTTTAAAATCCTAGAAGACATTTTTTTTTCAGAACACATCTATAATTTTTCTGTGGATTGTATAATGCTCTAAGCATATTAGGTACTTAGGAAATGATGGTTGATTAATTGCACATTGTTGTAAACATCAAAATATTTTTGAAAACAGTTTTAGGGCTTCCCATTTCTTCAGTTGCATTGCCTCACAAAACACTCAGTTTGTCCTGCACTTATGTAGTGTTATTACAGTATTTTTAACTATCATTTTATCTCTGGTAATGAACTTCTTCCATCCTCAGTCTTCTTGCCCTCCCAGTCTTGCATTTTAACCTGTTTGTTTGGTTTATTCCTGAGCCTTATTTCTGGGTTCTTCTCTATTTCAACCCTTCTTGCATAACAAATTGGTGCATTTTATTTCAGTTCAGAGAAGCTTTCATCATTCACCAGCAACACAGAAGGCACTGCTAAGCACAGGTGACTAGGAAGTAGATGTGGTCCCTCTACTCAGAGGTTTTTCTGGTGGAAAACAAACATGATTTTCATGGATAAATTAAAGAAGCATGAACAAGCTATTAGTAGAAAACAGGCTACTAACGTTAGCCTGGTGCAAGGATATATTCTGTGGCAGAGAACCTGGAGCAGGCATGAGAGTCTAGAAATTCTGTAATCTCTTACTCAAAATTACAGAGACTATTCAGATCTATAAACATGAAGAGTTGAGAGGTGATGAAGGGTGCAGAGGCAAAGGACTGACCATGTTGGCAAAGTGAGGAGAATCAGAAGCAGATATAAAGCATGCAAATATGGAGCTAGAATGAGAAAGGCATCCAGGCAATATGAAGGAAAACAAGTGGAAGGCATGAATGTTATAGAAGTTACTGGGCAAGCTGAAGGTACAGAGACTATGGCCATTGCTGGCTTTCCATGATGTGAGTGGAAAGGCCAACTGATCAAAGAAGACAATGGATAAGATGGACACAGGCTGTACCCAGGGCTGGGAACTATTTGTATTTTTATGTATACATTCATGCTTAGAATACCTGTGGAATAAACTGAATATAATTTTATTTTAGGGTGAGTTATACGCGTATAATGAATTCTTTTGTGTTATTTCTGAAGACCTAAATTAGTACTTCCCTCTCATATCTAATATTGTTACAGACAGAAAAGCAATAGATGAAGACAAAAGAGTTTAGAGTGAAAGATCTGGATCTGCTTACCTTAATGTCAGTTAAGTTTCCTCCCTCCCTCCTTCCCTCCTTTCCTCCCTCCCTCCCTCTTTTCTTCCCTCCCTCCCTCCCTTCCTTCCTTCTTCCTTCCTTCTTCCTTCCTTCTTTCCTTCCTTTCTGCCAGCCTTCCTTATTTTTTCCTTCATTTCTTCTCTCTCTCTCTCTCTCTCTCTCTCTCTCTCTTTCTCTCTCTCTCTCTCTCTCTCTCTCTCTCTGTGTGTGTGTGTGTGTGTGTGTGTACGCGCGCGCACCATAGTTTCTTTAAATGTAAAATGGGGTTGATAATTGTCATAGAATTGTCATCAAAATTAAATGGATTTATATATGTAAAACCCTATGAAGAGTGGTACATTGGAAATATTCAGTGACTGTTCACCTTTGTTATGATAAATATTTTCTAAAATGGATGGACATAGTTGACAAGTACCACTGAAACTTTGATACTCAGAGATACGGACAAAATAGGCCATTTATTTTTGAAAGAGTGATGGTAATGAAGTTTATTTCTTTTATGTATGTTAGGTGTGGAATACAATAACAGGATCTAATCAAATGGTTGGTTATATGAAGAAATACCTCAAATAAAAAAGAAACCAGATCCCAATACAGAATTTAGAAGATTCACCAAGAAAATTTATTTTATTTCTTGCTATCTCAAAATTTGTGAGTACTCACATCTGGGATATACTATATAATATAAAGATTCTTCTATTTTAGTTTTGTCTCATGGATAATTATAGAATTTAATAATGTCTTTTGCTTAATTTGAGGCTTTTTAAAGCTAAGTTATATGATGAAGGAAGCAGCGTGAGACCTAATAGGAAGTGTCATAGTAAACAATTTGTTTTCTTGAGTTGAATTCAAAAGAGGAGACTCTTTAATGAAAATAATATTAACAAAAAGCACAGGAAACATCATAGCTTTGAAAAGTTACAAGTAGAGCAAAATTTATGCAACTTTGAAAGTACTGGATTAAGGAGGGGGTGAGTGAGGTAGATTTGGCACAAAATGACTTTTGACACATGCCATGTGTTATTTACCAGAAAATTCGACCACATGCATTATTATGACAGGCATAATCACTTGATTAACTGAAGCCAATTGGTCAGTACATATAGGGAAATTTGGATCAGATAGTCCAGTGCACATGTGCAAATAGGAAGTCACACAGCTGCCTCCTGAACAGAGGAAGTCGGTTGCATAGAGGTGAGAGTCAGGAGATAGGACATGAGAGATTGAACTCAAAGTTCTCAAGAACACGAATCCAAATTGGTAGGCCCTGGACCTCTCTGAGTAGCTCAAATAACAATTTATTTCTTAGCAATCTTATAACACTACATTTAACTTTTCTTCAATAAAATAAAATATCTAACCTGTCTTTGCCTTAGAAACATCCGAAAACGATTAAATGAGAGAAGAGAAGGGAAATGCTTTGGGGCTTTCAGTAAAAATTCTATAAAAAGCTCTAATGTGTAAATTTGTTTTATTTGCTAAAAATGATTTATTCTCCTTACATTCTTGCTGTGGCCTTAGGGATACAGGTCTCACTCTGACTCATCAGCAGATGGCTTTTCAGGAGGACAAGCCAGGGCATTGTTCTCACCTTGCGAAGTCTCTGCAAGAGGTCTCCTTGTCCCATTGTAAGAAATTGGTTTGATTATTCTCTGCCTCATCTTGCAGCCTTATGTCTCCACTGGGACAGCTTATTATACAAACAAAATATGAAACAGACCTACAATTTTTACAGTGACAGAGCCAAAGCCTTCTCTGTTATCATTCTGTAGCCCATAGGGAAATATCAGAATGGGGTTTGATTTTGGCAAAGAGATAGCCCACAGAGGTCATGGAGTTTAATAAATCACTGCTATAAAATGCTCATATTTAAGTCCCAGCTAGTCTCAGAGCCCAGCCCTTTCTAATCCCTTGCCTCCACAGTTACAATTTAAAGTTCACTTTGTCACTATTTCTTTGGAGTCTATTTTGAATGAGATAGAAGACAAAGACCCTCCACCAGCCAGTTCCTGCACTATTGAAGCAGAGTCCCTTAAGCTAATTACTCTCATGTGTGTTCCAGAGAAAGCAATGGTTTGATAATAAATATTACTTACGAGGTGATGTTACTTTTCCAGGACCATCAAAGTTCTATCATTCATTGCTTATTCTTCCCAGACTTCTTAAAAGGATTTATTTTACTCATGGGTTCAAGGAAGAAGAGATATAAAAATAGATTAAGCAGCTCTTTTTTTTGGCAAATGATGCCTTGGATCTAAATGTAGTTGGTTTAAATATAATGCAATTGACTGATGGTTCTGAAAAATAGTCTGCTAGCCAATACATATCTAAATCTATGTTTACATTTATGTATTTATCTATATACTTATGTATACACACATAAAATCATTTATAAATGAGTATTATATATTATAGATAATATATAATGTAGTTATAATATATTTAAGTTAATAAGTATGCATAAATATATATAAGGTTAATAACATGATCAATATCCTATGATATTAAATTCTCTCAGTCCTGGTTTTCATATCTTTTAAAAGGCCAGTTTGGACTAGATGACCACTTAGTTGTTAAATTTTGTGATAAATAACATTAGGCCTGTAGTTTGTTAGACAATGTTATGTAAGCTCTCAAATAAATTTGGGGGACACTAAACATCATAGCAACTCTGTCACAAACACTTTTCTCTGGGACCTGGAAGGCCAATTTGAGTTGGACTCATGACCTCTCCCACGGCACCTTGTTTTGTGGTGTTGCAGTTAGGTGCGCTAATCATCCATTGGATTACGATCTATCATAGAGGGAATCTACTCTTCTTCATTTTGAGTCTGAAAATGGGAACTTGCACATAGCTGGCATTCAACAAAAGTATATGGCTAATTTTTAAATGGCTTACAGGTGTTTCAGTCATCACCACTTTAGCTTTTATAAATACATTATCACTGGACCACTTCCAACACCTACACATACCAACATCTCTCTGTAAGAGCAGGGCCCTTCCTTCCAATGGTGTTAATATTGTGCTGCTTGGAGCAACAGCCCCAGTCCCCTCAAAGAAGCTATTGAAATGGATTTATATTCATGGTATTTGATTTACTAACAATGCACCTGAGGATGTAGACCTTGTGTGTATGCATAATTCATGCACATTCAGCATTTTAAACTCCACCCAGCGTTTACTTTAAAAAGTCACATTGATTTTGATTTTAAACCCCAAAGAATAAGCAAAACCAAACTGTTAGGTTGCTTTTTATTAATAATATTTCATTCTTTACCACTGGTTAGAATGGTAATGATGACAAAGCCCTTGCTAAGCCTTATCCTTATAAAGGGCTTCCTGAGAGTTATGTTCCAAGAGTAATCAATTGAGTTGGAGGTGGGGCCAGATACCTTTTGAATTTTTTATAATTTGAAAATAAATAGATGTTCACTAAAAGGATTAGCAACTTAACTCCCAATCACTAATTTGGAAAATATATCACAGTGACCAGCCTGACATTTTCAGTGAGTAAAGAATACAATATCCTAAATAAAATTTTATTACTAACTTCTGGGCAGCACTGTCAGAGGACAGAGAGGCCAAGAACACATTGTTTCTATCTCAGTCCCCTAGATTGTTCTTTTCAGCGGCTGGAATGGAGGTAATATGCTATCGATGTGGTTTAGTATCACTTTAAAATTATTCACAAAATTAAAAAATGCTTAAAAGGGGAGGAGGAGACTAAGTATGTCTTTATTGTTTTTTTATAATAATTATTAATTTGTTTATTTATTTTTAGAGTATAAGAGAGGGAGAGAGAAAGAGAGAGAGAGAGAAACATTGACTTTGTTGTTCCACTTATTTATACATTCATTGCTTGATTCTAGTATGTGCACTGACCAGGGATCAACCTTGATTGGCGATGACGCTCTAAAAAAATGAGCTACTCAGCCAGGGCCAATATGTCTTTGTTTTGGGCCTTACTTTCCTCATCTGTAGAATGAGGATGACCTTTAAAATTCATTTTAGGTCTATTGTTCTCAGTTCCTAATCTGAGGCAGCAAAGGAATTAACTGGAGTCACCTCTTAGAAGGAAATTCCTAAGAAGTCAGTTTTCAAATGAAGGTGAGATGTCAAAAGTGGATTTCACATTTCAGCCCTCAAGGAAAAGCTGGCCGAGGATAGTCTATCTTAATCTAGGTGCTCAGAGAACTACTCTCAGTATGTTGTTATCTGAAGGGCCCTCTATAGTCGACAAGGGATACTATAGAGAGTAGCTCTTCATGGGACCAAGAGATATGTAAATATTCCAAATATCTTTGTAGCTTAGCTGTTTCCTTCATCTTGGTAATGGTGTATGTGCTTGAGAGGTGGTGGGTGGTTGTTTGCCTTAAACCCACACACTGTATAGTCCCTAGTGGTGCCACTTATAAGGGATAGTAAAAGTTGAGTTTTAGTTCCAATTATCATCTATTGTTCAACACTCTTGGGCCTAGACCTGTCTACTAGCACCTTTCAATGACAATGTAATTTAGCAAATACAGAATGAAACTCCTTTTCTTCCTTTCCTGTGTATTCCAATCGTTCTCAAGAGCACCCCATCTTATCAGTTGCACAAAGTAGAATTCAGGAGATTACCCTTGAATGATGTTGTCCCCGCCACCTCTGCATCTCATTCCTCAAGTTCCTCAGTCTTACCCCTAAATGTTTCTCAAGTCTGCTGACTTCTTTACACTTCTGCAGGCACCACTCAATTTCACTTGGATTACTCACCTCTCTCTCTCTCTCTCTCTCTCTCTCTCTCTCTCTCTCTCTCTCTCTCTCTCTCTCTCAAAATCAATACAAAAGAGGCTTTTCTTTGAGGTCTGAAATATGAATCTATTATATGCCTTCTTTCTCTCATATTTTCTTTTTTTATTGAGATATAATTGACATATAACTATACATTAGTTTAAGGAATACAACATGATTGCTATTTGTATATATTGTGAAGTGATCACCAAAATATAAGTCTAGTTAACACTCATCAGCACACAGTTACAATTTTTTTTCTCTTGTGATGAGAATTTTAAAAACCTACTTTCTTAGCAACTTTCTAATATATAATATAGTATTGTTAGCTATTGTCATCATCATGTACATTACATCCTGTGACTTATTTACTTTATAAATGGAAGTTTGCATGTTTTGACTACCTTCACCCATTTTGCCCACTCCTTCTGCCACCTCTAGCAACCATAAATCTATTGTCTGTATCTATGAATTGTTGTTTTAAAATTCCACATATAAATGAGCTTCCTCCCTCAGCTATATGAGGTCAAAGCCAGGAGCTAATTATCTGCAAGCCAAGAAGAGGACTTACAAAGATCTCAGTCTGGTTGCTATATGGGTTGAAGCCATGTTTGTGGTGGTACTAACTCTTGAATGTATTGGGAGGAAAAGATACAAGTTAAAAAAAATAGAAAAGAAATGTTTCAGTTCAATTGAAGGAGTGTTAGTATATAGTAAAATGCATGATATTTTGGAAAAACTGTCTATTTCATAACTAATTGCTAATATTTCAGACAGGCACTCTATTTCTTACCCAGTTATTTTGCCAATATTTGATTATGGTGAAGCAATTTATAAACGGGTTAGCTTGTTGTTTTTAATGAGCTAGATGTGCTCTCTAATGGAATTGATAAATTGGTGCTAAATTGCAGCTTGAGGACTTATTATTGTGATATTTTATCTTTTTTGTTCTTGTTAGTTTTCCTCAACATAGAAAAAACCTTGGATTGGCTTCAGGTAGGATGGTGAATAACAATTGTTAGTTTTTGTAAGAATTATCCCATATCATTGACTTCATTTAAGCTTTATTAAATATTTAATGTGTGTAGGACGTAAAGACTCTTTTACTTTGCATTTTTATTGTCAATTCTAAATTATACTAACATTTTGAATTATATGTATGGCTTTTAGCACACATGCTTCACCTTTTACTTTGTATTAGAACTTATAAACTTAATATTAATAATAATATTGGTTCCTACATCATTTAAGTCTCCTCTGAGCCTCCAACTACTTTTGATGGAAAATTCAAATTCAGCTGAGTTTGAAATTGAAGGGAACTTCATGTTGTCTACCTAGAGACCAAAGGAGGAATCACTTCCATAGTGTATCTGCATTAGCAAGGTGTTCCTTAACTCAGGAAACCATATCATTAAGAATTGGAGGCATTTTACAGTGTTAGGAAGCCAAGAAGCAGGCAGGTTTACCACTCATAGTGGAGGCATACTCACCCCTGCTCTCTCTGTGACCCAGTACTGGCATTAACGTGGATCCTCCCTCATCCGCAGTCTGTGCTGCATGGGGCAGGCCTGGCAATGCCTCTGAGCAGTTTCCAGTCCCCTGGCCACATATTCATTTGCAGAGACCTTAGCCACTGGCACTAAGGCCCTTATGCTCTCTGACAGCCTCATGTTGAAGAAGTTACCCTGCAGTGGTCAGCAAACCGCGGCTCATGAGCCACCGAAGTTTGCTGCTCTGTTGACTAATGAGTTTGCCGACCACTGCCCTAAAGGATTCTGTAGTTGCAGAAACTAATAATATACAGATGTGTTTTTTTCCAGGCTTACTGTATTTTCCAGTGTATAAGACAACTGGAACTGATGATGATAGGAGAAAGATAACAAACAATAGAGAGAGAGCAAGTGCTGGGCAAGTCCCTGGTGAGTTAGCAACACCCATCATAACTGCAAGTTACGGTATTTTTACACCTGGCGTATAAGACGATCCTCAACTTTTGAGAAGATTTTCCTGGGTTATAAAGTCATCTTATACGCTGGAAAATACGGAACATAACCACTCCTCCTAGTGCCTTTTGATGCTCTTTCTTAAAGCAGATAGCTCTACCTCATCCTAATTCTGTGATGGCAAACCTGTAACATGAGTGTCAGCACTGACACACATAGCCATTTTAGATGACATGCGGCCACATGCAGTCGCATACAGAGAAGTATTGGGCCACATGCTGAGAAGGATTAAACATTTGCTATACTATAGTCTATGGAGGTCTGTAGGCCAAAACAGCAGAACTCCAGCAAAGAGTATCTAGTTCTGGGACTTCCGGTTAGGCCATTAGGGGATCTATGACCTCACTTCCGGCCGGTGGAGCAAGGAGCAGTGGAATGCTGTGGGGGGATGCATCTCTGAGGGCCCTGTGATTACCATTACCAGCAACCACATAACCACAGCAACCATCATCCAATCTACTGTTCTGGGCTGTCGTGGATTTCTAATTGACCATCATTACAGAGATAAGTGAGGGGGAGGCTGGGAGAGGCGAGGGTCTGTGCTATGGGTGCTGTTTCCCGCCATTAGAAATAGCGGCAGCCATCTTAATTATATAAGGAATGCCATTTTGCAGCATAGTGCGGACTCCATTTCACCATTATTACTGTTGTACATCTTTATTAACCCTTATTTCTGCTTATTAACCCTGCTCTTTCCTAAAAGACAGTTACATGTGCCATCTTGTGGTCAATTAGGCTAGATAACCCCTAATTGCCTGCAGGGCTAAAAGAGTATCTATAATTCTATCTTCTATCACTGCCCTCTGATGGAGAACCCAAAAAATAAAAAAACAAGGTTAAGTAAAGGGAGTGGTAGTAGCAGTAGCCGACCCTTTCAAGAGATATGGACCGAGATGTATGGCATTATAGAAAAAAATGGCAGATCATTTTGCATTCTATGTACTGAAACAGTAGTAGGCAGAATGTGGGATATAAATAGACATTTTGAAACTAATCATTCCCAGCTCTTGAAAAAAAGAGAGGATGAAAGGAAGGAATACATTTCCAGGCAGCTACACCTTTATAAGAGCCAATCTAATTCCATCCTTAAATTTATAAAAGGCTCTACAAATTTAACATCTGCAAGTTTGAGCATTGCTCACTCCATAGCTCAGCATGGAAAAGCACTCAGTGAGGGAGAATTTATTAAAGAAACTCTCCTAAAATGTGCACCAGTACTATTTCATGACATGCAGAATAAGGATGCAATTATTAAGATAATATCTGAGTTTTCACTCAGTAGAATATCATAAAAGACTGAATAATGAGACTGAACACAAACGTACAACATCAATTAAAGAGAGACATAAGTAATTGTAAATATTTTTCAATCTCTCTTAATGAAACTACTGATGTCACATCACATGCTCAGTTGGCCATTATTAGTTGATATTCTGATGGTCTCACAATGAGAGAAGAGTTGATAAAGTTAGTATTGGTGCCAACAAGTACATCAGGAAGCGAAATATGTAAGGTTGTTATACAAACATTCCATAACCTAAGCATCGATATCTCTAAAGTTGTGCCAGTGATAACAGATGGGGCACCAAACATGGTGAGGAAAAAAGTCAGATTTGTCAATTTGTTTACGGAAGCTATTGGACATCTGATTGTGCCTTTTCATTGTGTTATCCATCAGGAGGTTTTATGTGCCAAGGCAGGATTCACCAACTTAAAAGACTTAATGTCAGTTGTTACAAAAATAGTTAATTTAATAGCTGCTTGACCCCTTCACAAGCAAGAATTTTCTCCACTTTTACTGGACGTTGATTCCACCTACAGTGGACTTATGATGTATAATAATGTAAGATGGCTGAGCCGAGGCAAAGTTCTTGAGCACTTTGTGGAGTGCTTTGAAGAAATTAAGGTATTTCTTGAGGATAAGGATCTGGGAAACTTTTCTCAGCTCAGTGATTATAAGTGGGTCAACACCCTGATATTTTTACAGATCTCGCTGTTCATATTAATGAACTGAACTTAAAGTTACAAGGTTTTGGCAAAAGTCTTGATGTTATGTTTGGATACATAAAAGCTTTTGAAAATAAACTTAAAATTTTCAAGTGAGATGTAGAAACTAAAACTGACAAGTATTTTCCTCAAGTAACAAAGTATTTTGAGACCAGTGCAGCTGTACAAAATGAAGTGGAACCCTCACATATAAAGTACCAGCATGTTTTAGACTCATTACTTGACCAGTTCAGTGATAGATTTAATCAATTTAGAAGCCTAGAATAGACCATAAAAATAATTAATTATCCTGCTGTAGTAGTCTATAGTAGTTTGGAATTAAATGGTTTCCAATGAATGCAAATTGATGATTTTGAGATGCAACTTGCAGAATTTCAAGACAGCTTCTGGGCTCAGGTATTTGTTGACTTGAGGTCAAAGCTTGAGAATCTGGAAAGGTGCAGCTTGGAGAATCCTGCCACTACGAACAGGAAATTTGGCGTGCCTGGAATCAATTATCAGACACTATTAGCACTCTAAAAAATATAGCAATGGCTTTACTCACAATTTTTCCTTCTATGTACTTTTGTGAGACCTTATTCTCAGCGTTACATAATATCAAAACCAACAAAAGAAATAGATTGACAGATGAAGTTAGTAGAGCTCGCTTGGGCTTGAAGTGTACAAAATACCAACCTTCAATTGAAGATTTAGCCAATGAAATTCAGCAACAAAAAAGTCATTCATAAGTAGGTTAGTTAAAGAATTCCCCCTCCCCCTCACTTATCTTAGTTCACGGCACCCCACACAAGTTAAATAATATCAAGACCAACAAAAGAAACTGACTGATAGATGAACAAAGAAGTCACTAAGCAAGTAAGTTAAATGATTAGTTTTTGGTTTATTAAATACAGTTATATATTACAATTATATATTTTTGTTATTTAAACTATAAATATCGCTAAATTATGGGTTTTTTTTTTTCTCAAAGTGACACACCACCCGAGTTATGGTCGGTTTTTTGACGAATTTTGACATACCAAGCTCAAAAGGTTGCCCATTACTGTTCTAATTGCTCCCTAAACAGGCTTGCATTTAAAGCTCTTGTTTTCTCCCCAGTGATCAAGATAAAGGACAGTATAACATGGTGCCCCCTTTTCCCCATGGATGGTTACAGAAAGCAAAGGGGGAGAGATCAACCAAAAGTCTTTTATGCATGCATATAAGCCTAACCAATGGACACAGACACAGGGAAGTGAGGTCATGAGTAGGGGTGGGGTGGGTTGAGTGGGCAATGGGGGGATAAGGGCATGTATGTAATACTTTAATCAATAAAGAAAAAAAAGAATTTTCCTTGTTACAGATTTTGTGTTTGTTTTAATAATTCATCTTGTTACATGTCCATGTGTTTATGTCTCATTTACTGGTTCATGTATGTAAATTACCCACTGTCACTTACAGTGCTGTACTTTATGCTCTTACTGGATTTTGAGTTGTTTAAAGACAAGGATTGCCTCTAATACAATGTGTCAGCACCCAAAGCCAGCACAGGGTCTTTAATCTTGCAGGCTCCATAGAGACTAATGGAATTAATTGATTATTTGTTCACAGGGATTCAAGTCTCCTTTCTTCCAGGCATCAGTTTTGTATTGAATAGAGTTTGTCAACATAACTAGGACTTATATAGAATTCAAGGAATGAAAGCCTGGACACAGATGTGCATGTGAGTGGTTTTAAGTGGTTACATACATAAACGAGTATGCAAAAATCATCATATATATTTAACAATATTAATTTCTGTGCTCTCTAGATTAATTATCTTTCATTTACCTGAACTCAGTTGAGATACTCAATGGTTAAATAGATGTGTTGGAGTAGAAAAACTTAGAAGTATCCTGGGTAAATAGTTAACCACTGTTCCAGATTGGAGAGAGGGGAGAACTGGTTTTATTCACCACCTAACCTCAAATTCAGATTCAAGGAACTTTCCTTCCCCCAAACCAATTAAAGATCCCCAGCCCTATCTCTGCTTTTGCTGTGCTCATTGCTCTTATGGAATGGGATGAGTGTGTGTGAGGTTAATGTAGATGTGTATGCAGGTGTTGGGGAAAGGTAACCCACAAGAAGTCAGATGGAACCCTAGGAACCTCGGTGCTGATTGTCACCACCGATGGCCACCACTTATGTGAGTAGCTTCCTAGAGACTAACAAGGAAAGCTCTGCTCCACAGGCAGCAGGAGGGATAGCTGATGCACCTTTATGAAACCCGCTGCTGTGCTTTCAGTGGCAGAAACAAGAATACCTTTTGTATTGTCCCTTTATTGAGCTGTTCCTCACTCTTGTCCTCAGGCACAGACCCTCTCCGAAGGAGTAGCCAAAGCACCCACTTACCTCTGTTCTTTTTCCACCTTCCCTTAGATATTTCCTACCCACAGCTGAAATACCTTAATCTCTTCCTCTGCATGTTCCTCCTTCCATAAACTCTCCTTTAGTCTTAAAGCCCAATTTAGGGACTCTGGGCATAATCCCTTTAACTGGCATGCTCTTTGCAAAAACAAAAGCAGGGGAGATGAAACTGTATTCCCCCCCCCACCGCCTTTTAGCCAACTGTAGGAGATGGAGGAAGCAAGGTAAAAAATATGACATTGACACACAGCATTGGAAATATATATTTTCCCCCAATGGTCCTTATTACCCTTTAGTAATTAGATACTTTTAATTGAATAACTAGAGGCCTGGTCCCTGAAATTCATGCAAGGGGGGGGGTGTCCCTCAGCCCAGCCTGCACCCTCTCCAATCTGGGACTCCTTGAGGGATATCTGATTGCCCATTTAGGACTGATACTACTGGGATCTGGCCTAAAGGAGCGATCAGACATTCCTCTCACAATCCAGGAATGATGGCTCTCAACTGCTTTCCTGTCTGCCTTCCTGATTGCCCTTAACCACTTTCTGCCTGCCAGCCTGATCACTCCCTAACCACTCCCTTGCAGTCTGATTGATGCCTAACTGCTCCACTGCCAGCCTATAGGCCTGGCCACCCCTAACTGCCCTCCCATACAGGCCTGGTCCCCTCAACTGCCCTCTCCTGCAGGCCTGGGTCCCTCCTGCAATTGTCCTCCCCTGCATGCCTGGTCCCCCCCAACTGCCCTCCCTTCAGGCCTGGTCCCCTCAACTGCCCTCTCCTGCAGGCCTGGGTCCCTCCTGCAATTGTCCTCCACTGCAGGCCTGGTCCCCCTCAACTGCTCTTTCCTGCAGGCCTGGTCCTCCCCAACTGTCCTCCCCTTCTGGCCTGGTCTCCCCCAACTGCCCTCCTCTGCTGAACTGGTCACCCCTAACTTCCCACAACTGTCCTCCCCTGAAGGCCATCTTGTGGCAGCCATCTTGTGTCCACATGGGGTGAGTCATCTTTGACCACATGGACACAGCCATCTTGTGTCTTGGTGTGATCATCAATTTGCATATTACTCTTTTACTAGATAGGATTACATTACATATAGAAGTGTAGAGTGCTAGGAAGTCCAAAACCACTCTCCCCAGATAGGTATTTGATCAGAAAGAAGTACTCAGAATTCCATTGGAAGTCATAAAATGCTGGAGGAGCAAAAATAAAATGATACTCATTACAAGTGTCCATGCTATAATTACACTGCACATCAGCTGTGCTCCTCTCCTCATGCTTCATCAAGAGTAGGAAAGGGGACAGCCATCTGAGACAGTGGCATCTAAAAGCTATGAACATGGCCAGCCAAAAGAGCATAATCAATTCCATGTGTATGTTTGTGGTGACAGAAACTGCTTTTGGATGTAGGGAAAAGTAATTAATGTCAGTATAGCTGTTAAAATACAAAGAGCAATCAAATCTAATTAAGAAGCAACTTTTGCCCAGGTGCCATGGCTCAGTGGTTGAGTGTCTACTTATAAGCCAGGAGGTCACGGTTTGATTCCCCATCAGGGCACATGTCCGGGTTGGAGGCTCAATCCCCAGTTGAGATGTGCAGGAGGCAGCCAATCAATGATTCTCTCTAATCACTGATGTCTCTCTCTCTCTCTCTCTCTCTCTCTCTCTCTCTCTCTCTCTCTCTCTCTCTCTCTTCCTCTTTGAAATCAATAAAATATATATTTTTTAAAAAAGAAAGCAATTTTGGAATGTACACTCATGAAAATATAGTCTTTTAATTCTGAAGAAAAGATCTATGATTAGAAGATAGACTTGGTAAAAAATAATCAAAATCATGGAAAAGATTTTCCTGGAAAAATGACCAAAAAAAAAAGTAGTTACTTAGATGGTAGCTTCTTTTACTATTTTTTTCTGTTTTTCTTCTTTTTCAGTGATCTCTCCTTCCTTTTCTTCTTTGTTTTTCACTTTTTTCTTTTGTTATTTTATATCCTTATCCTTCTCTCCTTCAGCTGTGTTCTTTTCTTTCCATTCTGCATCCACTTCTCTACCTTCTGTTGCCAACCATTAGCCTAAATGCATGTCACCGGGTTGCAATTCCAGTGACCATTTGTCAACGTTGTTACTCACCTCCGTCCTATCCATACCCTTCATAACTCACTTTTACCCATCCGTGTCCTCTAATCTTTTAAATCACTGTTCTTAAATTGATAATTCTATTAAATGATTGGAAGCCATTTAGATGCTAAAGAATGAATATATTTTTGGAATATCAAGAAGTGTTTTCCAAAAAAAAAAAAAAAAAAGAAGAAGAAGAAGAAGTGTTTTCCAGGGAATGTAACTCATTTTAATTTGTTGTGTTGCTTTGGTACAGAAATTTAAAATACAGTTCAGCACACATTTTATGAGAACAGTGGAGGATACACAGCATTTCAATGGCACTTTGCTGGAAACACCACATTTTATTAACAGCAGGCCTTTGTGAATATCTTCGGATATTAATCAGATCCATTTGGCTGTCCTACATCCAATCAGGTGACCAATGGCCAAGGCAGCACTTACTATTTGATTTGTATATCAAATATGCATATAGACAGGCTGAGATCAGACAATCCTTTCATCCATCTGGACACATTTCACAAGTGAGTTTCTCAGCCATTCACAATCACCAAGCAAAGAAAAATGTGTTAGTATGTGTCCACTCCAGCAGCTACAGAGGGGGAAACCAGTTATAGTCACCACCCTAAAAAGTGTACAGTTGAACTGTAAAAACTAAGATGATCCCTGGAAGAGAGGGAAATGCATAGAAAAATTATAGGGAATGTAGCTAAAGGGAGTGATGGGAGATGGATGCTGCTGGCATTGTCTGTGTCCAGACAAAGGAGAAATTTCTTGGGACTCTGAGATTTATTTCTTTTGTAGATAGGGACTATTTTGGTTGGTCTGTTTATTGTAAGCTTTTACTAAATGCATTTTGAAGCAGTAAGTAGATAAATGGATTTTGTATTTCATAAAAGATAATTTCTTACATTTATAATGCTTGTTATACAATTTTACTTGACTCTCACAATTCCTGGATTAAGAAGGGAAGCTATGATTGTTCCTATTACACAAATGTGGAATCACAGTTGATTGATTTTCCCCAATACAAGATTTTACATGGTAGGGAACCCCAAAACAAGACTGCTGAATCACAAATTGAGTGTTTCTTCACAGCGATAGGCTGTGAGAGATGTGTTTGCTGGGAAACTGCAGCCACATGCAAGCAGATGCAACGAGCAAAAAAAAAGTGTGTGTGGTGAGATTTAATTAAACTTAAATTTTAGAAGAAATTAACTCGTAAAATAAGACAATTAATATATAGGAATTACTTAAAAATATTTGAGGTACTTTTTCTTTTCTTTTTTTAAAAAATATATTTTATTGATTTTTCACAGAGAGGAAGGGAGAGGGATAGAAAGTCAGAAACATCGATGGGAGAGAAACATCGATCAGCTGCCTCTTGCACACCCCCTGCTGGGGGTGTGCCCGCAGCCAAGGTACATGCCCTTGACCGGAATCGAACTTGGGACCTTTCAGTCCGCAGGCTGATGCTCTATCCACTGAGCCAAACTGGTTCGGCTGAGGTACTTTTTCATTCATAGACAGAAACAAAAGATTTTGTAAACTTCATCATTCCAAGCTAAATTTTGACTCATTCACTTGCCAGGAAATAAAAAGTATATATGAATATATGAAATATGAAATATTGATCCTAACAACCAATGTAAATAAAAATTCTGCTTAAATTAAAACACTTCTAAAAGCAGAGATCATTAACATTGCTAATTTCACATCAACTTTCCATAAGCTGTTTGGCCAAATTTCAAAATTTCAACTCACACTACATCTTGCCATAATACATGTCATACCACTGTCATGAATGTGCTAAATGTTTTTTGTTCCATCTTTTCTTTTAAGATATGTTTCCTTTATTTCTGTGTCTTTCAATACTTTAATTTATACACAGTAATAGTTTTTTTTTTAAGTCAGGTCTTATTTTGCTCTATAGCCCTTAAGTAGAAGTAGGATTTTATTTTATTTCATTTACTCCTCCAATTTTATTGTTGCATGTTAATGTTTTGAGTTTTTAATTAACTTTCTTTCTGTAATTTTTCTTCAATATGCAGAATAATTGAGCCATTTTCACTGAGTAAAGTAATATAGATAGAGATATATAGAAATTATATTTCTCTTTGGATGTGCAGAAGATATGATGTGATTAATAGCATCATAACCACAATGTAATTTACTCTGAGTATTGGACAGAATATGAGGTCTTATATGATGACCCAAAATGAACAGTATTTTAGAGGTTTATGTCCTTATTTCTGCCTGTCGTAAAGATTTGACTGTAAGGCTCACATAGTTTGCTTTATAGTCACAGTCGGTGGACAATTAAACAGGAATCAATTTATTTTATATGAATAACAATTTCTATTGGAATAAAAGAATGACTCTATTTCTCATAAATGAATACATATTTTCACTAAATAAATCCAATCTATATGGATCAGGCAGTTAAGAAGCCTCTGTGTATTAAAAAAACACCACAATCTTTGGCGTTTGGATTTGTCTTTTGTTTTAAAAGGTAGAGATAAAGTGGAATTCATGTTTTCTAATCTGTTTTACATATTCCAGAGTCAAATATGCGTCTATGTACTCTGGAGCTTATATAACTTTTTTCCTGATGCTTCTGAACAAAACTAAGTATACTAACCAGTATCATAGCCTTTGTAAAACCCATCAGAAGACCCAAGAGAATGCTCTCAGAATTAGTACTTCTTTCTTTCTTCAGAGGGATATTTCTGAATTTCTGTATTGAACTCATAGAACTCTTTTATGTAATTGTCTACTTTTATGTGGTAGAAGTCTGTGCAAGATACTATATATTAGGAACCTGAATTTGATGTGTTTTGCTGGAAAGAGCAGGGAATACTAGTAGTCAGGAACTGCTAGTCTAGCCTTGATCCTCTTCTAGAGCTAGAATCTTAATTTTTAAGGTGTAAATTCTTCATCTAAAATTGATCCTTTTCTCTGTACTATTAACTCTAAGAAAACTATGGGAATAAAATTAATTCATAAATGTGAAAGATTTTTTTCAAAAGGTTTGAAAATATGCTACACTTATAAACTTGGATCACTGAGAAAACAAGATAGATTTTCTTGTTTTAGTGGCTGAAATACTTCATCTAGAATTAATTAATTAATAGTTATTAGTGAGTGCTAGGGTGATCCAAATAGGTATTAGATACAGTTGTTTCCAAAATGTTGCACGATAGTTGAAGAGGTTAGGCACAAACCCATGCAAAGTTCAATAAAAGCACAAGAATTAAAAACTTTAAATATGGAAAAATTACATAACCTCTCCAAACAGCTCAAGGTTCAGTATAACATGGGAGAATATATATGCTGAGTTCAGAAAAGGAAGCTGTCTTGGATACTGGTCTGTGGTGCATGGTGAAAACACTGTATTTTTCCATGAAGAATGGGGGAGCTCAAAGGAGTTAAAAGATAGATAAACTAGTATATTATATAAGAAAACAAAAGATAAGATTTATTTTGGTAATAATCAGTTTTTCTAGAGGGAACATTTTGTGGATGCAAGGATGAATTCATTCTTGAGCAGGGTTAGTCACTATGTGTCTCCCATGCTCCTTCTCTTCGTGTCTATCAATGAGAGCAATCATAAAATATTTAGAGCGCTAATGGAATATCCCCATATCCAGTGGATCAATGTTCTTTATTAGTTTTAACTCTCAGTTTTTATCCTATTTACCAACAGGTAAGTACAGGTTGTCCTGCCTACCAACAGGTGAGTACTGGTTGCTTATTGCCAGACTGATTAACTAATGAGTAGAAACTCCCTCTCTGGTAGTCGGATCAACACAGATTCCTTCCTCAAATGCTAGGGAGCATGGATGAATGGGAAGGCATACATTTCATCAACATGCCAATTAATTTTACAGCAACTAGGAGAGAGAAGAGAAATGTCACAGTTGAGAACGAAGGAAGCAGAGGCTGAAGAAGTGAAAGTAGCTTTATAGCTGTAGTGATTTGAATTGCTGCTAATGCTCCAAATATCTCTGTCCTTCACTTACATATTGAGAGCAATATAAAGTTTGAGCTTAAAGGGATTTAGGGGAATCATCTACTTTACTCATCTATTCATTTATCCATCCATCCATCTATCCATCCACTCACCCACCTACCCATTTATCCCTTTGATGGTGTTTCACCTACAACAGGCCCTTGGTAGGACTTCCTTGACTTTGAGTAAACACATGTATAAAGAATGAGAAAATTGGCCTTATAAGTTTTATTGAATAAAACATCGAACAGTTCTAGTCTGAAATACTTCTATTTCTAGATAGAAAAACAAAAAAATATTTACTAATGAGTCTTTTTGAACTTTGTTTTTTTGCTTGCTCCATTGTTTGGCTACCTGTTATGTTCAAGTGTCCCATTACCAAAATGATGAATAAAATAACAATCCCATTAAATTTCCAATTATTCAAAATTCAGAAGTCAACATGATTTCTCCTTGTCAAAGAATTCATACATGATGGAAGGTAGCAGGAATCTTGCACTTGGCCTTAGGATGAGGAAAGTGGTTTGGTGTTTGTAGCAACTGCAGTTAACAGTGTTCGTGAGTGATGGTTGTGCTTAGGCAGACTGCTGATGCAGGAATACAAAACTGGAGAGATATCAAGCAGCCTGATTTAGGGCTCAGAGACAGTGGGGAGCAGCGAGATTGATAGCCCAGAAAGGAATCTTTTGGTAGAGGTCCATCGCCCGCATCAGAGCTTTTGGGATTGATAGCATACCGTGCTATCAATCTCAGTGCTGTAAATGGGACTACTATTCTCTATGAAAAATGGGTCATATTAAATACTCTGACATTGACTAGATTGAGAACTGCAGGATGACTAAGGAAGAACACATGTTTTCAGGGATATTGCTGTACCATTTTGTTTTACAGTTGTTTTTTTTTTAAAGAAGGGAAATGAAACCCAATACTAGACACACATATCTTAAAGAAGCTAGCTTGTTGATATTATTGCTACTTTAATATTGGAATTAAAATTGATCAGAGCATAGCATAGTAGTGATTGAGATAGTTTAATGTTTGAAAAATGTTAATGATAAAATTTTAATCAGTCAATAATAACTCAATAAAATTGAAGCAAATGAACATATGACTTTGTGTTGATAAAGAGTAAAAATTAATCCCCAATTTGTTAAATGAAAGGCTTAAAAATGGATATAAGTAAAAATCTACTGGTTTTTAAAAGTTTTATAATATATCACTCCTATATCTAGGAACTATTTGGTGCCTGATATTTTTCCTACTGTTATGTGGCATATTTGTTGATGCACAAGACACACATTTTCATGGAACTAAATTTGTTGGAGTAAATCACTAAGCTAGGACTTGGAGAAACTGCGTTTTAATTCAAAATAAATTTTTCCTTTTATCTGTCTCTCATTTTTATTTTATTTAAAATTAAAGTTTACATTTCTTGAATTATAGGACATTAAGTCAGAAAAAAAAAACAACCATAAAATTTTATATAGTCCAATACCTTAATTTTTAACACATAAATCCAAGTTTTAGGTATGTAAACTTGGCATATAGTTTCATGAGGAGAAATTAGAAATAATTTTAATCCCAACTTTTCCTGAAAAAAAAATGTTGAGAATAAAATGTTTCTTTTTTTTATTCAGTTTATTAATTACATTGTTTCCACTTTTTTATCCCCCTATATCTTCCCTCCACCCTGTACCTATCCCACCCTCCGCCCTCACCTTCCCCTCCCCAATGTCCTCTCCCATTGTTGCAAGATTCTTGTCCAATCTCTTTCTGTACTTCCAACAACACCCTTCTCCCCAAGAATTGTCAGTCCATTCCCTCTCCATGTCCATGTTTCTGTTATAGTCACCAGTTTATCCTATTCATCAGCCTATCAGTTCACTTGATTTTTATGTTCATTTGTTGATAGATGTGTATTTGTTGTTCATAATTTATATTTTTACCTTTTTCTTCTTCCTCTTCTTAAAGAATATCTTTCAGCATTTCATATAATATTGGTTTGGTGGTGATGAACTCCTTTAGCTTTTTCTTATCTGTGAAGCACTTTATCTGATCTTCAATTCTGAATGATAGCTTTGTTGGATAGAGTAATCTTGGTTGTAGATTCTTGCTCTTCATTATTTTGAATATTTCTTGCCACTCCCGTCTGGCCTGCATCATTTCTGTTGAGAAATCCGCTGACAATCGTATGGGTGCTCCCCTGTAGGTAACAAACTGTTTTTCTCTTGCTGCTTTTAATATTCTCTCTTTATCTTTTGCTCTTGGCATTTTAATTATGATATGTCTTGGTGTGGTCCTCTTTAGATTCCTATATTTTGGGGTTCTGTGTACTTCTTGGGCTTTTAAGTCAGTTTCTCTCACCAGGTGGGGGAAGTTTTCAGTCACTATTTCTTCAAGTAGGTTTTCATTAACTTGCTCTCTCTCTTTTTCTGGCACCCCAATAATTCGGATGTTGGCTTGCTTGAGGTTGTCCCAGAGGCCCCTTACGCTTTCTTCAATTATCTGAATTCTTTTTGTTTCTTGCTTTTCCAGCTGAGTGGATTTTGTATTTCAAATCTTTGACTTGGTTCTTGTGGCCCTCTGGACTGCTTTTATGACTTTGTGTAATATTTTTTATTTCAGTTTGTGTATGCTTGATTTCTAGTTGGTCCTTTTTTTTTTATCTGTGAGGGCCTGGTTCGTATCCTCAGAGGTCTTGTTCATTTCCCTGAGGGTCTCATTCATTTCCTTGTAAGTATCATTCATTTCCTTGTAAGTCTCATTCATTTGCTGGTTGGTCTTGTTTATTTCCTGGTAATTCTCATTAAGTTGATCGGCCTTTTGTAGGAGCCTCTTGAAAAGCTTTATAACCGTGGTTTTGAACTCTATGTCTTCTCGTCTTTTCTCCTCCATTTCTTTCACACCTGATTTCTTTCCATGTCTCTGCATGGTGGTTGCTTTATGTGGTGGATATCCTCAAAGGGACAGTGGCTCAGTCTCCCCAGTTACCTGAGGTGGGTACTCTTACTGCAATCCTTTATGGGTTGTATTCAGTGTTTTTGAATTTAAACCCAGTTTGTTGTTGTTAGCCCTAGGAGGGTTTGACCTCCAGGCCAATTGGCTGTGTAGGGAGACTGTGTTCAGGTTGGATGGGCGGAGTCTCTGAGCTGCATGGCAGCGGCAGTGGCAGCTGGGTCCTATGCGGCGCTCGCGCATGCGGGTCTGTGTTGGGTGGGGATGGCTGCAGACTCCTCCAAGAGAAAGCCGCTAGTCTCTTCCCCTTGCCAGACAACTCTGCCTTTCCCCAAATGTGCCTGCACACCAAAAGTCCAGCCCAGGGCTGTAAAATAGATGGTTTTCGGAACCAGGAGACAAGTTTCCAGGGGGCAAGTCGCGGGTTTGCGCGACCCTTGGGACTAGGAGCCTCTGCTGCGCCCCGCTTCCAGGGTGCGTCCCCCAGACCTCGGACCTCGCCCGGTTCCGGGGAATCTGTGCAGGGGGACCTCTCCCCGTACCTGGGATCTCGGACCTCGCCCGGCTGGGGAAATCTGGGCAGTGGGACGCCTCCGCCCTTCCCCGTCGGAGAAATCCGGCTGATCGCTGCTCCAGCCCCAGCCCGCGCTCGCGACCAGGGCGGCTCCTAACCTGTTTCCGTCTGAAAGGCTGCGCTCCTGCTGGTCCCGAGTCTCAGTGTCCCACCTCCACTCCTATTAGTGGAGTTTTCATGCAGCCAGCTTTCTGGTGATTCTGGGTGCTTGTCTGTTCCGCTATTATGTTGTAGTTCCCAAATCGTTGCGCGGGGCAGAACAATAGGTGTTTGCTTATGCCGCCATCTTGGTGTTCCTAAAATGTTTCTTGAGACAAAGGCAACTTGGTTCCAGCAAGATCTGGCATAAAACCTGCTCAAATGTGAAAGATATTTGCATCAAGTTTTGGTCATTGTCGCTCATAATCACTTAATAATTACTTCTGCAGTTTGCATTGCTCAATATCATATAAAGTATGACACAACCCACTAAAACTTTAAAATTTAAAATAATGTGGTATGTCATAGTCATATCTAAGGTAATGTCTTAACATTTCATACATTATGCCAATGGTGAAACCATTTGAATAAACTGGTCGAATTGGTAGGCCCTTCTTCAATGGTGACAGGGAACACATTTTCTACACCCTAAAAGAATTTGGCTGTTCTTGAGGTACTTAAAATTTTCTCTTTTGAATATAAATAATGTAACATTTGGTCTATTGTGTATGATGAATTTTAAAAACAAAACTTAAGACTTGTTTTAAAAATGCTTAGATATTCCCTAGCTGGTTTGGCTCAGTGTATAGAGTGTCGACCTGCAAATTGAAGAATCCCAGGTTCAGTTCCAGTCAAGGGCACATGCCCAGATTGTGGGCTTAATCCCCAGTGGGGGGTGTGCAGGAGGCAGCTGATCAATGACTCTCTCTCATCATTGATGTTTCTATCTCTCTCACCCTCTCCCTTCCTCTCTGAAATCAATAAAAAATATTTTTTTAAAAAAGTGCTTAGCCATGATAATGTCTTGATATTCAAATTATCCATTGAAACAAATTTTTCTACAATAGAAATGTTACATTGTTCCCTTTATTTTTAAACTTATATTTTTAATCCACTTCATCATATAATCCTATATAATAAAAGGCTAATATGCAAATTGACCAAATGGCAGAATGACCAGTCCCTATGACATGCACTGACAAGCAGGGGCCATATGCTCAATGAAGGAACTGCCCCCTGGAGGTCATTGTGCTCCCACAGGGAGATAGAAACATCAATGATGAGAGGGCACTTCTCAGCCAGAAGCTGGGCTCACAAGCTGGTGAGCGCAGCAGCAGTGGTAGGAGCCTCTCTTGCCTCCATTGCAGTGCTAAGGTGTCTGACTGCTGGCTTTTATTTGGGGATTAGTCGTAAACCATCAGTTGGACATCCCCTGAGGGCTCTCGAATAGCAAGAGGGTGCAGGCTGGGTTGAGGGACCCCCACTCAAGTGCATGAATTTTGTGCACTGGGCCACTAGTTTTATTGTAATTCAATATAACTTATGCTAAAAAATTATTTATTGGTTATTCAAAGAATTTTAAAGTATTACCATTTTAAAAATTTGGGTTTTTTTTTGGGTCCAGTGTTTAAAGTTTTGGATTGAATTATTTTAGCTATAATAGGTCTGTCACTGATAAAAATAACAATTATAATTTTATAAACAGCTTCTTTTGAAATAAACTCTTTTAGATCATTTGTATATAATGTATGAAATTCTTTTTCAATTAATTAATGTATTCATCAATAAGTATTTATTGCTAGAGATAGATGAAGTTTAGTACCAATTTTATTTCTATTTTTTTCTTTTATAGGTGATGAATCATTTAATTTTAGATTATTATCAAATTTGTTTATGTAAATAAGGATAGAAGATTGAATATTACTGAGTTTAGTACTTTCCTTCCATTGACTGTGAAGATGTCTTTTCTGATGAAATTCAGTTTTCATCCTTATATTCTTAGTAACTTAAAAAAGTTTAAAAGTTTGATAAAAAGGATGACACACAAGAAATACTGCAGTTAGATAGTGAATGATATTAAAGTTATGTGTTTCATAGAATTAAAACAATTCATCAACATCTGAATAATCATAATTAAATGAAGTAAAACCTTAAAGTTCAAGATATTATGTTCAAAATTGCCTTTAAGAACATTTGTTTTTCACCTACACAGAAAAAAACATATTCTGCTTAAGTAGCATAGTTAATTTAATTTTGGGAAATTATAAGCCAAAAGAAAATAATGGTGTTGGGCCATTTATAGATGATGTATTAATAATGATTTTTAAAATATTTTTTATTTTTCAATTACAGTGGATGTGCAATATTATATTAGTTTCAGGTGTATACCCTAATGATAAGTTATACCCTAGTGATAACTTACTAAATAATCACCCCAATAAATTGCATACCCATCTGACACCACACAGTTATTAGAATATTATTGACCATATTCGCTATGCTGTAACTTCATATCTCCATGACTATTCTGTAACTACCAATTTGTACTTCTTAACCCACTCATATTTTTAACCTACCACCCAAACTCCTATGGCATCTGGCATCTGTCAAAATTTTCTCTGAATCTATGAGTCTGCTTCTCTTTTGCTTATTTATTTTGAATTTTATATTCAATTATTGATAGATATGTATTTATTGTCATATTATTTTTCATATTTTTTATTTTTCTTCTTCTTAAAGATGTCCCTTCAACATTTCTTATAATACTGGTTTGGTAGTGATGCACTCCTTTAGCTTTTCCTTGTCTGAGAGGTTCTTTATTTGTCCTTTAATTCTAAATGCTATCTTTGCTGGGTAAAATTATCTTGATTGTAAGTCCTTGGTTTTCATCACTTTAAATATTTATTGCCACTTTTCTGGCTGCAAAGTTTCTGTTGAGAAATCAGCTGACAGTCTTATGGGTGCTACCTTGTAGGTAATTAACTGCTTTTCTCTTGCTTCTTTTAACATTCATTTGTCTTTAATCTTTGAGATTTTAATTTATGATGTGTCCTGGTAGGGGCCTATTTGGGTTCAACTTGTTTGGGACTCTCTGTGCTTCCTGGACTTATATGTCTATTTCTGTCATTTTTAAAAAAATAGGTTTTCAATTTATTGCGCACTCTCTTTTCCTTCTGGTACCTATATAATGTGAATGTTGATGTGTTTGAAGTTGTCCCAGAGGCTCCTTACACTATCTTCATATTTTTAGATTCTTTATTATTTTCACTGTTCTGATTGGGTGTGTGTGTGTGTGTGTGTGTGTGTGTGTGTGTGTGTGTGTGTTTTGGCTTCCTTATATAGCTGATTTGATTTTTGGCATCCTCTACTCTACTGTTGATTCCCTGTAAATTATTCTTCATTTCAGTTAGTGTATTCTCCATTTCTGGCTTGTTATTTTTTATAGTTTCCATGTCCTTTTCCATGCTATTGAACTCACTACGTTCCTTGAGCATCCCTTTAACCATTGTTTTGAACTCCATATCTGGTAGTTTGCTTGCCTCTATTTCATTTAGTTCTTTTCTGAAGATTTGTCCTATTTTTTTTTTTTTCATTTGGTATCTGTTTCTTTGGCTACACATTTTGGCTGCTTCCCTATGTTGTTTTTTTTCCATCTATTAGGGAGAGCTACTATGTCTCACAGAACTGGTAGAATGGCCTTGTGTAATAGGTGTCAATGGTGCAGTCTCCCTAGTCACCTGAGCTGGGTGCTTCAGATGCATCCCTATGTGGGTTGTGTGCCCTATGCTATTGTAGTTGAGACTTAATTGATGTTAGAGTCACTGGGAGGGATTGACCTTTCAATCGGTTATGAGACTGAGCTGGGACTATAGCAGAGGAACTGCTGTGCAGGAGTCAACTCTATGGAGCAGGATTTGCATCAATGAGGCTTTGGTGTTCACCAAGTCCCTCCCCTTAAGTGTGCTGCTTGCGGAGTGGTCTGAAGCTGTCCATTAGGTGCACTGGCTCTGGGACCTCCTGGGAGGTATAAAGTCAGCTGCCACCTGTGTTCTGCCTGGTGCCTCCCAGCATAAGCTACAGAGCAATGTTCAGATGGCTGCTACTTGTGTTGGGCTTGGAGATGCCCAGGAGAGGCCAAACAGTGAATCACGGTAGGCTCCCACTAGTGTGGGGCCTGGGTTCACTTAGCAAGAGGTAGGGGATAAACAGAAGCCAGATGCTATTTGTTTGGGGGATTTTAGGAAAGTCCAAAGACTTGCCATAGGCAAGACAGTAAGATTTATTGAAAAGCCACTGGAAACTATTTGCATGGGCCCACAAATTGGGTGGGGCAATGTCTCAGGGAATTACCAAGGTGGGACAAACAATGTGAACCAGGTTAATGGAGACTCAGATATGACACATACTTGTTGGCTCTGTGTGTGTGTGAGGGGGGAGGGGGGGGGAGGGTTCAGAAAAGAAGCAGTGGCCTCTTCCCACACTTTTATCTTGCAGAAACTTGCCCCCACAACTCTCGCCTTGATGCTAGCCAATTCAATTTCTCCCTGTATTTTTCTGGTGCCTTTGAACTGCTATCCCCATGCTGGAGCTTAGAGGGAGTGAATCTGCATACATGCATGTAAGGGCCCTTTAAGAGGAATAACTGGGACTCTAGCAGCTTCAGTCTCCCTCAGCCTCAATATCTTCTGGTTTTTACATCCAGAAGTTATAGGAAATTCTCTTCTTGACACTGGAAACCTGAGCTGTTGGGGCTGGGACCCATTGCTCCTCAGGGTGGTGGCGAGGGGACCTCTGAAGTCAAGATATCCCTCCTGATTTTAAACCACCACACAGGGGTGTGGGATGAGCTGGTTTTACATCTCAGCCCCTCCTGCCAGTCTTTTTTTTTCTTTTTTTTCTGCCAGTCTTAATGTGGCTTCTTTAAATCCCTACTTGTAGTGCTTCTTTTCAGCTAGATTTCAGGTGGTTCTGAGTGATGGTTTTCTGTAATTTAGTTGTATTTTTTATGTGGTTGTGGGAGAGTTTGAGTACTGCATTACCTCTGCCTCCATCTTGACCAGAGACCCTTAATAATGATGGTTAAATGCATTATTAAACATGCAACCCATAATATCATCTCATTAATTTAATATAAACCCATCAATTGCAAGGTTGGGATAAACACATAAGCAAAAAAGTGGATGATGAATGAGAGAAAACAGGACACTCATCCTCCATTGAGTGTCCAAGTGTGAGTATTTGTTTTGAAAAATAACAATAATATACTTTGCAATGTGATCCTTTTATTGTTAATCTAGTATAGCTAAACACATTTTCACCTCTTATTTTTGAAATTATGTCAAATGAAGTCACAGGCTGATGCATGTGGGAAATGTTCAACAAGTTGTTCTCATTATTAACAATGCTTAAAGGGTAATGAAGATTTAATTTTTATTTCATATCACATTGGTAGTTTTTATTATGTTATGTACAAATCTTGAATATTCTAGTCCTAAAGATAGATGATAGATAGATAGGTAGATGATAGATAGATAAATAGATACATAGATAGATGATAGATAGATAGATAGATAGATAGATAGATAGATAGATAGATAGATAGATAGAGTCTTGCTTGGAGGAAACAGTACCTTTTACCTTAGCTTCCTATGCTTTGTTCTCCTGAGGCCTATTTTCAGGTGTGATGTATTATTTGACAACTAGAGGCCTCATGCACAGATTCATGTACTGGTGGGGGACGTGGCCTGCCTGGATTGGCCCACTGTGGGAGCAGCCACTCATCCCAGTCAGCCGAGTGGCACTCCCACTGTGGGAGCACACTGACAACCAGGGGGCAGCTCCTACATTGAGCATCTGTCCCCTGGTGGTCAATGAGCATCACAGTGACTGGTTGACCAGTCATTCTGGTTGTTCTGCCATTCAGTTGCTGGACTTTTATAGATATAGATAATTAGGTAAAGGACTTGGTAAGGTTGTTAAAAATGTCATCATTACTAAAATTACTTTCCCCTCCTACTCTACATATGAATTCAAGATATGCCAATATGGGCGAATGTCTCCAATGCTATATTGCCTCTGTGTGGAACTTTAAAACCAGGAAGGTGAGAGATAGAAAGCTTCATTCTGGCCTAAGCTGCTATACAGAAGGCTTTGCTGACATTTGTGTTTCATATTGAAATTTTAGTACCATCAAAAGTTTTCTACTTTCAGGACAATGAAGAATACCAAGATGGGAGACTGGTGATACCTCTAACTTTTCTTTTCAATTAGAAAAGAGCAATGTGAGTGGAGAGGTGGAAAGAGAACATGCATGATGCCTTGACAGCAGACACCTTCTTAGGCTGTAAACCTTAGGAACAGATACATTTAAAAGTTGAGGATTGGATATTGCTTTTCTTAACACCTTAAACACCCACATGATGCTTAGAAAGATTTCATGTCCCCCAATATATAAAGATCACTGTTCTAGATGGAGAAATTGAAGTTAGAAAGGTTAAAAGACTATCCAAGTTTCTATATTATTAGTTGTAGAGTAAGGATTAAAATCAAGGCTAAAACATTTTAATTAAGGGGACTTGTAATTTATAAATTACACATTCTGCATGTTCTCATATGAGGGAGTCAAATTAATGAGAAATCAACATTACCCCCATGGCTTCATTTTGGAAAAGATTGGGGCTGGTGATTATTATATAGATGGTTATGCATATCTCTAATTTGTATTAAAAATACATTTAAAATTATTATGTAATCTGAAATGAACATGTGCACAGAATCAATTCTATCAAAAATATGAATGTGTTGTTCACATTTTGTTATTGCTCAAGAAATTTATATTGACATATTCTGGAATAAGTTCACTAGGGATAGAAACTTTAAGCATTTACCCTAGAGGGATTTCTTTAACAAATAACCAATTTGATCTACATAGTAGGCTAATTGAAAAGTATATTTTCATATTGACTTTTAGAGATAGAGGAAGGGAGAGAGAGAGAAACATCAACATGAGAGCAACACATCAATCATCTGTCTCCTGCACACCCCCTACTGGGGATCAAGACCAAAACCTGGGCATATGCCCTGACAGGGAATCAAACCAGCAGCAACCTTTTGGTGCATGGGTCACTGCCCAGCCAACTGAGCCACACCTGCCAGAGCAATAGTGTGCTAATTTTAACAGGAAAGTAGAAATGATGCAGAGAGACTCAGGCTCTCAAAATATGGAACTACTGAAATAATTACAGTGCAGAAAGAGCTTGAACTGATACTTCTGAAAATTATTTGAAATGTTTCCTCTTGAAGTTTTCAAGTTGTATCCATGAAAATCACATAAAAATTTAACTGTAGCTTGTCTTAATGGCAGTTTTGAAAACACGAGAAGAAAAATAGATAGCATGTAATATTATATATACTGCCCCAAATGAAGTAGTTATAGAGGGGAAAAGGTAAATTTGAATTGAAGTTATTAAAAGTAAGTTCAATTTCATCCAGGTAAATTAACAATAATGAACACTAAAATAAATACATAGAATAAAAACTAAATGAAAAAGAAAGCTACCCCAGAGACAATCAATGCAATTTGGGTATTATTATGTTTTGAAAAGTCTGGAATCTTTACCTAGCATGTAATGGCAATTTAAAATTAATTAAAAATCTTTAGGTAATATCAAATTTATTCTGTTGTATGATACTTGACAATCTACACAGGCCATAGATTACTTGAATAATAAAATTGCTTTGTACAGATACTTTAGTAATCAGATTACATGTATAAATTCTGGGGAGATGAATGTGAAGAGGGTTATTTTTTGTTTTTAATAGAAAACAAATATGAATATTGAGGTCAAATTGTCAATATGTGGTTTGAGTATGTGAGTGTGTGAGTGATATCTTAGGTTTCACAGTGAAACTGTAATGTAAAAGTTATCAGTAAACTGAAAAATTAAAGTTGCTATTAGAAAATAACCACAGAGGAGAAACCAAGCTAGCAACATAGGTAAACACCTAAACTGCTGCCTCGCACAGCAATTTCAAAACAAAGACAAAATGAACATCATCCAGAACCACAGGAAGGCTGGCTGAGTGGAAATTCTACAACTAGAAGGAAAGAAAAAAAGCACACTGAGACTTACAGGAGTTGTGAAAGACAGAGATATGGAGGTGCACATGTGGAGAGGGCTGGCAACTGAGTACACGGCTGGCTTTCTCAATTAGTAGGGAGACAAAAGCTCTCGACTGCTCTGAACTCCAGTTCCAGGCAAGACTCTGGGGACCCAGACTCATATGGGGAGAAACTGAACTGTCTGGCAGTGGGCAAAACTCAAGGGTGGCTTTATCTCAGAAGTGCTTGCAGTGATTACCAAGGGAAACTGAGACCCAAGGCCTCTTAGGGCAGGGATGATGGGAAGCCATTGCTGTTTGTTCTATCCTGAGACTCCGCCCCATTCAAGCTGAGTGCAGAGGCTTTTGCATATGAATGGCCTGGTCCTTTGAATTTTAAACTTACCTACAGCTGAGTCAGTGAGACCCAGAAAATCCAAAATAAGGCCCAGGGCTCCACAGCAGCTTGCATTGCTTCACAGCTGGGCCTCATCTGGGCACCTCCAAAACCCAAACTAAGAATAGGAATCTGCATATCTCTCTGTAGCTCCTGTTGGGTGGCCCCAGGCAGTGGCTGACTTTGCACCTCCTTGGAGATCCAAGAGCCAGTGTACCCAGGAATCAGAGTGAGACCATTCAGATTACAACTCCTCAGATCCATAAGGTACACATTCAGCGGCAGACTCAGTGAGCACCAAAGCCCCACTGAAGCAAGTTTTATCTCATAAGGCTGTCTCCAGCACAGAAGTTCTCCCACAGTAGACACAGCTGATCCTCATAGCCAATTGGCCTGTAGGTCAATTCTCCTCAGTGATACCAACAACAATCAAGGCTTAACTATAACAAGACTATGCACACAGCCCACAAAGGGGTGCACCAAGAGTGTCCATCTCAGGTAATTGGGGAGGCTGACTCACTAGGTCCTATAGGACACCTAGCACACAAAGCCATTCTATCAATTCAGGGAAGCAGCAAAAAATGTGGAGACAAAGAAACAGGTCACAAATGAAAGAAATGGAGAACAAATGACTGGATATAGAGTTCAAAACCATGTTTATAAGGTTTTTCAAGAATTTTCTTAAAAAGGCTGATAAATTTCACAAAACCCTTGCGGATATGAAAAAGGACCAACTAGAAATGAAGCACACACTGACTGAAATAAAAAGTAATATATAGAGATCAAACAGCAGACTAGAGAATTACAAGAAGCAAGTCTAGGATTTGAATACAAAGAAGCAAAAATTACCCAACCAGAAAAGCAAAAAGCAAAAAGAATCCAAAAATATAAAGATAGTGTAAGGAGCCTCTGGGACAACTTCAAGTGTACCAACATCATAATTATGGGGGTGCCAGAAGAAGAGAGAGAGCAAGATACTGAATCCCTACATGAAGAAATAATGACTGAAAACTTTCCCCACCTGGCAAAAGAGACTTACAAATCCAGGAAACGCACAGATCCCCAAACAAAAGGAATCCAAAGAGGACCACATCAAGACACATCATAATTAAAATGCCAAGAGCAAAAGACAAAGAGAGAGTTTTAAATGCAGTACGAGAAAAACAATTAGTTACATGCAAGGGAGTATCCATATGACTGTCAGCTGATTTCTCAACAGAAACAATCAGTCCAGACGAGGGTGGCAAGAAATATTCAAGGTGATGAATAGAGAGAACCCATAATCAAAATTACTCTACCCAGCAAAGCTATCACTCAGAATTGAAAGTCAGATAAAGTCCTTCACAGATAAGAAAAAGCTAAAGGAGTTCACTACCAAACCAATATTATATGAAATGCTTAAAGGTATCCTTTAAGAAGAGGAAAAAGAAGAAAAAAGTTTAAGATAAAAATTATGAACAACAAATACATATCTATCAACAAGTGAATCTAAAAATCCAGTGAATAAAAAATCTGATGAATAGAATAAACTGAATAAATCTGATGAACAGAATATAATAGAATCAGGGGCATAGAAAGGGAATGGACTGACAATACTCAGGGAGATAGGGGTGTGAGAGGTACGGGAAGATACTGGACAAAAATCGTACACCTATGGATGAGGACAGTGGGCAGTGGGGTGGTAAGAGCAGAGGGTGCAGTGAGAACTGGATAGATGGGAGCTATGGGGGGGGGGGGAAGAGGAACAATTGTAATAATCTGAAAAATAAAGATTTATTAAAAAAGAAAACTATCCATATAATATTACATTTTTATTTTGAACACATATTCAAGTAAAGAATGGTTAGTTTAGCAATGATCATATGGTCAGATAACACCTCCAGGAAGATTATATCAACCTAAGATTATTCATCACTTCATTACCTTCTGAAGTACCCCATGTTTCTGTCTCTATACAGAGGCATCAGGGTAAACACAAAATAGTACAGTTCTAAATTCCTCTACTAGTCTCCATGTTTTGGAACAGAGAGAATGCTAATTACTTGACCTTAAAAAAGCCTTTGACCAGGTCCAACAGTTGTTTTCTAAAAGTAAATGAGACTTGAAAAAGATGTCATCATGTATCCTTACAAACTGAGGTCCTACCAATGAAACAATAAGAACAAATAAAACATTTTAAAAAGAATAACCAGGTCTAAATAGAAGAAACAGGAACTCAGTAATTCTCCAAGGGTTGGTCTTAAAGACCATTTTCTAAATGTGACCTGGAAGATGGAGAGCACAGTGACATATATCTCCAAAGTTGCTGATGACACCAGCTTTTCCCAATAGTGAAATACCAGGGTAACATGAATAAATTTCAGGGACACCTTGAGAGACTGTGGGAGTAAGCCAAAAAATAGCAACTGAGCTTCCGTTTCAGATAATGTGAGAAATTGTGTTAAATCTGAGAAAATTAATCTAAACTTTACTTACTGGATGCCTCATTCATTCTTCATGGAAATAGTTGCAATGTTATGGACTGAATGTTAGTTTCCCTGCCCCCCCCCAACACACTCCCTCAAATGATAGGTTGAAGCCCTAATCCCTAATGTGATGGCATTTGGAGATTGCAATAGGGAGGTAATTAGCTTTAGATGAGGTCATGATGGTGGGGTCTTCATGATGGGAATAATATGCTTATAACAAGAGGAAGAGAGATGAGAAACCAGAAATTCTCCTCTCTCTCTCTCCCTCTCTCTCTCTCTCTCTCTCTCTCTCTCTCTCTCTCTCTCTCTCCCCCCTTCCCTTTCTTGCTCCTCCCTTCCTCCCTTCCTCCCTTTCTCCCTCCCTCCCTCCTTCCCTTCCTCCCTCCTATGAAGGGAACACAGCAAGAAGACAGCCATCTGCAAGCCAGGAAGAGAGTCACTGTGGGGAAAATACTTGCCAGACTTCTTGATCTTGAACTTCCCGATCTCCAGAACTGTGAGAAATAAGTTGTTTAACCCACTCAGTCTATGGTAATTTCTTATAGTTGACTAAGATAAGAAGTAAGCTGACAAATTCAGAAAGTAAGTGTAAGGCAGTGTGTTAGATTTAGGAAAAATAATCTCAATTTTTTTTTTTTTTTTAGTGGATGACTCATTCATTTTTCATGCAAATATTTGTTGAGTACCCACTGTTCACCCAGCACAATACTGGGCACTGGAAACTGAGATAAAGAGGGTATAGTGTTTGCCTATTGGGGAGAGACAGAATTATGAAATTTCTATGACAAGTCTTATTTCAGGAACAATAACAAGGGCTCTGGGAACCCAGGAAATGGAGCCTGGGAGAGCCCTCCAGGAAGGCTTCTGCAAGATTTGAGCCACATCTTAAAGACCAGGAAGAGGAAGGGGGAATTTTTCATAAGGGGAGAAAGGCAGGGGATGTAGAACTTGGTCTGGTCTGCTCACACTTATTTTTTTAATCTTTCCTTTATTTCTAAATAAAATCCTACCCAGATACCTAACATGTAACACAGATTACAGCAGCCTTTTAGTCTGAGCATGCTCACAATCTTCACTTTTTCCCTGCCCCAGTTACTTTTGCAGATCATGAGAACCCTTGGATCACCCCATGGAAACAACTGATAGGCCTCCCTCTAATTTTATAGCCAGATGAGGAAAAAGGGGACCCATATAGTTTAATTACCTGTCCAAGGTCTCAAAGGAAGCAATAATGATTATTTTGTATCTTGATTTATGACTTGGTAAAAAATCATCTAGAAAACTTACTGGAGGATATTTTCCCTGACAAAATTAGCTGCATTTGTTCCAGTAAACCCAAGTAGTAACCAAAGCTATGGGACATTACCAAGGAGCATGTTAGAAGACAAATCAATTCCTCCTGCCCCAGACCCTTCATACAGCGTTTCTTCAGTGAAGAGCTGCACATGGTTTGAGTCTCCACCACTCAATAAAATTGCCATGTGGCTGGAGAAGAGTGAAAGAAAAGCCTTAAACATAAACAGGAGGGTTTAGATGGTCTTCCCAGGGCCAAATTTCAACCAGTTGGGTCCCACAGAGTTAGGCCTGTCCCAAGCTGGGGTCAGAGAGTGGCAGCAAGGATCTGCCAAGGCTGGGAAATCACTTCATGCTGCTGGAACAGGTGACAAAGCTGAGTCTAAGCTCAAAAAGAAAATGGTATAGATAGTCTAATACAATCAATGATATAACTGGGGGATCCACATGTGAAGAAAGGAAAGTAAATGTCAAAGAACAGACCAATTCAGAAGGTCTTTCAGTCAGAACTGAGACTGGAAAGGAAGATTCCAGAACAGAAAATTAGATCCCAGGGCCAAATCAGGATAGGTTTGATATGCTAGATGAGGTCTTGGGAGTGAAACCAGAAGAGATTCAATGGTCCAGACACAGGTGCACAAAATAACTGCACATTCAGCACGTTGGAGGCGAGGAGGGTCTTTGAGCTTCTGATAAGCTTTTCTTTGGTTTGTTTTAAAGGTGCCTTACCTTTTCTATGTTGGGAACTGTAGGCTTCCTTGATTCCATATGAACACACACTACACTAAGTTGCATTTATGGATAATGCTGTAGTTAATGGGTCCTAGACTTTGAAGCCAGGGGTATTTTTTAGTACAATCTCAGTTTTGCCACTTAATACCTAATAGATTTTGGGCAAGTTACAGTACCTTTCAGTGTCTGAGGTTTTCCATCTTGCCACAATGGTTCTATTACTTACAAAATGTACAGAAAACACTTAGCATATTCTCTCATATAGAGTGGGTGATTAATAAATAGTAGCTGTGATAATGTCAATGATAATTACAAGCATGAACTTGATGAAGGTTTTATTATCTAAGAAAAAAATCAAGAATAAAGTAAACAACTGTTTATTAGTTCCTGAACTAGAGACAGAGAATATCTTGCAAAAGAGGTAAAGTTAGGTAAAACAAAAATACTTGGTAAAATAGTAAACTAATAAAATTCAGCTAAGTTTAAATTCTTTTCAAAAAGTAATGAGTATATTTACGGTTATGGGGCTACAATTAAACAAAATGGAAATGTTTGGAAAAGAGACTACATAATAGAACCCTTGCAACCAACCAATAAATAGCTACTAAATAAACGTATTAGGTTAGCAAAAATGTTTTAGAAACAAAACTGAATTAGATAAGTCAATCAAATCTCTTTAGTACAG
Organism: Antrozous pallidus; assembly: GCA_027563665.1. NCBI lineage: Eukaryota > Metazoa > Chordata > Mammalia > Chiroptera > Vespertilionidae > Antrozous > Antrozous pallidus. Next base: position 79,160,193 of record CM050508.1, read on the forward strand.
GTTTTCTCAGTGGCTTTAATATGCTATTAGAAATCACGACTCAAAGTTAGGGGCTATAGTATATACCATATCCCAAACACCAATGTCTACAAGGTCCTTTATTTTTCTTAGGAAATCTCAAAAAGGTTAATCTTATGGCATACACTTTAGGAAACATGATAATGGCTACACAAAACTCATCTTAGAGATAAATAGATTATACCTAGAATCCAGGTCTCCTGACACTCAGTTCAGTTGCTCTTTCTACTATTACTATTCCCTCTGATTTTATAGATATAATACTATAGAGAGTGACTATTTTCTTCCACAAAACACTACATGCTACTGTTCTCAGTCCGGCTGGAATGATAACTATTGTGTTCCAACAGTATTAAATTAATTTGTTTGCCTTTTTTTTTACTTTCATCTACTTTTATTGTTTTCATGTGTGCCAAGCTTATGTTTCTTTTCCAAAGCCCTCAGAGGCTATGTTAAATTTAAATGTAAAGGAATGAAACATCTGTTATCATGACAGGCCCTCAGGACTTTCATTTTTGAATGAGAATGGTGAGAAAGAGATTTAGAAGTGAGGAAAGATAAAAAGACCCAGATGATATTAATGTAACACAACAATCCCAGATACCAGGAAAAACATCTCAGATATGAATCAAGCTCATGGAAACATCTTGTCCTCTGTGTTAACAGTAACCTCTGGCTCATCTGCCTTGATTCTCCAATGTGACATCACCTGAATCAACTGCAATCTTAACTTCTGAAGGCATGTGTTTGTGCCTAGTGGAAGATGATACTTTGAGATGGGAAATTTATTCTTTTGTATGTATTTTTTATTATTTAAGATCTAGGTTATCATTGCCTAGTCATTTTCTGAAACTTAGGCTGAAGTATGGGGGAATAAAATTTGGGGGCTAACATAGAGGAGAGAGGAAAATTACTGGGCACCAGTGCATGAAAATGGAGTCAGTACTCTGAAAAGCAGCTTCCTGGAGAGAAATCCACACCAAAGCAAATCAGTGTCCAAAGAAAGAGGCATCTGCAAAGGGCAGTAGGAATGGAGCAAAAGTCCAAGTGCAAGAGAACTGGGGAGACTGAGGACTCAACAGCTACTGGTGCTTGCACTCTGGGAAGTGTCCAGGAGACACTGCATGTTTTTCTGAGGTTGTGGTGGCCTCGGACATGCCAGAGAGACAGCCAGTGAAGGCTATTAATTAACCTAGCTGGGAAAATGATTACCTTTTATGTTGTCAACCCCGGAAACACCAGGCATTTTCATTTAATCTGACTGAGTAGACAATCCCAGGAAGGCAGCAATGATCACAATTGTATTTTGAAGAGAATTTGCCATCATCATTATCCTCATCTCCCTCCACTCCCCCATTTATTGAACACTTATTATATATTCTATGAAAAAATTATTCAATATATTTAATTTAATAATCAGCTTGTAGATTGGCCTCTTTATACTCATTTTATTGACAAAACTATGTCTTATTGAGTTAAGTAACTTGCCTTAGATTTTAAACACAGACTTGTACTTATCTGTCTCCAGTGCCATTATCATAGACAACGAACTCCATATTTCTCAATATACCCATTTCAGACATTACTAATAAGTCATGGAGATGGTTTCAGAATCCTTCTAAGCATATATAAAAATCCAGTGCCAATTTATCAGTGAATATGTCTGAAGTGAAACCATTTTTTTTATCCCTGCACCATTCGGCATTCTTCTCTTTGCAGGCAGCTAGGTGCAGGCAGAGTGGGCTAGGGAAAAGGGACTAAGGTCCAAGCCCAGAGGCAAAAATTTGAGTTTAGGAAAGTGGAGTACAATAGGGATTGGGAGTAATCTCAGTCTTGGCAGAGATTAGGTGAGCTGAAATTTCAGAGATGACTGTTTAATCTTGGATTTGGTTACGCTATTTCTTGAGTGTGGGCAAGATTAAGACTGGAAGTTTTCATTGCAGTCATTGAAAAATCAAATAAGGCAGAAGTGAAAGAGCTGAGATCTCCAAGACTGGGCTTGCAAGGCAGATTTGGTTGGCCTATAGAAATCTCTAAGTACAAATATGTGTAATGGACTGATTAGTCATTTATTGGAAACAACTATGGTAGTTCACTGATTTCTTTTCTTTATTGAATTAATAAACATTTGACTCCGTGGGGGAAAATCTGTAAAAAATAACTTTTGAAAGTAGAAAATAGGGTTATACTTAAGGGTTCACATTAAAATGGCACAGAATATGTCAATGTCAAATTTGATGAAATTATTTTTAAGGTTCAAAAAAATTCCACATATATTGACACATGTAATATAATAACTCCATGCAATAATATCAGAGCTTACAGTGAATTTACAAACTAGGAATCTAATTATGGAGAGACATGTTCACTGCATCCTGGGAGCTTACATTTTGATAGAGGCAAAAGACATGGATGAGGTATATTTTTATACATGCAGTGATAAGCTTATACATAGATTGAGAATTATTACAGAGGAAAACATTTAATTCTCTCTTGAGGATAACTGAAAAAGGTTTCACACAGGGACTGATAACAAGCACAGAATCTGATGAGGTAGACAAGATGAAAATGTGGGAAGTGGAGATAAAGAGGGCATTAGGCAAAGGGGACAGAACTTACAAAGGGATTGAGCAGTATAAAGCTCCAGTGGGAGGAAAATTACAAATAGTACAGAATGGCTTCACAATGAAGTGCAAGGACATGGGGGATCAAGGGCAGGAGCTCAGGATGGCCAGGCAGACAGAGACAGGGCTCACAGGACTTTATGTTATGTTAAAATCCCACCTAATGATGAGAAAATATGGAGCTTTTAGGAGGTTGTGTATTTTAGACAGATCACTATATACTATATAATGAGTGGAGAAAGTTTTTGAGCATGGTAAGACAGCATCCAGAAAGATCCATGAAGAAAAAAAAAGTAATTAAGGCATGAAATAAAGCAGTGGCAAAGGCAGTGGATGAGGTAGGTTCCTGAGACACTAAGCATCTACATAAATTAGTAGTTGAATGGGTGTGGGGGGCAAAGAAAAGGTATACATTCACAAATGGCCTGGGAACAGGTACATACCAAATCAAGGGCATAACAAAAAGGAATTTTAGAAATGGCCAACATGATGGCTACAAATAGAAACACAGCTAGTAAGATACCTGTAGGTGAAAATATTGGACTAGCCAGGTAGCTCAGCTGGTTAGAGTGTTGTCCCGATATGCCTAGATTGTGAGTTTGATCCTGGGTCAGGACACATAAAAGAATCAAGAAATGAATGGATAAATAAGTGGAATAACAAACATGTTTCTCTATTTCTTTCAAATTAATAAAAAAATTCAATAGCATTTTTTTAATTAGAGGAACAAGAATAACTTTGGTAGAGGAATTGCAATATATAAAAAGTACAGATATTTTTTAAGTCACTCATAAATCCCACTTCCTGGAGATAAACATGTAGATGATTAATATTTGAAATCAAATCAGTTAACAATATGCATTTTGCTTTTCTTACTTGACATTATATTAAGAAAATAGTTCTCATGTTATTAAAATTTTTCTAAAAAACATACTATCCAATGAATACATGACATTCAATCTTATAATTAACTTTTGGTTATTTCACCATTTCCCCATTTTGGGGGACAGATAGTTCAGTATGACTGTATAATTTTACCACAGTAAAATATTTGTGCATATAACCTTTTTTATTAATTGTTTTCCTAGAATAGATTAATGCTTTTGCAAGTTTCAGGTCTGCTTTAGGAACACAGATGGTTTGGTATAAACTTACAGACCTTCTCAATGTGGTTGAATTTTATTTCTAGCACTTTTTACACTTTATACATACAATTCTTACCACTTATTAATACTTATTAGCAATTATTTTAAAATGATAATTTTTGTCCGATGAATTGCTGATTTCCTAAAAGGTTGCATGTGTAGGGAATTTATATATCTGAAATTCAGCACTTGAAAATATAATATTGGGGAATTTTTATCTTAATTGTAAAGGGATTTGTTGTTATCCAATCATTATTTCAATATCTCACATATATAATACAATCCAAAATTTTGACATGAATATTTATTTGTGAAGCTTATCTTTTTCACTTAAAACATATTCTACATGAAACTGCTGTTTTCACATATGAAAAAAAGGATTTAATGAACTAATTTAAATTTTAGATGACATGTTGAAAGTACCACAGATTATTCATGTTAACCAAATAAACTCATTTAACATTCTTGAGGTATTATATAATTGCTGAGACATCCAGTATCTTGAGAGACCATTTTGTTTTTCTTATGTTTGGCTTAAATGACTTACATGTTTTCACAACACTAACTGTAATAACTAATAAAAAAGAAAACTTCATTTAAATCAGTATTTTCTTAATCATAAAGTAATATCTCAAAGATTATTTCACTGAATTTTTAGTCACTTTTCTACTAAATTTAGGGAATTTATCCTCTTTTGAAAAATTTCTACAAGAGTAGATTTTATGACCTGCCTTTATTACTCACTTCCCTATGAAGAGCTCATACTTTTAAAGCAACTCGAATTATGTTTGTAGGAACAGATTATTGTTTGTTCCTGCAGATGCATGAGCAAAGTAAGAAGTGGGCCAAGAGTGATTCCCCTCTGAGTCACCAGAGCTTTAAGAATGTCCTTAGGGCCCTGGCCAGTGTTGCTAAGTGATTAGAGCATGGGCCACTCATACAGGGTCATGGGTTGGACTTCTGGTCAAGGGCATGTATTTAGGTTGCAGGTTTATTCTCTGTCCCTGGTCAGGGTGCTCAAAGGAGTCAATCAATAGATGTGTCTCTGTCACACCAATGTTTCTCTTTCTCTCTCCCTCCCTCCCTTCCTCCCTCCTTCCCTTCCACTCTCTCTAAAAGTCAATGGGAGGGGTTAGAGATCAACCGAAGGGTTTTTATGCATTCATATAAGTTTAATCAATGGACACAGACACAAGGGGGCAGAAGGCATGTGCTGGGGGTAGGGAGTAAAGGGGGGGGAAGAAACATATGTAATATCTTAATCAATAAAGAATAAAAAAAAGGTCAATGGGGAAAAATCAATGGAAAATGGACTAACAACAACAATAAAAACCAATGTCCGTAGGTGTTACTACTTACCTGTATCTGGAGGCCAGGCAAGTGAATGACCAGGCTCCAGGATGGTTGTGAGACTATATTAAAAATATATAAACAAAAACTCATGTATGTGGCAAAGGGAGCTGCTCAATAGGGTTATACACTCTTCACCCTGCTTTTTGTTGTCATTGTCAGTAAGGACTCAAAGGTCAGAGTAGCTTGCCCCTAATACTGCTGCATCTATCACTGTTGAACTTTTTGTGTAGTAATGCCATTTAAACAACATTAGAGGGGATTTATATCTGTTGCCTATTGCATCTTTTTAAAAAAAATCTTTATTGTTGAGTGTGACAGATGTCTCTCTTTTTTCCCTGCATTGCCCTCCTCCACCTAGTTCTCACCCTGCCCCAGGTCTTCTCCATCCTATTGTCTATGTCCATAAGCAATGCATATCTATACTAATAAAAGCTTATGTAGTTGTCATGCCCGCACACCGTGATGCCCTCACACTGTAACAATCCATCACCAGGAGGCTGCATGCATAGCGGGCGTGTGTGCGGGTGGGCATGGCTGCATGAGCTATAAGACCCACATGGGTGGGTGGGGACTTGACGCTACATCCCTGATAAAATTTGACCAGAAGGTGCATCAGGGGAGTGGATGGTGGCTGCTGCTGCCCAAGGATGGACTGAGGCTCAGGCAAACCATGGATGACAGCTACTGTTATGAAGGCACAAGGCTCAGGCAATGAGGGCTGAACCAAGGCTCAGGCAAGCTGCAATATTGTGAGGGCTGAGGCTCAGGCAGCCTCGTGGCTGGCAGTGGCAGCAGCAGAGGCATGATGGGGATGTTGCCTTCCCCTGATCACCAGGTCGCTTCTCACAGAGGGAGGCGATAAGCAGCAGCAGCTAAGGAGTGTGAGGGACTCCCCACCCCTCAGTACATGAATTTTTGTGCTCTGGACCTCTAGTATGCACAAAAGTTCTTTGGTTAATCTCTCCCCATATCACCCCCCCCCCCTTCCTTCTGAGATTCATCAGTGTGTTCCATGTTTTCATGCCTCTGGTTCTATTTTATTACTCATCAGTTTATTTTGTTCATTAGATTCCTTATATATTTTGATTTTTAGATGCAATTATTGATAGATATGTATTTTTTGCCATTTTATTGTTCATCTTTTTAATCTCCTCTTCCTCCTCCTCCTCTTCCTCCTCCTTTTCCTCCTCCTCTTCCTTAAAGAATGCCCTTCAACATTTCATATAATACTGGTTTGGTGGTGATGAATGCCTTCAGCTTTTACTTGTCTGGGAAGCTCTTTATCTGACCTTCTAGTCTAATAATAGCTTTGCTGGGTAGAATAACCCTGGTTGTAGGTTCTTGCTATTCATCACTTTGAATATTTCTTGCCACTCTCTTTTGGCCTGCAAAGTTTCAACTCAGAAATCATCTGACAGTTGTATGGACATTCCCTTTTAGGCAATTAATTGATTTTCTCTTGCTGCTTTTAAGATTCTCTCTTTGTTTTTAACCTTCAGCATTTTAATTATGATGTGTCTTGGTGTGGACCTCTTTGGGTTCATCTTGTTTGGGACTCTGCACCCCTTGACTTGTAAGTCTATTTCTTTCACCAGGTAGGAGAAGTTTTCTGTCATTATTTCTTCAAATAGGTTTTCAATTTGCCCCCCCCATCTCTCTCTCTCTCTCTCTCTCTCTCTCTCTCTCTCTCTCTCTCTCTCTCTTCCCCTTCCTGGCACCCCATGATGTGAATATTGGTATGCTTGAAATTGTTCCTGAGGCTCCTTATACTACCTTCTTGTTTTTTCCCTTTGTGATCTTCAAATTGGGTGTTTTTTGCTTCCTCATATTCCATATTGCTGATTTTTTTCTCCTCACCTGAGGATATGGTTTTCATTGATTTTTATTTTACTTATTTATCTATTTATTTATTTGTTTATTTATTTATTTTTAGCAAGAGTGGTAGGGAGAGGGAGAGAGAGACAGAGAAACACTGATATGGGAGAGACACATTGATTGGTTGCCTCTGGCATGCCCCAGATCAGGGCCAGGAGCCTGCAACTGAGGTACATGCCCTTGACTGGAATGAAACCCGTGACCCTTCAGTCTGCAAACCAACACTCTATTCTTTGAGCCAAACCAGCTAGGGCTATATCACTGATTTGATCTCGTCATCTTCTACTCCACTGTTGACTCCCTTTCTACTTGTTGTGACTTCCTCACATTGTATTATCTAAATTTCTTTTTTGATTGTTTTCAACATGTTTGTTTTGCCCTTCATGATGCCTTCCTTGTATGAAATTCCCTAACAAGTTAATAAATTCTGAGCATCTAATTTGCTTAAATATGATGCTATTTAATCTAGCTGATTCTGCTAAGAAATCTATTTTCTTTTTGTACAAATTCTTATGTCATGTTCAACATCTTCAGTTTTGCTGCCACAAGTCTGTGAGCCCAAAGGATTGAGTATGTAAGGTGCTATTTATTTCACTCACACAGGTAAACCAAGGGAATAGCTGGGAAGCATGGCCACTTACCAGTATAAAGGTTGCTCAAATAGGAGAGAGAGAGTGCAGAGAACCACTCCCAGTGGCTATAGATCATTGTGTGCATCAGAAAAGAGAAATCACTTAGAGAGAAATGGAGAGCAAATCACAATGTTGTTTATTCTAGAAAATCTAAGAGAAGAGCTTCTAGTTATTTAGAAGTGCTTCAGTTAGTTTACCTTTAGTTTTTAGCTCCTCCTGAGAAGAAGCTGGCACAGCTTACAGGGTGTTTTTTTTTTTTCCCTTCCATCTGATTTTGATGCTTAGAAAAAACTTGAACTCTTATTTTCTCATAATATTCCATTATGAAGAAGCAACTTAGCCCACCTTCAAGTACATTCTTTATTATTTTGCCATTGTTGCTGTTTATTTTTTGTTTTTGAATTTCTGAGATTAGTCTGCATGTCCTGGTACAGTGGTGAACACACAACTCTCCTGTGGCTCTGTCCCCAAAAGACAAAATCAAGAGGAACCAAGCTGCAGAGTAGGATGTGCCCTTAAATTCATAGTCCCTAAACCAGGATAGCTTTCTAAATCCAATCAGGTAATAAGTTTTGTATGCAATATTACCCAAATTGTAAACTGGTGTTCTAATCCTAAATCAGGGGTTAGGAATGGGGGGGAGAAGGGGGCAGAATTCCTTTGGCATGAATAGTCTATTGAGAAATCGACATTCTCCAATAAATCATCATTATCAGTAATGATAACAAAATGAGCCCTGTCCTCCAAAGTCATGAGCTTTGTCCTTGTATAACCAGGTGGAAATTGGAAATGATTGCCCTGCCCATAGATCTAGTCAGCAGTCATCATGGCTGTGGTCTTAAAGCTAAGCCCACAGAACAGTGCATACTGAAAACACAAACATATAGAAGAAATTTGCAAATAGAAGTTTTCCCATTAAGGTGGATCATACTGACTGCACAGAGGAGATTTCTGGCCTTAATTTAGTGCAGGTTTTATTTGGCACATGTTACCTGTAGAGTATTTGGGTAAATTACTGATGTCAGTTGTATTTCTCTGGGAGATGAGGGAAATAGGTTATTGGCACAATAAAACATCCAGAGGCATTTAAAATGTCAGTCTAATTTCAAGAACCAGTAAGGCTTTTAATTACCTTCTGTGCAATTTTTTTTAATTGCTCGGATGGCTGTAGCGCTTGGTAAGTTCCTGACAGAGCAGCTGCAACAAACTTAATTTAAACATTTTTTTCTTGAAGTGCTCTGAATAAAAGGGATCTGAGATGAAAGGTAAATGTTGGGAGTCTCTTTTGTTTCAGGCTCTCTGCAGGAATTCTTGTTGTTGGGCTGCTAATAGAACTATCAGAATCCATGTTCATCCACCACCTTCAGGGTTTTTATTTGCTGATGACATTCTTTGGAAGAGTTTGTGGTCCCCTGTCTTCTTAGGTTATTCTGAATCAGCCAGTCTGCAATGCTAGGCTGTTGCCAACTTCAATTCCCACATACGCTTTGGTGCTTGCTTAATTTGAAATAGGGGGTGGGGGGAGGGGAAGAAAACAGAATATACCATTCTGAGATGTGTTGGACTTTGACATGAGGGAAGCTTCTATTTTCTATATGTTTTCATTCCTTTAGTTCTACTTTTCACCCTGATAGAACTGTTTTTTATCTGCAAATGCTCACTATCCCAGAGGTATTAATTCTCTCCTTCTCTAAGAACTGATACATACTAAGGGATCATGCCCTGTGGTCCAATTAGAAGCAATTGATGTCTGGAGTTTAATCCCAATTTACCATATATTATTTCTACTTAATCTACATTTTGACTCCAGAAAGCAGGAAGAGTTGTGATGGTTCAATAAAGTAACACATATATAAAGAGTGATTGGAAGAGAATGGGTTTTCATAAAAGGTAGTTCCTTTTAGTATCGGCCTCCACCTCTACCTCCAATGCTAGTTCCCTCATCTAGATGTGTGCGATCACACTTGTGTTTCTAACTCTGTCCTGATTCATGGCAGGTAATGTCTCAATTAGACATGAGTAGCAGGGACTAATCTGATATTTTCTTTCTGCATTAAAGTTATTTAGTGCAGTCCCCTTAGCAATTAAATATTTTGGATTGATGTGCCAAAAGATTAAAATATATTCTTGGAACTTAAGCCTGCTAGGAGGTAGATCGAAAATTAGGGTGGTTTTTGAGGATATATATTTTTAAGGTATTTTATGCCTTAGGAACAGTAAGAACTGATCAAACAAAGTCATAAAACTTTGAAGCAGAAAAGAAATTTATATCATCCAGTTCAATCTGCTACTTAATACACAAGGAAAATAAGACTTATAATGAAAAACTAATTAATGTCTGGCCAAGAATTCTGGCCTCACATCTTCCATTTCTAGATTATTTCCACCATGGCATATTCTGCTATCCAATTGGTATTAATGCTTAGTTCCTGACATTTCCAAATTCTATTCTGCATACACGATTTAACTATAGGGTATTGGGATTTCTTCTCAGCTGAGCTGGTGATGGAACCATTAATACTAAGAGCATATTTTTTTTCAATGTAAGCTTCTTTAATACTGATGGAAGGTGTGTGTAGTTCATATAAAACATACTTAGTGAACAGTAGCAGATGCTTCATATAAATTATCACTTTGCTATACATGTCTTACGGTCTATGAGAAAAGAGAAAGAACAATGTAGTTTTGCTACATTTTAATAGTATGTTCTTTGAGGGAGAATTTTTTAGGTCTTGTCAGCAACATCAAACAAAAGGTCCTGAGTTCCGCAGGGTGCAGAGCACGGCCCCCACCTCGGTTGACGTGACGTGGACAGAGTGTGGTTCTTGCCCCCTGAGGAGCTTACAGTCCGGGGGGGGGGGGGGCTGATGACTCACAGTCGAAGAGCTGAGTGAACAACAAAGTTTGTTAAGGCAATTCCTCATCCCCTTCGGCTACTGCGGACGGACCGTTTTGAAATGAATCTAATCAAGATGAGAGAGACCAGGCGAAATCCGGCTGAGAATTCTTCCAGGCGCCTAACGTTTCTGACGTCCATCTCAGGAAACACAGCGGACCCAACAGACAACTGAAAGACTAGATCTCTTCAAGTGCAAGGGCTGGGACAACCTAATGGTGGATACTTATTTTAAAAAGCAAACATACTGAACAGTATGACAGGTTATTACACTAGTTTAAAAACAGGCCCAGTACTGCACCCCATTCCCTCGTGCTAGCACTGGTCATTGAGAGTAGTGATATGAAATACGTGGGCTCGGCATCTAACCCACAGAAAGCCCACCCCACACTTAATGTTCTGTGTATCAAACAGGTGCATCGTGTATACTATGAAAGTTTTATTTATGCCCCATTAAATCAAAAATAATGTAAATCGTCAAATTATAACAAGCTAATGACCTGCATATTTCCATATGGATCAATGGTGATGTATCTAAACAGGAAATAAATGGCAATCCTATCTACCTATGTAAAAAAAAAAATAGAGTATCTCCAAATGTTGCATACTCAGTGCTATAAGAGGTATGCAGGTTTCCAGGTTTCCCAATCAATTGTCAGAAAAACAGCAGTTACTCCTGCAGTATCTCATTAGCATCTGACTCCAATTACTTTTAGATTACATGATCTAGAAGACATTATTGACCCATCTAAAAACTGGTAGTTGTTCTGAGATGGTTCGGCATTAACCCTGGAATCCCAATCAGAAAGAATAACAACGAGAAGTGGGAGAACAGAAAACCAACGTGACTAAAAACATGCTCACTTTCCAGAACAATCTTGTCCTCGGGAAAAATCACAGCTACCACCTGGCACCACGCCCCTATGGATCCGATCCAGCCAAGGCACACTCCTAGCAGGAGATCAGGTGAACTCAGGCCACCTCCAGGAGCAGCCTAGAAATTTCCTTCCTGGGCAACCTAACGGGTTCAAGCGCTCCAAAGCAGTCTCATACATACCATCCTCCCCATATTGGCCCCAAGTTTGACATCAATTCCAAAAACCCAGAGAGCATGGTGGAGCGGAAGGGAACAGACGTGTAAACTCTAGTACATTCTTATTGCTGTAATAAGTTTGAAGATGAGCACACCCTACCCACAACAGTGTCTTTTCCAGGAAGCAGGGCAGTAGTGGTCAATTAGAAAAAGAGACTATGAACTGCACAATCAATAGAAAAGTAAAAACATGTTTCAAAACCTACGGTAAGCCTGTGTCCGAAAGAGTCTTACATGTCGGTGACATGCTGGACGCGGGTTCTGGGCCCCAGCTTTGCAATGGGCTCCCCCCGGCCCATGGGCCTGGCACGGCCTGCTGGAGGGAGAGGATTCTAGAGCTGCGATGTTTTGAGGGAGCGGCAAAATTCACAGAAGTTCCAGGTTATTCACGTCAGGTCATTCCTTGTGCAAAGTTTGATGTAGATGGAGATAAAGTGGTTTCTTGGTCAATAACTGCAATTTCTTTCTTTTAAAGTCAGTGGGTTTCTTGTATAGTTCTATCACAATGGGCCCAAGCTTAATTTCATCCATCTCCATGAAAGTGAAGCACTTGGTACTCGTAAATCTTTTTTTAGGCTTGTAGTGTTTGAATTCAAAGAAGATAGCTGCACCTTTGGTTAACTTTTCAACATGCTTCTGGAGCTCGATGTCCACGTTAAAGTGCACATACGTGTCTTCTTTTCGTGACGCCACGGGAGTGTCCTGCACAGGAGTTAAGTCTATGCCGTTCAGATCCTTCACACTGACTGTGATGTAGGGGTCAATGCACTGGCCGGCATCTTTCAGACCAATCTTCTCAATTCTGATCGTTAGTAACATCATTCCTGGTTCTGACGGCAGCCTTGGTAATAAAGTACCGGGAACTCTAGCAGGAAAGGAATCAGGAGACCCAGCTCCAGCACCGCCCTCTTCTTCATCTTCTTCAAACTCCAGATTCTCCTCTTCACCAGGTGCTAAAATTCTTCTTAAGGGGACAGGCTGAACGTCAAATGGGAATTCTTTATTATAGGTAAGAATATTCTTTAGGATTGGTTCTAGCTTCTTCAGGTCCTCCAGTTTAAACTCTTCTTGGGACTGTGTGGACTGTAAAGCTACACTTCGTAATTCCAAGCATGTGGCAATTTTGCCTATGGTTCTCTTTTGTTCTTCTGTGAATTCGGAATTATTGTGCTGAGCTTGGGCCTCTTTCTGTAGATGTCTTGCTAATATCTGATACTCGTCGATCGCCTTCACCAGCTGGCCCCAGGAGTCGAAGTCGGCGCCTCGCCTCAAACTGGCGCCCCAGCGCTGCAGCAGGCTCCGGGTCACCTCCGACATGGCCGGTCCCCGCCAGTGCCCTCCCGCCCCTGCCCCGGCCAGGCCGGGCTCTTAGGGCGCCATCCTCCCCGGGCCGGGCCCCGACATCAAGAGGGCCGGGAGGAACCGCTCTGGCCGCCGCCTCCGCTCCGCCAAGAGCATATTTTTTTAAATATTAGAAAAAAAGTATAAGAAATATACAAAGAAAGCAAGGAAAAAATGACATAAATAGTTAAGCAGATAAAGTAGAAAATTTTCCTGAGATAAGAAAGAAATGGGAAAATATCTAATATTTATTTAAAGTTTAGAATATGCCATGTGCTCAGTATAATGTGGATAATCTAATTAGGCTAATATATCCCTGGAAGGTGAATACCCTTTTCCTCATCTCTCTAACTAGTTGTAGCATATCTTCCACTCAGTTGAACATAAATCCTAACAGCCTATATCTATGGGTTCAAATGAAATCTATCAGGTTCTAAAAGCTGAGGCTTTATTCATTAAACTTTAGTGCTTCTACAAACAAAATTTGATAACAAATATTGAGCTAAGAGGATAAAAGCTAAGAGGAGAAGTAGAGGAATTATGAAAAGAAGGCAAATTCAAGGATAGCTACAGAATTTGGTTGATGGGGAAAATGAAAGAGAATCCTGGACAGCATGGAGGGACCTGGAGAGCATTATGCTAAGCAAAATAAGCCAGTCATAGAAAGATACAAGTATCACATAATCTCACTCATATGTGGAATCTAATGAACAAAATAAACTATTGAATAAAATAGATCCAGAGATATAGAAGCATAGAACAGACTGAGGACTCTTAGAGGGAAGGTGGAGGTAAGGGAGAAGGTGGGGAAAGATTAACTGGGGAACTTATATTCATACTAGACGCCTGATGCACAAAATTCGTGCATGAGGCTCAGCCCCCACACGCTGGCTGGCTGGGGCCTCTGTTGCCTCTGCCTTCTCTGCTTCAGCCCCGCCCCCTGTGGCAGTCTGGGGGCCTCTGCTGCCTTTGCCTCAACCCCGCCTTGGGGGCTTCATCTGGAAGGACATCTGGTAGGATATCTGGTCTAATTAACATATTATGCTCTCATTATTACAGATATACATATCATGGACATAAATAATAGTGTGGTGAAGGCCTGGAAGGGGGGAGGGTGGTAAAAAGGGTCAATGGGAAAAAAAGGAGACATCTGTAATACTTCCAACAATAAAGAGAAATTTAAAATAAAATAAAAAGTAAGAAGATCCTGGATCATATTATTACAATAGAAAGGAATGATTAAAAGCAAAGATGCCTAAGAATTCTAAAATAGTTCTCCTGGTCCTGGTGGCTGGGGTTTGCTATCATGTTATTGTAGGTATAAGAATATGCAATGAAATAAATTGCCCTTTTCCTACAAAGTGAGAGGGAAAAGAAAAGAGAGCAGAAGGTTCAAGACAATTCAGAACAGGAACATGTTACAGACTTACAGTGAGTCTGGACATTTATGCTCTTTCCCAGGAAGTAATCTGGGAAATTTCCTTTTGCTCAGATTAACCTTGATATACACCTTGTTGAGGCAGCCATTTCACATTATATTTGATATTGTATAACAAAGTTTCCCTCTATTTTATAGGGTTATGTATTTGCCAACCCACAAAGTCATTCTTTTTTTGAGGACTGGAGCTACAAATTACTATAGGAATATGGAAAGAATTTGAGTTCAATTTCTTAAAATAAGTCATCTTAGCAGGTCTTATTTCCTCTGTTTGACACATTTAGCATTGAGGTTATTCCTTGCTTTTCCTGGCTCTCAGTAACAGTATATGGAGTAATACAGGGAAAGGAATATATCCCTGATCTGTGGAGGATTATCAGGACTGAACAAAACTATTTAAATAGAATACTGGTCTAAAGAAGGTGGAACATAACGTTGAATCAGAAGTCCCTAAGAAAATATTTCAGTGTCCATAAGAATGATACTGAAGCATCTGTGTGTTTCATTTTCACATGCTTCCTCCAAATTTTCCTGTATTCCCATCATCTTAGGATGGGAGGTAAATTTACAAGTCCCCTAACCCCTGCTTCTGCATATACACTGTATCTACTGTCCAACCAATATTGATATCTGCCACTCATTAATGTATTGAGTATTTTTAAAATCTCATTTCAAATGTATTATATTAATACATATGTGTTAAATAATACTCATAATAACTCTTTATTCTTATAACAATGCTTCAATATTCCAACTTTACAGATAAAAAAATACTCCAAACAGTGCCAAAATGCTGCTAATTTAAGATTCAAATTCAGGTTTGTAAGACTTCAAAACCTCACGTATTTTTACTATGTTTCACTTACTTTTCTTTTATTCAGGAATAAGAAGACACCAGGTGAAAACTCCAACTTCTGGCAGTCTATTTAGGAAAAGGAGAGCTCCTTGAAGAGTGATATTTTAGACAAGGACCCTGTCAATCTCCTGTAAACTTTTGAAAACTTCTTTCTAAGATTCATTAATTCCAAAATACTATCCTCACATACCTGAGAATCATTGGCAAAGGGAAAGGGAATTACTTATGGAAAGATCAACTCTCCCTTAGCAGCAAAATGGTTGAGAACTCCTGATCTTGGCATCTCCTTATATAATGCATTTCTACCCACAGCAAGTGCCTCTGTGTGCATGTGCTGTGTATGTGTGTGTTTGTGTGCATGACTGATGCAGAGCCTTGAAAATAGAATTACTGGAAATAACATTTACATGCATGTACAGGCACACATTCCTATTCTCCTTATCCTCCATTCCCAGGACACATGCCCATCATACCTATAAGGCCCATCTGAGAAAATATGACCCTTTGTTAATATCTCAGTGAGGATTCTTATGAGAAACAGTTGGCACACTCAAACTTGGAATAATCAAGAAGGGATTATTTACCAAATTGTGGTCAGGAAATCAATGGAGTACACTGTAATACCATAGAGCATAGAAACTACCAGGAGCCTTTATCACCCCCAAGTCTGAAGGAACAAGGAGAATTTATTGGAATCCAGAGGCTGTATGAAGAGATTTACCTGCCAGTGGTTGTGACCTTCAACAGAGGGAAATAATTCACCTGTGATGACCCAGAAGTAAAATCATGGGGGAAATAGATGTCATGACCTCAGTTTCTCCTTTCCTCTAATTTTCATCTCCTACATCTCACTGGCCAACCCTATAGGAACCCGGAGAGCACAAGAACCCCGATGACCCAAACAGGGTGTGCACAGAGACAGATGACAAAAGGTAGACAGTGAATCTAATGGGGCAAACAGAAAATATCTAGCTATGTATATAGACTGGCATATACATGAATTTGCATATGGGCCTTATCAAAGTTTGAGCAAATAAGATATATCATTGCAAATCCTAATTTATATCTGAATCCTCTTGAATTGTTATTTAATGAAGGATTTCTGTTTGCTAAGTACTGGGTCAAATTATTTAAACATGTTATATCTTCTTTCATCACAATAACTCTTATGAAGTAATTCTTAGAAACACTTCAAAACTACAGATAACAACCAGGACTGCTTATATTCAAACTCAGATGTACTAATTCCTAAGCTAGACTCTTCCTCATTATTTTTTTATCTTTATTGTTCAGTTTATTAATTACATTGTCCCCCTTTTTTGTCCCCCTATAGATTCCCTCTACCCGGTACCCATCGCTCCCTCTGCCCTCACCTCCACCCCCCACCACTGTCCTCTCCCATTGTTGTGTGATTTTAGTCCAGTCTCTTGCTGTACTTCCCACATCCCTTTTCTCCCCAAGAATTGTCAGTCCATTCCCTCTCCATGTCCATGATTCTGTTATATTCACCAGTTTATCCTGCTCATCAGCCTATCAATTCACTTGATTTTTAGATTCATTTGTTGATAGATGTGTATTTGTTGTTCATAATTTATATTTTTACCTTTTTCTTCTTCCTCTTCTTAAAGAATATCTTTCAGCATTTCATATAATATTGGTTTGGTGGTGATGAACTCCTTTAGCTTTTTCTTATTTCTGAAGCACTTTATCTGACCTTCAATTCTGAATGAGAATTTTGCTGGATAGAGTAATCTTGGTTGTAGATTCTTGCTATTCATCACTTTGAATATTTCTTGCCACTGCCATCTGGCCTGCATCATTTCTGTTGAGAAATCCGCTGACAATTGTATGGGTGCTCCCTTATAGGTAACTTATTGTTTTTCTCTTGCTGCTTTTATTATTCTCTCTTTGTCTTTTGCTCTTGGCATTTTAATTATGATGTGTCTTGGTGTGGTCCTCTTTAGATTCCTATATTTTGGGGTTCTGTGTACTTCTTGGGCTTTTAAATCACTTTCTTTCACCAGGTGGGAGAAATTTTCAGTCACTATTTCTTCAGGTAGGTTTTCACTACCTTGCTCTCTCTCTTTTTCTGGCACCCCTAAATTTCGGATGTTGGTATGCTTGAGGTTGTTCCAGAGGCTCTTTACACTACCTTCAATTTTTTGGATTCTTTTGGCTTCTTGCTTTTCCAGATAAGTGGATTTTGCCTCTTTGTATTTCAAATCTTTGACTTGGTTCTTGTGGTCCTCTAGATTGATTTTAGATCTTTGTATAATATTTTTTATTTCAGTCAGTGTATGCTTAATTTCTAGTTGTTCCTTTTTCATATCCTCGTATGTCTTGTTCATTTCCTCATAGTTCTCATTAATTTCATTGGCCTTTTCTAGGAGCCTCTTGAAAAACCTAATTACTGTGGTTTTGAACTCTATGTCTAGTCGTCTTTTTTCCTCCATTTCTTTCACACCTGATTTCTTTCCATTTCTCTGCATTGTGGCTGCTTTCCTGAGTTGGTCGATTAGCTTTGTGTGGTAGATGTCCTCTAAGAGACAGTGGCTCAGCCTCCCCAGTTATCTGAGGTGGATACTCTTACTGCAGTCCTTTATGTGTTGTACAGTATTATTGGAGTTAAGCCCAGCTATTTGTTGTTAGCACTAGGAGGGTAAGACCTCCAGGCCAATCGGCTGTGAAGGAAATCTGTATTCACGTTGGATGGGCGGAGTCTCCGGGCTGAGCACGCAGCGTCAGCTCCACTCTATGTGGCTCGCAGGTCTCTATGCCGGTTGGTAACAGCTGCACACCTGCGAGAGAAAGCTGCCACTGGTCCCCACCCATTGCCAGACAACTCTGCCTCTCCCCAAATGAGTCTGCACACCCAAAGTCTCACCCAGGGTTGTAAAACAAAGCAGTCCAGTGGTCTCCCGAACGAGGGAGCAAGTCATGAGTCAGATCTGCGCAGTCGCAAAGTTCTATCCCCAAGTTTACGTGCAAACTGCTGTTCCAAGTTTAGTGCACTCTCCTCAAACTCGCAGAGCTCTGCTGTGCCCGGCTTTTAGCGTGCACACTCCGGACCTCGGACCTTGCCTGGCACTGGGGAATCAATGCAGTGGGACGTCTCCGCCCTCCCCACTGGAGAAATCCAGCCAGGGTTGCTGATGCCCTCCCTACAGGCCGCGCGTGTATGGCTCCAAACCTCTCTCCAGGTGTATCTTTAAGGCTGTGCTCCGCTGCTCTTCTGAGTCTCAGTGTCCCACCTTCATTTTTATTTGTGGAATTTTCACTCAGCCAGCTTTCTGGTGATTCTGGATGATGTTTGTTTTGTTGTTATGTTGTGGTTTTGGAGTTGTTGCACAGGGTAGCACAATAGGTGTTTATCTATGCCACCATCTTGGTTCCTCCTCCTCTTCCTCATTATTACAGTATACTTCACACTAAATGAAGCAACAATCTAACAAATGGCTTATGGAAAATCTAGGCCTTGTATATAATGTTAATACTCAGAGAAGACAACAGAATTTGATCCAGGACTGAGTTATACCACTTAGTTTAAATCAAAGACATTCAACAATTTCATCCCCTAAAGTATGTAGCAGATGTTGTCACTGTCCCATTCATGACCCTCAGACTCCATCATTTCAAAGAACTCTAGATGTTCAATTCCCAGAATCTACATCCAGAAGTGCAGGAGGGCACGCCTCTTTTGTTATGGATAGCCACAAATACCAGGAAATGATCATCCATGAAAAAAGACCCCAAACAATGACTCTTAGATATTAGCATAAAAATGTCCCAATTCCCTTGTGACCCAAATGGGTTAATTCTGAGATTTTTTTTTTATCCTTTCACCCAGATTTCCCCCCAGTTACAGGCTTAACACTGCCCTCCCTTTCCAGTATCACTTTCCTATTTCTTAATGTTGTTCTTTTACTTCCATTTGGACTCAGATCTTTCTAGGACCACCCAAATTAGAAGAATTTTTGCCTGAAGTTTTTATATGAGTTTTCCTCAGAAAGGATTCTAAAATGGGATCAATGCTGGCCAGATGGCCAGAAGAAGGTCATTGCTGGTAGGAGTGCAGCGGTGATAACCTTTGGCACACTGCAGCACCATGGTTATGAAAATTCTCATCCAGAGTGAATTGGGATGGAATAGAGGTATAATTAGTTATACTGGCTTGAAATGAAATATTTATTGAGATATATGGCTACAATCATAATGAAAAGAACTGTGGATTTGGTTGGTGTCATTAATGCAGTGATGGCTGGAGTCGGTCAACTACTAATTCAGAAATATGATATAAAATTCAGCATGCACCTATGGTTGTGCTTAGAGAGATCCTTATCTCTAGCTGTCGCAAGGTAGAAATTCTTAGGCTTGGTGAAATAACAAATAGCATCAGAAAAAAAATCATGATCTGTGTGGAAAGGGAGACATGATAAACAAATAGAAAAATAATTATGAAGTCCATGTTTCCCTAAAATATTTGATTGACTTCCATTTGAGCAAGTGCTTTTCCTGCGTGCAAGTTCATCAGGAAAAGATGAAATCTGCAAAGCTGTGAGGAACATGGAGCTCGGCTGAGACATTTTGGAGCTATATTTCAGTCTCTTTTCTTTACTAAGACATTGAATTTTTCTCAGCAGACAGAACTGTCTTCCCAAGTAGAGCATAGGAACAGAGCATGCTGTTATGCCACTTGAGATAAACAATTACTCTGAAAACCAAGACAGTCAATCAATTAAATAAATAAGATACTGTAGGCAAACAGCCATCTGCAAATGGAATGTAGTTGGTGGCAAAGATGCTGAATAAATGTGCAATTTAATCTGTAATTATGATCTAAAATAAACCTTCTAAATACAGGGTAAGAAGTTCCAGGTACTTTGATGAAACAGGAGGAGTGGCCCAGAGGATCTGAAGGGGGAATATTTCCTTGAAAAAAGCAGCAGGATTGAGAAGGCAGCTGAGGGCAATTCTTCCCTGATGATTCTCCTGATAAAGATTACCTCTCTGTGGACACTTTGGATAGGATTGATATTGCATAGCTGTCCTTGTTACAGGATTATAACATGTGATGAAAATGCTAATGAAGAGAATGTCATTGACCTGATGTAATTATTAATACTGCCTCCTTTCCTTCTCATAAACACCCTAGTGCTATTGATAATTTATATTGTTACCCTAGTCATGCACTATTCACAATACTGCTCATTATTTCAGAAAGCAGGTGATCTAGTCCCCTCCTTAATCAGCATGAGTAGTAGGAAAATTCAAAAGATTTGGGTTAGAGTTCTTTGTTAATATCATTGTGTCAACTAGGTTTCTCCATCTATAAAATTGGTAATATTTTTTTTGTGGTGGTGAGTAGAAGCATATCTCCTTTTATTGTGCTTTGCGTTCCTGCAGTCCATATATGTTGTGTGTCTCTTCCTTCTCCTCCTCCTCCTCCTCCTCCTCCTCCTCCTCCTCCTCCTCCTCCTCCTCCTCTTCCTCCTCCTCCTCCTCCTCCTCCTCCTAATTGAAGACAAGACTCCACCAGCAAAAAGGTTATGACTTGCTTTACTGGGATGCCTTCTTTATTGTAGTAGTCTGGTAGTGAACCTATAATATCTCCAAGCAGATTATTAACCCTTTGAGCTGAAATTATTGGAATTCATAGTGAGCCACACATGTGAACTATGTTTTGTGTGGTATGACCCCAGCTCTCATTTCAGGATTATGATGACTAACAGGACATATCCTCAGATTTCCAACCACATGCAATGTGATTGGCCCAAGTCCTTCGCCACTGATCTCTAAAACACATGGCAGTGTTTAACACAGAGACCAGGCTTCCTGCAGCCAGTCCCAGACCAAAACTGAGCACACAGGGTATCAAGGCAGACCAGTGCCTAGGAGACTTGAGATTTCTGAATTAGTTGAGGAATCTTTGAACATCATACCAAACTTTTCTTAGCAGTGCTCTGCAGCCTGCCATGCTTACCCCCTGCCTTCCTCATCTCCTCTCTCTGCTTCATTCAGGGTCAGACTTATATTACAACCTGACAGTTCTCCCAGCCTCTCTCATCTCCCTCCCTCTTCTCCCAAAGCTATTTTCTTGCAGGTCTAATAACATTTTAACATCTGTTTCTCACAGAATCCAAACTAACACAAGATTAAAATATTAAAAAGTTGTGAGGGTATCACTACTTCTCAAATATGCATAGTGTTGATACCATTGTGGCTGAAAAACAATGCCAATATTTTTATTTGTATTTTTCTATTTAGTATGGTAGGTGCAAGTTCTTGGTACTCATGAAACTATGTTCATTTTAATTGGAGGGAAATTTCCCCAAAGACCTTTTTCTAATTTCTGCATTTGACTTGATGAAATGCAGGAGGATCAGCACTGTTCTGATCAATGTCAATAAGTGGGTCTTGCCTTCATACTTCCCCCAAGTCACTTCATTACTGGGAATTATTTCTCTCTTCCTGTCCATTAGACACTTCAATATCCAACTTAAGTGACTTCCATGAACATTCTCAGACATTCCTAGAACCACACTGGTTTTTTACAAGTTGGCTCTGTTAAATTGATCTATTTTGAACATATTAAAAAATTAACTTTTTAATGAGAAAGATTATAGGACAGTTTCAGATAGTGTGCTTAAAATATTTAAAAATAGTTTTTAAGCTCTTTTGCAAGCCTTTGCTGGTAAGTTAATTACAAATGACTCTTAGCCACTACTTGAAGTAGATCCAACAAGAATTCTACCACGAAACATTATTATTATGGTCTTGAATGAGTTTCTGGATTTGGTAAACCAAAGAAATTACTCCCCCGCACCCCAAAAGATATTCAAGTCTCTGACACTCACCAATGAGTCCTATTTGCTGTTTGATTCTAGATGTTCAAGCATAAAAATTTTTTAGGATTAGATGAGGAGTAATTGATAGAACTTTGTAAGAGGACAATTGAAGAGCTATCAAATCTAGAATAGGGCCCAAGAACTTTGGTCTAAAATAAAGGTAAAAATTTGAGTTGCATGATTTTCACTGGGACCATCTGTCCAAAGCCAGCCCGTCTTTCTTTCTACTAAACTATAGGCCCTTCAAGGGCAGCAACTCTGTTTAAAGAGTGTGTATGGGATGGACTGAATGGGCCTTTGAGTGGATGGATAAAAGGGGCCAACAATCCGTGTGATGGTTGTGCTATGGATCTCTAACCATTAGGACTGCTTGCCAACAAAATTCTGAGTGAACAGAGTTGACTTTCAGTACTGCCTTCCCTCTCTCTCTACCCTGAGGACTCCCTAACGCTACTCCACAGAGAGAACTGGCCCAGCTGCAAAGTGAATACCAGCCCAGTCCTGCTTGTCTCCTCTGTTACACTCTGCCAATGGGATGGCATGTGCTAATCAACTAAAGCCACTACTCAGACACCTGTTATTTCTGCTTCTATGTCTATTCTTATTTATATTTATATCTATTTACTAGAGCCCTGGAAGGCATGGCTGGTGGGTGTAGTGGAGGTATGGTCAATTTGCATATTACTCTTTTATTAGATAGGATGTGTATATTTCAGTAACCAGGGTCTTCAGAACAAGAAGCCCAGTGATCAGGTGACTCTTGAGGCCACAGTAGCACTTACTACTGGGTACATGAAAGCCACGTTTTCCAACATCTGGCTTGTTGCTTTTTCTATTAGAGGATACTATTTTGTATCTGCTATGTTTTGAATTATTCTACCTTCACTCTATGTATTTTCCCTCAGAAGATATATTTTCTAAAGGTTGTCTCTGTCTTTCAATGTTCCCAGTTTCATAGTTATTTTATTTGAAGGAACCCTCAACTGGGAAAAGTCACAGCAGGACAGGGCTCTATTTAGTCAGAGTGCACCTGGCATTGTAGTTCACCACAGGTGCTTCTGTGCCTGAGCTCCAGGATGTATGGGTCTCGAGGCAAAGGCTATGGAGTTTAAACTGGTTTGAGCTGAGATGTATAATTCAAGGTGCCTTTCCACACAGGCATAGCCTGAGCATTCTGGGAGCATTTGGGTTTGGTGACGAGGAAATCTAGAAGTGAATTTGAGAAATGTAGTATAATTCGTGAGTAAGGTTATCGGTAATGTCTAACCTTTAGTAAATGCCAGCTGCATAATGAGGCTTTCATGATCCTGCAGTTGCTGCACTGCAGTCAGTTCAGCCAGGCCATAGACTCTCTTTAATGGGACTCTAATGGGAAATGACCAGGATCGGGCTGCAGAAGATTAAAAGTGACAATGTTAATTGACTGCAGAGGTATCTACATGAAGAGGGGCCAGAAAAATCATTTAAGACTAAATGAAATTAGACTGATTTGATATTTGAAAAAAGTATTAACTTCCCGTTGGGTTTGGCAGGGTGAATTAATTGCTTCTTGTTTCTTAGAGAAGATTATTTGTAGAACAATGGGCCACACTTATAGGGAAAATAAATTTCCTCAGCTGTATTATAAAAAAGAATAGCAATTTTGAATAAAGCTTTCAGTGCTAGTGTAATCGCAGCGCTTAAAAATTGGTGAAGGGTACTAGTACCTAAGTTTGAAAGGGTCTCAGAACAGTTAAGGGTGGCCCATTCCTTACCCCAAACAGCTAGGGACAAACAAACAAAGGGATTCAGCTGCTGATTGGGAATGTAGTTTAATTTTTAATTTAGAAGGCTTTTTTATTTTTTATTTTAGAAAGGGTGCCAACTAATGAAACTTTGAAGTCAATAGATATTATCTTTCTTTCCTGACTTGATTAATTATCCTTAGATTCTGCTTTAATTTTCATAGAATCTGTAGTTATAGGCAACTTTCTTGTCCATCAACTATGATACCCACTGTCAGGGGATTTGCACACATTTTTCTCTCTCTTCTCCCAGGTAATTCCTACCTATCTCTCAGGTATGCGCTTAAATGTTTATTTTTGCTACATACCCCTCCCCCTCCACCCCTCCGGGTCCATCTTTCTTAACATCCAGACTAGGTGACTATACACTGTGTCATTGTGGTGAAGAATGCACGGAGAGCCTAAGTGAAAAGTTGGACTTGGCCACTGGCTAGGCCTGCGGCCTTCAGCAAGTTCCTAAGCCTCTCATTGCCTTGTGGCCTTCAACTATTCCATGGAAATGATAATGACTGAAATTACTTCATAGGGTTGTAAGAAATCAATACAAGGAGTTTCTATTATTGGTAGAAGCTTTCATAGCCTTGTGTACTTTTCCTTCATTGTTCTTTTTATATTAGTACTTTAAAAACTAATTAGTACATATTAGTACATATATGGGTATGCTTATTTGATAAATATCTGTCTCTCCCACTATAATCTTAGTGATTTTAGCATTGGATCTCCTATGCCTAGTACAGTACTAGTTCATATTAGAGACTGATTAGATATTTGACTAAACTTTTCACATTGGTTCACTCAGTGCTTCTCAGTTCCTACACCTCTGCTAAGGTAACAGCTATTAGGATCTCCAAACTGCTTTTTCTGAATGACTCTGTTATAACTTCCTGGTGTATGAGTGAGAAAAGCAATTCTTAATCCTGGTATGCAGTGAGGTGAAATGTTTTCTAAGTAATCTGTTACTAATAATGGTAGAAAGATCAAAGTTTGCAAGAAATATGCTATTTTTATTTATTAAGATAAAGTTTATAAATCATGAAATGCATACTTTTAAGTGAATAATTTAATGGAGAGAATGTGTTGATTTGATACACATATATTGCAAAATAATTACCATCATAGCATTAGTTAACATTTCCACCATGTCACATAATACCTATTTCTTTCTTGTGGTGAAAATGTTTAAGATCTCTTAGCAACTTTTAGGTATATAACACAGTATTAACTCTAATCACCATCATGTGTGCATTGGCTCCCCAGAGATTGTTCAGTTTATAACTGGACCACCTTCCTATGTTCTCTATCCGCTAGTTACCAACATTCTACTCTCTATTTCTATGAAATTAGCTTTATTAGATTCCACATATCAGTGTGATGGTATAGTATTTGTCTTTCTCTGTCTGACTTATTTCATTTAGTATAATCTTCTTAAGGTAAATCCATGATGTCACAATAGAATTATTTCCTTCTTTCTCATGTTGGAATCTACATCTACATCTATCTCTAACTCCATCGCTATCTCTATTTCTATCTCTTTATATATATTATATATCTATATCTATATCTATATCTATATCTATATCTGTATCTATATCTATATCTATATCATCTATATCTATATCTCTACCTATATCGATACCTATCTCTATCTCTATCTCTATCTCTATCTCTATCTCTATCTCTATCTCCACTAATAAAAGATAAAGATGCAAATTGATAGTATTTTCATGATGCCCACCAGCCAATCAGGAGTGAGTATGCAAATTAACCCAACAAAGATGGTGGGTTAATTGGCATATGCAGGCATGAAGTGGCTGGGGGCAGGGTGGGAAGCTTGTGTTATTGCCACAATGACGACGCAGGCGTTCCATACCACCCCAGTGACTCCAGGTCTCTGGGTAGCATGGGAAGGTGGAAAAGTAGCTCCAGGCTGGAGCAAAGGTGGTGCCAACAATCAGAGGAAGGAAGGCCCATTCTTGCACAAATCTTTGTGCATCAGGCCTCTAGTCTCTCTCTATCTCTCTATATCTCTCTATATCTATCTGTGTATGCAGCTAGATGAAATGTTCTGTATTTGTATATTAGGTCCATTTAGTCTAACATATGGTTTAAGTTCAACATTTTCTTCTTGTTTTCCTGCTCAGATAATCAATCCATTATTGAAAGTTGGGTATTAAAATGCCCTACTATTATTGTATTGCTGTCTATTTCTCCCTTCAGTCCTGTTAGTATTTGGTTAATGTATTTGACTGTTATGACTAGGTGCATACATATTTACTGGAGGCCCAGTGCACAAAATTTGTGCACTTGGGGGGGGGGGCCTCAACCTGACCTGCACCCTCTCGCAGTGCAGGAGCCTTGGGGGATGTCCGACTGCCATGGTTCCCCAAATCAAATGCTTAAGTGACTGCTACCAGTCATGTCTACACCCTTAATTCAGTTTTTTCACTACTCTTCTTGGCTTCTACCACTTTCATTGTGACACAAAGTACAGAGTGAATGTGAACAAGCCTTATGTGTTTGTTTTCTCTGAAGGACCACAATCTTGTGATTTTGTTGACCAATGTCTAAAAGACTTGCCTGTTGTATTTTGTTCAATTTAATACTAATTACAGTAGGAGGTAGAATGTAGTACCAGATACTTCATTAGGCTGAAAAATGGATTTACTATTTTAAAATATACAGGATGTATTAAAATTATCTACATAATAAAATAACTTTTATATTTTTAAATTTTAATATAAATTTTGAGGGCCAGAGTATCAGATACAGTTATAAATGGCACATGCTCTGAATAACCATAGACATACCTTTAAGAGTGTGTCCTGCAGGAGAGTGTCATCTGTCATAGGGGTTATGAAGAGGAGGTTGAGAACTCTTTCTCTAGAGCAGTGGTTCTCAACCTTTCTACTGCTGCAATCCTTTAATTCAGTTCCTCATGTTGTGGTGACTCCCAACCATAAAATTATTTTTGTTGCTATTTCATAACTGTAATATTGCTACCATTATGAATTGTAATGAAAATATCTGTGTTTTCTGATGTTCTTAGGCAACCCTGCTAGCAGTTCTCAACCTATGGGTCGCAACCCACAGGTTGAGAACCCCTGCTGTAGAGCCAAAGACCATCGGAAAACATAGATATTTACATTATAATTCATAACAGTAGCAAAATTACACTTATGAAGTAGCAACGAAAATAATTTTATGGTTGGGGGTCACCGCAACATGAGGAACTGTATTAAAGGGTCATGGCATTAGAAAGATTGAGAATCACTGCTCTAGAGGGAGCCAGAGTGTTGCTGTGATGTTGTTCTTTCCTGGGACACATCCTAGGTTACCTATGGAAACATGAGAGATAAGCTATCTAATCTTCTAAAGGTATTGCCCACCTAGCACAGTTTCAGCCTGTCCTCTGCAGTTTCTTGTTTTTAGTTTGTGTAACTTTTCAGATTAAGTGTGCTGCCACAATAAATGCAAGTTGGGTAACAACTTTGTGTTTTCAATATCTAATGCATTACATATAAGAGAATCCAACTTTAATGGGACCAATAAACTAGGTATCCTCAAAGTCCAAGTCTCAAGACTGGTTTGTATGTATTTGGTTCCTACAGTCCTTCTCATAGTGCAGTATGATCATCCTTTGCTCTTACCTTTCCTCTCTGTTTCAGTTCCATGGGACACCATTCTGTTTATTCCTGGGTTTAATTGCCCAACAGTTGATTTCACTGTCATTTTCTTATTTCATAGAAAGTAATGTTTTTATACTTTAAATCATATTTTCTATTGCTCACCCTCTAATACACATATAGAATCACTCAATGATACTAAGTCATTAATTCATTCAACCACTAACATAATAAGATGGGTATCTTTCAGCCATTCATCCAAATATTAGACACAGAACAGTGAACTCAAAATCCAAGTCCCTTTTCTTCTGGAATACATAGTCTAATGGAATCAGCCTAACTAAGAAAGCACACAGCCACAAATTTATGTTAAGTTTAAAGGCTAACTATGAGTGTTAAGGAGAGGAATTCCTTTACTGGGGTATCTGTAACATGGTTATAATTTACTTGCCTCTTTCCATGATGTGTGGGTTTCATCAGCATTGGTGGTAAACATTTCATAGTACTCTTTTTTTTTACTTTCATATCTGTGTACTATCTTAATTATTTTTCATAATCTTCAGACTATTTAATAAACTTAAATAATTTTAGTAAGTGTAACTGGCATAAAAAGTTTGAGAATAAACAACTAAATTAATGAAAAATATTTTTTTGAGCTAGATATTCTATGGATTAGCCAAAATACTAAGGGTTCAATGGGAATTATTTTCCTTTGAAGAAAGAATTGAGAGGGTCAGTTATCTGGGGAAATTGCAGAAATTGCTCTTGATTTTTAAAAGGAATGAGATAGATGTCATCAAGAATGGATGCCTGGAAAGAAGTGCAGCAGAATTGCTAGCTCTACCATCATCTTAGACACAGTGAATAATTACTGGGAATGTTCCAACTAAAATGCCCAGTAAAACAAAGCTGTACCAGTTATCTTGCTTCTCAGCCCCAGTCCACACATAAAATGTAAATCCAACACAATTGTTTCTTCTTACTGTTATGGGCATCATTTCAGAGAAAGTCCTGTCATTTGTATCTTGAGATTAAAGTTCTAGAAAGGTTGTCCCCAAATTATTTCTTAACCCTCCCCCAATTGCTGATTTATGCATTGTCTTCATTGTCTTTCACATAGGCTCCTTTGTTAATTTCCAATTCTTTTGTTCATTACAGCACATTAAATCCTAAGCATTTATCTGGAAAGAATTTATCAGATTTCCTCTATGAAAAGGGCTAAGATAGTAGGACTACATTGAGTGATTCTGTATGTTTTAGAGGGTGGATAATAGAAAATAAGATTTAGAAAAGGGCTCAGAAAAGAAAAGGTGAAAAGCATATTTTTTCTCTCTCCCAGTTTTGCTGAGTGCTAATTTCCTAGCTATTTGTTCTATATGTCAGCCAATGAACTACTAGATGGAGACTGATGACTTTTAGATAGTCTTGATTTTCATCTTCTATCATAGAGAGTATCCAATCAAATTAAAAGTGAAACAAGTCAAAGGAGAGCTTTTTAAAAAATTATATCCTTTTTTTGATGAACAGATATGTTTCTCCATTAAAATCATATTCACTATTTTTTTCAGTTGTCAATATGGTATGTGCCCCATTTATAAATCAACCCAAAGGATTATTTATCATTGCCACCAGATATAAAAATTGCTACAGTTCTTTTTTCTTTTCATCAACTTACAATTTTGACATGTAAAGAAGAGACATTCTGTAAAATTCTAAACTTTTACAAAGGTAAGAAATGGTAAAATAATAACAACATTTGTCTTCTGTCAGGAAATATTGACATAGAATTACTATAGAAAAATTGGATTGTGTTCTGAAGTGTGTCTCATAGATAAATCAGATTTTAGATTTTTAAAAACAACCTAAATTGTCCTTTTTATATTAATGCCTATAAAAACATGAGGGCATATAAGTGCAGGGAAAATTCTGTGAAGTAGGCATTGATTTTGCATAGGAACCATGATTATTTCCTAAAATTTATTCTCCACATTTGACATTGACACAAGGTTATTTTCAGAGTAGAATGTGGCACATTTTGTATTTCATTTGTGTCTAAACTGTGTACTGCCTGGGAGAAAAAAAAGCCCTTTGTAAATGGCAAGGAAATGTCCATTTACTGTCTTTGAAAAATTCTATCCAGAGAATTGTGGAAAGAAAGGGTGCACTGTGTGATAAAAACATAAGAATTTATATAACAAATTCATATAATGGAGAAGAGCCCAGAATGATTAAAACTTTGGCAGTGAAATCTCTTAGCAGTGAAAGTGAACTATGGTCTACTAGTCAACAATTTCTGAACTTGGAAATCCATCTCACTTCTTGTTTTTCATCCATGCCCATCAACCACATGCCAGAGTCAAAGACCTACTGCCATCTGTCTAATCAAACAAGTAAAACGACAGGATGGGGAAATGCAGACAAGGATGCCTTTCATACTTTTAGTAGTTTTATTTTGATGTTAGAGAGTGAAAAAAAATGAGCTATGTGCCAGCCAAATCTGACTTAATTTAATTATCTTTTAAATTATTAAATTGAGAAATAGCAATACTTCAACTTATTTGCTTTCAAATAGATAACAGAAAATTCAAATTCAAATTATACTTGTTAAACACCTACAATATTCATGGCATGTTCCAAGCAAATTGAAGGAACATGGATGACTAACGGAGAGTAAGTAGTATGCGTCACATGTTCACTGGCAGCTGTGGCCTTGTGGATTTTGAATTCTGGAAGAATTACTGTCCTAAGAGATAAGGCTGGTAAAACAAATGGGCATCAGTTGAAGACCTTGAAGGGGAGGCTAAGCAATATTGTCTTTGTGCTACAGGTAAGGCGAAGCCAAGATTTTTTCCTTGAGGGATATGAGCCAAGTAGGGAGATTCAACCTTTATAAGAATAGTTATATATAAAACACTTCATTCCCTTCACTTCTTGGTGAGTTAAGGAGGAGAGAATAAGAGAAAGAGAGAGGAAGGAAAGGGTTAAAGACACATAGAAGGAAACACTAGAGGAGTAGGAAAAAGAGAAACATTCTGCAGAAGAGGAAAAATGAGAAAAAATTAAATAGAAATTTTAAGTAAGTTTTGGGTTGAAAATTAGGTATAGGATGTAATCTGCAGTTTCTTTAGTCCATCAGCTTCTAAGAACTCACCCACATTTCTTACACTAGAGGTTAAACTGATTGTGTACAGTCTATAAGTACCTAAAGACCAGGGCTTATTTTATTTTTATTTAATTCTGTTTTTAATTAACTTACTTTTTAATTTGTCTACTTTCATACATTTTTGACAAATTTTAAATTTGAATGTCTTTAGGAGGTTGTTCCATTGTGCAATTTATTTATGTTTGTTTGTTTGTTTGTTTGTTTATTTATTTATTTATTTTAGAGAGAGTGAAAGAGAGAGGGAAAGGCAGAGAGAAACAGCAATGTGAGAGAAACACATCAATTAGTTGCCTTCTGTATGGGCTCCAATCAGGGCTCAGGTGGGGAGGACCCTGCAACAGAGGTACATGCCCTTGCTCAGAATTGAACCTGGGACCTTTTGGTTCACAGGCCAATGCTCTATCCACTGAGCAACCCGGCTAGAATCATTGTGCAATTTATATACCTGCCTGACTTCTGTAGGTATTTGACTTTGTGGATCCAACTGAAAGACCATTATTAAAGACTTTATCATTAAAAATATATACAGGTATTTGCATTTATTCATGTATTTAAATAAAAAACAACATTAAAACACACATGCTTAGAAATTTTGGGGGGTATACTGTATTCTCCCCTCCAAAACTTGCAAAGAGAATAGCGGGCTTCATGTTGGAAATGTATCAGATGCTCTCAAAGTGTCTGTCATGATTTATCAGCAGCCATCAAAAGAGCATCTGCTGCAAATATTCAGCCTCCCTGAAGTTTTCATACAATCCTTTGTCCATGTTGGACAAGAATCATTTGATCAAATACCAATTTTGCTCATTTTTTCTTCTCTTGCTTCAAAAAAACTAGTGGATTTCATTTCTGTTTGGTTTCTATTTTTTTTGAGAAAAATGGTAGGAATCAATTAAGCATTGTTGAGTAGTACAGTAAAGGATATTCTTTTTTGTCATGATTGCTTATAGTAAACAGTAGCTCTGCTACAGGCTGGTATAGTTAATTATATTGCCAGCTATATTGGTTTCCCATTTATTTTCATCCATATCTATGCTAAAAATCCACAATTATTTTTTCTAAAATGTTAAGGGCATTTTAGAATTAACTCTCCCTCCACTCTTAGCAGGAGGAATGGATGTATTTATCTATGTGGGTTTAAGGTAGAAAAGGCATATATAATTATGGTGATTCTGCATCTCACAATTGAGTAGGGCATTGTAAACATCTAAAATCTATAAATATTATCAAATTTTACACTTAAAACAGGTGGATTTTATTGCATGTAAATGATGCTTTATGGCCCAGTCGACATGGCTCAGTGGTTGAGTGTTAACCTATAAATTAAGAGATCTTGGTTTGATTACAGGTCAGGGCACCTGGGTTGCAGCTTGATCCCTAGTGTGGGATGTACAGGAGGCAGCTAATTGATGAGTCTCTTGTCATTCTTGATATTTCTAGCTCTTTTTTCCCCTCCCTTTCTCTCTGAAATCAATAAAATATAATTTTAAATAATGCTTTACTCTCTTGGCAAAATTCTATCAAGAGAATTGAGGAAAGAAAGGGAGAACCATGCAAGATTAAAATAAGAATTTATATGGAAAATAAAAATAAGATATACTTATGAATAGTATATACTTAATAAGAATGTGTACTTATTGTACTTATTATATATTATATAATTTACACTCGTAAAAATTAAAAATTATATGACAACTGCATAAACATGGCAGAGAGCATATGAATTCACATCTGCTTCTACTTCAAATCCTACCAAAATAAAGGTAAAAAAAGTTATAAATCCATAAAAGCAAAGTGATTAGGAGTTGAAAAAAATCAGTCAATTAGGAAAAAATGCCAACAAAATTTAGAATGACAGGAATTAAAGAGGAAAACCTAAATCCTTGTTTGTAGTATCAAATAAGTAGTCAACCACATGCCTTCACAAAATAACAGGTCTCAGAAATTGGTCTTTGATATTTCAAAAAGGACTAGAATGTAGAGCCTGAAATGTGGTGATCAAGTCAGACCACAAAAGTCAGCCTGGTTCTGAACACTGGTGAAAGTGATCATTCAAACTTGGTTCAAGATTTCTTTCCCATTGATACTAATATGTTAGTGAGCAAGCATTACCAAGATAAACTCAAAACAAAGGTAAGGGAATAGCCCAGCTGCCAATCTTCCTGTATCTCCTTCACAAAGGTGCACTTGAATTCTGGTAAAACAGCTTCATGTACAAGAAATCCACAAATCAGAAGGTCCCAGAGCCACAGGCTCATACATTACATATCATTATAAAAGGTAATATTCCATTATTTCCAAAAAATCTGGCTATTACCTTGTGATGGTTAATTTTACTTGTTAACTTGCCCAAGCTATAGGATGCCCAGATATCTGATAAAACATAATTTTGCTGATGAAAAAGATATTCAGAAAAAAATAATTTAACAAGGTGCAATACTGCAAAATTTTGGAATATGAGAAATAAGGAAAAAGTGCTAAAATATTCTGGATGGAAAAGATGATTGTACACTATAAAAATTATATTAACCCTAGCCAGTTTGGCTCAGTAGATAGAGTGTCAGCCTGCAAACTGAAGGGTTCCAGGTTCAATTCTGGCCAAGGGCACATGCCTGGGTTGTGGGCTCAATTCCTAGTGGGGGTATGCAGGAGGCAGCTGATCAATTATTCTCTCTCATCATTAATATTTCTATCTCTCTCTCCCTCTCCATTCCTTTCTGAAATTAATAAAAGAAATATATATATTTTTAAATTATAGTATAATATTGGTCATCTCAATGACAACATTGAAAGTTAAAAAATGATAGATGTTGCTTGTATAATATATATATAATCCTAATAAGCAAATTGTCTTCTCAGGAATTTAACCAGGAGTTCAGGGGTACAGAACAAAGGAAGGCCCCAGCCAGCAGCTGGAAGGTCTGGATTGGCCCTCATTGCTGGCCAGGCCTAGGGACCCTACCCATGAATAACTTTTGTGCACTGGGCCTCTAGTGTAGTATAAAAATAATTTTCAACCAGGAATTCTTTCCTAGTCAAACTGGATGAAAGAAATAATTTTCAGACATGCAAAGAATATAAATATTTAACCTTCTATCTATATACTTACCTAAGGAATACACTGGAGACTGAGACTCACTAAAATAAGGGTGAAAGAGAACAGCATGAGACATCAAGACAAGACCAGGAGGGATGTAAATGGAGTTCCCAGACAAGAGCAATGGGAACATAGCTTTGTATTGACCAGAGAGCAAGTCTCCAGATTGGAATAAGAGAAGGAAGGGCTCCATGAGAACTAAAATTAAAATCATGTGTTTTAGAAATAGTAGAAAACACACAGGCTATTAGGAGGAAAACAGCCTCTGAGGAGCAGAATTGGTTCAGAGGCAAGTATTGCTGGTTTTTAATGTAAGATTAATAGTGCAATAACTTTTTAAAGGATGTGTATGCATTACTTTCACAAAAATCTTAGGTTCCTTTGAAAAGACACTCAAGGGCTATTTAAAATAACAAAGATGGACTGAGTTGTGTGGCTTTGGGGTGGGAGCAACACCACCTACCTTCCCTGAAGTTTGATTGGCACCTATCCCTCATTCTCCCACTAGCCCCATCCTCCAGACCCTTGGTTGGTCCACCCTACAGAGCTCTGCCTCCTTCCTCCAAGATGAATCTGAGGTAGACTGAATTGTGTGGCTCTTGGATAGGGGTCATTTTTCCCTCTCATGCCTGACCAAAGCATGACCAAATCTTGACCTGTTGGGCGTTGATATACTCTGTTGGCCTTACCCTGATGGTTCCCTTAGACTCTAACCCTCTGCAAAGGTGTGTAAGCACTCGGCAGGTGGCATCTAGACTTGGTATAATAAAGGACATTTATTAAGTGGCCTCAGACCCAGCACTTGCACCAAGTTTGAACACCACTCGCTCCTACCTGGTGACTCACTATGAATCTAACTCATGCAATTCAAGTGCTTCCAGAGGCTCTTTCAGTGACTGAGCCTAACAGGCATCCAGCAGGCAGAGGCAGGCAGCTATAGATCTCGGGGTGCCTCGTAGGACTTTTACTGACCTGTCCCATGGCTGGTGCTGGTAAAAGCCAGCGTTGGTGTGCTGGGTTGTCCCTCCTGTGTGCATCCAGACCCAGCAGAAGCAGCACAAACTGTAGATCACTTGTAGCTCCAAACAGGTTGCCCAGGGCCCATCATAGGTAGCATCTTACATTGTCCTGCACCAGAGTCCCTCACAAGAGGCCCAGAACCAACACACCCAGTGTTCAGCATCAGTCAACACCAGAACATCCTCATTTAAAGAATTTTATTTAAAGCATCTTATTTAAAGAATGAGGATACTTTAAGGGACTTTTAGGAATTCAGAACCAAGACTCAAATAAATACAAGCTAAATTTTATTGAGAAAGTCACAGGGGTAGAAGTGAGCCATGAAAGAAGTGAGCCTGCTGAGCTGTGAGAGCTTAGGAAACAAGTTACAGAGGCAAAAGAAGGGCCCTTGGAATTTAGGAGAAAGAAAGAAAGGGTGTCCACATCTGGGAAGGAAGGAGGAAAGGCTAGGGCCTGCTCCAGAAAGAGCGCCAGCTCGGGGAGAGACACCCTGAGTCCTTCGTCTTGAGGGTTTCTATTTGGAGGTCTTAGGGGAAGATATCACTAGAGCAGTGATCAGTTTTTCAGGTGTGTCCTTTCAGGGTTGTGGTCTCTACTGATTGGTCAACACCAGAGCAAGGGCATGAGTCACCACAGCTGGTCCTGATATCAGCCATGGCTTTGCTCCACCTGGCCTTGCTACTTTTGTGGCCTGGAGCTACAACAGCTGAGGCCTAAATGCTATCTCTAGTGCTTCATGTTTAAGGAAGTGATCATGCAAAGACTTGTATGGGAGTCATATGAGGCTTTTTGGCCCCCTTGTTTCTCCTCTAAAGGGGTCTACAAATCACTAGGAGGTACCAGGGGAAGAAAGGTCAGAGGAGAGTTTGAACTTTATGACCACCAATATGAAAGGTCAGGGGGTTTAAACCTCATGATCAGTGATGTGGTCATGTAGGAGCAAGGAAAGTACACCTGAGGGCGAAGTCCCATCCTACAAATGTATATTGGAAAACTCTGGGTGACCTTCAGTACCTGGCCCTTTATGTTGGCTCTGCTCATGCCTGTGTAACTGCCTGCTGTAAGCCCATAGCACTGCTTAACAAAAGGAGGGCAAAGGAGAATCAGAACTGTGCACATGGACATAGCTATCAGCGAGTTGGTTGAATTTTCATGTGGGCTTGAATCCAGCTAAATGATTGATCGTCATCTCCTTTCTCTACAAACATCCCCTTAAAAAATCTGCACCTTTCTCTATCACCTCCCCGCATCTTCCACACCACACAAAATGGCAACATAGGTGGAAATTAAGGCTTAGAAGATTCATTTATAAAAACTAATATTTGTCCATTCACAATATCAATTTGTTGCACAGAGGGAGGTAAGCAGTTTCCAGAATTCCAGTATGTTTGATTATTAATGATCAATGACAAAATAAAAATCAATAACAAAAGATAGGAGAATAAAACTCATTCACTTGAATTTTCACTGGCTTTTTTTCCTTTTTGGTGGGGGTCTGAAGAGGGAATGCAGGTTCTGGAAGAGGAAGTTAATTTGAAAATACCAACATGAATGAAAATTTAACGTTTTCAGGTGACTGGCTGGAAATATGGATTATATTATGTCAGTCTATATTAGCACTGAAAGAAAACAGAAGTTCTAAGTCCTTATTACCTAAACAGAAAATAATCATGCACCGTGTTTTTATATTTATAAACAAAAGCAGGTCAATTAAAGAACTATTATTACTCACTCATTTAAAGTTAGTCATTTTCTAATTAGATTCAGATGTAGCTAACAAGCTCCTACCATACTGAATCCTTGACTGTTTTCTGTATTTATGCATGTTTAAGAAATAGAGTTCTAGCTGGTTTCTCAGTGGTTAGAGCATCAGCCCACAGACAGAAGAGTTGTAGGTTCCATTTTACTAAAGGGCCTTGACATCTGGGTAGTCACATATATAACAGGCTCAATCCCGGATCCTGGCTGAGGTTTATGCAGAAGCAACCAATCAATGTATATCTCTCTGGCATCCTTGTTTCTCTCCTTCTGTCTCTCACCCTCCCATCTACTCTCTCTAAAAATCAATGGGGGGAAATATATCCTTGGGAGAGGGTTAACAAAAACAAAAAACAAAAAGAAAGAAATAGAAAAATCCTTTTATTTCACTGCTTTGGAAGGATGGGGCTACTGATTAAAGCCAGCGTGACAATGGGCATTTTAATATTAAAGTCAGAGAAGTTACAGAGGGTACAGATGACCTATAATATATTCAGAACCATGTTATAAGAATCCAATTCTCAAGCAAAATATTCTAAACAAGGGAAATCTTGTGAACATGGTGTGTGAGACACAAGGATCATGTTGAGAGATGACAAGCATAGCACCAGAGGTCAGAGTGCCTGGTTTAAGGAGAAGCCCTGCCTCCTGCACGGTAATCACGAAACCCGCGCAAGCCTCTGACCTGCCTCATGCCTGGGTATCTGCGCCTTCCCATGGTAGTTAAGTGAGGTCAAGCAAGATTGCATGTAAAATTGTCATGCTCTGTAAACGAAGTATTATGCAAACAGAATGCATTATATTTCATTCTTGAGTAAATGGAGAAAAAGCTCAATTTTAGGATCATTTGAAAACGTTTCAACCTAAGCAATTCTTGCTGTATTAGTTACTATGGAAAAACACATTTTACTTACTGTCATTACATGTTTTTTTCTTTTAAACAATGTTTTAAATAAAACCCAATCTGATTATATTTGCTTAATGGCCAGTCAATGGATCAAGTCAAACTCTAGATACACTTGCTCTTGACATCTGGGTAGTCACATATATAACACTGGAAGCAACTCATTCCATACTGTCTATAAAATAAGTAATAATTTCAGTGCAATTAATGCTAAGACTTTGGGAAGCCCCAGGAAAAAAAATGTTTCATGCATTCCAGAAGATATGGATTGTTTTCTGTTACCTTTTGCTGATATCATTTTCATCAATAAAGGTCTTCATCTAGTTGCAAAAAATAAATCCCTCTCTCTATATCACAGTGAGAACAACCTTGATGTGGTTTCCCGGCTTTGAATAATAATATATGTCATCAGTAATGTAAGTTGTTATAATTTACTTCTGACATTAAGATGTTGCTTCAGGGCATATTGTTGCAAATGTATCCCATTCACTTTCTTGCCTTCTAAATGCCCTTCATGTTTCAGTAAAGCAATCCAATCAAAACTAAAGACCAAAAACACTGTAAAACAAATCAAGCATATAAACAGTTTCTAAGCATTCCTGTTACATTTTTAGCCCTTTAGCCAGAGGCTCTTAAAATTTTAAGCTGTAGATAGTAGTTTAACTTAACAAACTGATCACAGAAAATGTTTCAGTCAGACTCTTAAGGACTGTGCTCCAAGAAGACCTAGAAGATACTGGGATTATTTGGAGAACCAGCAACCATCCCATGTGAAACTGTCATGGAGCCTAGTCAAGGTCAATTAACCGTGCTCCTTCCTCTTGTGGCAGGACCTTGGGGCCTGTAAGCAATAGTCCCACTGCACCCTCTCCCCTGAGATATCCTCAGAAGATAGAGACATGGCTTTGGGAAGATTTGGGCTGTTTGTGTTTGGAGGCAAAAGAATAAATTCAAAGCTGCTAAAGGGTCTCCCACCTGCAGAGTGTCTGGAAGAAGGATTTTTATTATTGTTGCTATTAGTGATAAACTAAATTTCTGGGATAGGATATTCATTCCCTGTAGGAGAATGTGCCAGATGTTCCTTGCAACACTAGCAGGCCACCAGTGGTAGAATTAATAAAAAAGTTGTTTTTGCAGAGATGCTTTCCTTCCAGGGTCCAACAGAGATTTTAATGTTATCAAGTGGGATAATGTAATATTAATTCCTAAATACCCTATTTTCAGACAAACCATTGAGAGAGAATATGTGTATGCATTTATGCACATACCGTTTTTCACATTACAAATGACCTCAGAATCTGAATCTTTTTAAGTAAGATCTTTCCAAATTTCTATGATCCGATGTATTTCACAATATGTATCAAGTGCCTACTTAGTATGAAGCATGGTATGCTAGGCACTGGGGGTACACTAGCAGATTAAGTAGATATGGCCCTGGCCTCATGGAGTGAACAATTTACATGGGGCAGGTAGATAACATATAAGTAAAGAAATAAGCAATACACTCTCTAAGGGTGATAAACATGAGGAAGAAAATTAACAGGGTGATATAATTCAGAGTGAATGAACTTGAATATCATTTCTTATAGCATCTGAAAGACTTCTGTAAAGAAATATTATGTGAATTGTGGTACAAATAGCCAAAGAAATGTGCTCAGGACAGAAGTGCAAAGTCACCAGGACAAAAATTTTTTCGGATTATTTGCAAAATAGTGGGGAAAAGGTTATATGGTTGCTAGTGTCCAGAGAACAAAAGGAAGATGATGGAATAGGTGGATGGGGCAAACAACGTAAAGGCTATGCTGTGGGAAGAAGTGTGGATTTTGCTCTGAATGGAATGAGATATTATTGAAGATTTAAAGAACTTTAATAGTATCTTCTTATGTATGTTTTTAAAAGGTCACTCTGGCTAGTTTTGGATAGTGGTATAGGGAGGCAAAATGGAAGAAAAGAGATCAGAAGACTATTAGAATAAAGGAAAGAGAGAGTAGTGGCACGAGCTAGGATAATGGCAGTGGGAATGGATAAAAGGAGCCAGATTTAGGTATATATCAGAAATAGAACCCTAAGAAATTTCTGAAGCTCTGTAGTGGACAGAATTCTAAAATGGCCCCTAAGATGTAACCCCTTGCTATACAGGCTCTGTATAATCAATCTATTTCCCTGGAGTGTGAACAGGGCCTGTGAATATGATGGGATTTGATTGACATTTCCTCATGGCATCCTGGAGTAAAAATTTTCTGCTTCCTTTGAAGAAGTAAGTTGCCATATTGTAAGAGGGCCACATACATAGGACCTGAGGGTGTTCCCTAGGTACTGAGAGTGACCCCCCTACCCCACCTGATGGGAGACCTTCTCTCTACAACCACAAAAACCTGAATTCTATCAACAACCAAATGAGCTTAGAAGAGCTTCAGATGAGGTCACAGCCCAGCTGACACTACAATTACAGCATCTGAGAGTCTGGACCCCAGATCTATGGAAATTGAGAGCAAGTACTAGGTGTAGCGTTTAATAATGTGGATTTTTCTCAATATATGAAGTTACACATATGTTGATATATATATAATTTGATATGTAGGCTACTTTGTTGTATTGACATCAAGCTTCAAAACTTGATATGTCAAATTTGCTGAAGGTGTTAACATCATGGATATTTTACACTTAAAAATGTAAAATTCTATGCCAAAAAAGAGTATTTGTGGGAAATTATAATTCATTACTTTATTTTGAAGAAAAGTGCTGCTAAATACTTCAGGAAGCTTATGGTGAACATGCGCCATCTCAAGATCCTTGTGAATGCTGGTTTAAATGCTTTAAAAGTGATGATTTCAATGTGAAAGACAAAGAACGTCCAGGTCAACCAAAAAAGTTTGAAGACCAACAATTGCAAGCATTATTGGATGCAGATATGTGTCAAACTCAAAACAACTTGCAGAAAGATTAAAAATTGCTCAGCAAACAATTTCCTGTCATTTCCAAGCAATGGGAAAAATTTTAAAGGAAGGAAAATGGGTGCCATATCAACTGAATGAAAGACAAATGGAAAACCGAAAAGTCATCAGCAAAATGTTGCTTCAAAGGCAGGAAAGAAAGTCTTTTTTGCATGGAATTGTAACTGGTGATGAAAGTAGCTTTATTTTGGGAATCCCAAATGCACAAAATCATGGGTTGATCCATGTCAACCATCAGCATCGACTACAAGGCCAAAGTGCTTCAGAAAGAAGACAATGTTCTGCGTTTGGTAGGATCACAAAAGTGTGAGGTATTATGAGCCTCTAAAACCAGGTAAAACTGTTAATACTGATTGCTAACAACAACAAATAATCAATTTGAACCATGCTTTGATCATGAAATGACCAGAATGTTCCAGAAGACACAACAAAGTAATTTTGCTTCATGATGATGCACTATCTTCAAAACCAGTTAAAGACAAGTTAAAAGATCTTGCCTGGGAAGTATTAACCCACTCACTGTATTCACCAAACCTTGCTCCTTCAGATTACCACTTGTTCTGATCAATGGCACATGCACTTTCTGAGCAGCACTTCAAAACATTAGAAGAAGTTGCAAATTTGGTCTCTGAACAGTTTGCCTCAAAACAAGAAAAGTTCTACTGTGACAGTATCCACAAATTACCTGAAAGATGGGGAAATGTGTAGCTAGCAATGAACATTACTTTGAATAAAGCACTTTTGATGTTTTTCTTATAATTATCATGTTTTCTTTGATGACAAAATCTGCATTATTAACTGGTACACCTAATAAATTGTGTTGTGGTAAGCCACCAAATTTATGGTAGCAATGGAAAACTCATACATGGTTTATAAAGGAAAGGAGTAAATAAATGTATAAGACAAAGAGCAGTTCAAGAGTTTTGGCTTGGTGTCTAAATGCCATAATTTGCTGAAAGAAACAGTATTCCATTAGAAAAATAGCTAATCCTGAGGCTAAGTCAGGGAAAGAACTAAAGGAGTCACAAATATCTCTTTGTGTCAGAAAGGAAGGCCCTAACCAGTTTGGCTCAGTGGATAAAGTGTTGGCCCAGGGACTGAAGGGTCCCGGGTTCAATTCCAGTCAAAGGTACAGACTTCAGTTGCAGGCTCAATCTCTGGCCCTGGTTGAGGCATGTGCAGGAGGTCATAAATTGATATGTATGTCTCTCTCACATCGATGTTTCTCTCTGTCTCTTCCCCTCCCTTCCACTCTCTCTAAAAATGAATGGAAAAATATCCTTCAGCCTGACTGGCATGGTTCAGTAGGTGAGCATTGACCTGTGAACCAGGAGGTCACAGTTCGATTCCTGGTTGGGCACATGCCTGGGTTGTGGGCACAATCCTTAGTGGGGATCATGCAGGGAGCAGCCAATTATTCATTCTCTCTCATCATTGATGTTTTTCTCTCTCTCTCCCTCCCCCTTCTTCTCTGAAATCAATAAAATATTTTTTTAAGAAAAATATTCTCTGGTGAGGATTAACAAAAAAAAAAAAAAGGAAGAAAGGACTTAAAGACTGGGGGTATATGTCAAAAGGGGCA
Organism: Antrozous pallidus; assembly: GCA_027563665.1. Taxonomy (NCBI): domain Eukaryota; kingdom Metazoa; phylum Chordata; class Mammalia; order Chiroptera; family Vespertilionidae; genus Antrozous; species Antrozous pallidus. Next base: position 79,202,194 of record CM050508.1, read on the forward strand.
CGAGGCCAGATTAAAGGGAACTCCCACTGGCTCACTCTAAGACCATTGGAGTGGCAAAAATGAATTATGAGGCAATATTTTACAATTCATTAAAAAATAGCATTTCATAGGACCATAAGATATAAATAAATAAAGAGGTAAATAAATCATGGAGAAGGGGCAGGTTTTCCTTAGAGCATTATGCTAACTAATAAATCTAGAAGAAATTATAGATTTAGAAAACACACTATTTGATAAACTTCATAGTCATGATTGAGTCAAGTAGAAGTTATGAAAGGAGGTTTAATGGAGAACAAGCAGAGAAGAAAAAACATGAAAAGATTTTACATACATGTATATGTATGATTTACAAATATATTCTATATTTTATATGTTATTTTAAATATATTTTAAATACTTTATAATTATCATTTTACTACATATTACATTTACATTATATTCATTATATATGTGTATCTCATATCCTTGCAGAAGAATTTGGCCGTCTGCAGTGTGGAAGTCTGTTAAGCAGGGTGCTATCTCTGAGTTACATGCTGTGAGAGTACAGATGGCTACTGCTTCACTTTCACTCCTTACATGACCCACAGGAGCCTCGTGTGATCTCCACAGCCAGTCAAGTTTCCCAAATATTTACTGACTTATGCAGCTAGTTCTACTCTGAATTTTTCAGTAAAGATGAAAAGTGAAGCAGAAAAATGCTTTGGTTAGGGAGGGAATGTGTGTGACTATCTAGTAGAAAAGATAATTGGGGAGTTACACTTCAGTGTCTCTTGTACAAATTCTTCAGGCTTTATTGAGATCAGTCACTGAATCATAATCTTTTTCACAAATACCTTACACTTTTAGCATTTTAATACTCTGGTACATGAAATTAGTTGCTTTTTTTCATTTACTTTTCAAAACATTTTTTAAGCATAACTCTACAAAATTATCCTTTTGGAGTATTAAAGAATTTCCCTGCTGTGTACATTTTTCCCTGTTTCTGTTTTAGCTTAAACATATGTAATTATTATCTGTTTTATAAATATTCCGTTACTAGATACTTTGTTAACAAAGGGAGCTGAATCTATTTGAAATATGTACACAATATTACCTCCACTAGCCTTATGATTAGCGGTACCAGCAGGCTTCACCTTAAATCCCATCTCCACCACTTATTACCTCCTTGAACTCAGAAAATGCACTTACCTTCTGAAGCCTGAATTTCTGCAAATGTAAAATATAGGAGGGGCTATATCCATGATTCATTTGAGTATGTTCCTTCAAAAATTCATCCTTTCCCTGGAGTTACACTAAAAATTTTAATTTTCCTGGGATTTCAGTATGTAACTAGTTTAAATCAAGTGTATTAAGGTAATTGAGACTTCATACTAAGATCTAAAGAAGTAAACTCTTTAGGAAAGTGGGGGTTATTTAGGATTATCCATCTCCACATTTATCTCTACAGGTTTTCTAGTTATATTAGTGATATTGACTAAATAGTTAAGTGCTTATTTTTGGACCCAATTCTGAATAAGATTGTCCTGCCCTCTGGTACCTACATTACTGAGATGTCATGCAGATTAAATGAGAGTATGAACCTGTAGCTCCTAGTGAAGTTTCTGACACATAGAAAGTTCTTGGTAAATGTGAATCATCATTGTTGATGGTGGTTATTCCTGATGATCCCTTTTAATAAAAGCCATGCTGCTTTTCAGACCCAGACAAATAATACACTTCATCTGGACAATCAAGTTTGGAAACTGGAAAAGGTAAAAAAAACACAATCCCAGGAATAACCTATTTCCTTGCTTGACCCAGGGTGCCAACCAAGGAAATGTCACTGGCAACACCAAAACCTGTCTTTGATTTTTGCTTTACTCCTCTCTGGATACTTTACTAAACCCCACACTACTTCCAAGCTAGTCTTTAAGATGGACTCTCATGACCTTCACTCAAATGGTGCTAATCCCATCACATTGCTTAATTCACAGTACACAAAAAATATCACTCAACTAAGAACACACAGTATTTGTTTCCTATGAGTCCCAGCCAGTTCCATCCTCTCACTAACAGATGCAAGTGCATTTCCTGCCCTTACCAGTTCTTCCTCCAAAAAGATTAGAAATCCTCATTTTTGTTGTTCCTTTCCAGTATTACACAGTTTCACTTTTGCTTTGCTAAGGTTTTCTAGTTTAGTGGTTAAGTACTTTGGCTTTTAGCCCATTGATTTAAATAGCACTTCTATGTATTTCTTGAGAGGCCCTAGGAACTTAGTATTTTGTGTATGACCAAATTTTCACCAAGGGTCATAGCAGTCTCATCACTGTATCCAATATGGACAAGGGCATTTGTCTATATTACAGATCACCCTGTAGAGTTGTTCTTGTGACTTCTGTATTAGTCACTGAGGGATCTCCAGGGCTTTCGGATGCATGGAAATAACTGCTTCCTAGAAAATCTGTCTAAACACACAGGATTGCCAATGGTTAGCAGTTTAAACCCATTAGGAACCTTGCTAATGAAAAGCAATTTACTCACCATGAGATCTGACATGATTTTCCATTTAAAACCATTTGCCCAGCTTTTTAAAACTGAAAAAAATTAAGACTCATTAACATGACCTAACACAAACAAATAAAGCATATTTGTGAAATCACTCCTGATGTGATCCTGCCATATGTGCTAAATTATTAGATAAATGGAACGAAAGGGATTCAGAAATATTTCATTATCCACTCACTACCAGTCTTCTGCTGCCACTTTGCCATGTGAGATTGATCAGCAGTTTGGGGCACTGGCCTCTACAGCTTTTCCTCCAGCACCTGCACTGCACCTGATCACTCTGAAGTTGGAGATTTGAAAAGTTTAGTGGAAGCTTTCTTGCTGTGAGTGATGCCTTTAACCTTTGGGGGATTGAGAAAAGGAGGGACAAGGTACATCTTGTGTCTAGAGTGACCATTGGACTGTGGATGATTTATGATTTCAAGGATAAAGGTGTCAAGAACTGATTGTTTTCCTCCAGCCTGTCTTGAGATCTTCATGTTTGAATTAAACACACAAAAGTGATGGGATATAGTGTAAGCCAAAATTGCAGGGTGGTTTATGTGAAGCCAGAAGCCTTCAGTTCTGCATTCAGCTGTCTTTTCAGGTCACATGGATAGGGGTGGGAAACTTTGCCTTCTTCCCTTTTAAGTTCTTTGGCTGGCATAATAATTAAACTGACATAAAGCAAATTAACAGGAGATGAACTAATGTAAGCTAGTAGGACTGACTAAAAAGACTACCTCCTGGCCTGCTCTTACTCCTTTTATTGTTCAGAAAACTAAGGCTGATCTTTTGTCATAACCCACTGTTGTTGCCTACCTGTTTCTAGACACTTTTTTTTAAAACAAAAGAAGCTGAATCTATTTGAAATGTGTACACAATACACATTTGGGCACAGAAACAGTTATTTTTTTTTCTCAATTCTGTGAAGGGTAGAATTATGTGACTCTGGGTCAATTTAGATTATAGGCTACATTCCTACTCTTTATTTAAGCAATTACACATATTGAGATCTGCCCATAAGAAAATATACAAATTTCCTACCAGAGTTTAGATCAGGAAATAGATACATTGTTAAATAAAGGAAACACGAGAAAGCCTTAAAAGTCATCCCCTAACAGAGGCCTTCTCTGACATTTGGTCTAAGGATCACTCCTCACGCTTTGTTTTCTTAAAGCTGTGTAACTCTTATCTCTATCTGAGATTTGTTCTTGTTCATATTTTTTCTCTTACTCCAATTCTAGAGTGCAAGCTGGTTGAGAGCAGGAATCTCATCTGCTTATGTCTATATTATTATACCCATAAATCCCAGGAAACCACCGGAACATGCTCAACAAGTATCAATCCAATCAATATTGAATTGTGAAGGCTGAATTCTGAAAAGGGAAGAGTAGAATGGAAAGAAATGTGGATATGTCAATTTTTTGAATTTAAAAGTATAATTATTGAAAATAATAATATATATGTGTTAAAGTAAAAAATATATTCAAATTATACTTAAACTAGTATGCATTAAGATGAAGGTGAGGGTAATATCATACAGTGAATGCAATCTACTCCTTATATTCCAGTGGCAGGAAAAGAATACTGTTTAAATATGACTGATTAATAGAAGTATAAGCATATTGCATAGATATAAAAAAAAGAAATAACCAGAAGGATTAAAAGGAGAAATATTTTAAAAGTACAATTGTTATATAATATATTGACATTACAGGAAACTCAGAGAAGGGTATATAAGAACTCTGACATTCAGAGTGTTGTACACACAAAACAGGCATCCAACCATGAACTGGTCCACACCACAATGCTAGTAAAGAACTGCATTATGTTCATTGACAGCACACCCTATCGACAAGGATGCAAGTGCCACTATGCACTGTCCCTGAGCTGCAAGAAGGAGGCCAAGTTGACTCTTGGGGAGGAAGAGAGTGTAAAGAAAAAGGGATCAAAGAAAATTCAGAAGAAATATGATGAAAGAAAAAATAATACCACAATCAGCAGTCTTCTAGAGGAGCACTCTAGCAGGCAAGCTTCTTGCATGTGTGGCTTCAAGACCAGCCCACCACGGCCATGCAGGTGCTGTGTGCTCAACGGAAGGAGCTGGAGTTCCATCTGAGGAACATTAAGGCCCAGGAAGACAAATAATCTTCCTCCCACCTTGCTTAGCTCAGGTAATGATGGTGTCTATTGTTCTAAATGAACAAAAGCTTCACTAAGGTATGGTTTATATACATTAAAATTCACCCACTGTAACTAAGTATTTCATTATTTTGTAATATATAATGAAATTAAAATCACCATACCTGGGTAATTTTAATGTCATATTTATACTTTAAAAATATATTTTGTAAGTAGAACTTTTTAAGATGCTTGAGTAAAGGGCATCATTATTAGGAAGGAAGGGAAGAAAGAGGGAAGAAGAGAGGGAAAAAGGGAAGGAATAAAGGAAGATTTGATGAGTAGGACTAGGTTCATGTCATGCTTGATGTTCAGTTGGGTCTTAGATGATGAAAACAAAGAGGAAACAGCAAGAATCTTCAGGACTGGTCACAGCATATGATTCATTTCCATTACAGCTGTGCACTGGCTGCATACTGCTTTTACTGAAATAGTCTAGTTCCCAAGTAAAATATTCTAGGACAAAAACACATTGTCAGGACCTCAGTTTAAAGAATTGGGAATGAGACCAGAGCCTCAGGTGAGTGTGTACACTGGCACACAGAGCAGAGATATCAGTAAAACAAAGTTATAGATCAAAGTAAGAATTAGGGGGAAAATGTCAAATTAGTTTTCTATGTTGTTACAACAAATTACCACAAATTTATTGACTTAAAACAACACACACATTTATTGTCTTATAGTTCTTTGAGTCAGAAATCTGACTCAAAATCATTTGGCTAAAATCAAGGTGTGGGCAGGACCTCATTTATTTCTGGCAGATCTAGGGTAGACTCCTTTTCCTCCTTATACCAGCCTGTAGAAAAGCTGGCCATATTCTTTGCTTATGACCCTTCTGCTCTTCAAAGGCAACAACAGAGGGTTAAGCCTTTCTCAAGTCAATATTTCTCTGGTTCTTTTCCATTATCATTATCATCAGCACCATCATCATCACCATCATCTCCTTCTCTGATGAACCATAGCTAGGAAAGACCCTCTGTGATTAGACTCACCTGAATTATCCTATATAATAAAAGGCTAATATGCAAATTGTCCCCATGGGTATGCACTAACCACCAGGGCATGGCACAGAACATGGTGGGCATTGATGTTGCAGTGCTGGCAGCAGGCAGCAATGGAGGTGTTGCTGGGCCCAATGGGCCCTGAGGAGAGCAGGATTGTGGAAGGATGGTGGATTAGTTGAGTGGGCAGTGCCAAGCCATGGTGGATGCGAGCAAGGGCCCTGATTGCCCCACCAGTTGCCCTGTAGATCAGCCTTGATCACTGGCCAGACCTAGGGACCCTACCTGTGTGTGAATTTTGTGCATTGGGCCTCTAGTCCAAGATAATCTCCCATCTCAAGATCCATTCATTATCTTAATCACATGTACATTTGGCATGTAAGGTATCATATTGACAGATTCTATGATTGTTGTGTGGATATCTTTGTGAACAATTATTTAGTCTATCATACCTCTCAAGACTTATAGGTTTCCAGGCTCCCAGCCTCTGGACTTCTTCCAGAAATCTAAGTACATATTTATGGAGGTCCTAGTTTTATACTGATCCAGCTGGTTTTAGGGCCTAGATGGAAGTCCCTGTACATATTCTGTCTTGAGGCCTATACATAAGTGTGCTGAGATTGGTGGGTAAGCTGACACAGACATGTATGGTGATTAAAATTATCATTTTAAATGTTATTCTTCTTTTATCATTTAAGAAATATAATATTTAGAAAAATCCACTGCTACTTTTATATAAGGTAGATTTTTATATCTAATTCTTAAAGCATCCTGGTAATTATGAAAATGAGAACTTCACAATGATATTTAATTTCACGAGGATAATAAAAAAAGAAAAAAATTTCTTCTTTTTATTTTCAGAGATTATTGGAAATCATACCTTCACACCCCTCCTTTGCATTTTCTAGGCTATGCTCCCATAGTGGCTTTTTATCTGCTTTATAAGTAATTTCCTTAATATTTCAATGGTCACAGATTGTGAGGATTGCATGTCTCTTCAGGAAACATGTATTTCATCAGTGCTGTCACAATCTGGAGTGCCAGAACTTGTAGGCTGATGTTTTTGCCCATTCTTGCTATCAGACACATAGCACAGAAATAAATGTGTTTGTCTATTAGAGACTTTAATGAAAGTGAAAATGTAGTAATATTTTTCAGTGTCAATGAGCTCATTTTCTTGTTTAAATACTAATGTTGTTTTTTCCTGAGGATTCCACCCTCTAATTGTGAATCATGACTCTTTTTAGGTCTAAATACCCTATTCTTGAGAATGATTTGAATAGCCCCAAATAGGACTATATGTTTTATTTACTTAAACCCATGCCATAGTTAAGGACACAAGAATGGAAGAGTAGGTGGAGCAGTTGACCTTTACCAAAAAGTGTTTAGTAAAGGTCATGATTTTGAGAGTTTACAAGGGGCTAGGCACTGTGCTGGGAGCTGAGCATACTTTAGCTATGGTCCTATATTTATTTGTTGCTGCTAATATCATTCTTCCCATTTAATGATGGGGAAATGAGCTCAAAGAGACAAATAACTCGCCTGTTCTTACAATATGTTATACAGAGCTAGTGTCAGATTCACATCTGACTCCAAACTTTTGTCTGTTTTTACCACCACTCAGTTCTAAACACTGCTGTTCATACCCATCCTGCTATTAGGTTCCAGGGTGAGGTACAAGGAGGGAAAGTTTTCTTGTCTTTAACCCCATCTCTCTTTTTATATCAAACTAGAGCCCTGATGCACAAAACTCATACAAGATTAGGCCTTCCTTCCCCCAGCTTCTGGCACCAGCTTCTCTCCGGCACCCTAGACACGAGCTTCCTTCTGACCGCCAGCAGGTACCCAGGACCCTGGCTTCCCTCACAGCCCCGGCTTCATCTGGAAAGTCATCTAGAAGGATGTCTGGTCTAATTAGCATATTATGCTTTTGTTATAGATTTGATTTCTACAGTCTGGTAATTTACAACATTCACTAGGCTAACACTAGTTTGTGTTGATTCTATTCCCATTTCCAAGATGTCAAGGGTCTCTTTAAAAACACACTAAAATATCAGGTCTTGATGAATTCATGGTCTTTTGGGCCCCATTACCACATTATTACTATTTTCTTTAATACTTTGTCCTTTCTTTCCTTCATTGCCTCCTTGTAAACATCTGCTTTATCAATGACAGCCTAACATCTTTTGACCACCTCTACTATCTGAAGGACATTTTCTACATTATGAATCCTTCCTGGCAGACTTGGAACCTGAACCCAATCCCTTATTCTCCATGGGCTGTCTCCATCCAGCCAAGGAATCTGGATCATGCATCAGACATTCCAATGAAAAAAAAAATTAAAACAAGAATTTTACTTTTCTCTTAGGAAAGAATAAAAATCTTCTCTACTCAGGGACATAAGCTCCTTTCAGCTGATGACTTTACCAACCTGAGAGAGTGACTCTACTGTGTCAGAAGCCACACAATACTACCTCCCATTGGTCCACACTGGCCACATTCAGCTTCAAGAAAGGCTAATGAATGTAGTTTTTACTCTGGCAGCTGGCTGTGTGACTAACTAGATATTCTATTACAACAGAAAAAGGAGAGATATATAAGAGCCTAAGCTACTGTTTCTACAGTTCCACTGGTACCCATGGCACACACTGACAACCAGGGGGCAGACATTTCAACTGGTAGGTTAGCTTACTGCTGAGGTTCAACAGATCCGAAGTGGGTGAGACAGGCCAGACACACCTTGGAGCCCTTCAGCAATACCTCCCGGGGTCCAGTGGTGTCCCTCAGCTTGGCCCACTCTCTCTTGCAATATGGGACCCCTCGGGGGATGTCTGCAGGCCAGCATGAGGGACTGCACCAGTGCACCGGCCCGCTAATTGGGGTATAAAGACCAGACTCTCCTACAAAAGAGAGCAATATGAGGACATAGACACTCACTGAACCTATTTCTTGGCACTTGGTGGTTCCCAGTGATTCTAAACATTTGGCTCCTCAGAAGCATCTAAGGTCCAATCTTGAGCTTGACAGGTACAAGCTGTGATATTTCAATGAAATGAAATGTAGAAGCCACATGCTGACAGCAGTGGCATTTTTGTTAGTGATTGTCATGCATTGAGCATTGTCTGTGGCTGTGGCTCACTAGACTTCCTGATAATTGTGTAAGTGACCTAATATCCCTTAATAAATTCAATTTCCACCAAAACTGAGTAGAGTGAGGTCTATGGTATGCAGCTAAAAACATCTCTCCTTACCTCAGAAGGGTGATTATAATCTTTCAATTTTTCTCAAACTCAGTAATGACCTCGTTTTCTCTCCTTTAGAGTAAAAGTCAATGAACAACCTTTAGTGTTCCTCTCCATTACTTCAAGAACTCTTTATTTTTGTCAGCCTGCCCTTCCTGTTATTCTATCCTAAGGATGAACTCTTTCCATTCTCTATCAAGGATGAACTCTCCATTTCCTTTAAATATGCTCTAGAAGTACTCCTCCCTCCCCCACAATACACACACATCGTAGATCTTAAATCTCTTCTTCTCCCTGGCTTTACTCTCAGTACACAAACTAAAACCTGGCTTGAGTTGTTTCTCCTAACACTCCTTTGTCTTAGCATAGTAGCATCCATTTTTTGGCTTCTTTAATCTATTCCATTATTTCTTTTCACTTTCTCTTCCATTTCTTCACTACTCACTCACTCATAAGACTTATAATCCCTCCTCTGCACCAAACAATTTGCTGAAACTACTTTCTCAGAAGTCACTCACAAACCACTAATGACCAAATCCAAATATTTTTTCTCAGTATCCTCATATTCTTTGCCACATACACAGAGATCCATCTTCAGTTTCATGCATAACTGAATCTTAGAAACCAATGATATTGTATGAACTTTATCTCTTTACATTTAATGTGCAAGATAACTACCAGAAGCCCCAGGCACACTTTCTACCTGCTTAGTCCTCTCAAACTATTTACCTCTATAGACATATTTCTTCCTAGTATTCCTACCAGTCCTTGTGATACAACCTTCCTTGTAGTCCACCAAATTATCATATTGTTTTCTTTCTGAGATTTTAAGCATGTTACTGACTCTGATTACAATAATGTTAATAATTCCTCCTTATACTTTATCTCTGATGAATATTAGTTCTGGCCCCCTTTCTGAACCATCCTGCAGTGGGTGCTTATCCCAATCAGAAACAGATCACATTGTATTGTAACTACCTTGTCAGGTTTCCCCGAGTCTATTTTTTTTTCACCATCTTTCTCCAGTTTGGAGCACAGTGACTGGAACATTATAAATGTTCAATAAAGATTAACATTTTTTACTAATTTACTAAATTAAGTTTTATATTTCAGAATTATAATGTCAATATTCTTGAATAATAAACTCTGAAAATGTCTCTGTCACCTTTTTCCATAATAATGCTGTCTAACAAACCCCACACAAACTAAGTTGCTTAAGACATCAAGACCTTATTTCTTCTTCATGAGTTTTCAGGTCAGCTTCAGGTCAGCCTGGCCAGGTTGGACTCTGGGCTCCTGGCCCCAGGATCCACGTTGGGTTCGGCTGTGCTGCACATAATTTTCACATTCTTTGGTCCAGTGATTACCTAGCCAATTTCCTCGGATAAATTCCAGGAGTCCAAAAGCTAAGCCAAACCAAACCATATAAGTATATTTGAAGTCTCAACTTGTGTTGTATCTACTAACTTCCCAAGTTTAATATAAACAAAGCAAGGAAGTTTACTTTTCCCACAGGAATGGCAAGGGAATTAATATTCGCTGAACAATAATCTAAACCATCACAAAATTTTGCTAAAGAACACTGACAAGAATAGACACTGAGCTTTCTCAAATGTAAAAAGCAGTGAGTAGACAAAATTCAATGTCTCTGATACAGAAATTCTCTTAACATTGTTTCTGGTTCTCAATTTCCAGTTTGTTCACCAGAAATTTCTTGGCAATGCTAATGAAATGATGAAAACAAACATTCTCTCAGAACACACAAAGCCTTAAAGAATCAAACATGTTGCCTGGGACTTCAAATGGTGTTGTGATTTGAAGTAATATCATATATTGCAAAAATTTGTTCTAACATGTATTTGATCTACCTAATCAGAATACTAAAGGAGATCAAAATCAGTACAAAAATTAATATTAAAAATATCAAACCTGAATAGAAATCAGAAATCTAAAGCCATCTCTTCTTATAGGCTCCTCTTTGTATGTGCTTGTTACCTTCATGTAGTTGAACTTGTTTCTGCTCTTCTGTGATGAGGGTGGGTGGTGGTGGGGTGGTTTTTAATGGCCTGAAAAATAAGGAGATATTATCATTGCACATGTCTTTCTAGGTAACTTTTGATAGAAAAGTCATCTAAATATTACAGTTGGAACCCATTTTACTTGACAATTATGATATATCCATACATATCTGTAAAATTGCCCTACCCGTTCACCAACTAAATATCAGGGTATAAGATGAAGGAAATATTTTTAAAGCTGTATTTAGAAAGGTTTTGATTTTAATTGGGCTATTATATGAAGAAAGTGTCCACATAATGCACTAGCTAATTTTTTCAATTTGGAATCTGATCTGTATTATCTAAGAAAAAAATTTAAGAGCATTAATTAGCCAGTTTCCTACCATGAAGAATGGTTCTAGGGCAAGTAAGATATATCACAACAGAAGGTCATTTTGCCAAAGCAGCATTGGAATTAGAAAGAGCTCAATTTCTTTAGTGATTAGGGACAGGAAAATTAAAGTTACAATGAGATACCAAGTTTTAGCCAAGATATGGAACAACTAGAATTCTCATAAATGACTTATGTGAGGATTAATTTGGTATAACTGTCTTTGAAAAGGAATTGGCAGTACCAACTAAAGTTAAACATACACCCTATGACTCAACTATTAATACTCCATGTTATAGACCCAACAAAAATACTTATGAGTACCAGAAATCATGTACAAAAATTTTATAGCAACATAATTCATACCATTCCCATGCTGAACACAACTTATATGTGATTCAAGAGAAGAACAGATTAATCATGGTATCATCATAAAATTGGATGTTGTTACATGTAATAACATGGATATATCTCAGAAGTACAATATGCAATAAAAATAAAAACACAAAAGAATGCATGTTACATGATTGTATGGATATGACTCTTGAAAACAGACCAAAGTAATCTGATGGGTAGTTGTTAAAGGGAGCATGAGAGCTTCTGAGGTGTTGGGTTATATTTCTGCAGTTGGGTAGTGGTAACACAGGTGCATTCACTTTGTGCTAGCTCACCTGTGCCTTTATGAGTTATGAATTTTTCTACATGATTGTTTTACTTAAATAAAAATCTATTAATTAAGAAAAAAACACAAATAAACCAAAGTGATCCAAAAATATTCAGTGTTAGGTGCTTTCATAGTTTATACTAGAGGCTTGGTGTACAAAATTCATGCACAGGTAGGGTCCCTATGTCTGACCAACTATCAGCACTGATCAGGACCTTTTGGCTGCTGTCTAGGGCCTTCCTTTTGGCTGACAGTTGGGGCCTCCCTTTATTCTGCACCACCCCCTGGTGGTTAGTGCACATCATAGTGAACAATCAGTTTCCCAGTCAAATTTCCATGGGGGAAATTTGCATATTAGACTTTTATATATATATATATATATATATATATATATATTAGGGGCCCACTGCATGAAATTCGTGCACTGGAGGAGGGTCTCTCAGCCCAGCCTGACCCTTCTCACATACTGGGAGCCCTCAAGAGATCTCCTACTGATGGCTTAAGCCTGCTCCCTTTGTGGGAGGAGACTGGGTTGATCAGGGGAAGGCACCAGCCCCATCACCCCACTGCTATAGCTACTGCCATCACCACAACCACCAAGGTGTTTTCATCAACACAGACTCCAGTCCATTCACCATGAAAAAAATGACAAATTTTTAAGGCATTTTCAAGATGTATCTTTCATAGGATATGACCTTTCTTTCTTTCTTTCTTTCTTTCTTTCTTTCTTTCATCTTCACCTGTGGCTATGTTTCATTGATTTTTAGAGAATGTGGAGAGAAAGGGAGAGACAGAGAGAAACATCAAAATGAGAGGAACACTTTGATTGGTTGCCTCCTGCATGAGCCCTGACCTGGGGATTGGCAAGAGAGGAGCCTGCAACCTAGGTACATGCCTTTGATCAGAATTGAAATCTGACTCTTTGGTCAGCAGGCCGAAGCATTATCTACTGAGCCAAACCAGCTAGGACAGAATATGACATTTCTTAGCCCTCCAGCAGCAGACCTTCATTTTTTTTTTCTCCAGGAGTGTGGTGTAAAAACCCTAGATCATCTTTTTGATTCTTATTACCCAAGTTACTAAGAATATTACCACTGGCATACAGGGAGCTTAGCCAATGAGTGGTTAGAAAAGGTGTTTCCTCTAGTTCACACTGATCCCCAGCTCTGCTCCTGCCCAGGCCGGGCAGGGGCACCCTAGCTCCCTCTGATGTCTGGCTCCTGCTCCCTCTGATGGCTAGCCCCCTCTCCCTCCAATCACTGGCCTCTGGCTCCCTCTCCCTCAGATCACTGGCTCCCTCTCCATGACTGGCTCCCTCTCCGTCCTATCACTGGCTCCCACTTTCTCCAATGGCTGGCTACCACTCCCTCCAATCACTGGCCCCCGCTCTCTCAGATCTCTGGCTCCCTCTCCCTCTGATCACTGGCTCCTTCTCCAACACTGGCTCCCTCTCCCTCTGCAGGCTGGCTACTGCTCCTTCTGATCGCTGGCTCCCTCTCACTCTGACCACTGGCTCCCTCTGAACACTGGTCTTGGGGCCTGGGGCCTGGGCCCCCCAGCTCTCTCATATCGCTGGATCAGCCCCTTCTTGGCTCCAATGGTAGGCTCTTCCCTGCCCAGGAGCCCCCTGGCTAGACAGAGGCTCCTGAGAATCTACATATGCAAATTAATCACCATCTTTGTTGGGTTAATTTGCATACTATAGTGGAGGTGAGGTCAATTTGCATATTTTTCTTTTACTAGATAGGATACCTTTCCATTCTCCATTCTCACATATAATTTATGAAGCAGGTATTGAAATTTTCCAGTGTGTACAAGATGTCCTGACAATGCCAGGGTTAGACAATACCTTGTCACTCTCATAAAATCTCCCCAGTACAGGTGTCTGGATCTTCTCATTCGATTTTCATATCATAATCTCTTTTCAGAAAAAGGTTTTTATAAACCTGCTGCACAGCATTATAGAAATCTCATAAAGAAGCTGTCATAACAAATGGATACAGAAGTTGAATGAAGAAGGTTGTGAAATGGGAATTAACTAATAAGGAAAAAGTGAAAGAAAATAATTCCCTCTGCCCTTTGTAGAGCAGTCAATGTTCAAAATGTGGGGGCACACGGGGGCAGATCATATGTTGCATGGATGCAGATACCTGGGAAGTCATGGTGAGCCATAGATGCAATCAATATATAATGGATGTCACAGACATAAAATTTAAAGTATGAAACTCATAAATGTGATTTAAAATGTCTGAAGAACTTCAATTGCATCTATATTTAGGACCAATATTGTAAAGATTTACAACTTTAACAAATTAAACATCACTCTTAAAAATTTCTTTTATTCTTAACAGTGTCTTCTGTGTATGTAGTTTTCCTTGTACATTATATATAAGGGAATTTCTCGACTAATTAATCTTTGCTTTATATAGAAGTCAGCACAATACAAGTCAGGAGTTGAAAAACTTTTTCTATAAAGGGCCAAATAGTAAATATCTTAGACTTTGAAGGTCATACAATCTCTGTTGGCAACTCCTCTACTCTGTTGTTATGGCATAAAAGTATCTGTAGATAATACATAAACAAATGGGTATAGCTGTGTTACAACAAGTTTATAAATGCAAAACAAGTAGTGAGCTAGAATTGTCCTGTGACTCATATATGTTGTCCCTGATATAGATTAAGGATGATGTTTGTATGTTATCATTGAAACCTGATTTGGGATTTCAGCTCTGTCATTCACTATGTATCACTCATGTTCTTGGCTTTAAATTAGAATACCTACACTGAGGTCACAGGACTAGGGAAAGTATTGAATAATATAATTCACATAAGGCTTCTCGCATACAGTATGCCTGATATGTTTTAGTTTTCAAATTTTCATATATAAGAGATGCAATTAAGTAAAGTAGCAATTTTAGGGAGTGATAAAGAATTCCACTTCTGATGATAACTATGAGTTTACAGAGAGCTATCCAAAGGAAAACCTTCAACAGTAAAACAATGTAGCTACGGAGTCTACAATATAGTGCAGGTAGGGGGTAGAGTTGAAATTTTCACTTGGCTGATTAGATTGGCCCTGATCACCAGCCAGGTCTAGAGACCCCCATAACCCTTGCACGAAATTTCATGCACTGGGCCTCTAGTTATTTTATAATTCTCTGATTATAGAGGATGTACTTAATTGAATTGTTTTTGATATTCAAAACTAGGATGCTGGAATAAAATGGGTGAAACAGGTCTCACCATGGTTCTAGAATTTACTGCCGCAGAAAGATTTTTTTCCCCTTTGAAAAAACAGAGGCCAAGTCAGAATTGTGAGAACATGCATTGGTTCAATGTGTATTGTCAACAAATAAGTTTGTGCTATGCATCAGAACACAGTTACAAGTGCTAAGTTATTAACCTTGTTTCTCTTGGGGTAATGTAATGTTATAGCCCAAACTCAAACTATAAGTCTCTGTTTGTTTGTTTTTAAGAAGAAAGGAGGCCTTGGTGTGGCTTAGTTGGTTGGAGTGTCGTACTGTGCATATGTTCGAATCCCTGTCAGGGCACATACCAAGATTAGTGGTTCAGTCCCTGGTTGATGTATCTCATATCTCTCTTTGTCTCTCTCTCTCTCTGCCCACTCCCCTTCCTCCCTTTCTAAAATCAATATTAAACAAAAAGAAGAAAGAAGAGACACTGAAAAAGGGGTTCTGGATTCTGCCTGGTTCGACAGTCTGAAGATGAGTCTTGGAACTGTCTGAGGATAGCTGTTGTATTCATCTCCTTAGATGGTTTGCCGAAGTCATTCTTCACCAGATTCCTTACAACTGAAACATTGTGTCTCCAGCAAGCTGTGCCACAACCCAGGAGCAACCATTAACACCATTCCACCAGCGGCATCCATGTCTGGAGAAAGTGTTCCTAGGGGTGCATGCATCATTATTCTACTCTGGGCCAGAAAAAGGATATATTGTTAACATCCTTTCTACCTGTTTCTTTCTGTCCTTGTCCACAGTAGTGAGATTCTTTTATTTTTATCATTCTCATCATTACATGTTTTATATTCAGATAAAATATGTAAGATGTATTAGAATTAAAACTTATTATAAATTATTCAAGTGAACCCACAGAAATTGTACATTGTTAGTATTTATTCTAAAACCTCATAGACAAGTAGTCAAAGGCTGTCAGTAACATATCTGCTGGCACCTCAGAAATTACCAGAGAGTACTTTGACTTACAGATTCCTAGGACTCACACAAGGGCTACTATATCAGAAGTGCTGGGACTGGGCCTGGGAATTGTGTTTTTGTTTTGTTTTTTAAAATCTTGTTTTTTAAGGTTGAGATGTTATGGACCTGGATCAGATTTTCCAGAATGGTGCTTTTGGTCTCCCCACAATTACTGTGAACATAACATTTAGAAATGCTATTAAAGCAGCTATCACTAAAGAACAGAAGGCTTTAAGAAATTGCAGCCCAGATGTAATTTAGGGCAAACTTGTCCTTCACTGTGAACCTAGGATCTGACCCCTGGAGATAGTGAGCTGAGCTCAGGTGACCTCTGTGGGTCACACTGAAATGATCACTATAGCTTTATCTTTTTAACTTTGGATTACCAAATAATCATCTTTGCTTCTGTTTGGAGAATGCAATGTGGTTTGTTAGTTGGTTTTCATTGTCAGTAAATTGCTGATCCCTGCCAAAGTTCGAGGAAACAGCCAACCATACAGTCTTCAAAATACTTCACATCAATAACATGAATTTGAAAGCTCTCTCACGCCTTTCGTGGCAGCTACAAACTGCTGACTCACACACCTTTCCCTGTCGAGTGTGCTTAACTTCATATTGCAGCTCAATAGTTTCATTCCAAAACAAAGACTGGAGTTGGAAAACACAGGAAGAAAGTGCAGTAGGTGAAATGAAAGTTTCAGTGTATGTTACCATATATAAGAATCTTAAATTATCTCTAAATAATATATAAGCTATGTAGTGGGGCTGAAATGAATCTGTAACAGAAATGTTTTAACCAGACTCAACTTCCAATATTTTCTCTGAGAAAAGATAGGGAAACTCTGTGGAACGTTTTCCAGTGAAGGCATTTTTATTTAAAATTCAAACTTATGAGAAGAGAACCAAGATGGCGGCATAGGTAAACACCTATTGTTCTGCCCGGCGCAACAATTCAAAAAACTACAACATAACAACAAAACAAACATCACCCAGAATCACCAGAAAGCTGGCTGAGTGAAAACTCCACAAATAAAAGTAAAGGTGGGACACTGAGACTCAGAAGAGCGGCGGGAGCACAGCCTTGAAGACCACGAGGAAACAGGTTAGGAGCCGTCCTGGTTGCGCACACGGGCTGTTGGGCTGAAGCAGCAACCCCGGCTGGATTTCTCCAACGGGGAGGGTAGAGACATCCCACTGCATGGATTCCCCAGTGCCAGGCGAGGTCCGAGATCCAGGGTACGCACCCTGGAAGCTGGGTGCGGCAGAGATCTCCCAGTCTGCGGAGAAATCGGGTTGCTCAGAAAAGAAATTTATGCGCAGGTAAACTGTGCGACAACACAGACGCACGACTTGCTCCCTGGAAACTGGTCTCCTGGTCTTGGAAACCACCAGACTGCTTTGTTATACAACCCTGGGCGAGACTTTGGGTGTGCAGACTCATTTGGGGAGAGGCAGAGTTGTCTGGCAAGGGGAAGAGACTAGTGGCTTTCTCTTAGAGGTGCCTGCAGCCATCCCCATCCAACAGAGACCCGTGTGCGCGAGCACCACATAGGACGTAGCTAACACTGAGGCTGCCTGCTCAGCTGAGACTCTGCCCATCCAATCTGATCACAGTCTCCCTTCACAGCCAATTGGCCTGGAGGTCAAACCCTCCTAGGGCTAACAACAAAAAGCTGGGTTTAAATTAAAAAATACTGTACAACCCATAAAGGATTGCAGTAAGAGTACCCATCTCAAATAACTGGGGAGGCTGTGCCACTGACCCTTAGAGGACATCTACCACATAAAGCAGCCACCATGCAGAGATATGGAAAGAAATCAGGTGTGAAAGAAATGGAGGAAAAAAGATGACTAGACATAGAGTTCAAAACCACAGTTATAAGGCTTTTCAAGAGGCTCCTAGAAAAGGCCAGTGAACTTAATGAGAACTACGAGGAAATAAACCAGATCAACGAGGAAATAAACAAGACCAACCGGGAAATGAATGAGACAAGGAAATGAATGAGACCCTCAAGGAAATGAACAAGACCTCTGAGGATATGAACGAGATATGAAACAGGACCAACTAGAAATCAAGCATACACTGACTGAAATAAAAAATATTACACAAAGTCCTAAAAGCAGTCCAGAGGGCCACAAGAACCAAGTCAAAGATTTGAAATACAAAGAAGCAAAATCCACTCGTCTGGAAAAGCAAGAAACAAAAAGAATCCAGATAACTGAAGATAGTGTAAAGGGCCTCTGGGACAACCTCAAGCGTGCCAACATCCGAATTATTGGGGTGCCAGAAAAAGAGAGAGAGCAAGGCAAAGAAAACCTACTTGAAGAAATAGTGACTGAAAACTTCCCCCACCCGGTGAAAGAAACTGACTTAAAAGCCCAAGAAGTACACAGAACCCCAAAATATAGGAATCTAAAGAGGACCACACCAAGACATATCATAATTAAAATGCCAAGAGCAAAAGATAAAGAGAGAATATTAAAAGCAGCAAGAGAAAAACAGTTTGTTACCTACAGGGGAGCACCCATACAATTGTCAGCGGATTTCTCAACAGAAACTATGCAGGCCAGACGCTAGTGGCAAGAAATATTCAAAATAATGAATAGCAAGAATCTACAACCAAGATTACTCTATCCAGCAAAGCTATCATTCGGAATTGAAATTCAGATCAAGTGCTTCGCAGATAAGAAAAAGCTAAAGGAGTTCATCACTACCAAACCAATATTATATGAAATGCTGAAAGATATTCTTTAAGAAGAGGAAGAAGAAAAAGGTAAAAATATAAATTATGAACAACAAATACACATCTATCAACAAATGAACATAAAAATCAAGTGAATTGATAGGCTGATGAACAGGATAAACTGGTGAATATAACAGAATCATGGACATAGAGAGGGAATGGACTGACAATTCTTGGGGACAAAAAGGGTGTGGGAAGTACAGCAAGAGACTGGACAAAAATCTTGCAACAATGGGAGAGGACAGTAGGGAGGGGGAGGTGAGAGTGGAGGGTGGGATAGGTATAGGGTGGAGGGCAGCTATAAGGGGATAAAAAATAGGGGAAACAATGTAATTAATAAACTGAACAATAAAGATAAAAAATAAAGTAAAATAAAATAATAATAATAACATAAAATTCAAACTTATCACCTGAGTTTCTGGATGATCCAGTGAAGAGAGTTGGTTCACCAATCATTTTAGCCAAATTTTGAAATATTTATTAGTGATGTTATTAAATAGATTGATTTTCCTAGAATGAAGTTCAGTATGTTATAATTATAGCCTCACTTGACTACAATTATAGTCAAGCATCCAAAATTATCAAATTAAAGAAAAGTAATAGTGAATTTCTGCCACCTATACAGTGGAAGTCCCCTATCACCATCCCTACTCTAGGGCAAGATTATAAAGTCATCAAGTAAAATCAAGATAAAATCACATGCATTGTGATGTTCTAAAATTGCAAGCAACTCCTCATAAAGTTCTGACACAGCCATATACAGTTTTTTCCTGGCTTTATTTAGAAGTCGCATTTCTGAAAATTTAGTCACTATTAAAGCATATAAGACTTTGTGCTTATATTCAAAATGGAGTTATAATTTTTGACTCAGGTCATTACACATAGGCTTTACTACATAATTTCCACTGGGTACTCAACATTGCCTGTGATGCTAGAATTCTTTGATGCATGAGAACATAGTGTGCATTCTTGATTCCCACTAAATGCTAGCAGGGCATCCTTTTCATTGTGACAACTGAAAACATCTCCCTATAAATTTACAAATGCATCCAAAGAAGAAACCTAAAGAATACTGATCCAGTTGGTGAGGAAGTAAACATCCTTCCAGTGCACTGAAGGACAGCATCGCACCCAGAACCTACAGAGCAAGGCATTGCCATGGAAACTGACTTCTGCATTTTGAGAGCATTCTGAATCCTTTTGGACAGAGTGGTAAAGTGAAGGGAGCTATGGATTTAGAGTGAGAAGTTATCTAAGCTTGGATCATGGTCCTGCCTTGTATTTAGGAGCTACATGACCCTGGGCAAGTCATTTCTGAATCTCATTACCCTTATCAATAATACAGAGGTAAACAAATGACTATTCTGCCTACCTCACTGCATTGCCCCCCAAATCAAAATTATGTGATCTGATTTTGTCATCTAGTTGGTTGTTAGAACTGTGCAGTACAGAAATTCTTCATGCTCATGGCACCATGAGGAAACAAGCAGGGGGATTGTGCTTTATAAGCCTAGAACTGGCTGGTGTTCTGGTTGTATGGACTGAGTAAGTGTGAGCTCATCATATCTGGTAAGTGCTACTCTATATGATCTAGAGTATGTTTCCTATGTCATCTCTGGAGCACAGCTTCCAGGGCTTTCTCTGCTGTCTTTTATTCAATCTCTTGCCCACCTCTTCACTGGCACCTCCCCTGTTAAGCTATCACTTTCCCACCAACTTTTCCCCCTCTGCTTTATGAACCTACTCACCCTCCCTCACACCTGCTCTTCCCTCTCCAATATAGTTTCCACTGAATTCTGAGAATATATAATAGTAGCTCCTAACCTGGACCACACACTGGAATCACCTGTGTAATTATTACCACCATATTAGTTTTTAGGGCAATAATTTCCTCCTGATCATTGCTACTCATTTTTTAAATTTCCAGTGACATTTAGAAAGGCTATAGTAGATCTTTGGAATTAAGAAATTGGCTCAGTTGGGCAAGAATCAACCAGTAACAAAGTCTCCAGGGGCCTGTGATAACTGAATATGTGAGCAGATGCCCACACAAACAACAAGGAAGTCATTAAAGCCTGGAGGTGTGGGGGGGGGGGAAGAAGGGAAGGATGCTGGGAATGAGTGCAGAAGTTCAGGGTCAATGGTAAGCATAGAATAAAGAGCACAGAGCCCTAGTGCTGATTTAAACAGTAGCATTGAACAATTCATATATTCACAAAGAGAATCTGAAATTTAGAAGTCTGAGATGAATTTCATTAAAATTCATGCTCTACTGAAGAACATTCTAAGTTTTTCCAGGTGAATTTTTGTGAAAGATCAGGGTAAAGATAGAACTTAGACCTAACTTCTGAGAGTATGGTGATAAGACAACTAGACATTATCCAAAGGAGTTTAGGGACTAGAACTGACTCAGGTCTCCTCTTAAGTCAAGGTATCAGGAGAATAAAAGTAATGGTGATTCAAAATTATATGGGTAATTTGTTCATGGTCCTGTGTGGTGGACAGGTCTATTCTATTTAAGTAGATTTTAATCAACTAGATGCCTGGTGCATGAATTCATACACAGGTGGGGTTCCCTCAGCCTGGCCGGTGATCAGGGCTGATTTTGGCCATCTCCTCCAGTAGCAATTGGTCTAATCAGGGTGGCCAACCTGGGGGAAGGACCTCGGGAGGTTGACCACCCATAGGAGGTTGTTTGTGGGAGTGCACTGACTACCAGGGGGCAGCTTCTGTGTTGAGCCTCTGTTCCCTGGTCAGTGCACATCATAGTTACTGTTGGACCAATCATAACAGCTGCTTAGGCTTTTATATATATAGTTATCTAGGAGGACTGGAAAGGGTTCAATTCCCAGGGCAAAGGAAACAGGAAGGCCTGTACAGGAAGTTAACCCAAAGGCTCCCATCCCAAACTCTCCTTAAGGAGAGCTGCTCTGGTCCAAAGCTGGAGGCCATTTCTGCCATAAGCTATGGAACATGCTGCTGCCCTGTCCACAGAGGCTTGGCCAGAGGAGTGTCCTCCAAAGTTTTTGAACTTGGTCACTTTATCTCTACTTCCTCAGAGTTCACAGTCAACTCCTTAATTTAAAAGACAACAATCCCAACTCAAGTTGTGGATTCATTCTCCAGGGTCTTCAGACAATTTGTGAGCTTACACTGCACCCTGAGCTGCTCTGGCAGCTCCCCAGGGGAAAGCAGTGCTATGGTCTGGAGGGCTCATTCCCTCACTCCTGTCTTTTCCATGGTCTTTTACACATTCCCTCCATTTTCTGTGGGTATTTTGTTGTTTCTATTCAGAATAAATGCAAAAATTTACATTTCCATTAATGACACAATAAGACTTTGGTACATTCCACAGTGAACTGAGATTCAGAGGGCTTAGGTTTCAGCAGGCTCTGCCCTGCTAATATAAATTTAGATAAGTATTCAACTTCTCTGAGCATCAATTTGTTCTTAAGTAAAATGAGAAAGTGATAGCTATCTCATTTTATTGTTGAGATGCAATAAAAATCAAATGAAACTCTAAATACGAACTATCAAGAAATACAGATAGAAACTATTGATCCATTCATTCACTCTCAACAAGTTGATGAACTGCTCTTCATTGTGGCAGGGAGAGTTAAGCACTGGAACTACTAGTCAAGTGAGTTATTCAGATATAAAAAGAATCCTTCTGACAACTATAAGTTACACTTCTGACAGATACAATAAAGGAGAGGTGTGTGGTGCATATGATAAGGAAGTTCCAACCTCCTTATGGTGTCACTTCGCTGAGTTACTGAGAATGGAGATAATTCAACCAGGTGAAAAGGAGAAGAGAATTCCAGTGACTAGAAAGAGCTTAAGTCAGGAGGAAGCATGACAGATATACAGGACCAGCAACAAGCCAGGGTGGCTGTATTGGAGAGCAGGACTGTATTGATGAGGCTTAGAGGCAGGTAGACATTAGATCACATGGTGTTATGCTGGTCATGGTAAGGACCTAAAAGCAATAAACCTTTAGGGAAGATGAGGGAGGAAGGGAGGGAAGTAATATGACCAGGTATGGATTTTGAGATTATCTTTCTTATAGATATTTGACTCTATTTCTTTTTTTATTTCTTGATTTTATCATTCATAGACTCTACCTTAAATCCTTTCATTGACTCTGGTAGGATATTTAATACCCTTGGAACTTAAAATATTTGCCATACTTAGACTTGTATTTTAATTCCCCATTTACTAATTATATAGTCTTAAAGAGAATCTTATCTGAGTTTCCATCTTCTAATCTCTAAAATGGTCATGATAATTCCTCTCTCAGAAATTCCAATGAATGAGATTATTTACCCAATTTCTGGCACATAAGTCAGTAAGTGCTAGTTTTGATTATTGTCCTTTCTGATAATTTACACTTGTAGTAATCACTTTTTTTAAAGGTAGAATATATTTAAACTTTCTTTTGTCTTTTTAATTACAAGGTGACATTATTGACCTACTATTAATAGAAGATGCTATTTCTTTTTTTTCCTATAGAAAAATGAATTTGCATCAAGACATTTATCTTTGCTTCTCAGGTCCTCTAATGTCCATGCTGTACATTACTTTATTCAGTAACAATTTACCTGCTATCAGGAATTAATAACATTACCCTTTTAGAATTTTGCCAAACTGAGTAACAAAATGATACCAGACTAAACGAAAGGGATGAGTGGGAGAAAATAGAGGTTATGTTGGTACTACCTTCAGCAGTAGCCAGTCAGCATAATCTTTTGTTGGATGGCACTTAGCTTTTTCAAGTGAATACAGTAAAACAGGTGTAGTTGGTTTTATTGAAAAATTGTTTGTCCTAACCAATAAGATGTTAGGTGTGTGGTGATTTCAATAATCAGGCTCTAAGAACTAATTTAAATGAAAATGGTAGCTTTTGAGTAAGACACAGTGGAAAACATTAGGTAGTGTTTGACCTACAAAGGGTAAAAACATCAACATTAATTTGGAGGGAACATTAAGATTCTCCTCACAGTCTCAAAGCTTACTTCTCTAATCACAGTGCAGACACTATCAGTGAACAGAGAATCTTTGTATTATTTCCAAGTTTCTCCCATTGTCAGTCACTGTGACAAAGTGCCGGCCAATCTGACACAATGATGAATCACTCCAGACATTGAGTTTTCACATGACTGTCGAGGGTCCTTCTTAGTAGACTGTAGTCTGGAAATGCCACAGACCAATCCTGGTGCTCTGCTCATGAACAAAACCAGGATTAGGTAAAAATTAAGCAGATGCATTTTAAGAAAAGGAGATACGTACTAAACAGTTACTGTCTTTATTTTTACTGTGTCTTCATGTTGCAACTGATTAAAATGCCTATTAAGCAAATCCTTACTTTCTAAACATTTTCTTGCCTATCCTCTGCTGAAGTCAATTAAATCTGAGAGTGCATTGAGACATTTCAATACTTAACCAATATTTTTATTGTTTTCAGCTATAAAATAATGTGGGCTCTCCTTACCCTTCATCCTTGAAATTTTTAACAAGCAACATCATTCTTTGCTAATAATTTTTAACTGATTAGATCTTACAAGCCCAATGCTGTTGGAATTTATGATGGATTGGTGCAATGTCTAATGCAAATGTACTTGTAATGTCTACCTTCGTTTCCTGTTGGAGGGCTTGTCAATACGCCATTGCCTCAATCCATTTTCTTGGTAAAAATGTTGTCGTTTTCTTATTATTATTCACAAAAGCAGCTTCCTGAGTTATTTCTGCTCCTACACAATATTCATGATAGCAATTTGATACCTTAGCAGTTTCAAGGTTATCAAGTGATTGAAAATCCTACTGCTTACTTCAAGGTGTAACATGCAACAGGGCTGCCATCCATTATAGTGAAATAATAGTTTTTTGTAGTGGCTTTCATGAACTGCTGATTTAGAAGCATAAGCCTAACTTCTGAAGGCACTTATCAGTCTCAGGCTGGGGAAGTATTGCTTAACAGGAAACATCAGTCCCAGGCCAGGACTCCTTGTTCAACTTAAAAAAATAAAGGAAGCAAGTTTTATTTCTCTTTTAGATAGTGCTAGAACCCTGTCCTGTGAAGTCATTAATATGCATTTCCAGAAACAAACAAACCAACAAAAGCCATAGTTTATCTGGTCCTCTGAAGAACTAATGCTAATCAGCAGTGAATCTCAGAAGGAAGCATTAGATTTTGAAGATTGTGGGGATTAAATCAGAAGCAAGAAATGACTGAGCAAAATGCTGAAGATTTTGCTAAACCACAAATACATAAAAGTCAAGCAAATTTATAATAACACTAAGAAGTAAAGTCAATCATTATTCCAACTCCCCTCTTTAAGCTCAATGTACAAACTGAATTTTGGTTTAGAGGTCTCTGGCTAGAGCAAAAGGGTTTGCTCGAATGAGTTCAGAAAGTGGCATCTGTTTAAGTAACAGATGTCAGTGTCACCGAGGTGCTATGATCTCACTTTTTATATATGGGGAAATTACTGCTGAAAGAGTTTTATTGTTTTTATGCAAATGAACATATCATATTCTTCTCCTTAAAGGGTTCCTCCTCCTGATGTGAATCCACAACAACCATAAAGGACCTCAGCTTCAGCAAAAGCTTTTATTCATATTTAGAATGTGATAGTTTCTTATGAACTATCAGTTATGCATGAAATGAGTTTGGAATTGGAGACATTTAAAGAGGCCCTATTGGGTTGAAGCAAAGTGAGCAGGGTAAGAGACCAGTGCCCCTCTCTTTCTGTGGCACCAGCAGAGGCCTGACCTGGAGAGTCCCTCACACCCCCTCAGCTAGCTCTAAGGGTTGGGTTGGGGGAGGGATAAGGGTTCCTTACGGAATGATTTTAACTTTATTCATTTGGTTGTCAGTTGGTAGAAACCTCTTTCTTCTTATTAGTTTTCAGGGGAGATGGAAAGTGGACTTATCCAAAAGCACCCTCCAAGTTGACATAAAATGATCCATCCTAAATAGATGGGAAATGTGCATGAGGAATTGCATTTCTGTAGCACAGTGGTTGCCTTGAAGAAAGCACTCATACAGTTAGACTTGTTGCAACCTAGACTATTCATTTATTTCATGAATGACATTTTTACTTAATGGTCAAAAGAGAGATAAATTATGGATATTAAGATTTGGGTGGTTTAGAAATATTGTAAAAATGAATGTCACTTTGAGGAAAATGACTGACAGTATTTGTTGCCAGTCATAAAATTCAAACTTTCAAGTGGAAATTTGAATGTTAGAAAACTTGTATCAATCACCATGAATTTGTCAGCTTTCCAATCCTTAAATGAGATTGGTGCTGCTATTAATAAGTGTGATTTTTTAAAACATTGTACAATGAAACATGTCACTATTTGTAATATCCATATAAGTCAGTGAACAGATATTTTCCAAGTCATCAACTCATGATGTTACAGATTCACATGTGATAAAATACATTTGAAGTACAAGATAAGCTAATGGATTATAATGTATCAATAAGAAATGTTCATGGATATGGTTTCCAATCAATAACAATTAACCTTTAAGAAACTACTACTTGTTGAGATTTGATGTACTATGAAAAAAAGAGTATTTATGATTATCTGCAAAGGCAATTCAAATTCCTCTTACTTTTCCAACTATAGACCTGTCTGAGGACAGATTTTCTTCATGTATTTCTATAAAATAACAAACGACAGCTTGAATGCCAACACAGCTAAGGGAATCCAGCTATGTTCTATTAAGCCAAACATTAACAAGATTTATATTTACCAAGGTCTTCATAGACTATTGAATTGACTGGTTTATTAAAGTAAACCTGAAAGACTTTTTGTAAACATGATTATCTTGTGGACAATAATAGAAATTAAAGTGATTTCAGGAGCTCATGGGCTGTCTCCTATTTCCCAAGAACAATGGATTCTACAGCTATGGAAATCATGCAGCTGTGGCAAACCAAATATTCCTAAGCATCAGCAGCCCAGCACTCCATGTGATCAAATGTACCAGTCTCGTTAAGACCCACCTGCATACTCCAGAACCACAGCACACCCTCTTCTGGATCTTGCAGTTCTCCCACCCCACCAGTTTTTTTTTTTCCTGAAACTATCAGTGTTCTTCATTTATGGTTGTGAATCACTTAAGTTCACAAGAATCCATTTATTCTCTCATTGTAACTGAAGGAAAGCCATTATTATTCATGC
Source organism: Antrozous pallidus (assembly GCA_027563665.1). Taxonomy (NCBI): domain Eukaryota; kingdom Metazoa; phylum Chordata; class Mammalia; order Chiroptera; family Vespertilionidae; genus Antrozous; species Antrozous pallidus. Next base: position 79,229,353 of record CM050508.1, read on the forward strand.
TTTTCTTCAGGTTACTAAAAGGAAGATGGGCTTAATGTCATTGTTATCAACTTGCACCACTGCTCTGAGAAAGGTGGGAGGATATCATTTTTCTAAGAAATGGGAGTGTAGTGAGCACTCTAGCAGGGAGTATGAGTCCTGAAATAGGATAAAACCTACTGCCTGTTCAAGGTCATGAGGGGGAAAAAATTGGCAAAAGGGTCATCGCCAAAATAACCCTGAAAACTGGAGGAGACCAAGTGTAGGGTTTTGCTTAGTGCTTGGTAGAGGACGGAAGACATTTGGGAGTGATGAGGTAAGGAGTAGAGTTTCCTGGTAGCATAAGATTGATCACAGAAAAATGTGGCTCTCATGACTTCCAGATATCCCTAACGTGTCTATAAAGCCACCACAGCTAAAGGAGAAAATGCAACCGAGGGTCTAATGATTCTCCTTATCAATACTTACCTGAGAAATGACCCATTTCCTCCAACCCTGATTTTCATCAAAAGCTAATAAAACTATGACTGGTTATTGAGTGACTGCTCCCAGAGAAGAAAGTTGCCTTAGATCAGTGGGCTATATTTAATGTTGGAAATTTAAGGGGGAGGTTTGAGGTAGGCAAGAATTTAAAAATTCCTAACAGCTGAAAATAGCTGCTAACCCCTCTCACACTGAGGTGGATGCCTGGTCTGAAGTTGAACTATTTTCTTTCTACTTCTCTTACTCTCAATAGTATTTGTTTTAAAATAATCATATTTGGGGGAAAGAAACCGCTGAAGATTGAAAATCACAAAAATTACCTCCCAAGCACTCAAGTGAGCTCCTGAACCTTTTGTCCCTCAAACTATATGCTCATGTTTATGGATAATAAACTAACATTTCAGTAAACACAACTCTCCTTTGAAGAGAAGTATGACTCAGACAAAATTTCTATCATGATTCAAAATTAATTCTAATTATAAATGGTGAATTTATTTCCAGTACTATAGACAAGTATGATTTGTTAACCTGTAGAAATCAGTTTTCAGAGATTGAAAGTTTGTTTAGTGAGGTTGTTTAAATTGAAGGTGGTAGAATAATAAAGGCTTAATAGTAATACCCATGTAAGTGTTATGGCTACAATTTATCTAAAGTTGGGTGTGGAGACGTGGTGAAACTCAGTTTTCATTTCTGTTGTGTATTAGAAGTTTATTTGTGACACTAGCTGGCTTGGCTCAGTGGATAGAGCATTGGCCTATGGACTGAAGGGTACTAGGTTCAATTCCCGTTAAAGGCACATACCAGTTGTGGGCTTGATCACCGGCCCCGGTCGGGGTGCATGGGAGAGGCAATCAATGGGGGAGGCAATGTCTCTCTCACATCGATGTTTCTCTATTTCTGCTCCTCCTTTCCACTCTTCAAAATTCAATGGAAAAATATCATCAAGTGAGAATTAACAACAACAACAAAAAAACCACATTTATTTGTGGAGAATTTTATAGATGTCATCATTAGTCCTGTATTTCCTAGATAAGCAAAATCTAAGAGAGGAACACCAATGGCACTGAGTAGAGTGTCAACTGAGGCCTCTGGAGATGTTGCTGTAAATCTCAATTTAAAAAACTGAACTTCCAAAGACACACTGTCCACCTATAGACAGAGATAATGAAAAAAACTGTCTATCCTTTTCATCATCACCTTTAACTTCATCCTATTAACATCCTTAACAAAGAAGCCTTCTAATCTTGCCTGGATATTATGGAGACAGGAAGCAAAAAAGCAGAATAGGAAGTTAAATGGATATGATGGTGAGAGAAATGTAAGTGTTCATGATAAGTCAATCATGAAAAGAGGCATGGCTGCATCTAGAGTGGTATCAGAGGCAGCAGAGGCTCAGAGTCAGAGGGCAGGTGCCTGTCTGCTTAAATGAAGCCTAGATCAGACTTGCTTTGAGCTAAATTCACAGGTAGGTATTCACAGACATTCCAGATCACATACAGCAAATAGATTTCTTCTGGTGTGCTGACACCATTTGATGGATAACGTATCTGGCATTCCATATTGAAATAGAATTTGGGTTGTGAGGAAGAGAAAGTTGTAATTCATTTATAATATCTGCCATGGACCTGACAAGGTGATTGCAACACTTGTGTGACATATTGACCATCTAGCTTCACAAGCTTCCAAGTAGCCTGCTAAATGCATGACTACCTCTTCCTTCCACATTCTCAAGTTCTAAGGTCATCTTGATGTTTGGTGACATTGCCTGCTATAGAAATTGGCATGCCCGTGAGAATTCCTGGCAGAGGCATTTCTATCTTTCCCTGTCCTTCCAATTCTAGAAGAAATAAGGGATTTAAGTCTCCATATTCATCATTCTCACAACCATCTTCACTGGTCCTCTTCCCAGAATAATTTCCCTAAAACTCAGCCAGAGATGCTGTCCATTTCTATATTCTTCCAAATGAGTGACAGAGACAAAAATTAAGTTATTTTCCAGAGAGAAAGGACTCAATGGGACTATTCCCCTTAGCCACTTAGGTCCCTATAATAATTCAAATGAAATGACAGCCAAATAACTTCTTTATTTGTTCCCTTCACTAGCCACCAAAACGTGGACAGTTTCTTAGAAAACTAAGTTAAAAATTGCTTCTTCTCTCTATTTGTATTGCATTTTAATTTAATTGGTTGTTTTCTTCTATTTTTTTCAAGGTGGCAATACAGGTCTAGGGGACTAGGGCTGATGAAATGAATGAGGAGAGAGAGAGAAAGAGAGAACACACACATGAAAAACCCCATCAGCAATACTTTCTCTTATTTATGGTGACAAACCCAAGCAAAATATACAAATATATTTAGGGAGATAACATCTTTGTTGCTTCTTGATCAAACCAGCAGTTGGGAGTTCACTTTTGTGAGCAGATAAAAATGGCTGCATCTTGATAAAGCAGCGTGAAGAAAAGGGAGCCAGAAAAATTGGACGAAGGGCAATGTGTCCTAGACAAAACCCATACTCTAAATAGAAGGGAGGTTCTCAGGTTATTGTCTTTGGGTTCCCTCAACTGGAAGTAGATGAAAACCACTTCCCATCTACAAATTAGAATGCCAGGAAAGCTAGAAGTTTTCAGACTTGCCTTCCAGTACTAGGATTTATATTTGGTAAATAGAACATTCACTCTTCAATTTACCTCATGTCAAAATAAGAGAGAAGAAAAAAAAAAGGATGCATAAAAATATTTGAGGTATTCCTATTCTGGTGTTAAAATAAAGGTATTTTTCAACTAATAAGTGGGTCCATGCTTGAACAATTCAACAGAAGTGTGCTCTGTGCCAAACCTCAGTGATACAATGCTGAAAAGACAGACTCTGTTGCAGTGGAACCTAAAGTTTTGTGAAAAATGGTTTAAAACTTGTAATGCCTTCTCCATAGAGATTATGTTAAATGAGGCTGTTGTTTTTTAGTTCCCAATTCCTTTGTTTCTGATGTACTATTCCAATAGTGCTATATAAACTCTCCTTTCACTGGCATGATTTTTATGATTATTGTTCTATGGTGGGAAAAATATATTTTGAGTTTCCATCTAGGACACAGGAAGTGCTTTACTGACAGAGTACATTCAAATATCTGGCTTCCCTGGTGCCAAGTTACCTGAAAAGGGAGGAGAGTTGGAGAGAGGTGGAGGGCAGACGCCCCTGCCTGGTAAGATGTCAACAGTGATTCTTCTCCAAGGATGAGTGCCCAGCAATTCCAGATTTGACTTAGGCTGTCTCTCACCATTGCTTTGGCTGTGGTTATCTGATTCTATCCTTGTCATCCACTCCTCTCCACACCCCACTTCGCTTCACCCAACCTGACTAGTTTTGAGAGTACATGCGGTTTTATATGAAAGTTCTTTCTCAGGCAGGACCATGACCCATGACCTCCTCCGTGTTTCTACTCCTGATTCATCTCCTCTTGCTGTATAAATTCTTCCACCCTGGCTGACTCTTAATTTGAGCATCAGTCTCTATGAACCTGCTTTACCCACTGTAAGTTACCTTGGTTGTGTTAGGCATTTTCTTTGGTATGTGATTCTACCTGCAAGTAATCATCCTCTGCAACCTCCCTGACTCCCTATATTCTCTTTGGTATCTGAAGTCAAGAGAAAATACTCCAATGAGGAGTATGAAGAGGGAAAAGGGAAGTTATTTATAAACTTCAGTTCACTCTTATTAACTCTAAAATTAATTAAGAGAGATATCTAAGTCAGACCACTCACCCACCAACCCGACCAGATAGTCTCCAATTATTTTGGGTGACACCAAATCCCCAGCTACCTTTCAGAATAAAGCATTTGCCAGTAGAATGCTAATTCATGAGTCTGGGGGTGGAGCTGAAGTGACCAGTGGCAAGCATGTGGCCCGCAGGGCTGGGCAGTCGCCGGTGGCTGGGGCTAAGGCTGGGGCTGAGCCAAGCAGGGTGATAGCTGGGTAGGCCAGGGGTGAGCAGTCAATCAGACATCCCCTGAGGGCTCCCAGTATGTGTGAGGGGGCAGGTTGGGCTGAGGGATCACCCACCCCCAGTGCACAAATTTTGTGCACTGGGCCTCTAGTTACTATATAATTCTCACTTTGACTGGGGTCCTATTTCTGACAACTATTTTCCTGGCATCTTGGTTTTGGACTCAGACTATCTCTCAACCATGATTAGGATGATAACTCATCAGGATTGGCTTGAGCCTCTTCCTCTAACATACATGCATTATTTCTGCTCTAATATTGCAGAACCATTATCAACTTTTATCTTTGTGCCTTTACCTACTAAAGTACTGAATGAACTATTCATGTATGATAATAATAGTTTGAATTTTTATAGTGAACTATTGTGTATATTGAAGGAATGGCTGTCTAAAAGTGAAAAATTGAGTATGATGGGAGCCACAGTAAACCATATGAGGGTTTATAGACTCCATCTTCATTTGGAAATGGCTACTTACCTGCACCCTTTTTCCTCTCTCTCACATATTTTTCTCCATGTACTTCCTAAATTATTTGTTTCCGTCAACTCTTCTCCAAATATGGAGATAACATGAGAAATATTTAATGCTTTGGAAATCATATAATAGCATCCAGGCTATCAAGAACTAAAATTAAATATATGATATTTAGTTATAACATTAATGGAAATTTCAAAAGACTTGCAAAGAAAACTAGAAATCTTACTGTAGAGCCTAAACCAAATCTTGAAATAAATGGAGAAACATAGGCTAGAATTGAAAAATTATAAAATTCTACCAAATTAATTTATAGGTTCAATGTAATTTCAACAAAAAATTATAAGTTAAGTTTGAGTTGTTATAACTCAAAAAGTCTAAATTTTATGCAAGTGTGTAAACAAGTAAAGACAGTCAATGCTAATTTTAAAAAGAAAAATAATTATAAGTAAGTAAATTTGCTTGATCATACAGGCAAACGATGGGATAATTTTTTAACAGTTTAAATAGAATATTGGTGCAGTCTTCATCAGAACAGAACAAATTGAACACCCCATTGACTAATATTAGCCTATGGAACATTTAGTATATGGAGACTGGTAGGATGAATGAACAATAAATAATACTTGCTAAAACAAGAAGATGTGCAACAAAATCCCCACTTTATGAACAAAAAAAATTCCAGGAGGATTAGGAGACAAAGTAAATAATAAAATTCTATCAAAACTGGAAAAAATAATATAAATAATTACCTGACCTAAATATAAATAATTTTTAAGGATAAAAGCAATAAAAGAAATCATAGCCAGAAGAACTATCAGTAAATCTGACTACCTAAAAATGAAAAGTTCTGTGTCATATAACAAGTAAAAGACAAAGGACACATTAGGAAAACACTTGAAACACTCATGATAAGTTACAGGAATCATCAATCTATGATTTGCTCATACAAAATGATCACATGAAAAAAAAATCTTAATTCTAATAGAAAAATGGTCAAAATGACAGAGCAATCAATTCTTAATAAAAGGAATAGCAATGTCCAATTAACATATTTAAAATGCTCAGCTTCACCAATAATCCAATCAATAGGCATTAAACAACAACAACAAATATTTCCTACCCTTGCAATTTCTCATTCAGTAAGTCAAGTCCTGACCAGTGTGGCTCAGTTGGTTGGAGTTTTGTCCTATACACCAAAACGTTGTGGGTTTGATTCCCAGTCAGGACATATATTCAGGCTGTGGGTTCTATCACCAGTTCAGGTAAATATAGAAGGTAATCAATCCCTGTTTGTCACATGGATGTGCCCCCCCTCTCTCTCTCTTTCTCTCTCTCTCTCTCTCTCTCTTCCTCTCTCTCATTAATTTAAAAAATATTTCAAGATGTTAAGTGTGAAAATTGGTACAACCTCTACTGGAAAACAACCTGTCACTATGTTCAGAGTACCATAAAAATATTTTTGATGTATTAATTCTGTCTGGAGATCCATCCTGAAACAAAATCAGATATATATACTCAATTTGTTACAGTATATCACAGAGTAGGTTTAATGTAAATAAAATAACTCTAAGTGTCAAGCAATTGGGGGAAATTTTAAATTATTGTACATCCACATAAAGCATTACAGTTATTATATAGTATTCTGGCCATCACCAATAGCAGACTGGGAGAGATGTAACATTTTTGCAAAGAATATTTAATAATGTGCAAAAGTACTCATAAAGTGTCAAGTAGAAGTAAACATGATGCAAAGGGATTACAAAGTATAATAAGAGTTTTTCTACCACATACTCATATTTAACCATAGTATGTATATTCAAGGGACTTCCATGTACATAACCCAGTTGATCCTTATGAGATTGAAAAGGAATGTTGGGGTCAAATCACTAAAGTCTGTGTAAACAATGACATAGGGTAGCATAGCCTTGATTAGTGGTCGGCAAAATCATTTGTAAACAGAGCGGCAAACTGCGGCTCACCAGCCGCATGTGGCTGGCGAGCCGCAATTTGCCTACCACTGGCCTAGATCATAAATAATATGGAATCAGTGTACAACCTGATTCCATATTAGGAAGGCACTCAGAGGAAGCAGAACTGAAACTGACCAATTGCTCTGAATACACAGGATTTGTTTGGATAGAGAGGTGGGAAAAGGCATCGCTTCAACTAGAACATCTTGATGTGAAGCAGATTTATCTTACGATTGTCTGATACAAAAAAAGCTGTCATTCCTTTAGTATTCCATTCATTGGCTAGGAAGTGGGACTTAACTTTTGCAAATAACAGTTTTATTTTAAGTAACATTTTAGGGAAGTTCAGTTATAATCAATGTGAAGCTCATTTTTGGAATCCTAGTTTTTCCTTTATCATACTATCTTATGGTTAATGGTGTGAGGAACTCAGAAATAGTTCCAGAAGATTGACACACCATATCACTCAAAAGTATCAAACACTGTGCATACTTTGTACAGGTTATTAAAACTAACCATCAAAAGTTTAACAATGAAAGGCAAACCATCAATGCTGCCCTATCTAACTGGTCACATGAGGTTAATGATGAGTGCAACTGATTGATCATCAGTTTAAGAAAAATAAAGTATTTATAGTGAAAGACTAAATACAAATCTGAAATCACAGCAATATAACATAAAAATATTCTGCAAGTTGTCAATGCTTGGTCGATTTAGTTTTATTACAACTAAACTTCTCTTTTCCATGTGAGCAGATTGCAGCATAAATTGATATTTATGACATCTTACAACTATTCATAGTTCAGCATTAAGGAAACATCTAAAGATCTTTTTACTTATTAATTTTGAGGTAGGTGAAATTGAATAACCTGCTGAAGGAAGGTACTGGGCTCTCTGCTGTACCTTTCTTGTGGCTTGCTTTTTTGCTTTCTCTCAACCTCTGTTTATATGCTAAAGTTTGACTTTGAAGTGGGATAGGGGGGAGAGGGAAACTTTGCAAATTTTAGGATCAGTTCTTTCCTGTTCAACCCACATATCATGACTCACAGTCAACCATTCCAGCGTTGTCTGAATTTCCCATCTTGCATTCAGGGCTGGACCAGCTCACCTGTAGCTTTCTCTGTGTCTCTCCCAGTCTGCAATTGGAAGGAGCACCAAGTGCTATGCATTCAGGATTTTTAACCCCTGCTGGGTCCTTGATGCTGTAAATAAGCCTGAATGTTCCTTCTCAGCCTCCTGTCTTCTCATGCCTTCACTATTTCCTTCAGGCCATTCCTTGCTCAGTATTCTGCCTCACACTCAGTGAATACCTCCCAATGATTCTTTGCCTTTGTCGCGGAAAACAGAGTTGCCTAAGAGTTTCCTCAATTTTTAATTTCCCTCTCTCCACTCTGTTCTTAGCACTCACAAGTTAACTCCACAGCATCCCTCCTTGCCCTATCTATCCCCAAGGTAGAACGGAGTCCCCATCTCATCCAAACTGCTTTCCTCAAAGGGGCCCATGGCCTGCTGCTTGCTTGCCTAGCGAGGCTTAAGCAAACACACTTTTCTGGTGATTTCCTTTTTCTCTGTGTCATTTTCAACCACATTCCTGAACACATTTAATTCATTTTACCTTAAAAAAAAGCCAACAACAACCAAACGCCAAACATACACCTTCCTCATATGAAACAACAACAATCCCTTCACAGCCACACTTGTTAGAAGAGATCCCAGCTGAGTATTCCACAGCCTATTTCCAGTCCTCAAGCTTGCTCTACTATCATTTCACCAAAACTGCTCTTGCTGGGGCCATTACAGCTCTTAAAGAGATCCCTCTAAACACAGTGTGGTTCCTCTGTTCACACGCTCACACTCAGACTGTAGGATAAGGTCCAAACTTTGTATCACAGTGCAGAAGCTCTTCATCGTCTGGTCTCTAGTTAGATTTCCACTTCACCCATCCTCACGTCCACATTCTAGGATCAGACATATCCGCTACTTAGAATGCCCCTGCTATCTCCTTTGGATTATAACCTTTACCCAATTAACTCCTACTAGTATTTCAGAGGCTCGGCTGAGAAATCACCTCCTTTAAGGAGCCTCTGCTGACGACGTCTGTCCTCCCAACACTGCCTCTTCCCAGTCTGGGTTACATGACCCTTTGGTGTGACCGCTATCTCAGCATTTCCTATGTCAGGTTATAATTGTCTCTTTTCCTTGTCAATCAAAGTATTATATATATAAATTCTAGGTCAGCAGTACAGTATTTAACTGTATCCTGAGCTACTACCATGGTGTCTGGCATCTAATAGTTTTGGGCACAGCTGCAGTGTTTTGGACAAGTTCAAGCCTCGGATCAATGAGAGGGAACAATCCTCCCATGGCCATGTACAAGTCCCAGCTTAGAGGGCAGAGCCCTCCTAGCACAATTATACCTAACAGCTATGGTTATAAGCTTGAACTTATGGCCCAAACATATGGCCCCACATGCCTAAGTGATATAGGCTGCAAGCAGCAAAGCTTGATCAGGTGCATGTAGTTGAGTAGAATTAAAACTAACGAGAATGTTGTAAACATCTTGATCATGCCCTTACTTTGCTTCATGGTATCCGATCTAATAAAAGAGTAATATGCAAATTGATCATACCTTCTATCAAGCCACACCCACAGCTACACCCACCAGCCAATAAGGAGCAAATTATGCAAATAAACCCCAACCAAGATGGCTGCCACCACTGAGAGCAGAAGGGAGGCTTGGGTTTCCTTGGCAATGGAGGAAGCCAAGCTTTCTGCCTGCCCTTGCCAGCCTAGGCCTCCACTCAATGCTACAAAGTTTCAATTATAGAAGATACATAATCCCAAGAGAAATGGCAGCAGCCACGGAGCTGGAGAGAGAAGAGGCTAGGGTTGCCAGGGCAATGGAGGAAGTCAAACTTCTGCAGCCCTAGCCTAGGCCTCCAATCGAGGCTACAAAGTTTCAATTATAGAATTTAAGTAAACCCAAACAGAAATGGCTGTCTCCACAGAGTGAGCAGAAGGCTTGTCTCTGCTCCAGGCTACAAAGTTTCAATTGTAGAACATAAATTAATTCCAGATCCCAGGGCCTCCGCTTGGGTCCATGGGGGGGGGGCATGGCCAGCTTGCAAACCACCATAGGCCTCTCACCCAGCCACCCTACACCCCAAGGGAGCCCCCACCCTAATCCAGGACACCCTTCAGGGCAAACCAGCCAGTCCCCACACATGCACCAGGCCTCTATTCTATCTAATAAAAGAGTAATACACAGATTGACCATCACTCCAACACACAAGAGGACTGCCCCCACGTGGTCAAAGATCCTGCCCCCATGTGGACACAATATGGCCACCACAAGATGGCCATCAGGAGAGGACAGTTCCAGACTTGCAAGGGAGGGCAATTGTGGGCCATCAGGCCAGCAGGGGAGGGCAGTTTGGAGGGAACAGTCCTGCAAGGGAGGGCAATTGAGGGCAATCAAGCCTACAGAGGAGGGCAGTTAGGGGTGACCAGCCAGCATAGGAGGGAAGTTGGGGGCAAACAGGCTGGCAGGGGAGCAGTTAGTCATCAATTAGGCTGGCAGGGCAGTGGTTAGGGGGTGATCAGGCTGGCAGGCAGAAGTGGTTAGGGGCAATCAGGGAGGCAGGCAGGCGAGCAGTTTGTTGCTAGCAGTCCTGGATTGTAAGAAGAATGTCCGACTGCCAGTTTAGGCCCAATCGTACTGGGATTGGGACTAAATGAACAGTCAGACATTCCTCAAGGGGTCCCAGATTGGAGAGGGTGCAGGCTGGGCTGAGGGAACCCCTCCCTGCTGTGCACGAATTTCATGCACCGGGCCTCTAGTCTGCTATAAAATAAAGACACGGCTTGTGGGTGTTGTCGATCTCTCTCAGAGAAGCAGCGTCCCACTGAGACCCAGCTTTCATGCTCTTGTCTGTCTTTTCTATGCCTTTCAGTCACCCTCCACTCAGGTTCACCCTTGGCCATGCTGGTGAGGCACATAATAGGTGCTCAGAAAATGAATGCAGAATGGAAAATTGGAGTCAGTAATGGTTGTGCATTATCTCTCCAGGCAGGAAGCATCAAGGCAGTCATTCTTGATCTTTCTGGATTATTTGCTTAATTCTTTGACTCTTTCCTACTCCTAAGTGTACTTCATGATATAGCTTTGATTTTTATAACTACAACAGTTATAGTTTATTTGATATTTGGTTCACAGACACACAATCAATAGGACATTCTCTTTGAACAGGTTTTTTTTTTTTTTTTTCATCCTGGAATGTGGTAGCTCTGAGCTATGTTCACTCTGGGGGAGGAGGTGCACACTTGAGTTCATTAAATCCAGTTGGGTCTCTACCCCTTTTCTCTACCACTCTGCATCTCAGTTTCCTCATTTACAGTTAGCTCATCTGGAACAATACTGTAAGTAAACAATGAGTGTTGGTTAGTATGATAGTTGTGACCTAGGACTCTGGTTAGGCAGCTGCAATAGAGCTAAGGAAAAACAACTGTTCCACTTGACCAACTACTCTTTTCCCCACATTCTAAAGTCTGTTTCCTCCTCTCTCTTTCTGTCTCTTAATTTAAATGTCTTTACCTTCTTTGGTTTTTTTATTTAAGTAATCTCTCACTACACCTGCTCCCACTCCCACACTCCAGCTCCTCCTCCTTTGTCACCACAACCCTCCAGTTCTGTCATGATGTTGATCATTGTTTGTAATCCTAGAATGCAAGTGTCATAATTGTCTTGTTCTGAGTTTCAGCTCCAGTGGCCCTGCCTGGAAAGATAATACACTACCATTATTCACTCCAGTTTTTTTCTTCTTTCATTCCACAGGCATTTTTTTAGCACCTATTATACCCCAGACACCACGGTGGTAGCTCAAGATAAATACCATACTGCTGTCCTAGAATTTACATACCATACTTTGGTTAATGAAGAGAAGAGAAAATTATAACATGACATGGGATAGAGGTCACAACCAAGCGCCCCCAGAGTCTAGAACATAGCTAATAGGCTATTGAAAATATCTCATGAATAGATAAATTGCACTATATTTTGATCATACTGGCCAACCAATTTTTACAGGATCTGGGGCTAGGGGAGTTGTTTCACTTCAATGAGTTGCCTAGAAACTGTGTTTTTGCCTTCCTAATATGAGGAGAGCCTGTTTGTCATCAGGTGGTGTTGGCTCTGGGTACCAGGGGTCATGGCTTCTGAGACTTCCCCTTTGCCTCCCATTCCACTGAAGAATACTGACAATTACATCAAAGAAGGTCCTGTGCTTGCAGAACACTTTGTAAATCTAGCCCATTTTCTAGCCCAAGTTCTTAGAAATATATGAAAACAGAGAACATCCAGAAAAATAGGTAGTTTCTCAAATGAAGCCTCTGCCACAAAAAAAGGGGAAAGGAAAGAAGGAAGGAAGGAAGGAAGGAAGGAAGGAAGGAAGGAAGGAAGGAAGGAAGGAAGGAAGGAAGAAATGTAATGCATATTCAATCTATTGGCCATGCCTGGAGCTGAGAATTATAACCCAGCTCCCCACATTTTGCAAGGAGGTGAGGGAGTATGGCAGAATGTAGTCCAACACCAGTCATGCCCAACAGTTACTTGCAAGCTGGCTGGAGAAGTTGAGATTGACATCCTTAAAACCTAGTGAGAAAACAAGTCAATATAAATTGTGGGCTAACCTGTGCTTTGCACAGTGCCAGAGAGAGGGAAGATCAGTGAAGGCTAAAGGCTTCCCACAGGGAATGGACTTAAGGAAAGCATAGAAGTGTGAGGAACAGGAAAGGCATGGCCTCAGGAAGGGGTCTTACCCAAGAGTAGTGCCCTCTGGTGGTGGGGAATATGGGAACGTTGGGAACTGAGTGGGCCCAATGCCAGGCATTGCATGTTGGAAGCCCCAACTGCAAAAGCTCTCGCTTCTTGGCGGCTTCTCTGCTGCCTCCTGCCTTCTCTGTAAGAAAACAAAACTAAACCAACACCACCACAGTAACAGTGGGACAGAAAACACCCTCTACCCACAGAATTGGCAGCAGGTACAGAAGCTAGGTTCCTGCCAAAGGAACCATAAAGACAAAAGCATCAGTAAAAATGCATCTGGCTGAGCATTTGTTACTTCCCATAAAGAACAAAAGATTGAAAACAAATGACAGCAGGAGACAGAGCATGCCTGTGTGTGCCCTGTATACAAGTGTTCATATGTGGTGTGTGTGCATGGGTGTGGCTGGGTATGTATAGGCATGCTACAATGTACCTCCATATTGTGTGGATATATGGTAAGTGCAGTGTTCTTGTGTATGGTTGTGTGTGTGTGTGTGTGTGTGTGTGTGTGTGTGTAGGACCCACATCCCCTCCCTCTCTTAGCACCTGCTTGGGCATCCTCAGTTCTTGGCTCTCTAACAGAGAAAGGGATTTGGGTGTACAGTCTTCTGTTCCCTTTTCCACTCTGGGTGCACATAATGTCCCTCTTGTGCCCACTGCCCACCTGTGGGGACCCTCACTCTGGTTGGTTTTCTCCCTGTGGCTGGAGGGGCCGTGCTCCCTCAGGAAGGCAGGAAGGCAGAGGAAGTGACTTTGATGGATGGCATTGCACGGGAGGCCCGGCGCTGGCAGATTAGAGAGTCTGCGTCTCTGGTGCACACGCCTCCATCAGGGATGGTTCTGATGAGATAATTTTTCTCATTAACCTTGATAACTCTCTGCTGATATACGGATCTGTTTTCACTATAGAACTTTTGTTTCCCCCTTTGTGTCTTCTTTCTACACTTCCCAGGAGAACTTGGAGCCCTCTGGCAGCCTGTAGCTACCCAGTTTGCCAGTCAGTTTGCCACCTTTTGGGGAACCAGGACCAACCTGGAGGGAACAGCTCAGCAGTCTCTCTGTTCAGCACCTGGGTTTTCTTAGGCATAAAGCTCTCAATAATTTTGACCAAGTGTTGGAGGGAGTGGGAGGTTTAGAGATTTAAGAAACCCATGAGGGCGCAGGTAGAACTCATCTGCTCCCACTCCCTTCTCTCCATTAACTTGCAGCAAAACCCAGCTAGTTGCTTTCGCTTTTTCCAATCTCTGCTTACTTCAGACAGCCTCACCCCGGACCCAGTTGATCATGTGCTGGAACGTAGTGGATAGCACATTCAAGACCATTTCGTGGGGTGTCTTCCCCGGAACAATTTCTCCTCTCCCCAGTTAAAGGGAATTTCTGTATTGTGTACATATTTCCTTTGCAGTGTTTATTACTATCAGTTGTGCCCATTATTCCAGGCTTTGCCCTTGGTAGGCTGTGAGCACTCTGAAAAAAATGCAGGCTGTCTTTTCCAACTTTATTTCCTCAGTTATTAATATAGTGTCTGCCACAAAGCAAGCACTTGATAAATGTTTTTTGACTTTTGATATAAATTAGATAAGACACAAAATTAGAAAGTACCTTGAATGTCTCATGAAGTTCAATGTTAAGGGAAAGTTAACAGAAGTGGCATTATATCCATTTGGGGCCTAACACCTGCTCCTCTGGACACAGTGTCTTCCTGGAGTTTCTCACAAGGGAGAGAGGTCAGGGCAAGTTGACACACTGAGGCTCTTGGTCCATTGTCATGATTAATTGCAAAAATAGGGCCCAAGAACTTAGTGTACTAAAAAATTCAATACTTTAATGAAAACTCTTCAAATGTGTCCTAGTCTTTTGCAAATATAGAGGTACATCTAAAGTCAATGAAACGTGTTACGTTGGCTAGAGCTTTGAGGAAGCCTGGCAAATTCCAGCCAGAGCTGATTTCTGTTTTCTGCTTTCATCACAGGGCTTTCAACCTCTCTCAGTCTGTTCCTTGTCTAGCTAATGAGGTGAGGATTTAACAAAATGAGATCATGGGAGTAATGTGCCTCACACAGGGCCCGGCGTGCAGAAGACACGCAATAAAATTCCAACTCATTTCAAAGTGAGAGAAAGACTGTTTATACTAATTCCATATATACTTAAACTTTTTATGCTTTACCTTTAAGCTATGAAATTAATAACATTATTTTCCCTATTTTGCTAGTAAAACACAAAAGTTCAAAAATGTGATGTGGACCATGAATTCAAATCCAAAGCTGTCTAAAACTAAATTCGTTTTCCTAATGATGCATTCTTAATGATTTCTTAGCATTGAGGAAGTAAAATATCTGAAAGAAAAAAAAAAGCTGTTTGCTAACTGTTCTAAGGAATGAGTATACCCGTAATACTTTTCTTTTGATATTGTGGTGCATTGTCACTTTAACTTTCATAACATTATTTTATTAGAGGAGAGTTAAAAACTGGATTTGTGGCAAATTGCTCTAGTCCTTATCACTCCCTTTTATCTTACCCTTAGTCTTCTGCATTCATTTATATCATCTGCGTCTTCCCTTTGGCATCTGAACATTGCCTCTTGAATATTCCTTTTATATTTCTTCTTGAAAAAGAGCCTTGATGTATCTACACAAAGACTATACTGGTTAAGTTCTTTGCAGCTTTACTCAAATAGCAAAACAAAACAAAGCAAACCAAAACAAAAAATGGAAACAATCCATATGTCCATTAACAACTGAAAAATTAAAAAAAAAACTGTGGTATGTCCATAAAATGACATTTAGTAGGACTAAAATGAAATGAACTACCAATATAAGAAAAAAATATGGATGAGTCTCAAAAACATTCTGATGAGTGAAATAAGCCAGACACAAAGAATACATGGTGTGTAATTCAATTTGTATGAGAACTGTAGTTTTGTAACTAAACTAATCTATCGTGACAGAGAACAAATCCGTTGTGGCCCAGAGTCAGGAAGTGAGGTGGGTGGGAGACAGACCTTAAGAAACCTGGGGAGCTTTTTGAGGGTGATGGAAAGATTCTATATCTTCCTTGTGGTGCTGGTGGTTACACAAGTGTATATATATTTGTTAAAAGATATACTTAAAATGGGTACATTAAATTACATGTAAATTATATCTCAATTAAATGGATTTTTTAAATTTGCTGTTGCTTTTTCCAGCAAAAGAATGAAGAACAGCACAAGGCTTTTGATATAGGAAAATACCAGGTAAGGTATAAGGTTAAACTACGCCCACTTTGCAAAAGTGCAGAGGGCTTAAAGGTAGCAAGCTTCCTCATATCTCCACAAATATTTGCTAAAAGGTATTTGCCGAGGCCTGACATGGAAGAATTCTAGTCCTGGGACTCTGATTTGTTTCACTGCGACAATAAAAGAAAGAGGCATAAAAAATATATAAAAAGCTCAGACCATAGTGAAAAACATGATTCTGAGCTTGCCAGGATTCTGAGGATTTCAACAGAAACTTAAGCCAATGGTGGCAAAGGACTGAGTAAGAAAGTGACAGAAAAATGCAAATTAAATGAAAAGGCAGCTGGTCTTAAAGGACAAGAAAATCATATTGCTCTTCATTTGAAATAAATAAAGAAAATTCCCAATATTTCTGAATGAAGACTTGAGACTGAGTAAAGAAACCTAGTCCTTCGAATAGTCAGGCAATATATGACCCAAATATCACACAGACAAAATCTAAAATTGAAAAATATTCCACATGGGAGATTTTATTTCTAATATTTGATCTGGAACTTAACATCTCATCAAGTTGCAAGTAATGGAGAAAATAAAGATTAGCTAAAGGAAATGTAGGCAGTTTGTATGTGATCTCTGAAAAATTCACCCAGAATGCTTTATTTTATTGATAAGTCCCATAAGTCCCCCAGTGCAGTACCTGGCACAGAGTGAGAGCTAAGCATGTCTTTGCTAGAAGAGAGGGAAAGAGAAAAGGAAAAAAATAATATTTTAAGTATTAGCTGAATCTATATATACCTGAAGACCAAAGAAAAGTATTTGATTAAAAGTTCAATAAGTAAAACACATTAAAATATTTTCATCCACTTCACACCCTCCAAGCTTCCCCCTGAATAACCTATTAATTAGTAGGTGAAATGCATATTTAATTTGATATATCTGTCATTATGAAAGGCATAAATTGGGAGGCATGCTGAGAATGGATGTCTGCATTCTTCCTTCAACAAACTCTGGGTGAGAAAGAGGAAACATTCTTACACTGCTCGGGGGCATCCTGCTCTCGTCTAAGAATGTGGCCTCAGGAACAGGACATGGGGCATGACTATTGAGTAGCCATGGCAGTTCAAATGAAGGCTCATCAATAACTTCAACTCAAATGCAGTTTGATTGACAGATGACAATGCTCATTCAATGGAAAATGTGAATTGGATTCATGATGTTAGAACATAAGAAATGAAAAAGAATAATCTCTTTGGTGAATCCATCATTTTAACTCAAATCCCTTTGATAGTCCACGCTACAGAAGTTTGCACTTTCAAGTGATATTTTCCAGTTTAGATTGTTATGAGTGTTCTTTGTTGGTATTACATAGTACTGTTTTTTCAGGAAGCAGCTAGAAGGTGCCTTCTTTCCAGCAGGAGAGAGTAACTGATCATTAGAAAGGTTTTTTGCCACAAGCACAGAGCCTCGGATAAGTGATCTCACCCTTCACCTATGGCCGTGGTAGGCAAAGTTCGGCTCGCGAGCCACATGTGGCTCTTTGACACCTTGAGTATGGCTCTTCCACAAAATACCACAGCCTGAGCGAGTCTATTTTGAAGTGGCATTAGAAGTTTAAGTTTAAAAAATTTGGCTCTCAAAAGAAATTTCAATCGTCGTACTGTTGATATTAGGCTCTGTTGACTAATGAGTTTGCCGACCACTGACCTATAATAAATAAGCTACTAAAAATCAAGAAAAGGGGTAACAGTTGGAGTGTATGAAATGCACACACAATGTTGTGGAAACCTCATTTGTGATACCATGAGTTTTCCCCCTTGTTTAGCCACAACACTGCTCTATTTCTACTTTTGTTTGGGGGTTTTTCTCTACCACAGGCTGAAGTGCTTTGTTCATGAGACTGAAAAGCTGCCAGGGCTAGTCTATCTGCCTGCCAAATAGATTGCACTCGCTGGAGCACTGCCAGTTGTGTGTCAGTAGAAAGTTCAATTTCTGGACAGTCTGGATCCTCAGCCTTGTTGAAACCACATTCTTATTTTTCAGAAATGCTTGTGTCTTCATCTAGTCTCACCTTCTTTCTATAATCTTAGTCCCAGTCTCTGGAGATCAGCAGGCTCAAGAGTGCAACCCATCTCTCCATCAAATCCAAAGCAGTGAAATGAATTCCATGAAAAGGGTTATGCCAAGTGAGAAATCACTATGTTACATTTGATTACATTTGTCTGAACTTGAACAATCTTAGGGGCCAGAGTAGTCATTTCAGTTAAGTAATTTAGTTTAAATGGTTTAATTGAGAAATAAAATTTCATGGAATTCCCTAGATTAATTTGCACTTATACTTAAGAGCATCAACATTTATAATCAATTTAAAGCGGAAATAGACTTAGAGCATTTTATAGTTTGCAGTGAAACCTAATTGGATTCATTTGGGCTGAAATAGGAAATATAGAGAGATCGTATATATTTTTAATTTCCCACATCTTAAGGACAATAATGGACATTTAATCTTTGTGAGGCACTGTGTTTCAGACTTGAAATTGTGGATTTCAGAGATAAACTAGCTGATTTCCCCTTTTCTTACCTTTCAGGGAAGGCGTTGGACAGGGCTAGATTGCAGCAGAAACTCGCAGGCGAGGTTAGCCTACACATCATGAGTAGGTGATGGATGACAAAGGAGGTGCCTAGGACCAGAAGGGGCCTGCTCTTGTCAGCCTCTGTATGAGCTGTCTAGCCAACCCCTTTACTCTTGAAAGATATTTTAAATAAGAGTGTCAGGATTAGAACATTTAAGGAGATTTTTTCTGAGCTATAGAAAATGGATTTGATGGGGAAATAAGGAGAAAAGGGGAACATTTTTGAGCTCATGTGTATATCCTAGTCAGAGATTCTGAAATTCTTAATTAAGACAGAAGAATAGAAATGGAGGAGAAATTATATGCTAGAGATGATATGAAAAGGATTTGGTGACCTAGTGGGAGAAAATAGGAAAGGGAGGAATTAGAGAGAGATGAGGGAGTAGGATAAAGCAAAGATTACTGACAGGTTTCTGCCTGGGGTGATAGCTAGTCCCCACACATCCGAACATCCAATTTTGTCTGGAGCTGTACTGGTTAATCCTGCAGTATCATCCTTTTATTCTTAGTGTATCCTAGTTTAGCAGGTAAATATATATAAGGAGGAGATGGCTTAAAGGGAGATTTTTGAATTATTATATTTGAGATGCCTGTGGTTCAATTGTATTTATTCACTCATCTCCTTCAAAACTCCCTTGATCATCCTATATAATAAAGAGGTAATATGCAAATGAACACTCATACCCTCAGAAGATGGCTGCCTATGACCAGGCCCACAGAAAGGTTAGTGAGAGTCGACCAAATGACTGAACAGCAGGCTGTGAGGGGTGACCAGGCTGGCAGGGGGGTCCTGAGGAGTGACCAGGCCAGCAGGGGGTCAGTTAGGGGTGATCAGGCCATCAGAGGGGGACAATTGGGGGTGACCAGGCTGGCAAGGGGGGCAGTAAGAGGCAACCAGGCGGGTGGGGGAGAAGTGCAGTTGGGGGTGACCAGGCCAAAATGGGGGGCAGTTGGGGGCAATTAGGCTAGCAGGGGGGTCAATGAGGGGTGACTAGGCCAGCAGAGGCAGGAGAGCAGTTGGGGATGATCAGGCCCACAAGGGGGGGCGGGCAGTGAGGAGCGATTAGGCCAGCATGCAGAGGCAGGGAGGGGCAATCAGGCTGGGGGGGGGGGCACTTAGGGATGACCAGACAGGCAGGCAGGTGAATGATTAGGAGCCAGCAGTACAGGATTGTGAGAGGGATGTTTGATTGATGATTTAAGGGTTCGGGCCTAAATTGGCAGTCAGACATCCCTCAAGGGGTACCAAATTAGAGAGGGTGCAGGCTTGGCTGAGGGGAATCCTCCCACACCCATGTACAAATTTCGTACACTGGGCCTCTAGTCTTATATAATCCTTTAATCTCCCTTTTCACCCATTCCCCTTACCTTGCTCTACATTTTGTTAAATGGTAGCACTTAACACCTTCTATCCTATTGTATAATTAACATATTTATTATGTTTATTGACCATTGTCTGCTATACACTATGATGGAAGCTCCTTGAAGATAAAGATCTTGGTCTCTTCTGTTCACTGATATATTCCAAGTTCCCAAAATAGTAGCTGTTATTTGGTAGGTAACCTATGAATATTTTTGAATGAATAAGTGAGTGAGTTGAATAAGCTCAAACAAATAGGTATTGAGTGCCCAATGTTTTTTGAGCTCATGCATCTGTCCTAGTCAGAGACGTTCAATAGATTCCAAGATGTTCAAAGAAAGTGAATACACATGATTCTGAGGCTCAAGAGAGGGACTGGACTGGAGTTATAAAGTGTGTATTAGTTGTATGCAGATCATGTTTGAGCTATGTCATGATTAATACCACTTAGTGAAATCACTTTAAGTTTGATAAGAGAAGGATTTAGGACTGAACCTAGAGATTAACAACAATTAGGAGAAGTTGTGGGAAAAGAGGTTTGAATGAAAACTGAGTAAAAGTGGCCAATAAAACAAGCAGAATTAAGAAAGGGTAGTTTTATGGAAACTGGAGGACACTAAAAAAGAATTTTTGTAAGGAGGGAGTTGTCAAAAGTATGAAATAAAATACATTATTCAAGTAAATTCTGAATTACCAATAAATTTATTGAAAAGATGGTTGCTATGGAATGGATTGTGTGCCCCTAAGATTCTTATACTGAAGTCCTAACTCCTAATGTGACTGAATCTAGAGATAGGCCTTTAAAGAGGTATTTAAGGTTAAATAAGATTGTAGGGTGGAGTTCTTATGAAAATAGAGACAAGAGGGTTGTACCCACACAGAAGAAAGATCAGTGAAGACATAGAAAAAAGGCAGCCACCTGCAAGCCAAAGAGAGCTGACTCAGGAGAAACCAACTCTTGGTTTCTTGGACTTATTTATTTTATTTTTTATTTCAGAGAGGAAGTAAGAGGAAAACATAGAAACATCAATGATGAGGGAGAATCATTGATCAGCTGCCTCCTGCAAACCCCCGCCCCTTACTGGGGATTGAGCCCATAACCCAGGCATGTGCCCTTGACCAGAATCAAACCCGGGACCCTCAGTCTGCAGGCCAACACTCTATCCATTGAGCCAAACTGGCTAGGCAGTTTCTTGGACTTTTAACCTCCAGAACTGACATAAAATAAATTTATGTTCTTTGAAGCAACCAGTCTATATAATTTGTTATGGAAACTTTACCAGACTAAAACAATAGTCATTATTAACATTGGACTAAAGACATTTTTCAGAAGTAGTAAAAGTTGGTACCATAGAGCAGAGGGATTGGAATTGAAATTTGGGGTGAGTATAATCCCTTTTATATAAAAGTGTAACTATGTTGGAAGAAAGAAACAGGGAACAAGAAAGGCTGTGTTGAAACCCCAGGAGAGCATTACTGATGTGTGGTTGCCATAAATTTCCAAGAGACAAGCTGATCACCTGCACGCTATAATATGCATAATTATGCATATTGATTACAGCATATTTCTTTGTTTTGTAACTGAAGGAAATCTTGGGAGAGTTTTTAATTTGAACCAGGCAGGAGAATCTCACAAGGACATTAGTAATGAAGCTGGAACTCTATGCTGGAATTTTGGGTCACTAAATCAGCTAGATCTCTCACTAATTATTATACCATGTTGATGCTTTGTCCCAAGCTGTATAGTTTAGGGTTATTGAAAGTCATGTCTCAAAAATGTTAATGCACTTGTATGTATTTTTTCTCAGAGTTTATCACTGACAATTTAAAGTCAGAACTGAGTTTTTCTTTCTAGAGAACACACTTTACTCCTTTTCATAGAATTTTCCTGTATTAGTAGGTTTTACTTTTTAAAGTGAGTTTGCATTCATTGTTTCCTAATTCCTCTCTCCCTCTGAGAATTTGCTCCTGCAGTTAGTTCCTCCACATCTTTCCTGCATCACCAATTTCCCATTATAATACAAATGCATGGTTAATCTCCAACACTAGACAATAATAATAAAACTTACCCTTTAACATTACTCAAGGGTTCAGTTCTTTGTCCTCTCAGATACACAAATCATCACCTAGGTGACAACTCCTCAACCTTCTCTGTGGGCTTCAGTCTGGTAAACAGAGACATTAAAAATTAACATAACAAAAGTAAGCCATTAACTTCTCATCACCATCTCCACCCAATTCTTACCATTAATATCCAACATAGCAATAAGCAGCTCAATTCACCTAGATGCTCATATCAGAACTTCTTTGTTTCCCAATCCATCACCAAAGCTGTGTTTGATCATTACCAACATAAAAACTGACAGACAAACCAAAGACAAAACCAAATACACACAAAATCCACACAGTTCAGAAAGACCTGCAAGAAAGCTAGGGATCTAGACTGCTTCCCAGTTCCTGAAGGAAGCGGCAAGAGACTACACGAGGGGCTTGAGGATACAAAAGACTCCAAGACGTAAAAGTCCTGTCCCAACCACACAAGGTTAAGATGCTGTCCCAGAGGAGAGAAGACTTTTCAATGTCACCTGGAGAAGAGAAGAATCAGGTTATCAAGAAAGCACATTAGTCAGTGAGTCACAGCTGCTGTATTAATGTTCTACTGCTGCAGAACAAATAACTATGAACAAAGCTACTTAAAACAACCTTTTTCTGTTAGCTTACATTTGGGCTTAATTCTGTTCTGTGCTCAGGACATAATAAAGTCAAAATCAAGACTGAGCTGGGCTCTTGTCTGAAGGTTTTGGGGAAAGATCCACTTGTAAACTTACTCATTAGAATTTAGATTGTGGATTAATTTACATGTCCTCTGTAAGCTTAGGTTTCCTCATCTGTAAACTGGTAATGAAAACACCGCCTCATCTACAGTTATCCGGAAGATCAATAAAAAATACCTAAATATTTAATACACTGTCTTGTTCTTAATAAAAGCTCAAAAAACAGCAGCTCTGATTGTCCATATTTTTATGTTATTGAAGAAGAAAGATGGGCAGGGAGTGGGAGTGAATCCCAGCAGAGAAGTCATAAGCCTCTAAATAGAACTATTAGTGAGTTATCTTTAATGCACTTTCTCTGTGAGATCTGCAGTCTCAGACATCCCTAAACTATGACATCATGTTTTCCTCCACAAATTCTATATTTTTATTTCTCTTTATTTTCTTTCTTTCACGATTCGTGACTAATTATGACCATAGCTTTGTTCACATATGTTAATTCATTCATTATTTTATTTATTAATCACTCATTCATTTGAAAAATACTTACCTGTGAATCTGCTTGGTGGCAGATATTGTTCTAGATGCTGAGGGTATAATAGTTAATACAGACACATCACTACCTTTATGGAGAGCACAGTCTGGAGACAGAATAAAGGCTGTTATGAATGGTAATTGCATGTGCCTCCTCTTGTCACAAGTAGCAGTGACCCGATGAGCTATTTCACACAAAGGTCTTAATGAATCTTTCTAGGATTATTTATCACTAATGAAAAATTCCTAAAGAGGTGAAAGCTTAATCCAAATAAATGAATCTCTAGTGACAGAAGTTCAGTTAATATGGCACCAAGAATAAAACAGATATTTAAATCAAAGGCTCTGCACAGAACCCCCTAAATTCTACCACCTAGTTAACTCCTGTTCTACTGGAAAGTAAGGTTTTGACATTCTTTGCACATGGTGACTATTAAACAGAAAGTGATTCTCAGCCCCTTGCCCCAATATGACATACTTTCTTTTTATATACTAGAGGTCCGATGCATGAAAATTTATGCCCCAGCCTGTGTCCTCTGGCAGCCTGGGAGCCCTCAGGGGATGTCCACCTGCCAGCTTAGGCCCACTTTCCCAAGAGCCCAGGGGAGCGGGCCTAAGCCATCAGTCAGACATCCTTAGCACTGCAGAGGAGTCAGAAGAGGCTCCTGCCACTGCTGCTCCTGCCACTTGCAGCTATCAGCCCAACTTGTGGCTAAGTGGAGCTCCCCCGGGGGAAGCACACTGACTACCAAGGGGCAGCTCCTGCATTGAGCATCTGCCTCCTGGTGGTCAATGCATGTTGTTATGACTGGTTGCTCCTAATTGTTCCACCATTAGGATCAATTTGCGTATTACCCTTTTATTATATAAGATAAGCTCAAGACAAATGAAATCTGTTTTATATTTTAAATTATTTTTTAAATATATTTTTTGTTGATTTCAGAGAGGAAGGGAGAGGGAGAGAGTGATAGAAACATCAATGATGAGAGAGAATCATTGATGGGCTGCCTCCTGCATGCCCCCTACAGGGGATCAAGCCTGCAACTCAGGCATGTGCCCTGACCAGAAATCAAACCATGACCTTCTGGTTCATAGGTAAACACTCAACCACTGAGCCACACCAGCCAAGCTGTTTTATATTTTAAAGATGAAACAGCGTTCTTGACTAATGAGCAAAGAAGTTTCCATAATTGGAAGACCAAGAGGCTATTTTCACTCTAAGCTGAGACATTTAAACATGGAAATCTAATTAAATTACAAAATAGAATGTGATCATTCAAGTTGACCACATTAAGTTTAACAGTGGTCCTCAAAACTTGCTGCACATTAGAATGACCTGGGACCTCTTTAAATTCCAGTGTCCATTTTCCATCCTAGACCAACTAAATAAGCATGCTTGGAATTTGGACCTTAATGGGTTTTGTTGTTTGTTGGTTTTGTTTTGTTTTTCATTTAAATCTCCCAGGAGATTCTATTATACAGCCAAGGTTGAAACCACTGGAGCAGAGGAGAGGAATTGCAGGGATTGAAGATGCACACTGAAGGTTTAGCCAGATTTTGATAGATTGAAAGGATTAAAAATAGCAGCCTGGCAAGAGACTAGTGTGAGAACAAATGGTCAAACTTGAGAATGGGGCTGAGGGCACCCTTCAGCCTCCAACCAGGAAAAGCCAGGGCCCTCAGCCCTACAACCTCAAGGAAATGAATTCTGCCTACAGTCTGAGTTAGTGTGGAAATGAATGATTTCCCAGTCCAGCCTTCAGATGAAAACTCAATCTGGCTCTCAGTTTGACTGCAGCCTTATGAGACCTTAAACAAAAGATCTAGATAAAAAGTGCCCCAAATTCTGTTAGATAAATATATATGTTGTTTTAAGCTACAAGATTTTTGGTCATTTGTTGCTCAATAACAGAGAACTGCTGTACCTACCCAGAAGTACAAATCAAAATGCTGCTAAAGATGAGTCAAGGAGGTTTCAGGTGTAAATTGTGACAATCCATCTGTGTGGCTGAAGTGGAGAAGGTAATGTGGAGCATAGCAGGAGTAAGGCTGAAGACTAGCAGAAGCCAAGTTATATAAGCCAAGGGAGTCTATGGTAAGGAGCTAGGTTTTATTCTAATGTGATGAGAGTCAGTGAAAGATAATTATAGGGAAGTGACATAATCTGATGTGTGGTTTTAAAGAGCTCTGTAGAGTCCTAGCCAATTTGGCTCAGTGGACAGAGTGTTGGCCTGCAGACTGAAGAGTACCAGTTTCAATTCTGGTGAAGGGCACATACCTGGGTTGCAGGCTCATTCCCCAGTAAAATATATTTATACATTTAAAATTTATTTATAATCATATTTATAAATCAATAAAATATATATTTTTAAAAGCAAGTTGAAATATCCTATATAATAAAGAGGTGATATGCAGATTGACCATCATGCCCTCACACAAGGTGGCTACCCTCATGTGGTCAATCCTCTCTCATCATTGATGTTTCTATCTCTGTCCATCTCCTCTCCTCTCTGAAATCAATAAAAATATATTTAAAAAATAAAATAAAGAGCTCTGTAGAAAATAATGTATAGTGTGGCAGAGTAAAATCAAGTAGACCAGTTGTGAGTCAATTTTTGAAGTCCATGAAGAAGATGATATCTCAAAGGATTGTCATATTTGAAGAAGTGAACAGAAGTAATAGGATTTGATTATACATTGAAAACAAACCCAACAAAACTTTCTGATGGATTAGATATGGGGAAGTTGGGGTGGAAAAAGGATTGGAAAGAATAGAGCCACCTAGAATTTTGCTCTGCACAACCTTCATCTGTGCACAGGCCCCAACTGAGCTTTAGCAAGTGGATGATTGTTGGTGGTTTCAATGAGAAAAATAGTGAAGGAACAGACTTTTGGGGTGTGTGTGTGTGTGTGTGTGTGTGTGTGTGTGTGTGTGTGTGGTGTCAGTGGATGGGAGTCATGGCGGGAGTAAAGAGTTTTGATATAAACATGTTATGTTTTATATACCTCTGAACTACTACTAACTACTCTTTTAGGGACAAGTCTGGTCAGAGAGAGGTCTGGATGGGAAATAAAAATTGGAGACTATTATGTAAATGCTATAGGAGATCATTGTTATGGAAGATCACTGGGGTGGTAGAAACAGGGTCCAGGGCCAAGAATGAGCAGGACAATATTCAGAAAAGTATAGAGGAAAGGAAACTGACAAATAAAACTGAAGTAAAGCCATTTATGAAATAAATAAATTTCATAGAGAATAAAGTGAAGAGAGTATTTTAGATCTTGCTGAATGGTTGACTAATATATGGACATTGAATTAACTAATGAACCTAGTGAGATCAAGGCGTTAGAAAAGTTGATAAAATTTGAAACAAGCCAGATTATAGAGTTAAAAAAATGAAAAGTAAGAAAGTTGAAATAGCCCTAACCTCAGTGGATACAGCATCTGCCTGTGGATTCAAGGGTTCCAGGTTCAATTCCTGTCAAAGGCATGTTCCTTGGTTGTGGGCACATACCCAGTAGGGACTGTGCAGGAGGCAGCTGATCAATGTTTCTCTCTCATCGATATTTCTATTTCTTTATCCCTGTCCCTTCCTCTCTGAAAAAATCAATAAAAATATATATATTTAAAAAGCAAGTTGAAATATCCTATATAATAAAGAGATAATATGCAAATTGACCATCATGTCCCTATGTGATCACAAGATGGCCTCCCCCATGTGGTCACAAAATGGCCACCACAAGATGGCTGGCAGGGGAAGGCAGTTGTGGATGATCAGGGCTGCAGGGTTGATTAGGCCAGCAGGGAAGCAGTTAGGCATCAATCAGGCTGGCAGGGGAGTGGTTAGGGGGTGATCAGGCTGGCAGGCAGAAGTCGTTAGGGGCAATCAGGCAGGCTAGCAGTTGGGAGGCAGCAGTCCTGGATTGTGAGAGAAATCCCATATTGGAAAGGGTTGTGCTGAGGAACACCCCCCAGTGCATGAATTTCATGAACCAAGCCTCTAGTTGTAGATAAAACAGTCAATGATTTTTCTCTAAAGAGAGAAGAATAAATTGACAATAACTGCAAGGAGATGCAGGACCAAGAGATTTTTTTTACAACATATTTATATTTCTTTTGTTGACTGTTGCCAACTATTAGTTAAGTATTACATAAATTGAGTCCAAATGAATCTTTGGTATTTTCAGATCTCATTTTAGAGTTCATGTTTCTTGTTAAAATGTCAATTGTTTATTTCTTTCTCTAACTCCTCAGAACTTCTTGAGGCCTTGTTCTTCTAAAAATGTGCTCATCAATAACATTTTATCAATGAAAATATCAGGTTATGATTCTATAATTGTTAATTTCTGTCATGTCCTTCCCCAATTTATCAGTCTCTTTGTTTTCTGTTTTAGAAAGAAGACAAGTTAATTTAATTCCAAAATACAATATTTTTCCATGAATAAGATGCTATTTTTTTTCTAAAATCATTAGACTGAAATCAAGGGGTGTCTTATACACAGAAGTCAGCAGAGGAGGGAGTTGTGTGGGTGCATAGCTGCCTATACCTTGTCAAACAGACTTCCTCCAATCATGAACCTTATTGTTACTGACATCAGCTTATGTCATAATTGGAGATGGAGGTGGAGAGCACACAGATGCAACAGGGACTAGAGCATTCTGAGCTCATAAAGATGTCAAAAAATAAAAAGGTAAATACCATTGGTTGTCTTACTCTGCAATATTCAAACTGAATGTAATCAGCTATGCAAAAAAAAAAAATGGAAATAGAGCTACAGAGAGACAACTTGGACTTCCTCCCACTGAGTGTATGGTCCTTAAGATGCAAAAAAAAAAAAAAGGGGGGGCCTTAAGAGAAAAACCAGGGAAATGTTTAAAATATTGATTTCTTAATTTTGGGTTGGAAAAGTGGGGGGCATCTTATACATGGGGATGTCTTATACATGAAAAAACATGGTAGTTATTGAGCTTCTATTCTCAGCATAGCAATAGGCACTGATGATATAGTATAAACCTCATTCTCAACCTTTAAGGAATTCCTAGTCTAGTGCGGGTAGAAGATAATAAATCAAGAAGAGTGAGATAACTCCAAATGGCCACAATATAGTCTAAAGTAGCTACCAAAATGAGGTATTATGAGGGTCCAAAGTGCTAAGAGGATTCAAAGGAGTGATGTTAGGGATTAGGAATGAAAGGTATGATTCTTTGCAGCCCACACACAATGTGGTATAGATTTTAATGAAGAAGGAGAATAAGAAGAAGGAAGATGAGAAGAGAGAGGAGGAAGAGGAGGAGGAGGAGGGGGGAGAAAGAGGAGGAGGTGGAGGGTAAGGAGAAGAAGGAGGAGAAGAAGGAGGAGAAGGAGAAGGAGAAGGAGAAGGAGAAGGAGAAGGAGAAAGGCACATTCATTTGAGCATCTACAATTATATTAGATACTGCTGACATGTCTATGGGCACATAGCCAGGAAGGCTCTTCATTCATATGCATGTCTGATCTCCTGCATTAATGATTCAAATAATTAATTATCTAATAATAATAATTAGAACTTTTAACAAAAGAGGCAGTTTTCATGGTTTGTTTTGCTTCTTCAGGGGAATAAAGGCAGTTTTGAAAAACCTATCTTGAATTTACAGAATAAAGCAAACACATAGGAGAGAAAATCACCAAGGATTAGGGATCAAAGTAAGAAACATGAAGAGGCTTAGCAAAATGAATGAAAGAGCAGCTGCTTCTTTTCTGCCCCTGAAAAAACACTTAAAAACTGAATCACAAGTTGAGAAGTAAAAGGTAGGGCATTCTATGATGAGAGGAGGTAGAAAAAATAACAGCAAATAGGATTTTAGTTTGGTTTTTAGAGGATTAAATGAGTGATGGCAGGAACATGATGACATATATTTCCCAAAGAAAAAATATTTTGGCAGAAAATCAGAATCAGCCTAGAAATAAATTTTTGAAAGAATATAACAGATGCATATACTAAATGGTTATTATAAACCAGACACTGCTAGGGAAGCATTGGTAGAAACAACGACCAGCCAGTGAGGTCTCCCTCAACAATATTCTATGGTTGACTCACAAGGAAACAAAAACAGCCAATAAATATGTGATATGTATTGTGAAACTATGTATAGGCCACTAAGGAAGTGTGGAGAAAAGAATTCTTTGTCTGGGCAGTCTGGAAAGGTTTCCCAAAGGAAAAACCATTTTGAACTGGGATGTGCAGGATGAATAGAAATCAGCCGAAAGGGAAAAGATTAAAAATAAAATGTTAAGGACAATTCAGGAAATGTGAGAAAAAGTTTAGACAGAAAGCTTTTCAGAAAAGTCTTTCTATTTTCTACTCATAATGACATTAATAATCAAATATTATCCACCTTGATTTCTCAGCTGGTGTGAATGAGTTTCTTTGCCTTTAATTTTTCAAGTGTCAAGAATATAGATTCAAGATCTGTTTCAGGGGGAGGAAACAAAGATATTCTTATGAAGTCAAGCTTGTGTCTCATCTTGAGAGACCCATCCTTTGTTACCCAAGATCATTACCAGACATAATAACTTGATACATCATCTCCTTTCTCATTTGAATGTAAGAGGTGGGCTGTCTCTTTTCTGCTACCCAGGTTTTATAAAGCAGAAAGCAGGCAAAGTTCTTGGGAGGTTTAAGATATAAACCTAAAGAAAATGCTAAGTTCACCTTCCCATTCCTGGCTGTAAATCATGCACTGGAGTCTGCCATACTGCTCTAGTGATAGTATCGTCAGGCCCTTATACGCACAAATGAAAGAAGCACTGGTGCATATAAAGTGGTCAAGCAGAGCTGTTCATGGGACCTGTGATACAAATTCACCTACTTCATAATTTTGTCCTGAGTGAGCCCTGAGTTCACAGCAAGGTCCTAACAGCAATATGGGAACAGCCTCTCTCCCTCACATTTCTGCTACTGAGGACGGCAAAATAAGAGAGCTAACATCACTTGATGTACTAACTCTCTACCAATGGTATGAGTGGCTGCAGTTGGGATGCAGAGATTGACTGTGGGGATTGGTGGGATTTTATAACAATTACCAAAAACTAATTTTTATTCAGCCTCCATTAACTATGATGTGCTATATATTAAAAGTATTACTTACCAGAGATAAATTATTCATGACCTTTAGAATATGAGGGATTATCTTGTCATGTATTATCACACAAAACCCTCTTTCTTCATTATCTAATAGCAAACAGTTTTAATAGGCCTCTGAAGGTCTATTTAAAATATCCAACCTAATACTGAATGCCTGCAAGCTTACACCTTGTGCAGAGGAAGTGAGCAGATTTTTTTTTTCCTTGGAGATCCTGGCTTTAGATAAATAGACTACTAGGCTATGTGAAATGTTGAAAGCTATATTTGGGTTTCAACCCCTTCATTTTGAAGCAGAGTTCCAGTTAAGAGGATAGTTGATTGTTCTAAGTTCATGGGCAAAGCAAAGGCAAAGCTTTGATTCACATCGAGGTTCCTGCATACTCTGTCCATAACTCTGTCCTGCACATTGTCTTAGTGAGAATAGAGGTTTAAAAGTAACTACTGTCTCACAAGCCAAGATAGGAAAACCCACACAGGGTGAGAGGAGAAAATTCATAACATATATAGTGACCTGTGCTGTCATCTAATATTGTGCTGCTAGGAGATGAAGTATTTGATTCTGTGGAGAATAAGAGAGGTTTCTCTGGATTCTAACATAGGCCATCTTACATGTGTGTAATTAAGGAAGTGCTTATTCTTTCAACAAATATTCTTTAACTACATAGAGCGTGCCTACCACCTACAGAAATAAAGGTAGCTATTTTCTAAGGATCTTGGGCGGGATGGGGAACCCTGTTTCCTATCTTCAGGTTTCTATGAGAAAAGATTTCATTTGGTGTCTCTCCACCCTACACACTCACATCTTCCCAGGCTGGGCATGATCTACCTCATTGGAGCATTTCAAAGAGGAACTTGGCATAACTCAGCTCCTTATTCTTCTCCTTCTCTTTGGAACCTATCTGCTCATCTTTTGATCTTGTGTTACGCTTAACAGTAAAAGTTTTGCTCTAACGGAGGGGGAGGGAGGAATCTGTGATTTTGTCTTGATGCTTGTGACCTGAACTATCAATCTAATATGAAGGCTCAGTATAATGAAACCCAATTTGCCTCAAACCCATGTGATGTTTTCTATTAGGTTTATTAGTAATAAAGGTGGCTGACATCAGGCGAAGGAGGGCTAGGTTGACTTTTCTCTGACTCAGGTTTCTCTTGTAAAAAAGATAATTCTATCTGTCCCAATTGCCTCACAAGCTTTATATCACTCTACCTCTATCCCTTTCCCTACCACACAAATGGACTTCGAATTGGTTCTATATTAGTCACCTACTAAGCTCTTTCTGTGTTTTACTGTATTTGAAGAGCACATGTCAGAGATTTTGGCACTGACAAGGCCCCCAAGTACAAGTTCTAGAAGCTTCAGTTCTAGGATGTTAGTCCCACAGAAACCCAGGGACCAGGAGAAACTTTCTCTCGGGGTAGCTCTCACAGGCCTAATCATTTCCATAACAAGGGTTTTGTTAACAGACACTGAGGCATTGGAACAAGAGCCAGGCAGCATGAGAATGTGAAATATGTTTTTAGAAAGAGTCATTCTCAATGGAGGATGGCCAGGGACACGGGAATCAAAGAGGAAATGGAAATTAGGAAAGTTTACATACACTGAGTAGGGAAAATAGACTTCATGTTTGGATTGTTGCCACTGTAGATTTCTAAACCTTAGAAGATTCTACATATCTAATGGCACTTTCTGGGATCACTCTCAGATATGATCAAAGTCCAGTGCCCAAATTGAACTTTGTTTAAAAAAAATCTTCCAATTGTGTTTAAATTTACAATTGATGGCCTCCTTAGGCAGGCATTGTCTAGACACCCCTTGGAACCCTCCTCCCCCAAAATTTCCCCATATACCTACTTCTTTTAAATATTGGATCTTTGCTATATTCTTTGGCAACCCAAACTTTTAGGCTTCTTTGAGGACTGGGAACTTCCTTTCTTTATTTCTAGATTTGCAGCAGGACTAGAATAATCTCTTAAATTTTAATATGTCTTTGAACTCTTTAGAAAGTGAGGAACATGCTGGAGTTAAAGTAGAACTAATTCAGTTCCTGTGGTCCAAAGGAACTGTCTGATGGACAACAGACAATAGTTTGACAAAGTTCATCTAGCTTAAATACAAATTTGATCATATCGGAGAGGGATGCCAGTAAGTGCCATTTAAGGTCTTCTAAAAGGACCAAACTCTATTCGGGCATTGAGAAAACATCTTCAACTAAACTCAGCAAAATACAAAAAGAACTTTATTTTCATACCCAATGACAAAACATTTGATTTTGGACTTTAATTACTTTGAATTTTGATGTACTAAACTATGACTTTTCAAGAAGATTTAGTCTATGGACTTATTTTCTCCTAAAGAATTTGATCCTGGACAGAAGTTTCTATTTAGGTATTAGGAGTTTTATTATTGGGTTAATTTTATTTCCTGGCAATGTGCTTAAACAGAATGTAGGATTGGGGAAGTAGGCAGGTAAATTCAAGGTGGCTACGGTGGCTTTAGAATTAGTTCAATTAATGACGTATTTCAGCGGGAAATCAGCGCCACTGTCATCAGCAGCCTGGAGAGGGCCATCCTTGGAGGAATGATTGGTGTGGGGAGATCTTTGTGGAGATAAAATTAAACAGCCCTAAAGGGTCGACAATATCCTCCCCCACGGAGAAAATCATATCACTTTGGCCATATATTTAAGGTTAAGCCAAATAGATTAAGGAAACTAATGTCATGGGAATATTGATTAGGAAGCTTTCTTTATTCTGGTTTATGTTTCCAAGGAAAGCAACATCAGAGTAACCTCTTGGTTTTTCTTTCCAAGGCAGATGGACTAAATGATCAGAAGAGTGAGCTAGGGAGAGGACCTAGGCTGCCCAGTTCCTTCTTGGTCTCTTTTTGGACTCTCTTTGCCTTAAGAGAACATGTATTCTTTTCTGCTCTTGGAAATTTCTTATTTTGGCTCCAAAACATGTCTAGACAATGCCGGTCTTGCTTCAGAAGACCGTGGACTGTAAATGTAAACACTAAGCTAAGCTTAGTGTTTGAGGGTTTTCTATGGGGAGGCCTACAAATTCTCAGACTATTAAAGATTGGGGTATGATATTATGAAATGTACTATTGCTTTTCACTTAAACCACAATCTCTATCACCTTTATAATTTAAAAAGTTGTACTTTTCTTCTCTTTGACTTGTTGTGCACACTGGAAAAAATTTCTATTTTAGCTAGATGAACTTTGTCAAACTATTTAACCTCTCTCAGTTTCCGCATGTGTAAAATGGGATAACATTTGTGCTTATTTTTACAGAATAATTATATATTACAAGAGTTAATGAAGACTGCTTGAGGAAATGTTATGTCCATGTTTGCTATTAACCATTCATCTTAGTTATAAATTTGTACAAAATTTGAAGAATGGGAATGAGAGATGCTTTTTTGGGATCTCCTGTGAAATCTAACAATTGGTACTAGATACACACACAATTATGACATGGTCCTGGCATCAGTCTAATGGTAGACACAGACAAGTAAATCAATAATTTTAGTATAGCATGTGATATGTTATATTAAAAAAGGCATGCTCTATGCTTTGTGGGAACTCAGAGATGGAAACAACTAACAACTCAAACATTACTACAGCTGTACCCAAGAAAAAAAATGTGAGTTGGAGCCTAATATTTATCCCCAGAGTTAAACCCTCATTTTAGTGCTCTCTTCCCCATTTTTCTGCCACACAGTGATCTATGCTCTGTCACCACTTCTTGGCTGTCATCCTGGAGTTCCAGATTCAGTCACAGGTTGGCACAGCAGCTGAGGCACACATCCATGATGAGCTGCCAAACCACCAGCTGAGGGTTGAGAACATCACTGGCTATGTAACAAGGTGGAAAATATTGAGCTTATTAGAAAAGAAAGGATATTGTACACCAGATGAGTATTGTGGTACCAAGTAGTGGAAGCTATCTCAAAATGATTAAGCAAAAAAGAAATTTATTAAAAAGATACTGAGAAGTTCACAGGATAATTGAAAGCAAGCTGGAGACTAAGTGTTCAGGGAGATGCTCCAAACCAGTCTAGTGAGAAAACTGCAGCTGAGGCCACTGCATAGTAGACAGAGTGACTTGGACCCCCACCACCTGTACATCAGGACTTCACTGCTTCTGCAACCACTGTTGCTGCCTGTAGCAATGCCTTTTCTACCCCAGCAAAGCAATTTGGCATCTTTTACAGCCAACACAAACCCCAAATACTGGGCATTTCTTTCATCCTGTAATACAAAAACAGAAAAATCAATTGTGTGTGATTCTTCTTTTGCCACTACTTACTTTCTATAACAATTTTGCAAAGGTGCAGCCAGTTGGTGGAGTCCAGTTAACATGCCTGAATTCCAGCTACAAGGAAGCTGACAAAGCCAATTTTCGGCTTTTCCCTTGGGGTGGCGTTAGAAAGTCTTAGGCAGCCAGAAAACATGACAAATGTCTAACATACACTAAGAGCCTTGGAGGAGGAATGAGGACTTTTAAAGACTTGATTGAATAATGATTGATGCCAGTAAATATTTTATGAGATTTTTCTTTCTTTTTTTAATTAATAGAGGGAGATAAATGGTGATGAAAACAAAATAATTTTTTAAATTAAATTAATATAAAGGTTTTATTTTCCTTTTTTCTTTTATATATAAGTTTGGAACCAGAAGTCAGAAAAATACATGCAAGGCCAATCACTTCCAATCTGGGTTTCCTTTATCCAACATTGGCCACACAGCTTCTCCTTTAAATAGTAAAACAAATTATTTTGAAGGCGCATTCAGTCACTAGCCTACCTGGGGCACCCATTGTCTTGAGTTCTAATGGAGCGTCAGAAAGTTCTCTCTCTGCCCTTCCAAAGTACAGTGCTAAGGATTCTCTTGTACAAAAAGGATAGTTTCAGATATTGTCTGATGATCAAAGCCTTTTGAAATCTGGACTGAATTATCTCTCCATGTTATACTACATGCTTTCTCTCACCCGATGCAATGATCACACTAGAGATTATGGCCCTTGATCAAATATATCATTTTATTTGTGTCTCCAAGGATTGCAAATTTAGGCCCTGATACCAAAAATGTTTTCCTGTCATAGATAAGAAACTTTGGTAAAGTTTTCTACCCTATACTGATAAACTTCAATACTATCAAATAAATAACAAAAATATTAGCCATTATTATTATTGGTTTTGTTTTCTACTTTACTTCTCTTATAGTTGAAGTTATACTCAAATCTCTCAGTCAGGGTAAAATCCCAGATGCTCCCAATGAACTTCACCACCACCACCAGCAACACCCTGACCTCTAACACCATTATTCTCCGCTCTCCTATTATAACACTTATCATGATTTCATGGATTGGTTTGTATTAGTCATATATTAGCTCTTCCCTCTGCCATCACCTCCACTGTGCCCAACTTACGAACACGTAGGTAAGTTGCTTATACAAGGCAGAATTTCAGCTACCATTTGTTAGATTGAGTTAGATATTAATTCTTATTTTTGTCTCATCCTCTGGCCCTTTGTTAAACATAGACTCTAAATAATTTTAATAGAATACTGAGTTATCCCTCCATGTAACTTATTTATTTTTATAAGGGTAGGGGTCCTTTATAAACAATACATGTAACAACCCTTGAGAAAGTCAGGCAAGTAAGGTCTCATGGTCCAAAAGGAGGTAGAATAACAGGTTGTGTTATTCTGGTCTCTCACAGAAAGATGACAGTGCACTAAGAGAGCTGACTTCAAGAACCAAGTAGGGTACAGCTGGGTTGAATTCAGCACCAAAAAGTAGGGCACAGGAAAAGTTTTTGATGGAAGCTGGCCCAGTGAAAACCAGCAGTGTTGGGTGGACTTTATCGGTCAAATTCTTCAATGACATTTTTTTTGGTCCTAAAAATTATTGGGTGCAGAATCTGCAACATACTGATTAGAAAGCCAGCCTCTCTTTCTTTGGATGTGGAAGTCAAGAGGCTGGCCAACTCTGTTCTAAACTTCCTCTGAGGATTTCATGTGGTTTTGCTTTAATTTGGAGAAATGAAGCATGTCATTGAAATTATATGCTGATTTATAACTTTAAAGCTATACTTATGTTTTTACTATTATGACTGTGCCAATGCATGTGGAGAGTACACAGAGAAGACTGTTAACCCCATGGGGAAATATCTAAGAGTATAAAATATAAGTGTAGGGGATTTAATGTGTTCGTAGGTAGGCTTATTTCAGAGGAAGTTCTATTTGCTATTTATTCTTCCTCTCAGGACCCTTTGAGGAAAGAATCACTGGCTCTTTGACCTGGAAGAAACTTGGAAATTGCCCATTCATTTAATATGGCAAAGAAATATCCTGAACACCAGCAAGGAAGTGAAGCTTTATAACAAAGTCAGAGAGTGAAAAGGAGAAGTAGGAGAGGAATCAGATCTCTTTCAACTAGAAACTAATTGCTCAAAGACATCAACCTTTGCTTTCCCCCTAAGCACCAGGCAGTTTTCTTTCAAACTTTCCTTTTCAACAGAATTAGTTCTCAAATTTCAATAGCCATATTGGGAAGCAACTCAATTGTAATATTAATTACTATAGATAAAAAGGAGGCAGGCTTAAAATATTTTACTATATTTATAAACAAACACAGTTAAGGAGCTAATTTTTTTCTTTGTTACCTTCCTCTCCAATTACCGTCTAAAAATAGCCTGTTCTAACCAATCCATTTTTCAGAATACTAACACTTGTCTTTGCCTCTCTTTAACATTGGACATCTGTGGGCCCTGCTTTGGCTTTGCTCCTAATTACTATACAATTAGCTCGCTCTTCATCTGTTCTTGGCTGTTTAGTCAAATGGACTTGTTATCTCTGCCCTACTGATGATGAGTTAGGGAGGTGGAATAGCTGGAACAAGCCCACTCAGACCCAATAGATAACCTTGTCCTATATTAATGGTCTCATATGACCAAATTACCACTAACCATCCCTTAAAGTATTCCCTTTAAATCTTAATTCCCTGTTAATAAAGTTCCTAAATTAGCAATCAGGGCTCTATATGGTTTAGGAAGGCAAATCCTATGAGTTAATCATCTTAAACCAATTTGGGGGTCAGAGCTTAGACCTGGATTGTTTCTTGAGAAGTTATCTATTTAAATATATATATATATGTGTGTGTGCGTGTGTGTGTGTGTTTTATTGATTTTATAGTAAGAAGAAGGGAGAGGGGGAGAGAGAGATAGAAATGTTGATGAGAGAGTCACTGATTAGCCATCTCTGCATGCCCCCCTCTGGGGAATCAAACCCAAAACCCAGGCATGTGCTCTGACTGGGAATCGAACTGGTGGCCTTTGGTGCATGAGACAACACTCAACCAACTGAGCCACATTGGCTAGGCCGTTATATCTAATTTTAAGGTTGTATTTGGGAGCTTCATTTGAGGAAAATTCACTAAATAACCTGGTATGTAGTTTTCTCTGGACACCTTTGTGTTTGTGTTTTTCATACCATAACAGAGTGGTAGATAGTCAGACATATTGAAATGAATAGAAAACACAACCTAACCTGTACAGCAGAAAAAAATTCTGAGACTCTAACTTATTCACATACATCTGAAAAGTCATAATTTGTTTATTCTTCTCCCTAGTCTCTAATTATAACCATCTATTCACTACTGATGAGAACAGGGCCTCAGAATAATTCCACACTTAGTTTAATGCTCTACTATTGCTGTCTTGAAATGTAATATTTAATATTTGAATGTGTGCTTTGTAAGTACACAGGTAAAGAAACATATACTAGTATTTGAGCAAAGGATATATATGAACAAATGGTAATTACTTTGTATTTGAGTACTTAAATGGACTGTTTTTCTGCTTTTTGAGCAAGGCATCCCACATTTTCATTGCTGTTGTGGGTGAGAATGACATATATCACCAGGAACATTTATATTTACATATGGCCCTATAACCTTTGTCTTGGTTTGCATATTACTCATATATCATCTCAATGACTAAGATCCACTTTCTTTCCTTTGTACTAGCAGTTATTTAAACTTCTTTTTTAAGCACTTACTCTGTTCCAGACATTGTACTCAGTGCTTAACCTAAATTATTCTTTTATCATCATGGTAGCTCTCTAGGATTACTGTTCTCATGATCCCTATTTTTAAAATGAAGAAATTGAAATTTATGTTAAGTAATTTGTCCAAAATTACCTGATAAGTGTTGGAGTCAGAATTTGAACTCTGGCCAACTAAAGCCAGAGCAAAAACCATAGAGTCATAAGTGAGAAATACCTAAAGAATGCTCAACTCAAGTCAATATTCTTATTGACTTACTCCATTATTTTATCAGTGGCCTTTTAACCTATTATTTTTACTTATTTTGACTTAAAACATTGTCCATACAGTACTGTATATTCTGCTAAAATCCATCTTAATGAAGCCAATGAGCATCGATGAGATGATAATAGTCCATCTTCTTATCTAATTTCATTTTTTTATTAAAAGTCAGAAGTACTTGAGTAACCTGTTGTTCTGCTTAAAGTCCTAATTTCACTTAAATTTACTAAATCATTCCTATTTCTTGGTCACTTTTTTTCTCTCTCTAAGACTCAGCTTAAAAAAAAAAACCTATACAGTACAGATAGAAAGTTCAAAATCTATAGAACTCAATTTCTAGAACCTGATTCCAAGAAATCACCCATGGTCTTCACACCAATTCTGCAAATATGTCCAAAAACTGTTCTCTTCTGTCCAATTCACTCTTTAACTCCAGAAATTACTCAAAAGACTCTGCTGCAAAACATTCTTTCCCTTGACTGCCACCTGGGTCACTCCAACTTCAGAACTTAAGATGATATTTCAGTCTGTGAATACAAAGCGAAGAGTTCCCTTTTCACTTCTTTTCTCATTTCCCCCCACTGCTGCGAAGTCTAAATAAAACTTATACTTTCTATAGTTTTCCAGTTAAATGCACTCATGCAGAACCTGGAAATCTGCCTCGTGGCTGTCATATTGCTGGCACTCCAATGTCCATGATGAAGAAAGTGTGGGGAGGTGCTTGCCCTTTTGCAAGTACTGGAATGGGCAACTCTGCTTAGAATTCATACATTTGCCTGCCTCTCCCAATGAGTAGCAAATTTTCGTCTTTCTTCCATTATGGTCTTAGACCTAGAAAATGCAAAATGTAACTATTTTCAGGAGACCAATTTTTCTATGGATCTATTTTCTGTCCCACATGAGTTTCCCTAAAGAAGAAGCTCTTGATTACCAAGGAGAGATAATGTGACAGCAGCAGGAGGATGCAAAGAAGGAGAAATGAGTCTGCATACACACAAGTCACCAGAACATTCATTACCACTGAATGTGCATAGGCTGTGTCCTCTGGCTGAAAGCAGTTCCACAAAGAAGAACCTCACTTGAGAAGTTTTTTTTTTTCTTTTTTCCATTTTCCCACTTGCTCTGGCCTTTGTGCTGATAGCCTGGCAATGTTTTTTGAAATTAAAATTATTTTGTGATAGTTTTATCTAAGGAACTCATTTTCCATTTATACCAGCCCTATTGTACAAGGAAGAGGAAACTCTAGCTCTGTGACCAAGAGGCAACTATTCACTCAGTGAAGAAGTACAAACTCTCCCATGGCTGCCAGCCATAGTTACATCACCAAAGCTTCTGGCACCAGCGGGCTGAGAATAAAGGAAGTGCTGACCCATCATAAATTACTAGGCCTTATTTCCAGGCCACAGACAGATCCTTAGGCCTAATGGATACTATCCTCTCTCAGGAGGCTCATGCCATCAAATGCTGGAATATAAGCATCAATAGTCATCAATCACATTCTGATCTTTCAAAACCATTCCACTCCCAATACTGAGGTTTCCCTTCCACACCCCCTTCCCAAACTCTTCCACTGTCCCTCTGGAACACATGACTCCAATTGGCAAGTTGCCTTCACTCTTGCCTGTTTTGCACAAGTCCTTCCATCTCTTTGTTCTGTCTGAACCCTGTTTCCTTTAGCCAACTGAAAAGCAGGGTAGTTTTATCTCATAACAGGGATAGAATTGCTGTCTCCCTTTCTCATTGGAGCTAATTCCAGATCATCCTTTTCTGCTCTGAGGAGAACAGAACCTTTCTGTTCCATCCTGTAGTTCTTTACCAACTTTGAGACATTACTTCTCACTCACTGAATATTTTAAGCCCTTGTTCATTGTCTTAATGTCCACTCAACACTGACCCCACTCCCAGAAAGGACCATGTCTATCTTGCACAGCCCACTGGTCTCTCACTTCCTTGAACTATTTCTTGATTTCAAATGACCTTACCTCCATTTCACTTCAACTACCCATATCCACATATCTGTATGAAAGTGTGATTATAAATCTATGACTCCAAATTACAACTGAGCTTTCAAAAGTGCTTACAGTCTAACTTGACTATTATACTAAGCAAATTTCTCTTTGCACTTTAAAATATAGTTTACATATTCTCCACTCTCCTCATACCACTTAACCTTCAACTCTATTCAACTTCACTTTCTTGAAGACCTTGCCTCATACCACAGAAATAAAACAGAAGTGGTGTAGCTCGGTTGGCTGGAGCATTGTCCCATAAACCAAAATGTGGCAGGTTCCATTTCTGGTCAGGCACATACCCAGGATGCAGGTTCTATCCTCAGTGGGTAGGGTTATGCTCAGGAAGCAACCCATCAATGCTTCTCTCTCTCTCTTTCTCTTTCTCTCTCCCCCTCTCTCCCACCCTCACTTTCTATCTCTAAAAAAACTTTTTAAAAATGTTCAAATTTTCAACATGAAAACTGAACATCCTCTTCTTTCCTCCTGCTTTAAAAGGGGGGAAAGTATCCTTTACAAATATTAAGGTTCCCAGATATTCAGATTTCCT
The DNA here is from genome assembly GCA_027563665.1 of Antrozous pallidus. Lineage (NCBI taxonomy): Eukaryota > Metazoa > Chordata > Mammalia > Chiroptera > Vespertilionidae > Antrozous > Antrozous pallidus. The sequence continues at coordinate 79,270,609 of CM050508.1, forward strand.
CTCCCCATCCACAAGGACCTCTCTACATGTTACATCTTCTTCCTCCTAAATTTAACTATTTTCCCTTAGCATTCAAACATGTTCATGAAGGTTCATCTTGATCCCCATCCATATTCAGCTACTGCCCCAAATTTTCAACTCCCCTCTATAGTTAAGTTATCTACCTAGGCATCCTTAACTTTTTTCTTTCACTCATACTTAACACTTAATTTAATTGCAAATTATACAAGATATAGCTTCAAAATATTTTCAGAATTTTAACTTTCTCACCATGTCAACCACTGCCATCCAGTATAAGCTGCTCTCATCCCTTACCTGACCACTGCAATAGCCACCTGATTGTTCTTCCTGCTTCCCTGCCGCAGCCCTTGTTGAGAATCCCACAATGGCTTCCCATATCAGAGAAAATACCAAGTCTTAAATCAGGGATTTCAAATCCTGACATCATCTGCCCCATCACCATATGGACCTCACTTCCTACCCTTTTCACTTCGTGTGCTTTATGTCAGCCCAAATGACTGCACTGCTGTTTTTTAAAGCTCATCTTGTACATGTGCCTCAGGTCTTTTGTATATGTTGCTTCTTCTGACTGGAATGTGCTTCCATATACATTCTCTCTCTTCAATCTCATATTTATTATAAATCAGTTTGCCTCTTTGACTTCGAAATTTGCTCTTAAGATTCTCACCTCTTTTGCTAAATCCTCATCTAACTTGACCTCTTGAATCACTTCCCCTGGCTTTTGTGATATTCCTTCTGTGTTCCTGGTCTTCAGCCTCATCATTTCTTCCTTTTATGCTGACCTTAAATTGTATAGTTCTTCAACGACCTTTTTTCTCAGGCTTTGCTTTCTCTCCCGATTATTTCATTTCTTCCCATGGCTTTATTAATAGCATATATTGCTGATAGTTCCACACTTATTCTCCTTACTACTATTTTCTTCTGAGATTTAGGCCTATGTTTTCATTAGGAATCTCAATATGATATGTGAAAAACTAAATGCCAAACTTACTTATCCTTGGGTGTTACTTCCCTTAAAAAATGGTACCATTGCTTAACTTAGAAACTGGCAGTCTTTTCTCTTTTTTTTCCTTATTTCCTACATTCATTTCATGATTAAGTTTGGGCCACCATCTCCTGTGTTCCATACCATGCCCCATGTCTCTGTCTTATCTTCATCTCTTTTGTGATACCAAAAACCACTATCATTTCCCACCTAGAACATTGCACCAGTCATCTAAATGGTGTTTGTATTTCTATACATGTCTTCTCACAATCTGTTATCGACCAAGTCTCCAGTATTATCATGCCACTTTCTTGCTTAAATCACATTCAAACAACCCTCATCATAATCATATCTAATGAAAGAGCAATATGCAAATTGACTGTACCTCTGATACACCCACAAGCCATGCCCACAAGCCAATCAGAAGCAAATAAACCCAAACCATAATGGCTGCAGCCACTGAGAGCAGGAGGGAGGCTTGGGTTTCCCTGGCAACGAAGGAAGCCAAGCTTTCCACCTGCCCTTGCCAGCCTAGGCCTCCACTCAATGCTACAAAGTTTCAATTATAGAAGATACATAATCCCAACAGAAATGGGGGCAGCCACTGAGCTGGAGAGAGCAGAGGCGAGGGTTGCCCTGGTGATGGAGGAAGCCACACTTCTGCAACCCTAGTGCCTAGGCCTTCATTCTAGGCTACAAAGTTTCAATTATATAATTAAAATAAACCCCAACAGAAATGGTTGTCACAGCCATGTAGCCAGCAGAAGACTTGGCTCTGCTCCAGGCTACAAAGTTTCAATTGTAGAACATAAATTAATCCCAGACCCCAGAGCCTCCACTTGGGTCACTGGGGGAGTGGCTGGCCTGCAAACCACCATAGGCCCCTCTCCCAGGCTGCCCCATGCCCTAATGAAACCCCCACCCTGATCCAGGACACTCTTCAGGGCAAATCAGCTGGCCCCCACTCATGTATCATGCCTCTATCTTATCTAATAGAAGAGTAATACACAGATTGATCATCACAACAACACACAAGAGGGCTGCCCCCATGTGGTCAAAGATCCTGCCCCCATGTGGACACAAAATGGCCACCACAAGATGGCCAGCAGGGGAGGGCCATTGGGAGGTTCCAGGCCTGCAAGAGAGGGCAATTGAGGGTGATAAAGCCTGCAGGGGAGGGCAGTTAGGGGTGGCCAGGCCAGCAGAGGAAGGAAGTTGGGGACAAACAGGCTGGCAGGGGAACAGTTAGACATCAATTAGGCTGGCAGGGGAGTGTTTAGGGGGTGATTGAGCTAGCAGGCAAAAGTGGTTAGGGGCAATCAGGGAGGCAGGCAGGTTAGCAGTTTGGAGCCAGCAGTCCTGGATTGTGAGAAGGATAACCGATTTGCCATTTAGGCCAAGAACACATATCTAGACATTGCAGAGCTTCTCTACTACACAGGCTGTTAGGATGATTCACTTGACAATTTTGTAAAGTTCTGTGTATATATATATATATATATATATATATATATATATGCATAATATGCAAATTGACCAGCTGAGGAATGACTAGTTGCTATGACAGGCATTGACCACCAGGGGGCATATGCTCATTGGAGGGGCTGCCCCCAGATAAGGGCCTGCCAGCCAACCTCTCAGTCCCTCCCCTCGACTGGCAGGCTCTGATCCCTCAATGGGGACTGGGGAACCAGGGGTGGGTGGTGATGGACGCAGGCGGTGCCAGGCCAAGGTGGGTGCAAGTGAGGCTCTGATCATCCTGCTGGTTACCCCACATCCAGAGGGTGACTATCAGCAGGGGGTGGGGCTGGCTGCCAGCAGCTGGGGAAGATTGGCCCTGATCATAGGCCAGGTCTAGCAACCCTACCTGCGCACTAATTTTGTGCACTGGGTCTCTAGTAAAGTAATAAAATGTAAATTTTTACATATATTTTATTGACTTTTTACAGAGAGGAAAGGAGAGGTATAGAGAGTTAGGATCATTGATGAGAGAAACACATTAATCAGCTGCCTCCTGCACACCCCCTACTGGGGATGTGCCCACACCAAGGTACATGCCCTTGACTGGAATCGACCCTTCAGTCCGCAGGCCAAAGCTCTATCCACTGAGCCAAACCGGTTAGGGTTAAAACATAAATTTTTAAAAATCATAGTATATTTTAGAAGTTTGTGTTACCCTATCTTACACAGACATTCTTGTTATTTGGGAAATAAATAGTTAAGAGGCTGAGTCCCCATTATTAAATAATTTATCTTCTCACAATGTAGGCAAGGCTCACATATACTAGAACTCATAGAGAAAAATATAATATGCCACCTATAAATATTGGGGAGACATTTGGGGAAAGTTCTCGTGCAGGATATCCTTAAAGTTCTGTTAAGGATATAAATAAAGAGGGCTCCACCCTGCCACCCTAATCTGCCAAGTCAAGTAATAGAGTGTCATAAATTATAGCCAGATCTCAAAGTCCTATTTTAGAGTTCCCAGCAGTGGACTTGGTTTAGCATATATACAGTTTGTCAAATCTGATTCTATAAGACAGTATCTTAACCAAAGAGGTTTTCTCTGACACTATGTTCAACCCACTCTGCAACTCTCCACCTCTTTCTTCCAGCTCCCCTTTAACATGATTTGTTTACTTTCACCACCTAACACTGTAAATGCATTTGCTTGTCATCTGCTTGTTTTTATCTCTTCTTACATTCAACTAGAATGTAAGCCTGGAGAGAATACTTTGTTTCATTTGATGCTGTGTTCCTGATCAGTAGTATGGATTAGGGATTGACAGTAACTGACTAAATAATATGTTCAATGAATGAATAATGAAGAATTAGGTTGAATACAGTCCATTCTTTAACTGACTCGATGATTAGGATGGTCATTTTAACAATTCTCTAATATTATCTTTTTTGACTAGATAACTATCTCCTCTCAATTTTCAGGATCAGTTTTTGCCCTTAGGAGACAAAGCAGCCCCACCCAGTGTACCCAGGGAATATGATCAGAGATGTGGACCATGCTGTCTTCAGAGGCACTCTGAGAGCCTCCATAGTCAGCTTTCTGGTGTCTCAGTGGGTCTCACTTCGGGCATGGCTGGCTGCAATTCGGGGGATCACCAGCTCATCTCCAAATGTGCTATTTATGAGTACTGAGTTCCAGAACCCAAGAGGCCACACACTGGGTCCGTTCAGCTATGACATTCTGCCCAAAAGCTACTGCAGTTCTCACTAAATTATGGAGCAAATGTCAGACTTCCATTCCATTATCAGACACACATCTTACATGTCCTCTTTATTGGGTTTTTATATCTTGAGGGGGTCTTAATAGAATCAAAGGAAAGCTTGCTAGGTGCAAATGAGTGCTATTCAACTATTTAAAGGCACATTTAATTAAACTGGATTCATTGCCTGCATGGGGCAAGTTAAATGAAAACTAAATAGATGGAGTATGATTACATATTATTAAGAAGAAAGACAGCTCTGGAGACCAAATTCTTTTAACACAACATTAAGCTGAGCTCATTTCGTATGCATAGTTTAGCACTGGCCTATAAGGAGAATGTGTTTTGAGAAAATCAGCAGAATGGTTATGACTCTAAACAGCTTTTAATAAAAAGCTGTTTTAGCCTAGGAGTAGTTTCTAAGCTTCACTTACATATGCTAATCAAAGCAAATAAAGTTTCCCACTGATTCCAGGTTCTCTTTGTTTTCCATCTATTTTTTTTTTAATATCCATCTTACCCAGGCTACTTTTCACCTTATTTTATTAACTCCTAGAAATGCTCCAGATTCCTTATTTATAAGATATCAGGACTTGCTGAGAGTTGGGGGAAAGATACCTGAGTTTGTCAAATTGGTGATTTTATTAGAATTGGCTCTTTGAGACTAACAAGCCAATAGACTTAAATAATCCTAAGCTTCTAACAATTATCTAGAGCTCTTCAACCAAATGGACCCACCAAGTTTGTCAATAATAATAAAAATAGTTGTTATTTGTTAAATCTCTATAATGGGTAGTTGCCTTACATATACCATCTCATTTGATGCCCACCATCTTCCTAGAAGATAGATATTGTTATCTCTATTCTACAGAAATGGAAAGAACAAGGCAAATAATTAATGGTGTTGCTCATATCCAAACTCATGTCAGAGTGACTTCAAAATCCCTGCTCTCTCCCTGGCAACACCTTCCCTGACCCCATCTAGGGAATTACAGCTGTGGGGAGAAGGGGATATTTGAAAAGCATGTAAAATAGTCAACACAACTTAAAAATATGCACACAAAAAAGCTTCCAATACCTATCAAAGAATAAAACTTTTTAATAAAAGTTTTACATGATCCTCTTGGTTGCTGGCCAACATGTTTTTTTAAAAAAGTTAATTAACGTTGATTTGCTTAACCCCGACTAAGTTACAATCTTTGACTTCACCTCACCATTCCCTGTTCTGATAGCAACATGTTGGTGTAACTTTGTGGAATCATCTCTCCCCCACTTTCTCTATAATTCCATGAGTTTGCATGTGTCCTTGGTCTGGTCAACAGAATCCCAATCTGGTTTATGATATCCATTCCAAGAAAGGAGCTTCAGCCCTCATACTTTAAATTGAAACTACTGAGGAAAATATCCTCTCAAAGTTGCTAAGCTGATAGACTATATGCCTGACAATGCTAGTTGTTCTCTTGTCTTCATGAGGAAGAGCCTGCCCAAAATAAAGCCAAATTCAGAGGTGGTAAGGCTCAGAATCCCAGTGTTATTGTTTGAAAACCTGCAGCCAGAAACAGAAAGTCAAAAGCCTGCAAAGGAACTTTACAACTACACAAACCAATCAATTCCATTTTGTTATTAAGCCAAACTGAGTCATGTTTTTATCACTAGCATTTGACAAAGTATGCCCTTTTCATCCCCACCAGTTCAATAGTTGTAGAACCTAAAGCTCAAAGAAGAAGAATGATTTTTTCAAAATATTTACTCCTAGTGTCATATTTAAGCCTAGAATCTAGAGCTCCTTCCTCCCAAAGCCAGTTTTGCCACCCTATATTGCTGATTCTGAAAGTATGATCACCTGACCAGCCATATCAGAATCACTTGGAACTTGTTAGAAATTCAAATTCTCCAGCCCATTTCAGATCCACTGAATCTGAAACACCAGGGGATAAAACTAGCAATCTGTGTTTAAAAGTCCTTCAGGTGACTTGGATGCCTGCCCATGTTTGAGAACTAGTGCTCTAGATTACTGTTTTCTGAATTTTTGAAGTGGTAAATATAGTTCCTTTAAATGAAATATTGCATAGGAACTCAATATAAATACCAGTTAAGTGCAACTTATTTTGCTTGAAATGGAGCAAAGAACTTAGAGACCTGCTTGTTCTTGGAGACATCTGAGAACATTTTCAAGGAAGTTCTGGGACTCCATGAAGCCCAAGTCTGATAAAGATTGGTAAAATAGTATGTTAATGAGCACTCACCCCAACTTACATCATATTTAGATGCTTTCCACTATTATTTATGCTTCAACTTTCTATAATCCCTGAGGTGCTATCTGAGAATGAGCTATTCACAAGTCTCTATAAAAATGGCTTTTTGAGCCGAGACCGGTTTGGCTCAATGGATAGAGCATCGGACTGTGGACTGGAGGGTCCCAGGTTCGATTCCAGTCAAGGACATGTACCTTGGCTGTGGGCACATCCCCAGTAGGGGGCGTGCAAGAGGCAGCTGATCGATGTTTCTCTCTCATCAGATGTTTCTGACTTTCTATCTTTCTCCCTTCTGCTCTGTAAAAAAAATCAATAAAATATATTAAAAAAATAAAATAAAATGGCTTTTTGAGGATTTACAGAGTCATAAGGGGAAGCTGGGACCAGGAGAGAACAGTAACAGATCTCCCTTGGGAAGTTCCAGTCATGTCCCAGCTCAACTCCAAATCCAGATACAGATGAAAGCAGCGAAGAGGTGACAGTTCTTTTAAAAAGGTTCACACCAAAACATTTGGTCTCGGGTAAATGGTGTGGGAAATTATTTCTATTCCTCTCAAAAATGGATTGCTCTAAATCTTATAAATTTAATAGGGCTAATCTTTGACAAATTTATGAGAAAAAGAATTGTTATGGAATCTAGTACTTTCCTTGCTCTATGCTCACCCAGTCTTGCCTGCAGAGACTTGGTTTCTTCCATAGACAACTGTTCTCAATCACTTAGTGTTCAATCTTTCCAGGGATGTTTGTAAGGGATAGGCTAGTGCTCAACAGAAAGGGAAATGTAAGCTGAGTAAAATTTGTTATTATCTGTAAGATGCCCTATGACATTCAACTGAGCCCATTTCAAAAAATTCTTTTTTGTTTTTCTTTAATCCTCACCCAAGGATATTTTTTCCATTGATTTTTAGAGAGGGAAAGACAGAGAAACATCTATGTAAGTGAAACACATCAATTGGTAGCCTCTTGCACAAGCCTTGACCAGAGCCCAGGCTTGGGAGAAGCCTGCAACCAAGGTATGTGCCCTTGACTTAAATCGAACCTGGGACCCTTTAGTCCATAGGCCAATGCTCTATCCACTCAGTTAGAGCCCCAAAATTCTTAACATTATTTTATTATAAGTTCACTTATCACTAAATTCAACTATGACCTTCCCTATAAAACTATCTCTGCCTCCCTATCTTTCCTGTCATTTTTTTTATGTTCCCATTGATTCTTGCATATGGCTCTGCACTTAGCATACTATTCAATAATAACAATCCTATCTAATAAAAGAGTAATATGCAAATTGACTGTTACTCCCAACATACAAGATGGCTGCCCCCATGTGGACACAAGATGACCTTCACGAGATGGTCAGCAGGGGAGGGCAGTTGGGAGGTTCCAGGCCTGCAAGGGAAGGTAGTTGTGGGTGATCAGGCCAGCAGAGGAGGGCAGTTGGGAAGGACCAGGCCTGTAAGGGAGGACAGTTGGGGGCAATCAAGCCTGCAGGGGAGGGCAGTTAGAGGTGACCAGGCCAGCAGAGGAGGGAAGTTGGAGGTGACTGGGCCTGCAGAAAATGGCAGTTGGGGGGGGGGGACCCAGGCCTGCAGGGGAGAGCAGTTGGGGGGGCCCAGGGGTGACCAGTTGGGGAGGGCACTTAGGGGTGACAGGCCTGCAGAGGTGAGCAGTTAGGCTCAAACAGGCTGGCAGGGGAGCAGTTAAGCATAAATCAGCATGGCAGGGTAGTGCTTAGGGTGTGATCAGGCTGCCATGCAGAAGCGATTAGGGGCAATCAGGACGGCAGGCAGGCAACCAGTTGGGAGCCAGCAGTCCTGGATTGTGAAAGGGATGTCCTACTAGGATCGAGCCTAAATGGGCAGTCAGACATCCTCCAAAGATGGAGCCTAAATGGGCAGTCAGACATCCCTTGAGGGGTCCCAGATTGGAGAGGGTACAGACTGTTTTAGGGGCACACCCCCACATGCACGAATTTCATGCACCAGGCCTCCAATATATTTTATAATAATAGATAATATATTTTATATTTATTATTATTATTTTGGGATATATCTCTTTAAGATATGGTAAGGATAGGGACTGTATCATTTAATCTGTGAATCTCAAGAGCCAGGCATAGCATCTGTCACACCAAAGGTGCTCAGGATTTTTTTCCCCCCATTCTCCCAAGATCAGCTAGGAAGTTCACCATCTTAAGAACTCAATAACACCCACCATGAATCTAATACCTAAAATTAGCCAGGCCCATTTTCAGTTGAGGAAACTGAAGCTTGGAGACATTGTGAGAAAGCAGTTGGTAGAGGAGGGACTTAATCCCAGTCTTGTTTGATTCCAAAACTTTTGTTCCTATCATTATACCTCTCTCTATTCTTCTACTCTCTCTCTCTCTCTCTCTCTCTCTCTCTCTCTCTCTCTCAAAAAATCAATAAAAACATATTTTTAAAAAAAGAATACAAAACTCTGAGAACATAAGCAGTGAGATAATAAAGAGACAATCCTTGTTTCACTACTTTTCTCTTACAGAAACAGAGCCCACTCCTTCAGAGCATCCTCAGGCTTAGAGAAAGATCAAATCAAGCAGATCATTTTGGCACTGTTCATTATCCAAGGCTGATCTCCTGTCCACCACTCTAATTGATACTTTCCTGAGCAGAAATACCTCCAAGCTGCATGCTCTGCAGTTTCTCCTCCTTTTTAATATCACTGGATTTGAAATAGACACACACTGCAGCAGAGTTGCTGGAAATGTTATAGAAGCCCAGAAGAGATATTTATGAAAATAGTTTACCTTTTGCTATGACAATAACAAATATTCACAAACTCAGCATTTTGTTCACTTTGTCTGAAAAGAGAGAACCAATAGTACAGTAGCAATTTAAGAAAAACTTTTGGGTGGTGGTTACAAAATGATTTTATTTTTCTTAATGTTATTCCATATAGTTTTTTTTTTTTTTTGGCGGGGGGGAAGAGGGCATAATTTATCATGCCAGAAACAATGTTCTTCTGGAAATGATAAGTATGGCAACCTCGGGAATCCTCCTCAAATGTACCAATATTTTAGGTCAGACTTCGACAAACTTAATGTAACCAAACTATACTCACAGTTTATATTTGACAAATATAATGTCAATTTTTGATAGTTACTTATGACTGGCCTTTTAGTTTTATGAGTAATTTTTACTTTCTGGATAACATCTTTCTGAATATATTAAGTAAAGGAGAATGCAAATCTGACTCAATGATAGCTAGTTTGTAGCTTTTTTTCTAGGTAGAAAATGAAAATTCAAGAAAAAATATTTTAAAACAGAAAGATGAAATTACAGTCCCTTTAATGACACTAAGTACTTGGCAGCTAAAGTTTGTGAAAGACTATCTGCAGCTACAAAACCAGTTTACTGTAATCTTGAGATGGTTTAAAATAAGGAGCCCATGTGACACAGGCTGAATGACATATTAGAAAGAGCAAACACTTAGACAAAAATCCCCACTCTCTTACCTACTTGCAGTGGCCATCAGAAAAATTCCAAATTTTTTGAGATCCATTTCCATCAGCATCCTATCTAATAAAATAGAAACATGCAAATTGACCATACCTCTGTTACCTCCACAAGACACACCCACCAGCCAATCAGGAGTGGGTATGCACATTAACCCAACAAATATGGCAACGGCCATGGAGCTGGAGCAACCAGGAGGGTTGGATTGCCCCCAGCAATGGAGAAAGCCAAGCTTCTCGCCCGCCCTGTCTGGCCCTGGCTTCTACTCAAGGCTACAAAGTTTCAGTCACAGAAGTTAAATAAATCCCAACCAAAATGGCAGCAGCCACAGAGATGGAGAGAGCAGGAGGCTTGGGTTGCTTCTGGCGATGGAGGAAGCCAAGTTTCTTTTCCTCCCTGGCCAGCCCTGGCCTCCGCTCAAGACTACAAAGTTTTTATTATGGAAGATAAATAAATCCCAGATACCAGGGTATCCACTTGGGCCACCATGAGGCATGGCGAGCCTGCAAACCACAATAGGCCCCTCACCCAGGCTTCCCCACACCCCAAGGGAACCACTACCCTAATCTGGGACATACTTCAAAGAAAACCAGCCAGCCCCCACCCTATGCACCAGGCATCTATCCTATCTGATAAAGGAGTAACATGCAAATTGACCATCAGTTCAATGCACAAGATGGCTGCCCCATGTGTTCAAAGATGGCTGCCCCCATGTGGACACAAGATGCCACAAAATGGCCTGCAGGAAAGAACAGTTGGGAGGGACCAGATCTGCAAGGGAGGGTATTTGTGGGTGATCAGGTCTGCAGCAGATGGCAGTTGGGGGAGATCCAGGCCTGCAGGGGAGGGCAGTTAGGGGCAATCAAGCTGGCAGGAGAGCAGTTAGGCATCAATCAGTCTGGCAGGGGAGTGGTTAAGGGATGATCAGGCTAGCAGGCAGAAGTGTTTAGGGACAATCAGGAAGGCAGGCAGGCGGACAGTTGGGAGCCAGCAGTCTTGGATTGTGAGAGAGATCCCTGATTGGAGAGGGTGAAGGCTGGGCTAAAGGACACCCTCCCACCCCCCATGCACAAATTTCATGCACCTGGCCTCTAATGGTTCTATAAATTTTAAATGACAAAGAAATAATGGGATAGGTCAGGATACAAAATGTTCCAAAAATATTAGTAGATGTTCAATAAACTTACTCATGTTTAATAACCATACTCTTGGAGAATGAATTTCATCTTTCACTATATTTGTCTTGTAGTTATAGTTTCAATGCTATTAGCAGTTGTATGTATTTCCTGTGATTTCTTTGGCAAATTACCAAAAACTTAATGGCTTACAAAAACAATGTATCCTCTTACAGTTCTGGAGGCCAGAAGACTCAAATCAAGATGTTGGCAGGGCTGTACTCTCTTAAGACCCCAGGGAAGAATCCTTCCTTGCCTCTTCCAGCTTCTCTTTGCTCTGCATATTCCTTGGCTTGTGGCTGCATAGCTCCTTTCGTCTTCATGTGGCCTTCTACTCTTTGTCTCCTACTGCTTTACCTGCTATAAGGACACTTGTCATTTGATTTAAGGTGCATCCTGATAATCCAGAATAATATCATCTTGGAGATTCCTAACTTAATTATATCTACAAAGAACTTTTACAAATAAGCCACATTCACAGATTCCAGGTATATCTGGTCACAGGCTTACCTTCATAGGGACCACCACTCAGCCCACTATTAGTATATTGTGAAACTACTTTGAGCCAACTTAAAAGATAAATTCCATTAGTTCCATAGGAGGGTAGCTCAAAGCTTTTAAGTAAACTAGGATGTGAGTGGATTCCTAAAAGGTAATGGATGTCATGAGATGATAATAATGAAAAACTGGGTGAGAAGATAGAAGAAAATAAACTTAGGCCAAGTTGTCTCAGTTTGTAATAAACTTGGGTGAAGGGACTTTTCCTGGACTTTGATAGCACCAGTTATGTAAAATGTTCCATTTTTCAATCACAGAATATTTAAATATTAACATCCATCTGGCTAGCTCTGAACTTCTGCATACAGATTTCCTAAAACCTTCCTAACTCAAATATTTCTCAAAATCCCCAGGTAAAAGTAGGGCCATGGCAGTGAATGACTAAGAGTGAATCAATTTTATACATCTTAAAGAACGGCTAGTTTAGCTGGAAATCAGACATGCCCCTCTCCCCCTTGAGACTGATTTTAATAGAGATATTCCCAAGCAACTAACAGCTGGACTTCATAAATATTGGCCTTTGTCATATCTCCTGGGGAAAACCCTTATTGTGTCCAGTACTGATTATTGTAGTATTGGGGAATGCTGTCTGTCTTTCCCCTGCAACTTAGGTCTAGGGGTTCTCATCATTGTCCCTTTGTAGTGAAAAAGAGAAACTGTATTTGAATAGGGCAGAAGAATGATGCATTATCTGTGTTATACATAGCCTAAGTCCTCAGTAAGATAACCCAAGTTCCCAAGGGTTACAGCTCTTCCATTCTTACCAAATCAGGTGCTAGTGATAAAATTCTAGTGTCAACTAACATATTTTCCCAGACTCATTAATACTCTTCAACAATTTAAACCTTGGTGCTCAGTCTTGCAGTTATCCAGCCTTCCTGCACTTACATGATCTTGGTTTCCTTTTGTACAGTCTGATCTTCAAATACAATTCCTGCACTTAGAAAATCTGTTCTAACTCAGAGTTCTGGCAGTCTGAATCCCTTTCATTTTCCCTAAGTCTGTTTCAACTCTTACGAAAAAAGAGGTTACAAATAGACCTAAAAAGTGAAATGCAAATGTTCACCCACCAGCAGCAGCCCAGCTCCAGACATGGCCCAGCCATAATGTCCTGTTATATTAGGATTTTACAACTGAATTTTTAAACTGCTACTGTTTATATCTTCATTTGAGATCATCCCCCCATCTAACTTTTTGTAAGTTCATTGGGCAAATATGTGAGAGAGAGAGAGAGAGAGAGAGAGAGAGAGAGAGAGAGAGAGAGAGAGAGAAATGATCTTGATGGGGACAAAATGAAGTGTAAGGATTAATGAGTAAGGTCTCACCAGGGAGGTATACTCCTCACCAGGGAGGTATACTCACAGGGAGAGAGTCAGGGACTAGGTGTACAGCCATTTCTTTCCCCCTGAATGTTATCTTCTGGATGTCATTTCTGTTGCAACTATGAAAAGATTTGGGGCATCTAAGGATACAAAGCTGGGGTCCTCTTGATTGATCTGAGTGTAGGGGAAAGAGTATGAGCCTTGGAATCAGAGAGAACTGGATTAGAATTTTAAACCTAGTTTTTCTCACTCAAATAAGTTCCTTAGCTTTTGATTATTTGCATCACTTCTAAGTTGAAGAATATACTACCTAACTCAAAGCATTACATGAAAGATTAAACAAGAGTTGAAAGCTTCAAGTTTTATCATAATAAGAATTCATTACCTTGTAACTTTATATAAACTTAATAATTTATAGACTGACTATGTGTGCTATCTTTAACTGAGTGTCTTTGCTACTGGCCCTATGACTTTGGCTTGTTGTTTCATCATCTTGTGGTTCTCAGGGTGCCATAAACTTTACTCCCTGACAAGTTATTTGATGTATGGCAGAGATGTAGATGAAGGTACTGTCATTTTCAGAAATCTCTTTTTAAGTAAATATACAAAATTCATAGTCTTACATTTCATTTGCCTTTAAAAATAAACCAATATAGATAGAACTTTCTGACATACTTAAATGCTAGTTTGAGATCACTTAACTCATTTGCATGAATGACCTCTACTTGAACTCATTTCCCTGGAAATAAAAGTTTAGTGCACTACTAATTCAACTTAGAAAGTAATTGGAAGACTTCAGCAAATGAGGAAAATTCTAATTTTATTGGGACTGGGGACTTAATTCAAATGAAAAAAGCTTCATTGATGACATGAGTTAATTGTGCAGTTAACATGAAATAACCTTACCTAGCATTACAAAGACTCTAAAAGCATAATTTGCAAGTATCAATGATTAAAAGTTCTTTAACAGAAAACCACATTTCTTGAATTTTCTCCATGTTGTATATTAAAGGACACAGCCAGTGGTTACTAGGGAATCTAATACTTTATATAATATCATGTGCTAGAAACCTATTTTAACCCCCAAATCTAGGCATTAAGATAGGGTTTCCACAAATTCCAAGATACCAAGCTCTCTCTTTTGCAAAATCTTTACCTTCTATCTTTAAATGCTGGAAAGTTCAGGGCTCATTCCCAGAACCTCTAATCTAATTACACACCTGCTTAGAGATTTCATCCATTCCTCTGGCTGTTAATACCATTCATATGCTACCAATGGCCAAATACTCCATCTCTCCAAGGTTGAGTCATATATCAACCTGCCTACTTAACATCACCACTTGGATGCCTCACAGTCATGTTGAAAGTAACATGTTCAAAATTAAATTCCCTCTCAGGTTATTTTCCCTAGAAACAGAGCTTCAGACAGGGATTCTCAAGTGATTTATTATATTGAGATTGATTTAGTGATAGCCACGTGATTTATTTAGTGAGTGCTCTCAGGAGAAGGGGAGGAAAATAGGAGAGGGCTGGGGAAAAAAGCTAAGTGAGACTGGCTTCAGCATGGTCCCATACGCTAAATTTGTCTTGCTTTGAGGCAAGGAGGTTGGCCTTTTATAACCACATGTCAGGTTCCTGCCTCCTCAGGGCTGGAACATTAGAGGACATATCTTCCAAATACTGCAGCTGTTTTACTGAGGAAAAGTCTCTAGAGAAGTTGGCAGCTGTAAGCAATTCACATCTGATGCTCATGGTATCTGGGGAATGAGTATATCCTATCTAATAAATAGGTAATATGCAGATTGGCTGTCATGTTAACAAGATGGCTGCACCCACAGCTGAGTCAATGATTCCATAACACAAGATGGCTGTTCCCACAGCAGAGGAGAAGTTGCCGTAATGAGTCTTAATGAGCAGTCAGCAGGGACCTGAGGCTGCATAATGCTGAGCCAGGGCAGGGGACCTGAGGCTTCACCCCCACCTGGTGGGGCTTGACAGGGGACCTCAGGTCAGGCCCCCTGCCCTGGCACCAGGCTGGGGGACCTCAGGCTGTGTCCCCACTGGGCAGAGCTTAATGGGGGACCTCAGACAATGCACCCACCCAGAAGGGCTTGAAAGGGGACCTCAGGCTGCCCTCCCACCCCCGCTATGTGGGGTTTGACAGGGGACCTCAGACCATGACCCCTGCTGGGCAGGGCTTGATGAGGACCTCAAGGTACACTCCCTGCCCCAGCCCAGGCTGGGGGGACCTCAGGTCATGCACCCCATCCTGGTACAAAGCCAGGTGACCTGAGCATACCTCCTGCCTGGTGGGGCTTAATGGGGTGGTGCTGGCCAGGTGGGGTGGTGCTGGGTCTTGTGCAATTTCGAGGTGCACATGGGTGGATGGGGACTTGACTCTGGTTACTGTGGTACACCCTAGACTCTGACAGGAGGAAGATTTTCATATACATTTTACTAATTTTCTTTAATCTCTGACATTTCTATTATAAAGCAAATAGCAATATTAAAATAGTTCCTCTAATTAATTTCCTTTTAATGTGCATACATTTCATGCACCAGGTCACTAGTCTGCCAATAAAGAGGATGAAAACAGGACACAAGTAACATCCACTATGGATTCTTAATTGGCCCCTTAATTCATAGTCCATATTTCTACAATTTAAAATCCAAACACATCTCTTTACCTCCCCTTTCAATACCCAGGTTAAACTACCATCTAGGCTAGTAAAATGCTTCCAATAGGTATTCCTATGCCCACCCTTACTCAGCACAATGCATTGTTCTCATGAAGCCAAAGTTTTTTCTTTTTCCTTTTAAAAAAAAATCATCCACAAATCTAATCACCTTCAAATTATTTTATGGCTTCTTATTGCATTCACAATTGATTTCAGGTTGAAGGCCACAATCTAAAAGACACTAAAGAATCAGAACTCTACCCCTCTCTGATTCTTCTGATGCTGTCCTTTGATCCACTCAGAGATCATTAGGAGCTTCTGCTTGTGGCCTTCCCTCCTCTTGTTTTCTCTGGTGCAAACATTTTTCTAAATTTCTTTGTTTGTTTGGCTCCTTTTCATTACTCAGGTCTTGAGTTCAAAGATACTTTCCTGAATGAGGCCTCTCTGGACCTACTTAGCTCATTCTCAGCACTAATCACAATCTGCAAGATTATTTGTTCTCTAGAAACCTAATGAGCAAATGACCCGGATTTGGTGTATATGAAAACAGAAAACACTTTCCATTAACCTTGATCTCTTGACGCATTATCCTCGCCAATATATAATCCCATATCCTTCTGTGACCCTCTCAGGCATTAAAATTCCAATCTGTGAAACATCTACACTTCAATTCTTTGACTTGCACTGCTTAATGCTTTTTAGCTACCCCCACTTGGGCCTGCTTCAGGCTAGAAAGACTGCCTTAGACTGAGAAGGCATAATAAGCTTCTGTACCATTTCCCTTAACTTATATTCCCTGCACCTACCCACCTGTGTGGGCTCCCTGTGTCTCCTGTGGGGAGTTGAGGGCAGAGCTGAGTGAGGCATAAAAAGACTTACTTCACTTGTAACTATGACCTGGCATCAGGGCCTTCTGTGTTATAGCCTGACTGCTTATTCTTCCTGACACCCTCTCTGCAGCTTTTTGACACAGTTCATGCCTCAGATGCTGGCTGATTACACCTCCTTCAATTCCTGGCTTCTCATGGCCTACTCCCCCAGACAACTATACTGGGGTCACCTCACGCCTTTGAGTAATTCTCTTTTTTAAATTTTGTTTTTTAATTTCAGAGAGGAAGGGAGAAGGGGAAAGAGATAGTAACATCAATGATGAGAGAAAATCATTGATCAGCTGCTTTCTCCATTGCCTTGCCCCCAGGGACTGAGCCTGCAACCCGGGCATGTGCCCTGTCCAGGCATTAAACCTCAACTTCCTGGTTCACAGGTCAAAGCTCAAGCACTGAGCCATGTGGGCTAGGCTAATTCTCTTTTGAGATAACCCAAGTACAGTTCCCTTTTCGCAGAGACTATAACTGGAGAAGGGAAAATAATTCAGTCTCGCAATGCCAACTCCAGGTCTTGTAAGTCTGTCTCAGTCCATTCAGGTTGCTGTAACAAAAATAATGTAGAATTTGTGGCTAAAAACAACATTTATATCTCAGTTTAGGAAGCTTGTTAGTCTAAGACCATGGTTCAAGCAGGTTTGGTATCTGGTGAAAAGATTGATGGGCATCTTCATCTTCTCACTGTAATCTCAGATGGTGGAAGAAGAGAGGGATTTCTGTGGGATCTCTTCTATAAGGGCATTAATCCCATTCATAAAATCTGCACCCTCATGACCAAATCACCCCCTAAAGAGCCCAACTCCAAATATCATCACATTGAGGATGAGGCTTCAACATATGAATGTTGGTGAGATACGTTTAGACCATAAAATATATTTCTGCCTGGCCAGTGTGGCTCAGCAGAAGCATTGGCCCAGGAACCAACAAGTCACTGGCTTGATTCCTGGTCAGGGCACATGCCCAGGTTGCAGGCTCACTCCCCAGTAGGGGGTGTGGAGGAGGCATTGGATGGATGATGCTTCTCTCTTGTCGATGTTTCTATCTCTCTATCCCTCTCCCTCTTTTTTTCTCTATAAAAATCAACAAAAATGTTTTAAAAATTCCAATGAAGCCTGCTACCAATGGTTACTCAATGTCATCTGGAGGCTTTCAGCTACAGGTAAATCGGACATCTGTTTTCTGAGGATTAAACTTTCTGAGGATGAAACAATCTGCTCCCCTGTACCATGGGCTGTTCAGTGACAACACTCTGCCCGTCATTCTTTACTCTTGGGCCTCTCTTGTTTCCTGCTTCTTACAGCTGGGCGATGAGTGCTGGTAATACATGACAGAACCTGCTCTGTCCAATCCTCCTGCATAGCCACACAGAAGATTTAACACTTTGATTTGAAATACTTTATTCCTACTGTTCTCAGCTTTAGGGCTTCAGTTAAAACTCCAAAGTGGGGTGCTCTGACTGGGTGGCTCAGTTGGTTGGAGCATTGTCCTGTATACCAAAAGGTAGCAGGTTTGATTTCTAGCCAAGGCATATAACCTAGGTTGTGGGTTTGATCCCCAGTTAGGGTGCATACAAGAGGCAACCAATTGCTATTTCTCTTTCACACGTCTCTTTCAAAATCAATAAAAACATATCATCAGGTGAGGATTTGAAAAGAACAAACTCCAAATAGAGGAAAGCCCTATTTAATACCTGGTTATTTTTTCCCTTAGGCCTGTAACTCATTAAAAATATACACTATGAAAGCTGGGATCTTACCTATTTAGTTCTCTGATTAGTTCTCAGCACTAGCCCAGTTTTTGGCACATAGTGTATGACACGTAAATTTTTGTTGAGTAAGTTAATGGTGCTATGTATATAAACTTTTTTGTTTTTGCTTAATTCTTTTATCTATAATTATTTAAAACTGAACTCTCAGGATGATAGAGACAAGAGGGAAAATTATAAGGCAGAAACAAGAGTAGGGGACTGATGTTCAGATTATAACCTTTACTTAGGATTTGAAGGGTCTCAGCAACCAGTCAGTGCCAGGGATTTTTACAGCTCCCCAATGATTCCCTATTATTTTTTTCAAAAGATAGTGTTAAGACTGTTTAGTACTTTTTTTCTACCGTAGTTCTTGGCAAATTTTTCCCAAGTTGTTCATCTTCACATCTGCTCTCCCTGGAAGAAATGCTCAGCATAAAGTGGTCTGTGTGATTCTGCAAGGAAAGGGGCCCTTTCCCTCACAAGGCAGCTATCAATCTTCCCAAAGATGTCCCTTCAGCTGCTCTCACCTCCCTCTCAAGACTTCAGAGGGCCACAATAATAGCTCTGTCTTTACTACATGAGGTAGAAAGAAGAGGATTATCTGGAAAATTTCCTCTATTTTGGGGTTATCAACACATCAGAGTTATTATAATAATTATCATAATCATTATTGTCATGGTATTTTAGGAACCCATCCTGCCAAAGTTTTTTATGTAATGAAAGTAATAAATCTCCTTTCATCACCACTTTTCTTTGTCAACACACATATTGCTTCTCCAGCTAAATAGGCAAATTAGTGTGTATTTTCATGGTCAGCGTTGCAATTAGTTTTGCACAACATGTTCTGGAGGAAGAAGGCTCTGTCAGAGAGATGGGGATTCCACACTGGAAGCTGAGCCATCTCATGAGATGGCATCTAGCTTTCCTGAGGGGCTCCTATGCATCAGATTATGATTTTGCCAGGGTCAGTGCAGGTGAAATGCTGACTAAACACTTGGAAGAAAGTCAAGAGAAAAAAGTATGTGGAATATCTAATAAAAACAAACAGCCATGGTTGGGTGGCTTAGCTAAAAGATTGCTGGAGATTTCTGGTTCTTTTCCCATCAGGGCACCTATCTAGGCTGTGAATTCAATCCTCAGATGGTGCAGGTATAGTAGGCAACAAATCCATGTTTCTTTCACATCAATGTTTCTCTCTATCTCTCTTCCTCTCTCACTAAAAGCAATACAATCATATTT
Source organism: Antrozous pallidus (assembly GCA_027563665.1). Lineage (NCBI taxonomy): Eukaryota > Metazoa > Chordata > Mammalia > Chiroptera > Vespertilionidae > Antrozous > Antrozous pallidus. The sequence continues at coordinate 79,290,188 of CM050508.1, forward strand.
AAAAAAATATGTTGGTAAATTTCAGGCTGCTTCTTCTTCTCTCTAAAAATCAGTAGATATATTCTCAGCTAAGGATAAAACAAACAAACAGTATTTGAGAAGGACAAGGACAAAGCTCAGTTCTGAATGTATACTTCCTACCCAAGTTTCTCCACAACTAATGGAAAGAAAAAGGACAAAGAAAGAATTATTTAAAAAGACATCCATTGAAAACCACCAATATATTATTAAGGGAAGTGAATATTGAGCCTCTTTTGAGACTGGCAAGATCTGAAAGATGGCTATGAAATCATTGCTCTTTCCTAACCCCCAAGCTGTAAAAATGAAGTCCCCTGTGTTCTGGTAAAATATCTAGGGACCAAGGGGAACCTGGATTAAGTACAGAGATAGCCTCTTCTTTCCTGAGAAATGTGTGGCAGTGAGAACTCATTTTTAGGGACTGCTGGTTGAGTTCTCACTGTGGAAACATTTTCTTTGGTTTATGCTATTTTTTAATTTTATGCCTTTTATAACTGTGCTGACATAGCCCAGTGGTCAGCAAACTGTGGCTCGTGAGCCACATATGGCTCTTTGACCCCTTGAGTGTGGCTCTTCCACAAAATATCACAGCCTGGGCGAGTCTATTTTGAAGAAGTGGCGTTAGAAAAAGTTTTAAAAATTTGTCTCTCAAAAGAAATTTCAATCATTGTACTGTTGATATTTGGCTCTGTTGACTAATGAGTTTGCCAACCACTGATATAGCCAATTGTGTAACCATTGATGGGCTTTTATGTGATCACTGATCCAACTTAAAGGGATGCAAGACTGAGAAAGTTGCCAAAATATGCTTACACTTTATGTATAGTACATTGTTTTGTTTTCATAATAAACTTTAAATTATACATCCTTCTATAATCAAGCATCTCTCTGGAGCCTAATACCGTATCTGTATTCTGGTTCTACCCAATGCCTACAATGACTGCTCATTTGGCAAATTTGGGCTGATTTGAAGATGAACTTTTCTCAAAATGCTTTAGTCCGATCTGTCCAAAAGTGTCATAATACAATGATTTGTTTAGAATAAAACACTACTGCCATCTCCTGGAAAATTACCCTTTCCAATACACAATTCTACCATGACTATAATGGGAATGGTGGATCCTTAGATGGGACACCTTTTATGGTGCACAATATATAGAACAATTTAAGTCTGTTACTTTTAAAAATATATATATTTTATTAATTTATTACAGACAGGAAGGGAGAGGGATAGAAAGTCAGAAACATCGATGGGAGAGAAACATCGATCAGCTGCCTCTTGCACACCCCCTACTGGGGATGTGTCCGCAGCCAAGGTACATGCCTTGACTGGAATTGAACTTGGGACCTTTCAGTCTGCAGACTGACACTCTATCCACTGAGCCAAACCAGTTTTGGCTAAGTCTTTTACTTTTTAGCTATGTGAACTTAAGTAACTATTTAACCTCTCTCTGTTTCTTTAAAATGAAGCCAATGATAGGGTTCTAGGAATTAAGTTATTTAATACATATAAGTTCATAGGTACTTGGCAAATAGGAAACACTTAGTAAATATGAGTTATATGAATTATTTATGAAGAAATAGAAATAGACTTTTTGAAGGATATCCAAATGCCAAGAGGAGCTGGGGTGTGAACTGGGTCAGGTTTTACTCATCCAACATTCCTTTATTTGGATGTGTAAAGGAACTTTATGCCAACTTCTGTGTCAGGGAATTTGCCTGTGGTCAAACTTCATCAACATTGAGATTTAACAGGATGGAAAGTAGCTGTGTAATAATCCTTTACCAGGAGGGATGGTAGAGATATACTTCTATTGTTTTCATTTAAGTTTTTAAACAGTGAGCAGTGTCCTCCAAAAAATCATGTGGTTCTGCTCAATTTCCTCTCTGTTATCTAACTTCTTGAAAAAAGAGTGTCCCATATTTACTACCCAGTTTGGGACCTACTGTAATTAGAGCCTTTATAATATGATTCTCTAGAACTATGCTTAATACCCCTTTTGAAAATTTATGGAGTCTTGAAATCAGAGCCCCAGTCATGGGAAGGGTGTTAGCAAACAGTCGTGAGTGCTGGCACTCTAAAATTAAGAGGTCAGGAAGATAAGGAGGACCTAGAAACAAAGCTTTGTTAGTCACCATTCTCCTGAGAAAGAGACCAATAGGATTTCTATAAAGATATGGAGCTAGCCGAAGCCGGTTTGGCTCAGTGGATAGAGCGTCAGCCTGTGGACTGAAAGATCCCAGGTTCGATTCCGGTCAAGGGCATGTACCATGGCTGCGGGCACATCCCCAGCAGGGGGTGTGCAAGAGGAGGCTAATCGATGTTTCTCTCTCATCGATGTTTCTGACTTTCTATCTCTCTCTCTTCCTCTCTGTGAAAAATCAATAAAATATATTTTTAAAAAAAGATATGGAGCTATGTAGACAAAAATTTATTATGGAAGACTGGCTATTGTATGCAATTATGGAGGCTGAGAAGTCCATGATCTGCCATATTTAAGCTGGAGGCTCAGGAAAGCTGATTCCATTTCATACCCAAAAGCCTGAGAACCAAGCCATACTCCTTCAGATAAATGTGGAACCTAAAATCAAAATAAATGAACATGCAGACAAGCAACAGACTAATAGACAGAGAACATTTTGATAGTTGCAAAATGGGAAGGGGAGGAGAATTGGGGGTGAGTGCAAAAGGGGAACGAATTAAGAAATACAAATTGGTAGTTACAAAATAGTCACAGGGATATAAAGTACAGTGTGGAGAATAGAGTCAACAATCCTATCTATAAAAGAGTAATATGCAAATCGACCATACCTTCGCTATACCCACAAGCCACACCACAAGCCAATCAGAGCGAGTATGCAAATTAACCCAACCAAGGTGGTGGTTAATTTGCATATCCTGCGTAGAAGGAAGCCAAGCACTGCAGAAGGAAGCAAAGCTGTGGAGAAGCAAGTGGGGTGGGGGAGAAGGGAGGGAGCAAGGCAGAGGAGACAGGAGCGAGGCAGCAGAGAAGGGAGGGAGCTTTGCTCAGGCTGCAGGAAGCTCTATTCTTCCAGGAATCTTCCTGCAACAGGTCTCTAGTATTATAATAACTATGTATGGTGTCAAATGAGTACTAGGTCTATCAGGGTGACTACTTTGCAAGTTATATAAATGTTTAATCATTAAGTTGTAAAAAAAAAAGTTTATACTATATGATTTCATTTTTATGAAACTGTAGACACAGCAAAGTGATCTCTAGTAACAAAAAGCCAATCAGTATGTTTGGGGACAGTGGGGCTGGGTTAGGAGGGAGGGAGAACTGAAGGTGATTACAAAGAAACACTAGAAATCTTTGGAGGGTGATGGATATGTTCAATATATTAACTGTAGTGATAGTTAAGTATATGTATACATATATCAAAACTTATCAAATTATACAATTTAAATAAATGCAGTTTATTGTATGTCAATTATACCACAGTAAAGATATTTAAAATAAAAAAGAGAGAATGAAATGATATGAAAATGAATGACAGTAAGTAAAACACTTTCAAGGAGAGTTTTTATAAAGGGAAAGACAGAAATAAATGATAGTTAAATGAAGAAGCAGAATTAGTTAGACAGGAATTTGTTTAGTTAGAAGAATAGACAGTAAGTTGTCTTACTGTGAGAAAAGAAAACCATGGTTCAGAGAAAAGAGGAGATAAATACTGCTGTGATGTTTGAGCACACTGGAGAGGTTGGCATCTAGGATACAAGCAGAGGTATTGGTGTTAGCTAGCAGGACAGTGCAACAGAGAAAACAGAGTATATGGGGACAGATGTTAGTATGTGAGTAGTTCTGATGGGAGGTTGCAGATGTTGTCTTTCAGTTGCTTTTATTTTCTCAGTAAAATGTGAAGCTGAGGAAGAGGAGGAATCAAGTCATCAACTGAGATAGGAGCATAGGAGAAGAGGTATTGGAGATGGAAACAGTCTACTTGTAGAGTGAGAGAGAAATGGATATGGAAATATAATTTTAGTTAGCAGTAAGTATCTGCTTGAGATTAGTGGTCATGAATTTAAAGTGAGGCCACTTATCAGGGTTTTATGCTTTTCTTTAGTCGTGTTCATTTGCACAGTTGCAGGCATTGAATACACAGAGAGTTGGATTGAACTTGGGCTGTATTTTTCACTATGATGAAGCTAGACAGGGACAGAGAAGTCATGGGCATATGCTATTGAGGGACTATAGTTTTTGGTCACAGAATTAAGGCTGGATAAGAAGAGGAGTGGATCCTAGATGGGTCAGGAAAAGTGAAATATTGATATCATTGATGTATTGCAGGTCCCAAAGAGATCAAATGGAGGGAATACTGGAGGGAATGTGCTGGAAAGATAGCAGGTGGTGGTCAGAGAGCGTGATGCTGGAAATAGAGGATATAGAGGACATGTAGCTCAGATCATGACAAGGGCTATGGTGTAATCATGAAAACAAATGTCTGAGGAACAATGACAGGAGGATTACAGGAGAGAGTAGCTCAGGGTCTGAGAAGCTGTGATATTGGAAATATCTTATTAGATTAGGACACTATTATCACCAAGAAGCAAAAGTAGCATAAAAAAGATGACAATAAGTCAGGTTTAAAAATCCTCAAAAATTGAAAAGTGGCCTGACCATGAGTTGATAACTATAACAAGGAGGACTGGTGTATAGAATAGTCTGATCATCTGAGATCCCAAGCAAAGTGTTTTCATGGAGAAGAAGAGAAAATAGGAAGAAAAGTGCAATGAGGGGGTAATATTACAGTCGTCCATTCTGCAAGGCCAGTGTATTGGAGTGCAGAAGAGCTAAAAGCTATCATTTGATAGGGCTATGGGAAACACAGTATCCAGGAGAGAGAAAGAGAGAGAGAGAGAGAGAGAAAGAGGGAGAGAGAGGGAGAGAGAGAGAGAGAGAGAGAGAGAGAGAGAGAGAGAGAGAGAGAGAGAGAGTTTAGGTCCAGAACATAATGACTCTAATCATAATGGACCAGAAGTTTTATAAGTCACAGTGGTAGACTTTTGGGAATTGGGTATAATTAGAGGATGTGATGAGAAAAGGAGTTCATGGAGTGTATAGAATAGATAGGGAAGGATAGCCTGGAGACCAGGGCTTCTTGTGTGGCTTTCTTTAGTTGAAACTGGCTTTATTTTAACCACTGACTTAGAGCTTTATCTTACTTTGGGGGAATTATTATGGGATAAGGTGCATAGCCATAACATGTACGGGGTTGTGTTTAAGAGATAATCTCCCCTGGTTGTAATGCACTAAGACCAAGAAGTAATGTATAGAAATTAGGTAGAAAGCAGAGTTTGGCTTAGGATGGTGAGAGCTCTACAAATTAATAAAAATTTGCCTGGAAATGGGAGAGAGATTATCAGAGTGTAATATATCAAACCTGAAATCAAGCCTGTTTTGTTGTCAGGGGAATTATCCTTTCACCATCACACCAAAAACAGAATGATATGTCCTTATGTTGAAAATATAGATTTTTGAGGATAAGAGGAGGAAGAAATAGACTTACATGGATTTTGAGTTCATACATGAGTGATTGATACATATTTTAAAAGTCAGAGAGCAAAATTTTAATTTACCTTTTTCACAAACTTGACTTACTTTCTGTTGCTTTCAACTTCTTTTCTATCTAATGGTAGAAAATATGATACCATCGTTTTTAGGTAAATTTAGACAAATAACAGGTTATTTATTCATATCAAGTAAAAGCTCAAAGTCAGAAACATTTTCTGTACCTGTCCTTTCTAATCTGAACACTACAAATTGGAGGAGATTCAGATTCATTCTCGGGGAGAACAAGTGCCTGTATTTGATCTGTATAGCAGAAGTGATGTGACACAGTGCCATGGTCTCTTTCAGCCGTGAAATGTGATCACTGGGATCCACTGTGCTCTTACAGGCTTCCAAGCACCCCTCTGTGGTTGCATATCGTCAAAATGTGAGATCTGTTACCCATGTCTCTGCCCTTGGAAACCCATCTGGGGAGTAGCAGGTAGAGTGGATAGGGATCTTGGGAACACTTGCTCCTGACACTCTTAATCCTACGGCTACACATATTGAAGTGTGGTGTCCTTTGTTGCCCTCTTTGAGCCAGGCTTAGTCATGCTCTACTAGAAGTGACAGTGTTACTCTGCTGTAGCTGCCTGTGATTGCATAAGGATTTCTCCTTGTGGCTTGCTGACTCAATGGGCTTGACCCAGGATGGAAGACCCAGATGCACTGTACTATTATATCTCAATTTTAAAATGGATTTTTTTTGTGTTACCTCATATATTTAGCATGACATTGGGCATATGTGTTTCTCTCCCAAACCCCAAAATAAGAATTCTCTTTCATGTCTAACTTTTTTTTCTCTCTCCAATAACCATAACCTCTATTCTAATGTCAACTCCTATTTAGCTCATGAAAACTTGGTCAGCATAGGGAGAAGAAATCATCACTTACTGAAGTCATATGCTTTATCTCTGGAGTAAGACATTTGATGCCCTTGCTCTTTGGTTCTCCATGAAGAACAATTTGGAGGTATGTTTTAGATAAGTCACATGGTAAGTTTTTATTTTCTCCTTATTTATCTATTATTATTTAGTGAGAAGTTTGGGTTGATAAATGAAATTACATATATGGCAATTGGCATATTCTTTGAAAGATAGGTGCTATTGGAATGGAAATAATTGTTTTAAATTCTCAAAAATGAGAAAGAGAAAATGAGCAGATGGCTCATCATGCTTTCACTGGCTTTCAGGTTGGTTCCAAATGGCACACTATTGCCTGGGCAAATATTTGGAATCAAAATGACCTTATTCCATTTGTTCAGAATATTTCAATATTCTGTTGACTATGCAAGTCATGCTCACTATTATAAAAAGACATAAACTTGCTAGAAAAGTATCTGCGATTTATTGGAGCACTAGGATGGAGTTTGAAAAGAAAGCAAGTGAAAGAACAGGTATCCACCATCAAATGGCAAAATTACCAACAGGGAAAGTAAAGAGTCTGAGCACATAGTGAAATCTGAGTGAAGGTGGCAGACTTTTATCTAGGTGTGGACAAACTCTATAGGCTACATCGTTGTAGAGACAGGACTATTTTCAAATAAAAGGTGGGTCTTGAATTATGGATTTTATTCTAAATAAGCTAAATATACTATTTTGTAATTTTGACAGAAATTTATTTATTTATTTATTTGTTTATTTATCTTTATAAATAAACAAAATTTACTGTTCTTTTCTTAGTTAAACATGAAATCACTGTATTTCAGAATAGCTCTTAAGAAAACAAAGTAAAGCAGAATGATAAATGATTGCAGAGCAAAGTACTTGGGCCTAAAAAGAAAGAAAAAATTATAGCATAGTACTTAGTGATATGAACTTAGATTTGGATGGTGGGAACTTGCCATCTCAATGCTCTTGATTATTATTAGAGATTATTTTAGGGGGGCATAGAGGGAGACTAGAGTGTAGAACTGCCTATGCAATTTGATCGGCCCAAGTCTGTTTGACATTAAGCAAACCTTAACCTGACTTAGTTTCCACATCTTGCTGAAGTATCAGTTTTCTTTATATGAAGTGGAAAAATATTAAAACCTACTTTATAATTTTCAGAAAGGAATATATATTATATTGCTTAGCATAGTATCTGAAATATAGATTTAGGATTTTTCATATAGTCCCTCTCAGTAAATTTGCTATGCAAAGGATTGAACTGGTATTGCCTGAACTATTTAATTTTTTTTTAATTATGAAAGGAAATAAATTCAATAAAAGAACCAATTTGTTCTGCTTTTTATCACTTAATAGTTGAAGGCCCAGTGTTCTGTTGGAAGAAGGCTAGAAGGACCTAGACATTAGAGTTTTCCTGAACAGATTTATACCTTCTCGCTATGCTTTGGCTGTTCCTATCTCTCTAAGCAATTGGTACCTTCTGGCTATAATTTTATATTTGTCACTGTTAGAAATAATGTAAGTATAAATAAGTCCACCTCACCCCAATGATCATGACTGCTAGTGGTCATTCCTATAATAGGAATCTATTTTTTTCATTATATTGTGAAATATCCCAGAAAAGGGCTCTGCATTGGGAAATTGGGCGTTTCTAAGGCAAACAAATAGTGGAATTCTTCAAGATCCAGCTCAAATATGTCCTGTCTATGAAAATGTTTCCTTAATTTGCTAGTAAGAATTAATTGCTTGCCCTGGCTGGTGTGGCTCAGTTGAATGGGCATTGTCCCTATGTACCAAACCGATTTACTTTCTGGTGAGGGACATGCCCAGGTTGTGGGCTCCATCCTTGGTGAAGGGCATGTAGGAGGTAGGGCTTAGTTTATTCTAAGCATTTATATTCCTCACTCTCCTCACTCTCTCTCCCTTCCTCTCTCTTTAAAATCAATTTTTTAAAATATTTTTAAAAGAAAGAAAAAAGGACCTTTATAGCTTTGTGGTTGTTTTCCATGAGCACAAAATCCTGGGACTTGTATTTAAAGAGGGGCCTATTTTCTTTAAGAAAACAACAACAAAGATTTTAAAAAATAAAAAGGACTCATTGCTTTACACTCCCTCAGGTAGTTTCTATGTATAGCATCATTTTGCACTTATGCCTTACTTCATCTTTTTATTTGTATATTTTTATGTATTCTTACTTTATATTTGTTTTCTTACTGTTCAGTCTCCCTTGGCTGTCAGCACCTCTGAGAGTCAGGCCAAGGCTCCGTCACTGTGATTTTCTTATCCCACCCAGCATCTGGTCTTGCCCTCAAGTATCCAAGCAAGGTCAGCCCCTATCATTCTCTTTCTGCCTGATCCTGAGATTTGCAACTCAGTTCTGGTGATTGTGTCCATGAAAATGCATGTCCTTAATTTGGGAATTGGGGCGATTTCAACTGTAATTATCTAAAACTCCATTTGGAGGTAAATAAAGATAAAGGTTTGTGAAACCAATGCCTGTGTTATGCAGAAAGCACTGGTCCAGCTAACATTCAGCTCCTTGGCTGAGAAACCTTGCAGACTATAAAGCTCGCCTCTGAGCAAAGATGCTTCTATTTACATAGTTGTGGCTGTTTCTGTTTCAAATTGACATTTGCTTCTCCAATGCTCCTCTTTCTTCTCAGTGATGTTTTCTTACTATTTCATGTAAATGCTTCTATTTTTCAAATTATTGATCTAAAATGGAAGCAGGAATTCTTTGTAGGAAAGAAAAAATCACGTGCCATATGAAGTCTCCTTGCGTGCCTGACTTTTGAGTTTAGTTGTTACCCTCCAAAAAATTAAATAATGTCTTTTTAAGGCACAAAACTGTGACTGTTTCAAACTCCATCAGTATCTAGGCCTGACCTAAACATACTGTTCTTGGTGAGAAATGATTACCTCTTGCAGATTCCTTTTAATACTATGTGCACAAGCCAGCAGACCTTTGTTCTTTTGATTGGAAATGTAAATCATACTTAAGAATTGTTCCAAAAGAGTCCAGAGCTGAGTCCTTGGACACAAAGTTGCAACTCGCTGCAGATTCTGATAGTTGAGTTACAACTCACTGAAAACCAGGGGTTTAAAATGGAAGCGCTGACAAACCTTTGAGCAGGGGCAGCACAAATGGCACCTCGATAATTTATAGTCTACAGGCAGCTCTTGGGTTTATTATCACAATGACAAATGCACTGTCATTGTTAATAGGATATTTCCCAGCAAGGACTTCTTGTTATGCAAGCCAGGTTTGGTATGTCATGCAGCATGATAGCAATAAAGTCTACAAGAATTTGTAATGAACTTCAATTACTAATAGATTATGGTTAATGGGAAATATGTGCAGTAAAGATATGGGTTTTTATATGCGCCTTCTGGTATTCTACAAGGCAGTGATTTATGCTACAATTTATGTTAACATTTTCTACTATGAAAAGCCCCAATTTGGTAGAAAGCCACTTCATCCATAACAAATATTTAAGATAATTTTGCATATAATGTAAATGAAGCTATAAAATTAGATATTAATCTATTTAATTTTAACCTTTTCATTGAAAAGGGAGATTTTTTTTTCTCTCCTGAATAGTACTGTTAACAATTCTTGCTATAAAATAAAAGCAAGAGATATATTGATGTCTTTGAGTTAAACGTAACATTTTGGATGTGAATTTCTTATTTTAACTCCCTGCTGTAAGTGAGGGATCCATTAAGATTTTATATATACTTGCTTATGTAAATATTATTTTAAATTAAGAAAATCCACAAGTTGCTTGTTAAATTAACATGAATTTATAGCCCACATCATGATTCCTTCACTGCAGAGATTGAGGTCTATGATATAAGCATGGAGGAGCATATTTAAATTGACAAAAACTGACATTAAAAAATGCTAACCACAACTTAGCCAAGTATACATGAAAAACAAACAAACAAACAAAAAAACAACAAAAGAAACCAATCATTCCTTTTTTCAGCATATCCACAGTGTATATACTCCCTGCCTGTTAACCCTCTAAGGTTATTAGATTCATCTGAGGCAGTATCTCAGAGTTTGTGTTCAGGTAACCCTGATTTTATCATTATAATTGTTCTATTTTAATATTAGGTTACTGTTAATTTCTTACTATGCCTAATTTATAATTTTTTTTCTCATAGGCATCTATGCATAGGGAAAAAAAACATAGAATATATGGGATTTGGTACCATCCATCACTTAAGGCATCCACTGCGGTTCTTGGAATGTATGCCCTGTGAATAAGGGGGACTACTATAGTAGACATTATGCATGTTAAACATCTGGATCCATGTGATTAATAAAATAAGCACACTTCTCATCTTGACATTTTCGCTCTATTTGGGGGAAAAAATAATGTCCTGGAAAACACTCATCCACTCTCGTAGGCCTGGTACAACCTGTGTTGAATTTTTTAAAAAGTTTTTCTCTTATTTTCCTCAATGTTCCTGCTTTTTAGATTAGAAAGAAGATTCTGAAAAAGATGGGAAAAACTTGGGTCAGATTAATTTACTTGTGGTCCAGCCACTGGAACTCTAAATAAGTTAACATTGTACGTCGAAGGCAGACATTTATTTCTTTCTCATGAAGCAGTCTGAGGGAAGAGAGTCCACCCTGATGTCGCAACTGCTCTGTTAGGTCTCAGGACCCAGCCAACTCCTTCTATCTACTGTTTTGCATTTTCTAGACAGTGCCACTCTTCTCTGCATGATCTGAGATAGTTCACTATCTCAGTTAGCAGTAGGACATAAATAGAGGTACTGACAATAGCCATCCAGAAGGAAGGAAAGCAGAAAGAGAACACATTAGTACATCTCCCTTTGTCCACATATCTCACAAATTGTTGCTTCTCAGATCCCACTGGCTAGAATTTGGTCCTCTGACTATATTTAACTGAAAGGGAATATGCAAAATGTAGTCAGCTGTGCATTCCTGGACCTAATTTAAAAGCAAAAACACATTGTGTTACCATTGAGGAATCAGTTTCTGCCACATCACCTTCAACTCTCTAGCCAGCTGAAAGAACATGTCTCATCATTTGCCATTAGAAAGTCTCTTTTGTTATGGGTATTCAATAACTGAGATTATGTTTACATGAAGACAAAATAATAGATCAATCCACTGGGATTGTTCTCCTCTGCCCAGAAAGCAGGCCACAGGCATAGGGGAGCTGCCTTTCAAAGGTAATGCATTATTGGATCAAATGTGATTAAGTCAAACAGACACTCTCTTGGAAACAGAGTCATCAGGTGAGATCAGTTCCCAGGAAATAGAATGGAAACTCAGAAATTGGTAGATAATTCCTAAAATTAAGCTTGGAGAGTTAGGAGAGAAAAGAACAGAAAATCAACAAAAGTCAACATTAGAGGCAGCCAAGATAAGGTGGTTAAGAAAATAGTCTCTGGGGTTGATCAGTGTGGGTTGAAATTCTAGTTCAGAATTCTCACCAGCTGTGAGAATGTAGGGGAGGTTATGTAAGCAACTTAAACCTTGACTCCTTTATTTATGAAATTGGGGTAAAAAGACAAACTCATACATTTGTTATGAGAATTAGATTAAATCATGTAGCACAGTGCCTAACACATCATAAGCTCTCAAAAAATATTAACTGTTATTAATGCAGAGGCCTTAAAAGTATTTAAGGTTTGCTTAATCTAGCAAAGAGTCTCCTTCCATGATCAACCCCTTTTCAAACTGGAAATCTAGAAATTAAGGAGACCAAAGAAAACATATGGAAACAGGTGAGCCTGGGAGCCAATGTTTACTTCACCACCCTAAGACTCACAGATGGGTTGCCAAAGTTGTGCAAACAAATCTACCCCAGGAGGTTTCTTCTGAGGCAGTAAGACCTGGCTAATTCCTTGTCCTGTTTTTTGGGTATCTTTTATACAAGGAGAAAGAAGTCTAAACAAAACACAAAAAGAGTAAAGCACCTCTCATTAAAAGCTGTCGTGGGGTAGAGTAAGCTTCTTGGAAAACAGTAGCAATATCTTGATAAATCAGCCAAGGCTGCAATGTGCTTGTGCTGATAATAAGTAGTGTCGAACAACTGCCTCTTCTACAGAACCCTGGGATTTATATCGAGTCTGTCTGTGTTGGAAACTAGAGAATTAGCTCATGAAACTCATCCATCAACCTATGGAGAAAAAGGAACCACAACATAGAAATGAAATTAGCATGGCATTAGTTAGCAGTAGGACATAAATAGAGGTACTGACATTTTCCTGCAGCTTCTGTATCAAATATCTTTGGATAATTCACCCAGCTTGGACTGTAGTTGATGGCCACTGTGATTTATCCCAACATTTCCTACCCAAGGATGGTTGTTTGCAAAGTCCTTCAAGTATCATTAGGATGAGTCAGGAAACACAGATAATTCTTCAAGAGAATATGATCATGGGAAGTCACTGCTTGTACAGAATATTCACAATGCGTCATTGCAGCCTCCAGAACAGAGCATCATTGTATTTATTAATCCATTGCTGCAGAGATTATGGCAATCTGACATGCAGCCCTAATGAATTTGGGGCATGTTTGGAAATTGTGACTGTCGTTGCCCAGGGAGCCTCTTAAATCAACTCCCTTTTACTGCAGTTGCCTTTTCAGTGTATATCACATTGAGAAATGGATTATACAATCTGTAGCTTTAACTACCCTGCATTAGTTGATCTCATACTGTGGATGTGTCCCTCAGTGTATGAATCACAGGGGAGCTAGGACATGGTGACAGATAATTCAAACATGAAATTGGTGATTCCTGGAATGGGGTAGGAATAATAGAGAAATAAAAACAAAAGTAAAGGCAAATGAATGGGAGAATCCAGGCATTTGTTATTAAATTATAAAACAAACTTATTCATGAAGCATAGTGTTAAGAAAGAGCTGTATTTCACCATTCAAGGAAAATGATTTTTTATAGTACATTTTGACCCTCCAATTACTTCTTCTTCCCTTTGTAATCAGATTCCTTTCAGTTTGCAGATGGACATTTGGGGGCAAAGGTAATTTAGTTCTATGAAGTCTTATTCTCATCTCTCTCTCTCTCTCTCTCTCTCTCTCTCTCTCTCTCTCTCTCTCTCTCTGTGTGTGTGTGTGTGTGTGTGTGCGTGCTAAAAACATCAACAAACATTTATTTTGCACATAGATTTGCAGTTTGAGAGGGGCTTGGTGAAGACAAGCTAGTCTCTGCTCCACATGGAGCTCAAATGATGCGTGGGGGCTGGAATCATCTGTGGGCATGCGCATTCACGGGTCTAGTGCTTAATGCTAACTGGCACCTGGCAGCTCAGCTAGGGCTACAGCCCAACCATCTACAGATGGCCTGTCTACATTGTTTTTTGTTGTTGTTTTAAGTTCTTTATTGATTAGGGTACTATATATATGTCCTTATCTCCCATAGCCCCACACACACTCATGCTGTTACCCCACTGTTGTCTGTGTCCATTGGTTAGGCTTATATGCAGGCATATAAGTCCTTTTGTTGATCTCTACCCTTTACCTCCACCCTCCCCTACTTTCCTTCTGAGGTTTGATGGTCTGATCGATGTTTCTCTGTCTCTGGATCTGTTTTTTTTCCATCAGATTATGTTGTTTATTATATTCCATAAATGAGTGAGATCATGTGATATTTATCTTCTTCTGACTGGCTTATTTTGCTTAGCATAAGGGTCTCCAGTTCCATCCATGCTGTTGCAAATGGTAAGAATTCCTTCTTTATATTGCAGCGTAGTATTCCATTGTTTAGGTGTACCACAGTTTTTTAATCCACTCATCTGCTGATGGGCACATAGGCTGTTTCCAAATCTTAGCTATGGTGAACTGTGTCGCTATGAACATATATCCTTTCTGATGGGTGTTTCTAGTTTCTTGGGCTATTTTCCTAGAAATGGGGTCACTGGGTCAAATGGGAGTTCTGTTTTTTTGAGAAAACTCCATACTGTTCTCTACAGTGGCTGCAATCCCACCACCAGTGCATAAGGGTTCCTTTTTCTCCTCATCCTCGCCAGCACTTGTTTGCTGCTTTGTTGATGATAGCCATTCTGATAGGTGTGAGATGGTACCAGTTTGTCATTTGATTTGCATCTCTCGGATAATTAGTGAGCATGTTTTCACATGTCTCTTGGCCTTCCTTCTGTCTTCTTTCAAAAATATCTATTTTGCCCATTTTTTATTGGATCATTTATCTTCCTTTTATTAAGTTGTATTAGTTCCCTGTAATTGTTCGAGATTAAACCCTTATCAGTGTTCTCGCATGCAGTGGGCTTTCTTGTTGTTTTGTTGGTTACTTTTGCTATGAAGTCTTATTCTTTAGGACAAGCTGTACCTAAGATGAACAAGAACCATAAATTTAATTTGCCCAATATATAGACATGCAGTGTGAAGTCAGATGGTTCAGGGTCCAGTTTACTTACTGTTACAAACTTGATTTGAGAGCTAAGCCATTGAATTACCAGTATCTTGGCTTCCTCACCATCAGCAGGGAGTAATAATAGCCAATCTTTTAAACTCGTCAGCAATGACATGAGACCTTATATACCATTCTAAATAGGACATTTGGGAGGTTTGAGGCAGACACAAGGATATCTTGGGGGGAAAGATATTTTTTTTCAGGATAGACAAGGATTGGAAATGACAAGGAGCAGAATTTGAGACAGCCCAACTCATCTCCTGTTAAAGGCCATCTGGTCTTATTCTCTCTGCAAGTCTGCTCCATTCCTCTTTCTATGGTATCTTAGTGAGCTTCTCCTACATGTGGGCTCCAGTGGCAACTCTGGACTTGAATCATGACCTTTTGATTTACTTACTATATAGAAAGCCATCCAGCCTCCTAAGTGTTTTTCAAATATGTCAAACTCACTCCCACATTGGGGCCTTTGTACTTGCACCTCCTTCTTTTTGAAATGCTCCTCCCCTAACTCTTCACCTGTCTTGCTCCACTTCATTTAAACCTCTGTGCAAGTCTCATCCTTTTAAAGATGCATTCCCTGAACACTCTAATATTATACTATCTGGTATTCTTTTTATCTATTTTTATTTTCTTAATAGTGACTATCACTATCTGACTTTTGTTCACCCCTCACATAGACAATATTGGCTGAATGATATATTTTATCATTAAATTAAAGAATTAATGCCTGACGCATCCAGATTTATAACTAGATTTCTAAGATAATAAAAATGATCCATTTCATACTTTTCAAAAGGAACCACTCCAATCAAATGCTGGCCAGCCTATGAGTTGCCTTCTTATGTCATCTGTCCCACCCATTGGTCTATTCAGAGAGAGAACTGAGATGGATCAGTTCACACAGTACAGAGTACAGGTACTTAAGGTGCCAGGCAGGCAGATTCCCTAAGTGGGGCTTAAGTGGTCCAATCCTGATGGCACTTTGAGTTTTGTGAAGCACCAGTGAGGCCATATTCCTTTGACTAGAAATGTCAATGTCAGGAACTAGGTTGCTTTTCTCAGTACTAGCTCTCAGTCATAATTTACCTTAATTTATTTTTTTTCCTGCTCTGAAATTTTTATTGAATTTTATGAGCAATTAATAATATAGTTAATGTTTTTTTTTCATTCCCTGTTGCTACTGTATGAGAGTATTTATGTAATTTAACTCCTGAAATCCTCATAACCATCTTGTGAGGTAGGGACTATAAATATCTTCATTTTGAAGATAAGGAAATGGGGGAATAGAGAGAGAATAAGTTCCTGAGATTGCTCAGTGAGTTAACAGAATCAAGATTCAAACCCAGGAAGCCTCTTCATCTAACAAGATTATTTCATACAATCATTCCCCTGCAGGGCTTAGCAAAAAAAAAAAAAAAAAAAAATCCTTATTTTCTTAGAAACCACATTCTGAGGGGGTAAACACATGCAAATGTACTTTTAAAATGTCAACATATTTTGAGTTAGCTATTCTTAACAAACATACCTTCGGGCCTGTGTAGTTTGACAGGCTTAAGATCTAGTATTCTCTATGATCTATGCATTTGTTTTTATGTATATAACTAGCAACTTAAATATTTTGCTCAAATTGACAGTTTTCGATGAAGACATTTGCCAATTTTATAATAAGCAAATAGCCAGGCCCTAAAACACTGTACTCCACTTTAAATAAGTTAAAGTTTATACTAAGGGCAACAGTCTTGTTGTTTTTGTTTTGTTTTTGTGAGCTATGCTTACAATAAGAATATAAACATATAGGTATAAAAGAGATGCTTGAAAATAATTCACTGAAAACCCATTATTTAGCATCTTCCATATGTGTGGCACTATGTTAAATACTGAGAGATGTACAATGATGTATATTACCATGTTCTAAATTTATGTCACAGGCTTTTTTTGTGAACCCCAAGAATAAACTTGAAAAGTCACTATGTGACTGCCTCAATCCTTTGTAATATCATGCAGAGTAGACAGAAACCAATAGTTCTATCCCTTGAACCTATGTACCTTTCTACCACCAACTGATATGTATTCATGGAGATCTTATCTTTAAAGAGGATTGAGGGTTCCCATTACATTATATTGAAGCAAGTGCAAATTTATTTATTCTTATATTTTTTAAAAGAATTTTTAATTCATTTTTTGAGAGAGAGCAAGAAAAAGAGAGAAATATTAATATGAGAGTGAAAGATTGAGTGGCTACTTCTTGTACTCCTCCTCCCACTGGGGATCAAACCTACAGCCAGGGCCTGCCCTGACCCAGAATCAAATCGACAAACTCTCCATGCACGGGACAGTTACCGACTGAGTCACACCAGCCAGAGCTATCCTTGTGTTATAGTAAGGGCTGAATAGGGCTGAGAAAAAGGCCATATTTACAAATATCTATCTATGGGCTGCTCTTCTTTTCTGTCTTCAAGTAGCATGTTAGTTTTAGTCTTGTTTTGTTTTGCATTTGCACTTTTTTAGAAAAGATCATAATTTTCTCTGTAGTCTTGATTTCCATCATTTTGGCAAAATTGTTCAAGGTCACCATGGTCCATATTAATTAATCATGTGTGCCTCATGGACTTCCTCTGTCAGTAGTATGTATTGGTATGATTAATGGTTCAGAGTTCATATTTAAGAATCTGATTGGATAACTGTCGTTTCATTTGTTGGAACTTATAATTCAAAAACATTGATGAAGTTGTCCAAGAAAAGAGGGCAATGCAAGTCAGTTTTACTTATTATGAACAACAAAGTGTAGTCATTTTTTTAATGCAAATAGGCTCCACATTGCAGTGTACTCCCTGGGCCTCAGGTAAGAGATTAGGGAGGGTTATTAACTCTTTAAAGTGACTATAGGCAGCATTAAGGGGTAGCTCTGTACTGTGAAAGAGAAACTATCATACTGTGTTAAAGGCTTCTTTCCTGGAAGAATGAGAGCTCATAAGTGCTTTAGTAAAACATTATTTTTATTTTGTTTCTAACAGGGAGTAATAGTTAACTTACCTACTTTAAAAATATATTTATTTATTAATTATAAAATCAATTATTTACTTATATAAAGAGATGTACTATTTTATAAAGGTCAGGGGTATTTATTAAAATTAAAATAAAGGAAATCAAATAAGTTTTTAAAAAATTCCCTGATATTTTACTGTTTTAGTAATCAATACAAATAAGATAGAAACTATAATAGTTGGATGTACAAAGACAAATACTTCACAAAAGGGGGGAAATCAATAAACATATACTTTTTTAGTGTTCAAAGTATCAATAAGCATCTACTTTACTACTATTTAAAGAATACATAGTATGTACTTTATTGATATTCTAGGAAATTCCCTAGAAAGGGTTTTATTGTCAACAAGCAGGTAAAACTTCGTTGTCTCATTCTTCCAGCATATGTGGTATTTAGCCTGCAGGTGGTCTTTTTACTGGAGAAGGTATGGGATAAGACCAGCAATTTCATATGTGATTGTATGTGGAAGTTCAAGAATGTCTTGGGATTTTCTAGATTTTACATATAAGACAATGCTCCATTTATATTATGAGATGTATTTTTAATCTTTAATACAGACATAAATGATCCACATTGTTTAAAATATAATTTTGAATATATTCTTCTCATGATTGATATTTATGCCTCAACCACTATGAAACTCAGACTATTATTAAAAAGAACCTTTCCATCTTTCTTTACACTGAATTCAGGCTCTTGCAGATCTTTTACAATTTCTGCTTTGAGATCAGGTGGGGCTGTGGTACTAAAATTGCAGGTTTCTGTCAAAAAATCCCAAAGCAGATCTCCATTTTCATTGCCATCAATAAAACAGTCAGATATATCCATGGTGGACAGAAGGTCGTAACACTCATACTTAATCTCCAACTTGTCTAGCATCTGAGTGACATCAGTGGATGTAATGTACTGGCAGAGGTCATCTCGGGGTAAGCGGGATCCATACTTTCTCCATAGCTTGTCCCAGGCACTGGTTCCTGTGAAAGAACAGAGTCATGCTTTCATTCATTCTTTCTTTCATTTACCTATGCTGCCAGGCAGTGCATTAGATACTTGGGATAGACTAGTCAATTAGAAAAATATCATTGCCTTTATGTAGCTTTATTCAAGGAGTGAGGAGGTGGGGATAGGGAGAAAGTTAAATAAATAAATAAATAAATAAATAAATAAATAAATAAATAAATCACATATCAGATGATACTAAGTGCAAATGATAACAAATCAGAGCAAAAAATAAGGACGTCAAAGAGTTAGATGGTTTGCTGTTTTATATAGGGTGGCTGTAGACAGTCTCTCATATGACATGACATTTGAGCACAGACATGACAAACCATCCCCTCTAATAAAAGAGTAATATGCAAATTGACTGTACCTCTGCTATACCCACAAGCCAGGCCCACAAGCCATAGCCACCGGCCAATCAGGAGCAAATACGCAAATAAACCCCAACCAAGATGGCCGTGGACACTGAGAGCAGGAGGGAAGCTTAGGTTTCCCTGGAATGGTGAAAGCCAAGCTTTCTGCCTGCCCTTGCCAGCCTAGGCCTCCACTCAACGCTGCAAAGTTTCAATTATAGAAGATACATAAATCCCAACAGAAATGGCAGCAGCCATGGAGCTGGAAAGAACAGAGGCTAGGGTTGCTCCTGGTGATGGAGGAAGCCAAGCTTCTGAAGCCCTGGCCAGCCTAGGCCTCCACACCAGGCTACAAAGTTTCACTTACAGAAAGTAAATAAATTCCAACAGAAATGGCTGCCACCACTGAGTGAGCAGAAGGCTTGGCTCTGCTCCAGGCTATGAAGTTTCAATTGTAGAAGGTAAATAAATTCCAGATACCAGGGCCTCCACTTGGGTCACTGGAGGGTGTCGCAGCCTGCAAATCAACCACAGGCCCCTCGCCCAGGCCACCACATGCCCCAAGGGAATCCCCAACCTGATCCAGGACATCCTTCAGGGCAAACCAGCTGGCCCCCACCCATGCACCAGGCCTCTATCCTATCTAAAAAAATAATATGCAAATTGACCATCACTCCAACACACAAGATGGCAGCCCCCATGTGGTCAAGATGGCCACCACAAGATGGCCAGCAGGGTAAGGCAATTGTGAGGAGACTCAGCCCTGCAAGGGAGAACAGTTGGAGGGAACCAGGCCTGCAGGAAGGGCAGTTAGGGGTGACTAGGCCTGCAGGGGAGGGCTGTTTTGGGGGACCAGGCCTACAGGGTAGGGCAGTTAGGAGGTTCTAGGCCTGCAAGGGAGGACAGTTGGGGGTGACCAGGCTGTCAGAGGAGAGAAATTGAGGGCAAACAGGCTGGCAGGGGAGCAGTTAAACATCAATCAGGCTGGCAGGGGAGTGGTTAGGGAGTGATCAGGCTGGCAGGCAGAAGCTGCTAGGGGCAATCAGGAATGCAGGCAGGTGAGCAGTTGGGAGCTTGCAGTCTTGGATATTGAAAGAGATCCCAGATTGGAGAAGGTGCAGGTTGGGCTGAGGGACACCTCCCCCCTGCACACAAATTTTGTGTACCAGACCTCTAGTGTATAATCAAGAATGGTAATATGCCAATTAAAACGACATATTCCTAACGTCATTCTGTTCATCCTTCCTGAAGGGAAGCCAGCCAGGTCCCAGGTGCCTGCTGGTGGCTAGAGGAGGGAAGCTTATTCCAGGATGCGGTAAGAGCAATTGCAAAGGACTTGAGGCAGGAACATGCTTGGCATGTTTAAGAACTAGTTAAGAAGCTGGTGAAATTGGAATTAAGTGAAGAAGAGGGAAATTGGCAGGAGATGGAAAGCCACTGAAGTCCTGTCTGATAGAACTTACTGGACTGAAGGCATGTTCTTTATCTTCAATGTCCCATAAAGAAGCCACTTGTGACTATGGAACATTTTAACTGTGGCTGTGTGACTGAGAAAATGTATTTTATGTTATAATTCATCTTAGATTATTTAAATTTAAATTTCAGTATCCAAATGGGTCTTCCATATTGACATTAGAGTGACATTAACCTGAGAGAATAGTAAGAAGGGGACTGCAATCACCTGGGTGACACATAATGGTAACCTGGAGCTGCGAGCTTGGAGGTGATGAGAAGTGGTTGGATGTTTTATATGCTACACTCCTACATACATTGCCAGTTGCCAACAGTTCCCTTACTGGGTGTGAGTAAAAACAAACAAACAAAAAAGTCAGTAATAACCCCAATAATTTTGACCCAAGCACCTAAATAGAGAGAATTGCCATTATTGGAAGTGGGAAGAATGAGGGAGGAGCAGTTTTACACGCATCACATTGAGAAATGTAAACTCGAGATACCCATTGGCCATCCAGGTGGTGATAGAAGCAAGACAGGTGTTTGTTAGTTTTGAGTTCAAAGGAGAGCATGTAAGAGTAAAAAACTGAAATAAAAAGAAAGAGCACAATAAATACAATGATTTACTCAAACTAAAGACTCATATCTATCCATTTACTACATTCTGATTTGGACTGTCAATAGCTAGGTTGATTTCTATAGGTTTTGTCTTCAACTTCAGAGGATATTTTCGCAATATCTGTTGCATTTACTTTTAAAAACCCAGACCAGTGTAGAAGCCAAGAAAAGCCTGGGGGAGAGAGTCATAGGTTGCTGGACTATTCTTCTAACATTTCGTTATTGAGATGAAGTTTGTTATTTAGTCTCCCAGAATCTCAGTTTTATAAGATGAGACAACTATACTTACCTCAAAAGCACTGGGAAGTATTAAATGAGATACTTTAAGTGAATCAGTGCACAATGTTAAGCACATAGCAGGTGTGTAATAAGTACTTACAAAATAAATGAACATTACATTATGAAATTAGTTTGATAATTTTTACTGGTTATAATCTTGAGAATGTGAAAAAGCAAACTGCTGTTCAGAAATCAATGATTATGATAAATCAAAACAAATGAAAATCGATCTGTGGACCTTCTAATACATGCCTGTAATAATGGCTGTTACATACACAGTTGTTACAGTGAATTAAAGGTGGACACTAATGCCCAACTGCTTCAGTATAAAGCCTGGCTTTTCCTCTTTCTAAACTTTTTGAACCTGGGACTCAGTTTTATCAACTGTGATGCAGGAATAATAATAGAATCTATCTACAGAATTTCTGCAGGGATTAACTGAGTTTAAAATGTAAGGCACTTAGAACCATGACTGGCACATAGTAAACATTGCTGAAGGGTTACATAATTAAGTTGGACTTGGCTAAAGCAATATAAGAGAACTATATTTTCTATGAACTCCCAGGATTAAAAGTGAAGATTTCGAAGACTAGAATTTATTTTGGTTCCCAAATCTCTTTTATGATCTACTGAAAGTAACCACTCTCTGGAAAAGTACACAAACAAGACACACCCACACAGTTGTGCATATAATCACAGGATGCTCAGATACCCCTGACCTTCATCCTCAGATTAAGGTGAAGTTCCCAGATTTAACTAAACAAAAGAGAATATTCAAGGCAGGAAATAGTAAATAATAAATAGCCTAGATATCTGATGTTCCACTTCTATTTCATGAGATTAAGTGATAACTGCAGGATATGCTCTAGGAATTGGAATGAAGCAGAAAACAATAAAACCTCAGTTCAATGGGAAAAATGAGGGTCATGAGTATATATTAAAAGATCATTCATTCCAATGCAGTGATTGTGATCCTGAAAAAGAATTTCCCTTACAAATAAGCTTTATAAGAACATAAATATTTCATCGGTTGAGGAGAGGCTCTGTTATCATAATTTTTTCAACCTGGCAGAGAAAAAAGAACAAAACACTAATTGCAGAAAATGTGCTTCTGTGACTCGGTGCCTTTTCTGAGCTTAGCAATTATACACTTTCTGACCGATGCATTATCATAACGGCTCGCAGTGGGCACAGCATATGGTGTTACTTTTGTTTTCAACATGGAATAGACCAGATTGTTTCTTCCCACTGTATTAAAAATCACACATGGCATTTACCTCCTTCCTTATTCAGGTAAGGAGAGGGAAGGACAGAAAACTTGAGTGCTCTCCTTCTGGCTAAGTTCATTGCATATTAATTAACACACATTGCATATTAATTAACAACTCATTCATCTAATCCCTTGCTACCACATTTGCAAAAAAAACATGTCACTGACATCATTTTACTGTGTGATACACTTCTTTTGTTCTTAGTTTTCTTCTTTTTATTTTCAAATTGAATCTTTTATCTTCATAGTCAGGAACTTCTGCTCATTATAGTTAAATTAGAAGCCTGGTGCACGAAATTCATGCACGGGGGAAAGGCCTGATCCCACGCCTAAATGGGCAATTGGACATCTCTCTCCCAATCCAGGACTGCTGGTTTCCAACTGCTCACATGCCTGCCTTCCTGATTGCCCCTAACCACTTCTTCCTGTTAGCCTGATCACCCGCTAACCACTACCCTTCCAGCCTGTTTGCCCCTAACTGCCCTCCCCTGCAGTCCTGGGTTCCCCCCAATTGCCCTTCCCTGCAGGCCCAGTCACCCCCAACTTCCCTCCGCTGCCAGCCTGGTCACCCTTAACTGCCTTCCCTTGGAGGCTTGATCGACCCTCAACTGCCCTCTCTTGCAAGCCTGATCCCTCCCAATTGCCCTTCCCTGCTAGCCATTTTGTGGTGGTCATCTTGTGTCCACATGGGGGAAGGATCTTTGACCACATGGGGACAGCACTCTTGTGTGTTGGAGTGATGGTCAACCTGCATATTACTCTTTTATTAGATAGGATAGAGGCCTGGTGCATGGGTGGGGGCAGGCTGGTTTGCCCTGAAGGGTGTCCCAGATCAAGGTGGGGGTTCCCTTGGGATGTGGGGGCAGCCTGAGAGAGCAGCCTGTGGTGGTTTGTAGGCTGGCCATGCCCCCTGGCTACCCAAACAGAGGCCTTGGTATCTGGGATTTGTTTTTCTTCTATAATTGAAACTTTGTAGCTTTAAGCGGAGGCTTGGGCTGGCCAGGGCAGATGGAAAGCTTGGCTTTCCCATATCTGGGTGCAACTCAAGCCTCCTGCTCTCTCCAGCTCTGTGGCTGCCATCATTTATCTTCTATAATGGAAACTTTGTAACATTGAGTGGAGGACTGAGCTGGCAAGGGCAGGCAGAAAGCTTCGCTTCCTCCATTGCCAGGGAAACCAAAGCCTCCCTCCTGCTCTCTGTGGCCTGCAGCCATCTTGGTTGGGTTTATTTGCATATTCACTTCTGATTGGCTGATGGACAGGGCTGATGGGCAGGGGTTGTGGGTGTAGCAGAGGTATTGTCAATTTGCATATTACTCTTTCATTAGATAGGATGAAATGGGCTAGCTCTGTAATGGGTCCTTGGCAACAGAGAGGCAAGCCTTGCTCCCCTCAAGCAGCACACACTCTAATGGGCTAACCAGCAAATGCTGGCATTTAATTCTGATTTCAATTTCTCTTTCTTCTCCTCATGAGATCCACTTGCCTACCCTTCATTGCTTTTGTCTACCTATGTCAGTGTACACTGTGTTTGTGAATATATGATCTTCCTTAAGTCTTTTATTTCTGTTTATTAAACCTATTTTCAAATCTCCAAAACTGTCTATGTTATCTATCTTATTCCACGTCCATCATGTAGTAAGTGTTAGCTAAAACATGGTATTTATTTGTGTTTTTTTGGAAGGACATTCAGAACAAGTAGCTTGGATAACATAAAGGAGAAATAATAAGCAATTATTCAGTTCAATTCAAACACATTTACTGGGTGTCTTCTAGGTGACAAGGGCTTTGCAAGATCTGAGAGTAGAAATAAGAGGCAGAGCCCTCTGCTCTTAAGGAACTCTCCTTAAACTCCCCATATGTCTCTAATAGGAAACTCAGCACATGGCTGAAAGTGTTCACACACCTGTCTGAATCCTCTATTAAATTAGCAGCCTTTCCAAGGAAAAGGAAAAGTAGCCTTTGCAATCTTCAAAGCCCAGCAGTGATGGACTACAGGAGCTCAATAAAAGCTGAACGAACCACGTGTACACAATGACCATCCTGAGCAGCCAGCGTGGAACTGAGCATTCTGTGTTTTGAATACGGCTGCACACACCTGGATCTTTAGCCAAGCTAGGTATTCGGTGTAATTAAATCTAAAAACTGACCCCATATTTCATTTTCTTATAATGTAATAAACTGCAAAAATGAGTGTCTATATGGTGCTCAAATAAATGAGTAACTCAGTGTATTAAGCTGTCCTTTCAGTAACAGGTCAGTGGCTAAGATCGACAGACAAGAGCCTTAGCTGTGATATTTAATATGACCACATAGAACAAGATGTTAATGCACACATACCTTTATTTGCCTGGGTAAGACAATGGCTAGATGAGTGCTCTTAGAAATTCAATTTAATGATGAAATTTAATTTAGGCTTTTGGAATCTGTCTACAATGAGCACTCAATTTTCTTCATTGCAGTGAAGCTATGAATGACAATACTGCCCTGGAATCAAGGCACTATACAAACAGGTTTCTTCACTTCTAGGCAATTATAAAGTGGATTCCATTTAGAAAGTGACTGTGAGAAACCTGATAAACACAGAGCCTAATGTGAATCATTTTGGTATAGGTGTTCCAAGTTTTACGGCAATATTTAAGGAATGTTTTCATTGGACAAGTATAGAGAATGGGGTTTTAGGAATTATAATTTGGGCTGAGAAGGCTGTTTATGGCAATGGCTTTTATACAAGGGTGAGGAAGGAAGTTGACTGGGCACCTCAGATGCCCTGGAGAGCTTTCTCAAGCTTGTTTACTATCCACAGAATGGGCTGGCAGACAGGTAATCAAAATGAAAATGGAAAAAAAAATGACTGAATAAAAATATGGATCAATCCAATACATGTAGATTGACAATGATAAAGGCAAATCTGATTGGACATTTCTTGTGATTAAATTTATTTCCACTGTTGGAAACTGACCGTGACTATTTTTCTGACCCATATGTTTCATTGGCTGTATTAATACAACAAAGCAATTGCTGCTATTATTATAAAAAGAAATTGCAGCCACTTCTATACACTAAGTGGGCAATATAATTTTTCTTGGGAAAATACATTGTTAAGAGAAATTTATAGATGCATAAATTTATCAAGGTGAGAGAGAGAGAGAGAGTAAAAGGGAGTTTGCTCTATGGAGGGGGAAGTAAGGAGTTGGTATCTTAGAGGAAGTACTGAGCTAGAGGACATGGGTGAGACCTGAGAGAAGTTATGACTATGTGAAGGGAAAGTGGGCCCCAACTGAGCAGGAGAAAGTCTGGAAAAAGAGTGGCTGTGAGAAGTTGATACTAAATTCTGTTTCTGCTATTCTTCCTCCTCATAGATGTCAACATCTCCCCAGTCAAAGAACGTGCTTTGGTGAGTGAAGGAAATAGAGCTATGTCCATGTTTGGGTAAAGCACTACAGGATCAAAAAAAGATAGCTGCAGCACATGCAAGGTTTGGTCATAAGAAATTCAAAGTTGAACTGTGAGAAGTTTGGAGCGAACAGTGGTTGACAACCATCAGATGCATGACCCAGGTTTCCTCAGGAGTCACGAGCAAGTGATAGATGAGCAAGTCACTTGGGATGAGGGCTTCAGTTATTTACTCCGGATTGTCAAGAGTTAAGTATTAGTCATTCAGGTTACACTAAGTGGATGATAATTTTATTTCCCTTAAAGATGAAATATTTTCTTTCTCTGCCTGCAAAAGAAACTATATTGCATAAGATCATTTGTTTTAATTTTTTACTTATACTTAATAACTCTCCTGATAAACAGAAGCAATAAAGCTATAACTTATCCTTAAGAGGGAAGTGGAAAGTCCAAAATAAAATACCTAAACCTATTTTTCCTTTTTCTAAGTGGTTCTTTAAAAATAAATGTATATATTTCTACTATAGCTGTATAAAATCTTCTAAGAAAGAAGTGTATATGGTAAAGAAAGGAAGTAATGAGAGTCCCTTTACTAATTCAACAGCTATTATTTTTGCATGCTTATGCCTAGGATCATTAACCATTAACAATATTTCTTCCTTGAGATACTTGACTACAATGCTGTGTGCAATAATGACAAATTATGAACTGCAAACTGAAAAAGTTGGTAAAATATTTTCACCATCAAACCACACTGACTAAAATACTTTAGAAAAAGCCAACTGATTTTAAACCTTTACTCCTTTTCTTTGATTTTCCCCATGAAACTATATAGACATAGTACATATGAATCACATATATGCATAGGTGCAATAATGAAGGTATGCTTATCTAGAAATAGCTCTTGAATAAACTTAGATTCATAGACCAAGTTCACACTGCTAGAAAGTGCCTCAGCATTCTTGTTTCACTGGGCCTGTTTTAGTTTGCACATTTCTCAATGCCAATATACCATGGATTATATTAACTTGTTCATAACATAGCCAGCAGAATCTTGTATCCATAAGGACACTTAGTCAGTTCTCAGTTGCTTGTAGACTGCTTATGCCACTTTCTAAACAGGCTGTCTTTTTCTTATTTGTAGACATTTACTCATAGAAAGCTGCCCCTTGACACTCACACACTTTACTTCTGAAAATATTTAAGAATAAACCAAACGTAAGAGTGGGCCTTCTATGGATATTCAATATGTTCTAAAATCAAACATATGACTGCTGGATGAATTGCTATTCCTGGCTACAATACTTTTTCTGTACTATTGATACAAATTGTCAAAAATAGGATGCCTTTAATGTTGATAATTAAATTCACTTTTGAATTGATAAGTGTAGAACGAAGTGCTTTACTCAAGTGTCCTTATTTAGAGAGAAATTAGCCAGTTCACATAAGCACTTCTAAATAGTGCTTAAGTGAGTATTTTTAACTAACCAGGGATAAAAATACCATATCAAAATGTTTCCTTGGGGAAGAGGTTGTATTCAGGAGTGCTCACTTGCCAGACTCCCACATGAGTTCAAACTCTGAATTAAGGCTAACAACCATGTTTACCATCCTTAAAGCCATTCTTCATATTTAAGAAAAAATTAATTTTGTGACATAGATTTATGAGTACGGGGTCTGGTACATGCTTGAGAAGATAGAAACTACTTTATATCTAGAATTAACCTGCCTTGCACTGATGGACAGTCCATAAAGATTGACAAATAAAAGAAATTATGAATTAATGAATTCAACAATTACAATGTCTCATTTGCTAACATGTTTACTTATGCTCTCTGTGTGGTACCTTTTTTATCCCTGAAAGCAACAGGAGAGGATCAAATGCTTTATTGGAAAATAAAGCACAGAAAATAAAACAAGTGAAACTATTTTTAATAGTTATTTGAGAAAACCTATAATGATCAGTATTGATAATGGCTCTAGAAACGCTTCATGTAGTTTAACCTTTATTTATTTATTAAACATTACAGAGGGTAAAGAGAGAGACATTCAATGGATACAAAGGAGCAAACAGAAATATTTAGTATTTTTAGTCTCATTTAAAAAGTTACTAACAGTTGTATTTGCTCTATGTGATATAAAGAAGAATTTGCATATAGATAACAAATTTTCTCAGGAGAAAGAAGTAAATAGACATTTAATGCCAGGAGATCCCCTAAACTGGAAGCTGTTGTAAAGGCCTTTCCTCATATGGCCTTCAAACACATGCATCCATACATATATGCACTACTGTTGTCTATTCAGGCTCGATAAAAATAACTTACCTGACACAAGAACAATAAGAATCTTAGCATTGGTAGCTAAGAGACTATGGAAGAACTTCAGGGTAGCTGCGATGTCTTTTACATAATACAGCATCTAGAAATGAAGGAAAAGAGACATGAGACACTTTTCTACATCAACATCTTTGTGTGCTGGGGTCAGATACTCACTAGAAAGTTTGATTTTCAAGAGGAGTGAGTTTTACTGAAGAAAACACTTAAAAAGTAAAAATGTCATATGCAGATATAGAATAAACATTTTTTTGGGAAAAGGGAAACTTTTATTTGCTCAACTAGAGCCAAATGTTTTTACATTTACTCTTTCTCGCTTTAAAAACACTGACATCTACAGCTGGAGACACTCACGTGGAGTGTCTGCTCCATGTGGGGGTGATGCTTCTAGGCTTACTCCGTATTTGGTACCTTTTAATTTTCTGGGAGAAAATGATGCCAGCACCATAAACACAGACTCCATTTCATGGAACATTTCTTTAAAATTAAGCCCTTTGTACTAGCTTACAAATGCTTTTTTAAATCATGGAAAATGTGAAAAGCTCTGATGGTGACATATTCTCTAGGAAAGGATTGGATAAATTATGAAGTTACATGCTTGGTCACAAGATGCTAAGAGTCAATCCTTCCATCCTATATAACAAAAGCCTAATATGTTAAGTGTCCAGTAGTCCCATCATCAGTTCAACTAATCAAAGCATAATACGCTAATGATATGCTAAGGGTGCTCAACCACTCACTATGGCGTGCACTGACCACCAGGGGGTAGATACTCCAGCTGGTAGGTTAGCTTGCTGCTGGGGTCTGGCCAATTGGGTCTGAGTGAGATGGGCTGGACACACCCTGGAGCCCTACTGCGATCCCATCCCAGCTGGCCAACCTCCTGTGTCCCTCCCTGGCCCCTATTGTGCACCAGCTTGGCCTGCGCCCTCTCACAACCTGGGACCCCTGGGGGATGTTGGAGAGCCAATTTTAGCCTGATCCCATTCAATGTAGGAGCTGTCCCCTGATGGTCAGTGCACTCACACAGGGGGAGTGCCACTCAGGCAGATGCCAGGCTCACAGCTGTTGAGCACAGTGGAGGTGGCAGGAGCCTCTCCCACCTCCACAGCAGCTGGACATCCCCTGAGTGCTCCTGGACTGCAAGAGGGCACAGGCCAGGCTGAAGGATGTCCCCCCACCTCCCAGTGCATGAATTTTGTGCATGGGGCCTCTATTTTTTAATAATTTTGGACCATCTCTGGTGATGTGCAGGGATAGGCCTATACACCCAACAGAGAGAGAGCCTGGGATTATACAACAGCAGTGGAAAATTATCTCTCAGGGAGTGAATTCTTGGCATCTATCTTCATAGATACTTACTTCTTATATTTCAAATTCATCTCTCTTGGACAATAATTCAATATTCTATGTAGATTCCCATGATAGAATTTATTATTGAATAAAACAAAATTAACTTGCCTAGCCAGTGTAGCTCAGTGGTTGGTGTTTCAGCCTACATTGAAAGATCACAGGTTCAATTCCTGGTCATACTTGGGATGTAAGTTTGATCTCTGGCCCCAGTTCGGGCCCAATTGATGTGTCTCTCTCACATCAATATTTCTCTCTCTCTCCTCCCTGTTTTGGTCTCTCCCTCCCTTTCCTTTCCACTCTCTCTAAAAATCAATGGAAAAAATGTCCTCAAGTGAGGATTAATAACAACAATAAAAACACACAATGTAATCTATACTCCTCTTTCTTGAACATGGCCTATGCTGCCTCAGCAGCATATTTTGTATTGTCATTCCATGGTGTTCACTACAGGGACCACACCTAGGCAGGTATCCAGGTACAGCTAGTCCAAAAGATGGCTATGACATGACATGGTGAAAAGTGGAGGTGGACCATACTAGATGCTCTGAAATTTGATTCTCTGTAGTTGACTGTGAACATTAAGTTGAAAGAATGTTATGAGAGTGTTAGGACTATGAGGAACATGAAGAGACAGAGGCACAGCACAGAAAAATGCAGAGTAGACAGAGAGTAAGAGAGAAATAGAGTCATTATTCAGAAGAAGCAGAGTTGCTAAAAGAAAAATCAAACGTGGAAGCTTTGAGAGAAATGGGAGAATGACTTCTGAAGCTGCAAAATTTTATAAGAGGCCAAGAATGGAGAAACGAGATTTTGATAAAAGGAGGCTTTTGTAATAAGATGAAAGGAAGATATGATGAGTACAGTTGCAGCTTTGTTTGTAAATTTAAAGGGCAAAGAAAGATGAGTTTCCATTTGATGGTTTCTCTTTTTCCTATAAACTATGAAGTGAGCCATTAGTTGTGAATGAGTGGTGGGATAAGGGTTACAGGAGGTGTAGGGGAGAGAGGGAGGTATAAAATATTTGTATGAG
Source organism: Antrozous pallidus (assembly GCA_027563665.1). Lineage (NCBI taxonomy): Eukaryota > Metazoa > Chordata > Mammalia > Chiroptera > Vespertilionidae > Antrozous > Antrozous pallidus. The sequence goes on from CM050508.1 coordinate 79,321,230, forward strand.
AAGGTGGGAAGCAAGTCTAATAGAGAAGTATCTTAGGCTCACTGGGCACTCCCTAGCAGGTAAAGGATTTTGTCAGCTGAGAGAGCAGAGGTGCTGGATTGCCTGAATATGCCAATTTTAAGTTTATTCTTTTGGAGTAACTGTTCTTGTAGACTATAGAAAATAAGAAACCTGTTAATAATTGTGGTGTTTCTAAAATATACACATCTTCTAAGGGATGCCCATACACCCATATGCTATGCAGAAAGAACAGTAGAAATATGTATGGAGATACTATCTACTGAATAGTTATCCCCTTTAGAAGAAATATACTGCCAGTGTTTGACAACAGAAATAAATTCCTACTCAATGGCTAAATGATTTTAATAACACTTCATTAACCTGAGAAATCATGTAACCTGTCCCTTCTGTCACATGCACACTAGCCAGGTCATCAACAGAGGCAAAAGCAGGAAGATTCAGAAAAACTTTTGAGACATTGGTCCATCTAGACCAGAGGTAGACAAACTCATTAGTCAACAGAGCCAAATATCAATAGTACAACGATTGAAATTTCTTTTGAGAGCCAAATTTTTTTAAACTTCTTCTAATGCCATTTCTTCAAAATAGACTCGCCCAGGCCGTGGTATTTTGTGGAAGAGCCACACTCCAGGGGCCAAAGAGCCGCATGTGGCTCGTAAGCTGCAGTTTGCCGACCACTGATCTAGACCATTAGAATTACTGGAGAACTGTGTTAGGACACATTACCCTCTGCAGTCCTCAAATCTACTGTCCTCAAATCTATCTATGAACTTTCAATCCTACAAAAATTAATTAAGGCAACAGTGAAAGAAAAAACTCTGGAAGTTTTGAGTAGAGAAAACTGGCTTTTTTATTATTACAAAGCATTTCTTAGTATTGTCAACATCTTTATCCTCAATTTGAATATGCTCGCTTATAAAATCAGATTCTCATTTTTCTTTTTAAAGTTAGAATAGTAGGCACTCTTCATATATATTTCTGAAAAATCTCATTTCTGAGCATTTGTAACAATAAATACTTCTTACCTGAATCATATGAATAAAGTCCCACTTCTGAAGTTCTCTATTCTCTATCACTCTATTTTGATATTCAGATGATGTCTCCTTATGCCAAGCAAACTTTATGTTCTCAAGGTTTGATGACTTGGCTACAAACTCTAAAATACAGAAAAGAGGTGGCACACAATCTATTTTAATTGCAAATATGGAACCTATTTCCACTTAGAATTTTAATGCAATCAATGTTATATACATAACAAATATAAAACACAGTTTTTCTTTTTATGTAGCTCTGGAAGACCACAGAGTTCATCTTGATTTTTATTTAGTATTAAATGAATTTAGAGATGAAAGTGTCAATAAGAAATAATTCCGAGGACCCTGATCAAACATAGGTTACATTACCTCAGTATTAATAGGGAATCAGCTAATGGGTTTTATTTATGGAAAACTGATATGAAACAGATGACATGATTTTGTAACCCAGGAGTCAGAATATATGGTACACGGACCATATCTGGCCCAGTACCTATTTTTAAATGAACTGCAAGCTAAAAACATATGACTCTAGGAATGGCTGGGGAGGGGGAGCGAGGGTCAATTGGATAAAAAGGAGACTTATGTAAAACTTTAGACAATAAAAAACAAAACAACAAATATATGATTCTACTTCCTGACTCCATGCCTCTGTCTTTCCTATCTCATGCTTTACACTTTTAAGTGACTGAACAAAATCAAAATAAGAACATTATTTTGTTATATGTGAAAATAATAAACATTCATATGTTAGTGTTGATAAATTAAGTTTTATTGGAATGTATCCACAGTCATTAGTATATGTATTCTCTATGACAGCCTTTGTGCTACTATGGTCGAGTTGATGAGTTGTGACAGATTCTGTGGTCCTCTAAATTTAAAATTTTACAACTTTTTGGCCTTTTTCAGAAAAAGTGTGCAGATTTCTACTTATTAATCATAAGACCTTTAAGAGATTCTGATTAAATACTTCTGAATGAATTAATAACTCCATCTCTAAGAATAAACATCAAAAATAAAAATTGATGCCCAGTGAATGGATGGAAAGTCAGTAAGTAAAGGACTTCAATTATTCACTGTTCATTCTGAGGTGTTTATCCCTGCCAAGGAAACAAATTGATTAGTTTATCCTCCCATTAAGCTTACTAAGAGCATACTACAATAACAATGCTGTTAATGACTAAAGGGGCAAATTTGGGATGATAAACCATGTAGGATAGAATTTGACACATAGCACCACGGTTTACAGTACCTTTGTACTTGGCAATTTGTTCAGCACTTGGTTCAACAACTTCATTGTTAATATGAACTCCTGGGAACTGATCCTGCACTTTGGTGATGATTTGAAGATCAATTTCACCTAGAATACAAGCATAAAAAACAGATCACATTGGTTCAAAAATAAATGATTAAGAGTAATTTGAGCTAGTTTATTTGTCTTAGTTTTACTAGGAAAGTCCAGCATGTATAAATAATAATGCTCAATTGTTTCTCTGCCACATTGTCTATGATGCAGAACAGCTAGGTTATATGTAGTAATAATAATACAATTTGAGGAGGGCTATGATTGCTATTCATTCATTAATTCATATAACATTTATTCAATATCTATTATTGTATTGTATTTAATCTAAGATGCTATTGATCATAGGATATAATCAATCCTTATTTTGTATCAGTGTCAGAAAAAACCCCAGTTAATTATAATTTTAAGAGATTATTAACTGGAAAATGTATCCCAATTTCACAGATGTTAAAATATAAAAGAAAATATGTACCTTAGAATAAACTAAGTTAGGCAAGAAGCATACCAAAATGTTATATGCAAAATATGTCAGGTACAAAAAAGAATACAAAAATATGTCAAACCATGATTTAGTGGAAGAGAATCCTGACTGGGCTGAGGTGGGAAAAGAAAAGGAGACAGTGAGGGAGAGGATAGGAAGAGGCCAAAGAGACAAAAAGCTTCATGGAGAAAGACCACTCCTAAGCTCTGTGTTGCAGGTCAAGTAGAAGTTAGCCCAGAGATTTCTGGGGAAATGAGGAAGGAACTCCAGGTAGAGAGGACAGAAAGAAGGAGGCATGATGTCGGAAGCAGATGATCATACGTTTGACTATGGATAGTTCAGAGTTCTGAAATATTGGGCAAGGCATAGCCTCCAAGAAAGACATGATACCAGAGAGGTAAAAAGATAGGAGGTTTTAGTGGAATTGATATTTAATCATTAATTCATACATCAACTATTAATTGATCGTTGACTATGTGCCAGACACTAGGCTCTAGCAAACAATGACAAGAGACATAGATACATGCCCTGATGAAAATTTAGCCTGTAAGTGATTGCAAGGGAGAGATGGTGGTAAGTGGATGAATTTGAGTCCCAAATCTGTTTTCTTCACTTACTAGGTCCATGATGGCGAAACTATGAAACCCGTGTCAGGACTAACATGCGTAGCCATTTTCCATGACAAGCAGCCACATGCGGTCTCATAGAGAGAAGTATGAGACCACGTGCTGAGAAGGACCTTTCAACCTCAGCTACTGCATGGCCAGGTGCAGTAGCCAAGGATGAAACACTTGCTGTAGTGCAGTATAGACACTCTGTGCCGGAGGTCTCTAGGCCAAAACAACAGAACTCCTGCATAGAGCATCTAGTTCTGGGACTTCCAGTTAGGCCTTTAGGGGATCTTTGACTTCACTTCCAGCTGGTGGAGCAGGGAGCAGCAGAATGCAGCAGGGGACGCATCTCTGGGAGCCCTGTGATTGCCATTACCAGCAACCACATAACCACAGCAACAATCATCCAATCTACTGTTCTGGGGTGTTATGGATTTCTAATTGACCATCATTATTGAGATAAGTGAGGGGGAGGCTGGGAGAGGCGAGGGCCTGTGCTATGGGTGCCGTTTTCCACCATTAGAAATAGTGGGAGGCATATTAATTTATATAAGGAATGCCATGTTGCAGCACAGTCCAGACTCCATTTCACCACTATTATTGTTGTGCATCCTTATTAACCCCTATTTCTGCTTATTAACCCTGCCTTTTCCTAAAAGACAGTTACATGTGCCATCTTGTGGTCAGTTAGGCTAGTTAACCCCTAATTGCCTGGAGGGCTAACAGGCTATCTATAATTTCATCTTCTGTAACTGCCCCCCTGATAGAGAACCCAAAAAATAAAAAAACAAGGTTAAGTAAAGTCAGTGGTAGTACCAGTAGCCAACCTTTTCAAGAGACATGGACCAAGATGTATGGCGTTATAGAAAAAAAATGGCAGATCATTTTGCATTCTATGTACTGAAATGGTAATAAGCAGATGTGGAATATAAATAGACATTTTGAAACTAATCATTCCCAGCTCTTGAAAAAAAGAGAGGATGAAAGGAAGGAATACATTTCCAGGCAGCTACACCTTTATAAGAGCCAATCTAATTCCATCCTTAAATTTATAAAAGGCTCTACAAATTTAACATCTGCAAGTTTGAGCATTGCTCACTTCATAGCTCAGCATGGAAAAGCACTCAGTGAGGGAGAATTTATTAAGGAAACTCTCCTAAGATGTCACCAATTCTATTTCACAATATGCAGAATAAACATGCAATTATTAAGATAATATCTGAGTCACCATTCAGTAGAAATATCATAAAACACTGAATAATGAGACTGAACACAAATGTACATCAATTAAAAAGAGACATAAGTAATTGTAAATATTTTTTATCTCTCTTGATGAAACTACTGATGTCACATCACATGCTCAGTTGGCCATTATTGGTTGATATTCTGATGGTCTCACAATGAGAGAAGAGTTGATAAAGTTAGTATCAGTGCTAACAAGTACAACAGGAAGAGAAATATGTAAGGTTGTTATACAAACATTCCATGACCTAAGCATTGATATCTCTAAAGTTGTGTCAGTGATGACAGATGGGGCACCAAACATGGTGGGGAAAAAAGTCGGATTTGACAAATTGTTTACGGAAGCTACTAGACATCCAATTGTGCCTTTTCATTGTGTTATCCATCAGGAGGTTTTATGTGCCAAGGCAGGATTCACCGACTTAAACAACTTAATGTCAGTTGTTACAAAAATAGTTAATTTAATAGCTGCTTGCCCTCTTCACAAGTGAGAATTTTCTGCACTTTTATTGGAGGTTGATTCCACCTATAGTGAACTGCTGATATACAATAATGTAAGATGGCTGAGCCGAGGCAAAGTTCTTGAGCACTTTGTGGAGTGCTTTGAAGAAATTAAGGTATTTTTGAGGATAAGGATCTGGGAAACTTTTATCAGTTCAATGATGATAAGTGGGTCAACACCCTGATATTTTTTACAGATCTCTCTGTTCATATTAATGAACTGAACTTAAAAGTTTTTGGCAAAAGTATTGACATTATGTTTGGATACATAAAAGCTTTTGAAAGTAAACTTAAAATTTTCAAGCAAGATGTAGAAATTAAAACTTATAAGTATTTTCCTCAAGTAACAAAGGTCAGTGCAGCTGTACAAAATGAAATGGAACCCTTGCATATGAAGTACCAGCATGTTTCAGACTCATTACTTGACCAGTTCAGTGATAGTTTTAATCAATTTAGAAGCCTAGAACAGACCATAAAAATAATTAAGTATCCTGATGTAGTAGTCTAGAGTAGTTTGGAATTAAATGGTTTCCAATGGATGCAAATTGATGATTTGGAGATGCAACTTGCAGAATTTCAAGACAGCATCTGGGCTCAGGTGTTTGTCGACTTGAGGTCAAAGCTTGATAATCTGGAAAGGTGCCACTTGGAGAATCAAGAGGAGTGCCACTACAAACAGGAAATTTGGAGTGCCTGAAACCGATTACCAGACACTTTTAGCACCCTGAAAAATATAGCAATGGCTTTACTCACAATTTTTCCCTCTATGTACTTTTGTGAGACCTTATTCTCAGCATTAAATAATATCAAAACCAACAAAAAAAATAGATTGAGAGATGAACTTAGCAGAGATCGCTTGGGCTTGAAGTGTACAAAATACCAACCTTCAATTGAAGGGTTAGCTAATGTAATTCAGCAACAAAAAAGTCACTCATAAGTAGGTTAGTTAAAGAATTCTCCCTCCCCCTCACTTATCTTAGTTCATGGCACCCCACACAAGTTAAATAATATCACGACCAACTGAGAGATGAACAAAGAAGTCACTAAGCAGGTAAGTTAAACAATTCATTTTTGGTTTATTAAATACAGTTATATATTACAATTATACATTTTTATTATTTAAAAACTATAAATATCGCAAAATTATGTTTTTTTTTCTCGAAGTGACACACCACCAGAGTTATGCTCTTTTTTTTTTTTTTTTTTTTTGGCGAATTTTGACACACCAGCCTTAAAAGGTTGCCCATTACTGTGATAGGTATATATGACCTTTGGCAATTTCCTTTACCTCTCTAAGCTGTAATTTCCCCAACACAAAAATAGCAATGATGACACATAATTTATTGGTTATGAGTGTTACATGAGTCAAGGAATATAAAGCACAGTGCAAGATAGAGTAGGCACCCAATAAATGTTAGCTGTTTGTTTTTATTATTGTGTTCCTTTTTTAAAAAAATGTCTTCTCTCCCTATTATTGATAGTTTAAGTTTTGCACTTTTACTCTCTTAGGTTATGATGTTGCCACTTTCACTAAACTAGACCGATGTGCTAGCAAGACTAATGTATTAAAACAATTTTAGTCTTTAATGTTTTAAGATAAATTACATTGACAGAACTTTTTCATGGTTAAAATATGGTAGGCGACAAAACCATAAATCATGAGACTTGGAGGTCTAATATGAGAAAGGAAAGGAATATAATGGTGTAATAAAAGCCCCACGTACTAGTAATTGGAGATGGTGGGGAACTGCCAGGCGGCCTGGGATGGAGACTGACAGGGAGAATGAAGAGCCTGTGTGACAGTTTTCTCCAAAGCTGGCCGTACCAACGTGGAACCTTTCATTTCTTCCTTTTCAATTCCAGCTGCCATCTATTTATCAAACGTTGTACAGGGACTTTAACTGGAACATCTCATTTAATCCCGATCACTATACTGTCACAAACTCCACAAGATTATTCCCAACCAGAAAAGGTGCCTCGAGTAATTTGACATTCAGAGGGTATTAGTATGCGTCAAGTTTAAGGCACATTTGGCTAACTCTAAAGTATTTCCTCTAATAGTATTTGAGACCAAATACTAAAAGGGCACAGGAAGTTTTTATTCTTCTCCACAGTAACTATTTTTGAAGGGTAAATATAATAACTACGGCAAAGGCTGCTAAGAAAAGCTATAGGCTAACGAGAAACAAAGAGATTCCCACTTGCCCCAAAAGACCAGAAGCCAAAAGTCCTGTTCTTGCCTCTACCACCCTAGCCATATATTTTTAAATTAAAAAAAAAATTATCAATTATGAGGACCCCAATTACCACATTTTGAAACTCAGATAGTTGAAATGCAATCATTTCCTCCCTGGGGCTTGATCAGTTCTTCCCCTAAGATGGACCCAGACATTTTCATACTCCCCAAATGGCAAAATGTATATCGCATATCCTTAGGGTATGTTCCAATCTTGTCACTTTCCTAACCAGCACAATGTTCTGCCACAGTCAGAGCCAGCCAGTACCTTCTCCTAGGGCAATAGTCAGCAAACAGCGGCTGGAGAGCCGCAGATTGCTGCTCTATTGATTAATGACTTTGCCGACCACTGTCCTGGGCAATGATAGAGCACACTATGCTAGAATTACAATTGAGACATATAAATGTTGGTTCACATAACAACCTCTAGAGTGTGAGCCCATATGTGGACATGAGCCATCCATGTAGTTACTGTTGGATTCCTAGCAGAAATGAATGATCAACAAGGGGAGATAATGAAACTATTTCTTCTGGAGTTAGCAGATAAAATCCATTTCTGAATTTGTAAGTTCAGGTGACCATACTCCTGCTTGCCAGGGACAGTTCCACTTGATGCTTACTGTGCAAATGCTCTATCTTAATTTATTTCTCATTTTAAGTTGTTTTTATTTCTAAAAAAGTATTATTAAAATTTTAATCTTGAAAACAGGTTTTTAAATTAACTGTTTGATATATAGACAAATGTAATAAGCAACTTGTTTGATAATAAATATTTTTAAAATTTATAATAACTTTAATTATTTTGCCCACTCCCTCTAACTTTCACTCTTAAAAGTATCCCAAGTTTGACAATAAAAAATGTCACCATGCTCATAAGTCAGTGCTGTATTTGTTTTTCATTACGGACCCTATTATTCTTATTATAAACTAGAGGCCCGGTGCACAAAATTCGGGCATGGGGGGTTGTCCCTCAGCCCAGACTGCACCCTCTTTAATCTGGGACCCCTTGAGGGATGTCCAACTGCCTGTTTAGGCCCAATCCCATCAGGCAGTGGGACATCCCTCTCACAATCCAGGACTGTTGGCTCCCAACTGCTCGCCTGCCTGCCTACCTGATTGCCCCTAACTGCTTCTACCTGTCAGCCTGATCAACCCTAACCACTCACATGACAGCATGATTGATGTCTAACTGCTCCCCTGCTAGCCTTTTTGCCCCCAACTTCCCTCCTCTGCTAGCCTGGTCAACCCTAACTGCCCTCCCCTGCTGGCCATTTTGTGGTGGCCATCTTGTGTTCACATGGGGGCAGGATCTTTGACCACATGATGGCAGTTATATTTGTGTTGGTGTGATGGTCAATTTGCATATTACTCTTTTATTAGATAGGATAGATGATAGATAGATGATAGAGAGATAGAGAAATAGAAATAGGGACATAGAGATAGATAAAGAGAGAATGAGATCATTCTATCTAATAAAAGGTAATATGCAAAATTGACCGTACCTTTGCTACACCCACAAGCCACAGCCACAATAATACCCACCAGCCAATCAGGAGCAGATTATGCAAATAAACCCCAAACAAAATGGCTGTTGCCACTGAGAGCAGGAGGAAGGCTTGGGTTTCCTGGGCAACAGAGAAAGCCAAGCTTTCCACCTGCTATTGCCAGCCTAGGCTTCTACTCAATGCTACAAAGTTTCAATTATAGAAGATACATAATCCTAACAGAAATGGCGGCAGCCACTGAGCTGGAGAGAACAGAGGTTTGGGTTTCCCTGGCAAAAGAGGAAGCCAAGCTTTCCTCCTGCCATTGCTGGCCTAGGCCTCTACTCTAGGCTACAAAGTTTCAAACCGAAATGGCTGCCACCACAGAGTGAGTAGAAGGCTTAGCTCCACTCCACACTACAAAGTTTCAATTGTAGACTTAAATTAATCCCACATCCCAGGGCCTCAGCTTGGGTCCTTGGGGGCTGTACCCAGCCTGCAAACCTCCACAGGCCCCTCGCCAAGGCTGCCCCTCACCCCAAGGGAACCCCCACCCTGATCCGGGACACCCTGCAGGGCAAACCAGCTGGCCCCCACCCATGCACCAGGCCTCTATCCTATTTAATAAAAGAGTAATTTGCAGATTGACCATCACTCCAACACACAAGAAGGCTGCCCCCATGTGGTCAAATATCCTGCCACCGTGTGGACACAAGATAGTCACCACAAGATGGCCAGCAGGGGAGGACTGTTGGGAGGTTCCAGGCCCTGCAAGGGAGAGCAGCTGTGGGCGATTAGGCCAGCAGAGGAGAGCAGTTGGGAGGGACCAGGCCTGCAAGGGAGGGCAGTTGGGGGCAATCAAGCCTGCAGGGGAGGGCAGTTAGGGGTGACCAGGACAGCAGAGGAGGGAAGTTGGGGGCAAACTTGCTGGCAGGGGAGCAGTTAGACATCAATTAGGCTGGCAGGGTAGTGGTTAGCGGGGGATCAGGCTGGCAGGCAGAAGCAGTTAGGGGCAATCAGGCAGGCAGGCAGGTGAGCAGTTTGGAGCCAGCAGTCCTGGATTGTAAGAAGGATGTCCGATTGCCCGTTTGGGCCCAATCCTACCAGGATAGGGCCTAAACAGGCAGTTGGACATCCCTCGAGGGGTCCCAGATTGGAGAGGGTGCAAGCTGGGCTAAGGGCTATCCCTGCCCCCCATGCACAAATTTTGTGCACCGGGCCTCTAGTGAAAGATAATATATTTATTGTGTTATATTTTTCATAGTTTATTTTTTAGTATCTTTCAAATATAGGAGACATGCATTTGTTTTAAAAATTATATATATTAATTCCTTCCCAACAAAAAGAGTCAACAAAGTGGTAGTTCAAATGTTCTATAAACTTAAAATCTAGTCTAAACATTTAGCATTTTGTTATATATATTTTCAAGGTGCATTACTGATACTGTTTAATATTCATCTAAGCTTTGCTCCTTCCTTCATCCTCCTTCCCTGGCCATCTGCAAGTTTTCCTGTAAAGCGTTTCTTTACATTCTCTTTCTCATCTCTACTAGCAATGCCTTTGTTCAGGCTCAAATAATCTACCTCTTGGAATATTGCGATAATATCCTAAAAATTCAGTCTATGTTTTCTGAACTTTGACTTCCACAAAGCCATTTCTACAACAACAATTTAAGACCCCAATCATCACATTTTGAAACTCAGATAGTTGAAATGCAATTATTTCCCTTCTGCTCAACAAGCTCATCCCTGCTTATAGCCTTCTAATGATTAAACAACTGGGTAAAACCCCAACTTCTTAACTAAGCATAGACCACCCTGCCTGGTTCCTTATAACTTCATATTTTGTCTCCAGAAACCCAGATTCTTACATTTCCACCCTTCTTTGCACCATATACACCATGCTTTTCCACACTTTATTCCCCTTGCTTTCTCCTCTTACAGGATTATTCTCCCCTTACTTCTTCACTTCATCTGCCTAACTCCTATGTATCTTGAACACTTCCACAAAAAACTGCTGCCTTGTAGTCTTTCCCATAGAGCCTGGAAGTATCATCAGAATCCTTAGACATAAACTACCCATCAATTGACTTGTGATGGCAACAGAGATAAAATGTTTTTGAGTTCCTTGATCTTATTTTATTCACTAGGGGAGGCTTGATTCCAATGACGTTCTTAAACAGAATCGAAGAATCTAAAATGGTAGATTGAACAAAATCAATCACTGAGAAGTATATAAGGGATTATCAGACCCTATAGAACTATAAACCAGCACTAAAGATATTAAAAAAAAAAGAGGAAGAAGACTATTTGTTCTTTCTCAACTGAATCCTTCTGAGCAGGAGCTATAACATTATGAATGTACTCCAGTATCAGACGTTAAGTGCTCAGTAAATGCTTTTAGAGAGCACACAAGCTAAACTAACGTGCCAAAAGAATGGGGGAGAGTAAACTAGAAATGAATCAATCAAATAATTCAGAAATTCTGAGCAAAATCAGGGGTAAACAACAGAAATGTGGAAGGCAACAACCTGGTTTTTTTATTTTTTATTTTTATTGTACATTGCAAAACATTCTGGGGATCTTAAATTTGAGATCCAGAAAAAAGTATTTAAGGAAAATAAGGCAATACATGTTTATTTTATAGTCATTCTCCTTTCACAGATGATTTTATTAGGCATTAATTGATCATAATTATGACAACTATAGACTACTTATTTTGGACATCCTAAGCCTTTAGATATACAATGTCAACAGTTGTCTGTTTTCCCCAAAGCTTTGGAAAAAAATATAGAAAGTTTCTTGTGACAAATGGAAAAAATATAATGATTAAACAAATCTATTCAAATATAACATCCTCCTTTGCTTCCTCTCCCCTTTACCTTTTCCTCCTTTCCCCTCTCCTCCTTACCCTTCTCCTCCCCTCAATTCCTTTCCGCTCCTTTTCTCCTCCATTCAGTTTCTCCCTCTCCCCTCATGACTACGTAAGCACACTAATAATTTTGGTGTCTGGACTTTATGATGACGTAACTGATTTTCTCAGTTGATCAATATGTGGAAGTTGAGTAAAATTAGAAAGATCTATATATGCATCAACACCAATCACAAATTTTCTATTAGGCTGGATTGTGGATTTTTGTTTTGTTTTGTTTTGTTTTGTTTTGTTTTGTTCACTCCTGTGTTATTTCTATCAAACAGAATATGCTGACTTTTTTCATTTGGAAAGTTAGATGAAAACCACATTTTCAAGCTCTCCTTCCTTAAACATCTCTTTCCTTTGTATCACCCTTTCCTCAAATCAGCCACAACTATAGGATGACTTCTCATGTCTCTTTCCTGGGCTATGATGAGTGTTTTGCTTAATTTTTTCAGACATATATTTTTTGTGGTTATAATAGTTTGCTTTCAGAGAGAACTAAAATGGCGGCAAAGGTAAAACACCTATCTTGCCTTCATAATCAGCAATTTTAATACTACAGCTTAACGAAAGAACAAACACCTTCCAGAATCACCAGAAAGCTCGCCGAGTGAAAATTCCACAAATAAAAGTGAAGATAAGACACTGTGACTCAGAGGAGCGGCGGCCAACAGAGTTGAAAGATTCACGCGGAGAGAGGTTTGGAGCGCGCGCCGCGGAGAGGGCGGGCGGCTGAAAACCGGCCAGTTTTCTCGAACAGAGAGACAAAGGCATCCCACTGGACTGATTCTCCAGCTCTGGGCGAAGTCCAGAGAACCCACTATCACACGGGGTGAAAACTGGACAGTGGGAGGGCACGCAGAAGCTCGGGTGCTGCTGGGTCTCGCGGCTTGTGGAGAAGGCAGCTTGCGCGCGAACAGCTCGGCTGCGTGAAGGCACAGAGAGCGCACCACGACTTGTCTCTCAATCAGAAAACCATCAGACTGCTTTGTTTTATGACCCTGGGTGAGACATTGCGCATGCAGACTCATTTTGGGAAAATCTGAATTCCCCGGCAGCCGGTGGAGCTCCGCAGCTGCTCTCTCTCAGAGGTGCTGGCAGCCATTGCCCCTGGCACAGAGTCCCCAGGGCCGCATAGGGTGGAGCTAACACTGTCTGCTTCGCCCGGAGACTCCGCCCACCCAACCTGAGCACAGCTGAGCATCACAGACAATTGGCCTGGAGGTCAACCCTCCAAGTGCTAACAAAGATTAACTGAGCTTAACTTCAGCAAGACTGTGCAGCCCATATCCACCTCAGGTAACTGGGGAGGCTGAGCCACTATCCCTAGTAGGAAGTCTACCACACAAAGCTAATTGACCAACTCAGGGAAGCAGCCACCATGCAGCAACATGGAAAGAAATCAGATGTGAAAGAAATGGAGGAAAAAAAACCACTGGACATGGAATTCAAAACCACGGTTATAGAGTTTTTCAAGAGGCTCCAACAAAAGGTCGAGGCCTATAAGGAAATAAGCAAGACCACAAAGGAAATGAATGAGGCCTACAAGAAAATGAACAAGACCCTTAAGGATATAAACGAGAGCTGCAAAGAAATGAACAAGACCAACGTGGAAATGAATGAGTCCTACAAGGAAATGAAAGAGACCCTCAAGGATATAAAGGAGACTCTCAAGGATATGAAAAAGGACCAACCAGAAATTAAGCATACACTGACTGAAATAAAAAATATTATACAAAGACTTAAAAGTGCTCTGGAGCACCCTAGGAACCAAGTTAAAGATTTGAAATACAAAGAGGTAAAATCCACTCAGCTGAAAAAGCAAGTAACCAAAAGAATCCAAAAAATTGAAGATAGTGTAAGGGGCCTCTGGGACAACCTCAAGCATACCAACATCCTAATTATAGGGGTGCCAAAAAAAGCGAGAGGCCAAGACAATGAAAACCTATTTGAAGAAATAGTGACTGAAAACTTCCCACACCTGGTGAAAGAAATTGACTTAGGAGTCCAAGAAGTGCACCGAACCCCAATATATAGGAATCCTCAGAGGACCACACCAAGGCACATCATAATAAAAATGCCAAGAGCAAAAGACAAAGAGAGAATATTAAAAGCAGCAAGAGAGAAACAGTTGGTTACCTATAAGGGAGCACCCATACGATTGTCAGCGGATTTCTCAACAGAAATGATGCAGGCCAGATGGGAGTGGCAAGAAATATTCAAAGTGATGAACAGCAAGAATCTACAACCAAGATTACTCTATCCAGCAAAGCTATCATTCAGAATTGAAGGTCAGATGAAGTGCTTCGCAGATAAGAAAAAGCTAAAGGAGTTCATCACCACCAAACCAACATTATATGAAATGCTGAAAGATATTCTTTAAGAAGAGGAAGAAGAAAAAGGTAAAATATAAATTATGAACAACAAATACACATCTATCAACAAATGAACATAAAAATCAAGTGAATTGATAGGCTGTTGAACAGGATAGACTGGTGAATATAACAGAGACATGGACATAGAGAGGGAATGGACTGACAATTCTTGGGGAGAAAAGGGTTGTGGGAAGTGCAGCAAGAGACTGGACAAAAATCTTGCAACAACGGGAGAGGACAGTGGGGAGGGGGAGGTGAGGGTGGAGGGTGGGATAGGTACAGGGTGGAGGGGAGCTATAGGGGGATAAAAAGGGGAAACAATGTAATTAATAAACTGAACAATAAAGATAAAAAAATAAAAAAATAGTTTGCTTTCATATAAGTTATATTTTAAGTGTATTGTGCCTATATTTAAAGAGGGGCATAAAATTGACATCCCTGATATGGAATTTATAAAAAAAAGTTCAAAATCAAGAAAGTGGAGGGATGGAAATTTCATCTTTTAGACAACATTTCTTCACTTCCTGAATTTCAAGTATTATATTTAATGAGATAGTAGAGACATGTAGTTTTTGCTTGGAATCCAAGGTCATTTGATTAAAAATAGAAACAATTAAAATATTAAAGGCTAAAACGAGGAAAACTAAATATAGTATTCACCAAAATTACTTCATACAAAATTTTTTATATCTCTACCCCTTAAATTACAGATCTATAAGTTAGGAATAATATAGTCTATGTTATAGGGTCATTACAAAGGTTAGAGACATTATATGGAGATAATTTACCACAGTTCATGATATATAGTAATTACTCAAAAAGTTGAAGTTATTATAGATTAATTCAAGAAATATTTTTGAGCACCAGGTGCAAATCACTAGAGATTTAGCAACAAATAAAGCAGACATAAACATCCAACCTTTAGAGATGGTGCTAAGTCCCATGGAGAAAACCAAGGCAAAAAAAAAAACAGTGAGAGGAAGCTTTGAAGGGGGTCTCTCTGATTTCCCACTGGTTGGTTAAGTACACTTCATGGAAAAGGTGACATTTAAGAGAAATCTGAAAGAGCCTGAAAATGAAGGGAAATGAAGATTTCCCTTCCTAAGCTGAAAGCTCCATACTAAATTGACAACTTGGAAAAACACTCATTGTACCTCCATGATGGCTTGTCCTTCTAACTGAGCCTATGAATCACAAATCCCAGCTTGAGAACCCTGTGGCTTCTCCAAATGAGAAAATCTACAAGACAAGAAATGGGGAATTAAAGACTGTCAAGATATCTCCTGACATTTGATTTCCATCTATTCCTGCTTCATTTCTCATATAAAAATATATGTGAATTCTTCAGATTATCAGCAGGAAAAAAATTATTTTATTACATGTTGCATTGAGATGATTATCTTCCTTGTTCCCTCTACTAGAATACAAGCACACAAAAAAAGTTTCTAAGAAAAATTGCCCAGATAACCTTGTGCTTAGTGATGAAAAATAATTTCAGCTATGGGTTTGCAACCAGTGGGAAAACAATCTGATTTTAAGTTGCAGTGTGAAAGATTTAAGATTCTGGACAAGATCACTTCTTTTCCTCTCTCTCTCTCTCTCTCTCTCTCTCTCTCTCTCTCCAAGATCACTTCTTTTCCATTCTCTCTCTCTCTCTCTCTCTCTCTGTCTGTAACCTGGGTCCCAATCTGAGTTGTGCATGGGAGATGAAGCAGCTGGATGGCAGGAGACTCCCTCAGAAGGGGTGTGAATTCAGGCCCCTGCAAAGATAGGGGAGTGAGGGTCTGTGCCTCACCTCTGTTGACCTTTAAGTTCTCTTCTGTTGGCCCCTCTGCGATTCTGCCTGTCTTAGGTTGTTCCTTCCCTGAGGAATCTTACCTGTCTGGCTAACCAGCCATTCTTTGGGGCCAGGGTGATGTGAGGTTCAGTTCTGTCTCCTTGGTAGTCTATACCCCCGTGGCCTCCACGCCCAGCACCTGCCTTGGGATCCCCTCGCCTGCTGGCGGGGTCCCGTCATTGATCACATATCTCAACGGACTCAGGTTTTTCCTCCTGAAGTGCCCAGCTCACACCATTGGGCGAGAGACAAATTCATGGTGCCAGCCACCCAGTTCAACCTCAGCTTGAACTGAAAGCTCAGGCAACAGCAATGTGCACTTGGGTTGTGAGAAGAGGGTCCTTCTTGGCAAAAAGGGGAAAAGGGGCCAGTATAGAATACACAATTGCCTTCCTAGTACCTTAATTCCTTCTGAAAGGGATTAATTCCTTTCCTGTTCTTTTTTTAAATTGCTGCCAAACATTCAAAGAATTAGTTTGTAAGTTTCTTTGGGATAATTGTACAATATCAAAAATTATAATTACACTGTGGAATAATATCATGTAAGGATATTATGGTGTCACAGGGGGTTAAGAGAGCTTAGCCTAAGGACTGGTGTCCATAGGAGATGGCATGCTCTATGCCATGTCAATTCAATTTCAGACTAGCTGCCAATTTTTTTATAACTTTATATAAACTTTGTCAGTGAGGTAAAAACACAAATAACTTTCAACAGAGGTGGGGCACAAACCCTCACTCCCCTAACTTTGCAGGGGCCTGAACTCTCACCCCTTCTGAGGGAGGTCTCATGTCCCCATGGCTGCTTCGCTTCCCATGCACAGCTTAGATTGGGACCCAGGTTACAGACAGAGACATGGCCAGCAACAGCAGACCTTTATCTAAATCCAGTCTAGCACCAGGAATGCTCAGGGCCTACTCAAGAACACAAATAATCCTTTCCACAAATATTTACAGGGTAAACTAAGATTATTGTCTGAGTATTAAGTTTGAGAGTAAAATAGTAATCAAGTTTTCAGATTAATTTAAATTGGCTAATTGAAATAAGTGAATACTCAAGAAAATTTAAGTGTACTGGACAAAAAGCTGTTCCTAAAATATTAACTAACATTTTTATTAGTAGCTCATCTCATTGCAAAATTGCTTAACATGCAAAGAACCTAAAGCAGTCAAATTTTTGTGCAAAAGTTAAAATTTAAACTTACCAAGACTGCAATATAAAATTTCCAAAAGCCCCCATTAATAAAAAAAAAAGGAGGGGTGGATAGTTGGGTAATATCATGTAAGGAAAAATTATCCTGTAAGTAAATTACATTTAGAAAATTCTTACTTCAAAAAATTAATTTCCATTTGTAATGCTAACAGCAGGACACCCATGAAAAACACACAAGGTGTCAAAATAAGCCAAAGGAAAATCATTTGGGAAAAAATAAAAAGAATCCCAAGTTAATTTACAGAAAAGATTCCTTTATTAACTTTTGGTCGAGAATATGTTTGTATATTTTCAGAAAACAACTCCAAGACCATATGGATTCCTGCAACAAAGAGGAACTGACAGGTTTGCTCCAACCGCAAAGACAGACCAGAGATGAAAGATGCTCACGACACCTTGCCATGCTAGCAGTCAGCAGCGATGCGTCCAAACCAGAGAGAGTGGATCCTGCATTGCCACCATTTGTCCACCATCCAGACACCATTACTGACATGTACACATAAGAAACTATTTGACATTGAAACTGGGACTCAAAACTGTTGGACACTGAAGCTGAGACTCAAACATTTTTTTGTTCTTAATATATTTACTTCTAGTATGCATATGCAAGATTTTTTTAAAGAAAGGAAATGAGGGGGGGAGATAGATACAGAAGCAAAGAAGCATTGAACAGACTGTCAAACTACAGTGGGAAGGCAGGGGAGGGTGGGGGCGGGAGCTGTGGGAGATCAACCAAAGGACTTGTATGCATGCATATAAGCATAACCAATGGATACAAGACACTGGGGGCGGGGGATAGGTGAGGGCACATGCTGTGGGGTATTGGAGGCCGGGGGGAGGTTAACAGGGGGGAATAAAGGAAACATGTACTACTACTTGTAATACTTTAAAGAATAAAAAAATATACATATTGAAAAAATTTTATGTGAATGTGTTATTTGTAGTGGTGATACTAGTTTCTAAATATGTGTGCAATAATTGATTTAGTTAACTTTATAAATGATATAAAATACATGAAAGTATATATTTATATATATAGTTTTATGTATAGTTTTAGATAG
The DNA here is from genome assembly GCA_027563665.1 of Antrozous pallidus. Taxonomy (NCBI): domain Eukaryota; kingdom Metazoa; phylum Chordata; class Mammalia; order Chiroptera; family Vespertilionidae; genus Antrozous; species Antrozous pallidus. The sequence continues at coordinate 79,339,545 of CM050508.1, forward strand.
TTATACTTAGTTTTAAGTTTTTTGCTATTATGAGGAGCCAGACAACAAACCATAAAATGTTATGAAAACAATCATCATTTTTTCAAACTTATTCCAAGAACCAGAATTAATGGTTGGAATGAAATTCATGATCTTTGATTATATGGAAAAACAAAACAAAAAACCCCATCTAAGATGCCAGTTGCTGAAAAAGGATGCAGGCTGAAGAAGTATAGCACATTCTTAGAGGATCCTTGGGGGCGCGAGACCAGTCCAATTGCTGGAGCCCTGAGAGGTGGGGTTAGAGGTCCCAGAGTAGGTGGGACCTGGGTAGGTGAGATACACACAAGTCCATGAGGAGGGGCTGAAACAGCAGCTGGTTCTGTATGGGACAGCAGGGGAGTGGCTATTTACTAAACATGTCACTATTTTAACAAGCAGTATGACCAGGCCTTTGTGTATTAGAAAAATAGCAGAACCATTCTTGACACATAATACCACATTACGTTCAGGAACATTTTGTTTCCTTTCATACCCTTTCCTTTGGTACATGAAAGCTTTCATGTCATTGTAACCTCATCACTATTGCATTATTGGCTTTCTGAATCTTCTTAAATAGTTCTCAGTAAATATCTGAACTTTTCTTCAAATATTTTAAAAATATTTTATATTAAGTATATTTTTAGCAAATACTTTAACATAACTTCCATCAGTTTATTACTATTAGAATAGACTAAGCTGCAGAAGACCATGGGTGTTGACCCCAAGCTCTGTAACCTCCACACCCCTTGTGGCATGTTTTGCTGGGTTCAGTATGCATAAACCAAGGATGACAACAGACCCCCACACCAAAGCTGCATGGGTGTTTGTGTTGAATCAAAGTTTTATTCAACAGTATATGTCAAGTGGAAGCCTATTCACTAAGAAACTGTCCCAAACTGGCACAAGAACTGGCAAGATACAAATTTATCTTTCAGCAAAATCAGATAACCACATGCCAGGGACTTTCAATTACATTTTAAAGAATCAAAACTGTGCATGAAAAAATACTCAAACATTAACAAAAACAAAAAAAACTTTTTTTTTTTTTTTACCTATTTTACCTGAATCCAGGCCGTTACTACATTCTTATTAATTCTAAGGCTGTATAACTGAGTTAATTTTTTTCTAAGTGTATAGTCATTTAATCTGCTAATAGTGATAGTTTCGTCTTCACCTACTTATCATCCCATGTTTTTCTGTTTCCTGTTGAATTAGCCAAACCATTCTTGTTTACTCTGGTTTTAATGACAATGGCTCCAGTGTTGTATAGTAGGCATCATATTCAATTGTCTCAAATCTGAAATGTATCTGTCATTAACCAAAATATTTTTATGATCACTGAAAGTTGTACATACAATACAATGAGGTAAACTATTTTTTGTAAAAAATATATATGAAGAATAGTTTATTTTTAAATAATATAGTTATGAATGCCTTTACATCTGAGGCCCCAAACTGATTGAAGTAGATGGCCCTAAATCCTGTTTTATTAGTGAATCACTAGAGTTCATATCCTTCTTAATAATGGAGTAATTGTTAGCATGCTGCACATAAGTAAAACAGCTCTTACACCTTTTAAGTAAAAAGCAGTTAAAATGAAGTCTAAAAATTGTCTGCATATCTACAAGTCCTATGCAAATTACACTTCCTTAATTATAACCAAACATGGTTTTAGTCACACCACTCAGAATTAGCTACCTCTTTCTAGAAGTGACTCACAAGATCCTACTTTGTTTTTATTATTAAAGCATGTTTAACAGCCTAACTACCCAAGAAACCAGTGCCTAAGTCCCTTGCATAGCATGTCTGATAAGTATTTCTCCAGCCTATGCTGAGATGAAGTTTACAAAGTCATATATCTATAGCTCTTTACCTCTCAAAATGTGTCTCATTTCTGGACAGGTTTGATCATTAGTAAACTAATACTGAACCAAGAGATCTTTCTCTCTTTTACAACTGACCCTTTAGGGGCAAATATTCTGGAGTTGGATCAGCAGGAAATATTTGAAAATGGTGAAAGGCACATTCATATTCTTATTTCCTGGGCAAAATTTCCCTCAATTCTCTATATTTCTCCAATTTGCTGATAATAGATTGTTGACTTACTCCGAGTCACTGGAAAGCACTAACCTTTGCTACTTACCACCTCCTGGCTGTGACATACTGGCTTTTCCAGTTTCTGCCTTAATAATTTGTTTCACTTCTACCAACTCTCCTAGAAAACTAAACCTCTGTGTCACCTTAACATGTCATTTATGAAAAGAGAAAAGATTAATCATTTCATAAGATTAGGTTTTCAGACACCTGGTGATTATTGAGTACCTAATCTCTCCTTTGCCAAGTCAAAAATTAACATCTATATTGTTTTGTATAATTTCTTGGACTGGACTAAATCAAGCAGACCCAAGTTTTATTCTGTCTTGGTGGTTGTCAGTTTTCTTATCTGTAATTTGAGGATTCTAATGGGCTCTAAACTTTTTATTTTGTAACCCCTGTAGGAATGCTGGTGTCCATATGTTGTAGTACAAGAAAACTACCTGACTTCTGTCAACATAAGTCAGAAATATTATTAACAACAACAACAAAAAATGTTATGCCAGAGTTCAGACCACTTGTGCTGCATATGTGAGTTGCTTCAGTGGATTAAAAACTATAAACATCCTATATAATAAAAGGCTAATATGCAAATTGTTCCCTTGATCAGGAGTTCAACCAGCAGGCAGGCTGGCCAACTGCCCATGTCCCCTCCCCCAGAAAAGTCTGGCCAGATCCCACCCATGCACAAATTCATGCACTGGGCCTATAATATATACTATCTAATAAATGAGTAATATGCAAATTAATCACCACTCCACTAAACCCACTAGCCAATCAGGAGATAGTATGCAAATTAACCCCCAACCAAGATGGCTGCAGCCATGGAGAGAGCAGGAGAGAGGCTTGGGTTTCCCCGGCAATGGAGGAAGTCAAGTTTTCCCCACATCCAGGCCAGCCCAGGCCTCCTCTTAAGGCTACAAAGTTTCAATGATAGAAAATACATAATTCCCAACAGAAATAGCTGTCACCACGGAAAAAGCAGAAGGGTTGGATCTGTTCCAGGCTACAAAGTTTCAATTGTAGAAGATAAATAAATCCCAGATACGAGGGCTTCCACTTGGGTTGCCAGGGGGAATGGTCAACCTGAAAACCACCACAGGCCCCTCACCCAGGCTGCCCCACGCCCCAAAGGAACCCCCACCCTGATACAGTAGACCCTTCAGGGCAAACCCGCTGGCCCCCACCCATGCACCAGACCTCTATCCTATCTAATACAAGAATAATATGCAGATTGGCCATCACTCTAACACACAAGAGGACTGCCCCCATATGATCAAAGATCCTGCCTCCATGTGGACAGAAGATGGCCGCCACAAGATGGCCAGGATGGGAGGAAAGTTGGGAGGGACCAGGCCTGCAAAGGAGGGCAGTTCTGAGGAAGCAGGCCTGCAAGGGAGGGCAGTTGTGGGTGATCAGGCCAGCAGGGGAGGGAAGTTGGGAGGAACCAGGCCTGCAAAGGAGGGCAGTTCTGAGGAAGCAGGCCTGCAAAGGAGGGCAGTTGTGGGTGATCAAGCCTGTAGGGGAGGGTAGTTAGGGGTGACCAGGCCTGCAGAGGAGGGAAGTTTGGGGCAAACAGTCTAGCAGGGGAATAGTTAGGCATGAATCAGGCTGACAGTGGAGTGGTTAGGGGGTGATCAGGCTGGCAGGCAGAAGTGGTTAGGAGTAATCAGGAAGGCAGGCAGGCGAGCAGTTGGGAGCTAGCAGTCCTGGATTGTGGGAGGGATGTCCGACTGCCCATTTAGACCCTACATCCTAGTGAGATTGGGCCTAAATGGGCAGTCGGACATCCCTCGTAGGGTCCCACATTGGAGAGGGTACATGCTGGGCTGAGGGACACCCCACCACCCCATGAATGAATTTCATGCACCGGCCTCTAGTATGTATATACTATTATAGAGGGTATGGGAATTGAGTTGGTACACAGTAGGTTAACAAGAATAGAAGTAGAAAGCTGGATAAAATAAGACTGAGTTATAGTCCTGTCTAACCCTTATAAAACTTACTGGCATTTGAAGAACTGAACAGTGCAGCAAATAAAATGATTCTCCTTTAAGCAGAGCCCAGAGCAAGGAGAACACATTGCCCACACTGTCTTCTGGAACATTTTGCGAAGCAAAAGTGTATACACTATAAATTAAAAGCATTCTTCCTTACCAAAAAGTTTCTTTTTCTTAATGTGCCATTTAAACAACACTCTTTAAAGTTGAATAATAATGGACCTCTTTGAGTGGCTTAATTTTAGGAAGAATTAATATCAAAGATGGACCAAAGGGCATATTCTATGAGACTTAGAATACAATGCAATTGCTCTTAATATCTGAAAAGCAATGCTGATATGAACAATTTGAGACCTTGAATAAGAAATCATTGTATTTCATTAAAGCTCACAGGACACGACTTTATACTTCCCAGTTTGACCTTTGTAAAAGCTACATGGTCCGAATTTTTGTCCATGATTTTTCTCCTAATTTTCTCTTTTTTGTTTTTGTTTTTGGTTCACATATTTATTTCATACATTTTCCTGTATAATATATGAATACCAATACTGCTTATCAATTGTATTTTATTTACATTGATTATTTAAAGGAGACATCGAAATGTTAGGCCCTGATTTTCTTTATTTTGAACTGCTCAGAGTCCTAGGCAGTTATTGCTTGGCTTCCAACCTGAATTTTCAAACATCTCTTCAAATACCTTACATTCTCTCCTAACTAAAACCTTTTTCCACTCCCTACAGAAGAGTCAGTAGACAGAAAGGGTACACAACCACCTCCTCCTTGCATTTCTGAAAAGGAAATCAAATAGGCCACCAAAGAGCATGAGCATTAAGGGATATAAAAGGAGCAATTTCACACAGAAAAGTTTTAGTTTGTTGACTTTTTGTATGTTTTCCATTGTGGGTGGGGGGAGACAAGTGGTAGCAACATTATGAATGCAGAAAAGATATTTGCAACAGGAGGGGGAAAATGGCGGCGGAACGGAGGGATGCGACCTGAATCTGCTCACAGGGCAGAAGAAGGGAGCAGCAGAAGGTCGCACAGGGAGCGTTTGTTGGAGAGTAGGGGGACAGCTGTGCTCCAGGAGAAGATAGGGGACTGCTGGGCTGGCCTCCCCAGCCTGAGGGGCCCCAGTACTGCTGGGTTCTCTCCCTGAGCCAACTGCACAAGGAGGCACGTGGAGGCAGACCACGACATCTTGAAGGGGAAGGACCTGAAAATATACAGCTGCAGTACCGGCTCGACGGCTGAGACTCCCGGAATACCGGCGCCCAGTTGGCGCAACGCACGCAGAGTCCAGGGAGCCGTAAACTCCAGCACAGAAAGGTCAGATTTCCCTGGGAGTACTTTGGGCGTGAAACTGAGGGGACTGGCAGACTGGGATATCTGCACCTTGGAACTCAAAGCCAGGAGATCTACAACTGAAATAAAATCTGTGGCTGTTGGAGCTGGTAAACGTGGGAGAGGACACTTGGAGCCGGGGGCAGAGTTAATCCCTGGAGCGCAACCAATTTGGACCTGACAGAGGAGAGAGACCCGGAAGATTTTGGGAGGGTCCTGGCTGCTAAAACAGCAGTCACCATTAGAGAGGCAGTATTGAATACCACAGAGACAGCAAAATTTTGGTTCAGGATAGAGAGGACCAATAGACCCAGAAGTCAATCTAGAAACACTGCCACCCAGGGGCCAAATCACAAATTGACTCTTGTGTGACACAGGGAATTGATTATATTTTCTCTTCGACCTTGGGAATACAGTCTATTTTCATCTACTCTTTAGTATCTTTTACTCTACCTCAACTTCACCTTTATACCACCACTCTCTTGCTAACCTTTCCCTATTTAGTGCCTTATTTCCCTTACACTTTTCCCGCTTTAGATTGACCTTAATTCTTTCTTTTTAAGCCTGTTAAATTTCACCCCACTGATATATTTAATCTCCAACAACCTACTCCAAGTGCATATATACCTCTAGCTTCTCTGACTTCACTATCTTAAAGTGTTTTTATCCCTGTCCTGTTGTTGTTGTTTACTTGAAGCAGGTTTATGAGATTGATTTACTTATTCTTTTATTTTGGTTTGTCTTGTGGGGGGGTTATTTTTATTTTTGGTGTTGTTTCTTGTTTTGTTGGCCTCATCTGCATTGTTTTTTAGATAGATTTTTGCTTCTGTGTTCCCTCACCTCCCTTGATATTAGTAGTTGTATGTAATTTGTATCAATCTCCAGGTACTTGTTGCGGGTTTTGGTTTGGATTAGAGGCTGTCCTATTGGAGTTTTGACCCCACATTTATAATTTACTCCTTTTTTTTTCCTTCTTCCCCTTTTCCCATTATCATTTTGGCATTCCTGTCTTTCTTTTTTGTCAGTGTGTGTATGTGGGGGGGTCTCTTTCTTTTTGTGTGAGTGTGGGTGTGTGAGTGTCTGTGTGTGTGTCTGTGGGAGGTTCTCTTTCTTTTTTCTCACCTATCTCCAAATTTGCCTTTCTCTGGCGATCACCTTTATTTGGAATTACCGTTACTGTGACTACATTCAGGTTCAGTGCCTGGTGCGTTGCACCTGGTTGTGTTGTATTTTGTGCCGTTAAATCAACGCAGGAGAGTGAGAACTACATACTAGATACACAGATAAGAGAGACCATGGGAAGACAAAGAAACAGCCCACATATGAAAGAAAAGCAAGGCTCACCAGAAAAGGAGGTAAACGAAATGGAATTAACAACCTGTCAGAGAAAGAATTCAGAGAAATGGTCATAAGGTGGCTGAAAAGAATGGACGACAAATTTGATAATATGAGTAAGAACCAAGAGGAAATGAGGAAGACCAAGGAAGAAATGATGAAGAGCCATGAAGAAATGAAGAGGAGCCAAGAAGAAATGAAAAGTGACATTGCTGAAGTAAAGAACTCAATAGAAAGTATTAAGAGTAGACTAGAAGAAGCAGAGGATTGCATCAGTGAGCTAGAAGACAAGGTAGGAAAAAATAACCAAGTAGAGCAGCTTCTAGAAAAAAAAAATAAAAAAGCAGGAGGAGAGCCTAAAGGAACTCTGAGACAACATGAAACAAAACAACATCCGTATAATTGGGCTTCCAGAAGGACAGGAAACTGAGCAAGGAATAGTTGGAAGAAATAATGACAGAAAACTTCCCTGATATAGGAAAGAAAAAACCCACACAAATCCAAGAAGCTCACAAAGTCCCAAGCAAAATAAACCCCAAAAGACCTACGCCAAGGCACATAATAATTAAATTGGCAAACACCAATGACAAAGTAAGAATCTTAAAAGCTGCCAGAGAGAGACAGAAAGTCACCTACAAAGGAACCCCCATCAGACTAACAAGTGATCTCTCAACAGAAACCTATCAGGCCAGAAGGCAGTGGAATGAAATTTACAAAGTCATGCAAAGGAAGGGTCTGAATCCTAGAATACTATACCCAGCAAGGCTCTCAATCAAAATTGAAGGTCAAATGAGGAGCTTCACAGATAAAAAAGGACTAAGGGAATTCGTCACCACCAAACCAGCAATGCAAGAAATGCTAAAGGATCTGCTGTAAAAAGAAATAGGAAGCGAAGAAGGAATACAGGGGTAAAGAACAAAAATGGCAACATATAAGTACCTATCAATAATAACTTTAAATGTAAATGTTTTAAATGCTCCAATCAAAAGACATAGGGTAATAGACTGGATAAGAAAACACAACCCAGAGAGAACTAAGATGGCGGCAAAGGCAAAACACCTATCTTGCCGTCATAATCAGCAATTTTAATACTACAACTTAACGAAAGAACAAACACCTTCCAGAATCACCAGAAAGCTCGCCGAGTGAAAACTCCACAAATAAAAGTGAAGATAAGACACTGTGACCCGGAGGAGCGGCGGTGAACAGCGTTGAAAGATTCGCGCCCAGAGAGAGGTTTGGAGTGCGCGCCGCGGAGAGGGCGGGCGGCTGAAAACCGGCCAGGTTTCTCGAACGGGGAGACAGGGGCATCCCACTGGACAGATTCTCCAGCTCTGGGCGAAGTCCAGGGAACCCACTATCACACGGGGTGAAAACTGGACAGTGGGAGGGCACGCCGAAGCTCAGGTGCTGCCGGGTCTGCCGGCTTGTGGAGAAGGCAGCTCTCCCGCGAACAGCTCGGCTGCGGGACGGCGCAGAGAGCGCACCGCGACTTGTCTCTCATTCGGAAAACCGTCAGACTGCTTTGTTTTACGACCCTGGGTGAAACATTGCGCATGCAGACTCATTTTGGGAAAGTCTGAATTCCCCGGCAACCGGCAGCCGGTGGAGCTCCGTAGCGGCTCTCTCTCAGAGGTGCTGGCAGCCATTGCCCCCGGCACAGAGCCCCTGGGGCCGCATAGGGTGGAGCTAACGCTGTCTGCTTGGCCCGGAGACTCCGCCCATCCAACCTGAGCACAGCTGAGCTTCACAGACAATTGGCCTGGAGGTCAAACCCTCCTAGGGCTAACAACAAAAAGCTGGGTTTAAATTCAAAAACACTGAATACAACCCATAAAGGATTGCAGTAAGAGTACCCACCTCAGGTAACTGGGGAGACTGAGCCACTGTCCCTTTGAGGATATCTACCACATAAAGCAGCCACCATGCAGAGACATGGAAAGAAATCAGGTGTGAAAGAAATGGAGGAGAAAAGACGACAAGACATAGAGTTCAAAACCACGGTTATAAGGCTTTTCAAGAGGCTCCTACAAAAGGCCGATCAACTTAATGAGAATTACCAGGAAATAAACAAGACCAACCAGGAAATAAACAAGACCAACCAGCAAATGAATGAGATTTACAAGGAGATGAATTATACTTACAAAGAAATGAATGAGACCCTCAGGGAAATGTGCAAGACCTCTGAGGATACAAACCAGACCCTCACAGATAAAAAAAAGGACCAACTAGAAATCAAGCATACACAGGCTGAAATAAAAAATATTACACAAAGTCCTAAAAGCAGTCCAGAGGGCCACAAGAACCAAGTCAAAGATTTGAAATACAAAGAAGCAAAATCCACTCAGCTGGAAAAGCAAGAAACAAAAAGAATTCAGATAATTGAAGATAGTGTAAGGGGCCTCTGGGACAACCTCAAGCAAGCCAACATCCGAATTATTGGGGTGCCAGAAAAAGAGAGAGAGCAAGTTAATGAAAACCTACTTGAAGAAATAGTGACTGAAAACTTTCCCCACCTGGTGAAAGAAACTGACTTAAAAGCCCAAGAAGTACACAGAACCCCAAAATATAGGAATCTAAAGAGGACCACACCAAGACATATCATAATTAAAATGCCAAGAGCAAAAGATAAAGAGAGAATATTAAAAGCAGCAAGAGAAAAACAGTTGGTTACCTACAGGGGAACACCCATACGATTGTCAGCGGATTTCTCAACAGAAACGATGCAGGCCAGACGGGAGTGGCAAGAAATATTCAAAATAATGAAGAGCAAGAATCTACAACCAAGATTACTCTATCCAGCAAAGCTATCATTCAGAATTGAGGATCAGATAAAGTGCTTCGCAGATAAGAAAAAGCTAAAGGAGTTCATCACCACCAAACCAGTATTATATGAAATGCTGAAAGATATTCTTTAAGAAGAGGAAGAAGAAAAAGGTAAAAATATAAATTATGAACAACAAATACACATCTATCAACAAATGAACATAAAAATCAAGTGAACTGATAGGCTGATGAACAAGATAAACTGGTGACTATAACAGAAACATGGACATAGAGAGGGAATGGACTGACAATTCTTGGGGAGAAAAGTGTTGGAAGTACAGCAAGAGATTGGACAAAAATCTTGCAACAATGGGAGAGGACATTGGGGAGGGGGAGATGAGGGCGGAGGGTGGGATAGGTACAGGGTGGAGGGAAGATATAGGGGGATAAAAAAGGGGAAACAATGTAATTAATAAACTGAACAATAAAAAAAACTAAAAAAAAAATAAAAATAAAAAAAAAAAAAAAAAAAAAAAAAAAAAAAAAAAAAAAAAAAAAAGAAAACACAACCCATGTATCTGCTGTCTATAAGAAACCCACCTCCGAAAAAAGACGCACACTGACTTAGGATGAAAAGTTGGAAAAAAGTTATTCAGGCAAATGGAAATGACAAAAAAGCTGGGGTAGCCATAATTATATCCGACAAATTAAATCTCAAAGTGAAGGACATAACAAGAGATAAAGAAGGCCACTTCATAATACTAAAGGGAGCAATCCAACAAGAAGAAATAACTCTGGTAAACATATACGCACCCAATACAGGAGCACCCAAATATATACAAAAACTCCTAGAGGACATCAAGGGAGAGATAGACAGCAATACAATCATAGTAGGAGACTTTAATACCCCACTATCACCATTGGACAGATCCTCTAAACAAAAAATCAGTAAAGAAACATCAATCCTCAATGACTCATTAGATCGGATGAAATTGACATCTTCAGATCATTTCACCCCAAAGCCACAGAATATACATTCTTTTCAAGTGCCCATGGGTCATTCTCAAAGATAGACCATGTGCTGGGTCATAGGCAAAGTCTCTCCAAATTCAAGAAGATAGAAATCATATCAAGCATATTCTCAGATCACAGTGGCATAAAACTGGAAATCAACTACAATAGAAACAATCCAAAGAAATCAAACACATGGAGACTGAACAGCATGCTATTAAACTATGACTGGGTTACCAGAGAGATCAAGGAAGAGATAGAAAACATCATGGAAACAAATGACAATGATAGCACAACAATCCAAAATCTATGGGACACAGTGAAAGCAGTTCTGAGAGGGAAGTTCATAGCTCTACAAACCTACCGCAAAAAACTAGAAGCAGCAGCAATAAATTATCTAACCCAACAACTCAGAGTTAGAAAGAAAGCACCAAGAAAAGCCCAGTGTAAGCAGAAGGAAGGAAATAATAAAGATCAGAGCAGAAATAAATGACATAGAGACCAAAGGAACAATACATAAGATCAACAAAACCAAAAGCTGGTTCTTTGAAAGGCTAAACAAGATTGATGAACCTCTAGACAGACTCACCAAGAAGCAAAGAGAGAGGACCCTAATAAATAAAATCAGAAATGAAAGAGGTGAAATAACAACAGACCCATTGAAATACAAAGGATTGTTAAAAAATACTATGAACAACTCTACTCCAACAAACTGGACAACCTGTAGGAAATGGATATATTTCTAGAAAAATATAACCTCCCAAAATTCAATCAAGAAGAATCTAAACAACTCAATAGACCAATAACTGTGGAAGAAATTGAAGCAGTCATCGTAAAGCTTCCAGCAAACAAAAGCCCAGGACCAGACGGCTTCACAGGGGAGTTTTACCAAACATTCAAGGAAGAACTAAAACCTATACTCCTCAGACTATTCCAGAAAATTCAAGAGGATGGAACACTTCCAAACTCCTTCTATGAAGCTAGCATCACCCTAATACCAAAACCAGATAAAGATGACACAATGAAAGAGAATTACAGGCCAATATCCCTCATGAATATAGATGCCAAAATCCGCAATAAAATTCTAGCAAATCAGATCCAGCAGTACATCAGAAAGATCATACACCATGACCAAGTAGGATTTATCCCAGGAATGCAAGGATGGTACAATATCCGCAAATCAATAAATGTGATACATCACATTAACAAATTGAGAGATAAAAATCACATAGTCATATCAATTGATGCAGAAAAAGCATTTGACAAAATCCAACATCCTTTCTTGATAAAAACTCTCAACAAGGTAGGAATAGAAGGATCATACCTCAACATAATAAAAGCCATATATGATAAACCCACAGCAAACATCATACTCAATGGGCAAAAACTACAACCATTTCCCGTAAGAACAGGAACAAGACTGGGGTGCCCACTTTCACCACTCCTGTTCAACATACTACTGGAAGTATTAGCCATTGCAATTAGACAAGAAGAAGAAATAAAAGGCATCCAAATTGGAAAAGAAGTTAAGCTATCCTTATTTGCAGATGACATGATATTGTACATAAAAAACCCGAAAGACTCCATAAAAAAGTTAGTAGACTTAATAAATGAGTTCAGCAACGTAGCAGGCTACAAAATTAACGCCAAGAAATCTATGGCATTTCTATACACTAATAGAAAGAGAGACTAAAAAAGCAATCCCATTTACCATCACACCAAAAAAATTAAGATACCTAGGAATAAACTTAACTAAGGAGGTAAAAGACCTATTCGTGGAAAACTACAGGACACTGAAAAAAGAGATAGAGGAAGATGTAAACAGGTGGAAGAACATACCATGCTCATGGATTGGGAGAATCAACATAATTAAAATGTCCATACTACCCAAAGCAATCTATAAATTTAATGCACTCACCATTAAAATACCAATGGCATATTTCACAGACCTAGAAAGAACTCTCCAAAAATTCATCTGGAACAAAAAAAGGCCCCGAATAGCCACAGCAATCCTGAGAAAGAAGCACAAAGTCGGTGGGATTTCCATACCAGATTTCAAGCTGTATTACAAAGCTAGTTTTCTCACAACAGCCTGGTACTGGCATAAGAACAGACATATAGATCAATGGAATAGAATAGAGAATCCAGATATCAACCCAAACCACTATGCTCAATTAATATTTGACAAAGGAGGCATGAACATAAAATGGAGTCAAGACAGTCTCTTCAATAAATGGTGTTGGGAAAATTGGACAGTTACATGCAAAAAAATGAAACTAGAGCACCAACTTACACCATACACAAAAATAAACTCACAATGGATACAGGACTTAAACGTAAGACAGGAAACCATAAAAATATTAGAGGAATCTACAGGAAGAAAAATCGCAGACATATGCCAAAAGAACTTCTTTGATGATACTGCTCCTCGGAAGCTAAAGACAAAATAAACAAATGGGACTACATCAAAATCAAAAGCTTTTGCACAGCTAAAGAAACCATCAACAAAACAACAAGAAACCCACTGTATGGGAGAACATATTTGCAAATGTTATCAGTGATAAAGGGTTAATCTCGAGCATCTACAGGCAACTCACCCAACTCAATAAAAGGAGGACAAATGATCCAATAAAAAAATGGGCAACAGACCTAAATAGAATCTTCACGAAAGAAGACAAAAGGAAGGCCCAGAGACATATGAAAACTTGCTCAAAGTCACTAATTATCCGAGAGATGCAAATCAAAACGACTATGCGTACCATCTCACACCTGTTAGAATGGCTTACATCAACAAATCAACAAGTGACAAGTGCTGGCCAGGATGCGGAGAAAAAGGAACTCTCGAGCACTGCTGGTGGGATTGTAGACTAGTGCAGCCACTGTGGAGAACAGTATGGAGTTTCCTCAAAAAACTAAAAATGGAGCTCCCATTCAACCCAGTGATCCCACTTCTAGGAATATACCCCAAGAATCTAGAAACGCGAATTAGAAAGGATATATGTACCCCTATGTTCATAGCAGCACAATTTACCATAGCTAAGATTTGGAAACAGCCTAAGTGCCCATCAGCAGATGAGTGGATTAAAAAACGATGGTACATTTACACAATGGAATACTACGCCGCGGAAAAAAAGGAGCTCCTACCATTTGTAACAACATGGATGGATTTGGAGAGCATTATGCTAAGTGAAATTAGCCAGGCAGAGAAAGACAAATATCACATGATCTCACTCATTTGAGGAATACAATAAATGACATAGACTGATGAACAAGAATGAATCCAGAGACTGAGAAAAGTCCATCAGAATGTCAAACCTCAGGGTAAGTGGCAGGTGGTGGGAGGAAGGGGAAAAGTCAATATATTTGAACTCTTGAACTAAGGTAAGTGATTTGTGTTTTTACATCCCTGACAAAGTTTATATAAAGTTATAAAAAAAATGGCAGCTAGTTTGAGATTGAATGGAAATGGCCTAGAATTATCATATCCTATGGACATCAGTCCTTAGGCTAAGCTCTCCTTAACCTCCTGTGACTCCATAATACCCTTACATGATATTATTCTACAATGTCATTATAATATTTGATAGTTGACAACAGCATATTATACAATTATCCCAAATAAGCTTACAAACTAATTCTTTGAATGTTGGGCAGCAACTTAAAAAAGAATAGGAAAGAAATTAATCCCTTTCGGAAGGAATTAAGGCACTGGGAAGGCATCCGAGCATTCTATATTGGCCCTTCTTGTCCTTTCTGCCAAGAGGGACCTTCTTCTTACTATCCAAATACACACAGCTGATGTCTGAGTTTTCACTTCAAGCTGTGGCTGAAGCCTCTGGGCAGTACCATGGATCTGTATCTCACCCAATGGTGTGAGCTGGGCCCTCTCTGGAGAAGAAACCTGGGTCCCCCGAGATATGTGATCAGTACCAGGACCCCGCCAGCAGGCGAGGGGACCCCAAGGCAGGTACTGGACGTGGAGGCCACGGGGGCATAGACTACAAAGGAGACAGAACTGAACCTCACATGACCCTGTTTGGCCCCGGAGGATGGCTGGTTAGCCAGAGATGGGTAAGATTCCTCAGGGAAGGAACAACCTAAGACAGGCACAGTCACAGAGGGGCCAACAGGAGAGAGGTAAAAGGTCAACAGAGGTGGGGAACAGAACCTCACCCACAAACCTTGCAGGGGCTTGAATTCTCACCCCTCCTGAGGGAGGTCTCCTACCCCCACGGCTGCTTCGCCTCCCATGCACAACTCATACCGGGACCCAGGTGGCAGACAGAGACTCGGCCAGCAATAGCTGCTCTATATCTAAATTCAGACTATTACCAGGAATGCTCAGGACCTACTCAAAATTGCAAATATTCCTTTCTACTAGTATTTACAGGATAAACTAAGATTTCTGCTTGAGTAATAAAATTGACAGGAAAATAGTAATCAAGTTTTCAGATTAATTTAAATTGGCCAAGTGAAATAAGTGAATACTCAAGAAAATTTTAGTGTACTGGACAAAAAGCTTTTCCTTAAACATTAACTAAAAAATCTATAGTAGTTCATCTCACTGTAAAATTGCCTAACATCCAAAGAACCTAAAGCAGTCATATTTGTGTGCAAAAATTAAAATTTTTAATTACCAAGACTGCAATATAAAAGTTCCAAAAGCCCCCATTAATCAAAAAAGGGGAGGGGGCAGTGGGGTAATATCATGTAAGGAAAAAAATATCGAGTAAGTAAAATACATCTAGAAATTTCTTACTCCAGTAAAGTAAATTCCATTTGTAAAACCAACTGCGGGACACCCATGAAAAAAACACACAAGGTGTCAAAATAAGCCAAAGAAAAATCAATTAGGCAAAAATTAAAAAGAATCCCAAGTCTATTTTGCAGAGAGGATCCCTTTGTTAACTTTTGGTCGAGAATGTGAGGGTGTGTTTGCAGAGAACAACTCCAAGACCATGTGGGTTCCTGCGACAGTGAGGAACTGGCGGGTCTGTTCCAGCCACGAGGATGGTCCAGAGATGGGGGACACTGACGACACCTTGCCATGCTAGCAGTTGGCAGCTGTGCATGTCTGCAGGCAGCCCAGGACCAAACCAGAGAGGATGGATCTTGCATTGCCACGATGTGTCCACCATCTGGATACCATTGCTGACATGTACACATAAAGAATTATTTGACACTGAAACTGGGACTCAGAACAGTTGGACATTGAAACTGAGACTCAAACATTTTTTGTTCTTATACATTTATTTCCTGTATGCAGAGGCAAGGTATTTTTTGAAGAAAAGAAACAGGGGAGAGTGATTGATATAGAGGCAGGGTGGCCTTGAACAGGCTGTCAAGCTACAGTGGGAAGGCTTGGGTGGATGGGAGGTGGATGCTGGGGGACATCAACTGAAGGACTTGTATGCATGCATATGAGCATAACCAATGAATGAAAGACACTGGGGCGGGGAGGGGGAGGGTGGGGATATGTGCTGGGGGGTAGGGGAGGCTGGGGGGAGGATAAGGGGGAGGGGGAAAGGAAAACGTGTACTACTATTAATTATAGTTATACTGCAAAAAAATGAATAAAAATATATTATAAAAAAAAGATATTTGCAACAAATATATGCATAAGATGATCTGCAGGTGCCTGGGCAACCAAGAGGAGAACATCTAGGAAGTAAAACCAGAGAGGACTATAAGTTAAGACTGAGGGTAGAACCCTGTAAGATGCATTATGGGAGCTGAGCCAAAGTTACCAGACAGGCCAATGACCTGGTTTGCAAGGGATTAGAGTTCAATGACTGATTTGGAAGGATACTTAAGCCAGTGAAATTCTAAGGAGACCATTTCTCTAAGGCAAGGATAGAAGTTTCTCACTCACGTTGTTCGTCTGCAAGGTGCTTGGAGTTAGGCAATGACAGGTTATCAGGTGAGCATCTCCCAGTTGGTGTATGAGCACTCAAAGTAACTGCGTGGGGCGTCTTCTACTCCCCAAGCCCTGCTCTTTTGTGCCAGGGACATCTAGACCTAGGGATTTTAAATGTATTGCTTTTGATTTCATGGAGCACTCTTCAACAGATATTTAGTGAAAGCTAAATATCAATAGCTTGAATTTCTCTTGGATTTTTTCTTGTATTTCTGATAAATTTCTTATGAAGAGTGCCCTTAATAGGCACCCATATCATCCTTAAGGCAGTACCTATTTTTAATACAATGTTAGTTTAGGGCTCAGTCAGAATTTCAAGTATTGTTTCCTTTGTTTTGATAAATTCTTTAAATGAGCTCTTATGTGCACCTTTATGTAAGGAATCACTGTTCAGGCCAACTGTTCCTTTCTCTAGATAGTTTATAAGCATCTGGATAAATTTACATTAGAAATTCAATTACCTTTATATTAAAAGGTCAATTAATTTGGCCAAGATAGAGTTGTTTTTAATTACTTTTCCTTGTAAGGCTCCTCTTCTTGTCCAAGTACAAGTGACACTATCAAATTATAGTATCATTGCATGTTGGGTGCCTAAAACTCATATGCAAAACACACTAGAAGTGACTGTTTTGGTTAAATGAATTAACTCTGGACAATTTATCACTCTCATAATCCTTAGGATTTAACATACCAAAAAGCAATAATGGAATATTTTAGCTCAAACAATTTCTATAAGATCATTCATTGCAATATCCTTTCTTATTTGTCCTTGTTATTTTCTATTTTCTTAGTGAAAAATGATAATAAAGAAGAATTATTTCAAGGGTTAATCCTTATTACCTTATATCACAGTGTATTTTATGATAAATGGACAAATAATAACATTAAAAAGTAGCTATCTTACTCCATTAGCATGTTCTTGGTTATTTCTGTGTTAATATGATCCAACAGTTCACTCTTTCATGTGGTACTAAAACTCTTACACTTAGGAGACTCAAGAGATTACCACATCCACTTGTTACCAAATGGAAACAAATATTAAGTAGTGATTGTTTGAAAATAAACAATATAGAAAGAGGGAAGGAGGGAAGAAGTAATCCTATCTAATAAAAGAATAATATGCATATTAACCACCACTCAGCTACACCCACAAGCCATGCCGACCAGCCAATCAGGAGCAGGTATGCAAATTAAGCCCAAATAAGATGGCTGTGGTAAAGGAGCGAGCAGGAGGGAGGCTTGGGTTTCCACAGTGATGGAGGAGGCCAAGCTTTCCTCACACTCTGGCGAGCCCAGCCCTCCACTCAAGGCCACAAAGTTTCAATTATAGAAGATAAATAAATCCAAGCAGAAATGGCTGCTGCTCTAGGCTACAAAGTTTCGATTGTAAAAGATAAATCCCAGATACCAGGGCTTGCCTCCGCTTGGGTCACTGGGGGACATGATGAGCCTGCAAATCAAAATCACACAGGCCCCTCACCTAGGCCACCCCATGCTCCAAGAGAACCCCCCGCCGCAATCCAGGGCAACTTTCAGGGCAAACTAGCTGGCTCCCACCCATGCATCAGGCCTCTATCCCATCTAATAAAAGAGTAATATGCAGATTGGCCATCACTCCAACATACAAGAAGGCTGTCCCCATGTGATTAGAGATCCTGCCCCCATGTGGACACAAAATGGCCACTACAAGATGGCCAGCAGGGGAGGGCAGTTGGGAGGGACCAGACCTACAACAGAGGGCAGTTGGGGGCTATCAAACATGCAGGGGAGGCAAGTTAAGGGTGACCAGGCCAGCAGAGGAGGGAAGTTGGGGGTAACTGGGCCTGCAGGGAAGGGTAGTTGGGCAGGGTAGGCCTGCAGGGGAGGACAGTTAGGGGTGACCAGGCCTGCAGGGGAGGGCAGGGGCAAACAGGCTGTCAGGGGAGCAGTTAGGCATCAATCAGGCTGACAGGGGAGTGGTTAGGGGATCATCAGCCTGGCAGGCAGAAGCAGTTAGGAGCAATCAGGAAGGCAGGCAAGCGAGCATTTGGGAACCAGCAGTCCTGGATTGTGAGGGGGATGTCCTACTGCCCATTTAGGCCCTACATCCTGGTGGGACTGGGCCTACATCCAGTCGACATCCCTCAAGGGGTCTCAGATTGGAGAGGGTGCATGCTGGGCTGAGAGACCTCCCCCTCCCCATGCACAAATTTCATGCACCAGGCCTCTAGTATTTTCTAATAAAAGGCTAATTGTAAATTGTACCCTCAGGAGTTCGACCAACAGGGACTTCTACCACTCCCTATGATGTGTGCTGACCACCAAGGAGCAGCGTGGAATGAAGGAAGGCCCCGGCTGGCAACCCTGATCACTGGACAGGCCTAGGGACCCTACCCTTGCACGAATTTCGTGCACCAGGCCTCTAGTGTTAATATATTAACTCAGGCCTCCAGATTACTAGCAACTTAAAAATAAGGCAAATAACTCAGGAGTTTGATATGAGGCTAATCGTGGTGATGTAATTTTTTGTTTTGTTTTTGCAAAAGGGACCGGCCTGCACATCATAGGAGCAGTAACAATATGCTAACCACTTTATATATGTTATCTACATAATTCTCACTACCACTCTATGATTCATTGTTCCCATTTTGCCGATAAGAAAACTGAAGCCGAGGTTTCAGCAAAGGCCACACAGTTCATTGGTGGCAGAGTCAGAAACTATGCCTACCTCAATATATCTTTCTAGACTCCCCATTTTTCCCTAAGGTAAAGGCACTGGCTCTAAGAGTATTAATACAATGAAAAGCTTTTAAAAGGGTGCTGGGGAATGTGCTGAATTCTTAGAGGGCATATTTGGAACAAAATCAGAGAAAGGGAATGCATTAGGCAAGTGCAACCCAAAGGATAGGTCCACACGAAGGTAAATCAATTATGTCATTCAGCATAGTTTTCTCCATAGCAAGTTTTCAAAAGAAGCTGTGCATTTATTTACATTCCAGTGCAGACTTCCTATCTCCACTTCTCATCTCCTCCTGGACTGTTTGCAAACCAGCAACCAGTCCACGAACCACACTTTAAAGTGAGAAAAGCTTAAGAAATGTCTTATGGAATTTTCCTTTTCTGTGAACAGATAAATCATTTTAGATAAAAGTTAACCAAATATATCCTATGTTTTTCCATTTATGAAAAAGAAAGCTAGATCTTATCCACATTATAGATAGTAATGAAGGCTGATGTCATAAACTCTTTAGATCTATGGGGATATTAACCTTAGTTGAAGTGGTATTGCCCTTACTAGTTTTAATAAACTAATTTCTTCCAAAAATAGTTTCGTGAAGAATGTACAATATTACCATCAAACAACATTAGTTTGGAGTGAAATTCAAATTTTAAAATGTTATTCATACCTGCACCTCCACCAATGCTTAGAATCTTAATTTCTGATTTTTTGTCTCCAATCCTGAAAAATAAAATGTAATTTAAGAAAAATGTGCTAGATACTTGGAAAAATCTGATTATTAAATCTAGTTGAAGAGAGCAGCCTAAAATTACAGTGAACAAAAGCTAGGCCAACATGAAAGATTCCAATTTTTTAAGTAGTTATCTTTCTGCCTTTAGAAATTTTTAGAAATATAGGTTCTATTCATTAACAATCTTAAATTGGTAGACATTTAGAAACACAGTATAAACATCACAGAGGTAAGGAAAATCATTTGTTGAGAACTGATTTGGAGAAAAAGAAAAGAAAAAGTGAGTCCTTGAGTCTTAGGATGTAATTAGGCATTTGCTATATATGGGGAAAGTTTGAAGTGTTTCATACTATATCTATGTCTGCCTTCTTTCCTTTCTTCTTGCTACTTCTTTTCAATAAACAGGAAAACATTTATTGTATCTCTAATCTAGGTACTGGGAAGATAAAAATTAATAAGGCACTCCTTTACTCTCAAACAAAATGTGAGATGATAAAGCCTGACATTATAGCTCTAGTATTAGAAATAGAATGAAATTTTTGGCCCAGAAAACAAAACTATAACTTGCTTTAGGTTGATGTAAAGGGGTCAGAAACAAGTCTGACTGCACAACGACTGCCAAGTTTCAGGCTTAGCAAATGCACAATGATTTGGTGAAGCATGGTGCCCAAAAGGAAACTGGAGAATATAGCTTCATGGCAATGTTACTAGTATGTGTTCTCAGGGCTTTTCCTTTTCTTTTTGTTTTTTGTTTGTTTGTTTGTTTGTTTTATTTTGTTTTGATAAATCTGAATTCAATGGACATTTTGATATGCAATATTGAATTTGGGTGAGAAAGAGATCAGGATAAATGATGTATTCTGGAGAATTATTGTCAAAAAGTAGTGGTCAAAACTAGAGTAGATTCCAATTACCGAAGGATATTGCAAATACTTAGAAGGGTTAGTGGGATAATGAGGCAATACTAATTTATAAAAGTCACTGGATTATGGGACATACAAAAAGCAGACAAGGAACAGTAAAGCTCAGAGATATGATAGGAGTACTAGAGGAGAAAGCCATCTGTAGTGTCAAAGGTGGCAGAGTGTTCTACTGAAATTTAAAAAAAAAATCTCCATTGAATTTGGCAATATTAATATAATTGATAATATCAGTTTTAAAAGTAGGTTGAGGGAAGAAGCCAGATGACAGTAGGATTTAAAGTGTGCTTGATAAAGAGGAGAAAGATCCAGAGAGATTGCTGAAATAGGATGAAAGAGTGAAAATAAAAGGGGTAACTGCTAGAGGGGAGAGATGAAGTGAAAGTATGTTTGTTGTCCATTAGGATGTAAACAAGTCTGCTCTTTGGCTAAAGTTAAAGAAATTGGAAAGTAGACTAAAGGACTCTTATGAATGAGTTGCCTTCCCTAGTTTTAATTATCTTCCAACTCATAATCATGAGTCTTAATATATATATATATCCATTCCTATTTATGTTATTGGTTAATTTTTTAAAATGCTCGTATGTGTGGATAGCATAGTGAGGCTACGGATCATATGGGTAGGGAACCTTTTTCTTGCGAAGGCCCATTTGGACATTTATAACGTTATTTGCAGGCAATATACAATTATCAACTTAAAAATTAGCCTGCTAGCCTGGCTGGTGTGGCTCATGGTTTGAGCATTGACCCATGAACCAGGAAGCCACGGTTTGATTCCCTATCAGGGCACATGCCTGGGTTGAGGGCTAGATCTCCAATAAAGGATGTGCAGAAGGCAACTGATCAATTATTCTATCATCATTGACATTTCTCTCCCTTTTCCTTCCTCTCTGAAATCAATACAAATATATTTTTTAAAAATTAGCCCGCTATATTTGGCCAAACATTTAATTAACTCACCCATAATGCCTTGGCAGGGTCAGACCAAATGATTTCAAGGGTCTTATAAGGCCTGCAGGCAAGACGTTCCCCAACTGGGATAAAATCCCAGTTTACTGATTTGTTACCTTGAGCAAGTTATTTAAATTCTCTGCCTCTTTCTTACCTATGAAGTAGAATAATAATAATATGTTATAGGATTGCAATAATGGTATCTAACTCATAGGTGAGTATGAGGATTAAATTATTTAATTCATGTAAATCTCTAGACATGTGTCTACCCACAACAAGCACATAGTATATATTAGCATTTATT
Source organism: Antrozous pallidus (assembly GCA_027563665.1). Classification (NCBI taxonomy): domain Eukaryota; kingdom Metazoa; phylum Chordata; class Mammalia; order Chiroptera; family Vespertilionidae; genus Antrozous; species Antrozous pallidus. The sequence goes on from CM050508.1 coordinate 79,361,654, forward strand.
ATTTAGAATTAGGAAAGAAAGTTCTACCAGAAACAACTAAAAGATTTTGGCAAAATGTTGCAAGTGGTTGCCTCTAGAAAATGAGTGACAGGGTGGGAGTGGGTAGGGCAAGAACCATTTTTTTGTGTGTTTTCTTTTTTTGGTTTTGCTGTTATAAGCTTTTTAGAACCATTTAACTTTCAAAGAAAGTTTTTTTAGAATGAAAAATAAAGCAGGCATGTTGTGTACTTACATAACTTAGAAACCACTTTTAGCAGCAATTTTAAAGTTCCTTCAGCTAAAGATCATTCCAAACTTCACCTTGGGGGGAGTAGTGGGGGATTATTTTTTAAATAAATGATACTTTGATTTAGATAATTTCTAATTATGTATTACCACTATAATGAAAACTTATTTATGCCTTTGAAAATTCTTCAGTCTTTTACATATTCCACATTTAATATTTCCAATTGGATTGTATACACCTTGAAGAGAAGGGTCATCATTTATTATGCATATCCATTCACGGTGCCTCTTCAAACGACACCGATGGCTCAAGAAAACCAAGTGTCTGGATAAGCTACAAACATTTAGTTCTGCAAAAGAACTCAGAAATTAACTCATTACTTTCAATTTTAGAAATTTAACAAGAAGACTCAAAGAAATAAACTATAATTAGAGCCCAGATAAAAAGTTGGTATTTGCTGTCTGCTTTGATTTTTGCACCATTATTCTATTACTTTTTAATTATTAAAATTATATAATATTCTACTTTTTAAAATCACATTTGAATTGTATGTCAACTGTAAATTGAAATATTAAAAAAATTAGAACATATTAAAAACTAAGCCAAAAACAATAGGAAGGGAAACAATCCCATATACATCCAGCAGTGTCTCTCTGTTCAGGCAGAGTACCATATTGGGGAAAGAATCTCAGGCCTATACTAGAGAAAGCCAGCAAAAGATAATATTCCAGTTTCCCTTGCTGCTGCTGATTGGATCTGCAGTCTGTCATTTCTTCCCAGTTTTCCATCATTATTTCCTGAAGCAGAGTAAGTTACAACAATCCACCCCTCCATAGGTGATTTGATTATCTTTAGCATGTGGAATCTGTTACGCCCATAATGCTTATCAGCCCTGGCACAAATTGAACACATTAATCACCCAAAAAGGCAGTCTGCATGAAGGATAGGAGCTAGTGAGGTTCACTGGAAATGGGAAAATGCTTTTTCTTTTGGGCCATATTGCTAATATTAAGTTGAAAGGAAAAGACATTTTTTTTTAGCGTGATAACTATAATAATGGATAAGAAAAATGAATTTAAATGGATATTAGGAGAACTGAGAGGCACCCACTCAGTCCTCAGAAGGCAAATAATATTTGGTAATTATTTATATTTGATTCTAATGAAAAGAATATTAAGACTCCTTTGGGCATTTTTTTTTTAATGCAAAACTTAGGAAAGGGCTGAAAAAAATCTGAACTCAAAAGATTTGCATTTTCTCTTTTCCCTAATGAATATGGATTTGTGCCTTCAAATAGTTAATGCTTATCTTCATGCAGCTGAAAATACTGCACAAATAGGATCCTTTGAATGTTTATAGCAAAAGTGGAACTAAAGAATCACAGGAAAAGGAGTCCAGTGGGAGGCAGAGGGAGCGAGCGGAGTGGGCATTGCTATCAGTGGCGGTTCTTATCCCCCTCGCCCAGCCTGCAGGGTTGGGCTCCACCCCTCTATCACTGAAAGGAAAACACGGAGGCTTGTTCCTTTGACAAAGCGTCCTTTTTTGTTACCTTGCTATTGTGCCTGGCAGCTTCTTGTCCAGGAATTCCTGCATGCACTGGTGTTCCGTGGAATTGTTGAGAAACCTCCGAAAAGATTCAACGTATCTGCTGTGATCTGAAAACAAGCTCCTCATGGAAGATGCCATGTTTGGTTTCTGAGGAAGACAGGGAGGGAGGGAAGGTTTAACTTCCCCTCTCCTTTTCCCAGTTCCTTTTTTCTCTCCCCACCCCCACCAATTTGTATTAAAAAAAAAAAAAAAAAAAAAAAAAAAGCCTGCTATTTTGAATGTAACCGACAAGGGAAAGGCTGGTGTGAAAGCTCCTTTCTAAGTTAGCCTTCAGTGTTTGTATAGGACTTTGCACTGATACTTTAACTCCTGTTTTAAAACTCCCAAAGTTCAGAGCGTTGTAAAAACAAATTACTTTCTAATCACTTCCTGTTTTGTCAGCAGCTGCCAGTGAGTAAGTTCCAAGTGGGAAAGTAAGTGGCTGCTTTCAGGACCAAAGGTGACAAACAGAAGTAAGCACGCCAACTACAAAGAGCTTTCTTAAATTTACAGCTGCTGAAATTTTTGACTTATGACTGTCATCACTTTCCTGGTTTCTGTGGATCTTTATGCCTTCATGTCCCTTAAAAGTTGAACTTTAAACTCATCTGCTGCATTTCTTCAAATATTGATTAATTTGTTGTGATTTAAGAAGTCTCTTTAGAATAAACTATCAGAGAACCAGAGAGTCTATTAGCCACAAGGTCTCACGAGTCTATTAGCTAGAAAGTCTCAGGAGCCTATGGAGGGAGTGAATGGGGATGGAAGGATTGGAGAGAAGTCTTAGGGCAAGAATGCAGGCACTAGGATGGAAGCTGTGTAAAGGTGGGATCATAGATGCTTAGGGTTGGATGAGCCTTTAGAGACCCAGTGGTGTTACCCATCAAAATGTTATCGTAGATAGAAAGATTTGAGCTGGAAGAGGAGTTGAGGCTTGGAGGGGATATATGTCAGATGACACAAACCAAAAATAGATAACGGAAATGCAGACCCTTGTGTGAGGAGGGAAAATTTAGAGCCCTCCAGCATGTAGTCTAAATGGTGGCTTAACACCCAGATGGATCCTTATAGTTGCAAGATATATATTTTTTGAGACATTAGGGAGGGGGTGACTTGCTCCTTACCTAGGGGTGTTCTAGGCCAGAGGTTTAAATTCTCTGAACTTTCAAATATCGGTGTACTTAATTTGGTTTCAGCAGGCTGAGTTGCACACTCAGGTTCTGAGTGTACTTTTTCCTACAAATAAGTCCTCATCTGCTTTTGCTGCTATTTGTTGTCTCTTGTTTCAATTTGTTCCTACAAGCAAGACAAGAACAAAACACAGAGGCACAGAGTACTGTCACTGGCCAGAGGCAATCTCCAGCCAGAGAGCACCCCAACCACTCACGACAAAGAGCCTCCAAGTGTTAGAGTGTCCAAATGTTGGGCCTTTTACCTGGAAAGTGGTATCAAAAGAAGTCACCCTTTATCCAATCCAGGATTATAAATAATGGTATACAACTCCTGGAGGAGTTGTGAGAATTAAATTAATTAATTTATATACATCTCTTTGAAATGTCTGCCTAGAGCATTGCGTCATTCTTCTGATTCAGTTCCAAAACTGCCCTCTAAATGTTCAGCATATTCCCACACCCTCTTTAATAAGTATTTTATGGTCTGACTACTTCCAGGCCATGGCTTTTATCCTAGGGGAAATGGGAAGTCCAGAAAGGCACATTGCTGTGAGTATAGCTCCTGACTTGGCCACTACTAAACTTTGTGATCTTGCTCATCAGTGAAATGGGAACAATGAATTATATCCCACAGAGTTGTAAGAATTTAAAGAGATAATTTTTATAAAGCATGTTATTACTGTTCCTGTAAGGTGCAGGCTCCTCCCTTCTGCAATAATAAAACAACAAAAACGTTTTATTTATAGACACTGAAAATTGAGTTTCATATGATTATTATATCATGAAATATTATCCTGATTTGGATTTTTTTAAATCATTTCAAAATATAAAAGTTATTCTTAGCTCATGGGCTGCTTGTACAAAAACAGGCACTGGGCTGGATTTGGCCCATGGGCCCTAATTGGTCAACTCCTAATTTAGCTCTTAGGCCTCTATACATAGGCTGCTTAACTCCCATCTCTATCCAACCCACCCACCTTCCTCAAACTGACTCTCTAAGTTTTTCTGTTATCATCTTCCACTTTTCTCTTTAGAACCCAATCCAAATCATTCATTCATGTATTCATCTACAAGGAAATATTAAGTAAGGGTCCACTGTGTGTTCTTCTGCTGAGAAGAAATATCCTTGACGTTATCTTCAAAGTTCCTGCCTTTAACTAAAACCCTATCTTCTGAATTGGTCACCTGCTTCTCTTGTCAAATATTCCCCAACAATCTGCTCTTAATGTAATTCTCATTAAGGATTTTTCTCTGCATTCTCAATGCTTTTACCCTACTTAAGATTCTTTCTTTTTCTTTTTTTTTCACTTGCTGTGCTAATTTTTTCCATTTTAAGAAAAATTTAGCATTTTAACATACCCTTTAAAATATTTTTAAAGGTTTAAAATGTTTATTTATTTACAATTAAATCTAGTAGAGCTTTATTATATTACTAGGGCCCGGTGTACAAAATTAGTGCATGGGGGGGGGGTGTCCCTCAGCCCAGCCTGCACCCTCTCAAATCTAGGACCCCTTTCCAATCAGGATGGCTGGCTCCCAACTGCTTGCCTCTCTGCCGTCTTGATTGTCCCTAACTGCTTCTGCTTGCCATACTGATTACTCTTTAACCACTCCCTGCCAGCCTGATTGATGTCTAACTGCTCCCCTGCCAGACTGTTTGTCTCCAAATTCCCTCCTCTGCTGGCCTGGTCACCTCTTACTTCCCTTCCCTGCTGGCCTGGTCACCCCCAACAGCACTCCCTTGCAGGCCTGGTCTCTCCCAAGTGCCCACCCCTGCTAGCCGATCGCCCACAACAGCCCTCCCTTGCAGACCTGGTCCCTTCCAGCATCCCTTCTTTGCTAGCTATCTTGTGTCCACAAGGGGGCAGGACCTTTGACCACATGGAGACAGCTATATTGTGTTTTGGAGTGATGGTCAATCTGCATATTACTCTTTTATTAGATAGTATAGAGGCCTGGTACATGGGTGGGTGCCAACAGGTTTGCCCTGAAGGATGTCCTGGATCAGGGTGGAGGTTCCCTTGGGGCATGGGGTGGCCTGGGTGAGTTGCCTCTGATGGTTTGCAGGCTGGCCATATGCCCTGGTGACCCTGGTATCTGGGATTTATTTACCTTCTACAATTGAAACTTTGTAGCCTGGAGTGAAGACCTAGGCCAGCCAGAGCTGCAGAAGCTTGGCTTCCTCCATCGCCAGGGGCAACCCTAGCCTCTGCTCTCTCCAGCTCCATGGCTGCCACCGTTTCTGTTGGGATTTATGTATCTTCTATAATTGAAACTTTGTAGCATTGAGTGGAAGCCTAGGCCAGCAAGGACAGGCGGAAAGCTTAGCTTCCTCCATTTCTGAGGAAACCCAATCCTCCCTCCTGCTCTCAGTGGCGGCAGTCATCTTGGGTGGGGATTATTTGCATATTTGCTCCTGTTGGCTGGTGGGCATGCCTGGTGGGGATAGCAGAGGCATGGTCAATTTGCATATTACTCTTTTATTAGATAGGATGATCATTCCCTAATTTTGTTATAGTTTTCCACTTTTCAAAAAAGGAAGGTAGCCAAATAATCTCAATTTCTATTTTTTTAGTTTTTGTTGAATTTATTAGGATGACATTGCTTCATAAAATTATATAAGTTGCAAGTATACAGTTCTAGAATGCATCATCTGTATATTGTGTTGTTGTTTACCATCCAAAGTCAAGTCTTCTTCCATCACCATTTAACTCCCCTTTACTCTCTTCTATCTCCCCATCCCCCATCTTTTCTTCTGGTAATCACCACACTATGTCTCTGGTTTTTGTGTGTGTGCATTTTTTTAATTTAATCCCTTCAATTTTTTAATCAGTACCCATCTCCTCAGACAACTGTGTCAGTCTGTTCTCTCCATGAGTCTGTTTCTGTTTTACAACTTTATTTTGTTCATTAAATTCCATTTCTAAGTGAAATCATCTAGTACTTGTTTTTCTGTGGCTATTTTATTTCATTTAGCATAATACTGTTCAAGTCCATCAATGCTATTGCAAAAGGTAAAATTTCTTTTTTTTTATGACTGATTACTATTCCGTTGTATAAATATACCACAACTTTTTTTTTATCTAATCATCTAGTGATGAGAGGCCTGGTGCACGAAATTCATGCATTGCAGGGGCAGAGTCCCTCAGCCCAGCCTGCACCCTCTCCAATCTGGGATCCCTGGGGGGATGTCCGACTGCTGGTTTAGACCCGATCCCATCATTCTTCTCCCAATACAGAACTGCTGGCTCTTAACTGCTCATCTGTCTGCCTAACTGATTGCCCCTAACCCAGTGATTGGCAAGCTCATTCGTCAATAGAGCCAAATATCAACAGTACAATGATTGAAATTTTTTTTGAGAGCCAAATTTTTTAAACTTAAACTTCTTCTAACACCATTTTTCAAAATAGACTCACTCAGGCTGTAGTATTTTGTGAAAGAGCCACACTCAAGGGGCCAAGGAGCCACATGTGGCTTGTGAGTTGCAGTTTGCTGACCACTGGCCTAACCACTCTTCCTGCCTGATTGCCCCTAACTGCCTCTGCCTGCCTGCCTGCTTGCACCTAACCCCTCTGCCTGCCAGCCTGATCGCCCATAACTGCTCTACCTGCTGGCCTGATTGCCCATAACTGTTCCCCACCCCCCAGCCTGATCACTCTAACCACCTCTTCCTTGGCCTCCGCCACTGTGGCTTTGTTGAGAAGGAAACCAGAAAACTGCATGACCAGATGTCCAGTCGACCAGGTCTAATTAGCATATTACTCTTTTATTAGTATAGATAGCTACCTGGGCTGCTTCCAAATCTTGACCATTGTAAATAATGCCACAGTGAATATAGGGGTACATATATCTTCAGCTATATTTCCAGAAGTGGAATGGCTGCATCATGAAACAGTTTCATATATCCTTTCATATTAGTGTTTTAGGTTTCTTCAGAGTTGGTATTTCAAAGTTAGTTAAAACTATTCACACTATTGAGCCATTCATTAGTCAGATAAACACTAAAAAGCTCATCTGATTTTCATAATAATGCTGTAGAATCATTTTCCTAAGATTCATTTTATCACCTTTTTATATCTAGTCAAGAGTAAGAAATGAATGCAGATTGGAATTTAATTTGTTTAGGGAATTCATTTTGTTTAATTTGATTTTAAAGTACTAACTGTAGTCTGGCATTGAGAAGAGATAGCTTGAACTCCTTAATAGTCTTATCCAGAGAGATTTCCATAGTGAAAATGGAGGAAGAGGGGAAGTAGATATTGATGATATTTAAACAAATCATTTTAGAAAACCCATAGAATGAACCAAAATTATGTGCAAAAACTCAAATTGGGATTGGAATTCAAAGCAAGGTCTCAGTGAATACAGAGCTGCTAAATGGCAGACAGAGGGAAGAATAAATGAGCTCCAGCCTTTAAAAAACTTAATTAAAAGTTATATCAAACCTGGGATTCTCCTGGAAGATTTTGTTCTTGCTTTAATAAAGGTTGTTTCTCATTGAGAAGCAATTCTAATTTTATACTAGGATTGCAATTCTGTGCTGAAAATGGCTTTTCTATGAGATCTTGTTCATTTTTTCAAACACAATATATCCCCACCCCTGGACCTTTCTCTGGCATCCAGACAGGACAGCATTTGCCAAAAACAATGATAGGAATGCTTGGAAAACCATAGCTCTTCTTTGAACTTCATTACTATGAACCACAGAACAACAAAAATCCAGACCAAGGGCAATGCTCAGATAAGAAGGAAACCATATTTACCACTCATATGGGAAATTTTTAATTCCAATTTTAAAATTCTGGCAGGGACCGAAATGAGATCAGTGGTTGCCAGGGTTAAAGGTCAAGGGAGGATTGGATTACAAAGGATCAGCAAGAGGGAGTATTTTTAGAGTGATGGAACTATTCTGTATTTGGGGGCATTTATCAAAACTCCTAGAACTGTATACCAAGAGAAGGGATTGTCACTGTATGTAAATTAAAAATAAACAAGTAAGCAGTATCAACTTCTACATTTTTAAAAAAGTGTGGTTTTCTGATGTGTATTAGACTTGATACATCTAACTGGCATTTCTCCACCTTTCTAATTACTATTTCAAAGTGCCTGTCCCTCCCATACCTCTTTAGCTTCCCCAGGTTTTGCTGTCATTTCCTGATTTCTTTTCTTTTCTTTTTTTTCTGGGAAAATAAAACAACTTTGGGAACCAAGGCCTCAAATTAATGATGGTGATGAAAAGAACTCAGACCTAGGAAAGAACATTCTGAAGGTGGAGAAGCTGTGCTGAGGGAATAGCTTCACTCTCAAAGTAGTAGTGGTTGGGGTAGAAGGTGGACTTGGGGTATGTGTGTATAGCTCCTTTTTTTTTTTTTTAAAGACCCCTGTGAGTCTGAAAGGGCCCAGGGGTGGAGGTTAGGGAAGGAATAGAGAAGAATGTCATAATAATTCTACCTTATATTTATGAAGTGTGTTATAGTAATTTACAATAATTTTAAACTAGCTTCTCAGGTACTTCATCAACCCACTAATGAAGGCAGGGATCTTTGTCTCCATCCTATCTAATAAAAGAGTAATATGCAAATTGACCATACCTTCACTACACCCACAAGCCACACCCACCAGCCATGCCCACCAGCCAATCACGAGCAGGGGTGGGGCCAAGGTGGCTGGAATTGGGGGCCGAGGTGGCCAGGGCCACAGGGGCAGGGCCAAGGTGGCCTGGGACGAGGGATTGCGGGGCCAAGGCAGCCAGGGCTTCGGGGGTGCAGGGCTGAGGCAGTCAGGGCTTCGGGGGTACAGGGCTGAGGCAGCTGGGGCTGGGGGCCAGGGCCAAGGTGGTCATGGCCTGGGGGACAGGGCTGAGGTGGCCGGGACTGACGCAACCCAGTCCACTGGGGATGGGGTCAAGGCAGTCAGGGCTGAGAGAGGGGCAGGGCTAAGGCAGCCAGGGCCACAGGGAAGTTGGGCCAACGCAGCCAGGGCAGTGGCGGGGGGTGAGGTCGAGGTGGCCAGTGCATGCTTGCCATCCAGAAGACCAGGGCAGGGGGCGCTGGGCTGAGGCCTGTGCTATCTGGGCTCAAGCTGGTTGAGGTGAAGGCCCATGTCGGGGATTTGGGGGAATATGTGGCTAGGACAGAGCCAGCCATCCACCCCATTGCAGGGCAATTGCTGGGTGCCTTGGGCAGGTTGGGGTATGTGGTTAGTAGGACATCCCCTGAGGGCTCCCAGTATGTGTGAGGGGGCAGGTTGGGCTGAGGGATCACACACTTCCAGTGCATGAATTTTGTGCACTGGGCCCCTAGTTTTACATATGAGGCCAATTCACTAGAACAGTGAATTGCCCATGGTCACAAGGCTAGTACTTAAAAAAACCCTGTCCTGGAACTAGGATTCATGATCTTAAGCACTAGCTTCAGTTTACAAACCATGTAGTTTCTGCCAAATTGCTGTGAGGCCAGGGCTACTGACAGCAATATCACACCCAGTGAAATACTTGCCAGAGGTTGTCCAAAGGATGTATATAGGAAGTGAGTCAGCAATCTAGACTTTAGGCATGTCTTTTATGGATAGCTTCTAGCTAATTTCATCTTGATGAGTTCATTTATACTGTTTTAATTTGATCTAGAAAAGCTGCAGAAGTGGAGAGCTCAGACTAAAGCAGTGTTCTCGCTGTCAGAGGCCACCTTCACAACAGGCAGTATCAAATTGAAAATTCCAAATCAGGAAATAGTGCCAGATATCTCATTTCCCATATATTGAAGGAGGGAAATTTGACCAATTCAAGGATGAACATATCAGACAGGTTTTCCCTCATGAGGCAGAAGGTTATTAACTACAGATACATATCTTTATTTATTCTGTGCCTTGTTCCAAAAATGATTTGATAAGACTAGAAAAGCGCAAATCTGGCAGCACTAATGTTTGGCTGGGAAGGAAACTTCCAAAGCTTCTAACTCAGTGACAAGAAAGGGAAGTGAATGCTTGTTTAAAGCCAACTGTCAGGACCAAACTTCAGGAGTTGATGGGTGGTAACACTCAGGAACACTGGATCCCAAATAGAACTATATGTTTAGATCCCATTGGCAGGAGCAGAGCTGCTGTGTGTCTGTCTCTGCTCTCTTCAAATCTGAAAACCCAACAAGACTTGGCAGTGATCCAGACCTGGGTTCATCAAGAAAGGTGGCCCCCGCACTTCCTGAGAAATTTCCTCAAGAGACTTTGGTTTTGCCAAATGTGTGTGTTTTGCTTTCTGTAGTGTATTCAATATTTGTCAATACATTGCAAAGTTTAAATAGCAAACCAGTTGAGCAAATGCCCATCTGGTTGCTTAATCTCCTGGTTTTAAATAGAGAAAAATAAATTGTCTTTGACTTGAGGAAAAATGTGGAAGAGAGAGAGTTAGTGGCTCTATTCCAGATCCAATGTGATCACATTTGAACAATCCATGAAAGTCCTTTCATCAGAGAGATGGTCCTTGCCCATAATTCAATACCTTTCCCGGATCGGACCTGCCCAGCCTATTATTCTCGGATGTCAGTGAGATATTTTCCTTCAAAACATTTGTAAAACATGTCCTTCATTACGAAGAAGTACCAAGGAGACAAGAAATTGTGTTTGAGCCTTGGTTGGACTGTGTGTTTCTCTGGTGCCTCTCATAGTGCCTGATTCCTACTATCATTTAAATTAATAAGAGGAGTGAACTGCTATGGAGTGGCCATATTATGTTCCAGAAAATCTCTTCTTCCTTCCCTTTATCAGCCAGAGAGACTTTTTCTCCCTTCTTTCATTCCTCACTTTGCATAGTAGGAAGACTTTGTCATGTCAGATACATGGGAGTCCAGCAAGGGTACAGGCAGCAGTGGGAGGATATAAAGCCACTATTACTACCTTAAAGAGAAAGGTTTCCTCTTATAAAATTTAGACAGACTGAAAAATTAGGATGATTCTTGTTTTTTTCTTCACTTTAATATAAGAAAGTTGGTTTCCTAAGAAGCAAAATGTGCAAAAACTTGTGGAAAGAGCACTAGGTTAGTTGTAATGGAATCCTTAAAACAGCAGAGCTGGAACTATTTCAGAGACCATCACAGCAGGTGATGTTTCCCTCACTGTGCATTAGAATCCCCAGTGGAAACTGAAATCAGTGTCTGCATGCCCGAGGCCCAGCTCTAGGGATTTAGACTCATTTGGTCTCTGTGGAATTTGTTCTCAAAGTTCCTCAGATGACTCATCTGTGCTGCCAGGTTTGAGAATGACAAATATGAACAAAAGGTATAAAAAACATCTGTCACTTTGTTTAGCTACTCAGCATGTGAACCCAAGCCCTGAGCTCAGGGAGTGCCCGACCTCGTGAGTTGTGTTGGAGGCAGCACCTTTCCTCCAGGTTCCCAGCCTCCCTTACAGCTAGGAGAAGGGTGTGAGTGAAGCTTCTTAAGTCCTGAATTTAGCATGGGAACTGGAGATCCCAGAACACTGAGGTCATAGGGACTTGCTGTGCCATCAGTGGCTGTGGCCCCAACAACAACTTTCTAAGGCACAATGGAAATAAGTCCACCACAGCATCAGCTTCAGCTGCAGCAGAATCCTCATCACATCAATTCCAGGTATCACTTCAGGTTTGTTTCTGACAAGCAGCCCAGGATCTACTTCTCCAGACCTCCCAGTAAGAGGATCTACATTCTTCAGAGGATTAAAGTAAATAAATGCTGCTTCTGCCTATATCAGATAGACTCAGTTTCTGTTGCTGGAAAAGAAGGATCTTGAATATTACAAATGCTTCCTTTATTATTATTATTATTATTATTATTATTATTATTATTATTATTTTAAATCTTAAGTACCTCAAAAACAATATGGGAATACCTAGAATTAAGCTAAGCCTGCACTTCTCTGGGTTCTCCATCCCCTTCAATCAGAACAGCTCAACTTAACATTTTCTTACGAAAAATGGTTTTGGGTGTGGGGGGATACGGAGATTGGAAACTACATTTGGGTGGCAGAGAACAAGTTCTTTATTCTCTATAAAATTCCATGAATTTCCCTGGACTTTTCCTCGATACCAAAGCAGGGCTGTTCTTCCACACTTGTGTGGAACGTTGCAGTTTTAAGTGAGCCAAGGTGATTTCCTGCTCCTTCTCCAACATGGAAAGTTTGTCTAGCTTGTTGCAAACAGACTTGAATCTTCTCCAGTGTGTGGCACCCCCCCCCCCAGGCAAATAGTGGACTAAAGGTGCTTCCAGAAAGTTATTTTAGCACAGTGGTATGTGTTGTTAATTTACTGAGATTTATTTATTTTTATTTTAAAAATATTTATTGTTGAAAGTATTGCATATGTCTCTTTTCTCCCCTGTTTACCCTCTCCAGCTTCCCTCAATCCCCCCACCCCAGGCCTTCAGCATCCTATTGTCTGTGTCCATGAGTTATGCATATCTATAATAATAAAAGCATAATATGCTAATTAGATCAGACAATCGAACAACCTTCAGGATGTCCTTCCAGATGAAGCCGCAGTGGCAGAGGTGGTTAGGGGTGATCAGGCAGGGGGGCAGAGGCATTAGGAGCTATCAGGCAGGCAGGCAGAGGGGTTGGGGAGTGATCAGGCAGGCAGGTGAGCAGTTGGGGGCAATGAGGTAAGCAGGCAAGTGGTTAGGAGTGATCAGGCAGGTAGGCAAGTAGTTAGGGGCAATGAGACAGGTTGGCAGAGTGATTAGGGGCAATCAGACAGGCAGGCAGGCAAGGGGTTAGAAGACGGTGGTCCTGGATTATGAGAGGGATGTCTGACTGCATGTGTAGGCCCACAGGATGTCCGATTGCAGGTTCAGGCCCAAGGGATGACTGACTGCCAGTTTAGACCTGAGGGATGTCTGACTGCAGGGTTAGGCCCGATCCCACAGGAAAAGGCCATAAACTTGCAGTAAGACATCCCCTGAGGGGGTCCCAGGCCAGGCTGAAGGACCCTACCTCTGTGTCTGAATTTCATGCACCAGGCCTCTAGTCTATATATATAAAAGACAAATATATAAAGTGTCGTCTCAGGAGTTCAACCAGGAGAACAAGAGTTTGATCACTTGCTATGAAGTGTACCGACCACAAGGGCAGCACAAAATGAAGGAAGGCCCCTGTAAGCAACTGGCAGCAGCAGCCAGGGAAGGAAGGCCCTGGCCAGCATCCAAAAAGCCCCAATCAGTCCTGATCTCTGGCCAGGCCTATGGATCCTACCCAGGCTTGAATTTTATGCACTGGACCTCTAGTATGCATATAAGTTCTTTGGTTGATTACCTCCCACCCACCTACCCTCCTGCACCTCCCTCTGAGATTCCGCACTCTGTTCCAGGCTTCCATATATCTGCACCCACTCCATTCATCTGTTTATTTTGTTACTTAGATTCCACATATGAGTGAGATCATGTGATACTTGTCTTTTCTCTGACTGACTTATTTCACATAGCATGATACTCTCCAGATCCCTCCATGCTGTCTCAAAGGGTAAAATATTTTTCTTTTTTACAGCTGCATTAGTATTCCATGGAGTAAATGTACCATAACTTTTTTTTGTCCCCTCATCTACTGATGGGCACTTGGGCTGTTTCCAGATCTTAGCTATTGTTACTTGTCTGCTATGAACATAGGGGTGTATACATTCTTTCTGATTGGTACTTTGGGTTTCTTAGGATATATTCCTAGAAGTTGATCAAGATGTTTTCAAGTCAAGAAATTGTGTCTATTGCTCTTAACAAATGAAATTCGGATGTCCTCATGTTTTTTGTATTGTGTGTGTGTGTTTTTTTTTTTTTAAATAATATGATCAATTTCATCTTCCATCCAGAAACAGGTATTTAACTCTCTTTTTATGGTGATATGTGCCTCTGGTATTCACTAGTTAATTCTTATTTCCATTCCTGGTGTTAAAATATGACTGTGTTCACATTTTTCTCTTGAGAAATGAGGATCTTTGATGTAGGGCTGTGGTTTGTTGCCCTTAGTCCTTCCATGCTTACCACTATGAACTCTAAATTACCTCAAGCTTCACTTCAGTTCACAACTTCTTCTGTTCTTTTAAGTTATGGTATTTCAGGTGACTATTATTGATATAAACATGTATATGTAAAAAACAAAACAAAACAAGGTTTTTCTAGTCTATATTTGTAACTGGAGATTCAACATAGGTCATATTTCTGCCACTTAGCCATGTCACTATGGACAAATATCTATTTCCACTAAAATTCAATTCCCTTTTCTGTAAAATTGAGCAACTAATACTCTTCTGTCAACCTCCTATGATTCCTATAAGGTCCAAATTATAAAATAAATTCAAATGATATAACAACTAAAGTCATCATATGCATTTATAAATTATTCTATGCATGCAAGATGAAATCATTATTACTAGTACTGTGAGTATGAAATCTTAAATCCATTAGTGAGTTTGTTTCCTGGGCATAAATGAACTAAACTAGTCCATTCAATGGAAGAAAAAGCTGGTTCTTGTCACAGGCCGATGTCTTATGGCATAGGTATGTGTTTAAATTCTGAAGTGAGACTGAAAACTTATGTAATCTTTATGCTTCAAGGCTATATAAGCTTTGAGTGACTTACTTGTTTCTAATATATTATTTGCGGAGAGATTGAGGAGTAATAAAAATGGTTGAAGCACAATATAAGTTATATTTTCATTTATATCAATTTGTATATACACAAATATCAATTAAATAATAAATTTTATTAAGTTCCTTCAAAGGACCACACCATATAATTCTATGGCTACATAAAGATGGCTAAGTGTGGGTTATAAGAGCTCTGAGTTTTAGCTCTAAATGCTTAGATCCTGTTCAGTAATTAAGAAGCCATCAGAAGTAATTAAGAAGAGTCGTACGATATCAGCAAGAAATGAAGACTGGTAGAGCAGTATGATATGATATCAGCAGTGTTTTAGTAAGAAGTAAAGACTGATAGAGAAGGATCATGATATCAGCAATGTTTTAGTAAGAAGAAAATATTAATTGAATATTAGCAATAAGAAATTAGAAGGGTGAAAAATAATTTAAAATTCTCTTTCAAAATGGAAAATTGAGAGAATAACCCTCCCATAGAAAAGAAAGAACTGCTTGGGCGTTTTGTATCAGTGGAAGAGACAGAGCCAGATAAACGGCATGATGAGAAAGATTTGATGGATGGGCCATGAGCCAAAGAATTTGGGCAGTCTCTAGAAGTTGGAAGATAAAGAGAATGGATTCTCCCTTAGATCCTCCAGGAAGGCAGCCCTGCCAGCATCTTGATTTTAGCTCAGTGATATGCATTTTGGACTTCTGGACTCCAAAGCTTTAAGATAATTAATCCATGTTGTTTTAAATACCTAAATTTATAGTAATTTGGTAAAAAAAATACCATGTTTCTTTCTTTCTTTCTTTTCTTTTCTTTTTTTTTTAATTCTCCTCCTTGGTCATTTTAGGACAGTTACTCCATTCTTGCTATCTTTATCCCAAATACCTGATCTGTGGGAATCTGCCTTTCCCACAGTTTATGGCCTCTGCTTTGCTAGAACACCCGGTCACCTTTACTCACCATGCTTGGACCAGTTTAACTCTTTGTTGGCCTTGAGTCCCTGGCTACAGAGAATCACTGAATTACTTCAGTGAATCAGCTCACTGAATTAAGTTCTGGTTGTCTTCACTCACACCCACTCTTAGCCCTTGAAGACAGCATTGACAAGGATACAAAACCTCCTGAGATTCTTTGGCGTCATCCTATGGACAAAGGGGATTTCATATTATGTCTTCTTTTCTCTCCTCGGTGTCCAGATGTACTTCTGTGACAGATTTAAACACATGGCTGAATCCTAGTTATTTTGATCAAACTCTCTATGCAGAGTTTTTAAACAAAAATACCATCAGCTTCCCAGCTCATCTCTGACTAAATTTTGATGTCAGAAAAATTATCCTACTGGGACCAGTTCTTGCCAATCCTCAATAACTATTAAGTAATGGTATTTCTTTTAAAGTTGCAAAGGCTGCTGAAAACTGGGATCTTGTGGGAAAAGAGTAAGTGGGTTATTAAGAACATAAATAGTTCTGGCCAGTGTGGCTCAGCTGGTTGGGGCATTATCCTGTAAGGTCATGGGTTAGATTTCTGGTCAGGGCACAATACCTAGGTTGCAGGTTTAGCCCCCAGTAGCAGTGCAACTGATTGATGTTTCTCTCACCTGGATGTTTCTCTCTTTCTAAAAAATCAGGAAAGAGTAAACATATCCTTGGGTGAGAATTAAAATAACAACTACATATAGATAATGAGTGAAAGAGCCCAAAGCAGACTGCTAAGTACAGAAGGCTGTTACTAATGCTGGAAACTTGAGGAGACATAAGAGATACCCCACAGAGGCAGGAATCTTCAAGAGGTCCCATTTGAGTTCAGGACCTAAATCATATGAGAAGGTATCTGACTTGATAGAAATTTGACCCAATTATCCCTTTCCCTTTGACCTAAGACTAAAATCTAATTATAATCAGCATGAAATGAGGCCTGGTGGGCCTTCAGTATCCACAACCCCCCTCTGATCTATTTTATAGAGCACGTGGAGGTGGCCTGCAAATAAATGTAAACAAAACTTGCAACCAGGATTTTGCATCAGGCCGATAAATCTCACTTTAGAAGACAAACAAACTGCCAGGAATAAAGGAGAGACTTTCCTGTCTTCTATGACTCTCCAAGGTTGTTTTTATTAAAATGGAAACTTCCAAGGCTTTATGCAAGGCTCACATGTTGGTGAAAAGGCTGCCTCACCAGCAATAGAGCTATAATTGTCATCTCTTGTTCCTGAACTCAGCACTTGGCTGTTCATTAATTAACAGTGTACCTCGTGAGTATAGCATTTCCAAGCTGTGGGCTCCTAAATAATACTTCAGTGAGTGCAGTTGTTGCCTGCATTAGAATTGCCGCTCCTTGCTGTTAAGGACTTGTAATTATAATTTTATTCATTTGGCACATCTATAGTGAACTTCTAGTGCAATGAGCCACTTTATTAGCTACTGTGGAGGAGAAAGAGATAAGATAGAATCAATGTCTTAAAGTACTGAAAGTTGGCAGCTGGAGTGACCCAGAGGAAATGTAGAGTGTGTGGTCACTACATTGAGTTAAGAATACAAACCCCAAATTACTCTCCTCTACCCTTAGCTTTATGTTTTTACTGTTAAAGAAAAGTTTCCTTAATAATTTTAGTTGACAGCAGATTCAAGAAATGTTTGGGCAATGTTATTAAACTCTATTGGATACTGTGGTTGGTTGGTTAACCCTCATCATAACCTTATGAGGAAATGATATGTAATCTCCATTTCCCAAGTTTTAATGATTTTGTCAGAACAAGTTTCTAATAATTGGCTATAAATTACATTTTACTTGCTTCTGCCAAAACTCACCAATAAAGTATTAACACTGAACACAGAGTTAGGACATGGTTCTGGAGTTCAGCTAAGAGCCAATAACTCTAATATAAGAAGTTTATCTAGAAAGACACAGAGGTAGAAAAAAGTGAGCCAGTGGGCTTCATGGACTCAAGAAACAAGTTACAGAGGCAACAGAAGGGCCCTTGGAACTTACCCTGTTTCCCCAAAAATAAGACAGTGTCTTATATTAATTTTTGCTCCCAAAGATGCACTGGGTTTTATTTTCAGGGGGTGTCTTAGTTTTCCATGAAGAAGAATATGGTACACATTTATTGTTGAACAAAAAAAAAAAAACAAAAAAAAAAGGAAATGTATTACCTGTATTTGGTATGGTAGTAGTTGTCATCACAAACCAGCATAACCAGACAAACTGTGAATCTTATGGTATCAAGAATTTCTTGTTACTACCATTATTTCCATGTACAACACTCTATGGTACATTTACTGATACTGATATTTACCGGTATGAACACAAAGTAAGATTTATTCAATGACAGTTATGTCATCATCTTCTGGAACATCATCATAACAATCCAAACCTTGAATTTCCTGGTGAATTTTTTGTGACTCCATTTCTTTCAGAATCAATGGACCAAATCTCTCATGTTTAGCAATAGCACTGTCCTTAAATGAATACTTCTTGTCAAGGTAGCCTGCTCACAGTGCATTTGCAATGCAACTGTCAGTGATTTTCTCCCATGAATTCTTCACCCAAGTCACAACCTCTTGCAGTTTAGATTTCACAAAGTTTCCACGCTGATTTCTCTCCATTCTATTTTCAATGTAGTCATTAATTTCTATATGCAAATTGTCCTTGAATGGCTTGTTTATTGCAATATCAAGAGTCTGGAGATAGGCCATCATTCCTGCAGAAATCATTATTTGATCTATTTTTCTTTCATGAAGAAATTTCTTCATGTCTTTAGCGCAGTGAGTGCTGGCTGCATCCCAGACTAGCAGACCTCTTTGGCTTCCTGGCATAACAAACAGCAGTATTAAATCGACCCACTTCCTTATAACTGCTTGTATAGCCCAGGCTTTTTCAATTTCAAGAATAAAAATATTATCCGGGAGGTCTTATTTTTGGGGGGGGGATGCCTTATATTACAGTGAGAGGCAAAACTGGAAGTAGGTCTTATTTTCAGGGGAAGTCTTACTTTCGGGGAAATAGGGTAGGAGAGAGAAAGCAAAGGCATGTACCTGAGAAAGAAGGAGTTGGGGTGGGGGAGTGGTAGAGAGAGAGACAGAAAAGTATGTCCCTTGTCTAAAGAGTTTTTATCTGTTTTCTAAAGGCAGGAATTTTAGAGGAGGTCTCAGGGTAGGGTTTCAGTGAAATATTCATCAGCTTTCCAGTTGTGTGTTTTCAGGATCATGGTCTCTACTGATTGGTCAACACTAAGGTAGGGAGTCATTAGTCATTGCAGCTGTTCTTAATGTCAGCTATGGCATTACTTCACCTAGTTTTGCTGCTTTTCAGGGCCTGGTGTTGAAACACAAATGAGGCCTAGATGTTATTTCTACTAGTGATTTGACCAAAACTCTGTCTCTGTGGTCAACAGTCAGAGGCTTTGTTCCTAAGAACCTCATTGTCCTCAGGTTTTAATATTAAAGGAAGTGATCCTGCAAGGGCATGTATTGCAGTCATATGAGGCTATTCTCCATACCCCTTGTTCCTCTTCTAAGATGGTCTAAACTACAGGACTAGTGACATGCTACAGGAGGAAAGGCTGCCCTAGGGGTGAGGTTCTAGCCTACAATACTTGTTTTTCCAGTTTTGCCCTATTGCTAAGCACCCAGGACTTTCCATCCTGGTGACATTCAATACCTGCCTAGCCTGCTCATTCCTGTCTGTCTACCGTAATAGAAGGACTTATAGGAACCTGTGTATTTCTAGGCTAACAAATCATCATTTATGCAACCCTGCTCTGCAAAGATGAGTAAACTGAACTCTGTGAATCAGTGAGTTACCAAGGGTGCATGCATGTAAGAGATAGACTAGATCATACTTTAATGTACTTTTTAAAATTGATTTCAGAGAGGAAGGGAGAGGGAGAGAGAGATAGAAATATCAATGATGAGAGAGAATCATTGATTGGCTGCCTCCTGCATGCTCCCTACTGGGGAATGGAACCCACAACCCAGGTATGTGCCCTTGACTGGAATCGAAACTGGGACTCTTCAGTCTGCAGGCCGATACTCAAACCAGCTAGGGCTGGATTATACTTTATACTCTGACTTGAAGAGCAGTGTCTTCTCTGTATTAGAATCAATCAATCTCTTGTTTAATTTTAAAAGCATCACTGTTATCCCACTTGTGTATGTAACTATATACTTTCACAATCACAATAATTAGTTTCTTCTGTCAGATAAACTGGAAATGCAGCTATTGAGAGCCAGGCTAGAAAAGAAGAGCTGGGCAGAGGAGTCAGGACCTGAAAAAGGGCTCATGAAAGCAAAGGGCAGCACAGTGAACCACAGGGACTTGGTATGCTGGCCTGAGGAAGGGGCAGTGCCAAGCACAAGCCTCCCTATTCCTCTGGGCTGAGAAGAGTTAGATGATATATTAAGTGCTCATTATCTAGTAACTTCTAGTAACTAGATCACAAACTTAATTACTAAGTAGATATCCATATAAATATTAACTGTATTAATCTATGCTAAGCACTATACCATTTGTTGGTGATTTTCATCTACTTATAGCCTTCTCAACAATCCCTTAAAGTCCTTCTTGCTTCTGTATGTTCTTATTACCTAGCTTATAAATTGTAATCAATAGATTTTGTTGTTTGAAATTCCAAAGGAAATAGAAATTCAACTATTATTAACCAAATGGATTTTCCTGGAATAGAACAGTATCCTTTCTTATGATTTCCCTTTCTCCTCTTTGAATATGACAGAGAGGTACTGCATTTTAATTTTTATGTTTTGCAGAATTAAGGAGAACAAACCTTCAACTTCCTGGAGAAAGTGCTCATCTAATACAGCTAAAATACCTCTTCTTGGAAACCCAAGACTTCAGAAAGGTCAGCACTTGCCTTTTTCTAAAGCAGTGAATATTTTATCTCCCTTACTTTAGACAAGTTTTGAGTCTCATATTTTTCCTGCATGATGCCCAGTCTGTTCACTCTTAGCTCCTTTTTCCTCTCTCATCTTGAAGTGAGAGCTTCAAATTGCATAGGAATCCTAACTGTAGCATCCATTTTATTCCTGACATTTCTATGAGCTTCAAGTACCCAAGGATAATTCTGTTTCCCTGTATTTACCAACCGAATTGGTGTGGACAGAAGGGCACACACCACACACCATTTGCAGGCACTATTTCTTATGATCAGTAATTTTAAAGCAATATACCTCCTCAGGCTCTTAAATATGTCATTCCCAGAAGCTGTTGCTCCCTTTTTCCCATTTCCTTCATCATCCATGTGTCAAACATGCCTTAGGCCTGCTGGGCATCTGCTGTTTATCAGTGGGGCCCTCTCTGCCCCCAACCCCCTAATAAAGCCCTCTGAGGAATGAATTATGGAAAACACAGGCGCCAACAAGGAATAAAATCCAAAATGTTTTTGTTCCCAGCTTGGCAAAAATAGATAGTGAATTAACTAAAGGTTGGCTCACAGTGGGCACTGTTCATAAGCATAATATATAAAAATACAATAACTCTTCTGCTCCTGTTGATTCTAAAGTTTTCTGGATACCCTGAAATGTTGATTTTGTTCATTTTATTTAACCAGTGAATTTTTTGAGAGAAAAATCTGGACTGGACATTTTGTATAATTCTGATGGTATTTAGATGAATAAAGCATGGGAAAGTCAAGGCCATAGACTTACTCAGGGAGAAAAACATAACAGGTCATAGAGCAGAGTGTGGCTAGAACAATGATAGCACAATAGGAGTATGGTAAAAGATCAAGAAATTCTCTGAAAGACAAGGTGCCTAGATTGGAAATTAAAGATTGAGTAGTTAGCCCTAGCCAGTGTTGTTCAGTAATTAGAGCATTGGCCTATGGACCAAAGGCTTGTGGATTTGATTCCTGGCCTTCGTTGGGGTGAGTGCAGGAAGCAGCCAATTGATGTGTCACTCTAACTTTGATTTTTCTCTCTTTATCCCTCTTTTCCAACCCTCCATTCCTCTTTACAGTGTCTCTGAAAAATACCAATGGAAAAAATATCCTTGGATGAGGATTAACAACAACAAAAAAGTATCTCTTTTGAAGAGAGAAGATTGATAGAAAGGAGAAAAAATAATTATTAATTCTGTTGTCCTCTAGATTCTATGTATTATTAGCACACACTAGGAAATCTGTATCTTCTTCTTCAGAATTCATCACACCTGGTGAGTTCCATGGACCTCTGCCCCCATATAATTTCTGTGCATTTGCTTAATTAAGACACTGTGATAGACTGGGCAGACATTTCCTGATAATTAATAACCAGCTGGAGGAACTTAAGTCATGAAGCAAAGCTGTAAAATATGCACTTATCCTCCTATATAATAAAAGGGTAATATGCAAATTGTCCCCTTGACTGGGAGTTTGACCAGAGTTCAACCAGGGGGGGAGGCTGGCCCACCAACTGCCACTGATCACCACCCCTGCTCCCTATCAGGGGAAGGGCTGGCCAGCCAACCTCCCACATCCCCTATCCCAGCTTGACCCTGCCCAATTGGCTCTGATCAGGACGGGCCAGCCAGACCCAAATTTGTGCACCAGGCCTCTAGTCCTATCTAATAAAAGAGTCATAGGCAAATTTACCATACCTCTGATCAAGCCATGCCCACAAGCCACACCCACAAGCCAATCAGGAGCAAATAATCCCCAACCAAGATGGCTTCAGCCACTGAGAACAGGAGAGAGGCTTGGGTTTTCCTGGCAATGGAGGAAGCCAAGCTTTCCACTTGCCCTTGCCAGCCTAGGCCTCTACCAATGTTACAAAGTTTCAATTATAGAAGATACATAAATCCAACAGAAATGGTGGCAGCCATGGAGTTGGAGAGAGCAGAGGCTAGGGTTGCCCGGGTGATGGAGGAAGCCAAACTTCTGCAGCCCTAGTGCCTAAGCCTCCATTCTAGGCAGCAAAATTTCAATTATAGAATTTAAATAAACCCAAACAGAAATGGCTGTCTCAAAGGAGCGAGCAGAAGACTTGGGTCTACTTTAGGCTATAAAGTTTCAATTATAGAACATAAATTAATCCCAGATCCCAGGGCCTCTGCTTGGGTCACTGGGGGGCATGGCTGGCCTGCAAACAACCATAGGCCCCTTGCCCAGGCTGCTCCACGCCCCAAGGGAACCCTCACCCTGATCCAGGACACCCTTCAGGGCAAACCAGCTATCCCCCACCCATGCACCAGGCCTCTATCCTATCTAATAAGAGAATAATATGCAGATTGACCATCACTCTAACACACAAGAGGGCTGCCACCATGTGGTCAAAGATCCTGCCTCCATGCAGACCCAAGATGGCTGTCATAAGATGGTCAGCAGGGGAGGGCTGTTGTGGGCAAGCAGACTGGCAGGGGAACAGTTAGACATTAATTAGGCTGGCAGGGTAGTGGTTAGAGATGATCAAGCTGACAGGCAGAAGTGGTTAGGGGCAATCAGGGAAGCAGGCAAGCGAGCAGTTTGGAGCCAGCAGTCCTGAATTTGTGAGAAGGATGTCTATCTGTCTGTTTAGGCCTGATCCTATCAGTCGGACATCCTTTGAGGGGTCCCAGATTGGAGAAGGTGCAGGCTGGGCTGAGGAACATCCCTCGCCCCCTATGCATGAATTTTGTGCATCAGATCTCTAGTATATAGTAAAAGGTTAATATGCAAATCAACCAAATGGTTGGAATGACTGGTCACTATGATGCGCACTGACCACCAGGGGAGCAGATGCTCAACATAGGAGTGCAGCTCAGCCAGAAGCTGGCTTGCGTGGTGGGAGCCTCTCTGCCTCTGCAACAGTTGGACATCCCCCAAGGCCTCCCAGACTGTGAGGGGGCCCCAGAGTGCACAATTTAGTAAAGGCATCATTTTGGTGCATGGGGCCCCTAGTATTTATATAAAATGTGGTCAGATCATTACCTTTTCATGGCTCAATCAGCCCAAAGTTGAAAAGGCAGGTTGTAATAGTTGATAAGTTGCATTTCCAGCTTTGGTTCTTTTCCTAATTGTTAAAAACCATCAAAGAATAAAAATGAAAAGAAAAACAGACACTCTGAGGCTTGTCAGTTTCCCTTTTGCATTAGGTATTTGGAATCCAACTTAACTTTGGAGAATTTTCCTAAGAGTAATTGCTCATTAAACTGAGATTAGTTACTTAGAAAGATTTGTGGTAAAGGTCTTTACAAATATCTTTATTTAATCAATTTCGGTTTGACAAAGTTCTGACTAGAGATGGCAGAGTGGGCAAAATGAGTCTCGTAATTATCTTGTAAAATGTTTTGGATTCACCAATGTGAAGTGTGATAGTTGAATTATGTACAGAAATGACCATATAGTATGGGTTATTTACCTTTAGTGAATTCATAGAAGATTTAAGACATTGCAACAAGTGTTTTCCATCTATAACAATTATAAGGCTTTGGAGGTATTTAAGTTCTCATTTACATTCTCTTATGGATGGACTGATTTCTTGTAGCCTAGCCCACCATTTGGACTGAACCATGAGACAGGAGTCTTAAGGAAAATTAGAAACAAGGAGCAAGTTCTATTCACACAGGAGGGAAAAGTGAAAAACAAAGGGAAACCAAAAAATCCCTCCCTGCCCTGAGAGATCCTGGAAGAAGAAGAAAGATAACAAGTAGAAGAACAGAAGGTTTGTATTCCCACTGCCCTGCCTACGAACACAGAAGTTGGTCTGGAGTAGCATATACATATCAAGGGAATTGTTTCTTCTCCTGGTCAGACTCTGGGACCAGAGTCTAACTTCAGCTGAAGTTAGATCCAATATGACCCTGAAGCAGTTTTACGGGGTGACTGCAGGATAGGTTAGGATGCATGAGCCCAAGATGTCAGTTCTGGCTCCCCACTGTCTGTGTAAATTTCCATTGGCCTCAGAGGGGATGTGGAAGTGAGTGTTGAGAAAGGAGTGGGTCAACTTTCAGAGGCTTAGAATCAGGATGAATAACATGAGGATAGAATTGGAGACACACATGAATGTCTGCAACCATGGACTACAGGGATGGGTGCTAAAGTTTCACTCCCCTGAAAATAAAAGTAGTCATAGCTCAGCAATTGCCAGTGTAGGGAGAGGTGGACCACTCTGTCCACAGCAGGGAATAGAAGGCATCAGGGTACCCTGCAGATTTGAGCCTTCTCTCCCCTTGGCTGCAAGGGCAGAGTAAACCCCTCGTATGCCTGGTGACATTCCAGGGAGGATAAAGGGGAGGGGATCTGAAAGTCTGAGTAGCATTTAAAACAGCTTGTGTTACCTAAATTACTTTCCATTGCTGGATCAGGTCAGGATCATATGATTGCCTGTACTAAACTGCAGTTTATAAACACTAGATCAGCTATAGAACACTAAGAAGCTACATTGTTCACCTGTATTTGAATATGACATGAGTATGTGTCTTTGCAGCCCTATTTGCCCATGTTATCTTACTAAATTCCCAGAACAGCCCTGGAAGTTGGTATCACTATTTTTCAAATGACGAAATGGAGTTAGAACATATCAAATAACTTACCCATGGTTTCACAGCTAATTATGTAATGTAAATTAGAGTATAGATTAGTCTGAAGTAAAAATCCCTGGTCTCCCAATGATAGCTCATAATTTCATATTTTTCCTGAAGGAGAAACCTATGCTTCTTTGTATTTGAAAGAAAGAAAATAGAATAGATTGATTTAGTGTGCCTTTTGCCTTCAGGGATTCTTACTGGACCTAAGGGGAGATATAAAGGAAGAGAAGTTGCCTTCTAGTATGTCTAAAGGTCACCTGCATAACTGGAGGATGAGTGCAGGCAGTGCAACCACAAATGACAGGGTTAAAGGCTATTTGTTGGGGAAATGAAGAGACACAAAAATATAGATTGCTCAAGATGTATCAAGCAGCATGTGGTATTGGTTTAATTAAGAGAGGAGAGAATAGAGCTGAACAATTCAATGCAACAGGCATTATTAACCTCCTATTATATACACAGCATAATGTGAAAATAAGATGATGCATAGATCATAATAAGATATGCTTACAAGCCAGTGCACTGAAACGGATTTTTCCCCCTGTTATTAAAGCAGCTTCTTTCTTGCTGCTCTAACCTTTGTCAAATAAAACTAAAGGCAAAATCTTCACCTGTCCACAGGAGATAGAGCTGAAAACACTCAGGAAGGACTGAGCCACTTAATAAATTTGCAGCCTCGTTTCACCTTGTCACAATCTTGCTCTCTGTTCTGCTATATCTGTGGCCTCTATCGCATATTATGCTTCTCTTATTTTCTTTATACTCTTCTTATCCAGTTTGGCTTTGTTTGCAGACTCTTATGCAACCTACACAAGTGGAATTGTCCTTGGACTCCTCTGGCTTAACATAAATTGAAAAACAACAACCCTGGCAATGGCCTCTTGGACACCTTTCAGTGCACTCATATCTCAAGGAACAGAGTCAAAGAGGCCAACCTGTTTTTACTGTCAACCTAAAGACAAAAGCTCTTCAAGGTTATGAAAAAGGCTCACTTTGAAAAGATTGCATGGAAAACAACAAAAGGCAATGGAATTTTACTGCTTTCAGCAAACAAAAAATTAAAGTTTAGACTATTAAATCAGACCTCTGGGAAAGAAAAATGGGCCTTCCTTTGTACCTTTTAGAGAGGAGCAAAACATGCCTAGTTTAACTCCATTAGGAGAATTAACTGGGAGGGGAAATGTGTCCTTAGGAGATCCTCAGAAAGGGATAAATGGTACACCCAGCCTCACCTGCATCCAAGCTAAACTAGACCAGCTTGCTTCCTAGGCTGGCAGGCCAGGGTTATCAGCTCATTTCAGTGTTACTGGGAGGTCTACTACCTACTTAACCCAACCAAAGCCTTGTGCTTAGACTGATGCCCTGAAAGGACCCGAATGGCATGTAGGAGTTGCATGGGGCTTGGTTCTAGGGAAATAAACTTGTCCACGCCATAGCTTTTCAGGATGCTTAAGGTTTGCATGGGATTCCTTGGAGTGATAGTAGAGGGGTGAAAGGAAGATATCTGTGCTATGCCATGCATCTTCTTCCAGCACCTTATTCTCACTCTCTTTCTACCCATTCCCACCCTGACAAAAAAACAGGAAGCATACACAGGTACCTCTTCCCTTCTCAAGTATGCACAGAGATGCTGTACACAAATCCCAGGAGTGCATGTTCAACGTGAGGGTTTCAAGACTGCACATCATCCTCAAACTTGCTTTTCCCTGGCTCTCTAGATCTAAACCGTAAGCTCTATGTCGCCTTCCACTCCCTCATCCTTAGGTGAACACATTGCCAGGCAAAAGCAGGCAGGCAAATTCTGCAGAAAGAACTTGAAAGTGACATAAACTAGAAAACATTCTGAAGATCTAGAAGACCTAAGAAAAATAAATTTTTTTCTTTCTCTTTTTTTTTTACCACATCTAGGAGCACAAGGGCTACAGTAGAGACTGGATAATTATTCACCAAATACATTTTTTTTAACCTGGGCATATTTTAGATAACATTTCCCAATCCCCACTGCAGGTAGGTGATATATGAGTACATCTGGCCATGGACATAAGCAGAAGTGATTACTGCTCTTGGCTCCTTACCCTCCTATGCAAAATCCTCTTTCTCTTTCCTTGTTGCTGTTGGATATTGACACTCGGGGAAAGCCTTGGAAGCTTACAGTGAAGATGGTTGGATCCTCTTCCAGCCTGGATCTCTCACAGACTGTGTACATCATTGTTATGGACTGAATTGGGCCCAATCAGAAATATATATTTTGAAGACTTAACTCAAAATGTAACTGTATTTGGAGACAGGACCTTTAAGGAGGTAATTAAGATTAAAGGCTGTAAGAGTGATGGTTCTAATTTGATAGAACTGGATGTCTTATAAGAAGAGAAAGGGGCACCAGAGCTCGCTCTTTCTCTCTTTGCACAAGTACAGAGGAAAGGCCATGCGAGGACACAGTGTGAAAGCAGTCATTTGTAAACCACAGAGGCCACACCAATAACCAATCCTGTGGAGACCTTGATCTTGGACTCCAAGCCTCAGAACTGTGAGCAAATACAGATCTGTTGTTTAAGCCCCTAGTCTGTGGTGTTTAGTTATGTTAGCCTGAGCTGACAAACACAAACGTAGATCTTGCTGTCACCCCACCCCTGCTGTGAATTGGATTTTACATGATGAAAAAGAAACCTCTTTTGTTGTTAAGTCACTGAGATTTTAGGCTTTATCTCTCACAGCAGCTAGTGTATACTTTTCTAATAACCAAGACCAAGCAGAGCTAATCAAGTTTGTGATAAACCTTTTCTCAAAGTGTACAGGCTAGAATTTATACAGTTTTGCCTCGGTGCAAATGATTCCTTGGGATCAGCTTCACAGGTGATTTTTAAAAATAATTACAAAAGGAAAGTTGACACCTCTTTATCCATTTATTTTTGCTTTGTCTATAGTGTACATGATAATTTAATATACATATACATTGTGAAATGATTACTACAATCAAGTTAACACATCCATCACCTCATAGTTAGCTTATTTTTATTTTATTTTTTGTGGTGCAAACAGTTAAGATTGGCTCTCAATTTCAAGTATGCAACACAGTATTAATAACTATATATACCATGCTCTCCATTCAATTCCCAGAAACTTTCATCTTATAACTGAAAGATATTTGGTCAACATCTCCACATATTTCCAGCCCCTGACAACCACCATTTGACTCTGGTTCTACGAGTTTGATATATTTTTTAAATTCCAAATAGAAGTGAGAGCACATAGTGTTTGCCTTTCTGTATCAGAGTTATTTCACTTAGCATAAATTCCTCTGGGTTCATTTATGTTGTCAGAAATGACAGGACTTCCTTCTTTCTTGAGGCTGAATAGTATTCTAGTATATGCTTTTATATTGTTATATGTATGTATAATAAAAATAAATAAAATAAAACATTTCCTTATCCATTCAGTTGTCAACACACTAAGGTTGTTTCCATGTCTTGGCTATTGTAAATAATGCTGCAATGAACATAGTACGGATATCTCTTCGAGATACTATTTTCATTTCCTTTGGATATATGCACACATACATGTACTGTTTACTCTCACAAAGCCAGGCAAAAAACAGGCATTCAGTAACTTCTTTTGTTTTGTGCAATAGACATAGGGTATTTGTCTTTCTTCAGCTCAAGAAGGGGAGGGTCAAGCAAACAGGTTTAAGCACACAGTGTGGCGCATGGCCTTGGGGCTAGACAATACTGGGTTTAGTTCTTGATTCTGCCATTTACTGGCTGTGTGACCCTGGTCAATTCACTTAACTTCCTTGATCGTCATTTTCCTCCTACATAAAATGATGATATTAATAATATATAGTGTCTGTAAAATGAAATTTAAGAGTCTGCACACCTTCCTGTAATAGTTCAAAAGTTTATTCTAGGGCCTCAATTCATGTAGCTGATAGTTTTATCTCTGAGGTTCCCAAAGACTAATTCTTGAGATAAAATCTCTAAAATACCACTAGGGAAAGGTAGATCCCAAAGTGGCCTTCCAAAGGGAAGCTGCAGAATGTTTTTCCATCAGTCGGTAGCCTGATGGGGTATAAAGTTCAAGTTGAAATCCTATAAAACTGAAATTTGTTAGTATAAGCTTAATTTTATTAAGAACCTTAAATGCATATTGAGAAATTGCTCCAATATAGATTTTCATTAATTAATAAATTAGCATTTCTATAGGTTATCTAAAATCTACATATAAAAGAAGCAAAGGATTATCCTTATTCTACAGCCAGATAGTTGCTGACAAGGTAGTTTTCAAAGGAATCTTATAGAATAAGTGATCCTGACTAAACTTCCATAAATGCACTTAGGTGTCATATATGCTTTTGTTAGAAGTGCTGATTTCCCACTTAGGGAGATATATTCAATATGGTGTTAATACACAGAGTTTTCACCAGACTAGCTCTCTATGGAATCTGCCTTCCTACTTAAGTCAATTTCCTGAGCTATGCTAAATATCCCCCTGGTTCCTGTATTAGTTCCACAGGCTCCTGCATTATTAGTTCCACAGGTCAGAGTCCAAAGTTAAGGTATGGCAGAGCCACCATTCCTCTGGTGGCTCTAGGGGAGAATCCTTCCTTGCCCTGCCTCTTACAGTTTCTAGAGGTCCCATGGCAACATAACTCCAATCTTTGCCTCCATCTTTGCATGGCCTTCTTTCCTATGTCTCTGAGCCCCTTCCTCTTCTTTTAGTGGCACTGGTCATTGGATGTATGGTCTGTTTTAAATCCAGGATGATTTCATCTCAAAATAGTTTTATTACATCTACAAAGACTCTATTTTCAAATAAGGTCACATTCTGCTGTTCATGTTGTACATAAATTTTGAGAGACATTATTTAACCACCTACGACACCCAACTTTTTAACTAATTTCTATTTGATTAAGGATGCCTAAGGTTTATTTGGCAACAATAACATCTATTGTGAATTACTAAGTTTCTCATTAGAAAAAAAATATGCCTATCAACAGCCAACAGAAAATGTGGGCCAATAAAAAATCCTACCCATATTACAGAGAAAAAAGAGACATAGAGACATAAAATATACTTTGAGGGTCTGTATTCTCTTACAGCTTCTATATATTTCAGTCTTTACTTTGAGCTTTCTTCATACCTTACTTTTAAATTTTAACTTAAATTAATGTTTTATTGCCTTCCATTTACCATTATATATCTTTCTTTTTCCTTTTTTCTTTTTTACCACCAACTAGTTTGTGTAGTTTGTGGTTATATGTAGAATATTTTTTAATGAGGAAAAATATCAAAATTTAAAAATTAGATCAACAAAGGTGACTTTATTAAATCTCTCTCTCTCTCTCTCTCTCTCTCTCTCTCTCTCTCTCTATATATATATATATATATATATATATATATATATATATATATATATATATAAAATACAGGCATGAGCTCAGGATAAAAACAATGAAAACTAAAGGCTGTTCTGCTTTCAAAAGTTCTAAGTCTACAAATGAGCCCGAAACCTTGCAGCAAAACAAATAAAACACAGACTGTGGGGAATATTTTACTCTACAAAAGGTCTTCCCACCTCATTAACTATGAAGAACCTGGGTTGGTTGGAATTTAGTAAAAGAAATTGCCAGGAGAACATTGCTGCTGCCCTGTGAGCCACCATGACTGCCCAGCACCATGAGAGACAAATGTCCCCTCACAGAGTGGACTCTGGCTACAAAGAGCCTCTGCCCATCCTCTCTGCCTAAACCAGTGGTCAGCAAACCACAGCTCGCAAGCCACATGTGCTCTTTGGCTCCTTGAGTGTGGCTCTTCCACAAAATATCATGGTCTGGTGCGTTTGTTTTGAAGAAGTGGCATTAGAAGATGTTTAAGTTTAAAAAAATTGGCTCTCAAAAGAAATTTCAATTGTTGTACTGTTGATATTTGGCTCTGCTGACTAATGAATTTGTCGGCCACTGGCCTAAAATGTCCTCAAAATAAATGTCACCCTTTGTGAATCTGCACTTTGGGAAAAAAAAAAAACTATCCCTAGCTTGGGGGCATGTCTATGTAGAAGAAAATATTTTTTAATAATTTTGCATATATTCTTGTAATTTGTCTCCTTATCATTAAAGTTTCTGTTTTGTTTTCTTAGCCATTGAAAGTCAGTGTTTTGCCTGCATGTAAATGGCTCATGGTGCTGGATTCTTCCCATAAACCATGGAGTTTATGTCTTGCATATACCAGGTCTTCTGTGATTCTCCACATAAATGGACCCTGCAGAACAGAAAGCTGCTTTCTCTTTCAGTAGGATTTGGCTGGTCCAGTTTTCCTTCTTGCTTTGCTGAGTTGGATCCCAATGTGTTCAGTCTCAGATGCCTTAGAGGATTTGGCTTTCCTACTTATGCCTTTGTTTGCACTATGTTCCTGCTATAATTTTCCATTTAACTCAGTGGTTCTCAACCTTTCTAATGCCATGATCCTTTAATACAGTTCCTCAGGTTGTGGTGACCCCCAACCATAATATTATTTTTGTTGCTACTTAATAACTGTAATTTTGCTGTTGTTATAAATCGTAATGTAAATATCTGTATTTTCTGATGGTCTTAGGTTCTACAGCAGCGGTTCTCAACCTGTGGGTCACTAACAGTGATTCTTAAGACCAAGAATTTTATTCTCATATGCATTAATTAGCAATTCACTGTAAGAAAGTTTCAAGGACAGGGGATGAAATCACAACTGCAAAACTTACTCTTTGGATAGACTTACGAAGGGGCCTCTTTTCTCACAGACTATGGGAAATTGAGTACGTATTTTATCAATCAAACAAACTGGATTCATCTGCCAATGTGAGAGGTAGATGGGATAGGATATGGTTTTATTCCCTTTTGCCCTTTAAAATAGAGCCGCTTCAACTGTAGGAGCCAAAATCTCTGTCTACTTGGTCCATCAAGTTTGGTATAGTCAGATAAGATGAATGACAATGGAATATTTCCTCTAGCCAGGGTTTATGTATCTGTCAGAAGGAGAGAAATTGTCATTTCAGGATCCAGACTTTGAAGGTAGACAAACCAGAGTTACATTTTAAATACTCAACCTTTCCGAGTTGTGTGATCTTCAGCAAGTTCTGAAAATGTTGGAAATTTGGTTTGGTTTCGTCAACAATAAAGTAGGATATTAATATTACCAGCAAGTACCAGGTCCCTGTTGGGGACACTTGGCATCTGAAAAGAGTAACTGCTTAAAAAAAAATAAGAAAACAAACAGCCTGATTAAAAATTGGGTCCAAGATCTTAACAGGAAACTCATCAGAAAAGTCATACAATAGCAAATAAGCATATGAAAAGATGTTCTACATCATATGTCATAAAGGAAATGCAAGTGAAAACAACAAGATACCGCCATACAACTATTAGAATGGCCGAAACCTGGAACTCTGACAACAGCAAATGCTGGTGGTGTTGTGAAGCAACAAAAATTCTTATTCATTTCTAGCTGTGAGCAAAATGGTACAGCCACTTTGAGGGACAGTTTGGTGGTTTCTTATATAAATATATTCTTACCATATTACCCAACAATTACATTCCTTGGTATTTACCCAAAGGAGTTGAAAAACATATGTCTACACAGATATTTATAGAAGCTTCTTCATAATTACCAAAACTTGGAAGCAATCAAGATGTCCTTCAGTAAGGGAATGAATAAAAAAACTGTGATATATCCAAACAGTGAAGTATTGTTCAGTGCTAAACCAAAATGAGCTACCAAGTCAGGAAAAGTCATGGAAGATCCTTAAATGCATATTACTAAGTGAATGAAATCAATATTAATAGGTTACATAATGCATGATTCCAACTATATGACATTCTGGAAAAGGCAAAACTATGGAGATAGTGAAAATGATGAGCATTATCCAGGAATGGGGTCTGGACAGAAGGATGTGGATAGGCAGGAAAAGGAGATGTTAAGGCATTGAAAATAATCTATATGTTACAATAGTGATGGTTCTCTTTTCCTTTTTTCTTCCAAATATACTACAGACTGGTAAATAATGCCCAAGTTGTTTTTGTTCTCAGTATCTAGAGAATGGTGATCAAGTTATTTCTGCTTATAAACTTGAGTGGTTTACTATTTAGGATGAAGCTATTTTGTCTTATATTTAAGTTCTTTAAAAAATATGGCCAGAATTTATGGGCATGAAATAACATGACAAAAAATGTGAAGATAATTATAATCCAGTGACATTAGATGACTTGCTTTTTTTTCCATTACTCGGTACTTCACTTTCCTCTCTAATGTTCTTCCTTCTTCCAGGCTTACCATCTTTGTTCCTATCCCTTTTTATTAAAATCTTGCCTTCACATCACAAGTAAGTGCTATTCCTTTAAGAAACATACACTGGTTTGCCAAAACTCCATTTTGTATTTTCCTTCTCAAACCTTTATATCACTCTCATGGCTCTTAACAAATTGAAGCTTGTATTTTAGATACTGAAATTTCTATCTTGTCTTTGATTATGGTCTGTGCATTCTCTAAGGACAAATTGTATTTCCACAACTGCGTATTCTTCAGAGAAGGCTTGAATAACCTCTTGTATGTATTAGGTGTTTGATAATAGATGGGCATCTGGAACAGTATCAGAAACCTATATTCCATTATTTTCTATAGCACATTAGGGTGACTTACAGAATAACACTGCTTATTTCATCTACACAATGGGATAAGATTAGATTAATTCAGCAGTCCCTTTTGCCCCTTTCCTAACTCTCTAATTTCATTTAGAAGGCAGAGGATTCAATTTGTAAGTACTAATTTTATAATTCTGTTTCATAATTTCCATTTAGAGAAAGCTAACATTCCATGATCTTACTCTTGCAGGATTATTTCTCAAGAATCTCCATGGGGCTAAATAAAATTCACCCATATCTTTGAAAAATGGAAATGTCCAATGATCTCCACTCTACTTTCTCTTTTACGCCTTTATCCCAGTGATTGCCCATTTTGCACCAAGAAAAAGCACCTCATTTCGTATTTTCTAAAGCATAGTGAGAAATAAAGTTATAAATATTAGATTCTATATAAAGTAATACTATTACAAATGTATCCACAAAGAACCAAGTTCATAAATGTTGGTATGTCAATTATGATGGCAACATATGTATATATATAAAATATGTGAAATGATGGGTGCTTTTGAATAGCTTTGGCATTTTTATTAACATTTATTTTTATGAAAATAGATAAAAAATGAAATGTCTGCTGTAAGCTGTCACACAAAAATGGATAAATACAAAAGCAAGCATAAGAATATTCAGCAGGGAATTTTGATCCTGAACAATCAAGTTTCAGGAAAATCTTATGTGGTTCGTAATTTTAGCCCTTTATTATGCAAATCTTCCAATTCAATTTCACAATGTAAAGAAATGTCTGGGATGGTTCTCAATTTATATTTACTGTTCTGTGGATCTACTAAAAGATGCACTAACTTGAAAGAGACTATTCAAATTACCGCTGAATACACTTTTAGATCCTCAGTGGTAAGCACAAGTTGACAGAGTAAAATGTATTATTCTTAACAAGCATCAGCATTTGAGACTTTAGAAAAACTGGAGCAAATGATGATTCAGTTGCACAGCCAGACAAATGATTTCCAAGTCGACAAATTCAGAGAAAAAGTTGCTGATTCTAGTCAAATTGCCACATGTTGCCATTTCCTTTCACATGTGTCTGGCAGAAAAATCTCCTACCCATTAGAATAAAGTGCTTGTTAACTTGAACACCTAAATGCTGAAAAATCAGGATCTAGGGAATCCATTGACAAACCCAAAGATGAAAGTTTAGGTGCTACATTCAAGAAACGGAGAGCCCTAAATTCTGGACCTCTATCCCCCCTCTACCCTCTGCTTCTTTGTCTCCCTCACCCTCTCCATTCTCCCTCTTTCCCTTGAAAGAGTTGCCTAGAATTGCTAAATTAAATTTCCTTCTCCCTCTTCTGCTTTTTGTACAATGCACTTTGGTTAAGCTCTTGTTCCCATTTCTTCACCAAAATGGTCTTTAGTCAACATCATCAATGACCTCCCTGCTACAGAAGCCAGCCTTTCAGTTTCAGTTCTTATCTAATTTGATACAGCAATGTGTCACCTGATTGATTACTCCCTACTCCTTGAAGCATTTTCTTTTCTTGTCTTCCATATCTTGGCACTCCTAGTTTTCTTTTTCTCCCTAGTTTCTCTTTTTTAAGTTCCTTTGCTGGTTTATCTTTTTCTTTCTTATAAATTTCATTGACCTGCATTTCTTACCTGCACTATCTGTACTCATTGCCTTCACGAGTTCATATTGTCTTGTTATAACTCAGTAATGTGCAATTTTAGTATAGACCTCTCTGCTGAGAGGCAGAACCAGCGATCCAGCTATCCACTCTCTGTCTTCACTTGGATGTTCAATAGTTATTTCAAACTTGACATGTCTAGAGCCAGACTTCTGATACTCACCTCATCCTTAGCAAGCCTGATTCTGCACAGACCATCCCAACTCAGTTCATGATTACGCCATACCTCTAGTCAGGACTGGGATAAAATTGAAGCAGGATAATTGCTTAGGCATAAAATTTAAGACATTCAGTATATCATTCAAGTGCCTATTGTGCTTTTGCATAACCCTGAGAAATTTTGTACCCTCAACACCTCACTTACCTCACCCTGTCCACCCTGTTTCCCCTTAGTCAAGCCAGACACCTTAGCAGTATCCTTTTTTTTTTAGTGTCATTGTTTTTCTTTTAAAATAAATATTTATAGTTCACATTATTACAATTGTTTCTCTCCCCCCTCCACATAGTTCTCTCCACCCAGTTCCCACCCCACCCTCTGCCCTTATGCCCCAACTCCCGTCCTCATCCCTAGGTGTACGATTTTTGTTCAGTCTCTTCCTGCACCCCCACTCCCTTCCCCCCGCCAAGAATCGTCAGTCCACTCGCTTTCTATGCCCCTGATTCTATTATATTCACCAGTTTATTCTGTTTATCAGATTTTTAATTCACTTGATTTTTAGAGTTATTGATAGATGTGTATTTGTTGTTCATAATTTTTATCTTTACCGTTTCCTTCTTCTTCCTCTTCTTAAAGAACACCTATCAGCATTTCATATAATACTGGTTTGGTGTTGATGAACTCCTTTAGTTTTTTCTTATATGTGAAGCACTTTATCTGACCTTTAAATCTGAATGATAGCTTTGCTGGATAGAGTAATCTTGGTTGTAGGTTCTTGTTATTCATCACTTGAATATTTCTTACCTCCTGTCTGGCCTGCATAGTTTCTGTTGAGAAATCAGCTGACAATTGTATGGGTGCTCCCTTGTAGGTAACTGTTTTTCTCTTGCTGCTTTTAATATTCTCTCTTTATCTTTTGCTCTTGGCATTTTAATTCTGATGTGTCTTGGTGTGGTCCTCTTTGGATTCCTTTTGTTTGGGGTTCTGTGTACTTCCTGGACTTTTAACTCTATTTCTTTCACCAGGTGGGGGAAGTTTTCATTTACTGTTTCTTCAAATAGGTTTTCAGTATCTTGCTCTCTCCCTTTTTCTGGCACCCCATAATTCGGATGTTGGTATGCTTGAGATTGTCCCAGAGGCTCTTTACACTATCTTCCTAACTGACGTAGGAGGGAGGTAGGTAAAAAGGGAGGGAGGACTCTGCACCTGCAGGCCTTTCGTCATAGGTCTCCATGAGTGGGCACAGGCTTCCGCACCAGGAGAGCAGGAGGACAAGTGAGAGTGGGTTTCTCTGAGTTAGGGTTGTCATGTTCCTCACACCCAACAATGTAGTCACATAGTTAATTATTTCTAAAATATTCTAGCTGGTCTCACCAGATGTCCTAGTTCAACATGTGAGTCCATTGTCTGTTATATCACTGATTTCACAGCCATAAAAGCTAAGGTTGATGAATTTTACAGTTGCATGGAACAGCTTACTTTGCTAGGTTATTTCAGTTTTATATGCAATTGACCCTTGAACAATGTGGGGGTTAAGGGCACTGATGTCCTGCATAGTTGAAAATGTACCTGTAACTCTCAATTCCCGCAAAAGTTTAGTAATAGCCTACTGTTGACTGGAAGCCTTACTTATAACATAAACAGTCAAGTAACATATATTTTGTATGTTATATGTATTGTATACTCTTAGTACAATGAAGTAAGCTAGAGAAAAGAAAATCTTAAAGAAGAGAAAATACATTTACTGTACTGTATGCATTTGTTGAAAACCGAGGTTGTTCAAGAGTCAACTGTATAAGGAACTTAGGTGTTTTATACTAGACTAGAGGCCCAGTGCACAAAATTTGTGCATGTCATGCACAGGTAGGATCCCTAGCAGCTGCCAGCTGCTGGCTGGGGCCTCCCTTCCCCTAGCTGCCTTCTGCTGCCACCAGCCGGGGTTGGACCAGCCAGGGGGACGGGCCACAGTCAGTTGGCCGGCCAGCCTCACCTCCTGGTTGAACTCTCAGTCGAACTCCTGGTCAAGGAGACAATTTGCATATTAGGCTTTTTTTTATATAGGATAAGTTGATTTGATATATTTTACTAACATAAAAATAAGAGAGACTCCTTTAAGGTTGGCTGTAGGACGTTGCTAGGCTCCAGGAAGGTCTCAGGCCTCTGTGTGAATAGCCATCCTGTCTATTATACTTGTTTGGCCAGTTCCCCAATTTTAAAGAACAGTAATGTTTCTGCAAAAAGTAAATTGCAAAACTAAATATTTTATATACTGTACCCCCACTTATTGAAAACTTAAAGAATGGAAACTCTTTAAGTTTAAGATAGAAATATTATAAAGGTGGAAAATTCAAGTTTAAGAGGTAATAAGTTGAATATTGTTATGATTTTAATGTTCATGTCCTTTGGTCCAACAATATTATTTCCAGAAAATTATGCAATAGAAATACTAAAACATGTTCACAGAGTCAGGGATAAAAATATCTGTGGCAAAATTATTTGCAGTCATGCAAAATTCAAAACAATGCAAATGGTTTTAATTA
The DNA here is from genome assembly GCA_027563665.1 of Antrozous pallidus. Taxonomy (NCBI): domain Eukaryota; kingdom Metazoa; phylum Chordata; class Mammalia; order Chiroptera; family Vespertilionidae; genus Antrozous; species Antrozous pallidus. The sequence continues at coordinate 79,399,737 of CM050508.1, forward strand.
AGAATTATATAACTATATTTAATGGAGAATATATAGCAGGTTAAAAAAGGATTACTTTGAATAAGCAAAACCAAAAAAAACCCCAAAAGATTACATAATGCATTTCCAGTTTCAGGATCATATGTATATATCATTCTATTTGCAAAACAAGCAAAAAAAAATCAAAAGCTGTATGCCTATACACACATACACCAGTACACTGGTGGTGCCATTAATATTTATATCTGAATTATCAGCATGATTAAGGAGTGTCAGGAAACCAGGATGTATAGCCACCTTAACTTAAGGAACTTTATATTTTGAATTAAACATTATTGTAAGTTTGTTTTGAATTGAACATGCACTAATTTTAATAATAAAATTAAAATTTCCATACTTAAATGTTTCCATCTATGAAAAGAACATTTAGATAATCTTAAACTTGGGTCTGAAGTCTGGTACTTCCAGTTATCTCAGAACTACCTCCCTTTGAGCTAACTCCTGTAGACTGATCTGTCTTCTTCAGAACATGCCCACAGCATTTTAAATTTATGTTTCACCAGGACATTCTTTTTTCCTGTTCTCTTATTGTCAGAACACACTGTTAATCATTCCCGACAGTCTGATCACTGCAAAGGTTCTAGGCTTGTCAATTTTATCTTTATCATCCAAGTATCCATAGCAGCAGATTTATAGTACTATACAGTATTTATTATTTTTCTTTGCATTTTTCCAAATATACTTTTTTTTTAGTGTCTATTTAAATGGATGATGGGTGACCACTGTCTTTTGCTGATTATGTTGCTAATGAGGTCAAGGCAAGGACCTTTACTAGATTTCTGCATTATCTTGTTGATCAGTTCTATTTATGATGTAAGTTGAAAGCTACACTCACATGAAAGTCTTTCTCTTCTTCTTTTTTTCCTTTTTGTTAAGCTTCATCTTAGGATATTTTTTAGAGAGAGTTGAACAGAAGAAAGGAGGGAGGGAAGAAACATGAGAGAGGCACATCAATTGTTTGCCTCCCACACCCACCCCGACTGAGCTCGAATTTCCAACACAGGTGCATGGATCTACACTTTAATCAATGAATAGTGCTGGCAACTGCTCACATGACAGTCTTTCAATAGTTATTGGTTACATGAAGACTAGGAAAAAAGTGCAATGACAGGGGTCAATACAAATCCGTTCATCTGACAAAATACATAATTTAAGGCATATGCATTATGAATACTGAATCAGAGGTATTATCTTCCTATTCAAAGTCTAGCATATACTTACTAAGGACAGAAATGTAAAGAAGATGAACAACTGGATGATAGAAATGATGCATATTTATTATTAGAAATCCTATTTGAAATCCAGACAAAAACAATTGAGTGGATAAAAGCATGTCAGACAATAGTGAACAAGAAATATGAGAAAATTAAAACTTTTTCTCCACTAAATTTAATTTAATTTTTTACCAAATTTCCTACTTAACTAACTAAATAAATTTGGCTCTGCAAAGATGTGGACTCAGAAATTCTTGCTGTCATTGTTTAATCTGTGATGCCGCTAGTATGGGGTTTGCATGCTATACTGGTCACACATTCTCTCCTTTAACAAATGGCAATTGAACATGAAATTAGACTTATGGTACATTTCAGAATAACTCAAAGGTTGTGAAGTTTCCATTTAAGTTTTAAAATATAAGGTTTTTTTGTTTGTTTGTTTTTAGTGGCTTAAAACAACATTTATTATCTCAGTTGCTTTGAGTCAAGAATCTCAGCATGGCTTAGCATCTCTTTGGCTTAGGGTCTCTCACAAGGTCCCAGTCAAGTCAGCTGGAACCATAGTCATAGCAAGGCTCCATGAAGAAGGTTCTTCTTTCAAGACCTCTCATATGGTTGTTGGAGGATCAAGTTCCTCAGAGGCTGTCCAGTTGGAACATGTATAACAGCTAATGGTCAGGAAGATGGTAGAGTAGGAGGGACCAGAAATCTTGTCTTCTCACCCAGACAACAATTATACTGGCAGAGTCTGTCCGTTTTGGAACTCTGGACAGAAGTTCCAAAGGCTTACAACTCCCATGAGAATACTTGAAGAGTAAATTGCAGCTAATTATGATAAATTTCAGCTCTTAACACAGTAGCATCTATCCCTCCCCACACATAGCCATGTGACAGGTACTGGTGCACAATGTCCTTGAAGGGATGGACACACCAGAAAGGAGCAACTGTAAAAAAAAAAAAAAAAAAAAAAAAAAAAGGACCCTTTTCTCCAGATATCATGAATTGATATTCTGATCATTGATTGCTACTTTTGACCACAGAAGAGTAGACATAGAGGTAAGCGCCCATTGTTTTTACACATACTCCATTGTTGCAAGCTCCTCCCTCTGCTGATGAAGTGACTTCGAGGGCATTTAAAGGGCTAATAACCTTATCTCACTTTATTTTTCTATTTGTTCCCCTTTTGAGAGTCAGGTACTAAAGACTAGATTATTCAAAAACAACTTTTTATATTGGGAAGATTAGAAAGTGACCATGCATATCTAGGAAAAGGCTCAGAAAATACTTTAAGTTTATAGCTTAGATTGACCTTCAGCCAGAGATAGTCTACATCAATTAGAGAAATAAAAACTAAAAATTTAAAAAAGAGCTGACTTTTTTTAAAGGGGGAGAATCTGAAGTCTCAAGTGAAAACAGTGTTAGATTCAAATGGCTACAAAGGCACACAACACACACACACACATACACACACACACACACACACAAAAAAAAAAACAAAACAAAAAACCACAGAAAAGTATGACTCATTCAATGGGAAAAATAAAGAAAATGTCCCTGAAAAAAGACTGCATGGCAGATATACTAGACAAAGACTTTAAGACAAGTGCCTTAAAAATACTCAAGAGTACTCAGCTTGGCCTGCATGGCTTAGTCATTGAGCATTGACCTGTGAACCTTGAGGTCATGGTTTCATTGCTAGTCAAGGCACATTCTAGGGTTTTGGGCCCAATTCCCAGTAGGAGGTGTGCAGGATGCAGTCAAACAATGATTTTCTCTCATCATTGATATTTCTATCTCTCTCTCTCCTTTTATCTCTGAAATTAATAAATTTATATATATAATAAAAGAGAAACATGCAAATGTGACCGTACCTTCAATATGCTACCAGCCTTAGGAGCAGGGGGCTGGGCCGAGTGGCACGAGGGGCAGGGCTGAGCAGCACGAGGCGGGGGGGAGGGCGGGGCCAAGATGGTGCTTGAGAGGATGCCAGTGCGGGGTGCCTCCAGGACTGAGCAGTCGCCACCTGAGCTAAGGCCAGTGCAGGGGAGCTGGGCCAAGGTGGCCAGGGTGTGGGGGCAAGGCCGAAGCTTGCACAAAGCCATCAAGGGTGGAGCAGCGATGCCTGCAAGGTGGGGGGGCAAGGTCCCCATCGCAGCCCCAGCCCCAGCCCCATCCCCAGCAGGAGGTGGGCAGGAAATCCCCGTCTGACAACCAGGAAAGAAACAACTTCAATTCAGGCCAGTGGTCTGGGAGAGGTTGCACACAGACTTGGGGGGCATGGTCTTCTTTCCAGGGGCATGTGCTGGAGTTTTCATGTACCCAGGTGCCCTGAAGAGTGGATTTCCATGACAAGTTTACTGCCTGTGGGGAATGTGTCATACTGCACATCACAGAGGGGATAGGCGTGTGAAACATCTGTCCATGGGCTCTTGCGTTTCACTTCTAGAAGAGGCACATTGGCTCCAAATTAAAGAAAAAAAAAGGCAAAGCTGTTTGTGTCTTTGTTTCAGTCTTCACTGGAGAAAGGCTCTTTGGTGAACAATGAGGTATTCCTCTGGGATTACTGAAACAAAGATGTAAACTGCTTTGCCTTTTTTTTTCCTTTTGGGAGGGGAGGAAGTCATTCTGTCTCTGTCCAGTGAACCATGGCTGGGAACTAGCATGGAGCAGTTGGCACTCTGCTCATTCCATGGGTTGTTTTTCACAGTTCCCATTGTATTGGGTGGGATCTGGGCACTCTCTGTCTCACAATGTGTCCCCACAGCCATCCATCAATACCAGCCTCTGGGGAGGAGAAGCCCCAGCCAGAAGTTTGTGAAATTATTAAGGATTTGGGAGGCTGGCAAGTGTCTGATGCTGTAACAATGAATTTAGAGAAGAGAATGGCTGACAAAGGATGAAGTAAATGAATGTAATTCTCTATCCACTTTTTCTTCCTAGATCCAATTTTCTCATTTCCTATAGCTGGAATATTATTATGAAACTCCAACACACAAGAGGGCTGCCCCCATGTGGTCAAAGATCCCATGTGGACACTAGATGGCCACCATAAAATGGCCAGCAGGGGAGGGCAGTGGGAGATTCCAGATCTGCAAGGGAGGGCAGTTGTGAACCATCAGGCCAGCAAGGGAGGGCAGTTGGGAGGGACCAGGCAAGCAAGGGAGGACAGTTGGGGGCAATCAAGCTTGCAGGGGAGGGCAGTTAGGGGTGACCAGGCTGGCAGAGGAGGGGAGTTCTGGGCAAACAGGCTGGCAGGGGAGCAGTTAGACATCAATTAGGCTGGCAGTGTAGTGGTTAGGGGGTGATCAGGCTGGCAGGCAGAAGCAGTTAAGGGCAATCAGGGAGGCAGGCAGGTGAACAGTTTGAAGCCAGCACTCCTGGATTGTGAGAAGGATGTCTGACTGCCTGTTTAGGCCCGATCCTACTGGGATTGGGCCTAAATGGGCAGTCGGACATCTCTCAAGGGGTCCCAGATTGGAGAATGTGCAGGCTGGGTTGAGGGACATCCCCTGACCTCCCTGTGCACAAATTTTGTGCACTGGGACTCTAGTATATAAATATTCAGAATACTAAAGGAAAATGTGAAGAAGAGAAAGTGTATAAACAAAATATCAGTAAAGAGATAGAAAATCTATAAAGGACTTCTAAAAATTCTGAAACTAAAAATATAATAACTGAAATGATAAATTATAGCAGGTCCTCAAATAACATCATTTTGTTCAACATCATTTTGTTATGAGATTAATGAGATCAATAGGAACTAGATTCTTATTTATATTAATAGGCCTATGATAAAATTGATTTTCTTATATCCATTGCACTTCAAATCATAGAACCTATTTACAACATTGAGAACTTACTACAGGGGGATTCAAAGTCAGATTTGAACAGGCAGGAGAATCAGTGAATCTGAAAATAGGACTATGGAAATTTCAGATTCTGAGAAACAGAAAAGAAAGATTATAGTATAAAGGTCCTAAAAGTCCTGTAGAATACTGTCAACCAGACCAACATACACATTGTGGAGTTCTACAGAAGAGTAAGAGAGGGACCAAGAGAATATTTGAAGAAACAATGGCTGAAAAATTCCCAAGTTTTATGAAAATGCTATCTAATAAAAGAGTAATATGGAAATTGACCGTACCTCTGATCAAGCCATGCTCACAAGCCAATCAGGATCAAATAAACCCCAACCAAGATGGCTGTGGCCACTGAGAGCAGGAGGGAGGCTTGGGTTTCCCTGGCAACGGAGGAAGCCAAGCTTTCCACCTGCCTTTGCCAGCCTAGGCCTCCACTCAATGCTACAAACTTCAATTATAGAAGATACATAAACCCAACAGAAATGGTGGCAGCCACAGAGCTGGAGGGAGCAGAGGCTAGGGTTGCCCAGTTGATGGGGGAAGCCAAGATTCTGCAGCCCTAGTGCCTAGGTCTCCACTCTAGGCTACAAAGTTTCAATTATAGAATTTAAATAAACCCAAACAGAAATGGCTGTCTCCACAGAGCGAATAGAAGGCTTGGCTCCACTTCAGGCTATAAAGTTTCAATTGTAGAACATAAATTAATCCCAGATCCCAGGGCCTCTGCTTGGGTCACTGGGGGGCATGGCTGGCCTGTGAACCACCATAGGCCCCTCACCTAGGCTGCCCCATGACCCAAGGGAACCCCCAACCTGATCCAGGACACCCTTCAGGGCAAACCAGCAGCCCCCACCCATGCACCAGGCCTCTATACTATCTACCAAAAGAGTAATATGCAGATTGATTATCATTCCAACACACAAGAGGGCTGCCCCCATGTGGACACAAGATAGCCACCACAAGATGGCCAGCAGGGGTGGATAGTGGGAGGTTCCAGGCCTGCAAGAGAGGGCAGTTGTGGGCCATCAGGCCAGCAGGGGAGGGCAGTTGGGAGGGACCAGGCAAGCAAGGGAGGGCAGTTGGGGTTGATCAGGCCTGCAGGGGAGGGCAGGTAGGGGTGACCAGACTGGCAGAGGAGGGAAGTTGTGGGCAAACAGGCTGGCAGGGGAGCAGTTAGACATCAATTAGGCTGGCAGTGTAGTGGTTAGAGGGTAATCAGGCAGCAGACAGAAGTGGTTAGGAGCTATCAAGGAGGCAGGAAGGTGAGCAATTTGGAGCCAGCAGTCCTGTATTGTTAGAAGGATGTATGACTGCCCGTTTAGGCCCGATCCCAGTAGGATCGGGCCTAAACGGGCAGTCAGACATCCCTCGAGGGTCCCAGATTGGAGAGGATGCAGGCAGGGCTGAGGGACACTCCCCGCCCCCCGTGCACAAATTTCATGCAACGGTCCTCTAGATAGGAATATAAACCTCTAATAAGCTCAACAAACTCCAAGTAAGATGAACTCTAAGAGATACAGTCTGAGAAACATTATGACCAATCCTTGGCAAGACAAAGAACACACCTTGAAAGTAGAAAGCCAGAAGTAAATCATTACAAACCAGGGCTCCTCAGTAATATTTCTCATCAGAAACTTTGTGGAGGCAGAAGGCCAACATAGCCTAAGTGATAAAAGAAGACGTCTGTCTACCACGAATCCTATATTCTTCAAAGGTCTTTCAAAAGTGAGGAAGAAAACAAGACACCCCAGATAAACAAAAGTTGAGGAAATTTATTAGACCTTCCATGCAAGAAATTCTCAAGGCAATCCTGCAGAGTGAAATGGAAGGATACTGGACAGTAATTCAAAGATATATGAAGACAAAAACATTTTGATAAAGGTAAAATAAAGATACCAAAAAGCTAGTATTATTGTAACATTAATAAGTAACTGGACTTCTGGTTTGTTTGTTTTTTGTTTTTGTTTTTGTTTTTTGCATGATTTTAGAAACTGATACAGTGAAAACAATAATTAGTCAAATAGGTAGTATTGTAACTTTGGTTTGTGACTCTGTTTTGTTTTGTACATAATTTAAGATACTTATGCATTTAAAAGAATGTTTATGTTTTTGAACACACAAAGTATAAAGATATAATTTGGGGGATATCAGCAATCAAAAGGATTTAGGATAGAGTGATATAACACCAGAGGCACAGTTAACAAACAAACAAAAAAACCCCCACAAATTAGATGTAATGAAAATTTAACATTTTATTCATCAAAATATACCACTAGATTAAAAAAGCAACTCACAGAATTAGAGAAAATATTTGCAATAGAAGTTAATAGCCATAATATATAGAAAATTCCTAAAACTCAACAATAAAAATCAAACAACCTAATTCAAAAATGGACAAAGGACCTGAATAGATATTTCTCCAAAGAAGATTAACAAATGGCCAATAAGCAAATGTAAAGGTGCGCCATATCACTAATAATATGGGGAATACAAATAAAAACCACAGTTGGATAGCACCTCACACCCATCAGGATGACTACTATCATAGAAAAGACAACAAGAAGCATTGGTGAGAATGTGGAGAAAGTGGAACCCTTGTGCACTATGGTGAGAACATAAAATGATAATCACTCTGGAAAACAGTATAGTTCCCCTCCATCCCACTCCAAAAAGAAAAAGAATTACCATATGATCCAGCAATTCCACTTCTGGGTATATACCCCCCTCCAAAAAAAAAAAAATAAGTGAAAGCAAGTTCTTAAAATATGTGCACACCTATGTTTATAGCAGTGTTATTCATAATAGACAAAATTTGGAAGCAACCTCAGTGTCCATTAATGGATGAATGAATAAGGAAAATGTGGTATATATATGCATTGGAATATTAATCAACCTTTATAAAGGAAGAACACTCTTCAATATATTATATCATGAATAAACCTCAAGGACCGTATGCTACATTCAATAAGCCAATCACACACAAAAAAGATAAATACTGTATGATTCAAATCATGGAGAAAGAAAGTAGAATGGTGTTTGCCAGAGATTGGAGTCTGGAGAGATGGGGACTTATTGTTTAATGGGTTCAGAGTTTCAGTTTTACGAAATAAAAAAGTTATGGAGATAGTAAGCAGTAATGATTATATAACATTATGAATGTGTTCAATACTATTGAAATATGCATTTAAAATTTGTTAAAACAGTAAATTTTGTAATATATATTTTTGCCACAATAAAAAATTGAAATAAAAGACTACTGGACAACATTATTTTATGTTTTAGAGGACAAATAGAGTACTATAAGGACATGTGTTTCAGTGTCTTCAAGTAACCATTTTGTATATATATATATATATATATATATATATATATATATATATCTAAGTTTCCTCCATTATTTTTGAAACATCTATTTTCATTTTGACAAAAATGTTTAAAAAATGTTTTAATAATTTACTTTTTGAGCAGAGTAATTTGGGCATAACAATTGTGAGTTCATCTCTTCATGACTAAGGTTCATCACTGGAATGCCTCAGGATTGGGCCGTGCTTTTACTATGTGATACCTGGCCCTGCACCAAATGACCCCAAACTGCTTTGTAGGTATTGATTTTGCTACCAATACTGTTTCCTTCTTTCTTCCCATTTTGTATTCTAATATATCACATTCTAAATTTTTGTGTTGCTCCCTAAAACATCAGAGGAATAAATTACTATGATAAGTTATCATCAAACTAAAGAGTAAAGGCAATGATATGTTTTGCCAGAGGGTGGATGGATACATTTAATGTGTAAATAGCAGAAGTTCTCAACCCCGAGCATGCCTCAGAATAACCTGGAAGGCTTGTTAAAATACAGATGGGGCCACACCAGATTTTCTGAGTCAGTAGATCTCAGGTCAGGGTTGCGGCTGGGAGATCACATTTCTAACAATTCCTCTGTTCGTATTGCTGGTCTGGGAAACATAAATTGAGAACTGTGCTACAGCACAGTGTTTAGAAACAGTTTCAAATATCAGTAAGATTTTGAGGTTTTAGGAAATGTTAGAAATATCTAGAAGTCTACTAGTAGAAAAAAGGTAATGTTACTTTTCTTTTCACATATTGGACATTACATTTGTGGAGTTTGTAACACAAAGATGGGGAGCTGCTAAAAAAATCCATGAAGTTGTAAAAATTTTAATTTGGTACATTAAAGTTACATGTGAGTTCACTAAGAGATTTTTATAAGGTATATTACATACATCCATTGTTATAAACTGTTACCACATCATATAAATGTGGTCTCCAAAAACCATCTATGTTGATACTATAATAGGCTGGCCTGGATAAACCAATAGTTTGCCCCTGTGTGGCATTCCTAATGTCTCTATATTCTAATTGGTTGCCACTAAAGTACTTTGCCAACAGATTTTGTTCTCAGTTAGTGCACAGCACTGAAAAGAAAATCACTTTGCAAATTCAGTGATTTCATGGACCATTGGGCTCTCTGCATTCTCTATTACCCAGTTTATTTTTTGTGCATTTAATGCATTGAAAATAACATTGATTTAGTTTGTTGGACAATTAGGTAAGATATTAAACTAAAGTTGTACATATAAATATGTCAAGTAATTATTTTAAGAATACATCTGTAAGGAGTAGCTGGAGAAGGTACTTTGTGAAGGTTTTTTTCTTCTGTTTTCTGTAATAGTTCAACAAACCTAAACTTTTGTAAATAATACACCTTTTTCTAAAGTGTAAGCAGCAAAATAATTTTTATAATGAATGTTTAAAAATTCATTTCCAAGGAAATTAGCTCTTGTAAACATCCTGCAATATGTCAGGAAATTACATTGGTGTTTGTTAGAATGAACATCCCAAATCAAATTCACTATTTGCCAATATTAGCTCAGGCCTGGTTTCTAGTCTCTTTAAGTGACTTTCTTCCTGGGCTTTGACAACCCAGTGACCCCCTACAGCCTCACCACTGCCTTGACTCTCAGCACTAATCCTGAAATGTTGCTGGGGACTTTTATATGGCTACATGTCTGGAGCTGCGGTTCAATCCTGTTTACTTTGTTTCTGCTTTAATGTCCTACGTTAGTTTTGGTAAATGGGCCTCACTCTGTTCTAAGCTTTAGCTTGAACCCTGTTGCTCATGTTTTGTCATCTGCCATCGCCTTCTCTCAAAGGGGTACCTCAGTTCCAGATTATTGCCATTAGCTTGGACCCTCCTTTGTAATGACAGATAGCCCTTATCCTAATTTGCTGTCCTTTCTGGAATTGTCCATCTGTTTGGGTAGGCCAACATTTCATTTGAACTCTGTGTATATCTACTTATCTAGAGCATAACCTGCCATCATTATTGTATTGGGCGTGTTGCTTTGGTCTCTATTTATAGATGTGATGAGATTCATTCACCCTGATTCTATTCAGTGATTGAGTACTTTTCCAAATCCCAACCCTTTCTCACCCGAGCTATATGATAATCAGTAACTGGACTTACCTGGTTTGTGCATTCTGAAAACAAACTTTATTGGATACCTAAGGCTCTACTGGCCACTGAGGAGATGGACATGAACAAGACAAAGTTTCTCTCTTAAAGAAACTCATTCTGGATGAAAGAAATAAAAACCCCACAAAGAATTGAAATATAATATTTTAACAGTAGGTTTGCTCCATAGGTAAGATAGTTGCCCTTCAATAAACATTTATTCTATTAACATTAACTCAAAACCTACTATGTGCCAAGAATTTTACAACACACTGGGACTGGACTTAGAGGTTCCTTCAGGGAATTGGGAGTGAATGTCCAGACCTCTTACATTCAGGCCTGAATTTCCAGAGACTAATGATATGTCCTATGACTCTAAAAAATCACTAGGAAATCTTTATAATTGATAGATTCTGAACATGACTCCTGCTTCCTAAATCCCCAGATGACTTACCTTGAACCCTGATTACTATAGAATCAGCTTTTTGCCAGAATCTTTGAATCTTTGCCAGCCTGTTTCAGTTCACCCTTCTGGATTAGCTGCAGCTGGAAATCCAAAAGGGATGAAAGTTCTGCCAGTTAATTGTATGCCTGTTGGAACAGGTGGGAAGAATTCTGGAAATAAACCTACTTAACTCTCCAAAGCCAGCATTCACCTCTGAGTAGCAGAGCTGCCTTGAGTTTGTGTTTCTGTTGGAAATAACCACCAAGATGATCCTCATACATCCTAACTCGCTGAAGGCTGAGCAGTCACTGGCACTCCGTGCGTGAAGAGTGTCACGGACTTCCAAAACCTTCGTTAGGCTGCGTTGTTGAGGCTGCCCATGGCCTTTGGCCGGCGGAGTGATATCTGGGCCTTTGATAGACATAACAAGGACTTCTTAGGACATCCTAGGGAATATGAGATTGCCCTGGTGCCTTTAACCCTAACTCGAGAATCAGTAGATATTTTTCCAAGCCCCGTGGCTCTTCACTCCCAATTCTAAACCAATTCTAGCCCACTGGAGGTTAAATCTGAACAAACCGGGAAATAACTTCCCTGTCCATCATTGTTTCTGAAGTTTCTTGAGGACTCTGAAGAGAAGAGACGAGTGTTTGGCTTAGAGAAGCAAGGAAAGGGCTCAGAGACAGCGCCATCAGCGTAGGGTACTCCAGAGTTTTGCAACAAATAGGACTAAAGCAAGCGATATTCTAAATGCTAATTTCAGTTATGCTTTTGAGATCTTGAAAGTACAAAACCAGTCATTTAACTTCTTGTATACTCATCTATAAAACATACACATTCTACCTCACCACATTCTTCCCATGATCTAATAAGAAAAAGCATGTTAAAGTGTTAAAAATATTTTGCACTAAAAATTATTAGGGTAGATGAGAAGTTAGTTTTGTCATTCATCTCTTTCCCATTTGCTTACTTCCTGAGAAGCTTTTATAAACTTTCAGTTAATTATTTACTCACTAGTAGTCCTGTGCATGAATCTGTGTGCCAGTAGCTCGCTGCCATCCTCCAGTATCTCTCTGCCTGCTGCCCCACCCTGCTGTAGCCCCCCCCTCACGCCTCCTCTCATACCTTGCTGTCCTGCCCGCTCCTGTAGCTCTCTGCCACCTGCTTGCTGCCCCACCCTCCTGCTGATCTGTGATCCGGTCATTAAGTGGTGGGTCATTATGCTTCACGGTGTAACGACCATTTGCATATTACATCTTTATTATATAGGAGTCCCCCCTTATTTATAAGCATACATGCTTTTGTAAAGTTTAAAATATTATTTCAGAGTCAATAAGGTGTTTCAAAAGTCACCTTATTGTGTTTCTTATTTGCTCACAATATTTTGTTTGGAAAAAATTGTTCTTAAAATAAAAAGGAAAAAAAATGTTTATAAAATTGTGCTATGATCAAGGCCAACCATAAACAAATGCTTGCAGGCCAAAAGAACAAGTATCTCCTGCACTGTGGATGACTTCCCAGCGTATCATAATAGTTCCTTAAAGCTGTTATGAATTGTTCCATAAACCCATATTTAGAGACTTTTAAAAATGTAGATTATTGGCCTGAGAGGCCATTTTTGTCTCCAAAGGAACATTAGCAGGCTGTCGTGCCAACCTGCATTTGAGCTACTTTCTCATTATGATCTTCATGAATTCTTGACCAGATGGACTTGAACAGCTGCCACCCATGCCCAGTAAGTCCCTTTGCTTGAGAAGACAAAATAGCTCATTTGTTTGCAATTCCTCACTGAAAGGACACAAGGGCAATTTTCTACATTGTGCATTACTTCTATCAGAGCAACAATTTCCCTGAAAAGACCAAAGCTCATTGTGCTATTCAAAAACAAACAAGAAATATGCACAAACGTTTTTTTCAGGAGTCTTATAATTTGTGCCCAGATGAGACAATTTCCTTTTCAGATTAAGTTTTTAAAAATGTTCTTTAGTTGCCATTATGTTAAAGCTGATATGAAGGTTATAACTGAGAGAATCCCTCTAAAGTAATAATGCTGTACATTTGTAGAGCACTTTATTCTTTTCAGAGTGCTTTCAGACACATTATTTCAATTGATCCTCAATTAAGGGAGGCAGAGAAAATAGGTGTTTTTATTCATTACTTTATTGATAAGTAAATATGTTTGCTCCACAAATACTATCTGAGTATTTACTAACTCGATTGTATTGTAGTTAGTATTATGGAGGAGAAAATAAAATATGTTTCTAAAATGAATTTATTTTGTAGATAAGATATAAAAATGCAAAGCTACTTAATAAAAAATTACAGTATGTTTTAAAAGATGACAAAAGACAGTACATGGTTAAAACACTAGAGGTAGTTATGATGAACAAACAATGCCCTGGAGAATTCGGGTATACTTTGTAAAGCAGATGGCACCTGGAATGTATGTGCCTGGAAGGAGACTTCAAATTTGTGGAATCCATGAGACTATCCACTGTTTGGCATCACAATCGCATATTCATATAACCTCAAGAATATAAAAGATTTTAGCATTCATTTAATTTAATACTTATAATCAATGCTGGAACTATTTATATGGAACCCCAGACAAAAATGTTGGAACAGCTATAGATTTTAGAAAATTCTATTTCACATGAAGTTGCAATTTCTATCCCTATAGTTCTACCCCTTGCTGACTGGAGCAACACAACACTAATCTATTTTCTTTTTCTGTGGAAAGCCTTTAATACATCTGTAGACACTATCAGATCTTTCTTTAGTCTGTTCTTTTTTTCATTAAACTATGAACTTCTCTGGGTACTAACATCATTATTACACTGCTGAACTCCTGTCTTAAATATACAAATTATCTGTAACTCTTGCCATTCAAAATTGATACACTATTGTAAGTACACAGAATTTAATAAGATTCTTACATCCTGGGCCAAAAACACTGTAGAGTTTAATTCACTTTTAGCATGTAAGTTATGAACATTTCTCACATGCAATAGTAACTATCATGCAAAAGCTGCTTAATTAATATGCATGGAATAAGTTGTGAATTCTTTTCTAAGGAGCAAAGCCTTTCATTGCATTGCTTATTTTCCCTTAATTTTTTTCTTTTTCATAAGTCTTTCATGATCTATGCATACCTACTCAGATGATGTTTAAGAAATTAATATAAAAGCTTCAATATAACAATGATCCTTTGCATTTTATTTCTCATTTTTATTAACTGGGAAAATAAAAATTAATAGCTCATATAGATTAATAAGCCAATACTGACCTCTGGTGTATAGTGAAGAAATTGCTTACTGGATGAACAAGTGCATGCTTGTGAAAAGTTTTGTTTTATGTACGAATTTTCAAAGCAAAGAAGTTTTTGAGTTATAGTTACAAATCGATAAGTTGTGGAATATAAAACTAATTAAATAGAGAATTTCTCTAAGTTAGCCTCTGGTGGTAAATTAGTAAAAAGAAAGGGAGAGAATTACTGACAATAGAACAACCTCATTACAGAAAGTTTTTGGCCAGCTTTTAATTGCAAATCTAAACACAGTGAGTTAAGAAATGATCTACCCTCTTGCTCTTAACTCTATATGGACTGGAATTTTTCTGAAGGCCTGTTGTGAATTTTTCTTTGTTTGCTCTTTAGATGACAGGTGTACATTTATTGCCAGCCATGCCCTAAAATGCCTCTTTGCTTCTTTCAGACTCAAGATCCCAAAGTCACCTTATTTGCCCTTTTTTATTCTCCTGGCATTTTCCAAAGCTCTACCATAGGCTGGGATACACTTGTTTTATAACTTGAAGAGAATCAACATTCTCTTCTCTGTTTTCAGCATGCATTCTTCCCTCACACTCTATGCTCAAGTCAAATGATCTATCTCCCTCTCTCTCTGTGGTCCCCGGGCAGAGTCACTGTGGAGTGCACAGCCAGGACTGCAAGCTGAGTCAGTTACCTACAGAGACGACAGTCTTGCAGTTTCAGGCCTCCCCTGCTACCAACAACTCTTGCTGACCTGCCCTCTTCTGTAACAGTGCTCACAGGATCTTAGAAACTCACTTGTTGGGGAAGTCTCACTGAGCCAATAGCCAACCAACGGACCCAGATTCTGATTTAATCCTGGCACTACCACTGACTGGCCGTGAGAGCTTCTGCAACTCACTTTGGCTCCTAGACTGTAAGTTTTTCTTCCTAATCTGTCAAGGGGTGATTCGACTAGTCACTAGATGGTCACCAACATTACTGTGGTGCTGCAATCTATGATTCCTAAATCTGGACTCAGGAAGCCAGCTGGGAATCCTAGGCTCTTTACAGCCTGGCAGTGCTTTCTCAATTCCTTTTTCTTCCCATCCCCTAGTTTGTTCAGGAGTTTCTAGTGTGTCATTTATGTGTACTAAACCATTGTACTGTATTTGCCTTTTTTGGTCTCATGACAGACTATTACTATCTCCTGAATGAATTGAAAAAGAGTATGTTTATCCTATAGGTTTGGATCTGCTGTGTATTCTTTAGTAGCTCCTGGGTCTGGGAAGCTTTGATGTCAGCATCAACCTTGTGTCCTAATTTTACAAACGTAAGAATGTTGCCTCTGAAAAACTCTCAAAGGTAATGCGTAGTCATAGTTCCTACTGCAAACAAGTGGAGGACCAGGATTGTTAGTGGGAGCCAAATCACTCTCTATAATAGAATGAGACGTTATAGTTCCTTCCCACTGTCAGGCAGATGAGGAAGAAGTGAGTAAGAAGAGAGTGGGAACATGGATTAATAAAATGGTTTGAGGCTGGAGATCATGTGGGGTGAAGACCCAGGGAGTGTTTCCAGCCCTTGCGGTGGTCAATGGAAATTGTGAGGACTCAGCATTAAATTTGATTTGACTAAATGTGCTTGCTTTTGTAACTCCCTGTTTCCAACTTTCAGTAAACTCTTATGCTCACAAATACCTTGCATGGGTAGTGTTTTGTAGCAAACAATGAAGAGGGTGGGTAGTATATCTGGGTCTCTGGTTCTCATCCTTCAGGGCACTTTAGAATCACATGGCAGGTGGGGTTGGATTGGGGGGCTTTTAAAATCTGTATGCCGATGTCATACTCCAGAAAATCTCTGGGGGTGAAGCCCAGAATCAGTACTTCTTAAAAGATGCCAAGGGAATCTGATGTGAAACCCTGATAATGAAGCACTGGCCAGGATGTGAGAAGCAATCAACATTATCTGACAAGGTTCATGACAACATCATGATGAGAATACCTGAGCCATAGAAGAGACGATGGTATAGGCAAAGACTACGGTGAGGCAAGAATAAAATAGCTCTATGTTGACTTCTTATTTAAACAAATTAACTAGAAGCTTCCTTTAATTGAGAAAATGCACCCAATTGGAAAAACAACTCAAATAGTGATGAAAATAACACTAATTTTCTTAATGACTAAGTATTTCAATTTGACAACTTGCAAACAAACTCACTACCTTCCAGAAACCATTCTGCCTTATTTAAAAAAGGCTGAAATTCATGTTTATGAAGCATTAATTTCATAATATATTCAGCAGCTCTCTGACACCTTGGGTGAGGAACTTCCAATTGTTTTACCTGCAGGACGGCAGTATTTATACCATTTTAATTCTGACCCACCCACTGGCACAGACTGTTCACTTATGTTACCGTCATAGGCAAGTGATGCAGGATGAGAAATATAGCTCATCTGTGAAATTGGACAATACATTAAATCTTTCTTGGTCTTTAAACCACAGTAAGTACCATGTTTAATTGGGTTTATAAAATGAGATCTTGTTCAGGGCAAGGATCAGTATGGAAGAGAAGCTATAATTGATGCTAAATTAAATGCCCATGTTAAAGCTAAACTGTTACATGCACAAGTCAGTAATTTCAGAACTATGATTCCCAAGTGAATCACGAGTTGACCTCCTTATGTGACATCAAATGGCATAAAATTTTACAAGCCTAATCTGACATATTTCCAATTATATACCCCCAAAACATAAATGAGGATCTCTCTCTCTCTCTCTCTCTCTCTCTCTCTCTCTCTCTCTCTCTCTCTTTGCATTTTCTGACATTTATTTTTTTCTGTAGTGTCAAGTAAATGGATGGTGTAAAAGCTCAAATTATGCAGAATGAAAAAGTTTGCCAAATTATTAATATCTGGATCTTAGGATTTATTAACTATGGCATATCTAAAAATACAAAACCCATCTTTCCTGTTTTTGTAGAATCTCTGGATGTGGAAATAAAAACTTCATTGCTTGCAGAAGTGCCCTATCAGGCACAGTTTTCATGAAAGAGATTTAAATGGCTGCTTTAATTTGCAGACCAGACTGTATGCACCAGGAATCTCAGACTAATGAGCTGCTTTCTCAGAGAATTGCCTCTTCTAAATAAACAAGGCCTTTTGCACTGACCTGGGAATATAAGTTGTGGCTGAAAGACTAATTATATTAATATTATAATGGACACATTCACAATAATATGAAAGGGTGTTCTCTCCCTCTTCAGATCATTCAAACGCTGCTGTAAGTGAGAATTTTTCACAGAAAAGAATATCTGGAAAGGCCATTCAGAGACAGTCTCAAAAGCAACATTGGGCAGGGATTGACAAGGATTGAGGAGATTATTTGGCCAGGAGTATTAGTGGCATAGAAAATATTCCTGAAGTTGGAGGTAGCAAAACCCTTGGAGAATTGTTGAGCAGGTTAGGTTGGCTTCAGTGAAGGCACCATATGGTCTAAAAGGAGAAATAAATATATTTATGCATTTATGCAGCATTTAAGAGGTATGTTCATAGATACAAGTATAATCCCCACAAAATGATAGTTGTATCCCATGTAAGTGGGCTTCCATGTAGCTACCAGAAACATTAAATATTTAGAATTATGTTCAAAGTAAGTTCGAAACACCTAAGAAACTAGAAGTTATCGTTTGTTACATGTATATGTGGGTGTACACACACATAGTTTTATTCAGGAAATTTTCCCAACTAAATTCTATATAACTATATGTTATCTTTTTTTTTTCAATCTTAGTCTGTATGTCTACATGGGTTTTATTCCATACTAGGGGCCCAATGCATGAAATATGTGCAACCCAGCCTGTACTCTCTCCAATCTGGGACGCCTTAAGGGATTTCTGACTGCCCGTTTAAGCCCAATCCTACCTGGGCAGTCAGACACCCCTCTTACAATCCAGAACTGCTGGCTCCCAACTGATCGCCTGCCTGCCTTCCTGATTGCCCCTAACCACTTCTGCCTGCCAGCCTAATCACCCTCTAACCACTCCCCTGCCAGCCTGATTGATGCCTAACTGCTCCTGTGCCAGTCTGTTTGCCATTAACTGCCCTCCCCTGCAAGCCTGGTCACCCCAACTGCCCTTCCCTGCAGGCCCAGGTCACCCCCAACTTCCTTCCTCTGCTGGCCTGGTCACTCTTTTTTTTTTTTTAATATATTTTATTGATTTTTCACAGAGAGGAAGGGAGAGGGATAGAAAGTCAGAAACATAGATGGGAGAGAAACATCTATCAGCTGCCTCTTGCACACCTCCAACTGGGGATGTGCCTGCAGCCAAGGTATATGCCCTTGACCGGAATCGAACCTGGGACCCTTCAGTCTGCAGGCTGACGCTCTATCCACTGGATCCAAACCGGTTCGACAGGCCTGGTCACTCTTAAGTGACCGCCCCTGCAGGCTTGATCGACCCCAACTGCTCTCCCTTGCAGGCCAGGTCCCTCCCATCTGCCGTCCCATCTTGATCTGATTGCCCACAATGCCCTCCCGTGCAGACTTGGTCCCTCCGAACTGCACTCCCCTGCTGGTCATCTTGTGGCAGCCATCTTGTGTCCACATGGGGTCAATCATCTTTGACCACAGGGGGCAGCCATCTTGTGTGTTGGAGTGATGGTCAATTTGCATATTATTATATTATTAGCTATAAAGAGGCCTGGTACATGGGTGGGGGCCGGCTGGTTTGCCCTCAAGGGTGTCCCAGATCAGGGTGGGGGTTCCCTTAGGGAGTCCTCAATCGCTGAGGGCAACTCAAGCCTTCTGCTCTCTCCAGCTCCATAGCTGCCACCATTTTTGTTGGGATTTATTTATCGTCTATAATTGAAACTTTATAGCCTTGAGTGGAGGCCTGAGCCTGCTAGTATGTGCAGAAAGCTTGGCTTCCTCCATTGCCGGGAAACCCAAGCCTCCTGCTCTCTCTGTGGCCGCCATCTCGGTTGGGTTAATTTATATACTCGATCCTGATTGGCTGGTGGGCATGGCTTGTGATTGTATCAGAGGTATGATTAATTTGCATATTACTCTTTTATTAGATAGGATGATTTTGGTTGCTTTCAGATTGCACATATAGACTCAACTGATCATTGAAGAGAATCAAAGAACCTTCAATAGGCTCTAAGGAAAATTTTTTTGGAAAGGTCAACAAATGTATTCGTAGTAACAGCAGTGACATTATCATGCAATACTTTGGAGAGGAAGCATTTATTTAAATATAAAAAATTCTGGTTTGTTTGATAAATAAAATAAAAACCTCAATAAAGTAATTCCAAGCCTGTACACATTTATACCACTGTAAAATGTTTATGGGCTTTCAAGTATAAGAAGAAATTAGACTCAGAGTATGCCTGGGTATCCCATATGGATGCACTGCATAATCAAGGTCAATATAATTTCTCACAGGCTATTCCACTGGATAGCCAATATACTGAAGCCAATTTTCCAAAGAGATTTTCTAATTTAGCGGAATTAATATCTATACTAATTAAACAGCTTAAGACATCAAACATTTTTCTTTCAATTGGAAAGTCAAACTCTGTTTCTATAAATAAGAAAAATGAAAGGCAAAATAACCATTTTTATTCTAGTCATGAAGAAGCTAGAATTTTCTGATAGATTCTAGACTCAAAGTTGTCTCCATGCTCTGATGCTTCAGGTAATGGTGTGGGTATTGTGAAAGGTGCATTTGAATGACCACTCTAAGCTCCATTTATCTTTCATTGTGTGCCCAAAACCTCTGGTAAAAGCAGATAGAAATGAGAAGAATTTCTAAGCCACTGAATTGAGCAGCATTCTGTTGAAGGTACCATTTTGTGGGCCTAAGAAGAATAGAGGAGAAGGAAAAGAATTTGGATGATTGTCAAAGAAAAATAAAGAAGGGAAGCTATTAAGCAGTCCTGGTTAAGAAGGTCAGTCCTATTGTGTTTTGTTTTATTTTTTATCATTTTTTCTTTATTGATTAAGGTATTACATATGTGTCCTTATTATCCCATTGTCTCTCCACCCTCTCCCAAATCAGGCCCTGAGGTTTCCTAGAAACTCTACATATGTGTGTGTTTGTGTGTGTGTGTGTGTGTGTGTATTTTTAAATTATTTAACTATACATATACAATGATAAATAATTTTGAGTTTATTGGTAAACATTAAAAGATGATGGTTCACTTTAATTTTTTTCCAGATATACACCCAGTTGTACCAATATTATTTATTAAATAATACCTCATTCTCCCATGTAATGGGACTGGCACATAGATCACCTATTATTTCTGATATATATTGGATACCATTTCTGAATTCCCTAGTCTAGTTCTCCTGTCTTATACAAATACAATAATGAATTACTTATAATATCTTCTAACTAGTTAATCATTATGGCCTTTATCTTGGCTATTTTTGGTAATGTAATCATCTTGAACATAAACTTTAAAGTTGTTTTCCCAATTAAAAATAGTTATTGCATTTATGGTTGGAATTCCATTAAAATTATGTACTAATTTAGGAGAATGAACAATGCCCTGAAATTAAGCTTTCTCATCAAAGACTGTGTGTTCCTTTCAGATTTTGTTTTGTACCTTTAAATACAATTTTTAAATAATTTTATTCATGTAGACCAGTGACAAACTCAGTACCTCATTGGAATTACTTGCAAGCTTTAAAAAATGCCAATGCCTAGGATTTGCACCTAGAAATTCTGATTTGTTTTGTCTGAGGACATCAAAATACTTTTAAAGCTCCCCAAGGTAATTTTAATGTAAAGCCAAAGTTGAGAATCATAAATATAGATACTGTGCCATTCACATTAAATTTATTCCTAAGTATTTTATTCTTTTTTAATAATATATCTTTAATTACCTTTTTAAATCTCTTCTATGGATTGTGGCCCATCAAAATTTCCTGCTTTTTAATTTAGCAAATGAGTACTTTGTTAGGAACTCATTCATTTACTCTAGGTTTTTAAATGTATTTCTATAAAGTTTTATATTCTCTTTTCATTATTATACTAATAATAGTAATTATTGTATTGTATTTGAATCTCCTTATATACATTTTTTTTAGATTTTCTTCATTTTCTCTGGTAATTTTATTTTACTGCGTATATATTAGGATTGTTCGAACTGATCATAATATATACTGACCCTACTTTGTCTTCTCATTGGTACTCATTTCTGATTATTGGAAAAATACAGATGGTGTAAAAAAGCGGGTTTGCCCCGTACTTGCTCTGACAGGCTCCTGCAAAGGCGCCTGGAGGAAGCCTCTTGCTCTTTGTACTCTAAATACTGTTTACTGCAGATGCACAAAATCCTCTGCTTACCTTTCAGCTTCTTCACTTTGGCAGGGTTCAGGAAATCCAGCACCTTATAGGAGACTTGTGTTGCCATCCTCCCCATGTGCCCTCAGGTCTTTGAAAGCCAAGCTGTTCCCTGGAAAGCTCACTTTCTTGTCAGTGCTCACCCCTAGACTCTACAGTGTTCTCTTGTTCCTTGGTACCTTGCCTACCCAAGAGGGAGAAATGCTCACATCCCTGCTCTCAATTGAAACCTGCACAGAGGCTCAGGTGGCCCAATCCCTTCCTACTAGAGTGAAGAGGAAGCTAGTTTATTCAAGATTCCACATTCCTTACAATAGTAGGATAAGAGAGCTCTTAAATCACACTTCACAACGTTTCATTGAATCTATCAACTTGCCTCTCTTTGGTGCACATTCAACTTCACCCTCCCATGAAATATCTTGTCCAAACTCATATCACAACAATATCCTCCCTAAATTATAGATCTATGTAATTGGCTTCATACACTTATTTGGCTAACGTTGAATAAGGAGATAAAGAAAAAAAAATCATGCATGCAAATACATATTAGGAAAAATAGGGCTTAATGGGTATGAAAGGTATATTCAAAATCTTATATATTAACTATAAATACACTGCAGAAAATTTGATCCTTAAAAACTATTTTCAGTGCTGATAAACCCATGCCTCATATCAAGTAGAGTGTTTTATAGTTATTCTAAATATCAAAGAGATATCAACAATTTAATTGGGGAACCTCATATAAATAGCTATTGAACTTATTTTGGTAGTGTATGATCTATAATAATACAGGGTGAAGCTCATATGTAAATTATGTTTTTTGTGTTTACATGAAATTCTGAAATGGTATCTTTTTTTTTCTTTTTTTTTTCTGGAACTTAAATAACCCAGGCCAACTACTAACAAAAACTAGGGTGAAAAATGGGATAGGAGGTAGAAGCATACATAATACTTTTTTTCTTCTAATATTTCTACTTTAGCTATAGAGAAATGGAATTTTGCAACTCTTCCAGTTCAGGGAGTATGAAAAGAACTAGTCTGGTCTCACTCTCTCTTCACATTTAATAGTCTCCTATTGTGTGAGGCTTGTATTTGTGCACCTGAAAAATAATGGGTCACATTATTAGTGGAAAAGGTAACTAGGTCCCCCAAAAGAAAATAGGATTCTCCCAGGTTTTTAGTCTAGTTTCTTTCCCTGTCCTTTGTCTTGACTCAGACACAGCATGCACTTATACTTCTGGCCCCATATGCCTGTCATTGTGGAAGAAACTCCAATGTTTTGCAACTTCTCTGCCTAAATTTTAATGAATAGAACATACCAGCTGTGCTTCCCAGAATCATCTCTATTCATTCTCAGATTCCATTTTGACCTCATTTTCCAGAAGTATTTCCAAGTAAGCTATAAGAGAGAAGCTGATCTTATGGGAATTTTTATGCCTCTAGTGATGCCATTAATACTCAGATCTTCATGTGGAGATCCAGGTTTATTTTCAATATGTTAGAATGTATGAAGGAAAGAGTAGGTAGCTCACTGTGATTCCCACTCCCAACAATCTGTAGAATTATTGCCATTGTTAAGCTGACTAATAACTATCTTTTTAATAGAACTGTTTTTCCAATTAACTTTAACAATGATATTGCCTTTGCATATAGATAACACTAGACTGTTAACATTAACTTCAGTGATCACAGCATACTTTAGTTATAATTTCTAAAAATTTACACTTTCTTCATGTATAAAGTCATCTATAAAAGGCCTGAATTTTCAAGATTGAATTCTTTTGGATTTCAAATCAAAACTGGTTTGATTCTCAAATGGTTAAAAACCTGTTAATTTTATTAAAGATTGTAACAGGATTACATTTACTATTCATTACCATTAATAATGGAGACGTGAGATATAGATATAAAGCCCATATCAACATTTATTGCCATTAATAATACTAGATGTGAGAAATATTGTTAATACAGTTCAGTAAGGATTTTGACATGTATAGTTGTCTTATTCAGTTTCAACTGCTATAACAAGAAACCATAGACTAGGTGACCTAACCAGCAGACTTTATTTCTCACAACTCTGGAAGGTGGGAAGCCCAAGATCAGCTGCCCATAGATTAGTGTCTGGTGGGAGCCTACTTCCTTGTTTATAGAGGGCCATATTCTTCTTGTATCTTTAGGAGGTGGAGAGAAAAACCTCTTTCAGGTCTCTTCCTATAACGGCACTAATCCCATTGATGAGGGCTCCACCCTCTTGACCTAGTTACTTCCCAAAGCCCCCACCTCCTAATACCATTTCATTTGGGTGTGAGGCTCAACATATAAATTTTGGGAAAACAGACATTCAGTCCATAACAACAATTAACTCTAATGATGCTCTAGCATAGATAAAGATATAGAATAGATATAGATATAAATATATAGATATACAATTTTTACAAATATATCTTCTTATTCCATAGAAGGAGGGGGAGGGAGAGAGACACACAAACATCAATGATGAGAGAGAATCATTGATAGGCTGCCTCCTGCACACCCTACTTGGGGATTAAGCCCACAACGCTGGCATGTGCCCTGACCAGGAATTGAACAATGACCTCCTGGTTTATCAGTAGATATTCAACTATTGAGCTACACCGGCCAGGCTACAGCAGATATTTTGAATTCCTTTTACTCTTTCTGTGAACCCTCTACCAGCTGTTTTGCACTTTGCTTCAGAAGGCCTGCACCTAAGACTCTCTTTGGAGACCTCCTTTGAGCAAAAAGTCTGCAATACCTGACATTCAGGTTCAAGTGTCTGAAAATCTAGCCGACCAAGCCTCTAGGTGAATGAGGTTGAACCTAGACTTTGAAATCACATCCTTACTTGTCTTCTCTCTTTCCTACCTTGCTTCCCTTCCTCCTTCCCTGTTTTCCTCTGACATCACTTTCTTAATAAAGTATGTACTTCTGCCTTAGGCCTCAACTCAAGGTCTTCTTGAGGAGAGCCTGACCTAAAATAACATGTAACAGAGAGCCTTACAATAAAGTAAGAGAATGACATTCATAATTAGAATATGAGCAGAGCCCATTATGGCACAGACCTTGTACAGATTACTTCCTAAATCAATGGAGCCCAGTGCTCTTTAGTGATTCCTCAGAAATATCTGGGTATGATTAGAGAAGGGGAATAACTCTCATGTAACTGGGAACAAAAATCAATGAAAGTGGATTTATTAGCAGGATTCCCATTTCTGCTCAGAGGTTACTGAGGTCTCAGGAAGCGAGGGCTGCATGTTGAGTAGGTAACGTGACACCAGCGCAAAGGTGAAGGAAGTTGCAATCTGTTTTATATCTAAATTTGGATTGCAACACCAGAAACCTATTATATATGTAAATTGGAATGCAGTGCCAGAAGGTATCTTTTACAGGTTTTCACAGAAACTAGAATATAGTTATAGGAATTTGTTGAATTTAAGAAATAAGTTTTGTCTAAGAATAGGCAGTGGAGCATAGGAGGGATAGATCTGGAAAGGGCCGGAGATGGCAGAGGACTTCTGCAGTCTGGGAAAAAATAAACTCAACTATTTAAGTGATTACATCAGAAAGGAAGGAAATGGAAATACACTTGTTTTTAATTTGCTATAATTTCCTTTATTCTCCTATGAGTTAATTTTCACTAGATTATGAAGTTATATATTTTTCTTATTATTTACATTTTACAAACATTTTATTCTGAATATTTATAATCACACAAGAGTAAACTAAGTAAAATTTGGAGCTGTGTGCTTAGATACTCCTATGCCTGGGACGCTAACATCCTGAGGTAGCTTTTTTTAAAAAAATTTTTTTTATTTTTAAATTTTATTTTATTGTTTAAAGTATTACAAAGAGTAGTACATATGTTTCCTTTCCTCCCCATTGACCTCCCCCCCTCGGCCTCCCCTACCCCCCAGCATATGCCCTCACCTGCCCACCCCTTCCCAGTGTCTTGTATCCATTGGCTATGCTTATATGCATGCATACAAGTACTTCAGTTGATCTCTTACAGCCCCCGCCCCTCACCCTCCCCTGCCTTCCCAATGTGTTTGACAGTCTATTCAATGCTTCTTTGCCTTTGTATCTATTCCCCCCCATTTCTTTTCTTTAAAAAATCTTGCATCTGCAGACTAGAAATAAACATATAAGAAGAAAAAATGTTTGAGTCTCAGTTTCAATGTCCAACAGTTCTGAGTCCCAGTTTCAATGTCAAATAGTTCCTTATGTGTATGTGTCAGCAATGATATCTGGATGGTGGACAAATGGTGGCAATGTAGGTTCCACCCTCTCTGGTTTGATCCTGGGCAACCTGCAGAAATGTACAGCTGCTGACTGCTAGCATGGCAAGTTGTCATCAACGTCTTCCATCTCTGGACTGTCTTCATGGTTGGAACAGACATATCAGTTCCTCTTTGTTGCAGGAATCCATATGGTCTTGGAGTTGTTTTTTGAAAATATACAAAAATAAGGAACCAAGATAGCAGGATAGGTAAACACCTATTGTGCTGCCCCACACAACAATTCCAAAACTACAACATAACAACAAAATAAACATCATCCAGAATCACTGGAAAGCTGACCGAGTGAAAATTCCACAAATAAAAGTAAAGGTGGGACACTGAGACACAGAAGAGCGACAGAGTGCAGCCTTGAAGATACGCACGGAATCAAAGGTTAGGAGACTTGAACACGCGTGGGCTGTAGGGCTGGCAGCAGCAATCCCGGCTGGATTTCTCCAATGGGGAGGGCAGAGAGTCCCCACTGCACAGATTCCCCAGTGCCAGGCAAGGTCCAAGGTCCGGGGTGCGCACGCTAAAAGCAGGGCATGGCAGAGGACTCCAAGTTTGAGGAGAGTACGCGTAGCTTACAACAGCCGTTTTCGTGCGTAAAGTGTGCGACAGCACAGACGCACAACGTGCTCCCTCGTTACCGAGACCACCGGACAGCTTTGTTTTACAACTCTGGGTGAGACTTTGGGTGTGCACACTCATTTGGGGAGTGGCAGCGTTGTCTGGCAATGGGTGGAGACCAGCCAGCGGCAGCTTTCTCTTAGAGGTGCCTGCAGCCATTACCACCTAAGACAGATAGGACTTAGCTGATGCTGTAGCCACCTGCTCAGCTCAGAGACTTTGCCCATCCAACCTGAATAAAGCTCACCTCCACACCCAATTGGCCTGGAGGTCAAACCCTCCTAGTGCTAACAACAATTAGCTGGGATTAACTCCAACAATACTCTACAACCCATAAAGGATTGCAGTAAGAATATCCACCTAACGTAACTGGGGAGGCTGAGCCACTGTCCCTTAGAGGACATCTACCACACAAAGCTAATGGACGAACTCATGAAAGCAGCCAACATGCAGAGACATGGAAAGAAATCAGATGTGAAAGAAATGGAGGGAAAAAAATGATTGGACATAGAATTCAAAACCACGGTTATAAGGCTTTTCAAGAAGCTCCTAGAAAAGGTGAAAACTACAAGGAAATAAACAAGAACTACCAGGAAATGAATGAGACCTACAAGGAAATGAATGAGACCTACAAGGAAATGAACGAGACCTACAAGGAAATGAACAAGACCTACAAGGATATGAACAAGGCCCTCAAGGATATGAAAAAGGACCAACTAGAAATCAAGCATTCACTGACTGAAATAAAAAATATTACCCAAAGTCCTAAGAGCAGTCCAGAGGGCCGCAAGAACTAAGTCAAAGATTTGAAATGCAAAGAAGCAAAATCCACTCGGCTGGAAAAGCAATAAGCCAAAAAATTGAAGATAGTGCAAGGGGCTTCTGGGACAAATTCAAGCATGCCAACATCTGAATTATGGGGGTGCCAGAAAAAGAGAGAGAGCAAGGTAATGAAACCTACTTGAAGAAATAGTGACTGAAAACTTCCCCCACCTGGTGAAAGAAACTGACTTAAAAGCCCAAGAAGTACACAGAACCCCAAAATATAGGAATCTAAAGAGGACCACACCAAGACACATCATAATTAAAATGCCAAGAGCAAAAGATAAAGAGAGAATATTAAAAGCAGCAAGAGAAAAACACTTGGTTACCTACAGGGGAGCACCCATATGATTGTCAGCGGATTTCTCAACAGAAATGCAAGCCAGACGGGAGTGGCAAGAAATATTCAAAGTGATGAATAGCAAGAATCTACAACCAAGATTACTCTATCCAGCAAAGCTATCATGCATAAGATGATAAGAAAAAGATAAAAGGAGTTCATACCACCATGCATAAGATGGTAAGAAAAAGATAAAAGGAGTTCATACCACCAAACCAATATTATATGAAATGCTGAAAGATATTCTTTAAGAAGAGGAAGAAGAAAAAGGTAAAAATATAAATTATGAACAACAAATACACATCTATCAACAAATGAATCTAAAAATCAAGGGAATTAATAATCTGATGAACAGGATAAACTGGTGAATATAACAGAATCATGGACATAGAGAGGGAATGGACTGACAATTCTTGGGGAGAAAAGGGGTGTGGGAAGTGCAGCAAGAGACTGGACAAAAATGTTGCAACAATGGGAGAGGACAGTTGGAGGGGAGGTGAGGACGGAGAGAGGGATGGGTACAGGGTGGAGGGGAGCTATAGGGGGATAAAAAACGGGGAACAATGCAATTAATAAACTGAAAAATAAAAAAAAATTACCTTCAAAAAAAAAAAAGTCAAAAGGAAAAAAAAAGAAAATATTCTTGACCATAAGTTAATAAAGGAATTTTTTCTGTAAATTAGACTTGGGATTCATTTTATTTTTGCCCAAGTGATTTTCTTTTGGCTTATTTATGATACCATGTGTATTTTTTCATGTGTGTCCTGCTGTTAGCATTACATATGGAAATTAATTTTCTGAAGTAAGAATTTTCTAGATGTAATTTACTTACAGGATATTTTTTCTAACATAATATTACCCCACTCTCCCCCCCCCCTTTTTTTGATTAATGGAGGCTTTTGGAAATTTTATATTGCAGTCTTGGTAACTTTAAATTTTAATTTTTTACGGTAGTACTTCTTAACAGGCCTAGAGTAATTAGTTGTATCTACAACATTTGAACTAATTTATGCCTTTAAATGGATCTCATTTTTCTCTGCCACACTTCCCCATTTTCCTCCAAGCATCTATCTTCCTTTGAATGCCTGCCACTTCTTTGTCTCAGGAAAGCTTAAATTTATTTCCAGCAGATTCGCTTACATTCAGATGAAAAACATACATCTGTTGTGTGTTTCTTTTTTCCTCACATCTCACTGAGAGTCTGCTAGCATTTTTCTGATGATTTATGGAAAAGTAAATATAGTTTTCAGTGCTATTCACCCCATGTAAATTTCTAATGATCCCAAATGTGAGGGTGTGTATGACAATGACGCCTTGGTAAAAAGCCAGCTGCTCTTTTCATTTGAGCAATGGTTCCATATTATTCAACTCACTAAGTGAGCTTGTTTGTTTCCACAGCTGTTGACTTCATCTCCCTCTCAATGGATGAAAAGAAAGAGAAAAGAAACTGCTTCCCTTCACATTCCTTCCTGGCTACCTCTTTCCTCAGTGATAGACTTATCCATTATTACAATCAGGGACCTTTGGAGCTAGAAAGAATCTGACCGATTATAACTGTGAAGTACCCTCTTTGTGAAGTAGTTTTACTTTGCATACATTATGTGTAATTAACCACTTATTGTCAGATAAGAAGATTAAGGTTCAAATTCATTAGGTAGCTCAACTATGGTCACAAATATTATGGAGTGAGAGCTAGGGTCATTCCTTTCTTTTTCTCACAGAACTGGAAGGGCTAATAAACTTATCCAACTTAAGGTGTAAGAATGGCTATAAGAGATACAATAAGCCTTTTGTTAGGCTTCTAGGCTTACATTTGTATACTTGGTTTCAATCTTCAAGCAAGGGAGCTACTGCTTGGTAGCAAGGGGATGTGGGGCCTCACAGGCTTAGGGGTCCTGTGGTTCAAGTTTCTGAAGGGCATCTATGACATGTTCCAATTCCAAGTCTCAAGGCCTCATTCCTTCCTTACCAAGGTCCTGACAGCTGCCGAGGACACTTCCCTGATGGCAAACTCAGCTTCTCTTGAGGCTGAGGACTCTGAGTTGGTTCTGGGCCTGTTTGTGGTACTTCATAATGGCAGCCTTTGGAAACTCTCAGAAGGGGGTACACTAGATAGTGAAGTTTTCCTTGGCTTTTGACAGGTGCAAGGTAAATGGTAATTAGAAAGACTGTGGATGGGTTCCATAATCTAAAAAGAGAAAATGAAAGGCTCAAGTTGCTCAACTTTAGGAATAGTTAGAAAGTCAGAAAATCCCTTTAAGGCTTTGAAACAGACTTCCTACAGCTATAAATGGACCAGGATGATTGTCTGCTGCTAGACCAGGGCATCTCAATGTACTGTTGGCCAAACACCTAAACAGCTGTAGGCTATTCTCTAAACTGACAATGCTTTTGTACCCTACCCTTTGAAGTTTATGTCTGCACCTTGCCTTAGGACAAATCCTATCTGATAAAAGAATAATATGCAAATTGACCATACCTCCGATCAAGTCATGCCCACAAGCCACACCCACAAGCCAATCAGGAGCAAATAAACCCCAACCAAGATGGCTGTGGCCATTGAGAGCAGGAGGTAGGCTTGGGTTTCCCTGGCAATGGAGGAAGCCAAGCTTTCCACCTGCCCTTGCCAGCCTAGGCCTCCCCTCAAGGCTACAAAGTTTCAATTATAGAAGATATATCCCAACAGAAATGGCAGCAGTCAGAGAGCTGGAAAGAGCAGAGGCTAGCGTTGCCTGGGCAATAGAGGAAGCCAAGCTTCTGCAGCCCTAACATCTAGGTCTCCATTCTAGGCTACAAAGTTTCAATTGTAGGACATAAATTAATTCCAGATCCCAGGGTCTCCACTTAGGTCTCTGGGGGGCGTGGCTGGAATGCGAACAACCTCAGGCCCCTCACCCAGGGTTTCCCACTTTTCAAGGGAATCCTCACCCTGATCTGGGACACTCTTCAGGACAAACCAGCTGGCCCGCACCCATGCACCAGGCCTCTATCCTATCTACTAAAAGAGTAATATGCAGATTGACCATCACTCCAACACACAAGTTGGCCTCATGTGATCAAAGATCCTGCCCCCATGTGAACACAAGATGGCTACCACAAGATGGCCAGCAGTAGAGGGCCATTGGAAGGTTCCAGGCCTGTAAGGGAGGGAAGTTGTGGGTGACCAGGCCAGTAGGGAAGGGTAGTTGGGAGGGACCAGGCCTGCAAAGGAGGGCAGTTGGGGGTGATCAAGCCTGCAGGGGAGGGCAGTTAGGGGTGACCAGGCCGGCAGAGGAGAGAAGTTGGGGGCAAACAGGCTGGCAGGGGAGCAGTTAGATATCAATTAGGCTGGCAGGGTAGTGGTAGGGTGTGATCAGGCTGGCAGGCAGAAGCGATTAGGGGCAATCAGGGAGGCAGGCAGGTAAGCAGTTTGGGGCCAGCAGTCCTGGATTGTGAGGAGGATGTCTGACTGCCCATTTAGTCTTGATCCTATCGGGATCGGGCCTAAATGGGCAGTTGGACATTCCTCAAGGGGTCCCAGATTGGAGAGGGTGCAGGCTGGGCTGAGGGACATCCCCCGCCTCCTGTGCATGAATTTCGTGCACCAGGCCTCTAGTAGTGTTAATAAAAAGCAAGGATCCTGAGTCAAGGGAAACCTTTAGCTCATTTAGCTGAAGCTCCTTTGACCCCCAATCCCTTTCAAAATTATATTTTGTCTTTGGACTCTTACTTAATCAATGCACAGCCTTTCTTTGGATTCCTGAGCCCTTCTTAATGCTGGGACAAGAACACTAGCAACTGAGGATTTGAGGAGGACCAGGATGCCTCCTGATAGGACTCAGCATATGTGGAAATAGGATGCCCTGCTATGTGAGGGGAGGTGCCTGGCAGAGGTCATGCTCATATCAGTGGCAGCTACAAAGGCAAGTGGGAGACAGCTCCACTGTGGGCTGAGGAGTGGCAGAACCAGCCCTTCAGGATCAGCACAACAGAGCAGCAGCCGCTGGTCCTGCCCGAGTACCTGTTTATGAGATTTCCTGAGAACCTTCCAAAACAAATGTCAGAGAAGCCATAGTGGAGATGCTATGTGACCTTGCAGTAAGTAACAGGGCTGTAGGTATAACCTGATGAATTAATGCTTATTATTTTACCATGTGACACTTGAGAAAACCAAGGTTCCAAGAGGTTAATTGGTTTTTCTCAAAATTAGACTGCTGGGGATTTTAAGAGTGATAACTGAGAAATAGGTATCTATTATTTCTTTATTTTTATTTTAATTTTTTTAAAATTTATTTTTGCAGAAATAATATTTGAGTTTTTATTGTTCAATTAAAAAATAATTTATCTTGATTATTGAAAATATTACAGGTGTCCATCTTTTCCCCCCATTAACTACCTCCTTCCCACTTCCTCTCCATCTGCAAGCCATCACTGAACTATTGTCTGTGTCCATGGGTTAAGAATATATTCTCTACCTTTCCTTGTCCCCCCCACACCCCTTCCCCTGCCCAACCCGCTTCCTTCTGAGAATCATTAGTCTGTTGCATGCATCCATGCCTCTGGATCTACTTTGTCAGTATATTTTGTTCATTACATTCCACATATAAAGGAGATCATGTGATACTTGTCTTTCTCTGATTGACTTATTTCTCTTAGCATAAAACTCTCCAGGTCTCTCCATGTTGTTTCAAAGGGTAAGAGATCCTTCTTTTTTTTTCTTTCTTTACTGCTGTAATAGTATTCCATGGTGTAAATGTATCACTCCTTTTTTATCCACTCATCTACTGATGGACATTTGGGCTGTTTCCAGATCTTAGCTATTGTAAATTGTGCTGCTATGAACATAGGGGTGCATACTTTCTTTCTGATGGGTGTTTTTTAGGCTTCTTAGCATATAATCCTAAAAGTGGGATCACTGAAATGGTTGTCTTTTTTTTTTTTTACTACCAGAATATTCTATAGCTAATTTTAGATGTAGGTTCTTATATCCCAAACTAT
Organism: Antrozous pallidus; assembly: GCA_027563665.1. Taxonomy (NCBI): domain Eukaryota; kingdom Metazoa; phylum Chordata; class Mammalia; order Chiroptera; family Vespertilionidae; genus Antrozous; species Antrozous pallidus. Next base: position 79,432,434 of record CM050508.1, read on the forward strand.
AATCAACATCCAACCATCTCCACTTCCCATGTTTATCAGTATGGGTCATAAATTAAGTATCATAGTGCAATTTCTCAGATGTTTTTAACTAATATTAACATGCAATCTCCATGTAAGTTGTTTAAGCAAATTAACACCAGTTTTGCTACATCTGGGCCAATGTCTCTCCCATATCTGACCTTTTAGTTGGAGTGTACTTGTTGAAATCTGTCTTATACTTTCATCACTTGTCTCCTGTTAAAAGAGATTTGTGACCACTGACATGAAGCTTTCTCAGATAAACACTCAGGTGTGAGGCAGCTAGCTTCTGAGTAGGTAACTTCCGGACTTGTGCTTGGGATTGGCCTAAACTGCTAAAATAAAATTGGTAACATTTTGTTTGTTTGTTTGTGTGTGTGTTTGTTTTGTACACATGTGAATTTAACATCTTCAGAACCAAGTCTAATGTGCTTCAAATGTAATGCTTAAACCACAGAAAGCAGAGCAAGTTAGGTCAAGATTGTGTTTCAGCTTTCTACTGCTTTTATGGGCTCATCGGAGCTTTTGTCTCACTGATGATGGCGCCCTCTCCTGGCCACAGACCCCACTGGTTCTGCTACAGCAGGGTAACAATGAAGGTTGCAGGCTTTGCAGGAACTGTAGAACAGGCCAGAAGTCATAATCCCTTCACTATCTTTTCACACTCCAGTTGCCAGGCCAGCTAACCTCACATTTGCTAAGCTTAAGCAAGATTGTGTTTCCTTTCAAATAAGATATGTCTCTTTGAAGAAGGGATTTCATTCTATTTTGATAAAATAGCATTGAAAAATGACTTGGAAATGTTGACTTTGGAGTGTTACCTGAAATCCTGCTTTCAGAGCTGACCATTGCTTTCCTGTGAGCATGGCCCTCACTCATGACAAGGAGGGTACTAAAGCTCATGTTCTGTAAGAGTTAAGCTTAGTTCATTTCTTAATATGAGCTCTTCCTTCTCAGAGTGGATCCCTGTATTTTGAAGTATCAGCATCAATCAAACCATACCCTTTTCTTCAAGTTTTAATTTCCTCTGTGCTGAGAGTATTTTATAATTTATTCAACTTATTTTATATTTCAAGATATTGGCATATGGAAAAACATTAGCCATCCTGCCCTCCCCCCCATTTTATTATCCACTAGCACCATTATTATATTCTAATGTATTTTCTTTTATTCCTTTTATATGGATACTAGTACATGTATATGCCTACAATACATTTAAAATTTATGATTATCTATATGTTATATATTATGTTATAATTATATATATACTTTATATTATTTTGTTATGGATAGCTTTTGAGTAATGTGGATCGATTATTCCCAGAGTGAATTATATTCAGAGAATATGCTACAACTATTAAAAGCTTACTAACAAAAGATCTGGATTAAAGTGTACCTGGCATGCACCTACATCCAATTTCTTTCTTTCTCCTGGAGGCAAATGAGGTTATTCAAATGTAACTTGTTTACCATTATTTGTGTACCCTTTCCCCAAAGATAAACTACAATGAGGAGGAGGAGAATTTTATACCTGCTAGATTGCTGGCTGGTATAGATATTCTCATCAGAGTTCATGCTGCCTTAGGCTCTTCAGGCCATTCTCCTGTTTGCCCAATGAAACTTGATCTACACACACTGACCACCTGGAGAATCTATAACTGCCTTGAGTCACATTCCCTTGTGGTTTAGTTCGCCAATCATGTACATATTTTATACTAAGGGAATTAGGGTCTATTTTGGCCAGCCAGGCAGCCCTGGCAGTTTGCCAACCATGAGACATTCAAAGTCTCAGAAATCACTCCGCACACTGGGGGCAGTACCTTTCTCTGAGTGGGCTGATTCCTCAGTGGAGCCCCACAAAGCCCAAAAGCAGGGCTGTTCTGCATCTATTCTCTTCTTAAACCAGAGAAGGCAATGTCCTGAGGAAAGTCCTTAAGTGTGATGAAATACTGACATTGGTCAAAAAGATAAAGATAGATCATCTTGAACAAAATGGGCTCAGACTTCTAACAGCAGTAGACGTCACAGCAAGTTCCCCATTATTTAGTACCCTTCTTGTCAACTGGCAATGGGAAGCCTGCACTTTAGAATTGGGCAGCATGAGGGTCCCCTGCTTCCAGACTCCTTGCTTCCAGAAAAGAAGTTGTCTGCTGTTTTCATATCAGCCTTGCCCTCTGCCCAGGACCCTTGGAGGCTTCCTCCTCAAGAGGTAGGAATTTTAGCAGAAAAGCTGAGTAGATGATTTGGGCAGATTGCTTCTTATATTTTACCCCTTTGCATTATCACTCATCTTCACATCCCTGTCTTTACATACATAATTTTTAAATGAAAAGAAAAATTCTCTTCTTTTAGGTTTTGCACCTGAAATTATTGTGAACAATTTGGTTGCTATTGGTCAGTAATTTTCTTAAAATATACCCACATATTGTTGTTATTGTTATATGTCTGGCAGGCACACACTAATGTATGCTGTGCTAAAATATGCTGATGGGTATTTAATGCCAGAATAATTACTGTATTTTATTTTGACTTTAGTCCACAACATGGGACCTCTTCTGAAAGTACATATACAAAAATGATTATTCCCAGTATGGCCAAAATGATATCTTCCTCTCTTTTCATTCCTGGAGTACATTATAGTTTGTCCTCCCTCCGGAATTTTGTAATTACTGTGAATGAAAGAAAAATGAAATGATGCTTACTTTGCTGAGTGCAAATATTTCAAAACTTCACAGGTTAAAGATGCCCCCAAAACATTTTTTCAATGGTTTTTGCCACTGTTTCAATAAAATAATTGACTAAAGATTTGCTGTCTGATTTGAAATTATGCTATTCTCAGAACATCTTTCTCTGTGTGATTAAAATTTATAACCTTCGTGTCCTAATTTAGCTTTATTACTATCTCTAAAATATTTTAATATATAAGAATTTCCTTTCCCTATTCCATTTTTCTAGTGAGATCTTTAATTGTTCTCATTTACTGAAACAAGTTTAAAAGTTGAACACACATGAGGGGAACATTAAGGAAATAGCACAGAGTCATAACTGTATTATAACCAAACATTCATTTATTGAGCATTTACTAATTGCCAAGCATTTTGCTGGATGCATTGCATTCTTTCCTCATTTATTTCTCATAGCACTCTATGACCTAAGAAAAATGAGCTGCTCACTCTGCTGGCGGGGAAATGGATCTGGAAAGGTTACTTCTTTTTCTAATGTCACTCTCCTGAATGCAGTGACTAATTAGAATTCAGTTCTGTTTGACTTCACATCCTGAGAGCTTGATCATTACCCTTTCCCGCCTCATGTGTTCCCTGTAAACAAGAGAGACAATGACCTGGACTCACTTGTGCCTTCTCTTTGGTAACACATGGCTATATGGCCTTTGGTTTGCCTTCTACATTTACCCTGAGCCACTCTTGCTTTCTGAATACTGAAAGTTCTTAGTCCCCTTTCTCTCCAGATAATTTCAGTCAATGTTACAGCCTTAAATATTAACCAAACACTGTTATTTCCAAGTAAATACATCCAGCCATGACTGCTCCTCAAATTCCTGCTTTGGCTATCTAACTGCAAAATCAGCACCTTCTCTGGGATGTCTAATAGACATCTAGATTTCATGTCCAAACATAAACCTGATTCCTCTTTGTCCCAAATCTGATGCTTCCCCTCACTCCCAGTCTTAGTAGTAATATTACTGATTACTCAGTTGCTCAGGCCCCAAATTTAGGAGTTGGCCTGGCTTCCCTATTTCTCACCTACCCTACATCGGGTCCCTTAAACCCATTAGTTTCATTTTCACAATGCATCCTAATTGAGCTTTTGTCTCTTTTGTAGCTACCATGCCAGGCTAAGCTGCCATTATCTCTCTCCTAAATTGCTATGGTGACTTCTGGCTTGTCTCTTTACTTGCATTATTATTTCTTTACCAAACCAAGCCCAGGCCATTTTCCAAACAGGAGACCAACTGATTTTTTTCTAAAACTTTAATCAGAACACATCATTTTCTATGCACAATTTTACAAAGAATTTCTGTCACATGAAGAACACATACAGAGTATTCACCAGTATCTACCTGGTCCCAGGTAAACTTGGTAATATTTTGGATTGACAGCATACCACTTTGCTTCAATTGCTCTACACTTTTGCACTACTTTTCTTTCTATCTATTGAACTCTCCTAGTGTTTGCTGCCTTTGGGCTTCTGATTGGCTATTTCCTATTCCCCCAGATATTGATGTCTATCTTTGGCCAATTCTTTCATCTGTGAGCCCTCTCTCTATGATGCTCCCCCACCACACACTCATGTGTCACTCTATCTTCATCCAGGCTTTATTTTTATCCGATGGCCCTTACCACAACCTAAGCCATATCACATATTTCTTTCTAAACTTATTTACTTTCAATTTTCCTCATTAGAAAGGAAACTCCATAGGAGTATGTATTTTACCTGCTTTGTATTCCAAATGTTTTAAAGTGTGCTTGGCACATAGGAAGTAATAAAACTAAATGGTGAATAAAATTATTTAGCCATTTTTTAAATTAAAGTTTATACTTACTATCCTGGGATTATGCTAAGAGCAATTGGCTTTTCTTTAAGATTTGTGAGAAATACATGTTGTGCAAATCTGTTAAAAGTACACTTACAGGTGGGGAAGTAGGATAAGAGAATGTGGAAGGTTGGACTGACTGTAGCCTTAGTCTTCATTTTGAATGGCAATGTAACAGCCACATGAAGGAGGCTTTTCTACCTTTTGTTAAGCCACTACTGACTACACTGCCCATATTTTTCTTTCACTTCCCTTATATTCTATTCTATAAAATATATCCTCTTCTTTAAATATATAGCTACTTATATACAAATTCACTATGGGTTTTATTATATTACTAATGGCCTGGTGCATGAAATTTGTGCATGCAGGGGGTGGAGGGTGGTTGTCTCTCAGTCCAGCCTGCATCCTCTCCAATCTGAGACCCCTGTGGGATTAGGCCTAAACTGGCAGTTAGAGAACCCCCTCCCAATCAGGGACTGCAGACTCCTAACCGCTCACTTGCCTGACTGCTTGATCACCCCTAAACACTCTGTCTGTTGACCTGATTGCCCCAGCTGGTCCCCTCTGCCAGCCTGCTCAGCCCCAATGGCCCCCCCCACCACCAGCCTGATCACCCACAACTGCCCTACCCTTCTGGCCTGATCACCCTTAACTACCTCTGCCTCAGCTGCAGCTAGGGCTGTGATCAGGACCCCCACCACTCATGGCGAGGCACTGGCCATGGCTGGGGCCACATGGGGAGCAGCAGGGGGTCAAGCCCGAGCCTCTGCTGCGGCTGAGGCTGTGATCTGGATCCGTGCTGCCCACAGCACAGCCATGGCCAGCTAGGGGCAGAGGGGGCCACCAGCCATTTTGCTTGGGGTTAATTTGCATATTGCTCCTATTGGCTGGTAGTGTAGCGAAGGTATGGTCAATTTGCATGTTTCTCTTTTATTAGATAGGATTGTAATTTATTTATCAAATCCACTAACTTTGAAATTCTCTTTCTTTCATAATTTTTCCATACTTAGATGTTAGAAAAACTGTTTGGCAGGCTCTATTTGTTAAATATAGTCTCCTATGAAACAGCAGATCTCCTAGGTAGGTACCTGAGAGAAACAGTTGTACAAATATGTTTACTGCAGTTTTATTCATAATAGCCTGGAAACAAAACATTCATCAATAGTGGAATCAATAAGCAAAGGGCAACTATTTACACCAGGGAAATCTATGCAACAGTAAAAAAGTAGTACTGGTACAACATCCTGGATGGCACACAGAGACATAACACTGGGGGAAAGAAGGTTAAACACAAAAGATTTCATATGTACAACTCCGCTGTGTAAAGTTCCATAAGAGTTATCCATCTAAAGTGAAAGAGGTCAGGATAGTTGTTATTTACTCAGAAGATCTGCTGGCTGGTGACACATGCATAGAGAGATATGTAAAAAAGTATGTAGCTGTATACTTAGAACTGTTCATATTAAGTGGACAATTTCTTCAAAAGAAAAAATAAAAGCCAGTCTAGGCTAGTATATAAAAAAAATTTAACTCCCTGTTCCCTGCTTCCCAACCCCTCTCCGGGCTTGATCTGGAGTTCTCCAGACTTACAGAGCAGTAAGAAGAGACACTGAAGTTTTCTTGTCTCTTTCTTTTTTCTCATCCTCACCCACTCACTAGTTGTTCTCTTCAGAGTCAGGCACAGGACGAGGAGGACTTGCAGGAAAGGCCAAGTCTTTTTCAGTAGGGGCTTGTGTATGTACAGATTCTGCCTTTCTAGCCTTGGATATGTAGTAGAGAAAACAGTTTTCCTCTTTCCCTCACATTCAGTGGCTGGGACCCTACAAATTCAATGCACAAGAGACAGATTAACAGGAAAGAAGAAAACAGAGTTTATGCTTACAGAGTGAGTACATGCAGGAAAGACACAGTGATGAGTAACTCCCAGGGATGGTAAGAGCTTGGGATTAATATACCTATTTCAATATATGATGGGGTTGGGGGAGGTCACTTATGGGGAAACATGACTTTTTGGAAAGATAAATAGGTTTTAAGAGGAAAAACAGGACATAAGAAAGTTTGTGATAATCTTTGTCTCTGCAGGTTTGAGTGGCCTTTCCATTTTCAGGGCCATAAAACTCCTCTGGAGAAGGAATTTGGAGTAGGTTTTATTTATGTGCTTCCTTCTAGCTATAGGTCTGTCTGGAAAGGGGATTTATGGCAGGCTTATTAGTATTTCCCAAAGTTGCTTCTTTTAGTCAGGTAATGGAAGCTCTGTGAAAGCTTTTAAATTTCTTCTTCTTCTTCTTCTTCTTCTTTTTTTTTTTTTTTTTTTTTTTTTTTTTTTTTTTTTTTTACATCTGTTGACTCTTAAATGTGTTCAGCTTAAAATAACCTTTGTCACGAAGTGGCATATTTTGGGGTGGCATATTCTGATCTGCTACTGGTATGTCAGTTCTTCTGGAATGGCCTCCTTCAGAGAGCACCTCCCACTGCACCTTTCCTGAGCAGGAGCAGTGAGCCCTCTGGTGGACTCTCAGAGACACCTCACCCTGGCGGAACAGCCCCCTCTGGCATTAAGGTTTTTTAGGATGACTAGTTCAGCTACCTCCTATAAAGTTAGCTTTTCCCACATGAAAACTGTTACCACTCCCTTTGTCTTTCTAACTCTAGAATTACAGGCTGCTCCTATTATGCTGTTCTCTCTCTCCGCCCTGCAATGCAAACGCTTCAGCCAGCTTATCACAGAGAGGTTTTCTGTCTGTGTTTGGTTGCTCTCCCTTCAGATTCCAGAGGTTCCTGTCAGGCTCTTTAAGCTGCCTTTGGGTGCAGCTTTCACTGGTCTTGAGGTGATGGAGGAGGCAGTTTGAGGGAAAGAAAAATAGTGCAATTTGCTAACAATTCTCATCAGGGAAAACCTCATCAATCTCCTGTGTTTGTTCTCCTGGCCTCTTCTTGTTTGGAGGTACACACTGGGCTAAGATTTGCAGGGACAGTGTGGTGACCACCCATGGAGGAAGCCTGTTAGATTGTCTGCCCTCTTCACCTTTCACCCATTGTCTTTACTGTTTGAATCCTAGGGCAGTGGTCGTCAAACTCATTAGTCAACAGAGCCAAATATCAACAGTACAACAATAATTGAAATTTCTTTAGAGAGTGAAAACCGACTACTGTGCATGGGCCACAAAGTTTCAATCTCACTGTACGCTTGCGCCTACACGTGATATTTTGTGGAAGAACCACATTCAAGGGGCCAAAGAGCCACATGTGGCTCACAAGCCGCAGTTTGCCGACCACTCTCTAGGGAAATTTCAGAGACTTTTAGAAAAAAGGCACTTAATATCTGTTATAAAATATATAACAGATATATATTTATTTTAGACACAACTATTAGATTGAGAACAGACTAAAATGTCTATCTTTGTATCCACAGTATCTAGCTCAAGTCTAATAGGCTTGATACTTATCCAGGAGAGCTGGTAAAAAAATGCATGAGAGTTATATTTCTTTAGGAACAATACACCAGTCCCCTACATTTATTATACTTTAAACATTGATAAAAGTGCAATCTGAATGCCTCTGCATCTGGCAGGACACGCTAGATGTCAAATAAAACAAAAGCCTCAGTGACTTAAACACAAAAGTTTCACTTTTCACACATGCTACATAATCATTGTAGATTTGCAAGGGTTTTCTTCCTCTCAGGGTGATTCTGGGTCTGGGCTGATGGGAGCTTTATTTCCACATGTTTCCGTGATCCCAGACATAGGGGGAAAGGGGAAAATGTGAATCACATACTAGTATTTTAAGATTCTGCTTAGAAAACACATGCTAATTGTCCTCACATTTCATTGACCAAAGGAAGTTGCAACGTGAAGACAGATGTCAAAGAGATGGAAAAGTCTAATTTTCTTAAAGTGAAGGGCAATGAATATTTGTGAACAATATTTCAATCTGGCATACGGTAGTATTTCACAAACAGAAAAAAACACTATTCATTTGTTAACCTCTGTTCATATTGACTATATTTGCTTCTGGCGCTTTTTCTTCTATAATGATTATATTTCATGTCTATGGGTTGCTATATTCTAGTCACTGTTTTAAATATTTGAATATATAAATTAATGTTATCATTATTAAGGCTATGAGTTTAGTGCTACTATTATCAGAATTTTAAAATGAGGAAATAGAATTTCCAAGCAGTTTATAAACTTGAGAAAAACTACACAGTTAGAGGAAGAGTGATTTAAATTCAGTAAGTCTGGCTGCAGAGACTGTAACCTTGACCATTATCTCTCTGCCATTCTATCTATCTGAAACATACTATGTAATTCCTATATATAATTCTATATAGCATATATCTGAACACACATCTAGGTATACATAAATGTATGAGGCATGCCTCTTTGAAATTTTGAATATTATAAAATGTTGCAGTCTCTTTTCTAGATGTCTGTCTTCCTCTGAACTCTTCCTTGTCTGAGTATTATGACTTAGTACATGTACTTCCAATCTTACTTGGCACATTTTCATAGCAAAAGTATTCATAAGGAATATATTATTTTGTATTTTATATTTAAACCAGTGCACGATTCATACACATTGAAAGGAAATTAATTAGAAGAAATATTTTAATATCGCTATTCACCCTTTCTTTATAATACAAGTGTCAACCAAATTCAGGATTGAAAATGATAGATCGAAACACATGTGCAAAAAAGGTCAAGTTTAGGAGAACCAAGATGGCGGCATAGGTAAAACACCTATCTTGCCGTCATACTCAACAATTTTAATATTACAACTTATCGAAAGAACAAACACCTTCCAGAATCACCAGAAAGCTCGCCGAGTGAAAATTCCACAAATAAAAGTGAAGATAAGACACTGTGACTCGGAGGAGCGGCGGCGGACAGCGTTGAAAGATTCGCACGGAGAGAGGTTTGGAGCGTGCGCCAGCAGAGAGGGCGGAGGTTGAAAACCGGCCAGTTTTCTCGAATGGGGAGACAAAGACGTCCCACTGGACTGATTCTCCAGCTCTGGGGAAAGTCCAGGGAACCCACTATCATACGGGATGAAAACTGGACAGTGGAAAGGCACGCCGAAGCAGGGGTCTCCCGGCTTGTGGAGAAGGCAGCTTGCGTGAACAGCTCAGCTGCGTGACCACGCAGAGAGCGCTCTGCGACTTGCTTTCTCATTCTGAAAACCATCAGACTGCTTTGTTTTACGACCCTGGGGGAGACATTGGGCGTGCAGAGTCACTTGGCTCTCTCTCAGAGGTGCTGGCAGCCATTGCCCCCTGGCACAGGGTCCCTGGGGCGGCACAGGGCTGAGCTAACGCTGTCTTCTTGGCCCGGAGACTCCGCCCATCCAACCTGAGCACAGCTGAACTTCACAGACAATTGGCCTGAAGGTCAGCCCCTCCAAGTGCTAACAACGATTAACCTGAGCTTAACTTCAACAAGACTGTGCAACCCATATCCACCTCAGGTAACTGGGGAGGTTGAGCCACTGTCCCTAGTAGGAAGTCTACCACACAAAGCTAACTGACCAACTCAGGGAAGCAGCCACCATGCAGAGACATGGAAAGAAACCAGATGTGAAAGAAATGGAGGAAAAAAAACGACTGGACATGGAATTTAAAACCACGGTTATAGGGTTTTTCAAGAGGATCCAACAAAAGGTCGAGGCCTATAAGGAAATAAGCGAGACCGACAAGGAAATGAATGAGTCCTATAGGGAAATGAATGAGACCTTCAAGGAAATGATCAAGACCAACGTGGAAATGAAGGAGACTCTCAAGGATATAAAGGAGACTCTCAAGGATATGAAAAAGGACCAACCAGAAATTAAGCATACACTGACTAAAATAAAAAATATTATAGAAAGACCTAAAAGTGCTCTGGAGCACCCCAAGAACCAAGTTAAAGATTTGAAATACAAAGAGGGAAAATCCACTCAGCTGAAAAAGCAAGAAACCAAAAAATCCAAAAAATTGAAGATAGTGTAAGGGGCCTCTGGGACAACCTCAAGCATACCAACATCTGAATTATAGGGGTGCCAGAAAAAGAGAGAGACCAAGACAATGGAAACCTATTTGAAGAAATAGTGACTGAAAACTTCCCACACCTGGTGAAAGAAATTGACTTAGAAGTCTAAGAAGCGCACCGAACCCCAATATATAGGAACCCTAAGAGGACCACACCAAGGCACATCATAATAAAAATGCCAAGAGCAAAAGACAAAGAGAGAATATTAAAAGCAGCAAGAGAGAAACAGTTGGTTACCTATAAGGGAGCACCCATACGATTGTCAGCGGATTTCTCAACAGAAATGATGCAGGCCAGACGGGAGTGGCAAGAAATATTGAAAGTGATGAACAGCAAGAATCTACAACCAAGATTACTCTATCCAGCAAAGCTATCATGCAGAATTGAAGGTCAGATAAAGTGCTTCACAGATAAGAAAAAGCTAAAGGAGTTTATCACCGCCAAACCAATACTATATGAAATGCTGAAAGATATTCTTTAAGAAGAGGAAGAAGAAAAAGATAAAAGTGTAAATTAGGAACAACAAATACACATCTATCAACAAATGAATCTAAAAATCAAGTGAATTAATAAGCTGATGAACAGGATAAACTGGTGAATGTAACAGAATCACGGTCATAGAGAGGGAATGGACTGACAAGTCTTGGGGAGAAAGGGGTTGTGGGAAGTTCAGCTAGAGACTGGACAAAAATAATGCAACTATGGGAGAGGACAGTGGAGGGGGGTGAGGGCGGAGGGTGCAATGAGTATCAGGTGGATGGGAACTATAGGGGGAAAAAAGGGGAACAATGTAATTAATATACTGAACAATAAAGATAAAAAAAGAAAAAGAAACACATGTGCAATTGGCACCAGTGAGAGCTTTATATGTATCATGCATGCGTGAGTCAATGTTTATTTTTAAATTGCCAGTGCGCATCATAGGTACCAGCTGGTTGGATGGTCGGATGGTCAGATGGATGTACGGTTGGTCACTTAGCCTTTTATATATATATGTAAATTATAACATTTGCCCTTATTTTTGAAGTACTAGTATATCCTTTGTTGATACTTACAGACCTAGTTTATTCCTTTTAAGTTCAGTTGGCTCATTTTCTATTCATACCTTATAGTTACTGGATCATATACTTGATTTCTCAAGGGTCAAAAAATTTTGGTTTCTAATTTTACTTTAAAATTTATTTTCTCTCAAACAGTTAGGGAGAATATTTATATACACCCCATTTGTATTTTCCTTTTGTTTAAATTGTTTCCAAATGCCTGAAGGATGTGTGGTAAAGTCATTTTCTAAGAATGCCTTTTTGCTTTACATATTCTACTGTCATGCTATAATATGGATAAATGTTTATAAAAATACAAGTATCCATAATAAATCTCTTTACCAAATTTAATTATTTGGGTGTTTAATTCTTTATCATATATATATATATATATATATATATATATATATATATATAATAACTAAAAATAAATAAAGAGCCAAGGTTCGTAACGTCCAAAACAACTGGAGGCTCAAACGAATGCCAGGCTGTGTGCCCAGCAGGTTTGGGTGGGAGGGGACTTGTGGCAATGTGGATGGGGACAGGAGAGGCGGGGCCCAGCAAAGAGCAGCCTGTACTCTTCACGTGGTCAGGGTGGCTGTGAGAACTCCTGATGGCCCACAGGTGCTGTTTCAACTCAGCCTGCAGGCTCTGCTTGGCTCTGTTCACAGAAGCGCAGGCACCACCTCCATGCCACACCCCCACTTCCATGGGTCCTGAGGTGCCCACCCTGAGCTGTTTCTGGGAAGATCCCTCCCTCAGAGCATCTGGCTCCGGAGGAGGCAGGCAGCACCACAGGCAACATTTGGTGGCCAGTATTCTACCTATTACAATATGGATCAGAAAGAATAAAGTAAAAAGGGACAACGGCCACAAACGTTTAAATTTGGAGGATGGATGAATGTGGTCCATGCCTTAGCAGCTGGAGGACATTGCCGCTGAAGTAAACCCTAAGCCAGGAGTGAGAAAAGCAAAGGGACAGCAGGGGTATCCCCCACAAACCCCCCAAAACACCCATCTTATGAACAAGGTACCCCTAAGTGTGGGAGCAAAGCTGGGACCAAAAACAAGATGATTGATCTACAAAGGGCCCTAATCCTCAGATTTCCTTCTCCACTCTGCACAGCTGGGCAGCTGCCACGCCCCCACCCCAACAAAGGTTCAATGTCCTGAGAGGATAAAACAGGGTCTCTGAACCCAGGACACAGCAGGACAACTGGTAGGGGCAGCCTGTGACCCACCAGTGGCTTATTTGACTGCTCCATTCTGAATGCGGGAAGCCCCGCCTCCCGTTCCATCACCTGGGACCCCTCCCCTCTGACTCCCAGACAGTGAAGTCGGGGCTAAACTCTCCAGACAGGACACTCCAGAATTTATTCCCTTCAATCTCTGACTATATTAACAAGTATTTTTGTTACTGTTATTTCATTTCCTGTTTGTTTTCATGTTCTTCTCCCTGCATACTGTTTTCCCAAATTGTTTGTTTTTTTCCCTGTTTGTATTAGTTTTTGTTCAGAGTCCAACTCACCAAGAAAAGATGACCTAAATAGGTTGACATCAGATATTTCTCAATGAAACATCCCAATCCCTACTCTCTGTATTGAGTCTCTGAGTCAACCAGCCCTCATACCCACCCCCACCCTCAGCAGCTTGCTTTCATAAAACCATTTTTTATATTCTTTAAGCAATTAGAGGAAAATGCAAAGATTTTAAGTGGTCAGTATAACGGCTCTTGACAATTGTATACACTTGTGCAACCTATACCTCACTCAAGATATAGCACATTTCCATCTCCCCAGAAAGTTTCATCATATCCCAGTCAACACCTCCCCCACCACAGAGGCAACCACTATGCTATTCAATCTCTTAGACATGAGCAGATAACCAGGGGTCATCAATATTTGAGAAAACCTCTCATATAACAAAAACAAACGGAATTTTAAGGAAACAATATGCAGTGGGGGAAACTTAAAAACAAAACTATTATTATGATATTCATACTTAGGAAAGTATATAGCACATGTGAAATAAAAATTAGATGCTGTTTTGAGGGGTAAAAAACTCTAAGAATGAATTTAAAAAAAGTTCTTAGACTTAGATAATATCCTAGCAGATATGCAAACTTACTCAAAAGAGATCAGCAACCCTGACTGGTGTGGCTTAGTTGGTTAGGCATCATACCCTGAACCAGGAGGTTGCCGTATTCCCTGGTTGTGGGCCTGTTGATGTCTCTCTCTCTCTCTCTCTCTCTCTCTCTCTCTCTCTCTCCCTCCCCCCCCCATTCCTTTTCTCTCTCTCTAAAGATCAATAAACTATTCTTTAAAATAATAAAATAAAATAAAATGGGTCAGCAAACTACAGCCTGCAGGCCAAATCCAGCTCTACCTGCTTTTTAAATAAAGTTTTATTGGAACACAGCTACACCCATTTGGTGTTTTTTTTTTTTTTAATCTTTATTGTTGAAAATATTGCAATGTCTCCTTTTTTCTCTCTATTGCCCCCTCCTCCTTGTTCCTGCCCTGTCCCAGGCCTTCACCACCCCATTGTCTGTGTCCGTAGGTAATGCATATCCTATATAATAAAGAGGGAATATACTAACTGATCCTCACGCCATCACAAAATGGCAACATCCACATCCAATAAGGAGCGTATATGCTAATTAACTGCCCTGCCCTCAAAGATGGCAGTGCCCACAGCCACAGGATGGTAGCTTCCAGTCACCTCAGCCCCGCTGGGGTAGCAGGCACGTGGCAAGGCTGGGTCCACCTTTAGGTGGGCCCTGGCTTGCCACATGCCTACCTTTATAGTCTCCCAGTCCCCTCAGCCCTCCAGCCACCCAGGGCCAGCCCAAGACACAGGCAAGCCTCAGATGGCAGTTGCCCAGCCGCCCAGGGCTGCCCAATACTGAGGTAACCAGGGCTGGCTGAGGCCTGTGCCTTCTCTGCAGCAGCACTAAGGATGTAAGACTGCCGGCTTAGGCCCACTCTCGGCAGTGGCAGCAGCAGAGGTATGATGGGGCATTGCCTTCCCCTGATCACCAGGTTGCCTGCTGCCCCTGAGGGCTCCTGGACTGTGAGAGGGGTAGTCCAGGCTGAGGGACACCCCCCTCCAGCACATGAATTTTCATGCACTGGAACTCTAGTCTTAATAATAAAAGGCTAATATGCAAATGGTCATTATGCATGATCAGCAGGAGGCTTTGTCCCCTGTCCAGCAGGGCTTGACCGGGGATGTGAGGCTGTGTCCTGTGTCTCCTACTTGGCGGGGCTTGACAGGGGACCTGAGGCTGTATCCCCCACCCGGCGGGGCTTGATGGGCATGGGGCCGGCTCGGTCTGGGTCTTGCCCAATGAGGGTGAGGCCATCAGTGTCTGGGTATCTTGCAATTTTGAGGTACATGTGGGTGGGCAAGAAGTTGACTTTGGGTCCTGCAGTGTGCCCAAGACCCTGATAGGAGGGAGATATTCATATATATTTTACTAATTTTCTTTCATCTCTGACACTTCTATTATAGAAACAGGACAAATAGTAATATTAAAATATTTTCTCTAGCCGTAGCTACTTTGGCTCTGTAGGTGGAGCATCTGCCTGCAGATTGAGGGGGTTCCAGGTTTGATTTGGGTCCAGGGCACATGCCTGGGTTGTGGGCTCAGTCCCTGGTGGGGAGTGTGTAGGAGACAGCCAGTCATTGGTTATCTCTCATCATCGATGTTTTTATCTCTCTCTCCTTCACCCTGCCTCTTTGAAATCAATAAAAAAAATATTTCCTCTAATTAATTCCCTTTTAACATGCATGAATTTCATGCACTGGGCCACTAGTACATTAATTGATGCTCACTCTCTACTGATGCATGTATGTGCCCATCCTTTCCTCCTCCACACCAGCCTATGGAATCAAAGGTCCAAATTACTGTTTTATAAGAATATGTAAAACTTAAGAGTTGTATGGATGTGAGTAACTACTTTTTTCCTACAAGCAAAGCTACACTGTTATGAGAAGTTTGTGAGTCAAGAATTAAGTAGGGGGAGTTAATTAGATGACCAGATACCTAATGGTATTCTGTTAAGAGAAGTAATATGTCCATCTTTATATTGAATTAATAAAAAATGAGAAAATATCTTTAAAGTTTATAATTTGAAGTGCTCCTTTTTTTTTTAACCCATTTATCTACTTTTCTCTTATATTAAAAATTTGAGTACTATAAATAACATACTCTAAGTTTCTGGGCCAATACAAAACAAATTCTTGTAGTGTTGACTATAGACCCCTATTCCCTGGATCGGAGGACTGACCACCTGAGAATTACGAGGCTAGAGTTCCCACTTCCATTGGCCAGGAAACATGACAGATCTCAATGCCTGCTACAACCATGCCCACACACATCCTTTTGTTTTAGAATACTGACTTTTCTTTTGATTTATTTTAATAATTATTATTTTGCTATTTTTTCCAAAACAGATTATAACTACACAAAGTTTCTTACATTGAGTGACTCACTTCATGTTTATTGTCATAATACAGTTCCTATTAAATGGTTCTGGATCTCTGCTTAAACACTTGGGTCCCAGAAAAGAAGAGAATGGAAACATTTAAATTATAGTATTATGATGTCAGATGACAAATACATTTTTTCTGTGGTCAGTAAAAAATGAGACACCTTTGGAGGAAGCAGTGTGGCATTTTACTGAAGTTGTCCTCTCCATTTGCATTGTTACAAACCACAGTACCTGTAGGACTGCTTTTCTTCTATAACATAGGAATGACAGTGGCTGGCACACCTTCCCCATTCCAAACAAGCATACATGGCCTTGTACAAAGACATAGTGCTGCATCCCACAATGAGGGCAGCTGGAAGTGCAACTCTGGCTGGCACTCTGTGCACCCGCACTGGAATTCTACTCTCAGAAGAACGGAGGATTGATGTGTACATCCCTTGGACTTGGACTTTGATCTCTTAACTGTTGGTCAGCCCTCCTCCATTCTATCTGACTACATTTTTCTAAGAGCCCTCACCAATACTGGTATGTAGCTGGCTTTCTTCCTCTATTTCCAATGTGGTATAAATATCTCCTTATGGATTTGGGGTAGTTAGAAAGATGGTGGAGAAAGTAATTAAATGTGCAAGTCCAATTTTCCCTGTTATATTGAAATATGCCACTTAATCATGCCCATGTTTAATTACCATATTAACCTTTTAATGAATATTGCCATATAATAGTTAGAGGTGTATTGGGCTGAGACTAAGGACAAATAGACCTGTTAATAAGTTCCACATGATCTTACAAAAGCTACTTTAATCAATCTGAACTACAGGTTTCTTATCTGAAATATGAAATAAAAGGGACTTTATGAGTTAACCCTTACATTTATATAAAAGTTCATTCCTAAATAAAAAGGGAGTGTCATGTCCTCTGAAACTTGAGCAGTCTTCCACAATACAAAACACCCTGTGTGCCTACTTTGGTTATCTATTTCATGGTAATTGTTCATTTATAGTATCTTATGTTGTAGATATTTTAAAGACCATTTCTTCTGATGTTTTTGATGAAAAAATGTTATGCCCCATTACTCAACATTTAGAACTAATGACTGTGAGTCAAGCTTGTTGGTAGCCAGCTCTCCCTTTTATCTCTAGAACACTTATGATGGCAAAGGGCATTCTTTTGAGATTTATTGGAAGATGTTAGGGTCAAGAAATGTCAAGTTTATGAAGTTCTTATTTCCAGTCAATTTTTCAACAAAATATTTATTTGCATCCCAGTTGATAGGAAGGGACTGCTTGCTCTGAAATACTATTTCATTAGGGAAATAGCAAACAAGACTGCTGCCTGTAAAGGGAGATAGTACTTGCTCTCCTAACAGTCCAGTTCATTCATTGCTCAGGCCTTTGTAAATCATGCAAAATGTTCTGATGCATAAGATGGTCTTTTGAATTGGTATAACAAGATCAATTATATGAACTAAATTGACCAACTGAGTTTTTCAAATATCTTCATTATCTTATATCCAAGCTGTTTTTTTAAATTGTGATTTGAAATACATTTGATTACAGGAAAGGAACGTAAGTGTTACCTTTGACACCCTACCAACCAGTGCAGTAAATCCTTCTAATGTAGCTATGACGGGGGAGGGGGAGGGGGGGTATCCAGCCTTTGTCCAACATGTCTCATTTCAAAGAAATCTCTATTATAAACATAGATATTTCTGTTTTTAAACAAATTTGTTTTTTTAAAGATAGGTTTACTGATTTCCTCTTTATTCTACCAGTTGGTCCTGATTTTTCACCTACACCATCTCCCCAGCCTTATCTCCTTATCTTTCACCCCTTAATCTGCAAAGATAAAGGAAAGATCAAAGAGAAAGGAAAGGTTTTCCTCTTTCATTCATGCATGTAAATCACCTGACATGTCAATTAATGTGTATATAATGTACTTGTGTATGTATGTATATTTGTGTTTGTCATATTAGGCTTAATGCCACAAACCAGAATAAAATAGTGATCAAAGTAAAAAATGCTTTTTACCAATGACTTTGCCAGTTTCCTCAATCATCTCTTAGATGGAAGATGTTTATCACTAGTAACTTCCACACAAAAAATGCCTGAGAATGTTCATAGATTCTTAAGAGTTTATAACTATTTTTAATTCTATAGCCTGATATTACAAAGAAAACTGAACTGAATATAAAATCATTAGATAATAATTTTAAGTTCCTTGAAGATATTTCTCTATTGTAGTAATGCTTTCTATAGTTTTGTTGCTCAATCTAATTTCTCACAGTTTTATTTCTAAGTGGTTTTACTTGTTTGAAGCCTACAGAACTTCTTATTTATCTTTAAAGTCCAATAATTAAATATGGAAATATCTAGGATTTGATTACTCAGGTTTTCTATTAGGAATGTTTCCTTGAATTATAGTTGTAAATATTGGTTTTCTTTTTCTTTTTTACAGGCTCTAATTATAGACTCCAGAAAATGTATACCCACTTTGAATTATTATAGAGTCAATGTTTAGTAACATACTTTTCCTTTTCAAAACTTAAAGTAATCTATAGGAAAGTGTGAATTCATTATTTTTGGACAAATGATATATGTTACAATATTCTTTGACTCTATCACTCGCATTGGACTCTGTAAAATTTTAATTTCTATACTTGTTTTATCCCTATTATCTATAGTATTTCTATTGAACTTTCAGTTGTAACTGTTTTTTTCTTTGAGCTTCTTGTAACCCTTTTTTCTTCTGAGGTGACCTTGTTTATTTGTTTGTGTATATATTTATTTACTTAATTTATTTTAAACTCAGCACTTATTTCACGTATCTCCTGGTTCTGAGTTTTCAAATTTTTGATTTGTGGCTTTTACTTGTTCAGTTGGTTTTTAGAAACAGTTA
This sequence comes from Antrozous pallidus, assembly GCA_027563665.1. Classification (NCBI taxonomy): domain Eukaryota; kingdom Metazoa; phylum Chordata; class Mammalia; order Chiroptera; family Vespertilionidae; genus Antrozous; species Antrozous pallidus. Next base: position 79,451,464 of record CM050508.1, read on the forward strand.
TATTTTGGAGCCCTCTCTTCAGCTGCTTCCTAACTTTTTAATCATTTAATCAATGGGAACCCCCTCATTACATGCCTCATTTCCCCAAACCCAGAAACAACTTTTCCTCAGGGCTGTCTCCTCTGGCCCCTCACACACTCCAACCTTTTTCTCTTTTCCCCCTCTTTTTGCTCCACAGTAGTCAGTGTTCTGATATACCAGGCCTGAGATCTATGGTCAGGTTTATCCACGCACAGGGTTTCTTTCCTCAAGATGTTCAATCCTAATGGATGTAAGCTGTATTCTCCTGGGGGAACCCATGAATCACTTGTCTTCTGTGTAGTCCACTCCTGACCTGCCAGTTGAACGGACTCTGCAGGCTGACGCTCTCTCCATGGTCTGTCTTATTTATATGCCCACTTAGATATTTAGAAATAACTTGAAGTTCTAGTAGTCTCTGTCTTCTAGGTAGATGTGGTTGTGCCCTCTGGGATATTTTATTTCTTTTTTTGTAGTTATCCTGTATGATATTTTTAATGATATGTGGCAAGATTTAAAATTAAGGGACCATCATTTTTGAAAACCTTTTTATGAGGAGGTTCTGAGTTAATGAGTTTAGTTATTTTATGTTCATTATATTAAACTGGAGGCCCAATGCACAAAGATTCATGCAAGAATGGGCTGTCCTTCCCCTAGCTGCCGGCACTGCCTTCACTCTGGCTGGAACCACCTTTCTGCCTTCCCACACTGCCCAGAGGTCCGGAGGGGCTGGGGTGATGTGGAATGCCTGCGTTGTCTCCATGGCGATGATGCAAGCATCCCACCTTGCCCCCTGCTGCTCAGGGTCCATGTATGCAAATTGACCTGTCATTTTTGTTGAGTTAATTTGTATACTCATTCCTGATTAGCTGGTGGGCATCACGAAGGTGTGATCAATTAGCATGTTACTCTTTTATTAGTGTAGATAGATTCTAAATTGGTGATTAAATTAATAGGCCCTAGCTGGTTTGGCTCAGTGGATAGAGCATCAGCCTGCAGACTGAAGGGTCTGAGGTTTGATTTTGGTCAAGAGCATATACTTCTATTGCAGGCTCCTCTCCTGGCTGAGGTCATGGTTCATAAAGGAGACAACCAATCGATGTTCGATATGTCTCCCTCTCTTCTTTTAAAAAATATATATTTTATTGGTTTTTTACAGAAAGGAAGGGAGAGGGATAGAGATCCAGAAAGATTGATGAGAGGGAGACATTGATCAGCTGCCTTCTGCACACTCCCTACTGGGGATGTGTCCAAAATCAAGGTATATGCCCTTGACCAGAATTGAACCCGGGACCCTTGAGTCTGCAGGCTGATGATCTAGCCACTGAGCCAAACCAGTTGTCTCCCTGTTTTTCCCTCTCTTTTTCTTTCTCTAAAAATCGATGGAAAAATAATCCCAGGTGAGAGTTCCCTGTGTCCTATGTTATGCTTTTATGCATGCATACAAGTCCTTTGGTTGATCTCTTGCATCACCTCCCCCCCAACCCCCTCCCCCGCTTTCCCATTGTAGTCCAACAGTCTGTTCCATACTTCTTTGCCTCTGTATCTGTTTTTATTTTCCCCGTTTCTTTTCCTTAAAAAATCTTGTCTCTGCAGAATAGAAATAAACATATGAGCACTAGAACTGTTTGAGACCCAATTTCAATGACCACCAGTTCTGAGTCCCAGTTTTAATGTCAAGTATACATGTACATGTCAGCAATGGAGTCTGGATGGTGGACAAATGTTGGCAATGCAGGTCTGACCCTCTGTTGTTTGGTCCTGGTCAACCTGCAGTGACTGGTAGCATGGCAAGGTATCATCAACATCTTCCATCTCTGGACTGTTTCTCTTCTTGTATTCGTGGTTGGAGCAGACCTGTCAACTCCTCTCTGATGTAGGAATCCACATGGACAGGAATGTAAGTGACAGCTTCCAAAGGTCTACTTTTGTAATGACAGATGTCAAGAGTGTATGTGAAAGTAGGCAGTGTTATGGACCAACCCCGAGTGACAACCACCAAGGAGCCAGATCAAAATTTTAAGAAGCCTTTAATAACGAACTCGAGCCCCGGCCCATGTCTCCGCTGTCACAGCAGTGAGCAACGCGAGCCTGGAAACTCGGTAGCAAGCACTTTTTATCTCCAACGCAGGGAGATTTGGCAATTTGTGTTGGCCAGTTTCACACAAAGAAAAGTAGCATAAGGTCAGTTACAGTACAGGGAAGCGGGAAATTTTAAATTTTGTTCCCAGGCTGGTGACTCCTGTTGACCTGGTATCTGGCTGTGCGGTGTTCTGGCAGCAGGATGTCCTCAGGCAAGGGAGGGCTGAGTAAATGTCACAAACAGCTAAAGGGGGTTTCGGTGGTTGTGTCTGGTCTAAGCATGAGGAACCATGTCCTTCTCTTCTATCCTCCTCCCCACTCTGAGTCTGGCTATCACAGCAGATGCAGGCAAGATCTCTGGAAGCATCTATTCTTTTTCTTTTATTTATTTTTTCCATCTTTATTGTTCAGTTTATTAATTACATTGTTCCCTCTTTTTCCCCCCTATAGTTCTCCTCCACCTGGTACCCATTCCACCCTCCACCCTCACCCCCCTCCACTGTCCTCTCCCATAGTTGTAGATTTTTGTCCAGTCTCTTGCTGCACTTCTCACAACCCCTTTCTCCCCAAGAGTTGTCAGTCCATTCCCTCTCTATGTCCGTGATTCTGTTACATTCACCAGTTTATCCTGTTCATCAGCTTATTAATTCACTTGATTTTTAGATTCACTTGTTGATAGATGTGCATTTGCTGTTCATAATCCACACCTCTATCTTTTTCTTCTTCCTCTTCTTAAAGAATATCTTTCAGCATTTCATATAGTATTGGTTTGGTGGTGATGAACTCCTTTAGCTTTTTCTTATCTGTGAAGCACTTTATCTGACCCTCAATTCTGCATGATAGCTTTGCTGGATAGACTAATCTTGGTTGTAGGTTCTTGCTATTCATCACTTTGAATATTTCTTGCCACTCCTGTCTGGCCTGCATCGTTTCTGTTGAGAAATCCGCTGACAATCGTATGGGTGCTCCCTTATAGGTAACTAACTGTTTTTCTCTTGCTGCCTTTAAAATTCTCTCTTTGTCATTTGCTCTTGGCATTTTAATTATGATGTGCCTTGGTGTGGTCCTCTTAGAGTTCCTATATATTGGGGTTCGGTGCGCTTCTTGGACACCTAAGTCAATTTCGTTCACCAGGTGTGGGAAGTTTTCAGTCACTATTTCTTCAAATAGGTTTCCATTGTCTTGGTCTCTCTCTTTTTCTGGCACCCCTATAATTTGGATGTAGGTATGCTTGAGGTTGCCCCAGAAGCCCCTTACAGTAGCTTCAATTTTTTGGATTCCTTTTGGTTTCTTGCTTTTTCTGTTGAGTGGATTTTCCCTCTTTGTATTTCAAATCTTTAACTTGGTTCTTGGGGTGCTCCAGAGCACTTTTAGGTCTTTGTATAATATTTTTTATTTCAGTCAGTGTATGCTTAATTTCTGGTTGGTCCTTTTTCATATCCTTGAGGGTCTCCCTCATTTCCTTGCAGGTCTCATCCATATCCTTGAGGGTCTCGTTCATTTCCTTTTCGGTCTTGCTTATTTTCTTATAGGCCTCGACCTTTTGTTGGAGCCTCTTGAGAAGCCCTATAACCATGGCTTTCAATTCCATGTCCAGTCGTTTTTTTCCCCTCCATTTCTTTCACATCTGATTTCTTTCCATGTCTCTGCATGGTGGCTGCTTCCCTGAATTGGTCAATTAGCTTTGTGTGGTAGACTTCCTACTAGGGACAGTGCCTCAACCTCCCCAGTTACCTGAGGTGGATATGGGTTGCACAGTCTTGTTGAAGTTAAGCTCAGGTTAATCGTTGTTAGCACTTGGAGGGGCTGACCTCCAGACCAATTGTCTGTGAAGCTCAGCTGTGCTCAGGTTGGATGGGCGGAGTCTCGGGGCCAAGCAGACAGCGTCAGCTCTGCCCTATGCAGCCCCAGGGACTCTGTGCCGGGAGCAATGGCTGCCAGCACCTCTGAGAGAGAGCTGCTGCCGAGCTCCACCAGCTGCCGGGGAATTCAGACTCACCCCAAATGAGTCTGCACACCCAAAGTCTCACCCAGGGTCATAAAACAAAGCAGTCTGACGTTTTCCCGAATGAGATAGCGAGTCGCAGAGTGCTCTCTATGCAGTTACTCAGCTGCACTGTTCCCAAGGTCACTCACAAGCTACCTTCTCCACAAGCTGGCAGACCCGGCAGCACCTGAGCTTCGGCATGCCCTCCCACTGTCCAGTTTTTACCCCGTATGATAGTGGGTTCCCTGGATTTAGCCCAGAGCTGGAGAATCAGTCCAGTGGGATGTCTTTGTCTCCCCGTTCGAGAAAACTGGCCGGTTTTCAGCCGCCCGCCCTCTCCGCTGGCGTGCGCTCCAAACCTCTCTCCGCAAGAATCTTCAACGCTGTCCTCAGCCGCTCCTCCGAGTCACAGTGTCTTATCTTCACTTTCATTTGTGGAATTTTTGCTCGGCCAGCTTTCTGGTGATTCTGGATGGTGTTTGTTCTTTCGTTAAGTTGTAGTTTTAAAATTTCTGTGTATGACGGTAAGATAGGTGTTTTGCCTATGCCGCCATCTTGGTTCTCCTCACATCTATTCTTTTTCAACTAGAGTAAAATCCAAAGTCCTTCCTTTGACTAACAAGATCCTACATGATTTGTTCATCAGATACATTATTACCTGTGGATCTTCCCCGCGGTCTCTCTGCTGAGCATCCTCTGGTCTGGGGCTAGTGTTCTAGCACTCCAGACATGTTCCTCTCCTGCAGCTCTGAAGTTGCTACTTCTTCTCCTCAGCATTCACTCATTATTTGCAAAGGAAATTCAAATTGAGAGAAGAATCTTTTATTTTCTGTTTTTTTTTAAATATTAACTCTTATATGTTTATTTAAAGTCATATAGGGTGATATTTGAATTTATAATAGAATAGGTGCTTTCTAAAAATTAATCAATAAAATGAAATAATTTTCAAATTTTCATTTCCTCAAATCCAAAGAAAATGACATTTACAAAATGATTGGTATTTAGGATTTCTGAAGAGTGGCTATTGAGTTACTCTACAGACATCATTTGAATTTCAAATCAAGCAATGTCTTGCTACCCATAAAACAAACAAACAAAAAAATCCCTTGCAAAGTACAACTATGACTTGCATATTATCTTCTTTATCAGGGGAATAATGGCACAGCTGAAAATTGTTTCAGCCCCATGACAAAGATGGGATAATCACTTTATGGTTTCCAATTATATTAGCTAAAACAGACATGAATTCTCCCTAAAATATTCTGGCTTTTGCAGAGCCTTTGCTTCCATCTTTTAAATACATTCATTTCCAGTTTAGTTGAATAGTTAAGTGCGCCTCACTTTGCATTTTGTTTCCTGTGATATTTACATTACAATAGCAAAATAAGATATAGCCAGAATAGCACAGCAATGTCCAAAGTATCAGCTCATTTTAAAAGCACATTGATTATCCACTCAACCCTTTCATACTATTCTTGTATCACTTGCCCTTTGGCTTGTTGGGGAGGGGGAGAATGCCTTCCTTACCCTCCTTCATTCTTTTTTTTAAAATATATTTTATTGATTTTTTACAGAGCGGAAGGGAGAGGGATAGAAAGTCAGAAACATCGATCAGCTGCCTCCTGCACGCCCCCTACTGGGGATGTGCCCGCAGCCAAGGCACATGCCCTTGACCAGAATCGAACCCGGGACCTTTCAGTCCACAGTCCGAAGCTCTATCCACTAAGCCAAACCGGTCTCGGCCCTCCTTCAGTCTTTATGGCTAGACTAACATCAAAATAAAACTGACTGAAGATTAGATTAACAGGAGAAAACCCAATTTAATGCATGTGCATGGGAAAATCACAATATAATGTTCAGATCATATAATGATGCTAAATGATTGAATAGGCACCTCTTAATACTTTTTAGCCAAATAAATAAGTTTTTGAGAAATCGACAGGACAAAGAATATTTTTAATATATTTTTATTGATTTTTTTGCAGTATAACTTATAATTAATAGTAGTACATGTTTTCCTTTCCCCCTCCCTCTTATCCTCCCCCCAGCCTCCCCTACCCCTCAGCACATATCCCCACCCTCCCCCCTCCCCGACCCAGTGTCTTTCATTCCTTGGTTATGCTCATATGCATGCATATAAGTCCTTCAGTTGATCTCCCCCAGCATCCACCTCCCATCCATCCAAGCCTTCCCCCTGTAGCTTGACAGCCTGTTCAATGCCTCCCTGCCTCTATATCAGTCACTCTCCCCTGTTTCTTTTCTTCAAAAATATCTTGCCTCTGCATACTAGAAACAAATGTATAAGAACAAAAAATGTTTCAGTCTCAGTTTCAATGTCCAGCTGTTCTGAGTCCCAGTTTCAGTGTCAAATAATTCTTTATGTGTACATGTCAGCAATGGTATCCAGATGGTGGACATATCGTGGCAATGTAAGATCCATCCTCTCTGGTTTGGTCCTGGGCTGCCTGCAGACATGCACAGCTGCCGACTGCTAGCATGGCAAGGTGTCGTCAGTGTCCCCCATCTCTGGACCATCCTCGTGGCTGGAACAGACCCATCACTTCCTCACTGTCGCAGGAACCCACATGGTCTTGGAGTTGTTCTCTGAAAACACACAAACACATTCTCAACCAAAAGTTAACAAAGGGATCCTCTCTGCAAAATAGACTTGGGATTCTTTTTAATTTTTGCCTAAATGATTTTCCTTTGGCTTATTTTGACACCATGTGTGTTTTTTCATGGGTGTCCTGCAGTTGGTTTTACAAATAGGACAAAGAATATTAATGCTCTGCTCATCAGCAAGGAATCTAAGCAAGCTTAGGGCTTGGATAGTGAATTAGTGAAGGCGTGACAAAGTTTCTTTAGAAAGGCTTTTTCTACCTGGAATTTATAACTCTGTGATCAGGTTGTCTCAGCCTTCAGGAGCAGGGAGGACACCTATGGTAGGAGTTGGATATCCTGCACTTAGAGAGACAGAGGAGGGTCAAAGAGCTCCTGCCACTGCTGCTTCTCAAGTGATTTTACTTTTAAATAATCAATCTGCCATTGTGAAAAATTGGGGGCAGCCTGTCCTGCACTCTGACAGGCCCAAAAGAGAGCATTGGCCAAAAGTCCAAGGGAAGGAGGAGAAAGAGTTCTGATCCCTCAGGTTGCATGTCACAGTTCAGCAGTAGCTGGGATCCCCTGCTAGGCACCCCCTCTTTCAGCTGTAGCCCTCGCAAATCCTGACTCCACCTCCCCTCCCCTTCAGCTTGGAAGAGTTAACAGCTTCACATGTATTCCTCCATGCCTTACCGCATCTCATTGGTTTCCTTATCTTGGCCTCCTGCTTTCTCAATAGGGACCCCATTAAACACTTATAAGGACTCTATCTTTACACCATTCTTTTTCTCCTCAGGACCAGGGCTTAACAGAATCATTTAGTATGCACTGTGTCCTATAGAAGTTTTAAATAAAAACAATAAGGGTGAGAATAAGTTATGATTCTCCAACTGGCAAGTCTATTTCAAATCATAAAGATGGGATTCAACTAATCCTCTCTTTCCAGGAGACTTGTTCCCCATGTTCTTCTGAAAACTGGGTTGACCTTAGTCTTGCTAATCCTCTTTTCCAATCTAGGTTCCCCAACCATTGAACTCCACAAACCCATTGAACCCGATGTCCATTGAGAAACCACACTGGCTTGCTTTGTGTGTTTTTGTTTGTTTTTCTCTATTGGGATAATCTATAGCTTAAAAAAATAATTTTGCATATGCAAAGGACCTGTGGTTATTTAAAACCATCAGGCCCCCTTTTTAATGACATAATACATGAATATATTATTATTTTGCAATAATATGAAATATTATCTCAGATAGTATAAAGCCTACAAAGTAGAATGTAAGAAGCCCTCTTTGTTACCTCCAACCTTATAGTCTTCAGAAATAACTGCTCTTTGACAGTTAGCTAACATGCATTTCTGTTTTTAACATCAACACAATAATATTATATGTATAAAAATGTGACATGTATGGTATATCTTATATGTATGTTATATAAAGGTATATCTCTATATGAATATTGCTATATGTTATATATTATCATACAAAAGGCATAAACTCTGTATCTCAATCTGCCTAGTGTATCTAATAGATGTCTTGGGTTCTCTTTCCCAGTCTGTACTTATTACAATTTGTAAGTATTGCATCACATTATACAGAATCAATATATTTTTACACTATTGCAAACAATGTGGTAATAACGAAAATAGATGGTTAAAGGGTCCACAAAATATTTGAGTAAAATACTATGTGGACCTTTTGATAATGTTAAGATTATATACAATGATTTTTTATTTTTATGTAGAAATTTTAGCTTATTACTATGTAAAAATGCATCTTTAATATAATATTTTCTATATGCTAATCATCATGATACATGCTTTGAAATCTTTAATTTATTTTTTAACAAGTTATGCTACAAAGTTTGATTGTGTTCTTGTTTTAGGAGGAAACCAAATAAATGCTCTGAGGGGTAACTGACTTGTTTAGAGTCAGATAGTAAACAGCTGTAATTTTAATCCCCATCTCCTAATTCCATATCTAGATTTTTATATCACAGCTACAATTGGAAGATAAAAAAGAAATTTGCTTCATAGATTAATTGCCCATAACAAGTGACATTCAGCAACTGTGAATGCTTCATGTGAATTTCATTGAAACCTATTGTACCTGCATGATGTCCTAGGAAAAACTTGGAGATCCTGCAGATAGGAAGCCTCTAAAAGACACCTGGTAGGATCACATAATACGTCCTAGGCTTCTCCAGGAGTTCTTGGCTAAGTTTCCTCTAGTCACCCCCTTATTTGAAGAGTTGTGAACACATAGGTATGTAATTTGTGATAAAGAAAACTGCTTTAAATCAAAACATATCCTCTATTGCTGTGTCACAGCTATAGTTATTCAATGATTTTCTCAAAAGGTACTGAAATTAATATCAAATGTTCATGTCAAAAGCCCGAAAGCCCCTAGCTTTCATCCAAATACATTTTTTAAATCAAACACGATTAATAAAAGACATTAAAAGCAATCAGTTCTAAGTTCTATAATTCTAATTTAAAAAATCAAATATGTTATCAACATTATTTTTTTCATACTTATTATTTTGTTTCCGATTCTTTGAATTAACTACTTTCTCCAGTGGTCCTGCCGACCCTCATTGTTTCCTTCCTCCTTCCTTACATTTTTCCTTCTTTCATTTGTATTTTATGTTTATTTTTCTTTGTATTCATAATGTCAATTTTTCTTCATGCCTATAAATTCTTGGTTTTTGTTCATATTTAAGAACAAGGCAATGAAAAGTTGATGGGGCTTAGGTTTCAGGACTGAGGATTGTCAGTTGGTAAGAATAACTAAGGGAGGAATAGATAAACCATCTTATTAACTAGGGAATTTTAAATTATTGAAGCTGGATATCTTTGAGCCCACAATAGTTCAGCTACTTCTTCAACAGGTCTGTTTTAGTTACTTTTTTTGTGTTCTTATCTTAGAAAGAAGAGAAGCATGTGATCAAGCCACCATTTAGAAACACTTAATTTAACACCTATTAACATTATTTTGGGAATCACTAGACTCAAGTAATACAATTACAAAACTTGGTCTTTATAATGAGCCCATATTGTTTTATTGTTGTTGAATCAAGATATATTTATTACTGGAAAACAACTTGTTCTCTAAATTTTACTATTTCTCTTAGTGGTACAACTGCTCTCCTTATATCCCATATTCAAATGCTTGAAGTTGTCCTTGGATGCTCATCTTTATCTGGAATTAAGTTCAGTAATTTATCTTACAACTGTCCCTCATTTCCATTTCCCCTGTAAATGCTGCCCCCACCCCCCATTTTGCCTAAACTTTTAAAAGTTCTTTTTTAAAATATATATATTTTATTGATTTTTCACAGAGAGGAAGGGAGAGGGATAGAAAGTCAGAAACATCGATGGGAGAGAAACATCCATCAGTTGCCTCTTGCACATCTCCAACTGGGGATGTGCCCGTAGCCAAGGTACATGCCCTTGACCGGAATCGAACCTGGGACCTTTCAGTCCAGAGGCCAACGCTCTATCCACTTAGCCAAACCAGTTCGGCTTAAAAGTTCTTTTAATAAACAAATCATACTTATCATAAATGTGACCATACTTGAAGGAATGTACAGTATATCTACTCTCGAGCCAAGTAGAACTAGGTTCAAATCCTGATTTTGTCACTTACAATATAAACGAAATACAGAATTTATGCTCTCTAAACTGTGGTTTCCTCTTCTGTAAAGTTGATGTAACCATATTTTCTACAATAAAGGGTTTTGAGGAAGGTTAAATTGGATTTAAAAATATAAAACACTTCATCCAGTGCTGACACATAGTAAGTAAAATGTATCCTATTTATTTTATTTTATTATTTGTCAACTTTTATGTATTACATTTAATCCAACATTCTTAACACATACTTTCTCTTTTGCTTAGCAAAGTACTTCTAGATTCTTAATGACAAATCATCAACTTCCATCATTTTGCTCTAACTTTAAGCACTTGCATTCCACACCCTACCAACAATCCAAAAGTCACAGATCTCTAAAAACATCTTTTTTCATGGTGACCTCATACTGAGATATCTTGATTTTTCTCCTAATTGATAATACAGCCAAGATGTATTGGATGCTATTAAAGGTAACTTTCTGGCTGGTCTCTATCTGCTGCTCCATTATTTCTCTTCATTTAAGTAAAATTTATTTGCTTATTATCTGCACATATACCATTATATATTCCTGCCTTGTCCTTTTCCTTTTTCTGATGCAATGCTCTAAATTATTCCTGGAATTCTCAATACAGTTTTCATCCCTACTTGAAGTGTGAAATTCTATGTTGTTGTTGTTGTTTTTGTCTGTTTGGTTTTTTTCTTTTATGACATGCTATGTGATACTTTAAAAAAAATCTAACCTTAAAATTAGGCACCAGATATACTTCACCATTATCAGTATGGAAATGATAAGTAAGGAGGAGAGGACTATTTGTAACAGGGTGTTTAAAAAATTCACCCCTTTGATGTCGCCATTCCAGTTGGCAAAATCTAGAATGAAGAATAACCCAAAATGCAGAAAGTATTATGCAAACAGCTATTTATGATGCTTGTTTACAATTACAAAAATTTCCAAATAACCTAAATATGTAGCTATAATGAGGTCATCAAAAACATCACAGTGCATTAATTTGGTAAGGAAATGCGTACTGTTAAAAATTAGGTTGTAATCAGCCCTGGCTGGTTTGGCTCAGTGGATAGAGTGTCTGCCTGTGGACTAAAAGGTCCCAGGTTTGATTCTGGTCAAGGGCATATACCTTGGTTGCAGGCACCCCCCCAGTGGGGGGCGTACAGTAGGCAGCTGATCGATGTTTTTGTCTCATTGCTGTTTCTAGCTCTCTATCCCTTCTTCTCTGTAAAAATTCAATAAAATGTATTTTTAAAAAAATTAGGTTGTAATCTGTCAGAAAAACATGGGGAAATACTTACCTTTATATCTTACCATTTATCAAGTATTTTCTCTATGCAGAGTTGGGTTAAGAGGTTACACAAACCCATTAATTTCATTCTCTCTATACACCTGATGAAGTTGGTATTCCTATGTTTTTTTCTATTAATCTATTTACAGCAAAACTCAGCTCCCAGGCCATTGCTAAGGAAGCTGCCCTGAAGTTGTGTACTATGCTATGGGCTCTAGCTATCCTTAAGGGCAATCACCCATTTGCAGATCAGTTGATCTTCATAACATTTGGAAACTAATACAGCATGGGCACTGACCAGTAAGAACAATGCCACAGCCAATAAGAATGGACACCTGCATAGCTAAGCAATAAGACCTTAGCAGTGCATTGAGGGTGAGCATCTGTCCTGGCAATTGGGGGTTAGAAACTTACTCATGCTATTCTGTCCCCTTTCAGTCACACTTTACCAGTGAACTCAGAATTAGTATTAGATTCTTAGGAATCAACTTGTACTTCCATGGGTGGCTGAGCAAAGTTTTAATGAGGCACTTGCTTAATACACTGAAAGCAGTTCCTCATGAAATCCCAATAACCGAGATAAGTAGGGTTTCCAACAAGTTATATTGAGAAATCTGTATAGAGTTCTTAATGAAGAGGCTAAGATAATTACAAGCTTTTAATTAACTACTTAATTGCTCTGAATTAGTAGATATCCCAGCTTGGATAGGTTTACTCAATTTTGTGGTTCACAAAATACATTCTCTTCAACTTTCTTCCTATTATTCTCTCAATATAATTAACCATTTCTTTGTACCAGTTACCTTTTCTAAGAGACATTTAATTATTGTCAATCTGTAACTCTTGTTTTTAATCATCCAAAAAAAATTAATGGCTTTAGCAGCAATAAGCACCTTAGTTTAGAAACCGGTCCATGTAAGTCATAGATCACTGAGTCATGTGACCTTAAGGCTAATGTAGCCTATTTTTTTTTCTTCTTCTTTTTTTTTTTTTTGGCTGAAGAGGAGACTTTATTTTTTATTTTATTTACAATATAACTTATATTTAATAGTAGTGCATATGTTTTCCTCCCCCCCCAATATCTTCCCCCCACCAACCCTTACACCCCAGCACATGTCCCCACTTGCCCCCCTCCCCATCCCAGAGTCTTTCATTCATTGGTTATGCTCATATGTATGCATACAAGTCCTTCGGTTGATCTCCCCCAGCATCTGCCTCCGCTCCACTCCAGCCTTCCCCCTGCAGCTTGACAGCCTGTTCGAGGCCACCCTGCCTCTATATCAATTACTCTTCCCTGTTTCTTTTCTTCAAAAATATCTTGCCTCTGCATACTGAAAACAAATGTATAAGAGCAAAAAAAGTTTGAGTGTCAGTTTCAATGTCCAACTGTTCTGAGTCCCAGTTTCAATGTCAAATAGTTCTTCATGTGTACATGTCAGCAATGGTATCCAGATGGTGGACACATCTTGGCAATGCAAGATCCATCCTCTCTGGTATGGTCCTGGGCCACCTGCAGCCATGCACAGCTGCCGACTGCTAGCATATATAGCCTATTTCTTAAAGAGATGAGAAACCATGCCAAATGTCTTTTACCAATAAAAAGAAAAGCATTAGTTAATGATTTATGAAACACTAGAGGCCTGGTGCATGAAATTCATGCACGGGAGGCGGGGGATGTCCCTCAGCCCAGCCTGCACCCTCTCCAATCTGAGACCCCTCGAGGGATGTCTGACTGCCTGTTTAGGCCTGATCCTAGGATAGGGCCTAAACGGGCAGTCAGACATCCTTCTCACAATCCAGGACTGCTGGCTCCAAACTGCTCACCTGCCTGCCTCCCTGATTGCCCCTAACTACTTCTGCCTGCCGCCAGCCTGATCACCCCTTAACCACAACCCTGCCAGCCTAATTGATGTCTAACTGCTCCCCTGCCAGCCTGTTTGTCCCCAACTTTTCTCCTCTGCAGGCCTGGTCCCTTCCAATGGCCCTTCCCTGCTGGCCATCTTGTGGTGGCCATCTTGTGTCCACATGGGGGCAGAATCTTTGACCACATGGGGGCAGCTCTCTTGTGTGTTGGAGTGATGGTCAATCTCTGTATTACTCTTTTATTAGATAGGATAGAGGCCTGGTACATGGGTGGGGGCTAGCTGGTTTGCCCTGAAGAGTGTCCCAGATCAGGGTGGGGGTTCCCTTGGGGTGTGGAGCAGCCTGGGTGAAGGGCCTGTAATGGTTTGCAGGCTGGTCACGCCACCTAGCATCCCAAGTGGAGGCCCTGGAATCAGGGATTTATTTATGTTCTACAATTGAAACTGTAGCCTGGGGCAGAGCCAAGTCTTTTGGCTACCTCTGTGGAGGCAGCCATTTCTGTTGGGATATTTACCTTCTATAACTGAAACTTTGTAGTCTAGAGGACGGTCTAGGCCAGCCAGGGCTTCAGAAGCTTGGCTTCTTCTATTCCCCGGGCAACCCTAGCCTTTGCTCTCTCCAGCTCCATGCCTGCTGTCATTTCTGTTGGGATATATCTTCTATAATTGAAACTTTGTAACATTAAGCAGAGGCCTAGGCCTGCAATGGCAGGCAGAAAGCTTGGCTTCCTCCATTCCCGGGGAAACCTAAGCCTCGCTCCTGCTCTCAATGGCCACAGCCAACTTGGTTGGGGTTTATTTGCATAATTTGCTCCTGATTGGCTGGTCGGCATGTCTGTGGGTGTGGCTTGCTCAGAGGTAAAGTCAATTTGCATATTACTCTTTTATTAGATGGGATTCCATTCTGGGCTTTGTTATATGTTAATGCATTTCTTCTCATCATCACCTCCACATTATAAGAGAGAGAAGTGCATCTTAAATGGATGATTGAATTTAATCTTTAATTCAGGCCAGTAAGAATCTACTTCAAAACAATTTTTTTCATTTACTCGACTTACACAAGCTTGAGATAAAGAGCCATTGATCCCTTTCTGTTGGCTGTGGAAATAAAAATTGTAGAGTAGAAAACAAAATTTTAATTCAGTGTTTGATGAAAGGAACCAAGATATGTTGTCATAATTAATGTATGGCATGTAATATAAATTATCACACAGTTGTCCTTTCTTGATCTATGGGTGGGATAAAAAATTGTATTCTCTCCCACTTTCTCCCACTGGTTGTTTTTAATAATTATTGCATCCACTTGATCATCTACTCTGTTATTATTTTATTTAATAAGCCCTTATTTATCACCCAGATGATGTAATTCAGAACAAAGGGGAAAGGAAAGTCCCTGTCCAACTATAGATGCTCTTGATGAAAATCTATCAGATGCACAATCCAAAAGTGAATCCTGTTTGAGTCACTGTCTACAACCCAACTGGGATGGAAGGAAGGGGACCAAAGTTGGAGAGGAGACAAATATAAACTCTATCTGAGGAGATGGGTCAGTGAAATAAAAATCAGAAAAGTGAATTAAATGTTTAAGACCTATTTGTTAACATACATGTGGCTGCTGTGTTCTTATGTAACACAAAGAAAATAAAAGGGGTTAGAGAAACGAAGGAGCTACTGGCACTCCTCTTCACTTGCTATGTGAATTCAGGCAAGTCATGATTTCTTTAGGCCTTGGCTTATCATGACTAATTCTATCCACCTTATAGTGTGGTAAATAAAGAATGCGTAGATATTTCTTAGTAGAGTGCTTGCCATTAGATACTAAATAAATATTACCAACCAGTCCAGTCTAAGTTCTAAATTGAGCTAGCTGCTTCTTTTTAAAAGTTATATTCTATCCAATTTCAGTTTTCTAGAGGTTCCCTATGAGCGAGGAAGGAAATAGGATTAAATCATGGATAAACCCTTTCTCGCCTGCCGCTGACAGGGTCCTCTGACTCCCAGGCTCTACTCCAACGTGGCCTGAGTTCTCTCCACATGGACTGAGCTAACTGCACTGCCCTGGAAGACTTCTTACATATAAAGCTCCATGGATTTCTCTGTGGGAGGTGCTTTGCACATTCACTGGGAGTTGTCCTCACACATGATTTCAAAGCTTCTTGCAGTTTGCAAAGGTGAGGATGGGGAAGGAGGGTAAAGGAGGACTCTGGGTGGGGGCTGGCTATCCCCAGGCAACCATAACTCAGCCTGTAACACTCCAGTGCCGATTTCTCTTTTCATGAATGTTGAGGACACAGAATCATCTCCCCCACCCCCACCCAACCCCACCAATGTCCATTAATCCTCAGAACTTCTGAAGATGTTACATTATATGGCAAAGGAGAATGAAGGTAGCAGATGGAATTAAGGTAACTAATCGGCTGCTCTTTACATACTGATATTAGATATCATCCTAGATGTCATAGTGGTCCCAATGTTAGCACAGAGTTCCTCTATAGTAAGAGAGGGAGATAAAGGAGGAAGAACAGAGAGATGGCAGCATGAGTAGCCTGGGACCAAGGTTGCTGGTTTTAAAGATGGAATAAGAGGCCCAAGACTGCAGGCAGTCTCTAGAGGCTGGAATAGGCTAGAGAATGGATTCTCGCTTGGAATCTCCAGAAGGAATGCAGACCTGTTGACATCTTGTTTTTAATCCATTGAGACCCACTGTAGATTTCCAACTTTCAGAAATATTAAGATAATAAACGTGTTATTTTAAGCCACTAAATTTGTTTTGTTACAGCAGCAATAGACTAATACTAATAGGTGTTTTAAGAAGCCTCAGAATGTATGTTTTATAATAGGGTGATTCAGAGCTGTGCCCTCCCTCTCCACATTTATACAGAGGCATCGGCATTGAGTTACTGAAGAGTGGTCTTGCTAGCAGTCAGCTCACAACCCCTGTGCCTGGATTCAGTACCAGAATAAACACTGCCATGAATCTCCAGTGGAAGCTATTTTAATGCCACAGAAGTGGTGTTTTCAGGTATGAACGATAATTAAAAACAAATCTAGTAGTAATTTTGGCCTAAATTTCTCTCTAAAATTTTTGTCAAATTAGACAATGCTAAGGGCCACAGCTTTATTAGGGGGAGTTAGGAGAATATGTTTTCACTTGTGAGTTCAGTGCTGAAAGTGGGCCTAGTTCTTTAACTTCTCTGCTACACAAAAGATAGCCTGGTGGGCTACATGTATGTGGGACAGGTGTACAGAGGGGGTATACAGGTGTACAGAGGGGGTATACAGGAGCAGGAGCAGGAAGTTGATGCTGATTTTGATAGGCTCACTATTTTATTTTATTTTATTTCATTTCATTTTGTTTTTCTATTTCTAAGCCTGTGGATATTTTATTTTCCTGTGGATCTTTTCTTTCCTTTTTTTGCATATTCTTTTTTAATGTTGACACTATTACAGATGTTCCCCCTTCCTCCAACCTTTCCTATCCTCCCCCAAGCACTGCCCTCTTCTCCCCAGGTCTTCACCACATTGTTGTCTGTTTCCAAGGGCTATACATATATGTTTTTTGGATGTTTTCCTCCATTCCTCCACCCCCATCTAAACCCTGTCAGTTTCACTATTTTAAAAGCAAAATTTAAATACCCCCAAATTTCTATTCCAGAAATGTTATTGTTTGCCATTAATTATTATTCCCACTAGATGGCAGTATAGTGTAAACAAAAAGAAAATCAGGCTCAGCTTTGAGTTGTCTGGATGCTGTTTCAAGAGAAGAAAATCAAGCATGCCAAAGCAGTCAACTCAGAGGGGCAGGGGTGTCCCACACTGATTCTAGGACAGTGGGGTCCTAGAAAGAGCATGACTTTGTGGGCCTCAACGCCTATAATTCCTAGCTGTGGGATCCAGATAGATACTGAGTAACATCTCAGACACTCAGTTTCGCATTTGTACAGTGGATGTGGATATTCGTGTCTTATTTATAGAGCTATTATGAAAATATAATAAAGTGACATGTTAAAATATTGGGACACAATAGGAAGTCAATTTTCAAGTTTTTTCCGTGCTCTCTGTAGAGAGAAAAATAAAGTTTATTTAAAATTTTAGATCCTAGGTTCTGAAAAGAGAGGTCTTAAAAGGTATGGAGAAATGATTCATTCTTTGCTCTGCTTCAGTTTGGCTAAAACTGTCCAAACAGCAGTGCTATAACCTTCCTTCGTGCCCTCAAATGCAGTTGTTGTCTTTCCCATGTCTCCAGGACAGTTGAAGTGCATCTTTTGTGAGCTCTGTAAGGCCAGACTGCCCTCCATCGCCTTGACTTAGGCAGGGGATCACAGTGGGACTCCAACCTCAGCATTTCCTGCTTCCTATGCCTGCAGCCAGCTGGCCTTCAGTTTGTGGGTGCACCAGGAGGTTGTTAGGTAGCAGAATTTGATGATGTAGTGAGTTGAATGGTTACCCCCAAAAGATAGGTCCACCTGTAACCTGTGAATGCAACCTTTTTTAGAAATAAGGTATTTGCAGATGCAATTAAGTTTTCTGGGATGGGTCATCTTGATTATCCAGGTGAGCCCTAATTTCAATCACCAGTGTCCTTAGAGGCAGAGGAGACTGAAGACAGATCCCTAAGGCCAGGAGAGATGAAGTCAGAGACCGGAACAATGCAGCCACAAACCAACGAATGCCTAGAGCCATCATGTGCTGAAGAGCCAGGCACGGATCTCTTAGAGTCTCCAGAGGAAGCATGGCTCTAGCAACACCTTGCTTGCATGCCCTGGTCTTCAGACCTGTGAAACACACATTTCTGTTGTGGTAAGCCACCAGGTTTGTGGTAATTTGTTACTGCAACCCTAGCAAACAAATGCAGATTTATATCAAGAAAATTTCTGTCTCCAGATATATTTCCAGTGTTGCTAAACATTTTATCGCTAGCAAATTTACTTCTGTAGTTTAAAGTACAGCCTCTTTTAAGATAAAATACATAAGGTCATTGGGAAAGGTAATGGATTTCAGAATCAATTCTTCACATATATTCTCTGTGACTGCTTGGCTTGGATGTGTAGCAAAGCACTGGGCATGTACTTGGAAGGAAGTCATTCTAAAGAGCTGAAGGGATTTGGCTTTTACAAGAGTAGCTTGACTGGCAAAGCAACTTGTTTGGCATTTGGCCCAGTTCTTCCTCTTCAATGCTCCTCAGTGAGAGAAGCAAAGGTTTGGAGAAATCTCAAGCAGTATTGCCATCAAAGAATATCCCACTCTGGGCTAATTTCGTTATGCCCCCTTGCCATCAGGTAAGGCATCCATGAGACCAATGAAACATGTCCCCCAAACTAGCACCTTCCCCTCTCACATGATGCAGGCTCCCAGAATCCCAGAATTCATTGCTAAATAGCTCCAAGCCCTTTTCCAAGGTCTCTGCATGCTTCTCCTCCAGCTCTCCCTCCTCGGGGTGCATCACACTATCAGTGTGCACACTCTGGGTGTTAAATTAAAGGCCCTTCTCAGCACAGAATTGGCCATGAGGTGGACAGAAGAGGCTCCCTGGGGTCCAGGACCCATCCTTTTTGGCACCACCACATTCTGGGCAAGAGTTCTGATAATTCTGTACTGAAATATGGCCTTCCTGGTCTTTATAGAGATATATTTTTCAAGTGAAGAGGATCAAGCCTATTTTATTAAACTGTTTGTTAGCTTGGTATAGAAATTCAATAGTCAGACAAATGAACATGGGTCCGCATTTGTATCCTTGCCCTGAGCCTAGCAGAGGTGAGGGAATGGCCCTGACTCTGAGTTGCACAGAAGTTTAATAGCCCTTGGAAGGTGAGGTAGTGAGCCAATGGCAGTCCATAAAAGGCAGGGCATAAAAGACCGAATCACAGTGCTGCAAGTGCCACGGGAGAAAGGACTTGGAAAGGAATCGGTAGTAAAACTTAAGAACTGCATCAAGCCTGTAAATGACTATAAGGTAGAAAGCAGATACAGGCTTCCCCATCTCTCAGCTATTCGGGTTTAGAAAAGACACATAAAGTCTTTGAACTGCAATTTATTCAAATACTATAAAACCAGGATGTGTAAATTCGTGCCAAAGAGTTAGAATGAGAATTCAGAAGAAGTAAAGTCATTGCTTTAACGAGGGCACACGGGGAGGGCTGTATACGTTGTACTAACAATTTCTCTCATGATTTTATAGGATGAAACTTGGCATGAGGTGTATTACACTGGACTATACACCTTACTCAACACATCAAATGTGTTGGGGAAAAGAGCAAAATTATTACCCAAAGCTGAGCTTTGCCTGGACATATACCTATGCGTGGTGAAAGCGAGCTGCCTGAGAGAATACGGTAAAAGTGATTGCTTCTCTGGTCTACCCATTTTAACCCCGGGGCCATAAATGTGTGTTTTAAGTGTGATTTTCAGTTTGGGTTAGCTCAGATCAGACATCTCTTTGACATGATGCAGAGGGAGGGTTATTGTCACTATTTTTTTTAATGGATGAGAAAATAGCTGGGCTATTAAAAATAAGGCTATGTATATGTAGTTCATTAAAAAGCAATTTTGGAATCACTACATATGGTAAAATAAAACTTAATAAAAGCACACTCTTTAAATTTCATTCTCTCTTAACTAATATCTGGTGAGTCTGTGGTCACCTGGGAACACTGATGGGAACTTTGTTTTGTTTTGTGTGTTTTTTTTTTCCCCAGAGTTCCTTACTTCTTTGTCTTAGCAGAACTTAATTTCCTCTGTGGCTGCATCTCCTGGGTCCTTCCCAAGTGGCTGGTATGGTTCTTCTTATATCAAGGTCTTCACGGTAATTGCAGAGATTTTTCTTTCCTACAGCTAGAGTCGTGGAAAGTTCAGGCTTTAAGGAACAAAAGTCTGTACCAGGTGCTCCTGAGGGGGACTCCTCTTGCACTCTAGCCTGCAAAAAGCCAGCCTGCTTGCTGTGCAGTTTTCAATCGCCAGGGAGGAATGCCTGTCTTTCTTCTTTCTTGGGTCAGCTTCCTTACTTCTGTCTCAGCCTCATGTATTTGCTCTGTCTGCCTCCTGGATTGAACACTGTTCTTAAAGCAGTGGCAGTGGGTGGTATTTTAAGACTCTTGGCATTTTTTTCTTTCTATATTCAAACAGGAGCTTTCTAATTAAGTCATAGCTAAATATTGATTCTCTGTTAAGCAGAAACATAAATACCATTTTATTTCTTGTATGACACCATTAAACATCCACCTTGGCTATCACAGTCCAAGTTTTATGATCTTTTACTTTTCTTACCCAGTAGTCATTTGGCTGCTGAAACACCCAGGATAGAGAAAGCTGAGAAAAGACGAAGAGAGAGCTGATACTATATCAGTAGGCCAGAATACTATAGCTTAGTGGTGGTCGACAACTTCGGTTTTAATTTTAGGCATCATCCAGTAGTAAGAACTTTCTTGGGAGCTTCTCAATAGGTGTGATGAGTGTGGAACACTAAAAGATGTAGACAATACACTAGAAGTGAGAATCAGGGCACAACAATATCTTTATATGGGAATGATGAGCAGATTCCAACAGTTTCAAATGCAGGATGGACATGTAAATTTCTGCACTGAAGTTGGAGAACTTGCCATGTAGGTGCAGGTTGAGAGACGAATCTGAACAGGCAGATGTTTGGAGAGGTTCCGTCTCACACCAGGATTGGAGGCTGATGTGGCCTGCAAAGCTCTTCACACTTGGCCTTTACCTTCCTGCCTAGCCTCATATCTGAAGACATTTTCTCCTAACCCACTCTCTTCACTCTGGTAATGGGGAGTTAGATTTTAGCTCAATATAAGAGGAAATTTCCTAACAACAGAACTGCCCCAAAATAGAATGAACTTTCTCCAGAAGCAGCAATAATAGGGCATCCAGCTGAGGCTTAATAACCTTTTATAAGGTAATTGCAAAGGGGATTGAAACAGTGTAACTAAGAAAATAGGCTTTGGAATAAAGTAATTTTCCCAGTCTCTTTCTGGATAGATGCATTGTTTTGGGTGGAATGGTGGCTTCTGGAACTCAGTTGCCTAGTTTCCAATGCAGGTGTGCCAGGTGCTAGCTGTGTGACCTTGGCATGTCATTGAAGCTCTCCTGGCCTGAATCATCTCATATACAAAAGGAGGACAATAGTACATTTCTCACAAATACTATCCTCAGCGTTGTGTGAAGATTGAGCACATAAACACAGAGAAAACTCTTAAACCAATATCTGACATATAGTAAGCATTTAATAATTGCTAATAATTATATTTAACATCTTAAACCTATGTTTTATCCTAAGCAAAATAAAGATAATGTTTTCCTTTTAGATTTCCTTTTTTAAAATGTATTTTATTAATTTTTTTACAGGGAGGAAGGAAGAGGGATAGAAAGTCAGAAACATCTATAAGAGAGAAACATCGATCAGCTGCCTCTTGCACACCCCCTACTGGGGATGTGCCCACAGCCAAGGTACACGCCCTTGACTGGAATGGAATCTGGGACCTTTCAGTCCACAGGCTGATGCTCTATTCACTGAACCAAACCAGTTTCGGCTAGATTTCCTTTGAAAAGGAAATAAAGTATGATTAACATAATGTTTAGCATGCTAAACAGTTGTGATTATTAGTGATGAAGTGTTGTGCAGAATATAATATCTAATATTTCTTATACAACCCTGTATTAAATGAGTCTCCAATGACCAGAGAGCAGAGGGATTTTCTAAGCATTCTCTGTGGAGGCAAATGCTTATAGCTTGTATATAGAGAAAAAAAATTTCATCATTCCATCCAATTTGATGCATTAATGAAGAGGGAGTAGGGGTAGGAAAAGGATGTGGGGAAAAGAAATAAAGAAAAAGAAAACTTGAGGAAAATAATTCTCATTCTCAATATTCCAGGAATCAACCTATGGCAATAAGGTACCAAAAGAGAAATAAAAAAGAAAACCTGCATAAAGACAGACACTCCTGTGGTGATGGCCAGAGGGAAGGGGTAGGGTGGTGAAGGTGGGTGAGGGGCAGGATGGGGACATCTGGTTACTGTCAACAATAAAAGTGAAGTTAAGAAGAAAAAACTGCACTGGAATCATATCCTTTCTGATAGGCAATGCATTTATTAGTCCTCCTTATCACTGTATTTTAATTGGTTTTGAAAAATATGTATTTTTCAGATTGGAGAATGGAAATTGATTTCAAAGTCCCTACATAATTTCCCCACTATATTCTAAAAACTATGAATTCCTATTCATTCTAATCACCTACAGGGAACTGTCAGTATCAAGTCACATGTGAATTGTGTTTCTCTATGAATAATATTTTTTAAATACATCTCTTGACATTGTGGAGTTAAAGATATCTCTAATACCCATCTTTTAACTTCTCTCTTCTATTCTGGTATTAACATGTTTGGACCAAGACACCTATCTATTCCCAAAGTTTCAATGCTCTTATGAATTAGAATTGAGCTCTTTCTTCAGCTGCTTTGATTTTAGGTTTCTAATTGAGCAATTCATTTATAACTCTGTGTAATAAACACTAACCCATCTGCATGCAGGGAGTCTACAGAAGATCCAAAGGGGGGATAAGATCTTACCCCAGATTTTTAGGTTAACATAGTGTAGTTGGGATGGAGGAAGGATGTAAGAAATATGTCTATAAAATAGTTAATTATTAGGACAAAGAATTGGCTGTTCAGAAAGTAGACACCATCAGAAGCTTGGGGTTCATTGATGACTCTAGACTAATATGGGCAAGTCATTCTTAAAAATGGTGCTGCTCCCAGGTAAGAGCAAGCTCCAGCTGCTGACACCTGTACTCCGTGACAATGGGCAAACTAGTCTCACTGAGCCTACGTCCTCATCTACAGAATGAGCACAATGATGCTTCCTCCCTTGCTGGTTGTAGAACTAAAGATAATATATAGATGATGCCTGTTATCTTATATAATAAAACCCTAATATGCAAATCAACCAACCAAACAGTGGTAAGACCAGTCACTTTGCCGTGCACTGACCACCAGGGGGCAGATGCTCAACACAGGAGCTGCCCCCTGGTGGTCAGTGAGCTCCCACAGGGGGAATGCCACTCAGCCAGAAGCCAAGCTCAGAAGCCAGGCTCACAGCTGGCGAGTGCAGCGGTGGTAAGGAGTGAAGAATCCCGGACTGTGAGAGGGATGTCCACCTGCCGCTTAGGTCCTCAGTTTTCGACTATGAGAGGCCACAGGCTGGGCTGAGAGCCTACCTCCCCCTGGGCCTCTAGTATGGAAATAATAAATAACTGTGGTCTTATTACCGTGACCTTGACATGTAGTGCAGCTAGCGTTCAAAAGAATAAACAGAATTCATAGGCACACATAGGACTTGAAATCTGAGTATGTACTACATGGAGAGAAAAAGGAGTAGACAGTGATTGGGGAAATTTGGAAAAAAATATAAGCAGCCCAGAGGGAGGGTATTGAATCCCACACTAGTTGCATTTTTTAAAAAAATATAAGCAGGAGTGGATCTATTTCTTAGAAACTGAAAAGTATGTAATTGGGTATTTTCATACAAAATTAGCTATAAAAATGAGCATTTATTTCAAATGAGGATATAAATCATAACATATTAAACATTTTAGAAGGCTGACAGTTTCCAAAAACATTACAAAATTTAGGAAAGTAGCATAATGTAACTGTGAACCAGAAGAAATATATCCCACTAAGTTACTGTTATACAGACCCAAGTCAAAGCAGCAAGATGAGGCAGTCTTAACTGACTTGGGGTGAATAGCACACTTTCGCTGATTTTAAGATAGTACATAACCTTGTGAACATGACGCTGGGTCTGCTGTGCAGAGCTTCCAGCGGTAATCCAGAGCTTTCAGTGACTTGTGGCAAGTCCACCTCTGTACAGAGACAGGTTGGAACTCCAGTTTGGAAAGGTGAGACTAGTGTTGTTATTGCTAGAGAAGCAATACCTGTGGTGAGACCAACACCTGGAAGTCACAAAAGTGAGAAACATCAGAGACTACCATGGACAAGGATAGAGAGGGTTGACTCCAAAGTGAGGAATGCTGACCACATAGGACTGAGAAAATCGTGGATAAAGTAGGTCTGTAGTTGTTCGTATGGAAAATAATACAGCTAATCAGCAATAATACATGAATAAACATGTACTCACAACTCTAAAACCACTTTTCCCAACCCAGCATACATTGAGGCTTTAACAATGAAGCAGCTACTAAGAAAGTCTGTCCACTTCATCTTGGCCATGGACGTCTGCAAGCAAACATGTAAGTGGTTTCGGAGAAAGGAAAGTGCCCCCTTTCTAGCTCGATTGACCACATCAAACACAGGAATGGAGCAGATAGTTACTCCAGGGATATGTGGTTTAGAATCTGGGAAAGACTGGGTATTGCCAGAGTCTAAGGATACCCCACTTTAGCCTAGACCCTTCTAGCAAAGAGAAAACCAATTGTGCTTGGTTATTCTGGGGGCTCTGCAAACCCCCAGGGGGAGCTGTGGTTCTGTGGATACACCATGTGAAAAACTCAAATTGCTCAGCTTCAGTCTTCTCCTTAAATCTCATCCTGAGTCCCAGTGACAGCCAGGACGGGAGGAGGAGGGGGGCACCCTGGAAGCAGATATGGTGTCAGTTGAAATTAGGCTCTTCCACAGGATTGAGAGAAAAGCATTTCACAGACCTAGGCAGGCGAGGTTGTAGTGTGGCAGAGTTTCTTTGTGATACAGAATCAAAGGGGTTCCTCGCCTGGGGTTTCCATCTGCCCTGCCATGGAAAAAGTCTAGTGTTGTCTTCAGCAAGGCCAAGACAAAGGCCAGTGTCCAGAGTTCCCACTTCATATTAAAGCTTAGTCCTTTTAGAGCCCAACTGGTCTTCCTGGCCCTGGCAGCTGTTGGACCCACGTGATCGCATGTTTCCAGATGGGAGGGAACACAAACTAAGGAGGTGAATGTGGGTCACGTGAGCACAGCAAGTAGGGGGAGGGAAGAGTTGGGAAGTGCTCTTTGCTCTTTGTTCCCTTGGGGTTTTAACCAGGACCTTTTTAAAAATAATCCATCATCTTCCTAAGCTTTCAGGCTTGCGTTGGCTCACCCCCTAGCCAATTATCTTTTCCCCAGGTTAGACTAACAGGCCTCTATGGTCAAGCACCTCCCCCTGTGCAATTTTGACTTTTAATGCATTTGTGTTTATCTCTCCCTTTGTTCTATCCCTTCCCCCAGTTGTCTGCTGGAAGTGTGTGTGTGTGTGTGTGTGTGTGTGTGTGTGTGTGTGTGTGTGTGTGTGTGAAGCTGTAGCTTCCTGGTGAAGCAAACAGGTTCAGTGTCCCAGCCCATTAGGCTCAACAATGTCTGACTTCCCTTGCTCTCTTTCTATTTATCCATAACTAGCTACCTGGTAACAGACAGCAAATTAAAGAGTGTTTTCTCACAGTGCCTCTGCTGAGCTGGCCTATGCTGAGCCTGGGTACTAACCTCACCTGATTTCCAGGTGAAATGAAGAGTGACCATCTAAATCAAGAGTGGAGAACACTTTTTCTGCCAAGGGCCATTTGTATAATTATAACATCATTCTGGGCTATACAAAATTATCAATTTAAAAATTAGTGCACTATATTCAGTCAAACATTTAACCCACCCATAATGCCTTGGCAGGGCCAAAACAAATGATTTCACGGGCCTTATACAATCTGTGAGCCAGATGTTCCCCACCCCTAATCTAAATTAAGTGGGGATACCTGGTCAAACCCAAATAAGAAAAGCGTTTCAGCCATGGAAATGAGAAGCAAGAAACATCCATATTCTATCATCAATAGGCAAGTGGGCTCAACCCACCACCCTCCTGGACATTAACTAACCTAGAGAATGATTCCAACTCCTTGGCAGAAAATTCATTTCTTCTTCTTTTTAAAAATCTTTATGGTTGAGCTGAAATCGGTTTGGCTCAGTGGATAGAGCATTGGACTGCATACCAAAAGATCCCCTGTTTGATTCCGGTCAAGGGCATGTACCTTGGCTGTAGGCACATCCCCAGTAGGAGGTGTGCAGGAGGCAAGTTGATCGATGTTTCTTTCTCATTGATGTTTCTGACTTTCTATCCCTCTCCCATCATCTCTGTAAAAAATTAATAAAATATATTTTAAAAATAAATAAATCTTTGTTGAGATTATTACAGATGACCCTCTTCCTCTCCCTCCCCCATTATCCTCCTCCACCCAGTTCCTACCCTGCTCCAGGCCTTCACCACCCCATTGTCTGTGTCCACAGGTAATGCATATATTTGTATAAGATCTTTGTTTAATCTCTTCTAACCCCCCTTCCATCTGAGAATCATCAGCCTACTCCATTTCCATGTCTCTGATTCATTTATTCACCATTTTATTCTGTTCATTACATTTTTTATTTGTTTATTTTGATTTTTAGATTCAATTGTTGATAGCTATGTATTTGTTGCCATTTTGTTGTTCATATTTTTGATCTTTACCTTTTTATTCTTTTTCCTCTTCTTTAAGAATACCCTTTAATACGTCATATAATACTGGTTTGGTGGTGATGAATTCCTTTAGCTTTTTATTCTCTGTGAAGCTCTTTATCTGACCTTCAATTCTAAATGATAGCTTTGCTGGGTAGAGTAATCTTGGTTATTGATCCTTGCTATTCAGCACTTTGAATATTTATTGCCAGTTACTTATTGTCTGCATCGTTTCTTTTGAGAAATCAGATGACAGTCATATGAACATTCCCTTGTAGGTAACTAACTGATTTTCTCTTGGTGCTTTTAAGATTCTCTCTGTGTCTTTAGCCCCTGGCATTTTAATTATGATGTGTCTTGGCATGGTCCTCTTTGGGTTCCTCTTGTTTGGTACTCTCTGTGCTTCCTGGATTTGTAAGTCTATTTTTTTCACCAGGTGGGGGAAGTTTTCTGTTATTATTTCTTCAAATAGGTTTTCAATATATTTCTCTCTCTTCTTCTGGTACCCCCATAATGTGAATGTTAATGTGCTTGAAGTTGTCCCAGAGGCTCCTTACATTGTCTTCATATTTTTGGCTATTTTTTTCTCTTTGCTCTTCTGTTTAGGTGTTTTCTGCTTTTTCATATTTCAAATTGCTGATTTGATTCTCAGAATCCTGTACTCTGCTGTTGAATCCCTATATTCACTTCTTATTTAATCATGTCATTCATTAACAGGCAAGCATTGTCATCCGCTTCACAGATGATCCAATAAACTCCAAGTTTAGCTACTTATGCAAGACTACATGGCCATAAAGTAAGTACCAAGCCTATAATAACTACATGTAAGATAGTATTTAAATAGTTTAACTAAGTTAGCTCATTTAATCATCACTACAACTCTATAAGGTATGGCTGTTAATACCATTCCCAGTTCTCAGGTGAGGCCACTTAGCAGAGTAGTCAGGTAACTTGTCTGAGGTCTCACAGCTTATAAAAGGGGAGGCCAGGATTTGAACAAAGACAATTTATGTTCTAGAACATATACTTATGATGTGTTATTCCAATCCAACTCTGAGATTTCAAACTGTGACTTCTGATTCCACCCGCAGTCATCCTCTTTCATCTCACTCCACAACCCTGACTACCCTTACTGCCAAATCCCTCCTACAGGGGACAAATCTATTTCAAATTCGATAGAAGTAGAGAGGAAGAAGCATTGGGGTGGGGAAGTGACCAGTCATTATTGGAAATAGAGATTTGTGAATGCCCCTGAGGAAAAGAAGCCTTTGGGTCCAGTGGTTCTCAACCTTCTTAATGCCACAACCCTTTAATACAGTTCCTCATGTTGTGGTGACCTACAACCATAAAATTATTTTCGTTGCTACCTCATAACTGTAATTTTGCTACTGTTATGAATCATAATGTAAATATCTGTGTTTTCTGATGGTCCTAGGTGACTCCGCTAGCGGTTCTCAACTTGAATGTTGTGACCCACAGGCTGAGAACCGCTGTTGTAGTCTCCCCTGGGTAGGCTCCAGGCTACATGTTCAAGCATCTAGAACGAGGAGTCGCACTTAGGGGCAGTGTGGTGCAGTGGTTAAGACTAACTGGTTTGGTGTGAATGTTGTGTTCAGATCCTAACCCTATTCTTTACTTACCTTGTAGATTTGAACCTTGATTTCTAAGATATTTGAGACTCAGATTCCCCATTTATGAGATTGAAGAATGCCACCTATATCAGGGTTGTTACATAAATTAATGAATATGAAACATTTCTTACTTATAGAGTACTCAATGAGGCCATTGCTACTGTTAGTACTTTTATCACTAGAAGTTATAAGTATAAGATTTTTGAAGATTTATGAGCCTTTAATTTTACTGTTGTTGCTTAGTGGTGATACAGACCAGCAGTTCTCATACTTTGTTATATATTAGAATCACCTGGGGAGCTTTTCAAATTCAGATGTCATTGCATCCTAGTTTAATCAGATATCCGGGTATGGGAACTAGACATCCATAGTTTTCAAAGACCCCCAAGTGATTACAATCTGAAGCAAAGTTTGGAAACCATTGACACAGAAGTGTTTTCAGTGTTTATAACACCTCTTTCAAAGACAAAAGTCTGCATACCAGTCCCTGATGACCCACCAGGAGAGGGCAGTGACCCCAGCTTCAAGGCTCTGGTCTGCCTCCCTCTGCTCTATGCATGCACTTCACTGATGAAACTTATGCTGGTAGGGTGCTTGTAGAGGTCACAAATGCAGGAAAATAGGGGCAAGGGATTCAGGCCTCTGGGGCTCGAGACGATAAGAGCAGTTATTTAAAGCCTAGTGAGTCCCTCTCTGGAGCCAGGGGCCTTTCAATTATCCAGGATCTCCTCCAGGATAATGCACGTCCACTTTCACTCCTGCTAACGTACTAAGATGGAAAAATGCTGAGCTTTACAGCCAAGGCTGGCAATGCCCCTTCTCAAAGGAATTACTGAAGAGGGGAGATGAAAGGTGCCAAGAGGGCATTCTTCTGCAGACTGTCAAAGATAGAGCCGGACTCTAGTTAAAAGACAAGGAGAGATTTTAATCAGTAATAACTGTGGCAAAAGGAAGAGTGCAGCATGAATCAGCTCAGCTTCAGTTTATGACTGTGCATACAAAAAGGAGGATGGGGGGATGAATGGATGGGGGTGAGCCAGGGAAGTGAAACATTACAAAAAGGTTTGAAAAGGTTGGTCCATATGAAATCTCTCTGGGTTTGCTAACTGGGTTTTCAAAGTTCAGCTGCTACCTCCTCTCCCAGACTTGGGGTAGGTGGGCAGAGGCACTAATGTCAGGTGTTCACTGGAACAAAGAGCAAATTCTTTAGGCAGTCTTGGAGTTTTTTCAGGCAGCACTTGGAGTTAGGGCCATTCCAAGGGTATGGCCTTATTAAGTTGTTAGAACCCTGTTATTGCTGTTCAGTCTTTATTTTTCTTTTTGTTTAAGTGTTTACAGGTTAAGGTTGAAGCTGATAGAGAAGAAGAGTCTGGAGAGGGAGCATTCGGTCTGGGAGAGAGTCTCCTTCAAGGCCAAGGGTGGGTGCTGTTTATAGTCTTTCCTTCCCCTCGGTGTCAGTAGGTGACTTTCTGCCATTTGGTAGAATGAAGGTGAAATTCATCGCTCTGTAGCTGTGCCATGTAGCTCATAGCAAAGCAACTAGGAAGTCATGGCTTGATTCCTGCTTAGGGCACAGGCCTGACTCAGAATAGAAGGGGCTGTTGCCCTTGACATCAGGGCTCCTCTTGTTTAGCACTGATTCAGGACCCTTGCTCTTCAGTTGCTCTCCTCTTCTTATCAAACATGTGGTTCCACTCAGCCTTGCTGCTATTTTGGAGAAAATATGCTGAAAAGAAAGTGACAGCTAGTTCAAGAAACCCCTGCCAAAGTAGGAGTCCTGGCCTTCAAGGCCTCAGACCAAGATCCAGCCACAGGACCACAGAAGCTGTACTTTTGCTATGGCAACAGAATTACTCTAACCCTCCCTGGTCACCAACTCCCTGGAAATAATGTGTTTTTCTTTTTAGGATTCTGCAGAAAAGGACGAAACCACTGCGACATAGGCAGGTGGCAAAGGCTGTCACTTATGTGTTTCACATGCTACAGCCTGGTCATGACAGGTGCCCTTCCCCTGCGATTGGCATGATGGGGAAGAATGAAGGTGCCTGGCCTAGACTCACTGGTGACATGGCAGCTCTGCTAGTGACTGACTGGACGTTGCTTCTCTAGGCATCTGCTTCTGATATGTAAAATGGACTAATAAACTTGAGATAATTATACAATTAATATGAATAAAGTACTTAAAACAGTCCCTAACATAGAATAAGCGCCTTTCAGGTATTTGCCATTGTTGTCCTAAAGTTTCCGATAATCTTCCAGTTTTCTTCGCCCTTTGCCAACAACCTATGCTACGGATTACAGACTTTTCTTGAAATTTCTTTCCTTATTTTCTGTGACTCAGACCCACTTCTGCCTTCCGATTTCTCTTTTTTCCATGTCCTTTTTCTTCCCATGTCTCACTCCCCAACCAAATTAGGCTATGTCAATGCTCTGTTCATGGCCATCTTCTTCTTAGTCTTCACATGTTCCCTTTAAACAGTTTGTTTCTTTCTGAAGCTCCTTCTTTCAGGACAAGATAGATGACTCAGTGCCTCTGTTCCTGACCTGAGATGGCATCTGGTCTTTTGGTTGGAACCTGGGTATTGATTCAGTGGTTGATCAGCTTTGACATCAGGTAGACTTTGTTTGGACTTTGCTAGATGAATGCCATTATCATCAAATCACTTATCTTGCTTAAGTCTTAGTTTTTGCCCCAATAAAGCTGGGGTTATAATAGTTTCTGCTTAATATAATAATTATAAGCACTAAATGAGTATTTCATATCAAATGCATGGTAGAGTGCCTAATGCATGAAATGTGTTCTAGCTAAATGATTTGACTTCTCAAATCCAATGTGCTGATAAAGGAAATTAATGCCTTCTTCCCACAAAAACTGGCTTCTGTTCCAAATTTCTTATTATTGTTTATGGCACTGTCTACCAGGTTCTTGGTTACTTGTTTTCATGAGGTAATTAACCTTGACTCTTTTCTCTTTCACTCCACATCTGATGGGTCAGCAAATTCTGTTGATCTTAGTTATTCAGGTTCTTGCTAATATCTCCTTCCTCCCAGTTTTATTGTCATAGCCCTGCATCTTGTTTGGTTTAATATGGAAGTCTGCTAGATTTTGGAGCTCTGCTACCTATACTGCTACTGGCATAATAAGAGTCACAGACAATGTTCAAGGCGTAAATAGGATGTGTGTGTGTGTGTGTGTGTGTGTGTGTGTGTGTGTGTGTGTGTGTGTTTAGAAATTTAACATTGAATATCCTCAATCTTTCTGGTATGTCACAAATCCCATCATTTGCGTTTTTATTCTGTTTGGGGCCTAATGTTTTTGCTTTTTGTTTGTTTCCTTTTTAAAACCTCTGTTAACCCTGTTAATGCCAATCCTTGAATGGCATAATGAGTAGAATTGTCCAAAAGTGACCTTGGCAGCTGGTTGGACCTTGGGACCTCCATTAAATTCAAATTCCAAAATGCCCTCCTCCATCCACAGAGGATTCTGCAACATCTTATGAGTCCTGGAGTCTCCAAATTCCGGCCACCTTCCTTTCCCTGACACTTCCTGTAAATAGCTTGCACCCCAGATTCAAACTCATGTGACCAAGTAATTCATCCATTCATTCTCTATGACACATAATTTTAATGTGCGGCTGACTGGGCCAAGGGCTGCCCAGGTTAAACATTATTTCTAGGTATGTAGGTGTGGGTATTTTCTGATGAGATGAGCATTTGAATCCTGAACTCAAAGCTTGAAAATTGGATGGTGTGATTCTCATGCACATTGGGGAGGGCAATCTGTTAAGGAACTAAATAGAGCAAAAAGAAGGAGAAAAGCGGAATCCAAACCTTTTGCTTCCTTCCTCCTGCCTGAGTCTGAGTCTTTTCCTGCCCTTGGCCGGGGATTATACTATAGGCTCCTCTAGTTCTCAGGCCTTCAGACTTGGACTGGAACTACATCACCAGATTCCCTGGTCTCCAAGCCAGCAGACAGTAGATCATGAGACTTTTCAGCCTTCATGACCACCTGAACTAATTCCTAATAATCTCTCTCCCCCCCTCCCCTCTCTCTCTTCATATATATATATTTATTTTTTTCCCTCTGGAAAGCCCTAATACATCCATTGATTGACTAATCTTCCCTCCTGATTTCCTGTAAGAAGTGAGCGTTAACAAGGAGAAGTGGACTGTTGACTACTGCATGGTTCTTGTCAAGCTCAGCTCTGTGCCTTTGACGGCAACACACTTCCTGTGGAATGGTAGCAGAGTCAGGGATCCTGTGATTTCCTTTTTCTTTGAAAATCTTTGGTCTATTTACTAATAAAGGTTCCTTAATTTGTACCATGTGGAGTTGTAAACTTTGGACCTTGCCCTGGCGTGTTCCAGATGGGAGGTCAGGAGTGGTCTACCTTTTCAAAACAGCCTGTTAGCCTGTCCTGTAAAGCTCTTTATAATTCTGGGACTAACTTTTCTCTCACATTAGTTCTTTCAGTTAATCGTCTATGTATACTGAGGAACTCCCCCTTTTAAATTTACTACCTGTGGTTTGCTGCTTCTTCTCTGAGTCACTTCTCATCATTCCTAGTTCCTCCTGTGGAAATCGGCTCACCTTCCACCATCTACTCTACAGTCAACCTTCTCCAGGAAAGTGTTCCTTCAGAGAAAGTCTCTTTCCCTAAATAGTCTCTTCCACACCATCTTTATGGCACAAAACACACAGAGCCTTAGATTGTGAATATTTGAATACATTTGTTTTGTAAAATTTCTTCCTTCAGAAATCAGACTCATCATTGCATGTCCCATAGCACACACTATTTTGCTCAAAGTCTTCAGTAAATGTTTGGTAAACTAGGACTTATGTGTCTTGGCATATATGAAGAAAAAGATGGACCTTTGAAATGTTTGGGGCTTTTCAAACTATCACAAAGCTGTGGGTTTTTTTTTTATTTTGTTTTTATTTTAGAGGCTGTGCAAAGCCAATAATTTACAGGATGCAAACTATAATTACAACCTTTCCCTGCCATTCTGGCTCATTGGAGACATGTCTTCCAAGTCTAAATGTCTGGCAAGTCCTCTGAAATGAGTTTTTATGTGTTGTCTTTTTAAGGTGCACATGGTGAATAGCCCCAATATTTTTATTTGACTGGGTTTGGTCTTTAAAACACTCTCAAACAATTTGGCTGGGCAGTGGGCCTCACTTCCCAGCCAGCCTGCTTATCAAAAAACCAGCCGTTTTCTGTGTTAGTGTCTTTTATATTCAACCATATTTCAAAAATGAGTGAATGCTCACAATGAAGTCTGTGTGATAAAATGTCTTTCACCTTATGTAAAATAAGGCGACATCAACAGAGTGTAAAACTTCTGGATGTAATGTCAAAACAATCTAGATCTTTGACACAAGCCATCCATCCTCCAAGTATTTGCCTTTTTCTCTCACAAAATGTTTGGTTATCTTTTAAAATACATTTTCAAATTCATGATTTTTAAACCGATTTGTTCTAGCCTACAATGAGTGGAAAGCAATGCTGTCTATATCCATATTCTAACAGCTAATTTTATTGACTAGATTCAAGTAGACATAAAATAACTGAAAATTTCACTTCCAGTCGACAGTAACAGAGATTGACTTTACCTTCTGTATGGACTGGATTTGTGTCCCTCCTCAAATTCATATGCTTAAATCCTAATCCACAGTGTGATGATAATAGAAGGTGGAGCCTTTGGGTGGTAATTGGGTTGAAATTAGAGTTCAGATTTAAAGTTCCCATGATGCAATTAATGTCTGTATAAGAA
The DNA here is from genome assembly GCA_027563665.1 of Antrozous pallidus. Taxonomy (NCBI): domain Eukaryota; kingdom Metazoa; phylum Chordata; class Mammalia; order Chiroptera; family Vespertilionidae; genus Antrozous; species Antrozous pallidus. The sequence continues at coordinate 79,485,802 of CM050508.1, forward strand.
AAAGAACAGTGGCCAGAGCTCTCCCCATCTTACTTTCTACATGTGAGGACAGAGCAAGAAGGCAGCAACTATCTGCAAGCCAGAAAGAGTATCCTCACCAAATACCAACTGCCAGCACCTACACGTCCCATCCTCCAGCACCATGAGAGTAAATGTCTGTTGCTTAAGCCACTCGGTCTACTGTCTTTTTGTTATAGCAGCCCAAGTTTATTAATACACCCTCCAGTTTTAAACAATCCTATATAATAAAACCCTAATATGCAAATCAATTGAACAGCAAAATGACTGGTCACTATGACGGGCACTGATCACCAGGGGGAAGATGCTCAACACAGGAGCTGCCCTCTGGTGTTCAGTGTGCTCCCACAAGGGGAGCACCTCCCAGCCAGAGGCTGGGCTCATGGCTGGCAAGTGCAGTGGTGGTGGCAGGAGCTTCTCCTGCCTCTGAAGCAGCACTAAGGACCCCTCGGGGGATGTCTGCTGAGGGATTCTGGACTGTGAGAGGGCACAGGCTGGGCTGAGGGCACCCTCCTCCCCCCAGTGCTCGAATGTTCTGCACCAGGCCTCTAGTTAAAAATAAGACAGATATGCAAATCAATAATTTTAACACATTAAGCAACAGTGATCAATGTGCAAAACAGTGAATCCTTAGAGAAAGGAAGCAAACAAAATTAACCTTATGACTGACCCTACTGACTGAGTAGAATTTTGAGGCAACAATGGAAAGAGAACAACAGGAATGGAGGCTGGCAGTCTATCTGAGTTGAAGAGAACACATTTGGATTTCTGGGAGACCAGGGGAACTAAAATTCTGGAGGCAGAATACTAGAGACAACAGAGCTTCACAAAGAAAAAGTTCCAAGGATCTTCAGAGTTTTGCTTTCAGCCTTTAATACTGATCAGTGTACATGAACAAAGCAAACAGCCATAAGAAAGACGCAGGAAAAATAATAGAAAGAGCTCACACAGGGCCAGGAACAGTTCCTAATTTCATCAGCCAAAGTGGAAATATCTCCTAATATATGTGCATGAAGTGGAGTCTTCAAAAGGCTGCTACCTTATCAGTAGGATAAATTAGCGCCTACATAAAGGCTGCTCTTCTCCAAACTAACACATTTTAAAAACAAGCTTCAAAAGGATAAACCAAGTGATTTAACTGTATCCCGGAATGAAGATCCAAAATACTTAGCAGAATTAAAAATAAACAAACAAACAAAAATGCAAGCATCCACAAACATAAAATTCACAGTATCTGGCATACACTGATAGTGTCACATGTACCCTAACTCACTGGGGAAGGAACAAAATAAGAGGATGCTATGTGAGCTTTCCTTTTCTAATATTTTATTTAGTGAGCAGGATACAGCAGGGGAGCACTGAACTAGGTTAACCCACCTTTACTGTCTCTTTCTCATAGTCTGTGAGCTCCAGTGCACAGCATCTGTTGTTTTAGCTTTGATTTAACATTGAAAAACACAAATATTTAGATATTTGTCACTATCTCTGAATAATCTATGAAGAGGGAAAATATATACATTTATAATCACTGGCTGGATTTCCATGAATGCCAGGGACACAGTATAACCCACCATTTATGCTACAAATAAAATGCATTTAAAAATAATTCCTTTAGGATTTTCTGAATTTGTAAAACACAAATAAATAAGATATACTATTTCTCATGTTATTCTCTTATTTTAAAAAATAATAAAATACAAATAACTCACGATATTCCAGCATCCAACTTATGCCATTCATTTAGCATGCTGTAATGGAACTAGCAGGTGATTTGGAGCCAGACACATCAGAGTGGGTTCTACTATTTACTATTCCCATGACTGCACAAGTTAAACTCCCTGAGCCCCAATGCACACCTTTATAAAATGGAGATAGTGCCCTCACTGGTTTGGCTCAGTATTTAGAGCATTGGCCTGTGGACCGAAGGGTCCCTGGTTAAGGGCACATGCCCACGTTGTGGGCTCAATGCCCATATTATGGGCTCAGTCCCCAGCAAGGGATGTGCAGGAGGCAGCTAATCAATGATCCTCATCATTGACGTTTCTATCTCTCCTTCCCTCTCTGAAGTCAATCTATACTAATAAAAGAGAAACAAGCAAATTGACCCTCCTTCTGCTACACCCACCAGCCAATCAGGAGCGAGTATACAAATTAACCCAACAAAGATGGCAGTTAATTTGCATGCACAGGCATGGAACAAAGACTGATGACAGTGTAAAAGGAAGCCAAGCACTGCAGAAGGGAGCGAGGCAGCGGAGAAGGTAGGGAGAGAGGCAGAGGAGACAGGAGGGAGCAAGGCAGTGGAAATGGGAGGGAGTGAGGCAGCAGAGAAGGGAGCAAAGCCCCTGAGGCTTTCTGCAATGGGCCTTTAAAAAAATAGAGAGAGTGACACCTCATAAGATTATTGTACAGATTAAATTAGGTCACAAAAATAAAGAATTTCACTCAGCTCTTGTTCTTCAGTAGGTGATAAGCAAATGTTAGCTCTCTTTTCTTCCCTCTCTGTATTATTATGGCCTAAATGTCTTAGTATAACTTAAAATGTTTTAATCCTGTAATGAGCAGATTTATACCTTTACTCAATATTTGGGAAAATAAGTATTTGCTTTCTGATCAAGATGGCAAACTGAGGCCCGTGCAAGCCAAAATATCACAGGAATTAGAGTATATAACTCTTAATAGCACCAAGAATGGGGAGAATGCCTCACTAAGTCAGATATTCTGGAAAAGCAGATGGAACCACACTGACATATAAGCCAGAATCCAGGAAAAAGCCAAAAGAAGGCTACATTGGAAATATGAGCTGCTCCCTGAGAGAGCCCTGGAAAGAATCCAGGCTCAGAATCATTGGACAGGGAAAGCAGGAAGGGTTGGGGGATAATAGTCTGAATAATTCATTTTTAAACTGTAAAAATAATTCATTTTTTAAAAAGTAAAGTCAATCGACTCTTTAAATTCAAGTACACATATATACCCCAAGAATCAGAAAGCAGTGGAATGTGCCTCGCTAACTAAAAGTTGGAAATCATTTTCCAAAGATTTTGAACAACGTCTCCATGTACTGTTGGTTCCTATCAGAGTGTGGTGCCTAAGAGTACTCTCTTTCAGTAGGAGGAAGGGAAGCTTATCCACCCACTCCTACCTGTGCACCTAAAGGGGAAACTGACAGCCACTTGTCCTGCTCAGTCACCCAGGACAGTGGCCTTATGGTCAGTCCTTCAATTTTAAGGAGGGCTTTTTGTTTGTCTGTCTGTTTTTAGTTTGGTTGTTTTAAGAGCCATAGTCAAATTGTCACAAGAAGCTTAGATCAACTATCCAATTATCTATGGTCATCCACCTTATTGATTATAAAAAATGTGAGACAAAAATCAAAACAGCCTGATAGGAATATCAAAATGAATACACAGATCAACCAATTAAGAGAAAACTAGAGATATTATTCAGTGAAGATTAAATAACTTCGAAAATTACAATTTTTATTTTAAAAGAGAATTGAGATGATATTTGTCTTCATTATAATAGAACTCATAAAGGGAAATAGCATTGAGAGAACACAGTAATTTGATTTAAAATATAATTTAAAAAGATGAGAAATGAAGGTGAGTAAATCACTTAGGACCTACCTACTTCCAGCAGGCTCTTATGAGTTGGACAGTTTATCTAGGGTATAATACAATCAATTTATTTTGCAACAAAATGGAGAGTTAAATCCATAGGAGACAAATTAAAGATATAATGTTAGAAGTTATTACCTAATAGAATCCAATGTTGCAATTTATAATCTGGAAGATTTAAGTTCAAAATGAAAAGTTAATTAAGAAGGTGGAAGGAATAACATTAATAAGAAAGAGGAAGATAATAAAATTTACTGGAACTAGAGAAAGAAATGTTTCACTAAAGTATGAATGAAACAAGGTTTAAACTGAGACACATCCATATGAAAGTTTAAAAATACAAAGATAAAGAGATCCTAAATTTTCTTGCGAGAATAAGATGAAATATATCAACAATAAATAAACAATAATGAAATCTGTATGATACTTTTCATCAAAAGCACTAGATACTGGAATAGTAATTTAATATCATGAAAAAAATCCCAACCATACATATTAAGCTTGGGCAAGTTAGAATAGGCTATGTAATACTGAGGTAACAAATGACTCTGCTTCAGTTACATGTCCATCATGGCTTCACTGTGGCTCTATTCCACAATGTCTTTACTCCAGGATCCAGTCCCCTCTATATATTATAGCTGTTTTGAGATAGAAGAAAAGAGTATACCAAGAATGACTGGAAGATTAAAGTGGCCCTATTCATCAAATACTATGACTTAAAAACCAGAAGATTTCAGTTATGTCATAAAGCCTGGCTTCTTCTAATTAAGAGAATAGAGATGTAATGATAAACTATTAAATAAAGAACTGTACAAGGCCTTGCTCAAAATATAAATCAGAGAAAATGTGGCATGCTTTGAACAATTGGTAGAAATTTTAAAAAGATAACTATTGTGACTAATTCTGGAGCATTATCTTTTCACCAGAATATTCTACTTGATGTTGAATTATATTTCTGTCTATGGGTTCAAGCACACTACTTGGTTCTAAAAGGAGTAGTATTTGGATAATCAAATTATCTATACTTCTTATTGGCATCTAGATTTTTAGAATCTCAGACTATTGAGATATCTGAATTATGGTTTTATACTATAAAATATATTTTATATATCCAATAATTGTCCAGGAGGAAAGAAAGAGTAGGCTTTTGAAGTTATGAAGTCCATCCTTTTTTTAGGTATAAAGTTGATGTAACAAAAACATTAGCCCAGGTATTTTATTTACATTTTTGTAGATTATTTAGACCAACTGAAATAATACAAATCTCAAAATTTAGAATAAAAGGAAAGATGTGGTTTGGTGGTAGAATAAGGGAACTGAATTTTTAATCTTCAACCTATAATAATAAAAGCATACTATGATAATTAGACTGGATGTCCTTCCAGACAACCTTCTGGATGAAGCCTGGATCCCAAGTACCAGAGGGAAGCCAGTGCTGGCAGCCGGGGGAAGGAAGGCCTACTCTTGCACAAATTTTGTGCATCAGACCTCTAGTAGTTGAATAAAAGAGAACTATCTTAAGTTGATAAATTAAGCAATGGGGTCATAGCTCTATTATTAAAACATTTTTAACCACTAGAAATCTAAAAACATGAATAAATAAAAGTAATTCTCTGTGGGGTAACTAGGAATGACAACTACAGCATGGCCTTTTTCATTAAGTTTTATACCATTATATGTGTCTATTATTTTTATAATAAATATTGATCAAATTATAGCAGATTTGATGAAATTTAGACAATTTTTAAAGTTGGGAGGGAATGGGGGTTAAGGACACATATGTAACCCTTAATCAATAAAGAAATTAAGAAAAGAAGAAGAAGATAACCACTAGAAAAAAAATCAAAAGTGCCTAAAAGCCATCATAGTATTAACATGGCAAAGTTATTTGAGGACTGGGGCCTTTGTTGAGATACTGAATTCAAGAATGATTAGGACATAGTAAATACACATTTACAAGTTATATTGAATATAGTTATTTTATCAATTTATATGTCTCATACTAGTTTTTTTGATAGTTTTATCCCTTTACTACAATCAGATTTACTTCCTCACAGGCCCTGGAGGAAATCATGCTGCTTTTGACTATCTTGTCTTTGCCCATTTTTCTGAAACAAGTTGATACTTGTTTTATAACTATACTAGGGGCCCGGTGCACAAAATTTGTGCACTGGGGGTGGGTGGCCCTCAGCCCAACCTGCTCCTTCTCACATATTGGGAGCCCTCAGGAGATGTCCAACTAAGAGCTCACCCCCAGCCTGCCCAAGGCCTAAAGCCTCTGGCACCCAGCCATCGCCCTGCTCAGCTCAGCCCCAGCTGCCTGCGACCACCCGGCCCTGGGGGCTGGGTGCTCACTGCCACTTCCGCTCACAGCACCCGGGGGCCTGATGCTCCCTGCCACTGCCGTTTCATCTCCACCCCTGGGCACGGGCGCTCATGCCACTTGGCCCCGCCCCTGCTCCTGATTGGCTGGTAACATAGCCAATCAGGATTGAAGGTATGGTCAAATTTTCATGTTTCTCTTTTGTTATATAGAATTATTTTTCTTATCAACTATTTCCTTTCATCTAACCATGTGATTATATTTAGAGAATTCATTATGTGCTAAGCATCATTCTAGGGACAGTGATGGTGCCATTCATATAGATGGCTATTAAAGATATTCTGCCCTTGGAGGGCTTATAGGCTATCAGAGAGGAGGCAATTTCAGAACATTGTGATAAATTTGAGGACAAAGATAAGTAAAGATATTTTAACAATACAAGAAAAGGGGTTCCTGATCCATCAAGTAGGCTCCGAGAGATGTCCCAGAGTAAGTAATATTTGAGTTGTTCTTAAATGCCTAGAAATTGGTGGTCAAAATACAGTGAAGAATTGGATGCAGCTTTATAGGCAGAGGGAGTACCAAGTGCAAGTCATGGAGACCACAGACAGGATGGAGCTTTAGGATAAAATTAAGCAGTGTATGTGCCAATACAGAAATTTTATGTAAGGGAATGGATGAGGATTCAGCCAGAGGTAGAAGTAGCGCAATCATGGTAGAGTTTATTCTGGAGCTGCTGTTTCTTGAAGTAGTAACTAGATCTTACAAACCAGGGTAATTGCTCCCTACACCAGCCTTTCTATTCAGGGTTATCTTTCTCTCATTCAAAATTTCAAGCGCTTTATTTTTCCTCAGTAAGATTCTATGTTTTAGGAGACAGAGACTATGGTTTATTTGTATCTTCCACAGATATTAGCATTGTTCTTGGTTTACAGTGGTGCTAAATATATAGTTGTTGCATAAAAATGTGATACAATTTTTAAAAAGGCATATAAAAGCCAGAAAAAATGTGATAAAATTTTGAGTCTCATTCTTAAGATGTCAGCTAAATGGAGAAACACAGTGTCATTGTAGATGGTATTTCTTCCATATGAATTTTGCACATTTGATGAATATTTGCTTTTGGGGGTTGCTGAGATTGAATGAGAAATGCAAATGAAATGCTATGCTACTTTCTCAATTTATTTTTTATAATCAAGACTTTCCCAAAGTTTACAATGGAAATGCTTTCTTTTACCAGAATATGCCTACATTTTCAAGAATAACATTCAAAAATAAAATGTTAAAAATAACATTTTTTTTCTTGTCAGTCCAGATTAACAAAGTATTGTGGCATTTTTAGTAAAGTCGTGATTCTCATTTTCAAATGAGGGGTTGATTTAGCCTCTAAATTCTGCGCTATGCATCAGCCAGACACCTCATTAAAACCTGGGTTTATTAAAATCAAGGAAATAGCAACTCCTAGCATTGTTTCTGTAATGTGCACCATCTATAACAAACCCAACAAATAATAATGGAATGGCTACAGAGTAAGAAAATAACTAATTAGAGAGATTCATTATAATGAAATAAGAGAAGTTAGAAAATACATCATGAATAATGAAGGGCAGAATATTTTGCATATGATCACCTGGGAACTCTAGGAAAATATACTAATTTCAAATAATGTAGAGCACTGAGTTCTCCATGAGAACAGATAAATGATTTTGTCATTTTTTTTGATGTAATTAACTCTTTTTATGCCATGGTAAATTAAGCTATTGGTTATTTTATTATCCAAAACAATTTCTTCTGTGTCATCATTACTACTGTCTAGACCATACGTATGGCACATAATAAGTGTTTAGTAAATGTTGGTTGTCACCTTTTCCTGATACAAAAGACAGGAAAGCCACGTCAGATTAAATTCCATTTTTATTTTTTAAAAATGTACCTCTCTGCTGCCTACCTTACCCTTTGCATCCACATCTCTCACCTTTTCTAACTACCACATTATGTTCACATGTTTTTTTTTTTTTTTTTTTTGTAAGTTGATGATAGTATGCCCTGACTATTCCCCCTACAAACATTTTCTTTCTCAATTTTCTCTGAAGTCACTCACTAGGCATTCATTTCAAGTGTAAATTGTGGTCACCAACCTTAACCAGACTGTCATTTCCGTGTTTCTCTATGCAACTCTCACCCATTTCCTGTAATCCTCCAAATCCTTCTCTGTGGGACTCACAATGGGAAATCTATGTGGTCTCCCATTACCTGGAGTAAACAAATGCTAAAAGAAGCAAAGTATTTCAGTGTTTTGTTATGACAACCTCAAATCTTCCTACCCTTAAGCATATCCATTCTGCCTTGCCTCCTGTCAAGGTCAAAGCAAGATCTCTCCTCCCATCTAAGGCCAATCTACTGACTGCTCAGAACTCAGATCCTTTAAATTATCTTCCTTTAAAAAAAAAATCTTTCTCTACTAACTTGTGCATACCATTCAACACTATACTCCAAACTTCCTGGTTTAAAAACAATAAAAAACCCCACTTTTCTTACTTTAATTTCAGCTGCTACACTCTCTGTGCTTCCCTATAAGGCCGTCTTCTTGAATTTTCTGGTTGTCTTTAGTTCTTCAGCCTTTATGCCTCACCCCATGGCAAACTAGCTAAACCTGCCTATGCACTTATCTTATTTTAAGATTTCACCAATAACTTTGTCACATAATTTAATCAGACTTTTCAGTTCTCTTCAGTTTTAATCCTCAGAATTAGCATGTTACACTTTGACACCACAGGAAAGAGCTAAGAAGCAGGTCTCATTGTTTTCCTTAGAAAGGCCTGCTTTTATGGGTGGCCCTCCAGAGGCATCTGGAAACTTGGATTTCAGGGTTCCTACTATTCCCAGTGAAGCATTCATTTTAATAAAAACTGCGGTTTGGAATTTTAACCCTGCTATTTGGCTTCTGTAAATGCTTGCTCACTTAAATAATAAGGAAAATAAGACTACTCCCACTTTAGAGAGGCCATTAAACCTTCCCTGGATGAAGTTATCAGTGCTGGCACCAGGCCAAGCCTTTAGTTGAGGTCTCAAGGCTCTTGCACATAGGGGCTCTTTAAGAACTTGCAAAGGGAGCCAGAAATACTCCATATTTGGGAGACAAAGAAGGTAAAAACATATAAATAGGGAAAGTTCCTCCATGTTGGGGTCCAGAATTTGAGAGACATTTTCCTCTGCGCCTGAGCATAATAAATGTAAATCCATCTCTCTAAGTGTTGCTTGGCTCTTCTTCAGTTTTCTGTAACACCAGAACTAACAAGAGAGGTTATCTATACATAAATTGTGGAAATAATGGGGTTTATGCTGAAAATTTCCTTCCTTCAGGGAGTCTGGAATTTTGATCTATGGCAGGGAGAGATTGTCTAAATGACCAGCCCCCAGTAAACACCCTGGTCACTGTGTAAAAAGGCCAAAGCAAGAAGTCTCTAATGACCTTCCGTGGTTAGCAGTGGTTTACTTTTGTTGTCATAACTTGCTGCTGGGAGGACTGGTGTGTGACTTGTGTGACTCTCCCTTAGGAGAGGACACTTGGGAACATATGCCTAGCTTCCTTTGAACTTACCTCTTGTGCCTTTTCTCTCTGCTGATTTTTCCCTGTATCTTCTCACTGTAATAAACCAGAGCAATGAGTTGTCCCCTTAGTCTCGTGGTCAGCAAACTGCAGCTCATGAGCCACATGCTGCTCTCTGGCCCCTTGAGTGTGGCTCTTCCACAAAATACCATGGCTTAGGCAAGTCTATTTTGAAGAAGTGGCAATAGAAGTTTAAGTTTAAAAATTTTGGCTCTCAAAAGAAATTTCAATCATTGTACTGTTGATATTGGGCTCTGTTGACCAATGAGTTTGCTGACCACTGCCTTAGTCCTCTGAGACAATCATGGGACCTGAGGGTGGTCTTGTGAATTCTAATACAGACACCCACTCCTTTTTAAAAACTCCACCTCTGACAGCACAATCTCCTGGTTTTCTTTCTTCCCTTGTGTCTCATTTATTTTTCTCTGCCTGTACATTAACTGTTAATTTACAGTTGGTGATACTTAATTGATTATAGCATCACCAGTGATAGTTTTTAACCTCTAGACATATTTTGACACTAACTAGCATTATTTGCTCCAAGGCACAATTATGATCCTAGCATACCTGTGTGTTTCCATTTCTTTTCTGATTTATAACCTTATTATGGATTGAATTGTGTCCCCCAACAATTCATATGTGACTGTATTTGGAAATGGGACTTTATGGAGATAATTAAGGGTAAATGAAGTCATAAGAGCAAAACCCTAATCCCATAATACTAATGTCCTTGTAAGAAGGGAAAGGGACACCAGATCTTTCTATTTCTCTCTCTCTCTCTCCCTCTCTGCACATTCACAAGAAAAGGTCATGTAAATACACAGTGAAAAGGTGTCTAGCGGTAAGCCAGGAGGAGAAGTATTAATCCTCCTGACACCTTGATCTTGGACTCCCAGCCTCCAGACATGTGAGAAAAGAAATTTCTGTTTAAGCAACCTAGTCTGTGGTGTCTTTTAATGGCAGCCTAAGCTGACTATTGCAAATCTGTTCTCCATACAGCAATTAGAATAACTTTTAGCAATCTAACACATCTACCTAAATAAAGAGTAACATGCTAATTGACCATACCTTTGTGACACCTATCAGCAAATCAGGAGTGAGTATGCAAATCAACCCAACAAAGATCGTAGGTTAATTTGCATACTCAGGTGCTGAGCGGCAGGGGGCGGGATAGGATGCTTTCGTTGTCGCCATGGTGGTGACGCAGGTGTTCTGTACTCCCCCAGCTGCTCTGGGCCTATGGGCAGTTTGGGAAGGCAGAAAGGTGGCTCCTCGCCACAGTGAACGTGGTGTCAGCAGCCAGGGGAAGGAAGGCCCATTCTTGCATGAATCTTTTTTGCATTGGGCCACTAGTAAAGATATATCAGGTCATGTTACTTTCTACTTAAAGTTTCAATGGCTTCTTATTGCTGTTCAAATGAAATCCAAATTTTTACTATTGCCTACAAAGCCATGAACAGTAAACCTTTAGCTTCACCTTGGTTCATTCTCCCCTTCCTTTTATTATCCAACCACAGTGGCTGTCTTTCATTTTCTCACATGTCTTAAGATATTTTTCTCCTCTGGCCTTTTCACATGCCATTTCTGTTCTTGGACTCTTCTTCATCCCATTTTTCACATGGATGCCTTCTTTTGATCCTTCATTTATCAGCATTAGTTATACTTCCTTAGATAAGTCACTCATATGATCTTAAATAGGTGTTCACTTCCATTATCATCTGTCACTGCAAGAAGGTGGTTTTCTTCACTGTGCTGATAAGCTGTATCACATATTTGTTTATTGTTAATTCCTCCACCTTCTGTATAAATTCACAAAGACAGTAACCATGTTTAGTTTATTCTCTAATATAAAGCTAATTTGCTGCTACAGTGCTTGCCACATAACCAACACTTAACAAATATTTTTTAAATAAGCGGAGGGATGGATATATGGATGGATGGGTGAGTAGGTGGACAGCTATCTTAAGGAAATATAAATGCCTTAAATAAATAATAATAATTATTTTTTAAAATATATTTTTATTGATTTCAGAGAAGAAGGAAGAGGGATAGGGAGATAGAAACATCATTGATGAGAGAGAATCATTGATCTGCTGTCTCTTGGATGCCCCACACTGGGGACTGAGCCAGCAACCTGAGCATGTGACTGGAAATTGAACTGTGACCTCCTGGTTTATATGTCAACACTCAACCATTGAGCTATGCCAGCTGAACTAAATTCCTTAGAACTATTTATAAGACCTTCTACAGTCTAAGTCCTTGTGGCTAATGAATGGGTACAAGAAAACTTCCTGATTAAGAGAACAACAATCTGATCCTAGTTATTGTGCTAGTTCCATCTATCCCCAACCTCTCCTCACCCCACCATTATGCTCAAACCATAATGGACACACTGTACTTCCACCAGGGGTCAATGCTTCCTTTATCTTGCTTATCCTTCACCCAAATTTGTTCTTGGTGCCCCAAATACTCTCTACAAATACTTCCATTTGGCTAATCCTATTTGTCAATTTAAACATCAATTTTTAAAGGAAGGCCTTCTATGCCCCTAGATTAGTCAGGCCCCATGCTGTAATTTCCCCTAGCTCCCCAAACTTCTCCATCATATCTCTCTCTGCACAATGTTATCTTAACTCTTCCTTCTAATTAGATATTATGAACTATGATACACTTGTGCACCATTGTATGTCCAGGAGCTAGCACAGTGGTGAGCAAAAAATGCCTGTGAGATTATATTGGTATTCCTTCAATTAGCAATCTAATGCCACAAGCATTTTCCAACTACAGAGCTTTCTGGCTCAACCATCCATGACTGGTGGTTGTAAATATGAAGACTGTGCTTACTTAATTAAGTTGCACCTCTAAAATATCAGTCACAATGTTTTATGATAGGAGCAATCTTCTTACATAGGTACTTGACTTTCTAACCTTCATTAAATCCCTCCTTAACCTGATGGCTCTGCTTCAAAGGCAATGATTCTCTTATAACCAAAAGATTTTATGAATACTTAAATGAGCACAAAACACAATAATCCCCATCTAGCTGAGTGTCTTTAGTTTTTTGGCTCTTTACATAGGATATAAATAGGCTAAGTGTTTTCTTGAGAAGGTAGGCTTCTGCAGGCTCTGGAATTTTGCAAATGATTGCAGTGTTAAATCATACTGGTTGTTACCACTGTCCAAGAACAAGCATTTTACTAGTAAACCAAACTTATGGAAAGCAACATTCAGGAGTCTTAGCTCAACAGGCAGAGACCTTAGTTACTATATACCAGTGGACTAAGACAACCCATAGACATTACTTGTTCACAGGGTGAACTGTAAGTTGACCAAGTTGCATACATTAAGAGACTAGTTCCTCACCTATAATATGTATCCTCAAGTCTATGATGCTGACACACAGACCTTATGCTCCAGGCTAGCTTTACCTTCTTCTACTCCCTTTAAATCTACCTGTCCTTCAGTGCCATGTCTTTGACAGAACCCTGAAAACCTTTTAGCAACTCTATCATCTCCTAGCTAAAGTCCTTTACTACTTCTTTTTTGTAAACCTCACAATTTCAATCATGGTTGAGTTATTTTTGTACTCTGATTGGAAGATGATTTGTCAGTTCACCTTACTTATCTTTGTAAAATGATGCTAGAAGAAAAACACAACCTAAAGCATCTTATACAAACTAATGAAATTGGGAGCACTTATTGGCTTAGGGAACCAGAAAGGTTACATGGACTTCAGGAAGAGCTGTAAGAACCAAGGTTTCACCTTAGATCAGTGGCCGGCAAACTGCGGCTCGCGAGTTGCATGTGGCTCTTGGCCCCTTGAGTGTGGCTCTTCCATAAAATACCATGGCCTGGGTGAGTCTATTTTGAAGAAGTGACATTAGAAGAAGTTTAAGTTTAAAAAAATTTGGCTCTCAAAAGAAATTTCAATCATTGTACTGTTGATATTTGGCTCTGTTGACTAATGAGTTTATGGACCACTTCCCTAATTAATACCAGTATTCAAATCCCATTACTGTTTTTTTTGTTGTTGTTGTTGCTATTGTTTATTCTTTCTTTGAAGATATGTTTTCTCTAAATAGATAGAAGACACTTTTCAACAATTTCATATTTTACTACCAGTTTATTAACTAACCCCAGTGGAAAGATGGCTTCATTCTCTTAGTATCTGCATATCAAAAAAATAAAATAAAAAAATAATCATATCTAAATGTCAACAACAACAGCAAACAAACAACTAATGTCTACCTCTTGGACTAATCACTTATTCTGTGGGAAGGGATATAATGATTGGCCAGGCAATGAGCCTATTCTTATATCCTGAGGAAAGTAGATTAAGAATGGATGGTTCTCTGGAGGACATAGGAGAGACCAACACTGGGTATACATGCTGATGAGCTGGAATAATATGAGGTAGCAAAGAGCTCATGTACTGAGTTAGCCAATAACTAGCTGAATGACTTACACTCCCTGTTTCTCAGTGTTTTATTTTCCCTTCCTACTCATTAGATTTACGGTACTAAGTATAATGACAGAAATACAAGCTATTAGAAAACTTTTAGAATGTTGTACACAATTCACATATTAACTTCTTCCAAATTTTATTTGTTAACTTTAGCTTTTGATTATTATTTTCCCTTTACCATGACAAAGCCTGGCTAGATGACTTCCAGGTGATTTCACATCTGAGAAAGCTAAGTTTCCAAAGAGGAGAACTTCTGTTATATTGTTTTAATAGATATTTGTATCACAAGTGTCATTAAGCTCCAAGTAGTAGTGTAGGAAAATCACTCTCTGCATGTTCCAGGAGAAGGATTGTCTCTATCACCCGCCCTTGTCTAGATATTCTGTTGCATGATGACTGCCTTGTCTCAGTTACCTTGTTTTAAGTGTGAGAGGTACTCTGCATCCTGGGGTCCATAGCATATTCCCAAAGCAGAGTAGGAATAGTACTCATTATTCCATAAAGCAAGTTCTTCAGCCACCTATTAATACAAGATGACTGAAATACGACACAGACTAAAATCGAAGGGTCACATCAATCAGACAGCAAATCAGAAAGCCAAGGAAACTGAGAGAACATATTAGAGCATGATCTCCCTACATCTCCTTCTCACTTTTTTTTAAGCAATAATCTCACTTTGGACCCAATCCAAATTTTGCCCCAAGATGTTTAGAGGCTATATTTCTTTCAAGTGCTCATCCATAAAAGAGTTAAGAATAGGAGAAAAGGTTTGCTTTATTTGATACATAAGCCACAGTTGTTTATGCAACTTGTTTCCTTCAAAACTATCTAAGTTTGTGGAAAGAACATGACGATTCATTGTGCAGTGAATATCCTTTCTCTAATCCAGAAATCCAGGCTTAATTTTCAAAGATATTGGACCCAATAATTTATGCATGCAATTTATTCATTCACTCAATGAATGAATATTACTTTAACATGCTAGGCACTCTTATACTCTGGAAATTGATTGATCAATAAGCTAATGTCCTTAAATCTGGAGGATATTATGATCAAGTGGAAAAATATATCTATAATTTTTCATTGTAATTTAATATGTTAAATGCTGTAAGACATGTATGAATAGAATGTAAAAACACAGAAGGAATGAGTTGAACTCCCTGTAGGTGCCTAAAAGGACTAGAATATTCTAGTTATCTATCCACTGGAAGATTGCAATAAGAATGAGTGAAGGGCTATTTAGAACTATTAGCTCAAAACTAGATCTTGTAATAAATAAGGTAAGTGAGATTTTTCTGTAGTTTAGATGAGACCTAGTTAGAGTAGGATGCCTGTCTAATATATATACTGAAGCTGAGAAACTTTTGTGAGTCAAGGAAAGCTCTTTCTTAAATTACTCAAAAATAGCAAGCTTGTCTCAGGATATCTTCTACCAGAAGCAGAAGTTGGAGACACAAATTTGAAAACAAGTCATTTATTTGGGAAGTTACCCAAGAAGTGGCAATGGGAGAGTGAAGAACTAATACAAGGACAAGAGGGAAGCCATTAATAGATACATATAAAGCCAGTTATACTATGGTCAACTGGGGTTCAACCCACTGAGAAACTAAAAAAATCAGTCAATACCTCAGAGCTATCCTCCAAGAAGTAAGGCATCTAGGCTGCTTACTCTTCAATGTCCGTTTTCATTGAGGCCCACCCCCCCAGAGGCATAAATAACTACATACTTCTGGCCTGCCTATCTTTTGAGCCAAGACAAAAGCCCTTATAGTCATAGTCCCAAGTGCTTACACTGAGATACCTTAGACATGGACTTAAATGTGATGTCAAGGGGACTAATAGCATTTGCTGTAAGATGTTAGCTAAGTTTATCCCTGACAAACTGGGACATATGATTCCCCTGCATATTAAGGGTACATGTTTGTCCATCTCTCCTTGAGCTGACTATGAATCTGAAGAGTTCAAAGCAATTAAATTTTAGTGAGGCAAATAAAACTTCCATTATTAGATTTCGGCTAAGATCTTCTTATATCTTGCTTATACAATTCCACAACTACCTAAAAGCTCACTGGATTGCTATGTTCCTTCATTCAATTACATTTGCTCCATCTGCACTTGCTTGTGAAACGCCATAATTACCAAGAACACATTTCATTAAGCACCTTTTTAGTCACTTAGTGTGAAGTTGTGAAAGTTATATGAGTGAGAATCAGTCATGTGAGACAAATACCGAAAAGCACGATAGACCCACATGTTTGAAATTGGTGTAATAAAATGAATGTCTAGAACATTAAATATTCTGAGGAACAACTTTTACTTTATTGTTTTACAAAACAACATTTCAGTTATCATCAATGCTCTCAGTAATTAATGAACACCAGATGGAATATCAAATAGACAGGGCCACATTCATCAGGAGATGTTTTCTTAGAGTTAAATGAGGCAGAGCTTGGAAAATTTTCATCTTCTGTAGTCTTGGTTCAAGATCAATTTTTACATATTTTGGAGAAGATCTGGATGCATTCCTTGATCTCTCTGATACCCAAATATGAGATTTAGCACTTTCCTTCCACTCAGCTGTTCTGTGATCTGACCCCAAATATCTTTGAGCAATTTTCCTTATTCCCCACTAGGTAAACAGAACAAAATTGATAATCTAAACAATGGGTGAAAAGAGGAAAAAAACAACTCATATCATGCCATGTGGCTAAATTATAAAAATGAACGAGTTTGTGGTTGTTCCATGGATCTCAGCTTGGGGTTGAGGTGTATATTTACAGCTGAAGCATATAATCAGTAATTAGTACTTCCAAATGGTAACAAACAGAGATGCTCAAGTTTTCTAAGGTTCCAAAGGACAGGGAACCTGGAACTCCAACATGCAGAAAGATGATTGACGATCAGATTTGTGGGATAGGCAATCCATGAAGATGCACTGATTGTGCTGTGATAAGGACAGATTATTTGTTCCTTGTAAAGGAAACTTTGGGAATTCTTAAAGGGAATGGAATACATTCCTTGTTCCAACAATGAAAATTTCACTAGTAGAATAGTTTCTGAGGAAGCTAGTGGAAAAGAGATGAAAGTCAATCATGATCAGAGGTGAAGCACAGGAGGATGAGCTAAACTATAGGAAAGCTCTTCTAAGAAGTAAATAACAGATAAGTGTATATGCATACTCAATTGATTATACTCCAGGTCTTGAGTTTGATTCTTATCCAAATCAGTCAGGAAGTTAGAAATAATACAATTTCCACCATTTGAATGATATATTAAGCTACCTTCCTAATTGACCTAACTATCTTCACATGCAAATCTGTGATCCTGGTCATGTAGTTCCCATTAACTGAATTATTATTATCCATTACATTTGCCCTTTAATGTATCTGAATGATATATCTACCTACATTAAAACTAAGTCTAACCCCCCTAGGGAGATTTTCTTTCTCCTTTGAATCCATACTGATCTCTCTTTCATAGATCATGAATATAAAATATTTCAAAAGAATTTTGAAATATTTTATATTCATGATCTGTTTCATGTATTTCATTACTAAAATTCGATTCTGCTTGTTATTATTTCACATGGATCGATTTATATATCCAACTAGAGCGTAGATTCCTCCAGTCATGACTGTAACTTATACTTCTGCATACCCATGACATTGAACACAGAGTAACATTAGAGTAACATTAGACTCATGAACTTTTGAGCTAGAAGGGAGATTTAACTTAAAATCCCAGATTTAAGGATGAGGCAACTGATACTCAACAAAAGAAAATTTTTTCAACCCCTTTTAAGAGTTTGTTATAGTCCTAACTGGTTTGGCTCAGTGGATAGAGCATTGGCATGTGGACTGAAAGGACCGGGGTTAAATTCTGGTCAAGGGCATGTACCTTGGTTGCAGGCACATCCCTGTGGGAGGTGTGCAGGAGGCAGCTGATAGATGTTTCTTTCACATTGATGTTTCTAACTCTCTATTCCTCTCCCTTTCTCTCTGTAAAAAATCAATAAAATATATTTTAAAAAAGAGTTAGTTATAGTGTCAAAACTGGGATATAAAATTTCTGACCCAAGCGTAAAGTTTATCTATTATGCCAGATAGCCTGCGAGATCTGATGGGTAATGGGACACATTTAATGGCGTTAAAGTCCTGGAAATTCATGTGACTATTCTCCAAAATATAAGGATCATACCTACCACTTTGGGGGCTGAAAGAGATCCCTCTAAAAGAAGGCAAATTGAACTGTTTCCCTCAAAAGAACATTTAACCTGTTTTGGTTGGAGCAGAGGCCTTTGATTTTTCTCACTGCTGTCTCTGTTCTTTGGTTCTACCTAATAATCAGAAAAAAGGAGGGTTAATGTCATGTCAAATAAATCACTTTGTCTGACTTTGAGACCATCTTTATGTCTTCTATAGCAGTTAGAAAATCTATAACTTTGGTAACAAGTGCCAAATTGAAACGGTCTAGCTACGACTCAATATTTCATAAAAAACCTGTCTGTCCTTTCTAGCTATAAATCATTCAGCATTTTTTTTCAGCCACATAAGAACTTTCTTTCCAAGAAAAAGGAACACACACACAGTAAGAGAAGAAAGGGAAGGGGCAGACAAAAACATGAAGTGGCACAAAATAGCATAGTCTCTCTTTTGCAAAGCTCATACTGCCTGACATCCAACCTGATCCCCATGCCCCACCCAAAAGTGAGGATGTGACAGCTGCCTGTCTGCAGACACAAGTGTGAGCTGCTGGAAATACACAACATCTGGATGCCTTAAAATCTGATGGCAAAGATTAGCTGGAAAGAGTCTTGTAGGGACAGTGAACATTGAGCATAGGCACAACAGCTGCTTCAGAGTAGCAACAATTGGGATTTATATGCATTTTTCTTGAACTCTGAACAAATAGCAGAGCATTCATCTTGGTAAAGGTTGGATAATTAATTCTATATTTGAAACTTGAAGTGCTTCTAATCAGCTTTTGGATTTTAAAATTTGTTTTGGACTATTTTCTCTCTCTGCTGGGCTAGGAAGTTGTCAGAGCTGCCTTATAATAATAGTCTCTCACATTTCTATTTTAATATGTACTCATGAAGTTATGTTTCTTAGATGTGCCAACTTATAAAAATTACTAGGTATCTCTCACGTTTTAAATATCTTAGAAATAATGTTGAGACTATGCTCAACAACTAAAGGAAGTTGGAAACAATTTATGTTTATGTCTTTCTAAAAAGCACTTCTTCAACATGCCCATGATTTTCTTCCTATTATCCTAAATCAAATCATTCCTAGAGCCAAGATAATAAGGCCTGTCCTACAGGGTGCTGATTAATTATAAAATAATTTGTCACTGAAATATATGATATTTATGAGCATGTATATCTTAGCATTGACTTATAGCACAATTCATTGCAAACTAAAGCTGATTTATTTTTCCTAGCTTTTAGTGCTGTAATACATTTACAGTCAATGGGAGTTCATGTTGCAATGCAGGGCCAGGACTAAGGTGGAGTGAGTTAGGGTCCCAGGCGCTGACACTGCACCTGCACAACCCTCTGAGTGCTTCCTTACATTTGCACGCTGGAGTTTTACTGGCTCCACCTGAGTTCCAGCCCTAGTTGCAAATTGTGCCTACACTCTTCATCAATAAATGATTGGCCATACTGCCTTGAACTGAGTATTGGCTTGTTGTCTACCCTGACATGTCTACCCTGACAGAGCCTCTCTTTTCACCATCTCTCTGTGTTCTAGTAAACAATTTAAATCTAAAAGTGTCTGATTAAATGTTTGCCGGTGATAGGAATGAATTAAAGACACAAAATATGTTAGAAGCTAAAATACCAACTATATAATGAATGAAAGAAATGGAGGAAAACATACTAAAATAACAGGAAGTTATTGGGATTGGGGAGTGTTTAAAATGATTAAGGATATTATAAACTTCCCTGGCTGGGATGGCTGACCAACCATTACTTGAAGTGTAGCTGGAAAACCTGTGGGTGGTAGCATGTTCCAACTTTAGGGGATTTGAAGCAAACAGAAGAAAAATGGCCAGTTTCTGGATCTGGCAACCATCTCCTCAGAGATTAACCTCTAAAAACAATATAGCTGTGATTCAGCTATTTCTGGAACTCTTTTATGAGTATCTACCTTGTTCTAGATATTATGCTAGGTGTCCATCACAGTTCTCTCATTCTCATAGCAATCTGTTTTACAGATGAAGTTACAGAATATCAGAGTTAATTATGGAGATTGCTTGCACACATGAAGTTAGCAAATGTCAGAACTTGGACTTTAACCCAAGTTCATTGTGTTATGTAATTGCAAGATGTGAAAACAAAGTAATTTCTATAATTAAAAAGCCAGAATGATGTTATAATCCATCAGTCTATACTGTGATTAGCCTTATGACTTGGGCTATATTTAAACATCTCATCTTAAAAGCAGAACACTAGTCTGTATTGTATGTATTCTCACTGAATTTTCGACTAGAAACTATACACTATACTGCACTACACTACATTATACTACACCACACACACACACAAACACAGATTCAAGCAGAAACAAGTTTTCTCATTTCAATATGCAGCTTTTTAAGTTTGCATAAGCTTGGAAATAATCAGCTTCCCTATAAACTTTGAGGAAAATAAATATCTCAGTTCAAGTAGTAATCACAGCAATGTTACATGGGCTCAAGCAGATCCCAGTTTCTAGTTTTAGCATTATAAACCTTATGCATCAATAAAAGATTGTTCATTTGGATTTGCTTTTAATGTAATTAGAGAGTTCTATATCTTATGTTCACAGGAAGTAAAGATAACAATGTTCTCCTGAATAAAGGAAATGTGTCTGACCCCATAGTTGCGATGAGATTTTTTTTCTAAGTTGCTTCTTTCTGATTTGAGGGATAAGTTTGTGTCACTCCATCTATTCTCATATATCACTACTAGAGGCCTGGTGCATGAAATTTGTGCACAGTGGGCAGGGAATGTCCCTTAGCCCAGCCTGCACCCTCTCCAATCTGGGACCCCTTGAGGTATGTCCGGCTGCCAGTCTAGGCCTGATCCTAATAGGACATCCTTATCACAATCCAGAAATGCTGGCTCCAAACTGCTCATCTACCTGCCTCCCTGATTGCCCCTAACTGCTTCTGCCTGCCAGCCTGATCACACCCTAACCACTACCCTGCCATCCTAGTTGATGTTTAACTGCTCCCCTGCCAGTCTATTTGCACCCAGCTTCCTCTTCTGCCAGCCTGGTCACCCCTAACTGCCCTCTCCTGCAGTCTTGATCGCCCCCAAAAGGCCTCCTTTGTAGGCCTGGTCCCTCCCAACTGCTCTCCTCTCCTGGCCTGATCGCCCACAACTGCCCTCCATTCCAGGACCTAGAACCTCCAATGGCTCTCCCCTGCTGGCCATCTTGTGTCCACATGGATGCAGGATCTTTGACCACATGGGAGCAGCCCTCTTGTGTGTTGGAGTGATGGTCAATCTGCAAATTACTTTTTTATTAGATAGGATAGAGGCCTGGTGCATGGGTGCGGGCCAGCTGGTTTGCCCTGGAGAATGTCCCAGATCAGGGTGGGGTTCCCTGGGGGTGAGGGGCAGCTTGGGCGAGGGGCCTGTGGAGGTTTGCAGGTCTGCCATGTCCCCCAGCGACCCAAGTGGAGGCCCTGGGATGTGGGATCAATCTATGTCTACAATTGAAACTTTATAGCCTGGAGTGGAGCCAAGCGTTTTGCTCACTCTGGGGAGGCAGCCATTTCTGTTTGAAACATTGTAGCCTAGAGTGGAGGCCTAGGCCAGCAATGGCAGACTGAAAGCTTGACTTCCTCCATTGCCAAGGAAACCCAAGCCTCTGTTCTCTCCAGCTCAGTGGCTGCCGCCATTTCTGTATCTGTTATAACCGAAACTTTGTAACATTGAGTGAAGGTCTAGGGAGACAGAAAGCTTGGCTTCCTCTGTTGCCAGGGAAACCCAAGTCTTCCTCCTGCTCTCAGTGGTGGCAGCCATCTTGGTTGGGGTTTGTTTGTATAATTTGCTCCTGATTGGCTGATGGCCGTGGCTATGGGCATGGCTTATGGGTGTGGCAAAGGTACAGTCAAATTTGCATATTACTCTTTTAATAGATAGGATTTGTGATTGGATAGGGAATGTTCTCACAGGAGGTTGGGACTGATATTTGTTGGGCATCTTATACGTGACTGACCCTCTGTTTAGCTCTTTGTCATTTTTCATTTCATATTCACAAAATTTGATGATACTCTATATTTTTCAGATTTCCTCTGGTTACATATGACAGAAATCTAACTCAAAGTGGCTTAACAAAAAGAAGTTTATGAAACAGGCTCACATAACCAGCAGGGATGAGCTAGGTGCAAGCACAGGTGAAGCCAGGGGCTCAGACACTATCATCTGACCCAATACTAGTCTCCAACTCCGAGGTCTATATGGTGTTGTCCTGGCTGAGTTCTCCATCAGCCTCTCAAATCATATTAGCAAAACAGCTGCCAGCAGCTCTAGTCTTACATTGGTACCTCATCTGTGCCACAGAAAGCAAATTAATCTCTCAGAGTTACTTCATTGAGTCCTAGGATTGGGTACAACTGGCTCACTGTGGGTCACATGACCATCTTTGTGTGAGCAACAGTGACAAGGAGAATTTGGGCTCAATTGCCCAAACCTGCATTCTATTACCTGTTTAGTGCTGAGTCCAGAGAATGGTCCCTGAAGCACATGGGCTTACTTTGGGGGGAGGGGTGTTTTCCCAGGGAAAATCAGGACTTATCAGAGAACAGAGGATCGGATCAGCATAGAGTTGCTGGATAAAATACAGGATTCCTATTTTAGTTTAACATAAATAATGCGAATTTTTTAGTATAAATATGTCCCAAATATAGCATAAATTTTAGTATAAATATGTCCCCTGTGGTATTTGGGACATACTTTCATTAAGAAATTATTCATTGTTTATTTGAAATTCAAGTTTAGATGGGCTTCTTCTATTTTCATTTGCTAAGTCTGACAGCCTTAAATAAGCAGAAGTAGCAAAGGTCCACCACAGAGATCCTACTGTTTACATTTTTCACATGAGAATGTTATAGCCCTGAAAAACTTTATACCAAGCCCCAAATCATATCTATATTAAATATCTTGACAGGATATAAGTCCATGGCTATCTGCTTATAAAGTCCCCTTTATTCTACTTACATCTTCCTCATCCCAGACCCCTAAAAATAAGAGGTGTCAAGTGTTTACTGGAACTATGGGACCAACCATGGTTTTCAACATAGTAGTGCTCAGCTGGGGTTAATCAAAATGACCTCCTGAATTATCAGCACTAACTTCAGCAGGATCAGCAGACATTGCAACTTCTAGTAATTAGAATAATTAGATTTAGCCAATGGTCTTTTTAATTTAATTTTATTGATTTCAGAGAAGAAGGGAGAGGAAGAGAGAGAAGGAAACATCAATGATGAGAAAGAATCACTGATTGGCTGCCTTCTGCATGCCCCACACTGAGGATCAACCCCACAACCTGGGCATGTGCCCTGACCGGGATTCGAACCGTGACCTCCTGGTTCTTAAGTCTAGGCTCAACTGCTGAGTCACATGGGGCAGGCTGGCCAATATTCTTTAAAATGTACAGTTCCCCATCAGAGACATACTTGTTCACTTGGCTTGAGAGGAGTATTTCAAAGCAGTCAAAAAATGATATGAGCAGGGGCCTGAAGATCACACAGAAATTCACCTCCGCCACATCAGCTTACCAATAAAGAAATATCAAAAGAGGTTTGGCCGTGCCTGAAGCCAGAGTGTTCCTAGAGGCAAGGAGAGCTGACAGCCAGGGCTCAATGGAGGAAAAACCCAACAGAGAACTTAAAGAGAAGAAAATTCTGGTTTGAGTGGCTTTAAGTACATAAAGCAAACAGCAATTTCAAACTTAGTGCTCTCATACCAGTGGTGCCTGCTTGTTTGTCATTTCAAGAAGAAAAATGCAGCTGTTCCATTTCATCTCCTGATACAGTATATTTCCAATTTTTATCACCTCACAAAAATGAGTATATTAAGGCCAGCTGAATTTTCTATTCTAATTACCAGCCTTCTTGCTCTACTTACACATTTCCCTCTGAAGACAAAGTACAAAAAATTAAGAACATAGATGGCAAAAGAGCCAGGAGCATGCCTGCTTTCATGGATTTATTAGCTCATTAGGATGGATTAGCCTCTATCACTTACAGACAGTTGGTCTAGATGAAACCAAAACAAGCAGTCAATTCAGACAAAATAATAAGACATAATAATAAAATCAATAATTGGATTCAGTTAATGGGCCATTCTGTTCAGTCCATCTATGTTTTCTGAATGATCCAACACCACCAAGTTGACATAACCAGTAACCATGACAACACTTATTTAACACTTTCAATGATGAAGGCTATCAATACTCATATGAGCTTATTTAAAATTTATAACACTAATATCAGGTAGATTTTATCTTCACATTTTGCATTTCAGGAGACTGTGGTTCCAAGATAAGTAATTTAACTTGCTTAGTGACAGAGCTGGGGGTTTAACACAAATCTATTCACTTTGGAAACCAATGCCATTAACCTCCACATCATACTGCCTCTGTAGACTGCAAAATAAACATGAAGGCTCCAAAATAAACATAACAAGGTCAGAAAAATCTTTAAAAGATCTTAAACATATTTGAAAGCATATTTATTCATGCATTTGCTACTTATCAAAATAACTGAAACAGATGACGTCTAGGATTCCTTTCAGGAAAGCAATCACCTGGGGCCTAATACCCTCTAGGAATACCTGTCAAACCCTTCCCTGTAACAGGCCCAGGGCTCCTGTTGGGGCCTCACCTATCATTTCCTTCCCTGGCCAGTACCTGAAGGTCCAGGCTGAGTTCCTGGAATGGGCACTGCGGCTCTCACTATACAGAAATCTGTGTAACTAATATCCCTGGTAGAAGGAGGTTACACACCTCACCAACCACCACATCCTAGGCCCTGGATGTTCAGTGCCTGCTCCTCTCTGAAATATCCCTTCTTATTCCAGTCTGTGATGATCCAGCAACAAGTCAATTTACTGGTGAATAAACTACTATTCTTAAGGAATTATCCAGACATATTTTGGTGGTGCAACCTATATACAGGCTGGCATTCATTTTTATTGATCCTCCACAGTTCTCAAACTGTAAATAGCACCACTGCTTAGCTGTTTAGGTGTGCCAATCCTGAAAGATGGTGAGGTAACGGATTACCTATGGCCATGGGGTTTGTAGGTTAGAATGAAAAACAATTAAACAAACTCCAGCCACTTAGCAGAGGGCTCACCCTGCTTAACTCTGTGACTGATTAGTTTTGCATATGGTACTACCACTCAGATTAGCTGAGCATTTTTATAAGGACAATAAAGAGATATCCTTTAGCCCAGAGGGGCATCTAACATTGGAATCCCCAGTCCCAAGAGATGAGCTCAGAAGATTACTGAAAGAGAAATATATATATATATATATATATATATATATATATATATATATCTCCATATATATATAATATATATTTCATTCTTCCAATCATATTTTCATATGTTGATGCCATTTTATGTATATACAAAGCCCACTTTGGAAACATGGACCAGGGACAAAGGAATTGATTTCAGGCACTCCTGTTAGAATATTGGCTACAGCTAAAGCATGGCCTTTTTCTGGGGGAAAAATCAGGTAACATATTTAAGACTGCTTACTAAGGTGTAGATACCTTCTAGAACCATCCAGATTGTTGTGCTTTTATGACTTTTCTAGAGGTCCTCTCGGGGGATGGGGGCTCAGCCCAGTCTGTGTCCTCCAGCAGCCCAGAAGCCCTCAGGGGAGGCATAAGCTCCCACACCACTGCTGTGCTTGCCAGCCGTGAGCCCTGCTTCTGTCTGAGCAGTGCTCCCCCTGTGGAAGCACACTGACGACTAGGGGACAGCTCCTGTGTTGAGTGTCTGCCCCCTGATGGTCACTGTGTGTCATAGTGACTGGTAGTTCTGCCATTCAGTAGATTTGCATATTACCCTTTTATTATATACTAGTGGCCCAGTGCACAAAATTCGTGCACGGAAGGGGGGTTCCCTCAGCCCTGCCTGCACCCGCTTCAATCAGGGACCCCTTCGGGGATGTCTGACTGTTGGCAGTCATAGATGTCTGACTGTTGGCAGTCAGAGATGTCTGATTGTTGGCCGTCGGACATCCCTCTTGCAATCTAGGAACACTAGCTCCTAACTGCTCACTGGCCTGCCTAACTGATCGCCCCTAACCCCTCTGCCTGCCTGATCACCCCTAACCACCTCTGCCTGCCTACCTGATCACCCCTAAGTGCTCGCCTGGTGGCCTGATTATTCCTAACTGCCTCTGCCTTGCCCCATACCTGGGAACCTGGCTTCCCCCCCTCTGGCCAGCTATAGGCATCCAGGACCTGGGCCAGCTTCACTCAGGCTGGCCACAGCCACAGGCAGCATCAGGTACCCCGCCCATAGCCCGGCCCAGCCTAACCCCCCGGGGCCCCACCCCTC
This sequence comes from Antrozous pallidus, assembly GCA_027563665.1. Taxonomy (NCBI): domain Eukaryota; kingdom Metazoa; phylum Chordata; class Mammalia; order Chiroptera; family Vespertilionidae; genus Antrozous; species Antrozous pallidus. The sequence goes on from CM050508.1 coordinate 79,512,409, forward strand.
CTCGATGCCCTGGCCTGGGGAGCAGTTGGATGCTACTCTGCCACTGCTGGCCAGCCTGCAGAGCCCGCCCTGTCCCTCCACAGGGCCCCAGCCGGGACCAACAGCTCAGCATCCACTCCCCAGGCTGAGGACCCTTCACTTCGAGTGTGTCTTGGCCCCGCCCTCACTCCTGATTGGCTGGTATTGTAGCAAAGATATGGTCAAATTTACATGTTTCTCTTTTTTTATATAGGATGATAAAATTTACTGGAGGAGCAATCTCTGTACTTAGAAGCATGTATTTGTCTTAATCAGCTCAGGCTGCTGAGACAATACAACGAATGAATCGGTGAAGCCATCCTGGTTTGCAGAGGCTGCTGTCTTCTTATTATCACCTGGAGGAGCTAGGATGGGAATCTCCTGTCTCTTCATAAAAACACTTCTCACATCATGAGGGCCTGCTCTCAGGACCTGATTTTACCCTAATTATCTCTGAAGGCCTTGCCTTCAAATATCTTCACATTGAGTATTAGGGCTTAATTTTTTTGGGGGTGGGGCACAAACATTCAGCTCATAAAAGTACTTTTGTGTGAACATCACTGTAATTATACTCATGACAAAGTATTTTTAAAATGCATTTATTAAGTTTCTACTTATGCTTCTCTGCCAACAAGAAATCCACAGAGAGGAAACTCCCCTGGGTCATTCCTAAACTGACAAAAAACAAAAAACGATTCTTCCATGTGCAGTTTTCTGGATCCTGCCTTATATGTATTCAAGAATTGGAAGCTTGAAATATATTATTTTAGGAAAAAAACTTACACATTCTTTTAAAAATTAAATAAATAATAAATATTCTTCCCTCAAAATACGGTGTCTGTTGGGGACAAATGATTGCCACACAAAGTGGAAACAGCATGCATCCTTTTAAACAAGGTTTTTCTTAAATTATTCCAACTTACTTTTTATTCTAGTTGTGAATTCCAGAGACATCTAATATCACAACCCTGGGGAATGAAGTGGGACCATTCTCAGGAAGGCTTTGAACTCAAATGACAATTAGTAAGGAATGCGATGATCTGACTTTCTGTCCCATATGTGCAGGCTCTGATCTGCTTCCAGCATGGATTTCTTTGCCTGTGTTGGGGAATGTTCCCCAGTCCGCCAAGCAGAAAGGGCTGCTGTTAAGAGCAGATGCTGTTGTGTCTGGACAGCAATTCCTTGGAAACCCAAATTCTCTGTAATAGTTCCAAAATTCATGGTAGCTATGGGAGAGCAGAATATAAGAGACAAGGATGTTTTAACGATTTCTAAATGTCATTAGCACTGATTCTAACTGACAAGTTCATTACATGGTGATGACCAAGAGTGCCCGGCCTGCCTCCTCTCCTTAGTCCTACCTCTTACTAGTACCCTCTCAGTGAATTGATGCAGACTGGTTTAAGAAAGAACTTCAGCCCGACCGTGGGGCATGGTGATTGAGCATCGACATATAAACCAAGAGATCATGGGTTCAATTCCAATCAGGGCACATACTGGGGTTGGGGGGCTCAATTCCTAGTAGGGGGGGAGGAGTGTCCAAGAGGCAGCCAATCAATGATTCTCTCTCATTGATGTTCCTATCTCTCTCTCCCTCTCCCTTTCTTTCTGAAATCAATAATGTGTGTGTGTGTAAGAAAAAAGAAAGAACTTCAATTTCCCTCTTTCAGGTCATAGAATGTACTTTTTTTGGTGGTTTATTTGTCATGTCATTTGTGTTGCAACATCTATTCCTTAGCAAAAATTTGGGCCATATTAATAACACATACCTTCCTTCTTTATGTGCTTTGTAACACATTGCTTGGCCTGTGCCAACCAAATTAATTGCACTCATTATCTATAATCCTTACCAAAATTCTCTAGGCTAGACATGCTCATTTTACAAATGTGGAACCTGAGAATTTGAGAGGTTAAATTGGGCAGCAAAAGGTGTAAGTGTTGGCTTAGGAACCCTACAGTTTGTATATTCTTCTACATCATCTTATGGTTTTTTTATAATTTAATTTTATTGTTTAAATCAGTGGTTGGCAAACTCATTAGTCAACAGAAGCAAATATTGACAGTACAATGATTGAAATTTCTTTTGAGAGCCAAAAACTGGCCTTTGTGCATGGGCCAGGAAGTTTCAATTGCACTGTATGAGGGCACCTACACATGGTATTTTGTGGAAGAGCCACACTCAGGGGAACAAAGAGCTGCAGTTTGCCAACCACTGGTTTAAAGTATGACATATAGTATAACATATATCTCCTTTTCCCCCATTGACAAATTACTATTCATTTTCAGCATTTGCGAGAGCTTTTAAAAGCATTTATTTGATTTTTTAGCACAGAGATTCACACTATTTCTGTTCTTCAGCATATTAAGAAATAGAGGGTAGGTTTTCAGGTTGATTCAGATTTGTCAGATTCCATAGCATTCCCATGGAAAGTTGATATTTTAGTTCTTGTCAATTTCCAAACTGAATGTCTGCCTCTATGGTTTTTCCTTTCCTGTGAGAACATTCTACTCAACTGTGAGGAGTCCAGGTGCGAATGAGCTCCTTTCCTGAGCTCAGCTTCCCCAAAGCTGAGCTGGATGGCAAATGTTACTAGATTTCATGAAGATCCAGGATTAGGTGGAGTTTAGCATTCTTTCATTCAGCAAGTGCTGCTGGGCTATTGATAATGCCTGGGGCCTTGGCTTTTAATCAGGATGTTTGGATATCTGTTCTGTCTTGCTAAAGTGATTTCTTCAGTTTAGCATAAAAAAAAAACAAACAATAAGAATTATCAAACAGGAAACTGCTTGAATGCCAGCAAAACAAACACTGGATACAGGCTAAAGCTAAAAGGTTTAATGAGGGTCACCTATTAAAGACTCCTCATAGAAATAAAGGTGAAATCAGAAGGGAGAAGTCTGGGTTAGCTACCTCTGTCAGCAGCCACATTACGAACCACCATTGTGACAGGATTTATTCCCCTTTCTTTTCTTCTCTCCTTTTTCTTTTCTTTTCAAGTGTTTTAAGCCTTAGAACAGAGGATTATTTTTTGTTTGTTTCCCCCCTCAACCTTATTATTAACAGTTAATGCTGAGAAATTGGAAATCTCAGAACCAATGTTCCTCAGTGGCCTCAGCTGTTTAGTGGTGACAGCAATCTCTGCCATGCTGTACCTTACCAACTTAACATGAGGATTTAACTTGTTGAAGACTTGGCTGCCATTATAGCCTAATACTTTTATTACTATTGGAAATGTTAAAAAGAAAAAAGCAGACTGGTATGGGAAGGAGAAATGGAAATAGCGGATTGCAAAGCTGGAGAGCTGCTATTGTACAATAGCGAATTGTACAGTGCCACTTTGCTAGGGTTAGACGGAGAGGAACCAAAGCCACCCAGACACATCTCTGTTGGGTATGAGTGGCATGACGATGCCAGGTCAAAGGGTTTGTTAGTCCTTCTGGACTCTGAAAAGACGCCATCAGGAGAGAAGAGAAAGCTGAGATTCAGGGTTACGATGAGCAGGTATGAAGACTCTCAGCTTACACCTAGCTCTTCTCATCTGTGCCAGGAAAGGTAAGTTAAATAGTCACCAAAACACTTTTTTTAAAATTTCAAAATACACCAATAGAAACCCCCACCAGGCATGTGCTCAGATTAGCTGTTGCCTGTTTGTGCTTTATGCCAAGTGTATTTTTAATAAATTTGCTTTCTTTGCTTCCTTAATAAACTTGCTTTGCTTTAATACTACTGTCACTGGTCTGAAAACTTTCTTATGAGATGGACAAGAATATAGGAGGACAGCCCTCACTCTCTGACCCAGAGTGCTGTCCAATAACAATTCCAACTACATGACAATATGGAAAAGTCAAAAATAGAGATAGTAAAATGATCAGTGGTTGCCAGGGTGAGGGAGGACAGGAATGAATAGAAGGACCACAGAGGATTTTTATGACAGTGAAACTATTCTGTATGATACTATGATGGTGGATACATGTAATTATCTAATAAAAGAGTAATATGCAAATTGACCATACTTCTGCTATACCTACAAGCCATGCCCACCAGCCAATCAGGATCAAATATGCAAATAAACCCAAACAAGATGGCTGAAGCCACAGAGAGTAGGAGGGAGGTTTGGGTTTGTCCAGCAATGGGGGAAGCCAAGCTTTCTGCCTGCCCTTGCCAGCCTCGGCCTCTGCTTAAGGTTACAAAGTTTCAGTTATAGAATCCCAATAGAAATGGCAGCAGCCACTAAATGAGCAGAAGGCTTGGCTCTACTCCAGACTACAAAGTTTCAATTGTAGAATATACATAAATCTCAGATACCAGGACCTCCGCTTGGGTCACCAGGGGGCATGGATGGCCTGCAAACCACTACAGGCCCCTCACTCACGTTGCCCCATCGCCCTAGGGAACCCACACTCTGGGATACCTTTCAGGGCAAACCAGCTGGCACCCACCTATGCACCAGGCCTCTATCCTATTTAATAAAAGAGTAATAAGCAGATTGACCATTACTCCAACACATAAGATGGGTGTTCCCATGTAGTCAAAGATCCTGCCCCCATGTGGATACAAGATGGTCACCACAATATGGCCCACAGGGGAGGGCAGTTGTGAGGGACCAGGTCTGCAAGGGAGAGCAGTTAGGAGTGATCAGGCTGGTAGAACAGGAAAGTTCGGGGTGACCAGGCCTACAGGGAAGGGCAATTGTGGAGGACCTAGGCCTGCAGGGAAGGGCAGTCAGGGTAAACAGGCTGGCAGGGGAGCAGTTAGGGGGTGATCAGGCTGGCAGGCAGAAGCAGTTAGGGGCAATCAGGAAGGCAGGCAGTGACCAGTTGGGAGCCAGCAGTCCTGGATTGTGAGAGGGATGTCTGACCTAAACGGGCAGTTGGACATCCCTAGAGGGGTCCCAGTTTGGAGAGGGTGTAGGCTGGGCTGAGGGACCTCCCATCCTGAATGAATTTCATGCACTGAGCCTCTATTGTATGTATAATTACCCATGGAATATTCTACTCCCAGAATAAACCCTAATGTTAACTATGAACTTTGTGTGACAATGGTGATCAATGAAGATCATTGTAACAAAATATCTGAAGGCTGGTGACAGTGGGGAAATTTATGTGTGTTGGGAATGGTGGATGCATAGAGAAAATATGAGAACTCTACAATCAGTTTTGATGTTATGCTAGACCTATTGTGTCTATGAAAACACACACAAACATACATGCACACAAAGATGAAGTGCTTTTTAAAAAAGAAACATTACTCTCATCATCTATATATTTTTGTTAACATAATTGGATGTTATTCTCTAGATATCCAGATAGATTAATGATTTATAAATAGATGGATAAAGATAAGACAAACATATATAAATACTTGTATAAAACGAATTTATAAATTACATACTTTAAATTAATTTATTTTTAAGGTATTACAAATAGTAGTACATAAGTCTCCTTTCCCCGCCCCTCCCATTGACCTCCCCTCAACCTCCCTTACCCCTTGCTCTTAGTCCCTCCTTCCCCCAGCAGTGTCTTGCATCTATTTGGTTGTGCTTATATGCATGCATACAAGTCCTTCGGTTGATCTCTTACCCTTTACTTCTCCCCTACCTTATCCCTGTATTTTGACAGTCTGTTCGATGCTTCTTTGCCTCTGTTTTTGTTATGAAATAAGCCAGTCAGTGAAAGATGAATACCACATGATCTCACTCATTTATGGAATATAAAGAATATTATAAACATTGAACCAAAATAGATAAATTACATATTTTAATAACAAGTTGTTGACTATTCTGGATATTTTGTTCTCCATATAAACTTTATAGTCTGTTTGTGAATATCCATAAAATAACTTGCTATATACTTTGATTGGGTTTGCATTGAATTTATAGAACTAGTTGGGAAGAACTGACATCTTGACAATATTTAGCCTTTCTACCCATAAGCACAAAATCTGTTTTTATTTAGTTCTTTGATTTTGTTCATTAAAGTTTTATAATTTTTCTTATATGTGTCTTATACATATTATGTTAGATTTATGTCTAAGTATTTCATTTTTGCAGGTGCTATTATAAATGGTGTTGTGTTTTTAATTTCAAATTCTTCTTGTTTATTGCTGGTGTATAGAAAAGCAGATGACTTTTGTACATTATTTTTGTATCCTGCAACCTTGGTACAAGAGCTTATTAGTTCTGGAAGTTTATGGTCAGTTCCTTCAGATTTTCTCCTTAGACAATCATGACATCCATAAATAAAGACAGCTTTATTTTTTTCTCTAACAATCTGCATATCTCTTGTTTTCCTTTCTTGTTTTACTGCATTTGTTAAGGGGGGATATCCTTGTTTTATTCTTGATCTTGGTGGAAAAACTTTGTTTCTCACAATTATGATGTTATTTATAGATTTTTGAAGATGTTCTTTGTCCAATTAAGGGAGTTCCCTTTTATTCCAAGTTTGCTAGAAGTTATCATGAATGAGTGTTGTTATTAGTCGACCTCCATATGTTGTATTTTTTGTAATTAATATTTTTAAAGCTAATATGTCTCAGACCTACTTAATCTCACCCCAGGAAAAAAATACCTTTTGTTTCTGTTATATGATTACGTTAAGCAAATTACCCTAATGTGAAATTGGAATTCTGTGAAAACTACCTATTTCCAATTTGCCTTTATTTTAAGTGCATGGTCCTTTTAGGGCCTTCAATATGTGGTCCTTTGGAATTGATTGCAACTGGAAATCTGAAATATATACGAAGGGTTTTTCTCCTTCCTGATTCCTGAACTCTAATTTTTTGTGAAATAGCCTAAAACTTCCTCAGACTCTCAATTTCTGTACCCTGCTCAGATTCATAGACTCTGTGACACAGCTTTGAATTAACAAAGTCTAAAGTGGAAAAGTGACACAGTGTAGAATTAACTTCTTTGTAATTCCCTTGACTCTATACTTTTAGCTCTGCACTCAACTTTTGGGTTTATCTCCAGTGGATTTAAACATAATGCATATTTAGTAATATATTTATATTGTCCATATTTCTTATTATTTATTGAAGGAGATTTGCTCTAAATTGTTTCTCAACCAATGCCAAAAGTGAGATTTTGTTGTCTTTGTTCTTGAAAGACATTTTAGCTGGGTAACATTTTTTTGGACTTTATTTTCCCCCCAGAACTTTGAAGCTATTGTCATTGTCTCTGACCTTAAATAATGCTTAGAGAACTCTCAATCTGCTCCTGATGGTGATTTAAGTCTTCTGCCTGGGTATCTGAAAAGAATCTTTTTTTTTTTTTTTTTGCATTTCTATAATTTTTATTTATTTATTTATTTTTAAAAATATTTTTTATTGTTTAAAGTATCACAAATAGTACTACATGTTTCCTTCCCCCCCCCCATTGACCTTGCCCCCCCCCCCCCGCCCCGTGTCTTGTATTCATTGGTTATGCTTATATGCCTGCACACAGGTCCTTCGGTCAATCTCTTACAGCCCCCGCCCCCCACTCTCCCCTGCCTTCCCACTGTAGTCTGACAGTGCCTCTGTATCCATTCTTTGAAAAGAATCTTTAGCCCTGGCTGGGTGGCTTAATTATTGGAGCTTCTTCTTTATACCAAAAGGTCAGGGCACATACCAAGGTTGTCAGTTCTATCCCTAGTTGGGGCATATATGGGAGGCAACCAATCAATGTTTCTCTCTGTCTCTGTCTCACTCTTCTTACCTCTCTCTATAAGATCAATAAAATAAAAAACAAAAAGACAAAATCAAAGAAAAATATATTCTTGGGTGAGAATTAAAATACAATAAAATAAAAAATAAATACATACATACCATATTTTCTGGCATACAAGACGACTTTTTAACCCAGGAAAACTTCTCAAAAGTCAGGGGTCATCTTATATGCCGTATAAAAATACCATAGCTTGCAATTATGATGGACATTGCTAACTCGCCAGGGACTTTCCCAGCACTTGCTCTCTATTGTTTGTTATCTTCCTCCTATCATCATCAGTTCCAACCTTCTTATAAGCCTTGAAAATATGGTAAATAAATCTTTATTTGTTTCTGATCTTTTATAGATTAACTAGAGCATATCTTTGTAAAAAGCTTTTGGGATAAAGTTTTCTTAAAAATGATCTTTTGAAAGGAAAATTTATTTTTTGTAATATTTAAAACATTTCTTATATTTTAAATATATTTTTCTATATTCTTTGTAGTATTCTTTCTCTACCAGTTAACATTGTGGAGTATTGTCTGTTGAATTTCTTAACTTATTTTTACTTTCTTTGTTTTCTTCTGTATTTACTATGTTTATATCATGGTGTGTTTTTTTTAAAATCTATGTCAGTAATTTGAAAAACGGAACTGTTTATTCTTATATTTCCTACCTTACTTAATTCCATAATAATTTTTTTTTATTTCTAGGTAACTTTGTTGTTCCCTTTTTATATATCACTTTGTTGTTTTAATCCTTTAGTTATAATTTCATTTATCATGAGCTCAATTCATCCTTTTTGCATGCATAGTGAATGCTTTTGTTAAGGCAAAGTTGGCTGCCACAACAAAGAAATTAAAAAAACAACAACAACTCTATAATGGTTTACATGTGATAGAAGTTTATTTCTTACTGGAGGACCAGGACCTGAAATTTGTTCACGTGGTGGGGGTAGGGGTTCTCCTCAGCCCAGCCTGCACCCTCTCTAATCTGGAACCCCTCCAGGGATGTCCAATTGCCCATTCAGGGATCAGGCCTGAACAGGCAGTCTGAATGGGCAGTCTGATATCCTTCTCAAATCCAGGACTTCTGTCTCCCAACTGCTTGCTTGCCTGCCTGCCTGATTGCCTCTAATCACTCCCCTGTCAGCCTGATCAACACCAACACCAATTCCATATTCATGTGGAATTTTTGGTGGACCAGTTCTTTCTTCTTTCTTTCTTTTCTCTTCTACCTTATTTTAACTCCCCTCTCCACCCCCCCCCCCTTGTTTTTAGGTTGGCCTAGTTGCTAAGATTGCTTTATTTTCTACTTTGTTTCTCTGTTTCTTTTTGGGAGTCCAATCTACACATTCCATCTGCCCTTACAAATTGTACCAAGAGCAGTGGTGAGAACTGAATACTTTGTATTAATTTCATTTTTCTACAGCCTGAAGAAATGGCAAAGATATGGGCGAAACTCAGCTGAGCTGGTGTATTTTCTTAGTTGGAATAGTTCAAATCTGTTTTTTTCTCCTGAGACTTTTTAAAGGGAGTAATGAAGTAATAACATTAATTCCTCCTTGCTAGGATTATGATGAACTTGTGACAACATTCTGATAACAACAGACACAGACAGATTAGTTTTCCCAGAGTCACTGCGCTTAAGGTGGGGCAGGGTGGAAGACACGGTTTCCTTGGCAACACACCTTAAACTCCAGTACATATTTTTGTCTTCATTATATAGGCTTCAATCCCTTATATCTCTCCAAGAAGGTCAGTTTCCTACTTCATGTTTTTTTTTCCTTTTTAAAAATTTTATATTATGGGAATTTATAGTCATCTTTCTAATATTCTTCCATCATACTCAAGAATAACCAGTGTTCTCAGTTACACAGGTTGCTTTATTATGCAGTCGCATGAATCGAAATAAACATGTCACCTGATGCTCCCTGACTGTAAACGGGGCAACAAATTATAGGTTCTGAAAGATAAGAAACTATCTTACTTTAAAAATAAATAAATAAATGGTCCATTCACATCCCTAAACTAGAAAAAGTGATTCCTAAACCATATACCCCCTCGTTGGGCATTTTAGTTCTTTCTTTTGGACAAAGCCACATAGAAAACTCAGGGCTCCTTAATGAAAAGGTTGCCTTGGATTAATTGAAGTGAGAATTTTTACCTCAAACCTCTTCTTTAGGCAAGTGAATAATATTTAAGAATATGACATTTATAGGCCAATTAGATTTATTAATGTAGACAGCAATCATGTTCCCAGATAAACAATGATGTAAAGAATGGTGCTTCTCAATAATGGGAGATCGTTAAGCTTAAAAAAGATTTCAATAGTTGTGATTGACAAAGCAAAGACTATGATAATCTGTCCTAATGAAGTTGTCAGTCCTACACAGTCAAATACAGTGTTCATGCTCTTCACCATTTAAAAAAAAATTCATCTGAGAATATTTATTTATTTATTTATTTATTTATTTATTTTAGGGAGAGAAAGGGAGAGGAGAGGGAGAAATATTGATTTGTTGATTCCCATATGTGCCCCGACCAGGGAGAGATTAAATCTACAACCTGGATATGTGCCCTGACCAGGAATCAAACCTGTGACCCTTCAGTGCACAGGACAATCAATGCACATTCCAACCAGTGAACCACACTGGCCAGTGCTATGCTCTGTCTATTACAGTGTTTGGACAGAGGGAGCAAATAAATGAGAGTGGATAGTACCAGTTTCCTGCCAGAAAAAGGTTATAAGGTGGTAGATACTCAAGTTTAATCAACTCCCAGGATACCACTTCCAAGTAGAGTCCCTCATCCAAAGGGCACTACCTGAGATACTACACAAATTACTTTTTATCTCCCAACGAAACTTAAAGTTTTGAGTATCCTTAATGAATTCATCTCACTTAAAAAAAATCTCAAAATATGCATCACATTGAAATTCTATCAAGTTCTAAGCAGCCACATTCTTTTTTCTTAGCTCAGCTTCTAATTACTTTAAAATTTTGACAAGTAGTTTATACACTCAAAATTCTGTGTTCTGCTCCTCCTAGATTCCCAGAGCCTTTAATCATCTCAGCACCGTCTGCTGTGTCATCACCGAACAGGGTAGCAGTGCCACAGCCAGGAAGGAAAGGAGTCCCCAGTGCCACTTTCTTTCAAGCCTATAGTGGCAGACAGGGTACGGAGTGAGGCACAGCCACAGCACTTAGGTCTCTTTTGCAAACGCCTACTGAAATATAATGAAAGGGGAAATTTTTCATGAAGCTGAAGAATGAGAGAAACCAAAAAGTTTGAGACATTTTTCTTTGAGAGGAGTTAGGAAATAGCAACTTTGAAATCAAAGGATGTTTAGGGCTTTGAATACATGGTCAGGTAGTTTTAAAGTACCTACTCTGCAAAGATTCATGTAAGATTACAAAGCGGGAAAACACCATGATGGCTTTAATTTCTCAGCACTTCATAGTTTATTCATCCAATATTTACAACTTTGAATTATCTTCAATGAATTAATAATTCATAAAAGAGATTGTCCATTTATTTATTCATTCACTTAGCAAACTAGTGTAGAATCACTTTATTAGGCACAGGAAAAGATACATAGTTTGATGTCTACTTCATTCTATGTAGTGAAATAAATCATACTAAAATATTTATGTAGCATTGGTTAAATTACATACAAACATACTCTGCTTAAATGTTTATACTTTATCTTTTGAATTGTGGGAGCAGATAAAAATAAATAAGTAGGAAACATTATATGTAAAAATTTTAAGTTCTTCCAGGTTTTCTGGGAGCAGGCCAGCAGAGGGAAATTGGATCGTGTGAACTCTGACTTGACTGTGTTTGCATCCAGCTCTGCTTCTTTTCACCTGGACAAACTTGGCCAAATAATTAAACTCCACATACTTTGATTTCATCATTCTGCAATGTGAACTAATACTAATAGCACTTATTTCATGTGGCTTTTGTGAGAAATAATCAAGTTATGATACATAAAGAATTTAGTGTGTTACCTGTGTCATTAAAAGTGATCAGTGGAAGCTATTATTGCTTAAGATACATCATTTAAATGATTGATAAAATTCAGCCACGAAACCATCTGTCCTAGGTTTTACTTGGTTGATAGTGTTTTTTCAAAATATATTTTTATTGATTTCAGAGAGGAAGGGAGAGGGAAAGAGAGATACAAACATCCTATCTAATAAAAGAGTAATTTGCAGATTCACCATCACTCCAACACACAAGAGGGCTGATCCCATGTGGTCAAAGATCCTGCCCCCATGTGGACACAAGATGGCCACTACAAGATGGCCAGCAGGGGAGGGCCATTGGCAGGTTCCAGGCCTGCAGGGGGGGGGGGCAATTGAGAGGGAGCAGGCTGCAAGGGAGGGCAGTTGGGGGGCAATCAAGCCTGCAGGGGAGGGCAGTTAGAGGTGACCAGGTCGGCAGAGGAGGGAAGTTGGGGCAAACAGGCTGGCAGGGGAGCAGTTAGACATCAATTAGGCTGGCAGGGTAGTGGTTAGGGGGTGATCTGGCTGACAGGCAGAAGCGGTTAGGGGAAATCAGGGAAGAAGTCAGGCTGGCAAGCAGTTGGGAGCTAGCAGTCCTGGATTTTGAGAAGGATGTCTGACTGCCCATTTAGGCCTGATCACAGGCAATTGGACATCCCTTGAGGGGTCCCAGATTGGAGAGAGTACATGCTGGGCTGAGGGATATCTCCTGCCGCCTGTGCACGAATTTCATGCACTGGGCCTCTAGTCAGTGATAACAAGGAATCACTGATTGGCTGCTTCTTACACATCCCTTACTGGGTATGGAGCCTGCAACTTGAGCATGTGCCCTTGACCGAAATCAAACCCGGGACTCTTCTATCCACTGAGCCAAACCAGGTAGGACATTAATTACTAATTGAATCTGTGGTTTCTTAAAAATCAGTAATCCGTTTACTTATAAATTTAGTCTATTTTTTCTTGCCTAAGTTTTTGGGAGTTTGTGACTTTTTTTAGAAGTGTCCATTCTATCTCAACTCTTTAATATAATAGCATACAACTCTTAATGGTACTGCTTTTTCTCTTTTTATTCCTCACCAAAGGATGTGTTTTTATTGATTTTAGAGAGAAAAGTGGGGAGACAGAGAGAGGGAAGCATTGATTGGTTGCATCCTATACTGGCTCTGACCAGGAATTGAACCCACAAACTAGGTATGTGCCCTGATCAGAATTCAAACTCATAACTTTTGGTGTATACTACAACACTCCAACCAATAGAGCCACCTGGCCAGGACTGAAGTATTCTTTTAGAATCTTTTGTGTTTCTGTAAGATCAGGCATAATATTTGCTCATTCATTTCAAATTATTCATTCACTGGTAATTTGAATCTTCTAATCTCATCCTCAGTCCCCTTAGTCAATCTAGCTAGAAGTTTGTAAATTTTAGTGCTTTTTTTCAAAAACCTACTCATTTTATCAATTTTTCTGTTATTCTCTACTTCATTAATAAGTAATCTAATCTTTATTACTTCCTTTTACTTGGTGTATGTTTAGATTTCTTATTTTTTCTTAGTTGTGAATGTGTAGAGTTAGGTTATAAATATATTTCCTTTTTCTTTTTTTAATATAATTTACCTCTCAGGACTAATTTAGCTGCCTCCTATAAGTGTCAGTTTGTTGTGTCTTCATTTTCATTAATTTCAAAGTATCTTAAATTCATTTTTTAAATTTCTCTACCCAGTGGTTATTAAGGAGTATATTTTTAATTTCCACATATTTTTGATTGCCCCAGATTACTTAAAGCATAATGAGACACCATAAATAGAATATTTACAATTTCTAATGTTGAAGAGAATATGAAGCAGTTGGGTCTCTCATACATTGATCATTTGAGTGTGACATTTTCCCACCAGTTGGGAAAACAATCCTATCTAATAAAAGAGTGATATACAAATTTGACCGTACCTTCACTACAACCACAAGCCATGCCCACAACCATTCCAACAAGCCAATCAGGTGCAGTTTATGCAAATAAACCCCAACCACAATGGCTGCTGCTACTGAGAACAGGAGGGAGGGTTGGGTTTCCCTGGCAACAGAGGAAGCCAAGCTTTCTGCCTGCCATTGCTAGCAGAGGCCTCCACTCTAGGCTACAAAATTTCAATTATAAAAGATACAGAAATGGCAGCAGCCACTGAGCTGGAGAGAACAGAGGCTCGGGTTTCCCTGGCGGAAATGGAGGAAGCCAAGCTTTCATTCTGCCATTGCTGCCCTAGGCCTCCACTCAGTGCTACAAAGTTTCAAACAGAAATGGGTGCTGCCACAGAGCGAGAAGAATGCTCCGCTCTGCTCCAGGCTACAAAGTTTCAATTGTAGACATAAATTAATTCCAGATCCCTGGGCCTCCACTTGGGTCGCTGGGGGGCGTGGCTGGACTGCAAACCTCCACAGGCCCCTCGCGTAGGCCACTCCATACCCCAAGGGAACCCCGACCCTGATCTGGGACACTCTTCAGGGCAAACCAGCTGGCCCGCACCCATGTACCAAGCCTCTATCCTATCTAATAAAAGAGTAACTTGCAGATTGACCATCACTCCACCACACAAGAGGGCTGTCCCCATGTGGTCAAAGATCTTGCTCCCATGTGGACACAAGATGATCACTGCAAGATGGCCAGCAGGGGAGGGCCGTTGGGAGGTTCCATGCCCTGCAAGGGAGGGCAGTTGTGGGTAATCAGGCCAGCAGAGGAGGGCAGTTGGGAAGGACCAGGCCTGCAAGGGAGGGCAGTTAGGGATGACCAGGCTGGCAGAGGAGGGAAGTTGGGGGTAAACAGGCTGGTAGTGGTTAGTGAGTGATCAGGCTTTCAGGCAGAAGTGGTTAGGGGCAATAAGGGAGGCAGGCAGGTGAGCAGTTTGAAGCCAGCAGTCCTGGATTGTGAGAAGGATGGGATCGTGCCTAAACTGGCAGTCAGACATCCCTCGAGGGGTTTCAGATTGGAGAGGGTGTGGGCTGGGCTAAGGGACATCCCCTGCCCCCTGTGCATGAATTTCGTGCACTGGGCCTCTAATTTAGTAATATTTTCAGAAACTGAATACATACCAACATGATGACTCAGCAATTCTATTTCTATTTACCAAAGATAAATGAAACTATATGTCCACAAAAACTTGTAAAATAATGTTTATTACAGCTATATTTATAATAGTTCCAAACTGCAAGCAATTCAAATAATAAGTGATAAATGAAAAAAAGACATTTTGAAAAATTCACACAGTGACTTCTCAGCAATAAAAAGGAATGAATCACTGATAACACTCAACAATACAAATGGATTTCAAAGAAAATTATGTCAAATAAAAGGTGTCAAACACACATGAAGTACTAGAACAGACAAAATAAGCTATGGTAATATGGTGACATAAATGAAATCAGTGACCATCCTTATGTGTGTCAAGAAGGGAAATTTTGAGGGATCATTGTCTGGAAAAGTGTTAAGAAGGGGGAATAATACTGCCTAACCAGTTTGGCTCTGTGGACAGAGATTTGGCCTGCAGAGTGGAGGGTCCCAGGTTCGATTCCGATCAAGGGCATGTACCTTGGTTGTGGGCACATTCCCAGTGGGGTTGTGCAGGAGGCAGCTGATCAATGTTTCTAACTATCTCTCTTCTTCCCTCTCTGTAAAAATTCAATAAAGTATATTTTTAAAAAGAAGGAAATAATGGGAGGTTTTTGTCTGAAAAAAGACACAAGGGGAGTTTCTGGGATAATGGAAATAGTCTATGTCTTGATTGCAGTGGTATTTACATTGGTATAAAATTTTCTCAAAATGTATTGTACTATAACTAAAAACCTATGCATTTTATCAAATGTGAAGTACCTCAACTTAAAAAGAAATTTAATACATTACTTTTTAGTTCTTGAAAAAACAAGACTACACAAAGATAAGAAAAAAATTAATTAAGACAAAGATACCAGGATAAAGGAAGTCATGGTTTAATATATATTGAACCTATCCTATAAAATAAAAGGCTAATATACAAATCAACTGAACAGCAAATGACTGGTTGCTACGATGCACACTGACCACTAGGGGCAGCCGCTCACTGCTCAGCTAAAAGCCTGGCTCATGGCTGATGGACACAGAGCCTCTCCCACCTCCTCAGCAATGCTAAGGATGTCCGACTGCGTAAGTCATCAGTCAGACATCCCCTGAGAATTCCTGGACTGCAAGAAGGCACAGGGGGTGCTAAGGGACCACCTTTGCCCCTTGCGTGCATGAATTCTGTGCACCAGGCCTCTAGTTTAAATATAGAATTTAAATTTAATTATTTTAGAGATTATGGTTCTGGTATAGAATATAAATTTTTCAAATTTGATCATGAAAAATATACATTAGAAGGTCAGGTATGTGAAGAAAAAGTTTAAGTACATTCATTTTATCAGCTTTAAAAATGCTTTTTATGATGTCAGAGAGAGAAAGGGAGGGAGAGATAGAAACATTAATGATCAGAGAGAATCACTGATATCCTGCCTCCTGCATACCTGCTACTGAGATAGAGCTTGCGACTCAAGAATATGTCCTGATTGGGAATCAAACCCTGACCTCCTGGTTCATTATTCGATTACGTTCAACCACTGAGCCACACTGACCAGGCCATTTAGTCAGTTTGTATCATAAAAATATTGTTCTAATTTTATTACATATGACAACTGGATACTTATGAATATATATCAGACATAATTTTTGATAATTTTTTTGAAATAATATCTCTTTTGCCCTGGTTGGGTAGCTTAGTTGGTTAGAGTAACATCCTCATATGCTAAAATTGTGTGTTCAAGCCCTGGTCAGAGCACATACTGTACAAGAATCAACCAGTGAATACATAAAGAAATAAGGCAACAAATCTCTCTCTCCGCTTCCTCCCCTTTCTCCTCCCTCTCTCTAAATTAATAAAAATTGAAATAACATCTTTTTCTAGATCTATCTATCTAAACTGTAAATATAATAGATTATAAGGATGTATTTATATTTAAGTATACCATGCTTAATTATTATTAAATATCAGGCTCAACTATTAAAGGTATGCATTAGAATTTATAAGGATTTTTTATGATTATAAAAACTGAAGATTTACTATAAGTAGTCAAAGAAAGGTAGAAAAAAATCCCCAGATATCAGTTATATTAATACTAGGAATATATTTCATATGTGAGATAACCCTTGCGACTGGCAGAAACTAAAGGATTTCTGCCATCCTGAGCAGCATGAGTATATATGAATATTCTAACAGTATGACAGTTCCAGACTCTCAATCCCTGCATGCTGTGCTACAAGTTACATGTTTCCAAACAGAAAACTCTAGTGAGTCCATCTTGGATCAGGATCTGGAGTGAATTAGTTGACTATGGCCATGAAGATAGGACAATGTTTAACAGACCTGGACAGGTGGCACTCAGAGGAGAGAAAATAGTTGTGAGCTTGGAACACGCACCAAGATGTGCCTACTACACCAGATGTCTAATTTTTTTCATCTTTAACATTCTATTTAAATTATTTATTTCTTTTTTTGAAATTATTTCTTGCATGTATCAGAGAAAGACTATCTGAATTTATCTAGTTTTAGGCAAGTCATTTTCTTCAGTTGTTCTAATGGCAATGATTGTTTTTTAAAATATATATTTGAAGAGACTTCCAGATCAATTAAATAAAAGATAAACTGAGGCATTTTACATGGTCTTCTACCTTTAATCCAATAACTAATTCTAAGTTTAGATTCAGGGAACCCAGTTCAGCACCCAATAATCATTAAGTGGGTGATGTGAAATTACCTTTTAAAGTTACATTATGAGGCAACTGATTTTTATCTCTATTACCTGGATTTATTTAAAGAAATTCCTCAACTGTAGTTATTTGCCAGTAATTTTAATTCAATTATTTTTTAGCATTAAACTATGACTTAATAACTTGAAAAACTTATAAATTAAGAATGGAAATGTTAATTGAAATTCATCACTTTCTCATGTTAATATTTTATTGCACATATTTCTGGCTTCATGAGGAAAATAGATTTACTAATATATGTAGTTTTCTTCATGGTGCCGTTTATGCAAATGCTATAATGGAAGGATCAGAGGCAGGAGGATTAGACAAACCTTTCAAACCTTAGTTCTTGTCCTTTAGCAGCTATATAATTGTATATGAAATGTATTTATGAAATGTATTTTTTAGAATTTTTGATTACAGTTGGCATAATATTATATTGGTTTCAGGTATACAATGTAGTGATTAAACATTAATAAACCTTACAAAATGCTCACCCCAATAAGACTAGCATTCATCTGACATCATACATAGTTAGTAAAATATCATCTATGCTGTACTTAACATTCTGGTGACTGTTCTTATAACTATAATTTGTACATTTTTTGAATATTTATAAGACTTTATTTGACAGCATATGCCAGGAGCAAGATCTCACTCTTCCTGGCAGTGATGCCCCAGGTTGGAGAACCCTGTGTAGGGTTGGGACTCCTTCAGGAGTGACCACTGCAACTGAGATATTCTTCTGATTTTTTTAAATTATCATAATCAGGATTTTATTCTTCTATAATATTTGAAAGTTTTTATAAATCTGTTTATGTATGCATTAATATATGTGCACATTTTTATTTGTAGGAATATTTTGATCTTATCCTTGTTTTTAATTACACATATACTCAGTGCATGTTTACTATAGAAACAGTAGAAAATACAGATAACTAATTTTAAAAAGCTTTCCTACAGTTATAATCATCATTGACATCTAAAATGTATATTCTTACAAAAGTGGTTTTATATAAAACAATATGTATTAATTTATTATTTTTCTCTTAAAGCATATAAGTACTTTTTAATGTTAAAAAGGATATATATATATATATATATATATATATATCACCATTTAAAAAAATTCTTTATTGTTTAAAGTATTACATATAGTATTACATATGTCTCCTTTTTTTCCCATTGATCTCTCCCCAGCCACTCCCAACCCCCAACACATGCCTTCACTGACCTAGTGTCTGTGTCCATTGGTTATTCTTATATGCATGCATACAAGTCCTTGGATGATCTCTTACCCCTTCTTCCACCTCTCCCTTGCCTTCTCTCTGAAGTTTGATGTTCTGTTCTATGCTTCTATGTATCTGGCTCTATTATTTTCATCAGTTTAAAATTGAAAAATAATATCATCTGATATTTATCTTTCTCTGACTGGCTTGTTTCGCTTAGCATATTTTAATTGCCACACCATGGTTTTGGGACCCACCCCTCCTACCAGTCTCTATATGGCTTCTTCTTTATATTCTTAGTTCTAGGAATTCTGGTCAGCTAGTCTTCAGGTGGTTGTTAATGATGTTTGTTCTATAATTTAGTTGTAATTTTAAAGTGGTGTTAGGAGGAAGGATAGTGTACAGTTTACTTATGTTGCCTTCTTGACCAGAAGTATGAAGTGTATTGATAATAAAAACATTAAGACAAAATATTACACATAGTGGTTGCTTCATAAACGGTTTCAAATCTTACAATGAGTTTTTTTTCTATAAAATAAAGAGAGACATACTGACATAATGGATTTTTATTGATCTTGGCCTAAGAAGGGTGAGGGAGGATGGCTAGAGAGACAATTTTTTTGGTTAATGGTAGGAAACATCAATAGAGGCAAGGACAGACAATCTTATGAAGAATAAATAAGAGTAAAAGCTAATAGTTTTTGACTTCCAGAAGTCATATTCTTCTTCAAATGTATGCAATTTGTGGTGCTTTCAAGTTAACAATGTGTTCCTTGTTAATTTTACTCCCATTCTATGGTCACAAATAATCTCTTATATTGCCTCTTTCTATTGTCCCTATGTCAGACATTTCTTATTAAATTTGGCTGTAGTTATCAAATAACCCCCTACATCTCAGTAACTTCAATAAAAGTTTAGTTTTTGCTGTATTGCATATCCATCATGGACTAAATGCAAACTTATCTTTATTCTGGGTCACAGGATGAAAGAACAACCTCCATTTTAGACATTTTCAGTCTCATGGCAGAAGAAAAAGAGAACAGTAGAAGAAAGACAATGGCTCTAAAATTCTGCTCATCAGAGACACACATGATTTCTGACCATTTTTATTGGTCAAAACTAGCTCCATGTAAGACAGAAATAAACTTTGGTTTATAATTCTCCCATAGGAAAGGGTAGATATTAATTTGCATTATAATATAGTCCCCATCATTTCCTTCTCTTCAGTAAAAAGCTTATGGATTAAGCAAGTGCTAAAATAGAATTAGAGACATATATTCATATTTTACTCTGATTTTAGTTAATAGTAGATTCCAGTATTTTTTTCATTGTCAGGGTAAACCTAAACAAAGAATTCCCTCAAATGTCTAGCTAATGCATATAGATACATAAAGGTTTGCACTTTGCCATTATTATGCTGTCAAATATCATCTTCAGCTGACATGGATTCTTATGCTACCAATATTTGGATAACTATTGAAACCTAATTCTAAGGAGTATTTATGAAGTTGAAAACATGTAAGAGTTAGGAAAAGAATTAACTTTAGAAGGCAACTGAGAAAACTAGCTTTGTCAGCTCAGCAAGATCACTGCTGACATCTGCTGGATGAAAGATTAGGAAAAAAAATTAGCTTGAGACAGTTGTTTTGATTGGCATGTGTTGCATTAAAAAAGGGTTTTCAGAACTGGCTATTAATTTCTTTTTAACCATACAATTAAACTTGAAACTCATTCTTTTATGATATTATGATGAAAGCTATGACAGACTGTTTAATATTAACATTTTAATGAAAAATCTGAGCAAGCCATTTGTCAGTATATCTTAAACATCTACTATATGTTGAGTGTTGTGACATGATGGGAAGTGAAATCTCACAGCTTCCAATATTAAAGTTATTTATTGTACCAGAAACTATATTAATTGCTTATGTATAATGTTTCACCTTTTCCTATTAAAAGAATTCTGAAGTTTCTAAGATTTTGCTTTTCTTGCAGGCTAACAAGTTAGACTGCCAGTTTTACAGATGTTGGTAGATTTACATGACATTCCTAGTCCAGTCAGAAAAAGAACTTTTTATTACTCATAGTGACAGCATTAGTTAGGGTAGCTAGAGTAGCTGCATGTTTTTTACAATGTACCTCTAAGTCCTAATTCCCACACAGCAATGTGAAGAGTCCCAAAAAGCACTTATACATACTATGGGTTGTGTTAGAGAAGAGGAGCACTATGAGTATAACCTAATCCTATCTAATAAAAGAGTAATATGCAAATTGACCATGCCTTTGATCAGGCCATGCCCACAGCCACATCCATCATCCAATCAGGAGAAAATTATACAAATAAACTCCAACCAAGATGGCTGCAGCCACTCAGAGCAGGAGGGAGGCTTGGGTTTTTTAGGCAACAGAGGAAGCCAAGCTTTCTCCCTGCTGTTGCAGGCCTAGGCCTCCACTCAATGCTGCAAAGTTTCAATTATAGAAAATATATTCCAACAGAAATGGCAGCAGCCATGGAGGTGGAGAGAGCAGAGGCTAGGATTGCCCGAGTGATGGAGGAAGTCAAGCTTCTGTAGCCCTAGCACCTAGGCCTCCACTCTAGGCTACAAAGTTTTAGTTATAGAATTTAAACAGAAGTGGCTATTGCCCCAGAGTGAGTAGAAGGCTTGGCTTCACTCCAGGCTACAAAGTTTCAGTTGTGGAACATAAATTAATCTCAGATCCCAGGGCCTCCCCATGGGTCGCTGGGGTGTGTGACTGACCTGCAAACCACCACAGGACTTTTTCCCAGGCTGCCCCATCCCCCAAGGAAACCCCCACCCTGATCTGGGACACCCTTCAGGGAAAATCAGCTTGCCCCACCCAAGCACCAGGCCTCTATCCCATCTAATAAAGGAGTAATTTGCATATTGACCATCACTCCAACACACAAGAGGGCTGCCCCCATGTGGTCAAAGATCCTGCCCACATGTGGACACAAGATGGCCATCACAAGATAGCCAGCAGGGGAGGACCATTGGGAGGTTCCAGGCCTGCAAGGGAAGGCAGTTGTGGGTGATCAGGCCAGCAGGGGAGGGCAGTTAGAAGAGAGTAGATCTGCAAGGAAGGGCAGTTGGGGACTATTAAGCCTGCAGGGGGAGGCAGTTGGGGGTGACCTGGCTGGCAGAGGAGGGAAGTTGAGGGCAAACAGGCCAGCAGGGGAGCAGTTAGACATTAATTAGGCTGGCAGGGTAGTGGTTCAGGGGTTATCAGGATGGCAGGCAGAAGCAATTAGGGGCAATTAGGGAGGCAGGCAGGTGAGCAGTTTGAAGCCAGCAGTTCTGGATTGTGAGAAGGATGTCCGACTGCCTGTTTAGGCCCGATCCTACTGAGATCGGGCCTAAACGGGCAGTTGGACATCCTTTGAGGAGTCCCAGATTGGAGAGGATGCAGGCTGGACTGAGGGACATCCCCCACCCTCAGTGGGGATGAATTTCATGCACTAGGCCTCTAGTCTATATGTATATATGTATATATATATATGTATATATATATATGTAATATGCTAATTATACTGGACAGTCGAATGACCTTCTGGACATCTATCTGGATGAAGCTGCAGTGGCAGGGTCTGAGGCAGAGACAGTTATGGTTGATCAGGCAGGGAGGTGAGCAGTTAGGAGCGATCAGGCAGGCAGGCAGAGTGGTTAGGGGCAATCAGAGAGGTGAGCAGTTAGAAGCCAGTGGTCCCAGATTGTAAGAGGGTGCAGGCCAGGTGAAGGAGAACCCTTCACCCTGTGCACAAATTTTGTACACCAGGTCCCTAGTCCATACAAAAGGCTAAGTGACCATCCGACTATCCAACTTCCTGACTGACTGGTACCTATGACACTCACTGACCATCAAGGGGCAGCCAATTAAAGCAGGAGCTGCCTAGATGCATTGTCTTGGCAATAGCAGTTCTCAGGTGATGCACCTGGAACCATAGAGGAGGGAGCTCAATTCCTAGCAGGTCCATGTGATTTCACCTTCAGCTGTGGATTTTGTTGTTCCTGGGGCACTGTTGGCCCCAAATCTGGTTTACTGCACACTTGCATTTGCATTTCACATCCTGTACAATAGCAATTTTGCAGAATGCCCTCTTGCATTCTGTGATCCCTAGGGGTTGTTGAAGAGCCAGTTTTGGCCTGATCCCCACAGGCAAGGCCAAGGGACCCTACCTACTAGAGGGACCCCACTCACTCCACAGATGCCCTTCAAACTGCAGCACTGCCCTAGGCACAGCTGGCCAGGGAGGGACCACAGGAGGTTGGCTTCAGGGCATGTCCAGTCCATCTTGCCCAGTCCTGCCCCACTGGTCACCACATAGGACAGCCTGCATTAGCCCTGACCCCTGCATTGGAGCCAGAACAGTGAGCGAGAAGACCCAAGTATGAGTTTTCTTTCTCCCCTATCTTGACCTCACTCCACAGATGCCTTTGGAGCAATGGCACCGCCCCAGGAATTCTAATTAATTTCCTTTCACTATGTATGAATCTGTGCACCATGCCACTAGTGTTTCATAATAGGCAGTAAGCATGACTGTCCTTTGTTACATAGGGAAATGTCATATTCATTACATTTGACTATAGACATATTTGTCCTCTGTTCTGGAGGGAAACACTATCTCTATGTTCCAAGGCTGTTCTTTTCTATACAAAACATCCTTAAAAGGATAGTAAAAATAAAGGGAAGTAACTGCTTTCCTTAAATGATACAAAAATGTGAGAGATCCTTAGAGAATTATCTTCCCACAATATCTGCCACAGATTGCTACCCTCTTGACTTTTGGTGAGTTTGCCCAAAAGTATGCCACTCTGTTGGCCACTCTCATTAATCTGAACAACATGTGTTTGTTTCATATATTACTGATGTGACTGTCATTGTGAGGACTCTAAGCAGCAGTACAATCTGTAATATGGACCATTTCTCCCAGCTGGAATAACCAAAAATCATTAAAATCTACCATAGAAATCTATATAATTTTCTTTTTAAATTTCTGTACTGATGTTTCTGTTTGGTTCAAAACCTTAATCTAGGTGCAATAAGATGATCAGTGAACATACAGACTCTATCTTATACCAGAGGAAGAGTCTAGAGCAGTTTTATCATGTGTCACAACTGTAGCCATTGAGTTGTTGCTGATCTGAATATATTCCGGAACTGAGAAACTGTTACTGATCATGTCAGCTAAATCAGAAGCTAACTTCATTCCACCTTTTCTAATTGGATGACTTTCATTGTAGGAGTAACTGTCCACTGTGTATGCCTAAATTATGAGTCATTATCTCACCAGAAACCTCCTCGGAACAACTGAGGGTGACCAAAGTTATTGGGGAAATTTTCAGTCATGTAAACACTACATGATCCCTGGGGTAGTGTTTTCTTAATTCCTCTCCTGGTGACCAGATATTGTTCTCTTCACTGCCACAAATACAGTGCACTCCCTTTCAGTATCAGCAACTTTGCCATTTTTTAAAATGATCATTCCCTACTCATAACTAAACCTTTTATACAAAAAGGTTGGGTATGGCAGGAATAAAGGAATTTCTGTAAAACATATTGAAACCTGTTAAGTTCCCCAATTTGGCCTGGATAGGTCACTGTATGGGACTCAGTGAACAATATAATTAGCCAGAAGATAATTATCCTATGTTTGAGGACCATGTCAATCCGACATGAGAACCCAGGTGGCTGAAACAGAATTAAATTTATATCCTTTATGACTCATTTTGGCTGGACTTCTCTCCAAAGAGTATACCAATCAAGCTTGCCTGAGTTTCCATTAGGAAATAACGAGAAGCTTCATGCCCATGAATGAGAAGGAAGGGATTCTAAATTTTCAAAATGTGTCTGTATCATCTCCCACCCCTTTGATCTTGATATTACCCAAGAAGAAGCCACAAGTTGTTGTTCACTTTCTTAGCACAATTGGATTCTGTAACCAAACTGCCTTACTACATACAGCATGTAGGCAAGGGGGAAATGAGAAGAGTATAGTGAAAACTTGTTAATCAATTTTTGAGGGAATGCTGTAGTGTATTGTAGCAGATATATATGTGGATGAAAGAGAATATAGAAATTTCATGAAATACTCTAATATTCAGCTCATTATTAAGTGACCTTTGTGATGAACAATCAGTTATTAGAATGCACATGTTTGGGAAGGTGAAACACATGAGAATAATTGAATTCAAGGGCTATAATTAATACAACTGATGGTACAGGAATGCTGTAACAAGAAAAAGTATAAAGGGTGGTGAAACACCACTGTTAGCTTTAAGAAGGGGTCAAAGATTTCATCTAGTGAGTCTACAGGAGTAGATGACTCTGAAGGAGTGGATGAGAGCCATGCCCTTTTGAATATAGTGGCCATACCACAAGAAAAAGAGGTTAACTTCTGCCATGGGTTGTGAGACTGGCAAGTCATGGTAATTATTATCCTCTACTAGAGACCTGGTGCACGAAATTTGTGCATGGGGAGCGGGGTATGTGTCCCTCAGCCCAGCCTGCACCCTCTCCAATCTGGGACCTCAAGGGATGTATGACTGCCCCAGTGGGATCGGGCCTAAACGGGCAGTTGGACTTCCCTATCACAATCCAGGACTGCTGGCTCCCAACTGTTCATCTGCCTGCCTGCCTGATTGCCCCTAACCACTTCTGCCTGCCAGCCTGATCATCCCCTAACCACTCCTCTGCCAGCCTGATAGATGCCTAACTGCTTCCCTGCTGGCCATCTTGTGTCCACATGGGGGCAGGATTGTTAACCACATGGGGGCAGCCCTCTTGTGTGTTGGAGTGATAGTCAATCTGCAAATCACTCTTTTATTAGATAGGATAGAGGCCTGGTGCATGGGTGCGGGCCAGCTGGTTTGCCCTGAAGAGTGTCCCAGATCAGGGTGGGGGTTCCCTTGTGGTGAAGGGTGGCCTGAGCGAGGGGCCTGTGGAGGTTTGCAGGCTGGCCATGCCCCCCAGCGACCCAAGGGGAGACCCTGGGATCTGGGATTAATCTATGTCTACAATTGAAACTTTGTAGCCTGGAGTGGAGCCAAGCCTTCTGCTCACACTGGGGTGGCAGCCATTTCTGTTTGAAACATTGTAGCCTAGAATGGAGGTGTAGGCCAGCAATGGCAGACTGAAAGCTTGGCTTCCTCCATTGTCAGGGAAACCCAAGCCTCTGTTCTCTACAGCTCAGTGGCTGCTGCCATTTCTGTATCTTTTATAATTGAAACTTTGTAACATTGAGTGGAGGCCTACGCAGGCGGAAAGCTTGGCTTCCTCTGTTCCTGGAGAAGCCCAAGCCTTTCTCCTGCTCTCAGTGGTGGCAGCCATCTTGGTTGGGGTTTATTTGCATAATATGCTCCTGATTGGCTGGTGGGCATGGATGTGGGCATGGCTTGTGCGTGTGGCAAAGGTATGGTCCAATTTGCATATTACTCTTTTATTAGATAGGATGATATTGTGTCTACCCTATGATAGTGGATGTATTGCCCTATGTGATATGGTGGTGAATCTGATAAGTACAAGTTTGAGAAGTCTCATTAGAAAGTGGACCCTAAATGTGGACAATTACATGAGTAACCAAAATGGCTCTGTGAGTAACCATGATTTGTTTTTATTGTTTTGTGACCCAAAGAGGGTTTACTTTAACCTGTCATACTCTAGTGCACCAAGTGGCATACCAGAACATCTAAGCCATTAGCAAAAGCCCAAAAGCCAGTAAAAATATGAGATGGGCCCTAACTGGTTTGACTCAGTAGATAGAGTATTGACCTGTGGAATGAAGGGTCCATGGTTTGATTCTGGTCAAGGACATATACCTTGGTTGCGGGCACATCCCCAGTAGAGTGTGTGTAGGTGGCAGCAGATTGATGTTTCTCATCAATGTTTCTAACTCTCTATCCTTCTCCCTTCCACTCTGTAAAAAAAAAACAACAATAAAATATATAAGATGGCTCACCAAGAAAAGTATGGTAACTTTTAACTTTTAACAGAAGGGAGCAATTATCTCCATTTTGGTTCTTTATAGGTGGTGCTGAGATAGAACAACTGCAGCAGCCCAATGAGCACCACTAGGTTACAACTTAGGTGTATCCTTGCATATAAGGCCCACAGACAGGCCCAATTAGTGTATTGAGAGCACAACTGAGCCAGCAAAGTGATAGCTGTCAGGCTTACGGTGAAGCCAAGATGGCAGCCCCAGGCCAGGCTGGCTGTGTTCTTAAATATACCAGGTCCATTTCACAAGTAAGGCTTGATGGACTTTTCACAACTTGTTAGCCCTGGAGATTAAAATAACTCACACTAAATGGAAATATCAGGTTGAGAAGTCACCAAGCTTCTATGAGTCCACAATTTACTATCAATTAGAAACCAATCACAAGCCAATAACTGCTTTTTCCATGGCATGTATCTGGTAACCATGTAAAGGAGGCAACAAGCCCAAACCCAAAGGGGTGCCAATAGATGGAGTCTGCCTCTCTTTGCAAGGGAATCTAATCCACAAAATAATAGGTCACAGAGATTAGTAACTTAGAGTCATTAGAGAAATACAAGCAAAATGAGCACAGTGAAACTTTATCTAGGCACAGCATAGCTAACCTGCTGAAATAATGAGATTAAAAAGTATGTTTTTAAGACAGTAAGAGAAAAAATGATACATAAGTTGTAATAGCAATAAGATGCTGGCTAACACCTTGTCAGAAACAACAAAGGTACAAAGGAAATGAAATCTTTAAATTGCTGGAAGAAAAGGTAATTCTATATCTAGAAAAACTACCCTTCAAAACAGGGGGCAAGCCAAAACCAGTTTGGTTCAGTGGATAGAGCGTCAGACAGCAGACTGAAGGGTCCCAGGTTTGATTCCAGTCAAGGGCATGTACCTTGGCTGCGGGCACATTCCCAGTAGGGGCTGTGCAAGAGGCAGCTGATCGATGTTTCTCTCTCATCAATGTTTCTAACTTTTTATCCCTCTTTCTTCCTCTCTGTAGAAAATCAATAAAATATATTAAAAAAATATACCAGGGGCAAAATGAAAAAATTTGAAGGTGAAGAAAAAAGTAGAGAATTCATCTCAAGCCCTTTGCAATGCAAGGAATGCTAGAGAAAAGTCTTCAGTCTGATGGAACTGATGATAACAACTTTTCTTCAGATGCAAGAAACAAAGATCACTGGAAATAGTGAATGTAGAACATGAAATATAATTTTCTAATTATTTTGTATAAATGAAATATATTTAAAGCAAAACTTTAACACTGTAAAATATGTACATATTGTATATAGATATGAGTACATACCAATATCACAAAAGGCAAGGCACTAAACAGAAATATTCTATTGGTGTGAAGTTTCTATAATCTACAAAGAGAAATAACTCTAGTTAGATTGTGATAATTTCCAATTCATATTGTGTTCCCTAGAACAACCATTGAAGAAAATAATGCAAAGAAGTACAGTAAAAAAAAAAAGCCCAAAACATTTGCTTAAACTCAAAGCACAGAGGAATGAAGGAAAAGAGTAACAAAAAAAAACAGGATGAGCCAAATAGAAAACAAATACTAAATAGTGGCAGGTTTAATCCTATTTAATAAAAGAGTAATATGCAAATTGACCACACCTCTGCTGCACCCACAAGCCATGCCCACAAGCCGTGCCCATCAGCCAATCAAGAGTGGATATGCAAATAAACCCTGCCACAGAGAGCTGGAGGGAGACTTAGGTTTCCCTGGCAATGGAGGAAGCCAAGCTTTCTGCCTGCCCTTGCTGGCTCAGGCCTCCATTCAATGCTACAAAGTTTCAATAATAGAAGATAAATAAAAATGATGGCAGCCACAGAGCTGGAGAGAGCAGGAGGCTTGAATTGCACCCAGAAATGGAGGAAGCCTAGCTTCCCACCTGCCCTGGCCAGCCCTGGCCAGCCCAGGCCTCTGCTTAAGGCTATAAGTTTCAATTATGAAAGATAAATAAAACCCAACAGAAATGGCTGCTGTCACAGAGGGAGCAGAAGGTTTGGCTCTGCTCCAGGCTACAAGTTTCAATTGTAGAAGATAAATAAATCTCAGATACCACGGCCTTCGCTTGGGTCATCAGGGGGTGTGGCTGGCCTACAAATAACCACAGGCCCATCAACAAGGCCTCCCCATGCCCTAAAGGAACCTCCACCCTGATCCAGGACACCAGAACAAACCAGCTGCTTCCCACCCATGCACCAGGCTTTTATCCTATATAATAAAAAAATTATATGCAGATTGACTATCACTCCAACACACAAGATGGCTGCCCCCATGTGAACACAAGATGGCCAGCATGAGAGAGCAGTTGGGAGGGACCAGGCCTAAAAGGGTAGGCAGTTGGGGGTGATCAAGTCTGCAGGGGAGGGCAGTTAGGGATGACCAGGCCAGCAGAGGAGGGAAGTTGGGGGTGACTGGGCCTACAGGAAAGGGCAGTTGCGGGGAACCCAGGCATGCAGGGGAGGGAAGTTAGGGGCAAACAGGCTGACAGGGGAGGAATTAGGGATCAATCAGGCAGGCAGGGGAGTAGTTAGGGGGTGATCATACTGGCAGGCAGAAGTGGTTATGGGCAATCAGGAAGGCAGGCATGCAAGCACTTGGGAGCCAGCAGTTCTGGATTGTGAGAGGGATGTCCTACTGCCCTTTTAGCCCTCATTCTACCAGGGCCTAAACAGGCATTGGACATCCCTCAAGGATTCCCAAATTGGAGAGGGTTCAGGCTAGGCTGAGGGATACTCCCCCCGCACTTCCCTTACAAGAATTTCATGCTCTGGGCCTCTAGTATACACATAAAAGCATAACATGCTAATTAGATCAGATGTCCTTCCAGACAACCCTCCAGCTGGAGCTGGGGCTGCGGTGAGAGCCAAGCCCCTTGCATGAATTTTGTGCATCAGGCCTCTAGTATCCTATCTAATAAAAGAGTAATAATATGCAAATTGACTGTACCTCTGATCAAGCCATG
Source organism: Antrozous pallidus (assembly GCA_027563665.1). Taxonomy (NCBI): domain Eukaryota; kingdom Metazoa; phylum Chordata; class Mammalia; order Chiroptera; family Vespertilionidae; genus Antrozous; species Antrozous pallidus. Next base: position 79,542,139 of record CM050508.1, read on the forward strand.
CCCACAGCCACACCCATAAGATAATCAGGAACAAATTATGCAAATAAACCCCAACCAGGATGGCTGCAGCCCCTGAGAGCAGGAGGGAGGCTTGAGTTTTCCTGGCAATGGAGGAAGCCAAGCTTTCCACCTGTCCTTGCCAGCCTAGGCCTCCACTCAATGCTACAAAGTTTCAATTATAGAAGATACATAATCCCAACAGAAATGGCAGCAGCCAAGGAGCTAGAGAAAGCAGAGGATAGGGTTGCCTGGGTGATGGAGGAAGTCAAGCTTCTGCAGCCCTAGCACCTAGGCCTCCACTTTAGGCTACAAAGTTTCAATTATAGAATTTAAATAAAACCAAATAGAAGTGGCTGTTGCCCCAGAGCGAGCAGAAGGCTTAGCTCTGCTCCAGGCTTCATAGTTTCAATTGTAGAACATAAATTAATCCCAGATCCCTGGGCTCCCACTTGGGATGCTGGGGGTGTGGCTGGCCTGCAAACCACCATAGGCTCCTCACCCAGGCTGCCCAATGCCCCAAGGTAACCCACACCCTGATCTGGGACACTCTTTAGGGCAAACCAGCTGGCCCCCACGCATGCACCAGGCCTCTATCCTATCTAATAAAAGAGTAATTTGCATATTGACCATCACTCTAACACACAAGAGGGCTGCCCCCATGTGGTCAAAGATCCTGCCCCCATGTGGACACAAGATGGCCAACACAAGATAGCCAGCAGAGGAGGGCCATTGGGAAGTTCCAGGCCTACAGGGGAGGGCAGTTGTGTGTGATCAGGCCTGCAAGAGAGATCAGTTGGGGGCCATCAGGGTAGGGCAATTAGGGGTGACCAGGCCAGCAGAGTATGGAAGTTGGGAGCAAACAGGCTGGCAGGGGAGCATTTAGATATCAATTAGGCTGGCAGGGTGGTGGTTAGCGGGTGATCAGGTTGGCAGGCAGAAGTGGTTAGGGGGAATCAGGGAGGCAGACAGGTGAGCAGTTTGGAGCCAGCAGTCCTGGATTGTGTGAAGGATGTCCATCTGCCCATTTAGGCCAGATCCTACTGGAATCCTGCCTAAACAGGCAGTCAGACATCCCTTGAGGGGTTTCAGATTGGAGAGGGTGCAGGCTGGGCTGAGGGACATCCCCCTCCCCCTGTGCAGGAATCTCGTGCACCGGAACTCTAGTATTATATAAATAGATTCTAAACTCCAATTAAAAGGCAGATATGATTGGACTGTATAAAAATAAGACTATTTATTTCTTACAGAGATGTGTTTTGAATATAAAATTAGAGTAAATTGTACTTGATATTCTTTTTGACAATGAGCACCCTAACTTAAGTAGCTAAACTTAAGCCTTAAATTAGTCTGCAAATATTTACAGATAAAAAGCATAGAGATTGAGATGAAGTCAGATTGGAATTTATTACTGTTTAGCAATATTACTCCTATTATTATAGCAAAAGTGCAGTCCCGAGTCCTGAAAAGAAAGAGCGAAAATATAAATGACATTTTAAAAGAAGAAAAAAGGGTGATTGATAAGAAATTGGGTAGAAAATGAAAGGGTTAAAAAAGGACTTATAACTTATTCCAGAGATATTTTAAAATTAATAGTTACTGAGCAACCCTTTTTTTGTTAATTCTATTATTTCAGTGGTTGGCACAAAGGAAGCAAATAAAGTTTTGTGTGTTTGATTTTCTTATCTCCCCCCCATCCCAATTTGGCCTCAATTAGTGACAAATGAGTTAAAAAATGGGGAGACAGCATTAAATTGAGGGAAATGGCAGAACCCAAGAATATCATGAGAGTAGAGTAATAATTGAGTTTCTACCAATTTTGTTCACAAACCTGTTTTCAGCTAAATTTCCCCTTCTGGTAAGATCAAAATGCTTAGCCGTATTTTACTTCTCCTTAATCTTCCTAGTTCTTACAAGTTATTTTATATGTAATGGAAAAGCTTATCTTGCTGAGAGAGCAAACTCTAGATTCATAATTAAGTTATAGTACAAAGGACCCACAACGTGTTTGCCATCTCACCTCAATATATAGAGATAGACAGGTTACCATATTATGAGAATGCAGAGTAAACTCCACACATTCAACTTTAGTATCTATAAGTTATAAATAAATTATACCTAAGATCAGAGCTGTTTTGGTTTCTCCATGAAGAGACATGTTCAACCTAAAATCACTAAGACCCTGCCTGGAGGGAAGGATTGATTGGAGAGCATGTTGTGCTTCATTCCTTTTTTTTTTTTTTTTTTTTGCTAATTCTCATGGGAATGTTTTCTGAACAGATTTTCCTCTGATATCTACAGTGCCCTATGTTTAGATAAGTTTTATAAGCTCATAGCAGAATGAGAATTTGCCTCATGGGGATAATATCCCTGAAAAAAAGACATCCATCATCCAAATAAACCCCAACTGTCCTGAGGAGATAAGATATGAAGGAAGAAGGAGAAAGCTGAATGTAGATTGAACATGAGACATCAAGTACATAAAAGACTATTCTAGGAAGAAAACTGCCTACCATTTGAATGCATGTAGTGTTAGACATTGATGTAGTGATTTATTAGAACAAACATTGCAAGGTTGATAAGAGTTACTGTATCTTCTGAAAGTACGTATTGTAAGTCTCAAAACATATATTGCATTTTAAAGTTAGTTGAGAGAACATCATATAAAGTAATCCTGCAGTTATCTTCCCTTATAATCCTGCTGAGGTGTCCTCAGCTAAAGCAAAGGGCCTTCATGTTCAACAGTAAATATAAAATATTTTGGAAGGTAAATTTGTTTCCAGAGAGTTAAATATTGCAGTCTTGATCAAAAAAATATATTTTGAATAATTACTGATTTTAATTCTTGGCCTATATTTCTTCATCTGTGTGGAATCTACCAGGACAGAAGCAAGCCTTAATAGGACTGTATTCTGTTCATGTGGTGGCTTACCTGTTGCCACTCAAGGCATGGGAATCCTGACTCTAATTTTATAAGATGGTTTTCATTTATCCCATAACAAAACAGGGAGGACTCTTTACTTAGGGAATATTTCAGAGGACAAAAAGAAGACAATAAGAGCTATATAACATTTTAATTAAACACATAGAATAATGAACTCTAAAGTAATTAAGGGGTTTGTGATGTCTTAGTGCAATTCTAATTACCACAAAACTGGAAAAAATCATCTCAAAGATGTGCTAAAGGGGCTAGTTTCTATATTCTCTGTGATATATTTTGGTGAGCCCTGTGGTTGCTATGTTCTTTGGGTTCTAATTATTTTGTTTCTATTTTTGCTCATGATCCAACTTTTATTAATAGATTTCCTACAAGTTATGTTTTACTTCCATAGGTTCTGCTCAATGCTAACTTCCTATTTTTCATATTATCAGAAATAGTTGTAGACTCTTGCATGCCTGTACTGTCTACCTGAGGCTTAAGGCTGTACTCTCTCCTGTACCCTCTCTGTGTGATCACTATTTTCCCAGGTGCTGTTGAGATGGGAAGGGCATTTCAAAACCACTTCAGTGGAAAAAATATTTTTTCTGCCCAGAGACTTTATAGAAAACTAGAGTCCTGGTGCACAAAATTTGTGTACGGGTAGGGACCCTAGGCCTGGCCAGTATCTAGGGCCAATTGGGACCTTCTAGCTGCCAGCCAGGGCCTCTTTTCTGACTGCCAGCTTGGGTCTCCCTTCCCTGGCTGCTGGTCACTGGCCAGGGCCTCCCTTCCCCACTGCTGGCTGCTGGCTATTGGCAGGGGCCTTCTTTCATTCCACGCCACCTCCTGGTGGTCAGTGCATGTCATAGAGAGCAATCAAACTTCTGATCTCCTGGTTGAACTCCCCTGGGGACACTTTGCATATTAGCCTTTTATATATACAGATGCTCTCCAATCTAACTAAGTAAGCTCATTTAGAGCAGTTGTTTACAATTATGAAGTTCTTTATTGGTTGGTCCTGGGAAGTGTCCAGTAGTTTAGAGATAGTTAGAGCTATACATACTTATTTCCTTCACAGTCTCTTTACCAGGTAGTAGGATACAATGTAAACAAATTCTGCTATACATATCAAGGTTATTATCAAGCATAAAAGTATGCACAAAGTAATCTTAGAACATGTTCAGTAATATCATTGCAGTTGCAGCTCTCGGTCCATGCATTGTTCTAACATCACATTCCATGATCCCTGGAAACAAATGTGGCATCATTCTAGAGTTAGCAATGACTTAAATGTTATAGGTTGGGGCTAATGTAAACATTTTCAGATAGGTGCTTGTGATGGTTAATTTTATGTGTCAACTTTACTGAGGCTAGGGTGTCCAGATATTTGGTTAACTCTTATTCTGAGTGTTTATGTGAGGTATTTTTGGATCAGTTTAACATTTAAATCAACAGATGGAATTAAGCATACTGATCTTTCTAATCTGAGTGGGCCTCATAACATCAGTTGAAAGCCAGAATAGGATAAAAAGGCTGACCTTCTCCCAAATAAGTAATTCCTTCTGTCTAAGTGCCTCTGAACTGAGACATTGGTTTTATCCCGACTTTGGACTGAAACTAAAACATTACCTTCAGAGGGGAACTCACAGCATGGGCTCTCCGGAGGCTCCAGCTGGCTTTTGCAGATCCTACATCTTGTCGGCCTCTGTAATTGTTTTAGCCAATTTCTAATGATAAATACATATTATAATCTCTATGGGTGATGCTTCTGTGGAGAATGCTAAAACAAGGGCAAAATCCAGGTTTAGTTTCAGAATCCTAAATTTAAGATAAGAATTTGTAGTGTTGAACCTATTATGTTTCCCAATTCTTACTTTTTTCTTGCAGAGGTGTTGGAGTGGGACATGATGCGGTGAACAGTACCCTCCTCCACACCCATCTTACATGCCACTCAGTTCACTGATGAAGATGCATTTTACTGTCTAGCATGTTAACTAACAGGGGCTCTGCTGATTGCAGGTAATGACAGTGAGAGCCTCTGCACTGGGGGCTTACAGGGCAATAGGCTCATGTATTCTCAGGAAAGGAACTCACTCAGCACCCCTAAGTTATAGAATAAAAACATCATAAATATGTTGTCTGTGCTGAGATATTTTAAAATCAAGTACAGACAATACAAGTTGTTTACTGCAAGTACTAGTATATGAGCAGCAAAACCCTTTCTATGTAAGCCAGTGATTTCCCCTGAACAGTGGTAACTTGAAGCCTACCTCACTATTCCATGTCCTGTATTATGGGGCTAGCCAAGAAAAATGACATTTCATATTATGTATATGACCAAAACTTCAGATTCAGGCTATCTTACCAACACTTTGAAGAACATTTAGAGACAGCTGTCTTTGTGACACATTCTTACAGGTCCGTATTCAGAATCTCAGCTCGCAAGCATTTCTAAAGATGCCATTTCGTTGCCCAAGTATAAATGCGTCTTGCAACATTTCATGGAAAGGAATTTCATGGCTTCTGGGTTGTTTTGAATATGTAAATTCACAGACACAAAACGTATTCACTCTATATTATTCCTGCCTCTCAGTTGGATAGCTCTTTCTTGAAAGTAATCTAAAGAACTAAACACTCTCCTTCATATTCATATTTATTCCTTTGGGTAAGAAAATGATATACAATTCTCAGTATCTTTCATTATTTAAAAAAATACCACTGAGCATGGGGCTGGAGCCCAATGCCTCCTGAAACCCTGGCATATAGACAGGATTGCTAGAAACGAACATCTCTTCCTTTTGATAATAGCCTTGTATTTAACACAGCCATTGCTGGTCATCGTCCAAGGTTGACTCAGTTTAGCAGTGCCATTAAGCCATATAATTCAATTATTGCTAACTACTCACTAACTACGTGTTTTTTTAGCACCCAATGCAGTGATCCACTTAAATTCCAAATATAAGAAACTTCTGCTTCAACACAAAGGCCATATCCAAATGTATCTCTTCTATCAATTTGGCTCTCAATAGGAAACAGCAACAAATTGGATAAGCAGAGTGCTCTGGGGGAATACTTCCTCCTGTGTCCTTCCCAAGTCACTCCAGGCTGTCTGTCAGGAGAGCTTCAGCTCCTTTTGGAATTTAAGGTATAATCACAATACTCCTTAATTAAGATCACAGATCATTATTTGAGCTAAAATTTGGGCCATTTCACCTGAATACAATCTGAAATGAAAGCATTGGGCACCTGGTCCCCAGACTCAGTCCATCAACTACTGTGAAAATAGTTTTCATCCCATTGTACTAGGCCATAAAAAAACAGGTCACTCATTTATTTGACTAAATTATACTGTTCTCTGATTGGATTTAGCAGCCTGTTTACTTAAAACAAGAAACCTAGAGGTACATTAAGAGGAATCCCTTCTAGTATATGAATCTACTGGTAATCTCTCTGGCCTATTGAATAGATTGCTGTAGCACTTTCTACATTTGATGAGACAAAGAGTGGGAGAGGAAGCAGTAATTCTATGATAAATTTTGCTGTTGCATCCTCTCCCCAGCTCCAGAGTGATTTTGGAAGCCAAGTTCAGAGAGACTGCTGAATACTATGAATGCCAAACAGTTTGGTTTTGGGCAGTTTTGGTTTTGTTTCTGGGGTCTGGAGCCTGGAGGGTACAAGAGGAAGAGGGTCACACCTTCAGATGCTTTCAAAGACTTCGGCACGAAATGCATCTGGAAGCAAGACTTCTAGGGGTTGGTGGAAAGTGATAATATTGGAAGCTTATGTGGGTAACAGGGAAGAAATCGGAGGCAGAAGACAAAGAATACAGTGACCTGGGGTGACTTGGTGTCACTCCAGCCATCCTCCAAAACTGACGAAGCGGACCTGGTTAGGAGAGATTAGAGCGCCCACATAGACAGCAGCAGGGCAAAGCACCTGCTTAATAATCAGATCAGTAGCTGCCGGGGCACTGAGATAAGGAAATGCAAATGCGACAGGGTTAAGGGGGAGAATAATGCACTGTCTTCAACTGACAGTTCTGATTGTCCTGCAGACTATAGAGGATAAGCTTTCCAAGGGGTGCACTTCTAAAAATACCCAGCAGAAACCCCAGGCCTCTCTGCTGTTGAGAAATTGGTGCCCTTTCAGGGTCTCTCATTTAAAGGAGCACTCAGCTTTGCAGCACTTCCTGGTGATAAAGTGACTGAGGAGGAGGGGCTGAACAGATGGGCTTCTAACAGGCTGTTTCCAGGTCAGCATTTTGGAAGCCATGGTATAGATGGCTGAGAAGAAAATGTGCTTTCTCTTGACATAATGGTGTGATCCTTTTCCATGTGCCTTATTAAGGAGCGGATTTAGGTGATTATTATAGGAAGGAAGATGATAAAGAGAACTCCAGGGCACAGTGATGCCCCAGAAGTCTGATCATAGGAGAGTGACAGGCTCCCGCAGACAGGATTGGGGATTATCGCACTTTTTGTCTTCTTTTCTTCCCATATTTAACGGACGCTACAAAGCTTCCTTATGTCCACTCCTGGCATTTTCATCCCCTGAGTTCCAGGTGTCACAACAGGATACCTTGGTGGTGCTAACATATTTTCAGAAATCTTTTGAAAAATACCTTTTGAAGGGAAGAAGTCAAGCACTTCATACAACTAAACTATTACAGGTATTGTGAGGGGTCACAATCTTTTGCTAAATGAATAAAGTAACAGGCTCCCACCTACAGCTTACATCACTCTGTCAGTTCAGTTTGCTTTCTTGCCTTCAGAATATGAGGCTGTATTTCTTCTTGTTGAGGCACCTGATTTATATTCATTCACAGTGTGGCATTTTTATGCCAAGAAAACCATATTTGCTGCCAGGAAATGACCCTAAGGTAATAAACCATGAATTATCTTTAAAACCTGTAAAGGAATTTCAAGTTATAAATAAGTTATAAAATAATTTGCAGGCACTGTAAATCCCCACCGGATTTACCTAAACAGACTATTTTATGACAAGATTGATTTATTACTTAAATTATTGTAAAGATGGCAAATGGCTATTTCAATTTGTATTTACTTTAAAACTGGGAGAAGACTACAGGTAGAAGGTATGAGGTGAAGCTATAATATAAAGTTCAATAAAGAATTAGAGAAATAATTTTAAAGTGAGCAAGCACTTACAGTACCTCACATTATATTTCATATTAGAGGCCTGCTGCATGAAATTTGTGCGGCAGTGGGCGGGGAGGAAGAGGGTGGTCTTTCAGCCTGATTTGCATCCTCTCCAATACGGGAGCCCTCAGAGAATGTCCTACTGATGTCTTAGGCCCACTCCCCATGGTTCTCTGTGGGGCCTGTCTGCTCCATACCATGGTGATGGGCAAGCAGGCCCTGCTGGGTGCTGCCTGTGGGTCCGCTTGCCTGATGGCAGGTCGCTGTGGCTACAGCCAAGCAGGCGCTGCTGTCTGCTGTCAAGCTGTATGGCTGCCCTCACCTCCCGGGGCCAGCAATGATTCCAGGAGCCTGTGGTATGGCTACCTTTGCCTTCCAGTGCTGGTGATAATCCTGAGAGGATATGGGCTTGGCACCTGTCCCCAATACCCAGGCTGCTTGGTGCTGCTCTGACCCAGCTGCTTGGCACCTGAACATGCAAATTAACCTGCCATATTTGTTGGGTTAATTTGCATACTCACTCTTGATTGGCTGGTGGGCATCATGGAGATATGGTCAATTTGCATATTTTTCTTATTAGTGTAGATAAGAGTAAGAGATGGAAAAATTTGCTTTAAATTTGGTATAGAATAAAATGTTTACATTTATACATATGCACTCACATGGGTATTTCATATCAGCAAATATATGCTATGAAAATCATTGGGATCAAAGATGTACCAACAATTCCTTTTATTTTTTCTCTGCCAGTAATAAGTGTTCTTACTATTTTGTAACAAAGCTCTCTCTAAAGAATACTTACTGGTACATTTCATATATGTGTGTATACATACATGCATGGCTATGGATCCTATATAATAAAAGCCTAAAATGCTAAGTGTCTAGTAACCAATCAAAGCATAACATGCTAATGATATGTCAGGCTGCACAACCACTCACTATGACATTAACTGACCACTAGGGGGCCTACAGTTGACCGCTTGACCAGTCGCTATGACTTGCACTGACCAACAGGGGGAAGATGCTTAGACTAGTAGGTTAGCTTGCTGCTGGGGTCTGGCCTATCAGGATTGAGCAAGTTGGGACATGGTCTGGAATCCTTTTATGTTCCTCTCTGGCTGGCCAACCTCCGATGTCCTTCCTGGCCCCAATCATGCACTGGTGGGGTCCCTCGTCCTTGTCTGAACCCTCTTGCAGTCTGGGACCTCTTTAGAGATGTCAGAGAGCTGGTTTCAGCCCGATTCCACAGGCCAGGTCGAGGGACCCCACTGGTACATGAATTCGTGTACTGGGTGTGTATATATATATATATATATATATATATATATATATATAAATACACACACACACACACACACACACACACACACTGATGTGATTAGTATTTTTTTTCTGCCTGCTAAATTGTTCATTTGCCTCCTCTGTATATTTTTTAAAATTTCAGTAACTTGAGTGAAACTGTTCTAATTAGGTAGTTATTAAAATAGGAATGAGAAAAGGGAAGCCAGACATTACAGGGATGTCATTTGGGCAGCTTCACCAGAAAGCTGCAATTTCACTCTCCAGGGAACAATTAGCCCATTCCCTGCAGATCACTGGGGAAAAGATCCAACAAAGGGAAGATAGATGCATGCCCAGTGAAAGGGTGACATCAGAAAGGTACTTGCCTGTCAAACCTGGAAACAGACATGAGCAGGGCTACTATTTAGTTCATGAAAATTGGAGGATATGTACCCTCTCCAAACACACACAGACACAAAGAATTCCCTCTTTTGTTATGCTTGACTCTTGACTCATCAGGCTCACTTGTTCCTGCTTCCTTGCATTTACCCATGTTTCCTCCATAGTCATGTGACCCTGCAGTCCCTACATGCAGTGGGCTCACAGACTTTAGTGAAGATTCAAACTGTGCTAGCCTGGGGCAGGATTGAACTCTGCTCCAAAATGGAAAGGAAACTCAGGACAAAGGCTCTGATTCTAGCTCTGTTGAAGTCCCAGTTACACTTCTTCTATGACTGGACAAAGGGAAATGGAACTTTAGATTTAATTCTACAGAAATGAAAATCACCCATTCTCTCATGGGAATCTTGGAAAATTCTTTTTCTTAGAACATTGCAAGAATTTCATGCCCAATAGGAACAGGTGGGGACAAGACCCTTTTCAATGACTTTGCTAATAAAAGCATTGGGAATGGTGGTAGAAAGAGAGTAAATAACCAGTTTTTCAGAGTTGTAATGTATATTTTAAAATGCATAAAATTGAAGAGTATGTTAAAGAAGAAGTGGAGCTGAAGAAAAGATAAGAGAAGGGGGGAAATAAAAGAAGAAAAGTAGCTTTAGAAGGTAAGCTACCCTGTTTAGTGGCTCAGTTCATTGGAACTTTTTCCCATACACTCAAATGTTGAGGGTTCAATCCTGGTCAGCGTTCCATCCCTGTTTGGGGCATGTCTGAGAGACAACCAATTGATGTTTCTCTCTCAGTTTGATGTTTCTCGTTCCCTCCTTCCTCTCCTTCCCTCCCTCCCTCCCTTTCTCTTTCTCTCCATTCTTCTTTTTCTTTCTTTCTATAAAACAAAACAAAACAAAGCATATTTTTTGGTGAGGATTGAGAAAAAAGAAAATCCATGGGATTTTGAATTAAAATAATTGGAGATTAGAGAAAGAAATGGAAAAATATAAGATTAGTATGGCTTTGTAAAAGAGAAAAAATCTAAGCCTTAACCAGTTTTGCTCAGTGGTTAGAGTGTTAGCCTGCAGAATAAAGGGTCATGGATTTGATTCTGGTTAAGGGCACATACATTGGTTGCAGCCTTGGTCCCCAGACCTGCTCGGGAAGTTTGTAGGAAACAACCAACAGATGTTTCTCTCTCACATTGATGTTTCTCTATTTCTCCTTCTCCCCTCAATTATCTCTTTTAAAAAATCAGTGGAAAAAATATAGTCAGGTGAGAATTAATGAAAAAAAGAGAGAAAATATAAGATAACAGATAAAAAGTAGAAAGTCCTACTCACCATTTTGTAATAAAAGCTCTCTCCAAAGAACACTGACCAGTGCATAAATGTGTGTATGTGTATATATATATAATCATGAAGCATCCATCTTATATAAAAACTGCTATTTGAAATTTTAACCCTGCTATTTGGCTTCTGTAAATGCTTGCTATCTTAAATAATAAAGAAAATGAGACTACTCCCATTTCAGAGAAGCCATTAAACTTTCTCCAGATGAAATTATCAGTGCTGGCACCATACCAAGCCTTTGGTCAAAGTCTCAAAGCCCCAGCACATAGGGACTGTTTAAGAACTTCCAAAGAGGACTGGAACAGACCTCCATATTTAGGAGGCAAACAGGGTAAAAAGGTATAAATACAGGAAACTTCCTGCATGAAGGAGCCTAGAATTTGAGAGACATTTTCCTCTGGGCCCATGCATAATATAATAATAATCCTATCTAATAAAAGAGTAACATGCAAATGTGACCGTACCTTGGCTCCTGATTGGCTGTGCTACCAGCCAATCAGGAGCGGGGGCCGGGCCAAGAGCATCCGGTCCTGGGGGCGGAGACAAAGCTGCGGTGGTGGTGGTGGTGGTGGTGGTGGCAGCGAGCACCTGGCCCCCAGGCTCGGAGATGAGGCGGCGGCAGTGTGGCACTTCAGCCAGAGCAGAGAAGACTGAAGGCTCCGGCTGGAGTGAAGCCTCCAGTCGGCCAAAGCAAAAACAGAAGGCAACACCCAGAAGGAAGGCCTGGGTCCCAGGTTCCAGAAGAAAACTGGTCCTGGCAGCCAGGGGAAGGAAAGCCTATTGCATGAATCTTCATGCAATGGGCCTCTAGTAATAATAATAATAATAATAATAATAATAATAATAATAAATGTAACTCTATCTAAGTGTCTCTTGGTTCTTCTTCAGTTTTCTGTAACAATCATATCCTATCTAATAAAAGAATAATATGCAGATTGACCATCACTCCAACACACAAGAGGGTTACCCCCATGTGGTCAAAGATCCTGCCCATATGTAGACATAAGATGGCCAGCAGGGGAGGGCCATTGGGAGATTCCAGGCCTGCAAGGGAGGGCAGTTGTGGGCAATCCGGCCAGCAGGGGAGGGCAGTTGGGAAGGAACAGGCCTGCAAGGAAGGGCAGTTGGGGACTATCAAGCCTGCAGGTGAAGGCAGTTGGGGGTCACCAGGCTGGCAGAGGAGGGAAGTTGGGGGCAAACAGACTGGCAGGGGAGCAGTTAGACATCAATTAGGTTGGCAGGGTAATGGTTAGGGGTTGATCAGGCTGGCAGGCAGAAGCGGTTAGGGGCAATCAGGGAGGCAGGCAAGTGAGCCGTTTGGAGCTAACAGTCCTGGATCATGAATTGGACATCCCTCGAGGAGTTCCAGATTGGAGAGGGTACAGGCTGGGCTTAGAGACATCCCTCACCCCCCACCCCGTGCATGAATTTTGTATATGTATATAAATCATATATATGAAAATTTGATGAATTATATACCTACCTTCTTCTAGTTTTATGTTCAAATATCCTTACCTCCTTCTATTATCAAGGTTGCTACATAAACAAAGATGATATCTGACGTTTAAGCCATCTTAACTTCAATCAGGCAATAAGAAAGTTGAAGAAAGGCAGAGAGGCTGTGGAATTAAGTCAACTCCCCTTAAGCAATTTTTCTTTAAGTCACATATAAGACTTAGTAATATATTCATATGCCACACTTCCTTGAAAGAAAGGCTGTAAAAAGTAGTGGAAAGTTGATTATATTGTAACTCTAAATAAAGATTGAGCTCTGTTTTTATGGAAGAAGTAGAGAATGGATACTGGGTGGCAATTTGTAGTATCTGACACTGTGAGTTAAAACTATTCTACTTTCAGCATTTATCAGGATTCTTGATACACAGTCAATAAATAGGGGAGTAGCCACCCAGCCCAACTCATGATTACAGATAGCAGCTTCTTGGCACATAAAACACAACAATGACAGCAAAGAAAAATGATCTGGGCTGCCTATTGTAACAAGTGGAGGGGCTTTGTAGCCTTTCTTGTGCTCATGTGCAAGCTAAGTTTAGCATTTGGTAAGCTCTCTTGCCCACTCCCCACCTGCAGTTTTAAATATCCAACCTTGAAAGATTTGCTGAATTGATGAATAATTCCCATTTCAGTAAAGCTTTCCCTGAGGAAAGACATGATCCCTTTGCACATAAAGCAGGTAATATCTCTATGCAATTTTAAACCACTTGGTCTTCATCATGTTTTTTCCCCCCGCTGGTAGCCACATCTCTCCTCTCTATTTCAACCCCTTCTTATTCAGAAGCTTCTCCTGCTTTCTGTTTGGGCAAAACTCTTTCTCAGAATCCCAAAGCTTTTAAATCTCATCCACGATAACACCCACTCAGGGCCAAAAGTCTTTCAAATGAAGAACACAGTCTCTCTTAATTAATCTCACTACCTGTTTAACCTTGCCTGTTACATGTTATATAGACATTAAATGTTTATATCAAATACTAGAGGCTTGGTGAATAAAATTCTTGCATGGGTAGGGGGTAGGTGTCCTTCAGGCCAGCCTGCACCCTCTCCAAACTGGGATCCTTTGAGGGATGTCTATTATAACAAGTGGGATAGAGTCTAAATGGGCAGTTGGACATCCCTCTTACAATCCAGAACTGGTGGCTACCAACTGCTCGCCTGCCTGCCTTCCTGATTGCCCATAACTGCTTCTGCCTATCAGCCTGATCACCCTTTAACCACTACCCTGCCAGTCTGATTGATGCCTAACTACTCCCCTGCCAGCCTGTTTTCCCCTAACTGCCCTCCCATGCAGGCCTGGTCACCCCTAACTTCCCTCCCCTCCAGGACTGGTCCCTCCCAACTGATCTCCCCTGCAGGCCTGGGTCCCCCCGACTGCCCTTCCTTCTAGGTCCAGCCGCCCCCAACTTCCGTCCTCTGCCATCCTGGTCACCCCTAACGCTTTCCCCTGTAAGCTTGATCATCCCCAACTTCCCTCCCTTGCAGTCCTGGTCCCTCCCAAACACCCTTCCCTGCTGGCCTGATCACCCACACTGTCCTTTCTTGAAGGCCTGGTCCCTCTCAACTGCCTTTCCCTGCTGGCCATCTTGTGGCAGTCACCTTGTGTTCACATGGAGACAGCCATCTTGTGTGTTGGAGTGATGGTCAATTTGCATATTATTCTTTTATTAGATAGGATAGCAAGGTTCTGGATACTTAGCAGAGTATAAGGCTCTGACATGGGGCTCCAGGAGTTTGAGCTCTAGTGTAATATAGATTGTAAACTCATGAGATTGGACTTGTTCTGCTTGTTTACCAGTGAGTACAAAATATCATGGTCAAGACTTTGTGTCTGCGGGGCCCAGTGTATTTTTGCTAAAACTAAGTGTTCTCTCTTTGGTGGCTGCTGTCAACAAATGCCATTCTGGAATATTTTTGCTCCCATTTTTCTAGATGCTTTGTAGTAAACATTAAACACACACACACACACACACACACACACACACACACACACACACACACACATATATATATATATATATATATATATATAAATTATATATATTTGTATCAGTAGCAGAGAGTGTGCTCTGGGAATGTCTGGCCTGTGGGCCTTAGAAATCCCACAAAATCATTTGGTCTGGCCCTGCCAAGGGATTATGGGAGTTAATTAAATATTTGGTCAACTACAGCAGGCTGATTTTTAAGTTGCTGATTTTGTATGGCCTACAAATGATGTTATCAATATCCAGATGGCCCTTGGCAGAAAAAAGGTTCCCTATCCCTGTTCTGAATAGTTCTTTGGACTAAGTATCGTGAACAGAACATAACTAAGATTTTGGAGAATAAAGGAGCCTAAAATACTCTGATGGAAATTCTGTAGTATTTTCAATCATACAGATCAAATAAAACCATAAATTATGTTTAATAATTTATTAGATTATTTTTTTCTATTTTGACAATTTTATTATAGTTTTGATGGTTAAAATATTTTCTACCCAGCAATTCCTGTCCTACCTCCTAAGGATTGAGAGCAAGGTACCTGCCTCTGTTCTCTGGCCACCTGAAGCTGACCTAACTTAATTAATATATTTGTGAATTGTAGGTGAAGAAGACATGAAGTAACTTGCCTGAGGTTAGGTAACTAGTAGCAGGACAGGTATATAAAATAAGAACTGACCAATCATAAGTTTTTTCCTAATCAGTATGCTATTCAGTCTTTTAGATTATTAATATTGGGAGAGGTTTTCCCAGAAATAAAGAATAAAAACTCCTTTGGATTAAAGTTTAAATGACCAGATTCATTAAAAAGAGTGTGCTGGTAAATGTTTTAGAACTAATTATCATCCACCCTTCCCCCACCCCAACCACACAAAACAACCACCAAAACAACTCTTACTTTCAACATCTCCAGATTTCTGTGATATAAATATTCCCTCCACAGCTTATTTCAAGCAATCAATGTGACTGCATTGAAATAGAAACTAAGAAAAGATGTGAGCAAAAGGTTCTTTTAGTGAGTATGAGCCGGCACATCACAGACTCAGTCACAGTTAGTAACAATATCAGAGCCCTGCATTAACAAATAAAATATACAATCAATCAGATTGTATACTAAATAATGCAGTATTTTTTTGGGAAAGACAGATTTTTCACCAGGTGCATCAGAATTGAATCCAGGCTGTACTCCTAAATAGCTACATGACCAGGGACTGTGGGCAACCTGTCTTCTCTGAGCCTCAGTTGCCTTATCTCTTACATGGTGATAACCCACCTACCTCTTGATTAGTTGAGTATTAAATATAAAAAATGGAAACTGTCTGGGGCAGGGTGAATGCTATAGATATTTAGATTCCTACATACCGGTATTAACAAAAACTTATTTTCATTCATTTAATTGGCAAGCATTTATTGATTACTGTACAAAAAACAACCATTTTTACTGGCTTTATGAAGTATATCTTTCTTATTTTCTTAATTATAAAAAAAGCCATTTATTAACCTTTTCCAACTTTTCAAAGAAATTTTAATATAATAATTATTTTATTTTTCTCTAATATCACTATTATAGGCAATATGTTAAAAAGCAAAAGTAACACAAATTGGTGACTACTACCCTAGACTCAGTCTTAGGGAGGCAGGAGGGAATGGAAGGATCTGCTCCATTTAAATAGAGAGGTCATTACTCAGCTCTGACAGTTATGTGCGAGAACATGCAGGCTCAGTATTGCCAGATCATTCCATTTTTTTTCTGAGAACCAGAAATCTGAATCTGTTCGTGAAACCTCCTAATTTTTATTCATTTTTATTTTATAACTGGAAGTTTGTACCTTTTGACCACCTTCACCTATTCTGCACACTCTCCCACCCCCTACTCCCTATTTCTGGCCACCACCAATCTTTGTGTCTGTTATTTCATTGTATTATGTTTTCAGATTTCACATATAAATGAGATCATCTGGTATTTTTTTCTCTGCTTGACTTATTTCATTTAGCATAATCCCTCAAGTTTCATCCATGTTGTTGCAAATGTCAAGATTTCATTCCTTATATGGCTGAATAATATTCCATTCACATTTTCTTTGTCCACTGAAGCACACTTAGCTTGTTTATGTGTGTTGGCTATTATAAGTGATGCTTCAGTAAATATGGGGGTGCATATATTTTTTTGTGTTTTAATTTTCTTCAGATAAATACCCCAAAGTAAAATTGCTACATCATATAGTAATTCTAGTATTATTTCTTGAGGAAACTTCATACTGTTCTCCATAGTGACTACAACAATTTATATTCCCACCAACAGTGAACAAGGGTTCCCTTTGCTCCACATCCTCTCCAACATGTAGTTCTCAACATTTTATAATAGCCATTCTAACAGGTGTGAGGTGATATCTCCCTGTGGTTTTACTTTTCATTTGTCTTATGACTACACTAGTGATGTTGCTCACCTACCTTCTCATGTACCTATTTACTATATGTATGCATCTTTGGTAGAATGTCTGTACAGATCCTCTTCTCATTTTTAAATTGGATTCTTTTTTTCTATTGGGTGGTATGAGTTATTTTGGATATTAACTCTTTATCAGATATAATGTGTAAACTTTAATCCTATTTGGTAGGTTGTCTTTATTTTGTTAGTGGTTTCCTTTGCTGGGCAGATGTAGACACACTTGTTTTTTTTATTTGTTTGTTTTGTTTTGTTTTGTTTTTTTACTACTAACCCTTGTGGTATTAAATCCAAAAATTCATCACCAGGGCCAATGTTAAAGAGCTCTTATATTTTATTCTAGGAATTTTATGATTTTAAGCCTTAACTTTAAGTCTTTAATTCATTTTTGAGTTGATTTTTGTGTATGGTCAACTTTTATTCTAATTTTCATATATCTTCTTTTAAAACATCAGGAAACCATTGCTGGATAGGCCAGATCAGTTTATGGCTATTGAGTTAATGGATGAGGATGTCTTGGGGAGCAGAGAAAGCTGGGAGATGAGCCTGAGCAAGGGATAGAGGCAGAGATGTGAGGGGAGAAGTGTACCAGAAGTCTGGTAGAGAGAAGCAGTCTTGCTGTAGACAAACATGGATTAGTGCCATTGGGAGTGATTGAGCATGGTCTAGAATTCTAAGAAATGTTTTTCTTCCATGGAAAATGGGCACTTTTTAATCATATAAAGTGATTTAATTAATTGGTAATAGTTGAAGGTACATCTGAGAATGGGAAGAAGTGAATGTAAGTGTTTTAAGAGTCTCAACCAAAATGCCAGGTTGCCTGGGTATGCATCTGGCTCCTCACTTTATGATTCTTTATTGTAGAGAAGACTTTTACCCCTCTGGGTCTCATGATAATTAGGTTGCTGTAAGGATTTAATAAATTACTGATAATAAAGTATTTAGGTAGTACCTAGTACATAAGAAGCATTCAAAACATGTTAGCTATTATTTTAAGTGTTTAAATAAATAAAGGAAATGAGTAGCAGAAACATTGAAAAAGAGGTCACTATAAAATGCAGATGCAAATTCTTCAATGAAAGACAGGCATTTGATAGCCTTAAAAAGAGAAGGAAAGGGAAGTATAGAAGTAATGACTAAAGGTAATTTTTCATTTTTTAACTTGGTTAATAAGAAAAATGTCCTACCTTGACAAAAATAAGGAATTGTAAATGAGGAATAATCTTGTGATCAGAGGAAGAGGAGTTTAATTTTAAATATGAGTAAAATTTGAGATAAGATGAAATAAAATGTGCTGTCAGCAAAGATGTAGGATAAGCAGTAGATTGAAGTTTAAATGTGGCACATTGACTGAATAGTGAATGATGTGCAGCACCTTATGTTTGGTGTTAGAAGGAAAACACGTAAAATTATCTACACCCTTCATTAAACAAGATGCAGTTTATTTAATACTAGAAGTCGATGCACAAAGATTCATGCTAGAATGGGCTTTCCTTTCTCTGGCTGCCAGCATAGCCTTTCCACTTGGGTCCAGCTCCTTTCTACTAAGGCCCCAGAGCCACCTCTTTGCCTCTGTCTGCTCTGGTCCAGCCTTCTCATGCTGCCCAGAGGCCCTGAGAGATAGGGGTGGGGCAGAACACCTGTGTTGTCACCATGGCGATGATGCAAAGGTCCGACCACCATCACTCTGCATCTGTGTATGCAAATTAGCCCACCATATTTGGTGGGTTAATTTGCATATCACTCCTGATTGACTGGTGGTGTAGCGAAGGTATAGTGAATTTACATGTTTGTCTATTATTAGGTAAGAAGATGGACAATTAGGCAAAGACACAAAGGGCCATTCTGCCAGGGAAGCACTGAAGAAATGGTGGTAATAAGTACAGGGGAGAACTCAAGGATCAGGTTAGTTTGGCCAGAGAGGGGAGGCCCTTTGGTCGTACACATTTTTGAAGCAGAAAATATTGGTTAGGGGCAGATTAGAGAGGGTCTTGCTGTCAGGACAAGGACTTTTAATGCATAAGATGAAGCATGTGCACTGAGCGTTTTTGCAGTGTAGTAATACAAGGAATCTAGTTTTGAAAGATGATAATTTTTTAAATAAATGACTGAATACACGGAGAAGGTAAATAACTACATAAATTATAATTTGTATAATTTAGTACTGACTATGTGAAATGGAGGTGGTGAACTTACAAGTGCCTTTAATTATTTTTGTTGATCCTCATCTGAGGCTATTTTCCTATTGATTTTTAGAAAGAATGGGAAAGGGACAGAAATATCTGTTTGAGAGAAATACATTGATTGGTTGCCACCTGCGCATGCCCTAACCAGGGCCCTAGCCAGGGAGGAGCCTGCAACCAAGGTATATACCCTTGACCAGAATCAAACAGGGTACTCTTCGGTCCTCAGGCTGGCGCTTTACCCAGTGAGCCAAACCAGCTAGGGCTAGACGTGCCTTTAAAGGAAGCAGTTAAGTTGTGCAAAACAGTTGGTCCCCAGGAAAGCATCTATAATTCAGAAAAGAGACTGGGTTATAAATTATAAATTATAAATTTAATAATCACCTAGAAATCCCTGTTGAAACCAGAAAATAAATGAGATTGTCAAATGAGCAAATTTATAAGAAAAGATAGATGCCTTAGCCCCCTGGTCCGCAAACTGCGGCTCACCAGCCACATGCAGTTCTTTGGCCCCTTGAGTGTGGCTCTTCCACAAAATACCATGGCCTGGGCAAGTCTATTTTAAAGAATGGCATTTGAAGAAGTTTAAATTTTAAAAAATGTGGCCCTCGAAAGAAATTTCAAACGTTGTACTGTTGATACTAGTTCTGTTGACTAATGAGTTTGCCAGCCACTTGCCCCAGCTGAAAGGTCCCAGGTTCAATTCCGGCCAAAGGCATGTACCTTGGTTTTGGGCATATTCCCATTAGAAGGTGTGCAGGAAGTAGCTTATCGATGTTTCTCTTCCATCAATGTTTCTAACTCTCTATCCCTCTCCCTTTCTCTGTAAAAAATCAATAAAATATATTTAAAAAAAAAGAAAAGATAGATTCTGTGTTAGAGTTTCGGGTGATGCTTACATGGAAGGAGTGGGAGGCAAAACCTTCAGTGAAAAGGACAGAGAAAAGGGGTCATTGAGGTAAAGGAGGAGCCTGTCATGAAAAAAAAAGAGACACAGAAAGCTGAGCAGCAAAGGGCCAAAGTCGTGTTTAAGCATGAGTTCCCGGGCTCCTTTCACTCTTCTCCTTCACAGAGAAGAGGTTCTGTGGGGATTGGAAGGTGTCCATTGAGCTCTGCCTCACACTTAGGGGGCAGAATAGGAAGAGCCAAAAAGGCCTCAGAAGTCCAAAGTGTTCCAAATTACAACTAGCAATGCAATTGAATTTCTTAGAAATTCATCTACATTATTTTAGCTTGTACAACTTGTTTAGATGTTTTTCGAGTTGCTTACTTTTAATAGAAATGTCTGGTTCTACATAGACATTTGTTGGTAATGTAAGCCCATTGCACCAAGGAAACCATTCTATAGTTCCAGATTTGGTTCTCAACCTTGGCACTGCTGACTATTTTGGACTGGATGCTGTGTTGTGCTGGACTGTCCTCTGACTTGTAGGATGTTTAGGGTATCCCCAGCCTCTATCTGCTTGCTAGATGCCAATAGCATTTTCAGCAGGACAAAATGTTTTAGTCACCAAGTACCCTTTGGTGGGCACGATTTCTCCCTACTCCTGCTTTGGGAACCATTCCTAAAGTTTAATAATAGCCAGAGCCTTTTCTTTTCTTGTCTCTTATCTTCTTCCTTTCTTTCTTTCTTTCCTTCTTTCTTTCTTTCTTTCCTTCTTTCTTTCTTTCTTTCTTTCTTTCTTTCTTTCTTTCTTTCTTCTTTCTTTCTTTCTTTCTTTCTTTCTTTCTTTCTTTCTTTCTTTCCTTCTCTCTCTCTCTCTCTCTCTCTCTCTCTCTCTCTCTCTCTCTCTCTCTCTTTCTTTCTTTCTTTCTTTTTTCTTATTTTTTTCTTCTTCAAGGGGACATAATATAAACCTAAGCAATGAAGTTCCTGGAGCAATAAAATTATAATCACCAGATTTGTGACATAAAGATGTGACATATACATAAACATACATAGATTTGCAGAAAGAAAGAGGAAGTTATGTTTTCAAGTATCTAAAACATGGAAAAGGCTGAAGTTATAAAACCACAGAATAAATTAAGCATTATATCTAAACAGATATGCCAGAGGGTAGGATTTTCATTTAATGGCAATTACAATTAAACGGACATTTAGTTTGAAGCAAATCAAGTCCTCCATATATCTGGTGGCATCTTTACACTGATACAAATTGCAGTGAGAAGCAATTTGTATAAATCACTATTATTCCAGAGAGCAAGAGATATATGGACCAAGCAATTATTATGTGACAGATGTTGTAAATGTCATCATTATAGCTTTTCATTTCAATTCAAGCAGTTCAGAAAATACCTCCACTAATTACATTTAATAAAGGATTAGAGCTTTTCCTGTTGGAAAAGACAACATCCTTGTCACATAGCTAATTTCTTCACCCAGGTTAAGCTTTCTTACCTTCTTGTAGATACAATGGGCTCCATAATATGGTTTTCAAAACAAATACATTGAATCAGAAATCACAGGTTAAGTAAAGAAAAATTTTGTCAGTATGTATACAATTTTAGATAAGTATATGCTAAATAATGAATCTTCTATTTTTCATAGCACTAAATGTTACAATGCACAATACAGGGCCAGGTCAATGGTTCAAAAGGTCTTAATTCTCATATGCAGAGACTGTGAGAGCTGTCTTATAGCAGAAACTGGCAATGAGATTTTATTCCTTCAAATGCAATGAATAATGTACAGCAGAATTTATCTCTGGGTGTTTATATTTCTGTAAGGCTATTTTATGAGGAATGTTATTTCTGCTTAAGATCTAAATCTTTCCTAAAATAACCATATACTGCTATCTATTGGAGGTGAGTTGGATAGGTAATCATAACTACAAAATACAAACTTTTTTTGAGAATCATTTCAGAATATCTAATTCAAATCAGAATGTCTAATACACTTATTCTATACATATATATATATATATATGGTATATAATAATTTTATGTATATTATTTATTATACACTGAGTGGCCAGATTATTATGATCTCTGAATGCATAATAATCTGGCTAGTCAGTGTGTGTGTGTTTGTGTGTGTGTGTGTGTGTGTGTGTGTGTGTGTGTTTAGGCCTGGTGCATAAATATGTGCATGGGTGGGGTCTGGCCAGCCTGGCCAGAGGGAGGAAACATGGGCAGTTGGCAGGCCTGCCTGCTGGTTGAAGTCCTGGTCGAGGGGACAATTTGCATATTAGCCTTTTATTGTATAGGATATATACTGATATATATATATATATATATATCTACAAATTAAAGATTACTCTGAAAGAGAACATATATATGAAATATGTGTCCTTGAATTTACTAAATGTTATGTCCTGAATTTTCCCCCAATTTATCTGGTGACACTGTGACTGTATTTGGTGACAGGACCTATAAGGAGATAACTACGTTTAAATGAGGTCATAAGTATGAGGCCCTAAATCAATATGACTAGTGTCCTTTTACAAGGAAGACACAGATGAGATGCCTGTGCTAGAGGAAAGGCCATGGGAGGACACATTGAGAAGACAGCCATCTGTAACCCAAGGGGAAGGGATAAACCAGATCTGTCTCAAGATAAACCAGATCTGTCAATACCTTGATCTTAGACTTCCAGCTACAGAACTGTGAGAAAATAAATTTCTGGTTTTTAAGGCCTCTAGTTTGTGATTGTGATATTTTGTTGTGACAACCTGAGCAGAAAAGTACACCAGAGGAGATCACTTTTGCCTGAATTTCCCCAAACCTCCATGCTCTCTGCTACCATCTCTTACTCTTATAACAACACATAGACTTTAAAAGACTCTGCCTCTACAAATAGCTCCTGAATTCGCTACAAACACATATGTTTCTATCCACAAATGAGATGGTAAGACTTGCTTTGCTGTTTTTTTCCCCCAGTGGAATAGCAGTGCATATGGACTTGTCAAAAAAGGACTCTATAAACCATTGGTTTTAAGGTTAGTTGCCTAAGAAACATTGGGGCTACTGCCATCTTGGTCATTGCTCCACAGTGTTGGTCATATAAAACCTGAAGGAGACTGGCTTGAAGGACTAGCCTGGAATATCTATTGCTGTTATCATATTCCAGATGCAATTTCTGCAGCAAAGCACAGTGCTGTTCCCAACACCTTTGTGGCAGTTGTTGAGCACAGATCTACAAGCAGCTGGGATAGGGCTCCTGTCAGTATGGAGCTGGTGATCCAGTGAGAGAAACAGAAATTATCTTGTAATTAAAATGACAGAATTTTCACATATTGGAAGCACCTAACCTAATCTTGGAAGTTTGGGATGGCTTCTCTGAGAGGAAGTCCCTTTAGGGCTGAGGCAAGACTGATGAGTACAAGTCACCTGCTTGAAGAGTTGGCTACTGATGAACATTAGAAAGGACCTGAGGAAGCACAGGGCTGAAGAAACCAGACAGCACAATGCCTACATGGCTACACTGAGAAGGCACAAGGGGGCTGGATAGATGGGTGAGAGAAGGAATGGTAAGAATACATACTAAAGGAAGACAAGAGGAGGCCTGATGTAACATGATGTTTTCAAACCACATTTTGTGTCTGGCAAAAGGGAAAAGAAAAATCCACTTTGTAACCCTTCCAGGTGATTAATTTTACTATGTCATATAATTATAAAATAATTACTTTGAAGTGATGATTTGATATGTGTATTGGCAGCAATTGAGCAATCAAGTGAGATTAATTCAATTGATTATATAAGAACTAGTGACCTAGCCTGCAAAATTGTGCAAGACCCAGACCCTTGGGAAATCACGTGAGACCTAGGGCCTCAGACCCTGCTGCACTGTGGGACTTGACTCTGGATCCTGCGGTGCCGCAGAACTCCCTCAAGTCCTACTGGTGTCAGGGGACTCCCCCAAGTCCCACTGTGCCATGGGACCCCGAGTAAAGTCCCCACCCACCTACGCATGTCTTGCCACCCACACAACCTCCTGGTGACTGGTCTTGGTTGTTACGTTAGGGCTACTGGGTTCTTATAATATAGATATTTCTTTGGAGCTGGTGCAGAGTATGCTTATATTGAATCTCTTGCTTGAAATATATGCCTGCGGGAAGTAATCAAATTGTTTGAAATGGAGTTAGAGAGTGTGTTCAAAATATGTAAAACTGACCCCCGATAAAAGTCCTACTTTGAATCAGATGATCTCTTACTAGTAGTTTGTCGCAGCCCCAGAGGTCAGCTGCGGTAAGAATCACCACTCCTGAAAAAAATTCCTTGATAAACTGGAGAGTTGCCCAGAGTTTGGGAGCTCAGGTTGCTGGGACTAGAATACCACCCCCTGCCATGTTTTGTGCCTCAGGCCGGGGGGTGAGTGTGTGCCTTTCCCTCTGCTGCTGAAAGCCCCACTTAGTCTTATAAGAATTATATCTTTGATATCAGGTCAACTAGCAAGTGTATTCTCAGCTAACATTATTATTTCAAAAAGAACGCCGCTTATTTTTGAAATCATTTCCAGTCAAAGTAACTTTTCAAAGTGTTAAACAGCTGGTTTTTCAGCCACCATCTATTACAACTCAGCCTGATAATTTCAGCAAATTCATCTTAAATGCAAATTGTTCACCAATGCTTTCAGTTTTAATTTATATATAAGAAACTTGTTACTGTCTACCCAGAGCTATTGAAGTTGTTTAAGGTAGAAAAATAGAGATGCCTTTGAAAAGAGAAACTATTAATTAAGGATGGCCCTCAAATTACCTCTGGGTTATCACTATATTCATAAAGTAAAGATAATTGGTGAAATGAGACTTCATTTGTTTTAAAACTTCATGTTGGGCTACTTGGTGGTTCCTACATTAAAGATTTAAACATTGTGGGTAAAAGAAATCTTGATTTGCCTCAATTTTATTCTCACCAATTTTCCTCTTAATTCTGCACTGAACTTAAAAAGGTAAAATGAGATAAAAGCATGGTCTTCAGCAGTTTATTAGTAAACATTGAGTGTGTATGAAACATGTGCTAGGGGCTGGCTGGGTACAAAGAGTAAGAAAAAGATGAATAAGAAAAAAGCTCTCCCCCCCCCCCCCAGGCGGAGTAGTATTTAATGGAAGAGAAAGAAAGGTACCTTAATAAATTTAATACCAACTATGAACAGACAGGTGCTGAAAGTGCCCAATGAGAAGTGACACGAGACTGAGGCTTTAGTGCTAGCTGATTGTGAAAAATAAGAAAAATGTACAATGATATTTTTATAAAGTTAAATATATTTATTTTTTTGAGGAACATCATATTGTTTTCCATATTGGCAGAACCAATCTGCATTCCCATCAATAGTACATCCTCACCAACATATTTTGAATGTATTGATGATAGCTATTCTGAAATGCATGAGGTGATAACTCATCGTGGTTTTAATTTGCTTTTTCTGATGATTAGTGATGTTGAGCTTCCTTTGATATGTCGGTTGGCTATCTACTTGCATGTCCTCTCTGGAGAAGTGTCTATTCATGTCCTCTGCCCGTTTTTCAATTGGATTGTTTGGGGGTTTTGTGAATGTGTGTTGAGCTATATCAGTTCTTAATAAATTTTGAATATTAACCCCTTATCAGATGTGTAAATATCTTGTCCCTTTCAGTAGGTTGTCCTTTTGTTTTGTTGATGGTTTCCTTTGCTGTGCAAAAATTTTTTAGTTTGTTATAGTGTCATTTGTTTATTTCTTCTTTGTTTCTCTTCCTGGGGGAGTGAAAAGTCAAAGATTTCACTGCTTGTTTTCTTCTCATAAATTCTACCCTTTAAATGTTAACAATTCCATCATTTTAAATAATCATAATGTCAATTATTTTTCTTTTCTTATCCCATAAATAGGGCCTTTAACATAATATTGAAAAGAAGAAATCTTGCCCTAGCTGGTTCAGCTCAGTGGCTAGAGTGTCTGCCTACAGACTTAAGGGTCCCAGGTTTGATTCCACTCAAGGACATATACATTGTTTGTAGGCTCATCCCTGGACCTAGTTGGGATGAGCAGAAGATGAGCAAAAGGCAGCCAATCGATGTGTCTCTCTCACATCTATATTTCTCTTTCTTTGTCTCTCCCCTGCCCTTCCACTCTCTTTAAAATATCGATAGAAAAATATCCTTGGGTGAAGATTAACAGAGAGAGAAGAGAGAGAAAGAGAGAGAGAGAGAGAGAGAGAGAGAGAGCGAGCGCAAAAATCAATGGAAAAATATCTAAATATCCAAATATCCTCAGGCGAGGATTAACCAAAAAAAACAAAACAAAACACAAAACCGTTTCTCCATTAGCAATTGTAATTCATGTAGATAATTATATTAGGTTAAGGGAGTTTCCATTTATAATTAATTTGTTAGCAGTTGTCATCATTATTATATAATTGAATGTAATAAAATTATTTATGCATTTTCTGAAGTAATTTTTTGTTTCCCTTGCTTTAATTAACAAATTTGTTTTTAAATGTTAAGCCATCATAGCATTCTTAGGAATATACCATATATCACCATGATACTTCAAAAATATATATTTATTAAATACTAGTGGCCTGGTGCACAAAATTCGTGCACATTAAAAGGGAATTAATTAGAGGACATATTTTAATATTGCTATTTGCCCTTTCTCTGTAACAGAAGTGTCAGAGATGAAAAAAAAATACTAAAATGTATATTAAAATCTCTCTCCTGTCAGAATCTAGGGCATGTGGTGGGACCCAGAGTCAAGTCCCTGCCTACCCATGCATGTCTTGGAATCGTGCAAAACCCAGACCTGGCCAGCTCCACTCCTGTCAAACCTTGCAGGGTGGTGGGGTGCACAACCTCAGATACCCTGGCCTAGCGCCAGGCAAGAGGCATAGCCTCAGGTTCCCTCCCAGGTGGGTGGCACAGCCTCAGGTCCCCTGGTACACCCTCAGGTTCTCCAGGCTGGTGCCAGAACAGGGGGAGCAGCCTCAAGTCCCCTGGCCCTGGCACTGGGGTATGGGGCATGAGGCCATGATGAATATGTGTATATTAGCTCTTTATTATATAGAATAGTTGATATAAAATATTATGTTAGTTTCAAATATACAGTACAATGTATTTTTTAAAATACATTTTATTGATTTTTTTTACAGAGAGGAAGGGAGAGGGATAGAAAGTCAGAAACATTGATGGGAGAGAAACATCGATCAGTTGCCTCTTGCACACCCCCTACTGGGGATGTGCCCGCAGCTAAGGTACATGCCCTTGACCAGAATCAAACCCGGGACCTTTCAGTCTGCAGGCTGACACTCTATCCACTGAGCCAAACTGGTTCCGGCTACAGTACAATGTATTAATGCAACATTTATATACCCTACAATATGATCACCACAATAAGTCCAGCAAACATCTACCACCATACAAAGTTATTAGGATATTGTTGATTATTTTCTATGTGCTCTTCATTACATCACCATGAGGTATTTATTTTATAACTAGAAGTTTGTACCTCCTTTTACCCTTCACCTTTTTCACCTGGCCACCTAGCTGTCATCTCTGGCAAGTTTGTGCTCTGTATCTATGAGTCTGATCCAGTTTTAATCTGTGTTGTTGTTGTTTTTTTAATACTTTTAGATTTCACCTTTAACTGAAATTGTATTTATCTTCCTCTGTCAGACTTATTTCACTTAGCAATAACACATTTTAGGCCCATTCATGTTGTCCCAAATGGCAAGATTTTTTTCTTTTTTATGGCTAAGTAGTGTGTGTATGTATGTGTGTGTGTTGTGTATATATATATATATATATATATATATATATATACTATCTAATAGAGAAATATGCTAATTGATGGTCACACCCTCATAAAGATGGCAGCACCCACAGCCAATAAGGAGGGAATATGCTAATTGACTGCCACACCCTCAAAGATAATAGCACCCACAGCCACAAGATGGCAGTGTCCAGTCCCCTCAGCCCCACTGGGGTGCCTGCTTCTG
The DNA here is from genome assembly GCA_027563665.1 of Antrozous pallidus. NCBI lineage: Eukaryota > Metazoa > Chordata > Mammalia > Chiroptera > Vespertilionidae > Antrozous > Antrozous pallidus. Next base: position 79,570,262 of record CM050508.1, read on the forward strand.
TATTCTCCAGGTACCCTCAACCCCCCAGCCACCCAGGGCCAGCCCAATGCACAGGCAAACCTTGGATGGCAGCTACCCAGCCAATGTCCGAGGTGCAGGCAAGCTTTGCATGGTGGCTGTCCAGCTTACATACGAGGTGCAGGCAAGCCTTGGATTGCGGCTGCTCAGCCACCCAAGGCCACCCAAGGCTCAGGTAACCAGGGCCAGCAGTGGCAGCAGCAGAGGTGTGATGGGGGCTTCACCTCCCCCTGATTGCCAGGTCACCTCCCACACCTGAGGGCTCTTGGACTGTGAGAGGGGGCAGGCTGGGCTGAGGGACCCCCACTCCAGTGAATGAGTTTTCATGCACCAGGCTATACACACACACACACACACACACGTACACACACACACACACACACACACACACACCCCACATTTTTAATATATATCAATGGACACCAAATTTGATTTCATATCTTGGCTATTATAAATAACTAGAGGCCCAGGGCACAAAATTCGTGCACAGGGGGTGGGGTGGGGTGTCCCTCAGCCCAGCCTACACCCTCTCTAATGTGGGACCCTACAAGGGATGTCCAACTGCCCATTTAGGCCTGATCTTAGTAGGATCCCTATCACAATCCAGGATTGCTGGCTCCCAACTGCTCATTTGCCTGCCTTCCTAATTGCCCCTAATTGCTTCTGCCTGTCAGCCTGATCACACCCTAACCATTCTCCTGCCATCATGATAGATGCCTAATTCCTCACCTGCCAGCCTGTTTGCTCCTAACTGCCCTCCTCTGCAGGCATGGTCACCCCTAACTGGCTTCCCTTGCAGGCTTGATAGCCCCCACCTGCCCTCCATTGCAAGCCTCATCCCTCCCAACTGTCCTCCTTTGCTGGCCATATTGTGTCCACATTGGAGCAGGATCTTTGACCACATGAGGGCAGCCATCTTGTGTGTTGGAATAATGGTCAATCTGCATGTTATTCTTTTATTAGATAGGATAGAGGCCTGGTGCATGGGTGGGGGCCAGCTGGTTTGCCCAGAAGGGTGTCTCAGATCAGAGTTGGGGTTCCCTTGTGATGTGGGATGGCTTGTGGAAGGGGCCTGTGGTGGTTTTCAGGCCAGCCACACCCCCTGGTGACCCAAGCAGAGGCCCTGGTATCTGGAATTTATTTATCTTCTATAATTGAAACTTTGTAGTCTAGAGTGGAGCCAAGCTTCCTGCTTACTCTGAGGCTGCAGCCATTTCTGTTGGAATTTATTTATCTTCTATAATTAAAACTTTTTAGCCTTAAGCAGAGGTCAAGCCAGGCCAGGGTGTGGGGAAAGCTTGGCTTCCTCTATCATCAGGGGCAACCCTAGCCTCCTGCTGCCACGTGGCTGCCACGATTTTTGTTGGAATTTATTTATCTTCTATAATTGAAACTTTATAGCATTGAGTGGAGGCTTGGGTCAGCCTGGATGTGCAGAAAGCTTGGCTTCATCTATCACCAGGGACACCGAAGCCTCACTCCTGCTCTCAGTGGCCACAGCCATCTTTGTTGGGGTTAATTTGCATACTTGCTCATGATTGGTTGGTGTGGCTTGTGAGTGCAGGTACAATCAATTTGCATATTACTCTTTTATTCTATAGGAATAGAGGCCCAGTGCATGGATTTGTGCACCGGTGGGATCCCTAATCCTGGCCAGTACCCTCTTGCAATCTGTGACCCTGTGGGAAATGTTGGAGAGCTTGTTTCAACCCAATCCCTGCAGGTCAGGCTGAGGGACCCCACTGGTGCATAAATCTGTGCACTGAGCCTCTAGTATGCATATAATATCTTTGGTTATCTTTGGTTAATCTCTTCCTGCCCTCCCCCTACTCCATTTCCTCTGATCTTCATTAGTCTCTTCCATGTTTCCATGCCTGTGGAATTTTCTGCCCCCTGGTAGTCAGTGTGTCTCAACAGTCAAATGGTCAAACTGTCACTTAGGCTTTTATATATAGAGATACTATAATTAACATAGTGGTGTATAGATATATTTTTGAATTAGATTTTTTTTTTTTTAGATAAGTACCTAGAAGTGGAATTTCTGGGTGACTTGGTAGTTCTATTTTTAATTTTCTGATGTTTTCTATAGTCACTGCCCCAATGTACAATCCAACCAACAATGCACAATGGGTCCCCTTTTCTCCACATTCTCTCCAAAACATGCTATTTGTTGATTTTATGGTGATAATAGCCATTCTCACACATGACACTGTGAGGCGATATATCATTGGGTTGATTTTATTTCCCTTATGATTAGTGATGTTGAGCATTTTTTCATGTTTGTTTCTTATCCGTATGTCTTCTTGGAGAAATTTTTATTCAGGTTTTTCTGCCCATGGTAAGTGTTAAAGTCGAGTTGAATGAGTTCTTTATATATTTTGAATATTAACTCCTTACCGGATATATTGTTTGCAAATATCTACAAAGTTTATCTAGAGTTGCAGTACCAATTTACACTTCTAATAATAGTATATGAGTGTTTCCATTAATACTTGATAGTTACTTATTTTTTTTATTTTAATTTTAGCCATTTGGCAAATGGGTAGTGATAAATCATTCCAGTTTCAATTTCAGTGTGTTGAGGACTAATGAAATTGAGCCCTTTTTCATTTACCAGTCACTTGAATATTCTATTTTATAAATTGCACATTCAGGTCTTTTCTCATTATGCTGTCTTTCATTTATTGGTTCATAATAGTCCATATATTCTGGATACATGATATATATTCACTATACGTGTTATTTTACTTTTTCACTTTCTGTAATGATGTTTTTTGATAAATAGATATTTTAAATTTTAATGTACGTCATCTATCATTCTTTTATTTCATGGTTTATGTCTTTATGTCTAGTGTAAGCAATCTTTGACTATCCAGAAACTTTTATTTATTTATCTATTACATTTAATAGATAAATTACAGTCTTTTTGGAATTGATTTTTGCATATGGTGTGAGGTATTTCTCAAGGTTAAATATTTTCCTATATGGTTAGCCTATTGACAGAATTAATTATTAAATATATTTATTCACACTATATTACAGAGTCATCTTTGATATAAATTAAGTGACTATATATGTATAGACTTTTTTCTGTATTCTCTATTTTATTCCTCTGATTTATTAATCCATCTTGAACTGCCACCACATGGTCTCAATGGGTATAGTTTTATAAGAAATTTTGGCATCTGGTAATAAAATTTCTCCACTTTGTTTTGCTTCTATAGATTTATCTTATTTATTTTTGGCCCTTTTCAGTCTCATATGTTTTTAAAAAGCAGCTTAGGAATTTATACACATAACCATACACATTCTGGGATTTCCTTTAATTTATAAACCAATTGGAAGATAACTGACATCTTATACTTCTACATGTTGTAATTTATAAAGCTCCATTTAGTTAGGCAGGTCACCTTTAATATCTCTCAAAAATATTCTTTAATTTTTTCTGTGTGTATGTCTTTCATGACTTTTAGTTTCTTTGATTTTCAATAATCTTTGATGGTAATATAAATGGTTTAATTTTTAAGAAAACCTAAGTTTTTAATTTTATCTATTACTACATAGACATATACACTTAATTACATACTAGTGACCCAGTGCATGGATTCATGCACATTGAAATAATTAGAAGGTGGCTGGTGGGGCAGGGTGGGGTGGGACTGGGTGAGTAGGGCCAGACACACCCTGGAGCCAACATCTCTTGATCCCTCCCAAGTGTCTTTGGACTGAGCGGGGTCCCTCTGGCAGGTGGGGTGCCTTGTTCTGACCTGAGGGGATAGGGCCAAAACTGACTCTCTGACATTCCTTGAGGGGTCCCAGAGTGCAAGAGGAAACTCTGCAAATTTGCTATTATACAGTGTGTGAAACATGCAAGTGGCAGTAAACCAAATTTCGGGCCAACAGTGCCCCAACAACAACATAACCCATGGCCAAAGGTGGAGTCGCTTGGCCCTGTGAAGAATCAGGCTCCCTCCACTCTCATTTTGGGGTGTGTCACCTGAGAACAGTAGTTGCCAAGTCACTTCAGCTTGGCAGCTCCTGCGTTGAGTGTTTGTCTCCTAGTGGTCAGTGTGCATCATTGCTACCAGTCAGGTGGACACTTGGCATATTAGCCTTTTATATATATACTATAGGCCTGGTGCACAAAATCTGTGCAGTGGGGGTAGGGGATGTCCCTTAGCCCAGCCTGCACCTTCTCCAATTTGGGATCTCTTGAGGGATCGGGCCCATAAGGGCAGTCGGACATCCTTCTCACAATCCAGGACTGCTGGCTTCAAACTGCTTACTTGCTTGCCTCCCTGATTGCCCCTAACCACTTCTGCCTGCCATCCTGATCACCCACTAACCACTACCATGCCAGCCTAATTGATGTCTAACTGCTCACCTGCCAGCCTGTTGGCCCCCAACTTCCCTCCTCTGCCGGCCTGGTCACCCTTAACTGCCCTCCCCTGAAGACTTGATCACCCCCAACTGTCCTCCATTGCAGGCCTGGTTTTTTTTGCAATTGCCATCCCCTGATGGCCTGATCACCCACAACTGCCCTTCCTTGCAGGACCTGGTACCTCCAACGGCCCTCTCCTGCTGACCATCTTGTGTCCACATGGGGGCAGGATCTTTGATCACATGGGGGCAACCATCTTGTGTGTTGGAGTGATGGTCAATCTGCAAATTACTCTTTTATTAGATAGAATAGAGGCCAGGTACATGGGTGGGGGCCTGCTGGTTTGCCCTGAAGAGTGTCCCAGATCAGGGTAAGGGTTTCCTTGGTGTGAGAGGCAGACTTGGCGAGGGGCCTGTGGGGATTTGCAGCCTGGCCGCGCTCCCCCAGCGACCCAAGCAGAGGCCCTGAGATCTGGGATTAATTTATGTCTACAATTGAAACTTTGTAGCCTAGAGTGGAGTCAAGCCTTCTGCTCCCTCTGTGGCGGCAGCCATTTCTGTTTGAAACTTTGTAGCATTGAGTGGAGGCCTAGGCCAGCAATGGAAGACTGAAAGCTTGGCTTCCTTCATTGCCAGGGAAACCCAAGCCTCTCTTCTCTCCAGCTCAGTGGCTGCCGCCATTTCTGTATCTTTTATAATTGAAACTTTGTAGCCTAGAGTGGAGGCCTAGGCCAGCAACGGCAGGCAGAAACCTTGGCTTCCTCTGTTGCTGGGGAAACCCAAGCCTTCATCCTGCTCTCAGTGGTGGCAGCCATCTTGGTTGGGGTTTATTTGCATAATCTGCTCCCGATTGGCTGGTGGGCGTGGTTGTGGGTGTAGCTTGTGGGTGTAGTGAAGGTATGGTCCAATTTTCATATTGCTCTTTTATTAGATAGGCTATATTATATATATAGGTTGCCTTTGAATCTAGAGACCTTATTACATTTATTTTTTAATTCTATTTTTAATAATAAAAAATTTTCTGTTTACACAATGACATTATGTATGAAATAAGATATTTTAAAAAATTTTTATTGTTTGATTTTAAAGAGAAAGGGAGAGAGAAAGATGTGTTGTTCTACTTACTTTTGCATTTATTGGTTGAGACCTGACCTGGGATCACTCAACCCGCAACTTTGGCTTTTTGTGAGGAGGCACTAACCAATTGTGCTATTTGCCAGGGCAGAATCTTTGTTTTTATACCTCCTCCCCAAATCATGTGCATTATTTGTCTTGCATTTGCAATAGGGAGGACTTTTCCAAAGTTGTAAAATTTTGAGTGCAGGTGGTGATAGTGGAGGACTTATTTATCTTGTTTTTGAACTCACAGTAAACTAAATAGTTTACTATTCAGTAAAATGCTTACAATATGTATATTTTATATTTTTAAGTTAATTGGAATTTACATACATTAATGTGCACGAACATTCAGTTCAGCCTAATTAAATGTTACATATGTGTATACTTTTGGAACCACCAGTGAGTCAAGATATATGCAGGATACTCCAAACGTCTCAGAACACTTATGTGTGCCCCTCTATCACTCTTCTCAGTGCCTCTGGCTTAGTGACTGAATGCAGTTGGTATTAAATGGGCAAGGGAGCTCACTGATGAAATTTGAAAATTGTTTCCTGGAGGCTAGGAAAATGTGAAGGTTAATCTGGTAAAAGGTAATTATTCAGCTTTCTTTCTCCTTAGAATTCAATTTTTCTCATTGTTCTGTTGAAAAACATTAGTCCCACACTGGCCAGGTAGCTAAGCTGGTTAGACAACATCTCAATATGCCAAGGTTGAAGGTTTGATCCTTGGTCAGGTCATATATAAGAAGCAACCAATGAATACATAAGTACACATAAGTGAAACAACAGGTCTCTGTCTCTCTCTCTCGCACACACACACTCTCTCTCCCCCTCCATCTTTAAAAAAATCAATCAATAAAAATAAAAAAAAAACAATATCAAGTTCATTAGCCCCCTTGTCAAGTCTCAGTAGCTACCATATTATTGTAAGAGTATATCAATTCAGTCATACTTCTAATAATCATACTTCTTGAAATATACTGTTTTTTCCTCTTAATATAAGACAGCAGTAAAAAAATGGGTAAACAGTGTGAGAAAACTACAAAAAATAACATATATGTTGGAGTTTTTAATCTCCAATTATAGATGGTCTGAAATGAAAATTGTAACATTAAGAAAAAACATCAACTTTAAATTTTTAAAATTTTTAAAATCATTAAAGATCTACAGGAAAAAGAAGACAAAATAAAATAATTTTAGAGAAATGTTAGCCCTTTGGAGTTGAGCAAAATCCAGCAACATTCTTTATTTATTAATACATTTGTTGAGTCTATAGAAATATTAGGGCAGAAAAGTAAGTTTAAGGAAGAGGGACTTTAAGGAGAAAGAAGAGATTAACTGAGAGTTTTACCCCTGAAAATTGGCTATCTGGACTGTTAACCAGTTCTCCACATAAGAAGTTTGGTGACTTAATGGTTCTGGAAAATCAAAGGCTGATTAAACAACGAAGAGAAGTTGTTTTATTTTTCTTTGATTAAATTTCAAAGCCCCGATGGAGGGCCAGGCCTATCTCACTGCAGAGAACCACAGCACAAATCATTTAAACTACTTTTTAAAGTGAAGATATAAGCACCTAACTGCATAACAAAGAAACCAGTCTAGTCCCTTCTGGAAGAATTTATTAGGAAGAATTTATTATCCACTTGAGTTTCTACTGCTATTTTATACCTGAAGTCCAATACAAAAACAATCAAACAAAAAAATATCTAGAAGATATGCAAAGTAGCAGGAGATGTGATTCATATAAGGATCATGCCTGAATAGGCAGTCAGACATCCCCTGAGGGATCCCAGATTGGACAGGGTGCAGGCCTGGTTGAAGGACCCCTCCCCCACCCCCTACCTATGCACGAATTTTGTGCACTGTGTCTCTTAGTCCTATCTAATAAAAAGGAAACATGCAAATTGATCGTACCTTCATTAGGCTACTAGCCAATCAGGAGCGGGGAGCGGGGCCACGCGGAAGGTGGGGCTGCGAGGCCCATAGGAGGGTGGGGCTGCACACACACCCGTCCTGGAAGTCAACCTCCCAGGGCCCACGTCTCAAACAGAGGCAGCAGGGTGATTGTGCCTGCTGGGGGTCAACCACCCAGGGTCCCATCCTCAGAGCATCAGCCAGAGGCTTGCGGCCTTGGCCCTGGGCAAGAGCAGGGCGATCCTATGTGCTAGGGGTTCCCCACCCAGGGCCCAAGCCTCAAACAGAGGCTTGCAGCTTTGGCTAGGGGCAGAGCAGGGGGATTGTGCGTGCTGGGGGTCAACTGCTCAGGGCCCCAACCTCGGACCAGGGCGATCAAGTGCGATGGGGGTCCCCTGCCCTAGACCTGAGCCTCAGATCCTTGGCCAGAGGCTTGAGGTCTTGGTCGGGGTGGAGCAGGGCAATTGCAGCTAACTGGGGGTCCCCCGCCCAGGGCCAGAGGCTTTAGGCCTTGGCAGGGGTGGAGCCGGAGATCAGAGGAGATAGATGTGAACTGTAGAGGAAACACCTTTTCTGACTGCTCCTTGACTAAACGCTCTGTACACCACTGGTAATATGCTTAGTAACTTGGGTATGAGAATTCAAGAAAGTAACCTAGGGTTCTTCCACTACAATCCTGGAGAAAAAAAATTAAATAAATAAAAAACAAAGATCTGCTGTTGGAGGGCTAAGAAATATCATATCCTTTTCTAGGCAGTTTGGCTCAGTGGATAATGCTTAGGTTTGCCAACCGCAGGGTCCAGGTTATATTCTGATCAAGGGCATGTACCTAGATTGCAGGCTTCTGCCTGGCTAGGGCCCATGTCAGGGCTCATGCCAAAGGTAATTAATCAAAGTGTTCCTCTCACTTTGATGTTTCTCTCTGTCTTTCCCTTTCTCTTCCACACTCTCTAAAAATCTCTGGAACCATATCCTCATGTGAGGATAAAAAAAGAAAAATAAAGAAATTTCATATCCTATGAAAGACACATCTTGAAAATGCCTAAAGAAAGTTGTCATTTTTGCATGGTGAAGGGACCAGAGTCTGGGTTAATGAAAACACCTTGGTTGCTGTGGTGATTAGCAGTGGCTGCAGCAGTGAGGTGATTAGCCCAGTCGCCTCCCACAAAATGAGGCCATGGGGAACAGGCCTAAGCCATCAGTAGGACATCCCCTGAGGGCTCCCAGTATATGAGAGGGGGCAGGCTGGACTGGGAGACCCCCACCCTGCCAGTGCACAAATTTCGTGCACTTGGCCCCTAGTTATAAAAAAGTGATTTAGAGAAAAATCTGGATGAAACCAAAAATTGAAATTTTACAGCTGAATAATGTAATATTTGAAATGAGTAATTCATTTGATTGCCTTTAAAAAAGATTGGACACAGAAGAAAAAAAAAACCACTATTAACTTTTAATAGGGTCATTTGAAATTACAACTCATGGAGAGGGAGAGAATGAATTCATTCTTCCTTTACTTTTTTGTTCTATTTAGACCCTCAATTGATTGGATGATGCCCATCCACACTGGTGAGGGTGAATTTCTTTATGCAGTCTACTTAGTCTAATGCTTACCTCTTCCAGGAATCTCCTTACAGTCACCCCCAAAATAATGTTTTACCAGCTAATTGAGTCTCTTTTAGCCTGGCCAAGATGACACATAAAATTAATCAATACAACAAATATCACTGGAGAAATTGAATATCCATATGGGAAAACAATGTTTATAAAATTACCATTGATGCAACCCTACCATACGCCTTACACTAAAAGTAATGCAAAATGAATCTTAAACATGAATGTTAAAGCTAATATTTTTAAAGCTTCTAAAGTTAAACATAGAGGTTTCTTTTGTTGAAGAAAAATATGTGTTAATTTGGACAAAAAAAAAACATTAACAATAAAAAAATGTTTAAAATTGGACTTAAAATTAAAATATTCTGCACACCAAAAAGATAAAGGCAAGGAAATAAAAATATATACCCCAGAAAGTGGATTCATAAAAGTCATATGTGGCACAGAATTTATATCCAGAAATATTTAAAAATCCTACAAATCAATAAAGAGCAACTTTATATATGTATGCCCAATAAGCATATGAAAGGTTTTTAAGATCATGACTAATGCAAATTACATCCAAAGTGTGATTTTAAAATTAAAACAAAAACTTACTACACCTACCAGATCAGCTAAAAACTCAAAGGCTTTGTGAGAATATCCAGCGACTGAAATTTGCATGTTGAGAATCTAAAATTGTGCAGCCACTTTGGAAAACTGCCTGCTAGTCTTTAATGAAGTTAACCAGGCTTTGAGCATCTGAACCAACAATTCTTCATATATGACTGTGCATGACTTGCACAAGAATATTTATTAAAATTTAATTTATGAAAGTACATAGCTAGAAACAACCCATATTTTAAGCAATAATAGATTGGGAAAACAATTTGAGGGCCCCAAGACCTCCAAACAAACTACTTATCCCAAATTGTTGAATAGATGCAACTTTGTTGGGGGACTGGATGAAACCCTAAGAGAAATCACTCCTACTTTGCAGTGAGCTGAATGTTTGTGTCTCCAACCCCACCCCTCCCCAAACCAAAATTCAAACATTGAAACCTAATCCCCAATGTGAGGAGTTTGGAGGTGGAAGCTTTGAGAGTGATTAGATCATGAGTGTGGAGCCCTCATGAATGGAATTACTGCCCTTATAATAAAAGGCCCAAAAGGTTGCTTTCCCCTAATCCCGTAATGTTGAGGTTAAAGGAAAAAGAGAGCTATGTGGGAATGGGGTCTACTCCATGTGCTAGTGCCTTTATCTTAGATTTCTCAGAACTGTAAGTTCTTATATTTCCCAAAGCCATAGAAATAAATGTCTGTTGCGTATAGGCTATGCAATCTATGGTGTTATGTTCTAGCAGCCAGAACAGACTAAGACATCCTCTTACACTTTGATTTTAGAATCCATTCATGAGGGAGAACATTGCTACTTAAAGGAGCTTACTGCATCCTTTAGAATGCTCCTCCTGACCTTGAAGAAGTCAATCTCCTAGATGTTGCCATCCATACGTAATTCTACTATTCAATCCAGCCAGCTTTTTACTGGTTAAGAGGACATTTGTTATAGAATGCTGAATTTAGTGAGCTTATGTTCACACTTTATGTGTCACAAAATGAGTTTACTATTTCAAGTTGATTTTGTGTGGGATACCTGGCAAATCATAATATATTCTTTTAACCCATTAAGGGATGTGCTGATAAAGGTATGGGATAGAAATCTGATGCTGGAATATATTTCTATCTGTGTGACATTAACTTATTCCCTCTTCGATGAAGGGTCCGATATAAGAAATCAGCCATCTGGTAGTTAGCTGGTTTCCTTGGAAAATGGTTTCTCTTATTAGCAGGGTTTGTACTCAACAATGATGTAGTTAAGCTTTGGTGAGGGAAATAACAGGCCATTGAGATGTGTATAACCTCCATGACTATCCTCAGGGCCTCATTATACGTGAGCCCACTGAGCAAACACCAAAGTGCCTGGGGAAAGAGGCAGACTGACATCAAATAATAGACCCTGTGCATCTAATTATTACCAGTGTCCAATGTTGTGGATATATCTTCTACTAGTGGGCATTTATATAGAACATAAATACTCTATGCCAAGATAGTCATCAACTTCACTATCAAATCTGGACACCAGTGTTTTTAAGTCTTTAACTTAGCCAGCCAGCATATAACATCACCTATGAGTCGGTGTCAAGCATCATGAGCCATCTATATCTACGTAAAGTGAACAACCAATCCACTGGAAAGATGCACCATATTCACCGTCTTTCCCTTTCCTCCCTTTCTTCTAGTTATAGCACACTGTGCCTATTCACTCATAATCCAGATATTTTCTTTTTCATTAAGTGATCTTACAGTACTTTCCATGAGGTCGTAAGTAGGATAAGCAAGAGACAGTTAAGCAGCAAGAGTAGGCACCGATATACAAAATGACTAAGACCATTTTGTGCAGTTTACACATGCATTCAAGACCTGCTAGTGTTGGATTGCATGTCATTTCCACTTTGTAATTCAGTGGCTCCTGAAAATGTCCCAGTTTTATAAATTGGCAAATTAGATAACAAATACATAACAGGAAATTTTGATTGCAGAGGTACTTGGTATCCTAGAGTCATGCATTCCCTTTTCTCCTAGTATTAAGTAGCAAGCTAGGGGCTGCTTTTCAAATGGAGTATAGTTGTCAGGCAAAGAAGGCAAGCAATATGCGAACCACTCCAAAGTCCTCAAGGTCTGCACTATGGTTCTTCTATGGGGGCTTACTAGATGTTTCATTCAGCATCTCTCCAACATGGATATGTCCAAAAGAGTGTGTCAGAAGTCCCAAATGACAGGGTAGCTTGCCCTGAAGCCTGTACTTGCTGCAGAAACTTTTTGCTTAAAGGCCCTACTCACAATAGGGGGATGGAGGGGGTTTTCAGTTAACTCAGTAAACATCTTGAATCAGCATGTCTGAATACATTATAGTTAACCCCAAATCTAAAATGTAACCACTACTAGGTTTCTTTCTTCATTGGAGAGCAGGGCAAAGAATAGCAGTCCCTTTTTTACTTTATAAAAGCGACCCCCACATGCTATAAATCAGTAAATGCAGAAACCCCGATGCAGCAGGCCTCTGAGTGTTCATGGTTTGCCAATCCGCTGACACATATACCCTTCTTATTCAATAGGCACAATGAGAAAAATATTATCAATATAATGAACTTGGGTAATGTTTTGTGGGCTATCAGGAAAATCAAGCTCCATATTATGGGCAGAGAGCAGGAGGATTAATATAGTCTGGTGACTAGACCATAATAGTATACTGTTATCTATAATATGTTACGACAAATGGCTTCTAACTTTCCTGATAGAAAAAAAAATGAAAAATTCTTGTTAACATTTGTATTCCAGGTTTCAACCACTGTGTTTGTGTTGTTTTGCTCCAGAAATGTTTCAGTTTTATAATTTTTTTTCCTGGAAAGGCAGCTATAATTGACATCACTATCTATGTTTGTGCTAATATAAACTAGGAGTCATCTGGCTTTTGCCTTGTTCAAACAAGAAAAGGAAATGAAAAGCCTCATTTTATGAATTAGAAGACCATATTTTGAGAACCACTGATCTGGAACACATAGCAGGTTACCTGAACCAATTGAGTAGAGTTCTCAAATGATAATCTTCAGACTAAAAGCATCACTTAGAAACTCAGAGATGAAAATTGGTGGGCTCCATCAGAGACCTAGTAAGGTAGAAGTTTTGGGAGTGTGCGCAACAATCTGTGTTTTAAGAGGTTTTCCAGGTGACTCTGGTGGATGTTATGTTTTAAAAAGCACTGTTCTCTTTATAGCTGTGCTAAGTCTTAACTCTTGGGTAAGGTAAATCACCACAGGATAAGTTTTAGCTTTCCCTGGACTCATTACGAAATGGATTGGAGTAAATGGATAACCTAGCACCTGGTTTCTGTAAGTCCCCTCTTTGACTTGTGAAGCATAGTAAGTTTTCAGGACCTAAGCCTTAGTATTAGTAGAGTCACTGCCTAATTATGTCCAGAAGTGTTAAGATACCCAGGAGGCCAAAGGGGGTAAAGAATTACAAACTTACTGTTACATCTGTGAGCAGAAGGGCTGAGACCAAAATGGCATCAGTGAGGCAGAGTAGGGGGAGCGGGATATTTATATCTCTTGTAAGAGTCAGTCAGAGTAACTGGCAGACCAGGTGCCAGTGGGTACCAGGTGTAGGCAGTCCACTAGAAATTGGGTGAGGCAGTTTACTGGAAACCAAAAGCCATTAATCATGAGACATATAATAACAGGAAAATCTCAAGGAAGGGCAAGAGCCCCACACAGAGCATAATGGAGCTCAATAATGTGCCTAATAGGAAGGTCTGTGTATTTCCATCTTTGTAGTATGCAGAGATGATGGAAAATGGGCACAAGTATCTTTGAGGGGGACCTCAAGGTATGATGTATAGTATACTCCATAGTTATATTATATTGTTTCCTTTTCTATGCAGGGACACTAGATCCATAAACTAGCTTGGTTAGATCTTAATATAGTATAAGAGCCCACAATTCTCTACTATGGTGAGCCATATCTGTGGCACCAGACCTAGGATATTTTTGTCCTTAGTAAATTGTTAATCTATTTCATTTCTAGGGAACTTGTGATCAATGAACAAATATCAAGAGATCCCCATGGGTCCAAATACCATGATTACCACCCTATCCCTATGAATTTTTTGACAGTTTTGCCTGATTTTATCTGGTGTTTTAAGTTCAGCAACCTGATCTTTTCCATGTTGGAACTTACGATTTTTATTAAAAACAGGGAACCCAAACTATTGCAGCATCCTCCACCATCACTTCTGACATATAGAAGTCAGCCAATACAGAACTAACCATGGAAGCTGGTGTGCTCCTGCCAATGCATTCCTTTTTTAAAAAAATTGTCTTTGTTTTATTGAGTTATAATTCACACAGCCCCATATAAATTTGAGATATACAGCAAAATGACACACACACACACACACACACACACACATACACACACACACACACACACACACACACACACACATATATATATATATATATATATATATTGCAAAATTATTATCATTATAAGTTTAGTTAACATCCAGTATCTCATATAGATATAAAAAAAGAGGAAAAGAGGTTATATTTTCTCTATGATAAGAACTTTTAGGATTTACTCTCTTATCAATTTTCAAATATTTTATACAGCAGTTTTAAGTATACTCATCATGTTGTACTAATCTTATAACTGATCACCTTCCCCCATCACCTACTTTTGTTAAGCACAAATATGATCTTTTCCTTTGAGTTTGGTAGGTTTGTCATTTGTTTAAAATTCTACATATAAGTGAAAGTTTACAATATTTTATTTTCTTTGTCTTACTTTATTTAGCATAATGTCCTTAAGATTCATTTATGTTGTTACAAATGGCAGGAATTTTTTTGGGGGGTGCTTAATAGTATTGCCAGTGTGTATTTGTCTATATATACCAATATATTTTATCTGTTCATCTGTTGGTAGACACGTTTTAATTATTATAAATAACTAGAGGCCTGGTGCATGAAATTTGTGCATGGGGGGGTGTCCCTCTGCTTGGCCTGCACCCTCTCTAATCTGGGACCCCATGGGGGATGTCCAACTGCTGATTTTGGCTCGATCCCTCTCACAATCTAGGACTGCTGGCTCCTAACTACTTGTCTGCCTGCCTATCTGATTGCCCTTAACTGCTTCTGTCTGCCAGCCTTATTGCTCCCTAACTGTTCCCTGGCCAGCCTGATTTCCCCCAACTACCCTCCCCAGCTGGACTGATCACCCCTAACTGCCCTCCCCCGCCAGCCATCTTGTGGGGTGATGAGAGAATGTCGCACGAAGACCATCTAGGCTTTTATTAGTATAGATGTTGCAGTGAACATGGGGGTACAGATATCATGTTTTATATTTTTCAGTTTAAAATCTATTTTGTCCAGGTACAGTTATGTCTGCTTTGCTTAATTACCATATATTTGTTCTATCCTTCCTTTCAACATGTGTGTTTTTAAAGCTAAAGAAAATTTCTGTGAGCAATATATCATTAGATCTTTTATTTTAATTCCAGCCATCCAGTCTATGCTTTTTATTGCATAAATTCAGTCTTCAAGAGTCAGAATTAGATAAGGACTTACTATTGTCATTTTATTAATTATTTTCTGCTGCTTTATCAATACTTTTGTGTTCTGATGACTTTTATATTTGCTTTGGATCCCATATCACATTTTATTGCTTAAAATTATAGCATCCTATTTAGTAATACCACTACTTGGAACTAACACTTGGATATTCCAACTATGAATTCTGTCTGCCAAGATCCAAGTGCTGGGTATTGCAAGCTCCTCCTTCCTTCTTTGTCACAATCCATTCTTAGTGGTCAAGCCCCACAGATTTCCCATGATCCTTGTGAAGCAAGATCAAAGTGGGACTCCTGAGAAGTGACCCACAACACTGGTGAGCTGGATGTATACCCTGGGCTTTCTTTTTTGCACTGGGGAGCCCTTTCAGTTCAGTGCTATGCCAGCCTGGAGGAAAGGCAGTGAGAAAATCATGTAGACATTCCTCTTACCCTTCAAATTGAGTCCATTTCAGTCTCTGTGGTGCAAGGAGTTGCTTCAGCTTCACCCTTGTTCTATGATTTTTCACAGTGGTGTCTTGTCCATAAATTTTATTAGTTGTTCTTCTTGCAAGGGAGAGCAAAGTTGGGAATGACCTATTCTGCAGTCTTGGTGGTATCACTCTCCCAGTTTTCCAATGTGTTTTTAATGCATTTTTGAAGGCACTACACTCTAAGCATTCCAAGAGGTCAAGGGTAGTGAGTTACTGAGCTGGTTTAAAGAAATTGCATTGAAATGTCTCCATCTTCTTGAGCCTTTTTCCTCTTTTTTCCAGAGCACTAGTGAGCCTAGGATTAAATTAGCCAAACTTAAAATCTATTAACATAATTCCTAGATGTTCAAGATAACATATTAAATCATGAATTCTGGGTGACTATATCCATGTCTCTAAACTTAGGTTAATCAGGTTTAACATTATTTTCTTTTGGTTTAATTCAGCTACTCATGAATGCTACTCAGATTCCTACCTAAACATATTGGTAAATATTTTCATTTTTCTCAATAGGTCTGTACTTCAAACTCTTATCTACCTCTCCTATAAACCTACAGGAAATAAGTAGTGATGGTAATTGATCCTAAGGAGAGATTGCATCTACTGTGATACAATTTTCTGAAGTTATGCAGAAAAATGGCTAATTTCCTTTAAAGGGAGTAGAAATTATACCTTTATTGGCAAATAAATTTCAGGGGTGTTGGTGGTTTAAATTTTCAGGATTATTTCTGTCTGCTTAGATGCCCTATCCCATATCTTGTAGTCCCACTACTTTCAGATCAGTGGTCTCATTTTAAAATAACATACCTACAATAATTACACTCAACCTTGGGCTTATGTATCACCCATAATTGTCTGGAAACATCAGCTGCCATATGAATATTTTTCACTCATATTCTGAGTTGGCTGTTCTAATTTTGCTGGTTCATGCTGTCTTTCACAATTATAAAAAACTTTTTTCATCATGGAAATGAAAGACCATAGGTCAGTGGTCAGCAAACTGTGGCTCTTTGGGTCCTTGATTGTGGCTCTTCCACAAAATACCATGTGCAGGCATGCATGTACCAGTGCAATTGAAACTTTGTGGCCCATGCGCAGAAGTCAGTTTTTGGCTCTCAAAAGAAATTTCAGTCATTGTACTGTTGATGTTTGGCTCTGTTGACTAATGAAGTTTGCCAACCACTGCATAGGTGATCTCTCAATGTCTTGCTTTGTCTGCCTTCTATACCACCAGTGTTAGTCTGGGTAATTGTGAATCCAGTGCATGCCATCAATTACTTGGGCAATAAAGTAATTTGTGCTTCACTTAAACCTAGAGCAGTGCAATACTGAGTCCCATTTTATGGGGTCACTTTGGTGCAAATTACTTTATCACTCTGAATTTATACAGGAAAGAAATGGCTTTCTTAAACAGTTGATTTATTTGAGTTTAATAAAAGTAATTTTAAGTAAATGAGTAGGATTAAGGCAAGTCAATAGGCATAAGCAAATATCCATCTTATGCCTGGAAGAGCAAAGGAAGAGAGACAGAGGGAGCAGGTGCTGAAAGTCACGGGGAGAGAGAGCCTCTAGTTGTACAAGAAAGCCACTTGACAGAGCTGTGGCTTTTATTAGAGGGAAGGAATCAGTTTATGGCAATCCAGTAGGGAGCCTGTTGGCTGAATAAATATTCTCTATTTACTACTTGATTGTCTGCCAGTACCTCTCATTGGCTGATGCCTACTAGAATGCAGAGCTCAAGGGACCCCACTGATATAGTACATAAATTCAGTCTTCAAGAGTCAGTGAAGCCTGGCCGGTGTGGCCCAGTGTTGAGCATCAACCCATGCACCAAGAAGTCATTGGTTTGATTTCCAGTAAGGGCACATGCTCATTCTCCAGTAATGGGTGTGAAGGAGGGTTTGGGGCTCATTCTCCAGTAATGGGTGTGAAGGAGGCAGCTGATCAATGTTTGCTTCTCACTGATGTTTCTATCTTCCCTTCTCCCACTTTCTCTCACTAAAATAAAAACAACAACAATTTTTTTGGAAAGTCAAGAGTTGAAAGTGAGTTAGAAGAGAAAAAAATGGAAACATCTAGCACATGCTCCCATTTAGGTTTTCTTTATTGGCTCTAGTAAAATACTATCCTACAGAAAAATCTTATATATCCTGTTTTGAATTTATTTGAAGTGATTTTTTTGGGGGGGTAGTATTATTTCAAATGCATTTGAGTTGTATTTCTAACTCTTTGCTTATACTATAAAGAATTGCAGTGGACATCAACATTTTATTTATTTTTAAATATGTTTTTATTGTTTTCAGAGAGGAAGAAAGGTGAGAGATAGAAACATCAGTGATGAGAGAGAATCATTGATTGGCTGCCTCCCGCATGCCCCCAACTGGGGATCAAGCCCACAACCTAGGCATGTGCCCTTGACCAGAACAGAACCCAGAGCCTTTCAGTCCCCAGTGTGCTGTATCCACTTACCCAAACCAGCCATGGCTGGACATCAACATTTTAATTTCCTATCTGACTAACTTACTAAATTCTCTTATTAATTTTAATAGTTTGTAAATTCTTTTGTATTATCTATTTGCATTATCTATTTACAATGTTTCATCTGTAAACTTTTTTCTTTCACAATATTTATAATCAAACTTTCATCTTTTTTACTTTTCCTTTTCACTGCCTCTTTTATCAGGTCTTTGTTCAAAATAAGCTATCCATCATGATTTAATGTTTATGGGATAAACACGTTTAAGTTTATGCTATAGGCTTCTTTCCTTCTTAGTATGTTTCTCTTCTGTTGGCTTCTTTTCAGCTGCTGGTTTCTTGGTTGCTGCAGTCTTTATTCCCGCCAAGAGTTCTGATTCTTAATACACAGTCCTTTCAGTTCTTCCTTGCAGCAGGCTTCTTGCCTGGAAACCTCTTCTCACTTGATTTGGTTTCAAGTGATGCCGTTGCCTTATCTACCTGGACTTTGTGACTGTTGACCTGGCAAAAAATGATGTTACAGCGTATGGCCTTTGCATATGGGTTTAGCTTCAACATGATTCTCAGGTTTTTCGGTGAATTCTTTTTTAGGACTCTGCAATTAATCTTGTTGTGTGGTGTTTTTCAAATTCTGCTAAGGTCTGAACCAAATATCTTTACATAGGGAAACTGTAGCTACTATGAGGGAGGTATCTTAATGCCAAGTGCCATGCAGATCATCTAACTTGTGAAGTGCACATCTAATCCAAATGAAGTAATGTCCCACATGGCCACTAGAAGTAAGTTCCAAACCATTCAATTCGGTGCTGTTGTCTTCCTTAAATAAGATACAAGTTCAACTACACTAGATATAATGATTGCTTCTCATTTTGCCTTTGCCAGCTCTCATTTGCTGAGAGGCACTGGCCTTTTGCATATTTTAGGCCTTAAGTTTCTTCAGAAGCTAAACAGCTTCCTTGGTCTTTTCATAGCTTTCAGTTTTATCTTCAAACACAAAAGGAAGTTCAGGAACTTCCTTAACACAATGACCTTTAGATGTGACCAGCTTTGGTAAGATGTCATATTGCTTCTGTGTAGTGTTCACTCTGTGCCAGGTTTGGTTGCTGAAAACATGTGGCCTCCACAACACATATTTCCAAAAACACCGTGTCTAAAACTGTGAGTATCCACCATCTCAAACTTTGGGAATTCAATCAGCTGACATGCTAATTCACTAACAGCACAGAGTGTCTGCTGTTTTGTACAAATTGGTGTGACCGAAGTTGACAATGGCTAGTCAAATAGGAGCCTTTAACATAGCAAGCAAAGTGAAATTCCTGCCAGGTGACCCCACTTTTGGGTATCAGTGAATGAGTACACACCATAGTGTGGAGAGGAGAAGGCCAGGCTCCTTTCAAACCAGAGCCTCCAATAGGAGATGATATCCCCGACTTACTGACCTGACTAGACCTTCTGATATGTGATATTGTACATAAATGGTGGTATCAGGATTCCTTATTTTATTTTACATTGAACATAAGTATTTTAAACTTTTAGTGTATATTAAGAATTTTATCAGTTTTTTTTTTTATAAAACCATTTTATCAGGTTTCTCCATTATCTATTCCTGTGTAACAAGTTACTTTAAAAAAGATTGACTCAAAACAATAATAAACATATTACCTATGGGTAAAAAATCTGAGAGAAACTTAGGGGTATGATTATGGCTTGGGGTCTCATGAAGTTGTAGTCAAATGTCAGCCAGGATGCAGTATGTTGCCATCAAGACATCAGTCAGGGTTGGAATCATCTGAAAGATTAGAGTTGGAATATCAGCTTCCAAAATTGCTGACACGTGGTTTGCAAGTTGGTGCTTATTCTTGTATGGATGCTTCAGATCCTTTCTTCATGGATTTCTCTTTAAGTTTCCTTGGGTGTCCTCACAGCATAGTAGCTGATTTCCTTTTAGAATGAACAACCCAAAAGACAGCAAGGCAGATGATAAAGTATTTCTATAACAGCATTCAAAACCATTCACTTCTATTTCTATATTATCTTACTGGATTCACAGATCACTGAATACAGTATGAGAGAGGATTACATAAGTGCATGAATACCAGGAGGTAAGAATCATTGGGGGGCATTTTGGAGGATAACTACTGTTATCAGGTTAGTATTTTTCTTCTATTCCTTCAATAGGATTGTGGAAGAAAGGAGCCACATGCTGGCCTGACAAGCTCAGGGGAGCCCTGTGTGACGGTCTTGCAAACTCAGAGACCTAAAATAAACACAAAGGATGGTTTAAAATTAAATATTTAACTACAAACAGGTTGTAGTGGGTAGTCATATCCTAGGCCAGTATTTTCCCTGACAAAGATCAGCTTAGATCTTCTGCTGAGCCAGTAGCCTTTCTTTTGCCTTTCTGCTTCTAAGATAACATATCTCTGAGAAGTCTGGTGAAGTTCTGGTAAATTGTAATTTCCTTTTTTACCCAGGACCCCTGAGGGCACAACAAATGGTACCAGGACATTCCCTCTTGTTATAGTTATCACGTTAATTGTCAACTGTTAATTAAGGCATCCTGTATCCATCTCTGTAAGAAAAGAAAAAAAAAAAAAATAAAAGCAACACATGTCCATCATTTAACTTTTTACCCTATCCCAGAAGTTTCCTCGCCTTGTTTTATCCCAGTTCTTAATCTATCACCAATGAATTTCTTGTAACTCACCTATGTCCCTTTCCTTTGATTGCAATGCATAAATACAGTTGTAACCTGCCATTCTGGGGAGCATTATCTCAATTCCTTGAGTTATGCTTCCCAGCATATGTCCACAGTTTGGCTCAAAATAAACTCACTAAAATTCTTTACAGGTTTCAATGTTTTTTTTTTTCATTAACAAGATTTTTACATTAATTATTTTTATCTAATTATCTTTCAGTATTTATTGAGATGATTATGACAGTTTCTTGTTTTAATATATTAGTGTGCTTAATTATTTTGGCTTATTATTGATAATCAATCATAAGTTTTTGATGAATCTCCAAAATAATCATGATGTATTTTGCTAGGTTAAATTGGTTAAAATTTTCTTTTGAGTTACACTTAATAAAATTGGCTAATGATTTTCCTAACTCATTCAGTCTTTTGTTGTTTTGGTATCAATGATATGATAGCCTGGTTAAATGAGTTGGAAAATGTTGCTTCTTCTACAAGTCTGTGTAAATGTTTGTGATCCATATTTGGAACTACTTTTTGAATGTTTCCTGGAACTTACCAGCAAAACCATCTGTGCCAGTTCTTTCTTCTTTATGAAAATATTTAATTATTAGTTGTATCTCTTAAATATTAAAACATCTGTCAGGTTTTCAATATTTTTGAGTTTTATTTTTCCTATGAATTTTATGTAAAGCTGTGCATTTTATTTTGGGGGAAGTTGATCATGTTTTTCTCATTATTTTTGTGCACCATGCCATGCAATATGTCCTTTAATTTCATTCTAGATATTCTTTTTTCTATCTTTATTGTTCAGTTTATTAATTACATTGTTTCCCCCTTTTTATCGCCCTATATCTCCCCTCCACCCTGTACCTATCCCACCCTCCACCCTCACCTCCCCCTCCCCACTGACTTCTCCAGTTGTTGCAAGATTGTTGTCCAGTCTCTTGCTGTACTTCCCACAACCCTTTTCTCCCCAAGAATTGTCAGTCCATTCCCTCTCTATGTCCATGTTTCTGTTATATTCACCAGTTTATCCTGTTCATCAGCCTATCATTTCACTTGATGTGTATTTGTTGTTCATAATTTATATTTTTACCTTTTACTTCTTCCTCTTCTTAAAGAATATCTTTCAGCATTTGATATAATATTGGTTTGGTGGTGATGAACTCTTTTAGTTTTTTTTCTTATCTGCAAAGCACTTTATCTGATCTTCAATTCTGAATGATAGCATTGCTGGATAGAGTAATCTTGGTTGTAGATTCTTGCTATTCATTATTTTGAATATTTCTTGCCACTCCCATCTGGCCTGCATCGTTTTTGTTGAGAAATCTGCTGACAATCATATGGGTGCTCCCCTGTAGGTAACTAAGTGTTTTTCTCTTGCTGCTTTTAATATTCTCTCTTTATCTTTTGCTCTTGGCATTTTAATTATGATATGTCTTGGTGTGGTCCTCTTTAGATTCCTATATTTTGGGGTTCTGTGTACTTCTTGGGCTTTTAAGTCAATTTCTTTCACCAGGTGTGGGAAGTTTTCAGTCACTATTTCTTCAAGTAGGTTTTCATTAACTTGCTCTCTCTTTTTTTCTGGCACCCCAATAATTCGAATGTTGGCATGCTTGAGGTTGTCCCAGAGGCCCCTTACACTATCTTCAATTATCTGAATTCTTTTTATTTCTTGCTTTTCCAGCCGAGTGGATTTTGCTTCTTTGTATTTCAAATCTTTGACTTGGTTCTTGTGGCCCTCTGGACTGCTTTTAGGACTTTGTGTAATATTTTTTATTTCAATCAGTGTATGCTTGATTTCTAGTTGGTCTTTTTCATATCCGTGAGGGTCTGGTTCATATCCTCAGAGGTCTTGTTCATTTCCTTGAGGGTCTCATTCATTTCCTTGTAAGTCTCATTCATTTACTGGTTGGTCTTGTTTATTTCCTCATAGTTCTCATTAAGTTCATCAGCCTTTTCTAGGAGCCTCTTGAAAAGCCTTATAACCATGGTTTTGAACTCTGTGTCTTGTCGTCTTTTCTCCTCCATTTCTTTCACACCTGATTTCTTTCCATATCTCTGCATGGTGGCTGCTTTATGTGGTAGATGTCCTCTAAGGGTCAGTGGCACAGCCTCCCCAGTTATTTGAGATGGGTACTCTTACTGCAATCCTTTATGGGTTGTACAGTATTTTTAAATTTAAATCCAGCTTGTTGTTGTTAGCCCTAGGAGGGTTTGACCTCCTGGCCAATTTGCTGTGAAAGGAGATTGTGTTCAGGTTGGATGGGCAGAGTCTCTGAGCTGCGCAGGCAGCCTCAGTGTCAGCTATATCCTATGCGGCGCTCGCGCACTCAGTTCTCTGTTGGATGGGGATGGCTGCGGGCACCTCCAAGAGAAAGCCGCTAGTCTCTTCCCCTTGCCAGACAACTGTGCCTCTCCCCAAATGAGTCTGCACACCCAAAGTCTCGCCCAGGGTTGTAAAACAGGTGGTTTACGGGACCAGGAGACAAGTTTCCAGGGAGCAAGTCGCACGTCTGTGCTGTTGCACAGTTTACTTTTGCGCAAACTTCTTTTCCTAGCTACCCAGTTTCTCTGCAGACTAGGAGACCTCTGCCATGCCCGGCTTCCAGTGTGCGTCCCCCGGACCTCGGACCTCGCCTGGCACTGGGGAATCAGTGCAGTGGGACATCTCCACGTACCCTGGATCTCGGACCTCACCTGGTGCTGGGGAATCCGTGTAGTGGGACATCTCTGCCCTCCCCTTTGGCGAAATCCAGCCGGGGTTGCTGCTCCAGCCCTACAGCCCGTGCCCAGGACCAGGACAGCTCCTAACCTGTTTCCGTCTTCAAGGTTGCACTCCCGCCGCTCTTCTGAGTCTCAGTGTCCCACCTTTACTTTTATTTGTGGAGTTTTCACTCAGCCTGCTTTCTGGTGATTCTGGGTGATGTTTGTTTTGTTGTTATGTTGTAGTTTTTGAATCGTTGCACGGGGCAGAACAATAGGTGTTTACCTATGCTGCCATCTTGGTTCTCTCTCCTCATTCTAGATATTCTTTAAGTCTTCTCTTTTTCTCTTGGTTAGTCTTTTCAGAAGATTATCTGTTTTGTAGTATTTTTTAAAAAATTCAAAATTTGGTTTTATTGACCCTCTTATTTTCTTTTTTTTTTCCAAAAAATTCACAACTGCATATACCAGTTGGTCTTTGTAACTTACTTACAATTATGGTCATACATATTTTATCCATGCATGGAAATACAAATACTTGTCAGAAAACTTACTCTTGAATGCATGAACTGGGTACTGGTTGTGGAAGAACAAGCAAGGCCATATTGATCTGAAGGAGAGTGAATGTAGGCAATCCAACCCAGAAAGCTTGATAGCTATCTGGGCAACATGTACCAACAATAAAAGCAGAATGAACAATACTTGAAAAATTCTTAAAATTTTG
Source organism: Antrozous pallidus (assembly GCA_027563665.1). Taxonomy (NCBI): domain Eukaryota; kingdom Metazoa; phylum Chordata; class Mammalia; order Chiroptera; family Vespertilionidae; genus Antrozous; species Antrozous pallidus. The sequence continues at coordinate 79,594,545 of CM050508.1, forward strand.
GAACTGGGTACAATGACCAAATTAAAGACAAGTTGGAAGCTAGTGAGCATGTTCTGAAATGACTGCCTGAAGCCCAGAGGATTTTTGATGCATTGTTTTTATGGGACAATCATGCTTGCTATATGTATTGGACTGACATAAAAGTTTAGCAGTTTGAGGGCACACTGGGTATTGTCTCCTGAACTGAAAATTCATAAATTACTAGTGAACAGAATGATGAAAGAGTCTGATGATAATTTTGAGCTCAAGTGAAAAACGAAAAAAAAAAAGCCAAACAAAAAACAACCCAAAAAACACAAAACCACAAACTAATCCTTTATGGTAAAGTAATCCCATCAGCAATGGATGATCAGAATTATATAGAAAATCTGACAAGTGAAGCAGTTATAGGGCATCAGCATGATGCATTTGATGGAAATCACATTTCTATTGCATTAAAACATCCAAATTTATTTTTAAAAGCATGACTTTCTGCTGAGGTTTTTGCCCCAGCATTACTAAGGATTCTGCATTCTGGAGAAAGGGGCTGATGCATAGATTCAAGAAGGAGTCCAAGGATGAAAGATAATTTTGAAAGGCATTGGGATCAGAGGAGGATCTTCAGCTAAAGGAGTTAGAAGACTATCTCCTTCACTCAGGACTCTGTTTTTATTAACACAATTTGTACTAAGGCAAGGTGGTGATAATACACTTCAGAAGATTTGTCAGTTTGGAGAATAGCCTTCAACTGTTCAGGTGTTTGGCCAATAGGAGACAATAAAATGCCGTGAGTTGTCTGGTAGTTAACAATTCTATATACAAATCTAGGTTTGGGGAAATATCCTATTCAGGTTTGGAGGAGATGCTTTTTAGCCATTCTAGATGATTCAGCCCTGCTGACATGGTGTAACTGGCTCCCAGCAACTCTCTTTCATTTAACTTTTCAGCATGTAGCAAGATACCATTCTGACTCATTGCTCCTGAATTTTATATCATTGAATGACTTTCTTAGAATATATACATTAAGACATTTTTTGCTCACCAGCTCCCAAGGAACAGTGTACTTTAACATATACATTAGACAAATGTCTGCTCATTTTAGTTTTCTATGTAAAAGGGATGGAAATTAGTTCCACCAAAGAAGCCAAACCAACACACTTAAAGGCTAGGTGCAGGATGTTAACATTTCAGAGCCTAAAGTGTCCTAACTGGTTTAACTAAACAAAGCTGTAATGTACATTTCAGAAAACTGCTGGAAAGGAAAACCAATTTTGTGTTTGAATTGAATCCAAACAAATCCAGAACCATGCTAGAAAAATTCATGCTAGAATTTGCCTGTCCTTATATCCAAGGGAAGATACAGTACAGAGCCATTAAGAGGTGGTATCTCATTTGGTTAAAAATAGAAGCTGAACAGTAACTCTTATGATTCTTCAGTGATCCTGCTTGGGGCATAGCTACCTGTCCACTCTTGACACCAGTATCAAATCTGTACAAATATGTCAGTTTGCAGTATGATACCAGTCATTCTTAACTTTGCAGGCCTATTCTAGTGAATTCATTACAACTTATTGACTTAAATAATCATCTTTTAAAGAACTGAACCTCATCTGTAAACAGAGGATAATAATTTCTTTACTAATATAGTGAGTTGCAATATATTAACTTTTGAGTGGTTCCAGATATACTCTTGGTCTTAAATTTGGGTTCCCCAAGGAAATGCCTACAAATATATGTGTGCACACAGTGCATACACACACATGCATATTTGTTTTACATGCATATATACACATTCTCAGACAATTTTACAGTCAGAATTGTTTTTAATGGCAATGGCTTTGGATCCTTTCAACTGGTAATAATCACCTAAAGATTTCTCGCTTTTTTATGTCCATTCTTTCCATTTCTTTGTAACTTTTTCCCATCTTTTATTTGCTATTCTAGTTGCATGTTCCCTGTTTACAATTTTGTAATGTATAAATATGGTCCTGTTAAATAGATGTTAATGAGACTATTTAGATAAAGGGTCTGGTTTTAGGAAACTTGATGGGGAATACCTATTACTCTATTTTAAAGAAGTCCTCTATAAAATATCTATACAGAATATATTTACTAGGGGTTCATGGTAACATACATACAGAAAGTCTTTTGGCTGCTCTCCTTGTGCTTTGAAATATGCAGCAAATCAATAGTGTTTGATAGATATTTGGAGATGTGAGAAATAAATTGAGGATGTACATTTAAGAACAAAAGAAAAATGAGGCTCAAGTGGCTATTTATCCCTGAAATGACAAACAAACTCCTGGAAAACAGACATGGACATATGAAACCCTGTTGTAATCATGGTCCTTCAGAAACACAATTACAATTTTCTGTGTGTCAAAGGTCTCTTTGGGATTATGTCCAGCAGATATTATGTTTACAAGGAAAACACAGCAAAATGCAGCATTGGTCAAATATGATATGAACTACTAGCATAAGATAGTTCATATTTTAATATTAGATTGCACTACTTTTTATATCACTTTATTTGAAGATGAGTTTTCATTGATTATTGTGATCAAAATGAATGGAGAATAAACATTAATATGGAAAAGGAAATGAGGGTGGATGCATCTAATCTGATATCAAGGTTTAAGAAGTTCCAAGAGCACAAGTCCACTTAGTATATAATTGTGGTTACTGATAGTTTAAAAATTAATTTATGTGTATTGTTGTTTTAAAATGTTACTAAATTAAGCATAAATTATTAAGTTGTTTGAGCCTAACTACCCCATAAACAGAAGGGTTAGGTATTGCTTCTGGCTATTTATCTCCATGAAAAAATTACCGAGACACTAAGGGTCCTGTTGAACTATTTTAATCTGTTGAATTTTTGTTGAGACTAATCAAGAAAGGCCAAGTGAAACTCTTGCAATTATTTGAGTGTCTCTGTGTGTGTCATGGTCCTTCAGAAACAGTGGCTAAATATTTCCAAGTCCCCAGTTTCTAAATACTCATGCATTTAGTCAGGATTTTCTTAATGAAGTAAATTCTAATCTGGTGTGAGATTGAGAGGCTGCTCTATGGTATACATGGGATAGATGCCTGTTAGTAGGAAGACTCCTAGTAATTTGGCCCAATAATAAGGATGTGTAAATGCAAAACCCTTTTACAACTGCTTGATAAAGAAATATATCTATATCTATATCTATATCTATATCTATATCTATATCTATATCTATATCTATATCTATGTCTATATCTATCATCTATCTATATCAATCACTTTGGACTGATTCATTCTTGGACCTAAGAATGTGAAAATTATCTTAAAATTTTGGGCCAGCAATACCAAGCCAATTAACTGTCACCTTTCCCTGTACCCATCAAAAAGTCTTTACTATTCAGTGTGTAGTTCAAATTACAATTTTTTCCCCAAGTCCTTCCTTAAACCCCTCAAATTATATATTTTTTGTCTTCCTGTGCACTGATTGTACTAGTGTTCCTTAGTGTTTATATGTGCTTCACATCCCCATCCCCAAATATGTGCTTCACCTAATTTGTCTATTTATTTGAAATAGAAATAATACCTAATAAATCTTTGTCAGGTTATCTTAATGAGCCTCATAAGTTTAGCCATAGCCACAAGTAGAATGACTTTTCTTCTCATTTGGAAAACAAATTTTATCATTAACTAATTTATGATTGCTGTCCAGTGCAGGACTACTTAACCTTATCACATTCATATAAAATAATAATAATTCTGTAACGTATCTGGGATACATGCATGAACAAAATTGAGATCCTTGCCCTCATAGTATTAACAACTTAGTACAAGAAAAAATAGTTTATTGGCTAGAAAGGTCTATAGTAAATATAATTATTTTAGTGGTAATTAGAATATTAAAAAATTTGAGGATGTTAAAAAAAAGTCAGAATATCAACAGCAATAGAGTCAGAATTTTTTTTTTTTGTAAAGGACTGGATATTATTTTAGGCTTTGCAGGCTTAGGGTCTCTGTTGCAGCTGCTCATCCTTGCCCTGTAGCACAAAGGCAACCATAGAAAGTAAGCAAATGAGTGGGCATGGCTGTGTTGTAGTAAAACTTCATAAAAACACACAGTTCGCTTATTTAGCCAATGAGCTATAATTTGAAGACTCCTCGGTAGCAGTACTGAATTATCACTGGGGAATACCTCATTGAGAAGGGAGAATTTCAGCAGCGTTACTTTTTGTGCCGTTTTCCTGTATAGTTTTAATCATAACATTTATTACCATGTTAATATGTTTCCATGTTTTACTTGTTTGTAGGCAAATGTTTCCTCTCCCTCTCTAAATACCATAATGACAGTGAGTTGATTTTGCTCATCACTTAGAGTAGTGTCTGGAACATAATAGATATTTAATTAATATTTGTCAAATGAATGAGTAGAGAGTGAGTGTTATTTTAAAAAGGGCATTCAATATTCAGTTTTAGCAAATTATTACCATAAGAGATTGAAGCAGTTGTTACTAGATTTTCTGTTTCAAAAGAAGCTACCAATCCAAATTCTTGTGTAAAATCTCTCAATTTTAAATGACCGCAACTACTTTAAAGATATAAAGATCTTTGCATGTCAAACTAAGTATTTCTATAAGTTATCTGAAACTTCTGTTATATATACTTATGGAGGAAAGCAATTGTTGTTTTTAACCTCTTTTCTATACTGTGCAATATGACAGGTGACATGGGTAATATGTTAAGGTTAATGGTTCATAGCAATACCAGGTCACATTCCTTTGGACTTCCTACCCATATACTCTGACTGTAAGAACTACACATGTTGAAATTGTCTTTACTGTAGGAGAACTATGCTATCATAAGAAAAAAGAGTTCACGGACTTCATGCATACATTTAGATTCTTTATCAGCCTATGGAAATTGTTTTTCTCTCAAATCTCTTTACTTGGTTTCGCTCTGCTGGAGTAAAGATCCCATATCTTTGGGATTGTACAGTATAATTTTCAAGTAAAGTAAAAGTCAGAGGAAATCACTTGATTCTAAAGTATACCTCCTAGCACTGTTGCTTGCCCGTGGTAGATGTTTAAGAAATATGGATTGTTAGAATGAATAAATGAAATATGTGTTACTTATTATAGTTGAAAAATAAGTATTAACTGAAATAAAAATATTTTGAGTAATTATTTAAAAATTATTGTACTCAAGCCATGGATGTTGAAAATGCAATATATAAACACAGATTCAATACCTCAATAATTGTTGAATCCTATCTAATAAAAGAGTAACATGCAAATGTGACCGTACCTTGGCTCCTGACTAGCTATGCTACCAGCCAGTTGGAGCAAGGGGTGGGGTCGAGAGGCATGAGCGCCAGGCCCCAGGAGCTGAGATAAAGTGGTGAAGGCATCAAGTGCCCAACTCTGGTGCGGAGACCAAGTGGAGGCAGGGACTGCGGCCAGAACTCACCACAGCTAAGTCAACTGAGGCCCTGGGGCACGGAGAATGAGGCGGCGGCCTGGGTGGGGGCTGTTGGAAGAAATCACCACAGCTGTGGCTAACTGTGGCCCTGGGGCCCAGGCATGGAGAACAAGGCAGCGATGGTAGCAGCAGTGAGAATTCACCACATCTGCATCTGAGGCCCCTGCATTGCTAATGTTTTACATGTAGCTTCAGCTGTATGCCAGCAAAAACCGAAGACAACCATCAGAGGGAAGGCCCCTGAGTCCCAGCTTCAGCACCCCAGCTGAAACTGACAACAGGTAAGAATAAGTCCCACCCCCTCAGAATCTATCCAAATCAGCCTTTGGTCACACTGCTGAAAGGCCTGTCATTCTCCTCTATCTCAGAACGTGGCAATAGAGAGGTGGGACTATGTCCAAAGAAAAACTGTTGATACAATGGAGCTGTATAGCAGAAAGGTGCCAAGGTTATCAAAAGAAAATGTCTGAAGAGTGACGTGCGTCTGATCTTGAAAGAAGGTGACACCTGTGAAGGAATGTACTCGAAGAGCAGCTATTGGAAAACCATCTCTCTGAAGCTGAAAACACCGGCATCTTCAACAGGAAATGTCTAAAGAACAACGTGCCTTTGAAGTTGAAAGAAGGCGGTAGCAAACACAGAATATGTCTAAAGAACAGTCATCAACAAGTACTACCAATAGTGGTAGGAACTGCCTTCTCAGCAAAAATGGAGTACATGAGGATGCAATTCTCAAACATAGTTGTGGTGAAATGACTGTTAGATGTGAATTTTGCCTATCACTAAATTTTTCTGATGAAAAACCATCTGATGGGAAATTTACTCGATGTTGTAGCAAAGGGAAAGTCTGTCCAAATGATATACATTTTCCAGATTACCTGCCATATTTTAAAAGCTTAATGACAAATGAAGATTCTGACAGTAAAAATTTCACGGAAAAAGTTTGATCTATAAATACTTATTTTGCTTTTGCTTCCATAGGTGCAAATGTTGAATCGCTATCAGGGTATGGGCCATACTGTTTTAGAATACCTGGACAAGTTTATCATCGTACTGGAACTTTACATCCTTCTGATGGTGTTTCTCGGAAGTTTGCTCAACTCTATATTTTGGATACAGCCGAAGCTACATGTAAAAGATTAGTAATCCCAGCAAACCAGGCCTGCTCAGAAAGACTCATAATCAACAACCTCATGCATGAAATAAATGAATTAACAAAATTATACAAGATGCTATGTGAGGTAGAAAAGGAAGCCCAATCTGAAGCAGCAGCAAAAGGTATAGCTCCCACGGAAGTAACTATGGCAATTAAATATCATAATAGTGACCCAGGTAGATATAATTCTCCCTGTGTAAACAAGGTTGCTGTCATATTCAGAAATGAAGATGGAGAACCTCCTTTTGAAAGGGACTTGCTCATTCATTGTAAACCAGATCCCAATAATCCAAATGGCATTAAAGTGAAACGAATCAGTATCCTGTTTCCTACATTAGATGCAATGACATATCCTATTCTTTTTCCACATGGTGAAAAAGGTTGGGGAACAGATGTTGCATTAAGACTCAGAGACAACAGTGTACTCAACAATAGTACTAGACAAAATGTAAGAACACAAGTCACCCAAATGTAGTATTATGGATTTCATCTCTCTGTGAGAGACACGTTCAATTCTATTTTAAATGCAGGAAAGTTAACTCAACAGTTTATTATGGATTTGTATTAAAAAATGGAGTCCAATTGGATAAATTTTATTAAAGCAAACCAATCTAAGTTGAGAGTTGAAAAATATAGCGGTTTGATGGATTATCTCAAATCTAGATCTGAAAATGACAATGTACCCATTGGTAAAATGGCCCTAGGGCTGCAGCATCTCCAGTTTCTAAGCTCATGCTCTCTCTCCAGGAGGCTGGGGAGAATATATATGGTAAAGTTCTTTAAACCATGGCAGTCAGAGTAGTGGGACTTGGCCAGGCAGGCACATAGAAGGGCTGGAGCCCTTTCCAGCCCTGGGGTTAGGCAGCATGCCCTGTGGTCCTGGGTGCCTGTGGGTGCCCATGGCTGTGGCTGGCCTGAAGGAAGTTGGGCCAGGTCCTGGGTGCCTATAGCTGGCCAGAGGGAGGGAAGCCTGGGTCCCAGGTGTGGGGCAAGGCAGAGGCAGTTAGGAGCAATCAGCCAGTAGGGGAGCACTTAGGGATGATCAGGAAGGTAGGCAGAGGTGGTTAGGGGTCACACATCCCTGAAGGGGTCCCTGATTGGAGTGGGTGTAGGCTGGGCTCAGGGAACCCTCCTCCATGCACGAATTTCATGCACCGGGCCACTAGTGTTATATAATACTAATTATAGTTAACTAGTGTCTCGGTGCATGAAATCCGTGCACCGGGGATGGGGGATGTCCCTTATCCCAGCCTGCACCCTCTCCAATCTGGGATCCCTCTAGGTATGTCCAACTGCCCATCTAGGCCTGATCCTGGTAGAATGGGGCCTAAATGGGCAATTGGACATCCTTCTCACAATCCAGGACTGTTAGCTCCAAACTGCTCACCTGCCTGCTTCCCTGATTGCCCCTAATTGCTTCTGCATGCCAGCCTGATTACCCACTAACCATTACTCTGCCAGCCTAATTGATGATTAACTGCTCCCCAGCCTATTTGCCCCCACCTTCTCTCCCCTGCTGGCCTGGTCACCCCTAACTGCCCTCCCCTGCAGGCTTGATTGCCCTCAACTGCCCTCCCTTGCAGGCCTGGTCCCTCCCAACAGCCCTCTTCTGCTGGCCATCTTGTGGTGGCAATCAGGTGTCCACATGGGGGCAGGATCTTTGACCACATGGGGGCAGCCATCTTATGTGTTGGAGTGATGGTCAATCTGTATATTACTCTTTTAGTAGACAGGATAGAGGCCTGGTGCTTGGTGGGGTCCAGCTGGTTTTCCCTGAAGGGTGTCCTGGATCAGGGTGAGGGTGCCCTTGGGGTGTGAGGTGGCCTGGGCAAGGGGCTTGTGGTGGTTTGCAGGCCAGCCATGCCCCCTGGTGACCCAAGTGGAGGCCCTGGTATCTGGAATTTACTTATCTTCTAAATTGAAACTTTTTAGCCTGGAGCAGAGCCAAGCCTTCTGCTTACTCTATGGGAGCAGCCATTTCTCTTGGGATTTATCTATCTTCTATAATTGAAACTTTGTAGCCTTGAGTGGAGACCTAAGCTGGCCAGAGTGTGTGGAAAGCTTGGCTTCCTCCATCGCTGGGGGCAATCCTAGTCTCCTGCTCTCTCCAGCTCTGTGGCTGCCACCATTTTTGTTAGGATTTATTTTTCTTCTATAATTGAAACTTAGTGTCCTTGAGTGAAGGTCTGGATATTCCAGGGTGTGTAGAAAGCTTGGCTACCTCCATTGCTGGGGAAACCCAAGCCTCTCTCCTGCTTGCTCTGTGGCCACACCCATCTTGGTTGGGGTTAATTTGCATGCTCACTCCTGATTGGCTGTGGGCGTGGGTTGTGGCTATAGCAGAGTGATGGTTAATTTGCATATTACTATTTTATTAGATAGGATAAATCTATATAATAGACATTTATATATATAATATATATCATATACAAATTATTTATAAATAAACGAATACAATTTATGAATAAACACATAGATATTTCTTTTTTGACCCATTGGTTCTTTAATAGCATGTTTTTTTAGTTTTCATATGTCTGTTTTACCCATTTTTTTCTTGTAATTGGTTTCTGTTTTTATGCCCTTGTGATTCAAATAGATGGTTGTTTTGATTAAATATTCTTGAATTTATTGAGGCTCCCTTGGTGTGTGGCCTAACATGATTTATCCTGGAGAATGTACAATGTGAGAAGAATGTGCATTTTTCTGCTTTGGATGGCAGTTTCTGTAAATGTCTATTAAGTTCATTTGGTCAAACATATTTGATACCCAATTTTCCTTATTGATTTTCTGCCTGGATCATCTATCCATTGATGTAAGTAGAGTATAAAAGTCCCCTACAGTTTATATAATTCTGTCTACATTTTTAGGTCCAATAATATTTAATTTATAATGTAGGTGCTCCTACATTGGGTGCATAAATATTTACAAATGTTATATCCTCTTTTTGAATAACTTCTTAGCATATATAAAAGCCTTGTTTGTCTTTTATTATAGTCTGTTTTAATATCTAGTTTATCTAATATAAGTATAGCTATACAGCTTTTTTTTTAAATTCCCAATTACATGAAACATCTTTTTTTTTCCCCCAGCTCATTACATTCAGACTGTGTGAGTCTTATATAAGAAGTAAATCTATTGTAGGCAGCATATGTTTGGGTATTGCTTTCTAAAAATCCACTCAGCCAATCTATTTTTGATTTAGTTTAGTCAATTTACATTTAAAATAATTATTGATAGGAATGGTCTTGTCAGCATTTTGTTAATTGTTTTCTGGCTGTTTGTAGTTCTCTGTTCCTTTGTTCTTTTTCTTTTTTAAAAAAGTACATTTTATTGATTTTTTACAGAGAGGAAGGGAGAGGGACAGAAAGCCAGAAACATCGATGAGAGAGAAACATTGATCAGCTGCCTCCTGCACATCCCCTACTGGGGATGTGCCCACAACCGAGGTACATGTCCTTTGCTGGAATTGAATCTGGGACCCTTGAGTCCGAAGGCCGAACGCTCTATCCACTGAGCCAAACAGGTTTTAGCTGTTCTCTTACTTTCTTTCTTTGTGATTTAATGATTTTATGTAGGGGTATGCTTAGATTCCTTTCTCTTTATGTTTTGTATATCTACTATAGAGTTTTGCTTTGTGGGTATCATGACACTACATAAACCAAATTATTTTTATTACTGTCATTTTAAGTTGATAATCACAACTTCAATTCGAAGCATTCTATAGCTCATGCTTTTATTCTCACCTTCCCACCTCTTGTTTTATGATTTTGATATCACAATTTACTTCTTTTTTATCTTCTGTATCCATTTTAAAATATTTGTTTTTATAATTGTTTTTACTACTTATGTCTTTTAACTTTTTAAACTAGCTTTGTAGGTGATTAACTCACTACCTTAACAGTTTTAGATTATTTTGAATTTTGCGATATAGTTAACTTTACTAGTGAGATTTATATTTTCTATTTTCTCATATTTCTCTTTTACTATTTGGCACCCTTTTGTTTCAGCTTAAAGAAATCACTTTGACATTTCTTTAAAACAGTCTAGTGGTGACAAAATCCTTTAGATTTTGCTTGTCTGGAAAACTCTTTAGCTCTCCTTCAGTTCTGAAGGGCAATTTTGCTAAGTAGAATGTTACTGTTTGGCTGGTTTTGTTGTTTTCAGAATTTTGAAAATATCCTGCTTTTTCCTTTTGTCCCAAAAGTGTCTGCTGAGAAATCACAGTTTATGGCAGTTCCCTTGTATATAACCAGTTATTTTTCCCTTGCTGCTTTTAAGATTCTCTCTTTGTATTTAATTTTTGAGAACTTAATTATTTGTTTTGGGTTGGGTCTCTTTGGGTTCCTCTAATTTGAACACTGAACTTCTTAGATCTGCATGAGTATTTTCTTCCCTTGGTTAGGAAGAATTTTAGCCATTATTTCTTCCCATTCTTTTTCTTTTTTCCTTCTAGGACCCTAAATACAAATATTGGTCAGCTTAATGTTTTCCCATAAGTACCTCAAACTATCTTCATGTTTCATCTGTTTTTCTTTTTGTTGTTCTAATTGTTGATTTTTTTCTATCCTGTCTTCAAGATTGCTGATTCACTTTTCTACTTTATCTAGACTTCTAATGAACCCCTCTACTGTATTCTTCAGTTCTACAATTCTGTTTGGTGTTTTCATATATTTTATTTCTTTCTGTTGAAATTCTCACTTTGTTCAGGCATTGTGCTCCTGGCCTTAGTAAACATCTCTATGACCATCATTTTGAACTCTTTATTAGGTAAATCACTTATCTATGTTTCATTAAGGTATTTTTATAATATTTTTTTCATTTGAAACACATTTGTTTCTTTGTTTTTTGTGACTCTCTGTGTTAGTATCTATGTAGTAGATAAAACAGCTACCTCTTCTAGTATTATTTTTTTTAGTTAATCCTCACCTGAGAATATATCTTTTTTTTTAATTGACTTTTCCTTTTAGAGAGAGTGGAAAGGACAGAGAGAGAAAGAAACATTGGTGTGAGAGACCCACACCCATTGGTTGCCTCTCCCACATACCAGGACCAGAGCTGGGTATTGAGCCTGCAACTAAGGCCAATGCTGTGCCCTTGACTGGAATTGAACCCAGGACCCTTTAATCTGAGGACTGACACTGTATTTACTGAGCCAAACCAGCTAGCCTCTCCTAGTCTTAAATGAGTGACTTTTGTAGGACATGAACTTTTTTTTTTCTTCCCCACCACTACCCTAGTTCATGTTTGTCTGCATGTATCTTTGTGATTTTCCTAAAAAGAGAGCAGTCTACTCTGTGCTTGGTGGTTCCCAGTAGCTGAGAGTGTGTCAAGATCTGTCATGTCCTAAAGTGGGTAGGATCTAAATCATAATCTAGATTTAGGTTGAGTGGACATCATTCTCAAGCAGTAGCCTTTAAAGTATCTACTTAGGTCTATTTCATGGAATACTAGGAGATAGGCATTTCTGTCTGTTTCCTCTGCATTGAGGCACAGGGTGTTAACCAGTTAAGAACTGTTTGTTTGCTCCTATTCCACTAAACACAAGAACACAAGTCCCTATGTTCACCAGAGCTATGTTATCAAAGAATGTCAGCAAGATTGCCAGATGTGTGCCTAACTTCCTTTATGGGGGATACTGGTGTCTGGGGTGAGGCGCAAGATGGTAAGCACCAGCTTCCCTGGTCTCTGATGTCCATTGCAATCAGGCTTCTAGCTGTGTGTTTAGTTAGAAGTCTCTCCTTCAGGCTATGGCTGAGGGTCACCACAACACGAGAAACTATTAAAGGGTTGCGGCATTAAGAAGGTTGAGAACCGCTGACTTAGAGGGTCTTTGGATACCAACCCCTTTGCCTTGCAAAGCTAGGTGTTTTAGTCATCTTTCAAGTACAGGTCTTAAAACTTGCGTTGCCAGATACTGAGTTCAAACCCTTTGTTCCTCAAAGAATAATGGGGGGCTGTTTCTTTCATATTATGGATTGCCATGCTGAGAGTGGGGTTTAGGGTGAGATTTTTTTCTCAGCCTTTTTAATCTGTTCCTATGTGTATCTTTTCTCATTTTCCTGAGGTGTCAGAGTTGCTCAGTTAGTTTTTTACCTTCTTTTAGAGGGAATTGTTCCAGATATAGTGTGTCTGTGGGAGGAGGTTAATTCAGATCCTCCTACTTTGTTATCTTTAACTGGAATTCCATTTTACATTTATTGTTTATCTTAAAAGGAAAAAATTATCTATTTTGTGGGTCAAAAAATGAGAACAGAGAGCTTGTAATTTGTGTGGGATAAATATCACATTGGTGATGAAGGGAACAGTCAGATTTTGATTTCCAAAGCAGGATCTCTTGAACTCTACACAGTATTGAAAGTTTAGCTAAAGTGAACTAATAAAAGGGCAACTCCAGGAGTTGTTTCCTCAACCACACTATTGACATAGAGGGTCTCTTTTTATGGACTCTTGTCATGGAAGTGTTACATGGTTAACAGAAGCCATATTGCAAACATTCTCTCATTGTATCACTTCTCTAAACATTCTCATTTTCTGAGGTCTCTCAGGTCACTGACATGTCAGCATTTGCCTTATTATAGTTGTTTGTTCTAATATTGACTGAGCTTTAAATATATCTTAAAAGCTACTTCTGTGTAATTTTGTTTGACTATTTTGCAGTTTGCCAGATAGAGCTGAGAATGTGGGATAAAATTCATTTTCTCTATAAGTGATTTCAGCTTCCAACCTCTAAAAACAATGAAACGGAAACTGTTATTAAAAGTGTGTTTTTCAAAGTAAGGGCACTTCAGAAATGAATAAATCTAGAAAAGGCAACTTCTCAGTCTCTTGAGCACTTTATTTGTTATAAATACAAGTCAATACCACAAGAGGGCACCTTCTTACTTTCAACATCTACTATTACAAACAATTATCTTCATAAAATGGTTTCAGCTGTTAATGTATTTTAGATATTATTGAAACCTTACAAAAGCAAGACTTGCTATAAACAGGATTGGTGTTGGATGTATATTAAATGAGGTCATATAATTAACTTCAAAAAAGAATTTATAAATATTTGTATAAGAAAATTGAAATTACAAAAGCAGAGTTTGTCATCATTAAACTGAATTACAACTGTGTGATTAATTCTATATCTACGTTGCTAAGTTTTTGTTAAAATGCAGTTTTAGTAATCAATCTACCTCATTATCCAATATGATCACCTATTTCATTTGTACACCATCACACTCAATACACATTTCATTTAGAAACCACCCAACTTTCATCTAGTCTGTCAATTATGCACACTCCATTTCTTTTAATAGATGTAACTCATGAAGTGCCATCAACCCCTGGCTACAAACAAAATGCAATATTTAAAGGTAAAAACTCAGAGAACTTCTGAAATGGCAGCCCATTCTCTCTGTGTTCATGAAAATAGTCAATGCAATTTGAAGGTCTCTGAACTAATGTAAACTCTAGAAAACTCAGTGTTGAAATATGGAAAGAATAAACATTTGCACTAATATAGTGCGTAACAATGCAGTGTCAAACTCGCCATTTATAGTAAATGTCTTGATTGGACTTTCCTCTGGATTGTCATCATGCTGCTGAAGATAAAGATTACTCAAGTCTGTGGGAATTCCATCATGTTTTCTTCCTCCCATTTCCAAACAGGAAGAGAAGGGTTTTCAGGTTCCTTGAGAAAAATCAAAAAATTAAACACACCCACAAACAACTTGAAATCAAAATGGCAGACCAAATAAATAGTCCTTGACTCCATGTCCAAATGAAGTTGAGGCAATATTACTTTTGCAGTATTTGTATTCTGCCTAATATATCACACTGTGAGATTCCTCAAAAAACTGAGAAGTCTGAGAGCTACAAAAGAGAAAGCAGTTAAGGCAGTCGATGTCTACATTTGGATTTCCTTTTCAGGTTACATGTCTAAGTCTCCATCGTAGGCGAAGGTCAGAGGCTTCTGTTGGGGAGGCGTGCTTTGATGTGGTTTTGGCTTCTTGCTGCAAAGGGAAAAGAATTCCTGAGATAAAGTTCACAGAGCTCTGTTTCATCTGCCAAAGACAATTGTCAGGTTCAGAAAGTCAATCAATTCAATGACAAAATATTATTTTCTCTGAACTTGGAGTTTTCATACTTGTCTACTTTAATGCTATTTTTAGGAGAAGCCCCATACTTTTGAAATCTTAGAAATAGTTTAGGAGAAACAGTGACCTTGTTAGAGGGCTACTTTCTTTCTTGTTTCTTTTTATACACAGTAATATGAACATCTGCTGCTCACTAATTCCTAAGCCATTGCAGCCTTCAAGCTGCTGGAGTAGCCATAATCTGGTGCCTTACCTGATCTTCTTTTTAAGTAAACACACTTTGGCTCTTGCCTGAAACTTGGCATTGAGCTGCCAAATCACCTGAGCATGTCAGGAAAATTAAGAAGAGTCTGCACCATGCAAAGCCATTTTCACCTGGTGTGTTTTACCTTAGGCCACCAACTTTGCCAGGTCAGGAAGAGCTGTTGATCCTTCTCGCAGAGAGAGAAGCTGGAATTGGTACCATTCATATAGTCATGCCCCAAACCACCTCCCTGACACTCTTGGATGCTTAGTATGGGTGAACCTCTGTGTTTATGAATATTTATAGTTTGAATTAGGCCCTACAGTCCTGATTCCTGATTCCTTCTTCCCCAATGCCTTTGCTTGGCCCTGCCACTAGAGCCCAGCTCTCTTTTAGGTTATCCTTATTAGCAGAGAGCGGTCTCACTCACCGACTCCAAATTACAGTGATACCTACTATTAAATAAATTCATAGTTAGTGCCAAGCTCTTCGATGGGCATTTCACATAAAATATCTCAAATCCCAGAACAACCCTGAGAGGGAGGCACTAGAATAATGGCTACTTTACAGAGAAGGATGAGAGAGGTTATTGAACCTTTTCCTAGTCACTAAGTGAGTGGCAGAGCCTGGGTTCTAAGCAAGACTAACACCCAGACCTGTGCCTTGACTCTCTTCAGCACATTCTCTCTCTATACATGCCATACATAGGCATCTGGTAGAAACAACTTTTTTGTGTATCTATAAGAATTGATTTTTATAGTCTCAGTGAATTTAAATTAAAAACAAACATGTTGATGTATATAATTTAGTGATATTTAGTACATTCACCATGCCCTGTAACCATCACCCCTATCTGGTCTGGGCATGGGAGAAGAAATATAAGTGCTTTCAGAGAATTTTTGGCAATCCATTCTTGGCATTTGCTAAATGTAATTAGGAAAAATGAAATGGAATTGCTGAGTTCTAGGCACTGGGGAAGAGATATAGAGATAGTTGGATCTTATAAAGACATAGTACCATTACCATTTCCTTAGAGACAGCTAATGTGGTCCAGCCATGGTGAGCTGGGCCTGGAAAATTCCACTTTAAATATTACACAGTTATTTTTATAGCAGTTTTAATGTAAAGAATTATGAACACTCTGTCTACCTCTAGAAAAAAAAAAGGGGTGGGTGGGCTCCTAATACATAAGCCTTAGATTTTTGTGGGCTGTAGGTTTATTGGGAATCATTGTGATGGTCTCATTTTATGATGAATTTTTTCATATTGGGTACTCTCTCCATTGTCAGATACTAAAATAATAATTATGAATGTGTGAGATCTAAAAATGTTTTTAGAGTTTAAACGTTCTCAAATGTTGGCAAACATTGAATACTAGAGGCCTGGTGCACGAAATTCGTGCATGGGGGGTGGATCCCTGAGCCCAGCCTGCACCCTCTCCAATTTGGGATCCCTTGAAGGATGTCCGACTGCCCGGTTAGGCCCCATCTTACCGGGATCGGGCCTAAATGGGCAGTCGGACATCCCTCTCACAATCCAGGACGGCTGGCTCCTAACTGCTTGCTGCCTGCCTTCCTGATTCCCCCTAACCATTTCTGCCTGCCAGCCTGATCATCCTCTAACCACTCTCCTGCCAGGCTGATTGATACCTAACTGCCCCCCTTCCAGCCTGTTTGCCCCTAACTGCCCTCTGCTGCATACCTGGTCACTCCCCACTGCCCTTCCCTGCAGGCTCGGTTGCCCATAACTTCCCACCTCTGCTGGCCTGGTAACCCCTAACCATCCTACCCTGCAGGCTTGATTGGCCCTAACTGCCCCCAATGCAGGCCTGGTCTCTCCCAACTGCCCTCCCCTGATTGCTTACAACTACCCTCCCTTGCAAGCCTGGTCCCTCCAAACTGCCCTCTCCGGCTGGCCATCTTGTGTCCACATGGGGGCAGTATCTTTGACCACAGGGAGGCAGCTATCTTGTGTGTTGGAGTGATGATAAATTTGCATTTTACTCTTTTATTAGATAGGATGGTGGTACTTTGTTGTATAGTTGTGGCTTTGCAAAGCTGGGCTAGTAAAAAGCATGCTGAGAGAAAAAGCTGAGCGGCAGAGCTTCTCTCTGCAAAGCCAGTAAACAGGAGGCCTTTCATTTTTTATTTCTATTGCAATTGACATACAATATTATATGTTTTGGGTGTACACCTTAGTGATTGGATATTTATATAACTTACAACTTGATCACCCCGATAACTCTAGCAACCATGTCACACTATATACAGTTATTATAATGCTTTTGACTACATTCCCTATGCTGTATTTTATGTCCCTATGACTATTTTTTATAACTGCCAATTTATACTTCATAATCTCACCTTTATCACCCACCCATCTAGCAACCTTGAATTTGTTCTGTGTATCTCTGACCTTTTTTCTGTTATACTTGCATGCTTATTTTTGTCTCTTGGATTCCATATATAAGTGACATATGTTTGTCTGAATTATTTCACTAATCATATTATCCTCTAGGTCATGCATGTTGTCACAAATGGCAAGATTGCATTTTTTTGTATGGCTGAATAATATATATACACACTACCAATGGACACTTGGGCTGCTATCATATCTTGGTTATCCTATATAATAAAGAGGTAATATGCAAATTGACCATCATGCATTTGTGTCACAAGATGGCCACCCCCACATTGCCACAAGATTGTAGGTTGCTAGTAATGTATCTATTTCTTGTAAGTTGTCCAACTTGTTGGTATTATTGTTCACAATATTTTCTTATAATAATTTGTATTGCTATTATTACTCTTTGTGATTTTATTTATTTAGACTCTTTCTTGATGAGTTTATTGATTTAAAAAAATCTTTTCAAAGAATCAGCTCTTAATTTCATTGACCTTTTAAATCACTTTAAGGTTTCATTAATTTTTTCCCACTCTTAGCTTTATTATTTGCTTCAACTACTCATTTTAGATTTGTCAGTTTTTCTTTTTCTAGATCTTTTAGGTATTTAATGAGACTGTTTGAGATTTTTCTTGTATTTCTCTCTGAGAACTGCTTTTTCTGTGTCCCATAGATTTTTGTTCCTCATGTTTTCATTTACCATGAGTTATCTTTTGATTTCTTCCTTAATATCATTGTTAACTCATTCAGTGTTTCATAGCATATTATTTAGCCTCCATGTGTTGGTTTTAGTTTATTTCTTTTAACAGATTTTTAATTTGATACCATTGTAATCAATTTGATATCATTTTAATCTTCATAAAAGTATTATGACTTTTTGTGTGTGTCTAAGTATGTCATATACCCTGGAAAATGTTCCAGATACACTTGAAATGAATGTATATTCTGCTGCTTTGAGGTGAAATGTCCTAGAAATGTCAATAAAGTCTTTCTGGTCTAATGTTTTATATAAAGCCACTATTTCCTTGTTTATTTTTTGTCTGAAAGATCTATCCATTGATATCAATGGAGTATTAAAATTCCCTACTCTTACATTATTACTGTTAATTTCTCTATGTATGTCATTATTTGCTTTATATTTTAGGTACACGGATATTCATAATAGTTATATCCTTTTGTTGGATTGTTGTCTTTTTCAATATAAAGTGTCCTTCTTTATCTCTTGCTACAGTCTTTATTTGAAAGTCTATTTAGTCTGATATAAATATTGCCACTCCAGATTTCATAAAATTTCCATTTGCATGAAATAACTTTTTTCACCTTTTTACTTTCAGTCTATTTTTTAAAAATCTGAAATGGGTCTCTTGTAGGCAGTTGCTGGATTCTGTTTATCCATTGAGCTTCTCCCCATGTCTTTTGACTAGAACACTGAATACATTTAAAGTGATTATTGATAGATATGTGATTATTGCCATCTTATTGTTTTTTGATTGTTTTTCTGTAGTTCTTCTCTGTTGCTTTCTCATTTTTATTCTCATGCTCTCTTCTTTTGTATGTTCATGACTTCCCAAATGTTGAAGTGTTTGGACTTCTTTCTTATGAATCATTTGTAAATTTTTGTTTGTGGTTACCATGTGCCTCATTTATACTAACATATATTTATAGATGTCTATTTTTAAATCACTATGTTTTAACTCACCCCCTACACTTTTGTTTTCATCATGATTTTTTTTTACTTTTTGATGTTTTCATTTGTCTATCACTTTATTTATTGTTGTAATTTTGTCTTCCTACTTTTGCCTTTTAATCTTTGTTTTAGCTTTATAGTTAGTTGATCTACTGCTTTTATCATTTACCTTTTAAGTGACATTTTTTCCTTTCCTAGTTTCTTACTCATATTTTTTATCTTTTCTTAAAGAAGTCTCTTTATCATTTCTTGCAATATTGGTTTAGTGGTGATGGACTCGTGTGGCTTTTACTTTTCTGGTAAGCTCTTTATCTCTCCTTCAACTCTAAATGAGAGCCTTTCTGGGTAGAGTAACCTTGGTTCTAGGTCTTTGCCTTTCATCACTGAATATTTGATGACAATACTTTGGGGTCTGCAAAGTTTATGTTGGAAAATCAGCATATATTCTTATGGGAGCTTCCTTGCACACAACTGACTGTTTAATCTCTTGCTGCTTTTATGTTTTCCTTGGTGTTTAGCTGTTGGCATTTTAATTATGTGTCTTGTTGTGGCCTCTTTGGGTTCATCTTGTTTGAGACTCTCTTGCTTCCTGAAATTGTATATATGTTTGCTTTGTCAGGTTGAGGTTTCTAGTCATTAGATTTTCAAATAGGTTTTCAATCCCTTGCTCTCTTTCTGGTATCACATGACGCAAATTTTGGTAGTTTTGATGATATATCAGAGGTCCTTTAAACTACCTTAATTTTTAAAAATTCCTTTTTTATTTTTTGCTGTTCTGATTTGGTATTTTATGCTGCCTTGTCTTCCAAATCACTGATTTAATCTACTTCATATAATCTGGTATTAACTCCCTCTCAGGTATTCTTCATTTCATATATTGTATTTTTCATTTTAGACTGGTTATTTTTTCATGGTTTTTATCTCTTTGTTGAAGTTTCCATTGAGATTTCTTATTCTTCTCTAAGTTAATTGATCATATTTATAACCAGTTTTTTGAGTTATGTTACTGGTAGATTGATTGACTCCTTTTCATTTAGTGTTTGTTTGTTTTTCCTGTTTTTTTGTTTATTTTATTTTGTTTGTTTTCTGGAGTTTTACCTCTTCTTTAATTTGGGATATGTTTATTTGTCTCCTCATTTTGGCTGCCTCCCTGTGTTTATTTCTATATATTGGGTAGATCTGCTACATCTCCTAGTCTCCACAGACTGGCCTTATGTAGTAGGTGTCCTGTGAATGCCAGGGGCACATTCTCCCTGGTCACCTGAGCCAGGATTTCCAGAGTTGTCCCTGTGTGTATTCTCTTGCTATAATTGAGCCTTGATTACTGTTGAAATAACAGTGGTTGGGATTGACTCTCATGCTGACTAGCTGTGAGGGCTGACCAAGATGACAGTGGACAAGCTGTCCTTGTTTTAGGATAACCCCTTGGAGATGAATTTGCTATAGTAGGTACTGATGCCTGCTGAGTTTATACTTGGGTATGTCATTTTTGGAGCTGGTTGCATGGTGCTCTGAAACTAGACATGAGGTGTGTTGGTTCCGGCCTGCTTTGATGCAGGCCAAGACTAGCCTTGGCATGTGCCCACCCTGGGGCCATGTAGGAGCAGCTAAAAGTGATCTGAAGTTGGTCACCACCTGTGCTGGGTTTAGAGGTGCCTGGGAGATGCCTTGCTGTAAACAGAAGCAGGCTGCCACTAGCAGTAGTATTAAGCCAGCTCACAAGAAGTACACTGCATGACAAGGCTAGCTGTAGCTTGTTTGGACTTTTGAGGGATTTTAGGAAAGTCAGTAGCAGAAGCTGAGACAGTCTGTTTGTATGGAAAATCCACTAAAGGAGGTTCAGGCCAGTCTCAATGTGGCTTCTTTATATTTTTAGTTATAGGACTTCTGTTCAGCTATACTTCAGATGATTCTCAATGATGGTTCTTCTATAACTTAGTTGCAATTTTGATGTGGTTGTGGGATGATGTGAGCACAGTATTTACCTATTCTGCTATCTTGACCCAAATTCCCCAGGAGACTTTTCTTTAGAGTTCCTGCTCCCTTTCTTTTCTCTCTTACTTATATTCATTATTCCCTTAAAAGTCCTTTTTATTTTTACACATATCTCACCTCAATTTTGGTATCAGAAAAGCTATGATCACCTCACTCACCATAAATTAGGACCCAGAAATGCCTGCCACACAGGCCACCACTATTCATCTCTAATCTATTATGCAACCTGTCTAAAAGAGATCATTGATACATTTTAAAGTGACCTCTTCCACAGTCATTTGCATCTTAGCAAAGTATAAACCCATTCAGCCAGAAAAGTGAGTTCATTATAAACTGACAGGCAAGCTGCTAGCAGTTCTTAGCACAGCTGAATTTAAGCCATAAGGATTCATCATCAGGCCAGTGGAGATTAAATAATTTGAGGAAAGCCGGAAACTGTCTGTTGTTTAGGCTGACCCTCTGGAAGTGGGGGCACTACTCTCAAAGTTCAGCAGAGTAAAAGCCCATTTACTGAGTTGTTCTGAACAAGGCGAAATGCATGTCATTAACTGGAATAACTTCCAGGTACTATGTCTAGATTAACTACAAACTCACCTAGTGGCCATCCCCATTAATTACCTCATAGATTTTTATTGCCAGGGGAAGTGGAACATCAGCAATATTTCAAAAGCTTCAAACCCTAATGATAGAGATACACAATAGTTTCTGAATAAAGTGGTTCTTAAGAAGACTATTTTTCTATATTTTCTCAAAAGCATTTCCAAAATGTATTATAAATTGCTTTCATCTAAAGTACACACCTAAAGACCTGGCATCTTATAGTAATGGTCTTGTCCTGAGCCTTTTATTTTGGGAAGAAATATAAAATCTTTAAAACTATTCACCTCTAACTCTTTTGCAAGCTATTTAATAGAATTATATGTTTGAATTCTCTAGGCAACTCATAGGTAAGGGCATATATTATATGTTTTGAGATCAATTAAATCTTTTCCTAGGTCTGTATCTTAATTTGCTTGGAAATCAAGAAGCCTCTAGAAATGTGAAAGCAGTAAACACTGCATTCTGTCTGAAGAAATTTTAAGATTACTTAATAAAAAGAAACTATGGAGACTGGACAGAGCATATGCTCTGGGGCTGGGAAAACCCATAGTAGATTTTACCAGGTTGATGACCTCAGGTGTATTACTTAACTTTCCTGAGGATCATTTATTGTCTTTAAAATGGGGATGATGATAGCAACATCTCATTAGAGTATTGTGAGCACTGACTAAGGCAATCTATTTAAAGTACTTTGTTTGACATATAAATATTAGATATTTTTCCTGATATTTGTCTCTAAAATTAATGAGTAATACATTATTTGTTGTACCTATCTACTCATTTATTCATCCACTCATTCATTTGTTCAATACACATTTATCAAACTTGTGCTCTGAAAAACATGTCAATAATGTATAGTAATTATAACTCTTCCTCTCCTTCAAACAAAGTTTTTGGGGTTTGGTAGAGGAGAAAGATGCTTATACAAATAACTACAATACCAGTGAGGGGTAAATGGCAACAGACAAGGGGGAAGAGGGAGGAGGCATGCATGTTATTCTAGATTATTTGATAAGGAAATGTTGACATTTGAAGTTTACTGGGAAGAACTGGTAGAATGTCAATAGATAATGATAAGAAAGGAATAAACCATCCTATCTAACAAAATAGTAATATGCAAATTGACCATACATTCGCTACACCCAATAAGCCACGCCCACCATCCAATCAGGAGTGATATGCAAATTAACACCCAACCAAGATGGCTGCTGCCTGAGGCCAGAAAAAGCTTCATGAAAAGGCTTTTTCCAGCCTTGTGTGGCTGGGGGTCCAGGGTGGAGCCAGCCAATCAGATCAGCCCCATGGCAGGGTGATTGCTGGGTTTCCAAGGCCAGAAAAAGCCTTTTGCTAAGAGGCTTTTTCTGGCCTTGGGTGGGCCAGGGAGTGGGTGCAGAGGCATCCAGCCAGTGAGATTGGCCCCATGGCAGGACAATTACTGGGTTCCCAAGGCTGGAATAAACCCTTGGGAAGGTGAATGCTGGGGGGAGCAAGCCAGTGATCGGCCCCATGGTGATCGCTGGCTGGGGTCCCCTGGCTGAGGTCCCTGCCCAAGGACGAAAGCTTCGGTCAGAGGCTTTTGGCCTTGGGCTAAGGGTGAGCTGTCAGTTAGACATCCCCTGAGGGATCCCAGTATGTGATAAGGGGCAGGTTGGGCTGAGGGACCACCCACACACACAGTGCACGAATTTCATGCACCAGGCCCCTAGTAGAAGTATAAACCTTTTGAAATTAGAAAGTTCCATCCTAAATTGTTGTTTTAATATAACATTTTAAGAACTAGAATTATTTAGAGTAATGATTTTCAACTTTGGTTGCATATTAGAATCACATGAGGTACTTTAAAAGATCTACATGACCTGGCCACACATAAGACTAATTAAAATAAAAAATCTCTGGGGCTGGAACCTGAGTATCAGTCTCCTGGAGGTGGCAGGAGATGCCAGTGAACACAGTTGCCAAGCTGAAAGCTAATGATAAAAGTCAAAATAAAAGAACGTTATTTCAAGTGAGAATAATAAAGATAATGTCTCCCACTCAAACTATTAAATAATTTTACTGTTGGTGATTATTTTGTCAGTTAAATGATCCTAACATCTTTCCTCTTAGTATACTGTGCTACCCCCCACAAAAAAACACACTGAGTTTAAATACTTAGTACTTACCAAACAAGGTAGGAAGTAAATACTAGGAAAATCATGATAAGAAAGCCACCACCTGAAACACCATAAACCCAGATTTTTACTCGGCCATCTGTTTAAAATAGAGAAAAAATAACATCCTTAGCATACAGAAACTTTATTTCTCATCTGAGTTTCCGAATCTTGCACAAGTCATGAACAGAAACATCTAATTGTGACACCTATCAAGTGTAACTGATAGATCGTCTACCAAAAATTTCACAGTGCTAAAAAAACACTAGCAATCATTACTTCATAAAACCTAACAACTGGTAAACCATTATAATTTATCTTCATGTGTGTATTGTCTTATACATGTAATACATCTTGATTACATAAATAGAATAAGAAAATAAATTGTAATTAAGAAACAATCTGCATGCAAAGAGAAATACTATGCCTATTTTTGATGACTTTGTTTCCTGAGTAATTTTGAGCAAACAAAATGTCATGACCAAGCAAGCTAATCTATTTACCAAATGATAGCCATATGTGTACAAATATACATTATTTTAGATTTTATTATTTGCTAGAGTTAAAGAAAAATAGACTAACCAATAGTCTGATCAATGGAACACTATTTCATTTTACTATGAGATAACTCTGACTTGATTGTAGGCATGTTTTGTCTATGTATGTTAGATATTTGACTTGTATCTGGAACTCTAAAAGTTTATGTGAGCATAGAGTTAACTAAAGTCAGAATTTGACTAACAAGGAACTGTATTCCTTTCTGAAAGATATTCATACACATTAACTTCTAATTCTAAATGTTTCTGTAGGATAAAAAAAGCAGTCAAAATTTATTGAAAAATACTTCTTTAGAATAAAACCATAATATTTTCAATTATATTATGACCATCTATAGTAATTTTTGAAACTTTTGAGCATCAATCTGGTTTTAGGATGAGGTTCCAATGTATTAATGCTATTTTTCTATGGCCAAAATCTTTTTAAAAAGCTTTGATTCTGATCTCTTGAAACACTAATGATGAAATCCCCCAGTCTGAGTTTTTTACCATAACAATTTATAAAAGCCTTCCCTGAGTGAGAATGTACCTTTAATCTTACTATCCCTAAGCCTAAAGGAGTTGAAGTATTAGGAGAATCCACTGCTTTTAAATCCCCAGTGAAGAGGGATGTGGTCCATGGCTTTTAAAAGCATGTTCCTTAAAAATAATATATATTTTTTATAATAACATAATGGATAGGGCCAAATTTCAAACTATTAAAAGATACGTAATGAAAAATATGTTTTCTTGGCCCTCTCTGTGTTTCTGACCCATGTGCTATCACTATTACCAGTTTCCTTGGGAATCATTTCACAGTTGTTTCTACATATGCAAGCTTATGTATACACAAACACATTTTTTAAAGATACAAATTATATATATAATCATTCCCTTTTGATTTGTACATATTTTCATTCTATTTCATAAAACTATTTCATTTTTAATATATCTGACATATTGCATAATTGTATTATTTTTGTTTTTCTCATTTATCCTATTTACACATATTTATGTTGTTTCCACTCATTTGCTATATAACAAGCAATTGCGTAATGGGTACCCTTTACATACTTATTTGGTATATGTTTATATCTTTGTATGATGAGTTGCTAGGAGAGAAATTTTCTGTCACAATGCATGATCTATATTGCCCAGATGCCCTCCTAGAGGTAAATCCAATTTACATTCTCATCATGAAGACCTCTTTTCCAAAGCTAAATATATATAACATATATACTTATATACATATACATAGACACACATGTATATTTGCAGGTACCTTATTAATGCTTTCATTGACTCCTAAAAGGTTAAGGACCTTATTTGTGAATTTGAAGACTCGTTTCCCTGGAACCTCACCCTCATTCTCTTCTGAAATATAACCTACAATCAGGTGAGTCTGGTTACCTTTCATTTCATGTATTCTTCAAAAAACGTAGTCACAATGTGAATAAGATTAAAAAAACATTACGGCATGCCCAGACATCTAGGGGAATAAAAAATGAGTTCCGATATTGTAGTCATCCTTAAAAATTGGTTGAGGAATATACATTTTGTTTTTCCCACCAGATCTAGGGGTTATTGGGGCTGGGCTCTGGTTTTTGCTTCATTTAAGCATATCATTAAGGCACTTTCGGTCCAGCAAAGGCTTAGGGTCTGATAGGAAAGTAGCCGGGTATATTTTGCCTGAATTTTGTCTGTTTTTTATCCTTCCCCATCAACTCTGCCACTTTGCTCAATCATTAGCAGCATTTTGCTTCTTAGAAGAGGCATGTGCGTTCATTTTCTGCCCACTTGACAAGGTGGAAAGCAGAGACCAACACTATATAAAGGCCTGAAGGAGCTGCCTTTCAAACCTTGTTGTCACTTTCTAGTGGTGTGATTTTGGTAAAATTAATTTGTGTGGGCAGTTTCAGACTCCTATTCTCTAAAACGTGAATAATAGCATCTCATTAGATTGCAAGAACATAATGAGAAGATTCATGCAATATAGTAAGCACAGACTCACGGGGTACATGGAAAGCATCTAGTAACTATTCATTCCTGTTTAGTAACCACTGATTCCTGAGCCCAGCAAGCCTGACACTGTGCTACTACCCACAACAGTCTTACAGGGTAGGTGCCTCTAGATGGATCTTATCAATGAGGAAACAGGTCCATAGAAGAGAAGAAATTATACTTAATGACAAAACAGGCACATTTGGAGCCATGACATCAATAAGGTCTGTCTGCCCTTGACCATTGCCATTGCTTCACTAGAGTTGCTCTAACCAGACAGGGTCCTAGGATATTTGCATATTTTGGAGAATCTATTCCACCCTTTGATTTTAATTTATATACACAAATTCACTGTTGTAGAAGCATATACTATTGAAAACTTATATTTCTTAACACATAACTGAAATGTACCTGGATCAAGGGGCTGAATAGACCATCCTTTAAAAATATCATGTATTTTTGAATTCACAGGTCTGTTCTTCCCAGCAAGGTTTTTCACATGAGCTTTTCTATCCTCTGAGCCAGGGACTTTCATGCAGTAATCCAGAAAACCATTTGATCTCATTATCTCCGTATAACCCTTCTCACAACCACAGACTCCACTCTACATACAGCAGAAAAGATATTGTTATGATTACTCATTGAGTTGTGTAGATAAAAAATAACAAGTGTTGAAATCATTTAATATTTGCGTATGTCATGGCAATTTCTGGGTGTGTTTTTTTCAGCAACAGTCTTGCCAAAGAGATGAAAATCCAATAAAGTCAACCCTTAATAAATCACCAGCTTTTTTTCTAGTGATTTACAATTTGTACACCTTGCAAATATCAAATCACAATTATTTGTCAATAGAGGTGTACCCTTTTCTCTCTTGTGGAGATATTTAAGCCATTTAATCAAAATATCCTCAACTCTTCCTCGATCCCCAGCTGTTTAGATTCCTGCTCACTCACTTCAACTTGCCCTTGATACTGAGAAGTGAAGCAATAGGAATTATGTGCATAACTTCTTTGAGTTATGTACTGCTTGAGCTCTGTTGCTGCCCCAGCTGCCAAATATCTCTCCCACCTGCTACTCTTGATCAGTAACTGGTCTAAACTATCTCCCTGCTTGTAGGCTTGGCCCTACACTCACGGAGGGCAGTCCAAGGAGAAAAGAAATTTTTACCAAAGGCACATGTGCGTGAGAAGAAACCTGTTTAAGGAACATGAAATAACTTTAAAAATTATATGTGCACTGCACAGTTTTCAATAAGTCATGAGCAGTGGTAGATGGAAGTTAAGGGACAATGATTTCTGCTTAAAATACACACACATACACACACACACACTTATATATATGAACGTGCACACCTATATGGTATTTTTTATTCATAGGCATTTATTTAACTTATTTAAAATGAACTAAAAACTTACACTATAGTATTTATAGTGCAATCAATTTGACATTGAGCACATACAAACATGCATTTATAATAACTTTCCAAATAATTTAGGTAGATGAAAGGTTAAGAATCAATGAATAAATCAATGGAGAACACTTACTGAAAAGCAGAGCTAATATAAATTAGATATCTGAACAACAGATTTAGCTGTAGGCAGATTTATAGAAAAAGTCTGCCTGCCTAACACATATTCCCACAAAGAAATCCTTCATCACTGTGACTACTACTGCCGATGCCTCTAGATGGTATTGTGGGCACATGGAGCTGCTGCTTGCTCTAGTGACTGGAAGGCATCCAGCCACATGTGTGCAACACAACAATTAAAACACTGGTGGGTGTCTCCTGCAGGGACTCACCTGAGTGCAGTAGGAGAAAGGCTTTCTGCAGGCTGGATTGCACTGTCGAATCGCGGCAGGCCGTGCCTGAGGAGAGCAGCCTCCTACAAAGGAAATCCCATCATCACTTGCAGATTTTTCTATGATAAACATTAAAAAGCAGTTTTTCTCTCTCTGGCACTGTCTACTTGTATCAGTACTCATATTATTCTTTAAATCCGTTTGCTGACATGTGGCCCAGTCTTACTTTATTGATTACTCCAAGCAGGATGGATAGAGATGGGAGGCTCTGCTCACAGAAGCTATTTATAGATTTTTTTTATACTGGCTGCTGGCAGTATGATTCCATCTTATATCTATGTTGGAGGACAAAGGCTATGAGTGCCAGAATCAGTAAAAAAATTGGCGACATCTCAATTTAAATTTCGGAGCATAAAATGGATCAGCTCAAAACTTACTCTACATATATTTTTCTCCAGTTCTGGAGGAACCCACCTAGGCACTGGGCCATTTCCCAACAACCACTTGCTAAAAGAAAGCCACTAATCAATGTGTGGCACCAGAATATCAGACATTTTGGCAATATTTTAAAACAGTCAGGATATGTATACCCTTTGACCTCCCCCCTGAAAACACACATACTCTGACCCCCACACTTATTTTGAAGAGCAAATGTAGAAGCACCAGGAGGGACAATCATACATATGATCTAGTATGTATAGTACTTGGCACAGTAATTGCATATTTGTGAGTAAGTGGATAGAATAATGCATGCTTCTACTATCTGAAAATCATTCACACACTAGTCTTGCCTTCTTGAATTCCATATACTAAGCAAAGAAGGTGTATAATATTTGAGGGAAGTATTTAAACTTGATTTATAATATTGGTTGCATTTATAGACTGTAGAATTTACCTTACTATTGTTAACTAGTTATAGTTTGATTTTGTAGCTAGTAAAAGCTTTGGCATAAGGCAGTATAGAGAACAGTCGGGGCACTTTCCCTGAGAATGAAGCAGATAAATTCTCACTGTTACTTGGAAAAGAAAATAATCCACACCAGAATTAGCACTTTGGTGTGGTTATTAATTTGGGCATTAGTGGCAATAACCACACAGTCCTGTTGCTATCAATTAAGTTTGGAGGGGGTGTTGTCCTCTCTTTAAAGCAGTAATGTCCAAAGTGCAGTGTGTGGGCCTCTGTAGGAAGGCATCTCCAGGGAAAAATGTGTAAATTTATCTAGTTTATATAACACTTTTAAGAATGACATTAAGCTCCAATAACACTTAACAATGATACTAGTAAGCTGAGTTCATGTATCAGGTGTCCACGTGCACTCTGTGCAAAGAATTTATAGTGCCACTTTAACTCAGCATATTGCAGAGTGTGGATGCTTTCTGTATTCCTAGTAAGGCTGATTTACAATATATTTAGTTTTAATAACTGATGAAATCTACAAGGAACTGAAAATAAATTACTGTATGAATAAACTATGAGTTAAAGGGAATATCAACAATGCAAAAACACACGTAAAAGGAAAAGACATGACCCTCCTATTCCTACAGAAGAATAGACATTCTTCCTACAATAAGTTCTTTGCACCCCCAATACTATGTAAAAACAATGGCAATTTAATTTTCTCACATAAGAAGGCATAAAAAAACCTTTAAAATTATTGAGAAGACTAGACTATAGATCAAATTGTATCCATCATCATGAATGAGGAACACTTCCTCAGTCTAAATTTAGATATTAAATAGTAACATGGAAAAGACTGTAAAATTTCAGAGGGAAGGAGGGGTGGGTGAGAGGGAAGAGATCAACCAAAGGATTTGTATGCATATATGCAAACCCCATGGACATAGACAACTGTGTAATGGAGGCAGGAGACAGGTGAGGGCTAGAAGTGGTCAAATAGGGAAAATAGGGGGACATCTCTAATACTTTCAACAATAAAAACAAATTTTAAAAATAGTAATCATGACTAGTATAATCTTCAAAAATGAAGCTTCCAGCGCATTAATATAAGCATGTATAATTTTCAGCAAATTTTTGTACCATTAACAAATATTTAAAATTTTATGTCCTACTATATCCTTTTAATTTAAATTTCTGTACATTTTATTATAAGCATATAATATGATATATAAACATATGTTGAGATAAGTCCTCAAAATCTTTTTGCTAAGAAGGTTCATGATATAAAATTTTAGAGACAATTGTTTTAAGTTGGCATCTGTCTTTTTCAATCTTTCTCAGATAATATATTTGAGAAAAAAATTATTGTGTTTCAGCTTATTCCTTTAAATGGTTCTGAGATGCAAAGGTCTAAAAACAGCTGGACAAGAAGATAATCAAAGGCTGCCTGTTCAGTGTTACCTGGCTTATAATTTGTAAGCGAATTCTCTTCACAAACAGCAACACTCAGATCTTTAGGAAGCACCCACATGAATCTGAGGTAGGAATACCTGTGACATTAACGCCATCTGAACGTTGGCACCATACGGTTCGTTCATTATTATACCAAAGACTTGCTTTCCATGTGTAGTGATAGCATTTGCCTCCTGCAAGCAAATATGACAACAGTGGTTCCATTATCCCCGACATAAGAAAAAAATACACTTAAGCAATCAAAGCTGAGAATTGAAAATTGCTCTCGGTACCTGTACAAGGACGTGTTTCTAGAACCTGCTGGGGGCAGGTGTCTTGGTTTTCAAAAGACTGAATTATAAATGTCCTTGACCTAGATTGGCGGCCCATGGTCTCGAAGCTTCTTCCATCGATGCAGGTTAATTCACACGTGCTCCACTCCGACCAGCCCGTTAGATGACAGTCTCCTGGATGAGTGTGCAGTACAGAGTAGGGGAGATAGCATGGGAACTGGCACTTGACAGCATTTACATGGACAGGGCTCACGGGAAATTGCGGTGGTGCAGTGGTAGGGGTGACTTCCATAGGTCAGACATTCTACTTTGATGAATTTTCCAATTAGAATGTACTCAGAATGATAAATTGATAGTTTAGTCTATTTTAGAAAGATAATGCCAAACTAGATTGGCATTGCTTTGCTTCAAATCATAGTCATACCTAAAGAACACTACACATCTGCTAGTGATATAAACTTTTTAAAAAGGGAGATGTAGAGGTTAAAGGAACTAAATTTTCAAAGAGCAGCACAACATTGTAAAATTGAGGTTCACATAAACCACAAAAAGAGAATAAGTTGGTTATTAAGGTGGAATATCTTTGGGCCTAAAGAATGTCAAGTAAACTAAACATACACATTTGTGTGTATATATGTACAAAAGCATATATTTTTACATATATGCACATGTACAGGTCATACTATCCTACCTAATAAAAGAGTAATATGCAAATTGACCATCACTCCAACACACAAGATGACTGCCCCCATGTGGACACAAGATGGCTGCCACAAGATGGCCAGCAAGGGAGGGCAATCGGGAGGGACCAGGTCTGCAATGTAGGGCAATTGGAGGTGATCAGGCCAGCAGGGGAGGGCAGTTGGGAGGGACCAGGTCTGCAAGGGAGGGCAGTTGGGGAAGATCAAGCCT
Organism: Antrozous pallidus; assembly: GCA_027563665.1. NCBI lineage: Eukaryota > Metazoa > Chordata > Mammalia > Chiroptera > Vespertilionidae > Antrozous > Antrozous pallidus. The sequence continues at coordinate 79,626,196 of CM050508.1, forward strand.
GCAGGGGAGGGCAGTTAGGGGTGACCAGGCTGGCAGAGGAGGGAAGTTGGGGGCAACCAGGCCTGCAGGGAGGGGCAATTAGGGGTGGCCAGGCCTGCATGGGAGGAAAGTTGGGGGTGACCAGGCCTGCAGGGGAGGAGAGTTAGGGGCAATCCGGCTGGCAGGGGAGCAGTTAAGCATCAATCAGGCTGGCAGGGAGAGGTTAGGGAGTGATAGGGCTGGCAGGCAGAAGCAGTTAGGGGCAATCAGGAAGGCAAGCAGGTGAACAGTTGGGAGCCAGCAGTCCTGAATTGTAGAGTGATGTCTGACTGCCCATTTAGGCCCAATTCTACCAGTAGGATCGGGCCTAAATGGGCAGTTGGACATCCCTCAAGGGTCCCATATTAGAGAGGATGAGGGCTGGGCTGAGGCACATGCACCCCTGTGCACAAATTTTTGCACTGTGCCTCTACTAAGGATATGTTAAGTCACCTTAAACTTATGCAATATACCCTAAGTTATTAGAATTAAAATAAATTCATACATTTTATGCAAATAATAATGCCCTTCACAGTTACAAAGAAAGTGACTGTGTGACAGATGCTTTCATAGATATGTAGCCTGATTTGTCCCCACCACGCCATCCCCCTGAGGTTCATCCAATCATGGATTCAGTCAATAGTGTTCAAGTGCTGGCCAGTGTGCTGTCAGGTAAGGTATTGTTGACACATTTTCTAGATGGAGCAACCATTGCTCAAAGGGTGAGACCATATGTCCCAGGAAAAATACCAGGGAAGTGATAGAGACAAGATTCTAACTTAGCTCTTAAATTTCCAAGTCCAGAGTTTTTCCCTTTTGTCTCCATTGACAGCATATTCCAAAGTTATAACCAAAGTTAAAAATTAATTAAAGTTAATTAAAAAACTAATAGAAAAGAAATAAGGTCACCATGGAGGGCACTCCCCATTGTTTGAGGTTGCATACCTGGGCAGGGCACAGAACACAGCTGCTGCAGGGTGCCATCCTGCCAGGGCACTTCTTTACACTGGGCATCGTCCACACGTACCGCTGAGCTAGTGACCGAGCCATTGTGGATCACACAGGAGCGGCTGCGGATCTGGACTCCCTCCCCACAGTCTCCACCCTGGGAGAGGAAAGAATACTGTCAGAATCATCCAAATAATTAGCAGCTCAGTTTTGACTTGTGATACCTTTTGCAAAAAAAAAAAAAAAAAAAAAAAAAAAAAAAAAAAAGGTAAACCCTAGTTGTATATTTCAGCAACTTCCTCCTTCTGGGAGTTCTCTTTCAATTCTTGACAGAGCATCACTAAACAATTCTCTGAGAGCTAATAGAGAAGCTGAAGGAGAAATGCAAATTTATGCCATGGAATTTCTCTTCTCAGAATGTGACCATTTGTTCTGGAACTCAGCTAGAATTGACTAAAAAAGAAACACTATTCATAATTTGCATAGGTGTATGGGATAAAATGGCCTAGAATCTATAATCACCCTCCTCCCCCAGGAGAGCATGTACAGCCATGGGCCATACATTTCTCTTTTACTTTTCCTCTTATAGGCAACTCAGTACTTCCTCATGTGGATTAGGTTGGGGTTTCCCATGCAACAGTGATTTTCTCTATTGTCATGAGTTATTTCCCCAGCATGCCTTCTGTGATGAATAATGTTATTTGAATATATTTACAATGCCCACTCTGATTATTCCTGGCAATTAAAAAAAATTACATGGTGTCTCACAGGAAGAGAAGTTTAGAATTGAAAGGCTCTTAGTGGGTGTCTGGCCCACGCATCTGCCTGATGAAAGGTTTCCGGCTGGAACACTTGTCAGGTACTCCTGAAAGGAGCGGTCTTTCCTCCGTGTTAATCAGGTGCTCATACTTCAAACAGAATTCCATTGGGTATTTCAATAACTTATGCGATAGCTCTCTTTCTGCATCAATAGCTTGAAAAACCCGAACCTAAGGTCAACTTTTCTGCTAAGGAGCTGAAATCCCAGGAGGGCAAGAGTGGGAGTAAATTAACTGAAGCAAGAAGGGAAGGAAAGTGAGTATAAGGTAGTGTTACCATGCTGGCCTCACTTCCAAAGTCAGCACAGCTGCTTTCTTGGTTGCCTACATCCTCTTTCGGACAGGCCACGTAGTGTGCAACAGGTTATCTGGGCCGAGGGACCCGTGGCACCTCACCCAGGTCAAGGCACAGTTTGTGTCAAGGCAGGTGGGAGGTAGACCACTGGAGGTACAGGAGGGCACACAGTAGTTGCTAAGACACATTCATCATATAAGAAAGTTAGGGGTGAAAGGCATATTGGCAAAAAAGAAAGGTGCCACTTAGAGGAGGTCCTGATTATAGTAACTGTGTAGGCACGTTACCTGGGACCATCACAGTTCCTTCTAGGGCTGTTTTAATAAGAATTATATAAGACAGCAATCCCCACACTTGATCCATCAATGCCTCATAATGCTATAATATAATTTCTACAGCTATTATGGAATTGTCAAAAATGCACTCTAATTTTGAACCCTAATGCATTTTTTAGAAGATAAGTAGAAGTTCAAAATCAGTTCATGGTAGATTCAGTCAAAGCAAATGCTGTAAAAAATGTCTACTCCCTGAAGTAGGAAATCACTAGAATGAGTTAAATTTCATTGTGGGGGAGTATTCTCCCTACCATTTGTTATTCTATAGGAGGGATCTAAGAATTGTCTGAGGTGTGTGTTTTGCTGTAGAGCAAAGACTTTGTGGACTTGAAGAGGAGTCTGAGATCCTCCAGCCGGTATGAAATTGGAAAACCCTGCCACCTGGAACCTCAGAAACAGAAGATGCGATGGATTTGCATTTTGTTTGACATTCCAGGAGATGGAGTATAATGAAATGGCAGGAATCAAGTCCACATAAGAGGTCAATTTAAAAACCAAGACAAACTATAATATGCTCCTCGGATGTATCCATATTTAAGCTTAATCTCTCATAACTTTGACAACAACAGCCACAGGAGGAAGATAAATCAGCATTAGAATGATCATTTCACTCGTGGATCAGGCATGAGCTTGCTCTAGGCCCTGAGCCTTACACACTAGGGCCGGAACAGAGCCTAGATTCTCAGAGCAAGATGATCATCTGTGAGGATTCTCTCATTAACTCTCCACTGTCCAGATCACTAATGGACTCTGTATGCTCTTAATTGGCATCACCAGATGTGCTTAGGCAGATGGTGTTAATAATTATAATTATAGTTTTAATCAAGACTATAATAGCAACTATAATAGCAATTACAATTTATGAGCTCTTCTCTTTGCCAAGTACTGTGCTAAACACTGCATATGAAGTGTCTAATACCTTCCCAAAATCTCCAGCAAAACTTGTACTATTTCTATTCTCATTATACAAATTTTAAAATGGAGGCTTGAGCCCTGGCAGGTGTGTCTCAGTGGCTAGAGTGTTGGCTCAAAAACTGAAGGGTCAAAGGTTCAACTCTCACTTAAGGGTAGGTATCTAGGTTGCAGGTTCAATGCCTGCCTTGTCAAGGCTTGAGCAGGAGGCAACCAATTCATCTGTCTCTCTAACATCAATGTTTCTATTTCTCTCTTTACCCCCTCCTTCCTTTCCATCCACTCTCTCTTTCTTAAAAAAAAAGCAATGAAAAAAAATATCCTCAGCTGAGGATTAAAAAAACAACAGAAGTTTAAAGAGTTTTTAGAGACTTTGCCAAAACTGCAGAGCTAAGAACTGATAGAACATTGACTAAAATTAGGGTCTGGACTCAAGAGTTTGAGCTCCTAAAACATATTGACCAACCTATGCCTAGATACGTGTTATCAGCTAAAGAACTTGGAAAGAAAGAGTTACAAAAACACTTTAAAGAAGTGAAGCCTGAGGATAAACACTTTGCTGATCTCTCTCTCTCCATATAGATAAGGGCAACATTGGCACATCAACAGTGCCCTATGCAAGTCTCTCTGGTTAAGGTTTGATACAGCTTGATGGCAAGCAGCCACTTCAACATCATTGCCACCTGCAGTGAATGAGCAGGTTACATACCTGCATTTGGCAGGTTAGTCCAGTGGTAGGCAAACTCATTATCAATAGAGTGGCAAATGGCAGCTAGTGAGCAGCATGTGGCTCACAAGCCGCAGTTTGCTGACCACTGGGTTAGGCTATGATAAGACGATGCAGAAGTGCAATTGAGAGAGAAATGCTTTTTCCTTTGTGGCAAAGGCCCACTTGTATTTGGATCAGTAATTCCAAAACTTCAGCTTAGATATAATTGTAAGAAAAGGCAACTCACTGAAAAGATAATTGTGTTTTCTGACTCAGAGAATTCACAATTAGGCTTCAGAAAAAGCAGAAATTCAATTTGAATGCAGGACAAAGTAGAGGCAAGTATGATCCTTTTTCTCCTTTTGCTCTTGCTTTTCTTTGCATTACCTCCCTTAGTCTTTCTCACTTTGTGATAGCCAGACTCAGAGGCGGGAGGAGGATAGAAGAGAAGGACGTGGTTCATCATGCTCAGACCAGACACCATCACCGAAACCCCCTTTAGCTGTTTGTGACATTTACTCAGCCCTCCCTTGCCTGAGGACATCCTGCTGCCAGAACACCGCACAGCCAGATATCAGGTCAACAGGAGTCACCAGCCTGGGAAGAAAATTTAAAATTTCCCGCTTCCCTATACTGTAACTGACCTTATGCTACCTTTCTTTGTGTGAAACCGGCCAATCACAAATTGCCAAATCTTCCTGCGTTGGAGATAAAAAGTGCTCGCTCCGAGGTTCAGGGCTCGCGTTGCTCACTGTTGTGACAGTTGAGACGTGGGCCCGGGCTCGAGCTCGCTATTAAAAGGCTTCTTAAAATTTTGATCTGGCTCCTTGGTGGTTGTCAATCTCGGTTGGTCCATAACAACTTCTGAGTGACTATCTTTATCTACCACTAAGAGTTCCTAAATACAGTATCTTCGAAAGCTTCAATCCCATTACTCCTTCTTAGGGAAGAATGCTGATTGGTCCCGTTGGGTAAGGTGCCAGAGCAATTAACTACAGACTTGTTTCCTGCCAGCTTTGCCTGGATGAGGTCTAACTCCAAATTTCCTCCTAACTTAGCGTGCCAATTAGTGGAAATAGTCTCCTGGGGAAATCTGGGGAGCTCTGATGTTTCTGGACACAGCTGCTCTTCGGGTCTCCAGGGCCTCCAAGTCTGGGTATTGTTAACCGATGCTATCACCCACTTTTCTCACCAGCACCCCTGCAGAGAATGTTCAGGGAACACCACTCTTGCCCCAGTGGTTCTGCCAAGGGCAGTATCAAACAGAATTAGAGACTGCATTTGGCATGTCCCCATAATGTTTCTGTGTAACAGAAGGAAAGGAAAGAAAAGGCTCCATACCTGAGAAGATAAAAGGGAAAGTACAGAAGAAATGGTAAGGTATAGTAACAGTTGTGTGCCTCATAAGACCTTGAGCCAGGAGTTTCATTCAGTCCTCTCTTGCCCTCTCACTTCCTCCCTCCTTTCTTTATCCATTTCTGTTTCTTGTGTCTCCCTGCCCCTGCAATGGGCTCTTGCATTCTTTGAGCTGATTTTCTTTACTCTGTCAACATTCAGTGAATTATAAGGAGAAACATTCCTTTTATTCTCTTAATTGTGATTCCAAGCATTACTTTAAAATTGCTGAAGTAGTTTAGGAAAGAAGGTTTTAGATTAGCAGACAAGGTATTCATATTTAAAACCACTAGGCTAGTATTGAATGACTTAGCATGGTTACCTTTTTTTCTGTAAAAAGAAGGCTGAACAAATGTACCACACATTTTTGTTCCTCTGGGACTTATTATAATACATGGGCTTTTAACTTGTGCTAGATGATAATGTTATGAGGCAATGTCCTCTGACTGGGACAGCAGACATCTTTATGAGAATACTCTTCAGATCGCTTAATGCATAATGGAAATTATTATTACCTAATTATAATAACCTTTAGAATATGAACAGGAGTATAAACTAGTAAAGAAAGAAAACAGGAAAAATCAATGTGCTTTTTCTTATACAGGAAGCCAGAGAGAAAATGCAGTGGAGCATCTTTGCTGATCCAGCAAAAGCATGCGATATATTATGATGTTTCTAGACATTTATATTTCAGGCCAATAAAAGAGTAATCATTGAGGAAAATGTAGTAACCTTGGTTTGGTAATAATGTTAAAATATAACATTCATACACATTTGGTTTTCTGCCCATACACAAGACTTTGTCTAAGCCTAAATGTGCCTCTTTAAAAAATATAGTCTACAGCAAGCTGTGCTATTTCTATAGCATCGGGGTTTGCCTAATTAAATAATAATAATTCCAACAAGACAGGAAAATAACAGAGAATTCTTGAGGATGCCAAGGAGATTGACAGCCCTGTGACCTGGCCCATTATAATCAGCTCCTAATGAATGACTCTGCATTTTCCTGGCAGTATCACTCTGCTTGAGGTTAAGCCATCCATTGTATTTTTCCATGTTCTCCATTGCATAAAAATACAATGTGTCTGGCCCCTGCTGCTGTGAAATGTATTCTACCAGTGCACCGGTTTGAGCAGAACATTCTCTGTAGCAGACTTACATCCAATTTACATGCAGACCAGTTGCTGAGGACCCAGCTGTAGCAGGGGGTCACCGGGCAGGCTTTCTGCTGGGTGAGCTCTGCGGGGCACGGCCGTCCTTCCCCTTGGGTTGGCAGCGTGATAAATCGAGTCCGGCTCATTCGACCTAAAATTTTAAGGAAGATGTCAACTTTTCAGGTAGAATTTGGCTTAGAAAGGAAACTAAAGTACAGAATGTTGAAATACACCAAACTTTGTCATGTCCAGCTTTCAGTTTCTCTGCCATTTTAAGTTTCTACAGAGACACAGGTTATCTGCATAATTTGCTGGATCTGAAATTCTGTGTCTTCTACTTCCTCAGAGTTCCCAATTACAAACTCTGTATTGTTTTCAAATAGATTGATTCTGTAAACATGGGCAGAATGCTAATTCATTCATACAATATTTATTTGTAATAGCATCTTGCTGTGTGCTAGGAATACAGTAATGAAATACAGGAGTACCTTCTGCCCTCACAGAACTTATATTTTAGGCCAAGATTACTAATATTAAAAATAGAGACAGTTGCATTTTTTTATCTGTTAGGTTCCAAATTATCAGGTAAGGTAAATGTTGCACACAATCTGAATTACCATGGAAAATTCCCTAGGAAGTTCTATCCCAGTGTCCCAATAGTTTTTCTCATGGCAAATTTTCTTAGAGTTTAAAACCAGTGTTTTTTGTTTGTTTGTTTGTTTGTTTGTTTTGTGTTTTGTATGTGTGTGTTTGTTTTTCACTGAGCACAGGGTAAAGTTGTTGCTTTATGTAAAGGAGCTATGATGTCTAAAAAACATGTTCAAATTCTGGTATTCTATTTCATAATTTAAAAATTGGTTAACAAATGTAACTGAGGAAAGGGCTCCCATGTCAAACTATGCCCACTTCTAGGCATTAGGGCATAAGCTCTTTGTTGGAATTGTGAATGGAATTTAAGTATCTGTGTCTCTCTTTTTCTTAATATCTTACTCTTTAATCTTCTTTTACTACTGAGGTACTATGCACATATAGTCTCATTGCCATTATATCTGTTAATATAATACCTTCCATTGTTGTTAAAATATGTATTTGTGACAAAATATTAAAAAACAAACATAGGGTTCTATTAGAGAACATTAGAGGGATGCAGCCCATTCTGGGATGGAATCAGAAAACATTTCCTTGAGCAGTTGAATTTCAAGCAGCAACTTCAAGTAGTGCAAGCAAACGTGATATACAGAGAGTGTCCCATGAAGAAGAAAGAACGTGTGAGGAGGCCATGAGATGAAAAGAGGTAGAATATGTTTGAGCACTGACAGAGGTCAATGTGGCTGGAACAGAGTCAGGGAAAAATAGGTTAAAACAATAGCTGGTAAAGCTATTATAAGTGGGGCATTTTAGTAATTCCAAAAATTCTACACTTGCATCTTAAGAGAACTGAAAAGCTAGTGATGACTTCACTTCCATGTAGAATTCAGGTGCTGGGTAAAATTTCAGGCCTTGGTTAGGAACAATTCTCAGATGTTCTTAGGTTCAGAGTTAAGCAAGCATTGCATCATTATTTACACTTTCAGTGTACTAGGCATCTTATTGGCCTCTGGGATATTATCATAGATTTGGTGATAAATTAATGACCCTTGAAGAAAACCAGGAAGTTCTAACCACTGAATTCTAAATTCCTTAGGGTTTGGGCTTCTGTCTCTAACATAGTGTTTCATATATATTAAGCACTAATTATATTTTTGTTTAATTCATAAGTTATCTACCTGATGTGGTCTGGTATCAGCAAATGTGTGATAATATAATAATACCAATACAGTTATAATTTGCTAATTCTAAACACTTTATAGACACTGATTCATTTAATAATCATAATAACCTTAATTCTATTATATTCCCATATTATAGATGAGGGAACTTACTGTAGGCACAGACAGTCTAAGTCACTTGTCTAAGATAAAAAATGAGTAAATTGCAGAACAGAATTCAAATTTGGAAGCTTTTGATCCAGAGTTTGATGTATTAGTCATGATGCTAGGGAGACATAGGTAAGACAGCAAGGAGAGTACAACAAAAGATGTAAAAGAAACTTTGGAGATGATAAAATTGTGTCAAACATAAAATGGGTTTGGTGAACAACAGAATCTACCCAGTCTACATCCTTGGGCAGTGAGTGGAGCATGTCTATTTAGACAGATGTTCTTCCCACCATCACTCAAATCAAATCATATACGTAGGACATTATGTGACATGTTATCTCTGCTTGATGAACATGTTTTGCTCAAGATTTTATATTAATTCATGCTTATACACTCTTTAGTATTATAATAACCTTTATGCTTATGTTCTTGACCTATAATACCCATTACTTTAATGTCATTATAATTGTATTTTGTTCCAGGTTCACCTTTGGAAGAATAATAATAATGTAGTGTTACCTTTATCATAGGTAAAGAGGCTCTATTTCATTACCATTATATCTTTGAATATAATATCAAATAACTTCAACCTTGTTCTTGAATTGATGTCATGTGGATGGCCATTATTTTAGAACTATTTTATTTTTTTTCCATTAAAGTGATAGATATCTTCTACTGGACACAGAGGTGGAGGGAACCTGCCTAATGGATTTGATAGGGAAAAAATAATGCTATTATTTTTTGAAGTAAGGTAGTCTTACAAATCATTTGTTGGCTGATAGATGTATGAAAAAATGACTAACCTCACTAGCAATTAGGGAAACACAAATCAAAACTATAACGAGTAACCACCTCACACTTGTTAGAGTGGCTAATATCAACAAAACAAGCAATAACAACTGTTGGAGAGGTTGTGGAAAAAAAGGGAACCCTCATTCACTGCTGGTGAAAGTATAAGCTGGTACAAGCACTATGGAAAAAAATCTAGAGATTCTTAAAAAAATTAAGAATAAAATATGACTCAATCCCTCTCCTGGGTAAATACCTGAAAAACTTAAAATCATGTATTCACAAAGATATATGCACCCCTATTTCATTGCAGCATTATTCATGGTGGCCAATGCATGGAAACAACCAAAGTGTCCTGCAATAGATGATTGGATAAAGAAGAAGTGGTACATATACACAATGGAATACTCTTCAGCTGTAATAAAGGATGAAATACTGCCATTTGCAACAACATGAATGGAGCTTGAGAACATTATGCTAAGTGAAATAAGTCAGTCAGAAAGAGCTAAGAACCATATGATTTCACTCACATGTGGGATGTAAAACTGAAACTCGGGAACACAAAAAGCCATGTGGTGGTTGTTAGAGGGAAGGGGGTGGAGGGAGATGAGGGTATTAACATATAGTGATAGGAGAAGATGTGACTTTGGGTGGTGGTTATACAGTGCAATGTACAGATCTTGTAACATAGAAATCCACACCTCAAACCTATATGATCAATATCACCCCAATCAATTTAATTGAAAAAATAAATTAAAGAAATAAAACCATATTTAAAGCACAACCATATTATTTTTCAACCTTTTACTATCCAATCACAAAGATAAGATTTTCAAACAATGCTAATTATTTCCAAAGACATATTTTTTAAACCAAAAAGAATATAACAATCCCAGGTTTTGAAGTATGAAGTATATTATATTTAACTAGAGGGCAGGTGGACAAAAATTTGTGCACGGGAGCAGGGGGGGAGCTGTCCCTCAGCCCAGCTTGCACCCTCTCCAATCTGGGACCCCTTGAGGAATGTCTGACTGCCCGTTCTCACAATCCAGGACTGCTGGTTCCAAACTGCTCACCTACCTGCCTCTCTGATTGCCCCTATCCACTTCTGCCTACCAGCCTGATCACTCCCTAACCACTACCCTGCCAGCCTAATTGATGTTGAATTGTTCCCCTGTCAGCCTGTTTGCCCCTAACTCCTCTGCCAGCCTGCTCACCCCTAACTGCCTTCCCCTGCAGGCTTGATCTCCCCTAACTGCCCTTCCTTACAGGTCTGGTTCCTTCCCAACTGCCCTCCCCAGTTGGCCTGATCACCCACAACTGCCCTTCCTTGCAGGCCTGGAACCTCCCACTGTCCTTTGTGGTGGCCATCTTGTGTACACATGGGGACAGGATCTTTGACCAAATGGGGGCAGCCCTCTTGTGTGTTAGAGTGATGGTCAATCTGCATCTTACTCTTTTATTAGATAGGATAGAGGCCTGGTGCATGGGTGGGGACTGGCTGGTTTGCCCTGAAGGGTGTCCTGGATCAGGGTGGATGTTCCCTTGGGGTGTGGGCGGCCTGGGCAAGGGGCCTATGGTGGTTTGCAGGCCGGCCATGCATCCCAGCAGAGGCCCTGGGATCTGGGATTAATTTTTGTTCTGCAACTGAAACTTTGTAGCCTGGAGCAGAGCCAAGCCTTCTGCTCTCTTCGTGGCAACAGCCATTTCTGTTTGAAACTTTGTAGCCAAGAGTGCAGGCCTAGGCTAGGGCTGCACAAGTTTGGGGTCCTCCATTGCCCCAGCAACCCTAAGCCTCTTCTCTCTCCCGCTCTGTGGCTGCTGCCATTTCTGTTGGGATTATGTATCTTCTATAATTGAAACTTTGTAGCATTGAGTGGAGTCCTAGGCCAACTGGCAACAGCAGGCAGAAAGCTTGGCTTCCTCCATTGCTGGGGAAACCCAAGCCTCTGTCCTGCTCTCAGTGGCTGCAGCCATCTTGGTTGGGGTTTATTTGCAGAATTTGCTCCTGATTGGCTGGTGGGCATGGCTTGATCAGAGGTACAGTCAATTTGCATATTACTCTTTTATTAGATAGCATTATCTAATACTAAAAGTCAGTTAAAATTTGCCAATAAAAGTGCAAGAGTCTAATAGGTAACTCCAGGCCCTGATGTTTCTGCAGGGTCCTTGATAGCTCTTAACATGTTCCTTTTTCTTTTTACATCAGGGATATTTGGTTGTATAAATTGAATATGTAAATTTAGATTTAAATATTCAAATTAGATACTCTTTCACAAGTCCCAAAGTTGTAAATATAAATGTATCTACATGGACAGTATAACAAGGACGCCTGCCATCTCTGATGACAGTGGTCAAATTCTATACACGATTCCAAACATCAGACTGGATGGGATATTTGCAAGGGTTCTTCTAAAAGGGACCTGATAGCAGGGCTTGTTCTGGTGAAAGTAAGTTTTAATGGGTGGGGAAACAGTGGAGGTAGCTGTCAAATTAAACATATTATAAAATGTGGTATAAAATAGAATATTATAGAAAGAGAATGTTAAAATAGTTGATGTGTGGTGAAAAGAAACCAGGACATGGCATCAAAACTCTCTATTTAGAAACAGTTCTCTCAAATTAACAAGTAGAACTGATGTGACTGCACGAAAGTACTTTAACTCCTCTGAGCATAAATTCTACCTTCTGTAAAATAAAATTAAGTATACAGAAACTCCTTATTATCTGAGGATAATTCATGATGGGGAAAATGCCACTTAAAAGTGAATCTATTTAAAATGGGAATTAAATTATCTTAAATAATAAAATGTCTAAAGGGGCCATTTTCTGGAACTAAAGAATTTGTATGTGTATTTATTTGATCTAATATAAACTACCATGCAGATAATTGCAACTATGCAGTCATTAGGGAAAAGAATTCATCAGCTACTGATAATTCTTTCATCATTTTATGATTACCCCATAAAGAGATTCATTGTTATGACTGGCTTGGACAGTTTGATTATAGCATCTTTGGCCTTTGAGTGACTTTTCATCAATTTTCTTAAGAGCTCCCTTTAATCTTTGATGTAAAGATCACTCTATTTTGTACTTTATTTGCAACTAGAGATTGACAAACAAATATCTTGATGCAATGACAGCACATGTGTGTCAGTGAGGATGTTTGTTGACTAGGGCATGGCTTTGTAAGGGGTAAGTTCACTGGTGATTCAGATGGACTCCTTTGACTTATCTCACACTAATTATATGAATAAAATATATATAAACCACATGTAAAATATAGAAGGTACTTGTTAAAATTTTAAATATTTTTAACTATTTGTTTTTAACAACTATTTAAATCAATTCTGAGAATAAGCCTAAAATGGTTATATAAAGCATGCTATCCATATTCTATTGGGTTTGTAATACTAAAAGCACATGAATACAAAATCCATAATAATTTAGCCTGTTCTCAATCTACCAAACCCCTTACATCATAGTCTGGACTGCTTTGCCCTCCAGAGTGAAGGTTGCTGACATATATATCCTCATGTTTCCAGACAGTGGGAGATTTTCTTGGACTCTGTGGACTTCTATTTTTGGAGGTTAATTTTTCAATATAAGCATAATTTAGGGGTCTAGGTGTTTATTTGGAACCCAAATTCAGTAATAGACAATCTCCTTAATGAGAAATATCAGTGAAATGTATAAATATAAATTGATTCTCTATTCATCCATTCTTAAGGCTATAAAAAAGAGCAAAGCACTCTCTACAAAATATGACTCCATTTAATAAAAACCCAAATTATGATAGGGTAAGTTTGCTAGCAATTCTCTCTGAGTCTTTTTTCCCTCCTCCTTTGGGAAATATTTGGAACTCATTATAAGCAACAGAGATATTAAGACTACTATTAAATTAGAAATAATTACTTGCAATAAAGGAAAAAGGGTTGCCTGGTAAGACCTCATTAAAAAAAAAAAAGACAATGAGGCATACTAGTTGTAATACACAATACAATTCAAAGAGGCCAATAGGTTTGAACTGCAAATAGGTTCAAAGCATATTGTCCCAGATCACATTTCCATTGAACTCATCTGTAGTCAAACTTCATGCTGAGACTTCCGTGACAACATGAACAAGGAAATTTTGAGCACTAAAAATTCTCAAAACTTGTTAAAACTTGTCAGTTTGTATAGTTACAAAAGGAAATGGAGTCAAATACAGTGGTTTTCTGTTCTGACCATACCTTCAGATCTAAGTAGCCAGCAACCATATACCTTTGTAGTGCCATGTTTTAACAATGGCTCTTCTGTGATAAATTGAATTAACTGAAAAAGATGTTTTAGATAGCTCTGGGCAATTTAAATATGACCCAGGCAAACAATGAAAAGTATGCATGGAAAAGAAAATGGCAAAGGGAATATAATAATGCAGAGAAAGAACATACCTATTTAACCTTACATAGTTCATTAAATAAGCTATCTGAGCCATTTACATGAATGTGCCTGTAAGCCCCAATGCACATAGACACAAATACAATAAATAACAGAACATGAACTGACTTTGATCTTATAGCATGTTATTTGAATACTAGAGGCCCGGTGCAAGAAAATCATCCACTGGGCGTGGGAGGTCTCTCAGGCTGGTCTGCACCCTCTCCTAGTTCAGGATCCCTCAAGGGATGTCTGCCTGCCAGCTTAGGTCTGATCTCTGGGGGGAGCAGGCCAAAGCTGACAGACATCCCTCTTGTAGTCTGGTGCTCTTACGCTCCGGGACCCTTCACTCCTTACTGCCTGCCTGCAGAGGCTCTCCCCATGGCTCGCCAATCATGAGCCCAGCTTTTGGCTGAGCAGTGCTCCCCTGTGGGAGCACCCTGCCCACCAGGGAGCAGTGCCTGAATTGAGCGTCTGCCTCCTGGGGTCAGTGCTCATCATAGCGACCAGTCATTCTGCCATTCAGTAGATTTGCATATTAGGATTTTATTACATTCGATTATTATTACTGGTTTTTTACTTAGGCATTATTTCTTTTGAATATGTTAAATATTTAAGGTATATGCCCAGTATTGGCAGGAAGTGGCCTTTCAGTGCTGACATCTATATGGGATTGGTGAACTTGTACAGTGAGGGAGAGGATTCGAGGTCACTAACCTTAAGCTGATGGTGGTCATCCCTAAAAATTAGGTTACTGAATAAAATGTTTCCATGTTTAAATATTTTCTTCTGTGAATGTATTCTTAAGCATTTGGCACCTGCCAGAAAATATTCTCAGATTAAAAAGAAGCAAGGGAAACTAACAAAAATTCATTAAGAGCTGGTCATGCCAATATTTTAATCAATTTTAATAACATGTCTCTATAATATCTATTGTCATTATAAAAGTATTTCTCATTATGGATGGAGGGAATAAATTAATTGAATATGATGTCCTATGATAGAGATGAAAAGCATATTCTTGCTTAATTTTTTACTCTTCCTTATCCTGCTTTATTTGCTCCCCTTTCTGAGAGCACCTTGTTCCCCAGTGCTCCTCAAAAAAATCATTGCAACAAGAATCCTAGTGTCATACTCCACTTTAAACAGTTATTAATATTCTCATTTCATACATGATAAAATGAAGCTCATAAAATTTAAATAATATTTGTAAAATCACACAGCTAGAAAAATTGGAACAAGGTTTGTCTAACAGTATGTGCCTTCCACAGATCTCAAACTCATTTGGTCCAAGTCAGGTATTAGATGGGTTACCTGTATTCATAGATTTTATATTTTCTTTTAGTAAAAAGTAATTAAAAGTATTGTGCTAACAGCTTTCTCTATGGTAACTCTTCATTTGCTTTTAGGTACTTGTTAGATTAAATTCTGAAAGTAGTGGAAAGTTAGATTTTTTATAAAATGCTCAGTTAATCTCAGGTAGCTCTCTATTCTAGGTAACTACTTTTTATTCTCTTAAATATCATCTGGAATTTTTATCCAAATTTTTTGGGGGGTCTCTAATCATCTTTTTTATCTTTATTGTTCAGTTTATTAATTATATTGTTCTCTTTTTTTTCACCCTATAGTTTCCCTCCCCCTGGTACCCATCCCACCCTCTGCCCTCATCCCCCTCCACTGTCCTCTCCCATAGTTGCATGGTTTTTGTCCAGTCTCTTGCTGCACTTCCCACACCCCCTTTTTCCCCAAGAGTTGTCAGTCCATTCCCTCTCTATGTCCGTGATTCTGTTACATTCACCAGTTTATCCTGTTCATCAGCTTATTAATTCACTTGATTTTTAGATTCCTTTGTTGATAGATGTGTATTTGTTGTTCCTAATTTACACCTTTATCTTTTTCTTCTTCCTCTTCTTAAAGAATATCTTTCAGCATTTCATATAATATTGGTTTGGTGGTGATGAACTCCTTTAGCTTTTTCTTATCTGCGAAGCACTTTATCTGACCTTGAATTCTGCATGATAGCTTTGCTGGATAGAGTAATCTTGGTTGTAGATTCTTGCTATTCATCACTTTGAATATTTCTTGCCACTCCCGTCTGGCCTGCATCGTTTCTGTTGAGAAATCCGCTGACAATCGTATGGGTGCTCCCTTATAGGTAACAATTTGTTTTTCTCTTGCTGCTTGTAATATTTTCTCTTTGTCTTTTGCTCTTGGCATTTTAATTATGATGTGCCTTGGTGTGGTCCTCTTAGGGTTCCTATATATTGGGGTTTGGTGTGCTTCTTAGACTCCTAAGTCAATTTCTTTCACCAGGCGTGGGAAGTTTTTGGTCACTATTTCTTCAAATAGGTTTTCATTGTCTTGGTCTCTCTCTTTTTCTGGCACCCCTATAATTTGGATGTTGGTATGCTTGAGGTTGTCCCAGAGGCCCCTTACACTATCTTCAATTTTTTGGATTCTTTTGGATTCTTGCTTTTTCAGCTGAGTGGATTTTACCTCTTTGTATTTCAAATCTTTAACTTGGTTCTTGGGGTGCTCCAAAGCACTTTTAGGTCTTTGTATAATATTTTTTATTTCAGTCAGTGTATGCTTAATTTCTGGTTGGTCCTTTTTCATATCCTTGAGAGTCTCCTTTATATCCTTGAGGGTCTCCTTCATTTCCTTCAGGACTCATTCATTTCCATGTTGATCTTGATCATTTCCTTGCAGGTCTCATTCATTTCCTTTGCGGTCTTGCTTATTTCCTTATAGGCCTCGACCTTTTGTTGGAGCATCTTGAGAAGCCCTATAACCGTGGTTTTGAATTCCATCTCCAGTCGTTTTTTTTTTCCTCCATTTCTTTCACATCTGATTTCTTTCCATGTCTCTACATGGTGGCTGCTTCCCTGAGTTGGTCAATTAGCTTTGTGTGGTAGACTTCCTACTAGGGACAGTGGCTCAACCTCTCCAGTTACCTGAGGTGGATATGGGTTGCACAGTCTTGCTGAAGTTAAGCTCAGGTTAATTGTTGTTAGCACTTGGAGGGGCTGACCTCCAGGCCAATTGTCTGTGAAGTTCAGCAGTGCTCAGATTGGATGGGCGGAGTCTCTGGGCCAAGCAGACAGCGTTAGCTCTGCCCTATGTGGACCCAGGGAGTCTGTGTCAGTGGCAATGGCCGCCAGCACCTCTGAGAGAGAGCTGCTGCCGAGCTCCACCGGCTGCCGGGAATTCAGACTCTCCCCAAATGAGTCTGCACGCCCAATGTCTCACCCAGGGTAGTAAAACAAAGCAGTCTGACGGTTTTCCGAATGAGAAAGCAAGTCGCAGAGCGCTCTCTGCGTGGTCACGCAGCCGAGCTGTTCGCGCAAGCTGCCTTCTCCACAACCCGGGAGACTCCTGCAGCACCCGAGCTTCGGGGTGCCCTCCCACTGTCCAGTTTTCACCCCATATGATAGTGGGTTTCCTGGACTTCCCCCAAAGCTGGAGAATCAGTCCAATGGGACGTCTTTGTCTCCCCGTTCGAGAAAACTGGCCGGTTTTCAGCCGCCCGCCCTCTCCGCTGGTGCGCGCTCCAAACTTCTCTCCCCGCGAATCTTTCAACGCTGTCCGCCGCCTCTCCTCTGAGTCACAGTGTCTTATCTTCACTTTTATTTGTGGAGTTTTCACTCGGCGAGCTTTCTGGTGATTCTGGAAGGTGTTTGTTCTTTCGTTAAGTTGTAGTATTAAAATTGCTGAGTATGATGGCAAGATAGGTGTTTTACCTATGTTGCCATTTTGGTTCTCAGGTCTCTAATCTTTATCCAACTTTTTAAAGTGCAACATTTGTTTTAAATATATACCCCAGTGGACACGGATTTACTTTCTAATGTAACTAAGTGGAGAAAAATTATTGTCTTGTCCTGCAGTATAAGACAAATTTTTGGTAAGATTAGAGATGGGAGATGCAGCAGTGGGTCTCATTCATAGCTGCAGTCCATGGGTTTCCTGGACAGAGGGTTTTCCTGGCTTAAAAAAATGCCCGGATACCTTTCATCCTAAAGAAGCCTCAATTTAGGCATGGTTCAGGTTCCATAGCTTTTCAGAATAAAACAGAGTAGGCCCAGCCATGACCACCTATTTGGAATGGTAGTCAGCTAAGCAAGGAAGTAATAGACACAGCTTTCAAGTCAAGATAGACCATGGCATCACAGAACTGGAGTAGTTCTTTCTAGGGCAGAAGATCAGGCACTTTGGTTTTGCTTGTAAATAAAGAACTCCATACTTCTCAGTGAGGAAC
The DNA here is from genome assembly GCA_027563665.1 of Antrozous pallidus. NCBI lineage: Eukaryota > Metazoa > Chordata > Mammalia > Chiroptera > Vespertilionidae > Antrozous > Antrozous pallidus. The sequence continues at coordinate 79,644,162 of CM050508.1, forward strand.
AAATTTATATGTTCTGATCTCTTATCTCAATAACACATGTGAGTCCCATTAAAAGCTATTAAAACATGAGGAACCACTGTAAATACAGATATACATCAGAGATACTCCAAATAAGGTGCTCCCCTTGGGATGAAAAGTTAGGTCAGAGAGAGTGATTTTAACAATTCGAAATCTACTCTGTCTATCAATGTCACACATTCCCTATCTGGAAGACTGCCTCCCTGCCTGTATCCCAATTAGATGCAGTAGATAATATTCAACATTACTGATTATGAAAAGTATTCAGAGAGACTTCTTTTTATGTTTTTTGTCTCTTTATGGGAGTTTGGGGAATTTTTTTCTTAATACTCACCTGAGAATACTTTCCCTCAATGACTTTTAGAGAATGGAAGGGAGGGAGGGAGAGAGAGAAACATTAATGTGATGTGAGAGAGACACATCAATTGGTTGCTCCCCACACATATGCCAACCCAGGCTGGGGAATGAACCTGCAACGCAGGTATGTACCCTTGACCAACCATTTGGTGTGTGGGCTGACTTTATGACTGAGCACACCAGTCATACCCTTCATGTTGCAATCTGAGATTCATTTCCTCTTATTTTTAAAGGCCTGGTGCATGAACTTCATTTATGGGGGGTGGGGGTTGTCCCTCAGCCCAGCTTGCACCCTCTCCAATCTGGAACCCCTTGAGGGATTTCTGACTTCCCATTTAGGCCTGATACCAGTAGGATTGGGCCTAAATGGGCAGTCAGACATCCTTCTTAAAATCCAGGACTTCTGGCTCCAAACTGCTTACCTGCCTGCCTCCCTGATTGCCCCTAACTGCTTCTGCCTGCTAGCCTGATCACCCACTAACCACTACCCTGCTAGCCTAATTGATGTCTAACTGCTCCCCTGCCAGCCTGTTTGCCCCCATCTTCCCTTCTCTGCCAGCTTGGTCACCCCTAACTGCCCTCCCCTGTAGCCCCCAACTGTCCTCCCTTACAGGCCTGGAACCTCCCAATGGTCCTTCCTTGCTGGCCATCTTGTGGTGGCCATCTTGTGTCCACATGGGGGCAGGATCTTTGACCACATGGAGGTAGTCCTCTTGTGTGTTGGAGTGATGGTCAATCTGCAAATTACTCTTTTATTAGATAGGATAGAGGTCTGGTGCATGAGTGGGAGCCAGCTGGTTTGCCCTGAAGGGTGTCCCAGATCAGGGTGGGGATTCCCTTGGGGCATGGGGTGCCCTGGGTGAGGGGCCTATGGTGGTTTGCAGGCAGGCCACACCCCTTAGTGACCCAAGCAGGGGCCCTGGGATCTGGGATTAATTTATGTTCTACAATTGAAACTTTGTAGCCTAGAGTGGAGCCAAGCCTTCTGCTTGCTCCTTGGTGACAGCCATTTCTGCTTGGGTTTATTTAAATTCTATAATTAAAACTTTGTAGCCTAGAGTGGAGACCTAGGCACTAAGGCTGCAGAAGCTTGGCTTTCTCCATTGCCCAGGTCTCTGCTCTCTCCAGCTTTGTGGCTGCCACCATTTCTGTTGGGATTATGTATCTTCTATAATTGAAACTTTGTAGCATTGAGTCGAAGCCTAGGTCAGCAAGGGCTGGCAGAAAGCTTGGCTTTCCCCATTGCCAGGGAAATCCAAGCCTCCCTCCTGTTCTCAGTGGCTGCAGCCATCTTGGTTGGGGTTTATTTGCTCCCAATTGGCTGGTGGATACGGCTTGTGGGTGTATTGGAGGTATGGTCAATTTGCATATTACTCTTTTATTAGCTAGGATATACCTATAAATCATGAAAATCTTTGTAAAGTGATATAGCACCCAGCACATAACAGGAACACTTACCTGTACAGAGTGTCAGTTGCGAAGGGGCATATGGAACAAAAGGTGCTTGGAAACACCCTGTATTTGGTTCATGTCTTTCTTCTGCTACTTAAAAGCCACATCACCTTAACCAGGTTGCTTAATTGCTCATCACCTCACCTGTAAAATTATGCCTATATTTCATAGTACTCCTGTAAAAATTACTAAACCACTCTTGACACCAATAATTATGCCTTTGCACAAATGACATTGCAAAGTAGTTGTTATAAATTTTATCATTTCACAAATTGAAAAAAAAAGTAGCCCAAATGAGTCAGCAGAGACCAACTCCAAGTCTGAGGACTTGCTATGGAAATGCCAGCTCTGACTCACAGGTATTCTGGTTTCTTTTTTCCATTCTACCACTTAGCTTCCTGTTCTCTTATCATAGGAACTAGTTAACTGATACAGTAAATAAGTTTGAACTGTTACACTGATTGGACTGTGTCTGATCAAGAACACCACACTGCTTGCCTTTGAAATATAAAAAAGAAAAGCTGGAAATTTAAAAGTTGCAGGGCTTGTAATTAATATTATATTATTTTTTTCATTATGGGCTACAGTTGATAGAAAAGTGATATGCCACTTTGGAATCACAAGAGGCAGGCTATGTGACATCATATAGGGACATATTATAAACTCACATACATTAGGTTAAAAACATGAAATAAGAAAAAATCATAGTCTGGGATTAAAACCTTTGTTAGAATGTTATTAAGTAATCATCATGAGTAATTCATGAGATGCTAAAGTTAGGAAGTTCTCCAGTCCACTGAAGTGATGAAAATTCAACAAAGACTATGACTAATCCAAATATTAAGCTCTTCTATTACAAGCTTTGATCTTTGAAATCTATCTAAAAAGATCCCTCCAGTGGAAGCTTAGCATCAGTCTCTCTCTCTCTCTCTCTCTCTCTCTCTCTCTCTCTCTCTCTCTCTCTCCCTCTCTCTCTCTCTCTAATGTAAGTTAAATTGGATTCAAACTGTTCTGACCTTGAAATCTTTAACACAATTAGAAAGAATGCATGCCCAGCGTCAAGTGTACATTAAAGAGACACTCCAGACCCTGGGAGAGGAAGAAAGAACTCATTTAAAAATTGCACCTCTGGCCCATGTGGTCCTGTGGATTTGAAGGTGAGGTGTGCCTCCTGGGGCAAGGCATCCCGAGATCCAGCTCGCTGGTTTTTGTCTGACAACCCAGTGAATTCATGAACAGAGACACCATGTGAGCCTTTGCCTTTGATAAAGAAAGAAGTCAGCCAAGAGCCGCAGGTTGCTGAAGTCAGACTCCCCCTACAACTTGCTAGCCCACTTCAACGTGACTCCATCATCTCTACCCCCACTTGGTCTCTGCTCCATTGCCAGGACCATGGGGAACAAAACCAGTGACTGCTACAAAAAGACAGCTGCTGGCAAACTGTCTTAATAGACAAGCCACAGGTGGTGCCCAACCTTCTCAGCTCCACATTTTGGTCTCTTTTAAGAAATGAGTTAATCTGTGCCATACCATTCTGCTTGTGATTATAGCTTTTTGTGCTGTGTGATGATGAGGGAAACCTTACTCTCTGCCAGGGTAACGAGAAGAGTGGTGCTGGAAGGCTAGAGCTGGAAGATTGGAATGGGGAAGTTTGAACTGGTGAGGGATAAGATAATATTCCACAATGCTGTCTTATTAGAGTCCTGAGGGTAGATGCTTAACATTTCAAAGGCCATGTGTCCTATTTTTGGTACTGCTCTATTCTTTTTGATATTGAGGGTGGGCACAAATATAACCCAAAATATTCATGTTTATATTTTTCTCTGTGGGTTCTAACATAAAGTCTTGAATGCAACAGATAATCAAAAGTGCTTGTGAGGTAGAACCCAAGCAGCTGGTAAAGAAAACAATGGTTATAAGAGCTATTGATCTTGCATTCAGGTCTGACTGAATATCACCTCCTCATCAGCCTTTCTTGCCCTCTCCCTCACTTCCCCGGCATACTAGTACTTGTCACCCTCTACCACGTGACCTGTTTTTATCGTACCACTCGTCATCATCTGTTATTTTTGTGTTTATTCACTTATTGATTTGCTACCTCTCTGTCTTGTTATCACCATCTAATTTTCCACTAGAATATTACATTTATGAAGTCATGGATTTTAGCTCCATACATGATATAGCCTAAGTTCATGACATGCAGAAAGCATTCAATGAGTATTTGTGACATATATGAATACATTTCTATAGTCCTGTTTTCAACAATACAGGGCCATTCTGTAATTTATTTTCCACATTGTCACTCTTGACAGTGAAATAGGATGCCATTAGGTGCCTGAATAATGAATCTTGGTTGAATAAATAAAGAGAAAAAACCCACATAATACATACATATTTAAAGCAGAGCACTGGAGGATTTGTCAGATTTCAGGATCAAGGAATATTTTTTAAAAGGCACTATTATACCTGACTATTTAGGAGATCAAGACATCTAAGGGTTCAAGAAAAGATTCCCAAGAAGTTATTCTACCATAGCAGTGATTGTCAACCTTTTTCATCTCATGGCACATAGAAAATGATTGCTAAAATTCCGCAGCTCACCAAAAAAAATTTTTTTTGCGAAGCAGGCAAAAAGTAGGTATACTTTTGATGTTTTCATGCCAGATGGCTATTATTTTTGTTGGCTTTTGTCATTTTTTTATTAAGCAATCAAAGGGAAAAGAGGTCAGTGCCCCTAAGTAGTCAGGTATTGCATATTTTAAAAATTCTTGCAACACACCAGTTGAAAATTGCTGTGCTAGAGGATCTAAAATTGGCTAGAGGTGATTTGTAACTCATGCCTTATCTATGCACCAATGGATACTATTTAGATGATTTCTAAGTGCTTTACACACTAGATTTCTCAGGTAGTTAACATTTCTTCCCTGGTTCCATTGTGCATTCATTTACACAATGACTTTTCCTATGAAATCTTTGATTGTTTACTTTTGTTTATTATTCTAAGGATTATAAAAAGTGAATTCACATTCCAATTGTCTAGAATTTTCAGATTTGGAATGAGTTTTTATTTATTTATTTCTAGTAGACAAGCAGGGTCTTATGAGTTCATATCACTAACAGAAAAATTAAAAGTGAAATTTTAATATTGCACCTAAAATTTTGGGTCTTATTTTTAAAGGTGGTTTGTTAGCATAACATGACAATCTGTCATGTTTCACTGACTTAGCACAGTGGCAGAATGAAGACTTTCAGGAAAATTAGAACCAACATTTTCTGTCTCTTTGCACTGAATATATTCTTAGGTGATGACACCTAAGTTTTCTGTATTTAGTTAGGGAAGAGGGAACAGGTAGGGGATGGATGCCTTTGAGTATGGGATCTATTCTGTAAGCTCTTCCCATTCAGGCTTCCCCTGATAGTCCAGAACTACCTGTGCAATAACAGATATTAAGAAAAATATATCCAATATGCCACATACTGTGGTTCATGGAACTGGAGGTATTCACCTATGAAGAAGCTAAACAGTGTGTTTTGCCCCTTAGACAGACAATCATTAAAATTTAATTAACCCCCTGGCCAGGTGGCTCAGTTGGTTAGCGCATCATACATGCACCAAAAGTGTCCAGGGTCTGACTCCCAGTCAAGGCACATATCCAGATTGCGGGTTTGATCCCTAATCAAAGCAGGTATGAGCGACAACCATTTGATGTTTCTCTTTACATTGATGTTTCTCTTCACAATGATGTTTTATCTCTTTCTCTCTCTCTAATATGTATCTATCTCTCTGTCTCTCTTTCTAACATGTCTTTCTTTCTCTCTGGCTTTCTCTCTAAGATCAATAAACATATCTTTGTTTGAGTATAAAAAAATTCATGCAGGATAAAAAGTAGTAAGAGGCAGTAATGGGGGTAATGATGAAATGCTTCACACAAGGAAAGGTGCCAAGTTACAGGGTAGTACCCACTTAAGGATGTACCAGAACTAGGCTACACTGGAGCACAGAGAGCCACTGAACAGTGGAGGGTGATGGGGACAGAGAGGCAGGCATGGTGAGCTCCTGCAGGTCTTGTGGACTATGCTGACAAAACAGGACTTCATCCTTTCTCTACTGTTTCATTCTACCCTTTACCACTATAAGAGACACACATCCCAGCAGAGGCCACACAGACAAGGCTGCAGTGTTTATGGGTGTGGAATAACCCAGGTGGGTCACCACTAGACAAAAGAGGAAACAGTCATTCTGAAGAAAGACATCACCGATGTGAATGACGTCTCTCATGTGTATGAATCCTTAGTGAACTCATTAACATACAATATTACCTATTTATTTCTTTATTTACTGTCTATTTTTCCTCAACTAAATTGCAAATTACATGAGAATAGGGAAAATATCTTTTATTCCTCTACTGCTGCAACCGCAACTCATCCAATTGTAACTGGCACATAGGTGTGTGCTTATGGAAAATGAACTGATGATTCTGAAATCAAGAGGAAAATAAGGGCTCAGATTTGCATATTTGCCAGTTCACTAAGGCCAGTGGTCAGGAAACTCAGTCAACAGAGCCAAATATCAACAGTACAACAATTGAAATTTCTTTTGAGAGCCAATTTTTTTAAAACTTAAACTTCTTCTAATGTCACTTCTTCAAAATCGACTCACCTAGGCTATGGTATTTTGTGGAAGAGTCACATTCAAGGTGACAAAGAGCCACAGTTTTCTGACCACAGACTTAGGCTATGACTATAGCATATGTATTTTTAATGAGGTAAAAGGATGAGATATGAGAGTGGGAGATGAGAGTGACTGAGCCTGTGGAATAACCTCTAAAAGATTCTAGGGAATTGCTGACATCTCTTTCTACTACTGGTGCGTAGGAAGATGGAGCTGGAAATTAACATATACTAAATTAACAATATTCCAGGTACCTTCACACATCACATCATTTAGTTCGCAAATCAAAAACAATGCCTATAATATGTGCATGAATTCCATTTTATTGATGTAGAAGCTAAGATTCAGTGTGAGAATGATGCTAGGGTCCCTTAATAGTCAAGGCCAATGGGAGCACAGAGGCCTTGTTGTCAGATACACCAGAATGGCTAAGGCCACACTGAGCATGAGTCTAGTCAGAGTGCCCAAGGTCATGATACCATACATAGCTGCAAGGCCACAGCGATCTCACTGTACACTGTGCCTTTCTGTAACCCAAATGATTGATGTCACTGTTGGCAACTAGCCTTTTTTTGACTCTAGTGTTCCTGACCAGCTAGTGTGAGAGAGCAGCTGGGCAGAGCAGAGGCTAGGGAGCTCAGAGAAGTAGAGGCAGAGGCAGTAGGCACAGAGAATACAGCATGTATGTGTGCAGGAGACTCCAGAGTTGAGAGCTGCTATTACAAGGCTAAGACAGAGTTTAGAGCTGCTATTACAAGGCTAAGAGCTCAGAGAGAGCTCAGATATCACTACCATGTTAACTAGCCAGTGTGCTGAGCCAGAGAGCTTGGGTACCACTACGATGTGAGGCGGTGAGTATAGAAGGCAGTGTGCAGCTGTTAATAGCTGTGGGTGCAGAGACTAATGCTGCTTTGTGGGAAAGATGTACATTTTAACCAGCCAGTGTCAGGCTGCCTGCCTGTATGGACTTTGCTGTGAAGGACTGTCCTATCTGATGGCTATGTGGCCATTGGCTTCTGCAATAAAGACTCAGTCTTATATACCCACAACCTCTCATGGCTTCTCTGTCTAAGACCTGGCATCCTAAGACCCAGCCCAAGGCAGAGTGGGTTGGGCCCAACATTTGTAAGTAGTGAGCAGAGGATAAAGGAGGAGCTTGGACTAAGTAGGAAGGGTTTGAGAAGGAACCAGCCCTGGCATAGTCAGGAACAATTGAGAATAATATATGGGCTCAGAGCAAATCAGATCAGCAAAGCCGTGCAGAGTCAGAGGGTCTCCTGCTGTCTCTGACACTCAGAAAACTTAATTGGCTTAAACAGCTGCACTATGAGCTGAATCTACCCAACTTCAAAGCGGATGGAAATTACACCATGCTGCTGATCAGAACATTTGAGGAACTCTAGATCAATCACTGAAATGTTGGTCCTAAACTTACTATTTAGTCTTCAGAGGTTCTTCGCAGGCTCTAAATTGTACAGGAAATGACACATTCTATTTAGATATTGTGATTCCTATATTTCATTTTGAGTCATGCTCTTTGCAGAAACAGATTTCAATTTCCTTAGCTACCTTTTCCTAATACATAGTCTGCTACTCTTTTTAGCTCTGCCCTTTCCAGGATCTTCAGCAAAGTCCACAGATGAGCCTATTTTCCATGCTGCATCCTGCCTCCGTTTTCCAGATAACCCCATGTAAGGCCCCAGAACACTCCTTCATGAGTACTCAGAAATGAGCCCATTTCTAATGCCAATGATCCAGGCACAGGACTTTTAGACAACTGCTTCCAAATATCATGGTACCTCCTCCTTCACCCCGATTTCATGATGCCTGCAACTTGCAGTTCATCTTGCCGTCTTCTCCTCTAATTAGTGCCTTGCCACATAACTGGATTTCTCTCTAGACCCCTAGACATTTACTCATGATAAATTGTAACTCTCTTTCAGGAGTAGAGAGCTATTCCAAACCACATTGTGTTCATTCCTGTTAAACTCTTCTCTTAAAATGTGTTTTTTGTTGATTTTAGAGAGAAAGGAAGGGAGAGGTAGAAGCATCCATTGGCTGCCTACTGGGCATTGAACCCACAACCCAGGCATATGCCCTGACCAGGAATTGAACTGGCAACCTCTCAGTGCATGGAACAGCACTCAACCAACTGAGCCACAACAGTCAGGGCCCTGTTATGCTCCTGTCACAGTCCTTGTATGGGTATATGTTGTGATCCCTACTGTAGACTGGTGGCTGAACTGCTGCGCTGTCTGTATATGAGTATTTATTTTGCCTTCTGCACCACTTGCCATTATGGAAACTTCATTTCCTGCCCTACCACCTTGCATAGAGCTGGGGCATGAGCCTAAATATTGTCTAGTAGAATACAAATGGGAAAGATGTATGCTTCTTCTAACCTCTTCCATAAAAACCTCCACAGAACCAGCTGGGTATAACTCTCCTGAGAAACTTGATTATTTTAAAGTGGTAGAGCCTTAGAGAAACCAAGATGGCGGCATAGGTAATCACCTATAATTGCTGCCTCTCACAACTACATCAAAACCATAACTAGACAGCAGGACAACTACCACCCAGAACCATGGGAAAGCTGGCTGAGAGGAAGTTCCACAAATAGAGAGGTGAAGAAAGCTCACTGAGACCAGTAAGAGGTGCCGGAGGTGAGGAGGTGCGTAAAGTGCTTAGCACCTGGGTGTGCTGCTCTTTAAACCAGGAGGGTGTAACAAGTTCCTGCTTGCTCTGAACTCCAATTCCGGGCAAGACTCTGGGGGACCCAGGCACATATTAGGAGAAACTGGACTGTCTGGCATCAGGACAGGAGCGCAAGGATGGCTTACTCTTAGAGCTTCTGGCAGCAATCATTGTTCCTGGACTAGGGTGCAGGATGCAGAGAACCAGGACTTCTCTGGTTCAGGGCAGCCCTTGCTATTTGCTCCACCCTGGTGATTCCCAGAAACTCTGCCCCACCCAATTTAAAACATCACGCAAGCTGTGCACATCGACTTTTGGAAATGAATGGCCTGTTCTTTAGCCTAAAAAGAACTGCAGTTGGGTCAGAGAGCCCCAGAGATTCCAAAAGAATGCCTATTGCCTGTCAGCAGCAGAGGCCTTGCTTCACAGCTGGGCCTTTTCTGGGCACTTTCAAACCCCATACAAAGAGGAGGAATCTGTAAATGTCTCTGTAGCTCCTTCTGGGTAGCCCCAGGCAGTGGCTGACCTTGCACCTCCTTGGAGATCCAAGAGCCAGTGTACCCATTGGTCAGAGTGAGACCATACCAGATTATAACTCTTCAGATCCATAAGAGATACACTTAAGGAGCAGACTCAGTGAGCACTAAAGCCCTACTGAAGCAAGTCCTACCCCATAAGGTTGTCTCCTGAGCAACAGGTCTTTCAGTGTAGATACAGATAGTCACCATAGCCAATTGGCCCGGAAGTCAATTCCTCCCCAGTGATACCAACAGCAACCAAGGGTTAACTACAGAAATACTGTGCAAACATTCCACAAAGAGGTGCAACAAGAGAGTCTACCTCAGGTGACTGGGAAGGTTGAGACACTGGACCCTATAGGATACCAACCATATAAGGCCGCTCTATCAACTCAAGGAGACTTAGTTGCCACCCAGTACATAGAAACAAACACAAGGAAGCAGCCAAAATGCAGAGACAAAGAAACAAGTTACAAATGAAAGAAATGGATGAAAGCAAAATATTGGATATAGAGTTCAAAACCACGGTTATAAGGTTACTCAAGAATCTTCTAGAAACCTCCAAGAAATTTAGTCAGACCTTCAAGGATATGAAAAAGGACCAATCAGAAATTAAGCATACACTGACTGAAATAAAGAATAATACACAGCGATCCAACAATAGACTAGAGGATCCTAAGAATCAAGTCAAAGATTTGAAATACAAAGAAGCAAAAAACACCTAACTGGACAAAGCCAAAAGAAAAATAATCCAAAATATGAAGATAGTGTAATAAGCCTGTGGGACAACTTCAAGCATTACGAATATCTGAATTATGGGGGTGCCAGAAGAAGAGAGAGAGCAAGATACTGAAAACCTATTTGAAGAAATAATAACAGAAAACTTCCCCCACCTGGTGAAAGAAATAGACTTACAACTCCAGGAAGCACAGAGAACCCAAAACAAGAAGAATCTAAAGAGGATTACACCAAGACACATCATAATTAAAATGCCAAGGGCAAAAGACAAAGAGAGAATCTTAAAAGCAGCAAGAGAAAAAGTTAGTCACCTACAATGGAATACCCATACGATTGTCAGCTGATTTCTCAACAGAAACTATGCAGGCCAGAAGGTAGTGGCAAGAAATATACAAATTGATGAATAGCAAGAACCTACAACCAAGATTACTCTACCCAGCAAAGCTATCATTCAGAAATGAAGGTCAGATAAAGAGCTTCACAGACAAGAAAATACTAAAGGAATTCATCACCACCAAACCAATATTATATGAAATGCTGAAGGGTATTCTCTAAGAAGATGAAGAAAAAGGTGAACATAAAAATTATGAACAACAAAATGACAACAAATACATATTTATCAACAAGTGAATCTAAAAATAAAGTGAATAAAAATCTGAAGAATGGAAGAAACTGGTGAACATAACAGAATCAGGGTCATAGAAAGAGAGTGGACTGACAATTCTCAGGGGGAAGAGGGTGTGGGTGGTGCGAGAAGAGATTGGACAAAAATCTTACACCTATGGATGAGGATAATGGGGGGGGAGGAGTAAGGGTTTGGAGTGAGGTGGGAACTGGGTGGAGAGGAGCTGAGGGTGGGGGGTGGGGAAGAGGAACAACTGTAATAATCTGAACAATATTTATTCAAAAAAATAAAAATAATAAAAAATAAAGTGGTAGAGCCTTCATCAATCTGTATTCTTAATTGACTTATGAAGCAAAAGCTACTCTACCCTTTTTGTGAGTGAAAAATTAGTCTAGTCTAGAATGTTAAGCCACTTTGATTTGGGCATTTACCTGACACAGGAGCCAGCTTTACTTATACAAAATATACTTCTTTCAAAAACAACAGAGGCCAACATTTTTATAATTGGTTGAGCTTCTGACCTTTTGAATAAACACTGCCCCATATGGCCAGCAGCTCCTCTGGCATTGCTCACTGTTTGCAGGCAGTTCTTCAGTCTCTGCCTGATTGTAAAGAACTGCAAGAATGCCAGCTTCTCTCTACTCCCTGTGTCAGCCTCATGCTGCCTCCAGCTGGCCTTATGACCATTTGTCAAGCTGCAGCATACTGAATGATACTCAAAACTAAATTGTTTAGTGTGAATAGACATACCTCCATGGCCACAAGTCTGTGAGCACTCAGTCCAAGCTGTCCACTCTGAGAGCTGACAGTTGACCACACACTCCACCAGGCAGTGAATGCTCATTCTCTGTGGCTTCGCCAAGTCATGCTGCAGATGGAAATGAAATATGATCTCAGTAGATAATTCAAATCAACATCAAGTCAAAACATTATCCTCCTATGGGAAAAATTGCCCTTTATTCTTTGATAACAATCTTCTACATTTTTGGGGGGATATCCTTTCATATTTAAATTGATGGCAATTGCATAAAATGGCTGACTTTACTTCACAAAATCAAAATTGTCAGCGAATTTTTTTGATAAACTTTAGAATAGGCCTGCAATTAGAGTGCTGTGAAAGCAGGTGGTTACATCCTCTTGGTCCCCTACTCAGCCAGCAGGGGACCAAGAGGATGCTCAGAGTTAAATGCTAGCACCCTGCACTTCTGGGTGAGCCAGAATGAACAGCTAGCTGGGCTAAACACTAATAAAAACAATAAAGCCCAAATCAATAACCCATCTAAAGTTTACTAAACAGACCAATTATGCTAAAATACATAATCCTGGGCTTAATCATGAGGAAAGTTGGTTTTAGAGGTTGCTTTCCTCTCATCCACTCTGAAACCCATATCTAGGCAAAACCTCCAAATTATCTAATTATCAAGGTAGAAGAGGTCTTAGTGAAAGAAGAAATCATCTAAGAAATACAGAAAGAAAAATAAAAAGTTCTGCTTTAGGAATCATATACCATGTGCACATTGAGGAAAACTTTGACTTTCAACACATATTAGGTTTTAGCAATGTCCATACCAAGCTGAAATTAATGATGACTTGGCAAGTGGGCAACATGGCAATTACCACAGGGAATGTATGATCTATACAAGAGGTATGGTTATTCTAGTTAGGTAAATAATTTGAGACTTCTTTAAACTAATATTTTAAAAAAAGTATTTTTTTGGCATATGGTATTGGAAAGCAGAGAAACTGATTTTTTTATTAATGAAAATTTTATATCTTTCTTTCTATCAAAAGAAAAGATTTATTATACATATTGAATATAAGGTTTTTCAATTATTGTACATTGCAAATTTATTTTTCTTAAAGCCTACAACTTCTTGAGAAGCATATTAGATGAAATAAAATGTTAAAATAAATCACTGACTTCTGGCAGACAGAACTGTGCCATGTGTTAGCCAGTTTCAGAATTTTACCAAATGGGATATCGTATTTCAGATGGTCTGGTCTCAGAGTTGGTGTTGGTCTATGGCAGTAGTTGGCAAACTGAGGCTTGTGGGCTGCGGTTTGCCGCTCTGTTGACTAATGAGTTTGCTGACCTCTGATATAGGGGCTTAATCTCAAGGAACAACAACAGCTTGTAATTATTGGAATTGAGAGTCTACGTCAGTGGTAGGCAAACTCATTAGTCAACAGAGTGACAAACTGCCCCTCGGGAGCTGCATGTGGCTTGCAAGCCTCAGCTTGCCGACCACTGGTCTATAGCTATGCGCTTAGTTTAGAGAGTGTGTGGTCATGACAATACTTAACATGTTAAATCAGGTTAGAGGAGGAAGATTTTGTTTTGATTTTAATTTCTACTTGTGTATTATCCTTATGTTAGGAGACATGGGACAACAATTATTTTGCCAGTTTGTTAAAAATGTTTCTGTGGAAATCTCAATTAAGTGGCCCCATATTTTCAATTTATTTGAAAGATTGTTTTAGTGATTCCTATAGCGTGAAAGCATATTGTAATATTTATTTCTATTATATTTCCCCCACAGTGCTTTTCACTTGTGCATTGGGAAGTAATGCTGATTTCTTTGGAACAGCTTTTATATAAACTTTATATAGTTTATCACAGGCAGAAAAGGGAAAAAATTTTGAACCTGCTCATTTGAAACTTGGTAGGGAGACACTTCAACTTAGTTTGAAAAGGAAAATACAACTGAATTAAATATATAACAATCACATACTAAGAAAGCAGAGTATTCAAATAGCAAATGTCAGTATTCATCTTATATGGAAGGGACAGTGTTTATCACATATGCAGATGAATCACCTACCCAATACAGTCATATCTAAATATTAGAGTCACCTGATGTCAATAGTTTGCTGGTCAGCAAGTACATCTAAATAAGTTCCTAAAAATCATATGAGACAGTTTTTAATTAACTCACATCCCTAGTGCCAAGTGACCTTTCCAAGTCATTCTGATGACGTTGAAACTGGTGAGATATAACTCTACTACACTATTACCAATTGAAAACAAACAAACAAATTACCTGTTCACATTGGTCCATGCTGACTGGCTTGCCATCACTACGCACACAGCTCAGAAGGCGGGTTCTGACGCCTTGCCCACAGGTGGCATTTTCACTCAGCTGGCAAGTGCTCCACTCTACAGGTATAGAATCACCACAGTGAGTATCAAAATTATGGGCATGTGAACAAAATACAACGAACCTAAGGTTATCTGTACTGGTGAAGGACGGTGTGTACATAACTCTAAAGCCACTTTAGCTGGGTTTAAAGACATCATGCAATTCTTTCATAGAAAAACAATCAAATTAATATGAGTGAACTAACTTTCTACGTGTTCTTTAAGGTAAAAAGCCAAATCTTTGTTAGAAACCGTCTCACAGTTGGCTGGGAAGGAAAGGAAAGACACTCACTAACCAGGATGAGAAAGGAAAACAAGTTTAGAATCCTCTATTTGCTAGGGATAGTTGAGAGAGAAAATAACCCAGAAACAAAGCTAGTCTTTGATGTGAACCTGCAAATGTTTTCAAGGAATAATTATAATTAGCTAAACAATTTGATACAGTGAAGCCAAAAGAGGCACTGTAGAAATTAATGAGTTCAACCAGCTTAGAACTATATAGTCTATTCTCAAAACTATAATTTTTAAAAATTATAATTTTTAAAAATTAATTCAAAGTTAGAATAAATTCTTCTGCTTCTTAAAAAATTTGTATTGTTGGTGTGGGTACAAAAAAATCCTTGATCATATGCAATGAGACCCTTTTTAAAGAGATTTTCCATAATTGTTAGATGACCTAAATTTAACAGGAATAGCAAATTTTGTATTATGAAATCAGTGTTTTAAAGACCTGCTCTTCCAATAAAGCAAATTTAATTGTATTTCTGAAAAAAATATATTAAAACCTAGGTTCTAAAGCACCTTTAAAAAGAGGAAAACATGAGATCATCTTCACCTATAAACACAGTCATACAGTCCCACAGAATTTACCACAAAGTGTTCTACATGAGAAATCTCAGCAGTGCACCTGGGATGTCAGTGGGGAATTTGCTCCAGAAACCAGTATTGCTCTGGGTGCAGTTTGGATATGAGTATTGAGTTCAATACTGAGACTTAACATGATTCCACATTTTGTAACATTTGTATATCTGTTACCACAGGGAATGGTGGATAGCAGATCAATGTAACTCAAGTCTTTGGTATTATACATTGTGGTGTCCAGGAAAAAGCTAAGCATTTGGATGAATAATGAGGCTCTTATGATTTCCTCTGCCTCTCAAACATCCATGTCCAGCAGGCCTACCATTCAGACTTACTGAGATCCATAGAACAAGTGCATCACAAGCTTGAAGTTCTTGAAGTAACAGAGACCATTGAAAAGGTAGATTCTGTGACAGAGTGATTATATTCTTTCCTAAATGGTAAAATATCTCATGATATGTTTTATTGTATCAGTTTATCATGGCATAATTCAACTTGATTACGAAACTGTCAAATCTACTGTAAGTATCTTTGAATTCAGAGATTCTAGGTGGTATTGCTGAAGCTACATGGTGAGAGTGGGCATGTAGAGGGACACTGGAAATGTTAAATCCTCAGCCTGCCATGCAATGGATTCACACATTCTACTGGCAGTCTTTTTAAAAAATATATTTTATTGATTTTTTCACAGAGAGGAAGGGGGAGGGAAAGTCAGAAACATCAATGGGAGAGAAACATCGATCAGCTGCCTCTTGCACACCTCCAACTGGGGATGTGCCCACAGCCAAGGTACATGCCCGTGACTGGAATCAAACCTGGGACCTTTCAGTCTGCAGGCTGATGCTCTATCTACTGAGCCAAACTGGTTCAGCTCTACTGGCAGTCTTAATCTGGAGAACAAAAAGCCATGCAAACTTACTCCCATTAGTCAGTGCTACAGGAAAAGGGCATACCTGTCAGATTGTACTGGAAATGGAAGCAGTTTTCATTGAGGAGGCAAGGCCGCACCTGGGAGTCTTCAGCACACGTCCTGGAGCTCAGGGAGGGTCTCAGCAGATGGCGGGCTCTTCTCTGCATTGTGTGGGGATCACATGACTGTGAAAATCAAAGAGCAGGCAGAATTAGGAAAGACCCAGAATTCATTTTGTTTATTAATCATTATTATCTGTAAACATGTAAGCATATGTACAATAAGTACAGGGAAGAGACTATTGAAAAATTAAACATAATATTTAGAATATAAGCCATTTTGTGATTCAGTGTAAGTAGTTTTTGGTTTTGTCATTTGACCACTCTTTTTTTCTTTCTTTCTTCTTTTTTTTTTTTTTTTTTTTTTTTTTTTTTTTGCTGCAAAGCCTGCATTTTTAATCTCCCATGCATAATTAGGCACATGGAGACCATTTTCATCAATTAAATGTATTCTGTACTCTCAAATAGGCTGCCTCTTCACAAGAGATTAATTCATTTTGAATGTTTAAATTAATGTAAAAAGGAAGACTGTCTTTTTGCCTTTAGATATTCTAACCCAATAGAAATAACCATACAGAACATTTTAATGAGAAAGTCAGTTTTAAAACTTTGGAACAAACAGATACACAGAGGATTATAAAACCAGTATTGCCAATAGACCAGAACTTTCCTTCTATTAGGGAGGCTCTCTGAACCATGAAGACAAGCCACTGCATGCCATGGCCTTTTTAACAAAATAAGCGTATGCTTGTGAACTTCAGAGATCTCCTGCAAATATCACTTTTCCTATGGGTCCACATGTTCTCTCATATAATGCCCTTGAGCCTAGTAAACCTACCAGCCATATTTTCAAGTGCCTTCTATTGGAATAATCTTCTTTCAGCCATCTTATATCCTCTCCTTCCCCTTCCTCAGAACACTAATGAGGTCTTCACCAGTGATGGTCGTTTTTTCTAAAGATAAATTCTTCTCTTCTTTTCCAAGTAACATTCTACCCATGCTCAGGAATTGTTCTATCTATATTTCTAAACATATATACATACACTTAGATGTTACACTTGCCCTTATAATATTGTTATTTTTTGTTACCTTACTTCTTCCCTTTTTATAAACTTGTTGAGGGCATGATTTCTACTTGTCATGTCACTTCCTGAAATCTTGGTTTGTAGGTTACATAGTGATTGTTCAATAAAGACCATTAAATATAGTCAAAACAACACAATTCCAGACCCAAAAATCTAATGAGGCACAGACATGCTGAAACCCTGGGAGAAATAAAAATCTCTGAATTAAGGCAACTGGACCATCATTTTAGTATTTGGGATATTTTGTTTACTTTTATTCCTTTTACCTTTTCAGATATTATAGCAAGAGCACAGCCTGTAAACTGAATCTTTGTTGCTGTTAATCAAAATGATGATGTTGGATTGCACTGAACTATGCAGGGAAATTCTACTTTTAAAAATAATTTAAGTGTTTGGAAACATTGAAAGACATTTACTACTCATGTTACTTTATAGTTGGATAACCTGTCAATATTTGTGAAGTAATTTTATATTTTAATTGTATTGAATGATCAAGAAGTACCATTAAAACTAGATAATTATTAATTATCTGTAAATGAATCCCTTGGTAAATGCTTACTAATTATTAGTTCACTAATTAATTTGTTCACATGAGGAGAAATAATAACTTCAGGAATTTGCCAGTGAAATAATAAGAAATTATCTTGGAAGATACTCCTGATTACTTCTTTTCCACCTTAAAAAATGTCTGAATGAAGTGAGTATGTATAAAGACTTAAGTGCCATCTTAGTGTAAATCATTAAATAAAGCAAAAGAGAAAATAACACATGCACACATACATGTACAAATGAAATTGCTAGGTAATCTTGAACAACTTACTTATATACTCTGTACTTCATTTCCTTATCTAAACCTAGGTAAGAAAGGGGTATCTTACCTAATAATAGAGAATCATGTAAATTGACCATACCTTCACTATGTCCACAGCCAATCATAGTGATTATGCAAATTAACCCAACAAATATGGTAGTTAATTTGCATACATACCTGGGTCCTGGGAACCTCCTTGGCACCCAGATCACTCCCAGCTAGCCATTGGGTGGAGGCTTTAGGTTTGGAAAGGGGACTTGCTTGCAATCAGAGGGGTGAGGGTCCCCCTTCCCAAGTCTAAAGCCTGGGGCAGAGGCTTTAGCCTTGGGAAGGGGTTGAGCCTGCTATCAGAGGGGCAGGGCTCCCCTCCCCTATCCTAAAACCTGGGGTGGAGGCTTTAGGCTTGGGAAGGGCTGAGCCTGCAATTGAAGGTGCTGGGGGCAATCGCCCTTCCCAAGTCTAAAGCCTGGGGTAGAGGCTTTAGGCTTGGGCAGGGGCCAAGCCTGGGATCAGAGGGAAGGGAAAAAAACAATGGAAACATATCCTCAGGTGATGATAAAAAGGAAAATAAAGAAAGAAATGTCATATCCTATGAAAGGCACATCTTGAAAATGCTTAAAGAAAGTTGTCACTTATTCGTGGTGAAGGGACTGGAGTCTTTGTTGATGAAAATACCTTGGCAGCTGTAGTGACTGAGAGTGGCTGCAGCAACAGGGTGATGGGGCTGGAGCCTTCCCCTGATTAGCCTGGTCACCTCATGCAAAGGGAGGTCAGACTGCGGCTTAGGTCTGCCCTCAACGGGTAGTGGGCTTAAGCCATCGGTAGGACATTCCCTGAGAGCTCCCAGTACGTGAGAGGGGGCAGGCTGGGCTGAGAGACCCTTCCCCAGTGCATGAATTTTATACACCAGGCCCCTAGTCACTTTATAAGATTTAAAATTTTCCTCAAAATATTATCCCACTCTAGTCTCTAAAACTACTGGATATGGTTTTAAAGTATCCTCTTGACCCTAACCTGTCATTCATAACCATGTAAAAGTTGCTAACCACTTTCTGGAAATTAGTATATTGAAAACCAACACTGCAGCTAGCTCTCTCACTAATACTTCTTTCATAAAAACAGGGAAAGAGGGGAGCGTGAGTGACTAATATCTACGAACACAATCCAACTTAAACTTAGGCAGTATTTTCATATTCCACCTGCCCCCTTGGTGATCAGAGCACTCCCACAATGGGAGCACCACTCAGCTGACCAACCAGTCCCAGTGGCCCACAAATCCTGTGTCAGCCACTCACTCTCTCAGTAGTCCTGCAGGTTCAATCTCTGGAGAACAGGTCAGGCACCAATGGACCAGCAATGCCAGCAAAATCTTGGCAGCGCTCCTGGCCTCCTGAAAGTCAGCCTGGGACACTGCAGCCACTTCCCCTCCCTAGATGCTCCACAAGGAAGAAACAATATAAAAGTGGCCTCTAGGTGGCTCCCAAGAACCAGCATGAATGTCAGCAGTAAGGATCCAGATCCTGGGTCAGTAAGGTTGTCCCACAGCCTGCCTGGAGAGCCAATCACATCTGTGCCCAACACCCCCTTCAGGACCCTACCTGTGCATGAATTCATGCATCAGACCTCTAGTATTTATATAAAGACATTTTGTCAAGTTTCTAAATAAGAAAACAAGAAAGCAATCAATGTGTTGATTACTAACCTAAAGTAAACTCTAAGCCACCTCCATGATAAAAATCAATGTTATGTTGCTCAAGTTCATTTGCTAGGAAAAAAAAATGATCAATAAGACTAATTATAGTACTCCTCACTTATCCACAATTTTGCTTTCTGTGGTTTCAAATACCCAATGTCAACCATGGTCCAAAAATATTAAATGGAAAATTCCAAAAATAAGCAATTCATTTGTTCATGGTTCTGAATAATGTGATAAAATCTCACACCACGCTAGGAGAACTAAGATGGCGGCAAAGGCAAAACACCTATCTTGCCGTCATAATCAGCAATTTTAATACTACAACTTAACAAAAGAACAAACACCTTCCAGAATCACCAGAAAGCTAGCCGAGTGAAAATTCCACAAATAAAAGTGAAGATAAGACACTGTGACTCAGAGGAGCTGCGGCGAACAGCGTTGAAAGATTCGCACGGAGAGAGGTTTGGAGTGCGCGCCGCGGAGAGGGCGGGCGGCTGAAAACCGGCCAGTTTTCTCGAAAGGAGAGACAAAGGCATCCCACTGGACTGAATCTCCAGCTCTGGGCGAAGTCCAGAGAACCCACTATCACACGGGGTGAAAACTGGACAGTGGGAGGGCACGCCGAAGCTTGGGTGCTGCCGGGTCTCCCGGCTTGTGGAGAAGGCAGCTCTCGCGCTAACAGCTCGGCTGCGTGACGGTGCAGAGAGCGCTCTTCGATTTGTCTCTCATTCGGAAAACCGTCAGATTGCTTTGTTTTACGATTCTGGGTGAGACATTGCGCATGCAGACTCATTTTGGGAAAGTCTAGATTCCCCGGCAACCGGCAGCCGGTGGAACTCCGCAGCGGCTCTCTCTCAGAGGTGCTGGCGGCCATTGCCCCTGGCACAGAGTCCCTGGGGCCACATAGGGCGGAGCTAACACTGTCTGCTTGGCCCGGAGACTCCGCCCACCCAACCTGAGCACAGCTGAGCTTCACAGACAATTGGCCTGGAGGTCAACCCTCCAAGTGCTAGCAACGATTAACTGAGCTTAACTTCAGCAAGACTGTGCAGCCCATATTCACCTCAGGTAACTGGGGAGGCTGAGCCACTGTCTCTTGTAGCACGTCCACCACACAAAGCTAATTGACCAACTCAGGGAAGCAGCCACCATGCAGCAACATGGAAAGAAATCAGAAGTGAAAGAAATGGAGGAAAAAAAAACGACTGGACATGGAATTCAGAACCACGGTTATAGGGTTTTTTAAGAGGCTCCAACAAAAGATCGAGGCCTATAAGGAAATAAGCAAGACCACAAAGGAAATGAATGAGTCCTACAAGAAAATGAACAACACCCTCCAGGATATAAACGAGAGCTGCAAAGAAATGATCAAGACCAACGTGGAAATGATCAAGATCAACGTGGAAATGAATGAGTCCTACAAGGAAATGAAAGAAACCCTCAAGGATATAAAGCAGACTCTCAAGGATATGAAAAAGGACCAACCAGAAATTAAGCATACACTGACTGAAACAAAAAATATTATACAAAGACCTGAAAGTGCCCTGGAGTACCCCAAGAACCAAGTTAAAGATTTGAAATACAAAGAGGTAAAATCCACTCAGCTGAAAAAGCAAGAAACCAAAAGAATCCAAAATATTCAAGATAGTGTAAGGGGCCTCTGGGACAACCTCAAGCATACCAACATCCGAATTATAGGGGTGCCAGAAAAAGCGAGAGGCCAAGACAATGAAAACCTATTTGAAGAAATAGTGACTGAAAACTTCTCACACCTGGTGAAAGAAATTGACTTAGGAGTCCAAGAAGCACACCGAACCCCAATATATAGGAACCCTAAGAGAACCACACCGAGGCACATCATAATTAAAATGCCAAGAGCAAAAGACAAAGAGAGAATATTAAAAGCAGCAAGAGAGAAACAGTTGGTTACCTATAAGGAGCACCCATACGACTGTCAGTGGATTTCTCAACAGAAACTATGCAGGCCAGACGGGAGTGGCAAGAAATATTCAAAGTGATGAACAGCAAGAATCTACAACCAAGATTACTCTATCCAGCAAAGATATCATTCAGAATTGAAGGTCAGATGAAGTGCTTCCCAGATAAGAAAAAGCTAAAGGAGTTCATCACCACCAAACCAACATTATATGAAATGCTGAAAGATGTTCTTTAAGAAGAGGAAGAAGAGAAAGGTAAAGATGAAAATTATGAACAACAAATACACATCTATCAACAAATGAACATAAAAATCAAGTGAATTGATAGGCTGATGAACAGGATAAACTGGTGAATATAACAGAAACATGGACACAGAGAGGGAATGGACTGACAATTCTTGGGGAGAAAAGAGTTGTGGGAAGTACAGCAAGAGACTGGACAAAAATCTAGCAACAATGGGAGAGAACAGTGGGGAGGGGGAGGTGACGGTGGAGGGGGGGATAGGTACAGGGTGGAGGGAAGCTATAGGGGGATAAAAAGGGGAAACAGAGTAATTAATAAACTGAACAATAACTATTAAAAAAAATCTCACACCACGTCAACTGTTATGTGAATCATCCCATTGTCTGGTGTATCCATACTTTGTATGATCCCCACCCATTAGTCACTTCATATTTCTCTCAGGTTTCAGCTCAATTGTTGTGATATTGCAGCACTTCTGTTCAAGTCACCATTATTTTACTTAATAAGGGCCCCAAAAAGTAATGATGCTGACAATCTGGATATGCCAAAGGGTAATCCTTTAAGTAAAAAGATGTGTGTATATGTATAGGCATAAAAAATAGCATATACAAGGTTTAGTACTATCTATGGTTTCAGGCATCCACTGGAAGTATTGGAATGTATCCTGCACAGATATAAAAACACAACAATAACTACTATAGTTTCTTGTACATATGACCCTTTATGAGATTAGATTTTCTAACTTATTATCTTTCAAAACCAGCACCTACCTTAAAGTTTAATCATTCCTTATGACATTATTCCTTCACACTTTTTGTCCTTTCTAATAATAAGGCCTTTACCCATAGGTCTGACCTGAATATTTGTATTTGTCAAAAATAAATCAAATATCTCTTCTATCATCCTCTATTGATAAATTCTCCCCTATATGTGGAACCACCTTATGTAGTACACATTTCCACTGTACTTGTACATGTATTGATGTGTGTGTGGTCCTTCTCATGAGCTATGTAAAAAAAGAGACCATGTCTTAATTTTCCTGGAAGTTGAGAGGCTTGTTCTGTGTCTGCTATGCAGTATGCAAATAATAAGTATTTGTTGTGTAGAGTAACTTGGTTTTCTTCAGTAATATGAGTGGAGATTTGTAAATCGGACAAGTGGTCAACCCTGGACTATAATCATCTTGCCTAAATGTAAGGATTCTCCACAAGCTTCTATCTGAGGGAATAGAATCATTTCTGTAATTTTCATAAATTTTCTATAAAGTTCAGATGATAATTCCCAGAATAATAGTCTATCACTAAATTAATAAACTTATTAATAAATCAATAATTATTTACCATCCTATATAATAAAGAGGTAATATGCAAATAGACTGTCATGCCCTCACACAAGATGGTCACCACAAGATGGCCAGAAGGGGAGGGCAGTTGTGGGTAATCAGGCCAGCAGGGGTGGGTAATTTGGAGTAACCAGGCCTATAGGAGAGGGCAGTTGGGGGCGAATGGGCCTGCAGGGGAGGGAGGGCAGATGGAGGCGATCAGGCTGGCAGGGAAGGGCAGTTAGGGGTGACCAGGTCAGCAGGGGAGGCAATTGGGCCAGCAAAGGAGTAGTTATGCATCAATCAGGCTGGCAGGGGAGTGGTTAGGGGGTGGTCAGGTTGGCAGGCAGAAGTGGTTAGGGGCAATCAGGCAGGCAGGAAGGCAGGTGAGCAGTTGGGAGCCAGCAGTCCTGGATTGTGGGAATGATGTCCGACTGCTGGATTGGGCCTAAACTGGCAGTCAGACATCCCCAAAGGATCCCAGATTGGAGAGGGTGCAGGATGGGCTGAGGTACACCCCCTGCCCCAGTGCACGACTTTTGTGCATCAGACCTCTAGTATTAATGATAACAGGTAACTTAGATATTTTAAATAAATCCATGTAAGAATGTATAATTTGATATTTTTATCATTAACACTGAACTATTAATCAAAGTTTAATAAAACCTGGAATAATTCCAAGTACTTGTGAATTTAAGTTACTCTGCAAATATCTTTTCTGGGGATGAACATGACTCCAAGAACTTGCCTTGTCAGCTCCCATCAGATATAGACATCCAATGCCTTTATTCTGTTACAGGGCTTATCTGATAATTCTGAGATGGACTCTATCTTAGTTAGCCAATTAGCCTTCCTGTCTGCAGCTGTGCTATTTCTTTCTATATCTTTTATGAGGCAACAATGGATATATGCTCTGAACTTGAGTTTCATTTGGAAAAAATGGGATAAAAAGATTCACAAACTACCATTGCAATGTATTATAAGGACATTTTAAATAAAATTAAACCCATTCTCATAGGTTGATAAAGAATGAGAAGACCTCTAGGGGAGAAAAGTCCAAGACTGATACATTGTTAAGTATCATATTTAAACTTTATTCAGAGATTCTGAGGGGATGGCTACAGAAGTAAAAAGTTCTTTGCACTTTATAGTGCAATAAGAAAAGCAATGTCAAATATATATATATGACATGCTGAGTAAAATTAAGTGTCATGTTATCTCCACAAACCTCAAACTATGAACAGGTGAGATCAATAATTAACATTATAGGACCTCTGTGCTATCAGCTCCCAATAGGAGAAGGCAGAAGGTAAAAAAAAAAAAAAAAAAGAACATAGCATCTGACATATTCCAGAACATCAAAATGGAAAATTAAACCTCAGAGTCAGGAGATTTTTCATACCCTCAAAGTGGTAACTATCAAGGTTCCATGGAGGGGTTGGGGAGCTGATGCAGTCTGGGTCCCAGGGACTCTCAACATTAATAAGCCAAAGTCACCTTCCAGGAGGATTCCCTGCAAAGAAACTGGTAGGAAGAGTTTCCAAACTGAGAAAATCAGGGAACTAGTCATAAAGAAAAAGGAGGAGCCAGTAAACAAAGCAAGAAAGGAAAATGAATCCAGTAAAATCTCACAAAATAATCTGTTTTATTTTTGAACACTGAGAGAGAAAGAGAGGGAGAGAGAATGAGAACACACCTAGGAACATGAAGATGGGAATAGGAAAATACGACTTCTAAAAGTTCACAAAAATTGATTTTTCAGAATAATAAGTAAAGAAAGGGATCAAATTAAACCACCATGAAACAAATTAAAACCTGGCATAATTCCAAGTATTTGTGAATTTACGTTACTATGCAAATTTCTTGTCCAGAGATAAACACGAGGAAAATGAGAATACAGCCAGATATAGCAACCCCATAAATTAGAAAGTGAAGCAAAAAGAAAAAGAAAAAAAGAAAACAGATGAAAAACTATTTCAAAACAAGCTAACAGTCATTTAGGAAATGAAACAAAATACAAAAGAATAACACAAATAGGAATTAGAAAAACCAGAACTGAAACGATAGGCCTCAATAAATAGAAATAAAATTAAAATCACTTTCAGAAATAAAGAGAAAACTAAGAGAAACAGAAGAATAAAAATACAACAAATAATGCGTTAGTAAAACAGAAAATAAAAAAAGAACTGAAATTAAGTGAAACTTTAAAAAATTGATAACTAGTGAGTAGGAAAATGAGGCAAAATAGATGTGACATGCATAAAATAACATTATATAAAAAGGAAAACCTAAGAGAACAGAACAACACAAAAAGACTTAAGAAAATTCTAAAGTTAAAACCACTATTTAAAGGATATATCAGAATCACTAATTCTGAACAAACTAGTAAAATTATTATTTTAAATATATTATTTTACTATTTAGGCAAGAATATAAGATGGTTTATATAGACAAAACAAATTCAGATTATCATTAGACTTTGACAGGAAAAATGCAAAACTATCTATATACACTGAGTGGCCAGATTATTATGATCTCTGAATGGCTACTCAATGTATATCCTATATAATAAAAGGCTAATATGCAAATTGTCCCCTCAACCAGGAGTTCAATCAGCAGGCAGCCCAGCCAACTGCTCCCCATGTCCCCTCTCCCTGGCCAGACTGGCTAGACCTCACCCATACACAAATTCATGCACCAGGTGTCTAATCTATCTATCTATCTATCTATCTATCTATCTATCTATCTACATATGTGTGTGTATATATATATATATATATATATATATATATATATATATATGCCAGATTATTATGCATTCAGAGATCATAATAATCAGGCCACTCAATGTATATCAAAGCCTAAGCGACTGTCGCAAGTGAATGGAAGACTGAACAGGCTATGTGTGGAAACCAGGCTGGCAGGGGCTTAGTGAGGGACAACCAAATGACTGAGCAGCAGGCTGCGTGGGGCAACCAGGCCAGCAGGGGGGTTAGTGAGGGCCAGCCAAACAACTTAGCAACAGGCTGGCGTGTGTGTGTGTGTGTGGAGGGGGGCAGTGAGGAGAGACCAGGCTGGCAGGGAGGGCAGTAAAGGGTGACCAGGTCATCAGGAGGGCATTTAGACATGATCAGACAGGCAGACAGGTGAGCCGTTAGAAACCAGTGATCCCAGATTGTGAGAGAGACCTAAACCAGTAGTCGGACACCCCCTGAGGGGTCCCAAATTGGAGAGGTTGCAGGCTGGGCTGAGGGGATGCCCCTGTGCATGAATTTCACCAGGCCTGTAGTAGTAAAGATACACAAAGAAAAAGAACCAATCATGGTCTAAAGATTTTATATCCAGAAAAGCTGACAGTCAATGAAAAGAACATAGATAAACTATTAACAACATGCAAGAACTCAAGGAATATCATTTCCATGAGACCTTTCCTAGGAATTTACTGGAGACTAAGTTGTATGGCAGGAAAGTCATCAACATAAAGATTAGTGGTGAGCCAAGTTCACACATAAAATTTAGATACAGGCTGTATGCTCTCAAGATACAGATAAATACAACAGTAAAAGAATGGGGAAAGTCTGTGTAAAAACTTTAACATTTTTAAGAACTTATGTTAATGACAAGTATTGGTATTATTATTATGAGAATGTTTTCTGTATTATGTGGGATTAAGCAAATGTGTAATTATGATATATTCTTTTTTTTATCTCCAGTGTTCTTGACAAAGTCAATTCTTAGTATAGAGAAAAGGAGATACAAATGTAAGCTAGAACTTAAGTGAACTCTTATAGTTCATCATTACAAACTCGTGAAATATTTTATCTTCAAAATAAGGGAAATAATAGTATATATTTCAAAGTTCTGTCTTCTTAGGTGGACTATAAGAAGTGGAAACTAATAGGAGGCATGGGAATCCTGTGACATTAAAGAGCCCTTTCCATTAAAGGAGGCCAGAGCTTTTTCGAGAAACAAAGAAAATGTGGAATGTGAGCCTGACACATCTTGCCATATCAGGTAGCAAGGAAGTTAACGATGGCCACCACAGTCTTTATTAAAATGTTTGTGGAATGAATTATCTGAGTATGAAGATAGCTTATAAGTTGAAAAGGTTTAAAATATATCAAGTTTATTTAAATCTATAATTTCATAACTACACAAGAATAGTCAGATGCAGTTAATGATGCTAGGAAAACAACTTCTTATTTTGAAAACTGGTAAGTAAAGGACAAGTACACATTTTTCATGCTGCTTTTTCTATATAGAATGGATCAGTAGTTAATCAAATAGCAGTTGGGATAAAATTTCTCCTTACAGAAGTAGTTCTACAAATAAGTGAGGAAAGATGATAGAATTGGGATGTTCTAAATTTTTGTTTTTAGTATTTCCTAGATCATAAAGACTCTAGGAATTGATCACAAATGACAGCTAAACTAATAATCCTTAAAAATAAATAAATTGCTAGGAAAAGGGAGAAAGAAATGAGAGGGAAAATCTAGATAAAAGGAGATGTGAAGGCATGATAAAAACAGGCAGAGCTAAGCAATTATGTCTAGTCACTCAGATTCTAGTTCTAAAATAAAGATAATCATAGAAGTCAGCTCAGAGTTGGCTTTGAGGGAAGTGAGGAGGTTATAATTAGGACAAAAACTGTGAAGCACTTTGTGGCAACTGACAGTTTTCCACCACCTTTGCTGGTGACTGATGACTAAATTGAACATTGTATTTTTGTGTTTTTTCCATATTTATGCTAAAATCAATATTTTAAAAAGTTTAAAATTTTTCCCTTGTCATCCATTTTGGAATTTGAAAGCAGACTTTTCCAAAGTGTGCTGTTTTCTGGTATGTTAATAAATCTCAAATTGCAGACGGATCATGAGAATCCTTGCTTTACATTACACAGTGTTTTACAAAGTATCATACTTTAAAGAGATATTAACTTGTGAGAACATAACTTCAAAATGCAATGGGTATTTAATTTTAAAGCATGTCTTTAACATTTATGTGAAATGTTTTTTGTAGTTGTTCAATAGAAACGTATCTGGCCACTGGGTAAAGCTAGCAATAAAATTACTGGTCTGCAATGTGTTGAGAGAAAAAGGTTTGATAAGCAAATGCATAAAGGACACATTGGGATACAGAGTGCTAAACAAGGATTTTTCCAATAGATCTTTACTGGATTTGCAGACTTTTCTATTATGTCACTAAAATTTACTCTCCTTTCTCCCTGGGCATAGACTGGACCTCATTTCTCAGCCTTCCTGGCAGTTGGTATAACCATGCAACTGAGTTTTGACAAATGAAAGGAAGTGAGAGGCTATGTGTGACACTCCATTCCTGACCCTAACGCCTCCCACGTACCTTCCTCCATTCTCTTCACCCACTCCATTGAGCGAAATGGTCATAAACGTGGTGACTTTGGATGTCAAGATGGCAGACCCTCCATTAGCCTGGGTCCCGGAATGACTGCATGAAGCAGCTAGTGCTCTTTCCCTTTGAGAAAATCCTCTTAGGACTGTTTTATGGAAGACAAATAAGTTATGACAAATAAGTTGTACTGTCATTTGAACCAGTACAATTTGGGGTTATATGTTTTGGCAAATTACAACTACTTCACAGTACCTTATGACTCACTAAGAGTCTCAGATCTTTAGTATCAATTTAGCATTCTATAGGACACATTTGGGGAAATTGACTTACATATTTAAATATATAAATGAACATGAAATTCTTTGTAAATTATAAAGTGGCTAAATTATTATCTATATGAATCAATTGCTATCCTTGAAAACTCTTCTAGTAAGATTTCCAAACACTTTAAACAAATAGTTCTTGAGAATACATTAAATGCAAGGCACTGCACCAATGAATAAAACATCACCACAGGGAGGATTTCCTTTTATTCTCTGGATTTTTAAGAGATCATACCTTGTCTCCATGAAAGACTTACAATTACATTTTAAAAGGGCATGTTTAAGGATTTAAAAGGAAATATAGGTATTGCATCCTCCCTGTAAAACAAAAGTATTATGGAACTTGCCTCTGAGGAAGTTAAGTTTCATTTACTAATTTGTGTGTGTTGGAAGGTAAGATGGCAGGCAAATGAAGTTGGTCTTAGTCATCCAAAAAAGTGTTTTTTCAAATGTTGAGTTGTTGCATATTGGTGGGTTGTGAACTCTATATTAATAACTGAGATTTTTATAATGCCTACTAAGTGCTAGTAGTCACTGTTTTACATTCTTTAAATTAACTCATTTCATTCTTATAACAACCTTATGATGCAGATCTATTATTTCCCTCCTTTTACAGCTGGCACAGAGAGATTAAGTAATTTTATCAAGCTCATAGAGCTAGAAAAGGGAAGAGCCAAGATTCAAACCCTGTCAGTCTTATGCTATAGAGTCCATGCTCTTCACTACACTATCTTGGTTTTCAGTTTATTGGATCAAAGACAGCACCTTTAAAACTCACAGCATAGCTTAGCAAATGACTATCATATACTCAAAGTGAGAATATTCCCCGAAATGGTTATTTTTGAATTCATACACACACACACACACACACACACACACACACACACACACACACACACACACAAGGCCCGGTGGCGCAGATTCATGCATTGGTGGGGTCCCTCAGGGGGGTCAGGCTGAAACCAGCAGTCCAACATCCCCTGAGAGATGTAGCAATGTGCGAAGTGAGGCTCGCTGCCATGCCCACGGTCTCCATGTGCTCATTCTAGGGCAATACTGGTGTGCCCATGACCTAGAAGTGGCCGCAGGCTCATGCCCAGTCAGTCCCAATGCCGGCTCTGATCTCTGTCCTGATTTGGATGGGGAAGGGGGACATAGGTGGAGTGTCTGCAGGAAAGGCTCGCAACATCTCAGCTGTGCTTGCCAGTTGTGAGCTCCTCATCTGGCATCTGTTGGTCAGCTGAGTGATACTCCTGCTGTGGGAGCACACTGAGCACCAGGGGGCAGCTCCTAGATTGAAAGTCTGCCCCATGGTGGTCAGTGCACATCATAGTGACCATTGGACCCATGGGTTAGGCACACACTAGAGGCCTGATTCATTAAGATTCATGCAAGAATGGGCCTTCCTTCTCCTGGCTCTTGGCAGCACCTTAGCTCTGGCTGGAGCCACCTTTCTGCCTTCCCATGCTGTCCAGAGGCCCAGAGCAGCTGGGGTGGTGCTGAATGCCTGCATCATTGGTAAGTATCCCACACCCCCCAATTGCTCAGTGCTTGTGCATGCAAATTAACCTTCCATCTTTGTTAGGTTAATTTGCATGCTCACTCCTGATTAGCTGGAGGGCATTGTAAAGGTACAGTCAATTAGCATGTTACTCTTTTATTAGGTAGACTAGAGGCCTGGTGAATGAAATTCATGCACAGGGTGGGGGGGGATGTCCCTCAGTCGAGCCTGCATCCTCTCCAATCTGGGATCCCTCTCACAATCCAGGACTGCTGGCTCCAAACTGCTTGCCTGCCTGCCTTCCTGATTGCACCTAACTGCTTCTGCCTGCCAGCTTGATCATCCCCTAACCACTCCCCTGTCAACTTGATTGATGCCTAACTGCTCCTCTGCCAACCAGTTTGCCCCTAACTGTCCTCCCCTGCTGGCCTGGCCACCCCTAACTGCCCTCCCCTGCAGACCTGGTTCCCTTCAACTGCTCTCCCCTGCAGGCCTGGGTCCTTCCCCCTGACTGCCTTTCCCTGCTGGCCTGGTCACTCCCAACTTTTCTCCTCTGCCAGCCTTGTCTCCCCTAATTGCCCTCCCCTGCAGGCTTTATCACTCCCAATTGCCCTTCCTTGCAGTTCTGATCCCTCCCAAATGCCCTCACTTGCTGGCCATCTTGTGGTGGCCATCTTGTATCCACATGGGGGCAGGATCTCTGACCACATGAGGGCAGCCATCTTGTGTGTTGGAGTAATGGTCAATCTGCATATTACTTTTTTATTAGATAGGATAGAGGCCTGGTACATTAGTGGGGGCCAGCTTGTTTGCCATGAAGGGTATCCTGGATCAGGGTAGGGATTCCCTTGAGGTGTGGGGCAGCCTGGGTGATGGACCTGTGGTGGTTTGAAGGCTGGCCAAATCCTCCCTCCCCGACACAGTGACCCAAGCAGAGGCCCTGGTATCTGGGATTTATTTATCTTCTATCACTGAAACTTTGTAGCCTGGAGTGGAGGCCTAGGCTGGCCAGGGCTGTAGAAGCTTGGCTTCCTCCATTGCCGGGGGCAACCCTAGCTTCTTTCTCTCTCTAGATCCATGGCTGCTGTCATTTTTTTTTTGTTGGAATACATTTATCTTTTATCATTGAAATTTTGTAGCATTGAGTGGAGGCCTGGGCCAGCAAGGGCAGGCAGAAAGCTTGGCTTCCTCCATTGCTGGGGAAACTCAAGCCTCCCTCCTGCTTTCTATGGCAACAGCCATCTTGTTTGGGTTTATTTGCATATTTGTTCCTGATTGGCTGGTGGTGTGGCTTGTGGGTGTATAAGAAGAGGTATGGCCAATTTGCATATTACTCTTTTATTAGATAGGATATGTATATACAAACACACACATATACTAGAGGCCCAGTGCACAAATTTCTGCATGGATGGGGTCCCGTGACCTGGCCAGTGATTGGGGCCAATTGGCCTGATGAGGAGGAGGGTCCATGAGAGGTGGGTTGATTGGGGCAGGGTGACTGGGGGGAGGGGCCACGGGAAGTTGGCAGGCTAGAGCGAGGGACCATGGGAGGTGGCTGACCTGGGGTGGTTGGCTGTGGGAGTGCACTGACCGTCAGGGAACAGCTCCTATGTTGAGCATCTGCTCCCTGGTGGTCAGTGTGCATCATAGTGAACAGTCGACCAGTCATTCAGTAGGTTTGGTCACTTAGGTTTTCTTGTGATATAACATGGTTTTCCCTACAGTGTATCATGGTAAAAAAAA
The DNA here is from genome assembly GCA_027563665.1 of Antrozous pallidus. Taxonomy (NCBI): domain Eukaryota; kingdom Metazoa; phylum Chordata; class Mammalia; order Chiroptera; family Vespertilionidae; genus Antrozous; species Antrozous pallidus. Next base: position 79,676,233 of record CM050508.1, read on the forward strand.
TATTTAAAAGCCACCAATCTAATAAAAATACTTTTCAAGAAAATTTTTCCATTACATAGAGTGTCATGGTTGTTATTACAAAACTTTGTTTTATTATATAGGTTTGTTTTTTCAAGTATAAACTGTAACATTTTTAAAGGGGTGGATGTTCATTCTTTCTAGAATGTTTCTCTCTACCATAAAAACTATTTGTGTCTTTAAACACTAGGATTCATTTCAGAACAAAATAATTATTAAATTAAGTTTGTACCTAGAAAATTCACATTTATTTTCAATATATTTCAATATAGTTTAAATATAAATCCGTAAGAAAAATTAATTTCTTAAACACATCCCTTCCTATAGGAAGTGGTTAGAGGTTTAGGTTGATACCTGTATCCTATCTAGATAAATTGAACCTAGCTGAAGGGGAGACCACCAGGGGGTACCTGTATATCAATTCTCCATATATTGAAAGAGCAATTACATTCAGGATATTTCTTTCCACATGGTTCTTTAAGATATACTAGAAAGTGGAGTCAAAACTCAAAAATTGTTTTTCACTATTTAGGCATGTGCTAATACACATCTATCATGGTCATAAACTGGAAGGGAGAGAAGGTGGAGTACCAGACAGTAGAAAGGCACCAGAAGCATTTATGTATCTATGTTTTAACTCCTCTAATCTATGATCTATCATTTCTCTTTACCTTAGCCAACTTCTTCTGTAGATATCCCTAATACTAGAATAGAGGGTTTGCAAGCGTGGTCCCAGGACCAGGATCAGCAGTATGAACATCATTCTGAAACTTGTTAGAATTGCAATTCATTGTGCCTTATCCCAGACTCAATGAATCAAAAACTCTGGGGATTCTATTTTAGTCATCAATTTACTGTGGCATGGAAACATGGAATAGACTGATGAATGTCAGATGGGAGGGCGAGGGGGCTGGGAAAAAATAACCAAATAATTTAGAGGCATATACACATTGCTCATGAACACAGATAATATGTTAGTGAATACCTGAGGCAGGGCCCAAACTGAATGGTGTGAGACAAGGGAATAGAAGGGGACGGGGCATATATAATACTCTCAACAATAAAGAAGAAAAAATCTGGGGGGTGAAAAAGCACACCGCTCCTGAGATGAGGTTGAGTAATCCATGTTTTAATGAGTCATCCAAGTAATTTTGAAGTACTATCTAGTTTTAGAACCACTTTCCTCAAACCACGGTTTCAACTTTGTATGCACAACAACAAACTCCTAGTTTCCTACCCCCAGCATCCTCCTCCAGTCTTTCCTACCTCTGTTAATGGCTAGTCCTTTCAGCTCTAACTTCAAAATAGAATTGATTATCTATCTACTTCTCACCATCTGTACCATATATACCTTGGTCAAAGTCCGCTTTCATTTAAATTATAGCAATAACGTCATAACTTTTTTTTTTCTATTCTACATATTATGTTGAACTCTGGGACTAGAATAATCTTTTTCAAATAATACAAATTAGAACACTTAATTCCTCCCTTCCATACCCTTCAATGGTTTCCCAACTTAGTGTGAAAAGCAAGTCTGATTCTATGGCCTACAATGTCCTACACCATCTGGGTCTGCACTACCTCTGAATTTCATGGCCTTCTATTCTCCTGCTTGCTCACTGCTCCATTCACTACTCTGGCCTCATAGGTGTTTTTAGGGAACTCCAAGCATTCCCTTGTCTAAAGGCTTTTGTTCATGTTCTCTCCTCTATCTGCAATGATCTTCCAGTGCCTGCATAATTTGTCACCTTATTTCCTTTAGTCACTGCCCCCTATTAGAGAGACCTTCTTTGACCATGCAATATAAAATATCAGTAACTCCTCCATGTCACTCCTTGTCCCTCTATGTGTTTTCTTCTCAATGTGGCATTACTACCTGACATTCTATATATTAAATTAATGTTTTTAAAGTGATAAATTTTATAGTAAGCTCCATAAAGGCTTGGACGTGGTCTTGTTGATTGTTGATTTTCCCAGGACCTGAAATAGGCCCAGGCCCATAAGAGATACTTTCAAAATACAGTATAATAGTGATTGACAACCCAAGCATTGCCAGGGCACTTTGTCTTTCTCATTGGCTCAAATACAGAAAACAATTATTACTTAGCATTCCCAGGACTTTGGTATAGTTAATGAATTTAATGAGTATAATAAATGTAAGTACTCTGAGTTTCTGGGAGTTTGGGGGTTTTAAAAGTACAGTGAACTATTATTATCAATGAATTTTGTACAAGTAAAAAGATAGGATACAATAAAGTAATATCACTATGAAATCATAGCAAACCTTATCAGAAAGTAAAACAGTAAAAACTAAGGTGATCATCAATCAGAAGGGCCAGAGGTTGGATTTCTCAGCCATACAGTGATCTGCTTCTTTTTACTTTATCCTAGATTTGAGGGGTCCAACAAATGTCTATTAAAGAATAGGCTCTTATAGTTTCTGCTTGTCCTTTGAGAGTTTAAAGTGATAATAACAATGGAAGCTGAAAACATATTCTGGATTTCAGAGTGTGAACACATTTCAGAGTGTGAACAGACGTCTACTACTGTAGTGAATAATCCATTGGAATTATCTCATAAAGCCCCTTTCCATTAATCTAACCTCCAAATAACCTAGGTGTACTTTTAATATCATTGTTATTACAGATAATGAAATAGAAGCTTAGAATATATAGCAACTTTATATTTAATGTTTAAGCCAGGATTTGAATTTGGGAGCACTAATTTGCTCCTCAGTATATTCAACTCTAGTGGTACTTGTGTGATATTTTATGCTAGCGGCAGTGGGAAGAACATGCATCACAGAGCTATATTGTGATTGTGGTTATTGTACCTGCTATTTATTTCAACCTGGAAACTTTTCAGTATGGACAGTGGTAATCAGAGATGGCAAAGGAGAGAGAGAGAGAGCAGATATTAAGTACTACCAATTATTAACTAATCAAAAAAAAAATCACAAACTGAAGAACGGAGAGTCAGCTAGGGATAGAACAGTGAACCCAGCCTGCTGCCAGCCTTTAAGAACCTGCAGGTCCACCCAGCCCAGGGTCCAGCTGATCAGATTTAGGGAGTTAATTGGAAGCAGAAGTTCTGGACAAATCTCTGTCAAATGGCAAAGACAAGAGCAGGGCAGAAGCTATGTATCATCCAAATGATATAACATTCCTCATAAGGCTTTGCTGGACTATTGCTATTCGGAAGTTAAGATAACACATAAATGTCAGGAGAGTGTTGCTTAGCTAAGATGTTTGAGTGGAGATTTTAGAATGGTCACAGACATCCCTACATAGTCCATGTGGCTGGTATTTAATGACTAACAAATTATGAAGGTACATATTTATAAATCAATCAGAGGCCCTGGAACTAATGAATGATGTATGGCATATTCAATGATAGAATCTGGGGTTGGTCACCTGTTTATATTATTGTTGGGGATTGAGAAAGAAGAAAGGACTTAGCGACCAAAAATATAAGAGCTGTGAAAGAGAAATAAAGACCAAAGTGACTGGGGCGCACCAAGATGGCGGCATAGGTAAACACCTATTGTTCTGCCCCACATAACGATTTAAGAACTACAACATAACAGCAGAACAGACAGCACCCAGAATCGCCAGAAAGGTGGCTGAATGAAAACTCCACTAATAAGAGTAAAGGTGGGACGCTGAGACTCAGGAGCTGCGGGAGCGCAGCCTCTCAGACGAAACAGGTTAGGAGCTGCCCTGGTAGCGCACGCGGGCTGGGGCTGGAGCAGCACCCCCTGGCGGATTTCTCCCACGGGGAGGGCAGAGACGTCCCACTGCACGGACTCCCCAGCGCCAGGCGAGGTCCGAGATCCGGGGTACGTGGAGACATCCCACTGCACAGATTCCCCAGTGTCAGGCGAGGTCCGAGGTCAGGGGGACACACAATGGAAGTGGGGCGCGGCAGAGGCTCCTAGTCGCAAGGGTCGCACAAACCCGCGACTTGCCCCCTGGAAACTTGTCTCCTGGTCCCAGAAACCATCTATTTTACAACCTTGGGCTAGACTTTTGGTGTCCAGGCACATTTGGGGAAAGGCAGAGTTGTCTGGCAAGGGGAAGAGACTAGCGGCTTTCTCTTGGAGGAGTCTGCAACCATCCCCATCCAACACAGACCTGCGAGCGTGAGCTCCACATAGGACACAGCTGACGCTAACTCTGCCTGCGCAGCTCAGATACTCCGCCCATCCAACCTGAACACAGTCTCCCTTCACAGCCAATTGGCCTGGAGGTCAAACCCTCCTAGGGCTAACAATAACAAGCTGGGTTTAAATTCAAAAATACTGAATACAACCCATAAAGGATTGCAGTAAGAGTACCTACCTCAGGTAACTGGAGAGGCTGAGCCACTGTCCCTTTGAGGATATCTACCACATAAAGCAGCCACCATGCACAGATATGGAAAGAAATCAGGTGTGAAAGAAATGGAGGAGAAAAGACGACAAGACATAGAGTTCAAAACCACGGTTATAAGGCTTTTCAAGAGGCTCCTACAAAAGGCCGATCAACTTAATGAGATTTACCAGGAAATAAACAAGACCAACCAGGAAATGAATGAGAATTACAAGGAAATGAATGAGAACCTCAAGGAAATGAATGAGACCCTCAAGGAAATGAACAAGACCTCTGAGGATACGAACCAGAACCTTACGGATAAAAAAAATGACCAACTAGAAATCAAGCATACACAGACTGAAATAAAAAATATTACACAAAGTCCTAAAAGCAGTCCAGAGGGCCACAAGAACCAAGTCAAAGATTTGAAATACCAAGAAGCAAAATCCATTCAGCTGGAAAAGCAAGAAACAAAAAGAATTCAGATAATTGAAGATAGCGTAAGGGGCCTCTGGGACAACCTCAAGCATGCCAACATCTGAATTATTGGGGTGCCAGAAAAAGAGAGAGAGCAAGAAAACCTACTTGAAGAAATAGTGACTGAAAACTTCCCCCACCTGGTAAAAGAAACTGACTTAAAAGCCCAAGAAGTACACAGAACCCCAAAATATAGGAATCTAAAGAGGACCACACCAAGACATATCATAATTAAAATGCCAAGAGCAAAAGATAAAGAGAGAATATTAAAAGCAGCAAGAGAAAAGCAGTTGGTTACCTACAGGGGAGCACCCATACGATTGTCAGCAGATTTCTCAAAGGAAACGATGCAGGCCAGACGCGAGTGGCAAGAAATATTCAAAATAATGAAGAGCAAGAATCTATAACCAAGATTACTCTATCCAGCAAAGCTATCATTCAGAACTGAGGATCAGATAAAGTGCTTCGCAGATAAGAAAAAGCTAAAGGAGTTCATCACCACCAAACCAGTATTATATGAAATGCTGAAAGATATTCTTTAAGAAGAGGAAGAAGAAAAAGGTAAAAATATAAATTATGAACAACAAATACACATCTATCAACAAATGAACATAAAAATCAAGTGAATTGATAGGCTGATGAACAAGATAAACTGGTGAATATAACAGAAACATGGACACAGAGAGGGAATGGACTGACAATTCTTGGGGAGAAAAGAGTTGTGGGAAGTGCAGCAAGAGACTGGACAAAAATCTTGCAACAATGGGAGAGGACATTGGGGAGGGTTAGGTGAGGGTGGAGAGTGGGATAGGTACAGGGTGGAGGGGAGATATAGGGGGATAAAAAGGGGAAACAATGTAATTAATAAACTGAACAATAAAGGAAAAAAAGACCAAAGTGACTAAAGAGATATGGTCACAAAATGCACCCATGTCTGGATCCAATTATTAAAGGAATATGAGTGTAATAAAGGGCTTCAATGCAACCATTGGGAACACAGGAATATGGCCTATACATTTGCTATAAGTATTGTATCAATGTGATAAATCACTGTGCTATGATTATGTTAGAAATTAGCCTTAAACTTAAGAAATGCATGCTGAGTTATCAATATTAAGGATAACAATGTATGATGCCTTCAACATATGCTAAAATGGTTCAGAAATAACAATAGTGTATGAAAATATACAAACAAATAGTAATGTGTGTGTGTGTGTGTGTGTGTGTGTGTGTGTGTGTGTAGGCGTGGCAGAGAGAGTTGATCAAGCATATGTGGCAAATTTAAAATTTCAATGTACATATTTTCTTTTAGTTTGAAATATTTGAAATGAATTTTCTTCGGTAAGAAAGAACTATAAATGGCACTGGTACACCAATATTCATGAGATGCTAATAAATGATAAAAATGAAGCATGCATTCATAACTACGTGCTACTCAGAGAACCCTTAAGTGGCAACTCCTATTTGAACCAAGGGCAAACTAACTATTTTTTAAAGGGGTGACATTGGTTACTAAACTTATATAGGTTTCATATATACCATTGCATTGTTTGAGCACCATCTAAAGTCAAATCTCCTTTTGTCACCATAGATTTGACATTCTTCACCCTTTACTATCTCCCCACTTTTCCTTCCCCACATAATGTTGTATGTATCTGTGAGTTCTTATTTGTTTATTTGTTGCTTTCAGTTTTATATCCCAAATATAAGTTAAATCATAAGGTTCTTAATGTTTTTGACTGATTTTTCTAAGCACACTGTTAATCTCAATCTTTCCTGCTCTCTGGCTTTCTCTTACATCTTCCCTTCTTCTTCATCTTTTATTTTCCACATGAGGCTTACATATCTTTCTTCACTCTAATTCCCAACCATTCACAGACCAAATGAAAAGTCAAGCCAAAAGAAGCTATAGTCCTACCTGGTTTGGCTCAATGGCTAGAGCATTGGCCTTCAGACTGAAGAGTCCCCGGTTTGATTCCAAGAGAGAGCACATGTCCAAGTGGGGAGCTCATTTCCCAGTGGGTGGTGTGTAGGAGGCAGCCGATCAATTGTTCTCTCTCACCATTGATGTTTCTATCTCTCTTCCTCTCTCTTACTCTCTGAAATCAATAAAAATATTGTAATAAATAAGCTACAAACTGCACTGGGGCTTCTGCCTGTGCTGGACCCCAGGATGCTCTTTGGAATGAGAATCCCAGGACAACAGTTTTGGTCTCTGCCCGCAGCGTAGGAGTGCTGGGCCACTCTGTAGGCACAGAAGACTAAAAGAGGGTCACTTTTGTATATTTTGCTTTTACTGTTTATGTCTCTCTCTCTTCCCAGTCTCTACCATACATCAAAGAAAAGTGTCACACACTGAATCCAGAATGTGTCTGGGATCACTCTCTCGTGCTGCCTTTCCTTTCCAAGATTATTGGCCCCTTTCCCATAGGAAGAACCTTACCCATGGTTAGCCATAGTCTCTTGATTGCTAAAGAAAGAAGCATTATTAAGTTCCATACCCAAGCTAACAACATAGAGGGCATCCAGGGGACTCACCTCAGTTTATTCTTTCTATTCACACCATTGTTCTAGGATGTCATTCTTAATCTATTTTTTCTTTTTCTCCGTCTTTCTCATTACTCTTTTCCACTCTTGCTGAAGTAACCCTTACTGATCTCTGAGGTTTCTATATGTATATTCTCTCACTAGAAAATTTACTGATCCTCCAAGGGGTTAGAAAATGTGCCAATATGTGCTCTCATAACACCCTGCATTTTTTATCTTTTAATCATATGCTTCTAGCCCTTTGGTCTGTTGAAATTAATTAGGAGCTTTATGTGTTTCTCATAAAATTAGGTATGTTTCTTTAGGACAAGGAATCTTCATCGCCATAGCCTAAAATACCTTTGTTGTATAGTAAGCTCTTAACACCTGTTGAATAGAAAACATTTACAATTTATTTCTGGACTTATGTGCTAGTCACTGTGTTAAATGTTTTAGACATATCAATCCCTGCTCTAACTTGCAATTTTCCTGACTTTGAGTTAAATAATTTGCCCAAGTGCCAGTGTTAAGAAAGGAGATGGAGAGAAATGCAATGCATTTGGGCTATTTCTAAATCTCAAATGTATTTTCTATAATTGTCTAATCAGCATTGCTATAGACTTAACACTTGCCTTTCAGCATAAAATTGAGCATCTGGAAAAAAAGACAAACAACTCAATTGCATTTTATTTGAGGGCCTTCTGGAACAGAAAAGTAATACTGGGGATGGGAATATGATCTCCATAAAATCTATAATTATAACTAATTTGAAGTTTGAACACTCATAGTAATTGTATCTGCAACTCCAGCATTATTATTTTCTATTAGCACCATCTGATAAATGTAGTGTTTAAAACTTAAAACAACCCCACAGTTAAATATTAAAAACTAGGAAATACTAATGCGATATGATAAACCCAACACAGTAAAAGCACATTACTTTTTTTAAAAAAGAAACTGCAGTTCACAGAAAATTATTCATAGATATTTTTCAAGGTAATATGTTAGTGTAACCTAAAAGGAAAGGAGGTTAAGACTTGGGGAGAAACACATACATTTTAAAAAGCTGAAGTGTGTACAAAAATCAACAAGACATTTCTATGTCCATTATAACTCCCCAGACATACTGTTTTGTGGAGAGGTTCCTGGCAATCAATGCTGAAATGTGCCATTGGTGGAAATACATTTTCACATTCCTTTTCCATGCAACCAACATGGGGGATGGAAATGATGCAAAGAATGACTTATAGGATAACCTTCATGTACTGTAAACATGTTTAAAATTCAAAGTGAAAACCTGGCCTTATCTTTTGGACATGAAATACACAATTGGGATGGACTAGAAATCACAAGTAAAATAAGATACGGATCACAAATCAAATTCAAAACCGCTAACACGTCATAGTTTGATACTGATCTTTTAATAGCTTCCATGGTAATGAAATATCATTGACAGTAAATACAGATCTCAAAGAGACCAAGGAGAGGAATTAAATAATTTAAGAAAAATTATATTTTATATTTCACTATTTTTAAAAAGTTGAAATAGTCACTCCTTTCATAATTCCTGGAGAAAAATCTGGACCTTCTTCACAAAGCTATGAGCAATGAGAAATATTGTAAGTGAATTTGGGTTCAGGCTCTGTTGTTTTATAATTTGCAGTATTATTAATTTTTATGCATTCCTATCCACCAATAAAATTCAATATCTCAAAAAGTGGATTATTATATTGACTTTTATATATCATGAACTGAGCTTCGAAGAGTGTCAGTGACCTGTCATAGTCACATGGCCTAAAGAGAACAGACACCAGAACCTTGAAATCCTACTCTTTTTTCTGTTCTGCTCTTTTCTTGAATGCAAAGAACAGCATCAAGTACTGTCTTCATATACTTGCTTCATGAATGAAATTTTACCAATATTAATCAATAGCTTTATTATTATAACCATGTCTAATTAGTCTTCCTTTTTCCATTTTAAATTATATGGGTGACTAAAATCTTCCAAATAGACTCGACAGTGATCTGAATGTTCTTATATCAAAACTATACTATAAGAAAAGTTAAGAGATTTCATGAATCTATTTCAGCACATTGTGATTATGAAGGGGGCCATTGACAGAAATCTATTTCCTTAAAATACTAAAGTCAATGCCTCTAGAAATAAAAGTCATTTCTCCATGTTTCTGTTTCTTCACTCAGAGACTTACTCTCTATAATTCACAGTGAAGTGAAGGCAATGCAATGAGATTAGTCTGAGATCACTTTGAAGAATAAAACTATTCTACAAAAGCAAAGTGGTGTCCAGACTGCGATTATGGGGCACTCAGGAGAGGGGAGGAAGTCATGCTGGTCTGGGCCATGAGAGAGCAGTTCCTCAAAACATCTTCTAAAGGAAAACGCAGGGCAGCCAGTTCCAGCTCATCACCAGTTTACCCTAAGGTGGGAGCCACTCAATCAAGTGCCACCAGAAACAAATTGAAAATTGGTGGAGCACAACATAGATGACAATCAGACTCCAAAATGTGAGTCAGGGAGCATGAGGACAGCTGATGACATGTGTGGCACAAGCAGAACTTTCCATTGCAAGGAGCCTCCATTTCCCATTGACGTGGACACAGAGGGAAAGGATATGTATATAGGAGAATGGGGAGTGTATTCCCTTAAGAAGCATGATGTGTTCCGTTAGCTGGAGGCTCATGAAGACCAGAAAGAAGCAAAGGAAAGCAATAGGTAAGGTGGGAGGTAGCAGGCCGCTGTAAGTTTGGAAACTCAAGCAGTTAATGGAGACACAATTTCAGAACATTCAACTGAATAGACATGACAGCTTTTCAGATTAGAACCGTTATGAGCAAGTAAATCAAGCTGAAAGAATACAGTTGCGGTATTTTGTATTTCAAATTCAGAGCTTGCAACTTCAGGTAATATGAGTTTGATTGTTACTTCACGTCTGTATCTTTCACTTTCCTCACTAATAAAAATGGGATAATAATACTATATGAACATTACATTATTTAATACATAATCATTTATTTCTCTCAGGAACCCCTATCACAGAGAACAACTGTTTGTGTTTTATTTTAATTGACTTTTACTTATAAGAGTGGTTGCAGGGATACATTGAAACCAATGGTCTACACTTATTCCAAAGGTGAATGGAGAATTCCCATTTTGTTTCTGATGCACCCTGAATTCTAATGATATTGATGGAGTGTGGAGTAGACAAAATATGTCTGCTATGGTTCCTATATAAGTATGCATGTGTGTGTGGGGGGAGGAGGGAAGAGAGAAAAAGGGGGAAGGATGAAGGAGGGGGAAGAGAAAGAAGAAGAGGCGAAGGGGAAGGAAGAAGGAAAAAGAGATCATAAACAAGGCCAAAAACATTGAAACATTGAAAAATATTAACTTGTTGGGATCCCAAGACTGCTGGGAATACCCAAGTCTTCCAGGAATGATAGCTTGGTGGGAAAAATGCCAAAAACAAAACAAACAAACAAAAAACAACCATATGTGAGGAGCCAATATGAGCAGTGAAAATCACTCCATATGCTTCTATTATATTTCTTCTTGTTATACATTAAATTCTTTAGCTTCTATTAAATAGCAAAGTTTTATAAAAGCATTCAAAACAAATTTCTTTGAGCTAGATGCTTGTCGATATCATATTAGAAGAGATGAAAAAATAAAAAAAAATATCTAATGCTTTTCTTTAGAGGATTGTAAATCATTGAATTATGAGTTACACAGATATTTATAAGCTTGGCCTATATAGGGTATAGTAATCTATAAATGCTGTTCAAGTGATTTATGGTGCAACTGTTCTATCACATTAACAATAGCAGGAAATGCATTTAATTTATTCTCAGGGATGCACATTTATTTTATTCACAATAAGCCATTTATGGGGAAATGTGCAACCCTTAAATGAGAGTGAGCGAATCTCTAGTGGGTTTTGAACAGTTATAACTCTCTAACAAATGCTCGTATCCCAATGTACTGTACAGGCCAATGTAAATGTTCACAGCTATCCTGTAAGCACTTTATGTTGTGAATTAGTGAACAGCCCTGGGATGCATGGCAGAATCAGTAGACTGAAGTTGTCTGGGTCCTGCATAATAAAGAACTAACACTCGTGACTGAAATTTTATAAAAGCATGAAACAGGAAAGCATGTTTTATACCTGATCCCATAGTCCATCTTGGTCAGAGGTAGCAGAGTGATAATTTAAGGCTTTGAGGACTTCTTAGCATTTTTGGCTACTATCTGTAAAGTTAACCACCTGAAAGTCTCTCACATCAATGAAAATAATATCCTGGGCCTTCTGGGTTCTTTATCAAAATATACACATGCATACAGTTTGGTGGCTGAGATGAAGAAGAAAGAGTTAAAAGAAGAGATAGGGATGAGAGGGATTGAGAGGGTGAAGAATAGGGAGCCCCAGGCTAAATTACCAGTGGCTTTCATATGTTCTATCACTTATTTCTCCCAGAAACCCATGGAGGTATACAGTTACCCAAATAACTATGTTATATATGTGGAAAGTTGAAGACTCTAGATATAATTGAAACCCTAATACTCAATCTCTTACCAATAAACAGTGTAGCCCTGATTTAAAATAATTAAACTGGAATCGCCCGAGCTTTGCAGCCTTTATAGATCTTAGCCTAGAAAACCCAGAAAAGAATGTTGCTCTTTCATGAATTTAGACAGCTAAACTTTGTAAAGTGGAATTACTTAACAACACATTGCATTGACTTTTGGTAGTTTGTTCTTGATGGTGGCTCGAGTTTCTCTAACTATATGTTCTCTGTCTCTTGGCCACTGGGCAGGTCAATCCTATGATTATGCAAAGACTTAAGTTAACTAGAAGTCTGATAAGTTCTCTTGTAGAGAAACAATATCTCACAAACAACCACCTTTTTTATAAAATAATGGTTTACTCCCCACTTTTGCACCTGGCACCTTCTTAGATTGATAAATGATGTTGATTGCTAGCTAATAGAGCCCATGCATTTAAAACACACACTTGATCCTGCTGCCAGGCACAGAAAAGCCATGTCCTGAGGCCCCATGAACTCTGGAGGGTTCCATGGTTTAATACAGGTCAAAAGCCAGGGAATCATAACAGGTTTTTTTTTTTTATCATAGAGGCAGAATTCCTTTATTCTAATGCCATTACTACAGGTTATATCACAGTGCACAATCTATATCCATGTACCATGGAATTAGGAATTTGTTGTATTAATTACAATAATATTATATTGCAAGAACTTGCTTAACAAAAATGTCAGCCCACTCCTTTCAAACTAAAGTTGTCTGGATCCTCAATAATAAAGAACCTACATTCCTGATTGAATTTTTGCAAGAGGATGAAACAAACAAAAAAAAAATCTTTTTTTTCTCAATGACAATAAAGTATAAGAGTTTAATTTAATAACAAAGTATTTCTTATTACTACTTCTCTGGAAAGGTAAAAGTTAGAGTAGGGAAGACCAGAGAAAGAGAAAAAGATCTTTATAAAAATACTAAAGGCCCAGTGCATGAAATTTGTGCATGGAGGTGGGGTGTCCCTCAGCCCAGCCTGCACCCTCTCCAATTTGGGACCCCTCAAGGGATATCTGACAATCCAAGGCAGCCAGACATCCCTCTCAAAATATAGGACTGCTGGCTTTCAACTTCTCACCTGCATGCCTTCCTGATTTCCCCTAACCATTTCTGCATGCCAGCCTGATCACCACCTAACCACTCCCTTGCCAGCCTGATTGATGCCTAACTGCTCCCCTGCCAGCCTGTTTGCCCTTAGCTGCCCTCCCTGCAGGCCTGGTCACCCCTACCTGCCCTCCCCTGTAGATCTAGTCACCCCTATCTGCTCTTCCCTGCAGGCCTGGTTACTCCCAACTTCCCTCCTCTGCCAGCCTGGTCACTCCTAACTGCCCTCCCCTGCAGGCTTGATCGCCCTCAACTGACCTCCCTTGCAGGCCTGGTCCCTCCCAACTGCCCTTCCCTGCTGGCCATCTTGTGGTGCCCATCTTGGGGGAAGGATCTTTGACCACATGGGGTCAGCCATTTTTTGTGTTGGAGTGATAGTCAATCTGAATATTACTCCTTTATTAGATAGGATCGAGGTCTGATGCATGAGTGGGGGCCCCCCATAAAATTATTTTCATTGCTACTTCATAACTATAATTTTGCTACTGTAATGAATCATAATGTAAATATCTGTGTTTTCTGATGTTCTTAGGCAACCCTGCTAGCAGTTCTCAAACTGTGAGTTTCAACCCACAGTTTGAGAACCATTGCTGTAGAGCCAAAGACCATTGGAAACACAGATATTTACATTGTGATTCATTACAGTAGCAAAATTCCAGTTATGAAGTAGCAACAAAAATAATATTATGTTTGGGGGTCACCACAACATGAGGAACTGTATCAAAGGGTGAGGCATTAGAAAGTTTGAGAACCACTGGCTTAGATATTTATGAAATAAACTAGAGGCCTGGTACACGAAATTCATGAACAGGGGGAGGTGGAGGGTGCGGGGGGGGGGGTGTCCCTCAGCCCAGCCTGCAAAGACGCAGCATCCTTCACCCTGGCCTCTAGTCAGAGGTTCCTCTCCTTTAGCACAGCCTCTGGGGAGATGCTTGTCCTGGGGCCTCCTCAGGGCCCCATCACACGATGCCCTGTCAGGTTTTTGGGGGCTTAGGCTTTCAGGTCTGGCTTTCCCGCCTGGCATGGTGCACATTTCCTGCCATAGGAGCGGCTCCTCAGGAGTGGCCCCCTTGGACCATACTACTTGCGAGTGTGTGTGTGTGTGTGGCGGGGGGGCAGTGATTTGATGCCTGTAGTGTGCCTGCCAGATACACCCCTGCTGCGGGCCATGCTGGTTGTGTCTGGAATGTGGGCAGGCGTCTGCTGCACTGTGACTGGGGGCTGCAGGTGGAGGAGCCCAGCACCCATAGGACTTCATCAGCATCAGGAACTGGAAACACCTATTTTTCTGGTTCTTCCCCTCCTTCCGTGCCTGCTGCCCCCTGTGCCCACTGTGCCTGCCACCCCGGCCAGATCATTCCCTCCCTCCGTGCCCGCTGGGGCAGGCCAGCTGGGTCATGGATGCTCAGCGGCCACAGCCATCTTGGTTTGGGTTTATTTGCTCCTGAATGGCTGGTGGGTGTGGTTTCTGGGCATGGCTTGATCAGAGGTATGATCAATTTGCATATTACTCTTTGATTAGATAGGATGAGCAAACATTATTGTACCCTTATGTTATATTGATTCTATGGCAATGTATACACTCTAGAATCTCTGAAATGTATATATAATCATTTTGTTTAATTATCTCATTTCAAAACTTTAAATGTGAAATCTATAGTAAGAGAAGAGTAAATGTCCTTAGTAATCCATTGTTACTATACCTTAGAAAAATATCACATAGTACTATCAACTTTGAAGAAGTAGAAAGAAGAAACAGGAAGGATAGCAAAAAGAGGAGAAGGAGGAAGAAAAGGGGAGAGAGATGGGGAGAGGAAAAGAAGAAGGAAGAACAAAAGGAGGGAATGGGTTGGGGAGGGAGGAGGATAATAGGAAAGAGAAGTAATAAAGCAAGAAAAATTAAAGAAACAAATCATATTTGAAACTCAGCGTAACTCTCTCTTTAACTCAATTTGTATGCACTTTGATGAATTTGATTCAAGTCAATTTACTTTATTTTGATATTAGAGGTCTGGTGCATGAAATTTGTGCACTGGTGGGGTGTCCCTCAGTCCAGCCTACACCCTCTCAAATCTGGTACCCCTCAGGGAATGTCTGACTGTTTAGGACCAATCCCACAAAGATCGGGGCTAAACCAGCAGTCAGATATCCTTCTCACAATCCGGGACTTCTGGCTCCTAACCATTTACCTGCCTGCCTGTCAGCCTGATTGTCTCCTAACTGCTCTGCTGTTGGACTGATTGCTGCCTAACTGTTCCCCTGCTGGCCAAACTGCCCCCTACTCTTCCTCCCCTGCCAGCCTGAAGGCCCCCAACTGCCATTTCCTGCCAGCCTGATTACCACCAACTGCCCATCCCAGCCAGCTCAATGGCCCCAACTGCCTTCCCTGTAGGCTTGGTCACCCCCAACTGCCCTTCCCTGCCAGCCTGATTGCCCCCTAACTGCTCCCCTGGTGAACTGATTGATGCCTAACTACTCCCCTGCCAGCTTGATCATCCACAACTGTGCTCCCCTGCAGGCATGGTTGTCCACAACTGCCCTCCTCTACTGACCTGGTAACCCTCAACTACCCACCCCTGCTGATCTGGTCACTCCCATCTGCCCTCCCCTTCTGGCCTGTTCACCCTCAACTGTCCTCCCCTGCCAGCCACCTTGTGGTGGCCATGTTTTGACGACGTAAAGGTGTCATTGCGAGGGTGTGAGGGCCACCTAGGCTTTTATTAGTATAGATAAGCTTAATACAAGTTGAGATACACCTAGAACTCTTTGATACTCTATGTATGTTTCACTATAAGATAAGATTTTGTTGTCAGGAGCTTTGTGTATCTGAGCTCAGAAGATGATGTTTGAACACAACTAAGTGAGGCGTAATTAAAGGAATATCTTTAACCAAAGTTTTAGGCGTGTGCAGTTTTCAAAACATATGTTAATTCTATGTGGTGGCAATTCAAATATAATTCCTTAGTCTGCCATTCCAGACCTTAGTTCTCTGTAGCCAGTTAAGTGAACCCTGCCGTTTGGTAACTGCTACACTGCACTCCAGCTAAGACAGTTTCTGCTTGTTGCAGGGGAGGCAGCACCATCCCTCCGCATTCATGCTTTCTGTGTGTTGATTTTTTTTGTGCTCTTCGTGCTTGAAGCCACATAACTTTTACAATCTCTCAGGTTTACAATAATTTTATTTTCTCTTGATTCCACAATAATATTTAAAGTGTGAAATTTACTTTGTATTGTTTCCTGTTTTGTGTTATTTACTTATGTAAATAACTTTTTTCTTTATAAATTTGCTGTTTTTTAGGGATTAAGCAATATATAAACTCCCTAAAGCTTATACTCAGTACTTAATAATTTCAATGAATGTTAAATAACCCTTCTAATATAAACTTTATTATATGTGTGTGTGTGTGTGTATGCATTGAGTGGCCAGTTTATTATGATCTCTGAACTCATAATAATCTGGCCATTCAATGTAGTTCTCTTGAGTACCTCATTTGATATCAAAGATACTATAAATCATGCACCTGATCAGTTTTCCCCTTTGCACTGGCTGATAGAAAGCTCAAGGAAAATAGGTGGTTGATTTCCAGCAAAAGTCTAGAATATTTTTGGTATCCATTTGAGATACAAATGCACTGAGTGGCCAGATTACTATGCATTCAGAGATCATAATAATCTGGCCACTCAGTGTATATATATCACCTAAAGAAGTTTGTAATAAATAATATTATTTTTAAAGTCTTGTGTGATTAGTAAGTCTTTTATGATTGATATACATATTTTCATTACCACATATGGAAGTGTGTGTGTGTGTGTGTGTGTGTATACACTTACATACATACATACAAACATACAGTGGTGGCAAAGTAGATTTATATTTGTTCATATAAATAAATGAAAACACAAGATTAAACTGTGTTTTGTCTACTCACAATTGTAAACCTACTTTTGCCAAACCCTGTATGTTTTCCTTTTAAAATTAGATTCCCCCCAAAGGATAATCAACAAAAAGGGATAACGACCTAGGGCCCCATTTTACAATCCCAACCTGGACAGTAAAACAAGTCAGCAGCTCTACCTAATGATGAGAACAATTCCAGGCCCATCCAGTCAGGAATCCTTGCCAGAGACCCTGGTCAGCCATGGAGCCCATTCAATGACTAGCCTGGGCAGCAGACCCTGCCACCAGTTCTGCATATGTGAGCAGAGCGTCCATCCTTACCTGACCAGGAAACCAGCCACAGGCCACAGGCAGCTGTAGAGGCCATCCTATAGTCCTGTCAGACAGAGAACCTACCCAGCAACCTCTGGCCCAGCCTGATCATGGAGCTTGGCAGTGACCATGAGCAGTCTTAGAACCCAGCCTATATGACCATCCCACTGTGGAGCTCAATATGTAGCCCCACCTGGAAACAGAGCCCATCCTACAGCCCTGCCCAATTGCTAAACACAGCTTGTGGCCATAACTAGGCAAAAACACCACCGGCAATTCTTCCCAACCATGAAATCCAGCAGGTTATACGACTCTCACATGACACAGCCTGTAACTCTGTACAACCAGAAGTCCTACTTAAATGTGGAGATTAGCCAGCAGCCCCTCAACTACAGAGGATGGGTAATGGCCCTGCCCATCTAAAGACCAAAGCAGTAAGCCATCTGCCTGGAAACATTACCAGCTGGTCTGTCCATAACCCCAAAGTGAACTGACTAATGAGAGAATCTCTAAATGCTGGAAGAGGAGGCCACTCCCTACCTCAAAAAAAAATAATACCAATGCAAAGATAATAAGATCATTAAGAAGATGGTCAATAACTGATTCTAAAGAAATGAAGATCTATGAACTATCTGAAAGATATTCAAAATAATCTTAAAATGTTCAGTGAATGCACAGACAATAAACAAAACTTGTCGCCGAGACCGGTTTGGCTCAGTGGATAGAGCGTTGGACTGCGGACTGAAGGGTCCCGGGTTCGATTCCAGCAAGGGCATGTACCGTGGCTGCGGGCACATCCCCAGTGGGGGGCGTGCAAGAGGCAGCTGATCGATGTCTCTCTCTCATCGATGTTTCTGACTTTCTATCCCTCTCCCTTCTGCTCTGTAAAAAAAAAATCAATAAAAATATTAAAAAAAAAAAAACTTGTCAATGCATAAACAAAATTAGAAGTCCAATAAAGAAACAGTAGCCATCCAAAACAAAACAAAATAAATAAACAAACCAAAACAAAGAAAAACCACACACAGAAATCTTAGAACTGAAGAATATAATAACTGAACTAAAAAATTCAACAGCAGAAAAAGAACCAGTGAACTCATGAGAAATCACCTAAAATCAACCAGTTAAAGGAGCAAAATGAAAGAAAAATACAATAAAGGGGTGAAGAGTCTATAGTACTTATGAGACAACATCGAAAGAAACAATTTACAGCTATAGAACATCGGTTCAGTCCATGATGGACTGCATATACAGCAGGGATCCCATATATTATAGTGGAATTGCGAAATCCCTTTCACCTAGTGATGTCATAGTCCTTGTAATGTAGTACCCGTGTGTCTGTGGTAATGCTTGTGTAAACAAATCTGTGGTGCCAGGCATATAAAAGTATAGTGCATATAATAATTGATAGTGATAGTGAACAAATATGTTTTGGTTTATGTGTTTACTATAAACACTTTTTAAAGTGTACTTTTTATGCTTATAAAATTGTTTGCTGTAAAACAGTATGCCATGTTAGCAGACAGCAGCCTCATATATCTTGTGTTTATTTTGTCTCTTGACTGCATTATCATATTTTATGCTTGATTCAATCTCTAAGGCTTATATCTTAGGATCAATAGACTATAGCATATATCCTAGGTGTGGAGTAGCTATACCATTCATGCTTTGTGTAAGTATATGATGTTTCCACAATGCCAAAATTGGTTCATGACACATTTTGCAGAATATCATTCTGTCTTGAAGTGATGAAAGGATGGAGACAAAGAGACAGGAAATTTATTGTAAAAATAATGGCTAAAAATGTCCAAATTGCAGGGAGATGAATGGGCATTTAGATTCATAATGCCCAAGTATCCTCAATATATTGAACCTAGAAAGAGTTACAACAAGACACATAAATTGTCAAAAGTAAAAGACTAAAAGAGAAATTTGAAAGAAAAATAAATATATATGAATATATATCCTATTTAATAAAAGAGTAATATGAAAATTGACCATACCTCCACAACACCCACCAGCCACTCCCAATAGCCAGTCAGGAACAATTATGAAAATTAACCCCAACCAAGATGGCTGCAACCACAGAGAGAGCAGGAGGGAGGCTTGGGTTTCCCCTGCAATGGAAGAAGCCAAGCTTTCTGCACACTGTGGCTGGCCCAGGCCTGCACTCAATGCTACAAAGTTTCAATTATAGAAGATAAATAAATTCCAACAAAAATGGTGGCAGACACAGAGCTGAAGAAGGCAGGAAACTAGGGTTGTCCCAGGCAATGGAGGAAGCCAAGCTTTCCACCTGCCCTGGCCTACCTTGGCCTCCACTGAAGGCTACCAAGTTTCAATTATAGAAGGTAAATGAATCCCAACAGAAATGGCTGCAACTACAGTGCAAGCAGGAGACTTGGCTTCGCTCCAGGCTACAAAGTTTGAATTGAAGAAGTTAAATAAATCCCAGATACCAGGTCCTTAGCTTGGGTCACTGAGGACATGGCCAGCCTGCAAACCATCACAGGTCCCTTGCCCAGGCCACCCCATGCACCAAGGGAACACTCACCATATCTGGGAAACCCTTCAGAGCAAACCAGCTGGCTCCCACCCCTGCACCAGGCCTCTATCCTATCTAATAAAAGAGTAATATGCATATTGACCATCACTTCAACACACAAGATGGCTGCCCCATGTGGACACAAGATGGCCACCACAATATAGCCAGCAAGGGAAGGCACTTGGGAGGGACCAGGTTTGCAAGGGAAGGAAGTTGGAAGTTGTAGGTGATCAGGCTAGCAGGGGAGGACAGTTGGGAGGGACCAGGCCTGCAGGAGAGAGCAGTTGGGGGGGACCAGGCCTGCATGGGAGGGCAGTTATGGGTGACCAGGCCTATAGGGGAAGACAGTTAGGGGCAAACAAGTAGTCAGGGGAGCATTTAAGCATCAATCAGGCTGACAGGGGAGTAGTTAGGGGGTGATCAGGCTGGCAGGCAGAAGTAGTTAGGAGCAATCAGGAAGGCAGGCAGACAAGCAGTTGGGAATCAGCAGTCCTGGATTGTGAGAGGGATGTCCAACTGCCTGTTTAGGTCTGATCCTGCTGGGTCGGGCCTAAACGAGTAGTGGGACATCCCTCTAGGGGTCCCATCTTGGAGAGGGTGCAGGCTGGTCTGAGGGATACCCTCTGCCCTCCGTACATGAATTTCTTGCACAGGGCTTCTCGTGAATATATAAAATCACCAATGAATCTAAGCACATAGTCACATCCAAATATTCTAGTATTGTAATGGTGGTGCATAAATCACTTTCAATTTTAGTTTAAAAAGTAAAATAAAAGGTATTAAAACAACTATAATTACAATAATTTGGTTTTGAATGCACAACTTTAAAAAGATGTAAGTTTTAACAATGACTTAAAATATGAAAGGGAGGGGGAAATGTATAAAGTTGTTGTATATTATCAAAGTCACGTTGTTGCCAGGTTAATATAGGATATTATCCCTATAAATTATATTATGTAATTTCCATGATAACCACCAGGAAACACTGTAGTAAGTACACAAAAGTCTAAGATAAAGGAGTCAAAAAATACCACCACCAAAGTCATCATATCACAAAGGAAACAATAAGAGAGGAAGAAAAAGAGCAGCTACAAAATATCAGAACACAATGAATAAAATACCAATAATAAGGCCTTTCTTGTCAATAATTACTTTAAATATAAGTGGAATGTCTGAATGGAGTAATAAAAAGATATAATGGTATGTTGCCTACAAAAAGCACTTTATCTCTAAGGACACAGGTTCTGCTGAAAGTGAAAGGAAGGAAAAAGATACCGCATGCAAATAGAAGCCAAAAGAGCAATACTGGCTATACTTTCATCCCTCAAAATAGACCTTAAGCTAAAAATAGTCACAGGAGATAAAAAAAAAGTCATTAAGCTCTAACTGGTTTGGCTCAGTGGATTGAGGGTCAGCCTGCAGACTGAAGGGTCCCAGGTTTGATCCCGGTCAAAGGCATGTACCTTGGTTGCAGGCACATCCCCAATAGTGGGTGTGTACGAGGCAGCTGATTGATGTTCTCTCTCATTGATGTTTCTAACTCTCTGTCCCTCTCTCTTCCCTCTATATAAAAATCAATAAAATATATTCTAAAAATTCATTAATATAATAGTGAAAGAGTCAATGGATCAAGAAGATCCAAGAATTATAAATATTTATGCACACACCACTGGAGCCCCTAAATGTATAAATCAAATACAGAAATAAAATGGTAAATATAAGCAACATAATAAAAGGGGTTTTAATACACACTATTGAGAAAGGATAGATTATCCAGACAGAAAATCAATAAAGAAACAGTGAATGTGAACAACACTATAGACAAAATAGACCCAACAGATGTATAAAGAACATTCTATACAGCAATAGTAGAATACACATTCTTCTCAGTGCACACAGAAAACTTTCCAGGACAGATTTTATATGTCAGTCCACAAAACAAGTTCTATAAAAATTCAATAAAATTGAAATTATATCAAGTATATTTTCCAACTACAATGGAATGAAATGAAATATCAACAACAGGAGGAAAATGGAAACTTTATGAATATGAAGAAATAAAACAACACATTCCTGAATGACCAAGGGGTCAAGGAAGAAATAAAAATAGCTCTACAAAGATATCTTGAGACAGAGGAAGATGGAAACAACATAAAAAAGTTTACGGGATTCAACAAAAGCAGCTCATAGCTCTAAATATCTCAAATACATAACCCAATATTACACCTCAAGGAAATAAAAAACATCCTATCTAATAAAAGGGTAATAGACAAATTAACCATCACTCCGTCACAAAGATGGTGGCACCTATAGCCACAAGATGATGGCACCCAGTCCTCTCAGCCCTGCGGAGTCCCCCAGTCCCAGGGGCGAGGGAGTGGGGTGGGGGGTGGGGGGTGGGAGGGAGACGGCGGGGGGCAGCTGTGGAGAGCCAGGGTGGGCCCCCAGAGCTGGAGCAGAGAGGGACAAGGGGGCTGGCCCAGAGCCTCCATGGCTGAGTGCATGCTTGGAGAGAAGGCAGGCACCCCTCCTGCAGAAGCAGCATGGGTCCCTCCCACCTCCTGTGGAATCTTTGTGAGTCCCTCCTGGCTCCCTCCTAAGCAGCATGGCCCCTGGCAGCATGCTGTGGTTCCTGCTGGCTCCCGAGGAAGCGGTGGGCAGCCTACTATGAGTGACACCGCGCAATGAGCTACTAGTAGAGAAATAATAGATTAAGTCAACAGTTAACTGAAAAAAAACAGTGTAAGAATAGATAAAATAGAGAATATGAAAACTATTGAAAATATCTATAAAAATAAGATTTGATTATTAAAAAGATAAAAAATTACAAACCTTTAGCAAAACTTACCAAAAAAAACCCAAAAAAAAAAAAAAAAAAAACAAGAGAGGACTGAAATAAATTAAATAATAAACAAAAGAGAAGGCACTACAACTGATAACACAGAAAATCCAAAAGGCCATGAAGGACTACTATAAACAAGTACCTGCTAACAAACTAACACTTAAAAAGAAATGGATCAATTTCTAGAAATATACAACCTCACAAGACTCTCCCTTCCTCTCTGAAATCAATAAAAATATATATTTTTATAAAAAATAAAATTATATGGGGAAAAAGGAATGAGTGTAGATAAAAAAAAAACACATGAAAATGAAAGTAAAGCAGAAAGATCTATGTCCAAAAAAAAAAGAATAAAATGACAAAGTTATGATGTAACTAAGGTCAATTAAAATTATTGAAGCAAATATTTATGAAGCTTATTGTGCTAAATAACAAGGTATCAAACTATAGAAATAAAACACGATTATAAAAGCAAGGAGAATTTGACAGAAATACAATCATAACAGCATACTCAGATCGCTGTCAGAATATAATTTTTCAAGTTGGCCAATGTCAAAAATAGACAAAATAATATTGAAAATTATAATATATAGAGTTGAATTGTCTATAAACACATAACATGAATTCTAAGAAAGAAAATAAATTGTGTTTGTTTCAATCATAGCAGAAAACTAACAAATGATCATATAGCACCCCCTTAGCAAACCTTACATTTTAAAAAGCAAGTAGTAATAAAAAATATTAAATAATTAAGAAAGCCTTTGAAATTTTAAAACTTAGATATAATTTGTGAAACAACTATTTAGGACATAAGAATGTTTGCAATTTGGTGGGCTTTTCAGGAAGTAAAATACTGAAAGTGAGAATACTTCATATCAACTTTAAGGTCAGAGACAAACTCTAAATATTCCAGCTGGTTTCATCTTGCACAAATTCTATTATAGGTAGACCCTATAATAATACCCTTGAGTGTTTCCATTACTGTAAAATACAGTAAATATATTAAAAATGTTTTATTATAGATGGAAAAAACACTATATGTACCTTAAAACCCAATGAAAATAGATTAAATGCAAGAATAAAAAACCCCACATAATTAGAATATACATGTAGGAAGACTAGAATTTATCATGAAATCAAAGTTTGAAAAATAACATATCTAGCATAAATTTCTGACAAATTGAACTAATATAAATAAAGAAAATAAATAAACAAAAGGTAAATGAAAGTAGATATAATAATAGAGATAAAATTCTCTCCATAAGAGGATTTTTAAACAGTATATAAAAATGTTCCAACATCTCCGAAGGGGTCCCTGATTGGAGAGGGTGCAGGCTGGGCTGAGGGAACTCTCCTTCTATGCATGGATTTCATGCATCAGGCCGCTAGTAGAAGATAAATAAAACCCAACAGAAATGGCTGTGACCATGGAGCGAGCAGGAGGCTTGGCTCTGCTCCAGGCTACAAAATTTTAATTTATTTATAGAAGATAAATAAATACCAGATACCAGGGCCTCCGCTAGGGTCGCCAGGGGGAGTAGCCAGCCTGCAAACCACCATAGACCCCTTGCTCAGGCCACTCCATGCTCCAAGGGAACCCCCACCCTGATCCAGGATACCCTTCAGGGCAAACCAGCTGCCCCCCACCCATGTACCAGGCCTCTATCCTATGTGGTCAAAGATGCTGCCCCCATGTGGACACAAGATGGGTACCACAAGATAGCCAGAAAGGAAGGGCAGTTGGGAGGGACCAGGCCTGCAAGGGAAGGCAGTTGTGGGTGATCAGGCCAGCAGGGGAGGGCAGTTAGGGGTGATCAGGCTGGCAGAGGAGAACAGCTGGGGGGGGGAATCCAGTCCTGTGGGGGAGGGCAGTTAGGGGTGACCAAGCTGGCAGGGAGCAGTTAGGCATCAATCAGGCATGCAGGGGAGTGTTTAGGGGCTGATCATGCTGGCAGGCAGAAGCAGTTAGGGGGCAATCAGGGAGGCAGACAGGTGAGCAGTTGAGAGCCAGAAGTCCTGTATTGTGAGAGGGATGTCCAACTGCCCATTTAGGCCCAATCCTATTGATCCTACTGGGATCAGGCCTAAATGGGCAGTCAGACATCCCTTGAGTGGTCCCAGATTGGAGAAGGTGCAGGCTGGGCTTAGGGACACCCCCCACCTTGCGTCCCCCATGCATGAATTTCATGCAGTGGACCTTTAGTACTACATAATAAAAGCCTAATATGTTAATTGTCCAATCATTCATTCAACTGCTCAACCATTTGACCAGTTGCTATGATGCACATTGACCATCAGGGAGCAGATGCTCTGACTGGTAGGTTAGCTTGCAGCTGGAGTCCAGATAATTGGGACTGGGTGAGATGGGCCAGACCTGCTCTAGATGAATCCATGCACCAGGTCAATTTCCTCTGATCCCCCCAGGCCAGGCCGGGTGACCCTACCAGTGCACAAATCCATGCACCTGGTCTCTAGTATTATAATAATTTTGTACAGTATCAGATAGTTACTCTACTTATAATGATAATCACTTCCTAAGTATAAAAATGTTGACTATATGTATATCTGAAAGCAACATAAGGTTAATATAAACTATATTTTAATAAAAAAGAGAAAGAAACAATATATTTTTAAGTTGATAGAATGAAGTAAAATCTTTTCAAATTAAAAATTGTTTAATAAGTGAATGAATATTCAAGTATGTTTTTCTTTCAAAGTTAAACACAAAAGTTTATATGTTTTATTAGCAATAATAGGATATGTAAGTACCCCCAAAATGGTAAAAAAGTGTAAATGTCAGAAATTCCAGAAACACACACAGACACACACACACACACACACACACACACACACACACGATATATATATATATATATATCTATATATATATCTATATATATATATATCTATATATATGATAAAAATTTAAAAAATAATTATATATGGAGTAAATAAACTAAAACAAAAATTATGTGTACTCTATTTGAATAGATATTTTTAAATCTAATGGTATTAATGCAGTATGTAAATGATTAACCTTTAGTCAAGAATGAGTTTTCAAAAAAATATAGCCACAGGAGAAATTGAAAAGAATGTTAAAAATATGGTATTGAGAAATGTTCTTGCTACAGATGTTTTTAAAATTCCAAAGAACTAATTCCTATATTTAAAAATAAAATTGTTTCAGAGGGTGAAAAAAAGTGGGAACCTTTCAAATGAATTTTTCTAAAAGAGCATAATGACATTATAGTAAATCCAATATGATATAATGGGAGGACAGTGGGAAGAGCTATGGTGAGAGACATTCTGAAACAATCAGAATAATAGTTGTAAACTGCCCTGCCAATGTGCTTCAGTGGTTGAGCCATCACCCATGAATCAATAAGTCATGGTTGGATTTTGCTAGGGGCACAAGCCCAGGTTACAGGTTCAATCCCCAGGAGTAGGGCAGCCAATCAATGATTCTCTCTCTTCATTTCTATCTCTCTCTTTTTCCTTGTTCTGAAATCAATAAAAACATATTTTAAAAATAATAATAAACTAAATTCTTAAGTTATAAAAATAACCACTGTGGTGTACATCTTCAATTAATATAATATTTAATGTAATTAAAAATACTAAATAAAAACTATTAAAATTAAATAAAAATAATCATAGACAACAACCAAATACAATTTATTTTAAGGGTAAATTCACACTTCAAAATCATAAGGTTTATTTTAAAATCATAAAATTTGTAAAAAGCTTTTGATATAATGAAGTAATCATTTCTAAAAACATATATGTATTTACAGGTATAGTTGCCTAAATATTAAAATAAATTTAAGTATGAGCAATGAGGATACTGTTTAAAATGGCTCAAATGGCCCAACTGTTGTGGTTCAGTCATAGGTTGACCATCCACAGACCTATGAACCAGAGACAGTTCAATTCCTGGTCAGGGCACATGTCTGGGTTGTGGCCTCAGTCCCCAGTAGGGGATATGCAGGAGTCAGTCAATCAATGATTCTCTCTAATCATTGATGTTTCTATCTCTCTTTCCCTCTTCCTTCCTTCTGAAATCAATAAAAATATCTTAAAAATTAATCAGACAGCTTAAGTGTAATATTATTATTAAAACCAAGAAAATACTGATATAATTTTTATTTTTAGTATTATTTAGAAAGTTCTTGATAATAAAATATGACCAGGATAAGAACATAAAAATGATAAAATAAATTATTTTCATATTGTATGATGATATAGATTAGTTGGTTATATAATGAGAAATACCTAAGAATGTTAAATAATAAAAAAGAACATAGAATAGTTAATAATATTTAGAAAACATGAAGGATGTAAGTTATACATAAAACCCAATAATATAATTAGACACTATAATTAGCCAGTTAGTAATTCACACTAAAAAACACGTTAGTACTAGTGGTGAAAAATTTAATTATATACAACAAGTATATAAAGAAAATTATCTTAAAATATCTAGAATATAAAATACAGAAAATCATTGAATAAATATTCATTTGGGATATCTCTGGAAATCCTATCTTATACTATACACAAAATTAAATACCATATGAGTTAAATATAATTATATATTTTATACAATTAAAGTATTCGAAACACAATATTTTTAAAAAATATATTTTATTGATTTTTTAGAGAGAAAGGGAGAGGGAGAGAGAATTAGAAACATTGATGAGAGAGAAACATCAATCAGCTTCCTCCTGCACACCCCTCCTGGGGATGTGCCCTTAATCAAGGTACATGCCCTTGACCAGAATCAAACCTGGGACCCTTGAGTCCGCAGACTGATACTCTAACCACTGAGAAAAACCTGTCAGGATAGAAACACAATATTAAAAATAGTAGATCTGTTAAATTTTAAAGCAAGAAGTTAACTTAGTTTCATAAAAATTAAATATTTTTCTGTCATATAATATACCATAAATTATATTAAGATTAAATTAAGATTTTGGTTACAGAAGGAAAGTTTTACAGAATTCCTTCCAGAATTACCACTAGAATGATATTAAAATGAGGGTAAAGGAATTTGTTTTTAAAAATATACAAATGGTTACATGATGGTAATAATGGAAGAGTGCAAAAGCAACAATATTGAGGAAACTGAAAAACCTAGGTGATAACTGCCTTAGCTGTCATTAGAATACTGTATCCCAAACCAGCAATGGGTAAACTGGAACCTGATTTTTCTGTAAAGCTTTGCAAGATTATGAGTTTGAGCAGCAAACACATCTGTAAAATGAGGTAAAAGAAGGGTTCAGAACTAGAGTACTCATTGAAAGTGAGTTTTTCATGCAATTAGACCCCACCCATAGAGCCTCTACACACACAACCCTAGCTGAAGACTAGAAACTTGTTATTTTAAACAAAGAAAACACAGACTTTTCTGCATTGAGGCACTAAGCACAGCTGAGCTTGAAGCTACCATCCTATTTAATAAGAGGTAATATGCAAATTGACCTTCACTCTAACACACAAGATGGCCACCCATATGTGGTCAAATATGGCCGCCCCCATGTGGACACAAAATGGTCACCACAAGATGGCCAGCAGGACAGGGCAGTTGGGAGGGACCAGGCCTGCAGGGGAGGGAAGTTTTGGGTAAGCAAGCATGCAGGGAGAGCAGTTAGGGGCAATCTGGCTAGCAGGGAAGGACTGTTAGGGGTGACCAGGCTGGCAAGAGAGCAAAGTTAGGGGTGACAGGGCCAGCAGGGGAGGGCAGTTGGGGGCAATTGGGCTAGCAGGGGAGCAGTTAGGTATCCATCAGGCTGTCAGGAAGTGGTTAGGGGTTGATCAAGCTGGCAGGCAGAAGTGGTTAGGGGCAATCATGCAGGCAGGCAGGTGAATGGTTAGGAGCCATCAGTCCTGGATTGTGAGAGGGATGTCCCAAATTGGAGAGGGTTCAGGCTGGGCTGAAGGATACCCTCCTCCTGTGCACAAATTTCATACACTGGGCCTCTGTTTTGAAAATAAAGAAATTAAAATGAAAGTCTTGTATGTAATACAAACTACATACAAAGTGTTTGGAATAAACTTTGAGACCACTAGCATTTTATTCTTATTTGGGTTTTAGAATATTGTAAACTAGTATTATATGATCTAGATAATATTATCTGTAGACTATAGCCAGAAATCAACAATTTTAGCCCCTCCATTAATTTCCTGTCCATCTATATTCTCCTTCTGAAAGCCTCCATTTATAGTTATGTTAAACCACTTATTAATATTCCATGGAAAATTTGGACTTTACTTATTTTCTTTATTTGCGTTAGTATAATTTTTATTACTATGTGTCAAAGTTCACACATATTTTATTTTGCAGAGTCTAATGTTTTATTACTCCCTTTTGATTAAGTGTTCATTTCAGACATTGTATTTTAGAACTCTAAAAGTTATATGATTCTTTTCCGCTCTTTTATTTTACTCATAATGTTCATATTTTCTTTTAAATTCCAGAGCATTCTTAAAATATTTATCAGAGCTATCTTAAGCTCTTTCTCTTCTATGTCTTCTTCTATTGACTTATGTTCCTCTTGCTTATGAATCACAAGTTGTTGCTTCTTTAGATGTATAGTAATTAGGTATAAGACAGAAAAATACATGTGTAATAGGAATGCATCTTCGTGAATTTTCACAATGTGAAAACACTCATATGGCTTGACCAGAGCGCAAGAGACAAAATATTGCCAGCACTACCTAATCCCATAACATGTCTTATAGTCAATAGGCATTGTGAATGTTACATTAAATTTTTTGTGTTATTTCCATTTAAATGTGGTGAAGTTTAGTTTGGCAGACAGTAAGGTTAGCTATGGATCAAACTGATTTTTCCAAATTTGTCTTTTACTTTCATTAGGCAAATTCTAGAGTAGATTTTACTCCAGGGTTTCCTAAGACATAAACCTTTTGACCATTATCAGATGGCCTGATAATGAAGGATGGCCTTGAAAAGGTATCTCTGTGTTGGCTGGATAGAAATTTAAAAAATGTCTCCTACATCTGTGTGACCTTTAGGATGTTCACACCTGCCAGCAATCCAGAGGCCATTCTTTGCTTTTACTTACACAGTTTTATTTTATATATGTACAAGTTAGAATTTGTTTTATTTATCTATTTTTTCTGGTCTTCTTGTTTATTTTTTTTTTTAGATTCTACATATAGGGAAATCATATGCATTTGTTTTCCATCTGATCTTGCTCACTCAGCACAATACCTAGTAGGTGCACCCATGTTGTTGCAGATGGCACGATTCCATTCTTTTTTATTGCTGAGTCATATTCCCTTGTATATATTTTTATCCATTCATCTATTCATGAACACTTAAGTTCCTTCCATATCTTGGCTATTGTAAATTATACTGCAGTGAACATATGGTTATATGTGTATTTTTTACTTACTATTTTGGGTTTCTTTGGATAAATGCCCAGAAGTGGAGCTGCTGGGACATTCTTTGTCTCATGATAGCCTTTGTTTTAAAGCCTATTTTGTTTGGTATAAGTATTGCTATTCCAGCTTTTTTTGTTTTGTTTTAATTTTCATGAAAAATATTTTTACATTCCTTCATTTTCAGTGTGTGTGTTTTGATCCGAAGTAAGTCTCTTCTAGACAGGATATGTAAGGGCCTTGTTTTTTTTTTTTTTAATTTATTGGGGTGACATTGGTTAACGAAATTATACAGGTTTGGACAAGAATGCTAAGAAATCCTTATTTAGATATTTAGATTATTTTGGTTAGCCTTACTCTCTTCAGTATTTTGCCCTTCATATTTCAGCTTCCTCTATTTCTCAGATCTCTGGTCTCTGGCTCCTCCTATGCTTTTGTTAGGCTTTCATTCCTGGCACCATTACCCAGACTATCTCCATTTGGAAACCGTGGTGATTGTTAAGACTCATCTCACTTGGTTTATCTTCCCTTAGGATTATAATTCATGCTACCTGTTGTCCAATGTCTGAAAACTGTTGCATTATATATTTTGCTCATCTTTTGGTTGTTTACAATGAGAATGTTCATCAGTCTAATCCTCAAAAATCCAATAATATTTGATTATTGCTAGAAGTAAAAGTTTTCTTCCCTCTACAGTTTTTGTTGGTCCAGCCTTGCAATCATGCTGGTTTAATCATCAATAAGTTAATTAATTTTGATAGTTTGTATGAGTCATGTTTTTAATTTTTTGAAAAATAAACCCCTACAAAGTGTAAAATGGTATTGTGGTTATATTTTGCTGTAGTTATGATTAGTCATTATCTCTTAAGAAAAAATATATAAAGGAGAACCAAGATGGCAGCATAGGTAAACACCTATTTTGCTGCCGACGCAACAATTCTGAAACTACAACTTAACAACAAAACAAACATCATCCAGAATCACTGGAAAGCTGGCTGAGTGAAAATTCCACAGATAAAAGTAAAGATAGGATGCTGTGACTCAAGAGGAGCAGCGGTGCACAGCCTTGAAGATACCTGAGGAGTGAGGTTCAGAGCCTTGCACATGCGAGCTGTGAGGGACGGGTGGCAGCAAACCTGGCTGGTTTTCTCCAACAGGGAGGGCGGTGGCCTACCACAGCACTGACACCCCAGTTCCAGGCGAGGTCCCAGGTCTGGGAAAGGAAAACCCCAGTGTGGCTGAGGTCTGTGAGATTGAGGAGAGTGCACGTAACTTGGAACAGCAGTTCGTAAAGTGCGCGACCAGGCAGAGGACTTGTGACTTGCTCCCTTGCTTGGGAGACCACCACCGGACTGCTTTGTTTTACAACCCTGGGCGAGACTTTGGGTGTGCAGACTCATTGGGGGAGAGGCAGAGTTGTCTGGTAATGGGTGGAGACCAGCGGTGGATTTCTCTTGGAGGTGCCTGCAGCCATTACCACCAAGCACAGAGCCGCATAGGGCAGAACTGACACTGAAGCTGCCAGCCGCATAGCTGATGCCACACGCCACATACGGCCGAGGTGACCCCCCCGCGTGCCACATAGGGAGGCTGAGCCACAGTCCCTTAGAGGACACCTACCACACACAACTAAGGTACCAACACAGGAAAGCAGCCACAATGCAGAGAAATGGAAAGAAATGAGCTGTGAAAGAAATGGAAGAAAAAAGATGACTAGACATAGAGTTCAAAACCACAGTAATTAGGTTTTTCAAGAGGCTACTAGAAAAGGCCGATGAACTGAATGACAACTACAAGGAAAGGAACAACACCTATGAGGATATGAAAAAGGACCAACCAGAAATTCAGCATACACTGACTGAAATAAAAAATATTATACAAAGACCTAAAAGCAGTCCAGCGACCGCAAGAACCAAGTCAAAGATTTGAAATACAAAGAAGCAAAATCCACTCAGCCAGAAAAGCAAGAAGCCAAAAGAATAAAAAAAAATGAAGATAGTGTAAGGGGCCCCTGGGACAACCTCAAGCATACCAACATCAGAATTATTGGGGTGCCAGAAAAAGAGAGAGAGCAAGATAATGAAAACCTACTAGAAGAAATAGTGACCGAAAACTTCCCCACCTGGTGAAAGAAATTGACTTAAAAGCCCAAGAAGTGCACAGAACCCAAAAATATAAGAATCTAAAGAGGACCACACCAAGTCACATCATAATTAAAATGCCAAGAGCAAAAGACAAAGAGAGAATATTAAAAGCAGCAAGAGAAAAACAGTTAGTTACCTTTAAGGGAGCACCCATACGATTGTCAGCAGATTTCTCAACAGAAATGATGCAGGCCAGACAGGAGTGGCAAGAAATATTCAAAGTGATGAATAGCAAGAATCTACAACCAAGATTACTCTATCCAGCAAAGCTATCATTCAGAATTGAAGGTCAGACAAAGTGCTTCGCAGATAAGAAAAAGCTAAAGGAGTTCATCACCGCCAAACAAATATTATATGAAATGCTGAAAGATATTCTTTAAGAAGAGGAAGAAGAAAAAGGTAAAAATATATATTATGAACAACAAATACACATCTATCAACAAATGAATATAAAAATCTAGTGAATTAACAATCTGATGAACAGGATAAACTGGGGAATAGAACAGAATCATGGACATAGAGAGGGAATGGACTGACAATTCTTGGGGAGAAAAGGGGTGTGGGAAGTGCAGCAAGAGACTGGACAAAAATCATGCACCTATGGGAGAGGACAGTGGTGGGGAGGTGAGGGCGGAGGGTGGGATGGGTACTGGGTGGAGCGGAGCTATAGGGAGAAAATCTAATTAATAAACTGAACAATAAAGAAAAAAATTTAAAAAAAATAGAAAAGAATGAGAATAACAAAAAAAGAAAAAAATATATAAACATTCATGGATAAAATAATGTGAAATGTGGGATATACTTTAATGTCATCTATAGAAGAAGAACTAAAAGGTAGAGAATAAGAAATAAAAATGTCTTATGTAGATAATTGTTGAAACATGTGATAAATATTGAGCTGGTTGATCAATTCGTGGCATCATTAGTCCATTTTTTGAGAGAATTTCTACTATAAAAAGACAATGTCAGGTAGAGAGATTGGGAGAAAGAGACCCCAGGATTGAGAACAATGAACCCTTATTTATATTTCAAATTTGTGATAGTGAGATTCAAAGAAATTACACTGTGTAAAATAGAATGATAATATATTGAATTTAAAAAACTGGAATAGCTCAGAGACTTCTTTCATCTAATTTTCATTTGCTGCTACACTGCATGAAATGAGGCATCCTTTCTGAAGAGCCTAATTGGTTCTGGAAATATTAATGGTCCTGAGTGATATTGATACCATTGCAATTAATCCAGTTATTAATACTAGGAAAGAAGCAAAGGGAAGGCCAAATAGTATAGGCATGTTATTTAGATATCTTCACCAGGATGCTAAGCTTTACACTCTGCAAGGAGCCACCAGCCTATGCCCAGAAGATCTGTGAGGGAAGAAACTAAATAGGGGTAAAGAGATATATGCCCAAGAAAGTTGGAGGGGCTAGAGAGGATGTTTGCTGGCGATCACACCTGGGAATAGGTCATTGGCCAGAATAGATGTGGCTACTGAAAGGCCAAGAAATTTCAGATATTTTATCCCCTAAACAAAGGGGTTCACATCCATTCTCTTGGGACTCATGTTGTAGGTGGAGCACTCTCTTGGCTTCCCTGGATTCACCCACATGGCCCACAGCCAAGTGGACCCTACAAACAATGGATTGATGGATTGTAATTAGCCTGATGCTGTACCTGGACCTGGCTGCAACATGGAATGGAACTGGCTTTGCTTCTAGCTCTACTGAAACCCCAATTACACTTCTTCTAGAACTGGACAAAGGGAAATGGGACTTTGGAAATGCAGGGATATAATTCCAGGCAAATAAAAACCACATGTTCTTATGATATCTCAAGAAAATCCTCTTTCTTGAGTTATCATAAAGACTCCACTGTCAACACTCAGTGAGAAAAGGGATAGCTCAACTTCCCCAATAACAATATGAAACCTCACAGCACACAGGTGTAAAATACTCCATTCATCACTGAGTAATGAGTTACTGGCTTCTTACAAAAATCAGTATCAATTTAGCAGAAGCAACTAAAACTTTCACTTAAGTATATATAAAATTTTAATCGTTCTCCTCTGACTTTCAGTTGTGAGCCAAAGAAAAGCAATAGGCAGCTTGGTCATGCTCCAACTGTGAGGATACATTGCTGAAGAGCCTGCAGTTGAGCACTAGTAGAAACATTGGGGAAATTTGCTTCCCTGGAAATATAACTTTCAAGGATACTTAAGGTACTGAAAATGCTGAGTCATCAGTACTGGAAGTCATTGTTGATGGCATTTACTAAAAATAACACTGGGATACCATGAAAAAAATATATTTTCCTTAACTTCAACTGCTTAATTCTTGAGCATGTATCAGAAAATGAGTACATTTTTCTTTCTCTTCTAAAGAAGTGTCACTGCTTGCAGGAGTAATGGCAATGTGTATCTGCTGATATATACCTGGATTGACTTTCACTAGAGTACCCTGCACTCATAAAGAGCTGGATAAAAATATATAAATAAGATGTATTTTTGAAGTACATTACTAAGTCTATTAAAGGATTCAGATTTTGATTTTACTGAAGCCCTATGAAGTCTTCCTTCCCAATCCTTCTTTAGAAATTATCCTAGTGATAATGCAAAGATCACAGTCACTGTTTGACCAGGAAGCTACGCTTGAACCACTGTGTATTGAATTTCCACTTCTCGCAGTGTAAGGGGATGAAGGCTATAGTTCTAGCCAGCCTTTGATGGATTCAGCTTGAAGTGAATCAATAAAAGTTTAAATGGGTTTGCTAAACTTGAGTCCTCTTTCTGGAGAGGGATTCCAAAAGCTCCCTCCTGTAAAGTATGTATCAATTTGGTAATTCCTCTCCAAGATACTCTTTGCTTTTTTCTATTAATATGATTGATTAAGATATTCCTTTGTCAAGTCTCCAAGGAGAGTCATAAATAGACATTCTGTAATATTTATTGGAAATTTTCTGCAGGGATTGCTAGCATAAATGAAGAGAACCATATATATTTGTTCAGATATATCAGGGACTGAACAGTATCTGAATTCAGAAATTGATAAACCTCTCTGGAAGAATATATAATTAAATGAATCCTCATGAACATAATTTTGAAGTATGAAAAATAAAGATAAAAACTGAAAAAATAGGAATAAAGGATAAACAAACTGTTAAATATATACATATGTATATTTGTACATACGTGTGTAGATACATATACACATGTGTAATTATACACAAGTATTTAAAAATAAACACTATTGCAAAAGTTTTTGATGTACAAATTCCATGTGTCCTTTTACATTAAAGCATTTTAGAAAAGTGAGTATTTAAGTAAAAAAATAAATTTTATATATATACTGGGTATCCCAAAAATGTATACACATTTTGAATAATTATAATAGTTTCAGTGGGTTAAATCTGGAAAGAAAAAAACATCAATTAAACTTTCAGCTGTTAAGTTGTGTATATATATTTTGGGAGATTCTGTATGTATGTATGAGTAAATATATATATATATATATGTATATATATATATTTACACACACATATATATACATATATGTGTGTATACATACACATACACACACACACACACACACACACACACACACACACACACATGCATGAAATTTGTGCATGTGTCCCATAGTCCAGCCTACACCCTCTCCAATCTGGGATTCCTCTCACAATCCAGAACTGCTGGCTCCCAAATGCTCACCTGCCTGCCTTCCTAACTGCCCCTAACCACTTCTGCCTGCCATCCTAATCACCCCCTAACCACTTATCTGCCAGCCTGATTTATGCCTAACTGCTCCACTGCCATCTTGTTTGCCACAAACTACCCTCCCCTGAAAGCATGGTCATCCCAAACTGCCCTTCCCTGCAGACCTGGTCACCCTCAACTTCCCTCCTCTGCCAGCCTGGTCACCCCTAATTGCCCTCCCCTGCAGGCTAGATCAACCCCAACTGCCTTCCCTTTCAGACCAGATCCCTCCCAACTGCCCTCCCCTGCTGGCCATCTTGTGGTGGCCAACTTGTACCTTTCTTGTGGAAAGGTACTTTGACCATATGGGGGCAGCCATCTTTTGTGTTGGAGTGATGGCCAATCTGCATATTACTCTTTTATTAGATAAAATAGAGGCCTGGTGCATGGGTAGGGGCCATCTGGTTTGCCCTGAAGGGTGTCCCCGATCAAGTTGGGGGTTCCCTTGGGGTGTAGAGTGCCCTGGGAAAGGGGCCTATGGTGGTTTGCAGGCTGGCCACATCCCCTGGTGACCCAAGTGGAGGCCTTGGTATCTGGGATTTATTTATCTTCTACAATTGAAACTTTGTAGCCTGGAGTGGAGAACAAGACAGGCCAGACTTGCAGAAGCTTTGCTTCCTTCATCGCTGAGAGAAACCCTATGCTCCTGCTCTCTCCAGCTCTATGGCTGCCGCCATTTTCATTGGAATATATTTATCTTCTATAATTGAAACTTTGTAGTCTTGAGTGGGGGCCTGCACCTGCCAGGGTGTGTGGAAAGCTTGGCTTCCTCCATTGGCAGGGAAACCCAAGCCTTCCTCCTGCTTGCTCTGTGGCCACAGCCACCTTGGTTGGGGTCAATTTGCATATGTACTCCTGATTGGCTGGAGGGCATGGCTGGTGGATGTGGCTTGTGGGTGTAGCAGAGTGGTGGCTAATTTACATGTTAATCTTTTATAAGATATGAAATTCACATACAGGGTTCCCCCCACAAAAAATATATCTTATCTAATAAAAGAGAAACATGCAAATTGACTACCTCTGCTATGCATAGCGGCAGGGCTGCAAAGACAGCTGCAGGAATCTTCCTACAACAGGCCTCTAGTGTGTGTGTGTATATATATATATATATAAAATAAGAAAAAATAATAATGATGAAATCATGGTTTTCCTTTTTCTTCAAAGTCTGCCTTGAATCGTGTTTGTTTTTCCTTGACCTATTTAGTCCCCAGTTCTTCCCAATACAGATAAAATGGTCCTGATACAAATATGATACAATATTTAGTTCCTTTTCTTCTTTGCTCTTTGTTATGGCTTGCAATTGGGAGTTACTCATTGGTCAGTAACCCATTCAAAGTTAGCTTTCTGATGCCTTCCTTTTGGGGACTACTCTTAAATTAGGAATAACATATTTTCTAGCAAAGGAGTTGACATTTCATTTCTTTGAGATCAAGTAATAACTAATTTTGTGTGGGGGAAGGAATATTCATTATGTGGCTTACAAAATGTATAGCCACCTGCTTTCTGTTTCCCAGCTAATGAAAACGATGATTTTTAGCTTAAAAAAAACTTGTATTAAATTATACTCTGTGCTGTTCACTTTATATGTCTTGTCTCAATCATTTAAAAAATTAGGAAAAAAAACAGCTCATTGTTGGTATTTTCCTTAAAAGGAAACTGTAGCTCAGAAACTTAAGTAATTTGGTCAGAATCACACAGCCAAGTGTTCTAGGGCATTAGACCACACCCTTTCATGACTCTTTCCTTCCCCTACTTGAAAATTTATTCCAATGAAGTAGCTTATTCAATTTTGAAAAATCTTAACTTTACAAATCCAAAATCAAAGTAAAGCAAAAAAGTAGGTAACAGAGTTGACAGGCTATAATATTCTCAAGAACAGGGAGTGTAACTTCTATTTTCTTTGTAGAGGTTAGAAATGTACAGGGTGTGGCAAAAATATGTTTACAGTTGTCCTTATGGAAAATAATACAATAATTAATAAATCATAATACAAGAATAAACTTGGTACTCACTACTGTAAACCTACTTTTGTCCCACCCTATATAGTCTACCTGGGCTTACATAGTCACTGTTCCTTTTAATAGCACAAAAAACAACAGGTCACTAACCCCTCTGAGACCTGGTTTATTCATCTATACATTGGAGGAATAATAGTATCTACTTAATAATGACACTGTGAAGATTAAACGGGGTAAGTATAAATGCTGAATGCATTGTCCAGCACATGGAAAGCATCTGTAAATATAAGCTAAGTTTCTACAAGATATTGTCATTAAAATGATACTGAGAAAGAACATGACCAGAATGTAATGATCAAGAGACTTGTGACCCAAAGAGTGTTCTCCAAAGTGGTTGAATTAGTATCACCTGGAAACTTGTTAAAAATGTAAATTCATGGGCCCTACCACAGACCTACCAAATTGCAATCTCTGGGATGGAGCAGAAGAAAAGTATAAATATATTTTTTATCTCAGAAATACTTTGTTTTCTTTGAATTTATTTTTTGGTTTTTTTTTTTGCTTTGTTTTGTTTGTTTGTTAAGTGTTTGGTTTTAAAGAATTGCCATGGGAAGAAAACAAAGGAGAATAAAAAACAAAATATAGTGAATTGCTTCCATTAATGTATGTCACTCTGCAGACTATCAAAAGAGAATTTGGTAAAATACTAAGTGGTCAATATTGTACTGTAATTCAACATGGTATAGAAAACAAATTGTTTCTATTTTTTCTCAGAAAATGCACATTAATGTGCTAATTAAACTTTAAGCACAAAGATCCAGCTTGCTAACTTTGCCATTATCATGATCATGATTATCAAAAGTACTAATTAAGCATCTATGATATTGGCACATTATGCTAAAATGTGGCAATTTATTAAAATTATGAAACATATATAGAGATAGGGAAACATAAATTTGTGAGTACTAATTAACATTTTTTCACTTTAAAATCTTTATTTATACTAGAGAACGAGGGACATCTGAGGAAGAACATGCTCTGTCAGTCCTGAGTGACCATGGATAATGTC
Organism: Antrozous pallidus; assembly: GCA_027563665.1. Classification (NCBI taxonomy): domain Eukaryota; kingdom Metazoa; phylum Chordata; class Mammalia; order Chiroptera; family Vespertilionidae; genus Antrozous; species Antrozous pallidus. The sequence goes on from CM050508.1 coordinate 79,715,238, forward strand.
TATCATCAGGGCATAGTGTTGTTATATCTCCAGCACAATGTTGTTTACTGAAGATGTAATCAATGAAAGTTACTGTTGTCATAACTATTATTGTTATTGCTATTAGATTATTATTATTATTATTATTATTATTATTATTATTATTATTACACATCTTCAAAGATACAACCCCATAATGACAAGCAAGTACCTAGGTCATCTTCCAGACACACAAAAGGAGATTAAAATATTTTCTCTGTCTCCAATTAATAAACACTCCAAATTTAGAGTGACTATTTTAGAAAAGCAAACTTTAAAGAAAAGCATCTCTTAGAAACCCAAAGAAGCAAGCACACAATGCCAGTCATCATGACACTGCACAAAACGTTCTTCTAGCAAACATTTTCACTCAGTCGTCAGTTCTTTGACTTAAGAGGGCAACATTTTCATTGCAAAGTGTTTTCACAGATTAATGGATTCTGGTGTGAATAAATTAGAAAAAAAGAAGTGAGAGAAATCATGACCTTTACATTTAATTAAACTTCTTCCGGTTGTTAATTCTTCTGTAAATTGAATAATAAATAGTGTAGGCTACCACACTTTCTAAACTGTGACTATATGTACTCAGTCATGGTATAATCATACAGATTATTATAACTTGCTAAAATAACTCACTTGGTTCTTTAAAAAAATGTTGCATCTTAAAGCAAGAGAAATATTGAGTCTAAATTTACCTTAATTCTTCTAAGAGAAGTGGACCAAGGCTGTAAGAGCAAAGGCTCTGGCTTCCTCAGACAGAATAAGGTTCATGCCCAGCTGGATCTCTTAATCACTGTGGACCCCTGTGAAGCTACTGAGCCTTCCTGAGGATCAATTTCTTCATTTGCACAATGGATTTCATTTGTATGAAGATTTTATACAAGCTTCCCACAAACATCAATATAACCATTGAATTCAAAGTATCCTAATTCTTTCCTTCCTCATATTCGGACACATATAATATGTTCCTTATCCTAATTTTATTTTTTATGGTTTTAGAAACATGTCTAATACAACATTGAAATTTATCTTCTGAGAATATTAAGGTGAACCACATTAGTTGAAGAATATTCATTTTGGCATGTTCAGTTATGTTTTCATTTTTAAAAAGAATAACAATGAAGGCTAATTCTTTGGGCATCAAAAAAGGTTTGTTTTGTTAAGTTTTGGGAAAATATGGCCAAAGAACACCACATCTTTGGGAACACAGCAAAAGACAGAAACAAATCAGCACTAACAGAAGATAAATCACACAGTGGAGTTGAGCTACTCAGATAAAATTGATTCTGCCACGATAAAAATGGAACAGAACCAATAGATGACAATGAGAATTGTTTGAGTACTTAAGAGACCACTTGAACAATGGGAGTGTGCTCGAATCCTAGCATCATCATCATAGGCTCATTTTCCCTGTTCGGTTCCCTTGATAAATGCCTAAAAAGAGGCACTGGCATTTTAAATTGCTCAGTTTTGATAGTTAGAAAAAAAAAGAATTTTTTTCTTTTCTATTCTTAGGTAATAATATTATCCTCTAGGACTAGAAAAATGGTTTTGAGAGCAGCACTGTGAATGTCTAGTGAAGGCATCCCCGGAGGATTAGGGCATTGTCAGGGGAAGAGTTACCTGTGGGCACTTGCTCCAGGTTCCCCACTCAGACATGACACATTCATTGGGACACAGAAGTGAGCAGGGCTGGGTTTCTGGAGGCATCTCGTCCTGGTTGCAGAGGCTGTTATTTACTGCTCCGCCTTCACTGGAGGCAGTGTCCACACATCTGTGAGGCAAGATCACAACATAATGTGATTACTTACAACAGCAGAGAGTACATTTTTAAAATAGTTATGATGTGTCATAGTTACTTACTCCTCAAAATGACATAAGATGAGCAGAGAAACCAGGAAAAATATTCCAGTGGGCCTTCACGGAGTGATAACTCTGTGCTGAACCTTTTATTCCACAGAGCAGGAAAGATCAACAGGGACCAGAGATAACTACTGTCCTTAAACACCTCTCACTCTAAAGAGACCTGCAGTATATTTGCTCAGGTCCAACACAGAGTGAATTTTCTTTTTATTGTAGCAAATCTTGAAGGCCCTCCTTTTCAGAATGAACCCATCACTGTGTAATAGCCAGGACCTCTGGTTGCCATGATTCTCTCCGACCTTTCCTAGACTTCTATCTCCTATCATATCATCCACGCCTCCCTAATATGTGTCCTACACATGTAAGGTCATGACAAAGTAAAGTAAAGAATATTAATTGAGCATGTTTTTCTTTTAGGTGTTTTCTGTAAGTCAGTAGGAGGTTTTGATGCCATAAACCAAAGGACAGTAAGCAAGCATTTTTGTGCACAAGATATAGATGCACACACATTATAGTTGTTTGGACTCCTCAGTGTCAGGCTTTGAGACAAATGCTGGTGAAAGCTAAATCAATGATCATGATGAAAGCCCAAGTCTTATACCACTATATGCATCTACCAGAAGGGCTTAAATTAAAAAAAAAAAACATGAAAAATATCAAGGGTTGGCAAGAATGTGGAGAAATTGTAACTCTTCTAACTCTGCTGGTTGCATCACAAACGCTTTGGTAAATTAGGTGGCAGTATCTACTAACACTAAACATATACATTGTATTTCAACAATCCCAATTTTATATTCCTCTGCAAAACAAATGTGGAAAAATGTGTAGCATAATATGACTGAAAATTTTGATGGCACCACTATTCATAATCAGCCAAACTAGAAACAGTTTACCTAGACTATGTAGCCAGCAACAGTAAAATAAATACATTGTGATAAATTAACCCAATTAAATGCTATATAGTGGTGAGAATGCATGAACTATGGTTGTATATAAGAGCATGGGTAAAGCTTATAAATAAAATATTAAACAAAAGAAGCTAGACACAAGAGGACATTCTTTATAATCCCAGTCATATAAAGCTAAATGGGCAATACTCCTCTGTGGTCTCAGAAGTCAGAATAGTGATTACATTTGGGGTTACTGACTGACAGGGGCTTAGGTGGTCCTGTTAGTAGTATCTTGTGTCTGGGTCTTTGAGGGGGTGGTTTACAAAGCTGTGTTCACATTATGAAAAGTCACCAACCTACACCCGTAAGATGTGGCCTTTCTCTGCATTTATATTATACTAGAGGCCTGGTGCAGAAAATTCATGCACTTCGGGTGGGGAATCCCTTAGCCTGGCCCACGCCCTCTTGCAGTCCAGAAAGCGGGCCTCAGTCATCAGTTGGACATCCTTAGCACTGCAGCAGAGGCAGGAGAGACTCCTGCCACTGCAGCTGTGCTCACTAACAATGAGCCTGGCTTTTGGTTGAATGATGCTCCCCCTGTGGGAGCTCACTGACCACGAGGGGGCAGCTCCTGCATTGAGCATCCACTCCCTGGTGGTCAGTGTGCATCATAGTGACCAGTCATTCTGCAATTCGGTCATTTCCATATTAGTCTTTTATTATATAGGATATTAATTAGATCATTTAAAATATTTTTTTCAAAAGTGTTTAATAACGACTTAGTATGTACAAGCTCTTCTGCTAGGTGTTGGGATAAAATGTTATTTTTTGTTAGTAATTAATTCACTTAGTAAATATTTTTAAGGGCTTACAGTGCACCAGCTCTTGCCTGGCTGCTGGGGCACACCACTGAAACAATGACAGGCAGGATCTTTATTGTTACCAATATATTCTTGGAGTGATAATGATCAGAGTAAAGGTGAAGATGACCATGATGACAGGATAAAAGGTGCCATTTGCTGGCCTGGTTATTTCAGACACAAGGCCACAGCCAGGGAAAAAACATCTTAAGGGGGTTGTGCAGGAGAGCTTTTGGTACTTCCCAAATCATGCTTTGCTGAATTGAACTGTCCTACATAGTAGAAGCCTTTTTACACACACACACACACACACACACACACACACACACATATATATATATATACACACACACACACACACACACACACACACACATACTAGTGGCCTAGTGCACAAAATTCGTGCACACGGGGGGGGGAAGAAGGGGTTTGTCTCTCAGTCTGGCCTGCATCCTCTCCAGTCTGAGACCCCTGTGGGATCGGTCCTAAACTGGCACTTGGACAACCCCTTCCCAATCCGCTCCTAACCTCTCACCTGCCTGACTGCTTGATCACCCCTAACTACTCTGTTTGAGGCCTGATTGCTCCAAATGGTCTCTGCTGGCCTGCTCAGCCCCAACTGCTCCCCACTATCAGCCTGATCACCTTCAACTGCCCTCCCCTCCTGGTCTGTTCACCCCCAATTGCCTTCCCCTCCTGGCCCGATCACCCCTAACGGCCTTTGCCTTGGCCCCACCAGCATGGCTTTGTCTCTGGGGCTGGGCTGCAATCAGGGACCCCCGGTGCCCGTGCCTAAGCACCCACATGGTTGGCCTTCACCATGGGCCGCAGAGGGGGCGGATAGCCCGCTGAGACTTGGGCTGGGCTGCGATCTGGGACCCCAGTGCCCTAGCAGCACTCAACCCCGCCCCCACTCCTGATTGGCTGGTAGCGTAGCAAAGGTACAGTCAAATTTGCATATTACTCTTTTATTAGATAGGATATATATATATATATATATATATATATATATATATATATATATGTATATGTATATCCTGTTTACAATTTTAGAAAAATCATAGTCAATCACTAAGCACAAAACAAAATAAACTTTATTAGGTGCTAAGTAATGGGAAAGTAATGAAAAAAGGGGGAAGGATAAAACAGCAGACAGAGAGAAGACATAAGTCTATAATGCTTTCCTATATTGGGAGGCATGGTACAGAGTTATCCTTAGACTTTAATTTCTCCTGCAGTAACAGTCAATAGTAGAAGGAGGGACCATGAGGTGGCTTATTTCTCTTTCCCAGGACAAATTTAAAGCTTTTCATTTTGACTGCATACTCTTAGCTGATGTCCTTTTATAATTTCACTGAGAAGAGGTAAAGCTACTTCTGGTCAATAATGCATAACTTATGCATTATTCTTTTTTCATGTCAATATGCCACAAAAACAATATCAAAATAATTTGTTACACACACACACACACACACACACACACACACACACACGCAATGGGAAAGATTTTAAAGGAAGGAAAATGGGTGCCACATCAACTGAATGAAAGACAAATGAAAAACCAAAAAATCATCAGTAAAATGTTGCTTCAACAGCATGAAAGTCTTTTTTGCATTGAATTGTGACTGGTGTTGAAAAGTGGATTTATTTTGAGAATCCCAAATGCACAAAATCATGGGTTGATCCAGGTCAACCATCAACATTGAATGCAAAGCCAAATCACTTTGGAAAGAAGACAATGCTCTGCATTTGGTGGGATCAGAAAGATGTGGTGTATTATGAGCTTCTGAAACCAGGTGAAACCATTAATACTGATCACTACCAGCAGCAAATACTCAATTTGAACCATGCTTTGTAAAATGACCAGAATGGGCCAGAAGACACGGCAAAGTAATTTTGCTTCATGATAATGCACCATTGCACACTTCAAAAAACAGTTAAAGACACATTAAAAGATCTTGCCTGCGAAGTATTAGCCTACCCGCTGTATTTACCAGACCTTGCTCCTTCAGACAACCATTTGTTCTGATGATGGCACATGCACTTTCTGAGCAGCACTTCAAAAGGTATAAAGAAGTGGAAAATTGGGTCTCTGAATGGTTTGCATCAAAACAAGAAAAGTTCTATTGGGATGGTATCCACAAATTATCTAAACATGGGGAAAATGTGTACCTAGTGATGGACATCACTTTGAATAAAGCACTTTTCATGTTTCTCTTAAAATTATCATGTTTTCTTTGATTACAAAATGCACATTATTAAGTGGTACACCTAGTATCTATACTAATAAAAGAAAAATATGCAATTGAGTATACCTCCGCAACACTCACCAGCCAATCAGGAGTGGGTATGCAAATTGACCCAACAAAGATGGCAGGTTAATTTGCATATGAAGGCACAGAGTGGCTGGGTGGGGTGGGATGGCTGGTATGAGGGGAAGGTTGGGGGACGGAGGGAGCTACAGGAGTGGTGCTCCAGCCAGAGCAAAGAAGACTGAAGGCTCAGGCCAGAGCAAACACTGAAGGCTCTGGCAGGACCAAAGATTCTGCCCAGAGCAAACACTTTTGCTGGAGTGAAGACAGAAGGTGGTGGCCAGAGCGAAAGCCTGAGTCCCAGGCACTAGAGGAAAACCTGTGCTGCCAGCCAGGGGAAGGAAGGCCTACTGCATGAATCTTCATGCAACGGGCCTCTAACATATATATTCCTTTTCCAGGATAGAAAAGGAATAACCTCCTTTCACCTTGTTCTAGAAGACTAGAAGATTTGAGTACTGGCACCAGCACATGAGGCAGCCTGTTATTTATCTTGTTATCACAAGCCCACAAAGTTGCTGGTTTCGATGCTTCTTCCTCCCTGGAATCTCTTTCTATAAAACCTCATTTATTTGGGTCCCTCCTCAAATAATGCTGGTCAACCTCCCCTAAATAGTATCCTTCATCTCCCTGACCCAATTTTATGTTTCTTTTTGGCATTTAGTAGCAAAGACTTTCCAATATATTTACTTATGTGTCTATTTTTTCTCTCTGCTTCTATACTCTAAGGTATTTGAGGACAGGAACTGTTTGCTCACCATTTTTATCCCCAGTCCCTAGAACAGTGCCTGATAATAGAAGGCAAAGATTCAAAGGTAATTTCTTAAATTAATAAGTGATAGCAGTCATGCATGGACCATGAAGATGTCCTCCAGTTTGTAGGCTTTAAGAAAGAGAACAAACAAGCTGTTTCATGTATTACAATAGCATGCTGCTGCCCTTGCTGGTGTTGTTCAGTGGTTAGAGCACTGACCAGGCACCGAAGGGTCATGGGTTCTATTTTCAGTCAATGGCATGCACCTGGGCGGGGGGGCAGGTTTCCATCCCCAGCCATGACGGAAGTTCATGTGGGAGGCAAACAATCAGTGTGTCTCTCTCATATTGATCATTCTCCCTCTGTTACCCTTATACTCTCTCTAAAAATTGATGAAAAAAATATCCTCAGGTGATATTTAAGAAAAAAAAAGAACATGCTATTAAACTCAATAATGGTTCCATTGCAAAGTACCTAGAAAATCCGCTTCACATGTTTACTAGTAAATGTGATCATACACATAAATCACATGACACAGTGAGTATGTGTGAATTAGCATGGGATGTCATAACAAAATGCCATGGACTGGGTGGCCTGAACAACAGAAATGTATATTCTTAGAATTGTAGAAGTTAGCAATCTGAGATCAAGGTATTGGCAGAATCAGTTTTCCTGAGGTCTCTCCATCCTTGGCTCCTGGATGTCCCTCTTCTCCTGTCCTCACCCAGTGTTTTCCTCTGGGTGTGTCTATGCCTTAATCTCCTCTTATCATGAGAAACATGGCAATCCAGTCAAATCTCCTAGTAGTTGACAGTGATGGCCAGGAGTCAGAGGAGGGATGCCAGCGGCTCCATGTCATCAGCCTCCAACCAAAGACATTGGGAGAAAATGGTAAGTATTGTGGCTTCTTTGCTGAAGAAATCCCACTCCCTCTTGGCATTTGAGGGCACATGTGCTCCATGGATTCTTAAAGATGAGCAAAAGCCAGAGTATGCTATGTGAAAATAGAGTGTGCTCGGGAAACAAGAGTTGTTTTCACAAAAATGTCCAAGTCCCACTGGCCCCTTTCCCCAATGCCTCCGCTTCCACACACCTGATTTTCCTAGATTGTGTTCCTCTGCCACAGCGCAGGGGCCTCAGCTCGTTGTGGATTCTGCATGGGGACCAGTGTTCTACAACCCAGGAGTACTGATTGCACTCACTGAAACACGGGACTGCCTCATGCACCTGTGAAGAACAGCAAAGGAAAAACAGTATGTTAAACTATCCAAGTTATAAAAAAATGCCTCTATTTTTGTAATGCCTGCTGAACATAATCTGAGAACTACACTCTGGTCCAAACAGCCAATTATATTCTTCAAAGCAAGATATATTCGGCTTTTCTGAAATTACTGACTTGCCTAAAGATATATACCAGGGAAATCAACTAAGATATGATGGTATGCCTTTGCAGAAGAGAACAAAGAACAGGCATTTCCCATCAAAGAGAATAGGGATTCCATTATCATTTCATTTCCTCAAAGAGCTCACACAGCATCTATTAGCTGGCTCAGCTCTCAATTATAATGGTGTATTGTATTCTCAGATGTACTTTAAGATGTCAATTGAAACAAATACATGTAAGGGAAATTTACTCTTGAACATAAGAGGTTTTTAGAATGCATAAGAAAAGTGGTATTTTTGCACTGAAATTTTCTTTTTAGACTCCCAAATGATCAATGCTAGCAGGCAATCATTTAGCCTCCTGGGCATTGTGGCTTCATCTGAATGAAGCTATATGTAGGATGTTTTCAGAGCATAGCTAAAACATACACACACACACACACACACACACACACACACACACACACACCAAATTCTGCCTAGCTGTTAGTGGCTGTGAATGATTGCTGACTGTGAATACCTACAATGTCAATAAATTCACTAAATGCCATAAATGAATTCTTAGGTTACTTCCTATGTTATTTGTTTGTAATTATTTTTTCCTGAAATTGATGGGTAGTTAAATGAATTTGTCTGCCTCTTAGAGGTTGAATTTGAAATGTATTAGTTCTCAATAGAGAGCACAGTGTTCTTCCTCAGTAAGAAAAAAAAAAAACTGTTCCCCGGCGTGATATGTTGCTCTAGCCCACAACGATGGCTGTAGTTTAGCCTGCTGATAAAGAGTGGCTCAGCCCATTACCCAAATAGTTAATTAATGCCTTTCCACTTAAATAAGAATTTAGCCTAGATCCTTTCCTCCCCTTGCCTTCCTAATTCCATAAAATTGTAAATGATGACTAGGCAGTGCTATCCAAATAGAACCATTACTTCCGAGTTTCTACTAAATGCAGGGGAAAGCACTATGTAATGGGATAATCAGAAGATGAGATTGGAGCACTGTCAGCATGTTAGATGGAAAGCAAATGAGAAAAGGTTATTTGTGAAGCTACATCTTTGGAATCACAAATAATGTCAGAAACTATTTTTATCTGCGGGGTTCTATTTGGCTCTCATGTAGAGTGCACAGGGATAAGGGAAGCCACGAAGTGAAAAATATGTGAGGACAAAATGAAAGAAGATGGAAAATAGAAGTGAAAATGGGTGTAGGAAAAGTAGGAATTAAGTTATAAAAGAATCACATTTCTTGCTGTGAATGCCGACAAGAATGAAATGAAAGGGTCAGAAGCAGTGCCTACATTAGAATAACGTGTAAGGAAGGAAAGTGCTAAAAAAAAAAACCTCATAGGACGCTAGAGGTAAGAGAAAAAATCTATAAAATTGAAAAGATATGACCCCAACTGAACAGACACTGGTAAACAGAGATGACAGCCACTGAAGGTTTAGTTGACCCAACTGTACCCTGGACATGAAGTTCTCTCTAAATTTATAGGTTCATTATATAAGCTCCTTAATATGTATCAGACAATTCAAAGAAAGCTTGTTGATTTACATATGAGATACAAGAAAGTCTATCAAACCACTTTGCACAAACAGGGAATGGAAAATAAATTGATAAAAAAACAATTTCCCCCACACCTCCCAATGTGTCCATCTCTAAGCAAATGGTGGGATGAACTATTGATACTAAGCACAACATATAATTCCAGCCATCAAAAGCCCAAGGTCAGATGGAAAATGAAAAAGTGCTTAGTTGCATATACCTCTTATATAAACCTTGAACTTGGTGATAGATTGATTTACTGCTTTTATTCTACATGCTCCAATGATTTCTACCTGTGGCAGAGTCGCTAACCTCAGTGACAAGCTACTGGAAGACAGGGAGTAAGTATATGTAGGATGATGGTGACCAGCTTCTTGATTAACGGTGGAAAAAATAGCTCCTCTTAAAGGAGGTTCTTCAGTCCCATGGATTTACTTGACATGACCCCATATGCATCAGCTATCTTAATGATATTCACACTGTCACTTCTAGATGATAAAGCGCTACCCTTTCCTCAAAACACAGCAAATCCCACCACTTCTGCAAGGCTCTCCCCATGTTGCCAGTTTCCCATGTTTCCATGTCTTTGGCACTCAGTGACAGTCTCAGTTTTAAGTACACTTGCAGCTACATTATAATGTCAGGTGTACATGCACAGGGTGGGGACAGTGGTGGTAGCTAGGGCCAACTGTGGATTCTAGGGGAGCAAACACATTTGAAAAAGTCATCACTTTGATTCCTGCATATGTTTCATATTATCTCAGACTAGCATAGCCCTTTTTTACACCTCAGTCTTAATACCGTATGTGTTTACTTTTTATCTTAATATTTAGAATATGCTCAGAAAAATACAATTTGTATTCTCCATTAAATATGCTTTTTCTCTCAGCATATCTAGCCAGGAGTCAGATCTGCAATAGCAACGTTACTTACGTGACTACTTAAAAAAGAAACTTGTGAGTCTCAGGCAGGCCAGGACAACATTTCTGACATCTGTATTTCACAAGACATGGAGAGGAGGGTAGTGCTCAATAAGCACTTGTTGAATTAAAACAAATTTTTGAATGTGCCTAGGTTGTTAAATGACTCTTAGTTAATTTTCTAGAGAAAATAAGCCCACTAAATGGAACATGTAAGAGGTAAATGGAACATGTAAGAGGTACTTTACAAAGTTCAAGGACCATAAGAAGGAATAAAAATGAAAACTGTTCTTTCCATTATGGGCTTTGGTGAAGAATAGCAATCATTATTTTATCAAAAGCCACCACTTGATGATTTTGTTAATGAAAAAAAGGCCATCCCTTAACAATTGTAAGAATTGTCTCCTTAGAGCTCTTGTCAGCCAGACAAAGGAATCTTACCTAGAGGATCGACAACACCTCGAAGAGGCAAAAAGGCAGCTCACTCATTTGTGGGATACAAAGAACATTATGAACTGATGAACAAAAATAGATACAGAGGCAAAGAATCATCGAACAGACTGCCAAACTACAGTGGGAAGGCAAGGGAGGGCTTGGGGCAGGAGGTAGGGGGGTGGGGGGATAAGAGATACACCGAAGGACTTGTATGCATGCATATAAGGATAACCAATGGACATGGATGCAAGATACTGGGAGTGGGGTGAGAGCATGTTCTGGGGGGTAGGGGAGGCCCGGAGGAGGTCAATGGGGGGGGAAAAAGAGACATATATACTACTAATTGTAATACTTTAAACCAGTAGATGGCAAACTCATTAGTCAATAGAGTGGCAAACCTCGGCTCACAAGCCACATACGGCTCGTGAGTCAGTTTGCCGACCGCTGCTTTAAACAATAAAATAAAATTTAAAAAATGAACTACCCAGATGCCTGATTTCTTTTCCTGTCAGTCCTCTATGTTCTCCCTATTTCAGTTGCTGATTATAGTTTTATAATGAAAATGTGTTAAATCATGGGCTTTATCAGGGAATCATATGGAAATGTTCTGGAGAGAAATGAGCCATGGGGAAGTTAAGTGAAAATCATGTTTTAATGGCATGAATTAGGAAGAAAATAACAGAGTTTAATAGGGTCATTGAAGCTAAAAATGACACTGAAAAGTCTAGATCCTCTGAGAGGTAACATTACGTTCTCCTGGTAATGAGTCCTATTTATTACTTCTTCATTGGAGAATTCTGTTTTTGTATTTTGATAGTTCTGGAGTCATAATCATAAATGGACTCATTGAGTCAAAATTATAATAATTATTAAGTAGGCTACTACTGATGGTAACTAATCAATTTTAATTTGGTATTGTTTTCAACTTCAGACTGACACCCATGGGGAAACAATTGGAATCTAATTGGCATCAGTGACTGTCATCATTACATATCAGAATCTTAGGCTTCAAGGGCTCAGATAAAGCAAACAATCCAACAAGCACAATAATAACAAAGACAAATTAAGGACAAGTCATGGCCTCAGCTTATCTGTAGAGGCTACCCTTTGCTTCAGTGAAACTGCTATGAAGACCAAGAACTCTATGGCTACTTCAATTTTGAAAACTGGTTCAAAGGCCCTTCTGGGGCCATAGTCAGGGGCTGTCTCATGGGAAGCAGGGAGGAACTGGTCCCCTGGAGTGATGATCTCACAAAGCATTAAGGATTCGCCTCTCCTTTAAATGTTGTGAGTCCTTAACATAAGATGTATAAACTTGCCTCTGATCAGGCCTAGGGTCCTCAGCCCTTACCTATGCTTCCCCTTTTTCTTCCACCAGGCCTCATGCTCTCCCTTCAGAAGGATCTTCTAGGCAACACCTTCCTTCAAGTTACCAAATTTGTCCCTTTTCTTATTGAATCAGAAACTTTAGTTATATTCTCTTCCATTAGGACCTGAGTGACTGGACAGTATCACAGTTACACAACTAACCATTAACTTTTCGCTTCTGTTTTTATTAACCAAACATTTAAATCTGTTTATTCATAGTGCGACATATGCAATTAAACCCAGAAGCCTTGCACTGTGCCCACCAACAGTCCCTGGTCAGCACAAAAATGCTGAGTAAAAGATTGTCCTATATAATAAAGAGGGAATATGCTAATTGACTGCCCCACTCTCAAATATGGTGGTGCCCACAGCCAATAAGGCAGGAATATGCTAATTGACCATCCTGTCCTCAAAGATGGTAGCATCCACAGCCACAAGATGGCAGCACCCAATCTCCTCAGCCATGCATCTGCCTCTAGAGTCCCCAATCCCTTAAGCCCCCCAGATGCCTAGAGCAGCTCAAGATGCAGGCAAGTCTTGGATGGCAGCTGCCCAGGGCCATCTAAGCATCCAAGGCTCAGGTAACCAGGGCCAGCCGAAGCTTGCTCAGCAGAAGTGTGATGGGGGCATTGCCTTACCCTGATCATTGGGTAGCCTCCTTCCCCTAAGGGCTACTGGAATATGAGAAGGGACAGGCTGGGCTGAGGGACCCTCTCTCCAGTGCATGAATTTCCATGCACTGGGTCTTAGTAGCTTATACAAGACATTCTATGTCTTAGGTCTTGATTACTACAGTCATTTGAGTTAGACAATATTGGTCTGACCTCTATTTAAAGGGAAAAATAACTAATATTTGTAGAAACTAACTTAGTCATTCATGGCTGGTCCCCAAAGTGAGATTGAGTATCCCAGTCTGATGATGCTAACTGTGCAGTGGCTGCCTGTTTAGCTGGTTCAGGCACATCACCATGCTCTGAGAGACAGTCAATATCTTCTCAGTGACAAAGGTAATGTTAATATTAATAATTCCCGAAAAAGGAAAACCAAGAAGAGACTGTTCAAAGATGTCTAGGTAGTAGATTATGCCTATTACTTTATATAGCAAGAATAATGCATGAACAATGCATTCCTTGCCTTCGGCTAGTATTTCCTTTCACAATTTCAAAAACCACAAAAAATGCCTCAGAAAACTAATTTTCATGTATAAAGCAAGAGCAGGCCTAAGTGCTTTAGATGATTGCTGTCCTCTGTGTGAAGATGGTGCGTTAAAAATTATCCACAAGTATTTTAAATTGTTATCTATGGGAAAACCATGTCATCGGCTGCTGAAGAGTGCACCGTTTGAGTTAAGGGTTTTTCTGGAGATCTTGGAGTCCACGGATCCATTCGCAAGGGTGTGGATAGCTCCATCTGAGCCCAGATGCTCAAGTCTGAGGCCCTGTAGCTGCTCTCTTTCTCCTGGGCATTTTCACATACTCACTTCTTTAGCACAGCAAATCAAAGACTTCCTCAGGATGCTCTGAGCTGATCACCATGCCTGCTTTGTGAATTTCACCATTGATTTCAAGTATTATAGGCTTTGTTTTCAATTTTGATGTTAAAATCCTATCTAATAAAAGAGTAATATACAGATTGACCATCATTCCAACACACAAGATGGTTGCCCCCATGTGGTCACAGATACTACCCCCATGTGGACACAAGATGGCCAGCAGGGGAAGGCAGTTGGGAGGGACCAGGCCTGCAAGGAAGGGAAGCTGTGGGTGATCAAGCCTGCAGGGAAGGGCAATTAGGGGTGACCAGGCCAGCAGAGGAGGGAAGTTGGGGGCGACCAGGCCTAAAGTAAAGGGAAGTTTGAGGGGATCCAAGCCTTTAGGGGAGAGCAGTTAGAGGTGACCAGGCCTATAGGGGAGGGCAGTTTGGGGCAAACAGGCTGGCAGGAGAGCAGTTAGTTATCAATCAGGCTGGCAGGAGAGTGGTTAGGGGGTGATCAGGCTGGCAGGCAAAAGTGGTTAGGGGCAAATCAGGAAGGCAGGCAGGCTAGCAGTTGGGAGCCAGAAGTCCTGGATTGTGAGAGGGATGTCTGACTGCCCATTTATGCCTGATCCCGGTAGGATCAAGTCTAAACAGGCAGTTCGACATCCCTCAAGGGTTCCCAGATTGGAGAGAGCACAGGCTGGGCTGAGGAACATCCCCTGCTCCCCCTCAATGCAAGAATTTTGTGCACCAGGCCTCTAGTGTAAAATAGTATAAAATAAACCTAATAACACTAAATCAGCATTACCTGCAAAATTTATTGACAAATAAATTGTTGAACTTTAGCCAATAAGATGTTTATCATACTAATAATGGCAGTAGCAACTAGTACATTCTCCATTTCTTAAAAACTGCAGTTTCCAGCTGGATGTGCAGACCCCGAGAACTACAACATTAGTGCAAGGGGCCCTTGAATGTATTCCCCTACCAAACTCTGTGTGTGGTCTTTTTTTATATAATACATTTTATTGATTTTTTTACAGAGAGGAAGAGGGAGGAATAGAAAGTCAGAAATATCAATGAGAGAGAAACACCGATCAGCTGCCTGTTGCATACCCCCTACTAGGGATGTGCTCACAGCCAAGGTACATGCCCTTGACCGGAATTGAACCTGAGACCCTTCATTCCACAGGCCGATGCTCTATCCACTGAGCAAAACCAGTTTTGGCTCTGTCTGTGCTCTTAATGAATAATATAATTTCAGACATGTTACCACCACTAGTGAATAAATCTACACGATGTTGTGATTAATGTAGTGTTCATTGCATGTGAAAGAACTGCTGAATTTGAAAGCACTGATTAGAAAGTTTGTCAATGCAGGTTAAGAACATAAAGTCCTCATACCAAAGCCATACATGTAAAGAAGAGAAGAAATGGACCAACTAGCAGGCTATGCCCTAAAAGAACATTACTCTTTACATTTTGATAAAAGATATGTTGCACAGAAGAACCACTTTTTTTCTAAAAGTAGATATTAAATAATATTTTTGCTAATAAGTTCTAAGCTCCAAATTCATTATCTTACATTTCCTAATGGTCTACAGCACTAAACCCCTTCCCTCTGCCCTAAATATCAATGATAAGCTTTTAAGCACAGAATCCTCAGAGTCCAGACCAACATCCATGCACAGCTAAACCATCTCCATCACCCACATAGTCCTATTTTCCTCCCCATAATGGAAGAGGGAGGTGGGGGGGGGGTAGTAAGACTTAACAAGACTGCAACAAGGCATGTACATTTCCTCCTCCCCCATGATTCCTGCCTTTTTGCATGAATTCACACACAGCCATTCACTATAGAAGGTACATAATAGAGGATATCCTCAAAGCCCTCACCTAAAAAGGCTTGGTCCAAGCTCTGTTATCTGTGCTGATGGACATCCGATGATCTATAAATGCAAATAAGTAAACATGCTCCAATTAAAGCATAATATTATATAGGATGTCCCCCAAAATGTATATACATATTTTGAATAATTATAAAGGCTGTGTTTATTAAAATACATTTCATTTTCAAAATTGAGCTGTCAGTTGTTAAAGTGTGTATATATTTTGGGGACACCCTGTGTTTCTCCCTACAGAAGATTTATATTTCTTATTGTATGTATTTAAGCAACTATTGAAAGTAAACCAAGGCCTTGAAGTGTAGTGGATAGTAATGGACTATTGGCAAGAAAAATTATTATTCTGCAGGTCCTGTAAGTGCATAATATCTGCAGTAAAGCTCTAACACACGTGTGCGTGACCATTAACATGAGCACTGAACTGCCTCCCTCTGTGCCTGGTGTGTATCACAAAACTGAGTGAACACACTGACATGGCCAGGTTGGGGCAAGTTGAGCTGCACGGCTCACACTCTGCACCATGGCACTATGTAAAGAGTCATCGCAAAAAGGAGAGAAGGAAACTCACTGCAGAATCTGGACTACCTTCCCTGACACCCTGGGGGAGCTGCTCACCCCATGCTGTGCAGAGGCAAGACATCAGGTGGCATTTGGGAGGCTGCTCACAGCACACTATGCGCGACAGTCCTGGTGGTCCTCTGGGTTTTCATTGAACAGACTGAAGCTATCAGTCAAGTTGAAGTAAAAAAAAAAAGCAACACTATGTCAACTATGATTGATACTTACACCAAACTCTGAAAGAACTGAGCCCATAGTTCTTTAGAGAAGAGGTTTATAGATAAGCCTTGAGGACATTATGCAAAGTGAAATAAGCCAGTCATAGAAGGACAGATACTACCTGAGTCCACATCTATGAGCTACTCGAAATAGTCAAACTTCTTGAAGCAAATAATAGAATGGTGGTTGTCAGGGGCTGGGAGAGAGAAAAATGAGGAGGTCTAATCAACGGGTATAATATTTCAGTTATGCAAGATGAATAAGTTCTAGAGGTCTGCTGGACAACACTGTGCCTGTGGATAAGAACATTGTATTAAACAAAAATGCATATAAGGTGTTTTTAGCAGAGTAAAAATTTAACTAAAAAGTGGTATGTGTCTCAAAGGGAATTGGACTTCACTATAGAATCCTGACTGGGGGTTGGGAACTTCTGCCATAAACATCCAAGAGAAACTGTGTAGGAGTCTAGTGCAAATATTAAATACAGATACTAGATACTAGAATATGACAACCAGAAATCTGGTAAGAAAGAAAAGTTTTCTTTCTCTGTTGCAATAAAAAGCACTATGAAATGAAGAATGCTCTGCTCCTGGGAGGAATCAGCAGTTTTATAAGTTATGGCATAAGGTGGAGCTAAAGCAGAGCTTAAGAGATCACAGGCCTCAGAAACAGATGTCTGAAGGGTAAATAAGTCACAATAGTCTAGAGCACTTTTTGGGATTTATTAGGAAATGGAGAACAGGGGTTTAAGCCTGAGGCTTGCAGCTGTCAAACAGAAGTGGTGGCTTTGAGGGAGACCTTGGCTTTCCTTATTGGCCTTTGCTAGGAGAGGTCTTGTACAGTTTCCACTGGTTCTTAGTAGTTGGGAGCATCCACATTATCCCTATATTCATGCAACTTTCTCTTCACTCAATAAATGCAAGAAGCCTATGGGGCTTCAAAAAGATGTGCTTTTCAATTATACCTAGAAAATCAATATAATTTGGATTATACAAATGTATTTATATAAAGAAGCAAGTATAATTTAAATTGCATACCCCTTAGGCCGAGAAATTCTATGTTTATGTGACTGGACTACTGCATATGAATGGACAAGTAAGAGTAACCCTCATTAGGAATAACCTAATATGAACTACTTTGGAAATATAGTCCCCCAACTTTATTTGGAGTATCTCAAATGGGAAATTTGATGAGGTAGAATCTCGTTGTAGACAGTGGGAGCCACTAAGACTTATAAGATTTATATCAAGAGAGCTATTCCAAATAAAGTTGGGAGACTATATGTCATTTTGAATATGAGAGGGATAAGAGTGTGTGAATATGATGAGAAAGGCAGAAATAGCAACAGGCTCAGTAAGAGGTTATGCTTATGGATCGACAGCTATTTTCAAAAAGCTTCCAACATAACAAGGCAGAAGAGATACCAAGATTTGGCAGTGAAAATGAGAGTCAACCCAAAGATCAGTGCTATTTTTGGGAACCATTTAAGATTGGTATGTTCTAGAAACTAGGGATACATTAAAGTGCTCCCCTCCTTTTTCCCCGCAACAGAATTATGAAGAAAATGATGAGGCATCAGCCTTCCAATGCCCTGAATTCCAGGGAGCTTTGCTAATGAGCAGATCAGCAGAAACCCTTGGGTACTGCAAAAAAAAATAGTTTTTCATAATGTATTTACCATCCTCTTTCATCCAATGTTGGCTGACTTGGGACACATCATAGGCTATATGTGACCTAAAAAGCAATCTGGGCTTTGGAAGGTTAGATCGTTTACGGATATTCTCAGGGGGCAAGCACAAAACAGGCTTTCAGCATCACATCTGAAAAGCAGCCCCATAATTGATAAGAAATCTCTTTTCACATGTTTCTTATCATGCAAGGAGAGAGCTCGGCCCCCATGCTATACAGTCTCCTAATCATTGTCACAGACAAATCTGTTCTACTCTGAAGCAAATAATAGTTCTCACATATCATTTACCCCATTAAAGAGAACAGAACAAAAGAAGGAGCCATAAAAAATTGGCCATCATTAGCCTGGCCAGTGTTACTCAGTGGTTGAGTCTCCACCTATGAACCAGGAGGTCAAGGTTTGATTTCCAGTCAGGGCACATGCCTGGGTGTGGACTCAATCCCCGGTAGGGGGCAGGCAGGAGGCAGCCAATCAGTGATTCTTTCTCATCATTGATGTTTTTCTCTCTCTCCACCTCCCTCTCTGAAAGCAATATTTTTTTTAATAGCCATGATTTTATCTAGTAAGACCAATATAAAAAGGAGAAATGTAAGAATCATAGTCTGCAAACTCCATTCATAATTTGGCTAATTTCTAATTGATTCTATCTAAATAGGCAGGAGGAGAGGAGATTGCTGTATCTTTCCATCTAAGAAAAAATACACATAATTATTAATTTCTTATGGTCTGGGCAAGACAGAAAACTAAAGTTTACTATTATGAAATAGCCTTTAAAGAGATTATTCACACAAAGATGTTCTGTGTTACACACACATGCACACAGATATAGGGATCTTTATCTTCTTCTGTAATAAATGTATGAGAAAGCAACTCTTAAGCTACTTTGTGCACCAACAGTTTCCTTGCCTGTTAAAATACAAGGTCAGGCATAGCACAAATGGCTTTTTAAAATATGAACTCTTAGTGTGAGTTCTCCCATAACAAACCGGATGTGTCTGGGGCTAAGTTAAAGTGAAACGCGGAGCCACAAGTGGTGCTTTATAACCGAGGATGGTGCAGCCTGACCTATGCAGAAATGAGAGTTGAGATTGATTGGATAATGGAATCCCTTATGTGATGATGAATTGGGATCTTGGCACTGATTTCCACCCTAATTTCATCAGTTGGAGACTCTTATTGGGGACTAATTGAAAGCTGTTGCTTTATGGAATACAGAGCATCTTGTTGGAAACATTCTTCTGCTGAGACAGACAGTGAAGAAGAGACAAGGACTGATATGGCCTTTTTGGCTCTTCACAAAATAAAAACAGGGGAAGAATACAGAAGGAAAGTGATAGTTAAGACAGACTTGTCTCTGGCCTCCAATTTAAGAAACAAATATTACTAAATACAACATAAATAATGAAATATTCCTGGGTACTCGCAACATGGGTTATTTGGAAAACATGACAACAGAGGCCTTAAAATGTGTTACAGAAAGGATCAATTAACCCATTTACACAGAGATGGCACATTTCTACCACTTGGCCTCAATAAAAAGTTAAAATATAACTACAAATGTGCATATATAACTGACAGTCCTTCTCAGATGTTTACTGAGGACTAAGAATTCCAGAAATCATATTTTCTGCAAACAGCCTTTCCTTCTGCCAAAACACACACACACACACACACACACACACATACACACACACAAAAAACAACAACAACAATAAAAAACGTTATGTTCTGTTCTATGTCCCTGTTTTATCTGCTGTGCTCAATAAATGTATATGGGCATAAATAATGAATGAACAACTGCAGAAATAGTTTCTGTGGATGCTTCCTGAAAAACATACCTAGACCAAACCATAATGTTGGAATCACCAGAAGTAAAAGTGTTTTCCCTTTTCATAATTATTTTTACAAAGATTTTAGTATCATGCATCAATAATTCAAATGTAATTGTTTATAATTAGATTCTGGTCCCAATATTTGAAAGTGAATATCCAGATGAATTCACAGTATAAGACCTAGGTAAGTTCAACGTTCTCTCATTTCTGAATTCAGTTATGATTTCTCTAAATATATTGGCTGTAATACCCTATAATTATGGATGCCATGACTTAACTAAGAAAATAAAAGCTTCTAAAAGGATTGAGTTTTTCTTCCATTGAAGGAAGGTAATATGCAGAGTGGTCAGCACTCACCAGACCTAAGCAAAGGTAGAATCTGCTGACATGAAGGGGCCAGGCTCACAGTGACAACTGAATCTCTCAGAAGGTGGGGGCTATATCTCTTGAGTGGCACATCTCTATGTTGTAAATAGCATCTGATATTCATTGGGCCATATGGCAGGCTCATAATAAATAAATGTTGAACTTAACTGAACTCTAGGAAGAATAGGCTGTATGGTTCTATATCTGAGCCTATACCTCACTTGGTGGGGTTGGGGTCTGTTAAAATATTCCTCCTTATCAATCGAAGGACTTGTATGCATGCATATGAGCATAACCAATGGACACAGATGGGAGGTGGAGGTGAGTGAAGGCATGTGCTTGGGGTTGGAGGTGGCTGGGGAGAAATCAATGGGGAGAAAAGGAGATTTATGTAATACAATCAATAATAAAGAACTTAAATTTAAAAAATTGTTTCACCAAACAATAAAAATAAAAAAATCCTCCTTAACAGGAATCAACACTGCTTTGGATTTATGAAATGGCATCTGTAGAGCAATTTAGGAAATGGGCACCATCAAGTAGTCTACTTGTATTGGATTCTTGCCCTCCGTTATTGGATTTCTTGGTTGGATCCATTAAACTGATAATGTGGTCCTCTGTTGGGGGGGTTGCATTTCAGTGATGAGAGAAGGTATCCTTTATACTGTGTGAAATACTATATGTGGTCTAGTGAGAAGAGAAGTATGAAGGAAGCTGTGAGAATGGGGTTTTGCTTCAAGTTCCGCCATTAATTTCTGGCAGCTCACTTAAGGGATTTTTGGGGTCTAGCTTGCCTCTTTATAACCTGACATTAGAACTTATTTTTAAAGGACCAACAGCATGGTGCATGAGCTTTAGACACTTTGAAATAGTTGTCTATAATAAATAATATTGGTTTTGAGTAAGTTTAGCATTGTGGCATGGAGTTGAAGAAGTTTTGCAGCTGGAAGTAAACTATATGTGATCATGTATTTCAACTGTATAATTTTCATCAAAATTATACTTGCACTTCCATGTAAATTAACTTAATAAACTTTGAATACTTTCTAACATTTCACTAAACATGGGAGAGGTAGCATTTAAAGAGAGAGACAAATGCCTTCATGCTTTCTTTACATGCTTTTTCACCATTCACAGCATGTAATACAGTGCTGAGAAAAGTAGATACTCAACCAGGACCAGCTAAGCCAGCAGAGCAGCCAGAGTCACTCCAAAAACAGCAGTACTATTTCTGATAAGGATGCAAAGGAGTATTTACAGATTTCATAGTCCCATTAATTTTGACATTTCCCTTGAGCATGAAATTATTCCTCCTAATAAGGAAAAAGTCTCTAATTTTATAGCTGAGATATATAAAGTGCTCTATGCTGAAAGACTTAATTAAAACCCATTATTAATTTAGGGATCATTTACTACATACAAGGTGGAGTATAAGATATTGGGGAGAGTAGACAGAAAATAATGAATATCATAAAAATTATTTTTCACTAAGATAAGTGTAACCAGATACCAAGTTATAGTCTTTTTGCAGTTTCAGCTGTGAACAGGTGCAGCTATACCTCTCATACTTACTCATATGTTAATTTATCAGACATGTACTACATTCTGCTATGTGAGGCTCTTACTCTCCTTAGATTCTAGATAATGAAAGATGCCACGAAGACTTCCTTCTCATGCACTAGTAAGTGTTGGCAAAGTATGGCTCATGGAGAAAATTTGGCCTGCTGCCTATTTCTGTTTTTCATCTTTAAAAATGGGATATAGTTTACATATCATTAAGTTCATTCTTGAACATGTAGGGTTCAGAGGTTTTTTAAATACATTTGCTAAATTGTGCAACCATCACCCACTATTTCTAATTCATAGTATTTTCATCACCACTTCTCCCAAAGTCACAACCCATATTCTCCTTCCCTTGGCCCCTGGGAACCAACCACCGATTTACATTCTTCCTCTATGAATTTGCCTTTTCTAGATACTTAATATGTTAATTGAGTCATACCACACATTGCAGTTTTATCTGGTTACTTTTACTTAGCATAGTATTTTCAAAGCTCACTCATATTATAGCACACATACTTAATTATTATTTACTGGAGGCCCAGTGCACAAAATTCATTCACAGGGTGCGGGGGATGTCCCTTAGCCCAGCCTGCACCCTCTCTAATCTGAGACCTCTCGAGGGATGTCCAAATGCCCATTTAGGGTCAATCTACCAGGATTGGGCCTAAATGGGCAAGCAGACATCCTTCTCACAATCCAGGACTGCTGGCTCCAAACTGCTCACCTGCCTGCCTCCCTGATTGCCCCTAACTGATCACCCAGCCAGCCTGATTGATGTCTAATTGCTCCCCTGCCAGCCTGTTTGCTTCCAACTTCCCTCCTCTGCCAGCCTGGTCACCCCTAACTGCCCTCCTCTGCTGGCCTGATCACCCACAACTGCCCTCCCTTGCAGGGCCTGGAACCTCCCAACAGCCCTCCCTTGCTGGCCATTTTGTGATGGCCATCTTGTGTCTACATGGGGCAGGATCTTTGACTACATGGGGGCAGCCCTCCTGTGTGTTGGAGTGATGGTCAATCTGCAAATTACTCTTTCATTAGATAGGATAGAGGCCTGGTGCATGGGTGGGGACCAGCTGGTTTGCCCTGAAGAGTGTCTTAGATCAGGGTGGCGATTCCTTTGGGGTGAGGGGCAGCTTGGGTGAGGGGCCTATGGAGGTTTTCAGGCCAGCCATGTCCCCCAGTAACCCCAGCGGAGGCCCTGGTATCTGGGATTAATCTATGTCTACAATTGAAACTTTGTAGCCTGGAGTGAAGCCAAGCCTTCTGTTTGCTTCGGGGCGGCAGCCATTTCTGATTAAAGCTTTGTAGCCTACAGTGGATGCCTAGGCCGGCAATATCAGGTGGAAAGCTTGGCTTCTTCTGTTGCCAGGGAAACCCAAGCCTCTGTTCTCTCCAGCTCAGTGGCTGCTGCCATTTCTGTATCTTTTATAATTGAAACTTTGTAACATTGAGTGGAAGCCTAGTCAGGCAATGACAGGCGGAAAGCTTGTCTTCCTCTGTTGCTGAGGAAACCCAAGCCTTCCTCCTACTCTCAATGGTGGCAGCCATAGTGGTTGGGGTTTATTTGCCCAATTTGCTCTTGATTGGCTTGTGGGCTTGGCTGTGGGCATGGCTTGTGGGTGTGGCAAAGGTATGGTCAAATTTGCATATTACTATTTTATTAGATTGGATAACTAATGAGTAACATGCAGTTGTTTGATAACATATATGTTAATCATTCTTCAAGTTGATGGGCATTTGGGTTGTTTCTATCTATTGGTTCCTACGAATAATGCTACTATGAACATCTGTGTATAAGTTTCTGTTTGGATGTACATATTGATAATATTATAAGTCCTAATATCTGGCCTATCATGGAAAATGTTCCATGTGAAAATAAGAATAATGTATGTCCTGCTGTTCTTGGGTGGGGTACCCTGTACTTATGTAGTTACCTTTAGCTTTAATGGTACTCTTTATTTCTTCCTTGTATTTGAATTTGAATGGCTGTCAAGTGCTCCTTCATTTCTGTGTAGAAAAACTTCCTTTAGTATTCTGTGTAGGACTACCAATAAATTCTTTCAGTTTTCATTTATTTTTGGAGTTTCTTAATTTTTTTAAATTTAAAAAATAATTGAATTTATTGGGGTGACACTGGTTAAATTGTATAGGATTCATGTATACAAATCTATAATATATCATCTGTATATCATATTTTGTGTTTATCACCCCAAGTCAAGTCTCCTTCCATCACCATTTAGCCCCCCTTTTCTTCTTCTATCTTCCCTGCCACTCCTTCCCTCTGCTAATCCCCCTACTGTGATCTGTGTGCATGAGTCTTTATTTTTCCCTTTGCTTAGTCCCTTCACCCATCATTCAATTCCCTCCTCTCTGATAGCAGTCAGTCTTTTCTCTATTTGTCTGTTTCTGTTTTGATTGTTTATTTTTTTTCCATTAGATTCCACATGAGTGGAATCATATGGTAGTTGTCTTTCTCTAGCGGACTCATTTCACTTAGGATAATGTTCTGTAAGTCTATCCTTACAAAGGTACCACACCTTTTTATCCACTCATCTAATGGACACTTGAGCTGCTTCCAAATCTTGGCTATTTTAACTAATACTACAATGAACATAAGGGTGTATATATTCTTTTGAATAAGTGTTTTGGGTTTCTTATAATATATTCCCAGAAGTAAAATAATTAGGTCACAAGGAAATCCTATTTTTAACTTTTTTATGTAACTCATACTGCTTTCCACAGTTGTTGCACCAGTCTTCTATCCCACAAATAGTGCACTGCGGCTCTCTTTTCTCCACGATCTATCTAATACGTGTTGTTGTTTGTTGATTTATTGATGATGGTCATTCTGACAGAGGAGAGGTGATATCTCATTATGGTTTTAATTAATTTGCATTTCTCTGCTGCTTAGTGTTGTTGAGCATCTTTTCATCAATCTATTGGGCATTTGTATGTATGTTCTCTTAGTAGAAGTGTCTATTTAGGTCCTTTGTCCAGTTTTTAACTGATTTATTTTTTGGTGTTGAGTTTCATAAATTCTTCATAAATTTTGGATATTAACCTCTTATCCAATGTATCATTGGAGAACATGTTCTCCCATTCAATGGGTTCTTTTTACATTTTGTTGATGATTTCCTTTTCTGTGCAAAAACTTTTAAGTTTGGCTTGTTTATTTTTTCCTTTTGTTTCCCTTGCCCTGGGTGATGTGTCAGAAAAAAATATTGCTATGGGAACTGTGATTTTACTGCTTATGTTTTCTTCTAGAATTTTTATGGTTTTGAGCCTAACATTTAAGTCTTTAATCCATTTTGAATTTATTCTTGGTACAATATCCACAAATTGATAAACATGATACACCACATAAACAGAATGAAGAATAAAAACCACATTGACCATATCAATAGGTGTACAAAAAGCATTTGATAAAAGTCAGCACCCATTTATAATAAAAAGTTTCAGCAAATTTGGAATAGAAGGAAGACACCTCAACATAATGAATATCCAGAAATCAGTCACAATTTTATGTACCAACAAGTGACTTGTTGCATGAATTCATGCACATTGAAAGTAAATTAATTAGAAGGTGACCAGCCAGGTGGGACTGGGTGAGATGGGCTAGACATGCCCTGGAGCCAACCTTCCATGGTGTCTCCCTGGCATTTGCAGAGTGAGCATGGTCCCTTTGGCAGGTGGGGGTCCCTTGGCTTGGCCTTGGAAATCAGGCTGAAATCCACTCTACCACATCCCCCAAAGGGTTCCTGAGTGTGAGAGGGCACTCTGCAAAGTTGCTGTCGGACAGAGTGTGGATCATAAATGCAAGTGTGCACTAAACCAAATTTGGGGCCGACAGTGACCCAACAACAACATAGCCCATGTCTGAAGGTGGAATCAGGCTTCTCCCTCTCTGGTTTCAGAGTGTGTCACTCAAGAAACGTCATTGCTAAATCACTACCTCTGTAGTTCCTGTGTTGTCTTCCCCCTGGTGGTCAGGGTGTGTCATAGTGACTGGTTGGACAATCAGACACTACCTAACTAATAAAAGAGTAACATGCAAATTGACCATACCTCTGATCAAGCCATGCCCACCAGTGAATCAGGAGCAAATGAACCCCAACCAAGATGGCTGTGGCCACTGAAAGCAGGAGGGAGGCTTCGGTTTTCTTGGCAGTGGAGAAAGCCAAGCTTTCTGCCTGCCCTTGCAAGGCTAGGCCTCAACTCAATGCTACAAAGTTTCAATTATATCTCAAAAGAAGTGGCAGTAGCCATGGAGCTGGAGAGAGCAGAGGTTAGGGTTGGCCAGGCAATGGAGAAAGTCAATCTTCTGCAGCCCTAGTGCGAAGGCCTCCACTCTAGGCTACAAAGTTTCAATTATAGAATTTAAATAAACCCAAATAGAAATGGCTGTCGCCATGGAGTCAGCAGAAGGCTTGGCTCCACTCTAAGCTACAAAGTTTCAACTGTAGAAGATAAATAAATCCCAGATCCCAAGAATCTGCTTGGGTCGCTGGGGGGCATGGCCAGCCTGCAAACCACCACAGGCCCCTCACCCAGGCTACCCCACACCCCAAGGGAACCTTCACCCTGATCCGGGATACCCTTCAGGGCAAACCAGCTGGCCCCAGCCATGCACCAGACCTCTATCCTATCTAATAAAAGAGTAATTTGCAGATTGACCATCACTCCAATACACAAGATGGCTGCCCCATGTGGTCAAAGATCCTGTCCCCACGTGGGCACAAGATGGCCACCACAAGATACCCAGCAGGGGAGGGCAGTTGGGAGGAACCAGGCCTGCACGGGAGGGGAGTTGAGAGTGATCAAAACTACAGGGGAGGGAAGTTAGCGTTGACAACCAGGCTGGCAGAGGAGGGAAGTTGGGGGCAAACAGGCTGGCAGGGGAGAAATTAGACATCCAGTAGGCTTGCAGGGTAATAGTTAAGAGGTGATCAGGCTGGCATGCAGAAGCAGTTAGGGACAATCAGGGAGACAGGCAGGTGAGCAATTTGGAGCCATCAGTCCTGGATTGTGAGAAGGATCTCCAACCAGGATCGGGCCTAAATGGGCAGTCGGACATCCTTTGAGGAATCCCAGATTCGAGAGGGTGCAAGCTGGACTGAGGGACATCCCCTGCCTCCCATGCACTAATTTTGTGCACCAGGCCTCTAGTTCTATCTAATAAAAGAGTAATATGCAAATTTGACTGTACCTTTGCCACACCCACAATCCACACCCACCAGCCAATCAGGAGATCATGCAAAAAATCCCAACCAAGATGGCTGTTGCTACTGAGAGAAGGAGGAAGGCTTGGGTTTCCTTGGCAACAGAGGAAGCCAAGGTTTCTGCCTGCATTTGCTGGCCCAGGCCTTCACTCAAGGTTACAAAGTTTCAATTATAAAAGATACAGAAATGGCAGCAGCCACTGAGCTGGAGAGAACAGAGGCTTAGGTTTCCCTGGAAATGGAGGAAGTCAAGCTTTCAGCCTGCCATTGCCAGCCTAAGCCTCCACTCAATGCTACAAAGTTTCAAACAGAAATGGCTGCTGCCCTGGAGCGAGCAGAAGGCGTGGCTCCTCTCCAGGCTACAAAGTTTCAATTGTAGACATAGATTAATCCCAGATACCAGGGCCTCCGCTTGGGTTGCTGGGAGGCGTGGCCAGCCTGCAAACCTCCACAGGCCCCTAGTCCAGGCTGCCCCTCACCCCAAGGGAATCCCCACACTGATCTGGGACACTCTTCAGGGCAAACCAGCTGTCCCCCACCCATGCACCAGGCCTCTATCCTATCTAATGAAAGAGTAACTTGCAGATTGACCATCACTCCAACACAGAAGAGGGCTGCCCCCATGTGGTCAAAGATCCTGCCCTCATGTGGACACAAGATGGCCACCACAAGATGGCCAACAGTGGAGGGTCATTGGGAGTTTCCAGGCCCTGCAAGAGCGTACAGTTGTGGGCGATCAGGCCAGCAGGGGAGGGCAGTTGGGAGGGACCAGGCCTGCAAGGGGGAGGGGGCAGTTGGGGGCGATCAAGCCTGCAGGGGAGGGCAGTTAGAGGTGAACAGGGCAGCAGAGGAGGGAAGTTGGGGGCAAACAGGCTGGCAGGGGAGCAGTTAGACATCAATTAGGCTGTCAGGGGAGTGATTAGGGGATGATCAGACTGGCAGCGAGATGCAGTTAGGGGCAATCAGGGAGGCAGGCAGGTGAGCAGTTTGGAGCCTACAGTCCTGGATTGTCAGAAGGATGTCCAATTGCCCGTTTAGGCCCGATTCTGATAGGATCGTGCCTAAACCGGCAATTGGACACCCCTCGAGGGTCCCAGATTGGAGAGGGTACAGCCTGGACTAAGGGACATTCTCTGCTCTCCATGCACAAATTTCATGCACTGGGCCTCTAGAATAGATATAAAAGGCTAATATGCAAAGTATACACATGTGAGTTCAGCCAGGAGACTCGGAGTTTTATCATTCACTATGATATGCACTGATCACCAGGGTGTGGCTTAAAATGAAGGTCGGCCTTGACCAGCAGTAGGCAGCCAAGGAAGAGAGGCCCCAGCTAGCCCTAATCGCCAGCCTGGTCTAGGGACCCTACCCATGCACGATTTTTGTGGACAAGGCCTCTAGTATATAGATAAGGAGCTATCAGAAAGGGAAACAAAGTAAAGAATCCCATTCATAATTGAATCAAAATCTTAAATACCAAGGAATAAATTCAACCAATGGTGTAAAATATCTGTACTTAGAAAATTATAAGACACTGAAGAAAGAAATTAAAGAAGATACATGTAAGTGCAAGCATATACTATGTTTCTGGGTAGGAAGAATTAACATCAATAAAATATCAATACTACCCAAAGCAATCTATAGATTCAACAAAGATGCCAACGTTGTATTTCACAGAACTAGAATAAATATTCCAAAAATTTATATGAAACTACAAAAGATCCCAAATTATTACGGCCATCTTGAGAAAGAAGAACAATGTTAGAGGAATAGCACTACCTAATATCAAACTATACTACAAGGCCACCCACAGTAATCAAAACAGCATGGTATTGACATAAAAACACATATATAGATTAACGGAACAGAACAGAAAGCCCATGAATAAATCCACACCTTTATAGTCAATTAGTATTTGGAAAATGAGACAAAAACTTATAATGGGCTAAAAATAGTCCATTCAGCAAATGGTATTAAGAAAATTGGACAGATATGTACAAAAATAAAAAATAAAACTAGACCACATTTTTACATCATAAACAAAAATAATCTTAATTTTTGAAGTGTGTTTGTCTCTGGATATAGAATTCTTGATTGAATCCCCTTTGTCAGCAGTTTTGAATATGTCTCATCACTGCCTACTGATGATCACTCAGCTGTTAATCCTGATGTTGATGACCACTTGTCAATTGTAAATCACTCTCTTTTGCTGCTGGCAAGATTCTCTTTTTGAGTTTTTATTATATCCTAATTATTGATCTTTTTGAGTTTATCCTATATGGTATTTTTTGAGCTTTATATCTTACATAGAACTAGAATCCCAGTGCATGAATTCGTGCACCAGTGGGGTCTCTTGGCCTGGCCTGTGAGAACAGGCCAAAACCAAATCTCTGATATCCCGTAAGAGGTCCCACATAGTGAGAGGGTGCAGGTCAGGCTGATGGACCCCACTGGTGCATGATCAGAGCCGGAGAGAGACAAGGAAGTTTGGCCAGATGTGGAGGGGCCAAAGGAGGGCTTTAGGACATGTCCAGCCTATCTCACTCAGTCCTGATCAGCCAGACCCCAGCAGCAAGCTAACCTGCCTGTCATAGTGAGTGGTTGAGTGGCCTTAGCATATCATTAGCATATTATGCTTTGATTGGTTGAATGGACGACAGGACGACTGGACACTTAGCATATTAGGGTTTTATTATATAGTATTTTTGAGCTCTTGAATGTGCAATTTTTAAAAATCAAATTTAGAAAATTTTAGCCTTGACTTCTTCAAAAATTTTTCTGTCTCTTTTGATATTCTCTCTCTCTCTCTCTCTCTCTCTCTCTCTCTCTCTCTCTCTCTCTCTCTCTTTTTTTTTTTCTAGGCCTTCCATTATGCACATGTTTGTATGCTTTATAGTGCCCCAGAGACTTGAGGCTCTATTTTTCTTCATTCTTTTATCTTTCTGTTTCTCATGTTAGTAACTTGATTTGGTACATTTCCCAGTTCACTAATTTATTTATCCTCACTCTTTCTATTGATTTTTAGAGAGAGTGAAAAGGAGTTGGAGAGGCAGAGAGAAACTTGGATGTGAGAGAGTCACATTTATTGGTTGCCTCCCACATGCACCCCAAGCAGGGTCAGGGGTCCGTCCTATAATCAAGGTATGTGCCCTTGACCAGAATTGAACCCAACACCCTTCAGTCTGTGGACTGACACGCTAACTGAGCCAAACCAGCTGGGGCTGATATTATTATTATTATTGTTATTATTATTATTATTATTATTATTATTGTTGTTGTTGTTGTTGTTATTTTGCCTACAAACATCAACTGATTAGTACCTCTAGTAAAATTTTTATTTGTTTTCATGCTTTTTAACTCTAGAATACCTATTTTGTTCTTCATTATAATTTCTACATTATTATTAATATTATCTATTTTGTTTAACATCATTCATATATTTTCCTTTAGTCTTTTAAACATATTTCAAAATAGCTGATTCAGAAACCTTTGCCTAGTAAGTGTAACATTTCAGCTTCCTCAAAAAGTTTCTGTTGACTGCTTCATCTGTGTGAACCAAGTTGTTGGGTTTTTGTTGTTGTTGTTTTGCATGTCTTATGATTGATTTGTTAAAAATTGGAGATTTAAACTAATATAATATGGCAATTCTGGAGACCAGTTTCTTTTATTATTTTAGTGTTTGCTGTTATTGCAAGTTTTGTTGTTGTTGGTGCTGCTTTATTTAGTGACTTTTTGCACTAATTCTATAAAGTCTGTGTTATTTTTTTTGTCCCATGATGTCTTCAATAATCTGACAGGGATTCCCTTCAATGCTTGGGACTCATGAATCTTCCAGTCTTTGATGAGGGGCTCTATGTGTTCTTTGTCCCCACAGAGTTGTTCTTACCCGGCCAATTCTAAGTCTGGCAAACACAGACAGCCTTATGAGTAGGGTCTTCCAGGGGGCCACCAGATAGTCAAACAATTAAAATTCTTCAAAAATAGGATTTTGAAGAAATTCCAACCCTGTTCTGCTCTCTCTAAATGGTTGCCAAGCTAGTTATTTTTTATCATAATTTTGGGTAGCATCTTTCAAAGCTATTGTGGTGCTGCAGTTGGTGACATGGGAATAACATAAGTTAAATGCAACAAAACTTTCTGTTCTAAGATTCAGCCAGTTTTCTTGAGTACATGCTCCCCAGATTGCTGCAGTATTTGATTAATTTATAGAGTTCTGAGAAACTGATTTGAACTGTTTTTGCCAACGATCTTATTGCTTTTATGCTGGGCAGAATTTTGGGATGTCCTTTCTCTTCTAGTTTGACTGATTGCCTGTTCTTTTATATCAAGTTTTATTGAGTTGCATCCATGCTCATTCAGGTATGTATTGTCTATGACTACTTCTTTGCTACTAGGAGACGTTGTAAGAGAAATCTTATTGCCCGCCAATTTGTATTTGCTTAACTTTTCTCTGGGTTTCTGAGGCCATTTTAAATATGACATCATAACCTATGTTAAACTTTTAATTTTTTAGGTTTTATATTGTATGACCAAATTATGGAGGAAAATCTTAAATGGGATCTTCTTTAGTGTAAATTTAAATAAAATATGCTAAGAAATCAAAGATTGATTCATCAGAAAAAAGTAAGTAATCAACTAGGAGAAAAAATGCCCATCATCTTCAACCTAAAATAAGAAAATGACTTTTTGGGTGAAAAGCTAGACCAATCCACCTATTTATGTGTGGTGTGGTACATACTCTTCTAGCAAAAAGTCATTATTCTTACTTAGATAATTTTTTTTCTATAGGATTCTAAGATAGCTTGAAAAAAATGTTATAACATTTTTAAAAGTTAAATATGGAAATGAAAGTTCAATTTTAGCAAACTGGTCCTCTAAATAAGCTGTTTATATATGCTCAGAACATGAAATGAAAGACAACTCTTAAAAGATCATGTCATGATTTTGTATATTTTATGACCTGTAAAAGCCAACTTGAGTATTTAGATGAAGCTTATACACACAAAAGGTATGACACCATAAAATTCTTCAAATTTTAAAGTCTGTTACCTAACCCCTATCAACAGAAAGCTGGGTATGCTTGGAGTTGCAAATTTTATACCCTTCTTAATGCATGGGACCTAAACAACCTACGTTTTATTCTTCCCTGTTAGCTCTTATAAACATTTGCACATGAAAAAACCTGGATGCTCTTGTGATTGACAAACTCATATTAGCTGTGCTTAGCTTCTGTCCCCTAAGGCATCATGCACATCATTCTTGTCTACTATTCAGGAGACATCTGGAAACATTATTTATTTTTCATTCAGTATATGACCAACAGCATTTCAAACAAAAATTGGGCTGCTCAGAAATAGCATGTGACATTATTAAAACTATAAAACTAAAAGAACTGAGATTTATATGAGACACTGATACAATCTTAAAAAAAGATTAATATATTAAAAACAAGGAGAGATTTAGAGAACTACTGGTATTCTGAATGGTATTTGATAAGATTTGGTGATTCTAGAATGTGAATAGGAAGCTGTGTGTGCGGTTTTCAATATTAAGTTTGGAGCTACAGAGTCATGCACAATGCCATCCAGTACACTCTGAATGTATAGAGCAGATTCAGTATCAAAACCATTTTCAGAGCCTGGTATATTCTGAAACATTACAGTATTGTTGTTTTCATTATCATGAAATAAGCCAGCCATGGCAAATTGAAGATGCTATAAATCATTTTTCTGGGTTTCTAAAATAGTCATTTTGCTGATGTAAAGGAATCTGTTCAATAGCAACCAACATACAAGAAACTGACTCTCCTCTGTGACTATTTTTTTTCTCTCCCATGTATGAACAATGTTTTGATCAGAATTTACAAAGAGGAAAAAAAACGGCTGATTTGTGAAGAAAAACATCAAGGCTTCTTTTCACTAAATGAAAACAGTAAAGATCAAAACGGATTGCAACACCAACCTGAGCCTTTGTAGAAATCCATGTTGGCAGTGCATGACAAGCAAAAAGGGAAAGAAAATTATATATTCATTAGTTGAGCTGCGGTTATAATGCAAAATTGAAAAAAAAGAACACCTGAAAATCCCTTTCCCTGGTTACTCAAAATTAATGGCTTACATTTCAGCTAGTGTTTGAATGTTTCCTTCTGATTCTCAAACAAAAACCCCCTCTAAGTGGACATCAGACACATGATTTTGTGGAAATAAAGAGCATATATGGGTCTGAGAAAGCTGAGCAGATTTTCTCTGCTGTGCCCTGGCCATGAGAGCTGACTCCTAAAACCAAAGCCTAAGGAAACACAATAAATCTCTGAAACTTAACTCAAATTCCCTAAAATGTGTCACAGTTATAGCTCATCAATGTTGGCCAAAAAACAAAACAAAAAAGATGTAAGAAATGTTATTTTTGAAGAATACAGTACGTAGAGACTAGACTAATTCTTGGAATGTGGATTCTATGAACTCTGTTCCTTCTGCTCACTCCCATCTACCTCCCAAGTATCTCTATTCCTTAACCTTACCACACTTTTAATTTTAAACTTATTTGACTCATCATTTAATCACTATCATCTCTACAACTAGACTATGTTCCTTGAGGGCAAGGTTAGTATCATTTTGTTGTTGTTATTCATCATTATACTCTCAGTACTAATCCAGTGCCTGGCATAGGGTAAGTATTTCAAAAATATTTGTAAAAAGATAAAAGAATTAATGTAGTTCCAAAGCAATATACATTACATATATTTGGATACATCTAAAAAATTATAGGCCAAATTCAAATTTCATTTTAATTTGAATTCAAGTTTTACTCTTTTATGTAACAGAAGAGATATCTTTTATTTACAGAATAATATTATCAAAGAAACTAAGCTGGGTAGGTCAAGAAAAAGCTATATTGCAGGCCTCTTTGGGAACTCTAATCACAGTTGTATCAATCCATCATCACAATTTACAAATAGTGGTTGCTTGTAACTAGAAGTCACTAAGTCCACAGAGCTTTACAAAATTAGAATTGGCCAGACTTACTATCACTATTTCCAAAACATTACTAAAATTGATACATTTTCCAGCTATAATTATATAGGTTAATCAAAAGAACATCTTCATCTTTAGTTAGAAGTATAAAATAATTAAAAGTGCTCAACAATAGGAAAGTCTGAGAAGATATAACTAACTCAGACTTAGGTCATCAATGAGCAATAAACACTGTTCACATAATTATTTTATTGCACATTAGTATTAACTGTATGGAAATGATTTATTCTCAGATTTAATATTGCTACCAAATCTTGATGATTACTGCTCATGGATTAGAATTTAGATCAAGGAACACAAAACTTGGGTATATCGCTGTTTCACCCTTTTCATGTGTTTTGGCTTGTCCAGAGCTTAGATTTAGCAGAGTTCTAGGAATATGGCTCCATAGTTCAAGGGTTGCTAAATCTTTTTAATTTCAGTTTCTTGTATTTATACAATAAATATTTACTACTATGTCTAAATCATGAAAGCATTATTAATATTAAAGGCTAAGAATCCCTTCAATAAATAATGATGGGTAATTTTTTTTATATGTGGTTAAACAACTTTCTGTCAGGCAATAAATAAAAGGAACCTTTTTTCTCTTCCTCATTACATACCGAAGTTTTCCAAAGCAGTAATAATATTAGATATAGGAATTTGAATATATTCTGGTAAACTAAGTTGTTTTCCTGAAATTACATACATTATTTTTTTCTTTCTTTTTTGAAATTCTTGCTGTCACAATTAATCTCTGGTTAGTGTACATAATTTTTGGATAGCTTTAATCCTCTATTCTTCTACCTCAAAATTCTTTCAGATATTTTCCACCACCTTTACCTCTACATGCTGCCTTCATCTTTCTCATTGGCTTAGTCAAATTACTTTTTGGTATTTCTATTTCATTTTATTTTATTTTAGGTTTTTATTTTTTATTGTATTTTGTTTTTTATTAACTTTATTGGGTTGATGTGACATTGATCAACATGATACTATACATTTCAGGTGTGGGTTTTTTCCCTGTATATAGCACTGTGTGCCCACTACCCAAAATCAAATCTTCATCACCATATATTAGGACCCTCTTTCTCTGCCCATCTCCTTCCCTCTGGCAATCATCACATGACTTTGTATTCACAAGTTTTAGTTTTATATCCCACATGTGAGTGAAATCATATGGTTCTTAGTTTTTTTCTGAGTAACTTATTTTACTTAGCATAATATTATCCAGATCCATCCATATTGCAAATGGTGGTATTTCATCCTTTCTTATGGCTGAGTACTATTTCATTATGTATATTTATCACATTTCTTTTTATTTTATTTTAAATCTTTATTGTTGGAAGTTTTACTCATGTCCCCACTTTCCCCACATTGATCCTTATAGCCTGCCCCTTCCCACATTTTCTTTATCCAATCCTCTAATGCAGGACACTTTGGTTGTTTCCATGTCTTGGCCACCACGAATAATGCTGCAATGACCATAGGGGTACACATATCATTGAGAATACATGTTTTGGAGTTTTTCATGTATATACCCAGGAGAGGGATTGCTGGGTCATATGGAAGATTTATTCTTAAAATTTTCAGGAATTGCAAAACTGCTTTCCATAGTGATTATACCAGTCTACCTTCTCACCATCAGGAATGAGGATTCCCTCTTTTCCACAACCTCTCTTACACTCATTATTGCTTATCTTGTTGACAATAGCCACTCTGACAGGTATGAGTTGGTATCTCATTGTAGTTTTAATTTTCAATATCCTAAGTGCTAGTGCAATTGAACAAACATCTTTTCATATCTTGACTGTTCACATGTCTTTTTGGGCAAGGTATATTTTCAGGTCCTCTCCCATATTTTGATTGGGTTGTTTGCTTAGCCTTTTGGCTATTTCTATTTTGAAATGCTGCTACTCTGTCAGCTATAATGTTCCTATACAGAAATTGCTTAACTTTCTCACTGGGCCAACTCCATTTCCACATATCTAAATAGTAGTCTTTCCATGAAGCTTAGTTCAGCTCTTACTTTCTCTTACCCTCCAAATTTGTGATTCCACATTCCCCTGAATTCTAAGGCACAACAGAAAGTGCCTCAGATTTAGCTTTTTAGACCTAAGTTCTATCTCCCATGGAATCTGAATCTGTTTTGAGATGGGGGTACATAGCATATATATCAGACAAGCCCAGACCAATTCACTTTACCATTCAAAATCCTGCAGGGCCCCTGTCTCATGTGAAACCATACCCATGGTTTTCTTAGTCATGGCCCACTGAGTTCTAAATGACTCACCCTGCCTATTTCTCTAAAATTATGTCCAACTCTCTCCCTGTATTCCTTCTGCTCCAGTCCATGGCCCTTCATGCCGTTCCTCAGACACAAAGAGATGCTCCCTTCTGGGGCTGTCCCACTGGGCTATAATATTCATTCTTCAGGCCACCACAGCATCCCTCTCACCTTATTCCTGACTGTGCTCTGATGTCATCATCTCCTCCCTGATCATTCTATTATTCTAGCCTTATCTATTTTCTTCACACTTCCCATCATTATTCACAACTATTTATTTATATGTTTATTTTTTTACAATTAATTTCATCAGAATACCATATAAGCTTCATTAGAGCAGAGCTTTTGAGTGTTTGGTTCTTAGATGTGTCTTAGCATATGATACAAGGGAGGTATTAAAATATTGTTTATTACATGGACAATTACTTCCTACATGTTAGGCACCTGGAAAAATGTCTTAAGCATGGGCTGGGAGTATTGACAACTACAGAATAAGAAAACTTGGTAAAATGAAACTCTGAAGCTATATTACATGGAGTCAACTGTGGTTACTACACTTGAAGAAATAGGGATAGATGCTAGAATTCCATTTTCATGTGATCTGATTGTTCAGCACCTGAAATACCAGTTACAGTAATTATGATATAATTAAAGCTGCTTTCTTGGAGATATGAAAATATCAATTCTCTACCCCCCATATGTGTGCAGACACCTCCTATGCATTTTCACAAATACTGACTTACATTCAGATGCATTAATATGAATGGAGAAAAATGGTATACATGTATACAGGGTGGGCAAAGCAGGTTACATACAGCTGTTTCATATGAAAAATATTACAATCATCTATACTAATAATAGCCCAGGGGATCATCATGCCCTCATGCCACAATGTCCTCATGCTGTCACAAGCCCACAATCCATCACCAGGAGGCTGCATGCGCAGTGGGTGCACATGGGTGGGTGTGGACTTAATGCTATGTGTGGGGTGCAGAGATGGGGCCCAGCAGCCACACTGCATGGTCAAGCCTGGGGGGTCCCACTGTGGGACCCCAGCTCTGGCCTACCTCTTTGGAGCAATCTATCGAAGAGCCCGGTTGGGTGGGAGCAATCGATTATGGGGCTTCTGCACTATGAGAGGGCACAGGCCAGCCTGGGGGACCTCCCCTCTAAGTACATGAATTTTGTGCACCCAGCCTCTAGTTAACAGATAATAATATAAGAATGAACTCACAACGTGTACTCACACTGTTAACCTACTTCTGCCCCACTCTGTATAAGTAATGAATGCTACCGAGAAAAATTTGAGTCTGAAATATTAACCATAACTAAAAGTGAATGGAATTGTTATCAACTTTTACATATTAAACATTTTCACAGTATTTATTACCTGTACTCACAACTCCAAACAGCATAAAGTTAAATATAATGCTAAAGAATATTTTAAATCCTCCTTAGGAAAAAAATGGAGAATAATAGGGATTTTTATGAATAAATAGTTAAGGAAGATTCAATAGGCAAAAGCAAATTTGAATTCTAGGAGGATAAATGAATTTAATGTTCATTTCTTGAAATATTATAATTAAACCAAGACATACCTTATAGAGTTGTTTTCACTACTTTAATTTGAGATCATATAAGAAGAAATGCTATCATATTGCTTTATATAAAAATTATGTGAGGTGCACATAATCAATATGCCTTACAGCTTTTTTAGAACATAATAAATGCTAATGACATATTTATTACAAATCTATGTGTATGCTTCTACATACCTTAGGATTTTGAGGGGAAAAACATGTTGATAGCATATATTTTTAATAAGCAGTACATAAAATGT
This sequence comes from Antrozous pallidus, assembly GCA_027563665.1. Taxonomy (NCBI): domain Eukaryota; kingdom Metazoa; phylum Chordata; class Mammalia; order Chiroptera; family Vespertilionidae; genus Antrozous; species Antrozous pallidus. The sequence continues at coordinate 79,753,548 of CM050508.1, forward strand.
TTCCAGAAGTTATGTATATATTTTGTATTTGGTACATGGTGGTCAGAATGAATTAGGTATTGTACATACTTTATATTATAAAGAAAGTTGAAAAGTTGTATGCCACAAACACAAATCAAACATGCTTCCTCTTTCCTTAAAGCACCTGTATTTTGCTGTCTCCTCAAAGACCAAATGAGAAAAAAATACATTGCCCAGGAATTTAATCAATGATGTTTTTCTAAGGATGCAACTTCTAGTTGGTCATAAAATGCTATTCTATGCTCACAATGACATAAAAAGGGTTGCTATATACTATTTAATAGCCACCAATGTCTTCTCAAAATAAATATACTGCTGTTAGAAACCTGATTCTGAAATCTTCCAAAAAATAGGTAAGGAGTAAGAAAAATAAATGTTTCCTATTTTGTGGTTGGAAACTATAGAGGAATGAAACTGAATCAAAGGCAAAAGAGGAAATGAAAAGATTAGGAAATTAATCCGTGTTTTAAATTCTAGAAAATCAAAGTTGGAACAAAACAAACTCCTTTCCTAATATTATTGTGTGCATATGTTTGGTTAGATACTTGACTAAACAAAAGTGACAATGGAGACAGAAAGGCTAAAAGTAGAGTTGCCAAATCAAGTGTTTAGTTAAAGTTTTCCTTATGCTTCTATCTAGTAAGAGAGTCACTACGCTTAATTAATATTTGACAAAGGAGGCATGAACATAACATGGAATCAAGATAGTCTCTTCAATAAATGGTGTTGGGAAAATTGGACAGATATATGCAAAAAAAATGAAACTAGACCACCAACTTACACCATACACAAAAATAAACTCAAAATGGATACAGGACTTAAACATAAGGTGGGAAAACATAAAAATATTAGAGGAATCCACAGGAAGAAAAATCTCAGACATATACTGAAAAAACTTCTTCAGTGATATGCTCCTAGGGAAATGGAAACTAAAGAGAAAATAAACAAATGGGACTACATCAAAATAAAAAGCTTTTGAACAGCTAAAGAAACCATCAACAAAACAACAAGAAAACCCACTGTATGGGAGAACATATTAGCAAATGTTATCAGTGATAAAGGTTTAATCTCAAGCATCTACAGGCAACTCATACAACTCAATAAAAGGAGGACAAATGATCCAATAAAAAAAATGGGCAACAGACTTAAATAGAATCTTTTCAAAAGAAGACAAAAGGAAGGCCCAGAGACATATGAAAACCTGCTCAAAGCCACTAATTATCTGAGAGATGAAAATCAAAACAATGTGGTACCATCTCACACCTGCCAGAATGGTTTACATCAACAAATCAACAAACGATAAGTGCTGGCGAGGATGCGGAGAAAAAGGAACTCTCGTGAACTGCTGGTGGGATTGTAGACTAGTGCAACCACTGTGGAGAACAGTATGGAGTTTCCTCAGAAAACTAAAAAATGAAGCTCCCATTTGACCCAGTGATCCCACTTCTAGGAATATATCCCATGAAACTAGAAACGCGAATTAGAAAGGATATATGCACTCCTATGTTCATAGCAGCATAATTTACCATAGCTAAGATTTGGAAACAGCCTAAGTGCCCATCAGCAGATGAGTGGATTAAAAAACTATGGTACATCTACACAATGGAATACTACACTGTGGTAAAAAAGAAGGAGCTCCTACCATTTGCAACAACATGGATGGATTTGGAGAACATTATGCTAAGTGAAATTAGCAAGGCAGAGAAAGACAAATATCACATGATCTCACTCATTGGTGGAATATAATGAACAACATAGACAGATTAATAAGAACAGATTCTGAGACTAATAAAAGTCCATCAGAATGTCAAACTTCAGGGTAAGTGGGAGGTGGTAGGAGTAAAGAGCAAAGTCAATATATTTGACCTCTTGAACTAAGGTAAATAATTTGTGTTTTTACATCCCTGACAAAGTTTATATAAAGTTATAAAAAAATTGGCAGCTAGTTTGAGATTGAGCTTGTCATCTTCTATGGACACTAGTCCTTAGGCTAGGCCCCCCTTAACCTCTGTGACACCATAATACTCTTGCGTGATATTATTCTACAATGTCATTATAATTTTTGATATTTGACAACAGCATATTGTACAATTATCCCAAAGAAACTTACAAACTAATTCTTTGAATGTTTGGCAGCAATTTATAAAAGGATAGGAAAGGAATTAATCCCTTTCAGAAGGAATTACGGCACTGGGAAGCCACTTGAGCATTTTATATTGGCCCCTCTTGCTCTTTTTGCCAAGAAGGACCATCTTCTCACAATCCAAGTGCACACAGCTGTTGCCTGAGCTTTCAGTTCAAGCTGTGGTTGAAGCCTCTGGGTGGCTGACACCATGGATCTATCTCTCGCCTAATGGTGTGTGAGCTGGACACTCTCTGGAGAAGAAACCTGGGTCCTCTGAGATATGTGATCAGTACTTGGAAACTGCCAGCAGGAGAGGGGACCTGAAGACAGGTGCTGGGCTTAGAGTCTCCCGGGGGTATAGACTACAAAGGAGATAGAACTGAACCTCTCATCACCCTGTTTGGCCCCGGAGGATGGTTGGTTAGCCAGAGACAGCTAAGATTCCTCAGGGAAGGAACAACCTAAGACAGGCACAGTCGCAGATGGGCCAACGGGAGAGAACTAAAAGGTCAACAGAGGGGGAGAAAGGACCCTCACCCACAAACCTTGCAGGGGCCTGAACTCTCACCTTTTCTGAAGGAGGTCTCCTGCCCCCATGGCTGCTTCACTTCCCACACACAGCTCAGATTGGGACCCAGGTTACAGACAGAGACTTGGCCAGCAACAGTTGCTCTATATCTAAATCCAGTCTAGTACCAGAAATGCTCAGGGCCTACTCAAGAATGCAAATAATCATTTCTACTAATATTTATAGGGTAAACTAAGATTTTTTTGCTTGAGTATTAAAGTTGACAGTAAAATAGTAATCAAGTGTTCAGATTAATTTAAATTGGCGAAGTGAAATAAGTGAATACTCAAGAAAATTTAAGAGTACTGGAAAAAAAGCTGTTCCTAAAATATTAACTAAAATTTCTAACATCCTAGAACCTAAAGCAGTCATATTTGTGTGCAAAAATTAAAATTTAAAATTACCAAGACTGCAATATAAATTTCCAAAAGCCCCCATTAATAAAAAAAAAAGAAGGAGGAGGAATAGTGGGGTAATATCATGTAAGGAAAAATATCCTATAAGTAAAATAGATCTAGAAAATTCTTACTCCAGAAAAGTAACTTCCATTTGTAATGCCAACAGCAGGACACCCATGAAAAAAAAACACATGATGTCAAAATAAGCCAAAGGAAAATCATTTGGGCAAAAATAAAAAGAATCCCAAGTCTAATTTGCAGAGAGGATCCCTTTGTTAACATTTGGTCGAGAATGTGTTTGTGTGTTTTCAGAGAACAACTCCAAGACTATGTGGGTTCCTATGACAGTGAGGAACTGATGGGTCTGTTCCAGCCACGAGGACGGTCCAGAGATGGGGGACACTGACGACACCTTGCCATGCTAGCAGTCAGCAGCTGTGCATTACTACAGGCTGCCCAGGACCAAACCAGAGAGGATGGAACCTGCATTGTCACCATGTGTCCACCATCCAGATACCATGCTGACTGTAAACCTAAGGAACTATTTGACATTGAAACTGGGACTCAGATTAGATGGACATTGAAACCAAAACTGAGACTCAAACATTTTTTGTTCTTATACATTTATTTCCAGTATGCAGATGCAAGATATTTTTGAAGAAAAGAAACAGGGGATAGCGATTGACATAGAGGCAAGGAGGCATTTAACAGACTGTCAAGCTACAGGGGGAAGGTTGGGGAGGGAGGAGGGTGAGTGTTGTGGGAGATCAACTGAAGGACTTTTATGCATGCATATGAGCATAACCAATGGAGGCAAGACACTGGGGTGGGGGGCAGGTGGGGACATGTGCTGGGGTGTAGGGGATACTGGGGGGAGGACATTGGGGCGGGTAAAGGAAAACATATGTACTAGTATTAAATCTGTTATACTGTAAAAATAAATAAATAAATAAATTTTAAAAAGAGAATCAGTTAGGCAGTGAAACAAGCATTATCACCAGAGGCAAATTGCTGGTTCAGAGGGCCCCTTAATCATATGCAACTTGGTGAAATCTCAAAGCCATAGAAAGCCCAGTGGCAGCCCAAGCTAAGAGTATGCATGCTATGACTACAATATAATCATCTATCTATTAGGGAAATCATTACTTTTTTCTTTTGCAGATAGTTATTTACATAACATTTAAAATGCACTACTTTGCATATTCTTAGACCAGGTCCCTAAACAATGTCTTTGTTTAAATGAAAAATTAAAAACAAAGATGCCGATACCATAAAGTAATAACTAATAACAACAAGTAATGCTCAGGCCACTTTATTTAACTTCTTGCTATATTGCCTAATAACAAGAAATCTTTTTTTTTTTTTTTTTGGTAAGTAGAGTGTTGAGACAAGGATGAGTAATTAATTGAGTTAGTGGATTAAAGTAAATATGAAAGTTACTAAATAACATGACAATACAGCTGATTTTCACATGAATACAGAGAGAAGAGGTAGATTTAAGGAGTATAGGAATGGCAGGTTTTACTCCTTATTCTACTTGTTCCCTATGAAATAAGATTCCGGACAGTCATGATGTGGATAATAAGAACATTCCTAATACCAGAAGAGTCAGTAATTACATATTCTGAAGAAATTAAATTAGCAATAGGGTGTTATTTATACCCTAAAGCTATTTGGTGAGTTAAATAAAACATGTAGATAGTATATTATATTTTCTATCTAATATTTTTAAGCTACACTATTAATAAGCTATTTCATTACATAAACGTATCATGCATCCTATATGATAAAGAGCTAATATGCTAATTAAACCTGACAGCAGAATGACTTCTGGATAAAGCTGGAGCTGTGAGGGCCAAGGCAGCCGGCCCCTTGCACGAATTTCATCCATCAGGCCTCTAGTTTATATGTAAGTACTGTGGTATTATATGTATATTACATAAGATAATTGTATATTACATAAGATAAATTACATAGATATGTAATGTTTGTATATTACATAAGATAAATTACATAGATATGTAATGTTTGTATATTAAATAAGATAAATCACATAGATATGTAATGTATATAAATATGAATGTCAGATACAGATATATACATAAATATTCATATTTATATACATTACATATTTATGTAATTTATCTTATGTAATATACATATAATACGACAGTACTTATATATATTACATATATATCCTATCTAATAAAAGAGTAATGTGCAGATTGACCATCACTCCAACACACAAGATGGCTGCCCCCATGTGGTCAAAGATCCTGCACCTATGTGGACACAAGATGGCCACCATAAGATGGCCAGCAGGGCAGGGCAGTTGGGAGGGCCCAGGCCTACAAGGGAGGGCAATTGGGGGTGATCAAGCCTGCAGGGGAGGGCAGTTAGTGGTAACCGGGCTGGTAGAGGAGCAAAGTTGGGGGTGACTGGGCTTGTAGGGGAGCAGTTAGGCATCAATCAGGCTGGCAGGGGAGTGGTTAGGGGGCGATCAGGCTGGCAGGCAGAAGCAGTTAGGGGCAATCAGGAAGGCAGGCAGGTAAGCAGTTCAGAGCTAGTAGTCCTGGATTGTGAGAGGGATGTCCGACTGAGAGGTCCCAGATTGGAGAGGGTGCAGGCTGGGCTAAGGACACCCTACCCCCATGCATGAATTTCATGCACTGGGCCTCTAGTATACACACACACACACACACACACACACACACACATACACACACACATACTAGATGGTTAGAGCATGTATTTTACCTGAGCAAACAGTATGTAGTCAGATACACACTTCCCCATCTGAATATTTTAATATATATATGAATTAAATTCTTATATCAAAACTCCAACTTACCTACTATTTTTATGTATTGTCATCAGAATTATTTATCCCAATGACTATGATTTTATCTTTTCAGTCACTAAGTAGCAAGTTTATAGACATTTCACTTATTGTAAAATTTCTAAATGATTCACTATGAAAAAGCACAAGTGAGATTATAAAATCCTGCAGATAAGAGCATAGTCAGAGTAAGAAAGAAAAACAAAGAGACAAGGAGAAAGACAACCATACTCTGTGTCTTGAGACAAACTCTAAGGGATATGAACAACATATTTTGTCTCTATTCTCTCACCAAACAGTTTAATTCATTACAGCAAATCATTTAACTTCTAATGCTGTAGGAAATCTTACCTCAGATGTTCATTTTTCCCTCAAGAATTGTGGATCCTATTAAGCTAAATCTAAATTATATGTGTTTTATAGGTATTTAGTAAGTTATAAAACATAGAAACAGAATAATGTAGAATAATTATTTTCCTTAATTTAAAAGTTTTGCCTTTTTTATAATTAGTAATAGTGATTATAACATCAAAGATCTAATATTTCTATTTTAGGAACAAAATCAGTAATGGCTTTATGTATTAAAAAAATTTATTGGCATTCAATATGCAGAAAAACTAGCAAAATACATTTTATCAAGGTGATTCTAATGATATCCCAAGGTGCAAATTTAAAATGTTTCTAAAGTAATTGCAAGGCTTGTTCATTCATTCATCAGACATTTACTGAACACCTACTGTGTTCTCAATATTATTCAAACCAATTAAATTGGTAAAGCAGAGCCCCTAACACACTTCTTTAAGATTCTACTCCAAAAACACAAAATAAGCTCTCCTTTCCCAATACACCTTGTTCTTTCAGAATGAACACTCTGTTTATTTTATATACATTTAACATCCCTATTTGGCTGTGAGTTCTAGAACAAGGCTCGTTTCTCGGCCCATAGAACTAGATATTCCATGAGCATAATACCACAATTCGCCCAAAGTCTCCATGTCACTCAAGCAAGACACTGTCTCTACTAAGAATTTAAAATGATGCTGAATCAAGCATAAAACACTAGACAGTGGTATAAAGCACCATGAGTATTAGGGGGACATCATCATATTAGAGGCTCCTTTGTCTTAAGTTCATCATTAGCCCTTGCAGTTAACTGCAGGTGTACAAAATTACACGCAGATATAATTGCACCTGAAATGAGCTTACTGCAGGTGTAACTGGTCAGCTGTATCCTCTGAAGGGACACCTTGGTTAATTATACCAATTATTAGGTAATTATCAGTATACTGATATTAATTTCCATGCAACTTTATTGCTTCAAAAACCCTAGTGCATAAAATAAGACATGAACATAAGCTTTTGGAAAATTTTCATTAAGTGAGAGTGAGTCTGGATTCTGAGTGTTTAAGACCTGAATTTCACATACACAGTCCTCAGCCTGGGTGCCTGGCTCTGTGCTAAGTCATTATTTACTGGAATTATACCCATACTATTCTTTCTCCAACAAAGTGATATAGCAAGGGCATCTGTTTTAGGACACTTTCTTGGGTTCAGTATTAAGTCTAAATGGCATCACTGCCTTTTACTTTGATGAGACATTTGATCTTCAGAGTCCAGCAATGTAAATACTATACAGTCAATGTTTGTTTTCAAAAGAGAACAGGGCATGTGCCTCACCAGTTCAGGCCTTACTGCTGTGGGATAGGATACCTATATTTCCCTTGTAAAATTAGCTTGCTCACTGTGATTTTGTTTTATTTTCTGGCTGTGCAAATAATGAGCTTGTAATCTATAAATTTCCACTTAAAAAAGGAAGATTTAGGCTATAAAAACACTTTGTACTGAGAGAAAATCCATCCCAAATTTGTTATCTTTGGATATTGGAGAACTGGTGAATCTGGCTGGCTATAATCCAAGATTACTGGTAACTGCATGTCTCGGTATCCTGATTCTAATAACCAAGCTCTGGATATACTCCTTGCGGGATCAAGCCTGTCTCATCAAGAGCCTGGTGATCAGTCCTGCTCCTGTTCTCATGTACATAAATTGCATTTGAATTTCACAGAACCGAGTTTGTTCCTTCCAGGCCTTCCAGAATCCTGCTTCTGCTTCCTAGCCCCTCTGATCAGGTCTGTGAAGACTGATCACTAGAACTTCCCTTTCTGTGGCATCTTTGGATCCCCAATTTTGCCTGCAACAGTGTAGCTCATCTCCCCATCTTGGTAAATAAAGGTAAATAGCCTAATGCTAAAACTGCATAATAATCCAACCAAGACCAACAACCAAGTTGATTTAAAGCTCTGTTTTGTCATGTGAGGGTCATCTGACAAGTCCAGGAAGTATCATTCCTATCACAGGTCAGTCTGATTTCTGTTCTGCTCCAGCAATACCATTCCCAGGGCCACAATATGAATACTGCACCTTTTCAGGGAGAAACATGGGGAGGTCTGGTAGGTGATGGCACCATGGCCAGCAATATTCTCATGCAAATTTCACAAAAGGTTTAAGAGATCATAATGCAGCATCTTCGTGGTCAAAGACAAGACTGAAAATCTGTGAAACATTCAGCTTTTATAAAGTTTTCTAATTAAATATATTTGTAAAACATTGCATATATATATATGTGTGTGTGTGTGTGTATGTGTATGCTCCTATATGTGTGTGCATGAGGATGGGTATCCCAAAAATGTATATACACTTTGAATAATTATATAAGTAGTGTTTATTAAAATAATTTCATTTTCAAATGTAATAGAATCAGCTGTCAAAGTCTGTTTACATTTTTTGGGACACCCAGTATTTATGTGTATACATATACCCTCCTTCATAGTAAACATTTAAATAAAAAGTTCTGATATTTTTAAGTAGGAGGTTTAAGTTTTGTTAAAATTCATGATTTTTAAAGTTATTTTAACATGAAATCATTTGGGAACAAAATATATGAAAATAGCCGGTATGAGATCCTTGGAACTTGCTTGGCGGATACTATTCATAGGTTGCATTTGTGTACACGGCATACGCATTTTGGGTCCCTAGAATTTATTTACCTATGAGTCAACAATTGACTATTGGAAAAGGTAGATATATGTCTATAGCAGACTGCAAGAGCATCAGTAGGATGCTGATGTTTTCCTACAGGTCTGCATGGCTTTTAAGCTCTAATTCTCCCAGGTCTACTACAGGGTATGTAACTGGTTTTCAATTAACTATCAATACTTAAAGGGGGAAGTAAAAAAGATTTTAAAAGCTTCTTTCTAGTTAATTTTTTTTTCACACACACCACTTAAAAGGCACTCTCTATCCTCTTAATGTTAATTGAATCATTATCCACTTGTCACTCAAATTCAAATGCATGGCAGGACACTCCCCTGAGCACTGCCTGATAGATAGATGGCCACACTATAAACCCACATCTCTATTTTCCCTCATCTCTACCATATATTAGTGCTGATAGCCAGAGGGTGGAGGTAGGTGGAAGTGGGAAAAGAAGGAAAAAATGGGGACAGAAAGATATTTTGCTTGGGGTGACAGGCGCACAATGCAGTGTGCAGATGATGTTTTATTGAGTTGAACACTTGAAACCTGTACCCCAATAAATTCAATAAATTTAAAAAAATAGTGTGATTTCTAAAGGACAGTTTAATTCTGCTAGTGATTTTTAAAAATATCCCTCTCTAAAGTTTAAACTTTCATTTGAATTTCTGAAGTTTCCTATGTTTTGTCTAAGAACAGGTATATTGTAAATGTGTTTTTTTTTTTAATTTGACATTCCGTAAAAATATCCAAATTTCTTGAACATTCTATATTCCACTTTTCTGTCAAACGCTGGTTTATTCTTCTTGAAGGCTCATCTCTTACCTTATGTTCCTTATGATGTCCCCTCCCTGCCAAGCACAATGATTTATCCTTTATCTTTTGGACAATCATTATTTCCTGATAATGCAGGCCTTATATTATTAAATACATTTTAAGTGAAGGAACTAATCCCTCAACTGCACTAAAAATCCCTACTTGCCAGTATGTCATTGTATCCCCCATGCCTGTCCATTCTTTTATTTAGCCGACAAATGTATATACAGAGTGCCTCATTAAATCATAATGATCATATCTGATTGCTCATAGTCCAGTAGAGGGAGAGAGGGAAGGGAGGCAGATAACAATCATGTAAAACAATTCATTAATTTGAAAAGTGTCTTAGAAAGAGAAAGGACTAACTCTGCTCATGAATGTAGGAGAATCCTAGAAGATTTAACTTCACCTCTAACACTGGAGATAAGTAGGAACTTAATAGTAAGTGAAGAGACAGATTTTCAGGTAAAAATAATGGCATGTATGACACTTTCAGCAATAGGAAGACCATTGTTTGCGTAAGGAATGCCAGGGATTTTGGTGTGGCTGGAACACAGAGGATAGAAGAGCTATATGGCAGAAAGGGGAGTCGGAAAGCGAAGACACTCCCGTACTTTGTGTGCCATCTCAATTAGTGAGGTCCTGATGCCACGGGCCAGGTCACACTGCAGTGTGTGGTTCTGAAACTCCTAAAGATTCTACTAAAGTAGGTCCATAGTGGAGTCCAGGAATGTGTATTGTAACACCTCTGGGACTTCCATGCTGCATGCCATTGGGAATGCTGAGAAATGCCCTGTGTCAGGGGTGATGCAATAGGCAGTGTGGGCTGGATTAAGCTGAGGAGTTCAATCCTCCACTGCCAGAGGCTGCAGCATCAAGATGGGCAAAGGCTGTCGGTGATAATTATAAATAGTTATTCTTTTTTATTTAATATATTTTATTGATTTTTTCACAGAGAGGAAGAGAGTGACAAACGTGGATGAGAGAGAAACATCGATCAGCCCCAGCCTTCATACCCCCTACTGGGTCTGGGCCCACAACCAATGTACATGCCCTTGATCGGAATCAAACCTGGGACACTTGAGTCTGCAGGCTGATGCTCTATCCACTGAGCCAAACCAGTTACGCCATAACAGCTTCTTTAGTTAGTTATTACTATTCTTTTTTACAAGGTTTTTTGGTTTTTTTTGTTTGTTTGTTTTTTTTGTTTTTTTACTGATTTCAGAGAGGAAAGGAGAGGGGGTAAGAGATAGAAACTTCATTGAGGAAACAGAATAATTGACTGGCTGCCTCCTGCTTGCCCCATACTTGGATTGAGCCAGCAACCCAGGCATGCACCATGACTGGGAATTGAACAGTGATCTCGATGTTCAGTCACCGAACCATGCCAACCAGGCAGTTGCTACTATTCTTGCATGGAAAAAGAGCCTCTCTGAATAATCTGTTAGGGCACTTAGAAGTAAAGGCACGGCACTGAAATATATTTTGCTTGATTCACAAGATCCCACCAGACATCACTCTTCTCTTGTTACACATTAGCCCAATGAAGCCTCATAAAAATACTATGAGATGGTCATCGCTTTTTCTAACCGAGGAGAAAATGGCTCAGAAAGGTGAATGACATGTTCAGCATTACAGCACGCATATGTGATAAGAGTACGCAGTAAAAGGCACCTGATTCTTTATTCTACACCATGCTGCCTTTGGAATAACTGCAAAGCAATTTCCAAAGTATGCAATGAGATACAACAGAACTTAATCTTGTATACAATAACATTGAACATAAAATTGATATTACTGAAGGTTAAAAATATAGGTATCCAAATAGCTTTTATCAGGATTATTCTCATTGCAAATGACAAATACACACCCAAGTGATTAACACAAAATTATAATTTATTGATTTTTATTGCTAAACATGCCATGGTCAGCTCCAGGTATTACTTGATTCTGGGTACTGAAATATGACCCTAAAAGCACTTCTCCCTCCCTATCGCTTATCTCCACATTCAGTTCCACTGGTGCTGGCAGGATGGCTTCCTCCAGGGCTCTGACTTTATATCCTCCCAAGTTCAAGTCTAATGAAACAGCACATTTTCCCAGCAATCTCTTCTAAAGATTATTTGTAGTTCTTATGGGTTATGTCTCCTCCTGAGTCAACCTCTGAAAGCAGAGTTCCTCAGTCCTCTGAGTCTCCATGTGGGACTCCAATTTTCCCTTTGGATCCAGCAGAGTTAGTGGGGGAAACTAACATCACAGACTGCTAGTGGGGGAAATGTGGTTGGTTCTTCCAAATGAAATCGGATTCATGGCACTAAAACAGAGGGATTCAACTTGGAGAAAGCAACACTAGAGAATATACACTGTGATTAGCTAAAGAAAACAGCAGGATAACTGAGCGTGGCTGTATGACAGAATATGCATGGTGCCAAGTGGGTTCTGAAAATATAGGGGGGGCACTTTGTAAAATATCTGATTGCCTAGCCACTATGCTGTACAACTGAAATTAATACAAAATACTATTGAAGAAAAAATAATAAATTATGACAAAATAAATTCAGTTCTTATCAGGGGGTAAGGAATGTCTGGTCCGTGTACCCTGTGAGGCCCATGAAATCATTTGGTTTGGCCCTGTCAAGGCATTAGGAGTTAGTTAATTAAATATTTGACCAAATATAGCACACTATTTTTTTAATTGATAATTTTGTATGGCCCATGAATGATGTTATACATATCCCAGTGGCCCTTGACAGAAAAAAGGTTATCCACCCCTGAATTAGATAATGCTTTTTTTTTTTTAAATTACCTTATTTCCTTAGGATAACACAACATCAAAGTAAATGGAAATTTATTTTACAATAGTTTCTACATTCCCCCCAACACACACACTGATTCTACAAGACTACTTTGTTAATATGGATTGAATCTATTAAAATAAAATTATTCTGTAAACAACAGAATTTTGTTATTTTGTTTTCAAAATAACCCACTGTTCAGTCAAATTCAAGCCATATATATAAACTAATTTGTGTGCATATATAGCCACAAAAATTCTTCAGCCAAAGTACATTAGTTTTTTTTTAATTCTTTAATTAATAGTTCCTTCTAGAAATTCCTACCCTTTTATTTCCTTTCCAAAATCATTCATTTCTCTAAAGAAAGTGGAAGGTCTTTCTGATCTGTCTCTTTGGTGGATTCTATTAGATTAGAAAAGCAGTACAAAATTCCTGGGAATTTTCTCCTTTAGTGATGTTTTATGTTCTTTTGAGTGTATGTGTTAATTTTTAATCAGCTGATTGTTCAAATTTTAGTTCAAGCCTCTAAGACAAATTTTGACTATGCTCAATAGCCCTTTATTTAAAACATTTATCAGAGTGTCCTATTAATACTATAATCTTAAATTTAATTAATTGCACAGAAAATAATTAATTCATCAATTAAACTAAACATAAGTTTCCTCTTCCATAAACCAAAAACTCATTGAGGTCATAGTTCTAACACTGTCTTGCAAATATGAATTATTAATTGAATAAATTAACATATGGTAAGCAGTCACTATGTGGTAATTGAATATTTTCTATTTTCAAAATGTTGACTTCACTCCAGTTTCCTGGATGAAAAAGTTAGGAAGCCCTCCCCGCAACAATAGCCCCTCTGACACTGGGGAGAGGAAGGAGAAGGGAGAGGAAAGGCCAAATGGATGTCAGGGTGGGAGGGGCTGGCTATGTGCAAACCTTAGAGCTGAAGTGTCAGAGTGGGAAACAAAGCCCCAGGGGTAAGAAAAGAGGAACTTACAGACTTAAGGAGGTGAGTGGCTGGTGCACCAATTTAGCAGAGGTGGTGAAGCTTGCTTTTACCTGAGGCCTAAATAGAGATGTATGCCTATGTTAAGAGCTAGGAATAGAGGGAGTAATTTGGCTACATAGACACTCACTTATGCAGACCCCACTGACTCATTAAATACTTAAATGTGTGAACTTGTCAGCAGCTCTTAGCTTACCAGCTTTTCTTCCCATTAGTTGCTACACTTTCTGACTATAACATTTTCATTTGTAAGCGTTACACATTATGAAATTTTCCTGTTGATGATATTTCAACAAATTAAACCGCACTATTATGTTTGCAAAGTGTGGCCCTCATCAATCAGCACAACAAATTACAAATGTAAAACACTACTCAAGTGGCATAATGACGGCATAATTTAAACTTGATCTCTGAGTGCAGTTAGGAGTTTCAAGAGGAGAAATGTACATGCCTGGATAATGGATAAATAAGAATAAGTAAGTAATTCTTTGGAAAGGTTTTGCCTAGTGAAATGTGTGCCCCAAAGACATGCTGAAAAGCTGCCCACTAAAGTAAGCTTCCGCCTCATCAATGATCTGGGGTAATGGTTCTCTTTTGTGATGTTAGGAGTTAGAATAAACTGGAATGTCTGGGGATCAGTGAGAGAAAGTCCTGGAGCTTGTGCATGGTCTGTATCTTTTTATTTTATCTTCAGTAGTCCATGTTAAGACACCAGTCCTTGAAAGTATTCTGCTCATCTATAATAATAAAAGCATAATATGCTAATTAGATCAGTTGTCCTTTCAGACATCTTCCAGACAAAGCCAGGGTTTCGAGGGAAATCTGGGTCCCCAGTGTCAGAGGGAAGCTGGTGTCTGAACCAGGGAAAGGAAGGCCTACTCTTGCATAAATTTTGTGCATTGGGTCTTTTTTTTTGATATTTTATTTTATTTTATTTTATTTATTTTTTCTGTTTTCTTTTTTCTTTTTTATCTTTATTGTTCAGTTTATTAATTACATTGTTCCCTTTTTTTTCACCCTATAGTTCCCCTCCACCTAGTACCCATCCCACCCTCCGCCCTCACCCCCTCCACTGTCCTCTCTCATAGTTGCATGGTTTTTGTCCAGTCTCTTGCTGCACTTCCCACACCCCCTTTCTCCCCAAGAGTTGTCAGTCCATTCCCTCTCTATGTCCGTGATTCTGTTACATTCACCAGTTTATCCTGTTCATCAGCTTATTAATTCACTTGATTTTTAGATTCATTTGTTGATAGATCTGTATTTGTTGTTCATAATTTATACTTTTATCTTTTTCTTCTTCCTCTTCTTAAAGAATATCTTTCAGCATTTCATATAATATTGGTTTGGTGGTGATGAACTCCTTTAGCTTTTTCTTGTCAGCTAAGCACTTTATCTGACCTTGAATTCTGCATGATAGCTTTGCTGGATAGAGTAATCTTGGTTGCAGATTCTTGCTGTTCATCACTTTGAATATTTCTTGCCACTCCCATCTGGTCTGCATCGTTTCTGTTGAGAAATCCGCTGACAATTGTATGGGTGCTCCCTTATAGGTAGCCATCTGTTTTTCTCTTGCTGCTTTTAATATTCTCTCTTTGTATTTTGCTCTTGGCATTTTAATTATGATGTGCCTTGGTGTGGTCCTCTTAGGGTTCCTATATATTGGGGTTCCGAGCGCTTCTTGGACTCCTAAGTCAATTTCTTTCACCAGGTGTGGGAAGTTTTCGGTCACTATTTCTTCAAATAGGTTTCCATTGTCTTGGTCTCTCTCTTCTTCTGGCACCCCTATAATTTGGATGTTGGTATGCTTGAGGTTGTCCCAGAGGCCCCTTACACTATTTTCAATTTTTTGGATTCTTTTGGTTTCTTGCTTTTTCAGGTGAGTGGATTTTACCTCTTTGTATTTCAAATCTTTAACTTGGTTCTTGGGGTGCTCCAGAGCACTTTTAGGTCTTTGTATAATATTTTTTATTTCAGTCAGTGTATGCTTAATTTCTGGTTGGTGCTTTTTCATACCCTTGAGAGTCTCCTTTATATTCTTGAGGGTCTCCTTCATTTCCTTGTAGGACTCATTCATTTC
This sequence comes from Antrozous pallidus, assembly GCA_027563665.1. Taxonomy (NCBI): domain Eukaryota; kingdom Metazoa; phylum Chordata; class Mammalia; order Chiroptera; family Vespertilionidae; genus Antrozous; species Antrozous pallidus. The sequence goes on from CM050508.1 coordinate 79,769,229, forward strand.
CATGTTGTTCTTAATCATTTACTTGCAGGTCTCATTCATATCCTTGAGAGTCTCTTTCATTTCCTTATAGGACTCATTCATTTCCTTTGCGGTCTTGCTTATTTCCTTATAGGCCTCGGCCTTTTGTTGGAGCCTCTTGAGAAGCCCTATAAGCATGGTTTTGAATTCCATGTCCAGTCTTTTTTTCCCTCCATTTCTTTCACATCTGATTTATTTCCATGTCTCTGCATGGTGGCTGCTCCCCTGAGTTGGTCAATTAGCTTTGTGTGGTAGACATCCTACAAGGGACAGTGGCTCAGCCTCCCCAGTTACCTGAGGTGGATATGGGTTGCACAGTGTTGCTGAACTTAAGCTCAGGTTAATCTTTGTTAGCACTTGGAGGGGTTGACTTTCTGGCCAATTGTCTATGAAATTCAGTTGTGGTCAGGTTGGATGGGCGGAGTCTCCGGGCCAAGCAGACAGCAGTAGCTCCGCCCTATACAGCCCCAGGGACTCTGTGTTGGTGGCAATGGCTGCCAGCACCTCTGAGAATCAGGTGCTGCTGAGCTCCACAGGCTGCCGGGGAGTTCAGACTCTCCCCAAATGAGTCTGCACGCCCAATGTCTCACCCAGGGTTGTAAAACAAAGCAGTCTGATGGTTTCCCGAATGAAAGAGCAAGTTGCAGAGCGCTCTCTGCGTGGTCACGCAGCTGAGCTGTTCACGCAAGCTGCCTTCTCCACAAGCCGGGAGACCCCTGCAGCACCCGAGCTTCGGCGTGCCCTCCCACAGTCCAGTTTTCACCGCATATGATAGTGGGTTCCCTGTACTTTGCCCAAAGCTGGAGAATCAGTCCAGTGGGACATCTTTGTCTCCCTGTTCGAGAAAACTGGCTGGTTTTCAGCTGCCTGCCCTCTCCGCTGGCGCGCACTCCAAACCTCTCTCCGTGCAAATCTTTCAACGCTGTCCGCCGCCACTCCTTCGAGTCACAGTGTCTTATTTTCACTTTTATTTGTGTAATTTTCACTCGGCCAGCTTTCTGGTGATTCTGGAAGGTGTTTGTTCTTTCGTTAAGTTGTAGTATTAAAATTGCTGAGTATGATGGCAAGATAGGTGTTTTACCTCTGCTGCCATCTTGGTTCTCTCCTGCATTGGCTCTTTAGTATGAATATAACAGTCATGTGTGGTCCTACTAATCTTGGTACTTTGAACCTCCTAACTGAACCACAAATATTAATTTTGTACTACAGGAGTACCAAACATATGGAGAAATTAAGTCAAACTCAAGCCAACTAGCAATCACAAAAAGATAAGCCAACAAGCCCAGAAAAAAGGAAGCATAAACTCTTCTTATATTCAATTCAGTTGCTGACATACATGAAAAAGAGCAGCTACCCAAGAATGTTGTCCATAATTCAAGGGGACACAAGTCTTAGAGCAGTGATGTTTTTCAAAATATTTAACAACCTATATAACTATGTGTGGGTCAGTGGTTGAGTGTCAGCCTATGAACCAGGAGGCCATGATTCAATTCCTGGTCAGGGCACATGCCCTGGTTATGGGCTCAATCCCCAGTGAGGAGCATTAAGGAAGCAACTGATCAATGATTCTCTCTCATCATGGACATTTCCATCTCTCCCTTTTCCTCTCCAAAATCAATAAAAAACATATTAAAACTATGTATGTGTGGTATCTGTCCCTAATTATTGACATAAGCAAGGATGCAGTCACCATCTATTAAAGTTGTAGAAGTTTCTGTACTGGGCTGTGTGAAAAGATGATAAGGCACCTGGTACTCCAAATTAGCTTGGACCCAAAATCAGTAGTAAGTAGAAGAGAAATAAAACTAAACAGTGAGCTCTAACAGTCATGGGCTTGAGGCTCTGCTAGCCAAGCAGGAACTTCCAGTGGCCCATGGCAGGGGTGGCAAGAAGGCAGTTCCACGTGAGGAGCCTTCATGAGTTAGACAATGTCTCTTAAGCTAACTGCAAAGCTTCTCCACGCTGGGCTGATATTTTCCAATGGCTTAGTCAGTATCCTATTAGTATCTCAATGTGTTCTTTTACACAGAGGTTTTGATGTAAAATTTCTGACATTTTTATAGGCTACAATATTCATAGCAGCAGGACTTGCTGTTGGTGCTCTTGTTCAGGTTTCAATGCAGTAAACACATGTGCAGTTTCACTTAGTAGACAGTAGAGTTGCATGAAATCTAGAAATTGATTAGTTTACTTTAATGGGAAAAATCTATGGAAACAACCTTGACATGAAATTAAATCTCCTCAATGCATTTTTCAAACTAAGAGGCATGTGTTAAGAACTTATTTGTTCAGGATATGCTATAGTAGTGGTTTTCAACCTCACGTTTAGAATCATATAATGATCTTAGCAAAAGGGTGGTGCTTGAGTCCCACCCTACAACTTCAGAGAAAAGTGTATTTCAGAGGTCTGTAAGTAGAGACTGCAAGAATCAGGTTACAGAGGAAGGAAAACAGCAGAATGAAAAAAAAACTATGACCAGCTTAGAGCCATCATGATGAACTCAGTGGAGCTGGATGTATAATTGACTGAGCACATTGAGTTCTGTGAGCATGAAAAAAGCAATGGCAGAAAGAAGACTATTCAGCAGGCAATCATTGAGCAGGCAGCTAACTGTGTCTGCCACTACTCCCAGCATTTCAAATCATGCTTACAAATTTTCAGAGTGAGATGGGAAACTTAGCAGAGCATAGTTTGAAAGTGATGGTATTTACTCTATCAATTCTTCTTGTACCCTTCCTGTTGTATGTGAACACACAAAGGTAATTCACAATGGTTCAGGAAAATGTGGGGTTGCATCCAATTTCTAAGCTTCTTCCTACCTCTTGAAACCCATAATTTAAGACACTAAGGGAAAATCCAAAGGTGAGAAGAAATATAGCATTCTGGTCTTGAAAATATGATAATCATGAAACACATTAATATTGTGGACACAGGGAAAACATTTAAAGATTTTATTGGCAAATAATCTTGATGTGTCAAAAATTGAACTTTTAATTAATGATAAAGAGGGCTATTAAAATAACAATTGTCACCTAAAATCAGAGCACTGAGCAGATACAAAGTCCATTTCTATCTACATCTGTGATGCTAAAATAATATTTATACCATTATATTGGCCTAAGAAAAATACAGTCCTTGCAGTTCTTGTGGATTGTGGCATTTGCAGTGTCAGACACTAATCCTCTGGAGCATTCATTCAAAACACACACATTATTTTAGTAGCCACCCATTGGAACTTCCGTTACCATATGGTAGAAATATTTAAAGATGAACAAGATGACATCAGACAGATAAACAACTGAAAAAAACTATGACCAGCTTAGAGACATCATGATGAACTTGATGAACATGATGGCATCCAGTTTGGATGCAATTGGCCAGCACAAATGGTAGTAATAGACAGTCTAAATGCTGGGATGATCTACCTGCATCACAACACATAATTTTAAGTACTCCACTGGCTGTTGAGAGGTTTCTAACCAAAATCTGCTTTGTCGTCATTCAAGTAGCAGGTGTTTCTGCTACAAAACTTTGTCCTCTGTAGCAGGTTTAGAACAACGTCAATGAAATAATACAAAGGGGTGGAAAGTCTAGAGTGAAAGGAGATGCAACTAAGGTTTCTAACTGGTGAGGAATTCCACCTTTGCCGCATCCTTATTCTCTTCCATCCCTTAACCTAAAAAAGTACAGAAAAAGCCACTGGAAATTTATTTCTTTCCCTGATCCGCAATCCCTTCAACACAGATCCATCAATCATTTCCTACTTTTTAGCAAAAGAAAAAAAAAAGAAAAAAAAGTTCTAAACACAGAGGAAAAGACCAAATATGCAAGGCAGTCACAACTCTGGAATTTCTGCATTGCTATCAGCCTGTTTTTGAAGTGAACAAATTCAGACACATTAATTTACTTACATTTCAAAAGAAATAAGTACAAAGTTGGACATTAAGCTTAGCTCTTTCACACTGAGATGCTGTTTACACAGGGCATCCATGGGGATGTCTTGGTTACTGCACCACAAATGGTTTATCTGAGCTGGTCCAAACCTCAGAAGAAGAAGCCCAATCTTTACCATCCTCAGTTTGAATTCAGAAGAAAGGGAGGCTGTTCAGGTGTATAAAGTTCAGCGCCAAGCAGGACTTGCGGGCTGCACTTAATGACCGCCAGGAGGAGAGATCTGAGCACAAGAATGTAGCACACGATTGGAGTGTGGCTGCTCCACAGCTCAGGGACATGTGCCAGCAGAGCCTGCCCTGCTGGGGGGACGCCCTATCACTGATGCCCTTTCACTGCTCTGCTGTGTGGCACAGTACCCATATGCTAACGAGCTCCCTGCCCTACGGGAGAGATTATCAGAGAAGCCTGGAAAGCCAGGCAGATGCCAGCGTCCCCTCCACCACTGCTGCTCTTCCAGAAACAGCCTTACGAGATGGCATGTTTACTTGCTTGCACATATTCTGATCATAGGAAACAAGCTGAAACACTAGTAACTATGTCCCTGTATTAGCTCAGACAGTGAGAGACCAACTCATGGGTGAGGGAAGAAGTGCAAAGAGAAGGCAAAGAGGCATTAGGGCGAGTGTGGTTCTGACCAGGCTTCCTTTCCTTAGACAGCTTGTGTTGCCTTTTGCATGGTTTATTATAATTCACCTATTGAATAATCCCTCCACCAACAGAGTCCAAGGTTCTTAGTGACAATGATGGCATCACTGACTTTTGTGGTCACAGTTCCTACATGACATGATGGCTGGCACACAGTGACTGCACAACACATATCTGTGTTGCTGTTTTAAAAATGATGCTGTAAGGATGACTTGGGCTAGAATACCTATTCAATGACAACAGTACAATTTCCCAGGGATCCCACAACAGCTTCATATCACCCAGGAATTCATAGAAATGCAGACAATGGACAATGCAGAAATGGCCATTCACCTTTGTAGTGCTTTTTACCTATGTCAGCTACACTGCCAGGTAGCAAGGTAAATAAACCCAAGCCCAGCCCCAGGTCAGACAAATTACTAGAAATAAAGGGAGAGCTAATATTTTACTTCCATCAGATCACAGAGTTCACCCCCAAAATACCAGGAGACATAATTTTCAAACAATTTGAAGATGGTGATAAAGCCCAGGTACTGGTCATTTCTGAGGAGTAATCATGATCCATCCATCATATTATGTTATCCAATGTAATTCTGTGTCAATTTCACCATCCTCTAGCATTATGAAAGCAATGACCTCTAATTGTGATTTAATATGAAGCAATGCCATGTTCATTGGTTCCCTGGTGCAGATCCTATGCCACAAAGATGCTGAAAATAGAAGCACCTTACACCAAAGAATAGCATGTGAATGGCCTGGGAAATGAAATAAAGCAATAAATGACTGGAGCATTATTACAAGTGTGCCTGCTGTGAGAGGGCATATCAGGGAGACAACAGACACAAAGTTATGTCTAGAGTCTACAGAGATATTCCTCTTATACCTTTAATGGAGAGTTGGAAATTAGTTCCAGTTTTGGATTAAGCTACCCTCACATGAGCAAAGAAATTAGTTCACTTACTTGTACCTAATTTACTAGTCTGTTAAATAGGGATGTGGCACACATTAATAATGGTTATTGTGTATGCACAGAGATAGTAAGTCTTTAGGAAACTATTAACTTCCATCACATTTAGATTATATTAGTTCTATAAGTTATTGTCACCACCATTAATGTGATTCATATTAGTGATGGGCAAACTTTTAACCTTGGTGTGTCAAAATTCATAAAAAAAACTGAGCATAACTCAGGAGATATGTCACTTCAAGAAAAAAACCATAATTTCAAGATATGTATAGTTTAAATAACAACAAGGTATAATTGTAATATATAATGGTAATTAATAAACCAAAAACTAATTATTTAACTTACCTGCTTAGTGACTTCTTTCTTCATCTGTCAATCAGTTTCTTTTGTTGGTCTTGATATTACTTAACTTGTGTGGGGTGCCATGAACTAAGATAAGTGAGGGGGGGAATTCTTTAACCTATCAGTGATTTCTTTTGTTGCTGAATTTCATTGGCTAAACCTTCAATTGAAGGTTGGTATTTTGTACACTTTAAGTCCAAGCCCTACTAACTTCATCTGTCAAACTTTCTTTTGTTGGTTTTTATATTATTTAACAATGAGAATAAAGGTCTCACAAATTTACGTAGAGGAAAAAATTGTGAGTAAAGCCATTGCTATATTTCTCAGGGTGCTAAAAGTGTCTGGTAAGTGGTTCCAGGCATTCCAAATGTTCTGTTCCTAGTGGCACTTCTCTTGATTCTCCAAGCGACACCTTTCCAGATTCTCAAGCTTTGACCTCAAGTCAACAAACACCTAAGCCCAGATGCTGTTTTGAAATTCTGCAAGTTGCATCTCCAAATCATCAATTTGCATCCATTGGAAACCATTTAATTCCAAACTACTGTAGACTACCACATCAAGATACTTAATTATTTTTATGGTCTGTTCTAGGCTTCTAAATTGATTAAATCTATCACTGAACTGGTCAAGTAATGAGTCTAAAACATGCTGGTACTGTATATGCAAGGATTACATTTCATTTTGTACAGCTGCACTGGCTTTTCAGAGTACTTTGTTACTCGAGGAAAATATTTATAAGTTTTAGTTTCTACATCTCGCTTGAATTTTTTTTTTTACTTTCAAAAGCTTTTATATACCCAAACATAATGCCAATACTTTTGCCAAAATCTTGTAACATTAAGTTCAATTCATTAATATGAACAAAGAGATCTGTAAAAAATATCAGGGTGTTGAACCACTCATCATCATTGAGCTGAGAAGTTTCCCAGATCCTTATCCTCAAGAAATACCTTAATTTATTCAAAGCATTGCACAAAGTGCCCAAGAACTTTGCCTTGGCTCAGCCATCTTACATTATTGTACATCAGCAGTCCACTGTAGGTGGAATCAACCTCCAGTAAAAGTGCAGAAAATTCTTGCCTCTGAAGGGGGCGAGCAGCTATTAAATTCACTATTTTTGTATCAACTGACATTAAGTCGTTTAAGTGGTGAATTCTGCCTTGGCACATAAAACCTCCTGATGGATAATACAATAAAAATGCACAATAGGATGTCCAATAGCTTCCGTAAACAATTTGACAAATCCAACTTTTTTCTCCACCATGTTTGGTGCCCCATCTGTCATCACTGACACAACTGTAGAGATATCAATGCTTAGGTCACAGAATGTTTGTATAACAACCTTACATATTTCGCTTCCTGATGTACTTGTTGGCACTGATACTAACTTTGTCAACTCTTCTCTCATTGTGAGACCATCAGAATATCGACCAATAATGGCCAACTGTGCATGTGATGTGACATCAATCGTTTCATCAAGAGAGACTGAAAAATATTTACAATTACTTATGTCTCTCTTTAATTGATGTTGTATGTTTGTGTTCAGTCTTATTATTCAGTCTTTTATGATATTTCTACTGAGTGAAAACTCAGATATTATCTTAATAATTGCATCCTTATTCTGCATATCATGAAATAGTACTGGTGCACATTTTAGGAGAGTCTCTTTAATAAATTCTCCCTCACTGAGTGCTTTTCCATGCTGAGCTATAGAGTGAGCAATGCTCAAACTTGCAGATGTTAAATTTGTAGAGCGTTTTATAAATTTAAGGATGGAATTATATTTGCTCTTGTAAAGGTGTAGCTTCCTGGAAAAGTATTCCCTCCTTTTATACTCACTTTTTTTTAAGAGCTGGGAATGATTAGTTTCAAAATGTCTATTTATATTCCACAATCTGCTTACTACCATTTCAGTACATAGAACGCAAAGTGATCCGCCATTTTTTTCTATAATGCATACATCTCAGTCCATGTCTCTTGAAAGGGTCGGCTACTGCTACTACCACTTCCTTTACTTAACCATGTTTTTATTTATTTATTTATTTATTTTTGGTTCTCCTTCAGTGGGGCAGTGACAGAAGATAGAATTATAGATAGCCTGTTATCCCTGCGGGCAATTAGGGAATAACTAGCCTAACTGACTAAAAGATGGCACATTTAACTATCTTTTAGGAAATGGCAGGGTTAATAAACAGAAATAGCGGTTAATAAGGATGCACAACAGAAATAGTGGTGAAATGCAATCTGCGCTATCCTGCAGAATGATGTTCCTTATATAAATTAAGGTGGATGCTGCTATTGCTAATGGTGGGAAATGGCACCCATAGCACAGGTCCTTGCCTCTTCCAGCCTCCCCCACACTTATCTCAGTAATGATGGTCAATTAGAAATTCATGACACTCCAGAATCATAGATTGGATGATGGCTGCTGTGGTTATGTGTTTGGCTGGTAATGGCAATCAGAGGGCGCCCAGAGATGAGTCGCTGCAGCATTCTGCTACTCCAGGCTCCACCAGCTGGAAGTGAGATCAAATATTCCCTAAGGGCCTAACCGGAAGTCCCAGAACTAGAGGCTCTGTGCTGGAATTCTGTTGTTTTGGCCTACAGACCTCTGGTACAGAGTATCTACACTGCACTACAGCAAGTGTTTCACCTGGCCATGCAGTAGCTGAGGATGAAATGTCCTTCTCAGCATACGGCCCCATACTTCTCTGTATGTGACCATATGCGGCCATGTGTCATCAACAATGGCTACGCATGTCAGTGCTGACACGCATGTCATAGGTTCACCATCACGGATCTATATCATCTTCTGATAGAACGACACATAAAGCTAGGTAAGATCTCATGCAATTGAACTCATTCTAACTTGTTTTTTTTTTCTCCAGAGAAGAAAAGACACACTCTGCTAACTAGTGTATTACCAACCAACTGGAGAGGAAAATGCCTCCTAACTCCAAGTTTAGATTTGTTTCACCCAAATGTGAAATAATATGAAGTGTTTTAGGCCATTACAGCCATTGAACAGGGCTTTTCATTTCTTAGCATCTCTCTTGCCAAGTCCTGGGATAGTGCTTCCCATTCCTCAGGGCTCTAAAAAGAAGAGGCAACAGGCACTGAAAACTTAACAATGCTCCTTTCCTGACATCACTCACTCTCTGAGGTATATGTTTCCTTTAAAAAGTAAGGCTGACAAAATAAAGTTGTGGTTTTTAAAAAAAAAATAGTTTAAGTATTTATGAACTGTTTCTATGAAGACACTTCTAAGTAGATTTGTAAAATATTGTAAGAAGGTCTGAATGTATGAAGATAGACACTTACCTCTGACACAGGCTTTATTTTTGTTTTCTTTTAATGTTCTACAGACATTTACCTATTAAGTTTCAGCCCCACACTTTGTCCTATATTTACCTTCAAACTGCTTGAGCTAGAGCCCTGCAAGCTATTATTTTCAAGCTTCCTTGCTAGCAAGTCTCTGGTTACATTCTGTTGCTTAGAAACACTTATGTCAAAATGGAAATCAATAAGAAGACATTCTGCTTGAGGAAAACCCTCCTGAAGTGGCAGCGGCAGCAGCCTAGTGCATAGACTATTCCACCAAGACGCTTGAAATAAAAGGGCCTTATTTTAGAATAGAGGCCTAGTGCACAAAATTCGTGCACAGGAGGCAGGGGGTGTTCCTCAGCCCAGCCTGCACTCTCTCCAATCTGGGACAACTTAAGGGATGTCCAACTGCCCATTTAGGCCCAATCCTACTGGGATGGGGCTTAAACAGACAGTCGGACATCCTCACAATCCAGGATTGTTGGCTTCAAACTGCTTGCTTGCCTGCCTCCCTGATTGCCCCTAACCACTTCTGCCTGCCAGCCTGATCACCCCCTAACCACTCCCCTGCCAGACTAATTGATGTCTAACTGCTCTGATGCCAGCCTGTTTGCCCCCAACTTCCCTCCTCTGCCAGCTTGGTCACTCCTAACTGCCTTCTCCTGCAGGCTTGATTGCCCCTAACTCCCCTCCCTTGCAGGCCTGCTTCCTCCCAAAGGCCATCCCCTGCTGGCCTGGAACCTCCCAACAGCACTCCCCTGCTGGCCATCTTGTGGTAGCCATCTTGTGTCCACATGAGGGCAGCACCTTTGACCACATGGGGGCAGCCCTCTTGTGTGTTGGAGTGATGGTCAATTTGCATATTACTCTTTTATTAAATAGGATAGAGGCCTGGTGCATGGGTGGGAACCAGCTGGTTTGCCCTGAAGGGTGTTTTGGATCAGGTTGGGGGTTCCCTTGGGGTGTGGGGCGGCCTGGATAAGGGGCCTATTGTGGTTGGCAGGCAGGCCATGTCCTCCAGCGACCCAAGTGGAGGCCCTGGAATCTTGGATTAATTTATGTTCTACAATTGAAACTTTGTAGCCTGGAGCAAAGCCAAGCCTTCTGCTCGCTCCATGGCAACAGCCATTTCTGTTTCGGTTTATTTAAATTCTATAATTGAAACTTTGTAGCCTGAAGTGGAGGCTTAGGCGCTAGGGCTGCAGAAGCTTGGCTTCCTCCATTGCCAGGGCAACTCTAGCGTCTCCTCTCTCCAGCTCTGTGGCTGCTGCCATTTATGTTGAAATTATGTATCTTCTATAATTGAAACTTGGTAGCATTGAGTACAGACCTAGACTGGCAAGAGCTAGCAGAAAGCTTGGCCTCCTCCATTGCTGGGAAACCCAAGCTTCCCTCCTACTCTCAGTGGTCGCAGCCATCTTGGTTGGGGTTTCTTTGCTCCTGAATGGATGGTGGGCGTGGCTTGTGGGTGTAGTGAAGGTATGGTCAATTTGCATATTACTCTTTTATTATATAGGATAAGCAGCAGTCCAAGTCTAGTAATGAAGCATCTCAGAAGCAGCAGCCAGCAGTTCCATCATACTCAGAGACAAGAGCTCTAGCTAATTGCCTCCGGCTGTGGTTTCAGAGGCTCTGAAGCTGAGGGTTCTAACAATTTTACCAGCAAGATTGCTCTTTGGGCACCCAGCCCAGAGACAGCAGCAGCTCCTGACATCTGAGTAATGCCTTCTTCCCCTCTGTCTTCTCCAGCTCTTCGAACACTTTGTAAACATTCCTACCAAGGTCCTTTCTCCCACTTACATACCCAACTGGTGTTGATTTTCCTACTGGGCAATAACTAATAGACACGCCTTACAATGACTTTTCAAGCTGGATGGATGTTTCCATGGTACAGATGAAGAAAAGGATGCTTAGAAGCAAAGTGACATGCTCAGGGGAATCTGGCTATTAAATAAAAGAGCTAGACTCAGAACTCTAGTTTAATCAATGTGAAGAACTATCTATTTAGAATTGTTATAAAATTTCAGTTGTATTTTGATTTTGAAATCATACATGATAAATTTATAAAACTCAGAAAAATACAAAAAATCAACATTGCCTTTTAAGTGTCCAGATGAATTGTGCATTGCTGTGGTCACACCTCATGGACTTAACTTGATGTGACATATGATACAGTATCTATCACATATACTTGTACTGTCATTTCTATCAGGACTAAGAGTAGATGCAAGGTCAACTGGGAGAAATTCATTAATTTTCAGTCACATAAAGGGGAAGAAAAAGAAATTTATGTATATAGTGAAGCATGCAAATAGAAAACAACCAAATTACCACTTTCTATCTAATAAAAGAGTAATATGCAAATTGACAATACCTCTGATAAAGCCACGCCCACAGCCACATCTAACAGCCAATCAGGAGCAAATTAGGCAAATAAACCCCAACCAGGATGGCTGCAGCCACTGAGAGAAGGAGGGAGATTTGGGTTTCCCCAACAATGGAGGAAGCCAAGCTTTCTGCCTACCCTTGCTGCTCTATGCCTCTAGTCAATGCTACAAAGTTTCAATTATAGAAGATACATAATCCCAACAGAAATGGCAGCAGCCACAGAGCCGGAGAGACAGAGGCTAGGGTTGCCAGAGCAATGGAGGAAGTCAAGCTTCTGCAGCCCTAGCACCTAGGCCTTCACTCTGGACTACAAAATTTCAAACAGAAATGGCTATCACCAGGGAGTGATCAGAAGGCTAGGGTCCACTCTAGGCTACAAAGTTTCAATTGAAGAACAGAAAGTAATCCCAGATCCCAGGATCTCCGCTTGGTCGCTGGGGGTTGTGGCCAGCCCACAAACCACCATAGGCCCCTCACCTAGGCCACCCCACACCCCAAGGGAACCCCCACCTGATCCAGGACACCCTTCAAGGAAAACTAGCCAGTCCCTCCCATGCACTAGGCCTCTATCATATCTAAAAATAGCAATATGCAGATTGACCATCACTCCAACACACAAGAAGGCTGCCCCCATGTGGACACAAGATGGCCACCACAAGATGGTCAGCAGGGGAGTGCCATTGGGAGGTTCCAGACCTGCAAGGGAGGGCAATTGTAGGTAATCAGGCCAGCAGTGTAGGGCAGTTGGGAGTGACCAGACCTACAAGGGAGAGCAGTTGTGGGTGAAAAGGCCAGCAGTGGAGAGCAGTTGGGAGGGAGCAGGCTTGCAAGAGAGGGCATTTGGGGGTGATCAAGTCTGCAGGGGAGGGTAGTTATGGGTGACCAGGCTGGCAGAGGAGGGAAGTTGGGGGCACACAGGCTGGCAGCAGAGCAGTTAGACATCAATTAGGCTGGCAGGGTAGTCGTTAGGGGGTGATCAGGCTGGCAGGCAGAAGTGGTTAGGGGCAATCAGGGAGGCAGGCAGTTGAGCAGTTTGGAGCCAGCATTCCTGGATTGTGAGAAGGATGTCCGACTACCTGTTTAGGCCTGATCGTACAGGGTCTCAGATTGGAGTGGGTGCTGGCTGGGTTGAGGGACATCCCCCATCTCCCATGCACGAATTTTGTACACCGGGCCTCTAGTTGTAATATAAAATTGTATTTGACAAAGGTAACTTGAATGATATAGTCAGTCTCCTGAGTCTGGAAGAATTGATGACCCCTCACATTGCCTCAGGATAATACCTGCCTCCCAAGATCAGGCTCTGATCAGACAGATGCCCACTTCCCATCTCTGCTTCATCTGTAAACTCTGCTCCTTGTCTGGATAATGCCTGCTCATGTGTCAGATTCCAGAACAACCCTTGTCTCATTTCCTCCAGCTTTGCCTCAGGATCTGTTTTCTAGAGTACCTTGAGTAAGACATATGGGAAAGAAAATCATTCTTAATGGAAAAAATGTACTTATATTAGTTATTGGTGGTAAAATTTATATTACAGAATTTTTATTATATTTAATACATGACTATATGCTTGTAAAGTATATTGAAAGTTTGAAATTAACAATGCACACAATATATTTATACTAGTATTCAGTTTTGGATTACGTAATTATAAATTATTAGAAGATGTTATCTTCGGTCATGCCTTGATTTTTACATGAGAATGAATTCTCCTTTCCTCCACCTCCAATTAAAACATAAAACCTATAGCAGTCATCAGTTTTTCAATACTCCTTGATGATGCCCTTTCTGAGAGATGATGCAGCAAAACTTCCTCTCTCCCTAAAATTCCTGACCTCAAAGAAATTCATGCAGAATTGCAGTGTAACCTGCTGCTTATTATAATTTAACCGATTGAATGTACTAAGTATGGGAGATGAGTTAGAGAAATAAATAGTATTGTTTAAAAAATATGACTAATAAGCCCCTAATGGCTTAAAGAAACTTGACTTCTTTAATGTGGAAAAGAATGAGGAAGACAATGGTAAGTGTCAGGGATTGTACACCATTCTGAGGTTTTCAACAGTGTGTCTTGGACAGTTTCACCTTTTAAAAAACTAAAAATCCAGTCAATATCAGAAGATGATTAACAGTTCTTGAAACCTTTTGATACGATCCTAGATTTGCCTCTTTAATGATATTAAGTAAAAGACTGTATATAATGGCAACTATTCCAGACTGCCTGAATTTGACTCCTGGCTCCATAATTTAGTAGGGGGTGATTTTAGGCAAGTTATTTATCCCGCTTATTCTTAGCTTACTCATCTAAAATGAGGACAATAATACTGCCTCTTTGGAGTGCTATGAACATAAAATGAATTACTATATTATTTACAATTGTGCTTGTATGACATTAATCTTCAAATACATAGTATCTTTTATCACTGGCATTTCAAGGTCTTTTAAAACTCTCTAAGCTTCATTTAAAGTAAAGCAACTTATATAATACACAATTCCATGAATGATTTATGAAAACACTTAATATAAAATGAAAGAATTTTACTTTTAATCAGACCTTGTTGAGAGAGCTGGCTGATTATACTCTGCAGACAAGTTTAAAATTGGTCAGCATTATTTGATGACATTGAAAAATGACCAAAGGTAGGTGATGAGTTGAGAATTGTTTACTTGTGACAAACTGCTGGTTCATCCTCTGGAATAGTGATTTTGTGGCCATCTTGCTGGACACATTCACTTTCCTCTGCTCCAGTGGCAAAATTCCTTAGTTTACCAATTGATGTTTGCAGACTCAGTTCAGAGCAGGTGGCAAAGCAATCTTACATTTAAGGGAGAAACTGTGAACGTGAGACATGGAGCAGCACTGAAATAATAAACTCCCCATACACCACTGGCTTGGTCTGAAATTTCACATTGAGGTATGGAACACCCGGGATTCAGGGAAAAGTTGAAAGTATTGAAGGATAGAGGATTTGCCATCCCTTTGAGTTCATTTGTTAACCAACATAAAGCTTAGTAACAGAAGACAGCAGCTTACGGGAGGTGGGGGTGAAAGTGTAGCCTTTCATATGTTGCTGGCTGACAATGAAACTACAAGGAAACCAGGCTATCAAACCCTAACCCTGAACAGACCAGACCACATACACACCACAAAGCAGACAGATTTAAGTCCAAGAACTTAACTGCCTGTTAAAACAGCACAAAAACTATCATAAAATAAAACTGATATAAATAAAACTACAACATATCATCTATATTATCCAATTTCTTACCAAATAAATTACTGACCTGCAAAGAAGCAGGAAAGTTACCAATACACAGGGATAACATGTTCAATAAAAATTGACCAGTGAAGATTTAGCAAAGAAACTACAAAGTATCTATTGTAAGTATGTTCAAGTTTAAGGATAATGTAATCAAAGAAAAGTTTGTTCCAAGATTTAAAAAAATCCTGCCAAAACCGGTTTGGCACAGTGGATAGAGCGTCAGCCTGCAGGCTGAAAGGTCCCAGGTTTGATTCCGGTCAAGGGCATGTACCTTGGTTGTGGGCACATCTCTAGTAGGGGCTGTGCAAGAGGCAGCTGATTGATGTCTCTCTCTCATTGATGTTTCTGACTTTCTATTCCTCTCCCTTCCTCTCTGTAAAAAATCAATAAAATATATTTTTAAAAAGATTTAAAGAAATACTATCTAATAAAAGAGTAACATGCAAATTAGCCATCACTTAGCGATAAAAATGCCGCACCCACAGCCAATAATGAGGGAATATGCAAATTGATGGGCTAAAATGACAGTACTGGCCAGAGTGCCACGGAGCCTGTGGAGACTGTCCCAGGATGCCAAGCCTGATGGGAGAGCAGAGCAGGAGATGGGTTGGAAGGCTTGGCATCCTGGGTCACCCCAGCACAGAGCAGGATATGGGCTGGAAGGCTAGGTGTTCTGGGTCACCCCAGCACAGAACGAGAGATGGGCTGGAAGGCTTGGTGTTCTGGGTCGCCCCAGCAACTGGGAGAGTTGGGGGAAGCCTGAGCGGGAGAGTAGGGGGAAGGCTTGGCATCCTGGATTGCCCCAGCGATCCAGGACACCAAGCCTGATAGGAGAGTTGGGGGAAGGCTTATCATCCTGGGTTGCTCCAGCACAGAGTGGGAGATGGGCGGGAAGGCTTGGCATCCTGGGTAGCTGGAGAGGGCAATTGGGACAATCAGGCCTGCAAGGGAGGGCAGTTCAGGGGGACCAGGCCTGCAGGGAAGGGCAGTTGGGGGGACCAGACCTGAAGAGGAGGGCAGTTGTGGGGGGCAGGCCTGCAGGGGAGGGCAGTTAGGGATGACTGGGCAGGCAAGGGAGGGCAGTTGGGAAGGACCAGGCCTATAGGGAAGAGCAGTTAAGGGCAATTCGGCCAGCAGGGGAGCAGTTAGGCATCAATCAGGCTGTCAGGGGAGTGGTTAAGGGTGATCAGGCAGGCAGGCGAGCAGTTGGGAGCCAGCAGTCCTGGATTGTGAGAGGGCAGTCGGACATCCCTTGAGAAGTCCCAGATTGGAGAGGGTACAGGCTGGGCTGAGGGACACACCCCCAATACCCATGAACAGATTTCATACACTGGGCCTCTAGTATGGAAATAATGAACAAACAAATGAATTTCAGAATAGGTCAATACCCAATCCAAAGAATAGAGATAAAGAGTTATGAGAATTACAAAATTTCAGGATTTGCAATATAATATCAAGCATTGTAAGACTCAACAGTCTCAGAAAAAAAATGAGAGAGAGAAAGGGAAAGGGAAATATTTTAAGAAACAATAACCAAAATTTCCTAAGTAAATAACAAATATTAACTATATACCCAAAGAAGCTCAAGAAACCCCAAAGTTCATAAACTCACATGAGACTGCACATAGACATATGATAGCCTCCTGCTGGTAGCCAAAAAATACAGAGTAAAAGTTGAAATCAGTAATTGAAAAATGACCAATCTCTTTAAAAGGAAAAACTATATGATAAATGAAACAATTCTCTTCAGAACAATGGAACCCAGAGACATTGGAATGCCATTTGAAGCACTGACAGAAAAAATAATCAACAAAGAATGTTATATCCAGGAAAAAAAATCATTCTTCAAAAATGAAGGTGAAAAGACTTTTTCAAAATAAAGAAAACCAGAAAGAATTTTTTTGCTAGGAGAACTTCACTATAAAACATACTGAAAGAAGCCCTGTAGGCTGAAGAAAAACAACCCAAAATAATAAGTTAGCTACACTGGAAGAAATAAAGGGCACCAGAAATCATGAGTATGGAGTAAATATATAAAACACACACACACACACACACACACACACACACACACACACACATATTTTTTCTTTTAACTGCTTTATGATTTTAAAATGCTATATTTTGGTGTTTGTAATGCATGAAGATGTAAAATAGATGACAGCAATACAAAAGGATGGGGGAATGGAGCTATGTTAGTGCAAAGTTCCTATAGTTTATCAGAAGTCAGTGTTAACTTATATTATAATAAAGTAAAGATGCTGTAATTCCTATGGAAATCACTTTAAAAAGAGTATTGAAATATAGGAAAAAGACAATGGAAAGGGTGAAATGGCCATTAAAATAGATAAAAGAGGACAGAGAAAGATAGAGGATTAAATAATAATTGAGAGAATTAGAAAACAAGTAGTCAAATACCATCTCTCAATCTAGCCATTTCGATTATTATATTAAATGTAAATTTACTAAACACACAAAACAGAAATAATTTTCAGATGGATAACAAACAAACTCCAATTACATGATATCTACATCAAATAGTTTAAATTCAAAGACATGAATAGATTGAAAAATAAAGGGGTGGAAAAAGTTAAATGAACCAAACAGTAAATGCAAACAAGCTGGAATTGCTATGCTATTCCAGGAAAAAGACTTTAAGAGAAGAAATATTACTAAAGATAGATGTATCATATTTAATGATAAAATAAATGGTAAACCTAAAACAATTATGAAAGTAGAAGCAACTAACCACAGGCCTGGCTACAAATGAACAGGAGGGAAATTTTGAGAATAGTGGAAGTATTCTAAAACTTGATTTAAGGAGCAGCCCAAACTCTCATCATATACTTGGAATGGCTGGATTTTATTGTACATAAATAAAGCCAAACAGAATAAAAGAAAACCCACATACACACAGAGAGAAAGATGCCTCTACCTTGTACAGGCTGCCACAGGGTTGCCGGCCCTGGGCAGACATTTTTGGTGATGTTTCTGTCTATATATGTAGTTTAAGGCCTCCAAAATCAATGTCAGCATTTTCTTGGCAGCCTCATCTTATATGATCCTGAAAAGAAATACTGTTCTATGGACAAGAATAACTCATTGGCCAGGTTTGCCTTCCAGAAATCAAACCTGGCCATGCTTACCTAGGAGAGGGGCCAGCCCTGGGACCCACAGGGAACCCAGTGGTGAAGGCCCACCCTGAGGAAAGACAAGACAGACTCCCCTGTAGGCACAGGTCTAAATCCAATTCAGGACCCTACCTGGAGGCCCTGCTGACCCTGTATGGTTCTAGGCACAGGGTTTTTTCTAGAAGCAGGGCCCTCCTGCCTCACAGTCCTTGCCCCCAGGTCCAACAGCAGTGCTGAGACTACACTTATGCCTATAAATTCAGTTGAACAAATTCACTTTGAAGAATTATTCCTTTCCAACAATTTAAACCTAAACTCAGTTCAACTGATCAGTTTTCATATAACACTTTCACTAGGATGCCTAATTATCATTTAACAACTACAGGGATTACTCTATATCAGCCACTATTTTAATTGGTTAGTAAATATTCATTTATTTCATTACTAGAGGCTTGGTGCACAAAATTCGTGCTCAGGGGTCAAGGGATGTTCCTCAGCCCAGCCTATACCCTCTCCAATCTGGGACCCCTCGAGGGATGTCCAAATGCCTATTTAGGCATGATCCAAGCAGGATCAGGCCTAAACAGGTAGTCAGACATTCTTCTCACAATCCAGGACTGCTGGCTCCAAACTGCTCACCTGCCTGCCTCACTGATTGCCCCTAACTGCTTCTGCCTGCCAGCCTGATCACCTGCTAACTACTACCCTGACAGCCAAATTGATGTCTAACTGCTCCCATGCCAGCCTGTTTGCCCCCAACTTCCCTCCTCTGCCAGCCTGGTCACCCCTAACTTCCCTCCCCTTCAGGCTTGATTGTCCCCAACTGCCCTCCCTTGCAGGGCTGGTCCCTCCCAACTGCCCTTCCCTGCTGGCCATCTTGTGGTGGCCATCTTGTGTCCACATGTGGGCAGGATCTTTGATCACATAAAAGCAGCCTTCTTGTGTGTTGGAGTGATGGTAAATCTGCATATTATTATTTTATTAGATAGGATAGAGGCCTGATGCATGGGTGGGGGCCAGCTGGTTTGCCTTGAAGGGTGTCCTGGATATGGGTGGGGGTTCCCTTAAGGCATGGGATGGCCTGAATGAAGAGCCTGTGGTGGTTTACAGGCTGGCCATGCCCGCCAGCGACCCAAGCAGAGGCCCTGGGATCTGGGATTAATTTATATTCTACAATTGAAACTTTGTAGCCAGGAAAAGATCCAAGCCTTCTGCTTGCTTTGTGGCAACAGCCATTTCTGTTGTGATTTATGTATCTTTTATAATTGAAACTTTGTAGCCTAGAGTGGAGGCCTGGGTGCTAGGGCTGTAGAAGCGTGACTTCCTCCATCGCCTGGGCAACCCTAGCCTCTGCCCTCTCCAGCTCCATGGCTGCCACCATTTCTGTTGGAATTATGTATCATGTATCTTCTATAATTGAAACTTTGTAACATTGAGTGGAGGCCTAGGCCAGCAAGGGCAGGTGGAAAGCTTGGCTTCCTCCATTGCCAGGGAAACCCAAGCTTCCCTCCTGCTCTCAGTGGCCACAGCCATCTTGGTTGGGGTATATTTGCATAATTTGCTCCTGATTGACCAATGGGCATAGTTGTGGGCGTGGCTTTATTGGAGGTACAGTCAATTTGCATATTACTCTTTTATTAGGTAGGATTATACATACCTCATGAAGTTGATATGATTATCTTTTTTTCTTCTTTTTTATTTAAAGATGAGGAAACAGATGCACATGAACATTAAGTAACCTGTTCATGTTTACACAGCCACTTTGTGATGATAGGATTTAATCCCAGGGAGCCTGCTTCAACAATATGTGCTCTTCATCACTACTCTATATTAATAAAAGCTCATATGTGCAGAAAATTTATTGATTGGAGTAATACTTTCAGATCAAGTCATCTTTCTATACAATCTCATCCAACATAGGAAGGGGGAAAAAAGGAAGGAAAAAAGTAAGGGATGGATGAAATGAAAGAAAATGGATTTGAATATATCAAGATGAATTCAGGATTGAAATTTATTTCTTATGTGAAGGGAAATTATAACTTTTCAAGGAGTTTCATTCCCATGCATTTTCTATTTTGGGCCCTCATTGAAGTCACAAGGGACGAAGTGGGGATTTCTGACTTCATGGAGGGTAAGCGAACTGTTGAAAGTGGCAGAGCTCACTAGTAGCAGAGCAGTTCTGACTCGGCCTCACTGGGCATATTCCCTCAACCCTCATGCTAGGATTTTCAAATCACTGAAATCCAAAGTCAGGGTATTCTGTTGCTGACAGGGAGAGACCATGGACTTTGTGGTCTGATTTATATTCTGAAAATCCCAACCCTGTGACTTGACCTCCCTGTGGCTACCATGCTTGGACTGTGAGTGTAGGTGGCTCTATTTTCAGCGGATTGAAGAGAAGCCTGAAGGTAGGAGTACTATTCGGTGGCCCAAGAGTGAAAGCCATTTTCTCCCTAGTTTTGTTGTCAAATGCCTGTTGGCAAACAGGCCAGATTTAGGATGAATGAGAATACTCTGTGCCTGGAGGGACTGTCTATTTTTCTCTCATGGATATAATTATGAATTATGCTGCCCTCCCAAATATCTGCCCGCTGCTGGTGTCCGCCAGCAGAGTTGGTATTGTTACACTAAAGTAAACAAGACTGTCTCCAGAAAATATCAATTATGTGACTGTTACTTCTTGCAGGCAGCTGGCTGCTGAGTGTTAGGCTGTCAATTCACCTTTCTTTACATTTGCTGTGCAGGACTCCTTTCTGCTTCCTGTATTGTGCACTTTTACTATTAGATGCCTCCTGAGATAGCAGCCAGGCAGGCTGGCAGCAGCTTCCAAGACATTCCCAGACAACTCAGGTTTAAAGCCCACTGAACTGTGTCTTCATCAAGAGGTCATCGCCAAACTCGAATACTGCATGACACCTTTCTAATGCCTCAACTCTTTAATACAGTTCCTCATGTTGTGGTGACCCCCAACCATAAAATCATTTTTGTTGTTACTTTATAACTGTAATTTTGCTGTTAATGAATTGTAATGTAAATATCTGTGTTTTCCGATGGTCTTAGGCTCTACAGCAGTGGTTCTCAACCTGTGGGTCACGTCAGGTTGAGAACTGCTAGCAGGGTTGCACTGCCTTAGAGAATTCAAGAGAGAAAGATGCCAATTCTCTGAAGCTTGTTGTGTGGTAAATGCTAACAGACACATCTGTTTGTGGGCTTTCTTGAAACCCCCTCCTGAGCACTTATCTAAGACTTTCTACGTCCCTTTTGCTCCCCACAAAGCGATGGGTGAGAGAAGTGCAGTCAAAGGCCAGGAGACTCCGTCTTCCTAGAGTAATAAAAGGGTGACCTTAATTGGCTGACAGTAGTTTAGAAATAAGGATTTAAATGTATTCTTATTTGGAAGTACTAAAAAAATAGAAGTAGGGAAGAAAATGCTTATTCCAACTAGAAAATTATTTCCCAAAGGGCGTGAACTCTAGAGCAAGACCCCGTCAGGTGTAAGTGATGATGCTCATGGCACAGAGACAGCTAGGCCTGCGTGTGCCCACAACTCATTGCTGAAACAGCCTCAGGCTGTATTAACCACGTTCCAGTTTCTATAAACCTGATCCTTGAACATCTGCCTGGCATGCATATGGACAACCTAATGGTATATGCCTGAGTTACTTCACCCTGACCTCCTGCCTCCATCATGTAATCTAGCCACTCCTCAGGAGGAATTCTCTTTAAATACAAACCACTTTATCCAGAGCCCACATCCCAACCATCTTCTTTTCTTTATCGGGCTCTCACACTCGGGGCTGCTATCCTCCTGCCCTAATCCTCCAGGACCAGGCAGCAGACAGCTCCGGTGCCCCCAAACCTGCTGAAATGATTCCAACTAGCCAGCCCCAAGCATGCTTACCTTGCCTCACTCATTCTTTCTTGTAGAAATCACAATAAGCGCTCTTGCCCAGTCCCCCCTCTCTCTCCCCTGCTGCCTTGTGCCAACCCTAGTGCTTTCCAGTGTGGCCCTGGGTAGAGTGGTGTGTTCTGCTCTTGGGATCTATGAGCAACAAATTATCCTTTCAATAACAGTCATCTCTTGATCTATTGGCCTTATAGTAGCTCCAATTTTCTATTAATGCACAGTGTTCTAAAACACTGGTTATTGCCCAGCCATCATGGCTCAGTGGTTGAGTGTCAACCTATGAATCAGGAGGTCTTGGTTCAATTCCCGGTCAGGGCACATGCCTAGATTGCGGGCTTGATCCCCAGTAGGGGATATGCAGGAGGTAGTTAATCATGATTTTCTCTTGATGTTTCCATCTCTTTCTCACTCTTTCTTAATCTCTGAAATCAATAAAATATGTTTAAAATAATAATAAAATACTGGCTATTGCCCCTGTTGGGTAGTTCAGTTGGTTGGAGCATCACCTCACACACTGAAAAGATAATGAGTGTTCCCCTCTGGTAGAGAAGTGAACCAACTGAGGTTTCTCTCTCACATTGAGATGTCTCTTTCTCTCTCCCTTCTTTTCTCTCTAAAATCAATAAATATATCCTTAGGTGAGGAGGATTAGAAAGCACATACACATGGCTACTTATTATGCAAGGTTACCATACCTTGTATCTTATTCCACAAAGCTGGTTACGTATTACTGGTTCCTGGATGATCATATGACACATAGGAGTCCTCTATAGATTAGACAGCAGCCTATAAGTTGGTCTAGTACAGTGGTTGGCAAACTCATTAGTCAACAGAGCCAAATATCAACAGTACAAGGATTGAAATTTCTTTTGAGAGCTAAATTTTTAAAACTTAAACTATATAGGTAGGTACATTGTTATTAACTTAATTAGGGTACTCCTAAGCTGGCCTTTCCTAAAAACTCAAGGGGCTAAAGAACTGAATATGGCTTGCTAGCCACAGTTTGCCGACGACTGGTCTAGTACAAAAGTTCTATGAACTCGACTTCCCTGAATGCCAGTGGATGGAGAAGTAATGGACCCACTATGGTAGACCAATCAATCAGTGAATACTGTCTACCCCGAAACCCAATGCATGGTCCTTTCCCAGGGGCTTAGGCAGCTCCTGGGATCCTGGGGAGCTTCAGACACTCGGGTCCCTCTGATAAACTACTGAATCAGAATCTGCATTTCAATGAAAATGTGATTTGCATGCTCATTAAAGTTTGAAAAGGACCGCTTGTGGTGGTCATGAGAATGGATCTCTCAGCACTACACACTGCTGAACTCTGGAATACTTCCATGTGTTTTGCACTGAAGCAATGTTTACCACAGGCTGCCCTGGCCTATGAATGATTGTGGTGGGGATACTAAGCAGACCTGTTCCTGGGAAATGTGGGACTACCCTGACAGGTAGATTTGGCTCAAGGACGCTCCTGACCTTGCAGAATTTCCCTAACACTGCTTTCTAAGATTCCAGCACCAACTTCCCTTCCTTTCCTCTCCCCTTTGCTCAGGGTCGGACCTGTAGTGTGGTCCAATGGCTCTCCCAGCACTGCTGCCTTTCCCTCACAGGAACTTCCTCCAATAAATAAATTGCTTACATCTTTAATTCTGACTTGGAATCTGCCTTTTGGACCATCTGGGTTAACAAACAGGCCTATACCATTTCATGTGGCAGCTTTCCAGATCGACACAACTACATAACTGATACAAACAACAAGATGACAACAACAGAAAACTGGCTGAGTTGCAATTACATGGATAGAGACACACATCTTGCCTTATCAGCAAAGCAGCAGTCTCATATATCCCTCCCTAAACTTACAATGTAAGACTGAATATCAAATATAAAAAAAAAAACAACACCCAAAATGGACAGGTTGGCAGATCTGTAGCAAGGATCTAACTTTTGTTTGACTCAGTCATATTTGTGTTATAGCACTAGCCAGCCGTCTTAG
Organism: Antrozous pallidus; assembly: GCA_027563665.1. Taxonomy (NCBI): domain Eukaryota; kingdom Metazoa; phylum Chordata; class Mammalia; order Chiroptera; family Vespertilionidae; genus Antrozous; species Antrozous pallidus. Next base: position 79,793,168 of record CM050508.1, read on the forward strand.
GTTAAGTTAGTAATAAGCATCCTTGTTTAAGGGACAGGTGTCAGGGTTGTTGCTGTTATTTTGAGCATGCTCAAGAAGAAAAATACTCACCCTACATGGAGTAGATAGAAGGAAATAATCTAACATCAAGTCTCGAACCCAATATTTCAGCAGTGCAATGAGAGTTGAAGGAGAACAGCTAGGCCTTAGATTATATAGATGAAATAATGACTATTATCTTCTAAAATTACACAGAAAATTGTGTTTCCCATTAAATTGTATTAAACATACATACATACACACTTTGCTTATATTTATAGACTCTAAGAAGTCTATAAATATAAACCATGGCCCATGGAGTTGAAGATATTGCACAGTGCTGAGACCACCAAGGGTCAAGTTTAGAAAGAAGCTACATTGTATTCATTTTGTGCTGAAGTTTCACTCACGGACTCAATGTAAGTCTTTTCAAATATTGAACTTCTTTCCTTTCTTTCTTTCTGTCTCACTGACTGTCTCTTTTTCTCTATATATACATGTATATAAGTATACAAACACTGGTGCACATGTATGTGTTTTTGTATCTGTTATTAAGGATTTATGTTGCACAGTCTGACTTACTGACTTAGAAGCCTGCTAAAGTGTAAGATCATTATGATGAAAGAACATTAACGTTGAAAGTACAGAAACTACAAGGATTTTGTCCCCAATGCCTAGAACTTTAGTTCATCATCACTGGTTTTATTATCCAATATATTTTTAGATTATACTAAAATGTTTCACTCTGCATCATTTATTTGTTTATGAGTTTCTTATACTATTTAGGCTTAGGATAAGCACATAGAGCCAACAAATCAACACTTTTAGCCTACAATTGATCATCAGTGTCCATTTAATCCTTTCCTGTTTAAATCACTCCATTCGTTAGCCAGACCACAGCTGCCAAAGCACTACAGTGCGTTTGGGGGAAGCTCACCACTCTTCACTGAGGGAATGCCCTGCTTAGATTTCTAGAACTACCCTCACAATTAGCAGCTAAATTTAACTTACCTCTGCTCCTCTGTGGCTTCAGAGATATTAATTTCCTTGCTAACCCACAATTAGAGGAGTAAATCATAGGCAATTTTCTCAAGGAAATCTTGAATTAAGTGAGCAATCCTTGAGTGGTTCCTATATGTATAATCATAGTGTGATGCACCAAGGACCCCTTCCTCTGTGTCTGGGTGAGAAAGTGAGACTCTTAAGTTCTATTTACCTTAAGGCAAGTTTCCCCTCTCTGAAGTCATTTAAATAGGTATTGACTAATAGAGTAAAGCAAAGTGAAGTGAGACATGGATTCATTTTCATAGTATGTCATTGAGTAAAACCCAATAAAAACTTTTTGCAATTACATATTTTGAACACTTTAATAAAATACTTTTACCAGATATTTATTGTGTGTGTTTTTAAGAGATGGGTATAGAACACCTCAATGTAATATTGAGGCGACTCTAATTTAGGAATGAATTCATTCATCATTCTTTACTTCCTGGCCTTGCATTTACTGCAAATACTTTGTGGGAAGAGAGATACCACAGTCTTCTAAGACAGGTCATGTCCCCCACCCCTTTGTGGAATCTCCTCTTTTCAGTATACGGATACTCATCAATGTTGATTCAAGAGATACATTTTCTTTGTCTTGGTGGTATCCAATTGCAAAAGGATGGATGCAGTGAAACCTTGGTTCTATGATTTGGGGAAGGATACTAGGCAGAGCAGTATACTTGCCTGAAAGAGCTGACCTTTTAAAGTAAATGTCACAGTTCGGTGTGATTCTAAATGTTAACTGTCGCTGCCAAAAAGTTTATTCTACACCGTGTGAGAATGTTTAATCATATAAATCTAACAAAACTGGAAAATGTTCCTGTTTTTTTTTTCTTTATAACATACAAAGCCACAAAACCTGAAAGATACTAAGCTTCCAGTCACAATGCACATTCTCAATAATCCTTTCTTCTGTGACCATCATATCCTAGGCTCTAGGCCTGCCTGTACTAAGGCACTGAGTGATGTACCTACTGGATATATAATGTGCACTCATCATGTGTGCTAAATGCTTTGAAATTTCTGTGATATATTTTATTAACATATATTTTATAAAAATAATACATATCAATGAGTGCTTACTGAATTTCAGATTGTCATATTGTCCTTAGTCCTCCCAGAAACCCTCAGAAATACATATTAGCATACAGATTTAATAAACAACTGTAACTGACCCTCAGGTAGCACTGGTAGTAAGTGACAGAGATGCAAAGCAAGATGTTAGACCAGTGGTAGGCAGACTGCAGCTCTTTGGCCCCTTGAGTGTGGTGGCTCTTCCACAAAATACCATGGCATGGGCGAGTCTATTTTGAAGAAGTGAGGTTAGAAAAAGTTTGAGTTTAAAAAATTTGGCTCTCAAAAGAAATTTCAACTGTTGTGCTGTTGATATTTGGCTCGGTTGACTAATGACTTTGTTGACCACTCTGTGATAGCCCTTTCTGATTTGCCTCAGCTACTGTGTTGATATAGAAACTCTAGGCCCAAGGACTTCAAAAGAACAAACTGTGGCACATGTAAACCAAAAGGAGAACTTGGTCATCTGCCTGAATGTGGACATCTATAATATCTAGATCTTGCTACTGTATCTTTGCTATTGAATCAGAAAGATGGGTCTGAATTATACACATAATTGCTTTAATTTTTATTTCCCATGACAGATCTAAACATGGAGCCAAAGTTTATACTCGGCTTGTGTTAGTTTATGTTATTCTGTCTTATGCACTCAGATTTGTTTTGCTATTCAATCTTCAATTCTTTACTCTGATATTTCAAAATAGGGACTCTAATTAGGTAGTATTTCACTGCTGAGTAGTAACAGTTTTTCAAGGAAAGGTCGTTTTCAATTGGAAGTGAGGGTTTTTATCTGAACTCCATGCTTAAATAGTGGATGTCTTAATCTGTTCTTGTTCATGTTTTCTCTATATTATCAAGGAATAGACACCACTACAATCCCTTATTATTCTATTTGTTTAAATATACTGCATTCATTTTGACTTAGAATATTTTATGCTTATCTTTCTCCCCAGGATTTATATAGTTTTAATATCCTCCTCATTGATTTCAAATCATACATATTGCCCAGTCTCCTGCAATGTGATCCTCCTCCAAGAACTTCTGATAGTTCTTCAAGTTGTGCAGGAAGGCTGTGGGGGAGGGGATACATCTACTCACTTTCTTATGATTCAACACAGTCACCACATGGTATTCTCTGTTCATCCTCTCATGCTCCGGCTCATGTTCCCCATGGTTTATATGCTCTGTTCACAAAGTCACATGAAGGAATTTTGACATGTTCATGTATCATGGACCCCTGGGAGAGAACACTGATATCCAGTGATAGGTACTGGTGGGTATGTAAGCTGTTCAATCCTTGCTAGATATAAATCACATATTCCATATGAAAACCACCCAGTGTTGACAGGCAGGCTGTCTTTCCATAAAATGCTAGAAGATCTTAAGTAGAAAATGACATGGATCTTCTAATGCAAATTTAGAAGTAGATGCAAAATTAGAGGGATGAATTGTAAATATGATGAAACACTGGGATGAAGAAATTGCTTTGTTGTTTATCAGAGCACTGAGCATAACATATTTGTGCTTTAGCTAGATTAAAAAATCTCCATATTCTTTTTTCCTGCAAGCACCAAAATATATTAAAACTAGTAGCCTGGGGAGTAACCAAGATGGCAGCATAGGTAAAACACCTATCTTGCTGTCATGCACAGCAATTTTGAAACTGCAACTTAATGAAAGAACAAACGCCTTCCAGAATCACCAGAAAGCTGGCAGAGTGAAAATTACACAAATAAAAGTGAAGATAAGACACTGTGACTCAGAGGAACGGCTGAGGACAGCGTTTAAGATTCACGCACAGAGAGGTTTGGAGTGCACGCCAGCGGAGAGGGCGGGCAGCTGAAAACAGGGCAGTTTTCTCGAACGGGGAGACAAAGACGTCCCACTGGACTGATTCTCCAGCTCTGGGCGAAGTCCAGGGAACCCACTATCATACGGGGTGAAAACTGGAGAGTGGAAGGGCACACCGAAGCTAGGGTGCTGCAGCGGTCTGCCGGCTTGTGGACAGGGCTGGTTTGCGCATGACCTTGGGAGCAGCGCAGCTGCGTGACTGCATGGAGAGCGTTCGCAACTTGCTCTCTCATTCGGAAAACCGTCAGACTACTTTGTTTTACGACCCTGGCTGAGATGTTGGGTGTGCAGACTCATTTGGGGAGAGTCTGAATTCCACGGCAGCTGGCGGAGTTCCACAACAGCTCTCTCTCAGAGGTGCTGGCAGCCATTGCCCCCAGCACAGAGTCCCTGGGGCCGCATAGGGCGGAGCTAACGCTGTCTGTTGGCCCGGAGACTCCGCCCATCCAACCTGAGCACAGCTGAGCTTCACAGACAATTGGCCTGGAGGTCAACCCCTCCAAGTGCTAAGAGCGATTAATCTAGGCTTAACTTCAACAAGACTGTGCAACCCATATCCACCTCAGGTAACTGGGGAGGCTGAGCCACTGTCCCTAGTAGGAAGTCTACCACACAAAGCTAATTGACCAACTCAGGGGAGCAGCCACCATGCAGAGACATGGAAAGAAATCAGATGTGAAAGAAATGGAGGGAAAAAAACACGACTGGACATGGAATTCAAAACCACAGTTATAGGGCTTCTCAAGAGGCTCCAACAACAGGTCAAGGCCTACAAGGAAATAAGCAAGACCAACGTGGAAATGATCAAGACCAATGTGGAAATGAATGAGTCCTACAAGGAAATGAAGGAGACCCTCAAGGATATAAAGGAGACTCATAAGGATATGAAAAAGGACCAACCAGAAATTAAGCATACACTGACTGAAAAAAAATATTATACAAAGACATAAAAGTGCTCTGGAGCACCCCAAGAACCAAGATAAAGATTTGAAATACAAAGAGGTAAAATCCACTCACCTGAAAAAGCAAGAAACCAAAAGAATCCAAAAAAAATTGAAAATAGTGTAAGGGGCCTCTGGGACTACCTCAAGCATACCAACATCGGAATTATAGGGCTGCCAGAAAAAGAGAGAGACCAAGACAATGGAAATCTATTTGAAGAAATTGTGACCGAAAACTTCCCACACCTGGTGAAAGAAATTGACTTAGGAGTCCAAGAAGAGCACTGAACCCCAATATATAGGAACCCTAAGAGGACCACACCAAGGCACATCATAATTAAAATGCCAAGAGCAAAAGACAAAGAGAGAATATTAAAAGCAGCAAGAGAAAAACAGATGGCTACCTATAAGGGAGCACCCATACAATTGTCAGCGGATCTCAACAGAAACGATGCAGGCCAGACAGGAGTGGCAAGAAATATTCAAAGTGATGAATAGCAACAATCTACAATCAAGATTACTCTACCCAGCAAAGCTATCATGCAGAATTGAGGGTCACATAAAGTGCTTCGCAGATAAGAAAAAGCTAAAGGAGTTCATCACCACCAAACCAATATTATATGAAATGCTGAAAGATATTCTTTAAGAAGAGGAAGAAGAAAAAGATAAAAGTGTAAATTATGGAGAAAAAATACACATCTATCAACAAATGAATCTAAAAATCAAGTGAATTAATAAGCTGATGAACAGGATAAACTGGTGAATGTAACAGAATCACGGACATAGAGAGGGAATGGACTGACAACTCTTGGGGAGAAAGGGGGTGTGGGATGTGCAGCAAGAGACTGGACAAAAATCATGCAACTATGGGAGAGGACATTGGGGAGGGGGAGCTAAGGGTGGAGGGTGGGATGGGTGCCAGGTGGAGGGGATCTATAGGGGGGAAAAAAGGGAACAATGTAATTAATAAACTGAACAATAAAGATGGAAAAAAAACAAACTAGTAGCCTGGTGCACAAAATTCATGCTTGGGGGCGGCGTGTTCCTCAGCCCAGCCTGCACCCTCTCTAATCTGGGACCCCTTGGGAGATGTCTGACTGTGTGATCAGGCCTAAATCAGCAGTCAGACAATGCCCTCACAATCCAAGATGACTGGCTCCAAACTGTTCACCTGCCTGCCTGTCTGATTGCTCCTAACCACTCTGCCTGCTGGCCTCATTGCTCACAACTGTCCCCCTTTCTGGTCTGATCACTCCTCACTGACCTTCCACCAGCCTGCTTACCCTCATTTGCCCCCCCTGCCTTCCTGCTAATCCCAACTGCCCCCCTGCCAGCCTACTTGACCCCAACTGCCCTCCCCCGCTGGCCTGATTACTCCTAACTGCTCCCCGCTTGTTGGCCTGCTCAACTTCTGCCTCCCCCTTTACTGGTCTGCTCACCCCAGCTGCCCCCCCCCTGCCAGCCTGCTCACCCCCAACTGACCCCCTGCCAGCCTGTTTGTCCTTAACTGCCCTCCCTTGCTGATCTGATCACCCCTAACTGCCTCTGCCTTGGCCCCATCACCATGGTTTTGTCTGAAAGGATGTCCAGAAGGTCTCCCGGAAGGTCTTCTGGTCTAATTAGCATATTACCCTTTTATTAGTATAGATATTCTCACATTACAATCTCCATTTCACTTTGTGTTGACAATGAATAACAGAGTCAAAGAGGAATTGGACACTGAACTAGGATACACTGCAAAAGCCAATGTCCACTGGACATCAGTATCACAAACATAATTAGTTCCATTACATCAATCATTGCAATTGGATGACCATGTTCCAGATCCTCATACCAGACCTCTACATTTATCCCTCTCCCAGGAAAGCCCCTAGTCTATTCCAAATTTCCTGGTAGTTGGGACAAATGTTCACAGACACTTGTGAGCATGCTCTTTTTCCCCAACATGGTGCAGCTCACTCTCATATGGGACCTGAGAAACTTTTGCCCTCCCCTGGAGTCTCATAAAAGCTACCATGAACATCATGCACATAATTTCCTCAGATATAATACTTGCCTCTGTCCCCTCTTACTCACAACTAGTCCAGGTGGCCAATTCTTACCCCTTCTCCTTTCCCCCTTTTGTCTCTTAGTGGAGGATTTCTATAATAACTAAAATTAACCTATAAACAATTAAAATCTCTACTCCCACCTTCTGTTTTCTCTTCAATAATAAAACATCTCCATCCAATAGATCCAAGGATAGGTCACTGGTTAGTGAACCTATAAGCTCTGATGGATAGTTTGGGATTAGTGGGACATCTTGTCCTAGATCATCCAACATGGGATCACTTGATTTGATGCTTTCATTTAAGGATAAGAGACTGAGACCTCAGATTCATGTTCAGTGTCTCAGAGATACTTGGTTATGAAATCAGTTTAAATTATTTAAATCATAATGAACTCTTTACCTGTAAAACAAGATTTCACTGTCTCCTTACAGAGATGTGATATACTGAACTCCAAAGTCTTAAATAATCTTTTTATTCCCTGAGTTTAACATGATATCTTGGCACACAGGAAGTAGGGGCTCAAAATATTCACCTTCAATGAAATTAAAGAGAATAGTCTAATCTCTATATCACTTTCATTAATAATTATCTAAAATACTTTAAAAACCACAAGAAATCACAAGGCATATTAGTTATCATACTACCATATAATATGCGGTTGAGTTCTTTATGCCTCACATCATTCAAATTGCCATGGAAGTGAAGCCAGTATTCCATGGCAAAATGAGTCTTTTATGCTGCTTCATGCCCAAGATTACAAGGAGAATATTACCATCAAATCTAAGTTCTCAATAGGAAGGCTAACTTCTGTTTCATCTTAGTGGAAAATATTCCTTTGAGATTTTTGAGACTTAAAAGGAAACCAGTAATCCATGAAAACCAATGTTAATTTACTCTCTTAAAGTTGTACATGTGTGACTTCAAAAATGGGAGCCAATGAAGGACTCATGAAACCTTTAGAGAAATCTTCTTGTGACTTAACACTGCCTTTATTTCCTGAGGGAAATAAAGTTTCTGTCAGTTGAATGGCTATACTGATGTTATGAATTTTTTTGAAGGAGTCAATAATTTTTCTCCATATGCCAGAGGAAATTCTTCCTTCAGGAAATTTATTTTTTGTTATAGTCCATCAAAGAAAGGTAGCATGCAATTGGTAATTTTGGGAATAGATCCAGCCTCAAAACAGAGCTAAAATAACTATAGTTAATAATATGATATTTTAGGGTAATCTACACCAAGTTGAAACAATTTCTATATATAAAACCCTAATATGCAAATAGACCAAACTGAGGAACAACTGAACAACAGGTCGCTATGACGTGTGCTGACCACCAGGGGGCGCATGTAGAACATAGTGGACTCCAGCCATGGCGGGATGGTAGAGCAGGTCAGTGGGGGCACTAGACCAAGGTGGGGCGCCAGTTTCTGTCATCAGGGTGAACCTCTGGTGGTTATTGAAAATTCTTTACTCCCACATGCCATAGACCTTCCTGGCACTCACAGCTGCAGCCCACATCAGTACTGCTTGCTTCCACTGTCAGCACCAGAGCCATTGCTCACACCCACTGTCAGCACCTGGCACCAATCACTTGGCGCCGTCAGCACATGCAAGTTGTGGCTGCTGGCCCTGATCACCCCTCAGAGCTTCTCCACCTCCCCCTGCTCCTGAGGGGCCAGGGCTGGCAACCGCCTCTTACATCTTTTGCCAGAGATGACCCGACTTGCACCCACTGACAGCACCAGCCCAGCTCATAGCCAGTGCCAAAGCTCACTGGCACTAGATACACTGGCTGTAGATACCTGGCACTGGTACTGATTGATCAGTACTGTCAGCAGATGTGAGTGACAACTGCCAGCCCCAATTGCCCCTGAGGGTTTCTCCACCTCCCCTACTCCTGAGGGGTGATTGGGGCAGCAATTGCTGCTTGCACCCATTGCTGGTGCCCACCCCAATTGCTCCACATCATCAGCAGGTGTGAGCAGGGCTGGTGCCATCAGCATGTGGGAGTGGAAGCAAGGGGAGTGTGGCTGCTGGCAGAGAAGGTGGGAAGGGCCAGCTGGGGTCATGGAGGATGGGCTGACACCCGACCCTGTACCCACCACTGCCTCGTGGCTCACAGCTCCTTTCAAGGTGCGCAAATTCATGCACTGGGCCCCTAGTACCATATAATTTCACTTATATATGGCATCTAAAAAAAACCAAAATAAATGAACAATAAAATAAACAAACTCATAGATACAGTGAACAAATTGATGGCTGCCAGATGAGAGGGGGGTTTGAGGTATGGATGAAAAAGACGAAGGGATTAAAAAATACAAATTGCCAGTTATCAAAACAGTCATACAGCATAGAGAACATAATCAATAATATTGTGGTAATAATATATGCTGTCAGATGGGTACTAGACCAATCAGAATAAGCATTTCATAAGTTATATAAATGCATAATTATTAGGTAGTACACATTATCCTATCTAATAAAGAAGGAATATGGTAATTGACTGCCACACCTTCAAAGATGGTGGTGCCCACAGCCACAAGAGGGCAGCACCCAGCCCCCTCAGCTCCACCAGGTCGGCAAGCATGTGGCATGGCTGGGCCTGCCCCCACGTGGGTCTGGCCATTCCACATATCTGCTGTCTGAGTCCCCCAGTCCCCTCATCCCCTCAATCCCCTCATCCCCCCAGCTGCCCAGGTCTCCCCCAAGGTACACGCAAGCCTCTGATGGTGGCTGCCCACCTGCCTAGGGCTGGCCCGAAAACAGGCAAGCCTTTGATGGTGGCTGCCCTGTCACCCGGGGCTGCCCGAGGCTCAGGTAACGAGGGCCGGCCAAGGCTTGCACTGCCAGCAGTGGCAGCAGCAGAGGTGTGATGGGGGCATCGCTTTCTCCTGATTGCCAGGTTACCTCCTGCCCCTGAGGGCTCCCAGACTGTGAGAGAGGGCAGGCCGGGATGACTGTAATATAATACTGTTTGTCAACTATAACTGAAAAATTAAAAATAAGATCATGTTACATATTTTCATGATTTATGATTCTTTTGCCAGAAAGTAGTGGTAAGAAAAAGTAATTTTATTAAAAGTTATTGTACCACCAATGTTCATAAGTACATTTATCTTAACAGAAGAAGGCTTAAAGCGTGTGTGTGTGTGTGTGTGTGTGTGTGTGTGTGTGTGTGTAGAATTTTACCTGTAAGAAGTCTAAGAAAGAACCAACACTGTTCTCAAAGTATTTACTTGTATTACACTTTAGGAAGGGTTGGCCTAAGTGAGCATTTTTAACCTATTTTTGGATAATAAACCCTTAGAGAACCTAATAAAAATTATTACTATTCTTTGCCGAGAAAATTTTAAAAAAAGGACATATCAACAATCATATAGAATTTTTCCTCCAAGTCCAGGTGACTCACTGATCCCAGAAGAATACGTAGACTAGATGACTGGACTCCTAAGGAAAACTTCTGAGAATGTTAATTTCCAAAGCCCCAAAGCCAAGTACATTGTAGGTACTCAAATATTGTAGCTGAAATAAAAATTATCTTTTAAAAAAAGTTAATGAGTAGAAATTAAATTCATTTTTAATCTTCCCTTATTCACAGGGTATTTACAACATAATGATCACTTTAAAACTCTTCCATTATAAGAGTTTATTTTATAAACAAGTGAATCTGAGATTTATATTGCCAAAAAAATGATTATTTCCCAGGGTGTTTAGAAATGCAACAAAGTGGAAAAGTTTTTGATATAATAGTAATTATAACTTAAAATAATTTAAAAGAGCTGGTTGGATGAGAGAAATATGCACATAATAAAAGCTGGAGTACAAGGAAAACTACAAAATGGAAAGGGCTCAGATATGTGGGAAATGGGCCCACAGAAGGGAAGGGACACAATTTTGACAGAAAGCCCTGATTAACATATCTAGATTTAAGTTTATCTTTAAAATTAAGATCCAGATTAGCTGGAGTGAAAAGAGCATTGATGTGGTTGTTAGGAGACCAGCTTCTAGTCCAAATCCACCATTCTTTGGCCATACAAGTCACCTGAGAGCACTGGGCCTGGAATCTACGCATCATTAACTGACTTGAAAGTCTTTTTTGGCAATATTAAGAAAAATAACATTGACCTCTACTTGCCAAATTTCAAAGATTCAAACTATATCTTTTGGGCACATAATGTATTTAAAAAAATTAAGAGTAAAACAAGTAAAGTGAAAATATTGATTTTTTAATTTTTTTATATTTTAAATTTCTTTATTGATTAAGGTATTACATATGTATGCTTATCCCTCTATTAACTCCCCCAAACCTCCCCAACTTATGCCCTCACCCCCCTGGTGTTCATGTCCATTGGTTAGGCTTATATTCATGCATACAAGTCCTTTGGTTGATCTCTTCTCCTTCCTTCCCTACCTTCCAGCATTCTGGTCAATGCTTCTCTGCCTCTGGATCTGTCCTTGTTCATCAGTTTATGTTGTTCATTTTATTCCACAAATGAGTAGGGTCATCTGGTATTTGTCTTTCTCTGACTGCCTTATTTCACTTACCATAATGCTTTCCAGTTCCATCCATGCTGTTGCAAATGGTAAGAACTCCTTCTTTTTTACTGCAGCGTAATATTCCATTGTGTCGATATACTACAGTTTTTTAACCCAATCATATGCTGATGGGCACTTAGGCTGTTTCCAACTCTTAGCTATGATAAATTGTGCTGCTATGAACATAGGGGTGCATAAATCCTTGCTGATTTGTGTTTCTAGTTTCTTGGGATATATTCCTAAAAGTGGGATCACTGGGTCAAATGGGATTTCCATTTTTAGTTTTTTGAGGAAACTCCATATTGTTCTCCACAGTGGCTGCACCAGTCTGCATTCCTACCAGTAGTGTAAAAGAAGTTCTTTTTCTCCAAATCCTCGCCAACACTTGTTTGTTGATAATTGCCATTCTGACAGGTGTGAGATGATACTTCATTGTTGTTTTGATTTTCATATCTCAGATAATTAGTGACTTGGAGAATGTTTTCATAGTCTCTTAGTCATCCTTCTTTCATCCGTCGAAAAGTGTCTATTTAGGTCTATTCCCCATTTTTTTTATTGCATTGTTTATCTTCCTTTTGTTAAGTTGTATAAGTTCCCTATAAATGTTGGAGATTAACCTTTGTCTGTGGTGATATTGGCAAATATGTTCTCCCATGCAGTGGCACTACTTCTTGTTTTGTTGATGGTTTCTTTTGCTGTGCAAAAGCTTTTTATTTTGATGTAGACCCAGTTGTTTCTCTTTAGTTTCCATTGCTCTAGGAGCAGTGTCATTGAAGAAGTTCCTTTGGCATATGTCTGAGATTTTGCTGCTTGTGGATTCCTCTAGTATTTATATGGTTTCCCTTCTTATGTTTAAGTCTTTGATCCATTTTGAGTATCTGTGTGTATGGTGTAAATTGGTGGTCTAGTTTCATTTTTTTGCATGTATCTGTCAAATTTTCCCAACACCATTTGTTGAAGAGACTACCTTGAGTCCATTTTATGTTCATGCCTCCTTTGTCAAATATTAATTGAGCATAGTGGTTTGGGTTGATTTCTGGGTTTTCTATTCTATTCCATTGACCTATATGTCAGTTCTTGTGCCAGTACCAGGCTGTTTTAAGAACGGTGGCTTTGTAATATAGCTTGAAATATGGTATTAAGATCCCACCTACTTTGTTCTTCTTTCTCAGGATTGCTGCAGCTAATCATTGTCTTTTTTTGTTCTAGATAATTTTTGCAAAATTTGTTGTAGGTCAGTGAAATATGCCATTGGTATTTTAATTGGGATTGCATCGAATCTGTAGATTGCCTTGGGTAGTATGGACATTTTGATGATGTTGATTCTACCAATTCATGAACACGGAATGTTCTTCCATCTATTTATGTCTTCCTCTATCCCTTTTTTCAGTGTTCTGTAGTTTTTTACATATACACCTTTTACCTCCTTAAGTTTATTCCTAGGTATCTTAATTTTTTTTGTGTGTGATGTTAAATGGGATTGCTTTTTTAGTCTCTCTTTCTATAAGTTTGCTATTGGTGTAAAGGAATGCCATAGATTTCTTGGTATTAATTTTGTATCCTGCTACATTGCTGAATTCATTTATTAAGTCTAATAATTTTTGATGGAGCTTTTAGGGTTTTCTATGTACAATATCATGTTATCTGCAAATAAGGAGAGTTTTACCTCTTATTTTCCAATTTGTATGCCTTTTATTTCTTCTTATTATCTGATCGCAATGTCTAGTACTTCCAGTATTATGTTGAACAGGAGTGGTGAGAGTGGGCATCCCTGTCTTGTTCCTGTTCTTAGAGGAAATGGTTTCAGTTTTTGTCCATTGAGTATGATGTTGGCTAAGAGTTTTTCATACATAGCTTTTATTATGTTGAAGCATGATCCTTCTATTCCCTCCTTGTTGAGTGTTTTGATCAAGAAGGGGTGTTGGACTTTGTAAAATGCTTTTTCTGCATCAATTGATAAGATTATGTTATTTTTATCTTTCCATTTGTTTTTATGTGATGTATCATATTGATTTGGAGATATTGTACCATCCTTGTATTCCTGGGATAAATCCTACTTGGTCATGGTGTATGATTTTTCTGATGGGCTGCTGGATCCAATTTGCTAGAATTTTGTTGAGGATTTTGATTTTGGCATCTATGTTCATGAGGGATATTGGCCTATAATCATTTTTCATTGTGTTGTCTTTATCTGGTTTTGGTATTAGAGTGATGCTGGCTTCATAGAATGAGCAAGAGAGTGTTCCTTCCTCTTGAATTTTTTGGAATAGTCTGAGGAGCATAGTTTTAAGTTCTTCCTTGAATGTTTGGTAAAACTCCCTAGTGAAACTGTGTGGCCCCGGGCATTTGTTTGCTGGGAGCTTTTTGATGACTGCTTCAATTTCTGCCATATTTTTTGGCCTATTGAGATTTTTAGAATCTCCCCTATTGAGTTTTGGAATGTTGTATTTTTCTAGGAATGTGTCAATCTCTTCTAGGTTGTCTAGTTTTCTTGAGTTGTTCATAGTGGACAGGACTTTTTACCTGTTTATTTCTTCTTCTTCTTTTTTTTTTTTTTTAACAATCCTTTGTATTTATGTGAGGTCTTTTTGTTATTTCGCCTCTTTCATTTCTGATTTTGTTTATTTGATTCCTCTCTCTTTGCTTCTTGGCAAGACTGGCTAGAGGTTGTCAATCTTGTTTATCATTTCAAAGAACCAGCTCTTGGTTTCATTGATCTTTTGTTTTTGTTTTTTTATTTGTTTTGTTTTGTTTTTTTTTGTTTTGATCTCTGTGTCATTTATTTCTGCTCTGATCTTTATTATCTCCTTCCTTCTGCTCACTCTGGGCTTTTTCTGTTACTCTCTATCTAATTCTTTCAGTTGTAGAGTTAGATTATTTACTACCATTTTTTCCTGATTTTTGAGGGAGGCTTGTAGAGCTATAAATTTCCCTCTTAAGACTGTTTTCATTGTGTCCCATAGATTTTGGATTGTTGTGTTTTTTTTTGTTGTCATTTATTTCCAGGATACTTTTAATTTCTTTTTTAATATCATTGATAACCCAATCATTGTTTAAAGCATGCTATTCAGTTTGCAAGTGTTTGAGATTTTTGGATTATTTTTATTGTAGTTTATTTCTAATTTTATAGCATTGTGGTCTGAGAAGATGCTTGGTATGATGTCAATATTTTTGAATTTGGGGAGACTTTGCTTGTGACCCAATATGTGGTCTATTTTTGAATATGTTCCATGTCCTCTTGAGAAGAACGTATATTCTGTGGCTTTTGGATGAAATGTTCTGAAGATGTCAATTAAGTCCATCTGTTCTAGTGAATCATTTAGGATTGCCATGTCTTTGCTGATTTGTTTGTCTAGAGGATTTATCCAGTGATGTCATTGGTGTATTAAAGTCCCCTATAATGATTGTATCATTGTCGATCTCTCCCTTGATATCTTCTAAGAGTTTTGTTATGTATTTAGGTGCTTTTGTGTTGGGTGCATATATGTTTATCATGGATATATCCCCTTGTTTGTATCGATCCCTTTAGAATTAAAAAGTGGCCTTCCTTATCTCTTGTTATGGAATTTACTTTAAGGTCTATTTTGCCAGATATAAGTATTGCTAGCCCAGCATTTGTATAATTTCCATTTGCCTATAAGATATTTTTCCATCCCTTCACTTTCAATCAGTGTGAGTCTGTCATTCTGAGGTGGGTCTCTTGTAGACAGCATATATATGGGTTGTGTTTTTTTTATCCATTCAGCCACTTGGTGTCTTTTAATTGGGGCATTTAGTCTGTTTACGTTTAAAGTTATTACTAAAAGGTATTTGTTTGTAGTCATATCTATTTTTGTGTCTGTGATCCTTTTTACCTGTTTATTTCTTCTTTTTACAGTATTCCCTTTGGCATTTCTTGCATTGCTGGTTTGGTGGTGATAAACTCCCTTAGCCACTTTTTGTCTGTGAAGCTCCTGATTTCCCTTTCAATTTTGATTGCTAGTCTTGCTGGATAGAGTACTCTTGGATTCAGTCCTTTGCTTTGCAACACTTTATATACCTCCTTCCATTCCATTCTAGCTTGATGTGTTTCTGTTGAGAAATCATTTGATAATCTGATGGGGGTTCCTTTGTAGGTAACTCTCTGTCTCTCTCTTTAAGATTCTCTCTTTGTCGTTGATATTTGCCATTGAAATTATGATATGCCGTGGTGTGGGTCTTTTGGGGTTGATCCTGCTTGGGACTCTCTGTACTTGTGTAACTTTTTTCTTCCCCATATCCAGGAAGTTTTCAGTCATTATTTCTTCAAATAGGTTTTCTAATCCTTACTGCTCTTCTTGTCCTTCTGGCGGCCTTATTGTATGCATGTTACTTCGTTTTATGTCCAAAAGCTCCCTTAGGCTTTCCTGCTGCTTTTTTTTTTTCTTCTCCCATTGTTGTTCAGTTTGGGCTTGCTTCTGTACCTGATCCTCTAACTCACTAATTCGGTCCTCTGCTTCTTATAGTCTACTGTTGAAACTTTCCATGGTGTTTTTTATTGTAGCTATATCATTTTTCATTTCTTCCTGATTCTTGCATAGGTTGTTGATTTTCTCATCCATCCGATGTATAAATTCCACAACCATTACTCTGAATTATTTTTTAGTCATTCTGCAAGCTTCAATTTCACTAATTTCCTCTCTTTGCGACTCTTCATTTTCTTTCTTCTGGGTATTGTGTCATCTCACCATTCTGACTATCATCAGAAGGTTCAAACTTTGAGTTGTGTGGACTTGGGCTGTGTTCCGTGGGAACTTCACACCACCTGAGTGTCACTGAGGTGCTCTAACACTAGGGCGTGTGGGTGCTGTGGGTTGGTGGTAACCACGCTTGCCTAGGGTCAGTGTTCCCAGCATTCTGTGTGGTCTCGTGTGCACACCTAATATCAGGGACCCTGACTGTTGAAAATGGTGCCAGGAGTCAGAGTTTCCCTGTGTCTGCACCAAGTATTAAGTTTCAGAGTCTGTTGCTTTGTGTGGTTTCTCTTGAGAATCAGGGTCCGCGTGTGTGCATGCACCAAGAATTGGAGTCATTGGCTCTTAGTGTGATTGCGCTGTGAATCAGGTATCCCAGGCTTATAAGGTAAGAAATATAGTCACGTCAGTGGTACTCAATGCTACCTCTTGCTGGGAGAATTTGGTTCCTGATCACCATGGGTGACTGGGTTGCACAATAGCTCTGTGTTTTGCCTGCACTGTGGAAGACTGACTTCCGTGTGTGCTTGCCCTGTAACCAGGTCAGGTGGTACTGCCTCCCTGTGGGTTCGGTCACCCATTGCGATTGCATCGCAGGAAGCCACCTCCATTCTCCCAAATTCCCTTAGCAGTACTGAGGCCCCTGAGTGAGCTCTCAAGATCCAAGCTCCTATTCCCTGTCTGGGAGTTTTGGCCACAAGAGTGCGCACATGCACGGAGGGTGTTCCCAAGTGCAAATTCCTCTTGGGGATAGCTGGGAAACCATGTTCTCAAGCTCCAAGTGTGCAGTTTCCAAAGGGGCTAGAGGAGTTATGGCTCCAGCGAGGGGCAGGTCTATTGGTTATTATGGAGCTATCTGCAATCCTGCAGGGAGGGGGATAGGCTCCTTGACACACAGAAATCTGCTGCCTGGAAGTCTGGACTTCTGTTGTCTGTTCGTCTGAAGCTGTGGCTGCAGTTCTCTGTCTTCAGAGGCTGCAGGGCCCTCGCCTGCATCTGAGATGCGACTGAGTGAGGGCAGGGTCCCAGTCTGAGGCAGTTCAACTTCTCAAGATGGTGTGGGCTCTGCCGCCGTGCCAGCTGGATGCCCAGGAGTGTCCACCTTGTTCGCAGGGCTCTGCCGTCCAAACATGCCCGGTTTGGCAGCCCCTTGGAGGACCTGCGGAGTCTAACTGTCCCTAGCTCATACACACACACACGTCTACACCCTCCCCTATGAGTTCCTCACTCTCTCACACTCTCTCCCTCCCTACCTTCCTGCCGGGCGCCATCTTAGATCTCCAACTAAAGTGCAAATATTTAAGTAAATTAAAGTGCTATTCACTGGAGTAAAAACTAGATTTTATTTAATATAGAAAATTAAGTAAAAATAAAAATTTCAAATGAATATAATAAGCTTACAACAGGGTAGAACTTTAATGTTATTTGTAAGTTGTATCAAAATGTACTATTAAAATTGATACACATATACATGTCCATGCATCAATATCAACGATATATTTAGAACAAGAAATCTCTTAAGAACCATGTGCATAGTTTCTTTTCATTTCATAGCCCCCCTCCTGCCCCCTACCCCCTACACCCCCCCTCCAAACACATATACACTGTTCAGAGCTATGGGGTTAGGGGTATTCGGAGAGGTTATTAGGCAGTTGGAATCTCAGAATCTGTAGGCAGGCTCTTGAACCCATTATTGGGTGGTTATTGAGAACTGAATTTCAGATCTTTTAAATTATTAATTTATTCTAGAGGTTGAATGTTTGACCTTATTTATGTGGAAAAGAACACTTCTTTAAAAGCAGAGGGAGTAAATAAACCTCAGGGGAAACCTTGGATTTTGGAATTATTATAAATGAAAGATTAAGGGAGGGAGGAAGACTGAGTTTCCTGCCATCACCAAAAGAGGAAAAGTGTCCAAGTGGGCAAAGTGGATATAATAGCTGGGGATCAGAAGGCAACAACTTCTAAAGAAAATAAAGAAGGCAAGGTGAAGGGCCTGTTGCCTTATTGTCTGGATATGGTAAGTATTATATCTTCCATTTATTCCATGGGTCATTATTGAATTTGAAATGGTATATTCATTGAAGCTTTGATGCACTTTCCCATGCATTACTAAATAGAAAAGATTACTAATTGGCTGAATTAACACTTTAAGTACACACTACTTAGCACTACCACATATAGAGAGACAAAAACAAACCAACCAGTAATTACATTAATGTATGTGATGAATGACAGAGTCTACTCCAGTATTCACACAATGCAAATCAGCACTGGGCGTGGTTTGGGTTGGAGATGGTAATTAGAGTAGCAATGCTGGAGAAAATGGCATAAAGCATGTGTATCAACGCATAGAAGTTATAAAGCAGAGAAAAGAGAAAGGGAGTGGGTGGACAGGATGGGGATTGAACAAAGTCCACTGTTTGTGGGAAAGAAAGGAGGTTTCAATAAAATTGTAGATGACTAGCAAAAGATTGTCCACAGTGGTGTGACATCAGATCATAAAACCATGGTTACAAAGCTAGAGGGGTTCAACCTTCTCTTGATATAATAAAATGGTAACTACAAAAATGATTATGGAAACAACATAGAGCTTAAAAAGTTAAAAGTATATAGCAGGTAATAAAAACATGCAGGATGAGTAAGGAGGTATTGGATAGGGATGGTCAAGTATTTTACTAAATGCTTCCTAGAAAAATGAGATGACTATCTTGCCTGTGTCTGCTAACTTAGATCCTTAAAAAGGGCAGAGAAATGCCTTGGTATCCCCTCGCCTGCTGGTGGAGTCCCGTTACTGATCACATATCTTGGGGGACACATGTTTCTTCTCCAGGGAGGGCTCAGCTCACACCATTGGGTAGGAGACAGATCCATGGTGCCAGACACCCAGAGGCTTCAGCCTCAGCTTGAACTGAAAGCTCAGGCAACAGCTGTGTGAGAAGATGGATTGTGAGAAGATGGTCCTTCTTGGCAAAAAGAGCAAGAGGGGCCAATATAGAATGCTCAAGTGGCTTCCCAGTGCCTTAATTCCTTCTGAAAGGGATTAATTCCTTTCCTATTCTTTTTTAAATTGCTGCCAAACATTCAAAGAATTAGCTTGTAAGTTTCTTTGGGATAATTGTACAACATGCTGTTGTCAAATATCAAAAATTATAATGACATTGTAGAATAATATCATGTAAGGATATTATGTTATCACAGGGGGATAAGAGGGGCCTAGCCTAAGGATTGGTGTCCACAGGAGAAGACATGCTCTAGGACATGTCAATTCAATCTCAAACTAGCTGCAAATTTTTTTATAACTTTATATAATCTTTGTCAGGGAGGTAAAAACACAAATTACTTACCTTAGTTCAAGAGGAAAAATATATTGACTTTCCCCCATACTCTTGCAACCCTCCACTTACCCTGAGGTTTGACATTCTGATGGACTTTTCTCAGTCTCAGGATCTGTTCTTGTTCATCAGTTTATGCCATTCATTATATTCCACCAATGAGTGAAATCATGGGATATTTATCTTTCTCTGCTTGACTAATTTCACTTAGCATAAAGCTCTCTAGTTTCATCCATGCTGTTGCAAATGTTAGGACCATGATGGCGAACCTATGACATGTGTATCAGCCATTTTTGATGACATGTATCCACATACAGTCACATACAGAGAAGTATGGGGCCTCATGCCTAGAAGGGCGTTTCATCCTCAACTACTGCACGGCCAGGTGCAATAGCCGAGGATGAAACATTTGCTGTAGTGTCCTGTAGATACTCTGTGCCGGAGGTCTGTAGGCCAAAACAACAGAACTCTGGCACAGAGAGTCTAGTTCTGAGACTTCCGTTTAGCCATTAGAGGATCTTTATCCTCACTTCTGGCTGGCAAAGCGGAATGCCATGGGGGAGACATCTCTGGGAGCCCTGTGATCGCCATTACCAGCAACCACATAACCACAGCAACCATCATCCAATCTACTGTTCTGGGGTGTCATGGATTTCTCATTGACCATCATTACTGAGATAAGTGAGGGGAAGGCTGAGAGAGGCAAGGGCCTGTGCTATGGGTGCCATTTCCTGCCATGAGAAATAGCAGAAGCCATCTTAATTTATATAAAGAATGTCATTTTGCAGCATAGTGCAGACTCCATTTCACCACTATTACTGTTCTGCAACCTTATTAACCCCTATTTCTGCTTATTAACCAGGTCCTTTCCTAAAAGACAGTTACATATGCCATCTTTTGATCAGTTAGGCTAGTTAATCCGTAATTGCCTGCAGAGCTAACAGGCTATCTATAATTCTATCTTCTCTCACTGCCTCCCTGATGGAGAACTCAAAAAATAAAAATAAAAAACAAGGTTAAGTAAAGGAAGTGGTAGTAGCAGCAGCCGACCCTTTCAAGAGACATGAACTGAGATGTATGGCATTATAGAAAAAAATGGCAGATCACTTTGCATTGTATATACTGAAATGGTAGTAAGCAGATTGTGGAATATATTTTGAAACTATTCATTCCCAGCTCTAAAAAAAAGTGAGCATGAAAGGTGGGAATGCATTTCCAGGCAGCTACACTTTATAATAGCCAATGAAATTCCATCCTTAAATTTATGAAAGGCTCCACAAAGTTAACATCTGTAAGTTTGAGCATTGCTCACTCCATAGCTCAGCATGGAAAAGCACTCAGTGAGGGAGAATTTATTAAAGAAACTCTCCTAAGATGCACACAAGTTCTGTTTCACGATATGCAGAATAAAGATGCAATTATTAAGAGAATATCTGAGTTACCACTCAGTAGAAATATCATAAAAGACTGAATAATGAGACTGAACACAAACATACATTAATTTAAGAGAAACATGAATAATTGTAAATATTTTTTGATCTCTCTTGATGAAACTACTGATGTCACATCACATGCTCAGTTGGCCACTATTGGTCAATATTCTGATGGTCTCACAATGAGAGAAGAGTTGATAAAGTTAGTATCAGTGCCAACAAGTACATCAGGAAGTGAAATATGTAGGGTTGTTTAACAAACATTCCGTGACCTAAGCATTGATATCTCTAAAGTTGTGTCAGTGACGACAGATGGGGCATCAAACATGGTAGGGAAAAAAGTTGGATTTGTCAAATTGTTTACAGAAGCTATTGGACATCCTATTGTCCCTTTTCGTTGTATTATCCATCAGGAGGTTATATGAGCCAAGGCAGGATTCACCAACTTAAACGACTTAATGTCAGTTGTTACAAAAATAGTGAATTTAATAGCTGCTCACCCCCTTCACAAACGAGAATTTTCTGCACTTTTACTGGAGGTTGAGTCCCCCTACAGTGGGACTGCTGATGTACAATAATGTAAGATGGCTGAGCCGAGGCAAAGTTCTTGAGTGCTTTGTGGACTGTTTTGAAGAAATTTAGGTATTTCTTGAGGATAAGGATCTGGGAAACTTTTATCAGCTCAATGATGATAAATGGGTCAACACCCTGATATTTTTCACAGATCTCTCTGTTCATATTAATGAATTGAAATTAAATTTACAAGATTTTGGCAAAAGTATTGATGTTATGTTTGGATACATAAAAGCTTTTGAAAGTAAACTTAAAATTTTCAAGTGAGATGTAGAAACTAAAATTTGTAAGTATTTTCCTCAAGTAACAAAGTATTTTGAGAAGGCCAGTGCAGATGTACAAAATGAAATGGAACCCTTGCATATTAGTACCAGCATGTTTTAGACTCATTACTTGACCAGTTCAGTGATAGATTTAATCAATTTAGAAGCCTAGAACAGATCATAAAAATAATTAAGTATCCTGATGTAGTAGTCTACAGTAGTTTGAAATTAAATGGTTTCCAATGGATGCAAATTGATGTTTGGGAGATGCAACTTACAGAATTTCAAGACAGCATCTGAGTTCAGGTGTTTGTCAACTTGAGGTCAAAGCCTAAGAATCTGGAAAGGTGCCGCTTGAATAATCAAGAAGAGTGCCACTATGAACAGGAAATTTGAGTGCCTGGAACTGATTACCAGACACTTTTAGCACCCTGAGAAATATAGCAATGGCTTTACTCACAATTTTTCCCTCTAAGTGCTTTTGTGAGACCTTATTCTCAGAGTTAAATAATATCAAAACCAAGAAAAGAAACAGATTGACAGATGAAGTTAGTAGCTCTTGCTTGGGCTTGAAGTATACAAAATACCAATCTTCAATTGAAGGTTTAGCCAATGAAATTCAGCAACAAAAAAGTCACTAATAGTCAGGATAGTTAAATAATTCCTCCTACCCCTCACTTATCCTTGTTCATGGCACCCCACACAAGTTAAGTAATATCAAGACCAACAAAAGAAACTGATTGACAGATGAACAAAGAAGTCGCTAACAGGTAAATTAAATAATTAGTTTTTGTATTAAATACAGTTATATATTTCAATTATACATTTTTGTTATTTAAACTATAAATATCATGAAATTATGTTTTTCTTTCTCAAAGTGACACACCACCTGAGTTATGCTCATTTTTTTTTGGTGAATTTTGACACATCAAGCTCAAATGGTTGCCCATCACTGTGATAGGAACTCCTTATTTTTTTATCACAGCATAATATTGTGTAGATGAAAAAGAGTATTTTAATCCACTCATCTGCTTATGGGCACTTAGGCTGTTTCCAAATCTTAGCTATGGAAAATTGTGCTGCTATGAACATAGGGGTGCATATGTCCTTTTTAATTCGTGTTTCTAGTTTCTTGGGATATATCCCTAAAAGTGGGATCACTGGGTCATATGTGAGCTCCATTTTTAATTTTTTGATGGAAACTCCATACTGTTCTCCACAGTGGCTGCACCAGTCTGCAATTTTACCAATAGTGCATGAGGGTTCCTTTTTCTCCGCATCCTTCCAGCACTTGTTGATTTGTTGATTTGTTGATGAAAGCCATTCTGACAGGTGTGAGATGGTACTGCATTGTCGTTTTGATTTGCATCTCTCGGATAATTAGTGACTTTGAGCAGGTTTTCATATGTCTTTGGGCTTTTTTTTTGTCTTCTTAAAAAAGACAATCCAGAGATGGAAGAAACTCATGACACCTTGCCATGCTAGCAGTTATCAGCTGTGCGTTGCTGCAGGCAGCCCAGGACCAAACTATAGAGGGTAGAACCTGCATTGCCACCATTTGTCCACCATTCAGATACCATTGCTGACATGTACCATAAGGAATTATTTGACATCGAAACTGGGACTCAGAACTGTTGGACATTGAAATTGAGACTCAACCATTTTTTGTTCTTATATATTTATTTCCAGTATGCAAATGCAAGATTTTTTTAAAGAAAAGAAACAGGGGGAAAAGATAGATACAGAGGCAAAGAAGCATTGAACGGACTGTCAAACTACAGTGGGATGGCAGGAGAGAGTGGAGGGCGGGGCTGTAAGAGATCAAGGAAGGATTTGTATGCATGCATATAAGCATAACCAATGGATACAAGATACCATGGGGGGGCAGGTGAAGGCATATGCTGGGGGGCAGGGGAGGCTGGGGGGAGTTCAATGGATGGAAACATATGTACTAATGTTTGTAATACTTTAAAGAATAAAAAAAGGGAAAAAATAAAAACAAGGCAACCAGCTCAAATGAGCAATAATAGTAAAAAAAAAAAAAAAAAGGCAGAGAAATAAGGAGACAAACTGCATTCCCCTACCCATATATCACATCATCACAGATTCATTTTTATTAGAGTACAACATAAAACCACAATTATAAAATATCAACTAAGTACTAACCTTATTTTTTTCCATATTTAACTTTAAAAAATAATAACATATTAAAAAGTGGCAATAGTGCCAATTTTATTTTTTAAACAGTAAATTTTAAGGAATATTTTTAGTTGATACAATCCACTCTCCTATTGTATTCTCAGGGGCAAAATAAATATATTAAGGAAATATAGGGATCCGATCATGAGAGAATATGCCATTCATTACATTCAGTCTACCATGCTCTAGTTGATAAGGCTCTGAATTAGATTAATCTAATTTCAACAGCAAAGATTAAATTAGTAACTTTCTGTTAACCACAGCTTTAAAATTGAATAATGAATGCCCTCGCTTCATGCCTTTTGGTTAACTGAGATTGATTTCTCTTGGGGAAAATAAGACATGCTATTGTTCAGTTTATTTACTACTAAATATTTATATTCAAAAACTTCATGCATCAAATTTCATTACTAAGCAGATGATTCCATATAAAGAAAGGATAAGTAGTATAAAATGGGAGGATTTGAGCTGAAGTTTTAACATTATTGTTTTCCAAAGGATGCAGGGGGCCTAACACCCAGTGATGTAACACTCTTCCTAAACTACATTCTGACAAAAAATGGAAAAAAAAATAAAAAAAGGAAAACAAAGCTGAGGCAGAGAACAACACATTTCCATTGTTATTATTTCTGCCTTTGAGATTTCAGACTTTAAAGGTTGTTAGCATGTTGCCTCCTATCTCTGCAGCTTTGTTTCTCTCTGACCCACAAACCAAAGGGAAAATTGGACTCATGAGCTGACCTTCACCACCATCCACTCTTTTATTTGGAGATAATGGATTTTCCTAGGGAGGAAGGTGTGAGCCATGCGTGCCCTCACTTATGTCCCTGCTCTAATGTGGAAGTGGCCATGGCAAGGGGGCAGGAGGAAGCCGCTCCCAGGAGAGCAGACAGGAGAGCTGTGTCCTGGCTTACTCAGAATGTTCTCTGATTACATACAATAAAGTTAGTCTCGTGTTGACATTTAATTTGCATCTTGGTAGATAAACTCATAAAACCCACTCTACAAGCTATGAGCAAAAGCATTTGTAAAAATGCTCAGAATAAAAAAAAATGCTCAGTATAAAGAAAAGACCTCAGTAAATTTGGCTCCGAAATTCCTATAAATCTCTTTCCAAAAAAGCAAGAAATATTTAAGGAATAGTATAAATAAAACATGAAAACAACAAAGATCTGCTCTTCAAAAATATTTTCCTTTGCCATCACATTAGAAAGTACACCATTTCTAAGTGCTAATTTCTTGTTATCTATTAACTGCTATTTTATTTTAGACATTATACTTCGAGTTATACAAACATCTAATTTAATCATGGCGAGATTCTTGGAATGTACTCATTGTAAAACATTTTAGAGAGGAGGAAGGAGGAATAAATGGGGCTCACTGACTACTCAGCTATTCTTGTTTCCAAATCTCAAGCTCTTTCTATTAAGACTATTTACCTCCTACTTCCTCTTTATTTAATTTGAATAAAAGTCTAATTTTTCTTTGAAAGGCAAACCATATTGGAAAGATAACAATATTAATTAAGCCTATCAATCACTTATTCTCTTATACCAAAATGTCATTTATTTTAATTTAGATAATTTATTTCCTAGAGTTTGTTTGGTTAATGCTAGAATAGGGGAGGGGAGGTTGATAAAAGTAACTTAGAGAGAGATATAAAACGCTCCTAGCAGGCACATGGACACAGTGGTCATTTGGTGGATAGGGACTGTGAACCTAAAAAATAGGCAAAATGGAAAGAAAAGAAATTTTCAAAAAATTAAATACATTATTTTGCAATTAGCCAGTTCTGCTTAACTGGGTTGGTTTTGCAAGCTGTCAAATGAAGTCTCATTTCCCTTCTGTTGTAATACCAGATATGCATTTGTGCCCTAAGTAGCAGAAAAGGAATTCAGGGTTAAATGTAAAACTGTTGTGTGGATGAAAGAGGCCATATGTTAACTTGACAAGATCAGGGCAGGCCTGTGTGGGAGTTTTGCAAACTCAAAGACTTAAAGTAACCACAGAGAATGATCTGAAATTAAACTTCAACTAAAAACAGTTTTGCTAGGTAGTTACCCTCAAGGCCTGTATCTTCCCTGACAAGGTAAATCTTTACCTTAACTGAGCCTATTGTCTTTTTGCATCTATGATAACATATCCTTGAAATGGCAGGGTAACTTGTAACTTCCCTTTTTTCCAGACTCCTCAGGGAACAACCAAATGCCTTGGGCTCCAGCATAGGAGACTATAAATTCCTTCATTATTATTATCATGTTAATTGTTGAATGTTAACTATCCTGTACCCACCTAAGTATGTATGTATCATTTTACTTTTTATCCATTCCCAGAGGTTGGCTTTCTTCTGCTTCTCTAATCAATCACCAATGGAGTTCAGGTAACCCACCTCCCTCTCTCCTTTGATTACAATGTTTAAAAATAGATGAAAAACCACCATTCTCCGGAGCATTATCCCAATATATTGTGGTTCTGCTTCCTTGCAATTGTCCACAGTCTGGCTCAAATAAACTCACAAAAAAATCTTTATAGGTTTGAATGTTTTAACGTTAACACTTGTTAAGGATGGACACCATGAAAAACAGAGCTAATCAAGAGAATGCTCTTGTCCTTCCTTATTGAAATGCAAAGACCAACTCAGGCCAGGACCAGATTAGAAATAGTACACTTAAAAAATAAATAAATAAGAGAAAAGAAAAAGAACAGCTTTAGATTTTGCAAAAATCAAACAGCACTGATTGCTTGATATAATTAGGTAATAATCATAGCATGTAGAAAGCCAGAAAAAAAATTAGACATTAATAAAGTTGTACATTGCCAAGACCGGTTTGGCTCAGTGGATAGAGCGTTGGACTGCGGACTGAAGGGTCCCAGGTTCGATTCCGGGCAAGGGCATGTACCTTGGCTGCGGGCACATCCCCAGTAGGGGGCGTGCAAGAGGCAGCTGATCGATGTTTCTCTCTCATCGATGTTTCTGACTTTCTATCCCTTTCCCTTCTGCTCTGTAAAAAATCAATAAAATATATTTTAAAAAATAAAAATAAAAATAAAGTTGTACATTAATCTGCTAGAAACCACTTCATTCATTTTCTTTAAATAATTTCCCCAACTTGTCATCCATGAAAAGGTACCTTTCTTTCAATTAACATCAAAGGTAGGGAAGGAAAAATCTCTTCAAAAGGAACTGGAACAGAATTGCAACCAGGGAAGCATGTAACAGGTCTTGGCTCAAAGTTGTGGCCAACATAACAAACTGGCTCCAGCAGCCTGGCATGAGGATGCTTGTCAACAGCTAAGCCTTCAAACCAACCCTGCATCTGAACTTGTATCCACATGATGGCAAGAACTAGTCCACCTAGTACAAAACACTGAGAACAGGGGATTTGAAGGAAGCAGGTAAAATCACTGTGTGGCATCATCTGAATAGAACTGACCTCACTTTTCCTCACTTTTTTTTTTTAATCTTTTGTTGAAAGTATTACAGATGTCCTTTTCTCTCTCTCTCTCTCTCTCTCTCTCTCGCTCTCTCTCTCTCTCTCTCTCTCTCTCTCATTGACAGCTTCTAGCTCAAAACCACCCCCAACCTTAGGTCTTCACCACACTATGGTCTGAGTCCATGGGTTATGCATATATACATATAAGTTTATGATTAAACTCTTCCCATTCACCCCCACACCCCTCCCTTCCCTCTGATATTCAGCAGGCTGTCCATACTTCTATCTGCCTGGATCTATTTAGTTCATCAGTTTATTTTGTTCTTTAGATTCCACATATGAGTGAGATCATGTGATACTTGTCTTTCTCTAACGGGCTTATTTCACTTAGCATAATACTCTCCAGGTTTCTCCATGCTGTCTCAAAAGCTAAGAGATCCTTCATTTTTGCAACTACATAGTATTCCATGGTATAAATGTACCACAGCTTTTTATCCACTTGTCTACGATAGGCACAAGGGCTGTCTTCAGAACTTATTTTAAATTGTGCTGCTATGAACATAGGGATGCATATACTCTTTCTGACTGGTATTTTGGGTTTCTTAGGATATATCCCTAGACGTGGGATCACTGGGTCAAATGGGAGTTCCACATTTAATTTTTGAGGGAACTCCATACTGTTTCCCATAGTGATTGTACCAGTCTTTATTCCCACTGTTATTGTACCAGAGTTCTCTTTTCTCCTCCTCCTTGCCAGCACTTGTCATTTGCTGATGGCAGCCATTCTGATGGGTGTGAGATGATACCTCATTGTTGTTTTAATTTGCATCTCTCTGATGATTAGTGACCAAGCATTTTTTCATATGGCTTTTGACGATCTGTATGTCTACTCTGGAGAAGTGTCTATTTAGGTGTTTTGTCCATTTTTAATTGGATTGTTTGCCTTCCTTTTGTAAGGTTGTATGAGTTTCTTGTATATTTTGGATATTAACCCTTATGAGATTATCATTGTCAAATATGTTCTCCCACACAGTGGGCTCCCTTGTTGTTTTGTTGATGGTTTATTTTGCTGTGCAGAAGCTTTTTATTTTGATATAGTCCCATTTGTTTTTATTTGTTTCTCTTGCCCTAGGAGATATATTGGTAAACATATTGCTATGAGAGGTGTCTGAGATTTTGCTGCCTATGGTTTCTTTTAGGATTTTTATGGTTTCACAACTTACACTTAAGTCTTTGGTCCATTTTGAGTTTATTCTTGTATATAGTGTTAGCGGTCTAGTTTTACTTTTTTATATGTATCTGTCAAATTCTTCCAACGCCATTTATTAAATAGGCTGTCTTAACTTCATTGTATGCTCCTGCCCCCTTTTCAAATATTGAGCACAATGGCTTGGCTTGATTTCTGGGGTACTCTATTCTGTTCCATTGATCAACAAGCCTGTTCTTGTGCCAGTACCAGGCTGTTTTGTTTACAGTGCTCATATGTTGGCTGAAATAACATTATTAAAATGTCCATACTACCTAAAGCAATCTATAAGTTCAATGCAATCTCTATTTAAATATCAATCGCATATTTTACAGAACTAGAACAAATACTCCAAAAATTTGTATGGAACCAAAAAAAAAAAAAAAAAAAAAAAAAAAAAGACCCAGAATAGCTGCCGCAATCTTAAAGAAAAAAAAAAAGGTTGGAGGAATCATAATACCAGGTATCAAGTTATACGACTTGACTTTATCTTTTTCCCTGAGTTCTTAGCTGTCACATAAACCTAGATTAATGGACAAGTCAGAAATAGTAATAGTTCTATCAAAAAAGCTGTCCATACCTATAATTCCTCACAGTATTTCTAATGGTGAATTCACAAAGAAAGATGAACTCTGTTTTCTTTTTCTCCCTCTTCACCCTTCACTCTCCTCCTCTTGTTTTAAATCTAGTTAAGAGGAAAAAATATTGCTATTTCTTTTGTATGATATATAGGTCACATGTATGTGTGCATGTGTGTGTTAGGAGTGTGTGTACATGTGTGTGCATGTGTGTGTTTCTTTCTGGGATCAGCTGAAGAGCTTCCTCTTGGCTTAGTTATAATGTGCTCGCTTCATTACACAGTGTTATTATGCACATAGTAAGTATCCAAATTAGAAACAGCTTATGTGCTGGTGAATCCATCCTTGGAATAATCTGGGACAATCTGTCTTTAACTTAAAAATATAAGACCAAACACAAACTCCACTCCCATGTTCAGTGAAGCATTATTTGCAATAGTCAATATGGGGAAACAGTTAAATGTCCATTGACAGATAAAGGGATAAAGAAAGTGTGGTATATACATATAATTGAATATTATTTAGCTTTAAAAAAGGAAAGCCCACTATATGCAACAACACGGGTGAACCTTGAGACCAGTATGCTAAGTGAAATAATCTCAGAAGGACAAACACTGCAATATTTCATTTGTATGAGGAAACTAAAGTAGTAAAACACATAGACGCAGAGAAGAGACTGATCATTGCTAAGGACTAGTGGGAGGGGGCATGGTGAGCTGCTACTCCACAGGCATAAAATTTCAGCCACAGAGAACAAGCTCTAGAGATTCGCTACACGAGCCTCTGCCTTTGGTTAATAGTGCTGTGTTGAGCACCTAAATTTTAGCAAGAAGATAGATCTCATGTCAAGTATTCTTACACAGGAGAGAACTAAGATGGCAGCATAGGTAAACACCTATCTTGCTGCCATACACAGCAATGTCAAAACTACAAACTTAACAAAAGAACAAACACCATCCAGAATCATCGGAAAGCTGGCTAAGTGAAAATTCCACAAATAAAAGTGAAGATAAGTCACTGTGACTCAGGGGAGTGGCTGAGGACAGCATTAAAGATTCGCATGGAGAGAGATTTGGAGTGCGCGCCAGCAGACAGGGCGGGCAGCTGAAAACCGGCCAGTTTTCTTGAACGGGGGAGACAAAGACATCCCACTGGACTGATTCTTTAGCTCTGGGCGAAGTCCAGGGAACCCACAATCATACGGGGTAAAAACTGGACAGTGGGAAGGCATGCCAAAGCTCGGGTGCTACAGGGGTCGGCGAACTTGTGGAGAAGGCGAGCTTGAGGAGAAGGCGAGCTTGAGAGTGCGCGCGAGCTTGGGAACAGTGCAGCTGCGTGACTGTGCAGAGAGCACTCGTGACTTGCTCTCTCATTTGGGAAACTGTCAGACTGCATTGTTTTGCGACCCTGGATGAGACTTTGGGTGTGCAGACTCATTTGGGGAGAGTCTGAATTCTCCGGCAGCCAGTGGAGCTCAGCAGCAGCTCTCTCTCAGAGACCCTGGGGCCACATACGGCAGAGCTGACGCTGTCTGCTTGGCCCAGAGACTCCGCCCATCCAACCTGAGCACTGCTGAACGTCATAGACTATTGGCCTGGAGGTCAACCCCTCCAAGTGCTAACAAAGATTAACCTGAGCTTAACTTTAACAAGACTGTGCAACCCATATCCACCTCAGGTAACTGGGGAGGCTGAGCCACTGTCCCTTGTAGGACATCTACCACACAAAGCTAATTGACCAACTCAGGGAAGCAGCCACCATGCAGAGACATGGAAAGAAATCAGACGTGAAAGAAATGAAGGAAAAAAAAGACTGGACATGGAATTCAAAACCATGATTATAGGGCTTTTCAAGAGTCTCCTAGAAAAGGTCGAGCCCTATAAGGAAATAAATAAGACCTATGAGGAAATGAACAACACCTACCAGGAATTGAACAAGACCTGCAAGGAAATGAACAAGACCAATGTGGACATGAATGAGACCTACAAGGAAATGAATGAGACCTACAAGGATATGAATGAGACTCTCAAGGATATGAAAAAGGACCAATCAGAAATTAAGCATACACTGAATGAAATAAAAAATATTATACCAAGACCTAAAAGTACTTAGAGCACCCCAAGAACCAAGTTAAAGATTTGAAATACAAAGAGGTAAAACCCACTCAGCTGAAAAAGCAAGAAACCAAAAGAATCCAAAAAATTGAAGATAGTGTAAGGGGCCTCTGGGACAACCTCAAGCATACCAACATCCAAATTATAGGGCTGCCAGAAAAAGAGAGAGAGCAAGACAACGAAAACCTATTTGAAGAAATAGTGACCGAAAACTTCCCACATCTGGTGAAAGAAATTGACTTAGGAGTCCAAGAAGCGCTCGGAACCCCAATATATAGGAACCCTAAGAGGACCACACCAAGGCACATCATAACTAAAATGCCAAGAGCAAAATACAAAGAGAGAATATTAAAAGCAGCAAGAGAAAACAGTTACTTATAAGGGAGCACCCATACGATTGTCAGCAGATTTCTCAACAGGAATGATGCAGGCCAGACGGGAGTGGCAAGAAGTATTCAAAGTGATGAATAGCAAGAATCTACAACCAAGATTACTCTATCCAGCAAAGCTATCATTCAGAATTGAAGGTCAGATAAAGTGCTTCACAGATAAGAAAAAGCTAAAGGAGTTCATCACCACCAAACCAATATTATATGAAATGCTGAAAGATATTCTTTAAGAAGAGGAAGAAGAAAAAGATAAAAGTGTAAATTATGAACAACAAATACACATCTATCAACAAATGAATCTAAAAATCAAGTGAATTAATAAGCTGATGAACAGGATAAACTGGTGAATGTAACAGAATCACGGACATAGAGAGGGAATGGACTGACAAGTCTTGGGAAGAAAAGGGGTGTGGTAAGTGCAGCAAGAGACTGGACAAAAATCATGCAACTATGGGAGAGGACAGTGGGAGTGGTGGTGAGGGTGGAGGGTGGGATGGGTACCGGGTGGAGGGGAGCAATAGGGGAAAAAAGGGAACAATGTAATTAATAAACTGAACAATAAAGATAAAAAAGTATTCTTACCACAATAAATAACATAGGAAGCCAACAGAATAATTCTGTCAACTGTCATTAGTCCAGAGATCTCAAATCATATTTAAGACAAATCATTTAAGTAATTACTTGTTACCAGTGTGACTAGAAACACAAATGTAAATAAAAGGATATTGGGTAATCCAGAATATACTTAAATGTATTCTTTTTTACAAGAATTATCTTTGTAATACATGCATGCATAGTTATTTTAAACAATGTCTGACCTCTCTGGACTATGCCCATTATCCCCTTGCACTATCAGACCTCAAATGGATAAGCTTTCATGTAAAAGATTAACATGTTTATCACATTCTTAACAACAATGCTGTTAGAATTCTCTGAGGAATAAAAATAAATGAAATAAAATAAAATAAAGCTCCAGCATCCCATTAAAATCTTTAACTTTTAACTTCCTTTCTAACATCATTAGAAATTTAAAAAAAAAAAATATATATATATATTCTGATACTCTGGTTATTTAAACTGTGAATTGTCATCAACCGAAAACATAATTAAAGTGTACATTTTGACTTGTATGCGATCTAGCAAAATAAGTATTCTGATAAATCATTGTCACTGATAGTAACAAATAAGTTACTTAGTAGATTTCTTTCTTTTCAATGTTAGTAGCCAAATATTAAGGCCTGAAAATACATGTATTGGTTACTAGTATACTCACTTCACCATTATTTATAAGGTCATCATCCTTATTAGCTTGGTGATTACTCTGATCTTCTGTTTTGTTTGATCAATTTGCATTTCTCCTTGGTGAAACTCAAATTACCATTGATTTTTCTGACGGATTTTTTTAAACAAATACCTGTTGTTGTAGAGTTGCTCTCTGTGATACCACAAAGAAAAAAAAAAGAAGAAGAAACACACACACACAAACAAAAGAATGTTGTTCTACGGAGGACTTCAAAATCAGGTGTGGTAGATCAAGTGGTGTGAATGCAGTGATGGAGGAAGAAGACAGTAAAGGAAGAAATGATGCGTGACCTTACATATGGACAGTGAACTCAGGCTGGCAAAATATAAAAAGTCCTACATTGGGAATATATTTATGATGTGTATATGTGTGTGTATGAGTGTGTACATGTGTACACATCAAGAATAACTCTAGCCCCTTAGTTCCTAGCTGTCACATAAACCCAGATTATTGGCTCAGTGGTTAAGTATCAAACTATGCACCAGGAGGTCATGGTTTGATTCCCAGTCAGGGCACATGCCTGGGTTGTAGGCTCAATTTCCAGTGGGAGTGTATAAGAGGCAGCCAATCAATGGTTGTCTCTCCTCACTGATGTTTCTGTCTTCCTGTTCCTTCTTCTCTGAAATCAGTAAAACATATATTTAAAAAAGAATAATTCTAGATTCCAGATTTCTTTTTTTTTGTCTACAGTTTTATTAAAGTACTAGAGGCCTGCTGCACAATATACATGCACTGGGTGGGGGGAGGCACGGGGGTGTCCCTCAGCCCAGCCTGCATCCTCTCCAATCTAGGACCCCTCAAGGGATGTCCAACTGCCCGTTTAGGCCCGATCCCGTTAGGATCGGGCCTAAATGGACAGTCAGACATCCTTCTCACAATACAGGACTGCTGGCTCCAAACTGTTTGCCTGCCTACCTCCCTGATTGCCCCTAACTGCTTCTTCCTGACAGCCTGATCACCTCCTAACCACTACCCTGTCAGTCTAATTCATGTCTAACTGCTCCCCTGCCAGCCTGTTTGCCCCCAGCTTCCCTCCTCTGCCGACCTGGTCACCCCTAATTGCCCTCCCTTGCAGGCCTGGTCCTTTCCAACTGCCCTCCCCTGCTGGCCTGATCGCCCACAACTGCCTCCCTTGCAGGCCTGGAACCTCCCAATGGCCCTCCCCTGCTGGCCATCTTGTGTCCACATGGGGGCAAGAGCTTTGACCACATGGGGGCAGCCCTCTTATGTGTTGGAGTGATGGTCAATCTACATATTATTCTCTTATTCGATAGGATAACTGATATACCATAAAAGCTGCACATGTTTGATGTATATACAATATGAGGTTTGACATATGCATGTTATGATTTGACATGTGCATATCAATCTATGATACCATCAACACAATCAAGGTAATAAATATAGATATCATCTCCAGAAGTTTCCTGTGTTACCTTTTTGGGTGGTATGAAGCCTTAAGATGAGAACACTGTATTGTTAACTAAATGTTAAGTGCATAATGCTGCATTGTATATGCAGCTACTATGTTAAGATTTTCTTTTTACCATTCAAATCAGGATTAATATGGACCACATTGCCTACGTAGTGACTCAACAGTGATTTTTAAAGCCACAGTAAAGATTT
This sequence comes from Antrozous pallidus, assembly GCA_027563665.1. Classification (NCBI taxonomy): domain Eukaryota; kingdom Metazoa; phylum Chordata; class Mammalia; order Chiroptera; family Vespertilionidae; genus Antrozous; species Antrozous pallidus. Next base: position 79,827,886 of record CM050508.1, read on the forward strand.
TCAAATATTCATATGATTTTACTTCAGTGAATATAATTTATAAAATAAAAACAAAACAACTTATGGTCACTAAGACTAACTGGTAAATAGCAAACAAGAAAAACCTAATGAACTCTTTTCAATTGGTTATGGATTTGGGTTGGTTAATATTTTCTTGAGAGAGATATAGGAGGCCAAACTTGTGTTTTCTATTTGTAGTATTATAAGCCACCTGGAAAAAAAAGTAAAGTTTCTCCTTGAATCCAATATTAACATAATAAATATTATTTTAACATGAATGCAACTTCAACTTTATGTCTAACATCAGAGAACTCGGGCATCCATGATAAGTGTTGCTTTGGGAATCCTGGAAAGTTCATTCTAGTCCTAGATTTGCCCATTATGCTAGGAAAATCATATTACATATCTGTGGCTCATGCTGAAAAAAAGGTAGAATTTTCTCGTGGACAAAATTTTTCCTTCATTAGCATTTGGCAATTTCAAATTCACTCCTAGTCCACTCAGTTCTGATAATTTGCAACTCTCCTTTCATGCAATGCACCAGTGACCATTCCCTTCTCCAAAAACTGATAGGGCATGTGCTAGTGGATCCACCTCAAATATGTGCTTCTGAAAAACATGCTACCTTTGTATACATGTACACAAATGAAATGGAGAAAAAGAGAATGAGAACAACAATGTGAAACACAAGTCCCATATAGATAGAGGTCATCATCTTTATCACAGACATCTATTGTGGTGATCATTATTTCTCTGAAACAGTTACATTTGGGCCACTAACAACTCTATGTCCAATTTTGCTATCATTTGGTGAATATTCTATATTTTATACTGTAATCAGTTGCCAAAAATGTGTAGGTCTAATCTTAAATAAAGTCATATCCCCAAGTCTACTTTTATATTAATGTTTTGAAACTCAAAGAACCTTTTCTCATAGAAGATATACATATTATATATACAGGGTAGGGCAAAAGTAGGTTTATAGTTGTTGAGTACGCAAAACAAAATTTATTCTTTTTTAACAAATATTTTTAATGATTTTTAGAGAAAGAGGAAAGGAGAAGGAGAGAAACATTTATGTGAGAGCTGAACATCAATCAGCTGCCTTCTGCACATCCTCCACTGGGGATTGAGCCCACAACCCGGGCACATGCCCTGACCGGAGACAAATTGGCAACCTTTTGGTGCATAGGAAATGCCCAACCAACTGAGACACACAGACCAGGGCCAGAATTTATTCTTGTATTATTATTTATTCATTATTATATTATTTTCTATACAAGCTGTAAACTTACTTTTGCCCTACCCTGCATATATGCATATGTACCAATATACATATTGTGATATGTATGTATGTGCATTAATATCCCATATAATAAAAGGCTAACATGCAAATTAACCAAATGGCAGAACAACCAGTTGCTATGATGCACACTGACCACCAGGATGCAGATGCTCAATGCAGGAGCGGCCCCTGGTGGTCAGTGTGCTCCCATAGGGGGAGCGCTGCTCAGCCAGAAACCGGGCTCATGGCTGGCAAGTACAGTGGCAGGGGCAAGAGCCTCTCCTGCCTCTGTAGCAGCACTAGGATGCTTGACTCCCTGAGGACTCCCTGACTACAAGAAGGTGCAGGCTAGGCTGAGGGACCCCGATCTCCCCCCGCCCCCACCCCAAGTCCACAAATTTCATGCACCAGGCCCCTAGTTTGTTTATTTCATAACATTCTTTAATTAGAAGTTCTGATTTTATTGTAAACATTAATATCAGTGGAAGTATTTCACCTTTTTGTTCCACCTCAGCATTAAGCATCCTGCTAAGCTTCAACTCTAAGTATCCAACTATTGAGTACCTTAAAGAACCATAAACTTAGCATGTCTGGAACTAATTGCATCACATCCAAGCCCTCAAGATGTTTCTGTCCATTAATGTTCTTAGCATTAATGGACATCCAAGTTTGAAAGATGATGCTTCCTTGGCCCTCTCTGCCTTCTTTCAATCCATCAATACATCCTATAAATTCTGTCTCTGAAATGATTCCTAAAGCCATCACCAGTGTACTGACAGCTCACTGCTGCCTGCCTCCCCCAAGGCAATGAGTCTTTGTACTTTCCCCTGCCCTGGGCTTTTCTTCTGTTTACTACTTGTTAAAATCCTCTTACAGGCTCAACCCTGTTGTTACTTCTATGAAATCTTCCCCAAATTCATCAAATAAAATGCATTGTTCCCCCTTAGTGCTTTTGAAAATTCACCTATAAAAATACAGATAATAATTGCAATTCAATGAAACATGGGTGACATGCAAGTGCCTTCAGGTAAGAGTTAAATCATGTCTTCTTCTGAGTGTGCTCCTCCTGTTGCTCAGCACATTCAGTAACCATTTAAACTTTCTGCTGGACCCTAACCAGTTTGGCTCAGTGGATAGAGCATTGGCCTATAGACTGAAGGGTCCCAGGTTCGATTCAGATCAAGGGCATGTACCCTGGTTTCAGGCACAACCCCAGTAGGGGGTGTGCAGGAGGCAGCTGGTTGATGTTTCTCTCTCATCGATGTTTCTGACTCTATCTCTTCCCCTTCCTCTCTGTAAAAATTCAATAAAATATATTTAAAAAATAAATAAACTCTCTGCTGGGATTAGTGGCTTCTCTCCCTCACACACCAGGTCATTAGAAACAGGCACTTGCGAAGACTCTGGAAACAAGCTCTTTTGGGTTTGAGTCCTAGATCTATGACTTACTAGCTGTGCAGCTAGGACAATGATTTAAACCCTTCGGAAAGTTTAAATATATGTATAGGCAAGTTGGTAGTGCCTTCATCACAGGATTATTCCAAGAACTAAAGCAGACAATAGAGGTAAAGCATTCTGCTCATTAGTTTGAGCTCTTAAGATTATGATGCTGGTAAGCAGGGAAGCCACCAGAGCAGAACAAGTGACAGTTTGGTGCAGCGGAGCTCCAAGGGATGAGGAGCTACTGGTTTCAAGGCATCAAGTTGAGGACATTTCTCACTCCCAGAGGACAAAAACATGCTTTCATAGCTATACCCATGACTCTGCCATTTAATAACTTACCACATTTTCTCTCTCATCAAGCTATTTGTTTAAACCAGAGCACCTTGCATGTTTTATGTTATAGTAATCTGAACTACAATTAATTATTATTTCAGAAAACCTAGGCTGTATTGGACATAAAGATCTCTTATACCCTTATTTTATGTACCTCATTCTTGTCACTCTTCCTGTTTTGGAACAATGTGAGAAGTTGGAACACAATCAGGTTGGAAAATGTGGTTCTGAGATGTACAAGAGGAGAGAAAGCCCTACATGGAGACTGGAATAGGAATAGGTTACTTTAGAAGGCTAATGAGCCTTCCAGATGGAAAACTGTTTCCAGAATGCCAGTTATCACTAAAAATGCAGCTAGGCACACCCAAGCCCAGGACTAGCTATATTAGCATTTCTTAAATTATGTCCCATGTATCTCCTGTGATTACTCAAGGCGGGTTCTATGATTAAATATGCTTAGGAAATATAATCTATTTACCCTGTCACCTGAAGATTTGTACTGTTTCAAAGGTTATAAATAAAATATATAGAAATTTAACTCAGTTCAATCCTGTTTCTGAAAATTATTTGATGAAAACAAGAATTTACACAACCAGCTTTAAAAATATTAATGAACATATTAGGGAATATGCTAACTAGTCAGCAGTTTTGTATGCAAAATAAGCCATATGGCTAAGATTTTATAGAATGCTATTTCTATTATCCCAAAGAAACCACTTATCAATTTTAGAAGAATTGTTCCTGAAAGCCTTTGCATGTATGAAAATATAAATAGGATCTGCTATTTAATTTATATAACCTCCAATTTATTTATTTAGTTAGTTAGACAGTTATTTTTATCTTCACCCAAGGATATGTGTTGTTGTTGATTTATTGATTTTAGAAAGAGGAAAGGGGAGAGAGAGAGAGAGAGAGAGAGAGAGAGAGAGAGAGAGAGAGAGAGAGAGAGAGAGAAATTTTGATCAGTGGCTTCCCAGATGTGTCCTGACCAGGGATCTAAACCACAACCTAGGTATGTGACACAACCAGGAATTGAACCTGCAATATTTTGGTGCACAACATGATGCTCCAAACCAACTAAGTCACTCGGTTGAGATCTCTGATATTAAATACTAGAGGCTCGGTGCACAAATTCATGCAGGGGTACAATCCAGCTGGCCCAACCCAATCAGGATCGATCTGTTGGGGCCAGCCATGGGGAAGGGCCATGGGTCATTGGCAGACTGCACCCATCCCCTGGTCAAACTCCCAGTCCAGGGGACAATTTGCACATTAGCCTTTTATTATATAGGATTGTCTCTATCTCACACATTCTAAAAAAAACTGTTCTCATTTAGTAGGCTTTAAGTTTAGCAAACAAAGTTGTCTAGGTACAAATAGATACGTCACATTGTCCTTTACATGATTAAAATTTTGATCTTGTTAATTGATTAATGCACTTAAATTTAGCCACTTCTGAACACTAATGAAAAACTCTATTTGAATTATAATTAATTGGAAAGTTCTTAACAATTGCAATTTAACTTAATCAAAAGTGAAAATTCTGATCTTTTTCTCATGAGAGATATAACTTCAGAGTAATTGCTCACTATGTAGAACACTCTAGATGTAAAATTAATACAGTAATCTAATACAGATAGTTTTTTTTAATCAATTGCAGAATTTGATGAGACCTACACAAGGACTCTTATGGTAAAGGTCTTGTTTTAATATTTTAAGTTAGCATATTGTACTGTTAATCAAAATGAGTTTTTGAAAACTTTGTAAGAGAACATGGGCACAATTTTTTGGTGAATATTGAGATGATAAATATGCTTTTTATTTTTTTAAAATATATATTTTATTGATTTTTTACAGAGAGGAAGGGAGAGAGATAGAAAGTCAGAAACATCGATGAGAGAGAAATATCAATCAGCTGCCTCTTGCACACTGGGAATGTGCCCGCAGCCAAGGTACATGCCCTTGACCAGAATTGAACCCTGGACCTTTCAGTCCACATGCAGATGCTCTATCCACTGAGCCAAGCTGGTTTTGGTGATAAATATGCTTTTTAAATTGCAGATACAAGAATATCTTGAGCATTTCTTTGTAGAATTACTAATGCTAGTCTAATATTGTATTCTTATTCCAAATGTTAAAGACCATCCCCAAAGTATTTCAAAAGCAGTAAGTCTAAGACCTTAGCATTAAATGTATATCTAAATACCTATGAACAAAGACTCCAGTAGGACTGTTAGAAACACACACGGAGAGTGGATGACATCACTCAAGCATAACGAGGACACTGGCCTGTCTGAAAAAGGTTCCTTAGAGTCTTTGAAAAAGAATACATAAGAGACTTATACTTGGCCAGAATTACAAAGAGCTAAGAGAAAGGGTGAGTAGAAATGGAATATAAGTCCTTAGAATTATTCATCTACTATCATTTGAGTCTCAATATAGCCAGAGACTGCAGTACATGATTTTTGTGTATTATTGTATCATGTGCTAATTCAATAATATAGATATTATTATCACCATTTGTTCTTTGTTTGTTTTAATCCTCACATGAGGATATTTTTCCACTGATTTTTAGAGAGAGTGGGAGGGAGAGACACAGAGAAACATCCATGTGAGAGAGACACATCAACTGATTTCCTCCTGCATCCACCCAAATGAGGGTCAGAAGCCTGCAATCAAGATACGTGCCCTTGACCGGAATTGAACCGGGGACCCTTTAATCCACAGGCCTCTGCTCTATCTACTAAGCTAGAACATAACTATCAACCATTTATGATAAAGATGTCAGGATTTTATAAGTTTAATCTTGCCAAAGATCAAACACTAATGAAATTACTACAAATCCTCAGACATGTCTACTGGATTCCATGCCTAGGACTTCATAACTGTGTCCTAAAACAATGATGGAGATTTTCACTACTTAGACAAAAAGATGGACCAAGAAAGTACAATTATGTTAAAATTCTGATTGTCACCTAAGGAGTCTGTGTTAAGCTCTAGAGATGGGAGAGGAACACAAAGCTTGCAGTGGTAACAAAAGAGCACATCTTGTGAAATATCTGGCATTCCCATACATCCTGGTCAAGTACATTTGTCTATGTTGTCTCTCTCTTGGAAGTTGGGGAGAAGAATGCCACTTGTTAAGCTAGCAAAAGACAAAGAGAAGGTAGATCTAAGAGCATATAAATAAAACCTGAAACCAGTCCATTTCTTTCCTCCAGATCTGATGCCTCAAATGACACTGACATAAACAGGAAAGAATCTAGGGGGAGGCTTGGTAATGGCACACAACTAAGTTTTAGGAAAACCTGGATATTTCAAAGAAATAGAAGACTGAGCAACAACTCAAGAGCAGTATTTACCAAGATAAATTATAAATAGCACGGTAGCAATATCTACCGACACAGTGAACTTAAAGTTCAGTAGAAAGGAATTTTGGTTATTAGTGAAAACAGCTTTCTGAAAGTGAAGAGCAAAAAGACTTGTGATGTCTTGAAAAGAGTTTAAGCAGCATTTAAAAAAAAAAAACAACAAAAAACAAACCCTTAAAGTTACTCTACAATGGAATTATTACAAGACAGGAAGAAATCTAAGGGAAAAATGCAGTTTCATTTCTTTTTTCTCTATTACCTCTCCCCAATCTCCTTTCCAGAGGTTCTATACTCATCCTTCTACTTTGAAGGAAGTAGTTTTCAAAGCATGGTTTGTGGACACTTAGGAAGTCCTTGTCATACATACAGAGGGTCTATAGACCCAAAGTATTTTAATAATAATAACATATTACTGGCTTAAAAAACACAGATACCATTTGTAATGATGATGTCAAAGCAATGTTGGGTACAACCACTGGTACAAACATGAATTAAGGATGGTACACCATTATCCTAGTAGTCACTGTATTTTTCACCACTAGGCACTAGGTCAGTGGTCAACAAACTCATTAGTCAACAGAGTGGCAAACCGACCACTGCACCAGGTTATAGATCTCTGAACTATGCTGTGTGGCTCATCTTAAAACATTCCTACTGCATTCTTAAGTTTGATGGTTCTCACTTGATAAGACACTGGTGCAACTGAGTTACAACGCTAACTCCTTCAATCATGGAACATTTTACTTAAAAGAATATCTTATAGACAAATAATGATTATATAGACTTCAATATGTAGAAGATAATTTTTCAAAAAATTAAGTGAGTCTGTCACTTAAAACAAGTAAAACATGAATAGCATTGATTTATAATGATAAAATTCAAGTATCAAGCAAAAATTAAAAGTTAAATTAAAAAAGGGGAGGCCAGGGAGAGGTCAATGGGGGAAATAAAGGAGACATATGTACTTACTATATGAAATACTTTAAACAATAAGAAAATTAATTATAAAAGAAAAAAAAAGAACACTTGTATTTGCCTGCCATAAGTTTGAGAGCTTCCCAATACTTAAGACTTTTCTGATAAGATTAGTGGTGATATTAATGAGTAGGAGTTTTTTATACTATGTAGTGAAACGTTAACATTTAGGCACAATTCATTCAATAAATATATTCCAAATGATCAATTCATGAAGTTACAAAATAATATATGAATTAATGATATATTCAAAATACCAGAGAATGAAGTGGATTTTACTGTAACCAAGTATAAAAGTACATTATTATGATTTCAGATTCCACATTACAACCAAACTTTGAAAAACTATAACTTGTCAAGTTTCAAAGACTACCCAAGGTTCTTGAAAAACATCTACTAAAATACTCCTCCTTTTTCTGCCATATATCTATGTAAGGCTGGAATTTCTTCCTATACTTCACTGAAATAACCCATTGTAAAAGATTGAATTCAGGAGCAGTTGTGAGAATTCAGCTATCCTCTATGATGATATATATATATATATATATATGATGATATATATATACCATATATATATATATATATATATATATATATGGTAAAGCAATGCCACTTTTTAAAATGATTTTTTTTCTTTTAGAATATAATGTTACTTTTCAAAAAATATTACTAACATTTGCATGTAAAGGATTTAACTTTAATTACATACTTTAAAAAATGAATAAAATCTTTTACAAAGTCTCACTCAAAAAAAACCCAAAAGCTTTTTTGAACTCTTGGTAATTTTTAAGAGAGTAAACACCCTGAAAACAAAACAAAACAAAATTGATAATCACTGTTTTAAGGGAACTTGCCTAAAAGAAACTCTCCCAATGTCTTTCCTACTTGAACTGAAATAATGTAATAAGTGTTCCACAAATCCCCTACTCTGGGAGTAAGACCAGCAATTAATATTCACAAACTCCTTCTTTGTATCCTAAATACTAGTAAGCCACCAGAAGATGAACAAGAGAAAGATGACTAAACAAGAGCTCCAAACCTAAACATTTGTAGATTCTAAGTATGTGACATAAATAAGTAAAATAATCTCTATCTAAGGATTAAGCCCTTCCTATATTCTTGAAGCACTCCACATTATGGTTTCATCATTCATATTATCATCCTATCTAATAAAAGAATAATATGCAAATTGACCATACCTCTGATCAAGCCATGCTCACAGCCATGCTCATCAGCCAATTAGGAGCAAATTATACAAATAAACTCCAACCAAGATGGCTGTGGCCACTGAGAGCAGCAGGGAGGCTTGAATTTCCTCGGCAATGGAGGAAGCCAAGCTTTCCGCCTGCCATTGCTGGTCTAGGCCTCCACTCAATGCTACAAAGTTTCAATTATAGAAGATATATCCCAACATAAATGGTGGCAGCCAGAGAGCTGGAGAGAGCAGAATCTAGGGTTGTCTGGGTTATGGAGGAAGCCAAGCTTTGCAGCCCTAGCACCTAGGCCTCCACTCTAGGCTACGAAGTTTCAATTATAGAATTTAAATAAACCCAAACAGAACTGGCTGTTGCCACAAAGCCAGCAGAAGGCTTGGCTCTGCTTCAGGCTACAAAGTTTCAGTTGTAGAACATAAATTAATCCCAGACACCAGGACCTCCCCTTGAGTTGCTGGGGCCATGGACAGCTTGAAAACTACCACAGGCCCCACTCCCAGGCCACCCCATGCCCCAAGGGAACCCCTATCCTGATCTGGGACACTCTTCAGGGCAATCCAGCTGGCCCCTACCCATGCACCAGGCCTCTATCCTATCTAATAAAATAGTAATTTGCAGATTGAACATCACTTCAACACATAAGAGGGCTGCCCCCATGTGGTCAAAGATCTTGCCCCCATGTAAAACAAGATGGCCACCTCAAGATAGCCAGCAGGGGAGGAGGGCCATTGGAAGGTTTTAGGCCTGCAAGGGAGGGAAGTTGTGGGTGATCAAGCCAGCAGGGGAGGGGAGGTGGAAGGGACCAGACTTGCAAGGGAGGGCAGTTGGGGCGATCAAATCTGCAGGGAAGGGCAGTTAGGGGTGACCAGGTCGACAGAAGAGGGAAGTTGGGGGCAAAGAGGCTGTCAGGGGAGCAGTTAGACATCAATTAGGCTGTCAGGGTAGTGGTTAGACAGTGATCAGGCTGGCAGGCAGAAGTGTTTAGGGGCAATCAGGGAGATAGGCAGGTGAGCAGTTGGGAGCCAGCAGTCCTGGATTGTAAGAAGGATGTCTGACTGGATTGTGAGAAGGATGTCCCATTGGGCCTAAATGGACAGTCGGATATCCCTTGAGGGGTCCCAGATCAGAGAGGGTGCAGGCTGGCCTGAGGGGCATCCCCCAACCCCATGCACAAATTTCTTGCACTGGGCCTGTAATTTTTGATAAAATTCCAAGAATAATGCTTTAATCTTAAAGCTACCCTAAGAAAGTAATAATACAATTCTCAATATAAATGATCATTGACAGAACTGCCTTCTGTCTTTCACCACTCTCAACCCCACCCCCAGTTGTACTCCTTTCCCACAGGAAAATAGCCTGAGGAGTCAAGGGGCCATGTCCAACAGCAGCCTGTTCTCTGCCTCCCAGAGTCTATCAGAACACATCCTACAAACCCTGGGCCCCATGATTATCCTGCCAATCCAATCTAAGCTGCTTCCATGGCTCTTCCCGACTCTGTCCTCCTGAGAGGAAGGACTGCACCCCCGACCAAGGTGAGTAACCTAAGCCTGCAGATGGATATGGGGGTGTGTCTGCAGCAGGCAGAGATTGTACACATAGACTGGAGTCTGGGACAGGGTCAGGCTGGAAGAGCAGGAGCTCACAGCACAGGCTGGAGACTGGCTTGCCCTGTAGAAACATCTTCCTCATCTGAGCTTGGAGAATCCCACAGTTGAAATTAACCTTTTAGATTGTTAGGAAGGTATATTTACTAAGGTAGGATATCAAACCTAGTTTACACAATAATATAGGGTTTTTTGAGTGTTTTTTAAAAATAATATCTTATAAAATATAGGTATTTATTTGTATTCCCACTGTAGTTCACACATATTAAGGCATGAATCTGGCTACTGTTGCTTGGATGGGTATAAGAGAGACTATGGAGAGAGGGAAGGAAGATGGCCATTATACTGATATTTTTCAGATTCACCTGAAACTTGTCAGACATTCTTATATTAAAGTCCAATTTTAATGCAAAAATTCCATTTTAAACATCTTGACAACTAAAAAACAAAAATAAAACTAAACAAAAACAAAACAAAACATTAACACCTGGTAGCAAACACTGCACAGTCCAAATTATGCACTCTGCAGTCGAGAGCTTGGCAACATCTGGACTGCAAGATACTTTGGTGGTGTTTCCAAAGATCTCCCAGAATCCTTGCCAGCATTGTTACTGGTGGCAGTAAGTTATTAACAAAAGGAAGTCAGCAAATAAAACCTGCCTGATGAAGGAGAGGCAGCTTTTCATCTGGTGTCCATCAAATTAACTGTGGGAGGAAGAAGATGGAACAGAAGAAGTCCTTTTCCTAAGTGCATGTGCAACAGAAGCCTGATGACGATGCAGAACTAGAAGGCATGTACAACAGGAGCCAAAATGGGAACATGTAGGAGGGAAAATCTGGGGGAAAGACCAAATAGGATAAGAGCACAAAACCACAGAAAATCCAGGAAAGGTATTCAACAGGGGAGAGCACTAGCATAGCCCTAGGAAAATCCAGTAAAGATATTGGGTAGTTTGAAAGAAGGCCTTCCCTTTCCCAAACCCAAGGCAATATAATTAATGCTTAACAAAGATTTGTCTCTGGGTGGCAACTGGGCACCATCACGCATTGGTGGCAGATATAAAGATGGGGGATATGGCACAGAGAAGTTAAATAATTTGCCCAAGATCACATATCTAAGAATTTGATACCAACTCTGAGCAGAGGTTGAGCTGGACTATGGGAGCCTTGGGAGCCAGGGATAATGGCATTGCAGCTCTGGGCCTCACCCTTCTTGGCTTGGTTTGCACAAGTGCAGGCCCGTGGCCCTGGATTCTAGACTTCTTTCATAGCCAGTCACAGCTGAACCCCTGTGGGTGAGACATCAGGCATGATGTATGGGAACAGATCGACAGCAGACAAGGTCGACCATCTTTTACTACTGGACCCACTGGGGATCCAAGTCCTGGAATACAGCAGGCTTTTCAAAGGAGCTCTAATAAACCTTACCACCATTGCTCAAATCCTCTTTTATGAGTGTCCCTGGAATGCTTTTCCCGGGACACCGTAAGAACCTATTTTCAGACCTATCTTTCTCTGGTAGCAGCCTCATGATTAATAAAGATATTAATAATAACAGCTATTATAGAATGCTTAATACACATCAGGCATTCTGTTAGGTCCATTGAACACATTATCTCAAAAGCATTCATATGTTTTGTTTTGTTTTTGCATCGATGGAAAAGATTTGGAACTTAACTATTAAGTTTCACTCAGTTAGTCCCCTTTATGTTATTCTTATCAAGAAATCTGTTTATCCTTTTGCATGATGACTTGACTATAGCAAGTATAAAGTTGTATATGTAGATTAGAACAATCTAGCTGGTCTGTGAATGAATTAAACCTTACTACTACCTATACTTAAATGAGTCAGTCCACTCCCCATATTGATTCCAGGGCAGTAATTCAGTAACAGGCACTGGGCAAGTGTAACCTGAACCATTCTGAGTAATATAGGCATTGGGCATGAAACTCCTCTGCTTCTATGCCAATAAAGTGTAATCTCTTGATTATGACTCCTTTTATAGTCATTCTATAATGCCATTATATGGTATTCTAGATGGGCTAAAAGTAATCAGAATTAATTAAATTTACACTTAAAGTATAAATTAATTGTATGTTTTCTCCCCAATCTAATCATGTACATTAATGCTTCATTCACTGTAATGGTGATAAACTTAGCAAGTTGTTTAAACTACCTCTCCCTTCCTCATGGCAATCTGAAGGGTACCGCTAATGTGGTAGCTTCGAAGCATCTCTTATAAACTCATTAGAGAAGCACAGTCCTCTTTGGTTCATCATATAGTAAAATAGAGCAGAAAATTGTCACCTGCCCATTGCGAAGCAATGAAACCCCTGGCCTTACTGTAAACAAAGTTTGCAGTTTTCCAGAATGAAGGGCATTAAATATACACAATGAATCTTCTTGCTGCCATGCTTCATACTTTCCAATGTCAATTTTCATGGGCTGTGATAGTTTCTTTTGTAACATCTGTTAGAGTAGAAAAGATGCACAGTGACTGTACTTAAGCATAGTCATTATTTTCTTAAATGATTAAGGCCAACTGGATTATGAGAAATTCATGACTTACAAATGATATAAATTATATAAAGACTGAAAATGATCATAACTTACTTTCAATTAAGTAATAAGCAAGAGCAGGTTTTCCAGTACTTTTGAATAATATGCATTTCAAATGTCAGGCAATGGCTCATGCAAAGAGGATTTTATATTAAGTTAAAAATGTTCATATTTCATTTTTACATTCTAAAGCACTTTCTAATCAGTTTCTAGACAAATTGCTTTTCCATAATTATTCGGTACTTTGTTTAGTTATGTTTATGGTTTGGTTTCTTAAATATAAAAATGCCCATTCTAAAGTTTATAATCTGGAGGAATGTGGGGGTGAGTATGTCCACACAGGTTCATATTCACATCACTAAATGTTCCAAATTTATGGATTATTTCCCCTGAAACTTATTGAATTTCTTATTCCAGATTCACGTAGACATGGACGGCTTTAATCACCATATGCAGAAAAATCACCATTTTTAAAAGAAGTGAACAAATATACAGAGTTAGCAATTGCATTTTCATAAAAAAAGGCACTATCTCTTTTTCACCAAAAAGAGAAGAATGAACCAAACTGATACAGCCCGGCTACTGAATCAAACTTCCCCCTTAGTTTAGGAGGCAGGGATTGACTGTGCTTATCTAGTTGCTCTGAGTTATAAATTAAGCATGATAAAGAAGCCATTAGGGCAGTAAATGTCTGGCTAAATATGGAATCTGAATGTAGAGTATCTAAATACACATGTTCACAACTACAAAAACATCATGGACTGGGTGGCTTACAAACAAGAGATTTAATTCTCACAATTCTGAGGGCTGGGAAGTCCAAGATCAAGGTGGTGGCAGATTCTGTATGAGGTGACAGCCCATTTTCTGGTTCACAGATAGAGGTTTTTTTTTTGTTTTGTTTTGTTTTTTTTTTTTTTTTTTTTTTTTTGCCCTGTGTTCTTTGTGGGAGGAGGTCCAGGTAGCTCTCTGGGGTCTCCAGTATAAGGGCACTAATACCATGATAGCTTCGTCCACATGTCCTCATCATATCCCCAAACCCATCTTCCAATGCCATCACAATTGGGAATTAGGGTTCAAGGTGGACTTTTAGTGGAAACAAACATTTGGTCAGTAATTAGCATGGATATTACAAATTCAGAGTCTAGTTTCATCCCTTAGGAGCTTTTTATTTTAAACCACCTCTAAATATTTTAAAGCAACTCCATATCCAAATTTAAGTATATAAATCTCCTTAAAGAAGCAATTTTCACTACTACTTTTTTCACAAATATGGGCTCTTATTTAATTTTTATACAAAATGATATTCAGTTCTATTTATCCCTGCCATCTTCTCACATTAAAAAATGGTTTCACAATGTTGAACAGTCTACTGGTATAGAAGGTTTAGAAACATTCTGTAAGAATACAGAGGAGCTATTACACATGCCTTTCTTCATTAGTGTTGTTAAGGACCCACACCTCTATGTGTATAATTCCAGTATGCCTTTAAGTTACTGGTATAATACTAGAGACAGGTTTGCATGGGCTACATAGAACTAGGAAACAGGAGACACATGGCATATGAATGTACTGCTTATCTTATTTGAAGTCCGCTTATTTAGCATATGGAATGAGGCAGTGGAAGGATGATTATTCCAAATAACTTGCAAAATGGAATGATAAACCCCAAATGAAAAAAGAAGCATCATGGAAGATCTCTAGTCAAGGCAAGTCATATTCTCAGAAGGAAAGGATTTGGTCATCTTTCTTAACATAAAAAAAGACTTCCTGATATTCAATTTAAAACATTGCTTAACTTTTCTATCTGAATATAAGGTTCAAAATGTTACTTAAAACTAGTGATGCTTCTATCAAATAAGATGTCAAAAAGAGTAAAATGAAGAGCGTAGACCATTGGTCTAAGAAAAGGCTCCCCCAGCTGACAAACAGCAGCATTTCAAATGGACTCTGCAGATTAGCAGCTTTGGTACCACATAGGAACTGGTTAAGACTGCTCTTCCCATTCCCCAGAACTACTCACTCAAAGTTGGCATTTTTAGGAGGATCTGTCACGTAATTCATATGCACAATGAAGTTAAGAAATGCTGCCCTACCACACCTATAAGTGTCTCCTAAGTGGATTTAGGTGTGTCTGAGGTGTGGATGTTACCAATTCAGTCTGGGGTCACTCATGACCAAATCAGGTGTGAATGCACATCCCAATTTGCCAGACAAACATTATAGATTTCTATGTGTGTCATGAAGTTTAAACAATAAAAGTTTGTATCCCTATGTTTATAGCAGCACAATTTACAATAGCTAAGATTTGGACACAACCTAAGTGCCCATCAGTGGATGAGTGAATTAAAAAACTACACAATGGAATACTACACCACTATAAAAAAAAAGAAGGAACTTATACCATTTACAACTGTATGGATAGAATTGGAGATTATTATGCTAAGTGAAATAAGCCAATCAGAGCAATATAAATATCACATGATCTCACTCATATGTGGAATATAATGATCAGCATAACTTGATGAGCAAAAATAGACCCAGAGACAAATGGCAGGGGAAATAGGAGGTTAGAGATCAACCAAAGGATTTGTATACATGCATATTAGCATAACCAATGGACATAGACACTGAGGCAGTGGGGGCTTGCCCAGGTGGGAATGGCTTTGGGAGGCCTTAATCGGGGAAGAAGGAGACATATATAAAACTGCAGATAATAATAAAAAAATATTTGAGTAATAATTGTTTGAGCAAATCATGTTCCTTCCATGACTGCTTCCAGAGATAAGTTCAGGAATGGACACAAAAGCTAACTTCAGCCAATGAGGTGTGAGGTGAAGTCTTTCTGGGAACCAGGGAGGCTCTGGGAAATGTTTGTTGTTTTCAAGATTGCCAAAGGAGAGGTACTCTCTTATTCTGCTGGCCACTGTTCCTTCAGAGACTACACTGAAGCTGCTAACATCCAGAAGGATGAATCCAGGGCTGAAGATGACAAAGCAGAAAGACAGAGAAACTATGTCCTTTATGACACTGCTGAGCCACAGAAGCTATCATCCACATAGCCCGCATTACCACTGGATTTCTTGTTATCTGAGGCAATGTATTCTCTTACTGTTCCAGGCAATTTGGTTTGAGGTTTCTGTTAGTTGCAAATCATCTACATATATAAAAGCCTAAGCAACCAGCTGACCACTAGCTATGTTGCACACTGACCACTAGGGGGCAGATGCTCAATGCAGGAGCCAGTGAGCTGTGGTGATTTGGCAGCTGCAGTTCTCAAGTGATGCACCCGGAACCAGAGAGCAGGGAGACCAATTCCAGGGTGCGTCACCTGAGAACTGCCCTCTCGCAATCCAGGATACCTTGGGGGATGTCAGAGAGCCAGTTTTTTCCCCTGATCCCTGCAGACCAGGCCAAGGGACCCCACCGGTACATGAGTCTGTTTACCAGGCCTGTAGTCTAATATAAATGAGGAACAGGCAATTATGCCCATTGAGTTCGAACTAGTTTTGTGTGTTTTTAAAGAATATAATGTAGCTCTGATGCCATGATCATTACTATCTACACTTCAACCTATCAGAGCACTCGCCCAAGTCTCCAGGAATTCAAGTTCCCAGTAGAAACTCCTGGACCTGTGCTTGAGATGAGCCTTATCAATATCTCCTCCCGGCACATTACTGTTCTCAATGTGTTTGCTGAAAGAATGGAAGAGTGAATGGATAATGATGCAGGTGCACAGAATTTAAGTGACCTCACAAAACAATTACAATTATCTCAAAGTCCCTTTTATTTCTACATCTCTTCCTGAAAGCTAACAGAGCTCATTAATAAATCATTGTTACTAAGAGTCCCTGTCCACATAATATACTTCCATAATTTTACCCACCGGCAGTCAGACATCCCTCTCACAATCCTTTTTTTTAAATATGTTTTATTGGTTTCAGAGAGAGAGAGATCAGCTGCCTTCTGCACACCTTTTACTGAGGATTTAGCCCACACCCCGGGCATGTGCTCTGACTGGGAATTGAACCATAGGCCTCCTGGTGCACAGGGCAATCAATGATCAGCCAACTGAGCAACACTGGCTGGGCCATGTTACATTTCTATAGATCTCCTCTCAATGCCCATAATTATGTAGCATGAGGATATACCTGTGATATTTGTTGATTAATGCAAAATAAAATACATTTACTGTCATATCATACCACCCCAAACTATAGGTTCATTGGACATCTTTTATTTTATTTTTCTATTCAGGGATATTTCCACAGCCACCAGGTAAGTCCTATCATGGTGAGGAAAAGGAAGCTGTTGGAGGCCACATCTCCCAAAGAAGTCACTTGCTTATAGTAAATGCCACTTGCCTTTGATAGTGCAGAGAGAGCCAATGTCAGCAGAAATGGTGCAGGATGAGGTTGGTGTGCCCCTTAGCTGTTTTTCTAAGAGAAAAATGAACATGTGCTCATCCATGTCACCGATGTTTCCTATTGCACTCGTGTTCATTTGGAGGGAAGATGTGTTCAAAGAGGAAAGGAACAATGCACCAGAGGCAGAACTCCTGTCCTAGTTTGTAGTTAGGTGTCAAGTCACGTTCCTGAGCCCCTATTACCTCATTCACAAGATGATGGGGTTGCATTAGACAGCAGTTCTCAGCCCTGGTTTCATATTAGACAATCCTCAAATGGGGCTTTTAAAAACAGAAAATTGGATCCCACTATCCAAAATTCTGTGGTTGATCTGGGTTAGTGAGCAGCAATGTCCAGGTTCTAACATAAATCTAATGTGCAATGTGATTGAGAACTAGATTAGATGCCTAGATTAGGCTTTCCCCATCTTGCACTGTCTATCATTCTAGCATACAATTATCCTAGAACTTCTTCACTGTGCTCAGTCAGATATTTTTTTTATGCAAGGAGAATGCCGCTAAGTGTCTCATGCTAGTCCCACTATACAGTCTCCTGCTTACACCTCCCTCTAGGCAAGAGAAACTGTACTTGGTACCAGATATAGAAAAAAATATACAATATGATACACAGTATCTAACAGGGAAAAAAAAGCGGATATAGGTAGGTTTGTTTGAAGCCTTTGGAATGATCATATTTCTATCTCACAAACTGGGCACAGTTGGTCTCTGTACCCAGATTTACTCTTTCCCATCACCTTGGTCCAGCATCTATTGATTAAGAGCATAGCATCAGTTTCAGAGAAAAACAGATGAGATTGCACAGTCTCATGACTATAAATCCATTTTACTCCAAATGCAACTATCCAAAATGTATATCCATCTGACCATTGGGCTGCAGTAAGGTGTATTTGTATGGGGGAAAAGTGGGATTCTGATTATGACATAGACAACACACTGTCCTTAGCAAACATAACCAATTGAGCAACTTCACTGCCTGTATTTTAAATCACATGGTGATAATGCCAATAGTAAATGCTCACTGTGCTCTGGTCATGTATTTTAATTGCCAGTATCTATATCTCCATGCCCATGAGCTTTTTTTCCAGAACAGAGAAGATTGGCTATGCTTAGCCCCAGTGGATAGTCTTAACATTCCCATCAACCAGGAACCCCCAGAAATGTCCCCATGAATATCTCAGCTTCCTGGATCTTTAGGTGCAGTAAATCTTGGGTGTGTGTTCTATACAGGCTCCTAGAGCTCCCCCAAGTCTTGGTGGCCACTATGAGAATCTCTTATTCGTTTCTTCTCTTTCCTGTAGCACTTAATATCCATTTCCCTAGTGGTGTTCCCTTCACTTGATAAGTACATTTTTGAATCCTGTCTCAGTCCAGGAGAACCCAACCTAACACAACACCATTACCAGCTTACAAAGTGCTCTTCAGAAGCCAGGGGGGTGACATAGAGAGGCAGATATTGAAGCTAAAAATAAATGAGAAAAATCCTATATAATAAAAAGGTAATATGCAAATGACCCTTATTCCCTTGCACAAGATGGCTATCTACATGTGGTCAAGGATGGCCTCCACAAGATGACCAGAAGGGTAGGGCAGTTGGGGGCAACTAGGCTTGCAGGAGAGGGAGAGCTGTTGGGAGGCCCAGGCCTCTAGAGGAGGGGAATTAGAGGTGACCAGGCTGGCAGGGAAGGGCAGTTGGGGACAATCGGGCCAGCAGGGAAGCAGTTAGGTGTTAATCAGGCTGGCAGGGGAGTGGTTAGGCGTGATCAGGCTGGCAGGTAAGTGAGTGGTTGGGAGCCAGCAGTGCTGGATTGTGAGAGGGATGTCTGACTGCCGGTTTAGAGATCAGGCCTAAACCAGCAGTCGGTTATCCCCCAAGGGATCCCAGATTGGAGAGAGTGCAGGTGGACTGAGGGACACTCCCTTCCAGTGCACGAATTTCTTGCACAAGTCTTCTAGTCATACAATAGGAAAAGGAGAGCAAGGGAAAGGTAAAATGGAGGAGTGGGTCAGAGAGGGGCAAAGTATACTGTTAAATAGGTAATCAGAAAAGACACATTTAGAAGTTAAAAACATATAAACACAGTATGCAGTTCACATGTCCTTTTAAATAAACAAAAAGGCCATTTTAGATCAATAATAACTTCAATTTAGTCGTATTTCTTTGCTCCAAAAACAGAGCAATGCAACAACAATTTCACTGTTGGCCATTCTAGTTAATGGCACGTGTCCTTGCTGGCCCTAATTAAAAGAGTGAATTCAAGGGTAGGCTTAAGTCAAACTTCTCTCCTTATACCACTGTTCAGTATAATTTACCTTCAGGTCTAAGGTTGACAAGATTGTGTCTGTTAGGGTGGAAGTTGGCTTTGTGCAATCCTGCTGATTTGTAACATTCTCTGAAAGCAGACTTTGCTATTGGTTCCATACTTGCTTTCAACACAGAAGATAATAACAGTTACCTTGTTATCTAAGAGAAAGAGATTTCTCTTCAGGGAGGAAAGCAACAACTTCAATCTGCCTTGGGCAGTCTTTCCTTAAATGACAGGGGAGCATGATTTTAATCCAATGTAGAGGGAATTTGCTAAGTAGCTTCCAGAGAAAGGACATTAGAATAAATCCAAATATCTAATTTCATTAAAGAATGCTTGGAGGATTGTAAATTGAAAGGCAGTTTCTGTTAAAAGACACCAAATTGGAATAAATCAATTTATATGACCAACCTAATAAAGTGAAATTATCATTCTTTATGAGAAGGCCTGTGTGATGGCTGATAAGGAGATAGAAAGATAGAAGCACTGCCTCCTGGCTCAGCAGCAGGTTCCCTGGCCTGAGGGCTTTGCTTAGAGAAGTGTGGCCAGAACCAGGTCATGAAATCTCTTATAAAATATACTAGAGGCCAGGTGCACAAAATTTATGCATTTGGGTGACAGGAGTACCATAGCCCTGTCTGTACCAACTGGCAGTCTAGGAGCCCTCAGGGAATGTCTGACTGATGGCTTATGCCTGCTCCCTGCCACTAGGACTAAGCCATCAATTGGACATCCTTAACACTGCTGCGGAGGTGGGAGAGGCTTCCACCAATGCCACTGTGCTCACCAGCCATGAGCCTCACTTCTAGCTGATGGTGTTCTCCTGTGGGAATGCACTGACCACCAGGGAGTAGCACCTGCATAGAGCATCTGCCCCCTGGTGGTCAGTGCATGTTACAGTGACTGGTCATTCTGTCATTCTGTCTATTTGCATATTGGCCTTTTATTATATTACTAGAGGCCCAGTGCACAAAATTCATGCACAGTGGGCAGGTGATATTCCTTAGCCCAGCCTGTACCCTCTCCAATCTGGGACCCCTCAAGAGATGTCTGACTGCCTGTCTAGGCCCGATCCTGGTAGGATCTGGCCATAAAGGGCAATTGGACTTCCTTCTCACAATCCAGGACAGCTGGCTCCAAACTGCTCACCTGCATGCCTCCCTGATTGCCCCTAACTGCTCCTGCCTGCCAGCCTGATCACCCCCTAACCACTACCCTGCCAGCCTAATTGACGTCTAACTGCTCCCCTGACAGCCTATTTGCCCCCAACTTCCCTCCTCTGCCAGCCTGGTTAGCCCTAACTGCTCTCCCCCGCTGGCCTGAGCGCCCACAACTGCCCTCCCTTGCAGGGCTTGGAACCTGCAATGGCCCTCCCCTGTTCGCCATCTTGTGTCCACATGGGGGCAGAATTTTTGACCATGTGGAGGCAGCCCTCTTGTGTGTTGGAGTGTTGGTCAATCTCCAAATTACTCTTTTATTAGATAGGATAGAGGCCTGGTGCATGGGTGGGGGCCAGCTGGTTTTCCCTGAAGAGTGTCCCAGATCAGGGTGAGGGGTTCTCTTGGGGTGAGAGGTGGCCTGGGTGAGGGGCCTGTGGAGGTTTGCAGGCCAGCCTTGCCCCCCAGCAACCCAAGCAGAGGCCCTGGGATCTGGTATTAATCTATGTCTACAATTGAAACTTTGTAGCCTAGAGTGGAGGCCCAGGCCAGCAAGGGCAGGCTGAAAGCTTGGCTTCCTCCATTGCCAGGGAAACCCATGCCTCTGTTCTCTCCAGCTCAGTGGCTGCTGCCATTTCTGTATCTTTTATAAATGAAATTTTGTAACATTCAGTGGTGGCCTGGGCAGGCAGAAAGGTTGGCTTCCTCTGTTGCCAGGGAAACCCTCCTGCTCTCACTGGTGGCAGCCAACTTTTTTGGGGTTTATTTGGATAATTTGCTCCTGATTGGCTGATGGGTGTAGCTGTGGGCATGGCTTGTAGGTGTGGTAAAGGTTTGATCAAATTTGCATATTACTCTTTTATTAGATA
Source organism: Antrozous pallidus (assembly GCA_027563665.1). Lineage (NCBI taxonomy): Eukaryota > Metazoa > Chordata > Mammalia > Chiroptera > Vespertilionidae > Antrozous > Antrozous pallidus. Next base: position 79,849,423 of record CM050508.1, read on the forward strand.
GGACTAGAGGCCTGGTGCACAATATTCGTGCACAGGGCGCAGGAGATGTCCCTTAGCCCAGAGTGTACCCTCTCCAATCTGGGACCCCTCAAAGGATGTCTGACTACCTGTTTAGGCCAAATTTGGTAGGATTGTGCCTAAATGGGCAGTCATATATCCTTCTCACAATCCAGAACTGGGTCCAAAATGCTCACCTGCCAGCCTCCCTGATTGCCCCTAACTGCTTCTGCCTGCCGGATATCCTGATCATCCCTAACTACTACCCTGCCAGCCTAATTGATGTCTAACTACTTCCCTGACAGTCTCTTTGCCCCCAACTTCTCTTCTATGCCAGCCTGGTCACCCCTAACTGCCCTCACTTGCAGGCTTGGTCCCTTCCACCTGCCCTCTCCTGCTGGCCTGATTGCCCACAACTGTCCTCCCTTGCAGGACCTGGAACCTTCCAACAGCCCTCCCTTGCTGGCCATCTTGTGGTGGCCATCTTGTGCCCACATGGGGGCAGGATCTTTGATCACATGGGGGCAGCCATCTTGTGTGTTGGAGTGATGGTCAATCTGCATATTACTCTTTTATTAGATAGGATAGAGGCCTGGTGCATGGGTGGGGGCCAGCTGGTTTGCTCTGAAGAGTGTTCCAGATCAGGGTGGGGGTTCCCTTGGGTCAAGGTGCAGCATGCGTGAGGGCTTGTGAGGGTTTGCAGGTCGACCACGCACCCCAGCTACCCAAGCAGAGGCCCTGGGATATGGGATTAATTTATGTCTACAATTGAAACTTTGTAGCCTGGACCGGAGCTAAGGCTTCTGCTTGCTCCATGGCGGCAGCCATTTCTGTTTGAAACTTTGTCGCTTAGAGTGGAGGCCTAGGCTGACAACAGCAGGCAGAAAGCTTGCCTTCCTCTGTATCCAGGGATACCCAAACCTTCCTACTGCTCTCAGTGGCAGCAGCCATTCTATTGGGGTTTATTTGCATAATCTGCTCCTGATTGGCTGGTGGGCGTGGCTGTGGGCATGGTTTGTGTATGTAGTGAAGGTATGGTCAAATTTGCATATTACTCTTTTATTAGATATGACTAGAGGCTCTATGTTTGAAAATTTGTCCAGAAGCAGGCCTTTCTTCATCCAACTGCCAGCACCAGGTTCCCTGTGGCATCCAGGACCTGGGTTTCCTTTCCCCTGCCACCAGCAGTTGTACGGGACCCAGGCTGCTTCCTTTTTCCGGCTGCCCACAGGCACTTGGGACCCAGGCTGGCTTCCCTACAGCCCTGACTTCATCAGTAAGGACATCCGGAAGACATCTGGTCTAATTAGCATATTACCCTTTTATTATTATAGATTTTATAGGATTATATAGTTTATACTTTATCTCAAAGGTAACAAGAGACCTATGAAAGACTTTAAGTATGAATAGATTTGTGACGTGAAGAGTTTACTGAGACGCTGAGAGTTTCCTGAGAAATAGAGTGTGTGTGTTTTTTTTGGGGGGAGGGCAGAGGAGATTAGAAACAGAGGAGATAATGGTTATGATGGTTGCTAAGGAAAAACGTGAGCCGAGGCCACTAGAGAGGTAGTTAGTGCTCACATTTTGCTCTCTTTAGAAACAGAGATGAGGCTTGGGAGTAAGTATCAGGCACTGCTCTAAGGTTACATGAGAAGTGCTGAGGCAAACATCTAATGCATCCATATAGCATTCATACTTCTCTTCATGGTGTCAGGCAGGTCATAGGTCAAGTCATTATCTATAATTATATACTATCTGTATTTATGAACCATGTGAGAATTTACAAATTAAAATGAAATGCCAGTTATCTACTGAAGCTGAATATATATGCCTACCTTATGAGCTAGAAATCCCACTCTTAGATGTGTATCTAACAGAACTACAAAATTATGAGCACCAAAACCAGGTACAATAATGGTCACATCTATGTTATTTGTAATATCCCAAACTGGGAGAAAAATTAAGTTTCCATCCATCAACAATGAAAATGGATAAAATGTGCCATATAAAATGTGACAACAAGATATGCATAAGGACATCATATAAACCAATAAAAATGAACAACAATAAACCATAGATATGCTGTCTTACAAGAGACGCACCTTAGAACAAAGGACTCACACAGACTGAAAGTAAAGGGATGGAAAAAAATTTCAGGAAAATGGAAATGAAAGAAAGCTGGGGTAGCAGTACTTAAATCTGACAAAACTAAAGGCCAGGTGCATGAAATTTGAGCACGAGAGGTAGGGGGTGTCCCTCAGCCCAGCCTGTATCCTCTCCAATCTGGGACTCCTTGAGGGATGTCCAAATACCTATTTAGGCCTGATCCTAGTAGGGATCGGGCCTAAATGAGCAGTCAGACATCCCTCTCACAATCCAGAACTTCTGGTTCCCAACTGCTCACCTAACTGCCTTCCTGATTGCCCATAATTGCTTCTGCCTGCCAGCCTGATCACCCCCTAACCACTCCCCTGCCAGCCTGATTAATGCCTAACTGCTCTCCTACCAGCTTGTTTGCCCCTAACTACCCTCCCTGGCAGGTTTGGTCATCCCTAATTGCCCTCTGCTGCAGGCCTGGCATCCCCCAACTATTCTCCCCTCCAGGCCTGGGTCCCCCTGCAACTGCCCTTCCCTGCAGAACCAGTCACCCTCAACTTACCTCCTCTGCTGGCTGGCTCACCCCTAACTTCCCTCCCCTGCAGGCTTGATCACCCACAACTGCCTTCCCTTCAGGCCATCTTGTGTCTACATGGGGGAAGCCATCTTGTGTGTTGGAGTGATGGTCAATCTGCATATTACTCTTTTATTAGATAGGATAGAGGCCTGATACATGGGTGGGGTCCAGCTAGTTTTCCATGAATGGTATCCCGGATCAGGGTGGGGGTTCCCTTGGGGCATGGGGTGGCCTGAGTGATGGGCTGTGATGGTTTGCAGGCTGGCCACAACCCCCAGCAACCCAAGAAGAGGCCCTGATATCTGGGATTTATTTAACTTCCAAAATTGAAACTTTGTAGCCTAGAGCAGAGCCAAGCCTCCTGCTCACTTTGTGGCTGCAGCCATTTCTATTGTATTTATTTACCTTCTATAATTGAAACTTTGTAACCTTAAGCAGAGGCCAAGAGAGGCCAGGGTAGGCTGAAAGCTTGACTTCCTCCATCACAGGGGGCAACCCTAGCCTCTTGCTCTCTCCAGCTCTGTGGCTACTGCCATTTTTTTTTGGAATTTATTTATCTTCTACAATTGAAACTTTGTAACATTGAGTGGAGGTCTGCGTTGTCCAGGGTGTGCGGAAAGCTTGGCTTCCTACATCACCAGGGAAACCCAAGCTTCCCTTCTGCTGTCTCTGTGGCCACAGCCATCTTGATTGGGGTTATTATGCATACTCACTCCTGACTGGCTGGTGGGCATGGCTTGTGAATGTAGTGGAGGTATGGTTAATTTGAATATTCCTCTTTCATTAGATAGCATAGATCTCAAGGTGATGTCTATAACAAGTCATAAAGATCACTGTATCATTATAATTGGATCAATACAACAAAAGGCTATACCTCTGGTAAACATATATGTACCCAATACAGGAGCATTTAAATACATACAAAAACTTCTGGCGGATATCAAGGGAGAGATTTACAGCAATACATCTTATAAACAAAAAATCAACAAAGAAACAGAAATCTTAAATGGCACTCTAGAACAGATGGAGCTAATTGATATTTTCAGAACATTCCATCCCAGAGCGACAGAATATACATTCTTCTCAGTGCACATGGGACATTTTCACATATAGACCACATGTTGGAACACAAGCTTAGTCTCTACAAATACAAGGAAATTTAAATCATATCAAGCAACTTTTCAGACTATAATGCCATGAAATTAGAAATCAGGAACAATAAAAACACTCTAAAACAATCAAATACATGGAGACTCAATAGCATGCTATTAAATAATGAATGGGTTACCAAAGAGATCAAAGAAATAAAAAATACCATGGAAACAAATGAAAATGAATACACAATAATCCAAAACCTCTGGGACATATTGAAAGCAGTCCTGAGAGGGAAATTCATAGCATTATAGGACTATCTCAAAAAAAATAAATAAATAAATAACAACAACAACAACAACAAAACCACAAGAAAGTCTGGTAATAAGTTATCTAACACTACAAGTTAAAGAATTAGAAAGAATACAACAAGAAAAGTGCAGAACAAGTAAAAAGAAGAAAATAATAAAGAGCAGAGTGGAAATAAGTGACTGTGATATCAAAAAACAACAATACAAAAGGTCGATAAAACCAAGAGTTTGTTCTTTCAAAGGGTAAAGATTGGTGGTCCTCTAGCCAGGCTCACCAATAAACAAAGAGAGAGGGCCCAAGTAAACAAAATCAGAAACAAAAGCAGAGAAGTAACCACTGAAATCACAGAAATACAAAGAATTGTAATAAAATAATATGAATTACTTTATTCCAACAAATGTGTCAACCTGGATGAAATGGACATATTCCTAGAAAAATATAACCTTCCAAAACTTAATCAGAAAGAATCAGAAAACCTGATTCATCAGATAACTGCTGATGAAATTGAAACAGTATTAAAAACATTTCCAGCAAACAAAAGCCCTAGGGGAGAATGATTCAAGAGGGGTTTTACCAAATATTCAAAGAACTAATACCTCTATTCCTCAAACTATTCCAAAAAAAATTCAAGAGGAAGGAACACTTCCAAACTATTTCTATGAGGCCAGCATCACTCTAATTCTAAAATCAGATAAAGACACTACAAAAAAAAAAAGGAACTACAGGCCAATATCACTGATGAAAATAGACACTAACATCCTCAACAAAATTTTAGCAAACGATCTGTCCATACATTCAAAAGATTACACATCATGACCAAGTGAGATTTATTCTGGGGATGCAAGGCTGGTACAATAGTCACAAATCAATAAATGTGATATAGAACATAAACAAACTGCAAGACAACAATCACATGATCATATCAATCAATGCAGAAAAAGCATTCAACAAAATCCAATAGCCTTTTTTGATAAAAACTCTCAGCAAAGTGAGAATACATGGAATATACCTTGTCATAACAAAGGCCATAAATGAAAACCTACAGCCAACATTATACTCAATGGGCAAAAACTAAAACCATTTCCCCTACGAACAGGAACAAGATAGGGATGCCCACTTTCACCAATCTGGCACATGGTTCTGGAAGTCCTGGCCCTAGCAATCAGACAAGAATAAATAAAAGGCATCCTAATAGAAAAGGAGGAAGTAAAACTCTTATTATTAGCATATGACATGTTAAGGTATATAGAAAAACCCCAAAACTCCATAAAATAACTGCTAGATTTAATAAATTAATTTAGAAATTAAGAAGGATACAAAATCAATACCCCAAAATCCATAGCATTTTTATACACCAATAAAGAACTCTCAGAAAGAGAAACTAAAATAAGATCTAATTTATCATTGCAAAAAAACATTAAGATACTTAGGAATAAACTTGACCAAGGAAGTAAAAGACCTGTAGTCTGAAAACTACAGGACACTGAAAAAAGAGATAGTAGGAGATATAAACATTTGGCAGAATATACTATGCTCATAGATTGGTAGAATCAACATAATTAAAATGTCCATACTATCGATAGATTCAGTGTAATTACTACTAAAATACTAACAGCATATTTCACAGACTTAGAACAAACACTCAAAAATTTACATGGAACCAAAAAAGACTCCCAAATGCTGCAGCAATCTTGTGAAGAAAGAACAAAGTTGGAGGAATCAAAATACCAGATATCAAGTTATATTCCAAAGCCATTGAATACAAAGTGTGGTACTGGCATAAGAACCAGCATATAGATCAATGGAACAGAACAGAGAACCCATAAATTGACCCAAACCACTATGCTTAATTAATATTTAATAAAGGAGGCAAGAACATAGATTGGAGCAGAGACAGACTCTTCAATAAAGAGTGTTGAGAAAATCGGACAAGTATGTGCAAAAAAATAAAACTAGATCACCAACTTATACCACACACAAAAATAAAATCAAAGTAGATAAAAGATTTAAATGTAAGACATGAAACCATAAAAGTCCAGAAGAAACCATGGGCACTAAAATATCAGACATCTCTGGTAGCAATATGTTTGCCAATAAATCTCCTAGGACAATGGAAACTAAGAAGTAAATAAACAAATGGGACTGCATCAACATAAAAAGCTTCTGCACAGCAAAAGAAACCATCGAAATAACAAGAGAGCCTACTAGGCAAGCATATTTGCCAAGGATGCATCTGATAAAAGGTTAATCTCTAGAGCATATAGGGAATTCAGGCAACTTAACAAAAGGGAGACGAACAATCCAGTTAAAAAATGGGCAAAGGACGTAAATAGACACTTCTCCAAAATGGACATACAGAAAACCAAGAGGCATATGAAAAAATGCTCAAGGTCACAAATCATCTGAGAGATGCAAATCAAAATGACAATGAGATATCATCTCAAACCTGTCAGAATGGCTATTATGAACAAATCAACCAACCACAAATGTTGGTGAGGTTGTAGAGAAAAGGGAACCCTGGTACACTACTGGTGGGAATGCCAACTGGTGCAGTCACTATGGAAAACAGAATGGAGTTTCCTCAAAAATTTATAAAAAATGAAACCCCTATTTGACCCAGTAATCCCACATTTAGGAATGTACTGTAAGAAACCTGAAACACAAATCAGAAAGAATATATGGACCCCTATGTTCATAGCAGTACAATTTACAATAGCTAATACTTGGAAACAGTCTAAGTGCCCATCAGCAGATGAATGAATGAAAAACAAACAAACAAACAAACAAAAAACTATGGTATATTTACATAATGGAAAGCTATGTGGCAATAAAAAAGAACTCTTATCATTTGCAACAGCATGGATGGACCTGGAGAGTATTATGCTGAATTAAATAAGCCAGTCAGAGAAAGATAAGTATCACATGATCTCACTCATATTCGGAATTTAATGAACCAAGTAAACTGTTGATCAAAAATAGACCCAGAAACATAGAAGCATGAGCAGACTGTTGAACTTCAGAGAGAAGGCAGGGGAGGGTGGGTGGGAAGAAATCAACCAATGAACTTGAATGCAAATATAAATGACTGATGGACATAGAAAATGGGGTGGTGAGAGCCTGGGAAGGGTGGAGGAAAGAAGTAGGCTGGAACTGGTTAATGGGAGAAAAAAAGAGAACTATGTAATACTTTCAACAATAAATATGTGTTTTTAAATGAACATATTGCTACATATCGCAATATGGATGAATCTCACAAAGAAGTTGAAGAGAAAAACAGGCAGACACAAAGTAATTCAAAATACAGAATCCATTTATGTCAAGTTTTTTGTATGTTAGCACTAATTTATAGTGTCTAAATACTGAGAAGTAGTTCTACATGGTGGAAGACAGTGGTAGTGAAGGGAGTGGAGTACACAGGGGTCTCTGAGATACTGATAATGCATAGTCTTCCCTCCATATCCACAGGTTTCCCATTCACAGATTCAATGACTCATCACAGATCAAAAATATTCTTCCCTGCCAGAACAGCTCAGTTGATTGAGCATTACCCTTTGCACTGAAAGGTTACTGGTTCAATTCCAGTCAGGGCACATACCTGGGTTGCGGTCCAATCCCCAGGTGGGATGCATACAGAAGGCAACAGGTCAATGTTTCTGATTCACATCAATTTTTCTCTTTCTCTCCCCTCATCTCTGTAAGCATTCCTCAGTGCAGATTAAAAAATATACATTTTGGGGAAAATTATGTTGTTGCTGACGTGTATATGTAGTTAGGCCTAGATTGGTTGCATCTGTGAACATGTATAGATTTTTTCTTGTTATTATTCTCTAATAAATTCAGTATAATGCCTATCTGCACAGCATTTGCATTGTGCTGGGTATTATAAGTAATCTAGAGATGTTTTAAAGTATTTGGAAGGATGTCCACAGGTTATATGCAAATACTACACAATTTTATTTGAGGGATTTGAGCATCCATGAATTTTGTTATCCTCAGGAAGGTCTTAGAACAAATCCCCGTGGATACCAAGGAATGACTGTTATTTCTTGACATGGGTAGTGATTGGATGGAAAGGTTCACTCTAATTCCAAAACCTTTTATTAGCATTAGCACACTTACTGAAAATTCCTAGAGCTCTACCCATAATGATTTGTGGATCTTTTGGTTACATTCCTTAATAGAATAATTTATATGGAGACCCAAAGAATCACAAATTCTTAGGAAATTAGTTATAAATATGTAAAGAGTTATATTCCCCTTTGCCACTAGAAAAATTGCAATGCCGAATAAGTTGTTTAGAAATAAAATGAAACAGACTTCCCATAGAGGAAGCAGTGACAGCAGCGTTTACTATGCCTTCCAGCTGAGTTATTACAACTAAATTATAAGACTTTAAATGTTTTAGTAAACTGTTTACTTTGGCAGCACATCTACTAAAATTGGAGTGATACAAAGAAGATTAGCATGGCCCCTGCATAAGGATAACATGTAAATTTGTGAAGCATTCTATATATTTTTAAAAAGTATCAGTATATAAATACAAAAAAGAGAAGCAATTTGCACAATTTAATTGTGAAAGGCAATATGTTGTAGGTGAAAGCCAACTGAATTTGAAACAAATTCTGTATTAGAGACTAAGGAAAAATAATCCCACCTAACATTTATCAAGCACTTGCTATATGCCAACCAAGGGGATACTTACATTTATTTTCATTTTATATAAATGCAATAATCTTATGAAGTAGTTGTCATTGTTATACCCATTTGACAGATTATAAAACTGAGACTAAGAAAGGTTGAATACTCTTCTCACTCTCCTACAAGTAGATGGCAGGACAGCACTTGGCTTCAGACCTAAGTGACTCTTAACCTCTTATATTCATCCTGGTGAAGTTGGGCAAGCAATCTCTGTAAGCCCTAGACTCCTCTTCTATAAAATGAGAGGGTCTTCCCAGATTTGCTGAGTGGCTAATTATGATTGTGTTCATTGTTTAGATATGGAAGGGCAGGCTAAAGATAAAGTCCTTTCCAGAGCTAAATTCAGAGGAAATAGTAGCCTCAGTGCCAAGAATCTTCCTCCGGGCAGTGTTCACCAATTTGCCTAATCAGAAGAACCAGTAAAACTCTCCTCTGCTAACAATTCACTGTAACTGTACTGACCAAAGTCTTCAGAGCAGGACCTGGGAAACTCTTACTATACTAACTTTCCTCCAACCCACAGTGATTTTTCTGTTCAGTAATGGTTTAGAAAAAATAGACTGGATTTCAAAAGATCTAGACAAGCTTCTCAGAGAAACTGTTTATCTTGACTCTTAAGCCATGTTGAAAATATAAATCATGATCCAACAAATGCTTTTCTGTAGGGACCTATGGAAGGATCTCTTCAGGGTCTAGGTAATTTGTTTTCTGGTGATTTAATAAAGGAACAAAGCTTGAAAATCTAAACCATACAAATTTGCCACTGGCAGACAAATCAGCACTGGTGCTCTACTGCACAGCATAGTGATTATAATCGATTTTAACTAATTATAAACTTTAAAGTGGCTAAGAGACTAGATCTTAGTTATTCTCAATGCCAAAAAGGAATTGATGTTATGTGACCTAGAGATGTGTTGGATAATGTTCTGGTGGTAATAAAATTATAATATATAAATGTATCAAATTAACACCCTGTACATCTTAAACTTTACAGTGTTGCATGCTAATTGCACTCAGTTAAAAATGAATTAGCATGCCATTTAGTGTCTTACTTTAAATATGTCTCAAGCAAGTTATTTTTTTAAGAAGGTACTGTTCATCATTTAATTTTCTAATATGAATGTTTAGGCCTGGCTGGGTGGAGTGTCATCCTGTACAGCAAAACACTGTGGGTTGAATTCCTAACAGGGCACATACATCAGTTGTGGGTTATATTGCTGCTCAGAGTGGGTACTGGAGGAAAACAATGGATATTTCTCTCTCATATCAAAGTTCCTCTCTCCCTTCCTCTCTCTAAAATTTATAAAGAGCATATTCTTAGGTGAGAATTGTAAAGTATGTTTGGTATAACGAAATGCTTGTGGTTAAAGTCACATGCATTTTCTTTCAAGGAACTACAGAGGGATATTTCCATTCTATATTGGTAGTTTAAATGACAGGCTGATTCAGAAAATACATAAAAATTAGGTTCTGCCAATATGTTCTCTAGAAAAGTACTTAAAAATTTCTACTTGATGTACTTGATTAAGAAGAAAGTTTTTCAAAACTGCAAATACAGATGATGTGATTTTCTGCTAAGCTGATGTTATCTAAAATTCTATTTCAGGAGTTCAAGAATTCAGGGTCCAAGGATAATATGAGATACTAGAGGCCTGGTGCATGATTTCCTGCAAGGGTGGGTTCTGGCCAGCCCACTCTGATTGGGGCCAATTGGGCCAGGCTGGCTGGGGGAAGGGGACACAGGAGATTGGCTGGCTGGCCCCACCCCCTGGTCAAACTCCCTGTTGAACTCCTGGTCAAAGGGACAATTTGAATATTAGCCTTTTATTATACAGTACTAGAGGCCTATTGCAGGAAGATTTCTGTAAGAATAGGCCTTCCTGCGGCCTCCTCCACTGCCCCGCCTGCTTCCCTTCCTGTTCCGCAGCCCTGCCTGCTTCCTATCCTGGCTGCCTCCCTTCCTTCGCTGCCTCCTCGCTTGCTTCTCTGTAGCTTCCCTCCCTTCTACAGTGCTTGGTTTCCTTCTATGCTGTCTTCAGTCTTAATTCTGTACCAGGATATGCAAATTAACCGCCATATTGGTTGAGTTCATTTGCATACTCACTCCTGATTGGCTGGTGGGCATGGCTTGTGGGTGTGGTGGAGATATGGTCAATTTGCATGTCTCTCCTTAATTAGATAGGATAGCATGGGAGCAAATTGAGAGAATTCCAAAGACAAAATGTGCCTGCTTCCCAATTCCACAGCCAACCCCAGCCCAGCCAATCCTAAAAACCCTGCTTAGGGACAGCGTTTGTGACATTTGACAAGCCTACCTAGTATAGAACATTCTAGAAGGGCATAGCATATTTTGAATAACAAGTAAACATGAGTTTGAATACATGCAGAGCAGCAATATGCCATATTTAAAAAAAAATGCAAGACAGAGTGGACACCAGATGCAGGGAAACTACTTCTCATGAAGGACTTCAGCAGCTCTCAAAAAAATGAACAAAGTTGCAAAAGATTTTAACAAACTGGAGGCTTTGGAATGACCAAGAATAGGGGATGAGTGAACACAAATGTGGGGGAGAGGAATCTCTTGAGAAGGAAAAACAATTTTTCTTAGACACGGTGTCGGGGCAAAAACGAAAAGAAAAACTGCCTCTCCTCTGAGCCCTATTCACCTCAATTAGCACAACATCATGGCCAGAGAGCAGAGAGCTGGAGTTGGCAGCCTACACGGAGGATGCAGATGGAAGGACACTCGCCCTTAGGAGCCCTTTTAGGCTGCCACTAACACAGGGTGTCATTACCTGGGCTTTGGGATAATAATTACCATGTGGGGGAAAGGTGAAATGTTTTAAGATCATGTGCCTCTACTAAGTCACCTTACATAGCACTGAGAACAAATAACTCTGCATCCCTTAATTCTGTGACATGACATTTCATACTTAAAAAAAGGTGAAGTTGCAACCCCCTACCCCTGGACCCATGCAAGAACAAACAACCCATTTGAATGTATATAATCATGGGTGGGCTTGGGCCGCCTTCTACATTAACTCTCAAGAAGACCTCTTGCTCCATTGCAGTCTGGGGCTCCTGCCAAAGTCTGAAGTCCAAAGTGATCAGACTGTGCCAGGAATGATTTAGATTAGGTGAGAATAAGTGTGAGTGTGGCTAATTGAAAATAAGAGGCCAAAATTGGGTAAAATGAATTAAATCTGTCGATGTACTTTCCTACGTAAACACACATTCAGACAGAATGACAGCTATCCTATTTCTATATCATAACATGTTGCTAATAATTAATGAAGCAGTACTAAAATGAACCAAAACTATCTACACTAATAAAAGGAAAACATGCAAATTGATGATACCTCCACTATGCCAAGCCACACCTACCAGCCAATCAGTAGATAGTATGCAAATTAACCCATCAAGATGACTGTGGCCATAGAGGGAGCAGGAGGCTTGGATTTCCCCAGCAATGGAGGAAGCCAATCTTCCTGCCCACAAAGTCTACAAAGTTTAAATTATAGAAGATAAATAAATCCCAACAAAAATGGTGGCAGCCACAGAGCTTGAGAGAGCAGGAGGCTGTAATTGCCCCTGGGGATGGAGGAAGCCAAACTTCCTGGGCGGCCCTGGCCTCTGCTCAAGGCTACAAAGTTTTAATTATAGAAGATAAATAAATCCCATATACCAGGGCCTCCACATGGGTTGCCCCTGGCATGGCCAGCCTGCAAACCACCGCAGGCCCCTTGCCCAGGCCACCACATACCTTAAGGGAACCCGCAGCCTGATCTTGTATACCCTCCAGGGCAAACCAGTTGGGCCCCACCCATGCACCAGGCCTCTATCCTATCTAATAAAGAGTGATATGCAAATTGACCATCACTCCAACACATAAGATGGCTGCACAAGATGTGGTCAAAAATGGCTGTTCCTATGTGAAAACAAGATGGCTGTCACAAGATGGCCAGCAGGGGAGGGTAGTTGGAAGGGACTAGGCCTGCAAGACAGGGCAGTTGTGAGGGATCAGGCCTGCAGGGGAGGGCACTTGGGAAGGACTAGGCCTGTAGGGGAGGACAGTTGGAGGCAATCAAGCCTGCAGGTGAGGGCAGTTAGGGGTGACCAGGCAGGCAGAGGAGGGAAGTTGGGGGTAACCAGGCTTGCAGGAAAGGGCAGTTGGGTGAGACCCAGGCCTGCAGGGGAGGGCAGTTAGTAGTGACCAAGCTGGCAAGGGAGCAGTTAGGCATCAATCAGGCTGGCAGGGGAGTGGTTAGGGGGTGATCATGCTGACAAGCAGAAGAGGCAATCAGGAAGGCACGCAGGTGAGTAGTTGGAAGCCAGCATTCCTGGATTGTAAAGAGATGTCCCAGATTATAGAGGCTGGGTTGAAGGACATACCCGCCCCCCCATGCATGAATTTCATACACTGGGCCTCTAGTCTCTCTATAGAAACCCTTTCATATCTGAAAGCTATCCAAGGAAGCACTATTCCTGTTAAAATGTATCTGTATATCTTTGAAGAAAAAAAGCACTCTTGGAAACATTTTTACTCTGCTATGAAAAATGAAGTGCGACAAAAAATAAAATGCATTTTACTCATTATTTCCAAATTTAGGACACTTCTCTTTAGGGAAAAGACACACCCTCAAAATAGCAATTTTTCTAGAGGTTACACATATTTAATTTGTATCTGCTATGTCTGTTCCAAGAATAAAAACTCTTTAAAAATGCATTTAAATGGGTAGCATCCATTTGTAAAAGTATAGGTCATGAATCTCAGCCTAAGAGTTTTATTCAAACACACTGTGAAAACAAGATTTGCAACAGATAAACACAATATAATTTCCTGGGATTCTCTTGCCTTCAACCGTGTGAAGAACTCATAAAAGGAAATGCAAGTCCAATGAAGCTTTAATGTTCCCATATTTAATTTTCTGTTAAGCAGAATTCCAAAAGAAAAAAGAAAGTATCGCAAAAATATATAGCATGAGTGCACTTAAATCTACCCAACACATTACAGATGACAATAAATTAAAATGCATTAAGTATTTTATTATGCTCAGTAGTGTCAAGGCCATCAACCAACTGATCTGATAATCCATTAAACTATTTTAGAAGAAGGTTTTCTCTTAAATGAGAGCTCTGGGTGAACTGTATGCTGCAGCAATTTAGCATCACAAATATATTTAGCAGAAAGCTACTCAAGTATTCCTGTTCTATCGGCACTTCTAGAGAAAGTTGATAGGTTTTGATGTCAAAGAGAGGCTGTTTAATGAGAGATTATAAATGTTGATTTCCCTAACAGATTCAGAACAGTATACATGTTATATTACACAAACCTTTCTTTGCAATTTCAATGGAATCCAAACACCAGGATTTTTCAGGCAAGTTTTTTTAAAAATATATTTTTATGAAATTCAGAGAGGAAGAAAGAGGGAGAGAGAGAAACATCAACAATGAGAGAGAATCATCGATCAGCTGCCTACTGGGGAATGAGCCCACAACCCGGGCATGTGTCCTCGACTAGAATCGAACCTGGAAACTTTCAGTCCACAGCCTGATGCTTTATCCTCTGAGCCAAACCAGCTAGGTTTCAGGCAAGTTTTGAAAGACACTGGGCAATAATATTTTGGAGGTTCTTATTCCTTTTCTCTAAATGAGTTGATGTTTTTGAGAATTCAAATGAAAAATCACAGCATAGGAGACCAGAGTTCTTACATATTTTATCTTTCTATGGAACTGTCTACCCACTTATCCAAAGAGAAGGCTTCTTTTGAAATAAAGTATCCAATGGATACAATTTGACAATCCCCTAGGTCTTGAACACACTACAGAAGTAAAAAGATAGCCCTTTTCCTCAAAAAAAAAAAAACCTACAGAGAAACAGAGAAGAATGAATAAGCACATGCTGGTTTCTAATATTTACATAGGCATATGCATAATAGGCAGCCCATACACAAGACAAAGTTTATTTTTTTTTTTTACAAACAGTATGCCAGGATCAATCTGACATTATATTGAATATTCTACATGCACAGGTGCTAAGGATATATGCTCTTTTTACTGGTTAATTCTGTTGCATTTTTTATACTCTTGTGGGTGAATGGATAATAGCATACTAATATGGTTCCAAAAAATAAAAATAAATCTGATCCTGAAAACCAATTGGAAAGAAGACTAATGTCCTAAAGCCAGTTGTAAAATTGAACTTTACAAAAGAGCCTCAAATGGGTATACCTCTAACTAGACCATCTTTCCAGCTTAGCAAAACAAATAGCAGCCTCTTCTACAGAAGCATCAGCATAAATAATAGAAGATTGGAGATATTTCCTAAATAATGAAAATTCCCAACAACCCCATTTATTTTCAAGTGAATTAAGAAAATGCAGATAACTTCAAAAGAATTCTACATATAACATCACATATATACAGAAGGTTCAAGCTTCCCACAAACATACTTATAGGCAGGTATGTGCTTGCTTTAGAAAAGTTTCTTTGAAACTTAGGATTTTCACACTACTATCTTTTTTTGCCATTCACAAACTTACAAGTGAGAGGGGTAGCTATTTCTTATTGCTGTTATCAATTAACTTCTGTTAAAACATAAGTATGGATTGGCGTGAACTTTTCTGATTTGAGTGTAATTAAACCATATACATGCTAGATATCTGAAACCTCTTTATATTAGAATACAGGCAATACTAAATTCAATTGCTGATCATTAATGTCAGCATTTATTTCTGAGCATCAAAAAACAATCATATTTGGAATGCCATAATGACTTTCTGGAACTTAAAAGAAACATTCCCTGCAGACAGGCACACCTGGAATTTATCTAAACTGTGGAACCAGGGATTATCAGTTTGTATTACTTCATAAGGTTACAGGTTTTATATGTAAGTGAAATGTTTAGAACATGTTTCCTTTAAGTCACAGCAGCTTACAAGTACATTTATCTCATTCATACTTTCAAATATGATAGACACATTTTTATATATTTGCCTTTGTGTTTTGAAAATATTGTCCTAAATTCTGTGCTCAAATAAAGTCCTTTTATTCCTTTGGTAATTTCCTAGTTCATAAAATAAACATATTAAAGTAATATTTAATACCAGTGTTATAAGTACTTAGCTTTCATTGTTGCTTTTGAGAAAGATATAAGAATTACCATACATTATTTATAACTATAAATTCTTAACAGCTTTTCCAATAAATTCCTAGAAAAATCCCTGAGGAATGGTCAAATAGTCTTCATAGAAAATATTCATTTGAAAGTCTTCCTTCTGACCATAAACTTGTGCTGAAGTAAGGGGTATCTCCTCAGCTTATCTCTTCTCTAATTATCACTCTCCTACTTTCATTAATCAAATCATTTCATTAACCATCCCTTCACCAAACTACAGTACTTTGTCCTCTGCCTTATTTTCCCTGATAGGTTTTTATTTAGGAGGAAAACCAGGTCATTATTTTACCTCATAACCTTAAAAAACAAGACGCGTCGCATGTGCCTTGTCTTAGAACTTAGCTGCTTTTATTGGAATGATAAGTCTTCATTTGTAATGAGTTATAAGCCTTTTGTCAAAACTTAAAAAAAGTAGCTAGATATATTGGTCTTTAATTGACAAATTATATATAAAGCCAAGTAGTACCATTATTAAAATTAATTAAAAATATAGATCCATGGATTTCCCTTCCATTAGACAACCTGTACAGAAAGCCTAATCAAAATGGGGTTAAGATGGCAGGAACTAACATAATATAATTAGTAATACAAGCCCTCATAGCTATTCTGTTAAAGCAGTTCTGGAGTATAGAGACTCTGCATGCCCACACAAGACACACTTCACCTCTTTAAAATTAAAGAACTTCTAGCTGAGACCGGTTTGGCTCAGTGGATAGAGCATTGGACTGCAGACTGGAGGGTCCTGGGTTCGATTCCGGTCTTGGCTGCGGGCACATCCCCAGTAGGTGGTGTGCACGAGGCAGCTGATTGATGTTTCTGACTTTCTATCCCTCTCCCTTCCGCTCTGTAAAAAATCAATAAAATATATTTTTTTAAATGAAAAAAAATAAAAATAAAGAACTTCTAACTCTCAGCACCTTGTTCCCTCCCTATTCAACTAGATTAAAAAATATATATGTCATCCCTAATCTAATAATCAGTATGCAATTGTGAGGAAAAATTAATTCTTTATTATAATTCTTACCTAATTTAGACTCTGTTATATGGGTAAAGTCAACTGAAATACTCAAATCAACTGTGCTTAGGATGGCACTTTGTTTAGACATCTACATGGAAGAGTATTCTTTAGGGTTCCATTTTATGAAAACAGCTTTAATTTTTTGGGAAACAGGTAAAGAAACACCTCAGAAGAGACATGAAGAGCTGTGGAAACACTAGAAAGGCTTGAGAACAACAAAAAAAATCAGAAGGAAGAGTTAGGTAAAGGTGAAATAGAACACCATTTTTTGCACTATATGATGAGACTATATGATGATTATATTTATGGCCATGTTAATTGACATTCTCTTAACATTAGTATATATGCACATGTGTATGTGTATTGTGTGTATCTATATACGTAACTTTAATGATCACAAATAATCAAATTACAATTCAAGATTATTTAAAATCAATTGGATGCAATTCCTGTAAACACAATTATTGCTAATAATACCAAGTTGAACTCAACACTACCCAGGAGTGCCTGAGGCTTCTATGACTAATCGTATTATATTAATATATGCTGCTGAACCCCTCCATTCTGAACTTGTGATAACCTTTTATGAGCTGCTTCTAACAAGATAATGGCTTCAATTTTCATCAGAAATAATATCGAGGATAATTCTTCAGCTTTTTATTTGCTGCTTCATGCACTTTACCTGATTTTTGAGATCCAGTTTGGGACATGGGCGACCTCCATTGTAAGGTTTTTCTTTCAGCCATTTGGATCGCATTCTCACACCAATCCCACAAGATGAACTGCAAGATCCCCAGCTGGACCAATCGCTTAACTTGCAATCAAATGGGCAGGGGATGGCACATTCTTCTTGAATATAACCTGACAAAAAAAGATCCAAGAGAAGGGAGAAAAGTGTGATCAAAGTGTACTGATCAAATTCACTTGCTGTTCTCTTATTAGAGCTCAGGTTGCTCAACAATACTGCCACAGGGACATTATAGTTTTCTACTCAAATACACAGACAAAATTTCTCAGAGATACTTATGATTATATCTGCAACCTCAATTTGTACTTCATAAACAATTCTGGGATGAAAGGGGCAGGACAAGTACACACTTAGTCCTTTCTGATAAGAAGAAATGAGGCAGTTCAGGGCTGATTATACCATTTCCCTCACTGAGCATTGATTGTATCCCACCAATTCCTATAATTCTGTCTGGAGATAAAGAGCATAATAGAGTCAATCTGGATATTATTGAAAGAGAAAAATAAGGCATAGTGAAGGGGCATCTAATTTGATATTGGACTGGAATGAAGAGATATGGATTGAAATACAGATGCAGATGTCCTAGCTGTACTTGGTCTTGCTCTTGTCCTCAACCCAGTTCTTGCTATCATCTTTATATAGATAATCTAATTATTTAATTGTAACATCAAATGGTCACTATCAAATATATATGTTTCTAAGTCTGATATCACAAATGAGCTTTATACAACCTACACATCCACTCAAGTTGGATGGCCAACTACCCCCAAATTCAACATGTCTAAAGCTGGGTCCATTGATGTCCTCCTAAACCATACTATCTAATAAAAGAGTAACATGCAAATTGACCATACCTCCACTATACCCACAAGCCATGCCCACCAGCCAATCAAGAGCCAATATGCAAATAAACCCCAACCAAGATGGCTGCAGCCCCTGAGAGCAGGAGGGCAGCTTGTGTCTCCCAGGCAATGAAGGAAGCTAAGCTTTCTGCCTGCCTTTGCTGGCCTAGGCCTCCACTCAATGCTACAAAGTTTCAAATAAAGAAGATACATAAATCCCAACAGAAATAGCAGCCTTCACGGAGCAAGTGGAAGACTTGACTCCACTCCAGGTGACAAAGTTTCAATTGTAGAAGATAAATAAATCCCAGATACCAGGGCCTCTGCTTGGGTCACTAGAGGGACTGGCCTGCCTGCAAACCACCATAGGCTCCTCACTCAAGCCACCCCATGCCCCAAGGGAACCCCTACCCTGATCTGGGACACCCTTCAGGGCAAACCAGCTGGCCCCCATCCATGCACCAGGCCTCTATCCTATCTAATAAAAGAGTAATATGCAGAATGACCATCTCTCCAACACCCAAGATGGCTGCCCCCATGTGGTCAAATATCCTTCCCCCATGTGAACACAAGATAGCCACCACAAGATGGCCAGCAGCAGAGGGCAGTTGGGAAAGACCAGGCCTGCAAGGAAAGGCAGCTGCGGGCAATCAGGTGAGCAGGGGAGGGTAGTTGAGAGAGAGAGCAGGCCTGCAAGAGAGGGCAGTTAGAGGTGGTCAAGTCTGTAGGAGAGGGCAGTTAGGGGTGACCAGTCTTACAAGGGAGGGCAGTTGGGAGCAATCCAGATTGCAGGAGAGGGCAGTTAGGGGTGACCAGGCCGGCAGAGGAGGGAAGTTGGGGGTGACCAGGTCTGCCAGGAAGGGCAGTTGGGAGGGACCCAGACCTGCAGGGGAGAGCAGTTGTGGGGAACCAGGCCTGCAGGGAAGGGCAGTTAGAGGGGACCAGGTCTACAGGAGAGGGCAGTTGTTTGCAATCAAGTCTGCAGGAGAGGGCTGTTAGGGGGGACTAGGCCAGCAGAGGAGGGAAGTTGGGGGCAAATAGGCTGGCAGGGGAGCAATTAGACATCAATCAAGCTTCCAGGGGAGTGATTAGGTGATTATCAGACTG
Source organism: Antrozous pallidus (assembly GCA_027563665.1). NCBI lineage: Eukaryota > Metazoa > Chordata > Mammalia > Chiroptera > Vespertilionidae > Antrozous > Antrozous pallidus. The sequence continues at coordinate 79,869,088 of CM050508.1, forward strand.
ACAGGCAGAAGTGGTTAGGGGCAATCAGGAAGGCAGCCAGTTGAGCAGTTGGAAGCCTGCAGTCCTGGATTGTGAGAGGGATATCTGACTACCCATTTAAGCCTGATCCCACTGGGTAGTTGGACATCCCTTGAAAGGTCCCAGATTGGAGAGGGTGCAGGCTAGGCTGAGGGAATTCCCTCCCCTCCCATGCATGAATTTTGTGCACCAGGCGTCTAGTTCTATTATATTCCTCATCTTAATTAACTACAACATATCTGATTCTTATAAACTGATGGGCATACCTACATAACCTTGGTTTTGGGCAGGACCCATGAATGTGATAGGATGGTGATCCTGTGATTCGGTTTTAGTGTGTAACAAAGGGGAATGGAACTCACAGATAGAATTAACATGACAAATCAGTTGATTCTGATTTTACTAGAAGAGAGATTATTAGGGTGAGTGGGGTGGCTAATTGGGTGAAAAACCTTAAAAGAGTGATTGGGTCCTTTTTGTGGAGGAAGATTCTCCTGCTGGCCTTGAAAAAATAAACAGCTGTGTTATGAAATGCCTATGCATTGCCGCATAGCAGGGGACTGAAAGCAGTCACTGGCTGTCAGTCACCAAGAAAACAGGCCTCAGTTCTACATGAGTGTGGAGATGAATTCTGCCAATAATTCCAAGGGAGCCTTCCCCAGTGAAGCGTCTACTGAGATCTCGGCCCTGGCCCACACCTTGCCTGTAGCCTGGTGAGAAACATAAGCAGAGAATCTGAAGAAACCACATCTGTACTGCTGACCCTTGGGAGCTGAGCTAATGTTTTGAGCTAAGTCAGTGGGTAAGTTTTTGATGCAACAACTGAAAGCTAACAGATTATCCAAAATAAAAACCTGAATCATTTTAGGCCTTCCTCCATTATCTCACATATATATTAATAGGTGTAATGAGTTCTTATGTTAAAATGTCCCAAACACAACCCCTACTCTAAAATTATTTTGTTAGTCCCTGGTTCAAGATCTTAGTTTCTGGTCTGCAATACTGCAATAGTCTCTGCACTCGACTCCCCTTTTCCCTAAGCATTCTATTTTAATATTGGTTAGTCACTCTAAAGAAAAAGTTTCTCTTCTAAAGCTGTATCAACTATAATAACCAGTAAATTTAATAAATAATCTAAAAAGATAAAAATACATGATTTATGCTACTTCTTTTAAACTTTTTGCTGACTCTTCATTGCCTTGAAAATAAAGTGCCAACTAGTTTGCAAAAATTATACGATTCTTTACAAAAGCCTCTAAACGAGGGATTTCATCTGGACTGTAAAATATATTCCTATTGCCCAGGACATACTACAGACCAATTTGACGAGAGTCTCTGAGGTGGATCTAGCAGCTGTAGTTTTCAAAGCTTCCCCGCAGAGTCTAATGTGCAGGCAAGACTGAGAGCTGCATCCCTAACTTGTTTTGCTCCTGCCCTTCCCTCTCCTCTCTCTCAAAATCTGTCCACATAGACTACTCCATCTTCTTCAGTTAGATTGATGCCTTTCCTCATGCAAAACTACTCTTTCTCTAGCCAGTTTAGCCTTCCTGGCTCATTTTTATTTTTATCTATATTTGGATATTGAATTATTTTAATTAGAGAACCTCTAATACACTGTTTTGTTTTTTTTTCCTTTTGATAAGACACAAACCCAGAGGATCTCTATGAAACTCAAGGTCATAAATTCAGTGAGTATAAAATAGTTTTGATATTCAACAGGACTAAGCGACAGTGACATTTATTTTTGGGGATAGTTATATTTAGACTAGAGTATACCCCAAAGGAAAGCCCTTAGTGAAAACCATTAATAATTGCATATTCTCATGTCTATCTCATAATTGAAAAGATTAGTTTTACCCACATACTTGAAACTTACAATTTTTGGCAATAGAACATGATTACATGTGGCTATGTACAAGGTTAACCTGCCAAATGAGAATTCAAATTCCTGACTATGGAAACTTCACTAATGTTTTAAAAACTCATAAAATATATTACAGAATCTCTGGCAAATTTCAAAAATATAAATCCAACTGATATAAAAGAAACTTTTTTATCAAAAATAGTTTACAATCCTGGGCGGTGTGGCTCAGTTGGTTGGAGCACTGAAGAGTCCTGTGTTTCATTCCAGGTCAGGACATGTACCCAAATTCAAAGTTCAGTCCCAGGGTTCTGACTGCATGGGAGGCAAAGGATCGACATTTCTCTCTCATATCAATGTTTCTCTCTCTCTCTCTCTCTCTCTCTCTCTCTCTCTCTCTCTCTCCCTCCCTCCCTCCCTCCCTCTTTCTCTTTCTCTCTCTCAAATCAATAAAAACATATCCTTGGGTGAGGATTTAAAAAATATATATTTCATACTATAATTCATATGTAGAATATATTGATTGGACCATCATATTATTTAGCTTGGAGAAGTTTCTATGTTCTAGTTTAGTTATCTATATGCATATGAAGTCAGATATGAAGTATTTATTGCAGAATTATTGGTAGAGTATATACCCAACACTGTGATTTTATAAACCATATACATTACAGATAGCAGGTACCCAAAAAGTATCTCTTGTTATTATGAGTACAGATGAACTAAATAAGATTTGTTATTACTATCTCTATCTATATTATATTTAATGACATACTCATTCAGGCTGAAACCCAGAGACCTGGAACAGCTTTTCAGTCAACATTGCTAACCCCCAAATATTGCTCTTCAGGTTAGTGTAATGAACATAGGAAAAACACAGCTCAGTGTATAAGGCTCTCTTCTTAATGAAACCACTTCCCAGGATATTATCTACTGTTAATGTTTCCCCTCCATTACTCAAGGACTAACACATTTTTCTCTCTGTAAGAGCCACTTTTGAAGGATTAGAAAAAAAAAAGCACATTGATGATATTCATGGCCTGAGGAAAAAACTTAGTCTAATTTACTTGTATTTTCCTACTGTGTAAAGTAATGGCAAATACAGTGCAAGTTCTATTTACTGGCACTTTGCTAGAATAACAAGAACACAGGACCAAAAATAAGACAAGAAAAGAGGAAGAAAGTGCTGATTGTCTCTTCCCCATTTCCAAGTGAAGATCTGGGAGAAACTTGTGAGTTAAAATAAATTGATGTTTTCATTTCTCAATATTTGAAAAATTTATTGTTTTAATTTCTACATTTTAATAATACTATTTATCTAGTAATGAATGTATCATACTAAAAAGTACCTGATAACTTACATGGAAGTACTTTAAAGTATATATTTGTTTAGAAGAGGTGAGGAATATGGGGGCAAATATTTTTTACTTGGTTGCAAGAGAGACAATTTGAGAAATTAGATCAATAGTTTGTCATTGTATTCAAGGGAAGACTGGCAGCATTGGACATTTATTTAAAATATCCATCCATTAGTGTCTGGAAATAAAGATAAATCTCAGTAAGGTTGTCAGTGTGCTTTGGCTAATTTACATTTTTGCCTGAGAATATTATCTAACCTGCTCCCTCACACATACTGGGAGCCCTCAGGGGATGTTCTACTGACTCCTCACCTGCAGCTGAAGCTTTAGGCCTTGGGCACAGCCATCACCCTGCAATGGGGCTGATGGCTAGCTTCTGCCCCGGCCACCTCAGCCCCACCCAATTGGTCCTGGCCTTAGCCCCAGCCGGAGGCAACCACCTGGCGACTGCCCAGAGACCAGCCAGCCCCGGGGGCCTGGTGCTCACCAGATGCCTCGGCCCTGCCCCCCCCAGGCCAAGCCTTAGCCCTGGTGGTGACTGCCTAGCCGGGGGGGCACCCTGCACTCAACAACTGCACGCGTTGGCCTCCTGTCCTACACACTGCAGCTACCCCACACGCTGTGTGCCATGCCAGCCTCCCGTCCCAAGGCCTCCCGTCCCACATGCCGCTTTCCACACAGGGATGGCCACCCATCTCACACGTAGTGCGCTGCACCGGGATGGCCTCCTGTCCTGCACACAATGGCCCTGTCCCCCCACCGGCCTCCCATGTGCTATTGCCCTGATCCCCACCTGCCTCCCATGCTCCACAGCCCCACCCCCACTCCTGATTGGCTGTTAACGTAGTAAAGGTAAGGTCAAATTTGTATATTACTCTTTTATTAGATAGGATGGGTATGGTACTGTACATAATAAAGTATCATATTTGGACTCAAAATCAGATACATTAAATACTGCTGATTTAGAAGTTACATAAAATTCAAATAATTATATTGACAAAAAAGTTTGCCTAGATTCCTTGAAATTCAAATATATCCCTCAGAATAATTATTTATGAAACTAGGGGCCCAGTGCACAAAATTCGTGCACTGGGGGGGGTGGTCCCTCAACCCAACCTGCCCCCTCTCACATACTGGGAGCTCTCAGGGGATGTCCAACTGATGGCTCACCCAGCCATCACCCTGCTCAACTCAGCCCCAGCTGCCTGTGACCACCCGGCCCCGGGGGCTGGGCGCCTGCTGCCAATTCGGCTCATAGCGCCTGGGGCCAGGCACTCCCTGCCACACCACCACTGATGCTGCTGTCACAGCTTCCCCTCCCAGCGCCACCACCACCACCTTTTCATCTCCACCCCCGGGCCTGTGATTGCGCCACTTGGCCCCACCCCTGATCCTGATTGGTTGGTAGCATAGCCAATCAGGAGCAAATGTATGGTCAAGTTTGCATGTTTCTCTTTTATTATAAAGGATTGTATTCCATTTACCAGAAAAAAAAATCATTTAAGTGTAAAGCACTTTTTAATGATAAAGCATGTGAACTTTATTTTAAATGTAGTTTCAAGGTCATCTGGGACAAAAGCTTCATTTTATAGAATCGGCAAAAATCGAAAGGGAAATGGAACCCAGACTTGACTGTGATACCCTGCTCACTATCAAGTAAAAAAAAAAAAAAAAAAAAAAAAAAAGGTAGTAAGGAAGAGAGGAAGGGAAAAAAGTTAGTATTATGGCCCTAGAATGTTCTCTTTAGTGCTGGATTGACAAGGTAGAAAATCAACCTCTGCTCTTAAAGAAATTCATATTTTGGAGGATGTCAGGCTTTTGACAAAAATGTCTTGATTTTAGAGAGGGAAGGAGAGGAAGAAAAACATTAACCTGTCCATCAGCTGCCTCTTGTACATCCCCCACTGGGGATGGATCCCAGAACCTGGGCATGGGCCCTGACAGAGAATCGAACTGGCAACCTCTTGGTTGGGGGAATGACTCCCAACCAACTGAGCCCAGCCAGCCAGGGCGAAGAGATCAGTTTTATTAATGAGAAGGGAAATAAAAGGTACATAATTAACTACTTAAATTATATGATACAAATAATATATGCAAATTATATGACAGTTTGAGGCAATATAAATGGATCCTGGTTTCAATTCCTGTGAGAATATTTATTGGGATAATTTGTGGCAGAAACAGGTTTTTGACTAATGTTTGATCTGGTTCACTTGCTATAATTAAATGGATCAGTATAAATTTAATCAGTCAACCAGATTATATGACAAATGGATGTTTTAAATTGAATTGTCCAGGCAAATTCATCAGATGGCCATCTCTCATTGTTCACATAGAGTTTCAGCATTAACAACCTTGTGCCAGGTTTCTCCAGCAGACAGGAAAAATGTTTTTCTTTTAGAAGATATTGAGGATATTAGGGATAAATGGAACATCAGATGCTGAACAATCTGAACTGTTCCATCAGGACTATGTGTGCTAAGTGGTTTCTATCAGCGCAAATAAGCACTGTTAAAATTGAATAAGTGACTGAATGATTTAACCCTATAATAAACTCTGCATCTGAAACATTACAAAGGTATAAAGATTGTTGACAAGTCAATATTACCAAGGAATTCTTGGAACTGTGTCTATAAGAGCTTGTGTTCCTTGCCATGCAAAAATCTTAAATTGTACCATACATTCTCTACATTACCATAAAGTTCCAATAGCTGATCTCAGAGCATACCTTGTACTTGTTAGAGCATGTCAAATATTTCAGGGTTTGATGCTTGAGCTGTAGTGGTACTGCATTTTCCAGCTTCTTGAAGTAAGGGGGGATCTTAATTTGCTTTAGCCAATGACATATGAGCAGAAGTGAGCATGTGACTTCTAGGTGAAAGCTTTAAGAGCCCTAGTGTAATTTGCCACACTCTTTCTTTCCCAATGCCCACCGACTGGAAATGTTTCAGATACTAGCTGCTCATTCAGGTAAGGTCCTGGACTTAAACAGAGTGCCCCAGGCAACCCAATTTTGATAAAAGATGGACATAGACAGTGAGTTATCTTAGTGACCTTGATCCACTAAGAGTCTGGCACTGTCTGTTACACTTTGTACTATACCATGAAACATTGCACAGTTCATGCATCAGCCTTGGCATAGTAAACTACACCTTCAGCAAATGAAATAAAAAGCCCCATGAAATAAATATTTAGAATATTTTGAGAGTCTATATATAATACTTTGAAAAAATAAGATTAAGCTGTGTCAGCACTTAGCACAGTCTGAACAGAGACACCATCAAATTAGAATGTGACTTTGCAAAAGTTGAACCAAATGGATATATATTTCAGGAAAATTTATAATTTATTATTTAAAAGGACTGGTAATATGGATTATAAATCAAGGTCTAACCTTATGCGATCTGGAATGGAATTTTAGATCTCAATAATTCAGTTTCTTTATGTAGAAATAAAGTTGTAATAATACCCACCTCTTAAAAAAATTCCCCTTCATTCTATAAGAATAAAAATGTAATAAGTAGAAGTTTGTGGAAAATTTCAAATATGAATCAGATACTAATATTTTGCCAATACTAAAAACTAATAGCAGGGTAAAAATGCATTTTTCTTATACCGTTTTTAGTGCTAGTGATTGTTAGAGAATATAATTCTGTGGAAATGCTTTAGCAAAAAATGCTATAGGGTTATAATGATCAAATTTGGGTGCCAACTTATATTCCAGATCATTTCAGGCAAATTAAAGCCTAAGATAACATTGAAAAGATGAGAGATTCTGTATTGGATCAGTAAAGCAATTGCTGTTTGAGCCCATGTCTGTCCTTCCAAGTCTTCTGCCATCAGCCAAGGCCAGACAATCATTATCCCTCACCTGGATCATGTTCATGGCCCCTTCACTGGACTCTGAGGCCCCCAATCTGTTCTAACCCAATCCAAGTCTGATCGACTGCTGTACTAATATCCCCAAAAAGGCAACTCCAATATGTGATAGCTTAACTTAAAGTAAATAACCTCTAAAGCATAGCAACATTTAAAAAAAAAAAAAGACATGCCGATGACAATCTAGGCAGGAGAGATACCATTAAATTAAGATGGGAGTGAAACCAAAATCTCTAAAAATCAAGAGAGAAATTCCCTTTACAAGAATTTGAAGCTGGAAAGAAGTATAAAATTGGCTAAGTCAAATGGTGCTACATGGGTTGTCATGCTGAGGATTCACAAAGTTGATTAAAATCCCTGATATTAATTCATGTGGGCTTGTGAGTATAAGAAAATATAGCATTAGAACAAGTCACCTTTTAAGTAGATAACTGAAATATTTAGAAGTTAAATTAAAATGACTAATAGCTAGGCTTTAGCCTTAAAGACCACTAAATATGATATTTGTACATTATTGTATACATATATGATGTACATATACATATACACATTTTCCTATATTGCATTTACATATATATTGTTAAAGAAAATATTGAGCCCTAGCCAGTTTGGCTCAAGGGATAGAGCATCGGCCTGTGGACTGAAAGGTCCTAGGTTTGATTCCGGTCAAGGGCATGTACCTTGGTTGTGGGCATGCCCCAGGTAGGGGGTGTGGAGGAGGCAGCTAATCAATGTTTCTCTCTCATCAATGTTTCTAACTCTTTATCCCTTTCCCTTCCTCTCTGTAAAAAATAAAAAAATATATTAAAAAAGAAAATATTGAAACATGATAGACTCTCATTGATAATTAGCTCTCACATGTACACACAGCTAATACACTGTCTAAATAGAAATAATTATCTTCAGAATGACCAGTGAACCAGCTGTTTAAATAGCAACTTCATTTTCTAACCGTTGAGACAGGTTTAATTAACTAATTCTAACAATGAATAATGGCCAGTTTGTGAGTAGATAGATGCTTCTAAATATCCAGGGGATTTAGAAAAATATAAGCTTAGAAAATAGAGGTCTTTGGCCTTTTTTGTTTCAGCTGGGAGGTCCTAAAGGAAGGTCTGACCTGAATCCAGACATTATATTGTGCCAGCACAAATAAATAAGGAGGCAGATAATAAATAAATACTGCCTCCTTATTTATTTTCTTGTTTATTTACATAGTGTGAGGCAAATATGTTTGCAGTTGTTCATATGAAAAATAATGCAATAATTAAAAATACAAGAATAATCTGTTTCCAATACTCACAACTGTAAATCTACTTTTCCCCACTCTGTATATTTATTCTGAGGCCAAGAGTTCAACATTGAGAAGAAACCAAGATGGCGGCATAAGGTCTACACCTATACGTGCTAACTCTCACAACCACACCAAAACTACAACTAAAAGACAAAATGTCTAGCACCCAGAACCACCAGAAAGCTGAGTGAGTAGATGTTCTACAATGAGAAGGAAAGAGAAAAGAGCATTGAGAAGCACACAAGCACAGAAAAGTTGAGGTACACAGGTGCGCAAAGCAGTCTGGCAGTTGGTAATCTGAAGAAAGACACAAGCTCCTGATTACTTTGAACTCCAGTTTCTGGTGAGATTCTGAGGACCCAGACACCTATGAGGAGAAGCTGGACTGTCTGCCATCTTTGGAAAGTGAGGGTAGCTTTCTTGGAGAGATACACACAGGAATCATTGTTTACTGTGCTGGGGTATGGGACAGGGAGATGTGAAAACTTGGAGATGCAGAGACAGTTGACTGGCAGTCATTGCTGTTTGCCATACTCTACCCTAGTGATTCCCTGAGACCCTGTCCTGTGCAATTTACAAACACACCCAAGCTCTGTGCAGTGGCTTTTGCATATAAATGGCCTTCCCTATTGCAGCTTAACCTAATAAACTGCAGCTCTGGCAAGACAGCTTCAAAACCTCCAAACTCTAAGCAAAGAGGAGAAATCTGCAGACCTCACTATAGTTCCTGCTGGGTGGCCTCAGACAGTAGCTGACCTGCACCCAATTGGAGATTCAAAAGCCAGTGTACCTAGTGGTCAGTGTGAGATGACACCAGATTTAAACTCCTCATATCCATAAGTGATGTATTCAAGAGGCAGACTCAATCAGCATCAAAGCCCCACTGAAACAAATCCTGTCCCCTAGGGTATCTCCAGCACAACAGTTCTTCCACTATAGACACAGTGGGCCCTCACAGCCAATTGGCCTGGAGGTCAATTTCTCCATGTGTGCCAACAGCAATCACGGTTTAATTATAACAAGACCGTGCACTCAGCCCACAAAGGGATGCACCAAAAGTGTCCACCTCAGATAATAGGAAAGGTTGAGCCACTGGGTCCTATAGAACACCTAGCACACAAAGTTACTCTACCAACTCAGGGAAGCAGCAAAAATGTGAAAACAGAAAAACATGTCACAAATGAGAGAAATGGAAGAAAGAAAACTATTGGACATAGAGTTCAAAACCACATTTATAAAGTTACTCAAGAATCTTCTAAAAACCTCTGATGAACTTAGTGAGACCTTTAAGGATCTTAATGAGAATGCCAAAAATATAGAAAACGACCACTCAGAAATTAAGCATACACTGTCTGAAATAAGAAAATATACAGAAATTCAACAGTACACGAAAGGACCCCAAGAATCAACCAAAGATTTGAAATATAAGGAAACAAAAAAACACCCAACCAGAAAAACAAAAAGAAAAAAGAATCCAAAAATTTTAAGATAGCATAAGGAGTCTCTGTGACAACTTTAAACATACAAACATCTGAATTATTGGGATGCCAAAAGAAGAGAGAGAGCAAAATATTGAAAACCTATTAGAAGAAATAATAAAAGAAAACTTTCCCTACCTGGTGAAAGAAATAGACTTACAAGTCCAGAAAGTGCAGAGAACCCCAAACAAAAGAAATCCACTCAGCTGGAAAAGCAAGAAGGAAATAGAATCCAGATAATTGAAGATAGTGTAAGGGGCCTCTGGGACAACCTCAAGCATGCCAACATCCAAATTATGGGGGTACCAGAAAAGAGAGAGAGGGCAAGGTAATGAAAACCTACTTGAAAAAATAGTGACTGAAAACTTCCCCCACCTGGTGAAAGAAATTGACTTAAAAGCCCAAGAAGTACACAGAACCCCAATATATAGGAATCTAAAGAGGACAACACCAAGACACATCATAATTAAAATGCCAAGAGCAAAAGATAAAGAGAGACTATTAAAAGCAGCAATAGAAAAACAGTTACCTACCTACAAGGGAGTACCCATATGACTGTCAGCTAATTTCTCAACAGAAACTATGCAGGCCAAAAGGGAGTGGCAAGAAATATTCAAAGTGATGAACAGCAAGAATCTACAACCAAGATTACTCTACCCAGTAAAGCTATCATTCAGAAGTGAAGGTCAGATAAAGAGCTTCACAGACAAGAAAAAGCTAAAGGTGTTCATCAGCACCAAACCAGGATTATACGAAATATTGAAGAAAAGGAAGAAGAAGAAGAAAAAGGTAAAGATAAAAATTATGAACAACAAAATGACAACGAATACATGCCTCTCCAGAAGTGAATCTAAAATTCAAGTGAATAAAAAAAATCTGATGAACAGAATAAACTGATGAGTATAATAGAATCAGGGGCATAGAAAGTGAGTTGACTGATAATTCTCAGGGGGAAGGGGATGTAAGGGATGTGGAAAGAGATTGGAAAAAATCTTATATTTGTGGATGAAGACAGTGGTGGGGAGTAAGGGCATGGGGTGGAGTGGGGAATCAGGTGGAGGGGATCTATGGGGAGAAAAAAAGAAAAACATCTCTAATAATCTGAATAATAAAGATTTATTTTAAAAAGAGAGTTAAATATTGAGGGATTTCCAGTGAAAATAAAGATTTCTGGTTCCTCTTGAATATGTTGAGGATCTGGGAACATCTGGGTCCTTATTCCAGTATGCCACTAACTCTGCAGGAGGATCTCTTCAAATGCAATTTCCTTTTGGCGTCCTCTGCTGCCCTTAGAGTGATAATCTAAATTTCTAAAGTAAGGATTTCTCCCCCAATGAAAGCAATGCAAAAACACAACTCATAATTCCAGTATAGAAGCAGATGAGGAAGTGCTGCTTTTATTGTAGGAAAGGGCAGAAGATACAGAGACCCAGCAGTCAGGGCTCACAATGCTCATCACATGGACACATCTACGGAAGTCTAGCTGGAAACCTTATTTGGAAGACACCCATGCAGGACAGAATTCCTAATGCTTACTCTTCATTAGGTGGATTGAGTTCTACTTCCATCAGTACCCTGCATATCAGTAACACCAGCACAAAGAGATAATTCCTGAAGGTGACAACAAGAGGCATGAAAAATACGTAGAGTGCATGATGACCTAGAGCAAGCAACCTCCACCATGAAATATGATTGCATGAAACACACTTCAGGGATGAAACTCCATTTTTATTTGCTGGAATGTTGGGTCATCCCAACAACGATTTGTATTCATGAACACAAATAATAACACAATAATTACACAAGTAATAACACAAGCTGTTGTTATAAATTCTAAATTATGGATTATAGAATGAAGAAAATTTACCTCAAAAAGTTGCTGTAACCAAAGAACTGCATCTTTTCCTGGGCTAATACAGAAATCAATGTACTGAAATGAATTCACAGTACATTAACTCCTTGCAAGTTACTGTAAAAATCTCTGAAATATCGCTAAGGTATAAAATTAAATATGACTCCCAGCTTAGATTTATACTGCATGCTGATAATGGTGAATTTGTTTCACTTACCAATAAATTTATTTCCTAATGGATTGCACATCAGCTAATCCAAAGACTGGCATTTAGGCTTCTCTTACCAGACAAATATCTTATGGTTTTATTTATGGATATTTAATGATATAACTGCTAACGGAATAAAAAGATTCAAGATGGGTGAGGCGCTTATTTTCTTCTAAGAAAATTGGAAGTTGGCAATCTTTTAATTACAGTCATCATATCCAGGAACTGTGGATTTGAATACTTTCAATTCTCAGAGAGGAAATCTTTCAGCCACTTAAAACGTTTCAAGAGCAACCAGAAATCTCCTTTGAAAAAAAAAATTATTAGTATCCTAGTGCTGTAATAACAAATTGTCAGAAACTTGGTGATTTCAAATGACAAAAATGTATCCTCCCATAGGTCTGGAGGCCAGAAGTCTGGAATTAAGCTGTTAGTAGGGCTGTGCTCTTTCCAAGTCTGTAGGAGAAAACCTTTCCTTACCCTTCCAGTTTCTGTTGGCTTTTGACATTCCTTGTTATGTATATATTCCAGTTTTGTCTTTTCTTTATATGTGCATCAGATATGTCAAATATCCCTCTCCTTCCTATTATAAACATGCCCATCATTAGGTTTAGAGCCTACTGTAGATTCAGAATGCTCTTCAATCAAGCTCTTTAATTTTGTTACACCTGCAAAGTTTCTATGTGAAAATGAGGTCACATTCACAGGTGCTGGGGGGTTGAGACTTAAACATGTCTTGTGGGGGAACTTAATTCAACTCACTAAAGAGATAAATGAAAACTAGAAGGAAGGCAATATAACACAAGGCTAGAACCTGGCCGTTGATACCAAGCTAACCTAGGTCTATAACTCACAACTAGAGGCCTGATGCACAGCATTCGCACCAGGGTCTCAGCCCTTGCAGCCCAGGGTTGCCTTTGCCTGTAATCACGGCTTCATTTGGAAGGCTATCCAGAATGCAGTCCGGTCCAGAAGGTCATCCGGCCACCTGATCTAATTAGCATATTACACTTTTATTATTATAGATAGCTACTTGAATCCCCTTAACTTCAATTTTTATTATCTACAAAAAAGATTGGCACATTGTGGCATGCAGGTCAAATCCAGCCATTGCCTGTTTATTTTTTGTTTTTGTTTTTGGAAATACAGTTTTGTTGGAACAGAACCATGCCCAATGTTTTAAGCATTGTGTATGGTGACTTTTGCACAGCAAGAGCCATAGTGACTAATTGTGATAAAGACAGTATGGCCCACAAAGTTTAAAATATTTACTATGTGGACCTTTCTAGAAGACAACTGCAAACTCTGATTTATAAAATGGAGATGATAATTGTACCCACAGTATAAGATTATTATGAGGATCAAGTGAGAGCACTAAGCAGGGCTGACCACCCGGCAAGCACTCAGTAAGTTGTTTCCATTAAGGAGGCATGCTGCCATGGTGGATAATATAACATATACTTAGAAATAAGGAAGACCTAAGTTCAAAGTCAACCAGAACACTTGTTACTAGTGGTATTAATTTATGTCTGTCATTAAACATTTTCAAGCCTTGATATTTCTGTCTACAAAATGGAGGTAATTATTACACCTATGCCAAAGAATTTTTCTGTAGACTAGATGGTCTGAAACAAGGAGTTAGCCATGGCCATTACTACTATTATTCTCCAAAATCATGGGCATGAAAGTAAAAATATAACATCATCTTCAGTGTATGAGATGGGGAAGAGAGGTAGAAAGACAGTCACAGATATAGAAGTCACAGATACAGAGTAGGAGATCGAACATCTTGAGTCTTTTTTAAAATGATGTTTTATCCTCAGGGTCAAAACTCGTGTGGCGTGCAGGGATGGGTGGAGCACTCCTGTGAACTTTTGTCTATTTGTTGATCAAACACACATAGCAAATAATGTTAAGCCTTTGGTATATGGGCAAGTAATAGTTCCATGCTAATTAGAGCAGGCATATATAAAATGATGAACAAATGGAGCTTGAAGGACATTAAAGATGCGAATTTGGTCAAAAGACCTTAAGAACACTACTTACGTTAAAATTATTATGACACACATCCCCACTCCTAACCAATCATGTCCCTCCTTCCATGTTCTCTATCCTGATCCTATTTTAAAGTCCCATTTATTTGGCTTACAGAGACATTCATATCTATCCATTGAATAGGGGCACATGGAGTTCAGTAACTTCACAATGCTCAACATGGGGTAACAATTTCAAGAAAGTCAAGAAATAACTCAGGAAGCATTAAAGATAGTTCCTTTGTTCATTTTATGCTCTACTGCCATCTAAACTTTGAAGGTATCTCATTACAATCAACACCAGCTTAGGAAATTGAGGATATACCTGTGTATATTTTGAAATATAGCCTTATTGAAGAAAGTAATGAATTATTCCATCTGAACTTAAAATGTACTGCACTCATTCTTTCCATGTTCTAAATTTTGATGAAGTGAAAAACAGATGAGATAAAAATATTCAAGTCTTACCATTCCAGAGAACTGAGATAGTGCCAACTATCCTATTTTAGGATATACATTACTTTTGCAGATGTTGGAAATGACCAGGTGAAACAAATTTGCACTTAGATGATTGAAAATTCAGAGACCCAATATACAGATCACAAAGTCAAATATTTGGCTCTGGCCTGGAGTCCACACAGAGACTCAAAATCTGAGGGCTTGTCAACACTACAGTTCTGTATACAGATATATGGAAATAAAAAGCAAAAAGAGGACATTGTTGGAAGAAAACATTTTCAGTATTTAAAAGCTACCAATTGCTAATATCTTGGCATACTTCTCCTTTTTGGTTAATGGTTTTGTATTTAGTCTTGTTGTTGCTTGTTAAATTACATTATCTTACTAGCTAACCAGTGATCACACTGCAGTACAAGATGCCAATATTGGACTAAATATACAGCATTCTTAGTTGACTAAGACTAGAATGAAGCCTGGATAATTTATCACTATTGGGAAAGAAATATAAAATGCTCAATATGTGTGAAAGGTGAAATACTATAAGTATTTTGGGGAAAAGAACAAATTAATCTACATAAAGAAGAACAGAGGCCATTAACATATTAAGAGACATACTCTAGAACCAAATTACGTGGGTGAGGAAACAAATGATGGCATTCCCTAGTTGAGAAAATGTATGCAAGTTCCTTAACTTCTTTATTTCTAATCTATAACATAAGAATGAAAATAATATCTGACTAATCATGTTGATAGCAGAATAAAATGAGTTATTAGAGAGAGAGCAGCTAGAGAAAGGTATTACATATTTATAATGCTCAATGAATGTTGGCCATCATAATTTTTTTCTTTATTGATTAAGGTATTACATATGTGTCCTTGTCCCCCCACTGTCACTCCACCCCCTCACTCATGCCCTAATCCCCCTGTTGTCGGTGTCCCTTGGCTAGGCTTATATGCATGCATATAAGTCCTTTGGTTGATCTCTTCCCCTGGCCTCCACCCTCCGCAACCTTCCCTCTGAGGTTTGACGGTCTGATCAATGCTTCTCTGTCTCTGGATCTGTTATCATAATTTATCATGGAAAAAAAATTAAAAACAGAATGAGTACCTTATGATCAAGCATTTCCACTACAGGTTATAACCAAAGGAAATAAAATAAGTATCTCAAAGATAAATCTACATTCCCATTGCAGCATTATTCACAATAGCCAAGAAAGAAGATATGGAAACAATGTAAGTATCTGTCAACAAGTGAATGGAGAAAGAAACTCTCTCTCTCTCTCTCTCTCTCTCTCTCTCTCTCACACACACACACACACACACACACACACACACACACACACACTGGAATATTACTCAGCCTTAAGAAGGAAGAAAATATTGCCATTTGCAACAACATAGATTAAGTTGAAGGACATTATGCTAAGCGAAATAAGTCAGACACAGAAAGACAAATGCTGCATGATTTCACTTATAGGTGGGATCTAAAATAGTTGAACTCCTAGAAGAATATAGTAGAATGATAGTTGTCAGAGGTTGGAGTGGGGGAAATGGGAAGATGTTGGTACAAAGGGTACAAAGTTTCAGATGTACAAGATGAGTAAGTTCTGGAGATTTGTATAGCATGGAGAAAATAGTTAACAATACCATATTATATACTTAAAATTGCTAAGAAGGTAGAACTGAATTGCTCTTAAAATATAAACACACAAATGCTAACTACATGAGGTGATGGATATGCTAATAATATGTTAACTAGCTTAAATGGGGTAATCATTTTACATCGTATACATATATCAAGTCATAAAATCATACACCTTAAATATATACAACTTTTACTTCTCAGTTATACTCTAACAAAGTGAAAAAGCAAAATAGATCTATATTATAAATCTAAAGCACAAGCAAAATAATTACATACATTTATTTATATTTATACGTTTGCAATATATGTATTTTAATATAAACAGATGGGAAGAAGATTGGAATGTTCTCAATTAAATATGGGGAAATTAAGTAAGATTGAAGATAAAGAGTAAAAACAAAAATTATGAAACTGAATTAAAAGTACAGAAAGGACATATATGGACTACAGAGGAGAGGGAGCAGATACTCAGTCAGATCCTCTCTCCAGGAACTTTTAATGTCAGACAGAGAAAGCAGTAGAGACTGAGGAAGAAGGGGAAGGCAAGGAGACAGGAGACTCAATCACAGAACAAGAGAACACACTGTGAGGGCAGCAAACAGAGGGAAGAATCAGGAGCCACGATGCATTTCCTGCCTTGAGAAAAGTTCTCTTTGCTTCCTTAGCTCCTCATGAACCCAGCAATGGGTGCCAATCTCTGAGGTTACTTCAGTTTGTCCTCATTGTTTGCAATTAAAAGTAGCCAAATAATACATCAGTTTGCTTGGGCACTCAACAGAAAAAATTTCCCAAGGACATAGATGATAAAGCACTTTTGTTCAACTTGAGACATAAAACATAATGACACAGAAAACTATTATGACCTTCCAGATAACTGTTGTTATTTTTCTCCTGCTCAAAGGCTGTGTCCTTTGCTCTTGCACCTGACCAGGGGACCTGAGGCTGTAACCCCCACCCGGAAGTGCTTGATGGGATACCTGAGGCCACATCCCCCACCTCAGCACTGGGGGACCTGAGGCCAAGCTGGAGGTCCTGAGGCTGCACCCCCTGCCCTGGTGCCAGGCCAAGGGACATGAGGCTGGGCCAGGGGACTTGAGGCTGCACCTCCTGACCTGGTGCCTAGCCAGGGGACCTCAGGCTGTGCTGGGGGACCTGAGGCCATGCTCCCTGCCAATAGGACTTGTTGGGAGACCTGAAGCTGCATCCCCCACCCAGTGCCAGGCAGGGGGACCTGAGGCTGTGCCCCCTGCCCTGCGGGGCTTCATGGTGGGGCTGGCTGAGTCTGGGTCTTGCGCAATTTCAAGGTGAACATGGGTGGGCGGAGACTTGAGTCTGAGTCCAGCAGCATGCCTCAGACTCTGACAGGAATGGAGATTTTCATATACATTTTATTAATTTTCTTTTGTCTCTGACACTTCTATTATAGAGAAAGGGAAAATAGCAATATTAAAATATTTCTTCTAATTAATTCCCTTTTAATGTGCATGAATTTCATGCACCAGGCCACTAGTTGCTAATATAAGTGGAAAGAAATAAAACTGATGAGACATCTAAAAAGTAGCTGCTGGGATTTAATTGTCTTAGATATGAGGTTAAGGGTTTTTCGTTGTTTGTTTTTTATCTAAAAAGACACTTGAGAAAGAAGGGAATAGAGAGTAAAATGTTTGCAGTATAGACAGTAATGAAGAATGTGATTATTTTAGGCTATGAATTATAATAGACGTATAGGCAAAAAATGAAATTCTAATAGGAGAAACAAAAAATGTGTTTACTAACAAGTCAAACTTGAGGAGTGTGTGTGGGGGGAAATGGACAGGAAAAAAATATAAAACTGAGAACAAGACTAGAATCAAGAGTAGTAGAGGGCTGAGTCCTTGAAAGGAGAAAGTAATAGAACAGGAATTGAAGAATAATAATTGTAACCATTGTTATCTGTAGCTCAACATACAGAATAAGGAAAATAAACACAGTAAAGCAAAGACAGGTCAAATCAGTGTAGGAAATATATTCTGCAGCTGCATCGCCACATGACCCTGTCTGCCTACTAAACAGCTGTTAAAGGACGCAGTCTTTTGGGTGTTTTGTAACGTGGCCTGCATTGCAAGCCCTTAAGAAATTGCCTTTTCCTTGGAGGGCTAGGCCTAGTCAGCAGTGATAGAACTATAGTAGGTTATCACAAACCCATGGCAGAGACCAATTCTGAACAAAAAAGCCCATGGACATATTATTAAAAAGCTTGTGAATCTATAATAATAAAAACATAAAGTGCTAATAAAGCCAGAGAGCCAAAAGATGTACAAAACTGGGGCTGCGAGGGCTGAAGCAAGCCATCACAGCTGCAAGGTTGGAGCCCCTGGCATGAATTTCATGCATTTGGCCTCTAGTATTTTAATAAGAAAAGTGGGCAATGGGTATCAAAATGGGTCACAGAGATCAATTCCAGAGAAAGTGATATAGTTAATTTTCATGCATTTTCTAGACTGGTAGAGAAGAAGAGCATAGTATATGTAGAAAATTTGACAAAACTCTCTCCTCTTACTTTTGTAAACAATTATAGGGATCTAGATGGATTTTTGTAGTTTCAAAGTTGATTAATGAATCATCATGTCTTCCTGTGGCTGAACATTGAGGGGTGAGTGCTCAGTCCTTTTCATTCAACATTTTGATTAAGAACTTAGATAACAAACACATATGGTATGCTCATCAAAGTTGGGGATGATGTGAAGCAAAGAGTTATCACTAATATGTTGGATGTCAGAATCAATATTTAGAGTAGTTAAAAAGCTAGAATTATGAGCTGTAACCCATTACATGAAAGGTAATACAGAGAAAAGCATAGTTCTACAAGACTATGCCCAAAAGGTGACTGAACATCTATACTCAGAATGAGAGATGCAAAATTTTATATAAGTTCCTAAAAGACACATTTCAGGAATTTTTTACTGCAAACTGAAAAATACATGAATAGTTACTATACAAAATGAATTATGTATTTTGTTTAATGTAAATCTCAGATATCAAGAAGTATTTGGGATGGTTTATAAAATTAAACATTCACAAAAGTACTATTAACATGGCCCAAAGAAAGCAGGTGAATAGAATTCTGGGAATATTGTACTCATATTCATTCAAGTGACCTTCCTTATGTCTCTACTGTGGCTCAAAGTGTGTCTCTTCTCAATTGTACACCTCCCCAGCCTTCATTTTTAGATCCTTAGGGTGGCCTCCTCTAACAGTCCAATTTGAGTGATCATGCCTTGCTATTCTTTCATAGTACCTAATCCTTTTTGTCATAACACTTAGGAAAATGATATCTACACTAATAAAAGAGAAACGTGAAAATTAACCATCACTCCATTATGCCCACCAGTCAATCAGGAGCAAGTATGCAAATTAAGCCAACCAAGATGGCAGTCAGCCATGGAGCTGGAGCAAGAAGGAGACTTGGATTGCCCTGGCAATGGAGGAAGTCAAGCTTCCTGCCCACCCTGGATGGCTCTGGCCTCCATTCAAGACTACAAAGTTTCAATTATAGAAGATAAAGAAATCCTAGATACTTGCTTCCAGCTGGCCCTGGCCTCTGCACAAGGAGGCACAGAAAAAAAAAAAGGAAAAGAAAAAAAAAGGAGGGGCTGAGACCTTGGATCGCTGGGAGGTGATCAGGTCAGGATGGAATGGCAATTGTGGGTGATCAGGCTAGTGGGGGCAGGGCTATTGAGGGTAAGAAGATCAGCAGTTGGGGGGGGGAGTTGGGGGGAGCAGGCCAACAGTGGGGGTCAGTTGGAGGTGATCAGGACAGCAGAGGTGGCAGTTTGAAGTGAGTAGGCCATCATAGGGGCAGTTGCGGGTAAGCAGGCTCAGGGGAGGGGAGGTAGGCCAGCAGGGGGGCAGTTTGAGGCAAGCAGGCCTGTAGGGGGTTATTTGGGGATGATCAGGATGGCAGAGGGGATTTTGGGGAGAGCAGGCTGGTGGCAGGGGCAATTGGGGGTGAGCCGGCCGGCAAGCAGAGTGGTTAGTGGCAATCAGATAGGCAGGCAGGCAGGTGAGTGGCTGGAGCCAACAGTCCCAGATTGTGAGAGGGCTGTCCGACTGCCGTTTTAGGCCCAATCCCTGTAAACCAGCAATAGGACATCATTGGAGGGGTCCCAGATTGGAGAGGGTGCAGGCCAGGCTGAAGAACACACCCTCTCCGTGCACGAATTTCATGCACTGGGCCACTAGTAATATTATATATTCTCTGTATATATTTCTTTAATATCTCTCTCAATTTACCCACTCTTAATTCCAAGCTCCATGAAGGCTAGGATCACATCTGTTTTGGCTGTCACTATATGAACAAGGCATACGTTGATATAGTTCTATCACTTTGGCACATAGACGTTTAATAATATGCCCTGAATTGATGAATACATGAACTAATAATTGATGCTAATAATTTAAAAAGGGAGGAAACCCTACAAAAAATGTAGTCTAATAGAAACTATGCTCTCCATAAAAGTCTGGCTCCATTTCTATGAGAAGATACAACTGGTCTGATGGAGAAGTTTGGAAAAGTGCTCTTTGAATAATTGAAGAAACTGCTTTGCTTTACTGATTAAAAGATGAGTAGAAAAGTTCACCTTTTAGAGAAAAAGACATTAGACAGAGAGAAGAACACAGGCAAAGGAACAGAAGGTGCATGGGGAACAGCAGGAGGAAGTGAAGGGTGGCTGCAGCATATGATACATGAAATGTGTGGCTGAAAGTGACATTGGGACACCATGTTCCTTTTGCTATCGTTTAAGTGCTTTCTGCCAAATGGAAACACAGCAGAGAAAGGAGAGTACACTAAGAAAGGGACTAGAAAATGCATATGAGTCAGACTATAAAACACTTTATATTTAGCCTGGAAAATGAAACATTTATACAATATCAGAGTTTTTAAATCCTCCTATGCAAAATATATTTTAGATTTGTTTTTCATTTGTACATATATATGAAGCCACTTCATCATGGAGCCAGAGCTGCCATGCCAGAGGAACAGCCTTGCACATCTTATACCACAAACCACTAAAAATTAAAGAAAAAAAAGGCAAAGTGACCTTTGAGTTAGGTCTAAAGCAACCTCATTAAACTATTGCAAGGATAACAAGAAAGCAGATATTATGATGATGGGACTGACGACAACCAAACTATAAATTAAAAACTGTTTAGAATTAGTGTCACTATGTTAGCTTATCTAGAAATACCTCTTATGTTTGTCTTCTAATCAGAACACTATTTGGGCTTCTGTCTGAATCAATGCTTCCTGAATAGCATTTTTTGGGGGGAGGGATAGGGGGAGGAATCTCAAAGATATGCTTATTGCCTCTTACTTTGGCCTTTTATTTTTAAGTTAACAAACTGAATAAAGTTAATTTGACACCAACGAATGGAGAAAGCTGCATTTAGACTTAAAGATGCTCCAGGTTTAGAGCTGTCAAACTGACTTGTAGCGATGAGCTCCTAATCAGCGAGGAGGTTGTAACCACAGGGTGGATGATGCTCCCACCACCATCTCAAATACAAATGTTGCTTGGTGTTTTCAGGTCATAGTTTCCAATTCTCAACAGTATTCACACCACCTACCGTGCCACCTAGAAGCTATTCCAAACCTATATTCCAAATCTCTAGTTATTAAAAACTTCTTTCTTCTGACTTGAATCAAATATTTCTAATTGTGGTTTGTTTGTTTTTTCACATATCTAATGATTGTTCTGCTATTTATTTCACATCTCTAACGATTGTTTGTTTTTTCACATCTCTAACGATTTTTCTTCAGTGTCACCAGCCATCACTGGCCCAGCTTTCAATGATTCCTGACTCCACCCTGTCTCTCCTCAGCTAATCAGTGTTATCAGTCCTGACTCTGAAATGTTTATTCCACCCCTGCCCCTGTCTTTTTTCACTCTCACTGCAACTCAGTCCTGGTTGGTTTTTCTACCTTTAATTTTCCTTTTACCTAACACTACCTCAACCCTGAAGCCAGAATTATCTCTCTAAAATAAACATTGAATCATATTACAACAGCATTGGTTAACAACCCTATTTTCTAAAGCAGCAGTGTCCTGAGAACTGGGGATTTGAAGCATTAGTGGGAAAGATACAGGGAGAGTTGGAATGGGGGTTCCTGGGTTAAACAGCCCTTGCGGAATATTCACTTCTGCTGAGTATGATTTGGGAAACATTATTAGGTGAACATATCACCAGAGGGAAAAGGTTCAGAACTACCATCCTGAAGCTGAGTTACACAGGTGTGGCTCATTGGCTTCTAAGCATCCACAGATAGTTTTAGAGAACAGTCAACTTCAAAATTTGACATTAAAAATGTTGTCTCTTTTAATATATAGTTTCTGTTCTATAAATATAAGGAGATTATGTTTCATTCTGTGTTGATGGCTATATAAGTAATTTTATCATCAAAATAATGTTAGTTATGACTAGAGCTTTGTTAGATATGAATTCATTTAAAAAATTCAAACATTACTTGGGCTTTAAAAATATGCCTTGAATACTCAATTCTATTTAGCATATGAGTTCCTACATGAGTTTACTCCAACTAAAATTTCTAACCTTGTCTTCTATCACCTACTATACCTTGGTCACACAGAACTAATTATATTTACCAAGAGACCATGTACATTTTCCTTCCTCAAGAGTCAGATCAAAATCCTCTCTTCTGAGACATTGATGCTGAGACCATCCATGAATTAGTTCATCACTGTGTTCCCAGAATACTTCATATTTATCTTCTGATATGTTCCACATTTCATTAAGTTTACATATTTACAAGCCTATTCCTAACATAAGGCATTATCAAAAAAATACCTCCAAGTAAATCAAAATCTCTAGTGTCAATATTTTAGATGTGTCTGTGAATGTGTGTATGTGTATACATATGCAAGAAAACACATATGTACATGTGTAAACATACATAGAAATGTTAACCTATTTTGCACTTATTATTATTTTGAATTATAATTACTTTATTAGATCTCAGATTTCTAATTTTTTAAACTTTTGAGATATAATTCACATACATATATTTAAAGTACACAATTCAATGCTGTTTATAGAGTGGAACAACCAATGTTAGAACAATTTTAGAACATTTACATCACTGCCCAAAGAAATCATATATCCATTAGTAGTCTGCTATGGACAGCACTGTGTCCTTCCTGGTTAGGGGTTGAAATCCTAACCCCCATGTGTTTGGATGGTGCCTTTGAGAGGTGATTAGGTTTAGATGAGGTAGGGAGGATGGGGACCTCATGCTGACATCAATGCCCGTTATAAGAACAGTCACCAGAGAGAGCTTGCTCACTCTCTGCATGTGAGGATACTGCAAGAATGTGGCTATCTGCAAGGCAGGAAGGGAGGGGAGCTCTCCTCAGGACCAAACGATGATGGCATCCTGGTATCAGACTTCTAGACTCTAGAACTGTGAGAAGTTACATGTTGCTGTTTTTTTAAGCCGCCCACTCGGATATTTTGTATGGCATCCTGAGCTGACTGATAAAGAATATCTCCCAGATATAGAATCTCTCCCTGCACTCCTACCTCCTCTCTCTTTCAGACCCAGCCAAACACTAATCTACTTTCTATCACTATAATTTTGACTGTTTTAGACATTTCATATACACAGTATTATAGACTATGTGGTCATTTAGACTGACTTCTTTCACTTATTGTAATGATGCTAAGATTCATTTATGTTGTAGTAGGTATCAATAAGTAATTCTTATAATTACCCAATAATGTTTATTTTATGATATGCTGTATTTTATACATTTATGATAAAAATATGAGGTGTTCCCACTTTTCAGCTCCCATAACTAACGCTGCAAAATATTTGTGTATGTTTTATGTGAACGTGTTTGTTATTTCTCTTGGGTATATATATATATATATAATTTCCGTTGGATTATATAGTAACCGTATGTTTATCTTTTGAAGGAACTGTCAGTTTTCTAAAGCAACTACAACATTTCACATGCTCACCAGCCAGGTATATGGTTCCAATTTCTTCATGTCCTCATTGACATTTTTAGTCCTTTTAATTGTAACCATTCCAGTAGGTGTGAAGATATGTCCATTATGGTTTGATTTGAATTTTCCTAATGACTAATGATGTTGAGCATCTTTTCATGTGCTTATTAGCCATTTGTATATCTTCTTTGGAGAACATATATATTTAAATCCTTTGATCATGTTTCAACCAGGTTGTCTTTTTATTGTTGACTTATAAAACTGTTATATATCTTGATACAATAATCTTATCATATATATATATGTATACATACATACATACATATACATACACATATCACCTAAAACTGTTTTCCTTTTGTAAGTTATCTCTATACATTATTGTTAATGCCCTTTGCAATGTGTTAAGTTTTAATTTTGATGAAGTGTAATTTTAGCATGAACACTAATAAAGGAGTAAGATACAAATTGACCATATTTTCATCATGCCCACCAGCCAATCTGGAGTAAGTATGCAAATTAACCCAGCAAAGATGGTGGGTTAATTTGCGTATGCAGGCACCGAGCTGCCAGTGGCAGGGAGGGATGAAGGTGTTCTGCACCACCTCAACCGCTCAGGACCTCTGGGAAGTCTGGGACAGCAAGGATAGAGTGGAAAGAGGCGGCTCCAGGGCCCGAGTGGAAAGGCAGTGCCAGCAGCACAGGAAAGGAAGTCCCATTCTTGCATGAATCTTTGTGCATTAGGCTTCTAGTTGTATATAAAATGACTTTACCTAGCCAAAGTCACAAACATTTATAGCTTTTTTCTTTTAAGAGTTTTATAGTTTTAGGTATTACATTTAAGTTTATCATCCCTTTTGTGTTAATTTTAACATATAGTGTAAGCAAGGGGTCAAGGTTCATTTGTCTGTGAATATTCAGTTGTTCCAATCCAATTTGTTGAAGAAATTATTATTTCCTCATTGAAGAGTCTTGGCACACTCTTTGAAATTATTTAAGTCTAACTGGATTTCTAAGTCCATTTCATTTATCTATACATCTATCCATATGTCAGTACTCCAGTGTCTTGATAACTGTAGCATTGTGTAGTAAGTTTTAAAATTGGAAAGTGTGAGCTCTCCAAGCTTTTTCATTACTTTCAAGATTATTTAATTATCCTTGGTGCCTTGCATATTTATGTTAATTTTAAGATTACTCTGTCAATTTCTATTAAAAAAGTCAGCTGAATTTTTTTAATAGGAATTGGGTTGAATCTATAGATTTGAAGAGTATTGAAATTTTAACATTATTAAGTCTTCTGGTCCATAAATATAGTACATCTTTCCATTCAGTTGAGTCTTCTTTATTTTTTTTAATTGTTTTAATTTTTTAAGAGCATATATTGTTTTGCTTCTTTATTATTTTGTTCTTTTTTGTTATTATCAATGAAATTGTTTTAACTTTATTTTCAGATTGTTCACTCAATTGTTATATTGATATTTTCTTTTTTATAGCTTTAAAATATAATTGATGATATATTGACACTGTATCTTCCAAAACAAATAAATTTCTTTATTAGCTCTAGTAGTTTTATACAGAAATTCTTTAAAATTTGCTATTTATATAATCATGCTATCTGCAAATAGATACTTTTTAAATCTAGATACTTTTTATTTCTTATCTAATTGCCTTGTGTAGAACTTATATTAGAATACTGAATAGAAATGAACAGTAGACATACTTGTTTTATTCCTGATCTTAGGGAATTGAACTATGCTTTTAAAGAAATGTACACAAAGAGTTATTTTGCATTTCAGTACAAAATATCTACCTGTTGGAGAGAACCAAGATGGCAGCATAGGTAAACACCTATTTTTCTGCCCTGCACAACAATTTAAAAATTACAACATAACAACAAAACAAACATCACCCAGAATCACCAGAAAGCTGGCTGAGTGAAAATTCCACAAATAAAAGTAAAGGTGGGGCACTGAGACTCAGAAGAGCAGCAGGAGTGCAGCCTTGAAGATCATGCGGAAACAGGTTAGGAGCCGTCCTGGTCGTGCGCATGGGTGGTGGCTGGAGCAGCAACCCCGGCTGGATTTCGCCAACGGGGAGGGCAGAGACGTCCCACTACACGAATTCCCCAGCGCCAGACGAGGTCCGAGATCCGGGGTATGTGGAGACGCCCCACTGCACAGATTCCCCAGTGCTAGGCGAGGTCTGAGGTGCGGGGGATGCACCCTGGAAGCCGGGTGCGGCAGAGGTCTCCTAGTCTGAAGAGAAGCCGGTGATTGAAAAAGAAGTTTGCACACACTTAAACTGTGCCACAGCACAGACGCGCGACTTGCTTCCTGGAAACTTGTCTCCTGGTCCCGGAAACCACATGTTTTACAACCCTGGGCGAGACTTTGGGTGTGCAGACTCATTTGGGGAGAGGCAGAGTTGTCTGGCAAGGGGAAGAGACTAGCGGCTTTCTCTTGGAGGTGCCTGCAGCCATCCCCATCCAACAGAGACCCGCACGCGAGCGCCGCATATGACGTAGCTGACACTGAGGCTGCCTGCTCAGCTCAGAGACTCCGCCTATCCAACCTAAACACAGTCTCCCTTCACAGCCAATTGGCCTGGAGGTCAAACCCTCCTAGGGCTAACAACAACAAGCTGGGTTTAAATTAAAAAATACTGTACAACCCATAAAGGATTGCAGTAAGAGTACCCACCTCAAGTAACTGGGAAGGCTGTGCCACTGACCCTTAGAGGACATCTACCACATAAAGCAGCCACCATGCAGAGATATGGAAAGAAATCAGGTGTGAAAGAAATGGAGGAAAAAAGACGACTAGACATAGAGTTCAAAACAACGGTTATAAGGCTTTTCAAGAGGCTCCTAGAAAAGGCCTATGAACTTAATGAGAACTATGAGGAAATAAAAAAGACCAACCAGGAAATGAATGAGACTTACAAGGAAATGAATGAGACCCTCAAGGAAATGAACAAGACCTCTGAGGATATGAACCAGACCCTCACGGATAAAAAAAAGGACCAACTAGAAATCAAGCATATACAGACTGAAATAAAAAATATTACACAAAGTCCTAAAAGCAGTCCAGAGGGCCACAAGAACCAAGTCAAAGATTTGAAATACAAAGAAGCAAAAACCACTCATCTGGAAAAGCAATAAACAAAAAGAATTCAGATATTTGAAGATAGTGTAAGGGGCCTCTGGGACAACCTCAAGCACACCAACATCCGGATTATTGGGGTGCCAGAAAAAGAGAGAGAGCAAGATAATGAAAACCTACTTGAAGAAATAGTGACTGAAAACTTCCCCCACCTGGTGAGAGAAACTGACTTAAAAGCCCAAGAAGTACACAGAACCCCAAAATATAGGAATATAAAGAAGACCACACCAAGACATATCATAATTAAAATGCCAAGAGCAAAAGATAAAGAGAGAATCTTAAAAGCAGCAAGAGAAAAACAGTTGGCTACCTACAGGGGAGCACCCATACGATTGTCAGCGGGTTTCTCAACAGAAACAATGCAGGCCAGATGGGAGTGGCAAGAAATATTCAAAGCGATGAATAGCAACAATCTACAACCAAGATTACTCTATCCAGCAAAGCTAACATTCAGAACTGAAGGTCAGATAAAGTGCTTCACAGATAAGAAAAAGCTAAAGGAGTTCATCACCACCAAACCAGTATTATATGAAATGCTGAAAGATATTCTTTAAGAAGAGGAAGAAGAAAAAGGTAAAAATATAAATTATGAACAACAAATACACATCTATCAACAAATGAACATAAAAATCAAGTGAATTGATAGGCTGATGAACAGGATAAACTGGTGAATAGAACAGAATCATGGACATAGAGAGGGAATGGACTGACAATTCTTGGGGAGAAAAGGGTTGTGGGAAGTACAGCAAGAGACTGGACAAAAATCTTGCAACAATGGGAGAGGACTGTGGGGAGGGGGAGGTAAAGGTGGAGGGTGGGATAGGTACAGGGTGGCGGGGAGCTATAGGGGTTTAAAAAAGGAGAAACAATGTAATTAAAAACTGAACAATAAAGATAAAAAAATGAAAAAAATAAAAACTGATTGGAGTCACTGACAATCAGAATGGAATTTATAAAAAAATAAAAATAAAAATAAAAAATAAATTGCTGCCCAACATTCAAAGAAAAAAAAATCTACTTGTTTGTATTTTAATAAAAGAGAAAAAGACAATCAATTCCTTAATTAAAAAGCATTTGTTTAGAAGTTCTGTTTACTTTCTAATTTAAGGTAAGACATGATGTTTTTT
Organism: Antrozous pallidus; assembly: GCA_027563665.1. Taxonomy (NCBI): domain Eukaryota; kingdom Metazoa; phylum Chordata; class Mammalia; order Chiroptera; family Vespertilionidae; genus Antrozous; species Antrozous pallidus. The sequence continues at coordinate 79,897,465 of CM050508.1, forward strand.
ATTTCAATTAGCTTAAAGTAAAGCTGAACATGAATTTAATCATGGGTCCTTAATGTCTCCCCTGAGGAGGTTGCCTTTTTCAGGAAGGTACTTCTATCTACTACATAGATACACGGTTATAAGACTTTAAATATGCCTTGTCGTTGTCCACCTCTAATCACCAACAGAGAAACCTTGACACTATATCTGGACATTATTCTGGTTAAGAAAGATGGGTATATGAAACTGTCTCACTGTTCGAGGTCCTGAATTTTTTTTCTCATTTTATTTTAAAAATGTAAAGTATGGTCTGACTCAGAGAGGGGAGATAATCCCAGATTTGGAAGTACCTAAAATAGCACTAATTAGACTGAATATTTCCAATGATTAGTATTTATTTACCTTTCTATATTGTTATATAGGAATGAGACTGACTACATAGATGTTTGTTAAAAGAATATATGAATACAAACAAATGAACCTATATTCCCAATGTATTCCTTCATTATGTGAGTTCTTAGTCTGAGTGCCTTAAACATTGTCAACAGCAGAAGCCTCTCTTCAAATGAGATCTTATTATTAAGCTTTTGTCTCTAGGGACCATTCAATAGGTCAAAATTAGAAAATAGAATATAATAAATAAACAAGATAAAGCTAATATATGACCTGAGAAAAGGGGATATCCATAGCCTGCAAAAACAAACAATAATGGTTTCATATATCATTGTTCAAGGAAATAATTAAAAACAGTTTTTGCTTCCTTCATTACATTTTAGCCAATAATATTTGCCTAATAGTTTTCCCAATTATAATATCAATCATTCATATAAATACCCTCTATGTAGACACCACACATAAAAAGAAATAAAATAACACTATGTGAATGCTTCTAACACTTGAGGGAAGTTTTCCATTCTTTTTCCTTTGCACATCTTTGAAGTTTAGCGGAGGGGGGAAGTAGATTAACAAAATTAACATATTGTGGTAGGCTGAACAATATCACCCAAAGATATCCAGGTTCTAAACTCTGTAACCTGTGAATGTAATGTTACCATATATTGCAAAAGAGACTTTGCAATTGGAATTAATTTAAGAATACTGAGATGGGAAGATCATCCTCAAGTATCAGCACAGGCTGGGTAACTCTAAGTGTCTTTATAAGCAGAAGGCAGAATATTTGTAGAACTGATACAAACAGAGAAAGACATGAAACACTGGAGCAAGATGCTATACCACAGGAAGAGGTCATGAGCCAACGGGTGTTGCTCTAGAACCTAGAAAAACCCAGAAAAAATATTCCCCCCCTAAAGACTTTAAAGGTAGCATGCTCTGACTATACCTTGATTTTGATCCAGTGAAACTGACTTTTATTTCTGACCTCTAGAACAGTGATAGAAAAAAATGTGTTTTAATCTAATAAGTGTGTGGTTTTGTTATAGCAGTCATATGCATTTGCATATGACAATTCTTTATTCAGAAGCATGGATTTATACTCTGTATTTTATTATAAAGTATTGAGTATTTATGATGAATTGACACTTTTCTAGGTGTTTGTAAGGATAGAATGATGCGGTAGGCACAGCCCCTCCATTAGGAGCGCACACCCCTCTGTTGCAGGATAGGCTAGCAATAAAGTCGGCAGGTAAAATATGAGAAGCAGTAGTACTGTACCTGTATCTTGATAAGGGACATAAACCAGCTATGTTCAGCTCCTAATGGGCTCTAAGGAATGGGCAAGGGGTGGCTGGCAACACTGTCTGTAATTTCCCAGAGGAGGTAATATTTCTAATGTAAGTCCACAAAGGTTACTAGGCACCAAATACAGAATTAGGTTTCAAGGAGAAAAAATTAAGGTTATAGCAAAAGTATAGTATACAGGTACCGAAGGCAAAGCCCCATGAGAGTGAGTGGTATATACTAAGATGCAAAATTCAAAGATAGCTGGATTTCAGCATGGAAATGAAGAAGGATGAGGCCTTCAGGGATTGAAAAAGGGTAAAGTCATGAAGGGCTCAAGTCCATGCTAGGGGTCTGGACAATAAGTTGACACTAAGAGTTTAAACTTTATGTGAGCAATCATCAGATTTGCCATTTGGGCAGATTCCCCTCACTGAAATAGGAGGAAAGGATGGCAGGAGGAAGGACTCAGTGAGGATCTTGATGGACAACCACTGCCTTGAATATCAGGAAAAGGCAAGAGAAGTATGAACTAAAAAGACCCGCTGAGATGGAAGACATGGCTAGAGAGAAAAATCTCTAAAGCAGTAATATCATTGTTACAGCAACATGCACATTAAAACAAAAAAAGCAAAAGTAAAATATCAATAAGAAAAACAAACATTTTTCACCTTGTCAAAATTAAATTTCCTTGCTCCAGAGTAGGCACTATTAATTCCTAGTCAAATGGTGATGTGAACACATTTTCAATGCCTCAATAAACAGAAAGGTGTAGATGATTTAGAAAACAGGTCATTTGGCAAATAAATAAATAAATTGAAATGGTTATTTTTTTTCTACAAAAGAAGGTGGAATATAATTATTCAGTTCCTTCTGTGTTATGGACTTATGAGGACAGCTCACAATAGGTTAACAGAAACCATTCAGTAATTTAAAATTTAACACATGCACAGAAAACATAAAGTTTCTAAATGTATGAAGATTAAAGTCACATATTTTTGAGTGACTGCAAATAAATGAAATTACAGTTTGTCACAGAGATTATTTATGTTATTTAGCTTTGCCTTCTATCTATATCCCCTTATCTATAATAATAAAAGCATAATATGCTAATTAGACCAGATGTCCTTCCAGACATACTTCCAGACAAATCTTCCAGAAGAAGTCGGGGTCACAAGGGAAGCCCAGTTCCCGGGAGTCTGCCGGCCAGAGGGAAGTGTGAGTCCTGGTTTCCAGAGGGAAGCTGGTGTTGGCAGTTGGGGAAAGGAATGCCTATTCTTGCAGGAATTTCATGCATCAGGCCTCTAGTATATGATAACAAACTAATAAAATTGCTACAATACAATTAAGCTGCAAATGCTGTTATTTTTGGAATATTAATGAAGATAATTGACTATCAAAAGGAGTAATATTTTATCTGGAATCAGATATAAAACAGATAACATTTTTTTATAATTTGATAAATTAAAATTTATTCATACAGTTATCACTGGGTCACTTGGAAAATTGTTTTTCTGCATTTTCCATTATTTCAAAATCATTACTTGTCCACTTGTGCAATTTCATTTCTCCAAATCCCAAACTGTATGTCAACTGCAAAATAGAATCCCATATTCTGCAGAGTTTATTTCATAATACACAGCTATTCTACCCAAAGAGCTGTTTAAACACACATATCCCATCTGATGATTGCACTTAAATTAGATCCAGACTTCTTTGCTTTTTTCTATTAGATTCTGCCAACTTCCTCAACCTCACATCACAAGACTCTCACCTCACATCCTACATAGAAACCAGAGGATTTCCTATATTATTTTGACAGGAATGGATTTCCTTACCTGCATCTTCTTGAAATGCTTGCCTATTAACTAAAATTACCTTGAATATACTTTTTACATGATTGCCTGCCTTCTCCTCACTCTTCACATTTCAAATTTATGTCATTTCAGTGAGGTTTAGGGAAGGCAGAAAGGTTTAGGTGGGGAGAAATTAACCAAAGAACTTATAGGCATACTAGAAGCTTAGGGCAAGGATTAGTATAGTGGTGAGGTCCCTCAGCCTGGCCTGCAGGATCGGGCTGGAACTGGCTCTCTGACATCCTCTTGCGGGGTCTCAAATTGTGTGAGGGTGGTTCTCCAGTGTTGCACCCAAGAATTGGACTCCCTCCTCTCTGGTTCCGGGTATGTCACCGGAGAACCACTGCTGCCAAGTGACCACACAGGTGATCAGTGCACATCATAGCTACTGACTGGCCTATTGGCTAGTCACTTAGGCAAATATATATATAAATATAAACTAGAGGCCTAGTGCACGAAATTCGTGCATGGAAGGGGCAGAGACAGGGCCCCTCAGCCCAACCTGCACCCTCTCCAATCTGGGACCCCTCAAAAGATGTTTGACTGCCCAGTTAGGTACGATCCTGGTAGGATCGTACCTAAATGAGCAGTTGGACATCCTTCTTGCAATCCAGGACTGCTAGCTCCAAAATGCTTGTCTGCCTGCCTCCCTGATTGCCCTTAACCACTTCTGCCTGCCAGCCTGATCATACCCTAACCACTACTCTGCCAGCCTAATAGATGTCTAACTGCTCTCCTGCCAGCCTGTTTGCCCCCAACTTCCCTTCTCTGCCTGCCTGATCACCCCTAACTGCCCTCCCCTATAGGCTTGATCACCCCCAACTGCCCTCCCTTGCAGGCCTGGTCTCTCCCAACTGCCCTCCCCTGTTGGCCTGATGGCCCACATCTGCCCTCCCTTGCTGGCCTGGAACCTCCCACTGGCCATCATGTGTCCACATGAGAGCAGGAACTTTGACCACACGTGGGCAGTCATCTTATGTGTTGGAGTGATGGTCAATCTGCGTATTACTCTTTTATTAGATAGGGTAGAGGCCTGGTGCATGGGTGGGGACTGGCTGGTGTACCCTGAAGGGTGTACCAGATCAGGGTATGGGGTGTGGGGCGGCCTGGGCGAGGGGCCTATTGTGGTTTGCAGACCGGCCATGCCCCCAGTGACCCAAGTGGAAGCCCTGGGATCTGGGATTAATTTATGTTCTACAATTGAAACTTTGTAGTCTGGAGTGGAGCCAAGCCTTCTGCTCGCTCCATGGTGACAGCCAATTCTGTTTGAAACTTTGTAGCCTAGAGTAGAGGCCTATGCTAGGGCTACAGAAGCTTGGCTTCTTCCATCACCAGGGGCAACCCTAGCCTCTTGCGTCTCTCCAGCTCCGTGGCTGCCACCATTTCTGTTGGGATTCTTCTATAATTGGAACTTTGTAGCCTTTTGTGAAGGCCTAAGCGGCAAGGGCAGGCAGAAAGCTTGGCTTCCTCCATTGCTGGGGAAACCCTACCCTCCCTCCGCTCTATGTGGCTGCAGCCATTTTGGTTGTGTTTATTTGCATAGTTGCACCTGATTGGCTGGTGGGCATGGCTTGTGTATCAGAAGTGTGGTCAATTTGCATACTAATCTTTTATTAGATAGGGTATACATAACCCATGTACACAGGCAATAAATAGTGTGGTGAAGGCCTGGGGGTATAGGGAGGGTTGCAGGGGATCAATGGGAAAAGAAGTGGGACATATTGTAATACTTTGAACAATAAAGATAAATTTATAAAAATAAAAAATGAACTTTTCTATTAATAGCAGCTTAAGAGCTAGACAGGACTAGAAATTCCTTTTTATTAAATTTATGTTCCCGACCTTTTCTCCTGGACTGTTCTCCCAGGCAGTCCGGGAGAAGGTCTGGCTGGGTCCCTACTTTTCCCATTCCCCGCCCCAGTCACTGGGCGCGGCTTCTCTGGCTCCATTCCCCCCGAGCCTGTGAACCCGCTCGGAGATCCCCAATAAGCTTGATTAATTCGTTCACTTATTCGGGCTCCTGCCGGCAGTTTCTCTCACGGCAGCGTAGAACCTTACATCTTGGTGCCGAAACCCGGGAGAGGGGTTTTGTGACCCGTCCCAGTCAGACCGGGGTAAAGCGTCCCCTCTCTCTCCTTCTCGCCACCTTCCAGCACCTTGGACCCAGAGGCTCCACAGACTTCCCTTTGATCTGTAAGTTTTTCCGTTCCGGACTCCTGGAGTCCTACCCCCTTCCCTGGACCCTGTGTCGCCCGTCGGGGCTTCTTGCCTAGACACGGCCGTGCCAAGATTCCCCTCTACCGGACTTCTGGAGTCCTTTCAGGAGAAGATTGTAGGGGACGCCCTCCAGTCGCCTCCCTGCCCGCTGTTCTGTCCAGAGAGAGATATCAAGGGGGGACGCCTCCTCCATATCTGTTACTCCTCGACACTCAGGGGTCCAGGTTCCCTGTCCTAGAGGAAAGTCATGGGTACCTCTGAGTTCAAGATCGATCCCCAGACCTCTCTCGGGTGTCTCCTCCAAAATTTTACTAAATTGGGATATTCTCAAACCCTTCACAAGAAGAAGCTCATCTTCTTGTCCCAGGTCACCTGGCCTAAGATCTGGACAACTTCTGCCGGCGCACCAGGAAGGACACTGAGGTCCCATACATTCAGGCTTTTTGGGACCGCCATTCCCACCCTGACTTCTGCTCCTGCTGTTCTACCCACCAAATCCTCCTTGCCTGAACTGCCCCTCCTACACCGAACCCCCTCAAACTGCTCCTCTCTCTGTCGCTCTCTTTACTTTTCCGACCCAGCCGTTATCTCCTCTCTGACTCTCCTTCTCCTCTCCCTCCTCCTTTGCCACACTGCAGCTGCCCCTCTTCTGCCCACTTCCACCGCTGCCGCCAGGCCTCTGTGGGAACCAACTCTCTACACCTGTGGGAACCAACTCAGGAGACCAGAGGCTGCCTCAAAGCGAGAGAACCTCCTGCCACCCCAAACAGCTAAAGGGAATTTCTGAAGTTCTGTTTTGCCTTGTTCTTTTGACCCTGACCACGTGGCCCTTCATCCCACTGGGGGCCGCCATCTTGGCATGGCAAATCCCGCCCCCTCTGGACCCCACCTAGTGTGGCCGCCCACACCGGGCTCCTCCTCCCTTGGCCTGCCTCCTGCTATCACCTGGCCCTTCATTCCCCTGGGGGCCGCCATCTTGGCATGGCAAGTCCCGCCCCCCCAGGACCCACCTGGTGTGACCCACACTGGGCTCCTCCTCCCTTGGCCTGCTGCCTGCTCCACCGTGCCTCCCCTCTCCTCTCTTTATGCCTCAAACCCAGGTCAGAGATCCGAACATGGCATTTAACTCTTAATTCCCCTCGGGAAGCAGGCAGAATAGGCCCGCCTTAGAAGGTGACCTTGCAAACCCAAGCCTTGAAGTAGATCTGAGGCCCATGAACTGTGCGTGGTGTGGGTGCAACAAGAGGACAAGCATCGCCTGGAGAATGCTTCACATGTGGAAACAAGGCCACCAACTGGACAAAGCCGTGTCTCCAGCCCCGGCCTCCAACCAAGAAAAGTGACTGCCCCTGGGAAAGTGACGGGCCCTCTGTGTCTCAGCACAGAGGGGCCATCCTTCCAGGTCCTGACCAGCCGACGGCCATGCTGGATCTGGCTGAAGACTGCAGATGCCCAGACTTGACAACCCCCATCACCCACGCCGAGCCCAGGTTAATGCGCCAGGTAGTGGTGAGCAGGCCTCCTTTCTGGTTGACCCGGGTGCTACCGTCTCTGTCCTGCCTTCCTTTGCTGGGCCACTTTTCCTTCATAATCTCGGTCCTGGGTACTGATGGCAAATCACCCTTCAGCTCTGAAAATTGCTCTGGCTTCAGTGCCTCCTCACCCCACCCTCTCCCCTGCACCACCCTTCCTAGGGAACAACTTCCTTGCTGGCACAAACTTATCAATTATTTAATGGAAGGGGCAAGAATGTAAAAGGACCCACTATACCAGGCCACTAAAGAAACACCAGTAGGCCTCCTCTTCTCACCCTCCCTTGTTTGCCAGGCTTTTTCTAACTCTAGGATACCCTTCTGACATCTCTCTCCCTCTTTCCCAGACATCTCTAAATCTTTCCAACTATTTTACTAATGATAAACAGGGAATAGCTATGGGGGTCTTCACCCAGCCCCTAGGACCAGCCTTCACCCCTGTAGCCCATCTGTCCAGACAGCTTGATCCCACGGTTCGAGGATGACAACCCTGCCTCCGAACTCTGACTGCAGCCGCTGTTCTCACCAAGGAGGCCCAGAAACTCCCTCCAGCAACCCTTACAGGTCTTTCCACCCATAGACTACAGGACCTTCTGTGCTCCTCCCCTCCCCATTACATGTAGGAAGTCCATCTCCTGGTCCTCGAGAATCCTGACATCTCCTGAACCCAGTCCACAGCCCTGAACCCAGCCACTTTCCTCCACCCAACCTGTGGCAGCTCACTCCTGCCCCAGGTTGTCAGAGGCCCTCTCTCTAGAAATTCACAGCTTCTGGCCGGACCCCTTGCCCATGGGCCAGACCGGAATCCAGGTTACATCAAGGAGCCCCACCTCCTGCAAGCCCTTTTCAGGAGCCTCACCTTCTTAAGCCCTTTTTAGACAATTGCTCTGGGAACACCCTGACAGGTTTCTACCCAGGCCAGGACCAGCCGACCACGGCTCCCAGGACCAGCCATCCAGCCAGGAGGACTCGGTCCTCCTAAAGAACCTGACCGACCCTCCCTCAAGTTGTATTTCAGCTCCAGGCCCAGAAAAGCAGCAAAACCAGACAAGTGACGCTGTGACAGCCTCAGGACCAGCTTTTACCTCCAAGTGACTCAACTGGATCGCTCTTGAGACTTCACCAACCAGTCCCTTGGGGAAACCATGGTGCTACACCCTCGTTAAGCATGGAAAACATCCCGTTTTTCGCTCACTTACTCCATGGCTCCTCTCATTAGGCACACTGGTATCTTCCTTTAATCTTGCTCTTTGTTCCATGTCTCATGCATTGTTTCACTAGTTTCTTGCAGAACAGAATGCAGACGTTCGCCAACCAGAAGATAGATCTGCCACTGAATTCAAAACCCAACACCAGAATCCTTGAGACTCTGGGTAGACGCCCCTAACGACGCCTGCTCTCAGCTGGAAGTAGCTATGGAAGATGGACCTTTGCCCCCTAGACCTTGCCTGGACTCTGAATTATTTTTTTAATATTATCAGAAGCTTGGAATGATAGGTAACCCCCCAACTGGTGGGCAGAGTTATGATGTAATTGACAGAGACATTGAGCCACCAATCAAGCACATACCAGAGTGCCCTGTGTCCCCCCCTTCCCATTCCGCCCTGGGCCCAACCCCTGCCTTAAAATGTGTCTCGGTGCCCCACGTGGCACCTTTTCTCCCGGACTGTTCTCCCAGGCAGTCCGGGAGGAGGTCTGGCTAGGTCCCCCCTTTTCCCTTTCCCCTGCCCCAGTCACTGGGCATGGCTTCTCCGGCTCCATTCCCCCCCGAGCCTTTGAACCCGCCCGGAGACCCCCAATAAAGCCTGATTAATTTGTTCACTTAAAAAAAAAGTTATGTTCCCCACTAGAAAATAAATGGCACAATTCTCTGATTTATCCATAAATGTATATCGAATCATATAAGATGTTGGGTCACAGCCCCTCTGCTAGTGGCTAGATCTCTGTGGACACTGGGAATTGGATGAAGACATGAGTAGCCACAAGCAGATGGGAGAGACTTTACTGTAGATAGAGAATCCATTGCTAACAGGAAGCTACCAGAAAAAGCATTTCTTCAAAGTAGCTCCCCATAGCAGCTGCACATGAGCTGGTCAGAAACACATCTTTATACCAACACAGACAAAAGAGGCTTCTTGCCAAATAGTGACATCAGTATTTGGGTTATAGAAAGGTAAGTCTTCACAGTGCCTTCAGGGAAACTGCTGTCATTGTCTTTTCTCATGGGTATGGCAAATGGGCCTTTATCATCTGGCATACTTAGGGCAGGGTCCATACAGAAGGGGGCCAGGTTAATACACAGCAGGTATTCAATACTTAAGTTTTTATCAAATGGATGAATAAATAAACCAATAGGTAGGTGCATCAGAATCATGGTGGAGTAAAACATTCATCTCCTCTCTTCTCTTTTTATTACAATGAATTAGACTTCTGTTACTAAACAGAAGGCCTCAAACACTACAGTGAGAAACCTGCAGGTTTCTAGTGCATCTGAAAATAAGTAAAGGGACCTGGTGGAGGCTGCAAATTGAAGGCAGTCAGTGAATCTCCCCCTCCACCCCTTACTGGCTGCAATCAGGAAAGAAAGAACCTGGAACATACAGGACTGAGCAGATACCCAAGGGCAAGAGAATTTTAGAAAGCCCAACCTGCCTAAAGAGAGGTTTCTGAACACCTTGAGTTGGAGAGGAAGGAGTTTGGATACAGAGAAGAGGGAAGAGGTTGCCCAGGTGGGTCCCCCTCTCTAAGGTGACAAAGCAAGAGGTTAGACTTTCTGCGGTGGCAGTGACTACCCTTCTGGCAGAGAAGGTAGAGAGCAGTGACCTTTCCCAAGGAGTAGACAATAACCACAATAAAAGATCAAGAATATATTCACAGAACATTACAAAAGGAAGACAACATACCACCATGAGAAACCACCAATTGCAAAAGCAGGTAGGAACAGAAGAAAAAAGAAACAATGAAGATAAAATCAACTAGAAGACAAACAATAAGATGGCAGTAACAAGTCCTTACATATCGATCACTCTAAATTGAATTCACTAATAAAAAGGCAAAGAATAACTGACTGGATAAAAACAAGCAGACAAAAAACACAGAACAATGAGATACATTAACTATATACTACCTACAGGAAACCTATCTCTTCTCCAAAGATACCCATGGGCTCCAAGTGAAGGGATGAAAGAAGATATTTCTGGTAAGTAGAAACCAAAACAATGTGGATATAGCCATAGCCATACTTATTAGGTTAAAAAAAAAGACTTCAAGAGAAAAATGTAACAAAAAACAAAGATAAAAACAAAGAAGGTCATGCTTTAATGATAAAGGGGTTAGTACATCAAGAAAATATAACAGGAGAGGAAAGATGGCGGCGGGACAGAAGGACGCGTAATCATTTGTGTCCCGGGGTAGACGGGGTGAGCAGCTGAGGGTCGCGGGGAGAGTGTTTGTTGGCGAGTGGGGGGACAGCTAGGCTTCGGGAGAAGGAGGGCAACTGCTTAGACTAGCCTCCCTCAAGGGAGCGGCTCCTGTGCGGCTGGGTTGTCTCCAGAGCCTGGCTCAGAGGCGGCTGCGCCATCTTAAAGGGGAAGAGCCTGACGATTTTATAGTTGCGGTACCCACTGGGCGTCTGAGACCCCCCCCCCCCCCAACATCGGTTCCTAGTTGGTGAGGAAGCGGACTCCGAGGAAACCTGTGCTCAGCCACGGAAAGGTCAGGTTTCTCCAGGGGTTAAGGGAGCTGGTAACACAGAGAGATTCGCGCCTGGCGAAAAAAGAGGAAAAACCCGCGGCTGCTGGAGCCGGCAAACGTGGAAGAGGGTCCTCAGAGCTGGTGACAGGAGGGGGGGATACATAGAGGGCGACCCATTTGGACCTGAAGGAGAAGGCCAGCCTGGCAGTTTTGGGAGGGAGCGGGCTGCCAAACCCAAGAGGAGAAAGGGTTTCTCGCATACATATGAGCAGGACGTGAGTTCACGCGCCTGCGTTTGTCCTCTCTAAATCTGGATTTCTCAGCACTGAACGAGGAAGGGGAGAACCTGGGAGACCACAGGGGGCGAGCTGTTTTTCTGACGCTGGGGATCAGAACAGGTCCTCACAATTAGAGAGGCAGCTCTGGGGTAGCCTATTTCCACAAATCAGTAGTAAATATCATAGACATAGCGGGATTTTAGATCAGGCTAGAGAGGACCAATAGACCTGGAGGTCAATTCAGAAAAACTGCCACCTAGGGGCTGAATCATAAATTGTCTCTTGTGTAACACAAATTAAGGAATCAAGTTTATTTCTACTAATATTTAAAAAATTTTTAAGTGCCATTTTATTCCATCTTTATTCTACTCAGAGATTAGTGTTATATAGTCTTTTTTCATCTACCCTTTAGTATCTCTTTAATCTACTTCAACTTCCCCCTTATGCCAGCACTCTCTTGCTAACCTTTCCTTAGTTAGTGTCTTATTCCCCTTACACTTTTTTCTGGTTTAGATTTTCCTTATTCTCTCTTTTTAGCCCCTGTTAAAATTTCACCCCACTTTTATATTCAATCTCCAACCACCTGCTCCAAGTCCATACACATCTAATGCTTTTCCGACTTCACTATCCTAAAATGTTTTTCTCTCAGTCCTGCTGATGTTGTTTATATTTTATGCATATTTGTGAGATTGGTTTGATTATTCTTTTCTTTTAATTTGTTTTGTGGGGCGGAAGTTGGCATTGTTTTGTGTATTGGTGATGTTTACATTGTTTTTTGATAGATTTAAGCTTCTGTGTTCCCTAACCTTCCTTGATATTAGTTGTTGTATGTAGTTTGTATCAGTCTTCAGGTACTCGTTGCTGGCTTTTGCTGGGATTAGTGGCGGTCCTCTGGGAGTTTCCAACCCATATTTATAGTTTACTCCCTTTTCCTTTCTTTTTACTCCTTCCCCTTTTCCCAACTTTATTTTGGCATTCCCTTTTTTTATTCTTTCTTTTTTTCTTTCTTTATTTTGTGTGTGCGAGTGTGTTTTCTCTTACTCTCTTTTACCCCACATATCACCTAATTTACCTTCCTCTGGCAATCACTTTTAATTTGGAGTTACCAATACTGTGAATACATTCTTCAGTGCCTGGTGTGCTGCACCTGGTTGTGTTGTAGTCTGAGCCTTTAAATCAACACAGGAGAGTGAGAATTACATAACAAGACACACAGAGAAGAAAGGCTATGGGGAGACAAAGAAATAGCCCACCAATGAAAGAAAAGCAAGCCTCACCAGAAAAAGAGGTAACTGAAATGGAAGCAAACAACCTGTCAGAGAGAGAGTTCAGAGAAATGGTCATAGGGTGGATGAAGAGAACAGAAGCCAATACAAGTAAGAACCATGAGGAATTGAAGAGGAATCAAGAGGAAATGAAGAAGAGCCAGGAAGAAATGAATAAGAAATATGAAGAAATGAAGAAGAATTATGAAGAAATGAAGAAGACCCAAGAAGAAATGAAAAGTGACATTGCTGAGGTAAAGAACTCCATAGAAAGTATCAGGAGTAGACTAGATGAAGCAGAGGACCGCATCAGTGAGCTGGAAGACAAGGTAGGAAAAAACACCCAAGTAGAGCAGCTTCTAGAACAAAAAATTAGAAAGCAGGAGGAGAGCCTAAGGGAACTTTGGGACAACATGAAACAAAACAACATACGTATAATAGGGCTTCCAGAGGGACAGGAAACTGAGCAAGTAATAGAAAACCTGTTGGAAGAAATAATGACAGAAAACTTCCCTGATATAGGAAAGAAAAAACCCACACAAATCCAAGAAGCTCAGAGTTCCAAGCAAATTAAACCCCAAAAGACGTACACCAAGGCATGTTATAATTAAATTGGCAAACATCAACGACAAAGTGAGAATCCTAAAAGCTGCCAGAGACAGACAGAAAGTCACCTACAAAGGAACCTCCATCAGATTACCAAGTGATTTCTCAACAGAAACTTATCAGGCCAGAAGGGATTGGAATGAAATATACAAAATTATGCAAAGAAAGGGTCTGAATCCTAGAATACTGTACCCAGCAAGGCTATCAATAAAAATTGAAGGTCAAATCATGAGCTTCACAGACAAAAAAGGTCTAAGGGAATATATTACCACCAAACCAGCAATGCAAGAAATGCTAAAGGGTCTGCTATGAAAAGCAATAGGAAGTCAGGAATGAACATAGGGGCAAAGAACAAAAATGGCTACAAATAACTACCTATCAATAATTACTTTAAATGTAAATGGTTTAAAAGCTCCAATCAAAAGACATAGGGTAATAGACTGGATAAGAAAACACGACCCATATATCTGCTGTCTACAAGAAACCCACCTCCAAAAAAAAGACACACACAGACTGAAGGGTGAAAAGGATGGAACAAGGTTCTTCAGGCGAATGGAAATGGAAAAAAAGCTGGGGTAGCAATACTTATATAAAACAAATTAGATCTCAAAGTGAAGGACTTAACAAGAGATAAAGAAGGCCACCACATAATACTAAAGGGAGCAATCCAACAAGAAGAAATAACTCTGGTAAACATATATGCACCCAATATAGGAGCACCCAAATACATACTAAAACTCCTAGAGGATATCAAGGGAGATATAGACAGCAATACAATCATAGTAGGAGACTTTAATACCCCACTATCACCATTGGACAAACCCTCTAAACAAAAAATTAGTAAAGAAACATCAATCCTCAATGAATCACTAGACCAGAAGGAATTAATTGACATCTTCAGATCATTTCACCCCAAAGCCACAGAATATACATTCTTTTCAAGTGCCCATGGGTCATTCTCAAAGATAGACCATGTGTTAGGTCATAGGCAAAGTCTCCAAATTCAAGAAGATATAAATCATATCAAGTACATTCTCAGATCACAATGGCATAAAGCTGGAAATCAACTACAATAGAAACAATCCAAAGAAATCAAACACATGGAGACTAAACAGCATGCTATTAAACTATGACTGGGTTACTATAGAGATCAAGGAAGAGATAGAAAACATCATGGAAACAAATGACAACGATAGCACAACAATCCAAAATCTATGGGACACAGTGAAAGCAGTTCTGAGAGGGAAGTTCATAGCTCTACAATCCTACCGCAAAAAAACTAGGAACAGCGGCAATAAATTATCTAACCCAACAACTCAAAGATTTAGAAAGAAAGCAACAAGAAAAGCCCAGTGTAAGCAGAAGTAAGGAAATAGTAAAGATCAGAGCAGAAATGAATGACATAGAGACCAAAGAAACAATACAGAAGTTCAACAAAACCAAAATCTGGTTCTTTGAAAGATTAAACAAGATTGATGAACCTCTAGCCAGACTCACCAAGAAGCAAAGAGAGAGGACCCTAATAAATAAAATCAGAAATAAAAGAGGTGAAATAACAACAGACCCCACTGAAATACAAAGGATTGTTAAAAATTACTATGAACAACTCTACTCCAACAAACTGGACAACCTGGAGGAAATGGATATATTTCTGGAAAAATATAACCTCCCAAAACTCAATCAGGAAGAATCTAAACAACTCAATAGACCAATAACTGTGGAAGAAATTGAAGCAGTCATCATAAAGCTTCCAGCAAACAAAAGCCCAGGGCCAGACGGCTTCACAGGGGAGTTTTACCGAACATTCAAGGAAGAACTAAAACCTATACTCCTCAGACTATTCCAGAAAATTCAAGAGGATGGAACACTTCCAAACTCCTTCTATGAAGCTAACATCACCCTAATACCTAAAGCAGATAAAGATGACACAATGAAAGAGAATTACAGGCCAATATCCCTCATGAATATAGATGCCAAAATCCTCAATAAAATTCTAGCAAATCGGATCCAGCAGTACATCAGAAAGATCATACACCATGACCAAGTAGGATTTATCCCAGGAATACAAGGATGGTACAATATCCGCAAATCAATAAATGTGATACATCACATAAACAAACTGAGAGATAAAAATCAAATAGTCATATCAATTGATGCAGAAAAAGCATTTGACAAAATCCAACACCCTTTCTTGATAAAAACTCTCAACAAGGTAGGAATAGAAGGATCATACCTCAACATAATAAAAGACATATATGAGAAACCCACAGCAAACATCATACTCAATGGGCAAAAACTACAACCATTTTCCTTAAGAACAGGAACAAGACAGAGTTGCCCACTCTCACCACTCCTATTTAACATATATTTATGTTGAATGGAAGTATTAGCCATTGCAATTAGACAAGAAGAAGAAATAAAAGGCATCCAAATTGGAAAAGAAAAAGTTAAGCTATCCTTATTTGCAGATGACATGATATTGTACATAAAAAACCCGAAAGACTCCATAAAAAAGCTAATAGATTTAATAAATGAGTTCAGCAATGTAGCAGGCTACAAAATCAATGCCAAGAAATCTATGGCATTCCTATACACCAATAGTGAACTTACAGAAAGGGAGACTAAAAAAGCAATCCCATTTACCATCACACCAAAAAAATTAAGATACCTAGGAATAAAATTAACTAAGGAGGTAAAAGATCTTTTCGTGGAAAACTACAGGACACTGAAAAAAGAGATAGAGGAAGATGTAAACAGGTGGAAGAACATTCCATGTTCATGGATTGGGAGAATCAACATAATTAAAATGTCCATACTACCCAAAGCAATCTATAAATTTAATGCACTCCCCATTAAAATACCAATGGCATACTTCACAGACCTAGAAAGAACTCTCCAAAAATTCATCTGGAACAAAAAAAGGCCCCGAATAGCCACAGCAATCCTGAGAAAGAAGCACAAAGTCGGTGGGATTTCAATACCAGATTTCAAGCTGTATTACAAAGCTACTGTTCTCAAAACAGCCTGGTACTGGCACAAGAACAGACATATAGATCAATGGAATAGAATAGAGAATCCAGATATCAACCCAAACCACTATGCTCAATTAATATTTGACAAAGGAGGCATGAACATAAAATGGCGTCAAGATAGTCTCTTCAATAAATGGTGTTGGGAAAATTGGATAGATACATGCAAAAAAATGAAACTAGACCACTAACTTGCACCATACACAAAAATAAACTCAAAATGGATACAGGACTTAAACGTAAGATGGGAAACCATAAAAACATTAGAGGAATCTACAGGAAATAAAATCTCAGACATATGCCAAAAGAACTTCTTCGATGATACTTCTCCTGGGGCAATGGAAGCTAAAGACAGAATAAACAAATGGGACTACATCAAAATAAAAAGCTTTTGCACAGCTAAAGAAACCATCAACAAAACAACAAGAAAACCAACTGTATGGGAGAACATATTTGCAAATGTTATCAGTGATAAAGGTTTAATCTCAAGCATCTACAGGCAACTCACACAACTCAATGAAAGGAAGACAAATGATCCAATAAAAAAATGGGTAACAGACCTAAATAGAACCTTTTCTAAAGAAGACAAAAGAAAGGCCCAGAGACATATGAAAACTTGCTCAAAGTCACTAATTATCCAAAAGATGCAAATCAAAACGACTATGCAGTAAAATCTCACACCTGTCAGAATGGCTTACATCAACAAATCAACAAACGACAAGTGCTGGCGAGGATGCGGAGAAAAAGGAACTCTCCTGCACTGTTGGTGGGATTGTAGACTAGTGCAGCCACTGTGGAGAACAGTATGCAGTTTCCTCAAAAAACTAAAAATGGAGCTCCCATTCAACCCAATGATCCCACTTCTAGGAATATACCCCAAGAAACTAGGAAGGCGAATTAGAAAGGATATATGTACCCCTATGTTCATAGCAGCACACTTTATCATAGCTAAGACTTGGAAACAGCCTAAGTGCCCATCAGCAGATGAGTGGATTAAAAAACTGTGGTACATCTACACAATGGAATACTACGCTGCGGTAAAAAAGAAAGAGCTCCTACCATTTGTAACAACATGGATGGCATTAGAGAGCATTATGCTAAGTGAAATTAGCCAGGCAGAGAAAGACAAATATCACATGATCTCACTCATTTGAGGAATATAATGAATGACATAGACTGATGAACAAGAATGGATCCAGAGACTGAGAAAAGTCCATCAAAATGTCAAACCTCAGGGTAAGTGGCAAGTGGTGGGAGTAAGGGGGAAAGTCAATATATTTGAATGCTTGAACTAAGGTAAGTGATGTGTGTTTTTACATCCCTGACAAAGTTTATATAAAGTTATAAAAAATTGGCAGCTAGTTTGAGATTGAATTAACATGGCCTAGATCATGTCATCTCTTATGGATACCAGTTCTTAGGCTAGGCCCTCCTTCACCTCCCGTGACACCACAATACCCTTACATGATATTATTCTACAATGTCATTATAATATTTGATATTTGACAACAGCATATTATACAATTATCCCAAATAAACTTACAAACTAATTCTTTGAATGTTGGGCAGCAACTTAAAAAAAGGATAGGAAAGGAATTAATCCCTTTCAGAAGGGATTAAGGCACTGGGAAGGCATCCGAGCATTCTATATTGGCCCCTCTTGCCCTTTTTCCAAGATGGACCCTCTTCCTACTACCCAAATACACACAGTTGATGCCTGAGCTTTCAGTTCAAGCTGTTGCTGAAGACTCAGGGCAGCTGGCACCATGGAACTGCCTCTCGACCAATGGTGTGAGCTGGGCCCTCTCTGGAGAAGAAACCTGGGTCCCCCGAGATATGTGATCAGTACGGGGACCCCGCCAGCAGGCGAGGGGACCCCAAGGCAGGTGCTGGACGTGGAGGCCATGGGGGCATAGACTACAAAGGAGACAGGACTCAACCTCACATCACCCTGTTTGGCCCCGGAGGATGGCTGGTTAGCCAGAGACGGGTAAGATTCCTCAGGGAAGGAACAACCTAAGACAGGCACAGTCCCAGAGGGGCTAACAGGAGAGAATTAAGAGATCAACAGAGGTGGGGCACAGACCCTCATCCACAAACCTTGCAGGGGCTTGAATTCTCACCCCTCCTGAGGAAGATCTCCTACCCCCACGGCTGCTACGCCTCCCACGCACAACTCACACCGGGACCCAGGTGGCAGACAGAGACTCGGCCAGCAATAGCTGCCCTATATCTAAATTTAATTTATTATAAGGAATGCTGAGGACCTACTCAAAAATGCAAATATTCCTTTCCACAAGTATTTACTGGGTAAACTAAGATTTCTGCTTGAGTATTAAAATTGACAGTAAAATAGTAATTAAGTTTTCAGATTAATTTAAATTGGACAAGTGAAATAAGTGAATACTCAAGAAAATTTTAGTGTACTGGACAAAACGCTTTTCCTAAAACATTAACTAAATTATCTATTAGTAGTTCATCTCACTGCAAAATTGCCTAACATCCAAAGAACCTAAAGCAGTCATATTTGTGTGCAAAAATTAAAATTTAAATTACCAAGACTGCAAGATAAAATTTCCAAAAGCCCCTATTAACCAAAAAAAAAAAAAAAAAAAGGTGGGGGGGGCGGCAGTGGGGTAATATCATGTAAGGAAAAATATCCTATAAGTAAAATACATGTAGAAAATTCTTACTCCAGAAAAGAAAATTCCATTTGTAAAACCAGCTGCAGGACACCCATAAAAAAAAAAACCACACATGGTGTCAAAATAAGCCAAAGGAAAATCATTTAGGCAAAAATAAAAAGAATCCCAAGTCTATTTTACAGAGAGGATCCCTTTGTTAACCTTTGGTTGAGAATGTGTTTGTGTGTTTGCAGAGAACAAATCCAAGACCATGTGGGTTCCTGCGACAGTGAGGAACTGACGGGCCTGTTCCAGCCACGAGGACGGTCCAGAGATGGGGGATGCTGACGACACCTTGCCATGCTAGCAGTCGGCAGCTGTGCGTGGCTGCAGGCGGCCCAGGACCATACCAGAGAGGATGGATCTTGCATTACCACGATGTGTCCACCATCTGGATACCATTGCTGACATGTACACATGAAGAACTATTTGACATTGAAACTGGGACTCAGAACAGTTGGACATTGAAACTGACACTCAAACTTTTTTTGCTCTTATACGTTTGTTTTCAGTATGCAGAGGCAAGATATTTTTGAAGAAAAGAAACAGGGGAGAGTGATTGATATAGAGGCAGGGTGGCCTCGAACAGGCTGTCAAGCTACAGGGGGAAGGCTGGAGTGGATGGGAGGCAGATGCTGGGGGAGATCAACCGAAAGACTTGTATGCATACATATGAGCATAACCAATGAATGAAAGACTCTGGGATGGGGAGAGGGGCAGGTGGGGACATGTGCTGGGGGGTAAGGGAGGCCTGGGGGGAGGATATGGGGGGGGAGGAAAACATATGTACTATTAAATATAAGTTATATTGTAAATAAAATTAAAAAATAAATAAAAATAAAAATAAAACCAGAAAAAAAAGAAAAAAGAAAATATAACAAACATAAACATATATGTAGCCAATTATCAGAGCACCTAAATATATGAAGCAAATACTAACAGATTGGAGGGAGAAATAATGACACAATAATAGTAAGGCACTTAATATCCCACTCTCAGCAATGGAGAGATAATTCAAACGGAAAATCAATGAAAAAAAAAAAGAGATAGAATTGAAACAAAATAGACTTGACATAAAAACAACATTCTACCCAATAGTAACAGAATACAGTCTTCTCACTCAACTGCATATAAAGCATTCTCTAAGATACATCATGATAGGACATAAAACAAATCTTAGCAAATTTAAGAAGACTGAAATCATATCAACTATTTTCTGACTATAATTGTGTGAAACCAGAAATCAAGGAAAAAGCTAGAAAATCTATAAATATGCGAAAACCAAACAACACACTTCTGAACAAGTGAGAAATCAAAAGAATAAGTTATCTTAAAACAAATAAAATTGGAAAGACAATATATCAAACCCTATGAATGCTAGAAAAGCAGTTCTGAGGAAAGTTTATGGTGATAACTGAATATATTAATATATTTGAAAGATTTAAAATAATTTAATTTTTACTAGTATACTCAAACAACTAGAAGAAGAAGAAAATTAAGCTAAAAGTTAGGAGAAGGATTGAAATATTCTAAAGGAAATAAAGATTGGCATAGAAAAGAAATAAAAACTTTAAAAAATCACAAAAGGATAAAAGAAACTAAGAGCTGGTATTTCACAAATAAATAAAATTGACAAACATTTATCTAGAGTAACTAAGGGGGAAAAAGGAGAGAAGACTCAAATAAAATGATAAATAAAAGAGAAGACATTACAAGTGATACTACTGGAATACATAGGATCATAATAACTAAATGCCAACAAATTAGTATTAAAGAAATGAACAAATGTATAGAAACATACATCATACCAAGACTGAATCCAGAAGAATTGGAAAATCTGAATTGAATCTGTAATAATAAAAAAAAAATACATTCCAACATGGAAAACACTAGGAACAGATGGCTTCACTGGTAAATTCTACCAAATAATTTAAGAACTAGTATTAATCCTTCTCAAACTTTCCAAAATAATTGTAGATAAGGAAAAACTTTCAAATTCATTCTACAAGGCCAGCATTAATCTAATACCAAAGCCAGATATCCAAACAACAACATAGATCAATATCACTGATAAACATCTGTGCAAAAAGTATCAATACAATATCACTTATAAATATAGATGTAAAATGTACCAGTAAAATATTTGCAAAATGAATTGGACACTTCAAAAGAATTATAAACCATGACCAAGTGGGATTAATCCCTGGGATACAAGGATGGTTCAGCATATACAAATCAAACACAATAAATTCCATTAATAGAATTAAATATAAAAATTAAATCATCATAAAAGATTCAGAAAAAGTACTTGACAAAAAGACAACATTCTTTCATATTAAAAAACAAACATTTTCAACAGATTGGGTATACAAGGAACATATCTCAACACAATAAAGGCCATCTATGACAAATACACAGCTAACATTATACTCGATTGTAAATAACTACAATCTTTCCCTCTAAGATAATTAATAAGACAAGGTTGCTCATTCTCACCACTTTAGTATAATACTGGACGTTTTAACTACAGCAATTAGGCAAGACAAATAAAAGATATCCTAATAGGAAAGGAAAAAGTAAAATTATCACTACTTCAGATGATATGATTTTTGTATATAGAAAATGCCAAAGATTGAAAGAAAATACTGTTGTAACTAATAAAAAAAATAGTTGTACAACATCAAACCTATCTACAGAAATCAGTTGCATTTTATGCAATAATAATGGAACATCTAAAAAAATAAATAATAAAAGATTATCCCATTCACAATAGCATCAGAAACAATAACTAAAAAGTGAAAAAGTTCTACAAAGAAAACTACAAGAGTTGTTAAAAAATTTAAGAAGACATAAATATAAAGCAATTCCTGTTCATGAGTTATTTAATATAGCTAAAATGTCTCTACAGCTAAATAGCTACTTATATATCTACACTAATAAAGAGAAAAATGCTATGATCGTATCTCTGCTAGGCCCACAGACAATCAGGAGGGATATGCTAATTAACCCAGCAAAGATGGTGGGTAAATTTGGATATGCAGGTGGCTAGGGTCAGGGCTCTAAGTCGCCTGCTGGGTCCCAGCAGCCCCCCAATCACGGGGCGCCAGTGATCATGGGGCTAAGAGGCCACAGGCCAGACTGAGCTGTGCTCCACAATCATGGGGTGAACAGGCCAGGTGAAGGCAATGCTTGACTGACTAACGTGGGCTAGGGACGTGTTTGGGTGTGTGATGTGGAGTCCAGGGCCTCTAGCCTGCAGCCATGGGAATTCTTCCTCTCCCCAGAGTTAGAAGCACCAGCCCAGGTCTACCCAGTGGCCTGGTCCTGACTGTAGGGGGTAAGGTCCTGCAGGCTGTGGTTTGATCCTCATGCATTAGCAGTTGGAGACCAGTGCCTTTGTTATTTCTGTGTGTCCAGGTTTTAATTGAACAAATGCCCAGCAGTCCTAGTGGCCAGCTTAGCAAAATCTTTTAGGAGGAAAATTCTGAGTCCCCTCAAATTCCCTCAACCCCTACTCACCCCTCTGTAAAGGAATAGAACAAATGAGGACCTTAAATAAAAATCAGAGGTCTCCAGCAATGGTGAGCCTCTCTAATCATAGTCATTTGGACTGGATGACCTTCGAATATTTATCTAGGCACCATGACAGAGAAACATAAGCTGAAGTCATGATCTCTGCCCTTAAAAAATTCACAATCTTATTGAGTGAGTGGATGATAAAAGTGCATTAATAACATCAGAATGTAAGGCAACAGTACAGTGAGGAGCAGAGGCAATTGCTAGGATGATATTCCAATAATTAGTACAAAGAGTATGTGCTATGAATTAAATAAAAAATATATGTGAAAGTAGCTGCTTCATGAGTATGGCATCTTTTCCTATTTTAAAGGAAGCTGAGTTCCATGTGACCTGTGTGCTATGCTATAATATCTGAGGCACAGGACAAGGGAGCCCTTAAGTGTACTATGCTGTGATATTTGAGTCATTCTTTATTGTTCAATGTAATTTATTTCTGTATGCCTCAGTTTTGTAATAGTTAAATTACCAGCACAATACATAGTGCTATAAAATATTACTAGAAGATCAAATGATCCTGTGACATTTATTGTTATTTTCTATAAATGAACACAATCTCTGGTATGCTAATGTGATAGGTATTATAGAAATATTCAGATAGAGAGATCTACAGGCTTGATTACAAGTGAGGCTTACTGTCACAACCCAAATTTATTGCTTAAAAAAAAGCAGGAAACCAACTAGAAATTGAACCAAATATAAGCCCTTGAAGGGCAAATGTAAATTGGATAAGCTTTGCTATTACAAGAGCAAGAAGAAATTCAGATACAAGAATGAAAACCACACTGCATCAATTCTAAGTAGCTGTTAAAGAAAAATAATGGTATACTATGAAAATACTTAATATAGATTGTAAAGACATTTGTTCAAAGAGGATTTCCTAGAGTAGGTGATATTTCAGGTTAATTTTTTTTTAATGTGAAGAGATTAGCTAGATAAGAAAAAGGAGTAGGGGTCTCAAATTGCAGAGGGTGCAGGCAGGGCTGAGGGAACCCTCCCCACCCCCCATTCTGTGCACAAATTTCATGCACTGGACCTCTATTCTACATGTATATATATAAGCCTAAGCAACTGTTCTACCATTACTTATGACATGCACTGACCACCAGGGAATGGACACTCAACACACATGCATGGAAACATGGAACAGACTGATGAATCTCAGATGGAAGGGGGAAGGAGGGAGAGTGGGAAGAGATTAACTAAAGATCTTATATGCATACTATAGGCCCAGTGCATGGATTCATGCATCAGTGGGCTCCCTCGGCCTGGCTTGCAGGGACTGAGCTAAACTGGAAGGTTGACATCCCCTGAGGGGTTCCAGACTGTGAGAGCGCACAGGCCAGGCCGAGAGACCCCACTGGTGCATGAATATGTGCACCTGAAAAGCTAAACCAATCCTGAGAAAGAA
This sequence comes from Antrozous pallidus, assembly GCA_027563665.1. Lineage (NCBI taxonomy): Eukaryota > Metazoa > Chordata > Mammalia > Chiroptera > Vespertilionidae > Antrozous > Antrozous pallidus. Next base: position 79,921,268 of record CM050508.1, read on the forward strand.
CAAAGCAGAAGGTCCCACACTTCCTGATTTCAAACTATACAACAAAGCTATAGTAATTAAAACAGTATAGTATTAACATAAAAATAGACACATTAGACCAATAGGACAGATGAAAGAACTAAGAATTGAATCCCCATATATTCAGTTAACTAGCATTGGACAAGGAAGCCAGGAATCCCTGATGGGGAAATGACAGTCTTTTCAATAAACGTGTTGGGAAATCTGGATATACACATGCAGAAAAATGAAACTGGACCACTGTCCTACACAACTCACAAAATTAACTAAAAACGTTTCAGAGACTTAAACCCAACTCTTGATTCCATAAAATTCCTAGGAGAAAATGGAGGGAATAACCGCCTTGACATTGGTCTTGGCAATGATTTTTTTGGATATGACACTAAAAGCACAAAACAAAAGAAAAAAAATGGCACTACATCAATCTCTAAGCTTTTGCATAGCAAAATAAACAACAAAATGAAAAGGCAGCGTAAAGAATGGGAGAAAGTTTTTTCAAACCTAACCTTGTATAATGGGTTAATATCCAAATATATAAAGAATGCATACAACTCACAAAAAAAGCCCCAAACAAATTAAACAATAGATAGAGGAACTAAATAGACTTTTTCCAAAGAAAACATCTGAATGACCAACAGGTATATGAAAATATGCCAATCATCATTAATTATGAGGGAAATATAAATAAAAATTATGAGATATAACATCATACTTGTCAGATGAATAACATTAAGAAGAGATAAGTGGTAGTAAAGATATGGAGAAAAAGAAACTCTTGAACACTGTTGGTGGGATGTAAGTTGGTTCAGTTGCTATGGAAAACAATATGAAAATTTCTTAAAATTAAAAATACAATCCTATATAAACTTATTAAGCAAATTGTCCCCTGACCAGGAGTACCATTGCTGGCATGGACTGCTGGCCAGCCAACTGCCTGAGGCCCCTTCTCCCAGCTGGCCCTTCCTGATAGACCCACTCCCTGATCTTGGGCAGGGCTGGCCGGCCAACCAGCCCTGAGGGCACCAATATGGACTGGGCAAGATGACGCATTCGGCCTGGATTGATAGCCAGGCAAAGAAACCCCACTCAAGCACAAATTTGTGCACCAGGCCTTTTAAGTAATATAGCCACAATATTATGGTATAATCAGACTTGGTAAAAGACTAGAACTTAAAAAAAAAAGACAAGAGCTTCTTTTGTAAAATGTCTCTACTATTTCCTTGTGATGTGTTTAATGTTTCTGAAAGTCAAATTACTGAAAATAATTCTATAAACTAACCTGGGAAACAGAAAAACTGCAGCACCAATTTTTAAAAAATCATTAAACTTTAAATTGCATTCATATATTGACACATATATATCTTAAAGACAAACTAATACATTACAATAAAGGCAAACAATCATTTACCTGACTTGTATGAAATAATTAAATTCAATTTGCCATTTCTGGTATTATTCAAACAGCTTATTTAAAACATAAGACCTTGATAACAGAGACCAAGAATCAATGATTTCTCCTCCACCCCACCCTCATCTACTATTCAAACACAAATTCTTTCTTTGCATACCCTCTATAAAATCCCTAACTTGTTTAGTCTCTTAAAAACAGTAGTAACCCTCCCACACACAAATAGAGCAGGAAATTCATAAACTCCTTCGTAATCATGCCTCAGTCTCTTCTATCAACTCTTACCCCAACTATAGTTAATCTTCATTCTTTTCTCCATTCACCCATATTTTTCAACTTCTTAAGTTCAAATAATAAAAAAGCAACAACAAAAAAATCTATCTAATTATACCATCTCACAAAACTCTTCCAGATTGCCTAATTTATTTTTGTTCTTCAGTTCTACTCTACTAATCAATTAAATTAATTTTTAAACGGTATTTTGTAAAATCCCTTAGAAGTTTGGGATCAAAGCACCAATAGACACCACAAAACATTTGTACTTGTATTGGGCTTTTGCTTTCTTGGTTAACTAGAGAAACGATGCTCACCACCAGCATACAAGTGGCCAAATGTGAAGTACAGAGTGAGACCAGTAATGGATCCAAAACACATTCAAGATAATCACGGATAATCATGAGATATGTGCATTCATATGTTCATATTTTATGAGCTGCACTGTGTTATTGACAAAGGAGAAATGAATCCATAATTAAAGAACAAAGCTACTAATTCTAGACCTTGGACAAACCTCCTGGGCTGTATGTCAATGTTCTCATTTTTTACTCCCCAACCATGTTCTTACCAGAGCTACTGCAGTGGGAGGGGTCAACAGGTCTTCCGTTTTTATCAGAGCAGGCTATTGCTCGAAAGCGCACACCCTGTCCACATTGTTTGTTGTCTCCTTGTACCCACAGTCCTTGCTGAGGCTCCCTTCTGCCTTCAGGGAGAATGCAATCTGACCAATTTCCAGATGGTTGGGATATAAATACATCACAAGGACACAGTTCTGTTTCCACTAGAGGGTACATGTCAGCGTCCTGGCACTTCTCCTTCTTCCTGCTTTTTCCTGTGCCAATAAGAAACACCCATGTATTAATTTCATATCTGCTGTTTTGTTAAAGTTCACTCACAGTATTATATTTAAAAGCTCTGAACAATATTGTCTTAAATAATATAAAGTATTTCTCATTTTCATTCCTTTGTTCATGGAATTAAATCCTAGGACAATGGAAGTAAGTCCCAGAGTAATTGTGACATTCAAGTTAACTTGAAAAAAAAATGTTTGATATTGGAGAGCGGCACAAGATAAAACAAGGAAACATTTGCTACAGTGGCTCAACAGCTAGAAAATTCTGGTCAATGTATTTATTATTTTCCCTACAATATGTTGATAAAAACAGATTGATTACCTTGTCACAATTTTCCTTGAAAGTTTTGGTTGCCAAGGAAACTAATAAAAGGAATAAATATTGACTCATTTTCCTTTTTCCAAGCGACTAATTAAAAACAGATTATTTATTCAAGGAACAAAATAATATCCTCCCATACCATGGAATGACTCTGGATGTCACTTAGATGTGATAGACAAAATGAAATTTATGTTTTTCCCCAATACCAGGCAGTTTACAAACACTGGCAGAATCAATAAATTGAAATACATGCTAAAATCATGCTGAATAATTTAATCTGAAAAAAAGCTATGGCTTCTACTTTGAGAGAACTTCCTTACTTAAGGATTCTGAATATGACTTTACCTTACCAAATGGCTTTAATGGACATTTTAGTTGTAATCTGAACTTTGAATAATGAACAATTTGGAGTCATTTTTCACAGTGCTGAGTATCAGATAACCATGTCTAATGGATTCCAAGTCAGCTTTGTAACTTGATTTAACTTTTCCATCAATACATTTCCTCTAGATTCCTAAAAATTTCCCTAGATCTAGTAATTCCACTTTTTGTTTCCTCATAGTGGGTCATTAGCTAGCTATGGTTGTTTATTAAAAGTGGGTATCTTTATTGATCTATTCTTAGTCCTTATGATTAATTTATTTTTCATATATTTTTATTGTTGATAGTGTTAACAGATATCTCCCATTTTGTCTCCCTTCATCCATTCCTCCCATCCCTTACCCACCCACCCACAGGCTTTCACTATCCTATTTCCCATGTCTGTGGGCTGTGGATATAAATATATAAGTTCTTTGGTTTATCTCTTCTTGTTCTCCCTCAAAATACTCCATACAAGCTAATACAGAGACTACTTTCTCCTTATCAAACAGTTTACATTATACACAACAATTCTATAGTTGTCACCTAATGAGTGGCTTTCTGGCCTTTCCTGATTTTTAAATTATTTTTAAACTAGAGGCCTAATGCATGAAAATTGTGCCAGGATAGAGTCCCTAGGCCTGGCTAGCAATCATGGCCTGGGCAACCGTCAGGGCGATCTGGGAAAGTGGGGTGGGGGAAGGCCCTGGCACCTGCCTTAGCTGGCTTGGGCCTGCAGGCAGCTTCTGCATTGAGTGTCTGCCCCCTGGTGGTCAGTGTGCATCATAGCGACTGGTCATTCCACCAGTCTTTCTGCTGTTCAGTCGATTTGTATATTAGGCTTTTATTATATAGAATTATTTAATAGATTTGAAGAGAGAGAGACAGAGGGAAAGAGAAAGAGGCAAGCAACATTGATTTGTTGTTCCTCCTATTCATCAGCTGCTTCCCATAACTGCCTTTACCAGGAATTGAACCTATAATCTTGGCATATTGGGACAATGCTCCAAACAACTGAGAAATCTTGCCAAGGCCTTCACCGATGCTTATGGCCACAATAAACAAGGATTTTTACATGACTTGAAATTATCTTGCAAAAGCTCCAGACACACCACTGTACTTCTGTGAATGTATTCATTCACTTTTCCCATTAAAAGTACTTACTAAGAATGTGTTTGAAAAATATATTATGTGTTTCTATCATGGCTTGAAATTGTACTGGTTGAGAGATGTACAAATAGGTGGTGAATATCTCCTTCCATCAGCATTTAACTACACTTACTCAAGTTGATTATCTCCATCTCTTCTGATTCCACTGTCTTCTCAACATACTAAACCCTGAATTTGGAATCTACCTATTTTTTGAAACCACTTACTTTTGCCAAAGTAATAAAACAAAGCCCTGGAATATCTTTTTGTCCCTTAAATTTCAGAAGACTTGGTTATTTAATGACAGTTCAGAGTGAAACTTTACCATCATTCTTAAAAGATCCTTTCCAAGTTCTTACACACCTTACCTTTTTGTCCCTCACCCTTATCCCACCTCTCCACTGTTTCTCTGTAACACCTTACTTGTTTTTTTTTTTTTTCTTTCTTCTATATCTCCCTTAACTGATGGGCTTCCTGGGGGCATTGTCCAAGATTCTCCTATTTTCTAATCTTAATTTTCAACAACATATGGTATAATTCTATCTAATAAAAGAGTACTATGCAAAATGGCCATACTTCTGATCAAGCAACACCCATCAGCCAATCAGGAGCAAATTATGCAAATAAACCCCAACCAAGATGGCTGCGGCCACTGAGAGCAGGAGGGAGGCTTGGGTTTCCCCAGCAATGGAGGAAGCCAAGCTTTCCACCTGCCCTTGCCAGCCTAGGCCTCCACTGAATGCTACAAAGTTTCAATTATAGAAGATATGTCCCAACAGAAATGGCGGCAGCCACAAGGTGGAGAGAGCAGAGGCTAGGGTTGCCCGTGCAATGGAGGAAGCCAAGCTTCTTCAGCCCTAGCACCTAGGCCTCCACTCTAGGCTACAAAGTTTCAATTATAGAATTTAAACATACCCAAACAGAAATGGCTGTCTCCCTGGAGCGAGCAGAAGGCTTAGCTCTGCTCCAGGCTACAAAGTTTCAATTGTAGAACATAAATTAATCCCAGAGCCCAGGGCCTCTGCTTGGGTTGCTGGGGAAGGGGCATGACTGGCCTGCAAAACACCACAGGCCCCTCACCCAGACTAACCCACACTCTAATGGAACCCCCTCCCTGATCTGGGACACCCTTCAGGGCAAACCAGCTGGCCCACCCATGCATCAGGCCTCTATCTTATCTAATAAAAGAGTAATATGTAGATTGCTTATCACTCTAACACACAAGACAGCTGCCCCCATGTGGTCAATGATCCTGCCCCCATGTGGCCACCAGATAGCTACTACAAGATGTTCAGCAGGGGAGGGCAGTTAGGAGGTTCCAGGCCTGCAAGGGAGGGCAGTTGGGGGCAATGAAGCCTGCAGTGGAGGGCAGTTAGGGGTGACCAGGCTGGCAGAGATGGGAAGTTGGGGACAAACAGGCTAGCAGGGGAGCAATTAGACATCAATTAGGCTGGCAGGGTAGTGGTTAGGGGGTGATAAGGCTGGTAGGCAGAAACAGGGGCAATCAGGGAGGCAGACAGGTGAGCAGTTTGGAGCCAGCATTCCTGGATTGTGAGAAGGATCTCCGACCGCCCGTTTAGGCCGTATCCTATTGGGATACTGCCTAAACGAGCAGTCAGACATCCCTTTAGGGGTATCAGATTGGAGAGGGTACAGGCTGGGCTGAGGGACATCCTCCGCCTCTGGTGCACAAATTTCATGCACAGGGCCTCTAGTGTTTAAATAACCATCTAGAACTCATAAATCCCTCATTATTATCTTCAGCCCATATTTCTTGCTCAAGTGTCTGAGCTATAGAGTAGAAATCTACACCTAAAAGACCAATAAGATTTAACCTGACAAAACCCACACTTATACTCTTAGTATCTCTTTCTCCTTCTTCATTTTCCAATTACATCAATATTACTAAGTCAAAAATTTGTCATGCTTAAATCATTCTGTTGCATACCTATATCTATTTAATGGCAATGACCTATCATTCCAAATATCTATATATGTCTTGAATTATCTCATTGTTTTCATTATGACCAATGCCACCCATACTTAGCTCACCTCCAAATCACCAGCTTAAATCACAACAACAGCTTCTTCCAAAATTGTATTGCCACTTTGCCTCATTCCCTTCAATCTATTGCCCACATTGAAGTTAGGACCAGCTTACAAAGATTGAAATCTGATCACGTCATCCATCTACCTTAAACTCTCCAGTGACTTATCACACTTCATGGAATGAAATCTGGCCTGCTCACCATGGTTACGAAGGACCATAGGATCTAAGCTCCTAAATGTCTGCCTCCTACTCTGCCTCTGGCATGTTTGGACAAAAAAAGGCTATAATAAGTCATAAATTCCAAACTGGGCAGGTGATGGTGGGTAGTAATGCCCCAGGCCTATAACTTCTTTAGTGAAAGGTTTTTAAGCAAACCTTGCCCATTGTTCTTATGAATCTACTTCAGACATCTTTGAAACAACAGAACCAAAACCCCTTGAAGGTGTAAGCACCCTTAGGAAAGCATGTAATCTTGCATTCCATCTCTGCCTTGCTTTTCCCTACCCTCATATAATCTTCCTTATGTTCTCTCCTTAATTTCAAATGCATACAAGAAACTACAAAACTATTCTTCTCTGGAGATTTTGAGATCCTGCTCCCTGGCATATGTTATCAGTTTTGGCTCAAAACAAAAAAAAAACAAACAAACAAAAAACACTTATAAAAATTATCTATAGGTCTGGACACTTCTTACGTCAACACATGTGACAAGCTAGTAATATTGAGCACCTTTCAGTTCCTAGAAATTATCCATTTGGCTTCAGGCCTTTGTATGACCTACTCCAGACATTCTCAACAGTTCTCTTCTCCCTCCAAAGCCTAGTTACTGCCTACATGTTCAGACCAAACTAATAGACTGCTCCCTCCAGAAAGCCACGTGGAGTATGCTCTGCATCTCACGTCTAGAAGAGGTGTTCTTCTCATATCGTTGGTTGTAGGCACATAATGGCTCTCCAAGGAAGTTCCCATCCTAATCCCTGAACCAGTAAACATTCTACATTAAATGGCAAAATAAACTTTGTAGATGTGAATAAGAAATTAGTGTGGATTATATGGCTGGGCCTAACCTAATCACATGGTCTTAAAATCAGAGGACCTTTCCTGATTGACGAGAAAATCAGAGGAGAATATGACTATGGAAGAGTGGACACAGGGAAGAAATGTTACTAGGTTTCAAGTTGGAGGAAGGGAGAGCCATGAGCGAAGGAATGTGAGCAGTCTACAGAAGATGGAAAAGGAAAGCAAACTCATGTTCTCTTAGTGCCTCTTCAAAGGAATTCAATCCTGTCCAGATCTTATTTTCAACCCTATAAATCCATGTCTGACTTCAGACCTACAGAGCTTTAAGATAATAATTCTGCATTGCTTTAAACAAACACATTTGTGGACATCTGTAACAGCAGCAATAAGAAACAAACTCAACACCCTTTGTAACAGCGATTGGAGCATACTGCACTGTGTTGTACCACTAAGCAGGTATTATACTGGTCAAAATCTCTCCAATTAGACTGTAAACTCTATATTAGAATCATATCTAATTCCCTTGTAGTATTCTCAAAGCCTTGCACACATAGTGGTAAATAAAAAATGTTTATGGAATAATTGAAACAAGACAATTCTAAGAAGGGAGAATGAAGGAGAGAGAAGGAAAGAAGTGAATGAGATGAAAAGAGAGAGGAGGAAGAAAGAACATGTTAATCAACAAGGCAACCTAAAGTTCCTGGCAGAACTAATATTCTGTATAATATGCACTCTCTCTATATTTATGATTTTCTTAAATACATGGAACTACTGTTTGACTAAATTGAGCAAGTTAGTTAATGCAGAAATGGTCTCACAACAAGGAACAAAATTTCTTTTTTTAATTACCTTCTTGCCAATATTAGTATTAACCTTTGGATTCAAATTAGCTACTACTAATTTTTAAAAAATCAATTCCTACTACAATTCTAAAGACATTTTCTCCTTAAGTCAGAGAGAAATTTGTGACTAATCCCACAAAAACAACAACAATAAAAAAACAGAACTAAAGTATTAAATATATTTGTATTGGTTATCTACTTACTATATATTAAAACCTGGAGATATCTTCTATATGATGGATTATTTCCAGGATTATGAAAACTGCTCTGATTAGCAGTCAATCTAAAACTTGTGATGAATTAGCTTAGATACAATGCATAAACACCCAGATACTGAAGTATTCTGTTTAAAATGTAAAAAAAGAGGTCTCCTACCCCCACGGCTGCTACGCCTCCCATGCACAACTCATACCGGGACCCAGGTGGTAGACAGAGACTCGGCCAGCAATAGCTGCCCTATATCTAAATTTAATTTATTACAAGGAATGCTGAGGACCTACTCAAAAATGCAAATATTCCTTTCCACAAGTATTTACTGGGTAAACTAAGATTTCTCCTTGGTATTAAAATTGACAGTAAAATAGTAATCAAGTTTTCAGATTAATTTAAATTGGACAAGTGAAATAAGTGAATACGCAAGAAAATCTAACTGTACTGGACAAAAAGCTTTTCCTAAAACATTAACTAAATTATCTATTAGTAGTTCATCTCACTGCAAAATTGCCTAACATCCAAAGAACCTAAAGCAGTCATAGTTGTGTGCAAAAATTAAAATTTAAAATTACCAAGACTGCAAGATAAAATTTCCAAAAGCCGCTATTAACCAAAAAAAAGGGGGGGGGGAACAGTGGGGTAATATCATGTAAGGAAAAATATCCTATAAGTAAAATACATGTAGAAAATGCTTACTCCAGAAAAGAAAATTCCATTTGTAAAACCAACTGCAGGACACCCATGAAAAAACACACATGGTGTCAAAATAAGCCAAAAGAAAATCATTTAGGCAAAAATAAAAAGAATCCCAAGTCTATTTTACAGAGAGGATCCCTTTGTTAACCTTTGGTCGAGAATGTGTTTGTGTGTTTGCAGAGAACAACTCCAAGACCACGTGGGTCCCTGCGACAGTGAGGAACTGACGGGCCTGTTCCAGCCACGAGGACGGTCCAGAGATGGGGGACACTGACGACACCTTGCCATGCTAGCAGTCGGCAGCTGTGCGTGGCTGCAGATGGCCCAGGACCATACCAGAGAGGATGGATCTTGCATTACCACGATGTGTCCACCATCTGGATACCATTGCTGCCATGTACACATGAAGAACTATTTGACATTGAAACTGGGACTCAGAACAGTTGGACATTGAAACTGACACTCAAACTTTTTTTGCTCTTATACGTTTGTTTTCAGTATGCAGAGGCAAGATATTTTTGAAGAAAAGAAACAGGAGAGAGTGATTGATATGGAGGCAGGGTGGCCTCGAACAGGCTGTCAAGCTACAGGGGGAAGGCTGGAGTGGAGGGGAGGCAGATGCTGGGGGAGATCAACCGAAGGACTTGTATGCATACATATGAGCATAACCAATGAATGAAAGACTCTGGGATGGGGAGGGGGGCAGGTGGGGACATGTGCTGGGGGGTAAGGGAGACGGGGGGGAGGATATTGGGGGGGAGAAAACATATGCACTACTATTAAATATAAGTTATATTGTAAATAAATTAAAAAAAATAAAAAATAAAAATAAAATGTAAAAAAAGAAATGTAAGCATCTTCTATGGTCCCCTATTCAATGGAGAGTCTAGTATTTGTGTGTGTTAGCCTCTCCTTGTGAGGCTCTGTTAAAGAAGCACATTGTTTTATGGTCTAAGTTCATGCCTTTTATTTTTGCCATTCATGCTCTTGATTGCTTATTTAATTTACTACCAAATTACATGGAGGAAATCAAAATACAAGCAGTATATCACAATCAAAATAAGTGTTAAGTTGAAAATTTCAATTCACTACTTTTTTTCCAACAAAAATACTAAATGATTTATTTGACTGGTTTTGCAAAGCTCCTATTTAAGTAAGTTGAGAAGTTATTTTGGTGTAACTTAAATGTTAAGACACACAAAAGATCATTCAGCTAGCTAAAATCATGGCAGTTAATAACTTAGAAAAGAAACTCTAAATACTTTTTAGTACAAGTAATTTTAAGATAGTTTGCAGAAAAATGTTTAATGTTTACATATAAATATATTTTAATAAATTAAATTCATTAAAGTTTTGAAAATGCACACACACATACACACACACACAAAGACCCTTATGCTGGTTGTAAAATGAAAAAAATATCTTAGGATTTTAAATATTTTCTTTTCTTAGTTTGCAAGTATAAACTATCATTAGCAAACTTCAAAACAAGGAAAAACTGCTCACTAATGAAAACATTTCCCATTTTATAGGAGATTCTTGTTCACCTCAAAGATACAGGTGAAGCAGAATAACGTCTTCTACATCATAATGAATGAACATGCAAACCAAGCTTCACTGAACTGTGAATTTGAAATTATTTCTGTCATACACATGTACCCCTTTATATTGTTTTATCTTATAAACATAAGCAATACTGCTTAAAATCATATATGCAAATATTTGATAGGAGAGAAACCATGAAGTACAGCATATTTTATTTGATGTTTCTATATGTGATCATAAGTTTCACCTACACTTCTGAATGAGCTCCTGACTTATATACAGAAATACTCTTAAAGGCTCTCACCCATTAAGTAAATCAATTAGCATGAGTTACATTTAAAACAATCTTATAAGCAATGTATTCCAATAAAGGGGTTTGTAGACAAGAGAATCTGCACTTGAACTACCGACAAGAACAAATGGTCACTGTGCCGAGGTCAACACCGATTTTATTATTTTGGCATTTTTCCTTTGGCTTCCCATTGCCTGAATTAAATTTTCTACATACAGAAATACACATGCAATTAAGAGAAGTTCTGGCATGTCTACCTAGACAAGTAATAAAATGCACTACTGCTCCAGGTATTTGTACATTGCAAGCAAACAATGCTACAGGACCTTGATTAAATTATAATTGCTTTAATTTCCATTAAATCATGAATGCAAACAGAATCAGTAATTAATAACATACACAAAAGCAGAATCTATGTATATAACTTGATTTTTACCTCATACTACTAAAATTTTTAAATGCTAAATTGCTCATTAGGTAATGGCAAAAGACTATGATATAGATTAGATATACCTTTGATGTTCTTTATAAATTACTTACTGTTTCCAACATTGCTAGGATCCTGTCACCAGAAACTTAGCCATTAACTACTCCTAGAAAATTGGTAAATATATTGCCATTTATGACTACAAAGTTGGGCAAAAGTAGACTTACAGTTGTTCATATAGAAATTTATACCATGATCTACACTAATAAAAGAGAAATATGCAAATTGTCCATACCTTTGTGACACCCACCAGACAATCAGCAGTAAGTATGCAAATTAACCCAATAAATATGGCAGGTTAATTTGCATACATAGGTGCCAAATGGCCAAGAGTGGAACACTTGTGTCATTGCCCTGGCAATGACACAGGTGTTCTACACCACCCCATTCACACTGGGCCTCTGGGAAGTGTGGGAAGCTAGAAAGGTGGCCCTGGGCTGGAGCAAAGGTAGAAAGGTGGCCCTGGCCAGAGTGAAGGTGGTGCTGGCAGTCAGGGGAAGGAAGGCCCATTCCTGCACAAATTTTCATGCATCAGGCCTCTAGTTAATAAATAATAAAACGAGAATAAGCTCTATTTCACATACTCACAACTATAATCCTGATTTTTTCCCACCCTATAAAAACATTATAAAGCGGTATTGATAATTTCATAGCTATAGAATGGCCCCCTTGTTCATTTGTTTCACAAATATTGAATACATATTTTCTGTTCTTAGTTTGCAAATATTGTCAATATTTTCTTTTCTTAGTTTGCAAGTATAAACTATCATTAACAAATTTCAAGACAAGGAAAAACTGGTCACTAATGAAAACATTTCCCCCTTTAAAGGAGATTCTCATTCACCTCAAAGATATAGGTGAACCAGAATAACGTCTTCTACATCATGATTTATGAACATGCAAACCAAGTTTCACTGCCCTGTGAATTTGAAACTATTTGTCATACACACGTACCCTATTATATTGTGCTAAGCAGAGACACAGAGGATAATAAGGGCATGGAGGAGTGGGAGAGGGTGAAACCTTATACCATTTCCTGTCCTTCTGGAGCTTACACTGTCCTTGGAAAGTTCAGAAATGCAGTCCTGGGGCTGCAGCTGAGATGTGGAAAGCACACCTTACCTGTGAGCTGTCGCCGTCTGCTTCGGGGTGTTTCACAATTTGTGGAGCAGGATGTAAACTTGGACCAAGCAGTGAAGGTGCAGTCATCTCGACATGGGACCATGCATTCTTGCACAAGAGGAGGCATGCTATTTGACTGCTTAAGGCATTCGGTTATTTCTGCTGACTGGTTATCATCAGAGATACAAGAGAGAGCTAAAAAAGAATACACGTGTGGATTATTTTGTTGTTTTTAGTAAATTAGTCTGCTGCTGCTTGTTTGATAAAAATAGTAGAATGCTTTAAGGTTTAAAAATGTAGTTGTCACTGTGAATGCAAAAGGTCTTCAACATAGCTATCCTTATTTCTCTCTGAAAATTAAATGTTTATTGTTGCCAGGGAGGTATTTGATGATTTAATTGGTTATTAAATAACTTTCAGTAATTTATTATATATGTCCTACCTGTAAGCATCTGATCTCAAGGGATGTCACAAAACTAGGTAAGAGAACCTGTGAGAGTAATATGTAGACAAAACAAAACAAAAAACAAAACCACACACACACACACACACACACACACACACACACACACACACGCGCGCGCGCACACACAATAGTCAGAACTCTTCCTAGGTGTTCTTGTCAATTTTCTTGTCAATTTTCTTGTCACTTATGTATGTGGTCCTATTTTCACTTCACATAGTATTTAAAAAGAATTTCTGCTGTCAATAAGTAAACTTTTTTCTCATTATTAAAATTTCAGAAACTGTTAAAATTTTTAAATTTTTTTCAAGTATAGGCATACTCTATTCAGATAATTCCCACTATAAGTATCAATTACATATATCACTCCAAAGTCTCTTTCACATAGTTTTTATTTTTTAATTGACTTAAGAGAAAAAGGAAGAAGGATAGAGAGGTAGAAACATTGATGAGAGAGAAACATTGATTGCTTCCTCCTGCATGCCTGATACTGGGCATCAAGCCCACAACCCAGGTTTGTGCTCTGACTGGGAATCGAACCATGACCTTCTGGTTCATAGGTTGATGCTCAACTATTGAGCCTACCAGCTGAGTTTTCACATAGCTTCTTAGCTAGATGCCTCTAGTCATATCATAAAACAGTTATGTACTTTTGCTTATATTTTGGTTTAATTTTTGGACTGAGATTTATTTAATTATGAATGAATGATATGTTTGTGTATCTTTTATTCACCCTGGTTAACTGGGAACTCTCTAATGATACATCTTTATATTCTCTAGACCAGTGTTTCTTAATCTTGGCATTATTCATGTTTTAGATTGAGTAATTTATTGTTGGTATAGGAGTATTTCTTGTGCATTGTATCACATGCCTCTACCTATTAGATACCAGTAGCACACATACCCTTTCAGCTGGGAAAACCAAACATGACTCCACACACTGGCAAACAGTGCCCCCAGTTGAAAACTATTCTTCTAAATAATTCCTAAGCATGGACGTCTCTGAGCATATAGAATTCTGATGGCATGGCTTCATAACTGATCTATCAGCTTCTCTGGGGGAGAAACCCAGGAATATTTTGACTCAAGGACCACAGGTGGTTTTGTTCAACCTGCCCACTGACCACCCATATTTGGTGTCGTGCTGTTGGGCATATATATCAATGGCTATTTGCTGAGTTCATGATCACAAAGAAACCATTGAGTAGGATCATTTTTATTACAACTCTTTAAAAATTTGTCAAGTTACAAGGGATAAATAAACTACAGCTTAGGATCAGCATGGCTAAAACTCTTTATATAAACTATTTTAATACAGGGTTAATGTACATAAGGGTTCCTTTCAGTTGCCTGTTCTTATATTCTGAATTATTTTCTTTATTCTGAGCACAACAAAGAACAAGTGCATATGAATAACATTTTAAAAACTGGTAAAAGTTAAACATATCTAATGGTCTCAGACCAAGGATTTAGCTAAGATGACATGGATGGACACACATTACATCCCGCTGGCAGGCCAGGCTATTCATACATTTTGAAGTTTTGTTTTTAACCACATCTTAGGGACAGAATTCATCATACAGAAAGACAACATCAACTGCATTTTTTAAATTGGGACTGTTACAGCCATTAATGATGAAGACAGCAATATACTTTCTTAAGTAGTGTACAATCAAACATTATCTGAATTGTATGTTTAGCTAAACAACTTAGAGTCAATTTAGGAGATTTTTACCAGGCAAAGTTAATTTTCCCCCAAAATGGAAATGTACTGAAGAACATGAAGAACATTAAACACTTTTAAAAAGCATTGCTACTTTTCCAGTGATAAATTAATTTACAGTATTCAAAAGAAATACTAGAATATAAATGTCTAAAATTTGAATGCTATGATAAATATCATTTCAAGTTTTACAAACTATTTAAAGTAGAACACACTAGACTTATGGCTATTGGAAGTATTTTGCATTAATAAATGAAAGCATAAGAAATTTTAAATAGCTATAGCATTATGTTGGAATTAACAGACATCATTATCAAATGGCATCACAAATCTAAACATCACATCTAGGATTTATATGAATTAAGATACATTAAATTTTTATGCTTTCATTTCCTCATCTTCAAAATGAATATGATAGGGACACCTATAACAAAGAGTTGGGAGCATCCCTAACACATTATCTCATACAGACCTAGAGATCAATAAATGCTAAAATTATTATTGTCATATGTATATATATAAATTTATTTTAAGTCAATCAGGCTCTTGTTGTCCTACCAAGTATATATGGACATACTTTTACTCTCTATGCCTCATTTCTTCCTTGGCATTCTCAGAATCCAAAGAAAAAAGGTGAGGAGGAAACCTGATTCTGGCACTACATTAAGTATCATTAGTCAGCCAATATATCAGATACCCAAACACACCCACTATATTAACAGAGCTGTACATAGCAAATCAGATCCATCACTCCTGTAAAAACTGAAGTAGTAAACTAGCCTAATGAAGACAATGGAAGCCTTACATGCCACAGAATGCATTAAAATGGTAGCATAAAGTTGAATACACCCACATTAATCTGAAGAGCACTGCTCTTTGTTAATAGCTATGATCAAGTAACCCAAGCAACTGACACACTATAGGTCATGCAATCATCAGTTTGATCTAAGCATTAAGGTTTTCAAATTTCTTCAAATTCAAGATTCTGATTTAAGTGTGAAAAGAGTAACTAACAAGACAAAAAGAAGTCAGATACAGAATGGTAGTTATCAGAGGGGAAATAGGGTAAGGGCAACGTGAAGTGAGTAAGGGTTCAAATATATGATAACAGAATGAAACTAGACTTTGGGTGGTGAGCATACAATAGAATCCATAGATGTTGAATATAATCTTGTACACCTGAAAATTATATAATGTTATTAATCAATGTTACCCAATAAATGTAGCTAAATAGCTATAAACAAACATCAGAATAAATTAAATGAAACATTTTTCTTCTTTGGAATGTTGTAGTATAAGAGAAATAATCCTATCTAATAAAAGAGTAATTTGCAGATTGACCATCACACAAGAGGGATGCCCCCATGTGGTCAAAGATCCTGCCCCCATGCGGATACAAGATGGCCACCACAAGATGGCCAGCAGGGGAGGGCAGTTGGGAGGTTCCAGGCCCTGTAAGGGAGGGCAGTTGTGGGCCATCAGGCCAGCAGGAGAGGGCAGTTAGGGGTGACTAGGCTGGCAGAGGAGGGAAGTTGGGGGCAAACAGGCTGGCAGGGGAGCAGTTAGACATAAATTAAACTGGCAGGGTAGTAGTTAGCAGGTGATCAGGCTGGCAGGCAGAAGCAGTTAGGGGCAATCAGGGAGGCAGGCAGGTGAGCAGTTTGGAGCCAGCAGTCCTGGATTGTGATAAGGATGTCCGCTTCCCCGTTTAGGCCCAATCCTGGTAGGATCAGGCCTAAATGGGCAGTCAGACATCCCTCTAGGGTTCCCAGATTACAGAGGGTGCAGGCTGGGCTAAGGGACATCCCCTGCCCCCACCCCGAGCACAAATTTCGTGCACCAGGCCTCCAGTTTATTTAATAATTTAATAAATATTTTATGAAGGACTGGGCATTGCACGTTAGTAAATGGTAGGAAAACACTGAGGCAACAGCAAGCAAGAAGTCTGTAGAACTGGAACATGAAAAGATAAACACACAAGAAAATATTTAGAGAAAATAAGGATAACTGATATCCAGATATACAACCCAATTCAGAGCCCCTTCCATGAGGCAACCATGGGAAAAGGTTAGTTTTAAAATATTAACTACTTTACATTCACAATATAGTCCTATGTTTAATTTTAAAGGTGTATAGACTCCCTAATCCAGATAACCTCTTTAGCAGAGTATTGATCAAATTGCAGGCCTTGGTGTCAAATGAAACTAATGGTGATTCTTGATTTTTTTTATTGTTACCTTGGGCAAATTATGTACTAATAAACTCTTTTAAGACCCAATTTATCCAGACTATGGGGATGATAATAATACCAGCATCATATAATAAAATTTTAATACATAAATTAATACAGATGCAGTTCTAGGAAGAGAACTGAACACTTAGTGCCTTAGTACAAGTGCCCTAAGAGTGACACATTACTATGAAAAAGGTTATTGGAAATGAAGTGTAAGAAATGGAAATAAAGAACTCAGAATCACTTGTCTTGCTTCTTAAAAGAGAGAATTTTCCAAATACCACCAAAGCTTCTTGACACCTAAGAAGTGTGACTGGAACTTTCTTTGAATTATAATGTTAAAGTCAGTAGCTTCTTCCAAAGACTACATGACCCTCCCCAGGAGATGGTTATATTTCCAAATGAAGCCCCATGCATTCTGCTCAGCGTCAACAAAAATTAAGCTACCGCAACTCCTGGAAAAGCCAGAAACTGAAATTTAAGGCCTGCAGAAAATTTTTCCCTGAAGTACCAAGATTAAACTCCCTACAATGCTTAGCAAAGAGCTTAATGAGAGGAAAGTGAACATTTGTACAAAAGAGTGCAGGCCAATTCTACATCTTTCCACCTCACTTACTAGTACTTAGGTGATCATAGTAAGCAGAAACAAGTACGAAGCCCTTCCATGCTGGATTCACGAGAATTTTAATATCTGAATAATATTTAGGGACATCTATCAATGCTTTCTTGATCATGAGAACCATTTGGACTTCACTACTGATCAGAAGAGTAGTAAACATTAATCAGAAAAAAAAAACAATTTATGTCTTGGGATTAGGAATGAACCTTGGTAAGGACATTTAAGAGGAGTGGCTCTTCAGTGCTAAATGATATTTATTTATTAAACTAGAAATATTGTCAGGAGGAAAACTGAACTCCCAGGTAAAATTAGGTCAAAGAGCTCCAGAACAATCTCATTACTGGGCACTGATGGAAATTTAGCATATTAAGCTCTGGGCAGAAAGCGCTTAGAGCAACTGCCTGGGACATCCAGGTATTCTTGTTAAGGAATGATGGAGAAGCAGGTAGGTCACCAAGCCGCTCAGACAAGAGCTCTCAGACAAGAGCTGTCACTGGTCAGTGGGTGTGGAGGGTCACCTGCCGAAACCTCCGTCAAGCTTCCTGTCCACAGTGCCCAGAAATGCACATCGCACACAGAGAACTGAGGTCAGCCACTTCATCTTTCCCTTAATTACTACACACACAGAGCCTTGAGAAAGCAGCACCAGACAGGGGAGAAGAGACATTAATTACTTTCTTGTTATCTGAGTTTCAATCATAGCAGTGTGAAAAAACGCACCCTGACACAACATGCACAATTACCAGAGAATTTAGTAAAAGAAACAAAACCAAAGTTGTATGAATTCTCTGTGTCTCATAGTTAATGTTTTAAAAGTACCTGCGATTTGTGTGGGTTGGTTAGGCATCCTCCTTAAGCTTCTATGAAGACTGAAAGTAGCAGATTGTTAACTACAAGTAAATAAATGGCTAGTCTTCCCCTCACCCTACCCCCCCAAAAAAAAGCCCAAAACACAAACAAACAAAAACACACACAACTGACAGCCTAACAAGCCATTTTACTAGTATGTCTGCCTTCTTGTTAATTATGATCTGAAGAGGGTGAGGCTGAGGGCCTTGTGATAAGAAGCTATAATTTCTGCCTGGAAAGACTACAGGAGGACAGAGCCTGCTGTTTCAGATCTGTCCATGCTCACCACCTTCACCAAGGACATCCACATCCATAGTTGCTCCTGACCAGTGTTCAACTCTCATAGTTGACAAGAAAGGGGAGGGAGAATTTCTCTCATGAGATCATGGTTTTCAGGAAATAGAGGTGGCCTGCTAGGAAGAGAGGAGCTCCCTGTCCTAGAATTGTGAGCAGTTTTAGTTCAGGACCAGAGCCCAGTTTGCATGCACATCAAGGAGTGGAGGGGGTAGGCTCTAATGCCTTGGCTCAGCCCACACCCAGACAGCCTGCCCTAAAGTCAGGCCCTGCACCAGTGGCCTGGGATACACAGATGGGAGAATCAGAAATATCATTTCTCTACAGACAGGGCTCTGCAAGAGCAGAGTGCCAGGGCCTCAGGCATTGGGTAGTCAGAGGCTCCTTACTGGATGACATTGGAGGATGAGTGGCATGTATGCAGTGAAGGCAACACGAGCCAGCCCAGAGCTTGGCTCACCACCTGCCTGTGCAGAGAAACAAGCCATGTGACAACCGGCTCGCTGCACTTGCCCTGCACACCTGTAGACTCTCCCATTCCCCTTGGCCAAGCTTCTAACCCTTATAATTACATGTTGGCATGTGGGTAGTGAGATTGTAACTTAATGACACTATGCCAGGCTGCCAGAATATGTGTGGGGTCCAGTGTTAGAACACAAGAGGTCAGGAAACCCAAGTCTCAAGATTTAAGTGATAACAAATTAACCAATGTGCAATAGATGGCTCTATTCTCCTATGTAGGGAGCAGTTATAGGTTTAAGCCTCTGACTGACCTGCTGGCAAAGTCACAAACAAGTCCCAGCTTAGAGCTCAAAGTTCTCTAAGCATAATTAAGCTGGATCTTGTGATTGCTCCCTAGGTATGTCCTGGGTAGCTGGTGGGCTGCGGAAGGTGCAGCAACTGCACCAAAATAAGTGAAACTTACAAGAACATTGTAAATTACCTTGTTTACCTCTGACTATAAAATAAACCATCAGCTTGCAGTCTTGATCTTTCTGTGGCCTCAGCAAGGCACTGAAGATCCACCTAGACCCAGCTTTTTCTCTTTGTATATCATTTCTTCATCCTTCACCGACACGGCTCAGGCTCGCCGAACCCTTGGCTGTGCTGGCGCAGCACACTCCTACCTTAACACAAATGTCTATATACTGTCTTAGAAAACCAGGTGCCAGTGTAAATTCTGGGATGACTTGGAATTTCAGACTAGAGTGAGGCAGCACAAGGACTATGGACACCACCCTGGGTCCCTGGCCTGCTCCTTTCTTCTCAAAAAGGTACTCGGCCCCAGAAGGAAGGGACCTCCTTCCTGCACTGTGAGTAGGCACTGCAGTCAATCACCCAAAGCTCAATTCACACCAACTCCACCCCCAGCCCTGTCCACCTCCAGCCCTGTCCACCCCCATGCCAGGGCTGCATACACAAGCACTGTCAGCTTTCCTCAGAAGTCACACACAGAGAAGAGATACCCGCATGTTGTTGGACAGGCTCAGAGCCCTTTATTTAGGGAATTCAGGCCAAGTTTAAGGAGGACCCGAGGCAGCATAGGCTGAGGTGAGACTACTCACCCATGGGAAGCAGAGCTGTAAACATGCCAGATAAGGGCCCTCCAAGGCGTGGAGGCTGGGCCAGGCCATCTCTTGCTGAGTCTAAGGATAGAATTACACTCCACTCCAATTACTTCATTAAAGACCAATAGAATCATCCTTACGAGCTCCCTTCCTAATAGGCAATCAGGAAAGGTACAGATGTCAATTAACATCATCTCAGTTTTGGCCACTTTAATTAGCTTTCTTCATGTTTTATAAATATATATATATATATATATATATATATATATATATATATATATAATGCACAATCCCAATCTTCCAGTCACTTCCCCTCTCCTCTCTAGGATGGCATCTGTGTGTCCTTGGCAGCCAGCAAGGGTCTGGGATCTGCACAATATCCTGCTGAAGCTCCCCTGGGCTCTGACAGCATCTGTAATGAGCGGCCCTTGTCCACTCAGTGACTGTTCAACCTTGACATTCACTGTAAAGGTCTCATCTCAGGCTGAAAAGGTCATGACAGTTCTCTCAGCCTGGTCAGGGGCCATTGTCTCTAGCTGATGAGCTCTTGCCCTGTCTTGGTGTGAAACATTCAGCTGGGATATGTGATTAGAGCCTGGAGAGATCAAGAGTAGGGGCTCCTGTTAAGCCTGCTAGACTGCATCATCAGGTGCCACCCCCTCCACAGAGCAAGGGAGACCTGCTATAGACTTTCTCTGGCACAGGAAACCCAGGAAGCATCCAGGGAGGTATTAGGG
The DNA here is from genome assembly GCA_027563665.1 of Antrozous pallidus. NCBI lineage: Eukaryota > Metazoa > Chordata > Mammalia > Chiroptera > Vespertilionidae > Antrozous > Antrozous pallidus. The sequence continues at coordinate 79,942,407 of CM050508.1, forward strand.
TCCTCCTTCTGAAGTGGGGCCTCTGTAAGTAATCTCTTCCCAGAGTTCCAAATAAGATATGGAGAAGAAGCATTCCAGCTTTTCTCTTTTCCTTAGCAAATGCTCCACTTCTAGAACATCAGCCTGAGTCAGGAGAAACCATGACACAAGTTCCTTTTGCTTTCCTTTCCCCTACCCCCATTTCTTATTTTTTCCTTCCCATCACCCCCTGGCAAGAAGAGGGGCCTTTTTCTTTTGCTTCCTGTCTGGAAAACTCTCCATGCCATGTATCCATCTGCTAGCTGAAGTGTCATTTATGCCCTTCCATGAAGCCATGAGGGCACTCAGAATGCAGGGAAAGAAATCTGATTGGATTAAGGATGTGAATTGAGAAGTATTTTAAAAATATAAAGTCGGTCATACACAGGCTTTACCAGTAGGTGCAGGGGCCCAGGAGCTGAGTGGGACAGATGCTGGCTTTTGTGCCTATCTCTCTTAATAAGTGATGGATGCCAATTAAGGTGCCACTAAATACAGTTGGTGGGATTTTTCAAGCCCATTGTGGAAGGGGAGGCAGGGCCATGTACAATGTGCCTGGGGGGCTCCGAGTCTGGTTCTGGAGGACTCAGATGCTCTGCTGAGGAGCTGCTGACCCGGTGTGGGCACACCTCAGTCTACTGCGCTTTGCTTAATTGCACTTCACAGATGTTGCTTTATTTATGTTTATTTATTTATTTATTTACAAATTGAAAGCAAGGCCCTCCACCAGCAAAAGGATTATGAATCATTTTACTGTGTTGGTCTAGAACCAAACCAGCAATATCTTCAAAGTATGCCTTCATCAGAAAATCTTCATGAGATTTTTTTAATGCCAGCATATTTTGAGTATTATTGTTTTCCTATTGCCACTGTAACAAATTAACAAAACCTAGTATCTTAAGAGAGCAAAAACTTGTTTTCTTACGATCCTGGGAATCAGAAGTTCAAAAATCAGTCTCCCCAAACAAAACAGTGTTGGCAGGGCTGGCTCCTCCTGGAGGCTCCAGGGAAAACCAGGTACCTTTTCCTCTCCAGCACCCAGGGTTGCCTGTACCCTTCACTCCTGGCACCTTCTTCCAGCATCCAGGCCATGCTTGGGTGTAGTATCACCTCTCCTCTCCTCTCCTCCTCACTGCCTCGCTGCTCTGTGATCATGTGGCCTCTCGCCTCCCTCTTATAAGAGCTGTTGTGATTACATTGGACCCATGTGGATAATCTCCCAATCTCAAGCTGCTTAACTTAATCACACCAGCAAAGTCCCTTTCGTCGTGTAAGGTATATATTTACTTGTTTGGGGAGTCAGACCGTGGGCATTTTGAGGGGCTGTAATTGAGTCTACAAGACAAGGGATGGTATTTCTTCCCAGCCCTGCAGTGTTGCTCGTCCACTAGAATAAGAATAACCTGCTTCATGCACTCCCATAACAGGAAGATAAGCAGATTTGATGCAAGTTTTCCATGATTTCTCCGTCCGTGGTCTCACACAGGTTTGGTTTGTTTTCAATTACTTGATTGTTCAATGACCATGCCTGCTTTCCACCAACTACCAGGCTACCTTTGGAACTGCTCCCCCACACTCTGCTGAAAGTCCTTAGGCAAGACAGACTGGTAGACTGATTTCTTAGTCAAGACCAAGCATAATTAAGAGTGTACATTTCAATAAATAAAAGTACATTCCAATGACAAAGCAGGTCTGTCTGAGCCATGTAAAATACAAAGCCACTTCTCCCTTGCAACAATCCTGCTTCAGTTTTTTTTTTTTTAATCTCAGTTTGGAATGTCAGTTGCAACATTTCCAACATGCAGAGAAATATTGGAGCTGAGAAGAACACGAGAACAGACAGAAATAATACAAACTTCTCTATCTGGGAAAAGAAGGCTAACTTTGTGCTTTCCTTTACAGCCAGCTTATTTGTTGACTCTCCAATGGGGACCTGCTGTGAGTGAAAGCCACCGGAGCCCTGCCGCCATTCACCGTGTGCTCAAGAGCCAAGGGCTGGCAGTGTCAGGATGCACATCAATATGGTCACTTGGATGTTGTGTGGAAATCTTCCCAGCTTGCCTGAGCCTAGGCACTCTGGCAGCAGAGGAGGGGAAAGAACTGCTCTTATCCTCTCCCTAAGGGCCAACACTAGTATGGGGAGGACCAGGAGCCCTGGTAGCATTGGAGGAACAGCAAAGGTGGCCCCAGCAGTGATATTTTCCTGCACAGAGACTGGGATCACCCCTGCCCAACTAAGCCAACTTCTCCATTTAAAGGGCGAGACCCTTCCCTTTTGGACCTTAGTTATCAAACAGCCCCTCCATGCACCCTAATTCTCTCAGTAAATATCCTCGAAATTCCCTTTCTGGGACAGTTCAGAACACATTTGTACAGTACTTGCTATTAGCTAAAGGAGTCTATTTAGAAGTAAAATTAAAAGCTTGCTTATGGAAAGAAGTAAAAGCCAGTCATTGCCACACCCTCCGTGCTTTCCTGTTTTCACTTCCCCCTTCCTATTGTCTCTCCCAGTCAGAGCACACTGTTGGGAGCACAGTATTTGGAAAACCCCATTCTTCAAAAGCAGCATTTGAGTAAAGGGTGTGCTTATTATTACATGCTGACTGACATATATGCAACTTTTGAGGGGAACAGCATGAGTTGTGGAAATTGAATTAAGCAATAAACCCCTAATTGCTTGTTAGGGTGCTTTAATTAACTCCTAAGTACCATATGTGAAGCTGCGAGGCTGCAGGAGCCCAATTAAAAGCTTGCTTATGGAAAGATACAACTCATTTTGCATGTTGGAAATATATCCCCTAATTATTGTTGCCCTCTCAGAAAAAAAAAAATCAAATAAAGAAGAAATGCTTTGTAAGCTAATAATGTATGCTTAGTACTTAGGTAAACCTGAAGCACTTTATTTAGATTCTAATACAAGAGCAGAAAATGCACAGTTAAAAATTCTATTTGCTTTTTTCCAAGGCCTTTGTTAAGTCCTAGAACTCTCTGTGTACTCAGCGAACCAAAGCAATGTACACAGGTATGGTATGGCTCTTGGTTTCAAGGTATCTACTCCCTAACTTAGAATGATTGACAAGAATAAACATTTCAGGGGGGGAAAGAGAATAAAATTAAAAGAATTCAAAAAGAAAATATCAACCCCTGTTTAAAAAAAAAAGAATAGCAACACATGTGAGGATCACACAGAGGGAAGAGGAAGAGAGACCTTAAAACGCTGGTTACTGATCTTATGTGGCAAATTCCTGAAAGAAAGTTAGGAATTGTGGTCATTACTAAGCCATTGTTGGAAAACAAGTGATCAGGTCAGCTGAGAGTCTTGGGGAATGGGTAATGAACATGAGAAACACAGGAGATCCACTTGCCCTCTTAGTAAAATCAGAAAATCACAAATAGAGTGAGCAGCTTCAAAAACTGAGTGGAAATGGAGTAATTAGTGGAAATAGTAAATTCAAGAAGAAAAGCAGTAAATTATCCTTCCCAATGCAGCCTGATAATGATGTTTGCGTGAACACAAGCTGTCCTGGAGTAGTTTTACTAGTACACTCCCAGGATCTCCATAAGCCACAATGAAACCACCCAAAATAATATGTAAGTACGAAGACTAGCTTGTTTGGTAAGAAAACTACAACATGAGTATCTTAGTCCCCAATTTCTACATCCCCTAAATAGACCAATAAACAAACTCTAAATAGAGGGAACATGAGATGCAAACTGAGCTTTAAAAGTTCATAGCCACCTCTTACATTTAAATCGCCTGAGTTCCTTCTCCCTTAGATCCTATCTAATAAAAGAGTAATATGCAAATTAACCACCACTCTGCTACACCAACAAGCCACACCATCCACCAGCCACACCCCCCAGCCAATCAGAAGTGCCTATGCAAATTAACCCCAACCAAGATGGCCATAAAGCAAGCAGGAGGGAGGCTTGGGTTTCCCTGGCAATAGAGGAAGTCAAGCTTTCCACACACCATGGCAGGACCAGGCCTCCACTCAAGGCTATAAAGTTTCAATGATAGAAGATAAATAAATCCTAACAGAAATGGCTGCCACCACAGAGCGAGCAGGAGGCTTGCAAGCTACAAAATTTCAATTATAGAAGATAAGTAAATCCCAGATACTAGGTCCTCTGCTTGAGTCACCAGGGGTTGTAGCCAGCCTGCAAACCACCACAGGCCCCATTCCCAGGCCACCCCATGCCCCAAGGGAACCCCCACCCTGATCCTGGAGTACCTTCAGGGCAAACCAACTGGCCTTCACTCATGCACCAGGCCTCTATCCTATCTAATAAAATAGTAATATGTAGATTGACCATCACTTCAGCACACAAGAGAGCTGCCCTCATGTGATCAAAGATCCTGCCCCCATGTGGACACAAGATGGCCACCAGAAGATGGCCAGCAGGAGAGGGCAGTTGAGAGGGACCAGGCCTGCAAGAGAGGACAGTTGGGGGCAATCAAGCCTGCAGGGGAGGGCAGTTAGGGTTGACCAGGCCACCAGAGGAGGGAAGTTGGTGGGGACCCAGGCCTGCAGGAGAGAATAGTTAGGGGGAACTAGGCCTGTGGGGAGGGCAGTTAGGGCTCACCAGGTCTACAAGGGAGGACAGTTAGGGGCAAACAGGCTAGCAGGGGAACAGTTAGGTATCAATCAACTGGCAGGGGAGTGATTAGGTGGTGATCAGGCTAGCAGATAGAAGTGGTTACAGGCAATCAGGAAGGCAGGCAGGTGAGCAGTTTGGTGCCAGCAGTCCTGGATTGTGAATATGGGAAACATACTAGTTCCACTTGCCTTCTTAGTGAAATCAGAAAATCACAAGTAGAGCAAGCAGCTTCAAAGACTGAGTGGAAAAGGAGTAATTAGTGGAAATGCTAAATGTAAGACGAAAAGCAGTAAATTGCCCTTGTCATTGCAGCCCAGGATCAGGCCAAAATGGGCAGTTGGACATCCCTTGAGGGGTCTCAGATTGGAGAGGGTGCAGGTTGGGCTGAGGGATACCCCTGCCTCTGTGCACAAATTTCGTGCACCAGGCTTCTAGTAATATTATAACCTACTATAGGCCTGATGCATGAAAATTCATGCACTGGAGAGGGGGTCCCTCAGCCAAGCCTGCCCCCTCTCACCAGCTGGGAGCCCTCAGGAGCGAGAGGCTACCTGGCAATCATGGGAAGGTGACACCCCATCACACTTTTGCTGTTGCTACTGCCAGTGGTGCAAGTTTTGGCCAGCTCTGGTTACTTGAGCCTCAGGCATCCCTGGTCAGATGGGCAGCTGAGGGCAGGTATGGTCTCACCATGCACCTGCCACCCTCCCCGCCAATGGCACTGACAGGACTGGGGGACTCTGTCAGGGCTAAGGGGACTGGATGCTGCCATATGGTGGCTATGGGTGCTGTCATCTTTGTGATGGCATGACAGTTAATATGCATATTCCCTCTTTCTTAAATAGGATTGTAGGAACCCTAGTCAGAGTATATGGGATGATCAAGACCCACTTGTCATGCACATGCATGCATACAAAGATTCAACCTGCTTATATTAAAGTAGCAAGAGCTTCACAAATTGGCATGAGGCCTCTTCTGTTTGAGAATGTCTATAAGTTGCCATTGCCCATCCAGGAGGGCTGGACCACTTTGTGTGCCTGTTTTTTGTTTGTTTGTTTGTTTTGGGGGGTTGATTTGAAGCACTACTTTGTTTTCTATGGTAGCAATGGCTCTCAGTCTACAATAACGTCTCTCCAGTATGTGCCTAAGACTTGCCATGTCTTCTCCATCTAACACCTGGTCTCCGAGGACCCATGCTCCCACACCTATATTATAGAAAGCCATTTTAAATGCATATAAAACATCACATATAGCAAGATAGTTATCAGCAATCACTCTAAATTGTCATGACCATGAATATGATAGAGTCATGATGGCAACATCTTTTTATACATCTCTGCTTTTACAACAGTGAGAGGAGCTGCATTTAATTCAGTTGACTTTATTTCCCTTAAAAACTATTCAATAGGAAAAGACTGCTAATGATAAAGTGTTTCTTTGGGGGTGATGAAATACTCTGAAGTCAGATGACTTAGTGTGATGATTTGCACAACATTATGAATATACGAAATTGTACAGAGATTGGGGGAAGTCAATAGTGCAAAAAGGAGACATATGTACCACTATTTGTAATACTTTAAACAATAAAATTTAAAAAGAGGCAATTTTATTTCAACAAAGCTGGTATAAAAATTCTGAATAACTAATAAATGTAATTTTAGAAAAAAGAGCTCAGGAGTCATGTCACAAAATCATGTGCATTAGATGCTGCATTTTTAGAAATCCTAGGGATCAGAAGCATTGACCAGCTAGCAAGGAATGCTCAAAGAAAGTCTCAAGTCATTTATATTAACTTTTATTAATGAGAGTGTGTCCATAAATAATGGATTTAGATTTTATCAAGATAACAGTGTGGTTTATTTATGTGCTTCCAATTTGCAAAGTTTTGTTTTTAAAATTTTTCCTGCATTAAGAAAGAAAAGATATTTACCGGGAGAACTAAGATGGCGGCAAAGGTGAAACACCTATCTTGCTGTCATAATCAGCAATTTTAATACTACAACTTAACGAAGGAATAAACACCTTCCAGAATCACCAGAACGCTCGCCGAGTGAAAATTCCACAAATAAAAGTAAAGATAAGACACTGTGACTCGGAGGAGCAGCTGCGAACAGCTTTGAAAGATTCGCGAGCAGAGAGAGGTTTGGAGTGCACGCCTCGGAGAGGGCGGGCGGCTGGAAACCGGCCAGTTTTCTCGAACGGGGAGACAAAGGCGTCCCACTGGACTGATTCTCCAGCTCTGGGCGAAGTCCAGGGAACCCACTATCACACGGGGTGAAAACTGGACAGTGGGAGGGCACGCCGAAGCTCGGGTGCTGCCGGGTCTCCGGCTTGTGGAGACAGCAGCTTGTGCGAACAGCTTGGCTGCGTGATGGCGCAGGGAGCTCTCTGCGACTTGTCTCTCATTCGGAAAACCGTCAGTCTGCTTTGTTTTATGGCCCTGGGTGAGACATTGCGCATGCAAAGTCATTTGGGGACAGTCTGAATTCCCTGGCAGCCGGTGGAGCTCCACAGCGGCTCTCTCTCAGAGGTGCTGGCAGCCATTGCCCCCGGCACAGAGCCCCTGTGGCTGCATAGGGCGGAGCTAACGCTGTCTGCTTGGCCCGGAGACTCCGCCCATCCAACCTGAGCACAGCTGAGCTTCACAGACAATTGGCCTGGAGGTCAAACCCTCCTAGGGCTAACAACAAAAAGCTGGGTTTAAATTCAAAAACACTGAATACAACCTATAAAGGATTGCAGTAAGAGTACCCACCTCAGGTAACTGGGGAGACTGAGCCACTGTCCCTTTCAGGATAGCCACCACATAAAGCAGCCACCATGCAGAGACATGGAAAGAAATCAGGTGTGAAAGAAATGGAGGAGAAAAGACGACAAGACATAGAGTTCAAAACCACTGTTATAAGGCTTTTCAAGAGGCTCCTACAAAAGGCCGATCAACTTAATGAGAATTATCAGGAAATAAACAAGACCAACCAGGAAATAAACAAGACCAACCAGCAAATGAATGAGACTTACAAGGAGATGAGTGATACTTACAAAGAAATGAATGAGACCCTCAGGGAAATGTACAAGACCTCTGAGGATACGAACCAGACCCTCACAGATAAAAAAAAGGACCAACTAGAAATCAAGCATACACAGACTGAAATAAAAAATATTACACAAAGTTCTAAAAGCAGTCCAGAGGGCCACAAGAACCAAGTCAAAGATTTGAAATACAAAGAACCAAAATCCACTCAGCTGGAAAAGCAAGAAACAAAAAGAATTCAGATAATTGAAGATAGCGTAAGGGGCCTCTGGGACAACCTCAAGCAAGCCAACATCCGAATTATTGGGGTGCCAGAAAAAGAGAGAGAGCAAGTTAATGAAAACCTACTTGAAGAAATAGTGACTGAAAACTTTCCCCACCTGGTGAAAGAAACTGACTTAAAAGCCCAAGAAGTACACAAAACCCCAAAATATAGGAATCTAAAGAGGACCACACCAAGACATATCATAATTAAAATGCCAAGAGCAAAAGATAAAGAGAGAATATTAAAAGCAGCAAGAGAAAAACAGTTGGTTACCTACAGGGGAGCACCCATACGATTGTCAGCGGATTTCTCAACAGAAACGATGCAGGCCAGACGTGAGTGGCAAGAAATATTCAAAATAATGAATAGCAAGAATCTACAACCAAGATTACTCTATCCAGCAAAGCTATCATTCAGAATTGAGGATCAGATAAAGTGCTTCGCAGATAAGAAAAAGCTAAAGGAGTTCATCACCACCAAACCAGTATTATATGAAATGCTGAAAGATATTCTTTAAGAAGAGGAAGAAGAAAAAGGTAAAAATATAAATTATGAACAACAAATACACATCTATCAACAAATGAACATAAAAATCAAGTGAACTGATAGGCTGATGAACAAGATAAACTGGTGACTATAACAGAAACATGGACATAGAGAGGGAATGGACTGACAATTCTTGGGGAGAAAAGTGCTGTTGGAAGTACAGCAAGAGATTGGACAAAAATCTTGCAACAATGGGAGAGGACATTGGGGAGGGGGAGGTGAGGGCGGAGGGTGGGATAGGTACAGGGTGGAGGGAAGATATAGGGGGATAAAAAAAGGGGAAACAATGTAATTAATAAACTGAACAATAAAAAAAATTAAAAAAAAGGCAAATGGAACAATTTAAAAAAAAACAAAAAACAAAAAAGAAAATATATTTACCAAAAATTTCTGTGGTGCCATATTTAATAACCTGAATTATGTAAAATGATATCTGGAGAATACAGTCAATGGAACTATGAAATAAATAGCAATATAAGGTAGAATATATGACCTAAGAGGGCTCATCATCTATCTGAAATACCCAACTCCCAGCATGTGGAGAAAAAAACACTAAATATATAAATACTAGAGACCTGGTGCACGAAATTCGTGCCTGGGTAGGTCACCAGCCCTAGCTAGTGATCAGGACCAATCTGTGGGGTGACTGATGAGGCAATCAGGGCACCTGGGCTTGCCTGGAGCGGTCCACTTGCTGGCCCCGTCCCCCACCCCCATTTCCTCCATTTGCCTCCCTCTGTGGGGCAATTGGGGAGACTCTGGATAACACCAGCCTTAACTGGCTGGGGCCTGGGAGCTGGAGGCAGCTCCTGTCTGCCCCCTGGTGGTCAGTGTATATCATAGCGACTGGTTGTTCCACTGTTCAGTTGATATGCATTTTTGGCTTTTATTATATAGGATATATGAACTACTTAGATTTAAGCATAAGCACTGCATGGTAGAGTTCATTTCTTACTGTGTTATAAAATTCTGTCCAGTGAGACATCATTTCATTCTCCTTATCAATGTGTGCTCTTCTCCTTTCCTTCTTTCTATATCACAGCATCATTAGAGGTGTAAACTCACAATGAGATGCTTTCTAGTATTTCCATCTAATTTTTCTCACAGCCACTAAAATGACATCAGATCAGTTTCCTTTGGTGATATCTCTGACATCTAAATTATGTCTCATGCCTAATTAAGTCCTCAATTCAAATAGTATGAAAGTTTTTGACATTTCTTTTTTATATTTGGAAAACTAACGTATACAGCCTCCTTTCCACAGAATGTTGCCTATAACCATGCAATATGCTGGGAGCTTTATGCTCCTCCAGCTTCTATTTTACTTATATGTACAAGAGAAATGTATATTTGGCAGATGTGAAAGAATAAATCCACACCTGGCATGTAGAAGGTGATTTATTTCATTATTAAAGGAATAAGGCAATATTTCCATACGTTTCACTTGTATCTCTGCCAACAGCTGTTGTGCAACCAACTCCCAAATCAGGAGAAAAATGGCCTGGACAGTTCTTAACAGATGTGCTGGGTTTGACAGATGGATGGTACTTTAGTTACCTGCTGCACTTCACATAAAGGCACAGGAAAGATTTGGGCCAAATCACTCTAGCGAGTATTTCTAGATTTTAACAAACATACCTACTCTTGTAGTATTAGAGGTAAGATTCTTAAAAGCCTGTGTAAAACAGGAATGTTAACTATTATCTGCCATGAAGTAAGCTATCTTGATAGTAAGTGTTGTATCATTCATCAGGAAGCTACATGTTGTCATATAATTAATCCAATAACAGCAACTAAGTAACAAATGAGACGTGAAACACGAATTTAGAAATAATTTGGTGTTCTCTATTGAAAAACAACTGCAAAGACCCAGGATATTAATTCTTCATTTCTATAGAGAAACAATAAATCAGCATAACATCCACATTTATTTCCCTCCCTCTCCAAAGTATACTACATTTTCTCATGGCTTGGTCTGCTTAAAGCCTCTTCTAAGGAACTCTGCTTTTCCTGCTGATGATTTCCTCTCTGTAGTTCACTATGAGTACTTGTGCCTTACATGGAACCATAATTACTGCTATTATAATAAAGTGTCTGTTATATACAAAGCTGATGCCATGTCAAGAAGACATTTGTTTTCATTTCGTTGGGTCTCCTTCTCCATAAACTCTGCCAAGCTACAGCTGAAATTATGTTTATTCATCTACATTTCCTCTTAGGTCCCTCAGGAGACCATGCATTTGATACATCCTTTATGAAAAAACAAAATTTGTTATACTTTAATTCTGTTTTAGAATCTCGAACTTAATAAAATCCCATAATGAAAGTATGAGTAGTGGTGGATTTAGAGGCTCATATTGTAGTTCTTTCCCACTATATATATGCAAGGCTAAGTTATATGACTTCTCTTACAAGACTTTTTAATGAAAAACAACTCACTTCATATAATATGTAGATGGTTCCTGAAAAGTTGTATGTAAGAAATATGAAGGAAATGAATCTATTTTAATGCAATAGGGAAACCTGCTATTTAAAGGCTTTCTCTCCAGAAAAATGCTATTTAACTACAAAGATACATTTTTTATTGTCTAAACTTTTACATATGTCTCCTTTCCCCACAATTGACCCCCCAGACATTCCCACCCCAGGAAATACCCTACAGCCCCAGTGTCTATGTTCATTGGTTAAGCTAATATGCATGCATACAAGTCCTGTGGTTGTTCTCTAACACTCTCCACCTACCATTTGTCTCTGGATCTATTCTTATTCATCACATTATTAGTATGTTGATCATTATATCCCACATATGAGTGAGATAATGTGATATTTATCTTTCTCCAACTGGCTTATTTCTCTTAGCACAATGCTCTCCAGTTTTATCTATGCTATTGCAAATAGTTAAAGTTCCTCCTTTTTAAATAATATATTTTATTGATTTTTTTTACTGAGAGGAAGGGAGAGGAATAGAAAGACAGAAATATCGATGTGCTTCTTGCAAACCCCCTACTGGGGATGTGCCCGCAAACAAGGTACATGCCCTTGACTGGAATCGAACTCGGGACCTTTCAGCCTGCAAGCCGAGGCTCTATCCACTAAGCCAAACTGGTTTTGGCAGTTCCTTCTTTTTTACAGCGGCATAGTATTCCATTGTATAGATGTACCAGAGTTCCCTAATCCACTCATCTGCTGATGGGCACTTAGGCTGTTTCCAAATCTTAGCTATTGTAAACTAGAGGCCTGGTGGATGAAATTAGTGCATGGAGGGGAGGGATTGTCCCTAAGCCCAGCTTGCATCCTCTCCAATCTGGGACCCCTTGAGGGATGTCTGATGGCCTGTTGTACAACCATCTCACAAAACAGGACTGCTGGCTCCCAATTGCTCACCTGCCTGCCTTCCTAATTGCCCCTAACTGCCTGCCAGCCTGATCACCCCCTAACCATTCTCCTGCCAGCCTGATTGATGTCTAAGTGCTCCCCTGCCAGCCTTTTTGCTCCCAACTTCTCTCCTCCACCCACCTAATCACTCCTAACTGCCCTCTCCTGCAGGCTTGATTGCCCCCAACTGTCCTCCCTTGCAGGGCTGGTACCCTCCAACTGCCCTCCCCTGCTGGCCATCTTGTGATGCCATCTTTTTGCACATGGAGCAGGATCTTTGACTACATGAGGAGAACCCTCTTGTGTGTTGGAGTGATGGTCAATCTGCATATTACTCTGGTACATGGGTGGGGGCCAACTGGTTTGCCCTGAAGGGTGTCCTGGATCAGGCTGGGGGTTACCTTGGGGTGTGGGGCAGCCTGGTTGAGGGGCCTGTGGTGGTTTGCAGGCTGGCCATGCACCCCGGTGATTCAAGAGGAGGCCCTGGTATCTGGGATTTATTTTCCTTCTATAATTGAAACTTTGTAGCATGGAGCAGAGCCAAGCCTTCTCCTTGCTCCGTGGCCACATCCATTTCTGTTGGGACATTTACTTTCTATAATTGAAACATTGTAGCCTAGAGTGGAGGCCTAGGCGGCAGAGCTGCAGAAGCTTGACTTCCTCCATCGCCTGGGCATCCTAGCCTCTGCTCTCTCCAGCTCCATGGCTGCTGCCATTTCTGTTGGGGTTATGAGTCTTCTATAATTGAAACTTTGTAGCACTGAGTGGTGGCCTAGGCCAGCAAGGGAAGGCAGAAAGCTTGGCTTCCTCCATTGCTGGGGAAACCCAAGCCTCCCTCCTGCGGCTCTCAGTGGCCGCAGCCATCTTGGTTGGGTTTATTTGCATATTTGCTCCTGATTGGCTTATGGGTGTGGCTTATGGGTGTGGCTTGTGGGTATAGTGGAGATGCATTCATTTTGCATATTACTCTCTTATTAGATACTAGTGGCCCAGTGCACGTAATTCGTGCATAGAGGGTGCGTTCCCTCAGCCCAGCCTCCACCCTCTCCAATCAGGGACCCCTTTGAGGATGTCTGACTGTTGGCAGTCAGAAATCCCTCTTGCAATCTAGGACCACTGGCTCCCAACTGCTCACTGGCCTGCCTGGCTGATGACCCCTAACGACCTCTGCCTGCCTGATCATGCCTAACCACCTCTGCCTGCCTGCCTGCTTGATCACCCCTAACTGCTCCCCTATCAGCCTGTAGACCCCTAAGTGCTCCCCTGCTGGGCTGATTGCCCCTAACTGCCTCTGCCTTGCCCCACAAGTGGGAGCCAGGCTTCCCTCCCTCTTGCCAGCTATCGGCACCCAGGTCCAGGGCCAGCTTCACTCAGGGTGGCTGTAGTCACAGGGAGCCGCAGGTACCCAGGACCACAGGCCATGTGGCTTGTTCCTCTCCTGGGCCAGAGAGTCAGGCACAGCTGTTGGCATCTGGGACTGTGGAGTGGGTGGCTTGTTCCTCTCTCAGTCCGTACCCTGTCTGGTCCTCATTCCTCTCTCCCCAGTGTTGAGTGTCTGAGCTGTTATGGCATGATGACATGAAGGTGTGATGAATATTTCCATATTAGCTCTTCATTATATAAGATTTTAAATTGTCACAGTCTATCTTCAAGTGGATATTTTACCACTTCACATCTTGTATAGAAACTTCACTGTAACAAAATTTCATTTTTCCCAATCTTTGTGTTATTGTTGTCATGTATTTTACTTAAACAGATGTTATAGAACTGACATTACATTATTATTTGTTTAAATAGTTATGGTAATTACCTTTAAATGTATTTCAACAATAAGAAACTTCTATTATATTTTTTCCTATGCATATACTGTCTTTGGTGTTTTCCATTTCTTGGTATAGGTCATTATTTGTATCTGGCAAAATTTTATTTCTGCTTGCAGGACTTCTTTTAACATTTCTTACATTACAAATCTGCCAGTGATTTAAAAAATTCAATCTTTTATAGATAAAAAGTATTTTTAACTATTTCTAAAATAATTTAAAATAGTTAAAATATACTTTGACTATTTTAACTATTTTAAAAATATTTTCACTCAGTCTAGAATTATAAATTGAGAGGATTTTCCCCCTTGTGAGTACTTTAATGATGTTGCTCTACTATCTTCTTCCTTAAACTGTTTCTGATGAGAAATCTTTTGTAATCTTTATGTTTATACCTATATATAGTGTATCTCTTTTCTTCTGACTACAGCCCTGCTCGGCACCCGGCCATCACAGGGCCCTGCAATCGATTGATTTTATTTTTTTAATTTTATTTTAGAGAGGAAAGGACAGGGAGAGAGGGATAGAAGCATCAATGATGAGGGAGTGGAAGCTGCTTCTTGATTTTGCTCTTGGCACCTCCTCTGCGGATTTGTGTTAAAGTCTCTGTCGGACCAAGCCACGCTGTCCCGTTACTTGTGGTGAATTCATCCTACATGTAGGTGGGGGCTTTTGTTTACCGGCTTCCGTAGTCCCCCCCCCCCCCCCCCCCCCCCCCGCCCCACAGGTTTCCCAGGTGTCGGCTTGCGAGTTCTTCCTGAGTCAGACAGCCCGAGGCCTGGGGCTTGCTTTTGCCTCTTAGCTCACCCCTCTGTCTCCTGGATTTCTGGAGTGGGAGCCCCAGGGTCAGAACCAGTGCTAGGGACAGCGACCAGGGCTCCTTTGTCCAGTGCTTGGGTCCGGTGCCCAGGCTGAGTGCGGCTCTGGATCCTCGTTTCACAGCGTGCCCATGGCGCCCAGACCATCACCGTCCTGTAAGGGCAGGCAGTGAGCCCAGCTCCAGGGTCCTGTTCTGAGGGGAACTCTGGTCCCGTTACCCCAGGAGTGGGGGCCGCGCACGCCTGGCGGAGTCCAGGTCTGGGTCTGCAGATGGTCTGGGTCCAGTGTTTTTCTGGCCCATGGAGACATCCCCGCTGCTTGTGTGTTAGCTCTTGCCTTTCTCACTTCCTTTCAGGCACTCCTTGCTACCACTCTGCACACAGGCTGGGCTGGGTTGTGTGGCTGGGTCTCCTTTGCCTCAGGGGCTGTTTCTTGGCTTCTATCCTGCACCCATGGCTGGGCCTTGCACTGGCACTGGAGATGGGGAGTCTGGGAGGTGGGAGCTGGGACGCTCCCTTCCACTGCCCTCCCCAGCCTCAGGACCCAGCATAGACTTGGCGAGCATCACCATCCACAGGTGGCATCATTTTGGCAAGCCCAGCTGGGCACAGTGGAGAGGTGATGAGTTGTGGGCAGAGACCCATCTGGGTTCACCTCGTGACATGGCCACTCTCCAGCCACACGACCTCAGGCACATATCGAATCAGCTGCTCCACGGCTCAGTGGGTGTTCATTTTCACAGGGTGCCTGGCTCACCCCCTCTGTGTCCTTGCCTCCCTCAGTCCAGCTTGGCCTAAACCTAGGGGACCCGGCCATCGCAGGGCCCTGCGATTGATTGGGTCTCTGCCATGGCTGGCTGGTCCCACCCACAGCCAACAGGCCTAATCCCAGGGCTAGAAAGGGCCTCTCAGGGAAAGGCCCTTTCTGGACCTGGGCACCGGACCAACACAGGGCTCTGCGATCAATCTGGGCCCTGCCATGGCTGGCTGGTCCCACCCACTACCCAGATCATCCTGGTCTAACCCAGGGCCAGAAAGGGTCTCTTTCCAGACTGGGGCACCTGGCCATCACCCTGTAATTGACTGTTGGGCGTGGCTTATTGGACGTAGCGAAGGTACAGTCAATTTGCATATTACTCTTTTATTAGATAGGAGAATTGTGCTGCTATTAATGTAGGAGTGCATATATCCTTTCTGATTGATGTTTCTGATTTCTTCAGATATATTCCCAGACGTGGGATCACAAAGTCAAATGGGAGTTCCATTTTTAACTTTTTGAGGAAACTCCATACTGTCTTCCACAGTAGCTGTACCAGTCTACATTCCCACCAGCAGTGCATGAGGGTTTCTTTTTCTCCACAGCCTGGCCAGCACTTGTTGTTTGTTGATTTGTTGATGATAGCCATTCTGGTAGATGTGCGATGGTATTTCATTGTTGTTTTGATTTGCATCTCTTGGATGATTAATGACTTTGAGCATATTTTCATATATTTCTGGGCATTCTGTATGTCCTCTCAAAAACTGTCTATTTAGATCCTTTGTTCTTTTTTTATTGCATTGTTTATCTTCCTTTTGTTAAGTTGTATGAGTTCTCTGTAAATTTTGGAGATTATACCTTTATCAGAAATAGCATTGGTAAATATATTCTCCCATGCAGTGTGCTTTCTTGTTTTTTGATGGTTTCTTTTGCTGTGCAGAAGTTTTTATTTTGATGAAGTTCCATTTATTTTTCTCCTTAGTCTCCATTGCCCTAGGAGCTGTGTCTGTAAAGATATTGTTACAACATATGTCTGCTATTTTGCTGCCTATTGAGTCTTTTAAGATTTTTATGGTTTCCTGTTTTACATTTAAGTCCTTTAGCCATTTTGAGTTTGTTTTTGTGTATGGTGTAAGTTGGTGATCTAGTTTCATTTTTTTGCATGTATTTGACCTAATTTCCCACCACCATTTATTAAAGAGACTGTTTTGAGTCCATTTTATGCTCTTGCCTCCTTTGTCAAATATTAATTGAGAATATTGGCTTGGGTTGATTTCTGGGTTCTCTGTTCTATTCCATTGATCTGTATGCCTGTTCTTGTGCCAGTACCAGGCAGTTTTGAAAACTATGGTTTAGTAATATAGCTTGATATCTAGTATTGTGATCCTTCCAACTTTGTTTTTCTTTCTCAGGATTGCTGTTGCTATTCTGGGTCTTTATTTATTCTAGATGAATTTTTGGAGAGTTCTAGATCTTTGAAATATGCTATTGGTATTTTAATGGGGATTGCATTGAATCTGTAGTTTGCTTTAGGTAGTATGGACATTTTAATGATGTTGATTATAATAATCCATGAACATGTTATCTTCTTCCATTTGTTTATGTCTTCCTCTATCTCTTTTTTCAATGTCCTGTAATTTTCTGAGTACAGGTCTTTTATGTCCTTAGTTAAGTTTATTCCTAGGTATCTTAATTTTTTTGGTGCAATACTAAATAGGATTGTTTTGTGTGTGTGTGTGTTTTCATTTCTCTTTCAGTGAGTTCATTATTGGTGTATAAAAAGGCCATAGATTTCTGGGTGTTGATTTTGTATCCTACTACATTGCCAAATTCATTTATTAGATCTAGTAGTTTTTTGATGGAGTATTTAGGGTTTTCTCTGTATAGTGTCATGTCATCTGTGAATAAGGACAGTTTTACTTATTTTCCAATTTGGATGCCTTTTATTTCTTCTTCTTGTCTAATCACAATGGATTAGCACTCCCAGTATTATATAGAACAGGAGTGGTAAAAGTGGGCATCCCTGTTCTGTTCCTGTTCTTTAAGGAATGAGTTTAGTTTTTGCCCACTGAGTATGATGTTGGCTGTAGATTTGTCATATAAGGCTCTTATTAGGTTGAGGTATAGGTATGATCTCTTTCTTCCCACTTTGCTTAGAGTTTTTATCAAGAAAGAGTGTTGGATTTTGTCAAATGCCTTTTCTGCACTGATTGATATGATTATGTGATTTTTGTTTCTAAGTTTGTGTACGTGATGTATCATATTTATTGATTTGTGGATATTGTACAAAGATATATTTTTCAATATAAACAACCAAAGTTGTACTTATGGAAAATGAATTTGTTTAAAGTGATATATATTTCAAAATCAAATGACCTCCACTTTCTTCTGTATGAACTAAATTAAGAATAAAACTGCCTTCCAATTTTTTACCAGTTATGAGTTGTCAGAAACTTGATTTGTTTTTACCTCTAAGCAGTGAGAAATGATTCATCTTAAAATGTATGGTTTGAATATTGATTGACTAACAATATTCAAACCATACATTTAGGTACTTTGAGGTAGTAATGACCACACCCATGATTCAAATGATCAAGGCTAATTGGAGCCTGTAACTAGATCTCCTTCTGGTAACACATCCTTTTACACATTTGCTTGAAGTCTTTACACCACTTAAATGGAACTTGTTTTCATCCTGAGTTCCATGCCATGACCCAAGCACAATCTCTGGAGGCAATTTGGCCAGTCAGGAGAATGCATGTAGTTCTGCTTTCTCTCTATTAGCTGCATGACCACTGGGGGAGGCTCATGGAGACTTAAGCATATTCATATGCAAAACAAAGTTGGGCAAGGATGATCTGGATTCCTTCCAGCTCTAATAATCATTGATGACATTATTGGTACAGGCTTGTAGAAAGCATTCTCAGGAGTATTGCTAAATTTTCTATAGAGAATTGGCAAGATTAGAATAGCCAGCTGGTACTTAAGCACGCATTTATGCCGAATTGTTTTTGTTTTTTTGTTTTTTATTTCACTACGTGCATGTTGTTAAGTACACATTGCATACTAACATATGGAGGAAAACATTCTAGAATTTTTGTAAAAAAAATCCATGCTTCACTTAGAAAGGCATTTTATATGAAATATATATGTTAATTGAACTTCCAAGTAAAGATTACAGAGCAGAAGCTTGAATATATTTCTCCTTCTTTCTACAGCCTCATCTACACTTTGTTAAAATTCAAAGAATAAAAAAAGCAGAATGGTGTCATGATTTTGAAGCTGTAATTCCATAAATGTAAGGATTGAACAGACCAAAGAAAATACTAAACTCTAAGGTGGAAATAACAAAAGCCAAGGATTAATCTGTCATCACAGAACCTCTAAAAGTGAGGTTAAATTGGGGAAATAGGTGTGCTTGGAAAAACAGTCAAGAGTGTGTTTATAAAGCAGTCAGACCCCCAGCTCACTCATTGTCATGCTCCATTTTCTTTGCAAAAGATGCGAGGTTAAAAAGCATCTGGAGGCCAAAGCCTAGTTGGGAATACTTAACCATTGTCATACAGAACACTGAATCCTCTCCTCTTTTTTTCTTATCTCAAGTCTCAGAACACTGACAGTCAAGTCTTCTCCTCCAGACAGAAAGTTTTAAAATCTTCTCTGAGAAATCAAAACAGTACAAGAGAAAAGATCCAACTATGTTGGCATGAAAATTTCCCAACTAATCAGCCCAGCTAGATCATCCTACTCTGAAGTTTGCAGGGGCAGCCAGATACACATAATTCAGCTGTTAGTTCTAAAGAGAAGCATGAAGTCAAGGATTACCAGATATCTAAGGAAAATTTCTGACATAAAATACATTTACTAATACTTACTATGAGATAGAAACCAAGTTAGAACAAACTGAACTATTGTAAGGCAGAAAAAAACTTTGATAACAGAAAAACTATCACTAAAACCATTTTCTACCATGAAACTGGAAATGAATACTTGGGGAAAATTGAGCAATAAACATATATTACAAATTAAAATGAATAGAGGACATTAAAAGAGTAACTCAAAAAGTACAAGATTAAGTTGAGGAAAACTTTCAAAATAGAGTAAAATGACAAATAGATGGAAACTAGGAGAGAAAAATATTTGGAAAATTTATCCAAGCATCTAACATCTTAATTTTAGGAGTTTCAGAGCTAGAGAACAAAAACTGCAGGGGAGAAAATTATTAAAAAATAAAGACATTTTAAGAATATATATTTTGAGATTTAAAGGAAAAGGTGAATGTCCATTAAAGATAATTTATGTACATCCATATGAGGGTACATTTTGGAGAACTTTTAGGTCAATATGAACAAAAATGTCAAAAGTTTATAATTTCTTACCTCTAGTGAATCCTAAAGGAGATAAGTTGCAAAATTCTAAAAGAAAATTGTTTCTGACTTAGAATTTTATACCTTACTAGAGGTCTGGTGCATGAAATCATGCATGAAGAAGGTAGTCCTTCAGCCCTGCTTGCACCCTCTAATAAATTGGGACCACTGGCTCCTAACTGCTTGCCTGTTGGACTACTTTATTGTACCAAACCACTCTGCTTGCCTGCCTCATTGCCCCTAACCATTTCCCTGCCTGCTTCATTACCCCTAACTGCCTCTGCCTACCTGCCTGATCACCCCAACCACTCTGTCTGCCTGATCACCCCTAATTGTTTCCCTTCCCGATTGCATCTAACTGCTTTTGCCTGCCTGCCTCTTTGCTCCTCATATTACATTTTTATTATTATAGATAGTTGTCTTGCTCCACGACAAATAAGGACCTACTTGTCATTGAGATAGAAAAGTTTTAATTTTTACTCTTGATTATGGCAATTAATTAATACAAATGGCCACCAAAAAGGTGACTTACTAAAGGATGTATAGCAAACAGTGCTGTTAAGTCATTTTCCATGAAAATGTGCATGTCATGCATATTGTATCTGCCTGGGTACAAGGAAGAGTGAAGTCTTTGAAATCATATGAGCGAATTGTGTGAGACCTCAGCCCAGTCTGGTTTGGTGCTCACAGAATAATAGAGCTTTTTTTTTCTTTGTTCAATTGGTGGAGATTTCCTAGAAGATGCAGGATATCTTCCTTTTAATTTTTCCTCTACCCTCTGTCTTATGTCTATCACCTTTGCTTTCCCTCCATCCCCAACCTGCAACAGTAACTTGCTCCAGGTTCACTTCACTTGAGTGGCTAGGAGATCACGCAACGCATCCACCACCAAACCCCCACCCCCACCCCACCCTGCTCTGGGCTTCCACTTCCAGCTTGAGGCCACTCCCCTCCACTCCCTCTGCATGGATTCTAGGCTCACATTGCTGGGGCCCTGCCGCTAGCATCCTGCCCTGGCCACCATGGGTGCTGCCATCCCCAGAGTGATGTTTAATTTACGTATTAATCTTTTATTAGATAGAATAATTCAGGTATGAGAACACAATGAAGACATTTTCAGACATTCATGAGTATGAAAATTTTACCTCCACATCTTTTCTCAGGAGTATAGAAGGATGAACTTCTCTAAAAGAAGACAGTAAACCAACAAAGAGCAGGGGACAGAAGAAAAAGAGAGGATGCTTTTCAAGAGAGATCCAGTCCAAGTTGGTTAGGTCAGAAATATCCACGACAGTTTTTCTGAAATATGAAACTAATTATCTGGAGAAAATTAATCAATGAAAAATGTGTTGTTTTTTCAGTGCTGGGAAGATGAAAAACAAAGCAAAGAAAAAAAATCTAGAACATTAACATATCAGGGACAATAAAGAGTTGCATGGAAAGAAACATTAGTATAATTTACTTAAACATAGCCTTTCAAAAATATTTATATTATAATTATTTATTTAATTAAAAACTGCATGTATTGATCTAATAAAAATACTTAATAACACTATGGGGAAATGGGAAGGGTACTGCATACTAAGGGCAGGATGAGGGGAGAGCCAAATCCTTATTATTCATAGTAGAAAGGCAATAAGTAATGCTTAAATTTGAACATATAAGAAGACACAAACAACTTATTTTCTGGAGATATGATTTAAAAAACAACATAATCAACTACAGTTGATAAAAGTATTTGACTATGAGAAGCAAGTAGAGGCAAATGTCATAGAACTATTTTTATTTTTAGTTTTATTGCAAAACTATTTGACCTTTTAAATTTGTGGCATATGTACATTTGCTAAAAATAAAAAAAAATTAAAATGAATAACTGAATGGATAAAATAGATTAAATCTAAAATCTTTAAGGTAGTCTCACAAGACTATAAAATGGCATATAAAACTATATACATAATATAATGAATTATGTATCATCAATACATTCTTTATAGGCCAATTTTTTCAATTTGATTCATTTTGTCAATAAAATACAGTGGAGCATATTTTAATATTTCAGTCCTTTAGATATTCTACCTATTTATTTCTTGTCTTTCACAACCCAAACAACATAAAGAGGCAGATTTTTTCCTTCTGATTTTATTAAAATAATAGAAAGTTATTAGTTATTTTTTAGATTAATGGCTTACTATGTGCCCATGTTCTATTAAGCATTATGAAGTAAAAACACACAGTAATAGAAGTCCAGTCCTTGGCTTTTGATAGCTAAAGTTCTTGGTTGGAAAGAAAGTAGGTTAGATGGATGATATAATTTATTTTTAAACACTAGAAGGTGAAACTGGAATAGGACACACACACACACACACACACACACACACACACACCTCTATTGGTGACAGAGATCAAAATGGTGAGGATGAATTGCAGTGCTTATTGGCTCATAAGGAGAGATGAGCCAACAGGAACACCAGGGCCCACTAAAAAGAATAATTGTTACTGTTGTGTGTGGAAAGATAAAGCTGGTTACTTAGAAGTTTGCAGCTCACTTTTATTATTTCTTATTCTGTCTCTTCAGGACATTCAACTTCGTAAAATTACAGATTTAGAGATTACACAATTTCAGATTTTATTTCTACATTCCTATTTCTTCATTAATAGAAGAGTAGCATTAATTTCTGTATCCTTTTGATTTCACAAGTCAGGAAGAAACAGTTCAGTGTAAATTTAAGAGAGTACACAGAAATCTGATATGTGAGGGCATCTCCGCTCCTCCAAGCTCCTGCTTATTAAACAAATAATTCCAGAAATCAATATGAAAGACTGCCCAGAACAATGAACAAACCCAAGCCAAAATAATCTCATTTTATTCTGAGCCAAACAAACTCATTTGTGATTATGAAGTACCTGCTTCCTTTCAAAGGATGTATAACCTTGTGGGGGAAAAGAGATGCAAATGTGAAATATTGTCTGTGGTCATTTCAAAACAAAACAAAACGATAAAGCAAAACAACCAGGAAGAGATAGTGGGCAATAAAAACATCTAAGAAAACAGTTGGGGACCTGGGTATGAAAATGGTAAAATATTCTTAAAATATTTGGCTTTAAAACAGTTAAGTACTACTGCTAACAACCAAATCTCTCAGTGATCCATTTTCATGGGAAAGTTAAATAATTCTAAAAGAAAACAAAATGATTCAGCGACCTGTGTCCAAATGAAACTGAGTTTGAGAAATTCCAAGCAGAGCTCTAAGGCTCTGCCATACTTAAATATGACTGAGGATTCTGAAAATTACATGATGGCAGTCTTTTTGTGGCAGGGATTCCAAATGCAAGTAATATAATTTTCTGGCACTGGAGATGGGGAGTCTGAGAGGTGGGAGCTGGGAATTAATGAATCAGGAAAAAGCTACAACTTCCTATCTAGTGTTAAGATGAAAGCTTAGTTTCCTTTTAAGTTACTTTCCAAATGGTAGGAACTGAAACTATATCTGTTCTATTTACTTATTTATTCATTCATTCATTCATTCATTCATTCATTTATTGTTTATTATTTTGCAATTACAGTTTACCTTCAACATTATTCTGTATTGGTTTCAGGTGTACAGAACAGAAGACAGACAATCACTTTACAAAGTGTCCCCACATGACATCTCTAGTACCCACCTATGTTGTACCCCTCATTCCCATGACTATTTTGTAACTGCTAAATGGTATTTCTTAATCCTTTCACTCAGCCGTCCATATTACCTTTCTTCTGACAACCACCAGTCATCTCTGTATCTATGAGTCTGGTGTGTGTGTGTGTGTGTGTGTGTGTGTGTGTGTGTGTGTGTGTGTGTTACTTTAACAGTGAATTGCGCTTGGTTCTATAAGCTTCAATTCAATTCTGTTGTTTAAATTAGCACAGTAAAAATGATAATGTTATAATTAACCTAATTGTTAATTAATTAACAAGAGGGGAGTAAAAGGAAAGCCAGATAATATAGGCATGCCATTGGTACAGCTTTGCCAGAAAGCTGCTGTTTAACATTCTCTAGGTCTGCTCCCCACAGATCATTGTGGAAAGGGCCTAGACATGTCCAGTAAGGTCTGGGTTATGTGGGAAAATGCTTGACTGTCAATCAGGCTTGGAGTGAATCATTTGCCATAATAGTTGTGGCTACTGTAAGGGCACAAAGTCTGAACAATACATAAACTCCTAAACAAAGAGGGATTTCCTCTTGGCTTTCTAGCGCTCCTATCTCTCTTGTTGCAGGGGGCACACACCCCTGCATTTGCCCATATGGCCCACAGCAAGGTGGACCCCACACACAATGGACTAATTGACTAAAATTAACCTGATGCTGTGCTGGACTCAACTCTACCACAAAACACAAAATTTGAACACTGGTTTTGCTTTTAGCTCTATTGGATCACCAGCTGCACACATTCCATAACTGGCTTAAGGGAAATGGGACTTTGCAAACTGCAGTATATAATTTCATGCAGATAAACCTTTCTGCCACATATCATTCTCCCTTGCAAGTCTTAAAAAGTATTTTTCTCAAGATATCACAAGAAACCCACTCCCATTAGCAATGGAAGAATCCCACTCCTGCAATTCTAAGATAACAAAAATATGTCTGAAAAGTAACTCAAATATTTGAATGTGATATCATTGACAAAATTAGTTTGTGTTGAAGTCAACTGAATTGATATGTTATCCTTTTGCAAATAATGAAATGTAAGCTAGCTGAAAAATCCAGAACTATTTTAGGTAATATACACCTTATTGATGACAGGAGAAACCCAAAGTGTTAGATAAAGGCTGGACTTACTAATTATCACTTTTTTTAGAGAGAGAAAAAAATAGGGAGAAGATAAAAAATAGTATAGTCTTCTCATAAGAAATCTTAAAAGAATAATCTATAATTGCTTAAAATTTGGATACTTAGGTTTATTTATAGATTTTTTTCTGTATATTTTAAATTTATTTCTATTTTGGAAGGTAGTTCTTTTTTCTTTCATCAACAGAGACAGAAAACAGTGAACTCTATGCATAATATCCTATCTAATAAAAGAGTAATATGCAAATTGACCACACCTCTGCTACATTCACAAGCCACACCCACTAGCTATGCCCACTAGCCAATCAGGAGTAATATGCAAATTACCCCAACCAAGATGGCTGCCAGCCACAGAGAGTAGGTGGAAGGCTTGAGTTTCCCTGGTGATGGATGAAGCCAAGCTTTTTGCCTGACCTTGCCAGCCTAGGTCTCCACTCAATGCTATAAATTTTCAATTATAGAAGATACATATATCCCAACAGAAATGGCGGCAGCCACAAAGCTGGAGAGAGCAGAGGCTAGGGTTGCCTGGCGATGGAGGAAGACAAGCTTTCTACAGTCCTGTCCTGCCTTGGCCTCTGCTTAAGGTTACAAAGTTGTAATTACAGAAGATAAATATCCCAAGAGAAATGGCTGTGGCCACCGGAATGAGCAGGAGGCTTGGCTCCACTACAGACTACAAAGTTTCAATTGTAGAACATAAATTCCAGATACCAGGTCCTCCACTTGGGTTGCTGGGGGGCATGAAAAGCCTGCAAACCACCAAAGGCCCCTCACCCAAGTCCTTCCATGCCCCAAGGGAACCCCACCCTGATCCAGGACACCCTTCGGGGCAAACCAGCTGGCCCCCACCCATGCACCAGGCCTCTATCCTATCTAACAAAAGAGTAATATGAGATTGACCATCACTCCAAACACAGGATGGCTGCCCCCATGTAGTAAAAGATCCTGCCTCCATGTGGTCAAAGTTGGCCAGCAGGGGAGGATAGTTGGGAGGGACGAGGCCTGCAAGGGATGCAGTTGGAGCCAATCAAGCCTGCAGGGGAGGGCAGTTAGGGGTGACCAGGCTGGAAGAGGAGGGAAGTTGGGGGCAACCGGGCCTGCAGGGAAGGCCATTTGAGGGGGGGACCAGGCCTGCAGGGGAGGGCAGTTAGGGGTGACCAGGCCTGCAAGAGAGGGTAGTTAGGGGCAAATAGGCTGGCAGGGGAGTGGTTAGGGGATGATCAGGCTGGCAGGCAGAAGCAGTTAGGGGTAATCAGGAAGGCAGGCAGGTGAGCCATTTAGAGCCAGCAGTCCTGGATTGTGAGAGGGATGTCTCACTGCCTGTTCAGGCTCAATCCTATTGGGACAGGGCCTAAACGCAGTCAGACATCCCTTGAGGGGCCCCAGATTGGAGAGGGTGCAGGCTGGGCAGAGATACCACCTGCCCTCCCCATGCATGAATTTCATGCACCGGGCCTCTAGTTTAAATATATGAAAGCTTTTCTTCTTTCTCAATCATCCACCATCAAAGGAATATGTCTCTGTATTTTCTAGAGCTTTCAACTATATAACCATTTCCAAGATTTTCAGGCAAACTCTGAATGGGATATATTATGGATTAAACATTTGTGTCCTCCAAAATTCCTATGTTGAAGCCCTAGTCCCTAAAATGAAGGTGTTTGGAGTAGAGGCCTTTATGGGATAATTAAGGGTAAGTTAACTCATACTGGTGGGGCCCTCACATGGGATTAGTAGCCTGATAAGAAGAGGAAGAAATCTCTCTCCCTCCACCTGCAAATACTCAGGAAAGACCATGTGAGGCCCGAGCAATAAGGAGGCCATCTGAAAGCCAGAAAGAAAGTCCTTATCAGAACCTGACCCACTGGCACCTAAATCATGGACTTCCAGCCTCCCAAACCATATGAAAATGAATTCTGTTGTTTGAGTGATTCAGTTGCTGTTTTCTGTTGTGTCAGTCAGGGCTGAGTAATACAGGTTATGAGTATTACATAATTTTGAAGCTGGAAAGGTACTCAAAGGTGATTCATTTCAAGGATTAAAAAAACACTGTAAAAACTATTTTAGAGGTGATAACTCTAATTTTGCACAAGCCCTATCACTGTTCACTGCATTACTCCTATCCTAACAACACATTTGCATAACTTCCTTCATGCCTAAAACTTAATTTCTGCCAACCTTCCCTTTTTAAGCATGAGAAACTAAAGTCCAAAGATATAAGGTGACTTGACCAAACTGAGTAATTAAATGAAGTAACTAAAATGAAAAAATGGGTCTAAATCTCTTGATACTCTATCTGCTTTCTTACTGCACAGTGTTTCAGGGATATGTTAGTTAGCTATAGCTGCAGGACATGAGACTAACAAAAAACTTGAATCCCTGAAGCATATGTGCCAGGGGAAATTATCAAGCAAAATGAAAAAAAAAGGATGGTAATCTATTATTCATTTTATCTGTCCAGATGATTAATTTTGAAAAAGTAACTAGCAACTTTGAAGATAAAATAGTGTCATTCTGGAAGTAAAAAGGAAAAACAAAAATTTGAATCCTATATTTCTTTTTTAAAAAGTATATTTTATTGATTTTTTTACAGAGAGGAAGGGAAAGAGATAGAGAGTGGGAAACATCAATGAGAGATAAACATCAATCAGCTGCCTCCCGCATACCCCTCCTGGGGATGTGCCTGCAACTACGGCACATGCCCTAGACCTGAATCAAACCCAGGACCCTTCAGTCCACAGGCTGATGCTTTATCCACTGAACCCAAATCAGTTAGGGTGGAATCCTATATTTCTTGATGTAGTTCTGTTAATAATGACCTTAGAAAGACTTTAAGGGGTTTTTGATAAGGAAATAAAATGGCAAAGGAACTAACAGAAGAAACATGGTTACAAAAATTCTCTAATATTATATTAAGAGTGTGAATATATCTATTAAAGTGTCTATATTTTCATCTAATCGCATTATGTAATTTCCATAAATATTATATAATTATTGTAATTAATGTCCCCAAAGTTTCCCTTCTTGTCACTTGTGTGCACATGTTCTTTTCTTCAAAATATACTGATGGTATACAACAGTAAAAGAAAAATAGGAGAAAAAAATAGACAGTGATATGCTCTTCTTAAAAGCCTTGCAAAGATCTGAAAAGGGCAAATAATCAAAGAATCATTATCTAGGTAATAGGTCCTTGTGATTCTCTAAATTAATGTATTTATCAGTAAAAATAAAATGTAACATTTGTATAATGTGAACATTTACCAAGAAATTTCCATAGAAATTTTATTGTTTTATCCTTCTCCAAACTCTGTGTAATAGGTAATGCAGAAAATTATCTCCATTTCACAGAAGGAACTGAAGCTCAGAACTGATAAATCTTATGTACAACAGAGTCAGCCACAAATCCAAGTTTTCTGGAGTTATGCTATTGAATATTTCACATGGTAGAAGGTAATTTTCTGAGGACATTGTTACATTCATTTAAAAAGTTCATAGATATTTGGATTCTAAATGTTGAGTGATATTTCTTGTTGAGTGTAACCATCAATCTCTATCCCTAAGCTGAGTAATTGACATGGGAAATATTTCCAATCTAGTGTTTCTAACCCAATTATATAAGTTTTGGATCTTTTAAAGAGGAATTTCTTTATTTGAATTTCAGATTTATTTTACTTGCCTCTTTTACACTTAGACAAGGATTTATTAAATTGATGACTCAGATTTTTGTATTAATATTATACAAAAGATTTGTTTTCATAATGTCATATCAAATACAGAAAAAGCCACTTATCATCTATCAATTCTAAACTGTTTAAAATATACTGAATAATGTGTCTCTGTCACTATGGAAACTTCAGCATGTCCTTGTTTTGGCAAGTTAATTTTTATCAGGTTTTAGAAAATGCAGCAGTTACTCAGTTAATGTAGCCCTACATGATATATTTTTAAATCTATTTTTATCCAAATTACTGGATTTCATGTTAATATTTCTATATTATAAATGACTTAATCATTCATTGATTTATTCACTATTTTAATAAAATATTTTGAATACCAACTGTCTTCAGACAGTGTTTGTGAATGTGGGATGGGAGAGTTAAGGTAAGTATGGACCAAATCCCAACTTCTAGACAGACCTTAGAGTAGAGCAGGAGGGAGATGACAGATGCACATCTAGAAAGAATACCTGGCTCTGGCCAGTGTAGCTCAGTTGGTTGGGCATCTTCCTGGGCACTGAAAAGTTTGATTCTCATTGGGCACATGCTTGGGTTGCAGGCTCCATCCCTGAATCCCTTATAGGGGGTATGCAGGAGGCAGCCTATCAATGGTGTGCTTTCACATTTATGTTTCTCTTTATCACTCTCCCTTCCTCTCTAAAAAAGTCAATAAAAATATATTTTAAAAAGTGAGCACCTGGTATATGACCTGTGTTTTCAGATGTTCATAGTGCCCAAGGAGGGGGTAAATGTTCTAGCAACTGTTGAAGGTTAAATAGCCCACAGGTTATCATGCTCTTTTAAAATGTAGGTCTGGAGTAAATCCAGATCAGATAAAGGCCAAAGCCTGGCTGTACCATTTTACTGCCCTCCTTCAGTAAGGGTCTATGCTGAACCACCGACCACCATTTTGGTGGTCTTCCTTGGTGGAGACATGGTTTAAACTTCTGAATAATCTCTTGATTTTACTCCCCTTTTCTTTGTTCTGATGGATTGATACTGATTACCCTTTGCTTTAATTTATCTCTCATATTATCCTATGTAATAAAAGAGTAATATGCAAATTGACTGTAACTCTGATCAAACCATACCCACAAGCCAATCAGGAGCAAATAAACCCCAGCCAAGATGGCTGTGGCCACTGAGAGCAGGAGGGAGGCTTGGGTTTCCCTGGCAATGGAGGAAGCCAAGCTTTCCATCTGCCATTGCCATCCTAGGCCTCCACTCAATGCTACAAATTTTCAATTATAGAAGATATATCCCAACAGAAATGGCAGCAACCACGGAGGTGGAGAGAGCAGAAGCTAGGGTTGCCTGGGCAATGGAGGAAGCCAAGCTTCTGCAGCTCTGGCCTACCTAGGCTTCCACTCCAGGCTACGATATTTCAATTATAGAAGGTAAATATCCCAACAGAAATGGCTGCTGCCAGGGACTGAGCAGAAGGCTTGGCTCTGCTCCAGGCTACAAAGTTTCAATTATAGAACATAAATTAATCCCAGATCCCAGGGCCTCCACTTGAGTCACTGGGGGGCATGGCTGGCCTGCAATCCACCACAGCCCTCTCACCCAGGCCACCCCACACCCAAAGAGAACCCACAACCTGATCTGGGACACTCATCTGGCCCCCACCCATGCACCAGTCCTCTATCCTATCTAATAAATGGGTAATATGCATATTTACTATCACTCCAACACACAAGATGGCTGCCCCCATGTGGTCAAAGATCCTGCCCCCATGTGGACACATAATGGCCACCAGAAGATGGCCAGCAGGGGAGGGCCATTGGGAAGTTCCAAGCCTGCAAGGGAGGGCAGTTGTGGAAAATCAGGCCAGCAGGGGAGGACAGTTAAGGGTGACCAGGCAGGCAGAGGAAGGAAGTTAGGGGCAAACAGGCTGTCAAGGAAGCAGTTAGACATCAATTAGGCTGGCAGGGGAGTGGTTAGGGGCAATCAGGGAGGCAGGCAGGCATGCAGTTTCAGGCCAGCAGTCTTGGATTGTGAGAAGGATTCTACTGGGATTGGGTCTAAATGGGCAGTCAGACATCCGTCAAGGGGTCCCAGATTGGAGAAGGTACAGGCTGGGCTGAGGGACATCCCCACACCCCATGCACAAATTTCGTGCACTGGACCTCTAGTTTTTAGATAAAGATGTGTTTTTTTTTTAATTTTCTGTTACGAAGCCTTACCAAGCCTTTCTCCCACGCAGCCTATCAACACCCTGGTCTGCCCACCATCTGTTGCTCACCGACCTCTGGACTGAGTGGTGGCAGAAATGCTCCTGCAGGTAGTTCCTTCTCAGGACCTTTTACGATGGATAGAATTTGCCTGATTCTATAAGGGATGGAGACATCCTTCAGAGTGGGAATGGCATCACCTAATTAGCTCTTTTCTGACTAAAGCCTAAGATTTATGTGGGAAGTGGGACTAAACAAGTAGTCAGAGAGGCCCTAGATGCTCTATTCAGGACTTTGGACTCAACAGGCAATGGGAAGCTATAGACTCTGTTTTGTCGGTTTCTCAACAGAGGTATATGTGTTTTGGGATAGCTAATGAATGTGTCCATAGCAAAAGCCTCTGAAAAGAGCTGCAGGTGCTCAGAGAACCCACAAGTCTATACATTTATGACCAAAACACTGATGTAATGATTAATGTAGGCTGACATCCTGATTGTGATACCTGGAAAAGTAAAATCACTATAGTCACCTACTGACTATGTGTTTACTAACAAGCACCTTCTCAGTGGGATGATTGTGTTCAGCACTGAAGAGCCAAAGTGAGTCTCAGCAGCTCCTAATTGCTCTCCATTCCCTTCTACCTCCAGATGGTGACATGTGACACCAAAATTAGAAGCAGAAAGTCATTGAAGCTGTCAGTAGATCATCTGATTCCCTGAGAGCCATTCTCCAGAATGCATTCCCTTTGCTTGCTGTGATGCTCTGTTTCAAAAATCAATAGTGGGCTTTCTATTGTTTAAGATATTTTGTTAAATTAATTTAACTTATTCACATCCAGTCTTAAATAAACATTTATACAGTTGTAATAACTTTACATCTACATTGTCTACTGCCAAAATCAGCCCCTTAATTATGACCACAAAAGCACTCACAGCAGCTGTTACATGAGAGTGAAAGGTCAACTCCATTCTCAATCATTTTATAAAATAATAGAGAGGCAAATAAGGTTCTCTATAGAGCCTTGGCTGGTAATTAATAAAATGTGTCTTTTCAGGGAATATGTCTATCGGGAAATTTCAGTGGAAATCCAAGAATTCCTTTTTTTGTGGTTGTGGGGGATAAAATGTCTTCTACACTACAAGATAATTTTTTTAATTTATTATTATTATTGACATTCTTACAGATGTCCCTCATTTTCCTCTCTTTTGTACCCTTCCATCCAGACCCTGACCTCCTTTCCCTTTGGCTTTATTCTTAAAAGATATATTTTAAAGAGACAGAAAGAGGCAGAGGCTTAGAATCAGTATCTGAGGGCACAAATTCTCACTTAAGCAATAGGCGTGAGGGTTTGGGGAGGAAGGGACCTGAAGAAAACATGAAAAGAAAAAGTCAGCATGGAAAGAAGGAAAGTGTCAGAGCAAAGGCACAAGAGAATCAGGAGAAATATTTTGCTCTGAGAGGAGAATAAGTGACAATATTAAAATGTGCACTTGGGAGGGGACTGGCAGACACACAGGGTAAAGCCACACTCTCTTTTCAAAATGTCCTAACAGGTTAAGAATGAGCAGTGGAGTAAAATATTGCAGCTCTTCCCACGTCATTATTACATAGATTATTAAAAATTTATCCCTGTTATTTGTCTCATCCTACAACACTGTTGAGCAGTGTCTTGACATTTGGGATGGAAAATTAGAGAGTGGAGGTTGTGGCAGTGGGCATGCCTTTAGTCCTCAAAAGAGAAACAAGTTAGACCATCCATCTTCTCAAATTTCTTTTTCAAACAACAACTTTTTCCAGTGGTTTAAGTCATGTCCAGATGCCCTCAGAACTTGCAAACTAGTGATGGGGAGTAGAGAGCACTCAATGTGTTAAACAAAAATGAAGACATCAAATGCCCAACATTTTGCTAGAAATCTTACCATTCATTGTCTAATACACAAGCCTGTAAGTTAGGTAATGCAGCCTTCAGTTTGCAGATGAAGAATCTAAAGCTCAGAATAGCCGATCATGTTTCCTTAAATAAAAAGCTAGCAAATTGGGGTGCCAAATTTGTGTGCATTGCAGCAAGGCAGAGGCCAAACTTATCAGCAAGTGGTCACTGCAGTACTAGTATACTTAGCAGCTTCCAAATAGGGAAAGATAGTTAGAAGCCTAAGTACATTTAAAGATGTTTAATTGTACAAATAAATCTTATGGGTTTTTTTTAAGTCTCTTCACATATTTTCCTTAACATTGAATTTCCTTAATACCCAACTAAATATTTTCCTGGGTATTTATTGAATCTTTCCTTTAGTGAATTGTACACATATAATGTCAGTAACATGTTTAATAGGTTAGTGATAGTATAATTAGAAAATACATTTCCTATTAAAGGCTAATATACTTTCAAGCTAAGGTAGCAAGTGTGCTATCAAAGATAAAAGTGTGTAAGAGTGTGTGTGTATGTGTGTGTTCACGTAAAAAAAGTGTTTGAAAGTACTTTAGTTTGAACAGTGAGCTGTATGTATCAGGTATCTGCTGCTGCATACAAAGTACCCACAACAAAGATTTAAAAACACTGTGGGCTTCCCAGGCAATTTTCCTCCTGGTTTTCCCAGTCTTACTCATGGGACTGCATTCCGCTTGAGGGTCGGTTAGAAGCTGAGCTGAGCTGCCATAGATGGGGTAGCTGAGCTTTTTTCCACTTGGTGTTGCACCCTCAAAGAGTATAAGGCTTCTTCAAGTGACAGTGACAGCTATCTAAGAGGGCACTCCAATTAGCAAGCATGTATCAAGTCTATGTTTGTCATCTTCATTAATGTTCTATTGGCCAAAGAAATTGACATGGGCAGGCACAGGATTCATGTTGTAGAGTCCTTACACCAAAGAACATAGATGCAAGGCTCTGAAATTAATTAATGCCTATGAAAATAACACTCTACCACAGAAACCTTTGGGATGTGAAAATAGCTTTCCTTTGCAACCTTGTTGTTCAGATGATAAAAGATATAATCAGATGCTAGGTTTTTGAGGATTTAAGTAAAATATATCTTAATATTTGAAATAAATTCCCCTATATTAATTATAACATTATTCATGGTGGTCAAGAGATGGAAACGACTGATGTGGCCTTCCAGAGATGATTGGATAAAGAGGCTGTGGTACTTACATACAATGGAATATTACTCAGCTGTGAGAAAAGATGAGATATTGCCATTTGAGACAACATGGATGCATCTTTAGAATATATGCTAAGCAAAATAAGTCAAAAAGTAAAAGTCAAAGAGCATGATTTGTTTGAATCATAAT
This sequence comes from Antrozous pallidus, assembly GCA_027563665.1. Lineage (NCBI taxonomy): Eukaryota > Metazoa > Chordata > Mammalia > Chiroptera > Vespertilionidae > Antrozous > Antrozous pallidus. The sequence goes on from CM050508.1 coordinate 79,976,010, forward strand.
TAGATATAAAATTGAAAGAAAAAAAACTGAAGAAATGAGACAAGCAGACAAAATAAAACTCATATGCTAGGCAAAGTAAGCCAGTCAGGGACAGACAATGTCACATGACCTCACTCATATGTGGAATCTAATGAACAAAATAAACTGATGAACAAAATAGATCCAGAGACATAGAAAAATGGAACAGACTTTGGAATCTCAGCGGGAAGGCAGAGGTGGGTGGCTGGTTGGGCGGGAAGCAATCGACCAAAGAATTTGTATGCATATATGCATTACCATGGACACAGACAATAGTGTGATGATGGCCTTGTGTGAGTGATGGAGTGGGCAGGAAGAGGTTGATAGGGAAAAAAAGAGTCATATGCAATACTTTCAACAATAAATATTTAAAAAACAACTCATAGATATTGACAATAGTATGGTGGTTAAAGAGGGAAAGGGGTATGGGGCTAGGGAAGGGTAAAGAGGGTCAAATATATTGTGACAGAATAAGATCTTACTTTGGTGAGCACACAATGTAATATACAAATGATGTATTATAAAATTATACACTTGAAATCTATGTAACTTTATTAACCAACTAGAGGCTCAGTACATGAAATTCTTGCATGGGTAGAGTCCCTAATGGTTGCTGGCTGCAGCCTTCCTTCATTCTGCACCGCCCCCTGGTGGTCAGCGCATATCATAGTGTGTGATAGAACTCTCGTCGGTCCATCGGTCAAACTCCTGAGGGGACACTTTGCATATATATATATATCATCCCAATAGATTTAATTTAAAAAACAAACAAAGTCAATTTCTAAAACAAAATGGGGGGGGCACAAAGTTCTAGCCCCTGAACAGAGGCCCTAGACCAAGTATAGCTGTGAGACATGGATATGTGTGAAAAATAAGAGTGCCAAACATGAAGATGTACAAAATTGGTAACACTCCACAGTACATCCTAGTGAGAATATTTTCATAGTAAGAACCCTGGTGGCCTAGTGATGCTCACTGCTGATTAGCACTCTGTAACTGTTTGGTAAGTATGGCTTAGTGGTTGAGCACCAGTCCATGAACCAGTAGGGCACAGTTTGATTCTAGGTTAGGGTACATGCCCAGCTTGCAGTTTAGATCCTCAGTAGAGGTCATGCAGGAGGCAGCCGATTGATGGTTCTTTCTCATCTATATTTCTCTCTCTCTATCCCTCTCTCTTCCTATGTCTAAAGTCAATGAAAATATATTAAAAACAACAATCACACACAAAACACACACAAAACACACACACACACACACACACACACACACACACACACACACACACACACACACACTACCAGAGCATCACAGCAGACAAGCCTCAACAGCACCTCCCTGCCTCATTGAGAAGCCATGCTTATAGTGGATTTCACAAATGTACATCTTCTTGATGTGCATGACAACCACCATGTCTGCAATCTTTACAAAACAACAAGATAAAGCAGATATAAAAAAATCATAGTGCTAAACTGTACAGAATGCTTACTAGATTACACACTATACAGTTGGATACTATTACCATTCCCATTTTATAGACAAAGAAATAGAGGCAAAAAAATGGTCAATTAATTTTCCAAAACCAAGGAGCTATATTACTCAGAGCTATGATTCAATTCCAGATCCTGGTTTCTCAGCCACTTCTCATGGTCCTTCTGAGGCTATCAGTTAATTAGAGAAATTAATGGTGTCATTATATTCCGATTTTAAAAGCATCCGTAAGTTTGAAATTGTCTATTGGAGTGTTTTAACCTTAACCATATATTTCTGGCCCAGTCTCAGATCCCTCTGTCTGTGCAAAGATACATTACTTTTTCTCAATAGTGAGCTGACATTTTTTTTAATATATTTTATTTCCTATTTTGAAATACTTAAGAAATACATATAATGCTACAATATATATTTACAAAAGAAATCCTTTATTCTTATTAAATTACTAGAGGCCTGGTGTATGGATTTGTGCACCAGTGGGATCTCTCAGCTTGGCTTGCAGGGATCAGGCTGAAACTGGCTCTCCAACATCCCCTGAGGGATTCTGGATTGTGAGAGGGCAGTTCTTATGTGATGCACCCTGGAATCAGGCTCCCTTCTCTGTGGTTCTGGGTGAGTCACCTGAGAACTGAAGCTGCCAAGTCACCACAGTTTGGCAATTCCTGCCTTGAGCATCTGCCTCCTGGTGGTAAGAGTGCATCATAGCTACCAGTTGGTCGAGCAGCCAGTCTCCTAGGCTTTTACATATGTAGATTCCTGCTTATGAGCAGGTATTTACTTCCTTGTAAAATAACTATCAATCATATGCTATTACTTGTTTTGCAACACAACTTTAATGGGCCATTCTCCTGGTAGCCTTTTGTGATCCTTGAAATTTTGTGTTATCTTTTTAATGCCTATTCTGTGTTTCATTTATATTTTGTTGATTTGGACCCTTTATTGTTTCCTTGGTTGGTCAAGTTAAGGGTTTGTCAATTTTATGTTATTTTTCAAAGAATCAACTCTTGTGTTGGTTAATCTTGTTTATTGTTTGTTGTTGTTTGTTTCATTTATTTCTGCTCTTATTTTCTTCTGCTAACTTTGGGATCAATTTGTTCTATTTTTTTCTAGTTCCTTAAGATGAGTTAGATTCTTTATTTGGAATCTTCCTTGCTTCTTTTTTATTATTGATTGATTGTAGACAGGAAGAGAGAGAGAGAGAGAGAGAGAGAGAGAGAGAGAGAGAGAGAGAGAGAGAGAGAGAGAGAGAGATTTGTTTTGCCACTTACTCATTTATGTATTCATTGGTTGATTTTGATTCTTAATGTGTCCTGATAGGGGATTGGACTAAAAAACTTGGCATATTGGATATGGAACAATATTCTAACTAGCTGAGCTACCTAGCCAGGGATTTTCTTGTTTATTAATGTAGGTATTTATTGCTGTAAACATCCCTCTTAGAACTGCTATTGTTGCATACCAAAAGTTCTGGTATGTTGTGTTTCTATTTTTCTTTCAAAAATGTACTTCCCCTTTAATTTATTCTTTGATCCTTTGGTTGTTTAATGTATTATTTTTATTTAACAGTTTGAAATCTCATAGCATCTGCTGAAAGCTTTACTATTAATTTTAGGGAAAATGAAAATGCATTCAGAATATTCCCTTTTGATTAGATGATCAAGGCACAGGAAAAGAAAAACAACTGTTTAGATACCCAGAGGGACCTGAAATTGGAACTTCATTCAAAGTAGGATTGAGTTTATGAGCTGTTTTTTGAACAAAAGTAGTTTCAATTTAATTCTAAATTTCATAACTAAAGAAAATCCAATTTTATCAGAGATTTCATAATATGATATATATACATAAAGGCAATTACTAAATGACTCAGTAATGATAAAACCTATGGATCAAACTCTTAACTTGTGTCTATTTCTTATTGCCAGTTGTACCCTATTTTATTTAAAAGAAAAAAAAATACAAAATTATTTTCCTGGACATCTATAACGAAAACTAAGTGTAATAATATGTTATTTTATATTATTTACCAGAGGGCTTGATGTGTAGTAAAGAAAAATCCATCCAATGATCAACTATGAATATGATTATAAGTTATTGGTTTTTACCTGTGGGTACATATTCAGTTTACTTTTCCTCTAAAAATAGTCAGTTTTAAAAAGTAAAGTATCATGCTTTATACATTTAAAATTAAGATATCTAGAGTAAAAATATATTTTCTGACTGCATTAATTATATTTATGCATTGGATGTCTGAGATCTGTGAGGCCCTGGGAATGCAAAGGCAAATAAGATACTACTATAGCCCTTATGAAACTCATAATCTCATGTGAAAGCTGAATGTATAAACAGATAACTGTAATGGCAGTGCACATCATTGCTTGGAAGCGGAGGGGAGAGAAATAGTAGCTCTGCCTCCAGGGCCAATCCTTTTGTTATAAACAGGATTAATTGAGACAGAGAAGAGGATAAGATATCACACCCAGTTGGAAGACTGGAAAATCAGGCCATATGACTATAAGATCACCTTTCTCTAATAAAAGGTGACTCAGAGATTGATTTGAAAGTATTGTATTTTTCTCTTGTAGCTATAACCTACTAATTTTTCCAAAATAGACCTCTTTTTCAACCATAAATGGAATCTCCTAAATTATGTAAAACTAGAGGCCAAATGCAAAAATTTGTTCATGATGGTGGGGCCGAGGAGGGGGTGGTCCCTCAGCCCAGCCAGAGACTTCTCACAATCTGGGATCCTTTGGGGGATTTTTGACTACAGGTTTAGGCCCAATCCCTGTAGTCAGACATCCAGCACTCGGACATCCCTCTTGCAATCTGGCACCACTTGCCCCTAGCCACTCACCTGCTTGCCTGCCTGCTCACCCCTAACTGCTCAACTCCCTGTCTACTCACCTCTAACCACTTTTCTGACTGCCTGCTCACTCCTAACCATTCACCTGCTTGCCTGCTCAATGTGTTCATAGCAACCAGTAATTCCAGTCATTCCAATAATTCCAACTTAATATTCACTTAGGCTTTTATATATATAGATAAGGATTCTGAAAGGTTTGAAGAAAAACTTCAATGTGGTTGAAGCTTCTATTATATTTGGCATAAGTAGGTATAAGATTCTTTTATTCACATGTTTTTATTTATGATCCTGTATCTAGAAAAAGAAAAAGGATGAATGTAGGTGAATTTCCACTGCTTAAGTATTTAAAAGCATTCCAGGCATGAAAACCGACTATCTGATTTACAATTTGCTCTAGGGGGTCTAGAAAAATGATTCTCTTAGGGAAATCTATGCCATTATTCAGGACAGAATACAAAGTCAACATCTGCTTAGAAGATATTCCAACTTGCATGGAACAGGGCATGGCTGGTCAGGTCAGTGAAGGATATTCACAGGGAGTCTGGGATGAACTGCTTTTGGAAAACAGGGACAAAGGTTCATTATCACCAAGAAGCTGATAGCTAACAAGAACAGCAGTGATTTGACAGTACTTCCAGTAATTGCATATCTTGCTAAATGCTCAGGTGAGGTTGTCTGTTTCTTCCTAAGATAGCATTCCATCACACTTATTACTTATATTCTTTCTGGTTTTTTTTCCTTACTACACACATTTCCAGTTACTCCTGTTGTCATCCTAGCACTGCCTTTCTGTTTTCTCCATTAATTAGAATCTTAGTGGGTCTATCAGCCAACTCAATTGAGCAGAATTCTAGATTAGACCAATTAACAGGTGCCTAATCTATTTTTTGCTAACTCAAAAATTTTACTTTAGCCCTAGTTGCTTTGACTCCATGGATAGAGTATGGGCCTGGGGACTGAAGTGTCCTGGTTCAATTCCAGTCAAGGGCACGTGTCTGGGTTGGGGGCTCAGTCCCTAGCAAAGAATGTGCAGGAAGCAACCGATCAATGATTCTTTCAGATCATTAATGTTTCTATTCCTCTCTCCCTCTTTTTTCCCCTCTGAAATCAATACAAATTATTTAAAAAATTTACTGTATTCCAGGAGACACTAACTCTAGGTGATATAAGTCAGATTTTATTCCATCATCAAAAGAGCTACAGAAAATGCACAGGAATTCTACCTATTAGAAACTCATAATCTTACTTAATAATATTCAAACATGTAAATTGACCATACCTCCACTATGCCCACAGCCAGTCAGAACGAGAATGCAAATTAACCCAACAAAGATGGCTATTAATTTCTAATGAACCTGGGTCTCAGGAATATCCTTGGCACCGAAGTCACTCCAAGCAAGCCATCGGAGAGGCAGGGACTAAGCCAGCAATCAAAGGGGTGGAGGGCCCCCTGCCGAAGCCTGAAGTATTAGGCAGGGCTTTAGGCTTGGGCAGAATGTGAAATAAAAATAGACATTTTGAAACTAATCATTCCCAGCTCTTGAAAAAAAGTGAGGATGAAAGGAAGGAATATATTTCCAAGCAGCTACACCTTTATAAGAGCCAATCTAATTCCATCCTTAAATTTATAAAAGGCTCTACAAATTTAACATCTACAAGTTTAAGCATTGCTCACTCCATAGCTTAGCATGGAAAAGCACTCAGTGAGGAGGAATTTATTAAAGAAACTCTCCTAAGATATGCACCAGTTCTATTTCACAATATGCAGAATAAAGATGCAATTATTAAGAAATATATGTGTTAAAACTCAGTAGCAATATCACAAAAGATCGAGTAATGAGACTGAACACAAACATACAACATCAATTAAAGAGAGACATAAGTAATTATAAATATTTTTTTATCTCTCTTGATGAAACTACTGATGTCATATCACATGCTCAGTTGGCCATTATTGGTCAATATTCTGATGGTCTCACAATGAAAGAAGAGTTGATAAGTCAGTTTCAGTGCCAACAAGTACATCAGGAAGGGAAATTTGTAAGGTTGTTATACAAACATTCTGTGACCTAAGCATTGATATTTCTAAAGTTGTGTCAGTGACAACATATGGGGCACCAAACATGGTGGGGAAAAAAGTCGAATTTGTCAAATTGTTTACGTAAGCTATTGGACATCTGATTGTGTCTTTTTATTGTATTATCCATCAGGAGGTTTTATGTGCCAAGGCAGGATTCACCGACTTAAATGACTTAATGTCAGTTGTTACAAAAATAGTTAATTTAATAGCTGCTTGCCTCCTTCACAAGCAAGAATTTTCTGCACTTTTACTGGAGGTTGATTCCACCTACAGTGGACTGCTGATGTACAATAATGTAAGTTGGCTGAGCCGAGGCAAAGTTCTTGAGCACTTTGTGGAGTGCTTTGAAGAAATTAAGGTATTTCTTGAGGATAAGGATCTGGGAAACTTTTCTCAGCTCAATGATGATAAATGGGTCAACACCCTGATGTTTTTTACAGATTCCTCTGTTCATATTAGTGAACTGAACTTAAAGTTACAAGGTTTTGGCAAAAGTATTGACATTATGTTAGAATACACAAAAGCTTTTGAAAGTAAACTTAAAATTTTCAAGCGAGATGTAGAAACTAAAACTTATAAGTATTTTTCTGGAGTAACAAAGTATTTTGAGAAAGCCAGTGCAGATATAAAAAGTGAAATGGAACCCTTGCATATAAAGTACCAGCATGTTTTAGACTTTTAGACTCATTACTTGACCAGTTCAGTGATAGATTTAATCAATTTAGAAGCCTAGAACAAACCATAAAAACAATTAAGCATCCTGGTATAGTAGTCTACAGTAGTTTGGAATTAACTGGTTTCCAATGGATGTAAATTGATGTTTGGGAGATGCAATTTGAAGAATTTCAAGACAGCATCTGGGCTCAGGTGTTTGCTGACTTGAGGTCAAAGCTTGAGAATCTGGAAAGGTGCTGCTTGTAGAATCAAGAGGAGTGCCACTAGGAACAGGAAATTTGGAATGCCTGGAACTGATTACCAGACACTTTTAGCAGCACCCTGAGAAATATAGCAATGGCTTTACTCACAATTTTTCCCTTTATGTACCTTTGTGAGACCTTATTCTCAGTGTTAAATAATATCAAAACCAAAAAAGAAAGAGATTGACAGATGAAGTTAGTAGTGCTTGCTTGGGCTTGAAGTGTACAAAATCCCAATCTTTAATTGAAGGTTTAGCCAATGAAATTCAGCAACAAGGAAGTCACTAATAGGCAGGTTAGATAAAGAATTCCCCCTCCCCCTTACTTATCTTAGTTCATGGCACCCCACACAAGTTAAATAATATCAAGACCAACAAAGAAAACCGACTGATAGATGAACAAAGAAGTCACTAATTGGGTAAGTTAAATAATTAGTTTTTGGTTTATTAAATACAGTTATATATTACAATTATACATTTTCCTTATTTAAACTATAAATAATCACGAAATTATGGTTTTTTTCTTGAAGTGACACACCACCCAAGTTATGCTCGTTTTTTAGTGAATTTTGACAAACCAAGCTCAAAAGGTTGCCCATCTCTGATCTAGGGCTTGGTTGAAATCTCAGAAATACTGTAGTGTCCTGATGAAATTACGGTACTTCATTGGAGGGTGATAAAACAGTATATCAAATGTATGATTTTAATATTCAATGTTAATCAGATCTTGCTAATCATTTCTACAGGTTATTAAAAGACACACAAAATTCATACCATGTTCTGCCACTTGAACTTTAAATTTTGGATCTGCTCAGGGCTAGGCCTTGTGCTTTTATCTTTTTCTACCTGACAGTCTCCCTCTCTCTTACATTAAAACTGCTGACCTAATCTCAATGATTCAGTTATCAAATGTGATATCAATGATTCCCAGGGTTGAATCTGCAGCTCTGATTTGCTTATTTAGCTCTAGTTGACTACTAGATATTTCCCCAGGCCTTTTTTTTAAGGTCTTCAGGTTTCACATCTCTAAAGTTCTGTTAGTGCTGTTTTCTGTCATCTGCTCTACTCTAGTGCCTAATTCATCAGTGGATCCCCATCAGTACTATTATTGCTCAAGTCAGAAACCTGAGTCCTGTCCTGGATATTTCTCTATTTTTTACTCACATATCCAATCAATCTTGGGTATTATACTTTTTTTAATTGATTTTTTTTTTGGTTCATTCTTGTATATGTCCTGACTGGAGATCAAATCCTCAAAAGGTTGGCTATTCTACTTTTAACTCTTTCTTCAGCACTCACTGTTCTCTCCATCTCTACTGGCATCTTGATAATCTATTAACATGTCTTCACTCAGTTACCAAACTAGCCCCTTACCTGGTTTGTCTTTATCCAGTCTTCCTCCACTCCTATCTCTAGTCATTCCCCACTGCTGTCCAGTGATTTTCCTAACAAATAGAAATCTAATAATGCCACTCTCTCATCGTAGAGTCTAAATATATTAACATGGCTTAATGCTCCTTTGCGATTGCCCTTCCCCCCACTAACACAGCTTTACTCTGACCCACTCTCTAACTCTCCCCATTGCTAACTATAATTTAGTCATGATATTTAGTTTCAATTATTTCAATGATCTGAACAACTTCCTTACATTCAGATTTACTTACACTATCCCCTTTCTTGGAAAAAGCCTATTTCCTCTTTATCCAGTCCTGGCTTAAATTATACTTACTGATGAAAACCTTCCAGGATTCCTCAGCTTTATTATATTCACTCATTTACTCTGAACTTTTCCTTTGTAACAGTTATAGGCTAATAATTGATTATTTTATAAATATTTGTTTAGTACATAATGCCTAATTAAGTTAAAAAGTGTATAAGGGTAGTATTGAATACACCTTGTTCTCCATACTTTCTATCCCTTATACCTTGGTACATAGCAGATTATCAAACGGTACATCTTTTTAATATAAATTAGTGAGAAACAGCTAAAGTTTAAATAACACTTAAAATGACACATGATAGCAATATCTCTCTTTTCAGTCCCTACCTGTGTGTTTCAGAGTAGAAGTCTGAGAAACAGCCTAGAAAATTAAGGTTAACAGATTATGAGTCATCTGAGATTTAGCAGACAAAATAAATACCTTAAAAAGACATTTATCCCTCTTAATTTCTGGCAGTTCTTCTGATGTTATGACTCTAGCATATTAAAGTTTTCATTAGCTGATAATTAAGTAATATTTTGATAAATGAAGGGCTCATTTTCAAAAAGAGAGAGAATAGAGAATAGAATTAGAAATAACTATCACAATTAACTAGTGAGTATTCAAGAGTCAAGGAAAAATGATCTCAATAATATGTTCAGCACAGAAAGTAACATCAATAAACTACTCTGGAACTGGAACTGAAAACAGAGTGTGCAATAACTGTAAGTGGGTCAGACAGCTTTGCCCTCCTGGCATAAGTTTTTGCGGCAATGGAAAGCTTCATGAATTAAAGACAGACCTTTCTAAAATATTACAAATCTAAAGCTATCACCTGGAACATTGTTTAACAAATTGCTAAGGATTTTTATGAACTTTTCACATGCCAGGGATGATTTTTATAAACCCCTTTGGCTTTAATCAGCTGAAATGGAATGCAATCAGCATCACAAATTAATAAAATTCATTATCATAATCATTTTGTTCCATAAAGATATGGCAATTGAGTAAAAAGGCTATTAAATAATCACAAAAAAGGTCTCCATAGGCAACAAATTTAATTTGATTAGTAGATTACAATGATTGCTTACATATGATTTCCCAAATTAATACACTTTAATGGATGCTTCTGAAATCATTTTCCATTTTGATCATAGAGTCAAATAAAAGATTTTGCCATAGGATAAAATGCATCATCTACTTTATTTAAATGTATTCTAGTCTGTGAAAATACACACACACACACACACACACACACACACACAGGCATGCATGCACCCACACATGCATTCACATTCAGAAAATCACCATTATAGATGGCCAGAAACATAGTATTTCAATTGTAATATTGATTTCTTGAAAAACTTTCAGATTTATTAGTGCTTTTTTAAAGCTCAAGTAAAACACAATATCCTGTAGCCAGCAATATGCTATCTATATTCACAAGTTAGTCTAGTTGCAAGAAAATGGCATTGAAAAATGCAATATTTAGATTCCAGTGCCTTAATTTTGACTTCAATTAAGTAAAACTTTGGAAGTTAAAATCTGTCTCTCTAAAAGATCAGGAACAAAACAAGGATACCTACTCTCACTACTTTTATTTAGCATAGTTTTGGAAGTCCTAGCCGGAGCCATTAGATAGTAAAATGAAATCAATTAGACAGTAAAACAAAATAAAAAATGGTAGAAGTAAAACTGTCACTGTTTGTGGGTACCTGATTTTATATTTAAAAATCTTAAAAACTGCAGCAAAGAACAGTTAAAACTAATAAACAAATTTAGTAGTGCTGCAGGGTACAAAGTCAATATATTAAAAAATAATCTATGTTGTATTTCTATACACTAAAAATAAAATATTGAAAAAATAAGATAAAAAACATTCCTATTTACAACTATATCTAGTAATAAATTTAACCAAGGAAGTCAAAGACCTGTACACTGAAAACTATAAGACCTATGAAAGAAAATTTAAAATCACAAATGGTAAGAAGTCCATGCTTATATACTAGAAAGTTAATATTTTAAAAATGTTCATATTACCCAAAGCAATTTACAGCTTCAATGCAATTTATATTAAAATCCCAATAGTATTTCTTCACAGAAATAGAAAAAACAATTATTAAATTGGTATAAAACCAAAAAAAAAAAAAAGACCCACCAAAGCAAACTGGAAAGAGAGCAAACCTGGATGCATCATTCTCCCTGATTTCAAAGTATGTTACAAAGCAATAATAATCAAAAACAGTATAGTACTGGCATAAAAGAGACACAAATAGATCAATGTAATGGAATAGTGAGCTCAAAAATAAATCCATACATATTAATTTATGACAAAGGAGGCAAGGATATAAAATGGAGAAGAATAGTCTTTTCAATAAATATTGTTCAAAAAACTTGACAAGCAAAAACAACACTGGAGAGCCACATCCAAAAGAATGAAACTAGACACTATCTTACACCATGCACAAAAATTAACTCAAAACAACAACGTGGACATAAGACCTGAAAATATAACACTTTCAGAAAAAAAACATAGGAAGTAAGCTCCATTATATCAGTCTTGGCAATGATATTTTGGATCCAACTCCAAAAGCAAAGGCAACAAGAACAAGAATAAACAAGTGAAATTACTTCAAAGTAAAAAGTTTCTACACAGCAAAGGAGACCATCAACAAAAGGTAAAAGCAATCTATTTAATGGGAGAAAATATTTCCAAATCATATCTATCTATCTATATATTAAAGCCTAATATGCAAATAGACCAAACCACAGAACAACTGAACAACTGGTCGCTATGACCATCAGGGGGCACACTAGGAACATGGCAGACATCAGCCGTGGCTGGATGGTGGAGTAGGTGAGTGGGAGTGCCAGACATTGGGGTAAGCCTCTGGTGGTTACTGAAAATTCTTTGCTCCCACATGCTGTGGCCCCACTGAGTGCTTGCACCTGCTGCCAGCTCCAGCTTCGCTTGCACCCACTGTGGGTGCCAGAGCCACTGTTTGCACCTGCTGCCAGCGCCCAGCACTGGCCGTGATCATTTGGCTCCATCAGTATGTGCAACCAGTGGCTGCCAGCCCCAATTGCCCCTCAGGGTTTCTCCACCTCTCCTTGCTCCTGAAGGGTAATGGGGGCCAGCAGCTGCCTCTTGCACCCACTGCCAACATCAGCCCCTCTCACACCTGCTGCCAGCGCCTGGTGCTGGTTGCAATTGCTTGGTGCTGTGAGTGGTTGTGAAGGGTGGCTGACAGCCCCAATCACCCCTGAGAGCTTCTCCACTTCCCCTTGCTCCTGAGGTGCAATCAGAGCAGCAGTCACCGCTCGCACCCACTGATGGTGCTGGACTATTCAAAGGTGCTGCTGGCGCTGTTGCCAATCACTCCATACCAGCAGCAGGTGCGAGTGGGCTGGTGCTGTCATTGTGTGGTAATGGCGGGAGCAGAGCTTTCAGCAGACAGAGGAGTGGGGGCCATGGCAGGAGAGGGTGGGCAGGGGCGCAGAGAATGGGCGAAGTCCCACCCCCATGCCCACCACAACCTCGCAGCCCTCCGGTCCTTTCAAGGGATATGAATCTGTGCACTGAGCCCCTAGTATTCAATAAGAGCTAATATCTAAAATATGTAAAAAACTCTTACAACTTTGTAGAAAAAAAGACACAACAACAACACCCCAAAACAAATAAGTAAACAAACAAAAACACTCCAAACAATTTTAAAGATGGGCAGAGGAACTAAATAGACATTTTTCCAAATAAGACATACATTTGATCATTTCAGTTGCACATGAAAAAAAACGCTTAACATCACTAATCATTAGAAAAATGGAAATCAAAATCACAATGAAATGTCACCTCATACCTGTTAGAATGACTACTATCAAAAGACAAGAAATAAGTGGGGTGGATATGGGAATAAAAAGGAACCCTGTGCACTCTGGTTGGAGTATAAGTAGGTGCAGACAATATGGAATACAATACAGGTTCCCATATATAGGAAACTAATATAACTACCATATGATCCAACAATCCCAATTCTGGGTATTTATCCATAGAAATAGAAACACCAATTTGATTAGCTATATACATCATTTGTTTATTGCAGCATAATTTACAGTAGTCACAGTATGCAATCAACCTAAGTTTTTACCAATAGATGAATTGGACAAAAAAACAAAAACAAAAGATTGGTCTACACAATAGACTACTACACCATAAAATATAAAGACATTTCGCCATTTGTGACAACATATATGGATCTTGCATGTTACATTAAGGGAAAAAGTCAGATAGTGAAAGACAAATGTTGTATTATTCCATTTATGTGTGCAACTTGAAAAATAAAATAATGAGCAAACAAAACAAAACTCAGAGATATAGAGAATAGATTGGTGACTGTCACTAGGGAGTGAGAGTAAGAGGTACACAAAATGGGTGACCAGGTTAAGAAAAAACTCACAGTTAAAAAATAAATAAGACAATAAGCCATGGTGCTGTAACATCCAGCATGGTGACTACAGTTAATACTATTGTACTGCATAATTGAAACCTGCTAAGAGAGTAAATTTTAAAAATCCACATAACACAAAAAATTGTAACTTTTTATGGTGACAATGGTAAGTAGACTTATTATGGTAATCATCTCAGAGTATACAAATATAGAATAATTAGGTTGTTAGCCTGAAACTAATATAATGCTATATATCAACTATAATCAATTAAAATAAAGTTGAATTTTTGAACTCTCCTAACCCCCAAGTAAGACTCTAAAGGTAAAGAAAAAGAGTTCTTAGAAATAGGATAGTGAAGTGTTCTACACAGCTCATAAAATAATTCTACTACATCAGATAGACACTTAGATTTAAAGTGCATTGGCAGACAATTCAAAAATTATGGCTGAGCCCTTATGTGACACACAGACTCACTGTAAAACTTGAATTACTCATTTGTTTATCTTAGAAAGCACAGACTGGTGCAACATAAGGAAATTCCTAAAATGATAAAAGGCTAACAAAACAGACTGAATGCTGCAAATCAAGGACTTATGATTAACAGCAGCTGGAAATAAAACAACTAAAGAAAGTGGGAGTCTGAATACCTGGCCCTAGAGTTACAGAGACTGTCAGTAGGCGTTCGGTGGCAAACAATTGCTCTGTAGTTACTAAATCATGCTTGGATTTTGACATTGCCTTGTATAACCTGCATCTAGATAGTCTACTGTTGACATTTTAATCATATCTTTTGTTGAGTGTCTATTTAAACTGGATATCCATGAAATTGTCCACTTGGTTTTTCACAATATCTTTCTTCACATGAGAGCCTTTAAGATGGGTCAAATGCCTCCATATAGACTTTCTACATTGTTGATTTAACACAAATAAAATGATTAATGGTCCAATTTAAGTGCAGCCACTGTAAAACTGATGTAGATTCCCTCCAGCAAGATCATGTATTCTTTTTAAATAAAGACCCTACAACTCAACAACAAAAGGAACAAAAGACCAGATTTAAAAATGGAGAAAGGACTTGAGTAGACATTTATCTGAAGAAGATTCACAAATGATGGAAAAGCACAGGGAAAATATGTTCAATGTCACTATTGATTAGGGAAATGCTGATCAAAATCACAATGTGATAGATAATACCTTACACCCATTAGATGGTCACTATCAGAACAGCCCCAACAAACAAACAGAAACTAGAAAATAACAAAAATTGATGAAGATATGAAGAAATTGGAACATGTGTGTACTGTTTGTGAGTATTTAAAATGGTGCAGCTGCAAGGAGGTTTTTGTTAGAAAATTAAATATTAAATTATTGTATAATACAGCAATCCATTTGTGGATATATATATAAATAATTGGAAAATAGTATGTCAAAATATATTTGCACACCCCCATGTTCATTGTGGCATAATTCACAATAGCCAAGAAGTGGAAATAACCTAAATGTCCATCAAAGAGTGAATGGACAAACAAAATGGCATATACACATGATGGAGTATAATTTAGCTTTAAAAAAGAAGAAAACTGTCCAATGCCACAACATTTATTCACTTTGAGGACATGATGCTGAGTTAAATAAGTGAGTCACTCAAAGGCAAACACTGCAGGATTCTACCTATATGAGGTATCTAAAATAGTTGAACTCTTCAAAAATAGAAAAGTTGTTTTATTGAGGAGAGTTGTTGTACAATGGGAATAGCATTTTTGATTGGCAAGCTAAAAACAACTAGAGACCTGTTGAACAACAATGTAGATGTAGTTAATAATACTATACACTGAAAAATGGTTTTAATCATTATTCTATTTTTTTTACAACAACAGCAAAAGGCCCATGAAAGAAAGATAAAGAGTGTAAAGAAAGCTGCATAAGTTTAAGAAGAAGATGAAGACACCAGACTCTTCACAGAAATAAAGGGCAAGTTCTGCATTCACTGCCCCCACTACACCAAACAATCCAGAACACAAAATCTGGGTGAGGAGGTGCAGGTGTTTATTGAATTTAAAATATATAGACTATGTCCTGTTTAGACTTATTTTCTTCCATTGCTTCTTACTCTTTTGCACTTATTTATTTATTTAGCATCTGCTGAATTGCTCACATCAAAATTTCTTTCTCATCTCATAAAATCTCTAGTCCATGGACTATACCTGCCCCTCTGTCCTCGGGGCTAACTGATCTCTGGGCCTGATGCGCTGCTATTTATATGTTTTTATTTAATTACTCTTCTTGGTCACAGTCACTATTCTTGGATCCCAAATTCATTTCCTGTTTCCTGTTCCCTTCCTTTCTTCCTTTTCTCTGTTTTTTATTTTTTTAATGTTAGCTCTTATTTTTATTGAGGAAGTCTGTAAGTAGCATTTATTCTTACATTGTATTATTTTCCTAAACTATTTTTTCTTTCTGTCACATCTTTCAATTATTTCAGAAAGGCCTAGGTAAAGACAGCATTATATGTTTCTATGTGTCTGATTCTTCTTAAGTTTCATCTTTTCTGCACACATAGGCCAGAGAGTGTGGGTTGGGCATAAAATTCTAGGTGGCACATATTTTTCCTCAGCTCTCTGAGGGCCTTGTGCCAGTTTTAGCTTCTAATCAGCAAAGTGGTATCGAAATCTGCTTCATTCCTTGTGTCCTTCTTCAATTAACTCATTTTCATAGTAGTTTCCTCCATTTGTTGAGTTTTTTCTTCCTTGCTTTGGTGATGGTGGCTTTCTTTAAATGTTTGGTGGCTAATTATTATAGTATTTGTTAATAGTGGAGGTTTTTTGTTAGACCATTTGATGTATTGATATACCCTACATGTCTGAGGATAGCAGTTAGGGAAGCCAAAAGTTTCCTTCTATAGCTTGTATCCACACCTGTTTTCAGAAGGACTAGGGAGGCTAGATATGTAGTCAAAGAAGCCCTGGGGTCAGTCCCTGAACAGGACACTCCTTATAGCACTTAGTAATTACCGACTTGTCTTTCCCATAAAAGTTACCAAATACCAGGCTCTATCGAAATGTCTATCTCTGTCACTGTTTGTTTGTTTGTTGGGTCCTTGACCCAGAGAAAGCCTGTTTCTGTTATCTACATGGTAACAGATCAGCCTTTCATTTGTACTTAGACTACCCCCCTGCTCTTTCTGCTCTGTATATTCGCTCCTTTGTATCCCCTTGCCATTGTAGCAGTTAATTCCAGTGTAGTAAAGAAATCGACTTATTCAAGCTCATGATGTTCCCTTCACATGAAGGAAGCTCCAGTGGCTGTAGCACTCCTCGGTCATCTCTTCTACTCATTGTCCCTTCCCTGGAGGACAGGAAATTGACTCTGGAGTATTTGGAATCATGTGGACATACAAAATCTAGTAACTTGCTTTTATATTCCTTATTAAAATGTAGAGAGCTGCCTGCAGAAATCATGAATCTTCTTTGCTCATCTATACAATGCATATAACAGGCAGCGGCCACTACTCCAAGTATGGGAAAGCCTGTCTCAATCTGGTGCTTAAATGAATGGTAAGTTTGTTTCAGTCTTATAATATGAAACTCATTTGTCCCTAGAAGAAGCCATATTTTCCAAGAGCAACATATTTAACTAACAGAAATTTAATTCTGTGTGTTTTAACCCATTTTCTTTTTTTCTCAATTCATTAAGAGCTCAAAGAGGAAAAAGACAATTATTTATTGAGTCATCTTAAAACCCAACTTATGTAGTCAAGAACACTGCTTCCATCATCTATCTAAACATTTTCGTTAAGATGTTGATTTTTTAAAATTTATTCGGGAGAGAGAGGAAGATAAAGGGAGATAGAGAAAGAGAGAGAGAGAAGCCTCAATTTATTGTTCCACTTAATGATGCATTCATTGGTTGCTTCTTGCATGTGCCCTAATCATGGCTTATTGGGACGACACTAACCAATAGAGCTTTTTGGCTATGCTATCAAAACCTTTACATTAGCAAGTTATGGCCCATCAAGGACCATTGCAAAATAATGAAGTTATGCATTAAAGTTATTTTGATATCATTTCTAAGGATTATGTGTGGAATTGTATACTATAGTATGTGCTCAACCTAACATCAAGAATCTAGAGACATGCAACCATGCAACAGACTGAGGATCCTCAGAGGGAGTGGGGGAGGGGGAGGAAAGAGATCACTCAAAGAACTTATATGCATATATACACAGCCTATACTGGGGTGAAGACCTGGGGAGGGGACGGGAGTGGAGAAGAGGGGGGGTCAATGGGGAAAAAACAGAAGATCTGCAATGCTTTCAACAATAAAGATAATTTTAAAAAATAAACATTCCCCTTGTTTTCAGAAAAATACATTTATAGTCTACTCCAGAGGCTCACAACTAGGATAACAATGTTTCTCTAGTTAAAATTTAAAAACGAGATGCTGTAGATAGTGGCATTTAGTACCTCGGGACACAGAAGCTAGACATCCTGTGTTACCCAGAACAGATCTCCACAGCAAAGAATCATCGTGTGCAAATTACCAAAGCTGAAAGACACCACTCAGCCCAACACTGATTAATTAGATAAATGTCTTCTGAATTACTTTTAAACTCTTCACATACCTCACATATGAATATTAAAATATATTTCATCACCCTGATGTATGTACTGATAGGTTGCCAGTTAGATTCTTTTTAAAATATATATACTAGAGGCCCAGTGCACGAAATTCATGCACTGAGGGAGGAGGGGTCCCTCAGCCCAACCTGAACCCTCTCTAATCTGGGACCCCTCAGGGGATGTCCAACTGCCTGTCCCTTTCATAATCCAGGACAGCTGGCTCCCAACTGCTCACCTGCCTACTTCATTGCCTCTAACCACTTCTGCCTGCCAGCCTGATCATCTCCTAACCATTCCCCTGCCAGCCTGATCGACACCTAACTGCTCCCCTGCCATCCTGATCACCCCCAAATGCCCTCCCCTGCATATTCCCTCTTTATTAGATAGGATTTTTTTCTTAGGCATATTGGACAGCCCTAACTATTTGGCTCAGCAGATGGAGTGTCAGCCTGACACTGACACCTTGAGTGTCAGACTCAAGGGTCCCAGGTTTGAATCCAGTCAAGGGCATATATCTGCCTGGCTGATGTGACTCAGTGGTTGAGACCCCAGACTGCCACTACTGTAAAGGTATCACACCTTAGCCTGGCTTAGACCCAGCCTGGGCTGCCATCTCAGCCTGGTCAGAGATCACTCTGTGGAGGTGGGCACCCCAGCCAGGCTGAGACCCAAGCCCAGGTTGACATCGCTGGCCTGGGATGGCCCTGAGGAGGGTGCCCTCCAGGCCAGGCTAAGACCCCAGCCTGGGCTCCATCTCAGCCTGGCCAGGGATTGTGCCATGGGGATGTGGGCCCCTGCCAGAATGAGGCCCCAGCCCAGGCTGCCGTCTCATCCTGGCTGGAGATCTCGCCATGGGGAAGGGAGGGTGGTGCACACCCCAGCCAGACCAGGCTGAGACAGCAGCCTGGGCTGGGGTCTCATCCTGGCCAGAGATCGCACCACCACAGGGGGTGCACACCCCATCCTGGCCAAGATGAGACCCCAGGCTGGGCTGCCTTCTCAGTCTGGCCAGAGATCACGCTGCTGCGGGGAAGGTGTGTGCCCTAGGGGATGCTGTGGGGATGTGCGGCCCTGGACCCTGCCAGCATGAGACTCCAGCTCAAGCTGCTGCCCCTGGCCAGGTGATCATGTGGTTGGGTGCGTGGCCCCAGCCCAGGCTGCTGCCACTGGCCAGAAGATTGTGTGGCAGGGTTGCATGGTTTGGCTGGCCTGAGACCACAGCCTAGGCTGCAGTTGCTGGCCAGGGATCATGCTAGATGCTGGTGCCTCCCAGCTGGACACCCGGGACTGCCTCTGCTGGGCAGACTGGGGGACTCTGTTGGGGCTAAGAGGACTGGGCACCACCATTTTTGTAGCAGAATGGTGGTTAATTCCCATATTACTCTTTTATTAGATAGGGTAATTGAAACTTTATAGCATTGAGTGGAAGCCAAGGCCAGCAATGGTAGTGGAAAGCTTAGTTTCCTCCATTGCCGGGGAAACCCAAGCCTCCCTTCTGCTCTCTGTGGCTGTAGCCATCTTGGTTGGGATTTATTTGCTCCTTGTTGGCTGGTGGGCATGGTGTGATAGGTTGTATGGTCAATTTGCATATTACTCTTTTATTAGATAGGATATTTTATTGATGTTTTACAGAGAGGAAGGGAGAGTGATAGAGAGTTAGAAACATTGATTCAGCTGCCTCCTGCACACTCCCTACTGGGGATGTGCCCGCAACCAAGATATATGCCCTTGACTGGAATCAAGCCTGAGACCCTTGAGTCTGCAGACCAATGCTCTACGCATTGATCCAAATTGGCTAGGATGATTCTTATTCCTAGTCAGGGCACATGCCTGGATTGAAGTAGTGGCCATGCAGGAGGTAGCTAAGGATGTTTCACTCTCACATCTATGTTTCTCTCTCTCCCTCTCCCTTCTCCTTTCTCTAAAAATCAATAAAAAATTATATTTCATTTATGATTTGAAAATTTTAAGAGATGTCTAAATTTTCCTTAAATTATACATATTGAAAGTATATCTTCTATTTATATTTATTTGATTAGAGAAAAGTTCTGAATATGAAAGCACAGTTCAAGATAAAATATCTATAACAAAGAAACTGATTTCAGCTTGTATTCAGCATAAACTATAATATCTTCTATATTATGTGGATCTGCAATATACCAGACACTGAACCAGTAAGTTCCTGTCAAAATAATCCCATGATGTAATTATTAGACCTTTACTCTGGAAAAAAAGAACACGAGGATATCAGAGAATTAAGCAAACTGCCAAATATCATTTGGTTAGTAACTAGAGAAATCAGGAGGAAATTTCAGGTCACTGCTGCCTCTCTGCATTGTTGAATTAGGAAGCAGGGAGAGAGGTAAAGAGAGGTGTGGGCAGAGCCACATCTTGATAATCATTTGGCTCAAAGCACTTTCCTTTATTACTGTCATCAAGAGACCCATTTATTAACAGTAGCTGACTTTTATAATTACCAAAAACTTTAAGCCAGAAAGTGAAGATCCTTCCTTTAACAAACATTCGATTTATAAATTAGGACAACCACTTGAACCCCATGCTTGTCTCTCTGCTTCTTCCATTCCCATGTTCCCAATATGGGAAGGAAGGTTCTCTCTTGACATGTAATACTTTGTCCTCTTCCCCTTGCACTCAGTGGAGCATTCAGGAGCTCGTGCTTCCAGCTCTCCTCTCATTACTTTGCCTTCCTGCCAGCACACCTGCTCCAGCCACTCCTGGATGCACTGGCTGTGCCCTCCTGATAGTGACAATTGTGCTTCTTTGAGCAGAAGGACTGTGCTTCTAACAGCACAGGACTCCGACTGGTGACACTGCTCTTGGAAAAAAGTACCAGAAGTCCGTCCTTAATTTGTCTTCAAAGATATTTATTCAGAAATAAAAAGAAGCTGATCCTTTTTCAACTTTTAAGAAAAAATTCAGACTGTTACTTCCTTATGTCATGGAGAAATAGATTTTAAGTTCCTTGAGAGCAGAAACTGTATATATTTTATATGCTACCTTGTGAATACAAATAAGTAGTTAGTCATAGAATCATGGAAAAGATAACTGCCTGAGGCCAACATACTTTAATAAAATCCCTAAAAACCATTAACCTCCTCAGACATGAGTTTTAGTACCCTTTATGTACTTCTTCTCTTCCATCAGCAAATTAATTCATGACTGCTGTATAGAGGTGGTTTTGAAGTGTCAAATTCAAACCTCCTTCTCTATAATACTTAGTACCATATCCTAAGCGGAGTTTTGATTTCAATGAAGCAAGATCAACTATCAGGTTACATTAATATAGTTAATTAAAATATATTGGATTTTTTCATGAATTTAACATTCATTGCTTTATAATTCATAAGCACTGTAAGCATAAAGAACATTTTTTAGTTTTATGTATTTAGAAGTATAAGTAAGCATTAAAATTAAACTAAGTCAACACCAGGTATGTGGAGCAGTTTATCTCTATGACACCATCCTTAGTTTCTTCTCTTCCTTCTCCTCTGCCAATCCCCCCACTGAGAGTAAGGCAGCCCTCCCATGCCTCAACCTTGACAGCACTGGCCCGTACCTGCTTTGATCAACAGAATATGGTAGAAGTAATGATGTGTGACTTCTGAGGCTAGGTCACCAGGGACCTTGTAGTTTCCCCTCAGGTCACTTGGAACACTTGCTCTGAGAAAAGCTACCTACCATGTAAAACATCCAACATTTTTGAGAGTGCAATGATACCATGACACCTCACGAGTCATTTAGAGTCACTATACAGGACAAAAAATCTTTGATAGGCCCCCACCTTTTCCAATAATTCTTTACTGGGCTTCAAACAAGTAACTAAAGAAGCCGTCAGCAGTCTTAGCAGCTGGTTCAACTAAAACTGAGGAATCTCAAGTGAAAAAACACTGAAGTCAGCCAATTCCCAGAAACTTGAAAACTAATAACATGATGTAATTACAAGGCACTGTTTTAAGTTTTTTACATAGCATTAAATAACTGGAAGTAAATGCATGAGAATATGTTTTTTCTTCTTAAAAAATGTTAAAATATGGAGCCAACCTTAATGAGTTCCCAGTGGCCAAATTTGGAACAATTACAGCTACTAAATAATGACAGTAGTGGATTATAATTCATTGAATGCAATAAATCTCCATGAGTCCATACTGGTATAAATAATTAAACCAAGAAATTGATGGGGTTTGGGAGAAGAGATAATCTTTCTGGTCCATGGTATTCTAATGAATATAGTAAGAATGATGGAACTAGAAAATCATCACATGATAAATATGACATTTACACATTTTGCTGATAAGAGTTAAAATCAATGGACAAAAGAATAATGGTAATCAGGATATTTGAATAGTCTCAAAATAAGATCCCCCAAAATTATTTATTAACTAGAGGCCCGGTGCACAAAATTTGTGCACTCTGTGGGTGGATGGGTCCCCCAGCCCGGCCTGTGCCCTGTCACAATGCAGGAGCCCCGCAATTGATTGCCCCAAAGAGGCAGGCCCCGCCCATCCCTCTGGGACTCCTTGATGAATTGCCCCAAAGAGGTAGGCCAGAGCCAAGGATATTACCTCTGCACCACATGGATATGGAAGGGAGGACACCTAAACCCCCTGTCTGCCTTCCTGATTGCCCCTAACCACTTCTCCCTGCCAGCCTGATAACCCCCTAACCACTTCCCTGCGAGCCTGACTGATGCCTAACTTCTCCCCTGCCAGCCTGTTTGCCCCTAACTGCCCTTCTCTACAGGCCTGGTCCCTCCCAACTGCCCTCCCCTGATGGCCTGATATCCCACAACTGCCCTCCCTTGGAGACCTGGATCCTCCTAACTGCCCTCCCCACAATTACCCTTTCTTGAAGACCTGGTCCCTCCCAACTCCCCTCCCCTGCTGGCCTCCTTGTGGCAGCCATCTTGTGTCCACATGGGGACAGCCATCTTGTGTGTTGGAGTGATGGTCAATTTGCATATTATTCTTTTATTAGATAGGATGCTTCACTGAAGTTTCTAAATAAGATGATTTGTAGCTCAAGGTTGACACACACAGTTGTGTGGTCTTCTGTTCAAAAATATGACTTTAGAACTGAATTGCCTATGCTGTGGTTTATCTCATTGTGGCCTTTCATGTTCCCAGCACAGAGAGCAAGACCATGAAACAATGTGCTGTTATATCAATTGATAATAATGACAGTTTCCAAATATCTTGATTTTGCTTGATTTTTCAACCCATTCTGGAGGTGGAGATAGAAAGGAAGGAACACTCTAATGCTCTATGAAGTGTTTCTGATGCAGTATAGATTCTTGCCTGTAACATGGACAGTGCAAAATCCTACCCAGTTGAAGCAACTGAACTTATGTACGATAAAGTGAAGTAAAACAGATGCCATCATTTAGCATAACTTCCAAAGATAGTAAAAGTGGAGGTCAGGGAGAAGGTAGCTCACTTTCGACCTTTTCCTGCTTTAGCTCTTTATGTCACAGCCTTGGCAGGCAGTTAATTTTCTTAATGTCAGATATAAATATTAAATTACAAATAGGCCTCAAATATTTAAAGTGACCTTGAATATTTTTTATGATCCAATCCTCATGATCAACTGATCCCCTGACTCTTCAGTATTGATAATTGAGAACTTTCTTTTACTGTCTCAAGAAAGCAACACAACTTTCAATGATCAACAAACTTATCGACCTCTTTCATATTTTTCTAATTAGTAATTTGGATGTTCATCTTGTTCATATTTCTGCTCTTAAATAGTATTCATTAATGGTTTATCAAGGGTTCATATTTCCACCAGAAGGAAGCTACAAGAAAATATATAAATAAATAAATTGGTAGAAATAAACTACTACAAACTAAAGAAGAAAAGAAAAACAGACACTTCAAACTTGGAAGAAAGTGATGCTGATTTATTTCAGGGCTGTAAGCACAGGCTATTAGCTTTCACAAGAAAATTCAATGTGAACAAGAAAAACTATCTCAAAGAGAAGCCCATAAAATAAATGTTGAGATAAAAGAAGCAAGAATTGATGCATCAGTTTCTAAGCTGACCCTTCATGAAAACAGTAAGAGGATGAAGATCAGTGTTTACAGAGCCCATGGAGAGCACTCTTTCTTTGGCCACTTGTTACCAATGGTCTCGGCTGTAGTTACCCCCCCTGTGAGCACTCAGACAATCCCAACTCTAGGAAATTCTTGGCTTAAATAATATTAGGGGAAATTTCTAATTTATGAATGCTTGTATTCTTAAAGTTCATTGTGTTAAGGTTGACTCAGTTTTAATATACAAATAATTAGTTTATGTTCCCATAGAAATAAAATGTTCCTGGGGGTATAGTATAGAAATCTATTTAGCCCAATTCTAATCATATGTATCTTCTATAACAGAATCTATAAGGGGAGATGGACTCAGGAATAACTTTGCAATGCCAGAAGCATATGTCTTTACCAGATATTCTGTTGGGTTAGGCACTGGTGCAGAGCAAGCAGGGGCAGGAGATGAGGGAATTGGGGGAGTGGGGAAGAATAAAAGCATTTGTTGGAGACATAATAATGAGTTAATATTGGACTGAAGGGACAAGGATAATTTTGCACAAGACATTGGGAGGAGTGACAGAAGAGAAAAAGGCTCTTAAAAGTAGAATCAAGGAGTGGAGAAAAAGATAGGCAGAGCATATCCACTCCTCCCATCAATTCCCTTTTCTCCCCATCTGCCTTCTAACTCCTGTGGAGATATGCTGGGATAAGCTGAAAAGGGAAGAAAAGAAGAGTGATGGAACAAAATGTGCAAAATATGCTTATAACTTTCCTTTTTTTTGGAAACCAGCATTGATCTAGAAAAATGGATGATATAGAACAAGCCTCAGCAAACCATAGTCTGTGGGTCAAATTTGGGCTGCTGCCTGTATGATTTGGGTGACAGATACATCCATGTGTTTGGGTATTGTCTATTCTTTTTGTGCTAAGTGGCAAAGTTGAGTAGTTATGACAGAAACCATATAGTACACAAAAATAAAAAATATCTGCTATCTGGACCTTTACAGAAATAGTTAAGATTCATAATGAATAATGGGTTTGGGTATTGAATTTTAAAAGTCCTATAAAGACAGAGAGTGTTTCCATCTAAGCCTTTCTTCTCCTCCTCACCCCATCATGACTATGCATATCCTGCTACAGGCTACTATAGCCTGGAAGTGGTGCAACAGAAAGAGACCAGGAACAATACAGAAGAGTACCAGAAGACTAAGGGATCATTGTAAGACAGGTTAATAAACAGTGGTACAAAGTGCAGAATGTAGGAGAGGAAGTGAGGAGAAAGTACCTGGGAAATCAGAAGGGAATGAGTTATTTTTAGCTATCCAAGAGTATCCTTACTTTTTAAGAAAAGGTCAAATAGGGCTCATTGAGACTCTCTTTTCTCTAGTTGTCTATGCTATACAATGTTAGATTTGTCTACTTTCTTGCTCTCTTTCATGCAAATGAGAATTTTATTTTCTCAACTGCACAATAGCTTTTTTATATATAAGGAGTATATGTCTTATATGTCTTTCATAGTGTCTGGTGCAGTTTAGAAACAGGCTGAGTAACACTACAGAGTGACTGATTGATGAATTAGGTACAGAAGTTATTTATTCATATAGATGCACTCAGATGCAAGAAAATACAAGATTTAATTTAATGAGGTGAGGATCCCTGAAAATTCTGAGAATGTACTGATTAAAGAACCATTACTTCTTACATATATTTTCTAAATTGTACTTAATTTCAAAAAGGTACAACTGGAAAACAAATGCATTTTCATGAAAGAGTTTTGTTTCTTAGGCACTTTAGGAAATCATATTGTGAGAAGTCTGACATTTTATCATTATTTTAATCTTTCAATATTGGCTCTCCATTGCATGCTTGTTATTCTAACACATATAATGTTTCAAGTGCTACATGCTGAGGAAAATATTTCATTCCAATGATGAAAGAGGCAGCTAAAAGAGAGCTGCATAGTCAATGGAGTCCAAAATTTTATAGCATAGACAACAGAGAAAAGTAGATAAAATCCAAAATCTCATAGTGTAGTTAACTAAAGAAACAAGATCCAGAATACTGTTCAATTTTCAAGGGCTCTCAGGATTTTTAAAAATATATTTTTGTTGATTTCACAGTGGGAGGAGAGGGAGAGAGATATAGAAACATCAATGATGAGAGAGAATCATTGATTGGCTGCCTCCGGAACATCCGCCTACTGGGGATCAAAACTGCAACTGGGCATGTGCCCTGACAAGCAATGGACTGTGACCTCTTGGTTCATAGGTCAATACTAAACCACTGAGCAACACCAGCCTACAGTGGATGGGTGGCTCTCAGGATCTCTAAGGAAATACTCACCAATACAAACTTGCATTTTTAGCATCATACTTTTTATTTAGCTAGCTTGCCATAAATCCCCCTCAAAGGAAATTAGAATGTTGATTAAAGCAAAATTACCATGGAGCTAAATAAGATAATAATTGCATAAGATTACTGGAGATAATTTTGTTTAAACATTATGTAATCTTTACATCACATTATTAGCCCTGTTGAAAATAGTATATGAATCATTATGAAACCTTTTCAAATGAAGAAATGTAATTACCCCTATTGTATATTCTGCTATGATTTCTTCATTCATGTTTTAGGTTGAGAATAAAAATATTTTATTTCTGTTTACACACTAAAGAAAAATAATTGGATAATTAACAGTGTCTTGCTTACAACTTAAATGTTTTATATTAAATTTCAGCAGTTTTTCCATGAAATTCAATACAATACACTTTATAGTAAGAGGACAACTAAAGTCTGTTGCTATTGGAAACTGGCTACTGTATTTGCTCATAAACTTTTTTCTGTCCAAATTTTAGTAGAGAAACTCTTATGAGATAAAATGAATCCAGTTAAAAAATTAGACATTTTAAAATTTATTTTTTGAAATAATATACTTTCTGTCCTGGCTGGTGTGGTTCAGTTAGTTGAGTGTTCAGTACTAAGAAGTAGCTGATTCAATCCCAATCATGACTTACCTGAGTTTTAGGCTTGATCCTCAGGAAGGGGTGTGCAGGAGGCAGCTGATCAATGCTTTTCTCTCACATTGATGTTTCTCTCCTTCCCTTTCCCCTCCTTTCTCTCTGAAATCAATAAAAGCATAAAAATGTTTTCTTCATCTAATTGATTAGATCTACCTATGTTTATCTAAGATTAAGATATTAAGTGGATAGAACCATGCCCCACTTATAAAAGGATTGCAGCAAAAATAATTACTTGTAAACACTTAATTAAAAGATGAAAATCCCCATGTCAATAAGACAGAGGCAGTGCAAGAGCTTTGATATTCTTTGCCGTGGTGGTGTATTGAAAATTCATCCAGCTAAGGAAAAAATGTCAAATTGGACTTTCCACTTTTTGAAATGTCAGCATACCTTTCACAAAAATCCCCTTGAAGAATAATCTGTAAATTCCAAAGGCCACATCTGTAGAACTTGACAGCTTTTATTTTATAGTGATTAAGTAATGCTGTTTAGTTATTGTGCTACCAAGAAATACATGTGTAGGACTAGAAATTGTAATTAATTTCATTCTCTATCAATTCTGAAATTGTTTCTTAAAAACATCTTTTTTACTACATCTAGCTTTACACATTTTAAAGCTAGAGCTTATTTAAAGCTACCTACTATAAATACTTGTCTAACTCATATTTTTTCATCCACTATGATAAGCTTGCAATAAATATTCAGCGATGGAGAAAGCTAAAGGAGAAAGGTAGAGAGATGAGGGAAGAGGCACCTATCGCATAAAGGACTGAAAGGAGAGGAGGAGGTAGGGGAGAAAGGGAGATAATGGAGAAAAGGATAGAGGAGTTGAAAAGAATATGAAGAGGGGGTAGAAAAGACTTTATGGAATTAAAAGGAGAAATGCACTATTGGAAAAATTTCAGATGGAGATTGAGTTAATTAATCAGAGTAAGATTATACTGAGTCTCCACATTTTAGTATCATAAGTTTAAAAACCACTATAATGAGGTACTTCTAATGTTAATAGTAACAAATCAAAGCTCACTAACCAAATCCTGAATGCATTAGGTGTTTGGCATAGGCCAACACTCTTGGGCAAGACCAATAGGAGACATACTATGCTCAACCGATGTCACTGAAAGTCTCAGGCTTGGCAATGGCCAGACTGTTCCAGCTCTCTCTGATGCATTCCTGCTCTCCAAAACAGTGACTGCAGTAGGATATGCAGATCCTTCAAAAACTACACTCAGCTTTGAATTAGAAATAACAACTTGCAAATCATTAAAGGAAGGAAGGATGGTTTAGTCAAATAGAAATAAAATCATTAAATGTGTGGATAAATGTGTTTTCCAGGAAAGAATCAACAGGTTTAAATGTTCTATCATTGAACCACAGAGATATTTTTATGCACTTATTATTTCTACACTTAAACATTTATCACAAAGCTCATTTAAGCATGCTTACTGTGAGTAAAAACAAAATAAAAACAAAAACAAAAACACCAAACTGCTTTCTATTTTTTACTCTTAGAAAGTCTAATTTTTACAAAGAAGAACACATACATATAGACATATAAGTTAACATATTGACAAACAGCCCTCTAAACTACTATTTTTTAACTGCATGTTTCAAGGGGGTTGTATTCCTCTGACATTCTTATATTGATTTGTGCCGATCTACTTGCTATTTTGTGAAGACTCAAGTCACTTTCACTTGTGAACATCCAATTTCATCGGCTATTTTCTTTCCAAAGAAAGTTCATTCCAGTGTCTTCTATTTATTTTGATATCTCCAAGCAGCTCTGCCTGCATCTGACAGAACTGAAATCGATGCTTTTTACAAACTGACAATTTTTCTTACTAAGGACTGGCAGGCATGATATTGGGTGGAGTTCATAATTAACAATTGCATATATGGAAACTCATAAGGCCACTGTTCCATCTGTCGATCATTCAGCCCATTTCATTTAGGAATGTAAATAACCTGGCATAACCTACTAGTTAAGTTAACTAGTACATTGAGCATAAGTTACATGACAGGCAAAGATGTAGGCATGTTTACATATTGTGCTAATGCTGTTTGTTTTTTCTGCATTATTTATTCCCTCCCCCTTCCTGAAAAAACAAACAAAACAAAACAAACAAACAAAAACAACAACCTAATTTTCTTTTGGGTTTCTCTCCCTTCCTATCTATGCTCATGCAGCTCAGTAAAAGCCTTCACCACTGCCAAAGGTAAGCTAGAATAATCTAAAGGTAATAATACTCCTTGAAATATTGATTGAACTAATAATGCAAACTTGAGCAAATCAGTTCTTGATAATTCATATAGACAAGATTAGTTCTGAAATGGGCTTATAACCCAATCCAAGTCAATGGCACAAGAGAGATTTTCAAGAGCTTATAGGAAAACATTTCCTTCACACTTAAGAGAAGGCACTGGGGATTTACTTCTCTTTTTTGGCAACAAGAGGATGTATTTGGAATTTGTAACCACAGAGAAGCCAGTGATTGAAAGAGGCACAGAACAGAGTTAAGACAATTAGAAAAACAATGAAGCAGACACAAAGACTGGATTTCTGAGCAGTAAGATAATTTGGGTAGAGTTTTAAATTACTGGCATCAAAATAATCCCTCCAAATATTTTATATCATTTTATGTATTTTGTCAAATAAGAGAAATGGGTATTATTTCCATTTTAGTGATATTAAACTTAGCTAACATGTATTTAAAGGCAGGCATGGTACATTTTGGGGGGTGGATTATTTCTTTTAGCTCTCAAAACATTATCTGATGTATGTCATCAGATAATGATGACATGAAACTGATGAAGGATACATAATCTCACCAGTTGGACCACCAATATAGAAATAATGCATGTTTGGCAAACCCCATCACCAGGTTTCCTTCTACAATGTCACTTTGATGGGTATAGGCATTTTTAACCTGTTTCATTGTTGTCCTTGCTCCTTATTATGGGAAGAAAAAATGGGAAATTTAAAAAAAATCAAAACTCTAAATGAAAGCAAGCCAAAGTAGAGGTCAATTGATTGCTTTCATTTCCCTTTGGAGCATTCATTCTCCTGGCAATTCTCAAAAAAAAAAAAAAAAAAAAAAAAAAAAAAAAAAAAAAAAAAAGGCGGCAGGGATGACTGGCTTAAAAAAAAAAAGAGGCGGCAGGGATGACAAATAAAATTCACAGAGATGATTTCCTATTAAGCTGCATCTGCCTGTCCAGTAACTACTTTTTACAACAACACAATTTTGAATAGACACATCACTTCATGCCAATGCCTAAGGCAAAACCACAGGCTATATCAAAAATAGAACCACTGAATTTGAGAAATTCTGTCTTAGTCTTAATGTCTCAAGGAAACTGAACCACCAGTTGAATGCAGTTAACTATGAAATGGATTTGCTGACCTCTCTCCACATGGAGGAGGCATGCATCGATCAAGGTGACTCAATGTCTGAGGCTTTCTTTCTCCTGGGAGAAAGCTTCTCAGAAAAGGGTTGGAAGAGGAAGCTTGGATTTTTGTTCTGAATCCTATTTTAATTTGTCATCTTGGTCCTTTCTATTAACCAGTCCCCTCTTGATTTGATTAGTTTTTCCCTTGACTTATACAAAACATACTTTCTGTTAACTTTCCTTTTTTTACAGGCTGCATGCACATTTTTCTTAAATGGTCCAGTTATAGAATCATATGAATAAGTAGCAATTCCTCCAATAAGTCTATCTATTAATAATCATATCACTTATATCCCTTGTAACTATAATCATTTTGAGTGTATGAATGATAGAGGCTATTTTGTTGTAGCTATTTCACAAGGTGTCTGGTAAAATTCAAAGCAATGATTGAGTGGGTTCTAAAATATTCATTAATTTTTCAGTGAGTGGAATGAACATAATGAATTTCATTAATTCTAACTTTATTTTTCTCCTTAAACAATACTAATTCAAGCATTGTAGATGTGACCATGGATATATAACTCATTGAAGAGGAAGTTTAATATTGTTATTTCATTTTTTATCCACTAATTGAACAAACATATCTTGAATGCCAACCATGTGTCCAATTAATTACACAAGGATGCTAGACTGTATATATTAAGAGGTTGATCTCTGCCTTAGGGCATTTAGGAGAGAAAAGGCAATTAAAAACTATGAAATAGTGGGATAACTAAAGGGAAAATGGCACTGTGTGTCAATTATCCAGTGTAACCTCTCCCCTTTTCCTCTAAAACACACTATATTCCTAGGATTTTTGACAACAGGGGGAAAGATGATCAGTGACTCCAATGATGATGTCTCTTTTGTGGCTACTCATTGCTCTGAGCCTCAGAGAGTGATGCACTTTTTTATTTAAAGTTTATGTTCAGAATGATTATAACCCAGAGAAAATATGAAAATAAATGAAAGGTGTTACTGCTGAAAATAATGCAGAATTTTGCCTTGCTAGAACCAAAACATTTATTCTTGACAAATACAATCTCATTTGTCTTCCTAATTTTTTCATATAAAATGATGAATAATCCTCTGTGAAATTTATGGAATTAATATCTTTCAAAATTACCAATTTGCCACAGTTTGTCTCCAGTTTGGCTTGAAGACAAATTTGTCATCAAGTTTTTAGTCAAATTTATTCACATAAGCAAGAGACTAAGCCACTCACCTCATCATTACTACTTAATAAAAATAGCTTAATTCACTCCCTCAATTGCTAATAAGTGTCAAATAAATGATTCAAGCCCAGAGCTGTGTGCAGCCAAAATCCTCTCTTAACTGCCATGCAGTACCTTCCAGCATAGTCACCAAAGAGTAGATGCTTTAATTCATTCTTTTGATTAAAAATAAGAAAGTTATTTATGATAATTCAATGAGAGTGGGTTAGTGCTGTGGGGTTATTTTAACAGGAACTAACAAGGAAGGATTTCCTGGGACTATGAGAGGACACTGAGCCCCGAGTTTCTGGTGAAAGACACTAAGTCCAGGGCAGCTAGAAGGCCAGCCTATTGCTCTCTGGCACCCCGGCTGAATGGTCATTCTATCACACCCCGATGCCTCCATCTTTATGTTGTCCCAAGTTATTCTGTCAACTGTGCTATTTGTGTTTTCCTCTTGTATATGATAGATTATTTTTAACCCCCGGTATACTATTC
This sequence comes from Antrozous pallidus, assembly GCA_027563665.1. Classification (NCBI taxonomy): domain Eukaryota; kingdom Metazoa; phylum Chordata; class Mammalia; order Chiroptera; family Vespertilionidae; genus Antrozous; species Antrozous pallidus. The sequence goes on from CM050508.1 coordinate 80,008,345, forward strand.
ATGTATAGTTCTTTTCATTCAAAATTGCTAACTGAACATGAGCCATCTTGATCTCTTTGAATTTCTACTAAATGTATGTTTAACTGCATGTTGACTGGCTTGGGCCAGTGAACTTGTTCAGGGGTCAGGAATATGGCACCAAACAATAACACATGTGGTTGAATAAGAGCTGCTCTTTCAACAAGAGGTTTTTAGTGACTCTCCTTAACAAAAGGTATGTAAGTATCAGACAGTATTGTTAATGTATTTATGATTTATAGAATGACACACCCTCCCCTCTGTGTCTTCCTTCAACAATTAAAACTAGGTTTCAGTGCCTGCAAGACAACAGGTAAGACATTGTGACAGAGACGTTCCAAGTATGGAAATCAGAATGAATGAGGGCGCAATTCTTATATCCAACCTAAATTTACCATAACCATCCCCACGGCTATGATTAAGCAATATCTGATCAAATCTAAATTCTGGGTCAAAATATGCTTTTATCTCATGTTTAGTTAAAGATCTGTCGGCTAACATCTATAAGTTAAGAACAGAATTATGGATGTCAGCTCTGGGATGGGGCTGCTTAGGCTGGAATCCTGGTTATCTACTGTCCTGTTGAATGACCTTAGCAGCAGCTATTTTGCTAAGGTTTCATTTCTTCTTACACAAAGAGGGTTCAGTAACAAGAGCCCTTACAGAATTTATTGAGCTAATCCATATAGTTAGAACAGAGCTGAAACGTACCTTCGCTGGCTGCTATTATTACTATGTGCCAGGCTCCCTGCTATGTGCTTTCCTCCTGTAACTGCATTTTGGTCATCATAACATCTCTACTGGGGGCATGTTATCACCCATCTTTGACAAAGAAGGAGCTAGATCTGGGACTAGAATTAAAGATTTTACAGAACCTTCCAGTCCAATGATTTGAGACTTTATAAAAGCTTCTACTCAAAATCAAGATAAATTATGTTGGTTTAAATTATGATCCTGCACTAGGTTGGAAAAGGGAACTGAGTTTTGGAATGAGAAAATGACTTTTTGAAGTTCCAAAATTATATTCCCATAGTGGTATTAACACTCGACAGCCTTAATGCTCTACAACCTTAAAACCCTGTTTAATTCAACATATAAGGAGTAATGGCAGCGCATAGGCAGCCACAATGCAGAGTCTTGGAGTGCATAAAAAGCATCTGTTTCCCCATAATGTCTCAATGAATCATTATGACAAACAGAAATAAAGCCAATGCATCTCACTATATAGCTGATGCTGCTTTTCTGCTCACAAGCCGCAGAAGTTAACTATTATGAACAGATGTGCTTAGATTGGACAAGAATTTATATGCCATGAAATTCAGCGTGAACTAAAACAACACATTATGGTTGGTATATTTGTATTTTTTGGTGAGCATTAAAGGGATACACTGCTTACCATCCCAGAGTGTTGATTTGAGTGCCCTGAGGGCTTGACATTCCTACTGCCAACCACTGCTCAGACATATTTCTCCAGAAGAACCCACTTCACACATTATCACACTGCCTCACTCCTATGGTGACTGTGAATAACCGGTTAGCTCTGCTGTTGATATGCTAGGCTAATCAGGCCAGGATTATGGCTACCTTCCCCATCTGGAGAAGTTAATTTTATTCTGTATCACAGTAAGAATTCCTCACTCTTTCTGGAATACGTGACCAGAGAATAATAAGTATGTGTATTCATTAGCAGAAGCACAATGCTTTCCATATAAATCTTAGCATGCGTATGCTTCCTATAAGAAGCATAAGGTATGAAAAATAAATTATTAATTCATTAATTAGTTCAAAAGATACATATAAAATATAAAGAAGTCTTACCACTCAATAGCAAAAATATAAAAATATTTAATCCAAACATTGTTTAAAAATGGGCAGAGAATCTCAGTAAACATTTTTTTAAAAAAGACATTAAGATGGCCAACAAATATGTGAAAAGATTCTAAAAGTTACTAATCATCAGAAATGCAAACCAAAACCACAATAAGATAACACCTCATATCTGTTAGAATGGCTATGATAAAAAGAAAAGAAATAATAAATTATAGCAAGGATGTGGAAAAAAAGGGAACCTTTGTGCACTGTTCCTTTATACATTTACGAATTGCACATTTAGTGTAGCCACTATGAAAAACACATTCTTCAAAAATTTGAAAATATAACTACCATATGATTAAACAATTCCACTTTTTGATATGCATCTAAAGAAAACTACTAACTAAAAGTGACATATGTACCTTCATGTTATTTGCAGCATTATTTACAATAGACAAGCTATGGAAATAACGTAAGTGTCCATTGATAGATGAATGGATACACACACACACACACACACCCCACTGGAATAACATTAAGTTATTAAAAAGTGAAATCTTGACACTTTAGACACATTAATGAACACAAGGGCATTGTGCTAAGTGAAATAAGCCAGACAAAGAAAGACAAATCTTGTAAGATCTCATTTATTTGTGGGATCTAAATAAAATAAAAACAAAAAACAAAAACACAAGCTCAGAGATATAAAAAGAGATTGGTGATGGTGGGGAATGGGTGAAATGGATGAAGGAATTTAAAAGGTATAAACTTATATTTATAAGATAAATCGGTCTGTTAGCGTAACATATAATAGAGTAACAACTACAGTTAATAATACTGTATTGCATATTTGAAAGTTGTTGAGAGATTAAATCTTAAAAATTCTCATCAGAAGGAAAAAATCTATAACTATGTAATGTGACAGATTTTAACCAAACTTATGGGGATGATCATTTTGCAAAATATAACAATACAAAATCATGTTGTGTACCTGGAGCTAATATAATTTTATATGTCAATTAAACCTCAGTAAAAATAAAGTTTAGATTTACCCTGTTCAATAAATGAGTTATTTAGTGTTAAGGTCTGGGCTACTTAAAGATGGATAAGAAACATTTTCTGCTGCACAGTGCACAGAATTTAGCCTATAAGAGAAACGATCCCCTAAATTATAGCATATGATAAGTGCAAAAGTGAAAAAAAAAAAAAACTCGTGTAGGACTATAGAAGAAAATAAGGGTTGTGGAACATTCTATAAAATAAGGGTTAAAAATAGGCTGAGTTCTTTGTAAAGACCTTATATAACCAATCTCAAAGCTACTTTATTGCATAGGTATTAGTATTGTCATTCTCAATATGAGAAACTTGAATTTTAAAGAAATTAAGTAACTTGTGTTAGGCATAGGCAAATTCTAAGTCATAAAGTCTGGAGAATTCCCAAATTCATTTTGCTGCACATCTCTGGGAAAGCAATAAAGAGGAATAACAATTCTGTCTTAAAGCTATGAAGGCTTCATAGAAAAAGTGCCATCTCATTAGGGCTTTGAGAAAAACTAGGATTTTGTCAGTCAAAGAAGGAAAGGACTAGTCAAGTTGGAGGAATAGTTGGCTCAAAGCTAGGAGCAGGGAGAAATTAAATGAGTTTGCACTAATTTGGACATATTTCTTCCAATCCACCTTTCTGAGCATTTATATGTATACATATATGGTAATATATAAATATATCTATATATAATAAAACTCATTTTCTATTTAGATATTAAAGCATTATCTGAGACATTTGCTAAGTCTGAATTCCCCGGCAACCAGCAGTCAGTGGAGCTCCGCAGCGGCTCTCTCTCAGAGGTGCTGGCGGCCATTGCCCCAGGCACAGAGTCCCTGGGGCCGCATAGGGCGGAGCTAACGCTGTCCGCTTGGCCCGGAGACTCCGCCCACCCAACCTGAGCACAGCTGAGCTTCACAGACAATTGGCCTGGAGGTCAACCCTCCAAGTGCTAGCAACAATTAACTGAGCTTAACTTCAGCAAGACTGTGCAGCCCATATTCACCTCAGGTAACTGGGGAGGCTGAGCCACTGTCCCTTGTAGCACGTCCACCACACAAAGCTAATTGACCAACTCAGGGAAGCACCCACCATGCAGCAACATGGAAAGAAATCAGATGTGAAAGAAATGGAGGAAAAAAAACGACTGGACATGGAATTCAGAACCACGGTTATAGGGTTTTTTAAGAGGTTCCAACAAAAGATCGAGGCCTATAAGGAAATAAGCAAGACCACAAAGGAAATGAGTGAGTCCTACAAGAAAATGAACAACACCCTCCAGGATATAAATGAGAGCTGCAAAGAAATGATCAAGACCAACGTGGAAATGATCAAGACCAGCGTGGAAATGACTGAGTCCTACAAGGAAATGAAAGAAACCCTCAAGGATATAAAGCAGACTCTCAAGGATATGAAAAAGGACCAACCAGAAATTAAGCATACACTGACTGAAACAAAAAATATTATACAAAGACCTGAAAGTGCCCTGGAGCACCCCAAGAACCAAGTTAAGGATTTGAAATACAAAGAGGGAAAATCCACTCAGCTGAAAAAGCAAGAAACCAAAAGAATCCAAAAAATTGAAGATAGTGTAAGGGACCTCTGGGACAACCTCAAGCATACCAACATCCGAATTATAGGGGTGCCAGAAAAAGTGAGAGGCCAAGACAATGAAAACCTATTTGAAGAAATAGTGACTGAAAACTTCCCACACCTGGTGAAAGAAATTGACTTAGGATTCCAAAAAGTTAGAACTACAACACTAGTCCAAATATAGTCAATTCCTATATGGCCCAAATATACAGAGATTAACTCAAAATTAATCAGGCTTTATGAAGGAAAAATTCTGCATCTAATGTTATTTCCTTATCAAAGATTGTAAATCTCCCTAAAGGTGTGATATTATAAAATAGTTATACTTTCTCATAGACTTAAATGATTTTTTAGAGGAAGAGTACAATTTCTTGTTATAAATATGGTAAAGTAGGTTAAAATATTTAAAAGTGTTGTTCCATTGGAAAAAAATTCATATATATATATATATTTATATAAAGAATATAATATTGGAATATATGAACTTGGCTACAACGTGATATAATTATATCTTGTATATAAATATGTTTATATGTGTGTGTGTATATATACATACATACACTGTATATAGTCATGGTCACTTGTGTGAGATCATGGGCTGAATATGTGTACTATGACAAAAAGACAGAGTCTCTATGGGAGTGTCTATCAGTTAGGACTTATATTCAGCTATTGACAGAAATCCAATGATAATGGTTTAAACACATTAAGTTAACTTCCAATTTTATTCTCTCCTGTAAAACAAATCGGCGATAAGCGGTCCCAGCTGAGGGAGGAGCTCTTTCAGGCTCGTTCTGCCTCAGTGCTCTTTCATCATGCTGCATGCCCTCCATCCTTAGGGCCACAGAAGATAGCCAGGGCTGCATCGGCAGTCTCACCACCAGCCAGGCAGGAGCAAGCTTGAGGTGAAGCCAAGTGAGCCCCATTAGAAATATTTCCCCAGAACCCTCCCCAATATTCTGCTGATAACTTATTTGTTCACTCTGCCTTCAAGGAAGCCTGGGAAACAATGAATGTTTTTAAAGCTAGGAACTCTTTTTCTATTATTAAAGAAAAATAAAAAAAATGAAATTTTGCAGGCAGTTAAAGAATCCACCATAGTAGGACATGAAAACTCCAAACTGTTAAATATGTTGAGACAACAGCAGCAATAGTAATGAAGATAACTCTATGGTGCTTTATACTTTGGGACATGCATTGCAGTTTACACAATATTGAACATGAAGTGACTAAACAGCAATGGCCCAGACTAAAGGGTTTTGGGCTCACAGATACTGAAATGCAGAAAGTGTCACTGAGGGATTCATAACAAGAGCTGCCAAGATCATTGCAAACGACCCACCCTTCTGTAGCTATGGTGCACAGTGGCAGGTGAACGTCGTCCTCAGGTGAGAGGTACAGCTTTAGGTGTCATCATGCAGCCACATTCATTACTAAGTGGGGAAGGAAGTCAGCAGCTTCACTGCGCACTGGAGGCAAGAAGACATAAATACCCATTCCCCTAAGCTTTGCACAAGAGTACTGTGAGCAAGTGCTTTGAATAAGAGAAAAGTCAGACTACTGCCTCTCTCTGTGGTTATTAGTAAGAGCTTGATGTGAACCTCCTGGTAAAGATCATATGCAATGGGACCCAGGAGCCATAACAGCCTTACCAAGACAAAGAAGATTACCAAACAGAACAGAATATTCACAAAGCCAAACGTATTGCACATTATTCCCAGTGCCTTCATAAGGAGCAGCTTGCTCTCAGGACCCTCACACTATCCATCCTTCACAGAACTAACAAAGCTCTCTCTCCTTCTCTCTCTCTCTCTCTCTCTCTCTCTCTCTCTCTCTCTCTCTCTCTCTCTCTCTCTCTCTCTCTCTCTCTCTTCTTCTCCTCCTCCTCCTCCTCCTCCTCCTCCTCCTCCTCCTCCTCCTCCTCCTCCTCCTCCTCCTCCTCTTCCTTCCTCTTTTCTTTGTATTCAAGAAGACTCAAGTTTAAGAATGTTCTGTTCTTCATGGAATTATAGAGAGTGTAGAGATAGCTTGTAGGATGTTTTACATTCCAATAGAGTAAGATTTTAGGGTCAGAAACAGTAAGACAGGCAACTTCCATTACAAAATTCTGCTTAAATTGGTCTTATTTACAGATATGCTACACATTACACCTTTTGCATATTTGATACAATTCAATCTTCATAACATCCTTTGAAGAAACTATTCCCATTTTAGAAATGGTCAAACTGTAGGGACACGGATGTAAAAAAGTTAAAATCAAGGTTATACAGCTATTAAGTCTAAAAACAAAATTTAAATTCAGCTAATTAGATTCCAAATGTTGTACTATTTCTGCCATAAAGGAGTAGAGAAATCATGTTGGGTTGGGGTTTTCCATGTTATTGTCATCCAGTGTACATTCCCCCCTGTCCTTGGCTATCGGCAGTAGCATGACCCCAAATCAGGGCATTGATCCTCAATTGGCTGCACTCTTTGGAAATGAACGGTTTTTATTGTCCTGTGGTTAAGTCTGAACTGGAGAGGTACTTCCTCCTGGCTGGGGCAGTCAGGGAATGGAACCAGCACATAGAGTGGAGCCAAGCAGAGAGCTCAAGCTCGGATGACATTTGTGTCGCCAGATTCAGTCACACATGATGCAAGATCCAGATTCTTGAGTGTTCAACTATGTGAGACAATGCTTCTTGTTTGTGTAATAATTAGTCTGGTTTGTTATACTTTCTGATATAGTAATGAAAACAATCTTGACTAATAAAGTTATTTTATAGAAGATGAAATTGTTAAGTAGTTACTATGAAGTAATTAATGTTGATTAATTAGAATTCAATCGGGGTATAATTACATGTAACCCAGGACCAACGCTTTTTAGTGGCCAAATGTTTTGAGTTTGTAAAACTGTTTTACCTTGAATAGATTTGGGACTTATCTCCTCTCTGAAGAGGTTTGTAGATAAACTATAAAATTATTTGATTAAAATAGTCTACAATCTTGTATTTTTTTAACTTGGCATCACTCAATCCACTAAAATGAGTAGTTCAGTTATTGTATTCCATAAAGCCCCTCTATAGGAAAGTAATTGCAGGAAATATAGTCATACCATATTATGAAAAAGGTTTGTGTGTAAATAGGTTTATATACAATTATCAATAAACACTTCTGAATGCTCTATATTAGTATATGTAAAAAATAAAACTTGACAGCTCACAGATGTTTGGAAATAACAAAATTAGATACCAGAAAATTACTATGTACTAGTAGATCAGTGTCATTTTACTAATAAAAAGAGTATCTGATCAATAGATAAAGAAAACAAAGATAAAGAAACAGGAAAATATCAAATTATATTAAAATTATGTATAAACATCACCTGAGAAAAACTATCAACTGCTTAAAGGGATCAATGTAATATTATGAATAAGAATCACATTTATATATGATTTCAACTAATACTCTAAATTCTGCAGACTTCCCCCCTATGGCTTTACTTTTCAAATACAGATTATGTCAGAACGTGCTAACTCAGAGAATTAAAAAGCCTTAATAAGCTACTGGGAGTAACAAATTTATATAATGTTAACAACATTCAATGATTATAAATTCTACTTTTGCTGGCCCACTCTCCCCTTATTCTTTTCCTAATCCAAATTAAGGAATATATAAATCTGTTTGCTGCTTCTTCATAGCAATTACTTTTTACATAGATGACTAATTTTGGTGAACCTAGATGTTTTTCCCAATAGTTTGAAAAATATATGAAATATTGCAAGAAATAAACTCAATGGGGAAACTGTTAGAGCGAACTCATAATAACTTTCTTTTTAGCTAACGTCAGAGTTATTTTTAGCACAGAAATAAAGACTGGCTCTCAGTTAAGATAAATCATTTAACCTTTACCATGTTTTAAGGATTCATTTGAAGCTACCACTTATGGTAATCTCTTCCACACATGCAGCCTTTGCAAAAGTTCTAACACATCTGTGATGATATATACCTTTTTGCTATAATAGCTAATATATTTCTACCAGATTTATGTGGCTTAAGTAATATGTTTACCCAAGTAATAAATCTGAGATGATATCCAAGACTATGGCATTCACACAATACAAGCCTTAAAAATCAAAATCAAAATTTAATCCAGGTTTGAAAAATTCACATAAAAGATTAAATATAGAAATTTCTAAAACTAAGTGTATAGTGGGAAATATTTGGCTTAGATGTTAAAACATAACACTTGTGCTATTACAACAGTGAAATTACTAAAGTGTGAATAAATGTATCAAAGAAAAAATAGGTTTTAGAAACAGACCTTTATATAAAAAGTTTGATAAGCAACACACACACATATATATATATATATACATATATATATATGTATATGTATATATACACACACACACATACACACATACACACACACACACACACACACATATATATATATATATATATATATATATATACACACACACACACACACACATACTAGAGGCCCGGTGGACAAAATTCGTGCACTGGGGGTAGGTGATCCCTCAGCCCAACCTGCCCCCTCAATGAGGCCAATGGCTGGCTCTGCCCAGGCTGCCTCGACCCCACCCCCTGCCTGCCTCGGCCCCACCCCCCAGCCCTGGCCTTAGCCCCTGCGGTGACTGCCTAGCCCCAGAGGCACCCCGCACTGGCAGCCTCTCACATGCTGCCTTGGCCCCGCCTCTTGCTGCTGCTCAGTCCTGCCCCTCGTGCCACTTGGCTCCACCTCCCCACTCTTCATTGGCTGGTAGCGTAGTGAAGGTACAGTCAAATTTGCATATTACTCTTTGATTAGATAGGATATATATTATTTCAGAGAGGAAAAGAGAGGGAGTGATAGAAACATCAATGATGAGCCGAGACCGGTTTGGTTCAGTGGATAGAGCGTCGGACTGCGGACTGAAGGGTCCAGGGTTCGATTCCGGTCAAGGGCATGTACCTTGGCTGTGGGCACATCCCCAGTAGGGAGCGTGCAAGAGGTAGCTGATCGATGTTTCTCTCTCATCTATGTTTCTGTCTTTCTATCCCTCTCCCTTCCTCTTTGTAAAAATTCAATAAAAATACATTTTTAAAAAAAGATAGAAACACCAATGATGAGGCAGAATCATTGATCAGCTGCTTGCCCCCTAGTGAGGATCAAGCCAGCAACTCAGCATGTGCCTGTGATCTGAATCGAACCCAGGACCCTTCAGTATGCAGGCCAAAGCTATATTCACGGAGCCAAATTGAGTGATAAGCAACTTTTCAAAGTGTGGGGAAATTGGGGCTAACTGACTGACTACTTAGGAAACAAAACATTCTCTCTCTACCTCAATCTTTCCCCCATGCATAGTACAATGCAATATAATCATTAAATTTAATTTTTAATGTAACAGGAAAAGAAAGTACAGGTAGATATTTTAATCCTCTTGGGATATAGGAACTTTTTTAATTAATATCAAGTATAAAACCTCCCAAGTAAAAGTTGATGGATATGCCACCAGGAAATGTTTAAATATATATATCACTGAACACTGTTTAACAATTTTTAAAAACATATAAAAATTTTAAATGAGGTCCAAAGACATACACAATTGGATACATAATTGAAAATTATGTGAAAATAAATGCTACTATTCATAATATACCAAGTAACTCTTTTAAATTTTAAGAAAAGACAAAAAGTTAAAGAGTGACTATATAAACAGACAGAACTTTGACAGATGTTTACAAAGGAATATAATTGGCTAAAAAATACTAGCAATTGAAGAAATATAATCACAAAAATAAATACTTATTTATTCAGTAGGATTGACAAATCCCACCAGGGGTGATTAGCAGCAGCACTAGATAAAGGAGGGAGGAGGGAACACTGTTTTATGCTGTTGTTGAGAGCATAAACTGATACAACATTTCCAGAAGACAATTTAGAAATATTTACAAACTCTCTAAAGACAGCATTAACTCTGACTCAGCAATTTCACTTCTAGAAGTAAATTCTAAGATTAAAGTGGATACAATTGTAGTTCAGTGCTCTTTCTAATAAACTCCTTCACGTTAGTCAGTAATAAATTGGTTACTACAAAATAGAGCATTCATATAATCAGTAGCCTTGCATCAATAATAAAAGGACTCTCAGAAGTGTCTGTGTCTAACAGGAACTATTAGGAAGTGAAGAAAGCAGGTGCGTTCCAGTGTGTGTAGGGAAAACGATGTTTGAAAGGTTGCTCACTAAAGTGCAAACAGTGGTTTCCTCAATCTGATGAGATTTCGGGTGATTTTTTATTATGTTATTTTTTCACAGAATTCTATGTAAAGTCAACATTTAAAAAATACATAGTATATTTATGATCATAATAAAGCACATTAAGAAAACAAGAGAATTACATGAATATTAAACAAGCAAAAGAAGAAAGTTGCTTGTCTGATATCCGTGATTTGACAACTATGTGTTGATGTGTGTCAGTAGTCCATGTAGGGTTATTCATAATGATTCTGAATGGAATATAAAATAGGCCCTTGTCACTGTAGTGTGTTAAATGTAATTCTACTCTGTCACTTATAAAGCTCCTACATAACGTAAAAGCAGAGAATCGCTTCGGCCATATCTCTATTCATAGGTGAAAAAAGACTAAGAAGAAAGTTGAATTGGAACCTGATCAGAAAGCTCAGCTAGCAAAAGGAATCTCCAAACAGTTTTAAGGTGTCTGCTCCCTTATTCCTAATGATCTATTTTGCTTGGAGCTCAAATAGGGTAAAGCCATTGCCATCATGGCTGAGGTTGTGGCTTGTGTTTGTGAGTGTGAGTGTCCACGTATGCAAGCTGTAGGGGGAGGTGGGAGGAACAAGAAGGGATTAATTTAACACCTGGAGCAAAGATAATAGAAAGCTTCCATTCTTTACTGTGCATCACACATATTTATCATTTGAGACAGCAGGGACAGAATGATAAAGAGTGTATATGATAGGAAATGGTTGCAACTATTCCCAGACGAATTCTTACCTCTTGCTGGCAGGTGGTAGGTCAGAAGCATTCATAAAAGAGTCCCCAAGAGGGGACATCCCTCCTGGTCAGATTCTGGAGTTCACTGACTGACAAAGGCACCAAAACCAACAATGTTAAGCCCTAAAACACATGCCCACTCAACAGTTAACTCTGATAAGAATATAATTTATGCTTGTGCAAGGTTAAGTCTAATTTGTGCTTAGCAGTATCTAAACTGCGTACAGAGCAGTAAGATAATCTTTGTGTCATTTACCTTTCATGAAAACATCTGTATGGCTTCCCAGGAGTGGGGAAGCCTCATAACATTTTTATGAACACATCTCACATTTGGCATTTGACATGCCCATTTCCAGAATTTCAATAAATAATATGGCAATTTATCCAGAGAATTCTCATAGCTTTTCTAATGTGTGTGTCTTCAGATTCATATGAAGTGGAAATAGATATTGATTCAGAGCTTCCTCTTATTTCTGGCTGGTCAAGACATGTTCCTAGGAAGTTTAGTGTCTCTTGATCTTTTACTGTTTGTGATCCCAATGTTTGCTCTTCTAGCAGGGACCTGGGATTTACCTTGACCGAAGGAGGGCTGGGTCACCCGTATCAGTGGTTTCAAAATTACAAAAAATCTGAGCTCTCCCATTAAGGTTTCCTATGTGTTGCTAAACCTGAAAGAGCTTCTAATCACAAAATAACCCTTCCCTTTCAATATATAAATGAACAACCACGAATTTCAAGGCAAATGAGGAAAATCCACAGTTTAATAAAGACCAAAATGAACAGAGATAATGCAAATTAAAGAAGATAATTTGAAGTATTCCTATTCTCAAAAATTTAAGCAGATATTGCATCAACTTAAAAATGGTTATTACTTGAAAATATTGTTCTATCTATCTATCATTCATGTCTTTCTTATATGTTTTGTGCAAAGGACATTCAGAAAATAAGAATGAATTATTATAATTTAAAAAATAACATATTTACAAACACTCAGTAAGCATATTAAAAATATAAGAATGCTGCAAACCATCTTAGAGACATAGATAATAAAATAAAATTAAGGGAAAAGGGGATAGACAATAAAAAATAATTGAACTACAGAAGGTACTAGTAAAGAAATACAGACAACATACTGTATAGAGCTACTATAAAAATTATAGAAAAAAGGACAGAAAGAATAAAATATAATTCTTCTTCACAAAAGAAATATGCAAATCTTTAAATTTTGCCCTACTAAGTATAGAGCAAAAACTTAAACAACAAAACAATAATATCTACTTTTACAGTAAACTATGTAGATAACGGTGAGAATTAAATGATGGTAATATTAAACACATTGGTGAATACTTTTTATATTTTTGAAGTTCAGGTTAAAAAAGAGCTTAAAGGTTTGGAGAGAAAAAATAAAAGTTTACAAAAGTAGACTACCTCAAATACCTAAGAAACCATGTGACAATCCAATGTGTCTAGTTGCCCAGAAACTTGGCTACATTTCCCAGAATTCCCTTTGCTTGTACATGCAGGAAAGGGTGAACCACAGGAAAGATTCTTAAGGATTTGAGAGGAGGAAGAGAAGCAACAGCTATTTTTAGCTCATAGACATTGTTACTTATCTGCTAACTCCTAGGAAGCAGCAGCTAAGCCTAGAATTTTTCTATCTTCCCCTTTAGATTCTCTGACTCCTGGGCAGGTTTTGTGTTTGACTTTCACAAAGAACCCAGCTTCTACAGGCTGTCTTCAATACTAAGGCTAGACACAAGCCTGAGTTTCAATCCTAGAAGCTCCAACTAGACCTCAAACTTCAGAATCAGATAAGGACAACCTTACAGAAAGTGCCCAACTAGCTTCCAAGACTGCATAGGCCAGTGGTCGGCAAACTGCGGCTTACGAGCCACATGCGGCTCTTTGGCCCCTTGAGTGTGGCTCTTCCACAAAATACCACCGTAGTCATGCATGTACAGTGCTATTGAAACTTCCTGGCCCATGTGCAGAAGTCGGTTTTCAGCTCTCAAAAGAAATTTCAATCATACTGTTGATATTTGGCTCTGTTGACTAATGAGTTTGCCGACCACTGGCATAGGCCAACTCCCTTAATTCATCTATAACTCCTCCTGATTCTTCATTTCTGGTTAGTTCTGGACTTAAACAGTGAGTGTCTGATTAGCATAATATTTCTGACCTGCAACCAGGAGCAGTATGGAGGAGGAATTATTTCAAAGCCAGAATGCCATTTTAATTTGAGAGAAAAATAAAATCATTTTTGAGTACATAAGCACTCAGAAAATTTAACACTTCAAGACTCCTGGAAAATAAGTCAAGTTAATCAAGAAATGGAAGTAGAACTAAATGTATGTTCAAGTCATATTTTTATAATCATGTAGTGATGTGGAAAAACCCACAGATATGTCTTCAATAAGATAGCATTCACCATAAGGTAGACTGTACACTCAGTATGCTCAAAATCACAAGTATGATTATGTTGCACAGATGCTAAGAAAAACTGACATATTTTTAAAAATTAAACAAACAAAAATAAAACTCCAGAAAAATAAAAATAAAAAAGAGAGCAATGGTTCATAAATGAAACAGGCCAAACATGATATGATGTGAAGCAATTAACAGAGTATGTTATAATTTTTGGGGGAAAAAAAGCAACAGTAAACATATATCAGTGAAGAAACTATGTAGGGATAAGGATGTCTACTGAGACTATGAGTCATGTGATTTGTAATTTTTATTTCACTTATAATAGATATTAACTACAATAGTTATCCCACAATGTACTATTTTATTTTTCTTAAAAGAATCTTTTGGAAATTATAAAAAAATTTGCCTTTAAATCAACCTTTCCCAAATATTATTTTAAAATATAGATTTATATCAGAAAATGTATTTTCTGTTTCTGAAAATCACTCCATAAAGCAAGGCATTTACTTTCATTAAAACTGTTGCATCCTCACTTCTGAGCACATCATCAGTGCTGGACAGATCTACCTTAAATTAGTTAATTAATACTAAAAATTTAAGAAGAATGAGTTTGCTGTTTAGACATCAGTAGACATTACGGTTTTTAGGATACATTTGGCCAACTAACATTAATTCAAATAATGTTATGATCATTAAGAAGCACAATTAAAGTTATAATCATGATTTCTATTTATTGATGTCTGTATGAATTTTTTAGACTATAAATTAATTTTTGAGGACCAAATCATTGTTTTTGAAACTAAGATAAAGCATTTGAATTACATCAAATTTCTCATCTTCATTTTTGTTCTTTTTGTTGTTATTATATTCATACAAAATAAAAGTTTTAAATTTTAAAAAGTAGCTTTATTTCTGGAAAATGAATTTAGAAAAAAAAACATTTCTTCACATATCAAATTTTCCTTATTTTCTAGCTTTAATAATAATGTATACCCACTTTTCTATTAGAGAAAGAATTAAATGTAAGTTAAAATGAACGAGGAACTTTTACAAATTATTATTTGGAAATAGATATGTATCGTTGATATTTAAGAAAACTGCAGTATGAACCTCTATTTTTTAAATATATTTTATTGATTTTTTTACAAAGAGGAAAGGAGAGGAATAGAGAGCTAGAAACATCAATGAGAGAAAAACATTGATCAGCTGCCTTCTACACAGCCCCCACGAGGGATGTGCCCGCAACTAAGGTACACGCCCTTGACCAGAATTGAACCTGGGACTCTTCAGTCCGCAGGCCAACACTCTATCAACTGAGCCAAACCGGTTTCGGCTGAACCTCTATTTTAAAAGTGCCTTTCTGGGTGCCAATGTGGCTATCCACATGTGCTCTTCTAGAGATGTGTGCCAAGTTACTTTTAAGCTCATTTGAGAAGTGAGATTGTGGCTGGACAAGTGAGGGTTAGGGGATGAATTTATAGTGCATGGTGTGGGTTTTTATTCTTTTTTTAATGGTCATAACTATTTTTAATAGATAAAAGACTTAAAACATAAAAAATCATCTTTTTTTGCCTTCAAGAGCATTCTTCCAGCAAATTTTTCTTCTTTCTCCATCATGAATTATTCCCTTAAGGTGTTATTTTCCAGTATTAGAAACAAATAAAATAACCAACCAAACAAAAAAATCACTTGCTTGACTTCACTGTTCCCTATTACCCTATTTCTTTTCTTTATTTCTTTTATTTTCTGTTTTTACTGATTTCAGAGAGAGGAAGGGAAAGGAAGAGGGAGATAAAAAAAAAAAAAACATCAATGATGAGAGAGAACCTTTGACCAGCTGCCTCCTGCATGCCCCCCTCCCCCCACATACTGGGGATCAAGCCCGAAACCTGGGCATGTGCCATGACTGAGGATGGAACCTAATGGTTCATGTATTGATGCTCAGGCACTGAGCCAAACTTTTCTGGCTTTTTTTTTTCTTTTGTTGCAATCATGCTCTTGCAGTCCTCCTTAGCCACCTCATAGCACTGTTTTTATCAGGTTCAACAATGACCTCCAATTTGTTACATCTTATGGACAAATCTCTAACCCATCTTACTTGTGCTTTTCATAACATTTAGCAGAGTCAATCCCTCCTCCTCCTTGAAATATGTCCTTCTGTTAGTGTCAAGGCTCCTTGCATTCTTCTGGTTTTTCTTCGTTAACTTTTCTCTTGCTCCTTTGCTGGTTTCCCCTTTTCCCCCAATCTCTTAGCCTTAGCTCAATCCTTGGATGCTTCCTTAGCTGCATGGAATACCTTGGTGACCTCATCCAATCACATGGTTTAAATATCAACTATGTGCTCAAGATTTACAAAGCTGTACCTCCACTCATCCTAGGATGACCTTTCTCTCATATCATTCATCCAATCCTTCTCCAAATCCCAAGAGCCTTATTCTCAAAATCTATTCGAACACTGGGCTTTTTGTACCTCTACAGTAGCATCTTGTTAGAAGTCACCATCATCATTCCCCTGGATGGTTCTAGCAGCCTTTTAATTGGATGCATGCTTGGATGTTTCCACTTATAATCTATTATCCACTCAACAGACATGTAAGTCAAATAATAGCAGTTTTCTGCATAAAGCCTTCAAGGCTTCCCATTCCACTCAGAATTCAAATCAGAGGTCCTTCAGAGTCCCTCCTTTACCTTCCTGACCTTCTTTCTACCCCTTCCTCCTCCTGGGCTTTCTGCTAAGCTTCACTGTCTTTTCCTGTTCCTCGAATGCATAGGGTCTTGACTGTTTCGGGCTTTCGCATTTTTCCAGATATAAGCATCATTCACTCCCTCCCCCACCTCCAAATTTTTGTTCAAATGCCACTTTCTTACCAAGAGCTTCCATGCTTAACATATTTAAAAGTAAGCCATTTTGCCATGGACATGTGTCACTCAATTGATTGGGAGTCAACCTGTGCACTGAAAGGTAGCTGGTTTGATTCCCAGTCAGGGCATATGCCTGGGGTTGCAGGCTTGGTCCCCAGTAGGGGCTGATCAATGTTTTGCTTTCACATCAGTGTTTCTCTGTCTCTCTCCCTCTACCTTCCTCTCCGTCTAAAAATCAATTAAAATATAAAATAAAATAAATAATTTTCCTTACCATGCTCCTGCATTCCCTATCCCTCTTTTCTGGTTCATATTTCTCCAGCACTTCATTTTATTGTTAACCCATTTCTCTTTACCACAATATAAAATACCAGGAGATAAGAAACTTCTGATTTTGTTTACTAATACATCACAGTTTCTAGAACTGGTACTTATGATATAGTTATTGACCATGAAATAAATACTTGTTTAATTAATTAATAAATAAATAAGTGAATGGCTTAACAAACAATCATGCTCAAAAGAGTCCTTACTATGTATTAAAAACTGGGATCCAGAACCAATCACGGTGGCCAGGGTAATAAAGAGCAGTAATTCAAAGGAAGCTGGAGGCCAAAGGGTTAATGCCCATAACACACATTAATGAGCCAGCTGTGATGCTGTGCTGGCTGCAATAATTTATTTAGAGCCAGTGGAAGGGAGGTTTTCATGTTTGCTTTATATAATACTAGAGGCTAGGTACATGAAATTCATGCACGGGTGGAGAGGAGGGGAGATGACCCTTAGCCCAGCCTGCAACTTCTCCAATCTGGGACTCCTCAAGAGATGTCTGACTGCCTATTTAGGCCCGGTCCTAACGGAATAGGTCCTAAACAGGCAGTCGGACATCCTTCTCAAAATCCAGGACTGCTGGCTCCAAACTGCTCACCTGCCTGACTCCCTGATTGCCCCTAACCGCCTCTGCCTGCAAGCATGATCACACCCTAACCACTACCCTGCCAGGCTAATTGATGTCTAACTGCTCCTCTGCCAACCTGTTTGCCCCCAACTTCCCTCCTCTGCCAGCCTGGTCACCCCTAAATGCCCTCCTCTGCAGGCTTCACTTTTGCTTTTTCTTGCATCTGCCTTCTAGTACAACACTGCTATTCTCTCGAGAATTCTGATAAATTTACCATCTCTAGATTTTCAGAGAGTATAAATTACATATTGGGGACAACGTATTTCATTGCCCCCAACTGTCCTCTCTTGCAGGCCTGGTCCCTCCCAACTGCCCTCCCCTGCTGGCCTGATTGCCCACAACTGCCCTCCCTTGCAGGGCCTGAAACCTCCCAATGGCACTCCCTTTCTGGCCATCTTGTGATAGTCATCTTGTGTCCACACGGGGCAGGATCTTTGACCACATGGGTGCAGCCCTCTTGTCTGTTGGAGTGATGGTCAATCTGCGAATTACTCTTTTATTAGATAGGATAGATGCCTGGTGCATGGGTGGGGGCCAGCTGGTTTGCCCCGAAGAGTGTCCCAGATCAGGATGGGGTTTCCTTTGGGGTGAGGGGCAGCCTGGGTGAGGGGCCTGTGGAGGTTTGCAGGCCGGCAGGCTGGCCACACCCCCCAGTGACCCAAGCAGAGGACCTGGGATCTGGGATTAATATATGTCTACAATTGAAACTTTGTAGCCTGGAGCAGAGCCAAGTCTTCTGTTCACTCCGTGGCAGCAGCCATTTCTGTTTGAAACATTGTAGCCTAGAGTGGAGGCCTAGGCTGGCATTGGCAGGTGGAAAGCTGGCTTCTTCTATTGCCAGGGAAACACAAGCCTCTGTTCTCTCCAGCTCAGTGGTTGCCACCATTTCTGTATCTTTTATAATTGAAACTTTGTAACATTGAGTGGAGGCTTAGGCAGGCAATGGCAGGCGGAAAGCTTGGCTTCCTCTGTTGCCGGGGAAACCCAAGCCTCCCTCCTGCTCTCAGTGGTGGCAGCCATATTGGTTGGGGTTTATTTGCATAATCATCTCCTGAATGGCTGGTGGGCGTAGCTGTGGGCATGGCAAAGGTATGGTCAAATTTGCATATTACTCTTTTATTAGATAGGATAAGAAAGGTTATAAATTCCAAGTATAAAAAGATTGCAATCCTTTTGTTGGTGGTGAGAATTGTAATAAAGAACTTCATAACTAGCATAGCCACATACATGTCACAAGTGGGTTTTAGAGCTTGAATATTTTCCCCACATAGCCCCACCTTCCCCCTCTACCTTTGTCCTCACTGGTCTGCCTTGGTCTCTACTCTCCACAGTCATCACAAGAGCTCTTTCAATTTTCTTCCCATATACATTATTTGTCTCATATTCAATATCAAATCAACCCATCATCACAAACATAAATGTGTTTTATTTGTGTGTGTGTGTGTGTGTGTGTATGTGAGTGTGTGTGTGGTTGATTTCACTTTTGCTTTTTCTTGCATCTGCCTTCTAGTACAACACTGCTATTCTCTCGAGAATTCTGATAAATTTACCATCTCTAGATTTTCAGAGAGTATAAATTACATATTGGGGACAACTTATTTCATTTATTTCACATAGAATTATTAATACATTTTGAAAGTTTAATTTTCCATGTGGAAATGGCCTAATGAATGATTGTTGAATTAAAACATCTTATATAATAACTGGATCAAGAAGGTAGGTCACTAAGAAAGTAGGTAAAATAGAGATGGCATACCACTTACTTATCATTCAAAAGAAGGAAGAAAGGAAGGAAGGAAGGAAGGAAGGAAGGAAGGAAGGAAGGAAGGAAGGAAGGAAAGAAGGAAGGAAGGAAGGAAAGAAGGAAGAAGGGAAAAGCTTCTACATTTTCATAACATTTTATACATTAAAATTAACTTACCCAAGTTGTTTATTATAACATTAAATGATAACGTTATACACAGAATGGATATTTTAGTTAGAATAAGTTAAGTTATTTTTCTTTCTCTAGTTTAGAAACTTGCAGAGGGCAGGAATGAGTAGAAATAAGAACCAATTAACATAGAACTAAGTTTGTAAGTGCTAAGAATAATGAGATTCATATTTGATTTTTCTTAGCATATAAAATGTAAAGGAACAATTCCACTTTCTATGTAGGAGAATTTGAGAAATCATAATCAACCTTTATCTACTCCAGTGCATGCAATACTGTAGATACAATCTTTTCCATCAAGTATATAACAATGAGACACAGCAATGTTCCTGTAAGAAATATTGTTAAATATTTTATTGCCCAATTGAGAGAACTGATGTAAAATGTTGCATATCATATCTAACAAAAGAATAATATGCAAAATAGCTATCACCACCCTATACACACAAGCCACACCCACCAACCACACCCATCAGGCAATGAGGAACGAGTATGCAAATTAAATCTAACTAAGATGGCTGTGGCCACCGAGCTTGCAGTAGGGAGGCTTGGGTTTACCTGTCAATGGAGGAAGCCAAGCTTGCCACACACTCAAGCTTTCCATACACCCTTTCTGGCCGAGGCTTCCACTCAAGGTACAAAGTTTAAATTATAGAAGATAAATAAGAGGAAGCCAAGATTTTGCATCCCTGGCCTGTTGTGGCCTCCACTTAAGGGAACAAAGTTTCAATTACAGAAGATAAATTAATTTCAACAGAAATGGCTGCAGCCATGGAAAGAGCAGGAGGCTTGCCTCCATTCCAGATTACAAAGTTTCAATTATAGAAGATAAATAAATCCCAGATACCAGGGCATCCACTTGGCTCACCAGGAGCATTACTGGCCTGCAAACCAACCCAGAACCCTCACCAAGGCTGCCCCATGTCCAAAGGGAACACTTACTCTGATATGGGACACCCTTCAAGGCAAAACAGCTGGGCCGCACCTACGCACCAGGCCTCTATCCTATCTAATAAAAAGAGTAATATGCAGATTGACCATCACTCCAACACACAAGATGGCTGCCCCCATGTGGTCAAAGATCCTGCCCTCATGTGGACACAAGATGGCCACCACAAGATGGCCAGCAAGGGAGGGAGTTCGGAGGAACCAGGTCTGCAAGGGAGGGCAGTGGTGGGAAATCAGGCCAGCAGGGGATGACAGTTAGGAAGGACCACGCCTGCAAGAGAGGACATCTGGGGGTGATCAAGCCTGCACAGGAGAGCAGTTAGGGGTGACCAGGCATGCAGAGAAGGGAAGTTGAAGGTGACCAAGCCTGCAGGGGAGGACAGTTAGGAGCAAAAAAGCTAGCAGGGAAGCAGTTAGGCAACAAGCAGGCTGGCAGGGGAGTGGTTAGGGACAATCAGGAAGGCAGGCAGGCAAGAAGTTGGGAGCCAGCAGTCCTGGATTGTAAGAGGGATGTCCCAGATTGAAGAGGGTGCAGGCTGGGCTGAGGGACACCCCCCCCCCATGCATGAATTTCATGCACGGGCCTCTAGTCTTATCTAATAAAAGATAAACATTCAAATTGACCATACCTCCCCTACCCCACCAGCCAATCAGAGTGAATATGCAAATTAACCCAAATAAGATGGCAGTGGCCACGGAGTAGGAGCGAGCAGGTGGCTTGGGTTAACCCAGGCGATGGAGGAAGCCAAGTTTCCCACCTGACCTGGTTGGCCCTGGCCTCCACTCCATGCTACAAAGTTTCAATTATAGAAGATAAATAAATCCCAAATACCCATTCCAGCCTGTCCTGGCCTCTGCTCAAGGAGGTACTGAAAAGAAAAAAAAAAAGGAGGGGCTGGGAGCTTGGTTCACAAGGGACCATGGCCAGCCTGAAAACAGCCCTCAGCCCCTCACCCAGGCTGGCCACACCCCCATGGTCCTATCCCTGTAAACAGGCAGCCAAATATCCCTTGAGAGGTCCCATATTAGAGAGGGTGCAGGCTGGGCTGAGGAACACCTCCCCATGCAAATTCATTTCAGACACCTGTAATACATGTTTATGGTTTAAGAGAAATTTCTCAAAAATATAACAAACCTATAGAAAGAGAAAATTTAAATATCACATCTACCATTCACTTGGCCAAATCAATTTCTCACTGTGAATAAAAAAATCCTAAGATATAGTAGCAACTAATCAAAGTTAAGTATAAATACAATATTTAAGTTTAATATTGTAAACTCAAATATTATATCTTGGCCTGACTACAGCATAGTCATTTAAGAATGCAACTTTAAACATTTTTAAAAAGTGTGATAAGAATATATTGCTGTTTTTCAATAAAAGATAAATTTCCCCAAATCTTTCTGAATCTTAATAAAATAGTTGATTTTTTTATAAACTTGCACTATCAGATTTCTTGATCTAAAAACCCTAAAAGCAATCTTTCAATAGTACAAAATAAAATCAATAGCTCTTAGAGTTCATCATATATTTATACATGTTTAAGTAAGAACTACAGCAAATTATTTTAGTAAAATTCCTATGAAATATTGTTATATTACAGAAGTCAGTCACTTTGGACTAAGTCCAAGAAAGTAAAAAGAGAAAAGTATGTACAATGTCAATTTCAAGAGTATGTAATGTCATGATGATACCATTAAATATTAATATTAATTATTAATTATCAAAATTGCCATGTTTATGGAATCACCAATTGGTGATCCATTTATTTCCTTTTAGGTATCTGAGTATTTCTTTTCTGAAATCTATGGTTTTAAAGATTTCCCAAACCTGACCATGCTAAGCTCAGTATGCTTACTTATAAAGTATCCGTAAGTGGCTGGGGAAAGGATCAGAGGACAGTGGGGCAATCCCCCTAGATATTTTTTTACCTTCCCCCTGACCTTCGTATCTATAATTTTTTGAAAAGAAAACAAGAATGAACAAATCCACGCATTAAAATGATGATGATGATGATGATGATGATGATGATGATGAAGATGAAGAAACAGTTTACTGGAGACCAAAATAGTTTTGATTATGCCAATAGGAAGTGAGTCGATGTGAAGAAGATGGTTTTTTTTAAGTTGAGGAACATCTGAGTGTCTCAGAACAGCCCAAGCAATGAACAAGGAAGCCAGAACATCCATGAGACCCTAGGCATTGCAGCTTGCCTCTGTGGCCCAACACTACTTGTGATAGTTAACTTTGAGGGCCAACTTGACTGGACCATGTGCTGCCCAAATATTTGGTAAACATTACTTTAGTGCCTATGTGAAGGTGTTTCAGAATGAGATTCTGATGTTTGTATTGATAAATTGAGTAAAGCAGGCTGCCCTCCCCCATGTGGCTGGGCCTCATCCAGTCTTTAAAAGAATAAAAGCCTGAAAACCAAATGACTGAATAGGTGAGAACTTGCCCTGCATGTCTGTTTGAACTACATATTTTCTCTTAAGATCTTCCTGGACTTCAAGACAGCCTACAGGCAGAGTGGAACTTAAACCCTCAGCTCTCCTCAGTCTCCAGTTTATTGACTGCAAATCTAGGCACTTGTCAGCTTCTATAGTCATGTGTGTTAATTCTTCATTACAATGATATTTATATGTATTATATATGTAACATGTAGTACACACACATATATGTACATGCATGTCCGATATTTCCCCCTGGAGAACCTTAATTAATGCAGTAGCCAAAGCCAGCTGGTAGGAGCCTTATTGGGACCTGAATGCACCATACTCGCTCTGCACCTGACTCTGCAGTCATTGCCACCTCTGATGATAGTGAGAGATGTAGGGACATTCTTCACAAAACCTTCAGCTTATACGACCTCGTAGGTGCAGAGTCAAAACTTGTCACTTAGAATTCAAATGTAGTATTGGTGCCAAGGAATAATTACTAAATATAAATTGCACAAAATGTTTTAAAATTCTATCAGTCATTATAAGTTTAGAGTCCATGATAGCTGCATTACTTTCAATGCAGAATCTGGAAAAGAGAATGTTATCTACAGCATAATTACCTACCATCAATAGCTCCATGAATGAAGTCTTACTAACTCATATGTTAACCTCTCACATTGTGGGACATCTGTATTTTGTAGAAAGTTCTGTTAGCTGGGTAGCATACTGAGTCATTGTAACCAAGAAAGTAACATCAAATAAACTGTTAAAGATAAATGGTAAATAAGAAAGATCACACTTCATTGTAATGAGTCAAGCTAAAGAACATAGCAAAAATTCTAGTTAAACATAGTACAAATGACTTATTAATTTGCAAACAATATGGAATGTATTTTCTTCATTGTTTAGAAGCTTATAGTTCAATAGAGGATATTTAGAAGAAATTTGTGATATGAAATATGTGGAAAAAAAGCCCAGTTCAAGCACAACGGACTTTTTTCTCCCAAATAATATTGATTCACTTACAACAGTAGGATAATGGTGTCTGACTTATGAAGCTGTACTACCAGTATGTCTTACTGATAGCCATAAGACATATGTCAATCATTAAAATAAAAACTTCATTCCTGGCCCAAATTGCTCAGTTGTTAGAACACCAGCCCACACACTGAAGGGTCAAAGGTTCAATTCCCAGTCAAGGGCACATACCTGGGTTGCAGATTCAATTCCCAGCCCTGGTCAGGATGAGTGAGGCAGGCAACCAATGTGTCTCTCTCACACAGATGTTTCTCTTTGTGTGCCTGTCTCTCTCTCTTTTCCTCCATCTCTCCCTTCCACTCTCTAAAAATCAGTGGAAAACATATCTTCCAGTGAAGATTAACCAAAAAATAAATCAATCAAAGAAAGAACTCAATCCTTGTTGACTGAAAGGCATCAGGTCATTCAGGACACAGTTTCACAAAGTTTAATCTAGGTTGGCAAATAAAAGATAAAATATTTGGTCACTTCTAATATTAATGGAAGTAAATTAGTATCAGCATTTAAAGAAATACAAGCCAGGAAATTCCACTAATGAAAAATACTTCCTCATTTCAGTATGGCAAATTGCCCTATTTAAGCCTGACATGTTCTTCACTGTCGTTTGGTATTTTTGTATTATTTGAGGAGCAGGGGCATGATATGTAGAAGAGTTCAAAATTCCAAAGGAAATATTTAAAGGCAACAGATAAAAAGGAAAAAATGGTGCTTGTGTGTATTAAATATATTTTGGAGAAAAAAAAAAACCTTAGAATCTGCCATTCTAATGTAGTACTATAAACTAGATAAAATAGAAAGATAAATATTTATTCAATTGACAAATTGTATAGATTATTTAAGCTATTTCTGTAAAATTTGTTACTGTGATATTTCTGGTTTGCTAGTGTTCTTACTGAAACAGAAACATAATGACTTCAATGAGAAAATGGAGATAATTACAAGTTCATCTAACAAATAACATCTGAGACATGTGAGCAAATAGCACAGTGATGGGGGACGATAAAGCAAACATGAAAGTAGTGTGTTAGTCATTACTTAATATGGGTATATGTATATGTATGAGTTCTATATTTGAAATCCAATAATAAAAAGTAAAAAAGTCATCAATAGTCAGAATTTCATTCCAAAAGAGAACATAAGCAATGCCATAATTTTCTAGATATTTATTTGATTCCTAGAATGAGCCAAACAGTTGTATAAGGTAAACATAATTTTAGCCCACAATTAGGAGAGAGATAAGTAAACCAACAATAATAACTAGTGCTACAAGAGGCCGAGAGAAGGATTTCATGGGAGAGGAGAATCTCCTATTCCAGAAGAACAGTAAAGAGTTTGAGCAAAGAGAGAGGACAATCCATCTGGGAGAAATAAAGTGCATTGCTGAATTAGGTACTGGAGGGATAGGGCCGGATGAGGTGAGAGATGAAAGTGGGACCAGGCCATGAATAGCCCTATATTTCATGTTTTAGATGTAAAAAGGGATGTATTAAAATGTTAAATAGGTAGTGACATATGAGATATTAATTCTAGAATAATCATTTAGAAATCTCAAGCATACATTTGGAGATTAATATATTATAGGCCAGATACGGTGATGAGGACTTGAACTACTAGTACATTGGCAGTAGTTCAAAGAGAGAAGAGAATAGATTTGGGGAAGAATGCGTAGGATCTCATGCGTAATAAGATATGATTAGTTAAAAATTGAGGAGATTTCAGGATAACTTCGTAGTTATGCTATTTTTAAAATATGAAATACAGGAATATAAACTATAGAATATTGATATACATATCAGGTAGGGCTTTAAAATTCCAATCGAGAGAATCAATTCTGATTAACTTGAGAGAGAGAAGAATATGAGGTTGTTAAAAGAATATGAAAAATATAAATTCCATATCTCAAAACAAAACCTATGGCAGTTCCTAATTCTTAAGAGCAAGAAGATTCTCCTGAAAACACTAGTTTTTAAGAAAGAAGAAAATTCTCTTTCTGGTGGAGATCAGAGTAATAATGTACAAATTTAACCTAAGAGACAAAATAAATTAAGAGAAAGTCTTCCTTAATGCAGAAAACACCAATGCAGACTGAGGTCTTTGAAGTCATGAACCACAGCAATTAAATGACTTTGATGAAGTCATGAACCACAGCAATTAAAAAGAGGTGAGATGATGTAATTACTGCTGGGAATAAGAAAAAGGTGAGGGTCTTTATGTCCAACAAATATTGGTAGTTAGCATGAGGTAATGAAACCTAATATGAAAAAAATAATCTATATAATAAAAGCCTAATATGCTAAGTGTCCAGTAAGCCATTCAACCAATCAAAGCATAATATGCTAATGATATGCTAAGGTTGCTCAACTGCTCACTTTGAAGTGCACTGACCACCAGGGGGCAGATGCTCCAACAGATAGGTTAGTTGCTGCTTGGGTCTGGCCAATAGGGACTGAGCAAGATGGGCCAGACATGCCCTGGAGCCCTCCGATGGTCCCTCCCTGGCTGGCCAGCCTCTCACATCTCTCCCCAGCCCTAATCATGCATCGATGTCCCTTGGCCTGGCCTGTGCCTTCTCACAATCTGGGCTGAGGCAACGCACCTTCCCCCTGCCCCTGAGTGCATGAATTTCATGCACCAGGCCTCCAGTTAGTTAATAAAAAGAGTAGTGGAGACAAAGTTATCCTTCTGGTAATTTAAGGAAGAAGTAGTTAATAAATGCAAGCTGTGTTAGCAGTAAATTAGATTGTTAC
The DNA here is from genome assembly GCA_027563665.1 of Antrozous pallidus. NCBI lineage: Eukaryota > Metazoa > Chordata > Mammalia > Chiroptera > Vespertilionidae > Antrozous > Antrozous pallidus. Next base: position 80,035,168 of record CM050508.1, read on the forward strand.
ATCAATGCCACTATAAACTAATCTTAGCAGATTCTGGAATCTAAACACAGAATAAATAGTCTTTATGCAGAGTATAATTATAGCATTCACTTCAAAACCCAGATTTTTAAAGGAACTTGCTGATAAGCTGGCACAGTACTCAAGTTTTTAGTCAGTATATGTGTTTCAGAACTAAATCGTGAGTGTGAAGTTTTGCATCTGTCATGTTACCACCCTCCATCCAATTGAAAATTCTAAAGTGCTCTGGAACCACTTATTGAAATAAATTCTTATAAAAACCCTCCAGTACAGTGGTTCTCAACCTTTCTAATGCCGCAACCCTTTAAAAGTTTCTCATGTTGTGGCAACCCCCAACCATAAAATTATTTTCATTGTTACTTCATAACTGTAATTTTGCTACTGTTATGAATTGTACTGTAAATATCTGTGTTCTCCAATGATCTTAGGTGACTGCTGTGATGCATAGGTTGAGAACCACTGCTCTAGCACAACTAGAGATTACAATGTATTTGTAATTAATTTACAGCTATACACAGAGGAAACCAAACAGCTTATGTTACTTATAATAAGCACAAGTTGTTAAGAAATATTACTTATATGGGAAGCATTCTGATAAGTCCATAAAATAAAAAGGAATTTTTATTTATATCTGTTTAAATTCATGACAAAGTGAAGCTAACACTACACTTCTGAATGCAGCAGTAGGATTCCTGGATCTTGCCACTACTGATATGCCAGAACCGTGCCAGCTGTAACTTCTGCCCCCCAGATGTGGCCAAATGTTCCCTGGGCAGCAAATTCACCTCTGGTGGAAAACCACTGCTCTAGAGAGAGTGAAGCAGCATCTATGCCCTTACTGCTATAGGTAAGAAACAAAACCCCACCACTTGCATGTAAATTGATAAGGAGGCATCTGATAATTACAAAAGTTCAATTCACAGTCTTGACATCAGAGAAGCAGGTTCTATGGTATTTTATCATCACCTCATTATCTTACAATAGAAATACACTCTTGAAGCAACTAGTAAAAGGAACACACTATAAAGTTGATACAGACTACTCTCTAGGATATTAAATGCTAATATGCAGAGTACTATTTTCCATTACTTGATTTAAGCATAAAATATTTTATAGTAGTCATTTTAATACATTATAATTTCTGTCTTTGCCTTCATAGAATAAAATTACATATATATTATACATATTTTTATTCACCATATTTCGGACAATGTTCTGAACTTCCTATTTCAGTACACAGTATAATAGTTATTGAGCAAAAATTTATTGAGCAACTATTATGCTTATAACTTAGGGCTATTTGAGACATTGGTGATATACAGATGAATAAAGTTCATTGTATTTCGAGGATTAAAAATAAAATAAGGGGGGCATTCAAGATATAAGCTATAATAATAAAAGCATAAAATGCAAATTGACCAAACTACTGAAAAGCAGAACTACTGTCCAGATGACTGTCCTGAAGACGATGCTATGGCACACACTGGTGCCAGGCCAGTCAAGGTCGGTGTGATGTGATTGGTTGGGGTGGGGGCCCTGCCATTGCCCCACGATTGCCCCCTTAGAGGGAGGCCCAGACTATCCAGCCAGTGGCACTGCTGTGGGTGGATGGGGCCTCCATCTATGGGGTGATCAATCATAGTGTCCTGGTCAAGTGGGTGGAGCTCACCTCTTTGGGGCAATCAATGGTGGAGCCTCACAATCCATCACCCTGCAGAGGGAGGCCCAGGTTACTTGGCTGGTGGCACTGTGGCAGGTGGGTGGGTCTCCCTCTCTGGGTTATCCATCACGGGTTCTAGGACTGCAAGAGGGCACAGGCCAGGTTGAGGGACCCACCCTCCTGAGTGCATGAATTTCATGCACCAGGCCTCTAGTACTATCTAATAAAAGAGTAATATGCAAATTTGACCATACCTTTGCCACACCCACAAGCCACACCCACACCCACCAGCCAATCAGGAGCAGGTTATGCAAATAAACCTGAACCAATATGGCTGCCACCACTGAGAGCAGGAAGAAGGCTTGGGTTTCCCAGCAACAGAGGAAGCTAAGCTTTCCTGCCATTGCTGGCCTAGGCCTCCACTCAATCCTACAAAGTTTCAATTATGAAAGATACAAAAATGGCAGCAGCCACTGAGCTGGAGAGAACAGAGGCTTGGGGTTCCCTGGCAATAGAAGAAGCCAAGTTTTCCGCTTGCCATTGCTGGCCTAGGCCTCCACTCCAGGCTACAAAGTTTCAAACAGAAATGGCTGCCACCATGGAACAAGCAGAAGGCTTGGCTCTGCTCCAGGCTAAAAAGTTTCAATTGTAGACATAAATTAATCACAGTTCCCAGGGCCTCCACTTGGGTTTCTGGGGGATGTGGCCAGCCTGCAAACCACCGCAGGCCCCTCGCCCAGGCTGCCCCATGCCCCAAGGGAACCTCCACCCTGATCCGGAACACCCTTCAGGGCAAACCAGCTGGCCCCCACCCATGCACCAGGCCTCTGTCCTATCTAATCAAAGTGTAATTTGCAGATTGACCATCACTCCAACATACAAGAGAGCCACCCCATGTGGTCAAAGATCCTGCCCCCATGTGGACACATGTTGACTACCACAAGATGGCCAGCAAGGGAGGGCTGTTGGGAGGTTCTTGGCCTGCAAGGGAGGGCAGTTGGGGGCTACAGGGGAGGGCAGTTAGGGGTTACCAGGCTGGCAGAGGAGGGAAGTTGGAGGCAAACAGGCTGGCAGAGGAGTAGTTAGACATCAATTAGGCTGGCAAAGTAGTGGTTAGCAGGTGATCAGGCTGGCAGGCAGAAGCAGTTGGGGGCAATTAGGGAGGTAGGCAGGTGAGCAGTTTGGGGTCAGCAGTCCTGGATTGTGAGAAGGATGTCTGATTGCCCATTTAGGCCGGATTTTGGTAGGATTGGGCCTAAATTGCAGTCGAACATCTCTGGAGGGGTCCTAAATTAGAAAGTGTGCTGGGTGGGCTAAGGGACTGTCAGAGATCCCTGGAGGGCAGTCGGACATCCCTTGAGGGGTCCCAGATTGGAGAGGGTGCAGGCTGGGCTAAGGGACATCCCCTGTCCCCCATGCACAAATTTCTTATACCGGGCCTTTAATATAAATATAAAACATAAAATATGAGTAAGTAGGGAGTGTATCCCGAGAAGAGCTTACCCACAACTGGAAGAATACAGTTATTTGGAGAAGAAGGTTATATCTGAGATGGGGCTAGGAAGACTTATAAGATGTCAGTAAGTGGAGAAAGATAAGAAGAATACATCCAGGCTGAAGGAGAAATGTTCAGTTGCTGAGTGCTTTGTGTGTTGTCAATGGAGCCCAGGCAATGGCTAGTTGGTGCCGACTCTGGTAGACGAAGTGGGAGAAGTGGGTAAGAGCTTAGGCGGATCTTTAAAGTAATGACTTTCATTGGGAAAGACACTGAAAATTCTTTAGCTGGGTGAGTGTTAAAAGCAGATAATGTTACACCCTGGCCTGTGTGGCTTAGTTGTTTGACCATCATCCTATGCACTGAAGAGTCTCCAGTTCGATTCTGGGCACATGCTCAGGAAGCATGCAGGAGGCAGTGCTCAATGTTTCTCTCTCTATCCCTCTAACTTCCTCTCGATGTAAAAATCAATAAAAACATTTTTTAATTAGATTAATTCTGCTACATAAAACGTAAGGGTGGATTTCTAAGAAAAGTGCCTGTGATAAGAACATTAGGGAGGGTATTAAAAAAAACACAGCACTATATTAACAGTGGTCAGGATAAGGGAGGCAGACAGAGTGGAGCTTTATGGAGATGAAACTCACAGGGCTAGATGACTGGCTATCTCTATCAACAGATGAGTGCAGATGCAACCATTTGAGAATGAAAACTTGGGATGAAAGAGAAAATAAGTTCATTTTTTGAAACAATAAATTTGAACTATCAATATAGCATCTGTAGGGTGATTAATGTTCAGCAAGTGAGAATTCTAACGGTCAGGCAAGAGAGATCTTTCCCTTGAATTGAAGACTTGGTGATCCTCTGGAGAGCTGAAATCCTGGAAAGAGCTGGAGTAGTATGGGGAGACATAGATGGAGATGATAAAAGTAAAGAGGAGAACTAGGAAGAATTATGTCATGTAAGGGTTGGGTGGAGAGAGAGAAGTCAGGCTCAGAGATTGGGATATAAGTATTCAAGGGAAGTAGGGAAGCACCGGAGAAAACTGCACATGGGGATAGTGGTGAGGGCTCTCCAAAGGAAAGCCAGACCCTTGTGGTATTTAAAAAGAAAAAAAAGATAACTGGATTTATGACGAGAAAACCCTGGATGAGTACTGGAAAGGGGTTTCTTGGACACTGAGCTATGTTATAAAGCTCTCTCATGTTTTTTCTTCTTCACTGGCCTTACATCTGTATTCTGAGAATTTCCTAGCGAGTTTAGAGTAAAGGAAAAGAGACTCTTTCCAAATCTAGAAAACCTTTACATTCCATCCTATCACCTTCTGTCTCCAGAACCATGCTCACATCCGTGTGTTTTTATATATTCTCTCCACTACTTATTTCTATTTTGTTTTCATATTTGCATAATATGGTTCTAGTTTCACACCTTGAACTATGAACTATAATGCTACTTCTTTGACAAATATTCTTTAAAGTCATCACTTCAACATCTGTTTCCTTTCAGTCTGTGATGGCCAAAGTACAGAGTGGCCAGATTATTATGATCTCTGAACACACAATAATCTGGCCACGTAGTGTGTGTGTGTGTGTGTGTGTGTGTTTATACACACACACACACACACACACACACACACAAATACATATAGCTCAGTGCTTGAATTCATGCATGGTTGGGGTTCAGCCAGCCTGGCCAGGGGGAAGGGACATGGGCAGTTGGCCAGCCTACCTGCTAGTTGAACTCCTCCTGGTTGAGGGGACAATTTGCATATTAGCTTTTTATTATATAGGATATACACTGAGTGGCCAGATTCTCATGTGTTCAGAGATCATAACAATCTGGCCACTCAATGTATAATTTTGTTTCACCTACAATTACCTTGCTAACACTAGACAGAATATTCTGCTATGTCTAGTCAGTTGCAAAATCATTTCTTCTATCTTTAGTTACACATTTACTTCTAAAACATTGGCAATACCACATACACATTTCTTTAAAACTTCCCCTCTATAATTTTATGATCATGTGCCATATTTATCAATAACAAAAATGAGTTAGTTGGTATGTCATAAAAATGGACCCTCTGAGCAAATAGGTTTGGAAAAATTCTCTGATGAAAAAAAAAATGTGGTAGATTTCTTTACTGCAGCAGTGTAAGGCCCTTCAATATGCTAATTCCACACGGAGATCTCCAGAGGGATTAATTTGGTCACAGAATCCTTCTTTTTTCCATGTAACCAATGAATCTATCCATTCAATTACCTTAAAAGCATGCTCTGTAACATGACATCTTCCCTGGATTCTAAATGCATATTCCTAACTTCCAAGCTTCAGAAAAGCAAAGGAGATTAGCATTTCCTGAGCAACACTGAGCACTGGAAAACGCAGCAAAAAAACTAGAATCATTATCTCTATTGCAAATGAAAGGAAACCTGAGGCACATAGAGGCAAGGTCTTTTATCCACACCCATGAAAGGAGTCAGTGGCAAAACCACGAAATCTTGAGCTCAAGTCCTTGATGTTCCACATGAAGAAAATGTATCTTCATCTCACCAGGTTGCCTCCAGGCCTTAGGCCTCTCCTCTTTGAGTTTTTCCCCAATAAAGAACTGACATCAGATGCAACCTTTAAACAAGTGATTCAAAAAGATATTTCCTAGATGTGATTATTCTCACATACTCAAATACTGCACCTCTCTCCCTTTCTATTTTATGTCAGTTATTTACATCAATTATTTATATTCTCTTTTTTTGCATACATAGTGTTCATTTTCATGGGTATAAAACAATTAAATGCTGCTTATTCATCTCTATTCTTTGTTCTATGTGTAAAGTTGGCATTAATTCCAACCGATTTTTTAAATGCCTTTTATGTGTATTTCTTCTAATTAATTCCTAAAGTCTGGTACAGGCTTTCAAAGCCTTTGTGGTATAAATTACAAAAACTCCATGAATCAAAAACTTTCTACTTATAATTCCTACTTTCAAGCATTTCCTATGAGCTTGATTATTCTCTGTACCTAGTGAATTTAATGAACTCCAACAGGTTTATAGTTGTTATTCCTTACACATATGGTTGAAACACTGTATTTTATCACACCATGTGAATCCTTCATAACATGGCTGGCCTGAGGTGGCACTTATTTTGCAAAGTTTGTGTCCATTTGAATTCTGAATAGCAGTGAAGACAAGTTTGAGTTGTTAGTGGGGCTCCTCCTGCTCTTGCTGCTACTAAAGAGTTCTACAGTTTCTGTTTTCTTTAAAAAGGAGAATAAAAATGTAAAACAGCCCTAGCTGATTTGGCTCAGTGGATAGATTGTTGGCCTGTGGACTGAAGGGCCCCAGGTTTGATTCCAGTCAAGTGCACATGCCCAGGTTGCAGGCTTGATCCCCAGTGTAGGGTGCGCAGAAAGCAGCCAATCAATGATTCTGTCTCATCATTGATGTTTCTATATTGCTCTCCCTCTCTTTTTCTCTCTGAATTCCATACAAATATGTTTTTAAAAATGTGAAATCATATCTTCCTTCCCCTACAATCCTAAAATGGCTCCTGGGCTATACAGAAATGCATACCTTGGCCTTAGTAACCTGAGGGTGAAGGGAAGCCAAGAGATTCACATGATTTGAACAGACTAAATTCTGTCCCTGGACAAGAGAAATGTAATCCTATTACATTTATACAGTTTGCAGTAGACTTTAAAATTCATGCTAATATTTCTGAAGGGAAGACAGTTCTGTAACTGAGGGCCAGGCAGTCAGAAGAGAAATATATTTCTCCTAGTTCATTAAATGACTGCATTCCCCAAATTAAAAAAAAAAAAAAGATTACACCCTACCAACCTTCACACTCAACAAGATTTCATTTGGGAAGTATCAGCTGGGATGTGACTGAGGTGAGGGTGGACTGAAGAGATACTTTGGATTTTGCATTAGAGCTTATTAAGTTAAAAATGGAGTGGCCAATGCAAAATGCCATGTCTGAATCTGTATGTAGTCAACACTTTTTCCTAAAGCATCATGACTTAGGTCACCCACCTCCTTTAATATGGATTTTTATTTACAACTTTTTTAATGGGTTCATATTTAACCTGCAGCAACCGTGAAAGCCACCACACTAATCCTACCCTAGGACATGCCAAGGGAATAAAAAATACCTCCCAGAATCATTATTCTCTGACACTAAGATGCAATCTTTGCTATCATTCATTTAAGTCACATATTTCCATGTCTTTATGTTCATTTTTTTGAAGATGTTTTACTTTCTTTCTGAGCTGCCTTGTTACTTTGGTGATTTGTGATATTTGGTGAATTCCTTCTCTGTCTAGGCATCTACATATGAGGGGAAGTTCTCTAGTAGATTAATAAAAATAAATCAATTCATCATTTTCCAGTAGGTAGTGCTGATTCACAACTTGTTTATTTATTTGTGTGTTTATTTACTTATTTATTTTTATTATTATTTTAGTTCTCTTGCAGTTCTCTAACTTTTCAGACCAATTCTGGGTGGTGGAAAATGTCCTGTGCTCCCTGGGAAGGTGGACACTGCCTGTGTAATCACATCATCCTATTCCCAGGAGACCAACTCCTCAGGGGAATGTGGAGAGTGACTGGGCTCAAATCCATGAAATCCTAGTGCTGTCTCCTACAGCCAGATGCTGCTGTCAGTGTGGCAGTGGTGCATGGGGTGGAGGTGGGCGGGGGGTAGGGGCGGGCAGCTGACTTCTTTGTTACTTTGTATTCCTGGTAATGGCAACCACAGAACCAGTCACAAAGTGCACTCTTTCCTCAAGGAAAAACAATTGGATTTGCAGGTAATGTGTTCCACAACCTGACACCAAGGGCAAAGGGGGCAAGCTCTGGGACCGCCCAGCAGTGGTGGCGGCACCATTGTGCTGTGTCCTTGCCCAGTCTCAGGGCTCAGCCACAGCTGGTACTCCCCACTCCTGCAGGGTTGCCCACTAAATAGTATTGTTACCCCTGCTGAAGGGGGTGCTAGCTACAATCTGATTCATCCCCTCCTGGGGCTGAGCCTTGTCATGAGCTCCTACCTATAGGGCTGCCTATGTGGCTTGTCTCAGCATTTCTCCCTTCACACCCCAGGTTCACTCCGACCTTCCTAGCTTTAGATGCTTCAACACACAGATCTCAGAAGTGTTTGTGCATTGAGCAGAGAATCTCTTATTGAGCTATATCTGTTCAAATTGTTTAAATTTCAAGGGGAGAGACGAAGGGAATCTCTCACACAGCCATTCATCTGACATCACTCTTGCCTACCAATTTTTTACCCCATCCCTTTATAAAATGAAAGGTAATCCAGAACTTATTTTCAAAGTATATCACTTTGCCAACTTATTTTTCTGGAGACGCACCTTCATTTTAAAGCAAAGAAAATAAACAGATTCTATCAAAACTATTATGTAAGAAGACTATACCTTTCCTGCTGACAAAAAAATCAATTGAAGGAAAGCAAAAAGATTTGATAAGAGATCTGCCTCCTTTGGACCACAAACAGTGCTCAGTGAAAATTAACCAAAAAGAATTCAGGTATTTCATAGAAATCAAGAATATCTCAGGACAACTTGGATATATAATATGTACTCTGTTTCCATTATATTGTTGTCTCTATGCTATGATAGTGTACACTTGTAAACTAATGAATGAGAATATAATATCTAAAAGAAACATACTGGCAAGTCCATTATGCCAGTTTTCAAGTGGTCATTGAGAAGAGAAAAATAAGAATCAGACCACCACACCTCATAGACAAATTCACTCTCTTATAGGAATGTCAGCATCTTCTTCACTCTCTTCTAGGTATGTCAGCATCTTTCTTTCTTTTTTTTTTAGAATTAATGTTTTACCCCTGTTAAGGTCAGTTTAAGCAAAGCATGTTAGAATATTTAAGTTTCTTCCTTTTATATTTTCATTTGCCATAAAAGCTGAGCTACCATCTTTCTTTATTCATATTCAGCAAGAAGCTGGGCAGAAATACACCCCCGTCTCTAAGACAGCAAGGACAATGGTCCTTAAAATGCTCATATCCATGAGGAAAGTATAGACATTTAGCTACAGCTATAATACTATAGTGTATACTGCACAAAGATGCCATTTTAAAAAACACGTTCATATAGATAGTGCTGATCTAGCCAAAGGTAGGTAAAGGTCTTGTAACATAAAGATCGTATCATTACTATTTTCTGACAGATGGAAGTAAATTGCTTTTTGGAAGCTGTCTTTCTTATAATTTTTACAGAGTCACTGTCTATACAGCCTCATCAAAGTCCTGTATCTAACAACCTTGCCAATTAGTAAATGTTCACACAGGATCATCATTTGCAAAGTGTAGCTATTTTGAACTAAATTTTGTCCCTCCCCGAAGTCATGTTGAAGCCATAGCCCCAATTATTGCTGTGTTTGAAGGTAGTAAAGACCACTAGAAGCAGTTTGCTTTTAGTTGGCAAGTCCAACAATACACATTCACTGTTCTCTATCAGGGACATAGTAACTCTCCAGCCTTGTTTTAGAATTTAGTTTGTGGTCACCTTGACCAGTCTTTTCCTTCAATAAGATACCATACTTACCCATTACATTAATGGCATTATGCTGATTAGATCTAGCAAAAAAAGTATCAACTAATGTAGACATTTTGATAAGCCAGTGGGGGAAGAAAATACTTGAAAAAATCCAGGGGCTTTATACCTCAATGAAATTTCTAGATGTTCAGTGGCATGGGGCATGTTGAGATACCCCTTCTAAAATGGCAGATCAATTGTTGCATCTTGCCTTCCTACAATCCAAATAGGCCTCTTTGGATTTTGGAGACAACATACTCTTCATTTGTGTATGTTATCCCAGCCCATTTACCAAGTAACTAGAAAAACTGCTAGTTTTGAGTAGCACCCAGAATAAGAAAAGACTCCAAAACAAGTTGAGGTTACTGTGCATGCAGCTCTGCCACTTGGGCCACTGATTCAGCAGATCCAACACCACTGAAGTATTACTGACAGATGGGAATGCTCCTTGGAGCTTCTGATAGGCTGTTGTATGAGAATCGCAGTGCAAGTCCTTAGGATTTTAGAGAAAAGTCTGCCATATGTTGCAGATAATTACTGTTCTTTGCAGAAGCAGCTTTTGGTCTGTTACTGTAGAGACTGAAAGCTTAACGTTGGGCCAGGTTATAATGCAACCCAATCATTACATCATGAATTGGATGTTATCTGGCCCAACAAACCATAAGGTAATGTGTACAGTAGTACTCCATCATCAAATGGCTGACTGGGCCAAAGCAGGCCCTGAAGGCACATAAAGAAGTGGGCAAATGACCATGGTACCCACTCCTGCTACCTTCTCCCTCCCAGCCTGCACTGAAGGCCGCATAGGGAGTTCCCTATGATCAGATGATAGAAGAAAAGCCTTAGGTCTGATTTAGAGATGGTTCTGCATGATATGTAGGTACAACCCCAAAATGGACATCTGCAGCAATAGAGCCCCTCTCTGAGACATTCTTGAAAGACAAAGGTGAAGGGAAATTTTCCCAGTGGTGCACCTGGGTTGTTCACTTTGCTTGGAAGGAGAAACAGCCAGATGTGTAACATATATAGACATTTATAGTCTGTGGCCATTGGATCTGCTGCTGGGTCAGGGTCTAACAGGAATATCATTGAAAAATTTGTGGCAAGGGAATTTGGGAAGAGGAATGCAGGTAGACTTTTTATATGGGAAAAACAAAGGAACATATGTGTAGCCCACATAAGTGCTCACCAAAGGGTGACTACATATTCTGTGGACACCAGAGAGCCTCTTTCCCCAGCTATACTTGTCATCACCCAATGGGCTCATAAACAAAGTAGCCATAATGTTGGGAATGGAGGTTATATATGAGGTCAGCAACATGAACTCCATTCACCAACGCCTAACTGGCTATGTTCACCACTGAGTATGCAATTTGTCAGCAGCAGGTTACCAACACTGATTCCCAATATGGCACCATTCCCAGAGTGATCAGCCAGCTACCATTGTGGCAGGTTGATCACATTGGACCACTTCCATCATTGAAGGGGGTGTGTTTTCTCCTCATTGGAATAAATACTTATTCTGTATATAAATTTTCCTTCCCTGCATGCAGTGCTTCTGCTAAAACTACCATCTGTGGACTTATAGAATGACTTATCCATAGGTATGGTATTCCACACAGCATTGCTTCCAACCAAGAAACTCATTTTATAGCAAATTAAATGTGGCAAAAGGCTCATGATCATGAGATTTACTGGTATTATCATGATATATACTATCCTGAAGCAACTGACTTGACAGAATAGTGGAAAGGTCTTTTTAAGACTCAGTTATGGCACTAGCTAGGTGGCAGTCCTTGAAGAGCTGGGACAAGGTTTGACATGCTCTGATTTGACATCCAATAATATTGTTTCTCCAATAGCTATCAAAGGACGGCAATCCAATAATTAGGAAAAATAATTTCAGAAAAGGGACCCAAACTAAATCATCCACATCCTCATATTTCAAATTATTTTGTACAGATACAAAAATTAGATGATGAGGAAGGCTGACAGAAAAAAATATAATTTGAAATATGGTATATCAAGAGAGCTCTATAGATAGACTGCCAGAAAGATAAACAAGTAGATCCTAGAGCAAACTAAGCCTGAAACATTGCTGGAGGCAAAAAAATGACAAAACAGAAGCTGTCATATTCCAGACACATCACAAGAATGCAGGGTTCTTTAGAAAGACAATAATACTGGGAAAACAGAAGACAGCAGAAAACAAAGAAGACCAAATATGAGAAAACAGACTTCATAAAAAATCCATTAGCATAAATTTACAGAAGCTGAGTAGGGCTGTTGAGGACAGGATATTGTGGACATATAGTCACCAGGAGTCGGGCAAACTGACTCAATGGTATATTGTAACACACAAAACTCACTCTTGCCGCTAGAACCCACTAGTAAAAATTTTGCTTCCTGTCCCCAGAATCCAATACTCTGCTGGCCTATAGGTCTTAATTCCAAAGAGAGGAAGGCTTCCACTAAGAGATACAACAATGATTCCACTGAACTGGAATTTAAGACTGCTACCTGACCATATTGGGTTCTTCATGCTCTGAATATATTTCATGTGCTGGCTGAGATGACTGATCCTGACTAATACAATAATCCATGAAACAGGAAGAGAAACTTAATTCTGAAAATGCCTTTTAGAAGAATTATGAAACCAGTGTAATGCAGTTGGTCCCACAAGTTCTAATTTTGTTATACACATCTCTTGGGTGACAAAGTGATCAGATTTTAAGATTAAAGCACTTCTTACCAAACCTCATTTTACTAGCAACTGATTATGAAACAGAAAAGAGAAGTCTGATGACTCTCTCAGTGTTTTTCATAGATTTCAATATATAACCCTGCCAGACATTTTACCATTTTACTCAGATCCAGAAACCTATTCATAATGTCTTCTAGAAATTCAGTAGTTCCTTTCTATGTATATATTACATATAGAATATTATATATGTAATTATAAACATATATATATACATATATATAAAGTTTAAGTCATTATTATTAAGATTAGTCAATTAATTCAGTTATCCTTTCATTCATTCAACAAATATTTAATTGTTGCCTAAGAAATACAATGCATATTATTGAGTCTAATCTTGACATATCCTTTATTCCTTGGCTAACCTCCAACATGCATTTGGAAGAGCAGCACTGGGGTATGTTGATGACTTAGAATAGATATTTGCTTACACTGCCTAGACCAGTGGTTGGCAAACTGCGGCTTGTGAGCCACATGTGGTTCTTTGGTCCCTTGAGCGTGGCTCTTGAACAAAATACCACATTTGAGCATGCACGAACAGTGCGATTGTAACTTCGTGGCCCATGCGCAAAAGTTGGTTTTCTGCTCTCAAGAGAAATTTCAATCATTGTACTGTTGATATTTGGCTCTGTTGACTAATGAGTTTGCTGGCCTCCGCACTATACCTTAGATGCACTAACTGGTTATGGTTAAAATATAGTATAACATCAGCATTAACTGATACCAAACTTCAACTCAAACACTTGCAAATAAGGCAATCTAATATATCACAACTTACTCCAATATAAGCATAGTCAACAGTCTATAAGAGTAACATAATGTAAACCACATTCTAATAATAAATGTGTTTGAAAATCCTCTTACCTCTTGTTTGCACCCCTTTCCCACAGGCTTCGCTGGTGCTCATTATTCCCTGCCTGACAGATTCTGGCACTAAGATACAGGGGCTCCATTTCTGTGGCTTCCACCTGTGATTACAAAGAACAGGGAACTAGAAATTTCACCATGACAAACACACAAAGGATATACTTGAAATGGATAAGTGTGAAATCCAAAAGCATAAAGACAGTAATTCAATAAAAATGGATTTGAACTTGATGCCATAAAATGGAGCCCTGATATGCACTTGAGATAATAATCCACTCTGCCTCGGGTTCATGGTTAATGTCTTGATTCCATTTTTTAAAATGTGGACCTTTTGCACATAAACCTTAGTTCATATAGCAAAGTGGCCATAAAAGCATTAGAAGCACAGATCAAATCTAGAGTGCTAACCACTTTATGAACTTACAATGGTTAGAAAAAGAGAGAGAGTTCTTATGTCCCATTAGAGCATTAGAGAATCAAGTTTTGAACAGCTGAAAGTGCCACTAGTACACCTTTTGACTTAATCTTCTAGTTCAATATTTTAGAAATGCATTTCCTAGGACTTGGAAGTAACTCAAATAACTCAATTGGTTGTCGAGTAAAAGCGAGGTGAAGAAGGCACATGTACCTATGTATGTGATAGTTCATTCCAAGGAAGAGGAATTGATCTGCCTCTGATGAATTACCGATATTTCTATTCCTGTGAGGAAAAAATCTTTAAGGACCCCATCCAGCTTTTTCCTGTTTTTTCCTTCCTCAGATCAACAAAACTTTCTATTTTTATGACCCACATGAGAGACTGTGCCTTGTGTCCTTAGCCTGTCTCTTCAGAATGTTGCATAAAACCCAAACCTTAAGTGAAACCACAGCTTCTGCTCCTTTGCTTAATATAGTTTTACACTTTTCCATATCAGCCAATACCACCAACAAGAGATGTTAATTCAAAGAGTAAAATTAAAAAACAAGGAGTAAAATATCATTGCCCAGCCTTGCAAGATGAAAATGTTCTAGAGTTGTTGCAAAACAATTGCATAAAATTAACACTACTATAATGTACATTTTTAAATGGTTAAGATAGTAAATGTTATGTATTTTTTTACCATAATAAAAAAGTCTTAGTGAAGAAAGACTTTCTTTGTTCAGGAAAAGTCACTTTAATATACCTCTTAGTTATGTGAACAAAGCTTGAGATAGTACTTGGAGATCACCTAGCATAGCCAGCCATTAATATCAGTACTCACAAACTCCCCCCCCCTTTTTTTACATTAAGTGGGTCTCTTGGACAACTGGAAGTGAGGCAGAGATGGTTTAAGGGGAGATACAGACCATCTTGCAAAATCAAGCCCAGTATACCTTACCTAATAAGAGACAAACATGTAAATTGATTGTACCTCTACTTCACCCATAGCCAATCAGAGTGAGTATGCATAACCCAGCAAAGATGGTGGTGAATTTGCATACATATGTGCCCAACGCCTGTGTCCTGGGAACATTCTGACACCTGGTTCACTGTGAGGTAAACCATCAGAGCTGAGGGGGCAGGAGCAAAGCCAGAGATCTGAGGGGGCTAAGAGTCTCCTGCCCAGGCCAAAAGCCTTGGCCAGAAGCTTTAAGCCTGGACAGGCTTGGGCAGGGGTGGAGCCTGCCATCGCAGGAAGCTTGGGGTCTCCTGCCCAAGGCCGAAAGCCTCTGTAAGCCATCAATAGGACATCCCCTGAGGGCTCTCAGTATGTTGAGAGACCACCCACTCCCAGTGCATGAATTTCATGCACTGGACTCCTGGTTAAAATACAAAAGTGAAACAAATATATCATTGACTTTATTCAAGTAGCCTCCATATGGGGAAGAATTGGAGAGAAATCAGAAACAGCTAAGTAGCAAAACCTATCTTTTTAAAATAAGTTACCTATTGATTTTATGTAGTTCTAAATTTTTTTTTGTATACGCATAGACTCATTCAGTATAATTCCAAAACACTGATACATATAGTAAGGGTTTTTCAGTCTGACTTTTCAAGTAGGATATGTCATCTATTCAGATCTCTTAAACTTACATGGGCTTTCTACAGCAAAATGAGACCAAGGAAAGGAATCTAGTTTAGTGCTCTACAGAGACGGAAGTAGAAGAAATGACTTTTCAGGGCTCTCCTGTGAAACCCTCAGTGTTGGGATGATGAACCTGAGCTCAGGGCAAGTGATATGTCCCAGACTGCACAAGTCAGGGCAGGCCAGTTTTCAATCCTACATCCCTGGATGCTCAGCCATGCTTCTTTCCCATTCCTGTATTAACCTAAGATATTGGAGGAATGCTAAAACTCACAGAAATATTTCTGTGGACATTTTGTTTCTGTTTTAATTGGTAAATGTGTTACTATGTCACTTTAAAGGAGTAAAAAAGAATAATCACAAGATAATGATAAAGGTCTACATTAACTTGCTTCCCTAACATACCAATGATAGAGAAAGCAAAAACTTAATTGGAACCAAATTACTCAAAATTCATGGATGCTTTACTAAAGAACAGAGAATCATGCTGATAACTGGGACATATATTAAACCACACACACCAGGAGAAATGATAACATTGATTCAATCCACACACAGTGAAACTGATTTCTGGGGAAATGGCAGGAGGTCGATGATGGAAACTAGTTCAAACATGAGTGGCTAAACTGAAGTGCAGGAAGAGAGTCAGGAGAGTGGACAATAGAGAGGAAGAGCCCACTAATAGTTCCTAGAATTTTCTCTGAGTATAATAGCCAGTGGTTATAAAAATGTGAAATAATATTTGATTTGGCTAAGTTTTTCATTTGGCTGATATCCCCAGTGATCATTATCTGTGCTCAGAAGTTTCAATATTTATATACATGCCACAAAAGAATGGATATTGACAGTGCTTCCACATGCTCCCGTGGTTGATGAGGAAAAACTGGTAGTCTGGGCAAATTCCCAGTGTTTATCTAAATCCTTCCCAAACTGGCCATCATATAGAAACAATAGGAGTACAGGGATGATAAAATCAATAGTAATTTAGATTTCTTCAAAGAGGCTCTATCTAATGTAAGGCATCATCTTAAAAGAAGAAAAATAACTTGTATTTTTATTAATGAATTTGCCCTTGACTTTCATAGATTTAAGATGTAGCTGCTCAAATAATCCACAGAAATATTAGGCATTTTTTGTAAAGGCAGTTTTAAATGTGATGATAACCAAATGCCTTTTAAGATCATGGGATTTATTCACAAACCAGTAAAATCCAACAGTGAATTTAATGCAGATGTCATTTAAAGTAATGTTTCAATCAAGTGTTGAAAGAATGGAAGTTTATGTCTAGACACACAAGCCTCAGGTATTATTTTATGAACACCAACTTGCCAGAAGGAACATTTATAGTTTAAAAGTCACTCATTTTCACTGAAACTCATTTGGCTTAGTGGATAGTGTCACACTTCAGACTGAAAGGTCCCAGGTTCGATTCCGGTCAAGGGCATGTACCTTGGTTGTGGGCACATCTCCAGTAGGGGGTGTGCAGGAGGCAGCTGATAGATGTTTCTCACTTTCTATACCTCTCTCTTCCTCTCTGTAGAAAATCAATAAAATATATTTAATAAAATAATAAAATTTACTAATTTTCTTTCCATTTTTAACATTTTATCCATAGGTTAAATAAATTTTGCTAACTAGGTCTTTTCTTAAAATGTATACATAATTAAAATTCAGAACCAAAACAATTTTTGAATTTTATACTTATTAAATAAGTACAAATTTGGTTTGTTGATCTTGATTTAAAAAAAAGGTTTTAGGATGAGATTAATGGAATGAAGTAAGTTACCTATGCATGGATGCTTGTGTGTGTGTGCGTGTGTATGTGTGTGCGTGTGCATGTGTGTATGTGTGTCTGTGTGTGTGTGTGTGTGTGTGTGTGCCTGTGGTTCAGGTAAGGACCTCATCCTGAATCTCCTTGAATCCTGATCCTGAAAAGATTTCCTGAGTGGCAACATTCTAGAAGCTCACTTACTATCAAAATACATCTGTTTCTTTTTCTTATAATAGACTTTCATATTCTTTATCCTTTAAAATGTATTCCAGATAGGAAGGGGAAAAATAGAGGTATTTGAAGATAAAAGAATATTAGCTTATCTTATCTCTCACTAAATAACTATATATATATATATATATATATATATATATATATATATATATATGCAAATTGTCCCCTCAGGAGTTTGACCAGGGGATCAAAGTTCAATCACTCACTATGACATGTGTTGACCACCAGGGGGTGGTGTGAAACGAAGGAAGGCTTGGCTGGCAGCCGGCAGCTGGGGAAGGGAGGCCCTGGCTAACAGCCGGAACGCCCTTATTGGCCCTGATTACCAGCCAGGTCTAGGGGCCCTACCTGTGCATGCATTTCATGCACTAGGCCTCTAGCATATTATATAAAAGAAAATGTCATAATTTATTTTGAAGTTTAATGATTATTCCAAAAGGTTAATTACCTATATGTAGGGCACAATGAAACATCTTCACACTCTCGCTCTTCAAATAAGGTGTCTGGACATTCTTGGCCTCCATTGGCTGCTTCCTGGTTGATAATCCTGTATCGAGACTGTCTTATTGTGGTATTTCCTGTGATAAAAGTAAATAAATAAATGAGAGTGCTCTTTTATGTGGATGCAGAGAAAAATCCAGGGTTAGAAAACTACAGAAACAAACAAACAAAAAAGAGGTGAAGTAAAAACAGGAGGAAAGACTAGCAGAAAATGAGAATGAAAGCAAAGACCAGCACATAATATCCAATGCACACTTTACACTTAATAATTTTGATTTCAAATCTAGGTGTTCAAATATGCTAAGGCATATCTTAAGGTTTTGAAATTCATCTGAATCCATATTGCCTATGGCATAATCTGAGAGGCCACAGAAACCCTCTTTCATCTCAAAACAATTACTCATTTTCCTAGCAGCAGTCATTCTCTGGGATAAGGCACTTCTCTCTAAGCTACTTCTCTCTCTCTCTCTCTCTCTCTCTCTCTCTATATATATATATATATATATATATATATATATATATATATGTATAAATTTCAGAGAAGGAGAGATAGAAATATCAATAATGTGAGAGAATCATTGATTGGCTGTCTCCTACATGCTCCATACTGGGGATCAAGCTCTCCACCCAGGCATGTGTCCTGACAAGGAATCAAACTAGCCATGTCCTGGTACATAGGTCGACTCTCAACCACTGAGCCACACAGGCCAGGCTCTAGGCTACTTTATACAATACAAACACTCATAAAAATAACTACTTTAGTAACATATTTATGGGTATTAATTTATTAGATTTTTTATTACTTTATCACCTGAGACAATATATATGTAATTGAGATTTAGAAAAGAGGCACTAAAATTGTGACAAAATATTGTTTAATTCAATGTTTTGCTAAGAAGCAGAATAGTATTAAAAGTCACCCTGCTAAAAAGCGTTGATGTTCACTTGAATTTGTTCTAGCATTTCATTTTATAACTTCAGATGCCTTCTAAATCAACAGCAACAAAAGCCAATTATAGTTAACAGTGGTTATCAACCATTTTGATTACTATGTGCAACATATTACATTAGGTATGAAGATACCAATTCTTCAACTTACAACTGAACAGGAAAAGAAGGGGCCAATAATGCACAGCTAGGTCTGAGTCATTGTAGAGCAGACTGGGAGCAGTCTGAAGTATCAGACAGGGGTGTAGTGTTAGGAGAATACAGAACAAAGCATCATCTTTCATGTTTCATAGAAGAGGAGAATTTATTCTGGGACTTGAAGGCTGAATAAGAAAAAAAAATTGCTGAAGCAATTTAAAGCTGAAGAAACTGAGAAAAATTCACTGAGATATAAGAGACATGGGATTTACAGAGAAAGACATGTAACTGCATTCAGAAGGCGGATGTGTGTATGGCTTGTGTGAGTGCACAAGAAGGGTTAATAAAAAATGGATGGGTAGTATAGGAAAAAATTGAGTTAATTTGTAGGTTTAGGACAGATACTGGACCTAACCATGTCAAGAAGAAAAGTCCTAAAAAGCCAATTAAACTATGTGGAGTGAAAGAGAAGGGAACTGAAAGAAGCCTTTATCAAATTATTTATTCAAATGGCTGTTAAAAACTCATTACTACAAAAAGACATAGTGAGAAGTGACTGATCCATGGCCTGTCCTCCTCCCCAAACATTATGAACTGTTTCTTATTTGCTTCTTCTGTAGTTATCTCCAAATCAATAAATAATATGCTGATGCCATTACTTTTTGATTTATTAACTTTAGACATCATCGATTGACTTTCTGCTATACTTGAGAATTTACTTTGTACCATCGTTCAAATTTTTTATAATTATATTGCTTACTGGTTATTTAAAGGCTTTATATAACCCATTTCTTTTCAGTCCCACTGCTCACTGCTGCCTTCCATCAGAACAGCCACTTATGGTCTAAGAAGTCTTCCTGGATAGCTGTCTTCCTCTCTACTGCCACCTACACTCCTGTTCAGTTAGATCATGGCTTCCTGTGATGTCATCAGCTCCTCTGTCCTTCAGCCTTTGGTCACTAAATCTCCAATTAAGATCTCTCATCCACTGATGGTCAGTCCTCTTCTTTCTTGTTGAGAATAAATTAGGGCTTCTAAAATTCCTTTCTATCATTTTAATGAGGTTAAGGGTAAAAGGAAAGACTGACAACACATTTGTACATTACATGCTCTTGAACTGATCAGTTAAGAGCATGCATGGATCTTTTCCATCTGCTCACTTTATTGATTGCCCTCCTTTAGCCTGCTCTATAGCAAAGAGGCTGACCATAGAAGGAGTCTGCTCATCCACTGGCTTCTAGTTTGGTTTAGCCAATAGGGGATGTGACAAACAATGGAAGGAAAAAAGATGGCAAGAGGCAAGAGAAAGATCAGATAATTTATTCTACCACATTTCATCCTCTGAATCAGCACAAGTTGGCTTTCCACCCAATAAAATGCCACAGTTCCTATGGAGTGGCATCTCCTACAGCCACTTCCTCTGAGTTCTACTAACAGCTCATACCTCTATCAGCTTTCAGAATTGGGGCTGTCGGTAGGGCAAATACTGTCAGTTTACATTCATCCTGTCCACAACTTTGTAAATAATCCATTTAATTTTCTCCAGTTGCCCCATTTGAAACCAAATTCTTATATTGCCAAAGGATAGATGCTACTAGTATTTGACAGAGAGAGGTGTTATAATTGGTTCCTCCTGAAATGTACTTAAGGCCCTGTAAGGAGTGCAGAAAAAAAATCAGAAAAAAGTACAATTAAAATTGCCTGCAAAATAATATAAAACTTATCTTCATTTGTGTAGGAACACTAAGTAATTATGCCTTTGGGAAAAGTCTAGTCCCCAACTCTCAGTTAATTCCAATTATACTGTACTAATGCTAAAAACTATTGTTTAACTATAGGATTTATACGTGTGTGTGTGCGTGTGTGCGTGTGTGTGTGTGTGTGTGTGTGTGTGAGTATGTATTCTATCCAAGCATTATCTTTGGAGATAAAAAATAAAGACTGGAGATGACAGAAAAAACAAAGAGACGACTTTACTTCACATTGAGAGACAACATGAGTGGTGCCTCTTCCTTCACAATGCAGACACACACACACACACACACACACACACACACACACACATTAGTACACACAAACACATGCACAGTGCACATTCACACACACAGGTATTCTGCTTTATAGTTTAACCAGAGGCCCAGTGCACAAAATTCATGCACTGGGTCGGGGGATGTCCCTCAGTCCAGCCTGAACCCACTCCAATCAGACATCCCTCTCACAATCCCAGACTGCTGGCTCCTAACAACTTGCCTGCCTGCCTACCTGATTGCCCCTAACTGTTCCCCTGCCAGGCTTATAGCCCCCTAACCACTCCCCTGATGGCCTGATTGATGCCTGATCATGTCCCCTATCAGCATAATTGAAACCTAACTGCTTCCCTGCCAGCATGATTGCCCCCAACTTCCCTCCCTTGCTGGGCCAATCACCCACAACTGCCCTCCCTAGCAGGCCTGGTCACCCCCAACTGCCCTCCCTTGCCACCTACCTTGTGACAACACGGGAGTGGCCATCTTGAAGTGGCCATCTTCTGACAACATGGGAGCAGCCATCTTGTGATGCAAGGGCATGCAGGTCAATTTGCATATTACCAATTTATTATATAGGGTTATAAGTAAACTAGAGGCCTGGTGCACAAAATTTGTGCACATGGGGCAGGGGATGATCCTTAGCCCAGCCTGCAACTTCTGCAATCTAGGACCCCTCAAGGTATGTCCTTCTCACAATCCAGGACTGCTGGCTCCAAACTGCTCACCTGCCTGCCTCACTGATTGCCCCTAACTGCTTCTGCCTGCCAGCCTGATCACCTGCTAACCACTACTCTGCCAGCCTAATTGATGTCTAACTGCACCCCTGCCAACTTCCCTCCTCTGCTGGCCTGGTCACCCCTAACTGCTCTCATCTACAGGCTTAATTGCCCCCAACCGCCCTCCGTTTCAGGCCTGGTCCCGCCCAACAGCCCTCCCTGCTAGCCATCTTGTGGTGGCCATCTTGTGTCCACATGAGGGCAGGATCTTTGACCACATGGGGGTAGCCCTCTTGTGTGTTGGGGTGATGGTCAATCTGCAAATTCCTCTTTTATTAGATAGGATAGAGGCCTGGTGCATGGGTGGCGGCCAGATGGTTTGCCCTGAAGGGTGTCCTGGATCAGGTTGGGGTTTCCCTTGGGGTGAGGGGCGGCCTGGACGAGTGGCCTGTGGAGGTTTGCAGGCCGGCCATGACCCCCAGCGACCCAAACAGAGGCCCTGGTATCTGGGATTAATCTATGGAGTGGAGCCAAGCCTTCTGCTTACTCTGGGCGGCAACCATTTCTGTTTGAAACTTTGTAGCCTAGAGTGGAGGCTGAAAGCTTGGCTTCCTCTGTTTCCAGGGAAACCCAAGCCTCTGTTCTATCCAGCTCTGTGTCTGCCGCTATTTCTGTATCTTTTATAATTGCAACATTGTAAATTGGAGGCCCAGGCAGGCAATGGCAGGCAGAAAGCTTGGCTTCCTCTTTTCCTGGGGAAACCCAAGCCTTCCTCCTGCTCTCAGTTTGGGCAGCCATCTTGTTTGGGATTTATTTGCATAATCTGCTCCTGATTGGCTGCTGGGCATGACTGTGGGCATGGCTTGTGGGTGTGGCAAAGGTACGGTCAAATTTGCATATTACTTTTATTAGATAGGATAAATTCAAACTTTGGGGAAAATAGATTAATTTTCTCGCCCTGTAGATATTAAGGTGAAGGTTGAGAAGGGGAAGACGGTGATTATTCAGGTGGAAAGCATTTGTATTACAAATATATATAAAATATAGTGGAATTTTCCGAGTATTATAACTTTAATCTATACTAGATCCAATTCTGAACGTTTTGCAGATTATTAATATAATACTTTATGTTGTTGGTATTATTACTATTATTATTATCACATCCATTCTATATAATAAAAAGCTAATGGACAAATGATCATCATGCCCTTGCGCCCTCAATGGGGGATCTGTGGCTGTGCCCCACCCACCTGGGGAACTGGAGGCTGGGGAACTTGAGGCTGCACCTCCCCACCCGATGTGGCTTCATGGGGGACCTGAGGTTGCACTCCCTGTCCAGCACTGGGTCAGGGGGACCTAAGGCTGTGCCCCTGGCCCTGCAGGGCTTGATGGAGTGGGGACAGCCAGGTCTGGGTCTTGCACAATTTTGAGGCATGCTCGGGTGGGCGGAGACTTAACTCTGGATCTTGCAGGGCACCACTGACTCTGACAAAAGGGAGATTTTCATATACATTGTACTAATTTTCTTTCATTTCTGACACTTCTATTATAGAGAAATGGCAAATATTTCCTCTAATTAATTCCCCTTTAATGTGCACAAATTCCACTCACTGGGCCACTAGTTTTATAAATAACTAGAGGCCTAGTGCACGAAATTCATTCACAGGGAGTGGGGGGTGTCCCTCAGCCCAGCCTGCACTCTCTCCAATCTGAGACCCCTTGAGGGATGGCCGACTGCCCGCTTAGGCCCGATCCCGATCTGGCCTAAATAGCCAATCAGACATCCTTCTCCCAATCCAGTACTGCTGGCTTCAAACTGCTTGCCTGTCTGCCTTCCTGATTTCCCCTAACCACTTCTGCCTGCCAGCCTGATCACCCTCTAACAAATGCCCTGCCAGCCTAAGTCTAACTGCTCCCCTGCCAGCCCATTTGTCCCCAACTTCCCTCCTCTGCTGGCCTGGTCCCTCCCAACTGCCCTCTCCTGCTGGCCTGTTGGTCCACAACTGCCCTCCCTAGCAGGCCTGGAAAGTCCCACTGTACTCTCCTGCTGGCCATCTTGTGGTGGCCATCTTGTGTCCACATGTGGGCAAAGATCTTTGACCACATGGGGCAGCCCTCTTGTGCATTGGAGTGATGGTCAATCTGCATATTACTCTTCTATCAGATAAGATAGAGGCCTAGTGCATGGGTGGGGGCCAGCTGGTTTGCCCTGAAGGGTGTTCTGAATCAGGGTAGGGGTTCCTGTCTGGTGTGGGGCGGCCTGGGCGAGAGTCCTGTGGTGGCTTGTAGGCCATCCATGCCCCTTAGTGACCCAAGTGGAGGCCCTGGGATCTGGGATTAATTTATGTTCTACAATTGAAACTTTGTAGCCTGGAGTGGAACCAAGCCTTCTGCTCGCTCTGGGCTACAGCCATTTCTGTTTGAAACTTTGTAGCCAAGAGTGGAGGCCTAGGCACTAAGGCTGCAGAAGTTTGGCATCCTCTATTACCTCAGCAACCCTAGCCTCTGCTCTCTCCAGCTCCATGGCTATCGCCATTTCTTTTGGGATATATCTTCTATAATTGAAACTTTGTAGCATTGAGTGGAGGCCTAGGCTAGCAAGTGCAGGAGAAAAGCTTAGCTTCCTCCATTGCCGGGAAAACTTAAGCATACTTCCTGCTCTCAGTGGTGGCAGCCATCTTGGTTGGAGTTTATTTGCGTAATTTGCTCCCAATTGGCTCATGGCCATGGATGGCTGTTGGCATGGCTTAATTGGAGGTATGGCCAATTTGCATATTACTCTTTTATTAGATAGGCTAGAACAGAGAGAGAAAAAGATAAATAATTTGTCAAAAGTCACCTAAGATTAAAACTGCACCTTAAACAGACATCAAAAGCCATGATTTTTTTTCCAGAAAAGAGGCTTCATAGTAAGATTAAGAGAGGAAAATTCCTGGGACGAGTCCAAATAGCAGGTATTCTGTTATTCCCAAAGGATATCTCTTCCCTTCTATTAAATTCTTCAATGACACCCTATTTGCAGAAGGCTTTATGTGTTCATAAATATACAGAATTGTGGGGCTTAGTGAGTGATGGTACCAATCTCATTAGGCCTATGAAAAAAATAACAATAAATTAAAGTGCCTGTTTACAAACATAAACTACTGCTCAAGCATGATTATGGCTAATAAACAACTAATCTAAATTCAATCTTGATTTATACATATTTTATAATTACTAAGTCAGCAGGCATACATAACTTGCTATGGTCAAAAGCAATAAACTTAGAAAAGATGGCAACTGAAAGATCAAAAACAATATTTAACAGGAAATACATGAGTGGGATACACATCTGGAGGAATATTTATAGATTATCTGTAAAGATCTACAACAGTCTTTCCTGGAAAGATGGCAGCAGGTGGAAAAAATCAGCATGAAAAGAGTACTTATGGGTGATTCATGGCCAGGTGAGCTGGAGTCACATTACACAGAATTAAATAATCATAATTTTGCCTCAGATTTTTTGTCTCAGTGAATAGAGCATTTGCCTATGGACCAACGGGTCCCAGGTTCAATTCTGGTCAAGGCACATACCTTGGTTGCAGACTCCTCCCCAGCCTGGGCCATGGTCAGGCTTCCTATAGGAGGCAACCAATAGATTTTTCTGTCTTTCTCTCTCTCTTCCAATCTTCCTAAAAACCAATGGAAAATGGAAAAATTAACAACAACAAAAAATCATGAGTGTTGATCCCTGGTGCTGGGTTATTCAGCAATGACTTGAAATAAAGCACCGACTCCCTAAGTTTCCAATTGATCTGAAATGTGAGAGTATGGGAAAAGCAGGTAGAACATGGTGAACATGAGCACAGCTTACCGAACAGGGTTGGATATGAACACTGGGAGGTGGATCTTAAAGGCAAGAATATATACAAAGTAGAGGCAGGATGGGTATTTATTAACAACTCATGGCAGTTAGTTCAACACCAATCTTCAGAATTCTGATGGTAGATTTTTAAAATATGACCACTTGCCTTTCCCTTGTTTCTCATAGACCTCCATTACTCACAGGTTTAATAAATCTCAATGACTCATTGGCTTCATGGCATTGATAGTCTTCCAGGTTAATTGTCTTGTAAGGCTTGGTTATCATCTGGTACTCTGTTCCTCAGTACCACATACACTTCCAGGTTACCATTCAACAATCAGAACCTCAAATCTGCTGATTACCCCTCTGATTGATCTTGAAGCAAAAGGATGGCACCAATCCTAAATAATAAAGAGGCAATATGCAAATTGACATTCACACCCTCAAAAAAGATGAATGCCCCCATGTGATCAAAGATGGATGCTCCATGTGGTCAAAGATGGCCATCACACCACAAGATGGCAGGAGGGGAGGGTAGTTGTGGGCAATCAGGCCAGCAGGGGAGGGCAGTTAGGGACAACCAGACTGGCAGGGGAGGGCTGTTAGAGGGGACCAGGCATGCAGAGGAGGGCAGGGTTGACCAGGCTGGCATGGAAGGGCAGTTAGGGGAGACCAGGCCAGCAGAGAAGAACAGTTGGGGAAAATCAGGCCAGCAAGGGAGAAGTTAGGCATCAATTAGGCTGGCAGGGGAATGGTTAGAGGACAATCAGGCAGACAGGCAGGCAAGCACTTGGGAGCCAGCAGTCCCAGATTGTGAGTGGGATGTCTGAATGCCTGCTTAGGCCCGATCTCTGTCGGGCCTAAACAGGCAGTCAGATATCCCTTAAGGGGTCTGAGATTGGAGAGGGTGCAGGCTGGACTGAGAGATACCTCTCCCTCCCTCCTGCCCTCCTCCCCCCATGAATTAATTTCATGCACTGGGACTCTAGTGTTGTATAAGTTGTACATAATAAAAACAAGTTGATGTATAAGTTGTATATAATAAAAACAGATGAAATACTTTCTGGGATTGAGCTCACCACCCTAGTATCTGCTGGACTTAAAGTAATCCCTTTTATCTAGCTAAACCTCAAATTCCTTGGTTATAAAACAGTTCAAATAAAAGTTCCATTTTATGTGATTGCTGTAAGTATTAAATGTTACTGCATGTAAAGTATGTACAGACTGCCTGGTACAGGAGTCTTATCTAGCACATTATGAGTTCAGGAGAGAAGGCAAATAGAAAGATTTAAAAATAGTAGAAGAAAAGCTTTAATAGTTGAGGCTGTTTCTAATCAAAAGAAAAATATAACAAATCATGGACTGGGTCTCATCCATGTTCTGAGCATCTAGGAGACAATGAATGACTTAAAATAATCCCATGCCCTTGGTAAATTAAAGTACAATTGTCAGGCAATTGTTACCAACCATCTTCTTATAGCATTGGTTAGGGTGATCAAAGATCCTAATTGCTTAAGGAATTCCTAATTAATGCCTGTTATGCTGGCTTAAATATTAATATCTCATTCACTTATTTTCAGAAGTGCCTTAGTTTGTATGGAAGATTATATGAATCCTCACCACCTAATGAGAATCTAAGAAACATGCATATTTTGGTTTTCACTGAGGCATTGAGCTACATTTCAAATTTGCAGAAAAGGTAGATTGCACTGCTATTCTTATCTATTCAGTGTGATTACTGGACCTTTATTTCTTGCCAGAGGTTTGTTTGAGATAGCAATTCAAGCATCTGAAGAAGACTGTTGTGTGTCCCCAAGCACATTAGTTCATAAATCATTAAATCAAAAATTAAAGGGAAAGAAAGTATAGGGCTTACCTCAAAACAATTGACTGGAGCTTCTTTATGTTTTCTTGATAGAAACATCAGAGAATTCTTTATATTCAAGCCCTTACCATAGCTTTTAGTTACTAAGTAACTAAAGAGAACTGGTGTTTACTCAATGTAGAACATGAATGTGAAGAGTAAACAACTTTCACTTGGCAAAAAATTCCAAATGGTCATTAAGAAGTCTCTTTCTAAGCCAATTCCATAGACAAAGATCTCAGTATGATGTTAGGTAGACCATGTTTCTTCAGCATTAAATCCCCTAAAAAGTACATTCTCTCTACCTACTAATTATGAACAAAAGAATACTTCTTTCTAGTTTATTCACAACTATTATTAATATTGAGTTTAATTTTTTATTAAAAAAGGTACAAACTAGGCTCACCATCACCCCAACTATATCCCACTAAAATTTGAAAAAACAGAGACTGTGACCCTAAGTTCTCAGAGGGAAGCACTTACCACATACAGGGCTGTCATGTTGATAAATACTTAGCAGGTGTCTGCTACATGTAGGGTGTAGAAGATGCACCCAGGTACTGTGTGTTATAAGGAAAGGCACACACATGCATTATTAAATCTCCAAGTGAAGCAGAAGTGAAACTTAATGGATGGATAATAATGTAGTTCTCCAAAGTTTCATAAGCATTCAGAAATGATGACATAAACTTATTTATTTATTATCCAAAGGCCATCAATGTTCTCTCTTTGATCAAGGAGAAATGAAGGGCTTGAGTGGTGAAAAATACAATGCCCTAGAAAAACCATGAGTGGGAAGTTTTCATAGACTTCCTTCCTATTTTTCTGGATGTTCTAAATAAAGAGCAGACACATTAGAGCAGCCTTCTCCCCTAGAATTCCTGCCCAGCATAGATATCTAAGTACTCAAACTTCTATCTATATACATATGGAATTAAACAGCACTGCAAAGATTTTCTGCTCAACTTCCAGGAATGTTCAAAATAGGCTACAGGATATCCTTATACTTCATTCATTCTGAAATGTTGCCTGAAAAAATATATGTATAATCATCATTCACTTTGCAACAGAAGCTAAATTCAATAGCTCTGGCAAAAGACAAGCCTTCAGGGCACTTATTTCTAATACCAGCTCATTATAGAATTTCTATGTGACCTTGGGCAATGCACTTAACCTTCCAGTTTCCATTTTCTTGCTTGTCCTCAGTGGGTATTTCTGTTGAGCTAACTAACGCACAGGACAGCTGTTATGAATGGAATTTCAAGCATTTTGCAAAGGTAATACATATATAACTAACCACTTAACTTAAAATTCTTTATAGACAAGCCCTTGCCATAGATTTGAGAAGAAATAACTCATGCTTATATCTGCATAAACCATCTAGGATGGCAGTCCAGGCAAATGAACAGTTTCTCTCTATGGTAGATACCACCCACTCTCTGAATCTATGCAATAGTTCTCATTTCTAGAAACTACCTCTAATATCCTCTTCTTCCTGTGCTCAACCACTGCTGCTCTTAAAACATCTCCAGTTTGAAGAGCTAACCTTATCAAATTGTGACAGTATTGACTCTGGCCCTTCCTCTCTCAAATATCACAAGTAAAGCCACACATAGGTAAGTAAGTTTGAGGTATACTGGACCCATGAGGAACTGAACCCTAGCTGGATATTAGAATCTCAAGGGAGGATTTTATAGACTCATACTGTACCCCCCCCCAAACCATTTAAATCCGTATCTCTGGTGGGTAAAGCCCAAGCATTGGTGTGTTTTAACAATCTCCAGGGCAATGGACCACTGATTTAGCACATTTAAAGCTAACATCTCTTATTCATCCAATATGTAAAACAAGAAAAGGACAATGCACATGGTTAACCAAGCAATAGAAAACAAATGAGCACCAGCTAAATCATTACTGTTCTCAGCACATTTAAAAAATGCAAACTGCCCTCTAGCTAAGTACATCATAATGGGCATAATTGGAAATGTGTTCTATAAATGACCAGGGTTAACAACACAGTTTATAATGACAAGTTGTACTTGTCTTTTCTTCTTGCCAATGTGTATGAAATAACAGGCATTTGTTTCCCCCCACCCCGGCCCCTTTTTGTTTTAGCAGATGAAATATCTAGTGGCTGCCAGCTACAAGGCTCCCTAATGTGCTGCACTCCATCATCATTGATACTGAAATGCATGGCAATGCCATATTGCACTGTATATAAGCAGGTTTGTGAGGGCACAGGTGTCACCCAGGATACAAGCTCAAGATGTTACCATCATTATTAGGCATGGATACTGAATTATATATTAGAAAAATCCTTTTAAATAATCCATGTGGGTGTTATGTATTAATGCTTTATATCTTCATTGACATTAAAGGGTGCTATTCATGCTTACCACGGAGCTGACAGCTAGAGGACAGAAGGGTTTCTAGGTCAATTTTATGGGTCATAGCAAGGAGGCTACAACTCAGAAACAGACAGCTAGCAACTTCAGCTTCTCAGTTCCTCTGTTCTTACAGGATGTTGCCAGCTATTTGCTGTAGGGAGATGGCCCTATTCTAAATGCTCCACCACGAATCTTGGCTCAACCACATAAATCCTGATTTCTGAAACTTTTTGTAATGCTCTTCCCAGAATGTGTCCACCTATAAAAACTGGTTCACCTAATGTTAGGTGTGAGGAACCACTCAGTCATTAATAGCTCTTGTGATACTAATTTTTTATTGGGGGAATATTGGTAAGACAAGTTAAAGAAAAATAACTGTGCAAGCAAGCTGATTAAAATAAACCATTTCATTTTTAACTACAAATTTTATTAGTGTCGACAAAGACACTTAATTATCCATTTTATGCACATAGCATGTGTTACTGTTTGTCTTGCTATCTCCCATGTTTTGCAGAATTAACATAAAGTGACTGGCTTTTAAACTTCCTCTTATGGCTTAGTGTTGATAAACTAATATGACTTTTTAACATGACTGATTCTGTGAACTTGGAAAAATTACTTATCTTCTGGTGCCTCAAAGAGAAATAATTAGTTGGGGCTTTGAGAAAATAGTTAGAAAACACACACACACACACACACACACACACACACACACACACACACACACACACTCACATAGCAATATAAAGTAGTTCAGGATTTGATGTCTGATAAGTATGTAAAATGGTTAGTTGGTATACAGATTAGTGTGGGGGATTGGTTTAGTTTATTTTTCTCTTCCTCTAGATCTAGATAACCTATATGCTTCCTTGGAGACTGAACAGAGGACCCAGTCTTTTAAGAATTCTTTCCAACCCACCCTCTTTTCATGCTTCCATGTCTCTACAAAAATCTAGGTTGGACTCCTTTGTTTTTTTTGTCTCTCTCTGCCTCCAAATGGTAAGCATTTATAGGACTTATTATAGTTCATAAAAAATAGTAGACAATGGAAAATTATTTTTGAATAAAAGAAAAAGAATCCATGATTATATGATCATATAATCTTCTACAATTATTTTTTCTTGAATGAAAATCTAGAGACATTAGATTCTACCCAAGATGCAGAATACATGTCTGAAGAAGCACATGGAAACTAGAATGCTGGAGAAGTTTGGTTTTAATATTCATTTTATAATGTTTATATTTTTAACTTAACAAAATTTCAAACATATCAAATGAACACAATGTATCCACCCATTATCCTATCTAATAAAAGAATAACATGCAAATTGACCATAGCCCTGATCAAGCCACATGCACAGCCATGCCCAACAGCCAATCAGGAGCAAATTATGCAAATAAACCCCAACCAATATGGCTGCTGACACTGAGAGCACAAGGGAGGCTTGGGTTTCCACAGCAATGGAGGAAGCCACGCTTTCTGCCTGCCATTGCTGGCCTAGACCTCCATTCAATATTACAAAATTTCAATTGTAAAAGATACATAACCCAAACAGAAATGGTGGCAGTCATGGAGCTGGAGAAAGCAGAGGCTAGGATTGCCCGGACAATGGAGGAAGCCAAACTTCTGCAGCCCTGGCCGGCCTAGGCCTCCACTCTAGGCTACAAAGTTTCAATTATTGAAGGTAAATGTCCCAACAAAAATGGCTGCTGCCATGGAGCGAGCAGAAGGCTTGGCTCTACTCCAGGCTACAAAGTTTCAATTGTAGAACATAAATTAATCCCAGATCTCAGGACCTCTGCCTGGGTCACTGGGGGGTGTGGCCAGCCTTCAAACCACCATAGGCCCCTCACCCAGGCCACCCCACACCTCAAGGGAACCCCCACCCTGATCTGGGACACCCTTCAGGGCAAATCAGCTGGCCCCCACCCATGCACCAGGCCTCTATCCTATCTAATAAAAGAGTAATACACAGATTGACCATCACTCAAACACACAAGAGGGCTGCCCCCATGTGGTCAAATATCCTGTCCCCATGTAGACACAGAGGCAAGCAGGGGAGGGCAGTTGGGAGGGACCAGACCTGCAAGGGAGGGCAGTTGGATGCGATCAAGCCTGCAGGGGAGGGTAGTTAGGAGTGACCAGGCTGGCAGAGGAGGGAAGTGGGGGCAAACAGGCTGGCAGGGGAGCAGTTAGTCATGAATTAGGCTGGCAGGGTAGTGGTTAGGGGGTGATCAACCTGGCGGGCAGAAGTAGTTAGGGGCAATTAGAGAGGCAGGCAGGCAAGCAGTTTGTAGCTAGCAGTCCTGAATTTTGAGAAGTATGTCTGACTGCCTGTTTAGGCCCAGTCCTACTGGGATTGGTCCTAAATGGGCAGTTGGACATCCCTCAAGGGGTCTCAGGTTGGAGAGGTTGCAGGCTGGGCTGAGATAAACCCCTCGCCCCCAGTGAACAAATTTCGTGCACCTGGCCTCTAGTTATCAAGCTTGTTTATCTATACCTCTGCTCATTTATACAAAACTGAATTATTTCAAAGAACATTTAGCCACCAGGTCATTTTATCTGTAACTATTTCTGAATAGATTTATAAAAGATAAGGGCTTATTTAAAACAACTATAGGAGTACTATCATACCTTGAAATATGAATACCAATTATCCTAAAACACTTCAATTATCCATCTGCCATTGGATTATAATTTGTGTCTCAATTATCAAATGGATTATAATCAGTTGAAATGTTCTACAGGTTTCTTTTTCTTTCCTTTTTGTTTCCTTTGCAATCTCTTTGAAATGTTTTCAAAATATTTTTAAAATACATGGCAAAGAACGGTAGAAAATTAAGGGAAAATTTTTTATTATTGGCCCTTGGAAAATTTATATATTGCTGGTGGTGAGACTTGGACTTTTAACAGACTATACAAATTAAGAAATAAGAAACAGAGCCTGAAACCAGAGCATACGGCAAGGTTTGGTCAGTGAGACCCCTACACACACACACACACACACACACACACACACACACACACATGCACACACACATGCACGCTCACAAGCCTTTGGTATATGGACTATAAAAAATTCTGCTCAAAACTAGAGAAAGAATTGGAGTGCTGTCTGTCTTGGCTTTCACTTTAGAACTAATAGAAAAAAATAAGTCACCCAGAGATTTCTTAAATAGATGCCTCTATTAATTAATATATGTGTGGAGCTAAAATTCCCACTGCACCACTTGGAAGACAAAACCCAAGAGATAACTGTTTATAAGGTATTCTCCATTGTTCTGCAAAAAAGAATAACAAAATCCTATATAGAGATACTGTTCTACAAATTGTGAATATGGCACAAGAACAGAAAAACAAACAAACTTTAGTCCTGTCCTCATGAGCTTTCCATTCTAAGGAAAGGATAAAGAAAATTTAAAAATAAATTTTAGCCTTGGCCTATGTGTCTCGGTTAGCTGAGGATCATCCCATGCATTGAGAGACACTACTACCTGCCCAATTGCAGGCTGATCCATAGTAGGGGGGCATGCAGAAGGCAGTTAATAGTGTTTCTCTCTCATCAATGTTTCTCTATCATTCATCCTTCCTCTCTCTGTCTCTCTCTAAAATCAATATATAAATCATATTTAAAAATAAATTCTGTTTAAATATTTAGTGTTTAAGTGTCATGCAAAAAATGTGGATGAAAGTTGGAGTGTGTGTGTGTGTGCATGTGTGTGTGGCAGGGGAGGGAGGGAAATGTAATTTTAAACTTCAAAAGCCTCAATGAGAAAGGAATATTTGAGCAAGAACATTAATGAGTTTGGCAGATCATCTACATAATATCCAGGGGAAGAGAAGTCTAGGCAAACTAATAGTATGTACAAAGGCCCAGAGTCAAATTCAAGAAAGAGAAAAGGAGACAAGATTGGCTGGATTGTCCTGGCCAGGTTGCTCAATTGGTTGCAGCTTTATCCCCGACCCTCCCAACCACATGATTGGGGGTTTGATTCCCAGTCAAGACACACACCTAGGTTGAGGATTCCATCTCTAGTTGGGGTTCACTGGGGCCTGCTTGTTATGGGGGTCCTGAGAAGAACAGATGGTCATATATATAATGAGTGAGATTCTCTTGGTCTTGGGTATTTTTTCCTTCTTGGAAGCATGTACTGGGTGAGGTGAGAAGGAAGGGTTTGCTCTGTTATGGAGTCCTCAAGGTTGATTACTCTTTTTGTTTCTCTTAGCACTAAACCCTTTGAGCAGGAGGAAACATTTGCATAATCATCCAGTTACATGAACTCTGTGGGATGGACAAAGAGCCCAGTGCACATGAGGTCATGAAGACAGGCTATTAAACAATGTTGAGTTATAGTAATTCATATGCTCACCAATGATGCACATTTTTTTAGTCAAGAAAACAGATTTTCCTTATTACTTCTTGGATAATTGAATGACCTGATAATTTTCCTGGCTCCTAATACTGTCTAACCTCATTACTTTCTGTACTATTTTTGTAAAACACATAGCTGATATTATCACACCAATGCTTAAAATGTAAATGGTCTACCAGTTTTCATGTAATGTCCAATCTTCTTAGAATAGCGTAACTATTTTCATAAGCTGGCTCCTGCATATTTCTCTTACTCTATTCTCAGCACTCCTTCACAATGCATTATGCATCCCAAGTGTCACAAGCTGCCTGCCTGTAATTCATTTAATTAAAATGTATTCTCATACAGTCGATCTCTGCACACGCATGCCCTCTCCTACCTAGCTGTAAGAACGTCTAGCCCATGTTTACTTGGAAACTCCTGACATGCCAAATCTTACCTCCTCTGGCCACTTAGCTAGAATTAGAGCCCCTACTCTTTGGCTGCAAATATCCTGTGCTCATTCCTAATAGAAAAAAAAATGTTTACATACTTGATTCCTCTGTTCAAAAGTCCTATGATTTAACTAACCTTGTGCTATTCATCTTAATGTTATTAGCAGTTGACATAGAACTTGGTATATACTAATAATAAGCCCTAAAGAAAGGATTTGCTAAGTTAATGATACATTCATCTATCATCATTCATTCAATAAATGGTTAGGCACTTACATTATGACAGCTGCTATTTGGAGTGTGTAAGCAGTACACAGCACAGAGACTACTAACTGCCCTGAGGAAAATGACAGGGTAATGAGCAAGATAAAGAGAAACTATGAGTCATGACTTTTGAATTGAAAACGAAGTATTGATCTAAAGGCACCTATGCTAAGGGCGGGGAGAAGAGTGTTTTGGGGAGAAGGGGTAGCAAGTGAAAGGCTGAACAAAATGGTCAGGAAGGAGGCCATGATCACAAAGTTGCAAAGCAACACACCGTGAGGAAGAAGCTCTCCTGATTATTCCTTCATGTGGAAGTGATCCACTTCTACAGCCTCATTAGCTCAGGACTGACAGCCTCCCTCACTGTTTCTCCTTTGGGAGGAAGGAATGGCATCTAACTCATGACTTTGGGAGGAGAAAGTGGGCATATGTGTCTCCTCCTTCCCTCTCCGTTTCTTTCTTTGGGCTACATCTGCTCTGAGGACGCACATGGTCTGACCTTTTCTTACTCATACCCAATCAGATGTTTATGTATACAACATGGGCTGTGACTAGGCGGTTAAGCCTGTCTAATTCTGGGGTTGAGAATCGGCTGCTATTTTGATCTCCCTCTGCTCTGACTCAATTGTTTCTGAATTAGGATGGGAGGAATAGATGAGTGAAAAAGTTAGACTTCCTCAATATCCAAGTCAATGTATGAGCTTGTTGGTAGCACACCCTTGCTTCTAAGTATATTTTCTTTATTAAAACAATAATTTTTATGGCTTGACGTTGAGTACTCATGCATCCTATAACTTACTCAGGGGAGATAAAATATAGAATGGAAGACAAGGAGGGACTTATCAATGCTGAGTTAGCCTTTACATGTAGGATAAGTAAGCCCTAGGGAGTAAGTTGCCTCATGAATGCTACATGTCAGAGCTATGCTAAAGATGAGTATATACAGTCTCAGAGAGGTTAACTAAATAAAAACACCAGGAGTCCATTATAGGTATGTTAGATTCTATAGGTCAAGCTCCTTCCACCATACATGAAAAATTAGTGAGAAGCTTAAAACAGAATATAATTAAGTGCTTTACTGAATATAATCAAAGCTCAGTTCAAAAAGTGCTGTGGTCATTCAGCAATGGGAGAGAATATTGCTGGCTCAAGTAAGAAATGAACAGAACTACTCAGAGAACTTGTCACTGCATTCATGTAGTCTATATCCCTACTTTGGTTATCATTCACAAGGCCTGTAAATTTTTTTTAAAAAGTATCAGGAAAATTATATATAATGAGTAAAATCTCAAATGACAAACAATCTATAATTCCTAGCATATTGATTTTGGAATATTTTATTCCATATCACTATAAATATGTCATTGAGTACATATTCCATCTGAATCATCTCCATGTAGCAACTCAATTTTGAAGGAACTTCAAGAGATTAGCAGAAGATCCAGTGATACCTTTTCTATTAGGAAACACTTAAAAGCTGTTTGTTAAACTTGAGGAATCTAATTAATTTTTAGCTTGAATTTACTTCCTTCTTGATTTGTTACATAAATTATTTGATGTTCTTATACAGCCTAAAGTTCCAAATTGACACATTAAGATCCCAACATTTAACTTTACCTCTCATTCTAGGCAAATGAAATAGTTTAAAAATGTGTCATCATACTAGCTAATCCAGTCAGTCAGAAACCTCCTGAAATCACATCTAATTAAGAATCATATTAAAATGCAACTGAAGTCAAGGAAGTAAAAAACAATATATTATTTTTAATTGTAGACAATTATTTAATAAATTAACACTCTGTTAAATCAAAACTAATTTATTCTAGTTCTTCACAGGAAGTACATTGAAAGTCTAAAAAGAAACTTCTAATTAGAATGGGTACCTTGGTTTCTGAAAGGCAATTCACTTAACTCTATAATCTAATAAGGATTATATTGTGTCATACTGTATTGTCTGCAGAGAATTCTCTAGATATGAGAGAGAAACCAGCCAGAAGTAAAAACATTTGAAAAAAAGAGCCTTCATATCCAAATATACACAGATTATTTAATTTATTTATTTTTTGCTACTAAGGCTAACAATAAATCATTGTAAATACCCATGTGAGCCTTAGGATTTATTTATGGTAATGTAGCTTGACTGCTGAATAAAGAAGATTAATGGTGCTTTAGAGAAACTATTAGGTGCAAACTAAGAAGACATAACCGTGGATTTCAGGTATAAAGGACAGAACTTCATGCATTAAATCGGCATTTGTTTATTCTGTTTGCTTTTTTGTTTATTTGATTTTGTTTGATATGTTAGTTTATTTTATAAGACAACCAAGACAACACTGTTTATGATTGAGAATTCTTAGTCATGATAGCCTAGGCACTGTACTAAGAATTCAAGTACAAACAAACTGAATATTTTGTTTGTTTAAAGTAAAATATTTGGCCCAGATCATGCTCAAGGAGAGAGAGTCCTTTCATCTCCAAGTTTCTGTTCTACAATAAATGTTATTCTACTGCATTTATATTCCCCAGAGCTTCATTTTTCTTCTCTGTATTTCTACCTTATTTACAACAGCTCTCCTTCCAACCTGAAGCTCTAAAGTGGCTTTTGCAATGGAAATAAGGAGGTCGGCTTTGTTCCTCCTCTGCCTAATGGTCAGCACTAGTGGAAACATAGGGAGGAAATTAGTCATATTCTGCATTCTCACCCAAAGCGCTGAGCTGGGATGTCATGGAGAGATCAGTCTCTGTAGTGAACAACCACTTGCCCTAACTGAGCAGAAGGCTCCCATACTCAGTTCCTGATGCCTTTCTTCACACTGTCCCCTTTCCGTCTAGACTGGGCCTCATGATAAGGGAGCTGATCTGATCTACAGGTGGCTGGGTGATTGAGGGAATGGAACAAACTGGGCCATCAGACTCTTTTTGCTTGTAAGTTGAATAAAGAGACCCATTGGAAGTTTGTGTCAGTGTTATGACCTTGGTTTAATTTTGTAGAGCAGGGTCTGGGCCAGTGATTCTGAGCTCTGTGTCCTCTAGTTATGAGCACAGAGACTCAGAGCAAGCCCATTAGAAGGAAGAGGGTAGCAGGTGTGCACAGAGGAGCAGAGGGAGCTGGAAAAGGAATATGCCAGCTCTGAGAGTTGAAAAGAGGAGCCTCAGTTCCTTTTGTATTTCTAGTCCCCATACACCCACGTGATCATCTTGTCTTCTTTTGGGGCATCTATAAGAATTGCTGTTATAACTTCCTAACAAGCCCCTTTCTGCCTAAGGTAGCTAGAGGGATTGGATCCTTGAAAACTGAAATAGATTCAATCAGAAAAATATAGCAGATGCAAGTTACACATTTCTCAAAGAATCCAGTGGCCCATGGTTAAATTAAGTGTTTCTGTAGTTCAGTGATTCTAAAGCTTTAATATGCCTTATAATTACTAAGGTAGTTTGTTTAAATGCCTATTTTGAGGTCCCAGTCAACTTCCAAATCAGAATCTCTTAGGATTCTAGCAAACAGTCTCAGTGATTTTGAGTTGGAAGTCCATGGGCCACACTTTCAGAAACCTGATCAGATTATCATAAGTTTTATACTTGGCTCAATCTAGGCCACCAAAGCCTGCACATGACCATGATTTTGCATTTAAACATTACACCCTTGGATTTCATTAGAAAAACAATTAAACCCTACTCCATTTTCTATAAACATATCACTTCTATTGAAGTCCTCTGTTAAAATGGGAAGCTGCAAATGCCCTTTAGGAATTAGCAATCGAATAGCCTTTGATTC
Organism: Antrozous pallidus; assembly: GCA_027563665.1. Taxonomy (NCBI): domain Eukaryota; kingdom Metazoa; phylum Chordata; class Mammalia; order Chiroptera; family Vespertilionidae; genus Antrozous; species Antrozous pallidus. Next base: position 80,073,862 of record CM050508.1, read on the forward strand.
CCATGAGATACTTATAAGATTTCATTAAAAATAATGATAAACTGACTTAACTAAAAATAATAAACAAATAAATGAATAAATAAATGAACAAATCTATAATAATAAAAGCATAGTATGCTAATTAGACCAGATGTCCTTCCAGACGACTTTCCTAATGAAGCTGTAGCTGCAGAGGTGCAGCAGAGAAGGAGGCTGCCTGAGCAGTGAGGGCCCAGCTCCTTGCACAAATTTTGTGCATCAGGCTTCTAGTAAATAAATAAAATGATAGTACATGCTTTCTTTTTAACCACATTTGCCAGGTAACCAGAACAAACCTGATTCCAAGTGCACATATGGTCTCTCCAGCACCATCACGAGTGTTTTTGTAGTAAGTCATACAAATCATTTAAGAAAGAAATTTAGTGGAAAGGCAGGTAACCTTTATTTTTACAAGTTTGTTACATTTGCTTAAGGATGCAGGTTTTAACTGGCATCCATTAATTTGACACAGGTTTACTGAATTCTATTATGTGTTAAGTTTATTACGAGGCACTTTAAGAATGAAAGCTGAAAAGGCTCCAGAACCCAAGGACTCCACTGTCCTTCAGAGAAGAAACAAAATACATTCAGAGAAGAAATCAAGTGTTAAAATGCAAGCCATTCATTTGGGGACTCAAGAATGAGGACTAATTACTTCCAGCAAGAGGAACAGGACAAAATGAATGAAGGAGGCAAACGTTTACACCTGGTAGATAGTAGAGACAAATAGTAGAGACTAAGAGAAAGATATTCTGTATGGAGGGTTATTCTGATTTTCCCTACTACCTTCCCCCGTGGCACCGTGGATTTCTGCAGGGCACATACCACGTTTTGTAACTGGATATTCATTGGGTAATTTGCTCAATCGCTCTATCTCTTTTCACTAGACTGTGGTCTCCATAATGTCTGGATGTGCTTTTCAGTCACCACTCTATGCACATGTAATACCTTATCTAGCAAAGTGCCTGGAACACAGTGATTGTTCAGCGAATGTTAACTCCTAAATGTGTTGTCAAGAGACTAGGATTCCACATAGTTTTGCCATTATCAGTTTTGCAATCTTGGGCCCTATTTCTAAGTCTCTGTGTCCTCATATGCAACATGGAGTTATGATCATTCTTTTCATATAGGGTTGAAGAAAGAATTAAATAGGATAATATATATCAAAGCTACAGGTATTACTAATTTGGTAGAAAGAAAGAGGCAGTGATCTGAAGCCAAGCCAAGACAATTAAGTTACAATGATAGTTTGTTACTGATAAGAGTTAGCACTTGTCCAGCTTTGTTTTCTGCAGAAGTGTACAGGCTCACTAGGCAAGGCAATGTAACAAGTTTAATTTAAACCAGGTATCTTTGTTTTATTCGACAGGTAACCAGGAATGCTTTCCTTGAAGATCCTCATTTACAGATCAGGACTCATGGGATATCTGTTTCTTTGTCATAAAACTGTTCTGACAGTCAATGAGATTGTTCACATGAAAGCAATTTGTGGCAGGGCTGTAACATGTGGAGCCTGTTCACAAACCCTATACAATAAAAGTTTAGGTGGCGTTGCACAATGTCATCACAAGATGGCTGCCACGACATTGTAACAAGATAGCCACCACAAGATGGCCAGAAGGGGAGGGCAGTTGTGGGCAATTAGGCTGGCAGGGGAGGGCAGTTGGGGGTGAACAGGCCAGCAGGGGAGAGCAGTTGGGAGCAGTTGGTCCCACAGGGTAGGGCAGTTGGGTGCAATCATACCACCAGGGGAGGGCATTGGGTGTGACTGGGCTGTCAGGAGAGGGCAGTTGGGGGCAACCAGACCTGGAGGGGAGGGCTATTGGGGGCAACCAGGCCTGCAGAGGAGTGCAACTGGAGGCAACCAGGTCTGCAGGGGAGGGCAGTTGGGAGTGACCAGGCCTGCAAGGGAGGGCAGTTAGGTGGGACCAGGCTTACAGGGGATGGTAGTTGGGGAGGACCAGGCCTGCAGGGGAGGGAAGTTAGGGGCAATGAGGCCAGCAGGGGAGGGTAGTTGGGGGTGATCTGGCCTGCAAGGGAGGGCAGTTGGGGGTGATAAGGCCAGCAGGGGAGCGAGTAGGGGGCGATCAGGCTGGTAGGCAAAAATGGTTAGGTGCAATCAGGCAAGCAGGCAGGCGAGCAGTTAGGAGCTAGCAGTCCTGTATTGTAAGAGGGATGTCCAACTGCCAGTTTAGGCCTGATCCTTGGGGTCAGGCCTAAACCAGCAGTCAGACAACACCCAAGGGGTCCCAGATTTGAGAGGGTGCAGGTTGAGCTGAGGGACACACCCCTGTGCATGAATTTTCTGCATTGGGCCTCTAGTCTTCTTTATAAAATGAATTTACTGATTTTTAAATTATTGTTCACATACAATATTTTATACATTTCAGATGTACAACACAGTGATTCCACATTCATATACCTTACAAAGGGAACACTGAAATAATCCTAGTAATCATCTTCCCCCATACAAAGTTATTAAAATATATTGACTATATTCCCTTGCTGTACCAGACTTCAGGTTCTCAAATTGGTAATAAGCAAACCAGATGAGCTGTGCTTAGGAATATGAGAAATAACTTGTTGTGGGATGAATACAGGCAGGCCCTGAAGTCACAGAAATCTAGATCCCAGCTTTGGCTTTGCCTCTGACACACTGGGTAATCTTGGATCAGTGATTTTATCCTTTGAGCTGGGTGTTTCTCACCGGTTAGTCATTTACAATTAGACCTATCTCCTGGGGCCATTGCCAGAGGTAAAATAAAATCTCAGCTGGTGATACTGTGAACTCCAGATCTCTGCAAATGTACGTCAATCTCTGGCCCAGAAGGAAGTGGAGAGGAGGATGTGTATGAACTGAGAATGCTTCCCTATCAGCTACTATTTTCATTAGCATACACTGTGAAGAAGAGCAGGTATGCCAACTAAGAGTTCTAACCTCTGAGCAGCAGTTCTTACCAGTTGTCTCCCTGAATGTGGTCATGGGACTTCAAAAATAATGTTCAATTTATTTTTATTTTCAAATCAAATCCACTTCCCACTGGGTTTTAGTAGAGACAGGCAGAAGGAAAAAAAAGGAAAAAAAAGGAAAACATATCCACATAGGAGGAGAAATTTAAAAGAAATTAAGAGAATTATATTTCTCTTTTTCCCCTATGAATTAAGAAAAGTGTATTTTATTAATTTTATTAGCAGAACTCAGTTAAGTAGGAGTATGATTGAGAAATGTAACCTCTACAAGTCTAAGTGTTTGTAATTATCCCTGTTAAGTTTTGGGGAATATTTACTAGTACAGTACTAGGACTTTGTGGTGATCTGTGATCTATGGGTTTTAAATTATAGAATACAGGAGATATGTCACCCCTAGTGGAGCTTGTAAAATCAAAGGCACCTATATGTTGTATTATGAGACTTGTGCTTGGGACATATATGTGAGATGCACATCTTATTTCATTTTTCAAAGAATACTGCAAATAGGTAACATCCAAAATGTACAGAGTTGAAAACTAAGACTTAGGTTAAGTCACTTTCTGGAGGAATGTTATTAGATTATTACATTCTCTCCAACATTGTTTTAAGGATATGTTTTAGGCTCAAATCTTTATCTCTCACACACAGTAGAACCTTCATTATTTGGGAGTAAATTAATATATTATTCCCCACTTCCCAAGCGGACAAAAGTACAAAAATCTGTGGGGAGAAAGACTGGATCATGTGTGCTTGAAAGGAGTAGGTAAGGAGAAAGGGTAGTGACAGTTTGCCTTTGAGTAGAAAAAATTCTCAAGTCCAGATGAGGAGATTTTTTATTTATTTGAAATTCTGAATGACCATACAGGGGAGGGCAAAAGTAGGATTACAATTTATCATATGGAAAAATAAGTAATACAAGAATAAATAGTAATATAAGAATAAATTGTTTCACATACCCACAACTGTAAATCTACTTTTGCCTGCCTCTCTACTGCTCCCAAGGTGTGAACTAACAGGAGGGTAAATAGAATAGAAGTGGAAAGCCAGAAGAAATCTGAAAATTAAATCTTTGCTCCTCCAAGTTCCTTGGCTATCAGGCTGTGAAAAAATTATCTAGGCTTGAAAAAAAAGTGGAGGCAAAAAAGATAGCACAGAGGTTTAGAACTATTTTTATCTCAATGCCAACATTTAAATAATTAAGTGACTTTCTGGAAATTGGAGTAAAATTTAATATTGCTAAACAAGCAATCATTTCACATGCCCTGTGATGTCTCCATCCTCAGCGAGTGCTAGGAGAAGACCCCTGAGTGGCAGAGGGATTTTTCTTGAATGTAGACTACGTACAATAGCAGTAGCTGAAATAATCTGTGGCCATGAGGGTGCACCGGCTCAGCAAAACTAATATACCTCCTGAGACTCAGCAGGACCTAACTGCTCCCCCATCAATATCTGGCTGCCAGCAGATACTCTTTTTAATTCAGTCATTTCCTTTCTTATAACCATTTAGCAAAGGAATTATGCTTACGTTTCATGGGAAAGAAACTAAAAGAAATAGTGGAACCTCAATAAAATTCCACCATCACAGATTATTTTATCTTTGAAAATGTATCCAATATTTATATTTAAGGGTTGGTATGCTTTGCGGGTTCATTACTATTAAAATTCAAAAACCTGGTTTCATAGATGCTGCCTTCCAAATGGTTCCAAATATAGATTATTCTTCTGTCCACTCTGTCTGGAAATGGCTTCCCCCTGACTTCTCTGAACCAGCCCTGCTCATTCAGTTCACTCATGTCAGAACTTCTGTAAAGTATGTTCTGGAGAATTTCTAAAAGAGATTGTTGTTTTCCCCTTTGAAAGATTAGCTAAATATTTCACTGTATTTTCAAAGCACTCTTATATTTAATATATATATTACAGATTCTATCCATAAGCAAAGCTCACTGGATGCTACTTCATTATTGCTTTGACCAGATCATCAAGAATAAGAGATGGCAATTATAAAACTTTGTCCAGGTGCTCCGCCACTGCTAACCGAAACACTGATGATGATAATCTTCAGCAGTAGTCAGCACCCTTTTGCCAGTCATTGGGAGGTGGTTTGAAATGGCAGTCATATCTATGCCAATGTTGGTCACATGATCATGTCACTGCCAGGAAGATGTGTGAGAGTCAAAATACTACATTTGGTTGATCCCAGATTCATTGAGCTGGGATTCTGCACAGAAAGGTCTTAACGCCCTAACGCCCTCAACCTCCATGATGGATTCTCTCTTTGCAGAATGACACACTTTTTCCTTCTGCTAAGAGGTTAGTGCAGCAACAGTGAGGGCCATACCCTGCTTCAGAAGACATGACTATCAAGTGAAGGCCAGGGATGTGTGGCTGAACCCCAACTGACTCTGGGCACTAAGGTTAATATTCTCTCCATCCTTCCCTTTCTTGGATGTGCCTTTTCTTACTGTGACAATGGTAAGATCTACAAGACCAAGGCCAAAGTGTGAGACTAAGGAAGAGCAACTACATTATTAACTCCTGGTCTTAGGCTTAAATGGAGCTTTGAGGCTAAGACTCTTTATAGCTCCATGTGGACTAGCTCATCAGGGAACTGTAATAAATATGGGGGGGGGAAGTCCTGTTCTAAGAAAGAGGATCATGTTACTGAAGTGCTCCTGTGTGTTTATTAGGACTTGGTATTAATGATTCCTATAAATACACCCGGGGGGACCAAGCGTAACCATTAAAATAAAGAAATATAAATGCACATGGGAGCAACAAATAAATGGTGACGGTGACGATGTTTTATAAGGAACCACATATAAATGGTTCCAAATGCCACGCAGGGTTAGCAGGAGATGAGTACTCCTGCCATGCACACCAGTGAAACTATGGCACATCACAACCAAATTATGTCTTCTCTGCCTAGTTCTGATGGATCTGAAATTCAAGACCTCATTTAAAATGTGACAAACCTTGGTCCCAGGAAGGGTGCTCCTGTTCCACATTCTCTCACTGTTTAGCGGTGGGGAACACAAGCAGTGGTTAGAAATAAAGCAGGAAGAAAAAGCATCTGCCTACCTAGCTGGCACAGCCGTGGGCAGGGCGTCCACTCGCTGAAGGCGGTCACAATGCAGTCTTTTCTGCATGGGAGGAGACAAGGGCGCACTGTTTCAGGGCGAGTGGAATCTGGACATCTGTCAATGTGAAGAGACCATATCAATGCCTGCTGGGGAAAGGAAGTGCTTTAACACAAAACTGTAGGAGACAGAAAATATCGCCCTGTTGCTTTTTTAGAGACCAGAAAAGACAGACCCAGAGCAGGGAGCAACTGCCCAAGCGCTCTCAGGCAGAGGCAGAGCAGAAGGAGGCCTCAGCTCTCTAATCCCAGACACCACACTACTTCCCCCAGACCAGGAAAGCACAGTCCCTGAAACTAACCAAAGACAAGTGCCAAGAGGAGTCTCCCTAGCAGCATCAATTCAAATTCAAACAAAAAAAAATTTAATTATTTGTTTTAGAGTGAGCATATATTTTAAAGTGTTTTTTTTTTATTCAGGGTAATATATCAAATCAGTGATACAGTGATATCATTCAAAAGGAAGAGTAAAGTGCAAGGAATTATATGGAAAAATTGTGAAAGAAAAATCATTGAATTACTCTGAACTATACATATGTGATTATTAACACAATTTACAATAGTCAGGTGTCTCTTTAGAACCTGTAGATTGATAAAGTGGAGTAAGCAAGATATGACAGGCTGAAAGTAACATATATATTGACTAGCAGTAGCAAGAAAAGCACTTAATTGATTTTGTTGATTATTCATTTAACGCTCATCTTGGGAAGAAAAGTAATACAAATACTCCATAGATTCATCTCACTGGGAAGAACTAAAGTCTCAGGATATGGCAAACAAGTTTTTTTTTCTTTTTTAAAATAATAACACAGGGCTAAAAACCACATTTATTATCTTCTAAAACAGTGATATGCAGGAGGAAAAAACAGAAAAAAATACCTCATAACATGTTTGCACTTTAAATTATGTTCCTCATAAGTTTCTAATACAAAGCCGAGGTGCAGTATGCATTAGGCCTGATGGTGTGAGCTTTGGTATTCCAGTGCAGTATTTTATTTTGCCTGCATTCTTTCATTTATCCCTAATGACAAAGTAAAAGGCACTATAATCTTCATTTTCAGATGGTAACACTGAGGTGCCAAAGCCAGCTGGGGACAGAGTACTTGAGAAAAAGTATAAAGCACCAGGTCTAGCAAGTTCAAACAGACAATTAAAAAGTCATTCCAGTACAAGAGAACAGAAAATGTACCAGATAAATTTCACAAGAAAATACTGAATTAAAAAAACAAAGAGCTAGTCCTGGCCGGTGTGCTCTCTCAGTGGTTAGAACATTGGCCCATGTACTGAATGGTAGTGGGTTTGATTCCCGGGCAACAGCAGGTATCTGCATTGCAGGTTTGATTCCTGGCCTGCTCAGCACATGTGGGGAGGCAACCAATTGATGTGTCTTTCTCACATCAATGTCTCTCTCTTTCTCTCTCTCCCCTCTCTCTCTCTTCCACTCTTTCTCTCTAAAAAAATAAAAAAATAAATAAAAAATATATCCTCAGGTGATGATTAACAACAACAACAACAACAAAAAGAGCTGGAGAGAGTGTGATGATTCAGATTAAAGCCCACTAATTGATTTATAAAATTACAAATATGCAAACAGAGATTGTCCAAATTTCAAACACTAAGAAAAAGTAAGAAAAGTGATGATAATGGTTGAGGGAGAAGAGGAAGGAAAATAGATTATCTAAGAAGGAAAAATCACCTGATTAAATTAGCCCTCATGAATTTACATAGTTATAAAGATGAAAATATCTTCTTTGTTTTAAATCATTAGAAACAATACATAAACAATACATGGGAGATGGAATCTGGCTGTGGAACAGAATGTAAGTGATATTATTCTTGCACTCATAAGACACTGTGGGCAAAAGACTAGAGATGGAAGGGAGAGAGGAGGAAGTCCAGAGGAATTAGTGTGAATGTTTTCACTGTTTACATGAGATGAATCAGTGAATGGACATTTTAAATTGAGAAATGAAAAGATATATAAAGGATATTGGAAAATATATCATGTAGCATTAGAACTAACCCTCAGAAAGGGAGAACAGATAAAATATTTACATGGGCTGGCCCATATTGACATAAAGACATAGTAGATAGATAAAAAAAACTAATAAAGTCGTAGCCAGTGGCAAGGCAGGAGGCAAGGAAGGGGAGTAGGGGTGTCTGAAGGCTTCTTGTTCTTACTATTATATATCTCTCTGTATATTGTTAAGATTTGTGAACCATGTGAAGGCTTGCCCAGTCAAAATAAAGGAAGAGGGAGAGAAGAAACCTATAGCAACTATTAAGAAGTGGTTGTATCTGGGATGTGGAGTAGTAAGTGAAGGAGATAATTGGGGACTGGTTGCTTTCCATCATCAGCAAATAAAATGTATGATTTCAGTTTTACTATAGAACATACCATTATTTTGATGAAAACGGAAAATATACTCACAGAAAACGAATTACTCAATTCATTATACTGGCATTTTTATTAATTATGCTTAATACACAAAAGCCTGTCTACCAAATAGTTCAATTCAATTAATCTAACAACAAACAGAAAAAAAGAATATCCTTAGAGTGTCTTTATGAGCATACAATGTTATTTAAATAAGCTACTCTGATAGGGAAAATTTATGTCATACTTTAATAGACATAGCAAAACAACGACAACAACAACAACAAACAAAAAAATTAAAATCATCCTCAAGTCCTTTATTCACACTCTGAAATATACTGAAATAAAATGGAATTGCTGTGAATTCTAACTCCTCTTTAGCCTCTCCTGGTATTTGGCTGGAAATGATAATACAACCTGAGTGAAGCCAACTTCCTCTGTGCATAGTGGGGCAGGAGGGCCCACAGCATCCTACTGCACACTCACCTAGACACTCAACAGAGTTTAGAAATGTGTGGTGCTAGCTGTAGACTTAAAGGGAGAGGCTGGTGTGCTCTGCAGGGACATGGCTCATTTCAGTCATCTTTCTAGGGTACTGATATTGTCTGCTTAATTTAAACTGTTTTAGCATCACTCACAATAATCAGTCACTGAGCCTAATATCAACTCTCCACAGCATGTCCCCTTTTCTCTCCATGTTCCTCCACTAGGCCCATAACAGAGAAATGGTATCTCCTCAATAGCAAAGGTCAAGATGCTCAGTTTATATTGCTTTTATAGAGTCCATGAACTAAGGCTTTGTTGGAATGTCTATGGCTTCAAGGATCATCACATTTTCAATTCACATTTTAAGATTTTCTCTTAAAAATATTCTCTTTGACCATTAGCAACTTATGTGCCCTCCCCTTCTAAAAACTACCGAGTTTTATCTTCTGTACTCTTGTATTGTCACTGACTGAAAAAAAAAACTTTTGACATATTTTGTGCTGCTGTTTTGTTGGGGGTGTACAAATGTGCACATGCACATACAAAATATATACAGCAATTTTGAATGCTTTGATCTTAGAACTCCATCTTATGTCATAACTTAAAAATGCCAGATCTTAGTAACACTAAGTCAATGATTGCAAATATTAATAACAGTAAGTCAATGATTGACTAGTATCCTATGCTTTTTGACCCTGAAGACAAATAAATCCCTAGGAATAATGACAAATCTATCCAGCTTTTTCCAAAACAGAATTGAAGCCTTAAAGTGCAAGGAAACATGGATTCACTTTTTAGCAAACAAACTATCACCCTTGCCTTTTGTCACAATTGGTTGTGCTCTTGATAAAAGGACGAAGGCATCCCAACTGAAAGCATATGTTTTTCTGGATTTGCACTGGTGCATTCCATAATGATTATTTCTTGGTCACCCTGTAGGCTAAATTTCCTTATAAACATTGTGAGGAAATGTATTAAATTGAGCTACAAAGATTTGTCACTTTTCAGTTTGCCTCCATAATCAAGATGCAGACACACAGTGCTCCTCCATCTTCTCCAACAGTCCTCCTACCCCAGAACTGATGTTCCAGCTCTCTCAGCTAAGGGGGAAAACCTGATAGTTTAAACATTAAATGTTTCACTGGAATTTTATATTCCTATAGCTCACAAAATGCCAGTTTTTACATTAAAGGCAGAAAGTGACTTATCAGGACCTTTGGAAAGCTTTGAGTTGTGTGTTTTTGATCTTTATTATTATTTTTCTACATTGCAGCTGAAAAAAAATTGAATCATGAAGCAAACCAAACAAAACCCACAAAATATATCAACAAGCTCTCACTTCTGTTTCAGTTGTGCCCTAGCTAGTTCTCATTTTCTGATATGATCAATTCTATTACTCATACAATGGTAACATTCTCACCTACACAGTTGCATGGAAACCAAAACACCAACCCAGGGAAGCGAGAACTTGCAAGGAATTCTGTGCATCCCAGTGCAGTGAGTTTAGAGATAAAATGCATTATGTTAGCTAATCCATTCCATGGAGGCATGCTTCTTTCATTATACTGCAAGGCCACTGTGTTTAGGAGATTTTCTTCTCCTTTCCTTTTTCTCTTGTCCCACCCCCACTTCAAAGATTTCACAAATGGCAGGGGATCTTTCTCCACTGCAATGGCTTTCACTTGACAAAGAACAAAGATATTTATTTTTTTAAAGGCAGAGAAAAGGATATTTTCTACTGTTGGTAATCTCATTATCTCATTATATGTTTCACTGGACAGTAGAAATTATTTTCTTAGCTCAATTAATCTCATTAGTCTCAAGAATTTTCATTGACTTGACTAAAGTCAATTAGGCTCCTTATGTTTAGCAGGATTGTTTGGAGATATACAGTAAGAATTACAATTAGGTTAAGTCTCCAGCCTCATTAACAATGCAAAAAGTAATTAGTAATATCTGTGTGTGTGTGTGTGTGTGTGTGTGTGTGTGTGTGTGTGTGCGCGCCTGTGCGCATGTGTTAGGAAAAACATCTGTCAAATTCATTTTTCTTGTTGGTAAACTGAACAAAACTGGAGGTTATTCACTGTAATAATAGTTTAGTTTCACTTACATAAATGTATAAAGAAAAGTATATTCATTTGTGAATCATGTTTTAAACTATGAACTTCTGTTCTTGTGATTGGGGGGCATAAAAATATTATTGAATTAAAAGTTGAGTAAGTTGATGTACTAGACTTTAATTTAAAAAACCTGTCTCATTCAAAGTAATTTTGAGGATAGAAAAGGAAATAGAGTGCTATTTGAACATATAATCTGGCTTTTCATGCCCAAATAGCCTTTACAATATAATGATAATTTATTTGCTAAATGTCAGTCTCAATTCCAATGCTCCTTTTCTAAGAAAGAAACAAATCGTATTTTCATCAAGGGGATTGTTATCTGTTGTGATTCAGAACTAAGCAACATTTTGTCAAAGGTAGGAGATCAGACTTCAAGTATGCAAAAGATTCTCATCACTATAAAGAATATTATTGTAGATCATGTAAGGCTTATTTGCGCATCTAGGACCTATTTATTTTTATTTGGATATAAAAGATAATACTTCATTCATCCTTTTTTAAGAAGTTGAATATTTCCATCATAAAAATAACATTATTAAGACTGCAATCCTTTCCATGATAAAACCAGTACTCTTCATACCTTTTTAAGCCAGTTAGGATTTTACCATAACCTTAGTAATTAATCACCTCCAGTAGGTGATATGTAAACATTATTTCCATGTTTAGCTATAACTAATTCCCACTGCATACCAGGCTAAGGATACCAGGCAAGTTTCAACACACCACTGACATAATTCGATGTTCCAATAAACATCTCGAGTAATGTAGCATTGGATGCTAAACAGAAATAACATTTATAAGTTAATAAGAGCAGAAGGCCATATGTAGGATCTCTTCATTACTTTTCACAGCAGTCCCCTTTGCCAAAATTTATTATGGTAGTTAAATATATTTTGAGGCAAATAATAAACATCATCTACTCGCATTTTTCTCTAATTTATATCCAAGCCTTGGCAAGCATATGGGTCAAGTTAATTCATGAATTCTAAAATGCTTATGGAACACTAATGCATGCCCAACACTGCTCTAAAATCTGAGGTCCTTACAGTAAAGAGCATCAGCCCCAGTGCTTTGGAAGGCACAATTAGGGGAAGAGGAGACAAGGGCTTCCTGACCGTGCTTCACTTCAAGTCGCAGTTATCTTCACTTAACCTCGCAGAGCCAGCTGCCCATCAGAGGCTCCGCCACCAGCAGCATCTGACCAGTTTGCACGATTTCTGCCATCAGCAGTTCATTTCCCTTTACTGAACTTCTATGACTTTCCTTACGAAGGGCAAATGTGGTTTCCATGGCAGTGTGGATAATGCCGAGAGCCTGTCATCATGGTGCCTGGAGATGAGATGAATCAGGTGTCTGAGTTGCCCATGGCAGCAACACAAATTGGATTGAATTAGGCAGGAGAGCAAATGCATTTTCCTTGGTTGCCAGGAAAGGCAGTGGTATAATTAAGGGTGATGGGACCAGGTCTTAATGCTGCCAGGATTTGTTCTGCTTCTATTTCTGCTTCTTTCTGAGCATCAGCTTCATTCTCCTCTCTTACTTTTTCCATCAAGCCTAACCAGGCTATGGAAACTCCCAATTCATATAGTTAGAACATCAGGAATTGAAAAAGTGATGGTTTCATTTTCCCATTTTGAAAAATCCTTGGGAACATCTCTAACGTGCCTAGTCTGCACCATCCATCCTGGTGACCACTAGTCCTGTGGCTGGGTGGGGTCTTTACCACAAATAGGGGACTATTCAAACATGGCCACTTGGAAACCTCCATGGATAGGCCAATTATCCAGTATCTGTATACTGCATAGGCCCTTCACCTTTTCTTCCCCAGGAGATTACCCGAATGAACTTGAGGAAGAGTTATGTCTCTTTATTTAGCCTAGAGATAAAATCTCTACAGCTGTGCTTTCCACTCAATTACACTTTTTCCTCCATGACTTGAAATTATTCCTGACCTTTTTATATATGTATCCTAGTCTCCGTGTCCCAAATATCCTACTGATTTTTATTTATTTATAACTTCATGTGCCAAGTACAGTGTCCGTGAGATTGTAAACCTGCACAAGGGAATGGATTAATATATTCAAAATGGCCTCATCGGTTTATTTCTCTCAGCAGAAAAGATCAATTGGACCTAAAGAAGAATAAAATACAACCTTATAATTTCAAAGTTCAAACCTGCATGATCTCTATTGAGATCACCTCTAAAACACTAAAGTACTCAGATTCCCTATTTATCTTATTTACTGTAATCCATTAACTAATACACATATTATAACTTTGTAAAGTGTTTACCTTTGTTAAAACATACTTTTTTTAATTTTTAAGAGTCAAACAAAACAAAAATGTATTACTCTAGCACAAACTGAGACATATTCAATGCTTAAAAATGCTTTTAACTAAAAATACTGCAATCGGCAAAAATCCTAAGCACTTTCACTAAACTATTGATAATACCTCTTGGTCATCACTTGTCCCACGTGACTCTTGACACAAAAGACCTTCCGTGTCTGAATGCCCACACCACAGGCAGCTTCTCCATTCCATGCAATGGTTGCATTAAGAGCAGTACCCAATGTGTCTTCAGCACAGGGGCCCCAAGGCGATGTCTCCCAATAGAGCTGCATACAGGAATGGTCATTGCATGAGCGATATTCTTGGAGGGCCTGACTAGGGGGGCATGGTTTTCCACCTGTAAAAATAAAAATATGAAAGAATGCCATTGTGTTTTTTAAATATATTTTTATTGATTTCAGAGAGGTAGGGAGAGGGAGAATGAGATTGAATGATCAATGATGAGAGAGAATCACTGATTGTCTGCCTCTTGCATGCCCCTGAGTGGGAATCAAGCTTGCAATCCAGCTGTGCCCTGACCAGGAATATTGAACTGTGATTTCCTGGATCATAGATGGATGTTCAACCACAGAACCATACCAGCCAGACTCATTACCGTTTTTAGTAACCTGCCTCTGTTGTTGTTATAACTGGTCTTTTTTATTGTTTTTGCTATTTTTATGGTCTAGAAAAGCGGCCTTTTTGACACAGTTATCGAAAGGCCTAAGCAACTGCACTCCTTTTTAAACTTTTAGCACATTTTCTTTTGTCCTGAATAATAATCTGAGGACAAATGTTATCCATTTTCTAAAGAACAGGGAGCAGTCCATGTCAATTATATTTTAAAAAATAAGTGATTCTAATGCCCACCTCTGAGTTATGCATTGCTGAGAAGAACTCTAAAGAAACCTGATTTTATTTAAATATCACGATGCCTAATAAATTAGTCAGTTAGATAAAACAGCCCATGACCTTGAATTGATACTAGATCCAACTTATGTGTGTGTGTGTGTGCGCGCACACACACACACACACATACACACACACACACACAGAGGTATGCACACACAAGCACTCCAGTTGCTTATAAATTGCCTCTCTTTGCCAAGAGAGCATTATTTTATCAGAGTACCATTTAAAACACCCATCCTACATCAATAAGTGCATCTTATAGCGATATGAGGAATCCAGAAGTCTCTCTCAAAGTTTGGCAAGAGGAATCCATCTTTGCCCTCTGAAATCATATTTGACAATGTGTTATCTACAGGCTGGGAGAGCAGATAGATATAGATCTTCATACTCTTGGTGAGTCAGACAATCAAATTTCAGTACTGTGTTTTCTTTCACATTTTTATATGCATGAGAAAACTGGTATTTATCTAAAGCATTTGATTTTCTTCTCGATCTTTCACACTATTTTATTCAGTGGGTCAAATGCTCAAGAAAATTTGTGACTCTGGTTTTGTTATTCTTATTAAAGTTTATCTCTATTAAATACTACAGACTTTCCCCCCCTCCATCCAATATTATAAAAGACAGAAGAGGAAGCAGTTGCACTTTAAGAATATGAAAATCTTCATTCATCTTGACACTATCCCGTGTCTCAGAACCACAGAACAGAATCTTGTTGAAAAAAGGAGCTCCCTGCATCTGGAGGCCACACTGCCTTGCTGTTCCAACTAAGCTGTGGGCAGACAAAGCTGAGGGAGGGCCTGAGAGAATGACACCCATCGTCTAGTTCAGACGCTGCTATCAATGACAGGAACAGCTGCTCCTCTAATTTTTTCTGATGCCAACCATTTACATTCCCATCACACATTTTAGCTTCTTCAAAGCCATTTGCACAGTCTCATCCTTTCTCCTCTCACTACATGCCAGCAGGACAGGACAGAAAATCAGGGCGCAGGGATCAGGTAGCTTGCTGAAGTGACTGGCAGTTTCCAGTTAAGGAGCATGTCTCTCAATTCCTAATTTGGCACCCTTCTTACCAGACATATTCCAATTATGTCCCTAACTACATGAGCTGGATGTGTATCAATCAGACTGTTTTCTTCCCTAAAATAGTTTAATGAAAAATAGCATAGAAATGATTAAAACAATTCATGCAAATAAATGGAATTCAGCACAGACACCCCTAAGGATTAAAGAGAACAGTTACACAATGATAGAAAAGTGTTCATTTGGACTTGCAGAATATTGAAGATCACCTATATTTGTCTACTTCTGTTATATCATCTTCACAGTTACCTATTGGAAAACAACAATTGGGCAATGGACTTCCTTGAAGCCTTTACTATGACCCACCTTCTCCAGCCAATGCCAGGATAGTCCTTGACCTGGTTTGTTTCCCATCCGAGATTTTATTTGAACAAGACTGGGAGCAGGATGACCATTCTGTCCACTCGCCCACCACACAATCCATCCTGCAGGGAATTTCACAAGCTGTCCGTTCAGGAGGAACAGATGCTGGGCAGAGACTCCCTGACACATCTTGTCCTATAACCAGACCAAGACACATATTGGTTAATGCTCAATCTGGGCCAGTCCAAGGAACATTGAGGCTCACTGCTTCCTCCATTACTTCATGTTAGCTTAGAAGACTTCACCTTGTGTCTAAACCAATAAAGCATGGAAAATGATGGTTTCTCCAGCCATTCATAATGCTTGTGTCAAGGAAAACTGCCTGGAGATTATTTGGCATTTAGAAAAGCAGACACTACAGCAAAACTGGCACTTGTTATTCTTCACAGGGACACAATGGGCTTCTTCCAGCAACAGTGCAGCCATGGATGGCTGGAGACAGCGATGACTGATGCATTATTGACAACCACAGGTAACAAGTATATGCTTTACTGCAAAATGGGGGTCACAGTAGCCTGTTATTCTGAAAGCATAATTTATGTTGAGCATTCTATTCTACCCTATAAAAAAGAATTTTACCAATCTAATTTTCTGGTGTGTGCTTTTGCTCCAAATACGTAACCTTAAGCAAGATGATCACACCATTACTCTTTTACTTTATTTGTGCATAGTGGCAAGCAATCCAAAACCACAATGGAAATGGATCTGAGGCTGAATTATATAATGTGTTGAGAGAAAAGTTGAAACACAGTCCAAAATTCTTCCAAATGCATTTACTATTCCCCCTTTGAATGCACTTCTAAACTTAAATGTATATATTTTGTAACATATATTTACTATAAATATATATTTACAATTGAAAGATGTTAAGACTTAGATGATCTTTTTAATATATTTTTATTTTACTTTGTTTTGTTCCCTTTTTATTAATTTCAGAGAGGAAAGATGAAGAAGAGAAAGAGAGAAACATCAATGATGAGAAAGAATCATTGATCATCTGCTTCCTGTATGCCCCACACTAGGGATCAAGCACGCAACCTGGGCATGTACCCTGGACCAGAATCTAACTGGGACCCTTCATTCTGCAGGCCAACTCCTCATGGAGCCAAACTGGCTAGGGCCTCAATTGATCACTTCGAAGTTATTTTCCATATCTCAGATTATTACAATGTTTTAATTAAAAAGCTCTCTTTTAGGTTATTTATTCTCTACTTATAGAATTAAATATTCTTCACAATAATTCAACTCCTCCTATTCCCCCATTCACAGTAACCCCATGAAAACAGTAAACAGAAACATTAGTAATACTGTTTATAGTTTGACATAACAACATGAAATGTGGAATGGCAACTCTAGGAGAGAGCCTGTTTTGTGTGTGTGTGACTTTGTGCCTGTGAAATGTTCTTGTCATACTCTGACATAAAACTTACTACAAAGGGGATTAATATTTATAAATTATCTCCTCTGTGCAAGGCACTGTTCTTATAGGAAACTGTCAGAGCAGGCATGACCTCTGCTTTATAGACAAGGGGTCAGTGGCTCTGAAAAGAAACCTTGGACAGGACCACACAGGCCTGAGCTAGGAATCAATTTAAAACATTCTGACTCCCAACTTCTGCTTTTCACATGAACCAAACTCTGTCTAATTCCCTGGAGATAGATGTTCTTTTTCTGAGGAAGTAAATAAAACCACGTGACAGTAAGCAAGCTGCCTGAAGCAGAGTGTGCACTGCTAATATCTGCATTCATATTTGTAAAGGAGGCCAGGCTCATTGCCTTTGAGGTACAAATAAAACTTTTCAAATGTTTATGAGACGTAATAGATATCCTCATACATAATCAAGCTGAGAGGTCAGTTCCAAACATTCTCTTCTTAGTCTCAATCTATTTTCAGGTTAATCCTACATTATATGGCACACACACACAAACACACAAACACACACACACACACACCAATACTATAGCTAATGGGTAGTGGATTTCCAAGTACAGAAGAAGGCAGGCAAAACAAAACACCCAAATTACATCTCTAATCAAAATTCAATTTCCACATTTATAAATATTAGTAGCATCATGTACATACAAAACACTTTAAAGCAGAGTCTTGCAAAGAACATTTTGAAAAATAAAGGATAAAAGGGGAGAGGGCTAGAGGTACCGGATTAAATTAGTAGAATAGTCTTATAACTAAAGAATTCCTCAATTTTGAAAATGCCAATTTATAGTGTAAATTTCCTAGGATGGAAATGGTATGTAGTGTTTTT
Organism: Antrozous pallidus; assembly: GCA_027563665.1. NCBI lineage: Eukaryota > Metazoa > Chordata > Mammalia > Chiroptera > Vespertilionidae > Antrozous > Antrozous pallidus. The sequence goes on from CM050508.1 coordinate 80,091,925, forward strand.
CAAGCTTATTTGACCAATGCCCCTTTTTAAGGAGCATCTGTCCTAGAAATGGTATTTTTATGGATATGTTTTGAAAAAGCTCTGCTTTCAAGAGTTATACATAATTAACAATTTGATGAGCACATAATATGTCCAGAGTATATGATGGCATATAAGTCGATGAAAATAACTTATTTACCCCATTAGAAATTAGCTATAAACACATGAAAATAAAACTATCTCCAAAAGTAAATGTCAAGCCATGGCTCAGTTGGTTGGGCATTGTCCTATACATCAAAAGAGCTTGATTCCCGATAGGAAGAGTGCAGGAGGCAGCCAATGGATATATGGCTCTAATGGATCTCTCTCTCTCTCTCTCTCTCTCTCTCTCTCTCTCTCTCTCTCTCAAAATCAATTTGAAAAATCTTAAAAACACAAAAAAGTACATGCCAAGTGAATGTGTGTTTTGAGCAAGAAATGCTATAGCAGTGCAGGGAAGAGACGGACCTCCTGGGTTCGCATGACAGTCGAAGCCTTTCAACAGGGAGAAAGAGAAAGATTCAGGATTGGTGGCAATGAGGGCGGGCATTTCAGGCATCAAAGTGCCAACAAAGGTATCATAGCAGAAAAGTACAAGTTATTTGGAAGACAGTTAAATCTGAAACTACATGAGGAAAAATGAATGCTTATGTTGGAAGAGTTATAGGACATCAAATTCTGAATGACTTAGACTGACACACCAGTTGTCTTATATTTATTTCTTACTTAAATTCCCATTGCTTAGGTTTCTCATTATCCAAACTTAGCAATCTCCCTAGTCTCCATTCAGCACCCATTCTCTTCAGGTGCTTGAATGCTTTTTGAGGGCTAACCATTCATATAAACTGGTACACACACTTCCTTGGTGCAATTAATTGTCAATTCTCCACCAACAATTTGATAGCTTGTCTATACAGGCCAATTAAAAAATAAGAACAAGGTGAAGAGCCTTTCTTTAGGGACACAAATTAATAGTTATAAGCATACTCTGAAATATGTGTGAGCTATTTTTATAAGATTTTATAACAAAACAAAAAAACCTGCACAATGGGATCCTAGTCACAAAGTGTCCTAGTCTGACAGAGGTAAGTATCTGAAGGTGAATCATAGCACCACTTATCCTCAAGAGTATGTCATTTAACATCTTTGAACCTCAGTTATCTCACTTCTGAAAATGAAATAGTAACAGCTACTTTTGGGGATATTCTAAGTATTAGAAATTATTTATGCAAAATACATAAGCAAGGTGCCCAACACTTAAAGAAGACTTTCAAAATATAGGAACCTTAAAAAATGTTCTTTGCAAAGATGTATACCACAAAAACCCTCATTCATCTGAAAAAAATTAGATATTTATGCCATAGCCATGGAAAGCATCTGCCTTACTATTCGTTTATATGCACAAATAACTCCCAACAGCTTCACAGGCTGATTCACACACATATAAACAGTAGTTATAATTTTCCACATTATTTTATATGGTCAGCTAAGCTAAATGATTTAAGAGCCAAAATGAAGCACTTGTTCCTGAATAACTTCACCTGCCCATCAACATTGTTATAATTATCTTCCCATTTCAAGAGAGAACTTATCTCGAAAGAGGAGCATTTATTATCTCCTGTTTTCATTTTTTTTTTGGTGGATCAATGAGATCAACTGAAATCTCAGTTGAGCATGGAAAATAAAGTGGCACCTGGCACAGAGACAGCCAATAAAAGTCATTTTCACCAGCTCTGATAATCTAATATCATAATAAAATAGAATATATTTAAAAGTGAAATCAAATTCATCTTTTGAAATTCTATAAAATTATTCCCAGCACTCATCAGCCTCCCTAGAATCAATAATGACAAACTCTGCATTCTCTCCTATTGGTGTAGACTTATTTAAACCATTTGTGATTCTGAGAACATGGTATATGGTGCTGCTTCAACCTTGTTACTCAGTATTTTTTAAAAAACAATATTTTAATATGGTGAAATTCACATTACATAAAATGAAGCCTTTAAAAGTAAACACATTAGTGGCATTTAGTAAATCACAATGGTATGATTTACCAAACCACCACTTCTACAGAGTTTCAACACATTTTAATTGCTCTAAAATAAAAACCTTTATCCAGTAAGCATTTTCTCCCCATTACTCACTCCTCTCAGTCCTTGGCAGCCACAAATTTATGTTCCATCTCCGTCAATTAAATTATTATGAATATTTCATGTCAATGGAATCATACAATTTGTGATTTTTTTGCTGGCTTCTTTCACATAGCATAATATTTTAGAGATTCATCTATGTTATGGCACATATCACTACTTGATTCCGTTTTATGATAAAACTAGTGGCTCAGTGTATGAAATTTGTGCATGGGGAGGTGGGGGCCCTCAGCCTGGCCTGCACCCTCTCCAATTTGGCCCCTTGGGGGATGTCAGACTGCAAGTTTAGGCCTGATTTCACACCAGCAGTCGGACATCCCTCTCGAAACTTGGAACTGCTTGCTCCTAACTGCTCACCTGCTTGCCTGCTGATTATCCCTAACCACTCTGCCTGCCAGCCTGATCGCCCCAACTGCTCCTCTCCACCCCCCTACTGGCCTGTGGGTGCTGGAGAAGTTAAATGAGGAGGCATTTATTTTCATTACAGTTTGGCCTTTAGTGACTGACTTCTGGGGAAGCCCTCCTCTCTGGACCTCAGTTGCCCCAACTGTAAAACAGTGGCTTGGATAACTGGATTGCTAGACCCCTTCCATGGTGACAACTGGGATTCTGCAAAAGCTCTAAGCAGCTGCTTTGGCTTCCCCCCCTGGGCGCCCAGAAAGGCCCAGTCTGCTGTCACACAGGGAAGGGTTCCAACCCTGCCCAGACTAAGATCTGAGCTTCCCAAAAACTCGGGGTCTCCCTTCAATGGCGTATTCTCCGTGAATGCACCGTGGCTGCCACTTCTGCACTGCGGGCCCTTCCTCCTGGGCAGAGTCCACACTCTACACCCTGCGCCTGAGCTACTGCCACCCCTGAGGCGCTCATGCCCTGGGAGGCTGGCTTTCCTCAGGTATCCAAGGGCAGAGTGTGGGGGAAGGAAAGAGGATTTGCTACAATACCTCTGGAAAGAGGCAGCCAGGACAGCGTTGGTGGTGGAGGCAGCCGGAGGCAGAGGCTAAGGCATAGGAGGAGATGCCAGACACTCCCTCTCTTATCGCGTGCTCTGGACCATGTAACCAGCCCTTACCTTGCAGCGCCCAGCTGTCACCCTGCTACTTACCCCGAGAATGCTCAGGGGAGCGAACCCACAGACAAAAAGTGAAACTTTGGCAGGTCTGGCGCGACTGCTGGTTGGTGCCTTTCCCTCTCCTTCCTTCCTGTCATTCCTACTCCCGCCCCTCAGTCTCCCATGGGGTGCCTTGAGAGCTAGAAGCTGATGTCAGGGGCCTGAATTCCTGACTTTGCCTGCACACATTTGTCCATGTAAGTTATGGGAAGACAGGTGCCCGGGACCTGCATGGGCACTGCCTGTTGGTGTAGGGGGATTCCCATGCCAGGTAAGGGCTGTGCCAAAAGGCAGGCACACAGTGGACATTTTATTTCCTGGAAATGAGAGGAGGGGACCTAGGGATGCAGGGTGTGTCCACTGGCTCTGGCCCCAGCAGCCCAGTGCCATGGCCTCCATGGGGCTGGGGCTGAAGTCCAGCCCCCCCCACCCCCCACCTCCCACCTTGTGTGTCAGCTGGCTCCATTGCTCTGGCCAGCACCACCATATTTGTCATGAAGTGATGGTTAATTTGCATATTACTCTTGTATTAGATAGGATAATATTTCATTGTATGTATATACCACAATTTTTTAAAAAAATATGTTTTATTGATTTTTACAAAGAGGAAGGGAGAAGGATAGAAAATCAGAAACATCAATGAGAGAGAAACATCGATCAGCTGCCTCCTGCACTAGGGATGTGCCCACAACCAAGGTACATGCCCTTGACCAGAATCAAACCTGGGACCTCTCAGTAGCAGCCCAATGCTCTATTCACTGAGTCAAACCGGTTTCAGCTATACCACGATTTTTTAATTCATTCATCTGTTGATGGACATCTTTTGGCTATTGTGACTAGTACTGCTATGAACACATTTATACATGTACATGTTTGAGTACCTGTTTTCAATTCTTTTTGGTATATATTTAGGAGTGAAATTCTGTGGTCATATTCATCACTAATATTTTTGTTTGTGATTCTGGGAGCCATGGCATAAATGGCTGTGTAACTAGGTCTTAGCCATAGTTTACACTCCTGTTCTCATGCCTAACCATCCCTGGACAACAGCAAAAGTACTTAGCTGAGAGGAAGATCTTTAAATATATTAGTGTACTCAAGAGTCCCTAAATTTTTAACTTAATAATTTTTAATATACACAATTTATTCAAATGTATATACTACTTTAAGTATAAATACTCGTGGCAAACATTCTACACCTATTAGTCAAGCAATCATGTAAATTTAACACTAATGTAGCTATCACAGTTTGGACTTTCAACATAAAGCTAATGTTTAAACTATATGTTTGTGATCTAGTACATTCTGTGCCATTTGTCATTTTGTGACTTTGAAGGAATTATTATTTAATTTTATGAACTACTATCTTGTATAAAAATAGAAAAAAAAATCCACAACTATGCTTATTTCCTACTGACCTAGACTATTGGTGTCCAAAAAAGATATAGATAAAAGATAGACTCAGATATCCACAAATCTACAATATGATTTGAAAAATACATCAACATTTTGTCATTATACAAACTTCAAATTACCGTATACTTTCAAAAAGAATTCATGCTCAGCTATTTTATGGCTATTTCCTCATATGTACTATTAAACTATCTATGGAAAATAATAAAACAGTTATTGAAATACTTTGCCTGTCATAAAATTTTATGTGCTATTTAAATATCAGAGAAGAAAAGCCAATAAACATTGATTAAATGTTTGCCAACAGCTGAGAAAGATGTCAACAGATAGCACATAGCAAATTTACTGGAATTCATATATACATAATCCCATTTTTAAAATGTAAATGTTATCTCCTTACCGAAAAATAGCCCATGGATACTTCTGGACTGAGAACCTAAGCTAAGGAAATGTTTATATTGCAAACCAATAAAATATGAAACAAAGCTAAGTGCTAAACAGAAGTTATCTATGTGCAACAATGCTATGCCGGCATTGCAATGAAAATTTCTGCTTGTTAATAGCACAATCTGAAGCTTATCTGTCCATGTAGTTTATACATAAAAGAAGAAAAATAAAGAAACCTAATTTTAAGTATGATCATATTCATAATAACAAAAAATCAACTGCCCTAAAATAATATCGATAGCTGATATTTGTATAAGAGTGGGCTATACTCTGTGCTGACCACAGAACATGTAGTGGTTTAATGACTATCCATATTATTATATCAGTGAGGCACTATTCTTTCACCTGAAGCACAGAGAAGTTAAAAAACCTTGTCAGAAAGTTAGGTAGCTCATAAATGTCTGAGCTGGTACAGGAAAAGCTGTCTGTTAGACATTGCAAGCTATATTCTTTCTATTATGCTGCATTGCTGCTTCCTGGCTCATATTTCATATGTATAATTCCTATCAAATTAATTTTAGCTGATGCCAAACCATAAAGAAGGGATTCTCTACAATCCGTTGTCAGCTTCTTGGTAAATTTAGTATTGGAAAGGGAAAGTCGAAAGGAATAGGCACTTTGATTATCTGGGTATTGCATCTTGGGATGGGGCAGAATAGGACAAAACCTTTCAAAAATAGAATAGATAAGCTCAGAATGGAGAGATGGAAGAATCAGAAAGAAGGCAATAGGAATATCTGAGGAATAATCCTAATTCTTTTGGACACAGTGGATAGCTCAGAAATCAACAAAGGGCAGAGGTCTTGTTCAAGAAGGCACAGAAGTGCACACTGAGAAAGAAAACCCACACTGCTCTATCTCAAAACGCAATCTGAAGACATCTTCTGAGTTCAGAAACTCTGTTTCTCCTGAGAATTTTAGAGACTGAACAGTGTTAAAAAGATGAATAAGAATTGCAATAAAGGAATAAATAATCTTTGTAACACGGGACATATGTCTTCAAAAAGGCAGTATCTTGCAGGAAGTAAACAGTACATTATAATGAACAGGGTATTTGATGAGGAATTGTAACTTGTAACATCTGGATTGGTGTTCTGATTTTAACACGTACCAAAATGTGACCCCACAAAACTGCTAAGCTTTTTTAGGCCTCAAACGCCGTGTAAGTGGTGGTGGTAGTGGCTGGGAGGGAAGGGGGGAGAGATATATCAGCAGGTCCAGTAATGAAGTAATGAATCAAAGAGGCTAATCTAACATAGTATTTTGGAAATTGCAAAGTACCATTTAAATATAATGTGGCTTTTTATTACTGGTGAAAATGGGAATAGAGGACATTACAAATAGCAAAATGATTTATGTCAAAGATACTAGTCTATTCTCATCCCATTGGTCTTAGCTAGAAAAATAAAAGAAGAACTGAAATGATTATAAAGATGGAAATAATAGTACTCATTTTGTCTATTTTTCTACCTATCCATTTATATATATTGACCAAGTTATATAGTTTTACAGAAAAGCATTTGAACCAACTTGAATATGTAGTGTATTTTAGAAAGTTGTCTAGAAGTTTTAAAATATTTGAAAATCAATATTTTAAAGATAAATTGGGTAAGTCAGTAGAGTAAACTGATATTACATAAGTGAAGAATGATAATTTTTCTATGTAATTAACCTTCAGAAACCTATTTTAATGCCTGTAAGTGGGAAATACATCTTTATTTAACTAGCGCACTATAACTGCATGATTAAGATGTTTTCAGTTTCTCTCTCTATATATATGTAAAGAGCCAGCATCCATAACATCTAAAATGTTACCAAAGGCTCCACCCAACGCCAGGCTGCACACACAGCATGATCTGCTGACCTCTTGGAGAGAGAGAGCAGCGGGAACTTGCAGCAGGGACTTGTGTTTGGCCGCCTCCAGGCTGCAGCCCCAGGTCCTTTGCCCTCACCCTAGGCCAGAGAGGCGCGGCATCTAGGAGGGGCGCCCAAGGGTCTGGGAATATGGCGCAAGGGGTCTGCAGGGTGTTGTGAGCGGTTGTGTTTAAACCACCAAGTTCCCTGCTTCCGCCCCAGCCTGCACATCCCTCCTCCTCCCTCGGTGGCCCAGCTCCTGCCTATGGCAGGCCCAACTGCACCAGGGAGTGAGCCATGGCGATTGGACAGACACTTCCTGGGACTGGATGGCCAGGCTGTGGCGATTCACAAGGATGACAAGGCCCACAGGGCAAGCACATCCATTGGAGGGGGTGGGGGGCAGGCAACCAGCCAAGCCAAGTCTGGCTTTGGGGCCCAACAGGAGCCCACAGGTCCTGGGCTTGATCGTGGCTCAGTGGCGACTAGTGTCTCCACGCACGGAGCCTGGGAGCAGCCACAAGCTGCTGGGACACCCCGCCTCAAGATTCAGGGAAGGGGAGGAGGTTTGTGACCATTGGTGCCCTAGGCAGCACCACCACCTGCTGGGCTGGCAGGGTCCAGAGCCTGTGAGCTGCTCCCGCCCCCGGTGGTAGAACAGGGAGGAGGGCTCTGGGTGCTGGGAAGGGACCTCAGCTGGGATCCTCCAGGCGCTGGGAAGGGGCCCGGGCTGGGCCTGATGGGGAGCTTAGGAAGTCTGGCTGAGCAGGCGCCAGTTCATACCAACTGTTACTCTGCCATCTTCCTCCAGCTCTCCAAGCTAGCAACCCTGCCCCACCTGCCCGGGGGAACGGGCTCTGGGCGACCACCCTGAGCACAGACTGTGGACCTGGAGACCTCGAGGAAGAGTGCCCGGTGGGACCCAGGCCAGGGCTGGTGCAGAACTACCAGGGCAGAGCTGCTTTGGTGCCTCAGTGAAGTTTGCAACAGACCCAAGCAGGAAACTGAGACAGGAAAGGCCAGGAGCTGTCGATTCCCAGTGCTTTAGCCACTTGAAAACAGCCCGGTTTGGAATGTGAGGTGGCTGTAAAGTGAGCTGAAAAGTGAAGGGGCTGAACCCCACCACCGCTGGGATCCTGTCAGTCCTAGGACTGAGTGTCCACCACTACAAGGAAAAAACGGAGCGAGGGGCCCAGGGGAAGGAAGGACAATGGAATGAAGCCTTGTCTAGACTTTCCCCAGCCCTCTCTCTCTGCTGCCTACAAAATTCCCAGGCCTGGCTCCACCTGTTAGTCCCCTATTCTACAGCCACAGAGGAGTCCATGATGCCTTCAGAAAGTATCTACATACCTGATTAGGTGGTTGCCTCCCGCAGAGCAGAAGCCAGACTGGGGCTTAGGCCCACTCCCAGACATCCCGTGAAGGCTCCCGGACTGTGAGAGAGGGCAGGCCAGGCTGAGGGACCCTCTCCCCCTACCCAGCAGTGCATGAATTTTTGTGCACCACACTAGTGTGACTAATAATACTACAAAAATATTCACTGTATTGTTGACTGCTTTCTGAAGAACACATTTCAGAGACGGACAAAAAAAGCCAAGGAATTCAGGAGAAGTGAACTTCATTAAAGTGGCAATTGTGTGTTTTATACCCATTATTTATAATTTTCATTATTTAACTTACATACAGTTAAGGTATTATACAGCATTCACTCTTCATGTTATATAATTCTATGAGTTTCACCAAATGCATAAAGTCTTGTAACCACTACCAAAATCATGATACAGAACAGTTCTGCCACCATAAAAATTTCCACATGTTGTGCATTTGGAGTCAACCCTTTCCCCCAGTCCTGAAGCCAAGAAGCCACTGATCTTTTCTCTGTTCCTACAGTTTTCCTTTTTATCCCTAGGATGTCTTAAAAACATAATTATACCACATGTAACATTTGAAGAAGAGCATATTTGGGGGTTATCCATGTTGCTACATTTGTCAAGAATACATTTTTTGTTGTTGTTCAATAGAACTCCATTACATGGATGTAGCACATTTTGTTTATCCATTCCCCTGCTGAAGGTCATTGAGATATCTCCACATTTTCATATAATTATGAATAAACTAGAGGCCCAGTGCATGAAATTCATGCATGGGCGGGGTCCTTAGGCCTGGGCAGTGATCAGATTCCCTGCCTCATCCTTCCCTCATTCCCTCAGCACCCCACTTCAGCTGCTGATTGCCTGCCATGTTCCACGCCAACCCGTGGTGATCAGTGCATGTCATAGCGAGCGATCAAACTCCCTGTCTCCTGGTTGAACTCCTGAGGGGACAATTTACATATTAGCCTTTTATTATATAGATATTTTTGTGTAAATATTTTTGGAGGGTATATATTTAGGAGGGTTATTGCTGGAACATAAAAAAGTCTGCTCTTACACCTGTTAGAATCACACTTATGAAAAATACAACCAGTAGCAAGTGTTTTCAAGGATATGGAGAAAAGGGAACTCTTATACAATGTTAGTGGGGATATAAATTGGTCTAGTCACCATGGAGGTTGTGCCAAAAAATTGAAAATAGAACTGTCATACAATACAACACATCTACTTTTGGGTATTTATTCAAAGTAATAAAAATAAATATATGCACGCCTACATTCACTGCAGCACCGTTTTCATTAGCCAAGATATGGAAGCAACTATTGTGTGTGTGTGTGTGTGTGTGTGTGTGTGTGTGTGTGTGTATCTAATGGAATATTACTCAACCATAAAAAATAATGAAATCTTGCCATTTGTGATAACATGGATGGGCCTAGAATGTATTACGTAAAGTAAAATAAGTCAAAGACAAATACTATATGATTTCACTTACATGTAGGATCTACAAACAAACACATAAACAATAGAAATAGATTCACAGACACAGTGAAAAATATGTGGTTGCCAGTTGGGAGGAGGGTGATGGCAGAGGCAAGACAGATTTATGGGAGTAAGGGGTACAAACTTCCAGTTATAAAATAAACAAGCAAGGGTTGTAATCTACAGCACAGGAAAGACAGTCAATGATATTGTAAGAACTTTATATGGTGATAGATCATTACTTATCTTACTGTGATGATCACTTTGTAAGGTATATACATGTTAATTTATTATTTATACACTTGAAACTAAAATAATATTATATGTCAACTATGTTTTAATTAAATGTTTTCATCATAATGTTAATAATCCGCCAAACTCTTATCCAAAGGACTCATTGTACCATTTTGCATTTCCTTTAACAATGAATGAGAGCTCTCGGTGCCCTGCATCTTTATCTGTCCTTAATATGACCACTTTTTGTTGTTTAAGTTTTAAAAATTCTGATAGGAGTATAGTGGAATTACATGGCAATTTTCATTTACATTTTCCTAAAGACTTAGAATGTTGAACAAATCTTGTTATGTGTTTATCTCTCATCTCTGTATCATCTTTGGGGAAATGTCTTTTTTGAATTTGAACTAGTGTTGAATTGGATTGCATTATGGATTGAATGTTTATGTCCCTACAAAATGCATATATCAAATTCTAACTCCCAGTGTGACAGTATTTGGTGGTGGGGCCTGATGGGGTGATTAAGTCATTGCAGTGGGGCCCCGTTACGAGATTATAAGTGTCGTTATGAGAAGAGATAGAACATGCACAGTGAGAAGGTGACTATGAAAAAACTAAGAAGCAGGCTCTCTGCAGGCACAAGTATGCAGACACTTTGGCCTTGGACCTCAGAACTGTGAGAAATAAACATTCCAGTCTGTGGTATATTATTATAGTGGCTGGGCTTAAGGACAAGTTGTTTATTTTCATATTGTTGAGTTTTTAAATCATTTATATATTCTGAGTACAAATTCTTTGTTGGACTTATAATATGCAAATACATGCACAGAGTCTGTGTGTGTTGTTTCATTTCCTTAAGAGTATATTTTGCAAAGCAAATTTTTAAATGTTCAATTAAAAATTTAATTTAAATATAATTTGTCACATTTTCCTTTACAGATTATGCTTTGATGCCACATCCAGATCTATTTTCAGGAAGGAATCAAAAACACATTGTCTGCTTCAAACAAATAATGAGTTAAAGCTTACATATTAGGACCTAAAATTTCATAATTTCAGGTATAGTGAATTCTCCAGCCAATGTGCCCTAGTGTATAACATGAACCATATTTTTCAAATATGGTACTAAAGCATAGCTTTTTCTTGGCAAATATTTATGGATGCAACAACTGTGAGTCAAGAATTATAACATACTGATATGTGTGATGCAATGGAAATTAGCTTCTGGCTAAAATAACATTTATGAAGCATCCAAGAAGTATAGTACATGATCTATAAAAATGGAATTTTGTCTTTTATAAAATTGCATCAGGTATCTGGCACAATGTCTGGTGCATAGTAGGGCTCTCAGTCAATTCTGGATGATAATAATAAGTGAGGTATAAAGGGAAAGATGTTTAGTCTGTTTAAAGTGTAAACTGCATCTTATGTTTTTGTACTATGCCCCCCAACCCTACTACTGTTAGACACCTATGAAGAATCCATATGAAGATGCCAGGCAGTAATTAGGAAACAGGTGAGGTTTCAGATCCCCACATTAACTGGGAGCCAGGATGGCATAATGGATTCTGGAGTCAGACTGCCTGGGTTCAAAATCTGCACTTGACACATATTTGCTAATATTTAACTTTGCTGTACTTCAGTGTCCTCATCTGTGGACATATTATAGGTAACTGTAATGATAATAGTACCCTTATCACAGCATTCCTATTCTGCAAGGTTATTGTAAAAATGTAATCACTCAATATATGTAAACCCTAAGATGGTGGCCTGGACCATAATAGCTCATATAACAGTTATTATGATATAATTGTGGTAGTATCATATTGAAAGTTATCGACTATGGCAAACTATTTTCATTCCAACAAATTTTTAAGCTCTGGCCTCTGGTAAGATTGTCTTCAAATAAAATACAACGAAGGCAAGATAAGCTTGCCTTTTAGAATTGGTGCATTCTCCCTTTCTTTCTAAATCACATTCCTGCTACTATGGGAACTTCGATACCGCCAGTTCCTCCCGTCCGACCCTGCACTATTTCACATCTATGAAGAATATGCAGCATTCACCAAAATCTACATTTTTTTGTACCGGGGAAGGATTCTGCAAAAGCTGAATATTTTAAAGCAGCCAAATAGCCCTTATTGTATAATTCTCAGAGGATAACTATAACATTTCCCTTTAAAAAGCATTGCTGCTGCCTTTTCCATGCTTGATCCCATGGCTAGTAAACTGTTTATATTTTGCAGAAAATGGCAGGAGTCTAATGATTATTTTGTACCATATTAAAGAAGTATAATAAACAACAAACCACAAAACTCTATCAGAGGTTATAGTGTTGAACTCATGACGAATCATGCTACAATCTTTTTCTCATGGAAATTTTGCAGACTAATTAAGACCCTAAAATAATAATTGGGTAATGCTTTTCCAACTTGTTCCACCAACTTAGTGCAGATATAGGATTACAGTACCATAGATCACAGGGCACATCGACTAATGCTGAGAATGGTTCATTATTTATCAGAATTTGAGATACAAACAAAAAAAAACTTTTAAATGTTGTGTTCACTCTTTAAAAAACCCTGAAAGATGAAAAAATAGGCCAAGAGACATATGAAAACACGTTCAAATTCACTAATCATCAGGGAGATGCAAATCAGAAGGACAATGAGGTACCATCTCACACCTGTCAGAATGGCTATCATCAACAAATCAACAGATGACAAGTGCTGGCGAGGATGCAGAGAAAAAGGAACCCTCATGCAGTGCTGGTAGGAATGCAGATTGGTGCAGCCACTGTGGAGAACAGTGTGGAGTTTCTTCAAAAAAACTAAAAATGGAATTCCCATTTGACTCAGTGATCCCACTTCTAGGAATATATCACAAGAAACTACAAACACAAATCAGAAAGCATATATGCACCTCTATATTCATAGCAGAACAATTTACCATAAGATTTGGAAATAACCTAAGTGCCCATCAGCAAATGAGTGTGGTACATTTACACAATGGAATGCTACGCTTCGGTAAAAAAAGAAGGAAGTCTTACCATTTGCAACAGTATGGATGGAACTGGAGAGATTTGTGCTAAGCAAAATAAACCCTGCAGGGAAAGATAAATATCCCATGATCTCACTCATTTGTATAATATAATGAATGACATAAACTGATGAACAAAAACAGATACAGAGAGAGAGAAGCATTGATCAGACTGTCAAACTTCAGAGGGGAGGTAGGGTAGGGCGGGGATAAGGGGGAGAGATCAACCAAAGGACTTGTATGCATGCATATAAGCCTAACCAATGGACACAGACACCAGCGGGGTGAGGGCATGACTGTGTGTGGGGGGGGGGGGTAGTAAATGAGGGTTAAGGACACATATGTAAAACCTTAATCAATAAAGAAGAAAAAAGAAAATTTCCAAATAAAAATTTGGTAGCTAATAATTATACCAAATAAAATGGTAAAATAGTGAACACCGAAGTTTTATTAAAGTTCTCATTCAAATCAAGCTGATGTCAGCTGGAAATTTTGCACATATAATAAATATAATTTTTTACCTAGATTAATTATTTGGGTTGGGATAAGGTCCAAGAATATATAGATATCTACTATTATAACTTTTACCTACTATACTTCACTAGTATTGGCTTAAGACTGATAATGATGTCTTCCAGAAATTGAATAAATTCTCAAGGAGAATAAACCTTATCTCTATTTGCCTCTGTCTGATCTTCGAGTACAATAACTAAATCAGGAAATGCCATTTTACCAGTCTCAAATAGTTAAAAAAAATGGAACTTAAGTAGATTTTAAAGTCAAGTAAAATACATGCTGAGATATTTCAAAATACCTGGAATAAACTTGAGGAAACATTTCAAAAATCCAAACATCACTTTATAACTTTATCAAATACTCAATGCTTCATAAGAGTGATTGTTCCATTTGATTCAAGTTGTATGCTCAGAATGATAAGAGATTAACACAGACAGTTGAAATCTGTGTACTATTTTTATTTCTGCACTCACACCAAAGAGAAACATGCTCCTATTTCATGAAATAAATATTATTTTATCAAATGCCTGTTTTACTTGAGGTCAAATCCTTAATTACATCATTAATAAATATGTTGACATTTATTGCCCACAAGGCATGACTTCTTTAGAAGCAATTTAAGCACATTAGATATTTATGATCATTTATCTTATTCTAACTGGCCTCCTGGTTAGAAGAATAACTTAATTCTTCTAGGCAGTGAAACTAGCAGTTATTAGGTTATTTGCACAGGGGCACTTTTTTCCTGAGACATGATAAACGTAGAGAAGCATCTCCTCAATAAATTGAAGGTTGTATAATGTCTTACATTTTTAACCCATTGCTTGTTTGGCCAGAGAAAATGATGAATCTTATGTATTTTTGAATTCCCAGTGCTTACTCATAGTGCTCCACTCATAGTGAGTATTCAATAAATGCTAATCAGCGTAAAGGAAGAATAACTGACCTGAACAGATGTTTTAGGGTCTGAGACATTTCTGGAATCTTTAGGGCTAGCACAAATTGAGGAAATTTTAAAGTGATTAGGAATGCACCCACTTCAATATATATCTGGTTGAGGTCTACTACTATGAGTTAAAACATTGGTTTAGGAGCATAAAAACCTGGGTATGAATTCCACCCTGCCCCTAATAGTTGTGTGTCGCCCACTAGGTAAGTTATTTCAATTTTCTACATACTAATTCCTCATCTAAATATGTGAATACTGATTCCTACCAAGGTATTACAGGAGTTATGTGATGATGAAATTAGATAAGATTAAGGAAACAGGCACACACTATATTTACTAGTAGAGTAAATATTCAGTATGTGTTGGTGATAATGATGATGACGATATGGATGACCATAACATTTGTCTACTAACCTCTTTTAATACCTCTAGATTTTGCACAAGTTCATTATAGATATAGTCAAATCTTTGAAAGACTACTCTAATACACGAGAGGCATGCAGAAGAATATGGAAATAATGAATATACCAAAATCATTGATGCAAAGCTTGGTAAGGCACTATTAGATTTGTGGGTTTGCTTGCTTTGGCAGTGGATTTACATGCCTGGGACTTTTGTTTGGACTAATACTCCATTAGCCTTTGATTCCTCAGGGTAAAATGCTGAGAAACAATGCTGAAAGGCAAAAGAAATGTGTCACAAGAAAAATTTTGCAACATGGGCTCTGATTTAGCTAACCAAAAAGACTGAAATTACTGAGAGAAGACAGCAGAATATTCAAAATAGAATTAAATGCCCATTACCCATATCTCTCCAGAAGCCACAGGAGAAAACTTGCTCTGAGACAGGAAAGGGAAGGCAACCTAAATAGTACTTTTTGAGCATCCTTAAAAATATGGTGCTGTCATTGGCAGACTGACCATCTAACACATTACTCTGCTTACAAACTTGGCCTCATGAGATTTTCCAGTTTAGTTGGTGGAGATCAGCCAAGACACAGGAAACCACATTATTTTCCCTGTGAAATTTCTCAAACTATGAAGGTTTCTTCACCCGCTCAGTCTGTATATCAAGCCAAGATTGAGCTGATTTATTTACAAGATCATTGTGAGCATGCTAACCTCATTCTTGGACATCTGGATACCACTGGGCACTTTTGTCCAATTCAGAAGTAGCTGTCCATTGTTTACCACTAGGCACTGACAGAGGTTCCTATCATTTCACATTTATGAAATTTCAGCAACATGGAAAGGGGAATCTGTTCTGTTTTCCTCACTTATTGTTTTACCTAAAATCTCAAAACTGCAAAATTAATTTTGACCCACTCTTCCAAACTGACATATTGAAATGGAAGAAGTGTATGTGTGATAATCTGCCTCAAAATTCAAAAAGCCCCCGAGTGAGAGAAAGCAATATTGTGTCTTTAACTTTAAAAATATTCTGCAATTCTCTGCATTATTCAGTTATTATAATGGAGAGAATATCATGAGAACAGGCTTAGGCAGAAGTTTCTATATTTTTGTGTGCAAAGAAATATGCATGTAAAAAATATTAAAATTTTCAATGTTAATCTATATTTCAATACCCAAGTATATTTCAACAAACATTCAAATACAGAATGCGTGAAATTTATAAAATATATATGAGCATGATTACATTACTGTTTCTAATTTATTTTCCCCCTCAACAAAATTCTGCTTTTGAATTCTTATTTATTATGCCTTTTATTCGATTGAGTACCCAGGCAGAAAATACAATAAAGCTTTGCTAATTTCATAAAATACTGAAACACTGACACTGCAAATAGAATTTTGCTATCTTTATGTACTTCTAGGCTTATCTCATAGTTTAATCTAAAAATCTAGTTAAGGAATGTATAATTTCCTAGACTCTAATTTTGATAAAGTACCTTCAGCATCTTGGAGAAAAATTCTTCAAACAACATTCAGAAATAACATTTCCACTAGTTCAAAGGTAGTTAAAGAGCAAATTCACAAAGATCAAGAAATTTAAAAAGACAACAAATGTGACCAACATTTGACAATCCTTCCAAGGTGTGTTTCTTGCACTCTTGCAAGATTTACCTTTGAGTCGGAATCTTGAAAGAAATGAAGGACTACTTCTAGGTGCTCATCTTTATTAGATCAAGATTTTGAGACTTCTGGTACTATCCTAACTTCCTAATGAAAGATCTTCACGTGCTGGAGGCTTATGGAGCTCCTCGGGCCAGCAAACTCCTCCCTGCATTCAAGTGGTGAACTCCTCATTCCTCTCTCCACAGAGCCTTGACTACCAGTTTTCAGAATTCATATAACTTGCCTTGGAACTTACAGATCTTGTAAAAGAGGATAAAAACAGTTTTTGTTGCCCGGCTGTCAGAGTTCAGTGGTTGAGCACTGACCTATGAACCAGGAGGTCACGATTCAATTCCCAGTCAGGGCACATGCCTGGGTTGTGAGATTGATCCCCAGTGGGAGACATGCAGGAGTCAGCCAATCAGTGATTCTCTCATATTTTTTATCTCTCTCTTCCTCTCCCTTCCTCTCTAAAAACAATAAAATATACATTATAAACATTTTTAAATGTTTGTGTCTCTCTTTATCTTCTATTAAAGGTGTCAACTTATTTATTATATAACATATAAAAACTGTACTTATTAGAGAGTATATTCTTATTTTAATAAGCCCAGGTCCATTTGTTCCATGGTCCCTGTTGTCAACATATTCTAAACATAGCGAAGATGGTAAACAGAAGGAAAATCCATGAACAACCATATAAATAGGCACATACAATGTTAAGTGCTTCCTAACCACCCCCAAACACACACACACACACACACACACACACACACACACACACACACATACACACACACACACACACACACACACACACTATTTGGAAAAAACATGTACACTTTTCAATGGGATAATGTTATCAGATATATGGATTAACAGAATCATTTAATCTTAAGTCTATTTTTTCTCCCACCTGAAATATACTGCATGCAAATTCTGTCTCTTCAGAGTAAAATATTTTATTTTTATTACATAATACTCTGAATTTTACTACAAAAATATTTTAAAATACCCTTTATATTTTGATGTTAAATCATTGTCTATATGTTTCTTTGTTTCTCTTTCTTTTATGTTAACTTGATATTCCATACATTCTAGGAAGTAAAATGTAGTCATCCTCTTACAAACAAAGGTTTACATAACATTCTCTAAAGAGAATACATAATATGTAATAGATCTGTGCTTTCTTACATGTTTATTTGGCATGCCCACATTTATATCAATCACAGTAATTGTGCACAACAATAAGAACTTTAAAAACTGTGTTTCTATATCATTTGTTTAATATGACATTATCCTTTGATGACAAGTATGAGGAAATAAAACTGGCTGAGATCTTTGGTTTATCTTTGGTGTTTGGTATAAACTTTTTATTATTTGAAAAGAAGAAGACTGCTTTGTGTATATATATTTAGAAGTTAAAGAGAAAAACCTTACTTAATTTTAAAGGGCACTAACTTTAATTACATAAAGGGTGATCCTAGACATTAAAATGTAAACAAAACCTGAATTCATGGCTTCAGTGCACTAAACGTCATCTAATGCAATGTGTGCATTCTACAAATTTCAATAGCATGAAATATATATTGCATTAGTGGGAGGCTAATGGAATGGCTGTGATGCACCTGCACAGATCTGGCTCTGTGATCCAACTCCACCTGCCAGAGGCTGTTGTCTACTTGGATTTAAATGACAATGAGAAGAATTTCCAGTTCTAAGCTGAATTGATTTCTAGGATCAAGATCTAGATTTCAAAATGGGTTTTGGGTATTAGTTTTGTTAGCCCTGTCTGACTGGAAGAACATTGGAAATGAGGAAATCAAGGCTATGCTTCTCTATTTGAACTTTTAGTATCAGTAAATAATTATCTATAATAATAAAAACATAATATGCTAATTAGACCAGACATCAGACATCCGAGGACGAAGCCAGAGCTGCAAAGGCTGAGCCCCTTGTGTAAATTTCAGGTATTGGGCCTCTACTATTACATAAGTATTGTAATTATCTGCTATTATAAATAGTACTAGAGGCCCGGTGCATGGAAATTCATGCACTGGAGAGGGGATCCCTCAGCCTGGTCTGACCCCTCTCACAGACCACTTCAGCAGCACAAGCCTAGGCCAGCCCTCGTTACCTGAGCCTTGGGTTGACCCTGGGTAGTTGGGCAGCCACAATTTGAGGCTTGACTGCACTTCAGGCTGGCCCTTCTTGCCTGAGTCTCAGTCAGTGGGGAGTTCAGGAGGACCTGAGGACCCTGGAGGGGCTGAGGGAACTCTGGCAGCAGGCGAGGAGACCAGCTGGCCTCAGCTGAGGAATGGAGGATACTCTCAGTGACATGAGTTATAACTTCCAATATGTTGGACACAGTCAGGCTTCAGCTTCGGGGGAGGGAGGAAGAGAGGAATGGGCAGATCATTGGAGGAGACTGGGTGAGCTGTCAGTCAGTGGGGGGATGCAGGAGGACCCAAGGCCTCCGGTGGGGCTGAGGGTACTCCAGCAGCAGGTGCATGGAGAAGCCGGCCCCATGCCTGCTGTGGGTGCTGCCATCTTGTGAAAGTGTGACAGTCAATTTGAATATTACCTCTTAATAATATAGGATATCATACTATGAACTATATTACGATACAATATAAACCATATTAAATTATGTGCTATATATAACCTAATATTAACTTAATGTTATAATCTAAAAATTCCTTCTTATTTTGTATATAACTTTTATAATATACTAGAGTCCCTGTACATAAAATTAGTGCACTCAGTCTGGGAGCCCTCAGGGGATGTCTGACTGCAGCAGAGGTAGAAGAGGCTCCCACCACCACTGCTGCACTTGCCAGCTGCAAGCCTGGGTTCTAGCTTAGCAAAACTTCCCCTGTGAAAGTGCACTCACCACCAGAAGGCAGCTCCTGGGTTGAGCATCTGCCCCCTGGTAGTCATTGTGCATCATAGCTACTGGTCAACCCACCGTTTGGTCTATTTGCATATTTGCATTTTATTATAATCCTGAATCCTGTCTAATAAAAGACTAATATGCAAATTTGACCATACCTTTGCCACACCCACAAGACACACTCACAAGGCATGCCCACCAGCCAATCAGGAGCAGATTATGCAAAAAAAAAAACCCAACCAAGATGGCTGTCACCATTGAGAGCAGGAGGAAGCCTTGGGTTTCCCCAGCAACAGAGGAAGAAAAGCTTTCCACATACTATTGTGGGTCTAGGCCTCCACTAAATCCTACAATGTTTCAATTATAAAAGATACAAAAATGGCAGCAGCCATTGAGCTGGAGAGAACAGAGGCTTGGGGTTCCCTGGCAATGGAAGAAGCCAAGCTTTCAGCCTGCCATTCCCAGTCTAGGCCTCCAGTCTAGGCTATAGTGTTTCAAACAGAAATGGCTGCCACCATGGAGCAAGCAGAAGGCTTTACTCCGCTCCAGGCTACAAAGTTTCAACTGTAGACAAAGATTAAGCCCAGATACCAGGGCTTCTGCATGGGTCGCTGGGGGGCGTGGCCAGTCTGCAAACCTCCACAAGCCCTTCACTCAGGCTGCCCCTCACCCCAAGGGAACCTCCATCATGATCTGGGACACCCTTCAGGGCAAACCAGCTGGCCCCCACCCATGCACCAAGCCTCTATCCTATCTAATAAAAGAGTAATTTGCAGATTGACTATCACTCCAACACAGAAGAGGGCTGCCCCCATGTGCTCAAAAATCCTGCCCCTATGTGGACACAAGATGGCCAGCAGGGGAGGGCTGTTGGGAGGTTCTAGGCTCTGGAAGGGAGGGCAGTTGTGGGCGATCAGGCCAGCAGGAAAGGGCAGTTTGGAGGGACCAGGCCTGCAGGGCAGGGCAGTTGGGGGCGATCATGCCTACAGGGGACGGCAGTTAGGGGTGACCAGGCTGGCAGAGGAGAGAAGGTGGGGGCAAATAGACTGGCAGAGGAGCGGTTAGACATCAATTAGGATAGTAGGGTAGTGGTTAGTGGGTGATCAGGCTGGCAGGTAGAAGCAGTTAGGAGCAATCAGGGAGGCAGGCAGGTGAACAGTTTGGAGCCAGCAGTCCTGGATTGTGAGAAGGATGTCCGATGGTCCGTTTAGGCCTGATCCTACCAGGATCGGACCTAAACAGGCAGTCAGACATCCCTCAAGGGGTCCCGGATTGGAGAGGGTACAGGTTGGGCTAAGGGACATCCCCCCGCCCCCTATGCATGAATTTTGTTCACTGGGCCTCTGGTGAAAGAGTAATATGCAAAGTGACCAGACCTCTGCTACATCCACAAGCCACCCACCAGCCAATCAGGATTGAGTATGCAAATTAGCCCAGTCAAGATGGCTGCAGCCATGGAGAAAGCAAGAGGCTTGATTTGCTCCCGGCAATGGAGGAGGCCAAGCTTTCTCCCCACTCTAGCCTGCCTTGGCCTCCACTGAAGGCTACAAAGTTTCAATTATAGAAGATAAAAAAATCCCAACAAAAATGGTTGTGGCCATGGAGCGAGCAGGAGGCTTGGCTCCACTCAAGGCCATAAAGTTTTAATTATAGAAGATAAATAAATCACAGATACCAGTGCTTCAATTTGGGTCAACAGGGGGCATGGCCATCCTGCAAACCATCACAGGTCCCTCACCCAGGCTGCCCCACACCCCAAGGGAAACCCTACCCTTATTCAGGACACCCTTCAGGGAAAACCAGCAGGCCCTCACCCATTCACCAGGCCTCTATCCTATCTAATTCTATCTGATTTCATAAAAGATTAATATGCAAATTTGAATGTACCTTTGCTACGCCCACAAACCATGCCCACCAGCCACACCAACCAGCCACTCAGGAGCAGATTATTCAAATAAACCCCAACCAAGATGGCTGCCACCACTGAGAGCAGAGGAAGGCTTGGGTTACCCTGATAACAGAGGAAGCCAAGCTTTCTGCCTGCCATTGCCCACCTAGGCCTCCACTCAATGCTACAAAGTTTCAATTATAAAAGATACAGAAATAGTGGCAACCACTGAGCTGGAGAGAACAGAGGCATGGGTTTCCCTGGCAATGGAGGAAGCCAAGCTTTCAGCCTGCCGTTGTTGGCCTAGGCCTCCACTCTAGGGTACAAAGTTTCAAACAGAACGGGCTGCCGCCACAGAGTAAGCAGAAGGCTTGGCTCCATTCCAGACTACAAAGATTCAATTGTAGACATAAATTAATCCCAGATACCAGGGCCTCCACTTGGGTCACTGGGGGGCGTGGTCAGCCTGAAAACCTCCACAGGCCCCACACCCGGCCTCCCCATGTCCCAAGGGAACCCCCACCCTGATCTGGGGCACTCCTCAGGGCAAACCAGCTGCCCCCCACCCATGCACCAGGCCTCTATCCTTTCTAATAAAATAGTAATTTGCAGATTGACAATCACACCAACACACAAGACAGCTGCCTCCATGTGGTCAAAAATCCTGCCCCCATGTGGACACAAGATGGCCACCACAAGATGAGCAGCATGGGAGGGCCATTGGGAGGTTCCAGGCCCTGCAAGGGAGGGCAGTTGTGTGCGATCAGGCCATCAGAGGAGGGCAGTTAGTGGTGACCAGGCTGGCAGAGGAGGAAAGTTGGGGGCAAACAGGTTAGCTGGCAGGGGAACAGTTAGACATCAATTAGGCTGGCAGGGCAGTGGTTAGTGGGTGATCAGGCTGGCAGGCAGAAGTGGTTAGGGGCAATCAGGGAGGCAGGCAGGCAGGCAGAGTAGTTTGGAGCCAGCATTCCTGGATTGTGAGAAGGATGTCCAACTGCCCGTTTTGGCCCAATCCTACTGGGTTCGGGCCTAAATGGGCATTCAGACATTCCTCAATGGATCCCAGATTGGAGAGGGTACAGGCTGGGCTAAGGGACATCCCCTGCCCAGCGTGCACAAATTTCATGCACCAGGCTTCTATTCTAATATAAAAGAATAATATGCAAATTGACTGTCACTTCAACACACAAGATGTCTGCCCCCATGTGGTCAAAGATTACCGTTCCCATGTGGACACAAGATGGCTGCTACAAGATGAGGGCAGTTTGGAGGGACCAGGCCTGCAAGGGAGGGCAATTGGGGGCAATCAAGCCTGCAGGCTAGGGCAGTTAGGGGTGACCAGGTCAGCAGTGGAGGGAATTTGGGGACGACTGGTCCTGCAGGGAAGGGCAGTTAGGGGCAAACAGGCTGGCAAGGAAGTAGTTAGGCATCAATCTGGCTGGCAAGGGAGTGGTTAGGGGTGATTAAACTGGCAGGAAGAAGTGGTTTAGGGTCAATCAGGAAGGCAGGCAAGTGAGCAGTTGGGAGCAAGCAGTCCTGGATTGTGGGAGGGATCTCCAACAGCCCGTTTAGGCCTGATCTTACCTGAATCAGCCCTAAGTGGGCAGTGGGACATTTCTTGAGGGTTCCCAGATTGG